>OY856312.1:0-5000000 GCA_963693445.1 Agonopterix heracliana | reverse complement strand
AGTTACGTTTCGCAGAAGCTAAAATAATGTTAATACACAGTATTGTGTCAAGGTTCTAACGCGGTCTACATTTAAAATTGGTTGATTATTACTATGTCTACTAAACCAGGAGAGCGATTTTTGAAACTCATTAGGTGAGCTCAGCAGTTGAAAATGTCAAAATTACTATGGAGATATGCATCTTTCTATTGCTGATTTGACTTTCAAAAATCATACTTCAGAAGTGCGATTTTTGAAAGTCAAATCAGCAGTAGAAAGATGCATGAGAACGCTTTTGTATGAGATTTAAAAACCGTTCAAACTCACCGATGACATTCAAAAATCGCACCCTGCACCTAAATTGGAAACTAATTCATAAAGGAACCTACACATCTACACAATTACAAAACTGTAACAGAAGTATGTCTGTATATTGAAGATACTCGGAATTCAAAAAAAGATTAAGTTTAGACGTCCTTGTCTCCAAAACACAGAATTTTAGATTTTTTTTTTGTCTGTGTGTATGTTAAGCTAAAACCGACTAAACCATTATGATGAAACTTTTTTAGTTTGAAAGCTTATACGACAAGGGGGAACCGCTGCGATGGAAGCCGCGGGGGGGCAAACTCTCGCTATTAAATAAGAGTATACCTACTCATTGCTAGTAAAAATGAAAATATTTTATATCAACTATTTTTTTTTTAAGATTACCAAAAATGTGTATGTATTACTATAGAAATACTTATCGTTCAGTAAGATGTAGTAAAGTAACATTTATAATAATAGTTGCAATAGATTTTTGATTATCGCATGGAGCGTGTAAGAGTGTCTTATAGATAAGTACATCTCATTACCTTTTTAAAATTTCGTCTCCTATGACAGCGTCGCGCCAGCTCAGTCCTTATAGGATGACGACTTAGGCCATAGTTCATAACAGCAAATTATTATTGTTCTCAGTTCGACTTTAATGACTTATTATTAAGGTTGTAAATGTTGAACTATATTTTATATCGAATGCAAACACAAAATTGTATTTCACTTCGAGATACTTCTTTTTTATATCGTATCAATTATTTAATTTTGGGTTTGATTAGCGGACGGGTGTGCTATTGTGAAAATTAAGTGAAAGTCTTTTGAAAAGTGAAAATCTAAGAAAGTTTTTGATACGTGCTCAACATGTAAGTACAAACAAAATGACATACCTACCAACCTAGTTATTTAATCCGCATTGGTAAATAAGAAAACATTTTTACATCTTTATAGGTCAGCGGCCCAAAATCCTTTTGATTCAGATGCAGAATCCTTGGTGGAGCCAATACCTAAAAAGTCAAGGGGTAGGAAGGCAGGGGTTGTAAAACGTCAAGCACCAAAAAAAAAGAAGCAACCCGTCTCACGCCCTCTAGCACGAGCTCCATCATGTACCGCGAGCGAGTCTGAGGAAGAAGCTGAATCAGAGCAGCCGCCGCCGGCAAAGCGCAATAAGAAGCGAAGCAGCATTTTCGAAGAGTCTGAGGTGAGTTATTTATTTACTGTCTTCATATTTAAACATGCTAATGTTTATGGAGGGCGAAAGGCTAGCCACTTCTCACCACTTGGCACATAATTAAATTTTCACCTTGCTATGACTACGTTCGTTCTCAAACCGAAAGTTGATAGTTATAGCAATGTTTCTGACCACCCCCCCGAAAGGGGTTACGGTCGTATGAACTTATGTATGTATGTAAACAGTCTAATATGATTGTATTATTTCATCATAAATGATAATTATGACCAACTATTTTATTTTTATTATTACATAACTAGCTGTTGCCTCGCGACTTTGTCTGCGTTGACTTAAAAAGTATCCTATGTTTTAATTCAGAACATTATTCTATCGGTATGCCAAATTTCATCCAAATTTGTTTGTTAGTTTATTATATAAACAGCCCCTATGTCCAGCAGTGGACGCCCATCGGCTGAGATGATGATGATGATGATTTACTAATTTAGGTAGATTAGCCTTACAGGCAGACCGAAAACGCAGCGGCCTTTAATTTCTAATACTTATGTCCCTAGTGATTTATTTTAGTACCTAACGGAAAAATCCTACTATTTCATAATGAGATTTGTTGTTTTAGTCTTTTTTATTTCCAAATTTCAGGATGAGGGGCTGGAACCTATTACAGCGCCGAAACTGAAAAACATTCTTTGGCGTCGCGTAGCTTCCGGCTATACCAGTCAACGAAATTATTCTAAGAAAGGGGAGTTCTATATAGACCTTCGCGTTTCCTATACGCATGACGCTGAATCTCCAGACGGCTGGAAGAAAAGTTTGATTACATTCAAGTCATGCGCCGATAAGAATTCCGAAATATTCAAAGCGGTTGAAAAAGCTATCACAGCTGCAAAGCTGGAATATAAAAACATAACTCCCGTTTTATATCCAAATAAAAATGAATAACTTTATTAATTAGTACCTACACTATTCATTTTACTCAATATGTTTATACTTTTTCTCTAGGTAATTGGTAATATTCAATATTACATAATACTCGTGTTTTATTTCATGACGATTATAAAATAGTCATTTAAAAAATTGTGCCTATTAATTATTTTTATACGCATTCTTTTTGCCCAATTAACAAAAAGAATAGGTGATATGTACTTACCTATAGGATTTGGTATAATATAATGCGATTTACGTTCTTAATTAATAGGTATGGTATAGGTAATCTATATCTCTAGAATTAATCATATTTTTGATAAAATTTTTATATAGGTGTAATATTGTTAACTTTTTTCTTTATCTGCAAAGAAAATTTTATCTGCAAGTAATTTGTGTTTTGAAAATGCCTTTCTGTAAAACATGTAATTTAAAAGTAACAAAACAATCATCACATAAAAAAAGTAACATACATAAAGCGAACTGTCTACTTCAAACTGAATTTGATGATGTTTACATTATAGCATGCGCATTTAAAAATAGAATCATCAGTTATAAAATTAATTGTAAAGGGGATTACATAGAGCCTGAACACTTTTTAAAAGCAATATCACATACTGTAAAAAAATTAGTTCTTCGCAATCTCGATGCTCATAAAGCCATAAAGGTTAACTTTGAACTTTTTGCTGGCTTTACTCTCCCTAAAAACAATGAAAATTCAATAAAATCGTTTAATACCCAATATGTTACAACTTTTCAAAACACTGATATTCTGAATATGTATACAAACTGTTGTCAAGTTTTAGCTGGTAAATTAACAGAATTTGAGCTATCAGAATCAGGCTGGACTCTAAATAATTTAAGCCATTTAGAAATCAATGTGGCTAAATATAATCCTTTGAGAGCGGGGTCTTATATTGGCCTACCTAAGAAAATAATAAATACTAAGTCTTGTTTAAACATAAGGAACGAAGATAATCATTGTTTCTTATGGTGTGTAATGGCGCATATTTTTCCAGCAAAAAGCAATCCCAATCGTGTAAATAGTTATCCGCATTATTCGCAAATATTAAATATAAACGGTTTGTCTTTTCCCCCATCTTTTCAAGATATAAAACAATTTGAAGCGTTAAATCCTACTATAAGTGTAAATGTTTATGGATTAGGGAAAAATGATAACGTTGATGGTCCTCTTTATAAGACTCAAAAACAAAAACTGACTCATATTAACTTGTTATACATCACAAAAGATGACAAGAGTCATTTTTGTTTAATAAAAAATTTTGAGAAATTAGTTCATAAACAAATAACTCGACATAAGTCGAAAATTTTTTTATGTGATGAGTGTTTTGTATATTTTGATTCAGAAGACAAACGAAACAAGCATACTTGCGCAAGAGTAAAAACAGTTTTACCTCGGGAAGGTAGTACATTACGCTTTGAAAACTATGAAAGAACACAAAGAATCCCAATAGTGATATATGGCGACTTCGAAAGTCTTCTTAAAGAATATGATGATAAACATAGATCTGAATTTACAGAGAACATTCAAGTCCATGAAGCTACAAGTTTTGCTTATTACATTTGTTGCGACTCTAAACCAGAACTGAGTGAATACGTTTCTTATAGAGGAAAAGGATGCGCAAAAAAATTTGCTGATACTATTACAAATGATTTACTAAGGCTGTACGAAATTTTGCTAGTTGATCAACCGATGAATTCTCTTACTGAAGAAGAAAATAGATTGTTAAAAATAGCTTCCTCTTGCCATATTTGTAAAAAAACTTTTTATGAGAATGAAAAAATTGTTGCTGATCACGATCATTTCACAGGGCTATATAGAGGGCCAGCACATAACTCATGTAACTTAAAAGCAAAGCGTTGCGCTTTTGTGCCTATTGTGTTTCATAACTTATGCAATTACGATTGTCATCTCTTCATCACTGAATTGGCAAATATATGTGGTCGAATTAACATTATTCCAAAGACAAAAGAAAAATACATTTCTTTTACAAAATTTATACCATTCGACTTGACACACTCAGCGCAGTTAAAATTTATTGATTCCTTTCATTTTCTCAGTTCTAGTTTGGACAAGTTAGTTAAAACATTAGATTCTGAAGACTTTATACATTTGCGAAAATATTTCGATGTTGAATGTGAATTTGATCTAATTCGTCGTAAAGGTGTTTACTGTTACGACTATATTGATTCGATGAACCGATATAAGGAAACTCAATTACCCCCCCGTTCTAAATTTTTCAATAAACTCACTTCAGAAAACATATCTCATGAGGACTATAATCATGCAGTCAAAGTTTGGGACACTTTTCAAATCAAGACCTTAGGTGAATACACAGATCTTTACTTAAAGTGTGATGTGCTTTTGCTGTGTGATGTTTTTGAAAAATTTAGAAATGTCAGTGTACGCTATTATGGGTTAGATCCTTGTTACTATGTTTCATCTCCAGCATTGAGCTGGGATGCCATGTTATTGCATACTAACGTTGAGTTAGATTTGATATCTGATGTTGAAATATATCAAATGATAGAAAAAGGAATACGAGGCGGATTAGCACAATGTTCTCTGAGGCATGCGCAAGCTAATAACAAATACATGGATGTATACGACAATAGTAAACCTTCCAGCTTTTTAGTTTATTTAGATTGTGTTAATTTATATGGTTATGCGATGATGAAAAAAATACCAGCAAACAATTTCAGATTTTTATCACCGAAAGAAATTGAAAGTTTTGATTTACTATCTGTATCAGATGATAGTGATCAGGGATATATACTTGAAGTTGACCTTCATTATCCAATCGATATTCACGATGATCACTCTGATTTGCCTTTTGCAGCAGAAAAGTTTGCACCAATTGGTAAACCGACAAAAAAGTTAATTGCAAATCTCTATGATAAACATTGTTACGTTATTCATTACATTCACTTAAAAAAATGTATAGAAAATGGTCTTAAATTGGTTAAAATTCATAGGATTTTATCGTTTAATCAAACAAATTTTCTCGAACCATATATTTCTTTAAACACAACTCTAAGGCAACAGGCACAATCACAGTTTGAAAAAGACTTCTTCAAAAAACAAAACAATTCAATTTTCGGAAAAACAATTGAGAACAAGAGAAAACAGGTTAATGTTAAATTAGTGAATTTATGGAAAGATACATCTAACAAAACTAATAAGCTGGGTGGTGCTGAGAAATATATAAGCGCACCAAACTTTAAATGTTTATCTGTGTTTTCAGAGAACTTAGTAGCTGTACAGTTAGAGCAGAGAGAAATTGTGCTAGACAGACCTATTTATGTTGGATTTACTGTTTTAGAGTTAGCAAAATCACATTTATATGACTTTCATTATTCTATAATGAAAAAAATGTACAAAGATAAAATTAAGCTTTGTTACACTGACACAGACAGTCTTCTGTATTTAATATACACAAATGACTTTTATTCTGATATGAAAAAACATATTAATTATTTCGATACCAGTAATTTTGAAGCTAATAACATTTTCAATATTCCAAAAGTTAATGAAAAAATTCCCGGTTATTTTAAGGACGAAATGGGTGGCGATATTGTTACAGAGTTTGTAGGGTTGCGAGCAAAGTTGTACTGTATAAACTCGCACAAGTCTAGCATAAAGAAAGCTAAAGGAATTAAATCATGTATTACAAAAAAAGTTGATATGGAAAAATATAAAAAGGCCCTGTTTTGCGATGAGTCATTGAGAGATAGCATGTGTATTATAAGATCGAATAAGCATAGAGTTTTTACTCAGAGAGTCAATAAGTTGGTTTTAAATAATGAAGACGATAAGAGACAGATTAATAATAATCGCGTAAGTACACTTCCATGGGGTCACTATAGAAAAATATTGTAAGTATAAACTGCGAAAGTTTTATGCGGCTTGTGGTGTAAACTAGTAATTTGAATGACAGAAAATGCTGGATACAGATTATTACTACAAAATTACGAGTACAATTAATAAAATGTGTAATTATATTATATCCTACATTATTTTTAAACCATGGATAATTATTTTATTAAAAATAAATATTTTTTATTTTCTATACTGATTATTTATTTTAACTTCCTTCCTTCACAACATGGGATAAACAAAACTAAATTAGTAAACAGCTGGGGCACTTAGCATAAGTACCTACTTAACATCATCAAGAACATTTTCATACCACAATTGGCTCTTCCCTCAGTCACCTTCACTATATGAGATGAGAAGCAGTCAGTCAATATATTTATGTCTTCTCATCACATAAGTTCTGGTTAAGAAATAAAGAACAGGGCTTATGTAAATAAAACCAAACAATAATATGAGCTCTTATTTATGATTCATTTATTTTCTTAGTTATTTTACTTATCACATTTTCAGTCGCATCCATCACTTCATCATACACGTCAGTGACCACATATTGCACACTTACACTTCGATTTTTATCACTATCACTATGATCCATTGCCTCTATGTTTATCTTGATTACGTAACGTCCTTTCTGCAAAGTATTTTTAAAAATAAATGAAGAAGTTGATTGGTCCGTCGCGGTCCTTTTCTTTTTCTTTATAGTTTTTTCAATTTTATCATTTTTCTTTTTCAGACATGCTACTTTCAAACGTTTTTCCTCCACTTTTTCTAGCCAGCCATCCATGTCTTGCGCGTAATAAAATGGGTGACTTTCATCAACATCAGCATGCATAATTGGGCTGACATCAAAAATATCGTTTAATTCAGAAGAATTGTCGGTCATCATCTGTAATTAAGGAATACATTGTTGAAATAAGATTGTCTAGTAGAAATCGCAATCATCCGCACTAGCTATATAAGTACAATCATAAATCAGGTTAAATAAATACTTACGAAATTTTTTGAAAATTAGTCACAAAAAAATATAGAACTATCTCCGTCCAAAGCAAGCGAATAAATGTCGAAACTGATGCACTGTAGCCACAATCTTCTTGCAGTTCTTGTTGTTATTTGAAACATAACAAAATAATCTATCACAAATAAGGCTTCAGCGAAATAAGATATGATTTCAAATAAGGAATTATCCTACATATCATGTCATATCATGTCATATCATGTAGGTGCATGCATGTTTCATTTTCGGCTAGACAAAATTTAGAATGAAATTATTGAAAGGAGCATTTATTTATTTCAGGTTCGACAAAATTGCGAACCAGATAGCAAAATGAAGTTGATTAAGCAACCCGTATCATTGGAAATAAATAAAATAACTCCTAGATCTCATTTAAATGATATTAGACACAGCGTGCTTTTACCTAACTCTATACGTTGTATTATATGCGGACCTTCGAACTGTGGGAAAACTAATATAATGCTAAGTTTATTACTTCACGAAAATGGATTGAAATTCCGCAACGTCTATCTTTATTCTAAAACAACTTTTCAACCTAAATATCGTTTTTTAGAGGAGGTTATATCTTCTATTCCGGACATTAAATTATTTATGTTCCAAGATGATAAAGATGTAATCTCTCCTAATGAGGCATTGGAAAAATCTGTATTTATTTTTGATGACGTAACTTGTGAAAATCAAAATAATATTCGCAATTATTTTTCCATGGGTAGGCATAAAGGAATAGATTGTTTTTACTTGTCTCAAACTTATTCTAAAATCCCCAAACAATTGATACGAGACAATGTAAACTTTTTAATTATTTTTAAACAAGATGACATAAACTTAAAACATATCTACAATGAACATGTTAGTTCCGATATCAGTTGGAAAAACTTCAAATCATTAGCCTTAAATATATGGAAAGATCCCTATGCATGTTTAATAATTAACAAGGATTGTGAGTTAAATGAAGGGAGGTACAGAAAATCATTCGATGTTTTTGTAAAATTTGAATGAAAGTTATTACAAATAAAGAAAACAGCGTAAATGTAATCATTTTATCTTCAACTACAACAATTAGCAGAAGTGTTTCATATATTTTCTAATTAAATAATGGAGCCGGATATAAAAAAACAGTTAATTAAATCGGTAAAAAATATTAAAAGCAAATTAAAGCAAATGCGTGAGGAGGAGGAAGATTTTGAGCAAAAACGTCGGAAAATACTTAAGCCTATAACTGATCCGTTAGAAGCAATTGTCTCACTCAACCAAATTTCTCAAAAAGAAAATTTGTGTAATGAAAATTCTTACAAAGAAAATGAGTGCGATGAGATTGTTAGTAATGATTCTTCTTTAACTGATTTGAGTCAGAGTGATGATGATTTCAAAACTCCAACTAAATCAGAAAATAATTTTACGGAGTTGATGCAAAAAGATAATGTTCAAAAGCCAATAAATGTTGCATTTGGTATAAGAAGTGAGGGAGAAAAATTACTGATAGGAAATGCTCCAGTTACACTCAAATCAAATGGTTCTTCTACACAAATATCATCAATTGTTGTAGATGATAAAACTTATGAATTGACGCCTGGTTTGTATGAACTATTATTTGAAAATAAGCCGAAAACTACAAAAATAGATGCAAAAGATAAACTAATGTACAAAGACATTTTAATTCACACAAATGTTCATAAGAGAGGATATACACCATCAGGTCAAATACAAGGAAATTCGGGAATTAAATATTGTAAATTTATCAGACCCTTATTCTTTGAAACTTCTGTGAAGAAAGGGGGAAATTTACCCTCTTTGAAAAAGTACAATTCTAATACAGATTTAGTGTATTGGGATAACCCTAATGAGCTGATTGACAGGTTAAAAGTTTTAATTGCCTCAAAAGATGCCGGAAATACAAACCATGATAATGAAATTATTTCGATCATAGAAGAATTGAAAGAGGCAGGCATCATTAAGGAATAAAAGGAATATAAAACTTGTTATTAATTTAGTTGTAAAACGTTGGTTGAACATGAATGTTGACAAGTTTGGACATCATGTGCTCAAACGGCAAAAAATGAATGTCTATTTAGATCCTTCTATTGTATTGATGGACTATGGTGATGAAAAATTTGATGCAAAAAATAAGATTATTAAAAATATGAGAAACCCAATTGATTCGAAGGATTGTGTCACAAAAGAGTATGTTGATAAGGCTATAGAGACTATTTATTATAAAGTTAAGTCAATAAATCAGACGCTATCTCAGTTAGGAACCGAAATAAATAGTTTGAAACAAGCCTTAGATTCAGTATCGCAGAAAAACAAGAAAAAATGAATAAAGAAATTTTGGTGAATGAAATACATAAACAGGCGAGAAAAAATTTTCCTCGAAGACATGTTGTGATGAAAGATATAGACGATTTATGGCAAGCTGATCTTATTGATATGCAATCTATTTCCAAAGAGAATTCTAATTATAAATATATACTAGCTGTAATTGATACTTTTTCGAAATATGCATGGGTTTATCCACTAAAACAAAAGAATAAGGAAAACATAACTCAAGCTTTTAAAAATTTACTAGGCACAGGCCGCATTCCTAAAAATTTACAAACTGACTTAGGAACAGAATTTTACAATATGTTATTTAAGAGATTACTCGATCAGCATAAAATAAATCATTACTCTACATATTCTACGAAGAAAGCATCTATAGTTGAAAGATTCATAAGGACCTTGAAAAGTAAATTGTATAAGCAATTCAGTTTACAAGGGAATTACAAATGGATAAATAATACATTGTCTGCAGCAATCAAAACATACAATGATACAACACATAGAACAATTGGTTTAAAACCAAATCAAGTCGGTAAAAATAATGCCAAACAAATTTTACGAAAATATATAGAAAATTCATCGCAAACAGTTCCTGGTAAAAAAATAAAAAGTAAATTTAACGTTGGTGATTTTGTTAGGATTAGCAAATACAAGGGAACATTCGAAAAAGGATATACACCAAATTGGTCAACCGAAATATTTAAAATTATGAAAGTCCAGAACACCGCCCCCCTCACATATCTTATTGAAGATGCTAGGTATCGGCCCATCTTAGGCTCATTTTACCAGCAAGAGTTGCAAAAAACTAAATTACCAAACATATATCTTGTCGAAAAAGTAGAAAAGAGGAAAGGTAATAAAATATTTGTGAAATGGTTAGGCTTATCTTCACAGGAAAATAGTTGGATTAATGTGTCCGATGTCTTATAAGCAATCAACAGTAATATTTGTTTCCATTCTTATTCTGTATTTGTGCTAAGGAAGAGTTTCTAGGGACCTAGTAAAATTAAATCAGAATAATATTAAAAAATAAAAATCCATTATGACAGCGCCGAAATCTAAGTTTAATTCCAGTAAAAAGATTGATAAAAAGAGATGTGTTAATACAACATCAAAAAAAATCAGAACAGGGGCTGGAATAAAAAAATCGTTTAAAAACATTGTTTCACTTACTAAAAAACATATTAAAAAGTTTAAACCTAAGTGTAAGAAAGCAGCCATAGACTTGGCAATTGCTGTTGCACAAGAATTAGCATCGGATTCAAACGCTTCTGTTAACATTCCGCGTGTAATACCTCTTCCTAAAGTTGGAGGGTTTTTGCCTTTAATACCAATTTTTGCGGGGCTGTCTGCGGGAGGTGCTTTAGCAGGTGGAGCTGCTGGAATTGCAAGAGCAGTAGAGGCTATTAAATCTGCTAAACAACGCTTGCAAGAACTTAAAAGACATAATCAGAAAATGGAAGAACTATGCTTAGGAAGAGGACTATGTCTTAAAGAGCATGGCGATGGTTTAGGCATTTACATAGAAAATAAACATAAAAAAAACTAAGTCTTAGGCTACCCAAAAGGGCACTAACAAATATTGATATACTCAAATACGTCAAAGATATTCCCCATTTTAGAGGAGTGTACATGAGGGATGAGTTACCAAAACATCCATTAAAAAAAGAGTGCGGAATTATCAATCTTGATAGTTCTCAAAATCCTGGTACTCATTGGGTAGCCTATGCAAAGCTAAATAACTATGTAGAATATTTTGACAGTTACGGCAATTTAAAACCGCCGGAAGAATTTCTAAGATATGTAGGATTTGATGTTTTTTATAATTATACAAATGAGCAAAAAAATAATTCTTATATATGCGGTCACTTATGTATTAAATTTTTAAAATCATTTTGGGATCTTAACAAATAGCACGCTCGTAATTAAATACCTAGTTGATTATAATAATGTCGATTACATTAACAATCACTGGAAATGAATCAATCTTGCAATCAGAATTTATCCCGCCTTTAATATTAGACGATAACTATGAGTGTGGTTTACTATATTTTTCTTCGTTTAACTCAATACCTAACATTAATGATAATAATAATGTATTTGCTTATGGTAAACAACAAAAGGAAATCAAAATTCCTTGCGGTACATATGACTTGTTTGATTTGAACGATTATCTAAAAAGTAAAATTAAAGATTGTGAGATAAAAATCGAGCCTAACAATAATACATTTAAATGTTCTTTGTTTTGTTCTGAACAAATAAATTTTAAAGTTAAAAATAGTATAGGCACGTTACTAGGGTTCCCAGAGGTGATATTAGAATCAAATAAATGGCATGAATCAGTCCATCCTGTAAGCATTATTCCTGTGTCGGTGTTACGGATCGAATGTGATCTTGTTCAGGGATCCTATACAAATGGTTTACCTACACACATAATTCATGAATTTGTGCTCAATGTTCCTCCGGGTAATCAACTTATAGAAGTACCTAAAAATTTAATTTACTTCCCTATAAGAAAAACATTCGTTTCAGCAATTACAGTAAAAATTTTAGATTTAGAGGGAAAACTTGTTAATTTTAGAAACGAAAATATTCAACTGTGTCTTCACTTGCGAAAATCAAAATGATTATTTTCAATGATAATAATTCTAACAAAATTAGTTGTCATAATAAACGTAACACCATTATCAAACGTAGCGCTAAACAAGCTAGACGTACAAAACCCAAACGTGTTAAAATAACAAAGAGTAATAAAGAATTTCTTCGTGCTCTAGGATTTAAAACATGAGCATCTTCCATATTTCCGACCATCCCCAATTCGATAACTCTATCGAAAGTTATGAAATCCATACCTATAACCCCTACAATAACAGTTTTAAAGAGAATGATGAAATACGTATACCTATCCATCAACAAGATATTTACGTATTACCTTCCGCCAGTGCGATATACATTGAAGGAACCTTTTGCATAACGGCTAAAGATGTCGTAACGGGTGCAATAAAGACAAAGAAGGTTAATTTAATAAATAACGCTATATCCTTCCTCTTTCAAGATGTAAGGTATGAAATGAATGGAGTTGAAATAGATCGTGTTAGAAATGCTGGAGTAACAACAACGATGAAATCTTTAATATCTATGAATAGTGGCGAAAGCAAAGCTGCAGAAATGTGGGGATGGAACGTCGAGGGATTTAATGATCATAATGGCAAATTTTGTGTTTTATTACCATTAAATAAATTATTGGGTTTTTGTGAGGATTATAGGAAAATAATCATAAATTGTAAACATGAACTCATATTGAACAGAAGTAGTACTAATTTGAACAGTGTTGTGATTGATAAAGATGATTCTGCTGAAATTAATTTACATAAAGTGCAATGGCGAATGCCGCATGTCAAAGTCTCAGATCACCAGAGGCTTACTTTGCTAAAACATTTGGAAAAAGATAAGCCTATTCAAATAGCATTTAGAAATTGGGATCTATATGAATATCCTTTATTACCAAAGACTACTAAGCATTCATGGTCTATAAAGACAACATCACAGCTAGAAAAACCTCGATATGTCATATTTGGGTTACAAACTAACAGGAAGAATAACAAACTACGCGATAATGCCTTATTTGATCACTGTAATTTGTCGAATGTAACTTTATTCTTAAATTCGCACTATTACCCTTATGATGCTCTTAATTTGAAATTTGATGAAAACAAATACAGTATATTATACGACATGTATGCTCGATTTCGTCAGTCGTTTTATAATCTTCCTATAGATCCGTTGCTTGATCTTCAAAAGTTTAAAGATAAGGCACCTTTGTTTGTAATTGATTGTTCAAGGCAAAACGAAAATTTAAAATCTGGACCAGTTGATGTTCGCTTAGAAATTGAAACGTCAAAGGATATTCCTGATAATACCAGTGCTTACTGTTTAATCATAAACGATCGTTTAGTGGAGTACAAACCTTTAAGTAATATTGTGCGAAAAGTAACATGATATCAGCAGCAATAGTTGATGTTCAAGGATTTAAAACAGACCAGAATGGCTTTATTGTAAAGGAAATCGCCATCGTTTTTAATGATCAAATACAGCACCTTATTGTTAAACCCCCTTTTCCATTGCATAATTTATCATTAACAGAACGCAAACAAGTATTTTGGATACAGAAGAATAGAAAGATATACTGGAACGAAGGATTTATTCCCTATGATAACTACCTAACATATATTGAAGATTTCTTAGATGATAAAATGATTTATTGTAAGGGTGAAGAAAAAATGACATGGTTAAAAATTATTTTAGATCGTAATGATGTTATTAACTTAGAAAATATTAACTGTCCTAAATTGTTAAGTTTGTATGAAGATTATAGATTATCAAGTGATGTATTTACCTGTATATATCACCCAACCATATGTGCACTTAAGAATGTAACTTGCTTAAGAAAGTGGTGTTTAAATAAAAATGTTTTATAAATATTTGGTTTGTTTGTATTTTGTTCCCATAAACATATCATTTTATAATCATTTTATTTTCAACTATAACAAGTAGCAGAAGTGTTTCACACAGATATAAATGTTGCATAAGAAGTGAGGAAGAAAAATTACTGATAGGAAATGTTCATGTTACACTCAAATCAAATGGTTCTTCTGTACAAATATCATAAATTGTTGTAGAAGATAAAACTTATGAATTGACACCTGGTTTGTATGAAAATCGTATTTTTCCTGACATTACTGACATTAAGCTACTAATACTGAGATATAAATAGCTCATACTGTAACTCAAAAGTTCAATCTATAATTAATAATATGTGTGACATATCAAAGCTACATAAAACCATTAAAATGGGTTTAAATGTGGGAGATATCGTTTTAGTTACAATTATTAAAGATTGGGAAATGTTTGGGTGGGAAGTTCAAATCGAAAACAATGAAGAATATCTCGCATTACTGTTGTCACCTCATAACAAACAACGGCGTAAAGGTATTCAGTTATCAGCTAAAGTTCTTCGTGTCGATAGACACTTTGTAGACTTAGCGGAGATAAGATGCTGAACAGCTGCCTACAATACACTACAAATAAATTAGCTGACAAAAAGTGAAAAGACGGGACTAAAATAAATCATAGTATGAGCTGATGGATGTAATCATCGGGTAAAATTGGGGGGGTCTGCAGCACGAACCGAGCGAAGCGAGGTGAAGTGATGCAGGACCCCCAATTTTACCCTACTCAGAAGTAACACAATATTGGAATTATAAAGAGGACTTAACAATGGCGTATGGATTAGTCTGGAAGGGGGAAAGGTTAGTGATACCAAAATTGATGAGAAAAGAGTTTTTACATAAGATTCATATAGGTCATATGGGCTTAGAAAAGTGCAAATTAAGAGCGAGAGAAACAATCTTTTGGCCGGGATTGAATAATGAGTTGCAAAATTATATTTCAAATTGTAACATTTGTCTAACGCATAGAAAAAGCAATCAAAAGGAAGAGTTACAGCTTCATGACATTCCGGACAGGCCCTGGGCAAAGGTAGCCGTAGACTTGTTTCAGCTGAAAGACGAACAGTTCTTATTACTAGTAGATTACTATAGTAAGTTTTTTGAATTAGTCAAATTACGTTCGACTACTTCAGAAGCTGTAATAACATCACTAAAAGACATATTTAGTCGTCAAGGAATACCAAACACAATAATGTCAGATTGCGGTCCGCAGTTCTCAAGTAGTAGTTTCAAACAATTTGCAAGCGAATGGAATTTTGTACACATCACATCGTCGCCCCACTACCCCCAGTCAAATGGTCAAATAGAACGGACAGTTCAGACAGTAAAACGCATTATGATTAAAACCAGCGAAGACCGCACAGATTATCGTCTTGGGCTATTAGAATACCTAAACACGCCGATTAGTGATAACTTACCGTCTCCATCGGAATTGTTGCAAAGTAGAAAGTTACGTAGTATACTACCAACAAAAGATAATAAACTTAAACCAAAGGTAAGAAAAAACGTCAAACAATTAATACTAGACAGACAATTACAACAAAAACAATACTATGATCGAAATGCAAGAAACTTAGAGAGATTAAGTGTGGGACAAAATGTAAGAGTGTTAGATTTAGTGAAAAGAAAGTGGATATCTGGGACAATAATCAAGTCATTAGAAAATAGATCTTACGAAGTAAAGTTGTTATCAGGTAGAAAAATTGTTAGAAATCGAAGACACATCATTAAAGATTCAATAAACAGGCCCCAGGAACCAATATATGATCATTGTCAATACGATGACATAACTTGTTCGCAAACGATGCACTCAGCTGATAGGGATCATTCACCTCTAACTGATAATAACAATTATGTAACTCGTTCCGGCAGGACAGTGAGACAGCCGACGAGATGGGCTAATTACGCTACATAGGCAAATAAAAGAACACTGAAAATTATGTTATATAATTATATAGGTATTTAAGTAATTTTCTGAATGTTATTATTTAAAAATATTTAAAATTATTTGTGAAATTAATTTGTAAATGCCAGATACTTACCACATATACACAAACATACATACACACACATGCATAGACATACATACATAAACTCACGACCGCGCCGTAATCACTTCCGGGGTGGTCAGAAACATTGCTACAACTATCAACTTTCTGTTAAGAAAGCTTATAATAAGTAACTATTTCGTCAACTTACTTTCAATTGTTGGCTGCATGTGTATTATTGATAAGTACCTACCTATGTTAATTAATTGCTACTCTTCAGTTTATATTTTTGTTTAAATTATGATGTAGTAGATACGTTATTTATTTTGTAAAAATTTTCTTCGTGAATGCATGCAACAAATAGGTGTACCTACTTAATAAAAGGCACTTGTACGAACTATAATTAAAATGTATTATTATGAATAAATGCAATATGTTTACAACTTTTCATTTGTGAAAAGGGAAAGAATGAAACATAATAAGAAATTGTCAATTTAATTTAATTATGTGTTTACTTTGTAACTTAGATTATTATTAATTAAAGATACTCTGCATGTTGTTGGCATGATATAAAAATAATGTTTTCTAATTAGAATTAAGGAAGGAAGATGTCAGTGTAGGTAACTGAATAATAAACCAGTCTAAACCGAACCGTGGTTTGAATTACACGTCACCTGCACCTTGACAAGGTCTACCCCGGCATCCCTTTCCTAAGCTAGGGGACCTCCAAATCCAAATCAAGGCCATATATCTTGGCCTTCAGTAAGTAAGAGGTAGTTTGAAGTTAAAGGTCCAGGTTTCCGGTTCTGGGACTGCAGTTTAGAGTCGGAGGTACGTCCCCGTACGTCAGACAGTCACAAAACAACGATGAAACAAACTTTATTAGATACTAGTGTTTTCCCGCAACTTCGTCCGCACAAATTATATACCAGATTTTAAGTCAGATCATAAGCTATCAAACAAAAAAAGTTTCATCAAAATCGGTTCAGTAGTTTTTGCGTGATGCGCGAATAAACAAACAAACTAACAATTTTGTCAATAGATGGCGCTGCACGTTTTTAAATCGCGCTATCGAATGTTATTTGAATTATATGAAGAGAACCGCTACTTTTTTATTCCTCATGATTTTACGGTTTTATAATAGTTAAGATTAGATACATTATTGTTCTTGTTCTGTTCGTAAATTTGGCAGTTGGTAATTTAAGCGCCGCAAATAAAATCAAAATCAAAACTCGTTAATACAAAGTTGTTTAATTTGATGGTCTCAATCAATATGGGGTGATATAGACCATCAAACTGAACAACTTTCACTATAGGATCAATATCGAAATCGCAAAAAAAAAAATGCTGTTCCATACTCTACAAATCGACTAGAGCTAAAATATGTATGGGATGTGACATTTTTTTTTTTGCGATTTTGATCTTGGTCCCATAGAGAAAGTTGTTCAGTTTGACGGTCTAAACAACCCCCTTAAGAGTTTTAAATATTTATTGTTCCGTATGAAACACCCTGTATAGGCTGATGATGATTAACCATACAACATGCATCATCAGTCTTGTCCGTGGAGTTTATATCATGCGATAGTTAAAAATTCTCTCACGATATTCATGAAAATATTAACAGTATAATTTTATACTAAATCATTGTTTACTCTATCAGCGTTTGGGGCCATATCTCTCTCATGCTCTGTCGCTCCGGTATAATCAACGTTTTACTTCGGCCCCAAATGAACCGTGTAACGCCAGTGTATCGCTTGTTTTTGAGCTGCGGTTTAATTATTTCCTTCGTTGAATCGCTGCCAGAAGAAAAATGCGAATAATGTTTTGGTGGCGTGGGTGTTTTAGACTATTAATACAGGTGAAATTTATATCTATTAGCATCCTTTTAAACTAAGACTCTACCCATCAAACTGAACAACTTTTACTATGGGAGCAAACCAATCGGAGCAAAACAGAAATCAGCTGTTGCATACATTTGAGTCGAGCGGGAACTGCAGTTTTTTTTACTCCAATCGGTTTGCCATAGTAAAAGTTGTTCAGTTTGATGGGTATCAATTTCACCCTGTATATGGAAAAGTTACGCATTTAATTCTAATCTGTGAATTCTACTAACAAACTTTTCTGCCACTTTTTGCGGGGGGCGAGGTAGCATGAAGTCCGCAACCTTGGACTTTAGTTCAGTACTTTAGATTTAAATTTTGAATGTTAATAATCTTGAAAAGAAATAAAATTTATTAAAAACGACAGTAACAATATAAACACTATCAAATTAAAATAAGTCCAGTAGTCTAGAATTCTGTTGAGTAATATTGAAGCGAATTTAACAGTCGGGACCCATTAATAATTCTAAACTGGATAAAATTTTCCTAATAATGGGTCTCGACTGTGAAAGTCTCTTCAATATTACATAACAGAATTCTAGACTACTGGACTTTTTTTTTCAGTTTTTATTTAAAGTTCACTTTTTACGCAGACGGGTTTTTTGATTTCTTAAATTTATATAATGTAGCTGTAATGTTTGTAAGTTCACACCCTGTATGACAGGTTCATGGTTCAGGTTCGGGTTCATGTCAGAAACTTGTAAAATATTTTTAAGGACATCTTGTAAACCACATGAAAAAGTAATAAATATTAATTGATTGATTGACCACATTTCCTTCGTCCTGTATATAATTGAGAATACAGAAAGTATTTGCGTAAAAAATAAAATCATTTTATTTTAATAAATTACATGAATTTACGATAAATGCTTCATATCAAAATGTATGCAATCCAACTCTCGTGTCCATTCTGTTATTTATTGTCCTTTTTGGAAACAAGTAATTTTACGAAATTTATCAATAAATGGTTTACTGGAAATGTTATCCGGTATTTACCGCACACGCCTGGGCTAAATGTCGATATTCTGAATGTGGTAAATTGGATTATATCTGCCTAACCCCTTGGGGAATGTTATTATAGTCGTGAGCATAACACATACTATAATATCGCAGTCAAATTATAGAATTTACCAAATTATTTAACGTGTAGCCGTTTTAAGAAACAAAGCCGTCTCGTATTATGATGGAACAACGATTAGCCGGAATGCATTATGGCTGATTAAACGTCCGCCGCATTGTATATCAGCGCTTCATGTTCTTCGATATGGCTAAATCACGCTAGCCGTAATGTAAATTAACGGGTCATGTATTTCCGCTTTGATAGTTTTAAGTCCAACTTCTAGTACTTGCGGCACTGCCTACCATGACAACAACAATGGCGTCCAATATAGTAATTGTATCAGAGAAAAAGATATGAATGGTTTATGGATATAAATAAAATTTGTGTCAAATACGAGTAAAACCAGTTATTTTATGGACACTCCTGACTTCATTGTATTTAACTAATAACCATTGTTTTTATTTTGTTAGTATGGTCACTTAACACTGCAACTTGATAACAATCCGGCTAGAAGTTGCCAGCCTTATTGTAAAACTTACCGCAATGACAATCCGGCTAAACGTTGATCCACCGTAATACAAAGCGATTCTTTTTTTAAAACTGCTAGCCGTTATGTTACGTTGCGTATTCTGCAATTTGGCTGCGACGTATGCATGCATACATTATTAGATTTTCAGCCTTTGTTAGTTAGTTAGAGTATTTGCAACGAGAGCTCAAACGTTATCTACCCGAAACAAGATACCGACTACTTCGCTTAGAACTGACTTCTAAACCAAAATCTAAATCAAGCTTACCCCTTCGACCGACCGGTCTGATCCACCGTAAACCAGTTCGAACCGGTACCGACTGGCTAACAACGGTGCAAACTGGCTAAAACCTGTACAAATGTGCAACAGATAGCTTCAAGTGTGTATAAGACCACTAATCCTTTGGATGTCTGACCGCAGAGAACAGACTTGTAAGCTGTAGGTTACATTTCGGTGTCTAAGGTTGCAATACTCGTTGTAGGCAAGGCAATATTGCATTTAACATCCATTTGCTATTTTCATGAAAAAAAGTTTAGTTTCATTAAGAGCCTACCGAGCCTATTGTGCTGCCCCCAATCGTATTTTTTTTATTTCTTAACAATTAAACAATATTTCCAAAAAAAAAGAATGTACATTGTAGTTCTGATTGGTTTTCAGTTTATCGAAACATTACGGAATATTATGTTTTATGCTTATAGCTATTATCGTTAAAACTACAAGCATTATAAAAACAAATCAGCAGTGTCCCGATAAATTGAAAATAAGCAATGACTACAATGTGAAATTCTTGTTTTTTGGAAATATTGTTTAATTGTTAAGAAATAAAAAAAATACGATTGGGGGCACCACAATAGGCTCGGTGCAGCCTTAAATAAGATAGAAACTATTGGTTTGACGGGCAGAGGTTTTATTGTACTCAGGTCTTTTGAAAATAATCAAAACAATATAACTAATTACTAGATTTTTTTTACATTTTTCTGCTTTGTCAATATTCACGATTTTGTACGAAGATTTTTAGCTTTTCAGACACCTTAACACTTAATTGTACCAACATGACGGACTGATGAGCAGATAAAAGGCGAGCTTATCTCTAAAAATATGTTATTAACATAAATTAAATTAATCCGTTACCATTTTCTAGATACTATTAGAATATGCACATTAATAGTACATTACTGCAGTGGCCAGCAAAAGAGGCATTGATAGACGAAAGTGTAAATGTGGGCCGAGGCGAAGCCGAGGCGAGGCAACATTTTCAAGTAAATTTAACTCGCACTGTTAAAAAGTTATCAGATCTCATAGCCAAGCTTCTAACTCTACACGACCTAATGAACAGTGAATACATTTTTAACCTTACGCCCATTAGAAATGGCCAAGCCACATATTAAACTCGCTTGATGCAAAAGTATTTTCATTTTTTTTTCGCAGACCCTCATCAAAAAAGGTATTAGACGAACATCAACAATTTGTCGCAGAAACAATTAATTTCTCAGAGAGAGCGATGGGGAAATAACTTGATTAACAATTACGTCACGAGAAATGAAAACGGTGTTTTATTTTGTTTGATGTAAGAGATTGCTATAAGAGAACAAACGTTTGTAGTACTCAGCAGCTTTTTAGTTGTATTTTATTTCATAGAAACAGTGCTTTACTATCATGACTTACCAACTACTGGACGTTGGGTCCACGCTCAAAAGTGTCCGAACCAAAAAAGCACCAAAACGTATAAAGAGAACCAATTACGCGACAGTCTTCATTTGATCGGCCGACGACGCACACGCGCCCGTGCCGCGATGGGGTAAAAAACACGCAAAATAAATGTAATCACACATATTCCCTTACATAATAATAATAATAATAAGCCCGCAGGGCAGCTTGTGGCGAGCTGTTGGTGATTGGCGACACCACGGACCCGATTCTCCAGAGGGCCCGGATTGATTTGGCCCTCACCTCCTGTCTTGCCTTAATCGGCCGGCCAGGAGTGGAGTCGCAAGAGCGGAACCTATGCTCCAGGTTGGAAGTGTAAAATGTCATAACGCCGGGACCTGCTGACTGGTGCGCTTAGCACCGGGAACCGGCGCCCGCAGACTCACCTCTCTACAACCTTAGCCGCTCACTAGATGTTGCTGCCTTGTCGCTCCTTGCGAGCGGTCGTTTTGGGGGGCCCATCAAATGAGTTGGCAAGTCACCGTCTGCCATTTTTGACAAACTTAGAGACATTTGTTACGGCAGGCGTCCCGAGTCTCTCCGCAATAACCCAGATTTCCCAGTCCACCCAGTTCACCCCCATAACCCGAGTAGTTTTTGTCCTTTCTACAATAGTCTCTGCACTGAACGTGGTATGTCTTCTGGTGCATTTGCATAATGCATTCAGAGATAGACCACGGTTGGTGCATCCCATTGCATTCAGATAAAAGTGTCTCAAAGGGGCCT
This sequence comes from Agonopterix heracliana, assembly GCA_963693445.1. NCBI lineage: Eukaryota > Metazoa > Arthropoda > Insecta > Lepidoptera > Depressariidae > Agonopterix > Agonopterix heracliana. The sequence goes on along the minus strand of OY856312.1, from coordinate 4,977,974 downwards.
CTACGTGTTGGACCTGTGTCCCCATGCAAGCCTTCCAAAGGTCCGGGCTACGGCCCGTGAAATACCGTAAGAGATATAATAATAATAATAAACTCTGGTTGCAATTACATAATACATTCAGAGATAGACCATGATTGGTGCAAAGGGGCCTCTACGTGTTGTACCTGTGTCTCCCACGCATCCAAAGGTATATACAGCTTGTAAATTTTTTTTAAATAAGTGTACTAGTAGGTATTATTGTAAGAAAACTAGATGACTCGTAAGTATAATTTGTTTAATTTTTTGTCAAATGTGGTTTATATAAGCGGTTATGAGTTTTAACTGTAACAGGTACATAAATGATACATAACATTTTTTTAATTTTTTGTCTACCTATTTGTTTTTGCACGCATCACTTAAAAACTACTGAGTACCGGTACTTACGGTTTTAATAAAAGCATGGGATTTTTTTATTAACTTTTAGGCTTTATTTCATCGCAATCGGTTTATTCAATCAAAAGGTTAGTGTATTGTACGTGTAGCGTACGTATAGTGTACCTACGTTTGTATTCCGAATCAAGATTACGATTTCATATGGATTGCATTCGGAATTGCGGAGGTATCAAATTCCATTTTTTTATTTTGATTCGGAATTATGGATCGGAATTCCGTATGTCTGTGGCAGGTCTAAAACATAATTGTATTTAACACGTCATTCAAACTTGTAAGCTACTAATTAATTGAATTGCATTATTGTAGGTGTAGTACCTAGTAGTTAATTCGATTAAACCCCAGCTTTAAAAGAATATTACGGTGGTTTCATTTTATAAAGAAATATGATAGTAATCATTACAAATCCATTTTTTAGAATTTTTGTTTGTCTTTGTGTCTGTTTGGTTGCTTGTTTGCACGCAAAAACTACTGAACCGAGTTTGATAAAACTTTATTGTTTGATAGTTTAAGTGCGGAAGAAGTTGGCGGGTAAAGTCTAGTAAGTTTAAATATGTTTGCTCTTTTCGGTGATTAGTTGTCGATGACCTTCAGAGTAAATTTTTCAGAGAATTGGGAAATTAATTTGTGTACAAAACACAAATTGTGATTGTGGTTTATGATTTTTTTGTAGAGGGCGTAATACGAAATAAAATGAGTCATTCCAATTACCGTCAGCTCAGGACATAATTATCGAAAATAGGCCTTATTAACACAAATATTCGAATCAAATGCTCAGCACAACCATTATAATGCTATATTATTATAACATGAGCATAATAGTACAGTCATTAGGTATACCTATGTATTAATTTCAAATACGTGAACTATAGAATTTGAAGATCAAAGACTAATTATGTAAGCCACGTCATAGTGGTTTTAGGGACAATACTAATATTAGGTAATTAGGTATACTATAATTAATATCTAATTAGTTGGCGAAACTGAACCAGGGCACTTGTTGATGAGATTAGAGATAAGAGAGATTGCATTATCAATGTTTATGATTGGTTTTGATGATTAAGGGGCTACCTGCCGGTTTTGGGTAACTTTGTAACCATTTTATTCATTAACTATGGCACTTTTTGAGCTGCAAAATAAACTGAACCATCTACAGGATATGAGAAGTGATGTGGTTTTTCTAGAAATCGATTTAAATGAATAAAACCGAAGAAAAGAGACTCTAAAGTCACCCCTTTTCCAGTTGTAACCATTTTACTCTTACATTTTGAATCGGAAGAAAATGAAAATTTACAACATTGTTCACAATACAATTTAGAATGATGTGGTTTTCTTACTTTTTAGAAAATAATAAATAATCTTCTAATTTTTCAAAGAAAACAGCAAAATTCTGACCGGAGCCACGCGCTCGTTCGCATCGATTAGTATGGAGAGTCGTGGTCCAGGGCAGATACGCCTTAACAAAATTATTGCTATCGTAAGTAAGGCTGCAGTGCGCGGGGTGCGGGCGGACATTGACCCGTTGATCATATGACCGGGCGGGTCATTATCACGCAATTGTACTTAGTAACTGGTACCTAATGCGCTTGTTAAGTATCACCAACCAATTATAAATGTATAATGTAAGCTTCTGATTTCATGTAGGAGCAATCATCATTAACCTATATACGTCCCTCTGTAGGACACAGGGCTACCCTCAGGAAGGGTATGCCTCCGTGGTCTAATGGTTAAGAGCATTGGGCTCTTGACACGGAGGTCGTGGGTTCGACATTGCAGGCTGAGTCACCTGATTGCCTGAAAAGAAAGATGATTCCGTGCTTCGGATGGCACGTTAAGCTGTTGGTCCCGGCTACTATCTCTGGTGGTAGTAGCCGTTACATAAAAACCTTGTCAAAGGCCGTAAGGCGGTTTGAATAAACTCTGACACCAGGGCTTGCAGCCCACTCGATAAGAAGAAGAAGGAAGGGTATAAAGATAAGAATCAGTGCCGTCAATCCCCCACGCGCATGCGGAGCCTAATGCGGATTGGTAGAATTCACTTAAACATCAGAATTAATTCTTCAGCACATACAGGTTTCCTCACGGTAGGTTCCTTCGCCGTTTGAGAGCTCATTGGTACATGGCATGTCGTCCGTGCAGATTCAAAGCCGGTCCTTCAAGATTGAGTGTCCATGCCTATTTGACTGTGAATCTTCTTCTTCCTCCTAGACCATGTCCTATTTACTTGGGGTCGGCCTTTCTTGTCCTTCTTCTCCACTGAGCACGGTTTTGTGCTGTGTCGGTGTCGAGCTGAGAGTTTTCGACGAAAACGTTTCGTCGTTGGCAAGTCTAGGGCAAAGCTTCACCATATGATCATTTGGACGTCGCTGGATGTGACCGTACTACCGTAAGCGTTTTTCTTTAACCCTTATTTGTACTCATTTCGGATTTTGTCAAGCATTGTGACACCCGCTGACCAACCGTAGCATGCTCATTTCTGTTGTATGTAGTTTGTCAAGGTGATGCTTGTTGGATGCCCAACATTCGGACCCATACAGTGACTGTGAATGATTGCGTCATCATCATCATCATCATCAGCCCGGTAAACCCCACATAGGCTTCTTCATTTTCACGCCAACTAGAACGGTTCCCCGCTAGTCTCATCCACTGTTTGCCGGCTACTTTACAAATGTCATCCGACCACCTGGCTGCTGGTCTGCCCACTGACCGAATGATTGCGTGTTAGGCAATAAATATTTAGTTCGTATGTCAGTTATTACCTTTACATCATTGTACGAGAATAAGTACTAAGTAGGTATAAGGGTGTGTTTCCATAGAAGCGTAATGGCGTGGAAGTGGAGACAAGACGTGCAGGAATCTATAGACCGATTTAACCTAGGTTACCAATCCGATGGACTAGGTGTGAAATTCTGATTATCCTATCTCTAATAGAATTTTATTATTTTACATGTATGCATGTATGCCATGGCGCTGACGTCCCTTTAAGACGATAAAATATATAGATTGAAAATTTTGCCGTGGCTTGCGGGGCGACGACAGCTGTTGGAGTAGAGCATGCCCCGGATAGGTAGGTCGTGGGTTCGAATCCCGCTCGCCGCCCGACTTTTTCAATCTTTAATTTTATCCTATCTCTGCATATAATGTCTCCGTAATGCACCCTAAGAGCCGTTGCGCACTACGTTAGATCCGAAACCGATCCGTCAAAAAAAGTATGGATCCGACAATTTTTTTTAAACTTTTTTTGTCCATTCTTTTTTTGACGGATCGGATTCGGATCGCACGTAGTGCGCAACCGCTGTGAACTCTTTACTTCCGGCTTTGTTAAATCTGCTTAACTCCTGATTAGCGACACTTTGCTGACTGATTCATGAAAGTTCTCATCTTATTTTTATACTCGTATGCTTCTGCTTCTTAATATGCAGACACTTTTTAAGGGGATGATCAGACCGTCAAACTGAACAACTTTCTCTAAGGCACCAACATCGAAACTATTCCACTCCACTTCAATATTTACTGCATGGGTTGATAAATCAAATATTATAGTAGATTACACACCGAGGACAGGAAAGTAAGAAAAATCTGAGGGCAAAGCCGAGGTCAACAAACATGTGATCTGAGACCTTTCTTTTTTACTGTCCGAGGTTATTATAGTGCCGAGGTCAACAGACATGTGATCTGAGGCTTTCTTATTTACTGTCCGAGGTTAGTATACTATTTTTCTCATCGACGGATGTGGATAGCGACAACTTTGTGTAGCGCAGCGGGACGACAATTGACGCTTTCCGTCCGGAGGTGAGAAATAATATTTTTCTTCTCGACGGAGGTGGAAAGTGACAACTTCGTTTAGCGCAGCGGGACAAGAATTGACGATTTCCGTCCAGAGGGAAGAAAAACGATTGAAAGTTACCAATATTTTTTTTAAATGTAACTCAAGCAATCCATTATTCTCATAATGCAACCACCACGCAAAGGCATTACGTTATCACATGGCAATTTTAACGCATAACGAGGCATAAAATTGTCCGCTCGAGATCCGAACCAGTTCTATGAAGAAAACTAAATGGCACTGAAATACAGCTTCAGCGTTTAACGAATTTATGAGCCAAGAGCAATTCTTGAATAAAGGATGGAAGAAGGAATTTTATTGCGGAGCTCTCATTTCGTGAGATTATACTTTTTGAGAGAACTTTTGAATTTTCAACCGAGCTTCGTGAGAAACTTAGAAGTTCATTGTCCTTTCAATTTGGTTAGTGTTATTATTTTGGTTCTATTTGTGTTACGAACAAAAGTTACCCTGTTAAATGCGATCGTCCGTCAGTGAGAAGCACAAGTTTCTAGGATTCAGATCCTTCCATTAATAGTACCGAAACCTTTAACCCGCCAACACAATTTTTTTGCAATAATATTGACACAGATATACTTTGACAATATTTGCAAAAAAATTGTTTTGGCGTGATTTAAAGGTTACATACAAATTATATAATTTTATGGCATCGATTTTGTATGTCTTTGTTAAACGATAAAGCTGTGAGATTTGAAAGAAGTTATAATATAACATAAGTTAGTTAGAAGTATTTGTTTGATGTTATTTGAGAGAGAGCTTAATAAATAATTTAATCTTCCTTAACTCATAATCTTGACACGGAGCTTTATTAAAAATATTTGATTGTTATCGCCATCTAAACGGTGACAATGTTTGAGTCACCGATGCTATCTTTAGAAATAAACAATATATCAACTATATTCAAAATAAACCTAGTGCATACGCATGCAGCATAATTATGCGTACCTACATGATGCGTGTGCGCTGCTTGTTTGCGTGCGTACATTCTATTCTATTTTTGTGTAATGGCGTTTCTAGTGTTAAGTGTTGAAGATGTATTTATTACTTAGGATTGTATGGTAATATTGGATATGGCGATCTCAAAGCCCTGTTTTTATGCAAAAACACACACTCGAAACCACCATAAAATGGCGGAGCCGCGTGGCCACTTAAATCGCGAGCCGAACGAAAGACGTCAACTCGAGAGCCCCCTAGCCACCGACTCGCGTGCGTGCATGCATGTCTATTATTCCGAATTCTACTATGACACTCTGATAAATTTTCATTGGAAATTACAATTAAATTTTGAAAAAGATTTCTTTACTAAAGTTGTTCTAAGAATTTGAGCTTTTTCCACGCAACGCTTTCAGCAGTCTTTGAGCGTCTCGCCACAGATTACTAGTTACTTCTTCTTCTATCGAGTCGATGAAAAGTCATTTTAAATCTTTCCAGCCCAACTAGTTACTTCATAAGTCTCGCCCTCGCGTAGATAACGCGGCGCAATGGACTCCAATGGACCCGTAATGGACCCCTTTAATGGACACCTCACCTGCCTCTCACACACCACCAACCACCCACCAACCCATTTAATCGTAAGTCAGATAAACTTTTGACAGAGACGCAAGCCCTGACTGAGTTGTTGGTTAAACCAGCATGACATTGACGTGACCTTGAACGCGTCTGTCGCGCGAATTTTGTTTCTATGTACGAGTATTAACAGAACTATTCTTTATGCTCAAATATAAATGGAAATCATTTTGTGATTTAAATATTGAAGTAATCATATATCAAAAACTTGCAATTATTTTAACGTTGTAACGTCTTTAATCAATGTGTCACGAACTATTATCCATTAGCAGCCAAATTGACAGAACGGGTTTTCCTGAACATTTTGTGCGGCTCTATTTCTATTATTCTAAATAGGCTAAAACGATTCTAGTAAGTAGGTCATCAAAAAAGTTAAGTTTTTCTGTATTAAAATCACGAGTTCGCTCGAAGTTGTTACTGGTAATGACACTATAGATCATGTACAGTCAGCAGCAAAATGATGTATGCACTTTTACTACGTCGTAGTATACTACATCTTTATACTACGACGTAGTAAAGTGTATTCATCTTTTTGCTGCTGACTGTACTACACACGGCTACAAATCAACCTAACTTTTTTTTTTTTTTAAATGACTAATACAGTATTGCTCAGGGAGCAGTTACTGCTTTTTACTGCGGACTATTGGAGGGATCACGAAGGGTCTACCGATCCAAGTGAATGAAGTTAAGCAACCGACCTTAGGTACGGGTACGGACCTCGGCATAGGACGTTGCTGGGGCTACGCGGCGGATTGGGTAGCGGGGATCGGTGAGAGCAAACCTATCCATAGTTGAACTCTATGTATATGAACATAGAGTTCAACTATGGGTAGGTTGATGAGTCTCCGTGTGTACGTGATGATGAAATGTATTCGATAGATGGCATCGTATCCTGCCATATTTTGAAGATAATTTCGATAGAATCTTCGAAGAAGGGATTTCAAAAACGTATAAGTTGAGGTTAAACAGCTATAAGAAGTTCTATGATGCTTACTGAAAAAATACACTAGCTCTACCGTACTGGCAGTTAATTTTCTTTCACAAGATGTGATTTCGATAAACGAATACTAATTTGAGCTTAGAAAGATATTTATCAAGTCAATCGTATTTGAGCTGAAAACAAACTTTTAAAAAGTAATCAAAATACGTAATTAACATTTTGAAAGGGATAAGGATAACTTGGTTCAAGTCCTGTTTTATAGGTTTGTAGTTTGGCTGATTTGCAAATTTTCAATATTTAACTTACGACCTAGAGTTTATCGTATCGCCATAGTGTCTAATGCGCAAGTGTTTACTACGACGTACCCCGAGCATGAAATTTTTATACTGGTTGGAAAATATATTCACCTCTCAATAAAATAACAATATACATAAATAATAGATCGCCGAGACGTGAGAGGTTAACCATGATGACCGGTCAAACTCAATGATGCAAAAACAAAAACAAATCAGAACATAGTTGAAAAACCCATTCAATATTTCGCAAGAGTTGCCTCTTTACTCATACAATAACTCATAACATCATAAATCCTTTAAGTCTTGCAATAAAAGTGGCGCCAAGACACATAAACAATGCCTGTGTCTAGAATTTAGCAACTGACTACATTCGTGTTAACATTGTTTAAAGTCAGTGCTCTTCAATCTTTGCCGTATTGCGAATTAGTGGCCCCTTTTTATTACTAGCATATTTTTTGTCCATAAGTATAGGAAGTTTTTGCGTCCTAGTTACGGTCAAAGGAGATCATTGTTACGTCGAGTACAGCAGCATCATAGCAAAAATCTAACTATGCTTTATATGATTTGATAGTTTTATAAAAAGAACCATTTCATTAATTTGAAACGATTTTATTCAACTTCGAAGTTGTCTAACTATCTACATATTTAAAGGGGTGCTTCAGACCATCAAACTGAACAACTTTTGATATGGTACCAACATTGAAATCGCGAAAAAGAAATCAGCTGTTCCATAACAAATATCAATAGATCTGCTTGACCAAAATGCAATATGCAGCAGCCGATTTTTTTAATTTAAAAGTTGGTCCCATTAATAAAGTCCACGTTCAAGTTCAAAACTTCATTAAAAAGTTGTTCAGTTTGATGTCCCTTGTAATCGTATTTTCGCCCCCTTGCTGTCAAACCGATTGAAACTTTACACACATGCATAGTTCTTTAGACAATACAATATTAGGATAGCATGGAGCTGATCTGATGATGGAGACGGAAGTTGGTCAAGAGATCTCCTCAATGAATTACCGTTTAGTGCAGTTTTCATTAAAATAAAATACTTTTTGTCTCGTCGGTTTTAACTGAAATATAAAGGGGGCAGCAGCCCGCTTGACAGACGACCTTAAAAAAGTAGCAGGGAGCGACAGGATGAGGAAGGCTGAGGACAGAGTTTTGTGGCGCGCCTTGGGAGAGGCCTATGTTCAGCAGAGGACGATGATAGGCTGATGATAGTTAGTTGTAGGCATAAAGAAACACGTACTCCTTGACAGGAGAGGAGCAGGCTTACGCATAATTTCCCATATCTAGCCCAGATGGGCAAGCGTTTTACTGCTATTGTCATAGCAACGGTCCCTCTAAAAAATGGCAGTACAATTTTCTATGGAGAAATAAACAATACTTACTCCTCTCCGGGCGCTGACAAGAGACACGTGTTTCTCTATGGTTGTAGGGTATCATGATCATGACATCTTCAGCGCCTATGTGCTTTGTAAATAAAGTTACGTTATACTGTCTTTAGATGACCGTACCTATTCGTTAAGCCAAGAAATAGCTTGTTATAGGATGTCTTCAATTAAAAGTACTTTTGACAGCAGGTTGCCTAAGAGTATGGCGCAATTTCATTGATGATGAGATCTGTCATGTTGTGGGAACCCACATCCAAATTAACTTACTATAAGGTACTTTTTAATTTTGAATCATTGATTGATTCTACAATTTGACAACCGCTGTATAAGATAAACTGTTAGCGGCTGCACCGTCGAATGGCTCTGAACATGACGAAACTATGTGGAGCAACTTACTAAAAGACTGATCGACTTTGTAACTCAGTAACAAGGTAAAGGAGTGTGCAAGCGATAAAATATAGTTTACTGTCTCGCTAGCGTTTGGCTAAGTACTGAAAGTGTCAGCGTTAGTTTCGTATCTCCCGGTTTATTCTTGTTTAGTGGCTCACGAGAAAATCTGCTGATGTTTATTTATTATTTTTGAATACGAATATACGAAGCTAGGAGAAGTTATGGCAGCTAGAGCAAAGCTTTAACAGGTGGCCATGATTAGGCAAAAGAGTAGTATTAGGTCGTCCGGTGGCGGCCAGGTTGGTTGACGACTTCCATAGAAGCCTGGATGCGATTGGCAAAGGACCTAATGGGATGAAAAAATGTAGAGGAGGCATATACCCTGCAGTGGGTGGGAACGGGCTGATAATGATGAATACGAATATAATAAGTAAATAGATTTTTAAATATCCACAAAATTTTTCCAAAAAGAGGATAATAGTGTATAGTACTTACTAGATACTCTTTTTTATACTGTGGTAATAGTATGGCGACATTCCAAATAGCAACGAAATTAATAAGGCTATTTTCAGTCACAGAAACAGAAATTTGAAACGCTTCCTTACTTATTCTTAAAACATGTTTAGAAACGTCCAAGAAAATATGTCGGATAGTATATCTTTCTGATAAATATGATATTTGCAATTATGCAATTGCAATATATGAATCGGAAAATCTTGTCACCCTTATTTGGAACGAGGTATAATAATACTTACTACATATCGCTGCTTCAAAACGAAAGGGCCACAAATCAAAATTTTCCAAAATCGTTTTTATTTCAAAAATGTTGCCAAATCAACCTATATTTTCATATTTATCAAAGACACCCATCGATTTTGGACTCTAAATCAAAAAATTACGCAAACGCCCTTTTAGCATTTTTGCGTTTGGTTGGTTAAGTTCTGAGCAAAACGGCCATATTTCGAGTTGCAACCTGCTGGTCGGTATAATCTCACGTAACTTATGTGCTAAACAGCCACATTGCAAAAAAATTCCCCTTTTTTAGTAAAATTTTATAAACTAAAGGGCCACATTTGGGATTACGTCTGTTTCGCATAAAAATTATACATAAGTTAAATATCCTTTTTTTATGCAAAGGTGCCATATTAGTAATTGTGTCCGTTTCGCAATTAAAAAGACCTTAAAATTACATTATTATTTTAAACTAAAGTGGTTTATTTTGTGAAATGTCCGTTTTCTTATTAAATTTCTGTGCGTACGTTGGTATTTTTAAAGACATAAAGCAGAATTTTATTTGCCATCGCGTCAAGTTTATGAATTAGTAGTCTATATCTAATCTGTAGGTACAGTCATTGTCGTAAAATTTTAGGTAAACTTGGTATTTCTCTAAAATGGATCATATTCTAAATAAAAGTTACTGGGGATATAAAGAATACGTAGGATACGAGTAATATAGATAGTTTTATTTTTTGAGTAACAACTTCTAAACGGACTTAGATGATACTATAGCCATAGTTAGTAGCTTAGAACTTGGATCAACATTTAAGAAACAAACTTTGCCGGTTCAGTGACCAAAAGTGGGGTTTGGACTCTGAAAAATGACACAAAAAATACTCTAAAATTTTTCTTCAAAAAATATCACAATAATGACTTTCTGACGTCATTTTTTGACTCTGCCACCGCGTTGGAAAGTATACTTGAAGAATAGATGCAACCACTTCCCGATCTTGTATAAACTCTCGCTAGAAGCTGGCTTGAAGCTGTCCTGGGTCAACTTCCACTACGTACCAAAAATTAGAGATACATGGGACGACGGTCGACCCACTGGACACTTCAAATTGGAGATACTCTCTTTCAAAGGGTGTCTAATTGAGGTCTATGGGCTGCACCACAACACATACGAATACTATAGAGGAGAAAACTAATGTCCGCAAACAAAACAATATAAAAAAAATGGGTCAGGACCGGCATGTCAGCAGAACAGGATTGCGTCGACCTACTGGCCGAAGAGTCATGGGAAAAAGCCTAGATCTATCCATCGATCTTCAAGAAAAGTAAAATGTATCCATTGAGATACCTTTTGAGATTTTAGAAGCCTTTAATTTTGCAAATTACTTACTTCTATAGTGCTTCAACACCTTTTTTTCTCATTAGACGTATAGTTTTCGATATATTTTAAAGTTTTTATGTGCCATTTAATGCCGTTTGATACCAATTCATTTTAATTGAAAGATTTACTATACATTTTAAAAAGGTAAGTAGATTGTTTACAAAAATCGTTTTTATTTTGACCACTTGTGTCGTTTTATCGAAATATTCATTGATATACGGGCAAAATTTTATGTGCGAAAGGGACTTTTGTGTCCTTAGTCATCTCTGTGTGATAGTTATCACAAAGTAGCAATAGAAGAGAGGTAGAGATTCAAAATACGCACCTAAGCATATATCATACTTAGGCATTAAAAAGAAAAAGTACTAAAAAAGAGATGAAAAACGAAGATGAAATTTTTGATTGACTCTCCTGTAAAAACAGATTTTTTGACTTGTGGCCCTTTCGTTTATAAGCAGCGATATTATGGCAATGGCAGTAACGGTAACTTGTAATAATTTCTTCCCGTAGGTGACGTATGAGTTGACTAATAAGGAATTTAGTACTACAATGTGTCTGTGGGCGAAATGCTGTCTATCTATCACCATGTCCATTTAATTTTGAAACCCGGCGAAAAAATATATACACCCGGCGATACATCAAGCTACGCAAAACCAAAATATGCTGGCCGTGCGTCGTTATACGTTGTTCACCCTACGCGCGGCCTGCTTATACAGGGTGTTAGGGTAAACAGTTTCATTACTTTAAGGGGTGATTGTACCTATGATGCTGAACAATTTTCCCTTATGAAACCAATAGGAAATTCGCAAAAAAAATGTTCGGATTCTCCATACTAAATGCAATCAGCTGGTCGAAAGTTTGTATGAAAAGTCGAAAAAAAAAAGTGATTTTCCTTTAGATTTTCTTTAGATTTCTAGGGAACGTTGTTCAGTATCATGGGTACATTCACCCCTTAAAGTAATGCAACTGTTTACCCTCACATCCTGCATTGGTTCTGCGTAGCTTGATGTGTCGCTGTGTGTGCGAACCTACTAAACTATTTTTTTTTAAATATATATTTAATGGCTTTTCGCTTGTGCGTTAGCACCGCATTTCCGCCAGTGTCAAGTAGTTTATGGGAGTATCTATCCCAATCTCAGGGATTGTTTTTGTTCAAGAACAAGAAAAGATTGAGGATTGCAGAGCCTCGTGGCAGGTAAAAAAGGCGACACGCGAGACGTGTGCTCGGGTCAATATCGGCAACTAATAATATAAAAACGTACCAACATCACAACGCAATCTATGGCCCCCTAACAAATTATATTTTGACTTTGCACGTCTTTATATCATTTCAATCATTTTCTTAGTCTATTGAATAAACAAGTGTCAATATGTTAGGTAAATATGTAATAATGTATTGTAATCTTGATATCAAGAAGCGAACTTTATCTAGATCGCTGAGCTATCAAGTAGTACAATAGTGACGCCCCCTGTTGATCTTTTTGGTATCGACAAAAAATGTTATGGACATTATCACATAGATTATTAGCGATTTCGTAGTTGACTCCATAGTAAAAGATTTGCCCTTTGCAGGAATTGATCCGGCAACATTTAGCTCAATAAACAGTTTGGGATCACTACCAACTATGCAATGTATATTATTTATAACGGGCCTTCTATACTATATTTTGAATCAATTTCGTTCTTTTTTTCAGGTATAAATGTAGAAAATTACTTATTTTGTTGACTTAACTTACATAACTATAAACATGATTTATTTTTCAGGCTACCGGGGATAGAAATATGTCCTAATAGGTCCAGCTGGAGAGCTTACTGAAAAAGGCGGTCGTATCTCTTCCTATATAATAAACGTAATATTGGCTAAAACTAAGCATGGCTTGCAATAACACGCATTTAGGCTTATAAATATTTAAATATGATGCTATCACTATTGACGGCCCGACAGCACAGTCTGTAGTGAACCTGCCTGCTTTGCCGGGGGTCGCGGGTTTGAATCCTGTAAGGGACAAATATTTGTATGACGAATATGAATATTTGTACCCGATTCATGGATGTTTGTATCTATATATGTATCCTATATCGTTGTCTAGTTATCATAATACAAGTCCAGGCTAGATTCTGGAACTTTAAATGTGACTAGATAATTTGTGTGACACTGTCCAAGATATTTATTATTTATTATTATTATTATCACTGTCATTAGTATGAGCAGTATGAGAGACAGACCGTTCTCTAAATACGTTTGAAACTTTGTTAGTGCAAGCCATCAGGTTTAGGGTGCGGTAGTCAAAATAAAACTTAACTTCTTAATGGCTAATGGTTTCAGGAAAGTTGCCATTCGTTTATACACTAAATACTATAATGATGGCAATATCTTCTTAATATGCTGACACTTTTTTAAGGGGATGATCAGACCATCAATCTGAACAACTTTCTCTATGGGACCAACATCGATATCGCGAAAAAAATAACAGCTGTTCTATACAAAACTACGCACTTACTCGAGCCAAATGTATGGGACAGCTGATATTTTTGTCGTGCTTTCGATGTTGGTCCCATAGAGAAAGTTGTTCAGTTTGATGGTCTGATCATCTCCTTAAAATAGTGTCAGCATATAAATAAATATAAATATCTTGGACATTATCACACAAATTATCTAGTCACATTTAAAGTTCCAGAATCTAGCCTGGACTTGTATTATGATAACTAGACAAAGATATAGAATACATATATAGATACAAACATCCATGACTCGGGTACAAATATTCATATTCATCATACAAATATTTGTCCCTTACGGGATTCGAACCCGCGACCCTCGGCACAGCAGGTAGGTTCACTACAGACTGTGCTGTCGGGTCGTCATATTAAGTTGGACCCTGTAGAATCTATGTTATACCAGGTGGCACTGAACGAAGGATAATTTCACATTCGAAGCATTAGGCACCAAGGAACTCCGTTAAAATTTCCAACCGTTGTAAAGTTGCAGCTTATCAAAGTTTCATGTAAATAGTTACAATGTGGACGGCGAAGATGCGGGCGTGGCGTATAGGGTAGGCAGAGACAACAGATTGCCATCTACACAACACTTTTGATACACATCACTCGCCTCCTCAGCATCCATGAGTCTCTTCATACAAGCTCATCGGTTCCGGGTACATTTTATTTGGCCCTTCTTCAGTACGCATCCGATTTGGTCAGTGTACGTGCGCCTAGGGCAACCTCTTTCAACCATTCCATTCACATTTGGCTTGTAAATTTCATACGTCAACCTGGAATACATGTTATACAGAGCATATAAGAGTGCACTAAGAAAAGATTTTGCAAAAATCCACCCCTAAACTGTGCAACGGGATTGAAGTTTTTCAAAATCGCGGAATAGCACGCCGGCAAAAGCTAGTAGGTATTTTATAAAACTAGAGAATTATCTTTGCTTCAGTACGCAAATGCAGAGAGTAGAGTTGAGATGGAGTCGATAATCAAGTCGGTTTGTCACGTCCCATCACTTACTTTACTTATCTATCAATTTATATAAGATAGAAAATTGTAACGTTAGAGGTTGAATCCGGTTGCTCTGCTTATATTAATGGAGGAGTTACGGAAAGGGCAATGCCCTTTCTATTAGCTGTACCAGGTAAATTTGTGTCATTTTCTGTACAAGAGAACGAGACCGTTTCTTTCAAGAACCCCATATAAGACACGTTTTTCTTTATCTTAAAAAACAGTAATACTTCCAAACGGCGAACTTGCCGTGATTATAGTGCGTACTTTGAATGTAAAACATCTGTGTGTTATAAATTGTCACGATGATCTACCATAATTATTTTCTTTCTTCTGTTTAATTTATTTCTCTTCGTTTATGCTGGTCCTTTTTTTTTTTTTTTTTGTAATTGTTATTCTTGTTTTCTTTTGATCTTCATTCTTGTGTTTTCAGAAGTCCTTAGCTCGCTGGCCATAGGTTGCCATGTGGTATCCTAGTGGGTTATTGCATGGATGATGCGTGGAGACGCGGGATGGTAGACTGATAATACATAAATACTTAGTTGCACTTATTTATAACTTATGAACTACTTACGCAGCTAAACGTCATTAACGCGAGACACACTACATTGTCCTAAATACCATACTACACAACAAATAATCAAAATCTGTCAAGTGTGTGTCGGGCTCGGGCTAAAGATAATAATAATAATAATAAGCCCGCAGGGCAGCTTGTGGCGAGCTGTTGGTGATTGGCGACACCACGGACCCGATTCTCCAGAGGGCCCGGATTGATTTGGCCCTCACCTCCTGTCTTGCCTTAATCGGCCGGCCAGGAGTGGAGTCGCAAGAGCGGAACCTATGCTCCAGGTTGGAAGTGTAAAATGTCATAACGCCGGGGGCCTGCTGACTGGTGCGCTTAGCACCGGGAACTGGCGCCCGCAGACTCACCTCTCTACAACCTAAGCCGCTCACTAGATGTTGCCGCCTTGTCGCTCCTTGCGAGCGGCCATTTTGGGGGGCCCATCAAATGAGTTGGCAAGTCACCGTCTGCCATTTTGGACAAACTTGAGACATTTGTTACGGCAGGCGTCCCGAGTCTCTCCGCAATAACCCAGATTTCCCGGCCCACCCAGTTCACCCCCATAGCTCAAGTAAAATTATATCCTCTCTCACAATAGTCTTTGCGCCAAGCGTGGTCTGTCTATGAGTGTATTTGCATAATGCATTCATGGATAGATTCACGATTGGTGCATCCCATTACATTTAGATAAAAGTGTCTCGAAGGGGCCTCTACGTGTTGGACCTGTGTCCCCACGCAAGCCTTCCAAAGGTCCGGGCTACGGCCCGTGAAATACCAACTGAGATACATAATTATAATAAATATCTTGGACAGTGTCACACAAATTATCTAGTCACATTTAAAGTTCCAGAATCTAGCCTGGACTTGTATTATGATAACTAGACAATGATATAGAATACATATATAGATACAAATATCCATGACTCGGGTACAAATATTCATATTCATCATACAAATATTTGTCCCTTACGGGATTCGAACCCGCGACCCCCGGCACAGCAGGCAGGTTCACTAAAGATCCCAGAGATAACACAAATTTTGGTAATTCTGTATGGTGGTACGGAACCCTCCGTGCGTGAATCCGACTCGCATTTGTCAATAACAGAACTAAAGTATCTGCTTTAGTTTATTATAGAAAAGAAATTACTTTAACCTATTGAACCAATCCTCTTATAACCGGAATTGCATTTGATAGCGATCTGATCAATGGTCGACAAGCGACAGCGTTCGAGGTAGTAATTGAGTTTGCAAATGGGCACTAAACTTCATTAAAGTTTTACTATTTGTTTTATTTTGCACTACTTTTGCCTTCAGCCTCGCCTCGTTTTGTTTCAGGATAGAAAATAGTTGCTTTTTATGATACGTCCATCTCCACGCTCGCACTGTTGGCTATTTGCATAGTAAATTTCATGACAATTGGTTGAACGGTTGAGGCGCAAAAAATTTAAACAAAAAGACTAACGCTCATTAGAGTTAATCCTCCATTAAATCTCTTGCTTTTACTACGTCAACAAGACAAAAAGTGACAGTAAGATATTAAATGGCAAAATTACACGCACATCTAAGTTCTACCTAATGGTCTACACATTGCTATATAGGGTCCTTCTTAATATGCTGACACTTTTTTAAGGGGATGTTCATGTGGTATCACCATAGACAAATTACTCTAACGATAGACACGCTCGTTCAAACAAACAACATGTCACACAAAACAGCACAAAATGACACATTGCGGTCTGTCATTGCCATAGTGACGAAGTGAACTCGGGAACATCAATCAGGTGCGTACACCTCATTCAAGTGGAACATGTTGCTTCTATGCAAGGGCAAGTCTATCGCTAGAGTAATTTGTCTATGGGTATCACAAACATCAAAATCGGAAAAAAAAAAAAAAAGATGTTCCATACAAAACTGCGAACCTACTTGAGCCAAATGTATGGGACAGCAGATTTATTTTCGCGATTTCGATGTTGGTCCCATAGAGAAAGTTGTTCAGTTTGATGGCCTGATCATCCCCTTAAAAAAGTGTCAGCATATTAAGTTTGACCCTGTATAAGTGTAAAATCTAGGTATTGTCAAAAACAAATTATGCCTTTACAATTTATAGTTTGTCAATCTTCATGTCTAGAGGTTAGCAAACGAATTTCGCTGTCGATTTAGTAATTCTACTTCAACTCGACGAAATCTTTGTAACCTTATCGTACAGACTGCCACATAAAGAAATAAAACCGCTTATGTATTTCTTACGTATTCGAAAAAGAAAACCAATCTCGTATTCTTCCAAAGCACATAAGACGCAAAACACACAAGCGTCATAGGAATACTTACATGATGTTTTATTTATTAGTCTTTGACAAAAAACTAAATACTGTTATGTAACTAATTTTATGGTTTTATAAACACAATTGAACTTCAGAAAGGTCAGAAGAAAATCAGAAAAATACGAAGTTGGATTTAAAAAAAAACGATGTTTAATAAAATCACTGGGTGTAATATCCTAACTATACACTTTCCCTAGAATTTAGTGTGCATAAAAGCGACTACCTTTTGCCCGTGTCTTCAATCTCGTGAAATCGATGGATGAATGTAAAGTAACGCAGTTTTTTAATTGGATCATAGGTTTTAGAATTGGTGGAACCAAAATCGTCTTGTCTCCACAAATCCGCAATTTTCTTATTTTCGTGACAATTGCTCTACGGTGGTATTTTCTATATTTATTGGACAGGTGTTCAGCGAGCCTGACAGTGTTCAGTGTAGCTTTATTTAAGTCCTCTCTCGTGCAGGTGTTTAGGTTCAAGGGACATTCTAGCAAGTGTACCATTGACTCGCCGCAATCACGCTGCGTTAGACCAAGATCTCTATACCACAAAATATCATAAATAATAACGGCCAACTTTCCGAGTACGAAGCCGATTTAAATACATTTTCAAGTCTGCTCAAAACTCTGACATACCTACCAAATATTTTTATTTCAACATAAAATTAAATGTAAAAAAAAATATTTCTGATTTAAAACTATTCACTTACACCTACTTTGATATTCTTGCAGTGCCCTGTACAATATCTACTTTATATGAAAATCGTGAAGATACTCGAAAATCGTTCCCTTTTTTTCGCAGGGCAATAAATTGTAACGAAACGCAGTAATTTATCCTGCGGTTTGCCCACACGTGTGTTAGAGTCTGAAATATGTGTAAAGTAAAAAAGTTATGAGGTTAAAGGCAACTATTATTTACGCCAGGATTCTGTATCTAACTGTGTATGTTTAGTAGCTCCTTAGACATTGTAGTTTATCATCTTTTTCTATTAATTTGTGAAGATAAGTTGAAAAGAGAAGATGATTTATAATATATTTAGAGCCTAGGTCATTGTCCTGAAAGGATTTTTTCCATTTTATAACCACATATATTATGTTATTTATTTATTAAAGTCCTTTATGTTTGAAATTAAGCCTCAAGAAAACCGTTTGAACGTGGATTTTTATTGCACTTAAATGACAATTATTAGTAAATATCTTGTAATCTAATAATATCACTATTGTTTTGTCTTAGTGCGTTCACACACGATGACGCATTGACGCAGCGGCAGACGTCAGTCCGTCATTTGTGAAGCATGGAGTTGTATGAAACCGCACGTAGAAGCACACACGGTGACGCATTGACGCACCTGGTGTGGTTCTATGGACTGACATCTGCCCGTCCGTCAGTGCGTCATCGTGTGTAAACGCACTAAGTGTAACAAGTTTTACAATTTAGGAAAGAAAGAATACACTTCTTTAGAAGCAAGTGAGACGCCCGTAAAAAGACAAACTGAAACCCCAGGAGAACTTTTTGAATTTGCCAACCATTTCCACTGATATAAATTAAAAGATTAGTTTCCTACACGAAGAACCGAAAGAGCAACGAACTCTAATCTCATTCACTTGAGCACAAAGTAATGTACATGACGCTATTGCGAACAAACAAATAGGTACTTTGGGTAATGGATGCTGATACACTGAGGATTTAGGTGATTATGTCATGGTAATGAAAAAGCCTACACAAGTCAAGTCGCATTGGTATGAGGTTACGTTAGGGATGGGCGATATATATCGTATATAGTTATTGAAACGTATATCACATGAATATCTTAAAATCAGATATTGATGAGTACAGAAACTATATATTTGGTGAAACACTATATTGCCGCACAAACTCGATTCGCCTCGATTTCAAGATATCTGAGATTCATAGATATAGGATATCAAACCGTATCGCATCGCTATACGGGCTAGCGGCTACCAGTTAGGGTGTCGCAACGAGGGTCCCACACTTAGAAAAATTTTACGCTAATTTTATATGGAGCTGGAATTAGAAAAATTTTTAACGTTTTCGTATGAGCCATCGACTTAGACGATTTTTCGGGTGAAATTTGTATGGGGGCTGGACTTGGAAAATTTTCAAAAATCAATTTTATTTTTTATTTTTGCATGCGGAAGGGTGGGTTTCTGGGTACCCCAGGGGTTCGAAAAATTAGCTATTTTTTCGCTAGGATTCACCGTTATCGAGATATTTTATAAATTATGTTTTTAGAAACCTGTTATCTTTATCCAATACCTAACACATAAAAAATATCGATCTGAACCGAGGAAAGCCGAGTGAAAAAAGTATACCAACACCCTGCTAGAGAGTGAAATAGCAATAATTATGCATTCGTACAATATCAAACCTTAAGTTTATACTGACTGATATAGCGTTACTGGATATCGACCGATATCCAATATATAGTTTCAGAATCAGATATTCAATATCAATATATGGTTTCGATTTGATATTACGAAAATTCGATATTACCCATCCCTAGGTTACGTTGACTGTCGAAGAGGAGTTTAGAATTATTATGCTACAATTATTTTTCATTAGGTTTTGGCGTCGTTATTTGATAGACGTACAAACAAATGAAAAACATAATAACCAATCTTCAACATCTTGGCTTTATTTGTTATTGTTCATCTTAACTATTATAAAACTGTAAAATCATAAAACCTTAAATCATGAGGAATAAAAAAGTAGCGGTTCACTTCATATAAATTCAAATAACATTCGATAGCGCGATTTAAAAACACGCAGCGCCATCTATTGACAAAATTGTTAGTTTGTTTGTTTGTTCGCGCATCACGCAAAAACTACTGAACCGATTTTGATGAAACTTTTTTTGTTTGATAGCTTATGATCTGACTTAAAATCTGATATATAGTTTGTGCGGACGAAGTCGCGGGAAAACACTAGTATTTATTATTTTTCTATAAAGTACATAATTATGAATCTGTGTTCAAAGGAAAGCCTAAATGTTTAGTTATGCAAATTTTTATGCTTTTCGTATTTGGTTTCGTTACACAGTTAGTTGCTAGATGGTACCACAATGTCTTAATGAAGTACCTACAAGCCAGTCAACAATAGGTATAATATACCTACTAAAATTACGTACACCTCTACTAGTAGAGGTAGTTCAGCGATACACCTGGCGATCATTTAAAAAGTTGGTCATTACACAATGATCAAAATAGTAACCTTTATTCGCAAACTTAATACAATGGAAAGTAACTTTTATATCCGAGAAAAAGAATTCGCATTCCTTTGCATGGTTATTGACTTTTTTAAAAAGTAAAGTCCCAAAAGAAAGAAAAAAAGGCACAGTTTGGAGGGCATTTTGACGGTCCTGAAGATTTATTATTTCTTCCTTATGCATAGATATGGGAATTCGGGAATACGAACGCATGTCGCAATAAATATGTATATTTAACGTTTATTCTGAAGATTCAGAGAGCGAACAGAATTGAAACAAATAAAATAAGATCTTTTTTTTAAAGGGAAATAAAAATAGAGTCAAATTAACAAAAAAACATAGTAATTTAAAAAGCCTCGAGTTATTTTGAAACGTGCGATTGTTGCTAGATTAAGTTATAAAATACATTTAAGAAAATAAAATACATACATTATTCATTTTTTTTAAATGGCTGCCATCTTAGGTATTTAATGATTTTGCCAATGTCTAGTTTATGTTGCAAGTGTGCTTGACGTCGTACGGTAATTAATGTATTTGGTGACTTCAAGGATTGTTTTTCGAAAAGAACACTATCTTGAGCCACCACTGGAGCTTCTTTGTAGGCCCGGGAGGGGGCAACCAACAATCGACGAGCGACGCGACTACCTAACAGCAGACCTACAACGCGCCCTGATTTCATATTAAGAGAACCCGGCTAAGCCTTAAGAGGATATAATATGCACGCTCCATACAAACTAACTTTGATTATATTTTGTATAATCTATATGAACCAATACATGTTCATGAATTCATGAATGAAGTGATTCGTCACAGAACTAAGTGGCTGACATAGCTCAGAAAATAAGCAAGCTGAAGTGGCAGAAGGGGCTGGTCATATCTGCCGAAGAACTGACAACCGATGGGGTGTCAGAGTTCTAGAGTGAAGACCGCGAACTGGTAGACGTAGTGTGGGACGCCCTGCTGCCCGCTGGACAGACGACCTAAAAAAAGTAGCGGGGAGCGACTGGATGAGGAAGGCCAAGGACAGAGTTTTGTGGCGCGCCTTGGGAGAGGTCTATGTTCAGGAGTGGACGATGATGGTCTGATAATCATGATATGAACCAATTAAAGTCAATGACATTTTTTTAATCAAGGACTAGAAACTAATCTTCGTGCCTGTGGTTTATCACATTTTTATTCGTACCAAAAAGATCAATTTAAGGGGCTACCTGCCGGTTTTGGGTAATTTTGTAACCATTTTATTCATTAACTATGGCACTTTTTGAGCTGAAATTTAAACTGAACCATCTACAGGATATGAGAAGTGATGTGGTTTTTCTAGAAATCGATTTTAATGAATAAAACCGAAGAAAAGGGACTCTAAAGTCACCCCTTTTTTTCCAGTTGTAACCATTTTACTCTTACATTTTTAATCGGAACAAAATGAAAATTTACTATATTGTTCACAATACAATTTAGAATGTTGTGGTTTTTTTACTTTTTCGAAATTAATAAAAAATCATCGAATTTTTCAAAGAAAACAGCAAAATTCTGACCGGAGCCACGCGCTCTTTCTCATCGATTAGTATGGAGTGTGAGTGAGAGGAGAGTGGTCCACGGCTGATACGCCTTAAAATTGTTTATCTCCAATTCTCTGGCATAAGTGAAATGCCTTCAAAGAATTTCACTTGTCAAAACAGTCACCTTGTGTAACATACAAAAAATAACGTCACAATTTTTCCTGAAAGAAAATGAGAAACGGAAATTACACTTTTAGAACATGAAATAGCCGCAAAATATCAAACAGAAAATATTAACGTGATCAAAATAAAAAACTATCGTAGACGTTAGTAGATTTCAATACAGGGTGTATCAGAAAGCTGTGGTCATATCTAACTTGTAACTTGTAATTATATGTGGTCTAACTAACTTAAAATTTTCAATATGGAGACAACTTCGAAATTACTAAAGAAAACAGCTGTTTTATTAGTATTTGAATAGAGTACTTACGTATTGCAGTTTTTAATGAAATAGCTAATTTTTTTCTTTATTTCTATGTAATCTCTATACAACGTGTTATTGGATAAGCGCAAAACCTCATACACACTGACTGATTTATAACAAAATACTTAGATTGAAACAATAATTTCATTATTTTGATATTTAATATTTATACTTATTCGCATTTTAAGTTTTGAGGCAAAAATGATTTGTTATCATTTTAGCAATTAATGAAAGCGCTAACGTGCCCATGGATACATTTTAAGAATCTTGTTTTGGTAGTAAGTAATGAGTGTGCCTGTCCGGTGGTTTGAGTTCGAGTTTATTAAATTTTAAAAACAAATTACTTATTTAACATTTTGAAAAAAATTACCTATGTTGAAGCCATGATAATTCGATTCTGCTCTCGATCCAGACCACGCAGACAGAGTCGCGGGCAACAGCTAGTAAAGATATCAAGACGGAATATCGATGTCGTAATTACAGCATTGCGATGTTATCAAAAAGAACCTGCAAATCTTTTTTCTAATATCATTAATAAATCAAAAGAAAAGTAATTAGTATAATTAAAAAATGCTGTTTGTAAAACGAAATGTCCGCACTGTGAAAATTTTATGATTTCGTAGTTAATCTAGGAATTATGCAGCGGGCATTAAAGAATTCATTTGCAGTGCATTTAAAGTGCATTCTTAATCACATTTAAAGAGGATTGGACGGATAAAATTTCACGGGTGAAAAATTTGAAAATCCACGTGCTGAAACTAAGTGAAAATTTAATTTGTTTTCAATTTAGTTATTCGCTTTCAAATTTATCTACTAATGGCTTTGATCACTTTTATTTGGCTACTGTTAACTTTTTGTCTATCTTATTTATTGTACCTATATTTACTATTTTATTTAAACAACGACGAATGACTTGCAAGTTGCAGGCGATCGATGGTGACTATTTTTTGTTTGTTTGTTGCTCCGAAAGTACTGGACCGATCTGAATAATTTTTTCACCATTACAATGCTACATTATCCGTGATGAACACAGAATAAAAAAACGGACAAGCGTGTGTTGGGAAGATTCTAAGGCGGTACGAAGTTCGACGCGGTCATCCTAGTTCATTATAAATCTTAACTATTATAAAATCGTAAAAATCGTGAGGATAAAAAAGTAGCGGTTCACTTCATATAAACTCAAATAACACTCGATAGCGCGATTTATGACGTGTGGCGCCATCTATTGACAAGTTTGTTTGTTTGTATGTTTGTTCGCGCCTCACGCAAAAACTACTGAACCGATTATGATAAAACTTTTTTCTGACTGATATGACTTAAAATCTGGTAAGTATATAATTAATGCGGACGAAGTCGCGGGTTAACTCTAGTGGTAAACTAAATCTGTGAGTATTGTTAGGTACTAACTTCTTTTTTTCTCCATGATAGTATAACAATAAGAAAAATCACTTTGATACAACTTTGTAAACTAAACAAGTGTTAACCAAATAAAACACTAATAAAAGTTTCTTTACAAACTCCTAAAAAAGGTAAAATATAAGGGGTCATGATCAACTTCAAACAAAAGCTAAAGATTTAAGTTAGTAACTTTTCTTTTGAAAGGGAAGTAGATGGGTAATTTTTTTCGTTTAGCTCAGCTTATCAAGATTCAAGGGTATTTATGATCTAAAACAAAGGGAGGGTAGGTATTATCTGTAAGCCACGTTGACTTTATCTACATTCTCAACGATTTGTATAAATAATATTTTTTGAAATAATATAAATTTTTTTTTTTTTTTTTTACTTCTATCATTGGCATACTTTTAAACTAAGAGTCTACCCATCAAACTGAAACATTTTAACTATGGGAGCAAACCGACCGTAGCAACAACAAAATCTGCTGTTTCATACAGTTGAGTCGGGTAAAATTGCAGTTTAGAATGGAACAACAGATATATTTTTTTACGATCGGTTTGCTCCCATGTCAAAAAGTGATCAGTTTGATGTATTGACTCTTACTTTAAAAGGACGCCAATGATATCATTTCACCCTGTATACAGTCGTGGTGGTCTAGTAGAGATTATATAGGTAGGCTCGCCTGCCGTACAAGAGACGACGACGTATCGATCCCCAGGCCAATTTGACCAATGAGTATGAGTTGTTTGTCAGGTTTTTCCTCGTAAGCCAGTGAGATCCTATAAGAAGAAGTGACACATACCTAGAGTGCAGCGGCTCATTGCCTTTTTTCATTCCTGCTGTTCCCTTCGGACTCATCCAAAAGGGACTAAGAGCAAGTGGGTACATGTGGGAGTTACCTGACTTAGCACCCCATAAATTAGGAGGCTTATTTCATAAGCTATAGAATTAAATATACTGCTATAAGATTTGTACATACATACAAACATAAACTTACGCTTTTTTTCCAGAGGGACTATGGTTCTCCAATTTGGGTGGTTCTGACACATCTCTCTTGCTTCCTCTGGGTCCATACATCTTGTTAAACATTCCCTTCGATTTCGGCAACTTTTAACTTGGCATTTTTAATAACATTCCCCCTATTTTGGTCTAGGTACGTCCTCCTAGGTCTGTCTCTACCAATGTTTCTCGTAATTCAACTTCAATTCCTCCTTTCGATATGTCCAAACCATCGAAGCATTCCCTTCTCTAAATTTAACCACTTCATCTTTATTCAAACCACATCGTTCCCTTTTCACAGTATTCCTCATTCTATCTCTTATAGTCACACCACACATCTTGCTTAAAGCCTTCAATTCCACTGCATTTATTCTGCGTTCATTCTTCTGCAGCCACACCCTACTTTTACTCCCATACTTAAAAGTTGGAATCAACACGCTTGCTTGGTATATAGGTCCGTCTTAATATGCTGACACTTCTGATCATCCATCAGACCGTCAAGCTGAACAACTTTCTCTATGACACCAACATCGACATCGCGAAAAAAATCTGCTGTTCCTTACAAAAGTACAAACTTATTCGACCCACACGTACGAGTATGGGACAGAAGATTTTTTTTTCGCGTTTTCAATGTTGGTCTCATAGAGAAAGTTGTTCAGTTTGATGGTCTGATCATCCTCTTAAAAAACTGTCAGCATTATTATATTGGACCGTATATAAATGCTATTGGTTGGTATATAAATATAATTGTCAAGAGCTTTTCAAGGGTTTTCATTAAATAAAATGTTCGTTTATAGTGTAGTAAAACAGAACCCAGAATTGACTGCTCCGCGTATTTTATTGAAATAAAACCCCATACTTTGTTATGCACACACTTGAGGCATTGTGGTATGTTGCTGTTTGTCAAATATTCAAACAGCTAAATACTCCAGGGATGCATGAGTTTACTTTATTAACGTATGAAAAGCTACTTTGTTTGTACATAAATTTGATTGCGTAGTAATTCTGTAGTCCGTAAATTTAAACACGTTTTTTTTTCTTTGGTGGTAATATTGCTGAGACAAGTAAATACATGGACACCCATGTGCCTCCTTGGAGATGGATACCCAAAACCGGAAGATCTTAGATTTCTTCCCCTCAATGGTATTACCTTCATTCATTCATCATCTATTTCATTGACCATGTATTTTAAGGGTGAAGAAAGCAAAAAGTGTTGGGGCTAATGCAAAAAATCCCACTGTATCGAAGTGTTGCTGGCTTGCCAGCACCCACAAAAAGATAAGATAAAAAATACATGAACGAGTTTATTATCATATAAATTGCTCAAACCGAAACTCTGTCCCGAATTTAACCTGTCCTGTAACCTTTTTGTCCAGGAATTATTTTATTATTGTTACCGTTTAAGATTGAGGTTATCAAAGTATAACATACTAAATGAACTATTTCAACTTCTATAAGTTGAAATGTCAAGATTGAGATAACTACTGTTCGGGGCTCAGATGGACTGTTGAAATATTTAAAAAAAATCCCATGCTGTCCTTAACAAAACTATTACACATCGATAATATAACTCACCATATTCCGGAAAGTGTGTCGTTATGTTCCAACTGTTATAACGATTAGAGTTCTAGTTTAGTAAGTTTATTTTCTGTGGACACAAAGTTTTAATTAGATACAAAGATACGCTAAAATACGCATAAACTTCTACCAGCCCATCTGGTATGGTTTCTCTACACGCATTCGACGCGCCATAGAAAATGGCCTCTTCCCGCTTTTCGGAGTGCGAAAGCCACGCTTGCCACGACCGTGACATTATTGTTCTTATGGAAAAACGCCGAGTTGCGCGCAGGAGTCATACTAAAGGAGCTGCACTGTCCCTACAACATACCATAATGCTACCGAAGTGAAGGAGGTTGTTCTGTTTCTAATTTACATAACATGCTTGCTAGATTTCCTTTGCAGAGGTGCGTCTTTTGTCAGAAAGAAAACAAAAGGAAAAGAACAACGTTTGCATGAAATAATAACGTCGTATTGTTCTTTTGAATTAGACATTAAAAAGTTCACACGTGATGTGGACATAATGTGGATGAAATTCTGTTGCGTATGTGAAGTCTAACAATCCGAAGTGGGCACGCGTGGTGTACAAAATAACACCTGATAAGAATAGGTCTATACCGTGTAGTGGGACGTTCATAGGCTGGTGATGATGATGACGCTGTTACTCTTTTCTGACTCACCGCCATACAATACCAAAGACAAGGTTAAATTCCCTGTCAAAATACAAATCTAAACTATAACAGAACTGTGTATGTAGGTACATTGAAGATAATTACAAAAAAAAAAAGAGATTACGATATGGTTTTTAGGTGTCCGTGTCCATGACTTCAAATCAACCTTTTTTCGTCCGTCTGTATGTTTTTTGGAGCATAACGCAAACAAATTTTAGTTTGTTAGATAGCTTTTGACTTAAAATCTGGTGTATAAATTGGACAAAGGCGCGGGTAAACTCTAGTACTTACATTAAACCTCTACTGTAATCCTAGGGTTGTCAGAAACATTGAGTCAACTGCCAACTGTCTTTTAAAATAAAACTCAAAAATCAAAGCAAACGAATACTAAACAGTAAACATTCAAATTGCGTTCTGTGAATTTCCAAAAAAGCGTCTTTAGTGCTGTTGTGTTTATAAATATTCTACAGAAAGGGTTTTTAGATTTTGCATTAGTAAACACATTTAGATAATGCATACGTACGCAGCAACTGTGTGTTTACAAAATAAAAGCAGAGTTACAAAAAAAAAATAGAAACCACTGAAACATTTGTTTTTACTACTACACCATAAAATTATGTTAGTTGCAACTTATTTATAAAGACATGGGGTATTAACTTGGTATAATATTTAATCCTATAACGTTTTAACATCATAATTTTGTCTGTACGAAAACATTAATTTAATTCAAGTATATTCTTTATTATAAACACACCAAAAACAGGAAGAGAGTAAAGAAAAGGTTAAAATTTTAACCTTTGCTTTACTCTCTTCCTGCTTTTGGTGTGTTCATAATAACAATACAATACAACGAGATACAACCGTGGAAAGGATGTTACTTATTAAAGAATAATTTGGATGTATTACAAGGCTGAATATACGGTACCTATATATAATATAAGGTATATAATATAAGGTACCTACCTAATAATTATTTCCATACATGCGAGACTTACAACTAAAAGTGAGAAGCCCCACAACTGAAGAATGAGAACGTATCTTCCAATCTGTAGCATGATAATATCATCTTCACGCCTTTACTGCTATGAAAAAGAGATTTTAATTTCTCTTAACTAAATAATACCTATAATAGCAACACAAATTTTGAAAGACATAAACTGTGAGGCAGGAGCAGGTACGTTATTTCGTAAAAGAGACTTTTCATGGATGAAACCAATTACCAAGCATTTCATAAATGTCAGAAAACAAGACAGCAGCAATTGCTAGCAGCAGGAGTAGCAGTTGCTGTAGTAGTTGTTGTTAAAGTTTCTGCTTAGTAGTTTTTAATTTATTTCATTTAATTATGTTAAATTTTTGACTAGAAGGAAATCTCTATCATAGTGAAACACCAATAATGTATAGTGGAGGAATTCAGCGATTGCGACAGTTCAATTATTGAGCGCTTGTTCAGGGCCGGGGCCATAGACGAATTTTTTTTCGCTTACGCTCTTTAGACTGGACACTGCCTACAAAAAATTGATTTTGACAAAATGACGTCTTGACGTAAGTACATGCGAAAATCGTACTTATTAGTTTCATGCAGGTAACTGCCGGGTAACCAGCGGGTAACCGGATAGGCAATGGGGGGGTGAGGTAAGAAGGGAGGAAGGGAGTGTCCACACTGTATGTAGTAATAGATACTATTTCTTATGCTGTGCCGGGGCAGTGTGTCTCGGTACCGACTTGCCTACGCGCGGTACCGACAAACTCGACAAAGCGCAGTTCCCCGTTCCCCGCTTGACCGACCCGCCTTCCGCGACCACTAAGCTGTTTCTTCGCATTGACTCTTTTAAGAAAACGATCAAATCTAGATATCTATTAAGTACAACGGTTAAAAGAGAAGCATCCAAGTTGAGAACTTTGCTAAAATATCATCAGACTAAATTGAGGCGAGGTGTTCACCTAAACGACTACGATTAACTGGGAAGCCATTTTGCCAAGTTTAAATGGCACGTTGAACTTCGACGATTGTACAAGTAAGGAACGAATGGCAGACTTGCATTGTACGAGTAGTAGAATGAAACTTTTCGATTATTATTATTCCTTTGGTAAGATAATATTATAGACTTGTTCGAAAAGTAATTACAGCAAATGCCTCGGTCAAAAGATTCAAATTTGACATACAAATTTGAAAATCAGGACTTTTATTAGTTTTCTTGGGCGTGGTAGGTAGTAATCTTCCGTAATCTGCCTCTGAATTTGAGGATTGTTGATTGGAATCCGGCAAAGGTGTGATGAATGAAAATTTAGTATACCCTTGTGAGTTAACATAAATGAGAAAGTAAGGTTATTTGACATAGGGGTAAGCTACGTTTCAAGAAATTAAACTTCCATATACTTTTATAATATCTTTTTATATTTTCACTTTCACTAAACCTATTTAAATTTGTAATATACTATGATCACTTCAAAAGAACAAGTATTCACTTCGAGCGCGGACTGAGAACTGACTGTCCGATGCGTTTTTCCCTACTTCGACCGTTCTCCCTACTTTTGAATCCACGTGCCTACCAAACGTGCCTGGCGTTTGATATAGGTCTAGCTACAGTCAATCACGAAAGTCGACATTGCCACATGAATGAATCAGTAAAATTATATTTAACGGCTCCGGATACAAATCCTTTTAAGCCATTCGTTAGTTATTTTCCAGTTTATTTGAACGTAATAGAATATTAAACGTGTTGCTAGTACAAAATAAAGCTTTAGTAACAAAATATCACTTAATTAAGTAAAAATCACGACATTCGGCCATCCGACCCTGTGCAAACCTCCTGGTGCACAGTCATCCAACAGTCAGCTCTCATTACCATGTGTTCAAAAATATTTAGAATAATCTTTAAACAATTCACAACATTGAAATATTTCACAGCAGGTTTTTCAAAATCATTCATTAAAAGTAACAATCATATTTATATAGGATTGGATTTTCTTTTTAAAACGACCACCGCTTCGTAATGTGTTACAGCTGCAGAGAAGATGCGGCCAGAAACTCTACAGCAACACAATGTTTAACAGTTATACATTCAGTTACGATATTAAGACGAGACATTTTAGTATTCATCGTTTTTACTTTTGTATTTAATTGTTTTATGTAAAAATTATTTAAAATTCCAGCTGGTACACAGAAAGTAGGTATTTGAGTTTAATTTGATAGAATGATTTCTTGCATCTTAAACATTATTTTAAGTTTTCTTATTTAAACATTTAAGTTATAATAATACGAACAACTCACGACATTTGGCAGTTTACACTATTATAAATATTTATCAACTGGAATGTTTGTGAACGTTGTTGCAGTTCTAACTTATAATAATTATGATCTTCCTAGTCCAATGATTTATTTTTGGAATAGAATATTCTGATTTTAGAGGAAGAAGGGTTCAATACTAAGAAGGTATTCAAAGTTTAAATGACATGTTTTGTAACAGAATTACAATTCTTGATTTTTATTCTGTTTGCTGCCACAACGTTTTCTAATGTATAGGTAATTTTACTATATTTTCATGCTTCTTATGATTATGCAATACAACACAATTCTCTTTATTTGCACATCATAAACATAGCGTTCCCGTTTGTACCACTTTTAAATTAATTCAATATCCATCAATCATAGGTAACCAATCAAAACGGTGACAAAAGTTATAACGGCAGCCGGGTCAGTCACCTTTGACTATCCATTATAAGGACTAGCCTTGCGGTAGCATTTCCCCTCTGCCACTGTATAAGAACAATTGATCATGTGTATTTACATTCAATTTTATACCTTATCACTAAACGAGACAGCCTTTAATTGCAAAACAATACGAACATTTCGAATTTAGAACGTTTGGGGTTCACATGAGACTACTTTTCATGATTTTTAACATTCAACATTAGAATCTAAAGTTATCGGGAATAAAATTCAAAGTTGCGGATTGCATGCTACCTCGTCTCTCGCAAAAAGTGGC
This sequence comes from Agonopterix heracliana, assembly GCA_963693445.1. NCBI lineage: Eukaryota > Metazoa > Arthropoda > Insecta > Lepidoptera > Depressariidae > Agonopterix > Agonopterix heracliana. The sequence continues at coordinate 4,946,807 of OY856312.1, read as the reverse complement.
AGAAATGTTTGACAGTAGAATTACGGTCAGAGTGTCATCTTAGTTACACGCGTAACTAGTCCACATATAAGTAGTCAAAGCTGTGTACAGATATTTAGCATTTTCTTAACCTGCTTCTTTAACAGGAAGCGCATCGCGTATTGTCATTGCGAGGAACATGAACATTACAATTAAGTCATATTAACTTTTTTAATAATAATTTCTTAAATCCATTCAAAATTCGTACAAATTTACAAATGAACATGAAGAAGTATTTAATTAGGTATTTGCTTTTTAATGTTTACCTAATTAGTGAAAAACAGTATTATTACATATAATTATTATCAATCGATTAAATCTGGTAGTCGCAAAATAAGACACCTGATAAAAATCTTGTCTTGAGCTCAGTGCAATATTCTGCCATCACCATCAGCTTGCTATATAAACTGCCTGCTTTAGGTACCTAATCCCTGTCGCACAGCCCAACTTACTGGGATTCACTATGAAACAGTTATTGTACACTGTTGCAAAATACTGTGTAATTTGTAAGAAACATACCAGTAATAAAGGAATTAAAACTATTACAACTCGAATACACAATATGTACGGAGTAGCAGCATTGCTTTTATTACAATTATTAATCAGTCTTCAGTCAAACTCATTCCACACAAAGTAGAACTTTATTTCCATTTTGGACAACAAAAATAGATTTTAAACACTTTCTATTTTTAGAACGGCTTTAACATCGGCCAAATAATGTAATAATTATATCGTTATAAAGTGATTGTATACGAGTGTTCTTTTTAAAATAAACAAATCAACGGCACTTACTAGATGGCATTGTCAAATTCATCGAGTAAGTATTAGTTACGACTCACTTCTACACCTATCGTAAAATTTTGAAGAAGTTTATAAAAATAACTATGACGACTACTGCAACCAACCCCATCTAGCGACTTTGCCAATAACATCTATACAGTCAGAATATCCATATATATATATATATTTAAATATAATCAAGGAAATAGACTAGTCTAGAATGTTAAAACAAAGTAGGTATATTACGAACAAATGGAACATCTTTCCATTATTTATTTCGTATGGCTTTATTTCCTCCTATTTGATTCTAACAAATTAAGCTACAAATTAACATCCAAATTTTGAAGATACACCCTTGCTAGCTTATCTTTCCATTGTGAAATGGAATGAAGTGGGATATTTAATTCCATGAGGTACCCTACTTACGATATAACATCTACTCGATTGTCAATGTTCATAGGATTTACATATTTTTCATTTAGTTACCTTTGCCAAAATGTTTTTAAAGTAATACTTTTAAAACTTTTTTTTTTTTTTTTTTTTTATTATTGATGGGTTTGCTCTTGACCCCAATCTAGTCCTCAGGACAAAGATGGGGCCGAAGATGTAGCGAGCTTACCCAGAAGTGCACTGGCACTCCTGCACACTGACGGAACGCAGCAAGCTGCTTGGCGCCAGACTCCGGCAGGAGGGTGGTCGCGAGCCAGGCGGCTCCTTGCGGAGCCTACCACACCGCGTGGGGGATCGTTCAGCCGCCACCACAAACTTGGTAGCTTGTGATGCCGTTGCCCGGGGTGGACCGCTAGGAGGTAGATCCCCAATCACCCCACTAAACTAAACGATTCTAGATAACACTATGTTAATGATTGTTTGGATGTAGGTACCTCAACTAATTTGACTAGAAGAAAATACGCTTCTACCTTTTAATTTGCTTCAACATCTAGAATATTGGATTCTGGTCATAATGGAAATTTTACTTTGAACGGTTGTCCTACAAGGCTTAGGGTAACACATACCTGTTTAGCCACGATTGCAAATAACAATCGGATTAGTGAAAAACTAAGCAGCATTTGCTATAAGGTTAGACCTACAGGGGCGTTACATACATTACATAGTCAACCAAATCTGGATCTAAAATTGTCAAATACGTACAACGATATCAATGTACTGAAGTACGTAATAGAAAAACGAAAAGGCGACGTTTTGTCTTCTAAAAGCTATAACTGCACTGTATTCTGACTTTCTCACTACCGCGTCTTACTTTCCGCCGCGTGCGCATTTACTTTAGTTATTCATATTTTACACTATAGTTAGAGATTTTTCATCGAATCATACTACGGTCGACATCTGAGAGAAAAAAGCGCCATCTTACATCACTGTAACTACGTAATAAAATTCTGAACATTCCAACATCTTTCTCTCTTTGTCTCTACAACTTAATTACAACCTGTTAACCACTAATACAAGTGTAGGGATCAACTGAACCCTACATCATCGTTACTTTAATGATAAGAAATAGAACTTCCGCAAGGTGTGTATTATTAGATTTTGTAAACAACAAATATAGGTACTAAATTTACCCAGAGGTTTTCTGGAGAAAATCTCGTATTAGAGTTAAGCTCGCTTTTGTTTAAATAATTGGGATGATGACTGATACTCTAATTTAAATCTTATAAGAAATTAAAAAAAAAAGGCAATTATAACAAAACGTTAAACGAAATTAAAATCAACTAAAAAAGACAAATTGTAAGCATTTGAAAGATGTTTGTAGGACAATTTTATTCGTTATTATTTGTATTAAAATTCGAGATTAGGGCGTCTTTTATTTTATATCTGCTTCTTGCAAGATATTAAAAATGAATTTCACTTTAGTGTAGGATATACAAACAGTTATACTGTAAAAAAAATGTCGTCGTACATATCATGTCAATATGATGGTGTAAAATAAAGAATCTTCTTCATTACATTTCAATAATTGTGTACAAGTAGATACAATACTTAATAATGTATTCATCCAACAATTGCTTCGCACGTAACTAGAACGACTAATGTGCATTTAATAAAGTATCTTAAAATTAAGACACTAATTGTATGGCAGTCAAAATTTGCTGCAGTTAGACCGTGAACATTTTGGGAGATAAATAACATAAACATGACGGATCTCAGACTCCCATGACATCATGTTGCAGCATCTCTGACAGCGAAGGCGACCTCCTTCAGATTCATCATTACCTCGGAATAAAAAATTTGCATTAGGAAAAATAACTTAAACTTGGAATATTAGCTCGCTAAAATGTGCCAAAATAAATTATCAACATCTCTCAACGTCTCTCAACATCTCTGAACATCTCCCAACATCTCTCAATATCTCAAAAACAACTCACAACATCGCCCAACGTCTCTCAACGTTGTTAAAGATCATTACTTGAAAATATGTTTGTATTAATGTTGAAACGATTACGATTTCGATCAATCGCAATCGACGATCATCGGCATTTAGCGATTAATCGAAACCGTCGATTATCTTTGCGATTGTTTAACGATTATCTATTTTAAATTTATTTTAAATATAAATATGTCCGAAATCAAAACAGAATCAAATGCACTTCATAAACGTGAAAAAAAATACTAACGCTTCAAACCAACATTCTTCGTCTCAGAGGTATTGAATTCTACTGCCAGTATTATAAAAATCGAAAAAAAGAAATAGACAGATCGGAGAACATACAAAATTAAATATTATGTTTTTAAACAAAATCTTCAATGCTTCAATTTTGATTATGAAATAAATAATGATTTCTATCGTTTTAACCCTTCAACTCCCGTGGTCGAGATATCGTCCAAAAATCATTGTTTAATCAATTTTTATCTTACACCGGGATACAAGCGGTTAAAATATGTTTCATTTAAAAGAACCTGGTGTATTGAGTAAGGATTTTGAAATAATCGAAATTGCAGTCACCATCGAAATCTCAATCGCCAAGTAATAATCGTTTCATCACTAGTTTGTATTAAATACAATTTAACAAATACGGCCTGTTGTGTAAGTTTTTAATAAAGTAAAATTAAGATTAACTGGATATTACTGTTATTAAAGGCTGCACGGGCACGGTCCGATGAAGATGATACAATTTATCAATCATTCGAAAAAATATGTTTTCTCTTGGCCAACCTCATAAAAGTTTGGTTTGAACTCATTTATTATTCAACGAATTCGATAAAAAAAAATCCTAAAATAAATAAAAATCCTTGTTCACCTAATACAAAAAAAAACCAGAGTAAAACATACCCACTCCATAATCCAGCAGGAAACATAGGTACCCACTCCATGATCCAGCGGGAATTATACCCACTCCATAATCCAGCGGGAAACATACCCACTCCATTATCCAGCGGGAAACATACCCACTCAATCCAGTGGGAAATATATCCACTCCATAATCCCGTGGGAAACATGAAACAAACAATAAAATGTACTTCGTAAATTGTGGAACATACATAGCTCCTAGGCACACATGGCCTAAATTATGTGACACACCAGGCCACTATACAATGACATACAAGAGTGATGGACTCTCATGGCCCAAATTATAAGACGCACTATGGCCCGAATTATGTGACACATCTGGCCAGAATATATATAAAACGATGGACATACTTAGCCCAAACGACATTTGGCCGCCATGCATAATAAAAGATTTGAATTCGATTTGTCCACATGACTGGCTCCGCCAGTGATTTCATAAATTCTGTCAATAATTAATCTGAGTCTCATTTTCTTTAAGCACCGATCAATGTAGGTATAAAATATAAGTATCAATTAACTAAATCATAAAATAATTGCAGGCAATTCAGCTCGAATACCGTTTCATCGCACAATATCACTATCAAGGAGTAGCCTTGACCAAGTGGTTACTATACGATCACACAGCATCGTTATAATACCAGAAAGACGCTGTCAAAGAGTAGCCCCGACCGAACGCTAGTCTGGCAACTTATAAAATGCTTGCAATTTTAAATTAGCTGGTTAACGGTTTTTGCATATTTCGGAGCACAATGCCAGGGAGTCGCCCCGACCAAATGGTCTCCGAAATAAAATCAGATTTAACATTGTCATGGGGTAGCCTGACCAAATGAAAAATCCAACTTAACCATCAACCATCACGAAAATTCCATAAAATCCACGAGAAAAATTTATAAACTCAGTAGGTACTTAAAGAAAACCATAATCTTTCAATTAAATTCGCTGGCTAACGGTTTTTGCATATTTCGGAGCACAATGCCAGGGAGTCGCCCCGACCAAATGGTCTCCGAAATAAAATCAGACTTAACATTGTCATGGGGTAGCCTGACCAAATGAAAAATCCAACTTAACCATCAACCATCACGAAAATTCCATAAAATCCACGAGAAAAATTTATAAACTCAGTAGGTACTTAAAGAAAACCATAATCTTTCAATAGCCAAAGAATATCAGTGGACTTTGACCGAATTCACATACCTTGAGGGCTGAAGGTCTTGATCCCGCTGCTGAAGTTTCAAGAAATTAAACTTCCATATACTTTTATAATATCTTTTTATATTTTCACTTTCACTAAACCTATTTAAATTTGTAATATACTATGATCACTTCAAAAGAACAAGTATTCACTTCGAGCGCGGACTGAGAACTGACTGTCCGATGCGTTTTTCCCTACTTCGACCGTTCTCCCTACTTTTGAATCCACGTGCCTACCAAACGTGCCTGGCGTTTGATATAGGTCTAGCTACAGTCAATCACGAAAGTCGACATTGCCACATGAATGAATCAGTAAAATTATATTTAACGGCTCCGGATACAAATCCTTTTAAGCCATTCGTTAGTTATTTTCCAGTTTATTTGAACGTAATAGAATATTAAACGTGTTGCTAGTACAAAATAAAGCTTTAGTAACAAAATATCACTTAATTAAGTAAAAATCACGACATACGTGTGTACCACAAATTAAAATAATTCTTCGCGAGCCATGTCTCGCTTACCTACCTATCTAATATTTGGGTATGCTATATCGGTATCTACAGTCACAACAATGCAAAATTTGACAACATTTCAGAATTTGGATTTGACTAGAAAATCTTCGTTCGTTATAATTTATTAGGTAAGTACCATTTAATTTCCGATATTTTAATAATTAAGTACTTACATTAAATTCTTATAGTATATACAGAAAGCGGCTATCGGATTTTTTGTTAAAATTTTCAATAGTAGATTTAGATAGGTGTATTATTTTAATTGTTTTTTTTAATACGTAGCCTGTTTTGTGTTCCACTGCTGGGCAAAGACCACCATTCTATAATACTCCTTTTTGTTTGTGTGTTATTATTATTACTAATTATAAAAATTGCGATAGTTTTCAAAACCATTTATTTCATCACGACTTAAAATCACTCAACAGCATTTCCAGAACAAACACAAATCAGAATAAAATGCTTTTTCTCTATCAAATTGGAACAGTTTCAAAACGATAAAAATGTTACGAATTTTAGGAATTCGAACGTGAAAGCCAAATCTAATCAATTGATATTTGTGTCAGTCAATTGAATGGAATGATTAAATATAGTACGGTAGGTAATTGCGGTTAATTCTGATATAGCCTGACCAGCGACCGTAGTATGGCAGCGTTATAATACGGGATAAAAGGCACCTTATCACGCGCATCATGCCACAGCCTCTGATTAATAAAAAACCTGTTTTGAGGGCGCATTCGACTATAAACTTTATTGTTAATGTAGCAAGTACAAAAGCTGGTTCCAATGCCTTTTCGCAACATTATGGCGCTTTATTTTTCTGGTAAGAACAACACAAAGAACTTGAAACCAGAAGAAAAAATATTTATAGCTTTGCAGCTTACTGCGCATGTAATTTTTAGCATAGTCCAGTGGATTTAGTCTTATTCAGATCAGACATTTAGTGTTATCGTAGTAGGGTATCTTTTTACAATTTCATTCATACGTAATGTGTACCAGTGGCGTAGAGTGGTTTTCTGTCGCCCGGGGTACATACCGATTTTGCCGCCCTCTTATCATTATAAGAAGACTAACCCAAAAAATTACGGGGTGAGCGAAGCGAGCTCGAAAGTTTTTAGCACAGCTATTCGGGTTGTGGTCAGAAATCTATCTGGTTTATCCATGCAAAAACAAAAATATAGAGTGAGCGAAGAGAGCTCGACTTTTCTTCTAAATACGAATCGGTTGTGCCAAATAATTTAAGTAAAAGAAATAAGCTAGGAGCGAGTGAAGCAAGCTCGACATTATTAGCACCACGTAGTAGCTCGTAGCGTTGTAGCATTTTTGTGGTGAGAACTTTTTAGGATTATGTCGGACTTTTCTGCCTGACCACAACTAGGCTCATTTTTGCTGTCATTTTAAAAAAAGCGCTGTCTAGCCCCGCCCTATTTAGGAATAGTCCAATGAATGAATAGTTTCCAAACAATAAGTTATGCACGAAATTATGCGAAAAAAAAATTCAGTGAGCAGTCGAAAAAGTCCGCGATAGTACAGTAACTAAAACAGAAATTTAAAACGAGCGAAGCGAGCTCGACTTTTCGCAGGTCTACAAATTGGTTATAGACAGAGCTCAATCAATCTACTTATACTTTTCTCCATTTTGCCGACCCTACTGATGTGTACAATTGCAACATTTACATTAATTATCGATTATACTACGTATGAACTTGCTGCTTCTCTCTTTGCTTTGGTTTTATATAAGCAAACAACTCTCCTTTGATGACGTTTTGTTTCTCTCAGGAATAAAGTGCTCCAGTAAACTTTAAAATAGAGTTGGTATTTCTGTGTGCTTTATCTAAAGTTGTTATCGTTTAGTTCGAGGCAGAATGAACGCTTGTTTATTCAAGAGACTTTGTGGGGAACTTTAAAAAGGATTGAATCAATTTTTCACGACGAACGGGATCATTTGCTGAGCTAGCGTTTAATAATTTAAAAGGTGTCCGCTAAAGAACTTTTACAAAAGCAAAGTGAGAAAATGGAAGTTATGCATTTGTGTTAAGTTTTAAATCAAAGTGCTTTTTCTAAGAGCTAAGGTAAACAACAATGTAGAAAATTTCCTGTAGTACTTTTTTCAGGCCGGTTGATACTACCACTAACTTGCCTCCACCAACACGCACTGGGCCCGCGTGGTGGAGTATTCCCTCTCACCCTTATTCGTGAGAGGAGGCCTTTGCCCTGCAGTGGGATTCTACAGGCTATAACTTTTTTTTTATTTTTTTTTATTATAAAACTGTAATAGAAGTCTGTATGAACATTGAAGATATTTACAAGGAAATATCACGATATGGTGGTTAAGTCCTTTCGTATGTGAATGATCTATAAGCAAAATGACCTATCGTCCTAAAAGCAAAACGTCATATTATCAAATTGGCCTGACTCCAAATCACAGATTATTGTTAGTCAATCTGTTCGTTTGTTTATTTCTTTGTTTGTTTGTATCTTTATTTGTTTGTTCGAGCATCAGAATTAACTTTTTGGTTAAACTTTTTGTGTTTGAAAGCTTATGATAAGACTTAAAAACGGGATGACGAGAACTGGTGCGGACGAAGTCGCAGACAAAATCGCGCATTAAAAAAATTCATCAAATGTTTGTACACAGGGTAAGCGTAGCAAATACTGAAACGGTGAGCTCCAGTGAGCCATCCTAAAAAAATCAACTGCTTCATACAAAACAGCTGTACCTACTCGACTCAAATAAATCAAACAGCTTATTTTATTTCACGTTTCCTAAGGGTGGCTCCATAGTAAAAGTTGTTCAGTTTGATGGACTGAACTGACCGTTTCAGTATTAGTCAGGCTGCACTTACACCCTCTTTAAAATCTACAGAAGGACTACAGAAACATTGCCATTTGAACAGGACTTCAGTTTAAAACATGACTATGTTTTTCTGTGATAGATTCTATAAAACGCTATAAATTTGGACGTTAGTGTTAACATCAAAAAATCTATATTTACTACGGTAAATAAAACTAATCGCCCATTGGAAACATGGTGCAGTTTCCACTTTGCTAATAGATGACAACGATAAAGTAGTGGTGACAGTTTTTAAGTGGAAGAAATTACAGTTTATCCCCAGCTAAGCTCCATAAGGCGGACATAATTTGAACTTTATCCGCCACTTGTAAGTTTTATCACTTGGTTAAACTTTAAAATGTTGCTTTTATAAGAAATTGTATAAGGCAGCAATGGAAATATTTTTGTTTTCGTTGCCTTAGAATTAATTTTACTAAATTAATGAACAATGAACTGCTTCAGTACGAATCATTTTAAATAGTTAATTTAATTTTGGAAGAAAATATGGAACAAAATAAAACTCTCTCTTGCTTCCTCTAGGTCCATACATCTTGTCATACATTCCCGTTGATTTTGGCATTTTAAAAATTTTGGAAATTGTCTGAAAAGTTCCAAAAAGGTAAAAGATGAGTAGGTAGGACAGAACCTACAAGATAGTACATTTCTACAATTTAATTTAAGAACATGTCCTACAAAAGGAAACACACAATTCATTCATTATGGAACGCCGAACGCGTTTCTTGACGTAGAAAAAAATACTAACTGAAAATTCAGTAGCTCAACAGAACACGGCGATATGTCGAAATTCGAACCCCGCTCGAATTTATTCGACGACGCCTATAAAACAGGAATGAAATCGTCGACAGTCGGATATAGTCGAGTACTCAACCAATGGGATCTTACGCGATCTTACGTAACGCAGAGTTAGCCTCGTAAAAAATAGACGTTCGAGGTAAAAATATGGGGCGAAATTACGCGACGAGGTATAAAATTCCTTGTAAATACTTACTAGAATAATAATTAAGAATCCTTTTAGATTGTGTTTACATTTCAGCTGTGAAGTTTCTTTGTGTTTTGTCGGTTTAGGAGTAGTGTAGGCGGACGGTTTGTTTAGTACTGTCGCTATAACAATCAGTAAACATGATAAAGTGGTGAGAATTACATTTCTTTAGACTAGAGCTGCGACCGTAGTATGATGCGCGCGATAAGTTAATGCTGTATCACGCCTTTCATCTCGTTCGTTCGCGCACAAATATAACGAGTGTGTGATAGAGCTATAAGACGCTGTCATGCTACAGCCGCAGATTATACCAAGATGAGACAGGTTGCGACAAAATACAGGTGCGGGTCGGGCTCGCTCAGTGAAGGTTCCGTACCACCACATATTTACTGGAAAAACTGTGTTTTCTCGGTTCTTAGCGCGATTTAAGTAATGCTTGGCTAGTTTTTACGACAGATAACAAAAAATACCTAAAAAATAGTTATTTGTTATGCTAGGCTGCTGCAAAGTTGTTTTTTGGCGCGAGTACTTATATTGAATCCTGAGCTCTGCGAAGGTTTCAAAGGTACGAGACGCAGAATAACTTTGCAGCCGAGCGAAAGACACTACTTTTCACAGCACAACAGCGAGGAAAAAAAGTGAATTGCTAAAAATAACATTTTAAAAAGTTTTTTTTTCGTACTAGGCAGTGACATGAAATAGTTATTAAGACATAATAGTAGGTGGAAATACCTCGGAGGCATCTTTTATTTTTCATTTTACGACTAGATTTATACCATTTACCGAAACTAAAGTCATACCTCAGTATTTTTGGATATTTCATCTAGTGCAATCATCAACTGAATACACGATTGGAATTACTTCACTCGATAGAAAATCGTCACAACGATGACGTATTTTCATGCATTTTTAAACATTTTTCTCGGTTTAGAAGAACTTAAAATAGTTTCCGATTGTTGGTATTTATACTCACATATTCACCATTAGTTTAACTAGTGCAATCATAAATAAAATCTAGAAAAAGTACTTTTCACCTCACAAGCTCGGAAAGATTCTGTTTATCATTCGAAATCTGAGTGCAAAAGTGCATTTTATCCGCTAGCGTGCAAAGAGTTTTTAAAATTCGAATCCATTCGAGTCCAGATAAAAAGATAGTAAAACCATACGTGCGAGAAAGACAAAAAGATTATGTTGCTAACATAACGAACTATGTATATATTCGTGCATATTATTGTCTTCTCTTTTTCGCGTATAAGTTTGTCCTTCACTATAATCTATTTGAGTGTCAACAAAGAGATTATAACTAAATATAATCCCTTTGAGTAGCAATATCTCTTGTCTTCTCTTTTTCACGTATAGATTTGTCCTTATTTGCATTTGCATATAATTATTTTTCCAGTGTGGGATAAAAACATCATTTAAAATAATACTTATTTAAAATGCATTTTAATAATTAATTCATCTTGTTTACCTATGAGAAGTTATTCCTTTACATTTCCTTACATTTCCTGAATTATTTGCGCAGTGTCTCAGTACACACTACACACCAAGACATTTTTTATGCTGATCAATTGGTTTTCAATCAAACTGCTACACGTGACCGCAGTGAGACAGTGACTAAATGCAAGAGTAATATAGCCGCAATAGAATGGGACAACGTCATAAAGCGCGATGTTCGCTCTATACATCTAAACTCAGTGCTTGCACCTAACATTTTCCTCGCTGTTGTGAGGTGAAAAGTTGTGTGTTTCCCTCGGCTGCAAAATTATTCCGCGTCTCGTACCTTTGAAACCTTCGCTACGCTCCGGATTCTATATTTGAACCACTCGCTTCGCTCGTGGTTCAATCCTAGAATCCTTCGCTTGCTCAGGTTTCAATATAAGTACTCGCGGCAAAAAACAACTTTGCAGCCTAGCATAACAAATAACTATTGGTTAGTTGTTTTTAATCGAAAATACGGCTCACGCACACACTTTTCGGAGCGCTCGGCAATCGCGTTTCTCATAGAAAATATTCGTCTGGACCTATGGCCCCTTAAGCATTTTTAGTGGATTGGCGGTATAGAAAAATATTGAATAGACAGATTCGAATTTCAAAAACTCTCTCACCGCTAGCGGATAAAATGCACTTTTGCACTCAGATTTCGAATGATAAACAGAATCTTTCCGAGCTTGTGACGTGAAAACTAATTTGTTGTAATGGGAACCCCCTAAATACCTATTGATTTGATTTAAATTACTAGGCCCTTCTTCTTCTTTTTATCGTGTCGACTTCAAATTTTGAACAATGTTGCTAAATAGTATCTTGCAAGAAGTGGGCAACCGATATTGCACCGTCGCTAGTAGTCATGAGCTCCTCCTGCGTACAGGTGTATACTAGGCCCTATACAGGGTCCTACTAAATATGCGAACATTCTCTATTATCCAAATAGGAAAAAAATATCTTCTCAAATTAAAGATTGAAAAATTTGTCTCGGGCGGGACTTGAACTCTTCCAAACCGGGGAAACGTGCTAACCAATTACACCACCGAGCCCACTGCCCAGAGAACGAAATTTTCAATCTGTTACGTCTTAAGGGGACGTGAAAATATCTTCTGTCGTATAGGTATGTTTGGGTAGAGTAGGATTGCAGATTTGTATGGAACATCTGATAAATTTTTCGCGATTTCGACATTGATCCCGTATTGAAAGTTGTTCAGTTCGATGGTCTGATCATTTCCTTAAAAATAGTCAGCTTATTAAGAAAGACCCAACTAGGCTTTTTAAATATGGAAACCAGATCATAACTACAAAAACGTTATAACATCCATAACCATCCCAGCGTGGTAATTATTGGACCAACCAGTTTGTCGACGATAATTAATTTTTCATGTGAAAACAAAACGATTAACATTAATTATACAGGGTGTAAGGGACAGCCCTCCGCAAACTGAAACGTGAACTCAGACCATCAAACTGAACCACTTTCACTATGGAGCCTACCTCAGAAAACGCGAAAAAAAATCAGCTATCCCATACAAAACTGCTGTACATACCCGACTCAAATGTATGGGACAGCGGATTTATTTTCGCGTTTCCTATGGTAGGCTCCATAGTGAAAGTTTTTCAGTTTGATGGTCTGAGTTCTCTGTTTCAGTTTGCGGAGGGCTGTCTCTTACACCCTGTACAAAAGTAAAAACGAACAACCCATTTTAATACTTATATGTAGTAGTACTGCATATCTGCGCTGTTGTGTCGACTGTCGTAAATTTAACAACACCTAAATAAAAAACTGCAACGAAAGGCTGTCACGACAAATTGAATTCGGACATCAAAGGGGAATATTCTACGTGTTTTATGAACCCGTTACTACTCGTAGACGAAGATCCCTTTGTAGATTTCCTTCACCCATATGTGTAGATAATGAATTAATGATGCAAATTCCAGCTGCAAAATGTCTTAGTATCCGAAATTTAAAAAAAAAACATTTTTGAAAGCTAGCTTTTGTTTAAATGCTTTAAAAAGAAGAAAATTAACTTTAAATTTAATCAAACAAATTATACAGTACACAATTTATTATTACTGATTATACTGATAATAATTTTCAATGATTTGTTGGACTTTTCATACAAAATATTTCGGCTGATCAGCACTTTGGTAAGGAAGATCCGAAAAACAAAGGTGCACATTAAGGCCAGGTTATCCAAGTGCAAGCGTCTCTTTCTTGCAAGCATAATAAGTTTGCAATTAGCCATCCCGCTTCAATTGAAAGCAGGATCGCAAAAAAACGTGTTTTTCATCAATATCTTTGCTCAAAATTCTACGGAGTTCACTAGAAATATTTAATGTATTTATTTAAGTACCAGAATAAAAAGTTAAATATCAGCAGTTCATAGTATTGAAAAAACATAACAAAAAGCGGTAACTTTGGGATTTTTTTCTATCTATTAAACTTAATCTAATCGTGTAATTGAGAATGGTCGCCTATCAGCCAGATCCTTAAATAAGACATAATTGGTTTTCAGACTTTAAAACACAGTTTAAAACACTTTCGTTCGTGTTAAAAAAACGGCCTTGACCGGATAACAGCGTCTTAAAGTCTTACTAAATTAGCAGAACCTATATTAAGACGATGATCAAAGTTCAAACTATCAAACTGGACATCTTTTTTTATTGAAATTGACCGACATTGTAATCGCGAAAAAAATAATGATGTCCATTAAATTCTTAGCAGTTTTGTATGGAATTGTTTTTATTTTTCGAGATTTCAACGTTGCATCCATATAAAATTGTTCAGTTTGATGGTCTGATCATTCCTTTAAATAGTTTCAGCTAATTTTGTTAAACCTTATTGAAACTTTTATAAAACTGTAACTGAAGTGTGTCTGTACATTGAAGATTTATATTTACAAAAAAATGATTAGGATAGGTTTTTTAGGTACCTATCCCTGACTCGAAATCAACCTTCTTTAGAAATTTTGTCTGTCTGTTTGTTTGTGTGTTTGTTTGTTTGTTCGCGCATCACGCAAAAACTACTGAACCGATTTTGATGAAACTTTTTTTGTTTGATAGCATTTATGATCTGACTTAAAATCTGGTATATAATATAATTTGTGCGGACGAAGTCGCGAGTATACACTAGTATTATTTAAGACCTTTGCAGAGAAAAAGAGATTTCTCACATAAAAGAATCATCAACATCAATAAAATCGTTTTCTAGTAAGTGTCCTATGACTGAAAATAAATGGTCAACCCTACGATCTTTATTCGTAGGGTCAACCTTATTTTTGTAAAAGCGATTTTGTTTTTGCATGTCTTGTAAGTTTCGATTCAATTTAGTTGCCAAAACAAATAGGTAAGCGTTTTTATCATCAACGGGAACAACATTTTTGATGGCTATTATTGCTGACTAAGCCCCACTTGCGTCAACATGGGTTAGCAACAAACTCCAGGTTAAATTGGTAACCCATGATTTTTTGTATAGAAAAACAATTGAGAGAGCTATTTTACCCAGAGTTAACTGGTAACCTTGGTTGACGCAAGTGGGGCTAAGTGTAATAGTCAAGAACATTTTTGTTCCCGTTGACGATAAATAGCTCATTTGTTTGGGGTTGCCATTCATAGACCTATCACAAACTAGTGAGTTGCGTAAGAGGCAACTGCAATTAAAAATTTTTTCGAACCTTAAACTTTCCTCCGAAATATATTGTACATCATTGGCTATACAATTTGTGGGGTCAAAAGTGTAACATGATCATGAAATAAGTAGATAGTCCCCTTGCATAAACTTCTTTGAAAAAAAAGGAAGACAAAATAAGTTCACGCGTAGACTATTTCGGAAATCTGTCAAACGATTTGTTTTGGAAGCATATTTGTAAATTTATCGCCTAAACCTAGAGGCCATTTACAAAATTTATAGTTCCAATTTGTCACGAACGCGCGATATATTTCGATTTGTTGTTGTCAATTATTTGTGCAACAAGCTATTAAGTGTAACTTATTGTTATAGTTATATCATGACATTACCCTCATTGGAGGCAAATTACTAGTCTAACGAAGATACAATTTATTATATTAATTAACTTATTCAAACAAAGACCCTATTTAAACATGGCTTTAAGTTGAATATAAGGCAGCTTTCACATATTTTCCACAGCCTGCACATTTTCAAAACTTTTAAGAGAGGACTAGTTTTGTAAACCGTTTTCACTGTTGATCTATTCGTTGTTGAAGTTAAGCTACGAATAAGAATAATATAGAAGAGTAACTCTAAACAAAATCCACATAACTTTTGACACCCAATGAAAAATGTCATGTTGTATGAGTTTTGGCGGCACGGTACAGTTTTTAAAGAACAAATTTAGAACACGGTACACTTTTTTTGGTGCCACTTTTTGAGCTTGATTTACATTTCAAGTTAAGTATCACACCACTCCTGAAATATTATGTGACTCAAAAAAAGTAGGGCTGTCTATTCTAAGCCAGAACTATCTGACTTTAGTAAGGGGTTCGTTAATTAGGGTTGCCGACTGTAAACAATTCTACAAACGTATCTCAACTCTTTGAAATGTAAACCTTCCAACTAATTATAAGACGGTGGACTTTAGGGTAAATATTGTATAAGCAGACCCTATTTTCCTTCGTACAAGTTTTTCAGACAAACTACTGAGATGACCTTTGGTCCTGACAAAGTCACAAGATTGTTGCAGACTTAAGATACTCGAGCTAAGCAATTACGAACTCTGTTGTACTAGGCACTTGGCCAAAAGAGTTGATGTACCTATCTTCAATGGTGATTGTGCTATGGTAATTGGTCTCATCGGTGGTTGTAGTAGAGAGAAGTCTGACTAGAATAGCCGCGGTACTATTTAAAAACAAATTACCTACAGGTTATCAACCAAACACCCAATCATAAAAATCTTTAACGGACGATGTCGCGGGCAAAAACTATCGATATCAAACTTAGTTTTGTTTCTAAATACACATTTCATAAAATTTTCTAGTAAAGTCTACTAAAATAAAATAGTTGTCACTTATCTGAGGTTGTCACAGATTATTCCTTTTTAATTAATAGACTTTAGTAGTTTTTTTTTGTTTTAAGTATATTTTAGTTATATCGACAAGAATTTGGTTACTACAACAAAATTCATAAATAAAGTCAATAAAATAAGAGTGTTAATGAAATAGACATTTCTTTCAATGTATCTTCAATGTACAGACATTTCCGTCGCATATTTAATAAAAGTGTATACAAAGTAGAGACACAAGCAAACGTTGGCTTTTCGTCACATTAATTTCATGCTATTCGCAATACTCCAACGCAATTGATGCACTTCCTATCGTGTACTGGGGGAAAGTAAATCAAATTTCCAATACGCAGCGCTTTGCACTACGTAATACATTGTCTGCATATAAGGCTTTGTTCATAATAGTATTTTACACGATACAATATTCTGACAGGTGATAAAATCAATACAGGCCGAGCGGGCGGGACGCAGAGTACAATGTGTGTAAACGACCTATATCATCGACGGATATAGGTATACGTACAGGTCCGGTTTTCGTAGATATAGTTTAGTAGGTTCCAAATATTTTGTACTGATAGAAGAATTTTGGGCATGGCGACAGATCAACCTACCAATCATCATCATCATCAGCCTATCATCGTCCACTGCTGAACATAGGCCTCTCCCAAGGCGCGCCACAAAACTCTATCCTCGGCCTTCCTCATCCAGTTGCTCCCCGCTACTTTTTTTAGGTCGTCTGTCCAGCCTACCCATAGTTGAACTCTATGCTCATGGACATAGAGTTCAACCATATTGAATAAAAACTAAAGATTCCGCTCGGCGGTCGCAACAGGTCAATCTTAGCAAGGGGTAGCGTAGCACATCCCGCATACCGACTTACCTGCGCGCGGTACCGACTTTGCCGGTGCCCCGTCCCCCGCGGTCCCCCGCACACCGCGCCAGCATAGACCCACTGCGACCGCTAAGCTCAATCATTTAACTTTATACAGCATGTAACAAAACACCCTAATTATATAAAAAGGGGTGGTTTCAACCATCAAACTAAAGAACTTTTTCAATGGAGACAACATCGAGATAAGATAAAACATCTGTTGTTTCCTACAAAACTGCAGTGTCTACTCGTTTCAAATATATGGAACAGCAGCCTAATGTTTTTTGTTTTTCAATGTTAACACCACAGTGAAAAATTTTCAGTTTGATGGTATAAACCACTCCTTTTAATATTACTAGCAGGTAAATTACTCATATAATTAGAGCAAAATGCAGGGGTAGTTTAAAAAAAACGGCCAAGTGTGTGTCGGGGGACAAAAAGGTCTTTTTGTTATTGTATGAGTATTGCATAAATTAAATTTTTTTAATTTTTTCTCTATTTATTTAGAGGTAATAGTTTTTTATGCAGTCGGTTTTAGTTTTTCTTAATCTTCTATACAGGATGTTAGAGTAAACAGTTGCATTACTTTAAGGAGTGATTATACCCATGATACTGAACAACTTTTCCTAGAAACCAATAGGAAATTCGAAATTCTTTTTGACTTTCCATACTAAATGCATTCAGCTGATCGAACGTTTGTTTGAAAAGTCGAATTTTCTTTTTGCGAATTTCCTATAGATTAATTTCTTTGCGTAAGTTTTTCAGTATCATGGGTACAATCACCCCTTAAAGTAATGCAACTGTTTACCCTAACACCCTGTATACATAAAATTACACCATTTATCATACAAAAACAGCTACACCGATTTTTATGAAATCGTTGCATTTGTTTCCGCCCCAAATAGCAAAATAATTATTAAAACATGGTTATATACAAGAAAAAAAAATCTCATATTTTGTATGGAACTTTTGTTATGAAATCTCAAAAACGGTTCTCATACATTTTGTATGTAACGGCTATTCAAAGTGAGAATCTCATTATGCAAAGTGAGAAAATCCGGAAGTGACGATTCTCATATTGCATAGTGAGAATCCAACCACATAAGCCGGTTATAAGGGATGTTAAAGTTAACAGTTGCATTGCAAGGGGGGATTTTACCCAATATGATACTGTACAAATTTTCCTGAGAAACTTATAGTAAATTGTCAAAAAAAAATGTTGGTTTTTCCATGCTAAACACAATTAGCTGATCGAACGGTTGTAGGTATAAATTTCCTCTTTGTTTCTGTGAGAAAAAGTTAAAGTTATGCAGCAACTACCCTAAAAGCCTGTATACTCGTTCATCATCATCAGCCTATAAACATCCCACAGCAGGGCACAGACCTAGGAAGGGTGTATGGGCATAAGTCCACCACGCGTGCCCAATGTGGTTTGGGAGACTTCACATACACTTCACAATTTCATCTTCAGCGTACGCAGGTTTCCTCACGATGTTTTCTTTCACCGTTTGAGAGCAGTTGATATAACGTATATAAGATAGAAAACCTCATTGGTACTGTTAGCGGAAATATGGTTTTTGGCAGACCCCCCCTGCGTCCTCTATAGATTGCCGCTTGGTCTGCTGTCAATACTGACAGCAGGCTCTTCCCCCTGGACCCCGTGTGACGCGCGTACGCAATTCTGAACCACTCCAATAATAATAATAATAATACCCCGCGGGGGCAGCTTGTGGCGAGCTGACGGTGATTGGCGACACCGCGGACCCCTATCCAGGGGGACCATACAGACATGCGCTCACACACACACATACAGACAGTAACACACCCCCCTACCTCTGGCTTGCCTTCATTGGCCGTCCAGAGTGGAATCGCAAGAGCAGAACCTATGCTCCAGGTTGGAAGTGTATTGCACGTAATGGCGTAATAACGGGGAAACCCGCTCACGGGGGTAAATCCCGCGATGGTGAAACCGGTGCCGCACCTCTCGACAACCTTTAGCCGCTCAATGGGATGTTGCCCCATTGTCGCACTTTGTGCGTGCGGCCGTTTTATGGGGCCCACTCGACGAGTCGGCGAGTCACCGCCTGCCCTATTTACAATTTTGAGACTAGTTGTCATGGCAGGCGTCCGTTAGTCTCCTCCCATAGCCCAGTATCCATCCATCCAAATTTCACCTCTATAGCCCAAGACCTTATTTTTCCATCGCGGCCATAGAGCCGCACTCCAATAGTCTTTGCACCTGGCGGGGACCATCCCCGGGTGTATCATGTTGTGCGCTCGGAGATGGTATCCGCCATGTGTATCCCTTACATTTAGATTAACTTGTCTCTTGAACGGGCCTCTACATGTTGGCTTCGGCTCCATGCACGCCTTCCAAAGGTCCGGGACTTA
The DNA here is from genome assembly GCA_963693445.1 of Agonopterix heracliana. Taxonomy (NCBI): domain Eukaryota; kingdom Metazoa; phylum Arthropoda; class Insecta; order Lepidoptera; family Depressariidae; genus Agonopterix; species Agonopterix heracliana. The sequence continues at coordinate 4,927,401 of OY856312.1, read as the reverse complement.
ATTGCCCGTGATTACGGAACGTAAGACATATAATAATAATAATAATAAAGCCATTTATTTCCCAAAAAAAAAAAAAAATAAATAAAAAATATTAATATACATTACATTTATAATAAGAAGGTAAGTATTAAAGAAAAATAAATAAGTAATTTTGCACACAGATAAATTTAGCACATTTACATATTTCAAATTTTATATTATATTACTTGCACAGCTTACTTACAATTTTATAATATGTTACCTTAAATAATAATATTCACAAATTATATTTCATATATTATATTTCATTCAATTAGATAAATCAAAATCTATAAATCGATGCTAATATTTAATAATAGCATAACATAGCATAGCATAGCATATGCTCACAACTATATTCCCCGAGGGGGTAGAAATTTAATAGTGATCATTCTAATTAACATGTTTAGATCAGTTAAATGAATAATGTTTACAACTTATTTTCTAGATACATTACGATTAAAATTGTTAATGAATGTCATGCTAATTTGCTTATTTAATTTAATAACAATAACTCTAAATAAAATTTCCATTCGCAATACCTAATTATAATTAAGTACGACTTGACAATAAACCACTCCAATAGTTTTATATAATTATTGAGGAAAAGTCTATTAAATGTATTCACCAGTGTCCAGAGAGTTTCAGTCTAACAGTACATGACATATTGTCTGTGCGGATTCGAACCTGGACCCCCATTATTGAGTGTCCATACCTCTCCGCAACGCGCCACTGACACTCTCGTATCGTATACTCGTAGATAACTACTAAGATTAGGCGACCAGCACGGCTAGCATGCGGCTGCAAAGCGTTTAAACGAGAAAAACGTCATGCGCGCTCTTTCTGACATAGGTACGTAAAATAATAAGGATGGAGCCACATCTCGATTTTTATCGTTTTCTCGGGGGTGGCATGCTAGGCCTACAGCTTAGAATTAACCCGAAGAAAATCAATTTGAATCAATACAACGTTGTCACAGTGATTCAAATCGATTTCAAACGATTGATTCGCACTTGACCAGTTTTTTATTTGATATCTCATTCCATTATCATCCACTATAGTAAAGTTGGAACATTCCTTGTTTTTAGAGGTTTTAAGGTGATCAAAAATGAAGGCGATTATGATATTAGCATTTACAGTTATTGTTAGCTACAGGGAAGTCAAATCAGATGAAATGTTGGATAAATTACGTAAGTAGGTTTTTGTTTAATTAAGCTTTTCGCTTCTAGATTGGTTTCTTTTCCAACCGACTTCAAAAAAGAGGTTATTAATTCGATACTTATGTATGTACAAAATTGAATAATTTGCAATTATAATAGACTAGTGTTTTCCCGCGACTTCGTCCGCACAAATTATATACCAGATTTTAAGTCAGATCATAAGCTATCAAACATAAAAATCGGTTCAGTAGTTTTTGCGTGATGCGCGAACAAACAAACAAACTAACAGTTTTGTCAATAGATGGCGCTGCCTGTCATTTAAATCGCACTATCGAGTGTTATTTGATTTTATATGAAGTGAACCGCTACTTTTTTGTTCCTCATGATTTTACGGTTTTATAATAGTTAAGATAAGATAAGATAATCTATCAGGGCTTCCAAACAAACACATTTTAATTTGATGAAGATCTGATGACGCGCTTTGGAGCTATAGGTACAATAGAACTCCTCGAAACCTTTGACACTTAGCTGACATTTCATACAAATGGAAAAATGGAAAAAAAGAGTTAAGCATGTGCGATACTGAGTGAGTGCAAGCGAGATAGGAATACACATTTGCTTAAATTTTACGCCACGATCCATTTAGAGGGAGTGAGGTAAGAAATTGGTTGGGGGAGTGTCTCTTACACAGTGGTCGTGGTCATAATTTAGTATCTAATCATAATTTATTTCTTTAATAGTTACCCTCAACCCAGGACCACGACCTACATTAGCAGAAGATGCTCGATATCCAAGATGTAAACGAGCCTCTTGTGTAGCGTTATGTAAAAGCCGAGGATATTTCTTGGGTGGACAATGTTTTGTACATGGCTGCCAATGTTATCCTTCAAATGAACCGAAAACGCCAACTGCACCGGATCATAAAACTGGATCAGAGTTTGATTGGCCTCCAGACATGGAACGTGGCTCATACGACAAGACAAGAAACATATCGTATCCGAACAAAGGCTAGCATCAACGGCATCCAAAACAAGGCGAATGCCCCTCTAAAAGAAGATGTTTTATTATTTACTGTAATCTGGCTTAGTTTAAACCAGGAAGGTGGCATATATATTGTCTGTACCTGGAGTACAGTCTGCCCAAGAAGTTTGGAATCGTCTATTTTGTAGCGCAGACTGCCTAACAAGACGTGAAACATGATAATACTACTTTGTGGTCGGTAATGATCGTTCTTTCAATGCTTGTAAGGAGGAGTGGCATCCTTTATGATTTAGATCCATGAGTCTGCCTTACTACAAGCAGGCCTGTGTCACTCCGCGTGTAGGTATTAAAAACATACCTACAGGCGGCGGCCATTGCGCAAGGGCCAATCTAGTAGGCTGCCGCAATAAACTCTTTCAATACGTATAACCACGTATAACTTATTATGAACCGTAGTCCAGTGAATTAAGGCCCATATTGCCTCAAAAAAATTTAGTAGGTATGTAAATGAACACGTGCTCGGCTGGAACGCGAGCTAAATTAAATCATATTGTTTATCAGATTGAGTACATATTTCTCTGAAAACCATTGCGAAGTAAAGCTTCTGTAACGCTAGTTACTAGTTATTATTCTGTGCTACAAGCATTGAAACATGAAAATACTTTTTGGCGGTCGGTAATGTTCAACCTTCTTTCGTACGTCGATGTTTCCAAAGGTAGGTTTGTCCGTTTCTAACCCACCGACGAAAATGAAAAAAAAAAGTTTTTAATAAATTGTTTTATGATAGAAAGTGACAAACCTACCGTTAGAAACATCGACGTACGAAAGAAGGATGCACATTACCGACCGCCATGACAAAATTTCGTGTTTCCATGCTTGTAAGGAGGATTGGTAGAGGGTTTTTATGCATATTTTCTTTTGTTTAAACTAAGCCAGATTTCAGTAAATAGGTAATAAAACCACTTCTTGTCGTCGTAGTCTACAAATCTTGAGAACCGTAAAAAAAATTGAATACTTTCATAAATCTAATGTTTTTCTTTTCCCTCTGGTTCATGCTTTTTTCTCTGGCTAACGCTCAAGATAGTAAGATGATTGAAAGCTACTATGCTTTATTTTTCTGTGTTCTTATAATAAATGTTAATAACCCCTTTCGTGCTGACCGAAAACGATCCTATAATTATCAAGAATAACGTGATACCTAATTGGTAAGAGAACCTTAAGTTGCATAATGATAAACATCCTTTTAAACACGAAAATCTATATGAAAACTCTTTATAAAATCTTATAATCATCTTACTATCAAGTACAAGTTTCGAAAAGAAGGTTTATACAGGGTGTAGCGGAGCTACGAGAGCTGACTAAGCAACAATGCCGAACACATCGATCGAGTCGATGTAAACAGAGATCTATCTAGGTCAGCGCATGCGACCTAGCACGTCACACAGAAGACGGCCAATCACAATATGGATCTGTCCAACGCATCACAGCTCATTACGAATAACAACCAATCATGGCGAGTCCTGAATCGCACTATCGAAGTTATCAAGAGACTTTGCATATATACAACATCCAACTAAGAACTGTTGGACCGCGGTCCCGGGCATTCCAACTAGCCCGTGGAAGATCTTCCCTTTTCCTCCAAACTGGTGACCACCGACAATTGAGCAATCAACCTTCTGGTACGTAGCAGTCACTGAAGATGGCAGCAACACGGAGCAGCAACGAGGTCCTGAACTAGCCTACAAAGCATAAAGGTCCCGCATCTCCGCAGCAGAGGTTATCGGCTAGCGCAACGGTACAGCAACCATTGGGGTCACACCGTCACACGCCGTACACATGCCTTCATGAAGAATTGCCATGCCTGGACTGAATGCGTCCCAAGCAAACTGAAGACAAGTTTCGACGCTCCGTCTGGAGGGGGAGTATTGTAGCGGAGCTACGAGAGCTGACTAAGCAACAATGCCGAACACATCGATCGAGTCGATGTAAACAGAGATCTATCTAGGTCAGCGCATGCGACCTAGCACGTCACACAGAAGACGGCCAATCACAATATGGATCTGTCCAACGCATCACAGCTCATTACGAATAACAACCAATCATATGGCGAGTCCTGAATCGCACTATCGAAGTTATCAAGAGACTTTGCATATATACAACATCCAACTAAGAACTGTTGGACCGCGGTCCCGGGCATTCCAACTAGCCCGTGGAAGATCTTCCCTTTTCCTCCAAACAGGGTTTAAAATTATATACGTTACATTAAACAGGGTGCTTCAGATAATCAAAGAACAATTATCACTACGGAGCCAACATTGAAATCGCGAAAGACAAAATAGCTATCCCTCAGGTTGTCCCATACATTTGGATTGAGTATATGATTTTTCCTTGTTATCTATGTTAATAGTAAAAATTGTTCGCTTTTGATATGTAACGCATTTAATGTATACAGGATACGAATAAAGAAAACAGGTTATATAGGAACGTAATCTGTACTCACATATTCAGTACACGTCTTACCTCTGGCCCATATACAGAGACGAATGAAGCTTATGAACGCTTAATGTCTAAAACACTGGGCTGCAAAAATTTTGCACTGGAAGTTGACGCTACAGAAGAAAAATAATGTACGCATATAAAACTAGCCGCCTTAATCCCTAGTGTATAAAACAAAGTGCTTCTATCCGGTCAGCCTCAAGCTTAAGGTATAAACTTTTTCTTTTAGGCGCAAACTTGCTTCCAAATCCCAAGGATCGGGATTGGTAACTTTTAATTTAAAACGACTTACCGCTCGATTGCCTCCAGCGACGAGGATTAAAACTTGCTCAGTCGTGTATCGCCAGCAGCTACCTGTATACCTCCCACCTAGACGTCAGAGATCAAACGACAGAAACGTAAATAAAGAAGTTGAGTCTTAAGTTTGTCCCGTAACTTTTACTTCTTGTTGCGTTTATTTTTAACTTACGTACTGGCAACACGAAATGTTTGCGTGTTTATTTTTGATCTCTCAGTTTGTGGTATTGAGAGTATACCGCTATTTTCATTTAGAGCATAAGTCTGTAAACCAGGATCAGTAGCGGCGACCACTTACAAAAGTAGACAGAGAAGTCCAGCAAGCCCGGAATGAAAACCGCAGCGAATTTAAAATCAAAGAAGATAAGAGGAGTAGGAAAGATAGTGTAGACCTTTAGGCGGAAGACATTGGTTTAGGAATTTAATTAAAGAAGACAGATACAGTGGGGAAGATAGAGTACCTATACCGTCAGAAGGAAGACGTTGGTTTAAACTCAACAAGTATCTAATCGTTTGAGAATCGGTATGTAATAGTTTGAGGACGCCTCGCCCTGGGTCTCTAAGCGGGTCACCGCGCAGGGCATACTCCATAGAGTGATGAAGTAATGACTTACGAAGTTCTGCGGTGGTTTCAGGTCACGGTTGGTGGGCTATCGCTCTAGCGTGAGCGTTGTGGTCACGGTGGCCAGCATCATTAGCACACTTGACGTCACAACCCGCACGGATAAGCGATAATACTCACAACATCTCTACGTGGCGGAACACTATAAAATCCGCTTCTACACGGCCCTCCGCGGTAGTCTTTGTTGATCGAATGTGATAGTGCTTGGTGCAATGTGAGAACCACCTAGAGTATTTTATGAAGAATCTTAAAACCTAGTTAATAGCACATCATCATTTTGATATTGTAACTCCAACTAGCTTCTTACGCTGATTTGGCAACCACGGTAAGTAAAACTTGATTGCACGCTAAAGATTTTATCGATTGTGAATAATCGATTTTCAGGTTTTGCTTTCAGTTGTTAACATGAAATCAACTAGTTCCATTCTTGTAAAATTATCAAGCTCTCTGTTATAATTATTAAGCTGTGTAATCTACATAAAGTATTACAATTTATTACACAAAACACAATTACAGTAATTACATAGAATACGGATGTTTTCTTTTAGTCATACAATGGGTTGAAAGAATAGCAAACATTTTCATAATAAAGCCTGCCTCCACTTTTTTATGTCTACACATTTGTAACTGGTAAAAGCTGGAATGACACAGAATAAAATAGAAGCTTACATTTTACTTGAAGCACTGTTTACCACGGTCTTAGGAAAGACTATGAAAGTGACTTTTATTTCAGACTGTGTCTGCAGTGTTCTGAGTTGAGGTGTGTTATGTACAAGGCCCGACCCGGGCTCGAGTATTACATTTACATAATGTACTTAGCGAAAAGAGCCGCATACAAAGACTCACGATGAGAAGAAGGGATGTCAAAGTAAAATGGATTCTCTCACCATGCTTTTAAACAGATAATCCCTTGTAAATGTCTATTGAATTAGTTTGTGATATTTTTAGTTTGAGCGTTGGTACGTTTTAGAGAGGGCAGACTTTTGATTGCAAGGGTCCGAGTTCAAGCACGCACGAATTGCTATGAAGCAATTACTTTTTGTAACTTACCTACATAAAGACACTCACTACCCATCACACTGCACTGGATAGAATTTAGAACATTTGTGAGCAAATTGTTTCAGTTAGCTCTCTAATGGTGGAATATATCTTTGCGATATTATTTAATACTTTCGCGTTAGTGTCAAATGTAATCTCTCCTAGAACTTTTAGCGAGTTCGGAGTAGTGAAGTAAAACAAGTAGTTGCTTTGTAGAAGTGAATAATCTATTGTAAAACTTAAGCTAAATATATCTAAAATAAAGTATGTACAACTAGTGAGGGAATACCAGAGTTTACAATAATTCTAATAGGATTCTAATTGGCTAATGGGAATGAGGCGCGAGCCGCGGTCTTGTGCACCCGCCCTTCGCGCCGCACCTCTGCCCGCGGCGCTCGTCGCACTGTATAAATATTCGTGCGGCGACCGCGCTCGTTCTTTTGGCTCCAGTCGTCGCGGCGAGAGAACGTGTGCACAGCTCTGCATTGAAAACCGAAGATGTTCGTGTTGAAGCGGCTTACACTCCTGTTTCTTATAATCGATGACAATATTGTTTCGAACGACCGAAGACAATAAAACAAAACGTTCTTTTCAGAACGCCCATCTTGTTTCAAACCAACCGCTCTTGTCAGAGCGACCTTCACTGTTTCGCGATGCGTTACAAGACAATAATCTGTAGGTACAGTACTCCCCTTCAAGCGAAGCGTACCGGCAGTCTCACGGCGCGTCCAGATCGAGATGTCTTCTGTTGTTTCAGGATTGTAGCAGTTGGTTTGATGTTTGAGTTTTTCTTCGTTTCAGAGTCGTTCTTGTTATTTTGTTCTGTCTTTGTTTTACTGTCATTGTCGCTTGAGTTGTTGTTGTCGCTTAGGTCGTTGTCGTCTTGAATAACGTAGGCTGGTTTGAGTCGATCGATTGAGATAGTTGTTGTTCGGTTCGGTAGTTGTAGCGTGAAAATCTTGTTGTTTCTCTTGAGTACACGGTAGGGTCCTTCGTAGGGTGGTTGTAGCGGTTTTCGTACAGCGTCGGTTCGCACGAAAACGTACTCGCAGGATTGTAGGTCTTTGTGTACGAAGATAGGTTTCTTGTTTCTATGGCAATCTGTAGGTATCGTTGGTTTCAGAGCGTTTATAGTGTCGCGTAGTCTGTTCACGTAGTTGTAGTCATCTCGCTCCCGCAATCAGTCTCCGCACACGCCGCCGCATCCACACTGCTATTACCACCGCCGTTACAAGCACGACGCAAGACGCTGCCAGTTGCCATGCACATTTTCCAAAGACAACCCGCTGACGGAAAACTAAAGAGAACGCTGGATGAGGCGGGAACCAGCGATTCAAACAAGTCTCACCGCCTATTTATAACTGACAAGAAGACGAAGTTATCCTTTTTGGTAGACACGGGAGCTAACATATCCGTCCTACCTAAAAAGAAAGGCGAAACTACACAGCCGCTACCGTTCCAGCTATACGCCGCTAACGACACCGTTATCCCAACCTACGGTGAGAAGACATTAGAACTCGATCTCAATCTCCGACGACCATTCAAGTGGAAATTCATCGTGGCTGCCGTCACCAAACCTATCCTCGGGGCCGATTTCCTCAATCATCACAATCTAATCGTCGATATGAAGAATAAACGACTCATCGACGGGAAGACAAGCCTCACTTCAAACGCTCAAATTCGAACTACAATCGAACCTACCATCCGAAGCATCGACATAAAGAAGTCCTACCACGATATCCTCGCAGACTTTCCCGGCACGACGCGACTAACTTCAATGAAACTCAACCCCACAACGAGATGGCGATCGTGAGTGTGAGCGAGACTGGTGATATTGGTTGCGACGGAACGGCGAATGTGTTTGGTTGGCGCGTAGCTCGGCGATCTCAAGTGATAATTTTCTTATTTCTTCTATTAAATTGACGTTATCTTCTTTATGTTTTGGTGCTTGCGGCGGCGGCGGTGGGTTGAAGTTTATTGCTGATATATCCTGCGTTTGTTCTAGCATCTTGTCAGCTAAGAGTGCTAGTTCGTCGAGTGTGGTTTCCTTGCTGATGGTATTGCTGACGACGAGGACTGAGCGGACGTGTGATGGTAGCAGGTTCATCCACTTGTGACGGAGAGTGGAGTCGGGAACTTTGTCTCTAGCCAGGTTGCGCATGCGACGTAGGAGTTGTGACGGTCGCTGGTCGCCCAGTTCCATTTCAGAGAACAGTTTTTGAAACTGGCGGCCTTCTGATTCTTCGTAGACGGAGATGAGTCGTTCCTTCAGCACGTCGTAGTGTTTGTCTGATGGCGGACTGTACAGCAGGTCGCAGATTTGTTCGACGTCTTGTTTTTCCAGCTGGGCGATCACCATTTGCGCTAATTGCTTCTGACTTTTGCGGAGGTCATGTGTGGCTGCTTCGAAGGAGATGAACCATAGACGTGGGCGATCTCTCCAAAATGGTGGGACACGCATTGTAAGCGCGATGCCGGCCAATTCGTTTGCAGGAGGCGGTGGCGGTACGGTGTTGAGGGTTTGATCTTCCATGGCTGAGAAGTTTTCTTGAGCAGCTGATTTTCTTTTTTTTCTGGTGTTTTCACACGTTGGGTCACCACTTTAGCGAGTTCGGAGTAGTGAAGTAAAACAAGTAGTTGCTTTGTAGAAGTGAACACGGCTGGAAATGTTCCATACATTCGCTCTCGACCATAGAAAGAACGTTCAAGGGTGATGTATGACAGTGTTACCCTCCCCACTTCGTCCGGCTTTCCCCCTATTTCTCCTAAACTGTCAATGTCACCCACGAATGAACGAAGCGACCGATATGACTGATTATTGAAGCGGCCATTTTGACGTCATTACAGTTTGATCGAGTCCGTTGTTGATTTACCTATTTCCACCATTAATTTTAATCTCTCCGTTTAAATGTAATTGGAATACAGCCTTTATTTTACAAGTTCTGTGTAAAAACGCAAAAGGACGCAAAATTTCATATATTTCCAAGGAACCTGTGAGCAAACGTTGGCTGGTCGGTTGTGATGTGATGATCGTTGGATGGAAGTCAGCTACAAATGTTTTATGTGTGTTTAACTACTGATCAAAAGTTATCTACTCCAAAAGGTCAAAATATTGTGGTACAGGTATGCATAGGTATCCTTATAGATTAGATATCTATGGGTATCCTACACTCTTCACTTCTAATGAAATTGCAAACAAGTGGAGTTCCATCGTTTCCACATGACACAAAAGGTGAGTTTCAGTAGATATTTGCTACATTAATATTGTAAAATTCCTCACAGATAAGTAGGTAGGTAGGTACCTACCTTGTATTTTGGAATTGTCGGTTTGAAAAACAGGTCATGCTGTTTTGAAAACACAATTTTTTTAAACGCAAGTGCTTGATGTACCTACTTACCTAAATAGAAAAGAAATATAATAATGTAATCATGATACTAAAGAACCTAACCTAATTGTATGTTTATACATTTCTATAATTATTATAGTTTAAAAAGACCACAAGGCCAGTAGAGATCGAAAGCATGCAATTGCATAAGCACATTTTAGTTCAATTTCCTTAAATAAATCAATAGTTAAGTGAACTACAAATTAATTAAATGTAAAATTTTAAAATCTGAGATGGTACCGAACCGACACAGACATTGGTTTCTTGAACAACTTTTTGTTCATTTTATATGCAGCCCCACAAGCAAAAAACACCACGCGCTATAGTGAAAGTTCTGATTCAGACAGTCATGTTCATAACAATGTTACCTAACATATGATCTTAACGTTTTTGGCCATACTTAAACCATACATAGAATAAGTATAGATCCATCCTTAAAATAAAAGTAGACACCTACTTGTAGTAAACTTTCTGACTAGGTAGGTACCTGTAAAAGGAAGCCTGTCATTAGCTTATGTAATAAATGTATTTTACTATTATAGAGTTCTAATTTACGTACGTTAATATTTTCAGAAAACATTGCACCCATGATCGAGCATTCTTATTCAAGAAAAATACCTGCACTGTGATCTGATCACTCATATTATGGCAAGCAACAGCCACAAGCATCCATTTCAACAGGTAAATATCTAAGTACAGGTTGGTTACCTAACTAAAGCTGTCGCGTTCACAGATACCTACACACAACTTCGTTTTTCCTGTCACTACGTCCGTGCTTGATATAGATGGATAAACTTTTCACTATGCGTGCAGTGAGACAAATGCATTGTGTTAATGTATGACACGCGCGAGCTTTAGTTACCCTACCTGTATCTTATTCTTATTCGTAGCCTGTATCTTAGATAAAGTATATGTCTAGATAGCACCTCATGCTTCTACTGTATAAAACAAAAGTGGCCAACTTTCTTAGGTTGGAGTATGTGAGGTGAGGGGTCACACGAATTATCTCCGTGTGCGTGTATACAGACACGGTTTACAACTAACATTTCCCAGATATTTTTTTCGACGCGTTCATAGCTTCAACTGTCAATCTTGACATTTTGATATTAAGGCCAGTTTACACAGTGCGAGCTGGCGTCCGAGTCAGCCTTCCGAGTAGCTGCACTGCAGTAACTCGCACCACTTGGACGTAACTTGCGAGTAACTCGTACGTGCGAGTTGGTCAGTAGCTCGCATCCGAGTTACTTCAAAATTTTTTGTTTTCACTCGCCCGCTCGCCCGGCAGCAACTCGCACATGACAGCGGCTTGGCCGTCGCTCGCATCGTTTGGACGCGTTCGGCAGTAGCTCGCCAGTGCCAGCCGGACAGTTGTGAGTGGAACCCGTGTTTTTGTGAACATCGCGACTCGACTCGGACTGGGCAGTAGCAGGCGTCGTGTATACAGCAAAGGCGAGCCGAGCTACTGGCGTACGAGTAGACAAACCGAGTAGCTGTCTACTCGCCAGGCAGCAGCTCGCACTGTGTTATGTGCACATTGTGTGTTCACACAATGGTGATAGTAATAATGTCTCGTTCCTAGACTAATCAGGGCAATAAGTAAATCATTTATTTGAAAAGTGATAACGACATTCATTAATTTTTTTATTGAATGCATTGTTTTTTTTTATTTCATTAATTACCTACCTATAGGGTCCTTCTTAGAGAGCTCGGTGGCGCTTTGCGAAAAGGTTGGACTGTCAATCATGAGGTCCGAGTTTTAATCCGCTTGGACAACATGCCATATACCAATGAGTTTTTTCTAAATTATGTACGTATTACCAACTGTTCTCAAATGGTGAAGGAAAACATCGTGAGGATTCCTGCAGAAGAAGAAATTCTGATACGTATGTGTACCTAGTCTACCAATCCGCATTGGGCAAGCGTGGTGGACTAACGCCCATACACCCTCCTAGAGGGTAGGCCTGTGCCCTCCAGTGGGACGTATATAAGCTGATGATGATGATGAGGGTCCTTCTTAATTATGCTGAGACTTTTTTAAGAGGATGACTAAACCGTCAAACTGAACAATTTTTTATGGTACCGACATCGAAATCGCGAAAATAATCTGCAGTTCCATACAAAACTGCAAACCTACTAGAGCCAAATGTATGGGACAGCAGATATTTTTTCGTGATTTCATTCTTGGTCCTATAGAGAGAGTTGTTCAGTTTGATGGTCTGATCATCGCCTCAAAAAAGTGTCAGCATATTAGGAAGGACCCTGTTTATAAATCTTGATTGAAATTTTTTATATGCAGTTGAAAATTACAAGGATTTAATTTAAAAACGCGGCAAATCTCGTAAAATGTAGGTAAACCTTTTTTTATAGTTATTTTCTGAGTCTATGTTGTATTATTATTATAATATTTCAGGTTCGTGTCTTCAAGGCCTACCAGAATAGACTGCGTCTTTCCTGACTGAACACTACCACACCAGCTCTTCACTTCGATATTCCTTGCTCAGGCTTGATTGCAGGTATAGTGAAAATTATGTTTAGTACTTCTTTTAAAGCACGAATATTAGAAAATTATAGATTTACGTATTTAAGTCGTAACACTAAATGCAGACCAGACCTCAAGACTAGTGTAAAGTCACAGTTTAAAACTTATCCAATACATGTCAAAATATAGTAAAAGATGTTTAGCCTTTAGTCCGCAAACATGACAAACGCTCCAAAATAAACCTCATGCCCTGATCGCCTCCTACAGCAGACACATAATGTGCATTATTCCATAATAGGTACGTCTGATTTTCAGTTTCCACTCTGCAGACAACGTCACCAGATCAGGCTGCGTCTGTATTTTCTGACAGTACCTCTGCACCAGCCAACTTCTGCTCCGATATCCTCAACACTGTTCAGGCTACAGGTACATGACTAAAAACATTAAGTATATTTTGATATCCTATTTTTACTCTTTTTAGATAGATATTTACCTAAAAAAGTCGTGGCTAGTTACTAACCTTGCCAGCCGTGCAGGAGGTGTTGGTTCGATCCACGTCCAAGCCGACTGGTATCAATGAGTATTTTGGAATTTATGTACGATTTGTATCACCACTGGCTTTTCCGTAAAACAAACATCTTGAGGAAACTTGCATGCTTCAATTTCGAGGCATGTATTGTTCCCACTGTCCATTACAAGTGGCGACGGGCTCACTTCCCGTCACACTGGACAGAGTTTCGATACTACTATTGAAACGTGGATGGATGTTCAGAGTTTTCCGAATATCTCTGACTACCCTCTCGGGGAATATAGTCATGAGCATATGCTTATATGCTATATAACTACCTACCTGTGGGGTCACAGTTTAAAACTTATCCAATGCGTATCAATATATAATAAAAGGTGTTTAACCATTCGTCCACAAACAAGAAAAATGCTCTAAAAGAAACCCAATGCCCCAATCGTCTCTTACAGCAAGCACAAAATGTGTATCTCAATTTAATATTTGACTAAGTTTGGATGCACGCATAAACGACTTGATGGATATGGATGAAATATGGCACCCAGAAAGAATGTGTTCAGGATTAACACATAGGATCCTTTTTTAAGGTCCACTCGGACGGAGTCGCAGGCAACAGCTAGTTATTCCATTATAACGGTCTGGTTTTATGTTTAAGTAAAAAAAATATGTTTTAAATTTTCAGTTTCGACTCAGCAGACAACGCCACCAGATCAGGCTGCGTCTGCATTTTCTGACAGTACCTCTGTACCAGCCTACTTTTGCTCCGATATCCTTAACCCTGTTCAAGCTACAGGTATGTGCAAAAATTACTGAATGTATTTTTTTATATTCTGTCTACAGGGTGAAATCGATATCATTAGCATCCTTTTAGTCTACCCATCAAACTGAACAACATTTACCATGGGAGCAAACCGATCGGAGCAAAAAACAAATCGGCTGCGGCTGTCCCATACTAAACTGCAATGCCTACTCGACTCAAATGTATGCAACAGCAGATTTTTTTTGCTCCGATCGTTATTTGCTCCTATATTAAAAGTTGTTCAGTTTGATGGGTAGACTCTTAGTTTAAAAGGATGCTAGTGATATCAATTTCATCCTGTATTTAGTCTAGAAACAAATGCTTCAAGACCTGAGCACGGCAAGCCTTGAGATTGGACTCACAATGAACAGATCGAAGACGCAAATAATGACCAACAGCACCAAACGTAGAGTCGAAGTAGATAGGCAGGTTACACTATGTTAATGAGTACATTTACTTGGGCCAGATAGTTTCCTTCGAAAACAGGCAAGACAAAGAAGTCACACGCCGTGTCGACAACACCTGGAAGAGCTACTGGTCCATGAAGGCGTTAATGAAGGGTAAACTCCCGCTATCCCTCAAACGAAGACTCATCGACATGTGTATCCTGCCTATCCTAACCTACGGTGCCCAAGCCTGGTTCACTAAGGTTACGTCCTTCTTGCATCGATTCAGTCTCAAAAGTCTAGACTCAAGGTCTGCCAGAGGGCAATGGAGCGTAGTATACTGGGTGTTAAAAGAAACCCAATGCCCCAATCGTCTCTTACAGCAGGCACAAAATCTGTATCTCAATTTAATATTTGACAAAGTTTGGATGTACGCATAAACGACTGGATGGATTTGGATGAAATATGGCACACAGAAAGAATGTGTTCAGGATTAACACAGGATCCTTTTTTAAGGTCCACACAGACGGAGTCGCAGGCAACAGCCAAAAGCCATCGTGTCAAAAACACTATACTGCGCTCTAAAACACGAATAGCCGATGTAGAGGGAAAAAACCGCCAGATTAAATTGGGATTGAGCCGGCCATGTCTGTCTAACTAATGCATCAGGAAAGGTTGGCATGAATGTCACGCTCTGGATCCCAGAAAACAGTCATCGGCGTCCAGGTCGTCCTAGGAAGAGGTGGCGGTACGATCTACATGCTTTCGATGACGCGTGGCCAGAGCATGCCCAGGACAGAGATGGTTGGATGATTAAAGGGGAGGCCTTTGCCCAGCAGTGGGATGAATTAGGCTACTAAAAAGTAGATAAGTCTTATTAGACTAGCAATAATATATATTACTAAAATACCTACTTATCTTCATCAACCAGGTCTTTTCTATTAACAGAACTGTCTACAAAAATTGCTTGTGTTTTTTTCAATCTTTAATTTGATGCTTGTGTTTTCCTTCACAACTAAAAATAGATTTTGCAAATTATGATGATAAGATAATAACTAGAACGAGTGGTTAAATCGTTCTAGGATAATAATAATGCTTAAACAGTTTAGTCGGTAGTTGTAACAGAGCTTCTGACCACCCTGAAAGAGATTATGGTCGTGAGTTTATGTATGTATACTAATAGTAGGTGCTAAATAAATAAAGTTAGTGTTTTAGTATTGAGTTGAAAAATACGCTTCAATTTACTATAAGATGTAAAACACAAATGAAGAAAATTATTGTAAAACTTTTTTATTTTCAGTGTATTTTAATGCTTAAAATGTGTTTACAGTTACTATGCTGATGGAAAAAGTGAGCCCAACTTTGAAGAATACTGCTGAAACGGTAAACTTCTTCGACGACCTATTCGACAGCGTCAATGGTGCAAGTACAATTCACAAAAATACTAAAGGAAAGACTTGTACGATCTGCCTCACATTGGTCAATACTTGTAAATCTTTGTTATAAACCAGTGTCTTAAACTGTCACAGCGAAAGTCTTGTGACCACTGAGAATGCGTAAGAGAAGTCATTTGCTCCTCATCAGTTTCACGGATACAGTGGTCCAGATGCTGATGGAGAAGCACGTATCCAGGCCGGGGATAGGCGGATTTACCCCCCCCCCCCCCCCCCGAAATCTGAATGTATGGAACAATGCAATGATTACAGCTATACATTTTTCATCGTTTTTCAATGACAATCCCCCCCCCCCCCCCCCCCCGAACCAACAAAGTCTGGATACGTGTTTGAATGGGAAAAACGTTCAAGTCAGGCATTATGTGAACGTCTCATCACATGTACAATCACGTGCTTACACTGCTCGATTGGTTACGAGAAAATTATTTAAAAGTGCTGTGAAAATTGCAAACAAGATTTTGCTACTGATCAAGAATCTGTTATTCATCAATGGGAAAGTCATAGAGAATATTATAATATGCTGAAGAAAACCAATTATCCCATCCATCAGGGTAAGCCATGCGGTTATTGAGTATACCTACCTACGATTGTAAAGGAGTCGAACGAATACCTAGTACCTATAATAATAATTACCTACCTAATAATAGTTACCTACGCATGTAAAAAAATATATTTATAAGTACTTACATGACAATATTTTGATTAAAGCCGTTTTAGAATATTTTAGTTTTATTAGGATATAATTATCATTTAATTTTTAACTGTTTTAATAAATGAAAATTATATTCAATAAAAAGTTAAGTATTCAGTCGACTTCCAAAGCTGTGGCTTTCACAACAAAAGTGTACTGAAATATTTCTATAATTCGGAGTAAGTACATTGCTGTTTACTAATTATGCTGAACATGAAGTGCTTCATGTGTCCTAACATTCTCAGCAATGTACCTCCTCTGAATTTTACGGTCATTGTCAATTGTCACTTATCGCGTTTATTAAACAGGACCCTGAGGTGTGATTTTTGAAAGTCACACGTTCAAATCAGCAGTAGTAAGATGCATAATCTCCATATACATTTTAACATTTCAAAAATCACACTTCAGAGGTCTAAAAACGAATTATTCAAAGTTATGTTTATGTAAAGTTTTCAAATTATGGATTTTCATTATTATGTCAATAATGTACAACGTGTTAATGAATAAGCGCAAAACCTCATACACCCCAACTGATTTATAACAAAATAATTAGATTGAAACAATAATTTCATTATTTTGATAGTTAAAATTTAAAGTTATTTGCATTTTAAGTTTTGAGGCAAAAATGATTTGTTATCATATTATTTCAGCAATGCAAGAAAGCACTCATATTCATGGATACATTTTAGTAATCGTGTTTTGGTAGTAAGTAGAGTGAACGTGCCCGTGCGGTGGGTTCAGATCGAGATCAGCAAATTTTAAATTTTACAAACAAATTATTTACCTACTTAATATTTAAAAAAAAATTACCTATGTTGAAACCATGATAATTCGATTCTAAACAGACGACTTTCTAGTTTTGCGTTAATTCATTAACACGTTGTATTCAGTAACATGGTGTAAAGAAAAGTATCAAAAACCCTAAAACCACATATTCTACCCATCAAAATAAACAACTTTTACTAGGGGAGCAAACCTGTAAGAGAAAAAAAAAAATCTAAGCTGTTCCATACTAAACTGCAATGCCTACTCGACTCAAAAGTATGGAACAGCAGATTTTTTTTTTCTGAAAGGTTTGCTCCTAGAGTGAAAGTTGTTCAGTTTGATTGGTAGAGTATGTGATTTAAGGGCTCGTCCGCGCAGCGATTTTTATTCGCTGAATGATGTGAATGTGATAACATAGGATGACTTCTGATAAGACTCTTATGTCAAGAAACTAAGTACGAAAGTTGTTATTTGGATTGAATTGAAAAAATAAACTAAGTGCTGTGCGGACGAGCCCTAAAGGTTAATGATACTTTTCCTTACACCCTGTACATTTTCATATTACACATTTTAATTGTTTTTGAAGTAACGTTATGACTATTATGCAACTTAAGTGTGCGTCCATATCTGGCGAACGCGCGCCGCGAGCCGTTCGCGATCTTCTTGGGTGCATTTTTATGCTCGTGCGTTTCTACTGCGATGTGTATTCGCCAGATGTGGACGCACCCTTAGGGACACCCGCGTCAACAACATAATCTACGCAGTCGACATGGTGTTTCTGGTCCCGCCAGTGAATAGTATCAGACATTTGCCATTGATATTTGAGGGTTTTGCTAGCAGTCATATAATTATAACGTCAAGAAGAGCGTAATTATGGTGTTCAGAGCAGTAGTTAAGTGCAGAGATGTGCCTCCAATTAAACTTAATGGTGTACACACGGCGACACATCAAGCTATACAAAACCAAAATAAGCTCGCGCTAAATAACGTATATTGTTGCGGGCCCAGCTTATGGTGGTTTTGTTTAGCTTGATGTGTCGCGCTGTGTGTACCTCTAAGATGATACACGGTCTACAAGAAATTTTAAGATCAACATAAATGTAACAGATCTATTGATGTCGCGCTGTTCCCCAGCAACCGAGCTACCAGTGCGAAAGTGACAACTGCAGCGTGGACAGTTTCGTATCCCCCTGTTTCCTCCTCCAAAATTAAACCGATTTTAAATAATTATATTAAGAATAATCTAAGAAAGACTGTCTGTAGGTTTTTTAAATTTTATTACTTCAAATTTGCTTGCTGGATTTCTGAACAAAAGGGGTAAAATTTAGCAATTTTCCTTAATTTTCGCAGCCTCTTAATATATTTTTCAAATTTGCTTGCTGGATGTCTGAACCAAAGCTGTAGAATTGAGAAATTTTCCGTCATTTTCGAAGCCTCCTATTATATTCGTCAAATTTGCTTGCTTGATGTCTGAACCAAAGCGGTAAAATTGAGCAATTTTCCGTCATTTTCGAAGCCTCATAGTTCTTATATAGTGATTAATTTATCGAAAAAAAAGAAACGGACATTGCAGGCAGAGGCAATATTATGTGATTAAAATTAGTTTGCTCTAGTGTCATTACGGACTAAACAATACCCGCCAATCCTCTTAAAGAGAGTCCAGCAATTTAAATACCTAGACCACATTGTTTCTGAAGACCATAATGGACGACTTCAACGTAGAAGGGGAGCGTAGGGTGTTGGCAGTCAGGGTTGGCTGGTCCGCAGGTGCAATGGCTGTACAAGGTCAGTAAAAGTGACACTTTTCAAAGTTCAAAGCATACTGTCAGTCATTCTACGCTTGCAGCCTGTGGGTCAATTGCATACTCTGAATGCCCTGCGTGTCCAATACAACATATTCAGAATGCTGTTGTCCAAGCCACAACAGCATTCTGGAGATGATAGCTGGAAGGTTTGACTGCCCCATCATCGCACACTGCGTTTAAGTGATGATATTATTTTAGTGTGTACCCAAGGCGACACATCAGGCTACGCAAAACCAAAATAAGCTGGATGCGCGTAGGTAGAGTAATGTATAACGTCGCGCGGCCAGTTTATATTGGTTTTACATAGCTTGATGTGTCGCCGTGTGTACCTACTAACATAGCTCTTAAGTCAAACACTGTTACTAACACATGGATCATTAATTTGTTATCTTATATGAAACAAATGTTATTATTAACGCAAGAAAAAGCTTGTAATATACTTGAATAAGTTTAAAATAAATTGAAAAATATATCATTTAACAAATAAATTGTGTTTTTCTTCTTCAAACCAAAATTAAAAAAAAATCATTAATTTTGAATGGGCCCGCCCCGGCGGGGCCTACAAAACCGGTAGAATGTCTTTTATTCCCTTACCAAAAAAAAAAAAACAAAGCGACCGTCGTTTTCAGCTCAATTCATTCGTTCAATGTCATACATCAAAACATTCATTCGTCTTTAACGACAAAACGAATGAATGGGACATGTTCGTCTGAGTACGTAGTACTCTCTATTAAGTCTGTGGAAGTGAATAATCTATTGTAAAACTTAAGCTAAATATATCTAAAATAAAGTATGTACAACTAGTGAGGGAATACCAGAGTTTACAATAATTCTAATAGGATTCTAATTGGCTAATGGGAATGAGGCGCGAGCCGCGGTCTTGTGCACCCGCCCTTCGCGCCGCACCTCTGCCCGCGGCGCTCGTCGCACTGTATAAATATTCGTGCGGCGACCGCGCTCGTTCTTTTGGCTCCAGTCGTCGCGGCGAGAGAACGTATGTGCACAGCTCTGCATTGAAAACCGAAGATGTTCGTGTTGAAGCGGCTTACACTCCTGTTTCTTATAATCGATGACAATATTGTTTCGAACGACCGAAGACAATAAAACAAAACGTTCTTTTCAGAACGCCCATCTTGTTTCAAACCAACCGCTCTTGTCAGAGCGACCTTCACTGTTTCGCGATGCGTTACAAGACAATAATCTGTAGGTACAAACTTTATATTCTAATGAGAATACACTAAAACCATGACCTAGACCTGATTTCAGCCGGCAGGATAGCTAGAATTAAAACCGTCTGTATTTCTTTATCTTTAATTTACTCGAGTTCCAAGATAACAACTGGATAAAAGCAGTTCCATTATTTATTTTAGAGCGAATGCGCTACAGAATTTGTTACATTTATTCGCGAGCTCAGTCATTGCTGTTGCTAAATAAACAGTTTTACGGTTTACATTCAGCTCAACTAGGTGCAAGGCAGTATGTGCTTTGTTGCTCCAGTATTCGACGTGTTTAACAAGCATTAACATTCATTATGTCAGCCGATAGACGTCCACTGCTGGTCTTCCCCAAGGATCGACACAACGACCGGTCCTGCGCGCGATGTTCCCGTCGCCTTCACCAGGTCATCGGTCCACCTCGTGGACATAAGCATTTATAGCTCTTGATTATCTCACGAGGGGATATCCTGGAATATTTTAAGATAATCTGCCTGAAAATGTCAGCGAAGAAATGATCCAACACAAGCTCGATATCCATCAAAGCTGAGCGGAACGTAAAATCCAACAATAACTAGCTTGCTCGATCGCGTCAAATATAAAATTGAAGCAATGATACCAATCGGTTGATTTGACACATTTTTTGGTGGATCTCGGCCTTAAGCCGAGATTCAGAAATGTTTTGTTCAGTTTGGGTTTGAACCGTACGTCAAAATTGATACACTTTCCCTACAGACCACCAATATCTCTGAATCTCAGCTTAAGCTCTTTTACAAAGGTATCACGCCACGATTGATCGACCTTACTGGTGTGGTCCCCACAATAGTCCGCAGTACTTAATAAGCAATAAAGGAATAGGTAGATGACACGATTGTGTCGAGACCTCCGCTTCCACAGATGTGTCCGCTTCTAAATACTTAGTAGACAAAGTTACACGAGAGTAGAAATTATTTGGTGGGCAGGTTGTATTGCATAACGTAATACAACTTTGTCTACTAGGTAATTTAGAAGCGGAGGTCTCGACACAATCGTGTCATCTACCTATTAGTCATGGATTTCCGCAAAGTAACGCCTGATTCAATAAAAACAATAAAGGGTTATTTTTAAGACGTACATAATTAACTTCACCTGTATGTAACTAACAAACTAGGTATAAACAAAGATTGCAGTGAAGGCTAAAAAAAAATTGAAACTATGTTTTTAAGAAAATCTAGGAATCCGATTTTAACCTACTTCTATTTGACGTATCGATTTGAAACTTAGCAAGCTTATGCCTTTCGGATGATAATAAAATAATTTGGTATCATCGAGCTGATTTGAAGATGGAGCCAGGAGGTAGATAGTAGAACTCTTCAATGGCGACTTCCCTTTACTGGCCCATCTATTTTGGGATCATTTAGTTTGTTTTAACGAGTCTTTAGAACGTTTTACTGACAAAAACATGTTTTTAATTATTTTTACTACTAGGAGGTCTTTTCCCAAGGATCCTAACGCTAAAATAATAATCAGCAAAAAAGCGTTTAACTTTTTTATACAATCCGCTGTTTGAATTTAGTCCACGACTTTATTTGCCAATTTCCCTTAGGATTCAGGAAGACAATATTAACAATTCACCCTCTATAGTATTGTTGGGTGTCTTAGCCTGTCCTCTGTGTTTGTGACGGATCCGTCCAAATGATAATAACACTATTATTGTGTTTAGAATGTCAAAATGTTTTTGTATCAACATTATCAAATTCAGTCAGCCAGCTAATTAATAAGTAGCAAATGACAAATAAATGAACAGAAACGGACTCGAACAGAAAATAGTATTAAACTTAATAATGCAACAGAAAACATTGCTATCGCTTCTCTTTGACCCGGAGTCCGACAAGTATTGCCTTGTATATTGCGCCCGGTAATTGGCTGGCTATAATGAAGTCCTCGTGCGACACGTAACTGGAAATTATAGGCTGAATAACTGCTGCTGGTATTTTCTGTAGATTTTGAATTATTTTTCTATCGTAATAGCATTTTCTTCCCGTGGGTATACGACGCAATCATGATGAGATTTCTTTTACTGTGTTTTTGTGGGTAAAAACATAACCCTCCTTCTGGCGCAGTAGAGTAAAAAGAAGCTACTTTACAGCACTTGAAATTCTACAGGTCTTTCTTAATATGCTGACAGTTTTTTAAAGGGGATAATCAGACTATAAAACTGAACAACTTTCTCTGTGGGATGAATATTCAAGTCACGAAAAATAACTAATCTGTTACATTTGGATGGAGTACACCTGCACCTTTTTGTATGGAAAAATATCTGCTGTGTCATACATTTGAGTCGAGTAAGGTACTGCAGGTTTGTATGAAACGGCTGATTCTTTTTATATTTCCGCGATGTCGGCCCCATAGCGAAAAATTTTCCAGTTTTTTGGTCTAAACCACCCTTTTCTATTATATTACTTGGGTGTTTTTTACACCTGTTTCTGATAGCACTTCACATATTGTGATCCCATTAGTAAATCTCAGAATACATAACAAAACTAATTGAAAAAATGGTTACACTCTACTTTTAACCTTTATTTTACAAACAGTCCTGAGCAAAGCAAGAAAAAAAAGAAATGAAAATTTTCAAAGCCAGCTCTCGGCAGTTTGGTCACGTAGAACAAATTAATAGATGAAATAATAATGTACCGCCTCAACTTAGTTCAATAGTTTGTTGGAGAAATAAGGCTACAAAATTGAAACGAAGAATCATAATAAAAATTTCAACGTATCGTTTTATATAAAACAATTCGAGGTTGTACTTAGTAGGTACTTCGTACAATATTGATATACAATTTAAGTACTTAAGTAGATAAATCTACACTATTATAAAACTGTAACAGAAGTTTGTCTACATTGAAAATTATTTAGAAATAAAAGGTCACGATACGGTGTTTAGGTGTCCCTGACTCCAAATTATAGATTTTAGGATTTTTGTCTGCCTGTTAGTATCTATTTTGTTTGTTCGAGCATCAAGCAAAAATTACTAAACCGATTTCGATGAAACTTTTTCTGTTTGAAGCGTATGATTATCGCTATACAATGACGGGAACTGGTGAAGACGAGGTCGCAGGTCATTTCAAAATTTGGGTTGCTTTAGATTTTAGGAAGCTCAATAATAGGTTATGGACCTAACTAAACTACAATTCCATTATTAGACGACCAATTCGACATAACTTAATTATGGATGAACTATGAATGGATCTATTCACAAGTCTTTTATTATATTATGAATTTAAGTTTAATAGAATGTTATTTAATCGACGTTCACGACAAATGTACACAAACACAAAAAAACCAGACAAGTTCGAGTCGGACTCGAAAACGAGAAAAAAAACCACGTTTGTTTTATAGGAGCCCTCTTAAATATTTATTTATTCAGTTTTTTAGTATTTGTTGTTATAGCGGCAACAGAAATACATCATCTGTGCAAATTTCATCTGTCTAGCTATCACGGTTCATGAGATACAGCCTGGTGACAGACGGACAGACATACAGAAAGACAGCCAGACAGACGGACGGACAGCGGAGTCTTAGTAATAGGGTCCCGTTTTACCCTTTGGGTAAGGAACCCTAAAAAAGGAACAAGTTAAGAAAAAAATACCACAGTTTTCATCATCATCGCAGCCAATGGACGTCCACTGCTGGACATAGGCCTCCCCAAGGATCGCCACAACGACCGGTCCTGCGCTGCCCTCATTCAATGGGTTCCCGCCGCCTTCAGCAGGTCGTCGGTCCACCTTGTGGGCCTACCTACACTGCACTTTGCTCTCGAGAACTCTTCGGCCCGATCGGCCGGTCCTGCAAGCAATGAAATAAATAGGTTAATGCTAATAATATAAACCTATTTATTAAGTTTTGAAATAATTTTCTATTTCCAGCAGTTACGAGATTTGAGTACGTATTCACAAATTTTAGTTTTAATTTCGGAGGCGTTCTAGGAGGTCGTAAATAATGGGCAATGTAGGAACGGTTTAAACAATGGGTACGTAAATAAATTCTCCGCGCCGAATGGTTTCGATTTATGTAGAGAACGTATGGGATGAAGGTGTGAATACAGATTGTGCCAAGATCTTGAATAGTCTAAGGTTGTCTTCGATAGCAAGCACGAATTTATGAACGTAAAGTCCATGTATCGAACGCTACATTTTTCATACGACAATTTGAACAGTTATTTATTTAAATCAGACATACACCATATTTCAATAAGTTTCTATCAGTTTAATATTTTATAACAATGTGCAACGTTTTAGCTCACTCAAGGCCTTATAAAAAGGCTGAAAGTCACTTAAAGGGCAATGGAGAGGGCTATGCTCGGAGTCTCCCTGCGAGATCATATCAGAAATGAAGAAATCCGCAGAAGAACCAGAGTAGCTGACATAGCCCAAAGAATAGGTAAACTAAAGTGGCAGTGAGCGGGGCACATTGCTCACAGAACCGATGGCCGATGGGGCCAAAAAGTGCAGCGTGGTGGGTAGGCCCCCCACACGGTGGACCGACGCGACGACCTGGTGAAGGCGGTGGGAACCCGTTGGATGAGGGCAGCGCAGGACCGGTCGTTATGGCGATCCTTGGGGGAGGCCTATGTCCAGCAGTGGACGTCCATCGGCTGAGATGATGAACAATGTCACAGGTCCGGCACTTTTAACAACGTTTTGGATTTGACATGATGACGTTCGCACCTGCGCACTTGGTGTAAATTGTCCTTGACATATTATGTGTAGGTTGACCACGCATTGTATAAACATCATCTACATTTCATTACTTTTTATTGTTCGTTCAGTTATTAAAAATAGTTTTTGGGCTAAAGATTAATGAAAATGTGAATTTAGCGTTATTTGTTCAACGTTTTTAAGCACTGAAAAGACTGAATTTTATGTAGTCAAATCGTCAAGTGCGCCTGACTGCAGTTCCCTTGCTCGAGTTCCCTCAAGTCTGAGGGAGGTGGGGTATCTGAAGTCAGAGGGGGGCGGGCCTTTCTGTATATAGAACTATATACCAAACCTATTCTGTGACAATGTGCATGTCCTTGAAGGGCCGTTGGTTAACATCACTCGGTTGAGAAAGGAATATAGACTCTATGTAAAGGAAGCAATAATTTGAATGACTTGAGTGAAGTTCGTATGATTGAGTGGCGTCACATTTGCGAGCGAGGTCATGCACATTTTTATTTTAAACTGACAGTACAATGTTTAAACCCGTGCGGACTTTCACTTAGTACCTCCACAGACACAGTGGAAGGTCCAGCATTGCAGCCAGAGTCTTCAGGAGACTGTTTGGAATACATTCGAATACCTCGACGTAAACTGAAATGTATCTTACTAAAGCCGACATATCTCAAGACAACATACAGTTCTGTCTAAGAACATCGAATGCAACTCTTCATCGTTCGCAACAATAAATAGCTCGCAACACGTACCTACGTGGTAGAAGACGATTATTTCTAAAGACCATTCTGCGCAATTTAGAAAACGATTAAGACCTACATATACATTGGAAAACGATAAACATACAACCGTGAGCGATAAATCGAGTCACTATTCCGCCTCCGCGCTCGCTGCCGCTACACTCAGCATCGACAAAGAATAGTTCACAGAAATGATAGTTATTTTGGAGCACAAACTCTTCCGTAAAAAAATCGTTATTTTATATCCCACGACACAGGTGCAAAAATGAATAATACTTAAAATTCCATAGAGTTTAGTGGGTCACCTAGATACCTCAGAAGCGATGTTGTTCCTCAAGAAACAAGAAGTCTTCACGCCAACAATTACTGGCGAGCGGTTGCGAAGGATCATGAATAGTGACGCAATCTCGTTTCGAAGTCCGAGACCCAATTGGATCGCTGAGCTAGTTATGCCACGTTTGTCTAAACTAATAAGGAAATAAATTTAAAAAATTCCCTCCTTCGCGTACGGTCGGGTAAAAATATCACCCTTGATACATCTACATGTCTTAAATTGTGTTTGCTACGAAATGCACTCAATGGGTCTAATGGTGAAGAGTATTGGGCTCTCGACACGGAGGTCGTGGGTTCGATTCCCACGGGGGACACTTAGTGATAATATGTCACTTTGTACGTTTTTCCCCAGTTGGTTAGGACATTGCAGGCTGAATCACCTGATTGTCTGAAAAGAAAGATGATTCCGTGCTTCAGATGGCACGTTAAGCTGTTGGTTCCAGCCACTATCTCTGATAGTAGTAGTCGTTACATAAAAACCACGTCAGAGGCCGTTAGGCGGTTTAAATAAACACTTACACCAGGACTTGCCCACACGATAAGAAGAAGACGAAATGCATTCTTGAAACCTTAAATATGCTAAAAGAGAGTCTTGCTACATCTTCATGTCGTAAGAGATCATCATCATAATCTTCTCAGCCGATGGACGTCCACATCGGATCGCCACAACGACCGGTCCTGCACTGCACTCATCTAACTGGTTCCCATCGCCTTCACCAGGTCGTCGGTTGTAAGAGATAGTTGGTAGTTATTACAAAAGTATACCCACCACCCCGAAAGGAATTATGGTCGTGATTTTTAATATATTTATTCGTGAAATTCACGTTTTATACCAAACTGAGTACTATCCTAAGAAAGAATCCTAAAAGTGTAACCCAAAAGAAGAAGTGGTCTCCAACCAAACAGACCACCAAAAACAAACTAGTTATTCATTTCTCATAAGGATATTTTCAAATCCTCTCATTAGGCCTTTGACGTAAAATCCGCCAAAGATTTTGTCGGCTTGGCATGATTTCGATGCTCATTGCAAAACAGCAGTGAAAACATACTTCGAATATTTCTAGACGTAGAATAGTCATCCTTTACTTATTACGAAGACCTGTTAACGAGACCACGAGGAAATGAATTTTATTTACGTAGTCTCATGATATTATAGTTGATCCCATTTACGAACAAATTGCTACTTTCACTTCTACTCAGAGATGATTCGTTTGTATTTAATCGTTGATCCCATTTACGAACAAATTGCTACTTTCACTTCTACTCAGAGATGATTCGTTTGTATTTAATCGTAGACAATAATTTTATTAATATATTAAGTGTGCACTACACTGACATTCGTACTATTGAGTTTAATAAAATAGCAATTGGAGTCGCGTTGTCGATCTGCTAGTGGGTGGTCGCGTGTCGCGTGTCGCTCGTCGGTTTCCTCCTCCCAGCTCGACAGCGGGGCTCCAGTGGTGGCTCAAGATAGTGTTCTTTTGTAAGAACAACCCTTGAAGTCACCAAAATATCGTCATAACCGTACAACGTCAAGCACTTTTGCTACAAAAACTCGACATTGGCAAAATCATCACAAACCAAGATGGCAGCCATATTTTAAAAATAGAATAGAAAATAGCAATAGAGAAACAAGATCTAGTGTCAATAATTCGAATAAGATTCGCGATTCTCGTGGAAACGGTTCTTTTTTTTTCAGGACTAGCGGCGCCTTCGACTTAAGTCGCTGATTATGATTGCGATGAAATAAAGCCTAAATGTTAATCTAAACAAGCAATATGCTTTTGTGAAAATTCCATCCAAAATGGGATCAATTCAATGGGTAAATGCGATGCGTCCACAAACAAACAGACAAAAAGAAAAAAAATCTAAAAACGGCCTCAATCCATTCCATTATGACGTATCTATCGTTAAGAATATATCTGGAATATCAATCAAATATTTTTGCAAATATCTTTAATATACCTACATCCTCTCCAAGTTATTTTATTATATGTACTTATAGATATAGATGTATATTAGATAACAACAACCCTATTATGTCATATAATTAACAGTACGCTGTTACTACAATGTGTTGTTTATGCGTTTTATGTTGTTTCTTCTTCTTCTTCTTCTTCTTCTTGTGTGGAATTGTCACGTCTTCTTCAAATAGTCAATCTCCAGTAATCTAGTAGTAGTTTCTTCTAATTATAATTGTAGGTATCGTTTAATTTACTGTATAAAATATAGCTGCAAATTAAGCTGCTCTTGCTTGGACATGATCGTATCTACACCAGCACCTATTCTATGGCCCAGCTTGGAGCTAGAAGCTGTTAATTTCCGCTAGTATCGGCTGAGCATAGCAGCGGCGGTATTATTACGCCTTCCCACCAGTTTGCGACCTGTTATACAACATTCGTTAGAGTTCGGTTTGAAGGTATGGGTGAAGCGATTAGCGGTGTATCTATAGAATTGATTCTTAGAAAAAGTATATGTCTAGAATGAGCCTCACACTTGTTCCGTATAAAACAAAAGGGGCTAACTTTCTTAGGTTGGTGTGCGTGAGGCGCCATACTAATTATGTATGTGTGCGTGTATATGTATAGGGTTTTGGAACCAGTACAGGTTCCTATTTTTTTCGACGCTTTCGTAGCTTTGACTGTCTATCTTGATAATCTACGAATTGATTATTGCTATTTCGTCTAGAATTTATATATTTGTGAGATACAAAAAAGGTACACAATTACTAACTAGCTCTCAACCTAAGAAAAAAAAACAAGAGAAACAAAACATACAGGTTACAAGGTAGGTTAGGTACAAGGTATAAGTAAAAAATATCTTCTAAATTGCCGCTTGACTGCAAAGTACCCAGAAGGCTGGCAGCGTTGCCTCTTCGTGTGGCCAGACTGTATTTTTGAATCTCACGTATTGTAATTTGAATACGTAAATGTCAAAATAACAATGGAGTTTGTGCATCAATCGTAGACGAATTTGAAAGTGTAAGATTAAAATAACACTTCAAGTCTAAATAAAATAGACCACCACATTTCTTCTCTGATGTCCTGTGATATCAATTTCAATAAGAAATAAGAAGGCGAAAGGATAGCCAGCAACCATTGACTAACAAACTACCAGCGACAGAAGAACATAAAAACCACCTATAGATCTGTTTCCGTCTCCTTGTCATGAGGTGTTGTAAATGTTGTGATTGTTTCAACGGTTGCTGTATATAAGTCGATGAAACACGCTGTCTTACATTTTAATACAAAGATAGTATTGATCTACAGAAATAGTACAATACAGGTTTACTTTAGCGTCTGATGTAAATTCAACCTAGTATTCATAGGTAATATTTTGCTTGCATTTACGACTCAACGTCTGGATTTTCCTCGAATATTACATTTCACAATTTAACTAGCTTCCAAATGTTATGTTAATTTTGTTACGTACATACAATTTTGCTTTACTGCCCTATAAATTCATTGTTTTTATTCAAGCACTACGTAAGGGAGCAATGCGTAATTTAAAAAAAAAATACTTTACGATATCTGTGAACGCAGTAGGTAGGTAATTCGTTTATCTATTTTATGATCAATCGGCTTCCCTTAACCTTCATAGGGTCGTTAGTTCTAAAAGTAGGCTTCAGGCACGCCATTGGACGATCTCAAGATAACTGCCGATTACTTTAAAAAAAAACAAAAATACTACACTACTATACTTTTTAATAAATAGACCATAGAAAAAGAAAGATAGACGTAAATATGTACACTGATTGGGGACGTGCTTAAAAAGGGTCATGTATGCATTAAAGGACTGATGAATGTGGAGAGCGAGGGAGGTATGTCAGGATCGTAGCAGGTGGCGTTCCGTTGTCTCTACCTACCCCAGTAGGAGACAGGCGTGAAAATAGGTATGTATGCACATGCATCTGCTGCTATGCTGTAGAGTTTCTGGCCGCATCTTCTCTACAGCGACAACACGTTCCGACGCGGTGGTAGCTTAAAAAAGAATTGACGTTTAATAAGTGTGCTTCAGGCTCCTATATTGAATAAATGTTTTTGAATTGAATTGAATTGAATCTTCATTGCTAAGACGCTTACGCCTGTCTGTGTGCTATTCAAATCGGTGCTATACAAATCGTTCTTCAAGTACAGGGCGAAGTGCGATATCTGAAGTTTGTGAGGGGCAGAGAGTGGCCAATCTGTACGCAGCACTACTATCATATTCTGTGCAATCGGTACAAGGTCGCTCGAACTAAGACGGTTATTGCAAAGGATAAATGGTGCACGTCTCATCATTGAATAAATTATCAAATAAAGAATAATCTGTGCAGCAGTGAAAGCCACTCTTGAAATGATAGTAGGTAATGGTTACAATTTTATGATCCTTATTTTAAATCAATACAAATTTAGGGGAGACCGGGGCTGGTTCTAAAAAGAGTAAACATTTACAGGCCGGTTGCCACCATACTGTTTAGCCTATCCACAATACAAAGGATTCATATGCTTATTCAACAGTTGGGTCAAGCAGGTTTGTAGTTTTGCATGGAATGCCTGATTTCTTTTTCGTGATTTCGACGTTAGTCGCATGAAGAATGTTGTTTAGTTGATGTTCTAATTCTCATCATCCCTTTCAAAAGCCTTCAGAAGGACCATGCATAAAAACCTTACCTCAAAACGCAAATCGCTTATCTAAAGCACTATAACCACAGTATAATCGCGTTCGTAGGCCGCACTGTTGGATATTGAGGAAATGACACAGATGTTTGGGATCACATGTAATTCTATGTATTACTGTGTATTACTGCCTACCTAGTGGTAGTCTGCGGTATTAATCACCTGCGATGTCAACTGTCGACCTTTATCATTTGCTAGCTATAATGATTTGTGGTAACACTACTATACAGAGATGCAGTACATAATACATGCATACATAATAAGCTCACAACTATATTCGCCGAGGGGAGATATTCTGAATTTACCATATTCTGAATAATACATATTTCGTTACTTGTAACGGAAAGGGATGCAAGAAAAGAGCCTCCCCGAGTGACGTTCTGAACCGGTGCATCCAGGGCAACCAGCAAAGCATCTTATGCTGGTTAAGTATAGTGTTGTGATGTTCATTATTGTTCTTGTCTCCGATTTTCCGCTCAAAATTTAAATTTGATTGTAACAGGGTTCCTACCTTACCCTCTATAATTTATTAAACGTGATTCGGCGATTACCCGAAATTGGCTAAATTGCTTCATAGCAGAAGCCAAAAGTAAAGAAAAAAATCCATTCCCCACGATCGCAATTCAACCTCAATGACATGCTATCGATTAGAGAGATTTAGAATGAAAATTGGAAACATAAATATTCTTTATTTGCACACAAAAAAAAATACAGCAAAAAAAACAGAATAAAGATGAACGTAAGGTACAATAGTAGATTACACACCGGGGACAAGAAAGTAAGAGAGGCCTCAGATCTCATGTAATCTGAGGCTAACAAACATGTGATCTGAGGCTTTCATATTTACTGTCAGAGGTTAGTATACTATTTTTCTCCTCGACGGAGATGGAAAGCGAAAACATCGTTTAGCGCAGCAGTACGTAAATTGACGCTTTCCGTCCGGAGGGGAGAAATAACTATTTACGTCTCGAAATCGAAGCATGCACTTAAATAATTCTTCAGGATGTTTTCCTTCACCAAAAATCCAATGGTGTTCGAAGTCGTACATAAGTTCCCAAAAAATCGTTAATGGTACGAGTCAGCTTGGCGAGGATCGAACTCAGCTTAAACCTTAAGACGCTCTTATCCCGTCGAGGCCGTTTTTTGAACAAGAACGAAAATGTTTTAAACTGTGTTTTAAAGTCTGAAATTAAATTATGTCTTATTTAAGGATCGGGCGGATGGGCGACTGTTCTCAATTACACGATTACATTAAGTTTACTCGATAGAAAAAAATCCCAAAGTTACCCCTTTTTGTTATGTTTTTTCAATACTATGATTAAACTGCTGATATTTAACGTTCTATTCTTGTACTTAACTAAACACATTAAATATTTCTAGTGAACTCAGGAGAAGTTTTAGCTTAGAAACTCCCATGAGCAAAGATATTGACGAAAAACACGTTTTTTTGCGATCCTGCTTTCAATTGGAGCGGGATGGCTAATTGTAAACTTATGCTTGCAAGAAAGAGACGCTTGCACTGGGATATCCTAGCCTTAACTAATTAGTGAGTGTTATCTTGATGTTCTTACAACTCTTGAACCAATAAACGTGCAGTTTGAAGTGCATGCAGCCTTTGCTGCGGAGACGGATATTGGGAACGTTCTACGTCGGAGAAACCGAGCGCAAATGTCTGTTAAGTTCTCTAGTTAGCTAGTTATTTTCGAAATACTACTGATAATTTAATGGTAGTGAAAGTAGATAAATTAGAAGTGATTGACTATTGGACGTTTTTACTTTACGTCACAACTGGGTATGAGGTGGTAAAGGGGATACGATCTGTATTTCCTTTAGAGACTTCTTAGCTTTGAAATTCAAGCGCTATCTGTAAAACACAATATTGTGTTAAACTGTTTGTTAGTAACCGAAGCGATCTGGAATCCGATAGTAACTAGTGCCGCTTTTTACTTTATCTTTTTGCAACTTGTCACTTATTCCTCGTAAACGTAATGCTACAATAATACTAGTTGAAAAGTGTCACCCAGAAGCACGTAAACAGATCGAATTCGATGAGACGAAATGTATCCGAAAACTTAATATTGATGTTGAAGAGGCAAGAGACATATAATAATATCAGAATCGTAGCAGACTAGTGTATCCGACTGCCTCCGTGGTCTAATGGTTAAGAGCATTGGGCTCTTGACACGGAGGTCGTGGGTTCGTCTCACGGGGGGCACCTAGTGAAATGTCACTTTGTGCGTTTTTCCCCAGTTGATTAGGACATTGCAGGCTGAGTCACCTGATTGTCTGAAAATAAAGATGATTCCGTGCTTCGGATGGCACGTTAAGCTGTTGGTCCCGGCTACTATCTCTGGTGGTAGTAGTCGTTACATAAAAACCACGTCAGAGGCCGTAAGGCGGTTTGAATAAACTCTGATACCAGGGCTTGCAGCCCACTCGATAAGAAGAAGAAGTGTATCCAAAAATTTAATATTGATGTTGAAGAGGCAAGAAACATATAATAATATCAGAAACGTAGCAGACTAGCGATCTATTGTAGGCGACAGATGTGAGCATAATAATTATCCATGTACTTTTTTAAATTCATAATGGGCCATGTGTAAATGAAGCCGAGGATGTAACGCGCTCCCCCAGAAAAAGCCTATTAACTCTTCTTTTTAAAATTTCCTGATTGTATTTGGCTCTTATCTTAGTTTAAAAGGATGCTAATGATATCAATTTCACCCTGTATATGAAAAACCCTGATGTATAGTCTAGCACTATGTCTTGTCGTACGTTGGTATATAACAATACCTAGTGTAGTTTTATGATGTAGACTAATGTACAAGAAGTCAATTATGATTAAGGACGCAGTGAAATTGATTTTATGTCAATGGTAACGAGACTTTTTTTTTTATTATTAACTAAAACATTTTTTAAACTACATGCTTCAATTTCGAGGCATGTATTGTACCCACTGTCCATTACAAGTGGCGACGGGCTCACCCCCCGTCACACTGGACAGCGTTTCGGTACTACTGGTGAAACGTGGATGTTCTGAGGTTTCAGAATATCTCTGACTATCCCCTCGGGGAATATAGTCGTGAGCATATGCTTATGCTTATGCTGTAAACATTTTTTACATTGTGGCTGTTTTATAACATTATGATACATGTTATTATTGGAGAAGACTATGCTCAGAGTTCCCTGCGAGATTGATCAGAAATGAAGAAATTCGCAGAAAAACTCTACTACTCGGCTACTCTGGTAGCCGACATAGCCTAAAGAATCGCCGAACTAAAGTGGCAATAGGCACATTGCTCGTTGAACCTAAGGCCGTTGGAGCCAAAGAATTCTCAAGTAGAACAATGTACTAGATAATTCGAACAAAAATATAAATATATGGTACCTTAAATATACGTTAGAAAAAGTCACTGGTACGTAGCGTGTTATCCGTACTGATTCGAACCTTGAACTTCATGATTAAGTATCATCAATTAAATACCTCTCGGCTATGTGCCACCAACGCTCTCACATAGTACTTAAACTGTACTCCATTACTGTAATTCAATATTATGTATATTATGTTTGTTCTAGCTTTTCTCTGCTAACCCAGATCACGAAGTAACGAACTTTTAAAAACGACGATTACCATTCCATTTTCAAAAGATACAAACTCTCTTTTCTCTCAGTGTAATATTGACACAATCTCTTGTTGATGAAATATTAATAAAGAGTGAAAAGGAAACAGTCGTTTCGTCTTCAGGGAAGGTGTTGGCGTCTTACACTTAGAATAATATTATGGCTTTCGGCTTTGGGTAAAGCTTCGAGATTTTTATGTCGAAGCTGAGGGCGTTGACGTTTGTATGCATACCTTTAGGGTAAGTTATTATAGCTATGTGGGTTTTTATTTTTGTAACAATACAACCAAGGCAGATAAGAGTCACCCCCTTGCTCGCTGGACTTCTTTGGTGTTGTGAGTGGTCGCTACTGTCGATCCTAGTTGTTGATACTACGGTTGCAGGAGTTACTGCCGTGGGAATTCGTGTTGGGCCAATAACCATTCTAAAAAGTCCAGATATTATGAAAAAAAGTCTTTGTTGTTTGTTTACAATACATATCGCACGTTAAAACCATTACCGTCACTATGCAAAAAATGCAACTTTCGGGAAATGGCGTTCAAAGTTTTTGCAAAACG
The DNA here is from genome assembly GCA_963693445.1 of Agonopterix heracliana. NCBI lineage: Eukaryota > Metazoa > Arthropoda > Insecta > Lepidoptera > Depressariidae > Agonopterix > Agonopterix heracliana. The sequence goes on along the minus strand of OY856312.1, from coordinate 4,892,689 downwards.
AATTATTTAATTATATTTTTTTGTTAATGGTTTTTTATGATTTTATCAATTTAAATGATAGTTTGGGTACTAATCTTGCCATTAGTTCAATGATTTACAGGGTATATTACATTTTCATGCAGTTATTAAAAAATATCTACTTTAGTGTCATTATTCCTCTAACTTTTTTACTTAGTATGTCGTGGAGAATAGGGTACATTGACTGACACTATTCTAGTAAAACTTAAGAAAACTTATAAAAACATACATTGTAATATGAGCAATTAACTGGTGTAAATAATAAAAAAAAGTTGTCAATAGACCGTTCTTAAGCACCGACGTAAAAAGAGGGGTAGAAAAGGTATAATAAGTGTTACAATAGGACTAATACAGAAATATGAATACTTCTTGCTATTCCATGTACGCATCGTTACTACTTCTATGTCCATGCGGGCTATTCTAGATACTCACACTTATACACCGTGTTCAAAGGAAGAAGTACACTAATAAATAGCACTTAAACACGCTGTTAATTCATCACAAACGTAGGTATAAAGAAAATGTACAAGGAACTGTGTAGATGTAAAAGTAAACTACACTAAAGTAATTCCCCAAATAACTTTGTGTTAGGCACAAAGTAATTTTGGGTCCTACTCCACTTTTATATAGTAAGAGTTTAAAGACGAGTTTTGTAGGTAACCTAATCTGATTTTGATGACGAGCTAGAGCTAGAGGACTGGGTCGGGCTACATTTTGGTTTAGCGCTAACATTGTTTCATGACACCTCTTTCAAAGTTGAATTTAAGGTCTGACGGGCTTCATTTTGAACACTCGTTTAGTTTAGATTTTGGTATGTAACTTGACCAACGATGGCTTTTCAATAGCATTTTCTTCCAAAACAAAATCGAATTCTGATGAAGAATAGTTTGATTTTTGACTTTGGTATTTTGATCTTGACTGACGAAGGGCTTTGGGTTTGATACTGGCATAATCTTGCAAATGTTATTTAGATCTTAAAGACGGCCGTCGTAAAATTGTATGGTGGTTGGTACTACAATTTTCCTGACTCCCATAGAAAGTTTTGACAAGACAACTGCTGGGGACGTTGTTGTCTTGATTGAAATCAAATACTGTTTTCATGATCTGAAATGGAGCTTAGGTACTTTGTCCTACGAGAATCTAATACACCTCATATTCTACATACATATAATTATAAGCTCACGCAATTGTTCCATGGGGGTAGGCAGAGACCACGGACCGCCACACGCTACGACTCTCACGCACCTCTTTAGCCTCATTCACATTCATACATCTCTTCATGCACTTCCGTCGATTGAGGGTGCTACGCACTTGTCCGGCATAGATTTTGTTTTGCGGCTTATGAGCTAAAATGTACTACGTAATTCTATACCACGGGGCTGATTAAGTTTTGGGAATCTCTAAAAGCCGAAGTCAACCCGATTTCTTTTGCAAGTTACAATTCACTTGAGTTTTTAGTTCGCTTAATACCTATGAAATCAAGGTAAAAGAGCCCTCGGTTTTGGCAAACGAATACAAAACTTGAATAGTAAAAAGTTAAAATGTGTTCTAATTAATTTTTAACATTCACAGTCTACAATAAATTTTGGGTAATATCGACACCAAACGAAACATGACACGGTTTACTTATAAAACATACAAACAATACTGACTCTAAGAAAATGTTATCATTTTGGTATGAATTTATATAAAATGACAATATTTCTTGAAATTATCTACAGATCTTTTATCTTAAGTAAAGGCAAAATAGGTTTAAAACATACAATGACAGTCTTGTTTGAATCCCTATGCGTTTTACGCTCAAAAACTAACAAAAAGAACGACTTTAATCGTCAAAAATACACTATTCCCAGAAACTGCAACAGATTTTTAGCCTAAAGTTAAAGCAAATATGGCTCTATGCAAAAACGGACAGTATTGCGTTTATTTGTAACGAATTTACGCTATTAAATTAACGTGAAAATGACACTAACCAAAAAATGACGGTACTCCACACATCAAAGTACATTCAATTGGCTGTTCGATTTAATGGAATAACGTTCTTATCCAAAAAATGACACTCTTGCGCTTAGAAAGTACTCTGGTATGTCTGACGTTCACGTCACTACCCAAATGGTGTCGGTAAAGCGGTTAGTCGGCGGGCGAATTTTGTTTAAAGTCGGTGCGATACTACTGACATCTATAAGAATTACATGGAATTTCGTTACAGGTGTTTTTGCATTGGACAAAGCTCTGATTGGTGGGAGACGTGGTGCGAAAATCTAAAAATGCGGGTTTTTCGTTTAGTGACGGTATTGGTTTTAACGTGCGATATGATCTGATGACAATTATCTCTTTTGGGTAGTTTTGAATCGTTCCTTAAGCTACCTACCAAATTTTTTGTGAAGCTCACTTTTAGTGTATAAGTATTTCATGGAAAGACGCAGTGATAGGTGGCTAGCCTATCTGTTTGAAGAATTTATTTCTCAATGAATATTAAAAAAAATATTGCGAAAAAACTGCAACACACATAATGGTGTATATCAAGTATAAAAATATACAGAGTGTTACTAAATAAGTTTCAACAGTGTCACTTCGGTGTTGTAAGAATCCAAATATAACAAATAATATTTAAAATAACAGAAAGCAATATTTTCATTTGCTACAGTTTACTACAAATATCATGAGAAACCCTATACTATAAATTAACCGCGTGCGACACTGATACATAATTAGGTGGTCTATTTTAAGCCTTAACCGCAAATAAATCGACTGTATTGAACCTGTACTTATTGATTATTAATTATTATCTACGAGTAGATTAGGCGAGTAACAGCGGGAAATAAAGTGAACGGTGCTTTGCATACTATGTGGCTAGCCAATTGGTGTCCAAAAAGGCGCGACTTGCTATACACAATGGTGTGTTGGTGCCTACATTTATGTACGGCAGTGAGTGTCGGGTATGGCAGAAGAAGCATGAAAGTAAAATTAATGCTGTTGAAATGCGTTCCTTGCGATGTATGTGTGGAGTTACGCAGAGAGATAGAGTGAGAAATAGTGTAATTAGAGATCGATGTAAATTGAAAGAAGATGTTGTGACAAATATAGAGAAGGGTATGCTTCGTTGGTTTGGTCATGTGGAGAGGATGAGTGATAGCAGATGTAAGAAAGAGATATGGAGTTAAAATGAGTGGATGTGTCGGTAGAGGACGCATTCTGATGAAATCAGTTGCGTCCCACAAAAAGGGGAGGTGCGGAGTACTCGAAACCGACGGGCATGTATGAAGAGATGTATGATATGAATGAGGCAAAAGAGGTATGTAAGGATCGTAGTAGATGGCGCGCTCTGGTCTCTGCCTACCCCGTTGGGAAAGAGGCGTGACGTTATAGATAGATAGATAAAGTAGATTCTCGATGAAAAGACTCCCTCCATCCGGTTGGCGTTTAAATCAATCGATCCTTCGAGATTCACGATTCTCAGACATTAATTCGGTTTCAAACCGTTTTTCTTCCTGTTCCAATATTTAACTAGGTAGTTCCATTAGAACCCTTTCGTTTTGTTGAAGGTTACGGTAGGCTATTTGGTTTAGATGACTACTATTGAATAAGGCTGCATTTTTAATAGTTTTGATTATTTTCTTAGCCGTGTTAAAAGTTTGAACAAGTGTGATTGAGGAATAAATAAATAAATATCTTGGACGTTGTCACACAAATTGTCTAGTTAACACAGAATCTAGGCTGGACTTGTGTTTGACTACATAAATTATATAGACACAAACATTTATGATGAAGGTACAATTACTCATAATATGATATTCATCATGCAAATATTTGCCCCTTACGGGATTCTGCCCCGCGACACAAGGCACAGCAATAATTATTATTATGTTACAGTCAAAACTCGCAACCGGTCAAAACAATGACATTCTATAGGTACATAAGACTCACCTCGTCATACCATAACAGAACCAAAAAAATTCACATCTCACATGTCTCTAATCTTTGTATGCATCAGTTGGACGGTGATAAGCAGAAAGGCGTTAAGTGACAAAAATGGGGTTTTGAGTTAGTGACGTCACGGTGGTCCTTAGAGTCCATTTTACCATCCTATCTAAGTCTTATAACGGCAAAAAATTCGTATGAAAAGATATTTAGTAAAAAAAGGTTATGCAAAACACTTTATTGTATTTACGTAATTTCGCAAAAAGGTGCTATGTAACTTAACTCCTTTCTGCAAATTTCTGTCAGGATTTCTTAATTATGCATAACGGCCTTAAGTGTATTATAGTACGATAAGTTTCGGTACTGCTGGTGAAACGTGGATGTTCTGAGGTTTCAGAATATCTCTGACTACCCCCTCGGGGAATATAGTCGTGAGCATATGCTTATGCTATGCTTAGTACGATAAATTTTGATGTTTTTCCATAGATTTACGTTAAAAATTTCGAAGAAACGAAGTCCTGTGCTTTGGAGACCGTTCCCGTCCAGAATCTGCGAAATAATCGTAGTTAAAAACAGCGATGTGACCATTATTGATTTTACGGATACAATTTTGTAGATATTCGTAAGAAGTACTGTATTTTTTATTATCTGCTGATTATCTTTGATGATCAATAACCGGTTCAAATTCGTAAATACTTTATAACTTCTCCCGCCTAAGGCACTGAAACACTATCATTCTTTGAACGCTTTTTAGGACAAGTTAACGGGTACCATGTATAAACAATCAGATGCGTATGCGATTTGAGCACATCCACAGCTAAAGCTTGTGCATACTGTGGCTAGTCTTTTACTTGACAAGATTCTCTTTCAAGCGTCTCTCGCTTTGCTTGTACAGTTTAGGGTTTCCCACACAGTTTTCTATAGCACTGAGAGGCAGATATTCCTCTGTTGTGTTGATAGCAATCCTTACTCCCTCAGCAGGGTCTTCAAACTCCGTTGGTTTGTATGATACCTTGAGCTTGATCAAACTCTGCTGTGCAGCATTCGGGAAGCTACTGATATAATATCTTCTCATCTTTAATGCCACAGTCAGCCACAGATTGTCTCATGACAAAAGTCTGACCATTGTGCCAGATGTCAGTAAAGAGATATGGAACCGAGACGTGGTAGTTATAAAATAGGTAAATTAGGTAGGTAGGTAGATTTTCAAATATTATTGATTATAAACATGTTACAGCCATGTTGTGCTAGGAAGGTATTTAATTACGATTTATAAAAGACGCGGTCGCTTCCTGAAAGCTTTATAAAAGGCTAAAAGTCACTCAAAATACAATGGAGAGGGCTATGCTCGGAATTTCATTGCAGGGCCGAATCAAAAATTAAGAGACTCGCAAAAGAACCAACCAGAAAAATAACCCTGAAAAAAACTGGCCAAGTGCGTGTCGGGACACGCGCAGGGTAGGGTTCCGTAGTTGCCCGTCACAATATACGAACTTAGAAGGGGGCTTTTTGTTTTATACCACGGCTTGACGGCTAATAAAGTCTAAAAAGTAAATTCTTTAAGTTGATCGACTCGTTAATTTGTAAAGCTAACTTAGCCGTGATAATTTTCCTTTTAATTTCATTATATACACTACTACCATGATTTTTTTCACATATCCAGAAACAACCGTTTAGCTGGCAGAGGGGGGGGACACTGGACTCTAACAAAAATTTGCACCTTAAAGCTTAATATTTCGCTAACGGATCCCTAAATCGAAAAATGGTTTTCCCACACCCACCGTATTTTTAAAAGACCTATCCAACGATACCCCACACCATGGGATAGACGAGAAAAAAAAATTGCATACCCACTTCACGGGTAGGGGAGGTACACTAAAAAAAATATTTTTCCAAATTTTATTTTACCACTTTCTCGGCGTGATTAATATGTGTACTCATGCCAAATTACAGCTTTCTAGTACTAAGCGTCTCTGAGCTAAGCCGCGGACAGACGGACGGACGGACGGACGGACGAACGGACATGGCGAAACTATAAGGGTTCCTTGTTGACTTCGGAACCCTAAAAACCAAGAAGTCCGACTTTGATAAGGTCGGTTGGCATGGCCGATATAGCCCGAACTAGCTGAAACCGCTACTTATTCAAAATTGCGTCCGATTTTCCACACAGGAGACCTGTGTGGAAATTCTGGGCAAAAATCTTTGGTATGCAGTGTGAGCAGATTGATTCTCCAAATAATATCCATCCATCCATCACAGCCCTTGATCATTCCGTCTTCGGACATAGCCCTCCTCCATATTTCTCCATGACGTCCTGTTCCTCGCCCTCAGCATCCAGTTGGGACCCGCGTGTCTCCTAATATCATTAACCCATCTTTCTGGTGGGCGGCCTCTACCACGCGTGGTTTCTCTGGGCCTCCACTCCAGTGTTCTTCTGGTCCAACGCTCAGTATCCAGCTATCCATACGTGCAACGTGACCCGCCCATCTCCACTTCCGGCGTTCTATAGTGGCTACCACATCCACGACCTTTGTATTTCGTCGAATCCACTCATTTCGCTTACGGTCTAGCAGCGTGATGCCGAGCATTGCTCTCTCCATTGCTCGTTGCGCAACTCGGAGTTTTTTGGCGAACTTTTCCATCAGTGTAGTAGTCTCCTTGCCGTAGGTCAGAACTGGGAGGACACACTGGTTGTATACTTAACTCTCGTCTTGAGGTATTGTGGTATATGCTTGGAGCCCAGTATATGTTTATTTGCCCCATATATGCGGACCAGCCTTGAGCTATCCTGCGATCGACTTCGGCTGTTTGGTGAATATACCGGCAGCCTATTACAAGTTGAAATTAGATAGTATTTGCGATTCCACTTGCCATAGTTTGCAGCAGAGAACACATCGGGGAATCCAGTCGTTCTGAAGTTATGTACACGATAGGCCTGGTACTTCGTGTCTCCGCCGGTGAATATACTTGCATTGTCTGGAAATCGTCTGAACATACGTGCTAGGGTCGTCCATGACGTGTTAAATATGCCTCTTGATGCCTCAAGCCGATCCCTATCAATCAGATATATCCTAAAGCTGGTGTACTTGCCACCCATGGAAGTGCGATAGGATGAGGCTTGAAAAAGAGCAGGACAGTTCACAATTTTTGAGGCCACGAAATCACATAAGCCTGCGTAAGCAGCCGTAGGAGTTGCCAACTATGGCTACAAATGATGATCAGACAGTAACAAGACGCACTCAGTGGCAGAAAATTTCTACACCAGCTAGGTCTAGGTTCATTCTCCCCAGGAACAATTACCCCTCGGGCACGATCTATAGTGACCAGTATGAAAGACGCATTCAAGTTGGCAAATCTTCTTCTTAAATCCCAATATTAAAGCAGTGTGATTGCGGCAAACCTATCTAGACTGATGGGACACTTGCTGGAATATCACTTGTGCTTTGAACATCTGCATACCCCTGATGCTATCAAACTCGCCGAATACCTGGCCGATAGGAGCATAGAATAATTTGACACAAAAAGAAGAGGAAGACGTGCAATATTGTTAGATGAGCATTAGTCCGTGGTTAGTTATAAATCTGGCGTGGATATGGTTTTGGGTCGGTCTTTCCTTAGGCAAAATTACAGCTTCGGTATTTTGAGATAATCAAGGCTTTTAATAGAGTACTTCTGATTTTATCATATAAAAGAAATCTTAAAAATGAGTGATATTATGCTGTTAATGCCTTTGAACCAAATAAATCATATGAAAAAACAGCAAAAATGAATTGCAAAAAGGTATTATTGGCGGTTAAAGCCTTTCTACACTATGTCTTATGAGGGATAGCTGAATTAAGCAAAAAGGTGTTATCTTTTATTTAATTTTTTACTCCGAATGTATTAATATTCCTAGTAAATTCAATGCATATATGAAAAGTCCACAATACGTTCTATAGTAACGATTTTTTTCAGATTTTTATATCAAACACAAGCTTTACAAAGCATCATCGTTGGTCAAAAAGTTTCAAACGCGTTTTTCTCAAAATGGCAAAATGGCACTTAACGCCTTTCTGCTTATCACCATCCAGTTATGCTCAGCTGCCATTCGGTCACAAAACAGTAATGTAAAACAATTAGACATAACTTAGTGGTCCTTTTAATAGCGCACTGAAACGAAGTTCTTGTGTATAGAATGTCATTGGGACAAAACAACTTTTGACTGCAAATCATTCAAAACTGCTGAGACCAAGTTTGCGATCGTGCGTTCGGCCTTTACATCGTGCAATTTGACTATCGGGCAATTTAGCCTTGATAGAAAGCATGCGATTCGTTGCCAGTCTAAAGGGTAGTTAACAAATTTGCGGTCGACGCTGCGTACTAGGATCAAAATACCACCTCCACAGAAGGTAAATTAATTGAACAACAGGTTCAAAGGCTCTAAAGGATCCCTGTAGTGAGTTGATAATAGAAGTTAATGAAATTTATAATTAGATCGATTGTAATATAATTTGAATAGTCTTTGTTGCGTTTACGTAAGATCGATAATGTAATTATATTATCAAAAGAAGGTTGTTTTATTTCATCACTGTTTTAATAAGTATTTTGTGTCTTAATTTATTTCGCTACATTCCAAAATTATTGTATAGAGGGTCCTTTCTAATATGCTGACACTTTTTCAAGGAGAACATCAGAAGGTCGAACTGAACAACTTTCTCAATGACACCAACATCGAAATCGGAAAAAAAAAATCTGCTGTCCCATACAAGATTGTAAGAAAAACTGTATTGAGACAATAAAATGATTTTTAATTTAATTAAATTTTATTTAATTTAAAACTGCAAGCCTACTCGAGCCAAATGTATGGGGACAGCAGTTTTTTTTCTCGCAATTTCGATGTTGGTCTAATAGAGAAAGTTGTTCAGTTTGATGGTCTGATCGTCCCTTTAAAAAAGTGTCAGCATATTAAGTTGGAAGCATATTATTTAATAGCTTTTGCTCGCGACTCCATCGGGTATGGAATCGGTTTATCGTCAATCTTGTTATTTTCAGGAAGATAACGGGATAAATAATTGCTGTCATCATCATCATCTTCCTGCCCTTATCCCATTATTTGGGGTCGGCTCATTATGTCGTCTTCCGGCATTCATCTCTTCTAGCCATCATTTCAGCACAGACACCTTTCTTAGACGTCATGTCAACTTTCACACAATCCATTAATCTTTTCTTTGGTTGACCTCTCTTCATGCAGCCATCCATTACCATCATACTTAAGTTAGTAGGGCTTTTTTTTTTTTTTTTGTGTAAAGCGGCTATTCGAGTCTACTCCAGACTAGTATCACTTCGAACTTATGTAGATCTTTTGTGATCGCCACAATAGTTACAGTTCACTGCTAATACCCACTTCCTTAAGGAATTGTAGGATTTCTTTAGCAGTGAAAAATTTTACTTCACTCGGATGAACAGAGTGTTTACCCAAGCGAGCATATCGTTTGTGCATTAGTGGGCCACATTCACAAAGGATGTGAATGGGGGTTTCGTCCTCCTCCAGACAGAATCTGCAGAGTTTCGAGTCCCTTATGCCTAGGGTCGTAAGGTGTTTGTTCAGCCTACAGTGTCCCGTCAGCGCCCTTACTATGATGCGCAAGTTTGTCGTGCTGAGCGCGATTCTCTCCTTTGCCATTTTGCAGTCGAATGCCGCAATTAGTGCCTTGGAATGGTTTAATCCTGTCGTATTCATCCAGTGATCAATCGATTTTTCTAGACATAGGTTCCTAAGCGTTAAATTGACTAGGCTTTTAGGGACTCCACAGAACGGCTCTGGTCCATACTGCGTGCCACTAGCCCCATCTCTCGCCAGCTTAGGGCTTACCATAGGATTAAATATTATTTATTAAAGTTTATTTCTCAAATGTCGTCACAGAAACTGACCACAAATTAATTAAATCACGTCAGATGACGTGAAGGAAACCTGCGTATCTTGAAGAATAAAATTCTGATGCGTATCAGCATTTTAGGCACGCGTTCTTGACCAGTGCCCATACACCTTCCTTGAGAGTTTTTCTGTACTTTGCAGCAGGAGAGACGTATATTGCTTACGACTATATTTCTGGAGGGGGTAGTCAGATATGCTTTGAAAACTCAGAACACGCACCATCGCCTCCTGCACGAAAGGCATGGTTACTCGCCACTAGATCACCACGGCTTATACTCCATGGAATCGGGGTATTTTTGAAGCCGGAACAGGTTGCTTTAGACCATCAAACTGAACAACTTTAACTAAAAGTCCAACTTCGAAATCACGAAAAAAAATCTGCAGTTTCATACATTTGTTGACAAACTGTTAACATTTTCTATTGAACAGCTGATTTTGTTTTCGCGACTCAGATAAATTAACAGGAATGGATGCGATATTACGCGCGTACCCCTCTGCCAAAGACGCATGCTCAGTGAGCATACCCGTCATATAAAAATAGTTGACGCGCGTCCCGCGCCAGTATATAAACCTCCCCCCTCACCCCCGCAAAATTGACAGACTTTTTTGCGTAGAAATGAGAGATCATTTCCAATCCATTCCTGTTAATTTATCTGAGTTTCGCGATTATGGTATTGGCTGTATAGTGAAAGTTGTTCAGTTTAATGGTTTGAAGGATTGTTTCATCGATTGATTCATCTACGTAGAAAAATAAACATGAATAAAATAAAACAACAAGTTACGTCAGTGGTGACAAAACGATACAAATCAATCTTTACCTCTCTTTCCGCCATTAGCTGTTTCGACACAGCCGTCCATCTTTCTTTCGACTTCTGCGAGTATTTCGGACCCATTCCTACCGGAACATGACTAACATTGTAGCCTAAGTGTTAAGAGGGTATCTTAAGTGCTTACATCAATCGTTTTTTCCTAATTTCTTATACACAATAACACAATTACACAGTTGGTTAAATTTCAACATTCGTGATTTTTTTCTCATTTCGGTGAGATTTCTTTTTTAAGTTTAACATAAACTTTATAATATTTAATTTTTTGTGTGTTAGCGGGCACAAAATATCATAAATAGTTACTGACAAAAAGGACTTTCACGACTTTATTCCCTGAGGGGGTAGTAAGAGATATTATGAAACCTCAGAACATCGTATTATTAATTATTATTCATAACTATCACTACATGGTATAAAACAAAGTCGCTTTCCGCTGTCTGTCTATCCCTATGTATGCTTAGATCTTTAAAACTACGCAACAGATTTGCGAAGCCGGGGCGGGTTGCTAGTTAATAATTAAATAAATAGTAATCTAATCTCTAATCTCTTTTGTTTTTTTATTTATTTAGTTACCAACAAATAAATCACATTACAGAGACCAATAATGGTTTCGTCTCTTTTGACTTGCACCACCCGGGACAAAATGTTGTGATCAAGAACTTTAAAATCCCTTTGTGGAAACATCAATCTTGCTTTACATTCCGTAAGGGTACTTGTATTTATCTGTTTTGGGACAATGATAAGTGGTTTGTTGGACCTCATGCTATTTAAGGAACGTTCGTTTCTTGGCACAACAGTAATTAATTTGGATACGGCCTTTGCATTTCTTTTTAAGCTTTAGAATTGTTAATTAATTTGTTTAACAAAAGGGAAAGCGGTGATCCATTGATGTGGCATACTAATTATGTCAATGGTACATTGATTTAACGTTTAACTTTTGTTTTGCAACTTATATTACTGCATAAGTATACAAGGTGTTTCATAAGTAAAAATAAATATTTAAAATTATTAAGGGGGTTGTTTAGACCGTCAAACTGAATAACTTTCTCTATGGGACCTACATCGAAATCGCGAAAAAAAAAACTGATATCCCATACATATTTTAGCTCTAGTCGATTTTTAGAGTATAATTATGGAACATCAATTTTTTTTTTCCCGATTTCGGTATTGGTCCCATAGTGAAAGTTGTTCAGTTTGATGGTCTAAACCACCCTAACTTAAATGTTTATTTGTATTTTTGTAACACCTTGTATAAGTGGCATTGTTGTTATTTCGGTCAAATGTGATTATTGTCGGTGCTGTTGAATGTTCTTAGTACCAGGGGCGGATCCAGGATTTCATGTTGGGGGGGGCCCATCGGCCAACTCGGGCCACGTATTAAGATTAAAAGAAATTAAGAGAGCTCATTTCTTTACTCGGCCTCAAAATTCAGAGGTTCGTGAGGGGGGGCCATGGCCCCCTGGGCCTATCCGCCACTGCTTAGTACCTATCATCGTCATCATCATACTATAAACTTCTCACTGCAGGACACAGGCCTACCCTTAAGGAGGGTGTGTGGGCACTAGTCCACTACGCGTGCCTTATACTGATTGGTAGACTTCACATGCTGATCAGATTTCTTCTTCAGCGTATGCAGGTTTCCTCACGATATTTTCGTATCGATACAATCAATATTACCCGGCCGCATGTAAGCAAAATCCACTACGGGAGTTTTTGACGCGCGCGCTGATTGGTCAATAAACTCCCGTAGTGGACTTTGTCAGCAAAATCCACTATCGGAGTTTTCCCGTAGTGGGTTTTGTCAACAAAATCTACTATGCGAGTTTAGAATACGGGCTCTGATTGGTCAATAAACTCCCGTAGTGGACTTTGCTAGCGAAATCCACTATCGGAGTTTTCCCGTAGTGGGTTTTGTCAACAAAATTTTTCAGAGTTTGAAGACGGTCTGTGATTGGTCACTAAACTCTCATAGTGGATTTTGTCTGCAAAACCCACTATCGGAGTTTGAGACAGTCAATGAGTACGCTCGATTCTGATTTCCGCCCCACCAAACTTACATTTTTACTCATTTTACCTGAAAATATATTTATTCCATCATCATCATCATCACTTTAATTGTTCTTTACTTTTCAAAGGAAAACATTACTATATGATACATCATCATCATCTTTATTACACAGGTACATTTATTACTCATTTTACCTGAACATTAATTTATTCCATAATCATCATTTTCATGTTCATCACTTTATTTGTTCTTTACTTTTCAAAGGAAAACATGACTACCTATATAATACATCATCATCATCATTATTAGGTACACAGGTACATTTTTATTCATTTAAAAAAAATCTAATTTGATTTGATATACCTACAGCGTGTGAACTTAAATTTTTTTGCTATTTAACGATTTTTCGTAGAAGTTGTTTAGTATGATAGTCTAACTAAACTAAAGGATCCGCTTAAGTTCTTATGTACCTAACTTACTTAAGTTTACACCTGTAGGTATATTAAAAAGGATGTAACAAAAAACCACAACGTAATAAAATTTTTAAAAATTCTGCTATCCCATACATTTGAGCCGAGACAGTAGGTTTACAGTTTTGTATGAAACAGCGGATTTTTTATTTTTTCTCATTGTTGGCTCCATTGTGAAAGTTGTTCAGTTTAATGGTATGAAATGTTTGTGGTTTTGTAGCACCTCGTACGTATAGGTGTCATCATCATCATCACATTCATGCATGTTTACTATTTTTAAGGAAAACGAAAAAAAAGAGGTAATTGTACCCATGATACTGAACAACTTTCTCAGCTTTCTCTAGCTAGACCAACATCGAAATCGCGAAAAAAAACAGCTGTCCTATACATTAGGCTCGAGTAGATTTGTAGATTTGTATGGAACAGCAGATTTTTTTTCGCGCAACATTTCAGCAGATTAAAAAGGACCCTATACAACGTTTTATTGAATAAGCGCAAACTACTTTCTAGTTTTGTGATAATTCTTTAACACGTATCTGCACTCGTAGTATGATACACGTGATACGGCTGTATCACGTCTTTTATCTCGTTCGTTCGTTCGCACGCAAATAGAAAGAGAGCTAAGATGTAATAACGCTGTATCACTGCGGCATGCTAGCTATGCTGACCATCGATTTGAACACCTTTCTCTAAGGGCCAAAATCGAAAACGCGAAAAAGAAATCTGCTGTTTTATACAAAACTGCAATCCTACTTGTCCCAAATGTATGGGACAGCAGATTTTTTAAATTTGCGGTGTTTATTTACATCCTGTTTAATATAGTAAACTTAAACTAAGTAATAAGGCGGATCCTTTAGTTTAGGCCATCAAACTAAACAAATTCTACGAAAAATCGCGAAATAGCAAAAAAAAATTTTAGTTCACTCCCTGTATATGAAATAAGATTTTTTTCAAATGAGTAATAATGTACCTGTGTAATAAAGATGATGATGATGTATCATATAGTAATGTTTTCCTTTAAAAAGTAAAGAACAATTAAAGTGATGAACATGAAAATGATGATGATGATGATGGAATAAATATAGTTTCAGGTAAAATGAGTAAAAACGTAAGTTTGGTGGGGCGGAAATCAGAATCGAGCGTACTCATTGACTGTCTCAAACTCCGATAGTGGGTTTTGCAGACAAAATCCACTATGAGAGTTTATTGACCAATCACAGACCGTCTTCCAACTCCCATAGTAGATTTTGTTGACAAAACCCACAACGGGAAAACTCCGATAGTGGATTTCGCTAACAAAGTCCACTACGGGAGTTTATTGACCAATCAGAGCCCGTATTCTAAACTCGCATAGTAGATTTTGTTGACAAAACCCACTACGGGAAAACTCCGATAGTGGATTTTGCTGACAAAGTCCACTACGGGAGTTTATTGACCAATCAGCGCGCGCGTCAAAAACTCCCGTAGTGGATTTTGCTTACATGCTACCCGGCCGCTAAACTCGTGGACTTGTGCGTCTTTGTTGTTGTTGTGTTTCAATATGTATTTTTTTTTTTACATATAATACTTTTTTCACCTCACAAGCTCGGAAAGATTCTGTTTATCATTCGAAATCTGAGTGCAAAAGTGCATTTTATCCGCTAGCGTGGAAAGAGTTTTTGAAATTCGAATCTGTCTATTAAATTTTTTTTTATACCGCCAGGTCACTGAAAATGCATTAATAACTATTTCATGTCACTGGCCAGCACGAAAAAAATACTTTTTAAAATGTTGTTCTCTTTAGCAATTTACTTTTTTTTCTCGCTGTTGTGAGGTGAAAAGTTGTGTGTTTCGCTCGGCTGCAAAGTTATTCTGCGTCTCGTACCTTTGAAACAGTTTTCAATACTCGCGCCAAAAAACAACTTTGCTGCCTAGCATAACAAATAACTATTAAACGACGCGGAGTGATGCTTAGCGCGAAAAATCTAAGTTTCTTTTGCTCGACATTCTTTTCGCCATCTGCGTTGCTTCATACAATTTAGTATTGTCCATTTTCCTGTCCAAAAGGCTTGCTCAAAGGCCTTAATGTTAATGAACCCGAGACAAGGGAGAAGGGTCAAATTAGATAGCTCGACTAGCGCCAGTGTTTTGTTTGTTAGTGTAAACAGAGCAATGTTTGCTGAAAGTAATGTGTCGACCGCACAAACTTCAGCGTCGCCGTCGGTTAAACAGAGACGAAGGCGGTGTGGGACGAACCGGGCTTTTTTGTAAGGTTCGACTTTGTAAAATACATACATAAGTGCTATTTTTGAATACTGGGATTCATTATCTTGTTCGCATAAGCATATGCTCACGACTATATTCCCCGAGGGGGTAGTCAGAGATATTCTGAGATCTCAGAACATCCACTTTTCACCAGTACATAGTACCGACACTCAAGTAATCTTGTTCGAATGATGGATAATCTCCATAGAAATTCATTTTCTACTACTGATTTGGTGTCTTTCAAAAATCGCAATCTTAATCTTTACTAGTGTTTTCCCGCGACTTCGTCCGCACAAATTATAATACTAGATTTTAAGTCAGATCATGAGCTATCCAACAAAAGAAGTTTCATCAAAATCGATTCAGTAGTTTTTGCGTGATGCGCGAACAAACAAACAAACAAACAAACAGACAAACAGACAGACAACATTTCTAAAAAAGGTAGATTTCGAGTCTGGGATACCTAAAAACCATATCGTAATCTTTTTTTTTTAAACCGGGCAAGTATGATTTTGTCCCGGAGAAAACACATATATTTTGGTTATATCGTATGATGGTACGGAGCCCTTCGTGCGCGAGTCCGACTCACACTTAGCCAACTTTTAGTAAAAAACGTCTATTAAGTTTTGCATTAGGAAAATCGAGTATCTTTAATGTACAAAATTTAGACAATACCACGATACCACAAGGTATCACGGAAATAGCCCTATTATTTTTGTTCACTCTACGCAATTAGCGCTACGGGCCCGTAAATCGCTACGCAATCTCGTAGCAAACTACGTTGTATGCATTAAGCTCAGGCCACACAGAGGCGGTCCTGCGGGAAAGCGGGCCGGCGGCGGTTCTGCGGGAAGCGAATATCTGCGGACCAGCGTAGATATTTGTGTGTTTTGTAGTGTATGGTGTTGTGGAAAGGTCATGTCCGAGTTTGTATGTCCCCTGTAACAGAGAAATAAGCGCTGGTCCGGAGATATTCGCTTCCCGCAGGTCCGCCCCCGGCCCGCTTTCCCGCAGGACCGCCTCTGTGTGGCCTGAGCTTTAGAGTCAAGTCAGGTTTGTTCTCGAGGTAGTATTCATTAGAGTGTATTTACATTATATTCACACCTGATTATTTGATACTAAGTACATTCTTTGATGTTGTTTATTTTTCTATCTATAATGCCACGCCTCTTTGGGGTAAGCAGAGACCAGGGCGGCGAACTACGACGACATCTTCATACATGCCCGACAGTTTCGAATACTCCGCACCTGGGGAGGTGCTTTTTGAAAAAGGGTTTTTTTAGGATGCAACCAATTTGATCAGAATACGTCTTACGAGGGCGCCCTCTGCTGACACTTCCACTCACTTTAGCTCAATATATCTCTTTCATACATCTGCTATCACTCATCTTCTCCACATGACAATTTGTTTTTAGTCGTTTATTTTATGCTTTAATAGTAGATTACACACCGAGGACAGGAAAGTAAGAAAGGTCTCAGATCTCATGTGATCTGAGGCTTTCTTATTTACTGTCCGAGGTTAGTATACTATTATTCTTCTCGACAGAGGTGGAAAGCGACAATTTCGTTTAGGGCAGCGGGACGAGAATTGACGCTTTCCGTCCGGAAGGAAGAAAAATAATAAAAGCCATTGTAATTATATTCTAATTTTAAACTTAGGTCGTAGTGTTGATGATTTTGCCAATATCCAGTTTACATAGCAAAAGTGCTTCACACTGTACGGTAATAAATACACGGAGATCTCAAAGTCTGTTTCTGCACACAAACACACACCATGAAATGGCAGAGCAACGTGGCCACTTGAACCGCTTGCCGAACGAAACACATCCACTCGTGAGCCCACTAGCCACGCGACTCTAACCAAGGTTCGTCGGATTGTAGAACGTATGGCAACGATAATCCGTCAAAACGTTCACAGATCAGCTGCTATTTCATAAAGCGACTCGTGTGGCGGTCCGTGGTCTCTGCCTAGCCCCACGGGACAATAGCGTGAGTTTATGTATTACATTTTGGCTGTTATACAGGGTGTAAGTGACAGCCTAGCAAATACTGAAACGGTGAACTCATACCATAAAACTGAACAACGATCACTTTAGACTTACCTCAAGAAACGTGAAAAAAAATCTGCTGTCCCATACATTTGAGTCGGGTAGGTACAGCAGTTTTGTATGGGACAGCAGATTTTTATTCGCGTTTCCTGAGGAAAGTCTATAGTGATAGTTGTTCAGTTTGATGGTCTGTATAATAGTACACGTTATATCAAAGAAATGTACCTAAATTATAAAAAGTACAATGAAAAAATGGTGACTGGTCAAGAAGAAAGTAGGTACCTATAGGTAAAAGTAGATATCAGACTATCTATACATTTGATACCTATACTCGCTAGCGTGTATCGATGAAGTGTAACTTGAACGATCGACACTAAACGCCGATGAAACTTATCCGACGTTCGGCCGAACGCTACTTTCATTCTTTGAGTTTTAAGTTACGAAAGAAGCAGTAGCAAATTTGAACTTTATTTATAACTTGCGTGGGTCGATGTTTAGAAATAAGGCATGAATTTCTGACGAAACAGAATCAATATTTGCGATGACTTCGTTGAAGAGGATTACTTACAAAAGAGTAATCCAATGTAAATTAAGCAAATACAAATTACATTTACTGCTCAAATGATTGCTTTATGATTAATTTCTCATAGCGACGACGGTAAAGAACAAAATTTACAGGCGATAAAGGAAGAGCTATTCTCAGAAGTTAATAACTGGATCGAAATAGCGAAAACAGGTAGGTGTTTTCGCGAGAACATTATTCATTTTTTGAGTTTAACTACATTAATAACTCGATATCAAATAAATTTTAAATAGGTACTTCAGAAAGGAACATTTAGTTCTTTTCTTCGTCATCGATAGGCAATTTCAGCGTTTGCTTTGGAAAAACAGTCGAGTATAAATGATATTGTACGATTTTGGTATGGAACACTAAAAAGAGGACGTCCGTAAGAATGATGGGTGGATGACATCGAAGCGTCGCGGCTTTTCTATGTACCCACCAAAGGATAAAGTACAATGCTGGAAGAATTTAAGCTTATCGATTGTTAACCGGTATTGTCGGTTAACAATCGATAAGCTTAAATTCTTTCGCATCCCACTTTTTTTAATATTTCATATTCATTTATTGCCATAAATTGTATGTAAATAGATATAGGTTGCTTTCTTAGTTCAATTAAAAAATGAGTAATAATACTAATATGGTTGATATCGGCAAGCGGATTTCGACTCTGAAGTGGAGGTGGGCGGGACACTTGGCCAGGCGGAATGATGGCAGATGGACGAGGGCAGTGACTGAGTGGCGGCCGTGGGAGGGGGAACGGTCAGTGGGCAGACCAGCAGCCAGGTGGTCGGATGACATTTGTAAAGTAGCCGGCAAACAGTGGATGAGACTAGCGTGGGACCGTTCTAGTTGGCGTGAAAATGAAGAGGCCTATACCCAGCAGTGGGGTTTACCGGGCTGATGATGATGATGATGATGATACTAATATTAGTAATATTAGGTGTAAAAAATATGAACATTTTCCCCCTCTACTGCAAAATGAAGGTATTGAATGTTAACCGCCGATGTATCTCTGGATCCAGTGAGTATACCGAATTATATTGTTTCCTACAGATTCCAAACCAAAACTACAAACACGTATCGTCTCACATAAGTTACCAATGCGGAAAACCGCTTACACCTGAAATAATAGCTTTGCCGAACTTACGAGGTCTCCTTGCCTTTTCCCTCAGAAAATAAGTTTCTGAGAACTTTCACTACAGCTATAATAGCGAAGCGACAAATGAGTTTTCCACTGACAGGTTGTTAGAAGATCAATTTTCTATACTATTGACATAGACAAACGATAGATAATGGAGTCGGTGAGGCGATAGAAAATGTTACTGGTTTCTATGAAACGTTCCCCGGAGCGTATTTCCTATTGGACACAATAAAAATAGTAGTAATCTAGCATCCACGACGTACGGTGTTACTCAATTCAGATAGCTTCTAAATAATTAAGACGCTATTATCCGGTCGAGGCCGTTTTTGGAACATGAATGAAAGTGTTTTAAACTGTGTTTTAAAGTCTGAAAACCAATTATGTCTTATTTAAGGATCTGGCTGATAGGCGACCGTTCTCAATTACACGATTAGATTAAGTTTAATAGATAGAAAAAAATCCCAGAGTTACCGCTTTTTGTTATGTTTTTTCAATACTATGATTAAACTGCTGATATTTAACTTTTTATTCTTGTACTTAACTAAATACATTAAACATTTCTAGTGAACTCCGTAGAATTTTGAGCTTAGAAATACCCATGAGCAAAGATATTGATGAAAAACACGTTTTTTTTCGATCGTGCTTTCAATTGGAGCCTACGAATAAGAATTACTATAGAAGAGTAACTCTAAACAAAATCGAAATAATTTTTGACACCCAATGAAAAATGACATGTCGTATGAGTTTTGGCGGCTAGGTACAGTTTTTAAAGAACCAATTTAGAACACGGTACACTTTTTTTGGTGCCACTTTTTGAGCTTCATTTACACTTCTATACATTCTTATTCGTAGATTGGAGCGGGATGGCTAATTGCAAACTTATGCTTGCAAGAAAGAGACGCTTGCACTTGAATAACCTGGCCTTAAGTACATCGGTATTCAAACTTTACTCAAACGGGGCTGGAAAATATTGTGAGTGCATAAGTTGAAAAAATTCAGATGCAATTATGTGAAACTAACGCTCATACACTCATTATTAGGCATGTCGGTTGATCATGACGTTTTCACAATTCTGTATGTCATGTTTTTTTGTATTTATTACGATTATTACGGATAGTAGACATAATTTTAAGAAACAGATTTAATTGCATTTTGTGTTTCATAGAGTTTATCAACAACTTTAATTTTTAAATTATTTTGATCTGTAGTCTCTCATTGCAAAAACGGTTGCGTTGATGACGATGATAGTAAGATATTGTAGAAATATTGTATAATCCCCGAAAGTAAATACGGAGTATGTTAGTAAGAATATCGATTCTAGTTCCTTGAAATGAAGAAACGGTGTTCAGACTTTTTTCCTAATCCTACACAAAATTCCAAGAACCAATATATCGGGAAGGATTTTTAGGAGTCACTGACCTCTACAAATGAGACATACGTGTAGTATACATGTGTTACCATCCAACCTGTAAGAAGCTTTTACCTGTCAAACTAAAATATCTTGAAACTAGGATATCGAAATATTGATAAGAACTAAGAAGTCTTACTGTTTCCTACTTTCCTACTAATATTATAAATATGGCATTTTGTGTCAATTATTGGCTGTTTGTTACTTAATCATAGATACTCCCATAAACTACTCGATACTGGCGGAAATGCAGTGCTAACGCACAAGCATGAGTCAATTAATAATCTTAACTATTATAAAACTGTAACTGAAGTGTGTCTGTACATTGAAGATATTTACAAAAAAAAGATTACGATATGGTTTTTAAATATCCCCGACTCGAAATCAACCTTTTTTAGAAATTTTGTCTGTCTGTTTGTCTGTTTGTTTGTGTGTTTGTTTGTGTGTTTGTTTGTTTGTTTGTTTGTTTGTTTGATCGCGCATCACGCAAAAACTACTGAACCGATTTTGATGAAACTTTTTTTGTTTGATAGCTTATGATCTGACTTAAAATCTGGTATATAATTTGTGCGGACGAAGTCGCGGGAAAACACTAGTCATGAATAAATTAAAAAACTTCTAGACTCCTGCCGGATTTGGATGTAATTTGGCAAACAGATAAACGGATACTTTTGTAAAGTCAACGTAGACGAAATTGCGGGAAAAAGCTAGTATGGTATAAATCATGTGCTGACATCTATATTTCCCGAGGGAGAAGTTGGATATATATGTATTCAAAATAAAGCAAACTATTCAGATCCACTTCGGGTCTCCGAGCTGGCGCAGTACGTTAGTATCCAGAACGTCCATATTTCACTAGCTGTGCCCAAAAACTCTGTTCATTGGACTTCATTGTGATAGGTAGTGTACGCCCTTTTCTAGTTTTAAGACAGTGCAGTGGCAAGAATATACAATACAGGCTTTGCAATTTGCAATACTGGACTCTTTACAGTCCTATATTATTATCGATGACTCGGTAAGGTTTGGTAACAATAATTTGTTCTCATCATTCAATCAAATCAAATGGTGAAGGAATTGCCTACGCTGAAGAAGACTTTCTGATTCTGACGCCAATACACCCTGAGGGTAGGCCTGAGCCCTGCAGTGGGACGTACGAGAATAATAGGCTGTATTGATTCGATCAAATCAGCCCACATCAACCCACTGCTGGGCATAGGTCTCCTTTTTATTGCGCCATTCCTCACGGTCGTGTGTTAATCTGATACAATGCGAACTCGTTACCCACAATGTCATCGGACTAATGTGCTGGTGGTCTGCTACGAACCCGTCCCTCACTTGGCCACCACTCTGATACTGCCTTGGTCCACCAGCTGTCTATCTTCTAAAACTCTACTCTACTACTCGTTATCATTTAAAAAATAAAAAAAAAAACGCTCACAGGCACATACATTGTAATGATCCCAAACTAAGCACTAAAGGCTTTTATTATGGAAACCATACAACAACGGCATAGAATAGTTTCAATGCTACAAAATTTGTATTGAAAAAGAATATATTACACAAAATTATAAATAAACTCTGCACTTCTTTTTCTTAATTCGTGTCACCATGAGCTATAATTGCATGACAATCATTCGTGCGTTGGTAGAAAGATTAATCAGTCAGCAATGGTTGTGGTCTTTTATATTATTCGAGTAAAAATAAAGCGTTACATACATTGGTTAAATAAACAAATCGGCTTTTTAGCAGTTAGTCGGATTTAGTGCAAAAAAGAACCTGCTTACCTACTAAAGGAAATTATACGTCCAACATAAACAATCGCTTCACCTTACCAAACAATACTAATTATATCCCATAGTCTTCCACTCAACTCACGTATGCACAACAATATTCAGAAATCCAAGTGATAAAACGTTCCAGCGAATATAACAGCAAAGGTTAGATTTCAGTCGACATTTAAGCAAGCTCGTCAGTATAGCCAGGGGCCTAAGCTAAATAACTTCACCCAAAGAACGTTGTAAGTCTTTGAAACAGTATCTAACTAACTCACCCTGCAGGCATTCAGATCCGTTTTTTCTTCCACGTTCCGTCCTTACAGCGCATACTTTATTTCTATTTGCCCGAGCAGAGGTAAGAGGGGTGCGAGAGGAGGGGGAGGTTGGACACGCGCGTTGGGGTCGCCCCAGCCAGTTGAAGCTGCGGCAACACCGAGAGTGCTTGTCGCCCCTTATCGTCACAGAAAAAAAAAATTAATACCACCAGTGCAGTGTCGTGCAGTGAACCATCACATAAACGTGCAACGGAATAGACGTGAAAAACTCACGGAAGTGACTTGTGATTTTTTTGTGGTGAAACTAGAGTGAGTTTGAGGAGCGTGCTGTGGTACCGAGCTGCAATCGCAGAAATTGTTTCCGGTAAGTCGGCGGTGTTTTCTGCAATAAAATTAGCATAGTAACAGGATTGGTTGAAAGTTTCTATTTAGCTAATCTGACGATGTTTTCGAATGTGAACTTTGGTATGCTGTTGTTAAAGTAAATTGTCGTTTAAAGCGCTATCAATCATGTTTTACGCGTTGCGGATTTTGATACGTCTGCTCTCTGACAAATTATAGTGTCCTGTAATTAATTATAGCTTAACGCCTACATAATTTTACAAGAAAGTGTCAGTAGAATATACGATAAGAAACTAATCGAATTTCCTCGAATTCAGTTCGTGAGTAGGTACATCTTTAATTATAATCGTCCTTAATTAATCCCCGCGTAATGTTCAAGATGAGGCAGATCAAATGTTTAGATAATTAATGTAAGGAAATGTGTAATATTAGTTTTATGAGTGATACCTAATATTAGATATTTATACGTTGATTATACGACATAATTTCGAAAACATTTTATTTTATATCTGTTTTTTTCTCCTCGTTTATTTAGTCAAAACAAGGCCATCAAGATTACGAATAAGAGACAATTTTTAAAATAATTATGAAATAAGTAAGAGCTCGGTGGCGCGTTGCGGAGAGGTATGGTTTCTCAATCATGAGGTCCGGGTTCGACTCCGCACGGACAACATGCCACGTACCAATGAGTTTTTCTAACTTATGTACGTATTACCGACTGCTCTCAAACGGTGAAGGAAAACATCGTGAGCAAACCTGGATATGCAGAAGAAGAAATTCTGATGCGTACGTGAAGTCTACCAATCCGCATTGGACACGCGTGGTGGACTAACGCCAAACACCCTCCTAGAGGGTAGGCCTGTGCCCTGCAGTGGGACTTATATAGGCTAATGATGATGATGAAGAAGTATTACCTACAACTAATTAAGATAACTGTATTATGCTACATTATTAAAAGAAATCATAAAATACAATGCAATCGATGCATTTCAGATTTAGTTTAATTTGTAAGAGTATTTTCAGATTAAATTTTCAGGCTACGACTAGGTATGCATGCCCACTGCCTACGCACTGGGCGACCAAGTTGCGACGGCCAGTCAATTCTGGGATGATGAAAGGGATAGCTTGGTATCCGCACGCACGTATCGAACAGCGGCCAGGGCGAAGTAGACAAATTATCTTTCGATTAGCGTTCACGACAGTATATAAAAAAAGAAAAAACATAAAATAAAATACGACATAAAATTTTATGGACTTGACGTATGGTGACGAAAGCAAACTGTCGTTAACGCTAATCGAAAGTACTTTGTCTAGGGGACCTGTGCGATGATCGCTTGCAAAGTCTAGAATTTTCTGGCCACTGTGACCAGGCCTACACGACCAGGAGTGCGATTTTTGAATCTCATTCGGTGAGCTCAGCAGTTGAAAATGTCAAAATTACAATGGAGATACGCATTTTTCTACTGCTGATTTGACTTTCAAAAATCGCACTGTTGAAGTATGATTTTTGAGAGTCAAATCAGCAGAAGAAAGATGCATATCTCCATTAATTTTGATATTTTCAAATGTTGAGCTTACCGAATGAGATTCAAAAATCGCACTCCTGGTGTGTCGGCACGTCCAGTATGTAGACATGCTAAAGAATGCAATTTTTTTTCGAAGTGACTTAACATAATAAGAGTATTTTATCATCTTTTATAATACTATGCACTTAACAAAACGTAGTGTGTTGGCTCAAAGTTGCTAAGTACATTTAAATTTTTGGTTTGATTCACACACGCCTTTGTGTGATCAGGCAAGCAGACTAGATCAAACAGAGCAACATAGGTACTTAGCACAGCACTTAACACACGCAGTAAAGCTAATGTACCTACTTTCGATTACCATAGTGCATAAATCATATAGGTAGTGAGGAATCTGCTGAGAAGTTGCGCACAATGCCAATGAGTCAGCAATACAGTAGATAATGTATGGGTCATATACAAATTATCGGAGTGTGAAATAATGATCCATCCCAGTTCGATTGAACTGTCGCGACCGCCGAGGTTCCGAACTGTAGATATCCATAAATTATGCTGTTACTGTGGCCCCATCTATTCAGAATATCTAAGCTGATCACCGTGAGACTTTAGTCTGTTAGAACTTTTTGCAGCTTGGACATAGGTAAAAAACCTTGTAGCATAACAAGTAAAAAGCTTCAACAAGTATATATAGTTAATACTTATTTTCTTACTAACTGCTCTGACTCAGGGAGCCAAAGTGGTTTTTGGCGTCCAACAACAAAACACACTACAATTTGCCTTGCACCATCCAGTAATTGACTAATTATTACAAAGGTACAATGATATAATGAAACTACTTTAGAAACCGGTGACGTGACAGTATACCAGTGTTCACAATAATTTTAACCAATTTCCAACGGAGTGTCTTCTTTGAAGGGTAAGTAGTAAGTAATCGAGGTCGTAATGGCGCGTTGCGGAGAGATATGGAGCCGTGCGGATTCGAACCCTATAGAAAGTTCGCGTTCAAATCTACACGGACAACATGCTATGTACTATTGAGTTTTTCTATCTTATGTACGTAATACCAACTGCTCTCAAACGGTGAAAGAAAAAAATCCAGAGGAAACCTGCATACGCTGAAGTAAAAATAAGATGCGTATGTCATCGTCAGCCTATCATCGTCCAGTGTTGAACACAGGCCTCCCAAGGCGCGTCATAAAACTCTGTCCTCGGCCTTCCTCATCCAGCCGCTCCCCGCAACTTTTTTAGGTCGTCTGTCCAGCGGGCAGCAGGGCGTCTCCCAAAGATTACTGATTGCCGTTTAGAAATTGTTGTAAGATACTAAATGACTAATATAAAAACGTAAGTCTCACAGATCACAAACCGCCGTAGAAAATAAAATTAAAAAATTGTCAGAAATTTTCAAATTTCGAGGTTACCGTTTTTTTTCTATGCTGTTAAATACCCATACGTAATTGTTAGACTGTCTAAAGTTGCCATACAAAGCTATAAGACTAGATGAAAAAGTCAACTTTGATTGGACTTACAATAGCTTTGTATGGAAACTTTAGATTGTCTTACTATTACGATATTACGCAAATAGGCTGGTGATGAATGAAGAACTGTCTTAGAATTTATATAATCAAGAACACTGCTAGGCGTCTCTTTGATTTCAGAAATTGAAGATCCTATATAACCACGTAATGCAATAAGCGATTATGATTATGAAAACAAAAGTAATGAAAATAGTTATATAACTACCTAGAATATCCTTTTTCCACATAAAAATATATTTTATTCACGATACGAACTAATTATTTTAATTAGACGTACATAATCAAAGTTTCAATACTTCGTAATATTCTATAATTCCGGCCAACGTAATCACACTAATTGATATTCCGATTTCAAAGTTTTGTATGTATATATTTGAATTATTCAAACTCCGGGAAACTTGTTTGAAGAGTCTCCGCGGTATTGATCTTGTACAAAAATAAAGCTTTGAATTTTTTATTTCGTCGAGTTTGTCAAGAATTCAACGGAAAGGTTATTGAATTGATAATGTTTTAGAATTAAATGTTATGTGGTGGACTTTCTGTTACAGTATTTACAAGCCGCTATTAAAGACTCATTTGAACTACGTTTCTAGCAAGATGCTACGTCGTAGCATCGTAGAGTGACTGTAGACTTGTGCTACGAAAATCAGATGAACAAAAAACACACATAATATGGTACAGCGTGGCTGTAACATGTTTATAATCAATAATAAATTTGAAGGTTATGTATAATTTATATTGCAGTGCAGATTTAGTCATAATTTAAAAAACGGTGGATAGCTATTTATTGGCATCTATTTAGGCCTAAAAACAACTTTGCTGAAGTGGGATTGGGCAGGACATATCTGCCGAATGCACCCGGAGAGGTGGACCAAGATGGCCACAGAATGGGTTTCACAAGACGGTTGCCGACGTCGAGGAAGACCCAAGAGAAGATGCAGTGACGACTTGAATACCTTCCTGAACGGTTGGCCTGATTTTGCATTGCATAGGGAAGATTGGAGGAAAAGAGGGGAGGCCTTTGCCCAGCAGTGGGACACAAAATAAGCTATAAAAAAAATATGTATTACACGTTACCCCTTTACTTTATTATCCCGAAGACAGTAAATTAAAATTAAAATAGTAAACACGTTAGGTAGCCGTAACTACAGCTACAGTAATATAGCTACATGGCGTGCCGTGCATACGAATTGAAACCAAAACTCTATGATTGATAACCCGTGTCTTTCACGACGTCGAACCGAAGCTTTAAACTTTTGACGTTACTTCGGTTACAAAGTAAGTTATAGCCTGTAGGATCCCACTGAAAAGGCTTTTAACAAATAAGGATGAAAGGGAATGAGCCATTATTAGTGGAGGCAAAATAGTGCTCAACTTGCTGTTACTAAATTTTCTTGCCTCTGTAATATGCATTTAACCTGGACTTTCCAAATAGTTAGCTATGACGAAACTATCGAAACCAACCGCTTAGTAACTAGGCTTCGAAAGCACGAAGGCGTTCGAGATGAAATACTACTTAACGGTCACCCATCCAAAAACTAAGCGCACCTGACGTTACTTAACTTCGGTGATTGTCTCCAATATCGAAGTTCCACACTGCCATTGAGCACCTCGACAAGTAATTTCTGTAACTTAATCTAAAACTTGACAATTTTAATTATCCAACACTATAAAACACAAGTAAAGAACTAAAACATAGCAGAAATATGCAAAATTTATTTGCATAATTGCCATGTTAATGAGCCATTTATTTTTTCAAGCTTACGATTTTGCCGAGTTATAATTAAAATTGTGATGTAATCTCATTCATTACTCGATTAGCATATTATTACCCCATTGAAAAATGAAATTCTTTTTTGAAAGTTTTCGGGACATTTTTCAGGCAATTTTGGCTAGTTTTAGTCCTCAAATGTAATAGTAAAAGGTTTTCGCGTGGTAAGGAAATTTTATCGTGAATTTCGATTCAAACTTTGTAAATGAATAATTTAATACAGTCATAATTATGAAGTCTTTAATTTATTCACTATTAAGAATCCAGTCATCATCATCATCAGCCTATCATCGTCCACTGCTGAACATAGGCCTCTCCCAAGGCGCACCACAAAAATCTGTCCTTGGCCTTCCTCATCCAGTCGCTCCCCGCTACTTTTTTTAGGTCGTCTGTCCAGCGGGCAGCAGGGCACAAGAATCCAGTACCTTAACAGCATTTCAACAATGTTGTCTTTAAAAAAAAATTAAATACTCATTTATTTCAGATAAAAAATATAAAAATCCATAATTTTGTTAGTAGGTTGATTAATAACAATGTTTACTTAAAATTATGTATGTACTGTTTAAAACTATTAAAAAAACATATGTTTGCCTTTGAGCACTATGTGAGGAAACCTGCATACACTGAAGAAGAAGTCTTTCAATCGGCATTTGGATCGCGTGGTGAACAAACTTCCATACACCATCTTTTAGGGTAGAACTGTGCCTTGCTGTGGGACGCATATAGGCTGGTGATGATGTTAGTTTGGCAAGTCTTCTTTGCGAGGCGATCGTGACAATCAGGTTTTTCGCTTTGCCAGAAGGCTACACCATTTCGTATTATACTTCAAATGTGTTTTGTTCATAAAACAAGCAATCTTTAAGATTATGGTACTCCCAAAATCCACTCGACATTGGCAGAAATGCAGTGTTAGAGACAAGCAAACTGCCATTATTTTAGAAATACAGGTCATAGGCAGCTTGGAAATTTTTGACAGTAAGCTGTTCACTAATTCGTCAACACAAACTGGGCCCGTACATGTATTGATGTTTGGACAACTGCCTCTCATCCTTATTCGTTAGAGGAGGCCTTTGCTCTACAGTGAAATCCTTCAGGCTATTATTTTACTAAAGCATTTTCTCTATTGTGTACTTTAACCACAATATTGTATACATCTGAAATGTCTTTGTATTATACGAGCCCTTTCTTACGTCCAAGTCTTTTCTTAAAAATATCTTTGCATAATGCTATGTAGAAACAGAAATGTCTGGCGTGTTCAAAGCGGGCTTATGGAGGCTTCAGCGAGCTGGGCTTTATGCCAATTTGTTGACGTTATGAGTTAGTACTCAATGTGTAGAGAAGACTTAAATGCTTTTTTGAGATGCAGCAATTTTTATAATAGTTTAGATGATAACTTTCTAAAGTTATAGATAAATACGTACGAAATAGTAGTACTTACATTTTTGTGTTTCGGGCTAGGTTTCGGGGCACAGAGAAAAATATCTAGTTGTATTTATGGCAACAATCTAACTAATTTTGTTAAAAGCAATGCACTAAATTCTAACTTTGGTAAGCACTTATTTTAATTTAGACTTTACTACAAAATAACTGACTTTACAGAAAATCCATAGGTCTAATTTCGTTTAGTCGAATTCCCGGTTGGTCCAATTCCCAGAAAGTCGAATCCTCAATGTACTAGAAAAATTCCAATTGCTTCTATATTGTTGTTATATCTATGGCACTTCAGGGAAATTTGTAATGAAATTCGCTGTCAGTTCTACAAGTTGGCGTTCTCTTGTCTCATCAATCGAAGAAACTGGAAATGAATTCCGAAGCAAATCGAAATGGTCATGTAAAAACGTTTTGTTGCTTTTATCGAATCCATAATACCTTTATACGACTTGAAGGCACGATAGCAACTACACTAACAATTATTTTCAAAGGTTATGTGCAAGATTGACTTGAAAGGTTTCGAGCACTGTCTATAATTCTGAGTCTAACGTGAAATCGTGGATAAATTAATGAAATAGTGTCAGTATATATATTTCTCAAAATTATCTACTATTTCACTTTCAATTCGCAATTGTTCACGGAAACCGAATTTTTACCCTGCGATAAGATCCTCAAAAACGGATATATTGCCCCGCGTCTACATACATGGACTTACACTCTAGCGATAGCCAGGCCCTTTCATAGAAGCAACATGTTCCACTTGAATGCGGTGCCCGCACTGATGTTCCCGAGTTCACTTCGTCACTATGGAAATGACAAAACACAATGTGTCATTTTGTGTGACATTGTTTGTTTGAACGAGCTTGTCTATCGCTAGAGTATATGTCAGTGTCCACGTATCTCTTTCTATTATACAGAGGTGCCGCACATCTCGCTCTCTCAGCTGTCAGTCACTCTATTAGTAACTTTATTGTTATTTCATATAAAACTGCAGTACTTACTTGGCTCAAATGTATGGGACAGCAAAGTTTTTTTTCGCGATTTCGCAGTTGGCTTCTGAAAGATGTTGAGTTTAATGGTCCGAAGCACCCCCTTAAGTATTACGAGTGTGTTTTGTTACACGCTGTATAATTTTCGTCAGAACAAAATAAGTGAACTTTATCGTCAGTGGCGATCTCTAACAAACAATCCCTTGTTTTGGTTTAGGTACTACAGAAACTTACGTAACTACAAACATTTATCTTTCTCGTTTAGGTGAAATAAAATACTGTGGGAAAATGTGAGCTTACGAAAAATTGTTCGCTGCGAGATTTATTAGAGAACACTATCTATAGCGGTGAATTAAAATACTACTTTGCTCACATTTTGTTGTTTATTATGTTTGCTTAGCACTACCACTACTGTATAAAGTTCGGATACTCCCTGATCCTTACCAAATTTGACATAATATCTATGTGGTTCGGAAGGTAGAGTGTGGTAAGCAGTAGTGGTGTATTCCTCACTCACTCGCACTCACTTTAAATTTATGTGCTAGCCTCTTCTTGTAAGTGCGAGCCGGTTTATATGAAGAGTCATGGGTGTGGCACTACCGTTCTGGATAATCTAGAGTCAGGTTTGGATTTAATAGCAAACACAACGCACAAAATTCACGACTATATTGCTCTAACGAGAAATAACATATTCTAAATACAGTTTATACGTAAGACATACATACGATTTTTTGGGTGTCTATCAGAATGACCTTTTCGCTGAAAGACAATTCACGTTGGATGACATGAAAGCAAGGTACCTAGATAGCCGAAAGACAATTCAGCTGCACGACATAAAAGCAGAGTACCCAGTCAGCATAGAGTCAACTCAGCCGAACGACATACAAGCAGATTGAGCTTGTAGCAAAACGACTGGAATTGCGAATAGTCCGTATGTTTAGAATACCTTATTAGCTGGAAGTCAAATTAGTTGGATGACAGAAACACAGAATGAAATATTAGCGAAAATGCCAGAAAAAGGAAATAGTCTCAATCATATGTCAACTACCGTCTCTCCATCAGAATGACTTTTTCGCTGAAAAACAATTCACGTTGGATGACATGAAAGCAAGGTACGTAAACTTTACCATGGGATGGGTTCACTCCCAAGTAACTCAGAAGTGCTGTATATTTAAGCTGAATTTTTTAAATTATTCGAAACACTGTTGAAAATAATAACACATGTTGTTAAATCATGACATGTCACCCTGGAATGTATGTTGTTAAAACTATGGCAGCAATTAAAACTTAAAGTACCTAAATATTTTTTCTATCCGTTAAATCTAACCTTTTTTAGCGTGACAGTAAAAAAGTACAAAATTGCGAGTAGCAATGACCGCGGTAAAACTAAGCCCGATTCGACCCGACAATCCGAGCTCAGAACTAAATTGGAAACGGAACAGGTATTTTACGGAACTTGCGTAACAGGATGACATAGCGAAACTGTTACTTTTGTACTTTATATGCGAATTGTAATGGAAATAGAACTATTTTGTGGAATCACCGTGTCGCATTGTTTTTCGCATTAAAGCGAATGTTTTTTTTTCAATTGTGATTTTTTTTATTTTAGCTTTTTTCGTTGAAGTTGGAGTGAATACTTTGCATATAGCCTGTAAGATTCCTCATGAATAAGGGTTCAAAGTGCACCATATTAAACGCGGGGTCGGAGTCCACCAATCCATGGTTGAAGGTGGTTGGAGGCAAGTGTCACATACTGTTTGATTATTTTTAAGCAGCCTTAATTGACTTGTGATGTAGTTTAACGTATAGTTACCGCGTTTAACTGCAGTATTCGCTATCTAGCTGCGTATATGCTGTACTGCGTTTATCGGCAATATCCGAGAACAACTGCATAACGTGCCTTTCGTACCGTGCCGTACACTCTGTTTTTGTGAAATTTCCACATTTCATTTCATTTGTGTTTCATGTTAAGTCGTTTGTTTTTAAACTAGCTTTTACCGAGACTCTGTCCACTGAATTTTGGAAAACTTCAACAGACTGTTGTACCCCTTTGAGTCCTTTAATCCAGAGTACCCCTATAATGCTCTGTAGATTATGTATTCCAATTTTCATGTTTCAATTTTCAGTGATTTAGGCTGTGGATTGTCTGTGAGTCAGTCAGTGGTCAATCAATCCTGGATCTGTTTTATAAGTGTCGAAGAAAACAGATATATAAATGGATATTTTAAAAAGTAAAGTAAGAGTAAAGAAAAGTATTTTTTTATAACATTCCGTTTCATTTCATTTAGGTAAGTTTGATATAAAAACTTTTATTTTTAAATCATAATTTTAAATGCAATTTTCTCCCTACAACCCGTTTGAAATACGACATCGTGGCTAATCCAATCCCAAAACTATAGAAACAGTAATAAAAGCAACTCTCATGTTAAACCTAACCGAACACGTGGTGAAACGGTCGGAACGAAACGCTTGAATCGTACCCGCTACATGACCTCCCGAAACCATTACTTTCACGCTGTTTGTGTTCCAACACATTTCAAATAAAAGCTTATTTACGACTTCCTGTTTCGCTCTGCCACCCTGGTACCTTTAGGGTTAAATTCTTATAGATATTTTATTGAATCTCACGAAATCAACTATTAAGAGGAAAGGCGGTCTATAAGAAATTTGAAGAATAGGTTTTTAACAGATTGCTGTCGCACTGCTTCCGACCAACCGAGCTATCAGTGCGAAAGTGACGACTGCAGCACAAACAGATTAATTTTACCAAGATACATAAAATAGATGAAAAACAATCTCGTATTCCCCTGTTTCCTTCTCCAAAACTAGAACGGTTTAAAAAAAAAAAGAGTAATATGAAAGAGACTGGCTGTCTATATGTTTTCATTCTATTATTTATATTCGTCAAATTTGTTTGCTGGATGTCTGAATACAGCGGTAAATTTGAAAAATCTGTAGATCTTTTAGTCATTAATTTATCGAAAAAATCTATACATGGCAGAGGCAAATCGATTGTGTCGTAAAAATTGTTTTGCTCTAGTGTTATTATCCAGAGAGGAAACAGGGGAATACATTTGTATGGACGAAACGGCACCCGCCTTTCCTTTTAAGAAGCATTATTTATATTTCGGTGTACAATATTTGTAAAAGGTGAATCCTGAAAGACGTTTGTACAGGTTCAATAACTTTATTACTATTATATGATTTAAGTCTAATGTCAACGCAAAAAATATATAAACTTTCATGTAAACGTTTTCGTGTATAAATTGACATTGACGATTTTGAACTTTGTAAAAAAATTCAGACTTATTATGTGTTCGTTTTTTTTTCTGCTTTTTCTATACATACATGCATAAAGTGATTGTACAAAATTACATTATCAGTCGTGAGTTGTTCAGTTATAAGAAACCTTGTTTAGGTTTATTCGATTGTTTAGGTTTGGTAGTACCAAATTACACGCACACATGCACGCACGCACTCGCGGTTTAGCATGACGCACGCGACAACGTTATATCGCGCAATTTCTGTCGCTCTGCGGGCCAGTGAAAGAAAAATGTCGCGCTGCCATTCTAGCTCCACAGCTGATCACTATCGCAAATACACAAATTTTAAAACCGAGGACTGAAAAACCTTCTTTACAACCTCAAGTTTTAATCAATTTGGTTAAAAATTACAATATCGGGCGCTTTACTCGTATTAAATACGGACGTCCACGCAAAAAGTCCAGTCGTCGGTTAACCTAGCTTTTTTATCATTCCATATGATCTTATGACTGATCTAGATGCCGAAGACAACTGGACCCTTTTTATTACGTGGACAAATAACCTCAAATAATTATAAAATTGCAACTTTTTGCAAATGCTAATAATTATTTCGGTAATCATTTCCATCAATTTATAATTAAACGAAAACTATATTATATTTATTAATCGAGAATTCATAATATCAATCACTTCGAAAATTAAATCTATAGAATCTGTCAATGCCATTGAGTTACATTACTACAGTTAGCATTATAATAAAACGTCGTGCGCCATATGAGATCGGCGTGGGGGACTCAAGTGGATGAAACCCGCCACATAACGCAATTCCAAATTCCAATAGGTATTTTTGGAACATGGGCACAAAACAGCTGTTTTTTTAGCCAATATAAAATAGGACAGACGGACCCCATTTTATATTTTATTCATAAATTAATATGCTATTAGGTCTAACTAAATTACCCCTTTAAATATTACTGTAACAAAAACTGGTTTTACCTATAATAATAAAAAGTGATTTCCACAACTTACATTTATTCAATTAGATTTTTTGGAAAATTCAGGTTGAGTTCGCTAATCCTCTAAAGTTTTTTATATAATTCCAAAACCTGCACCCTAAATCTGACTTAATATATAAACTTTGGGAATAAATTACAAAGATACTTAAAAATAGTTTATTAGCCACCGTCAACTTAAAAACTTTTCTAGAACACTTAAAAGTCTGATTAATAATTCACAAACTGAAAAAGCTTTTGTGCTTGATGTCAGTATTATATTATCGAAAACCCGCTCTATTTCACTGGAATTGGTAACTATATACTACAATAACTTTATGAAATGAGCGCATACAATATCACTTATTTTCTAATTAATGACCGTTGAATGACTTGATTGCTTTAAAAGTATTAAATAGTAGACAATAAATCAATGTGATTGTAGTTGTAAAAATATTCAGATCTGATAAATATAAAATAAAAAACACTATACACTATGGGTGTGATAAAACACGCTAGTTATTATTAAATGTGGTGGTTATAGACCAACAAAGTGAAGAACTTTCAGAGCAAGTACTGCAGTTTTGTATAATACAGCAGATTCTTTAAATTTTGCATACATAATTTTGTATCAATGAAACAAAAACCATTACACGAACAATTTAATTTGATATCGTGAAATTTCAGTACTGTAATAGTATGAGTAAGTTTGTATGTTGTACAATGGTTGTTGTGTACGAAATAAAAATTAAATTTCATCGGTATATGGGATCGTGCAGTTTTTAAGGGTATATTACCGTTGGCGCGCTCTATACAAACGTACTATGGTGATATTTTCAATACTAACCAATAAAAGTGCAGAAACAATATAGAAAAAAATCTTTATGCTTGTATGGAGTCAGATTTTCGTTTAAATGTAGAGTTTTAAAGTTACAGTGCCTCAAAGATTTCCATACAAATCTTAAATTAATCCTAGCATTGAAACTGTATATTTTAACGAAAATCTGACTCTATAGAAGCATAGAGATTTGTTTCTAGATTGTTTCTTGAAAATTTCATTGACTTTAATTGGTTAGTATTGAAAATATCGCCATAGTACGTTTGTATGCAGCGCGCATTTTCGCTCTCGGAATAATATTCTCTTAACCTTTAGTATTTCTGTGAAATACAACAATAGAATTTAGGTTTTTTAGAATTAAATTTAAGGCTTCTATTGTATTCATTGCTAAAATGGCATGTCAAGTTGTGATAAGCTAGTCTTTTGCCCTCAAACATAATAAATTTGCCTTTATTTAATTTCTTGTAAGTTTTATGCACTGGATTGTTAAATTCATTATTTTTATGTCTAGACGTTGGATGATCTAAACGAATTCCCCCGAGCATAGGTTCATTAATGCATAAGCATGCATATGCTCACAACTATATTCCCCGAGGGGGTAGTCAGAGACATTCTGAAACCACAGAACATCCACGTTTCACCAGTAGTACCGAAACTCTGTCCAGTGTGACAGGGGGTGAGCCCATGGCCACTTATAATGGACAGTGGGTACAATACATGCCTCGAAATTGAAGCATGCCGGTTTCCTCACGATGTTTTCCTTCGCCGAAAAGCCAGTGGTGTGGTGGTTCAGTAATTATCTCAATAATAGCAGACGTTCTAGTAAGGTTCTATATTCATAAGCTATGGCAAAATTAAACGATTCAGAGAAAGGATACGATGAGTAATGGTGATCATATTCCACTCTATAGGAATAATATTGTAACATACTTTAAAGCTCTGTTGAATCAAGTTTTATAGAGCCAATAAAGGTGAATTTCGTTCATAATTTTATTTTTCGAATACCTTCAACAATGTGGTAAAAGGCTTTTTATTTCATTCATTTTATAAAATTTTAACAGAAGAATAAATAAGGAAAAACGGTAGGTATCGAAATGTGTTAAAAGGGAAATCACTACGCCATTTTAAAAAGTTGCTAAAGTGGATTGTGTGAGAAATTTTAAAATTCAATTTTAATAATTAAAAAATATATAGTTTTATTATGATACTAGTCGTATTAATTGCCAGCTTATAATTATTATGTGACTAAAATACAAAAAAAAAATTAACTGTTTCTTATAATTGTACACTTTAGGGCTAGCGCGCCCGAGCGCACTGCATATAAACTAAGTTTGATCCTATTTTTCAAGAATAACCAATTAAGGGCATTAACATAATATTTCAAACACGATCTATAAATAAAACTCTGTATATCTATGTTATATCAGATTTTCGTTTAAATATTTAGTTTCAATGCTAGGATTAACTTAGGATTTGTATGGAAATCTTCGAGCCACTGTTACTGTGTGACTATACATTTTTGCGTGTCGGGCTAGGCGCAGTGTAGGGTTCCGTAGTTGCCCGTTACAAAATACGGACTTTCAAGGGGGCTTTTTTGGGGGCTTTTTGTTTTATTTTATACCACGGTTTAACGGCTATTAAAGTCTAAAAAGTACATTTTATAAGTCGGTCGACTATTACTCGTTAACTTTTAAACCCTACTTAGCGGTGATAGTTTTCCCTTTAACTTCGTTATACAGGATGGCCAAAACGGACACGTTAAATTTTTTTTTTTTAGATTCCTCTCATCTAGGTGTATCCAAAAATACCCCATTTAGTAGTTTAGAAGTTATTATTTTTAAAGGTGTATTTGAGAATTTTCTACCTTTCTTTCTTCTACAAATTTCATATCTTATTTCACACTTGATAAAAAATTTCAGCTTAATATTTCGCTAATGGATCCCTTAATCGAAAAATTGTTTTACACACCCACAATATTTTTACACGACCTATCCAACGATACCCGTACTATGGGATAGACGAGAAAAAAAAATCATCCTCACTTCACGTGTAGGGGAGGTACCCTAAAAACATTTTTTCAAATACTTTATTTTACCACTTTGTCGGCGTGATGTATAGGTAACCCATACCAAGCCAAAGCTTTCTAGTACTATAGTACTAGAAAGAGACAGACGGACGGACATGGCGATACTACAAGAGTTCCTTGTTGAATACGGCACCCTTAAAATCGGACAAACCACAGACACAATTATTAGTTCCAACATCGTATTAAAAATTTAATTTAATTGGTTCAAAATTAAATAAAAATTAGTTTATATAGAACGCGCTTACAGATATCCTCTTAAAGCCACAAACCATTTAACTAAAACTACAAAACAAATTAATATAGCTTGTTTGCTCAAGTCAATCAATATCTAATTTCAATAGCATTTCATATAACTTGGCAATTTAATACCCTAACTACACACTAGCAAGCGATTTACAGCCTTGTGGTAAGCCATTTTCTTTATAGATTGTAAAATTTCGTATGCGTAACATAAATTAAACTGAACGTTGTGGTAATGATGTGGCGGAATTTCAAGTTAAAATTAATTAATGTGGTATCTAGTAACACTATACTAGCTAGAAAATAATCTATAACTAGAACGATCAAAGTTTTCGTATAATGGATTACGTAGTGTTTAGTAAATACTAGCACAGATTAATTTGTAAATAGTTTAGAAACTGGTCGTATTACTGTTAACATGTTTTTTAACTTATCAAAGCTATCGTTACATGATCAAAGTTAAACTGTAACAGTTGTATTAATGCTTCCATTAAAAAGTTCGAAAAAAGCTTAACCAACATTACATCCACCCAGTGTTGTTCCCGGCAGATTTAAGGAAAAATAAATAAAATTGCCGTATATTAAATATTTATTACGATTTTTATAAAAAAATATTTTTTTAAAGTATCAGATTGTTGTAAAGTACATATAACTACGCAGAACTCATAAAGAAAATTGCCGTATATTTTGGAAAATGCGGCTGAATACTGTTCTTGACCCCTAAATTGCCGTATCAAGAACAACACTGCATCCACACAACGACGGCCCAAACGGGCGAACGCCCAAACACCTTCCTCGAGGGTAGTTCTGTTGTGCCCTGCTGTGGGACTTTTATAAATTACTAGTGTTTTCCCGCGACTTCGTCCGCACAAATATCAAACAAAAAAAGTTTCATCAAAATCGGTTCAGTAGTTTTTGCGTGATGCGCGAACAAACAAACAAACAAACAATTTTGTCAATAGATGGCGCTGCACGTCATTTAAATCGCGCTATCAAGTGTTATTTGAGTTTATATGAAGTGAACCGCGACTTTTTTGTTCCTCATGATTTTACGGTTATATAATAGTTAAGATTAAGATAGGCTTATGATGATGATGATGAACTAACATTACATTACAACTAGGCATATTACATGATGTAAAGTACTCACTAAAGTACTAAAGTTTTGCAACTACGGGGCAATCATATAATAGTAACATAAACTAACATATTACCGCCCTGTGACACATTAGAGATAACAATCTTGATGAATAAATTATAGTTAACGTTTCATTTCGCATTAGAAGTCCCTTGCATCAAGCCATTTTCTACTTTATTACGTGACCTTTAGATTTATGATGATATAACTTTACGTTTGTGTTAAAATGTGTACGTGATTACGCCGCGTCACTGTGGGCTAAAAGGTACGTTTTTCGTTACATAAAATTGGAAATAGCTGATAAAACATTTTTGTTTTTGTTTTGCGTGTAATAGTATTTTTGGGAATCTTAATTATAATGAGTTTTTCGGAATTTATGTACGATTTGTAACACCACTGGCTTCTTGGTGAAGGAAACCTG
Source organism: Agonopterix heracliana (assembly GCA_963693445.1). Taxonomy (NCBI): domain Eukaryota; kingdom Metazoa; phylum Arthropoda; class Insecta; order Lepidoptera; family Depressariidae; genus Agonopterix; species Agonopterix heracliana. Next base: position 4,853,509 of record OY856312.1, on the reverse strand, counting down.
CATGCTTCAATTTCGAGGCATGTATTGTACCCACTGTCCATTATAAGTAGCGACGGGCTCACTCCCCGTCACACTGGACAGAGTTTCGGTACTACTGGTGAAACGTGGATGTTCTCAGGTTTCAGAATATCTCTGACTACCCCCTCGGGGAATATAGTCGTGAGCATATGCTTATGCTAATAAATTGAATAACATAAAATAATTACTCTCTTAAACTTATTTTTATCCAAATGTCTAGTCATTTACGATAAATCTTTTTAACCATTTTTCACCCGTTGGGTGAGGGCAGCGTACCCTACCACACCACCACACAACTCCGGGACTTTCAGACTCGCACTTGGCCGTTTATTATTATTTTTTGCTATTATACCTACTGTAGAGTTTGCTTTATAATCACACAAAGTTTGACGCTTGTATGTATTACTGTTTAACGATAGAGATATTCTGTGAATATTTCAACCGTCTAGCTATTACGGTTCAAAAGTTACAGCCCTAATAGAAAGGACGGACGGCCGGACAGACGGACAACGTAGGCTTAGTAAAAGTTTGTTTAGTAAATTTTGATTGATTTTTTATATAATTATTAGATGGAATGCCCAATTCAAAGTTTAATTTATAGTACATTACCGCAGTGGCCAGCAAAAGGGGCATTGATGGACGAACGTGTAAATGTGGGCCGACGCGAAGCCGAGGCACACATACGTAATTCCATCAATGCCTAGTTGTGGCCAAGGTAGTGCTGCTCAAGTGCTGCTGCAGTGCTTTTCTCAAACAATGCGCGGAAATAAAAAACAATCAACTTTTCAAAATCAATGACGAACAACAATAATTTTCCTGCGTTAAAGCTAGTAACTCATTATTAATCTGTGGTGAAAGTATTCATTCGTTTTTTTTTTTTCATTATAAAGCTTTCTATTTGCAAGCCAATTCGAAATTTAAATAAAACCTTTGATAAGTTATCTCCTTGGTTGCCATGTTTCGGAGTAAAAGATCGTTCCATTTTTAAATTACACGAGCAGAGAAATGAGTTTACTATGTAATTTATTTGGCCGCTAAACCACGACAGATATGGATTTTCATACAACTTTTGCAAGCCGCTGCTCGCATGTATTTGGCCAGTCCAGCAATTTCGATTTATCTCGAAGAAGGTTGTCAAAATAATGCTCTTTCCAAGCATGTTTGAGAAAACATATTAATTTAACTTAAGGTTGCTGTGCCTTAACAGGGTTCATGTTTGATACCTACTAGGTATAGCATAGCATTGCATATGCTCACGACTATATTCCCCGAGGGGGTAGTCAGAGATATTCTGAAACCTCAGAACACCTACTAGGTATACCTAGCATATAAACCCAGAATGTTACAACATAAGTGCAATAAATTATTTCTATTTCTATTTCTAATAGTTTATATTGACAACATAAATATAGCGTAAGAGATATTCTTAATAAGTATATACCATATTCAGAATATATATCCACGTTTCACTAGTATGGCCCCAACTCTGGCAAGAGTGACAGAAAGTGCCCTTTATTTAGTCATGCTATAATAGTACGTTTTGTTGCACTCTATTTTGCTTCAATTCATTGGAAACACGTTACAAGTGGGAATTGTATTAATAGGAGCTTATATTTTGAAAACTGGTTTGTTCGAAGTTCGACCGTTGGTTGCCTAATTGATTTTCCGTGTATTGTGCAGTACAATGACCCGTGAAAAGGCTATTATTGCCCATTGTTTTATTTACAGGAAAAGCTATTTTGGTATTATGGGAATAAATATTGTTTTGATTAGTACGTTACGGTTTCATTGTCAAGAGGTATTCTTGTACTTTCGAGCCAGCATAAGCTATTGCATGACAATTACTCATGATTTAGTGGAATGATTAGCCAAGCAGCAATGGATTTATCAAGGCTGACTGCACAGGGTTCGCCAGAACTCACATTTCGTCAATCGGGGAGGCATGTCTTCTATTTGGTGTTGAATCTTTCTAACAAACTTTTCAACCAAAAAAAAAAATTAAAATCGATATTATTGTAGTACTATACGATGATGATGATGCAATGTCCGTGATCTCAGCATAAAAATTGACCACCTCATTTTTTCCGTGGACCACTACGGGTAAATTGCAGTTTTTTTGTGGACGTCAGCCACTTACACAGCTTGATACCTTTTCACCCTAAAACCAAAAAAAAAAACAAAAAACTCTACTATAATTGCACACCTTAAAAGTCGCTAGTGGTTGTAGTCAGGTTTCTGACCACCAAAACCATACAACAAAGGCATAAACACGTAAAATCCATGACCAGGATATGAACCAAGGACCTCTAGTGTGGCAATCCGGCGGCGTGCTAATAAATCCACCAACCGGGTCGTCAATAACCTACGACTATAAATCCCATTGTGGTAGGAAGAGAAAGATGCCCCTAGCTATTTATGTTGTTTTATACACGCTCGTAAATTTCAGCCACATTTTATATTTAACTCATTTTTAAATTATCTCAAAACATATGTGTTGTATGTCCCTTGTTAAACCAACGTAGTATCTTATTAAAGCTCAACATAGCACAGTTTTTACAGCCACAAAGGAATATAATTACTTCTCTACCTATGCGCTGTTTTGCCCTTCGGGTATCAGGTAAATTTCGTACAAAGGCCCTACCTTTGCGAGAGATCGCTTACCGTGTTTTATTTAATTAACTTGGAAGGCACAAATAAAATTGTTTTACCTTAAAATGTGGAGTTTGTGCGATTTTGAAAATTTAATCAACGTCTTTGCTGTTTTGAAGGTTTATAATTAGTAAGTTAACCTAACCATACAGTTTTATCATTACTATCTGTGCCATCTCCATGGGGAATTTAGAGAGAGTGTGTCACACGAGTGATTTTTGAGCGTAGGTGATATGGTAACTGCACTGTAATGAAGTCGCAACTAAACTGGCGTAATTTTTAAGCACAGTGATTTCGCCGCAATTCCACCGCGACATGGATTTATCTCAGAAATATTGCGGGCTATATCGATTTCATAATCTTCTATTCCTAACTGGAATGAAGTATAATATTGAAGCTTGCAGGTTTCCTCATTATGTTTTCCTTCACCGAAAAGCCAGTGGTGTTACAAATCGTACATAAATTCCGAAAAACTCATTGGTACGAGTCGGTCTGGACGGGGATCGAACCATCGCCTCCTGCACGGCAGGCAAGGTTACTCGATACTGGACCACCACAGCTTACTAAACATGTTTATTTATTTATTAGAAAAATAATCTAAAAATTACTTTTTTGCTATTCTTACCCAAAGGGTAATAAAAACGGGACCCGATTCATAAGCCTACGCAGGTCATTCAGAGAGCTGCATCTTCTGAACCGTAATAGGTGGCCAGTTATCATTTTCACAAATACAAAAAAAAAAGTGGAAAATTAACGGGGTCTCCATTCTCACTCTATCGTAAAACGGTAATACATACAAGCGTCAAACTTGTTTCATTATAGTGCAGGCTCTAAATTATAACAACAAATAATAAAAACTGGCCAAATGTCAGTTAGTTTTGCGCTAAGGGACTCGGTAAAAATCAATTTTTCGATAAGTTAAAATATTGTGTGGTGGTACGGAATCCTCGGTGCGCGAGTAGCTCGACTGGCACTTGGCCGATTTTATTTATAACTAGTGTTTTCCCGCGACTTCGTCCGCACAAATTATATACCAGATTTTAAGTCAGATCATAAGCTATCAAACAAAAAAAGTTTCATCAAAATCGGTTCAGTAGTTTTTGCGTGATGCGCGAACAAACAAACAAACTAACAATTCTGTCAATAGATGGCGCTGCACGTTTTTAAATCGCGCTATCGATATGTTATTTGAATTTATATGAAGAGAACCGCTACTTTTTATTCCTCGTGATTTTACGGTTTTATAATAGTTAACCCATCCCGTGTCGACCTCCCGCGCAAAAAAAGTGCCCCAAATGTCTGGGAATATTACGTCATTTGTTTTATTTTCGACTACCTTTAGAAAATAATTATTTGTGGAGGTTATGTGTGACCCTATGGTATAAAAAAATTTCAATGGAAAGCTCACAATATTTGCCACAGTGATGTGATGTTATATTAGAGCTAAATTACGTACCTGATATTCAAATATAATTATCAATTTTGATTTCGAGTTTTTTGTCATAACCTCGAACGAAATTCACAATCACATTATTTTTTTTCACTGTTTGCACTTCACAGATCACACTAACTACACGATAATATAATAAGCTTTTATTTTATCACTTTACAGTAACAATACTTTGTTTCTAAAATAGAACTACGACACAATAACACAATAACAAAACATGAACTCGCGGCCATGCCGGCGCGGACCGAAACTGCGCTTTATTTTTTATTGCGTTTCGTTTTTGCCAACCCACACTCCAAAAAATAAAGTGACACCCCACTAGTATCCCAAGTCTATAAAAAATATAAAACGTGAGGTAGAACGAAACGCGCCTGCACAACCGCCCAACCAATGGCGGCACTATGCTTACGGGTCCGACGTAGGACCCACAAACACTCTACGTATGAAAAATTTTTGGGTCCGACGTCGGACCCTCAGACATGGGACGGGTTAAGATTAAGATAACACACCTACTGAACCCATTTATTTATTAATCGAAAAACAACATCACGCACATCCACGGCTCTATCAAAGGGAATTCCTCACTCACATCCACAACATGTTTCGTCAAAAATAACATTACTGTTATAACATTACATTACGTACTTACTAAAATACTCTTTATAAATAGCTTGTATTTTTTTCTCTGTGAAAATTACATTAAAAAGTCGCTAGTGGCGACGACCTAACTAGTTGCCACGCTTGCAAAGTTTGGGTACTTATTAAGTGAAAAAGTTATTGAATATACTAACCAGTTAAGACATTTTCTGACTAACCATCGGGCGCATAATAATATTATGTTCACACATTTACAGCTTGGCAAAAAAGTCGTGATCAAAAATTTGGGCGCTGCCTCCACGCAAGAACGTCAAAATCACGCATAACCCTAGAGGTATTATACCAGGGGTGCGTTCAGAACCTACGCCCAGAGTGCGCCCAGAGTGCACTCCGAGTGCAATTTTTCGCCCTAACGCCGTTCCGAGGCTCGGTGAAAAGCGTATTACCCATAAGAGCGAGCGAGAAGAACAACCGCACCCAAAGGTTCTGAACGCAGCCCTGGAATAGAGAAACATACAGCTGAGAGAGCGAGATGTACCTAGCGGCACCACTGTATAAAAGAAAGAGCTACGTGACGCGAGGCAATAGAACCGTTTTCTAGTCACTAATAAATTTTTACAATTCGGTTTCCGTGAATAATTGGAAATCTGAATTGAAATCGTAGACAATTTTGTGAAATATACTGACACTACTTCATTAATTTATCCACGATTTCACGTTAGACTCAGAATTATAGACAGAATTAGAATTTTTTCCTACGAATAGTCTCCTGAAAACATCCAAAAACGGTTTCATTTGACAACTCATGTCACTGCCTCTATTCCTGTAAGGTATAATAACTTTATGGCATAACCGCTGGCAACACCACCATACTAAAATTTTTGTTCCAACTGTCACCACGATCATGACTTTTTTGCCAAGCTATACCGTTCAGAAATTTTTAATGTAATCTGGAGAGCGATTTTTGAAAGTCATTCGGTGAGCTCAGCAGTTGAAAATGTGAAAATTACTATGGAGATACGCATCTTTCTACTGCTGAGTTGACTTTCAAAAATCATACTTCAGGAATGCGATTTTTGAAAGTGAAATCAGCAGCAAAAAGATGCGTATCTCCAGAGTAATTTTGACATTTTCAACTGCTGAGCTCACCGAATGAGATTCAAAAATCGCACTCCTGATCTGAATTGTGATGAGGGAAAACCTGTAATAGTATTGAGGCTTTTGTAGTAAGCTGAAGTAGCTCTATTAACATTTAGTTTCGCATGATTAAGAAATCTTAAATATTGTGATTGCGCCAAATAACAGTAAAAGTACTCTTAACAATTAAAGTCGGAAAACAGGTTCAAATGTAGGTGAGAATGTTTTCCTTATCACCTACATTTCCTGTTTTCCAATCCAAATGTGAGGGACAGCTGATTTTAGTAATAGTAAAGTTTCTGAACACCACAAAAGGGAATAGGGAATCCCATTCGTGATTCAAAGTTTATCAATTCCATAAACAAACTGATTTTCCATCTTTTATCAAAGGAATTCTTTTTTCCTTTCTCCATCTCGGTCCGCCGCGATGCCAACTTATGTTTTGTTGAACCCATTCACTATAATAGCTTTGTCCCACTTCTTGCTTGAATGCGACGGACGTGACCAGGCCCACTCTAGCTGGCCATTTCAACTGCATCTGATATTTCAACTTAGCTGCAAAGTTTTTATGTCGTGAGAGTCATCACTTCGACGTTGTTATCTAAAGTGAAGTTACGTTGTTTGTTTTGTAGAAACCCACTTTTAACGGTAGATTTGAGTACTAGTTTTGTAACATCATCATCAACCTGTATATGTCCTACTGCAAGGCACAGGCCTACCCTAATAGAGGGTGTTTGAGCGTTAGTCTACCACGCGAATTATAGTTCATATATGTAAGAGTATGGTTTTTAAATAATAACACTGAACTACACTATTTTATATGTATTTAATTACGATAAAACAATAAGAAATCGCTTTTAGTGATAAGACCGCCCTTTGTACCCTTCTCATTCTTGTTTTAAATTGTATTTTTTCTAATCTTGGTGTGCAAATAAAGAATATTTATCTTATCTTATCTTATCTAATGGGTGCTAACAGTTTGATGTGTACACCAAAAGTAAGACCGTAGATGAGGCGACAACGCTCTTAGTGTGGAGTCAGCATATTCTTACATGCCAGAGGGATGCTTTAATCTATAACACGCGACCAATGTGATTTGGTAGACTTCAGATACGCATCAAAATTTCTTGTTTAGCGTATGCAGGTTTCCACGCGGTGTTTTTATGCACCGTTTGAGAGCAGTCGGTATAACGTACACTACAAGCACAGTATTACTATAAGGCTTAAAGTAGGGCAACGTTAGTTAGAAAAACTCATCGATACCTACATTGCATATCCTCAAATTCGGACCTCATGATTGAGTGTCCGTCATCATCTTATCGTATGTCATTTTTTGTCTTCCTATTTGGATCCAGGGAGGTTTAAATTTCGAGGTCAAGATGTTCATTGAGTGTCCATATCTCTCCGCAACCCGCCACCAATATAAGATCTATATGTTTACAGCCGAACCCACATGCTCATACGCTTACGCATCATAAAATCGCTTACAAATTAAGATCCGTACGAAAATAATGTTAGTATATGAAATTCACCATCATAAAACTAACAAAATAAAAAACAAAATTGTTTATCTTCAAAAAATTTTATCGGTCAAGAGCGTGACGGACACGCCGAAATCAGGGTTCGGTAGATATTTTACAATGATAGTTTGACTATTTGATCATTATATTTCAATGCAAATGAAATCAAATATACTTTATTTAACACCAAAATAGAAACTGTAAAATATAGAAAGAGAAAAAAACAATAGGCACAAAATATGGCGGTCTTATCGCTAAGAAGCGATTATTTATATACATAATAGGTAAACTTCACTGACACACTGAAAAGTTTAGATGCAAAAATAAGTACTTAACTAATTGATGCAATACAGACAAACTAGTAGAAAAGGCGAAAGTGTTATGGTTTCTTGTTTTATTAAGGAACCCAAAAAAGGTACTTACAAATATTGATAAAGTAATTTCAAAGCTCGCTTCTATCTAAATTAAAATAACAAACACAATTCCGATCTCAATTATTCGTAAAGCGTTTTATACCCATAGCAATTATAAAATAACAACATCTCAGTTAAACTTGTATTATATCGTTTAGTATATTGCGTGTAACACTCTTAATCACCCATAATCGCTTCCCTATTTCTGATGAACTCTATTTTCATGCTATAAACAGGCTTTATTCCCCCCTTTCCACCCCTAAAAACCCCTAAACTCCCCATACCACCCCCCAATCCATTTCGATCCTTATCTCTTCGCTCCGATATTAACTTAGGCAATTTATCGTTTGTTATAAAGTATTACCAATATTAATAAGATAACGAATAATGTGTTTTAACTAAAAGTATTATGGTTTACTTTAAGTTTTGTTATCGCTAGAAGAGTGCTTCAAACCATAATTACTTTGTTAATTATAAATACCGTTTCAGTCTTAAGGGGCCATAAGTCCCGACAAATATTTTCTATGAGAAACGAGATTGCCCAGCGCTCCGAAAAGTATTTTGCCGTATTTTCGAATAAAAAGTACTTTTTCTAGGTTTTTTTTAATGATTTCAAGTTAAACTAATGGTACCCATATGTGAGTATAAATGCAAAAAATCGGAAAAAACGAGAAAAATGTTTAAAAATGCATGACAATACGTCATCTTTGTGACGATTTTCTATCAAGTGAATTTATTCCAATCCATTCAGTTTATGATTTCCCTAGATAAACTATCAAAAAATACTGAGGTACGACTTTAGTTTCGGTAAATGGTATAAATCTAGTCGTAAAATGAAAAATAAAAGATGCCTCCGAGGTATTTCCATCTACTATTACGCCTTAATAGTTAATGCCTACGCATTTATTAAAGATGGTGTTAAAATAAAAATAAATGATCGTGGACCGTGTAGCCCGTGTCCAATCTTTTATCTATACATAAATAAAACAGGACCATGGCTGACTGACAAACAGAATAGCCGAAGGCAGATATTAAGAGTCGTATTTATGGTTCCGTACCTCAAAAGGAAAAAACGGGACACTTAGGGTTGAACTACATCACACAGAACAGCATCGCATTTCCCGTCGCTCCATCCTTTTCTTTCACTCAGGAACGTCATTTGCTGGAGCATATAAGATAGACGCGGCGTGCTGTGTGGTGTAGTTCAACCCTTATAGTATCACTTTACTGTCCGTCTACCAAGATCTTTATAAAAAAATACTCCATTTATGTCACATATTTTGATACTCTCTAACAAATCGAAACCTATAGGGAATACACGGCGACACAACAAGCTACGCAAAATAAATCTAAGCTGACTGCGCGACGTTATACATTACTCTACCTACGCGAGCCCAGCACATTTTGGTTTTGCGTAGCTTGATGTTTCGCCGTCATGTGTACTTCTATTGGTACTTCCCTTTGACTTAAACTATAAACTGGCATAAAGAATGGTCTCACGTAAATCCGAAAATTTTTAGTTACCTTATCACATAAAACAATAAAAATTTTCGATTACAAACTTACGATTTCAGTTGGGCAATCGACCGTGATTATTGTAGCCCCGATGTATTGAGGAACTATCAAGGAGGTTGAAACCATATTTCTTCGATATAATACGTCAAATCTCTCAACAAAATCTCTTAACATTATTTTTAAACTAACACAGCAACAATTGTACAAAACAGAACAGAATTGCTTTTCAACAATATTTCCTGTACAAACTGAATTTCGTTAAGAATTCAAGACACGCCTCCATTTTCTCTCGCGAAAAGAAAAATAATAGACATTTATTCGGCCCTTGTACTCACAGTGTGAATAAAACAAAATAATGAAGCTGGGTTTATAAAAAGTAATTTGGACGATAACTTTTGATATAAAAACAAAAGAATAATTTAACTTTGCGTATTGCATTATTAAAGCCTACTTAGATTTGGTTTGAAATATGATTGACGATTATTAGGGACCGTATTAATAAACAAATCAAGAACTAGTCTAAATAACATAACAATTAAATTGTTCGATGCTTATGAGGAATAGATAAGAATTGCCGACTATAATTGACTTTCAGATGCTGAAATACGTAAATCAATAAATTTACTTAGCTTAAAACATAATTATCTTTCTTGAACCACACGATGAAAGAAGAAGAGATGAGAATAAAAATTTCGTGGAGCACAGGTCGATGAAAAAGTCTTCGAATCCAAAACCCGAATATCGCCTGAAAAGAAAGCCATGGAATGCAATTAACTCTCCCCGCGTTTCTGTATTGGATGCTTACTAGAAACACCATACATAAAATAAAGGTGTTTCAAAGAGCGGCAGGGTTGTACTCGTATCCTGGGGGCCTCACACTGAAAAAAAAAATCAACAAATTTAACCAAATGTTTAGCTTTACACAAAAAAAATCTGTTCTGTTAATTTATTTTCAGAAATCAGAAATCAGAAATTTTTATTGCAGAACTAGTTACAACAAATAGGTCTTAAATGAAGGATAGTTTCGAATCACAGTTCGTACCTAGATCAGGCATGCAATAATTATAAACAAATAACATTTTTCCACTTAGATCGCTACTAAGTAATAATAAAATTAAACATTCTTTTAAACATAATTTTGACATAATTTTTTTCAGTGACAATGCTATCAATCATCCTTGTTAAAGAATGAGTTTTGATTTCTCGTTCACAAATGCAAGAGGAAAATAATATGCGTGTTTTTTAGTAATTGAATAAAAGTTCCGCCTAAATTGTGTGGTTGGTTGGGTAGTGCTCGATGACTAAGCATTTTCGTAGATCCGAGTGAAGTAACGCTGACTCATCGTCTTGTCACGTTTCCAGCATTTTTATGAATACGCAAATATTTGTACGTTGCACAGCTTTCTATGTGTCTTTATAGTAAATACTAAAATAATTTGATATATCTGGACGTACGTGTTCGCGCTGAAACATATAAAAATGTAACAAAACGCATAAAGAGTAACAATTACTCGCCAGTCTTCGATTGATCGACCGATCACGCGCACGTCTATAAATTAATAAAAACTACGAAAGCAAAAAGAATTTCAACAATGTTTTTAGTTGATTTGTATTACTAACACGTACTTACATTTGTGATGGTTAGTCTGGGACACTTTTTTTTTCGAGAATGTTGTACTAGACTCGGCGTCCATTATTTGGTATGTCAATGTCCAGGGCATGTTATGCCCTGGATTGGTAGGCTTCGGATCGAGTCCCGGCTGCTATAAAATGTTTCATTATTTAATCAAAGTTCAAAGTTCATTTATTGCATAACTACAGGTTTATAAAAAGCCCTAAGCTTACCAGTTTACCGAATTTTAGTCGAATTTAAAATTATTACAATTGTTGATGATATAGGTACTTAAAATGTGACATGTGTAAAAGAGGTGTGTCAGCTGAATTGACGGCTAAAAGAGATGAATGGAGGAAGACGACATATTGCGCCGACCCCAAATAATGGGATAAGGGCGGGAAGAAGAAGATAGGTACATACAATGTCAAATAGTTATAATACAAAATTAACAGAATGCCAAACAATCTGGTTCGAACTAGGATCGTACATAATATTTTGGGGAACTACATAAAAAAACGAACTGAAACTGTTTTGTACCCACTGTCCATTATAAGTGGCGACGGGCTCACCCCCCGTCACACACTGGACAGAATTTCGGTACTACGGTGAAACGTGGACGTTCTGAGGTTTCAGAATATCTCTGACTACCCCCAAGGGGAATATAGTCGTGAGCATAATTATGCTTATGCTTATTTAACGCACGTTATATTCAAGCATTGATATATCTTATATAGTATTTATGTCAATGTATTCCAGCGACAATGTCTAAATCAATCCACAAACGATTAAGTGAAATTTGCTGAATACTGAATAATTTGAACACACGATTTGGGTTACGTTGTTAAGTCTATAATCAATAACCGCTTTACCTGTTTCGAATTTATAACCTACTACTCAGAAACGTTGCTACGTCATTAAGGCTTCAATTTATTTTAAGGTAAACAATCTACGCCGTAGACGAGTTCGTAGCAAAAATTGCTACGTCGTAGCGCTGCGACAAGTCACGATACTAGTTTGTAAGTTTTCCTAGTTCATACATTTTGCTTTTACACCGTTAATTAAAGTTCAATATTAGTTTAGTTAGAGTAACTAATATTTCAAGTTTTCCAATTAAATTAGTTGGCATTATGCTCATTAGTCAGATACTGTGTGATTTTCAAATTAATTAAAATTTTCAGAGTTGGTTCTGACCAACAAACTAAAAAACTTTTACTACGAGATCAAACCTGAAATCGCAAAAAAAAATCTGCCGATCCATACATTTGGGTCAGGTAGCCATTGACATTTTCTATGGAATAACCGTTTTTTTCTCCGCGATTACATATGGGTTCCATAGTAAGTTGTTCAGTTTAAAGGTCTTGCAGCGCTCGTTGGCGTAGTGGAGCTTCGGTATTGGAAACGATCACCGAAGTTAAGCAACGTCAGGTCCGGTCAGTCTTTGGATGGGTGACCGTTTAGTGGTATTTCATCTCGAGCGTTTTAATGCTTTTGAAGGCACGTTAAGCAGTTGGTCTCTGATAGTTCCGTCAGATAGCGTTATAACCATTTGTTCAGAGGCCTATTAAGGCGGCTTGAAAATTATCTTACAGCAAGTTGACCACTAATTTGCCTCCACCAACACGCACCGGGTCTGCGTGGTGGAGTATGGCCCACTCCCTCTCACCCTTATTCGTGAGAGGAGGCCTTTGCCCTGCAGTGGGATTCTACAGGCCATAACATACGTAATGGTCTTACTCTAAACACCCCTTTAAGTATGTAACGCATTCAAGTTTACCACCTGCGTACCTCCATAATGTAAAAAATAAATAGTTGCGAAGCTCAGCGGTTGCGGCGTCGAAGCCCGCGCGGTGTGCGTGGCACGGCGGGGGACGTGCGTCCCCGAACTGAATCTAAACTATTATAAAACTGTAACTGAAGTGTGTCTGTACATTGAAGATAAATTTACAAAAAAAAGATTACGATATGGTTTTTAGGTATCCCTGACTCGAAATCAACCTTTTTTAGAAATTTTGTCTGTCTGTTTGTTTGTGTGTTTGTTTGTTTATTTGTTTGTTTGTTTGTTTGTTTGTTCGCGCATCACGAAAAAACTACTGAACCGATTTTGATGAAACTTTTTTTGTTTGATAGCTTATGATCTGACTTAAAATCTGGTATATAATTTGTGCGGACGAAGTCGCGGGAAAACACTAGTTCACTATAAGGCTATGAGGGTACTCCCGGCCCCCGCGCCCCGCGCTCGATTGACCTGCCGCGACCGCTGAGCTTCACCACTATTACAATTTTTTTACACTATGATAGCATATTCGGAGTATAAAAAATATAATTTTGCCTTGGTAATAATTAAGCAACGCCATGGTTCAACGGGCATCTTACCTTAATGCATACATACGATACGTCTTACTCTAATATAGTAGGACGTATCCAATATAATCAGACCTCCTCCCTTCGGTGTCTTAATAGTGATGTGAACGATGTGCTAATACATTACGTTTATGGTTCACTATAAAAAAACCAGCCAAGTGCGTGTCGGACTCGCTCATGATAAGGTTACGTTGTAATTATTAAGAAAAGCTTATCCTGACGAAGCTTAGGTGACCTAAGGAATCTTCAAAGGCGAACAACACAAACACAAACTCAAAATTTAAATTACATATTGGAGCTTGAAGCCTACTTTATTAAACATCAAATCTTCTTTTGATGTTAGTGCGTTCACACACGATGACGCACTGACGGAGCGGCAGATGTTAGTCCAAAGAACCACACCCGGTGCGTCAATGCGTCACCGTGTGTGCTTCTCTGTGCGGTTTCATACAACTTCTTGCTTCACAAATGACGGACTGACGTCTGCCGCTGCGTCAATGCGTCATCGTGTGTGAACGCACTTACCACTGCAACGGAACGTGTTGTCGCTGTAGAGAAGAAGAAACGAATACATAATTACATAACACGACTTGAAACTATTAAGATTATTTTATCTAATCTAAACTATTATAAAACTGTAACTGAAGTGTGTCTGTACATTGAAGATATTTACAAAAAAAAGATTACGATATGGTTTTGGAATCACGGACTTGAAATCAACCCTTTTTAGAAAGTTTGTCTGTCTGTTTGTTTGTGTGTTTGTTTGTTTGTTCGCGCATCACGCAAAAATTACTGAACTGATTTTGATGAAATATTTTTTTTTGATAGCTTATGATCTGACTTAAAATCTGGTATATATATAATTTGTGCGGACGAAGTCGCGGGAAAACACTAGTTTATACATACAACCAATAGTGCCATTTAATTTTGTTCCATTTGTATCGACAGCCGAGAAAATCTTTGTTTAATATTTATGTTACATGTTTTTATTTGATTTTTCCTTCACTGATTGTGCTACAGCGGTTGTAATTTTCTTAGAAAGTACTTACCTACTTAGAGACAATATATGTATGATAGTTTCAGATTTTTAGTCCAGTAAAAATACGCGTCGAAAGGAAATAATTTAAAATAAGCAATTTTTTTTGCTAGATCGTTTATACAAATGATATTAAGATACTTTATTAATGAATCCCACTAAATTTCGTATTTTTAGTTTTTAGTACTAAAATGTAATTTTTTTATTTATAGTGTCAGATTTCTTACTTTTTTCATTTTTATTGTTTGTTTTAGGTTATGAGTTTACATACACTGTGTAAATTTTGTACTAAAATTGATTTTTTCGAAATTTCTACTTATTTAAAAACAAAGGTTCCGTGGTGATTTTTCGTTGGATTTACTTCTAATATAAAAGAATACAAATAAATTTAGCAAATGGAATAAAAAAATTGCATATACTATTTTTTTCCAATTTTACATAAATTTTTTTTATTTGTTTAATTATTTAATAAAAATTTTAGAGGGATTTTCAATTTAAATGATAACTAGAATTATAATCTAAAATATGAAAGAAAAAAACCGGCTATTATAAATTATTTACATTCGCCATACAAGCGACCCGTAACTTTACTGGAGTATTTGGTTTTTTCAAGCCAAAAAACATAAAAATATAAATTTTGGAAATTAAAGTAACACGAATCTTTTATTAAATTAAAGATTGAAAAAGTCGGGCGGCGAGCAGGATTCGAACCCACGACCTGCCTATCCGGGGCATGCTCTACTCCAACAGAGCTGTGTCGCCCCGCAAGCCACGACGATCTTTAATTTGATTAAGCTAACATGGCATACGTGTAAAAATAATAAATTCGAATCTTTTATGTTTAAATGATCATCACTTTTCACTTAGTACAAATAACAAAGTCATATCTGTTTTATTATTTGACCCATGTATGCTATCTGAACAAAAGTAAGTACTATTCTAGAAAAAAGCAATTAAATCTCCTTTAAACCTAATGAGATTAAAATAAAGCCGATGCCTTGATAGGTTTCTGTTCAATTACTTTTTGCTTATGCACTATACGATATTATGAAAAAAAAAACTTAAAGTTATCATAACTTTTGAACCGTTGATGGTTCTACCGTCAATTCTTAGGAGATAAATATTTAGAAATGACCTCCATACTTCCATAGACACCCTGTACACGGCACAAAAATATAATAAGCATCGAGTATCCAATATAATCGATTCGTTGCACATCACTATCTCTAAACGAGGCCAAGAGGGTGGTGTATTTGGAACTCTTGGAGGTGTTACGATACGCTCCGGACCTGTGTGTAATCGACGATGTTAAAATTAACTTAATCCGAGATGGCGTTTTCGGTTCACCGGTCTTAAGTTCGATGTAAGGGTTCTACATGTTATGGGGTTCTGAAAATTATGTTGACATGTACCGTAGTCTGAAGAGAGCTGGGTGGTGCGTTGCGGAGAAGCATGGACTCTCAATCAAGAGGTTCGGGTTCGAATCCGCACGGACAACATGCCAAGTACCAATGAGTTTTTCTAACTTATGTACGTTTTACCGACTGCTCTCAAACGGTGAAGGAAAACATCGTGAGGAAAACTGGATAATGCAGAAAAAGAAATTCTGATGCATATGTGAAGTTTAACAATCCGCATTGGGCACGCGTGGTGGACTAACGCCAAAACACCCTCCTAGAGGGTAAGCCTATGTCCTGCAGTGGGACGTATATAGGCTGATGATGATGATGTACCGTAGTCAAACATTTTGATTATAAATAGCAAAAAATGTTTTCAGTGTACGGTTGTAAATTTGGGTTTTATCTAGCTCTCTCCAGCGCCCGCGGCATGGTGCCTCGACGATAACCGTTGTATCGCGCCTGCTAACTCATTCGTTCGCGCGCAAAAAGAAAGGGAGCTAGGGCGCGATAGCGCTTTATCGCGCGATCATGCCGCGGGCGCAGGTACTTTTATAAAACTGTAACAGAAGTGCGTCTGTACATTGAAGGGAGAAGAAAACTAATTTTAGCCAAATGACATCCACACACCTCCCACAAACATCTCCATAACGAACTATGTTGTGCTGCTCGCATTTATCAAATCGAGAAGTTACCTTTACCAGATCGTCTGTCCATCTGGTGGGGACCGTGCAGCCCCGTTTTTCGATTCAGGGTGTCCACTCCATCTTTTGTACTCGATCTGGCCCGCAGCCGTCGCCGTTCGGTGTGGATGGCCACCATATTGCCACTTTCGGAACTCCAGTTTCCTGCGATGATTCACAAGAAACTGGAGTTCTATTGCAAGGATCGAATCAGGTATATAGATCACTACAATAAATGTAGCAATAAATTCCGTGCAATAGTATCTCCATTGTGTTGTGTGACCATACTAAATAACTGTTTCAATGCCATGTCTCTACTGGAAATACGCTATTAATTTGAAGTTTTGAGCTTTTGCTCTTGAGGCACTGAAGTATTTTGACGACAAGATGTTGTTAATGTAAACTTACAAAACCAGGATTTGAAATTAACAAAATTTGTATTATGCAGCAAAATTGTTATAAAATATCTTTTAGAATTTAACGTGTGTGTTTATTCCACAAGGAGCCTTGTATGTTACTGTATTTATTCCCTAGTGAGCTTAATATAAAACCACCGAACCTAATAAATGCCGTTGTGTTTGTTATTTTACGTTGTGAGTTATTGTTTTTAATACTATTAATGTCCATTCATTCGAAATTTAATATTACACATTCTTATTACTTGTAATATTACGACAAATATGAAAATAATCCAACTACTTATATATCCAGTGAAACCAACGTAATTGTACAAATTGGTGCCGATACTAAAAAGGGTCAAATTAGCGGCAACAAAAACCAATGACCCGTAAAGTAATTAGGCGATAATGCTGCCAAATTGTAGCTACTGGCATTCTGAGGTTTCTCTTTGGGACTCTAGCTATTATTAGTTTAATCTCCACTTACTTCAATCAATTAGTATCAAATGTGTCTGATAAAAGGGTTTAACTTTGTTAACGCTAGTATTATTTGAAACTGGAGATCACCTCTTTTAACACCTTTTTGACCTTTTGAGGCTAATAATTAGTATACAATTTGCGTCCTACTTCGGAGTTTAACTCCCACACGTAATGCTGACAGAGATTAATCTTGGCTAATTTGCAAGCTGCCTCAACAAGCCTTTGACGTGGCTAAACGAATATCGCTATCGAGTAGTATTGAAAATAACTTCATAATGTGATTTCCAAAGTACGGAGGCGCTCGTGATAAAATGCTACATAAATAATCAATGGTCGATTTTCTGACGGGCAGTTTAAACGTCGTTCGATATGCTTCGATTAATGGCGTTATCGTTATATGGACCCCACATAAATCAGGCTAAAAATTAAAAATAAACATGCTTCTCCTAGCTTGAGGTATCGGTTGACGAAGTAGTTTCTCAAGGTATCCTTCTTTATCTGGTAATAATTGTAGTAAGAATCTACACCTGAACTATTTCTTCAGTTAAGTGCGTTCACACGATGACGCATTGACGCATTTGTGAAGCAAGAAGTTGTATGAAACCGCACGTAGAAGCACACACTGTAACGCATTGACGCACCGGGTGTGGTTCTACGGACTGACATCTGCCGCTCTGTCAGAGCGTCATCGTGTGTGAATGCACAAATCTGAGAGACACGCGGAGAAACGCCCACACCCATCAGTTTATTCACCGCAAGCAAGTGAGAGATCCCCCAAGAAGTAGTCTCTGTCAAACGCACAGGGTGAACTGGCCCACACCCGCTGCTGTTTTCTCCAAACTCATCCCATCCCACCCACCGAATCCCATAGAAGTGATGGGGGCACTTCATCTGAGTTGCTTGACTTCGATGGTCGTTTCGAATATCAAAACTCACAACACAAAATGAAAAAAAACTATCTTTTCAGTTTATCTAATATAAGTTCTTATTGTATTTTAAGAGGATAGACCAGCACCGTTTTCACCATAAAAACGTATTCCCCTGTTTTCTCCTTGGATAATCATACTAGAGCAAAATTTTTTACCATACAATCTATGTCACCTCTGCCATGTCCCTATGTTTTGCTTTTTTGCATTAATTAATTACTGTAAGAACAAAGAACCTTCGAAAATGACTAATTCTACCGCCCGTTTTCAGACATCCAGTAAACAAATTTGACGAATACAAAGGACATAATTATATAGCCATTCAAAGTCTTTCTCATATTATTTTTGAAAGGTTTAGTTTTGGAGGAGGAAACGGGGGAATACGAAATGCTGATTTCGTAGATTTTTTGTATATAAAATCGGTCCGAGCTGCAGTTGTCTCTTTCGCGGTGGGGCGGATCTGATAAATACTTACGTAGTTGGAAAAGTGACCTATTCTCCAAATTAGCATTTCAGCCCGCCTATCCTCTTAAGATGGCAGTCGCTTTGCTACCAAAATCATAATTAATATATTTTTTAAAAATTATTTTATCGTTGAGTTATGTTTGTGCAGCAGAAACATTTTTGAAAGCTCGTTTATCAAAAAGCGAAAACTGTATTTAAAGAAAAAAGTTTATTTTTCATTTATAATGAACTTGGGGACATATTTACAGAAGTTTTCAAGAATTTGAATAAGTTTAGTTAATTTTCACAAGTTTGAAAGATTTTTAAAGAAATCACAATTCTAATGTGGCCTTTGAGAAAAAAAATCGAGTAGGCTCTATCAGGACTCCGCATTGGAGTACTAGAAACTTCTTGTACCGAATAATGAAATCCTCTAAATAATAGTAATTAAATAAAACCGGTAGGTGCTTTACTTTCAAAGTAATAAGCGATCTTGTCATAACATATTTCGTTACATAATAATAATGATATTATGGTTTATGGAAGTGACTCTAAAAGACCGAAATGAAAGACATTTCACGTCAATAAGTTATTTTCACTTACTATTTTCCAAGCCGTGGTGGTCCAGTGGCGAGTAACCTTGCCTGGCGTGCAGGAGGCGATTGTTCGATCCCCGTCCAGGCCGACTCGTACCAATAAGTTTTTCGGAATTTATGTACTTAAATTTCGAGGCATGTACCCACTGTCCATTACAAGTGGCGACGGGCTCACCCCCCGTCACACTGGACATGGTTTTGGTACTACTGGTGGAACATGGATGTTCTGAGGTTTCAGAATATAGTCGTGAGCATGCTATGCTTCTATTTTCCAATAAGAGAGAGGAAACAAACAGGAAGGAACAAAGGCGAATAAACGCATCAAGCTAGCCCAGAAAAACAACATAAAAACATGAATAAGTAAGTCATCAAATATTCAACAAAACATTACATCGTTCAGCATAAGCAAGTTATAATAATATTTGCGCGCGAAATGACGCATTTATTTAAGTAGCAGTTACCCGTTGAAGATTTTATGGCATGAATATAGCCTGGTATATAACGCCTTAATGTGTTGAATGATATTTACAGGTCTCAGCGAGATGTTAATTTGGTGCAAAAAAACACAATATTTATCTTGTGAAAATCTGCAAAAATCTGTTATGAGGGGTTATATAGAGACAAGCACTGATTGATTAAAATTCTTCTTCTTCCTTGTAAAAATATTGGAAACAGGATCGTGATTGAAAATAGCCTTCTTGAGTGAAGTTATTTTCTTCCCCGTGGACAGTCTGCACTAGAAGTCTCGCTGACTATGTTAAGCCATATTCACTTAGATACAATCGTAGGATACTAGTCACGGATCTAATATAATCAAATGTGAACCTTTTGGCATTCTCTGATATACCTACAAGCTGTAAGTAAAGACAGTTGCATTACTTTAAAGGGTGATTGTACTTATGATATTGAATAACTTTACCCAAGGAACCTATACAGGCTGTGAGTGACAGCCAAGTGAAAGTTGTCCAGTTTGATGGTCTGAATTCCGTTTCAGTATTTGCCAGGTTGTCACTTACACCCTGTATAGGCAATTGGTTCAATGAGAAAAATAATGACTTTTCATACTAAATGGATTACATATGTAACTGGTTAAATTTTTTTTTTGCTTGTGTACATTGTATGTGAAGCGCTCGTTGGCGTAGTGGAGCTTCGGTATTGGAAACGATCACCGAAGTTAAGCAACGTCCGGTCCGGTCAGTCTTTGGATGGGTGACCGTTTAGTGGTATTTCATCTCGAGCGTTTCCGTGTTTCGGAAGGCACGTTAAGCAGTTGGTCTCGGATAGTTCCGTCAGATGGCGTTGTAACTATTCGTTAAGCCAGGTCAGAGGCCTATTGGCGGCTTGAAAATTATCTGACAGCAAGGTGACCACTAACTTGCCTCCACCAACACGCACTGGGCCCGCGTGGTGGACTATGGCCCGCTCCCTCTCACCCTTATACGTGAGAGGAGGCCTTTGCCCTGCAGTGGGATTCTACAGGCTATAACTTACTTTTTTTTTTTGTAAACTTTTTTTTATTGAGTTTCCTTATGTTCCATGGCGAAGGATTTCCAGTTTCAATCTTGTTTCTTTTCTCATGAATCATGTCATCAACCTTTTCTTTCACCTATACTAGATAACTCAGTCTAGGTCTTTCTCTTCCAATATAGTTTTAACAGAAATTTTTGTCGTAGGTATCAAGTGCCCCATCTTTTTTTTCTGGTTGTCTGCTGTTTTCAGAATATTTCTCTTTTCTTTAAACATTTAGTGTGATGCCTCCACACACACGTGTGTACAAGGATAATATTTTTTTTTATAAAAAACTCCTCCAATGGTCAGCTTAGATCATTACATACGGCGAAACATGTTGACATTTATATCTAAAAACGTTAACGTAGTCCACGTTGCAGGTTACAAACCTATTTCATGATCGTTCCAAAACACCGTATAATTATAATGAATGTAAATGCATAAACCTGAATACTAATGACGAGATATTCAAATGCGTGGGCATAAGATAACTCAATTTGTGTTTTCAGTAAATGTTAATTTTACCAGAATACTCGAATATGATGTGCTATTTACCTTTCACGCTTATAAGTGAGAGGAAGTTTTGCAGTCGAGTGTAGCAAAACACCCTTGTAATATTTCAATTGGTAGTTCAAACCATAAAACTGAACAACCTTCACTATAGGGCCAACATAGAGAAACATAAAATAAAATCCGTTTCATACGAACTGCAGTCCTCGACTCAAATATAAAGGACAGATTTTTCTTTATTTCCTTTAATTTGTAAAGAAATTAGATAGTATTTTAGAAAAACTACCTCTCGATCCACCTTGTCGACTGACCTCTTGTACATCCAAGTCATCAAGTGAGATGCTAGTTATTACCCTAACTTAATCAGCACGACATTTGTTTATTGATGGGACAAAAGTTTGTAAACAAAAGTCCGATACTCTGACGCTAACAAACATACTAATTATAATATCAGGGATAATATAATTACGTAAAAATCCCTAGAAGATATAATTATGCAAAGAAAAATGATGAAAGGATAGCTTCCCTAAATAGGATTAGTTTTAACAAAATTACACTTCCAAAAGTAGAAGATGAAGGTAAAATGAGTTAAAACGTTCGCTGTTAGCGAAACAATGTGATGTGTGAGGTATATTGCTCATGAAATTCGGCTTAAGGAAATTGCCTCTCCACCGAGGTACACTTGAAAGCGTTCAGAGAGGAAAATTTGATAGCTCATAGCTTTGATAGCGTAAGCAGGAGAGTGATGGCACGAATACTCGTAGGTTGAATGAAAAAAAGGCTGATTTTGTTATTTTTTAACCGACTTCAACAAAAGGAGGAGGTTCTCAATTCGACCCGTATGTTTTTTTTTTTTTTTTTGTCCTACATCATATTTTCATAGAAAAACAATTGCGTGAAATGAACAACTTTGAGTGGTAGCGATAAAAAAGGTTCTATTTTTTAGACATTAACAAAATATACTTCATTACGAAATTACAGAATTTTTATAACAATATAAACACTGAAAATCTGTATAATGACCGTAGTAGCAGATCGGCGAACCGACAAAAAGTAGCTTAAATAAGATTCTGGTACAAGTCATCTTTTTTATAGTGTTATCTGGTATCAATGCATTCAGTATGACCTCCTGATTACAAGTAAATGAGAAGACAATCGCTCAGACTGCGGGGGTAGAAACTGTGACGTCATAAAGATGGCCATACAAAGTAAACATTTTTTTTTGTTAATTTTTGGCTTCAGGAGGTCATACTGAAGCTCATACTATACCAGATAACACTATAAAAGAGATGACTTGAACGGAAAGTTCCGAAACATCCTTTTGCCGACCATCTATAGTTGATGTTGGTTAGATAAATTTCGAAATTACAAACACGGAAAACTAAAGGAACTTTTATACTAGTCCGCATAGAATATTTTATGAATCTAGACCTACGGGAAGTAAGTATCCTATAAGTTTTGATTCGAGTATAGAATCATCATCATCATCATTTTCAGCCTGTATCCACCCACTGCAGGGCATAAGCCTCCTCCATATTTTGCCATTCTTCTCGGTCCTCTGCCTGGGTTGACGACATCTGGAAAAGTACAGGCAAGACCTGGATGCGAGTATAGAATATGTAACATAAATAGAAGTATCTTTTGATTGCGTTGCGTTAAGATAGAATTGTTACACTTCCAAGTGACCTTAGACCATAATTGGTGTTTGGTATTAATTTCAACGTGTTCCTGAGAAACACGGTCTTGACATAGAGACGGACGGACAACGAAGTATCCTATTAGGGTTTGTTCATTCCTTGGGAGGTGCGTAACGCTAAAACAGAGCAGTGCATACCATTAAAAATACATAATATTATGCTATTAAAATGGATAACACTTCACTTGAAATGTAAAAAAAAGCCTAAGTACCAAGGGATCAATTTGCAACAATCTATTAATAGAACACCAAAAAGTATTTGCGTAAGTAAATTACCCACATCTGAAGAACGTTAATCAAAATAGAACATAAAAACAATTTTAATGTTATTTTAGTGTTTTGTTTGTTGTCACGGAATTGTCTTGTTCACATTACGGGCACATGACACGACATAAAAGTCGGCGGTACCGCACATCCATTAAGTCTGATTACTAATCACCGGTAATGGAAACTTTGGGTTTAATTTATGATTTTCGAACATTAAAACAATGACTTGATTGTTTTTAATTCTAGGGCAAACGTACCGTGTACGCGTCTACTACATACAGGTGTACATCAACTGAACGTCAAGTCGGGATAAGGAGATAGGCCAGTTATAACAATTACAGGGTGTTATGGTAGACAGTTGCATGACTTTAATGGTTGATTGTTCTGTAGACTCTGAAATGGAATCCGAGATCAACAATTTCAAACAAAAGAGCACTCTTTTGTTTAAATTTTTGACCTCGAATTCCATTTCAGATCATATGTTAATGGTACTGAACAACTTTCCCAAAGGAACAATAGGGAAAATCGGTAAGAAAAATCTACTTTTCAACCAAACGTTTGGTCAGTTGATTGCATTTAGTATGGAGAGTCAATTTTTTTTTTCGTCTATTTTCTAGAGCTTTCTCAGGGAAAGATGTTCAGCATCATGGATATATCCTTAAAGCGATGCAACTGATTATCCTGTATTTAAATGGACAGTGGGTAAAGTACAAACCTCTAAATTCAAGTATCCTGGTTTCTTCATGATGTTTTTTTATCCAAAAAGCCAGTGGTGTTACGAAACGAAAATATTCTACTAAAACCAGCAAAAATAATTCAACCAACCGAGTGAAAAGGCTTCTTCTGGGTTAGCTCGCTAAATCTTCGACCTCATCTATGTCCTAAGGACTGGATTGAGGTCAAGAGCAAACCCATCTGTAGTAAAAAAAAAACCAACACAAGAACAGTTTCCCTTAATGTTCGTATGCACAACGTATACCAAAGTGTCAAGTAGATGAAGTGTAAGAGAAGCCATAAACATGGAACTTTGTCCATGCCGCTGATTTGATGGAATCCCTTAAACTTTGTTCATAATATGAAGTCTCGTAAATCAAGCCATTTTCCTACTACGACGAAAGCTTTCAGAGATTTGCCAGGGGACGTCTTGTCTTGAATTAACTTTGGCAAGATCAAGGAACGGTTCGTTAAGTTTCATTCCGAGTAACTAAGTTAGCTAAGCAGTAGGGACAGAATTTACTCACTTAAGTCTCTGAGTTGCAAATAGCATAAATAATTTCGTAACAGAATTTATTTTTTATTATATTTTATACAGCTCAAGGTGAGGTGGGCTGCGTAGTCAAATCCAGCGGGCAGGCAGAAATTTAACTTAGTATTTTACCATATTTTTTGAGATCGTTATTGGATATAATTAGTTTGGTAACAAAATTATGACTAGCACCGAATGACCCTAACAGGGTCTACCTGGGTCAATAATAAACTACAAAAAACGTAAAGTTGCAGCTATAATATTTTCTTTTAGCATGAAAAATACAGCTCTTCCACACTGACGTTTTGATCGACAATTCATCAGCAATTTTTCGGTACGGCGAGACGGTCGGTGGCGAGACCGCTGATTAGCTGAGAAAACGCCAAAAAATCACCAATCATAACTCCAGTGTGGAAGGGTTCTTATTAGGGGTTGTAATGTTTAACCAATTACTTCACACGATTCCAATCTGAATCCTTAATTATGATGAAAGTGAACCTTGCTATAAATTCTATGTAAATGCATTGAAAAGATAGATGAGCATTTTTTTTCAAACAGCTACCTTGTTCAAAATGTTAACTTTTTTAAAAATATCATTAAATGAATGATTTAAAGCTATAATATGTTTCGTAATATAATTAGGTATCTAATATTAGCACTCAAATGGTAAAATATTAGCTATTTTCGCTTACAGATCGATTTTAACGAGACCTGGCGGAGATTTTCTTTCCCTTCCGTTACCATAGAATTTAGTGAATAAATCCTAAAAGAAGCATTATAGAAGGATAAAAAACCGTTTAGTATGATATTTTATACATGACGTATTGGAAAACGACACCGTTTTTAACGAAAAAATTACAATTGTTTAGTTTTAGGCATTTCTTTGTACTATCCGTTACCACATGGTCAAGATGGCAGTGTATTTTTCTCTTTAACGATCAGATCGGTAGGAATATCTATGAGTTTTGTATATGAAATGGAAGTCCTCTTTTGATTTTATATTATTATTCACTAAAATAATAGAATAATCGAATAATTATGTACTTTTTCACATAATTTATAGTGTTTCAAAAACGGACAGTAACGGAAAAGACGGTAACGGAATCATAAGGCTGGTGGCATAAAGGTACGAAAATATAGAATAATTAAAAATTAATTCAAATTCATAATAAAGAAAAAGGGAAGAATACGAAATCAAAATACAAGAACAAACTCGTTCAGACCATCAAACTAATCAACTTTCTCTATGGGACCACTGTCGAAATCGCGAAAAACAAAATAAACTGTTCCATACAAAACAGCAATCCTACTCAACCCATATGTATGGGACAGATAAGAAAACACGTTTCTTGTATGGTGACCCCTCGTAAATTGTAACCTTTTGTTTTTTTTTATTATTTATTAAAAGATCTGCTACACTAACTTCTGTGTATAATAAATATATAATCAATTCAGTGAAAATTTCAACCATCTACCCATTACGGTTCAAAAGATACAGGTATCATACATAATAACGAAGCGCTTCCAACTCTTCGCGCTCTATCTCAAGAACGGTCAGTTATACAAAATATTACAAAAGATCGCATTTATAGACAATTTTAAGCTCTAACATTTTTACTTAACCTTAATAAATAAGTTGATGTCATTTAAAGCATAGGAAAGAGGATATTTTCAAAAAACCTGTTTTTTGACATTAGTCCTTGAATATCTTGATTTGAGTAGTCGATATTTATTGTGCCTTTTGACATAACATAAAAATTGTCATAACAATTATTTTTACAAGTTTGTAGCTTATTATCTCTCATAATTAAATTGAATTAAAAAAAATATTAATAAAATTATTATTGTAATGTTCTCATTGTGCCCAATACTTTATGCTTATCTTCCGTTACTTTTCGGGGTCCCCATAATACATTACCGCCAAGATGGCAACGGAGGGGAAGTAACGGTCCTAAAGCTAGAAAATCTTTAAAAAAATAATTTAAATGTTTTCGCTATCAATTAAGGTTATATTTTGCTCAATAAGTCTTGGTTATGAACCAATAAACATTTAAAATGTAATTTCAAAGCAAAAAAGTAGCAACTTAGTCGAAAATTTACCTTGATTTGTCCTGGTAACGTATCTGGGGGACAATTTACGGACCCGACGTAAACCACGCGCCCGGTTCACTTTACTGGCAATTTCTGCCAAAACTGAAGAATGTAGGGCAAGTTTTGAGGTTTCCATATAAAATTAAATGTTGCGTGATGTAAAAAAACACCTTATTTGTTCGAAATTTTAATCGGATCAGGGTAAAATCGTGGTAACGGAATATGGGATGTCCCTTTTTTCAAATTTCTCGGACACAATTCAAACATGTTTATTTCTTATTTTTTGTACTACGCAGTGCCTGATAACGATATTTTATACAAGTTAATGCAAATATTGATCTAGAACAAGTGTTTCCAATTCAGAAAAACATATATAATAACATGAAAAAGACCAATGTTTTTTCATTTTCTTGCCTGGACGCTAGGAAATGTGGGTATCCCGCATGACAAAAGTTAGCTTTCTGATTGATTTTACTATTAATCAATATACTTTTAAAAATTATTTTATATAAAATATAAAATTTGTCACCACCTCAATACATTAAAACGATGTTTGCTGAGTAATTAATTGAGATATGAATTTTTAAAGTGTCCGGACATGCCAAAAAAACAAGGTAGCTGTTTGAAAAAAAATGCTCAGATGGTTACTGTAGCAAAATCATTGATTACCCTGAAATGGATCGGACATCGGACACATAACTTCATCAGATACTTTCTTCTTCTGTTTCCGATGTGCCCGAACATCTTCGGATGAGGGAAACTCAATAAAGCGAGGCTCACGAGGATCACGAGGCTTTCCGAATATCTAGCCAATAAAATATAGAACACAATAGTAGAACAATTGACATGAAAAGAAGAAGATAAGCATGTACCTATTATAACTAGGTACCTACTAACCGACGGTAAATATACAGAAGTTATCGTCAAAGAAATAAATCATTAGATTATTGAGATAAGTACAGTTCAATACGAGGCCGTTATCAATATTGAGATCAAACATGAATAGTTGAAGAAAACATGTTTGAATAGAGTTTTTCAAAGGGGTCTCAAAAGTGGATTTGGGTAAAAGGAAAGCTTCAGAATACTGACGTATGAAGACCGCTGTGTCAAACCATTTTGGTTCTTTTGTAACAGGGAAAAGAGTTTCGCTAGAAGACTAGCTGTGTAGAATAAGCTGTCGAGTTTCAACTGGGGCGTCCCATAAGGCCGAGTACATATTTGCTGGGAGATGAGTTTACATTGTGGGCTTGTTCGTACAAGAAAAACACATTCAGCTCTGGATAGGATGTACTTCATTTCGTATTAGCTATTTTGTAACGCATTGAAGGTTATATTCGTTTACGAATTGAACCTTTTAAATCACTTGTAATCAATTCACATGAGAATCTTCCTTATGGGGTTCGTATTTTACCCACTATGTATATTGCCATAGATTTCAACACCCATAAGTTAAAGCAAAGAAGCTAACAGATGGCGATACCGTCGCTCTCTGAAATATGCTCCATACAATAAAATATTGAGTATTGAGTACAAAGACAACGTTCACCGTAAATACGTAACTCGTAAACTACTACAAATATGGTTAACAATAGAATGCGAGACATAAATCGCGCAAGAGAAATAATCACAGAGATTCGATAATTACATTACAAAGGGCCAACTAAGAACTGTTGGACCACGACCGGTCCCCAGGCTTCACACTAAGCCTGGTGGAAGATCTTCCTTTTTCGATAGAGGAACATTCCCAAGTAGCACTTCCAAGTGCTATGACAGATATTATTGTCACGCACGTGCATAATACATTTGAAGTAGATTGCTGTTCTAAGTTTACAGTTTCTATAATAACATATTGTAGAAGTAATGTTCTTCAATCGTAACAGGACACTGATACAAAAACGGCCTTTTATGACCGCAACCGTACACAACTTTGTATTGCATCGAATAAATATTTCACTTTATAAGACAAGACATTTCCCTTATTAACGGTACCTAAAGAAAGAACAAAGGATAGCTTCTTTGATTAAAGAAAAATTAAATATCGCGTCTTCCTTTCATAGAAATAAAGGGAAGTAACTGGAAAAGAAATGAGTAGATATTTCTCTTACAAGTTCTTTGATATCGAATGAATGGAATACCTGTTCAGTAGTTTAAATATTAATTAGTTCATATCTTGAAGTTTCTATTTCTACGAAAGATGAGCCAATATCACAGCGTGCTCTTCGTGATCTCAGACAAGTTGCGAGTCCGCCTGGGGGACACAGGTGATGTACTCTAGATATTAGCGGGGCGCAGGAAGTGTGGCGGGGAAGTGAAACACGTGTCTCTCATACGTGCTACCTCACCTCCCCCAACCTATATGCCCCGCGGGACGGTTGCGCACTAACTTGTCTGTCCATAAGAGGGATCTCTTCTTATCGAGTGGGCTGCAAGCCCTGGTGTCAGAGTTTATTCAAACCGCCTTACGGCCTCTGACGTGGTTTTTATGTAACGACTACCACCACCAGAGATAGTAGCCGGGACCAACAGCTTAACGTGCCATCCGAAGCACGGAAATCATCTTTCTTTTCAGACAATCAGGTGACTCAGCCTGCAATGTCCTAACCAACTGGGGAAAAACGCACAAAGTGACATTTCACTAGGTGCCCCCGTGGGAATCGAACCCACGACCTCCGTGTCAAGAGCCCAATGCTCTTAACCATTAGACCACGGAGGCAGTATAAGAGGGATAAACGATGAATCTTTCACAAAGAAACCATTTACATGCATATCGTACAAAAGCAACGAATAGAATAGAACAAAATCCAACTTGGCCTGAACGGTAAAACCCGCGCTGCGAATTCATCACACTCGAATATCGTCTTCTATAGATGATGACGTCGTCATTGTTGGAGTCACCTATTGTCAAAAACACTGAATGTGACTACGGCGAAAACCTTAACGTCATTTCTCAGATCCATCCATGTCACATGGATTCAATGTAATACTCGTAGTGTGCATTTTGTAAATACCTACCTACCTAACTAACGGGCTTGTGTTAAGACAATGGTAATGCGGACGTTTAGACCTAAAGGAATTACCTCTAGCTAGGATGAACTCGAACAAAATCAATGCTTGAAGACCTTTTTGGTTGCCTATGATATTGAACGAATGTAACATGGCAGAAACGATGATGTAATGAAGTTAAAAAAAAGAAAATGTGATTTTTGTTTTTGTGGCTCTCCGATAATCTAGCTACACGTCTGCATGTGATAGCAGCTGTCATTTCTTTCATGACAGGCACATTTTTGCAGGCGGTGCTCGACCGTATTCAACGGTTGCGTTGGCGGTAGCTGATTTCAGTTTTTAACCGACTTCAACAAAAGGAGGAGGTTCTCAATTCGACCCATATGTTTTTTTTTTTTTTTTTTTTTTTTATTATTTTGATCTAAGTTTAATATAACGATAAACTTTGTTATTTCCTTTTAGAGCGCCGACTAAACTCAGATTGATAGGTAATACTACGACCAATTATGACGTCACAATTTAATGGATTATTTTGACGTTCTTACCTATGAATGGATCCATTCATAATTAAGTTAAAATTGGTCTACTACTTATGAATTTTGATATTAACAGAGCACCAAAAAGAAATTTTCTTTTAAAAAGATAATTGCGCCTCAAAACGAAAATTTCCGTTAATTATACATTTTAATCCATTATTATGCTAATTTTATACAAAACTAACAGGTGTTGTAACTTTATAAAACGTAATTTTACAAAGCAAATTTTATCCTCTGTCAAAGAAAATAATTACATTTTAAACATGGAAGTTTTACAGAATCAAGTTTTTAAGTAGCTGTCTGAAGTTTAACTAGAAAAGAGAACATTTTGCGAGCATGCGATGCATGAACACAATTTGTAGTTATATTACGAACTGAATAATAAAGTTTTGCTACAGAGAGGTTGACATAAATAGGTCACAAAGTCACTATAAACGTCCCGGTAAGGCTTTTACCTGGATATAAAAAAGTTACTTTTAATGCTCACCACTGTATGCCCCGAGGAAGTTAGAGATATTTTTAGTCATTATACGCAGTATTCAAGTACTCTGTGATTATACCACTTTGGGAGCTTGCCACAGATGGAGCCTCATGTCACATCCACAAGAAATTTTCACAAAGATTCCATTTATACTATACAGGGTCCAACTCTATATTTTTAGTCATTATACGCAGTATTCAAGTACTCTGTGATTATACCACTTTGGGAGCTTGCCACAGATGGAGCCTCATGTCACATCCACAAGAAATTTTCACAAAGATTCCATTTATACTATACAGGGTCCAACTCTATATTTTTAGTCATTATACGCAGTATTCAAGTACTCTGTGATTATACCACTTTGGGAGCTTGCCACAGATGGAGCCTCATGTCACATCCACAAGAAATTTTCACAAAGATTCCATTTATACTATACAGGGTCCAACTCAGAACCGTTAGGACTTGCCGGGCCCCTAGTCTAATCATTTTAGAGTTTCCTTGTATGGACACCCTAACAATAATTCATCTATCCCTGAAACTTTGCAGTGTGATAAAGTAAAGTATACAGATTACGGTTGACAAATAATCTAGGACCGGAAAAAAATAAACCTAGATTATTTGTCAACCGTAACCTGTTACTTTACTTTATCACACTGCAAAGTTTCAGCGATAGATGAATTATTGTTAGGGTCAAACCCTAAAATGATTGGACTACCCAGGCAGCGAACTTATCCTAGAGGAAGATCTTTCTTTTTCAATGGAGAAATGGAGAACTACCTCCGTGGTCTAATGGTTAAGAGCATTAAGCTCTTGAGATGGAGGTCGTGGGTTCAATTCCCACAGGGGACACTTAGTGATATGTCACTTTGTGCGTTTCTCCCCAGTTAGTTAGGACACTGCAAGCTGAAGCTGATAGTCTGAAATGAAAGATGATTTCGTGTTTCGGCTGGCACGATATGCCGTTGGTTCCGGCTACTATCTCCGGTGGTAGTAGTCGTTACATAAAAACCACGTCAGAGGCCGTAAGGCAGTCTGAAAAAACTCTGACACCAGGGCTTGCAGCCCACACTATAAGAAGAATGGAGAAATATTCCACCTCATTTCTCCATATCATGTACCTAAAGAAAATGTTGTATAATAGTATCAATTTTGAGCAAAACGATTATGTAAATCGGTTCGTATTTATATTATTAACAATTTGTCCGCATTTCCGAAAGCAAAAGAATACCTATACAGTTTCAGCTGAATAGTTTATAATCACATTAAAAAATATATGCAAAAATCTTTTTATTATTTTGGGAAAATTTCCATTATCCTTCACAGATTTACCTAAAGGCCTTACGTAGCTTAGGAACGTATACCGAGAAATTGGTTTTCATATACTTTTTATTCCACATTTATTTTCATAATCTAAAAATAGATGCTATTTGGACAACGGCTGTTCTCCATATTTCAGTAGTTCCAGTTTGGGTTGAATCTAAATCTCAATTGTTGGCTCCAAGCCGAGTCGTATTACTGCTAGGTCATGAGGTCAGTAACCTTTATATTGAATGATGAAAAAAAGATACAGTACACTCATATGATTATGTTACAAAGAAGATACTTGAAAGAAGAATTCCTTCAGACGAGCGTATTCTCAAAGTCCTTTTAGTTTGATACATTTATTTTTGAAGAATAAGGTTTTCTAAGGTATAAAAATGTCTGTAAGTTATATTGAAATTGAGGCTGTTGTTTTAATAAAAGAAAGACAAAGAAGGATAAAACGTTTGAACAATTTTTCTCCAACATAAAATTCTAAGGAGCTTGAATTTGCTTTTCATTGCTAATTACTACCAGCATTATTAATACAAATCGTGATGACAAAATAACGTTTTCTATTGCTGAATATCTGTGACCTAATGTTAACATAAAACAATAAAGATGTAATTAAAACCGATGTTGAAACACGTTGAGGCCATGAGAAACCGTATAATGAATAGAATCGTATAATAATGAAGTCTCTGAGTATACGGGAAATAACAGTAATTCATCGCCACAATGGGATTGTAAATCTAAGTAATTCATATTAATAGCCCAAAATTTTAGTTAGTTTTGCTGCTAGTCGCCGTTAAGGGACCAATTTAGAGTAAACTATAAGTTCAATAAATCATAACAATATTGTATTCTAGATTTTGAAGGTCTGATAAGAGTCACGTTGCTGGGTTTGCCTCGAACACTTGTCTCTCGCGTGGTGTTCGCACGGTTCACGTCTCAGCCTGCCGCGAGGCTCTAAAAATCATTCTCAGTTGTTCTTACTCAAAAACAATCCTCGAGATTGGATAGACACTCCCTCAAACTACTTGACACTGGCGGAATCTAACAAGGAAACGGCATTAAATAAAAAAATAGAATATAAGGACTGATAACATGTTTATAACCGAATGGGGAGTTATGAGATTGGGAGTATATAAATTATTGAATTGAGAAGTCGCAGTCTACAATCAGTTGCTTCTCACGAGTAGTTTTCATGGAAAAAAGTAAAAACCAAAATATACTATCACAACAAAACAATAAACATTTCAATTTCGCGGAACTCCATCAACGCGCACACAAAAATTGTGTTCTCCTGACAATAACACAAAATCTGTGTGTCAAAATCCAAGATATTTATTAGTTAAAGGTAGCTGCCAATTAACTGCAAAACTTTTTTAACGGAGATAATATAAACGAATAAGTGCGTTCACACACGATGACGCACTGACGGATGCGGCAGATGTCAGTCCATAGAACCACACGCGGTGAGTCAATGCGTCACCGTGTGTGCTTCTACGTGCGTTTTCATACAAGTCCTTGCTTCACAAATGACGGGCTGACGTCAGTATTTATAACTTTGGTATTTTTATTGATTATTATTATAACAACATAAACATTATAGGAGAATTTTAAGTTGCCAACTAAGCACTCAAAAGACGCACAATTGGAAATGTGATGCAAGTACCATTCAAGCAATTTGTATGGTTCCTCTCAGTTTACACAGAGTAAGAAAATAAGTAGATTTTTACCTCAAATTCAAACAGAAAAATAAGAGTATCTTTTTTAAATAATAGCTGCTATTCCGTTGACACCAGACTCTACAATAATCTTCAAGTTATACGCAGACTCTTAATGCGTCAAATAAACATTAGGATGTTTTATTATTACGACCCGTTTTAGCGTAATTCTGAGAACCTCCTGTTTTATTAACTAATTGGGTATCTTGGACAAATGAGATACACTAAATTATACTTAAAAGATATTTCGTATGAATTATATTATTTTCTACCTACATTATTACGTTCTGCCCACAACAGTGTTAAAGTTCTTCCTACGTATATTTATTGTACTTTTATAAGACACAATCTGGCTCTCACAAAAGCGGTAAAGGTCAAAAGGACACATAATCTGAAGAACCTGACAACATTATTAAATTACATTATAAGAGTAAAGGTTTATTTACTTTTTCCGACTCTTTATCCATTTTTTTTTATTTATCGAATAAAACGACAAAGTTTTTCAAGATGATTGCGTTTCTTTAAATTAATAAAGAGGGAAATGATGATCAAAAAAATTTCAACGCGTATTTAAATGGAATATTAATTAATTATTTACAATTAATCTTGTACTGTTCTGTACGAACTCGATCAGATCGGCACAGATTTGATATAATCTGGCAAAAAATTGTTTTTCTATGGAGCGATGAACATGCCGTCTGTTGAGTTTTTTAGAAATTAATTTTAAATAATAACGCTCATTAAACTAGTCATTAAACGCTCATTCAACTAATAACAATGCTTCATGCAAACATGTCCTGCAACTCGGTTTTACGTTTGTATTATGGTCTTAATTAGGTATTATCTCTAACAGAAGTATGAAAGTAGTTCCTATGACGGAAAAATTGCAGGGTAATAGATTGCCTTGGTACGGGCATATTGTGTTAATTATGAATGTGGATGGCTGCGGTAGGAGAGGAAAGCTGAAGAAAAGATGGATCGTGTGAAGGACGATAATTGAGTAAAGAAAGGAAGGAAGAAAGGAGTGAGTGCTGAAATGACAGCTAAGAGAGATGAATGGAAGAGGATGACATTATTATTGCGGTCGGAATGATGATGATATTTCTAACAAACTCGTTTATTTTATAGCATAGTTTCTATATAAAGTGTTATGTGTAGCGTAGCGTAGGTACAACTAAACGACAAGCGACAAACTACAACAATAACTCTATTTTGTACAAGGCCTTATCTCCGGACTGGTAATGTGATGTCTCACATTACTCCAACATGTCGGGTCATGACATAATAACGTCTTTTGTTATATTTATGACAGTTCCTTTTATAAGGCGTTACGTCGATATAAACGCAAATGGCCATCAAATGGCTTTTTTCCAAACGTCCATCTTGTTGGCCTTTAATGCCATCGAGATATAGTAGAAGATGTTTCTGATTTCTTTTTTCGTTTTTGTCAGGATAGAATGTCGGGACTCGGAAAAGTTATTTGGAATTTTTGAGTGCCTTCCAAGTTGTTCCAAGTATATGTTTGTATTGGCAAATACCCCTCCGTCATGGCTGATGAGGATATTCCAGTATCATGCAGTCACACGTTAACTGCTAAACACATTTTCATGCAGATTACTAGTACTCCAAAATCAATGGTTCAACTTAAAAACCACAGCACTTTTCATATTTCGTAATGAAAACGATTATTAAATTCATCTATTTTTTCGGATGAAAAATGGTTTTACATTTTGTAAGTGGGCTAAAAGCTCCTGCAATTAATAAAATTATGTAGCTTTTTTAAATTCGATAACCAAACATAATTTTACACCCATTTTAAATTTGCTAAGGGTTTGTCTTTTGATACAAATTGACCGTGACAGTTTCCGAGTTTTTATGAAAAAATGAAACAAAACTAACTTTAAAAAAAAGGTAATAATTACCTATCAAGATTTATCGAAGAAGAAGGAAGATATGGGATTGAAGATATAATTTTGTCGATCGGATCGAGAATAGTGCAATCATAATTAGATACATAGAACAATTTTGTGCAGTGAGGCATATCGTGGAAGACTGTCCAAAAATAAATTTTGAGGGGGGTCTACAGGATATAATGGAGGCTAACGCCGGAAACTAGGGTTTGGCTTCAGAATTTAGATATTAATTTGTAGTTTTATTAAATTTGTCATTTTAAGAGAAACATTTTGTTATCTTATTTCTTGTATATTCCGAGGAAATAAAGCCATATGCAAATAAAAATATTGTATAATTTTTATAAAATTAAGTGGCAATTATACATTTCCCTAGAAACGAGTACCTACTCGTAGTTTATGGAAAGGGCCTAGATTAGATAAACTAACCATTTTTAAATATTTCAACAACATTATTTCATGCATCTATGAAGTGGCTTCCAATTTAATTCAAATCCGCTCTCGTGCTGCTGGTAAATCTAAATTGCATTTTCTACAAGTTCTCTACAAAACGTAACTTACGAATAGTAATGAGATTCCTCGCATATTCTATCGCGTTACGTCAACACTAGGAACCATCGGAATATCCAGGTTTCGGAAGAGTTGGATGTCATTTGATATTCTACGTCGGTTCTCGCCTTGATTCTCGGATAAGAATTGGCTTGTCACGTTCGAGTGCGACTGTACGCGGCGTCTTACTATATTTCCTGTTTGAATGTACTTTTTGAATATGTTACAAATGTAGTTTATTTTGTGAACATGCTATTTTAGTGTGAGTTTTGTTGCTGGATTTGTTATGATTTTTATGTAACACTCGTGTTTAAGTTGTACCAAGTATCTTGAGTTATTTGCCTTACACTGTCATCCGATTTTCACTCCGCGCCCTGCTTGTGGTACACAGCTTGTGTAATCAGTCACTTCTAACCACATGAATAATTATTCCTACAGAACGGAAGCTTGACATAGCGCGAGTAAGTGGGATCACACACGATGACGCACTGACGGAGCGGTGCGTCAATCCGCACCGTGTGTGCTTCTACGTGCGGTTTCATACAACTCCTTGCTTCGCAAATGACGAACTGACATCTGCTGCTCCGTCAGTGCGTTATCGTATGTGACAGCTCTTAGTTAGCGTTATGTTATGTGTGAGTGCACCGAAAGCGGGCGAAAGCTTTCGTTCTCTAAAAAAATAACGCTCACAGGCAAATACATTGTAATGATCCCAAGTAAGCCTCAGGCTTTTTGTTATGGGAACCACACAACAACGGCACACAAATAATAACATCCATGACCGAACCGGGATTCGGACCCAGGACCCTGGTTTGGCAGTCCGGCGTGGTAACCATAACACCAACCGGGTCGGAGATATTTTATTCATGTGCATGTCGGTCTAGAGATATTTTATTCGTGTGCTTCAAAAGTTCAAACTAAAGACAATACAAGGTGTTACAAAAATACAAATAAACCTTTAAGGGGGTGGTGTAGACCATCAAACTGAACAACTTTCACTATGGGACCAATATCGAAATCGCGAAAAAAATAATGTATGTTCCATACTCTACAAACCGACTAGAGCTAAAATATGTATGGGATATCAATTTTTTTTTTTCGCGATTTCGATGTTGGTCCCATAGTGAAAGTTCAGTTTGATGGTCTAAACCACCCCCTTAAATGTTTATTTGTAGTTTTGTAACACCTTGTATATCAAAAGTTTAACCAAGTGCGTAATGGGGGACATATTATTGCGTTTGTATAACTAAGTTATTAGCCAATGTTCCAAGTATAATATCAACAGTTTTTACTAGACTGCCCACTCAGTAAAATCTATCGCGAATCTCGTTTAAAGGTGAAGGGGATACAAATGATTGTATGCTTATATTGTGTGGTTATCAATAATTAATCATTAAGGTTTTTATCTAGTTTTTTGATGTAATAATATTCCTTAATAATATATGTTATATTTATACAGTACAATGGCTGTAAAAACCAGGGTAATAACATAACAACAAGAATAACAATAAGTTCGTATTTGTATTATTTATTTATTTTATTGATAAACCAACAGCAATACATATAATATAGTAGTTTGTTTGAATAAATACAATCTATTATATTTTCCGACGTTCTGGTATGTTTTTTTATGACCGTATCACTGAATAAAATAATAAACGTTCTTTTTTATAAAACCTTTTGAACTAGATCAGAAATTTATTCTATTTCCAACAAACTTTCTTTAATACAAGCTTTTATATTAAAGCTCTTACAAAAATATGTCGCATTGAGTAAATCACGATGCATTACCTATTATACAATTTGTAAGCTGATATTAAATTATCCTTCCAGTAACCATTTATCACTGGCTACATGTAAATCATCCATTATAAATCAGTTAACTGCGTAAATATAGCAGCACTTTGACCGTTGCTTTATAAACGTCCAGTTTTTATGCTTTAACATGCATCGTTAAAATGTTTTAGTTTGTTTTGTAGGGTTCCATATCCAAAGGTTGATGAAAGACGGAACCCTATTCATAAGCCTACGTTGTCCCTCCATCAGTCTATCTTCATCTAAAACGTCAATCTGACTCGAACCAAATGTATGAAACAGCAGATAGATTTTTTGCGATTTCAGGTTTGCTCCAGTACGTTCCGGGTCATGGCAGTTCACATGTCTGAACGTCCAAAGGGTTCGATTGCCTATGTGCTAAATAATAAGACGGTCAAAATGCATAACATTTGATGATCTGAACTACACCTGAAAGTTTGGAAAGTGATTATAAAATCACCTACTTAGTACCTAGGTATTAAAGCAGAAGAAGAAGAAAAAAAGGATTTAAAAAACGATGTTTTTTTCTCTAGACGAACTGTTGACTAAAGTAAGACCATTTTGAGAAATTCTTCTTCGTAAATTTCTATTCAACTGAGACAACTTTGAAATAAGCGGATATATCGAAAACATTTTCCAAGAACATCGTTCCAGGTAAATAAACTTAAAATTTAAGCCCTCTTTCAACTAATAAAGGTGCTAAGTCCTTTGAAGCATCTCAAGACTAAATATACAGAAATATGTTTGCATGTGAGACAAAGTTATAACGAGTTGGAATGTTCAATATTTGCATATCAAAGAGCCTACGTGACTTTTACGTGTGGATAAATTAATTAATATCTCAAGCGAGTCAATGACATCATACTTCTTAGAAATGACTGATTATGAGTTTAAACCATTGAAATGAAAACCCAAACTGCACAGTTTCTTACAAACCTGGGGGAAAAACACACATAAATACTTAGCTGTCATTTCATAGAAATGGGAAAAATTTACGAATAAATACGAGCAAGACGGGAAAAAAGTCTTTGCTTTCGTTTTTCGCCATGCCTCGTGCGTGCGGGGAGTTTCCTTACGCTTTCTTTTATTGTGCTAAAAATTTGTATAGATCTATGTGATGTATGCAAAAAATGTAGTCACCAAAATAATGTTTATTTTATTATTAATTTTACGTATTACCGACGGCTCTCAAGACTATCGGTTATTATTGATTTGTCGATTGATTATTGTAGCAAACTTGACGAAAAAGCGAATTGACGAAAGTCGTTTCAACCAAAAAAAACATAAAATTTCTGAACCTTTACGGAAAAAAAATGCAATAAATATGTATTATTTCTTTACGCCTCTCGTGTATATCAAATCTAAAAATGTACCTGCTAAGAATACAAAAACTAAAATGTAACCGCAAACTAGAAAAGTCAAAGAAAAATCCACAACCTTTTACTGCATCCACACAAATATATTGCCACCCATAAATTCACTTAGTTGCCCCGAAGGATCGTAAAGTTTTTACATCAGCTCGACTTACTGAGTTATAATGTAAATGAGTTTTGTAACTCTGACTGCCCCCTGAATCTTAGTCAGTTTGAGTAGACGTGACAGATTTTAATCTAAGAGGGTAGTTTGGATAATTAAAGTTTAGTTCACAGGGTGGGAACTGGCCGTGTCGAGCGTTGACAATCTGCCACAGGTCCGGCACTCTATAGAAGCTTTTTGATTTTTTTAATGGCGTCTGCACATGCGCGCTTTGTGCAAACTGTCCATGACATTGTGTATACAGCTCTTTGTATTTAACGTCATCTATAGATACCTTTATTGTTCGTTCTGTTATTTAAAATAGTATTAGAGCTAATTAATTACTGAAAATGTGATTTTGCTAAATTTTTCAACGTATTTTTAGCACTGAAAAGATACAATTTTATATAGTCAAATACTACGGATGCGCCTAACTACATTCCCTTGCTGGTGGGATCGGATGGCAAAAAGTGTGAGGTGAGGTGGGGTATCTGAAGTCAGGGAAGATTGGGGAGTGGCTGTTTTGTATGTAGAACTATGTACCTATTCTGTGAATCTGCTAAAAAAACGATCAAATCAGCATTAGAAAATGACGTAAAATCAATGATTGACCATTTTTGTGCGTGCTCCACATTTGCGGCATATTAACTTAATGGTTCAAGGTGAGGTTTTGCAAGTTTACAAGCAAATACAAAATTTTTAGGTCAAAACTCATAGAGTATATACGAAGAAATTACCAAAACTTAGTTAATACTATTATTTACGACGTTTTTTGCCTCGATATCGAAACTAGTCGAGTCTTACGTCCTAAGTTACCAACATCTAATACGAGAACTATCGTTGTTAGGTATCGGTATAATCATAAAACGATTTAACGTTCGGGGCCAAAGTTTATGTCACGTGTTTATGTGACCAACTTATCGTATAGGATATTGGTGATCTTAATAAAATATTTATGTATTAGCTCTCAGCTAGAATTTAGTGTGTAGTGAAAAAATTGGTTCAGTAACGAAATACAGTCAGTGTTCCGTTACTCGCGCTTGACAGCTATAATAAGTAACCTACGGCGCCTTGTATCACATGAGACACAGGCTGTCACGCATTGACATAAGGCGCATTTTAGTTCGTCGTTGCAAGTACAAAGTTTGAAATTTGAAAAAACGTTCGCTTTTTTGGCTCTTATACCTACAAAGTGTCACAAATTTAAGGGAGTGGTTTAGACCATCAAACTGAACAACTTTCACTATTTGACCAATATCGAAATCGCGGAAAAAATCTGATGTTCCATACAAATCTACTCGAGCTAAATGTATGGGATAGCAGATATTTTTTCGCTATTTCGATTTTGGTTCTATAGTGACAGTTGTTCCGTCGTCTAAACAACCCCCTTAAAAGTTTTAAATGTTTATTTTAACTTTTGTAACTCCTGTATACATACCCGCTCTCATTCTATTATTTCATACTTGCTTCTCTAGGGCAGCCAGTATGAAACGATAGAAAGTGGGCAGTGTGCATTCGGGTGCAAAGTCGCGTGACTATAGAAAAAGGCCCTAAGTCTACGTTAACCTTTCGAAGGCTAATTGGTCTGTTCATGACTCACCAAGTCACCAAATAATGACCTCACTAAAAACTTTATAGTTTTTTAAAACTATAACCACAGTATGAGAAAAAGTACCTAATACCTACTTATTGTACAGTTCTGTACGGGGACACTCATTTTGCCATCACACCCTCTCCGTGGTGCGGAAGGTACAGTAAGCAGTGAACATGTATTCTTCTCTCACTTCCACTTACTCAGTTTACATGTTCTAGCCTTTTCTTGCCAGTGTGAGACCATGTATATTAAATGTCCAGGGCGTACTATAACTTTACTTTTATGGATTAAAGTGCCAAGACTACACCATTCTACGTTTGTTATTTATGTTACGATTTTCGGAAAAATCCTGCTAAAACCGCATGCCCATCCACCTCCATCCTATGAGTGGCGTATTACGGAAAAGGCGTGTTTCAAATTTAGAATGTATCTATAGGATTAAGATTTTGAAGTTGTTGTTGATTGTCCTGTTTATTTATTTATTTTTGACGAAGCATGTTGTGAAAAGCCGTGGTGGTCCAGTGGCGGGTAACCTTGCCTGCCGTGCAGGAGGCGATGCCGATGGTTCGATCCCCGTCCGGGTGGACTCGTACCAATGAGTTTTTCGGAATTTATGTACGATTTGTAACACCGCTGGCTTTTCGGTGAAGGAAAACATCGTGAGGAAACCTGCATGCTTCAATTTCGAGGCATGTATTTGTACCCACTGTCCATTATAAGTGGCGACGTGCTCACCCGTCACACTGGACAGAGTTTCGGTACTACTGGTGAAACGTAGATGTTCTGAGGTTTCAAAATATCTCTGACTACCCCCTCAGGGAATAAAGTCGTGAGCATATGCCTAAAC
This sequence comes from Agonopterix heracliana, assembly GCA_963693445.1. Taxonomy (NCBI): domain Eukaryota; kingdom Metazoa; phylum Arthropoda; class Insecta; order Lepidoptera; family Depressariidae; genus Agonopterix; species Agonopterix heracliana. The sequence continues at coordinate 4,811,676 of OY856312.1, read as the reverse complement.
TGTATGCTTATGCTTATGTTGTAGATTTTTTTATTTAATTTAGATACAAATATTTTTCAATTTTGAAGATGAGTGTTGCATATTTGAAGCTTGTTCTTTCTTTTGCATTGAAGTCCTGCTAAAATGATCGTAATCCAAATAAAACTAGTAGTGGACTTGTGTGTTCTTGGAACTATATTTTCAGCAAAATTCTGATTTAAAAGAATTTTAGCTATTATACTAACAATAGGACACTAAAAATTCTGGTGAGTAGTTATTGACCCTAGAAAGGTTAAAGCTTGTTTACACGACACGCCGCATGCAGTAGGTGTTCACGAATAAATAAAAGATACCAAAGTATTTTTTATTTATAAGAAGGTTCAAAGAAAAATCGTCTTAAATTTATTCTCTCAAGGAAGAACAAGATTGATATCAAAAGATTGTTTTACAAATCCAATGCAAACTTTAAATAACACAAACACTTCAGTCAAAGAATCTTGTCTCAAAGCATTAACATTTAAGACAAATTGAAAAAAAGATTACGTAGCAAAGAAATGATAGGATTTCCTTGTCTCTTTGAGTAATCACTGTCTCTCCTTTTTCCTGCAGCATTATTTTTATTACTTCATTAGGATTTACTTAAATTGCAAATTCGCTTAAGTGAATTGCTTGGCATTGAAATGACAATTTTGGGGTTGCGAAAAGTTAAGGATTTTTAAATAAAATTTGTACGAAGAGGGTTGTCACCGCAGAACTTAGTGGTACTTAAGGTTTAAAATTACAAAACTATGGAATCACGTTGCAAGTTCCAACATATCTCAGCTATTTTATGCTCAAAAACAATTCTTGAAAATTGATTAATACTCCTACAAACTACTTGACATTGGCGGAAATGCTGTAAATAAATGTAAAACAAAACTTACAACACAATAAAGATATTAAGGTCGTGAGTACGTAAAAAACAAAACTGCATAAATATTATTTAACTATGTAAATTTTGGTAATAGTTAATTTGATATTATAATAAATAATGTTAAAATTAGAATATATAGGTAGGAATTATAGGTTAAAATATATATTTTTTAATGGAAATCATATTAATTTGATTAGGCAAAAAAGAATATGATAGTAAATATTGTAATTACTGTACTGCCACTTATATACGATCTGTAATTAATTAGCACATGGTATGAATAGAGCAATAAACTATTTTGATTTTATTTGATAGAAAAACATCCACTACATTTAAAAACACGCTTTATTCAATCAAATACGCTTCCTTGAATTACCACAATAGTAGGTACAGCTAAACAAACATTAGCTACATCTCAAAATAGGTGACATGACAAAGAATAGGTACGTAAATAGAAACGACACTATCCACATAAAGCGGAGTTATACAATACAATTTCTACCTCGGGCCCCTTTGTACAATACATGTCGTCCTTTTCAGGTCACTTCCAGTAACATGCTGAACAAATAATTATAGTGTGACGGGAATTGTGTGGAAAGCGTTTGTTTTAATAGTCTGTTGAGCTGAAAAGTCGTGGTTCACTTTTTATGTCGATACAGATAACAGTTGTATACTTTAGGGCCTGTTTCATCTCTTCTGGATACGTTCTTAGTAGCTTATCTGACAGATCATTTGAAATATTTTGTAAAAAAATATGTCAAATGACATGTCAAGAACTTATTCAGAGGAGTCACGTTGCAGGGTTTGCCTCGAACACTTGTCTCTCGCGTGGTGTTCGCGCGGTTCGCGTCTCAGCCTGCCACGAGGCTCCAAAATTATTCTCAGTTGTTCTTACTCAAAAACAATCCTCGAGATTGGATAGACACTCCCTCAAACTACTTGACACTGGCGAAATCTAACAAGGAAACGCCATTAAATAAAAATAGAATAGAACTTATTCAGAAGTGCTGAAACAAGCCCTTAGATTATGTATAACCAAGTTATAGATCGTGTCTTACGAGTATGAAACATGAGCACAGGTATGAACAAAAAAATGTATCAATGTCTCGTTCAATTAGCTATAGTACCAAAAGAAAACGCGTCCTGATTATGTCCGCGAGAATATTCAAGACCAATTTTTTAAAGGAAATTGTAAAGAAAATTCTTGAATAAAAGTAAACTAAGTGGTCACGCTCGCTCGGCGCCAACAAAGGCCAAATGGGCCAGCTCTATACATGGTGCAATTAAAACTACTATGGACCCTCAAGGAGGTGGATATGCTGGTGAAACTGAACAACTTTTTCCTAAGGAACATTGCACGAAATGTGAAAAAAATAATTATGTCTTGTTTGCATCCACTCTGAACATGAGCAAATAGATAACGAGGTGCTTTAGATCATCAAACTGAACAATTGAAGCCAACAACGTGATCACATAAAAAAATGTTTTTCGTTGAATACGTAATGGCTACTCCTAAATGTATGAATAGGTTGGTTTAAAAAAAAAATACATTGAAGGCTCTTACTCTGGTTATTTGTAAATTATTCTATACAGGGTGTTTCATAAGTAACAATAAATATTTAAAACTCTTAAGGGGGACCGTCAAACTGAACAACTTTGTCTATGGGACCAAAATCGAAATAGCAAAAAAAATATTTCATATCCCATACATATTTTAGCTCTAGTCGATTTGTAGAGTATGGAACAAAAAATATTTTGTTCGCTAGTTCGATATTGGTCCTATAGTGAAAGTTGTTCAGTTTGATGGTCTATACCACCCCCTTAAAGTTTTATTTGTATTTTTGTAACACCTTGTATATCTGCTTATTATAAAATTTGTATTGGAAGTTGTAGCTCGAAATTACTTTTTCTTATACGTGTACTCGTATCTACAACTCGTTTCCCATTAGTTAACTGAACCAAAAATTAACTTGAGCAAGTATCATCAAAAGTTACATAACTACACACATTATAAGTCACAGTTAAGTAATTAGGTTTCCATCTAAGTACACTAGTTAATGGATGTTATAAACGAGAACATAATTAACCTGATTTCCGAAACACGGTATAATAAATTCTAAACGAGCGGGCTTGGCAGAATGGATCTCTTGTAATTAATGGAGCAATGTATCCGAATGGAAGCGATAAACTGCTCTTAATTTGTCCAAATATCGCCCTTACGAGAAGTGTTATGTGACGATGGATTGATTTATATTATAGACTCTAAGGGTCAATTCAACGTACGATTTAAAGTAAACAGAATTCGTAAACATTAACAATGTCTACGTTTCAAATACGTTTTATAAGCCCTTTTGCAAAGTGAAGCGCTCGTTGGCGTATTGGAGCTTCGGTATTGGAAATGATCACCAAAGTTAAGCAAAGTCAGGTCCGGTCAGTCTTTGGATGGGTGACCGTTTAGTGGTATTTCATCTCGAGCGTTTCCGTGCTTCAGAAGGCACGTTAAGCAGTTGATCTCGGATAGTTCCGTCAGATGGCGTTGTAACTATTCGTTAAACCAGGTCAGAGGCCTATTGAGGCGGCTTGAAAATTCTCTGACAGCAAGTTGACCACTACCTTGCCTCCACCAACACGCACTGGGCCCGCGTGGTGGAGTATGGCCCACTCCCTTTCACCCTTATTCGTGAGAGGAGGCCTTTGCCCTGTAGTGGGATTCTATAGGCTATAACTTACTTAACTTACTTTTTTTGCAAAGTGGTAAATTAATCATGTCAGAGATAATATACACGCTGCATTAAACGTTGCTGTAAAATTAGTAATCCTAAGTACCACGATGCCGTGTTAAGATAATCATCACAAGAGCATCCACGACGCTGAACAACGCAGCACTAGCGTGAAATTACGAGCAAAACGAAGGCTATCCAACGCTGACAGATTTAACGCTTTCCCTAGTTAATTACTGTTGCAATACAAAACCTTACGGTACTCTGTAATTTACAATTTGAATTAAAAACTCGAGTACAGTAGCATACGCAATAGGATTTCCACTGTCAAGTCTAGTTGCTCGAGAACTAAGCACCTCTTCTTTTCCAGGTTTTAGCCTGCAAGCAGAGTTCATTTCTTACCGGGGTCACACCTCTAAGCATTCCATATATCGAACTCATGAATCTTAGGGTTGAACTACACCACACAGCACAGCATCGCATTTTTCCGTCGCTCCATCCTTTTCTGTCACTTAGGAACGTCATTTGCTGGAGCATGTAAGATAGACGGAACGCGATCGCGCGCGACAGCACGCCGCGTGTAGTTCAACCCTTAAACAACAAACATAATTGTGTCGGCACACGTATACCGTCTTGCTTGCACGCGCGTGCGGCCGATATGTGCTCCTTGCTCTACACCCCTTAAGTTACCCTAAGGATTTTTCTGTCATTCAATTTTCAAGAAATTGGTAGGTTTATTCGCGAAGCCGAAGGCCGAGCCAGTTTCACCAGGCTTCCATTGGGGGCTCGTGGCTTCGCTCCTACGCGTAGTTCGGCCTTCGGCCTTGCGTGTAAGCCTACCCCAGTAGTGGGATATAGGCGTGAGCATATGTATGTATGGTAGATTTTGCATTCATATACAGTATTTGAAAATGGAATCGTACGTTTTGTAATTAGCATTTAGAAATTAGCAAGCTTTGATGCAATTAACGTTTAGATATGGAAGCATCAACCCACACTATTCTACACGAGCGTAAAATTGTAAACATCGACATAAACGGAATTGAACGAACGTCATCTCGGTCGTCCCTATTTAGCTCCAGAGTCCAATGTTTGTGAATGTGTAAACATGGGCTCACGTATAGAGTTTGCTTTTGGTTTACACTCACTCATTTGCTGACCAGCCAGCGACTAACAAGATAAATAGGGAACGTCTATGCATTTCTATAAACTTCAAAGTCCGATATTTGTAATTAGGTATTCATTTATAACAGGTATTTTATTTTAATTTTCTTTTTCGATAGATTTCTCGCTGTGTTTTAATAGTGAAATGCTATCCAGCTACTTAGACTACTTTCTGTCTCTCCATAACTGTATGTTATATATGTTTCTTTATCATCATTATCACACTAATGAGGATCACGAAAACGTAATATGCATAACTGAGTTATATCCAAGATTAATTGGAGCAAATTAGTTTGCGTTTGAAATACTCGTATCTCAAATTTCATAGCGATTGGTTAAATGCTTGATACGTGATAGTGGAAAACTTGTGTGTGTTCGTAGGGAAATTCTAGACCTTGCATGTACGGTGTGCGGCAATACGTGAACGTTCGTGTAAGAGAATGAGTGGCAGTTTGGTAGAAACATCGCTGCGCATGTAGGGGTGTACCGGCGGCTGCCGCGAGCTTGTATTACGCTGTTTTGCTGGTAGGATTATTATGCTATCACTGAAGTGCGGGCCAATGCGAGGTCAGTAGGCGTTACCAATTTTGCACTGAATTTCGTTCAGCGCTCCTAGTTGTTACGTTGAGAACTAATTTCAAAATTGATGACGTAATACAGTAGTAAAACAGCGGTTACACTTGTAGTTGGTCGGACTCAATGCGGCATACTTTGCCTGATTGGTTCTCTCTATTTTAAAGTGTATGTAGCGATTAAAGCAAGCAATGTATGCCGAAATCCGCCCTGCATGTTGGATAATGAGAGCCCTGCCTCTCACTATTCTGTTATCTCTACTACCAGTTATAAAACTGTAACAATTCTGTACATATGGTACTGTAGCCGGGGGAAAAAAAGGTAACATCGAAATTTAAAAATTTCAGACAATTTTTTTTTCTACGGCGGATTGTGATCTGTAAGACTTAGGTTTTTATATTAGTCCATTAGTACCTTACAATAATTTTTATTTTTTCCCCGGCTACAGTACTAATAGAGGATATTAAAAAAAAAACGGTACGACATGGTTTGTAGGTGTGTGTTGTGACTCCAAAATACAATTTTTGGATTTTTTGTCAATCTGTTTATTTTTTTGTTTCTTCGCGCATCGTGCTAAAACTACCGGACCGTTATCGATGAAACTTTTTGTGTTTAGAACCATTTATGCAGGGTGAAACAAATCACCCTAGTAAACCTTAAGGAGTTACTTCAAACTGAACAACTTTCACTACGGAGCCAACATCGAAATCACGGAAAAAAAAATCTGCTGTCCCATATAGGTATTTTAGTCGAGTCGGTACAGCAGTTTTGTATGGGACAGCAGATTTTTTTTTTGCGATTTTGAATTTGGCTCCATAGTGAAAGTTGTTCAGTTTCATGGGTACCAGGGGGTACCAGGGGGTGCGTCACCCCCTTAAGTATTACTTGGGTGTTTTGTTACACCCTGTATATTTAGACTTAAAATCTGGTGTATCATTTATCTCGCTACGATGACGAGAACTCATGCGAACGAAATCACAGGTTAAGTCTAGTAACTACTAAAATTATTATTATAACTTGATTATGACAATTATTAACACTTTATATCTGGTTGGTTAACCAATAATATTGTATGTCAGACATTTGATATGTGCTGATCTATTTGTATATTACCACCTATTTACCCAATATGTACCACATTTATCGCAATAAATTTCATTTCATTTCATTTCGTTTCATTTCGTTACTGTAGAAAATTTCCTCATAACTCCAATTTGGCTATAAGACGTAGTAACTATTAGATAATATGTGCTAGAAGGTAGGGAGTTTATGGCAGTGTGAGTGAACTTGCACAAACTTTACTGCATTGTGTGTTATGTGAGCTCTTCACAATTGAATTACAAACAATAATGGTAAAGTAAACCAGTCGCGAAGAAACGGATTAAGAAGTCTTACGATCTCACCGCGAAAGGGGTTTTATTTTAATGTAATTTGAGTTGTAGCTTTAGCTATGCTATTTTCTGTTTAAAATTCCACTTTTGTAGTGAATTTATTTATGAATTCTGTTAGGAATCTTTATTGAAATTCATCTTTACTGTGATGTTATTGTGTACACTAATATCTTTATTGTACACAATGACATTGGATTGTAAGTACTTACTTATGTTTATCTTACCAAAACTATCTGCAACCTCGAACCTCCTCTCTACGAAATATATTTTTAGTTAGTACTTATATTGCATCGACATTTCTGGCCAATTAATCTACAATACATCTTGTCAATTCTTTTATAGAAGAATTTTTTTTTACATTATCAATTTTTAATCAGTGCGTAAATTTTGACCATGCTTTCTACTTTTGAAACAAAATAGCGCAAAAAACTCAGCTGTTTTATACATTCGAATCGAGTAAGCACTGCGCAGTTTTGTATGAAGCCGCTGTTTTTTTTTGCTATTTCGTATATAAAGGGTTGTTAGGGTAAACAGTTGGACTACTTTAGGGGTGATTTTACCCATTATACTGAACAACTTTCTCAAAGGATCAAATAGAAATTCGCACAAAAAAAAATTAAAGTTTCATACAAAAGTTCGATCAGCTGATTGAATTTAGTATGGAGAGTCAAATTTTTTTTTAATAATTTCCTATTGGTTTCTTAGGGAAAGTTGTTCAGTATTATAGATACAATACAGTAATGCAACTGTTTACCTTAACACGCTGTATAGTAAAAGTTTTCCAGTTTGACAAGTGGAATGCATGATTTATGTTTCCGCAATTGACTAAAACAATTATAGTATTAAGTAACCAGTATTTCACCCGTGTATATTGAATATACAGGTGGTAATAAGGTCAATATTTGACCTTATTACCACCTACGCAATGTGTTAACGGTTACACAAAGTGACAGAACAGGCTGCGTAATATAACTTTATTGGTTTTGAATTTATGAATAAAATTACTTCTGGTAATTGGACAGTGAACGATGAAAGACTCAAATTACTTTTATTGGATAAATTTATACATAGTTTTTAATAAATAAAACATTACTACAGATGGAATGTTACGGTGTAGGCGTAGAAATACATCACACTGCTGCTGCTGTACTTACATTTAATGGTTAAAATATCTGTTGCTAGGGTTGTAATCAGCTTAGAGTGGAGATTGTAAAAAACTGGCTAAGTAGGTATTTTAGTTATTATTAATTTTTATATTTTATTTTATTTAACACTTCATTGTGGCCTTTTTGACGGCCTTTTAGCTCAGTCGGTAGTGAACCTGCCTGCTGTGCCGAGGGTCACTGGTTCGAATCCCGTAAGGGACAAATATTTTGTATGATAGCATAGCATATGCTCACGACTATATTCCCCGAGGGTAGTCAGAGATAGTCTGTAATCTCAGAACATCCACGTATTTTGTATGATGAATGTGAATATTGTTGTACCCGAGTCATGGATGTTTGTAATTATCGTTGTATATCCTATATCGTTATCTACTTAATATAATACAAGTCCAGGCTAGATACTGGAACTTTAAATGTGACTTATTAATTTGTGTGACATAGTCCAAGATATTTATGTTTATTTTATTTTATTTATTTATTGTATACGCAATAACTACACTCGACAACAAAAATAACAGGTCACCAACATACCTGAATATCTCTGAAAGTAAGAATAATAGCTTATTCACTTTCATTAGACTATTTAATACTTCTTAAATTAATTCATAACATTTTTAGTTTTCATTTGTTTGACTTAATTAAAATACATAAAAACAAATGCGTCAATTCTATCGCAGACCAAAAATTTAAAATTACCATTTTTGTCACAGATATAACATTTCCCCATATTTTAGTGTATGTGAGTGATAAAATTACCGCATTCATAATAAATGTTGAGTACTAAAAAGTAATTTAAAAAAAATCATTTACTTAGGTTTTAGCCTTTTTTTAGGCATTACTTTATAACAACCAGAAATTGTATTAATTTAAGAAGTAGTATTAAATTGTCTATAAAATGCTTTTTATTTAAATAAGCTACCATTCTTAGTTTCCGAGATATTAAGGTCTATGTTGTTGGTGACCCGTTTTTATTGTTGGCGAGTGAATAAATATAAATATTACAGAAAAACAATTAGTTAAAAATAAAATGTAATAATAATAAAAAATAATAGAACATTTACTTATTCAATAATTTTTATTTTATCGATTTATTAACTGGTTTTACTTTGTTTTATGTATTGGTGCACACAAATGATCTCTTTAGAGATAAGCTCGCCCTTTGTACATGTCTACTTTAATTGTTTTTTCTGTAATGTTATGTGTACAATAAAGTGTTAAATAAATAAATGGTTACACACGCTTTGCTTTTTCCTGCTCGAACCTGCAAAGTGCCAATCCGGGGATGTGCTTTCATACAAATCAAGTTACCGGTACTATACTATACCGAGAGGCCCTGAAATCTTCAATCTCTTCCATTTTCAAGGGACGTAAAGTAGTTTAACGCAAACTGTCAGCTACACGAAATCCCTCCCGAAATTTGACCTCAAACTCTTAAGCAATTAAAATCATTCCTCCGTTTATCCCAAAAACCAATTAACATTTTCTTTTCATCAATTGTTTCAGATGTGACCGCATAGCCACAATACACGAAATCGCGTCGAGAACAATGCCGATCAAAACGATTACCGGACAAAGGACGATGTTGTGCAGTGTTCAGTGAAATCCGGACGTAATAGAAATAAATAAAAAAAATGCCGTTGAAAGCCAGTGTGGGTTAAAAAAGGACAAGATGGCCGGAAAAGGTTTTGGGGGTGAGGTGATCGGCTTTTTTCTGGCGGTCGCATTCTGCGTCACATGTCCAGAATATGGTAAGTGCTTTTATTTATCTAGGACAATCTTTATTCAATGAATTACGACCTGCGGCCACAGTATGGCAGCGTAATCGTTCTCTTTCTATTTGCGCGCGAACGAACGAGGTATAGTATATTACACACCGAGGACAGGAAAGTAAGAAAGGTCTCAGATCTCATGTAATTGTTGACCGAGGCAAAGCTTTCTCATTTACTGTCCGAGGTTAGTATACTATTTTTCTCCTCGACGGAGCTGGAAAGCGACAACTGCGTTTAGCGGAACGGGATGCAAATTGACGCTTTCCGTCCGGAGGTGAGAAAAAAGGCATAATATAGCCTTTTCACGCATGATATGCGCGCTAAGGCCTGTGGTTGTTGTGGTCACAGAAAAGATAAGCAGAAGAAATCGCAAAAGGACTAGGTTCAATAACTAGCGCGACCAAAAAAACAAAACCTCATCAAATTTTATTCAACTTTTTTTTAACTCATAGAATTATCATAGTGTCTTCTGACCTTCTGTGGAGTGAAATGTATGAACAGATATGTCATAGCCCCTCTTCAGTAGTACGCGGGTTGTACCTGCATGCTAGGGTTTCTGTTCTGTAGTAGTAATATAAGTTAATATAACCAGTAACCACGGACTGCCATACCAGAGGTCTCGGGTTCTAATCCCAGTTTGGTCATGGGTGTTATATTATGTTTGTGTCGTTGTCTACAAGGCTTATATATTATGGAAACCATACAGGATTCCATAATAAAATCCTTATTACCTTAGGTTTGGAATCATTACAATGTAAGTAACTGTGATCGTTATTTATTTATTCGATTCGATTATTTTCGGATTACATTACGTACTTTGGATCATATTCAAACCTTTAAAGGGTTTACGTAATAATAAAATCAAATGTCCACGTGGACGAAATCATAGGCATTAGAAAATTGATCAATAAATTGCAACTTTGAAACCTAAGAGCGCATCGCTAATAGCTTTTCAGTTTGGCAAAAATAAACTAAAAAGAATAAGGAAGTGAATAGCAGAAGTAGCAATTTATTTATCAATTTGCTAATGCCTATGATTTCGTCCACATGGACATTTGATTTTATTATTACGTAAACTCTTTAAGGTTTGAATCTGACGTCTGCCGTTCCGTCAATGCGTCATCGTGTGTGAATACTCCAAATAGAGTTTGTATGTGCGAGCGATACACTACACTCATAGGTTTTTCTATGTTTTACATTTATTAAAATTATTCGTGACCATTAATTATCTGACTTCTACTCAAACTGGCCCAGGTCAGAATCAGGCCCGAAGGCAACTTGTTACAATAATATTAAGTTCTTTAAACCCCAAATACAATTGGTCTCAATATTATAGCTGTTATTACCTCTTGGTATTTGGTAAAGCAAGCTACTATTTATTATATACCTATACATTTCGAAAGTTTACTGTTGAATTTTCATGAGTAACAGATTGGTAGGTAATCGTGACGTCACGGAATACCATTATTGATCGCTGTAAACAAATCCAAAGCTTTCTAAATGTCAAATTTATTTTAAAGGTCACTTCAAACGTCCTTAGACAATGTTATTGTTAATAATTCAGCTTGATACGTAAAACGATGTATTTCAAACAAACCGCTAGGTTACCTTTAGAACGAACCCTACTGAAAGTTACGAAAACTATTTCACTAAAGCATTTCTATACCAGTTGATAATAAAACAACAAACAAACATCGTATAGATTTACATACCGTACCACAAAGACTAACCAGAGTTCACAGAGTAACAAATTGTTTTCAAACCCAATTATCGTAGGTCGAACCCCCAAAATGCGAAGGCACTAAGTTCCTACGGATCCAACCGAAAGTTTAGGTAACACATTTAACCAAACAGAACTAGTTTTGTTCGAATTTTGACGGCGGACACCCTCAAAGCTCGTTTCGGCAGGTATACCAAGTAATTGGCTGAATAAACAATAGTGGAATCTAATTAAGAGTTAGGCCGAATTTGTAACCGATGATTGTAATATGTTTTTGTTCGGAATTCTCGTTCCCATCCCAAGTTAGTGTAGACTGTAGTGACAGAAATTGTGTGTGACCATAGACGATTTTTTTTCGCTTACGCTGATAGACTGAACCACAAAAGTAAAGTATCCACGAATAAGACAGCGATAGTCATAAAATCCTATACAATTTATATGAAGCTAGATGACTGATTTCTTAACAACTTCTTCTTTCTTTCTTCTCTTTTTGCTTTAAAAGTTTCGGAGTCAGACACCCGTCGTAGTATAAAAAAGTGGTTACGTCGATAAGGACTGCAATAAGTAGCGATTTCCGTTTTTAACTAGAGTGAATTTGCTATGTGCATCTCTTATTGAGTGAATGACAATATGACACGTGCTTCCTTCTATACCTTTTGTTTCTACGTCATCATCGCTCAATCATAGAAAAAGTGACGTGCACGCAACATGGCGGACTTCGCCCGAGTTTTGGAGTACACGACGTTCGATATTCGAGTCAGATTGCTGTCATCGAGTAGTGGTTAATTATCTCACATAAGCTTAGTGTTGGTACTGTTTGGTTAGTATATTGGGCTCTCGCTCTTTGTACATGGTCTTCGCCTTTAATTAAGACCTAAATATACAAGGTGTAACAAAAGACCTTAGAAATATTTGATGGGGTGGTCAAGACCATCAAACTGATAAACTTTTAGTATGGAGACAAGACAGAAGTAAATTTTAAAGAATCCGCTGTCACATACATTCGACTTGAATCGGTACTGCAGGTTCGTAAGAAACAGTCTTTATCCTCATCACATTTTTTATGTGGTTTCATAGTGAAAGTTGTTCAATTTGATGGCTACACCAACCCTTTAATTATTACTCGGGTGTTTTTTACACCTTGTATAAGTGAGGTTAGTAAAGTTTAAGGGTTAATTGTAGATGTATGAATAGGACAATTATGACACACGATTTATAGCTCTCATTTGTGCATTTTACTTCCAGGTGAGGATAATTCCAATAGTGCCTCAGACTAACATTTGTGTCCATTTGGATATCCTATCCTATCTCACAAAAATAAAACATACATTTGAATAAAGGTTCTATTTTATTCTACTATACTATCCTTAGTATAATAAATATGAAGCTTTGTGACGATTTTGTTTGTTTGTTTGTTTGCGATTTTGTTACTTTAAATGGGACTAGATAATCTGTATGAGATTGTCCAAGAAATTTTTTTTAGTTTGGTACACAGATAGAATTATAATAATATTCTGGAATACAGTACAATTTTTTTTAAATCAATGAATGCAGACAAAATTGCAGCCAAAATCTAGATGTTTTCTAAAACTAAAAATCACGGAAACAGAAATGAAATTTATAACAAATTCACAGAATGGAGCACTGAATGGTGTAATGTCTTACCTAATGTAAAGCCTTACATAAACCAACCGATTTTTTCCCTAACAGAGTTAGTTCAAGTACCTATTTGCCGTCACCAAACCGTCCCGCTTGAACCTTACCAACACTGTTGAAATACGTTTACTTAGTAACAATTGGACGCAGTTTAGCAAAAAAGATCCAACCCACTATAGACCCCATAGTGGGTTGGATCTTTTTTGCTAAACTGCGTCCAATTGAAAGGCTTCATCCCATAATTCCAACAAAGCCTTTACCAATATTATTAGCTTACGGTAGTACTCTGTGTTATTAGTATTCTTAGAAGGTAAATGGGGTGAGGGGTAAGTTTGGATAAAAAGGGGGTAAAATTATACCTAGTATTTAGCTGACAAAAAAAGGTCGCTTTTTCTGGCACTTTTAAAATAAGTTTGAAATTAAGTCAACAAGATTTTGAGCTAAAATAATGAGGCTGCTTTTTTAGTAAAATTGAGTTCATTTTAGGGTTTATAATTTTGGATGGGAATATAATTAAATCGTGCTTTTTAATTCAAATCAATATATTTTTATTTTACGGTGTAAGGGTAGTCATTTGCATTGCATGAATGGTGCACGCATGATACTGAACAACTACAGGGTGAAATCGATATCATTAGCATTCTTTTAAACTAAGAGTCTACCCATCAAACTGAACAACTTTTACTATGGGAGCAAACCAATCGGAGCAAAATAAAAATTTGCTGTCTGTTTGTTTGTATTTGCTGTGTGCTGTTTGCATTATGTCTGCCTCTCATTTAATATTTGTCACTGTTGCGGGTCTGCTGGAAAAAATCCTTTAAGAGATAAGCTCGCCCTTTATACATGTATTTTCCATTGTTTGTATCAATATGTCTGTGTGTACAATACAGTGTTAAATAAATAAGTAAATAAGAACTAGTTAAATGTTTAATTCGTGTTTAATTATTGTTTAATTCTTGCTAGTGGCATTTGCGACTTCGTACGTGCAAACTACTGAAATAAAATGTAAGTAGGTACATGCAAATTTTAAATACTTATATCATAACTGTAGGTAGTACATGCACATTTTAAATACCTACACATAACTTTTGATTGAGTGAATCGATTACGATGAAATATAGGTTTATTCTTAATATGCTGACACTTTTTTAAGGGGATGATCAGACCATCAAACTGAACGACTATTTCTATTAGACAAATATCGAAAACGCGAAAAAAAAATCTGCTCTCTCATACAAAACTGCAAACCTACTCGAGCTAAATGTATGGGACAGCTGATTTTTATTTCGCGATTTATATGTTGGTCCCATGGAGAAATTTGTTCAATTTGATGGTTTTATCATCCTCTTAAAAAGTGTCGACATATTAAGAAAGACTCTAATAACTTAATGTTAGTCTAAACTGTTCTATGCTTTTGTGATATTTTCATCTTTATGGAGCCAGTAGTTTTAAGTAATATGAGCTCAAACAAACAAATTCTAATAATAACAATCTCAATGCATTGTGTTATGATGTATTTTTCATACTATGTATAGATTTACAACAATTAACTTACAAACCTTTGAGATCGTTATATTAAACACACTATGTTTAAATCTAAACAGTATTCAACATAACGAACAGATGTGAAGCAAGAAACAAACCCGTATTAAGCACAAAGTAAACCCCTCTATGTTAATCAACAACATAACAACAGTTCAATTGTGTCCCGACACAATTAAGCTATTCATACTGTAATTTCTAGTTTTGTACTTCGCTTCTCAAAGATTTAGTGTTACGTTTTAATGTAGTTGGTTGTTATAAGAACGTTTTTGAACATAAAATAGTACATTACTGCAGTGGCCAGCAAAAAAGGCATTGGTGGACGAACGTGTAAATGTGGCCCGAGGCGAAGCCGAGGCACACATACGTTAGTCCATCAATGCCTAGTCGTGGCCAAGGCTTGTATAGTGCTTTTCTCAAACAATGCGCGGAAATTAAAATCAGTCAACTTTTCAAAATCAATGACGAACAACAGTAATTTTTCCTGCGTTAAAGCTAGTAACTTATTATTAATCCGTGGTTAAAGTGTTTATCCGTTTTTCTTTTCATTATATAGCTTTCTATTTGCAAGCCAGTTCGAAATTTAAATAAAACCTTTGATAAGTTACCTCCTTGGTTGCCATGTTTCGGAGTAAAAGATCGTTCCATTTTGAAATTACACGACAGATATGAGTTTACTATGTAATTTATTTGGCCGCTAAACCATCCGTAGCCGGCCGTTGCTCGCATGTAGTTAGCCAGTACAGCAATTTAGATTTATCTCGAAGAAGGTTGTCAAAATAATGCTCAAATTTCCAAGCATGTTTAAGAAAAGGGAATTTGTGAGTGCATGGTGTAAAAGTCAAAAAGTCAAATTGTTTATTCTAAATAATATCACATAAATAACTTTCTGACGTCATGTTTTTGAATCTACCACCGCGTCGGAAGGTGTTCCGTTGTAGAGAAAATGCGGCCAGCAACTGTATGTTTGTGTATATGCAGAGTACAACTTAGTATGGTATGGGCAGCGAACTAAGATCAGTGATCGGAATAGATGGTGCAATTTATGGTAAAGGCGCAAATATTTGTGAGATGAATATGAATATTTGTATTCAATTCATGGGTGTTTATCTATAAAGGGCGTGCACCCCGTTTAATATACAACACAAAAAATTTTACACCCTTTATAGATACAAACACCCATGAATTGAATTTAAATTATATTCATATTCATCTTACAAATATTTGCGCCTTTACCCTAAATTGCACCATCTATTCCGATCACTGACTATGATACTGTAGCAGAGCTACGAGAGAGCTGACTAAGCAACAATGCCGAACACATCGATCGAGTCGATGTAAACAAACAGAGATATATCTAGGTCAGCGCATGCGACCTAGCACGTCACACAGAAGACGGCCAATCACAATATGGATCTGTCCAACGCATCACAGCTCATTACGAATAACAACCAATCATATGGCGAGTCCTGAATCGCACTATCGAAGTTATCAAGAGACTTTGCATATATACAACATCCAACTAAGAACTGTTGGACCGCGGTCCCGGGCATTCCAACTAGCCCGTGGAAGATCCTCCCTTTTCCTCCAAAATACTATAGAACTCGCATTCCGCTAAAAATATGGCACTACGAAAGCCCATGATACTTACTTATAAATCATGTGGGCGGGGTTAAAAACTACCGTCAACCGCTAATTAGTCTACCATGCGTTCTGTGACAGCCCGCGCTTCCATTAGACCACAGGTCCCAAAATTTACTTAGGCTAAGAATTTTTAAGAGGATAATCTGACAATCAAACTGAACAACTTTTACTATGGGACTATAAAATCGGGTCTAAAGCACCCTGTTTGATATGTAACGCATTTATTTTACACCCTTTGTTATGTTGGTATTCAAATTTGTATGCGATGGATGATATTTATTTCTAGATTTCGATGTTGGTCCCATAGAGAAAGTTGTTAGGGTAGACAGTTGTATAACTTTAATGAGTGTTTTTACTCGTGATAATTAACAACTATCAAAAAGGAAAATGTGGGAAATTCGCAAGAATAATATTTTGACTTTTCATACAAACGTTCGATCAGCATTTTACTTTTAGTAAGGAAAGCCCTAACAATTTTTTTCACTTTTCCAATTGGTTTCTTAGAGAAAACTGTTCAGTTTCATATGTACAATCACACCTTAAAGTAAAGCAAATGTTTACCCTTACACCCTGAATAAAATACTTCATCGCAACCATCGGTTGAAGTGGAAAAGAAGATTAGATTATATGTAGCATAACGTAAATTATGTTTTCATTCAAATTATAACCTCAACAACAAGCCGTGGTGGTCCAGTGGCGAGTAACCTTGCCTGCCGTGCAGGAGGCGATGGTTCGATCCATATCCAGGCCGACTCGTACCAATGAGTTTTTCGGAATTTATGTACGATTTGTAACACCACTGGCTTTTCGATGAAGGAAAATATCGTGAGGAAATCTTCAATGCTTTAATTTCGAAGCATGTATTGTACCCACTGTCCATTATAAGTGGCGACGGGCTCACCCCCTGACAGAGTTTCGGTACTACTGGTGAAATGTGGATGTTCTGTGGTTTCAGAATATCTCTGACTACCTCCTCGGGGAATATAGTCGTGAACATATGCATGCTATAACCGCATTGGTTAAATTCAAGCGTCCGTATATAAAAAGTGTGTTTAAAGGAATTAACAAACATGTTTTACGTCAAACAAGTACTCAGAAATGTATATTATGTGAAGTACTTAAGTACTAATACAAAATATGCAAACGGTAAATATTTCTAAAATATTCAACATTTCATAACATTCTAGCATTCTAGCCATCAAAGCTTATAACGTCAAGCACGTTTTTGCGTGCTACGCATGACTACGAGAAGCTACGCTCGTAGCAATCTGCTACGTATCGTAGCACTCGTGCGTGAAATACAGTGTATTGCGTAGGGCTGTTGTCGACTCTGTACTGTTCTAAAATATATCATACTAGTGTTTTCCCGCGACTTCGTCCGCACAAATTATATACCAGATTTTAAGTCAGATCATAAGCTATCAAACAAAAAAAGTTTCATCAAAATCGGTTCAGTAGTTTTAGCGTGATGTGCGAACAAACAAACAAACTAACAATTTTGTCAATAGATGGCGCTGCACGTCATTTAAATCGCACTATCGAGTGTTATTTGATTTTATATGAAGTAAACCGCTACTTTTTTGTTCCTCATGATTTTACGGTTTTATAATAGTTAAGATTAATATTAATATTATTATTAATTATTAATTAATTAATTAATTAAGTTAAAAGTTATAGCCTGTAGAATCCCACTGCAGGGCAAAGGCCTCCTCTCACGAATAAGGGTGAGGGGGATTAATTAATTATTAATTATTAATTAATCATAATCCTAATGGAAGCTTACATCTTTTTTTTGTTTGATATTACTTATATCGTATCCAATCGTTTCCAGGTGCACACATTTTCTTTAATACTTTTTTAAACTTTGTAATTTTTTCATTTCTCTATACTTACTTTTCCACATTTTGTGCCTGTCGCTCCCGCATAGGGCTCTACGGCCAAGAGCGTAAGTGCCACCAAGTCGCTGTTTAAATCATCTGCTATATTAATAGCAAGCCTAGCAAGCATATCTGCCTTTACACCTGTAAAGGCCTATGTGTCTTACTTACTTATTAGAGCAAATTTGAGTAGAGCTGGTACTGAAATTTTTTTATTCTTTCTCCATGGTGAAAGCTGTTCAGTTTGATGGTCTAAACAACCTTTTTAGGGTTCCGTACCCAAAGGGTGAAAACGGGACCCTATTACTAAGCCTACGTTGTCCGGCCGTCCATCTGTCCGTCCGTCCGTCCTACCTATTTAGCGCTGTAACTTTTGAACCGTAATAGCTAGATAGTTGAAATTTTCACAGAATATGCGTTATTACAGCGGATTTGTTGACAAATAATAAAAAAACTAAAAAAGGAAAAAATTAAGGGGGGGTCTAAACAAGAAACTAGTTTTTATCGACGTTTTTTCTTCTGTCTCTATAGTAAAAACGGTAATACATACAAGCGTCAAACTTGGTGTGATTATAGAGCAAACTCTACAATATAACAATAAAAATTAAAAACCGGCCAAGTGCTAGTCGGTCTCACGCTAAAAGTCCCGAAGAAAAAAAAGGTTTTTCCAAGTTAATATTATGTTGTGTTCTGTGGTGGTGTGGTACGGAACCCTTGATGCACGAGTAGTCCGACTCACACTTGACTGATTTTTAAACATTACTACCATGTTTTGTTACACTCTGTAAAGCGGAAATAAAAAATCTCTATTTTTACTTAATATTATGAAAGAAGATAACAACAAAGTGTCTCCATAATAACGGAAAACTCTGCCGACCAAAAAAAGCCAAACAAAAGCCCGCTTTACATAAAAGAGCTCCATATAAAAACACAATATCGAAGCCAGTCAAAAGAGTTGAGATTCCAGAGCTCTAAAGTTTTTCACTATAAAATTTCCGCCATTACCCCGGCATTTCCCGGAATACTCGGGATTACCGATCCCGTGGGATTTTACTCACTCTTTGAAGCAAGGCACGTGCGAGGAGCGCTCAAGTAAGCTAGGGATCAATTCTCTAGATCTCTCCGAAAAAATTAAAAGAAAACTCTTCTAGATTCAGTGAAGGTCTCAAATAAGGTTAAACTCGTTCAAGACACATTTTGAAGGGGATTTTTATAATTGTACCTTTGTGAGAAAGATATTTTTTTACGGTCATGAATGAAATTATCTCTTTATCAATTATTTAAAAAGGTTCTGGAACGGTAGGTACGTTTTTGTATCTTGTTTTTATAATGATATTAATAATGTATTATTTGTTACTTTTGTTAAGTTGTTTAGTCGTCGTAATAAAAGTCTTGACTAGATTTTGGTGATAATGCTTCATGGGACTATGTACAATATGTGTGACAATGTCTAAGATATTTATTTGTATATTATTTGTCGTTGGGGAGATACGGACACACAATCATTGTCCAAGAGTTCAAAAACACTCGGGTGACGTGCCGTGTACCAATTAATTTTTCTAGCTCATGTACGTTATACCGATTGCTCTCAACCGGTGAAGGAAAACATCGTGAGAAAACATTCATACGCTGAAGAAGACTACTAGTAAAGTACAGTTTTTGTATTGAATTTCGTACAGCGCATCTCGTGTTTACAAATTGTGTCAACTACAGTAGTAACGTACAGTGAAAACTCATGGTAGGCCTAAAGAACGAGTAATTT
Organism: Agonopterix heracliana; assembly: GCA_963693445.1. NCBI lineage: Eukaryota > Metazoa > Arthropoda > Insecta > Lepidoptera > Depressariidae > Agonopterix > Agonopterix heracliana. The sequence continues at coordinate 4,791,800 of OY856312.1, read as the reverse complement.
CCGTGTTAGCGTCATTGACATACCAAATTATGGACGCCGGGTCTAGTACAAAATTCTAGAAAAAAGTTTCCGAGACTAACCTACACAAACCTATGTACGTGTATGAATATAAACCAACTAAAAACATTGAAAACACTGAAATTATTTTTTATTTTGCTTGCATATTATTTACTCCATCGCGGCACGGTATTATATGTATACGTGCGCGTAGTCGGCCAATCAAACGAAGACTGTCACATAATTGGCTCTCTTTATACGTTTCGGTGCTCTTTTGATTCAGATACTTTTGAGCGCGGACCCGACGCGACGTCCAGTAGTAATTGATAAGTCAATGGTTAGCGTGCAAACTTAAAACTTAGTCTTTCAACATATAAATAAAAGCATGAGTTACAAATGATGTTGTAGGAAACCACCTCATAATAATGTCCCTGTCTTGGTTACTGAAGCTAGTTATTACCGACTTTTATTGCAGCTTGGATTTTGTTAAAGATATGAATATGACAGTACAAACGATGCCTGTATAAATAATTTTTTTGCTAAAAGAAAACATAATATGTCGGCAAGCCTATTCTGCTTATTATAAATTTTGAAGTTATATTTCTTTAGTTTTATGCATATGCTCACGACTATATTCCCCGAGGGGGTAGTCAGAGATATTCTGAAACCTCAGAACATCCACGTTTCACCAGTAGTACCGAAACTCTGTCCCGTGTGACGGGGGGTGAGCCCGTCGCCACTTATAATGGACAGTGGGTACAATACACGCCTCGAAATTGAAGCATGCAGGTTTCCTCAAGATGTTTTCCTTTACCGAAAAGCCAGTGGTGTAACAAATCGTACATAAATTCCGAAAAACTCATTGGTACGAGTCGGCTTGGACGGGGATCGAACCACCGCCTCCTGCACGGCAGGCACGACTTATGTTTTATTTTTATGTGACGAAAAATTAGAGTGTATTTTCACCATGCGACAGAAGTTGTGCACGCCGATGTGTGATGTTAGTTTTTAATGCAATTTTTTCATTTACGCCAATTAAGTATACATAATTATATCATAAAATAAATTTTACATCTCAAATGCATTTCTTACGTAGGTAACTTTTTTTTTTAAGTTGAATTCTTTTTTGTCTGTCGAAAATAATATTGTAACATTGGAGTCACGTTGCAGGGTTCGCCGTGAACACTTGTCTCTCGCGTGGTGTTCGCGCGGTTCACGTTTCAGCCTGCCACGAGGCTCCATAACCCTTCTCAGTTGTTCTTAAAAACAATCCTCGAGATTGGATAGATACTCCCTCAAAACACTTGACATTGGCGGAAATGCGGTGCTAACGCACAAGCAAGAAGTCCATTAATTATAAATAAAAAATAAAAATAAAATATTACTAATACAATGTTGCTATCACAAAAACCACTGTTGTATAATATTGTTTAATGTGTCCGACCAAGCATAAAGTCACAGCTTTGAGCCCCTTGGCCCTTGGGGGAAAATAACTATCAAAGAGAAGAATTTTTGTATTGGGGCTAGATGTTTTGGAACATTGGGACTCCATGTTACCTACAACAAGCTTCCTTGGGGAACGATTCTTGGAACAGCTAGCAATATGTTTTAAGCGTAGTGCTGTATGCATTGTGGTAACGATATAACTTTGTCATAATATTTTGTAACACGTACGTGCAAAAGTTACTATAATTACCAGGAATAAAGAAACTGACGGTTGAGAGAGCAAGATGTACCTAGCGGCACCACTGTATAATAGAAAGAGATACACTGTATAATAGATAGAGAGGCAATAGAACCATTTGAGGAACTGTTTGACATGCCGACAAGCTGTGTCGGCATGGTGAAAATTCGAGCTCTGTGAATATTTTTTGAATCTGACGTGAAATCGTGGATAATTTTTTGAATAATATTAACACTTACACAAAATTATATGCTATTTCACGTTAGATTCACAATTATTCACAGAGCTCAAATTTTCACCATGCCGACCAGCATCAAACAGTTTTATTTGACAACTCATGTCAGTTCCTCTATTCCGTAAAGTATAATAACTTTATGACATAGATACACGCTTCGTAATTGAAACGTGTTGGTTTCTTCACCTTTTCGGTGAAAGAAAACATCATGAGAATGCCTACATTCATCAATTTTTATTTTATAGGGATGTACCGTGTCCAATATGTCCAGTAGAAAAGGGGACAAGCTTAATACGACATACTTTGGGTAGATTATTGTTACCATAGAGATTATACCTCAAGGTATAGCTTTTTTTGACGTTTGTGTTTGTATGTGTTATGTCAATTGGAAAGACAAAAGGCACCAAAAGTGTCTACTTTACACACACTAGCACGTCAAAAAGTATCAAAAAAAGTGGACAGCCGTATAAACAAACATCTAATAGTCACTGACATATACTCTAGCGATAGACAAGCTCGTTCAAACAAACAACATGTCACACAAAACAACACAAAATGACACATTGCGGTCTGTCATTGCCATAGTGACGAAGTGAACTCGGGAACATCAATCAGGTGCAGGCACCGCATTCAAGTGGAACATGTTGCTTCTATGGAAGGGCCTGTCTATCGCTAGAGTATATGTCAATGCCAATAGTTCTATCTCTTTCTACTATTAAAATTAAGTCATAAGACAAAAGAGACTAACTACAATCGTAAATTGATGCGGAATCAATGATTTAGAATCGAGAAATCCTTCATTTGAGATAGAGATCCTTCCTCTCCGATTGTTACTAAATTATGGATATTCTGAATAAAAATAGAAAAGCTCTTACTATATTAAGCTCTAAGAATATTGTCGTGAGCATAATAATATTTTTTTCACCTCACAAGCTCGGAAAGATTCTGTTTATCATTCGAAATCTGAGTGCAAAAGTGCATTTTATCCGCTAGCGTGCAAAGAGTTTTTAAAATTCGAATCCATTCGAGTCCAGATAAAAAGATAGTAAAACCATACGTGCGAGAAAGACAAAAAGATTATGTTGCTAACATAACGAACTATGCATATATTCGTGCATATTATTGTCTTCTCTTTTTCGCGTATAAGTTTGTCCTTCACTATAATTTATTTGAGTGTCAACAAAGAGATTATAACTAAATAATAATCCCTTTGAGTAGCAATATCTCTTGTCTTCTCTTTTTCACGTATAGATTTGTCCTTATTTGCATTTGCATATAATTATTTTTCCAGTGTGGGATAAAAACATCATTTAAAATAATACTTATTTAAAATGCATTTTAATAATTAATTCATCTTGTTTACCTATGAGAAGTTATTCCTTTATCTTTCCTGTACAGTGTCTCAGTACACACTACACACTAGGACATTTTTTATGCTGATCAATTGGTTTTCAATCAAACTGCTACACGTGACCGCAGTGAGACAGTGACTAAATACAAGAGTAATATAGCCGCAATAGAATGGGACAACGTCATGAAGCGCGATGTTCGCTCTATACATCTAAACTCAGTGCTTGCACCTAATATTTTCCTCGCTGTTGTGAGGTGAAAAGTTGTGTGTTTGGCTCGGCTGCAAAATTATTCCGCGTCTCGTACCTTTGAAACCTTCGCTTGCTCAGGTTTCAATATAAGTACTCGCGGCAAAAAACAACTTTGCAGCCTAGCATAACAAATAACTATTATATTAATGTTTAGGAGTTTTTACTTTACGGCGCGTGTTTAGTCGTAATTTGAAGCAAAATTATGTTAAAATCCTGTCCTCATTAGATGTATTCAAAATTAAGCATTGAATACTTGAAATTGAAAAGCACTTTATTGCGAACATCACTTTAACATGCAAATCGTCTGGAATTATTAAACAAACATTTTAATAATAAATAAACATCTTTGACTTCTAGGTACTCTTTTAAATCTATTTCTTTGACATTTTCTCATAGATTATCTTGTCCCAATCGAAGTAACAGAAACTAGTTAAAACTTATACCTATAGACTACGATATGCAGAATGTAAGGAAAAGTATAATTAACCTTTAAACCAATTATTTTACCCATCAAACTGACTGAACAACTTTTACTACAGGAGCAAACCTGTCAGAATAAAAAAAACAGCTGTTCCATGCTAAACTACTACTACTCCTACTACCTCTACTACAACTGCGATACTTTTTCTTACACCCGGTATAAACCCCTTTATTGGGGTATTATGTTACACTCCTGTAGAATAAGTGATAAAGATACAAAGAAGAAAGAGTTGAGTACAAATATTAATCAATCAAATATTTGCTACAAGTAGCAAGGACCTGCAAGGATCGCCATCGCTGGCAGATTCACCGAAAACTAGATTATCAGCCTATGTAGACTAGTGATAAAAATTCTTAAGAACCAAAGCTGACATTGTCTTACTAAAGAAAAGACAAAGCTATTAGCTTTTGTTAACAACACTCAATCCTGATTATCCAAGTCTTAGGGGAAATATTATAAAGCCACAAAGATAAATACGTAAACATCTCAAGGGATGCATTAACTTCTAGATAACAACATTAATAACAGTTAAGTTTTGTGTCTTGTAAGTCTATCCAAGTATAAGGTTTAGTTAATACCTAGTTGTTTCTCAAAGGATTTAAGATAAGATATACCTTCAATATTTCAAATGTGAGCCTTGCTACATTGTACGTTTAATAATAGTCGGTAGTTGTAGTAATGTTTCTGACGTCCCTGAAAGATGTTAAGGTCATGAGTTGTTGAAACTGTATCTTTGAAGAACTAACGAGTCCTTGTGATTTGGTTATAATTCAGGCCGTATAAGGTCATAGCTCATTTACACGACTCATTTAAACGATACCGCTCCCGCACGGTAAAGTATACAAATTGAAATATAGGCTAACGGTCGTGCTCCGTAGAAACACGTCACAATGACAACATTGTAGATTGACAGCTTGCGGCGGCAACCTGATTGCAACCACTTGCAACTGTATGTTGTCATTGTAAATTGTATTTACTTGTAAAGTCTATTTACTTGCAAAGAGCGTGGCTAGGCTGCTTTTCCACCAGATATGTGCAAGGTAGCGAGGCGATGAGCGAGGAAAAAGTCGGCCAATGAGAGTGCTTCGATTTCCCAACGACGTGGTCGAGCGAGCGCGCTATTGGCGGATTGTTTCCTCGCTCACCGCCTCGCTATCTCGCACATGTCTGGTGTAAACGCCAAGCCTATAGGTAATTTTTCATTCTTTTATCGTGCAGGAGCGGTGTCGTGTAAGCTTTAAGGGCTTTAAGGGCTTCGTATTGAATGTTTTTTTGCACAACAAATAGCAGTTTAGGTATAATGTTCAATTCAATTCAATTTTTGTTTAATGGCATCCGATGTGTTATCACAATTCAGCCAACGTCTCTTTATATTAATATTATACGTAGGAAAATGATCAGTAGTTTTAATTAAATCTAGAGTGGCAGTTTTGCCAATGTAAGTAGTTTAGAGTCTCAAGTGATTGTTTTAAGTTTAAAACACAAAAGAGTTCACCAAATGGCCAACCCGCATGGCCAGAAAAATCACGAGCCGACGCAGACGTCCTCTCGGTAGACCTCTAGCCACGCGAGTCGCGTTATAATGTTTCTAATGCGTCTGCGTAGCAGAATTAATTAATTCTGTAAAAATTAATGAACCACCCTCAATGTCTCTTTTAAACTAACAACGTACCTATTTTAATTATTGAACATTGTGACAAACATAATAAAACTAAATGCTAATTTTGTTTACAAACTGAAATAACTTTTAAAATTACAGTATAATTATTTAAAATAATTGTCTGGTGTTGGTCTTATGGAGGTGGTACTTGGGAATGTTCCTCCATTGAAAAGGGAAGATCTTCCACCAGGCTTAGTGTGAAGCCTGGGGACCGGCCGTGGTCCAACAGTTCTTAGTTGGACCTTGTATATATATCGAATCTCTGTGATTATTTCTCTTGCGCGATTTATGTCTCGCATTCGATTGTGAACCTTATTAGTAGTAGGTTACGAGTTACGTATTTACGGTGAACGTTGTCTTTGTATGGAGCATATTTCTGAGAGCGATGGTATCGCCATCTGTTAGCTTCTTTGCTATAACTTGTGGGTGTTGACATCTATGGCAAGTCCCCACAGTACTCCCCCCTCAGACCGGAGGTCGTTGAGTTGTTCGAAGTGTGCAGTCTGTATCCGTGTAGGTGCAGTGCTCCAGTCAAGTGAGTCTGACGAGCGATGTGCTGCGAGTGTGTGCATCTGTCAGGGAGACCAGTCCTGATGTGATGCGGGTGAGTGACAGGCGTGGAGAAGGCGAGCAGAACTGCCACGTGGAGGTGAGCTCAGACACGTGGGCTGCAGGAGATCCTTCTGTGCAGACGCTGACTGTCGTTGAGGAAGCTGCAGGCCCAGGGAGCGGTGTGAAGACAGCTGCGATGGACCTGGTGCGGCTCCGGGTTGATGGCGTGTGACTGCTGCTTGTTTGACCTGGTCGAGGGGTAGGAAGGGTTGGTAGAACTGGTTGCTGCTCTGTGTTGATGCTGCTCTGCGGTGTTCAGGTTGCGATGTTCTTTGTCGAGGGTCACCAATATGGAGGTGGTACTTGGGAATGTTCCTCCATTGAAAAGGGAAGATCTTCCACCAGGCTTAGTGTGAAGCCTGGGGACCGGCCGTGGTCCAACAGTTCTTAGTTGGACCTTGTATATATATCGAATCTCTGTGATTATTTCTCTTGCGCGATTTATGTCTCGCATTCGATTGTGAACCTTATTAGTAGTAGGTTACGAGTTACGTATTTACGGTGAACGTTGTCTTTGTATGGAGCATATTTCTGAGAGCGATGGTATCGCCATCTGTTAGCTTCTTTGCTATAACTTGTGGGTGTTGACATCTATGGCAAGTCCCCACAGTCTTATAACTTTAATGTTTTTTTTTAATAATAACAATGTTTAGTAAAGAAAGAAATAGGTTTTATTTTCTTTTGATGAAACTGTTAGGGGTGATTATTATTTATTATAAATATAATCATTACTAAAATAAAATATTTTTTTTTTGTGATGTTTTGTATACCTATCATCATTCATCACCTATCTGTTATATTTTTTAAAAAGGCCACTCTTAATTACTTTACTCTGTTCTAGACTATCGTAACTTTGAAGTATGAAGTGGTAGTAGGCAAGTAGGGAGAGATCAAAATTGATAAGGGGTAGAGTTTTTTTACAGTGCTTCAGTCTTACAATAAATGTTGACTGTAGCTATTCATCCGATAATCAGACGAATAAAATAAATTTGTCGTTCGACTATCGGATGAATTTAAAATAAATTAGTCATCCGCGAAGGTTATGAATCCAGTGACTACGACGCTTATTTCAAAATTTTGGAAACAGTATTGAACCGGTTCTGGCACTCGCTGACCGCTGCCGCGGCACGCTCGCTACGCTCGCTTGTCTCGTGCGAACTGAATCGGATAATGTTGTAATTCGTGGCTGACTTAGTAAATTCGATGGTGATGTATAAATGACCAGTACAAGTAATATCATCCGATAGTCGGACAAATAGAGGATAGAAGACGATAACTTTATTAATTAATAAAGCTCTGCAACTTTATTACTTCACATCCTACTTACACTCATAACCAACCTCACACTCCACACATCTATGTAACACCACATACACCTACATCCGCTTTTACACAAATGATAAAAACATAAATTTAATGACGTTTCTTCTTCAGAAAATCCTTTTCTTCCCCTTCAAGTAGACATTGACATAAAAACACATGCACACACATACAAACGCCGCCACACAAATAACATAGGCATCCCACACATACTATACTATACACGACTTACATTATAATTCTGTTATTTATGAATGATATAAATTTATCAACATAGAAATGTATTGTCATAGTAACATACTTATTTAAATTAACTAACTTTTTAGTACAGTCAGCTCCCTGTATCTGTGGCCAAATATCTGTAACACTACTAAAGAACCTAGCTGATGTCAATAGCTCAGACAGGTTGTACCTGCCTTTCATGACGTCAGCTATCAATACAAATATTGTTTAGCCTAACACAACCTTATTCTTAATGAAATAGTACCTATTTATATGTAAACATTATGTAAAATGGCTTTTTGTGAGAAATTTAATAAATTTTATTATTATTATTATTATTTATATTCGTCCGTTTATCAGACAAAATTAATAGACACTATTCGATACATTTTTCTCATTTTATTTCCTAAATTTTCATATGCACTAACGATATCGTTTTAAACTATTTACACATTACACAAACATAAACTTACGACCGTTATTCCAATCAGGGTGGTCAGAAACATTGCTACAACTACCAACTTTCTGTTTTGTTGCTGTTTTTTGTTGTGTTTGTTTCTGATTACTCTTTATTCATTACAAAAACTTTATATGTACTAACAACAACCTTATAGGAAATGATTAAAGCCATAAAGCTTTCTCGGGTAGTTATAAATAAAGACTTTGGGGTTTATTACACCTCGTGAAGTACGGCCGGGTCGGGCCAGTGCCCAATAAATATAATTAAGGCCATACTAAAAATATGAGTAGAGGAAAGCTCACGCAATCTGACGATTATGCGCTCGCCCAGCGAATGTGTGCTGTGGTCATATTTCTTTCATTCTAAACGCTATCCGATAAGTTTAATGTTACGATTAAGGATTAGAACTGTGGTGAAAGTTTGTGTTTAGAATGTGGCTTGAATATGAAATCGATGTGTAGTTATTGGATTTTAACCAAGTTCTTGTTGGTATCGTGCAAGGTACGAGTACTGTAAGAAGGTTTCTTTTACAACGTGAGCTCAAAAGTGTATGCTGCTCTCATTTTCTCTGTTAATGGGAAACCAATTAATATTATACTCAAATTTCTTAGAATTTTGGACTTAACTCAAACATATTATTTTTTAAATAATCATGATATTATACAACGTGTTAATGAATTAACGCAAAACTAGAAAGCAGTTTCTTTAGAATCGAGAGCAGAATCGAAGCAAGAAATTTGTTTTATTACTTTAGTTTTCATCACGAATAAAATGATCGGATTACAGATTTTGAATTAGAACATTTTTGTTCATAAGTCATTTATCGTCTTTAAACCTTTTTTTTTTTAAATATAAATAAGCAAAATCAAAGTCTTGCTAAAGTCGTTTACACAAAATGCGAAAATTAGTTGACAAAAATGTATTTTAAGAAACGACCAATAACGTTTTAGACTATATTGTCAAAACACAGAGTAATTATGGCACTATCCAAAACAAACTACGGTGAGCTAATACAGATAGCATAAAGCTTAGTTCGTTTGTCGATAAACATCTATCTAGGCCGAACAAACTGTTAGATGGATAGAAAGCCCCGGTCGCTACGTAGTCCCCTTTATGTAGTATGTAATACACACAACACAACTGCACAAAAACTGAAAAGCTTGTAGAAAAATTCAATAATGCTCTAAAATTCATCAATATCAGCGTCCATAGCCCCCATTGCTGGAACATGATAGATAGATAGATAGATAGATAAATCATTTATTTGCACAAGTAACACACACATAAATAATACAGTTCACAAGTTTACAAAATAACATAACAAGGAAACATCAACAGAACAAACATGTAATTTATTGTATGCTACAGCAGCAAATAGGTCCCATCTCAACATAGACCTTGCCCGAAAGCAGGGTGTTGATTTTCAGATGAAACCTCTGGTATTAGTCAGACGCAGCAACCAATGAGAGATAAATAAAATAAGTAAAGTTTAGATGAAATATAGTAATGGAAGAGTAAAAAAAAGAAAAAGTAAAAACGAAATAATATTATATTATACCTACATACATATATTATTTATTATATTATACTAAGCGTAAAATTGGATAAATAAAGAACTATGACACAAAAGGTGCGTTAGTGTAGCCATCAGGCAAGCCAATAATTTGTTTTTTCAAGATAAATTCCCTCAGTTTTCTCTTGAATGTGAAGCCTGACTTAAGTGATCGCAGTGGTGGGGGAATATTGTTCCAGCACTTGGTTGCCTGATAGCGAAAACTGCCCTCAAACGCTACTGTTTTGTGTGTTTGACACGATAGTAAAAACCTTGTTGGTCTTGTGGGGTACCTGTCATGGAAGGGTGAACGTTTGAGCTTAGAAAATAGATACTCCGGTTTCTGATTCTTTAGAGTAGTGAAGACCAAATTTCCCAAATGAAAATGCCTGCGTGATGTCATGTTTAGCATAGAAGCACTATTTATGTAAGGGGTGACATGAGTCCGCGGAGGTATCTTAAAGCAAAACCTGCAACACGCATTTTGTACCCGTTGAATTAATCGACTGGACTTAGACAAGAGTCGTGGTCCATACACCAGATCACCGTAATTAAGAATAGACAGAATGAGAGATTCACAAAGTTTTGTTCGTGAACATGAAACGAACGAATCGAAACATGGGCATAGTGTAATAAAGACTACTAGTTGTGAAGCTCTGCAGTTGCAACAGGTCAAACGAAGGCGTTTTGTGTGGGCCAAGGGGTAGCGTGTTCCGGTACCGAGTTTGTAAACTCAATGCCAGTGCCCCGTCGCTACCGCGTGAGCTTAAACTCGCGGTGACAGCTGAGCTTCACCACTAGTAGTTTTTATTACACTATGACACGGGCCCAGCCCCAGGGCACACATCCCGCACTCCATACAACGATGCTTCAATCTCTACACACAGAAACAAGATGGCGTCGGCACATGCGCCGTCCCGCTCGTAGGTACGCTCACGCCCGCTGTATGTACTTCTTACTCGGCTCCCCTATAGTTACCCTCAAACTGCGGGGTGAGATGCGGTATCTGAAGTTAGTGAGGGGCAGGGAATGGCAATTTTGTATGCGCTACACCGACTATATTTCTACAAAGTTGTTGCAAAGATTTTGACCGGCCCTGAAAGATTAAGGTCATGATTAGCAAATTGATTTGAATGAAAATAAAGATAACTGACTATGAAAGCCGAGGCCGCGGCAGGCCAAGAAAGAGACGGCGTGACGACCAGGATGCCCACAAAACAGAATGGCAAACGATGGTACGGGATAGAGAAGGCTGGAAAAGTTTTTCCCAATAATAGGACGAAAAGGGCTAAAAACAATTTTAATATGAAAACTCAAAACGTTTTGGTGTGTATATTTTTAAGCTTTGATAAAACGGGTGAACCTTTTCTAGAATTTCTGTTGTCACAAATATAACTAAGAAGTTAATCATACATTTAAAACGTTTTTTAATCATTACTTAGAATTTAATTTAAAAACTAAGCAAGATGAATAATATAATGCAAGACTAAGCAAATGTATAAAAATGTTCATGTTTTATTAGTCTAGAAATTTTTTACTCGAATAGGAATTGGAAACTGTCCAAAAGAAAAATGTCACGGTATAAAAGCAGGTCAATCTATAAGTTACAAAGGAATTCCTTTTGATACGGTGATAAAACGTTCAGGTATTTCTGAAATAGACTGACACTGATATGGATCTGACGAAATAAATAATGTTTTATTTTTGGAAATGACTTCGCGAATTAGATTTGATAAACTGATTCGATTCAATCGTTTATAATGTAGATGTATGAAAGATAGATTTCACTAGCAACTAAATTAAACTATAGCCAAAAACTTTATGAAAATGACTAAAATTCGAAAACGTTGCTTACTGAAATTTCGTGAAACTGCAGAAATTGCAAATGCAGAAATTTGTAGAATTGCACGAAGTTTACTTGCAAATAACGCAAGTTGATTATATGCTATAAAACTATTGTGCTATTGTATGTAGGTACTCGGTTCTCGGATACATACTATTCAGAATAACAAATAGTTTGTTGCTAACAATATTCCAACTAAGTTTTGAGACAGTGGCCGTTGGATGATTACTACTTTTTGATTTCGTTGAAGCAAGGTTTGCTTTTAGCAGTTTATAGTCTCCCCTGAAAACTTGTTTAAAAACACATAGAGGTTTTGGCAGGCGCACCGACGATATTGTGAATGTAAATGTCAAGCTGAGTTGTGATAGGATTACTCTTTCCCCAATAGTGTTTATAAAACAGAGAAACAGAAATGATTGTCATGATGTTGTCATTTATCGACCTTGAAAAAGAAATTACAAAATGAAGATAGTCCCTCACAATGACAAACCATTTCAAATGGGGTGATCAAAAACTGCTATGACTACCATTTATATTTTAAAGTACGCATTTATTTGTAGCAGGACCACCTTGAACGTATTGAAGGCAGAACTTTGAGAATATTGATGGCGTCTGGGTGGAATGACATATTTGTGCTAAGCATGACATGGTGACAAGTGGCAATGCTTTGTAAACGATAAGGATACGTGGAGGAACTTTGGCAGACGGTACAACCCACGATGAAGTCTGGTTTATTTTTTAGTTGTAAAGTGAGTCAAAACACATGAACGAACAGGCTCCTGCACCACCCAATGCACAGAATATGGGCCACAAAAACAGCAAGTCTTGTCAAGTCACTCCCGGATTTTATACAGCCACGAAAGTCAGTGTCCAATCCGAAAAGACGCTGCTTGAAACATCTAGCTAAATAAAAATGATGATGAATATCCATCTTATAACTGCATACACTGTAGTTGTAGAAAAATTGTGTCACAACACACGTAACGATCTCGCTGACCCTTGAATGTCTGTGATTTGCTTCCACTCTCCAACAAATAGCGGGTTTACAGTGCTTATTAGCGACACGGAAAACTTTGCATTATGTAGGTCGCTGCTATTGCACTATTATTCACCTTCGTTCGTACTACATTGCGCTGTTATACGAAATGTCATATAATTAATGTACCCCAGGGAAACTATAAGTTTACTATACTTTCTCCTTTTTTGATCGAAAAGGTGTATTAACAAATTGATTTGAAGCAGTTGTTAAGACGAACGATCATACAATACAATGGCGCTGTAGTACACTTTTTTTGCATCGATTGCCTCCATTTCGCTTCTTGTGAGCGTCTGTGGTGACGCTTGGCACGAATTTACAAATCCAAAATCTTGATGTGTCATACATTCCCTACAGGTACCAATGAGTTTATCAATGTTACGTTATTATACTTACCTACGTAATACCAAATGTTCCCAAATGGTGAGGAAACCTGTATACGTTGATGAAAAAAATCTGGGGTGAAGATAGGTAAGGAAGGCATAATGCCCGACAGTGGGACAAATATAAGCTAATAATGAGTGCTCCTTATAAATAAATATTAGCTTTCTGACTGAAATTGGCTATTCTCGACACATGGAAAAATTACTAGCGACCTAAAAGAGATCAGCAGTAATGTAATCTACAAGGACACCAACACCCTGTATAGTGACACAGGGCGTTAGTTCGTTACGAAAACTTTTTCAAAGGGCCTACCATGAGTTTTCACTGTTCTTTACTACTGTAGTTACGTTGCCAATTCGTATGGCAGAAATTAGTTCTCAACGTGACCACTAGGAGCAATGTACAAAATTGAATACAAAACTGGTGACGTAACTACAGTAGTAAAGTAGACCTACAGTATCATAACTTAAAGTAATGCAACTAACAGCTTTTATAACTGAAATAGGTTGAACAGATTATCCGGAAAACTATTTTAACTATTTAATTAGTTAATGAACACAAAATCACCTTGTAAATTGAAGCGAAACTCCATAAACCTACAATAATTTACAACATAATTCGTAGGCTTCAAATTATTACGAAACTAGTACAAACTAGTATGTATACGTACTAAGTGCCAATACCAGGTGTAATTCAGTCGAAGTTTGTACGGAGTCACGCAGCCTCGGCCCCCGTGGCCCGCCTTCGTCCCTCCCGCGTCCTTTCCGCCCCGTGCGAAGCGATTAACCAAATTGTAGGGAATGGCTTACGGCAGTGCGGTAGTATACCTACTTACCTATTTAGTATTGAGAAGCGTGAGCAGAGATATTAATTTCGTTCCAACTGGAATGTATGGAGGCATATGAAGAGCTTTTGCCCGAGACTTAGTCTTCGTTGAGTTTAAAAAGTATATTTACTGTTTATCCCGAAGAGATGTGTGCCAAATTTCAACGACATCGAAATCCATCCAAACGATGTCTGAAACGTTCACATTTATTTTATTATGCAGCATGAACACTTAAAATTAGTTACAAACTTTAGGGGATGCTTTAGACTCTAACTAAAGCAACCCTTAAAGTTTAGAGTCTAAACTTTAGGCTATCAAACTCTAGATCAAACTGAACGATTTTCTCTAAGGGATCATTGAATTTGCGAGAAAAAAAAACAACAGTTCCATACATTTGGGTAGAGTAGCCATTGACGTTTTGGAAGAATTGATTTTCATTTCTTCATTCTAGATTGATTGAAAAAGTTTTGGTGGAATTTTAAAAACATTTTGACGATTTTGAATCTGTTCACTCAAAATTTGTTGTTCTATAGTCAAAATAACTTAGTGAAATTTGTAAAAATGTAAACAAAATGGATTCTGCTAAAGTTAATCATTATAACGGGTATTTTGGAGTTCCCGATAAATAAAAACGCGGTAAAAACCCGTTATAATGATTAACTTTAGCTTAACTAATAATCGCGTAACTCTCAAAAATGGATTCTAATGATACTCGAACATATTTAAACCTACAACTTCAGACACAACTCTATAATATGTATAGTGAGTGTGGGGGTACCCACATTGTCATTTACCTCGGCGGTCCACCGGCGAATAGGGAACCGCCGGGTTGTATATAGATAGGGTATTTGCCAATAATAAAACAGTACGAACTGAGACTCAACTGGTTTCACTACTCCTGCCCTAGCCACCACTACCATCCAAACAACCCTCCAAGCACTGTCCCCAAACTGGTGACCCCGAAAATTGAAACTACGCAGCATGAATAAACAAGAATTATTAAAGATGGAAGAACTCTTCAGCGGATCCAGCTATGCAACCGTCAGCGACGCAACAGCGACCAAGCATACGCAATCCTAAATAAACATCGCCCGTCCCCGTACCAGAAACGCCGCCGCTCCATCGTCAGCACATAATACACGGTAGCGAAAGGACAACGCAGCGAAAACCACGCACGTCGTCCTAAGCACCCAAACTACGAGGCATGAGAAGTTAGCGCAGCGGAAACCGCCGCTACTACCCCATCGCCAAGAAAAAAGGAAGACAGCAACATTCAGATGTACAACCCAAAGGGGTGTAAAACGCGCCAATAGCGCCACTCAGCTGTTAAGCTTCCACCTCCCGCAGAGGGAAATAACGCCATTCTACAAAGAAGACACCGGCACACCGGTGAACGAGTAATCAATTGATCAGCCGTAAAAGCGACTATTGTTACCAATATCTTCATGGCTAAACGACGTCGCGACGCCACGCCGCCACGTCGAAATCATAACGGTCAAATACATTGACTAAAAAACGTGCAAGAAAAAAACTCGTCGCAAACGGCTACATAACTACGTATGCATTTAAAGCGCGCAGATATATACCCATACGCACCGAGCAACGAGCAGGCTACACACACAAAGAAAGAGGGTACCGACACAAACGGACGGGACAATCGATGACATCACAGCAAAACAAACATTCCAATGCAACATGCACCGAGTTAAGAAACCAACTAACTACCTACTTCATGCAACATCAAAATACATATTATTTCGGCTGCTAAATACATGCACTAGCCGAACTTGGGAGACACAGGGTAAATAAAACAGCATCAAGATTTTATTGCAAGACTATCAAGACTTCGTCGGTGGCTAGGGCAGCCAGAGATTTCGCACAACAACAGAGCAAACATCAAATATCAATATTATAAGTATATATTTATCACACAAAAAAACAGAAGGTACCACTAACAAAAAAGATACAAAAAAAAAAAAAGTACCAACCAAAAAAAAAAAAAAGGTAACAAAAGAAAAAATATACAGCAAAACACAAAAAAAAAAGAGACTAAAAGAGCAATGTCCAACAAAAAAAACGAATTACAAAAAAAAAACAATGTAACATAGCCTTACCACTACGACATTCCTTTCCCATACAAATCCTATCAACCCCAGAATCCAGCAGCGAGCAACAAGGGCAACGAGCAAACGGACAACGAACGATTCAAGAAAGCCTGGCTAGCACCGTACCTACACAAAAAAACGGGGAATAGCATATAGAAAAGGCAAACTACAGTCAGCAGAGAACAGCGACCACATGAAAACGACCACTGACACAATAGCGCACTAAAAAACTTCAACACAACCTGAAAAATAAGGAGCCGATAAACACTGACAGGAAATAACACTGCGAGCAAACACAAAATAAAATAACACTACACCAGATTTATTTGTCAGTATCGTCATTCGAAACAGGAGAAAGTCGCCTTGAAAAAGACGGTTTTTGTTCAGAACCAACGCATCGCGTGCAGATAACGTTGATTCCTACGGTTATATATCGTTCGAAACATTGAAGTCCGCTCTGAAAAGAGCGATTTTGTGAGACATCGTTTTCCCATTGCGTGCAAATGGCCAACGGTCTTCTGCAGCAGAACACAAGCGCAGTGTCCGAAGAGGCAGGCGAGTACAGCGGACGGCGGTCGACGACGTTATGAAGCGATGACCGAAGACTCCCACTGGCCGTCACGAGCATTGCCGAGCCGCGCCGAGTTTCGCCGAGTCGGTCGATGTTGGCAGCGCGCATGCGCAACAAGTATGCGTGACGACACAGCGCAGCGTATGCACGAGCACGCACGAAAAAAGGCGAACGCCGCCGATTGTAAACAAACAAGGGACGCGCGCGATTCAAAGTGCGCGACCAACTTTAGTTTTAAGTTTTTTGTACATAGAATCAGTTTATAATATGTTAGTTATTAAGTAGCGTTAGCACTTGGGAGGGAGATATGTGGGGGTACCCACATTGTCATTTACCTCGGCGGTCCACCGGCGAATAGGGAACCGCCGGGTTGTATATAGATAGGGTATTTGCCAATAATAAAACAGTACGAACTGAGACTCAACTGGTTTCACTACTCCTGCCCTAGCCACCACTACCATCCAAACAACCCTCCAAGCACTGTCCCCAAAGTGAGTATCATCCAATCCATTTTATTTAATTTTTTTAAATTTTCATATTAAAAAGTAGCGGGAGCGACTGGATGAGGAAGGCCAAGGACAGAGTTTTGTGGCGCGCCTTGGGAGAGGCCTATGTTCAGCAGTGGACGATGATAGGCTGATGATGATGATGATGAAATTTTCATATAGTTATTGTAGTATTAAGTTAATGTTATGAGGGTATTTTATATATTGTGTATACCTAGCTATGTTCCGCAATTAAGTATGCCAATAAATCAGTGTTCATCTTGCAAGCTGTGTTTCACTACAGTTGATTTCGATCGCTTTTCATCACACGAGTTTTACTCACATGAGGTTTAGGTTTCTTCACGAAAAAGGAAAAGAAAGGAAGACTCTTTATCTCAATAGTTCAAGCCCTAACTGCTACCGAACTTTTCAGACTTTTTTGTCTCGGTAATTTGAAGCCGAATTTTGTCTTAATAGTTCGGTTCTATGTGAACCGAACTTTAATGTTCATTGCTTTCACTGGATATTGATAGACACTCATTTATTATTGCATTCAATCATCAAAATTGTGACTATTTCTTCACGTTTAATTATAATCATGTAAATTTACGATAAAATTTACAAGTGTAATGACGAATTCCATGACAATATTACCATAAAAATATATTATTCATGACTTCCTAAATGTGTTCATGCGGATAAAGGAAACAAGGAAAGTTATATTAACTTGAAGAAGTTAGATTAGTGCTTATCCAAATATAGGAGCATGGTTACGTTTTGCTTTATGTTTTATTCACTTTCATTTAACATTTACATTTTTAGATTTACATTGGACGCTGGACTGGAGTTTAGGCACTGCTAGCGAAATGTAAACACTATGATTATGTGATATGTATAACATTATTTCTGACTACTGGGGGATACAGTTCTGCAAATTTATTATGCTTAAAGAATATAGTTACTGTAGCAAAATTTCTGCCTTATAGTAATGGGATTAGAGTCGTGAGTTTATACAATTGTTTTCTATTTCTGATTAGAGAATTAACTCATAAAATAATTTATTCAGGATATTCTCTTTATAAAAAATAATAATAATAATAAATTACAAAAAATAGCGGTCAGCACAAGCGTCGTCAATAACAATGATACACAAACAGACAAAAATCAGCAACATGCTTCGTCAATACAAAGAAATACAAGCTCAGTCAAATAATCCGCCCCTTGTCGATCCTGGCGCAAAGGAGCCCATTACGCTAGCAGCGTTGCCACGCTGAATTGATATGGCAAGCCATACAAAAACTCATACTCATAAAATATAATTAATTTTATGTCACTTTGTGCGTTTTCCCCAGTTGGTTAGGACATTGCAGGCTGAGTCACCTGATTGTCTGAAAAGAAAGATGATTCCGTGCTTCGGATGGCACGTTAAGCTGTTGGTCCCGGCTACTATCTCTGGTGGGAGTAGTCGTTACATAAAAACCACGTCAGAGGCCGTAAGGCGGTTTGAATAAACTCTGACACCAGGGCTTGCAGCCCACTCGATAAGAAGAAGATCACCTAACATTTATGAATTATGCTGGAAAAGCGTCGCGTCGTTTTAGATATCTTTTCGGATATTATTTATTTAAGGATATAACACTATTTGCGGCAATTATTTATACTTACTAGAAGACTTTACTAGAAATAGATTTAACTAAAAGCTACTCATAAAAAAAAATCTAGTTGTCTGCTAAAATAATAGTTGTCACACACTAGAATTTTTTTTCGCTTAATTGGATCACATCATAAATAATTAAGCATAGCATAGCATAGCATATGCTCATGACTATATTCCCCGAGGGGGTAGTCAGAGATATTCTGAAACCTCACAACATCCAGATCACATCATAAATAATTAAGACCGGTAGTAAAACCTGTTAAATGTAAGGCTAGCAATTTAATTGATCTCATATTGGTCTACTATTGGTCTGTTATACATATAAACAGATCAACAAAACTCTTACCTATGTAGACACATTAGCAATATAGGTATATGGTAATGTCTGGCATCGAAATGTGGCTAGATAATCAATACCGCAACATGACGTGAGGCAGATGATTAATTAAACGAACATTTTCACATAATTAAACCGTGATAAACGTTAAACGTCATAAATCTTAACTTGAATGCCGTCTCTGCGAATTGAGGTTAAAGTGGAAACCACAAAAGATGAGTTACGTAAGCAACGAAATGGGATAGAGGAATTAATGGTACCAGATTGTTCGAGAATTTAGGTCAAGAAATAAAAGATAAAAACTTCCAACAGATGTTCTGACTTGTTTACAATGTTTTCAGAATCAAATATCAATAACAAACAAAACTGCCGCTGTCTGTGTAATTGCATCTCAAAAGGGTAAAATAAAAACACAAGAAAGAAAATGTTAGTTATTTTTGTTTTTCTGAAGGGCTATTGAGTTATCTGAAGCCAGTAGAATGAACAATTATTCGGTCGGTTAATGATTTCCGGGAACGCCACTTTACCATTTACAAAAACAACTATGCTACTGAGAAAAATCCACGAACAACGTAATCTTACTTACGTAATACGTATATTGTGTCTTGCCACAATTTGGCTCGCTATCGCAGCGGAGGCATTTCTACCAGGATTTATAGCTACGACTCTTTCTCTAATATTGTTTACTTCGGTAATGGTCAGTTTTATTGCTTGGATCCGTCGACAGCGTTTATTTCATTTGGTTCCTCTTAGGAGCTATGAATCGTCGAATTAATGAGTGTTTGCTCAGGCGGCTTAATTACTGATGCGGCGATTGCTTTCGCAATTGCTTTTGTCTGCGCTCATTCGTTCATAAATTAATTAAAAATTAGATTTCAAGGTGAGAGTCATTAGGTTGAAATTGGAACAAAATGTCCTTTTGTTTCAAGCTTTTCCATTGAATTGCGTTACGATTTGACTGAGCGAATTCTAGTAACAATTGGTTCGTTTTCCTATATCAGATTCCCTATTGAAACGTCACACAAAAGGTAAATGTTGTCGTAATTTCTATATTTTTATGATCGCTAGCACCTACTACGTAATATAGTTCCGATATTTTCCTATTGTCAGCGTGAACATAGTTTTAAATAATATTTTGAATTATTAGTAATTTAATTTACTTTAAAAAAATATAAAATCATTCATTCATTCAACATTCACTCATTTTATCGAAACATTGAACTGGCAACACGGCCACTCAAAGTCCGCCATTCGAGTACAGACGTCGAGACAGACGGTTAGGAAAAGTAGTTGTCTGATAATTTGAATTCATTATACTTTTATAAAATAGTTTCTGAAGTGATTAAATAAGATTGTTAAAGTGAATCCTTGGTTTTCTATTCGCAAGAGGTGGTAATCCTCACAGTTCAGAAGTGTTGGATAAATGGAACGCATTGCTCACTGGTATGTGATTTTATTTTATTACTCATGTATTTTGGTACAGTATTACGCAATAATAATGAACAGTCTCATATTTAACTTGATCGGATGATAAAAGAATAAAAAACCAGAATCGTGATTACGCCACTAGTTTGGCGGAAACAAAATGACAAAAATATTTTAGTAGGTAGGTAACCTACCTACCCGTACCGTATTTATTCGTACCCGTCTTCTCATTTACGAAATAATCTCGTGATTATGATTAATGGTGTGAACGTTAAATACGAGTTCGCTAATAACTAAGTATGTTGTTAATTTAACGCATAAAAGACTGTTATCGTGAGATTCACTAAATCAAGCATAAAGCATATGCTCACGACTATATTCCCCGAGGGGGTAGTCAGAGATATTCTGAAACCTCAGAACATCCACTATTTTATTTCTTGATACATGATAATGCAATGTCTAGTAAAATTAACAAATAAAATAAAAGGGAATTGAAGTACCTAATAAATTTCATTTATAATATACCTACCTACCTCTCTAACGGTTAGTAAAAATGTAAATGATGACATGCAGATTTTATGCAATACTTGTAGGTACTTGGCTAATTTCTTATGCCGTTTCCATTCCATGGAGAAATAACGGGAGTGTGGCCACGAGTGTGACTATGCTACAATATTATCAATTTTATATTATTATTATTCAATATGTATCGTTAGCAAACTATTAATAAATTAAATTAAAGCAAATTCTGGTAATTGAGTTATGGTAGGTACAGTTGACCCACCAGCGTTTTCTCGTCACTGGTGTGGCCCACCCCATAGCTTCTGTTCCTTGAACAGTATTGCTGTATGGTTCGTAGGTACATCGACATTGTAATTAGGAGACACTGTAGGTAACTATTAAATAATCTGTGGAACTCAATAATAGGAATTCATTATTTTATAAAGCTATGATTTTCGAACTGTCCTATTATATTTTACTGATCCTCAATATTCAGTGTATATTGACGGCTCAATAAGATGGCGCTATTATATTGTTAACTCATATAATATATTTTACTCGTATAATCGGGAAACTCTATTTCATAATGAGGGCAAATCTTGTCTGTCTGGAAGAAATCGATTTTTAGCGATAAGACTAAATAGATTGCATTTGTACTTTCTAAATTTCTTGTCTGTTTACTCTTTGTACATATATTTTTGGAGTAAAATAAAGTATAAATTGATTGATTGAGTTACTTAAGTAAATATTCTGTTTCAACAACACATTGATATCTATAAGAAATTCATTTTATTAGAGAAAGAAAGAAACCTGAAAATTAAAACTAGTGTTAAATACTGACAGAATAGCATATTACAATTGTGGTGTTTGTTTACAATTGTTTTGTCTATGTACCGTTGGTGTGTAAATAAATAAATAAATACATTATAGGTAGATCTAAAGTTATTATTTCTGATAGAAACAGTCGTGAAACATCCCACCATGTTCCAAAGGGCACATTGAAAAGGAGAACCGATCTATGCTAGAAACATTTTGCTGTGTCCAGTTACGGTATGGACGGGAGTGACTGAGATAGTCACCTAAGCAAGGTACAATGACCGATTTAATAAAAGTTGTGTTACTTGGGAGAATATGGTCAATTAGATTTATCTGTTATTTTCGACGTTCATATTCTATCTCATCGTGCAATTTTAAGAGGCTTCTCATAGGTAAACGCAAGGCCGGGCCATATTTTGCTGGTTTTTAGAAGCTATCTTCTCATTATTTAAAAGACGTACAATTTATTGAAAGATATAGCAATGATCTTCGACATCTCGACTTTATTTGCTATATATCATATTTCTAATTTTTCTATGAAATACATAATGAAACCTGTGTTCAAAGGAAAGCCTAAATATTGAAAAAAATATGTATTATGTGCATCTACTTTTTAAGTTGAAGTCACGTTTACTTGAGACACACACCTCTGTGTAGACAATGTTAAGATCTAAAATAGCTATAAAGCAAATTATTTTAAGAACAATATTTAATGAGTTAATTAGATAATTGTTTAATTTGGTGCGAATTCTTATGATTTTAGAATGTCATTTCCTTGGATGAGAAAGCACCACAGTCAGTGACATAATAAGGGAAAAGTCAGTTAAAAATAGGTATACCTACTAAAATGACTTACAGTTTAGTAGAGGTGAGGCGGCTCTGAAAGAGTCAGGGTCGTTCGGTTAGGGAAACCTCTTATTACAAATGTATTACAAATTGTAAATATTATACAGAAATACTAAAAGACACCTACGTTAATAGAATGTCAGTTTTGAGGGTATTGTATAGTCAGTATAAACTTCAATAATTCAAGTACTGATATCCAAATTATTTATTTGATGAAATATAACTACATTTACCAAAATAAATGTCAGAATCAGCAAAAATCTGAATAAGTCAACATTTGGTACCTATATTAACCAAATTTTACATAGCAAGAAGCCAAATTTTATAAAACAATTTCATAATATTTTATAATGATAACAAAGGAAAAAAAGGAACCGTTTGTATTTACAATTCTAGCATAATGCTCACGGCTTACAGTTATAAAATTCCTATGTTTTGTTTTGAATTCGTACGGTGATTGGTAATAGATACATATCGCCATGCAATACCTTTGCTGTAAATTGCAGGACTCTATTGAGAAACGAAAAGTTAGTATGGCTAGTGGTAGTATGGTTAGTTTGAATAATACCGAATGATTTATTTAATATTTTAAATGTAACTACCTAATTGAATTGTGTAAATCATATTACCTACCATATTTGTATACTTACGGGTAGAATGTAGCGAACCATAAAAATATTAACATCTGTTGTAAAAACTACTACCTACATTGACAAATAAAGACTATTTCTATTTCTATTTCTATGGCTTAAGTCTATATTTATATATATAGCATAGCCTAGCACAGCATAGTATAGCATAGCATAGCATAGCATAGCATAGCGTAGTATAGCGTAGCATAGCGTAGCATAGCATAGCATAGCATAGTATAGCGTAGCATAGCGTAGCGTAGCATATCATAGCATAGCATAGCATACCATAGCATAGCGTAACATAGCATAGCATAGCATAGCATAGCATAGCATAGCATAGCATAGCACAGCACAGCATAGCATAGCATAGCATATGCTTGCAACCGTATTCCTCGGAGGTGTTCTGGAACATCGGGGCGTCCACGTTTCACTGGTACTGAAACTCCAAAGTCTATAACCGTACGCTTTTTGTTTTGTTTTATATCTACTTATGTAAATAAGGATGCTCTTGAATAAATGACCAAAACTTGTAAAGGAGAAGGATCATAGAGAATCCTATTACTAGTTACCACATAGTGTCTATATTAATATCGACATTCCCTATCATTCCGAAAAATATTGTGCTGTGACCTATATTTTCAAGGGCTATGGTAATTTCGAGGTTTTAGAAAAGATGGTATTATGACGTTGAGGTTTAAATTAATGATGTGATGGTGTTACTCATCTCATAACAAAATCAATTGTATTGATCCTTTCTCAAGTATTAATTTTATATGATCAAGCGGGTATAACGGCGGTTATTAGCAGATTCACCCACCGTCTGTACTCTATACCTAGGTATGGGTTAATTGCAATACATTGTTTTGATTCTGAATAAGTAATAAATTAGATTGAGATCAGCTAGAGAAAGTAACTTACGATTGGGATACTTCTACTAAGGAGGCAATAAAAATGTAATTTAAAAAAAAAGAGAATAGTTCAAGAACTCTTTGCTCCAAGGTGGTCAATCCCAAGCAGTTTGTAATCTGGGTAGTACTAATTACAATAAGAAGAGTTGCTTAAAGAGTATATTTGATTAATATTTGGATTATAGATATTATCAATATCTTGTCTTTCTGTAGTTAGTTTGTTGATGAAAAACGTTGTGTGTAGGAGTAGGAACCGAGATAAATACCTACACTTGGGCGCATCATAAGCGATGTATGAATTCTTCCAATAGCTCCAGACGGCAACTTCGCATGTGTCGCGCGCTGTATGAAGTAATAAATACGCTGAGTCAAGCGCTATTAGGAAGTGATGTATTTATTACGAAGTAACTAGTTATCTGTGCCTAAATCCAGGTGACTTCCAGAATCGATACTGTTCCTGATAATGATCGATATCAGATATGTATTTGTATTGATGGCCACTATAAACATACACATAAAAGGTAAAGTGGTTACAAGTATGACCAGGAAAATAATTCCCATCGTCACTCTTCGTTCGTGCAAACAGAGACAGTCATTTCCCGACCGTATTCGAAAACGTTTTATAATTAGTAATCAACCTTATGGTTACGTTGTAAAAAAGGGAAGTTGATTGCTGTTCAGTCTAATTACCCATGAGTGAGCCACGAAATCTACTCACGAAAAGAAGCAGATCATTTTTGGTGGGTAACCGTAGAGTATCGTGATTGGTTCACGTGGTTTTAATAAAGTCAACTGCTCAGGTACGTCCGTAAGCATTAAAGACCTGGTGCTGGTACCCAGCCATGGGGTCAATGAATTGAAAATGAAGATAATCTTTGTGCCTTGATAAATTTTCTTTCATTGACATAATACGTTAATCACCACTCGCGTTAACAGTCTGATCTTCTTGCCCTATTAGAAAATATTCTAGGACAGCCGAGCTAAATTATGTGTTGAACGCAACGAAATTAATCACATTTGATAGGAGAGGCTAGCAGTACCTACTATATACTTAACTATGTACCTGAGGGATTAAGTGGAGTCATTACACATATCGTAAAGGATTCCCGAGAATCTGGCTTGCCGCATGCGGGGTCCATGGTATCATGCGTACTGGCAGATACTATGGACCTGATTAAGGATTCTTTTGTTAATAAAGATACCTATTATTTGTATTCGTATTTTATTGTATTTAAACTCCAGAGTAAAAAAAATATGCTATACAGTTGCAGTGATCATTTTAAATAGTGAAATGATAATGCTTATTGCTGTGATCGGCACACTAACTGAAATATGCTGCTTATTGCGGTGATCAGTAATCTAACTGAAATATGCTGCTTATTGCGGTGATCAGTAACCTAACTGAAATATGCTGCTTATTGCTGTGATAAGTGACCGAACTGAAATATGCTACTTATTGCGGTGATCAGTAACCTAACTGAAACATGCTGCTTATTGCTGTGATCAGTAATCTAACTGAAATATGCTGCTTATTGCGGTGATCAGTAATCTAACTGAAATATGCTGTTTATTGCGGTGATCAGTAATCTAACTGAAATATGCTGCTTATTGCGGTGATCAGTAATCTAACTGAAATATGCTGCTTATTGCGGTGATCAGTAATCTAACTGAAATATGCTGCTTATTGCGGTGATCAGTAATCTAACTGAAATATGCTGCTTACTGCGGTGATCAGTAATCTAACTGAAATATGCTGCTTATTGCGGTGATCAGTAATCTAACTGAAATATGCTGCTTATTGCGGTGATCAGTAACCTAACTGAAATATGCTGCTTATTGCGGTGATCAGTAATCTAACTGAAATATGCTGCTTATTGCGGTGATCAGTAACCTAACTGAAATATGCTGCTTATTGCGGTGATCAGTAACCTAACTGAAATAATTATGCTGCCCCACGTAGGGGTAACAGGAAGAGAAGAAGAAGAAGAAGATACTACTCATTAACAACTTAAATATTATACTGCTTATTGTGTTGCAATGATCAGTATCACAATGAAATACGCTGCTCTATATTCTAATACAGGATGCGTCTGCCTATCGAGCAGTCCTTCGACAGCTATGATAGAATTATAATTATAGTTTTTATTTCTAGTATTTTTATTTCTTACCAAGAAATTATAATCGGCCTAGTTCGATGAGGCGGACAGCCCGATAGCTCAGCTGGTACTGAAGCCCGCCTGCCGTACGAGTCGCAGGTTCGAGTCCTGTGTACCCGTGTCATGGACAATTTACCAGCATACCGTCACCACACAGACGGATGCGACGAAGCAATTTAAGAAGAAGGAACGTTGTAATTGTGACAACTAAAATTTGTGGTCTTGATAATGTTTCACTACGTAATTCAATATTGTAATTGTACTTTCTATAATTTGTTTTGTAAAAGAGGTGTGTTGTAGAGTTTCTGGCCGCATCTTCTCTACAACGAAACACCTTCCGAGGCGGTGGTAGAGTCAAAAAAATAAAACGTTAATATTGTCGTAGTCTGAAAAAAAAAAGAAATTATAACTAATTCGAAAAAATAATAAATAAGTAATTTAAAAAGGAATCAATAATACATGAATTATTGAATTATTATAAAAATGAATAAGTAATAGAAATTACGTGTTGTTACTACTATAACTTATTTTGCAATACTTGTATAGAGTCATACAAGTACTCGAATGGCCGAATCGGAATAGAGTCATTCCGTACACAGGACGGCCGACTGTCAGCGTGAACATAGTTTTAAATAATATTTTGAATTATTAGTAATTTAATTTACTTTAAAAAAATATAAAATCATTCATTCATTCAACATTCACTCATTTTATCGAAACATTGAACTGGCAACACGGCCACTCAAAGTCCGCCATTCGAGTACAGACGTCGAGACAGACGGTTAGGAAAAGTAGTTGTCTGATAATTTGAATTCATTATACTTTTATAAAATAGTTTCTGAAGTGATTAAATAAGATTGTTAAAGTGAATCCTTGGTTTTCTATTCGCAAGAGGTGGTAATCCTCACACTATTGAACGTTGGTTATAAAAATATGTTAGGGTTTCCGCTATAAAAATTTTCCTTTCTACCCCTTCGTGTTTTGTTCGAGCTTTGTTCCATTCGATCCCTTGTCCGCCATTTTGCGATATTCAATACTGTCGACAATAACAACGCCTGCCTCTCCAAGTTTATTATCGTGTATGCATTAGCATTGAACAAAAATAGGAAGTGTTTGGACGGGGAATGTTTTTTTTTTTTTGCATTAGTACCCGGATTTTATTGAATACGTTTAGGTGCACCGATGTTAAGATAACTACCATGATTTCTTGTTTTGCCGACGTTTTGCGGTCTGGAGGGATCATTTCAGAAGACAATCTCATAGCATAGCATATGCTCACGACTATATTCCCCGAGGGGGTAGTCAGAGATATTCTGAAACCTCAGAAAATCCACGTTTCACCAGTAGTACCGAAACTCTGTCCAGTGTGACGGGGGGTGAGCCCGTCGCCACTTATAATGGACAGTGGGTACAATACACGCCTCGAAATTGAAGCATGCAGGTTGCCTCACGATGTTTTCTTTCACCGAAAAGCCAGTGGTGTAACAAATTGTACATAAATTCCGAAAAACTCATTGGTACGAGTAGGCTTGGACGGGGATCGAACCATCGCCTCCTGCACGGCAGGCAAGGTTACTCGCCACTGGACCACCACAGCTCCAACAGACAATCTCATGCTGTGGATAAATATACACGTTTTTGGATAAGTGTGATACAATTTTAGTATTATCTTTGCTTTCCATAACCAGGAGTCAAGCCATTTTGAATCAATGACTAACAAAGACCTCAATAGATAATACTTTTCAAAAACTAGAAAATATGATGCATTAAAAAACTGCCACTGATATGAATTCATTTTATTTTACTGAGGATAAAGCAATCTCAATCTGAAAACTATTCAAAAACAGAAATCGTGAAACAAGATAACAAAGAGGGGATTAAAAAAAAATTTTGCTGTTTTGTTTGACATTGACCTTCACCTTTTTATCTTTTATCTTTGTCGCCTATTTGGTGCGAAGAGAGGGAAGGACAAAGAAGACAGCTTTTAGATAATGTCTTGTACCTTTGAAGACAGGTGTCTGCTTTAAATGACAGGATAATAGGTGAAGCATCTAAGCTTTCGTTTAGATGCTATTGAAAGGTAGATTTAACAAAGGAGTCGACTTGCTTGCTTAACATATTCAGTCTCAGAAAATATTCGCTATCATCGAATTTGAATATTGAATCATTTATATGGAACTAGAAGCGTGAGACGAATACTCGGTGGCAAGATTTAGGTTTAAAGAAATTTATTCTAAAAAGTGACTGTGACAGACGGACGGACGGACATGATAGTGATCTTATAAGGGTTTCGTTTAAATTTCTCAATAAAATCACTTCAACAGTTGGAGTACTAAAAAAGTGCTGAACTGTCATAATGTGAAACAACAAAACATATTACATATGATTCTAAATGCGTTACGTACTTCATGCTTCAGACTATCAAACTGAACAACTTTCACTGTCGAACCAACATTGAAAGGGCGATAAAAATTTAGCTGTTTCATACGTTTGGGTTAACTCAATCTTGAGGTCCGGGTCCGGAATCCGAAAGGACCACATAATAATAATAATAGTTAACTATTCTTATGCCTGTAGTAAAAGTTGTTCAGTTTGATAGCCCGTATTTATATTTACACTCTCACAATAGACGATTGGTAAATATACCTAGTAATTTAAATGCGTTACCTTTTTGTGTTATTTGCTTTGTATAATTCAGATAGCCTTCATGGCGAAACTTGGTTACATAATGCGCTTCGCTTCCTCTCGAATCCCATTGTTGTTAGGAATGTACAATAGATCTCTATAATAATTAGGATAATATAATGACGAACATTGCGTTAATGGTAATTAACGTATAGATTATAATATTTGTGATGGTATATGATATTATGAGTTTCAGTACTACTGGTGAAACGTGGATGTTCTGAGGTTTCAGAATATCTCTGACTACCCCCTCGGGGAATATAGTCGTGACCATATGCTATGCTATGCTATGCTATGTGATATTTATTTACATACTATAGAAATCCACTACAAGGCGTCCTCTAACTAAAATAAATAGGATTGTAAGTTGTAACCACACTTATCCGATTGGCTTCGATATTGTAAACATTTTTAAATCTCTTTCCCACTCACGGGGGTTGATTGTTTTAAAGCAAATTATATTTTAATGATACTTGTAAAAAAAAATAGTTTTTTTTTCAAAATAACTTGCGAACTAATTACAAGACAGGGTAAAAAGCATTGATTGTAAAAAGTAACACTATTAGGTACCACGTAAAAGTTTCCAAACTGATTTCTTCTGGACGAAATCTGCATTTCGTACGAGTATTCCCCTGTTTCCTCCTGCAAAACTAAACCGATTTTAATAATTATTTCAAGAATAATATGAGAAATGTGTCTGAAGATGTCTAAAAACAGGCGGTAAAATTGGGCATTTTCGAAGAGTTTTATCTAGTTCTTACAGTAATCAATTAATTTAGGCAAAAAAGCAAAACATAGGGACATAATCAGGAACAGAGAAAAATGTTTGTTCTAGTTTCTTTACCCAGGGATGAAACAGGGGAATACGTTTGTATGGACAAAACGGTACTAATGTATCCTATTAAAAACGGTGGTTTTAATAACGTGGAGGTAACCATAAATTTCATCAGTCACCGGTGTGCGGTGGTCATAGTTTCATCCAATTATTATTTTAAGCAAGTTCGTACTTGGTTATTGGCCTCATGCAGCCTACTTTTGGAATAAGGGCCTTTTTAAAAGTATTTAGTTACTTCAGAGTGTCTGCGCTACTTTGTGGTTGGCTTTTGCCCAAAGCTTTTAGTTGGGCCACTTAAACCACTTTCCTTTGTACTTTTGCTTGCACGAAGGCAATAAGGGGCTTTCTTGTCTCCACAAATATCTAAACTTTGTTTCTTTTAACATTACCTATTTTTTTAATGAAATGTTTAAAATTTTTATCACCTTTAAACATTACAAAAAAGGGCAAAATATAATGAAAAAAACAAATTACAAATTTACAAAAATTACAAAATGAACTTTCTACTGTTTTTATTCCCTTTGCATATTTTACACCTTTATACAGGATGTAGTAAAATTTATTTTTGGGTACATTGGAGTCGCGTCGGTTCGGTAATACAGTTTTGTATGAAACAGCATGAATTTATATTTCATTTCGATATGGGTCCATACGTGAAAGTTGTTCAGTTTGATGGTCTTAACTAAACTACCCCATTAAATATTAATAGGGTGTTTTGTTACACCCTGTACAGAGTGTATACTTATTATGCATTACATACTTACTATAGACAATTTTTCAGGCCATCATACTGAACAACATTCACTATAGAGCCAACATCGAAAACAAGAAAACTGTTTTGTTATCGTCAGAGAGTTACTATGTATATGTATAGAATAGCAGAATTTTTTACGACTTCGATGTTAGATCCGTACAAAAATATCCGTTTGATAGTATAAATAAATAAATATCTTGAACATTGTCACACAAATTATCTAGTCATATTTAAAGTACCAGAATCTAGCCTGGACTTGTATTATGATGACTAGAAAACGATATAGAATACATATTATATACGAGTAGATACAAATATTCATATTCATCATACAAATATTTGTCCTTTACGGGATTCGAACCCGCGACCCTCGGCACAGCAGGCTGGTTCACTGCAGACAGTGCTATTGGGCCGTCAAATCAGTATGAAGCCGAAATGAAGTTTATACTTACAGGGTGAAATTGATATCATTAGCATCGTTTTAAACTAAGAGTCTACCCATCAAACTGAACGACTTTTACTAAGGTAGCAAACCGATCAAAGCAAAAAAAAATAGCTGCTGCATACAATTGCGTCGAGTAGGCATTGCAGGTTAGTATGGAACAGCTGATTTTTTTTGTGCTCCGATCGGTTTGCCCCCATTGTGAAACTTGTTCAGTTTGATGGGTAGACTCTTAGTTTAAAAGGATGCTAATGATATCAATTTCACCCTGTATAAGTACACCCTGTATGTATCCTATCCCATTCATCCTAATTTACTCTGACCAAAATGCTCGACCGTGAAACTAGGAAAACATAGCGGGTAAGGCCAAAACAAATATTATATCTGGGTGGGCAAAAACATACAGTGAAACGGCCTTCTAGTAGGTGCCTCTATACAAAGTATCGAATGACGGTACACGATACTCTTTCAGGAAAAAAATGGTTGTTTAGTCCAATATTATATTTTGTAATGAACTTATTATTTATTATACTGAATGTTGTGTTACAAATTCCAGAAAAATTTAATATAGGCTTATTAATACTTACTCATCATCATCATATCAGCCGATAAACGTCCACTGCTGGACATAGCCATAATCGCCACGCTTGGCAGGCGGGTTGGCGATCGCAGTTGGATTGAATGTGTGTATTCAGAGGATGCTGCTGCCCATCCTCCGGGAGGAAATGGGATGGTGCTACTCTTAGCCGAGACCACACGGACTTATTACTACTTACTACTATACTTACTTAATACTTGCTTATTTACAAATTTAAAATTATTTTACGGTTGGAATCATTCATTGTCTATCTTTCTTTTTTAACCGACTTCAAAAAAGGAGGAGGTTCTATGTTCGGCTGTAGCATATATGCTCACGACTATATTCCCCGAGGGGGTAATTAGAGATTTTCTGAAACCTCAGAACATCCACGTTTCACCAGTTGTACCGAAACTCTGACCAGTGTAACGGGGGGTGAGCCCGTCGCCACTTATAATAAAAATAATAATAAATTATAAATTTGTTTATTTTGTTCTCCACAAATACAGGTAATACTACTCAGAGCTTAATAAATTTACAGCATTCAGTTTTGTATTGTGGAGACTGGTGCCTGACTCAAGATACATAATGAAGGTTCTCGTGCCTCAGGTTACCAGTGGTTACCATAATGGACAGTGGGTACAATACATGCAGCATGCAGATTTCCTCAAGATGTTTTCCTTCACCGAAAAGCCAGTGGTATTACAAATCGTACATAAATTCCGAAAAACTCATTGGTACGAGTCGGCATGAACAGAGATCGAACTATCGCCGGCTTGTTCGGCTGTATGTATTTTTAAATGTATGTGGCGTGTTGTTCTGAATTAAATCATATTAGGTGGATATGCCGTCTAACGTGCTCCATACAAACGAAGTTTAATTTATATGTTGGATGTGAACCATTTAAATATTAGTCAATGAGTAATGACATTTTTATGGTTATAGCCGTAGTGGTCATGTGGCGAGTTACCTTGCCTGCCGTGCAGGGGGCGATCGATTTTTTGATCCCATCCAGGCCAACAAGTACCATTTTCTGAATTTATCTACAATTTGTAACACCACTGAATTTTCGGTAAAGGAAAACATAGTGAGGAAACCTGCGTGCTTCAATTTCGTGGCATGTATTGTATCCACTGACCATTATAAGTGGCGACGGGCGCACTCCCCTAAACAGTAGACAGAGTTTCGGTACTACTTTTGAAACGTGGATGTACTGAGGTTTCAGAACACCTCTGTCTTCCCCCTCGGGGAATATAGTCGTGAGCTTATGCTTATGCATGCATGCCTTATGCATTTTTAAGCACGATCTTAAAACAAATTTCTTTACTTGTGGTTTCTCAGATTTTCGTTAAAATTTATTGTTTCGATGTAACAGCTAGTGGCTGAAAGATACTCGTAAAATCTTAAATTAATTCTATCATTGAAACTGTTTATTTAAATGAAAATCTGACAAACCTTAGGCACAGAAATTAGTGAACACCTATCTACATAGAGCTAAAAAATGTCAGCAAGGAATGTCCTCTTATGATTATTTCTGACTATCCCGTGGAGGAATAGAGTCGTGAGCATTTACTTATACTTAGCTTATGCTCTTGTTTGTGAGTATTTTCCTACCATTACTATCGACCAATACTTACAAGGTCTTCCTACCACCTTGTTAGGTCTGCGAATCATAAATAATTCAAAACTAAAATTGCTTGTTGTTTACGCCACTAGTGAACGCGATAACGTATTTCTTTGAAGGACCCACATTATCATAAACAGATTAGGAAAATTGTCAAAAAGTCTAGGGTGATTTTATTCAGTTCAGCAAAATTAGATTAGACGAAGGCTGTCTAGAAACTTGATTGAAATATTGGGTCAGGTATTAGGTTAGGCTTCCACCCACGGGCCCTTTGAAAGCCAGAGCTTTAGCTCTGTTAACTATTTAACCAATTATTATAAACATGAAAACTTGGTGTTAAATTCTCAGTTATTTAGGAAATATTTCTAATTCTTCATTCTCATCTTCATTAGGTGGATGAATGCGTTGTGATAATTTTTGAATTTGATACAGGGTGATATCATTAGCATCCTTTTAAACTAAGAGTCTACCCATCAAACTGAATAACTTTTACTTTGGCAGCAAAACGATCTGAGCAAAAAATTTATCAGCGGATGCATACATTTGATTCGAGTAGACATTGCAGTTTAGTATAGAAAAGCTTTTTTTGCTCCGATCGGTTTGCTGCCATAGTAAAAGTTGTTCAGTTTGATGGGTTGACTCTTAGTTTATAAAAACGATAATGATTTCAATTTCACAATGTATACTTCAATTTTTTGATTTATACACGCATCACGTAAACTACTGACCCGATTCGGATGGCGTTTCTGGGAGACCTATTGCAATCTGCAGCTCGAAACACGCAACCACTTACTAAATCGTTTGTGCTCTCCTATATTTGTATTCTAGCTAAAATATGTAAATACTTTATATCCTCGGTTATGCAGATTTTTGTTTTACAATTATGTTTTCGCATTAATAAATCTTCCTTCATTACTACACAAACTCAATGCCGAATTTCATTTTATTTGCTACAACTACAATTACAAGTGGCGGCAGAAGAAGTGGTCATTTAAATAAATATATTTTTTTAGAAGTAGTCAGTTTTATGTGTGTTCCAAAACCGCAGAGAGGTATCTGTCACACTGGACAGAGTTTGGGTAGTGCTTGTGAAATGGGCATGTTTGGAATATCTCTGACTACCCTTTTAGTCGCTTGCGTATGCGTTATGCGTTGGCAGAATTAAAATTTGTTTGACCTTTGCTATCATTCTACGAACGACCGCCGCCACTTGTAATTGTAGCAAGGTTTAAAATATAGCACATAATGTTATTAAATCCGACCGTAAGTCCATAAAGTGCTGTAACTGGTTGTAAACTGTGTCATGTTGAGATGACGTCACGAAGGCTATGAAGTGTACTTACTTACACGTGATTGGTTTCACGAAGCTCCCGCCCGAGCAAACCGCTATTAATAAACTCAGTTGATACAAATTTGAATTCTAAAGATAGACACAAAAGGCACAAAGCATAATGTTGTTCCTCGGATACAATACTTGATAACTATGTAATTTTCAAGGTACGTAAGCAAGAGAGTTTTGTTTTGAATAGTTTTGAATGAAGGAAACCTTAGATTGGAAATTATTGTCATGTTTTAATAATAAATATTTAGCATGATTTGCACCAAAAAGTGTTTAGGATACAACGTATTTAGGGAAAATGCTATCTCTCACACTATACAGGGTGTAAGGAAAAGTATCTTTAACCTTTAAACCACATACTGTACCCACCAAACGGAACAACTTTTATTATGGGAGCAAACCCGTCAGAACAAAAAACAATTTACTGTTCTAATATTATACAGTTTAGTATGGAACAGCAGATTTTTTTTTCTGATAGGTTTGTTCCCATATTAAAAGTTGTTCAGTTTGATGGGTAGAGTACGTGGTTTAAAGGTTAATGATACTTTTCCTTACACCGTGTATACTATCATATGGATGAGAACCGATTATGAGCAGTGCCTAAAAAACATCGTATTTAAATAAATACTTTCTACGCAAGCCATAGAAAAAAACTCACAGATGTCGTGTCTTCCACTGAAAAACCTATCAGTAACCTCCAACAATTTTTTAAATATAGCTCAAAGTTATATACTTATTTGGTTTTATTTTTTGATATCTCATTTCGTTTTCGAGATAGACATTTTATTCTGACCGAAACCGGGCGAAAAACAACCGCATTTTTCACGTTTTGGAGTTTTTTTTTGTTGCCATCGGTGAGACGCGTCTTTTGATTAAAACCCAACACCAGGGCTATGTCGCACTTTCGCACAAAATCGGGCCATTATTGGTAGGACAGACGGACAGCGCAGGCTAAGTACAGGGTCCCGTTGGATACAGAACCATAAACAATTTATAAAATAAACTCATTTATTCACAACAGTAAAGGTAACTAACCCTGACACAACTAGTAACGAAGCCTCAAACAAAGTCCCCTGTGTCTAACAATGCGATATAACACAAAGTTTAGCTTTGTAGTAACCCTGGAGCTAACTATGTGACGCATTACAATGTTACTAGTCTTGTAGGTAACGTAATGGAGTTTAGTAAGTCTTGTTAGTTGTAATGACCTTAAACAGTATCTCTTAGTGAAAACTGAAATGAAAATGTTTCTGTAAGGTGTTAACAAAGAACGCGAAAGTTGAGAACAACATTAATTTCCTACTTTTCACACAAAGCGACAAAAGAGTTTGTAAGAAAAGGAGAATAACAAAAATTTTGAACAAAAAACCTACAAAATTGTATAGTCATGTTTTCTACAGGTTGTGGTCCTTAACCGTGGAAGTGTCTGTATTCATTCTGAAAGTACACAGCATTATAACGAGCTTTTTGGGCTGCTTGCATAGAGATTATGATTTCTAATATACACTCATCATCATCAGCCTATACAGGGTGTAAGTGACAGCCTAGCAAATAAAAATCAGCTGCTCCATACAAAACATCTGCATCTACTGGACTCAAATGTTTTTTTTTTCACTTTTTCTGAAGGTGTCTCCATACCGAAAGTTGTTCAGTTTAATGGTCTGAATTCACCGTTTCAGTATTTGCTAGGCTGTCTCTTACACCCTGTATAGGGTCCTTCATAATATCCTGACGGTTTTTAAGGGGATAATCACACCACGTCCCACTGCTGGGCTTCAGGTCTACCCTTGAGTAGGGTGTATGGGTGTTAGTCCACCACACAATTCGTTCTTCTTCAGCATATGCAGGTTTCCTTGCGACGTTTTCCTTCACACACATAAGTTAGAAAAACTCATTGGTATATGGCATGTCGTCCGTGCAGATTAGAACCCAGACCTTCATGATTGAGTATCCATACCTCTCCGCAAAGCGCCACCGGTGATCTCGGTAGACAATGTGTGATTTTAACCTTCTATCCATTTCTGTATAATTTCGTGAGCAATAACACTTATATAATCTCATTGTAGCACTCTTTTCCCACTAACGATCCCTATCTTTGTCCACAGTATCATCAGCGCAACGCGAGCTCGGTAAAGGCCTGCCAGCTAACGCATCAGCCACCGCCTCACCATCCGGGTCAGGCGACAATGCCATCCGAGCCGGCGCCGCCGCCATAGACGCACCGAGGCCTACGCCCCGATCCGGCCCATATTTTGACCTCGCTGCATCTAAGAACGTTACAGCATTACTTGGAAAGACAGCTTATTTGAACTGTCGGGTGAAGAATTTAGGGAATAAAACGGTGAGTCTTTTGTTTTTATGGATCCTTTCCTCTTATTTTTGAAAATGCCTTCTCAAGGTTCACCTAAGGCTGCGTTTCCACCAGAGATGCGCTCGCTCGATCAATCACGTCATTGGTAAATTGAAGCACTCTCATTGGCCGACTTTTTCCTCGCTCACCGCCTCGCTACCTTGCACATCTCTGGTGGAAACGCAGCCTAAGGTGCTGGACACACAGAAAAGACAAAAGACGCAGACAGGGCGCGGACGCGGATAGTTTCATACAAAATAATTATTTTGCATCGTGTCCGCGCCCTGTGTTTTCTATATGTTTTGCGTCGCGACGCTTCTATACATTTTGTAGGAAAGGGACGCGGAAGACCTCTCCATTATTGGAGGTTGGCAGTCAGCCCTGCATATCCCTGCCTATCTCTCGCCAACCGAATCGGTTCTTCGACACTGGCGATGACAACTTTTTCAGGTTCACCAAGAATCATTACCTACCTGTATATCTCGACTCAGTCAAACAAGAAACTAGACATAAAAGTAAACCACACAACAAAAGCAAGCTGCAAGCCCAAATTAATCCAACGTACTCACTTATAGCGTCGTGTGCACGTACATAACATAACACAAACATTCAGAAGTGAAGTGCACACGTTCGCACTAACGAGTCTCCCCCCCTCCCTCCAACAGCCCAATTTACATAACGGTGTACCGCAAACTCCTCGCTTAAAATGAAACGTAACAATAGCACAATGCAACTTTAAAGTCCCTATTGTATCCCAAACTTTATAAATAAAAGTCTCATTAGTCCACCGCCACATTTTTCACATAAATAACCGTAGGCTAATGAGATATTTCTGCTTCTTTCACACTCGGGTTAGTTTAATGGTTTGAATTTACGTGCGGGAATGAAATGGGAAAGGATTATTGTATCATAATTTAATCCTGTCTTTTAGAGGCAGTGTTGCAATGTTTTCTTTTAATAAGAGAGTTGGCTAGTGTTTTAAAATTGAAATAGGTTTTTTTTGTCGCTTCGCTTATATAAGCCCGATTTTCAGGGAGAGTGCGATATCGTCCTGGTGTCGTGGGTTTTGGGACTACGTGGCTGATTCGGATGTCAAAAGACGCGTCTCAACGGGGGCTACAATAAGCAAAAAAAAAATCTTTTTAAATATCGAAAAAATGTAAAAAAAAAGGTCGATATCCGGTCAGAAAAATAAAAAAGAAATGAGTAATCGAAAAATAAAATAAAACATAAGATAATGACTTTGGACTATAAAAATGATTCGAGGTGCGGATCACTGATGGTTTATTCAGAAGTTGTACTTTGTGACGCGGAGACATAATTTTTATTTAGTTCATTTGGCAGATTCATTTTCAAGTTTCAGTAGGTCGAGGTTTTTTTTTTGCATTTCTCCATCTTTCTAGTCTATGAGCCGTGGCATCCAATAACGATGTGTTTTAGGTATCAAGTTCATAAAAAACATGTTGTCAGCATCTACTCGCCCCCTACTCACTTATAAGTCTAGACTGTACCCACTCATCACAATGTTGTGTCTACCAGGTACAAAAAAATGAAAACACAATAACACGCTGGCTAAGTGCGAGTCGAACTTGCGCACCGAGTGTTTCCAACACACCTAAACTAAAAATTATGTTTTCTTGAGGATCCTTAACTCGAATCATACCTGGCTGATTTTTGGTTTATTATTTTACTTTATAGAGTATGCATTATAATCGCACCAAGTTTGACGCTTGTATGTATTAACATTTTTATTACAAACGAATAGTTTAGTATTTTTTGTTTTTTTTTATTTGCACATCCAACATCCACACTTGGGTTCTGTGAAAATATCAACTAACTATTACGGTTCAAAAGATACAGCCCTTTAAAGTTAGGAAAGACGAACGGATGGCGTAGGCACTTTGGGTACATCATCATCTCAGCCAATGGACGTCCATTGCTGGACATAGGCCTCCCCCAAGGATCGCCATAACGACCGATCCTGCGCTGCCCTCATCCAACAGGTTCCCGCCGCGCTGCCTTCACCATGTCGTCGGTCCACCTTGTGTGGGGGCCAACACATGCTGCGCTTTCCGGTACGCGGTCACCACTCGAGAACCTTTCGGCCCCATCAGCCATCGGTTCTGCGAGCAATGTGCCCCGCCCGCTGCCACTTTAGTTTAGCAATTCTTTGGGCTATGTCAGATACTCTGGTTCTTCTGTGGACCTCTTCATTTCTGACTCGATCTCGAGGGGAAACTCCGAGCATTCCATCACCCTTTGGGTGACTTTTAGCCTTTTTATGAGGCCTTGAGTGAGCGACTATGACTTTCTTCCATTTATGTTATCACTGGCAACACACTGGTCGAAGACTTTTGTTTTTAGACACTGCGGTATTTGGGACGTGAAGATTCTTTTAAGCGTCGACGAGTCGGACTTTGGGTACAAAGCACCAAAAACGCATGCATCATGGCTCATAAATATAAAGCGATATATCTTTCATACCGGCGGCTACGCAGTCTATGCGTTAGCCATATTTCAAACTAACACGCTATTGTTCAGCTATTGGTCAATCCCTTTAATAGGCTTATTGTATGGGATGACAGCGACGCCGCCAACAAAACAAAAAGGTTCATCGCACTGCAAATTTTACGGTAACCTAATCGACTAATCTATCAACGTCCAGTTTAAACTGTCTGATCGAGAAATATGAAATTTTGAGGCAAGAAAAATCAATATACATGGTGAAATTGACTATCCTAACCCTAGGAACCCTTACAGAAAACAGACGATATGAAGTTTTTCACACTTAGCCCCACTTGCGCCAACCTGGGTTAGCAATAAACTCCAGGTTAAGTTGGTAACCCATGATTTTTTGTATAGAAAAACAACTGAAAGAGCCATTTTATCCGGAGTTAATTGCTAACCCGTGGTTGGCGCAAGTGGGCCTAAGAAAACGAAGTTTTAACTTGAGTATAATATTATTTTAATGTTGTATTATCTTTATGAGTTTATGACTGATGGGTATTATTTTTATTCTAATTATCCGAAATCTGCGTTCGAAAATATACATACCTACCTACAATCGGTGTAAACCTCGCATGAAAAGAAATAAGGGGCCTTTTTCAAAATTAAAAACATCTCAAATCGCTGCTGTCGGTCGGTCCACTATAATTTTAAATAAGCATATGCTCACGATTATATTCCCCGAGGGGGTAGTCAGAGATATTCTGAAACCTCAGAACATCCACGACTGTCTATTATAAGTGGCGACGGGCTCACACTGGACAGAGTTTCGGTACTACTGGTGAATCGTGGATGTTCTGAGGTTTCAGAATATCTCTGATAATTTTAAATAACTCGGGTTTAAATATCAAAACAAAATTGGGACTTGTCCTGTTGTCCTACAAAATGCAATCAGCTGATCGAATGGTTGTATGAAAAAGTATAATTTTATATTTTTGCGTATGGGGGGAATACGCAAAAATATAGGTTCCTTGGGGAAAGTGGTTCAGTGCCTACAATTACCGTTTAAAGTACCTAACTAAAAGTTTAACTATTAGGTATGATGTCACATACGGTAACCTATCTTACTTTCGAAATTTCACTGACCGAATTTCAGTTGTTCGAAAACGGTTTATAGAAGTTTCTACATACATACATACATATACTCACGCCACTATCCCACTGGGGTAGGCAGAGACTACGGCTCGCCACACACTACGATTCTGACACACTTCTCTCGCCTCATCCACATTCATACATCTCTTCATGCACTTCCGTCGGTTGAGGGTGCTACGCACTTGTCCTTTTCGGAGAAGACCATTTATTTGGTCGTGGTAAGTTCTCCTCGGACGCCCTCTCTCGACTGTTCCACTGATATTGGATCGATAAATCTCCCTAGTGAGTCTACTCTCATTCATCCTCTGTACGTGACCGAACCACCTAAGCATACCTCTTTCAATCCTGGTTACCACATCATCCTTCAACTTACACCGATCTCTTATCACACTGTTCTTGATTCGGTCGGTCACTGTAACACCACTCATACTTCGTAAAGAGCGCATTTCCACTGCATTCACTCGACTTTCATTCCTTTTGCTCCACACCCAACATTCACTCCCGTACATAAGGGTAGGCACCAACACGCCGTTGTGAATAGCTAGACGTGCCCTTTTTGACACAAACCGGCTACTCACCACGGCGTGCAGGGCACCATTTACCTGATTTCCCGCAGTCACTCTCTTCTCCACATCCCCCTCACACTTTCCGTCTCTCGTAAACATACTTCCCAAATACACAAACTCATTCACTTGTTCCACTCTTTCTCCTTCAATAGTAATCTTACACTCTGTAACCTCATCCTCACGTTCCAAGACCATTACTTTCGTTTTGCATACATTTATTTTCATTTTTTTCCTCTTAAACGATTCATTCATCATGGTTATCGTGTCTTGTAACTCTGCTTCCGACGGCGCAAGTAAAACCTGGTCATCGGCGTACAACAGGCACTTGACATTTAACTCATTCATTCTCAGCCCGCAATCCATATCTTTCAAATTAGCTAGACAACTGTCCATATAAAGGTTGAAAAGCCATGGAGAAGCAACACATCCCTGCCTAACACCTCTAGAGATCTCAAACCAGTCTGTATACGCCCCATTTACTCTGACACAGGCTCTGGAGCTCTCATAGAGGGACTTCAGAGCCTGCACCGAGCGGCCGTCAACCCCATATGATAACAGTGTTGACCACAGTTCACTCCTACTCACTCGATCATAGGCCTTTTCCAAATCTACGAAGGCGCAGAATACTTTTTTATGTTTTTCTAAATATTTTTCTGAAATGCACCTTAAGGAAAAGATCTGATCTATGCAGCCCATACCTCTTCTGAATCCCGCTTGTACATCCCACAATTTTTCATCTGTTTCATTCATCACTCTTTCAATCACCACTTTCGCAAACAGTTTGCCAACAACACTGAGAAGGCTGATGCCGCGGTAGTTTTTGCACTCTTGCTGTGAACCTTTGCCTTTATAAAGTGGGACGATGACGGCTTTGCACCAGTCATCTGGTACAC
The DNA here is from genome assembly GCA_963693445.1 of Agonopterix heracliana. NCBI lineage: Eukaryota > Metazoa > Arthropoda > Insecta > Lepidoptera > Depressariidae > Agonopterix > Agonopterix heracliana. The sequence goes on along the minus strand of OY856312.1, from coordinate 4,749,783 downwards.
GGCCGTCCCTCCAGCAAATATTAAAAAGTTTTCACAGCAAACTTGCTACTACACTCTTGCCACTTCTCAGCATTTCGACGCTTACTCTGTCATACCCTGCAGCTTTACCCAGTTTCATAGTCTTTAACGCTTTCACTATCTCATCTCCCGTAATTTCTTCTTCACTTTCTGACCATGCTGGCTCTGAGGTTTCTCCTCCACCGGGAGCCTCGGGAGCCTCATCCTCACCATTTTCAAACAGCTGCTCAAAGTAATCCTTCCATCGATTCAAAACCTCTTTTTCATTATTCATCATTCTTCCATCCTCGCTCCTAATAACACTCAACTTAGTTGCCCCCGACACTCCTGTTTCCAAAACAGCTTAAGGTTAGCCCTGAAATCTTCAGAGAGCTTTGCATCAAACTTATCTTTCAAGCCTTTCTTCTTCTGATCCACAACTTCCTTAACTTTCTTTTTCACATTTCTGTAAACATCCGTCGCCTGTTGTGTGCGCAGTCGCAAATTTGCGCTCCCTACCGCGTTCACTCTTTCGCTAGTTTTGATTGCTAGTAAGTCTAGCCAAGCTTTCTTCTTTTCTTGTACTACCCTTCTTACGTCATCATCCCACCAGTTCTCATCCATTCGTCTGCCTTGCCTCCTTTTCACCATTCCACAGATTTTGGTAGCCGATTCAACTAAAGTAGTCTTCACAGTTTCCCAGAGTTCTTCCATTCCTCCTGCATACGTTTCTTCCCATACATGAGAAGTCCTTTCGCGTACTTCTTTCACATATTCTTCTTGTACTTTTTTCTCGATCAACTTTTCAATCCTGATGCGATCGAGGCTGGTAGTCTTCTCACATGTTCTGTGTCGCCAGGATTTGAACAGACCACTTATTCGACACAAAACCAAATAGTGGTCCGTTCCCACGCTGACTCCACGAAAACTTCTGGTGTCGACAACCTTACTTTTCAGCCTTCGATCGACAATCACAAAATCAATCATGGTTCGACTTTCTCCCCTCTCCCAAGTGTACTTATGGATCTTCTTATGTGCAAACATAGTGTTTGTCACATAGAGATCCCTTTCCAGACAAATTTCCAACAAACTTACACCATTTTCATTGACTCTCTCATCCCCAAACTTACCTAGAACCCTTTCGTACATATCCCGTTCAACTCCGATCCAACTATTAAAATCCCCTAACATAATAATCCTCTCATTCGTCTCACACGTATTAAGTATTTCTCTTACTTTCTCCCAGAACTGTTCTCTTTTTGACAATACCAGACCATTATCTGGGGCGTAGGCTGCCAGCAAGAATATTCGGCTTAGCCCTATTTTAAATCTCGCCCAAATTAGTCTGGGCGTCACACACTCATAGTCTTGCAAAGAATGAGCCAGCCGGTCAGAGAGGATAACCCCAACACCTTGACATGCTCTTTCCGTCTGTTCCACACCAGACCATATTGCAGTCAATGCACCGTGTTGGGTTACTTCCTTCCCCTTTCTTTTTGTCTCACTCACACATAAAATATCAACCCGTTTTTCATTCATCACCTGACACACTTCATCAATCTTATCTTTCATTCCTCCCTGCACATTCAGCGTAGCCATGCGACACTCCGCAGCCCGCTTTTCGCCCCGTGGAGCCCCTTGGCGTGGTGAGTGGCGAGCTGCACCGCCGCCGCCGAGTTCTATATAATTATTTGGTCTCATTTTGGTCCCACGATTAGCAAGGGAAATATACTGTCCACTTCCACAGAGCCCCGCATGCAGAAGTAAGGCTAATTAGTGTCCGGGGGCACCAAGCCCCGAACATCAGGCTCGCTTAAGACTAGGCTTGCCCCTAGCCACGCATCCCTCAGCACGGCAACCTTGGATTGGCGGAAAGGAATAGGATTTGGTATAAGACGGGAGCTGTTATGTAGGGAAGGATAAAAGGGGGTTTGAGGATATTATTACTGTGGGAAGGGATGGGGAATCAGTAATAATAGCTCGAGGAGGCCGGGAGCGCGTACCCGTGTCTTCTGTATAGCAGTGGATAAACTACTATCAGAAAGACCCTCTGACCAATAGAAAGACCTCTGACCAAATAGAAGTTTCTAGTGACAGATATTTTGTTACACATACATTTGTTACTCCTTATAAAGACTTGACAGAAGTAAGTATCATTTTCCAGAAAATTTAAAATCAGAATTTCATAATCATTTTTTTTCTTTTGACAACGGTCTTCTGGGTTCGAAGTTTTAAAATGAGGAAGCAACTTCTTCCATAGTATGACTAGGACACAACACAGTAAAGTTTTCTGTAATAATTACCTAGTAGATACATGATACCAGGATTATAGCACCAACATGCTTGCTAGCATGCTGCTTGCTTGCTTGCTTGTTGCTTGCTAGCTTGTATGCATGTCGGGGGGTGCGGGGGCGGAAAGCCCTGCCTGAGAAATACAAACTGGTGGTTTTAAAATTGTAGTTTAGGTTAGGTTAGAACATGTAAAACACTTAGCGGGCGAAGCGAGCAGAACATCAAAATGATTGCTGCATGCTTGCTTGCTTGCTGCATGTTTGCTTGCATGTTGTTGCTTGCTTGTATGCATGTTGGGGGGTGCAGGGGGGCTGCGCCCCCCGCGAGGGGGGTTCGGGGGGCGGAAGCCCCCTGACTGAGAAAAACAAACTGGTGGTTTTAAAATTGTAGGTTAGGTTAGGTTTGAACATGTAAGACACTTAGCGGAGCGAGCGAAGCGAGCGGAGCATCAAAATGCTTGCTGCATGCTTGCTTTCTTGCTGCATGTTTGCTTGCTCGCTGCATGCTTGCTGCATGCTAGCTTGCTTGCTGCATGCTTGCATGTTTGCTAATATGTATGTTGAAGGTGCAGTGGGGTGGACGCCCCCTGCCTGAGAAAAACAAACTGGTTTTTTTTAATTCTAGGAAAGGTTAGGTTAAATATTTCTGCGGAAAAGTGACTGTACGGAAAAACAAATATTCGAAAAAGTAAATTATCTGACTTACATTACTTTGGAAAACTGTGTTACAGAATTTTGATTCATTGGTTAAAAGAAAAAAAGACAATAAAAAATCTGGCTCCTCAAAATATGGCGAATAATATTTCGGGGAAACAAAAAAAAAGGGAAACAATAAAAAGTGTAACGATTTCGGAGAACTAAAATTCGGAAAACTCTTTTTCGAAAGTACGATAGGTAACCGTCACATACATTACAATACATTGATTCAAGTCTGTGTAAATTAATTTTGTTTAGGTAAAGATTTACTATGAATTCACTGTGTTTTAGGGTCAGCGCACATCTGGCGGAGAACTGCTCGACCATTTTCCCGTGCCCAATGAAATGTCGTCCTTATCCAATCGAAATAGAGTTGTGAATATGTGTCAAGTTATAATTTTACCTAGCGGATGGCCGCATTTGCTGGCGCAAGCTATTTACAACTCTATGTGAATTTGATAAGTACGCCATTTCGTTGAGCACTGGGAAATGCTCGAACAGTTATCCGCTAGATGTGCGCTGACCAATAGACAACATTACATTATTAATTCAGTATGGTTCTGCGTCCAACTACCGGGTATAGACCTCGTATGTCATTCTTTAATCCTATCATAATATGTTGACAGAATTTAAGACGTTATAATCCGGTAGAGGCCGTTTTATGAACACGAACGAAACATGAAAAACAGTGCTTTAAAGTCTGAAATGAAACTATGTCTTATTTAAGGATCTTGCGGATAGGCGATAGCTCTCAACAACACGATTAGATTAAGTTTACTAGATAGAAAAAAATCCCAAAGTTACCCCTTTATGTTATTTTTTTTCAATACTATGATTAAACTGCTGATATTTAACTTTTTATTCTTGTTAAATTTTCTTAATATAGAGCTTAGAAACACCCATGAGCAAAGATATTAATGAAAAACAATTTTTTATGCGATCCTGCTTTCAATTGGAGCGGGATGGCAAATTGAAAACTTATGCATGCAAGAAAGAGACGCTTGCTCTCGGATAAGAGGGCCTTAAAGGAGATGATCAGACTATCAAACTAAACTACTTTATTTAAGGAACTATATTCGAAATAGCGAAAAAAACAGCTGTAACAAAACTAAAAACCTACTTATTTGACGAAAATGTATGGGGCAACAGATTTTCTTTTCGTGAAGTTATTTAGTTCGATGGTCTGATAATGTTGTAATTTCATCAATTCTGTTTTGTCATACCAGTGGTTTACTTTAATCAATATTATAATTTTAAAGTGACAAAAAAATTGTGAAGCCCGACCATAAATATAAAGAACCTCGCCATGTTGCGGAAAATCATTGGAACTAGTTTTTGTAGTCGGAACACTGACATTAAAGGTTATAGTTATTGTAGTAGTAGTAGTATTGTATAGTTGATTGTAGCGCCCCAAATCCAGGTTTTTTTATATTTCTGGTCAGGCTTTATAACTAAAATTGTTCAATAATGAAGTGTATTATAATAGACCTTTTCTGTAAGCATCGATTTCCGTTCAAGTTAAAATTTACATGACCTAGTTTCAAACAAATTCTGAAACTATTTTCAATAGTGGCGTTCAAATTACCTACTAAATTTGTTCGGTAAATTGCCAAAATTACATAAAGGCTTACCATCTTCCGGCATTTACGCAAATCCCTAGGGATTCGAACTATTTACATTTTAGTTTAAACTTGATATAAAAAAATACAGGTAGTCTACTCGTACAATCTATCTACACTATTATAAAACTGTAGTGTACATTGAAGACATTTACAAAGAAAGGTCACGATATGGTGTTTAGTTGCCCCTAACTACAAATCTCTTATTTTTTTATTTTGTTGTCTGACTGTTCGTTTATTCGAGCATCACACAAAAACTTTTGGATCTGTTTTGATTAAAATTGTTGTGTTTCAAAGCTTACAATTAGAAAAAAAAATATTTACTTACCTATATTTTATCTCGCTATGATGACGGGAATCGGTGCGGACCATAGAGGTATTATACCAGGAATAGAGGAACATACAGCTGAGAGAGCGAGATGTACCTAGCGGCACCACTGTATAATAGAAAGAGATACGTGACGCTAGGGCCGTTTTTTTAGTCTCCAATCAATTTTTACAATTCGGTTTCCGTGAATAATTGCGAATCTAAAGTGAAATCGTAGATCATTTTATGAAATATACTGACACTACTTCATTAATTTATCCACAACTTCACGTTAGACTCAGAATTATAGACAATATTCGAATTTTTGCCTGCGAATGTCTCCAAAAAACATCCAAAAAAGGTTTCATTTGACAACTCATGTTTGTTGCTCTATTCCTGGTATAATACCTCTATGGTGCGGACGAAGTCTCGGACAAACGCTCGTTTTAAATAATAAAAAAAATATATACCTACATAATATGCAGATAAAATAAAATAATGCTCTCTTTTACGAGGAAACTACGAGATCATTAACTTTTTTAAATGAGAACTCAAAGCTCTAAAACCGTATGTTAATGTTAGAGCCGAAGCAGCAAAGAGCGTAAGTGTACTGAAGCACATTTACACCATTAGAGGTCCCATTTCCCCCCCATATCGGGTTCCACTAACGAGGTACGCTACGTATCTTTTTGGTTTTAAAATTTCTCGCTTGAATAAAAAATCTGACTACCAGAATTTTAGCTAGAACTTTAGTATTTTTGCCGATGACTTTTTTCTTACAGCTTACTGACTTTTAAGAAAACATTGATTAATTACTGCGTACGAAGATGGAACAATAAAAAATATTCCAAATCTCACTCTGAAGCCGTAAGTAAGAAGTTGCCTTAACAAAATGATAACCTTAATAAATCCTTACAATTTACGTCTTCCAAGGATTATCTGAGAAAGTTTTGATTGAATTTAAAGCAATAAATCTCAAACCAAAATTATATCTCTAATGTTTGTTTTGAAAATGAAATAAACTTGTCTTTTTGAAAATAATTATTTAACGAGTTACGATGACTTTCTTTCGACAATGTCTTTTAATTCAATTACGATTTTGATTCACGAATCCATCGTTTTTAATTGAATTTTCTGAACTAAAGCCGGCTTTAAGTGCACCTAATCAAACTGGTAGATACGTGTAATATAATGAAAATGAAGTGAAATACCATGTCATCCTTATTATATCAGCCGACGCGGACTGCTGGACATAGGCCTCCCCCAAGGATCTCCACAGAGACCGGTCCTGCGCTGCCCTCATCCAACGGGTTCTCGCCGCCTTCACCAGGTCGTTGGTCTACCTTGGGTTGAGAGGCCTACCCACGCTATGCTTTCTGGTACGCGGCCGCCACTTGAGAACTCTTTGGCCCCATCGGCCATCGGTTCTGTGAGCAATGTCCCATTTCCACTTTAGTTTAGCGATTTTTTGGGCTATGTCGGCTACTCTGGTTCTTCTACGAATCTCTTCATTTCTGATTCGATCTCGCAAATACCAAGTAAAATTAAAGATTAAAAAAATCATTAATGCTTTTGGTCAATTTCAACTAATAACAAAAGTAGTCAGACGAGCTTATAAGAGTTCATGTCAGACTATGAACCCGTAAACTAACATTTACAATGTCTTTGGCAGACTCGAATTCTAAATATGAAAATGGGCAGGCAGTAAATCTAGGTATACAACTTGGCAGCTCTCACTGTCTTTTAGCACTTCGCGAGAATTTTTCGGAGATTCAACTTTATATAAGTTCCAGCCACTTTACAGGATGAAATTGAAGTCGGTGGATGGCATCCATTTTAAATTTTTTTGTACCTGTGTCATAGATCTTTGTATCTACCATAATCTTGCATTCTAATATCGTTGTCTAGTCATCACAATACAATTCTGGTACTATAATTGTGACTAGATAATTTGTGTGACAAAGTCCATGATATTTATTTACACTAAGACTACACATCAAACTAAACAATTCTTAGTATGGGAGCAAGGCTGATATCGCAAAAAATCTTCTGTTCCAGACATTTAAGTCAAGTATAGGCACTAGATATTCCAGTTTTGTGTGGAAGAGCAGATTTTTCTTTTTCTATTTAATGTTTGCTCAAATAGTAAAACTATACCATAATTATTGTTTTTAATAAAATATAAATTGGACAATGAATAAAATGACAATTGGATAACTAGAGGGTTTAACAAAACATGCAAGTAATATTTAAAGGGGTGGTAAATAGTTACTTTAATTGAAGGTTAGATCATCAAACTGAACAACTTTCACCAACGATGAAAAAAAAATGTTACGTTCATTTGAGTCGAGAAGGTTTTGCAGTTTATGAAAAGACGACATTTAAGCTTTGATAAGCGTCGAAAAAAATTGGAACCAGTACTGGTTCCAAAACCCTATACATATACACGCACACATACATAATTTGTATGGCGCCTCACGCATACCAACCTATGAAACTTGGCCCCTTTTGTTTTATACGGTTTAGCCGTGAGGTTACAACACACAACAAGACAACAACAAGACACAGACAACAGACAAGACAACAATACAAACAACAACAATATACAATACACAATACAAATACAATACAATACAATATACTTTTCCTAAGCATTTAAGATTTTTTGTTGTTGTTTGCTGCATATATGCATAATTATGATAACGACATGCTGTATGTCCTTATCAATAAAACGAGGTTCAGAATACAAACTTTATGTCATAGTAGATACCTAATAAGATTTATTTTGTTACAGTTGAACATGCAAGTGTCATGGGTACGGCATCGCGACATTCATCTACTGACAGTGGGCCGGTACACTTATACAAGTGATCAGCGGTTCAGAGCTATTCACCTGCCACATTCTGAGGACTGGACTTTACAGGTAGGTACATGTTTATTATCTATGTAATTCTAAAAGTTTACACGACATTCCATCCTGAAACTTAAATTGTTATATGCGAGTATTGCTACAATCACGTTCTGAAGCGAATGTATTCTAAAAAATTATCAAAGGTTAAAACATTATGTCGAAAGATTATGGACATCGAAATGTATACCTTGTTGGCTAAAGCTTTTTTAAAATGAGACAGAGGATATGGTCCACACTACTAAAATCTACCTACCTGTATTTATTATTAACTAGATTTAGAGATGCAATATACTAGTTTTTAAGTCTAATAAGAAACTAATAAACACAAAAAGACTTGAATAGGTAGCGAATAACTTCTTGATCAGGAAGTCCTATAATAGAGTTTACTGCGGCATGCTTATGTTTAGCAGTGGACGATGATAGGTTGATGATGATGATGAATAACATCAATGTTTATATTGTCCAAGACGTCTTCTTCTTCTTGGTCGTACGTAACTTCATGGCTGAGGGACGTGACCATCGTGGGCCGCTTGTGTCACCATAGCTTTCCAGGCTGCTCGATCTTGGGCCCGGTGTATGCTGGCCTGTAGTGTTGTATCGGTAATTTCTTTTACTACATCGGTCCATCGCGTAGGCATGCGTCCTCTACCTCTCTTTCCTTCCATACGGCCGTAAGCTTGTACAAGACGTAAGTTAAGCAAACTTTCCTGATATCTGACTTTAAATAATCAGTTCATCACTCATATTGTTGTTAGATAATATTACTTACTAATGAGCAGACGGGTTTTGAAAATTATTAATAACCCAATCAAATTAATTGGTATTCAAACATCACGATTATTTAACACTTTCATGAAACAGTGTTTGAATTAGTAATGAAATGTGAAATCGATTGCTGGAACCGAGTAAATATCAAGTAAATTTTGTTATGAGAAAGGTTCTAGTTTAGGTCAATATATTATTTACTGTTTTGACAGTTAAAGCCCAGCCACATCACCACCAGCACTGTACAGTGGAAATTTACGCGGCGAGCGGCGACGTTGCTGTTATATGTGTGAAATTTCCCATAAATAGACGCCCTTCGGTCCTCGATCTTCTTCTTCTTGTGGTGCCATCTCCTATCGGAGGTTGGCTATCATTAGGGCTATTCGGACCCTGGAGACTGCAGCCCTGAACAGTGAGGTGGAGTTCATATCGAACCATTCACACAGGTTTTTAAGCCAGGACGTCCTTCTTCTACCAGGCATTCGTCTTCCCAAAATTTTCCCCTGCAGAATAATCTGGAGAAGTTGGTATTTATCACTTCTCATAATGTGACCGAGGTACTGTAATTTCCGGGTTTTAATAGTTTTTAGAATTTCTACTGTCTTATTCATCCTCTGCAAGACCACCTCGTTGCTAATTCTGTCCGTCCATGATATCTTCAACATCCTCCTGTATACCCACATCTCAAAAGCCTCAAGTCGTTTGCACATGGTTTGAGTGAGTGTCCAGGATTCAACACCGTACAGGAGGATGGAGAATACGTAACACCTGTGGCGTTCGTGTAGGGCGTGCAGGTTAGGAGAAGGAGGTACTCGAAAATAACCACGCGTAACTAAGTTCAAACCATCACTGGTGTTTATTAGCGAAAATCAATTATAAATTTCATAATACGATACATTGGACAGCGAGGCGTTGACCTCGCTGCAGACGTCAGCTAAAAGTAGTATAGTGACAATATACCTATATAGTTCCCCCCTTTTTTAAAATTAAATTACAATTTAAAACACATTTAATACCAAGAAAAATTACTTAAATTATAGTTTAACATAATAAGAAGAAAAAAAAAATTTAATAACGTATGTTTTCGTCATTTAGAAAAGGTAAAGAAAAGGTAGAGTAGGTACACAACTGGAAAATATATAAAAACAATAGAATTGTTTGTTACACAAATCACTTTCACTAACACCAGCGTTGTCATATTACACTTTCCACTGTTCACTCATCACGTCGCTGCTATTAAACCCATCAAGGGATGTATGCATGGTTGATCTGTCCGGGGGTCTGGCCTGTTTGTGGAGCGTTGCTTGCCGAGCACCGCATGGCTATTGCCGGTGGTGCTGGGTCCTGTTGCTGCCGCCGTTTTTCGACTTGCTTTACCACGGCTTTAATAAACCTGGTTTTGCATTTTCTTAGGCATACAAGGAGCAGAAGAACAAAGCAGATGATTAGTATTCCACCCATCAGCACTTCTGTGGTGCTGGTACTTGCGCTGGAACCTCCTCCACTGGCCGCTGTCTGTGCGATGACCACCTCTTCTTTTGATGAGTAACCTCCCATATTTAGCGTGGGGCTGATGATTAGATGCGCTCGTGAAGTGTTGTTGTTAAGTTGAACTCTCGATTGCTTGTGTTTTGTGGTGCAATTTACTATTTCTGATCTATTGCGAAACGAACTACCGGTCGTACGATTCGTCCTGACCGCGTCAGCACTGGTGTCGTTTTTCTTTCCGTCGAGTTGTTTGTTATTTGACCCGATTCATTGTTACTCGGTGTATCACTTTTGCCACTTTTATCGTTCTTTAACTGGTCATTCACCTTTGCTTCTATTAAATGAAATGCTGGTTTTAATCGATCCAATGTTATTATTGCCGTTTTATTATTCAACTGCACCTTGTAAAACTTCTCAAACTTTTCTAAAACTTTGTAAGGGCCTTCGTACGGTGGGGTTAAAGATTTTTTCACTGCATCAGTCCTTATAAAAACATATTCACAACTTTTCAACTCTGGGTGAATGTATGTTTTCCCACTGGAGTTATGTTTGTCTTTAAATGGACTTACTTGTGACATACGGCGTTGCAATTCGCCTGTGTATGTTTCTGGGCATATATCTTGTCTTTTTGTTTCGAAAAATACTCCTGGTATGCGGATATTAGTTCCATAAAGCATCTGTGCGGGGCTGATGTTTTCACTGTCACGTAGAGAAGCTCTCAGTCCTAGTAACACTATAGGGAGTTCTTGACACCAGTTAGTTGAGTTTCCGCGTGCTATGATTGCTGTTTTAAATGTTCTATGCCACCTTTCTATGATTCCATTTGACTGTGGGTGGTAACTCGTCGTTCGTATCTTTTTAATACCTAATAATTTTGTTAATGAGGTGAATAGATTTGACTCGAACTGTCTTCCCTGATCTGTAGTAATCTGTGCGGGGCATCCGAAACGAGCTATCCATGTGTTGACGAACTCTTTAGCAACAACTTCTGCGGTAATCTCTGTAATGGGCACTGCTTCTGGCCATCTCGTCGCTCTGTCTATCATCGTGAGGATGTATCTTTTGTCATCAGACACTGATAACGGTCCGACGAGGTCCAGGTGGACGCATTCTAGCCTTGACGATGCAGGGAAAGTGCCTATGGGTGATATGTTGTGACGATGTATTTTCGAACGTTGGCAGGACACACAAGCTTTCGCCCATTGTCCCACATCCCTATTCATACTGGGCCAAAAGAAATGGTTAGCGATGAGCTTCCTTGTTGTTCTTACACCTGGGTGTGTGACGTTATGCATTGTATCGAAAACTTCTTTTCGAAGTTTACTCGGTACGTACGGTCGTAACTCTGTGTGCGAACTCTCGCAAAATAATTGTTTATCGGTTAGGTTAATATTTTTCCAATTCAGGTTACTTTTCTTTAACAGTTGATTGAGTTCGGGATCCAGCTTTTGCATGTCGGCAATCTCATTCCAATTCAATGGTGACGGGCAATCAATTTGTGCTAATCGGGACAAAGCGTCGGCTACCGGATTGTCTTCGCCAGCTAGGTGTCGTATGTCTGTCGTGAACTGCGCGATGTATTCTAGGTGACGTAATCGCCTAGGCGAAGCCTTTTCGTTTGAAACGCTATGTTTAGTAGTATACGCATGACATAATGGCTTATGATCACTGTAAACAATTAATTCTCGACCTTCTATATATCGCTGGAAGTGTGTTATTGCCATGTAAATTGCGAGTAATTCTCGGTCATAAGTGCTGTAGTTAGTCTGAGCTGTACTTAATGATTTTGAGTAAAATGCTAGTGGATGCCATTTCTCGTTGACATATTGTTGTAATACTGCGCCGACGCAGTTTTGAGATGCGTCGGTCATCAATGATAATGGTGCGCTTGGTGACGGGGATGTCAATGTAACGGCGTTGCTTAAACATTCCCTACATTGATCAAATGCTTCTATCGCGTCCGTGGTCCACGTAATAATAGTCTTGTCCTTCTTTTTCGAACCACATAAATATTTGTTCAGACGAGCTTGATACTTTGCTGCATGTGGGATGTTATTGCGGTAGAAATTCATCATACCGAGAAATCTTCTTAATTCTTGTACTGTCTGGGGCCTTGGGTAATTTTGGATCGTTTCGACCTTTTCCGGGAGCGGTTTGATCCCTGTTGGAGTGATAAGATATCCTAAAAATTCTATTTGCGCTTTCCCGAATTCGCATTTGTCTTGATTGACAGTCATGCCATTTTCTTCCAGTCTTTTAAATACTTCGTTTAGGTGACGTTTATGCTCTTCTTCGGTTTTTGAGGCTATTAAAATATCGTCGATGTATGTAAATATGAAGTCCAAGCCGAATAATATGGAATTTAAAAATCTTACGAACGTTTGGCCAGCATTGCGTAATCCGAATGGCATTCGTGGAAATTCGAATAGGCCAAACGGGGTTATTACTGCGGTCTTTTCCACTTCTTGGACTGGAATATGATTATAGGCTCTCTGGAGATCGATTCTGGAATAAATTGTTGTTCCCGGTAGTAGGTATGTAAAATCTAAGAGTCTAGGTATCGGGTATCGGTCGGGGACTGTGATAGCGTTAAGCCTTCTATAGTCTCCGCACAATCGTAAGTCACCGTTTTTCTTCTTAGTGACGTGTAAAGGACTTGACCAGGGGCTCTTAGATGGTCGGCATAAACCCATCTGTAACATTAGCTCAATCTCCTTCTTAACTCTGTTATACTTATCAGCGGGCAGCGGACGACACTTTGAGTGGACGGGATGACCTTCGGTGATGATTTGATGTACGACGTTATGTTTTGGAAGCGTGGCCGTATTCATAGGCTTAGTAATATTTGTGTATTTTTCCAATATACTTGTAAATGGGTTTGAACCATTTATCGTTCGCAAGGTAGGTAAATCAGACTGCGTTATTTTTCCTGTCGTAAGTAGGCCTGTTGTTCCATCAATTAATTTCCTCCTTCTGAGGTCCACTAAAATGTTATGATGTTCAAGAAAATCGGCGCCTAAAATTGGTTGGGTAATGTCCGCGATAATGAATGTCCATTGGTATGGCCGTCTCATATTCAGATCGAGTGTTAGTGTTTTGTCGCCGTATGTTATAATTTCTGTGCCATTGGCTGCGTATAACTTGTAGGTATGGTCTCTGGTGATATGTCTCTTGCCTTTAGGTATCACTGAGATATTTGCGCCAGTATCTACTAAGAAGCGATATCCACCTTTTCGGTCGGTAACGCATAGACGGCTTGATGGTAGAATAGCGCTGACGGCCGCCTCTTTCAACGCTAACTCTAGTTTTCCGACGGGTTTTTCCAATTACATGGTTTTTCACAGTTTCGTGCCCGATTTCTATAGCGTAAGTGATATCGACATAGCCATTTTGGACTGTCTGGTGTTATCCTTGGAGTACGCGACCCTGATCTATGACGACTCTGACTTCTGCTGCGGTTGTTAAAACGACGATTGTCTCTCCTGTGATCGACCTGAGCCCGAAGTGCTGCCAACTCTAAAGACATCTTGTGTACTTGCGTTAATAACTCCGTCATAACCAATGGTTGGTTGCTCGACACTTCGTTGATAGAGCTGTCTCCTTTATTTTCCATAATTTTATCGGCTATTCCTGCCAGGTTTTCGAGTGTTTGGTCCTGGCTGACCGTCAGGACTGCACGTACGTGTGATGGAAGCCTTGAAGTCCATAAATTGTGCAGTGTCTTATCAGTTACCTTCGTGTTATTTGCTAATTCACGCATGCGTCGCAACAGCTGCGAAGGTTTCTGGTCGCCCAACTCTATTTCACCAACTAATTTTTGAAACTGTCTCTCTTCTGACTCTTCGTATACCGAAAGTAATCGTTTCTTTAGGGTTTCGTATTTCTGTTCCTTCGGTGGTGTTACCAAAATGTCGGATATTTGTCGAACTGCGTCCTTGGAAAGCTTCGATACAACTAGGCTGAATTTGGTATCGTCACTTTGTTTCTGGGGTGCCATTATTGTCTCAAATTGTGCAAACCATACGCGTGGCATCTCAGTCCAAAATTCAGGTATTTTAGACGACACGGTAATCACCGCTAGTTCACCACTAGCTTGTGCGTTAGGGTTGCTGAGCGATCCGCCTGCGCCGCCATGTCCTCCAGGCGCTCCTGAACCGCCGGTGCCGGATAGATACACGTTTTCGTAACTCATAGTTATTTAAAAAAAATTCACTGCACACTCCTCGACACTGTACACTGTGTTTCTGTAAAGTTTTGGTCCTTATATCACGTCGGGTTCACCACTTGTAGCGTTCGTATAGGGCGTGCAGGTTAGGAGAAGGAGGTACTCGAAAATAACCACGCGTAACTAAGTTCAAACCATCACTGGTGTTTATTAGCGAAAATCAATTATAAATTTCATAATACGATACATTGGACAGCGAGGCGTTGACCTCGCTGCAGACGTCAGCTAAAAGTAGTATAGTGACAATATACCTATACACCTTACAAGACGAACACGGGTGGAGATCTTGAGAGAGCGGTTACATAGTAATTGGTTCATTTTCAAAAATGCATTCCGCGCCTGCTCTATGCGACACCTAATCTCAACGCTGTGGTCTTCTTGATCAGTCACACGGCAACCGAGGTACTTGTAAGAGTGAACCCTTTCCAGTGGCTGATTTTGAACGCAGAGTGCAATACTACTATTTACTTGCGGGCGGCCAACCATCATGAATTTAGTCTTCTTTATATTTATGTTGAGACCATATTCTGCACTGAAAGTCGTCACACGATTTAGTAGGTACTGTAGATCGTTCAGAGTAGATGCTAACAGGATGGTGTCATCTGCATATCTGATGTTATTTAAGGGCTGACCGTTTATAACTATTCCCTGTTCCGCGTCTTCTAGTGCCTCTGAGAATATTTCTTCTGCATATATGTTAAATAGAAGCGGAGAGAGAATACAGCCCTGACGGACTCCTCTTAATATATCTATGTTCGAGGTAGTTTCTTGCTCTACTCGAACGTTTGCACTCTGTTGCCAATAGAGGTTCTGGATAAAGGCTACGTCTTTCGTGTCAAGGCCCAGCTTCCCCAAAATCTCAATAAGTTTCAGATGTTTTACCCGATCAAACGCCTTTTCGTAATCTATGAAACAAATATATGCACAGACATTCATATCCCAGCAACGCTGCATTAAAACCTGGTAACCGAATAAAGCGTCGCGAGTACCAAGTCCATTACGAAAACCAAATTGCGTGTCTGAGATATTACTTTCCACCTTCTTGTATATTCTGTTATGTATAACTTTCAAGAATATTTTCAACACATGGCTCATGGTCCTCGATAGAAAGGCAAAATTAGCCCAAAAACAGGTCGCACCTGACACCGCTTCTTTACACGGCACCTCGCTGCTGTGGTGCTGATGCTGGGCCCCGCGGTTTAGGCAGTATAGCTAGGCACAGTGTAACATCGAGCACCTACCATATACCATAAGAATAATTAAGTATATTAGTTTATCTATGCTAAATACCTAGTGTAAGTTAGACATTGTAACGGGGTATTTACCGAGTAATATCGAAATCTCTAAAAAATAAACACTCGATTAGAACCCATTACAATATTGATTTTTAGCTTGAATTCACTTTATTAATTACTATAGAGGACCGCAGCGAACTTCGTTAAAATCTTCCCGACACACACTTGGCCGTTTTTATAGCCTATGTTAATCACTGATAATGTAGCATTCTAATGGTGAAAGAATTATTCAGATCAGTCAATTACAAACAAACAAAAAATCAAATCTTTCCTCTTTATAATATTAGTATAGATTATGGAAGTTTTTAAGTCTCGTTATGGATAGTTAGAGTCTCAATGTCTTCATAAAATTAACGCGTTTAATACAATGAAGATGTACGTGTTTCTAATGTTGAATTGTGATTTTTTTTGAACTGCTATTTTATTAAAAAAACACAAAAGTTGCCTTCAAAGTTGCTCGGCAGCTTTTCATTATTCGCGTCCAAATTAGAGACAAAAAAATTAAACTTATCTCATATTCACGGGACCATTAAATTGAGTTGTGTTATTATAATGAATTTTAGCCCGCTGAATAAATAAAATTTTCGGAGTCCGCCCAAAATGTTAAAACAAACATTTTTGTTTCAGATAAAGTACCCACAGCACCGAGACTCTGGGATCTACGAATGCCAGATTTCAACTACGCCACACATGAGCCATTTCATACATCTAAACGTAGTCGGTAAGAACAATGATCTTGTAACAATAGAGAAAATTAATTGTAACCATGTAGAAGGAAACATTATTCTAGGAATACGAACGAATTAACATTCATTAAATGTTTATCATCACACTTTGTGTAGAGGCTTTGTCTGAGGCACTCATTTGCGTCACAAAAGTTGGTTAACTTAGTAATGTTTACGTTACTCGTGTTTGGGCAAGTCAGTTAATTAACAGTGGCATATTAAAGGCACGCACGCAAGTTTAGCTTGAAGAAAAACATTTACTAAGCGACCCCTTTTCGACAATAAATTGTTATTTTGACGCAAAACGTCTAATTTCAAAGTTTTCGCTGTAATTTTGAAGTAAGACGCAACGTGGAATTTGTTTTATGAATTCACAAAATTCGCACAACAAAAGTTTTGTCTTAATGGGTACTTTTGCACCCTGAAACACCTGCTGTATTTTCATTTACACCTTGTTATAATTAAGACAAGTTATATTGACAGAAATATTAAAACGGTCGTAAATTTTTGTGCGTTCTCCGCCAGTTTTGGTAACGTAATTCAATTTGGTAAATTAATGAGAGAGATGTTTATCGTAAGACGTTTATTATGACGCAGTAAAAGTCCACCCGACGATAACTCTTGGGAATTTTATTATAAAAATTACTCTATGAGCTCCAGTAATTACTGCTGAGAAAGGGATTTTTCTAATACAATTTTCATCTCGGTAGGATTTAACGTTATCTTCCAAAATATAATGGTCTAATTTAATGTACTTAGTAACTTCAAACTGTGAAATTGTATGCTAGGTACCAAATAGTATTTTAGTTATTAATAAAGTCCGTCTATACGGTCTGTCATAAATCTGAATAGCCATGATGAGGCATCGTAAAAACGATCTATAATTTAGGGTATTTTCTATTTATTTAGCATTTAACAATTTGCGGACGGTTAACGAACTTATGTAGGTATCTATTATAATATAAAAACATAAGTTTGCTAATTGACTTATCAACGCTTGGCCAAAATACTAGTGTAGGAAAACAAGATTAAAAAAGAACTAGCGATTAAAAATTCATTTGGCAAGATATTAGTTTTAGCTTTTTTCGATGCCTGGCCTGACAAATTCACAAAATGGTAAAAATAACTTTCTTTTATGATAAAGACTACGACTCGGTAACAATTTACACATCAAAGGGAACAGAAGTTGATTCTTATTGTGATGTTATTTTGAAATCCGTAATGCCAATAATGAGGAGCTACTTTTAAAAGTTAAGTCACTCACAAATAAATAAAGGTTTTCTAAAAACGAGTTCTATGCCCAGCTAAAACTAGGTACTAGACAAGGAAAAATAAAACATTGATCCCAACTTGCCCTTGTGACGTAAAAGCCCACTAAATAAGAATTTCTCCGAACGTGTAAAATAAAAATCCGTTTCTATCAAGTGCGGCCGCTAGTGATACAAGACTTTTGTGCCCTCAATTTCAAAGGCCTTTTTTGTGCAAATATTAATAACAATTTTTCTTTCAGAACCAACAACGGAGATAATCGGTGGTCCAGACTTGTACATCGATAGGGGGAGCACCATTAACTTGACCTGTGTGGTTCTTTACTCGCCAGAGCCACCTGCGTATATTTTTTGGAATCACAATGATGCGGTACGTGAAATAAGTTCTTAGATTTTTTTAGTAAATTTAAATAGTATAGCTGAGTTAAATGAAGTATTATCAAAAGTGCTCGTCATTATCAAAAGTAGACACTGTTTTTAAAAATGTCTTACTAGTATTAGCAACCGTTAACTATTTTTTTTTTTAATCTTTATTTTTTAAAGAAGGGTTTGTTCATTACTGAACATGTCACCCTTATAATTACATAAATTATAATAGGTTCTAAGAAACAAATGCAAACGATGTCTTAAATTAAATTAAACCGTTAACTATTGGAATAGCAAGTTTTCGTACATACATAAACTGCCTCCGTGGTCTAATGGTTAAGAGCTTGGGCTCTTGACACGGAGGTCGTGGGTTCGATTCCCACGGGGGACACCTAGTGATATGTCACTTTGTGCGTCCCCAGTTGGTTAGGACATTGCAGGCTGACTGAATCACCTGAAAGTCTGAAAAGAAAGATGATTCCGTGCTTCGGATGACACGTTAAGCCGTTGGTCCCGGCTACTATCTCTGGTAGTAGTGGTCGTCATATAAAAACCACGTCAGAAGCCGTAAGGCAGTCTGAAAAAACTCTGACATCAGGGCATGCCCACACGATAAGAAGAAGATACATATACTCATAACCATAACCTTTGTCAGAGTGGTCAAAAACTTTGCTACAACTACTAATAGGTAAGTCACTTCGCATACAAAAAACGCTGCAAAAGAAAATATGATCTTTACAGAGAGTAGTAGACAGAGAGACTGTACAATACTTTTTTGTATTTAAACTTAGTACGATTCCATTAAATGTATAATTTGAAAATAAGTTGATTTGTCCAGTTGTTCTAGTACCAAACCAAAAGCTATCAATTAAATGTAAATAATTTAACAGATAATCAGCTACGACTCGCCACGAGGGGGCGTATCCGTTGTCACCGAGAAGGGGGAGACGACCACCTCGTTCCTGCTCATCCAGCAGGCCAGACCCTCGGACTCGGGCACCTACCAGTGCAACCCGAGCAATGCTCAGTCTAAGAGCATTGTGGTGCACGTGCTTAATGGTAAGTTTGGTTCAAAAAACTTCAGGACCATCGCCCACTACGACCGAAGTGAATATAATAATAGTGAGGGCGCTCTCGGTTCGCGACAGGCCCACGTGCGGGTGCGGGGGGTGCGGTCCCAGTACCCCGTCACCTGTGCATTGTACCCCAACGGCCGATGCCTCACCCCTCCGCACATCGCGCGAGCCCCCCCGCACTCCGGGTAATAGACTCGCCGCGACCACTAAGCTCACCAACTTTATTATATTTACGTTATGCTACGACCACACATCGACCGCGTAGACACGATTTTTTCCCCCGATGTCGCCCGATACAGTCGAGTGTTTATAATTATCGATATAGTAGCGATGATGACGCGAGACTGCATCGCTACGGTCGTACGTTTGTTTTGATGCAGTAGCGCTGTAGCGTGACTTTATGGCTTCCGTTGGTGTCTTGCAAATGCAACAATCGCGATACAGTTGCGATGCAGCAGCACGATCACGAATCGCGCTACTGTATCGCTGCAAAAAGACGTCGTGGGCGATAAGGTACCCAAATCTATTAAATATATGTTATAGGTTTAGTGCATCCTGCGGTAAACACAATATAATTGCCAATCAGTTCGCACATATTGTTCATTGCAGTTCTACCTTCGGACACGTTCTGGTGGTTTTGCTGTTTATCGATAAATTCAGTGAAAATAAAAGTATTTTGAAAAAATAGCATTTCCCCATCACTCCAAAACGTAGGTCAAAGACAAAAATCTAAGAATGGAAATTTGCGTAAAACAAAACCGGAACAGTCCCGAAGTTTAAACTTTATTGAACAGTTATTTGCAATCCTTACTCTTTCTAACCTTCAGAGCAGGCAGTAAATTGTCAGGTATTTCTCTAGAAATGACTTTAACGGGGCTCCTCGATGCATTCGTGCGCCGTATTTATGACTGACGTTAAAACGATTGAGGTAATAGGATTGAACTAATGGGATAAAGAGCTGACGTAGTTTAAATTTCACGTTGCGAATCGTATAAGTGAACTATTAGCTTTTGCTCGCGACTTCGTCCGCGTCGACTAAGTATACAAGCTTTGTTAAAAGTTACCATATACCTACACATTTGCACATCCATTTCATTCCACAAGGATGGATGTTCGAAAAATCCTTTTAATATACAAGGTATTAGGGTAGACAGTAATGTTACTTTAAAGGGGGATTGTACTCATGATACTGAACAACTTTCCCAGAGGAACATTAGGACACTTTGCAAAAAAAAACATTTTTTCATATAAACTGTCGACCAGCTAATTGCATTTACGTATTATGGAAAGTCCAACCATTTTTCGTAAATTTTATAGGTTTCTCAGGGAAAGGTGTTCATTTATTATGAGTAAAATCACCCCTTCAAGTGATGCAACTGTTTACTCTAACACCCTGTATAGGTTTATTAGAATTCTAATAATTCAGGGAAAACAATGACGTTGGCGGTACGGAAGTCACTGAAGAAATATAAATATTAAAATTCAAAATTATACATTTTAAATATTAAATTTGTATATTTTGGAAAATCTTCAGATTTCAGTGGGGGAAAAGGGGTACTACGGTAAGGGGTAGGGGGTTTCATATCGATCGAGTATCCTTTTCCCTTTATTTTTGTTCTGTAGGCAGACCATGAGTTGAAACTGCAGTTAAAATCTACTACAGTAATTTTTCCTGACATTTTTGTGTTGAATTTCATGCACCGATCCAAATGTTTACTTTGAGAACAAATTTTGTCATAGGTTCGAAATGCGCTAAATCCACAAGTTGTGTTCAAACCACAGATTACTAGTTACTTCGTATCAAACCAAAACGTCAAAGCAAACGTACGGTTGGTTCCCTCACTAGTGCTTGCTTTACGTTCACGTTCCGATCGATATATGCCGTGAATCAACAAGACTGCGTCAAACGTGAGAGCGATGCTTAACTCGAGCTAATCTACGGATAAATCCGTAGGTAAGCAAAGTACGTACTCATAAATAGAGAAGGCACTGTATGCATTACGTTGTTTGTCTTATTCACTCAAATATGCTAACAGCAGTTCTAGTTCAAAAAGAGATCACTACATTATGTCTGGATGATCAGACCATCAAACTGAACAACTTTCTATATAGAAAGTGGTTCTTGAAATTTATTTTTTAAAATCGTGACCCTCATCCTTTAATGTTATGAATTTCATGTTGTCAGTAGCTAGAAAAGATACCCACGGCGATACATCAAGCTACGCAAAAGCAATAAAAGCTGGCCGCGCGTATCGTGAATAACGTATAACGTCGCGCAGCCAGCTTATGTTGGTTTTGCGTAGCTTGATGTGTCACCGTGGGTATCTTTTCTAGCTACTGACGACATGAAATTCATAACATTTAAGGATGATGGTCACGATTTTAAAAAATAAATTTCTAGAACCCTTAGCGCTATTCGTATAAAAAGTATCCCAATCTCTTTGATAAACGACCTCCGTGAGATAGCGAAAAGGAAATACATTTAAAAAATCCCAGGGAAGAATGAAATTGTGGATAAAGGCCATTATCATTAAAACAACGATAGTAATAAATCAAAAGAATAAAACGTAGTCTGTGGATGGGTGCGTTAATTTTTTTTTTATTAACTCCAGTGTTGTAATTAAGCTGCGCCTGTCGCAAGCGAACATAAATTTTGTTTCAAAATGTGTTTTTTAATTTTCATTGTCGTATTTTTCTTTTTGAAGTCACTGCTTTTTCTTCTTAGCAAATGCATATTGAAATAAAATACACTTTGTGAAGTACAGTCAACATAAAAAGTAAATGACAAAATAATCTTTCAAAATTATTATCTGATGTCGTATTTGTGCTAGTAATTTTATTGTTTGCTTTAGATGAAGTTCATTCAACGCTCTTTCACGAGACACTGTAAAATATTGATTTGTGTAAGATTAATTTCAATTTTAATGTCGCTAAAGTTTATTGACTTTTTCTGTTGACAGTACAGTACCCCTGTCATCTTTTGAAGTCTTTGTATTTACAATAAAGGTATGGTCAAACCAACGCCCAACGGGGTTTGCGGTCGCGGTTTCCGTAGTTCTGAATATCTTAAAAGGCCTTGACCTCATTCTTTTTCTTTATACATGGTCCAACTTAATATGCTGACACTTTTTTAATGGGATGATCAGACCATCAAACTGAACAACTTTCTCTATGGGACCAACATCGAAATCGCGAAAAAAAAATCAGCTGTCCCATACATTTGGCTCGAGTAGGTTTGCAGTTTTGTATGGAGGGTCAGATTTTTTTTTCGCGATTTCGTTGTTGGTCCCATAGAGAAAGTTGTTCAGTTTGATGGTCTGATCATCTCCTTAAAAAAGTGTCAGCATTTTAAGAAGGACCCTATATATTAAATGCAGTAGGTATATAATGTATGTTGTATTAAAATGTTGAAAAGAAAATAACAGGAATACATACATGGACCGATCAGATTGTATCTGCTTATGAGAGGAGGCGAGGAAATACAGCAAATATTCAAAAGACAATTCCGCAAAAATAGCACGAATCAAAAACGAGCTAAATTGCGCTCTTAATAAATTTAAATCAATATTTGATTATAATTCGAAAATTTTTGTTATCTTTTCTAACAACTCAAAAGCTGACATGGCAGATTTGTATAAAAAATGGTGAATTTTATTTTTGCGAATTTCTAGGGAGATCAAAACTACCTATCTGTTTCGGTTTGTTAATTCACAAATAAATGCGTAAAAAAATATTTAATAAAAATTAAAATGGTTTTTAAGCAAAATAACTATTTTTTGAAAATCTTAATATCAAAGTCACACTCAAACTCAAAAATATTTATTATTTACCCAAACTAGGATACAATGTACCTCTTTTGGAAAGTCACAACCTAAAAAGGCACAGGTTTTGCTATAAGAATTATGTCAAACTGGAATCACACCACGCATTTGTAAAAATGTTGTACCATCTACTCAAATTGGACATGAATCACTAGCAACTTAAAAAATGGATACAAATGTTACCTCTGTGGTACCGAATAAAGATATTAATTCTGGAGAAACAGTTTTCAGAATTTTTCTGTTGTCAATCCGTTGTGTCACAGTCAAGATCTTTTTTTCCACCCAAAATGTTCTTGTCGAGAGCAGTTTTAATTTTTGCCAAAGAAGCAAATTCCATTTTTCCTTTATCAGGTGAGTACCCTGCGGCCATGCAGCGAGGAGGCCAGGCCTTCGCCCCGACGTCACCTGCCCACTGCCTGGTCCTCGCGACGTGTCTCTTCATCACACTGTCTTGACATCTACCTGTCATCATCGCCATGTAAATACAAGAGTTTTATCTTATCCAACCGCTTACAATTACATTTACCGAAAAATAAAAATAAATCATGTAAATGCAAAATTGTATTTACATACCTACGTAAATGTTATTGTAAACGGTTTATTCGCTATTTTATAGTGTGGGTTGTGTTTTGTACAATATTATAAAAAAAATACCTAAATCCCTGAGCAAGTAGTCAGTGCTTGTGTCGTATAGATTGTATATAATGTATTATAAGGTAACGATATCGTATTCGTTTTAGAAAATTTCTATCCCAAAATGTTAATTGTTAAGTTTTTCAGCTAAAAACCAAAACGAATCAGTATTTTTCTTCAAAACCTAATGATATATTAATAGATAGAAGATTCGATGGAAATTGACACTTAAAATATGACGTAGAAATTACATTTCCTTTGCGACCACAAAATCATTGTCGAATTCGGTCATTACATTTTTAAAATAGAAAATTAGTAATTGAAATGAGAAAAAAATATAATAATCCATTGAGAGAAACAGAGATAGTGACACAGGAATGTATAAACAGCTGACAATACTACGTTTAAACACAAAATGTCTAGAAATTACGATGACTTGTAAATAAAAATAAAAGTTTAAAGATATACGAATCATTCTATCTAGCTTTACTGTAATTTTAAGACATGTAAATTATTGTAAGTAAGAATTTAGTAAATAATCGATGGATTTAATTTTATGTTGTAAATAAAAAGGCCTTATTTAAATAGGTTTCTTAAAATTACATTGATTAAATTTTTTTTAATAACATCCTATTTATGTATAAGTTAATAAACTCAACAAATCACAGTATTATATCACAGTTTATGATATATTGTGGTGGAACTCGGTGGTCTCGAATGGTCTATCATGCATTCTCGAAGGGGCGCTAACTCACTACCGCTTGAGTACCTCATTGTAAGGCTACAATGAGGTACTAATCGTATTGACAGCTCATTATCCGCCGTACTGCCACGTCATCGGTACCACTCCCAATTTCTCAGCTGCTACTGATTATTCCTTAGGGACAAAATGAACGGGCGTCCAATTAAAAAAAAGCATTTAAACCCGATTAGTTAACATTTGGTTTTTTATTGACAAAAAGGGAGCCAATTAAAGTTCACGTAGCTAGGCGTCTAATTACCGATTCACTATGGAAGATACGTTGATAATTGCGACATTTGCATTGCTGTTAGCCCAAATTTTACTATTCAAAGTAAGTATTTCAAAGTAACAAAAACATATTCCAGTCATTCTGCACATGGTTTTTTATTAAATATCTCAAATATTGTTAACGTGTACCGAGAAATGCGTGATTAAAATATTTTTTACTATTTTTTTGGTAAAAAACTGTATACTAAATTTAAAGTTTCCAAAAGAAACCCGTGAAATAAGGCCTCCATGTAATTAAATTAAATAAAAATTTCAGATTAGGGTAGAAATGTAAGCATAACATTAATTAGGATCAAAAATATAAAATTTTACAGGTTAGTTAGAAAGGAATACTGATTTAAAATATAATGCTGTTTCTACGTAAAACTGTTCTTCCCTTGAACTTGCATAAGTACAGTCGAAGAGAAAATTTCAGAGGAAGTTACTAATTTTGTTGCAAAATCAATTTTCTTTGTCGACTGTACCCAATTACGAGTTTCAACATTGTTTCTACAATACTTACATGTAACTCATAAAACCAAGAAAAAAGAAAAATCGTAACATTTAAAATTTTCTGTTCATAGAAATAAACATCTGTAATATTCACATTCCCCGTCCCAAATATGTTTCAAAAATTATTACCTATAAATAAAATTGAAATTTAAACTGAAGTGCTTTCAAGACAGAAACTGTCTTTAAAAAAAATAATTCTTTATTCCGATTTGAATATTTTTAACGGAGTAGATTATCCCTATGCTGGACTAATATTTGTTATATTTGACAGAAGAGTTGCTACATCTTTGGAATTTCAAATTCTTATCATTTGAATAGGTACACAACAATTTTTAAATTACTAAGAAAATTGTATGGTTGAATCAAAAAACTGAAAGAATGGACCTTCCATGCAAGAACGGATCAGGCGATCCTTTTTCTGTGATACGTCCAATAAATTTTGTCGTTTTTCGACCCATGTTCCATAAGGAAAGTTGTGAAAAGTTGTAGCTGAAAGTTATATTTATCTGAATATTGGTATTATTGTTTATCGTAAACGAGTACGTTTACGATAAACAACTTTATACTCGTAATTTCTAGAAACATGTTAAGGCTGTATATCATAGTAAACGTTTTATCTAAATTCAAGTAAACATGAAAAAGTATGCAAAACCTTCAGTTTCAGAAATAACAAATATTGGTCCTAAAAAGAGCTATTCTACATAAAATGTAAATAATTTAACATGGCTGTCCAATAAAATTTCGCTAAATCAGATTATCTCGATGTAAAATAAAAAAAATATGAAACGAATAAAATCTTCATTTTAAGTGTTTTTTCTTGAATTAGGGTATTAAATGACAGATCTCGATTAATATAACCAGTTATTATTATGTCAAAAGTTTATTATTGTATACATTAACAGTAACAATAGTAATAATGAAACTTGTTGTATGTATTATATCTGAAAAAACGGTGAATACCGTACAGTATAAATTACATGTGTAATAAACATTATAAAGAAACAATAAAGTTTTAAAAAAAGTAATTGCGTTTTTCTTTCAAATGATTAAGTAGGTCTAGGTACAATTCAATTTATTGAGATGAATGTAAATTTCCTTAAGGAAAAAGTTGAAAGAACAATTCGTTAATTGACTTAAAACCTTTTTGTGTATACTTCTTAATGAAGCACAAAAAAAATCCTCACATAAATATTATGCTAAGTTAGAGGGGAAATAAAAATACAATTTTGAAAATTAACGTCATTCATGACATCTACAAAGTTTTCAATTTTTAATGTGAGAATGTCAGAAGAGAACGCTCTAGGGGCATGAGTAAATTCACCACAGAGACAAAGCTTCCAAGGAGGCGTGTAGGTGAACTCGTCGGTGAAAATTCACACACACTCCGCTACGCTTTTGTGCGTCTTCACACGACACGAATATTTCGCGCAGGCATCGCGGCGTCGTCGATGAGAACTCTCTTCAGAGCTTAATGCAATTTTAAATTTTACTACTGTTCAATATAATATCGGTCGAAACTAACCAACAAACCAATTTAAGCTTTGTACTCGCTCAATATAGTATTTATAATTATTATATCGCGCTATGCGTGCGCTGAGCGAGTATTACGCAGTTGGGTTCCTAGGGGAGCGTGTAATTTCTCTATGGTTGGGTTCCACCGATATAATAATGTGCTTTATAGAAAAGTAGTAAAATTTCAAATTGCTCTAAGCTCTTAAAGAGAGTTTTGGTTTTACGCGACGGATGCACGCACGAAAAAACTCGTGGTATGAAAACACTTCGTTATTAGTAGTGTTTTGTCTCTCTAGGCGTACGTATGATGAAATTGATGTGGGTTCTTGAAAAGAGCTAGATAAGCTGTTCAGTATATAGGTCGGTGAAACGACTGGTGAATGTTGCTGAGGCGAAAGAAGTGGTAGGATGATGATAGTAGAAAGTTTGTTGTCTCCAAAGGGACGAAGGCGTGAGTATAGAGGTGTGTATGTAACCATAGTATATTTGCATAAAAGCGTTTAATTGCCCAATCCCGTTTCGCATACAAAACTGGTAAATTTGAATTTGAAGTTTATAAGAAATCCCACTGCAGAAAATGATAATTTGCATTTCATTGGGAAGTGTGATATTCCTCCTCTTTTGTGTATAATTTTAGCTGTCATACTCTTTGTATTCGCTTCGCTATTCGAAGCGCTCGTTGGTGTAGTGGAGCTTCGGTATTGGAAACGATCACCGAAGTTAAGCAACGTCAGGTCCGGTCAGTCTTTGGATGGGTGACCGTTTAGTGGTATTTCATCCCGAGCGTTTTCGTGCTTCGGAAAGCACGTTAAGCAGTTGGTCTCGGATAGTTCTGTCAGATGGCGTTGTAACTATTCGTTATGCCAGGTCAGAGGCCTATAATGGCGGCTTGAAAATTCTCTGACAGCAAGGTGACCACTAACTTGCCTCCACCAACAAGCACTGGGCCCGCGTGGTGGAGTATGGCCCGCTCCCTCTCACCCTTATTCGTGAGAGGAGGCCTTTGCCCTGCAGTGGGATTCTACAGGCTATAACTTACTTACTC
Source organism: Agonopterix heracliana (assembly GCA_963693445.1). Taxonomy (NCBI): domain Eukaryota; kingdom Metazoa; phylum Arthropoda; class Insecta; order Lepidoptera; family Depressariidae; genus Agonopterix; species Agonopterix heracliana. The sequence goes on along the minus strand of OY856312.1, from coordinate 4,722,221 downwards.
TTTGTATTTGTTCTTTGATTATATACTTATTCGTTAGTTGCGCAACGATTTGAAACGGATACAATTCGTCACACTTACACGGTGTAACAAAAAAACCCTAATAACATTTTAATTTGAGGGGCTACACCACCCCACCCCACCATCAAACTGAACAATTATTTTCCATGGAGGGGTATGCTGCGTCTTCATAATTCATCAATCAATCCTGATATTGTATGCTTGACGTAGGTAAAATTGTGGACAACATTTTTATGATAAGATCTACAAGTATAACAGTTTGTGACAATACATTATTTCTGATCAATAAATTATGATCAATAATAAAAACAATTCAACTCTTAATTCATATTGGGTGTAATTGTAATAATTCGACAAACTTTTGCCGACACTTTTTCAAGGGGATAATCAGACCATTAAACTGAACAACTTATACTCTATGGCACCAACATCAAACTCGCGAAAAAAAAATCAGCCCCTCCATACAAAACTGCAAACCTCTCGAGCCAAATGTATGGGACAGCTGATAATTTTTTCGCGATTTCGATGTTGGCCCCATAGAGAAAATTCTTCAGTTTGACGGTCTGATCATCCCCTTAAAAATTGTCAGAAAAGTGTCAGTTAGTAGTCAAAAAGTATATTTAGTTGGATCCTGTATACCTGTAACGTTGAAAATATGTTTGAGGATAGTTAAATTATTTAGTTCCCATACAAACGGCAACAAACGCTAGAACCACTTCGTATAGAAAGCAAAACAAAAATTGAATTTAAATCAATACAAAAAAGAACAGTACAGTACGTACAGTACAGTCTGGACAGTTCGTACAGTATTATAAATATTTATCGACAGAACCACCTCTAAGAATTTAACGAATACTTTCAAATTTACTCTTTATTAGTACATGAGTAAATACCCCACAGAGACAACGCTTCATAGGTACACTAATACAAGGCGTGTGCCCTCCCCTACAAGTCCCGTGGAAAAACCAGCTCGGTCAGTGGAAAAATCTATGGTCATAGTAGGTATATAAAAGAGTATCTAGTACTAGTAGTAATTGATACCTCACCCTCGCTTTGTAGGAAGCAAATTTAGTCAATGGCGAATTCCTGGCTCGCTGGCTTCAGTATCGCTCATTTCATGCAAGAAGAGGTTCTTGTAAAGGACATCCGGCGATAAATGCCAAATATTGTATAAGTACTTCAAAAAGAAATTTATAAAACGGCAATACCAAGAAAATAAAAAAACAAATCTGACTATGTCAATTGAAATTAAAAATATAAATGTCAAATAATGTGATGTGTTACCATAGTGTTTAAGATTCTCCCAAGAATTTTGTAAGTTAACACCTTGTTGTACATTATGGAATGCAATAAAATATTGAGTATTGAGTATTAAGATATTATCGCAGAAAAGAGATTGTAAAGGGTGTATCAGAACATGACCGGTGTTTCCACAGTTAAGATATTTCAGATTTGTTTTTTTTCCAAAATAAGCATGAAAAAAAATATTTAAGGGTTTATTCATGACAAATGTAATATTACCTACATTATAAAATAACATACATCCGTATACAACCCTTGGAATTTTTTCTATGGCCGGGGCCGCATGTCCTTTCCGATTTGTATGAAATGACAGCTAAGTGCCCAAGGTGTACTTTGAGCGAACGTGTCACGTGAAAATAAAATTTTGTGCACTCCTAAGAAGCTTTGTCTATGTGTGTGTTTATGTAGTATTGTGTAGTATAGATATCGAGAACATGTTAGATTAACACTCGAGCGGGTTTGAGATTGTGATTCTCTTTATACGCACCCTTCAATGCTAATCGCTTCGGATATGAAACACACAAGATTGATGAGTTCTGTCTTTGTTTCCGTCGTATTGAAAATACAGGGTGAAATTGATATCATCGGCATCCTTATATAAACTAAGAGTCTACCCATCAAACTGAACAACTTTTATGATGGGAGCAAATTGATAGCATAAAAAAAACAGCTGTTCCATACTAAACTGCACTGTTTACTCAACTCAACAGTATGAAACAGCAGCTTTTTTTTTGCTACCTTCCGTTTGCTCCTATAGTAAAAGTTTTTCAGTTTGATGGATAGGCTTTTGATTAAAAGGATGCCAATGATAAAAAAACGTATCGATGATCGATCGATCGATCGATGATTGGTCGTTATCGTTGATGATGATAAATTTCACCCTGTATGTTGTGTTAGTTGTTATCATTTTTGATCAAGTGGTTTTTGTAATAAGTTCTTAAAGACCTGTAGCACATAACGCGGGGTTCTAAAGTCAATCTATAACAGACAAAATTCGAAAAAGAACACAAAAAATCATATTTTTTTCTTGCAAATATTTTAACATGCAGTCATAACAAATTTCCAAAGAAACCTGAGTCTATTAAAATGGCGGGGTACTTACAACGTTTATCAATATCGGATCTGATATTTGTAGCACGCACGACTAACTCGTAAAATTACGGAGTGCCACACTGAACGGAGGGGTGCAAGAATTGTCCATCAAATTGTACACGTCGGAAACTTGAAGTTCCGTAAACATCAATCATCATCGTCAGCCCGGTAAACCCCACTGCTGGGTATATGCCTCTTCATTTTCACGCCAACCAGAACGGTCCCCCGCCAGTCTCATCCACTGTTTGCCGGCTACTTTACAGATGTCATCCGACCACCTGGCTGCTGGTCTGCCCACTGACCGTTCCCCCACCCACGGCCGCCACTCTGTCACTGCCCTCGTCCATCTGCCATCATTCCGCCTGGCCAAGTGTTCCGCCCACCTCCACTTCAGAGTCGAAAGCCGTAAACATCAAGCGATGCCTAAATTGTTTTCAAATCTTATCAAAATATCTCCGAGGTTAAACTAAACTCAACATTTTTTTTCAACACACTTGCTCATAAAATGGCTCTAATTTCAGCGCAATTAGGCACATAATGACACCTGTAATCAAACTGTGACTTTTTCATTACTATTTATTCACTAGTGAGTTATAGGGGTTTCATTACTATTATTCAAAAGTTATAGGATTTTTTTATTTTATTGGTTGAGTTGCTTTGTTCCTAAAAAAGTTTCGATACAAAAAAGATCGTGTTCAATAGTACAAAATAAACTTTTTATGTACTAAATAAAATTATTTTTTAATATTATTTTTTACACAAGTGTGTTGAAAAACGTCGTGTGTATTGATGATTACCGTCCTCGGCTCTCTTAAGACCCTCGCCTGACGGCTCAATGGTGCCTTAGCGGTAATCACCAACATTACACACTTGTACCATAATGTACAATGATATTAATGTCACAAGCTCACTGATAATGTACTATTATTAAACCGTGAGGAGTGGCGCAATAAAGAGGAGGCCTTTGCCCAGAAGTGGTTTGATTTGGGCTGATTTGATTGAGTAAATTTTGATTGAATGTCACATAGAAAGCTTTCTAAGAACATTTTTTGACTCTACCACCGCGTCGGAATCGGAAGGTGTTTTGTTGTAAAAAAGATGCGGCCAGATATTAATAAATACCAAAATTGAAAACCGTTTTTGTACAGAAACTATAAGGGAACAATAATAATAATTAAAATAATGTTGAAATTTTAACTTTATTTCAAGATACTTGCCCGTTTCATAAAAAATACATAGTTAAACGTGACATTATACAGAATGTAATCTTAAATGCTTTGGGTCCGTAACGGAAGTCCGAATTACACATATCCGAATGCATGAAGTCCGAAAGTTTTTTGTCCGACCCAGCACCATTATCCGACAGGACGTAGCATCGAATTAACTTGCAGCGAAAGACGATTATCCGAATGCATTAAGTCCGAAAGGATTTTTGTCCGACTTACCATTATCCGACAGGACGTAGCATCGAATTAACCTGCAGCGAAAGACGATTATCCGAATGGATTAAGTCCGAGAGGATTTTTTTCCGAACCACCATTATCCGACGGGACGTTGCAGCGAAAGACGTTGCATCGACGGACGTTTCTCCGAAAACTTTGTCTGCAGAACTGCCATGGTCCGTTTTACGTATGCCAGAAAGAGAAAGCAATACGTTTTTCTCGTTTAAACGCTTTGTCGTGGGTGGTATGCTAGCCTTGCAATTAACTTTTTTTCCTCGCTGTTGTGAGGTGAAAAGTTGTGTGTTTCGCTCGGCTGCAAAGTTATTCTCCGTCTCGAACTTTTGAAACCTTGGCTAAGCTCAGGATTCTATTATTTCAACCACCCGCTTCGCTCGTGATTCATCTTCTGCATCTTCTTCTACATCTTCTGCTAAATCAGATGATTTAGCAGAAGATGTGACAGAATCTAAACTTTAGTAAGTATAATATTCCTAAAAATGCTGCATCAATCCTCAGTTAACATTTCTTTATTTTACATGTAAATTTCGATTCGTTACAGTCTGATTTTGAATAACACCCTTTCTCGTTTGCGATAAAGTTGTTTTTTGAATGAACTAAAGCCTGTACATTCCACTAAACAAAATCCAGCTTATCGCCAAACGAGGCGACTAAAGTAAGTTAGGCGCACGAAATTATTATCCATTTCAATCGTAAGCTCGCGTTATTACCGACAGTCATGAATATTTCTTTCGCAGATTATTTTAATATGATTAATGGGGAAAAGTTGTTGCTTGAAACAATGGATTTTGCTATTGACAATAGATACGAAAGAGAAAAAAAAATCCTGTAAACAATTTGAAAGTGGAAACTATTGTATTGAATAAAATACAGTTTGCCGCTGAGGTTTAAGGCCTCCGCACATTGCAGCGATTTTATCGCTGCGACTTTGCGATATTTATTTCCAGTACATTTTGTATGAGGTCACGCGCGATCCAACACACTGCCGCGATATTATCGCTGCGACTTTGCGACGTGTCATCGAGTCGCACCCCGCGATTTTGCGATAATTGTTTTCAGTACATTTTGTATGGGGTCGCGCTCAATCCTACACACTGCCGCGATCTTCCTGACGATTATCGCAACCTGACGCAATCTCTTTAGACTAATATTCATTGGTGGGGCGCATGCGTGACGCGAATCGCGGAATCGCTGCTGTGTGACAGGTGTCGCGAAGTCGCTCTCGATAATATCGCTCGATAAAATCGCTGCAATGTGCGGAGGGAATGATAAGATCATCAAACTGAACAAGTTTCTCTATTGGGCCCAATCGAAATACATTTGGGTCGAAATAGGTTTGCAGTTTTGGATTGAATAGCAGTTTTTTTTCGAGATTATAATGTTTGCATAATAGAGGAAGTTGTTCAGTTTTATGGTCTGATCTTCGCCATAAAAAAACCGTCAGCATAAAAAGAAGTACCATATAGGGTATACTTAGATAGGGTAGACTTGGATAACTGATATAATTTCACAAAATATGCTCAATTTTTTTTTTTATGGCCGTTTCATTAATTTAATACACTTACACAATGTCACACGATTTTTTATTACAATCTAAACTGGAAATCGTAATTCGACTTTTTGACGTAACTTATGTTATGAATGAGCTATGAATGCATCAGTTCATAATTTACGTCTAAATTTATCGTCTAATTATAATTTCCAGTATCAGCTAATGAAGCGAACTCCATAATAACCTTGCAAATCCATCGACTCTATCTCTAAACCAGCAAACCTTTCGTCTAAACAGCCAACATTTTCCTCTTAAATGCCTATATAATTTTAGCACCGACCAAACTCTTTGAAGACCGTAGTCGGATATAATGACCCCATCGACTGCTTTCGCCCGAGCCTATTTCCTTGTACCCACGAGCGTTTCGCCAAATTGGGCCGCGTGACTTGCTATACTAGGCGTTTTGTTAGTTGGAGGGCACACTGGGTGCAATATCGAACTGATGATCAAAGATTTGGTTTGAAAAACTTATTTAAAGAGTATGGGTGGTAGGATGGTGGTAGGTAGGTTATTAAAGAAAACTTGCATACGCTGAAGAAGACATTATTATGCGTCTGACCTAGCAATCCGTATTACCCTTTTTGAGGGTAGGCGTGTACCGTATAAAAGTATAGGCTGATAAGGGTATACTATAAGCATGAAGACTATTTTCCGTTTCCCTTTTGGGATGGTGAAAAACAATGCTGCAGTAATTAACCACGTTTTAAATTGTAGGTAGCTTATCTTGTTCACTTTTCACATTTTTATGGTGTCGGGTCAGGATGATGGTATATTGATGATGGTATGATAAGATAAGATAAGATAAATATTCTTTATTTGCACACCAAAAATACAAAAAAATCAACAACAATATACACGAACAAGAAGGGTACAAAAGGCGGCCTTATCACTAAAAGTGATTTCTTCCAGACAACCAGTATGGCAAAATACTTCACAAGAAATCTAATACCTTGAGGCAAATTAAATAAAAAAAAAAGAGCAGCGGCCGGCACGCATTTGCAGTGTAATGTTTTACATACGTAACCACGCCCCATAAAAAATTAACCACGTTTTAAATTGTAGGTAGCTTATCTTGTTCACTTTTCACATTTTTATGGTGTCGGGTCAGGATGATGGTATATTGATGATGGTATGATAAGATAAGATAAGATAAATATTCTTTATTTGCACACCAAAAATACAAAAAAATCAACAACAATATACACGAACAAGAAGGGTACAAAAGGCGGCCTTATCACTAAAAGTGATTTCTTCCAGACAACCAGGTATGGCAAAATACTTCACAAGAAATCTAATACCTTGAGGCAAATTAAATAAAAAAAAAAGAGCAGCAGCCGGCACGCATTTGCAGTGTAATGTTTTACATACGTAACCACGCCCCATAAAACGGCTGTTAAATACAAGCAGATACCGAAATTCCGGACTTCATGCATTCGGATATGTGTAATTCGGACTTGCGTTACGGACCCCCTTCCGAAGCGGTGGTACCTAGAATATAAAATTACGTCAGAAAGTTATCTATGTGATATCGACAGTGGAAATTTCAAATGTCGTAAGGGACAAACCCCTACTTTTGAGTAGAGCCAAAAAACAAAATTTTGCCAAAAAACATTCATAACTTCTTCATTTTCTTTGCTATTAAGATGATTTCCAGACAGATAGTTTTAAAATTACTTCATCTACAGAAGATTGTTGATCAAACCTGGATTAGCACAATAGTTTAGAAGATAGTGTCCCTTACACAATCGAATTTTTGAAGAGATGTCCTTTACACAACCGAATTTTTGAAGAGATGTCCGTTACGACGTGGGAAAAAATGCGATTTACAAAAAATTTTATTAACACCCTACCACACTCTACGCTTAATCATAATCATTTTGTCGTAACTGCGTACCAGTTTTGTCCACTCCTATAATAATTCTATGTTGTAAAGCTATAATATAGTAGATTACATACAGAGGGCAGGAAAGTAAGAAAGGTCTCAGATCTCATGTAATGTGATCTGAGGTTTTCTTATTTACTGCCCGAGGTTAGTATACTATTTTTCTCCTCGACTGAGGTGGAAAGCGGCAACTTTGTTTAGGACAGTGGGACGAAAATTGACGCTTTCCGTCCGGAGGGGAGAACAAAATTTAAAAGGAAGTTATAATAAAAAATGACGATCTAATCAATGAGATTATTGCTATGTTGGAGCAAAATTTCAGATCAGCAACGTTTAGTTAATTTGTCTTGTCCTTAAAATCACTGTTTTTATCGGTATTTGACACGTTTCCTTCATAAGAACCATTAATATTTTACTTTTCATCGACGTATTTTCTATATTCGACACCATTGTTATTGTTGAGGCTTTACCATCATCAGCCTATCATCGTCCAATGCCGAACATAGGCCTCTCCCAAGGCGCGCCACAAGACTCTGTCCTCGGCCTTCCTCATGCAGTCACTTCTCGCAGTTCTCGCTACCTTTTTTAGGTCGTCTGTCCCACACTACGCCTGCCAGTTCGTGGTCTCCACTCTAGAACTCTGAAACCCCATCGGTTGTCAGTTCTTCAGCAGATATAACCAGCCCATTGCCACTTCAGCTTGCTAATTTTCTGAGCTATGTCAACCACTTTAGTTCTGTGACGTATCACTTCATTTCTGATGTGATCTATCAGAGAAACACCGAGCATAGCTCTCTCCATAGCTCCATAGCTCTCCATAGCTAGCTTCCTTAAATTGATGAACTAGTCCTATCGTCAGAGTCCAAGTTTCCGCACCATAGGTCGCATCACTGGCAGGACGCACTGATTGAACACCTTAGTTTTGAGGCATTGTGGTAGGGCCGAGGAGAATAAATGACGTAGTTTCCCGAAAGCAGCCCATCCTAGCAGCCTCCTTGTCGAAGTTGTTTCTAGCTGGCCTGACCTAGCGGCGCTGTGTCAGAAAGGAAACTAAAAACGGACAAAACTGTGATTTGTAACCCGCTAAATGACATTACATCTAGCCGTATTGAAAAACTCAAAGCGCTGATCCAGGAAGCGGTCGAAGTATGATTACGCATAAATGTCTCCAAGACTAAAAAATGCGTCTGAACTCATCCGACACGGCACAGACGCGGGTCCAGGACGAAAGCATAGAGCTGGTCGATAAATTCTGCTACCTTGGTAGTATTGTGGATCCAGGCCGGGTACAGAAGCTGATGTGGAGACACGTATAAATAAAGCTCGAGCGGCGTTCGGTCAACTGAAACCAGTATGGCGGTCGTCCACTATCATCACTAGGACGACAAAGCTTAGGCTCTTCAACTCAAACGTCATAACGGTTCTACTATACGGCTGTGAAACTTGGTTCATCCGAAAAGCAGTCACAGATAGACTCCAAGTCTTCATCAACAAATGCCTCCGGCAAATCTTAAAGGTCTTCTGGCCAAACACCATCTCAAACGATGAGCTATGGAGACTGACGGGCCAGCAGCGTATAGAAAAAATGATCCTTACTCGTATGTGACATTGGCTAGGCCATGTATTAAGGAGGCCTGACGATCACTCATCCAAGACAGCCTTAAAATGGCACCCACTAGGCAAGCGAAAGAGGGGACGTCCTAAAATAACCTGGTGCCGCTCTGTGGGAGGATATCTACAGTGCTGCCCAAGATCGCAACCGGTGGAGAGCTATCATCCGAGTGCTATACCCACGTAGGGGTAACAGGAAGAAAAGAAGAAGAAGAACACTACAATTACATTGGGACTAGCACACCTTGCAATCTAGATGTAAGGCTGCAGCAACTTTCAAAGAATCATTGTCATCATTGATCATGCAAAGTCCAAATTAGCGTATGACTCCGGCTCCGTGCTATCACTTTTAAGCAGGAATATTACCACCAACAGCGCTGCTCACAAAGAGTGACAAAGATAGTCTTGCCGCGATATCATGTTTGCACGACCAAGTTTTCAGGGCGCTTAGCGTGTGGAGAGGAGGTTGCAGTTGCAGAGTAGTGAAAGCTTTGGATTTTCTGTGTACGCTCATTTATTTTGGCATTTCCCCCTTGTTTTATACAAAATGGCGGTTCTATATTCGTCGGTAAACCTCCGATTAAACTGTTCATGTGGATATCCCCATACCAGAAATTTTTTTGTATGATCTCTCCTTTTTATTCCTATTTAAAATTTAAAAAGTCAATAGTTAATGTTACTTATCTAAACCAAGTCGATATACAGGGAGTTAGGGTAAACCCTTGCATTACTTTAAGGGGTGATTTTACCCACGGTACTGAACAACCTTTCCGCAAGAAACGTTTAGGAAATTAGCTTTTTTTTATTTTCCCTTCTTCCTTTGCGAACGTTGTTCAGTATCATGTGTTAACCCTAGCACCCTATGTAATAATAAGTAATTTCTCACTAAATAATGTTGCCAAACCGTGGTGCAATCTAAAGCTAGCTTCTTTAACAAAACATTACTAAGCAAAAGATAAATTGTTTTGTTTAATTTTATTGGAACCTGGAACCTGAAATTGGAATTTTTATTATAAATTCTTTTACTACCTAACTATATGATTTTTAAAATAGCTTTACAACATTGAATTTTAGAGTGAACAAGATTGGCAGGTAGATACGCCAAAATGATTACGGTTATTCCTAGGCTGTACACTATTTTTTTATTACAATCGCAATTTCTTTAACGTCGTAACGGACATGTGTTCCAAAATTATATTGTCTAGTGACACAACACAATCTTCTAAACTATAATCCTAAGCGAGATTTGATCAATACTCTGCTATGGATAAAGAAATTCTAAAACAATTTGTCTAGAAATCATTATAATAGCAAAAAAACTTAAAAAGTTAAAACGTTTTTAGGCAATGTTTTGTTTTTGGTTCTTTTGTATGTTTATACAAGTTATTGACGAATTGTAATGTTACTACCGAAATATCTGGAACACATATATTAAAAAAATTGTAAAAATCCTTTTAAATGTTTAATTATAGCTTACATAATAACCGTTGGAACGACTTACTACAATAACCAGAAAATTATTTGTGAAAATAACGTCGTAAAGGACATAATGTATTCAAATTATTTGTGAACATAACGTCGTAGAGGACGTAATGTGCTACAAACGACAAAGTTTATTCAAAATTCTAAAATATTTTACCAAAATTTTTGTTGTAAAGGACATAACTCAATAATTTATTGCTACTTACGACAATGTTTATCAAACATTTTTTATTTTCGTTTTCAGGCAATAATGTCGTAAAGGACAAAGAGTATAATGTGTTGCTACTTACAACAATGTTCATTCCAAGTTTGAAAATATTTCAAAAGAATTTATGTTGTAAAGGAAAGTTATTTTTTTGTATGTGGGTTACAACGTTTTAAGACTGATAATTATAAAGACTTACGACGTTGTATAACAGTTTGAACCTAAAACATTACCTATACAACACAAAGTTTTAATATTTTTGTCACTTACTACAAAATGATGGGCTTCGTATCTCCTTTATTTGAAGAGATATCAAAATTTTAAATATACAGATCGATAGAGGAAAAAATTCTGAGTTCAGTGGTATATTTAGTGGATGTGGAGTGGAGTATATTATTTTGAATAAAAAACTTTGATTTTGATTTTGATTTCCTACGAGTATTTGATACGAGTATTTTTATATACTTAGATAATAGATTACCAGCAATGTTTTGCTCTCAGTACGCCAAAATCCCAAAGAATCGATTCGAGGTCAAAGCAATAACATGAACGGGTAGTGCCCGCCCTCGTGCAGTATAAGTTGTTAGTTTTAAACTGTTCTGATCGAAGAATACATTAAAGGTTTTTTTTCCGTCTATTTTACATGAAGCGTATTAGAAATCTCATTTCTCTATGGTAATCTTGAAGTTGTCTTTTGTAGGAAGTTTGCAATAAATGTGTCGATGGTTATTGATAGATTGTCTTTCTAGCATCGCAGCTGACGGAAGATTTTTTTTGTTCAATAATAAAGTAACTGTTTTGCTTGCTAATTGAAAAAAAAAGAGACGCCGTCAATTTTTTTATTTTTTTTTCAAAAGACAGTACATTCACTATAAAAGATTATGCTAAACTACAAAACAGTTTTATGAAACTGATTATCGGCTTAACATAAAAATATCAGAGATCGTGGGGTTTGAGGGAGACTCCGACGTGCGACTGCGGGGCACCTGACCAGACCCTCTCCCATCATGTGGTAAACGAGTGCACTCTGCGCCGTTTCCCCAGTGGAATCGAAGAACTCCACAGGCTAACCCCGGCAGCGGAAGACTGGCTGAAACACCTCGACCTCGAAATTTAACCCCCCCTCGGATCCAAGCAGGAAGACAAAAATGTCATACGATATGATGATCGGAGATCTCTGACTCTCTTGGGTTGACTTCTGATTCTCTCGGGGAATATAGTCGTGAGCATATACTATGCTATAAAATATCATCCATTATCAGATTTATCAGACATTTTACAAACTATGTTCAGTTAAAAAAACTCGCCGGACTGCAGCGCAACTGATTGCCCGTCCATACACGCAAGTAAAACCGTGCAAACCGAAAACTGCGCAGTCCATTCTTTAGCATGTCAACGATTGTTCGAGCCGCGCTTGTAGAATCGCACGGGCTACCGTATTGTCGTCCATAAGCGCGTGCTTACTTGTGCAAACCAGGGGTTCAATCGCCCTATTTTATACGGTTTTACCATTCGGACGGAACGTTTTTGGTTTTGGTTTAGATTTGGTTTAGATTTGGTTTAGCTGATGCAAAAAATGCTATCGCGCAATTTTTTCCAGAACGGTTAAATCGTTGACGTTACCAAAGCAAAACCAAACTCAAAACGTTTAGGGCTTACTATGAGTATTAAAAATACTAGGTGTTACTTTTGTAATCGATGATCGATTGTGCGTGTGGTGAAGGGGAAGAGTCCGGGACCATCACGCTCCACCTAGGTTCTCCACCTCCACATGATGGTCAACTCGGACAACATGAACAATTTTACAACTTGGTGAACTCTGACAACATGGTCAACTCGGACGACATGAAAAATTTGATAGCATGGTCAACTCGGATAATATGGTCAACTCTGACAATATGAACAACTCGGAAATCATGGTCAACTTGGTCAAAATGACAACATGAATAACGTTGACAACTTGGTCAACTCGGTCAACATGAACAATGGTGGATTTTGTCACAGTTGATTGAGTTGTCAAGAGTTGTTTATGTTGTCCAAGTTGTTCATGTGGTTACAGTTGTTCATGTGGTTACAGTTGTTCATGTTGTCACAGTTGTTCATGTTGTCCAAGTTGTCGCAATGAGTAGTTCTACCTGCGGGTTGATGATCTGTCTTCAGCCACGTCCACCTCGCCCGAGTATTTTTTGCTTTTCTATATCACTAACGACTTAACGACTCACATTAGACTGCAAAAGTTACTCGACACCAACTAAATCAAAAACGTTCGTTTGACAGCTGTAAATACGTTCCCAACGGAACGCTATTGGTTTCGAACACGGTCAAAAAATAGCGCAATACAGAAAATTCGATCGAACGTTACGCCAACGTATCTTCCGAACAAAAGCTAAATCGTTACCGTTAATATAAGTAGCGCGATACGAATTGTGCATAACGTAACGTTTTTGGTTGTGGTTTTGTTTTGGTAGTATCGTTCAAAGTTAGCGCAATTGACCCCCTGTTTGCTTCATCTCTGCGCAATGCGTGACAGAGTGTGTAGACGGAGCATAATCCAGTATTTTCGTAGTTTGATTATCAAAGAAGCTAGAAGGAGTGGGACAACGATGTTAATGTCTTCTAACTTCCTTTCTCGTTTTTGATTCGGCTTAAGTTGCTTTGATTGGTCTCTATTGATGCAGAAACATAAGTGTTTAGTATTCCTACACTTACCATATTCCTAGAGCTACCACATCAGCTACAAATTAGTATAAGTCTTCATACAAAAGGAGCAATAGCTATGTGATACTATGACAAGTTTTTATAACAGACTTAGATACTTTACCACTTTTCTTGTCTAGTTTCCTATAATATACTCTCACACTATTTTCTTAATAGCAATAGCAGACAATTAGGGGGTAAACTTAAATAGAACAATGTGGGACCAAAATTGAAATAACAATGAAAAAATTGTAATACCTACTAAAATTTATAAAACAGCAGATTTTTGTTTCGCGATTTCAATCTTGGTCCCTTATTAAACGTTGTTCAGTTTGATTGGTCTAAAGCATCCTGTTCAAAATGTAATGCATTTGAATGTAGGGGTACACCTTGTAAGATTTCTAAACAAAATTTCCAGGCATCAAAACGAACGGCTGTGGAACAAAAATGAGGGTACATAATTAAAAGGGCATGAAATGGTTATTGTCATGAGGATGGTTAAACAACAATTAGTTAAAAGCAAAGTTCCATTGCGTTATTGTTTAAATGGTAATTACGATTAGGGTAACATTTTACAAATGTTCAAATCGTCGGGTGAATTAATGTTTCTATTACTGCGTAATTCTGTTTTGAAAGCAAACAAAGGATTTCATGTTGATATTTGTTTGCATTTGTAAGGTTAAGCTTTTGTTTTGTTTCGTTTAATCGACATGTTTCATTATCCGGATAGTTATCTCAGTAAATACGATAGCCCGATCGATAGCCTAGTTTATAAGCTTACCTGTGAAGCCGAGGGTTGCGGGAACGATTCCTGCAGAGGTCAAAAGTCAAAAAGCGCATTAAAAAAGCTAAACGTCATGGAATCGGGGTGGGGTCGTTGTTTTGAAACCAGAATTGGGTGCTTCAGACTGTCAAACTGATCAACTTTCAGTATGGAGTCAATATAAATATCACGTAAAAAAAAACAATCAAGCTTCTCGACAAAAATGTTGTTCAGTTTGATGGTCTGGAGACTCTGAAGTACCCTGTTCCGGCTTCAAAACCACCCCGATTCCTTCCACTAAATTTGTGGACTGCTGTTTCAAAAATTATCCGTCACCTTCTCAATTCTTAATTGCTTAATTTCTAGCTTTCAAAGTTCGATTCTCTAATTTTTACCCAAACAAGCATTGAATGTATAGTATCAAGAAAAACGAAATCGCTCCAATCCCAAATCGTCTCCAAAAACTTTAGCTAGAATGTCTACATCAGATAATAGTTTAAGCAGTTGATCGTACCACTTGATTACAGACCAGTGATTAACCAGATCTCATGTAAACCTTTGGCTGAGCCAATCACGTCCCTCCTACAGTTTGTACAGCATTATAAGCTCCTTAACTTCCTCCTTTTGGCTACGTAATAAGTTAGAAAATGGTTTGTTTCGTAGGTCTTCGAATGTGAAACAATGTATAGAGTCAGTTGGATCAACTACAACTTTATATCGACTCATCTAGAGAACTGGATCCTTTGATTGCTTTAAGTTTGTGGGCTGGTTTACGTTGAATTGGGTTGCCTACTTTTTGTTTTTGATAGGTGCTGGAACTGCGGATGCGTTGAACTGGTTTACCTCGTGATTGCTACTATGCGATAGTTTGATACTCGTAAATCCAGCAAAAGTGAAATTAAATGAAATATACTTTACTATAAAATTGTACTATACTACTTCTCTTTTACTATAATATGAATATTTTATATACTGAATAAGGACATAGGTACTTGAGGATATCTGGCCGCATCTTTTCTACAATCTTTATCCTAGGAAACCTTGATTCACAAAATAGTAAGTCAAAAAACGAATTAATGATGTTTTATAATTTTTTGATTTTCTAATTGGAGTCACGTTGCAGGGTTTGCCTCGAACACTTGTCTCTCGCGTGGTGTTCGCGCGGTTCGCGTGTCAGCCTGCCACGAGGCTCTAAAATCCTTCTCAGTTGTTCTTACTCAAAAACAATCCTCGAGATTGGATAGACACTCCCTCAAACTACTTGACACTGGCGAAATCTAACAAGGAAACGCCATTAAATAAAATTAAAATAGATTTTCTAACTACAAGTGGCTCACTCCCCGTCACACTGGACGGAGTGAGAATATCTCTGACTACCCCTTTGGGGAATATTTTAGTGAGCTTATGCTTAAAATTTGAATACATGATTTTTATATGATTCGACTCTGGTATGAAACTATGTAAAAAATTTGCATTATAAGTGGATAGGTGTTACTGTATTAGAGCTAATTTCTTACTTATAATCTACGAATAACTAAAATTCTGACGATAGACAATACACATTCGAACGTGAAACTATATTGTGCTTGTTTGATGTGTTTAAAATATCAAATTGCTTTTTAAAAAGTTTGCCGCAAACTGTCTGATCATAGAAGTTCTCTCTCGTCTAAGCGACTATTTTTTATTTTATTTTATTTTATTGGAAAACCAACAGCAATACAATACAGTAGTCACAAGAGTATAAAGCAGAAAGCCAATAACAGGTTTTCACTGATAGAAACAGGAATAGTTGAGAAAAAACAAACAAATAGTTAACAATGTATAAAAAAACGCACATAAGTCAGCACACATGTCAGCCTACAGGTAGATATACCTATAAAACTTAAGTTAAACACAAAGCATTGCAAAAAACAATAAAAGAAAAGAAAATAAAAGATATATTTTATTTTCTATGAAACGTAGTGAGACGAGATTCGACATGTTTTTTATTCGTCTGCCATAGGCAGTCCAGTTAAGACGCTATTATCCGATCGAGGCCGTTTTTTGAACACGAACGAAAGTGTTTTAAAGTCTGAAATGAAATTATGTCTTATTTAAGGATCTGGCAGATAGGCGATGGTTCTCAATAACACGATTAGATTAAGTTTACTCGATAGAAAAAAATCCCAAAGTTACCCCTTTTTATTATGTTTTTCAATACTATGATTAAACTGCTGATATTTAACTTTTTATTCTTGTACTTAACTAAATACATCAAAAATATATTTCTAGTGAAATTCGTAGAATTTGGAGCTTAGATATTGATAAAAAACACGTTTTTTTGCGATCCTGCTTTCAATTGGAGCGGGATGGCTAATTGCAAACTTATGCTTGCAAGAAAGAGACGCTCGCACTCGGATAAGAAGGCTACCCTACAATGCACTAGCAAACCTTGGACACTTTAGTACTGTCATTTCATACAACGAGAAACCCTGACAAGAATAGATAGGGATGTGATATGCTGAGTGAGTGTGAGCGAGATAAGGCTAGCTATACTGTCAAAGAAAAAATATCTAACGCCTATTTGTTGTTTGCCTCCGCCTGCCAAGAGTGGGTGAGGTCATGGTGAGGCAAACAATTTGTAGGGTGCAGGAAGTGTCCATACTGTATTGTAGTACCTACTAGAAAATAATACTAATACTATATTAACTAATATACTTATTAAACGCTGCTCATTAAAGTTAATCCTCCATTAAATCTCTTGCAGTCACTTTTTGTCTTGTTGACGTAGTAAAAGCTGGCAAGAGATTTAATTGCAGGATTAACTTTACTGAGCGTTTCTACAACTGAGTGTAAGAAAGCTTAACTAGTGGAGGAAAACAAGAACTAGGCAGAGGGTCGACAAAACAAATTGTTACATTTTCAAATAAGTGTTCACATTTTATTTTAAAAGAAAAAATGTTTTCTGCTTCATAAAAAATGGTTTTGCAAAGCGTCAATAAGAAATATGTGAAAATGGGGGAACAAAATATAGTGATAAATATCAGAACAAATAAAAATATAATGCAGCCATAAAATGAACACATCGCTTTTCCTCTATCGTTTAACAACATGGGGATGTAAAATGAAATAGGGGTATTTTTTGTAGTTTGTACAAAGGGGGTGAAGTTTATAATAAAGAAAGAAAATCCTTGCCTGTTTTACATCAATAAAATTCCCCCAAAATAAAAGTTAATAGGAAATGTTTCTTTATTGAATGTGTGGGGAGCTAAATAAAATAAGGAATTGGATTACTACACGCAAATGAGTATAAAGTTAATGTTGGGACTGTTATGTAAAAGTCATGTTTAAAGGCCTAGTTTCTATTCTACTGATTAGCTCAATATGCACGTACTCGAATTAGGTTTGTGACCAAATTGCACGATTTAATATGACTAATTAAATTAAATATTCTGTTGTGACCAAATTGCACTCATTATACGGTGTGACCATTTTGCACTGTGACCGAATTACACTAACTCATAAATATTACATCTTATAAAATAGCTTATGTTTTACTAATAAAAACACCATGTTTATTGGTTCACGGTGAATTCCGTTTTGAATGTTCTGCAAGCATATTGTTTGATATTTTAAATTAATCATGTACTTGAAAATTTGAGCACCAGAAGTAGCTAGTAGTGGCTAGTTGGTTCTGCTAAACATTTCGATATTCGATTTTCAGAATAAACCTCTCACAAAAAAAGAAAACATTTTAATTAAAACCACTAAAATATTACTGTGTAAAACTAAAAAAAACATCATCTATCGTTAACAATTTTCTTTTTAACATGTTTTAATTTAAACTGTTCTTTTATTATACTAAAGTCCTCCCAAAAAGACAAAGTACAGTGTGATAGCTTGTCTTCAATGGATATTCATAGTAATTTCGCACGTACCCCTATATTTTTGTTCCAACCCCTGTCTCCCGGCGCCACCCGCGATATTGCATACCCGTATCTTCAACAATAACAATCCCTGCCCTTTGACCCACCATTTTCTGTAATTTTATGTGAATACATCAGGGTCTAATCTAAGATTTGAATTTGGGGATGGTTTTACATATCTAGTCTTCGTTTGATTTAAAACAGTTTTCACTCGTATAGTCGACATCAAAAGTAAATGGTATTGTCTTTGAATCTAAGTTGATATTTGCTATTCACATTAAATGAATCGTTGATGTTTTCATTCGTTAACTAAAAATGAATGAATGATACTCAAATCAAACAAAACATAAAACATACCTTGTGTGGTGTAGGTTGAAATATCTACTCGTAACTACTAGTAAATTAATGGGTACTATACAAGGTGTTACAAAAATACAAATAAACCTTTAAGGGGGTGGTGTAGACCATCAAACTGAACAACTTTCACTATGGGACCAATATCGCAATCGAGAAAAAAAAATATGTTCCATACTCTACAAATCGACTAGAGCTAAAATATGTATGGGATATCAGATTTTTTTTTTCGCGATTTCGATGTTGGTCCCTTAGTGAAAGTTGTTCATTTTGACGGTCTAAACAACCCCCTTAAGAGTTTCAAATATTTATTTTTACTTATGAAACACCTTGTACAAATGTACAGTCTTTCTTAATAATATGCTGACACTTTTTTAAGGGGATGGATAAGACCATCAAACTGAACATCTTTCTCTATGGGACCTACATTGAAATCGCAAAAAAAATAAGCTATCCCGTATATTTGGCTCTAGTAGGTTTGCAGTTTTGTATGGAACAGCAGTTTTTTTTTCGCGATTTCGATGTTGGTGCCATAGAGAAAGTTGTTTAGTTTGGCGGTCTGATCATCCCCTTTAAAAAGTGTCAGCATATTGAGAAGGACCCTATATTATGTATAAAATAAAGAATGTACAAACTTAAATGCGAAACTTAACAACTTTAGTACGTGCTTCACACCAGCAAACTGAACAACTTTTACAAGGGGTTCTATATTGAAATCGCGGAAGAAAATTGGTCGTTCCATAGAAATTGTAATCGAATGCTTCTCGATCCAATTGTATGCACACATTATGTAACAGCATAGCTGTTTTTGCGTTATTAAGTTGGACCTTGTACGTTCAATTCAAACAATAAATGTCTTTATATTTTATTTAGACCGTACATAGATAGAATGTATTACTGTGTTTCGTTATCTTGTTCAATTTAAGTTATGTATGTATCTGTTTGGAATTCAATGCAAGCTTACCTCTCAGATAAAACCAAAAGGCGCAATACGACTTTAGACTACTGGATGATAGTCTGATCGGTTTGGTCAAGAGTGCGAATAAGTCAACAATTACTGCCAGACAGTCAACATGGTAAGCGAGTTACTGTGCAAGACAATGATTATCTTAAACTTGTGGCTCCATCTTGGTGTTGATGATTTTGCCTATCTCCAGTTTAAATAGCAAACGTTTTTGGCGTTTTTCAGTAATAGCCCACGTATGTTGTATAGTAGCTTTACAATAGCTTAATAAAGGAAATTCCTTTATTGAGGTTTTATGCATTAAAGTTCAAGCGCAAATTGTTATAACAATTTTCCGAAGTTTGAATAGTATTTATAGGTTCAGGCATCTAGATTAGGTACTTGGGTTATCAATGTTTTGTTCTTGTTGAGAATTAATATTAATTTACATACGACTATTTCTTTTAGTTTCATCTTAGACTTTACTTGAATTGACCTATGTTTGGTATTGAACCATCTTGCTGTGACAAATTATTTATTTTATTACTGAGTGTTACATTCTAAAACAAAAATAAAATAATTCTTAACTCAGAAAATAAGCTTATGTTAGTAAACTTAGTGGGATGAGGAGCCAGCCAACTATAAACCACATTCTTTGGTCATCTTCAGCATCAGTCTACGCCACTACTGACACGCCTCCCCTCAAGGTGAGGGTGTGTGGGCATTATGCATGCCTAATGCGGTGAGTTGAGTGGTCGTCACTTAAGAACTAGGTTTTTCCTATTATTATCAGTTCATATAATCCTTTGATAAATAAATAAATAAATATAAATATCTTGGACAGTGTCACACAAATTATCTAGTCACATTTAAAGTTCCAGAATCTAGCCTGGAGCCAGTATTATGATAACTAGACAACGATATAGAATACATTTATATAGATACAAATATCCATGACTCGGGTACAAATTCATATTCGTCATACAAATATTTGTCCCTTACGGGATTCCAACCCGCGACCCTCGGCACAGCAGGCAGGTTCACTACAGACTGTGCTGTCGGGCCGTCGAATATCACTGATGATCGTTATCAGCATCATTAATGATGATTATCATTATCATCAAATAATTATAGGAATAATACAGTTTTACAGCTATCAGATAACACCGAGGTATATTTTCTTTTCAGCCGTGTAGCTTAAAATGGTCACCCCATTTCTTCTCGTGGGTATCGTACGACGCGACTAAGGGATAAATTTACTACATCTTGAAACCTGAAATACGCAGACAGTCTTGTTACAACCGCATCCGAGGCAGGTGGTAGTTGTAGTAATGTTCCTTACCACCCCTAGAGAGATTACGGTCGTGAGTAAGTATGTATATAAATGTAGATAGATTTTATCTCATTTATGTATATCCATTACATTTTATTAATTCTATTTCCAGATACCTACAACATTATATGCTTGGAAAAAAAGTAATCATTTCTTTCTTTCGACATCTATAACGTATTACGTTCCCGTCCCTATAATGCCCTCGGGAGTGGGAAAGCAAACTGTACTTACGTCAGCGTAGATAAAACCCTATACGTTTCAGTTTGGCTAGCGAGGGCAAACAAAATTACATAGATGGCTGCAGAGTGCTATAGAGATTTTACCGAATATCATTTTACAAATTTATTTCTGTACGTTTCGCTCGTATTGCTATGTACATTTTTCGCGTGCCGCATCGCTGTTTATTCGGTTTTTTATTGTAGTTTTTCTCGTATTGGTTTTTTTGGTTGGTTACTTTTATTTTTGTATGCAAATATTTTTTACACTGAGGGTGGAAATGTTAATTAGGAAAACTGTGTTAGCGCTATTCCTGGAATTAGGGTTAACCGGCTACAATGTTTGTAAAGCTTTGGAGTAAAAGCTAACTTTTCGTTGATTGGTTGTCTACGACCCCCGTCACCAGTGGAATAACTGGCTCGGCCCATTGACTAACACTCTAGCGATAGACAGGCCCTATAATAGAAGCAACATTTTCCACTTGAATGCGGTGCGCCCACCGCATTGATGTTCCCGAGTTCACGTCGTCACTATGGCAATGACAGACCGCAATGTATCATTTTGCGTTGTTTTGTGTGACATGTTGTTTGTTTGAACGAGCTTGTCTATCGCTACAGTATATGTCAGTGGCTCGGCCAGTGGACAATCCTTGGGCAAGTGCTTATTTCGTGCTTGTTGTGTCTGTGGGGTATTTACATCTGTGGAAATGGTTCATTACTAGCCTTCGTTCACACAGCCTTAAAATATTGATTATCAGGATCATATAGAGTAATCTCGTGTGCAAATTTGAATCTAAGTGTCGGTAGAGTCTCTCGTAAGACTAACTCTGATCAAATCGGTTACGTCTTACAGAAAGGTGAGGTATGGCGTGCTCGAAATAGGCTCGAAATATGTCAATCTTAATATGCTGACACTTTTTTAAGGGGATGATCAGACTGTCTCTATGGCACAAACATCAGAATCGCGAAAAAAAATCATCTCTTCCGTACAACACTGCAAACCCACTCGAGCCAAATGTATGGGTCAGCCGATTTTTTTTTCGCAATTTCGATGTTGGTCCCATAGAGAAAGTTGTTCAGTTTGACGGTGTGATCATCCCCTTAAAAAGTGTCAGCATATTAAGAAGGATCCTGAAGATATAATTGAGGCGAGAGAGGTATGGAAGAACTGTAGCAAATGGCATGGCTTGGTCCCTGCCTACACCTTAGGGAAAGAGGCGTTGCGTTATAGTTAGATAGATATGTTTTGAGGTATTTTGTGGAGGTAACCGATGATTAACTTTTTCAGGTACCTATGACTTAGATGATCAATCACTTTTATCCATATTAAAGTTATCCAGTAGGTTAAAATCACAAGGAAAAAAATCAAGTGAATTCCTCCCTCATTCTAAATCACCCCTGCTTGTAACCGGATACAGGCCGCGTCACGTGACCTCTGACTTCCGACTGCTATCTGCCAAAACTGACATGCTGTATCTAGACCAATATAAAATGGTCTTCTGTCCGTTTCTGGCACGAAGCAGACAGAGAATCTGAGGTTGATAGTTTAAGAGAAGTTTATTCCAAAGGTTCCGAGCGCACTGCATTCAAAAAAGTTAAAAAAAAAATGAAAAATACTAATAACAATTGATACAAATTAAAGTCCAAGGATTGTTCTACACTCGATCTAGAAACCGATATCTGTGCTTTACAATTGTCAGATTTCCGTTAAAATATATAGTTTCAATGCTAGGATTAATTTAAGATTCGTATGGAAAACTTTGAGTTACGATAACTTTAAAACTATACACCACAATTTTTTTATTAGTAACGAAATTTTAAGGGTGTATTCAGACCGTGAATCTGAACAACTTTCCCTATGAAACATGGGTCGAAAAATGAGAAAAATTTTTGGACCTCCCATAGAAAACCGAAAGGCCGATCCGCACTTTTGTATAGGAGGTCCAAAAAATTCCCTCTTTTTTCGACCCATGTTCCTCAGGGAAAGTTGTTCAGATTCACGGTCTGAATACATCCTTAAAGACTCGTTACTAATTAAAAATTTATGGTGTATACAGGGTGTTTCATAAGTAACAATAAATTTTTGAAACTCATAAGGGGGTTGTTTAGACCGTCAAACTGAACAACTTTCTCTATGGGACCAACATCGAAATCGCGAAAAAAATAAGTTTAAATCCCATACATATTTTAGCTCTAGTCGATTTGTAGAGTATAATAGAACATAAATATTTTTTTTCGCGATTTCGATATTGGTCCCATAGTGAAAGTTGTTCAGTTTGATGGTCTACACCACCCCCTTAAATGTTTATTTGTAGTTTTGTAACACCTTGTATTTCAATCTGCCAAATACAAAAGCACAGATATTGGATTCTAGATTGTGATAAAACCTTTATTTTACTTTAGTTACTAAATGTTTTAACTAGGACAGAACTTCGTTTTGTATGTAGCGCCGTACGAATTATATCCTCTTAACTACAGGGTTCAAGTTAAGTTGGCCGTTTCTAATAACTAGCCGGGAAACGATCCATCTGGCAGAGCAAATAAATTGACAGTTTAATTTGTGATCAGTAAAAGGTTTCATTATTTATGTAATGGGTTTATTGAGCTTTCAGAAAGCGCAGCTAGTGTTTAATCTTTTCATTTCGTTATCGTATCGAAACAATCATTATAATAAACGAAACAGTTAAAACTGTGACTCCATCGGGCTGCCGATGATTTTGCTAATCTTAAAAAAAAACGTCTTCTTGACGTTGTTCGATAATTGATATTTGGGTGATCCCAAGGATGGTTTTTGTGAAAAAACACGCGTGAGCCCATCGACCTAGAACTATGGACACAGGGTCTGATACAAAATTCTTGATAAAAGTGTCCCAAACTCACCTTATAAAAATGTGGGTATGCATTAGTAATGTAAACAAACTGAAAACATTGCAATTGAAATCGTATGAAGCTAATTACAAGAGTTAATTTTGCTTGCACCTACTTAACACCATATATGCATAGGGTAACATTTTACCAAATGTGTTTTTTTACTAATTCGGATTTACTGAACACGAATTTCCAAAAACTACGAAATGATCGCTATACAAATTTCATAATTTTTTATATTCTGTTACTGTCTTAAGCCCTCAAAGGTCAAGTCCTAGTGCACTGTACTTATTTTGTAGATTATTTCATCAGATTTCATTTGTTTTTACAAAACTTTTCGATAAAACTTATAAATTCTGAGAAATACGTGAAAAACTGAAAAAAGTCACCTTTAAAGCCGGCCCCTTCCTCGAGCTCGCAAATTTGGGTGTGCCAACATCGAAATTCGTGTTCAGAAAGTCCGAATTATTAAAAAAAAAAAATTGGCAAAATGTTACCCAAAATGCCGCTAGAATGATCAAAATAGTCATTTTAGAGAAAAGTGAACGAGACTATAAGTTAATTGATATTAAAACAATAGTCACACAGAAACAGTCAAAACTACCGCTCAATAAATTACAATCCGTCTCGGGTGGCTCAAACCCCTTCAGACAATTATTACAGACAGACCTACTAACCTAACCGTTTATTATTTACTTGTTATTTGTATATGCGAGTCACGTACGAGCCTAGTCGGTTCGACGGTCCCAGTACCGGCGCTTTTATATTGTTTTTTTTTTCCTTCTTTTTTCCCTCTTTAATTAGTTAGAGTCGGTTGGTGGAATAATAAATAACAAAGTTTGCTTTTATGGAGAAAAACGGTGACAGGTTATTTTGATAATTTGTAAAAGCCAGTGGTCCAGTAGCGAGTAACCGTGTCCGCCGTGCAGGAGGCGATGGTTCAATACCCGTCCAGGCTAAGTAGTACCAATCTCAGTTCAATCAATCTAAGTTTTTGGAATTTATGCACGATTTGTAACACCACTGGCTATTCGGTGAATGAAAACTTCGTGAGGAAATTTGTATGGTTCAATTTCGATGCATGTAATGTATCCTCTACCTGCGTCTGTTTACAATCAGATACAATCAGGATATTTTAAAAAGAAGAGTTAATAGGCTTTTTCTGAGCGAGCGCGCTACATCCTCGGCCTCAACTACACTTTCCTGAAGCTGAAGCCAAGCGCAAACCCATTTCGAATAAAATAAAAATAAAAATAAAAACCACTACCACTCCCAGTCTTAGATCAAAATAAAATGAATGGATAGGCCGTACGCGAACATTTCAAACCAGAAAAATGAGGCAAAACAAATGAAAGGTTTACTTCAAATTTGTATGCAAGTGCCCTAGATTTGACAGATAATGGCGCTAGTTTGTATGGACCAAGTGCACCAGTAGTTTGCTTCAACTTACCGTGCTTTAGGCCTATCCATTAATTTTATTTTGATCTAAGCTCCCAGTCATACTGGACAGAGATTCGGTGCTACTAGCGAAACGTAGATGTTCTAAGTATTCAGAATATGTCTGACTACCCCCTCAGGGATGCAATGATCTAACAAAACACGAAGTGCATACGGAATTTTTTATTTGTTTCAAGACACCTTGGTCTTACAAATTCACGGTCGTGACTCCTTAATGGATGAAATTCTCGAGCCTATATTTTCGTCATTACAGTTCGAAATACCTCTCTCGTATTTAGAAGGCTCAGTGTAATACATCATGTTCAAAGGAGGGTTGATAGACATTACACACGCCTCCATTTCCTCCTCCCGACACAAGTTTCCTCGCGATGTTTTTTTACCGCTCCGCCCATTGAATAAATCTGCTTTATGCAAAAAAATTGTAGAGTAGGTGTTTTAAATGGACATGGTTAGTTGTTGGCAGTCTAGCAATTTCCCATATCTTAAGATAACTAGACATTGGAATACGTTCAATCTAACATCGATGGTGCATATTTCGAACGCCAGAATAGTTACGAATAGATTCCTCTTAACTTTTCAATATACTTGCTTAGGTTAAGCTTAGGTGTGTGCATTTTTTAAGTATGTACACGGTGTAAACTAAATATATTACATATTTTTAGGGGTGTTACTGACTGAATAAGTTTAATTATGGAGCCAACATCTAATTCACGAGAAAGCATTCTATTCCCATAGAAATATGACGCGTTCAAGTTTAGACTTTGCGAATTTCCTCTATGTAGATTTCTTAGGGAAAGTTGTTCAGTATCATGGTTAGGGTTGAACTACATCACAAAGCACAGCATCGCATTTTTCCGTCGCTCCATCGCACGCGGCCGTGCTATCGCGCGCGTTGGCGTTCCGTCTGTCTTATAAAATATGCTCTAGCAAATGACGTTCCTGAGTGACAGAAAAGGATGGAGCGACGGAAAAATGCGATGCTGTGCTATGTGATATAGTTCAACCCTTACGAGCACCCCTTAAAGTAATACAACTGTTTACCCTTACACCCTGTATATTATAACAGAACGAGATAAACAATCAACGCTCCGAAAAATGGCAGAGCCAAAATAGCTCCTAAAGCTCTTTTCCCAACTAACTAAAATATGAATGCCACCCAAACTTCACCCAACAGCATGCATTAATTTGTGTGGGTTATTGTGTTAATTCGGACAAAAATTTGCTAACGTTTTACATGACACTTGGAGTCTAAAGATTTTGTGACAATGGCGAACTCTCATTGACAGCATAAGTTCTCGTTGTTAAACACCAGAGGCAACACTAGAACTAATAGAAGTTTTGCATCAGTAATATTCTGACAACGTCAATGTAATACCGACTGCTCGTAAATTATGAAAGAACACATAACAAAAAAACCTGCATACGCTGAAGAAGAAGGCCTGAGGGTAGGCATGTGCCCTGCAGTGGGACGTATAATACGTATATAGGTT
The DNA here is from genome assembly GCA_963693445.1 of Agonopterix heracliana. Lineage (NCBI taxonomy): Eukaryota > Metazoa > Arthropoda > Insecta > Lepidoptera > Depressariidae > Agonopterix > Agonopterix heracliana. The sequence continues at coordinate 4,695,591 of OY856312.1, read as the reverse complement.
GTTCTTGCAATAAGAACATTGGAAACTAAAAGTCGTAAATTTTACAGATGACCGTTCTCTTACATTGTTGCCCGCTGAAATAACCTATAGCTTTGTTTACGTAACTACTTTGATTAAGTGCTCAATTTCGCGTAAGTGAGACATTTGTAACCTACTTCACTTCGGTATGTGTATAACTTGATTAACCACGGTTCCGAAGCGACGACTGACATTAGCATAATGTCAACTGATGTCGTTTCTAACCGGGAAGGACGGTATTTACATATAATTTGAATTTCCTTCAGTAAAATGGAAAAATTCGTTCGTTTTCCAAGTCATTTGTGTATTTAATAAACATAGTTACGTTTTCAAGGCATTTGAATTCAAATTTTGGCGAAAATTTGTTAGACAAATTAACAAAAACATTGAGAGAGAGAGTAATTATCAAATTATTTAAAGTGTTTCATTTATGTAATAGGTATCTCCTCTTTTTTTTTTGTGTTTAATTTCTACTAAACTGATTATTGAGTGACAAATTGTTACGCCATTCTTCACTCAATATTTGGTAATATTTTTATAATGACAACTAATTTCAAAATCTATAAATGCAGACAGCAAAAAATGTTAGTTTCATCTCAGAATAATTTAAACCCTCTGAATAAACGAGCAAAAAGTATAAGTACAAAATTTAAATATATTATAGGTAAATATTTTTTTTTTTTAGATAAGTGAGTATTTGAGTATACGTGTCAAAAATGACTCTTTATTTTAAGTTTTAATAAAAACTAATGTGTTATGTGCATCAAAAATAAAATATAAAAAAATAGTTTTTTTTTTGAATCGTTTGGTCACTCAACTAAAACCGAAATTAGGAATCGGGGTGATGATGATGATGATACAATTAGTTTTATTTGAAAGTATGTAAACATGTATACAGGGGTTTCATAAGTAACAATAAATTTTTAAAACTCTTAAGGGGGTTGTTTAGACCGTCAAACTGAACCACTTTCTCTATGGGACCAAAATCGAAATTGCGAAAAAATATATTTTGTATCCCTTACATGTTTTAGTTCTAGTCGATTTGTAGAGTATAGAACATAATTTTTTTTTTTCGCGATTTCGATATTGGTCCCATAGTGAAAGTTGCTCAGTTTGATGGTCTACACCACCCCCTTAAAGGTTTATTTGTAGTTTTGTAACACCTTGTATAATAATCAGTGTTTTATTCATTATTATAATTTTAGAGGCCTTAAGGGGTCTGTTGGGGGTTCGTTGGGGATGCGTTGTGGACCCGTTGAGAGTTCTTTGGGGTCAGTAGGAGGTCCGTTGGGGGTCATGTATTAGTCATTGTAGTTATGTCTAAGCCTAAGCTGCGTAAGCTACGTAGGTTCAGCAGTGGGCTCAAGTTCTCAGATTTTTCTAAATTTAATGTAGATTTTTTTCTATTGTTGACTTTTTGGTTGTTGATCATTCGAACTGTTGATATTATAAAGTGTTGAGATTTTGAACCGTTGATCATTTGATTTACTGACCTCATGGGTTTGATATTTTAAATGTTGTTCTTATGACTGTTGAACTAGAGTTTCAATACCGATGTTACCAATCATATCAATAAACCATTCTTCGACGGCCCGATAGCACAGTCTGTGTAGCAAGCAGGACGACCCTCGGTTCGAATCCCGTAAGGGACAAACATTTGTATGATACAAATACAGTGAAACCTGGATAACTGGGACTTTAAGGGACCTCCAAATTTGTCTCACTTGCAGAGGTATTCCACTTACCCAGTGTCTCAGATATCCAGGTACAAATAAATATCTGTCTCATTTACAGAGGGTTCCACTAATAGAGGCGAGAATAGAGGTCATCTCAGTTATAAAGGTGCGATTATCAATACTGAGCCTTCGCGCAAAATCTTGTGCCTTTTCTTTACGCATAGGTCCACTTATCGGAACGTTTTTGTTACGAAGTTGCTTGACCCATGTTAGCAAACACTGATCAAGTCCAGGATATTCTGATAAAAGTACCTACACGTTTTAGTTTTCCTTGTCCTTCAGAACATTGCGACTGAATTTTATCTTTATTCTGAATGATTCTACAAAGAGTAGATTTTTGCACATTAAATTCGACACATACTTCATCGCGTGTCTTCCCACTTTCATAACGGATATTAACTTTAGTTTTTCACGTACTGATAAAGATTTGAGCCTTCGTTTCGGCATTTTTCAAATAAGCATCCAGATGATAGCAAAACAAAACTAAAACTGGAGGTCATGAAGCACAAAAGAAATCAGAAATCAGAAACTTTTATTTGTCATCACAGGTAAAAAGTACAATAGGTAAATTATACAATAGTTGGCGTATAGTTTTATAGGACCACTGTGATGCACCATGAGGCATACGAATATAAAAACAATTATTATTATTAGCCAAGTGTGGAATTTGCGGCTAGACTAAGAATTAGTGCGAGTAAACATAATTTATAGTGCCAGTTAGAGAGGTGATAAATTGATTTATCTCAGTTACAGAGGTCAGATAGAAAAGTATTCTTTAAAATGTAGTCTCAGTAAAAGAGGTAAAATACACTCGCCGTCTCAATTATAGAGGTAGCTAAGACGTCAGAAATAGAAAAAGAATTCTTTAAAATAAAGTCTCAGTAAAAGAGGTTAAATACACTCGCTGTCTCAATTATGGAGGTAATTAGGGCGATAAAATCAAAAGAACGAATCCCAGATATAGAGGTTTGCTTTGTCCCACTAACAGAGGTAATTCAGTGCTAAAGTGTCGGGACCTCAGCATGAGTTCCAGCTATGGAGGTTTCTCACTTATCCAGGTCCCACTTAACCAAGTTTCACTGTAGTAGTATTTTTACTTCAGTCGTGTGGTCTAAAGCACACTAGTTTTTTTTAGTTATTGTTTTGCGACATTGCTCATGCTGACACTAAAGAAGAAAAATAATAATTTTTAAAGGCTCACAGGTAGTGTGGGACGCCCTGCTGCCCGCTGGACAGACGACCTAAAAAAAGTAGCGGGGAGCGACTGGATGAGGAAGGCCGAGGACAGAGTTTTGTGGCGCGCCTTGGGAGAGGCCTATGTCCAGCAGTGGACGATGATAGACTGATGATGATGATGATGAAAGGCTCACATAAGTAAATACAGAAAATATCAGATAAAGCCGAGCACCAGATATGAATAACATGTTACCTAGCCGTCTATTGTTCAGAGCTCACTTCACAATTAGATATACGTTTGGGGGGTTTGGGGGCTTCTCTACGAGAGCAACATGGATTTGTAGTTTTCACATAGATACATAACATTTCCAAAATGATGGCCTCATTCTCTCTCATATAATGATTTATAGGCACTAGAATTAACTTGTCACTTACAAACCAGTTTCGATTGTAAATGTAGCGTGTTACGTACCAAAATCGAAAACGGACAAACCAACAGTAGTTGAACAACATAATTCCCAATGGAGTGTTAAATATTCACTAAACAATACAACAACGGAGAGGTTTTTCAATTGAACGGTAAACTGATTACCTCAGTTCACTAGCTGACAATAGCTACTCGTAATTACATTTGCATAAAGCTCACAATCGTTTGGCATGATTATCTGGAAAGGTCGACTGTATTAGGGAGCGTAAAATGTAATGGGCCGTGGTGATAGTAGCATTGCCTCATTAGATTTCGAAAGCATAGTCTGCGTTGTTCATGTATACATGGAGGGTTTTAATACATAGAATAACAAGCTTTAGCAATCGCATTATTAAGGCTTTGACTCTAACCATTTGCGAATGCTCTGAATTATGCCGTAGAAACAACTAGGTACAGCGCGGCGTAGCATATTAGAAAATATTATTATGTTGTATGAATATAGATGAGGTAAAAGAAGTGACAGAATCGTAGCGTGTGGCGTTTGTCTGCCAACCGCTGTGAGATAGTGACGTGAGCGTATTTATGTATGTATACAGGGTGTTTCATAAGTAACAATAAATATTTAAAACTCTTAAGGGGGTTGTTTAGACCGTCAAACTGAACAACTTTCTCTATGGGACCAACCATCGAAATCGCGAAAAATTTTTTTTATATGTATACATATTTTAGCTCTAGTCGATTTGTAGAGAATGGAACATCAATATTTTTTTTGCGATTTCGATATTGGTCCCGTAGTGAAAGTTGTTCAGTTTGATGGTCTAAACCATCCCCTTAAAAGTTTATTTGTATTTTTGTAACACCTTGTATTTATGTATCTGGGAAGAACAAAATCGGTATTTTATTTAGCGCAGCGTGTGCGCATCCAATAGTGACTATGACGCCATTCGTAATGCATAAAGTTAATTTAAACATTTACAGTTTCTCTGAAAAATCACAAATTAACGGAATTGCAAACAGTCTTATAACAACAAGCCTTTGGAAAAATCTGTAAATCGTGGCAAGTTTTAAGATTTGCTAATAGTGTGGTAGTTAAAAGTGTAATAAATTTGTTAAAAACATTAAGGAAAAGCTTCTCAGACTTTGAGTATTCTTGGCTTCTTAGTCATGCATGATACGTTGCAGGCAATCTGATCCTTAGTCGATTGACATGATAGTTATGATTGCACCAAATGGCATCTTTAATTTTAGGTACCTACTGTGCTTATAATCGGTTGTGTCTCAAGAAAAATTTGTCAAGCGATAAATGAATAATTTTAACAAATTATTGCATTCAACATTTAAATTAATTACATCAGTAATTGCGTTCAAATTCAATTAAAACACTAAAGTTTTGGGTTTTGTTTCGTTTTAAAACAAAACTTCTCTCGTAGAGTTATCGTAACAAGTATCTTAAAAGGTTCTAAGTTTTAATGAATAAAGTATATCAATGCATTTGTAATATTATTGATAATTAGACGAGTTTTATTATTTTCCTCTGTAGCTACGCGATTTATTGTATAATGACATGTTACATACTTACAAAACTTTAGATAGATACGATTATATTGATCAAACGAAGCACTAAAGTCTACCTTCACAAACGTAACGTAGGTATGTAGATACTATCTACACATTATATGAAAATAAACATTAACTTACATACTTAAAATAAAATGGTATACAATCACAAAGAGAAAAAACAGGTCTCCGTTTCTAGAATATTATAGAACCTGTAACTGTTATGTGACAACTGTTCATTTTGTTAGACCTTACTAGAAAATTTGTTATTCTATGTCAAATTCTCGTATATTATTTTGACCAAAGTCTATTTTCCCGTGTAAACATTGTTACCTATTTTGTCACCATATACATTAAGATATTTTATGCTTAAATAAAAACAATAATTGCGTGTAAATAAGTATTTATTCATCGGCCTGGAATTAAAAGACTTCTTAAACCGTCTAGTCGTTTTAGTTAATGGTTTTCACTAATGGCTGAATCTGATGACACTGTCAATATAATTACTAGGTTCCAGCCGATCGCTGTTTTAACGGTCATTTACATCGGTTTTATTGCTTTTATCTTTTCCATAATTAAAGTCAGTTTAGTTTGAAACTTATAAAAAGTTTTATGATTTATGACAAGTTTTTGTTTTGGTTCACTTTTGAGTGACGATACCAAAAAAATCTGCAAGAAATACGACCTATTGATGTTACTTGAACTTGATCCTTCGTAATATATGCTGACGGTCTTCGTAATATAAGGGTCAATATCTCGGACAAAAATCTGCTGTTCCGTATGTAACTGCAATCCTACTCGACCAAAATGTATGGGACAGTTGATTTTTTTGTTGCTATTTCGATGCTGGTCAGTGGTCACATAAAGAAAGATGTAATTTTATTTTCGTCTGATCATTCTCTTAAAAACCATCCGCATATTAAACTAGACCCTGTAAGTCGTAGAGAAATGCGGATCCCAGGGACGACCTCAGATTTTCAGAGGTTTGTTGAGGTCAATGATCAATCAATCAATGATCTTTTCCGAAAAGGACAAGTGCGTAGCACCCTCAATCGACGGAAGTGCATGAAGAGATGTATGAATGTGAATGAGGCTAAAGAGGTGTGTCAGAGTCGTAGCGTGTGGCGGTCCGTGGGATCTGCCTACCCTCATGGGACAATGGTGTGAGCTTATGTACGTATGTATGTATGTTGAGGTGGCTTTCAAATATTGAAACAGAAAGTTTACCACCAACTTGTCTTCACGAGGTCATTTGGTACCCCAATTTGTACAAACATTGAGTCATTGTGGTATACTTATGACCTCTCTGTAATATTTTGCAACTTACATAGGCTGATGATGATGATAACTTTTGATTTTATTAAACTCAACATTATTTCTTTGTCTTCATATTTATTCATATTCCATTGGTTCGATTAGCCATACGGCATTATAAACGGAGAGAAAAATCTAGTTGCTTTTACCAGAATATTGTTATAATATATTTTTGACAGAATTCTAACAACAGCACGCCATGTTAATATTGTTACCTATTTTTTTCTCTCCATGCATACATTTTAATCGACTGAAATATATTATTCAGCCTCCCGAATTCCCAGTTTACACAAAAATTCGCTCAACCAAAACGCTAACATCGCAAAGCAGGGTCGGACTTGCCAGCTACCGGTGCATTTCGTCAAATAAAGAAAGAATACAAATGCTAACAATATAGAACGGATTGCAATACCCTACCAAGTTGTCTCCACAGTAAATACTCGTATTTGTGGAATACTCTTCGGGCGCCAGGGAGGCGAGCGAAATCTGCTTTATTTGAATAATTTGATTAAGCCGACCCGCTGTTGAGCAACGAGTTCCTGGCCCTTAAGGCGTTACCATAGAGCCCATTATTGCGTTAAGCTCGCCGTAAGTAAATGCTTATCGATCGAGGAGATAAGTGCGGTTTTATTTATTTTATTTTGAGTATTCAACGTTGTTGTTAATGATTGAACGTTGTTGAATGAGAAACAATACATTAGTTTTTCGTTGCTATGAGGAATTTTATGTGATTCTCACTACCTACAAACGTGCCGCGGTGGTCCAGTGGCGAGTAACCCTGCCTGCTGTTTAGGAGACGATGGTTCAATCTCCTTCTAGGAGTGCGATTTTTGAATCTCAATCGGTGAGCTCAGCATAAAAAAATCTCAAAATTACATGGAGATACGCATATTTATGCTGCTGATTTGCCTTTAAAAAATCATACATCAAGAGTGCTGTTTTTGAAAGTCAAATCAGCAGTAGAAAGATGCGTAATTTTGAGATTTTCAAATGCTGTCCTCACCGAATGAGATTCAAAAATCGCACTCCAGGCCGACTCGTACCAGTGAGTTTTTCGGAATTCATGTACGATTTGTATAGCACCACTGGCTTTATGATGAAGGAAAACGTCGCGAGGAAACCTAAATGCTTCAATTGTGACGACGCGACGGGCTCACTCCCTGTCACACTGGACCGAGATTCGCTGCTACTAATGAAAAATGGATGATCTGAGTTTGCAGAATATCTCTGACCACCTCCTCGGTGAATATGGTTCTGAGCATATCAAGCACCTTCAAACTGCTTGTGTTTAAATTACCTTTGAAATGCTATCTGATACATAGTTAATAGCAACATTACCAATATCAGCTTCTTGGGTCTGACAGACGCTATGAAAAGGGGTCTGATGCAGCACCTTTCAACGGTAGCCTCACTATTTTGCCACCAGAGTTTAGGCAATGGCTCATACGGCGTATATTATACAGTAATATTCATTTTAAATTTTCATAACCAATTAAAATTACAAGCAACTAAATTGCCAGTTGTTTCTGCAAGCTCTGATGTTCGAAACCGCTTATGAACCTATTACGTCAAACAAAACAGAGAAAATGAGGGAGGTACTGTCCTACTTTATTAGTCCTGCGAATCAAGCCATTTTCTCACTTATGCCATAAAGACGGGTCTCTGTCAGGTGACTAGTTGAAAGAATTATGTACTTGTTTTAGTTTCCAGACATTATTGTGTTAGGATCGCGTGTTGCCTGTTATTTAGATAGGGTTCATTGAACTTATGTTATTATGAGGCAGGTACAAAGGGGATGAAAGGAATCAAATGCTGATTGAAATAATTTTGACGTTTATTTGGTTTTCAGTAAAAGAAGAAGTTAGAAATTATCGAGATAGGTCTCTTAGGGTCTTTCTTAATATGCTGATGTATTCTTAAGGGGATGATCAGACCAACAAACTGAACAACTTTCTCTATTGGATCAAAGTCGAAATGGAGAAAAAATAATGTACTGTCCCATATATTTCATTCAACATCGGTTGATCCCATGGAGAAAGTTGTTCATGGTCTGATTATACTCTATAAAATCGTCAGCATATTATTATCAAGTTGGACACTGTATAGGAATGTTTGGAGATGTCTGTGTTTTTATTTATAACTAGTGTTTACCCGCGACTTCGTCCGCACAAATTATATACCAGATTTTAAGTCAGATCATAAGTTATCAAACAAAAAAAGTTTCATCAAAATCGGTTCAGTAGTTTCTGCGTGATGCGTGAACAAACAAACAAACAAACAAACAAATAATCAAATAATCAAACAAACAAACACACAAACAAACAGACAAACAGACAGACAAAAATTCTAAATAAGGTTGATTTCGAGTCAGGGATACCTAAAAGCCATATCGTAATCTTTTTTTTGTTAATATCTTCAATGTACCTACAGACACACTTCAGTTACAGTTTTATAATAGTTTAGATTAGATTAGATTAGATTTAGATTAATGGACTTCTTGCTTGTGCGTTAGCACTGCATTTCCGCCAATGTCAAGTGGTTTAAGGAAGTAGGTATCTATCCAATCTCGAGGATTGTTTTTGACTAAGAACATGAACTGAGATGGATTGCGGAGCCTCGTCACAGAGGATTATATTGTAGCCTCGTGGCAGGCTGAAACGTGAACCGCGCGAACACCACGCGAAAGACGAGTGTTCGGGGCAAACCCTGCAACGTGACTCCTGGAGATGTCTTACAAAATAGTCAATGCTTGTTTTGGACTATAATTCTAATATTTTTCTCATACTTATTATGTTATTTTCAAATAAATTGTATGTTGTCTCTCTTCCAGAGGGACGATATAGTAGAGAGACATGATAATACAGGTTGCAAATTTAAATGCGTAACATATTAAACCTCTGACCGTCAATTTGAACAACTTTGACTATAAATAGTGGCTAAAGCGAATATTGAAATCGCTATAAAAAAATCAGCCGTTCCATACATTTGGACGGGTTTGGTTATTTTATTTAATTTTACGCCCTGTATATCTATTATCGTTGTTTTATTTACTACGCATTCGAAACGAACACTCTTAATAATACTATTAAATGAAACGTCAGAAATATGTTTGGAACCCATGACCGTAACCTCATGGCAAGTTAAAATGACTTGGCTCGCTGTTAAAATGAATGCCGCAGTAAAAATTTCATGAAGTCCTCACCACATACTGTATTCTAATTTCGTATAATGTACCTACTTTTGTGAACGTACGTTACGTCAATAAATTATGACCTTTGTGCAGGTCCGTCTTTATCCTAAGCTCACACGGGGCACGAGACAAGGGTAACAGGCCTGATGAGGCCCTGAAAACCCATGCCCAACCCCATATATTTTTGTTCCTTTAAAAGGATAGGCGGGTACCTACATCAAAAATTTTTGTAAATAGTGCAAATCTGTGCGCCGTAAAGATGAATTACTACGGAGCCCTTCACTATGCATGGTCTGACGCCGCATTTCTTATAAATTAATCAATTAACGATACTTTATTTTATACAAAAAACAAAGTATATAAAGAGTTAACAGACAAGAGATACAGAAGGTACAAAAATAGCGGTCTCATAAAACTATTTCTACCATACAACCTTAAGGTAGAGGAAATAGTAAACGAAAGTTGGTTATATATTATCCTGAAATCAGAAACTGTCCATTATAAGTGGCGACGGGCTCACCCCCCCGTCACACTAGACAGAGTTTCGGTACTACTGGTGAAACGTGGATGTTCTGGGGTTTCAGAATATCTCTGACTTGACTACCCCCTCGGGGAATATAGTCGTGAGCATATGCTTATGAAATCAGAATAAACATAAGTCGTATACATAAAACTATTATTATAATTCGATCAAAGTAAATCAAAGTTATTATCCACAAACTAATCCAGTACCTAGTTTAATTAAAAGCTGTTAATCTACCTAACGGTATTCAATCACGATTATTTATTTATTGATTGATTATCCAGTGGCTTGCGTGACATTACATAGTCGGGACAAGTTTGTCATTTGAATATTTTAGTACAGGTTTTTGTAACTAACACAATGACTAGTGTTATCTTCAACCTTTAAAAGCTTAGGGCAATTTGACATGTCAAAAAGTAATAATTTACGTTGACCGTTCCTTATAAATGGAGAATTGATGTCAACTGAATTTTAAGGTTGGTTTTGATTACATGACACCTTTGATTTACTTTGCGTACGAGAATAATATATTATAATGCTTACAATAAAATGAATACTTACCTATACTGAGGTTGGTATTACCTAGTTGTAATTTAGGTAGGTGTAAAAGGCTTATTACACCTACATGAAAAAATGAAAGCGTGAAAAATTTAATAGGTACGCCGCTACAAATTGAAGGGAGTGAGTATGCTATATACTTAAATGGGTGATTCAAACCATCAAACGTCAAGTCAACAAACTGAACTACTTTCAGTATGGGACGAACACTGAAGTTGCGACAAAAAAATCCGCTGTTCTATAGAAAACGTCAATCGCTACTAGAACCATATGTTTAAAACCAAACAAGCTGATTTCTCGCGATTTCGATGTTGGCTCCATAGTATGAACGTTATTAAGCTTGATGGTCTGAAGCATGTAAGCCATTTCATTTTACACCCTGTATAACCAGCATTAGCTGGCTACGCGTCGTTATACATGATTCAACCTACGCGTAGCCAGCTTATGCTGGTTATGGTTATGTGTAGCTTGACGTGTCGCCGTGTATACAATTACTACTAACCTACTTAAATCAACATTATTTTCGTTACTAAATACTACGTACTATCGTTTTTATAATACTAACAATTTCACAAAACAATAAGTTCATAAGTTTATAAACAGCAGCTACGCACGTAGCACTACTCAGTGGTAATCAGCAGAAATCTAATGGTCGGATGCCATGTCAGTTACTCCGTAAAATGGCTACGGTTGAAATACCTTTCTTCAGGGAAACGAAACGAATGGTAAAAAAATCTTAAGCGAGGCATCGCGTGACGGAACGCATGGTCAATGAAAATTCGACCGAACTAAATAAATATAAAAACTTCGATACCAAGTTTTGTGACTCGAGATTGGTTTATAAAGTTGTTATTGAATTTTTAACACCATGCAAACAAGATTGTATAGTTTTGGATGCGTTGTATTGTTCAACGTTAAATGCCGACGGTTTTTAACAGGATGATCAGACCGTCAAACTGAACAACTTTCATTTTTTTTTTTTTTTTTTTATTTATTTGGGATTACAAACAGTCACATATAAACTTATAAACAAACACTGTAACAAACAGACCTAGAGATCCACAACTTAATAACAAACAATTACAAAATTTTGCAAAACACACAAGAGACGATAAATACAATAAACTATTAACAAATAATAAAAGGAAACAACATTTATCTTTATAGAAGCAGTTCGCCAATATTTCTTTTAAATTTGCCCAAAGAGAATCTAAACAGATCAACACTAGTAAGATGTCGATTTTAGTTGTCCAAAGAACGTCGAAAGAAGCTATTTTTAGTATAATTTGTATGACACAGTTTACTAAAGAAAGAAGCCTTAGAACGCAAGGAGTGTCGAGGTGGGACTCTGAAATCCACCTTCTCTAGCAGAGCCGAGGAGTCCACAGTACTGTTAAAGATTTTGTAAAGACAAAGAGCATCAAATTTCTTTAAGGTACCAATATCTAAAACGCAAAAAAAACAGGCTGTCCCATATATTTGGAAGCATCGAGTAGGATTGCCGATTATAAATGACCCTAATTGATTTTGAAATTTGGAACTGTGCCATTCAAACAAAAATGCACATTAATTATTGTACCTTTGACATCGCATAAGCTCACGACTATATTTCCCGAGGGGGTGGGTGGTCAGAGATATTCTGAAACCTCAGAGCATCAATATTTGTAGTACCGATTCTCTGTCCAATGTGAAGGAAAGTGAGACCGTCGCCAATGGACAGTATACATGCCTTTTTCCTCACGATGTTTTCCTTCACCGAAAAGCCAGTGGTGTTACGAATCGTACATAAATTCCGAAAAATTCATTGGTATTAGTCGGCCTGGACGAGGATCGAACCATCGCCACCTGCACGGCAGGCATCAGTAATATCTACTTTTCTTCAAAGCTTTGTAAATCCTTCCGCATCGATTTTCTTCGGAAAATAGTTCATTATTTTAACGCGCAAAAGAAGCACGATCCATTGTTATCAAATTTTAACATTATTAAGTTCTAAAAAAATATTCTTATTCTCCAGAGGGATTTTATTCTGAAATTCTAAACCTACAGACACAATCCAAGTCACTGACCTTGCAAACACCATCCCAAAGGGACCGCATGCCCATATTTACTTTACATAAGGCGCTAAGAGCACTTTCAGAATCCAAAAAAAGCTGAGAACGATAACGAGAAAAGGCTTTTACCTTACAAATCTATGACACAAAAACGTAAAGGTTAACTTGTTATTCAAATGTAAAAACCCGATATTTACGGCAGCAATCAGTTTGGGTGCGTTCTATAAATTTTGCTGGCACTTAAGGCGATATATCGATGCGTCTCTCGAATCCTAAGGTTCGGTGTAACGGTCTACAAATTGCCCGTAGTTCACTGTTATTTACGTGATGTGGTTTTTGAGCGCACCTTTGAAAAAAGATTTTGTACGTGAAATTGAAAATTTTTCATATGTAGAGACTTCGATATGTAATTTAAATCGATTTAGGTTATTGAATAGGGTGCAAAGTTGAATGTGTTGAATATTATAAAGGTTGGCTTACTTTAAAGTGCGGGGGTTAGGGTTAGAACACTTTACCGCTTCGGAATCGTTCATCACTAGTTACGACACATTGATCGACGGTTTGTCCATACAAAAAGCACGATTAGTAATGTAACGCTGTTTGCCACGTCGATGCGAAAAAAAAACCGTCGATTGCTGTCGATAAATGTAAAACATATTGATCGTAACCAAAAGACCAGTTTTTGGTCGTGGTAAAAAGGTATGTAATAAAAATTTTTGAATAATCATACAAAAAGCTAAAAGGTTTTGACTCTACTGAAACCTAACAAAAAAATCAATGGTTTTGGGTCTTATTTGATTCAGTGGACTATATGCGTCGACAGATATTATATTAAGTTTACATGTTTCGATTAAACTCTAAAAGTCACTTTATTTGTGGAATAAACGAGTCATTCATCACTCTGCGTAAGTTGAAATGCTCATAAATTTACAAACGTAGCATAAAATTGAAAATTTTTATTTTTTATAAAATCCCGGTACTCATCATTCCAATTTATAACAATATTCTAGCGTTTTTTAATTGCTGTGAAACTATGTTTCAATTTGTGGATGAGAATAAAGTCAATTCAAAATACAAACAGGCAATTCGATAGATTGACTCTACGCTTGAAAACTCGCTTCGTCAAAGATGCTCTCCACAATATTTTCGCATAATATTCAAGTTTTACTTCATTGCAATGCCGTAGACGTCTCACATTTTTTTTAACCTAAAAAGAAAAACTGTATTTAAAAAATACCCAAGTCTAGCAAATATAGTAATTTCTTATAGCTGTACCAAAGATTATTCTTTTTATTTCAATAAACTACTGCGGCTTTCACAAATTACTTGCAACATAAAAAAGTGCATTACGGGCGCATGAAGTGATTTAAAATGTAATGACATTTTCTGTGAACATAGAATGCTAAAAAAAGTGCATAGCGCAATTCGTGCATCCTTAAATACTGTTTTGCGTGACATTAAATTGCTTCGACTTTTACTAAAGTTTTAATGGTATGTGTGGAAGATAATTTTGAATAGTTTTAATTGTTTCCGTGCTTAGTTATCATTGTGTTAACAATTATAATGAAACTGTACATTGTACCAAACATTTTTCAGAATGCTACAAAATATCTAAGGCCCGATTCCACCAAACGCGAATAAATTTTATTCTTAAATTAAGTCGCCGGTTACTATACACTAAACTGATTTTGCGTTTTACCAACCCTAATCTAAATGAAATGTCAATGTCATATAATTAAAAAAAATATAATAAACAGAAACTTACCAAATTAAAGCTGTATAACCTCTTTCTTTAGGTGAATTATACATTCGTTCTTTAAGTACGGGGTGTGTAAACACCAAAAGTAAAATTGTTCCTTGTATAGTTACTCTTCTATAAATCTAAGTTTGGTCGAATTCGGCCTAAGTATGTAAAATACCTATACAAGACTACAATATAAACGACGACGATTTTATACCACCCCCACCACCACTAAGTAATGAATATGCGATTGTAGTTAGAAGAAAAATATTGTTATGAACGACTCAGTATAGATATGTACTATCGCGGACTTTTCCGCCTGATCACCTAAAATTATTTTCGCATAATTTCGCGCATAATTTATTGTTTGGAAACTATTAATTTCTTGGTCTATTCATCAATAGGGAGAGCCTAGACAGCACTTTTATTTATTTAGTATGCAAGCAAAAATGAGCCTAGTGGTGGTCAGGTGGAAAAGTCCGCGATAGGTACAGGTTTTAATATGGCCTATATTTCAAATTAGTAGGGTGTAAAAGCCACCGTGCTTACGTCATCTAAGGACCGATTTCTGAAGCCCCCCCCATGGGGAATGTAGTCGTGAGTGTTAGGTATGTATGTGATTTCCGAAGCACATTTTCTCAATAACAGAAAATAGCTCTTTAGACAGTCTAACAAAATCTGAAAATCTGTTTACAAAGAACCAACACATTACCCTAAATTCAATCTTGATAACCTTTGATCTACATTGTTTGGAACATACATACCATACCTAATATATTTACAACTTGAATAAAGGTGAAGGTCAAGTATCTTGGTCACAGAGTAGTAAATTGTTTTCTTGAAGATAACATATTAATGTTTATCTAATCTAATCTAAACTATTATAAAACTGTAACTAAATTGTGTCTGTAAATTGAAGATATTTACAAAAAAAGATTACGATATGGTTTTTAGGTATCCCTGACTCGAAATCAACCTTTTTTTAGAAATTTTGTCTGTCTGTTTGTTTGTGTGTTTGTTTGTGTGTTTGTTTGTTTGTTTGTTCGCGCATCACGCAAAAACTACTGAACCGATTTTGATGAAACTTTTTTTGTTTGATAGCTTATGATCTGACTAAAAATCTGGTATATAATTTGTGCGGACGAAGTCGCGGTAAAACACTAGTAATTTATAATACAGTCATGACAGAGCTGGTGTGATGAGGAATTTCGTTTGCAAACTATGAGAACCGCGGTTTAACTTCTTTAATGTATTCTTCAGAGCACAAGGATATATTTCTTCAACTCTGCCATATATGATCTCTGGAATTGGCTCTCTAATTGCCATGCTTTTCTTATTGCTGTCTCCCGTTTGTAATTGAGGGAAGTAGGATATTTCTTTTTCCTACTCCTCCTATCTTCTTTGATTAATAAATTGCGGGTTCCAAGACAGATTAGAGTCATCCCCCGGGCTCGCTGGACTTCATTGTCTAGTGAATCGTCGCCGCTGTTGATCCTGGTTCACAGGAGTTACAGCGGTGGGAATGTTTAGTGGGCCTATGCCCGATAAAAAGAAAGACTATTTAATGTAAAACAAATTATGGCGTCATTTATTTATTTAACACTTTATTGCACACACGGAAATACAGGGTGTTACATAAGTAAGAATACATTTTTAAAACTCTTAAGGGGGTTGTTTAGACCGTCAAACTGAACAACTTTGTCTATGGGACCAACATCGAAATCGCGAAAAAAAAATCTGATTACCATCCATATTTTGACGATTTCGATATTGGACCCATAGTGAAAGTTGTTGAGTTTGATGGTCTAAACCACCCCCTTAAATGTTTATTTGTAGTTTTGTAACACCTTGTATATACATGAAAACAGCATAAATAGACAATTAAAAATGGCGAGCTTATCTCTAAAGAGATTTCTTCCAGCAAACCCTTGACAGAGAGAGAGAGCATACAAAGCGTCATAAGGGCTTCCTGAGCTGATACTCAAAATAAGATACTCGCTGTGGTTAGGTGTATTTTACCTAATTTTATTTATTTTAGGAAAATATAAGAATTTCATTAACGTTTTTTCTTCTCGCTCTATCGTAAAAACGGTTTTAAATTCAGTCGTCAAACTTGGTGTTTATAGAACAAACTCTACAGTATGACAACAAATTATAAAAACGGGCCAAGTCTGAGTCGGTCTTGCGCTGAAGGTCCCAGGAGCTCTTGACCGGTTTTATTTTAAAACAACACTGCTAACTAAAAACTTCCACAGATAAAAAGGTTCCACGGGTCGGTATCTCTGTTGTGAATCGTTAATCTGTGGCTGGGGAAGGGTTGTGAATAATACAATCAGACAAAAACCGTCCGACCAACGAGCTGCCTACCTATTGATTTCTAGTGTAAGTTAATTAAGCTACTACCTACTCACTTGCTCTTGGAGTCAGACTTGACTGGCAGGTTGATTAATAAAATATTTATGTTTTACGGCTGTTTAGCAGTAGTCCAATCATTTTAGGGTTTGACCCTAACAATAATTCCTCTATCGCTGAAACTTTGCAGTGTGATAAAATAAAGTATACAGATTACGGATTACAAATAATCTAGGTTTAATTTTTTCCGGTCCTAGATTATTTGTCAACCGTAATCTGTATACTTTACTTTATCACACTGCAAAGTTTCAGCGATAGATGAATTATTGTTAGGGTGTCCATACAAGGAAACTCTAAAATGATTGGACTACAGATACAGTGTTTATGTGGGCGAAAGGCTAGCCCCCTCTCACCACTTGACACGTCATTCCATCCTAGAGTGTGTTTTTTGAAACTCACTCGGTGAACTCAGCAGTTGAAAATGTTAAAATTACTAATCATTCCTTTTTCGTCGATCGTCTCCTAACAGTGAATCTCGTTACATCGCGTCATATGGAGTCGGCCTTCCTCATCCAGTCGCTCCCCGCTACTTTTTTTAGGTCGTCTGTCCAGCGGGCAGCAGGGCGTCCCACACTACGCCTACCAGTTCGCGCTCTCCACTCTAGAACTCTGACACCCCATCGGTTGTCAGTTCTTCGACAGATATGACCAGCCCATTGCCACTTCAGCTTGCTAATTTTCTGAGCTATGTCAGCCACTTTAGTTCTGTGACGAATCACTTCATTTCTGATGTGTATCCATCTATTGCATATTAATCAAACTAGAGAAGCTGGTTCGGTCTTTTTCTAAGCCAAAAAAACTACACATGGCCACTAAATAAACCTTGACCTGACCCTAATAGAGAAATTTTAAGACCAACTCCTGACCGTATATTTCTTGAATGTTCATAACTAGATAAAAAGCTTTAGAACCCAATTAATTCAAATTACAATATAATTATCATACATATTTTTAAAGTTGGCACCAGGTAACTGAATCGTATGGTACCGTATTATGGCTGTACTAGGAAATTTTTAGTAATATTTCATTTTGAGGATCAGAATAATTGTATAAGAGATAAGTGTACTTTTTGCAACCATGGATGGACCAGGTCTGCCTGCATAACATCAGTCGGTTTAGGAGTTACAGACGAAATTTACGATCAGCTGCAAGGCTGATCATATGATATTATTGTAGTATGCACTGTAGCTATGTGAACAGTACAAAAACAAGGTCGGACCTTTGAACGGCTAAACCGACTGATGAACCATGTCAGTTTTTGTACTGTTCACATAGCTACAGTGCATACTACAATAATATCATACGATCAGCCTTGAAGCTGACCGTAAATTTTTTTCTGACCTTCAAATGTCAGTAACTCCTAAACCGACTGACGTTATGCAGGCAGACCTGGTCCATCCCCATGATAGAGATGCTCTACACCCCATAAACATTGAATCAGCCTTGCTGCTGATGGTTGCAAAAAGTACACTTATCTCTTATAATATAATGATAGCCAACTTCAGATATAAGATTGCACTACAAGAAGCAGAATCGCTAAGAACCGCCAAGCCGATTGAATCGGGTATAACTTTACTATACCCGATTTACTGTCTACAGATTTATGCGTAAACGCGTTTTGTATAAATTAGCTTTCAAGAAGACTAGTTGTATCAATTTCAATCGATCCTCGAAACTACACAATTTAATGTTAGCTGTACCCAGCGGAACCGACGAAATGTTTCAAAGGGCCCGCACCAATTTGTTCATGTCACAAAATAGAAATTTACCTAAATTCGAATAGAAAGGGAATGGTCTGCGCAAATGTACCCCTGGTTATTCACTCTATTCGCAGTACTTTGTTGAGATTGTACCTTTAAAACCCCTTTCCCTTTAGCCCGTTCCATGGATTTGTATGTGGTTGGCAAAACGGTGTAACTAGGAAATTAAATATTGATAGGTACCTAGTCTTTCATTTTGGAAAACTTCGTTCAATTTTAAAAAAGATGCATCAACTCTTCAAAAATGGCAGAACCAAAAGTGCACTCAAACTATTTCTATGGTGGTATATTCTATCCGAGTTTACTATGGTCTAGTGTAACTTCATCTCACTGACAGCATACAAAAATTTGATATAATTTGTCAGGAAATTTTGCATCTAGTTTTTTTTGTGATCGAATAAAATAAAGGACGACAATTTTTTAAATTATAGTCTTTTATATTCGAAATTCTATCGCAAAACAGAAATAGCTACAACCAAGATAACCGGCCGAAAAAAATATAAGATATTATGTACCCTTTCATGATCCATAGGTAAGCACGTAAAAGTAATTTTTCAACACATCGAAAAGATGAAGAAAAATCACAATTCGGTCACTTCTTACAAATGGCTCGTACTGACACGAAGAGGTTAGCATGAGTGATACTGTGTGAGTGAGAAAGGACTGCAACATTACCTACAATTGTCTTCCAAACGTCTTCCACGAGTTGGTGAAGTAATAAGAGGTCGGTGGCTGGAAGTGTCGGCCATGCCGTAAGTACAATGTACCTACTACTCTTTCTGACTTTTATACATTCCGTCTTGTCAATGAATCAATAAATTGTGGCAACGCCAATAAAACCTAATTCTCTGAGATACGACTCTTCTATTCAAATCTGAGGACGTACTTTCAGTTATCGAAAACCTTTCCCTTTGTGTTGAAATACGTCGTTTCGTAAAACCTCTTTTCACAAAACTTCTAACTGTTGGTGAAAGTCCCTTACAATGACGATTCCTGTTATGGATTTCGAGGAGGTCACCACTGTCAGTCAAAAAATAATTTACTGCTTGGTTATTGCAGAGAATAAGCTTAGTTGACGGAGCAAGCAATAAAGGTTACGTACAAAAATATTAGAAGGTATTTCATGGTTACAAAAATGGTAGTAAAGCCCGACCAGAAAAATAAAAACCTCGCCATGTTGCGGAAAATCATTGGAACTAATGTGTGTACTTGGAACACTGACAGTAAAGGTTATAGTCGAATGCAGCGCCCCTAAACCAGGTTTTTTTATATTTTCTGGACAGGATTTACTACTGTAGTCACGGTGCGCATTTTGTTTGTTATAATCAGTATTCAAAGTAATCACTAGGAGCGCTGTCGAAATTCTTAAAATCGGAGTAAAACTACTGTGGTTTACTACCTACAAACTCATGTAAATAATATAATTTTAATATTTTAAAGAGACTTAAAACTATAAAAATTGTGGCGTCCATCTCAGTGTTGATGTTGATGTATATATAGAAAGTAAAAGTGTTTGACGTTATACCTTCGATTATAAAATATTTTGTGACTTTACGGTTGTTTATTGAAGAATGAAAAAAACACGTTATTGAGCCACCATACAATTGAAGCTTCGTTGTGCCAGGGGAGCAGGCAACCGACACACGACCACCCAATAGCAGACCAACAACGCGACTCCGAATATGATGATATTTATGATATATTAAGAAAATTATGATTGTTTCTTCACAACTATTGATACTGTTTGGTATGGAAGAGCAAGGCGTCCTGTTTCAGGTATTTTATCTTAATATCTACCATTACCTTGTATGTATTTAGTTTTACGAAGAAAATTAATAAAGAATATTTTAATTTTAATTTAATGAATATTAAACTGCACCTTGTGTGAACTTTTGCTTCTAGACAGACGATACTTAACGTGTTCTATTTGCAAATAATTAAGTAGGATATCATACAAAATACCGGGAGACTAGATTTTTATCTTACATGATTCGAATCTACTGGTAAATATACCTAAATAAAGACGGTACTAGAAACAGAAAGAATCAAAACCTAAAACTCTAAACTAAACCTACATATTAACAGACCGCCCACTTAATTCAAGTAAGCACTTTTGTCTTCTCCTTATAAATATTTAAAATGAGCGGATCATTAAGGCGCCGCATCACTCTATCTCATTACACCCCGCACCTGACGAAATTTATGTAGGTCCAGATAAAAGCTCCTGATTACTTAGGAGGTACGGAGGGCCTTAAAATAATACAAGCATCCTAATAATCTACTTTGGTACGAAAAAGCGTGTAGAAATTTTTAATTAAAATTCTCGGAACGTTATGTAACGCGTAACTTAATTTTCTATTAGTTATGATATGAAACACGCGGCGGATATTGCTTTTATCCTTGAGAGTGGAGTAATGAAAGAAAATTATGTATGTAGACAACATAAATGTTTTGATTACAGTGTAATTTGCTTTTAAAGGAAAATCTTGTTAGCTAGCTTAAAGGTTAGCCTTCTGTCACTATTTGACAGGTTATTTCATCCAAATATCTTCAATTATGGGTAAATTAGATTTGAACTTTGTATTCTTGTCTCATTATCAGTACAGCGAATTTTCAAGGCCCTAATTGGTCAATTTGCCTGACTAGCTTTGAGAAAACCATAACCTCCCATAACCATAACTTCTATCCTCCTCGTATGTTTCCTCTATCTGTTACCCTAGATCTCACAGTGCAGGCATCAAACATTTTTTTATATTTCAATCAAATAAAATCTGGGTATTTCCAAAAATAGCAAAAAAGAAAATACTTACAGTTTTGGAAAAAAATACACAAAAAAGCACACAATATTAAAAAGGAGCAAAAATGTCATTAATCCTAATTACAAAGGCAAGAGGACAGGAGCTCAGTGATGCTGACTACAGCCAGCGGAGCTGACTGCACATCAGTGCTGTTTTTCAGTCCTGTCCAGACTTCACGACGTGTTAGGTTGGAGTTAAAGTGTAGGAGGTTGGAAGGCAAAAAAAATATATTTAGATGGGTACCTACAACAATGTGTTTAAATCAAACTGTATCAAGTTGTATTACTGTTTGTTAGTGTACGTGATTATGTCGCAGTTTATAACGAGTTTCCGCTTTATGAAGGTCTGAGAACATAGTTTTAAGTTAAGATCTACTACCATCTACTATTGTTGTATTTATTACACACTTACGTATTAGGGCTAGAGCTGTAGGCCCGTAGCTTATGGCAGCTAAGGTAATCCTGTGAATGATCTCAGGAACTCTAGGCTATAGCTCACCTAAAGTATCTACTGTAAAGATTAAATACAGTTTGTCGATGTAACGAACACACCATGCAACCAACATCTCTTGACACTCTTCACATAACTCATACGACAGTAACATCGTCTATACTGATAATGGATAGAAGGAAGGATGGAGGTGTAGATCTAAAAAGCCGCCTTTGCAACATTTTAGCCCCAACCATCAACATCAGCCTATCATTTGTCTACTGCTGATCATATGCCTCTCCCAAGGCGCGCCAGAAACCTCTATCCAGTCGCTCCAAGCATCCTTTCTCACGCACACCTCGAAAAAGAAGCAAGTGGGTAGTCTATGACTATCTGACCTTTAAAAGAAGTAAATACTAAAAGTCAAGGAAGATCCTCAAAGCGCTAGTGCACAAATAAAGCCATACAATAAATCTTGGGTTAGTACAACACAATTTTCAAGTTCACCACAATCAGCGAGGCTATCTCTCGATCTCGACATATTCCAGCCTTCCTTATTACACAAACACTTTCATCTTTCAATTGTACAATAATGAATCTTATTATTCGGGGTTAAAGGTGGTGGTGTACGAAGTGAAATGGTTGTATATTCGTAACCCCTTTGCTAGGCGAGTTGTTTGTGAGCCGTGGCGTTCTCCCACGCGAATGCTCATTGCTTTTGTTTGGTGTAATGGATAGGTTAACTGCGAATTTAAAACTCAGTCCATAAATCTAAAATTTGTTCTTCAATTTCTCATCATCATCATTTCAGCAGAAAGACATCCGCAGCTTAAATTTGAATAACCTGCCTCGAAGATTTTTGCAATACTCGATTTGATGCAATTGATATCCATACCTCCAGAGACCAGATTCTTAGTCCATCTAGTAGGGACCGCCCATCGACCACGTGGAACTTTATTCCAGATCCATAATTTTTCCACAGGTAGGTACGTTCATGATCAACGATAGGAAAACAATTTTTGGAGACTACACCGCTGGACCGACGACTTGAGACACGTAAACTGGTAGCAACTGAAGATAGAGTGGCGCTCATTTGAGAGAGGCCTATTACATTTAGGAGGCAGGAAGGCTATTAGTGCCCCCATAATTTGACTAAGTCGAATAAAAACGAACGATTTACACGATCATTTCCCGCTACCGCTCATGGTTTAACTCAACGCACTATAGCAGACAGAGAGCGCTGCGGTTAGCGTTAATTAACTAGTGACTGAAAACTTGCTACAATACAATCGAGTAGAGTAATTTGGAAATTGTTAATAAACGCACCGAATGATAAAACAATGGGCGGTTAGTGTACAACATTTCCATTCTGTTCGCTCAGTATTGGGTAAGTTTTCGATTTAAATATCGATACAAGATCGGGTAAGAGAGCGGTACCTAATAGCCCATATGGAAGAAAACTAGGAACTTAATCATGAGGCGGCTATTTGAGTCCTAACCTATACAACTAAGTTCTACGGAATTTATGAAGTTGTATTTATCATTATCGTTCGGTGGTGAAGGTTTCATCATGAGGAAACTGAAAAGGAGGAGAATAAAAAAAGAAAAGAAAATACGTACTTGAAAAATATGGGTATGTTTGGGGAGAACACAATAGACAACAATATGTGCGACCATACTATATACAGGGTGTAAGGGACAGCCCTCCGCAAACTGAAATGGTGAACTCAGACCATCAAACTAAACAACTTTCACTATTGAGCCTACCTCAGGAAACGCGAAAAAAATCTGCTGTCCCATACAAAACTGCCGTATCTACCCTACAAAAATGTATTGGACAGCATATTTTTTTTCGCGTTTCCTGAAGTAGGCTCCATAGTGAAAGATGTTCAGTTTGATGTTCTGAGTTCACCGTTTCAGTTTGCGGAGGGCTGTCCCTTACACCCTGTACAATATGTTACATAACGAACCTTGCTTTAAATAGCCCAGCCAACAATAATAACGTATGGCGTACTGGAACAATCTCCGATCATCATAATTATCCATTGTTTGAAACATATTAACTAAATATTTAGAATCGACAAGAACTATCAGAAAGCACCATATTGATACCGATTGACTCGGGTACTTACATAATAAGACCGCTTGGTCTTTGATTGTTTTAGTCATATTTCTCAAGTGTCTCATTTTTGGCAGGTACGTTAGGCAGTTACCCTGAATTATCTTATCGGTTTATACTTATTCGTCAAACTTTGTGAGACATCAATTATTAAAATTAATAAGTCAATACATATTACTTTAACTTTCTTTATCTCCTAATTTGATTTAATTAGCAACGTATCTAGATAGGCTGTTCGACACAGAATTCAAGAACCTAACCTAACCTTAGCTCATTAGTAACAAAAACTCCAATAAAATCTATAAGAAAGTTTGTTTTATCAGAAATAATCCAACACATACCAGAAACCTTTCAAACAATCGAAGCACTAATGGTAGTTTGCTACCAGTACCGATATGTTCCTAAACTCCTCTCCAATTAAGGCGAGCTAATTCTTTGAGAGCTTTGCGTCTCCGAGTTGGACGATAAAGCGAATTTAAACATAGACTTGGCCCTACTAGGGGATGCGAGGCTTTGTACGACGAAGAAATAACTACGTAGGTACCTATGGGAAACTAGGTAAGCCAATTCTTTTTAAGCGCGTGTTCTTCAGCGTCTGCAGGTGTCCTCACGATGTTTTTCTTCACTTATTAAGAGCAGTCGGTAGCCCAGTTATTTTACGTTTTGAGCCGGGACTAATTAAAAATTGATTTTTTTTCCGGGTACCATTTAAAAGCCAATTTGGGACTAGAAGTATACTTAACAAAATTAAAAAAAAAATCTATCTCGACCGCAACAGCCCCAAATTAAAAATTTTGCATTTATTTATCTCGTTCTAAAATCATGACGGTTTTTTTTCCACATTTTTAAGTCTTTACCGTTATACAACCTTCAAACACGGAATAAATATTTTTGTCTTCTTAGAAAGCTTTGATAAATAAATTTGTATTTTCTAATGAATAATCATTTCTTAACTTTCGATAGCTATTTTATTAGTTTATAATTCTCCCTACTCCTCACAAGACTCCGTAAAATGACTGAGCTAATACATAATTAATATAAATTGAAAAGGACTTTGTTAAAACAATAGAAACGAAAGTACATCTCATCGAAACCAGGTAAGCACCCAATTAATCAACAAGATTTCAAATTTCATTGTAAAATGATTTGGGTCGTTTTATATTAATATTCTACCATCTTCTCTAACATTACGTTTGTGTAAAATATTGTAAATGATGATTATGATGATCATAATCGATTAAGGCCATATCGAATGCTTAATTTTTTTATAATTTTTCTGGTCTGGCTTTTCCTTTTGTGAGCCCTCTGGTAACTCAGTAAAATTTTCACGATGTGATAAGAACGTCAACTCAATTTTAACAGTTACTTAAGTTCATTTTTAAGTACATAAGTGCGCAATGTGTATTTGTTGTGCTAACTATAGACGCAATCTCTCGACTTTGTTCTCCTGAATCTGCTGGATCGGAAAACTGCTACGATGCTAGCGGTCAGATGCAGTGGCTAGCTGATGGCTGAACCACAGATTATGTCATAATTACTTTGTAACAGAGGCTGCACTCTCCCGATTTCGCGCGCTTTGTCAACCGCGACGAATGACGAAATAAAATGCGCTTTATTTCAATACACGACGTATCTCATGAGATACACGACGCCGTAGGTAAGTACTAATATCGCAGTTGTCAAACGCAAGTGACGGAGCACTGGTGAAACTGTATGAAAACGACAAAAAATTACGTCGTTTTTCGTTGTTTGAATTTCCTCTATCCTATGGTTGTATGGAAGAAATCGCGTTATAGCGATAAGACCGCCCTATTTGTACCATTATCGTTTTTGTATCTTTTTATATTCTGTTTCTGTATTTTGGTGTATATTTCATTCATTCATTCAAAGATTTTGTCGATGCCTTTAATCACCACACTAAGCCCATAAAATTTGTAATATTTGCAAACAAACTTTGTATTACCATCAAACCATGTCATCATCATCAGCCTATCATCGTCCACTGCTGAACATAGGCCTCTGAACCGAGCAAACCATGTAGTTTAAACCATTAAAGTTGTATAACTATAGTCCTGGGGAACAAGTTTCCGTCACTACTCAAATACAGTTTTTTTATTTATTTATAATTAATGAATTTTTGCTTGTGCGTAGCACCGCATTTCCCCCAGTGTCAAGTGTAGTTTATGAGAGTATCTATCCCAATCTCAGGGATTGTTTTTGTAGAACAAGAAGAGATTGAGGATTGCGGAGCCTCGTGGCAGGCAAAAAAGCGACGTGCGAAAACCACGCGAGACGTGTGCTCGGGTCAATACCTGCAACATGACTCTCAATAATAGTTGCAATAATAATTAACGCCATCTAAAAAAAAACTGTTGACTTTATCTTTGTTTTACAAAAACTGGACCATGATGTTGTTGTATGGTTTTACGGAACCGCAAATTTTATTACAAAAGCAAAAAAAATTTTGTTAAGCTGGGCCGCAATTTAGGCACGTATTAATAAGCATAACATAAGCGTAAGCTTATGTTCAGCTTATTTTCACGACTATATTCCCCAAGGGGGTAGTCAGAGAAATTCGGAAACCTCAGAACATCCACGTTTCACCAGTAGTACTGAAACTCTGTCCAGAGCCCGTATTAATAAAAAAGAACTCATTATACTTGCGCGTTCTTTAGTCAACTCTAACGTATACTAAAACTTAGGCTCAGACACTGAGAATGCAAGCCATTTGAATCATTCACAATAAATCAAATCGACGATCAATCGAGAACTTTCAGTAACTGTTTCGAAGGTAATCCAATGGGCGGGAACGGGAATCAAGGAGGAATTGAGAATAGCTGAATGCACTCCATGGTAACAGATAACTGTCTTAGATCCACCCCTTATCTTGGCACCAGTAAAGTAAGCTTGAGTAACACTGCTTGAGAAGCTGATTATTTGTTGTAATTTTATGTTTTATTAATGGCTATTCAACCCAAATGTATGGAATTGATTAAATTAAATTGCATGCATACATATGCTCACGACTATATTCCCCGACGGGGTAGTCAGAGATATTCTGAAACCTCAGAACATCCACGTTTCACCAGTAGTACCGAAACTCTGTCCAGTGTGACGGGGGGTGATTAAATTAAATTAAATAAATTAAATAACGCTCACAGGCACATACAATGTAATGATCCCAAGCAAGCACTAAAGGCTTTTTTTATTATGGAAACCATAATAACGCTCATAACGCTCACAGGCACATACATTGTAATGATCCCAAACTAGCACTAAAGGCTTTTATTATGGAAACCATACCACAACGGCACGAACATATAACATCCATGACCGAACCGGGATTCGAACCCAGGACCCTGGTTTGGCAGTCCGGCGTGGTAACCATTACACCAACCGGGTCGTCGAAACAACAACGGCACGAACATATAACATCCATGACCCAACCGGGATTCGAACCCAGGACCCTGGTTTGGCAGTCCGGCGTGGTAACCATTACACCAACGGGGTCGTGAATCAGGCGTTACTATGGGGAAATCCATGACTAACAGGTAGATGACACGATTGTGTCGAGATCTTCAATCGTGTCATCTACCTGTTTTGCAAATGTATGGATCAGATTTTATTTTCGCAGTTTCGGTGTTGGCTTCGTTGTGATAGTTGTTCAGGTTTATGTTCTGAACCACACCATCCCCTTTGATATGTAATGCATTTAATTTTATACCCTGCAGGTTACATTACCTGATATACGGTACGGTACGGATTACGGTATAGAAATTAAATGTGGTTTCTGAAAATTTTTAAAGAAATTATAAATAATAATTATATTCTATTCAACGATATCTACGCTAGAGTATCTACGTCAATGATAGGGTCAGTCAAAAACCGAAAGAGAATAAAAGGAAAATTATAAGGGTTGAACTACACATGGCCGCACGCGATCGCATTTTTCCGTCGCTCCATCCTTTTCTGTCACTCAGGAACGTCATTTGCTAGAGCATAATATTATAAGATCGACGGAACGCGATCGCGTGCGGCCATGTGTAGTTCAACCCTTAAGGGTATATTATTCGGAGCGCGCTCCATACAAACGTACTATGGTGATATTTTCAATACCAACTAATTAAAGTCAATGAAATTTTGCAGAAACAATCTAGAAACAAATTTCTATGCTTGTATGAAGTCAGATTTTTGTTAAAATGTATAGTTTTCAAGTAATAGTGCCTCAAAGATTTCCATACAAATCTTAAATTAATCCTAGTATTGAAACTGTATATTTTAACGAAAATCTGACTCTATAGAAGCATATAGATTTGTTTATAGATGCTTTCTGCAAAATTTCATTGACTTTAATTGGTCAGTATTGAAAATTTCACCATATTACGTTTGTATGCAGCGCGTATTTTCGCTCTCGGAATAATATTCTCTTAATTGACAGTTATTTAGTCAATGGACTTGGGCATAAATATTTAGGATAGGATTAGGATTATCTTATAACTTTAAGTAGCTATGTAGTAAGATTTCGAACATCTAAATTATTTTCAAAAGATTTAGGTGAACCGATTTTATAAAAATTCTTAAAAAAGACAAGAGTATTTTACTTTCCATTCCTAGTATAAGATAAATAGACTCAGAAGATAAATGAAAATTGTGCTGACAATCAACAAAGAAAATTCAACGGTACCATAATGAATTATGGTCTAGATTGCAAAATCCATTTCATCCGTTTTCTTACATGCTGCTACATAAATATGCGAATGAAATATCTCAAGATTCTCAAGCCAATCGCACTGCAGTCCCTTGGCGGTTAAACAACATCGGTTTAATCTACTTTATGGGTCGTTGGAATAGTCAAAAATAAACTCTATGTTAACAAAATACGGATGGTAGATAGTTTAACAGAGCGATGTGGTTGGGACAGGCAGATCTGATAAGCTCCTATCTTGGTTAATACAAGCTGAGGCCAATAATTTTCCAGTGAAACACAATTGCCTTTAAGAATCTTGTTTAAAACTGTCACGAATACTGAAGGTTTGTTTCGAATTTACAATGTTTTAGTCACAGACTTAAAAGAAGAACCAGACGTAATCTTGTCTAATCATGAGTGAAACACCAATTTCTTTGGTGTGCGTGCTGTCACGCGGTACATAAGGTGGCGAGTTGTAGGACCTGCGCCTAGAGCTAGTGCATCTGTGTGAGTGTAGGTCCCTTGTAGAACAAACGAGATTGTATTACCTTACATGCTTCACATCTTTTTAGTGCAATATTCGGTCCGTATTTCTTTGTAGTCCGTGGTTTTATTATGATCTATTTGGATATGAATAAGTTGTTTCTTTCATACTTTGTAATCCCCAACGAAAAAACAGGCCATGTGCGAGTCGAGATTCGGGCAATTAGTGTTCCGTAGTACCAGTTATTTAACATGGGTCATTGATAACAACCACTATAAACTGTCACTTACTAAGTATTGTGTTTTAAGTGTTTTTCATTATTAATATAATTTGTTTCAAACATCTCTGGTAGGTATCTATTATAAAGGTATTAAATAAAAGTTAACTTTGAGAAATCCAATAGTAACAGGAGTATTTGATAGGTATTCTATTGTATTTGTTAGTTTTATGTTGGTTTCATATCCTCACATAGCATCACAACCATTATAACCTCGACGGCCCGACAGCACAGTCTGTAGTGAACCTGCCTGCTGTGTCGAGGGTCGCGGGTTCGAATCCCGTAAGGGACAAATATTTGTATTATGAATATGAATATGAATATTTGTATCCGAGTCATGGATGTTTGTATCTATATATGTATTCTATATCGTTGTCTAGTTATCATAATACAAGTCCAGGCTAGATTCTGGAACTTTAAATGTGACTAGATAGTTTGTGTGACAATGTCCAAGATATTTATTTATTATTTATTTATTTATTTATAAAACGACAATATAATAATACATCTATGAAAACAATATTATAACACGAATATTTTAGGAAGTGGGTCCTTATTATGTTCCACTCAGTATACAATCCCTCTATAACTAGCTCTGTAAACATAGCCAGGAGATAATTAGAACCAGAATCGTAGTAACATAACTTTTTATATGAGACAACTCGACCCCAACATAGGATTCTAACCTGAAAGAATGCCAAGAAAGCGAACAAGTAAGTGGGTCCCAAGTAGGGTTGTTAAGGATTATGTGATGTATGTTTTCGGATACGGATACTTACTTATAAAATTATACGATACGTAACTCGTAACAGTGTCGTTGATTTTTTATGGTGTCATGTTTAGTTAAAGGCGCTTGTTCTTCCATTGGAAGATTTATAAAAGAGACTAATTGACCAAGATAACTTTGTCATTTGAGCTAACGCGTAATAAGAAGCAGGTCTGCCTGCTAAAGTTACATTATTAATGTCCAGCTAAAAATAGAGTTTTTCAGAGATATCCGAAACCGTATTTTGAATTCGGCCCATGTTAGGCTATTTCAGGAGTTAGTTGTAGTTATAGGCTGTGTTTGTAGCATAGGTTACCTTTTTAGCATATTAACGGTTTCACGTTGCAAATTTTGCCTCTAGCGGTTGTGTCATTCGCGTGGTGTTCACGCGTTTCGCGCTGCCACCAAGTCTTCTCAACTGTGTTTTTGCTAAAAAAAAACAATCTTTCAGATTGCGATAGATACACCCACAAAGTACTTGACATTGACAGAAATGCAGTGTGACACTAGTCCCAAAAGTCTGTTAAAAAAAGGTCTCAGATTGGAATAGATAGTGTTGTGGTGATTGGTTTTCGCCCAAAAAAAAACACTGTATTAAGAATACTTATTCCTTAGTCGCTTCGTGAAACACCCATATTGGTAGAAATAGAGAACCAATATCTGTGACCCCCATGAGCATTATTTTTGTATGATAGATCAACCTACCAATAGTTGAACTCCATGTTTATTGTCAAATAATTCAACTAAGGGTATGATGATCTGTCGCTGTGTATCCTTTAAAACGTTTTTTATATATATCCGATCATTTCGGTTACAGTAACGTATCACTACAACATCTCTAGGTTCCAAGTGGCTCGCTCCCTTTGTGGCTTTGCGTTACACTACTTCAATGGCTCCTTAATAGGCCAGTTTTATGCCCTCTATAGCGTGTGCTACGATGTTTTTAATGTGAGCAATTGCCCGCTTTGAATGTGCCTACATATTAGAAATGCACAAAAAAACCTGTCGTTTTCTATACGAGAATTTCTTCGCGTTTATGTTTTCAGTTGGGTTTTTAATTTATTGTAGTCAGTGTTAATTCCAAACTCTGGGAAATTAACTTGATGCAATATTTTGTGGAGGAAAACGGAAGTTGTGGAAATATTCCATATTCTGTGTTAGAATGGCTGGAACTCGGATTTATACGAACTCTTTTGCACACTTCAATCGTAACGACAAAAAATAATGCATATACTTACTACATTTTATGAATACCAAAGCAATCGCCGGACGAAAGTAGATATTCGCAGAAGAACCAGAGTAACCAACATAGCCCAAAGAATTGCTAAACTAAGGTGGAAATGGGCGGGGCCATTGTACGCAGAACCGATGGCCGATGGGGATGAAAGGAAGTTCTCGAGAAGCGACCGCGTACCGGGAAGCGCAGCGTGGGTAGGCCCGACGACCTGGTGAAGTCAGCGGGAACATTTTCGATGAGAGCAGCGCAATCGCTGATGTGATCCTTGGGAGAGGCCTATTTCCAGCAGTGGACATCCATCGGCTGAGATGGTGATGATGATGAATCACCGGACGAATCAGTCATGTACCAGTCGGCGTTATTCACAGACAACTTAGACAATAAGGCCACAAGACGCCGCATATCCGAATTTTAATTGCATTATAAAATGTCAAATGAAAATTATCTACCTATTTAGGTATCTACCTTTCATTTTCGTACAGCAGTCATTGAGAGCGACGTTTGTCTGTGGCATTACTTAAGAGGTTTCCCTGACCGAACGACCTTGACCCTTTCAGAGCCGCCTCATCTCTACTTAACTACGTCATTTTAGTAGGTATACCTATTTTTGACTGGCTTTTTTTTCATTACGCCACTGTGGTGCCTTCTAATCTAAGGAAATCAAATTCGAATTTCATAAGAATTTGCACAGTCTTAAAAAATTTTTTAATAAAATAATAAATGTCTTAAATTCTTCATACTTCTTTTTGTCTGCACAATGGTGTGTGTCGCAAGTAAAAGTAACTTCAACTTATATAGTACAGTAATTCTATGTATTCAATGTATGGGGATAACAAACAAATTAATAAAGTTTTGAAACTTATGTGGCATGATACCTTTGTGTGTGGTGTTTAAAACTCACAACTCTCCCTCCCCCTCCACCTGACGCTTCACCCCCCCTCGCCTTGAAGTTTGTCCCCGTTAACAGTTTTTTATCTTTTTTGTAAAAACTATAATAGATACAAAAAAAATGTCAAAGGTACAAATTATCCTCATTAAATTATACACAAAATAAATAATATGCACTTTCTTCATAGGACTTAACCTTTGAGGGCTAGAGGGACGAGAAAGTAACAACATTTCAAAAGTTATGAAATTTGTATGGCGACCCTCGTGAAAGTTGAAGATAAAAATGAAATGTTTCCATATTCTTAATAAGCGACCCCGAATACCCTCGGATACAAATTTTCAGTCGGATCGGTGAACCTTTAAAAGCTGCTTTGGCGTTTGAAATTTCCATTGCAGCCATACATATCTATCATAGTTTCCGCGGGCCGTTGACCTCATTCTTCAGGATTCGACCTTCTGAGGAAGTAGAAATATTCATTTTAACACCAAGACATCCTAATGATGATCCCCAAAATAATTTTACTATACGTTGGTTGAGGGAAACCCGGTGAACAATCCGAGTAGGTATCTATGTACTCTCTATGGAAAGTGGTGGGGATCAACCAGATACCTCCAATTGATCTCCGGGTTCCCCTTTCGGTACAAGGATGAAATTTAGGGATCATCACATGGATGCTTTGGTGATACAGGGAAAACTGACTTCCTCAGAAGGTCGAATCCTGAAGGATGAGGTCAACGGCCCGCGAAAACTATGATAGATATGATGGCTGCCATGGAAATTTCAAACGCCAAAGCAGCTTTTAAAGGTTCACCGATCCGACTGAAAATTTGTATCCGAGGGTATTGGGGGTCGCTTATTAAGAATATGGAATCATTTAATTTTTATCTTCAACTTTCACGAGGGTCGCCATACAAATTTCATAACTTTTGAAATGTTGTTACTTTCTCGTCCCTCTAGCCCTCAAAGGTTAAGTCCTATGAAGAAAGTGCATATTATTTATTTTGTGTAAAATTTAATGAGGATAATTTGTACCTTTGACATTTTTTTTGTATCTATTATAGTTTTTGCAAAAAAGATAAAAAATTGTTAACGGGGACAAACTTCAAGGCGAGGGGGGGTGAAGCGTCAGGTGGAGGGGGAGGGAGGGTTGTGAGTTTTGAACACCACACCCAAAGGTATCATGCCACATAAGTTTCAAAACTTTATTAATTTGTTGGTCTGAAAAACACAGAATTACCGAACTAATAAGGTAGATGCACATAATACAGATTTTTCCAATATTTAGGTTTTCATTTGAACACTCATACATATTTTATAGAAAAATAAGAAATATACTTCATAGCAAATAAAGCCGAGATGTTGAAGATCATTCCTTTATTTTTCATAAATTTGTATGTCTTTCAAATAACGAGAAGATAGCTTCTAAAAAAACCAGCAAAATATGGCTCGGCCCTGCGTTTGGGCCGACCTATGGGGAGCGTCTTAACATCAATTAAATTATCAAATCACTGATCGTTTCAAAAGAAAATTATATTCTGACTTTTTTATTTCGTTAGTTTTCTTTCAACCTACTTTGCATTAATTATGTGACATTAAAGTTAAGGAAAACATGTTTTACTAAAAAATACCGGACGAAATTTTACGTTTACTTCGCATTCAGTGTAGCAGAAATCTAAATCTGAAAGGTCACATCAAATTTATTTACATATTTTCACATCGTAGACGTCCTTGATACTGTAAAGTATGTAGCACAGATTATAAGAACCGAATAAGAAATACTACCCTCATTATGTCTGATTCACTTGCTTCAAAGCTTTATATCATTACAAAGTTCCATTCCACTGCAGCAGGAAAACAAAGAAAACAAAGACTTGAGCTATTAAGAAGGCTATCAAGGGACGAGCTTGATTCCGCAAAGAGTAAAATTCCCATTCTCCCTCTTTTTTTCCGTCCGCAATATTCCTTTTAGGTCACTTTTATTTATTTTGTTTTAAAGACCCATCCTTGATAAATATTGCCTTGGAAATGTTTCTAGGGTCTTATCTAATGTTTTCTTTTCAATCTGAATTATCTCAACAAACGACAAGGTAAATATTTGTGAATGTTGATTTTGTTTACATTGATGCCAGAATGAAGTAGATTCTTTTAAAAGTATTTTAAAGGAAAGATTTCCAATGGTAGGTGTAGTGTGTGTATAGCCCCCCACACATACATAGTCTTAAGACACTGTTATCCGGTCGAGGCCGTTTTTTGAACACGAACGAAAGTGTTTTAAAGTCTGAAATTAAATTATGTCTTATTTAAGGATCGGGCGGATGGGCGACTGTTCTCAATTACACGATTAGATTAAGTTTACTAGATAGAAAAACATACCAAAGTTACCTCTTTTTGTTATGTTTTTTCATTACTATGATTAAACTGCTGATATTTAACTTTTTATTCTTGTACTTAACTAAATACATTAAATATTTCTAGTGAACTCAGAATAATGTTTAGCTTAGAAACTCCCATGAGCAAAGATATTGACGAAAAACACGTTTTTTTGCGATCCTGCTTTCAATTGGAGCGGGACGGCTAATTGTAAACTTATGCTGCAAGAAAGAGACGCTTGCACTGGGATAACCTAGCCTTAAGTTGGATATAAGTGATTATCTTTGTACTCGAAGGAGCATTACACGTCCAAACATCAAACGTATCTTTCATTTATCGAGGCCTTAACACACAACACCGCATAGGTACCATTGGGCATATTTCCACTAAAATAATTGTCGCAAACATTGACTTCTACTGGACGAAGGGTCCGCACTCTCTCGCGCGTATAAAGAGACTTAACTACGTGACAGTCTTTGTTTGATCGGTTGACGACGCGCACGCGACGCATTTTCAATGATTATATTACTATACACGTACTTAGGTTTGTGTAGGTTAGTCTCGGACACTTTTTCGTGTGTTTTGTACTAGACCCAGCGTCCATAGTATTCTACGTCAATGGTCACAAATAGATATTTTAATCTTCAACAAATATATCGTATGGCGTTCCTCGTAGAGTAGTATTTAAAAAAATATATAATGCATGTAAAAAGAAACGCTGCCCAGTCCCTTTTTTTGGAGGGGTGGTGTTACATATGCAGGTGAAACATTAAATGCATTACACATTGAACAGGGTGCTTCTGACCATCAAACTGAACAAATTTCACCGGGGAGCCAACATAGAAAACTAAAAAAAATCTGCTGTTTCATAGAAAATGTCAATGACTACTGGACTAATATGTATGAAGCAGCAGCTGATTTGCTTTTATTTATCACGCTTTCAAATTGGTACGGCAAATGAGCTGGCACCATTGACTTACACTCTAGCGATAGACAGGCCCTTTCATAGAAGCAACATGTTCCAATTGAATGCGGTACCCGCACCGCATTGATGTTCCCGAGTTCACTTCGCCTCTATGGTAATGACAGACCGCAATGTTTAATTTTGTGTTGTTTTGTGTGATATGTTGTTTGTTTGAACGAGCTTGTCTATCGCTAGAGTATTTCAGTAGCTCGTACTGACCAGTAGATGCGAATGGGGCCTGCGCAGTTGTGCTTTTTTCCTACAAATTTTGTTCCTGCACATTCAAGGCCTTGCTCAAGAAGTTTGCTACCAATTATACCGTCGTCTATCTCCCGTAACATCGAGAGTGAGGTTAAAGTTAGGAGGTTTGGTTAAAATTAGTGGGACAGGGAGTTACATCTTTTTAATTTCCGTAGATAACAGAACTTCTTGTACTGTGGAAGGACCTTACACAAACCGTATCATAGGTTAAACGAAATAGGCATTCCAACAGGCATCTGCAGAAGTCATTAGTCATATTGTAGGATCCGACCGTGACAGAATGTCATAAAAAGAGGGACCAGTTTTTAATAGGAAAGCTGTACCCTTAAAGTTACATCCTAAAAGTTTTATCGCTAAAGTTGTTTATATTCATTGCTACTTACATTCTTAAAGGGGATTAGTTAATCTATTTTTACTAAGGAACGTCCAAAACAGGGGTAGTGTCTCAAGGGGCTATTTCCGCGGCCCATTTTAATAACATGCTGTTATCTTGTAATCAAATGCAAGTAGCAATAACAATTAACTTTTGCACTTAGTTCCCCACGCCTGGTTTATAACGGTTTTACTAGGGGTTTCTTTTATTGTACAAACTTTATGATGGTTCATTGTTGTTATTGTTATGCATATTATTTTTTTAATCGCATTTTGCTTGTGTAGTTGTATCTAGCTCTGAATTTCTGCGATTTTGATAGTATCGTAATCTCAAATATGGTTTCATAAACAAAAAAGTACTTGAGTTTGAGCCAATACATAAAGGTAGAGCCACAGATTTTTCAATAGTTACAACCGTAACAAATACTGCACTAATTCCGATTTTGCGCGCTTTTTCGACTTTCGAACTTTGCGCTTCAGAAACGACGATCTACAATGCGCCTTTATGTCAATGAGCGTCCAGTCTATGTCCCATAAGATACACGGCGCCGTAGGTACTTATCGCAGCTGTCAAACGCGAGTGACGGAGCATTGGCAGATCCTCGTGACCTCGAGACCCTCGTAGGGAAGAATTTGAACGATATACACAATCGTATTTGACACTCGCCATGCGATTTTACAAGCTAGTTGGGGCTTTTTGTGATACCGTTTTTTATCAATAAAATTTAAGATAGATTAAAGGACGCTTGCACGAAGTAGGTGTTAAGGTTAAACATGTTTAAATATTATGATACTGTCACTGTCTTCAGTATGAGCAGTATGAGAGACAGAGCGTTCGATACCTAAAATATTTTGAAGTCTAAACACTTTTGTGCAAGCTAGTCTTTTTCTGATCCATGCTTCGCCTAGATACTATAAAATTGATTAGGTACTGTGTGGAACCACAGCTGCTGCATGTAATAAAATCGTTTTATTTTTTATTCAATTTCCATTCTGTCAATGCGGACTACAACAAACCACCCCGCACCTAACAGTCAGTACAAGTGGACCACAGTGTGGAGAGGGGGATCTAATGAGGGCATCAGCCAATGCGACAGAGGTGGCAAGATACTGGAGATTGACGATTTCTATTCTATTCTATTTTTAAAAATATGGCTGCCACATCTTTGGTTGATGATGATTTTGCCAATGTCGAGTTTTTATAGCAAAAGTGCTTGACGTTGTACGGTTATATTGATATTTTGGTGACTTCAAGGGTTGTTCTTATAAAAGTACAATATCCTGAGCCACCACTGGAGTTCCACTGTAGGCCGGGGATGGGGCAACCGACGCGCACGTGACCGCCCAATAGCAGACCCACAAAGCAACTCCATTGACGATTTGAAGAAGACGTGACAATTCCACACGAGAAGAAGAAGAAGTTTTATTTTTTATGGTTTTTTCAATGCCTAAAGTGGGATAATAAGGTTTCTGACCACTCCTAAAAAGAATGAGGTCGTATGTTATAATGTGTGTTTATTTATGAGTAACACTTTTTCAAAATTCAATTTATGATATATCTCACAGCAATACAGTCTATCTCGCTCCTTAATCTAGGATCTACTAGTTTAAAAATTAACTGGCACACTATCGCGGGCCCGAAGACCTGTAACTGACAGGCTTGTTATCAAGCAGACAAATTACAGCGGCAGAGCGTCTTGCATCGAATAATTAGAAAAGCAATCTCCGGCCGTTCGCGGTCGGACGTGCGATCTAGATACGATAGCTGTGCTAATTGAAACTTGAATGTAGAGATGCTTATCTTTGGATTGTTTCCAGTCACCAGTGTTCCCACTTTAACTGCATTGCAATTGGGCTTTTAATTGCAGTTGTTCGGCTTCAAAGGTACGATTTTGTGAGAGATTAAAGAGCTGTAATTTGATACTCGGCGTTTCAAAGTACAGGTAGCAAAGGTTAGATGGCAAATTGCAGGGTTTGACCTAATTAGTTTACTGGCAGAGTAGAGTGAAAAAACCTTTTTTTAAACTGAATCTTTTTTAACAGCAAAATTAAAAATTTCACATTTCTTTTTTTTTGTGTCACTCCCTAAAAAATAATCTGAAATTAGTTAGGTAATTTTACAAAGTTATTAGGATGGATTTATTAGGATTCTAATAATTATGATTTTGATTTCGCTTTCCTAGGTTTACCGAATTCAGGTTAAAGATTAAAATCCTAACTTAACTCTCAGTAAATCCTTTGTAAAATCTTAACGTACCCTATACATTCAAGAACAAATTAAGACGACTTTTTTGAATCTGTATACATTAACTAGCTTTTGCCTAGCTTTGTTTAATATCGTCGTTTATTCCAACCATCGTCACAAGCTTTCAACTGATTAATATTAGTAGTAATTACGATAAAGGTGAACTCAAATAGCTCAAGCGACCTTCTGAATTCACGATCCGAAACAAAAAGCATTTAAAATGCTTTTACGCTTTTAACCGTAACCACTCGCTTTAAAATGTCCTTTCGATTTAGCAAACAGAACGGCACAATTTTTCATTAACGACAATGTGTTAAAGTGCGTAAAGCAAACCGCGTAAATTTCCACTCATTTCACTTCTCACTCCATTGCCGCGACAGGCTTCATTTGCTTGAATCAACCATCATGGCAAGACCTTTTAGTCCTCTAATCCATCCCCTCAAAGTCCTAATTTGTAAATCACCGAGGGAGGCAGGGCGGTTTTATTTAAGTTGGACGAAGAAACCTCTTCGAATTAATTTGCCGTCCTACTTTTTTGTTGACGCTCCAAATCCTGGATCGAATGTGTTCTTTGGAATTGAATTTGTGCTTGTTTCAATAGTAATCTAAGTTTGGTATCGTATTTTGTGTATTTACTAGCTCAATTTTCAAGTCACTTTCCTATTATGAAGCAAGATTTGGAAACGTACATGTAAGATTGATTAAAACATATAGATTAGGTTCGATTGGTAACACAGCTTCAAACAGTGGGAACCCGTTTGTAATGTGACACAATTTAATCTCAAAAGGGAGTAGTCCGG
Source organism: Agonopterix heracliana (assembly GCA_963693445.1). Classification (NCBI taxonomy): domain Eukaryota; kingdom Metazoa; phylum Arthropoda; class Insecta; order Lepidoptera; family Depressariidae; genus Agonopterix; species Agonopterix heracliana. The sequence continues at coordinate 4,656,430 of OY856312.1, read as the reverse complement.
TGATAAACGTGTTAAACCGTTATATACATCTACCTAGAGCTGATCCAAACATTCAACAATATATGAATCTTATGAAGCTTGTATTTTCAAACATTTAAAACTTTCAAAATTTGCAGGGCAAGCACAAGGTTACATTGAAAAAATTCTTTATTTAAATACATAATATAACCAAACTTAAATGACTTGAGAGCTATTTCGAAGCACATAATAACAATTTGGGTTAAAAATAGAAAAACGTTTTGCTATAAATGTATATTTTTCCAGTGTACCTTCTAGCTATCGCCCTCCCGTCTAATAAGATACAATAATTCAGATGATCTGTACCTTACATACACAGTTCTTGCACTCAAAGATATTTGAGCGAGGGAAGTTGCCAAGAAGATGCATTGTACTATAATGCGTTTATGTGTCTAGAAGTCTACGCATAAGGGTGTCAGTCCTAATGCAGTTTGGCTGGACTTGCTTCCAAATGCCTCTGAGTGGAAGATTTTGATCCCATAGCATAGAAAAAGTTGTTCAGTTGAATGGCCTAATCATGCCCTAAGACAACCATCAGTATAAATTAAGAAGGACCCCTACATAGGGTCCAACTTAACATGCTGACACTTTTTTAAGGGGATGATCAGACCGTCAAACTGAACAACTTTTTCATTGGGACCAACATCGAAATCGCGAAAAAAAAATCTTCTGTTACATACAAAACTGCAAACCTACGCGAGCCAAATGTATGGGACAGCTGATTTTTTTTTCGCGATTTCATTGATGGTCCTATAGAGAAAGTTGTTCAGTTTGATGGTCTGATCATCACCTTAAAAAAGTGTCAGCATGTTAAAAGTCGGACCCTGCGAAATGAAAGAATCTACCTACGGGAAATAGGTATGTTCTCTAAATTTTACCATTGCATAAAAAGCTGTGGAAATCCCAACAACAATGAAAACTTAATTAAAAATTTGATTAAATTAATTTGTACAGCTTGGTTTAACATCATATAAAGTAAACACAATTATACATACAATGGAAACAGAATTAATAGAAAATAATTAGAAAAATATTCCGGGAAATGGTAACCGGATCGTTTTAATTAATTTGAGGTTCATTATGGAAAGCATGAGAGAAGTAGATTCCAATAACGGGAGAGTTGGAGTGTGCCCGGTAATGACAAGCAATTAAACAACACCATGTATTCTCGTTAACTTTATTAATTAGCGATCGATGAAAATTGTTATTGGAAGAATGAATATGTTTGCTATCATTAATGTAATGCTGATAATTATTTCGCGATTGTATTTTTAAATAATATAAAGTTTTTCTTAATATTCTTAATATGCTTTTTACGTGCCGTGGTGGTCCAGTGGCGAGTATCCTTGCCTGCCGTGCAGGAGGCGATGGTTCGATCTCCGTCCATGCCGACTCGTACCAATGAGTTTTTTGAAATTTATGTACGATTTGTAACATCACTGGCTTTTCGGTGAAGGAAAACATCGTGAGGAAACCTGCATGCTTCAATTTCGAGACATGTATTGTACCCATTGTCCATTACAAGTGGCGACGGGCTCACCCCCCGTCACACTGGACAGCGTTTCGGTACTACTGGTGAAACATGGATGGTCTGAGGTTTCAGAATATCTCTGACTACCCCCTCGGAGAATATAGTCGTGAGCATATGCTTATGCTTTTTACGGGACTGATCAGACCATCATACTGAACAACTTTGTGTACCTATGGGACTAACATCGAAATCGCGAAAAAAAATCAGGTTAGGTTTGCAGTTTTGTATGAAACAGTTAATTATTTTATTCGCGATTTTGATGTTGGCGTTTTAGGGTTGAACTACACATGGCCGCACGCGATCGCACTTTTTCGTCGCTCCATCCTTTTCTGTCACTCAGGAACGTCATTTGCTAGAGCATATAAGATAGACGGAACGCGATCGCGTGTGGCCATGACGAGGATGGAGCGACGGTAAAGTGCGATCGCGTGTGGCCATGTGTAGTTCAACCCTAAATTATGTTTGATTGTTTGATCTTCTTTTTAGATCGCCCTGGTGTCAGAGTTTATTCAAACCGCCTTACGGCCTGTGACGTGGTTTTTTTATGTAACAACTACTTCCACCACAAATAGTAGCCGGGACCAACGGCTTAACGTGCCATCCGAAGCACGGCATCATCTTTCTTTTCAGACAATTAGGTGATTCAGCCTGCAATGTCCTAACCAACTGTGGAAAAACGCACAAAGTCACATAATATCACTAGGTGTCCTCCGTGGAAATCGAACCCGCGACCTCCTTGTCACGAGCCCAATGCTCTTAACCATTAGACCACGGAGGAAGATTTTTTGATATGTAGCACATTTCATTTTACACCCTTTTTGAGGTGTGCACACTCAATCATGAGAGACCAGGTTCGAATAATCAAGTTGTTGTGTTAATCCACTTTAGATGCTACTCCAACGCTAGCAAAATCGATAATTGTTTGGCAGTGAAAAATGCTCTCGGCTGCGCTTCGCCATCTTAGGGTTCCTTATTAGAATACGAAATCCTAAACATATCAGCCACACCTTTAATTAAGACGTTGTACACCAAAACAACATCAAAACAAGTTATTTCCATCGGCCCTTTATTAAATATACGTCAGTCATCGTTGGCCTGTTTAATAAAATTGTTATAAACAATGTTGCTTTACCTTTCTTTTCGTTAGGGTTTAAGTTTTAAACCGTTGGCGGAAGGAATGTTCTTGGACATCTAGTATATCCTACTGCTATGTCATGATCTTGTATTAACCACGCTCTCTACGAAGAAATCCCGGAGGCGAGGACGTCCCTCTCGACAAGCAAGTCCCTCCGATACCCGTGTCTGAACGCTAGACCTCCTTCAAAAGGACAGCCAGGGAGGTCCGGAGTTCACTCCAACGCTGGTTGCCTTTTAAAATGTGACACAATTTTCTTAAAATGTGGTTTTAGTATACTTTTGACGTTTCGTCATAGTGTAAAAAAAGTAATAGTGGTGAAGCTCGGCGATCGCGTCGGGCATAGACCATGCCCGTGGCGGAGGACGGGCGTACTCAAATTGAATTCGCTATGAGGTTAGGTACGCGCGCAGGTAGAGGAGGCTGGGACGCGCTCCTCCCAGCCCTGCTGAGCTTCACAACTATTCGTTTTATTACACTCGACCTAAGATGCAGAAATTGGTATGTTAGCACTTTAGCTCTCTTTCACTTTACGGCGTTTGGAGTGAGATTGAAGGCGTGCGACAAAGCATTTTCTTGAGGACTTTATACAGGGTGTTATATAAGTAAGAATACATTTTTAAAACTCTTAAGGGGGTTGTTTAGACCGTCAAACTGAACAACTTTCTCTATGGGACCAACATCAAAATCGCGAGAAAAAAATATCTGATATCCCATACCTACATATTTTAGCTCGAGTCGATTTGTAGAGTACCTATAGAACATAAATTTTTTTTTCGCGATTTCGTTTTATTTTTGTAACACCTTGTATAGGGTCCTTTATATTATACTGACGGTTTTTTAAGAGGATGATCAGACCTTCAAACTGAACAACTTTCTCTATAGGGCCAACATCAAGCAGGGCCAAAAATCAGCTTTCCCACATATTTCTGCCGAGAAGGTTTATTTTGTATGAAACAGCAGATTATTTTTTTCTCGATTTTGACCTTCGTCTCATGGAGGAAGTTGATAAGTTTAATTTTACACCTGTATTATTAAGAAGGACCTTGTTGGTCGGGATTTTTTCGCAGTATAACAAAGACCTTCCCGGAGTCACGTAGTTGATCTGCTATTGGGCGGGTCGCGTCGCCTGTCGATCGTTGGTTGCCCCCTCCCAGGTCTACAACGGGGCTCCAGTGGTGGCTCAAGATAGTGTTCTTTTCGAAAAACAATTCTTGAAGTCACCAAATACATAAATTACCGTACAACGTCAAGCACTTTTGCTACATAAACTAGACATTGGCAAAATCATCAAATACCCAAGATGGCAGCCATTTTTTTAAAAATAGAATAGAATAGAAAGACCTTCCCGCTCACCTGTTATCGTTTGTCCCACGTCAAAGTTCGCGTCTGTTGAGCCTGTCCGGTAATAGCGCGGGTTAACACGACACTTATTGCCAAAATAAATCATCCGATCTGTGCTACTCAACAGTTTGGAGGTCTTTAATAAAGGTTTTGTATACACCATGGAATCGGGGTTTTATTGAATCCGGAACATGGTGCTTCAGAACATCAAACTGAATAACTTTTGCAACGGTACGAACTATGAAATTGCGAAAAAATATCAGCTGTTTCATACATTTAGTCGATCTTTTGACTACTCGACTACCTATCGATAGTTTAACTTGACCACAGTATCGATCCTCGACTGTATCGTTTTTTCATAATTTCGACGGAATCGAAAGTATCGATAAATTATTATTCACGAGCAGCAATACTATCGGTAATACAATAGACGTAGTGCGGTTCAAAACTCTAATTTGAAAAAAAAATAATAATAATGGTCCAGCAGTTATTCTCAATAAATGATGCGCTTACCAACGAACAGCATTTAATTTGTATTTATACTAGGTTAAATTTAGTTAGTTGCCGAAACTTAAGAAACACCTTTGGTATCTGTTACTAAGTACAATTGTGTGTTAATGACCCCCCCGCTCGATCATATGATTCTGAGGTCAATGTTCGCCCGTGCCGGCCGTGCACTGTGTACGATACGTACGAAAATAATAATTTTGTTAATCATCAATATCAATTATAAACATTGATAATGCAATCTGTTATCACTAACAAGTGCCCTGGTTCAGTTTCGCCAACTAATTGAAAATGACCCAATATACAGGGTGAAATTGATATCATTAGCATTCCTTTAATTTAAACGAAGAGTCTACCCATCACACTGAACAAATCTTAGTATAGAGGAGAAAACCGATAGTAGCAAAAAAAAATCTGCTGTTCCACACTAAACTGCAATTTCTACTCGACTCAACTGTATGAAACATCCCCATCCGCTCCCATAGTAAAAATTGTTCAGTTTAATGTGTAGACTCTTAGTTTAAAAGGATGCCAATGATATCAATTTCATTCTGTAGGTAGATGCTATTTCTGTGTTTTGGTATTCGTACAAGTCGAAAATATATGAAAACACACGGAAATCACATCTAGGTATGGCGTATAAAAAAGAATCTCCAGCTTCACTATTTTTAGGTAGTTACATACATACAACATACTATTCAATAACATCCAGTGACAGAACAATAGCAGCACTAAAGTAATATAAGTGTGAGATATACGCATCCAATTTCGCAAACTATTCGCACTAACAATAAAATTCGACTAAACCGTAAAATTTACTGCTTCCATCCAATCCCTTGTAAAATAGCTTGCGATGCATATCTCGTTTATCATGCGGACAATTTGTTTTATCTCGTGTTTAGTGGTAATACTAGATTTTAGGTGCTATAAAAGAGATTATGGTGAGATGAATGTTGAAAAAACTCGTAGCGTGTACAAGTACAAAGTAAGGTGTGGCGGTTCAACCACTGGCTTTCCACGCTATCATTATTAGCAAAAAATCTATAGAGTTATTCAAATTTCAGTAATTAAACAAATTTTTGAATAAAAAGAGAGATTTTATTAAAAAATCTACCGGTTATTTTTAATTAGTTGGCGAATTTGGACCAGGGCCACTTGTTAATGATAACAGGTTGAATTATTTGGTATTTATAGTTGGTATTGATTATTAACAAAATTATTACCTATTATCGAGCGTAAGGTACGCGCAGTGCGTTCAGTATGCGGGCGCAGGCGGACATTGACTTCAGAGTCATATGATCGAGCAGGGGGTCATTACCACGCAATTGTACTCAGTCGTTTCTTAAGTTTCACAAATTAATTAAATTTTACCTTATATTTATGTATGGACAAAGGTTAATTCCATCCAAGACATAATTATGAATGTGACTGTCAAAAATCCATACTTTTTTATGGATCGGATTCGGATCGGACGCGTCCGATTTAGTGCGAAACCGATCCGACGATTTAATACCGATTGAATCGGGTAGTTACACAATAAAACCCGTGGTTCGTAAACTCAAAAAAACATGTCTTTTCTAAATTGAGCTGGTGTAAGTAAATCATTAGGTACCTAATAAAGGAAAAATCTATAATTTGCGTGTGATATCTTTAGATTGTTCAAATGAAAAATAAAACACGTTTATTTTATTTCTACAATTATGATTGTAGGTGATTCATTGCCTTCAGCAAACAAAAGTACAAATCGACTTCATCATCATCGCCATGGCTTAGGATACGATTCGATTTTTAACTAGCTGACCTCCAAGCAAGACTCACTAAATTCCAAAAAAGATAAACGTCCTTATTTCCCACGTAGATTGTAATTTCTTTAAGGTCTACGCTGCAAAAGGCAACGACCCCTTTTCAACAATATTTTTTTAACCTTTAGGTTCAGATTAAAATAATGAATATAGCATTGTGTTTCTGAATATTAAATTGCTTGAAATGTAGTAAGATATTTTTAAATGCATTTTCTTCTAAAAAATTGAGATTCATTTTACAGTGAAAGATTTAATAATGAAATGGCCACTAAAAACTGTGGGAATAATTGGGACAACGTCAATTTCAAGTACAATCATTCAATTGAATTATAATTTATTGGACACCAAACAGAACGTATTACATTCGAATAAAGATACAGAATTACAAGTTGGTACAAAAAAAGCGGTAAGTCGCTAAAAAGCTATTTCTTCCAAACGACCTTAGGGTACAGGAATTAAGAAACCAAATATTATAATAATTTATAAGAAGATGGAGCAATGACTTAAATAACTTCATGAAGGGTTGGGCAGAGATTTCATTGCAGATTGGAGAAGAAGAGGGTAGGCCTTTGCCCAGCGTTGGGAAACAAAATAGGCTACGCAATTTTTTAAATTCAAATATTGCTTTGGATGATACCAAATTATATGAATACCCCTTCGCCCACTAAACAACTGCAAAGAAACTAATATCGATAACCCAGATGGGAAGACATTAAATTCCAAACCAGAATCACACAGCTCGGCAAGGGAAGAACAAAATGATCGTCCCAAAAACATCCAAAACCCTTCAGATGCAGGCAAATACTGGGTGTAAACTCGTGTTGCCTTCCATTTTCCATCAAACTGAACAACTTTCTCTTTGGAGCGCACATCTAAATCATGCCCTATTGTAATAAATACAATGGAACAACATTTTAACTGAAAATTTTGAATATTTTTTTTTTCTGTGATATTGAAAGTTGTTCAATATGATGATCTGAAGCACGTACATACAGTCATACCGAGTTGATATATGGTACGAACCCTGTATATACAATTATTTTCCAATAACGAAGAAGCAAATAAGGCTTAGAAATAAACAGGAAACTAAAAGCTCAAATAAATAAAGTGCCTGAAACCATCCGAAGAACTTAATTAAATAGTGTAGGAACGTGTTTGTTTATGTAGGCTTGCGGGTCGAAAGTTATTTACGAACATAGCCGGGAGCATAACACGTCTCTGAGGGACTCTCGATGTATTTCACGTATGTCTAAATTACAAATAAACTAGAACACCTTTGAGACAGCACTAAGTAACAAATGCTGTGTGGTTCCAGGTTAGAATGGACCACATTCCTTTTGGTGGGTGTCTTTGCCATACGACGCGAATAACAGTATTATAAATGAAAAAAAAATGCTTTGCCGTTAATTTAATCAGGCCTTAGACAATTTATATTGGGACCCCCCCTCGCGTTAGCATTGCCCCCCTGCCAACGTACAAGATCAAGAAATCTTTCGCTTTCTTTCGTTTTCTTTTGCATTTAAATACTAATTTATACCTTAGGTATCAATAAACGAGACAGTCTATAATTGCTGAACAATAATGTAGAACTTATATTACGTTTGGGGTTCACACGACACTGTTTTTCACGACTTTTAACATTCAAAATTAGAATCTATAGTAATGAAATAAAGTCCAAAGTTGCAGATCTTATGCTACCCGCAAACGGTGGCAGAAAAGTTTGTTAGTAGAATTACACGCGTAAGACCTGCCACACACATACGGAATTGCGATCCGGAATTCAGAATGAAAACAGGTTTTCGTATAGAGGTTCCCCTTCCAGATTTGCGAACGGAATTTCAAACCTATACGAAAAACCTGTTTTCATTCCGAATCACAATTCCGTATGTATGTGACAGGCCTAATTTGTCCGTATATAAATAGTCTAAGAATCAGGTGTTACTTTGCGGAAATCCATGATTCTACTGAAGTCTCTCTCTCTGAACTTTGTCTACTAGGTATATTTAGTGCGGACAACACAACTGACGACTAAGCAACCTGGTAGGTTACCCGAACCAGTAAAAGAACTGAAGCAACTTGGCCGAAGCGGTACGGACCTCGGCATTGGGAATTGCTGGGACTACGCGGATTGGGTAGCGAGGACCGGTGAGAAGTAAACTTATTCCAATGAGTGGTATAACTCTTGTGGTCAGAGTATAGGTAGCTTCAACTTTTACAAATCTTTGTTAAAAAAAAATCTGCAGCCTAGCGCGCATACAGACTACGAAAACGTTCTTTGCGGTACCGAACTGTCGTGTTGCTTGCTGCCGTGTGGCCGCCGCATAGTTGGGTGATTGGTCAGAATTGGAATATGGTTGCCTAGTAAATATATTTCATTTTACACTTTCCGCAGACACAATGCGGAATACTTCCACAAAAACTTTTCGTATCAGATGAACGCGTAAAAGTCCGAAATTCAACAATCCGAGAGTCAGTACCAACCAATCTCCTCGGTTCTGTTTCATCAAATTGAGGCAATACAACGCAACATTTTAAACAAAAACGAAACTCAATATGGATCCGCGTGTGCCGTCCAATTTGAAGCAAGCTGACTGCGACAAACATTTGCCTCTGTTCTCTATCGAATCGGAAACCGCATTTAGAGCCTCACGTACGAAACTGTACGAACATGTAAAATATTGCGTGTGCAGGGGTTCCAAACCTTTTTCATTTTGTTGCGCCTAAGGGTGCCGGCGAGGCAGTGTGCTAGGAAAAAATATTGGGCATAGGCCGGCATAACAGCATTACAAAATATGCTTGAGCAGTTTCCTATGGATGCGTACTGGCCTTGTATACAAAGAAAATACGCGGCCGCTCACCCGGCACCTCTCACTCCTACCACTGTATCTCCTGTCAATCACATGGCAGCCTACTCTTTTATACATAAAAAGTGTAATTTTAAATATCTACGTAACAGTTTTTAGGTGTTTCAGACTATTCGAACAACTTTCACTATGAATGATGCCATCAACACCGAAAAAAACCGTGAATACCCTTTGAAATGTACCCACAAACATAATTATAAAACCCATGACTGAACCGGTATTTGGACCCTGGTTTGGTTGGCATGGTAACCATATACCAACTGTATCGTCGGACAAAATTCATGCCTTCGATACCTGCGATAGTTATCCACCTACATACTTTTGTCTGTGAACTCGATCGTCCCCTAAGCAAATTTCTCAACAGGAAAATATGCGAGTCTGGCCTATAAAGAGTTTTCCTCTAGAGACAGCTAACAAGCATTTTTCTTGGACGTCAAGTGAAGCTGAAAATCGGTGCCCCTTTCACCGGTATAACAGGGTTGTGAACTGGTGAGAAATGAAAAGAAAAATGTCATAAAGAACACCCCTTTAAAAAGATTCGCTTTCGAAAACGATCGCAATACCGTATAAGTGCACAGGGCGCCGATACAAAATTGTCCGACGGGCAGCAGAGCTTGATGTAATTCGTTGTTTATAAATTCATACAATTTTGCAAGATGCGCTTCGGGCGCGATCTCCGGGCATTAGCCCTGGCCGCTTTCTATATTATCAATTGACTTAGCATAATATAGCATTTTACATTTTTATCTGATCACAGTTATATTCTCCGAAGAGGTAGTCATAATATTCCGATTTTTCAACCCACTGTCATGACTCAATCGAGAGGCGGTACAAATTTGTTTATCTTGCCTTTTTGCATCCTCCTATATCGTAGCATACCTTCTAAGGACCATTGCACTATAATACTGACAGGATGTTGACAGCTGGGGCACTGAGAGAAAAGTGGTGAAACCTGAGAGCTTCTAAGGGGCTTACACTACTTTTACCTAGGAAAAAGTAGGTAGTTTAAGTGTATTGGTGGCCTTTAGAGTGTTACACTACTTTTATTGTGGTGCTATTACCGACTTGCCTACACTACCCAGCACTGGGCTAGTGTGGCGAGGATAGTGTAGCCATAAACTGTCTACGTGGTCTAATGGTTAAGAGCATTGGACTCTTAACGCGGAGGTCGTGGGTTCGATTCCCAAGGGGGACACCTAGTAAACTCGTAAGTCATTTTGTGTGTTTCTACCCAGTTGGTTAGGAATTTGCAGGTTGAATCACCTGATTATCTGAAAAGAAAGATGATTTAGTGCTTCGGATGGCACGTTACTATCTCTGTATTCGTTACATTAAAAAAACTGCTTAAGGGGCGCCAGACGAATATTTTCTATGAGAAACGCGATTGCCGAGCGCTCCGAAAAGTGTGTGCGTGAGCCGTATTTTCGATTAAAAACAACTTACCAAAGTACTTTTTCTAGATTTTATTTATGATTGCACTAGTTAAACTAATGGTGAATATGTGAGTATAAATACCAACAATCGGAAACTAAAACCGAGAAAAATGTTTAAAAATGCATGAAAATACGTCATCTTTGTGACGATTTTCTATCGAGTTAAGTAATTCCAATCGTGTATTCAGTTGATGATTTCACTAGATGAACTATCCAAAAATACTGACGTATGACTTTAGTTTCGGTAAATGGTATAAATCTAGTCGTAAAATGAAAAATAAAAGATGCCTCCGAGGTATTTCCACCTACTATTACGTCTTAAAAAACTCTAGACACTAGGGCATGCCCACACGATAAGAAGAATAAGTGTAGCTATGGGGTGTAGCCGACTCTTTCCCATCTTAAACCATAAAAAGCGTTAGTTTTACAGGTTAAACATTTTCAAATGTGATTATGGGTTCCGACTAATTGATTGACTGCGAACGACGGATTGTCGATACAAAAAGCATAATTAGTATGGCATGCCGTACTCATCCTTTTGCATCGATAACGTGGCGAACAGCGTCCCATACTAATCGTGCTTTTTATATTGGGCAAACCGTCGATCGCCGTCGATTAATGTGTCGAACGTAACCTTACGTAAAGCGCTTACGAGATGGTATTAATGAACGAAAAAGTTGAAAACCGTTTAAACAGAATCTATCAAGTTTCAAAATCAACATCATTAAGACAATTTTAAACGATTTTCAGGATTTATGTAAGTATATTTACACCTTGTTTACGACTTTATTTGCAATTCGTCCATCATTGCCCCTCGGCATTTTGAATTCGTCTGGAATTTCTGCGGGCATGAACCTTAACCCCAAGTGACATTTCTTGGTCAATGCTTAACCCAAACGAGTCCATAAAAGATGAATGGTGAAAGAAAAATTATTCATAGCAAAGAAGACATTTACTGTCTAACAATGACAAGCGAATGACACGGGTCCGTGTCAAAACGCCGTTTGACTGAGCATACAACGCGGATCAAAAACCTTACGACAAAATTCACACTTTGGAAACTTTATTTGATGGACGCTCCTAATATTATTCATTATTTAATGAAGCGATTCATTTCTTTCTTCCATTTTTGCAGAACTGAATTTTACATTTAACTTTAAAAACTTCTGTCTTTCAAGATATATACAGTTATGGCACAGAATATTAATAAGATACTACGTTATGGTTATAATTAGGTGATTAAATTAATTAAGAATGCAGTAGCTGTACTATATCGGCACTATACAGGGTGAAATTGATATCATTAGCATCCTTTTAAACTAAGAGTCTACCCATCAAACTGAACAACTTTTACTATGGCTGCAAAACGATCGGAACAAAAAAAAAACTGCTGTTCCATACTAAACTGCAATGCCTACTCGCCTCAAATGTATGCACCCTCACTTTAACACCAGGGATGGCACACGATAAGAAGAAGAAGAATGGTTTTTAAATGGAATAATTATCAATCTGAACAACTTTCTCTATGGGAATAATACCCAAAAACGTGATAAAAATCATCAGCATTTGAGTCGAGAAGGTTTGTAGTTTTGTATGAAACATCAGATATTTTTTCGCGATTTCGATTTTGGTCCCATAGACAAAACTTTCAGTTTGGTGGTCTGATCACCACCTTAAAAACCGGCAGCAATGTAAAAATGACCCTGTATATCACATTATTATTACTAACTATGGCATAACTATGGGCTGACATAACCTCAGTGTTAAAAGCCCCAATATAAATTTAAAAAAAAACTATGGCATACCTTTTTGTTGAAAAACTGGAAAAAAGTTTTATTCTGCAAACTGTGCATACAGAATAAATACATACATTGAAATCAAACAAACGTGGACCTTGACTCTCGTGCCTCGAATAATGTAAATTGGACTCTATTTTGTACCCTTTCACTATTGTATTTTTTTCTACAGCAAAAATTGTGTACAGAAATATACAACCCAAACCGGCACTGGACTTAACATTGTTTACACGGAACACATAGAGGCGAATTTGCTTTGAATTGTAAATTTCTGTCTGTGCACTGGCAAATTGCCTTGAAAACAGGCGTTCTGAATGCATGCAGCTTAAATACTCCTGTATGGACAAGATGGATACGTGAAACATCAATTTTAATTGTATTGATGGAAAATAGATCGGATCTACAAAATTTTGGAGTTCATAGAAGCAATTGAATTTACGAGTACAAAGATAGGATAAGGAAACAAATTTATTATTTATGTCACTTATCTTCATTAACTGGAATAGAAAAAAAAAAAACTAAAAACAGAGAAATAAGTACGAACCTTCCTTTAATATAAAGTCAAAAACAGCACCCACAAAAAGTTGAAAAGTTTAATGAAGTTTCCAAATGACAACTGTGAATTTTTGTAGAAAATTTGCCCTCGAATCCATTCCGATTAAAAATAAAAATAAACCAGTCCAAATATATTCTCATAGCAACGCCGATTAAAATTAAACACGGCCAACAACTCATCTTTCAATTAAAACCAACCCCCATTAATCCATCAATAGCATCGACTCATTACGGAGTGGAGTCGTGACGTCACGTTCGTGCCTCGTTGATCTACTGCGGATTATGTACTTTACGTGGGCTCTGACTTTAGTGACGGTACATTATATTTTGAAAGTGGTGCGATATATTTGAGAGCTGTAAATTTATTGGAAAAGCTGGTTCAGATATATTTTGTAGGTTTTATCTCCATTAGGTACACCGGCGTGTCGACCAAAGAGCGAAGAGAACAATCCCTGTTTTTATTCGGGTCTTCTTCTTCTATCGAGTCGATGGCATGTCATTCTAAATATTTCCAGCTCAGTGTTTCACCACAAGGCTTATGCTATAAGCTCCGTTTGTAAGTAGGTGTCTGGGCAGGAAGGACAGGATACGTGATGGCCCATCACTGATGGGCCATAGTCTGAGGAGTAACACCGTATTTACAAGGTGGTTCGGACCTTAGGTGTAAATCTATGTAACCCCACTTGAACAAATTGTCTTTACTCCGGCCAACCTGAGTTCGGTGTCTATTTAATCCTCCACCTCCGAATCGGCCTGGACAGCTCCTGTCCTAGTAGTTGACAAACCTTCCGTGGGTAGCTTATGGTATCTGCATCTAGCAGCAAATAGGATGCAGCATCACAAAGAGGCAAGAAGGCACAATAAATCACGAGTTCAACGCTGTAAAGCATGCAGTTGCGCAAGATTCACGAATGTTTTGCCCATTGATGTGGCAATTTACATTGGAATTAACTCCCAGACATCCTCATCCAGGGGGTATCCTGGGGGTAGTAAGGACGGGTAGAGGCTAATGACTTTTTTTATCTGCCATCGGCCCACCAGGATCTACAGCCGCGACCACTCACGACACTTGACATTGAAGTCCAGCGAGCCCGAGGGATGACTCTAATCTGTCTTGGCAGTATCTGTCACCCGTTCGTAGGCACCGAGATAAGCACCTACACTTTGGCGTATCGTAAGCGACGCGTTTGCTTCATTTCTGCCACTCGATCCAGACAGCAACGTCGCATACATCGCACGCTGTACGAAGTAAAAACAACGCTGTGGCATGCTTCACTAGGTACATTTTTTCGCACACTCATCGTCTGGCAGTAGGTAAAGCAGGCCTGTCTCACTCCACAGCTCAGGTACGCTTGACCGCCGATCCCCACCGAGGGGAGAATGGTCGCTCATTGACATAAGGCGCATTTTAGTTTTCGTTCCTGAAGCGCAAAGGTCGAAATTCATAAACTATTAAATAATCTGTGGTAATAGGTAGAAGCATGAGAATTTATCGTTTCCTAAGGAAGTGGTCTGTATCTGTTACGAAGTAACTATACTCCATTCCAAATAGCAACGAAAATTTAAGGCCCTTTTGAATTACAGAAACAGAAATTTGAAACACTTCCTCTCACTTATTCTTAGAACAGCTTTAGTAAAGTCCAAGATACGTTGGATAGTATATATTTCTCTTAAATAAATCATATTTGCTAATCAGAATTGGCCAGAAAGCTATACAGGAATCGGAATATCTTTTCGTCCTTATTTGGAATGCAGTATAGTAATCTGAGGTCTTGGTAAAGGATGGATGATGTGAACGAATAATCGCTTCTCGCTCCGCTTTACCAAAAATAGTCACCACGAATGTTAACCCTCCCGTGTCACGTGCAAGTAACGATGACAATTCCTGGGTCGCCACATTATAATTAATTTAATGGGACGGACCCAGATTGGGATAGTTTTGTACGGTCACTTCAGTTGAGCCTTTGTTAGTCTTTTATAATTAGCTTTCTGTTGTAAATGGTGGTAAGGATGGTTAAATGCAATAGGGTAGCAGACTGCATATAAAATATATTTTAGTTTTATCTTCTTAGTGAAAAAAAACGTTTGAAAATAACGATAAACTTTTTTTTTATAAAATTTTTATTAATATAAAATTTATTTATTTTATTTATTTATTTATTTATTTTCAGTTTTTCTTTAGCTTGAATATTATTTATAATAACAGGAGACCGCCCTAATTTGTGCCTCTTGTTTTTTTCTTCTTTGTATTTTACTCTTTACATTTTGGTATAAAATAAAGTAAAGCCTGACCAGGAATGTAAAAAAACCTGGTTTGGGGGCGCTGCAATCGACTATAACCTTTAATGCCAGTGTTCCAAGTACAAAAATTAGTTCCAATGATTTTCCGCAACATGGCGAGGTTTTTTATATTTCTGGTCGGGCTTTAACTATAATATTTGATTGATTGATTGTGGATGAACTATAAAAAGTAATGAAATGTTGAATAACGTCACTTGTTACTAACAAGTAACGAGTTTAGTACAATTTTCATTCAAAAAACGCACGCTTTGAGTTGCTCTAATTTTACCAGTAGTCCGCTCCCCTGTTGAATATTGCAAACTTGATTAACGAGAAATGAACATAGAAACAGATTTACAACTTTCCTGAAAAACAAAAAACAAGCACTGCAGGTTTAATAAAACTACACTGGTGAGATACAAATATTTTTCTTTTGTAACTTTTAGGTTTTTTCAGCTTTTTTAGGATAAAAGTGTATAGTACGAGCATGACCTTTTAAATAAACACTTTTAATAGTAGATTGTATCACAAGGGCGTAAAATAATATTTTTAAGGCGAGGGCGCTATTTTGAATCCAGAGCATAGCGAAGGATTCTTGAGTAGAATCCCGAGCGCAGCGAGGGATTCTAAAGTAGAATCCTGAGCGCAGCGAGGGATTCAAAGTATGCCGCCCGAGGAAAAAATAATTTTGCGGCCGAGTGATACACTCTACTTTTCATCCCCCTCTATGAGGAAAATAAATAAAAGGCGCTTCTAGTTTAATATTTGCGTTCGGTCTCTTTGGTCGCGGACCTATGTAGCAAAAATACATGTTCCAAATTCAAAACTCATCATTGCCCGCTGTAAAAGTCTCTTAACAAAAAGTGCAACTTTAGGCGCACTTAAAGAGGACTAAAGTGACACTTTTTGAATAGATGGGATGAAAAATATATTTCAAACTGAAAATCCTGATTCTTTCTTACCTGTACTTTTATAATGATAATTTTATAACAAATCACCAAATTACCAATCGTTCGATTGAATTCAGGCATCCTAATGAAATGACCTGGGGGTCAATTGCCCTATTTTATACGGTTTTACCGTTCGGACGGAACGTTTTTGGTTTTGGTTTAGTTTTGGTTTAGATTTGGTATAGCTGATGCAAAAAATGCTATCGCGCTATTTTTTCCGGAACGGTTAAATCGTTGACGTTACCAAAGCAAAACCAAAGTCAAAACGTTTAGGGCTTACTATGAGTATTAAAAATACTAGGTGTTACTTTTGTAATCGATGATCGATTGTGCGTGTGGTGAAGTGGAAGGGTCCGGGACCATCATGCCCCACCTACGTTCTCCACCTCCACATGGTCAACTCGGACAACATGAACAATTTTACAACTTGTTGAACTCTGACAACATGGTCAACTCGGACGACATGAAAAATTTGATAGCATGGTCAAATCGGATAATATGGTCAACTCTGACAATATGAACAACTCGGAAATCATGGTCAACTTGGTCAAAATGACAACATGAATAACGTTGACAACTTGGTCAACTCGGTCAACATGAACAATGGTGGATTTTGTCACAGTTGATTGAGTTGTCAAGAGTTGTTTATGTTGTCCAAGTTGTTCATGTTTTCCGAGTTATTCATGTGGTCACAGTTGTTCATGTTGTCACAGTTGTTCATGTTGTCCAAGTTGTCGCAATGAGTAATTCTACCTGCGGGTTGATGATCTGTCTTCAGCCACGTCCACCTCGCCCGAGTATTTTTTGCTTTTCTATATCACTAACGACTTAACGACTCACAATAGACTGCCAAAGTTACTCGACACCAACTAAATCAAAAACGTTCGTTTGACAGCGGTAAATACGTTCCCAACGGAACGCTATTGGTTTCGAACGCAGTCAAAAAATAGCGCAATACAGAAAATTCGATCGAACGTTACGCCAACGTATCTTCCGAACAAAAGCTAAATCGTTACCGTTGATGTCATTAGCGCGATACGAAATGTGCATAACGTAACGTTTTTGGTTGTGGTTTTGTTTTGGTAACATCGTTCAAAGTTTGCGCGCTGTTTCCTTTACTTAGCGCACCTAGATTAATTTTCAAACTGTATTATCTCTCCATTAACGTCATGACAGGCGAATGAGAGTCTATTTCCTGCCACTTAGTCCTCTAAGCCTAAGGAATTCATGAAAAGCTATCTAGGGGTAGCCCTTTTCAGGCCAAAGGTACACTGTAAAGGCATGGCAGTTGAAAGTTACAGTCTATAACTTTCCACTGCCATGCCTTTTTACCTGACTGCCCCAGAAGGAGGGTTATGTTTTTCGAGTGTATGTATTTTTGTGATGAATAGAAACTAGATTTCAAATATTATTCATTTAACAATAAGGTTTATGGTCTATTTAATAGATCCTTAATAATAATGCGGCGGCACCTATTTATTATAATAATATTTCATTTTTGTTTATCTATTTCGGACACCAATATCACATAAAAATAGGTACTTCTCTGCATAAAAATTATTTTATCTTATCGCTAAAAGCGCCAGAACCCAAGTGGCGGACGTCTTCGCCAACACCACTACTGTCAATCTAAAGTAGGATAAGGCTGGACAGTCTGCCGCATGCCAGATGACCTACTATGGGCCAATCCTAGGTAAGTACCAACTAGTCCCCGGCAAAACAAAATCGGCGTCGAGGCAAACTTAGAAGAAGGAGACGTGACGAAATTGATGGCTTTTTAAAGAACTGGCCTAATGAAGCTCAAAACCGGGACGCATGAAGAGAACGGAGGGAGGCCTTTGTCCAACAATGGGACAGCGACCGACTGAATAATTTTCGCTAAACGATGCTGTTGTCTGGAATTAAAAGCTACATTACAGCTACCAACTCTCTACAATTATGATGGGAATCTAGGTGTGTTTCTGAATTTTCCCTTTATCCAAATCACTTAACTAAAAATTAAAATGTCGCCAGTATCGTCTCTGTAAATTTGAAAGGTGATCCCTTTTTTAGTCAATAGTAAGGACAACTTTTCAATTTAGAATGAAGATAGAAAAAGATTTTGTAAAAAATAAGACGATTCTAGTGAAATGTAGCTCATATTGGGTTTCAACAGAATTGATTGAAGAGTGCATTGAAAGATCCTAGCAGCAATTTCACTAACGAGATGACAAAAGCGAAAAGAAAAGCAATCTTTTTGTCGTGGATTCAATTGCAGTAGATATTCTCAAACTAGCAGTTTAGTTAGTGCTGATTATATGCGAACGATTTAGGCGTCCAATGTCTAAAATGAGCTTAGACAAGTTAATCAAAATGAGATTTTTTTTGTATGAAATCTTTATTTATTCAGATAATGATGTGATCCATATAGGGTTATAGTAAATAAAATGAAACCTTACAAACGAAGTTAGTACCTACTTAATCACTAATTGAGATTTGGTCATCTCAATGAAGTTACCTTATTATGGGGCAATCAAATTTTTCAGCAATATCCTTCAGAATGTCGTTGCTGCTGCCCTGCACTGTATTTAGTAACCAATCCGTTCGGGCTTGAACAAACATCTTACCATCTCTAATGACAAGGTATACAAATGTATCTTAGTATGAATCCCTCTCTACGACCTGCATGGCTAGCATGGCAGCGTGATACAGAACTATCATGCTTTCGCTTCTTTTCAACTTTTTCAGCCTCTGAGTAGCAGAGTCCTATAATTTTATCTCAATTTTTATTATAATAATCTTAACTATTATAAAACTGTAACTGAACTGTGTCTGTACATTGAAGATATTTACAAAAAAAAGATTACGATATGGTTTTTAAATATCCCCGACTCGAAATCAACCTTTTTTAGAAATTTTGTCTGTCTGTTTGTCTGTTTGTTTGTGTGTTTGTTTGTTTGTTTGTTTGTTTGTTTGTTTGATCGCGCATCACGCAAAAACTACTGAACCGATTTTGATGAAACTTTTTTTGTTTGATAGCTTATGATCTGACTTAAAATCTGGTATATAATTTGTGCGGACGAAGTCGCGGGAAAACACTAGTAGGTGATAAAATTATAGAAAGTAACAGTGGCTTAGATAGACGAGAAAGCGCGACATGTTAGCAGTGTATTTCTCTCTCACTTACACTTAGTGCGTTCACACACATTGACGCAGCGGCAGACGTCAGTCCGTCATTTGTGAAGCAAGGAGTTGTATGAAACCGCACGTAGAAGCACACACGGTGACGCATTGACGCACCGGGTGTGGTTCTATGGACTGACATCTGCCGCTCCGTCAGTGCGTTATCGTGTGTGTCTTCTAGACAGCAGCGTAAGCTTTGTATGGAGTGTCCAGGGTCTGACTCCTCTCACGAATAAGGGTGGAAGCACGTTAGTGGCAGCGAAGTGTCAGTAAAGTTACCAATAATAGTAGGTAAAAAGTGGTAAAAGTCGATTTTGTGCAATCATGAGCATGCATGAACAGTTACATTAAATTCAAATTTACAGCTGAGTACGAGATGCCCTACAAACGTCGATTCGGGGAACGTGTGTAATTGAATCCTAAAGGAAATTGCATTCCAAATGCTGAGTTCCGACTAGTGACTTACGAACTTAATTTGCATAGCACGAAATGTCGCGACATTTTCCCCCTCACTTTTCGGACGAAACTTTTATTCTGTTGGAGAATAGTGTTTCGAAGTGTGAATTTTAATTATTCACACACACATGCAGGGTCCAACATAATAATAATATGCTGACACTTTTTAAGGGGAATGATCAGACCATCAAACAGAATTACTTTCTCTATGGGTCCAACATCGGTATCGCAAAAAAAAAAACTGCTGTTTCATTTTGCTGAGTAGCTTCGCAGTTTTGTATGGAGCAGCAGATTTTTTATTCGCAATTCCAGTCCCATAGAGAAAGTTTTTCAGTTTGACGGTCTGAGCATCCCCTAAAAAAGTTTCAGCATATTAAGAAGGACCCTGTATTTGAGTCCTAAAACTAAAACTACTTACTTTTTTATATTTTATGCGTATAAGAAAATAACGGCTGGTAAAAGTTGAACCTGGGAAACATGTGTTCTGTATCGAACAACGCAAAATGGTTTTTTATTTTCGAGCTTAGCTATCCATACCTACTTATTTATCACTAGTAGATATATTACATTACATCTACATTTATTTCTTATGACGTTAAAATTAATATTTATTTTAGTTTATGGGGGCGCAGAGGAACACTAAATCACTGCACCCTCCTCTTTTCTTGATACTCAACAATACGGCATAATAATTTTAGTTTTGATTATTTAGAATTATTGGTTTAATGGATAATTGACAAAATACTGTTATTGTTGAAACCCTTCCCAATCATCAAAATATTTTAAAGAAAATTGTCTATACAACGACCGGATGAAGAACGTACCGTTTTTCCGATTTCGTTACGGAACACAAATAATCTGATAATCCCAATAAAGACAGCATTAGTCATAAATATATTTCTTAGCAACTAACGATAAGTACTTATAGTATTGTTGTATTCAATCATGTTTTCTATAACCTTGATATAAATCCGAGAAGATATCGTTCTGTGAATACGCTCATCCTTTTTTTGTGTACATCAAATAAGGAAAATATGTTGTCGTCGGCATTTGTATGAAATCTATTTATTAGACTGTGAAAATAAATCAGTAAACTTTGTTGTTTACATAAAGTATGATCTACGAAAATCAGTAGAAGTGGTAGAAGCAATGGGTATAATAAAGAAAGCAAAAAAAGGTGGAGCTCAACCGAGACGATGAACAGAATAACATAAAATTAAAATCAAATTCAAAATTTAAAAAGTTGAAAATAATATTGCAGTCGACAAATTTTACTTTTAATTAATTTGTTTTATCAAAGTCGATGACGTGCCGGTACCTTGATTAGTTCATTGCGGGTTCCAAGACAGATTAGAGTCATCAGGCTTTTTTGTCTTATAGTTCAGTCAAGTTAAACATGAAAAGGGGGCCGTGCTTGCAAAAGGTCCGGTCGTTCTAAATTTTTTATATGTTGTTAGGACCTAAACCAATATTAAATTGCCAGATTTGCAATTTCCAAAGTGCTGTGCGAGCGGCGGTGTAACCATAAAACCATGAAGTTTTCGGACTTTTTTCAGTTTTTCGCTTTTTTCTCGAAATCTGTAAGTCGTATCGAATAGTGTTGTAGGTATACTTTAATTCTGATAACATTTTCTACAAAACAAGTTGTATGCACTTTCTTCATAGGTCTTAACCTTTGAGGGCTAGAGGGACGAGAAAGTAACAGCATTTTAAAAGATATGAAATTTGTATGGCGACCCTCTTGAAAGTTGAAGATAAAAACAAAATGATTCCATATTCTTAATCAGCGACCCCGAAAACCCCCGGATACCAATTTTCAGTCGGTTCGCTGAACCTTTAAAAGCTGCGTTGGCGTTTGAAATTTCCATGGCAGCCATCTTGGATTTCGCAATTATGGATTTTTTTCACCGCCAACAAAATCTGACCAGGGTCCACTATGACATTGTTCAAGGTCCATACCCCTATCTGTCATAGTGTCCGCGGGCCGTTGACCTCATCCGTCAGGATACGACCTTCTGAGGAAGTCGAAATATTCCTTTTAACACCAGAGCATCCTTATGATGATCTCCAAAATGATTTTAATATACGTTGGTTGGGGGAAACCCGGCGAACAATTATCCGGGCATCTATCTACTATCTATGAAAAGTGGTGGGTATCGACCAGATACCTCCAATTGATCTCCGGGTTCCCCTTATAGTACAAGGATAAAATTTAAGGATCATTATAACGATGCCCTGGTGTTAAAAGGAATATGTCGACTTCCTCCGAAGGTCGTATCCTGACGGATGAGGTCAACGGCCCGCGGACACTATGACAGATAGGGGTATGGACCTTGAACAATGTCATAGTGGACCCTGGTCAGATTTTGTTGGCGGTGAAAAAAAATCCAAAATTGCGAAATCCAAGATGGCTGCCATGGAAATTTCAAACGCCAACGCAGCTTTTAAAGGTTCAGCGAACCGACTGAAAATTTGTATCCGGGGGTTTTCGGGGTCGCTGATTAAGAATATGGAATCATTGTGTTTTTATCTTCAACTTTCAAGAGGGTCGCCATACAAATTTCATATCTTTTAAAATGCTGTTACTTCCTCGTCCCTCTAGCCCTCAAAGGTTAAGTCCTATGAAGAAAGTGCATACCACTTGTTTTGTAGGAAATGTTGTCAGAATTAAAGTATACCTACAATACTATTCGATACAACTTACAGATTTAGAGAAAAAAGCGAAAAACTGAAAAAAGTCGAAAATTTCATGGTTTTATGGTTACACTACCGCTCGCACATCACTTAATTAAGCGACGTTGCCCAAGATAGACAATCCTTTATTAACCACAAGCTTAAGGATGAGATAATGAGAGCAGAGGTATCGTCATAGACACCAGTAAACTAAACCATAATTGCCCATTCTTAGAGCATACATTTGATAAATCAGGGAAAACTCGTTTGTTTCTATTTTCCTTATTCCAAAAGAGTATTATTACATCTTCAAATGACTCATTAATAATGAAACCCGGACAATATTAGCTACGGTCACGAGACCAAAAATAATTCTTGAGGCAATAATAATCCGGTATCCGGCTACAAAGAAATCCGGACCAACAATAAGCGTGCTGGGTGTCGAACCGTAAAATCGAACATCCCACATCAATTGTACGTTATTATACCGGAAAATGGCAAATACGGTTTCTTTTTTTCCTTCACGTGTTTCCAGAGTTAGTTAATGTGAGGTAAAAATTATAAAAAGTAAATTTTTTGTCAACGCTTTTGTCTAAAATCTTCAAACATTCGACGGCCCGATAGCACAGTCTGTAATGAACCTGCCTGCTATGCCGAGGGTCGCGGGTTCGAATCCCGTAAGGGACAAATATTTGTATGATGAATACGAATATTTGTACCTGAGTCATGGATGTTTGTATCTAAATGTGTATTCTATATCGTTGTCTAGTTATCATTATATAAGTCCAGGCTAGTTTAAATGTGACTAAATAATTTGTGTGACAATGTCCAAAAAAAAAAAAACATTACTAATGTGGCGACTAATGTTCAAAGTCATAGGATCAATCAATCCACCCACTGCTGCGCATAGGCCTCCTTCTTATTGCGCACCTTCTCACGGTCCTGTGCCAATCTTATCCATGTCTGACCCGCAAACCTTACAATTTCGTCTGACCAAGTCATAGGATAATTCATAATATTCGAATGATAGACAATTACGCTAAAGAAATGTTTTGTTAGCTATAACCAAACTTTAGTGACTACCGAACTGTTTTGTAAAACATATTCAAACATT
The DNA here is from genome assembly GCA_963693445.1 of Agonopterix heracliana. Taxonomy (NCBI): domain Eukaryota; kingdom Metazoa; phylum Arthropoda; class Insecta; order Lepidoptera; family Depressariidae; genus Agonopterix; species Agonopterix heracliana. The sequence goes on along the minus strand of OY856312.1, from coordinate 4,632,810 downwards.
TGGTTAAAACAGCTAAACAATTGGCTATTTATAACCAAATGTTTGATTCATCATCATCTTATTTAAGAGCTACGCTCTTGTCGGTGGAGTATTCGCCACTCTTGTTTGTTTTCCGCTAGTGTCTTGAGTTCTTGATACGACACGACATCAACCTTTTCTTTCAGTTGGGCTAGATAACTCTGTCTGGGTCTTCCTCTGCCTCTTTTCCCCTCTATCTTCCCTTCCAGTATGGTTTTAAAGAAATTGTCGTTTCGTATCAAGTGTCCAATAATTCTTCCAAACCTGCCTTATTTTCAATGTTTGATTATGTTTTACAAAACAGTTCGGTCATCATTTAACAAACATTTAGTTAAAGATTTCTTTGAGTGTATATCGATTGTGGAAAGGTAAAAATGCTAAAGCGCCACGTTGGCCATTATGAGTTATATATATCGTCGGATAGCGTTTTTTTTTCTGCGTCGATCTGTCTAGGTTTCAAAGCAATCGGAGCACATTTATGGCGCTTTAGCATTTCTAAAGTGCAGCGTTTTTCTCAAATCTACGCTGTCAATATGTCTAAAGCGACGTATTTTTGTTATTTTTTTAACAAATGTAGCTTAAGAATTTTTATCCGGTCCAACTTTATTTCATTTGTACCACTTGAGCAATTTTCGTTTTTTCTAATTTGAAAAGTAATGGTGATTTAGTAATTTAAGCATTTCATAGACTACAGTGGTTTGGCGCTTTAGCAAAACATCATTGGTTTATGAAGTAAGAACGGTTGGCGGTTAAGCAATTTTTCGCTAGCTGTTTGTGTTATTTCTCTAGTACGTTAGCGAAAATACTACTCTCAGATTTATTGATGCAACGTATATTAGAATACAGAAGTCATAATTTGTTAACTTGTTTTGCACTTTAGCGATACTATACTATAACCAAAGTAGAAACTTTATTAGTTTAAGTAATAATCACACGCAAACATTGAACGTGCACCTGTTTATTAGCACACTTCACAAGTTCGGGTTGTGTCGCGATCTGTCGGTATTCTTCGTTCATTCACCGCGCCACACCGGCCGGCCGGCCATAAGCCATTTGTTCGTCGGCTATTCAGTCAAGGATTCGTGCAGTGCAGTGTGTAAACAAACGGTGTTTTGATAATAAGATCTGTTTATCTATTATTTGTAACGATAAATATTATGTCGTGAAATGGCCTTCCAAATTGAAGTAGGCAATGTATTATTCGTATTGGCTTGGTTCACAAACAAAAGGCACATTGCGTAGGTATTCTTACGAATAAAATGCAATAAGTGTTCATTTACGTACCTACTTATGGAAAAAAAGTATGAAATAGTTCTAAGATTAGAGAAATACATAACCTAAGTCTAATGTGTGGTAGGTACAGGCGTGATACTATTTAATTTTGTTTGTGTATGTTTGAATTTTGAGATGTTGGTTACTCAATCACGCTCTGAGAGCTAAAGGGATTGAAGTATACAGGGTGTAAGGGACAGCCCTCCGTAAATTGAAACGGTGAATTCAGACCATCACACTGACCAACTTTCACTAGTCAAAGTACTGAAAAACGCGCTCAGAATGCGAATAGTAACCCAGTCAATAGAAAACGTAGAAAAAAGAGAAATCCTGACTCCGTAACAAAGTTAAGGCGAGCAAACACAGCAGATTATGAAGCTTTACAGTTTAAAGGTAGTACTTCTTATTTGGAAGATGCTACCTCGGTCCCGGAACATTTAGAGACTGGTGGTCGCAATCCTCAGCACACACCAGCTCCTGCGCTGTTTCACCCTGCTGTGCAGACCAGCTCTCCCGATGGGACGACGGCGGAGTTCTTCCCGGCTTCTGCGCTCCTTCAGCCTGCAGTAGAGAACAGCTGTACCGATGGGACGACGAAGGAGGTATTCCCGGTGCCTGCGCTCCTTCAGCCTGCTGCTGTGCAGACCAGCTCTCCCGATGGGACGACAACGGAGTTCTTCCTCGCTCCTGCGTTCTTTCAGCCTGCTGATGTGCAGACCAGCTCTCCCGATGGGACGACGACGGAGTTCTGCCCGGCTCCTGCGTTCCTTCTGCCTGCAGTAGAGATCAGCTCTCCCCATGGGACAACGATGGAGTTCTTCCCGGATCCTGCGCTTCTTCAGACTGCAGTAGAGACCAGCTCTCCCGATGGGACGACGACGGAGTTCTTCCTAGATCCTGCGCTTCTTCAGACTGCAGTAGAGACCAGCTCTCCCGATGGGACGACGAAGGAGGTCTTCCCGGATCCTGCGCTTCTTCAGACTGCAGTAGAGAGCAGCTCTCCCGATGGGACGACGACGGAGTTCTTCCTAGATCCTGCGCTTCTTCAGACTGCAGTAGAGACCAGCTCTCCCGATGGGACGACGAAGGAGGTCTTCCCGGATCCTGCGCTTCTTCAGACTGCAGTAGAGACCAGCTCTCCCGATGGGACGACGAAGGAGGTCTTCCCGGCACCTGCGTTCCTTCAGCCTGCTGCTGTGCAGACCAGCTCTCCCGATGGGACGACGACAGAGTTCTTCCCGGATCCAGCGCTTCTTCAGACTGCAGTAGAGACCAGCTCTCCCGATGGGACGACGAAGGAGGTCTTCCCGGCGCCTGCATTCCTTCAGCCTGCTGCTGTGCAGACCAGCCCTCCTGATGGGACGACAACGGAGTTCTTCCCGGATCCTGCGCTTCTTCAGACTGCAGTAGAGACCAGCTCTCCCGATGTGACGACGAAGGAGGTCTTCCCGGATCCTGCGCTTTTTCAGACTGCAGTAGAGACCAGCTCTCCCGATAGGACGATGAAGGAGGTCTTCCCGGCGCCTGCATTCCTTTAGCCTGCTGCTGTGCAGACCAGCTCTCCCGATGGGACGACGACTGAGTTCTTCCCGGATCCTGCGCTTCTTCAGACTGCAGTAGAGACCAGCTCTCCCGATGGGACGACGAAGGAGGTCTTCCCGGCGCCTGCATTCCTTCAGCCTGCTGCTGTGCAGACCAGCCCTCCCGATGGGACGACAACGGAGTTCTTCCCGGATCCTGCGCTTCTTCAGACTGCAGTAGAGACCAGCTCTCCCGATGTGACGACGAAGGAGGTCTTCCCGGATCCTGCGCTTTTTCAGACTGCAGAGTAGAGACCAGCTCTCCCGATGGGACGATGAAGGAGGTCTTCCCGGCGCCTGCATTCCTTTAGCCTGCTGCTGTGCAGACCAGCTCTCCCGATGGGACGACGACTGAGTTCTTCCCGGATCCTGCGCTTCTTCAGACTGCAGTAGAAACCAGCTCTCCCGATGGGACGACGAAGGAGGTCTTCCCGGATCCTGCGCTTCTTCAGACTGCAGTAGAGAGCAGCTCTCCCGATGGGACGACGAAGGAGGTCTTCCCGGATCCTGCGCTTCTTCAGACTGCAGGTAGAGACCAGCTCTCCCGATGGGACGACGAAGAAGGTCTTCCCGGACCCTGCGCTTCTTAAGACTGCAGTAGAGACCAGCTCTCCCGATGGGACGACGAAAAAGGTCTTCCCGGAACCTGCGCTTCTTAAGACTGCAGTAGAGACCAGCTCTCCCGATGGGACGATGAAGGTCTTCCCGGCGCCTGCATTCCTTCAGCCTGCTGCTGTGCAGACCAGCTCTCTCGATGGGACGACGACTGAGTTCTTCCCGGATCCTGCGCTTCTTCAGACTGCAGTAGAGACCAGCTCTCCCGATGAGACGACGAAGGAGGTCTTCCCGGCGCCTGCGCTCCTTCAGCCTACTGCTGTGCAGACCAGCTCTTCCGATGGGACGGTGACGGAGGTCTCCCCGGCTACTGAGGTCCTCCAGCCAGTTAAAAAGACCAGCGCTATAGATTCTTACTTTCCAAACGAATCTTCTTTATATTATTACTTTTTAAATCTGAAAGAAGAAATTGAGATTTGCTTACAGCAAATGAACGCCAATGACGAGGATGCTACAAATGAAAACGAAAATAACATGAACCTCGATAATGAAGAAAAATCTGAAAATAATAGAATAGAAGAAGTTGATGATAACAAAAAAATCCCTGAAAGTAATAAAAAAACTACATCCAAAAGAAAACACTCTCAAAAGAAAAATAAAGAAAAACCTGAAAAAAAATCCCTGAAAGTAATAAAAAAATTACATCCAAAAGAAAACACTCTCAAAAGAAAAATAAAGAAAAACCTGAAAGTAGTAAAAAAAAGAGCAGGAACGTAAAAAAAAACTTGCTGAAAGTAAAGATATTGTACTTATAGTTTAAAACGTATAATGTAAGAGCTCTAGCAAGTCCCATGTCAATCAATAAGGGTAAATAAAAGTTGTTGATTAGTAAAATCATGATTTTTTATTACAAATAATATGTCAAAAAACAATCTACTCGATTACTCTACTCCTAATTATTCTAGATTTTGCTACTTATGATTAAAAAGTATCTCCAATCAAATGATGCGTCGTTTTTAGTTATTTACGTGTAACTTGAAAGGTTTAATTTATTTTTATGAGGAAATTAGACATTATTTTTGAAAAATGTTTCATTGATGGTGATTAAGCAATTATTTAATTTTAACTAAAACATAGTTATCCTAATTATTGATAGCAATAAGTAATAAAACTGCTAAAATAGAGTAATCGATTAGGTGTTTAGCAATACTTGTTTGATTTTATCCTCCAGCATTGGTGCATTTAAGCAATTTTCCTAAAAGGTTCTGGTAAATCATCGCCTCATAAGTAATTTTTTTCATTATGACATGGGTGATTTAGCCAACTTTCCTTCACTGCATCTGTTAAAGTTAAGGTCATTTAGCATTTTGTCATGGCCCTAGAAGAGATCATTGTGACTTATAAGCAGTTTTCAATAACTGCGTTCTTAAAATATTTTGAAAATAAGTAATTTTTTCCTGACTGTGATTTTCTCAAAAATTGAAGAATTTTTGCTTAAGCGACAAGTATTTTGCGATACAATAGAATTAGAAACCAATGAGTATTCCCTAAATTTAGAAAGAAAAAAAATATTATGATCTTTCATATGCATGAATTTGCTCACGTTAATAACAAAAAAGTTATGATTTTTTTTCGAAAAAAAGTAACTTTAAATCTCATTTCCCACAACAAGCATTTTGGCGTTTTAGCATTTTTACCTTTCCACAGTCGATATGAAATTAGTTTCAGCTAATCGATGCACCTCACACATACCTCGTACGGTGAGCATCAGAAAAGTCAAACCCACTTCCGGTTATAGAGATGTAGATATAGAGGTCAGGTTTTCGATTTTTTTTCTGACAAAAAAGTCCTATATCCCATACATTTGGTTTTTTTTTTTTTTTTGTCTTTGTCAAGTTTGCAGTTTTATACCGAATAGCAGTTTTTTTTCTGCGATTTCGATGTTCCTATAGAGAAAGTGGTTCAGTAATAATGTACTGTTCATCCCCTTGTCAGCATAGTAAGATGCTTAAACGAAAACTTGATTACCTAACAATCAAATCACTCACTCGAAGTGTTCCGGCCACAAATCAGGTCAAAGTTCAAACCGTGTTGCTGACTCGGCAGAAATGCGTGCGCATTGGTAGATAGATAATTACCAACAGGCATCTTTGGTTTCTGTCTCACAACGTTGTCATAATTATCAGATAGAAACTGTTGGTATTGCCAACGCCGAAATGTCAAACCAATGAATCATGTTACTATAAGTAGACTAGCTGTAGCCCGCGACTCCGTCTGCGTGGATCTTAAAAAAGTATCCTATGTGTTAATCCAGAACATATTCTATCTGTGAGCCAAATTTCATCCAAATCCGTTCAGCCGTTTTTGCGTGATTGCGTCACAAACATCCAAACATCTAAACATCGTCACAAACTTTCGCATTTATAATATTAGTGAGATTACACACCGAGGACAGGAAAATAAGAAAGGTCTCATATCTCTCGCCTCGCTCAACAAACATGTGATCTGAGGCTTTCTTATTTACTGTCCGCGGTTAGTATACAATTTTTCTCCTCGACGTAGGTGGAAAGCGACAACTTCGTTTAGTGCAGCGGGACGACAATTGACGCTTTCTGTCCGGAGGGGAGAACAAATTATTATACCGCTATTCTGTGGACCGATTTTTTGGGCCGATTCATTAGATTAATAGCAGGTTCATTTTAAAGCCGGAACAGAGTGCTTTAGAGTTCAGACCATCAAACTAAATACCTTTAACTACGGAACCATTATCGATAAAAAAATCTGCTATTCCATAGAAAATGTCAATAGCTTCTCGACAACAATTTATGAAATAGCAGTAAAGTGTCATAAAAATGGAAACCCTCCTTCTGGCGTAGTAGGGTAAAAACCAAATAAACAAAAAGTAAGTCCGTAATTAAAATTACACGAAATAGAGACTGAAAGCTTCACGCTCATACCAGGAATTGCGTATTGTATAGTACGTATTACAATACAAGGTAACTATTTCCAATTTCCAATGTATTTGAGTGCCATTTGTGTAACACCGTGCCGTACTCACATTAATTGAACCATCTATTCACGTTTACTGGTCACTGCGCTGCACTTGCATTAGCAGCCAGCTATCGGTGACGTAATGAAGCTTGTTATGCCCCCTGTTAATTTAATTCTGAGTACCATTAAAGAGAAAATCAACTCCAATTTCAACCTTAACGATTGGACCGAAAGCTTGTAAGACTTTGTCTGTTCAGTTCAACAAAGGATCGGCTAAGTAAAGTTTAGTTGTTCCCTAATTTAGAATTCTAGAGTTCGTCCTAATAACGGAATCATTGAACTTGCTCCAGTTTGATAAAATATTCTGTTACTGTCAATAATAGATTGGGTTGTGAATTCGGTAAGAGTTTTCAGGAATCTCAGAGGGTAGTTTTTTCTTTAGTATTTAGTTGACTTGACTTTTCGGAATTAGATTCCCGAGACATTGTTACCTCACGTAATAAATATGTTTCCTAAAAGTCTACAAAATTCTCATTAGAAAATAATCGCATTATCCATTTATAAGATGGCTAAAGTAAAATACCTACATACATAGGTACTTACTGATGTTGATTTTACTTCTCTCTATGAAAGTTTATGACCTTTTAGACGAGCCACGACAAACAATCACATGTCCACGCAGACGAAGTCGCGGGCAACAGCTAGTATATATATAAAACTAAGCAAAACGGAGTAAAATTACACAAAGTATAAAAGGTGTTACAAAAATACAAATAAACATTGAAGGGGGTGGTTTAGACCATCAAACTGAACAACTTTCACTATGGGAATAATATCGAAATCGCGAAAAAAAAAATTGATGTTCTATACTCTACAAATCGACTAGAGCTGAAATATCTAAGGGATATCAGATTTTTTTTTTTTGCGATTTCGATGTTGGTCCCATAGAGAAAGTTGTTCAGTTTGACGGTCTGAACAACCCCCTTAAGAGTTTTAAATATTTATTTTTACTTATGAAACACCTTGTATAAGTAATTAATTCGTTGTGACCTGCATAAGTTGAAGGAAAGGTCTTTCTCCTTGTAATACCTCCTCTAAGGCTCCAAATGTATCCTAATGCTTCGATTCTATAAACATGATAAACTTTCTCATTAGATAGTCCCCTCAATAAATTAATAAATAAATAACGCTCACAGGCACATACATTGTAACGATCCCAAGCAAGCTCTAAAGGCTTTTTATTATGGAAACCATACAACAACGGAACGAAAATAATACATCCATGACCGACCCGGGATTCAAACCCAGGACCCTGGTTTGGCAGTCCGGCGTGGTAACCATTACACCAACCGGGTCGTCAAAATCTTCTATTCATTCATGTTTTTTTTATAAGATAGGTCATCATCTCAGCCAATCGACGTCCACTGCTGGACCTAGGCTTTCTCCAAGGATCGCCACAACGACCGGTCCTGCGCTGCTCTCATCCAACGGGTTCCCATCGCCTTCACCAGGTCGTCGGTACACCGTGTAGGGGGCCTTCCCACGCTGCGCTTTCCGGTACGCGGTCTCCACTCGAGAACAATAAAAGATAGGTAATTCACGATAACCTCCAAATAATTATTATGAGAATTGAATAAAATCTTTGTAGTACGTTTTGTAGGACGTGGGCATTGGCGTTTCAATATTGAACTCTGTACGTTTCATTTTCGCCGAATAAACAATCGGTCACCGGTCTGTCGTGGGTGGGCGGCCTAAACGATCAAAGACTGACAAATATAAGTAAGTATCTACTCTGTTAACTACCTATATTGACAATACAAAAATTTAAAGTTACCAAAAACATAAATAATGTCACTCTAATTAACATCATGTATAACGTATCCTCTAACAAGGAACTTCGTGAATTGCAACCCGTATTACTTTCCATGAAACAGTTTAATCATAGCGAAACCCGTTTGCAGTTAGTAAAATCGAGCCGTTTTGACAAAAGCCTCACACTGATTAGAATTGCCAATTTGACCTCACTGACAAGCGGTATGTATAACTAGCATAGGCCAAGTATTTCGCTTACGCTGATAGACGGAACATCAGTGTAACCGCGTATGAGACAGCGATAATTTCATCCAGTGATACCATAGGAAATCAAACTCCCATAAAAATGGGTAAATGAACTATGCTATATTATGTACACACGGCGTGTGTGTACACAAGTGCGATTTTTGAATCTCATTCGGTGAGCTCAGCAGTTGAAAATGTCAAAATTACTTTGGAGATATGCATCTTTCTACTGCTGATTTGACTTTCAAAAATCATTAATCATACATAGCGATTTTTGAAAGTCAAATCCACACTATAAAGACATTTACAACTGCCGAATGAGATTCCCGCGCCGCTCGTAGGGTGAATACTTACAGTCCTTTGAGTCTAGTACGATTTCACTACATGTGCGCACCGCGCCTTCGGCTGCTTAGAAAATAACCAGGGCCTCTAGAAAAAGTACTTTCGATTAGCATTAACGACAGTAGAAAAAAAAATAAACGTATGGACTTGACGTATGGTGGAGAAAGAAAACGTCAAAATGTTTCGATCGCCAATGTCAAATCCATAAATTCTGTCATTTCTACTAGCGTCTACGCCAAAAGAAATGTTACCTTGTCTATAGCCCCTGTAGTGCGATTTTTGAAAGACACCCGTAACTCGCTGTAAACAGCAGTAGAAAATGTTAAAATTACTATGGACATTATGCGTCTTTCTACTGCTGATTTGAACGTGTGACTTTCAAAATTCGCACTGCTGTTCTCGCGCTTTTCAGAGCGTCGCGCTGCGACAAGTACTTAGTATGGAAAAAATAGAGTCGGCACGCTAGTAGAGAAATCATACTAGACGGGCTGGTACCCATTGAACATAATCCGCCTCCGTGGAACTGCCTCCGTGGTCTAATGGTTAAGAGCATTGGGCTCTTGACACGGAGGTCGTGGGTTCGATTCCCACGGGGGGCACCTAGTGAAATGTCACTTTGTGCGTTTTTCCCCAGTTGGTTAGGACATTGCAGGCTGAGTCACCTGATTGTCTGAAAAGAAAGATGATTCCGTGCTTCGGATCGCACGTTAAACTGTTGGTCCCGGCTACTATCTCTGGTGGTAGTAGTCGTTACATAAAAACCACGTCAGAGGCCGTAAGGCGGTTTGAATAAACTCTGACACCAGCATGGCTAGCATGCCACCCACGACAAAGCGTTTAAACGAGAAAAACGTCATGCGCGCTCTTTTTGGCGTACGTAAAATAATAAAGATGGAGGCACGTCTCGATTTTTGTCGTTTTCTCGGCGTTGGCATGCTAGAGGGGCAGGGCTTGCAGCCCACTCGATAAGAAGTAGAAGAACATAATAATAGCACATTATGCAATATGCAATTTTCAATTTATTGTTACCTGTTGTGTCATTATAATAACGAGAATACATTTTAATAAAGTTATTTATTTGTATCAAATCATAAATTATGTTGTTAACTTATAGAACATTATCATATTTTAATGTAAGATATGATACACACCTTTTCTGGTAAGCTATAGAGGCTCATATTCTGTACTATAATTGTAAGACCTTGCTAAAACCTACAGTTAAATGTCAAAATCCATACATTTCGACCCTACTTTCCTCGAACTTAAGCATCAATTACATTGAACAATTTGCAGGGAGCCAACATTTACTGTATGGTAGGTAAGGTAACCTAGTTTAAGGTGAACAGAATCAAACGAGATCGAAACCCGAACCTGATTTTTAGTAGGCTTAAGTAGGTAAACTGGTTTTCGCTTCTTGTATGAAAACAATCATCTCGAAAACATTACTAGAACTAAAAAAAGAAAGCAATGCTACCTAACATTATTTAATAAAGAATCTAACCAGCTTTACCGACATTGCCCAATTAGGACAATGCCTTAGGGCCTGTTTCACCAATTCTGGGTAAGTTCTCGTTAGCTTATACGACAGATAGTTTGACATATTTTGTATGAAATAATGTCAAAATATCTGTCGGATAACCTAACAAGAACTTATTCAGAAGTGGCCTTAGTCTTCCAGTTTACAAATAATAAATGACCTATACTCTTTCCTAGCTAAACTAGATATACCTACTTTGACTATTATAATTATCTACTTGTGTAGGTACTATCTACCGACATATTGAATTTACCTTTATATACCGTGTTGGAGTGTCACTGTATTCCATTTCTCTTATACGTATATTTTCAATAAACAGATGTTCTTCAAATACGCGAATTTATAGTAGGTGACCAATTGAGTCTGCCAGTTGCGAAGACCCATATATTTTTAAAATATTCGTCGCTTGGAAAACTGAAGAAAAAATACATCACTTAAAAACGCAAAAAAGCTACAACTCCTCACCCTACCTATACGAAAAAATTGGTAAAGTAGTTTTTACGTGATGCTCGAACAAACAAACAAACACACAAACAATCAAACGAATAGACAAACAGACATAAAAAAAACCTCACTAACTATTCTTTATGATCCAACCTTAGACGATTTATATAGGGACCGCCTCGCCTTAGCATTTCCCCTCTGCCAACGTGCCAGATCAAACAATCTTACGCATTTACATACAATTTTATACCTTATCTATCACTAAACAGCCTTTAATTGCGGAACAATAATTTCGAAGCTATCGCGTTTGGGGTTCACACGACACAGTTTTTCATGAATTTTAACATTCAAAATTAAAATCTAAAGTAATGGAATAAAGTCCAAAGTTGCGGATTTCATGCTGCCTCAAACATACATACCTCATGCTACCAAAAAGTGGCAGATAAGTTTGTTAGTAGAATAAATAAATACTCTAAGGGCATGTTTCACCACTTCTGAATAAGTTCATGTTAGCGTATCCGACAGATATTTTGACATAATTTCATACAAAATATGTCAAACTATCCGTCGGATAAGCTAACAAGAACTTACCCAGAAGTGGTGAAACAGGCCCTAAGGATTCAACTCACGTCAACGACATCTATCATGGTATGTTTTACAGGTTAACCTAACTAAAGCTGCTGGCACGTTCACAGACACATACAAATGAGTTCGATGAGACATTCTGCGTGCAGTGAGACAAAGGCATTGCGTAAATGTGTGGCACGCGCCAGCTTTAGTTAACCGACCTCTATTTTTAATGCTGTTTTTTGTTGGAGCTTTTAACCCTGAGGCAATGACAGCTATCCATGGTATGGTATGCTTAACTACGTTTAACTAGCGGTTACAAAATACCTCATGAAACCTCTTCCGGCTTACCCTTGGCACAGCCCTTGGTGTACCTTATTTTCAAGGTGGAAACAGGGTAATTTTAATATGACATCTGACCACCCTTATTGAGATTACAAATCACAAAATTTAGCTTTAACTTTTAAATTATTGTCTTTAACACTTGCCCGATGAATGAAACTATTAAAATGCGTTTTATTATTAATGTTTCCTGCAATAAAACGTGAATTAATGTTAACATACCCGTGGTATGAAATATTTTCTTTGCATCGTTCAGTGCGGCTCTTGCATCCTAAAACGCTGCACGCTACCATGTTGTGAACTTAAAGTCACCCACTCGCAACAAATTGCAATGAATTAAATTATTACGAAATAACTATTCATCGAAATATAAAGCAACAAACATTTTTATGAAATTTTTGTTGTCTGACTCCGATGTCAGACCATAGAGGCTAGAGCAAAAATATGGCTACGTCAATAAGGACAGCAATAAGGTAGCGATCTCCTTTTTTAACTAGAGTGAATTTGTATTATGCATCCCTCAATGAGTAAATGAGACAAAACACGTTCTTCGTTCTATTACTTGCTCTTTCTACGATAACTAGCAAAATAGATGTTGGCTAATACGCGTGAATTGCACAACCCACGTATTGACTGAATAATGTTGCTTTACACAATCGTCATGGATTATGTAGATACTATCTCATTGTAAATATAATTGTATTTCCTGTGTAAACTAGGTACCTTTATAATATGGTGTAAGTGTATCAGAAGTGGGTACTAATACTTAAAGTAAGTAAAATCTATCCGAAGTGTTTGCCCGATCCACTTCCAAAGTTTGAACTACAATGTAGGTATACAGGGCGTAACAAAACACCGAAGTAATATTAAAAGGGGTGGCTGAAACAATCAAACTGAACAAATTTCTTTATGAAGTCAAAGTCCAAACAAAATAAATCTACCTTTCATTACAAAACTGCAGTACCTACCAGACTGAAATGTATAAAATAACTGTTTTTTTTTTGCGATTTCGAAAATGACTCTCAGTGGAAGTTGATCAAATTGATGATCTTGCTTTTAATATTACAAGCCATTTTTGTTAAGGGTATATTATTCGGAGCGCGCTCCATATAAACGTACTATGGTGATATTTTCAATACTAACCAATTAAAGTCAATGAAATTTAGCAGAAACAATCTAGAAACAAATTTCTATGCTTGTATGGAGTCAGATTTTCGTTAAAATGTATAGTTTTCAAGTTACAGTGCCTCAAAGATTTCCATACAAATCTTAAATTAATCCTAGAATTGAAACTTTATATTTTACGAAAATCGGACTCCATAGAAGTATAGAGATTTGTTTCTAGATTGTTTCTGCAAAATTTCATTGACGTTAATTGGTTACTATTGAAAATATCACCATAGTACGTTTGTATGCAGCGCGCATTTTCGCTCTTGGAATAAAATTCTCTTAAACGCTGTATAAGCAATGAAGATTATGATTGACGAATCTCTATCAAAGATCAGTTCATGGCATCCTTGCACTTTTGCAACTTTCTCCTGCCTCCAGGTTTTATTTCCAACGTTATTCATTTGCCAACACACATGGAAACTAAGCCTGTTAAAATGAATTCAAGAAAATGGTAATCTTGCTTTGAATTTGACGACCCGGTCGGTTGGTGTAATGGTTACCACGCCGGACTGCCAAACCAGGGTCCTGGGTTCGAATCCCGGTTCGGTCATGGATTTTATATGTTCGTGCCGTTGTTGTATGGTTTCCATAATAAAAGCCTTTAGTGCTTAGTTTGGGATCATTACAATGTATGTGCCTGTGAGCGTTATTTATTTATTTATTTATTTAATTACGGCATTCTTTCCAGCTCGCGGTGGTAGAGTCAAAAAGATGAAGCGGTGGTAGTCAAGAAATTAACGTCAAAAAGTTATCTATGTGAATTATGTATTGATAAAAAAAATGTTTGATCTGTCACTTATATGTTGTTACTTCTTCGGCTGTCACAGCCGTCCAGCCGTACACCAGTTCAATATTCAAAATGATCTGAACCCAGAACGATTTGATGAATTCCATTCAATTAGCGACCCGTATGAAGCGGCCAATAAAAATTAACGGCACCCTGTATGGTTTGCGGCCGTTTCAGAATCAATAGCCCACGTTTATCTGGGTTAATCGTTTTGTGTTTTTCGATAATTGTCGCGTTCGTTTTAATGGTAACTGGAGTTTTTGCGAATGATAATTGATACGTCATTATGAGACAACCGAATGGTGTGGTTTTTACAAAAAGTAAGTTCCAATCGGGAGGGTTTGCTTCTACGTAGGAGCTATTATGTTGATAGTGTTATCTAAAGGCTATGCTATACCTACCACTCCCGTAGGTAGCACGCCACGTGAGATAAAATATCCAGAGCTCCGTTGCACCCACAGAAAATTATAAGAGGGGTTAGAAGTGCAAAGTAGGCGTGGAACGCGTCGCCACATGTTATGCAATGATTTGCATAACACCATAAGGCGCGCAGCGTGGTGCGAGCGTGAGGGCATGAGTAGTTGTAGCAGCGTGAGCGGGAAGACAAGTGGCGACAGCATCTCTGAAGCAAAAGCACTACTTTGCATTTCTATACCCTCTTATAATGTTCTGTGGTCGCACCCAATGAGCTCTACATGACAGCCCTTGAGGTCAAACTATAGTACTCTAAAACTCTGTGGTGCTATTGAAAAATGTGATTTCTTCTACTTGTAGTTCCATCTCCTATCGGAGGTTGGCTATGATAGGACTATTCGGACCCTGGAGACTGCTGTAGAATAGTGAGGTAGAGTTCAAAAAAATAGGTAGAGCTAGACAAATATGACTGATTGACATAAATCGTTCTCGCCCTTGAACTTGGCGGTTTCAGTTTGAAAATAGTCTCAGCTGATTTTGATTACAAGCTCTGGGTTTTTACACAATGTGTTCATTTAAAATAAATAAAATAAAAATTCTTATTTCAGACTGTGCATCCATATGTTGTTAGCATCACACTTAAATAACTATGTTAAACACTTAATTGTAGACCGATCCAGTGCTTTATAAAGCTACTGTCACAGTATCTACGAGTAGACCATGTTCAGGATGCTGTTGCATTTCAAATATTTCTTTCCTATTTATAATATAAGTATAGATTTTACATTTTTACTATTATATTCACAATATTATATGTTTACATTATTAGCCAAAACACTAATATGCTGGTTATAATTATGAAACAATTCTGCTTTCTATCTTTAACGGTTCACGAGGTATGGACATGGAACAATGTAAATGTTAGTGATGTTTGACTAGATTAGTCGCCCTCTACGAATAAGTCAACTATAGAAGAGTAACTCTAAGGGTTGAACTACACCACGTAGCACAGCATCGCATTTTTCCATCGCTCCATCCTTTTCTGTCACTCAGGAACGTCATTTGCTAGACCATATAAGATAGACGGAACGGAACAGCACGCCGCGTGCGATCGCGTTCCGTCTATCTTATATGCTCTAGCAAATGACGTTCCTGAGTGACAGAAAAGGATGGAGCGACGGAAAAATGCAATGCCGTGCTTCCTGATGTAGTTCAACCCTAAACGAAATCCACATAATTTTTGGCACCCAATGAAAAATGAAATGTTGTATGAGTTTTGGCGGCACGGTACAGTTTTTAAAGATCAAACTTAGAATACGGTACACTTTTTTTGGTGCCACTATTTGAGCTTCATTTACATTTCTACATTCTTATTCGTAGGTCGCCCTCCGTCGGTAGACCAACTTGGTCAAATGTCAGCAGAGATCTTTACGGACGCTTCCATCCCCATTTCTTTCGTACATCTACGGTCATTTGTCTTGACCTTTCCAAGGATCCAAACTAACACAACATTTACCAATATGACATGGTTTTATTATTGTTATAATTCTTGTTTAGTAAAATATATTTTTATTACATACAAGAATTATTTTAGCAACATACAATAGCTTTTAGCTACAAGTTTTTCTACCAAAAGAATTGTTGTTACATGTACAAAAATATTATGATACAAATTCTAGAAAACGAGAATAGATTTTTCTCTCAGTTAAAGCATAATCTTATTCAGCACAGAAACCAAAATTATCACAAACCTTTGTACAAACTCCCTATTTTTACTCCACATGAAATAGCCCCTATGCCGGATTTGAGCCTTCACAGAATAGAGATACAGTACAGTAGAGCAACTTCATGGAAGCACTCGAATCGACGCACGCAGATGAGCACCACGTACATGGCCACAGGTACCATGGCTAAAGTATGACAGTTACGTTACGTTGAAAGTGGTTTTGTATGGATCCGTAGAAAGAGAAGGCACTATAAGGAAGCACGTGTCTTGTCATATCACTCAGTAAGAGATGCACATAGCAAATTCGCTCTAGTTAAAAAAGGAGACCGCTACTTATTGCTGTCCTTATCGACGTATCCACTTTTTTGTACTTCAGCCGAAGTACAAAAAAGTGGATACGTCGATAAGGACAGCAATCTGACTCCAAAATGTCACTTCATATAAATTTTATGGGACAACCACCTGATTCCAAGATGTCACTTCATATAATTCGGTATCTCATACCCGGTTACACTGATATTCGGTCTACTAGCGTAAGCGAAAAATTTTTCGTCTATGGTATCGATCATATTTGCGAGGGCAACAGTAGCGCCATCTGTTGAGTTTGCCGCTTTAACTTGAGATGTTACGAGTGTTGATTTATGATGCTATCTGTGGCAAGCCCACAAGCCTATGTTCAACAGTTTTCGATGAAAAATGATGATGGTGATAATGATGTGCACTAATTTTGTTACAACTGACTAAACTGGTAATCATAATTCGACGGCCAAAATAAACTAGTGTTTACCCGCGACTTCGTCCGCACAAATTATATACCAGATTTTAAGTCAGATCATAAGCTATCAAAAAAAATTGTTTCATCTAAATCGGTTCAGTAGTTTTTCGTGACGCGCGAACAAACAAACAGAGAAACAGACAGACAAAATTTCTAAAAATGGTTGATTTCGAGTCAGGAATACCTAAAAACCATATCGTAATCTATTTTTTTGTAAATATCTTCAATGTACAGACACACTTCAGTTACAGTTTTTCAGGTACAGAACAGGGATGAACTATGAAAAGATCCATTCATAAGTAACGTCAGTGCTGGTCATCAAATTATGAATTTTAGATAAGCAAAAATCAGGCATTACATAAATAGACGAGCTAATATAGACAAATTTTAACCTTATTTCAACACTCTTAGAGTTGATTACACTTTGACAATGAACGTACATCGCTAATCTGGTGTTTTACCAAATTTAAAATACTGGATAGTGTGGAACAGAAATACATAAATGCACCGGGTTTTCAAAGTAGGTACTAAATCCAACAGTATTTTGATTCGGCTACGTGAATACGGCGTAGCAACGGATTTCGTAGCTGCTACGTCGTAGACAAATGGAGGGCGTGGTAGTAAGTCAGGATCGAGAAATAGCAAAGCTTTTTTTTCAAAATAGATTAGTACCATTATTAAATATCGTAAGAGCCAAGAAAACTATTTTAACTCTGTATTGAAACAACACTTTCCTCCTGCAAATTTGACGCGTCCACGCATCGTAGCGTACACGGAGCAGTTGTCATTTTTGGATTGTTAGTCCTTTTTTTTGTTGTTGCCTTTTTTTGTCGATCTTGGCTACCTAGTGAAAGATGTCCAGCTTGATGGTATTGAAGCACGCCTTTCAGTATGTAACGCATTTAAGGAGTGTTAGGTGTAAGAAATGAGCATGAAAAAGACTAGAGAAGGAACTGACAGAATGTTGTTAAGGGTAGGTATTAATCTAGAAAAAAAAACAGTTTCACAGCCCGCTCGGGCTCCGCCCAACTATTATATTCTATTTTTATTTAATGGCGTTTCCTTGTTAGATTTCGCCAGAGTCAAGTAGTTTGAGGGAGTGTCTATCCAATCCACTCATCACCCTACGTTAGCGCAAAACCCGAAGTCATTAAGTAATTTAAAATCAATCATGCGAGGCTTAGACTAGAGTAAAATTAATGGATAGGCCTAAAGCGCGTTAAGACGTAATAGTAGGTGGAAATACCTCGGAGGCATCTTTTATTTTTCATTTTACGACTAGATTTATACCATTTACCGAAACTAAAGTCATACCTCAGTATTTTTGGATAGTTCATCTAGTGCAATCATCAACTGAATACACGATTGGAATTACTTCACTCGATAGAAAATCGTCACAAAGATGACGTATTTTCATGCATTTTTAAACATTTTTCTCGGTTTAGAAGAACTTAAAATAGTTTCTGATTGTTGGTATTTATACTCACATATTTACCATTAGTTTAACTAGTGCAATCATAAATAAAATCTAGAAAAAGTACTTTGGTTAGTTGTTTTTAATCGAAAATACGGCTCACGCACACACTTTTCGGAGCGCTCGGCAATCGCGTTTCTCATAGAAAATATTCGTCTGGACCTATGGCCCCTTAAGTTGAAGCACACTGCTAGAGCAATTGGTCCAAACAATGTAGCGCTATTATCTGTCAAATTTAGGGCAGTTGCATACAATTTTGAAGTATACCATTCATTAGTTTTGCCTCATTTTTCTGGATTGAAATATTTGCGTAAGGGGCCTATCCATTAATTTTACTTTGATCTAAGATGCTAGGTAGTCAAGGTGCAAAATCAGGTGATACTAAATCTTTCTGTGTCTATCTCCAATCTCCAGAATTATGGACTCTTCAACGGTGAAAAGGGAGCGAAAACAAGTATCCACTAGCGGGAAGATATTTCAGGCGCTCGAAGATGGCACATCCTGATTGGTCGATATAATTACGCGCGTTATTAAAATTTTTAACAGCACAGGAGCACTCGTCTGCGTGCGTGCGTTGATTGGAGCGCTTCCATGAGTTGCTTTACTGTATATCTCTCTTCTGTGACGTAACGTTGCCCGAGGCCGCGTATCGTTCACGTTTGACCTTCCAACCCCCACTGCGTCGTAAAGAGAAATTATAAATAAACTAACATTTTGCCCGTTGAAAAATAAACGGAGCTACGTCAGCTACGCAGTCCTGCTCTCTCTAGAGGTTTTTTTCCATTTATTTCTTTTAGATTTTCTACTGCGTGTTTCTGTTTACAATGGAAGTTTTAGGCCGAGATTCAGAGACGATTTGTAAGTCATAGTTCGAACTCCCGTATGTCAAAATCCATACGTTTCGACCCTGCTTAGCTCGAACTAAGACTAAAAAAATCGTCTCTGAATCTCGGCCTTAACTGCGATAAAACAATTGACTTTTTGCACGTGTACAATTTTCAGAGCCAAATACGAAACAGTGGACTATTTTGAAGTAGACTTATTGCAAAGTGAACTATATACGAGCAGGACTGATTGCTTACCTGTTTTACTGGACTTTTTGCTTAGACGAACAAAGGACAAAATCTGATTGAATTGTCGAATAAATTATCGAATTCGATAGGGATTTACGACGGTAAACAACTGTGAATAGTAGTCGATAGATTACGAGATTAGGCAAATGTGGATTTGGTCATCCAGCAGCCAGTTGTGGGTTGACGACGAAAGTGCCACCAAGATGCTGCTTGAAATAATTGATTAATTTTCACAAGCATAATATGCTCACGACCTAATTCCATGATAAAGTGGTCAAAGATGTTCTAAATATTTTATAATATTATCTACATTTTACTAGCAGTATGCCCAATCTTTCAACGGTGAAAGGAAATATCGTGAGGAAATCTGCATACGCTGAAGAAGAAATTCTGATGTGTATGTGAAGCTTTCCAATCTACATTGGGCACGCGTGGTGGACTCACGAACGCCCATCCCTCAATAGGTAGCCTCAAGGAATGTATGGGCGTATTGGGCGATAATACACCACGGGTAAGTACGCTTATCACTACAAGGCACAGGCCTACGCCTGTACCATGCAGTGGGACGTTTAAAGGCACTATGATAATGATGTTGACAAATCTTCAGAACAGGATTCTGATCTTCATGAAGATGAAGGAAATCAGTGTTCAGTTTAGTAAATGACTCTGCGAGTTTAACCTTATACAGGGTTCTTCTTAATAAGCTGCCGGTTCTTTAAGGGGATGATCAGACCATCAGAATAAACAACTTTCTCTGTGAGACCAACATCTGAATTGCAAAAAACGTTTTCTTTTTCATATAAAACTGCTATCCGATTCGACTCCATTGTTAGGTATATGGGAGAATTGATTTGATTTTTTGATGTTCGTCCCATAGAGAAAGTTGTTCAGTTTGATGGCTGTTCATCTTCTTAAAAACCACTGACATATACTCTAGCGATAGAAAAGCTCATTCAAACAAACAACATGTCACACAAAACAACACAAAATGATACATTGCGGTCTGTCATTGCCATAGTGACGAAGTGAACTCGGGGACATAAATGTGGTGCGTCCACCGCATTCAAGTGGAACATGTTGCTTTTATGAAAGGGCCTGTCTATCGCTAGAGTGTAAGTCAATGTTAAAAACCGTTTGCACATTAAGTTTGACCCTGAATAGATCTGAAAGATTCTTGTCCCAAAACGTCTCTGCCAGGACATAATCCTAAGTACGTACCATCCATCCTGGTATTAATATCTGAGATCATGATGCATTATTAATGTAAACATGTTTGAGCATGTTCCACCTTCTCATTTTAAATGAGATGAGTGGGCGAGCTCAGACCCGGCCGTTAAAAATACCTACCCTGGTTAAAAGTCAAAGTCTTGTCGTTAATAATTTGTTGCTTTCAAAAAATGTGTTAGACTAAGTCGTGAAAATGTTATGCAATGCTATATATTTGTAATCTACTCATAAAGCCCTTTTATTTGATACCCCACATGATAAATAAAAATTATATGGCCA
This sequence comes from Agonopterix heracliana, assembly GCA_963693445.1. Classification (NCBI taxonomy): domain Eukaryota; kingdom Metazoa; phylum Arthropoda; class Insecta; order Lepidoptera; family Depressariidae; genus Agonopterix; species Agonopterix heracliana. The sequence goes on along the minus strand of OY856312.1, from coordinate 4,612,179 downwards.
TCTTTATGACGTCACAGTTTCTGCCCCCATAATCTGAGCGCTTGTCAACTCGTATATCCGTAATCTGGTGGTCTTTCTACACCCATTGACACCAGCTGACTTCATATCCGGGATGACTTGAACGGAATCGTATTTAAACCCCGAGTGGCCGACCTACCTACCTGACGTTCTATCTATCTATCTATAACGTCACGCCTCTTTCCCAATGGGGTAGGCAAAGACCAGAGCGCGCCATCTACTACGATCCTTACATACATCTTTTGCCTCATTCACATCCATACATCTCTTCATACATGCCCGTCGGTTTCGAGTACTCCGCACCTTCCTACCTGACGTTCATTTGGCAAAATAGGCAAAATAGACTTATCACTTGAAATATTCGCGTAATCTAAGATTCAATTTCAATATACAACTTCTACGACGTCTCAGGAAGTCCCGGGAGCTGTTGCAAACCATTAAAAGGAGGAAAGTCGCCTACCTTGGTCATATCTTGAGGAATGAGGGATACCAACTGCTCTTGACTATAATAATGGACAAAGTAGAGGGCAAAAGAAGCGTCGGTAGGCCACGAATTGCATGGCTCTCGAATCTAAAAGAGTGGATAGACATCGCCAGCGTCGAAGAGCTGTTTCGTTTGGCGAGAGATAGACAGGGATATGCAGAGCTGACTGCCAACCTCCAGTAATGGAGTACCCGAAGAAGTGAAGTGAAGTTTTAGAACTTTGCATTCTAGTGAGGAAGCATCCAAGCTACTTCCCTCGTACAAGCGACATTGACCGACGCTACAAGACAAGACAAAACAATGACAAACTCGTCCCTATCACCCCGCGCCTCTCCATGTATCAAGACGGACCGCAATATAATTATGGAGTCACGTTGCAGGAATTGACCCGAGCACACGTCTCGCGTGGTTTTCGCGCGTCGCGTTTTTGCCTGCCACGAGGCTCCGCAATCCTCAATCTCTTCTTGTTCTTGACAAAAACAATCCCTGAGATTGGGATAGATACTCCCATAAATTACACTTGACACTGGCGAAAATGCGGTGCTACGCACAAGCAAAAAGCCATTAATTATAAATAAAAAAAATATATATATAATTATGGCTATGAAAATTTATAACCACTTGGCAAATACAATAAAGAACCTTCAAGGTAATGAGTTTGTTAATTGTCTAAAATAATTACTACTTGAGCTATTACTTTAAAAGCTACTACAAATGAAAGAAAATCTGGATGACAAATTGTTATTCAGCATGCATAAATATCTAGTTATTAATATTGTATATTGTAATGTTATCAGATTTAAAAGTTAATAATTTATGTACCCTGTCCTAAATACAGTCTTGAAATTGTAAAATATTTAATAAAAATTAATATATTATGACATTGAATGCCTTGAAGAGGCAGATTGCTGTACCACAAATAATTATACCTACCATCTTATGTAACGTGTGCAATCAACAATGAAAAAATGAATTGAATGAAATTATGAAGAAGTAAATAAATATCTTGGACATTGTCAAGATATTTTGACAAGTAGAATCGACGATTATAATAATACTTCTTTAAAAACATTACTTTCTTCTCTAAATAAACAGAGAGCTAGAAAAGTTACACGTAATGAAGGAAAACAAATTTCTACCAATATAAAGAGGATAAAGAAAAGAAATGTGTAACTCGGAATCCAGCAATCACACTTAACTCAGTTTTGGAGATTAAGTTTAAACGAATCCATTTGAGAGACGCCTAAATCCTTATGTCGACATTGAAATTATTTTCAAGAAATCTAGTTACCGTGGCTTTGCTCGCTTACGTACCAAAATTAAAGTGCCTTGCCTATTATAAGATTTTGCTTCCAAGGAAAATAGCGTACTTTATTTAAATTAATCTTTTATACTATGGTTAGGATGACATAGAAATACCATAGTGTAATAAAGACGAATAGTGGTGAAGCTCAGGGCGGCGGTTATAGGATCGCGCGGTGTGCGGGGGACGGGCGAGCGTACCCTAATATAATTCGTTTAGAGGGTACGCGCGCACCGTGACCGCTGAAAGTCAAACAAGACTGCAAATATATCCCTTATCCCTTAGTTTCCTCGCACGGGACCACTGGGAATACAGGGTAACATAAAACCGAAAAAAAAACCGCGGTTCAATAAATTTGAGTCGATTAGATACTGCAGTTTTGTATGAGACAGCTGATATATTTTTTTGGCGATTTCGAAGTTGGCTCCATATTGAAAGTTGTTCAGTTTGATGAGTAGAATACGATGCTGAAGTTATCCGAAGTGATATAAAATTTACCCTGTATATTATGGGGGTTAGAACAAAGAGATTTAACTTATTACTACTTATAGACAGGACATTTTGTTTGTTCTGTGTGACCGATTTGTTTGTTGGGTATGTTAATGTACCTATGTTAAATGTAGGTATCCCATAGAAGCACTTAGTTTAAATTAATGTTAGTTACTCTTTTCATTTGTGAATATTTTATATTTTGTATGTTTTCTTTTTTCTTCCTGATTTTCCGAGTCTCACGAGATTTTTTTGTAGTCAGATCATGTATTTTTAGTAACAGTTTACACTTTTACGTAAACATAAATTACAAATCGATACCATAACGCCATATATTGCCATTTTTTTAACAAAAATTTCATTTGTATGAGATGGGACACCATGCCCCGAGGTAACAAGTCGTGGATTACGCTTTGGATAAAGAAATTCTATTCTATTCTATTCTGGTTCGCGATGTCCTCTCTGTAGTAATAAGTTAAATATCTTTGGGTTAGAATCTGACTCCGAACAGAAAAAGGTAGAAACGTTCATTCTGACTTAAGAATTATTTCGAAAATAAATGCTACGTTAGGCAAGAATTTGATGAATCTTTGAAGCCTCATCTTGATAAAATAGAAGGTAAGTTCATGTCCATTTATTTTTTATACTCGATTACAAATCAATGATAGTTACGTAAATAAGCTTTTCATCCCTCCGGACGTAAAGCGTCAATTATCGTCCCGCTGCGCTAAACGAAGTTGTCGCTTTCACCTCCGTCGAGAAGAAAAATAGTATACTAACCTCGGACAATAAATAAGAAAGCCTCAGATCACATGTTTGTAGACCTCAGCTTCGCCTCGGTCAACAATTACATGAGATCTGAGACCTTTCTTACTTTCCTGTCCTCGGTGTGTAATCTACTATAATGATAATAATAATTATCTAGTACAGTTACCGTTAGTTGCTTGTTATAATGTTAATGAATACAGTTAATTATTATTATTATTTCAGTCATATGAAAACAGTTGTATCGAATACCAAGATTTAGGCAATTTAGAATTGTTTAATTGTAGACTAAATATGATCTAGTGTCAAGATTCTAATCGAGGGTGTCTTTCTAAAGTGAAGCTCCCAATACATTAAAAGAAAAACGTGACTTAGGTCTTTTCTTTTATGAAATAAATTAAAACCTAAAAGCGCAGCCATGGAAACTAACTTTCTTTACAAACATAGAGAAAACGTTTATAGATGTCTAAACTTTAGTAAAACCACAGGTAAAACTGTAAATTTTGTTAAAAAAATATTAGTCTTGTGAATAAAACGTGCTTTGAAATTGAAGCATGCATGTTTCCCCACGATGTTTTCCTTCACCGAAAAGCCAGTGATGTTACAAATAGTACATAAATTTCGAAAAACTCATTGGTACGAGTCGATTGAGGGATCAAAACATCGCAAGCAAGACGACAGGCAAAATTACTCGCCACTGGACCACCACGGTATAATCTTGTGAATAAAAGAGATAATTATTTATACATGGGCTTCCATACTATAGTGGTAGCGAACGCGTGTGCCAGTATTTTTAATTTACTTACTTATTTAGTATGTCAAGGATTTTTCGTCGCTTCCAATTTACAAAGAGATACAATTAGACAGAGTCCCTGATTTACATTTTATTTGGATGCTCCGTGTAAATTCTTGTATGGCAATTTGTACAATACCTCATTATCCTTATCGCCACTAAAATTGACTTTCATTTTCTAGTGTTTTATTGTATTGAAATAAAAAGTGTCATCATATTCAAACTGTTCATAATTCGACACCTTTTAAGAGCATGATCAGACTGACAAACTGAACAACTTTCTCTATGGCACCAACAACGAAATCGCAAAAAAAAAATTTGATGTTTCTTACAAAATCGCAAACCTATAGAGGTACTCTAGCCAAATGTATGGCACAGCAGATTTTTCGCGATTTCGGTGTTAGTGCAATACATGGTGTAACAAAACACCCTAGTAATACTTAAGGTGGTGCTTCAGACCATCAAACTGAACAACTTTCACTATGGAGCCAACTTCGAAAACGCGATAAAAAATTAGCTGTCCCATACATTTTAGTCGAGTCGCAGTTTTGTATGGGACAACTTTTTTTTTCGATATCGAAGTTGGCTCCAGAAAGTTGTTCAGTTTCATGGGCTGAAGCATCTCCTTAAGTATTACTATGGTATTTTATTATACCCTGTAGAAAAAGTTGTGCAATTTGATGGTCTGACCATCCCCTTAAAAAGTGTCAGCATACTAAGAAGGACCCTGTATACTCGTAAGGGCGCTCGAGCGCGCTGTATACAAAAGAAGTTCGCTCATAGGCTGGACGTTTAGTAATCTAAAAACCAATACCTAAGTAGGTATGTCGTTACCTTGTCAGATTTCCATTTCCATGTAAATGGCTCAGACTGTACTATAGCATTAATATAACTATTATTGTAATTATAGCTGTAAGTTTTCCAAATAAAATAAAATAAAATATATAAATAAAATAAAATATATAGGGTCCAACTTAATATGCTGACACTTTTTTAAGAGGATGATCAGACTGTCAAACTGAACAACTTTCTCTATGGGACCAACAACGAAATCGCGAAAAAAAAATCTGCTCTTCCATACAAAACTGCAAACCTACTCGAGCCAAATGTATGGGACAGCAGATTTTTTTTCGCGATTTCGATGTTGGTCCCATAGAGAAAGTTGTTCAGTTTGATGGTCTGAACATCCCCTTAAAAAAGTGTCAGCATATTAAGAAGGACCCTGTATAAATAAAATAAATAAATATTTAGTTTCATAGGAATACCGACTGCTCTCAAACGGTGAAGGAAAACATCGCGAGGAAACCTGCTTATACAGAAGAAGAAATTCTGATGCGTATGTGAAGTCTACCAATCCGCATTGGGCACGCCCAAACACCCTCCTAGAGGGTAGGCCTGTGCCCTGCAGTGGGACGTATAATAGGCTGATGATGATGATGACTGCTAGCATTAATTTAAGGTTTGTATGGATATCTTTGAACTACGATAGCTTTGGAAATAAGTATTTAAAAATAAAAAATCTGACATGGTACCGACACAGATATATTATGTTTCTAGATTGTGTTAAAAAGGACGGAATTTCGTTTTGTATCGAGCGCTTTATTTGGAATATCCTCTTAATAATACGACGAAAAAGTTCACTATGTATTAATTCAGTTGTGTATCAGTTGATAAACGTTACAATACACAGTAACTTACAAACCATAGTCAATCAAATTATTTACTTAACTACCTCCCGTTTTTGGGTAACTTTGTAACCATTTTATTCATTAACCATGGCACTTTTTGAGCTGAAAAATAAACTGAACCATCTGAGAAGTGATATGAGAAGTGATGTGATTTTTCTAAAAATCGATTTTAATTAATAAAACCGAAGAAAAGGGACTCTAAAGTCACCCCTTTTTTCCAGTTGTAACCATTTTACTCTTACATTTTAAATCGGAATAAAATGAAAATTTACAATATTGTTCACAATACGATTTAGAATGATGTGGTTTTCTAACTTTTTAGAAATTTATAAAAAATCATCTAATTTTTCAAAGAAAACAGCTAAATTCTGACCGGAGCCACGCGCTCGTTTGCATCGATTAGTATGGAGAGTCGTGGTCCAGGGCAGATACGCCGTAGCTCGTATTTTCAATTCACCACACTGAGTGTCCGGGTAGCCCAATTTTGATTAAAAGGACATTGAGACAGATTAAATCCTTTGACACATTTGTTTCGGCGATCAATCACATTCGCATAAATTACGTAGGTGGTAGGTATTTACCATAGAGGTATTATACCAGGAATAGAGGAACATACAGCTGAGAGAGCGAGATGTACCTAGCGGCACCACTGTATAATAGAAAGAGATACATAACGCGAGGCAATATAACCGTTTTCTAGTCTCTCATCAATTTTTACAATTCGGTTTCCGTGAATAATTTGGAATCTAAAGTGAAATCGTCGATAATTTTGTTTTGTGAAATATACTGACACTACTTCATTAATTTATCCACGATTTCACGTTAGACTTAGAATTATAGACAGTATTAGAATTTTTGCCTGCGAATAGTCTCCTGAAAACATCCAAAAACGGTTTCATTTGACAACTCATGCCACTGTCTCTATTCCTGTGAGGTATAATAACTTTATTTTATGTACTTATTTTCAAAGGGCTTTTAGTAATATTGACTGTCTACCAGTGGCGTGCACTCAGGGTAAGCACAAATACAGTAAAACCCTTTTAATTTCTAAACTAAAAGCATTTTGTTTACTAAATGTCTTTTAATTGCTTAACTGCTTGTATGTTAACATTATAAAAGTCATTTAGTAAGCAAAATGCTTTTTAGTTTGGTAATTATTAGGGTTTTACTGTATTTTTCCTACCCGGAGTGCAAAACACTAATAATTTCTAAACTAAAAAGCATTCTGTTTTCTTAATGATTTTTATATGTTTATATACAGGTAGTTAAGCAATTAAAGATCATTTAGTAAACAAAATGCTTTTAGTTTAGAAATTATAAGGGTTTTACTTTATTTGTGCCTACCCTGAGTGCAAGCCACTGCTGTCTACAGTTTCAACCTATGGCGCAAAACCTCATACACCCCAACTATTTTTAACGAAATAATTGTATAATTGACACAGGGTCTGGTACAAAACTCTCGATAAAAGTGTCCCGAACTAACCTTTTAAAAATGTGGGTATCAGGCACGGGCCTGAAAAAAAGACTGACGTAATGTAACACTAAAAAGATGTGAAGCATGCAAGGTCCTACATTTTCGTTTGTTCTACAAGACACACACAGATGCACTAGCTCTGGGCGCAGATCCTACAACCGGTCACCATTATGTACTGCGTGACAGCACGCACACAAAAAAGAAATGGGTGCTTCACTCGTGATAAGACGAGATTACGTCTGTCTTTTATTCAAGTCTGTGGTATTAGGGTGGTTCTAAAAACATGAAAATTCTAATTTTGTACGGGGCACCATGTCAAACGTTTGTGTTTCTCTAAAAAACATCTAACATATTTTTTCAGATTATAAAAAAGAGTTTTGAGGTACCAGCGCTACCAGCTATGAAATTGTAGGTTTTTATAAAAAAAACTTGATTTTGTTCGCGACTTAGTTCGCCCGGTTCCCGTCATTGTAGCAAATTAAAATGTTTACCAGTTCATAAGTCTAATTATAAACATTTAGATTCAAAAAGTTTCATCAAAAACGGTCAAGTAGTTTTTATGCGATGCTCGAACAAACACAAACATCTAGTTTTATAATAGAGTAGAAAACTAGATATTGCCCACAACCTCGTCCACATCAGTTTCTGTCATCGTAGCAAGATAAAAGATATACTTACCAATTTTTAGATAGATCTAATTATAAACTTTAAGACACAATACATTTTATCAAAATCGGTCAAGTAGTTTTTAGGTGCTGCTTAAATGAAAACAGACATTTTCAGTTTTATGATTAGTATTTGTATGACTATCACGTACAAACTACTGGACTGATTTTGATAAAATATGTATTGATAGTTTTGGAGAGCAGCGTCGTCGGTGGCGCGTTGCGGAGAGCTATGGACCTTAGGGTTTTCCGGCGTCAAAAGTTTTTACTGGTTCATCCACTGACATATACTCTAGCGATAAACAGGCCCTGTCAGAGAGGCAACATGTGCCACTTGAATGAGGTGGGCGCACTGCATTGATGTTCCCGAGTTCACTTCGTCACTATGGCAATGATAGATCGCAATGTGTCATTTTGTGTTGTTTTGTGTGACATGTTGTTTGTTTGAACGAGCTTGTCTATCGCTAGAGTATATGTCAGTGGGTTCATCATACAGGTTGTATCCGTAAGACAGAGTACAATAATTACTACCTTGTGTTAGGCCTAGCAACCGCTTCAAAAGTAAAACGAGTTAAAAACCTTGCACGTGTAAAGTATTTAAATGTTGACCTTTATGTCAAAATCTCTAAAGGCTACAAAGGAAAATAAAAGTAGCCTTGGACCTATTATGAATGAATTATTTGAATCATGGGTCACTTGGTCCATAATAAATTAAATGTGGACTTAATTCCCTTATATTACAAAGATAATAAAGGGCATCCCTTAAGGCATTTCCTCTTTTGGTTTCATTGAAAATTCAGAAATAATTTATGCGTCGACGTTTAGATTTTTAATCCATTAAAAATATTCATATTCAAATAATATTCTCAATAGACTTTCATTTAAAACATGTTTGAAACACTTTAGGAAAGAAAATTGAAGTAAATGTGTAGTTGAACACTACTTATAAAAGCAAATAAGAGCCTTCATATTTATTATAAGAGAATTAAACTATAAGAAATAATGAAATCAACGCCAAAAGTTTTGCTAGTTTAGCATAAGCATGCATAGCATATGCTTACGACTATATTCCCCAAGGGGGTAGTTAGAGATATTCTGAAACCTCAGAACATCCACGATTCACCAGTAGTACCGAAACTCTGTCCAGTGAGACGGGGGGTGAGCACACACTTATAATATAATAGACATCGGGTACAATGCCTCAAAATTGAAGCATGCAAGTTTCCTCACGATGTTTTCCTTCACCGAAAAGCCATTCGTACATAAATTCCGAAAACCTCATTGGTACGAGATGGCCTGGACGGGGATCGAACCATCGCCTCCGGCACGACCACGGCTTGCTAGTTTATCTCTTCGAAATTCAATAATATCTCACCGATCCCCGCTACCCAATCCGCCGCGTAGTCCCAGCAACCCGTAACGCTTTCTGGGTGCCGGCAGGCCGGCTGCTTGGGTTCTATCACTGGTTCGGTTGACCTAGGTACCAGGGCGCTTCGTCGTCACTGGTGTGATCCCCCCATAGTCCGCAGTAATAAGCAGTCGATGCTCCCTGAGCAACACTATAAGATAGTACTCTGTGCTGTAAGTATTGGTAATTTCGAGAAACAAAATCGATATGCGTCGTGTCGTTGGCGCGTTGCGAAGATCTCATCATCAAAGCCTATATAGGGTGAAATCGATATCATTAGTATCCTATTAAACTAAGAGTCTACCCATCAAACTGAACAACTTTTAGTATGGGAGCAAACCAATCGGAGAAAAAAAAAAATCTGCTGTCCCATTAAATACTAATCTGTAAGTAGGTATGGGACAGCAAATTTTTTTTTGCTCCGTTTGGTTTGCTCCCATAGTAAAAGTTGTTGAGTTTGATGGGTAGACTCTTAGTTTAAAAGGATGCTAATGATTTCAATTTCACCCTGTACACGTTCCGCTGCTGGGTACAGGCCTACAGGGAGGGTGTATGGGCGTTAGTCCACCACGCGTACTCATTGCGGATTGGTAGACTTCACTATGCATTGGAATTTCTTCTTACGATGTTTTCCTTCACCGTTTGTGAGTTATCGGTATTACGTATTTAGGTTAGAAAAAGTGAGTGGTATATGGCATGCATCCGTGTGGATTCGAACCTGGGCCTCAAGATTAACTTTCCATAGCTCTCTACAACGCGCCACCGACCGGGACCATGGACACTCAATCATTAGATTCCATGAATTAATGAGTTTGAAACGATGAAGGAAAACCTCGTTTCCTGAAGAATATTAAGATGCCTGTGTCAAGTCTATTAATGCGCATTAGCCTCGCGTGACTTCCTAGATCTCAAAATTTCTTCCAACAACACACCTAAAAAAATAGCAAAATCAATGAAATAAAAAGCCACTAATATGCCACTGAGGATATTGTAAGTACTTCTTGGGGCTACCTGACTTTCCTTCCAAATGGGACATTACGGGCCAAAGAGCTCTTTTAGATTCTCAATGCGACTCGATTTCAATGTAACGGGACGTTACTAGTGAACTAATGTTCGAATTAGAACTAAAGGTTTCTTGTATGCTTAGTTTGTAGTGTTAGTCATGGGGGTAGATTTGAAACTAATAGTCTTAAAAGGGGTTTTGTCCTCTTTCTGCCTAGGTTAGGTAGGTACCCCAGCCAAACTCATAGTAAGCCTTACTATGAGTTTGCACTGCACTGTAGTAAACTTCAGGGTGAAATTGATATCATGAGCATTTAAACTAAAAGTCTACCCATCAAACTGAACAACTTTTACTATGGGAGCAAACCAATCGGAGCAAAAAAAATCATCTGTCCCATTGAGTCGTTTAGGCAGCGGCGCGGCGCGGCGGCGGCGGGTGCAGTTTAGTATGGGACAGCTGATTTTTTTTGTTGCCCAAAAGTTGTTCAGTTTGATGGCGTAGACTCTTAGTTTAAAAGGATGCTAATGATATCAATTTTACCCTGTATATTAGTTTTACTCCCATTTTCGTATTGAATTTCGTACAGCGATTATTTTGATACTTAACTGATTTTGACATACAAAATACGCGCTGTAACCATGTAGTCGGTATTAATACAGTGTCAACTTATGGTAGGCCTACAGTTTTTCCTCTTTGAGATAGGTGTACCTACTATCAAATGAACAGTCTACAGCCGCAGTCTTTTTTCTTATGATCCTTGTTCCTACCTATATTTTAACTAAAAACTCGGAAACACCTTATAACATAACATTACATAAATATTCTTTTCGTACCACTTGCTCAAAAAAGTGACATTCTATGCCACAAAAACAATAGTCATTATTAACCTGTTAAAAACAGGGAAAGAAAGTTGTACTGAATTTCATTCATCCCCTAGGGAGAGAATGTGATTTAAATTTGGAACTGAACTACATCTGTGTTTACACCATTGAGTTTGTATATAAAGCATTATACTTCTTTTGTAAAAGGAATACGCATTTATTTTTATGAAATATCTCGATAACGGTGAATCCTAGCGAAAAAATAACCATTTTTTCGAACCCCTTGGTTACGCAAATCCGACCCTTCCGCATGCAAAAATAAAAAAATAAATCATTTATGTCAAAAAAAAAATAATTTTTTCGCAAATGGTACGAAAAGTAGAGTATTTTCCTCGGTGATAAAGCTGTCTTAGTCTTGGGTGAGTTTAAATCCCTCGCTAAACTCAGGACTCGTCTTAAAGCTAACGCGCGTCGCTTCGCTCGTGATTTAAGTTTTTAACACCCTCGCTACGCTCGGGAGTAAACCTCGAGTCCTTCATCACGCTCGCGATTTAAAACCCCACCCGCGACAGAAGACACTGCTTTATCCCCTTGGTTAATAATCTACTATTATTAGCACACTAAACCTTAAGCATACAGCAACAAAATAGAATAATAAAAAATAAAATGTTAATAAAAACTAAAAAGAAAAAGAAGTCCTGTAGAATTCTGGTAAGTAATATTGAAGCGACTTTCACAGTCAACCAATATCGATTTGTAAACTCATAGAATTACAGAATTCAAGTTGGACAAGTTGGTTCAAATATAAACTGAACTATAAAACGTCAGAAATGTACTCGTTACATAAGTTCGTCCACGATGTTTTCTTTCACCTAAAAGCCACTTATTTTACAAATTACAATTTTAACAATACAAAAATTACGATGAAATTTGATACAATAACGTAAAATTACTCATTCTTCTCAATGATAAAATACTGTTTTCATAATACTGGAGAAAATCATCATCATCATCATATCAGCCGATAAACGTCCACTGCTGGACATAGACCTCCCCAAAAATGGGGGGATTTGCCATAATCGCCACGCTTGGCAGGCGGGTTGGCGATCGCAGTTGGATTGAATGTGTGTACTCAGAGGATGCTGCTGCCCATCCTCCGGTAGATCCCTTAGTCGCCTTTTATGACACCCACGGGAGGAAATGGGATGGTGCTACTCTTAGCCGACACCACACAGACAGACTGGACTACTGGACACGGACTGGAGAAAATAATACAAGATAATTAAATTTGATTCATATGTACACCTACTTTGAAGGTTATCTATATAATCAATCCCTTTTAATCATAGTAATCAAATCAAATATACCAATCTTAAAGCTTGATTATTTAGTTGAAATACCTAATCGTAATTTAGGTCATACATTCAACTACAGAGGATCAGACTATGTTATTCATGTCACAATAACAGTACACTATAATCCGTAATTGGTTTGAAGCAAAGACTTGGTTCCATAGATAAATTTAACTGTAACGCAGAAGTGCTACTCTTGACTATGCTCATAGTTGATTTCGACTGCATCGATAGCTCACTTACAGAATTAGTAATGTATTATTCGATCAATCAAACTAGCCCACATCAAGCCACTGCTGGACATATGCCCCCCTTTTTAACTCGCCAGATCTCACGGTTCTGCACTAATCGCATCCAATGCAAACCCGTTACCCTTTTAATTTGATCGGACCACCGTGCTGGTGGTCTGCCCAATGACCTCCATCGCTCTTGGCTAGTAGATTGGTTACTTTTTACGACACCCATCAAGGTTGATGATATTCTAAGTCAGACACCAAATAATAGAAGCTGTAATTATAGAAATAACGAAGCGATACCGCATAACATGTAGCTATATTATGGAGTACAAATCAACGATGTTTTTATAAAAAATAAGAGCTATGCACGCGTGCAATGCGGGGGACGGGGTACTGGGAAAGTAGCAGGTAAGTCGGTACTGGGACACGACTCCCCGGCACCCGGTCACCGCACACAATTTGACCCGTCGCGACCGCCGTAGGTATCACCTATATATTATTATTATCCTTCCCTCCTTCTGCTTCCATAATCAAGTCTTTGACCGCCGATTGTAGTAAACACGACACGATCGACATCAATCATGTCTCAGTGGCCACCTGTCGATTCCGAGCGATACATCTTACTCGGACACGGGAAGATTACTAATCCATCCATAATCGGATACACTTGTAAAATATATGGGACGGTGTGTCGATTGATTATGAAGTTGAGATGAGATAATAGATACACGGAAACTATTCACTCTTACTTTGAAGTAATTCGGGTTGTAAGTGCTCGGAAATACTGACGCAGGCAGGGCATTCCACTCCTTGGCTGTGCGCATTATAAAAGAATCAGAAAGGCGCTTAATGCGGATAAGTTTCGGAAGTCCGAAAGTAGAAAGGGGAAGGTGGGATGAGCTCATGCAGCTCTTGTGTACACTCACCGAAGTACAATCTGTAGAAGATCTATCAGAATTCAATTGATAGCTGTGTGAAAAAAAACAACAAAATTTCTTGTTAATCTGGTCTGTTATTTACTTGTAAGGCCTGCTAAAATAAATAGTAAAGTTGTAGATATATTTGGTAGGTCGTCGAAGGAAGGTTTTCGCAACAATCATTGCGTCATCTTATTTAAGAGCTTTGCTCTTGTCGGTGGAGAATTTGCTAATCCTGAGGCAAAGAAGAAGGGGCATAGGAAGACCCAGACAGAGTTATCTAGCCCAAGTGCAGGAGAAAGTTGGTGTCGTGTCGTGGTTCTTGATAAAGAACTCAAGATACCTACTAGCAGAAAAGAGACAGTATTGGCGAGTACTTTCGCAACATTCCATTGATAAAAAGGTAATTTAATACCTTTGTTGTTATCAGTCTAGAAAACTTATTTTCCTGGAGCAAACAAATACCAGAATCTTCAAAGGAACAAGACAAGCTCAAGTCATAACCAGCATCAATGTTTTCGAATGCTTATATATTTTGGAAACAGTTTGTGAAAGCTAATAATAAATTATGAATTCATTAGTTCGATTTATTCCACAACAGTTTTTTGCTTATTCGGTACAGTCATGAAGACAAATTTAAAACTCAAACGTCAAATAAAATACGAAAAAATTTCTTCCGATTGAAAGCTGTGTAGCTTTTTGTAAATTTATCACTCGGCGATTGGAAGATGAAATTAAATGGACGAGAATAAAGAAGTGCAAGTTCCTCGCGATCCACATTTCTGTCTCAAAGTTTTAATTGCCCTCCATCTTCCAAGTTGAGAAATTAATAATATCTTTCCATGAGACTTTAATTCTGAATATTATTCGCAGAAATCTTACACTTTTCGTCTTGTAATTACATTACCTTCGGATAGCGATTGTAAAACTTATGACTGTTTTCAAAATGTTTGCTAATTTAATGATAATGGAAATGGAATTATCGTATCTAGGTACTAGTATTAAATCAAATGGACATAGAATTAAAATAAGAGTCAAAAAAAAATTATTTTTTATTTTATAACATACGCAGGGTTAACTTAATTGCGTTACATAGGTACTTAAGGGGCGCTTCACAACACAAAACTGAACAACTTTAACTATTAGACCAACAACGAACTCGCGAAAACAAACCAGCTGCTCCATACATTTGGATTGAAATACCATATTGACGTTTTCTATAAAACCGCTGATTTTTGTTCGCGATTTAAGGCCTCCGCTCATTGCAGCGATATTATCGCTGCGATTTTGCGATAATTGTTCTCACTACATTTTGTATGGGAACGCGCGCGATCCTACACACTGCCGCGATATTATCGAGCGATAATATCGCTGCAATTTTGCGATAATTGTTCTCAGTACATTTTGTATGGGGACGCGCTCGATCCCACACACTGCCGCGATATTATCGCAACCTGACGCAATCTCTTTCTACTACATTCAATGAAAGGCGCATGCGTGACGCGAATCGCGGAATCGCTGCAGTGTGTAAGGTGTCGCGATATCGCTGTCGATAATATCGCTCGATAATATCGCTGCAATGTGCGGAAGCCTTTAAATGTTGGTCCCATACCATAGTGAAAGTTATTCAGTTTGATAGTCAGAAGCACCCTAAAGTAAGTAGTTCAATTAAGTTTACACCCTTTATTTAACACTTTAAAACTCGATTTTACCCGCATATTCACCCATGCTATTGTTAGGTGCCGATAGTAGTACCTACCATCCTGCAAATCACAATATGCATGCAATCATAAGGGTTCCTTAGTCAAACAAGGAACCCTTATACTTTCGTCCATTCTGTTTGTCTGTCTGTCTGTCTGTCTGCATGCCCCGCCTCAATAACTCGCTGATTTTATAGTATATTTGCATCCAACTAATTTATTTCCATCTCACACATACACAAAACACAATATTAGCAGAGTAAGTTCTAAATAGAATTCCAGCCATCGAAGTTCATATCAGCCAGACTAATAAATAAAGCTATACCTAAAACGGTATGTGTAATAAGTTGGTTGAGCTCAGGCAGATGCACTGCGGCATATTCAAAATATGTTAGACTCTGGTCCAAGTACACAGAGATTATCGAATAATATTATTTACCAAAAAGAGAGTAGGAGAGGAAGGCCGAAGAAAAGATGGATGAATTGTGTGAAGGATGATATGTGTAAGAAAGGAGTGACTGCTGAAATGACGGCTAGGAGAGATGAATGGAAGAGGATGACATATTGCGCCGACCCCAGATAATGGGAAATGGGCAAGGGAATGATGATTATTTACCAAAAAGGAGGAAAAACATCAAATACTTTAAAAGAACTAATCAATGTAAAACTTTTTTTTTTATTTATTTCAAAACTAGTGTTACATAGGATCCTGAACATGATCGCGAGTAGGCTCGACTGCTAGTACATTAACCAGTGCTGCATGATGCATAGTGCTACATGAGTCATGCAGCAATGGCGAGGTTGAATGTATTATTGTACTAAGTTACTAACCTTAAGTTAAGTTGTGTTACTAACAAAACGAGTCCTGGTCACTTGAATAAATGATTTTATTATTATTATTATTATAGACATTTTTAACAATCAAAAGAGTAGGTAAGTAAAATGGTACAACAATTATTTAGTTGAGCGTCACAGACGATACCCAAATTGAGCTATTTTTCGTCAAGAAAAATGCTTGTGATTTCCGTTTCAGCCGCTCTTCCCTCCATCCTTTAATGAACATCAAAATATTGTATTTTTGTGCTAAGGAATAGAAGTTATGTAGGAAATATAATAAAAAAAACATAACAGTAGGAAATTCAAGGAGAAGCTTTTATAAAACAAAGTCCCGTTTGTTGTCATTGTGGAGTGCCACTTTTAGAGACATGAAAAGACGAGCTTGGTCATAAATATTAATAATTTACCATTTTGTTTCATACGACACTGCGACTTTCGGCATCAAATGCAGATTCACTACTAGCCTTACAACATATCAAAGGTGCCTTCAGACCATAAAGTTATTATACCTTACAGGAATAGAGTCAGTGACATGAGT
This sequence comes from Agonopterix heracliana, assembly GCA_963693445.1. Lineage (NCBI taxonomy): Eukaryota > Metazoa > Arthropoda > Insecta > Lepidoptera > Depressariidae > Agonopterix > Agonopterix heracliana. Next base: position 4,595,688 of record OY856312.1, on the reverse strand, counting down.
TGTCAAATGAAACAGTTTTTGGATGTTTTTTGGAGACTATTCGCAGGCAATAATTCTAATACTGTCTATAATTCTGAGTCTAACGTAAAATCGTGGATAAATTAATGAAGTAGTGTCAGTATATTTCACAAAACTATCTACGATTTCACTTTAGATTCCCAATTATTCTCGAAAACCGAATTGTAAAAATTGATTGGTGACTAAAAAAACGGTTCTATTGATTCGCGTCACGTATCTCTTTCTATTATACAGTGGTGCCGCTAGGTACATCTCGCTCTCTCAGCTGTATGTCCCTCTATTCCTACCTCTATGCTTCAGACTATTAGAGCTGTCACACACGATGACGCACTGACGGAGCAACAGACGTCAGTCCGTCATTTGTGAATCAAGTACAATCTTACTCTCACATACAACTCCTTGCTTCACCAATGACGGACCGACGTCAGTGTGTCATCGTGTATGATTCAACTTAAATTGTTACTACGGAATAAAAAAAAAACGGCTGTTCCATTATAAAAACGTCAATGGCTACTCCAGGGCTACTCGTCCTAAATGTAAACAGTTAATTTGTTTTTTTCGCTATTTCGATGTAGGCTCGTGAAAGTTATTCAGTTTGATATTCTGAAGCACTCATTCAATATGAAACGCATTTAATTTTACTCGGGGCATTCAGGAGATAAAGTTTATGTCCTTGAGATCTAGTGATAATTTATAGACCCATCCTTACTTAGCAGACTCGAAATAGAAACGATACAGCATAAATAATTTACAAACTTGCCGGGAAAGGTCTCCAACTATTTTGTCTACGCCTTTTCTTATCGCTTATCCCAATCGCAAGCTAGTTCCGCCACTGAGATATGGCTAAACTTTCTCGTATGCTCCACGAACGCCCGGATCTTATTTATAAGCCCCAAATACTTACTTTCATAAAGAAATTCTTATCCGAAGAACGTAAGCGAGAAAGAAATTTAATCTAATAAACTTCGCTATTTCTATGATAGGGTGAATGTGTTCAATATTACAAGTCTATTGTGATCAGCATGTCTGAATATAGAATCCATAACTTGTCATACTTCAGCCTGATTTGTTGGGAGTGAATATGGTGATTTAGTGATGATGGTGATATTCTTAGGGTGCGCATTATTAGTATGTTACGTTACAAAAGAAAATATGTCGAATAAAATTGTATGTGGTTATGAATTTTTAGAGGAGAGTCTCCCCTTAACTAAACTAAACTTTGGTGGTCAGATTATCTTCTTCAAAAATCATCCGCATAATTTAAGAAGGACCTAATCTAATCTAAACTGTTATAAAACTGTAAATGAAGTGTGTCTGTACATTGAAGATATTTACAAAAAAAGATTACGATAATATTATGGTTTTTAGGTATCCCTGACTAAAATCAACCTTTTTTTAGAAATTTTGTCTGTCTGTTTGTGTGTTTGTTTGTGTGTTTGTTTGTGTGTTTGTTTGTTTGTTTGTTGGTTTGTTCGCGCATCACGCAAAAACTACTGAACCGATTTTTATGAAACTTTTTTGTTTGATAGCTTATGATCTGACTTAAAATCTGGTATATAATTTGTGCGGACGAAGTCGCGGGTAAACACTAGTAGATTATAATATTTATAATTATTAAATCATGATTGTATTGCACTGTAGTAGGTATTGAACGTATGTGAAACCAATATATTGATCGTTGGTTATTTACAGGCTCTTCTCTTTTAATTGTCATTGAAAATACGCGTTATTTTAGATACTATTGCGGTACCCTAACATCATGATTATAGCCATCATCATCATCATATCAGCCGATAAACGTCCACTGCTGGACATAGGCCTCCCCAAAAATGGGGGGATTTGCCATAAACGCCACGCTTGGCAGGCGGGTTGGCGATCGCAGTTGGATTGAATGTGTGTACTCAGAGGATGCTGCTGCCCATCCTCCGGTAGATCCCTTAGTCGCCTTTTACGACACCCACGGGAGGAAATGGGATGGTGCTACTCTTAGCCGACACCACACGGACAATGCAATACTGATAATGCAATGTGATACTATGGATCAACCGAAGCGAGCTCAAAATTTCTAGCACCACGTCTTAGATGTAGTCAGAAGTCTTAATGATTTTGAGAAACACAGAGCAAGCGAAGCGAGCTCGTCTTTTCTACGCTCTACTATCGGTTATTAGACAGGACTTAATCAATCTATATTTTTCCCAAATTTGCCGCCCCCCAGTAAAATGTCGCCCTGGAATTTGCCCCCTAGCACCGACAGACAGACAGAATGAACGAAGATATAAGTATTTGAATACGGAACCCTAAAAATGTTGTAGTTAATCGGATGCGAGCTCACATGACAGTAACTCTTTCAATGAGGTCACGCGGTGCACTATTAGCTACTCGCACCTAACCATAAGAACTCCATGAATTTAATTAAATTTAATATTATAAATAAAATAAAAAAATCTTCAAGTCAGTCAGTCAGTAACATGAGCCTAAGTGGGAAAAATAATTTTATAAAATTTGTAGTAAATATTCGCAGAAAAAAGTTTCCAGTCAGGGATGACTTTCAAAAGCAATGAAAAACTACATGTATAAAAGTTTCCCCATTTTCAATACCTACCTATAACTTTTGTAAGCTAGTTTTTCTTTTTCATTGAAATGAACATACGTATTTTTTTTTATATTTAATCTATAATCTAAAGGCTTATATAATACAAAGTGTTACAACTGATTTACAACAAAATAATTAATTCAATTTTATTGATTTTATTTTATTGATTGAAACAATAATTTCATTATTTTGATACTTAAAATTTTAAGTTATTTGCATTTTAAGTTTTGAGGCAAAAATAATATATTGTTTAGCAATGAAAGAAAGCTCTAACGTGTTCATGGATACATTTTAAAAATCTTGTTTTGGTAGTAAGTGGGGTGATTGTGCCCTTGAGGTGGATTGAGATCGAGATCAGAAAATTTTCAATTTAACAAACAAATTAATAAATATTAAAAAAAAAACCTACGTTGAAACCATGATAATTCGATTCTGCTCTCGATTCTAAACAAACTACTTTCTAGTTTTGCGGTAATTACACGTTGTATAATCGACACTACTATATTTCTACAAATTTTTGAAACCAAAATTATGAAAGATAAATCCATTTGAATTCTAAAACTAATCAAAGTCGCTTCGTTTTACGGGGTATACGTTCTTGAAAAATTTACTGTAGTAATTCATTTCAATAAAATATATAATTAAACGTCACATGAAGTAGAATTGTAAGACCTTGATAAAAAATGTATGAGTACACAAAAAGTAGGTCAATTTACTCTGCTTATTGATGTCATGAATAAAAGAAATATGTTTTGGGGTTGTTTTGGATTAAGGAATTTCAAGGGGATCCGGGAGTACAAGCGTGTTGTTATATGAATACAAAGTGTCCCTTATGAACTGATCAAAATAAATTCCAATGCATGAAAGGAAATCACTCAACTGTAGGGTAGCATGACATACACGACAAAGCGACAAAATGAAGAAAACCACCTTGCCACCTTATAGTATCTCGATTTGTTTCGGCGACGGCATTCAAGGCCCACTGTTGACTTTGCCAGGAATTTGAGTGGTATTAAGTAGTGAAGTAAAAGGTAGGATTCCACTGTAGAGCCTCCTCTCACGAATAAGGGTTTGAGGAATTGGGCCATTCTGCACCACGCAGGCCCAGTGCTAAGTGATCATTATAAAAATATAAATGATACTTTTAAAACGGATCTACGACTACCTTCGTAGCATTTGGCTCTTGACACGGAGGTCGTGGGTTCGATTCTCACGGGGGCACCTAGTGAAATGTCACTATGTGCATTTTTCCCCAGTTGGTTAGGACATTGCAGGCTGTATCACCTGATTGTCTGAAAAGAAAGATGATTATGTGCCTCGGATGGCACGTTAAGCTCTTGGTCCCGGCTAATAACTCTGGTGGACCTAGTAGTCGTTACATAAAAACCATGTCACATGCCGTAAGGCGATCTGAAAAAGCTTTGATACCAGGTCCTGCTGACCACACGATAAGAGAGAGAACGGATCTAATTTGGGTTAGGTTAGGTAAAGTTAGCGCTTACGAAACATCTCAATTATTCAAAAAGCTTATTTCCAGAATCCAATGAATTTGGAGTTCCCTACCAAAAAATAATATTATTTTCCTGAGACTATAACGTTCGCTTCTTAAAATTAAGGTTGCAACGGGCGGCGGCGGCGGTTGGAACATTTCTAAGCAAATAAACATTTCAACTGCTTTGCCGGGTTAACCGTCACGCCGTGCAGCCCGGCAAGCTTAGGAAATTCGCTGTACATCGACTCGTCTGTAAAGTGATTGTTACTATTTAACTTTATAGAAGTCTCAATGTACAGAAAATTGCCAAAGCTTGCCGGGCTGCACGGCGTGCATGTGGACCCGGCATTAAAAGTTTCAAATAAACTTCGTAAGATATTTTGAAGGGTAAATGAACTTCTAATTATTTTAGTATGTAATTTTATCTTTAAGCTTATTCACTGATATTTGCAGATATTTATACGTAATCATGCCTTTTTTCCGAAGGGGTAGATATACACTATAGATCTCTACTTTAGGCGGTTCTGACTCACTTCTAGCACGGCTATCATGCCACTCACGACAAAGCGTTTACACGAGAAAAACGTCATGCGCGCTCTTTCTGGCATACGTAAAATAATAAGGAAAGAGGCACATCTCGATTTTTATCGTTTATTCAAGGGTGGCATGCGAGGACTAATATAGGTCCATATGATACATCTTGTCATGCAATCCCGTTGATTTCGGCTACATTCTAGTCGGTGGATGGCAATTGAGAGGGATGCTCATAGTTTCCCTGCGAGATCGAATCTGAAATGAAGAGATCCGCAGAAGAACCAAAGTAGCTTCTTCTTCTTATAGTGTCGCCTTCAAATTTTGACATTGTCGCTAAATAGTACCTTGTCAGAAGTGGGCAACCGATATTGCACCGTCGTTAGCGGTCATGAGCTCTTCCTGCATGCAGGTGTTAGGTTAGGTTAGGTTTAAGGACTTCCAAGTCGCCCAAGGCAAGTCTTGTCCAGGCGGGAGGCTTTCAGAGGGCGGCACAAATGGAGTTGGGAGGGACACTTTTTGTCGCCAAAGAGTACGCCTAGCTTGCGCTGGGCCAGTATTCAGTGGGTCGACACACTTCATAAAGCTGCGTCGGCTTGGCAGACTTTGCGGCGCAGGAATGAAGCCGTGCATGGGATGTCGTATGTAGTAGTAGCTGTAGCGAGTAGCTGATGTAGCCCAAAGAATTGCTAAACTAAAATAAATCACACTACACATCTTGCGCAGGGCCCTCATTTCCACAGAATTTATTCTGCTGATGCTGCTGCTGATATTCAACGTAGATTAACAATAAGGTGGTCTCCTCGACCCTCGTCCTCGGTATTCCTCTACCTTTGTTTGATTAATAAGTTTCCTACGCTTCCCTATAGTTTTGTTATTATTTGTCAGTTAAATCAATATAAGAATAAAGGTATGTTTCAGATTTCTGGGAAAATCTGACATGGAATGTAACCAGAATTAATTACCGACACTGATAATAATTACAGGCCCAAATATTTTCCGAGAATTTGAACGCTTCTCAAATTGTTTATTATTAGTAAAGTAGAGGCATTTGTTTGGCGAAAATAGGTATAAAGGAGCTTCGGTATTGGAAACGAGTTAAGCAATGTCAGGTCCGGTCAGTCTTTGGATGGGCGACCGCTTAAGTATCTCAAGTATGTCCGTGATTAGGAAGAGGGCTTCCTTTTGGTTTTACCATGAAATTGGGTAATTTTGTAACCATTTTATTCATTAACAATGACACTTTTTGAGCTGAAAAAAAAACTTAACCATCTAAACGATATGAAAAGTGATGTGGTTTTTCTACAAATCGATTTTAATGAATAAAACCGATTAAAATCGAAACCTAAAGTAACCCCTTTTTTCCAGTTGTAACCATTTTACTCTTACATTTTTAATCGGGAGAAAACGAAAATTTATAATATTATTTACAACACAATTAATTATAATTATGTGGTTTTCTTACTTTTGCGAAATTAATAAAAAAACATTAATTTTTCAAAGAAAACAGCTAAATTCAGACCGGAGCCACGCGCTCGTTTGCATCGATTTATATGGAGAATCGTGGTCCAGGGATGATACGCCTTAATGAATAAGCGTAAAACCTCATACAGCCCAATTTATTAATTAAAGTTATAAATATAATTTAAATTAAAGGATAAGTATTAATGTAATATTATGTCAGTATTTCCGCAATAATGAATGTAAGCGCGAATCTCGAAGAATATTTCTATTTGTTTTGATATCGCGTACCTACTCGTGCGGTGGGTGGTTGGTTATGAAAATTAAGTCAGTACTTATCTAATATTTTGAAGAAAAAAAAATCCTTTGTTGAAACCTTGATAATTCGATTCTGCTCTCGATTTTTTTTTATAGCGTATTTTGTGTCCCACTGCTGGGCAAAGACCTCCTCTCTTTTCCTCCAATCTTCCCATACAACGCGAAATCAGGCCAACCGTTCAGGAAGGTATTCAAGTCGTCACTCCATCTTCTCTCGGGTCTTCCTCGACGTCGGCAACCGTCTTGTGGAACCCATTCTGTGGCCATCTTGGTCCACCTCTCCGGGTGCATTCGGCAGATATGTCCTGCCCAATCCCACTTCAGCAGAGCTGTTTTTAGGCCTACGTCAGCTATACCAGTTTTGGAGCGCAGATCTGTGTTTCGCACCCGATCGGTTAATTTTACACCTAAAATGCTGCGCTCCATAGCTCGTTGGCAAATCTTGAGACTGGATTTCTGATATTCGGTCAAAGACCAAGTCTGAGCACCGTAAGTTAAGATGGGCAGGATGCACATGTCGACGAGTTTTCGCATGAGTGTCAGAGGAAGGTACCCCTTCATAAGCTCTTTCATGGACCAGTAGCTCTTCCAGGCATTTTGAATCCGTCTTTCGACTTCTTTATCTTGTCCGTTCTCAAAAGAGACTATCTGGCCCAAGTAGATGTATTCGTCGACATACTGTAACACGCGCCCTCAACCTTACGTTTTGTGCTGTTGGTCATAATTTGTGTCTTCGACATGTTCATCTTCAACCCAACCTCAAGACTCGCTGCAGTAAGTTCTCCGCCGCCGCTCTCGATTCTAAACAAACTTTTTTATAATAAGATTACAATTATGACCTTTACTCCACTCTTGACTAGACTAGACTCTCCTCGCCTTGGGAGCGCTAGGCAGTAGGTAAATAAATCCGCAGCCTAAAATATCAAATATAGTGATACTTAATTCCAAACATAACAATATTTTATTTACAATTTTATTGTAATTGAAAAACATTAATGGAAAACTTTCAGATAAATTGTAACTTATTTTAGGTTACTTAATTTATATTACACATTCATAAATCAAAATATTCAATTTATTAAATATTTGTTCGACGAAATGTTGCGAAATAAATAAAACAATACTTTGCAAAAGCAACTAAGTATACGTATTACAAACTATAAATCGTCCACTTATCATAAAATAGGTAATCTAACTTCAGAATTTATTTCGTCTGGGTTCTTAAGGACCAGATTTATATTCGAACGTAGCCTTGCAGCATCGTTTACACAACTTCGGTTATAAACAAAATTTACTTTTAATTATTTAAGGCAATTTATCCCTTGTTTTATCTACAAAACGTTCGTTATTATACTTTAAATACTGGTCATAAAACTAAACTTAACTTGTTGATATGGGTAAGAATTCTACACATCAACTCAATAGGCAGTCATGACCACAAACTAATAAGAGAACTCATTATAAATTCTGAATTGAATGCTTTTTTTTCTAATTTGACTTAAATCTGGTAAGTAGGTATGCTACTATATAATTAGAGCGATATGACGCAGGTAAAAGCTCGTTTATTATAAAAGTCCTTAAAAAAGTAAAATAATATAACGTTCCAGAATGTACCTAGGGGTCATCTACATTGCTAGGCATATTAGGTTTTCTTTTTACCCGACTGCGACAGAAGGAGGGTTATGTTTTTCGAGCGTATGTATGTATGTATGTATGTATGTATGTATGTTTGTATGTCTATTTCTTTGGCACGCCCTACAGCCTAAACGGCTTGATGGATTTTAACGTATGAGGTGTCGTTAGATTTGTAAAAATCGTGAGAGTGTCATAGGGTACATTATTTCAATATGGCGTCTGCGAATTAAAAAAGAGAGGGGGGAGAATCAATTTTTTTTCGCAAAAAATTACAATATGGGTATCAAATGAAAGCTGGTGAAGAGCAGATTCTAAATATATATATATTATAGTACTTTTATGCTACCATTTTGACACAAGACTAAAAAGTATGAAATAAACTAAATTATTTAGAAAAACAAAAAACCCGACTGCATAAAAAACTATTAACTGAAAAGATAAAAACAAGCTCCTTAAATCAGCTATAATAACTTTGTTTGAGCAAATTAATACAATTTGAATGTTATTACTTATTAGGTAGGTATTGCAGGCGGGGACAAACCAATAACCAACAAATAGGTCATTTTTCTTTGTCCCCGTTTGCGATACCTACCTAATAAGTAATAACATTCAAATTGTATTAATTTGCTCAAACAAAGTTATTATAGCTGATTTAAGGAGCTTGTTTTTATCTTTTCAGTTAATAGTTTTTTATGCAGTCGGGTTTTTTGTTTTTCTAAATAATTTATTATTGCGTCATTTTTCACGGTCCAGGAGTGCGATTTTTGAATCTCATTTGCTGAATTCAGCAGTTGTAAATGTCAAAATTGCTATGGAGATATTCATCTTTCTACTGCTGATTTGACTTTCAAAAATCGCACTCCTTAAAAACTCGGTAGAAAGATGCGTATCTCCATAGTCATTTTCAACTGCTGAGCTCACCGAATGAGATTCAAAAATCGCACTCCTGTTTTACGTTACTACATAATTTTCTTTGCTCCTGTGCTAATCTTAATTCACTGTGTTAAGAGAATTTTATTTCGAGAGCTTAACCATACCACCATAGTACGTTTGTATGGAGCGCGCTCCAAATTATATCCTCTTAATCTAAGACCTTTAACTTAATGAATTTTATTTATACCTACCTTATTTTATCCCATTCATAGCATAAATATGCTCACGACTATAATCCCCGAGGGGGTAGTCAGAGATACCATTCAAATATTACTATTATTTTATTATTTTTACATTTTTATTTTATTATTTCATTCATTTCCAGAGTTAATTAAAAATAGACATTTAAATGATAAAAACCGAACTTATAATGGATTCAAATGTAAAATTTAATCACATATGAACTGAAACCAGGAATCAATTGGATAAAATTAAATACTACTCAATTATATTGAACAATGCAATCAATAAGTTACATTAATAATAATAGCATCAGATTACTACTTACGCTTTTTAACATGGGCAGTATTATACGATCATAATGATGTATCTACTATAAACTATGTATCAAATATTTTTGATTTTAAACATGTTACAGCCATGTTGTGCTATTTCGAATCAAATTAAAGATTGAACATGTTTAAAATAAAATAAAAATATTTGAAATTGGAACGGAGCGATGAATTCCAGTTGTAATTCTGGACTTGCTGGTTGGTTAGTTTGTAATAACTTCCACTAGATGGCGCGCACGCCCTCTTAAGGAGGTTGCAGAGGGCAAAACACTAAACTAGATGGCGCTCGGGAGCATTATTCATGATTTTATCACATTTTATTTTATATCTCGTAATTGTGATGATTTCAATCAACATTTTCAATTAAGCGCGCACTTGTGTTTATGTTTTACTGATAGCTAGCTACAAGTTTAAGTAATTTTATTGTACATACGAATTTGATATACATTTTAATTTTGATCAATTTCATACAAAACTTTGACGTTGAACATTCGTAGACGGTATTAACAAAAGTAATATTTTACATATGGAAAAATAGTTTAGAAAATCTAGATTGCGCTTCTCAAATAACATTTGCAATTTATAACATAGGTACTTACGAAGATATAAAATAAAATGTGATAAAATCAGGAATAATGCTCTCGAGCGCCATCTAGTTTAGTGTCTTGACAGATTGAAAATTTCGTTCTCTGGGTATTGGGCTCGGTGGCGTAATTAGATAGCGCGTTTCTCCGGTTTGGAATAGTGCGGGTTCAAGTCCCGCCCGAGACTTAATTTTTCAATCTTTAATTTTACACTATGTAATTCAATATTGTTTGTTGTAACTTGTAATTCAATAATATTAGTTAGCATATTTTGTTTAGTTTAAAAGATGAATGTTGTAGAGTTTCTGGCAGCATCTTCTCTACAACAGATCACCTTTTTACGCGGTGATAGAGTTTAATAAAACCGGTCAAGTGTGAGTCTGGCTACTCACGCACCGAAGGTTCCGTACCACATCAATTCGATTCAAAATAATTTATTCAATATAGGAGCCTGAAGCACACTTATTAAAACGTCAATTCTTTTTTAAGCTACCACCGCGTTGACACATGTTGTCGCTGTAGAGAAGATGCGGCCAGAAACTCTACATTATAACACGACTTAATGACTATTACAATATAAATTCTTAAGCTAAGGTTATGTATACAGTAATACATAGTCTATTTAATAAAATAATTGATACTATACAGTAATCTATAAGTTATAAGTGACACTCAGACCCAAACATTTTGATCGTTTAAATAATCATCCAGTTTATATTACGCTTTTTTTACAGAGGACTTTTTTGATCTGAGTTTTAAACATGTTTTCGAAAAGATTCAAAATGATCTCGAGGATTTTATTATAACATCGTATACAGTGACCCATGAAAGACGTGTTGACACCACCTTATTAACCAACAAAAATGATTTGTTTTCTCCAGTACCTTTAGCGCAAGATCGACTCACTCTTGGCAAGTTTTAATCGTTTGTTGTTTTGTTATACAGTAGAGTTTTCTCCATAATCAAACCTTTTAGATAGATGTTAGATCAGTAGGTTTCAGGTTATGTGTAAGATTCCGATTATATCTTTTACAAAAACGGTTACGTATTACGACTGTAGTAGACAATTTAAGTAATATCTTGTTTGTGTGATCATCATATCCATCGTATGGAATTAATTAACTTAACAAATAAATAATTGAAGACTTAACAGAAGACTAAAGTTTGTATTTCATTTCAACATAGAAGATATTATGGGTAAGCTATTATTTCTATCAAGAAGCAGAATAGCGAAGAACTGTCAAAAGCATGTCGATTTGACACCGATTGAATCGAATAGTTTTTATTAAAGACCGAATAAGAATTACTATAGAAGAGTAACTCTAAACAAAATCGAAATAATTTTTGGCACCCAGTGAAAAATGTTATTTTGTATGAGTTTTGGCGGCTAGGTACAGTTTTTAAAGAACAAATTTAGAACACGGTACACTTTTTTTGATGCCACTTTTTGAGCTTCATTTACAAACACTTCTATACATTCTTATTCGTAGCCCCTAGGTTCATTTGATAAAAAAAACAAACAAGTGAAGACTGCTAACAGCTATAATAGTAGAAAGATATATCACAAATTCACATGCCTGTGACAGGTTCAGTCGCTAAATTAATAAACAGTCCACCTTTCCCATGTATTCGATGATTTGTAAACAAAATCGCGTAGGTAGCAAGCACTCACGAAGATTGTTTCTCTCTCTCAATAAAATTTTTATTTTCGACTTCCACTCGCTCTGAAATAAAAAAATGTTACGAATTATTGCTGATCTAAAGCAGAACAAAAATAAAAGGAAACCATTTGCTCTAAGTGTAGGAACTTTCGTAAAATTTTTATGTGACGTCGGAATGTTACTTTCAGAAAAATATTTTATTGCTATGATTTAGAAATTGTAATTAAAAGTGCTTGTAGAATACTTAATTGTTACTTTTATCTTTAAACATTACTACTGCTAGTCATGACGTACGTACATAATGAAATCATATTTTTTCAGTTTTGTTCGCTTTAATTGAAATAGAAATATTCTTTATAGGTTTTTTTTTGTGAATCATAGGTATACATAATTGATGACAAAAATGATGATGATGAATGATGAATAATTAATGATGATGATGATTCATGATTAATTATTACAATGGTCGACGATGTTGGTGAGCGGATCAAAAAGTTGAAGTGAGGATAGGCGGGAGGGACACTTGGACCATGGTAAAATCCTCGTAACGCCCAAATGTTTTTTAAAAGGTCTTCAGCTCCATTGTGATACCTACTTGCCCAAGAAGAAATCAAATTTCATGCAGTAAACGCCCAACAAGCTTTTAAAAGGCACTCGAATGAAATAGTGTGCTATTTTCGAAAATCTAACCTTCTGGGCCGGTACCATGTGAACTATAAAGACATTATGGGCAATAAGCTAATGTTTTGTCGAAATAACCTGGGGTTACGAGTCAGAATGGTGGCCAAGAGAGGGAAGGATATCAGTAGCCAGACCAACAACTCGTTGCTCAGATGATATAGGTTGCGGGCCAGAAATGGATCAGATTAACACAGGTCCGTGAAGAAAAGCGCAATAAAAAGGAGCCCCTACTACTGGGCCCACTTGCCCAGTAGTAATGGGCTAGTTTGATCGATTGAATTATTACAATTAAACCAACATACTGGTGAAAACTTTTGTTTACTTTGAATTTGGATCGCTTGGATTCTTCCCGAACAAAGTCAAGCAAAAATTTAAATCAGACTCAAGAACATACATAACTTTTTTTAACGTGTTTTAAATTTTAGATCAGTGGAGACCGATTCGGTTTTACCACGGAATACAAAATAAAAGATGAACGTACCATAATGTCTTTGTTTTCATATCCGAGGTTTGACTGCACTCATTGATGAAGAACTCGAAGTAACAACTTAAGGTGTAACTTCTTGTAGCACACCCATTCAAACACAGTTGTTCTCAAAGGCTTTTCGCACTTCGTCAAACGTATAGTCACCTAAATAAAACTTTTATAGTCAATAAATTCCCATTAGCAACAGACACCGCGGGCCATAACTCTTCAGAGAACAGTTGCGGTGGCCTTTATTCAGTCATTATTGGTTTTAGGGCGATAACGCTATGAAAATAAATGGTACATTCTAGCGGCTAAAGTTTATGTGTGAGTTTACCACATTTTATTGCACTGATTTGGTTTTCTTTGACTTGGATTTTGGGTGTTTCAGAACAAAAAGACGTTTTATTTCTATGATGGAATAATACATAATACAAATAAACATATTATTACATAATACATATAATAATTAGGAGGGCAATGGAGCGTAGTATACTGGGTGTTAAAAAAACGGATCGTGTCAGAAATAATACACTGCGCTCCAAAACACGAATAGCCAATGTAGGGGAAAAACCGCCAGATTAAAATGGGATTGGGCCCGCCATGTCTGTCGGATGCATCAGGAAAGGTGGGCAAGAATTATCACGCCCTGGATCCCAGAAAACGGTCATCGGCATCCAGGTCGTGCTAGGAAGAGGTGGCGGGACGATGCTTTCGATAACGCGTGGCCAGAGCATGCCCAGGACAGAGATGGTTGGAGGATTAAAAGGGAGGCCTTTGCCCAGCAGTGGGATGAAATAGGCTAGTAAACAAAAAATACATAATAATATGCCAAACAGAACAGTTTGTCTGCATGCAATATAAAATTCAACGAATAGGACTGTAAAACTTGAGGTACTATCGATTGTTCAGTGTAGGTATAAATTCGAAATACATATTACATACAATGTACATAATATCCTAAAACTAAAATCTAATTATTCTTAACAAAGAATTCATGAGATACCTACAAATTTAGATTATGGGTAGGTGTGATGCGGATGTGATTGTGATTAATTTTATTCTGATTTGTCGAAGCATACGTTGCTGATTCAGACATTTAGTAAAGAAAGTTTTTTATTCGGATTTCCATAATATTTTGTTTAATAGTTTATGTGCAATGCTTATAAGTAGGTATTTACTTTATTTTTGGCATAATGTTTAAAAAAATCGGTCAAGTGCGAGTCGGGGTACTCGCACATCGAGGGTTCCGTACCAACACCACCACAGAACACAATATATAAACATGTAAAAAAACATTTTTTTTCACCGGGACCTGAAGCGTGAGACCAATTCACACTTGGCCGGTTTTTATTATTTGTTGTTATACTGTAGAGTTTTCTCTATAATCACACCAAGTTTAACGCTTGTATGTATTACCGTTTTTACTATAGAGCGAGAAGAAAAAACGTAGATAAAAACTAGTTTCTTTTAGAGAACCCCCCTTAATTTTGTCTTTTTGACATTTTTATTATTTGTCAACAAATCCGCCGTAACACATATTTTGTGAAAATTTCAACTAACTAGCTATTACAGTTCGAAAGTTACAGCCCTAAATAGGTAGGACGGACGGACGGACAACGTAGGCCTAGTAATAGGGTCCCGTTTTCACTTTTTGGGTACGGAACCCTAAGGGAGCAAACCACCCGGAGCAAACAAAAAACTGCACCCGCCGCCGCTGCCTACACGACTCAAATGTATGGGACAGCAGATTTTTTTTTGCTCCGATCGGTTTGCTCCCATAGTAAAAGTTGTTCAGTTTGATGGGTAGACTCTTAGTTTAAAATGATGCTAATGATATCAATTTCACCCAGTTGATTCGTGGAAGTAATGCAGTTTTGTGTGAATTTCGAAGTTGTTCAGTTTTAAGGTCTAAACCACCCCTTTAAATACAAATAGGGGTTTCTTTTGTTACACACTGTGTTTCAAAAATACACTTCAGATAATGAAACAAACATTGGTGTCCTTTACATGTCACATCTGTTTTTTCTTTGGTATTTCAGGCACCTACCGTATGACAAGACAATTTCCATAATGTGACCTTGCATGGAGGGTAGGAAAGAAAGAAATTGAATTTAACCTGATCCGAAAATTATTGGGATTAACACATAAGAGTAAACTAAACAGTCACATTTGTTGAAATGGACAGTCTTCCTTAAGGCTAGGTTATCCCACTGCAAGCGTCTCTTTCTTGCAAGCATAAGTTCACAATTAGCCATCCCGCTCCAATTGAAAGCAGGATCGCAAAAAAACGTGTTTTTCGTCAATATCTTTGCTCATGGGAGTTTCTAAGCTAAAACTTCTCCAGAGTTCACTAGAAATATTTAATGTATTTAGTTAAGTACAAAAATAAAAAGTTAAATATCAGCAGTTTTATCATAGTATTGAAAAAACATAACAAAAAGGGGTAACTTTGGGATTTTTTTCTATCGAGTAAACTTAATCTAATCGTGTTATTAAGAACAGTCGCCCATCCGCCCGATCCTTAAATAAGACATAATTTAATTGCAGACTTTAAAACACAGTTTAAAACACTTTCATTTGTGTTCAAAAACGGCCTCGACGGTATAACAGCGTCTTAAGATGCTGACTGTTTTACTTGCTTGGATGCTGAAGGTGGTGATCAGACCATCGAATTGAACAACTTTATCTATGGGAACAATATCTAAATTGCGATAAATAATTATAGTATAAGAGATACGTGTACTTTTTGCAACCATCAGCAGCAAGGCTGATTCTGTGTTTATGGGGTGTAGAGCATCTCTGTGATGGGGATGGACTAGGTCTGTCTGCATAACTTCAGTCGGTTTAGGAGTTACAGACGTTTAAAGGTCAATAAACAATTAACGATCAACTGCAAGGCTGATCGAATGATATTATTGTAGTATGCATTGTAGCTAAGTGAACAGTACAAAAACTGACATGAACTGCCAGTCGGTTTAGGAGATACAGCCGTTCAAAGGTCGGACCTTTGAACGACTGTAACTCCTAAACCGACTTATGAACCATGCTGATGGTTGCCAAAAGTATATCTTATAATAACATTAGGCGTCCCACGCACTTTGGTCGAGTAAGAGTCAATTGCAGAAATGCTCATTAAAGTTAATCCTCCATTAAATCTTTTGCGAGCTTTTACTACGTCAACAAGGTAAAAAGTGACAGCAAGAGATTTAATGGAGGATTCACTTTAACGAACGTTTCTGCAACTGAGTTTAAGTTTGCAGTTTTATATGGAACAGCTGATGTTTTATCGCAATTTTTTGTTCAGTTCGATGATCTGGTCTTGCTATATACAGGGTGTTAGGGTAAACAGTTGTATTTTTTTAAAGGGTGATTGCGAAAGGGGTACTGAACAACTTTCCCTAAGAAACCTTTAGGAAAACAGAGGAGGACTGTCCATACTAAATGCAATCAGCTGATCGAGCGTTTGTATGAAAAATTTACATATTTTTATGAAAATATCCATTTGTTCCTCTGGGAAATATGTTCAGTACCACGGGCAGAATCACCCATTAAAGTAAATGTCTACCCTACTAACATCCGGTATAGGTACATAGAGGGTCCTTCTTAAAATGCTGTCGTTCTGAAAACTGAACAACTTTCTCTGTGGCACCAATATCGAAATCGTGAGAAAAAATCTACAGTACAAAACTTCAAATCTACTTGATCCAAATGCATGGGACAGCTGATTTTTTTTGCGATTTCGATGTTGGTCCTTTAGAGAAAGTTGTTCAGTTTGATGGTCTGATCTTCCCTTTAAAAAAGTGTCCCCTATATAGTCATACTTTCAAACTAACATCACAGCATAACATGACATAACGTTAAGCTAGACATAACATAAAATAAGATTGTTTTTCCGGAAAGTTTTTGGAATCGCCCCAGTTTCCTCTATTTGCAAAGGCTAACAAACATAATATGTACGTCATAAAGTAGTTTCACAGAATAAATAGTCGCAGAAGTTTATTATTTACACAGGTCAAGAACAACACTATGCTATTACAAACACACACAAACTCACGACGTACCATTCCCCTTTCGGGGTGGTTATAAACTTTGCTGCAAATACAACTAGTTACAACATTGCCCACCAAATTACTTTGCTACTGTAGGTACCGAAACTCTATCCAGTGTGACGGTACTTGTAGGTAATTTTATTATTCTGTGATAATAAGCAGGTCGCAGGTTCGCCACCTTACCATTGGTATAAAACATTGCATGTCTCGAAATTGAAGCATGCAGGCATCCTCACGATGTTTTCCTTCACCGACAAGCCAGTAGTGATCCATGTCAGCCTGAAAGGAAACAGAACCATAAACTCATGCAGCAGCTCATACCTACTTACTACGTTAAAAAAAAGCCGTGGTGGTCCAGTGGCGAGTAACCTTGCCTGCCGTGCAGGAGGCGATGGTTCGATCCCCGTCCAAGCCGACTCGTGCCAATGAGTTTTTCTGAATTTATGTACGATTTGTAACACCACTGTCTTTTCTGTGAAGGAAAACATCGTGAGGAAACCACATGCTTCAATTTCGAGGCATTGTACCCACTGTTCATTATAAGTGGAGACGGGCTCACCCCCCGTCAAACTGGACAGTTTCGGTACTACTGTGAAACGTGGATGTTCTGAGTTTTTCAAAATGTCTCTGACTATCCTCTCAGGGAATATAGTCGTGAGCATTATGCTAAATAATTAACAACAATACTTTGAAAGTAGTAGTAAAGTAGTTTCATAATCTTTCCTCCTTTATTTCATACAAACTTTCAAATAAAAAGCCGTGGTGGTCCAATGGCGAGTAATCTTGCCTGCCGTGCAGGAGCCGATAGTTCGATTCCCACCCAGGCCGACTCGTACCAATGAGTTTTTTCGGAATTTGTATACGATTTGAAACACCACTGGCTTTGTGCTGAATGAATAATCTTTAGTTTGCATGAAAGGAACAGAAGATGAAAAAAAAAACGTATTTTAATCTCTTATAACTGTTCTGTTTTCTATTCGATTGCAATTTCTTTTAACATTTTGTTATTAAATTTAGCCTTTTTTGGAATTCGTAATAAGATATACCAATTTGTGGTGGTGTTTTTAATAAAGTATACAGGGTAAAATTTATATCATTAGCGGCCTTTTAAACAAAGAGTCTACCCATCAAACTGAACAACTTTTGCTATGGGAGCAAAACAATCGGAGCAAAAAAAAATCTGCTGTCCCATACTAAACTGCACCCGCCGCGCTGCCTACACGACTCAAATGTATTAAATTGGTTTGCTCCCATAGTAAAAGTTGTTCAGTTTGATGGGTAGACTCTTAGTTTAAAAGGATGCTAATGATATCAATTTCACCTTGTATAAAAATTTAAATCTAAACAGTGAATCCGGTATAAGCAAGGTAACACTTCCAACAATGGGGCATGATTTGTGAACGGGTTAGCCGCTGACCGTGTGCCGTGACCGCAAATAACGCTCTCCATTGTTAGTGAAGACCAAACACTCCGTTACTCATGGGGATATCTTGATTGGATCGGATTCTGTATTCGTGTTTGTTGACAGTTTGAGGGTATTTTAAGGGCTGGAAGTTCCTGCACTAACCGAACCTAATAAACCGGTAATCATGGGGATAATCAACTTGAGATCGGATTCTAGTTTCGTGTTTTGCTAACAGTTTA
The DNA here is from genome assembly GCA_963693445.1 of Agonopterix heracliana. NCBI lineage: Eukaryota > Metazoa > Arthropoda > Insecta > Lepidoptera > Depressariidae > Agonopterix > Agonopterix heracliana. The sequence continues at coordinate 4,577,107 of OY856312.1, read as the reverse complement.
AGGGTAGGTATTTACAAGGCTAGAAGTTTTAGTATTAACCTAACCGAACACTTCATTAATAATACATACATACATACACAAGCTCACGCCATTGTTCCATGGGGGTAGGCAGAGACTACGGACCGCCACACGATACGACTCTGACACACCTCTTTAGCCTCATTCACATTCATTTCTTCATGCACTTCCGTCGATTGAGGGTGCTACGCACTTGTCCTTTTCGGAAAAGATCATTGATTTGATCATGGCATGTTTTCCTCGGACGGCCTCTCCGGAAGTGTTAACTTCCGCTCACCTTTGCTTTATGAATTTCATTCGTTAGCCTTCTTTCATTCATGTTCTCTACGTGACCGAACCATCTAAGCATACCCCTTTCAATCTTTGTTACTATACCATCCTTCAACTTACACCAATCCCTTATCAAACTGTTCTTGATTCGATCAACCAAAGTAATACCACACATACTTCGTAAGGAGCGCATTTCAACTGCATTCACTCGACTTTCATTCCTTTTATTCCATACCAAACATTCACTCCCACACCAGGGTAGGCACCAAAACACCGTTGTGAATAGCCAGACGTGCCCTTTTTGATACAGACTGGCTACTCACCACGGCGTGCAGGGCACCATTTACCTACATTAATAATGAAGTTATTATATTGATTGGATCGGATTCTGTATTCCTCTTTTGCTGACAGTTTGAGAGCATTTCAAGGGCAAGTCTGTAAGCCATCGTTATCAAACGGTAGGAAAACAATCAGCAATAATGGTCTTACTTATTGCTCTAAATGAACACTTAAGGGTATAATATTATTCGGAGCGCGCTCCATACAAACGTACTATGGTGATATTTTCAATACTAACCAATTAAAGTCAGTGAAATTTTGCAGAAACAATCTAGGAACAAATTTCTATGCTTGTATGGAGTCAGATTTTCGTTAAAATGTATAGTTTTCAAGATGCAGTGCCTCAAAGATTTCCATACAAATCTTAAATTAATCCTTGCATTGAAACTGTATATTTTAACAAAAATCTGACTCTATAGAAGCATAGAAATTTGTTTCTAGATTGTTTCTGCAAAATTTCTTTGACTTTAATTGGTTAGTATTGAAAATATCACCATAGTACGTTTGTATGCAGCGCGCATTTTCGCTCTCGGAATAATATTCTCTTAAAAACAAACAACTAAAGTTTATCCTAAGAGTTTGAGTTGTGCGGTGAATAGAAATACCGAAATAAACAAAAACGTTTCATATTTTAATTCTTTAGCTACAGAACACACACTTTTGGGACACTAAAAAAACTAAAATTATGAGTTCGCAAAAACTCACATCATATTATTATTGTCTTTAAGACCGCTATCAGAAAATTTAATGCAAAAAGCCACCATTTTTTTGTTATGTGTGCATGATAGGATTTTTAAAACAACAACTAAGCTTCCTACTAAAACTTAAAAATGTACAGAATAAATCTCATTTTGTAGGTACGAAAACCTGGTGGATAGCTGTTCCCTCGTTAGCTGGTACCGACGACGCCCGAAAATATTTTTAATTTTCCTTCCTACGTTTTGGTTACCCATTCATTGTGACCTTTTCACTTCGCTTATTCCAACGGCTTTCGTTTTAATATTTTTAGGGCTCAGTATCCGAAAGATCAGAACGGAATTTTGGTTTTACATAATTGCGGCAGAGTTCATGTGGTTATTGTCCCTATGATCCTAAGCGGCCTGTCTACAGACGTTTATGTATGTGGGTAGGTATAATACCTACTGCAATACTGCTAGGTGTACTGCTATATTGGCGGCGAAGTAAATTAGCTAGAGGAAGTGAGTGTATATAGCTTCTTTACGTAGTGATACTTCGCTAAGTCAAACTAGATAACTCAATTATGCAAAATTCAATCGACTCTAAAGAAGACGAGATATTGCTTTCCTTTTAATTTAATTATAGTAAAATGCAGCCCATCTGTACCAAAAACGTAATGACGTACCTAGAAAATGACCTACTCAGAAAATGACTTTACAAGAAAAAGACATCATTCTTAAATGGCATATGAAAAAAAGACCTAGTTCGCCTAAATGAGTTTATTTCTGTTTAATTTATAACTTTAGTGTGTAGACATAATAGCCTTGCAAATTCTAAAAAAAAGAAAAATCTATAATAATATAGGGTAAGCTGAATGTTTGGAACCCTTTGAACATTCACGACTTACACTTGACGGTATTTTAATTTCAAATTGTGTGATTTTATTTTTAGCAAATTCAAATGACTCTACAAACTGTTATAAAATGTTTATTAGAAACACTTTCTTTTAATTCTTAAAGCTTTAAGAAAAAGTAAAACAGAAGGCTTTTGTTCCATTTAAAAAAAAACATTATTACTGCACGCTAAGTTTAATTCAGCAAACAAAATAACGATCTCTTCGCAGCCTCGTCTCACTCACAAGTGTGATAAAGACCGACCATACTCCACCAGCTGCCGTAGCATGGTAGCATTATTGAGCACTTTAGTTCTCTTTCTATTTGCGTTCGAACGAACGAGATAAAAGGCGTGATATGGCCTTGTCGCACGCATCATGCTACTGCCGCTCTACAAGAACCCATTGCAGTTTGGTTTTACGATTGAATCTCTTCATTGTCTAATATTTTACAAGATTTCCGAAGCATGGAAGCGCTAGAGATGAAATAGGTAAGTATACCTACCACTAAAAAGGTTACCAACACTGAAGGGTAAATCTCTGTTTCTTTTTCCAAGTGTAAAAAGAACCGAAGAACATCGTTAGGAAACAGCATGCCTCAAATTCGAGGCGTGGATAGTACCCATTGTCCATTATAAGTAGCGACGGGCTCACTCCCCGTCACATTGGACAGAGTTACGATACTACTAGTGAAAAGTGGATGTTCTGAGGTTTCAGAATATCTCTGTCTCTAGGGGAATATAGTCGTGAGTATAATTATGCTATGCTTTGCTAAAAAGAACCTTTTTTTTATGACTATAAATTAATCAGTTAAGACAGTCACTTTGTTAAATCTCCAACGTTTTTACGGAAAACAAAAATAAATTAGCTAAAACTCTTCGCACTCGACTCGACATCAAGAGACAAAATAAAGTTAAAACAACTGTTACATTTCGCTTTATGAAAATTTTCCTCGTAATCTGGCAATTGCCTAAGTTGAAAGCATTAATCCGTTTTACCTACTTCTTAGGTACTTTTGGAAGGAAACTGTGATTATTTTGTCCCTTTTATTAATTTTTAAGGCCTGATACTCAGCCGGATTTCAAGTTTTTAAAAGGATTTTCTCGTTTTGACCGCGAAATAAGAGGGTGACAGTTTGTGTAAACAGATTTTTTTGGCGAAATTGTACGAAGCATTAATTTGGTATTTTGTTTTTTATTTTCCATTTCCGTTTTTATCCGACTACAGAAAAGCAAAAAGAATGAAGTTACGATGTACTGCAAGCGAAATATAAAACGTTACTTAATAGAAGTTTATTCCGAGAGCTTACGAGTCTACAAACGAAGTTCCGTCCTATTTTCAATATTAACAAATTTAATGTCAATGACATTTTTAAACATGATCTAGAATCCAATGTCGTGTCGGTGCCTTATAAGATTTCCATTTAAATATATACTTACTTTTAATGATAGGATTTATATAAGATTCGTATAGAAAACTTTGAGCTACGATTACTTTGAAACGGAAATCTGACAAGGTGCAGACAGACCCAGAATATTGGTTTCTAGTTTATGTTTACAACATTTTATTTAACTTTAATTACTTAATGTTCAATCTAGAAAGGAACTTCGTTTTGTATGGAGCGCCGTACGAATTATATCCTCTTAAAACTAAAATGCTCCTGACTGCATTGGACTCTTTTCAGTGTGGCTGGCATAGCGTGTTGGCCAATCATACTCAATCATATGCCATTCACTGAAAAGAAAACACTCATAGATGCACGATGAGTTGCTGCAGTCCTGAGCAGCATAAGCAGCACCGCGGCGCGAACAAAGTTTTATCACGCTTTTTAACGCATTTTTCGCGATACCCTCAAGGCAGTATCTACGGAAAGTGAGAAAAAAGCCGCGATAAGACTTATATCGCGGTGCCATGCTGCATTGCACGCCGATGACACACGAAAAAGGTAAGCTGAGCCTTCTCCTATCCGCCATCAATCAAAATCACCCCACATCAACCCATACTGCTGGGCATAGGCCTCCTTTTTATTGCGCCACTCCTCACGGTCCTGTGCCAATCTTATCCTTGTCTGACCCGCAACCCTTACAATGTCGTCTGACCAACGCGTTGGTGGTCTACCCACGGACCTCCTCCCTTTTCATGGCCACCATTCCGATATTGCTTGGGTCCACCAGCCGTCTTCTCTTCTAGCCAAATGTCCTGCCCATCTCCACTTCAACTTTGTAATCCGGTCTCCAACGTCGTAGACCTTAGTTCGTCGACGGATTTCTAAGTTTGGGTATATGGTTAGCAAGCGATATGACCAGCATTGTACGCTCCATGGCTCTATGTGCGATTTTTATGTGGTGCATGTTTTGCCTAGTGAGCGTCCATTTATGCTTCCGCACCAGAAATAAACATAACTTGGCCAATGGACAAACAATGCCCAAAACGTAATCGTTCATCACCTCTTCTCGTTCGTTGGCCAGCATGACGTTTTATTGGCTAAAAACCCTTTTCGTATGAATTGCACCAAAAACCCGCCATCAGGTAACAACAATTCCTCAAACCACTAGGGAATGTAACTTCTATCGAATCACTCTTTTAGTCGTAATTCGATAGTTTAATAGAATTGTAGCGGAGTGAAGAGTAAATAGGCATTTTCTGAGCAAGTGCCCTACATTTTTGGCTTCATTCGTGCAATTTCCAGGTGACACAAGAAATCAAAAAAAAAAAATCGAACAGAAAATTAAACGACCTTAATTCACAGCCTTATTTTCACCTATTTGTGACTGTCATAATTGGTATAAACTATCGTATTTTGATGATGTGAAATGACTTTCAGCTAATCCCACATTACCATGTTTAGTAAATGTTTATCAAACAATCAGTTAATAAATTGTTAATCCATCCTTGACGCTGACTCTCAGACATGACTTATCCGAGTGAGTAATGTCCTTGAGATGATCTACGGCTAGCGACTTGTCTTGTCGGATTACGAGACATTTTGCGCGAGAGATTTTAGGCACTTAACGCACTAGACTCGGTGGAGCGTTATTAAGAGACCTGAAATTCAATCGTGAACTCAAACTCTAATAATTTGTAGGTACCACAGCTTCGTTCACGTCGAATTAGCAGCGAAACTCAAAAGTTTCGGAACTAAAGGTATTATTTATCCTTCTTCTGCATCATCATCATCATCGGCCTTTTCGTCTTTAACATATGATTTGAGCAGCATTGGCGGCACTTGTGCTAGTGGCTAGCGCTATACGGGAGCGACAGGTACGGCCGCAAATGTGGTCTTACTGCGTTTGCTTGTCTCCTTTTTCGCTTGTCACCTTAGGAAGTAAAGCATGCTCGGTTGTGCGCAGCTCTTCTTTTCGTTAAAAGCTTCTTCCACGATTCACGATTTCCAGCGATATCTTCACATTGCCTGCTGTCGATGGCAAACGCAGACATAGCTCGCTTTGCGCAGTTGAGGTCTAGCGACATTTATCTTGGCGTGACTTGACCTAGAAGTACTTGTAGTGGCAAAAAAGTGCAGTCCATACGATGCACTTGTCCCAGCCAAAGCAGTCGTCTCTGTTTAAGGAGTGTAGTGACGCTAAGTATAGCTGTGTCGGAGCATGTACTTCTGCATCAATAATGCATGCATGCATGCAATAAATGATATGGCAAACTAAGAATATGAATTGTTTATTAATAATTTTATTACATAAAAACAAATAGCAGGATATGTTCACGACTATATTCCCCGAGGGGGTAGTCAGAGATATTCTGAAAACTCAGAACATTCAACAGTCAATAGTAGTACCACGGACTATCTATAGTACCGAAACTCTGTCCAGTGTGACGAGGAGTGAGTTCGTTGCCACTTAAAATGGACAGCTGGATACAATATATACCTTGATATTGAGACATGTAGGCTTCCTCACGATGTTTCCTTTAACCGAAAAGCCAATGGTGTTACAATTCACGAAAAAATCATTGGTACGAGTCGGCCTGGAAGGGAATCAAACCATCGCCTCCTGCACGGCAGGAAAGGCTACTCGGCTACTGAGTCCATAACTGTTTTACGAAATACCCTTCATCGAAATCACGGTTCTCAACCAATTCGTTTGACGAAAGCACTGTTCAACGATAGCACGGTTCGTCGAAAGCACCGTTCGCTAACGGTCTCTTTGACGAAATAACTCTTTACCGATAGCACTGTTCGTCGAAAGAACCGTTCGCCAACGGTCTCTTTGACGAAATAACTCTTTGCTGATATCACTGTTCGTCGAAAGAACCGTTCGCCAACGGTCTCTTTGACGAAATAACTTTTTACTGATAGCACTGTTCGTCGAGAGAACCGTTTTCCACCACTTCCTTCGATGAAGGTACCTTCTACCATACCGTTCTATGCCATTTGGCTACGGCATAGTATGGCATGGCGTGGCATGGCCTAGCTGGCATAGCATAGCATAGGTTAGCATAGCATAGCATATAACTCGTTTTTACGTTTTTTTTCCTGTTTTACGTTTTATCACGGCTTGCATTAAAACTGAAGAGATAGATTTAAGCATAGCATAGCATATGCTCACGACTATATTCCCCGAGGGGGTAGTCAGAGATATTCTGAAACCTCAGAACATCCACGTTTCAGATAGATTTAATCTAAGTTTAAATCTAGTTTCCTAAACTCTACTAACGGTACACAAAACCAAACTATTGCATACGATATTTCAAAGACTCGGGTATGTCCCGGACTTATCTTGCCAGTGAATAATGTCCCATGTCCGTGATCGACGACCGGCGACATTTCTCCGCGGGATCGTGACGTCACCGGGATTTTTAGCAATCCCTTCACGACAGATGCGGGTGCACTCCGATAGAGTTCGAAAACTTACTGGGTTTTAGATTACCTTTTGTTTGTCTTGTGAAATGTATGTAAGCTATTACAATGTAATGTAAACTCTTAATCAGCAAAATTGTTTTTGCTAATCCCTTCTGCCATTCTCCCACCAAAACTGCCCCTCAAATTAGAAAGCACAGAGTACTAGAAAGTAAGCTTTTTTGACTTCATTTATACATATAACTGGGCTATTAATTGCTGTACTAACTATTCACCAACATTATCGTCAAGGAATGTCGTGAAGGAATAATTATCCTCGAGGTAGTCCTCTGCCCCAATTTAAATTTGAGATCTGATGACGCGCTTCAGAGCTACACACACAATATAACAGAACTCCTCAAAAGTTGACAGCAAATCAGCGGTGATTCAAATATTTGCTTCGCATCGATGTAGGTACCGTAGTCGTAAAATTACTGCAATCGTACAGCTTGACAGCAACTTCGATAAAAAAAAAATTCTCATACATAGAAGCGAAAGTTATTATTGCTTTAAAATTAAGTATATTTTTCATAAAGCAGTGTTACTAAATTTGGGTCATAATCATAAGTTTTTTTACACATGGAAAGTGAAAAAGCGGTTTGGAAATTCACTAAATTCCATGTAAAACGGAAAATACCATAATCTAAAAAAATAATATAATTTACCATGATTTGCAAATATATTTTCACTGCGATAAATTAGAAAATTAAAATAGGTATTTCTACAGATTAAAATTAATCAAATTAAATAAAACTTTTTCAAAAAGCTGTATTTTTATTACGTTTAAATTGCATTCCAAGATAAGACTCTGCTGGTCAATGCCCTCAAAGTTAATTTCACGTAAAGAAATTTGCAAAAGGTTGAGACCAAGACCCCAATAGTCCCTTGACAGATTTATTACCAAAATCGCTTGAGGCTAGACCCGTTCAACTTTATCTGCTTCTTATAGACTAAGATCCCGTTATAGGTTTTCAAAACCCATAATGCTTATGTAATGCTACTTATTTCAGAGGAAACTTCGTGTATTATTTAAAAGTGTCCTAGTGTATAAAATATATCTAGGTATTTTAAATTATTTTTATTATAAATATTATTTCAATTAATCCTCTAAACTTATCAGATAGACGACAAAATAAGTCATAAAAATGGAGAAAATTTACTCGAAAATTATTGAACTGATTTTTATTATTCGTTCACATATAAAATTTTCTCTTTTCTGAAACCGACGACGGTTGGGATAGCATGGTACTTTAAAAAAATATACGGTCGGTTACTTTAGACTCTAAAGTAACCACATGACCGTATATTTTAAAAGAGAAAATTCTATATGTGAACGAATAATCAAAATCAGTTCAATAATTTTCGAATAATCAACCATTCACAATCTACTGCCGAAGCAGTGCAAGTCTGCAGCTGTAAAATTTTTAGCTATTCAGGGTGGAACGTCATGTCAAGGGGTGGGCCGACGTTCGCCAATAAAGAAAAAACTGGAAACCCTGTCCCTGTTGCCACGTGCGACGCCCACGGGGAACATTTTGTGGTTTATTTGTAAGCCGAGAACATAGGCATCACGATGAATGGTTTTAGTGTATTAGAAACAATAAAAGGTTAGTCATAAATAGTAAATTTTACTAAGAGTTTTATAACAAAATATAAATAATATACATTATGACGAAACGGTACGATATGGTTTTTAGGTATCCCTGACTCGAAATCAACCTTTTTTAGAAATTTAGTCTGTCTGTTTGTTTGTTTGTTCGCGCATCACGCAAAAACTAGTAAACCGATTTTGATGAAACTTTTTTTGTTTGATAGCTTATGATCTGACATAAAATCTGGTAAGTATATAATTAGTGCGGACGAAGTCGCGGGTAAACACTAGTACATTATAAAATTACAAATAAAGGAACTTTTATCTAAAAATCTAAAGATTAGGATGTGTTGCTGGTTCGGTCCTTAAAACGCTGGCGGCATTTCCTGCGTTACCTTCGAATCGAATATTATTACGAATTAATGTACAAACCCACTGTACCATTTCTTTTTGAATTAGATCGCGTATCAATCTTCATGACATTGGAAAGATTATAGCTAACGTAAAGTGTCTAAGTAACGTAAAGTAAGGATGATTTTTTTTTCCTTGTCTTTACCATGGTGTGGCGTCTCGTTGGATAAGTCGTTCAAAAATATTCAGGGATCCGTTTGCGAACTATTTAGATTTAAAGTGCTCATTTTTGTTAGAGTCAAGAGTCGTGCCAGCTAAACGTTTGTTTCTGGACATGCGAAAAATTCACGGCAGTAGCATATTTACGAAGTTGAAAGGATAACTATTACATCTAAGTAGGTTTTACAAGTTTATCAGTAGGTAACAGCACATACTGTAATAGTCAACCAACTTCATCATCAGCCTATCATCGTCCACTGCTGGACATAGGCCTCTCCCAAGGCGCGCCACAAAACTCTGTCCTCGGCCTTCCTCATCCAGTCGCTCCCCGCTACTTTTTTTAGGTCGTCTGTCCAGCGGGCAGCAGAGCGTCTCCCACACTACGCCTACCAGTTCGCGGTCTCCACTCTAGAACTCTGACACCCCATCGGTTGTCAGTTCTACCAACTTATAAAATGTAAAATACTTGTTAAACGTTATTAGTCGTTAAACCGTGCACTCAATAATATATTCATAGTATCAAACAAAAAGCCCGTTCCTAAGCCTGAATATTGTGACGGATAACTACGGAACCCTACATAGTGCGTGGCCCGACACGCACTTGGCCGGTTTTTTCAACGTGTTCGGTGGTGAACTTAATTTTCTTTATCACTGCACACACAAAATGTTAGAGAAGTGAACTGTATAATTTCTCAACTTTGTGTAGTCTAGTGAAACATTATTCGTATAATGTAATGTAATTATAAATATCACACAAAGTTATTCTGCTCTCGACTGGGTACTTGCCTGAATTTGACGTGCCTTTGTGAACTTGGTTTTACGTATCTCAATTCTTCGTTCAATATTGGCAGTTTAATATTTCTGTTTGAAAATTTTGGCACATGGTTCCTAGTCTTGGCTTACACAGGATTATATTGGCTCATACAGATAAGTATGGTTATAATTATTATAAGATCCTTCTTAAATGCTCAGTCAGACTATCAAACTAAGCCACTTTTGTCTATAGGAGCAACATCAAAATCGCGAAAAATAAGCGAAGTTGTTCCATACTAAACTGCAAATCTAATCGACCCCAAATGTATGGGACAGCTGATAAAAAACGTAAAAAACCGGCCAAGAGCATGTCGGAATCACCCATAATAGGGTTCCGTAGCCATTGCAAAAGTAGAATAAGAAAATAGTAGTAATGTAAATGACATTAGGTACTACTATTTTATTACATAAAAGAAAAATTTGAACCTAACGATAGCGCGATTTAATTTTCTACAACGCCAACCCCTTTACTATTAATATTTATAAATGCATCCTAAGAACAATTGTAATATTATTATTATTGTAATTCTTATGTCGTTTGGGATCAAAAACAGCAATATTTCCAGGCACAATAGATTTTTCCGATTTTGGATTGGATTTTGCGATTTTGGAAGCCGTGGTGGTCCAGTGGTGAGTAACCTTGCCTGCCGTGCAGGAGGCGATGCTTCGATCCCCGTCCAGGCCGACTCGTACCAATGAGTTTTTCGGAATTTATGTACGATTTGTAACACCACTGGCTTTTCGGTGAAGGAAAACATCGTGAGGAAACCTGCATGCTTCAATTTCGAGGAATGTATTGTACCAACTGTCCATTATAAGTGGCGATAGGCTCACCCCCTGTCACACTGGACTGAGTTTCGGTACTACTGGTGAAACGTGGATGTTCTGAGGTTTCAGAATATACTACCCCCTCGGGGCATATAGTCGTGAGCATATTCTATGCTTATGTACAATGGATTTTCGACTCATTTTGTATGAATTTTTAAATTAATCATTCATCAATTCAGTTATTGCTTGTACAACTATACTTACTAATATTTGTATGCTGTTGTTAATGTCTGATCTAGGAGAGCCTCAATGTTTGTAACTACCATCCAGTAATACCTACTGTACCCTAATCAAGATCAAATAAAGAGCAAAGATCAGAATTAAACCGAAAATATTGCATAAAAAAACCAACAAAATATATTTATAAACTGAATTAAAATTATTTACAATTAGGGTTCCGTATTTACATTTATGATGAAATTTCGCTCCGAGCCTCTGGAAGTTTAGCCAATTTTGTTCCGAAGGTCAAAACCATATTTTATACAAGGATGGACAGGTTGGTTGGGGTACAAAATTATGTAAATTTTTCCACGACACGACAGAAATTGGATTATTTTAACGATATAGGTACTCGTATACCTAGACGTTGTAGTGTTCTAATAGTGCGAACAAGAGGTACTTCGAGTATTATTATTATTTAAGCCATTTATTTCCTTAATAACTATTATAACAACATTTTTTAAATACTTTACATGCATATTACAATATTACTTCACATACAATTAATTATAATACCATTTCAAAACCTAATATAAAAAAAATTGTTTGTGATAGTACATTAATTTAAATTATTATAGTTAATTATCAATTTTACACATGCAATAGAATTTATAATATTTTGTCACATTTATCTTAAATATCTATTATACAATTTTCAATATACATTATTATTTATTTATATTTCTTTCTAGTTTTAAGGACCTCTCCAAGAGTATAGGCCTCCTCCAATTCATTCCAAGTTTCTCTATCTTTTGCTTTATTGATCCAGTTTTCTCCTGGTACTTCTCTGATTTCATCTGCCCATCATTCTAGCGGTCTACCCCTTGTTCGTTTTCCAGGTACTATATATAATACTATACAAGGTGTTACAAAAACACAAATAAACATCAAACCGAACAACTTTCACTATGGGACCAATATCAAAATCACGAAAAAAAAAATTGATGTTATATACCTGCTCTACAAATCGACTAGAGCTAAAATATGTATGGGATATCAGATTTTTTTTTTCGCGATTTCGATGTTGGTCCCATAGAGAAAGTTGTTCAGTTTGACGGTCTAAACAACCCACTTAAGAGTTTTAAAATTTTATTTTTACTTATGAAACACCCTGTATACGGATACTACGAGTATACAGGATGTTAAATTAAATGTTACATATTGAACAGGGTGCTTGAGACCATCAAACTGAACCACTTCCACTATTGAGAAAACATCAAAGTCGAAAAAAAAAATCTCTACCAAAATGTAGGTAATTGAAACAGCTGAGTTTACGTATTTAGGTTTACATCCTGTTTATAAGATTGTTATGATTATGAAGCATATTGATAAACGTATAGTTTTTTCTCTAAAACAAATCTAAATTTTTATACGAAGTTGTCGCTTATATCTCGAAAACTATCAGTAGGAAAAAAGATCGCGATTTATTGAGAATATGTTAATTTATCTTAGCCGCCCCGCTTCTGCAGCTAGCCGCAGCTCTTTCAATATGAATTGACCTTTAGGATTACATGGGATAACACAACGAAGTGTTTTGTTCATGATTTGGAGAGACAGTTAAAATATTTAATTCGGAGCTCGAAAAGTTTCTACGAACTCGTATTTCGCTTCGGGTTCCAAATTAAATCAATGTCCAACTACAGTCGAACGTTCTGTCACCAATAAAGCGTAAGTTGCAACAACGATTTTCATTTAAAATCAACCATTGAATTTCAGCCATACATTTTAGTAATACCTAACTGCACATACGTTATTTTCACAGTTCCATACGCAAAGGGTCAAATCCACACGTGGATTGGTAGACTTTTGGGCACGCGTGGTGCCCTGCAGTGGGACGTATACAAGGTGTTTCATAAGTAAGAATAAATTTTTAAAACTCTTAAGGGGGTTGTTTAGACCGTCAAACTGAACAACTTTCTCTATGGGACCAACATCGAAATCGCGAAAAAAAAATCTGATATCCTATACATATTTTAGCTCGAGTCGATTTGTAGAGTATAGAGCATAATTATTTTTTTTCGCGATTTTGATATTGGTCCCATAGTGAAAGTTGTTGAGTTTCATGGTCTAAACCACCCACTTAAATGTTTATTTGTATTTTTGTAACACCTTGTATAGGCTGATGATAAATGATGATGATTTCTTTCAACATACAAAAATATCACATTTTCTATTATATCCCGCCTGTATAACTAACTGCGAAGCGCTTTAAAGCTCTTTCTGCTTCCTGCATATTTACGGGCACGATAGCTTTCACGCTATGTTATTTACTTAAACTAAATGCGTCGAGCTTGCTCTGGTTACATTGGCCCTAGCATGCCACCCGCGAGAAAACGACAACAATCTAGATGTGCCTTGTCTTTGTTTCTTTACGTAGGCCAAAAAGAGCGCTCATAATATTTATCTCGTTTTGTCTCTTTGTCGTGGATGGCGTGTAAACCGTGCTGGACGAGAACAAAGCTAGTAACATCGATTTCTTGAAAGGATTTCGTTGACATTATTGGTTTAGGAAGAGATTTCATTCGATTCGATTTATTGATAAAGAGCGTGTCAAACATGTCGATCTGTAGCTATTGTAGATATACATAATTATGATGATATATTATTTAAAGGCCTCCGCACATTGCAGCGATATTATCGAGCGATTTTATCGAGCGATATTATCGACAGCGATATCGCGACACCTTACACACTGCAGCGTTTCCGCGATTCGCGTCACGCATGCGCCCCACCACTGAATGTAGTCGAAAGAGTTGCGATAATATCGCGGCAGTGTATGTACTGATAACAATTATCGCAAAATCGCAGCGATATTATCGCTCGATAATATCGCGGCAGTGTGTAGGATCGCGCGCGTCCCCATACAAAATGTACTGGAAAAAATTATCGCAAAATCGCAGCGATATTATCGCTTGATAAAGTCGCTGCAATGAGCGGAGGTCTTTACTGTTCTTGCTCTGTTTTTTCCATATAGATAAAAGTATGCTTCCCTAACACAATTTGCTGGCACTTATTACACGATGGCATCTCACTTCTCACTAATATTATAAACGACGAGTCGTTTATGTTCTTTTCTTCCCACCGGACGGAAAGCGTCAATTCTCGTCCCGCTGCGCTAAACTAAGTTGTCGCTTTCCACCTCCGTCGAGAAGAAAAATAGTATACTAACCTCGGACAGTAAATAAGAAAGCCTCAGATCTCATATTTTTACTTTCCTTTCTTACTTTCCTGTCCTCGGTGTATAATCTCGGTGTATCTGGTGTTTTCATCACAGGTTAATCTGTTGGTTAACTTATGGAAGCACCACCGTTACCCTATGTAATAAATTATAGCCTTAAGTATAGATTTATTAATGTTGTAAACTATTATTGTATCTGGCTTTGTTTGGATTTAAAATAAACAATTATATTATATTATATTATTATTATTATAATCTACTAATAACATAATAAATTATAGGATACTGTTTTAAACTCAACGCGGATGAAGTCGCGAGAAACAGCTAGTCCTATATAATTTTCTTTGAAAGTATATTTAATACTTTTAATATTTTTTTTTTTAATTTTTTTTTGTTTGTTTGTTTCTTTTTCAATGCTGTACTTATCTGTGTTTTTGGTGTAAATAAAGTATATTTCATTCATTCATAAGAACTACGTTCTTGCATTACTTTCAGACGTTTGCTGCAGTATTGTAAAAGCGAGGAGACACTGGAATAATCATAAAGGTATTATACCTTACAGGAATAATACCATTATGGGAACAATAATAGAATAGAATAACGTTTATTTTCACAACTGCCTTAATATCATAATACTACTTTACACAGCTACTTATACAATTTCGATTAATTAAAAACTTTGTTACAACTACAAACAATATTTTAAACTTTCCGTTGCAACAAGGCTGCAAATTTTTCACATCACAACGTGTGTGTAAAGACAGGAGTTCCCTAGATGGCGAGGAGCGTTTACAAACGTTTACGCTGGCTGAATGTTTACGGTGTCGAGATAGCATTCTCGTTGCTCTGAGTGCGTCAGGTCAGTGGGACTACCGTTGAATTTTCATATTACCGCTTTGGCACAACAACAAAACAACATAAATCGGTTACGTTCTACAAAATGGTGAGGTCAGTTTAGAATGATGAAGACAAATTAAGTACACATACTAATAGGCATGCACACTAAATAAAATACCGCATGCTAACATTATAATTTTGTTAATAAATAGTTGCTGGGGGTATACCTTACTTAAAAAATAAAATAAATAAACTAAACCAGCTGACATGTTTTATGAAAAGATGATAGATAGAAATTGTATTGACTTGCACGCCAAAAACATAGAATACGATAAAAATACGATATACTAAGAGCAATAATTTCAATTAAAGTAAAGTAAAGTAAAGTAAATCTTTATTGTGTATAAATTTAGGTTTTACAATTTGCAGGTGTTAGTACAGTAAGAGGTATTCCGCCAAATCTTGCCCTTTCGGACGTACACACAAAATTGAAAATAGGTATTCGTTTAAAATGTCTACAAAATTAAAGTCAACAACATTCAATAAATAAAATAGAAAAAGTTACAATTAATGAATATGAAAACGAAAATAACTACAATGTCAAAACAATTATAACAAGAAATATATAAGAAAAAATAATAAGCTAGGTCAGGTACATGTCAGGTATTAAATTATTTACAAACACAAGAAACTAAATTATCAAACACAAGGTGAGTCATACCCAGAGCTTGTATTGTTTTCAACAAGAACATTAATTTTTTACCTGTTCCAGAGTTTTGCTTGGACGACCTGGTGGCAGCGTACGTTGATCTCAAAGGGTGGAATGGGTCAAGAGTAATCCTGTGCTCGGCCTATTTACCTGGAGAGAAACCAAATCCCACAGAAGACTTAGAGCGCCTGGTTGAATTCGCCAGGGCAGAAAACGCCGAGCTTCTAGTGGGCTGTGATGCGAACGCCCACCACACTTCATGGGGGAGCACGAACATCAACGATAGAGGTGAGTTGCTTTACGACTTTCTCACAATTAACTGTCTTCACACGTTAAATAAAGGATGTGTACCGACTTTTGTAACAAGTGCTAGGCAGGAAGTTCTGGACATCACCATCACTACTACCAACATAGCCAGGCACGTCAACGACTGGAGGGTAAGTAATGAAACATCGATGTCAGACCATAAACATATATATTTCGAACTTAGAGCTAGATTGGCTATCGAAACCGTTACTTATAGGAGCCCAAAGGCGACCGACTGGAATGTCTATAGAGACAAACTAAGGCGAAACCTTGAAAAAGCGCCTAAAAGTATTAAAGATGTCGAGAGTTTGGAGCTGGCAGTTGAAATAATAACTGCCAGCATTAGGGACGCATACGAGGATAGCAGTCCCTTAAAAACCAAAACCTCGAAACGTAGAGTGCCGTGGTGGAACTTAAAGCTAGATAAGCTTAGATCGGAGACACGGAAACTCTTTAATAAGGCTAAAAAGACCAGCAACTGGCAGGTCTACAAAACAGCCTTAACTGTATACAACAACGAAATTAGGAAAGCGAAAAGAGCGTCATGGAGGAAACTCTGCGAGGAAATAAATAGTCTGCCTCAAGGAGCGAGAATCCATAAGATGCTCTCTAAAGCTAAGACTAATCAAATTGGGCTTCTTAAGAGACCAAACAACTCCTTTACGTCAAACGAAAAGGAAACATTAGAGTTACTTGCGCATACTCACTTCCCAGGCTCTAGCTGTCAGGGTGATTCTGACAGACAGAGCGTTCCTAGGCTAAGACCTCGGAATGAGGATTGGAATGGGGCCGCTCTGGTTATAAGGCCGAAAGAAGTTGAGGCAGCCATTAACTCCTTCAAACCTTACAAAACATGTGGAGATGATGGAGTACTGCCTGTATTTTTACAGCAGGGTAGTGATATCCTAATCCCATACATGGTCAAGATCTTCAGAGCAAGCTATGCCTGTGGTCACATACCGGAACAGTGGAGTAAGGTCATAGTTCTATTCATACCTAAGGCTGGTAAAAAAGACTTCTCATTGCCGAAATCTTTTAGACCGATAAGCCTATCCTCATTTCTTTTGAAAACGATGGAAAAGGTACTGGACAGACATATTAGAGATGGGGCCCTAAATAACAGACCCATCCACCCTAACCAACATGCCTACCGCAGAGGTAAATCTACGGAATCTGCTCTGCTCGACCTTACTGACAGAATAGAAAGGGCACTGGAGGACAAACAAATTGCACTTTGTGCATTCCTAGACATTGAGGGCGCTTTTGACAATACACCTATCAGAACACTGGTCAGGGGACTCGAACTAAAACAGGTAGACCCGATCACGATCAGATGGGTTAAGTCGATGCTCTCAAACCGAAGAGTAAAACTTACTCTTCACTCTACCACATTAGAAGTGGCCACGACAAGGGGTTGTCCGCAAGGAGGTGTATTATCGCCCCTACTATGGACCCTTGCTGTGGATCAGCTCTTGTATAAGTTGGCCGACCTCAGAATTGACACTCAAGGCTACGCTGATGACCTAGTGATCACAGTAAGGGGTAACTGCCAACACATGATATCATCCATCATACAAAGAGCTCTCAACACCATAAGTGCATGGTGTAGAGAAAACGAATTATCGGTCAATCCTGGTAAAACTGTTATAGTGCCGTTTACGAACAAGCGAAAGCTTGAAAGGCTTATGCAGCCTACTCTGAATGGCAATCAGATACAATTTTCCACGGAAGTTAAATATCTGGGCGTAACCTTTGACCAGAAGCTTACTTGGAACCGACACTTAGAAAACGTACTGCAGAAGGCCAAAATTGCCTTGGGTACATGTAGTCGTATGGCAGGGCTGAATTGGGGGCTAAGACCCAGAACAGCCTTGTGGTTGTACACTGCCATTGTGAGGCCAGTAGTAACATATGCCTCTGTGGTATGGTGGAAGAAGACCAAACAGAGGACTGCAATTACCCAGCTAAGCAGTCTACAAAGAACCGCTTGCTTAATAGCAACTAGAGCCATGTCGACCTCGCCTGGGGAGGCGCTTAATGCACTGTTGGGGCTGCCACCTTTGCATTTGCATGTGCAAAGAGTGGCAATGGCAGGCATGCATAGAGTCGCCTCTCAGACGACAATGAATTGGCTTTCGCAAGGACTGAGATCTTTTAAAGACTCAGTCATGGGAATTCCCACTCTAGGCATGATAACAGATGTTATGCAGCCTAAGAACAAATATACAAAACACTTTACTGTGGAGCTACCATCCAGAACTGACTGGCTAAATGACAATGTGCATTGGAAAGCCGGCAGCCTTGTTTGGTTCACTGATGGCTCCAAGTCTAGAAATGACGTAGGCTGTGGAGTATATGGAGAGCGTCCGAGGTTCAAAAAAAGCACAAACCTCGGAAGATATGCCTCCATATTCCAGGCAGAGGTATATGCCATCCTAGAGTGCGCGGAGGCGAATCTGCAAAAGCGCTACGTCAACCATACTATCTATATAAACTCCGATAGTCAAGCAGCGTTATTGGCGCTGGCTTCGGACACAATAAGTTCGAAGCTAGTGGACAACTGCTTGACTCTCCTCAATACCTTGGGCGCATTGAACAAGGTCATTCTAAGATGGGTTCCTGGGCACTCGGGCATCGTAGGCAACGAAAGGGCCGACGAGCTGGCGAGAGATGGGGCTAGTGGCACGCAGTATGGACCAGAGCCGTTCTGTGGAGTCCCTAAAAGCCTAGTCAATTTAACGCTTAGGAACCTATGTCTAGAAAAATCGATTGATCACTGGATGAATACGACAGGATTAAACCATTCCAAGGCACTAATTGCGGCATTCGACTGCAAAATGGCAAAGGAGAGAATCGCGCTCAGCACGACAAACTTGCGCATCATAGTAAGGGCGCTGACGGGACACTGTAGGCTGAACAAACACCTTACGACCCTAGGCATAAGGGACTCGAAACTCTGCAGATTCTGTCTGGAGGAGGACGAAACCCCCATTCACATCCTTTGTGAATGTGGCCCACTAATGCACAAACGATATACTCGCTTGGGTAAACACTCTGTTCATCCGAGTGAAGTAAAATTTTTCACTGCTAAAGAAATCCTACAATTCCTCAAGGAAGTGGGTATTAGCAGTGAACTGTAACTATTGTGGCGATCACAAAAGATCTACATAAGGTCGAAGTGATACTAGTCTGGAGTAGACTCGAATAGCCGCTTTACACAAAAAAAAAAAAAAAAAAGGTGAGTCATAGTTGGTCCTATCTACAATCTATAATCTAGGAATTCCTTCGTATTGTAGAAACATCTTTCAACTAACCATTCTTTCAATGTTTTTTTAAATATATTCTGCCTAAGTTGCTTAAAGGAATCTGGAAGTTGATTGTATAATTTTATACACATTATGAAACTACTCTTTGAAGTAACAGCTAGTCTAGTAGAGGGCATGTACAGTTTGTTTATGTACTGAGATCTTAGTGGTCGAATACATACCTCTTGTAGTTGTTGAAAGATGTGACGATTCTTGTGAACAAAGATACATATCGATTCAATATATAAACACGGTACAGTCAGCAATTTGAACTCTCTAAACACCGGCTGACAAGAATCAATTTGTTTTAGCATGAAAATAGCACGCATACAACGCTTCTGCATTATAAAAACTCTGTCCACGTCTGAGTCGACTATTCAATGTATAGTCGACTCAGATAATAGAACGGCCTTAATTACTAAATTTATTTAAACTGGTTTGCAAACTTACATTCTTGCCAATACTAATATACCCTTCTATAACAAAATTGTATTTAGATTTGTCTTTACTGATATTTTTTCACATATCAATTGGAAAAAAATTACTTAATGAAAATTGAGTTTTTTTTTAATTCAAGCACACGGTGGTGGTCTCGCAGGATTGACGCACAGCTGTGTTATTTTCTAGGGGCTATACGAACAGGGGTCCTGACGTTCCCATGTTTTATACTAGACTTTACTAGTCTTGCAGTTTGTAGTGACAAAATTCATAGTACACCCATTTTAAATTCTGAATATTTAAACTGAAGCTATCTTCATCCGTGTATCATTTGCCATAACCGTGCAGTTCCGGCTTAGAATGAACTATTCCATTTTATTCCCATGGATTTCGTATACGGCATACCATGTAAAAATAAATAAATAACAGTTTAAGGCCCAATAGTTGGACGAAATAACTTGGAGGCACGTTTCAATTTTTCATTTTTCGACTAGATTTATACAATTTACCAAAACCAAAGTCATACCTCAGTTTTCTTGGATAGTTTATCCACTGAAATCATTAATTGAATACACGATTGGAATTACTTCACTCGATAAGAAATTGTCACAAAGATGACGTATTTTCATGCATTTTTAAATATTTTTACTCGTATTTATACTCGCATATTTACCATTAATTAATCTAGTGAAATCATAAAAAATCTATAAAAAGTAATTTTGTAAGTACCTATATCTTAATCGAAAATCGGCACACACACGCACTTTTCGGAGGTCTGGGCAATCGCGTTTCTCATAGAAAATTGTCGTCTGGACCTATGGCCCCTTAAGACTAGCACAGGACCGTGAGTGGAGCAATAAAAAGGCGGCCTATGCCCAGCGGTGGGTTGATGTGGGATTGATTGATTGAATTGTTTATAAAAATATGTAACTTATTAGTTTTTAGGGTTCTACCCAAAGGGTGTGAACGGTACCCTATTCATAAGCCTACGCTGTCCGTCTGTCTGTCTGTATGTCTGTGTAATAATAAAAAAACACATAAAGTAAAGAAATAAGGGGTGTCTCCATACGGGAATTTTTTTTTTGAAAACCAGGCAAGTGTTATCGCCTTAAGGATCCAGGAGAAAACAAAATGTATATTGTATGGTGGCTCAGAATCCTCCTTGCGTGAGTCTGACTCGCACTTGGCCGGTTTTATTAATTATTTTTGTTGAAAGAGATTCTGCTTATACATTCATAAGTAAGAATAAATTTTTAAAACTCGTAAGGGGGTTGTTTAGACCGTCAAACTGAACAACTTTCTCTATGGGACCAACATCGAAATCGCAGAAAAAAAAAATTGATATCCCATGCATATTTAGCTCTAGTCGATTTGTAGAGTATGGAACATAAATTTTTTTTTTCGAGATTTCGATATTGGTCCCATAGTGAAAGTTGTTCAGTTTGATTGGTCTACACCACCCCCTTAAAGGTTTATTTGTATTTTTGTAACACCTTGTATAACCTTAGGTGGCAATAGGTATTATAAGAATAAACTGCCTAACAAGCGGTGAAACATGAAAATAAAAGTTACTCCTTGGCGGTCGGTAATGTTCGTCCTTCTTTCGTAAATTTTCGTCGTTGTTTCGAACTTCATCTTTGTCCCTTTCTTACCCAACGATAAAAATGGATAGTAAGGGACAAACGTAAAGTCGGAAACATCGACGAAGGACACGTACTAAAGAAGGACGAACATTACCCAAGCCGCAAAATCTTTCCTTAAGTCTGAATTGTAGATATCTCTCATTCAATAACCAAATTCTCGGTTATTGACTTAGGTAATACCATCCGTCCCTCAAGATATCTTGTAGATACACTAGAAGGCAGAGTTAGGCAAAAGTGGGCATATGGAGTACTGAATGAGTTAAGATAGACTTCATACTACTTTAAAGATAAACTTAGATAAACTTAGGTACGACTTAAGGAAAGTTGACTTCTCGTAGATAAACTTAAGTAAAAATTTTTGGTTTGAAATTTCATCCTACCTTCATAATATATTATTATACTTTACGTAGATACAGTAAAGATAAATTATGGTGGTAACATTTTCCAACTTAATATTCTATGATGAATGATAAACAAAATGGCTCTGATAGTTATTATTATTTTGTAATGCATTATTTCGTCGATACGTAAAGTAAAAATGTAAACGCACATTCGTTTATCGTGTGAAATGGACAAATATTCTTAGAAATCAGGCGGGCTTCAAAAATTACAAAGTAATTGTATTAAAAATTCAAAAAATTAAACCATAAAAACTGTTTTTTTTCCTTTTTCTTCGAAATTTAATTAAATATTAAATATCAATGATGATTTCGTTACGCAAAACAATGTAAAATTGTGTAAAATTAAGAGAGTGCCAAATATAACAAAGACTAAACTTAATAAAAAACATGTTCAAATTTGCAGATCATTCAAAATGGCGTTAAATCTATATTGCATGTGCTAAGTACGAGTAAAAGCAATACAGTATTGGTAAATCATAGTAAAGGATCAGTTAAATGTGTTTATAATTATTGCTTACTTACTCAAGTAATGTTATACTTAACTTATACCGAAGTGTGACTTCAAATAATACAAGTAAATACCGTGTCGATTTAAGTCATCCTTAACTAGTACTTGATAAATACTGATTCGACGGATATTTTATTTTCTTCTCATCTGTCATTGTTGTTGTGATTTCTGAAAACAAAAGGCCAATGCAAGATTGAACAATTCGTTTTTTGTTTAAAGAAAAACAAGTGATTCAAAGTAAGTAAGTAGGTACTACTTATGTATTACCTAAGGACAATGATAATTAAAATTTGGCATTTATGTATATAAATAATTGTAAACTGAGGTAACCTCAGGCCTACACTCTAAATCTTGAATCTTTTGACGTAACGCGTCGTATTTGTATCTACTTTATGTATCTCAGTCACAACATAAACATGTAAAGAGTTGTATTTTTTAGGGTTCCGTACGCAAAGGTTCCGTTCCGGTTATGTCCTTCCTACTTTTGAAGAAATGTGTCTTTTGAACCGTAATGTAACAGGAAACAGTTGACATTTTTATACAGAATATGAATCTACTATTTTGCGTATTATTCTGTTGGTTTTTTCGTGATTATTTTTGTTTCATATTCCTGATGAATTGTACGTTGTGGTATAGATGGGAGATAGACCACACTTTAAAAAATTATAATCACTCTCTTCTTTTGATGAAGTTACGTATTCAAGTTCGCTGTTCGTGTCTTCTATGATTTCATCAACCGATGCGGGCCTGGTGGATGTGCTGGCAAACATGATACAGTCTGTCTAAAAAGTCTTGACAAAAATTTGGGCGCTGTCTCCACGCAAGAACGTCAAAATCAAGCAGAACCTGGCAACACCACGATACTACAATTATTAGGTCACGACTTTATAGACAGACTGTAAACTTTGAACGCTGTTAACAAGGATCTATTAACAAGGAGTCACTTGCACCGGCTGTACTTGGACTACTCGGATTAACATTTACTGCACAATCTTCGGCATGAATAGAATTTGCGGTCACATTTTTCTTACACGACGTAGAAAATTTCTTAATTTTCTTAACTTTAATTATGCTAATGTTACTTCTATAAACACAAATTGTAGCACTAACTTGTTACTTTTTATTAAACACGTCCCTTTAAGGCTGATGGTACTGACACAAGCATTAGCTAAGTAAACAACCACTTAAATTGCAATTTCAAAGGAACGACTTAAAGAAACCGGTTGACCTGGATAACCTTAGGAAGACTTAAGGCGAACTTTAGGTAATTTTGCCTTAAGTAGAACTTAAGTAATACTTCTAAACACTATTAAATTTAACTATATCTCCGTTAATTCTGTTTTCAGTAACTTTATGCTTAAGTTTGCATTTCGCGTGGACATACTTAAGGCAAAGTTAATACTACTTAACTTAACTAATCCTTAAGTCGGTATTTCTGAAAACTAAGACAACTTGAATTTATTAATACAGACTTCAGCAAAGCTTGCCTTGGTTAATGCGAAGTTTAGGTATATTTAAGGCAAAATTGATTTAGTCACGATCTGTTTTGCTGCTTGGGTACCGACCGATCGCCATGGTCAATTTTCGTGTTTCAATGCTTGTAATGAGGGTTTGCGTCCATACGCATCGGAATTTCTTCTTCAGCGTATGGAGGTTTCCTCACGATGAGAGTTTCCATAGCTCTCCGCAACGCGCCACCGATGATAATAATGAAAATACTTGATGGCAAATTCGAAGCTACTAGTTTAAGAGGATAGACTAGTACTTTTATCCATACAAACGTTTTCCCCTGTTTCCTCCCTGGATAATGATTGACGGCCTGATAGCACAGTCTGTAGTGAACCTGCATGCTGTGCCGAAGGTCGCGGGTTCGAATCCCGTAAGGGACAAATATTTGTATGATGAGTATGAATATTTGTACCTGAGTCATGGATGTTTGTATCTATATATTATGTATTCTATATCGTTGTCTAGTTATCATAATGAAAGTCCAGGCTGGTACTTTAAATGAGACTAATAATTTGTGTGACTAAGTCCAAAAAAAAAAGGACTTTAGAGCAAATAATTTTACCATACAATCTATGTTACCTCTGCTATGTCCCTGTGTTTTGCGTTACTGCAAGAGCTAAATTAGGGATCTTTGAAAATTACCAATTTCACCGCCCATTTTCAGACATCCCGAATATAAACAAAAAAGCATAAGATACAGACAAAGCCATAGTCTTTTTCATATTATTCTTGAAAGAATTATAAAAAACCGGTTAAGTTTTGGAGGAAACAGGGGAATACGAATACAGTTCGTCACGTGGGCAACGTATTTTCTTCGAGAGCCCGCCTATCCTCTTAAGGCTAGGATATCCCAGTGCAAGCGTCTCTTTCTTGCAAGCATAAGTTTACAATTAGCCATCCCGCTCCAATTGAAAGCAGGATAGCAAAAAAACGTGTTTTTCGTAAATATCTTTGCTCATGGGAGTTTCTAAGCTAAAACTTCTCCTGAGTTCACTAGATATATTTAATGTATTTAGTTAAGTACAAGAATAAAACGTTTAATATCAGCAGTTTAATCATAGTATTGAAAAAACATAACAAAAAGGGGTAACTTTGGGATTTTTTTCTATCGAGTAAACTTAATCTAATCGTGTAATTGAGAACAGTCGCCCATCCGCCCGATCCTTAAATAAGACATAATTTAATTTCAGACTTTAAAACACAGTTTAAAACACTTTCGTTCGTGTTCAAAAAACGGCCTCGACGGGATAAGTTTGTTAGCAAAATCCCTTGTAGGTAATATTGTCAAAGCAACATGTAAGTATTCGAAACCCGATAAATTCAAGGGTACCGTTTAATCCCCCAGTACCCAAACTACCTATACTCTTTTACCGAGTCGTATTATCCGATATGAACACTTATAATTTATGAGGGTTAAGTTGTTTTCAATAGAATAATCTTATTTTGGGTTCGGGGTATCTTTTGAAATGGATATTTTGTATTCTCATTTGGGTATAATAGTATTCATTATTAATTTAAAGTGGTGTTATGGGCTGGCACAGTATAAGAGCCTACGCAGTACGAACACTCCCATATATTCCATTTAATTTAATCCCTTCTCGGAAAACATCGTGAGGAAACCTGCATGCTTCAATTTCAAGGCATGTATTGTACTCACTGTCCATTATTAGTGGCGACGGGCTCACCCCCTGTCACTCTGGACAGAATTTCGGTACTACTGGTGAAACGTGGATGTTCTGAGGTTTCAGGATATCTCTGACTATATCCCTCGGGGAATATAGTCGTGAGCATATGCTTATGCCTTCTCGGTGATACAGCGTATGGACGTCAGTAAGCGGGGGTTTTAAGTAAGTAAAAAAATTTGCTGTACCAAAGAAAACATCAATGGCAACCCGACCTAATGAAATGTCAGTAAGCGGGGGTTTAAAAAGAAATTTGCTGTACCATAGAAAACATCAATGGCATAAGGCAACCCAACCTAATGGAATACATAACTTGCATGGCGTATTGGAGTTTCTCTGCGAAGCTGTGTTATTGTTTAAAAATACAATAAAAATAAAAAATAAAAAGTAAGTTATAGCCTGTAGAATCCCACTGCAGGGCAAAGGCCTCCTCTCACGAATAAGGGTGAGAGGGAGTGGGCCATACTCCACCACGCGGGCCCAGTGCGTGTTGGTAGAGGCAAGTTAGTGGTCACCTTGCTGTCAGAGAATTTTCAAGCCGCCAATAGGCCTCTGACTTGGCTTAACGAATAGTTACAACGCCATCTGACGGAACTATCCGAGACCAACTGCTTAACGTGCCTTCCGAAGCACGGAAACGCTCGAGATGAAATACCACTAAACGGTCACCCATCCAAAGACTGACCGGACCTGACGTTGCTTAACTTCGGTGATCGTTTCCAATACCGAAGCTCCACTACGCCAACGAGCAAAATAAAAAATATTTTTTTTGCTATATATCTATGTAAGCTTTATAATGAAAGTTGTGCATTTTAATGATCTGATGCACCCCATAAAGGCTTCCGCACATTGCAGCGATATTATCGAGCGATATTATAGAGCGATATTATCGACAGCGATATCGCGACACCTTACACACTGCAGCGATTCTGCGATTCGCGTCACGCATGCGCACACCACTGAATGTAGTAGAAAGAGATTGCGTCAGGTTGCGATAATATCGCGGCAGTGTGTGGGATCGAGCGCGTCCCCATACAAAATGTACTGAGAACAATTATCGCAAAATCGCAGCGATATTATCGCTCGATAATATCGCGGCAGTGTGTAGGATCTAGCGCGTCCCCATACAAAATGTACTGAGAACAATTATCGCAAAATCGCAGCGATGATATCGCTCGATAATATAGCTGCAATGAGCGGAGGCCTTAAAGAATGTAACGCTGATGATGTTAGTCGAATGTATTCGACGAACAGGGTGTAAAATTAAATGCATCACATATCAAACAGGTGCTTCAGACCATCAAACTGAACAACTATGGAGCCAAAATTGAAATCGCGAAAAAAAAACTGTTGTTACATAGAAAATATCAATAGCTATTAGTTACTCGACCAAAATATATGGAACAGTTTCTTTTTCTTGATTACAAAGTCGGTCCCATAGTGAAAGTTGTTCAGTTTGATGCTCTAAAGCACCCTGTTCGATGTTGTTACACATTTAATTTTACACCCTGTATAAATGATACACCTACATAATAATGGTTTCATAATCCTATTACGAGTTGCGCCTGAAATTCCAATCATTGTACTTAATTATTATCAATTGACAAGTAATTTTTTTCTAATTTCTTGTTTAATTAGGTACAAACGTCTTTGGGGAAATTAAAAATTTGTCTTCCATTTGTTGAACCTTTCAATTCTTTGTCGGAGTGGCTTCTTATATTGAAAGCAATTTTTCATTTCCATCTTTTACTTTCGGACGTCTAATTTGTTTCGCATTATTACTGAATTCTTAATAATCAATTTTGTTAATTACTTTTATGATTATGTACCTACCTATAGCTTGATTGTGTTTTATTTTGCGTGAGTATAACATTTTCAGCAGGGTCGAATCATCAATATAATATTGTGGCTTTAATTCAAATCAAATTAAAATAAAAAAGTACCTATACTCCATTCCAAATAGCAACGAAAATTTAAGGCTATTTTTAATTACAGGAACAGAGATTTGAAACACTTACTCTCACTATTCTTAGAACAGCTTTAGTAACGTCCAAGTTATGTCGGATAGTATATCTTTATGATAAATAAGTTATATTTTCTTATCAGAATTGGCCAGAAAGCTAAAAGAATCGGAAAATCTCGTCCTCCTTATTTGGAATGAAGTCTGTGGGTCCGGTGAATAACGGTCTAACTCAACTTAGATCCAAAATGAGTTTTTAAGGCCATAATACTAAATTTTTTTTTCTCTACAAAATGGTGTTACTGAAATATTCATACCTTTAATAATTCCAGAGATAGACTTATTACAAAACGATTTAAGTCCATTTTTTTATCGTGCACAATGGTTGAAATACAGTTAGATCATAAAATCAATATAAAATTAGGTGAACATGGATTTATTTCGACTTAAATCCTTCGTCACAATTTATTTTGTTTTGTGAAATATGATTTATCTGAGTTAAATCAAATTTCAAAAACCTTAATAGTTTATACCTACATAAAAAATCAAGTTTAGCTCATGAATATGATGCACGTTTGATAGCGGGCTAAGTACGGAAACTGACATCATCTGGGACTGGGGAGAACGCTATACATCTCACTAAAAATGTATGTCGAAAAAGTGAGTTAAACCGTCTATCACCAAATATTTTCTTTTATGTAGTGAGAATAAGAATCACTTAGTATGAATACAATCTGGCGATTTTTTTAAAGGATGGTACTGTTAGATTGAACTAAGTGATAATGTCAGGTCTTGTTTTAGCTAGGGATTGCCGAACCGCACTTCAAGCATAGGCTTGTACATAGAGTGGTAAAGAAAGAACCTGTTGTGTATTCTTTGAAATTAAATTATTTTTTTCCTAAAATATCGTATATTTTGTATAATAACAACACTCCAAAGCGAACCGGATATCAAACGTGTATTAATATGACAATACACCAGACTGGTCATAAAATTTTGAGGCACAGAATCGTGAGTTCTAACTTGATAAGTTTTTAAGCATGCGTCGCTTTAGAATTGGTTATTGTATTGTTTTTAGAATGGTTTTTTGTTTAATATTTCACTTTCCAGCATTACTGATACCACGCGGCGTTACCCACGTCGCGAAATTTGCTAAGCTAAGGTGAGCTAAGCTAGTGTTACCCATAAAAAAATTTACATAATATATGATAAAATTACTTATAACGAAATGAATATTTTTTCTAGAAAATTTCTAATTTTTGTGTAATTTAAGTATAATGCTGAATATGGTGGATATTAAGAGCTTAAACAGTGAGCTTAGAAAGTACATTTTGCAAGTGTTTGTTATATTTTTCCACAAAAATAATATTAAATATTCGATTTAAATCTATACGCACAAAATATTACCTTTGTAAAAAAGAATTTAACTCAAAAAACACTTTGTAATTTTGTGATGAGCTTGTTTTACCTAAATAAAACTACGTTTATCAATTCGTTTTGATTCAGTTTACAAAGTTAGTTTTCCGGTGGTGTGTATTAAAGAAAGGAATGGAATTAAAATGAAATTTAAAAAATAACATAAACCATTTCATACCAAGGTTATTGTGAAGTGTAAAAGGCCCTAACTCAATTTAAATCATAATGTAACGTATTTTTATTAGTGTCAAAAGGTTTAATTCAACTTCTGAACGAAATATCTCCAGCACGGTAAGTATTTCATAGACTAAACCATATACTAATAAAAGAACATAAAAATATCTAGAAGACACAGTGATTAGCTTGCAAAAATATGAAATGGTTTTCGAGAAAATAATTTTTTATACCAAAAAATTATGTTTTTATGCTCTCCTGTAAAGTTGCATTTTTTGAGTTGGACCGTTATTCACCGGACACACAGAAGTATACAAGATGTTTCATAAGTAACAATAAATTTTTAAAACTCTTAAGGAGGTTGTTTAGACCGTCAAACTGAACAACTTTCTCTATGGGATAAACATCGAAATCGCGAAAAAAAACATCTCATATCCCATACATATTTTAGCTTTAGTCGATTTGTAGAGTATAGAACATAATTTTTTTTTTCGCGATTTCGATATTGGTCCCATAGTGAAAGTTGTTCAGTTTGATGGTCTACACCACCCCCTTAAAGGTTTATTTGTAGTTTTGTAACACCTTGTATAGTTTACAGTAAAAACCTTCTCAAATAAAGGTCTTTAAAATAGGCTACGAACCCAAGTCGGCCTGAGTAGGTAAGGAGAACCTATCCAAATAGGGTTTTATCAATGGATTAGACCTTAGGTATGAATGTAGTGTTGCTCTTCAGACTATGGCCCATCTCATATCCTGCCCTTCCTGTCCGCACACTTGCACGCGAATGGAGCTATGGTCGCAGCCGGTGGTGCTATCCATATGGTAAAATACTGGGCTGGAAAAATATAAAATGACACGCCATTGATTCGATAGAGCTTTTTGAAGTAATTTTTTGTATAATGGCGTCAGATAATATGAGACAAGAAACTCTAAAACCATACAGCATTTGGTACGATCTTATGTGATAATACAATCATGCTCTGCATCAATTTCAAATATAAAAGGAATCTAGAGCTCATAATTATCGGTAGTATCCCTAATAAGTAATAACACCTACAGTAAAAATTAAAAAATATAGTAGTACCTATAGTAGTGTAGATGTAGTATACCAAATATTATTGATTTTACCGGGACACTTTTTTAAGGGGATGATCATACCGTCAAACTCAACCATTTTCTCTATGGGACCAATATCGAAAAAGCGAAAAAAATATTTTTTCGTGATTTAGATGTTGGTCCCATAGAGAAAGTTGTCCAGTACGACTGTCTGATCATCCCCTTAAAAAAGTGTCAGCATATTATTAAGAAGGACCCTGTATAAACACGTTACAGATGTTGTGCTATTTCAAATCTAAATCAATTGATCAATCAATTGTGTGTGTTTACTTGTTGCGGGTTCAAGTTCCGCCCAAAACCTAATTTTTCAATCTTTAATTAGATTTACAGACCTACAATAATCTTTATTGCATGCCTAAACATAAAATAACAATATTAAAAGCGAACAACGAGGCGTACAAATGGCGGTCTTATCACTAACAGCTATTTTTTCCCGAAAATCATAAGTTGGAATCTTATTATGGCTGACTAAAATATCACGTCTCTTTCCGACGAGGCTAGACAGCACAGACTAGTCTGTGCTAGACAGAAACATCACAAATGTAGCTGTATTTAATTGGTTAATCTAATTGAATACCATAATATTAAAACTTGTCCGATGTAAATCTCTCTCATAGCTTCGATTCCTATTGGACCGCGTCGGCTCTCTGATTTGTGGTGAGCAAGAAATGTGGTTATCGTAACTGGTGGTCTGATAGTACTATAGGGTACTTGAGTGCATTGTATGATAAAATTGACTTTAAATCGTCTCGATTAGAGTGTATAAAGGCATAGACAGTTCATTTAACATATGATTAGCTTTTGACTAGCCGCATCTTCTCCACTTAAATTGAGTTAGTCCCAATTAATGTTTTGTTCCATTTTATAATACATTGGGGCAATTATATTACATGAGGGTAAGTAAATGATTTTATTTTCAACCCTCTTTTCGTTGCATCATCATACACATATTTATTAAGTTAGTCCCTCTGCAGAACACAGGCCTCCCTCAAAGTGTATGGGCGTAAAGTCCACCACGCGTGCCCAATACGGATCGGTAGAATATTACTTAGGCGCATGCAGGTTTCCTCACGATGCTTTTTTCACCGTTTGAGAGCAGTCGGTATTAGGTATGTAGTTAAATAAGTTAGAAAAACTCATTGGTCCTCGTACAGGGCTCTTTTTCATTGTATGGAGTTTACTTATTAAATCTCGCTATTCTTGGAGCCTAAGTTTACAAGTTCAGCCATCGTAGAAATAGCTTTTCTTTGTTTTTATAATATACAGTGTTTCTGCCTTTTTTATTTAGAAACTTTTGCCTTTAGGAGACATCCACGTGCCACTGATATCATTCAATCAATTATATATTACAGCACACCAATTAGAACAATTACAATTTATATAGAAAAAAAATACATTATCACAAAAATAAGGATTTTATCACTGCATCTGTATTCTCACTGGTTATTATTGCATACGACTCGGAACTCTTGATTTACAGTTCCATTATCGTTTTGGAACGTCAAAGTTTCCATCCTAGTTTTGTTTATGTTAAACTTGGTTGAATTCAGTGAGAATTCCGACACCTGTGGTCGAAACTTTATTAATTTAGTACAGTAGACGTTTACCTTTATAACTAATAACCGTTAAGTTTAGTGGAAAAATTCCAATTGCTGCACGTTTGGAAGCTGCAAGCACGCGGCTGTACAGTTCTGAATTGCATCTTCTCTTTTGATTTATGCATTTGACTGTATTTTGTTTGTTCACTTGGAAACTAAGCTTCTTCGAGAGCGTACTTAGTTCGCTCCTTCGTACCTGGAGAGAGCATTAAACTGGGTTAAGTAGTGGAGAAACATTCAGTCGGATTTATTGGTAAGGTCGGACAAAATAAGCGGGGTAAACTTTACATGACTTTTTGGTTTTGCATAAGCATAAGCATATGCTCACGACTATATTCCCTGAGGCGGTAGTCAGAGATATTCTGAAACCTCAGAACATCCACGTTTCACCAGTAGTACCGAAACTCTGTCCAGTGTGACGGGGGTGAGCCCGTCGCCACTTATAATGGACAGTAGGTACAATAAATGCCTCGAAATTGAAGCATGCAGGTTTCCTCACGATGTTTTCCTTCACCGAAAAGCCAGTGGTGTTACAAATCGTACATAAATTCCGAAAAACTCATTGGTACGAGTCTGCCTGGACGGGGATCGAACCATCGCCTCCTGCACGGCAGGCAAGGTTACTCGCCACTGGACCACCACGGCTTTTGGTTTTGTATACAACTTAAAGCAAGAAGAGAAGAGCAGGATAAAGAGCAGCGTGGGCAGGTTATCCACAAGGTAGCCTGGTGAAGCTGGCGGGAATCCGTTGGATGAGGGCAGCGCAGGACCGGTCGTTGCCTTTGTGGCGATCCTTGGGGGAGGCCTATGTCCAGCAGTGCTATAGGTTCAAATGATGACGGTGAATAGCAGGAAAGCTAATTTATTGTCATTGTCATTGCAGTCCTATTGGATTTGTCAAAGGCTTTTGATTGTGTGGACCACTCTATTCTTGTGGAGGTTTTAAATCGATATGGAGTGAGAGGTGTCGGCGAGGATTGGTTCAAGTCCTACTTGAACGCAAGGACTCACAGCGTGGTTCTTGCTACTCTGAATACCAAAACAAAAATCGTAGAAGATGTTGAATCCGAGACGGCAATAACTGAACGGGGAATTCCACAGGGAAGCATACTTGGTCCCCTATTGTTTCTCTTGTATGTCAATCATCTACTAGCAGTGACTAATAAAAAAATAATAATGTTCGCGGACGACGTATCTGTACTATTCCGTTTTGGTAGAAACGTTGGTAATGATTTCCTGAAGGAAGTGGTGGATGAAATGTCAAAAGTGATCGATTGGTTGAAGTCATCGAATCTTATCACTAACATAAATAAAACAAAAATTCTACACTTCAGAAATTACAACACAAACGCATTCGGTGATGTCATTAATTTTGATGGGAGAGCAGTTGAACTGGTAGAAAACGCACAATTCCTTGGTCTCTACATCGATGCACACGTAAACTGGAAGAGACACATAGAGTATTTAGAAGGCAAGTCGAGTAGTTTTTGCTTTGCTCTCAGTAACCTAGTGCAAGTATCCACACAAACAGCAGCTCTTCAAGCTTATTACGCATTTTTCCAATCGCGAATAATATACGGCATTGCGTTATGGGGTGGTGCTGGTGCGGTTGAAGTGAGAAAAATTTTCCGAATGCAAAAGAAATGTGTACGGATCCTAGGCGGGCTTCGGCGTAGTACTGACACTTGTAGACCTACTTTTGGAAAACTAAAACTCATGACGATTACGGCACTCTATGTTTTCGAACTGTGCAAACTAGTGCGGCGGTATCCGAATAAATTTCCAAACGCGCCTGATTTCGTCAGCAAAAGATTAAACGCGCTTCGTGAACCCCAACTCCAACTACCGAGATCTCAAAATGCACTTTTTGAGCGGACAGCTAAATGTAATGCGGTAAAGGTGTACAACAGGTTGCCAACTGAAATGAAGGAAATGACTAATGGCAAATTCTTCAGGGAACTTAAGGATTTCCTAATTACAAAATGTCCTTATGACTTAAATGAATATTTTGACTGAGGTGGTGTGGAGTGACCGATGGATAGTACGTACATAGATTATCTAAAAATATATTTTGGTGTGCTCAAGTGTAATGTACCTAATAATCAATAATTGGATTAACATGACATTGTAATGACTTAATTGACTCAGAGCTGACATTGCTGTTAATTTGTAATTCTTATTATGTACCTGTAGGTAATGAGTAATATTGTAGTTCTTATTGTGTACCTACCGAATAACCAATAATAATTTTATCAACATGACATTCTAATCATTAATTCAGAACTGACATTGTCGTTAATTTGTGTATTGAGTAATGATGTAACTGTGTTTTTTTCCTTTAAAATTTAAATTGTTTGTGTTATATCCACTATGCCTTAGGGTAAAATTGTAGTGAAACTATTTTCTTTTCTTTGTAATACGATCCACATTGTTATGTACCTACAATTTAACGTGAATAAATAAATGAAAATGAAATGATTTATTATATCAGTAGTTTAGCTATGTATCGTACCTATATCTTTTATGGCCATCTGCCGTCTTTTATTTCCGGAAACGCGATAAAAAATCAGCTGCTCCATACAAAACAGCAGTACCGACTCAAATGTATAAACAAAAAAAAAATCAGCTGTCTCATACATTTGATTCGTGTAAGTACCTATTGCAGTTTAGTAAACATTCTAAAATTGGTCTCAATGTATTCCATTAAGTATCTTAAAGGCCACCTTTTTGTAAATATCTTCAATGTACGCCAAGGTTGTAACCTTGTGTTGATGTTTAGAATGTAAATACGTGGGTCGCATATTAAGTTGATATCTTATTGATGTTCTTATTCCTATCATTATAAGTACTACAAAGTCATCATAGAGTACAATAACATTTCTAGAAATATTCTTTTGAAAATGAAACGCTTAGTTACTGAAATAAGGGTCGGCACTACCTACGGCTCGTTTGACATATCTGTCAAAAGAAATAGACCGGTGGCCGACAACACTCAACCCTATGTTATAAGATTAATGAACAAATCAATTTGATAGCTTTTGGTAATAAATTTCTTGCAAAAAACTTGGTCGGTTGCAGCGCGCGGCGCAGCTTGGCTGGCACGTTTACTGGTGTGAAGGAAAAAGTGAACCCTACCTGGTGACACAACATTTTACTAGTTGAATTAAATTTTATTAGTTGAATTAAAGGACGTAACTAGTCTGTTGGTCTAGAGGCCAATTAGTAAGGCCTAAAAAGTCTGGTCGGCCGACCCTATCCTGGCAGGTTCGTAGGTCTGACCAAATTTAGGGTACCTACTACCCGGAAGGCAGATTTTACTACATTAAATTAATGTTGAATGTTTGGTTGTGCGTGGCAATGCTCCTGCAGCATCTGGATTTGAGAGCCGTAGGTCGAAATTGATATTTACAGCAACAGTAACAGTACCGTGATGGACCTCTAATGTGACTGATCAAAGATCACCCCTAGTGGTAGGATAGGATGGGTCCCAACTAATTAGATCACAGTATTACTAATACTAAGGCTTAAAAAACTTAAAATTATAATAATTTTAAGTTTAAAAGCAGAACAAATTAAAACTTATAACAGAATAATTACATTATTATAAGTTTAATATTATTGGTATTAGCAAACTAAGGGTTTGTAATCTTTTATCATCATAATCATCGTCAGATATAATATTTTAAGCATGGAATAAAAGTTAATTTTGCAGTAACTGGAACGATTGCCTTTAAAAACATTTGCGCAAAAGGACATCAGTGTTACCACTTTTAGTAGATTTCTTCTTTATTGTTAGATTTAGGGCAAAATTGTTTAGTAGATTTTAGTAGAAATTGGGTAGGTATTCGAAAATTTTAATGTATTTAAAAATGCAAGGATTCAGGCATATAAAATCTAAGCTGGCAATACAAATGGCTGAGAAAACGATTGCAGGGTTTGCAAGTTTTCCAGAACTTCTAGTACACCATGATCATAATCAACAGCCTATAATTACGTCCCACTGCAGGGCACAGGCCTACCTTCTAGGAGGGTGTTTGGGCGTTAGTCCACCACGCGTGCCCAATGCGGATTGATAGACTTCACATATACATCAGAATTTCTTCGTCTGCATATGCAGGTTTCCTCACGATATTTTCGTTCACCATTAGAGAACAGTCGGTAATACGTACATAAGTTAGAAAAACTCATTGGTAGGTGGCATGTTGTCCGTGCGGATTCGAACTCGGACCTCTTGATTGAGAGTCCAGACCTCTCCGCAACGCGCCACCGAACTCACTTCTAGTATAGCAAATATTAATCATATCGCCTAATGTTGTTTTTTTTACAAAAGAGGGCTTCTGAGCAGAGTTGGAATTTTGGTACCTAGCACTTTTAATATGTCAAAGGGATTGCATGTTTATCGACTTCCAATAATGTCGATATACGGGTATATTTTATATCACTGCGGATAACTTCAGCATGTATCGAACTTCAAAATAGCGAAAATAAATCAGCTGTTCCATACATTTGAGTCGAATATGTACCTACTGCAGTTTTGTATAGGACAGCTGATTTTTTTATCGCTCTTTTGAAGTTGGCCCCATAGTGAAAGTTGTTCAGTTTGAAGAGTAGAATACGTCATGCTGGAGTTATCCGCAGTGATAAATAATTACCCGTAGGTATATCGACACAATCGGAAGTCGATAAACGTGCAATCCCTTTGACATATTAAAAGTACTACCAAAATTTCGGACTCTGCGTATGAGACACAGAAAACTGTACTAAATTTAAACTTGCCTATGCAAGCGACGACCTAATTTAATATTAATTATTTGAAAATTGAAGCATCCACGTTACAAAATGATGAAAACCAATAAAAATTATACAAAAATGCGAAAATAACATGTGTTATGATGAGCGTTTAGATAAAATTGATAATATTTTGTACAAAAACGTGTTTTATATTAAATTTTAATCATCTGTAACGACATAAATATTATTTGGTAGAATTTAAGTAGAATTTGAAACAGGCCTGGTAGATTTTGGTAGATTTCAGCAGTAATTTTGGTCACGCTGAAGGAAATTGTGCGACACAAGAACATATCGTCCGTTAAAAAGAAAAGTGACATATATTAATGTGTGGTGGTTTTATAAAAGTTGATATATATTAATGTGGAAAAGTGTCGCTGTGCAGTTTCACGTTAAACTCACGAGAAATCGGAAGTGTCACATTTCCATTCTATGGTTATCTGCCGTCTCGTATAAAGAAAACGGACATTTTGTCAGTTCTGCCCCAGTCTCAGAGGTGAACTTGCAAGCGTTTATGTGGAAAGGTGACATTATTCGAATAAATACCCCAATTAAGTGAATAATGATATTTTATTATATATAGAAAAGTGACAAATTTTGAACAATGCCACCTTTCTTTCAAATTTTAACCTTGCTTCGACTAAATTTTCTATTGAAACGTGACTCATTTTGGAATATGACACTCTTCTTTATAATTCTTAAACTACAATATGATAATATTATATTGATAGGTGACCAATTCGGGAACTTTTAATTTTCCCCCCAAATTTATTTACTCATAAAATGATTAATTTTTGGAGAAAAGTTCGAGAAAACGGTTTTACAGGAATAAATTAACTCACAAGCAAGGCAGGTAATGGTAAATTTGTGAGTTTACTCTTGTAATATGATTGAAGAGTTTGATCCAGAATTCTACGCGTCAGAGACACGAAAACCAGACGCATGAGACGTTACTGATTCCAGGGTGGAAAGTGTGGATTGCCTTCTCGAGGAGGCAAAACGACAGCTCGTTAGTTCAGTCTTTAGTGAACCTGCCTGCTGGGCCGAGGGTCGGTGGGATATACGTTGAGATGCTACAATCAGGGCTCCTGGTACTGCCAGTTCTCCTTGGTTTAGTGTTTAACATGGTGCTGCAACTAATTGCAACCCGAAAGTGAAGGAAGAACGGCACTTCTCACGATCCTATACAAGAAAGGAAACAAAAAAGCTCTCTTACTCAG
Source organism: Agonopterix heracliana (assembly GCA_963693445.1). Lineage (NCBI taxonomy): Eukaryota > Metazoa > Arthropoda > Insecta > Lepidoptera > Depressariidae > Agonopterix > Agonopterix heracliana. Next base: position 4,539,249 of record OY856312.1, on the reverse strand, counting down.
CCCAAATAGTCTACTCTTTCAGGTTTACAAACTGTTTGCCAAGATTCTGTGCTATAGAAAGACCCTTTCTGGCGGGAGGTCGTCTTTGATCTCAAGATAATGCTTGGGGAATTGCAGGAATGATCCTGAAGATTAGTCTGCGGATGAACATGTCCAAAACTAAGATCGTGCATGACGAATCGTTCCAATAATTCACCGTGATGATTTAATGTAGTAGCGAGCACGTGGATGTAGTCAACGATTACGTCTATCACGTTTAACCTGCATTGTTAATATCCTTGGACTAAAGATCCCAGGTTTAGGAGATCGAGAGACGTGTTCAGTTGACGTCTGTCTGGGCGGCTTTTGCATTACTGGATAACATTTAAGAACCAGGGCCGAAGTCATCGAAGTCAGGGTCATCTGATCACAAAGTTGAAGTGAAGATGGGCAGGATACTAGTTTAGACGGGCGGGGAGACGGCCAGTGGTCCCACGCAGTGTCAGAGTGGTGGCCGGAGAGACATGTTTTAGTTTAAATTTATTGGTTCTATCTTTTTAATTACTTAATGAAAGTTCGTAAATATGTTTTCGGTCTGTTCCCAGATTAAAAAAAACATTTATGTTGGCGTTTTCAATTGACTACTTTTATATTTCTTTAAAAAGTTTGTGCTTAGTACACAGTTAGTTCTTTACCTACGACAAATAAAGCAATTTGAAACCATTAAAAGTGTTTTATGACCTTAAACACGATTTTTTATTAAAAAAATACGTGTGATTCAATGGAATATTTATATAGAAAAGTGACAAATGGTGCAAATAGGGTGTTTTTTTTTAAACTATTGCTACTAATTTATTAACCATCTGATTCCTTACGTAAATACGAAAAAAATTATATATTACACTTATAGATTTCTTTTATACGTTTTTGTAAATCATCAATAAACTTCACTCAAAACTTTAAACGCTCGTACTGTAAAGTTTATGAATTTTGAGTAATGACAGTTTTCTTTTTAACGGACGATATAGGTGTTACTTAGTAGCTAAAGTGGGTACATGAACCCTGAAAGGGCACAGCAATATTAACAAGAAGTAATTTTAAAGAAAAAAATAATTAGTACAATTTCAATAGTTCTTTAGGTTCTTTTGGTAGTTTTTGGTTCATTTGGTAGGTTTTGGTAGTTTTTGGTAGAGTTTAGTTTTTTTTTAGTTTTTGGTTATTCTGGTAGTTTTTTTTTTAGTTTTTCGTTATTTTGGTAGTTTTTGGTAGAGTTTAGTAATTCGGTATGTCAAGTTTTTTTTTGGAGGGCTGAATCGAAAACCATTTCGAGATAATTGTCTCAATAATCATATTTTCTATGTCAGAGATGTTAAAATGAAAGGATTACAGATATTTTTAATAAAATAACGTTGTTTTTCGGTCCGTCCAGTGACGTCACTGGAATACCTGTGAACTCCTTGGTAAACATAAAATCAACTTAAAATAACCGGCACTTAAGAAAAAAAAATACATTCACAATGTCAGAATTTGACATTTGATGTTGCCGTAGATGTTTCCAGCATAGAGTTAGAAAGAGGAGGCAGGTTTAATTTTTTTAAATATAGCAGCATGTAGTTTTTCTCCATGGAGTTCGAATTATTTTCTCTCCACCATATTTTGCACTTAGAGATTACAGATCAAAATAATTTAATAATTAAATTTATATTGATAAACTCAATGAATCGCAATAAGAATGAAATAGGAGTCTTAAAATTATGTCTTCTATCCGTAAAAAATATAAAAATAGAGACCAAAAAAAACTTGACATACCGAATTATTTTTTGTAGTTTCTGGTTTTTTGGTAGTTTTTGGTTAGTTTGGTAGTTTTTCGTTGTTTTTAGTTATTTTGGTAGATTTTCGTAGTTTTTGGTTATTTTGGTAGATTTTATATTTTTTGGTAATATTTGATAGACGAACGAAAATTACCAAAAACTACCATAAAAAACAAAAGAGTTCTTGACGGCTTGGCTACGGGGTGGGTCTGTTGACATAAATAAAATATATGTTTTGCAAAAGAGGTGCATTCGAATCGTAAGCGGAATTCAGTCAGTAAGGGTGTCATGCCGATCCTTGTTTACCGACTTTAAATTACTCACTGTGACAGCTTTGTATATCCTCGATCTGTGCAAAATATTGAGACGACACCCCGTAGTATTCAGTAGCAAGAGATTACATTTAACTCGCAAAAATGAGCTACTGGTACCAAATTACCGACTAGCATCGATGCAAAGGACTACAAAATAAATTCGAATACCTACTGTTCTTGTGTATAATAAAATACCAGATGACATTAAAGCCGACAAGAAATTTCTGAAGAAGGTTAAAAAAATATTAATCGAACAGTGTCCCTATGACTTTAATTAGTTTCTTCAGTATAAGTAAACAAACAGGCATCAATCTGAGTAGAAAAAAATGTGTTGCAGACCGATTATTTGTACCTCAATAGGTTATTATAATTTTTAACTAATCACATTGAACTGATTTTATAACATTTAACTAATTTAATTGTAGTAGTGAAAGGTGGCAGTTAAGTTATTGTCTGGCACCTATTGTTTAAATCTGTTTTTTTCTTAATTATATTCTTAATTATATATTTATAAATTATATTGTAGTGTGACTAATAGGTACTCTGTACTTACCATCTGTAACTTATGTACCTACCTACAATTTAAGGTAAATAAATGAAATGAATTAATGAGATGAACCACAAAGTAACAAATTAACCATAAACTACCAAAAAGTATGAAAAATTACCAAAATAACAATAATCTACAAATCTACCAAAAAAAACTAGAAACTACCAAAATAACCAAAAACTACCTACCGAAAAGTACGAAAATCTTCAAAAATAACTTTTTGGTTACTTTTGTACGAAAATTTAACAAAAACTACCGAAAGACTCAAAAACTACCATAAATTACCAAACAGTGCCCGGAAAGTAACTTTTGTGAAATTCCTTTGTGTTGTCTTGTGTCGCGCAATGTCTTTTCGCGCAAAATTCTGTCGTGCAAATGACTTTCGAAGTCAATCATTTGAGTTACCTACTACGGTACAGAATTCACTCTTATTCCATTCTTATTTAAAACATATCTGACGATGATGATGATGATTTCAGATTATCAATCCTTAGTTTGCTAGTAACAATAGTAATAAACTTACAGTTATTCTGTTATAATAATGGCATAGCATAGCATACCTATGCTCACGACTATATTCCCCGAGGGGGTAATCAGAGATATTCTGAAACCTTAGAACATCCGCGTTTCAACAGTAGTACCGAAACTCATAACAACCACACCAACATAACTCCGTTATAATAATGGGGACAAAAATTAACGAGTAATAGTCGATCAATTTATAAAATGTACTTCTAAGTCCACATATCGTGACGGGCAACTACGGAACCCTACACTGCATGTGGCCCGACACCCACTTGGCCGGTTTTTTATAAGTTACTTTGCCTACTTTAGCTAAAAATGGATTGGTTCATTAATCTTCTAAGACAGTGTTGGGTGTTGCCGGTCACCGGTCTATTTGCAATGATTTCGAACGATTGATGGCCCATAGTAATTTGTATGAAGAAAACGTCAAAAAAAATATGTGATTTTTGGTAACAAATTGCAAAAAACTAGAAGTCGTATCGAAAAACTGATTTGTTTAAAGTGTTCTTTGATGTTTTGCCATTGATTAGAAATATATTTTGTTGCTTTATTTTGTTTCACTAAATCACAGGACTCGGAACGCGGCAGTGCTATTCTAGAGTTTTTCATGAAATTCTCGATTACTTTCTGATGTAACTACACAATTTTACTCAAATTTTTTTTGTTCATCTTGTACTTCATCTTTTAAAGAAGCGATGGTAATAATTTTGTTTCTAAATATAGCTATTTACTATCCTCAAAAGTCGGAACGCCGAACCCTGTTTTGCCCGATTAGGGTAGTGCCGACCCTTAAAAAGCTGAGTTAGAAGTTTTTTATAGAAAAGAAGACATAAGTACTTAATTGTTTTTCAAAAACAGTTAAGTATAGCTTTTCTCTTTACGCTTCAATTTGTATTTAAAAATGTCGTTCAGATAGTTGGAGATGTTGTCTGAGAAACATCAAAAACTCATTTGATAAGAAGCTTAAGTTTCTTATGTAATTTAAGTGATGTACTTTGATCAAAGAAAATACTTACTACTGGGTTTTACAATCTCGCTTAGAATTCGTTTAAGGCGTATCTGCCCTGGACCAGGCCTGTGTCACTCCGCGTGTAGATATTAAAAACATACCTACAGTTGAATACAGGCGGCGGCCATTGCGCAAGGGCCGATCTAGTAGGCTGCCGCAAGCCAAGGAAGACAGACGTATAACTTATTATGAACCGTAGTCCAGTGAATTAAGGCCCATTTTCCCTCAAAAAAATTTGGTAGGTATACATGTAAATGAACACGTGCTCGGCTGGAACGCGAGCTAAATTAAATCGTATTGTTTATCAGATTGAGTACATATTTCTTTGAAAACCATTGCGAAGTAAAGCTTCTGTAACGCTAGTTACTAGTTATTATTCTGTGCCTGGACCACGACTCTCTATACTAATCGATGCGAACGAGCGCGTGGCTCCGGTCGGAATTTAGCTGTTTTCTTTGAAAAATTCGATGATTTTTTTAATAATTTCGAAAAAGTAAGAAAACCACATCATTCTAAATTGTGTTGTGAACAAGATTGTAAATTTTCATTTTCTTCCGATTTAAAAATGTAAGAGTAAAATGGTTACAACTGGAAAAAAAGGGGTGACTTTAGAGTCCCTTTTCTTCAGTTTTATTCATTAAAATCGATTTCAAAGAAAAACCACATCACTTCTCATATCGTGTAGATGGTTCAGTTTATTTTCAGCTCAAAAAGTGTCATAGTTAATGAATAAAATGGTTACAAAGTTACCCAAAATCAGGAGGTACTATTTCTATTGCCCCTTTGAACGAAATCCGTTGGAGCGAAAAAACGAGAAGGATCGATGGAGCGCAGAATTTTTGGCGTAACCGGTCACATTAGTTACTGTGCTCCAAAACTATACATATCGGACATGGGGCGCAAGACAGCTCAGCTGAGGTAGGACTGGGCTGGACTTAAATCTGTCACATGCATACGGAGACATGGGCCAATATTTCCACGCCACGGACTGGGTTCCCCAAAAGGTGGAGATTGTCTCTCCATTATGCCTTCTTGAAGAGTTAGTCAGTAGTAGCACCTTATTGAGAGGATTTGAGTCAGAGATTACCGATTTCTAAACAAAATTGGTAGAAATGATGTTTTTTGTACTGAAAACAAAAGACATTCTACGCGCAAAAGCGAAGATCGTTGGAAATTTCATAGTCATCACGTCACCTCGACGCTACCAAGATTTGTTGTAAACATAAAGCTGCCATCGACACAGAAATAAAACCACCAATAAGCATCACTGTCGCATTCAATAGCAAGCACAAACACACAAAGGCTGTCACGGCGGCCATACAAACGAAACTCTCCTTTGTGCACCTAGCACAATTCCAAGCGGTTAAGTGCAAAATATTTGTTCTGGCATCCAAGTCCGGGAAACCAACGCTGTGGCGTACGAGAATATTTATCGATGGATTTTAAAACAATTTTGCTTTTTATTTTGGATTTTTCTTTTTCTATTTGATGTGGCATTAATATTAGGAAAGTAAAATCCGCGAATTACTGTCTATTTGGCTGAGGCCAAACATATGAAACGAACTCAAAATACGGGTCTCTTAACTCACAAAATTACGTTCGTTTGGCTTCACCCTAAACGCGGTGGGCATAGAAACTCTTTGCTGGGGATACAATGATGGCTGTGCACTAGCCTGACATACTCTGCACTAAACAATATAGACATAACATATATCTATGCAGCGCAGCCCCTTCAAAGGGCCGTATTCATACATTTCATGCCATCCATGCTGTTCTCGCATGGTTCACACCGGCGGTTCACGTTTCTTTAGTGCGCGTTGTACGTAAGTGATAGGCAATTTATATTTATTATTACGGCAAAGGCGTTTACAAATTAATATTATGATATAAGGAGAATTACAGTAATTAACAGTAGACAATGAAAATGATGCACTGGGTATTCAAAAATAATAAGTTTTTAAAACTATAAGGGCCCGTTTCACCACTTCTGGAAGTTCTTCATAGCTTAAAGGTTCACTTCCGATCCCAGCGGCCGATGCAACTGACGCGTGGTTCTGTCATATATGCCATACGTTTTCATAGTAAGCTCGCGGCCGACGGCCGATAGGTACTATGAAAACATGACAGAACCACGCGTCAGTCGCAGCGGCCGCTGGGATAGGAAGTGAACCTTTACTAACAGATCATATTATGACATATCTTTCATACAAAATGTGTCAAATGAGATGTCGGAGAACTTATCCAGGAGTGGTGAAACAGGCCCTAAATCTTCTCTATTACGTTATTACAAACATATAGCAACATAAAGATCTTATAGCTAACATTACACAGTGGCACTACCTTCTCGTTGCTCGATAGTCACCAAAGACATCGATATCTATCGACTATTCCGCAGCGCTAAGGGAAATTCAATGTGGTAAAATAAATTGTGGACCTTTGAGAGAGGCTAAATCTATTGGTTTGGTCTAGCATAAGCGTTTTTCACACCTACTCCTAGCAAATAATGTTTGAAAAGTGGCAAAGGTTTGTCTTTTTAGCTTTTGCTTGCGAATTTAAAACGGGCTCACTGTTTTCAGTTGGCTCACATTTTTCTTTCCAAGTTAAACATTTTGTTATTATTTATTTGATGTTGGATTTCAGCTGTTGGTTTTTCATTAATTTACGAATCTAATACTGTACAAATAAACTTGAAATTCTGTTCATATTACTTTTTGGTAGAAATTCGAAAGAGCATTGAAACCTAAGGTATAGATTCATAATAAATTGACGTTTTTGACAGCAAATGAGTTCATCCTCGATAGTAGGTGGAAATACCTCGGAGGCATCTTTTATTTTTCATGTTACGACTAGATTTATACCATTTACCGAAACTAAAGTCATACCTCAGTATTTTTTGATAGTTTATTTAGTGAAATCATAAACTGAATACACGATTGAAATTACTTCACTCGATAGAAAATCGTCAGTAGATAATCATTTTTCTCGTTTTAGAAGAACTTAAAATAGTTTCCGATTTTTTGCATTTATACTCACATATTCACCATTAGTTTAACTAGTGAAATCATAAAAAAAAATCTAGAAAAAGTACTTTGGTTAATTCTTTTAAATCGGAAATACGGCTCACGCACACACTTTTCGGAGCGCTGGGCAATCGCGTTTCTCATAGAAAATATTCGTCGGGACCTATGGCCCCTTAAACATCAAGATGAAGCTGTCCACAATCTGTAAAGTCTGTCAATCTGCAAGCAAAGGGTCATCAGGAGATCAGATAAGATAGTTTGGAAAAACTCATGATCACCGGCCTTAGGGTGCCGGTCCACTAATGCGTAGCTAGCCTCGCCAGCTAGCTCCGCATCAGTAGACAGGCACTCTTATGGAGGGAAATAGGGGTAGAGTTTGCATGCTTATGAGGTGAACCTATGCGGTCAAAGAAATTACCAAGGCAACACTATACAAGGCCACATACAAGTCCCAAGATCGAGCGATGGACGCCTATTTTTTGTTGTTGTAGTTGCATGAAGAGCCGGGGTGTGGCTGAACAACACTACGTACATAAATAAAATAAACATTTTTCAGTTTAAGGTAAAACCTTGAGTAAGTCATAAAATAAAATAAAAGTCATCTCCATTATTCAGTAAAAAGCAAACTACGAAATTTTAGTGCCACATTCTTTTTTATCACGTCAATTTCAGTTTTGTATAATCTCGTAAAACTCTCAAAAATATTCACTCTTGTCTCGAATATTCCTTTAGATGAAATATTAATATCACTTTGATTAAACTCATAATCGATTATTAAATTCCAAATAACCTCGAAATGTCGTTACAAGAAGTGACAATTTAGTCAGATTACAGAAGAAAATGAGCTCTTGTATATGTAAAACGTTTTTTTCAGTTTCCTTTGTACCAGTATTAATATAACATTACTATTTTTTTTCGAAAACAAGTAAAATTCGATATTCTCTTTTCTCGAGTAAGTATAAATTGGTATATTTCTAAAACCACGAATTGCGGTCGCACTTATTTTTCAATTTACGCAGCGGTTCGTTCGTAAAACAAACCATTGGACTTAGATACGAAAGTTTCCTCGGAGCCGATAGCGGATCTAATTTATACCTTTGGTCGGATGAAAACTGCGGGCGAGAGAAAGTTGAGCTAGGTGTACACTGGTGTGCAGTTTATCTTACTCGTGACACGTGTTACTGTGGATGGAACTTATAAAAGTTATCCTGACTAATACCTAACTTTTGCCGCGGCTTTTCTCGCTTAGAATTCGTTGTGTTCTAGAGTAATAAACATTAGGTTACAATATTATTTCGATTCTCAGATAGAAAATACTCTTAAGTCCATTTTGTTATTTTAACTGTTTGACATTCAATACCGTTAACAATTGTAATTATATTTAATTATACTAATATAGGAATAAATATTTTACACCTAAACTGGTAAGCTATGGAAATACAACAACAACAACAACAAAAACACAACAACAACTTTTTTGTAACAATATAAAATTAAGATCTTTTTATCAACCTGTAGTTATGCAATAAAAGAACCTTGACTATGTCTTTGACTATGCGTCAAGGTGCATCTTAAATACATCTATACTTCAGACCAAACAATCAATTTTCACTATGATAAAAAAAAACTGCTGTCCATACATTTCATCAAACGAAACACAAGATGAAGCAAAATATATGTAGATGTAATAAGTTTATCCAATTATGATAATAAACGCCTCGGATTATCTTCATGCCTGTGGTTTAACTTTTTTATTGTGTTGGCAGAATTTAGTAACCGACATTATTTTACTTTTTATTCTAGTCTCAGTCTCGAGTAGATGGATTTTCTTATCAAACATAAGAAAGGTTGTTTCGTGAGAAAGTTTCAAAAAAAGTTGGTATCGTTTATTATTATTATTTAAGCCATTTATTTCCTTTATAACTATTATAACAAAATTTTTTAAATAATTTACATGCATATTACATTATTATTAATTATAATACCATTTCAAAACCTAATATATGAATTTTTTGTTTGTGATAGTACATTAATTTAAATTATTATAGTTAATTATCAATTTTACACGTGTAATAGAATTATTAGTATCGATATTTTAGGTGAGCGTTTTATTTTCAAAATACACATTGATTCATTTGCTTTCAGAAAAGTATCAACGAACTGACCAGAGTTGAGTATTTTTTTTTAATTATCTTTTTTTGGCACCAAGTAGTCCGAACATTTCTGAAAAATCTTAAAAGCATCATAACTCTGTAACCACTCATTTTCGACCATCAGTTAACTGGGCTTAATTTATTGCAAATGACTACTACTATGACCTCTTTCAAGGAATAGGTCAAATTATAATTCAACCTGTAGATATAGCGTCGAACATAATAAAACCAGTGTATTTCTACCTTTAGATACGTCACTAAATATTTCTACGTAGCTCTTGCTATCTCGCAAGTTAGGAGTTCTGATTATTTTGCAATAATCTTTCTCTGACTTTGTTTGAATTTAGTTAAACTTGACTGATTTAGTCTTGTTTTGAACTTGAAAAAGTTTTCAGTTTATGGCAATTATACCGATATTTATCGAGATAGTAGAGATTAAGTTTCTAATTTAGCTACGTAGGTAATTGGAAATGTTTTTAATGGTAATATTTATTAAAGAGGCTTACCTTTGAAGATGTTGAACTAAAAAATATATTTCGCTTTAGTTTAGCGTTTTGATAAAATTGTGAAAGTTACTGAACTTATTAATAAAGCTTTTTATTTTTTTAAACTAGAAAAAAAGTTGCGTGAGAATACCATACAATTTTATTATAAGACATTTGTTAAATCACTTAAGTGTGAAAGTGGAACAAACAAACAAGCTCAAAAGCTCTACACAAGTTTAGTAAAAATGATACCGTACCTTGTAATATAGTATACATGTGAAAGAAATGAAAGCAACTAAGTTTTGATTTTTGTATTCCTTGGAACACAAACAAGCTAAAACGGAGGAATTATTTTGATGTGGCTTGCGATAAATACAAGATACAAGTATCGTATACATATCATCGTGATTGAAAACGCGGAAAATCTACTCAAAAACCTGCATTGTTTTTTAGCAATAAATATATTTTTTAAGCCCTTATTTCTTTCCAAAATAATTGATCTGAGCAGATTTATAATAGCCAAGAAAAATTAATCTGGACGTAGAAAGAAAATGGGAAATAATGACGCAGACATTTTCCCTTCCCTATAAGTAATTTCTTTGTCCGAATTACCTGACATTCTTATCAAATGCCAATTATATACCTATACAGATATATTTATGTCGATTTCCGCTGCGTAATCCACTGCATAGTCCCAGAAATACACAATGCCGAGGTACCCCCCTTCGCTCTTTGCTTAAGTTCTTTCATTGGTTCGGTAGACCTACCAGGGCACTTTTCTTCACTAGTGTGGTCCCCCCATAGTCCGCAGGTAATATGCAGTAACTGATTCTGGAGCAATGCTGTAATGGTTATTTCATAAAGAAATAAATAGATTTACAAAACCGGCCAAGAGCGTGTCGGACTCGCCCATGGCCCATCTTTAATCGTATGAAAGTGCTGTTATTTTTAACGCGCACACTTATGCAATTAAAAAATATGTTGTATGTTAATTCTATATCGTGTGTAGGCCCTACCCGTTTCCATAACCAAGTAGTTGTTGTAAATATCATAATCAGTGACTTGACTCTCGACTACTCGACACAAAACTGAATAAGAGGCGATTTGGTACTGTGATGTGTGAAATTTTTTTTTTTTTTCATTTTTTCCTATGAAATGCACGGACTTGAAAAAAGGCGGACGTTATGTGACACTAAAAAGATGTGAAGCGTGCATGGTCCTACATATTCGTTTGTTCTACAAGGGACTACAGTTCTAGGCTTAGCATACACACAAAAATAAATGGGTGCTTCACTCGTGATTAGACGAGATTACGTCCGGTTTTTTTCAGGTCCGTGATGAAATGTGTATTTTTTTCATCTCGAAACGTAATCTAAAAGCCGCAGATAAAACAAGAGAAATTCCAAATTTCCGTCCGACCCAAAAAGGCCGTAGCAACCTTGAAACCGAATCATAATATAATCATGCGGACATTTCCGAACATCCCCGTAAAAACGTTCCGACGTAAAGAAAGGAAAACCCATTACATGCAAAAACAGCGGTCGATCAAGACCGGCAATATTGACGACTTATTTCTGATAACAGTCTGTTTTGACGGTTTGCGTAAACAACGAACAAACAGCTTTGACCGATGGAATAACAGAAAGGGGGGATACGGGGAAGGTTTGATTTGTCGACGCTTAAAACTTTGTCTTTAGCTCAGTTTGTAGGTAACCTACCGAAAAGAACGAAGTTAAATTTTTTATTCTGCTATTTAAACTAAATATTACCCGATCTGGAGTGCGATTTTTGAATCTCGTTCGGTGAGCTCAGCAGTTGAAAATGTCAAAATTACTATTTAGATACGCATCTTTCTACTGCGGATTTGGCTCTAAAAAATCGCTTTCTTGTAGTATGATTTTTGAAAGTTAAATCAGCAGTAGAAAGATGCGTATCTCCAGAGTAATTTTGAAATTTTCAACTGCTGAGCTCACCGAATGAGATTCAAAAATCGCACTCCAGGTATACAGGGTGTTTCATAAGTAACAATAAATTTTTGAAACTCTTAAGGGGGTTGTTAAGACCGTCAAACTAAACAACTTTCTCTATGGGACCAACATCGGACTCGCGAAAAAAAAAATTTCATATCCCATACATATTTTAGCTCTAGTTGATTTGTAGAGTATAGAACATAAATTTTTTTTTTCGCGATTTCGATATTGATCCCATAGTGAAAGTTGTTCAGTTTGATGCTCTACACCACCCCCTTAAAGGTTTATTTGTATTTTTGTAACACCTTGTATTAAGATGCTGACAAATGAGCGATAAAATCCAAGCTATTTATCTAGAATCGCTAATTGAACGAAATTTTAGGTAATAACCACGAATTGATATTTTTTTTGTACTCGCAAATAATTTCAATTACCTACACTTATGTTTAGTTTTCTCTGGTTTACTAGTTTTTACGAAACACCTATGTTACAACAAGGAATAACTAGTAGATATTCTTCTCAATTTTCACGACATATCCATCCCTAATGTTACAGTCATTATAAATTCTTTATTTTTTTATTGTTTATTATTTAATTGTAACTTACGAACTTACAAACAGAACAATAGACGAAAATCGAATTAAACCACACCATGTAAAAAATCAGACAGAAAATCCAGAAACAAAATAATGGCTCTAGAAAAAGTGGTTACAGAATGTAACCAGCAATTTCCAGTATGTCCGCATAACGGCCAGAGAATCTAATTACTGCACTTCTGTCCCCTCCATGTTGACGTCGAGTTTTTTACCCTTATTTCAACATGCATTCAGAGCGTGAAAATGCGGTTCCGGTCAAAACTGGCTTCTATTGGAGCATAAAGGCGTGTAATTTTTGTGTTGTATACGCTGAGGCTTTCATTCTTGAATAGGATTCCTTACGGGCTTAAAATGTTTGTTGCTTTTTACTTTGATAATGAAACTGTTATTAGAACTATGATTGCAGCGATGAAATCTCATGTTAAATCTGAGAAATTGTTTGTCTGAATCTACGAATAAGAATAACTATAGAAGAGTAACTCTAAACAAAATCGAAATAATTTTTGGCACCCAATGAAAAATGACATTTTGTATGAGTTTTGGCGGCTAGGTACAGTTTTTAAAGAACAAAATTTAGAACACGGTACACTTTTTATGGTGCCACTTTTTAAGCTTCATTTACACTTCTATACATTCTTATTCGTAGGTCTGAATCGACATTTTAGCAAGATGTTACTGATAGAGAAAATGTCAATTCAGACAAAAATCGCTCCGTCGAGCAATGGGTACTAGACAAAAGTGTCTCCAATGATTTTGTTGTATGTAGTAGGTACTCAATATTTCTATAAGTGCCTCATAGATATTCGTTTGAAGGCAGTTATAAATCTGCCATTTTTGGAGCAGTTATTGAGTTTTTCGTTTTATATCCTTGATCAAATACTGACTATTACAGTTTCCATGTTTCAGTACATGTCGTTTATGAATGAACGAATCAATAAAAACAACAACAACAACAACAAAAAACAATGTAATGTTGGCATCCTATATATACCTACTATCGAACTTACTATATTGTTCATGCCATTAAGATTACTTATTATACTTAGTTAACCGTTGTGTGTCCCTGCAACCAGTATATATTGTAATTACGATAATGTAAATAAAAGTCAAGAGGAGAGTGTTTGGTATCAGTATGACGGACACAACCTGCGTGTTGTGCCTAGAGCTGTGCCCAACACTATCACTCATACCGCATGTATCCGAACCGAATTTATTGAATAAATATATTTGTATTTGTATTTATCAAATTAATCTGATTCAAATTACTTAAATTCCATATTCGAAAGGTAAACAAGATTATCAAACAGCTCGACCTACCTACTGAAATTTCGTTCCCAACGTGACTCGCAGAAGGTTTCAAATGCAACAGCATCAATTATTATTACATCACAAGCTTAGCTATTATAATTGAACTATCCCCATCCATAAATAAAAGAAAACGCAGAAAGGCCAACAATAGAAGTAGAATTTAAAGCTGTTTAAATTCGTTTTAATAAACAGAGCAGTGAGTTTAATAAATTTTCTTTAACCGCAGTCCCCCGCAATGTTTCCCTAGAAGATAATATAATCAAGAATGTTGAGCTCCAGTCCGCGGGGAGCAATAAAGGAATCATTATCGAGCTAGAATATTTCAAGGGATTTTCTTGGTTACGCGGGGTGAGCCTTTGATATAGGATTACGTGCTTTATCTTCATCCTTGAACATGTAAACTTTTTTAAATGAGCCTGAGATTACACTTAGGGTGATGAAAATACAAGAGGAGTCGTAGACGGGGAATAATATTATCGAAATAAAAATCGGTCAAGTGCGAGTCGGGCTACTCGCGCATCGAGGGTTCCGTACCACACTACCACAGAACACAACATATTAACTTGGAAAAAAACTTTTTTTCTCCGGGACCTTAAGCGTGAGACCGACTCAGACTTGGCCGGTTTTTATTATTTGTTGTTATACTGTAAAGTTTTCTCTATAATCACACCAAGTTTGACGCTTGTATGTATTACCGTTTTTACTATTATAGACCGAGAAGAAAAAACGTCGATCAAAACTAGTTTCTTGTTGAGAACCCCCCTTAAATTTTTACTTTTTGAGATTTGTATTATTTGTCAACAAGTCCGCCGTAATAAAGCATATTCTGTAAAAAACAACTATCTAGCTATTACAGTTCAAAAGTTACAGCCCTAAATAGGAAGGACGGACGGACGGACGGACAACGTAGGCTTAGTAATAGGGTCCCGTTTTCACCCTTTGGGTACGGAACCCTAAAAATGTCGGTCGCCATCTTGATCTCCTTTGTGTCCGCCATTTTGAATGTTATCTAAAATAATCGGGTAGAAAACAAAACGATTTACTGTCCTGAATAAATGTCGCCTCTAGATTTTTCGGCAACTATGTTCATATTTTTATCAACTCTAATCAGCTGATCGGGTCAACACTATGCAAGCATGTGTGAGGTGTAGGTAAGTAAGTATCTGCTATGCCGCTGTACAGAACTCGGACGGACAGTGTGTGCGATAGGGTTTTACGTAAATTTGCATCTCTGATGGTTATTTACCTATTATAATATAAGGTCTAACAAAATTAGGTGAAACTATTTAAAGGGGATGATCAGACCATCAAACTGAACAACTTTCTCTATGGGACCAATATCGGAATCGCGAAAAAAAATCAGCTGTTCCATACAAACCCACTTGACCATATTGACCATATTGGTATTTTGATTAGTGCCCAACTTTTAATTTTGTTATTAATTTTACAAATACTAAAGTGCATGATAAAAAATGTTTTTCTTTATAAAGCGTAAAATAAACCAACGTTTTTCAGCTCAGTGCAATAACAAAAAAGAAAAAAGAAGGCATCTGGGGACGGTGTGTTTGACGAAAATAAAATCAAATTTCAAACACAATGGCATATGCTACGTGAGATGCATAAAAGGCATACGCGGAGTAATTTAATTAGACTTACAAAGAGTGAACGCGGAAAAATGCCCTTTTGCGCGACTGCAAAAATTCACATTGAATAAAAACAGTCATGAATGCCGTATTTAGTTAGGGATTGCATATTGTATCTAAGGTTCACACTAGCTATACTCTTTAGTTTTGATTGAATAAACAAGATGATTACGAAGGTGTTGATTCGAAACTAGAGTTAGAAATAATCTATAACGTCACGCCTCTTTCCCATTGGGGTAGGCAGAGACCAGAGCGAGCCATCTACTACGATCCTTACATACATCTTTTGCCTCATTCACATCCATACATCTCTTCATACATGCCCGTTGGTTTCGAGTACTCCGCACCTCCCCTTTTTGTAGGACGCAACTGATTTGATCAGAATACGTCCTACGAGGGCGCCCTTTGCCGACACATCCACTCATTTTAGCTCCATATATCTCTTTCGTACATCTGCTATCACTCATCCTCTCCACATGACCAAACCAACGAAGCATACCCTTCTCTATTCTTGTCACAACATCTTCTTTCAATTTCGAATATAATACGGATACTACCTGCTTCCCATCAATTTTTACCTCATGAGTGGCAGAAACCATTGCCTAATATTTTCAGCCACGCTTTCCTGTCTCAATCGCACTTACTCTGTATTACAAAATGCTTACCTCTTGTCAGTTTTTCTCATTTGTATGAAGTGGCACCAAAGTGTCTAAGGTGCGATAATGCCGCAAATATTCCAAACTAATGAAGGTGTGAGACATGATCAACGATGTCTGCAGTGATCATTCTCCTGCCTTTATACCATTAATTTAGCGTCGGTATATGTAATTTCCTTCCTTTGTTCTCTTTTAGCCGTAATTTTATTGTTTTCTATATAATTCTAACACATCATTTCCTTGATCGTATTTTCCCTATGTTGCTGACAATCAGGTAAACAAAATGCTAAAAAAAGATATTTGTTGAATATTCATCTATTGCATAATTGATTGTTACGTTATAATGTACAGTCTCACTACTTCCTTCAAGTTCAAGTCCTCCTTAAAGTTAACTGAATTGATGTTCTTCCAATAAATTGTTCACAGTAGGTTTCACGCAGAAAATATTGACCAGCACTGTAATTTCAAACCAGAACGAAAGCTCTCGTAATTGTGTTTGTATAGATTAACAAGAGTACAATCTTAACGATTTGTTTTTTGCATCCATACGATAGATAAAACTGTTTAGTTACTAGTAAGCCCCGACGAAGGACTCCTAAAATAATCCTATCCTACGGTGGTAGGTACTAGCTTTTTGTTGTTTGTTTCGTTGACTCTGAAACCTAAATCCGTGTGGAGACCAAAAAGCTTTTCTGTAATTAAAGGTAGTTTGTGGACCAACTAAACACAGGGGAATGTGACGCTGGAAATATTTTTTGTTCTACCGTTCGTTCCCCTTTTCTTTACAACAGATGTTTTTGCTGGTTTTCGTTAACTATTCTTTGTTTTGAGCGAAATAATCGAGTTTTTGTTCTTAAAAGAGCTGTTTTTTCTTAAGACTGAATGAAAATATAGTTATTAATGAAATCAATAATTTCCTGAACCGGTGCTATAAATAAGAAAATACATCCTTATTGTAGGAAATATACCTATGAATGGAATTGAATGTGTACCTGCGATATTTCCAGGATACTAAAATGTGACAAAAATAGTAGATTAATAGTAGATTAAATCACTATTTTTGTCACATTTTATTATTACACTAATTATTAAACTTATCTCCTTTTTAATCGCATTTTTATGAGCGAAATACTTCGATACATTTTGTTTCGTTTACTACTAATTCTAGAATGAAAACTTGTTGGCATGGATAATTTTTCCTTAATTGGGAAAGTCCTTCATATGAGTGGTTTTAAGTTTAAAAGTTATAGCCTATAGAATCCCACTGCAGAGCAAAAGCCTCCTCTCACGAATAAGGGTGAGAGGGAGTGGGCCATACTCCACCACGCGGGCCCAGTGCGTGTTGGTGGAGGCAAGTTAGTGGTCAACTTGCTGTCAGAGAATTTTCAAGCCGCCTCAATAGGCATCTGACCTGGCTTAACGAATAGTTACAACATCATCTGACGGGACTATCCGAGACCAACTGCATAACGTACCTTCTGAAGCACGGAAACGCTCGAGATGAAATACCACTAAACGGTCACCCATCCAAAGATTGATCGGACCTGACGTTGCTTAACTTCGGTGATCGTTTCCAATACCGAAGCTCCACGACGCCAACGAGCGCTTCATATGAGTGGTGGCCAAGATAAAGCAAAGAAGAGTGGGTTGTTTGAAGGTTGTTCGGCATCCAGGTGAGTTGATGACAACAAAAGTCACGTCGGTGGGAAAAACCTGAATGTGATTGGCGTAGGACCGAGAAGGATGGCGGAATGGGGAGTAGAGGTATGTACTGCAATGGATGTATACGGGTTGATAATGATGATGATGATAAAGTCTCTGTCACCTTCAAGTGACGTTTACATGACTTAGGTTATCTGCGACACTCTGACTTATAATTATATCATGACGTCACAAAGTGTCCTGTGTAAGTCAATGTACATGTCTTCAAGACACCAACAAAGTTAACAAGAAACAAAATAAGGATAATTGAACTTTATAACAAGAGTATTAGGGCTGTTGGGAAAGTTAATCTAACTTTGCAGTGATATAATCCGTAACTCGGTATATCACAGCCCACATAATGTATGCTGTCGACAAACTTGACACGGAGGCGACTCTATTACTCACAAGGCGTAGAATTTATGAACCGAATAACACCAAGTCTCAAGATATTGGAAACGTGATGCAAATGTCGATGAATGTTGTGGAAATAACATAAAGGGGATGTACAATATACGAAAGCTTGAGTGATTCTTTATTTACTTTGATACACGCGTAGTCTTGCCGCTTGGATCCGGGAGGTTAAGATTGTGAGGTCAAGATGTTTTAGCAAGTCTGCACAAGACAAAAATTTGTAAAATGTTTCCATAAGTGTTCCGTTTTGTCTATTTTGGTACGGAACACTAAAAACTGTCAGCATAATTGATTAAGTTGGACCCTGTTTATTCAAAATTTCATGTTTCTGTCTTCAATGGAACTGTTTTATAAGTACCCCAACTAATTTATAACACTAGATTAAAACAGTAATTTCATTATATTGATACTTAACTTGAGGGACACTTGGCCAGGCGGAATGATGGCAGATGGACGAGGGCAGTGACAGAGTAGCGGCCGTGGGAGGGGGAACGGTCAGTGGGCAGACCAGCAGCCAGGTGGTCGGATGACATTTGTAAAGTAGCCGGCAAACAGTGGATGAGACTAGCGGGGGACCGTTCTAGTTGGCGTGAAAATGAAGAGGCCTATACCTACCCATCAGTGGGGTTTACCGGGCTGATGATGATGATGATACTTAAAATGTAAAGTTATTCGCATTTTAAGTTTTGAGGCCAAAATTATTTGTTATCATTTCAGCAATTTAATGAAAGCGCTAAAGTGCTCATGGATACATTTTAAGAATCTTGTTTTGGTAGTAAGTACCCGTGCCGAGTGTAAACGTGCGGTTTAGACTCTAAACTACCCTTTTAAATAGAACTAGGATGTTTTGTTACAACTTGTACATTGTACAGGGTATAAGTGAGTTCAAACCTTCAAACTGAACAACTTTCACTATGGAGTCTACCTCAGGAAAAGTGTGGGAAAAGTGAGATACAGCAGTTTTGTATTGTATGTAAATGCACCCTGTATTTTGGATAGCAACCAAAATCAGCAGAAATCAAAACCTCATTATACCTGGATATTATCGAGTTAGGTCGATATTATTCCTGTTAAAAATGCGTATTATAGGTATGTTAAGACATTTTAGTGGCTCTGAATTAGTCAATTGTGCAATGGTATGATAGTGATTAGGCCTTCTGCCCGAATCGCATTGAATGTCAATACCATGCTGCGATTAACACATCATTAAAGACTGTATTGTTAATCTTGATGTACAATATCTGCTTTAATTATTATCATTACAGTTAATTACTAAAGCAGATATTATTGTTTAGTTTTCATTATGCCTATATCTATATATCATAATGAAAACTGAACAATAATACTAAGTTTAATTGTTTAGTTTTCATCATTATTATTTTCTCAAAACTTTTCTTTTCTTCAAAACTGCCTCCGTGGTCTAATGGTTAGAGCATTGGGCTCTTGACACGGAGGTCGTGGGTTCGATTCCCACGGGGGGCACCTAGTGAAATGTCACTTTGTGCGTTTTTCCCCAGTTGGTTAGGACATTGCAGGCTGAGTCACCTGATTGTCTGAAAAGAAAGATGATTCCGTGCTTCGGATGGCACGTTAAGCTGTTGGTCCCGGCTACTATCACTGGTGGTAGTAGTCGTTACATAAAATCCACGTCAGAGGCCGTAAGGCTTTTTGAATAAACTCTGACACCAGGGCTTTGCAGCCCACTCGATAAGAAGAAGAAGATTATTATTTTTTAATTTATCATTTATGATTGTGATGTGTTTAGTAAAGGCACGATAGCCTCAAGCCTAAAAGCCCTGTATAAATAAATATATCCTAACTACATATTAACTAATACTTTAAAGAGGTAAAATTTGTTTGTTTGTTTCTATGTACTGGGTAATCTGAAACTACTGAACCCATTGCAAAAATTCTTTCATAATAGATAGCTAAACTATTCCTATTTTGATACGCGAAAAAAGTCACAGACAAAAGCTAGTAAAGCTTAATAACAAAAAACGCACAAACAACATGTTTGTAAGAGATGAATAATGATGGATGATAAAAATGATACTAATTGTAGCGGAGCTACGAGAGCTGACTAAGCAACAATGCCGAACACATCGATCGAGTCGATGTAAACAGAGATCTATCTAGGTCAGCGCATGCGACCTATAGCACGTCACACAGAAGACGGCCAATCACAATATGGATCTGTCCAACGCATCACAGCTCATTACGAATAACAACCAATCATATGGCGAGTCCTGAATCGCACTATCGAAGTTATCAAGAGACTTTGCATATATACAACATCCAACTAAGAACTGTTGGACCGCGGTCCCGGGCATTCCAACTAGCCCGTGGAAGATCTTCCCTTTTCCTCCAAACTGGTGACCACCGACAATTGAGCAATCAACCTTCTGGTACGTAGCAGTCACTGAAGATGGCAGCAACACGGAGCAGCAACGAGGTCCTGAACTAGCCTACAAAGCATAAAGGTCCCGCATCTCCGCAGCAGAGGTTATCGGCCAGCGCAACGGTATAGCAACCATTGGGGTCACACCGTCACACGCCGTACACATGCCTTCATGAAAAATTGCCATACCTGGACTGAATGCGTACCAAGCAAGCTGAAGACAAGTTTCGACGCTCCGTCTGGAGGGGGAGTACTGTAGCGGAGCTACGAGAGCTGACTAAGCAACAATGCCGAACACATCGATCGAGTCGATGTAAACAGAGATCTATCTAGGTCAGCGCATGCGACCTATAGCACGTCACACAGAAGACGGCCAATCACAATATGGATCTGTCCAACGCATCACAGCTCATTACGAATAACAACCAATCATATGGCGAGTCCTGAATCGCACTATCGAAGTTATCAAGAGACTTTGCATATATACAACATCCAACTAAGAACTGTTGGACCGCGGTCCCGGGCATTCCAACTAGCCCGTGGAAGATCTTCCCTTTCCTCCAAACTAATCATCACAGCCTACGTCCCACTACAGGGCAGTTCCTACCCCTTAGGGAGGGTGTATGGGCGTTAGTCTACTACGCGGATTGGTAGACATACCTACGCATCGGAATTTCTTCATACATGGCATGTGGTCAATACGGATTTCAACCAGGATGCTCATGATTGAGTGAACATACCTCTCCGCAACGCGCCACCACCAATGCTTTGAGCTACAAGGTATGAATATGCAAACAAATAAGTCCACAAGGTGGACTAAAGACCTGCACTGGTAGCACGCAGCACGTGATACGGCTGTATCACGTCTTTTATCTCGTTCGTTCGCACGCAAATAGAAAGAGAGCGAAGGTGTGATAGCGCTGTATCACTGCGGCATGCTAGCTATGCTGGTGAAAGTGGTGGGAATTCATTGAAAGAGGTCAGCGCAGGGCCGATCTTTGTGGCTACCCTTGGGAGAGGCTTATGTCCAACCGTGGACATCTTTTGGCTGAGATTATGATCATGCAGTTGCCTCTTACGACATCGGTCTGGTTGTGTGTTATTCTAATCCGAACACCAGATGAATATTACAGTATAGAATGAGAAAATTGGTACAAAACCACTTTTCTTTGCATTGTATTTGTTTCGCTTTCGGGATTGAAAGTTTCCGCCGCAGGCAGCCATTCTGACGAATTTAATTGAAATCGATTGGGATGTTTTTGTACGTGAAAAGGTAACAAACATATCCATTCTTCTCGATTGATAGAATTGGTGGGTGAATCTTCAGAGCTTCATCTTGTATATAAGAGAAGCCATACAATTTCAAAGCGCTGTTATAAAGCTCCTGGACCATTATAACAGCGCTCTAGCCTTTTCTTATAAACAAATTGTTAATAAAAAACAGGGACACATTGTTCGCAGAACTGATGGCCTCCACAAGATGGACCGACGACCTGGTGAAAGCGGCAGGTTGTTCCCGTTGGATGAGGGCAGCGTAAGACCGGTTGTCATCGCGATCCTTGGGAAAGGAATTTTCTTTCTTTTCTGAATTCCTTAGCTATTCAAATTTACTTCAAATGTAACCAAGAAGTAGGTACCTACAATACTAGATAAGATACTTTGCCAACTTTACAATTAAATCAACAACAGATTTCCATCCGTCGCCAAACGCAAATGCACTTACCGAATCTAGCTTCAAATTCTAAGTCACTTCTACTGACTTCCAATGCAAATATCTGACGGAGAAATGTGAATTGCGGGCGCGTTTCGAGTATGACACCTCGGTGGGTCCACCATCGACTATTTGTGGATTTTGAATGCGCACAAAATTATAATTATGTTTCATTTAGTGAATTCGACTTGAAATTCTCAGTCGCTTCTACTGTCTTTAAATACAAAAATCTTGTAGAGCTTTGTGGATTTATTAGCACATTAAGAGAATTGGCACCCAGATAGGGCATGTACAGTCAGCAGCAAAGAGATGTATGCACTTTTACTACGTCGTAGTATAAAGATATATCCACTTTAGTACTACGTGTAGTACTAAAGTGTATACATCTTTTGCATGAGGAGGCATACATCTTTTTGCTGCTGACTGTAGGTAATTTTTTGAACATTGTGCTTACACAAAAAGTGTTCTTTATGCGTTATACTATGATTGCAATTACCATTTAAAGTGTTCGAAGGACGAGTCGGGAAAGCGTGATGTGAAGTGTGAGCATATTTAGAGTACACACGTCGACACATCAAGCTACACAAAACCTAAATAAGCTGGCCGCGCGTTGGTAGAGTAAAGTATAACGTCGCGTGGCCAGCTTATCTTTTTTCGCGTAGCTTGGTATTATGTAGCCGTGTGTACAACACAGTAGTACTTTTGTCAACAGCCAACATAAAAAAGAGGTAAGTAAACAAGTTGGAGCTTCTTTTTTGTTTATCACTCCAGCAGGACTGTCTTCGATATTTTGATAATGCACATAATAATTAGTGCTGTTATGTATCGTCATCAACTTGCACGTTCCGGTGCATAAAATAAATAAAATCGATCAAGTGTGAGTCGGGCTACTCGCGCATCGAGGGTTCCGTACCACACCACCACAGAACACTACATATTAACATGGAAATTTTTTTTTTCTTCGGGACCTTAAGCGTGATACCGACTGGCACTTGGCCGGTTTTTATTATTTATTGTTATACTGTAGAGTTTGTTCTATAATCACACCAAGTTTGACGCTTGTATGTATTACCGTTTTTACTATAGAGCGAGAAGAAAAAACGTCGATAAAAACTAGTTTCTTGTTGAGAACCCCCCTTAATTTTTTACTTTTTGTCATTTTTATTACTTGTCAACAAATTCGCTGTAATAACGCATATTCTGTGAAAATTTCAATTCTCTAGCTATTACGGTTTAAAAGTTACAGCCCTAAATAGGTAGGACGGACGGACGGACGGACGGACAACGTAGGCTTAGTAATAGGGTCCCGTTTTCACCCTTTGGGTACGGAACCCTAAAAAGAGTAGCTACTAATTAGTACCTAACGTACAGCACGGACACTCACTACCTTTTACTCATTTTGACTCCCTCTTGGTGTAACGGGAGGTGGACGGCAGTAAGAAGTATTCTTTTCTCATTCGTACTCTCTCAGCATACATAATGCTAGCAATTACTTGCCAATGCAAACCTATTTCCATGAAGTTTCCAGAGTGTACTACAAGTCAGCTCTTCTCACGAATAACTGTGAGGAGCAAATCACATCCTTCAAGTAGGTCCTAGTGCTCAATGAATATCATCAATTTGTCATTAATATTGATTGATGTCCAATGCACACATCTGACAGAGTTACAGAGTGATGTGGATCGTAAGTAAATTTCGTGTACGTTACTGCTCTGAGGCCATCTCCATTGATTTTGAACACAATCAACAATAGTGTAGCGGCCACGCGGGGAAAAGTCGTCTCTAAACCAAATCTCGTATGTAAGTTCTGTATATACCTACAACAGGTATGGGTGTGTTCAGGGTACTCTCTGGATCACGAAACTGCTTGTTGTATAATTCTAAAGTGGTGGAGGGGGAGCAGTGACGTCATAAAGATGGCCGCCGACGGTTTTAGTTTTTCTTCAAATGTAGCGCACCTATGAGGTCAATCTGGTTGTGCAAGGTGTCATTTGAAAGCTTATTTAATTTACTTTAACCATTTCATAGACACCTAACGTGAAAAATTTGTATTTACTGAAATATTTTCAATTTATTGCATTTTTTTTTACCTACCAGCAATCATTCCTCCAGTTTTCTCGGAAACGGGTAACTTTATTGAGATTATAGCCATTACATAAAACATAGATAATTTTATTAGCTATCTTACAACATCAATTGTATAAAAATACAACTTCAAACGACTGAGCTGTGTCAAATTTTCTGGTGCACTGTAACTATGAGTCCAAGCGTGCGTCGGTGTGCGGGCGGGGCGGATGGACTGCAATAACATTATGATTTATAGATTATTATAAAATTAAGGTTTCCATTGTAATATTGATTTGAAAAACATACATTTTTATATTATTTGCACATGCGTTTACATAAATTGTAGATGTACAGGGTGTAATATTAAATGCGTTACCTACATACTTAAGGGGGTGCTTTAGACCATAAAACTGAATAACTTTTACAATGGGACCAACTTTGAAATCACGAGAAAAATTAGCTGCTGTTTCATACATTTTGGTCCAGAAGAGATTGACATGTTCTACGGGACATCTGATTTTATTTCGCTATATTTATGTTGGCTCCAAGGTGAAAGTGGTTTAGCTTGATGGTCTGAAGTACCCCATTCGATATAATATGTACCTACTTAACGCATTACGTTTTAGATCGTAATTTTCTGTGAAGACTTTCCTTGTGCTTTTCTTCGAAAAACCTGACAATGAGCTTGTGTTATCGCATACTGTAAGAGCGTGGAACGTCAATAAACAGTTTATTTCTCAAGTCATGTCAAGTTTTTCATAGAAAAGCAGAAGCAAAGTCTTCACAGAAAATTACGATCTTCTGGAAGGATTTGGAACGGTCGTTGACCTAACAGAAGATCTAAAGCAAAAAAAGTGAGAAGTTTGATATGGCTATTTAGGTACTGTCATAGTATTAGTAAAGTGGATAAACTTCTACCGTCTCAAGAAGCTCTGAAACAACATCTAAAAAGAGCAAATTACCAAATGTACGTTTGGGCTACTACAGATGTGGCATTTCATAATTTACCACCACCTACAAACCATGGTTGAACATTGGAAAACGAAAATTTGTCACCGATAACAACGTTAAAACCATGTACCTACTTAATTCGTAAAGATTTGAAATTAATGTCTTGCCAATGCAAAACAGGCTGCCGTAGTGCGAGATGCAGATTTGTTAGTAAAATTCAAAAATGCGTGCAGGGTGTTTGCCATAAAATATCAGTGAGGAGGTATGCTTAAATCAGTAGGTATAATTTTGGTGATGTTGATGAATCACTCTAGACATTGCATGCGTGCAACTAACAATTGTTTTTTTATAACAATAATAAATATTTATAAACCTGTTAAGGTGCCCTGGACCACGACTCTCCATATACATATCGATGCGAACGAGCGCGTGGCTCCGGTCAGAATTTAGCTGTTTTCTTTGAAAAATTAGATGACTTTTAATTAATTTCGAAAAAGTAAGAAAACCACATCATTCTAAATTGTATTGGGAACAATATGGTAAATTTTCATTTTGTTCCGATTAAAAATGTAAGAGTAAAATGGTTACAACTGGAAAAATAGGGGTGACTTTAGAGTCCCTTTTCTTCGGTTTTATTCATTAAAATCGATTTCTAGAAAAACCACATCACTTCTCATATCGTGTAGATATTTCAGTGAATTTTTCAGCTCAAAAAGTGCTATAGTTAATGAGTGAAATGGTTACAAAGTTACCCAAAACCCGGAGGTAGCCCCTTAACTAAATTGTTTTGGATTTCTCATTCTTTTATTTACTTTTCCAAGGCAGCCTCATAAGTACATAGTATAAAATTTTATGCGTTAAGTAGGTACATATTATATCGAATGGGGTACATCAGACCATCAAGCTGAACCACTTTCACCTTGGAGCCAACATAAATATAGCGAATTAAATCAGATGTCCCGTAGAACATGTCTCTTCTGAACCAAAATGTATGAAACAGCAGCTAATTTTTTTCGTGATTTCAAAGTTGGTCCCATTGTAAAAGTTGTTCAGTTTTATGGTCTAAAGCACCCCCTTAAGTATGTAGGTAACGCATTTAGTATTACACCCTGTACATCTACAATGTATGTAAACGCATGTGCAAATAATATAAAAATGTATGTTTTTCGAATCAATATTACAATGGAAACCTTAATTTTATATAATCTATAAATCATAATGTTATTTGCAGTCCGTCCGCCCCGCCCGCACACCGACGCACGCTTGGACTCATAGTTACAGTGCACCAGAAAATTTGACACAGCTCAGTCGTTTGAAGTTGTATTTTTATACAATTGATGTTGTAAGATAGCTAATAAAATTATCTATGTTTTATGTAATGGCTATAATCACAATAAAGTTACCCGTTTCCGAGAAAACTGGAGGAATGATTGCTGGTAGGGAACAAAAAATTCAATAAATTGAAAATATTTCAGTAAATACAAATTTTTCACGTTAGGTGTCTATGAAATGGTTAAAGTAAATTAAATAAGCTTTCAAATGACACCTTGCACAACCAGATTGACCTCATAGGTGCGCTACATTTGAAGAAAAACTAAAACCGTCGGCGGCCATCTTTATGACGTCACTGCTACCCCCTCCACCACTTTAGAATTATACAACAAGCAGTTTCGTGATCCAGAGAGTACCCTGAACACACCCATACCTGTTGTAGGTATATACAGAACTTACATACGAGATTTTTTTTCTCTGGTCCTGGCCGCTAGTCTACAAGCAACAAACAACATAATAATGTGAGTTTTATTTAAAACTGCCTAAACCGGACATGATTTTTTTTGTGACCTTAAGTTTAGGGTCACATGTCAAGAGCCAAGTAATGCCAATGCCTTTGGAATTCGTACCTTAGGGTTTCATTTTCTATTTATTACCATAAAAGTTTTGTTTCCCTGTAACACTTTTGTTTTAAGGAATCGTTAAGCATACATTGAAAATCAACAGAAATTAGGTGTTCGATCAAACCGAATACTTTCTGGATTGATTGTTACTACCAAGCACGCCAGGGAGCAAAACCAAATTAAAGATTCTGACCCCGGTGGTCGTGAACGCTAATTAAGCATTGTTTACAGGTATTATGAAACACCACTGTCTTTTCGGTGAAGGAAAACATCGTAAGGAAACCTGCATGCTTCAATTTCGAGACATTGTACCCACTGTTAATTATAAGTGGCGTCGGGCTCACCCCCCGTCACACTAGACAGAGTTTCGGTTCTGCTGGTGAAACGTGGATGTTCTGAGGTTTCACTACCCCCCCGGGGAATATAGTCGTGAGCATTGCAGGTATTATGTCGTTGTTTACAGGTTCTTAAAATAAAAGCATCATAGCTCCAGTTTCTGGTCAAAACAATTTTCTTGCATTGTACCTATCAAATTTATGCCAAGAGGTGTGAAATCATATTTATTTTAAATTCAATTCTGACCAACTAGGTAGACGCACACGCCCATTAGGCAGTCTCAAGTAAGACTCCCATATTATACTCTAGCGACCTATGCCAATATTGAACTATTGAGATAATCGACGTTTGATGTTGCTGGCTGTAGGTGTTTTGCATAATGAACTATAGTGTTAGCTTTAAGTTCGAGCAATTAATACGTTTGTAGACTAAAATCTACTGAAAGTGTATGAGTAGATTTCTCACAGTCTTAACCCTAGAGTTGCCACAGACTGATGAGAGGTGGCAACCCAAGTTTTTCCAGTTTTTTAGATCGGTCTCCTTCCGATGGCACCTAATTTACTTCCCAAACAGATAGGTGCAATAGTTGCAAAAAATGGTACCAAAAATCATAATGGTAACAGGTACTTGTGGCAAGATTTTGCTTGGCAACCCGGCGGGTATGTATGAACAATGTGTAAACTTTCACTTGAATCACATTTCGTTCAACAAACTAGATAGGTGAATAATTTTACGGTTGGATTTTAGTATATAAAATAATAATATGGAAATCATTAGTTCAAAATAGAATCCAACTTCGTTTGCATGGAATGCGCTCGGGGGTATATACTCGTACGAGTATAAAAGAATATACCCCCGATTCTATTTTGAACTAATGATTTCCATATTATCTTAAATTAATCCTAGCATAAAAAGTTGAAACTATATTTTTACGGAAATCTAACAAACTATAGACAGAGATTAGTTTCTAGATCGTATTTAAAAAAAACTGTTGCTGACTTTTAGTGGTCAATATTGGAAATAGGATCAAACTTCGTTCATATGCAGCGCGCTAGGGCACGCATGCAATTATACCTATTAAATCTAGAAACTATGGAAAACTTGGCGATTTTAGCAAAACTAATTATTTTATAACCTCCCTTAACATGTCGTGGTAGGTATGCTGGTGGTCTGGCTGGCCTCACGCCAATTTGTTGGTTTATAGTCAAACAACAACATAAGTATAAAAATTGCAGCTTTACTAAATTTTCTGAAAAATAATATTTTATGTTGGTCTGGCACGGTGTTAACAAGTGTGAAAAGGGTAAGCAATAACGTGTGAATATTAAGAATAATTTATAAAAACTAAAATGGTTCGTACCGCGTTTTTGGAATATTTGAATTCACTATATTTTATTTATTATACCGTCAACCCGTGATCATGGCATTATGGGGAACTAAAATGTACTTAAAACGCGGTACGGTAAAGTCCCGATAACAATGCATAATTTTAGTTTATAAAATGAAAAGTGGAAACCAATGATATAAATATTAGTTCTGTAGGTATGCTATTAAATTTTTTATTATCACAGCTCCGGTCATACGAACTGAGCCCGTGCAACTTACCAGGTCATTTAAATATGTCCCGATGCCGATATTGAGTACGACATTGATGTATGGAATTGAACCTTGGGTACACTAGTTGGTCACGAAAGTAGGATTAACGCCATGTAAATGCGCTCATTGAGAAGTATGTGTGGTGTAGCTGTGATGGACAAATTGAAAAACTGGCCAAGTGCGTGTTGGGCCACGCGCAGGGTAGGGTTCCGTAGTTGCCCGTCACAATATACGAACTTAGAAGGGGGCTTTTTGTTTTATACTACGGTTTGACGGCTAATAAAGTCTAAAAAGTACTTTTTTTAAGTTGGTCGACTATTACTCGTTAACTTGTAAAGCTAACTTAGCGGTGATAGTTTTCCTTTTAATTTCATTATATACACTACTGCCATGAATTTTTTCACATATCTAGAAACAACACCGTTTAGCTGGCAGAGGGGGACACTCGACTCTAACAAAAATTAGCACCTTAAAGCTTAATATTTCGCTAACGGATCCCTAAATCGAAAAATGGTTCCCACACCCACCGTATTTTTAAAAGACCTATCCAACGATACCCCACACCATGGGATAGACGAGAAAAAAAAATTGCGTCCCCACTTCACGGGTAGGGGAGGTACCCTAAAAAAAAATATTTTTCAAAATTTTATTTTACCACTTTCTCGGCGTGATTAATATGTGTACCCATGCCAAATTACAGCTTTCTAGTACTAAGCGTCTCTGAGCTAAGCCGCGGACAGACGGACGGACGGACGGACGGACGGACGGACATGGCGAAACTATAAGGGTTCCTTGTTGACTTCGGAACCCTAAAAAGTTGAATTAGAGAACGTTATGTTCTGAAAAAGGATGTAGTGACAAAGATAGAGAAAGGTATGTTGAGAAGGTTTGGTCATATAGAAAGAATGGATAAGAGCAGATTGGTGAGTCTAATCTATATGGGAAGGATAAGTGGAAATGCTGGAAGGGGACGGCCTAGACGTCCTTTCACGTACTTTTCCGCCTGATCACTTAATTTTTTTTTCCCATAATTTCGCGCATAATTTATTGTTTGGAAACTATTCATTCATTGGTCTATTCATTAATAGGGCGAGGCTAGACAGCGCTTTTATTTTTTTGTATGCAACAAAAATGAGCCTAATGGTAGGCTCATTTTTGTTGCATACAAAAAAATACGCCCTATTGATGAATAGACCAATGAATGAATAGTTTCCAAACAATAAATTATGCGCGAAATTATGGGAAAAAAAAATTAAGTGATCAGGCGGAAAAGTCCGCGATAGTACCTACATATTATGCGGACCAAAGTGGCGACGGGCTTAAAAAGTGCCAGGTCAGATCTACCCGAAACCGACGAGCATGCATGAAAGGACTAATAAATGTGGAGGAAGCTAGAGAGATTTGTCAGGATCGTAGCAGGTGGTGTTCCGTTGTCTCTGCCTGTATGATGTATGTAAAAATAAGAGGAATGTTCAATTGCTATAGTCGCGTGTCGTCCAGTACTTTTTGTTCATAAACGTATTAATTTAAAGGCAAAGTTCACTTCTAAAATGGAATAACAAAAACCAAAACCTTTCCAAAAACTCGGTTATTCTCTTGCACGTAATTAAAAACAAAGCTTGCAGCCTGCTAAAGCAATGTTCAAAAGTTTTTAATATTCATGAGGTTATTTTAACGTCGATAGTTCCTGCCGGCCGATACTACTAAGTAGGGATGAATTATTTGAGTCTTCGGATTCGGATACGGACACCTTTTTATTTTTTGAAATAGCTACATATGCATTGGAGTTAGTTTACTATACAGGGTCCTTCTTAATATACTGACACTTTTTTAAGGGGATGATCAGACTATCAAACTGAACAACTTTCTCTATGGCACCAACATCGAAATCAAGAAAAAAAAATCAGCAAATGTATGGGACAGCCGATTTTTTTTTCGTGATTTCGACTTTGGTCCCATAGAGAAAGTTGTTCAGTTTGATGGTCTGCCCATCCCCTTAAAAAAATGTCAGCATATTAAGTTGGACCCTATATAACCCTCCACGTTTTTCCTATCGCTGTCGCCTATTTGCAATGGAGGAAGTCAGATGTCTTTTTTTTATCCTAATCCTCCTATCTTCTTTGATTACATTTGTTGTGGGTTCCAAGACAGATTCGAATCTTCCCTCGGGTTCACTGGACTTCATTGTCTAGTACCTGCTGCTGATTCTGGTTTACATGAGTAACAGTGATTGATGGGACTATGCCCGATTAATACAGCATTGCTCAGAGAACAGGGCCATACTAGTGACGAAGCGCCCTGGTAGGTCAACCGAGCCAATGAAAGAACTGAAGCAACCAGTTTGTGCACCCAGAAACGGACCTTGGTTTAGGGCGTTGCTGGGAATACGTGGCGGATTGTGTAGTTGAAATCGGTGAGAAGCAGCCTGGGATGTGCTAACGGATAATGATTTAAGTAGGGGAAGTCTGTCCAGGTGGCATGTCCAATTCACTTAATTGACAAAAGAAATATTTTGGTTAGAAACAAAAAAATACACTTGATGGGAATTAAGGCGTATAGCTTACAGAAGGAGTCGAGGCGGCGTCGACGCGCGAGCTCGCACCTTGGTGACATACGGTCAGAAATTTTATATCATGCGGCGGCGCTGGGATTTATTCCTGCGTCCGCGGCATGGTACATCGATAAACGTTTTATCGCGCCTGCTAACTTGTTCGTTCTCGCGCAAAAAGAAAGGGAGCTAGGGCGCGATAGCGCTTTATCGCGCGACCATGCCGCGGGCGCAGGTATACAATTATACCAAGGCGCGCCCGCGCCTTGACACCTTCTGTATGCGATACGCTTTAGACAGAACTAGGGGTGCTAGCTAATTCAATCCGTAACGTCATATGTCATTTCGTTTTGGGTTTTGAGGTTTTAGAAACTTCTAGGTTTGAAGAGAGTTTCATTTCTCATTTATGATATCTGACAGTTTCGTTTACGATTACGGATTTCTAAGACATCCCTAGAGGTACAATATAGATATAGCTTTAATGATATTAAGGTTGGAGTTACAAATTAATATGTAAATGAGAATCGGAGAGCATAATACGCGGGTGAATGTAATTGATTGGTTCGTAATTATGGTGGGATGGTGACGGTGATTTGTGGTTTTGGCGGTATTCAGGAAACTCTGTACCTTCATTAAATATGCACACAGTAATGTATTGAGCTCGAAAGTTTGTACGAAAAACTTTAGTTGGGAGACAAACGAAGCTATATAAAATTTATGTTATCTGGAGTAACGTAGCAAGTGGGTTAGCAGACGGTTGTCCAGATTTTGTGTTTTCTGGCTTGCCACGAGCTCCGCTATTGTATTAACTCAAAACTGCCATTCAACAAATAATCCTTATGATTAATGTGAAACTCCTAAAATCCACTTTTATAATGCACTGCTTTAAGTCACAACAAAAAGCCATTAGGTAAGTAATTTATAACATGAAATGTTTGCCCCGAACACTTTTCTTTCGCGTAGTGTTCGCGCGGTTCGCGTTTCAACTTGCCACGAGGCTCCGCAATCCATCTCAGTTGTGTTCTTACTCAAAAACAATCTTCAAGATTGGATAGATACGGGATCAAACCACTTGACATTAATTAGAAAAAGTCCATTAATTATAAATAAAAAAAAAACATTAAAACTATTCCATATTTTTTTGGCGAAAGGCTAGCGGCCTCTTATCCTACGGCTATCATAAGCATATATGTATGTTTTTTAGGAAATGCGCAGACGGAGGAACGAAGTGACAGTTGAGCTGCGGAAGAACAAAAGGGACGAAACGTTGCAGAAGCGTCGTAATGTGCCGATCAGCGACTCTACGGACGAGGACGAGATCGAGAGGGCGCTCGCGTCCACCGACCTGAAGGAGCTGGTGATGAACGCGGCCAACGCGGAGAACCCCGAGGTCCAGCTGGCTGCCGTGCAGCAATGCAGGAAGCTGCTCTCCTCCGACAAGAACCCCCCGATCGATCGGCTTATCATAAGGCTAGTGAGCCTTTATGCAACTGCACGATTCTAAAAAAAGAAAAAAAAGTATTATCAGTAAGTAATACAAATGTTTCTGAACACCCTGAAAACCAAAATGGTCGTTAATTAATGCATGTTCCTCAAACAAACAAGCCGTATTATATCAAGTAGGATTTGAAATTCAGAACAAAGTTCTAGGAAGCTTACCTAGCCAAGCTTACCTAGCCAACTGTGTAGTAACTATTTGTTATGCCAATATAGTAATACGTGGAGTAAACAGTTGATGTTGTGGGAATCATGCGAAGCCTGCACAATTACCTGCAACAGCTGACTCAGTACATAGTTTACCTGGATCCTAGCCACAGACTTAGTGGCAATAGATAACGCAACCACAGATCACCTCCAATCTACGAATAAGAATAAATATAGAAGAGTAACTCTAAACAAAATCGAAATAATTTTTGACACCCAATGAAAAATTACATGTTGTATGAGTTTTGGCGGCTAGGTACAGTTTTTAAAGATTGCATTTAGAACACGATACACTTTTTTGGTGCCACTTTTTGAGCTTCATTTAAACATCTATATACATACTTATTTGTAGCGTCCAATAGATACCGTATAAAAGGCCGCCGACGCGCACCACACATCTATGATATTGCACTGATGTAAGCAACGGGATAGAGCGAGATCGGAAAAGTGCGACCTTGAAATGGCCAATCATGTTGCATAATTTCGTGCCCCGCTACCCGCACCTACCGCCAAAAATGGTGACTTCGGGACTGTACGAAATTTTCAACATGCGGTATCTATTGGGGATAATCCGTGAACGCAACCAACCAAATAACGCTCAAAATATTTTAAATCTTGATATCTCTTCAAATAAAGGAGATACGACGCCTTTAATTTTGTAGTAAGTGACAAAAATATATAATATGTCGTATAGGTAAAATTTTAGGTTCAAACTATAATGTAGTTTTATGCAACGTCGTAAGTTTTTTATAATTACCAGCCTTTACACGTTGTAACCCACATACAAAAAATTACATTCCTTAACAACATAAATTCTTTTAAAATATTTTCATACTTGGAATGAACATTGTTGTAAGTAGCAACACATTATTACTCTATGTACATACATACATACATATTCTCACGCCTGTCTCCCACTGGGGTAGGCAGAAACAACGGAACGCCACTTGCTACGATCCTGACAAACCTCCCTAGCTTCCTCCACATTCATTAGTCCTTTCATGCATGCTCGTCGACATTACTCTATGTCCTTTACGATATTTTCATCTGAAAGCGTAATCAATGTTTTTTTGATAAACATTTTCGTAAGTAACAAAAAATATTGCATTATGTCCTTTACAACAAAAATTAAGACGCCGTAAGCATTTATGTACAGAATGAACTCATTGGTATCTATTTAAACTAAAACTCTATACATCAAACTAAACAAACAAAACGAAAACCTAAAATTGCAACAATAATTTGGCATTGCAGTTGTTATCTTAATTTTAATGGATGCAAACTATTTCAATTTCACCCTGTATGTATACAGAGTGTAAGGAAAAGTATAATTAACCTTTAAACCACATACTCTACCCATCAAACTGAACAACTTTTCCTATGGTAGCAAACCTGTCAGAACAAAAAAAATATCAGCTGTCCCATACGTCTGATTGAATCGAGTAGGTATTGCAGTTTAGTATGGGACAGCTGATATATTTTTTGTTCTGATCGGTTTGCTCCCATAGTAAAAGTTATTCAGCTTGATGGGTAGAGTATGTGGTTCAAAAGGTTAATGATACTTTTCCTTACACCCTGTATTATCTATGTATTTAGTCAGTGATGTTTATGGATCGGAAAATATATCTACAGCGTGCTCTAGCAGGACTCTTTGATGGACTGCCTGTATCATCTTTCCATCTATGTCTGTGACTGAGTCGGTGCCTTGTTTACCTAGATTCTGGTAAGTACTAATTTAGTTTTGCCGTGGATGCTACAGAATATTGTTTCGTATTAAATGAGACATAAGGTCCCAAATTATTTTCGCAAGCAAAAGTCGTGTGCATACATAAATTAATAGGGTTTATACATATGTAGGTAAGCAAACAGTATTCACATTCAATTTGAAGAAATTATGTACCGAAGGTATCCGCGCTTTCAATAAAACTGCAATGCGATTTTTGAACATCATACGAGGGGTTCGGCAGTAGAAAATGTCAAAATTACTATGGAGATTATGCATCTTTCTACTGCAGAACCGCTCGTATGATGTTCAAAAATCGCACCGCTCTTATAATATATCTACATCACACGCAGAATTTTTAACATTACAATAGGGAAACCTATTGAGGGTTGATTCCACATTGCCAACTGTACACCGATGGGTTTTCTGTTTCTGGGCAATTAGTTGCTAACATCGACCGAAAAACACATCTATACTTGTAAAACAGTTCCACGATTGACTGACAGACAACGCAGTCTAAACCGCTAAAGATAGAAACATGAAATTAGGATTATGTGTTTTAAGGAGGGTGCACTAAGAAAGGATTTCTCGATATTCAAATTACTCGCGGGAAAAAGGTAGCAGAAGATATGATAGAAGATGCAGAGTGCATATGAGATGCCAGATTATTATGTGCTCTACGTAAGTGTCACCTCATAAAATCGAACTCACAGGAACACAGTCTAACATCGGACGAAAGTTAGCCGTTTAACTAGTCCAAACTAATTCTTGAATGTGAGCCAAGTTTGGTTACAATTTCCCGCTGACCGTATACGGTATTAGTGTGTGACAAAAGTTTTAACGTCAGTCGAAATCGAAACCGAATATTTCATGACTAGATATTAACGCTGAAAAGACAGATTTGTGTTGTTTATGCAGTACTTATTAGAGTAAGTATTATCATAAATTCGTCTAGACTTGTATTCAGACACAAAATGACTTGCCTTGGGCAACCTGGAAGTCCTTAAATCGACTTCGAACCCAGCCAGGTTGGTCGCAGTAAGGACAACATGGTCAGGTAGTTTCTCGGATGCGCAAAATGTGAGTTGCTTGTGTGGAGCCCCACAAGGCTCATCGTGCCCTCCGTGCCCTAACACCTGCAAGCAGGAGGAGCTCATGACCACTGGTGACGGTGCAGCATCGGTTGCCCAATTCTGGCAAGGTACTATTTAGCGACTTTGTTCAGAATTTGAAGTCGACACGATAAGAAGAAGAAAATTTAAACTTGGGATCCTGTTTATTAATTATTATATGTTTAACTTTTGACGAAGCGTGTTGCAGATTTGAAGTATGTATATTCTTATAAATTTCATTATTTTTGACCAAATAAATTCGAATCTCATTTAAACTTATACTTTCTTTCCAATATAGTTTTAAATAAATTATTGTGTTGTTTCAAGTATCCGATCATCTTAGATAAGATACATATTATAAGATCCTCTCCGTTTGTCTTAAAAATATGAACATCGATGACTGGTAATTTATTTTTAAACACGCATATAATTTGCCCTTTGCTTCGTAAATATAACAAGCCTACTGGGCCACACATAAACAAAATTGTTGAAAATACGAAATGAATATCAGATTTCAACAACAATAGGAAAGCGGTGTATCGTATGTTTTTAACAGAAATCGGACAAAGCTGAAACCGAATATTCGGCCAGACAATACGAAGTGTTCCAATTCCAGAGCACAACATGCATCTGCATCGTCAGAAGTGGGCAGTAATTAATCCCGTCTTGACTCAACTAGCAAATAATTTGAAGCAAATTTCAAAGACTTTATTTTGCAAATTTCAAAGAGTTAATACACGAAAGTTACCGGAATCTTTTGGAGTCTTAGCGTTTTTATACAATGGTATTTCATTTTTCGAAGTGTCTAGTTGTCCGATAAACGGACGAATAAAATAAAGTTAGTCGTCCGATAAACCGATGACTAGACACTCCGATTGGTTGATGCTAGTCGTCCTATAAACGGAAGAATAAAATTATCGTCTACTATAGTCTAGTGGCCCGATTAAAGCGACGAGCATATTAGAAATATGTTGACCACAGCGCACGAGCCGAGCGAGCGAAGGGAGCGTGCCGCGGCAGTGGTTTCCAACATTTTGAAAAAAGGGTCATGGTCACCATCCATCCATCGCGAATGACTAATTTATTCTATTCATCCGTTAGTCGGACGACAAATTTATTTAATTCGTCCGTTTTTCGATCGACTAGTAACAGCCAATCGAAGTTTCTAGTCGTCCGATAGTCGGATGGCCAACTTTATTTTATTCGTCCGTTTATCGGACGACTAGCAACAGCTAATCGATGTGTCTAGTCGTCCGACTAACATTATTTGTCCGTTTATCGGACAACTAGACTTTATTATATTCGTCCGTTTATCGAACGACTAGCAACAGTCTTTATTTTTTCAGGTCATAGGTTTCAGTGTTCAGCAAAGTAAATTTGGTTCAAATATATTCCGTATAATTCTGGAATTTAATATAATTGTTATTTGTTTATTGTGTACTCAATCATCCTTCGGTATTTAATACCCGCGCAAATAGCAAGGTAAACAATGTTTTATAATACATTTTCATGAGTGGGAGACGTCCATATTTTCACACAAAATAAAGCCGTCTTCACACTCTATCTAAATATTCGTTTAAAGTACACATGCCGTTACCTACGATGAAGTAGTACCATACCACAGTATAATTAAAAGTAGGTATCTAGTTCTACATTCAGTACGGAGTCCCTGCTGCTACTCAACAATTTTAACCTCACCCCCTCTGGTAGGATGCGTGGCGTAAAATGAAGGCTATGGCGTCTTCCCGTCACGCTCACACTTGCTCGCATTTGCTTTCATCTTCTTTTCTTTTCACATTTTTATGAAATGACAGCTAACTGTCAAGGTGATACTATACTCTTTCTTGTTTTGTGGTTCCGTTGAGTTGAATACGCTTCTGCATTGTCGGGTGTTATGAACGTAGATTAGTGAACTTTGAAATTCCGCAAAAGCAATCAGTTGTTTTACACATTTTGGTCGAGTAGCTATTGGCATTTTCTAGGGAACATAATTTTTTTGCGACTTCAAAGTTGGTCATATAGTAAAAGTTGTTCAGTTTGATGGTCTGAAGCACCCCCTAAAGTAAAGTAGGTATGTAACGTATTTAAGATTACAACCTGTAAAACAGCTTATTATTTCTAATCAATTTCTTTTACAAATTTCTTCCGACAGCTGTCTTTTCCAATCAGCTTTAGTCAATCAACACTTGAAAAATCCGTAAGCCTCTCAAATCTTTTTAGGAGAATGCCGAAGTGGAAAAGCTTGCTAAAAATATGTTTACAAAGCGCAATTAGGGAAAGAAGCAAGTCGGCCGTCACTCGAAGGCTGTAATAACTTTAATCAATCATGTTTGTTGTTATGATTAGGGCCTTAAAGTTCCTTTTACACAACAAGGTTTCAAACAGCGCCTACTTCTAGATAATTTGTATACCAACATTATCTCTAGCATGCACATCTTGTAGTAAGGTAACAGGATGAACTTGCGTGTCAAGTGGGGATAAATAGTTCTCCCTTACCCCTGCAATTATAACCAGACCTACCTTTTGGTACTTCTTATGACCCAATTCCGATAACTTTTAATTACAGTTTCCCATACGCTTAGTTGTTTCGTTGAGACTTCCTCACTCGAGTCGAGGACGTTTTGGACATTTTTGTCATACAAATTATGTCAAAAACATCATCCACTTGTGTGAAGAAATGTCAAGAATACAACTAAGATAATGGGTGTTAGTTGTTTCCTTGAGACTTCCTCACTCGATTTGAGGACGGTTTTGATATTTAGGTCATACAAATTATGTCAAAAATGTCCTCCACTCGAGTGAGGAAATGTAAAGAAAGCAACTAAGAATACGAGTGTTTTGTCTTTGCACTTTATATAAAATTTTTGAAACATAAAGAATTAAGTTTATCCACATCTTACATGCTCGGGGATCGTAAAGAAAGGTAATTTCGTACACATTTTGTCTACATGACTACTAAGAATATGGCCAAATTCGTATGCATACTCACGTCCCGTCCTTAAAAACTCTAGAAAACGTCTAGCTCATTTTGATATTCTACATCGATTGGGAAAACATCAGAGTCTAGTTTACAATGAGTTTGTTCGGAATGTTGCATGCTAAGTTTAAAGATACCAAGTAAGTTTACTAGTAGGTACCGACCGGAGGAGGCGTCCATTTTTAACCGAATTCATTGTTAAAACATCTTCCTAATTTGTTATGAAATGCCGAATATTTCATAACAAATTAGGAAGATGTTTTTAAAACCCAATCACTCTATCACTGATTGCACTGATTTTGATGATCTTCTCACAATAAAATTGTAAAGG
Organism: Agonopterix heracliana; assembly: GCA_963693445.1. Taxonomy (NCBI): domain Eukaryota; kingdom Metazoa; phylum Arthropoda; class Insecta; order Lepidoptera; family Depressariidae; genus Agonopterix; species Agonopterix heracliana. Next base: position 4,499,766 of record OY856312.1, on the reverse strand, counting down.
TTTAATACTGGCCATTTAATAACACTGTTACTATTTTGGCACACCCAGCACGGCTAGCATGCCACCCACGACAAAGCGTTTAAACGAGAAAAACGTCATGCGCGCTCTTTCTGGCATTCGTTAAATAGTAAGGATGGAGGCACATCTCGATTTTACTCGGGGGTGGCATGCAAGGACTACTGGACATTATTTTTTACTGTGACTTCATACCTACTATTGGGCTCACACTGGCAAGAAGAGGTAAGCGAGTGTGATACTGAGTAAGTGCGAGTAAGAGAGGACTACTCCAACTCCATTTCCTACTGTCGCCTTCCAGCCGTCTTCGTGTGCGGGAGAGGTAAAACGTGTGGCAGGGAATGTCGGTACTGTATAATATTATAGTACGATACTCTTTCTTATACTGTAGTTTTAGTAAATAAGTTGCAACAAAATACCCTAGTAATATTTATAGGGGTGGTTTAGTTAGACCATCAAACTGAACAACTTTCACTATGGTGCCAGCGCCGATTAAAAATAAGAAATCTGCTGTTTCCTACAAAACTGCAGTACCCAAGCAGATTTGTCTTATATTTTTTTGACGTTGTCACCACTGAAAAAAACACAAACTGCCTACTCGACACGTATAAAAACATGAAACATAAACATAAAAAATCCTTTATTGAAATTTTACTACTTGTAAACTAACAATTGTGGCACTGGCTCTTAAACTAGTCAAGTCTGAAGGTCCGGAGCATAAAGTTATTATACCTTACAGGAATAGAGTCAGTGACATGAGTTGTCAAATGACACAGTTTTTGGATGGTTTTTGGAGACTATTTGCAGGCAAAAATTCTAATACTGTCTATAATTCTGAAACGTAAAATCGTGGATAAATTAATGAAGTAGTGTCAGTATATTTCACAAAATTATCTACGATTTCACTTTAGATTCCCAATTCACGAAAACCGAATTGGTGACTAAAAACGGTTCTATTGATTCGCGTCACGTATCTCTTTCTATTATACAGTGGTGCCGCTAGGTACATCTCGCTCTCTCAGCTGTATGTTCCTCTATTCCTACCTCTATGGTCCGGAGCCAGTTCCTACCCACTACAGTAACAGTGAACGTAAAAACAGTATTAAAAGACAAACAATAAGACTATACCGAACTCAATAAATATGCAGCTACAAATGGGACAGCTGATTTTATTTCACGATTTTGATTTTGGTCCCTTTATTAGAGAAAGTTGTTTAGTTTGATGGTCTGGTGATCCCCTTAAAAACCGTCAGCATATCCCTGTATCTTTGTTATCCACAAGCTAGTACAATAATGTGCAGCAGCCGTGGTGGTCCAGTGGCGAGTAACCTTGCCTGCCGTGCAGGAGGCGATGGTTCGATCCCCGTCCAGGCCGACTCGTACCAATGAGTTTTCCGGAATTTATGTACGATTTGTAACACCACTGGCTTTTCGGTGAAGGAAAAACATCGTGAGGAAACCTGCATGCTTCAATTTCGAGGCATGTATTGTACCCACTGTCCATTAAAAGTGGCGACGCGGGCTCACCCCCCGTCACACTGGTGGACAGACTTACGGTACTACTGGTGAAACGTGGATATTCTGAGGTTTCAGAATATCTCTGACTACCCCCTCGGGGAATATAGTCGTGAGCATATGCTTATATGGTATGCTTAGTACAATAATAAATTCTCAAGCAGAATCAACCAGATTTTGTTAAATAATTTTCATTCTTGACACAAAAAGGAGACAGCGTTTGGCAGGGTCCCGTCCTAACGCCTTAAACAATAAAAGAAAATTGAATAAGAATCTGATCTTCCTTACGGGGTTATTTCAGACCCGGCTGGCCGGTTTAATTGAGAAAGCGGTGGGTTGAAAACGTTTTCTTTTAGAGTTCTGTAAGACGAACAAAGAACCATTGCGGTGTCCTTATGACCGTTCAGCCCTCCGTCTTTCGGTCTGTATCTCTGAGGGATTTTAGACAGTGGATATTGGAACAAGCATATGCTCACGACTGTATTCCCAGAGGGGGTTGTCAGAGATATTCTGAAACCAAAGAAAATCCACGTTTCACCAGTAGTATCGAAACTCTGTCCAGTATGGCGAGGGGTGAGCACGTCGACTTATAATGGACAGTGGGTACAATATACATGCCTCGAAATTGAAGCACGCAGGTTTCCCCACGATGTTTTCCTTCACCGAAAAACCAGTGATGTTACGAATCGTATATAAATTCTGAAAAACTCATTGGTACGAGTCGACCTGGACGGGGATCGAAACATCGCCTCCTGTACGGCAGGCAAGGTTCAAGGATCATCTAAACTATTATAAAACTGTAACTGAAGTGTGTCCTTACATTGAAGATATTTACAAAAAAAAGATTACGATATGGTTTTTAGGAATCCCTGACTCGAAATCAACCTTTTGTAGAAATTTCGTCTGTCTGTTTGTCTGTTTGTTTGTGTGTTTGTTTGTTTGTTCGCGCATCACGCAAAAACTACTGAACCGATTTTGATGAAACTTTTTTTGTTTGATAGCTTATGATCTGACTTAAAATCTGGTATATAATTTGTGCGGATGAAGTCGCGGGAAAACACTAGTCCTTTTTAAAACCGTCAGCGTTAAGAAGAACCCTGTGTATCGTTCTTAAAAGACTGTAACTAGACTGTAACCCTTTCGAGAAACATTGTCCCAATATCCGAAGAAAGTTTAGCAGCGTGTAATTTTTCAATATTTATGTACGGAACCTAAAATTGTGAAAGTAAGATATGCACTTAACCGGATGCTCAATATAAATTGTTTGATTATAGAATGTTTAATTGTAAAGCAATAGTTTTAATTAAGAAATTTTTTTCTATCTCTGTCTCACACTGACGCACTGACAAGAAAAACGCATTTGTGTGTATCTGTGAACGCGCCAGCTTAGTTAACCGACCTTTTTGCTATTGTATATTTAATTCTTGACACGTCATCCCATTCAGAAACCTTTAACAGTGTTAAAGTAAGCCTTGCTACAATTACAAAATACATAGTTGTTAGTTGTAGCGATCTGATCACCCCGGAAGAGATTTGTGTTCTTGAGTTTACGTATTTTTTTATGTACCTATAATTAATAATTATATAGATATCAACAAATTCATAATGTCAAATTGGGATGATTGTTTAGGAGTCACGTTGCAGGGTTTGCCTCGAACAATTGTCTCTCGCGTAGTGTTCGCGCGGTTCGCGTCTCAGCCTGCCACGAGGCTCCAAAATCCTTCTCAGTTATTCTTACTCAAAAACAATCCTCGAGATTGGATAGACACTCCCTCAAACTACTTGACACTGGCAAAATCTAACAAGGAAACTCCATTAAATAAAAATAGAATAGAATAAATGATTGTTTAAAGGTAAAGCTTATCTCCGAAGAGATTTCTCTCAGCAGATCAGCGACATTGACCGTTGTAGTAGTTATACGGTCATTTATGTCCAATATAAACCCGTCCTTTCCCTATTTACCTATTAAACACAATAATATGATAATGAAAATTCAAATGGGATTATACAATACATTTTACCCTCAAATATTAAGGGACCTAGAAACCATTTAAAATAAAGGATACTAATTTAATTTTATCACTGTTTCAGACATATTTACAGCCCCTATTTCGTTATAGGTAAGATTGTACGATTCCCTGATATTGTAAAGGTTCTGTAACAATGGAGTTTTGGGTTCCTTTGAAAAGTGAATGAAACATTAATGAATGTCTCGCTATAAAGTTTACATTTGAATCTAAAATTTTGTTGAATGGAAACGTTTGGAAGAATGTTGACAACATAGCGGGAAGTAGAGTCGAAGCAGAGTAGAATATACAGGGTGTAAAATTTAATGAATTACATAATAATTATGGAACAGGCTGCCTCAGACCATGAAACTGTACTTTATTCACTATGGAGTCAAATTGTTGGGATTCGGATGCCAACATTACTGTTTTATAGAAAATATCAATAGCTACTCGATCGAAAGACGCTGAAGAAGAAATGCCGATGCGTAGGTATGTGAAGTCTACCATCCACAATGAAAGTTGTTTAGCAAAGATTTTTGTTGGTCAGCGAAGACCAAAAAAATAGTTGTTATTCAGTTTGTGGTCATTCCATTTTTTTTTATTGAGTGAATGGGGCCTTAAGGCCCTCTTATCCGAGTGCAAGCGTCTCTTTCTTGCAAGCATAAGTTTGCAATTAGCCATCCCGATCCAATTGAAAGCAGGATCGCATAAAAACGTGTTTTTCATCAATATCTTTGCTCATGGGTGTTTCTAAGCTTCAAATTCTACGAATTTCACTATAAATATTTGATGTATTTAGTTAAGTACAAGAATAAAAAGTTGAATAACAGCAGTTTAATCATAGTACCTAGTAGTAATATAATCAGCTGCCCGCTGGACAGACGACCTAAAAAAAGTAGCGGGGAGCGACTGGATGAGGAAGGCCGAGGACAGAGTTTTGTGGCGCGCCTTAGGAGAGGCCTATGTCCAGCAGTGGAGGATGATAGGCTGATGATGATGATGATGATGAATCATAGTATTGAAAAAACATAATATAAAGAGGTAACTTTGGGATTTTTTTCTATCGAGTACCTAAACTTAATCTAATCGTGTTATTGAGAACCATTGCCTATGCGCCAGATCCTTAAATAAGACATAATTTCATTTCAGACTTTAAAACACTGTTTAAAACACTTTCGTTCGTGTTCAAAAAACGGCCTCGATCTGACAATAGCGTCTTAACAGACTTGCGCCTGTGCCACTTCGACCATCGCTGATCTTTTGTGATTCCATTTAAGATTACACCTACTGTAGTTGCGAGATTTTATTTTCAGTTCCAAATTTTTCTATCAGAAAATGTATCACCCTTTGCCATTAGGAAGTAAATATAATGATTTATGATATCCAATAATAAGGGAAGGTACACAAAATCCGAAGCCACGTGCCTGAACAATCGAAGCCTTGTTTACCTGACCTTAATGTGGAGATTCCCATTTTAGATCGAAAAACCTTTCTTTGAGAATGAAAATTTAATTTTGATAACGGTTTATTTTGGCCTCTAATTCCAGTTTGTGTTGGCGTATAATATTGGTTTGCTTTTTGACGTAATTAAATGTTGTTTTTCAGCAAGGACCGTATCGAGTTTCTTTTAAAATCATAATTTATATTTCATTCTTAAGGCGTATCTGCCCTTGACCACGATTCTCCATACTAATCGATGCGAACGAGCACGTGGCTCCGGTCAGAATTTAGCTGTTTTCTTTGAAAAATTAGATGATTTTTATTAATTTCTAAAAAGTAAGAAAACCACATCATTCTAAATTGTATTGTGAACATTATTGTAAATTTTCATTTTCTTTCGATTCAAAATGTAAGAGTAAAATGGTTATAACTGGAAAAAAAGGGGTGACTTTAGAGTCCCTTTTCTTCGGTTTTATTCATTAAAATCGATTTCTAGAAAAACCACATCACTTCTCATATCTTGTAGATGGTTCAGTTTATTTTTCAGCTCAAAAAGTGCCATAGTTAATGGATAAAATGGTTACAAAGTTACCAAAAACCGGCAGGTAGCCCCTTAAAACAGTAACGTCGTCGCGTAGGTTCAGATTCTAGTTTAACTTTTCTCAATGTTTCGGACTAGTTTCAGCAATATTATAATTTAACTAAGCATAATCAGTAAAATCATAATATTCCTAGTAATATTATCAATCGTAGGTGCATCGCTATAGACCCGTATAGTCATGGTGTAAGGGAAAATATCATTAACCTTTAAACCACTAACATACTCTACCCGTCAAACTAAACAACTTTAACTATGGAAGCCACCTGGCAAAACAAACAAAAAACAGCTGTCTTATACATTTTAGTCGAGTAGGTTTAGGCATTGCAGATTGGTATGGAAAATATGATTTTTTTTGCGCTCATAAGATTTTTTTTTTTTTTTAAATGGGTTTGCTCTTGACCTCAATTCAGTCCTGAGGGCAAAGATGGGGTCGAAGATGTAGCGAGCTTACCCAGAAGAAGACTATTCACTCTTACTTTAAAGTAATTCGGGTCGTAGCGCTCGGAAATACTGACGCAGGCAGGGCATTCCACTCCTTGGCTGTGCGCATTATAAAAGAATCAGAAAGGCGCTTGCATAGTAAAAGTTGTTCAGTTTGATGGGTAGAGTATGTGGTTTAAAGGTTAATGATACTTTTTTTTATACCACGTATACTCCATTTTGGCTTACGATTTTTTTTTTCGTTTTTTGCTTATCTATTCTATATGGAATTCATGTGGTTGAGGGGCAACGTGGGCTTTGATTGGCTGAACCTATGACGTTGAAGTAAAAAACGAAAATTTTATTGCCAATGTCAGAGACTGACACTCTGTTGCAGAAACGCTCATTAAAGTTAATCCTCCATTAAATCTCTTGCTGACACTTTTTGTCTTGTTAACGTAGTAAAAGCTAGCAAGAGATTTAATGGAGGACATAAACACACAAGACAATATTACTAGGATTATTATAATTTTACTAAGTAAACATCATCATCATATCAGCCGATATTTGACTATTTATTATAAGGACTCGCCTTGCGGTAGCATTTCCCCTCTGCCACGGTATAAGATCAATTGATCATGTGCATTTACATTCTATTTTATACCTTATCACTAAACTAGACAGCCTATAATTGCGAAACAATAATTTCAAACTTAGAACGTGTGGGAGAGACTACTTTTCACACGAGACTACTTTTCATGATTTTTAACATTCAAAATTAGAATCTAAAGTTATGGGGTACAAAATGCAAAGTTACGGATTTCATGTTACCTCGCCCCCCGCAAAAAGTGGCAGAAATGTTTGTTAGTAGAATTATACGCGTTACCAGTCCTCATATAAGTAGTCAAAGCAGCCAATAGACGCTGCTAAACATAGGCCTCCTCAAAAGATCGCCACTATGACCGGTCCTGCGCTGCCCTTATCCAATCTGCCCCCTTCACCAGGTCGTCGGTCCACCTTGTGGACCGTGCCTACCCACGCTACGTTTCACGGTACGCGGTGGTCACTCTAGAACTCTTCGGCCTCACAGGCCATCGGTTCTGCGAGCAATGTGCGTGCCCATTGCCAGGTAATTCTTCGGGCTATGTCGGCTATTGTGGCATTATAAATATTGCTTAAGAACTGACAGTAGGCAAATTTTTTCTTTTTTTGGATTTTTGTCATGTTACGGCTTTGAAAATATGACTGAGAAATATAATTCATCGTAAGCAATACAGCGTACCTACTAAATAAAACCTCAGAAAGGCTTCAAAATTCGACGAAGCAGCCTTCCAGTGTAAATAATGGCCAAGTTCATTTAATTTCATTAACAATCATAAACCAATGTTAACTTTGAGCTTGAATAAGAAAGAATTCAATTAACGATCACAAAAATAGCAACTCGAATTTTTTCAAGGAGAATTGCTAAGAACTTAATGGAAGTAATGTAAGATAAGAAAGCAATTTCAAAGAAAAAACATTTTATTTCGAATTAATAGGTAGGAAAGAAAATTCGGTTCGACTTTTTTTTTTCTTATTATAATGAAGTAGAAGACGTTTGACGTCATAAATAAACTTAAGATTTTATTACAATATTTTTACAAACAGGTACTCTTCGTCTGTTTCTAGGCGTGAAAAAGCTATTTATAGCCTGACCAGAAATATAAAAAACCTGGTTTGGGGGCGCTGCAATCGACTATAACCTTAAATGTCAGTGTTCCGTGTACAAAAATTAGTTCCATTGATTTTCCGCAACATGGCGAGGTTTTTTATTTTTCTGGTCGGGCTTTACTTAAATATTCTCCAAAAACTGGATATTATATATTTTTTATACCTACCGTACCTACCTACTCAACATAAAGCCTCATTTTTTCATAAAAAATTAGTAGTCATGACAACCTTATAATGCGCTATACAGGTGTAGTACAATAGTTTGTTTCTCAAAAGGGGGATTACCTGGAATGTTTACCGGGAGTTTTGAACCTATTTTTTTCATGAGTCGAAAAGAAAATATTGTCATAAAAATGTTAAAGTGAAAATTCGAAAAGAGCACACTAATTTTATTCACCGCCCCGAAAATCTGACTAGTGTTCTGTTCAATATTAGATCCGGGCCCATAGCCCTATCTATCGTAGTTTCTGCGGGCAATATATTTTGACATTATTATACTTGAACTATATTTTGACATTATTATACTCCGACTTTATTACACTTCGACATTATTATATTTTGACATTATTATACTTCGACATTATTAAATGTTGACTTTATTATACTTCGTCATTTATTACACTTCGACTTTATTAGACTTCGACATTTGACATTTTTATACCTTGTCATTATTCATTTTAGACATTAGTCGACTAAATCACTAAAACCTATAAAAATAAAAAAATTGTAAACTCTAAAAAAATTCCAGGTTTTCCCATTATGATTAGACAGGGTGTAACAAAACACCTTAGTAATACTTTAAGGGGTGCTTTAGACCATTAAACTGCAAAACTTTTACTATGGAGTCAACTTCGAAATCGCGTAAAGAAGATCAGCTGTACCATACATTTTAGTGCAGTTTTGTATGGAACAGCTGATGTATGTTTTGCGATTTCGAAGTTAGCTCCATAGTGAAAGTTGTTCAGGTTGATAGGCTGAAGCACCCCATAAGTATAGGTGAACCAGAATCTTATGACAAATAGGGAAATACATTTTTTGAGTCGGCAACCCAAAATTACCCCTAGGTAATTAGATTAGGGCCTTTTACACACATATCGACTTTTTGCAGCGCAGAAGTGCTGCATCGCGATTTCGATATTGTCGATGTTGTTTAGACAATCAAACTGAACAACTTTCACTATGGGACCAACATCGAAATCAAGAAAAAAAATCGGATATCCCATACATATTTTAGCTAGAGTCGATTTGTAGAGTATAGAACATCAATTTTTTTCCCCTTAAATGTTTATTTGCGTTGTTTGTTATACCTTGTATAGGGTTCTTCTTAATGTTGTTCAGACGATCAAACTGAACAACTTTCTGTATGGGACCAACATCGAAATTGCGAAAAAAAAATCAGCTGTCCCATACATTTGGCTCGAGTAGGTTTGCAGTTTTGTACGGAAGAGCTGATTTTTTTTCACGATTTCGATGTTGGTCCCAAAGAGAAAGTTGTTCAGTTTGAAGGTCTGATCATCCTTTTAAAAAGATAAGATAAGATAATGTCTATAGTAAAAAGTGTCAGCATACTAAGTTGGACCCTATATAAGTAAAGAAATCATTAGTACCTAAATGTTTATTTAACTACAAGCTATAACCCTAATAACAGCCTGTCGATGTTGAATCGATGCAACGTGCCAAGTGATTTTTACAGCCGATAATTACACCACTCAATACAAAATGAACCTTGTACTTTTGAGATACGAGCTAGACGAGCTTCAATTTAACAGCTTCTGGGTGAAAAAAATAAATTGTTTCTGGAAGACTTTACAAGAAGTGAACGTTTGTAGGCCGGAAATTACGTTTCTAATCTACGTGTTACGTTGAAACTCGATTAGATGAAAGTAAATTTTCTATGAATTCCATAGTTTATTATAGGCTTTGCAGTTAATCAAGAAACAATGTTTTATTTCTTCCGTCCGTTTGTCAGTAAGAACTTGTTAATGAAAAGCTCGGTGGCGCGTTGCGGAGAGGTATGGACTCTCAATCAAGAGGTCCGGGTTCGAATCCGCACGGACAACATGCCACATACCAATGAGTTTTTCTAACTTATGGACTTACGTAATAACCGGCTGCTCTCAAACTGTGGAGGAAAACATCGCGAGGAAACCTGCATATGCAGAAGAAGAAATTCTGATGCTTATGTTAAGTCTACCAATCCGCATTGGGCACGCGTGGTGGACTAACGCCCAAACACCCTCCTATCGGGTAGGCATGTGCCCTGCAGTGGGACGTAGTATCTGGGCTGATGATGATGATGAATGAAAAGCGTGTACGGAAGTTACTACTTAAGATTTCAAAAAGAAAAAAATCATCGTTAATTTACATTTTTAAAGAATATTTAATATGTTATGTTAATATTATGATGTTATTTCACTGTGATGTCCTCACACTGTAGGCCTCATTCATGGTGATTGACGTATTGTAGTTGTAGCGATATTTTTGACCACCCCGGAATGGATTAAGGTCGTGAATTTATGTATGTATGTATGTGTTGACGCCAACGACACGATAAAAAGACTGGAAGAGTCACGTTGCAGGGTTTGTCCCGAACACTTGTCTCTCGCGTGCTGTTCGCGCGGTTCGCGTTTCAGCCTGCCACGAGGCTCCGCAATCCTTCTCAGTTGTTCTTACTCAAAAACAATCCTCGAGATTGGATAGATACTCCCTCAAACCAATTGACATTGGCGGAAATGCGGTGGTAACACACAAGCAAGAAGTCCATTAATTATAAATAAAAAAAAAGACTAGAAAATCTGAAGAGAGATAGCTAACTGAAAAAAAAATCAACGCTTGTACCAAGTTTGAAACTACGGTCAAATTTCTAAATATTATTTGAAAATTCTTAGAGGATTTTAAAAGACTATTGTAGAGACCTCTTTATTTCGTCTCGTTGTCAAAAACAGACGTCGACGCTATACTATCGAAATAGCGCAGATCTAAAGAAAAACATTTTGTTTGAGAAAAAGAGAGTTCTTTTTCAAAAATCTTTCAGCGGAATGGAATCGAGTATCGTTTATAGGTGCGGTTTTGTTTTTGAGGGAAATCATTGGAATCACCTTTGATGTATCGAAAATATAGAGTTTGAAATAATAATGTTCCTCAAGGACTTTAAAAAAAATTATGCTTGTAGAGACGCTAGAGGTCATCATGCTTCGGCGATTGTAATTGTAACAATCTTGGTGTTGAATAACGTCGAGCTTGGTCCGTTTTTGGATGGGTGACCTGACCCTTGTAAGTAAGTTATAGCCTGTAGGATCACACTGCCTGCAGTGCTGCTTTGCCGTGGCAAAGATAGAGTCTTTGTTCTATTTTTTTTTTTTACTAAAAAGGTTGTGGGGGTTGCTCTTGACCTCAATCTAGTCCTCAGGACAAAGATGGGGTCGAAGATGAAGCGAGCTTACCCAGAATGGCACTGGCACTCCTGCACACCGACGGAACGCAGCAAGCTGCTTGGCGCCAGACTCCGGCAGGAGGGTGGTCGCGAGCCAGCCGGCTCCTTGCGGAGCCTACCACACCGCTGTGGGTCTATTTAAGCGGCTTGAAAGTACTCCAACATAGGTTGACCACTTGCCTGTTAGGGCTAGCGTTGTGGACGGACCACTCCCTCTTGCACTTTCCAAGACTATGATGTACTTTGATAAACAAAAACCTTTTAAGACGTAATAGTAGGTGGAAATACCTCGGAGGCATCTTTTATTTTTCATTTTACGACTAGATTTATACCATTTACCGAAACTAAAGTCATACCTCAGTATTTTTGGATAGTTCATCTAGTGCAATCATCAACTTAATACACGATTGGAATTACTTCACTCGATAGAAAATCGTCACAAAGATGACGTATTTTCATGCATTTTTAAACATTTTTCTCGGTTTAGAAGAACTTAAAATAGTTTCCGATTGTTGGTATTTATACTCACATATTTACCATTAGAAGCGCTCGTTGGCGTAGTGGAGCTTCGGTATTGGAAACGATCACCGAAGTTAAGCAACGTCAGGTCCGGTCAGTCTTTGGATGGGTGACCGTTTAGTGGTATTTCATCTCGAGCGTTTCCGTGCTTCGGAAGGCACGTTAAGCAGTTGGTCTCGGATAGTTCCGTCAGAGTGCGTTGTAACTATTCGTTAAGCCAAGTCAGAGGCCTATTGGCGGCTTGAAAATTCTCTGACAGCAAGGTGACCACTAACTTGCGTCCACCAACACGCACTGGGCCCGCGTGGTGGAGTATGGCCCACTCCCTCTCACCCTTATTCGTGAGAGGAGGCCTTTGCCCTGCAGTGGGATTCTACAGGCTATAACTTACTTACTTTTATTTACCATTAGTTTAACTAGTGCAATCATAAATAAAATCTAGAAAAAGTACTTTGGTTAGTTGTTTTTAATCGAAAATACGGCTCACGCACACACTTTTCGGAGCGCTCGGCAATCGCGTTTCTCATAGAAAATATTCATCCGGACCTATGGCCCCTTAAGTTACAAAAACAAGAAAATTTTCTTTTCCGAAAATTCCCCAAGTAAACAATGTAAACCTACCTTCCGAAATCGTCTTTCAAAAACTTTAAACAGTCCTAAACAAAGCAACTCCGATTACAGACAACATTAAAGTCCTCAAACAAGTTTCTAATTAATGTCAGACGATAAGCGACCCTAAGGGTTGAACTACACATGGCCGCACGCGATCGCACTTTTCCGTCGCTCCATCCTTTTCTGTCAATCAGGAACGTCATAATAAAGATAGACGGAACGCGATCGCCTGCGGCGTGCGATCGAACGCGATCGCGTTCCGTCTATCTTTATATGCTCTAGCAAATGACGTTCCTGAGTGACAGAAAAGGATGGAGCGGCGGAAAAGTGCGATCGCGTGCGGCCATGTGTAGTTCAACCCTTAGACAGAGAATTGCTTGTCTAAGGAACGGACCAAATTAGCCAAGCATAATAACGTCATGCATAATATTGTTGTTTTTGGCTAAACTATCCTAAAACAAATCCTGGACATACAATAGATTCTAATATAGTATGTAGGTACTACGCTAAAAACATAAATAATATGGTATAAGAAGAAAAAAATTTTTTTCGATCATCCTCATCAAAACGGGTGGGATCATAGTTGGTAAGTCAATAGGGTTCGAAAAAATAGTTTTTCTACTCGATGGCGCTGAACGAAATTAAATCACGTTGCTTTTGAGTTAGGGTTGAACTACATCACGTAGCACAGCATCGCATTTTTCCGTCGCTCCATCCTTTACGCGCCAGCACGCGACAGCACGCCGCCGTCTATCTTATATGCTCTAGCAAATGACGTTCCTGAGTGACAGAAAAGGATGGAGCGACGGAATAATGCAATGCTGTGCTGTGTGGTGTAGTTCAACCTTTAATCTAATCTATGTCAGGAATAGCTTTTCATAATAATGGCTGCTACAGAACCCTATCACGGGCAAGTAAGATACGCTCTTGTCCGGTTTTATTTTATGTTTTCTGATTATGAAATCTTATGATGAGCGGTAAAAGGCCTCTTACAATTTTGTACTAAGTTCTTCTATTTCATGACAAAAATTCACAACAAATTGTGAAGCCCATAAATTGTGACATCAAGAAAGTATATAGGGTCCAACTTAATATGCTGACACTTTTTTAAGAGGATGATCAGACCGTCAAACTGAACAACTTTCTCAATGGGATCAACATCGAAATCGCGAAAAAAAAAATCTGCTTCTACTTTTCCATATAAAACTGCAAAACTAGACGAGCCAAATGTATGGGACAGCTGCATTTTTTTTCGTGATTTCGATGTTGGTCCCATGGAGAAATTTGTTCAGTTTGATGGTCAGAACATCCCCTTAAAAAAGTGTCAGCATATTAAGGAGGACCCTGTATACCTACCAAACTTTCTTGAAGTGAATAATTAATCTTGAATTCGAATGTTCCAAGCCGGTATCGGAAGGCAGTCTTAATTAGCAAACTATGACAAAGGAAATATAACGCCCTCACCTCTCTCCAGTTTCAAAGTCCTCATTAAAATGGAAGTTACTTCGCTACAAGACGCGATGTTTTCCTCAGAAACGTTTCCGTTTTCATTTAATGAACAAAATATTTCACAATTTGGCGTATAGGCGAAAGTCTGTTGGGCAATTAAAAGTTTCTATTTGAAAGATCGCATTTTGTTTTTAGTGTTGGAAATATTTTTACAAAGCCATCTGATACGTAATAAGGACTAATTTCTGAAACAAACAATGAGAATTTCTTAGGACTGGTTAATACAAATTGAAAAGCACGTATTGAACCAGCTGATGGGTCATCGACCAGCCGAGAAATCAGAGACGTAATAGGACTTGTCAATTTAAAATTAACGTAGAACCGAAAGAACAAATTTTTTTTTTCATATTTTGAGATGTGTAGCCATTGCAATTTAGTATGGGAAAGCAGATTTTTTTTGTGCTGACAAATTGTTCAGTTTCATGGGTAGAGTATGTTGGTTTAAAGGCTAATGATACTTTCCCTTAAAACCTGTATAATCAAAAACAAGAGCGAATGAAACGAGCTTGAGGTTTTTGGTGCAATGTACCTATGTATGAACTGGTTTATGATTGTCGTAACGTGACGTAAAACCAGGAGCGCGCGAAGCGAGCTTGAGATTTTGCTACATTATAAATTGATTCTGGAACTTATGCCGAAATCGATTGGGGTAGGCCGCAGGGCCGCTCTAATCACCTTAAATCGAAAGTAAGGGGCCGGTCTATAGAGCTGAGCCAGAGGCCAGCCCACCTGAGAAGCAACCTACCGGGCATTTGCCCGGTATGCCCGTATGGCCAGTCCGGGCCTGATGTCTCTTGAGCATTTGTGGGATGAAACAACCAATTTAAAGCGATTAATTGAGCGGTTAATTGAAACATGAAAGTAGAAAAACAAACAAAATCACTTTCACATTTATGCTATTAGCTGTAAGGACTATGAACTTTGCAAATCGACAAGGTCTCGCCTTTTATATTTAAGCAATCCATTAAATTTTGGGGTCGCGTTTCGCTCGTAATTTAAATTTTAATTAAGGGCAGCATGAGGTCCCAGTAACAGATGTCCGAAACTGATTTTGATTATAATTATGGGTATAATAAGAATTTTATTTAAGTTTAAACATAGTTTAAACATAAAGGTTTCTTGCTTCTCGATTTGTTGCCTGAAATTTTTTTTTTAAGGTTAGGCGATTGCCGTTTTTTCCATACAAATGTATTCCCCTGTTTCCTTTTTGGATAATGACACTAGAGCAAAAATGTTATTGCCATACAATCTGTGTTACCTTTGCTATGTCCCCTTGTTTTGTTTTTTTGCATTCATTATTTACTGTATGAACTAGGGACCTTCGAAAATGACAAATTCTATCGCCCGTTTTCAGACATCTAGCAAACGTAGGTAATGCGAGCCAGCGTCAAGCAATGCGAGCGTTACAGTTGTGACACGTTATTTCTATGAAGGTAACAATGTAACGCATTTAATTATAAAAATTTTTTAAAATTACAGTCTGATTAAATTATAGCAGTAAATTGTAAAATCGCTATACAGGGTACTTCTTAATATGCTGACACTTTTTTAAGGGGATGATCAGACCATCAAACTGAAGAACTTTCTCTATGGGACCAATGGCTCGAGTAGGTATGCAGTTTTGTATGGAAAAACAGATTTTATTTTTTTGCGTTTTTAATGTTGGTCCCATAGAAAAAGTTGTTCAGTTTGATGGTCTGATCATCCTCTTAAAAAAGTGTCAGCATATTAGGAAGTTGGACTGTTTGTCAGAAAACTCGAACTTTAATCATTCTAAATGGAGCAACTACTAATTCTACTGACAGGGCCTACATTGAAAAGCCCGCCCTTGGTCATACCTGGCCCGAAGGTGCCCATAATGCTGGCCGCGTTTTTGCGTTGAAACGCTTATGATATGCGTTGGGCCAGGTATGACCCAGCACGAGGACCGTTACTCACATCCCGTAAACGTTTGCCATCTACTAATATTTAACATCATCATGTCCGTATTTTCTTTCTATGTCGAAAATGGTCAGCATTTTACAAACGATCTAAAGTAAAGCTCTCACAAATTATCGGCCGTTCAAACGAGTAATTTAAAACCCAATCAAACTGAAATAAAAGCAATAAATAAAACGGTGGACTCTCAACGGGGAATCGCAGAAAAATAAATATTTCCCTCCGCCCTACAGCGTACGCTTAAACTAGGTGTACGCATGCGGAACTGTCCGCTATGTTTAACATTTTAATTTTCATTGTAATTTGAATGTTTTTTTCACAGTGTGTTTTAAGGCTATATTGCAACTTTTATTTAGCTCAGCGGCAGCAGCGTGATATACCTAGCGCTATCGCACTTTATCTATCTTTCTACACCAATAATTTTTAATTAGTAACGCAAATGAAGTGATTCGTCACAGAACTAAAGTGGCTGACATAGCTCAGAAAATTAGCAAGCTGAAGTGGCAATGGGCTGTTCATATCTGCCAAAGAACTGACAACCGATGGGTTGTCAGAATTTTAGAGTGGAGACCGCGAACTGGTAGTCGTTGTGTGGGACGCCTGGCTGCCCGCTGGACAGACGACCTAAAAAAGCAGCGGGGAGCGACTGGATGAGGAAGGCCGAGGACAGAGTTTTGTGGCGCGCCTTGGGAGAGGCCTATGTTCAGCAGTGGACGATGATAGGCTGATGATGATGATGAACGCCACTTTAAGGGTGTATTCAGACCGTGAATCTGAACATCTTTTCCTAAGGAACATGGGTCGAAAAACGAGAAAATTTTTTGAACCCTCCTTACAAAATCGATCGGCCGAACCGCACTTTTGTATGGAGGTCCAAATTTTTTTGGTGTTTTTCGACCCATGTTCATTAGGGAAAGTTGTTCAGATTCACGATCTGGAGACACCCTTAAAGATTCGTTACTAATAAAAAATTAGTGGTGTATATTCGCGCGAACGAACGTGATACCGGGCGTGATAAATAGTGATAATAGCCCTATTGCACGCAACATGCTACAGGGGCTTAGGCCGTAGCATCACGTCCATTATAAGGCTGCATCACACCGTATATCTAGATCATTCGCGCGCAAATGGAAAGAAAGCGAAGAAGCGATAGCGCTATATCAAGCTGCCATACTAAGGCCGCAGGTTCTCATTTGATTTTCTACTTTGTAAGAAGAAGATTACTGTAACAGGCCAAGGTCGCCGTGACATTGCTTCCTCATTCGACCATGCGAGTCTGAAACTTGCCGATGATCAATCGATATCGAATCGTTGTTTTGTGACAGTTCTAGGCGACTGTGCCTCACTATATTTACTTGGAAATTGTATTCGATGACTCGATAATCGGCTGAAATGTTCGCCACTAATTATAGTAACTATACTATATGGCAGAACTGGTGAAATTCCAGGACATTAACAACAATGTTTTTCTATGGTTGCACATCTGGTAATCGTATATTTTTTTCTCTTTATTTCTTATTTATATGAAGGCTTTTAATTTTAACCCTGAAATTTAATCAGCCTCATCTTGTAATCTTTCTTCATCTGATATCTTAATTGATTAACCTAAAATAACAGTATTCATTCATTCTTTAACTGGTAAACATCTGGTTTGTTTGCAAAGGTAAAACTATCAATACAAATACAAAAGAAATTGCATTATATTTCACATTCGCGGAGACATAGAATGTATCTTTCATGATGTATAAAATCTCGTTGCGAGGGGAAAACAACAAAATATTTGCTCTCTCTCCGAACGTATTATTCTCTGTGTACATTTATTCGACGGTACATAGTTCTGTTATAGTGGGAACCGATGGTGTTTCCACATCTTTAGAATTGTTTTTCAAGAATTCATAAGATATGCTTTAAGACTGGTCTATCGAGCTATTGGCGTACCTAAATTGTTGCAAGTCAAATACAAACGCTATTTTTGCATTCTGATATAGATCTGCATTCGGTCATAGCCCTTAAGGAAGAGATCAGCTAGCAACTCAATCACTATAATATTTGGGCGGGCGGTTCGATTCCTGGCCTGTACCATATATACTATTACCTATTTTGTGCCTGTACCACTAAGTTCTACTGAATTTATTTACGATTGTATTTATCATTTTACAATCTCGGCGGTGAAGGAAAACATCGTTAGGAAACCTGCATACCCAAGAACGGAAAAGAAAATACCATAAGTTCGGAGGTATGTGTAAAATAATGGGTGGAATTGAGGCGAACACAACAAACCAGCAATGATATATACTACATAACGAACCTTGCTTGCAATAGCCCAAAAGCCCTTGCAACAATAAAAAAAAGTGCATGCTGAAGTTCAAATTGTAATCTTCTGACGTTGTGCAGGTCATTCTACATTTCTCCAGCCCATATAGTATTGACACTGACAGCGTCCTTAAGCTAAATAATCTATTTCAACCAGTAACCAGGGTTTCGACCACAGGTCAATAAGAGGGCTGGCAACTACCCACGTCAGCGAAAAGGTATGTGTCAGATAAGCAGCCCATCTAGTATGATTTCTCTACTTTCGTGAGACTCAGCTTACTACTTTCGCTTTCGCTAACGTTCGCATTCTGAAAAGCGTGGGAAAAGCTTCGATCAAAGTAAAAATGAATGGATAAGGCCTACGAGAACGTAAGAGGTCATTTTTTATGCAGCAAAGGCTCATCGCGCGTGGGTAGAGAACTAACTTGCAGAAGTAGAATGTTATTAATGACGAAACGTGATGTGGATGTCAGACTTGTATTTTCTTTGACGAAGCCTATTTGTGAATGCGGATGATATAGTTTTTCAATTTAAAACTTCAAAGTTTGATTAAATAACACTCATGTTTCGACCAGTTTCGGAATAATAAATATTTGGAATTCGTAGATTCAAAAGTTCACCAAATCTATTTTATTTTTGTATCGGGGTTATCTAATTCGGCATTATGTTTTTTGCAGTCTCAAAAGAACGGATCTTAAAAAATTCGGTATTCGGACATTCGTGATTTCAAAATTCGGAATTGTTTAATAAACTCGGATTTTTTAAAAAGTGTTTTTTTTCGATATTATGTATTGTACCCGTTACAGTCCAGCTGCAATAAGAGTCAGGCTTGAATAATGTTATTTGTCGTTTAATTAAATATGATGCAGAGTGTAATTGAGGGATTATACTCTTTATCGGTTTACATTGCAATTAATCTACGCTTGAAGCATTACTGTACTGGTGAAATTGAACAGTCCAGTTTCATTAAATTCTTTTGTTCATCATTAAACATAACCGGAAGGTTTATTATGTGATTGCAAAATCTGATTTAAATAAATAAATAACGCTCACAGGCACATACATTGTAATGATCCCAAACTAGCACTAAAGGCTTTTATTATGGAAACCATACAACAACGGCTCGAACATACAACAACGTACATACAACAACGGCACGAACATATAACCTCCATGACCGAACCGGGATTCGAACCCAGGACCCTGGTTTGACAGTACGGCGTGGTAACCATTACACCAACCGGGTCATCATTTCATGAAATAATATATAAATAGGTTACTGAATGATGTTATTAAAGTAACCGTAAAGTTGTTTAGTTTATTATCAGGAGTGTATAAATCGCAGCAGATTTACACGGTTCCCGGTTAATGTTCCGTTTTCATAAAACTCAGTTCAGAGTTCTATTAAAAATCAGTCCCCAGTTCTATAGTGTCTATAGTTGTTGCTAACGACCCATAGCGAGAGCCATTCTTCTGAGCGCACTTCTGAATTCCGGCCAACCTTTTATATCTCGCTAATAGCTTGCGGTCGACGGGTTTATAGTTCTACGATGTATATAGTTTGACATAAATATAGTACAATGTTATACAAATGTGTATGACGTACTCTGTGGTATGACCTTAAACTGAATAGAATAGAATATATAGGTATGACTATACAATAATAACCCGAAGTTTAAAAATGTTAATGAACTTTTCATTTTTATTATAAATAATAAATTATACATCTGGCCGAAATACAGAAGACGTGGTGGTCCTTGTAACATCACTATACTGGCTTTTCGGAGAAGGAAAACTCTCGTGAGGAAACCTGCATGCTTCAATTTCGAAGCATGTATTATACCCACTGTTATAAGTGGCGACGGGCTCACCTCCTGTCACACTGGACAGAGTTTCGGTACTACTAGTGAATCGTGGATGTTCTTAGATTTCTGAATATTTAGATTCTGACTACCCTCTCGGGGAATATTGTCGAGCATATGCTTATGCTTATAGAGTTGGCTGCATCTTCTTTAGGTAGCAGCATCTTTTTTTCTGATTATTATGTACAGAAGCGGCGGAAGGCGTGGGTGGTGTGGGCGACCGCCTACGGTATCGCGGTCCCGGAGTACCCCAGGCCATGGGGCCTCGCGAACCTCATCTTGTCCTAATAAAATTTAGGTCTTGTGCCACCTATGTATGTACACATTATGTCTGTCTCTCATTTAATAAGAGTCAAAGACTTTTGTCTTGTCTTGGTATGTTGACGAAGTCATAAATACACAGTTATGAAAACCCGTACCCGTTTTCTCTCTTCCGACCGTAAAATGCAACTATTTGAGACAATTGACTGAGAGGTGTTTACCCTAGTTTCGCCAATTCTTTTGATTGGTCTCCTTCTCATTTATTTCCCAAAGAGATTGGTGGAAAAATTTTTACCAAAAATCATCATGGTAAAGGTAGGTACTTGCTGCAAGATTTTGCTAAGCAGCCTGTCGGTGTTTTATGAACCCCTGTATAAACATTCACTTACATAACATTTCGTTCACCAAAGAAATAGGTGAATAATTTTATGGTCGGATCTTGGATGTCTAGAAGTAATGTTGATTGAAAAACAAGACGATGGACAGTTTTCAATATTTAACAACATCCTATTGTTGCAATAACTTACGTCTGTCAAAACGGCGATAAAGTTCGGCATTCAATATCGTTGCCGTTAAAAAAATAAAAGTTGTTTCCCTCCAATATCGCTAAATAAATAGGCCGAACCACCCATTTGTATTTATTTAAATCTGTATTTGCATTTTGATATTATATTTGTTACTTTTGTCGGGCTGTTTGTGTAGTTCCTCCTACGCTGTGCTATTGACTGGTTTTGCTGTAGGGTCAAACCAGCGCGGTTTGCGGTCAGTGACGTTCATGCTGCGCCGCTACCGGCCGCTGCTCTTTCAATGAAAATTGAAACTAAAATTTACAGAGTGAGGAAATCAGTAAGTTTCTTTTTCCAAAAAATTTGACACAATAAGAAAAAGTACTACGGTATGGGCACAATAAAAGAAAGAGTATGGTACTACTAAAAAAAGGCAGGGAATGTAGGTACCATAGAGAAATTACACTTACTCAAACGTATTATTGAATTCTGGTTATGTGTCCCTGCTCTTTAGAATATCTCTGTTTTTTCCCTTCGGGAATATAGACGTAAGCATTGTACTATTAAATAATGCTTATAATAGGTACTTACCTATGTGTGATTAAAAAAGTAGAACAACTATGTATAGTATCTGTATAAATTGGGTTTGTAACCCATGAAGTTGTAATCCAATGCTCAGATTGGTAAAGTCGTGCTTCTCCCTAAAAAAAACGATGTAAATATTGAAAAAAAACTTATTTTTCTTGAGAAAGAACAACGAACACTAAACCGCTGTCCGCTACCGCAAAGCACGTGGGTTTGAAACTACTAATTATTTTCTCAAATTTTTAAATGCAACTAAAAATGTGCATGGTAACTTTGTGGAGTTGAAATTGTAATGGAATCTACTGGCTTTTACTGTGTACGAATTTACTAGCAATCGCCAATCATTGTATCGAATGGTCAATTTTTAAAGCAAAAAATTGTTATTCAAACCTTTGAATATTCTGGCATGCATTGTTTTTAAACATTGATTACCGTTTTGAACAGAATCGATAACAAACTACCTGAACTGTGCATGTATGGTATGACAAAATACCCTAGTAACATTTATAAGAGTGGTTTCAGGGCCGGCTAAGCCCGTGAGAAGCCGGCGCCCACCGCCGGACGTCCCTGAAATTGATATGTACGATTTTTTTTGTGACGGGATAAAAACTTGACACTGGTGTCGAGTCTAATACAAAATTCTCTGAGTCACGTTGCAGAGTTTGCCCCAAACACTTGTCTTTCACGTAGTGTTCGCGCAGTTTGCGTTTCAGCCTGCCACGAGGCTCCACAATCCTTCTCAGTTTTTTTTCGGGCATAGGCCCACCACACATTCCCACTACTGTAACTTCTGTAAACCAGGATCAAAAGCAGCGACCATTCACAACACTAGACAATGAAGTCCAGCGAGCCCGGGGGATGACTCTAATCTGTCTTGGAACCCGCAATGAATTAATCAAAGAAGATAGGAGGAGTAGGAAAAAAAAATCCTTCTCAGTTGTGTTCTTACTCAAAAACAATCTTCAAGATTGGATAGATATACTCTCCCTCAAACCACTTGACACTGGCGGAAATGCGGTGCTAACGCACAAGCAAGAAGTCCACCAATTATAAATAAAAACAAATACAAATTCTAAAAAAAGTGTCCCAGACATACATAAACGTTAGTACGTGTTAGTGATATAAACCAACTAAAAACATTGAAATTGTAGAAATTATTTTTCCATTTTGCTTGCTTAATTTTACAAATTCTTACAGAACCGTTGCAGGTACGGTATTATCTTACTATTCGTATACAGGGTCCTTCTTAATATGCTGACACTTTTTAAGGGGATGATCAGACAATCAAACTGAACAACTTTCTCTATGGGACCAACATCGAAATAGCGAAAAAAAAATCAGCTCTTCCATACAAAACTGCTCCTTCCATACTCGAGCCAAATGTAAGGGACAGCTGATATTTTTTTCGCGATTTCGATGTTGGTCCCATAGAGAAAGTTGTTCACTTTGATGGTCTGATCATCCTGTTAAAAAAGTGTCAGCATATTAAGAAGGACCCTGTATAGTACTCTGTGGTATTATTACCAATGATCGGAATGACGGGGGCAAACATAGTCAAAAGTATGGATACGCCTTGAAATTTTCGGGATTAAATAAATATGGATAAAAATTTCACGGGATTACTGGGATTACCTATTTAGATGTCTGTGATGTTTGTAGTTACCTCTTTAGAAATTCTGAAGGAATGTTTATTTTTTATGATAACGTTTTGTCTTTTCAATAAATGGAGTCTTGCAAAACGAGTTTATTTCCTCATATTATTTTTATAATGTCAAGAGGAGTTTTTTTAGCTAGAATTACCACTTTGGTGTTCAATATCTTAGCCATTTTTAATGATAGAAAATAAAACACAACTTTTCTCGTGATTTTTCATACATTATTTTGATGCTAATAATAAAAAGTGTTGGTCAGACTCATTCTTCATTTAAATAATCTTTGTTACTCTTTTGGTTCGGACACTTTTGAGTGCGTACCCGACGTCCAGTAGTTGTTACAGTAGTTGGTACCTAAGTCAATGTTTTTATCAAACAAATTTACTTTAAAAACTGTTTTGGAAAGCTCCCAGACAATAACAAATAGGGAACGTGTAATAATAACCCAACATACAGTTTCAACAAAGATAAATTCCAGTTCAAAAGTTGAAGGAGTTACCCCACGGCTGTCTCGTCTGCAACAGTACAAGTTAGCGGTTACGTGCTGCGTCTGATTTATACGTCGCTAACTTTGTTACGTTCTACGGGTCTCAATTTGTTTGAAAATACGACTTTATACCTAGTGTAAATATAGGATCCTAAGAGTAAGATTTACTTGTACGCTATTTACACTCATAACTTATTGTGGGAGACGTTAAGGTGGTTGCAGAGTTCTCAATTTCATACAAAACTTTGTCGTAGAACACTCGTAGACGGTATTAATAAAAGTAATGTTTTATATATGGAAAAATAGCTTAGAATATCTAGATTGCGCGTATCAAATAACATTAATTTAAATTTATTTATCTTCAGCAATAATACTATGATATTAATCCTACTACTTAATACCTAATCCTAACCTAATCTAAACAATACAATAATTAAAAACTAAACTAAACAAACTATAATAACATTTACAATTTAAAATAAGTATAATTACGAAGATGTAATGCTTGAAATTTTTATGAATAATTTCAAAGCTTGATATCATCGTATTAATATGATAAATTGTAAATATTATTTGATACACGCAATCTAGATTTACTAAGCTAGTTTTCTATATATAAAACATTACTTTTATTAATACCGTCTACGAGTGTTCTACGACAAAGTTTTGTATGGATGGAAACCACCTTAATATAACCCATGTCGGTGAAGTTGTTCTGTTGGAAGTGAACGATAATTATTAGGTACCTAAGGTATGAATGCAAAACCTGAAAAGTGTTTCTTCACCAAATATCTAAGTAACATTTAAAGAGGTGATTTAGATAAGACCATCAAACTGAACAACTTTCACGTATGGAGACAACGTTGAAAAATTAATAAAAATATCCTTCCGGTTAGTTAACTAGTCGGTAGATTAGGTTAGGTACTGCAGTTTTATATGAAACAGCGCTTTTTTTATAGCAAAAATTCTTCATTTTGATGGTTTAAAGCAACCCCTTCAAATATTACTAGGGTGTAAAAACACCTTGTATTATTCTACAGTATGTCCGAAAAAAAAAAAGATTTTTCACATCATATAATAAATAACACTGTAATTTACATTTCGCTCGTTCATTTCTAAAAGATCTTTCAAAATCGTGTCGCTTCCCCGATCCGAATTGAGTGTGATAATTCGTGATTTCCCTAATCTATACCACGCCACGGTATAAATGGTTTGTAACAATTGTCTGCCGTAATATATTTTCTTCGCCTTGATTTGCCGTATGGATTGGTGCTAGCTGATGTGTAGGTAAATGTGACGTGTTCACGGCATTGTCACAAAAAAGAAATGGAAGTTCATGTTTGGGAAATAATCGGCTTATGTTACGTCATGACTCCGTAAAGAGTTGAAAGGTTATTTTGAAAGATACGTTGGTCAAAGGGCCCAGCGTGGTAATTAGTGTGGTACTTACTTCATCCTACTATTTAATGACAGGAAGCTTTTTCATGGTGTAAAGATTAGCTTCATCGGAGCAAATTTTACAAGACGATTTGAATTTTGTATCATCATCATCTTCTCTTCTTCTTCTTCTTAGCCGTTTTCAATCGTAATGGTGTAGGCCTCCTTCAGTCTCTGCCATTCCTCTCGATCTTGTGCCCTCTCTATCCATTTCACACCAGCTGTTCTTTTGATATCGTCATACCAACGCATTTGCGGTCTTCCTCTTGGGCGTTTTTCTCCCCAGGGTCTCCACTCCAACAGTGCCTTGCCTCACGAGCCTTCTTTTCTGGCAATATGACCAGCCCATTGCCACTTGAGCTTCGCGATACGCTTGATGACGTCAGTGACTTTGCTCTGCTCTCTGAGCCATTCGTTTCGCTTTCGGACTCTTAGCGTAACTTATCACAACCAATATACGTCCCGCTGCAGGGTATAGACCTACCCTCTGCCTTAGTCCATCACGCATGCCCAATGCGGATAGGTAGACTTCACATACACATCGGAATTTCTTCTTCAGCGTATGCAGGTTTCCTCACGAGGTTACTATGAGACCAATATAGAAATAGCGAAAAAAATTACAGCTTTTCTATAGAAAACGTCAAGTTGACTCGACCCAAATTCATGAAACAACATTTTTTTTCATCCAGTTGGTTCCTAGGTCGATGTTGGTTTCATAGTAAATTATGTTCAGTTTGATGGATTCGTGAAAAAAAATTAAGACTTTTCATACAAAATTTCGTAAGTCCATCATTTTTTTTTGCGATTTTCCAATAGGTTTCTTATGGAAAGTTGTTCACTATCATGGGTACAATCACCCCTTTAAGTATTGCAACTGTTAACCCTAACATCTTTTATATTACACAGGGTGTAAAATTAAATGTGTTACCATGTCGAACAGGGTGCTACAGACAGACCATCAAACTGAACAATTTTGTTGTACCTATTCTGTGACCCTGTGTACTAATTTATGCCTTGACTCCGGTAGTCTGATTATTATCATATTATTATCATATTAGATGATTATTATCACTTATTATATATATATTAGAATATCCACATTCACAAGCCTGTCGCCACTTATTTTACAAAGAAGTACTGTTTTATCCATAACATAATCTATAAGTTATAACTATAAGTTTGAAGGACACACATTTTCTAGAATAACATAAAATTTGCACCGTTCCGTAGGAAGATCGGCTTAATGGAAAAGGGTTGTAACCCAGAATTCAGATCACGTAGAGCATCTAAGCGTGACTCGTAACGACAGACGCTAATGGCCGACGAAAAAAGTTGGATATTACCTAAGGAACCGTAAAAGTTAAGGTTCGAGGAAGTAACTTATTTATTAGAGAAACATGTACCAGTTTATTCATTCGAGTGGCGCTACAGAGTGTATTGGTAACATGTTGCGATTGGAAAAGATGATAATATGTTATCCTTTCGGATAAATAGGAAATATTTCTATCTATCTATCTATAACGTCACGCCTCTTTCCCATTGGGGTAGGCAGAGACCAGAGCGCGCCATCTACAACGATCCTTACATACATCTTTTGCCTCATTCACATCCATACATCTCTTCATACATGCCCGTCGGTTTCGAGTACTCCGCACCTCCCCTTTTTGTAGGACGCAACTGATTTGATCAGGAAATATTTCTTTTTAACTTACATGAAGTATTTAGAATGTAAATAAATCGTAACTAAAATTAAGTTGAGTCGTAGCAATCAAGCCCCTCATCACCACGATAGCAAGTCAACATTCCACTCTAGAAGAAGCCGCAGCAATCAATACTAGATTATGGACGACGGGACGACTAATACGAAATTCTCAAAAAGTGTCCCAGACTAACCTACCTAAACGAAAGTAAGTCCAATCGTCTAACTAAAAACACTGAAATTGATGAAATTATAATTTATTCTGATTGCGTAGTTTTTACACATTTTTACAGCACAGCATGCAGAAGTGCGCATTCCGAGAGCGAAAATGCGCGCTGCATACAAACGTACTATGGTGATATTTTCAATACTAACCAATTAAAGTCAATGAAATTTTGCAGGAACAATCTAGATACAAATCTCTATGCTTGTATGGAGTCCGATTTTCGTTAAAATATACAGTTTTAATTCTAGGATTAATTTAAGATTTGTATGGAAATCTTTGAGGCACTGAAACTTTAAAACTATACATTTTAACGAAAATCTGACTCAATACAAGCATAGAGATTTGTTTCAAGATTGTTTCCGCAAAATTTCATTGACTTTAGTTGGTTAGTATTGAAAGTATCACCATAGTACGTTTGTATGGAGCGCGCCAACGGTAATAACCCTTAATGAAACAAAGACTGGCGCATAATTGTTTTTCTTTGTGTTTTGTTTCTCTTTTGGTTCGGACAATTTTTAGCGCGGGCCATTCAGGCACCAGATGGAAATAGCGGCGAAATGCAAAAAACAGCAAAAAAACACCAACCTACCCTCTTTCTCTCGAAAGGGATATATGGGTACCGCATAATCAAAAAAAGTTTCAAACGTAGTATGCCACTTTTGAGGGGGCTCTTGGGCCACAGCAGCCCATGTATTATGTAATTAAATTAATACATCGCTAGCAAAATCCAAAGCAGTACCATATGAATAGATAATAGTACACTGTAGCAACGAAACTCCCGCGTTAAATGTCAAAATACACAAATGTCAAGAAACGCCTACCAAGCTCGTGTTGGTTTAAGGCGTATCATCCCTGGACCACGACTCTCCATACTAATCGATGCGAACGAGCGCGTGGCTGCGGTTAGAATTTAACTGTTTTCTTTGAAAAATTAAAAGATTTTATTTATTTCAAAAAAGTCAGAAAACCGCATCTCTCTAAATTGTGTTGTGAACAATAATGTAAATTTTCATTTTCTTCCGATTAAAAATGTAAGAGTAAAATGGTTACAACTGTAAAAAAAGGGTGACTTTAGAGTCCCTTTTCTTCGGTTTTATTCATTAAAATAGATTTCTAGAAAAACCACATCACTTGTCATATCGTGTTGATGGTTCAGTTTATTTTTCAGCTCAAAAAGTACCATAGTTAATGAATAAAATGGTTACACAGTAACCCAAAATCAGGAGGTTTCGCTTATAATGTACTATTATTTAGAATTATTATCTATTCATTATGTAGGTACCTAATGATCTTGCTACTTTTGAAGTGACTACTAAATAATTAAATGTGAATTATAACTCTTAACTCAACATTCATAAATTTTTATTTTCAACAATACAGACAAGGTCCTTATTAAACTGTTACGATTAAATTTAAATCTCCGTTTTCATAAAATGAGATGGCTGCTTTCAAACGATATGATATTAAAAGAAAACTGGAACGAATCTTGTGTTAAATTAAATTCTGGACATCTGCCGTACACTGGAGGGTAAAATTTGGATTGAAGTTAAGCATTAATGAATTTCTAATTTTGTGTTGAAATGAATTCAGTTTCCTCGCCGTATCTCTTTGTAAGGTCAGCAATATAATTGTGTAAATTATAATATTCATGACAATTTATTGTTTTGAAAACCCGGTCAAAGTTTACCTTTTCTTCGGCCTTAAGAAATAAATGAATTCTGAAATGACCGATAAGCAAGTTGTGGGACAAGTGCAAAATAATGATGATTATTGTTTTGAAAACCAACGTTCTAGTAGGCGAATCTAAATATCTACATAAATATTTGTGAGACACAGTTGAAAGAGGAATAGATAAAACTAGTGTTTACCCGCGACTTCGTCCGCACAAATTATATACCAGATTTTAAGTCAGATCATAAGCTAACAAACAAAAAAAGTTTCATCAAAATAGGTTCAGTAGTTTTTTTGTGATGCCTGAACATACAAACAAATAAACAAACCAACAAAGAAACTGACAAAAAAAGACAGCCAACATTTGTAAAAAAGGTTGATTTCGAGTCAGGGATACCTAAAAAACATAAATCGTAATCTTTTTTGTAAATATCTTCAATGTACACACGGCGACAGATCAACCTACCCATAGTTAGCATGCATAGTTGCATAAGGTCGTACTATGGGTAGGTTGATCTGTCGCCGTGCGTTCAGACACACTTCAGTTACAGTTTTATCATAGTCCAGATTACTCGTATTTACTGGTGCCAAATAGTACAAGTAAGACTTCTGGTAGGTACCGGTATGGTATCACGTACCAAAGGCTAAAAGGAGTCACGTTGCAGGAATTGACCCGAGCACACGTCTCGCGTGGTTTTCGCGCGTCGCGTTTTTGCCTGCCACGAGGCTCCGCAATCCTCAATCTCTTCTTGTTCTTGAACAAAAACAATTCCTGAGATTGGGATAGATACTCCCATAAATTACACTTGACACTGGCGGAAATGCGGTGCTACGCACAAGCAAAAAGCCATTAATTATAAAAAAAAAAAGAAGGGTAATATACAGGTTTCTAAAAATACCTATAAATATCGTGTTCGTATCTGTTTCAAAGGACTTCTGTAACTGGAATGTTTTTTTATGATTTCTATAGCTCGTGGGAATTCTGCTAGTGTGCTACACGTACTTTTGAGCCGAGTGCGCTACGTGACGGGCAACAAATCAAAATTCAATATTTTTTTGCTACTCGTACAGCAAGGTATACTATTCAATATCTTTATCTTATCACTGAAAACATTTTTGCTCTCTTCGTGTTTTTCCTGTACGGTAAATTGTGATCAAAGTGGTAAGTTTCCATTGTTATTACAATTTCCTCCTTTTTAAAGTTTATATTTATGTGAAAAGGTGGACCAAGATAGCTACCTACATAATGAGGGTTTTTTCCGAGTTTGCATTGTATGGGGAAGATTGGAGGAGGAGAAAGGCCCGCGTGCTCAGCAGCAACTAAAAAGAATATCACCAAGTTATTTGGAACCAAGTGGAACACCATTGATTATATAGGGTGTAAAATTTTAAACGTTACATATTAATCAGGGTGCAAAGTATTTTCGTGTTTTCAATTTTGGCATTTTTGGATTTCAGTTCAATGGTTTGAATCACCATCTTCAGTAGGTAGGTATGTAATGCATTTAGGTAAGTATACCACCTGTATTTAAACCTATATTCATAAATAGACAATTTGGATAAAAATGTCGAAATCTTATTAATTGGTTAGAAACTATACAATTTTTCGAAATCAAACTTCCAATAACTTTCAGGATTCGAACTAAATGCTATTTTTTCAATATAATAGTAACATATCGACAGAGAATCGCCATTCATAAAATAAAATCTTGTCTTTGAACTTGTTGACGTGTCAATTTCCTTTATACCAACATAATAGTCTCTCAGTCAAACCTGACACTTCATTTCCACCGAAGGACGTGCTGGCCACTCCATGCTATGAATAAATTCATATTGCACGGAAAATTTTCTACTTTTATTTTTTTCTCGCTTTGTTTTTTAACTTCTAGTTAATTTAGACTGACACTTTCTGAGTAAAGTCTTTGTTATTTGATTTTCGGAGCTTATCATTCAGTTTAGTGTGTAAAGGAAATATTTAGAAGGTCTCCTTCTTATCGAGTGGGCTGCAAAGCCCTTGTGTCAGAGTTTATTCAAACCGCCTTACGGCCTCTGACGTGGTTTTTATATAACGACTACTACCACAGCCGGGACCAACAGCTTAACGTGCCATCCGAAGCACGGAATCATCTTTCTTTTCAGACAATCAGGTGACTCAGAATGTCCTAACCAACTGGGGAAAAACGCACAAAGTGACATTTCTCTAGGTGCCCCCCGTGGGAATCGAACCCACGACCTCCGTGTCAAGAGCCCAAAGCTCTAACGATTAGACCACGGAGGCAGTTTAGAAGGTAAAAAGTGTCCTATAGGATTTCTTGTCTCAATTGAATGGATTTTATTCAGATTCATTTTTTAAGAGCACTGTCAGGCAAAAGTATTGCCTAGTTTGCCCACTTAATAATTTTAACCTTGAAAGATTCTGAAAATCAGAAAAAAGAATACACAACTATTTTCATCATCTTCATTATCATCAGCCCGTTTCCATTCTGTGGCAGAACTTCTGCCAACCTTTCCGGTGCCGCACCACAACATTTTAAAAATTGTTTTTCTAGCGTATTTCATCCCACTGCATGGCAAAGGCCTCCCATTTAATCCTCCAACCATCTCTGTCCTGGGCATGCTCTGGCCACGCGTCATCGAAAGCATCTAGATCGCCCGCCACCTCTTCCTAGGATGACCTGGACGCCGATGACCGTTTTCTGGATCCAGGGCGTTACAATTCTTGCCCACCTTTCCTGATGCATATGACAGACATGGCCGGCCCAATCTCACTTTTTTGTTGTTGTTTTTTTTATATTATAACAAATTTCAAGCTGATTGAAGGATTAAGAAAACAAAGGATTCGAATTTACAGGGTGTTACGGTAAACAGTTGCATTACTTTAAAGCATAGACATAGACTCAGTATATTTATATCGTTGCTTTAAAGGGTGATTGGACCCATGAGAAAATTTACAAAAAAAAGTATTCTTTATCCATTTCAATCAGCTGATCGAACGTTTGTATGAAATGGTAAAAATGTGGATTTTTATTTACGAATTTCCCTTTGTTTCTTAGAGAAAGTTGTCCATTATCATCACCCATTAAAGTTATGCAATTGTCTACCGTAGCACCTTGTATAATTCCATTTATGAAAATAGAATGAATTTGTGACCCTATTTTAGTGTCCACATAATATCTAACTGTTTCGTGGAAACAGTATATCAAAATTTTTGAAGTTTCATCTTTTCAAGTAAGGGAATTTTTCTCGATTTCTCACTCTTTAGATATACGAGGTGGCTGATTCGGCCGCCGGCGACTGATAAGTCCAGGACGTGCCTCTGAATAAATCGCTGGCTCCGTGATCGGCATAACGTGTGCGACAAATATCTTGTGGATTTCATATAATATCCTACTTTATACGTTGCAGTAAATCGTACGTACGTTACATACGACT
This sequence comes from Agonopterix heracliana, assembly GCA_963693445.1. Taxonomy (NCBI): domain Eukaryota; kingdom Metazoa; phylum Arthropoda; class Insecta; order Lepidoptera; family Depressariidae; genus Agonopterix; species Agonopterix heracliana. The sequence continues at coordinate 4,467,914 of OY856312.1, read as the reverse complement.
GGAATGAGGAGAAAACTAAAGTGGTTGACATAGCTTTGAAAATAAGCAACCCGAAGTAGCAATGGTCTGGTCATGTCTGGGAACGAGGTGATACGTTAAAGAACTAAAGTGGTTGACATAGCTCAGACAATAAGCAACCCGATTTAGCAATGGTCTGGTCATATCTGCCGCAGAACTGACAACCGATGTGGAGTCAGAGTCTGGTAAGCGTAGTGTAGACGCTCTGCAGCCCGCTGGACAGGTGACCTAAAAAAGGTAGCGGAGGGCAACTGGATGAGGAAGGCTGAGGATACAGTTTTGTGGCACGCCTATGTTCAACAGTGAACGATGATAGGCTGATGATGATGATAAAAACGTCTTTAGCTAGGTGACAGTTCAATTAGGGGGGTATTACAGAACGACGCTCAAGTGGAGATCTCTTCTTAAGGCTATCTTATTCAAGTGCAAGCGTCTCTTTCTTGCAAGCAGAAGTTTGCAATTAGCCATCCCGCTCCAATTGAAAGCAGGATCGCAAAAAAACGTGTTTTTCGTCAATATCTTTGCTCATGGGAGTTTCTAAGCTAAAAATTCTACGGAATTCACTAGAAATATTTAATGTATTTAGTTAAGTACAAGAATAAAAAGTTAAATATCAGCAGTTTAATCACAGTATTGAAAAAGCATAACAAAAAGGGGTAACTGTGGGATGTTTTTCTATCTAGTAAACTTAATCTAATCGTGTAATTGAGCACGGTCGCCCATCCGTCCGATCCTTAAATGAGACATAATTTAATTTCAGACTTTAAAACACAGTTTAAAACACTTTCGTTCGTGTTCTAAAAACGGCCTCGACGGGAAAACAGCGTCTTAAGTAAAGATAGACAGGGATGCATGTATGCGTTGTTGTTGTATGTATTTGCATCCTTTTCTTCCTTTTCATCTTTTCCAAGAAGAGATCTCCACTTGCGTGTCGTTCTGTAATACCCCCCTTATTTACCTTATAGTCAGCGTATCTATTACTGTTCTGTTTCGGTTACCATATCCTAAATTACTTACATATACATACAAAATATTTGTCATTGTTATCTTCAGGTGAAATCTCAGTTTAAGCAGTTATGCAAATCTCATAAAATTATGCATTTCAGAGCTTCTTAATGCATCAAATTGATCGGAAGAGCTGAACGCACATAATTTAGATGGCATAACCCTGTGATTTGGTTGCACCGATTGGTCAATTACTCGTGAGTTGCTATGCAAATTGCAAATTAGGCATGTAGTGACCACAGGTAAACACAATCTCTGAGCATGCATGGTGCGAAGACAGTGGTATTCTGTCAGTCCTTCACAATAAGAAAATTTTCATCTTATTTGATTTCAGTTACATTTAATTTAATATACCTACATTTTTATTTTTGAATATGGTTGCTCTAAAGTTTTTGGTCGCCATCGTTTCTATACTGGGTGTAATCATTAACCTTTAAAACACATAGGTACTACCATCGTACTGAACAACTTTTACTATGGGATCAAACCTGTCAGAACAAAAAAAATAACCTGTCGTGTAGGTATTGCAGTTTAGTATGGAACAGCTGTTTTTTTTTGCGCTGACAGTTATGCTCCCATAGTAAAAGTTGTTCAGTTTGATGGGTAGAGTATTTTGTTTAAAGGTTAATGATACTTTTCCTTATACCTTGTATACAGGGGCATTTTTAATATGCCGACAGTTGTTTCTGGAGATTATCAGACCATCAAACTTAACAACTGTCTCTATGGGATAAAAATCGAAATCGCGAAAAAAAAACGGTTGAACCTACTCGAACCAAATGTATGGGCCATCATATCGATGTTTTTCTCCTAGAAAAAGATTTTCAGTTGATGGTTGTTGGTTGATAGTTGGGAGTTGGACCATCCCCTTTAAAAACCGTCAACATTTAAGAAGGACCCTGTATATTGGACGTCTTACGTATATGGTCGAAAAGTTACATCTACAGGGTGAAATTGATTATCATTAGCATCATACTTTTAAACTAAGAGTCTACCCATCAAATAAAAAAAACTTTTACTATGGGAGAAAACTGACCGGACCAAAAAAAAATCTGCTGTTCCAGACTAAACTGCAATGCCTACTCAAATTTTAATGTATGCAACAGCAGTTTTTTTTTGGCTCCGATCGGTTTGCTCTAATAGTAAAAGTTGTTCAGTTTGATGGGTAGACTCTCAGTTTAAAAGGATGCTTATGATATCAATTTCACCCTGTATTAGTTAATCTGACATTATTGTTTCGTTTTTAATAAACTATCTTTTATATTTAGATTGCATAACATTACATCGGGTTTCGAGTATATTTTGACGAAACCAGAGTTCGCCTGGCACAACCTGGACAGTCTGCCGGCGACCGACCTGGGGGCACCAAGAATGGGTACGGACCTCGGTATAGGACGTTGCTGGGTCTACACGGCTGATTGGGTAGAGAAACTGAAACCCTGAATCTAAAGTAGTAACTGAACTTTTCTGAAATGGAAATTACTTTAGTAAAATTTTACCCTTTATAAATTTCTGCCCAGTAAAACGTCGAATGTTGCAAAAACTTTTCTAAGCTTAACTTTGGTCGAAGTTAAAGTGCCGTAATAAGTTACTTTTTGTAGTTAATAGTTTACTATGAGTCTGTGAGTGTTGGAAAAACTTCTATTTGAATTTATCGTGCGTAATTTTTTAAATTTTTTGCAAACATTAACTCCAGTTCACAAAACGAGAAATTCGAAATTATGACGCATTTTCAAATATTATAATCAACTAAAAATTCTTTACCGTCTTTGCACACACATACATGCTACGTTCACTATAAATTCTTTCAGGGTGCCTGACGCCGCTTCTTTTTGCTGGTATAAGTATAATGAGATGTTTCATTGAAAACAAATTTTCAAAAATGACACTGGATGAATGGCGTTACCAAGAAGCTTAATGGGTATTGGCAAATCTGGAAAATAATACATATTATAATCCTGACTGTATACTGGTTACATAGAATCTTAAAAATTTACCTATGTGATCCATCATCATCATCATCTCAGCCGATGGACGTCCACTGCTGGACATAGGCCTCCCCCAAGGATCGCCATAACGACCGGTCCTCTGCGCTGCCCTCGTTCAACGGTTTCCCGCCGTCTTCCCCAGGTCGTCGGTCCACCGTGCCTACTTACGCTGCGCTTTCCGGTACGCGGCCGCCACTCGAGAACCTTCCGGCCCCATCAGCCATCGGTTCTGCGAGCAATGTGCCCACTGCCACTTTAGTTTTGGAATTCTTTGGGCTTTTATGTGATCCATAGTGTACAGTAAATTTTCCGTTTTCAGAATTTTTTAAGGGGAGTTTGTAAATTTTTCGGTTACATACTTAGGTAATGGTACCTAAAACCAGAGATTGCTAGTTCAATAGTACAAACCATAGACAAACTAACTTGTTTACCTTCAATGTGATTGGTTTTCCTCAGAGGAAGGATCTCAAAAAGTTTAAATCCCATGTTAAACAAGTCCTCTGTAAAAAAGGTTACTATAAACTCGATGATAATTTGAATGACCAAAATGTCTGGTCTTGACAATGTTACACTATGTAATTCAATATTTGTACTTTGTATATTTTGTTTTGTTTAAAAGAAGTGTGTTGTAGAGTTTCTGGCCGCATCTTCTCTACAACGGAACACCTTCCGAAGCGGTGGTAGAATCAAAAATGACGTCAAAAAGTTATCTATGTGATATTATTTTGAATAAAAATTTTGACTTTGACTTTGACTTCTCATTAGTTTCTTCGAATTTAATTTTGCCATTTAGAGATTTTTCATTTAGTAATCTTAGAAAACGCCTCATTGTTGTTTTTCACTGCCAAGACCGATCCAAGGACGCAAGGCGGCATGCACCAAGGTCAAGTTTGTCCTTAGGCCTAAATTAATTAACTTAAGTGATCGCTAGCGCATACTAAATAGCCAGCTTCTATACGTCATGAGCCCTTCGGCCGTTTTCGTAGCTGCGATTCGTAATCAGTTGCGAATCAAGAAATTGTTTTCTTTAACCGTAACTTGGTTGCGAACAAAGAAAAAGAAATTTCCGACTTTACTTAGTTGCGATGGGAGAAAAGCATTTTTTTTTAAATCTTTATTGAAGAGCTTGACCTGAGGCCATGTCGCTCTGTGGGTTTTTCTGTTGGGTAGAAAAGCATTTCTTAATTCGCAACTAGTGCTTAGTGCTTTGCGTTTTTTTCATTTTAATTGCATATTTTTATTATTCATTATCTTAAGCGCTGGTTGCGAATTAAGAAATGATTTTCTCCCATCGCAACTGTGTAAAGTCGGAAAGTTCTTTTTTTTTTCGCAACCAAGTTACGGTTAAAGAAAAAATCTCTTGATTCGCATCTAGTTGCCCTAAGATTCCAAAACGTAAAAGTAGGCACTATGAAAAATTACCTATTCAAGAGTTAATAAAATACGCTCTTCATTCCGTCACATTCATGGTTGAAAGCTTCATATCTTTGAATTATTTGCTCGCACCCGCTCTGCTGATATTTGTCGTTCGGTCGGATACACCCAATATAATGGTAGAAATACCTAGGGGCCAAATTTATGGCCCTCTACAGGTCTTGGAGGTTAAATTTATCTTGTGAGGTAAATGTGTATCAATTTGGGTGTGATTTGTTTTATATTTTTCTTGTGTTGCTGTTTTTAACACTCATTTTACCGTTCAGTGGCACCCTGATCAGTAAAAAGTTGGAGTAGCAGTTTTTCATTTGACGACCCGGTTGGTGTAATGGTTACCACGCCGCCGCCGGACTGCCAAACCAGGGTCCTGGGTTCGAATCCCGGTTCGGTCATGGATGTTATATGTTCGTGCCGTTGTTGTATGGTTTCCATAATAAAAGCCTTTAGTGCTTAGTTTGGGATCATTACAATGTATGTGCCTGTGAGCGTTATTTATTTATTTATTTATTTATTACTAACCAACTACTTGAAGAGCACCATACCACGCGTAAAAATTGTATATTCTATTTTCTTTCATCCTCTTTAGGAGTTCGAAACACCTTCAAAGAAATCCTAGATATTGTAGGTATATATATTTTTTTAATTATTTATGGGTTTGCTCTTGACCTCTATCTAGTCCTCAGGACAAAGATGGGGTCGAAGATGTAGCGAGCTTACCCAGAAGTGCAGAAAATATTATCTCGCCTTTTTAAAAAAAAGCCGTGGTGGTCCAGTGGCGAGTAACCTTGCCTGCCGTGCAGGAGGCGATGGTTCGATCCCCGTCCAAGCCGACTCGTACCAATCAGTTTTTCGGAATTTATGTACGATTTGTAACACCACTGGCTTTTCGGTGAAGGAAAACATCGTGAGGAAACCTGCACGCTTCAATTTCGAGGCGTGTATTGTACCCACTGTCCAATAAGTGGCGACGGGCTCACCCCCCGTCACACTGGACAGAGTTTCGGTACTACTGGTGAAACGTGGATGTTCTGAGGTTTCAGAATATCTCTGACTACCCTGTCGGGGAATATAGTCGTGAGCATATGCATATGCTCATCTAATCAGTCTGTTGTAAAAATGAGACGACGAGTGTGAGTGAACGGACAAGTCAATGATAAAGTCCTCAAATTCCTAAGAGACTACCAGACCAAGTTAATTACTTGTAATATTGTTTAGAAGTTGAGCTAAAATGAAGATTCTCATTCCTAAGCTTTTCTTATATTATACCTATTAGTTTTTGCCGTGGCTTCACGCATAAGGATTTTTGTTTATTTTCCTACAAAGGGTTTATACCTTAATAAATACAATACGTTACATAGTTTGCCTCAGAAGAGGAAGAACAAGAGAGAACAGGATTGGCAGAGGATGACATATTGCGCCGACCCCAAATAATGGAAAATGGGCAACAGAATGATGATGACATAGTTTGCCTCAGACCATCGAACTGGACTGGACTTTTAGTATGGGACCAATATTACAATCGCGTAAACCCTACTTTTAATTTTGAGCGCAAATATCTCGAGAGAAGCGTTATAACGAGTTATTTTTTATTAGTGTTTTATTATATTTAACAAGAGCTATCCTTAAACACCTCAGTCGATATCAGAAAAAAAAAATTTACCTTTTTTTCGTAGGGTGTGTATTTCTTTATATGGATATCGAAAAAAAAAAACTTCTTAAATACCAAATTTATGTTTTTGGACTGTTATCTGTCTTCATACCAAACATTGTATAGGTGCAAAAATGTAAAAATAACTGAGGCGGCATACAAACAGACAGACACAATCGATTCCATGCGGACGAAGTCGCAATACCTACTGTATATTAGTATTAACGGTTTTTATTTTGATTACAAAACAATATACGATATACCAAATAAAGCAAACAATAAATTCGAAGCGACATTTCAATATTTTCAAGAGAAGCATATTATATTGAAGTGAGCTTAGCACATCGAACCAATAAAGTTGTTCACTATAGAGCCTGTAGGTACCAGGCTTTATCACTTCTAGCGATGACATCTCCATTCACTTGAGGGTACTCCCGTCTATATGAAAGCTTTGAGTACACTCGACGCGACGCGAATCGTCGAATTGTAGAATTGGGTTGGGATGTTGGAGACACAAATCTTTTGCGACAAAGATCTTTAGTCATTTGAATCAGTTCAGTTACTTACTAAGTACATATTATACTTACAATTGCTTGAGCAATTACAGCATTGCTCAGGGAGCAGTTCTTTACCGCTGACTACAGTAGACAACAAAAGGTCTACCGAGCCAGTAAATGAACATAAGCAACCGGCCTAGGGACCTTAGAGCAAACAGAGGGGTATGGATCTCGGCATAGGACTACGCAGCGGATTGGGTAGCAGGGATCGGTGCAAAGAGAGTTCGTTTGGATCAAATTCTCATTATTTACTAGGTATTTTGTCCACGTGAACTGCTCGTAACTGAGTCGAATCGCTAGAAATTTTGGACATCACTAGAAAGGAAACGTAATAAAAAGTACTCACCCTTTGTAAGTGACAGGATTTCCGACGTGTGGTAATGATGTTTCCCCGACATTCGTTTGAATTCGTGAAAAAGATGAAAGTATGTAGGTAACTAATTTATGTATCAAAATATGATTTTTTCGGTGTATTTTTTTTTATATTTACTCTTGTTGGCAGGCACCTTGTTGTCATGAATGATCTGATTAAACCTATATGTTATACAAATAAACAGACATGGGAAAAAGATATTGAAGTGAATGGCTGAAGGTTTGATTTGGGTTGGCATGAAATGATTGTGACTAACTTGAGTAGATATACGTGAAATCTAATTTTGCGTGCGTACTTTTAGGATATAAAACACATTGCGATTCTTTACTAACAGCCACCTTTTAAAGGTTTCACTGAAAGAAAAAAAAAAACTGGCCAAGTGCGTGTCGGGCCACGCGCAGGGTAGGGTTCCGTAGTTGCCCGTCACAATATACGAACTTAGAAGGGGGCTTTTTGTTTTATACTACGGTTTGACGGCTAATAAAGTCTAAAAAGTACTTTTTTTAAGTTGGTCGACTATTACTCGTTAACTTGTAAAGCTAACTTAGCGGTGATAGTTTTCCTTTTAATTTCATTATATATCCTACTGCCATGAATTTTTTCACATATCTAGAAACAACCGTTTAGCTGGCAGAGGGGGGGGACACTCGACTCTAACAAAAATTAGCACCTTAAAGCTTAATATTTCGCTAACGGATCCCTAAATCGAAAAATGGTTTTCCCACACCCACGGTATTTTTAAAAGACCTATCCAACGATACCCCACACCATGGGATGGACGAGAAAAAAAAATTGCGTCCCCACTTCACGGGTAGGGGAGGTACCCTAAAAAAAAATATTTTTCAAAATTTTATTTTACCACTTTCTCGGCGTGATTAATATGTGTACCCATGCCAAATTACAGCTTTCTAGTACTAAGCGTCTCTGAGCTAAGCCGCGGACAGACGGACGGACGGACGGACGGACGGACGGACATGGCGAAACTATAAGGGTTCCTTGTTGACTTCGGAACCCTAAAAAATGGTTAGACATAATTATAACCAAACTTTAGTTTCTATCTAAATCTGACAGGAGTCACGTAGTTACGGTGCTGAGGGCCTACCATGAGTTTTCCCTGTATTTTACTACTGTAGTTACGTCGCCAAATCGTATGACAGAAATTAGTTCTCATCGTAACCACCATGAGCGCTGTAAGACATAATAGACACAGTACAGTAGGCCTACCAGAGTTTTCGCCATACTGTACGACTGTAGTTACGTCACCAATTTCGTATTCAATTACGTACAGCGCCCCCAGTGGTTACGTTGAGAACTAATTTCTGTCATACGAATTGGCGACGTAACTACAGTAGTAAAATACAGTGAAAACTCATGGTAGACCCTCAGTATTCAATACAAAATTGGTGACGTAAGTACAGTAATAAAGTACGGTGAAAACTCATGGTAGACCCTGGTTCTGACCCGAGCACATGTATGGCGTGGTTTTCGTGCGTCGCTTTTTTGCCTGACACGAGGCTCCGCAATCCTCAATCTCTTCTTGTTCTTGACCAAAAACCATCCCTGATATTAGGATAGATACTCCCTTAAACTAGGTACTTTACACTGGCGGAAATGCAGTGCTAACGCTTAGATTAAACTAAAATGAATGGATAGGCCTAAGGCGCGGTAAGTTGAAGCAAACTACTGGAGCACTTGGTCCATACAAACTAGCGCCATTATCTGTCAAATCTATAGCGCCATTATCTGTCAAATCTATACATACAAATTTGAAGTAAACCTTTCATTTGTCTTGCCTCATTTTTCTGGTTTGAAATGTTCGCGTAAGTCCTATCCATTCATTTTATTTTGATATAAGTGCTAACGCACAGGCAAGAGTCCATTAATATATAAATTAAAAAAAAATGAGCATATTGTTGTTTTTGCGATTTTATTGTTGGTCCGATAGAAAAAGTTGTTCAGTTTGTTGGTCTGATCATCCTTAAAACCGTCAGTATATTAAGTTGGACCCTGCTTTTGATTTGGCATAAGCAAAAAATAACCAGATTTTGATTATGTGCTACAAAGTTGTTTGCAAGTTACCTACTAAGATGGTTTACATGTAACAAAATATTTTTTTCAGTTTGGTATCTTTTTTCGTTCTTCATTCTTCGTTCAGCATCATTTGAAAACTGACACAATGGTCAATCAAAATTGTTAAGTCAAGGTATAAAGATGTCATACCTACCAAATGATTACCATAAAGGTATTATACCTTACAGGAATAGAGGAACTGACAGCTGAGTGAGCGAGATGTACCTAGCGGCACCAGTCTGTCTAATAGAAAGACGTACGTGACGCGAGGCAATAGAACCGTTTTTTAGTCACTAATCAATTTTTGCAATTCGGTTTCCGTGAATAATTGGGAATCTAAAGTGAAATCGTAGATAATTTTATGAAATATACTGACACTACTTCATTAATTTATCCACATTTTCACGTTAGACTCAGATATAGACAGTATTCGAATTTTGGCCTGTGAATAGTCTCCAAAAAACATCCAAAAACGGTTTCATTTGACAACTCATGTTTGTTGCTCTATTCCTGGTATAATACCTTTATGATGATTACGAATTGATGATCAGTCTGAACCGTAATAGTCTGTGATCTTTTGCAATAGAATCGGATACTAGCATATTGCGAAAGCTAACAACATCTGGCACACCAATATTTTGTATTCCCAATTTTTTGCTGGACATAAAAAGAGAGCTAGATTTTTGGGTTCATCTAACGTTATTTATTGTTTTAGAATTAGGTCGAGATTCAGAAAAGTCTATTGAGCATGAGTTAAGTTTGAGCAAGGTGGAAAATGTATGGATTCAAACTCAACTTTAGTCTCTGAATACGAGTATTAGCTTAAAAGCATACCTAATAATCACGTTCACAAATATTGTATGTTTCTTTAGTATCTAGTATCTACTGAGTAGGTAATTGCTGGCATTATCGTGATTTTATATGTACCTTTTGTGAATACGACATTATCCGTTTTAGTTGGCACCATGTGAATGAGACTTATACAGGTTTAGGGGACAACGTGATCAGACCATCAAACTGAAAAAGTTTCTAGACCTTGGTCTATCGATCGATCTTGATCGAATCCCATTAATTTGGGTAGGATCGAGTAGGATTGCAGGTTTTTATGGAACAGCCGGTTTTCTTTTTCGTGATTTCGTCATTGGTCCCATAGAAAGTTATTAAGGTGGTTGCAGAGTTGTAAATTTCATACAAAACTTTGTCGTAGAACACTCGTAGACGGTATTAATAAAAGTAATGTTTTATGTATGGAAAAATAGCGTAAAAAATGTTGTTTGTGCGTATCAAATAACATTTACAATTTATAATATAATTATGAAGATAGGCTTAGTTTTTGTTTTTCTATTGTCTTTCTTTAGGTTAAGTGTTCTATAATGTACCTATATAATTTCTGTTGTTAATAAAAAATAAATCATTATGAAGATATAAGGCTTTGAAATTTTGTATAAATAATTTCATAGCTTGATATCTTCGCGCGCAAAACGCGCAATCTTGATTTTCTAAGCTATTTTTCCATATATAAAACATTACTTTTCTATTTTAAATTAATAATAAATTAATACCGTCTACGAGTGTTCTAAGACAAAGTTTTGTATGAAATTTACAACTCTGCAACCACCTTAAGTATAAGATATAATGTAGTTATAATAGAAGCACTGCGACGCAAATGCGCTTCGCCGGCGGCCTGTCGCCTTTGTGAAGATAAGGTAAACGTAACCTAGCTCACAAACCTATATAATTATGGAATAAAAGTACAGCTACAGTGATACAGTTAGTTTGTATAATAACTTGAAATGTGGTTGCGTATGAAATAAATGTAAAATAAAAGGTACCAAAGTTCTAGGACAATTTTATATAGGCCGTAGTTTATAGTTCGCCCTACGACTACATTAAAGCCTAAAACCTCACTGAACCTCAGAATAAAATTAACCTTTGTTAGTTTTTACTCATAATTTTCTGAAATAATTTTGTAGGTGCCTTTGACAAACTATGATAAATAACGCAAAGTAATTTTATTTCTGTGTCCTGAAATTGTTTTATTACGACAGTAGTTCTACTTTTCACTAAAAGCGATTTTTTTTTATTTAGGTAACCGTCAACATACAGGATGTCCAGATCAGACAAGATGAACGTAGGATTTTTTTTAGATTGCTGAATTCGGACCTACCAGGAAAAAAATCACAGAAAATAGTTTTAATTAGATTTAGTCAACCCATCTGACACCAATAGGAATGTGTTTTTTTGTTGTTGAGAGACTAGTTAAGAGAATATTATTACGAGAGCGAAAATGCGCGCTGCATACAAACGTACTATGGTAATATTATCAATACTAACCAATTAAAGTCAATGAAATTTTGCAGAAACAATCTAGAAACAAATTTCTATGCTTCTATAGAGTCAGATTTTCGTTAAAATATACAGTTTCAATGCTAGGATTAATTTAAGATTTGTATGGAAATCTTTGAGGCACTGTAACTTGAAAACTATACATTTTAACGAAAATCTGACTCCATACAAGCATAGAAATTTGTTTCTAGATTGTTTCTGCAAAATTTCTTTGACTTTAATTGGTTAGTATTGAAAATATCACCATAGTACGTTTGTATGGAGCGCGCTCCGAATAATATACCCTTAATAAGTGAAATAAGTGAATTGATATTTCTTGAAAGTATTTAAAAAATATAAAAGAAATTGTTTGTTCCTCAAGATAGAGACAAAAAAAATTTTTTTCTTGTTATCGGGTGGGAACCGATTTTTTCCCGGGCGGGTCCGACCCTGGTAGGTCCCCAAGTGAGCAGTCAAAAAAAAATTTATCCTTAGTAAATATTATAGGTCAGGACCAACATTGTACCTATACAAGGTGTTACAAAAGTAAAAATAAAATTTTATAACTTTTAAGGGGGACCATTAAAACTTTTAAATGGGTTATTAAGACAAACAAACTGAACAACTTTCACTATGGGATCAACATCAAAATCGCGAAAAAATCGATATTGATCGAGCGATGTTGATCCCATAGTAAAAGTTGTTCAGTTTGATGGTCTATTTTTGTAACACATTGTATATAAAATGTTCTCTTGTATGCAGGGTTCCCCGCGATGTTTTCCTTCACCAACAAGCTTATGATAATGACAAATACCAACGCACATAAATTTTACTAAATAGGGTTTCTATTTCAGTACCTATCCTAAACCAATACTACCTCAATTCGAATATATAATATAGTGATTGATGACAACAACGGCAGAGCAAAATGATGTAAATAATAAACAAAATGTCTAGACTCCACTCCAGTGGCTCTCAAAATGGGAGTGATAACCCGAAAAAGTTCATTCACCTTATCTATCAGGCTATTCACACATTGTCGCGAACGTGCATGTGCATTTGAAGTACATTGCTTTTCTGCTAGTATACTATTGTTAACTTAAGACGAAATTCATTTAACGCTTAGTTACACTATTATGACTATGTAAAATATTGGTTTGTTCAAGATTAACTTCATTTTGAATTTCGACTACATTCATTAACTTTTGCTGTTGACTGTACACACGGCGACAGGACCAGTTTCCCTGTATGGACTTTGAACTATTAGAAGTTGAACGCTGCGAATCGTGAGAGAGGGTGCGGTATGTTGCTGTTGTTTTGTCTCACGGCACGCTGCGCCCGCTCTCTACCGCACTAATATCTGTGACCGCACTATTTTGTGTTTTGTACGTAGTGTAGTTATGGGTATATAGGGTGCGTATCATGATGCGTCGCCGTGTGTACTTAAAACGCACAAGCACGTGTATGTTATGAATGTCGGTGGTACATTTGCGGAGGGGTATAGACTTCTAGGTTGACAGGTTTGCTCCTATAGTAAAAGTTGTTCAGTTTGATGGACAGAGTATACGTGGTTTAAAGGTTAAATTATACTTTTCCTTGCACCCTGTATATTTTTTAATTACCAACTAAATTACAAGTGTGTATTAATTAAACTGAACCACTTTCCCTAGGACGAAAATCGAAAAAAATGTTGGTCCTTCCATTCAACTTGCGGATCAGCCGATAGGAGGACCAAACATTTTTGTCGTTTTTGATCTATTTTGCCCGTTTCCCTCTACTAAATCTGAATACACCCTTTTACCAAATAAGGATGTGTTATTTATAAACGTCACTTTTTTCAGTTCGCAAATTTTGTTATAAGGCGAAATTTTATGGTAAAAATCTTCTAAATTTTATCAAATACAATTTACAAACACAACAACAGCACAAAATTATACAATCCTATTGTGTAGAAGCATAACATACGATAGGCAAACTCGCTCATTGTTAGGTTCAAAGTTAGGAGGCTAAATGTCGACCCAGTTTCCCAGATATCGATAAAAGCCTTTTCCTATTCAAAATAGGTAACCTAGGCTCTTTAGCCGATTCACTCTTGACACGGAAAACGGATAGTCAAACTAAGAATTTTGAATAACCATTTATCATTTTTGTATTATAGAAATTGAATCTAATTACTCTCGACAGAGAAATATCGCTTAGATATCATACTAAGATTGTACCTAATAAAGAAAGGCGGGATGAAAGGAAAGATGGATTCTTAGATTCATTGTTGTACATAATGATTTATACTTATTAAAGAGTTCCGTGACTAACTGAATGACGGTCTGTGGCTGGGTTTTCAAGTAGATATACCTCGGATGCCATCAAATCAAACCGCAACGACTTAAGGCTCTTGGTACGAGCCTTAAGAGGATAGACGAGTACAGTTTTCTCTATACAAACGTATTCCCCTGTTTTCTCCCTGGAAAATAACACTAGAGCAAATATTTTTTTACCATACAATCTATGTCGCTATGTTTTGCTTTTTTGCATTAAGTAATTACAGTAAGAACTAGGTACCTTCGAAAATGTCCCATTTTACCGCCCGTTTTCAGACATCCAGTAAATAAATTTGACGAATATTACATAGCCAAAGTCTTTCTCATATAATTTTTGAAAGAATTATTAAAATAGGTTTAGTTTTGGAGGAGAAAACAGGGGAATACGAAATGCTGATTTCGTCGATTTTCTGTATATAAAATCGGTCCGAGCTGCAGTTGTCTCTTTCGCACTCTAGTCGGTGGGGTGTATGGGTGGGGCAGATCTAATAAATACGTATACAGTCGGAAAAGTTACCTATTCTCCAAATTAGCATTTCAGCCCGCCTATCCTCTTAACAGGACACTGCAAGTTAAAAAAGCATCTACACAGAATGGGGCTCGTAGATTCACCCACTTGCAGATTGTGCTGTGAAGCAGAGGAAATGCCCATACACCTCCTCTGCGAAAGCGAAGTGCTTATTCACAGCAGGAGCCGTCATTTGAGTGGATACGTGATAACACTCACAGACATTAGGGACCTTCCCTCCAAAAGCATAACACGGCTCATGAAGTCCGTGGTCCTAGGAAATGACCTCTAGGTCAAGGGTGACAGCTACAATGGATCTATACAGGTAGCAGAAGCTATTGGGTCATTGACAAAACCCTTACAACCAAAATAATAAAACTGAATGACTGACTGATAGACAACGCACAGCCTAAACCGCTTAAGGTGGTTTCCGTCCATACAAAACGTTATCGTTTAACACTCGTAGACGATATTAATAAAAGTAATGTTTTATACATGGAAAAATAGCATAGAAAATCTGGTTTGCGCATGTCAAATAATATTTACAATTTATAATATTATTACGAAGATGTCACGCTTTGAAATTATTCATACAAAATTTTAAACCCTTATATCTTTGTAATTATATTACAAATTGTAAATATTATTTGATATGCGCAAACTAGATTTTCTAAGCTATTTTTCCATGTATAAAACATTACTTTTATTAATACCGTCTACGAGTGTTATACGACAACGTTTTGTATGAAATTGACAGCTCTCCAACCACCTTAAGATAGAGACATGATATTTGGAATATAAATTTTACGGAAGATGTAGGGATGCCCTATGAAAGAATTTTTTCTATGGGTAGTCTAACTTCACGCGGACTAAGTCGCAGACAAAAGCTAGTTAGTGAATATTGCAGTAATTTGTGATGTACGATCGGGAATGAAAGTCACTCAAATAAAGGTTAAAATAATTATGTTCACAAACTTTTATTGCCGACTGTACAAAGTCAAGCATAACTTTGTAAGAGTAATTAAGAGCCTCGGTGGCACGTTACGGAGACGTAGGTACCTATGAACACTCAATCATCGATCCGGGTTCAAATTCGCACGAGAGAAATGCCATGTACCAATGAGTCTTTCTCTCTTATGGACGTCACACTGACTGCTCTAAAACGGTGAAGGAAAACATTGTGAGGAAACTAGCATACGCTGAAGAAAAAATTCTGATGAAATCTACCAATCCGCATTGGATTGTACCAATGAGTTTTTCTAACTTATGTAGTACATAATACCGACTGCTCTAAAACGATGAAGGAAAGCATGGTTAGCCAACCTGCATACGCTGAAGAAAATATTCTGATGAGTATTTGAAATCTACCAATCCGCATTGGGAACGCGCGGTGGACTAACGATCATTCACCCTCCCTGAGGGTAGACCTGTGCCCTGCAGTGGGACGTATACAGGGTGTAAGTGACAGCCTAGCAAATACTGAAACGGTGAACCCAGACCATCCAACTGAACAACTTTCACTATGGAGCCTATCTCAGGAAACGCGAAAAAAAATCTGCTATCCCATACAAAACTGCTGTACCTACCCAACACAAGTGTATGGGACAGCAGTTTTTTTCGTGTTTCCTGAGGTAGACTCCTTAGTGAAAGTTGTTCAGTTTGATGGTCTCAGTTCACCCTTTCAGTATTTTTTAATTATAGATGGGTTTATTGCTCTTGACCTCAGTCTAGTCCTCAGGACTAAGATGGGGTCGAAGATGTAGCGAGCTTACCCAGAAGGGCACTGGCACTCCTGCACACCGACGGAACGCAGCAAGCTGCTTGCAGAGCCTACCACACCGCTGCGCTGTGGGGGATCGTTCAGCCGCCACCACAAACTTGGTAGCTATTATGATGCCGTTGTCCGGGGTGGATTGCTAGGAAGTAGATCCCTAACCATCCATTTGCTAGGCTGTCACTTACACCTGTATAGGATGACGATGATGATGTTAATGGATATTATGGTGATGAAGCCGTGTAGTTAGAATGGATACTATTTCTTCCCTTCTTATCAATCTATCTACCACTAAAACCAAGCATGTATACATTCAAATATCCACAAAGAACTCCTTTCCTCAATTTCGTGCATTTAAACAAATGTTTCCAATTAGGGCTGGTCGTAACAATCAATCGAACAATTGATTCCTTGCTGCCCGCTTAAACATTGGAAATTTCAGGTAATATTACAAGCAGTAATCCCCCCATCCGAGGGAAGTCAGGTTAATCGCCTCACTACCGCTCTCCATTCCTCTCCACACACGGAATTGGTAATAGGATTACTTGGATTGGACATGATTCGACTAACCGTGAATGCTACTCGAGACACAAAATTAGCTTGGGCTAGTGTGGTGTAGTGTAGGTAATGCAGTTATTTAACTTGACATACAATTGTTGTAAACAAAAACGCAAAAATAGGAAACGTAAAGCTATAAATAACTAGCATAGCATAAGCGTGCCAGCTCCAATGGCATCCTGAGAGAGATAGCTGATGGTGGGAACTGTCCATTTCTAAGTCACATGTGCCATATTACCAAGTCACTTCTACAAATTAAATACTAACATAGACCTAACTTTTGTATTACTAACACTCTGGATCATGTTGTCTGAAAATAAATTATTTTTATTTTATTTTTATTTTATAAGCTGGCCACGCGACGTTTTGTGTGATTCACTACACACGGCAAGTATAATTGTGTGATAGGGTACTGATATAATATCTTAATTTAAAATGTGGTAACTCCATAAAAATGTTTCTAAAAACAAATTTTACTTTGCCGTTTGCATTTCTATTCATGATAGATATGCATATTTTTGGGCATTCACTTCCTTGGTCTGCTGAGGCATTTTCAAGTAAAAAAGAAGACACCTAAAAGCTGTGGTGGTCCAGTGGCGAATAACCTTGCCTGCCGTGCAGGAGGCGATGGTTCGAAGGCCGACTCGTACCAATGAGTTTTTCGGAATTTATGTACGATTTGTAACACCACTGGCTTTTCGGTGAAGGAAAAACATCGTGAGGAAACCTGCATGCTTCAATTTCGAGGCATGGGCTCACCCCCCGTCACACACTGGACAGAATTTCGGTACTACGGTGAAACGTGGATGTTCTGAGGTTTCAGAATATCTTTGACTACCCCCAAGGGGAATATAGTCGTGAGCATATGCTTAAAAATTTTTTTTAATTTTTTTAAATTTATAATTAATGGCTTTTTGCTTGTGCGTAGCACCGTATTTCCGCCAGTGTCAAGTGTAATTTATGGGAGTATCTATCCCAATCTCAGGGATTGTTTTTGTTCAAGAACAAGAAGAGATTGAGGATTGCGGAGCCTCGTGGCAGGCAAAAACGCGACGCGCGAAAACCACGCGAGACGTGTGCTCGGGTCAATTCCTGCAACGTGACTCTGCTTAAAAATTAAATGTATATGAAAGTAAAAAAGCCACAGTGCGGCGCGGTGTGGTGCCGTGAGCGTGTAAGAAGCTAGCTGTTTGTCTGGACGGATAACGATTCTGCTGTAATAGTGTTATTGGTACCCTAAAAACATGTAAAGGTAAGCTAACTCACCGAAAGTTTTACACTGTGTACAAACCGTAAAATTACGACCATTATTAGGGTAATTTTAACGCAGTGAACGTCATTACTTCGCATGTTACCGCTCTGAAACGCTTCAAGCTTTTATCACGTTAGTACCTACAATGCTGGATTAAAAACTTAGCTGCTATTTTTTTTTCGTTTTGCTTTATTCGGTTGAAGGCAAACGTTTTTACGATGTAGAAGCAACTTTCTGTGTCTTTTGTTAAATATGCCAACATTTTTAAACCACGACAAGTGGTTGGTGAGGCGTTTTTCAAGATTAGTGAAACGCAAACTGTGTCACTGATCAATTTTGTGTATTTGTATAATAATACTAGTGTTTACCCGCGATTTCCTCCGCACAAATTATATACCAGATTTTAAGTCAGATCATAAGCTATCAAACAAAAAAAGTTTCATCAAAATCGAATCAGTAGTTTTTGCGTGATGCTCGAACAAACAAACAAACAAACAGACAGACAGAAGGTTGATTTCGAGTCAGGGATACCTAAAAACCATATCGTTATCTTTTATTTGTAAATATCTTCAATGTACAGACACACTTCAGTTACAGTTTTATAATAGTTTAGATATAACAATGTACGAGTATATGTATAGTTGTCTCGATCTCGTACCGTAGGATTAGTACTTATACTTATCGATCTAAGCTTATCGACACGACGACAGCGTGATTAGCATATCGGACTTCGTTATATGAAATTAGGTATCCACTAATTTGATAATTAGTCCAGGTAATGGCATTATCAATTGTGTGGAAACTTGATGAAATTTTTATAAAGATAGCTTGAACCCTGAAAAAGGACATAGGAATAAAAATGAAACGACTAGTACAGTATAAAGAAGGAAACATAAATAATACAAACACGTTAACTTTTATGAACACGAATTGTATAGAGACCTCCGGTCCTAAAGAAATAAAATGTTGTATTACGTTATGCAATACAACCTGCCCACCATATAATTTCTACTCTACACGTGTTTCGGTCTACCAAGGAGCATCCTCAGGAGTTAGACCGACGAACGATCGCAACAGGCCCTCCGGACTTTCGATTTTCGATATATCGCGACCGTTTGACAAAGAACTACGTCCAATAATACATACCTATTCATCTATGACTAAGTCATGGGTTTTCGCAAAGTTACGCCTGATTCAATTAATTATAAATGATACAATTTTAATGGCTCGAACGAAAACGAAGGTTCCATTTTAGGCAAAAGACCATTTTTTTTCCGCTTTCTTGCGCTGCAATCTCTTTATTTTCTTTTTTTTAAACTCTTCTTAATAACTTAGTCAGTACCATGTTGTATTCTTTTCTCCCCTCCGGAAGGAAAGCATCTATTGTCGTCCCGCTGCGCTAAACGAAATTGCCGCTTTCCACCTACGTCGAGGAGAAAAAGAGTAAATACTAACCACGGACTTGAAAGAAATACGGACCGAACATTGCACTAAAAAGATGTGAAGCATGTGAAGTAATACAATCTCGTTTGTTCTACAAGGGACCTACACTCACACAGATGCACTAGCTCTAGGCACAGGTCCTACAACCCGTCACCCTGTGTACCGCGTGACAGCACGCACACAAAAGAAATGGGTGCTTCACTCATGATTAGACGAGATTCGTCTGGTTCTTCTTTTAAGTCTGTGATACTAATCTCGGGCAACAATTACATGAGATCTGATACCTTTCTTACTTTCCTGCCCTCGGTGTGTAATCTACTATAACTACTCGTATACCTACTTCAGAATGTAATAAGTGGAGTTAAACCCTTTCTGATTTCAATAAAATTTACCTTCGGATATTCATAAAATATTAATACTAATCGAGACTTAATCTCTAATCTTTCATAGATTTCCATTTTAAAAACGTTTTGTTTTCTTTAATACAAAATAAAGCGTCTTATATTTTAATATTCCATCAAAACCAAATTAATTTTCGCATAAAAACGTTTTAATTAACTTCCTAGGACCTAATCCAGGATTACAATAAACCTGTCGAGGCTTTAATAAAGTTTTAGATGCTTACTTAATTATCTTTTTATGGAATTTATAGACGGTTCGTTAAAATACGCCTAGGTACTGGCTATACCAGGTTTATATTTATATCTCTTATTTTAAAGTAAGGCCTGTAGAATTCTCTGAATAGCAAAGGCCAAATACACAGAGAAAAATTCGTAATAGTATATGTACATATGTGACAACTATTTTATTTTAGCAGACTTTACTAGCTAGACATT
The DNA here is from genome assembly GCA_963693445.1 of Agonopterix heracliana. Classification (NCBI taxonomy): domain Eukaryota; kingdom Metazoa; phylum Arthropoda; class Insecta; order Lepidoptera; family Depressariidae; genus Agonopterix; species Agonopterix heracliana. Next base: position 4,447,807 of record OY856312.1, on the reverse strand, counting down.
TGTATGTGTCAAATTAACTAAAATTTACCTAAAACACCTTATAAAAACACGTTTTCTACTGCAGTGTCTAGATTGTGGGCCACAATTACTATTGAATGTAATATGCATAGTAGTACTAGCACAACTTGGACACAAATGGAAAAATATACAAGAAGAGGTGAGTACTCAGTGAGTGCGAGCGAGACAGGAATACGCCATTGCCTATATTCTTCGACACACTTTCTACCAAGCGGGGATGATATTAAAATTGGTGGCCGGAAGGGAGGTACCTTACTGTATGTAGTACTAGATAGTCTTTATTATACTGTGTGTTAAAATATAGCTTTTTGGGCCTGTCATTGATTCTAAAAATAAATTATCCGAAGGAAATTCGTTTAACCCTTAACCAACTAACTTTTAACAACGTGTTAACTCACAACAACATAAGTTAACCTCTTTACAGAGCCTCATTTAGAATTCCCTTTAGCTGCGAAACAAGTTTGATGGCGCTCGCGTGTAAAGGCTGACTTTAGCAGACAACTGCAAGCCTGGCAGGTTATGGACTACCGCTGTAGTTTTTTATTCAACTATTTAAAATAACAGTTGTGGTTCTCGAATGAATTGTACAGTCAATCAATTTGAAATGTAGGCCACCTTTATGTTTTATTTTGAGAACGTTGCTAAGGTTGTTAACCTCTTCAGTGAATCATGTACCGAAAATTTCTATTACATCAGGCTGAAAGTCACCCAAAGGGCGATGGAGAAGGCTATGCTCGGAGTTTGCCTGCGAGATCGAATCAGAAATGAAGAGATCCGCAGAAGAACCAGAGTAGCTGATATAGCCCAAAGAATTGCTAAACTAAAGTGGCAGTGGGTGGGGCACATTGCTCGTAGAACCGATGGCCGATGAGGCCGAAAGGTTCTCGAGTGGCGGCCGCGTACCGGAAAGCGCAACGTGGGTAGGCGGTAGACGGTGGACCGACGACCTGGTGAAGGCGGCGGGAAACCGTTGGATGAGGGCAGCGCAGGACCGGTCGTTATGGCGATCCTTGGGGAGGCCTATGTCCAGCAGTGGACGTCCATCGGCTGAGATGGTGATGATGATGAGGTTGAAAGAACTCTGAACTACAAGCCATTGTACTAAAAACTGTTTAGGTAAATATGTTTCAATTGTATATGCTGTCTATTCTATTCTATTCTTGTTAGATTTCGCCAGTGTCAAGTAGTTTGAGGGAGTGTCTATCCAATCTCGAGGATTGTTTTTGAGTAAGAACAACTGAGAAGGATTTTGGAGCCTCGTGGCAGGCTGAGACGCGAACCGCGCGAGAGACAAGTGTTCGAGGCAAACCCTGCAACGTGACTCCGTATATGCTGTCACTGTAGCGAAGTACAATACTAGTTCGCTGTGTCACTGTCATCCATAATTATGAGGAGTAGGTATAAGGGAAGAGCGTTTTTCTATTGAGTCAATGGCATGTCATTAATAAACGATCATCATCATCATCAGCCTGTCATCGTCCACAGCTGAACATAAGCCTCTTCTCTCTCCACATTTTCCAACCCTTCGGTTCACATTCAAACATCCATGAACTTTGAATTATTAATAGATAACATTTAATGATTCAGTTAAATACCAATTTCATTGTAATTTTATTACCATTTAAAACACTTTACGACTTAATAACCAACAGTTTTGCTACCAAGTCGGATATAAACTCGTCAACTATTATCATTACTAGTTTTGAACTCTACCACTATAAACATAAAGTCATTATTTGATGTAAATTTGTTCCTTATACCTTTTGGTATGTTATTTTGTCTAGAATTTTTGGTATAATGACTAGTTAGGGAATAATTTAAGTAATAACTTTTCGTGACATTCAGCAATCTAGAGTTAACCTTGAGACCTACTGTTAACACTGTTATTGCTATTTCATGTGTAATTTTGCTAATCATGACAATTCCACAGTGTAAGGCATTTGATTGGAACTAGTTCCAGTTCGAACTGGATTAAGAATGCGTCACTATAAGTAAGAGATAGACATAGACGGAGAGAAAAACAGTGATAGACACATACGAGCCTAGATTATATTTAGTGTTGAGTGTAGGTAGATAAGTTGCATTAGACTGCGTTTCCACCAAAGATGTGAGAGGTAGCGAAGCGGTTGCGAGGAAAAAATCGGCCAGAGTGCTTCAATTTCCCAATGACGTTCCTGTTCATGTTTCCTCGCTCACCGCCTCGCTACCTCGCACATCTCTGGTGGAAACGCAGTATCCTTAGGTTCTAAATCTAAATCACTCTTTTGAAGTACCTAATGCAACTGACTACACTTACACCCTGTATTTATAACAAGGAATCATTCGTCGACATAAATAATTTACGTATCGTGAAAGACATAATCATAATCACTGTTTTAATGGACTTGAAGCACCTCGTTAAAGATTTTTTTGCAGCGAATACCAAAGAAATTCTTTGCAAATCGTTTTGATAGCTATTTTCTAACACTTCCTTATGGTACGAAAGCATTAATATCTTATACGCTCCAACCACGGCAGAGCCAAAAAAGCTCCTCGAGAGCTCTTTTGCTAACTAGCTCAGACAGCAAACATACCAAATACTGTTTCTTAATCAATATAACGTATTATAGCCACCCAATCACATTGCATATTATGATATGATTTTGTGTGGGTTATTGTGTCAATTGCTACTTGTTATTGTTTAGGTACCTAGACCAGATCAAGAACGTGAATAAAAATTCCCAATTAAAAGCGGCCGAAATCGACGAATCGAATGTATGACAAAATTTAGATCTAGAAGAAGCAATTGAGAAGTGTGTCAAAACCACCCAAAATGGAGATCTATAAAGACTCTGCCTACCCCTCTGGGAAAAAAGCGTGAGTTAATGTATGTATGTATGTATGTATGTATTGTGTCAATTCGGACAATGATTTTCTATTATTTCATATGACAACATTTACCTCCCGTGAATTCATTGAATTGAAATCTTCATTAAATTTGAACTCGAAACGAAGACTCTCATTGACAGAAAAACTACCTTTTTGAATGCTATACAGTGCTATTGCGAATTTATCTGGTAAAAGTTTTAACAATTTATAAAAAAGTTGCAGATAATCGATTCGAGAGCTGGATTGAGCGAGATGGCATATAATGTAGTTGTAAGAGTCCGGTTCAACTTATACTAGGAGGACACACAGATATTTTGTTTTATAATAAATAAGAAGTAATTTATCATTCTTTTCTTTTTTCGCTTATTCGTGAAGAGGAGAATCTACTTAATTGCATTGCTCAAGGCAAATTGCGCAGCTTCTGTTTAATACTGCGGACAATTGCAGGCACCACGAAGGGTCTACCGAACCAGTGAATGAACTTAAACATCTGACCTAAAGGCACCCAGAATGGGTACGGACCTCTAGGGAATAATTTAAGTACTAACTTTTCGTGACATTTAGCAATCTAGAGTTAAACTTGAGACCTACAGCTGTTAACACTGTTATTGCTACTTTATGGTGTCTGCGGACAATTGGAGGCACATTCTACCGAACCAGTGAATGAACTTAAACAACTGACCTAAAGAAACCCAGAATAGGAACGGAACTCTAGGGAATAATTTAAGTAAAAAGTTTTCGTGACATTTAGCAATATAGAGTTAAACTTGAGACCTGCAGCTGTTAACACTGTTATTGCTACTTCATGGTGTTGTATTCCACAGCGTGAGTCATTTGTTAGAGCTGTCACACACGATGACGCACTGACGGAGTCCGTCATTTGCGAAGCAAGGAGTTGTATGAAACCGCACGTAGAAGCACACACGATGCGGATTGACGTTGAAGACGTTGCTGTAGCTACGCAGCGTATTAGGTAGCGGTAATCGGTGAGAACCAAAACTATAATATAAGGTCCACTACATTACCACATAGGCACATACGGAATTCCGAATCGGAAGTAGGATTACGATTTCGTATGGATTTTCCTCCTCCAGAATTCGGTTCGGAATTGCGGTGGTATCAAATATATATCTCACAATTCTGATTCGGAATTCCGTATGTGTGTGGCAGGTTTACAAAAGAGTACTAATACCTACGTACAGTACAGTAGGTAAAGCGCATTCATTCAGCATACCTCTATTAGACTCTTGTTAGTGCGAGCTTGTTTGTATGACACCAGTTAGGGACACATTGACAACGCACGATTGACCAACTTCAGTCTATTCAGAAACCATTATAAATAGACTGAAGTTGGTCAATCGTGTTGTCAATGTGTCCCTAACTGGTGTCTCTAGCGCTGAAACATACTGGACGCTTGGACGCCGGCAAAAATACTTACGAATATTACCCATACAGCAAATAACATTGCAAACTTTATACTTGTAGACGCTGTACAAAGGCAATGGTTGATATCGAGAAGCTGATTTCGACTCTGCAGTAGAAGTGGAAGGGGACACTGGCCAGACAGAGGCGGCCGTGGAGTGGGAACGGTCAGTAGACCAACAGCCAGATGTTCGAATGACATTATGTAGAGTAGCCGGCGAACAGTGAATAAGACTAAGCGTGGGACCGTTCTATGGACGTGAAAATGAAAAGGCCTATACCAGTACTAGATAAGCACCCATTAGACGGACAATCGATTGTGTGCTTCCTGCCAAGGCCGAATCTCGCGGCAGCGAAATTTCGCGTCTAAAGGCTGAAAGCAGGTCCGGTCTCAGCCAATAGGAAGCGCGCGCTGTTCCCCACCAACAATTTTTGCTATTTGGCCTTGACAGAAAGCAGCGATCATATAGCCCGTCTAATGGGCACTTTACTCTTTCTTATAATGTGTTTATACCCAACAATGGGGTTTACCGGGCTGATGATAATGATATTATTAGTGATTGTACCTAGAAACTAAAATCAACGTGTGTGTGTGTGTGTGGGAATAGATCAGTAACGTCCCTTTCTCGGAACTTCCATCGTTCGAATTTCTTGTACAACCATTTCCCAGAATATCCATTTCCTTGTACTGTATCTAATGTGTTGGGTAATTGGGTTACAATCTATTTTAATTAATCGTAAATATTTCCCTGATTCTTCCCTGTTTTGATATCGCGAATAAATAACATGGTATATCAGCATACTCCAAAAGGGGTCATTTAGACGTACTTTTTAGAGTATTTCCTCATTTACTCATATGAGTAAACTCATGTGATTGGATATCAATCCCTTCTTGAATACCAAAGACTTTGTAAATAAACGTCTTTGGCACTTCAATAATTATCGTTGTATCTTTAAAGTGCTAAAGGTGAACTATGCTACAATTACATCCTTAAATGTTAAAAGAGGTTGGAAGATGTACCAATATTTCTGGCTACCTAAACGGAAGAATTTCGTTAGTTTAGTATAAATAATGTTGATTTTCGAAAACTTTAAAAAATATCTGAGTTATTTCCGAGAAATAAGTTTTCGGGACTGAAAGATCGGGTGAAAAATTGTAAAAATTCCACGTCCACGTAATTTCTATCGACTGGCATCGGAAGTTGATTAACACTTTAGAACCTTTGTCTAATACAAATAAAGGTGACAAATAACAACTTTTGTCGTCAAATGAACTACACGTGAGCGTAGTTTTAAAATTCTAAAAATTAGTGAATGCAACAACACCTAGCTCTACTAATATTATTAACGTGAAGGAAACAAGTGGGTGGGGCATACGACCTTTCACTGCCTTGGACATGTCAAAGCATTAATTAATCACACTACAAGCTAGCCGATGTTGAGGCAAGTAAAACACATCAATATTGAAACCGTAAATTAGGAAAACAACGAACGCGCCATCCTGTGTATTACAAAACGTATTTAACCACAGTAAAATACAATTTCTGTGTACCGGAAATCCGGAATTAATTAAATGAAACTTGTAAAATCAGCTTTGTCTGCTACAATCAGCTTAAATGTAGTCATTAATTTATGTTATTTTGGATAATAAAATTAAACAGACTATTTATTTTTAGTCATCAAAATGTTACCACAATCAGGTTATATAATATAATTATGTCCCACTCCAGGGAGCATACCTACTCTCAAGGAAGATGGGCGTATTAGGGAACTTGCGCACGGAAAACGCTTAGGCTTGAGACCATTTCGTCCGTTAAAAAGAAAAGTGACATAAATCAAAATTTTCAGATTTATGTTTTTTTGCAAAAATGAGTATAAAAGTTGATATATATTAATGTGGAAAAGTGTCGCTGTGCAGTTTCACGTTAAACTCACGAGAAATCGGAAGTGTCACATTTCCATTCTATGGTTATCTGCCGTCTCGTATATAGAAAACGGACATTTTGTCAGTTCTGCCCCAGTCTCAGAGGTGAACTTGCAAGCGTTTATGTGGAAAGGTGACATTATTCGAAAAAATACCCCAATTAAGTGAATAATGATATTTTATTATATATAGAAAAGTGACAAATTTTGAACAATGCCACCTTTCTTTCAAATTTTAACCTTGCTTCGACTAAATTTTCTATTGAAACGTGACTCATTTTGGAATATGACACTCTTCTTTATAATTCTTAAACTACAATATGATAATATTATATTGATAGGTGACCAATTCGGGAACTTTTAATTTCCCCCCCAAATTTATTTACTCATAAAATGATTAATTTTTGGAGAAAAGTTCGAGAAAACGGTTTTACAGGAATAAATTAACTCACAAGCAAGGCAGGTAATGGTAAATTTGTGAGTTTACTCTTGTAATATGATTGAAGAGTTTGATCCAGAATTCTACGCGTCAGAGACACGAAAACCAGACGCATGAGACGTTACTGATTCCAGGGTGGAAAGTGTGGATTGCCTTCTCGAGGAGGCAAAACGACAGCTCGTTAGTTCAGTCTTTAGTGAACCTGCCTGCTGGGCCGAGGGTCGGTGAGATATACGTTGAGATGCTACAATCAGGGCTCCTGGTACTGCCAGTTCTCGTTGGTTTAGTGTTTAACATGGTGCTGCAACTAATTGCAACCCGAAAGTGAAGGAAGAACGGCATTTCTCACGATCCTATACAAGAAAGGAAACAAAAAAGCTCTCTTACTCAGCCCAAATAGTCTACTCTTTCAGGTTTACAAACTGTTTGCCAAGATTCTGTGCTATAAAAAGACCCTTTCTGGCGGGAGGTCGTCTTTGATCTCAAGATAATGCTTGGGGAATTGCAGGAATGATCCTGAAGATTAGTCTGCGGATGAACATGTCCAAAACTAAGATCGTGCATGACGAATCGTTCCAATAATTCACCGTGATGATTTAATGTAGTAGCGAGCACGTGGATGTAGTCAACGATTACGTCTATCACGTTTAACCTGCATTGTTAATATCCTTGGACTAAAGATCCCAGGTTTAGGAGATCGAGAGACGTGTTCAGTTGACGTCTGTCTGGGCGGCTTTTGCATTACTGGATAACATTTAAGAACCAGGGCCGAAGTCATCGAAGTCAGGGTCATCTGATCACAAAGTTGAAGTGAAGATGGGCAGGATACTAGTTTAGACGGGCGGGGAGACGGCCAGTGGTCCCACGCAGTGTCAGAGTGGTGGCCGGAGAGACATGTTTTAGTTTAAATTTATTGGTTCTATCTTTTTAATTACTTAATGAAAGTTCGTAAATATGTTTTCGGTCTGTTCCCAGATTAAAAAAAACATTTATGTTGGCGTTTTCAATTGACTACTTTTATATTTCTTTAAAAAGTTTGTGCTTAGTACACAGTTAGTTCTTTACCTACGACAAATAAAGCAATTTGAAACCATTAAAAGTGTTTCAGACCTTAAACACGATTTTTTATTAAAAAAATACGTGTGATTCAATGGAATATTTATATAGAAAAGTGACAAATGGTGCAAATAGGGTGTTTTTTTTTAAACTATTGCTACTAATTTATTAACCATCTGATTCCTTACGTAAATACGAAAAAAATTATATATTACACTTATAGATTTCTTTTATACGTTTTTGTAAATCATCAATAAACTTCACTCAAAACTTTAAACGCTCGTACTGTAAAGTTTATGAATTTTGAGTAATGACAGTTTTCTTTTTAACGGACGATTTACCGACGGCCGGCTCATACAAAAATGTCATTTAGTTTGGTCCGGCCGTCGGTCACCGTCGGTGAATGTGTCTCAACCCTAAGTAAACTATAGAAACTGTTCGTGTTCGTTCTTAATATTATTATGATGACGGTTATTAAGGGGATGATCAGACTATCAAACCGAGAAATGTATGGGACAGCTGACTTTTCCTTGCCATTTTGGTGTTATTCCCATAGGGAAAGTTGTTCAGTTTGATGGTCTGATCATCCTCTTAAAAACTGTCAGTATTAAGTTGGCCCTGGAGAATAAAATGCTTGTGGCTAGCTTGCCACACTTGCATTACACACAACAGCGTAAGTTATAGCAACGAAGCTAACAGATATCGCTACCTATCGCACCTGCAAATGTGCACGTAAAACCACTTTCGGCGTCACACTGGTAACCTGTAAGCTGCTTCACATAAGATTCACAATCGTATGCAAGACATAAATCTTGCAAGAGATATTATCTCAGAGATTCGATATAAATATCTAACACACAATCGTTGAACCATGGCCGGTCCCCAGGCTTTACACCTAGCCTGGCTTCAAAACTAGTCTTAGCACTGAAGACCTTTATTTTTCAATGGAGGAACTGAGTATTTCTCCATATTGGTGAAAAAGCAAAGCATATCAAGAGAACTTGAAACTCAATCCGCTACCGAACAAAACACGCACTCTAAACCGTTGAACGTCCAACCCCAACTTTCTCAACTCTCAAGCAACTCCTATATAAAGTTTGTCAATATTTCCGTTGTACGCCTGATGTTCGACGCTCATTGATTGGGCTGCCCGCTCGGGCGCAAAATAAACTTCAGCTATCCCGAGGGAAGCGATGAAGGCGAATTATATTAGCGCTAGCGAACTTGGCTCAAGAAAGGTGTATCGACAAGGTGCAGATAAAATGTTGCAAGTTACTGGCCGTTTGTGTAAAGAATCTATTTGTTGGAATGTTTTTTTTTCTCTTCAGATAGGGACGGGATGAAATTGCGTTTAGTTTGAATGGAGTGTTGGTCTATTATCTCTAATTCGGTTTAATCCTTAGGGTCAATCTAATCAGCAATAAGTTGGGGGGTTTTGGGAAGTCTTTGGAGTTTTTGATCGGATTCGCATTGTTGTTTCGATTGCGGACTATCGAATTCTGGGATTAATTTTTTTCATCACTAGCGCCTTCGGTATTCGCAGGGCAGACAGAATGTTTCGATTAAAAATTAAAAACCGCCAGCATAAAAGAAGGACCCTATACGATTACATAAATCAAACCTAACACCTGCACGCAGGAGGAGCTCATGACCGCTAGCGACGTTGCAGTATCGGTTGCCCACTTATCAAGGTACTATTTAGAGACTTTGTTCAAATTTGAAGTCAATACGATAAGAAAAATCAAACTGTTATTTAGCTGTAAGTTCGTCAAATAGGAAATAAATAAAAAATAAAAAAATATCGGTACCCAAATCTACGATAAATTCGTAGTCGCATTTTATGAATTAAAACCTCAACATACCAAACCATTATTTATGTAGTAGACAGTAAGAATAAAAGGGTAAAGCAGTATAGAGCAAGCATGATCTTATGCAAACCCTGAACACGTGCAGAGCATTACAAACACCCGGCACGATATAACTGATACGGTCGCCATTTATACAATACATGCATGGGTTTACCACTTTCCGCTTAAGAAAAACATGCAATGAGAAAATCCTTGGTTAAACAGAAACTTTAAAACGATGTCTGCATGAAAATTGGTTAAACTGTTCTATTATTTCTTGAAATTTACAAGATTTTCGGGTAAACAGTTGCATTAATTTAAGGGGTGATTGAACCCACGATACTGAACAACTCTCCCCAATAAACCTATAGGAAATTAGTATGTTGGACTATCCATACATACTAAATACAATCAGCTGATGGAAAGTTTGTATGAAAAGTATATTTTTTTTCGAATTTCCTTTTTTCCCTGGGAAAAGTTGTTCAGTATCATGAGTACAATCACCCATTACATTATTCATAAAATGCAATTATATTTTGTAAATTTTTCAGCATCCAGACCAATTTCTAGACAACGTGTTATGAATTAACGCAAAACTAGAAAGTATTTTGTTTAGAATCGAGAGCAGAATCGAATTATCATAGTTTCGAAATCGATTTTTTTCAAAATATTAAATTATTTGTTTTTAAAATTGAAATTTTACTAAACTCGATCTCAAACCACAGGCACAGCACGGGCATTTGTGTATTGGTGTCTTTAAAATAATTTTTACAAATAAAATTAATTTTCTATGAAATCGATTCCTAAAATGGACAATTTTAATTTTATATCATGTATTTACATTTCCATTTAATAAATTGGAATAGCTAAATTAGTCTTATAACCAGTTTTTTTTTAAGTTTTTCGTTCATTTCTTAACCATATGTAGTGTAACTTAAGTAACGATAAAATCGATTGTATCATCATCATCATTCTCTTGCCCATTTCCCATTATTTGGGGTCGGCGCAATATGTCATCCTCTTCCATTCATCTCGCTTGGCCGTCGTATATTACAGTAAAATCGATTGTATATTATTTAGAATAGAATAGAAAACGATATCCTCAAAATAAAGCCTTAAATTCAGAAATGTTAGTGTATATTTTCCATTCCTGCTGTCGTTCAATTTAAATTCAATTTAATTTATTGTCATTGTATCCACTAACAATGATAATAGGTCTCAGTCAGACCGATACGCCAATCCAGCGAACCACGCTGGTTAATTAAAATAATGTAATAAATCCTAACAAGATTAAAGGATTCCCAGCGCTTTGACAGAAGTTTGTACAAATAATTATCAAATTTATGTTAGTTCGACGATCCTTCGCATCCAATGGGAGTGCCGAATAGAGATGGGCAAAAGCGAATGTTTAATCTAATAGTACGGTAAATGAATTATTTTGACCGAAAAAAGATTTTGTTCCTATCGATACGAAAAAAAGAAGAACTGAATTACTTCAACTAAATTATTTATATTTTGAAAATAGAAAATATGTTTATGTTGAATTATAGGTACCAATTGAAGTATGTATGGTGTGAATTAAAGTTTCAGCAATTACTATTCGATTCATTTTAATTCTGAATAAAAATTCCAAAACAATGTCACAACTACAATTTCATGCAATATTCATCAATAAATACTTGGTCCAATAACTAACGTTCGTACTGTTTTGAGAAAGCCTTTGAACCACATAAAGAACTAATTTGTCAAAAAACTCTGTATTTGATAGTTGAACATTAATTTTTTTTTAAATAGAAATACTTTGTTTAGTTTACTACAATGATTTAATATTGCGCTTCGGATTACCTAATAACCATAGTTATTTTAAAACAAACTAGTGTTTTCCCGCGACTTCGTCCGCACAAATTATATACCAGATTTTAAGTCAGATCATAAGCTATCAAACAAAAAAAGTTTCATCAAAATCGGTTCATTAGTTTTTGCGTGATGTGCGAACAAACAAACAAACTAACAATTTTGTCAATAGATGGCGCTGCACTTCATTTAAATCGCGCTATCGAATGTTATTTGATTTTGTATGAAGTAAACCGCTACTTTTTTGTTCCTCGTGATTTTACGGTTTTATAATAGTTAAGTTAAGACTATATCATCGATCAAAATCTATCATACCAATGTTGTGTAACCATTCGAAATAAAATTAAGTAGATCATTCGAATAATGTTAATAATTAAATTATATTTTTTTTTCGACAACCACGCACATCTCTACAAAACTAAATTCAGTTTGAGCAGAACTTTATCAATATTTACTTATCTATCTGAATTGGACAGAAGGAACTTAAATTTGGAATTGAAACGGTTCCTGTATACCTGGAGATTGTTCTTCGGAAGAATGGTTGTGAAAGGCGAAGTTTGACTGTTACATGACGGTAGTTTGAAGTCTTTTGTTAATTACTGATTTCATTGTTTGTGTTCAGTGTTTATTAATCGAAACTTTGTGTTTATACAGGGTCCTTCTTAATATGCTGACACTTTTATTTTAGGGGATGTTCAGACCATCAAACTGAACAACTTTCTCAATGGAACCAACGTCGAAATTGCTATCCCATACATATATTTGACTCGTGTAGGTTTGCAGTTTTGTATGGAAGAGGAGAGTTTTTTCGCGATTTCAATGTTGGTCCCACAGAGAAAGTTTTTCAGTTTGACGGTCTGATCATCCTCTTAAAAAAATGTCGGCATATTAAGTTGGACCCTATATTTACTTAGATTAGATATCCTTGGAGCGCGTCCGAGCACGTTGCATACAAGCGAAGTTAGGTCCTATTTTGAAGTCAATGTTTTTTAAACACGATTAATCTTCGTGCCGTGCGTTTGTCAGATTTCAGTTAAAATTATTCAATGCTAGGATTAATTCAGATTTGTATGAAATAATTTCAAACTGTTTTTTTTATTGTTCTTGTATAGATCATTTAAGTCGGCTAAGAGTAGCACCACCCCGTTTCCTCCCGTGGGTGTCGTAAAAGGCGACTAAGGGATCTACCGGAGGATGGGCAGCAGCATCCTCTGAGTACACACATTCAACCCAACTGCGATCGCCAACCCGTCTGCCAAGCGTGGCGATTATGGCAAATCCCCCACATTTTTGGGGAGGTCTATGTCCAGCAGTGGACTTTTACCGGCTGATATGATGATGATGATGATAGATCATTTAAAAAACTGCTGGTTGAGATTTATTTTTCCATAACATAATAGAATTTATGCAAAAAACATCTTCTGTTTGCTCGACATACCTAGAAAACTGTATGATTATAAATTCACTTCAGTAATACCACAGAGTACTTTATATATACTACCGTAAAGTAATACGCAGCAATAATTTTCATCGTCAGTATCATTCAGAAAAGATTTTTTAAGGGTCTTGTATCTTCTTTCTCAATTCATTTAGTTTAATTTTGAGTTACAGAAAAGATAGGGTGAATGAACCTAAAACCCAAAATTCCATTATTTGAACTGCCTCGTCCTCGTAGACCCCAGTCAAGGCAACTATTTACCGGATACCCTGTATAAACTTAGATACTACAATATAGCGAGATTGAGATCTTGTTATTTGATTTGTGGGAACTATGCGACGAGCGGTACCGTGTAGCATGCACTGAGATAAGTCTGTTTACGTTGCATCGAAGCGTCTTCATCTTTGCTTTGTTAACATTGAAGCAAGTTGCACTATCTCTTGGCTCTCGATAATTGTTTGAAAGCAAAGCTATCTTCATCACAGACCCTTTATTTTGATGATGGTTTGTGTAGGTTCATAAGAGTGACTCTTTTTGCCTAGTCTTGACAATTTAAATGTAAATTAAATTTTGTATAGTACACGGTATAAGAAAAAGTATCATTAATCTTTAAACCCATACTCTACCCAACAAACTGAACAACTTTTGCTATGGGAGCAAACCTATCAGAGCAAACAAAAAATCTGCTGTCTCATACATTTTAGTCGAGTAGGTATTGCACTTTAGTATGGAACAGCTGAATTAAGGAAATTTGATTCGTACACAAGAAAGTATCGACATACCTAATATTAAATAAATTGAGTCTTGATAATGAATATTTAATCATAAATAATAAAAATATCTTATTTAAACTTTTCATTTGGTTTTAAGAGAAAAAAAGCTTCCCAGAACACAATTTCCTCTAATCTTATTTACCTCAATTCCTAAAAATGATTCAGCTCTCTAGATTCCTTTTTCTTTTTTTTAGGATGGAACCCAATTAGGTAGGTAGAGCATTATTAGATTTTTTATAAGGGCGTTATGTTACCTTTGTTTTTTGCATGCTTGCTTGCTTGCTGCATGCTTAATGGCTTGCTGCATGTTTGCTTGTTTGCGTGTTGGGGGGTGCAGGGAGGCCTATAACCTAAACGATTATAAAACTGTAAAAGAATTGTGTCTGTACATTGAAGATTACGATAAGGTTTTAGGTGTCCCTGGCCCCAAATTACCAATTTTTTTATTGTTGTTTGACTTTTTATTTGTTTGTTCAAGCATCACGTGAAAACTGCTGAACCCGTTCAGATGTAACTTTGTATATTTGAAAGCTTATAACTTTACTTCAAATCTGGTATATCATATTTTATCTCGCTACAATGACCGCAACTAGTGTGGACGAAGTTGTGGGAAAACTCTAGTATTTAATAAATCTTTTGTAAACGGTAATGCTAAACCAGTCTGATCCGTTCTATTAAACATATTTCATCAACTATAAATTGAAAAATAAATTGAATCTTTAATAGTTCTCAGCTTTAAATAAATAACTACAAAGACTATTGACCTCTTAAATGTGAATCAGCATTACAAAAATTATAATTTGATCGAAGGCAAAACAATTTCAGAGTGAAATGAAGTGGTGGCCGCTATTATTTTTTGAAAACACTTTATTAACAAAACTTTCCCTTTTCAAAGAAAATAATCCTCATGGGATATGCAGGATGCATTAGGCCCTAGTCTATACATGTAGGGAACTATAAGTGAAGTAAATAAAATATTCGAATTAATAGAAGAAAATAATCGTGATTTACTAAATATGTAATTAATTAAATTAATTATTTTTTAAATTAGCAGATTTTACTTTTGCAAGGAGTACTCTGACGGCACTTAGAATTGCAGAGCAACATTGTTTCCTTGCAATTACGTCTGTTTTTGGTAAAAACAAATCGCAAAGCCTTGTTCTGATCCAACCAAATATTTAGTGGCTGCAGTCCTCAAAGCCGTGGTGGTCCAGTGGCGATTAACCTTGCCTGCCGTGCAGGAGGCGATGGTTCGATCCCTGTCCAGGCACACTCGTACCAACGAGTTTTCCGGAATTTATGTACGATTTGTAACACCACTGGCTTTTCGGTGAAGGGAAATATCGTGAGGAAACCTGCATGCTTCAATTTCGAGGCATGTATTTTACCCACTGTTCATTATAAGTGGCCCCCTGTCATACTGGACAGAATTTCGGTACTACTTGTGAAACGTGGATGTCCTCAATAACACATAACATAACATTTTTAGAGGTGGGCCTCTAAAAGTGTTTTAATACAAACCATCTTCCTGATGTCACGGATGACGATTATAGCCAGGCCCAAGGGGTAAAAATTAGTTAGGTACATTCTTAGGAAATAGCCTCTTACATTACCTAAGGTCTTCTTTTATCACTACCGGTGTTTCCAGCACGACGGTTATGAACCACATAATTTTATTTAAGTGCCCATTTGCTCTACCCTGCAAAGTTAACTATAGTGACTTAGATATTAAAGTTAATGATAGGTATTGTACGAGGTACGGAGGCCTTAACATTATTATAAGTGTTCAGGTAATTAAATTATAAACTTGCAGAGTTTCTTGTTTAATAAATTGTGCGTGGAGCATCTTTAAAGTCATATTATTATGTTGGCGTACAATGTGTAACATAATTAATAAGCGGAAACTACAAAATCCAAACTGAAAAATTAGTGCTACACACGTAGTGTGTGTACATACGTCGGAAAAATTGAAAACAGACGCTTAAAACGCTTTTTTAAAAGTCGTTTCGAACACAAAATATAAAAAATAATAATTACATAATTTATGAAAAACACGAGCACTTATGCCACATGTGGTGGTAGAAACTGAAAATGGAATTTTCGGACGTTTACTAATAATTTCTTTGACCAAGTGTTAAAATGCTATAGTATCTTATCTTACAAATTTTATAAATGTCGAAGTTGGTATGTTTAGATGTTTGTAACTCAATCACGCATAAACGGCTGAACTGAATTAGATAAAAATTTGACACGCAGATAGAAAATATTCTGGATCACACATAGGATACTTTTTTAAGGTCCACGCAGACGGAATTGCGGGTAGCAGCTAGTGTAATAATAATAGTTGTAATCTACTTACAAAGCACTTTCGATTGATAGGTACCCAATGTTTCAATGAAAATAAAAAAACATTCCTTGGTATCACAGTTTCTACCCCCCACAGTCTGAGTGCTTGTTTGTTATTATTTGTAATCAGGAGTTCATATTAGGTGCATTGGCACCAGATGACACCATATACGTCATGGTGTCGTGAACGAAAAGTTCTGATAACGTCAGAACTCCGACTCCTCTTACTTTACGTTTTTTTTAGTCATAGATGGGTTTGCTCGTGACGTCAATCTAGTCCTCAGGACAAATATGGGATCGAAGATGTAGCGAGCTAACCCAGAAGAAACCTATTCACTCGTACTTTAAAGGAATTATGTTTGTAAGCGTTCGAACTACTTCTTTCTACTCCTTGGCTGTGCGCATTATAAAAGATTCTGAAAGGCGCTTAGTGCGTGGGATGTCAACCAAGTAGGGGTGAAATCCCGTGGTGCGCCTGGATGTCTGATAGTAGAAGGTCTGATGGTGATGGGGAAGGCGGAATCCTCCTCCGATTACTGAAGGTAGGAAGTCAGCTCTGCATATCCTGGTGAAATTGATATCATTAGCATCCTTTTAAACTAAGAGTCTACCCATCAAACTGAACTACTTTTACTATGGGAGCAAACCAATCGGAGCAACAAAAAAATCTGCTGTCCCATACATTTGAGTCATGTAGGCAGCGGGTGCGGGTGCATTTTAGTATGAGACAGCAGATTTTTTTGTTGCTCCGATTGGTTTGCTCCCATAGTAAAAGTAGTTCAGTTTGATGGGTAGACTCTTAGTTTAAAAGGATGCTAATTATATCAATTTAACCCTGTATATCTGGCCAAACTAAACAATAATAATAGGTTATTATTATTATTATTGTTTGGCTGGGCTATTGCAAGCAAGGTTCGTTATGTAACACTGCGACCATCGCTGATCTTTTGTGTTCGCCCCAAGCTCACCCATATTACACATACATCCGAACTATTTTTTTATTGTTTCTCGGGTATGCAGGTTTCCTTACGATGTTTTCCTTCACCGTCGAGCTAGTGATAATGTTAAATACAACCGTACATAAATTCCGTAGAACTTAGTGGTACAGGCCAGGAATCGAACCGCCGCCTCTTGATTGAGTTGCTAGCTCTCTTCCGTATGGACTATCATCGCTCTTTTTAATAATAGGTTATCTTTAGTAATAAGAATTAAGCGGATCAGAAATTGTTATAAATAATTAATTTTGGTTCTATTATGCCTCCGGAAATTTCCTGAAGAGCAAAGTTAAGAATTTGTTCCCCGTTCATGAGCTTCGTGTATGAACTTTCGAGATCAATTTTCATTCGAGATCAAAGGTAAAGTTTAATCTAATAATGAAAATGTTAATCGACTAATATGTATTCCATATTAGAGTGATACCTACTAACGAGATTAGTGTAAAATTTTACGTATTATATTAATTTTGAACTTTGTAATTTGTGGAGTAATTTTAAATGGACCAAAGTTTTTTAGGTTCTAATACTAATAGATAGGAGCTGCTAAATATTTGTCAAGATATCAAAAGACCTTATCCATTTTGGTAAAAACTGTGAAAGTGACGGCCAAAAAAAATACAATATTCTGTTAGAACTTGTCGACGGCCATCATACTTGGTTTTATTTAAATCTGAAAATTCTATCTACATTTTTTATGTAGGTAATAAACTTACAGTTACAGCTGTCATGCGATAATAATAATAATAAATGCATAAACGGACAAGTTCTAACAGAATATAGCATTCGTTTTTGTTGACCGGGTTTTTCACATTTGAACAAAAAATGAAATGAAATGAGGATGACATCTTTTCTAAAATATCTTCTAAAATAGTATGTCGATTTTGTATGTTTATTTTGTTTACATGTCTACGAGTATATAAACCTAAATTTTAAGGCGCTCGTTAGCATAGTGGAGCTTCAATCATATCATATATACATAGACACATAATACATACATACAAACACAGCACTCGAAATACATATAACCCTCCTTCTTCTCTTCTTTCTTTTTATTTATTTTTTATTTAATATTTTTTTTATAATTATGGACTTCTTGCTTGTGCGTTAGCACCGCATTTCCGCCAATGTCAAGTAGTTTGAGGAAGTGTCTATCCAATCTCGAGGATTGTTTTTGAGTAAGAACAACTGAGAAGGATTTTGGAGCCTTGTGGCAGGCTGAAACGCGAACCGCGCGAACACCACGCGAGAGACAAGTGTTCGGGGCAAACCCTGCAACGTGACTCACTTGTTTCTTCTCATTCGGGTTAAAATTCATTATTATACGTAAAGTAGGTAACGGAAAGGATACGGCAAATTTAAAGGCACGTTCAAAAACGAAATGATATAGAAATAAAAGGGAACCAATTGTATGTCGTTGAATTTTTATTAAGTACTCATTCGCGAGATCTCACTGCGATGTTATAAAAAATTTACGTAAACTGGTGGCAATTTTGCGTTACACGAGTTTTATATAACGTTCTTATAGCGCCGATGTCGTCATAAAGCGTGAAATTTAAGCCTTTACATTGTGGACACACAGCTCTGTATTTTAGCGAACTTTAGTTTATAGTAGATTACACACCGAGGGCAGGAAAGTCAGAAAGGTCTCAGATCTCATGTAATTGTTGACCGAGGCGAAGCTGCCCGAGGTTAGTATACTATTTTTCTCCTCGACGGAGGTGGAAAGCGGCAACTTCGTTTAGCGCAGCGGGACGAAAATTGACGCTTTCCGTCCGGAGGGGAGAAAAATTGCATTACATCCCATGCGAAACCTTGTTTGTGAAGAATTAGATTGTTTTTAACAAATAAAATAACGTCATCTCTGCACCACACGGTTTCCGTCATCGTTTTTAAGTCAATATAATTCGTAACCTTTTTTATTTATATCTTCAATGTACAGACACACTTCTGTTACAGTTTTATAATGGTGTAAACTTAATATACCTCTGACTTACCCCTCGGGAAATAAAGTCGTAAGCATAAATAGATAAAAATACAAATTATCTAGTCACATTTAAAGTTACGAGTATTAAGGGTATATTATTCGGAGCGCGCTCCATACAAACGTACTATGGTGATATTTTCAATACTAACCAATTAAAGCCAATGAAATTTTGCAGAAACAATCTAAAAACAAATTTCTATGCTTCTATATAGTCCGATTTTCTGATGATGTATAGTTTTCAAGTTACAGTGCCTCAAAGATTTCCATACAAATCTTAAATTAATCCTAGCATTGAAACTGTATATTTTAACGAAATTCTGACTCTATAGAAGCATAGAAATTTGTTTCTAGATTGTTTCTGCAAAATTTCATTGACTTTAATTGGTTAGTATTGAAAATATCACCATAGTACGTTTGTATGCAGCGCGCATTTTCGCTCTCGGAATAATATTCTCTTAAGATAATCTAACCTGGACTTCTATAATGATGGTGGTAGTGTAATGGCAAAGCCATTTACACATAACATAGTTGATATTTGGTATCTATATACAAGTATATTTTAGAAAGCTGTGCCAGAGTCACACATCTGCTTCCCATTTAGAAATTTGAAAAACTGTCACTAATAAAATTTTATCCTAACAAAACAATAAATGAAATATCGATTGTAAAAAACAACAGTTTGGAAACACTTAAACAAAGCAGGACACACAAAAAAATTTTAAAAATCAAAGACGCAACACAAACTTAAAAGAATTTAACAGAAAACAAAAGAGTCTAAAAATCTAATATATCACTACAGGATTATGGTCTTCCTTTGTTAGCATTTCCAGAAATCTTACAAAAAATCTTTGCGCTAACAGAAATTATTAAAACGAATGAACATGTGGTTGTTACACGAATTTGTACCTTAAGGCCTTACGGCCTAATTATTACTATATGACTGTGCGAAGTATTCTCTCAAATGTTCCAGGACTGATCTTAATCGCTGATATAAATGTACGATTTGAGGCAACCTGAGTTACGCTGCATTGGTCCAGAATCTAGGATCTAGAACCGAGGAACCTAGACAAGCGGGGGGCGTGTTGCTGCTTGTGGAATAACGAGGCGACCAATTGAAGATGGTTTGGGGCGTTTCGTCGAGTTGGGACAAAGAAACCGACCAATAATAGATAAGGCCATCCGAAATTAATAAAGAACGAACTCATGCGCAGATATGAGAGTTGGAGGAAATTGTACCATGTTGTATTAGAAATAAGTTCTAGTATTGTATAAAATGTTTAAGGGATGATTTAAGGAGGGAGATTTTGTTTGCGAAAGCCACACTCTAATTTTGACCCTGGAAAGAGAAGGTTGTTTTGTAAATCTTTACTAAAAGTTTAAAGTATTGTGATAAAGAATATTATAGTTCTAAAAGTGCACTTTTTGAATAAACCTAGAGTGGTTGAAGAAGCCCAGATGATTGACAGCTGAGTATATGTATCATTGTCCGAGAACGTGGTTTATTTAATCTGATTATACATTGAGATTAATGCAGAGAGATATGTTATACATAATTATTATTGCAAATTAAAGACAGTTGCGTAAATATGCACAAAGTTACCAAATCCATTTTTACTCCAGAATAAACCCGTTGTCTGATATTATATTATGTTTATAATTAATGAATGATGTGTGTAAAGTTAATATTGAAATCGTTGTGAGATTAAGTATCGATTGTTTAATATCTTAAAACCCTAAATTGAATTGGAAGTATTTTGGATTGATGAAAGGAATAAATTAAATTCACCTAGTAGTGAATAATATTTCAAGATTAACATATTAATTATATTTATTAACGTGTTATGTTATCATGAGAATAGCAAAAGAGGTTTTTTGTAGCTTTGCGCGTTTTCCTCTTTAATTTGAGCCTAGGAACAGTGCAAAGAGTTTAGAAATTCGTTCATCGAATTTCTAGATTAAAATAATCAACAGTTTCGAATTAAATTCAAAAGATATAAAATAAATGAACATTATTAACTTATTATTGTGTATTTTCTCTTTCGACACCCAGGAAACAGATATCTCGATTATTCATACAAATAACATAAATTCATAGAAGCTGTATAAACAATCAGATTCAATTATTAATTCAAAGATTTCTCTTTTCTCTAACAACAGAATCATATTACGAGAACTCGAGAGTATATTGATGTATTTGCCAATGATTTTACCTATCAATCACTAGATAACTCAGTCCAAGTCTAGCTTTATGGCGTGATATACTTAAAGGTTAGAGAGGCCTATCTAATCTTTTTGTTGTAACTAACAATTAAACTGCTCACACCACACGATATTGAATGAGTCCCTCTGATCATAGTAAAGTACTGTGACAAAGTTCACAATAATTGCTGGTCCAGTTTCTGTCGAGTGTTGGCGCCTCACGAGGGATTGTCCCTTTAATCTACATAATATCAAAGCGCTAAAGCTGATCTCCAGGTGGCCACCTAAACATACAACGACATAATATACACAACCAAAAGAATATAAATGCAAATAGAGACAGCTTGATTACCCGGTCTGACCGAGGAAATCAGAATAGAAAGAAGAGTTAAGGTGAGGAAGTCCAGTTACCAAGCACGTTTCGGCCAGTTTTGAGACTGTACGAGTGTAAGGAGCTGTGGCAGACTTACGTGTTTGTGGGACTTAAAATTCCTGAGGACTTCTCTTGCTGAACGAACGTTGCTGCTCGGGTCACGTGCGCTCGGGAAGTGTTTGGAATGCATTTGATGGTCAGCCTTTACAGTAATTGGACTTAGCTAATTTAATTCATACAATCAGTTACCTTTTATGGACATATAAAGTTTGCTTAACCTAGACTGAGACATAAGTTTTACTCTCTATAGAAAAGTCACTTGTTATTATTATATTGGCAAGATACATATCTCTCAGAGATTATGTTCACAAGTAATTAAAAAAAATGTAATTTTCAATTACATTCATTTTCAATCAATTAATCAAGATAATTCGCAATTATATAATTGAAACTAGACGATCACAGGCGTTTGACCAAGGGACCACTACGCATAGCAATATATGCGCAGCCCGGTACCATCACAGTAGTAGTCGCTACATTTAAAAACCACGTCAGATGCCGTAAGGCGGTTTGAAAAATCTGACACCAGGCCTTGCTGCCCACACGATAAGAAGAAGAAGAATGAATCGTAGATGAGTCTACCAATCTGTTTTTTGATCGCTGAACACGATATCCGTATGTTTGAGATTTAATCGAGCTTCTTTTCAGGCGGGCGGAAGAAGGCTTTCTTTTGACGTGAAAAGCTGTTGTTACCAAGATTTTGAAGACTACTAAAATGAAATAAAAATTTATTTTGTTGAATATGAAACCAGTAAAGTGTTAACCCTTTGAGCGCTTTACGGACACACGTGTGTCCGAGAAATTTTTTGGTCTCGGGCGCCTTACGGACACACGTGTGTCCGTAAGACAACCGCTCCCATTGGCTCGTGATCTATGGTTTGGCGTTTCGTGTCACCATACTTTTTATATTTTTATTAAATTTATTAGTTTCCTTGGGTTCGTTTCATAACAATTCGCTGAGAAACGAAACGCATTTCCGTCTAGAAAAAAAATAATTTCGGAGGGCCGGCGAGCGACCGCCATTTTGCGCTGTGCCCGAGAGTTTTCAATGTTTTTGCGATTGAAATAAAAATGGATTGTAGGAGAAAACGGCGAGTGTTTTTGTCAATTTATGTATGAATTTACTGGAAAAGAAGTGGAGATTACGTGTGAAGTATTAGTTTTCTAGTATACGGATAGATTACTTGTGAGGAAGCCAAGAACTTTTGGAACTTTTGTTTAGTTTCTGACCGCGCGTGTCATGGCGGCAGTGTTGTACATTTTTCGCCGTTTTTTTGTCGGTATTCAATTGTTTTGAAGCAAGGTGTTGTTTATAAATAGCTCGTAATATTATGAGCTTTCATGTTATCATATAGGTTTTGTGCGTTGTGCAGTGTAATTATATTTAAAATTGGGACAAAGTCGAGGTAGTCTCTGTGTTGTGAAGTTTTTTTGAGAAATAGTGTCAAAGAACACGGAATATCTCATAAGGTAAGTCCTAGCATAGAAAAATAGGTGTTTAGAATGATAGGGCATCTTATTTACTTTACGTAGATATATACTTTATTGCAATAATTCCATAACATAACCTCGAAAAATAATTTTTTCTAAGACATGGTAAAAAAAGTTGTCATGCCCTCAAACACCTTGGCGCTCAAGGGACTTTTTTTTTGTAGAGCTCTAGCACTGGACGGGTTAAGATATAAAAAAAAGATCAGGTACGCTCAGTCTTTGGATGGGTGACCGTTTCCGTAGTATTTTTTCTTGAGCTAGGAAGTCTTTTTTGGATAGATCTGGATCTGGCGGTGTATCTATAAATGTTAAGGGAGGTCACGGGTGTCACAAAGCGACTTGAAAATTATCTGATAGCAATTTAACCGCTAACTTGACTCCATCAATCCGTACCACATGATGAAATATTCCCACAGATCGAAAGCGTCATGAAGTCTTGATGACTTGTTAATTATTACCACCTTTTAACTAGAAGCTACACACCAAAATACTCTTAGGGATACAACCCAAAAGCTCAAGTTTTTAATTTACGCCCAAATTACGTTCCTTTACAAAGTAAACAACATTATATTACAGAAAACCGACGTTATTATTAAGCTAACCCGAGATTAACAATGTTCCTAAATCTTTGGCTTTGCGCGATAGGCCTGCCTTGACGCCGCTGTTTATGACCACGATAGCTGGTGCAGGGTTAAAACTCGTAGACCGAGAGATCACCGTGGGTAAACCTACGTCATCGAGTACCAGCTTGAAACTGTCCTGTTGTGAAAAAGGATAAAAACTGGTAGCTTTTGTACAGTCAATAAAATTGGTAGGTATGACATAAAACTTTCAGGCTGAGTAATTGTAAAACTGGTGAATTTTAATTAGTTTGATACAGTTTCGGTTGCATTATACGCCACGCACGTCATAGAAAGATCTCATCATAATTATCAATTAATACTATATTAACAGGATCGTACGCATTACACGCCTTCCTTTCTAGGACACAAGCCTTTGTGCCTTTGCTCGGTGCAAATCGTTCTTCAATCGCATGTATGCACCTCACCAAAAGTACAATAGCTGTATATTTTTACTTCTTACCATCAGCTGTACGGCTACTAATATACTGTAGTTGAGGTTAGCATGCCACGCGATTTTCATGCTGGTACTTGATTACGATTTTAAAGCCAAACTACTAAATGGTATTTGAGATTTGGATTTTACGGTTAGCCCTAGAAGATAGCTTTTTAAATATATTTTTTTCTTATTTCACTGCAGGTCAATTTCATGCTGGTACTACTCAATGATGTTGGGTAACCGATGTTGCTCTCTCGGTCTATCGGTTTCCTCACTTTCTATTTAATGGCGGCATGAAAGCTTTGAGATTGAAAAGTGAAAAAAGTTTTGTTTATTCTGCGGCTTTAGGTTCCTTTGTTTTGAACCCTAAAAGGAATAGTTGGAGATTGTCTTTTGAATTTGTTAGATACCTAATTGGAGACAATCTTAATTGACAGAAGGACAAAAATTAAAGTTTTACGAAACGCTTAAACAATAGGTGACTTTCAATCACATTCTAACTCTACATATCTATCGAACAAGGTCAGAATACTCGACAATCGAAGGTTACTACACTAAAGCCTGCTTCACACCACATTTCTTTCACTTCTGGCGATTTTAAAGATAATAACTAAAACAATATAAAAACAAATCTGTAATATCACGATAGATTGTCGCATCCAATGACCCCATCTTTGTCCTGAGGGTAGAGATAGAGGTCAATAGCAAACCAATCAATAATAAAAAAAAAGAATGAAAACCAACAATGACTACAATGTGTTTTTTTTTTTTTCATATTATGTTTTGTAATTGAAAAGAAATTACAAAAATACGATTGAGAGCAGCCACTGGGGTGATAAGGTTATGTATAAAGTTATGCATACAGTCTATTTAATTAAATGATTAATACTGTACACACGATAAATTACACACAAAAATCATGAGGAAATCTGCGTGCTTCAATTTCGAGGCATGTATTGTAATCCACCGTACATTATAAGTGGCGACGGGCTCGCTCCCCGTCACACTGTTCGGTACTACTAGTGAAATGTGGATGTTCTGAGGTTGCAGAATATCTCTGACTATCCCCTCGGAGAATATGGTCGTGAGCATTATATTATGCTGTAATGCTAAACGATACATAGGGTATTTAACAGCATGTAAAATATAGGATCTATTGATTGCATCCGTATTGAATATGAATTTTGCGCAATTTGAGTAGGTTCTGGTGTGAAGTGCCCCTTTGCTATAGGAAGGTAACGTAAAGCCAGCTTCATATTCCCGCTCCAGGCACCATTTCAAAGTGAGCCCGAGCTTATTCTGTAGATAGACGAGTGAAAAGATGAATGCGATGTGACCCGCTTTACCTTTATCCGTTGGAATAGAATGTTTATATCGCGTGTTTTGCTACTGGCATGGTGGAAATGAAATTATGAATTGGACTTTGTAGCTAAAATGTGGAGACATCTGCTTTATCCTCTTACAGCTTTATGTTTGAGTATTTCTAATGTGTAACCAGAGACAAAACGCAAACTGAACGCGCAAATGTTAACCATAACCTACTACTAGACTTATGGAGCAATATTGATTGCAGAACCACAAAGTACTACAATTATAGAACTAACATCGCACTATGATAACTTTTAACAGAGATTTGATATATTCAATGTTTAACTAACTAATTACCCGGGCATCATCCCACCTATCCTGTCGGCAGATCCTCCCTTTTAATAGAATGAATTTTCCACCCCGTTCTTCGATCTGTAGGTACCACCAGGACAGGCCTACCATGAGATTTCACTGTACGTTACTACAGTTGCGGCGCCCATTTTGTATGACAGAATTAGTTCTCAACGTAACCACTAGGAGCTCTGTACGAAATTAAATACAAAAACTGTATTTTACTACAGTAGTTTTACTGTAGTTTAGTACACTGCAAACTTATGTTAGGCCTACTGTACCTAGTTTAAATGCACATTTTCTCCGTCAAAAGTTCCCAAAGCAGTGGCAGATTTTTTTAAAGCGCCTTATACAGGATTTAACAAAACACCCTAGTAATACCATCAAACTGAACAACTTTAACTATGGAGCCAACATATCAGGATATAGGAGTCAATACATTTTAGACGTGTCGGTCTACTGCAGTTTTGTATGGAACAGCAGATTTTTTTTCTGGATTTCGAAGTTGGTTCAAAAGTGAAAGTTGTTCAGTCTGATGGTCTGAAGCACCCCCTTAAGTATCTATTACTAGGATGTTTTGTTACACGCTGTATATGGTTTTAGAAAAACTGTCAACCCTAGATCACAGTAGCAAATCATCATCATCAGCTTATGTGCGTCACATTGTAGGGAAACGAGCCTCTGTCTTTGATACGGTTTTCTCGTTTTGTCGCTTTGTTGTGGCATGCTAGCCCACTGTACGGATCGGCAGACTAGTTAGTGGTCAATTTGCTGCAAAAGCATTTACAATTTTATCACCTACACAAATTAGTTTCAGCGTATTCGCTATTACAATCGCTCTACTGATGCAATTAAAATGCTGTCCAATTCGCGTCTAAAAAATTTGTTCGACAAACTGAATTTTCCTGCGAATATTTTCATCGCCTTTCCCCATCACGTAAATAAACACAGTAATTCAGCTCAGCAATAAAGACCGGGCTTTTGCGTCAACTAACCGTAACAAATCGAGGCTCAAATCTGCATAGATTCGAATATCGTCGGCCATATTGAACGCTCATCGGTATTCGTAAATCGAGCGAGCGCCGAGTGAAGCAAATTTATGATCTGTGTGCAGATGCACAGTAGGCGGGGCCATAATTCATAACGCTGGCCTCACATACTGATTAGAGGGCATCTAAACGAGGCATGCTTTTTGATGCACATTATATTGATGGCTCGAAAATGCTAAACGGACAGAAAAGTTTACATTCGTGATTAATGAGTAGACTTCTGTCAACCATTAATCACTTTGGAACTTAAATGTGTTTCTAAATACTCAAAATCAGGAGAGGATGAGTCGATCCCCGACCAGGCCGATTCGATTTTTCAGAATGTATCTATGATTTGTTACTCCACTGGCTTCGGTGAAAGAACATGTCGTGAAGAAAACTGCATACTTCAATTTCGAGGCATTTATTGTACCCACTGTCCATTACAAGTAGCGACAGGCTCTCTCAGAATTTTGGTACTACCAGTGAAACGTGTTTCAGGTTTCAGAATATCTCTGACTACGTCCTCGGAGAATATAGTCGTGAGCATAATATGCATGCATGCAATCATTTCATAGAACAGCTTAATAGAATAGAATCGTTTATTGGACTCATGTTGTAACATTTGGTCTTACGCTAGGTTAGTATCAAACATGAACCCTGTAAGGGCACAGCAACATTTAGGTGACAATTAAATCAATATGCAAAATTTAAAATATTTTACTTAAATACAATTATTTTATTTTTAAGCAAAAGCCACCTACAGGCAGCTTTTAGACTCAGTAACTTGATCCTGTTACACTTGAATTCAGCGCTGCCATGCTACTGGATCCATTTGCACAGTTTTCAGAACAGCATTCAGCGCTGGACCGGAGTAGAGCGGCCGCCTCATTTTCAATCCAGTGACGCTGCATCCGTCTAAACACGCTAGTCACTGGCGCCGCAATCCGATTCAGTCCAGTCACTGGCGGCATTTCAGGTGGCGAAAACTGGATCCAGCATCCGTATCAACAGAAACCTGCCTTAATGGCCGGTTTAAATTGACACTGCAGTTGCTGGGTCCAATAGCGTTCAAAAACTAATGTCGAAGCAAATTGTCACCGTTCCCTTTTTTCAACTTGCATGAGGCGTTATACATATTATCACCTTAATATAACTTATTTCAGTTCATTACGATCGTAATCGTTATTTATGACTAAATGTGTCTTATCTAGCAAATTGAAAAACCAAAAACAGTCCGGAACGATGACAATTTTCTTTGACAATTAGTTTTGGAATGGCACTGGAACCAGTCACTGTGTCAATCTAAACAGGCCAGTACACTCAAATTTACTATTTTCGTCCTTTTCTAACGTTCAGAAGTCGATTGGCAGACAGACCACATAAATAAAAATATAAAAATTTTAAATTCTTTCTGGTTAACAGATGAATTCACAAAGTAAATTAGCAATAAATGTATGGGTCGATCGTAAATATTCGGTTCGCAAATCGTTTTGTTTGTTCTAGCGATTGGTGAGATTGATGTGTGCTCAAATCGGGTTTATATGGGAATAGTTTTATAAATTCTGTGAAAGTTTTAGATTGAAATCCAGACTAATATTTTGTTTGTTTTCAAACCTATTATAGGTCAATACTTCAAGTTTTGATTGAGAGATATCTAGCATATTTTAGATTATGGGTATGAGTGAATCGATTGCGATGAAATAATGAGCCTTACGTTTTTGTTGCGATTTAAGCCCCATTTAAATCAGTTCAGTAGTTTTTAAGTGATGCGCAAAAACGAACAAACAACCGGATAAACAGAATAACAGACAATAATCTATAAATGGTCGTAATGAATTATTATGGGATGGGATGGTCGGGGATCTACCTCCTAGCGGTCGTACCCGGGCAACGGCATCACAAGCTACCAAGTTTGTGGTGGTGGCTGAACGATCCCCCACAGTGGTGTGGTAGGCTCTGCAAGGAGCCGCCTGGCTCGCGACCGCTCCTGCCGGAGTCTGGTGCCAAGCAGCTTGCTGCGTTCCGTCGGTGTGCAGGAGTGCCAGTGCCCTGTCTATCCATCAAACTAAACAAGTTTTACTATGGGAGCAAACCAATCGAAACAAAAAAAAATCTGCTGTCCCATACACTGCACCCGCTGCCGCTGCCATGTATGGGACAGCATATTTTTTTTTCCGAATGTTTTGCTCCCTAGTAAATTTGTTCAGTTTGATGGATATACTCTTAGTTTAAAAGGATGCTAATGATATCAATTTCACATTTAATGTTATGTACAAAGTTTACAATTTTATTAACGTACCCATATTTTTATTAGAGAAGTGAAGAAGTAGATAGGGATTGGGTTCTTCAAGCCTCAGCTCCAACCCAGTTCTTTTCATAGGTGTCGTTATAGTTGTAAGAAAATTTATGGTTTTTAGTTTTCTGTAGTAAAACATGAAACCAATTTTTTCACCTATTGAAATAAAATTTGGTGTGAAGATTAATAAAGCCAAATCAGAAATGTATCTAATAATTATGAAAAAATGAGCAAATTAAGAAAGTAAACAATTCTGCTGTTTACTCATTGGTACAAATGTCATCTGCGCAGATTCGAACCCGGCGCTTCATGATTGAGGGTCCAAACCTTTCAGCAACGAGCCACCCACGCTCACCCTGTATACATAAATCAAATTACACCTACCTATACAAAACGTCCCTACATGTACCGGAAGTAGTATCACCTGGCCACCGGATGTAGCCAGCTGGCTCTATACGCCCCTGATTTTGATTCAACTCATGAATATTTCATATATCGAGGCTACTGAATGGAGCCGGTCAGAGGAAGTTTTGAAAACAAGTGAGTTTGTTGCTTATAATGTTTCTGTTGCTTCGACAAATATGAGAAAAGGCTTGTTTATATAGAAATAACAAAACGTTATTATTGCAAACCGTAGCTTGGAACACTGACTATTTTTAATGAGGGATTTTCAGAAAGCCATTAAAAAAGAAAAGTAGTTCCTAATGGCTCGATAGATGGCGTTAACGAGACAGGGGCGAGCGACCTTGCACATAATAACATACAAATGAATTAGTAAGAATTTATGTTTTTAAGTAAGCAGCAAAATATGAACATACATTTCATCAACGGATGCGTCTGACTCAGTGTCATACATTTTTGTTCACTTTTTAGCCTTAATTTTTCGTCTTCGGTCCCCCTCTGCTGCCTCTGCTTTTTTTATGATTTCACTAGATAAACTTATGGTGAATATGTGAGTATAAATACCAAAAATCTGAAACTATTTTAAGTTCTTCTAAAACGAGAAAAATGTTTAAAAATACAAGAAAATACGTCATCTTTGTGTCGATTTTCTATCGAGTGAAGTAATTCCAATCGTGTATTCAATTTATGATTTCACTAGATAAACTATTCAAAAATGCTGAGGTACGACTTTGGTTTCGGTAAATTTTATAAATCATGTCGAAAAATAAAAAATAAAAGATGCCTCCAAGGTATTTTGTCCTACCATTGATACAAACATTGTGCTAATACCGATGCGTTTGTATTATATACAGGGTAAAAATTAAATACGTTACATATTCTCAGGGTGTGCTCTACAAACCATCAAACTGAACAACTTTCTCTATACAGGCTATTAAACAGTTACAATACTTTAAGGGGAAATTGTACCCAAGATACTGAACATTTTTCTCTAAGAAACCTATACGAAAACATAAGAATTCCATACTAAATGCAATCAGCTGATCGAAAATTTTAAGGAAAATTTAAAAAAATTGCTAATTTCTTACAACCTATACAGGTTCCTTTGGGGAAAGTTGTTCCGTATGCTACAATCACCCCTTAAAGTAATGCAACTGTTTACCCAAACACCCTGTAGGTAGAGCCAACATCGAAATCACGAAAAAAAACAGCTGTCCCATACATTTGATTCGATGTAGCGGTTGAAGTTTTCTATGGGACAGCTGTTTTTGTCGATTTCAGTGTGTTGGTCCCATATCCCATAATGAAAGTTGTTCAGTTTAATGGCCTAAAGCACCCAGGTTAACATCCTATACAGGGTCCATCTTAATATGCTGACATTCTATGGAACCACCAAATTGCTAATTTTTCGCTATTTCGATGTGTTGGTGCCATAGAGAAAGTTGTTCTGTTTGACGGTCTGATAATCGCCTTAAAAAATTGTCAGCATATTAAAAACGACACTATACAGGGTGTAAGAAAAAGTATCATTAACCTTTAAACCACATACTCTACCTATCAAACTGAACAACTTTTACTATGGGAGCAAAAAATTTAGAACAAAAAAAAAGTCAGCTGTCCCATACTAAA
This sequence comes from Agonopterix heracliana, assembly GCA_963693445.1. Lineage (NCBI taxonomy): Eukaryota > Metazoa > Arthropoda > Insecta > Lepidoptera > Depressariidae > Agonopterix > Agonopterix heracliana. The sequence goes on along the minus strand of OY856312.1, from coordinate 4,416,645 downwards.
CTGCAATACCTACTCGACGCAATCGTATGGGACAGCTGTTTTTTTTTTGTTCTGATTTTTTTGCTCCCATAGCAAAAGTTGTTCAGTTTGATGGTTAGAGTCTGTGGTTTAAAAGTTTAATGATACTTTTTCTTACACCTGTATAAATCTCAAACTCGTCTATTGATCACAGTTCCCACATTACATTTGCCACAACCATAACAATAGTTAAAGCATTATTATTATTAAAACGTAGGTATACTCGTTATGGAATATTCACGACAAATTCCGGATTTCATGCAGCTTCGCACGATGGAGTAGGTATCTACTCCCCAAGGCTTCCTTATGGCATCCGATACGAGGTCGACTCAGGTAATATCCACATTCATGAGATAAATTTCGTGTTCGTGAATATAGCACGACGAAATTGTTATGTTCATGTTAGAGATGTGATGGAGCTCCGGATTAGAAACAGTACTGTAACGGATATTATAATAAATATCCGAATCCGAAACTAGATTCGGATGTCTTGGTTGTCGTATTTATTTATTTGACTAAATTATATTAGTCTTTCTGATACAGCAGAGTTTTTTTTTCCATTAACCAACGCAAAGACCTAAATCAGATACGTCGCAACTGAAACGCCGCGTTTTTCTGCGACACTGTTTGATCTCAGAAATATCTCGGCGATATAGCTTCGAAGTTGTGGTGGAACGGCGATATCGCGACAATATCGTTCCGTCAACGCCGAAGCTCAAAAATTGCATATTATGTAATATAATGGCTCTTATATAGATATGTTATAAATGACTCTAATTGTATTTGGAACTGACAAAAGAAAATAAAATACATAAATATTAATTAAAACGTTAAACATGCCCTAAGTACCTATACTTACTTACTAATTTAATATTAAATGACTTTATCCGAATTGTCATTGCAAACGTTTTTTTTTTCTTTTTTAATCATGTTACCTATGTAGTAGTTATTGAATATTTGTGTTCAATTTGATAACATCATTAATATCTTACCCAAAATTTTAATTCGAATCCCAAATAATCATAACATCTCTACTTAGTAAGTACTTGGAGAAATAGGTGTTTACGTGAAATAGGTTTGAAGTTGTGCTGAAGCCAACGGCAAAGATTGTAAATATAAGCAAATACCAACCCTTTTACGCTATTGACTAATATTTTATTTGACAGCTGAAGGGGTAGGTAGGTAAACACATAGAGGGTGACAATGAGCTGAGGACCCGAACAAGATCTGAATAGAAGATAATTTATTGACGTCACACTTGTACTAATAATTTATATACCTTTTCTCCCCTCCGGACGGAAAGCGTCAATTGTGGTCCCGCTACGCTAAACTAAGTTGTCGCTTTCCACCTCCGTCAAGGAGAAAAATAGTATGACGGACTGTAAATAAGAAAGCCTCGATCAGATCTAATGTAATTGTTGACCGAGGCCTGTTCTTGTCCTCGGTGTGTAATCTACTAGTTTATCATCATCTCTGAATTTTGGCATATTTAAGAGGATAATAATTCGGAGCGCGCTCCATACAAACGTACTTTGGTGATATTTTCAATACTAACCAACTAAAGTCAATAAAATTTTGCAGAAACAATCTAGAAATAAATTTCTATGCTTGTATCGAGTCAGATTTTCGTAAAAATGTATAGTTTTAAAGTTAAAGTGCCTCAAAGATTCCCATACAAGTTTTAAATTATTCCTAGCATTGAAACTGTATATTTTAACGAAAATCTGACTCCATACAAGCATAAAGATTTGTTTCTAGATTCTAGTTTCTTGGTAAAAGTAGGTGGAAATACCTCGGAGTCATCTTTTATTTTTCATTTTACGACTAGATTTATACCATTGAAGTATTAGGTGTAATGATACTCCGAAGATGGTGGTACAAAGAGCGTTTATTGAATCCGTTCATTGATATTTATAATGAGTAGGTATCGCTGACCCAAGCAATATGCGTTTATGTAGCGGTAAACCAAAGTGTTACTGCTAAACTCTAAAACTAGCCTTTTGCTACGTTACCATATTACACCTCCCCCAAAAGTCCCTTCACCCCCGGGGTCGCAGAGAAAAAAAAATTTTTTTACGCATGTTCCTTGTTTTCAAAAATAATTACTTAAAAGAAAAAAATTTTTTTTTTGTATTACATTGCTACAAAATATATCTGTTAATTGACAGAGTACTTAATTGACAATTACAAACAGAATTAATTTTATTAAGTACACAAAATAAAAATATCTCTCATTTCATTACAAGTTATTAAATACATTTTTATCTCAAACATCGTTTATAATGTTTTATTAATAAACAAATTTTTCATTTCACAACTTTTTTTTTTTCATATTACACACTTTCATAATTATTAACAAGTAGATACATATTAGTAATACGGTATTGGTACCCTTACCCTTAGGTAAAATAAACAAAATTAAAAAAAAACTTTTTACCATAACGCACTTGGAGATTTACTCCTGACAATTCCATAAATTGTTATGCCTTTCACGGACACCTGTGACGGTCGACTATGATCAAGGACATTAACTCGGCTGTGCTTCTGCGCACGCCCTAACCATAATTGTGCGTTGGCCTTACCGAGGTTCCACTTTCTAGTGAACCTATAAAATAGTTACAAGTTACCATTTAAGACATTTGTCTCCAAAAGGATTTCACGGAGGATACGATAGCTCACACTATGATCAATCGCTAAAGGACTAGTACTCTAACTTCAAAACATACCCACGTACCATACCTTAGTATCTATATGTTCTATTAATCAATTTATGAAACAATTTCTAATTTTAAAATAAATGTAAAACGATGAGAGAAAATTAATAATCATGATCTATGTATTCATCTTTCGCAATCAGTGTATAAAGAAAAAAAATATTATGACTTTAAATCTCTCAAAGTTACTAGGTGATCATTCTGGTAACTAGTTAAATTATAAATCATTATACTCTACAAGAATGCTTCAGCATCGCGAGGATATCAAATTACATTCAAATATTATTTAAATGTCGCATATTGTCGGCGCTAACGCTCGACCTACATTAATTTCTGCTGACTGGTGCGAGGTGCACTGACCGATGTTACTTATTGCGAAATATGTACACAAATAACATTCCTTTGACTAACTATTGACTTTACTGAGTTACTTTATATAGTTAAAATTTTAGCGAATTTATTCAGCGATACCTCTTAACATCTAAACTATTGGTTTGGTATATAATATATTTAACAAAAAAAATAGGCTACTGAAGCCATGCCATGAAGTATTAGGTTTAACACAAAAAAAAAAAATGCTACCAAAAAGGTCGCAAAGATTAAAAAATGAGTAATTTCTGATAATATTAATTATAGAACCTAAATTTTGTTTAAAAAATTTTTTTTTAAGTAGAAACTTAAAAATTACTATCGGCTTAAATACCTATTGTAAGCGGGTCAGGCAGGGCGTTAACGTCGGCGTCGTGCTGACTCGGCGCGGACGTGACGCTCGAGGCCGCATGCTGCTCGGAGCGCCGCATGCTGGTTGGGCCGGGATAACCCTGGACTCCTCGTACTCCAATACTGCCGCTACTCGTGCCGGGCTATACCCTGGACACATCCTTGCTCCCCTACGCTTCTTTCTTCTTTTGACGATGATCTTCTATAAGTATTTTCTTTCTTCCATATATTTATTATTTCTCATGATGATCTTCTATAAATATCTTCTTTCTTCTATTTACTTTGTTGGTCTTCTTAAATGATTTTTCTTTTCTGTAATGGTTTTTCTTTCTTCTGAATTTCTCTTCTAATTTTCGACTTAATTTTTCTTTTTGGACTTGATCTTCATTCTTGAGTTTTCAGAAGTCCTTAGCTCGCTGGCCTTAGGTCGCCATGAAGTATTAGGTGTAATGATACTCCGAAGATGGTGGTACAAAGAGCGTTTATTGAATCCGTTCATTGATATTTATAATGAGTAGGTATCGCTGACCCAAGCAATATGCGTTTATGTAGCGGTAAACCAAAGTGTTACTGCTAAACTCTAAAATTAGCCTTTTGCTACGTTACCATATTACACCATTTACCGAAACTAAAGTCATACCTCAGTATTTTTGGGTAGTTTATCTAGTGCAATCATAAACTGAATACACGATTGGAATTACTTCACTCGATAGAAAATCGTCAGAGGTATGTCGACTGAGCTATGTCAGTATTTTTGGATAGTTTAGCTAGTGAAATCATAAAAAAAGTCTAGAAAAAGTACTTTGGTTATTTCTTTTTAATCGAAAATACGGCTCACGCACACACTTTTCGGAGCGCTGGGCAATCGCGTTTCTCATAGAAAATATTCGTCGGGACCTATGGCCCCTTAAGCAATATTCTTAGCCCATATAACTATGGACGAGCTACGCGTGTAATTCTTCTAACAAACTTTTCTGCTGCTTTTTGCGAGGGAGAGACGCTCTTCACCCATCCATGTCCGAAAATCTCAAGATCGTAAACTAATAAACGAAAAACCTAAAAGAATTTACATAGGTATTATGAGAATTAATAAATGAATGACGTCTCATAGTTTTGAAACACGCAATTTGTTGTCATCTCCTATTTTCTCATACAAATTCAATAGCTACTTCGACAGCCATGAATGCAACATTCGGTACGGTCGGTTCGGTGCCGACCGAACTTTTGAGACTACATGTTTTTAACTTTAAGTTTAAATCTACTAGAAAAATGTTATTCCTCCACAAACAGAGTAATTATAAAGTTTTCAGTTTTCTCGTAAGAACATCGTAAACTACATTTGACCGGTTCTAAACTCCATTATACCTACGATTTATTACAATTTTACGAGCTTAGTTTACTTGCATTGTTCCGAACGACGCACATGAAGGAAACCGATGTTTTTCCGTATCTACAACATTGTTTCCAAACAATAAATTTGACGATCACAAACAACACAGGAAAAGGCTTTTTCTTTTTTCACACTCGACAAAGATTAACTTGCAATACCGTACAGTGGCCATCAGATAGCAGATAAGCTGTTCAAAAAACAAAATGAAATCCCTAAGCACATCACTTCAAAAAAGCTGGATCGATTTGGCGTTTTTTTTTTTATTTTCTTTATAGTCCGAAAAAGGTTTTTAGATATAACAACGTCGGTCTGGTCAGCTCATGGAGGACAGAATGAAGCGGAGGGGTCGCTAAGCAATATTTCTATCGAAGTAAGTGTCGCCAAAATGCAGGAACGGGGTTCAAGACGGGTGCACAGGTTCCGCCTCTAAAACCGAATCCAGGAACAGCGCACTTCATCGTTTTAGATGTACGGTTTAGGTGGATTTTAATTTCCTATCCATAACTAAATTAAATTATATACTTAAAGCTGCAAGCGACTGTACGTAAAAATTGTTAACTTAATATTTCTTAAAACAAGATGACCAAAAAACATGAAACAAAAGATTCGTATTGCAGCACAGAGAGCCCACAGTATTGCACGCCACATTATGCCCCTCGCCTCGCCGGCACCGCCGTGACGACACGCTGCAATGAACGCATTGTCATACCGACACAAAGCCTCGTAATGGATTACAAATTGTGACGTCACTGCTTTATAATAAAGAGTCCTGGAGGTCGCAAGGGGTAGGATTTAGGATAAGCCCAAAATTACGTAATGGCATTTATAGAGGCCTACGTCTTGATGCCTTTTTGATGTGAAACATCTATTGGTATAGCCTTGGCAGTAAAACCTAGGACCAAAGTAAAACTGAGACGTATGCCGTGACGGAAATGGATCTCAGGCCATTTTACAGCTGCGGAAGTTAGAAATTTTCGAAAAACGCTTACGTGTTCGGGGAGTGTGGTATTACGTTTTTTCACTTTTTTTTGTAATTTTATTATTTCTAAACTGTTAAATAAAGATGACATTTAAAGGATTCAAAAGCATCGTTACAGATTACAAATTATGATGCATACCTTTGCATGTCAGTGGGAAGACAGCGCTTCTATAATATTTTATAGAGCGGCTTATTTTAAGCCTGCCTTTTCAAGTAGCTTTAATATTCCAGCAAAAATGGATACATCTTCTCAAAGTAACTGCTCGAAATACCTTCATATCTAGTCGTGGACAAACTGCATTTATAATTTTTAGCTAAGCCCATTTTCTCGACTGCTCTGAGATCTGCCAAGAGCACACCACATTTAAGGGCCTCCAAACCAAACTAATGTGCCCCAAGGGCCTCAACCTACCGAAGTATCTGTATAGTGCTTAAATCAGACACTAAAGTTTTTTAATTTGATTGCGTTTTTACGTCTAACGCCAAGTTACTCTGCTGCATTATTTCAAAAGTAAACATTTTTTTTACCTATCTAGTAGGTAAAAATAAAAATGAGAACGTTAGAATATGCAAATGTGATAAAAAAGAATGATTGCAGAAAAATTCGCTCTTGTTATGAGAAAATTAAATGTTCATAAAGGTCGAGAAAATACATAATTTGTATTCAGGTGTAAACTTCAATGTGTTACATACTTTAGTGGGTGCTTCGTACCATCAAACTGAACAACTAAGCACTATAGGATTAACTTTTGGTCCTTAAGACGCTGTTATCCGGTCGAGGCCGTTTTTTGAACACGAACGAAAGTGTTTTAAACTGTGTTTTAAAGTCTGAAAACCAATTATGTCTTATTTAAGGATCTGGCTGATAGGCGACCGTTCTCAGTTACACGATTAGATTAAGTTTAATAGATAGAAAAAAATCGCAAAGTTACCCCTTTTTGTTATGTTTTTTCAATACTATGATTAAACTGCTGATATTTAACTTTTTATTCTTGTACTTAACTAAATACTTTCAATATTTCTAGTGAACTCCGTAGAATTTTGAGCTTAGAAAGCCCATGAGCAAAGATATTGATGAAAACCACGTTTTTTTGCGATCCTGCTTTCAATTGGAGCGGGATGGCTAATTGCAAACTTATGCTTGAAAAAAAGAGACGCTTGCACTTGGATAACCTGGCCTTAAGTTTGCAGGGCTATAATGGGTCTATATCTATACAGGGTGTAGATTGTATCAAAGAGTAGCTACTGTACGAGACGGGGTGCGGTTTCGAAGCCGGAACAGGGTGCATCAGACTATGAAACTGAAGAACTTTTACCATTTACCATTGGATCAACTTATCGCGTAAAAATCAGCTGTATCATACATTGTTATCGAGAAGCCATTGACATTTTCTATGGAATATTTTGCTATTTCTATTTTCTATTTCGATATTGACTCCATACTTAGTATAAGTTTTTCAGTTTGATGGTCTAAACTTTAGACTTTAGCCAGTACACATGTGCCAGTACACAGGTGACATTGGCTACCCTTTAGACTCTAAAGGGTAGCAAATGTCACCCTGTACTGGCTTCAAAACGACCCCGATTTTATAGTGTAGTCTCCCAACTCGTCTCACGAGTTACAACCGTGTTCATTTTCAAGTAAACTTCCACAGTCTCCGATTAATTAATTAACTTATAGAGGCCTCAATTTTCGCTGAGGCCAAAAATTCGAATTTATCTAATCCGAACACAACGTAAGAGCTGAGATCAAAGGGGAATTCCTGGCTAACTTCGGCAACCAATTTACAAAGTAAATTGAAGTTGAGTGGAAAAGTAGGAGATTATAATTAATATGATATTTAGTTATTATTTGGGTTGGATAGTGATGATAATTACATATTCTATTATATTCTTTTTTTTTTAAATGGCTGCCATCTTGGGTAAGTATGTGATGATTTTGTCAATGTCTAGTTTTTGTAGCAAAAGTGCTTGTGGCAGTTTATGTATTTTGGTAACTTCAAGGATTGTTTTTCGAAAAGAACACTATCTTGAGCCACCACTGGAGCTTCGTTGTAGGCCCGGGAGGGGGCAACCAACAATCGACGAGCGACGCGTCTGCCCAATATCAGACCTACAACGCGACTCCAAAACTACATACATCTACACTTCTAAACAGTATGTCTCGCAAGCTACCCCCGAGAAAACGACAAAAATCGAGATATACCTCGATCTTGCATCTTTCTTTATTTCACGCAAAAACAGTGCTCACAACTTTTTTTGTAGTTTTGTCGCATTGTCGTGGGTGGCATGCTAGCCGTGCAGGGTGTAAACTTAAATGCGTTACATACTTAAAGGGGTGATTCAGGCCATCAAACTAAACAACTTTTACTATTGAACCAACTTTGAAATCGCTAAGAAAAATCTGTTGTTTCGTAGAAAATGTCAATAGCTACTAACCTACACAAACGTACGTGTACAGTAATATGAATATTGAAAATGCTGAAATTCTTTTTCATTTTGCTTGCGCCCTCGCGTGCGCCTCGTCGGCCGGTCAAACAACGACTGTGGCGTAATTGGTTCTCTTTATAATTGTTTTGGTGCTCTTTTGGTTCGGACACTTTTGAGCGCGGACTGTGTCATTTCATTTTCTTTAATTCTCATAACGTGTTTTCTGCTTCTTCTTTTCTCATATCTTTCTTCTTAACCGGTTAGTATTTTTTTAGAGCACAGTAACAACTTATAAAATAAAACATTCATAATTTTACCCAGTCTTTGCTGTCACAAAACTCCTTGTAAACTTGCAGTTGGAACATCCTGGGATATAACAAAGTTTATGTCACTTTAAATAAACAAAGTCTGCGCCCTAAGCGTTGGTTCTTTATATCGCACTAACATTTTATATTATATTTAAATTTAAGTTCACGAGAAAATGATAAAATGGTAGGTAAGTTAAGTTGTAAAAATAAAAAATACATTACAAATGCCCGGTGGTGTATAGAGATATTGTAATGCAGGGTATTAGGGTAATCAGTTGCATTACTTTAAGTGTATAATTACTATAAGAAAATGTAAAAAATACAACAGCCCAAAAAAATTAATAAAAAAAACGGTTAGACGACTCTCGACCAAAAAAGAACCAAAACATAGACTTCGTTCCACAACTTCAAAGTTTGGACATATAATTACAGTCAAAACCACTTTTGCCTGATTTTTGCAGTCAAAAGGGATTTTGACCGGTTATTTGTTTATAGACCCCAGATCTAAGGTTAGCGAGGACCATGACCAGGAAGTGACGATCATGTTAGGTCTCTTGCGACCACCAAATTGCTACTGTTTACTCCATTTGTTTTATTACTTTAACCACGACCGCTTAAAAAATATTAATGAAAACCGGTCAATGTGATTAATTTATTATACCTTCATCATGGTAATGTTAATAATAACCGGTAATTATTAATAATTTCCAATTAATTACTGTGACCATACAGGGTCTAACTTAATAAGCTGACACTTTTTAAGAGGATGATCAAACCATCAACGTGAATAATGTTCTGCATGGGACCAAAACCGAAATCGCAAAAAGAAAAACAGCTATCCCATACATTTGGTTCGAGTAGGTTTGCAGTTTTGTATGGAACAGCTGATTTTTGTTCGCGATTTCGATGTTGGTGCCATACAGAAAATTGTTCAGTTTGACGGTCTAATCATCCCATTAAAAAGTGTCAGCATATATTATGAAGGCCCTATACAACGTGTTCATGAATAAGCGCAAAACCTCATACCTAAAATGCGAATAACATCAAATTTTAAGTAGGGTAGGCCCTACACCCCAAACGAAAACGAAATAAAACGAAATAATTAGATTGATATTATAATTTCATTATCGTAATTTCATCATTGTATCTCTCTATCTATACTTAGGTACACGTTAATTACCTAATTTACTAATAACCTTATTTAAATTAAAATCAATTTAGTCATTTTATTAATTAAAATTTGATCTTATTCGCATTTTAAGTTTTCATGCAAAAACAATATGTTTTTATTTCAGCAGTGAATAAATGCGTTAGCGTGCTCATGGATACATTTTAACAATCTTGTTTTGGTAATACCTAAGTAGGGTGAGTGTACCCGTGCGGTGGGTTGACATCGAGTTCAGTAAATTTTCAGTAAACTTATATAATTTAATATTTTGAAAAAATTTAACCCTTGTTGAAACCTTGATTAATAATTATACTCTTGTTTCTAAACAAACTACTTTCTAGTTTTGCGTTAATTCAATAACATGTTGTATAAAACACTAGTTTATAATTATTAACACAATTTTAATGGTGTCTTCAGACAATTGAACTAAACAACTTTCTCTTTCTCTAGGAATATAGGTAGAAAAACGAGATTTTTTTTTAATTTCTCAAACTAAATGTACGGTTCAACCGATTGATTTTCCATGGGTGGTCCAAGCATTTTTAAGCTGATGATAATGATGATGATGAATAGAGAAGAAACCAGATAATATTACCAACTATAATTATACAAGGTGTTATAAAACTACAAATAAACATTTAAGGGGGTGGTGTAGACCATCAAACTGAACAACTTTCACTATGGGACCAATATCGAAATAGCGAAAAAAAAAATTATGTTCTATACTCTACAAATCGACTAGAGCTAAAATATGTATGGGATATGAGATATTTTTTTTCGCGATTTCGATGTTGGTCCTATAGAGAAAGTTGTTCAGTTTGACGGTCTAAACAACCCCCTTAAGAGTTTTAAAAATTTATTGTTACATATGAAACACCTTGTATAATAATATATAAAAATAATAATTATAACCATGATAATATTAATTGTATACCGCCCATTTTTTCCTCAAACTAGAAGAACTCCACGGATGATGATGATGACGAAGCTAAAAAACTATCGCATTTAAACTACAGGGCTACAAGAAATCCTCAAAACGTTAGTAATCCTTGCTAGTTTTATTATTTCAAACAAAAAACCTTTGTTAAACAAAGTTTCATGAAAGACGGCTCCTTAATGAACTTCTTTGTAATTCTGGTTTCAAAGTAGAGTTTTTTTAAAAAGCAAGAGCTGTAGAGTGAATTTTTAAATGTTTTGCATAAGGTCGAAAGAAGATGTTGAGGAAGGTGTATGCTTCGTTGGTTTGGTCGTTTGGTCATTTTGAGAGGGTGAATGTCAGTATGACAGTAGATGTACGGAAGATATTATAGTGCTAATATGAATGGAAGTGTCGGCAGAGGGCGCCCTCTTAATGCGTTCACACACGATGACGCATTGACGCAGCGGCAGACGTCAGTCCGTCATTTGTGAAGCAAGGAGTTGTATGAAACCGCACGTAGAAGCACACACGGTGACGCATTGACGCACCTGGTGTGGTTCTATGGACTGACATCTGCCGCTCCGTCAGTGCGTCATCGTGTGTGAACGCACTGAGGACTTACTCTGATCTAATCGGTTGCGTCAAGGTAAGGTGCGGAGTACTCGAAACCGACGGGCGAGTTTGAAGAGATGTGTGGATGTGAATGAGGCAAAAGAGGTTGTAAGAATCGCAATAGATTGCGCGCCATGGTCTCTGGCTACCCCACTTGGAAAGAGGCTTGACGTTATAGATAGATAGCAAAGGTAGAACAAACATTTTATTAGAAAATCAAGAAAATGCGATAAATAACAAAATTGGCAGTTCTTTGATCATAATGAAGGATCACCTCCACTGTCTGAGCTGAACGATTTAAGCCCTCCTGAACAATTAGAGTGACTATTAGTGTGACTTTAGTGTGACTATTAGTGGGATATACACTATTTACAATGACAATATGACACACATTACTGGGAATGCTAGGAGACATTTTGTTTAACGCCTTAAGTAATCAGTTAATTATTATTATAAATTACAATTGTCATCTTTATGAAATAGGGCTGTGTGTGTCATTGTAAATTACAATGGTCACGTAAAGTCGCATTTATGAAATAGGCACCTGAAGTAAGTAGTAGTTATTAATATCAGAATATTTTCAAACCAACCAAACAATAAAGCCTAGCAACATGTACCTATCTATAATGTATTCTTTAAAGTTTATATTTTGTTCCAATAATACAAAAAAACATAATTTTTGTCAGTTCCGCAAAAATTGTGAACTGGAGTGAACACGATATTTGTGTCATATAAAATTCTCTTTTTTTTGTGCATAAAATTGACATCAATATCGTTACAGAGCAGCGCGATTCCAATACCAAGTCAAGGGTAAAAATTGCCGCAGCAAACCAGACTCTATTTTCATCTACACAGAAAAAATGTAGCGAGCTGTCACATTCAGCTTGGGCTTTAAAACGAAAAGCACTGAAATCCGGACAGCTTGTCACTACCACAAAAAGGGTGGAAGCGAAAAAATAATCAAATTGTTTTTTACTGAAAAAAGTAACCTTTTGGCGCTCATTGAACTTTTTAGTCAACTAAATGATAATTTATTCCTTTCTCAGTTGTTGCGAGGCTATTGCTCCCATAAGTTTCTTAAAGTTAAATTCTTTTTACATTAATTACTTTCGTCTGGCTGCTTTACATCGGACAGGAAGTTTCACATTTAATTTCTTTGATGGAATAACGTTAAAATCGAATTGACCTTTACCTATCAAAAGTATTTTATTGGCATATCGACTACCGCTAGTCTTCGATCTTTACAGAGGGCCTGCCATGAGTTTTCACTGTAAAGCCTGACCAGGAATATAAAAAACCTGGTTTGGGGGCGCTGCAATCGACTGTTACCTTTAATGTTAGTGTTCCAAGTATAAAAATTAGTTCCAATGATTTTCCGTAACATGGCGAGGTTTTTTATATTTCTGGGGGTCTACCATGAGTTTTTACTGTACTTCACTACTATAGTAACGTCACCAATTTTGTATTGAATTTTGTACAGCGCTCCTAGTGGTTACGTTGAAAACTAAATTCTGTCATACAAATTGGCGACGTAACTACAATAGTAAAATACGCTGAAAACTCATGGTAGACCTACTGGTCAGGCTTTACTTTACTACTGTAGGCACGTCACCAATTCGTATGACAGAAGATAGTTCTCAACGTAACCACAGCGCTCCTAGCGCTGTACGAATTTCAATATAAAATTAGTGACGTAACTACAGTAGTAAAGTTCGGTGAAAACTCATGGTAGACCCACTGGAGTGGGTAGAACATGGAAATTTTTCATGATCTTCGTCTTGTTCATGTTCATTTCTCGATTGGAGGCTTTGCTATGGTCATCGACTTGAGCGTTCTACTAAGGTCACCGCCGATGACTATAAATTGTCGGTAAACTAAAGGTGACTGAGTACTCACCGTTTATGTTGATACATCGACTACTCTGCTTTTCTGCGGTACGTCTACGTACGTCCATACAAGAATTTTGCACTGCACCAAAACAACAATATTGTTCCACTTATTAACATTGACCTTTAGCAGAAATCCAAAGAACGTAACCTTGGAATATCTCAAACGACTTGGCCACTAACTGCATAACTGTCTAAATTAACCCCTCATAACGTATGGGGTGATATCACTCATCAACAGCAATATTACACGGGGTGGGCTATTAATTACGACGCGAGAGTAAATTAAGCCGATTACGTAGGACCTGGGAGCGAGTATGATTTGTGTGTCGCACCGACTGCGTTTACACTGTAAAACATTATTTATTTAACATTTTATCTTATGGCTTACAGTCGTGTCATGTTGTGAATCGTTAACATGTGGCGGTATGGCTGTTGAAATACATTGGTATCATTTTGATTCCCTTTGACAATAGAACCATTTTTCTGGTTAATTTGACGGTATTTGCACCCTGTGGATAGTTCATGAAGCCGACAGATTTACGTGATTCGGGTATGTCTACAGATAATAGGAATCTTGGAATTAGTATTTGATTCGTGACAATTTGTGTTTTTTATTCCATTCATCCATTACAGCTCCATCCATCTAACCAATCCAACTTCGGATTATGTCTCCTTCAATGACATTCACGACTTTCTGTCTTTGACCCTGAGCCGCATGTTGCCTGACATCAAAGATGTGTCATCTTTCTTATCCTCATCTTCTATCGAGTCGATGCCATGTTTTTCTAATTCTTTCCAGGCCAGAGTTTCGCCACACGGATAGCATTACCGGCAGCATCTATAAGCTCCATTCGCGTGCAGGTGTCCGGCGGGGCAAGAAGGGCAGAAATCCTCAGACTGTGGCTGTGTCATTCCAATATTATGAGGACCATCCGACCCTACCGTCTAAGTAACCCCACTTGAACTGGTAGTCTTTTCTACGACGTAGTCATTTATCGATAAGAAAAAAAAGTCTTTCGTCTTTTCTTCTATCTTTCTTGTAGGCGACCTCTACTCCACCTGGTTTCAATCTGAGTTCTTCTGATCCATTGCTCAGCATCCTTACGTGCATTATTTCCTGTCTACCTACCTATGTTATATTAGTTAATAGAACATTATTTTAGAATAATCGTAACAACGCATCGTTTAGTGTAAAATGATCTCTAAAGACCTCAGGGTCGCAGATGAGAACAATTGTACGGTACGTAACTAACCTAAGTATATACAGGATGTTAAATTCAATATCAAAGAGGGATGTTTCAGACAATCAAACTAATCCACTTTCAATATGGAGCCAACTAAGAAATTGCGAAAATGTACGAGTATGACGCAGCAGATTTTTTTCGCGATTTCAATGTTGGCTCGGTTGGCTCCATAGTGAACGTTTTTTAGTTTGTTGGTCTGAAGCACCCTGTTCAATATGTAAAGCATTTAATTTTACTCCCTCTATGATAATTAATATGGCTGGTCTTTGCCAAATGCATTCGTTTGAGAACATTCAGATTCTATGTTTTGAACGAAAGATTTTTTAGTTGTACGAATCGTTAAAAATTTACAATACATTTTCCAATCTGTGTTCTGGTTTCGCTATCTTTTTTTTAAATTCTTTCATTTGGAATGTGTTTAATTAAAAAAATCGAATGCTAGATTCGCTCATGGCATCGTCCTCACCGATTGAATAGGTGTTCGTTTATTCAGTTTGAGATCTACTCTCCTCTTTTGTTTCACAAAGTTGCTAATGTACAATAGGAATAGTCACTAAATACAAGGTGAGAGGAAGTGGGCAACAGTTCAGCATGTTGGCTTAGTTGTGGAAGGTGAAGGCAAGATTCTACTCAACTTACTGCAGGGCAAAGCCCTCGTCTCACGAATAAAGGTTATCGCACACTACAACGGCACCGATACCGCACCGCTTTAAATCGTGTGTAGTGTGGTATAATATGTGGTACAATGCCAAGATGAAAAAGTCAACGGCCCGCGGCGGCGGTAAGCACGCTTTCCGCTACCATACAACTCGACTATACAGAGCCCTTCCTTATATGCTGACACATTTTAAGGGGATGATCAGACCATCAAACTGAACAACTTTCTCTGTGGGACCAACATCGAAATCGCGAAAAAAAACAGCTGTCCCATACATTGGCTCAAGTAGGTTTGCAGTTTTGTATTGAACAGCATAATTTTTTTTCGCTATTTCGATGATGTTGCTACAGAGAAAGTTGTTCAGTATAACGTTCAAGTAGGTTATTCCACTACTTACAGCGATTTGACGTCGGAAATCTGATGCTGGGGGGTATTCACAGTTCATATTCCATATTTGTTCCGGTAGCATCAGGTGTATTTGAAACATAGCTGGCTTTTTGGTGAATGAGAGAGACGTAAGGAAACCTACATGCTTCAATTTCACTACCTGTCACACAGAGTTTAGGCAATGCAAGTGAAATTTCGATATTCGGATTACCCTATTCTCTAGAATATCTCTGACTTGCAGCCTTCTAGCCTCAGGAAACATTTGATATGCAACATCCATTGTCCATCGCGAACGGAGTAATGGTAAAATGTCCTGTAAATATTTTCAAGCCACCCCAAAATGCTTCTTATACAGGACTTTAATATAAACGCCATGTATATATTTAAATATTATTGTTTATACACATGTAGCTAACAGCCATGTTGTGCTATTTAGAATCAAATTAAAGATCGTCGATTAATTACGTTCTCTGATTAGTGGACTCGGTAGCGAAATTGGATAACGCACTTCCCCGGATTGGAAGAGTGCGGGTTCAAGTCCCGCCCGAGACAAATTTTTTAATCTTTAATTTGCCAAGGATATACTTTCATTATACATCAAAATAAATAACAAAACGCATTGCGTCGAAAAATATGTACATTAATTGGTTATTTGAAACTTATGTTTATTATCAGAAAAGAGAAAAGGTTAACATTATTAAAATTACCACTTCTTGAATTACAAAGAAAAATAAAAAAAACATGTCTATTCTATTCAAGATTTTATGCAAACTGTTTAATTAAAGAATAAGAATATTTTATGAAAACATTGTACAAGTGGTGTTTTCTAAAAGAGCCTTTATCAGGTTTAGTGTCTAATCTTGTCTTTTATTAATTTTCAATATCGAAGCTTTATTAAAATCTAGTTTATGCATGCGAAGCGACTTCCATTGAACCCCGAAGGGTTTTTAATTGAATTTGTATTCAATAACAGACACAGCTGGGCCTGGCTTTATTAGTAGCTCTTTAAATTAGAAAAATGGGGTTTTAGTTTTTAAGATAACAAAAGGAATAATTTATGTTTTAAATTAAAATACGAACTTGGAAATAAAATTTAACGACAAAGCGACATTCTGCGAAAGCGACGTTTTGTGAAATATACATTGTATGGACTTTCTGCGAACGGTGGACATTCTGCACCTGCGCCCATTCGATCTGTACCAGACAAATCGATAGTTTTTTTCGACCAAGCTATCAGATTCATTCGATCGGCGTTTAAAAAGTCATTAGTTCATTCGATCTCCCTTCAATCGACCAGCGGAAGTTCGATGTCCCGAACGGAAACCCTCATTATCGGATAGTGGACTCGGCGATGGTGTTTTTTTGTGTGTCATTTGTGTCAGTCAATTGCAACATTCTAAAATCTTTAATTAAATAATAGTACCGGAAAGAGGCGGCGAGACGGGAACCCGTTGGATGAAGGCAGCGCAGGACCGGTTGGTCGTTGTGGCGATCCTTGGGGGAGGCCTATGTCCAGCAGAGGACGTCGGCCATCGGCTGTGATAATTATGAAATGATGGTACTTTCATGCTTGTGTGCTGTAAATATATTTAATACTTCCCAGAAACATTGATTCAATAGTTCAAATTGTGAACAAAATTAACATTGCATGTATCCGCGTATTCGTGTACACACGACGACAGGTCGGGTTACCCTGTTTGGACTTTGAATTCTTAGAAGTTAAACGCTGCGAATCGTGCGAGAGGGTGCGGTATGTTGTTGTTTCGTCTCACGGCACGCTGCGCCCGCGCCGGCAGCCGCGTCTTTGCAGGCTCTCTACCGCACTATTTTGTGTTTTGTACGTAATGTTGTTATGGGTATTATAGGATGCGTAACATTATGTGTCGCCGTGTGTACAAACAGAGAACCTCTCTTATGAAGTCGGTTTAAAATAGCAGCATAGGGTTAATTAAGGGTAAACAGTTGAATCAAGGGGTGATTTTACTCATGATACTGAACAACATTTCCTATGAAACCCATAGGAAATTCGCAAAAAAAATTTTGGACTCTATTCTACTCCATTTTTATTAAATGGCGTTTCCTTGTTAGATTTCGCCAGTGTCAAGTGTTGAAGATATATTTAACAGATATTGTACGGTAATAGGATATGGCGATCTCAAAGCCCCGTTTTTAAACAAAAACACACACTCGAAACCGCCATAAAACGGCGGAGCCACGTGGCCAATAAAATCGCGAGCCGACAAAACGACTACTTGTTACCCCCTTAGCCACGAGACTCCCCTTTTTGGACTCTCCATGCGAAATGCAATCAGCTGATCGTAAGTTTGTATGAAAAATAGATTTCTTTTTCTTGAATTTCCTATAGGTTTCTTAGGGAAGTTGTTTAGTATTATGGGTATAGTACAACGTAACGCAACTGTTTACCCAAACACCCTGTAGGCAATTGCTTAAGTCTAAAGCTCTTCTAAATAAACAAATATAGGTACTAACATAATCCAAAATTTAATTTCCCCAGGACGTAACAACAGAAGGAGCAACGCGTCCAATAACAAACGAATTGCTTATAAATATTAAAATATTGAAATCCGTTTTATTATGCAGTCAAAACCAGTGAACAACAAAATATATTGCGGTTGCTTAACATGATAAAGTGGTATAAATCCGCTTAATACGATACAGTTTCAGATTTATTTATTGTTAAGCTGAGGATCGGTCATTGCTATCAGGTATGATACTAAAAACATAAGAAAAACTACTAAAACAAAAGAACAAAAGAAGTTAAATTTCAATGCTAGGATTAATTTAAAGATTTTGTATGGAAACTTTGAGCAACTGTAACTTTACATTTTAACAAAAATCTTACAAAATGAGAGAACAGTTTTTAGATCGTGTTCAAAAAATTTCATTGACTTTCATTCGGTTGTAGAAACGCTCATTAAAATTAATCCTCAATTATCTCTTGCTAGCTTTTACTACGTCAGCAAGATGAAAAGTGACAGCAAGAGATTTAATGGAGGATTAATTATGCTATCGGTTATATCCTCTTAACAGGCCTCTGATCTGGTTTAATGAATATAATATATACTACAATCTAACCTGCCTGATCTAATGAGTCCTTAGACAATATAAAAAGATCATGTGCATTTGCAATCAATTTTAATACCTTATCATTAAACGAGACAGCCTATAATTGCGTAACAATAACTTCAAACTAGGCACGCTCGGGGTTCTCACAAGACTGTTTTTAACAATCAAAATTAGAAATTAAGAAATGGAATAAAATTCAAAGTTAATCTCATACTAGCTCGCCCCCCGCAAAAATTGGGAGACAAGTTTGTTAGTAGAAATTATACGCGTACCTCGTCCATAGTTATATTGTCTAAGACTGTGCCAAATTGCACTATTGAAAGAATGCTGAAAATATTATGTACCGTAATTGAGCACTACATACACAACAAGTTACATAACAGTTCAAAAATACGGGGCTATTTTCAACATTTATTATGCAAATGGGAGCTATTGTTGAATCGCGTAAACAGGTATTATGCGGAACCTAATTCAGAAACGTCGTTGAATTTATTGCACTAAATTGTACCTGCGCCTGAGTAATTAATGGGTTTGTTTTTTAGGGTTCCGTATAGTTCTCAAGAGGAGACTTTGAAGCTCAAAAACTATTTTTGTTAATCAATTTTGATAATCAATCAGGTGAGGTTCGAAACAACGGACGTGTGCACCTGATAATATTAGTGTAATGCGCACTGAAAAAAATGTTTAACCGAATAAAAAAGTATTTGTTTAATTCATAATTTAACCGAATATTTTCTTGAACTTAATTTAACTGAAAAACATTTGTGTCTGTTCTATCGAATCGCATATTTGGTCTATCAATGATGTGGCCTTTCGAACAAATGGCTCAACATTAAAATTAAACTTCGACCAGCGAAGCCCATCGAAGAAATAGCTTTTCGAACAAATGGGCTGCCGCCTAAATGACACTTCGATAACGTGGCGTCGAACAAATGGATTTCGACAAGATGTCTTTCGGTAAGAAGTCATGATCCCATAGAATGGATCCCACTAGGTGGACTGACGACTTTACAAAGGTTCATCAATATCATCAGGCTAACCTTATGAAGACCATTTGAAAATCATCGGACACATTTGAGCAGTATAGATATCTGTAATGAGTAGTAATGACACAAGAAAAGTGCCAAGAAATACCTGATGAAGCATAAGCATATGCTCACGACTATATTCCCCGAGGGGGTAGTCAGAGATATTCAGAAACCTCAGTTCTGAGTCAGAACATCCACGTTTCACCAGTAGTACCGAAACTCTGTCCAGTGTGACGGGGGGTGAGCCCGTCGCCACTTATAATGGACAGTGGGTACAATACACGCCTCGAAATTGAAGCATGCAGGTTTCCTCACGATGTTTTCCTTCACCGAAAAGCCAGTGATGTAACAAATCGTACATAAATTTTGAAAAACTCATTGGTACGAGTCGGCTTGAACGGGGATCGAACCATCGCCTCCTGCACGGCAGGCACTCGGTTACTCGCCACTGGACCACCACGGCTTTCATACCAAATACCTGATGAATATCCTTCAAAATGAAATGCGATTGACATGCGACATAGGGAAACTAGGGAACCCTCAATGTGGCAATCTAAACTTGGCCAGCTTTTATTATTTTTCTTTTTAGATGGTGTTTTCTCGCCAATTAATTATTTTACGGGTTCTACTGCTAGCGATTTCTGCATTAAATTGTTGATTTCTATTGGTGCTTTTGATGATAAATGAACTATTATAGGTTTGTTAAATTTGAAACATAATTCATAGGTATATCTCTTAAATTCGCAGAAATATAATCAACTACCTATTCAATCAAATGTGAAATTAACCTCATATTATGTTTCTCGTCTCACAACTGGTGCCTTGTTTATATCTTTCTAGTCATCATTATCAACATTTTCTTGTCCATTTCCCATTATTTGGGGTCGGCGCTATTGCGCAGACTTGTCATCTTCTTCAATTCATCTCTCTTAGCAGTCTTCTCAGCACTTATTCCTTTCATACCCATATCATCCTTCACACAATCCATCCATCTTTTCTTTGGCCTTCCTCTCCAACCACAGCATCCATATTGATACTTAACACTCGTCTCTCCACATCACATGCACATTGTTAATTAGCTTGTTAGTATTTGGTTAAATTCGATTATAAGAGAAATCAAACATAATGTCTATACAGTGATAGATTTCAAATGGATGTAATACCGCTACATACAAATGAATTTTAATTAATATTCATTTGAATAACCAATGAAAGTCAATGAAATGTTCTTTACACGATTTAGATAATAATCTCTGTGCCATTCGTCAGATTTTCGTTTAATATCTTCAAAGTTACAGTGGCTCAAATATTTCCATACAAATTCTACATTTATTAATCTTGAAACTGTATATGTTAACGGAAATCTGAGAAACGACAAGCACAGAGATTATCATCTAAAAATTGTTTAACAAAATTAATTGTCTTTTTTGTATGTTTAAGTATTTAATAATTTTCTATATTTGTTTCAAAATGAATCAATTTTTCTCTGAAACCCCATAGGAAGTTGAGTAGGAGCTCTATGCTTCATTATGTCAAGGACCACTATTGTTACCTACATAGATATGCTATGCTACTAAACTACTAGCAAAATCTAAACACGCCTCAAAGGACATCCACTTTGCCAGTACAAACAACGACCCATCATAAAGGCAACCTGTGTGTACACCGTAGAAAGGGTTATTTTAGGTAATAACGATACACATTATCTTCAAATTTATGGCCGGACTTAATGAAACTGCTCCAATTTACATCTCAATGTGCCCTAGCGGACCCTAATGTGTAATTTTATTGAGATTATGATCTTAATTTAAACTAGATACGAAATAGTTATGATATACAAGCGGGTTGTTATTTGGGAGTAAACTTATTGTGTAACCATGAAACTAGCAGCTTAGGGTTATGACATGTAGCTAAATAGATATGCAATTACAGAAATACAAGACGATACGTCGAACTTTATGAACATACCAGAATAAGCAGGCCACGCGATGTTAGTTATACGTGATTCAGCTTACGCGTGGCCAGCTTATTAGCTTGACGTGTCGCCGTGAACTTCAATCTGTATGATAAACAATCTTTGACTAATTATATGAGGACTGGTAACGCGTATCATTCTACCATAGAGTGATTATACCTTACAGAAATAGAGGCAGTGACATGAGTTGTCAAATGAAACCGTTTTTGGATGTTTTCAGGAGACTATTCGCAGGCAAAAGTTCTAATACTGTCTATAATTCTGAGTCTAACGTGAAATTGTTGATAAATTAATGAAGTAGTGTCAGTATATTTCACAAAATTATCTACGATTTCACTTTGGGTTCCCAATTATTCACGGAAACCGAATTGTAAAAATTGATTAGTGACTAGAAACCGATTCTATTCGCGTCGCGTATCTCTTTCTATTATACAGTGGTGCCGCTAGGTACATCTCGCTCTCTCAGCTGTATGTTCCTCTATTCCTGGTATAATACCTCTATGCATTCTACTAACAAACATTTCTGCCACTTATTGCGGGGGGCGAGGTAACATGCAATCCGCCTCTTTGGATTTTATTCCCGATAACTTTAGATTCTAATTTTGAATGTTAAAAATCATGAAAAGTAGTATCGTGTGAAGAGTAGAAACGTTCTATGTTCGAAATTATTGTTTCGCAACTTCGATCAACAATACAACACACAACAACAACAACAACAACAACAACTAGATAACGGGTCGCATACAAAATCAAAGAGAAATTCTGTCCTCGTGAATATACAACATTTTTTGTTAACGAACCGAGAAAACAGTCCGAATACATTATAATTTCGACCTCAAAGCAACGATAATTCCTAGTAATTTAAAAAAGGAACACTGCGGCATTGCGAGACGTGCTTACGTTGGCTTTGTTCGAACGCAACTAATTCAAAATAAGACCTCACTCCAATAGTGAGGCGTTATTTGCCGGGACATGTTTTGAGCGCTGACGCGTTATCTAGTTAGATATTGTTGATCGAAGTTTCGCAATTATAGTCGTCGCGGTCTCGTTTAGTGATCAGGTATAAAATTTAATGTAAATGCACACGATCAATTGATCTTATATATACCGTGGCAGAGGGGAAATGCTACCTCAAGGCGAGTCCTTTTAATAAATAGTCAAAGTAAACAATACACATTTTACCTGACAATAACGTAATGACGTAAGTTAGTAGTAGTAAGAAATTAGGAGCAAAGATAATTTAAATGCTAACGCTTATTAAGTTAAAAGTAGGAGGATGCTAAGGCATTATCATTCGAAGATAAAGCCATAGGTAAAAACTAGTTAACATAACTTTCATATGTGATGTAAATTAATACCTAGGTACCTACACAGAAAGCACAGAATAAAAATTAAGGGGATATAATTCGAAGCGCGCTCCATACAAATGTACTATGGTGATATTTTCAATACTAACCAATTGAAGTCAATGAAATTATGCAGAAACAATTTAAAAACAAATCTCTGTACTTGTATCTTGTATTGAGTCCGATTTTCGTTAAAATATACAGTTTCAATGCTAGGATTAATTTAAAAATCTTTGAGGCACTGTAACTTTAAAACTTAACATTTTAACGAAAATCTGACTCAATACAAGCACAGAAATTTGTTTCTAGATTGATTCTGAAAAAAATCATTGAGTTTAATTGGTTAGTACCTACCTATTGAAAAAATAGAAAGGTGGTGTAGAGACTTCGGTCTCTCAGTGAATGCTGACAAAACGGTTATAGTACCCTTCACGAGAAGGCGAAAACTGGAGCACCTGAGACCACCGAATCTCTTCAAAAAATCTATACCGTTTTCCAAGGAGGTCAAATATCTAGGAGTAATCCTGGACCAAAAACTCACTTGGAACCAACACCTAGACCACATTGTGCGAAAGGCAAAAATAGGACTAGGGACATGCTATCGCTTAGCGGGCTCCAGATGGGGCCTGAAACCGAGTTCGGTTATGTGGATCTACACTGCGATAGTGAGACCAATGGTATCATATTGCGGTGTAGCCTGGCATAAAAAAACCGAACAAGCGAAGTGTGTAAGCACCCTAAACAGCCTACAAGGATTAGTATGCAGAATAGCAACGGGGGCAATGAAATCTACACCCATGGCTGCTATGGAGGCAATATTAGGTTTGCCCCCACTACATATCCATGTGCAGAAAGAGGCAAAAACTGCAATGCTCCGAGCCTTGGAACGAGGCGATCCCAAATGGAAGTCCTCTGTTATGAAAAGGTTGCATGAAACTCTCATAACAATTCCGATCATGCGTATGCCAAAAGACACCATGATCAAAGAATATAACTTCAAAAGGTTATACGAAGTAATTCTACCCCAAAGGGAAGACTGGAGCGGGAACACTCCGCAATCCTTCAAAACTGGTGACATCGTCTGGTTTACAGACGGCTCCAGGAAGGACAACCGCGCTGGAGCTGGAGTTTGTGGCGGAAATCCCAAGATTAAAAAGACAATTCACCTTGGCCAGCATGCTACAGTATTCCAAACAGAAATGTATGCTATCATAGACTGCGTCCATGAAAATCTACAAAGATACCCAAATGGGAAACGCATTGTTATATTATCAGACAGCCAGGCTGCTCTGAAAGCGCTAGAATCTGACGAAATAGAGTCGAAACTAACACTGGAATGTGTCCAGGCACTTAACCAGCTAGGAATGACAAACACTGTTATCCTAGGCTGGGTGCCTGGACACTGCGGTATTGATGGAAATGAGGCTGCTGACGAGCTGGCGAGAAGAGGGGCGGAAGAGGTCGCAATAGGCCCCGAGCCTTACTGTGGCATCTCTCGCAATACCTCTAGACGTGTGCTGAAGGAATGGGTCTTGAACCAAAGCCGTAAGCTCTGGTCGGATACACCAGGATTGAAGCATGCAAAAGAACTCGTGACTGGCTTTTCAAACAGACATACCTCGGAAGCCATCAATTCAAACCGCAACGACTTAAGGCTCTTGGTACGAGCTTTAACAGGACACTGCAAGCTAAACAAACATCTACATAGAATGGGGCTCGTAGAGTCACCGGCTTGCAGATTCTGCTGTGAAGCAGAGGAAACGCCCATACACCTCCTCTGCGAGTGCCAAGTGCTTATTCACAGCAGGAGTCGCCATCTGGGTGGATACGTGATAACACCTACTGACATTAGGGACCTCCCCTCCAAAAGCATAACACGGTTCATAAAGGCCGTGGGTAGGGATTGCAAATCCGTTAAGATTCTGATATCCGGATTTTAGGTAACGGATTTGGGACCAATCCGGATAATCCGGATATTTCGAATTTTGAGGACAATAATTGGTTGATTTAATATTTAGTTATTATTTTGCATTATATTATGATAAATCAACGCAACTATTAAAAAACCACTAGTAGGTATCAAAATCAACAATATTTTGTATTGTGCAGTACCTTAAATCAACGATGGATGCGAGCAAAGCGAGCTCTACAATTCTCAGGACTATAAATCAGTTATTGCAGAGCTGTTTCCGTTAAAATATGTAAAAAGAATAACAGTTTAAACTTTGAAAAGTGTGAAGCAAGTTTGAAATTATGTTTCTTTTTTTTATTTTTTTATTTTAATTATTCTGAAAAATGATACTTCTGTCAAGTCTTTATAAGGAGTAACCAATATACAATGTGTAATAAAATATCTATCAATAGAAAATTCTATAAACTGTTTTCAAATAACTGAAATTCCGTCAGTAAAATTTCGAAAGTAAGATTGGTTACAATGCAATCTAAAACCAGGACTAGCGAGATGCGAGTTCGTGATTTCCAGTTCATGCTGAAATCAAAAACAAAGAATGAAGCAAAAACTAGACCTAACTCATGATTTACCTACATTATAACTCAATTGTAGATCTAATGCCGGAATAGAGTTAATTTGTTTATGCAAAAAAAATTAATGAAGGGAAATGTGCTCTTAAATTCCCAGGATAATAATTCGGTTGCAGCGAGAGCACAGTGTCAGAGTACAAATAAAATAAAATTGACAGAGCTAAGCGAGCTCAAACATTTTGACTCCATTTTTGATTTGCCCTGAACTGAACACATCGAGTTTCACTGACTTTTCACGAAAGTGGACACCCTGGATTTCTGTTAAATCCGCGAAGGCCTGGGCCGGGCCCACCGTTTACTATGCCCATGAGTTGGAGTAGAAATTAGGAATGGAATAGGTGCAGAACTGCTCATCTAACCGTTGGAGTATTTTTGTTATTTGAAAACATCCTATGTTTATTTTGAATAGCTTCGTGAAATTCAGTGAAAACGAGATCTACACGTGGTACAGAAACATCTAATTTTGTGGATATTGACGAATAGGAACAAAACCCAATCGTTCCGAAGCCTTAACATCAATGAATAATACTATTTAAGCCTACCAAGAAAATGTTCATAAAATCCGGATTTCATTTTTAAATCCGGATTTTAAAACTTAACAAAAATTCACGGATATCCGGATATTTCGGATAACGGATTATCCGGATTGCAATCCCTAGCCGTGGGCCTAGGAAATGACCTCTAGGTCAAGGGTGACAGCTACAATAGATCTATAAAGGTCGCAGTAGCTATTGGTCACCGACCAAGCCCTTAAAACCAAAATAATAATAATACCTATTGAAAATATCACCTAGTACGTTTGTATGGAGAGCGCTCCGAATTGTATTATCCTCTTGCAACCAACCATCCAACATACAACATACCTCCATCCAACATATGCAAGGATGAATTGATTTACCTTACAAAGGTTTAATTAGCGAGTCACTCAAATTGTCGACAAAAAATGCGAATTATTTTTACGGTAAGCAGTAAAATTGTGCTACCCCTTGCAGTATTTTAAAATTAAACATTTCGTTTAACGTCGCACGGATACCTCTAGTTATTTTTTACTTCAATTTCAAAAGCTAATTACTTTGTCAAATACGAAACTTTTTACTACCTTTGTTCTATTTGTATGTCCAATTAAAACTTTACAGCTTTGTATGCCTATTAAAATAGATATTCAAAACAATAGTTTTACCGTTACATAAAATCACTAAAGTTTCGCGAAAAAAATACATTTAAGGCTTCCGCACATTGCAGCGATATTATCGAGCGATTTTATCGAGCGATATTATCGACAGCGATATCGCGACACCTTACCGATATTGGCGATACTTCGGGTTTGCCGATATATCGGCATCGGCGATATTTCTATGACCGAATGAACGATAGGTACTTTTAATATTTTTCGATTTAAAATGTAATGTAAACGCGCATTATCTCGTATATTTTATTGCAAACGAGGCACGAACTAACTATGCTCGGGGATGAGCCCCTGTATACTCTCAAAGAAGAAGTCAAGAGATAGGTCTCCTAATATAATTATCGAGATATTCAAATCCGTTCGTTTTCTGGCGCAATTACTTCTTATAACCAAACTTGAGAAAAATGGCGCAGAAGTAATTTAGTTTCCAAATGAGTTCTGTCGCATCTGAGAGCCTATTTTCTACTGCAGGACTTATTCATACAGACTTGCGAAATTGCCTTTCTCCGCAGAAATTTGTTTATAGACAAAAATCTAGTTATCAATGTACATTTTAATTAAGTACTTAAAATATTGATTTGTCTCAACTTGTCTAAATTTTCGCCGATATTTTTGTAAGTGTATCGATATCGGTATCGGCAAAAAGGCGTATCGAGGCATCCCTAATAATTATATACCCAGAAGTTATCGCGTACCTAACATAGATACTTCATACAAACATAGAGATTCCATTCTATATTGTATCTGACAAATTTCATTGACTTTAATTGGTTAGTATTGAAAATATAACCAGACTACGTTTGTATGGAGCGCGCCAACGGTAATATACCCTTAAACTACCGAGCCGAGCGTGTAATTTCTCTATGTCAGTATGACTGTAACGTTTTTTTACAATCAACTAGATGACCGCGGCGAACTTCGTACCGCCTTATATACAGGGTGTAAGGGACAGCCCTCCGCAGACTGAAACGGTGAACTCAGACCATCAAAATGAAGTTCCTGAGGTAGGCTCCATAGTGAAAGTTGTTCAGTTTGATGGTCTGAGTTCACCGTTTCAGTCTGCGGAGGGCTGTCCCTTACACCCTGTACAGTCTTCCCGACACACACTTGGCCCTTTTTTTAAGCCTATGTTCATGACGGATAATGCAGCATTCTAATGAGAATGCTAAATTATCCGTGATGAACATACTGGACCAATTCAGATCGGTAGCCTAGGAAGCCCAGGTATTCAATACAAACAAACAAATAGCAAAATTAAATCTTTCCTCTTCTAGACTAGACTAGAAGACTGTCGCGAACTTCGTACCGCCTTATAATCTTCCCGACACACACTTGGCCGTTTTTTGAGCCTATGTACATCACGAATAATGTAGTATTCTAATGGTGAAAGAATTATTCAGGTCGGTCCAGTAGTTTCGGAGCCTATTCAATACACAAACAAAAAATAAAATCTTTCCTCTTATACAGGGTGAAATTGATATCATTAGCATCCTTTTAAACTAAGAGTCTACCCATCAAACTGAACAACTTTCGTTCTACGTTCAGTTTGATGGGCAGACTCTTAGTTAAAAAGGATGCTAATGATATCAATTTCACCCTCTAGATAATTAGTAAAGATAATATAGAAAATAGAAAATACACTTTAAAGTCACCACATTGTTAAAATATCGTATGTCAGTTGTTGGACCAACAGAGAACTAACTGAACTGAGTATCTGGCTTAAACTCCATACGCCCAACTAAGTTCGGCATGTATGAAACTTGCACGTTTACTTGCTAAACTGTGAACTAAATGGAACTGACATTAGTCTGGAATAATATTACCTTTAGTTGATGTTGGTCTTGAGTTTTAGTTTTGTAATTTGAGAGTTTTCTGTAACTGCGTATGCGTGTGACATGTTGCAGATGATTGTTACACATTCAAAGAAATCGTATGAAGCCCTTCGTATCCAGTATAACAACGCGTTCAGGGTGCTGATGGGGCTGCCCCGGTACTGCAGCGCCTCGGGAATGTTCGCGGTGGCGCACGTCGACTGTTTTTACACGACCATGCGCAAGCGCAAACCCAACAGCATCCTTAGCATGATAGAGGACAGACTGGACTGTCCCTACATAACGCACTGTAACAACCTTCATGTAAATACTAACACCTAGGTTTAAGATATTGTTACTAACACGCTATGAGTCCCATTTGCTCGAAAAAAAAAAAATTTTTTTATTTTTTTTATTTAATTTATTTATTATGAACTACGCATTTTTGATAAGTTTTGTGAGTGTTGCAAGAGTTAGCTCTATACCGGGCCAATGAGTAGTCTGTCTGCGTGTGGTTTTTGCCTGCTTTTGATAATGTATTGGTGTTAGGCTGTAATGTAGTAGGTACATTTGTTAAATAAATAAAATAAAAATAAATAACTATTTAGTTAGAGTTCTAGAGTATAGTTTAGACTCTGATTATGTTATCTAGGTAATGCGTCCAATATCTGTAAACGTAAAATACATACCTATACAAGGTGTTACAAAAGTACAAATAAACATTTAAGGGGGTTGTTTAGACCGTCAAACTGAACAACTTTCACTATGGGACCAATATCGAAATCGCGAAAAAAAAAAAACTGATATCCCATACATATTTTAGCTCGAGTCGATTTGTAGAGTATAGAAACTATTTTTTTTTCGCGATTTCGATAGGACCAATCCTATAGTAAAAGTTGTTCAGTTTGATGGTCTGAACCACCCCCTTAAATGTTTATTTGTATTTTTGTAACACCTTGTATTATTATAACACTTTATTGCACACAAAGATATAAAAATATACTATGTTGAGAAAACATGTAAAAAGGGCGAGCTTATCTCTGAAGAGATTTCTTCCAGCAGACCCGCAAGAGAGACAGTCCTCTATGGTCCTAACCAACTGAGGAAAAACGCACAAAGTGACATATCACTAGGTCTCCCCCGTGGGAATCGAACCCAGGACCTCCGTGTCAAAAGCTCAGTGGTCTTAACCATTAGACTACGGAGGCAGTTTATAGTTTATTAATATTGATTAAATAACCAACAGTAAAAAGCATCTTATACATATTATTATTTATTATACAGATTCTAAGTACTATTTAGCTATTTCTACGAAGCTAGCCAGGTAAAATAACAGTGGACAAAGTTCGGCTGAAGCAATTAATAGTTTAACCAAAGTTAAAGTTAGATGCAGGTTAACTGAAACTGCAATATCGCTTATTATAGATTAACGCTTTACGACAGTTATTGGCAGTTATTTTATACGAAAACTATTTATCGTCGATTAATTGTAAAAGTTTTGTGAAAACTGAGTGGAAATTATTAAAGAGAATCTACAGTGTGTAAGTTATGTTTGTGAGTATCAAATATAGATTGTATTACCTTTATATCTATTTATCTATCTAAGAAGCCGTGGTGGTCTAGTGGCGAATAACCTTGCCTGCCGTGCAGGAAGTGATCGTTCGATCCCCGAATTCCCCGATGAGGTTGACCCGTACCAATCAGTTTTTCGGTATTTAATTGATGTAGGATTTGAAATACCACTGGCTTTTCGGTAAAGTAAAACGTCGTGAGGAAACCTGCATGCTTCAATTTCGAAGCATATTGTATTTTACTCATTGTCCATTATAAGTGGCGACGGGCTCACTCCTTGTCACACAGAACAGAGTTTCGGTACTACTAGTGAAACGTGGATTTTCTGAATATTTCTGACTATACCCCTCGGGGAATATAATCGTGAGCATATCTATCTATAACGTCACGCCTCTTTCCTTTAGGGGTAGGCAGAGAGTAAGGCGCGCCATCTACTACAATCCTTACAAACCTCTCGCCTCAGCCATACATCTCTTCGTACATGCCCGCCGGTTTCGAGTATTCCGCGCCTTTCTATGAAACGTAACCAATTACTATAAAAATTGTAACAAAACGTAAATATATAAAGTTAAATTTAATTAGTTGGCGATACTTAAGAAACGCATTTGGTATCTGTTAAGTACAATTAGGTACTTGGCAATTACCCCCCGGTCGATTATATGATTTTGAGGTCAATGTCCGCTCGTGCCCGCGTACTACACGCACTGGGCGTACCTTACGAACGATAACAATAATTTTGTTAATTATCAATACCATTTATACATTTGATCATGCAATCTGTTATCGTTAACAAGTGCCTTGGTTCAGTTTCGCCAACTAATTTAAAATAACCCTAATATACAGGGTGTAAATTTAAATGCGTTAATTCTTTATTAAGCACACCTTGGACACTTAGCTGTTATTTCATACAAATGGGAAAAAACAAGAGGTAAGCATGTGCGATACTGTGTGAGTGCGAGAGAGGCAGGAATACTGCCTATATTTTAAGCCACGCTACCTACGAAGCGGGGGTCAAAGTTGGTGTATGTAGTACTAGTATAGATGATATTCTTTCCTAAACTGTACTTTAGGGGTGCTTCAGATCATAAAACTAAAGTTGTTTTTCAATAATATTCATCAGTTTGATAATCAAATTGAGTACCTACTTTTTAATTAGTAACAAAACATTAAAGGTGTATTTAGACCATGAATTTGAACAACTTTCCCTAAGAAAGATGGGTCGAAAAACGAGAAAATCGATCGGCCGCTCCGTATTTTTCTATGGGAGATCCAAAAAAAAAAAATCGTTTTTCGACCTATGTTCCTTGGAAAGTTGTTTAGATACACGGTCTGAATACACCCTTAAAGTTTCGTTACTAATTAAAAACTAGTGGTGTACCTATATTTATATTTTTTGTATATTTATTTACTAATAATAATTATGCATGTTAATCTTGCTCTTATATTGTATTTCATTGAATTTTATGCAAATCTAAAAAAAAAAAACGGTCAATGGTATCGATTCGGTATTGCCACGACTTAACTTAACTAAATGTATTCCTATCATTTTCTAACATTCGACTAAGAAAAGAGACAGAAAACCAACAACTGACTTTAGTGCTGTCAAAGTGACGCTACACGCCCAAAAACGACTTAAATAAGATGGCGTGCATTATGATGCCATCTTATTTTAGGCGTGTAGCGTCACTTTGACAGCACTAAAGTCAGTTGTTGGTTTTCTGTCTCTTTTCTGTTAGAAAATGACAGGAATAAATTTAGTTAAGTTAAGTCGTGGCAATACCGAATCGATACCAGTGCCAATTTAAATAATGTATACATTATCTCGATTTCTTTGATAAGTTTAATAACATTTCAGTTTTAATTAAGTTTGTTAACTAAGTAACTGTATGTAACAAGCTAACTAATTGGACAAAACATCTTCAAATTCAGATACTTTGCAACAAAATTTAAATATTAATTTGTTTTACAAATTGTCTAAGTCACTTGTTTTATGTTAGTTTCCAGTTTTCAGTTTAGAAATTCAATGTAAAAGCTTAAATTTAATAGTTATTTCATGTTAAAGAAAGTCAACAAATTATAAGTTTGTAAAGAAACTTTTAATGAGTCAAAACGAAATGATACATTGATTTTATAGTATTTTTTGACATTTTATTTTGTAGGTCGCAGACAAATTTTCTTTAATAACATATCTATTTGAATAAAAGTATGAATTTCTTTCTCATATTATTTTATTATAATACATATTTTTTTCATGATTTCGTGTTTGCTCCCGTGTAGTAAAAGTTGTTCAGATTGATGGGTAGAGTCCTATGATTTCAGTTTCACTCTTCTCTCAGGGGTGCGATTTTTGAATGTCATCGGTGAGCTTGAACGGTTTTTAAATCTCATACAAAAGCGTTCTCATGCATCTTTCTACTGCTTATATTTTACTTTAAAAAATCACACTCCTGAATTATGATTTTTGGAAGTTAAATCCGCAGTAGAAAGATGCATATCTCCATAGAAATTTTGGCATTATCAACTTCTGAATTAATCGAATAAGATTCAAAAATCGCACTCCTGAACGTTTATTTTTAAAATAGCAGGTGTATTTCAGAATTGCCTTTATTGTTAAAGAGTTACACAAATTATGTTTAAACATTGTATATCATATAATATCTTCCTCGACATCCTCTTAGCTTAATTATCTTCCGACAAGTTGTATGTCTTTGTCGTTGTTTTTATTGCGCCATTCCTCACGGTCCTGTGCTAATCTGATCCAATGCGAACCCGTGACCCTCACAATGTCATCGAGACCAACAACGTGTTGGTGGTCTGCCTACTGACCTCAGGTTCCTCTCGACTACACAGATGTAAACTTAAATGTGTAACTTACATACTTAAGGTGTGCTTCTGTTGTTTCATATCTTGATCATGTTGCTATTACTTAGAGTTTCGATACTGCTAGTGAAACATGGATGTTCTAAGATTTCAGAATACTATCTCTACTCTAGTTACCCCCTCAGGGAATATAGTCATGAGCATTTATGCATAAATGATATTGACATTGTCTATGAAACTTGCCTTTTTCCCCCATTTCAATCTTGGTACCATAGTAAAAAGTTGTTCAGTTGGATTTTCTGAAGCACCCCTTAAAGTATATAATGAATTTAAGTTGTTGACTATACAGGGTCCAACTTTATATGCTGTCATTTTTTAAGGGGATGATCAGATCACTAAACTAAACAACTTTATCTATAGGACCAACAACGAAATCGCGAATAAAATGCAAACATACTCGGGCCAAATGTATGGACAGCAGTTTTTTTTTTCGCGATTTCGATATTGAGAAAGTTGTTCAGTTTGATGGTCTGATCATCCCCTTTAAAAAATGTCAGCATATTAAGAAGGACCCTGTATTCAGGACGTCCAAACGTTTACTTGTCACCTAACAAAATACAATGAATACGTTAACGCTCTATCAAGTAAATGCCATTTTGTAATACATTTAATGGCCATAAGCAAGCTCGTTCGACTTAGTTTATGTCTTAGACCTCGTAAAACTTGGTTCGATTCCCGATCCTGAACAAAGTAATAAAATTGCGATAAACATTCTCTATAAACATCTTATTCTTTATTTATAACTAAACTTTTATCTTGGTCTACTGCGCTTGTCAGTAAATGTCATATTATCTTTAGTAGCTTATAGAGCCGATTTTTCTCAGGTTGCGATTCAGATACGTCTTTTCAGCGTAGACTAAGCAGTCTAAAGAGTCGTGTAGGTAAAACGTATGGTTTAAAATGGTTCGAACTAGCATATGCTCACGACTATATTCCCCGAGGGGTTAGTCAGAGATATTGTGAAACCTCAGAAGATCAACGTTTCACCAGTAGTACCGAAACTCTGTCCAGTTTGACGGGGGGTGAGTCCGTCGCCACTTATAATGGACAGTGGGTACAATACACGCCTCGAAATTGAAGGATGCAGGTTTCCTCACGATGTTTTCCTTCACCGAAAAGCCAGTGGTGTAACAAATCGTACATAAATTCCGAAAAACTCATTGGTACGAGTCTGCTTGGACGGGGACGATGGTTCGAACTAAGACAATAAAAAAAAAGTTACCCGTCACGGGACGCCCGACAGAGGTGAAACATCCGCAACTGTCAAATTCAAATGTCGAACTTACGTTACACGAAAAGTTTACAGAACCGAATTGCAAAGCCCTCCCATAAAAATGTTCACTTCGAAAAAGTTTGTCGTCACGTGACGCCCGAAAGAAGTGGAACATCCGCAGCTGTCAAATTTAAATTTCGAACTTCCGTCTCCTTCTTATCAATTGGGCAGCAAG
The DNA here is from genome assembly GCA_963693445.1 of Agonopterix heracliana. Classification (NCBI taxonomy): domain Eukaryota; kingdom Metazoa; phylum Arthropoda; class Insecta; order Lepidoptera; family Depressariidae; genus Agonopterix; species Agonopterix heracliana. The sequence continues at coordinate 4,382,335 of OY856312.1, read as the reverse complement.
CCCTGCATAGGTAGCATGCCACCGTGATACAGCGCTATCACACCTTCGTTCTCTATCTATTTGCGCGCGAACGAATAAGATAAAAGACGTGATACAGCCATATCACGTGTAGCATGCTACGGCTTCTGGTTTCAGAGTTTATTCAAACCGCTCAAACTTCCATTACAAGAAAAGGTTGCGGAACGAATTAGAAGTTTCACTTCAAATATTCCTTCCACAAACCTCAGTTGCAAGAGCAGTCAGGAAAAGAAAATATTTTTAATATCTCAGTAACAATGCACTCTCTGATAATAATCCTGGACCCTCCTTTATCTGATGGTAAGGGAAACCAATACGATCAGAGAAGGGGTCGGATTAGACGCTAGAGCAGAGTGATGTTTCGGGACAGATGTTGTCTGGTACCATAATAAAAGCCTTGAAACGTCTGTTTCAATGCTCAGAACATTAATAGATAGAAATGAGTGAAGTTTTATTGAAGTTATTATTAAATCAATCACTTTTATTCTTTTTCGCGAGAGGGTGAGTTCGCCTTTGTGCTGCAGTGGGACACGTAGTAATATACTCTATTCGAAATTTTAAGGCTATTTTGAATTTCGGTAACAGATTTTAAACACCTTGGGGCCTATTTCACCACTTGTGGATAAGTTATTTTGGTGGTGGACAGCTCATTTGACATATTTTGTACGAAGAAAATGTCAATGAGCTGTCGTATTCGTATAATCTAACAAGAACTTATTCGGAAGTGGTGAAACAGACCCTTACTCTAAATTTTTCTTAGAACAGCTTTACGCTACGTCCAAGGTATATCGGGTAGTATATCTTTCTGATTAACAAATTACATTTACTAATTAGAATTGTCCAGCAAGCACAACAGATATCGGAAAATCTTTTCGTCCTTATTTGGAATGAAGATACTCATTTAGTCGTGAGCATATACTCATTTATTCCAGCTTAAAATCCATAATTTTGTTAGTAGGTTGATTAATAACAATGTTTACTTAAAATTATGTTAGTTTATGTTAATTGGTATCAATATAATTTATAATTTCTTAGTTTATTTGACTGTCCCAATCATCAGCTCCACCCAGTGTTTTTGTATGGGACAATCAAATCTGGCAGCAATGCATTTCAGGATGCTGTTGTCACTGGTACGCAGGCGCTGCAGTAGAGAGGCCACTTTCTTGCGAATGATCGCGTGGAAACCGTCTGTTCGCGCTTCCGCGAACATGCCGGATGCACTGCAGCGCCTCGACAGCCCCAGCAGCATCCTGAAAGCATTGTTGTACTGCACACTCAGCACATTGTAGGCTCGTAGACTAAACACAACTCTACTTGATAATTGCAAAAAGGCAGTAGCTACCGCGAGTTCAAACTTTCCTGCGAACCTAGAACGTCAATTAGAACTGCATAGCATTAACTCAGAAACCGTATACTGTTGCTCAAACTTCAAAAACAAACGATAATTTGATCGTTAATTTATTATAATCATCAGATTTGTCCATTAGTGGAGCCGTCAATTAAGAATATGCCAATCACCTGCCTTCAATACGGTACGAGCGTGAAGATATTTTAACAAGTCCTTCGAATCGAGCCATTTTCGTTTCTGTGTCGTAGGCGTTAAAGTTTTTACAAAGGTATTGCTACTTGGAATTAACTTTAGAAGTTGAAATTTAATTTCTTACAAAGTTCTCCGCATCAATAATAGACTTGTTAAAATACAAAGTTCGTTAGTCTAACAATTTGAGGGCTTACGGATTTTTCTTTTGGATGTCAAATTAATACACTTTTCTCACCTCCGGACGGAAAGCGTCAATTGTCGTCCCGCTGCGCGAAACGAAGTTTTCGCTTTCCACCTCCGTCGAGGAGAAAAATAGTATACTTACCTCGGACAGTAAATAAGAAAGCCTCAGATCACATGTTTGTTACATGAGATCTGAGACCTATTTTACTTTCCTGTCCTCGGTGTTTAATCTAATAATGCTTTTTCGACAGACATGTGCTTATCTTCTAAAATAAATGACGTAGAGATTAGTAAATTAACTTACGTAGCCGTAGTTGTTCTTATTAATAGGTGATTACTGGCTACCAAAGAAAATTATGATTTCAATCACTAAGGTGATTTTATTTTTAGATGATAAAAGAAGCATATTTTGGTAGAATAAACCGATAGATCATTTGGTAATTTTTTCATTTACGAGATGTGATTTTGTGATTATATTACATTACGTGATGTGTCGATAAAAGTTTTCTAGTGTCAACCTAAACAAATTGATTACACACAACAAACCCTATTCTACTTTGACGCGATAAGAACTATTTTGTCAGTTGTCCAGTTTTCTTGTTAATTACTGTATTCGCCAAATATAATTTAATTATTATTATTAATGAGTTAATGTGATGTTAACATTAATATTACTAACTAGTGTTTTCCCGCGACTTCGTCCGCAGAAATTATATACCAGATTTTAAGTCAGATCATAAGCTATCAAACAAAAAAAGTTTCATCAAAATCGATTCAGTAGTTTTTGCGTGATGCGCGATCAAACAAACAAACAAACAAACAAACACACAAACAAACACACAAACAAACAGACAAACAGACAGACAAAATTTCTAAAAAAGGTTGATTTCGAGTCGGGGATATTTAAAAACCATATCGTAATCTTTTTTTTGTAAATATCTTCAATGTACAGACACAGTTCAGTTACAGTTTTATAATAGTTAAGATTAATACCTGCGTCAGAAAGGCGAAATGATGAAAAGGTAATATTGAAATTACACAGTGTTAGTCAAATGATGAATTGTAATTGTAGTACCGAATTAGATTCGAACTAAACATAGTATTGATTTATAATTAGATGGATGATATACTCGTAATATGTACGAGTATAAATATCGACCATCTAATAATCCTGGGTGATTTTTAACCACTTCACCCACACACCAATATTCAGGGGTAGTTCCGACCATAAAACTGTACAAAATATAGTATGGGACCAAACTTGAAATCGCAAAATTTTCAGTTTAGTACTGTATATTGTCTAGCGTTTCATACCTTATATTTTATAGTATCAAATAAGGAACAATGACATATTTTTTTGTACTTAATGCTTACTTACTTACTTACACAGTATTTTCTTTTCTCTTACTGCCGTTGTTCAACCGTTTATATTTAGGTTAATACGAAAAACTGTTGTTTTTCTCTGAATCCCAGACATGTCATCGTCGATTTCATCCTAGGAAGAGGTGCAGGACGATCAGAAGGCATTCGATAACAAGTGTCCAAAGCTGGCCCAGTACTGAGACAGTTGGATAATTAAAAGCCTTTTCCTTACAATGGGATTTTATAGGTTAACAGGAAGACAAGACTCAAAAATATTATTTTGGACCGCTAAAAAACAACACCATTTATACACCATTATTTGTTACTTACAAAAAAAATTAAGCCTGTATTCTGATAATGAAACTAAATAGCTTTCTCTGAGGAATATAACTCTTAAGCGAGAAATTTTGTTGAAGTTCCCATAGAAAATCGATCGACTGATCCGTACTTTTGTATCTTTAGGAGATTAAAAAAAAACAAAAATCGATTTAGAAACTTGATTAGATTTACCGTCTGAATACACCCATATTTATTTAGTTAATAATTAGGGGTGCATAATGTACCTATATGATAAGAACTATACAATAAAATTAACGTCCAATTTCGTTCCAAAAATGAACCAGTAAACACCCTATCAATAAAACTGTCACTAAATGAGGCCAGTATCAGCTGAATAGACGAGGAGACGCAAAAAAGGGTCATCTCCAGGCCGAGAACATGCTATGAATAGTGAAGTGGCCCTGTCATGTCTATATTTATTACTCGGTGACACTGGCAGGACATGAGCGGAAGAACCAAGTTGTATAAATGGTAATTGAGTTCGTTTCCGTAAAATTATACAGGGTTACTGTATAAATATTTAATTGTTTAATTTATATTGAAATTTTAGTACATTACTGCAGTGGACAGCAAAAGAGGCAATGATGGACGAACGTGTAAATGTAGGCCGAGGCAAAGCCGAGGCACATATACGTAAGTCCATCAATGCCTAGTTGTGGCCAAGGCGTGTATAGTGCTTTTCTCAAACAATGCGCGGAAATTAAAATCAATCGAATTTCAAAATCAATGACGAATAACAATAATTTTTCCTGCGTTAAAGTTAACTTATTATTAATCTGTGGTTAAAGTGATCTGAAATAAAAAAAAACACCTTTGATAAGTTACCTCCTTGGTTGCCATGTTTTGGAGTAAAAGATCGTACCATTTTTAAATTACACGTCAGATATGAGTTTACAATGTAGTTTATTTGGCCACTAAACCACGACAGATATGGATTTTCTTACAACTTTTGCCGGATTTGGCTACTACAGCAATTTCGATTTATCTCGAAGAAGGTTGTCAAAATAAAGCTCAAATTTCCAAGCATGTTTAAGAAAAATATGTACCTAATTGTTTAATTCGTATGAATTTAGGTATGTATCTAAAGGGTGTAAACTGAAATCATTACCTATATAATTATTAAACGGGATGCTTCAGACCATCAAACTAGAACAATGTAAAGAGAAAAAAAATCTGCTGTTACGTACATTTGGGTCAAGTAGAAGTTGACGTTTTCTTTGAAGCGGATTTAGGTTTACACCCTGTATAGTGTTAATAGTTGACATATTACCTTCAAAGTTAATTAGGTAACGGCAAACGTAGGCTGTCTTGCATGGCCATGATTACCCGTATGCCTAGCATGCCACCCCCGAAAAAACGATAAAATTAATTAAATAATATCGATCGCCTTCTTCTTACTTAAAATTGGTTTCCGTATATGAGCCAAGTAAGAATCTTGAAAAATCTCTAGTAGCTGATTATCCGCTAACTCATCATCATCACTAACCCACTCCAAGTATCATCATCAGCCTATACAGGCTGTAAGGAAAAGTATCAATAACCTATAAACCACATACTCTATATACCCATCAAACTGAACAACTTTTACTATGGAAGCAAACCGATCGGAACAAAAAAGAAATCAGCTGTTCCATACATTTGAGTCGAGTAAGTATTGGAGTTTAGTATGGGACAGCTGATTTTTGTCTGCTCTGATCTGTTTGCTCCCATAATAAAAGTTGTTTGGTTTGATGGGTAGAGTACTTATGTGGTTTAAAGTATAATTATAATTTTCCTTACACCCCTAACGTCCCACTGCAGGACGCAGGCCTACCTTCAAGGAGGGTAGGAGTACCTTCCTAATGGGCGTCAGTCCCCCACGCGTTTCTAGTATACGGATTGGTAAACTTCACATACGCATCAGAATTTCTTCTTCGGCGCATGGAGGTTCCCGACAATGTTTTCCTTCACCGTTTGAGAGCACTCGGTCTGTATTACGTACTCATCTCATCTGTACATAGCATGTACCCATACCCTTATGATTGACTGTCCATACCTCTCTGCAACGCCCCACCGAGTCCACTCCAAGTCACGGACCTGAAAAAAAACTGGACGTCTAATCATGAGTGAAGAACCCATTTATTTTTGTGTGCGTGCTGACGCACTGTAGCGCGGTGCAAAATGGTGGCGGGTTGCAGGACCTAAGCCTAGAACTGGTGCATCTTGCGTGTGAAGGTCCCTTGTAGAACAAACTAATATGTAAGACCTTGCATGCTTCACATCCTTTTAGTGTCACATTACGTCCGCCTTTTTATAAGTCCGTGCTCCAAGTATGACACTCATCAATTATAAAAGCAACAAAGCTACGCATAATAATGATGTTTCTTTTACGTGTCGGGATAAAACACGAGAAATGTTTTAAAAATAAAACGGTCATCGCGCGAATAAAATATTCAGCGACAAAATGGCGAGCATTAGTGCCCACGCAATTCTGCCCGACCGCAATGCAGATTAAAATCCATGTACCACTTGGATAACACGAATTTGTATCAATTTAACCGAGCTTTGCTTAATTGCGTATAATTTGTTAATAAGGTACGTTTTACGGCAATTATATTTGATATTAAAATTTCACGCCTTTGTTACATTTCGTACCTAGATGACACTGCGACCGCCGCCGCCGCCGCTGCTGCGAATTTGTCAAATTTTTGTTTTTATTATGATAGATAGATATATAGATCGACAACATATTTATTTCTTCAGAACAATACAGGATAGCCAGTCACAGTCAAAGGCAGTAGGGAACACTATGGAGTCCGTAGAAGGATGTCCGTGCAAAGCTGCGTCAGCAACAGGGAGCTCCCGCGACGGACCGGTCAATATCAAACATACTATATTTTAGGCATAGGTGTTGGAATTGGAATATGACACCGTGCGACCTGCGGGTCAATCGCCCTATTTTATACAGTTTTACCGTTCGGACGGAACGTTTTTGGTTTTGGTTTAGATTTGGTTTAGCTGAGGGCTACCATGAGTTTTCCCTGTACTTTTCTACTGTAGTTACGTCGCCAATTCGTATGATAGATATTAGTTCTCATCGTAACCACTAAGAGCGCTGTACGAAATTCAATACAAAATTGGTCACGTAACTACAGTAGTAAAGTACGGTGAATACTCATGCATGGTAGGCTGATGTATATATAGGTACTGACTTTGAATTATGGGGCTTTTAACCATAAGTATGAAAATATTAACCCATTTGTGTTATTAATATCCTCTTCAAATGGGAAAGATTTAAAAGTCACGATTTCGACTTTGGTCCTATAGATAAAGTTGTTCAGTTTGATGGTCTGATCATCCTTAAAATAGTTTTAGCAAATTTTGTTGGACCCTACATTGTGAATACTGTGTGGTCCTTAATTGCGGATAGTTTTTAAGGGTGATGACCATCCAACTAAACAACTTTCTTAGGACCAACGTTGAATTCACACCAAAAACAATCGGCTGTCCATACAAAACGGCAATCCCACTAGACCTAAATAACAAAAACAAAAAAGGGAACTTTGGGGTAACTTTGGGATGTTTTTCTATCTAGTAAACTTAATCTAATCGTGTAATTGAGAACAGACGCCCATCCGCCCGATTCTTAAATAAGACATAATTTAATTTCAGACTTTAAAACACAGTTTAAAACACTTTCGTTCGTGTTCAAAAAACGGCCTCGACGGGATAACAGCGTCTTAAGAGAAGTTTATTCCAAGCGCAAATGCGCGCTGCATACAAACGTACTATGGTGATATTTTCAATACTACCAATTAAAGTCAATGAAATTTTGCAGAAAAAATTTGAAACATTACCATAGTACGTTTGTATGGAGCGTGCCAACGGTAATATACCTACTCGTGAACGAACGATTTTCGTTATTACCATTTCTATAGAGAAAGTTGTTATGTTTAAGGTTCAGAACATCCTCTTAAAAAACCGTATTAACTTGGAACCTGTAGATTTTTTTTTTATAATCCAAATTAAGCATTGAGTAACTGATTATTGCCTGCTGCTGATACTCGTAACTGCTTCCGTGGTCTAATGGTTAAGAGTATTGGGTTCTTGACACGGAGCTCGTGGGTTCGATTCCCAGGGGGAACACCTACCTAGTGATATATCCCTTTGTGCGTTCCGCAGTTGGTAAGGACATTTCAGGCTAAATCACCTGATTGTCTGAAAAGGAAAATGATTATTTGCTTCCGATGGCACGTTAAGCCGTTGGTGTCGGCAACTATCTATGGTGGTAGTAGTCGTTACATAAAAAACCACGACAGAGGCCGTAAGGCGGTTTGAATAAACTCTGACACCAGGGCTTGCCCACACGATAAGAAGAAGACTGATTATTATTTTAAATATTCAAATAATGCGTAATGAGTCCAAAAGTAACTTTAATTACAAGTGCGTAACATCAAAAATATCACGTAACGAATTTGTACCAATTAAATTAATTATCTTCATGAAATGTACGAAACTTTCGTTTCACTCTACATGCACTCAGTTAAATTAATGTGAAACCACATCTTCATTCACCTATCTACATCTATATACCGTCATAAAAAAAACTTATGACGTTTTTACGACATAGAACAACCGAACAAGACCCTCAACGTAATTGAAAGTCAAATATTACTGCCTACGTCAGGTATTTTTTTCGGTCAAATAAAAAATATACCGCTGACCTTCGCTGAACTACGTTTCCTAAGTAAACAAGTTCGTGAGTGCTTTTTAAGTTTGTTTGATCAAGCTGTTAAGTCTCCTGTTTCGTTGATTTTATTCTTTTTTATGCTGAAAACCGTAAAAAATACCTGTGAAATTGGATTACAAGCGTTGCGACGGTTGAGCGTTGGGAAGAGGTATGTACGGAAACTCAATTATGGGGACCCGGGTTCAAATCCCCACGGACGATAATATGTCATATACCAATTAGTTTTTCTATGTTTTGTATGTCTTCTTCTTATCATGTGAGCAAGCCCTGGTGTCAGAGTTTGTTTTAACCGCCTTACGGCCTCTGACGTGGTTTGTTCTGTACGTAACTAACTACCGACACGCAGGCAGCAGACTAAGCCATCAGCCACTAATGCCAAAAAAGAACTCTGCTAAATTGGATTATCGCGTTAGTCGTCGTTAATTTGAACTAACTGCCTCACAGAGTGTCCACAAATTTAGGTAAACTAAACCACATGTCAGACCTTTTAATTTAATCCCCAGCTCTATTACAGGTGCAGTTTTAAAACATTCAAGTGTGATGAGAGTTGGCATGGCGCCCGCACTCGAACTGTCAAAGTGCTTTCTGATGTTGCTACACCCGTAGTCCCGCGTTTCCCATACTAGTTTAAGCTAAAAAGGGGACTTCGTGAATTGAAAAGGTTCTTTAATATTTTAATATCGTGCATTATGCATTTCAAAGCCTTCAGACGTAGTGACAGACGAATTTAATCCAAGTGAAATGATCCTAGGGATTTTAGTATTTCACAAAGCTTTGTTCGAAACCGCTTCGCGAGCTTACTGGAGACTTTTTGACATGCGATAGTATTACCGTTTTATGTAGATTAGTGACAAGCTTTTATTTCCGTGCATTCGAAGTAAGGGTTCCTTTATTAATTGACTGGGACAGGATCATAATTATGATCTTCTTATCATGTGGGCAAGCCCTGGTGTCAGAGTTTATTCAAACCACCTTACAGCCTCTGACAATACAAATTTTATGTTTTATTAAAAATGCGTGACGTTTATGTAACTACTACTACCAGAGATAGTAGCCGGGACCAACGGTTTAATGTGCCATACGAAGAACGGAATCATCTTTCTTTTCAGACAGGATTCAGCCTGCAATGTCCTAACCAACTGGGGAAAAACGCCCGTATAATTATTATGAATAAAGGCTATAGGAAACCACTGACCCTCTAGTACCTTTCTAGTGCGACCTAATGCTGCCGACCTAGTTCTTACCGAGCTGCGCGAGTCGTCGCCGTACTGCGATCTGTAGGTTGTCCGTCCTACTCCGACCGGTGTGAAGATAGCAGCCAAAACTTAGCAGCCAATATTACCCGACCAAATTGAGATGGTATTTTTTTTAAGTGCGCTTATCTATTCTAAATCGCACCAAGCCACTATCACACCTATACCCCTGTATTGTTTAGTCCTCATACTACCCGTTTGTACAATTGACATCATCGAATTCGATTTTATAACCACCTTTTTCATCGACCAAAGTTAGCGGTGAAATTATCCGGAGTCACCGCCGTTTAGTTTAGTTTTTTTACTACTAGGTCTGATTTAGCCACAATGAGACCTATACTAGTTTATTCTCTAGTCTTTAGACTACCTAAAGAAATTGTCGCTATCTTCGAATTCGATTTTATAACTATCTTTTTTAGCGACACAAAAGTTGGCGGCCATTTTTTTCGTAGTCACCCTCGTTGAATTCATTTTTCTGGAACTAGATCTGATCTAGCCAAGATCAGACCTATACTAGTCTGTTGTTTAACCTTTCTTCTATCTGTGTGTATAACTGTCATATTCAAATTCGATTTCGCAACTACTTTTTTTAGCGATCAAATGTCAGCGGCCGGTCTGTTTGAAGTCACCCTCGTTTAATTAGTTTTTCTACTACTAGATCTCACCTAGTCACTATCACACCTATACCACTTTATTATTCAGTCTTTATACTGCCTACACGTACAATCAAAATCTCTGAAATCGATTTTGTAACCACGTTATATTCATTCAAAATATTGAGGGACCTCCAAAAATTGCTGTAAAGAAACGACCAAAATCGCCGTCTTTGAGACATAGTACTATGTTTCATTGATGTCCGGTATTCTACGGTATATAAAGAATATAACAAAACACCTAAGAAATGTTTAAAGTGATGGTTAAGAGCATCAAACCGAACAACTTTCACTATGGAGCCAACTTTGAAATCGCGGATAGAAAGACAGCTATTTAAAAATGAACTGTTTTATAACTAACGCTTTAACACAATCAGTGTTGGAAAAATCCTGCAAATTAAATATTAAAATTTAAGTTTCTCCGTTAGATCGATAGATGGCGCTGAACTAAAATAAATCGCGCTATTGTTTGCTTTTGAAAATTTCATAAGTTGCATAAGCTAAGCTAGATCAAGCTTTTCTAGAAATGACTACGGTACGCTACCCCAAGAGCGTGTCGGACTCGCCCATGAGGCCGACACGCTCTTGGCCGGTTGTTTATTTATTTTGACGTTGTCTCCAAAGTGTGTCCGTATAGCCAGCGTACACATGAAAGGGATTGGTCTAGGATTAGTACCAATAAATAGTGCCTAAATAGTGCCTAATTAGTACCTAGGTCAAATAAATAGTGCCTCTATACTTTACGAGATATAGATTTTTTTTACCTGGTACGCTAGCTTGACGTCAAGGTAGCGTACACATTTTCTGTGGCATAAACGGCTTGCATTACAGCAACCATTTTACAATAAAAAAATAGTGCTCAAATAGTGCCCTAGGGCATCCAAAATCTCATGAGGCTAGGTCTTCAGGGAACGGAGATATAAATAAGTCTTTTGAATGAAACACGGAGCGGGCGTTGCGCTAGCGTACACATGACTTAACACAATAATTCTTACAGAAGAAGACGTTTCTTTTTATAAAAACTATATCAAATAAATAGTGCCTGAAATAGTGCCTCTGCCAGTACTAACATTTTAAGTAAAAGTGTATTGAAACAATATAAATAATCAATGCAAAGTTCTACGTACTAGAATCTTCTATAATCTTAGTAAAATCTCATAACGAGAGATGGCGCGTTATTTTCATTCAAGCAAGTTTAGAGTTGGCTTATTAGTAATTAGGAGTTAATAGAGTTCATTTTTGTGTGTTATAAGCGATTTCACAGCATTGAACTGCCAATACATTTGTACGTAGAACTTTGCATTGATTGTTTATATTGTTTCACTACGCTTTTACTTGTAATATTGGTACTGGCAGAGGCACTATTTCAGGAACTATTTATTTGATGTAGTTTTTATAAAAAGAAACGTTTCCTTCTGTAAGAACTTTTGTATGAAATCGTGTGTACGCTAGCGCAACGCCAGCTCCGTGTTTCATTCAAAAGACTTATTTATATCTCCGTTCCCTGAAGACCTAGCCTCATGAGATTTTGGATGCCCTAGGGCACAATTTGGGCACTATTTTTTGAGTGTAAAGTCGTTGCTGTAATGCAAGCCATTTTTGCCACAGAAAATGTGTACGCTACCTTGACGTCAAGCTAGCGTACCAGGTAAAAAAAATCGATATCTCGTAAAGTATAGAGGCACTATTTATTTGACCTAGGTACTAATTAGGCACTATTTAGGCACTATTTTTTGAGACTAATCCTAGCTTGATCCCTTTCATGTGTACGCTAGCTATACGGACACTCCAAAGTGAAAGTGGTTCACTTGGGTTTGATGATCTCAACCACCCCTTTAAATTTATAACTAGGGTGTTTTATTACACTTGCATGCGATATCCTATAAAATAAATAGTTCATAGTTGTTTTCAATATGTAGGTAGGTATGTAGCAAAAAATACGACTTTAATAGTAAAAATGGATTTTTGTTTATTTTGTATTTGCTACTTAGGTAATTTGCTCATGAGTACGTTATACCAAACTGTAGTCTATGTATCTACCTACTAGGTACGAAACTATGTAAAATTTCAGCATCAAATCATTAATTTTAAGTTTCGGCTGCTAACTTCACAAAAAGTTTTTATCGGTACAAAGTTAGCAGCCGTTCGGTAGATGGCGTTGACGACAAGTATTACTGGATCGAATCTAGCCACCTGCAGACCTATACTAGTTTATTGCTTAGTATTTATGGTACCTGTGTGTATCGTCGTTATCATCAAATTCGATTTCATACGTTTGTTTCGACAAAAAGTTCGCAGCCAAATTAGTTCTATGCGATTAGGCAGGTGGCGTTGACGCCATCGAACGTGTTTATTTAAAGAATTACACTACTAGATCGAATCTAGCCAACATCAGACCTATACTTGTTTATTGTTTAGTATTTATGCTACCTGTGAGTAAAGTCGTCATAGTCAAATTCGATTTCCTAACTACATTGGTAATCGATTAAAAGTTAGCAGCCAATTTAGTTCTATAAGATTGGGCAGATGGCGTTGACGTCATCGAACGTGTTTATGTCAAGAATTACCTTCTACTTAGATCGAATCTAGCCACCATCAGATCTATACTAACTAGTTTATAAGCACATTCAATGAAAATTATAACAGTGTCGGAAAAATCCTGCAAATTAAATATTAAAATTTTATGTTCTCCGTTAGATCGATAGATGGCGCTGAACGAAAATAAATCGCGCTAATGATTGCTTTTGAAAATTTCTTAAGTTACCTAAGCTAATTTAGATTAAGCTTTTCGAGAAATGACTACGGAACGGAACGCTACCCCAAAAGTGTGTCGGACTCGCCCATGAATGAATCCGACACGCTCTTGGCCGGTTGTTTATTTGTTATTTTGACGTAGTCTCCAAAGTGAAAGTTGTTATCTCAACCACCCCTTTTAAATATAACGAGGGGGTTTTATTACAACCTGTATACTGTATATACGATCCTATAAAATAAGTAGTTGTTTTCAATATGTATTGTAGCGAAAAATACGACTTTAATAGGTAAAAATGGAATTTTTGTCTTATTTTATATTTGCTACGTAGGTAAATTCCGCATGAGCACATTATACCAAACTGTAGTCTATGTATCTACCTACTAGGTAACAAACTATGTTAAATTTCAGCATCAAATCATTAATTTTAAGTGTCCGTATAGCCAGCGTACACATGAAAGGGATTGGGCTAGGATTAGTACCAATAAATAGTGCCTAAATAGTGCCTAATTAGTACCTAGGTCAAATAAATAGTGCCTCTATACTTTACGAGAACTAGATTTTTTTTACCTGGTACGCTAGCTTGACGTCAAGGTAGCGTACACATTTTCTGTAGCAAAAACGGCTTGCATTACATCAACCATTTTACACTCAAAAAATAGTGCTCAAATAGTGCCCTAGGGCATCCAAAATCTCATGAGGCTAGGTCTTCAGGGAACAGATATATAAATAAGTCTTTTGAATGAAACACGGAGCTGGCGTTGCGCTAGCGTACACATGACTTAACACAATAATTCTTACAGAATGAGACGTTTCTTTTTATAAAAACTATATGAAATAAATAGTGTCTGAAATAGTGCCTCTGCCAGTACTAATATTTTAAGTAAAAGTGTATTGAAACAATATAAATAATCAATGCAAAGTTCTACGTACTAGAATCTTCTATAATCTTAGTAAAATCTCATACCGAGAGATGGCGTGTTATTTTCATTCAAGCGAGTTTAGAGTTGGCTTATTAGTAATTAGGAGTTAATAGAGTTCATTTTTGTGTATTATAAGCGATTTCACAGCATTGAACTGCCAATACATTTGTACGTAGAACTTCGCATAGATTGTTTATATTGTTTCACTACGCTTTTACTTGTAATATTGGTACTGGCAGAGGCACTATTTCAGGAACTATTTATTTGATGTCGTTTTTATAAAAAGAAACGTCTCCTTCTGTAAGAACTTTTGTATGAAATCGTGTGTACGCTAGCGCAACGCCAGCTCCGTGTTTCGTTCAAAAGACTTATTTATATATCTGTTCCCTGAAGACCTAGCCCCATGAGATTTTGGATGCCCTAGGGCACTATTTGGGCACTATTTTTTGGGTGTAAAATCGGTTCTGTAATGCAAGCCATTTTAGCCACAGAAAATGTGTACGCTACCTTGACGTCAAGCTAGCGTACCAGGTAAAAAAAATCTATATGTCGTAAAGTACAGAGGCACTATTTATATGACCTAGGTACTAATTAGGCACTATTTAGGCACTATTTTTTGAGACTAATCCTAGCCTGATCCCTTTCATGTGTACGCTAGCTATACGGACACAATTTTAAGTTTCGGCTGCTAACTTCACAAAAAGTTTTTATCGGTACAAAGTTAGCAGCCGTTCGGTAGATGGCGTTGACGACAAGTATTACTGGATCGAATCTAGCCACCTGCAGACCTATACTAGTTTATAGCTTAGTATTTATGTTACCTGTGTGTATCGTCGTTATCATCAAATTCGATTTTATACGTTTGTTTCGACAATAAGTTTGCATCCAATTTAGTTCTATACAACTCGGCAGATGGCGTTGACGGTTTATTTCAAGAATTACCTACTAGATCGAATCTAGCCAACATCAGACCTGTACTAGTTTATTGTTTAGTATTTATGCTACCTGTGAGTATAGTCGTCATAGTCAAATTCGATTTCCTAACTACATTGGTAATCGATTAAAAGTTGGCAGCCAATTTATATTTATAGAATTCGATAGATGGCGTTGACGTCATCGAATCAGTTTCTCTGGTACTACTAAATCGAATCTAGGCACCTGTGTATAATATAATATACTATATTGTAGTCGATATCCTCCAATTCGATTTTACAGCTAAGTAACTACCTTTGTTATTGTAATATTTTCTCTAAAGCAGGCAATACACTCTCCCGAGAACTTGTTTCTCTAAAGCAGGCAATACACTCTCGCGAGAACTTCTCGGCGAGAATTATTAGCAAGAACTTCCAAGGAAAATTACTTCGGTTCACGACGCCACGAAAACAATGAAGGGCATGCACTCTCGTTCTCGGCCTATCACGTTGAGCATGTAGTGCCTGCTTAGGACCCATTTCTATCCACCATCACACCAGTTTACCTATTGTTTCAGTTCTTTTTGAAAGTCATACGTCCTTACTACCTGTGTAGATAATCATTAATCTTAAGTTCGACTTTATAACTACCTTTTTAAAAATATACTTACATCCATGACTCTGGTATAAATATTCATATTCGTCATACAAATATTTGTTCCTTACGGGATTCTAACCCGCGACCCTCACACAACAGGCAGGTTCATTACCAACAGTGCTAATCGGGCCAACAAAAGAAGGGCTGTGCCTTTATAGGTATGACAGACGGACGGACCGCGTATGATTATGAATATGCATATTTATATCATTAGGATCCTTTAGGGGGGTTGCAGAGGGCAAGACACTAAACTAGATGGCGCTCGGGAGCATTATTCCTGATTTTATCACATTTTATTTTATATCTTCGTAATTATGTTATAAATTGCAAATGTTATTTGAGAAGCGCAATCTAGATTTTCTTAACTATTTTTCCATATATAAAATATTACTTTTGTTAATACCGTCTACGAATGTTCAACGTCAAAGTTTTGTATGAAATTGATCAAAATTAAAATGTATATCAAATTCGTATGAACAATAAAATTACTTTAACTTGTAGCTAGATCAGTAAAACATAAACACTAAGTGCGCGCTTAATTGACAATTTTGATTGAAATCATCACAATTACGAGATATAAAATAAAATGTGATTAAATCATGAATAATGCTCCCGAGCGCCATCTAGTTTAGTGTCTTGCCCTACCCATCAAACTGAACAACTTTTACTATGGGAGCAAACCGATCAGCGTAGCAAAAAAAATATCTGCTGCTTGTTCCACACTAAACTGCGATGTCTACTCGTCTCATCATCATCATCATCATCACAGCCGATGGACGTTCACTGCTAGACATAGGCCTCCCCCAAGGATCGCCACAACGACCGGTCCTGCTACTCGTCTCGACTGTATGAAACAGCGGACTTTTTGCTATTACCTATCGGTGCTCCCGTAGTAAAAGTTGTGTTCTGCCTCCTGTTGTGTTGTCTTGTGTAATTTCGACCTCAAATCAGGAATCGGGAATGCGACGAAACAGGAATACGACGAATCGGGAACAAATCCATTCATTTCCTTCATCCGAAGCCGTAGCATGCTACACGTGATACGGCTGTATCACGTCTTTTATCTCGTTCGTTCGCGCGCAAATAGAAAGAGAGCGAAGGTGTGATAGCGCTGTATCACGGTGGCATTCTACCCATACTGGTTCCTTAGTTGAATTTATCGCCATCTGTTGTATTAAACTGATAAGTACCTAAATAAAAACAAACCAATACCTGTGGCTTTCTTAATTATATTTATTTAAACATTGAGAAAAATACAATTTATAATGTGACAATAGTACCTAGTCATCATCATCACAGCCTAACAGGAGTGCGATTTTTGAATCTCATTCGCTGAGCTCAGCAGTTGAAAATGTTAAAATTACTATGGAGATATGCATCTTTCTACTGCTGATTTGACATTCAAAAATCATACTACAGGAGAGATTTTTGAGAGTCAAATCCGCAGTAGAAAGATGCATATATCCATAGTAATTTTGACATTTTTAACTGCTGAGCTCACCGAATGAGATTCAAAAATCACTCCTGGGTGGGTGTAAAAAACCCTGTTGGAGCCTTTAGGGGATGCATCAGACCATCAAACTGGACAAATTTCACTAAGGCTCCAACTGGTTTTTTTACATACTGTATAAGTATGGGCGTAAGTCCACACTGCGTGCCCAATGCGGATTGATTTCACATCGGAATTTCTTCTTCAGCGTATGCAGGTTTCCTCACGATGTTTTCCTTCACCGTTTGAGAGCAGTCGGTAATACATACATAAGTTGGAAAAGCTCATTGGTAGGTAAATAGCATGTCATCCGTGCGGATTCGGACCACAGGATTGAGTTTCCATAGCTCTCCGCAACGCGCCACCGAGACGCTACAATAGAAGTTAGGTATTGAAATATAAGTAGGCAAAAATGAATGCAGTACTTTTAACTTTTTACTATGAGTTTAAATTAGTTGCGTTTTAGTTGAGGTAATATTCTAGCAGCCGATGTCAACGGTTAAAATTCGTTAAACTTAATTCAGGTAGGCACATTCTGTTCGGCTTTTTCCTTACAAACGCGTTTTCATTTGCTAGAGAAAAACCGAACGGAATGTGCCGACCCGCTTGTGTGTAGCCATAGCACACGCCTTACTACTTTTTTTCTGTTTTAAGGAAAACTGCTGCTAGGTAATTAGACTAATTATAATTAGGTAGGTATACTAGGTATCTATACTGGCCTCCATGTAGTCAAACACTAACATTTTTTTTGTTCCGATGCTTAATTTACATAAGCATAGTATATGCTCACGACTATATTCCCCGAGGGGGTAGTCAGAGATATTATGAAACCTCAGAACATCCACGCTTCACCAGTAGTACCGAAACTCTGTCCAGTGTGACGGGGGGTGAGCCAGTCGCCACTTATAATGGACAGTGGGTACAATACATGCCTCGAAATTGAAGCATGCAGGTTTCCTCACGATGTTTTCCATCACCGAAAAGCCAGTGGTGTTACAATCGCCTCCTGCACGGCAGGTAAGGTTACTCGCTTTTAATGCTTAATTTAATGTGTAATAAAAAGGTATCCAATGTAATGAACTAACAATAGTGAATGAAAGTACCTAAATGCAATGTGTGTGTGGATGTGGAGCGAGTAACCACATACCTAGCAGTAGCACCAAATGTTCGTTGTTTCAATACGAGGTAAGGGTCCTTTTACAGTTCAGTGACTCCCACTGACGTGACGTCACAATATTAAAGACGTCTTGCCAAGAATGCCTACCTAAATTATAAAAGTGCTACTTCAACATAATCCAAAAGCCTAATAGATATTTTTATACAATACTATAAGGTTTTTTATTACAAACATTAAAAAAAATACATATAAGGGCCACTAACATTTCTTTCGATATTCTTATAAGTGGAATTTTTAGAACCTATAAACGTATTGCATAAAAATTGCTTAGTAGTAAGTTGGAATAGCACTAATTCATTTTGAGTTACAGAGAAAATAATCTTCATTATTGTAATGAGATGAAGGCGCCACTGAACGATAAAAGGACCCTTTGACACTGATCATAGCATGGTCGCGCAATGTAACTGCAACAAACATACATGGCCCTAAACCGTCTTGCTGAAATCGTTTTTGGAGTGTTGATTGTGCATCTCGTTTTTTGTAGCCTGGTATTCCATATTCATCATAATCTCAGCCGACGGACGTCCACTGCTGGACATAGGCCTCCCCCAAGGATCGCCATAACGACCGGTCCTGCGCTGCCCTCATCCAACGGGTTCCCACCGCATTCACTAGGTCGTGGGTCCACCTAGTTGTATCTAAATATTTAGATAATTGTCTAGTCAAATGCAATCGCGGCGTTACATTGCCCTAAAATCAAAGAAAAACAAAGATATTAAGATAATAGTAGATTACACACCGAGGACAGGAAAGCCGAGGTTAGTATACTATTTTTCTCCTCGACGGAGGTGGAAAGCGACAACTTAGTTTAGCGCAGCGGGACGACAATTGACGCTTTCCGTCCGGAGGGGAGAAAAGAGACTAATTAAATTTGCTTCACTATCTATTAGATGCAAATCCACACATAAGACTGCATAATCATTATCATCATGATCATCCTCATCATCATCTCAGACGATTGTCGTCCACTGCTGGACAAAGGCCTCAGGTAACTTGATCATTGATATCAGATGAAGACTGTTCAATATTAGTTTGAATATTATCTAAAATATCGATTAACTCTCGCAATCTTCCTAACTTTAACTGAAGTTTATGAAGTTGTACATCATAAATTATAGACCGTTCGACAAGGTTAAAGACGTCAACATATTTTTGAAATGCAGTCGGCACTTTCCTGCAACCAGTCGCATATTATATTCGCTCATTATCCTTCAGTATTTGCTCGCTCCTATTGGTTCATACAACATTGAATTTTATAAGGTCTTTATTACTCGTAGAACATTCTATAGAGAAAGAAACCTTAGATTCATCATTGATATAAACTTTAATTTAGAACCTCGACTCCGGAAGATGACTGTTGACTTGACTTCAACGTCATAGAAAGGTTTATGTCATCGCTTGAGAGTGAAAACCTCGTAAGTACAGTACCAGGTACTGTACACAGGTCCTGTGTGGGCGGCCATACGATGATATAAACGTCGTTGCGATGGCCTACAGGTTAAATTAATCTCAAACCCATTACCACAGCTAGTATTAGCGAGAAATCACCAGTCCCACGCAGGCCGCAGCTCAGTGTAATCCCAGCGAGCCGTGATGAGCAGTCAAAGACCCGTGCACGGCTGATTGCAGCGTTGGGATCTCGAAGGCTGGTTACTCGCAGACGCACTGAAAACAGTCGGCAAATCTATTTTGAAGCTGATGCCTTGGTTATGTTGTAAGCATTAGGTGTGTGCGACCAAGGAAGTGCGCTTGAATTGAAAACAAAGTTAGTATGCGACTTAAACAGTTGTATGACTGTTTTTAAAAACGATGATTAGTTTGGCTATCAATTTAGCTTTTAATAACACTGTTGAATGAAGCAGCAGATGGGCAACCTAGGGCTTTAACAAGCCTTAGCACTTGTATGCACAATATTATGCTTGTGTTAGTCGATTTTAGATGATTCGGCTCTCGGCTTAGCGATAAAAATACACTACACTTTAGTATGGCTTAGTTGTAAGCATAGAATAGATGTGGGTTGAAGCGGCCATGCTTACAGGCTTAAAAACATAACATAACATAACATAAATATTCTTTATTTGCACACCAAGAATAGAAAAAATAGGATGAAATAGGATGTTAGGACCAAATAGGGTCTTTTATCACCAAAAGTGGCTGTTGCTTTTACTAGCTCTAGATAGATCTTGAATTTCATCAAGTTAATTCGTAGCATCAAGTGACCCTTGAAAGAGCTTCGCTTGGTTCTAAAACCTTGTAACTCGGCATGTTGAATTACTATGAAGTGCATATAATATAGCATATACACATACAGGGTGAAATCGATATCATTAGCATCCTTTTAAACTAAGACTCTACCCATCAAACTGAACAACTTTGACTATGGAAGCAAACCGATCGGAGCAAAAAAATAATCAGCTGTTGCATACATTTGAGTCGAGTGGGCATTGCAGTTTAGTATGGGACAGCAGATTTTTTTTTCTCCGATTGGTTTGCTCCCATAGTCAACGTTGTTTAGTTTGGTGGGTAGACTCTTAGTTTAAAAGGATGATAATGATATCAATTTCACCCTGTAATAGGAAGCACTATGTTACAAATTACAATAAACACTTTTATGAGTTAAAATAACATGTAAATTCTTACGTTCTTCCTCCGAACGTACTGGCAGGGCGGGCGTAGAGAACACGGTGCGCGGTGCACGCGGTACTCTCGGTGAGTCTTGCAGGGCTCGTTGTCTCGCAGGCGAAGCCTTTAGGCCTCGCGAGCTGGAAATGGTCGGCCCAAAGCGAAGTTTATAGCGTGCAACGAAAGGCGCCTACGCAAGGATAGACACTCTGGGGGCGCAAGGCAAGACTCAGAACACACGTAACAAAGCAAGGAAACAATAACTTGAGCAGGGATAATCATTCCAGGGGGGAGCAAGGCAAAGAACACTTAAAAGATGACACACTGACCGAAAACGCTAACTTGTTAGAATGAATTGAATGAACTTATTGTTAGTATGCGAGAAAATGAAGTAAGGCAGTAAAATTGTGTAAAAATATGTTGAAATCGTAAAAATTCGTGAGTTGGAGTTGGATAGGTGGATAGGACGGCCACTCAATTTATTTGGCCAAGCTGGAACGTCGCTCGGAGCGTCACGCGTTGCGGCAAATTGTTGAACAACAATGTAGCGTTCCAATGGTGAAAGAATTATTCAGAACGGTCCAGTAGTTTCGGAGCATAATCAAAATAAACAAACAAATAAACACAAAATTAAATCTTTCCTCTTAATGAATTGCACCTCATTAACACAACACAATAATAGACATAAAAAACTTATTTAGAAAATTAAGAACCAAAGCCTTAATATATTATAAAATATAAAGGATAAGCAATTTTTTGCAATTCAATCACTAACAAACTAACATTACATAACATACCTAGGCTAATGAGACACAAACCACATTTCCTGCATATGCTGAACATCAAATTCTGATGCATCGCATAGGGCGCATGTGGTGGACTGACGCCAACACACCCTCCATGAAGTTAAGCCTGTGCCCTGCAGTGGGACGTATATAGGCTGATGATGATGAACACATTCGTAGCGACAAGCTCTGCCGCTAAAAAATCATCAGCCTGACCTACAAGGCGCACAGCCGGGACCAGACTTCTAGTTAAAGTTCTACACTACAGTTATAGCAAATCGTGGGACTGGAGCGGTACAGTCGGTGCACATAGTAACCTCGTACAACACCCACAGGAAGTAATGTAATGTGGTCGCATGTTTGTGTCCCACCTCCTTTGATCAGAAATAATAAGCATAGCATAAGCAGCATAAGCATAAGCATATGCTCACGACTATGTTCCTCAAGGCGGTAGTCAGAGATATTCAGAAAACTCAGAACACCCACGTTTCACTAGTGGAACTGAAACTCTGGGGTTGGGTTTAGTATTCGTTTTGGTTTAGTATTTAGGGAGGTGAGGTTTTTGAGCACAACCACTTAGGCCGTGGTCAGAAATCTTGGCTTGCGAAAATTGAAACATAGAACGAGCATAGCGAACTCAACTTTTCCCCTCAATAGGGATCGGTTGTAGCCAGAACTCATGTCTGTACAAAACAAATACACACCTAAGTTTCACACACGATGACGCATTGACAGAGCGGCAGATGTCAGTCCTTCATTCGCAAAGCAAGGAGTTGTGTGAAACCGCACATATAGAAGCATTCACCGTTGACGGATTGACGCACCGTGTGTACTTCTATGGAATGACAGCTACCGCTCCGTCAATGTGTAATCGTGTGTGATCCCACTAATAGCGAGCGCAATATTTTTAGGACCACATCTTAGATGTGGTTAGAACTATAAGGTGTGTCAACGTACACGCCACCCGTGGCAAAATTTGCTTAGCCTGTGGACAATCTATGGGTGATCGTGTCATAATTTACCAACCGGGATGAATGACTTGCTGACAGGGACATGGGGACATAAGGCTTGAAATTGGGACATGTCCAGGCAGCCCTGCTGCCGCGGCACCGCTCGCTCGGCTCGTGCGCCGTGGTCGCAAGAAACCTAACATGCTTGTCGCTTCGGTCCACGCTAACCTTACCAACTAGATCTGGGGTCCCTGCTACCAGCTGTTTTTGGACTGCAGGGGGGCTAAAAGGGGGGGGGGGGGGTTCCAACATCTAGAAATTATTTTATAAATCCCTAGCATGATAAAATATTCCAATGTTATTTTGCAATTGTAATGAATATACAATACTCTCCTCGCTTATACGATATGTTGTTCAGTTCAGTCCACTCGCTGGTGTGTAGCAGAAAGGCTGCTCGTGTTTATGCAGGGACTCGCCGGCAGAAGACAATAGAAGGCTCGGCGGCTGATGGCTGGAGCGTCGCACTCGCACTGAAATAGATTAGTGTATTTGTGCCTCAGATAAATTAACAGGAATGGATTGGAAATGATCTCTCATTTCTACACAAAAAAGTCTGTCAATTGCGGGGGTGAGGGGGGAGGTTTATATACTGGCGCGGGACGCGCGTCAACTATTTTTATATGACGGGTATGCTCACTGAGCATGCGTCTTTGGCAGAGGGGTAAGCGCGTAATATCGCATCCATTCCTGTTAATTTATCTGAGATTTGTGCTAAGCAAATGGATGGATTGGATGTTCATGTTCACCTTACTATGAAAATGGCGCTGACAAAGAGGATAGATCGTCTACGTCTGCAAAAAATTTGAAGAATAGGTAATTAGTTGTAGAAGCGTTCTACAACACTACGATGTCTTTAACAAATTTCTCTCCTTTATAGCAATAGGGGAGCGGACTGTATAAAATATATTTTAGTATTATCCTCTTAGTAAAAAAATAACGCTTAATTCTCATTTTCTGCAATTCTTTAGCTTGAAATACGATTTTAATAATAGGATCATTGACAGTACAATTTTTCAATTAAAGCGCACGTTTTGACATTTGATTAATTTGAGTTACCTACTAGTTGTCCGCTCCCCTATTGTTGGTGTTCGACGTTTTGACGCTTCTTTGGAGTTTTTGGAGACAATGGGGTATATTACATTGATCAATATTAACAAAAACATGGAAAATAATAGAAAAGCAGCTATAGTAATAATACTCGCAACTTGGCGAAGTCTTCAGCGAGGTCTTCATTCCTTTTAACAGTATTTAAATAATTGTTGTCCTTCGGATCCCACAAAGAAGAGCACGTCTCAAATACAAGAATCGTCATCATCATCATCACAGCCTATATGTACGTCCCACTGCAGGGCACAGGCCTACCCTCATGGAGGGTGTATAGGCGTTATTCCAATACACGTGCCCAATGCGGATTGGTAGACTTCACAGACGCATCGCAATTTCTTCTTCAGCGTATGCAGGTTTCCTCACGATGTTTTCCTTCACCGTTTGAGAGCAGTCGGTATTACGTAGGTACGTAAGTCAGAAAAACTCATTGGTACATGGCATGTCATCAGTGTGGATTCGAACTGTAACGAGTTATACTTACCTACTTTCTATGTATTTGTCTATAGAGATAACATAAACAAATCGGACTCACAAGAATTTTTTTCTTCCAGTTTATTCTTTAGCTGACCCAAAATAATCTTACGCTATGGAAAATTCCCAATAGTTATCGAAACGCATTACCAACTACACGTTTCTATCGAACGTTATTCATTAGAAAATAGGGTTGATTTTTGTAAAAATTTCTCTGAAAAGAATGTTAGTTAAACTTTTTCCGTCTTTGACGCGCCGACCTAATGTTGCATTTATTAGCTTTGAAGCAATTACTGACACGTGTTTTACAAGCTCCCTTAAAGTTAGAGACGCGTTGGGACAAAGGGCATTGTTCTTGGGAGTTAGTTTTGCGCCGGTTTGCCATAACAAAATAAATCGAGCCTTTAATTTTTATCTTTTATTAGTGTCTTTTATTAGTTTGATGGTTCTTAGAAAGTGAGTAAACCGTGGGATTTTTTGGGAGGACCATATGTTTTGCAATCCGAGGCAATGTCGGAAATCAAGGGTGAGGAATGGGGATAGTTAAATTCGAGACTCGAGACGGTACGGTCAAGACTGGTGACGCGCGGGAACCTAAACGAAGTCGATACCTACTTTATGTAGTGGTTGTATAAAAGTAGTGCAACCAGTACGCGGTTTTTGAGTTTTGATAGAGTCGGGCGAAAGAACAAGTGTAAAGCGTACTCATATAGTGCAGTGTGTGGACTAAATACATGCTAGTGACGCGAGTCATAGAGTGACATCTAAATTAATTATAATCGTGTACATTTCTTTCTTAGGTCTGTTCCTGAACTAAATTCCATGAAACTGTTGTTACTTAATTCGATCGACGTCTTGCTGTTTAACGTTTCTAGTTTTAGAAATTTGGGTCCTTCCTTTTGACGCGTTCCAGTTCCGTTGCTAGCAGCAGATGAGGTCTTGTTTTGGGTATACTCTTATTTGACTTTGATAGATTTAGATAAAGTGTGAATGAATGGGTATCAATTAAACCGCGCATCGTAATCATTGCATTCGGAAATTTACGTGTTGCTTAAAATAAATGTTAAACTATAACACTTGGAAATCTTGCCGCTGAACACAACAAGAATTTACGAGCCATAATCTTTCTATGTTATCATCATGGAACACTATTACAAAGACCAGAAAAAATTCTCAAAACTGTTTTCTGACTCTTGGTCAGTTTGTGTATATGCGCTCTGCTAAGTTTCTCCTGTGCGGTCTGAGCTATATTGCCAAATCCGCGACAGTTAACGCTGATCGTGTGTAAAGTAACAATTCCTCAGAACATAGAAGAGCTACAAGGGTGTTTAATTAAACTCTCTTAAGTCACTCCCTTCAGGAACTCATCTTTAAATTCAGTTGTGTTCATGCTTCCTTACATAATTCCGTGAGGTTGCTTGTGTGTTTAATCCGGTTATGTATGCGCTGCTCTGCTTAGTTCCTCCTGTGGTCAGAGCTATATTGCAAAATCCGCGACTGTTAGCGCAGCTCGTGTGTAAAGTACCAATTCCTCGCCCATAGAAGGAAAGACGAAAGTAGTAGTTAGACACTTGAACACACGGGTAGCTCTCCTAACTCCGCGTCAGTCAATTCCGTGAGGTTGCTTGTGTGTTTAATCCGGTTATGTATGCGCTGCTCTGCTTAGTTCCTCCTGTGGTCAGAGCTATATTGCAAAATCCGCGACTGTTAGCGCAGCTCGTGTGTAAAGTACCAATTCCTCGAACATAGAAGGAAAGACGAAAGCAGTAGTTAGACACTTAGACACACGGGTAGCTCTCCTAACTCCGCGTAAGTCAATTCCGGTAGTTTGTTAAAATAAATCAGCGATAAACTGTTCAACGCGAACTAAACGTCGAATAACGTATTAATTACAACCGCGCCGCGTACGCAAATCATATTACGACGTATGGTTGAGAACAGGTTGACGAAGGGTTGCAAGGTATTGATTGGAAAGTGAGTGATGGTCCGTTGTAGTTAAATTAGGGTTAATTAGCTGCTAGGTCGTCCTTTTGTCAGAGGATTTGTTCAGCACACGAGGTTGGAGACCGCCAAGAATTGTTAATACTTGTAAATATATATATTAGCTTATCAGCCAAACCTCATCCAAAACGAATATCAATTTGCGGCCGTGACTAGAAAGTTTATTATGCAATAGTAAACTGATTATTTACTCTTTCTCTTACTCCATTCCGACCAGTCAAAGCCAACAAGCTTATGTTCGTTTCATCCGGCATTGGTAGGGGTTCTTTTAGGGAAATATATTATTCTCTTTATTTATATTACTAACATAGCAAAGTGTCAATAGTGTCAATGGTGTGTGGCCATGAAGAAAGAGACCTGCAGGATACCAGCCGCCGCCGGACCAGTGGAGGAATCTAGCTAAGTTGCATGTCTTTAGTTTACTTACTATAATTTGTTTTATTTTAACTACACGTGTACGAACTTTAACTCCCCGCGGATTCGATTTACTTTAAATTACTTGCAGAAATAACTACAGACGTCGAATTCGAATTTACACAACGTACGAAGGGTCACTAAATAATAATCTAGACGATCACACCTACAGGCCGGATTTAATATATAAATAGATTAGTGTTACGTGTTAGCAATATTAGAATAGATAGAGATATACATACTACAGGTAGTTAGCTAGGTTAGATATATAGATTAGGCTAGGATAGGGTCGTTACAGAATGGTGCCGTGACTGCAGGATTTTACGTCATTAAATACGAAATCTAATTTCGTAACGTAATTAAAAGAACTTGGATTACTAAATTAGGTTGTAGATATGCTTTTCTCTTTCCATACCGTACATTTTAAGTACTAGGTCATAATTAATATTAATTCTTAGTTTTGAAACCCTAGCGTAATTAGTTAAGTAATTTAACGAGCTATGGAGAGGCCTATGTTCAGCAGTGGACGGACGGTGAGAGGCTGATGATGATAATTAAGGAAGGACAGAGATTGGAGTGTTTTGACGCGCTTTGGGAGAGGCTTATGTTCGGCAGTGGTGTTTAAAGGACGATGATGTCTATATCCAGCAGTGGACGATAGATTGGTAATAATAAAGTAGTTAATTTTCTGAAATTTATTCGTAAATGTACGAACTAGGATACGCAGATTTTGCTGTGTGGTTCGGAATGGACTACTCCATTACTTGTGAGTGTCGTGCGAGGCGACTAAGAGATAAAGGTTTCTTGTGCAGAGTTTTATGGGCGATGGGTCGCTCCTTGTCGCCGCTCAATGCGTCACTTCTTTAAAGAACGTCTAAGATGGCGGTCTTGCTACGACCGGCACGCTTAAATAATTTCTATTGATAGTTGTGACAAAGCTTCTGACCACCCCGAAGGAAATCGTGATCGTGAGTTTGTATATGTATGTATGTATTGGAACTATTAGAAGCTGAAAATGAATTCTGGGAGCATTACTAGGTACAATATTTAAGTAAGGTAAATTATTAAGCCACTAGGTTCTCAATTACAAAATACATCAAATCAACACGAACGCCGCCTGGCGTTAGGATTGAGACACTACGAACTAAGGAATGTATCGATTGTGAATTTGTATCAAATCAACGCGAACGCCACCTTGAGTTGTATTTAAGACACTGCGTTCTAAGGGATGTATCGATTGTAAATTTGCATCACAAATGTGACGCAAACGCCACCTAGCGTTATGAGTAAGAAACTACCTCTAAAAGATGTACCGACGCTAAATCTAAAATGGCGGACTACACGACCGCTATAATGTAGTCTTGTTAGCGGAAAGAATCTGTCAGGTGTCGATACTAGCGTAGCGTAGATTCCAATTAGAATCTAAAGTGGACTTGTTTAATTTGATCCACAGGAATACCAAATAAGAATTCGAAAATAGATAGCTATTAACTATGTGCGAAGTGAGTCATGAAAGCCGGCGTCTTGAGCCGGGTTACTTAAAGCCGAGTTTTTCCACAGTTTTGATGGTGCTCGCACAAATATAGACTTTTGTAGTACTATAATAGCATGGATAACTCACTACGGTTCGAAACCGTAAAGGCGCTAGTGTCGTATACGTATGTATGGATGTATAAAATAGAATGGAAATGTATTATTTCGAATCTAGGGGGCATGCCAAGTTTTAAGAAATGAGTATTAATGCGATTGCTTTGCTTACTGATGAGCTCATTACTAGAAAATAAGGAATATACTGTTTAGAATCTAGGGAGCATTGGCAGTGCCAGTGTTAGAATTTAACACGCGGTGGACATTTAGTTATCACTTCATACGAATGGGAAGTTTTACTGCTAAGTTTAAGCGAATGTAATGATGGTGGATGCAAATGAGTGAGGACTATACTGCGAAAGAAAAACATACTCTAAAGCCTGCTGTAGTTTACCTCCGTCTGTCGGTAACCTCATTTGGTTAATAATTGAAGGCCGCGGTCCGAAAATGGAATAACAATTGTGTTGAGTTAGCGAAGGTGTTGAACATTTGGCAATCAATCATGCATCTGTAATGAATTAATAATATTTCGAATTTCGAACAAATGTTGTCTCCTGACGAGAGCTGTGTTGGTCTGGACATGATAGGAGGCGAATCAAATAGATTTGGTTAGGAACCCGCTATGACAAGGACGGTCAGGCGTGGAAATAAGGGCCATTTGATTCTTAAACCCACGATTAAGTGAAACCACAATCTACAATTATTATCAAACATACCGAACAATATTCACATCGCTGGGTTGCGAACAAATCTGCCACGTAGAAATTCACAGTCAGCAGAAGATTGTCCTCAGGAGTTAACGAACCTTATAAAAACTTGATGAGTACTGTGATAATACTGTACAACATGCATGGTTGATTTACAGATGAATCATATCTCAGATAAACAAAATTCTATGGTGAGAGCCAGAACACTCAAGCTTATCTTGCGCGTCTATATTTTTTTTGAAAAATGTTTCTAAAATATTTAAAATCTAGGGGGCATGTGCGCAGCGCTGCTGAATGCTCTTTCTTATACTATGCTCTAGATGCAGGACAAATAAGCTCGAAGATAAGTTTTCGTAAGGTTAAGATTTAAAATATGTGAGATTGGAGCGTTGTATTGGAAAAAGTTTTCCTAGATGTGATTTTCTCGATTTTCCACATTCCAAGGCATGCGGAAAACCTTGAAACTCAAGGGGGCAATCTGTAACGAGTTATACTTACCTACTTTCTATGTATTTGTCTATAGAGATAACATAAACAAATCGGACTCACAAGAAATTTTTTTCTTCCAGTTTATTCTTTAGCTGACCCAAAATAATCTTACGCTATGGAAAATTCCCAATAGTTATCGAAACGCATTACCAACTACACGTTTCTATCGAACGTTATTCATTAGAAAATAGGGTTGATTTTTGTAAAAATTTCTCTGAAAAGAATGTTAGTTAAACTTTTTCCGTCTTTGACGCGCCGACCTAATGTTGCATTTATTAGCTTTGAAGCAATTACTGACACGTGTTTTACAAGCTCCCTTAAAGTTAGAGACGCGTTGGGACAAAGGGCATTGTTCTTGGGAGTTAGTTTTGCGCCGGTTTGCCATAACAAAATAAATCGAGCCTTTAATTTTTATCTTTTATTAGTGTCTTTTATTAGTTTGATGGTTCTTAGAAAGTGAGTAAACCGTGGGATTTTTTGGGAGGACCATATGTTTTGCAATCCGAGGCAATGTCGGAAATCAAGGGTGAGGAATGGGGATAGTTAAATTCGAGACTCGAGACGGTACGGTCAAGACTGGTGACGCGCGGGAACCTAAACGAAGTCGATACCTACTTTATGTAGTGGTTGTATAAAAGTAGTGCAACCAGTACGCGGTTTTTGAGTTTTGATAGAGTCGGGCGAAAGAACAAGTGTAAAGCGTACTCATATAGTGCAGTGTGTGGACTAAATACATGCTAGTGACGCGAGTCATAGAGTGACATCTAAATTAATTATAATCGTGTACATTTCTTTCTTAGGTCTGTTCCTGAACTAAATTCCATGAAACTGTTGTTACTTAATTCGATCGACGTCTTGCTGTTTAACGTTTCTAGTTTTAGAAATTTGGGTCCTTCCTTTTGACGCGTTCCAGTTCCGTTGCTAGCAGCAGATGAGGTCTTGTTTTGGGTATACTCTTATTTGACTTTGATAGATTTAGATAAAGTGTGAATGAATGGGTATCAATTAAACCGCGCATCGTAATCATTGCATTCGGAAATTTACGTGTTGCTTAAAATAAATGTTAAACTATAACACTTGGAAATCTTGCCGCTGAACACAACAAGAATTTACGAGCCATAATCTTTCTATGTTATCATCATGGAACACTATTACAAAGACCAGAAAAAATTCTCAAAACTGTTTTCTGACTCTTGGTCAGTTTGTGTATATGCGCTCTGCTAAGTTTCTCCTGTGCGGTCTGAGCTATATTGCCAAATCCGCGACAGTTAACGCTGATCGTGTGTAAAGTAACAATTCCTCAGAACATAGAAGAGCTACAAGGGTGTTTAATTAAACTCTCTTAAGTCACTCCCTTCAGGAACTCATCTTTAAATTCAGTTGTGTTCATGCTTCCTTACATAATTCCGTGAGGTTGCTTGTGTGTTTAATCCGGTTATGTATGCGCTGCTCTGCTTAGTTCCTCCTGTGGTCAGAGCTATATTGCAAAATCCGCGACTGTTAGCGCAGCTCGTGTGTAAAGTACCAATTCCTCGCCCATAGAAGGAAAGACGAAAGTAGTAGTTAGACACTTGAACACACGGGTAGCTCTCCTAACTCCGCGTCAGTCAATTCCGTGAGGTTGCTTGTGTGTTTAATCCGGTTATGTATGCGCTGCTCTGCTTAGTTCCTCCTGTGGTCAGAGCTATATTGCAAAATCCGCGACTGTTAGCGCAGCTCGTGTGTAAAGTACCAATTCCTCGAACATAGAAGGAAAGACGAAAGCAGTAGTTAGACACTTAGACACACGGGTAGCTCTCCTAACTCCGCGTAAGTCAATTCCGGTAGTTTGTTAAAATAAATCAGCGATAAACTGTTCAACGCGAACTAAACGTCGAATAACGTATTAATTACAACCGCGCCGCGTACGCAAATCATATTACGACGTATGGTTGAGAACAGGTTGACGAAGGGTTGCAAGGTATTGATTGGAAAGTGAGTGATGGTCCGTTGTAGTTAAATTAGGGTTAATTAGCTGCTAGGTCGTCCTTTTGTCAGAGGATTTGTTCAGCACACGAGGTTGGAGACCGCCAAGAATTGTTAATACTTGTAAATATATATATTAGCTTATCAGCCAAACCTCATCCAAAACGAATATCAATTTGCGGCCGTGACTAGAAAGTTTATTATGCAATAGTAAACTGATTATTTACTCTTTCTCTTACTCCATTCCGACCAGTCAAAGCCAACAAGCTTATGTTCGTTTCATCCGGCATTGGTAGGGGTTCTTTTAGGGAAATATATTATTCTCTTTATTTATATTACTAACATAGCAAAGTGTCAATAGTGTCAATGGTGTGTGGCCATGAAGAAAGAGACCTGCAGGATACCAGCCGCCGCCGGACCAGTGGAGGAATCTAGCTAAGTTGCATGTCTTTAGTTTACTTACTATAATTTGTTTTATTTTAACTACACGTGTACGAACTTTAACTCCCCGCGGATTCGATTTACTTTAAATTACTTGCAGAAATAACTACAGACGTCGAATTCGAATTTACACAACGTACGAAGGGTCACTAAATAATAATCTAGACGATCACACCTACAGGCCGGATTTAATATATAAATAGATTAGTGTTACGTGTTAGCAATATTAGAATAGATAGAGATATACATACTACAGGTAGTTAGCTAGGTTAGATATATAGATTAGGCTAGGATAGGGTCGTTACAGAACCTGGACCTTAAGATTATGTTTCCATAGCTCTCCGCAACGCCGACGTTCCGACGCACGACAATCTTACAATACAAGAATAAATTATTTTAAATCATTACTATGGTTGTCTTCACTGGCTTTTCGGTGAAGAAAAATATTGCGAGGAAACCTGCATGCTTCAATTTCGAGGCATGTATTGTACCCGCTGTCCATTATAAGTGGCGACGGACGGGCATGGTGTCCCATCCCATACAAATGAAATTTTAGTTAAAAAATGGCAACATATAGCGCTATGGTATCGATTTGTAATAAATGTATACATAAAAGTGTAAATTGTTACTAAAACTACATGATCTGACTACAAAAAAATCTCATGAGCCTCGGAAAATCAAGCAATTTACTTTGCCCGAAGACTGCCCGCGTTACGGCAGTCGCGTTCCGTTGTTTGACGTTGGGCATCTGTACTGTATAGTATTATATAATCTGTGCCCCCGGTCACACTGGACAGAGTTTCGGTACTACTGGTGAAACGTGGATGTTCTAAGGTTTCAGAATATCTCTGACTACCCCATGCTATGCATTCCCTGCCCTATCTCCCTCACAAAGTCCTTGGCATCGACCCCCCATGGGCCCCCAGTCTCAAAGGCAACTGCAATGAAATCATACCCTTGCTCCAGGTTGGCATTATGTCCGCCGCCCGCTCCGCGGCAGAGCCAGCAACGCGCATCCCAAATCAGGCAACGCCCCCTTTTCCAGGGGATCAGGGTCAGGCCATCGGGACGCTTCCCATCGGTGCGGCTTAAACCCGGGGGCTCTAAAATACTCGGCACGTCCACCGAGACAAGTGCACGGCGAATTATATCGTTGAGGGCTTGGTTACGGGGAAATCTACCAGCGCGACGCTGGCAACTCAACCCATGATGGCCATTTTCGCCATTTAGTGTGGTTCTATGGACTGACATCTGCCGCTCCGTCAGTGCGACATCGTGTGTGAACACACTTACAGTCTTGATTGTCCAAGCCGCCAACGCCTCCGTCACATAAGGTATAATGATCCCGCAAAACACCATAAAACAGATGTAGTTCACTACTGAGTAATGAAATATATATCAAACCGTAGTAAGCCGTTACCACGGCTAGAATGAGCGAGAATTAGGCAGTCTTCACGCGGCGTAGTATAGTGCCAGCAAGCCGTGCCGTGCAGTCGATGACCCGTGGACAGCTGATTGATGTGTTGGGATCTCGGAGACTCACAGACGCACTGAAAATGGTCGGCAAATCTATTTTGAAGCGGATAGCATTAGATGCATGCGATCATGAAAGAGGTAACGGGACAACTAGATGGTCTTTTAATTTAGCTTTAAATAACACTGTTGAAGTATGAAGTGAGTGTAGATTGCTAGCTAGCTAGATAGGAGGGCTTTAGAAACCTAGGGCTTAATCAAGCCTTAGCACTTCTATAGACAGTATGCTTATGTATTTTAGATGATTAGGCTCTCGGCTTAGTGATATGATGACAATCTAACCATAAGAATGTAGTAGTAAGTTTAGTACGGCGTAGTTGAAAGCTTAGAATAGATGTGTGTTGAAGCGGCCGTGCTTACAGGTGTGCTTACACATGTTGGGATGTGCATACATATGCATGCTACCACTTAGTACCGCAGAAGGAAGCGCGTGCGCTTTGTATTTGCACATAAAATAGGTTTTTATAATAAATATCTTGGACATTGTCACACAAATTATCTAGTCACACACATTTAAAGTTCCAGAATCTAGCCTGGACTTGTATTATAATGACTAGACAACGATATAGAATACATAATATAGATACAAACATCCATGACTCAGGTACAAATATTCATATTCATCATACAAATATTTGTCCCTTACGGGATTCGAACCCGCGACCCTCGGCACAGCAGGCAGGTTCACTACAGAATGGGCTATCGGGCCGTCAAAATGTAGGTACCTAAACAGAAAATTAGCACAAAATGAGGCAACTCGAAACCATCCACGCATTCCAAAAAACTAGTAAACATAAACTAAAATTGGGCTAACTTCCCTTGCAATCCATATGCCAGCACTGTGCAGGGTCGCGCAGGTTTCTACGAGCTTCCAGATCGTGGTGTGGATGAGAATTGCGATTTTCGTCGCTGATCCGATCCGACCTCGTGTTGGTAATGGTAGACAGGTACGTGCAGGTTTCCAAAAACGAAGATGTCTGCTTCCTTCTTCAATTGTATGTCGTCGTGGGCATTGGGCTTTGTTAGGAATATTGATGAAAAGATCTTAAAGAGCAAAAATAGCTGTTACAAAGTTACAGATTGAAAGTGTCAAGATGGCGGCAGGCAGTCCATTATCCATACCGCGCTTTCACGTTATACCCCGCGGGTGCGTTCAGAAACATATAATTATGTGTATGGGTGGTAGGGCGCGTTCCCAACAATACCCAATTT
The DNA here is from genome assembly GCA_963693445.1 of Agonopterix heracliana. Taxonomy (NCBI): domain Eukaryota; kingdom Metazoa; phylum Arthropoda; class Insecta; order Lepidoptera; family Depressariidae; genus Agonopterix; species Agonopterix heracliana. The sequence continues at coordinate 4,348,004 of OY856312.1, read as the reverse complement.
ACTTTTATGGTGCTGTTGATTATATTTTATTTTCCTTGCGTCATCCGAGACCAAGTTTCTATTTGCCGATGTCTTCAATAAGTTTTCAATCTTGACAGGAATCCGTTGACAGGAATCTTTAGCAGTTTTTCGTTTATCGTAACTTAAACCTAACTCATTGAAATGCGAGGGTGGTTCACACATTGCAATGTTAAACAAGTTTTACGCGGGGATATCAATCCGAATCGAACGGTCCCGCCTTACTTTATTTCTCACTTTTACTATATTGTTCTCCATTATTATACTAATTCCACCACATTATCACAACAATAGCCACGAAAAACTAATTTAGAAAATTAAGAAACAAAGTCCGCCCGTTTCGTCGTGTTTCCCGCGCAAAACTATCTCGTTTTTTTTTATGTATCCATTCGAAAAGGCAGTGGGAACTAGCCCTTACAGCCGTTATCTTTCGTATTTTTCTTTGAACCTAACCGTGCGACATAAAAGAGTAGAAAATAAATGAAGGCGCTGCTTCCATGCAACAACGTCAAAATCACGCATAAGCTGGCAAGACCGACCTACAATTTGTACTAAAATATTTAATTCCTACTGTCACCGTTTTCTACTCTTTTAAGTCGCACTGTAAATCGGAACTAAACTTTTTCAAGGTGCGTTCATACGCGTGCCGTGCAGCCCGGCAAGCTTAGGCAATTCGCTGTACATTGAGGCTTCTTTATAGTTAAATAGTAACAATCACTTTACAGACGAGTCGCTGTACAGCAAATTGCCTAAGCTTGCCGGGCTGCACGGCGTGCATGTAAACCCAGCATCATGTTATGAACAACATTATGGAAAACGTCAAACTGCAAACACGCCGTGCAGCCCGGCAAGCTTAAGCAATGAGGGATTTTCAGAAGGTCATTAAAAAAGAAAAAGTAGTTCCTAATGGCTCGATAGATGGCGTTGACCAGACAGGGGTGAGCGACCTTGCAGAATAATAAAATACAAATAAAATAGTATGAATAAATTTTCCAGATTTTGTCACATTTTATTTTATATCTTTATCTAATTAAGAAACAGAAAAGTACAAAAATAAAAAGTTAAATATCAGAAATACAAATAAAATCGAATCCGCAACGCAGGCTTTGTCAAACCTTAATCACATATCTATATCTGCTACAAGCTTCGTCAATTGCAGCATACAATATAAAATCCGCATGCAAGCTTCGTCAGACTACCACTAACTTATCTAAAGGCACTGCCCTACGCAACCCTGGTTCAAAGGTCCCTATGATGCTGGCCGCATTGCCTCTCTTGATGGCCAGAGAAATTCTCTGAACCAAAAAGGCTCCCGAGCGCGGGTCCGCATTCGCTGCCCTATCTCCCTCACGAAGTCCTTGGCATCGACCCCCCAAGGCCCCCAGTCTCAAAGGCAGCTGGAACGAAATCATACCCTTGCTCTAGGTTGGCATAATGTCGTCCGCTTAAGCCTCACCGCCCGCTCCGCGGCAGAGCCAGCAACGCGCATCGTCTGACTCAGGTAGGAAGGAGCAAATGTGCTGACACAGGTCGCATCCCAAATCAGGCAACGCCCCCTTTTCCAGGGGATCAAGGTCAGGCCTGACAGAATAAATTTTCGTTTTTAAGTAAGCAGCATAATATGAGCATATATTTCGTCAACGGATGCGTCTGACTCGGTGCATACATTTTTGTTTACTTTTTAGCCTAAAATTGTCGTCTTCGGACCCCTCTCTGATCAACGCTATCTATCGCCGGCATGTTGAACTACGTTTGACTAGCTGTCAGAAAAACCCACATTCAAAATTTTCCGTAAAATATTTGACTTTGTCCTTTTTTTTTACTTTAAAGCCCGACCAGAAAAATAAAAAACCTCGCCATGTTGCGGAAAATCAATGGAACTAATTTTTGTACTTGGAACACTGACATTAAAGGTTATATTCGATTGCAGCGCCCCCAATCCAGGTTTTTTATATTTCTGGTCAGGCTTTAAACGGATAAAGCAAGAAAAAGTGATGCAAGTCTAGTGATTCAATGTAATTTTCTGTTATGCTTGGAGGAATATCATGCAGGGAATATCCGAACGGAGTGGATTTTCTGTGCAAGCCATGTGCTGATAAATTGGGTATTTATTTACTCTAATGTTGCATTTTTACAATATTTATCATATTATGTATGTATGCCTCGGGCCTCGACCGCATAATTTTGACCGTAGCATGTCATTCCTGCATGTGATATTTGTGGGTCTGCTTAGTTTATCTTTAGCCATGGAGTAAGAGGAGATGGCATATCGGCTTGTTTCTATAGAAAATTATGTCGCCGACAAAGGGGGTGAGGGACGGGTGAGGGGAGACAAAAAGCATTAGGGGAGCGTGTAATTTCTCTATGGTAACAACAACCGCAGTACAAACTAGTGCCCAGTTGGTGGTTACTGTGCACACTTTGTTACACCATCTCTACCAAGAGGAGCGTGTAATTTCTCTATGTCTTTAGCCTTTACTGCGACAAACATTTGCTGAGCTCACCAAATAATTTCAAAAATCGCAATCCAGGTGGATAAAGGGCTTTGAACTTTTTGGCATAGTGGTAACCATAATTTTGTAGGAATTTCGGAAATTTTTCAAAAATGCGGCGCATCCTGAAACCTATGTATATCGATAGAGGATGTATAGACGAACAAAAAATGTCCTATAACATATAGTCCTAAAGTGCAACGTTTTCGACATAATGCATGTTAAAGATCTTGTGTATACAGGGTAAAAATAAATATTTAAAACTCTTAAGGGGGTTGTTTAAACCATGAAACTGAACAACTTTCACTATGGGACCAACATCGAAATCGCGAAAAAAAAAACTGATATATCCCATACATATAATGCCAAAAACATTTTCTATTCCATACATCTTCTTCTTCTTATCGTGTGGGCAAGCCGCCGCCGCCTTACGGCCTCTGACGTTGTTTTTATATAACGAATAATAACCACCAGAGATAGTAACTGGGACCAACGGCTTATCGTGCCATCTGAAGCACGGAATTATCTTTCTTTTCAGACAATCAAGTGATTTAGCCTGCATTACCCTAACCAACTGGGGAAAAACGCATAAAGTGACAAATCATTAGGTGTCCCCCATGGGAATCGAACCTACGACCTCCGTGTCAAGATCCCAAGTCTTATAACCATTGGACCACGGAGATTGGTATTGGAGGAAAATGTGTTAGGATGATGCTTAACATGGATTATCTCGAAAACGTTGCACTTTAGGACTATATATTATTTGACATTTTATGTTCGTCTATAGATCCTCTATCAATATACATAGGTTTCAGGGTGCGCCGCGTTTTTGAAATTCCCGAAAATTGATGGTCATCACTATGCCAGCCTCCCATACAAAGAGGTTCAATGGCCTTTAGCTGTTTAAATGTTTGAATGATTGATGAAATGCGGGAATGACATGCGACGGTCAAAATTATGCGGTTTAGGTCCGAGGCATACATTGTAAAAATGCAACATTAAAGTAAATAAATACCCAATTTATCAGCAAATGGCTAGCAAAGAAAATCCATTTCATTCTCATTTTCATTTTCATATTCCTCCAAACATAACAGAAAATTACATTGAATCACAAGACTTCGTTCAATCACGTTTTCTTGCTTTATTTATCCGTTTAAAGTAAAAAAAAAGGACAAATTTATATATATATATAGGTGCAGGAGGGCCTTCATCGCAAACAGATCACTGCTTAATAGTAAAACTACCGAGATTACACAGAACTAGCGATCCGTCGAGTTATGCGGTGGTTCAGCCATTCCTATTCAAATCTTCAACTGAACTCCTCTTGACATGGCTGTCAACCACCTTTACCGACACCCGACGTTCAACTAGACCGACACCAGGTGGCGCTGTAGCAAGGCACCGTCATTAGTGTGCGATCTTGTTCTGTTATAACTTGAGAGATGGCGCCAGGCGCCGTCATATATATTTCGGAAAATTTTGAATTTGGTGTTTTCTACTAGCTAGTCAAACGTAGTTCAACATGCCGGCGATAGATGGCGTTGACCAGAGAGGGGTCTGCATAGCTAGCATGCCGCAGTTATACATCGCTATCACACCTTAGCTCTCTTTCTATTTTCGTGCGAACGAACGAGATAAAAGACGTGATACAGCCGTATCACGTGTTGCATGCTACCAGCCCTCGTAGTATGCTACACGTGATACAGCTGTATCACGTCATTTATCTCGTTCTTTCGCACGCAAATAGAAAGAGAGCGAAGGTGTGATAGCGCTGTATCACTGCGGCTGCGCATGCTGGAGACGATAATTTAAGGCTACAAAGTAAACAAAAATGCATGTCACTGAGTCAGACGCATCCGTTGACGAAATATATGCTCATATTAAGCTGCTTAAACAAAAATTCTTACTATTTTGTTTGTATTTTATTATCTGCAAGGCCGCTCGCTCCTGTCTGGTAAACGCCATCTATCGAACCATTAGGAACTACTTTTTCTTTTTTAATGGCTTTCTGAAAATCCCTCATTGCCTAAGCTTGCTGGGCTGCAAGTCGTGCATGTGAACGCAGCATGACAGTTTGACGTTTTCCCTACGAACAAATAATAAGTCTAAACCATAGGCGAAGTATTTTTCGCTTACGCTGATAGACGAAACATCAGTGTAACCGCGTATGAGACAGCGATAGTCATAAAATCCTATACAATTTGTATGAAAATAGATGTCTGACTCCGGAGTCAGACAGCCGTCGTAGAACAAAAAAGTGGCTACGTCGATAAGGACAGCAATAAGTAGCGATCTCCTTTTTTAACAATAGCTAATTTGCTATGTGCATCTCTTACTGAGTTATATGACAAGACACGTGCTTGCTTCTAGTTCCTTCTCTTTCTACGGTCTAAACTTATGTAGCATTTTCCATAATGTTGTTATGATCATGAAAAATTAGGTACGGTCTTAATACAGTGCGACATAAAAGAGTAGAAAACTAAATATTTTACTAGATATTGTAAGTCGGTCTTTCCAGCTTATGCGTGATTTTGACGTTCTTGCGTGGAGGCAGCGCCCTCATTTATTTTCTTATCTACTCTTTTATGTCGCACGGTTAGGTTCAAAGAAAAATACGAAAGACAACGCAAGGCTGCAAGGGCTAGTTCCCAATGCCTTTCCGAATGGGTACATAAAAAAATAACTATTTGACAGAATACAACGAATATTTCTGTTGGAAATTGAAAAAATCAAGGAAAAAAGCCAATAATATTTCCTAAAAAGAAGTATGTATTTATTACATTTACGTATTTAACCATTTTTACCTAAAATGATCACTACTTTGGCATCAAAACTTGTTTCAGGGGTCGGAGTAAAAATCGAGTTATAGAATGTTTGTGAACTAGGTACCTACAATGGCTTTTACATAGTAAATTAAGCAAACGGCGAATTTCCCGGTCCGGTGGGCAGCCATCAGAACATATGGACCAGTGAGAGGGCCTTTACTAAACCTGACAAAGCTGTGGAGCAGCGGCGAAACGTAGGTAATTATTGCGCCATATTATTTCTGATTCGATTTGTAACTCCACTGGCTTTTCGGTGAAGATTCAGAATACACCAACTGCTGTATCTAACGTTGTGAAACGCAATAAAGTATTGAGTATTGAAAGAAAACATCGTGAGGAAAAGTGCATGCTTAAATTTCGAGGCATGTATTGTACCCACTGTCCATTTATGTTGCTAGGGTAGGGCTGCCGGGACATGTCCCGATTTCAAGCCTTAGGTCCCCATATCCCTGTCAGCAAGTCATTCATCCCGGGCGGGTGAATTATGACACAATCACCCAATAATTGTCCACAGAAGTACACACGGTGTGTCAATCCGTTTCCGTGTATGCTTCTATGTGCGGTTTCACACAACTCCTTGCTTTGCAAATGGTGGACTGACATCTGCCGCTCTGTCAATGCGTCATTGTGTGTGAAACTTAGGTGCATTTGTTTTGTACCGATACGAGTTCTGGCTACAACCGATTCCTATTTTGGGGGTGGACTTGGGGGACCCCTACCCCGTACCCCCCTCCCTCTCTAAATTCGTGCCGCACAATACTAAACCCAACCCCAGAGTTTCAGTTCCACTAGTGAAACGTGGGTGTTCTGAGTTTTCTGAATATCTCTGACTACCGCCTTGAGGAACATAGTCGTGAGCATATGCTTATGCTTATGCTGCTTATGCTATGCTTATTATTTCTGATCAAAGGAGGTGGGACACAAACATGCGACCACATTACATTACTTCCTGTGGGTGTTGTACGAGGTTACTATGTGCACCGACTGTACCGCTCCAGTCCCACGATTTGCTATAACTGTAGTGTAGAACTTTAACTAGAAGTCTGGTCCCGGCTGTGCGCCTTGTAGGTCAGGCTGATGATTTTTTAGCGGCAGAGCTTGTCGCTACGAATGTGTTCATCATCATCAGCCTATATACGTCCCACTGCAGGGCACAGGCTTAACTTCATGGAGGGTGTGTTGGCGTCAGTCCACCACATGCGCCCTATGCGGGCTGGTAGACTTCACAAAATTTCACACATGTTGATGTAAAAATGATTGCGGTGGTCTGATGGTGGCTTGGTCAGATCTAGTAGTAGAAATCCTAATTCAAAGGCAGTACTGGATTTGGATAGGCAAGTCACTATGCATTTTATGAGTATCATAACAGCGCAGATAGATGGAGCCACATAGTGATTGAATTGTAAAAAATTGCTCATCCTTTATATTTTATAATATATTAAGGCTTTGGTTCTTAATTTTCTAAATTAGTTTTTTATGTTTATTATTGTGTTGTGTTAATGAGGTGCAATTCATTAAGAGGAAAGATTTAATTTTGTGTTCATTTGTTTGTTTGTTTTGATTATGCTCCGAAACTACTGGACCGTTCTGAATAATTCTTTCACCATTGGAACGCTACATTGTTGTTGAACAATTTGCCGCAACGTGTGACGCTCCGAGCGACGTTCCAGCTTGGCCAAATAAATTGAGTGGCCGTCCTATCCAATTTTCATTCACGAATTTTTACGCGATTTCAACATATTTTTACACAATTTTACTGCCTTACTTCATTTTCCCGTGTACTAACAATAAGTTAATTCAATTCATTCTAACAAGTTAGCGTTTTCGGTCAGTGTGTCATCTTTTAAGTGTTCTTTGCCTTGCTCCCCCCTGGAATGATTATCCCTGCTCAAGTTATTGTTTCCTTGCTTTGTTACGTGTGTTCTGAGTCTTGCCTTGCGCCCCCAGAGTGTCTATCCTTGCGTAGGCGCCTTTCGTTGCACGCTATAAACTTCGCTTTGGGCCGACCATTTCCAGCTCGCGAGGCCTAAAGGCTTCGCCTGCGAGACAACGAGCCCTGCAAGACTCACCGAGAGTACCGCGTGCACCGCGCACCGTGTTCTCTACGCCCGCCCTGCCAGTACGTTCGGAGGAAGAACGTAAGAATTTACATGTTATTTTAACTCATACAAGTGTTTATTGTAATTTGTAACATAGTGCTTCCTATTACAGGGTGAAATTGATATCATTATCATCCTTTTAAACTAAGAGTCTACCCACCAAACTAAACAACTTTGACTATGGGAGCAAACCAATCGGAGAAAAAACAAATCTGCTGTCCCATACTAAACTGCAATGCCCACTCGACTCAAAATAATGTATGCAACAGCTGATTATTTTTTTGCTCCGATCGGTTTGCTTCCATAGTCAAAGATGTTCAGTTTGATGGGTAGAGTCTTCGTTTAAAAGGATGCTAATGATATCGATTTCACCCTGTATGTGTATATGCTATATTATATGCACTTCATAGTAATTCAACATGTCTGAGTTACAAGGTTTTAAAACCAAGTGAAGCTCCTGCAAGGGTCACTTTGATGCTACGAATTAACTTGATGAAATTCAAGATCTATCTAGAGCTAGTAAAAACAACAGCCACTTTTGGTGATAAAAGAGTCTATCCTAACATCCTATTTCATCCTTTTTTTTCTATTCTTGGTGTGCAAATAAAGAATATTTATGTTATGTTATGTTTTAAGCCTGTAAGCATGGCCGCTTCAACCCACATCTATTCTATGCTTACAACTAAGCCATACTAAAGTGTAGTGTATTTTTATCGCTAAGCCGAGAGCCGAATCATCTATAATCGACTAACACAAGCATAATATTGTGCATACAAGTGCTAAGGCTTGTTAAAGCCCAAGGTTGCCCATCTGCTGCTTCATTCAACAGTGTTATTTAAAGCTAAATTGATAGCCAAACTAATCATCGTTTTTAAAAACAGTCATACAAGTGTTTAAGTCGCAGACTAACTTTGTTTTCAATTCAAGCTCACTTCCTTGGTCGCACACACCTAATGCTTACGACATAACCAAGGCATCAGCTTCAAAATAGATTTGCCGACTGTTTTCAGTGCGTCTGCGAGTAACCAGCCTTCGAGATCCCAACGCTGCAATCAGCCGTGCAGGGGCTTTGACTGCTCATCACGGCTCGCTGGGATTACACTGAGCTGCGGCCTGCGTGGGACTGGTGATTTCTCGCTAATACTAGCTGTGGTAATGGCTTTGAGATTAATTTAACCTGTAGGCCATCGCAACGACGTTTATATCATCGTATGGCCGCCCACACAGGACCTGTGTACAGTACCTGCATAGCTAGCATGCCGCAGTGATACAGCGCTCTCACGCCTTAGCTCTCTTTCTATTTGCGTGCGAACGAACGAGATAAAAGACGTGATACAGCCGTATCACGTGTAGCATACTACGAGGGCTGGTACTGTACTTACGAGGTTTTCACTCTCAAGCGATGACATAAACCTTTCTATGACGTTGAAGTCAAGTCAACAGTCATCTTCCGGAGTCGAGGTTCTAAATTAAAGTTTATATCAATGATGAATCTAAGGTTTCTTTCTCTATAGAATGTTCTACGAGTAATAAAGACCTTATAAAATTCAATGATGTATGAACCAATAGGAGCGAACAAATACTGAAGGATAATGAGCGAATATAATATGCGACTGGTTGCAGGAAAGTGCCGACTGTATTTCAAAAATATGTTGACGTCTTTAACCTTGTCGAACGGTCTATAATTTATGATGTACAACTTCATAAACTTCAGTTAAAGTTAGGAAGATTGCGAGAGTTAATCGATATTTTATATAATATTCAAACTATTGAACAGTCTTCATCTGATATAAATGATCAAGTTACCGAAGATAGGTCACGTTCACATTGAAAAACTTATTTTAAGTATATTGCGATAGTGCTGTGGAAAAGATCATTGAATCGGTGAACAATGGCCTATGTCCAGCAGTGGACGTCCATTGTCTGAAATGATGCTGTAGGTATGTGAATGTGAGCAGCGCATGACCGGTCGTTGTGGCGATCGTTGGGGGAGGCCTTTGTCCAGCAGTGGACGTCCATTGTCTGAGATGATGATGAGGATGATGATGATGATAATGATTATGCAGTCTTATGTGTGGATTTGCATCTAATAGATAGTGAAGCAAATTTAATTAGTCTCTTTTCTCCCCTCCGGACGGAAAGCGTCAATTGTCGTCCCGCTGCGCTAAACTAAGTTGTCGCTTTCCACCTCCGACGAGGAGAAAAATGATATACTAACCTCGGCTTTCCTGTCCTCGGTGTGTAATCTACTATTATCTTAATATCTTTGTTTTTCTTTGATTTTAGGGCAATGTAACGCCGCGATTGCATTTGACTAGACAATTATCTAAATATTTAGATACAACTAGGTGGACCCACGACCTAGTGAATGCGGTGGGAACCCGTTGGATGAGGGCAGCGCAGGACCGGTCGTTATGGCGATCCTTGGGGGAGGCCTATGTCCAGCAGTGGGACGTCCGTCGGCTGAGATTATGATGAATATGGAATACCAGGCTACAAAAAACGAGATGCACAATCAACACTCCAAAAACGATTTCAGCAAGACGGTTTAGGGCCATGTATGTTTGTTGCAGTTACATTGCGCGACCATGCTATGATCAGTGTCAACGGGTCCTTTTACCGTTCAGTGGCGCCTTCATCTCATTACAATAATAAAGGTTATTTTCTCTGTAACTAAAAATGAATTAGTGCTATTCCAACTTACTACTAAGCAATTTTTATGCAATACGTTTATAGGTTCTAAACATTCCACTTATAAGAATATCCAAAGAAATGTTAGTGGCCCTTATATGTATTTTTTTAATGTTTGTAATAAAAAACCTTATAGTATTGTATAAAAATATCTATTAGGCTTTTGGATTATGTTGAAGTAGCACTTTTATAATTTAGGTAGGCATTCTTGGCAAGACGTCTTTAATATTGTGACGTCACGTCAGTGGGAGTCACTGAACTGTAAAAGGACCCTTACCTCGTATTGAAACAACGAACATTTGGTGCTACTGCTAGGTATGTGGTTACTCGCTCCACATCCACACACACATTGCATTTAGGTACTTTCATTCACTATTGTTAGTTCATTACATTGGATACCTTTTTATTACACATTAAATTAAGCATTAAAAGCGAGTAACCTTACCTGCCGTGCAGGAGGCGATTGTAACACCACTGGCTTTTCGGTGATGGAAAACATCGTGAGGAAACCTGCATGCTTCAATTTCGAGGCATGTATTGTACCCACTGTCCATTATAAGTGGCGACTGGCTCACCCCCCGTCACACTGGACAGAGTTTCGGTACTACTGGTGAAACGTGGATGTTCTGAGGTTTCATAATATCTCTGACTACCCCCTCGGGGAATATAGTCGTGAGCATATACTATGCTTATGTAAATTAAGCATCGGAACAAAAAAAATGTTAGTGTTTGACTACATGGAGGCCAGTATAGATACCTAGTATATCTACCTAATTATAATTAGTCTAATTACCTAGCAGCAGTTTTCCTTAAAACAGAGAAAAAGTAGTAAGGCGTGTGCTATGGCTACACACAAGCGGGTCGGCACATTCCGTTCGGTTTTTCTCTAGCAAATGAAAACGCGTTTGTAAGGAAAAAGCCGAACAGAATGTGCCGACCTGAATTAAGTTTAACGAATTTTAACCGTTGATATCGGCTGCTAGAATATTACCTCAACTCAAACGCAACTAATTTAATCTCATAGTAAATAGTTAAAAGTACTGCATTCATTTTTGCCTACTTATATTTCATTACCTAACTTCTATTGTAGCGTCTCGGTGGCGCGTTGCGGAGAGCTATGGAAACTCAATCCTGTGGTCCGAATCCGCACGGATGACATGCTATTTACCTACCAATGAGCTTTTCCAACTTATGTACGTAATACCGACTGCTCTCAAACGGTGAAGGAAAACATCGTGAGGAAACCTGCATACGCTGAAGAAGAAATTCCGATGTGAAATCAATCCGCATTGGGCACGCAGTGTGGACTTACGCCCATACTTATACAGTATGTAAAAAAACCAGTTGGAGCCTTTAGGCCTGCCTCAGACCATCAAACTGAACAACTTTCACTACCTATGGAGCCCGAAATATTGAAAAAAAAAAAACAGTTTCATACAAAACTGCAGTACCAACTCTATCAAATGTATGGGACGACAGATTTTTTTTTTCGCGATTTAGAAGTTGGCTCCGTAGTGAAATTTGTCCAGTTTGATGGTCTGAAGCATCCCCTAGCGGCTCCAACAGGGTTTTTTACACCCACCCAGGAGAGTGATTTTTGAATCTCATTCGGTGAGCTCAGCAGTTAAAAATGTCAAAATTACTATGGATATATGCATCTTTCTACTGCGGATTTGACTCTCAAAAATCTCTCCTGTAGTATGATTTTTGAATGTCAAATCAGCAGTAGAAAGATGCATATCTCCATAGTAATTTTAACATTTTCAACTGCTGAGCTCAGCGAATAAGATTCAAAAATCGCACTCCTGTTAGGCTGTGATGATGATGACTAGGTACTATTGTCACATTATAAATTGTATTTACTCAATGTTTAAATAAATATAATTAAGAAATCCACAGGTATTGGTTTGTTTTTATTTAGGTACTTATCAGTTTAATACAACAGATGGCGATAGATTCAACTAAGGAACCAGTATGGGTGGAATGCCACCGTGATACAGCGCTATCACACCTTCGCTCTCTTTCTATTTGCGCGCGAACGAACGAGATAAAAGACGTGATACAGCCGTATCACGTGTAGCATGCTACGGCTTCGGATAAAGGAAATGAATGGATTTGTTCCCGATTCGTCGTATTCCTGTTTCGTCGCATTCCCGATTCCTGATTTGAGGTCGAAATTTTACAGAACACAACTTTTACTACGGGAGCACCGATAGGTAATAGCAAAAAATCCGCTGTTTCATACAGTCGAGACGAGTATATCGTAGTAGTAGTAGCTAGTAGCAGGACCGGTCGTTGTGGCGATCCTTGGGGGAGGCCTATATCTAGCAGTGGACGTCCACCGGCTGTGATGATGATGATGATGATGAAACGAGTAGACATTGCAGTTTAGTGTGGAACAAGCAGCAGATATTTTTTTTTTGCTACGCTGATCGGTTTGCTCCCATAGTAAAAGTTGTTCAGTTTGATGGGTAGGGCAAGACACTAAACTAGATGGCGCTCGGGAGCATTATTCATGATTTTATCACATTTTATTTTATATCTCGTAATTGTGATGATTTCAATCAAAATTTTCAATTAAGCGCGAACTTGTGTTTATGTTTTACTGATCTAGCTACAAGTTAAAGTAATTTTATTGTTCATACGAATTTGATATACATTTTAATTTTGATCAATTTCATACAAAACTGACGTTGAACATTCGTAGACGGTATTAACAAAAGTAATATTTTATATATGGAAAAATAGTTTAGAAAATCTTGCAACATTTGCAATTTATAACATAAAAAACATTTGCAATTTATAACATAAAAAGGAGTTTTTGGCGGGCTTTGGTAGCTGACGTTTGGAGTCCTCATATTTCATCGAATTTTTATTGTTTATAGTGAGTTTTGGTTCGTAAAATTGGTGTTGTTTTGCGTAACAAAGTGTCGTGCAAGTGAACAATATATAGTTTAGTGAAATATGATGGTGCATGGGTCGTAAACAGGAAAAGTGTTCCGTGATTTTAGCGCGGCAAAGCGGTCGGTTCACCTCTTTCCTGTGGACTTCTCTGCTTTTCCTGCGTCTTTCGATTGCCTCCAAAAACTCCAAAGAACCATCAAAACGTCGAATACCAACGTTTTAATGTGAAAACAGAAGAAAGTTAAAAATAAAATAAGATTTAGCCAAAAGGTCTAGTAACCAGGCTAGTAAATATATTAAAAAAAAAAAAAAAAAAATAACATAAAAAATTACGAAGATATAAAATAAAATGTGATAAAATCAGGAATAATGCTCCCGAGCGCCATCTAGTTTAGTGTCTTGCCCTCTGCAACCCCCCTAAAGGATCCTAATGATATAAATATTCATAATCATACGCGGACCGTCCGTCTGTCATACATATAAAGGCACAGCCCTTCTTTTGTAGGCCCGATTAGCACTGTTGGTAATGAACCTGCCTGTTGTGTGAGGGTCGCGGGTTAGAATCCCGTAAGGAACAAATATTTGTATGACGAATATTTATACCAGAGTCATGGATGTAAGTATATTTTTAAAAAGGTAGTTATAAAGTCGAACTTAAGATTAATGATTATCTACACAGGTAGTAAGGACTTATGACTTTCAAAAAGAACTGAAACAATAGGTAAACTGGTGTGATGGTGGATAGAAATGGGTCCTAAGCAGGCACTACATGCTCAACGTGATAGGCCGAGAACGAGAGTGGATGCCCTTCATTGTTTTCGTCGCGTCGTGAACCGAAGTAATTTTCCTTCGAAGTTCTTGCCAATAATTCTCGCCGAGAAGTTCTCGCGAGAGTGTATTGCCTGCTTTAGTGAAACAAGTTCTCGGGAGAGTGTATTGCCTGCTTTAGAGAAAATATTACAATAACAAAGGTAGTTACTTAGCTGTAAAATCGAATTGGAGGATAACGACTATAATATAGTATATTATATTATACACAGGTGCCTAGATTCGATTTAGTAGTACTAGAGAAACTGATTCGATGACGTCAACGCCATCTATCGAATTCTATAAATATAAATTGGCTGCCAACTTTTAATCGATTACCAATGTAGTTAGGAAATCGAATTTGACTATGACGACTATACTCACAGGTAGCATAAATAGTTAACAATAAACTAGTATATAGGTCTGATGTTGGCTAGATTCGATCTAGTAGGTAATTCTTGAAATAAACCGTCAACGCCATCTGCCGAGTTGTATAGAACTAAATCGGATGCAAACTTATTGTCGAAACAAACGTATTAAATCGAATTTGATGATAACGACGATACACACAGGTAACATAAATACTAAGCTATGAACTAGTATAGGTCTGCAGGTGGCTAGATTCGATCCAGTAATACTTGTCGTCAACGCCATCTACCGAACGGCTGCTAACTTTGTACCGATAAAAACTTTTTGTGAAGTTAGCAGCCGAAACTTAAAATTAATGATTTGATGCTGAAATTTAACATAGTTTGTTACCTAGTAGGTAGATACATAGACTACAGTTTGGTATAATGTGCTCATGCGGAATTTACCTACGTAGCAAATATAAAATAAGACACAAATTCCATTTTTACCTATTAAAGTCGTATTTTTCGCTACAATACATATTGAAAACAACTACTTATTTTATAGGATCGTATATACAGTATACAGGTTGTAATAAAACCCCCTCGTTATATTTAAACTTAGATCAAAATAAAATGAATGGATAGGCCTGAAGTGCGGTAAGTTGAAGCACACTACTGGTGCACTTGGTCCATACAAACTAGCGCCATTATCTGTCAAATCTGGGGCACTTGCATACAAGTGACAAGTAAACCTTTCATTTGTTTTGCCTCATTTTTCTGGTTTGAAATGTTCGCTTAAGGCCTATCCATTAATTTTATTTTGATCGAAGTATTTAAAAGGGGTGGTTGAGATAACAACTTTCACTTTGGAGACTACGTCAAAATAACAAATAAACAACCGGCCAAGAGCGTGTCGGATTCATTCATTCATAGGCGAGTCCGACACACTTTTGGGGTAGCGTTCCGTAGTCATTTCTCGAAAAGGAAATCAAAATTAGCTTAGGTAACTTAAGAAATTTTCAAAAGCAATCATTAGCGCGATTTATTTTCGTTCAGCGCCATCTATCGATCTAACGGAGAACATACAATTTTAATATTTAATTTGCAGGATTTTTCCGACACTGTTATAATTTTCATTGAATGTGCTTATAAACTAGTTAGTATAGATCTGATGGTGGCTAGATTCGATCTAAGTAGAAGGTAATTCTTTACATAAACACGTTCGATGACGTCAACGCCATCTGCCCAATCTTATAGAACTAAATTGGCTGCTAACTTTTAATCGATTACCAATGTAGTTAGGAAATCGAATTTGACTATGACGACTATACTCACAGATAGCATAAATACTAAACAATAAACTAGTATAGGTCTGATGTTGGCTAGATTCGATCTAGTAGTGTAATTCTTTAAATAAACACGTTCGATGGCGTCAACGCCACCTGCCTAATCGCATAGAACTAATTTGGCTGCGAACTTTTTGTCGAAACAAACGTATGAAATCGAATTTGATGATAACGACGATACACACAGGTACCATAAATACTAAGCAATAAACTAGTATAGGTCTGCAGGTGGCTAGATTCGATCCAGTAGTACTTGTCGTCAACGCCATCTACCGAACGGCTGCTAACTTTGTACCGATAAAAACTTTTTGTGAAGTTAGCAGCCGAAACTTAAAATTAATGATTTGATGCTGAAATTTTACATAGTTTCGTACCTAGTAGGTAGATACATAGACTACAGTTTAGTATAACGTACTCATGAGCAAATTACCTAAGTAACTAGCAAATACAAAACAAACAAAAATCAATTTTTTACTATTAAAGTCGTATTTTTTGCTACATACCTACCTACATATTGAAAACAACTATGAACTATTTATTTTATAGGATATCGCATGCAAGTGTAATAAAACACCCAAGTTATAAATTTAAAGGGGTGGTTGAGATCATCAAACCCAAGTGAACCACTTTCACTTTGGAGACAACGTCAAAACAAATAAACAACCGGCCAAGAGCGTGTCGGATTCATTCATGGGCGAGTCCGACACACTTTTGGGGTAATAAATCACGGACTCATGGGCGAGTCTGACACGCTCTTGGGGTAGCGTACCGTAGTCATTTCTAGAAAAGCTTGATCTAGCTTAGCTTATGCAACTTATGAAATTTTCAAAAGCAAACAATAGCGCGATTTATTTTAGTTCAGCGCCATCTATCGATCTAACGGAGAAACTTAAATTTTAATATTTAATTTGCAGGATTTTTCCAACACTGATTGTGTTAAAGCGTTAGTTATAAAACAGTTCATTTTTAAATAGCTGTCTTTCTATCCGCGATTTCAAAGTTGGCTCCATAGTGAAAGTTGTTCGGTTTGATGCTCTTAACCATCACTTTAAACATTTCTTAGGTGTTTTGTTATATTCTTTATATACCGTAGAATACCGGACATCAATGAAACATAGTACTATGTCTCAAAGACGGCGATTTTGGTCGTTTCTTTACAGCAATTTTTGGAGGTCCCTCAATATTTTGAATGAATATAACGTGGTTACAAAATCGATTTCAGAGATTTTGATTGTACGTGTAGGCAGTATAAAGACTGAATAATAAAGTGGTATAGGTGTGATAGTGACTAGGTGAGATCTAGTAGTAGAAAAACTAATTAAACGAGGGTGACTTCAAACAGACCGGCCGCTGACATTTGATCGCTAAAAAAAGTAGTTGCGAAATCGAATTTGAATATGACAGTTATACACACAGATAGAAGAAAGGTTAAACAACAGACTAGTATAGGTCTGATCTTGGCTAGATCAGATCTAGTTCCAGAAAAATGAATTCAACGAGGGTGACTACGAAAAAAATGGCCGCCAACTTTTGTGTCGCTAAAAAAGATAGTTATAAAATCGAATTCGAAGATAGCGACAATTTCTTTAGGTAGTCTAAAGACTAGAGAATAAACTAGTATAGGTCTCATTGTGGCTAAATCAGACCTAGTAGTAAAAAAACTAAACTAAACGGCGGTGACTCCGGATAATTTCACCGCTAACTTTGGTCGATGAAAAAGGTGGTTATAAAATCGAATTCGATGATGTCAATTGTACAAACGGGTAGTATGAGGACTAAACAATACAGGGGTATAGGTGTGATAGTGGCTTGGTGCGATTTAGAATAGATAAGCGCACTTAAAAAAATACCATCTCAATTTGGTCGGGTAATATTGGCTGCTAAGTTTTGGCTGCTATCTTCACACCGGTCCTACTCCGCCAGTTATGAGGTTTCGTGAGAGTGTTGGAAGAGTTAGCTCAAGAACGGGCCAATGAGCAGTCTCTCTACTTGTTGCTGTAGCCAGGTTTTGTTAATTTGTGATCTCTTTTAAGTATAAGTTTCAAATCCATGTGTACTTAGAATAGGATTCGGCTGTCGGGTAAAATCTGCTTTATTCTTATAATAGATCGCGGCCAATGTAAAATCTTTCGGAACTTGGTAACAATTTAACTCTATTTAGTCTTGGGCATTTTAAAAAAAACGCCCAAATAAGAATACCCATAAAGGGTGTTAGGGAAATTGCTTCCGAAAACTCAAAGAAGTTAAAGTACCCATCAATATGAACATCTTGTACTATGAAACCAACTAGTACGAGATCTCAATAAATAAAATCAGCTCCTCGATACATTTTGTTGAATTTATGTTAGTTTGGGTTAGGGTGTATAACCGATTTTACCCGTCAGCCGAATCCTATTCTATGGGTTCACGAACTTGTACACAGTGAAAAGTTTCTTATCGTGTGGGCAGCAAGCGCTGGTGTCAGATTTTTCAAACCGCCTTACGGCATCTGACACGGTATTTTAATGTGACATGACGTCTACTACCTCCAGGGATGGTAGCCGGGACCAACAGCCAGGGACAATCAGGTGACTCAGCCTGTAGTGTTGGCTAGGGCCAACTGTGAAAATATAATATTCCATTAGGTGACCCCCGAGGAAATCGAACCCACAACTTCCGTGACAAGAGCCCAATGCTCTTAACCAACACGGAGGCAGTTAGTCAGGTGTTCGCTATAATGCAATGTACTATATTTATTAAATAAAATAAATAAACTAATTAATTAAATCGCAGCACTACAAAAATCTAGGTATTCATTTAGCTTTGAAGAAGTTCTAACGGGTCTATGAAGGTATTTAATTCATAATGAAACGTTCTTTTTAGCTTTCATCGCTTTTTACCTTTGATAAGACTTCTTGATAGCTAAATCATCCTCATTTTTCATCTCTAAAAGGTACCTAAACTATTCTGTGTTTTTCCTTCGAGACTTGTTATTAACTAGATCAATTTGTCAAAAAACATTTTCCATTCCGCGATTGGAATAATCCGCAATAATAAGCCGTGGTGGTCCAGTGGCGAGTAACCTTGCCTGCCGTGCAGGAGGAGTTTGTTCGATCCCCGTCCAAGCCGACTCGTACCAATGAGTTTTTCGGAATATATGTAAGATTTGTAACACCAATGGCTTTTCGGTGAAGAAAAACATCTCGAGGAAACCTGCATGCTTTCCTTTCGAGACATGTGTTGTACTCACTGTCCATTATAAGTGGCGACGGGCTCACCCCCCGTCACATTGGACAGAGTTTCTGTACTACCTACTGGTGAAACGTGGTTGTTCTGAGGTTTCAGAATATCTCTGACTACCCCCTCGGGGAATATAGTCGTGAGCATGTGCTACATGCAATTAGAATTACGCCAAATACTTAGCATGTTTTCTTCATGCAATAATGATTTTGACGTGAAACGTCTTTCATTTCGGTCAGTAGGGGATCACTTACAAAAACCATAATTATGTATGAGAAGATCACTTATTATTTTGGAACCACATCACCATCATCATCATCATTGGTTTATTTTAATACCATTATTTAGAGGATAGAAACCATTACTTACTCGTTTCAAGTACTCCACTGCGACTGCGTCTCTGATACAGCCTTTCCGATTATATTATTTTGATATGTAGCCTTTATTGTGTCCCACTGCTGGGCAAAGGCCTCCCCTTCTTTTCCTCCAATCCTCCTTAAGTGACGCGGAATCGGGCCAACCGTTCAGAAAGGTATTTAAAACTTCGCTCCATCTGGTCTTGGGTCTTCCTCGACGTCGGTAACCGTCTTGTGGAATCCTTTCTGTGGCCAACTTGGTCCACCTCTCCGGATGCATAAGCCAGATATGACTCGCCCAGTCCCACTTCGGCTGATCTGTTTTTAGGCGTACGTCTGCTATTCCAGTTTTGAAGCGCAGATCTGTGTTTCGTACCCGATCGGTTAACTTTACACCTAAAATAAATAAATAAATAAATAAATATCTTGGACAATGTCACACAAATTATCTAGTCACATTTAAAGTTCCAGAATCTAGCCTGGACTTGTATTATGATAACTAGACAACGATATAGAATACATATATAGATACAAACATCCATGACTCGGATACAAATATTAATATTCGTCATACAAATATTTGTCCCTTACGGGATTCGAACCCGCGACCCCCGGCACAGCAGGCAGGTTCACTACAGACTGTGCTGTCGGGCCGTCGAATGCTCCATAGCTCGTACTTTTTTGATATTATGAAGTTTGATAGCTGATTTGCTTGTAGCAAACTGATATTTTAAAATTGAGATATTATTTCAAGTTCAATTCCATTTTCAGCACTGTAAATCAATAACAGTCTTACCACAAAAGCGAATACTATTGCACTTTAATACTAAGTAGTAAATCCTGACGTCAACTAGGTATTTTCAGGCCAATGAGACGGCCATCCGGCGTATCGCGACGACCGGGTCCAACCGGCTCAACCCAGCTCAATTCGTGCTGCGTTTTCACTTGACACTCATGTCGCTGGCAATTAATTATTAACCAAAAAATCTAAAAAATACTACCTACCTGCCCTGGCTTTGCAAGGGTACACAAAAAATCCTCGTAAATCGGTCTATCTATTAGTAAAAAGCGTACCAACATCCTTACAGTTGCTACTGATATAGCATATAGAGACATACACGTTATATTCGTGACTGTTCTATGAGGCGTTATCGTATGGACAATTAATGTTTTTTCTGACGACAACAAAAGGTGAGTCGAAAAGTCTGTCGAGGGTTAATATACTACAAACCGTGGGCAGGAAAGTATGAAAGGTCCCAGATGCTACGTAATTTTTGTGAACAAACATGTGATCTGAAGCTTTTTTAATTTACAGCTCGAGGTTTGTATATACTTTTTTCTCCTCGACGGAGGTGGAAAGCGGCAACTTCGTTTAGCGCAGTGAGACGAAAATTGACGCTTTCCATCCGGAGGGGAGAAAAAAAGTATACAAACCAGTGCCAATGACATGTTATTCCATTCTAAAACCATACGTAATACAAAATTGTGAACCTTTCTTCAAATGCACGTTGAGAGTTTCGTGTTACGACCTTACAGCATAGTTAGTTATAGACTCGTTTCCGAATAAAAATCACGTTCTGTAAGTCTTCCAGGTCAAAAACGCTCCAAAAAATAAATATTTCATAAATGTTAATAAGTCTTGGTGTAAACGCAGCATAGTCAGCGGTAAGAGTCGCTTCCGAAGCGGACTTATGCCTTAATCCTCAAGCTCAGGTCTGCTGCATAAAACAGACAATTTGAACGAAAGGTCCCGAAGTTATATACACATGACAGGAATAGCTCCTGCTATTGAAAATGTAGACAGGTGCGATATGATAAATTTAATAATAAAGTTTAGGGAGAAGCATTCGAATAACTAAGAAGACACCCGTATTCTTAGTTACCTATTCCCTCGACTTGACTCCATCCTCGACTCGAGGAAATTCCCCCGTCAGGTGGAAGATGAGTGGATAAATGAAATATCAAGTGACTGAAGTAAGTCTTCTTCAGATACAATGAAGTACGATAAAAGCAGCTTCGCTTTATAGTAGATTACACACCGAGGACAGGAAAGTAAGAAAGGTCATGTAATTGTTGACCGAGGCGAAGCCAAGGTCAACAAACATATTGTGATCTGAGGCTTTCTTATTTACTGTCCGAGGTTAGTATACTATTTTTCTCCTCGGCAGAGGTGGAAAGCGGCAACTTCGTTTAGAAACTTACGAAAATTGACGCTTTCCGGTCGGAGGGGAGAAAAAATAATTACTGTCTTCAAAGAATTTGTCAATTTTACATTAATACTTTAAAAAGGGGAAGTGGAGGTTTTTATTACACATTACTACAGCATTCCTTAACCGATTAAAAAAAAAAAGGTATAATGAAGAAAATGCAATTCCATCAGGTAGATAGATCCCATTGAAAAGACATCATCCATTTTGGTCCAAAATGTGAAAGTGTCTTTAATAATATAGCATTAGTTTTTGTTGGCACTTTCACAATTTATTAACCGAAAATGTATGAAACGTGGATTAAGACTTTTTTTTTTTATTTCGATCATCATAATGCGAAAAAATGGGTTAGTGCCATCTCTCCCCGTTCCCAGCTCCACCCGTCCCAACTGAACCCGATTTTATTTACACTCGATTAATTTTATTAAAATATAATTTTACGACATATCCATAATTTAAATTGGTTTCATTTTAGTACAATCAAAGTCAAAAAGTGTTTCGGTTATATCGTTTTTAAAAAGACTTAATTTACGGAAATTTCTTAATGTTGAAATTGTGCTTTTATCGATATAGTTAAAGTTAAGTAAGTAAGTAAGTTAGTTGTTGCAGTTAAAATATCTGTCCACATCTTATTTGTCGTTCAGTTTGTAGGGTTGCATTCAGATTGTTTTTTACCTGCTATAACCCTATTGTCTTAAGCGCTGTCGGTGAAGAAAAGAGATAGACATAGTAGCGTTGCAAATTTTTTAATTTAAAATATTTTTTTGTATTTTCGCGATTAATCTGAAAAAATATAAACATTCCGAAACAAACCGATCAAGCTATTGCCACATTAACTGCACAATATAAGTAAACACAATTACCAATCCACAGATTTTTACACACAATTAGCTCAATTCTTTATTACATTGAAAAAATATTTGATATAGTTAACATTTTTCCTTTTTTATTTCCTTTTTATTTTTGTTGATTTTTAATAATTTTAGAAAGTTACTATTTCTCATTTCCTAATGTTGATTTTTGTGTTTACCGTTTTATAATGTTTATTTTTTAATTAAAAATATATTTTTTCGTTGTTTCGAGATTAGTCAGAAAAAAATAGCTACGTTTTACCTGAAAATAAAACGTTTATTAAACATACTTACCTTATTCGAAGCCTAATAAAATAATGAAGGCAGCGTTGACTTCCTGTGTGTACTAGTCGCTTACTTGCCGACCAATCCACGCGTTCCGCTGCAACTTCACTCCGCTCCCGCCATAACGCGCACCCCCCACCAGCGCCACCTAGCAGTTGAGTCTAGAGACTCGTGATTTACTCATTGCGTCTCTATTATCACCAGGCAGGTTTAAAAATATTAGGCTTCGAATAAGGTAAGTATGTTTAATAAACGTTTTATTTTCAGGTAAAACGTAGCTATTAAACGTTACTGTACCGTTATTCGAAGCCTAATAAAATAATGAGAGCAGCGTTGACTTCCTGTGTGTACTAGTCGCTTACTTGCCGACCAATCCACGCGTTCCGCTGCAACTTCACTCCGCTCCCGCCATAACGCGCACCCCCCACCAGCGCCACCTAGCAGTTGAGTCTAGAGACTCGTGATTTACTCATTGGCGTTTTGATTCCCGCCCGAGGCGGTCATAAGCTAGCCATATTACTGGCACTAGACCGACTCAACTGTACTTCGTCGTAATACTTGAAAAAACTGTGAAAATTTTAAAATTAATTAAAATAAAAAGTGAAATTACGTGTAAGTGAAGTGTGTGCGTATAAACTGTGAGTATTTCCAAGATTTATTCGTAGCTCATTTACTTTAAGAAATTTAAATAATTTAACGGTGTTACCGTTCGAGGATAACTTTTAGAAGTTAATTTTTATTTGGATGGTCTTTAATTGGCCCCCTTTTTATTCTTGGTTTGCACACGAAATATTATCTAAAGGATATTCAATATTTTCCCTTGCTTTAGCGTTTTTCAAACTACCTACCTAAAGTAAATACTAAATTTTGTATGTCCAAACGGGTTTCCGTTGGACACGTGTGTTGCAGATCATGGAGGATGGTGACCAATCCACGCGGGGAGGGGATGCAGTGGCAGCGAGAGTCGAAAGGAAGCGGCAGCGGTCAAAATCATCGAATCATTTTAATTAAAAATATATTTTTTCGTTGTTTCGAGATTAGTCAGAAAAAAATATAAACATTACATGGTACTATTATATGGTTCTCGTATTTTTGCATTGTATTCTTTGACAATCTAGACTATACGATCGTTTTTATCATATTGATTTTTAAGTACGTACTTACTTTCACTTGGGCATATACAGGGTCCTTCTTAATATGCTGACACTTTCTTAAGGGGATGATCTGACCGTCAAAGTGAACAACTTTCTCTATGGGTCCAACAACGAAATCGCGAAAAAAAAATCAGCTGTCCCATACATTTGGCTCGAGTAGGTTTGCAGTTTTGTATAGAACAGCAGGATTTTTTGTCTCGATTTCGATGTTGGTGCCATAGAGAAAGTTGTTCAGTTTGACGGTCTGATCATCTCCTTAAAAAAGTGTCAGCATATTAAGAAGGACCCTATATTGGTGTAAATAAAACTTGTTACTTACACCAATAGTTGCCCTAATTATTTGATTTATGTAAATTGTAATTTTGATAACGAAATCTGTGATTTACGAGTAGATAAATAATAAACACGATTAAGAAAACACCTCAGCATTTTTCTTCTTCAGTGTACCAGTTTATTATTAAAACATTTAAAGTCGGGTGCAGTTGGGAATTTGTTTTTGATATGGTATTTAATTACATTTATAGTAGGGCAATAAAATCGGGTTCAGTTGGGACGGGTGGAGCTGGGAACGGGGAGAGATGGCACTAACCCGAAAAAATAGCCTCTACAGACATAATAATGTCGGTAGTATAATTATTTTCAACTTGATAACAAGACATTCAGTCGATTTTTTCTTAAACTTTTTCAAGGGAAATAATTCTGCCTACACCTTCGGTAAAACTTGTAAGTACCTACCTACTGAATTGAAAAACTCGGCTTTTAAACAAAACGGCCACAACAAAATCCTTAACAAATTGCAAACGTGCCAAATGGAAACCAAATACAGAAAAAAGTTTCACATTCCAATATTTTTCGCACTCCAGTTTGCATCCGTTGAACGCTTTTGTAAAATCGAAACGTCAGTCAATCTAACTTTTGAATTGGATCGAATACCGGGACTGTTTCGATACGAAACTCTTTTATCTCGATAGTCAAATACTATGCAGAGATATGTGTTTCGTTTCTCAGTACATACCTGCTTTTGTGGCCTCAGCAATAAAAATTGCATCCGTATGACATCTATATGACGTATCTATTAATATCTGTATTGTATACATACATACTTACTATAACTTACACACTAACTTTTGTGTTACTAACCCTCTGGATCACGTTGTCTGCATTTTTTAGTTTTTTAATTACAATTTCTTGCATGGATGTACATTGAAGATGTGTGCAAAAGGGTTAGTTGGGGCGCTTAGGATATGTCTGTTTGTTTATCTATTTGTTTGAGCACGCATCATTAAATCTACTGACCCAAGGTCTAACAAGAGAAAATTATTTAATAGGAGGTTTAATGCCTAAACGACTTTTTAAACTAAGCACAGTTTCAACCAAACAAACAAAGTAAACACAGACATCACAATATGTGTAGAATTTTATAATTTCTAGATAAACTCATACCACATTCTTAGAGACTGGTAGAGATAAACAAAATGTCACAAATCCTTTTATTCCAATAAAGTGTACCTAGAATATATACTTGTGAATTCGTCAGATGGTCGGCGTAGCATGGCGTGCCGACGACGCTGCGATATTAACTGATAACCGAATACTTTTGGCGGGCATTCCACTCACACGGGAGGAATATTAAGCCCATAAAAGATAAATAGGAAAATAAAATTGAATGAACACAGCTTTTGTTCATTTTGTAATATTTATTAAGAGGATAACCCTTTAGCGAGATCGATACAAAATAAGTTTAATTCTATTTGTAGGTAATATTAACAATAGCGTGCTCGATACAAAATAAGTTTTGAGACAATCTAGAAACTATAGAAGAAAGTAGTAAAAATTTAATTCATTCTAAACAGAGCAACTAATGATTCTACCCACAGGGCTAAGGCTACAAACTAAAATGTCTTTGTCTTTGGTTTGTCAGAATTTCTTTAAATTAAAATGTAATTTCCAAGTTACAGTGGCTTAGTGTCGACAGAAGCTACAGAAAAAAGAGCAATATAATTATTTTTAACTCTAGAGATTAGTCGTGATAAATTTCATATAACTAAGCTGTTCTTGTATATACCCACCCATCAAAATAAACACACAGGGCATAATTTGTGCGTTCACAAACGCCAAGTTTGAATATTGGTACATTCGTAGTATCCACTATTATGAGCCTGGAACTGTGCAGAGAATGCACTAACGTCGCTTTGAATTCCTGGGTCCAATGTTAGAAACAATTTGAGCTAACGGAGTTGATGCCAGAGAAAATGAATTATTTTTTAACAGCATGGACTATTACTTAATATCATCATCAGCCTATATACGTCCCACTGCAGGGCACTGGCCTACCCTCAAGGAGGGTGTTTGGGCGTTAGTCCACCACGCGTGCCCAATGCGGATTGGTAGACTTCACATATGCATCAGAATTTCTTCTTCTGCACATGCAGGTTTCCTCACGATGTTTCCCTTCACCGTTTGAGAGCAGTCGGTAATACGTACATAAGTCAGAAAAACTCATTGGTACATGGCATGTTGTCCGTGCGGATTGGAACCCGGGCCTCATGATTGAGAGTCCATACCTCTCCGCAACGCGCCACCGATATTACTTAATATAAGGTCTAACAAAGTTAGCTGAAAATATGTTGACATCAAAGTAAACATCTTTTCTATGGGACCAATATCTAAATTGCAAAACAAAAAATCTAATATGTGTTTTATGTAATTTTTTGTATTAGTTTTTTCCGTAGCTGGCGATGCATTATAAAATTTATAAATTAACATGTTTGGCCGGCGACATCTTTCGCGTGGAATTGGAAAACCCCTTTAGAGGCCAATTTTAGAAAAAAATCTTTCTTAGTGCACCTTTACCTCATATATCTGTAGCAAAAACGAAATTGCAATCGATTTCGTTGTTGGTCCTATAGAGAATATTGTTCAGTTTGATGGTCTGGTCATCCCCTTGAAAAACTCTCTGTATATTTCAAGAATTAAATTAAATCTTCAGAAGTCAGTCACGGAACTGTTTTATAAGTATAGAGAGATAACAATATAAAAATAAAAATAAAATGTTCGAGCTAAATTTCTAATAATCATAAAAGATTGTTGGTAGTTTTACTAAGGTTTCTTACCAACTCGAAAATGGATTTTTGTTTTCAGATTATCAATAAAAATTATGTAAGTAAGTATAAATCATTTCAATACTGCTTCAGTGAACAAGAGAGAGCTGCTGCTGCTTCTGCTTCAGAGTTTCGGTACCACTGGTGAAACGTGGATGTTCTGAGGTTTCAGAATATCTCTGACTACCCCCTCGGGGAATATAGTCGTGAGCATATGCTTATGCTTATGCTTATGCTTCAGTGAACAAAACAAATCGCTGAGTACGCTCGCTAGCCAATATAAACTTCGCAAGAACACTAAAGATAAGTATCTGTACTTATGTAGATAGCCCCATTGAAGGCAGAGCATTGATTAATGACATTGAGAAGCCTGTGACAAAAACACGCAAAACTTTATCCGAGCTGCGAACTCGGCGAAGTTTTAAGTGAACTATCAGCGGCATGCGCGTACGGCGTCATATTTCATTAGCAAGTATCTTTTGAATGGAGCCCGTTGATAATGGTAATACTCTGGGAATGCTTTTTCAACTTTGAGAGTTTACATTCCAAACCTGACCTTCAATTATATGGTAAAAGCTAGTCGGCGTTGCGATTTTTATTTTTATAAATAATTAATGGACTTCTTGCTTGTGCGTTAGCACCGCATTTCCGTCAGTGTCAAGTGGTTTGATTGTGTCTATCCAATCGTATGGCATTTTTTGTCTTTCTGCTTGAATCCGAGGAGGTTTAAATTACGAGGTTAAGATGCTTTAGCCAGACTTCCGCTGCCGGGGTTAATCTATGCAATTCCACCGGGGAAACGGCGCAGAGTGCACTCATTTTCCACATGGGTGAGAGTTTGGTCAGGTGCCTCGTAGTCGCACATCGGTGACTCCCTCAGGCACCACTTGTAGAGGTGGGACTTGGTCCTTCCGTGGTTAGTTCTGAACCGATTCAGCTTAGCCCAGGTCTTCCGGTCCTTATAAAAACCAGCCGGTTTGACAGTCGGGTCTCGCACAAAGATTGCATGCAGATGGTCAAAAAGGCCCCAATCTCACTGCCCAATCCCAATCTGATTCCTATGGTATGGGAAAATTGAAATGCTTGAAACCAGTAATAAAATCCAAAAAAATCATAACGTACAAACCTGGTCATTTATCGTACCAATAGTACCTATACAAAAATCATTGAAATACGTTAAAAACGTTTAGGAGTGTAAAAAACCTTTTCGCTTTTTGTATGGAAGCGCATGTTGGCTTTACAATCCTCTAAAACTTCTGCACCCTTGTGAGAGAGTCAAAAATATACGCTTTAAAAGTGTTCTAAAAATGATTTCTGTAAATTTTTTAGAATAATATAAAGAATAATTTATGTACCTATTTTGTTTATGATATGACTTTGCTAATTTCAAAAAGGTAACGTTGATTCTCAATTCGTTTTCAAGTATCGTCGTCACTTTGAACGTTGATGAAGTTTAAGTCACTCAAGTAAAACATTTTCCCCGACCGAACGAAATTTCTTTACGTCTTCTACTTAATAAAATATAAAGCTACACTTTTTATCTAAAGATGATACCAAGAGGCGTATTACTCGAGCCGGGGGAGCCTCTAAAAACGAGTGAACGTAAACACTTTACGAGGGACTTTGAATTAAAGAATATTTACATAATTTAAGCAACGCAGGTGTTCTAACAAGCTTGATGCTCTAGAAGGGTAAAAAAACTGGCTTCGTTTCAACACGTTGTCAGTTACTCTGTTTTTAGACTTACTAAATTATTTAGGCTACTATAGAAATGTCCGAAGAGATTCTAAGAAAGAAAATGCGTAGTGCGATCCAAATAGCTTAGTTAGATTTCAGCATCAGAGAACCTGAGGGGGGTTACATTTCTCTGATGCGGACCGTACCTACTTATTACTATGAGACCAGACCAATGTGTCTTGATTTTAATACTCAGGTTGAATCATCTTTTAATTGTTTTTATAGTTTTGAAAAAAGTTATGCGCGCTCTTTCTGGCATAAGTAAAATAATAAGGATGGAGGCACATCTCGATTTTAATCGTTTTCTCGGGGGTGGCATGCGAGGCCTACTGGAGATGTTTGAAACAGCGACGAGCATTAATAGCATAAGAGTAAAGCGGTGTCTCCTGCGCCATGTTTAACATGTTAGAAAAACAGTTAATAATTCGTTTTTGTAACTTATGTACCTACGTTCTCATAATACTCTCAAACGGTGAAGAAAACCATCATGAGAAAACATGCACACGCCGAAGAAGAAATTCGGATGCTTAATTAAGCATACTGGGCTACACAATTGTGTAGCCCACCAATCCGCTGTATGTTTTAACTTGTATTTTTTTCTATTCTTGGTGTGCAAATAAAGAATATTTATCTTATCTTATCTTATCCGCATTGGGTACGGATGGTTGACTAACGCTCATACCACACTGAAGTGGGACGAATAGGACATAATTATGGGCTGATGATGATGACACGATATCAGTAAATCGCAGTGCTAGTTTGTAGGTAATATTCCTTCTACAAATAAAATGATAGTTAGGTACATTGATTTTCATTGTTATATTAACCAGGTGCCTTTGATAAAGTTATATATCAAGATTGACAGTCTAAGATCCGAAAACGTCGAAAAAAATTGGAACCAGGACTGGTTCCTAAACCCTATACATATACACACACACATACAGAATTTGTATGGCGCCTCACGCACACCAACCTATGAAACTTATCCCCTTTTGTTTTATACGGTAAAACAGTGAGGCTCATTCTAGACATATACTTTTTCTAAGCCAGGTGCATTCTTAACTTGCAACTCTGTGTAAACTAACGCAAGTTTTGATAGCATAGTTATATCCCATAGAATCGGGAAATGAAAGATAGAAAAGCCTTGAGGGCGAATCTCGAGCACCGCTGCCGTCAATTAGTGCAAAGACGAGCAAAAATACACCGTAAACAAAAGAAAATACGATAGTTATTTAATTGGGTTGTTAACCATTAAATCTATTTTTACAAGTTAAGAAAATTGACGAATTCAAAAAGATATAAAACTGTAGAAATTGTTACACTGTTATTACGGTACCTACCAGTCGTAGGTATTTCTAAGAGTGACAGACATGTGACAGATATAGCATTTTTTCAGCTAGTATGGGCGTGAACCGGAGTTTATTCCAAGAGCGCAAATGCGCGCTGCATACAAACGTAGTCTGGTGATATTTTCAATGCTATCGAATTAAAGTCAATGAAATTTACTGACTTTTAAAGAAAATCTGACTTCATACGAACATAGAGATTAGTTTCTAGATTGTTTCAGAAATATTTCATTGACATTAATTGGTTAGTATTGAAAATATAACCAGACTACTTTTGTATGGAGCGCGCCAACGGTAGTATACCCTTAATTGTGAAATCTATTCCAGACTTTTATTTTATTTTTATGCCTACGATCGAACCTACGATCCTCAATTCAGCAGGAAGGTTCACTACCAACGCTGCTAATAGACCGTTAAATTTTTAATGACAATAATCGTCACACTGGCTTTCATAGATCATTTCTGCTATTCAATTGTTCTGTGGCAAACTTCAACGCAGAAACTAAGTTAAAATCTGCAGAGTATGGAATGTGTTAGTTTGGTCGGAGAAATTATTATTTCCAACTGTAATTGAAATGTAAATAGTAGGTCATGAGAAGTTTATCTGAACGGTAGGGGTGAAGTTAGAATGAACTTTCTGCAGTTTATTTTTGTAACGTTAACGTATTTAATGCGGCTATTTTACAAAATGCAAACAGGCTTTGCAGCGCTTTAAAATTTCCATGCATATCTAATCTAGTCAGTCAGTGGAACGCGTGTGCCCAATAACAAGTATTGTGTGTGTATACACTATACAGGGTGTAACAAAAATCTGTGATTTAAGTGGGTCTGGCTGCAAATTTGCCTTGAAAGAAACAGGCATCATCCAAAGATATCAATGTACTAAAGAGTCTATGTCTATGGCATCATCTTATTGGACGACATAGTCTTTACAAATGAAAATCCGCCTTGTACGAGTATATTTTGTCGTATATTTTATAAAACTTTAAAATAATATGCGCTTTTCAGTTTTTTTAATTATCTAACTTTAAAATTGAAAATGAATTTCAATATAAGTTATTTGGGTAACGTTATACAATATACAGTCAATGCTATTTAATTTGTGGAAAGTCAACATAATTTTCATGGACTCATTACGGAAGAAAACTATATTTCACGCAAAAACACTAGACAGTTATCCAGTCGTCAGACTGTAAACATTTGAAGAATTTCTGTTGCTCCAAGATAATAAAATTGGCTTTTCCTTCTTGTTACCTCATTTTCAAGAATACTCATTGAAATATTTTCTCTTGCCCTAGTTTTCCGTCTCTTCAAGAGCGTTCTTTGAATTATCATTATGAATCATCGCAGGAACTGTAGCAGAAAGCTATAATTTCAGCATAATAAATGACAAAGTTTTATATTATTATCTCACTTGAGTATTATGGTACAATTTATTAGTACCTGGGCGGATCGAGCTTTGCTCGGCGTCTTCCATGTTAATCTAGATAGGTTTCATTTTTAAGAAAATCTATTTTCATATTATTTTTCACGCACACAATTAAATTTAATTAATATCTTTATCTTCGTTTATTTCCTTTTTTTTTCCCCAATTTTTTTTTTAGAATTTGCTTTCTTATTGAAAGTTGTTCAGTTTGATGGTCTGATCATCCCCTTAAAAGTAACGCATCTTAGTAACTAACGCCCTATACATACAGGGTGTAAGGGACAGCCCTCCGCAAACTCAAACGGTGAACTCAGACCATCAAACTGAACAACTTTCACTATGGAGCCTACCTCAGGAAACGCGAAAAAAAATCAGCTGTCCCATACAAAACTGCTGTACCTGTACTCAAATGTATGGGACAGCTGATTTTTTTTCGCGTTTCCTGATGTAGGCTCCATTGTGAAAGTTGTTCAGTTTGATGGTCTGAGTTCACCGTTTGAGTTTGCGGAGGGCTGTCCCTTACACCCTGTATAAGGCCCTTCATAATATGTATAAAATTATTTGTTATCATTTCAGCAATGAATGAAACCGCTAACGTGCTCATTGATACATTTTAAGAATCGTGTTTTTGTAGTAAGTAGGTGAGTGTGCCGGTGCGGTTTGAGATAGAGTTCAGTAAATTTTAAATTAAAAAATTTTTTTTTTTTAACGAATTGATTTTGAAACAATGATAATTCGATTCTGCTCTCGATTCTGAACAATGCGTTAATTCATTAACACGTTGTTTATTATTCTGGTTCAAGTTAACTCCACGTACTTATAACATGACTCTCGTTCAAGTTAACTTATTACTTCGATTGAACAAGTTAGTAATTTCTTAGAACCCAGCCACTGCAAAGATTATTCCCTCCGTCTGGCTCCTTACAACTAGACAGAAGTGGAATGGAATACGTCTCTACTCTCTACCATAAATAAAACTGTAACAGAAGTGTGTCTATACTTTGAAGATGAAAAAAACTACGACATGGTTTTTAGGTGCCCCTGATTCAAAATCAAATTTTTCTTTTGTCTGTCTTATTGATTGTTGGCGCGTTACGCGAAAATTACTGGACACATAAGGATATGCTCACGACTATATTCCCCGAGGGGATAGTCAGAGATATTCTGAAACCTCAGAACATCCACGTTTTACCAGTAGTACCGAAACTGACCAGTGTTACGGGGGGTGAGCCCGTCGCCACTTATAATGGACAAATAATTACTGGACCGATTTTGATAAAACTGTTTTGACTTGAAAGCTTATCATTAGCCTTAAAATCTGGTATATAATTTATCTCGCTTTTAAAAATACAAAACTAACATTTTGACTAAAATTAAAATCGTAAGTGCTCTTTACGGAAAACATTTTTGTTTTCAACGCGATTTTTGTAAAAACTTGGTCCTGTTTGTAAAGTAAAATACATATTTTGTATACGCCACAAGTGTCATGGGCACCTTTGCATCTGGTATGACCCGGGGAGGGCTTTTTGACTGAGTGTAAATATTTTTTGGACAGAGTTTCGGTACTACTGGTGAAACGTGGATGTTCTGAGGTTTCAGAATATCTCTGACTACCCCCTCGGGGAATATAGTCGTGAGCATATGCTATGCATGTAAATATTTTTTGTAAATATTTTATTAAGCTAGTTTTATTTTAGTTAGTTATATTCTAGTCAGTTATATTTTAGTGTTATTTAAGTTTAGTTAGTTATATTTTATTGTTATTTATCCTTTATTTAATTAAACCTTAATAAGTAATATTTTTGTATAATATCTGTAAATGAAAATCATCGTAATCGTTTCTCATCTTCATATAAGAACCTACTGTCCTCAAAATTATACTGAAAGTATAGGTACTAACTATCTGCTTTTGTCTGTCACTGCCTATCCTGTATTGATCTGATGAAATAAATGAGTTATCTATCTATCTATCTTGTATCAAGTTCGTTTCGCTAATAACGATTGTCAATAATATTTTTCTTTCACAACAGTCAAATTAAGTTTGTTTCAAACACGAACATAAAACGGTCCATCTAAGCTGCATCAAAACAAAACATTCTCAAAGATCGCAAAAACACCTACAACGTAAAGTTAAACAAACATTTTAATTTAACAAAATACGAAGTTCCGTCTCAAAACAACTAGAAATAACAGAGGACGCTGTTTAGAGAACAGATAAAAGATCACGGCGAGAACTTGTAAGAGGTTGTTTGGCCGCGATAACGTTTACGCCGCTCTCCCTCCAATATAAGTTGCCTGCCCTATCTCTACAAGGGTCTTTACAAACAACACGATTTTTCCTTCCTCTATTTTGTTAGAAAAATCCTGAATGTAGAAAAAAGGCATTTGGTCTCTTGTTTTGTTGTGTAGCTTGTGGTTTCTAGTCCAGCGTTACATTTCGGCACAGATTATTTAAAAGTTACTAACGTAACAACGTAACGTAACGTAATCAATAATATTGGAACAGGGTGTGCCATCTATATTGTATGAATTCAAGTTGTAATGCTTGACTTGCAAGTTGGTTGGTTGTAATACTTCCAGTAGATGGCGCGCACGTCCCCTTAAGACGTAACAGATTGAAAATTTCGTTCTCTGGGTAGTGGGCTCGGTGGTGTAATTGGTTAGCACGTTTCCCCGGTTTGAAAGAGCTTGGGTTCAAGTCCCGGCCGAGACAAATTTTTCAATCTTTAATTTGATTCGAAATAGCACAACATGGCTGTAACATGTATAAAATCAATAATAACGTAACAGATACTGCAACCGCGACGAACGAGGTATATACCTAAAACACGCATTGGATATACGTGATGTACTAGCACCCATACACTCTCCATGAGGCCTGTGCCATGCAGTGGGCGTATATTGGCAGATGATGACGATGATGATGATGATGTAGTGTTTTGCTTGGCTTCTATGTGCTCGATAAGAAAAGTTGTTTAGAAATTGAAAACGGGGTAAAAAGTTTGTGTGAGATGATAATACGTACATATCATTTTTCGTTATTGAACCCAAGACATATTTATAACCAACACCATTCTTTAGACGCAATTGTCATGATGGTGATGAAGACAATCCTACTCACCATCTTCACTTATCCGCCATACATAACAAAACAAACAATCGGCCGACTAAAAAGTCTTCAGTCTGTTCGGTTCTTAAAAACTTAGTCCTGTATGTTTAAACTTTCTAAGCCCTGTTTTCGTAATTTCTGATTAAGATGCGGGATTTACTGTTAATTTATTATCTACTTAATTTGATTGGTTGGTTGTAAACTTTTGTACCCATGCTGATAAAGGCTTAAAAACCTTCTTAAAAAGTTGTCTCCGGTGAGTAAAGTAACACACCCAGTCTGATTGTCACTCTGAGTGACTCAAAGCAAATACCGTTTTTAGATATTTCGAGAATGACGATGACTACCTCAAAATCGAATCAAGATGACTATCTCAAAATTGAAAGGGGTTCAAAAAGATCAATCTAACTGAAAATAATTAAACTTCTATAATAGGTCGAGTAATTGCAGTTCTATTAATACGGAGCAGCAAACTTTTTTCGTGATTTCGATGCTATTCCTATAGAGAAATTTGTTTATTAGTTTGATGGTCCTATCTTCCCCTTAATAACCTTCAGTATATTATAAAAGGATAATACACGTTCCACTGCAGGGCAGAATTACAAGCCTCCTCTCGCGAATGAGGGTGTGCGGGAAGAGGACACCCTAAGGCTTATAATTATGTCCTTATTATCACAAGTCTACTCCCATAAAACATAACAGATACAGACACAAAACCCGAGAGAATCATCCATTATTCTTACCCTTTGTTTACCCCATTCTGTTTACACAAGCTTACTTATGGTTCCGCTTGCCCCCTACGAGCTGAGGGCGATATTTTCCTCTGCTCGGACGAATATGACAGGAATATGGAAGGCTAATCCTTTGATTTGTTTTGTAAATGGCTGGAAATTTCAAAGGGTTTTAGTGGAATGTTTTGAAATGCATCGTTTTTAATCGCAGGCTCGGAAACATTTTACTAGATTGTGGGAAATTGGGGGTTTTCACGAGTTTGAATGGCGAAGTAAAGCCTATAACTTAACGCATTTATGCTTGTGGTTTCTGGCTGAGAATAAACGATTTCTTCCGTGAGTGTCTTCTTCATTTAATCTCTATCCCTACTAATGGGGCATATACAGGGTTACCTCGGAGACTGCGCAAATTTTACGCAGATGAAGTTAATTGAAAATAAATGACACGTATTTTTTATTTTATCACGTCTCATACAAAAATATTGAAATAGGAGTGACAAAAGAGTTCCAAAGATAACAGAAAAAATGCCTGAACTCGGATTAGGGTCTTACTACAGTTATGAGGGTTGGGGTTGACATCCATGGCGCTTTGGACCGTCTGATTATAAAGAA
This sequence comes from Agonopterix heracliana, assembly GCA_963693445.1. Lineage (NCBI taxonomy): Eukaryota > Metazoa > Arthropoda > Insecta > Lepidoptera > Depressariidae > Agonopterix > Agonopterix heracliana. Next base: position 4,312,338 of record OY856312.1, on the reverse strand, counting down.
AGAAATCAGATTGTTACATCCCGGCCGAGATTCATAGGAATCCGAAGACAAAAACACAAAAAATCGTTTTTTTTCCTGGAATGTGTTCTATTAACGATACTGATTGCATGGAAGAAAAATGCGCACTGTCTCCCAGGTAACCCTGTATATCTTGCATGGAGTTATGCTTATTGGTGGACTACACCTTTGAAGGAGTCTTACGAGGTGACTCTATTGAATTAGTCTCTATTACAGTGCACTTTTCGTGATGGCAAAATGTATCATAATTGTAGTCAAATCAGATTTATTCCTAGAATGTTAGATACAATCTGTATAATTAAGTCACTAATATACTATTATTATGTTTGAAGGTCTGATCCACCCCTCTCTCTTATAACCTGGAAAGGTACACCTATAGATGTTATTACACCAGACAGAATGCAGCTACATACCAGTGTATTTCCGACATATTTCCGTTACACTGAATTTTCAGTAGCACTGTGACCTGGAAAATCCGGCAAAAGGTCGGACGTAGCTCAAACAGGATTTATTGTCATAGTTTCGGATGCGACAAATTTTATTCTCTAGGATGACACAAAAAGTTGTATGACGGGCGCTTCAGACAATCAAATTGAACAACTTTCACTTTCATCGAAAAGTGCAACAAACAAACAAAAAAACGGGCAAACATCGAAGCCATACATTTCATTTGCAGTTTAGTTTGGAACAGATTTTTTTATGATCACACTTTTCAGTGGCGGACCGTGGGGGTCCAGTGAAGAGTAACCTTGCCTGCCGAGCAGGAGGTGAAAGTTTGATCCCCGTCCTGGAGTGCGATTTTTGAATCTCATTTGGTGAGCTCAGCAGTTGAAAATGTCAAAATTACTATGGAGATACGCATCTTGCTACTGCTGATTTAACTTTAAAAATTGCACTCATGAAATGTGATTTTTGAGAGTCAAATCAGCAGAAGAAAGATGCGTCATCTCCATAGTAATTTTGACATTTTCAACTGCTGAGCTCACCGAATGAGATTCAAAAATCGCACTCCAGGCCGACTCGTATCAATGAGCTTTTCGGAATTTATGTTCGATTTGTAACACCATTAGCTTTTCGGTGAAGGAAAACATCCTAAGGTAACCTGCAAGTTTCGGTTTCGAGGCATACGTATTGTACCACTGTCCATTATAAAAGGCAACGGGCTCACTCCCCGTCACATTGGACAGAGTAACTGTTACTGCTAGTAAAACGTGGATATTCTGGGAGTCGCGTTGTGGATCTGCTATTGGGTAGTCGCGTCGCTCGTCGATTGTTGGTTGCCCCCTCCCAGGTCTACAACGGGGCTCCAGTGGTGGCTCAAGATGGTGTTCTTTTCGAAAAACAATCCTTGAAGGTCACCAAATACATAAATTACCGTACAACGTCAAGCACTTTTGCGACATAAACTAGACATTGGCAAAATCATCAAATACCCAAGATGGCAGCCATTTTTTAAAAAGTAGAATAGGTTTCACAATATCTCTGACTACCCCCTCGGTTGTGAATTTATGTGTATTGTATGTATCGTTTCTCGATGATATATGAATCTGAAATAGACATGAACTACTTAGTCTGATCGACTTTTTAACTTAAATTACCTACTCGGACATAATAGTTTGTAAATCGTATCTCTTTAGCCATCCAACGTGGCAATGCCGCCAGCGTATAATGGATACGTTCGGTACAAACACGACCCGGGGCGGGTTGTTCGAGTAAGCGGGTTTGTATTTAATACTTGTTTTTCTACAGTTTCGATGAGTTCAAAGTTTGTAAATTTCTAAACCCAATACAAGGGTGTAAGGAAGCCTTGCCGAAGTCGCGGGTAAAATGTAGTAGGTACCATAGTAGGTACCTACATGTTACTTACTTTTCAAACTTCTCCTAACAAACATTAATTACTTTGCCCGTAGCAATGCATACGGCATACAGTTTACTATAATTGCAAACTCATAAATAGTCTAGGATCCTAGATGCTAACGCCCTTAGGTCGTGCTTAGAATGGATAACGTTTAATACCTTTGAGCTACGAATAAGAATGTATAGAAATGTAAATCAAGCTCAAAAAGTGGCACCAAAAAAAGTGTACCGTGTTCTAAATTTGTTCTATAAAAAAAAATTTTAACAACAAATTAAAACCGACTTCAAAACTAAAAAGGTAAAAATAATAATATTGCAGTCGTTGACTTTTACATTCGCATCTATAACAACATTAATTTGTCTTACCGGCGTCGGTGTAAAGCCGGACGATTCGCAACCGGGCTTGCAGTAATTTTTTGGCTTGGCTTGGCTTGACACCGACTCCAATAAAACAAATTAATGTTCTTTTAGATGCGAATGTAAAAGTCAACGACTGCAATATTATTATTTTTACCTTTTTAGTTTTGAAGTCGGTTTTAATTTTTTGTTAAAATTTTTAATTTCAAAATTTTTAGTGTTGAAATCTAGGTGAAATATATTAGTTCGACTTAGATATCAGTTATAAGTAAATGCAAAGGATACGGTGTACGCTCTCACCACACTCGATTAAAAACAATCCAATCCATCTTTCGTACAACATTTCTGTTTTTGGGTTACTGTTATATGTCTTTATGCCATATTAATAGATGCATAAATGAGTACTAATGAGTTTTTCTAACTTATGTACGTAGTACCGACTGCTCTCAAACGGTGAAGGAAAACATCGTGAGGAAACCTGCATATGCAGAAGAAGAAATTCTGATGCGTATTGTGAAGTCTACCAATCCGCATTGCTGCCGTGCTAACAAAGAGTGCAGTAAGTAAGGTTTTTTCAAAAAATGAGTTAAATACAGATTCGAGATCGTGAAAATAAGCTCTATATGATGATTTGATCCCCATTTAGCTAGCATGTTTAGAAACCGATATTTTTTAAAGAAGAGTGCAGTAAGGTTTTCAACAGACACGTAAATTACAAACTATGAGTGCAGTAAGCATAGCCACTGCACTTAGCATTACCTAATTTTCAAAGGCTTCTGTCAATTCAGACTAATAAGTAATGCAGTATGGTAATTTGCTGCTTTATTAATTAGCACCAGTGAATTGGGTTCTTTATAGAGCACACTAAGAAAAAGTGCAGTAAAATTGATTGCTGCATTGTTTGTTACCAACGCGATTGGATTTATGATAATAAGATACTACGTAAAAATGCAGTGGTACAACAATTTTACCAATATACCTAATACAAAAAATTACATTTGAGTTACTGCATTTATAATAAGTACCCAGTGCATTCGTTAAATATGATCTTACAAACGTTAAGTGCAGTTACAAGCCTTACTGCACTTTTGATTAGGAACGCCTGGTAGAGACGCTAAGGAGCATACTACGCAAAAATGTTTTTTTCGCGATTTAAAACGCTACATTGCAGCTGTGCTAATGAAGGTCAGCTCGGTTAAAACTATTCATTTTTTCCTATACAGTAAAAATAAAACAAATATGAAAAAATCATAAGAAGGATTGAAAAACATAAAAATAAAAAATAAAAACTTTAGGCGCGATTTTCTCGAAATGATGACGAACCACCTTACTGCATTCTTAATTAGCACGGCAGATTGGGCACGCGTCGTGGACAAACGCCCAAACACCCTCATACAGACAGACAGACAGGCAGACAGAATTGACGAAAGTAAAGTAATAGACGATAAGGGTTCTTTGTTTGACTACGGAACCCTAAAAAAGACGAACATTACCGACCGCCGCCATGATCAATTATAGGAGATTACACACCGAGGACTGGAAAGGAAGAAAGGGCCCAGATCCCATGTAATTCGAAGACCGAGGCGAAGCCGAGGCTTTCTTATTTACTGTCTGAGGTTAGTATACTATTTTTCTCCTCGACCGTGGTGGAAAGCGGCAACTTCGTTTAGCGCAGCGGGACGAAAATTGACGCTTTGCGGCCGGAGGGGAAAAAATCATTAAATCTATGTGTTTCGGTACTAGGTATATCCATGAAGTTTTTATTCTTACGTTTAAACACAACAGTATGACCTATAGATTCGAAACTTCTTGAGTATGACCAAGAAGCTTTACATATAAATATAGGCATATAAAACTTCTTGGTTATGACAGTTAAAAAAACATAGTTTGACAGTCCCCATCAAAACATTTATTTTGCTGGAGTCACGGACTTGAAAAAAAGGCGGACCTAATCTGGTCTAATCACGAGTGAAGCACCCATTTATATTTGTGTGCGTGCTGACGAACTGTCACGAGGTACATAATGGTGGCGGGTTGTAGGACCTACGCATAGAGCTAGTGCATCTGTGTGAGTATAGGACCCTTGTAGAACAAACAAAAATGTAGGACCTTGCATGCTTCAGATCTTTTTAGTGTTGTTCTGGTCTGTGGCTGGAGTGTGATTTTTGAACATTACACGTTAGAATTAGCAGTAGAAAGACGAAATATGCATAATCTCCATAAGTCCATAGTAATTTTGACATTTTCTACCGCTGATTTGAACGTGTGATGTTCAAAAATCGCACTCCTGAAGAGAATCGACAAACATAAACGTCATCTGTGTCACGAACCTGAAAAAAGACGGACGTAGTATCCTTTAATCATACGTGAAGCACCTATGTATTATGTGTGTGCGTCGTAGAAAGAGAAGGTACTAGAAGGAAGCATGTGTCTTGTCATATTCACTCAGTAAGAGATGCACATAGCAAATTAGCTCTAGTTAAAAAAGGAGATCGCTTCTTATTGCTGTCCTTATCGACGTAACCACTTTTTTGTTCTACGACGGCTGTCTGACTCCGGAGGCAGACATCTAGCTTCATACAAGTTGTAAGTATAGGATTTCATGACTATCTCTATCTCATACGCGGTTACACTGATGTTCCGTCTACCAGCGTAAGTGAAAAAAAAATCTTAGTCTATGGTTTGCGTGCTGTCGCACTGTCGCGCGGTACATGACCTGCGCCTAGAACTGGTGCATCTGTCTGAGTTTTTAGGACCTTGCATGCTTCACATCTTTCTAGTGTAACATTACGTCCGTCTTTTTTTCAAGTCCGTGACTGTGTATATATTTGTTATTGTTGTAGATTTTTTCAACAAGCGCTGAATCAATTTCGTGGGACCACCTCGGAAGTATGACCTACCAAACAAAAAAATCATCATCAAAATCAATTCCCAATTGGCGGAGTAATCGCGTAACAAACATACAAAAAAAAAAAAAAAACATACGGGTCGAATTGAGAACCTCCTCCTTTTGTTGAAGTCGGTTAAAAACTGTACCTTGCCGCCAAAACTCATACAACATGTCATTTTTCATTAGGTGCCAAAAATTATGTGGATTTTGTTTAGAGTTACTCTTCTATAGTTATTCTTATTCGTAGCCTTTGAGTAACTCTAACCGCCTGGCCACGGGACAGGGCGACCGGCGGCGCGAATTGCGATTTTAGAATACACTGAGCGTTGTGTCCCTACTATTACGCAAGCACGCAGCGGCGCGTAGGCAGTGTATTCTAAAATCGCAAGTCTCGCCGCCGGTCGCCCTGTCCCGTGGCCAGGCGGTAAGTTTAATACAGAAGGACTACTCGTACCTTCAATACAGGGTCCTACTTAATATGCTGACACTTTTTTAAGGGGATGAACAGACCATCAAACTGAACAACTTTCTCTATGGGACCAACATCGAAATCGCGAAAAAAAAATCTGCTGTCCCATACATTTGGCTTGAGTCGGTTTGCAGTTTTGTATGGAAGAGTCGATTTTTTTTTCGCGCTTTCGATATTGGTCCCATAGAGAAATTTGTTCTGTTTGATGGTCTGATCATCCTCTTAAAAAAGTGTCAGCATATTAAGTTGGACCCTATATACACCACTAATTTTTTATTAGTAACGAAAGTTTAAGGGTGTATTCAGACCGTGAATCTAAACAATTTTCCCTAAGGAATATGGGTCGAAAAACGAGAAAAATTTTTGGGTCTTCCGTACAAAATCGATCAGCCGATCCGCACTTTTGTATCGAAGGTCCAAAACATTTTCTCGTTTTTCGACCCATGTTCCTCAGGGAAAGTGGTTCAGAGTCACGGTCTGAATACATCCTTAAAGTTTCGTTACTAATTAAAATCTATTATATTAGTGTATTGCTTCCGTTCTCATTGAGAAATCGTTATCCTTGGTAAATCAACAAAAGGGATTTTATAGTCAAATAGGTAGGTATGATAACAATATGTTAAAGGAATAGCAATCGTTTGTTTTGGTACTGTTTGATTAATATAGTGGTTTTACAGGGTTCATGTTTAGATTCACTTCCCACGCTGGCTACTAACAAAGCACTCTCCAAATTGAAAATTAATATTTACACAGCGTTACTTTTTGGACTGTTTCTATGAGTGAATAAACTGTTCTAATACTATACTTCTTTAAATTGGAACCCTGAAGACGAGACCTATTGATACTAGAATTTTGAAAAAAAATTGTATCAATCTAGAGTTATAGATGTAAATACTATTAGGAGGATAGGCGAGTACTGTTTTTTCCATACAAACGTATTCCCCTGTTTCCTCCCTGGATAATGACACTAGACCAAAAAATAATTTATTATATAATCTATGTTGCCTCTGCTATGTCCCTATGTTTTGCTTTAATTACTGTATGAACTAGGGACCTTCGAAAATGACAAATTTTACCACCCGTTTTCAGACATCCAGCAAACAAATTTGACGATTATAAACAAAAAAAGAAAAACGTACAGACATGGCTGAAGTCTTTTTCATATTATTCTTGAAAGAATTATTAAAATCAGTTTAGTTTTGGAGGAGAAAACAGGGGAATACGAAATGCTATTTTTGGCGATTTTATGTTGATAAAATCGGTTCGAGCTGCAGTTGTCTCTTTTGCACTCTAGTCGGTGGGGTGTATAGGTGGGGCGGATAGGACAAATATGTAAACAGTCGGAAAAGTGACCTATTCTCCAAATTAGCATTTCAGACCGTCTATCCTCTTAAAATGCCAAAGTTGGGTTGCCTACCTTTTTCCAGTTATAAGACTGTGTTGTATGGTTAAAAGAAAAATCTCAGCAACCTGCAGCAACCCAAAGATCAGCTGACTTTTGGTAATACTACGAGTAGTTATTATCATGTTCGCAATCAAAAATTACGTAGGTACGTAATACTATCAGATCTACCAGTTAAAAAAAAACATTATTTTTTTTTAATTGCTTTGCTTGTATATGTGCAATATAAGTATAGAACAAAGTCGTGCTAGTTTCACTATTAATTATACGTCAAGAATGGCTGGACCGATTTTAAGATCTTTGGTATTTTGTTGGATTTAAAATATGGGGGAAAAAATTCACGAAAACATAAATTAACAACGGAATGACAGATTCTGAGGCGGTACAGAGTTCGCCGGGTCAGCGAGTATTGTATAAAATATAAATTTTAATAGGAAACTTGATGAGGGAAGGTCGAAATAATTATAAAGCGGGATAGTCTAATATCATTTTAGGGTAGCAGTATAAAAAGTTTGATAAACACAGGCTCTTGTGTTTCGGACTAGCTGTCGACATCGTCGGATCCAATACACTGCTCACAAACTTCAGACTGGCTTCAACAACTGCACATGCTTACAACATTATTTGAAAACAAAGATTATGCAACTTGTCGGTTAGAGATGGGGTGTGTTCACTGAATTGCATCGGAACATGACTGTGTTAATACGTATGTATTCTATATTCATACTTTTGTATCTGTATGCATGTAGAAGTAAAATCAGATATCTATTGCATGTAGATAATGACTCTTACTGATGGCATTTGAAAAGAGTGTCTCTTTTACCCGTAGTAAGTCTCTTTTGTCTATAGCTTTAAGTTACGAGTAAGTCATAATTTTAATAGTAATAACATAATTGAAAATTCATCATTTAAATGGTTGTTTAAATATTTTGATTTGTTGGTTTGATGATTTTTAAGTTTGAGCAACATAACTGAAAATTTGAAGAGTGGAAACTGTTTTGGCTAAAACGTTTTTACGCTATATGTTTCCCTAATCCAATAAAATGAAATGAAATTATAAGTAAAACCCTCAGGGGATGTAATTATCAGCATTTGCTATTCTATGCTATTTTATTCTCATAACATAATATACAGGGTCCTTTTTAAGGGGATGATCAGACCATCAAACTGAGAAACTTTCTCTATGGCACCAAAATCGAAATCGCAAAAACAAAATCAGCTGTTCCATACAATACTTGCAGTATTGTGATTTTGACTAACTCAAGCTAAATTTATGGGACAGTAAATTTTTTTTTTCGCGATTTCGAAGTTGGTCTCATAGAGAAAGATGTTTAATTTGATGGTCTAAATCTACTTTGAATCTAGCTCACCCCTACGCCCAAATTGTTGACTAAGGCTGCTCTGAGCACACAACCAAGTTGGTATTAATTGAAAACTGTCCAACTTTGGCCGAGACTAGACCGGCCAGCAGCTAAGAACGCTATAGTGCAAGCTAAGACAAATATTGGTGGAATATTACTTACAAACTGGATCAAGCTCAGACTGTTACTAATCATTCGGAAGTAACGAAGTTATAGCAAAGCAATTGTGTAGATCAAGTAAAAGATTTCTAACGTAGTGTCAGCGTATCAAATGGGTCAAAATATTCGACTTTTGAGGGTAAAGGAAAGATCTTCCACATACTTGCTCCTATACAAAAAAAAAACAGTTTGATAGTATAAGGGTTGAAATACATCACGTAGCACCGCATCGCATTTTTCCCTCGCTCCTTCCTTTTCTGTCACTCGGGAACGTCATAAGATAGACGGAACGCGATCGCGCGCGATAGCACGGCCGCGGCGGAAAAATGCGATGCGGTGCTGTGTGATGTAGTTCAACCCTATACCACCTGCACCTACTAATTTGTCGACTAGTTTCATGAGGAGTTTTCTGACAGCTACTCAAACGTAGTTCACCAAACCGGCGATAGATGGCGTTGACTAGAGAGGGGTCCGAAGACGAAAATGTTAGGCTAAAAAGTTAACAAAAATGCATGTCACTGGGTCAGACACATCCGTTGACGAAATATATGCTCATGTTTTGCTGCTTACTTAAAAACACAAACTCTTACTATTTTTTTGTATTTTATCATCTGCAAGGTCGCTCGCCCCTGTCTCGTCAACGCCATCTATCGAGCCATTTGGAAATACTTTTTCTTTTTTAATGGCTTTCTGAAAATCCCTCATTACTTACACCCCGCAGTTATTAATATATATGTAACAAAACAACCTAGTAATATTTAAACATGTGGTTTAAATAGGTTAGACCATTAAACTGAACAACTTTCACTATGGATCCAACTTCGAAATCGAGAAAAAATCTCCTGTTACAAAACTACAATACCTGCTCGTCGACTCAAATGTATAGGACAGGTGATTGTCATGATTTTTTTATTTGTCTCCATACTAAAAGTTGTGAATGGACAGAGTTTCGGTACAACTGGTGAAACGTGGATTTTCTGAGGTTTCAGAATATCTCTGACTACCCTCTCGGGGAATATAGTTGTGAGCATATGCTATGCTATGCTATGCTATACTATGCACGCATGCTATGCTATGCTATGCATGCATGCTATGCTATGCTATGCTACTAAAAGTTGTTTAGTTTGATGGTCACCACTTCCTCTTTAAATAACTAGGGTTTTTTGTTAAATGCTAAATTAAAAAAAATTTTTATTACTAGATTTAGTACTGGTCATGTGATTCGTTAATATTCGTAACGTGCTGTGTATTGCACTCGTATGCGCTGACCTAGATCTGTTGTTTACATCGAAGGTCTACCTATTAGTTAGTCTGTGACATTGCCTCGATGCTTCGATCGATGCATCGGCATTGTTGCTTAGTCAGCTCTCTCGTATCTTCCCTACAGTCTACTGTAGGGCTAGTATGCCACGCACGACAAAGCGACAAAACAATAAAACGGTAAAGCGCGATTGCTTTCGCATACGAAAAGTAACAATGACAGAGGCACGTCTATAGATGTTTGTCGTTTTCTCGAGGTTGGCATGCTAGGCCCAGAGAAGTAGTACGTAAGTGTAGACGGTTGATCAGACGTGCACCCTCCTTGAATGTTTTTAAGTCGAAGGTCAAAGCTCATTTCCTGGATCATTGATTGTCTATCCTTGCTGGTCACCTCTGGTTCATGTTTTCCGTTCTTTGATAAAGAAGGAAAGAGGAAGAAAGGAAGCAAACTGTTGTTTAGTACTCATTTATGTATGTCCTTTTTGTATATGTAGGTATGGATATGTATTTGTAATATATTTTATTTTATCATGTATATATTTTATATTACAGTATGTTTGTATTTGTATAACTTTATTTGTGTATGTTATGTATATTGTTATTGTAATCTACACCGCCTACCAATCTTCTTTTACCTTCTCCTCTACCCTAAGGTTGTCTGGAAGAAATCGCTTCTTAGCGATAAGACCGCCTATTTTTTGTACCTTCTGTATTTCCTGTTTGTTTTCTCTGTGTATATTATGTTTTTTTTAGTATAAAATAAAGTATAATTGATTGATTGATTGATTGTTCTACTTTAAAGGGTGTCCTCATGATACTGAGCTTACGAGCTTACATTATACGGGCTTTCCCCAAGGAGCCCAAGGGAAATTCGCATATTTTCAACTTAGCATATGCTCACGACTATATTCCCCGAGGGGGTAGTCAGAGATCTTCTGAAACCTCAGAACATCCACGTTTCACCAGTAGTACCGAAACTCTGTCCAGTGTGACGGGGGGTGAGCGCGTCGCCACTTATAATGGACAGTGGGTACAATACATGCCTCGAAATTGAAGCATGCAGGTTTCCTCACGATGTCTTCCTTCACCGAAAAGCCAATGGTGTTACCAATCATTGGTACGAGTCGGCATGGAAGGGGATCGAACCATCGCCTCCTGCGCATTTTCAACTTTTCGTATTTAAAACATTTGATCAAACTGATTGCGTTTACAAAAAATATAATCATTTATTTATTAACAACATATTATATGACAAAGAAAAACAGTACTTATTGCATTTAGTACCTATGGCAAGACCAACATTTCTTTTTTCTAATTTCATATAAATAAAACAAGTTAATATAAATTTTTCAGCATCAAGAGTTCACTCCGTAAGTATACCTACTTATTAAAATGTAATTTCGAAAAACTACAACATAATACTATCAACATTTATAACAACAACGATTCCGTACAAAACGGTTTTCAGACTGCGTTAATTTGTTAACCACAGACTTAAAAGATGAACCAGACGTAATCTTGTCTAATCATGTGTCAATCAGTGAAGCACCTATTTGTTTTGTATGCGTGCTGTCACGCGGTATATAAGGTGACAGGTTGTAGCACCTGCGGCTAGAGCTAGTGCATCTGTGTGAGTGTAGATCCCTTGTAGAACAAACGAGATTGTAGTACCTTGCATGCTACACACCTTTTTAGAGCAATATTCGGTCCGTATTTCTTTCAAGTCCGTGTTGTTAACAATGTAGGTAAAGCATAATAATTACGTGTATTAATAAGGCTTTATATTCTTACTTCGTCGCTTCACATGTAGGTGATTAATAATGATAGTACTCTGTGCTTCACATGCTTCTATTTCATAATTAGGGTGCCATTACAGTCTTCCCCGCACTTAGGTTGTAATTATAAGTTGCTTTGATATTTTCTTAGTGTGAAATTCGCACAACACAAAATGGACCCACTACCACGTGAATATGGAGAGAATCCGTTGGATGATGGCAGTGCAGGAGTGCAATTCACTCTTGCACCCTTCAGATCGTCGAAGATGTCATATTAAGTTTGACACAACACATACCGCCGATGTTTTAACCGATGTTCTCTGTGGCGACCCTAGGAGAGGTCTGTGTCCAGCGTTGACGTGTATCGGCTATAGTGGTACCCAACATACAGGGCCCGATTTGGCATATATTGCTTGCTTTGACCGCTACACTTTGAAATAGTGAGAACAAATCAGGCAATATATGCCAAAATCCCACTGACATCCAAGGTGTTTCATAAGTAAAAATAAATATTTAAAACTCTTAAGGGGGTTGTTTAGACCGTCAAACTGAACAACTTTCTCAATGGGACCAACATCGAAATCGCAAAAAAAAAATGTGATATCCCATACATAATATTTTAGCTCTACTTAGTCGATTCGTTTGTAGAGTATGGAACATCATTTTTTTTTCGCGATTTCGATATTGGTCCCATGGTGAAAGTTGTTCAGTTTGATGGTCTAAACCACACCTTTAAATGTTTATGTGTATTTTTGTAACAACTTGTATACAGTATAGTGTAAAAACCGAATACTCGTACAAAACCAAAATCATAGGTTCCATTATGGTTCCATTCCATGCCCACTCTTGTAATTTAGAGGCAACTGCCATCTAGTGATTCCGGCGGAGACCTCTTGGTATTCATGTAACCTACGAAGCGAGGTAGGATACAAGCGATACAGGTAGGCATTCTACTGCCACGAAAAGCTAGAAAGGCTACAGCTGCCACCAATTTGACACCTTATTTTTGTCCTGGAAACTCTTCGGAAACTCTCAATGTACAAACTGACAATGTTATACTACTGTAGATATACTAACGACCTGTTTCACCACTTCTAAATTAGTTCTTGTTGGCTTATCCGACAGATAATTTGACATATTTTGTTTGAAATTATGTCAAAATATCTGTCGGATAAGCTAACAAGAACTTATTTAGAAGTTATCCGACAGATATTTTGACATAATTTCATACAAAATATGTCAAACTATCTGTCGGATAAGCTAACAAGAACTTACCCAGAAGTGGTGAAACAGGGTTTACCTACTCTACCCTTCGATCAAAGTTTATTTTGATCGAAGCTCTACCCATCAAACTGAACAACTTTTCCTATAGGCCTTAAGGGTTGAACTACACATGGCCGCACGCGATCGCATTTTTCCGTCGTTCCATCCTTTTCTGTCACTCAGGAACGGAGTAATGCGGAATAATACGCAAGTAGATTTCAAATGGTCACAATTAAGAAAGGTCACAAGAAAAAATGGTATGTGGGTATAAAAAGTAGTTTAATGAATAAAATATTGCTTATAAAGCACGAGGTATTTAACAATAAATACACAAAGTAACTAAATTATGGTATTGAGCAACCTAACAATATTGGCCTACCTAGAATTACTTAATAACTACTAACTTTCAACGCTTCACTGATTTTCATAATTTAAAAATACGCAAGAAGACATACCTATTATATACGGATACACAATTTCTAAGGCGAAATCTACGAACAAATAAGGCGAAATAGCAAACTACACGCTCGATATTTATCGCGGTAAGTACCTATCTGGGCCTCTACCCGGATATTCGAACTTCTCAATATTTCATATACCGACTATTTCAATGACGTTCAGACCGAAACGGTCGGGATATATCGAAAATCGAAAATCCGGGCATAGGGCCTGCAGTGCGATTATTGAAAATCATACGAGCGGTTCGGCAGTAGAAAGATGCATAATCTTCATAGTAATTCTGACATTTTCTACTGCCGAACCGCTCGTATGATTTTCAAAAATCGCACTGCTGGATCGTAATATTCGTCCAGCATGGGTATGGGTAGCATGCCACCGTGATATAGCGCTATCACATTTTCTCTCTCTTTCTATTTGCACGCGAACGAACGAGATACAGCTGTATCACGTGTAGCATGCTTCGGCTTCTGGACCATAATAGATATATCTAGCGTGTAGTTATCACATTAAGGTGATACAGACCATATGAATAAAATATCAAACAAAGACAAAACTTGGAACAATCTGTATCACATGAGTATTAACCATGGAGTAAGAGGAGATGGCATATCGGCTTGTTTCTATAGAAAATTATGTCGCCGACAAAGGGGGTGAGGGACGGGCGAGGGGAGACAAAAAGCTTAGGGGAGCGTGTCATTTCTCTATGGTCGCAGTACAAACTAGTGCACAATTGGTGGCTACAGTGCAACTTTGTTACACCATCTCTACCAAGGGGAGCGTGTAATTTCTCTATGGTATTAACCTTACTGAGACAAACCTACGAACTGTCGTTCTAAAAAAATCGGGCCAAGTTAATAGGTCACATTTGACATCTATTGACACTTCATCAAACGTAACCTTGTAACGGTGGGCATAGAATAATATTTATTTTTTCGAAGTTAGAACTGCCCAATGGCTTTAGTATTTTTAATTACGTTTACATATTTATTTTAATAATGACCAAAGAAGGTAATTTTACGATTTACTTTCACCAATCAACCATTCTAAACATAATAATCAATTTCTGTTCTAATGAACTGAACGTCGTAACAATGTTGGGTCAGTGAACCCTTTTTCTTTTTTAACACTAAGGATGTAACCAAAAAAAATCGATGTAAACTGTAGTTCCAACAAACCGCGATATTCACATATGATTCTTTTTACGTATGTTTGAAATCCGTATCGATTCAGTCACTTTAGGTAATCGATGTTTTTAAGCAGATCACCTCACTACGAAGCTAAAACTGACAAAATAAATGTCAAATGTGACCTATTAACTTGGCCCGACTTTAGTGGATAATCTGTGGGAGACATTGGCCTAGCGCGTCACGTGATCTATACATTTTATTTTGTGCTCTATAGCTTTGTCTCTGTGAGTCGAGCAGCGCACAATGCGATGACGAGAGGCACTCGCCCAATGTCTCCCATAGATTATTCTGAAGCGCGACTGTTTGTAGATTTTGGGGTTAATAGTCTTGTGATACAGACCTTAGGATTTCTTCTCAAGATCTGTATGATACTATAAATATCGAGCGTAGGTATACAGGGTGAAATTGATTTTTTGCTCCGATTGGTTTGCTCCCATAGTAAAAGTTGTTCAGTTTGATGGGTAGACTCTTAGTTGAAAAGGATGCTAATGATATCAATTTCACCCTGTAGAATTCACCAAACATACTTATACAACACTAGAGTAGGTACGAGTTCACTACCAAATCGCTTGGAATTCTACCCTATTGGTAACTTTTTTTCAGTTCTTATAAACTGCTAATGTAGCTAACAAATTTTCACCCTAACGATACGATGGCGATACGCCAGAGAGCTCGAGTATAACATACTACGCACTACCCTGCAAATTTGATCTGGTTTGTAATACATTGCTGCGCCAATTTGTGATATTCACCTAGCCGAATTATATACCGTGATGGTGAATTACACGTAGGCGCATTCATTAATTTGGCATATTGCTACTCATCATTGAGCAGTTTTTTTAATATTCACTGCTCACTTGATCCGATTTTAGGTAAGTACTACATAGAATAATTTGGTTAAATTTTTTCGTTTAAACTAGTTAAATATATAAGATATATAATAATGTCTTGGACAAACATAAAATATCTAGTCACATTTAAAGCAAGTACCAGAATCTAGCCTGGAGTTATAATATGACTAGACAACGATAAAGAATGCATATATTGGGTCCTTCTTAATAATGCTGACGGTTACGAGGAAGATAAGACGTTGTTAATTTTCCTTATGTTCCTTTGGGAAGTTGTTCAGTATCATGGGTACAATCACCCTGTATTGCTCCCAACAAAGGTCCTACAATATCCATTACATCTAGTCCAATTTGTAGGGTAGTTCGTAGCATGCTCAACTATCAT
Source organism: Agonopterix heracliana (assembly GCA_963693445.1). NCBI lineage: Eukaryota > Metazoa > Arthropoda > Insecta > Lepidoptera > Depressariidae > Agonopterix > Agonopterix heracliana. The sequence continues at coordinate 4,296,648 of OY856312.1, read as the reverse complement.
GATTTCCTATAAGCATCTCTCTAACACACGCACATAATACATGTTTGAAATTGGTCAGCCATGTGTATTATATTTGAATCTATATATTAGTTATAAGAGTTATATGAAAATTGTAATTGTAGCATTATCTTGTATTACTGTACCTACTAGGCTGTTTTTTGGTTAAATAAATCATTCATTCAAATCATTTACATACACACACATACGACCACACACGCTATACCATTTAATGCACGCTAATAATTATGATACTATAAGGGCCATAACACACGGTGCGGTCTGCGGCTACGACGCTAGTCAGTCATAACCATAAAACATAAATTTCCAAATTAATGAAGTAATAAACGTGTAAGTGCTACTTATTTAACACAATATTTACATAACGAGCGATATCAAAATTCTGCATTCTGTTATTTTAGCGGAATTTTGTTGACACTCATTTGAAAGTAGTCTTACGCTCAGTTGCAGAAACACTCATTAGAGTTAATCCTCCATTAAATCTCTTGCTGTCACTTTTTGTCTCGTAGATGTAGCAAAAGCTGGCAAGAGATTTAATGGATTAACTTTAATAATGAGCTTTTCTGCAACTGAGTGTTAATGTTATAAGTAAGTACTTAGATCTTTTATCAATCAGTCAGCATCAAAAATAGTTGACCAGTTTTCTAGATGATCAGGAAAGAGGTTCGATATGGTCATTCGAGCCATCTTGAATTATCACAAAAACGGTGCTTCAATTTGAAACCTATAATTTTATATCGATAGAGAGTACCTAGGTGATGAAATACTATAATAGGTCATTTTGTCATAACTTTTCCGGTTATAGAGATATATTAAAATTGATTTTTGTTATCTACATATTCAAACTTTTTATTGGAAATTTCAAAGCTTTATATCTTCGTAATTACATTATAAATTGTAAATGTTATTTGAGACGCGCAATCTAGATTTTCTAAACTATTTTTCCATAAATATTACTTTCATTAAAACCGTCTAAGCGTGTTCTGCGTCAAAGTTTTGTATGGACTGAAACCACGCAGCTAATTTGTAAAAAATCGTGTTGGCCATAGGCGTTCAAGTCGAAGTAGTTCCATACTAAAATCGACAACCCCTTTAGGCTAAAACAGTTATAAAACATGATAATGTCAATCTGATATCGATCGATGCATATACCTACTGTTTTGAACTTCGTTTTAACTTAACTTTTTGATACTGACTATTGCTACATCCAACATCTCTGTAACTATCTATGTGTATAGGTATTAATAGTAAGCGTAATATAAAACTAATGGCCCTAAAATCAACCAAACTACCATTCTTGAACAATTCAAATCACCATCAGATCACTATACATACAGGGTGTAACCAAACAATAATACTTAAATCGCGAAAATAAAATCTGCTGTCCCATACATTTGAGTCGAGTTACTACTACAGTTTTGACGCAAAAACGTTTTTTTTTGTCGCGATTTCGAAGTTGGCTCCATAGTGAAAGTTGTTCAGTTTGATGGTCTGAAGCACCCCCTTAAGTATTACTAGGGTGTTTTGTTACACTCTGTAGACATAGTGAACTATTATTTATTTGCTACCTACCTATTCCCATATATTAAAGTACTCGCTACGTATCTAACTTAGACTGACTAGTATTTCTCGATGACTCGCAGGATTGATCCCTTCGCGTGTTTTCGCTGGTTTTCGGTCCAACTAAAAAAAAAAAAAAAATCATTAGTCCTTAGTAATTGAGCCTACTTTCTATTTCTTTTCACACGATGATGAAGCAAAATGTTTCTAGTAGTGTAGATAATTAGGTACAGAATTCTTTCTTTCGTTAATGAAATAGGGTTGCCACTGTAGAAGTCGTAGCCATCCGTTGCTATTGGAACATGAGGCACCAAAGACCATAAAATACCAATATTCCAGCTGATTGAACTTTTGATCAGGAAAATCAAACATCCTAATTTCTCCATGAATAAAAAGTGAATGAAACTTGAATCATTATAAGATAAACTTACCAAACCGCTTCAGCAAAATCTTTTCTATGCCGTGTATTGGTGATTCAAAAGTGATACACAGTATAAGGGCAAGTATGAAAGTCAGCACCATGTGAGAGATCGCATTCGCCATCTGGAAATAATAACAACCATATTTTAACAATAGAAAACCGAATTATGTACTTACATTCACATCGACACTCTTGAATCTTTGATTCATGTTCCTGTAAAATTATCTTCGATGCATAATCATGACGTAATTGTATATGGAATTGTAGTCACGAATCAAAACAACACCCTAAGGCATAGCGTAATTGCACCATGGCTACGGTATACACTCCCATCCTGATCTTCAGGGCTATTGTGTCTCCACTACTCTTCCGCCTTCATAAAATAGATTACTCGTATAATATTATGTTCGAGAAAAGTAACGTCTCCACAGAGGTTAACATTACGGGGTTTCTTTCTGCTAAGAATCAATTTGGCTACAAGTAAGTGATGCCATTTGAGAGAGTCTAATTCTGGTTGGCGAATCACTAAATCAAAAGCAAGTCAAACTCATGACATCCCATCAACGCAACAGAAGACGGTAAAAGATACAAGTAAAAAAATAACTAATCCTAACTTACCACTGTAAAGAATGTGACATGGAGAGGATGCCTCAACTGGCCCACGTAGTATAACTCAACAATACCGTTCACTAAGTAAGCACAGTACGTAAGTCTAGATATTGGGACCAAAAATTTCCACGTCAGAAGTTTGTTGAAAATACCTAAAAACAGAGACAAGAAAACACTTAAACTTTGGGACGACTTTGGACTCATATAGCTCTCTAGGTGGATATTTTTTTGTTTATGTTCCTCTCTTCAAGTGTTGATAAAACTCTTTAAGTCGTAGTGACCTTGGTAAAAATGCAAGTAAATCAAATAAAACATATTTTATTTACTCAACATGATGAGTTCATCAATATGTTAGTCTACGTTTTTAACGTAAACCCAAGAAGCTTCGAAAACAATAATACATACATAAAATCACGACCATGATAAATTCGGGGTTGTCAGCAACATTGCTGGAACTGCCAACTGTATTGCAGGCAGTTATAGCAATGTTCTCGTTTAAAATATTGAAGGTATCAAGATGAAATGACGAGAAAAGTGGCGATAGGTGGATAGCCACTACACAAATACACTGCATATTCACCTAGTCGCTTCCTATGATACCTACGGGGAGAACTGGTGTGGTCCATTCAATATTGATACCGATTATTTGGATCAATGTAATTACCTCCATTCCCTGTAGCACAGGCAATAATGAGCCATCCAGTGGCAATACCCCAAGCAAGTTTATGAAGAGATATGTAGGCAGCTGCTTCAATATTACTGTAGTGGTACCACTCCTGGTAAAAAACGCTGACTGAGAACGTTGTTACTGTACCGAGGACAATGCTCGTTGTCCATGCGAATATCTTCATGAGCTTGGAGAACTCGTAACTGGAGAAAATCAGATAACATTATAATTTAATTCAAAAATTTTAACATGACTGGTGCAAAAGATATTGACATTTCAAACCTTCCTCATAAAAGGTAATTTTATTCCAGTTTGAAGCATAACTTACTTATTCGTTTGTATCCTGTGCAAAATGTAACCTGTTAGAAGACCCATGAAATATGGTGTCATCTTCATATGAGTTTTGATGTAGGCTTCTTTGAAGTAAAAGTTTGATACGATGTCAGTAAACTCTCTGAAAAAAATCAAAAGATTTTTAATGTCAAGACGACGACGTATGCTTTAACTAAAGCTGAACCAATATTTATATACGAGTAGATCAACTTCAAAGTACAAAAATAAGGAGAAAATGTTTCGCTTCAGTATCTACCCTTTAATAATAGGTATAATATACACCACTATTTTTTTATTAGTAACAAAACTTTATGGGTGCATTCAGACCGTAAATCTGATCAACTTTCCCTAAGGAACAAGGGTCGAAAAACGAGAAAATGTTTTGGACTCCCATACAAAAGTGCGGATCGGTCATTAGAATTTCTATGGAAGGTCCAAAAAAATTTCTCGTTTCTTGACCCATGTTCGTCAGGGAAAGTTGTTCAGATTCACGGTCTTAACGTTTCATTCACACCCTTAAAGTTTCGTTACTAATTAAAATATAGTGGTGTATTTTAGCTATGGAACATAAAACTTACTTGGCATAAAACAAAAACGTAGCATCCAAATTATCTTTGTACGTAATAATGGCAGGAATCAGTAAAGATATTAAAGTTCCAATAGCGAGTAATGTAGGTCCCAATTTCCGCCACCTCCAAAGGCTGTAGATGAAGATTGGCGCTATGAAGAACAACTGGGTATCGACAGAGAGGTACCAAGATTGGAACATACACTGTAAATAAAAATATTTACCGTTAATTTTGACAAAATAATATTGTGGGAAATATTACTCATAACCCGTTGTTTAAATTAAACTAAGGTACAGTAGTACCAGGTTACACTAGTCTTACCGATCTACCTGCGCAGTTGACAAATTATAATAGCGCGTGAAATTATGTTGACCAATCAGGATGTGCCACCTTCAATACCTTGTCGCTATTGGTTCATTGCTTTCGCTATCCGACTTTGCACCCTTTGATGACTAAATCACTTCGGGTTTTGACGGGGACTCGGGTCTGCTCTGCGCAAACGAAGGTTGACGAGCGGAATTATTTTCCTGGTCGTACTATCCTTACGTATTTTTTCTCCCCTCCGGACGGAAAGCGCCAATTGTCGTCCCGCTGCGCTAAACGAAGTTGTCGCTTTCCACTTCCGTCGAGGAGAAAAATAGTATGCTAATCTCGGACAGTAAATAAGAAAGCCTCAGATCACATGTTTCTGATGATCACAATTACATGAGATCTGAGACCTTTCTTACTTTCCTGTCCTCGGTGTGTAATCTACTATAATTGCACGATTAGAAATGATTACGCCCAGCAGCTTATACGTGAGATTATGCAGTGCATAGAGCTTTTATTTGCTATATATTCGCAAAACAAAACAAGACGTCGAATATAAGATAACAGAAAGAGTACATACAAACAAAACATAGAAGATTAATCTAGGCTAGGTCTTCTAACAAAACCCACTGTTAACAAAAACATGGTCAAACCAACGCAACACTGTCTACGGTCGCAGGTGTGCTATACAGTATAGTCGCATATCCTCACGTAAATAGTGTGCTGAGTGCTGACTTAGCAGAAAATTCGCGATTCATTCTTTCCGTAGTATATCGGTGCGAACGCTCATAATGTTAGGAATATACCTATTATATTAAATTAATCTCGACTAAAAGTTAAATTATTTATTATTGTCATTGATCAGCTTACGTAAGAGCTATTTATTAATTCAGTGTCTTTTTTGCAATTGACGTGAGTTACCCGACTCAATTTATATAATCTTTGCAAGGGTAAAAAGTCAGTCTAAATAATTTATTCAATAAAAGGAACGTGAAGTCCACTTATTTGAATCAAATATTTTTGAAGCTACCACGCATCGCGTCGGAGCGTGATGCGGCCAGAAACTCTACAACATAACTCTTCTCAATACTATTTATTCTATTACAACCAATGACATTCTAATTACAACACGCAAATGCATAGGTACGTATTTCATTGCAATATAAATTCTTGAGCTATAAATTCTTAAGCTAGCAGGTTTATTTGTTCACAAATTCTTTGTAAACTATAAATCAAAATAAATATACACTTCTCATAAAAAAATCGAAATACCTCTGAAGTTTCGTTTTGAATGAGTTTCGTGTTTTTTTTTTTTTGCATTAAACTGTCGCAATTATAATCTTGTTTTTTTTTATGTAAAAAAATGCTATGAGCATTTTTACTCAAAACCAAACTTCAGAGGGAGGTGTTTTGATTTTTTCGATGCGAAGAGTATAACAATTTAATCAAATACCAACATTTTACCAGAATACCGGCCATCGTGAAAACAGACCGATCGTATAAACGTAGGTAAATACTAAAGGATAATTATAAAATAACTCACCAAATCATCATTATTAACATAGTTGTTGATATACAGAATGTTGGCCCACCAAGACGCCTGGCACCGTTCTTGTTCCAAAAGTATTCTGTCCTCCCATAGAGGACCTTCTCCTATTTTTGGTAACCATGTCATATAGAAAAACAGTACGACCAGGTATGATGGAGTTAGTCTGAAAAAGTGGAGAATTTTTAAATTATTACTCGACTGCAGAGACGTGCAAAAGTATGTTTTTGTTGATAATTACTACATTTTGTTGAAGAAAATTGGTGGAGCCCATTTATTCAGGGTTTTCAATTTTTACGTTGGAATAAATCCGTAATTATGAAGTAGATTTTAAGATACTACTTACATGTTTAGTATTTTAAAATGACTATACTTAATACTTGATTAAATTTACACCCTTCAAATTTAATTGGATGGTTAGTTGCAGCAAAGTCCATCCCTAAAGGAATCTTCTTTATTGAGCTTTGCTAACTGATCAAAATTGGGAAACAACGTGTGTAATGTTACAATCTCTACTCAAAAATTTTGGTAGGTAAGTACTAAGTAAGTAGAGGTTCAATTCAATTCAAATTCAATTAAAAATCATTTATTCAATATAGGAGCCTGAAGCACACTTATTAAACGTCAATTCTTTTTTAAGCTACCACCGCGTCGGAACGTGTTGTCGCTGTAGAGAAGATGCGGCCAGAAACTACTGACTATTACAATATAAATTCTTATGCTAAGGTTATGTATACAGTAATACATAGTCTATTTAATTAAATAATTGATACTATACAGCAAACTATATGTAAGTGACACTCAGACCCAAGCATTTTGATCATTTAAATAATCATCTAGTTAATAGTATGCTTTTTTACTGAGTACTTTTTTGATCTGAGTTTTAAACATGTTTTCGGAAAGATTCAAAATGGTCTCGGGGATTTTAATAGAACAGCGTATACAGTGACCCATGAAAGACGAGTGTTGACCCTACTAAGCCGAAAGTGTGGAAATATCCGTTTATTTTTATTTCGTGTGTTATAATTTTACTAATTCGATACAGTATATTATTATAGGTATTGTGTAAGTATAGGGATAATCTCATAAACGCAAATTACATTCAAACGAACAATGCGAACGACAATAATGTCTCCTATTAACAATTTATGGAGGAGTCGTCAAAGTTAGGATTATTCAATTATTAATCCGATAATACTAAGCTTTGATGTCCTATGCTATTATTAACGCTAATTACGACACATGATCGTTAAAGCGAGTAGACAGTGAGAAATCGACTGAAATAGTAAACAATTCTTAAGCTCTTAGTTATATTCAAAAATACTTTCATCAAATCAGCATCGTTACTATGGCCATTATAAATTGGTATGCAGAGTGTTAGGGTAAAGAAAGAAAGAAAGAAAGAAAAATTATTTATTTGGATCTCCGACACACATTCAATCTTTTACATGACCAGAGAGATACATTTTTGTAAAATATTAAACACAGAATAATAACAAAAGAGATTGTTTGTGCGCCGCAGTGACAAAAAGGTCCCAACTCAGCAAATGCTCGGCTCAGAAGCCGAAAACAGTTGTATAACTAGCATCCTGTATATATGTAGAACTTCGGTGTTGGAAATGATGACTGAAGGCAGGTCAGGTCAGTCATAACGAGTGACGGTAGATAAGTTCCATAACGAACCATCCTATTAGTTACCAATATTTTTCTAGAAAACTGATTCACGATACCACAAATAATAAGTTATATTATAATAACTGGATTTGATAAAAAAAATATATTATATCTGGAATAGTGTAACTATTTGTTTGTGTAAAGCCATAATATAAATGAATATCTTGAAAATTGTCACACAAATGTATCTAGTCACATCGAAAGTACCAGAATCTAGACCAGACTTATATAATGTTGATTAGACAAAAATGTAGAATACAATATTAAAGATACAAATAATTATCGAGCCATCTCAGTCCTAGACGTAGATAAATCCTTACCTAATATAGCGGAAGATCAAAATAGGGATGACGTTAACTTTTCCCCGACGCTTGTCCAACTCAACGAGAAGTAGACGGCAGAAGAGGAAGGAGCTTAGCATCAGGAAGGTGTCTACGAGGAGCGCGTTGCTCAGCATGAAGGCGTTGACGGGCTCCCGGACCAACTGAAACAATTCGTAGATTTGGTTAAAACCAATACGATTATTATAAAGTGTGTGAAACAAATGACACTAAGCCTTAGGCTGGCTTGCACCAAAAAGTATTTAGGCAAAAACATGTTTAAATATGATGCTGTCACTGTCATTTGTATGAGCAGTGTGAGTGACAGAACTATCACTAAATACGTTTAAGCCTAAACTTGTTGGTGCAAGCCGGGCTTAAATAGCGTTTTACCAGAATTAGTTAGGTCGTACTAAACAACATAGGATATTTTTACCGTTCCGAAACTTTCAGGGGAGGTTCAGACCTTAAAAAATCATGCGGTATGGTCCTTCTTAATTTTCCCGATTTCAAGGTTGGTCCTATATCTGTCATTACTTGGTCTAAACGAATTTATTTACACAACAACAACACTATAAAATTAATCTTACTACTTAATACAATATCTAACCTAATCTAAACATGGTCTCCACTCAAGAACAGCTCAGACTAAGTCTACAGTTACGGTGTTGTTTTTCTCAATTTGGTTACCTATGCAGATCCCTAAAAGGAATAGCCTGTCGCCAGTTAATGCAGCCCGAACATTTGTAAACATTCATATTTCACAAAAGTTTTCTATTAACAAAAGTAAAATCAAAGCAAACATCTGCGGCACCTGTCTGTGTTCGAGTCTTTGACCTCGCGCTGCGTCGAAACAAAACCAAAGCGCAACGCAAATCGATCTGACGTGAGGACTTTCGCTTTTGTTTATTTAATTACCTACTGTTCATTGAAGTGCAAGCTACTGAAGCATTGTGGTTTTGTTGTAAGTAATTCGAAAGTTTCACGAAATTAAATTTTGTTTTTTTTGGAATTCGGTATTTTGTAAAAGCAGCTAAGCGGAATTCTGTGAAAAACAAAGCCGAAGTCAAAATACAAATAATTTTGCAGGAATTTACGGAAAACTATAAATCCTAAACAATTCAAAGCTTGAATAAAGATAAATTGACATGCTCTTCGCTATACGTAGGTACCCAGTGCCTATAATTATCGTTTGACATAATATAAATATTCGGATAATGTGGAACTACGTCTGGCGCGGTATTAAAATAATGATATCTTATGGTAAAAAAACTTGGAAATATCATGTTAATGAAGGCACCTAATAAATAAATTAGTTAATCAACAAACAATAAAGACCTTTACAACGTAAGACACGCTTGTTAGACAAAGATTCAAAATATTTGATCAGACTATTTCCTATTTTGAGGAACTAAACAGACGTTTAAATGGAAGAAACTACTTCAATATTTGCTGAACATGGCAATACAAAAATGAGATGGAGACTGGGCCTTGAGGGATAGGCAAAGATACGGACAGCATTTCCACGTTAAATGGCTAAACGGCTCCGTATAGCAAAGAAAGAACTAGCTTTTCTCCCTGTCGCATGCATAGGTAGTAGGTATAGGTAATTGTTTATGACTATTATAGCACCGCGTAATCGTACTTTGATTTTTGATTTGATTGAGTAAACTGATTCCGATGAAATAAAGCCTTAATGTCAAATCAAACTAGGGCCTATATTTCTGTTAATACCCCATCTGAATCCATTAAGTAATTTTGAAGTGATACGTGCACAAACAAACAGACAAAAATTCTAAAAAATGAACTCAATGCATTCTATTACGTATCCTAAACGCCCCAAATTAATATTTTTGTTATCAACTTTATTATAATTATTTTGTATAATAAATGATGACGATGATGATGCTACTCCTAGCCGATTTCACGGCGACTGCCTCTGATCCCTTCGTTGTTGGCGTTCGTGCGCCCTAATGTGGCTTATACAGTCGATTTTTTTCGAGAATGTAGAGCACGTCAGGACACCATTCTCATAATTATAATTGATGGTCGCTGGTGGTCGAGCCTTCAATTCATAGCGCTTAGCATCAAGCTCAGAACGCCGGAGTGCCTCAAAGTCAAAAACATTGTCTCTTACAAGGGACCTCCACTCCTGGCGTTGGGATACGAGCTTTTCCCATTGCGAGGGATAAATTTTATACCGTTTCATGTGGTGTTTCAGCACAACTATAATAAAATGTAGAAGATAAAACACATTAGAAACACACTTACCCTATCCCAAGCTTCAGCATCCATAACAGGTCCACTACCAATAAACAGGCAAGCATGGCCAGCAATAACGAAGTTCATTGCCAAACTCTTTATCCCGCTAATACAATCCAAGCCATGAGTATTCTTCTGCCTCGTAGACAGGATCTTCTTGACATTGTTGATCATGGAGAAGGAGACAACCAAGTCGTGCCCGATAGAACTTTTGTTGCTGCCCCATCGGAGACAGTAGATCTCGTAAATAGTACTGAAGAAAACAAATGCGAAGAAAGAAAGGATAACGGATCTGGAAAGAATAAAAATTGGGTTAATAAACTGATTGATGATATTATCGAAAATTTTGTGATTTTGCAGGAATTTGCTAATAAGAATCAAATTTCGAATGGTTCCGATTTTCGAAAGATGGATGACGTTCTTGCATTACGTACTCGAACAATTTATCTTTTTTCGTATACTTTTGAGTGAAAAGTAATGATGTGAGAAAAACTCATGATGACAAGCATGACAAGGAACTACGTCAGTCGTAGATCGTAAGTCCATCCAACTTCGGTTGTATCTAGCCGCCGTGTACCCTTATATGACTGGCGAATCTTGCCATTTGCTTTAATTAAAGGTTCATTCGCACAGCTAACGTCAATATTATCAATTGAATCGAAAGGGCATAGCAGGTCAAGCTAAGAGGAAGGAAGGTCGATCCTTGATCTTAGTTAGAGGTCAAGTTTTCAACTCGTCATCTGTCAAGTGTCAAGTTCTTCAAGTGTCGTCGCGTTTTAAAAATGATAAGTAACGCTGTCCTAAACCAAGTACTTGTATTTAAGTAACGTAAGTGACTTGGTTCTCATGAACCGTGATAGCTAGACAGTTGAAATTTTCACAGATTATGTATTTCTGTTCCGTGATTTTTTTGCTCGTTTTTGCTCGATGTTGATAACGGCAACAGGCAGATGCTTGAAATATTCACATAATATTTAGGTATAACAGTACGGCACCCTTCGTGCGCAAGTCCGACTCGTACTTGACCGGTTTTTTTCTGTCTGTGTCTGAGTAGGTATGGCCAACATAATTATTTTGGGCAGGTAGTTTGGGAAGGTTTAAAAATATACTTGTTTACCTGCTATGGCCTTTCGATTCAATTGATAATATTGACGTTAGCTGTGCCAATGAACCTTCAGTGCAAGCAAATGGCAAGATTCGCAAGTCATATAAGGGTACACGACGGCTAGATACTTAAAAAGTAGAACCATAACCGAAGTTGGATGGACGTACGATCAACGACCGACGTAGTCCCTATGTCATCATGATTTTTTTCTACCTGATTCACTATGACTGTCATGAAGCGGTAGTAACTTTGTGATATAAACATAATATATTTTGATCTTTGAGTCGCGTTGCAAGTCCGTAATTTCGTGAACTGGAGCACTGGCTCCGTCACCGCGTATCTCATTAGATGAGATTCAGGCTGTCGCGCAATAACCACCTATAAGATAAACATAAACAACTGAGGTAAATTACCAAATACGATTAATTTTCTTTAATGGCAAAATTGTTTGCAAAAAGGATAATCTATTATTGACGATGGAGCGATACGATGGAGTAATAATGAAAAAAGTAGGAAAATGATTATCTTTCAATATGTGATCAATCACTTACGTCGAAAGTTACCGTTATACTCCGTTCAGGAATTAGAGCGACAAAATGTAAACAAAGAAACGTCACTGTCAAAGTGACATTACGTGGTCAGAAACCTTTGGTACATTTTTTAAGAAAACATTTATATCGGCACGGCATTTAATAAATTGCGTTGGCATTAAAAATTTATCGTCTATCTAATAATAATAAAAACAATCGTGACAATTTGAATGACATTTTTAAATTATGTTATGTAGCCCGCTACTCTGTCTGTGTGGGCTTTTTGTGCTATGCGTAGCATCCGCGCATAGCGTTCCGACTCAGACGAAGGTAATAAACAATCAAGAGATGCGTTTACAAAATAAAAAATCTTTTTCTTTAAGAACTTTGTTAAAACGAACCAAAGGTCTCAAATATCTGATTGTTGCCAGACCACGAAATAAAATATTTACAGTCACGCTTTCTTTTAATCTAAAATAAATTATAGCTTGCGTATTTTTTAATTATATTCCATACAAAATTAACATATCATTTGTCGTAATCCTTGGCAAGTAGAGTACATAATTTACTGTTATTCATTCCGGAGATAAGTTTTCTTCCATCTCGAGATGGTATTTTCTACACTGGTATCACCGTTGTTTACATTTTGTCGCTCTAATTCCTGAATGGAGTATAGGTGCGTCGCCTCGTTCACTTCTCAAGAGTTATACTTTGCTAAGGTTCTAGTTTCTACTCTAACACTTCTCAACTCAAGAGTTATATTTTGCTATGGTTCTAGTTTCTACGTTCATAAAATTTAAACAAAATACCTATACTCACAAAAGTTGTAATGGCCTATCACAGATATACTTAATGTTTTATAAACGAAGTTCAGTTTTGAGAAGAAGTCGAAATAAATTATGTAACTTTTCCTTACTACTTCGGATTTACACGAAAAGGTAGAAAAATTTCGAATGCCGTGTGTAAGAAAAGTGAATAGTGACGCGTCAGGGATACTGATATTTGTTATACTTCGTTATTTATAACACTTCGACTTTTTACACGATTCACTTTTCTTACACACGGCATTCGAATTTTTTCGGTGACGCGTCAGGGATACTGATATTTGTTATACTTCGTTATTAATAACACTTCGACTTTTTACACTATTCACTTTTCTTACACACGGCATTAAAAGACATTATTACGTCATGACGTAATAATGTCTTTTATAGGTTCACAGAACGCCGTTTACAATATGTTCCTTGAAGTCATTTTCAATGTCAACTCATACTTGGGTCATACTTCATACTAACACGAGAAGAGGAACTCGTACTCACAAGTAAGCAACATCCAAGTTGGTAACAGTAAGTGGTTGCCTCGTGTAACAGTCTCTCTCAGTGATGACGACACCAGTAGTTGTGTTCCCCACGGTATTCGCCAGGACATCGCCGACGAAGCCAGCAACGCTGTTGGCGTCACAGGCGCTTGGCACACAGACCGCCCAGCGAAGAGACTCCCCTCGGCCTGTTCGTACCTGTCAATAAAAATTAAGTAGGTAAATATCAATCCAGCAAGAGGGCTCATATTTTGTGCCTTTGGCAGTGGAAACGGTGGGGTTTTGAGGAGCTGAGGCCAAGGTTTTTATCAAGGACTTTGGTCGTAGATTGATACAAAGCGGCAATGATCCTCTCTCTAGTCCAGTCATTTTAGAGTTTCCTTGTATGAACACCCTAGCAATAATTCATCTATCGCTGAAACTTTGCATTGTGATAAAGTAAAGTATACAGATTACTGTTGTTAAATAATCTAGGTTTAATTTTTTCCGGTCCTAGATTATTTGTCAACCGTAATCTGTATACTTTACTTTTTCACACTGCAAAGTTTCAGCGATAGATGAATTATTGTTAGAGTCAAACCCTAAAATGATTGGACTACTCTTCTTGTCCACCAAATGTGGAAATGCTGCCAGCGTAATGGTACGTTTTGTACAGGCACGACCCGGGGTGGGTTATTCGATTAGGTGAACAAGCATATTGGATGCCTAGTGTTTGTATTTTTTATTTTTTAAGTGTGTAAAGATATAATGTGTTTTTTCATCATCATTCATAATTTTCAGCCTGTATCTACCCACTGCAGGGCATAAACCTCCTCCATATTTTGCCATTCTTCTCGGTCCTGTGCCAGTCACATCCAGGTCTTGCCTATACTTTTCCAGATGTCGTCAACCCACCTGGCTGCCGGACGACCCACTTCTCTTTTACCTAATCTCGGCCACCACTCTGTTAAGGCTTTACTCCACCTAATGTGTTTTTTGTAAATAATAAATTCATAGCTCGAACTACTATCATAATTATTTTTATGCTACTATTTCAGCTTCCCACAGTAGGTAAGTAAGTTATAGTAACATTAACATATAAAATTAAGTTACAGGAACCTAAGAATTTTCGACAAGGCTCAATTCGCTCCAACGGCTTTTCGAGCGAACGTCCTTTTCAAAGAACATTTACTATATTAGCTAAATGAGAGCTCACCAACGCCAATCAGTTATCATCGAGCTTATCAGTATGGAAACTAAAAGGATAAGACCGGGACTAGTTCTTCAGGGATATGAATTTCCAGGCTGATTGCTACAAAATGATTCAGCCTAAAGTCACGATAGGAACGAGACGTACAATTACTATAAAATGCCTATCGTAATAAAAGCTGACAGGCTGAAGAACCAGCCCTAGTCTCCTATCCTACAATCTCTCACGACTGTTACCTCTTTCGGAGTAGACAACTTTCCATACCGTTTTAAAATAGAGTTATAAGATTAAGGGCCTTCTTCGCAGATTTGGTAAAAACAGCCTCTGGCGTTTTCCATTTTTTATGTAGTAAACAAAGTTATTTCAGAAAATAAAAAATACTGTTTCTAGATAAGAAGTTTATCTACACATTGAGAAAATTTCACTACTGTATGTGTAATGGTTTATTGGTAATTTAGTGACAAAGTACCATAGCATGTTTTTAATCCGTAACAAAACCTGTTTCTGTTACCCGCAGATTCCGTTTTTTTTTTCTACATATCGTTATTAGGGTTCCGTACCCAAAGGGTAAAACGGGACCCTATTACTAAGAATCCGCTGTCCGTGTGTCTGTCTGTCTTTCTGTTGGTCCGTCGCTGTATCTCATGAACGGTGATAGTTAGACAGTTGAAATTTTCACAGATGTATTTCAGTTCCGTGATTTTTTTTGCTCGTTTTTGCTCTATATTAATAACGGCAACAGGCATATGCTTGAAATATTCACAGAATATTTAGGTATAATAGTGCGGAACCCTTCGTGCGCGAGTCCGACTCGTACTTGGCCGGTTTTTTCTGTCTGTGTCTGAGTAGGTATGGCCGACATAATTATTTTGCGCAGGTAGTTGGGAAGGTTTAAAAATATACTTGTTTATAACTAAGTATATTTTTAAACCTTCCCAAAATAGAATGTAATGTATGCCGCATCCTGCTAATCGTGACTTGAAAAACTCGTAAAGTTTTTTAACGATTTAACTTAGATAAATAAAGATGTATTAATTAGAATTAAGGCTGCACCGAGCCTATTGTGCTGCCGCCGATCGTATTTTTTTATTTCTTAACAATTAAAAAATATTTCCAAAAAACAAGAATGTCACATTGTAGTCATTGCTTATTTTCAATTTATCGGGTCACTGCTGATTTGTTTTTATAATGCTTGTAGTTATTATCTTTAAAACCGCCAAAAGTAGCCACTTTTGGCGCTACAAGCATAAAACATAATATTCCGCAATGTTTCTTCAAAAAAAAATAAAGGACTACAATGTGAGATTCTTGTTTTTTAGGAAATATTGTTTAATTGTTAAGAAATAAAAAAAATACGATTAGGGGCAGCACAATAAGCTCGGTATAGGCTCTTAAGTACCTGGAGGTGAGATAGCTACTCAGGTAAATAATAAACTTTAAAATTGCAGAAATCTGAATTCCCCTTGTATTCCTTGGGGGGTCTAGCTGTGAGTTAGGTATACGTATACACGATCTACCTGAACCATGCTAAGGCACTACAATGTTTAGGTAGGTACGAGTAATAAATATATGAAACGTTTTTGGCTATCTCTCAAACATAACAGTAAGACTAAATAATGATTAAAAATCAACAATTTAAGTACCTATGGTAATTAAATAACAATGGTTTCCTATTTTTGTTTTTTACTACGAATCTAATTAGTTGTTAATAAAGTTTTTCCCCTGCCGAATAGGTATTTCTTGCACAAAAAAACTTTGCGCAAATATTATTTCGCAGTACCTATCTATAATTAGATTTTTGATCTGGGTTTTTATGGTCGGAATTTAGCAATGGAATAAAGTATCAAGTACCTAGCGATCTCCTTGGCATTTGTGAATCCATTCCGTTGATTCCGTGAAGATACCTACTAAATAAATATAAGAAAGAACAACTGCGCGCAGCTGGTTGGTATTAGAAGCAAAGTTTCTGAGTTTCTGACCGTGAATTGCATGCATGCATATGCTCACGACTATATTCCCCGAGGGGGTAGTCAGATATATTCTGAAACCTCAGAACATCCACGTTTCACCAGTAGTACTGAAACTCTGTCCAGTGTGACGGGGGGTGAGCCCGTCGCCACCTATAATGGACAGTGGGTACAATACATGCCTCGAAATTGAAGCATTCAGGTTTCTTCACGATGTTTTCCGTCACCGAAAAGCCAGTGGTGTTACAATTCGTAAGTAAATTCCGAAAAACTCATTAGTACGAGTCGGCCTGGACGGGGATCGAACCATCGCCTCCTGCACGGCAGGCAAGGTTACTCGCCACTGGACCACCACGGCTTTCGGTCAAAGCCAGTACCTACACAAATAACTGGCCAAGAGCGAGGTGTGTACTCGCACATAGAGGGTTCCAAACCTAATGTTACCGTAAGAGAAGATGAGAACAGTGTTAACGAAAACCGCTGTTGTTGGGAAGGTACAAAGTGGTATAGCGAGCACAACATAAAAAAAGTGCAACGATATAATAGAGAAATTATGTCATGATAATTTGATTGCTTACAGCCGTTTTAATATTACAATATTAAGTAAGTATTTAAAGTTTTAATGTTTAAAGAACATGATGTATTGTGACCATGCTCAAAGAAGTGGCAATGGTCTCGCTACATAAACACTTACATCGGACAAGTTTGAGTACCTACTGCACGAAAAATTTTACGTAATATTTGGAATTCAATATGATTACTAAGAAAATCCCTGAATATCTCAATTAGATAAAGATAAAGAGATTGAGATTGTTAAAGAGTATTGTATTGTATTGTATTGTATTGTATTAGAGAATAGGTAGGGAGTCTTAATGCAAATGTAGGTAAGACATAAATTTTCTTTAACCTATTTATTTTTCAAGCGTCTGCGTGGGTCATGAATTAGGAAGTAGATGGATTAATAGCCAAGTATTTTTGTTAACAAATGGGTGGGGACACCTAACACGGTAGAGAGTAGTATATTATTGTTTGCCTAACACCCTCTAATGACTACCACCTACCACCTGTATTTTAAGTTCACCAAGAAGTTTATGCGTTGCAATCTCATTCAATCATTAGTAATCTTTTTGAACTATGATTCTAGAACATGGATATAAACCATGGATTTAGAACGTAGAAAGAGAAGGTATAGAAGGAAGCACGTGTCTTGTATATTCACTCAAAAAGAGACGTACATAGCACATTCGCTCTAGTTAAAAAAGGAGATCGCTACTTATTACTGTCCTTATCGACGCAACCACTTTTTGTACTACAAAGGCTGTCTGACTCCAGAGTCAGTCATCTAGCTTCATATAAATTGAAAAGTCATTTTCACCGCCTGTACGGAAGTTTGCTCTCCATTCCAGGTGCTTATAGACAATGCCATCTTTCTGTTCTAGAAGTTAAAATGTATTATAATGAGGCGGGTTATTGACGAACAGAAGAACTAGGTTTATCATTTTCTCACATTAGTACTAGCACCCGAGTTGGATAGAAATACATTACTCCAGTTTGTCTTCTCGGTATGAAAGCCTAAAACCAAGAATTGTGATAATTCAATCTTCATGCCTAAAACACTAAAATGTGCATAAGCTAGCGTAAGCGAAAGTTCATGATCAAGAAGGTTGTAATGTAAGGCACTGTCTCTAATTTCATTGCATGTTAATGATCAAGAAGATTGGAAAGCGTTGATTGAGTACTTTATAGATTCGCAGACTGGAATGGTCATACTGGAAAGGGACGGAGATATGAAACAAAATGTATTAAATCTTGTACCTTAGCCCGATTGTATGATTTTGATAGCAATTTCAACTTCATCAGCATCAACATAGCGTATAGCGTATGCGTGTCTCGTATTCGCGATTGCTATTATTTTAATGCCTTTTCGAGTCATTGTATTTCTACGTTGGAAAGGTATTGTCCATGATAAGGAAGGTGGCATTGGTATTGTCTATACATTGGTTTATATCCATGTCTCGCAGCTCACAAGAAGGATCTCTTAATTCTAAAGCATTAAGTCCGCATCAATTTAAGATTGTAGTTAGTCTTTTTTCTCTTATGACATACCTTTAATAGTAAAAAGAGATGGAACTTTAGATATTTTGTTAATGCGGCTGTCCACTTTCCTCGTTTTTTGACACTTTTTGACATGCTAGTGTATGTAAAGTTGTGTAAAGTAGTAACTTTTTGTGCCTTTTGTCCTACCACATGACACAAAACAAAAAAAAAACTTCAAAGAAAGTGGACCGCCTTGCAAAAGTTATCCTCCCTCTATGCAAGAATAATCTCTTTGATCCATGTCCATGATTCACTACTGACGTATGACTGACGTGTAAAGATTTTATTCCGATTTGTCCTAATCATTATGATGATAAATATTTCATTTGTGAAAATCATTATTTCAATCCATCTTAATAACGTAACAAAATATTAAGCCATATCAACATATGGCTTAATATTTTGTTACTTTCCGTAATTCTCTTATATTGTGTCAGGATTTTTTCAATAATGAAATACGGTTTACTGTAAAGTTATTAATTTTTAGGTACCTGCATTGTGAATCGGACCTCACATCCTGTCATTCAAGCAAAAATCAAATGTTCAAATTACTGTTACCTTCTTGAAAATATTTAGGTAAATACAGTTTATTCCCAATGAAATAGTGATTTTTCACAAAAATCTTAAGCACCTACCTTTTATGCTATTTCTGGATATAGCTACTCTAACTAGCTGTTTACCAAGTTTCACCGATACCGGTAGGTACATGAAACCATACAAATCACAAATCAAAATATCGAAACAATTTTATTATTCATTTTGTACTTTTTTTAATGAGTAGGAATAATTGTAGGGTGTTATAGAATAGATTTAGTGGAATTTAACAGATTTACCGTCTTTAAAAAATGTTTTAAGCAAAAAACAGTGACGAAATATGGCTAACAACAAAACTTCACAACGGAGTTGGTAATTCATAGAAAAACTAGCATTTTTGTTATCTTTGTTCATTTTATGACTTAAACTGGTGTTAATTTATTGAATTTTATTTAAAATCTATACATATAATAAAATTCTAAACTTGGCGATGATGTACATTGAAGATATTTACAAAAAAAATAATTGGGGGTGTTTAGGATACGTAATGGAAGACATTAAGACCATTTTTAGAATTTTTGTCTGTTTGTCTGTTTGTCTGTTTGTCTGTTTGTCTGTTTGTCTGTTTGTTTGTTCGCGCATCACTTAAAAACTACTGAACCGATTTGGATGGGGTTTTCACTGAAGTGTAGGGCATGGCTTAGATTAAAATATAGGCTATGTTTCATCGCAATCGGTTTATTCAATCAAAAGTTATGAGTAATCAAAGAAAAAGTCGCGAGCGTTACTGAATTTAATTCACGCATAACATAAAAACTACTGAGCCGATTTGGATGGCGTTTTCACAAAAATATAGGGCTTAGTTTGGATTAACGTGTAGGCTTTATTTCATCGCAATCGGTTAATTCAATCAAAAGTTATAAGTGTTTAAAGTCGGTGGTCTGCGCGTTTATGCATTTGCGAAGATTCAGTATGGTAAATACTAATTGCTTTTTTCAACACTTTTTTCAGAAAACTCAGTAGCGTAATTGGTATATGGTCAGACTTTCAAACACGAGTTCATGGTTTCGAATCTTGGTGCAGAACTTTTTGTTTTTTTTTATTTAATGAAAATATCACATTTTCATCAGCAAGTACATACATATGAGAATCTGATTTATGGATGAAGTTTGGATTAACATAATATAGGCTTTATTTCATCGGAATCGGTTTACACAATCAAAAAGTGTACAAATTACATAAATCTAATTGTACTTATCATACTTTATGTGCCTATTCTGTGTATGTGTATTTCAAAAGACCGACGGACGGCCTACGGCCTATTAGCTTTGGTGTCCTGGCAGAAAAGCAAGTGCCTCCTGTGGCACACTACATGCGTAAGCACCTTCTCCGCCAGACCTCAGTCGCACGTCGCGGACACCTGGAGCAGCCGCAGATCTTACTGCCACAAAAAAGAGAGTCCGGTACTCAGCTTTGGAGCGTCAATATCTCTTAGTTCCTGTCACCGTCAAGACCACAGGGGCATGGGGAGCCGAAGCTAAAAGCTTCATTGCTGAATTTGCGCGTCGACTTTGGGAGAGGAAATGTGACCCTCTTTGGGTCGTTTCGGGCTAGGGTTGCCACTGCCCAATCGCCGTTGCCGGACAAATACGTCAAAAACCCCGGACATTTCAGTCAAATCTGAAATTTTCCCCGGACTACCACGATAAATTATATTTTGACAGTAAAATTCTGCTTTGGTCGTTACTGCACAATCTAAAATCTTCTTTTAAATTTACTTCGATACGAATAGGTTGTTGAAATACGAGCTGAAACCTGACTGGAGCGAGTGTAACATGGTCTAAAAAAATAGAGCAAGCGAAGCGAGCTCGAGATTTTGCAATATACTACTAAATTGATTCAAAAAACAAGGAGCGAGCTCGAGATTTTCATAACATATCGAGATTTTGCAATACGACTCAATCGATTCAATATGTACGAATAAAACTAGGAGTGAGCGAAGCGAGCTCGAGATTTTGCTAAATATTATAGCGCATTTCCAGGTCATGCCAAAATCGAGGCCTTCTAAGTAGAATAAGAGCTTATGCCGAAATCGAGTTTATTTTTGTGGATGAATCAAACTTTTGTGACGGCCCCGCCCGGACACCCCCGAACGCCCTTCAAACTAGGACAAATCCGGAGAAACCCGGACGGATGGCAGCCCTATTTCGGGCTGGTGATAATGTCTTCCGAAGAACTGACGACCAACAATTTATACCACTAACTGGTTAGGTGTGGGATGCCATCCGGCCTAGCATCCGGCGCTGTATCGACGGCCTGGCGACGGGACAGGGCGAACTGCAGCGCAAAAAGCGATTTTTCAATTCGCCTACGCGACGGACACAACGACGGTTTTCGCGCCGCAGTTCGCCCTCTCCCATGGCCATTGGCCAGTCCGTAAGGCGTGGAGTACTATATACCATGGTAGTGTGGAGTACTATGTATCGTGGTAGCTCGGAGCGACTGGACGAGGAAGGCCGAGAATAGTATCGTGACGCGTTTTGGGAGAGTCCTATGCTCAACAGTGGACAATGACAGGTTGATGATACTTGACACTGTTTTTGTAAAACATGCAGTAAACTCACGACCATATTTCCCTTCTCAGGGGGGGTCAGAAACAAAGCAATAACTGAGAATACTATCTGGTAACGTACCTACATAATACATACCGGAAATACTTTTTTGTTAACACTAATTAACATTACAAAAAAAATAACATTGGGTTCCAACTCTTCAGTGTTGATGCTGCAGGGGTGCCATGCCAGCCATGCCAGCCATGAGACTTGAGGATTTTCCGATTTTGAATTAGATTATTAGGATAAAGCAGAAATCTCTTCACGGCTACTTACTCTGTAGGGTATTGTCAACATAAACTAAGAATGAGTTACTGTGTAGGGGTGTGTGTGTGCCTTGATAATCAACAGATTTCTAATAATTGTTAATTTGTTGGGTTAAGAAGAAACATTGCTTTTTAGGGTTCCTATTACTCAGTCCTGATGCTGCAGGCGTACTGCCTGCATGTTCTGATTTAAAATTAGTGTTTGTAAGTACTTATCAAACAATTTAGATGTAGTTTTGAGAAATGTATGGAGATTCTACTTTATGTTTTAATTTGATGGCAATGATGGCAATATAATGCGATATTTTTTTTCTTTATTTCTTTCTTTACTTTTATTTCAAAATGTCTATTTATTTCTCTTTCATTGCATTTTTTATTCTTTTTTTCTTTCTCTTAATATTATTAAGAACTTCTCTGCGCGTACGAAGTCGCGGGCACAGCTAGTATCATATAAAAAGTTTGTGTCTATGCTCATCAATAAAAAACATCAACTGCAACCGTAAGTTTGTTGGTACTGTATTTTTTCAATTTTCTCAAAAACTATTATCAATACAGACACCGCTATAATTTTCCTACAAAATTCAATAGTTCATCGACATGTAAGAATTATTTCAATTTTTTTGGCTTTATATGTTCGGAGATCAGGGGGGGGGGGAACCAAAATTTTTATTATTATAACACTTTATTGCACACAAAAACATAAAAATATACAAAGTTGAGAAAACATGTACAAAGGGCGAGCTA
Source organism: Agonopterix heracliana (assembly GCA_963693445.1). Taxonomy (NCBI): domain Eukaryota; kingdom Metazoa; phylum Arthropoda; class Insecta; order Lepidoptera; family Depressariidae; genus Agonopterix; species Agonopterix heracliana. Next base: position 4,273,998 of record OY856312.1, on the reverse strand, counting down.
TTCTATTTATTTTTCGTGCAGTCGGGCTTATAAATCAATAACTACGCATCATTTAGAAAAACGAACTACCAATACGAAATCTACGTTCAAAGCCCTTTCATATGATACCAAACTTGGCTAGGTTGGAAAACTTTTTTTTTAAAAGTCATCAGTTTTTGGACCTTACAAATTTGTAGAAAAATTATTTTCAAAATTTTTAGTCTCGCTTTACGTTTGGGTTAGCATGATTGACTAGTATGCCGAATTCCAAGTCGCTAGCTTCTATAGTTGCTGAGAAAAGTGGCTGTGACAGACGGACGGACGGACACGAGAGTGATCTTATAAGGGTTCCGTTTTTCCTCTTTGAGGTTCGGAACCCTAAAAAACATGCATGCTTCAATTCCGAGGCAAGTATTGTCATCATCATGGGCCTTTACATCTGTGGCAGATGATTCAAACAGTGTTGTACCCACTGTCCATTATAAGTGGCGACGGGCTCACCCCCCGTCACACTGGACTGAGTTTCAGTACTACTGGTGAAACGTGGATGTTCTGAGGTTTCAGAATATTTCTGACTACCCCCTCGGGGAATATAGTCGTGAGCATATGCTATGCTAGCTACTGGCTTTGACGAAGTACGCAATTAAATTAAGTATCTATCTCTTCACAGATATTTCTGTGAATATTATTATTTAAGGTAACAAATTATAAAATTTTAAAATTGTAAGTAAGTAAGCTGTTATTTAAGTAATATAATATAAATTTTGAAATTTGTAAATGTGGTAAACTTATCTGTGTGCAAGTATTATATTTACTTATTTATGTTTCTCCTTTAGTAATTTAAATTTGATACCTACTTATAATGAATGTATTGTATATTTTAATTTTTGGGAAATAAATGGCTTTATTATTATTATTATTATTATGTGTCTTACGATCCGTAATCACGGGCAATTAAGTCCCGGACCTTTGGAAGGCGTGCATGGAGCCGAAGCCAACATGTAGAGGCCCGTTCAGAAGACAAGTTAATCTAAATGTAAGGGATACACATGGCGGATACCATCTCCGAGCGCACAACATGATACACACGGGGATGGTCCCCGCCAGGTGTAAAGACTATTGGAGTCCGGCGCTATGGCCGTGATGGAAAAATAAGGTCTTGGGCTATAGAGGTGAAAGTTGGATGGATGGATACTGGGCTATGGGAGGAGACTAACGGACGCCTGCCATGACAACTAGTCTCAAAATTGTAAATAGGGCAGGCGGTGACTCGCCAACTCGTCGAGTGGGCCCCATAAAACGGCCGCACGCACAAAGTGCGACAATGGGGCAACATCCCATTGAGCGGCTAAAGGTTGTCGAGAGGTGCGGCACCGGTTTCACCATCGCGGGGTTTACCCCCGTGAGCGGGTTTCCCCGTTATTACGCCATTACGTGCAATACACTTCCAACCTGGAGCATAGGTTCTTTGCTCTTGCGATTCCACTCTGTGCTCTTGCGATTCCACTCTGTTATTATTATTATTATTATCTATCTCTTACCTTCTTAGCCTCTTCTCCTTGCCGCCATTTTATTGTAGCGAGACAATACTGTCCCTCCACAGACACCCCGTCGGCGTCTCCATTGTCATTAATGCCGACACACTCGTCAAAGTTGCCGAGATGGTACGAGGAACCGAAGAGAAGACCTTGTGGCGACTTGGCTGATGCATCAAACACTGAAACAAGTAATATTGGTAATCAATTATTCTGATCATCAATTCAATTCAATTCAATTCAAAATCATTTATTCAATATAGGAGCCTGAAGCACACTTATTAAACGTAAATTATTTTTTAAGCTACCACCGCGTCGGAACGTGTTATCGCTGTAGAGAAGATGTGGCCAGAAACTCTCATCATAATCGTCAGCCTATTATACGTCCCACTTGCACTGCAGGGAACATGCTTACCTTCCCCCCAAGGAGGGTTAATTAGTGTTAATTAATTATTATACAACAAGTTTTTAATAACTAAATAAACTTTTAAGGGTGTATTTAGATGATGAAACTAAACAACTGAGGAACTTTGATCGAGAAACGAGATTTTTAATTTGGAACTTCCTTAAAAAGTGCTGATCAGCCAATCGATTTTCTATCCAAACAATTTACTCGTTTTTCGACCCTTGGAAAGATGTTTAGTTTTATGATCTGATTATAAGATACGACTATTAAATTTCTTTCATACAACATTGGTAGATAGAGGAAATTAAGGGCGAAGGGCCATCCCAGGTTCCCGCGGCGATAGGCATATTGTAGATAAAGAACAATCTCGCAAAAATTTTAAAAGCCACATCGTACCAGTCCATCCGTTTGAAAACTATCATACCACAGACAGACATTGACGTCAAACTCTTTTTTGCATCGGTTCTTAAAATTAAACGTATTTATACATAAAGATGTAGATAACGCCCGTTTTATATTTCTACTCATAGTAAACAGAGTGCTACAGATGTTTTTGTGAATTCCGAAATTAGTAAACCAATGCGTCTTGTGAAATTCCCATTCAATTTTTCATGGGAATTGGAGCTGTCTAAATTGGTAGCCCTTTTTTGAACACCGGGGAAACGGCGCAGAGTGCACTCATTTACCACATGGGAAAGGGTCTGCAGTGCGATTTTTGAAAATCATACGAGCGGTTCGGCACTAGAAAATGTCAGAACTACTATGGAGATTATGCATCTTTCTACTGCCGAACCGCTCGTATGATTTTCAAAAATCGCACTGCTGGTCAGGTGCCCCGCAGTCGCACGTCGTAGACTATCAAACCCCACTTGTAGAGGTATAATTAATGATATAATAATATCAACCGTAACTTATTAACGAAATGACCGAAACCTTTATAAGATTTCTGTATATTAGTTAGGAACTAATATTCCTTACGAATAAGACGAATTGGTTTCAAATCTCAATGGTACAGGGAAACCATTAAAGTCTACTGAGAGACCGGCCATAAGGCCCGACGTTTTCCGCAATTCTTGACGTTGGTCGGCTCAAAATGCCTTTGTTTTAGAACAATGAGCCCAGTGAGATAGATTAATAGCCGATTAGATAGTACGTAGCTCTATTAAATGACCACAATGTCTCTGGTCTTGATAATGTTAATTTATGTACACAATGAGTGTGTTTATTTTAATGTTACGTGTGAGAAATATTTATGTTTTGAACAGAAATATAATTATTATTGTGGAGTTTCCGACAGGTTCCAAAGCGACTGCAGACATTGCCTTTTCACGACTTTGTTAATGTAAAACAAGACAAATGTATTCAAACCGTACAAAATATAGGTAGGTTTTATATTATTTAGTATTGAATTTAACTATTTTTGACAGTTTTGCTGACAACTTTTACTATGGGATTGGTCAGAACAAAAAAAAAAATAGCTGTCTCATACGTTATAGTCGTGTAGGTATTGCAGTTTCGTATGGAACAGCTGTTTTTTCTTTGCTCTGATTGGTTTGCTCCCTTAGTAAAAGTTGTTCAGTTTGATGGGTAGAGTATGTGGTTTAAAGGTTAATTATACTTTTCCTTACATTATTGACTAAAAACATAGTTTGCAGGATTTTTATATATTTTTTAATACAGCTACGTATAGAAAGGATTACTTAGAAATACGGATGTAGCGCTATGGAACTGATGTCAGCGCCATAATAAGTACCTACTTGCCATTTTCGATGTTGTTTGCGCAGACGGACGAGCATCTACGAATGGAGCGCATACGCAATAGTGCCTTTTGAGAAGTGTAGTTTCTTATACCTAAGTCTTACAGTTAACATCTTTCTTAATTATTAATTTGTTAACGAAACTTAAGAAACGCATTTGGTATCTGCTACTGAGCACAATTGCGTGGTAATGACCTCCCGCTCGATTATATGATTCTGAGGTCAATCTCCGCCCGCGCCCGCATACTGTACGCACTGCGTGTACCTTACCACGATAATAATAATTTTGTTAATCATCAATACCAATTATAAACATTGATAATGAAATCTGCTATCATTAACAAGTGCCCTTGTTCAGTTTTGGCAACTAATTAAAAATGACCCTATATAGGGTGTATGATTTCGATGTTGTTCCATAGAGAAAGTTGTTCAGTTTGATAGCCTGATCATTATCTTATTAAGTCGGACCCTGTATCGGTATAGGTGCCCAGTTGGGTGTTATAAGGAGCGACTACTGTAATCAGGCAGCGTCAATATGACCGTGTAAGGCTAGCATGCCACGCACGAGAAAACGAGAAAGCCGTTATTCACGCTAGATTTTTGTCGTTTTCTCGGGGGTGGCAAGCTATGCCCGCTGATGACTACACCACAGTGTAAGAAAGATTATCTAGTACCTACTACGTACAGTATTTACACTCCCTACCTCCCACCAATATCTTATCTCACCCCCTCTCAGGATCGTGGCGTAGAATGTAAGCAAACGCGTATTCCTATCTCGCAACATGTTTACATATGCTTCTCATCTCATTTGTATGAAATGACAGCTTTACACACACGATATCGCATTGACGGAGTGGCAGACGTCAGTCCGTCATGTGTAAGTGTAAAGCAAGGAGTGATATGAAACCGCACGTAGAAGCACACACGGTGCGTCAATTCGTCACCGTGTGTGCTTCTAGGGGCGGTTTCTTACAACCCCTTGCTTCACAAATGACGGATTGATGTCTGCCGCTCCGTCAATGCGCCATCTTGTGTGATCCCACTAAGTGTGGGGTGTGTGTGTGTGTGTGTGCCTACACCGTGTGGCTGATTAGAGTCACTCTATCCATCTTCACCTTTTTCGCGAAAGTGCCATCAGATTGAGAAGAGTACGGACGAACACCAATTTTAATTACCTATGTACACTCGGCGACACATCAGGTTACGCACCCTATATACCCATAACCACGCTACGTACAAAACACAAAATAGTGCGGTAGAGAGCCTGCATAGACGCGACTGCCGGCGCGGGCGCAGCGTGCCGTGAGACGAAACAACAACAACATACCGCACCCTCTCGCACGATTCGCAGCGTTCAACTTCTAATAGTTCAAAGTCCAAACAGGGTAGCCTGAGCGGACGCCGTATGTACTGTTTTTATGACGAATAAAATGTAAGTACCACAAAAAAATATGTTTGCAGCCGATGAGAAAAATAATGATGTTAGTATGATTAATACAAAACATGTTGACTTAATTTTTTTTATATTGGCACGTACCTATTCTACTTGAAATCGTTTAAGTCACACTCAATTACACTTTGTTTGCACCTACTTCTGTTTTACATAATTGCATAGGTACATACTACAACACTGCTTTTCGGGTTGTCATAGCTATACTTATACTTTTTTTAAACTCGTTTCAAACCACGTTCAAGTTTGAAGTCGTTGGTTGATGCAATGTTTATGCCCATCATGAAATCCTTAGTATCGTGTTATTTTGATTTTTGCTGCCCAGTTCATCATCATCATCATCAGCCTATCATCGTCCACTGCTGAACATAGGCCTCTCCCAAGGCGCGCTACAAAACTCTGTCCTTGGCCTTCCTCGTCCAGTCGCTCCCCGCTACTTTTTTTAGGTCGTCTGTCCAGCGGGCAGCAGGGCGTCCCACACTACGCCTACCAGTTCGCGGTCTCCACTCTAGAACTCTGATACCCCATCGGTTGTCAGCTGCCCAGCTGCCCAGCATCGGCTGCCCAGTTAGTTATATAATAATATTTACAAGTTACTTGAAGGTTGGGTGGGGAGCTGGTTTGCGGACGGTTGTGTAAATCTTGTTGATTGTGACTGGCCACGGAACACTGACACATTTGTAGCTAATACAAAAGTAATAATAGGTTTTCTTTGTTCATAAAAGAATCCTTAAGATTACAATACTACCAAAACCCACTCCACATTGACAGCAATCGCTAAATTCCGTTAAGATATTATAAATATTCTATTCTATTTTTGTGTAATGAATGACGTTTCCTTTACTTGAAGATTTCGCCAGTGTCAAGTGTTGAAGATATATTTATTAGGTATTGTACGGTAATTGGATATGGCGATCTCAAAGCCCTGTTTTTATATAAAAACCATAGACTTAAACTCTAGCGAAAGACTTGGCCTTTCATAGAAGCAACATGTTCCACTTGAATGAGGTGTACGCACCTGATTGATGTTCCAGAGTTCACTTCGTCACTATGGCAATGACAGACCGCAATGTGTCATTTTGTGTTGTTTTGTGTGACATGTTGTTTGTTTGAACGAGCTTGTCTATCGCTAGAGTAATATGTCTATGATAAAAACACACACTCGAAACCGCAATAAAATGGCGGAGCCGCGATCGCGAGCCGAACCAAAGACGCGAGCCGAACGAAAGACGTCAACTCGAGAGCCCCCTAGCCACGCGACTCCTACATTATAAATAAAAAGAAAAGTTACTTAAGTACATTAAATTTATGATTCATTCAAAAAGGCATCAAAACAATGATAGTCTTGTTAATCGATCATTCAACATGTTTTATTACAAACAAAGTTCTAAAATAACATAAAAAGTTCAACTAACCGAAAAGTTACCCCAAGGGCCCCAAGAAATCCGCAAGATGTTTTACGAAGGGAAAGCAATAATTACAGGGTGGAATACTTCCATTACGTCCGTCCCCTTAAATATTGGTTTTAAAACTTGTTTAATTTGAAAAGTTTTAAAGTAATTCGAGAAATGGGGAAACAAAATAATCAATACCTACACCGTGTTTAATTAATTTATTCGTTGTTGTAATTTTATTTCGGACATTTTGATTCGAATTAAAACTTAAAAGGTACGACCTTCTTTTACAATTTTTATTTACTTACTTACTTACCTGCTTTCTTTTATATCGTTTAAAATAATATTTTAAATTTTTTTAGTTTTTTACTTTAGGTACTTAATTTTCTTTTTTATTAGCATAAGCATATGCTCACGACTATATTCCCCGAGGGGGTAGTCAGAGATATTCTGAAACCTTAGAACATCACCGTTTCACCAGTAGTACCGAAACTCTGTCCAGTGTGACGGGGGGTGAGCCAGCCGCCACTTAATCTTAATCTTTTTTATTTATTTAATTAAAAGTAATTTAAAATTTAAAAATTTATTTGTTACACAAAAACACGTTTGGTTACATTGAGGCTCGTTGAACCTCAACACGGCACTGGGCCAGTTCTGGAGATACCAAAAGGATAACAGTTTGGTGAGCTATGGCAATTAATTATTGTTGTTATAAAATAAATACAGAGTGTTCAATTAAATGCTTTAATGACATTATCGAATAGGGTGCTTCAGACGGATTGATCGAGGCCATCAAACTGAACTACTTTTACTATGGAGCCAACATCAAAATCTCGAAAAAAAAAAACTGTTCCATAGAAATATCAATAGTTACTCCACTCAAATGTATGAAACAGCAGATATATTTTTCCGATTTCAGGTTTGCTTCCCTAGTAAAAGTTGTTCAGCTAATAGTCTCACACCTGAAAATATACAGGGTGTTACGGTAAACAGTTAACCTAGGTACTTAAGGGGTTATTGTACCCATCATACTGAACAACTCTCCCTAAGAAACCTATAGGAAATTAGCAAAAAACATTTTTGGACCTTTCATACTAAATGCAATCTGCTGATCGAACTTTGTATAAAATTTTAAAATTTTATTTGGGAACTTCCTATGGGTTTCTTTGGGAATGTTGTTCAGTAGGTATCATGGGTACAACCACCCCTTAAAGTAATGCAACTGTTTACCCTAACACCCTGTATAAATTATTTAAAAAAACAACGGTAGGTAGTATAAAGATATCCCACACTTCAGAAAGTATTCCTTTGGGTTTATAGGTATGAGACTAATTTTTATCACTTTTTAGCTCATTCAATTGTTAATGGCGCGGTAAACAATCACGACCGCATAAGTGTGTCTACACCCTTACCTTGTGGTAGTGATACATTAGCGCATGAAGCGGAAAACAAGTTGTCTCATGTTTCTACCTTATTAAACGCTTTATTGCCTATTTAGTCAACATTACCATTCATAAAGCGTTTTACGCTTTGCTATTCTAAGAATAGGCATCACTTATAAAATATGTCAGTTACATTACAGAAAATTAAATAAGTATTAAATGTTTCGACAAGTTACGTTGTACCAAGTTTATAAGGCTTCCGGATATACCTGCGCAGTTGACTATTATTTTGAACCAATCACGATAATCTACGGTTGCGCGCTAAAAATGAGCTGCTTCTATTGGTCGATAGATTTCGCGCCTGATGCATGACCATTCGGTCATTAGACTGCATGGCAATTAATTTCCCTCTTTACTATAATAGCCATAAGTGATAAGGTTGATTAAATAAAGTATAAATAAATAATAAATAAATATAAATATCTTGGACAGTGTCACACAAATTATCTAGTCACATTTAAAGTTCCAGAATCTAGCCTGGACTTGTATTATGATGACTAGACAACGATATAGAATACATATATAGATACAAACATCCATGACTCGGGTACAAATATTCATATTCGTCATACAAATATTTGTCCCTTACGGGATTCGAACCGTATATTTCGTATATTTGATTTGATTTGATTATTATTATCAAATGGCATTGTCATTGGTTGGCAGTGGGCGGGGCACATTGCTCTCAGAACCGATGGCCGATGGGGCCGGAAGGTTCTCGAGTGGCGGCCGCGTACCGGAAAGCGCAGCGTACCCACGCACTGTGGACCGACGACCTGGTGAAGCCGGCGGGAAACCGTTGGATGAGGGCAGCGCAGGACCGGTCGTTATGGCGATCCTTGGGGGAGGCCTATGTCCAGCAGTGGACTTCCATTGGCTGAGATGATGATGATATGTATTATCAAATGGTTTCGAGTTTTCGAGTACCGTCGGGAAATTGTAGTCCCCGTATGCGTGAATGAATATTGACGAGCGGAATTATTTTCCTCGTCGTATAGAAGCATTTAATTTCTCGTTTATTGAACTTGTTTACATTTAACAAAATAAAAAAGAACTTGGCTGCAACTAAAACAGCTGTTGGTAATTGTAAAAAAGTGTATAACCACCAAGAAATTGAATACGGAAGCCTCTGTGAAGGAAGTAAGAAAAAATGACATAATTCCTTTCCTTTTCATGATAAATACAAATACAATACTATATAACAGGTAAGTAACAAATTGGATAATACAAATAAAACTATATACTTAAATAAAATGTATTTGCACTATGTATTTACGTTTAAGAGCTTGTTACAATCGCACCTGTATGCCAGATGTTACTGTTTGAATGGTCCTATAGGTTTGAAAATAATCGATTAGTTTTAATTTTCAATCATCATCAGCCTATCATCGTCCACTGCTGAACATAGATAGGCATCCGACAAGGCGCGCCACAGAATTATATCCTCGGTCTCCCTCATACAGTTATTCCCACTACCTTTCTTAGGTCAAAATTCCAGCGAGCCGCAGAGCATCCCACTACTGGATGAACCGAAATTGATATCATTAAACTAAGAGTCTACCCATCAAACTGAGCAACTTTTAGTATGGGAGCAAACCAATCGGAGCAAAAAAAAACTGCTGTTCCTTACATTTGAGTCGTGTAGGCAGCGGCGGCGGGTGCAGTTTAGTATGATGGGACAGCAGATTTTTTTTGCTCCGATTGGTTTGCTCCTATAGTAAAAGTTGTTCAGTTTGTTGGGTTGACGCTTAGTTTAAAAGGATGATAATGATATCAATTTCACCCTGTATACTGTCTAGAACTCCGACTTCAATTCAATTATATTTTTTTACTACGCCAGGTAATACTTTTTTAAAGAACGGAGGCTCCCTTCTCGTCTCTGCTCCTTCAATGTGACTTGAAACATGACCATGACCATGAGAAGCAACAGGTTCATGATCATGGTTCATGGCATGATCATCTCGTAAGTGGGTATTATTGTCCGATGAGTAAATACTCAGAGAGAAAATTATCTTCTGTATAAAGGGTGTAGGTTGACATAAATGCTTTAATTACTTTAGGGGATGATTCAAACCATCAAACTGAACTACTTTTAATATGGGACCAACATTAAATTATTGAATTTAAAATCAGCTGCTGTTTTACCGTCGTTTGCGATTTCAATATTGGTCCTATAGTGAAGGTTGTTCAGTTTATGGTCTGAACAACAAATTTATACTGTTGTCTCTATACTACACTAGTTTTACTTCTATTTTTGTATTGAACAGACGTTAAGTTCGTACAGACCAGCATTCTTTGGTGTAACTTTTTTTAATCGTTTTTTTTACCCTTTCATTTCAACTATAATACTTTGTTGTCTGCCAACTAGTGGTAGACCTACTGATAAAACCTCGTTACACTTTTCTGGTGAACAATATTCACGAGCGGAGCGATTCGCGTTTCCCAAACTTCCATGCAACGGTCAACATTAGTAGTCCCTACTCGATCGGCCTTGAGCGCCGACGCGAATGCCTAAGCAGACATTTGGGAACTCTACCACCTGGGACAAGAAAAGATGGTGTCTTCGCTTGCATTCAAATCGCGCCCGGACTCGCTTGTAGTGTGGCATTGACCTAAATTGTGTAATTGTACGTTTAACTTAATTGATGTAAGGTTGATTGGTAGCGTATCGCTATCTTTAACTTTATCCTTACATTTTAAGTAAATAGAAGATGAGCACCTTAATTAAATTAAACCTGGGGTTTTATTGTGTACCATTTTCATCTACATTGTGAAATTGATATCATTAGCATCCTTTTAAACTTAGAGTCTACCCATCAAACTGAACAACTTTTACTATGGGAGCAAACCGATCGGAGCAAAACTGTTCCATACTAAACTGCAATGCCTACTCGACTCAAATGTAGGTCTGTACAACACCAGATTTTTTTTCCCCATGATAAAAGTTGTTCAGTTTGATGGATAGACTCTTAGTTTAAAAGGATGCAAATGACATCAATTTCACCCTGTTTATAAGTCCTGTCCGTTTCAATCGGTATTAAGTCGGCATGGTGTTTATTGGCAATTCTTAGCGATGCTGCTTCTTAATATTTAGTTAATCAATTTCAGAATGTTAAATTTCTCATTTTATCATAAAATTGTCGATAGAGCAATAGCATCATATTCGGATAATAACCGGATACTCATTGTATCTCTATTAATTAGCTAACGACACTACTTGATGACGATCTTCTTACGATATTGCTGAATTGATGTCGCAAACATTGACCCTGTTTGATATTGTGTGACTCATTCAATTTACATTTACGTAGACAAATGCAATGTTGCGATGCAGTTCCGAATGTTTTAAAACGATAAAGCATTAGATAGTTTTTGCCTGATTCGTCGCTCACGTAGGATATATTACATCTATCGGAAGTAAGTAGAAAACAAAATCCACGTGCAAGAGTTTTATTATTCAGTTTCTTTTTTTTATATTTTAATAAATATTTTACGTCGATATGATGACGGGAACCGGTCCAAACCAAGTTGCAGGCAAATTTTCTAAACTATTATAAAACTGTAACTGAAGTGTGTCTGTACATTGAAGATATATTTACGAGAAAAAGATTACGATATGGTTTTTAGGTATCCCTGACTCGAAATCAACCTTTTTTAGATATTTTGTCTGTCTGTATGTCTGTTTGTTTGTGTGTTTGTTTGTTCGGGCATCACGAAAAACAACTGAACCGTTTTTGATGAAACTTTTTTTGTTTGATAGCTTATGATCTGACTTACAATCTGGTACCTATATAATTTGTGCGGACGAAGTTGCGGGTAAACACGTCATGAATGTTGCGTCTGCTCTACATGCCTCTGATTCTGTTTAATTTAATTATATTTGTTGTACGTTATGAAATTTTTTATTAGGTACTTATAAATAATAACTTACTAGAATCAAAATAACAAAATCAAGATATCTAGGTCATGATAATTATAGGAACTTTACATTTACTATTGCATGCCAGTTTGTAAGAAATGCATAAGAAGCGATGCGTAACAAAATAATGATGTAAAATGTATAAAATGCAAAGCAGGAGATAAGCGTGTTGCTCTGTCAGTACTTTGATGAGTCATTTTAATCATAATCAGAAAATTATAAAACAATAGCATGGTGTCCTATCTCATACAAATGAAATTTTTGTTGAAAAAATGGCAATATATGGCGTTATGGTATCGATTTGTAATTAATGTTTACGTAAAGGTGTAAATTGTTACTACAAATACATGATCTGACTACAAAAAAATCTCATGAGCCTCGGAAAATCAAGCAATTTACTTTGCCCGAAGACTGCCCGCGTTACGGCAGTCGCGTTCCATTGTTTGACGTTGGGCATCTGTACTGTATAGTATTATATAATCTGTGACAATAGTAACGGCAATACCCCAAGACTATTAGTACTAGTCGGGCTACTCGCGCATCGAGGGTTCCGTACCACAACACCATCACCACACAACATAATACCATAAGATTAGATTTTTTTATTTCTGCTGGACCTTTTGCGCGAGACCGACTCATACTTGGCCGATTTTTATTATTTGTTGTTATACTCTAGAGTTTTCTCTATAATAACACCAAGTTTGACGCTTGTATATATTACCGTCTTTACGATAGAGCGAGAAGAAAAAACGTTGATAAAAACTAGTTTCTTGTTGAGAAATCCCCTTAATTTTTAACTTTTTGCCAATTTTATTATTTGTTAATAAATCCGCTGTAATGACGCATTTTCAGTGTTAATTTCAACTATATCTAGCTATTACGATTACGGTTCAAAAGTGACAGCCCTAAATAAGTAGGACGGACGGACGGACGGACGGACGAACGGACAACGTAGGCTTAGTAATAGGGTCCCGTTTTCACCCTTTGGAATCAGAATCAGAAGTATTTATTTGCTGAAACATGGTAACATTGTGGAAGGTATATAAAAAAATAAGTCCTCACATTTCGCCATGACATGGCATGCAAATTTGGTTACGGAACCCTAAAAATAGACACTATTTTCATGTATGGAACGTGTTTGATTTGTTTGAACTGTTACTGAATTTTCAATAAAAACCATATGAATGCATAAAAGATTGAGTGGACTATTTAAAGAGACCGAAAAGGCAGGCAGTCCGGAATGTGTTGTCTCACCTCACCATTGACAACAATATCAACAACACTATTTTCGGTATCCATATCAAAATGTAAGCAGACATTTTGATATTCACACCACGTGGGATCACGTCACGTCGGCATTGTGTCTATCGAGCATTCTAGACGTGGACAGAGGTCGTCCAACGATACCTTTACTTGTGTAGGGCCGGTTTTAGTTGTCCTTTTCACTCTAATGTGCAGCGTAATTAGAGTAAGTAAGATATTATGTTTTATTTTAAAACTAGTTTATAAAGCCTGTAGGGCAGTGTTTGCGAGGAAATGATAAAAATCTTGAAGTGTGTCTGGCTTTGTCATTTTGCGTGTGTCGGAGTGAGTAAACCTTTATGCTAGGGCTATAGTGGTACCGTTTCTCAGAGGAATAACGGACCTCGTCTTGAGGTTCAACTAAGATTATTTACTCTCGATTCATTCGTATATGAATGAATATATTCATATCTTATGGATGAATTGGATTATATTACACTGACTAGGGACTAGTCCATTATCCCAAGTGTCATCAACTCATCACATCAACTTTGCTCCTGCATCCTACATTACGCGCCGGATAAATTTGCAGGCTAAACAGGGTTCTTCTTAATATGCTAACATTTTTAAGGGCATTATCAGAACATCAAACTGAACAACTTTTTCTATAGGACCAACATCGAAATCACGGAAAATAAATCCGATGTTCTATACAAAACTGCAAACCTACTTGAGCCAAATGATTTTTGTTGTTGCGATTTCGATGTTGGTCCCATAGAGTTCACTTTGATGGTCTGATCATCCCCTTAAAAAACTAAGTAATACAGGGCGTACACTTAGATTGGTTCGATCGGAACTTACGAGGGTGTTTCAGACCATCAAACTCAACAAGTTTCACTATGCCGTTAAATTTTTAGATCCTGAAAAAAAATCAGCTTTTCCATAGAAAACGTGAATTGCTGCACGACCAAAATGTATGGGACAACTGTTTTTTTTTCCGCAATTTCAGTGTTGGTCTAATAAGCGAAAGTTGTTCAGTTTGATGGCCCAAACTGTAACGCATTTAATTTTAACCCCTGTATTATATAGGTCATTTCCTAATTTTAGGGAGATTTATTTGTTTATTCGTTAATACGATTTTGATGGTTACAATAAGAAAGATGTATTGATAATTATAATTGACTAGTGTTTTCCCGCGACTTCGTCCGCACAAATTATATACCAGATTTTAAGTCAGATCATAAGCTATCAAACAAAAAAAGTTTCATCAAAATTGGTTCAGTAGTTTTTGCGTGATGCGCGAACAAACAAACAAACTAACAATTTTGTCAATAGATGGCCCTGCACGTTTTTAAATCGCGCTATCGAATGTTATTAGAATTTATATGAAGAGAACCGCTACTTTTTTATTGCTCATGATTTTACGGTTTTATAATAGTTAAGATTAACATCTCTCAGTCATCTTCGCTTAGGTACCTATGTAAATTTTCGCTGTCTTCTTCTTATCGTGTGGGCAAGCCCTGGTGTCAGAGTTTTTACGTGGTTTTTATGTAACGACTACTACCTACAGAGATAGTAGCCGGGACCAATGGTTTAACGCAGCATCCGAATCACGGAATAATCTTTCTTTTCAGACAATCAGGTGATACAGCATGCAATGTCCTAACCAACCAATTTTGAATGGCGTATTTATTGGTAATGTGCAGTGAAACACCGGAAAATGTAAACGTGAGTCACTAAATGAATGGTCGTGTGAATTTTGTTATTAACACATCTGGACAACAAAGAAGAGTCAAAAATAATCAGCTGTCCCATACATTTGGGTCGTGCAGCGATTTACGTTTGCTGTGGAACAGCTGTTTTTTTTTCGCGATTTCTATGTTGGTCCCATATTGAAAGTAGTTAAGTTTGACGGTCTGTATGGAACGCATAAAAGTTTTAAATTTAGGTTCAATACCTACTCAATACTCAAAGGTTTCTAATGACATCCGGTTAGTGTCACTGAACTAATATTTTTTAATAAATACGCCTCATTCGGCGACTTAAGCCGTAACTTGTGAATGACTTTTATAAATAGATCCATCAATGAGTTACGTCAGAATTGGTCGCCGAATTATGAATCCGAGTTTAGTCATTAGTATACAATACAATATGAAACTTACTTATTACACTAGTTTTGTTAGAAATATAATAATTGTAATCCTCTTTGGGCCTGTTTCACCACTTTTGGATAAGTTCTTGTTAGCTTATCCGACAGCTCATTTGACATATTTTGTATGAAGAATATGTCAAGAGCTGTCGGATAAGCTAACAAGAACTTATTCGGAAGTGGTGAAACAGGCCCATAATCTTTCACAAAAAGTATTTTGAACGCTCTAGCTCTCTCACTGCTCAAACAAATGACAGTGACAACAACATTTTAAACACGTTGAAGTCTAAATACTTTTTGGTACAAGCCAACCTTAGCCTCCTTGTGATACGTACGTCTGTTAAAACTGCACACTATTATACAAAAAAATACATAATTAAGAATTACGTTTATTGATGTGAACACCGCTAACGTTTTTTTTAACGTCCCTTTTACTTCGTCGTTCAGCGTTCGCTCTAAAAATAAAATAAATGAACCAAGCAACTTGGCGCTAAACTAGTTAGCATTGAACTTGACTACCGCACTCTTGAAACAGTTAACTATCTACACAGGTCCTTTTTATTTAAAAACATTGCAAGAAGCAAAGATGTTAATAATTTGGTCTAAGCTGGCGAAGACCAAATAACATATATGGTACAGTACGACCAGGAAAATAAGTCCCCTCGTCAATCTTCAGTTGCGCAGAGCAAGTCCGAGTCCCAGACAAAACCTGAAGTCATTTAGTAATCAAAGAGTGCAAAGTCGGATAGCAGCGAAAAGAGCGTGATAAAAAAATTGCCAATAGCATAAACGGATTGAAGGTGGCACATCCTGATTGGTCAATATAATTTCGCGCGCTATTCAAATTTGTCAACTGCGCAGGTACATCGGTAAGCCTTATAAACCCGGTACTCCTGGTAAGAAGTTTGTAAGTTGTCAAATATGCTGTCAAAAGTCACAATAGTTATTTTAGGCCATTAGACCAATACTAGGTTGTAAACTGAAATGCATTACATGCTTGACCCCTTAAAAACTTTAAGAACCCCTTCTTCAAACCATCAAACTGAACAACTTTTACTATGGGTAAAAATAATGTTGGTCCCAACCAACATTGATATTGCAAGAAAAAAAACAGCTGCTGCAATCTTGGGAAATAGACCTACCCTATAAAGAGGATATAAATAAGCATCAGGGTTGAACTACACCACACAGCACAGCATTACATTTTTCCGTCGCTCCATCCTTTTCTGTCACTCAGGAACGTCATTTGCTGGAGCATATAAGATAGAAGGAACGCGATCGCGCGCGGCGTGCAGTCGCAGACAGCAAAGAATGGAGCGACGGAAAAAGGCGATGCCGTGCTGTGTGGTTTAGTTCAACCCTTAGTTGCCATCACAAGTCTTACCCAATACGCTAGTTGGCAACTAGTCAAATCAGCAACTCTATATCGGCCGTCAAATCTGATCCGTTTCAAACAAAACTACAGTAGGTAACTACGTAGCTACTTGACTCAAACGTTTGGGACAGCAGATTTTTTGTAAATTATTTCGGCGTTGTCTCCATAGCGAAAGTTGTTCAGTTTTATTGTCTAACCTACCTCTTTAAATATTACAGAATGTTTTGTTAGTCATGGATCTAAATCATAAAGGATACCACTCCTCCTTACAAGCATCGATACAAGAAAATTGGCAATGGCGTCGTCGATATTTCCAATTTTAGGTGTGTCCCTTTCTATCCAATGACGTAGTTACGAAGATGACAGGAGAGGAGCTACAATTTTGTACGTTGGATTAGAAAGGGACAAAGTTAACGTCACAAAAAACAACGACGTGACGGAAAAGAACGATCATTACCGACCACAAAGGAGTATTATCATGTTTCATGTCTTGTTAGGCAGTCTGCACTCCGCTATAGAGGATTCCAAACTTCTTGTTTGTTAGTACACCATGTGAGAGCTTGGGGCTAACAAAAAAGATCGGCAAACGTCGCAGTGTTATACGAACCTTCCTAGTCGAATAGTCCACTCGACAGACATTGCAAATATTTTTTAGATGTGCCTTTTTCCAGCAGTGGGATGGTAGTCGATTTGATACGATGGTAAACTCATGCTTATCGTACTCGTGGTTTCGAGCACGGAAGTAGGTATAGTTATGATTTTTATTTAGTGCATTCGATGACGCACTGACGGAGCGGCAGATGTCAGTCAAAAGAACCACACCCGGTGCGTCGTCACCGTGTGTGCTTCTACGTGCGATTTTATACAACTCCTTGCTTCACAAGTGACGGACTGACGTCTGCCGCTGCGCCAATGCGTCATCGTGTGTGAACGCACTTATATTTCAATGAGTTCATAAATTCATACCAATTCGGTACTTTAGAATTAAAATAACTAACAAGACAAATGGTGAACAAATACACTCAAGACTCAAAAAACCCAATATTAACTTAAGACTGTATTCCCCTTCAAAGTGGTCAAATACAACCAACAAACAACCTTTTTAATTTAAAATTTATTTGAAGCAATAATAAACTTTCGTACCTAGGTACTAAAAGAAATAAAAATCTGCTGTTCCTTGCATTATTTTGAGTCGAGTAGCCATTGACGTTTTCTATAGCACAACAAATTATTTTTCGTGATTTCAATGTTGGCTTAGTAGTGAAAGTCGTTCAGATTGATGGTCAAAACATTACGTTGTTTGAGTTGTTCATGTTGTTCGAGTTGTTTATGTAATTAATATTATTATTATGTAGAATCGCGAGTAGGAAGAATCGCGTTTGTGTCAAATTGAAGACTGCGTGGAATAGACAATGTGTTTAATGGCAGTTGTGCGGAATCCATATTGGCGGAAAAGCGTTTATCCAGAACTCAGATCAATCCTTTAATTGTACACTTCTTAAATAAGGTTTCAGATAGATAAGATAAACAAAAAACCCGACTGCATAAAAAACTGAAAAGATAAAAACAAGCTCCTTAAATCATAATAACTTTGTTTGAGCAAATTAATACAATTTGAATGTTATTACTTATTAGATAAGTATCGCAAACGGGGACAAAGAAAAATTACGTATGGTTGGTTATGGTTTGTCCCCGCCTGCAATACCTACCTAATAAGTAATAACATTCAAATTGTATTAATTTTCTCAAACAAAGTTATTATGATTTAAGGAGCTTGTTTTTATCTTTTCAGTTTTTTATGCAGTCGGGTTTTTTGTTTATCTTAATAATTTAGTTTATTTCATACTTTTTAGTCTTGTGTCAAAATGGTAGCATAAAGTACTACAATATATATATATTTGGAATCTGCTCTTCACCAGCTTTCATTTGACACCCATATTGTATTTTTTTACGAAAAAAAAATTATTCTCCCCCCTCTCTTTTTTAATTAGCAGACGTCATATTAAAATAATGTACCCTATGTCACTCTCACGATTTTAAGAATCTAATGATACCTCATACGTTAAAATCCATCAAGCCGTTTAAGCTGTAGGGCGTGCCAAAGAAATAGACATACAAACATACATACATACATACATACATACATACATACATACGCTCGAAAAACATAACCCTCCTTCTATCGCAGTCGGGTAAAAAAGGCAAAAAATTGAAGAATAGGATACAATTTTTATTTATTATTTTCCTGAAACTTCAACCTGTAGTGTTTGGTATTACTTATACTTAATTCCAAGTAAGGGCGACAAGATTTTCCGTTTCATATAGGTACCTATAGATGTCTGGCCAATTTTGATTAGCAAATATATCACATATTATGTTGGACGGTACTAAAACTGTTTTAGGAATAAGTGAGAGGAATTGTTTCAAATCTCTGTTTCTGTAATTGAATATTTTCATATTCATTTTTTTTTTCATGCCTTAAATTTTCGTTGCTATTTGGAATGGAGTATAGGTCGTTAGGTGTTGTAACTAAATAACTGACTAGGTACCTATTATCGACCTCTCATTAAACATAGCGTGAATCGTGATTATACGATATATTATATTATTATGTAACACCCTAAACCAAACCAACCAAAAAAAATAAAATCCTTTATCGAAGTCAAAAAAATCCCAACTCTAGTGCGACATCTGAAACATAGACTATTTTTCCAGAAGGGTAATGTTTGTAAGTCATTTGTACCTACATTTAAGTAAGAGACGAAAAGGCTTTCTTTGTAGAAAACACTAATTGTAAGATGCTTAAATTATCTTACATGATGACAAATATGAATAATTTATTAAAATTATTCTTTATTATTTATTTTTGTAACAATAATTTAACTTTTTTTTTTTTTTCAATGAATATGATTTATTATTCATGTTAGCTTTAGTCATAAAGATAACTTAGAGAATAATCATCTTTTAAATTGAGTCCTCGCAAGATAGGTAGTGACATCGCGGTGACCTTAAGACGTATCTGCTGCCGTTTAGTCTTTGAACTAGCGGTCGGCTTGTCAGTAGTGTTGCGCTTCAACGATGACTATTTTATTATTTTATTATCGATAAATAATTTTTCGGTAAATAATTATGTTGCACTACGGTTGTCATACTTTGTCAATAGACTCTTTAGAAGGGACCCTTTAACACCCTTTTTCCTTTAGGGGTAATTTTGTAACACCCTGTATATAATTATAAGTGTATCGCATAACTACATAATAAGTAAAATAATAACGACTTAACGACAATGTTTTTATAATAATTAAATATTTATACAGGGTGTTACATAAGTAAAAATAAATATTTAAAACTCTTAAGGAGGTTGTTTAGACCATCAAACTGAACAACTTTCACTACGGGACCAGCATCGAAATCACGAAAAATAAAATCAGATATCCCATACATATTTTAGCTCTAGTCGATTTGTAGAGTATGGAACACCAATTTTTTTTTTTGCGAGTTCGATGATGGTCCCATATAGTGAAAGTTGTTCAGTTTGATGGTCTTTTATTTGTAAATGTTTATTTGTATTTTTGTAACACCTTGTATAAATAAACATAAATAAATAATCGCCCAATATAGTGAAGGCAGAGACAATGGAACGCCACTTGCTACGATCGATCCTGACAGACCTCTGTCAGAAGTGAGAGACATCATCATCATCATCACAGCCTATATACGTCCCACTGCAGGGCACAGGCCTGCCCTCAGGGAGACCTCCCTATGGGCGTTAGTCAACCTCTCGTGCCCAATACGGATTAATAGACTTCACATATGCATTAGAATTTCTTCTTCGGCGTATGCATGTTTCCATACGATGTTTTCCTATGCCGTTTGAGAGCAGTCGGTATTACGTACATAAGATAAGTGAGAGATAGGGCTTGTTGCACCACTTCCGAATAAGCTTCTTCGTACAAAATATGTCAAATGAGCTGTCGGATAAGCTAACAAGAACTTATTCGAAAATGGTGAAACAGGCACTTAGGCCCACTTGCGCCAACCAAGAGTTAGCAATTAACTCCGGATAAAATAGCTCTTTCAGTTGTTTTTCTAAACAAAAAGTCATGGGTTACCAACTTAACCTGGAGTTTATTGCTAACCATGGTTGGCGCAAGTGGGGCTTAGTGTTTCAAATCTCTGTTTCTGTAATTCAAAATGCCTATAGCCCTAAAATTTCGTTGCTATTTGGAATGGAGTATAGATAGAGTATAGTTTGTAATCTTCTAGATGAATCCATAAGACACATAGGTCATATACAGACTGATCGCGTAATTATAAAGTAGTTATCTTTGATGACAATATTTTTTTACACCTCGTAATTTGTCCACTAAGTAATACAGAAAATACGTAGGTACCTAAGAACGTAGTAATTATACATAGATATAATGTATAGTTAGCTACATATACGCTATTAAAAATACATGATTATTTTCATTACGTACAAGAAATAAACAACAACATAATAATAGTATATCACTGACCTCCCAAGTAACACATCAAAGCAGTATAACGGCCGACTTGCAGCATTTCTGTATCGTTTACGCATTTTGAGTCAGTTCTATAGTAGCATTACAAACGTATATACGGCTACTGTGATGCTTATTTGGGCACAAATTATACGGCTTTAGATCCTAAATAGGTTCACAAATAGTTGTTTAATTGCATTACAGGCGCATTATATTAGCATTATTGTGGTCAACGATGTTGCCAATCGCATTAAAGAAGCATTATTACGGTCAATGAAGGTGCCAATCGCATTACAGAAGCAATATACAAGCAATGTTATTGATAATGAAGATGTTAATTGCATTACAAAAGCATTAGACTAGCATTAGAATGTACCAAAAGAATGATTGGAGCTGTTTATGTGTTCACAGTTAGAACTTAAATAAACCCTACATCATTGCAAAATCATCTCTAATACCACGGTACAAAATGTTATAATTCAATTAACGTTGTAATTTAACTAAGTACTTTGTCTCGCAATATAATATGGACGAAGACGGTAAAAACTGAGTGAATGACACCATATTTATAATACTTTTTTGACTCATTTTGTTACTTCATACCTTCAAATATTACTGCGCTATGTAGTTTACTGTAAATGTCTATATGAGTTTCATTGAAAATTTTCACGCGCCTTCGATATTTTGAGGTTTTGATATAAAATGTTACATAAAGATATGTGTGAAATAACCAAAACAATTGTGTATTCCTAGTATAGAACGAATTTTGTATAATTAACATAATAGTATTGGTTGGGCAGTATTAAATTCAGTTATATCATTATTATATAGGTCTATGGCTTTTATAAAAAGGCTTTTTTAAAAAAAATTTTTGGTTATAAAATATTTACAAAATGGTGTCGGTCTATAGCAGGTCGGTGAGCCTTTAAAAAGGCTAATTAATGCCGCCAGCAGTATAAATACTCACACGTGAACAATTATTAAGCCAGAGGCCATAGAGAAGGCCTTTGATAACTACTGTAGTGCCATTGTCTATAAAGTAGTTCTATAGGGGTTCACCGGTCTACCAGTAGACTTGATGTAGACTGAAATACTGCCATTACTTGAACGCAATTTTAGGGATTCTTGGGCAAAACAATAAAACCCATTTCAGAATTTTCGTACTACTTGAATCCGTTTACCAAGAGTTGATAAATAGGCTTTCTGGACGCATTATCTAGGATTATCGGGATTTTCTTAGAGCTAATTTAAAAAGGAAAACTTTATTACAAAATAGCTCGATAGATGGCTTACTGGCCGACAAATAGTTTTAGGAATATAGAAAAATGAATGCATATACAGCTTTACGCATTATAATAACTCACGTGTATTTGATAAAAGAGCTGTTAGCTGTACAACAGAACTCAGTTGACCTTTAAAAATGCAAGCATTATATTGATTCACGTTTATGCTGTTAAGCAGCACTAGGCTTTTACTTACCACTTAAAAGTGCTATTAAACAACAAAGGGCACTGAAAACAGCTCAACGCTGTATAACGGATTTACGGTGCATTATAACGGTACAAGTTTATGCTATTAAGCAGCATTAGGCATATTCTTGCTACTTAAAAATGCTATTGTAGACCCTAGAGCACTAAAAACAGCTGTTAGCTGTATAGCGGATTTACGTGGCATTATAATGGTTCATGTTTGTGCTATTAAACAGCATTAAGCAATTGTTTACTACTTTAAAATGCTATTGTAGATCCAAATGCACTAAAAACAGCTGATGGTTGTACAGCTGTGTTGTGGTTTGCTGCACTAAAACTAAAGGCTTTACAAAAGCAAATTGATATGCCATTACCCAACCGTTCTACAGTGTAAAGCATCATAATGGTTTTGAAATGCCAATATAAAGCATCAAGATGCTTGGTGAACTTATATAAGTGTTCATACGGACCTTAGGTTCTAGATAAGTTTACTATTCGTTTGTTATAATGCTTCCCGTGTTTCTTGGGCTGTACCTTACGCTATTTTAACTACTTAAGTAAAGGATATTTATTATTTCAATGATGGATTCATTTTTTCCATACAAAACACCCATACAGCCTCTGCCCTGGAATCGACAGTAGCAGAGGTAATAGGAAATATATACGTATCAAACCAGCAATATCAACAACTTTAACTACGGACCCAACATCGAAACTAAAAGTATACACAAAATAGAAAGAATATCATACTTCCCAAAGAAATGGAAATTATCCTTTTCTATCGTGGCATTATTTATAAAATTCAAGTTTTGTAGGCCAAACGGGATTGGGCAATGTCTTTTGCTTTCTAACACAGCGGTAACATTGAGAATGGAGTCACGTTGCAGGGTTTGCCCCGAACACTTGTCTCTCGCGTGGTGTTCGCGCGGTTCGCGTTTCAGCCTGCCACGAGGCTCCAAAATCCTTCTCATTTGTTCTTACTCAAAAACAATCCTCGAGATTGGATAGACACTCCCTCAAACTACTTGACATTAGCGGAAATGCGGTGCTAACGCACAAGCAAGAAGTCCATTAAATATAAAAAAAATATATAAAAAACATTGAGAATTTTTTCCTAATTTTCTACGACTCCTAGTTCTTATAGTAGGTATCTAATGAATTTATGAAAATAAAGATACTTAGGGACATGGCAGAAGTAAGAAAGATTGTATGGTTAAAATATTTGCTCTAGTATAGTGTCATTATCCAGGAAGGAAACAGGGATAATCGTTTGTGTGGACTAAATGGAACCCGTCTTTCTTCTTAAAAACAATTACCCTCTCCAAAAAGCTTGAAATATTGTTTTAAAATTGTTTACTTACTTTTGAACGCTTGTTGCTTTGCGAATGAATTTTTCTAATAAGAACGGGCCTTTGAAAGTGTACGCTGGTTTATTGCGAAACGCTATTCAACTAATCCTGGAACTGGTATCGAAAACCGGTGCCCGTTTGTGTTTGTTTACTTGTTATTCGAGAACTAAGCACAAAGGATCCCAAGTATCTAGGCTGTACTTCAAGTATTGCTTTGGACCTGATTGTTTGCTTCCTAGAGAACTATAAGTAATGCTGTAATTATGGCATTTCTTTGAAAGTACTTATATTTCTAGAGATAAAGATTATACAGGGACATTTACACTCAGTTGCAGAAACGCGAATTAAAGTTAATCTTCCATTAAATCTCTTGCTGTCATTTTTCGTCTTGTTGACGTAGTAAAAGCTAGTATGAGATTTAATGGAGGATTAACTATAATGAACGTTTCTGCAACTGAGTGTTAGACTTTAATTTAGACTATCAAACTGAACAACTTTCACCATGGAGCCAACATCAAACTCGCAACAAAAAAACAGCTAGGTATTCCATAAAATTTGGGTTGAATAGCCATTTTAATGCTTTCTATGGAACAAAAATTTTTCAAATTAACACAGGGTTTAACTGAAACTTGTGGTCAATAAAACACATACCTACATCTTACGACAATATAAGGACTTTACAATTATTAATAATTACAATTTGTAATTGTAACTAATGACGGCTAAGACGTACAATTGGACAAGGAAAAGTGGACAAGAAATAAAACCTCCATTGATTTAATTAAGTACTATTATATTATTATTACGTTAGGTCAGGTGTCTAGATTGACGTAGGAAATAATAAATGACACGAGATAAAATTACGTATGATACTAGAAAACGTATTGAGTTTAAAAATATGATTTATACTCTTATTAACAGGCAGCAATGTTTGGTTCATATAGTCAAAATTAACTGATTTTCTAATAACTGCTTTCCCATAAGTACCATAAACATTGATAAATAAAATAGCTAAGTGCGTTCACACACGATGACGCACTGACGGAGCAGCAAACGTCAGTCCGTCATTGGTGAAGCAAGGACTTGTATGAAACCGCACGTAGAAGCACACACGGTGACGCATTGACGCACCGGGTGTTGTTCTATGGACTGTCATCTGCCGCTCCGTCAGTGCGTCATCATCGTGTGTGAACGCACTAAGAAATACAGAATATAGAATAAAGCTTATAAAGTCATTGCCCTATCACTTAAGGAATTTCGTTTGAGCAATAACAGCAATACCTGTTCATACCTAGCTATGTAGGTACTATACATGAGATATTATATACATGATTATATTATATAACATGATATTAGTAGGTTATTGCGTGTGTGTAAAGGTTACACTAGAATTATCTCTCTCTATCTATAATGAAACTGTAACAGAAGATTTGTGTTTTTTTTTGTCCATGTGTCTATTTGTTTGTTCGCGCATCACGCGAAACTACAGAATCGGTTTTGATGGATCTTTTTAGTATAATAGCTTATGATTTAAAAAAAATCAGCTCTTCCATTCAAGACTGCAAACCTACTCGAGCCAAATGTATGAGACAGCAGATTTTTTTTTTCGCGATTTCGATGTTGGTCCCATAGAGAAAGTTGTTCAGTTTGATGGTCTGAACATCCCCTTAAAAAGTGTCAGCATATTAAAAAGGACCCTGTATAATATTACTTATACAGGGTTTAAAATTAAATGAGTTCCATATCCAACAGGGTGCTTCAGATAGATCATCAAACTGAACAACTTTCACTATGGAGGTTATCGAAATCGCAAAAAAAATCTGCTGTTCCATAGAAAATGTCAGTACAATAGCTAATCGAAAAAAATGCTCCTGATTTCAAAGTTGGTCCCATAGTAAAAGTCGTCCAGGTTGATGGTCTGAAGCATCCTGTTCGTTATGTAACGCATTTAAGTTAACACCCTATACAACAAGATGAGAACAAAATAACTTTTCCACAAACGTTTGTGGAAAAATTCAAACATCAAAATGCCGCGACCGATTTGGATGTGAAGTTGGTATTATTTTCGCGAATCTGAAACGTTTCATTTAAAAATTGTATTTAGTGTACTATTCTGTAAATACCATAGAACTTTACTTTTAGAAACTGGCAAAATTTATAAGAAAAAAAGAATCTAAGAATGTTATACGGATAGAAAAAAATTCTTAAAATAGCTATCGTGTACTAATTAAAAGAGGCTGGTTTTGCACACCCTGCTTCCGACGTAGTTCCATTTCCTCATCATGAAGGCTAGAACGTAAGTTACATATTATATTAACTGATCTATTTTTATCAAAGTGTTATTCATAAATAAATACTACCACGACAAATTTTGCGACAATTTTGTATATACGGGACGTAAAAATAAAGGTATGCAACGCATTTAGGAGAATTATGGGATACTACAGACCATCAAACCGAATAACTTTTAGGATGGGGCCAACTTTGAAATTGCGAAAAAATCTTCTGTTTTATACATTTTGGTCGTTTTGATGTTTGCTTCATAGCGAAAGTTGTTCAATTTGATCACCCTGTTCGATATGTAACGCAATACATATTTCACCCTGTATAAAAACAAAACACTTTAAAACTTTTACGTATGGCGTAAGCGAAACTTCTTGGTCAATGCTATTACCGTTTAGTTTAGTGATTTGTCATTATCACTGAACTCATACCTACTCGATACTCCCTATTCCTTGTTCCTAGCCCTAGCCCTATTCGAGCTTGAAGACAAATATCTAGTTAGTAAGTTGATTCTTCTTTTTACCCAGTAGCCCAAGGAGATCCTTTTTAAATTTTCTAGTATTTACCATATACACATAGCACACAACGATCGATAACTTTGATATAAAATATTCGCATTAATATTTTGCCGCTCGAATCCTGAAGTGCGATTTTTGAAAATCATACGAGCGGTCGGCAGTAGAAAGATGCATAATCTTCATAGTAATTTTGACATTTTCTACTGCCGAACCACTCGTATGATTTTCAGAAATCGCACTGCAAATATCTAACTCATCATCATCATCATCATCATCTCAGCCGATGGACGTCCACTGCTGGACTTAGGCCTCCCCCAAGGATCGCCATAACGATCGGTCCTGCGCTGCCCTCATCCAACGGTTTCCAGCCGTCTTCACCAGGTAGTTGGTCCACCGTGACCGGGGCCTACCCACGCTGCGCTTTCCGGTACGCGGTCGCCACTCGAGAACTTTTCAGCCCCATTGGCCATCGGTTCTGCGAGCAATGTGCCCCGCCCACTGCCACTTTAGTTTAGCAATTATTTGGGCTATATCAGCTACTCTGGTTCTTCTGCGGATCTCTTAATTTCTGATTTGTTCTCGCAGGGAAACTTCGAGCATAGCCCTCTCGATTGCCCTTTGGGTGAGTTTCAGCCTTTTCATGAGGGAATGAATGAAAGAAGACTAACGAATAAAATTTATCAAGCAAAGGTGAGCGGAAGTGTTGGGAGAGGCCGTCCGAGGAAAACATACTATGATCAAATCAATGATCTTTTCCGAAAAGGACCTGTGCGTATCACCCTCAATCGAAGGAAGTGCATGAAGAGATGTATGAATTTAAATGAGGCTAAAGAGGTGTGTCAGAGTCGTTGCGTGTGGCGGTCCGTGGTATCTGCCTACCCCCATGGGACAATGGCGTGAGCTTATGTATGTATGTATGTATGAGTGAGCGACCATGTCTCTGTTCCATATGTCATCACACACTAATCGAAGACTTTCGTTTTAAGACACTGCGGTATTTGAGACGTGACTTCCGAACGCTGCCCAGCCGAGTTGGATTCGACGGTTGATCGTAGTACCTAACTAACTATAATTAAATGTAGTCACATCACGACCACGGTAACATGTTTATATTTATTATACATCTACGTTATACATCATCAATGCGGGTTGAAAGACTTTCCATACCGCATAAGAATTTCTTCATCAGCGTGAGCAGACTTCCTCACGATTCTTTCTTTCAACGTTTGAGAAGCAGACTTTTATAAGTAAGAAAAACACATTGGTACATGGCATGTTGTCTGTGCGTATTTTAACCTAGACTCATGATTAAGTGTCCATTAATAATTTTACTCTCACAACGCAACGCGCCACAATAATAATCACCAAAAATAATATGTTGTCTACTGAAATTTTGAATATTTAAACCTCTTAAATAAATTTCCAATTATTTTGATTAAAGAATTGGTCAACACGGATGTGTTGAACAAACTAGATCAACTGGTTTGCGAGTTTTGCGACATAATGCTGTACATTCCACGTTCAGTGGCCAGAGTATTGGTAAGAGTGTTCAAACAACTTGCAGTTTTGATGGTCAAATCTGAAGGTTCTTCTATGAGATATTGTTGACGGTGGTTTAAAAATTGTACATAGGTAACATGTACAAAATAATATACTTTAAAGGGCATCTACAGAGTAAATAGTTCCATTACTTGATTGTTGATTGTACACATGATACTGAACAACTTTCAAGTAACTTTCCCTAAGTTTACCTTTCAAGAAATTAGCAAAAAAAATTAGAATTTCCATACAAATGTTCGATCAGCTCATTGAATTTTTTTGCGAATTTCCAATTTTTGAATTTAGGTCAACTTGGGAAAGTTGTTCAGTATCATAGGTACCCTGTATGCAAGGTGTAATTGGAGCCTCGAGGCAAGCCAGAAAGTACATAATACGACCGCCTACAGACAGGCTTGCAACGCGACTATTTATGTTGTTCAAGAGTTTGTTAACTGATTGACATTACACCATTAGTTTTTTAATTACTAACATACTTTAAGGGTACATTCAGACAATGAAACTAAACAACTAACTCTAAGGAACATGGGTCGAAAAACGAGAATTTTTTTTGGACCGCCAATCGATTTTCTATGGAAGGTCCAAAACATTTTTTTCGTTTTTCGACCCGAGTTCCTTAGAGAAAGTTGTAAGTTTCAATGTCTGAATACACCCTTATAGTTATGTAAGTAATTAAAAACGAGTGGTGTTTATAAATATTGCATGGGATAAAGCATGGTGGAAAAGTTAGGTGAATTGTGGAAAAATGTATGTAAAAAACATGGAACTAATTATGACACACCACACATGGACAACTTCCTTTTAAGAATCTGCTATATTTACTCGTTTGTCACGTTTGCCTTCTTCTGTTATTTCATACAAACGTTGTTCGAGCACAATTTTAATGACATAAACAAATACGTTTGTACGAAGTGGTATATTTCTACTGAATTAATTCGGTCATTTTGCGTGCTAATATAAATGCTTTCAGTTTTAATATTATACAAAAGTGATCTCTGTGATTATAATGTAATTTTTGCCAAGGCCTACATTGCTGTTTTATATTTTCCTGTGGTGCCTGCAATTTTTTATAGGATTTTAAGTTCATTTTTTATTTTATGAAAAAACGCTTTCTCAATCCGTTTTTATCAGAATGTCTAATTTGGTTGTATTTAAATAATAATACTATTATTTCACGCTTATGAAGGTAAAAATCAATCGTCATAAAATTAAAATAGTTTTACCACTTACCTACTTTTAGGTTCTTTGTAATAGATCTCAGTCACTATAATAATTAATAATCTACTATTTTATTCACAGTTAATAATTACAAGTTTTAATCATCACAATATTTGAAATTATATGATCGACTACGTCTTATATAATCAATGAATAACAATTATTATTACATAATTATACTGTAAACAGATGCCGAACTATTAATTTTCGTTTAAAATGACGAGAAGTAAATAAAAACAAGTTTTTTGAGTCGATAAATGATTTTTTTGACAAATTAATTATTCCGCCATCGTCTAGTAGCACACGTAAACATTTTTTTCGACGTCGTCCCATAGATAAACATGTTCAGTTTGATGGTCTGATCATCCCCTTAAAACCGTCAGCATATTAAATAAAACCGGTCAAGTGCGAGTCGGGCTACTCGCACACCGAGGGTTCCGTACCACAACACTAGCACCACACAACATATTAACTTAGAATATCTTTTTTTCTCCGTGACCTTTACCGCGAGACCGACTCTACTACTCTACTCTATTATTTGTTGTTATACTGTAGAGTTTGCTCTATAATCACACCAAGTTTGACGCTGAAAAAACGTCGATAAAAACTAGTTTCTTTTTGAGAACCCCCCTTAATTTTTAACTTTTTGTAATTTTTATTATTTATTAACAAATTCGCCATAACAACGCATATTCTGTGAAAATTTTAACTATCTAGCTATTACGGTTCAAAAGTTACAGCCCTAAATAATGTAGGACGGACGGACGGACAACGTAGGCTTAGTAATAGGGTCCCGTTTTCACCCTTTGGGTACGGAACCCTAAATAGTATAAGGGTTCCTTGTTTGACTACGGAACCCTAAAAAGGACCCTGTTAATTCTTCCAATTAATCTTGATCTCATTGTTCTAAGTATTAAATAAATATACGGCTATATTAATGTAATACGGAAGACGCGTCACAACTTGGTTATGTTAAAATGAACAACGACACGTTAAGCAAATATTTACGGAAATACTTTAAAGTTTTCTGTAAGCATTTTCCGTTATTAACATTAATGAGAACAGTATAAATGCTAATAATAATAACTTATACCCACTTTAATAGTAGGTAGCTGGCATGCAATACAATGTAAATCTAGGCTTTGTTATGAAATGACACAATCACTTGAAAGAATCAACCGCACTAATATGAAGTTTATTTAGAAAAAAATACAAGGTGTAAGGAAAAGTATCATTAACCTTTAAACCACATACTCTACCCATCAAAGTAAACAACTTTTACTATGGGAGCAAAAGTATCAGAACAAAAAAATATCAGCTGTCCCATACTAAACTGCAGTATGTACCTATAATATATACTCGATTCAAACGTATGGGACAGCTGATATTTTTTTTGTTCTGACAGCTATTTATAGCTCTTTGAGGACATACATATCCCATAGTGCCTATAGTTGGACTACATGATGGTTTATGGTAATAGTAAGATAATTTTATTATAATACTGCTAAGGTAGTTTTTTGGTTGGCTTTTGGTAGTCGTCCGATAAACGAACGAATGAAATAAAGTCTAGTCGTCCGATAAACGGACGAATGAAATAAAGTCTAGTCGTCCGATAAACGGACGAATGAAATAAAGCTAGTTGTCCGACTATCGGACGACTAGCATAAGCATAATATGCCCAAGACTATATCCCCCGAAGGGGTAGTCAGAGATATTCTGAAACCTCAGAACATCCACGTTTCACCAGACGACGGTCGACTAGACACTTTGATTAGCTGTTGCTAGTCATCCGATAAACGGACGAATAAAATAAAGTTTGTCGTTCGACTATCGGACGACTAGACACTTTGTTTAGCTGTTGCTAGTCATCCGATAAACGGACGAATAAAATAAAGTTTGTCGTTCGACTATCGGACGACTAGACACTTCGATGAGCTGTGGCTAGTCGTCCGATAAACGGACGAACAAAATAAAGTTTGTCGTTCGACTATCGGACGACTAGACACTTTGATTAACTGTTGCTAGTCATCCGATAAACGGACGAATAAAATAAAGTTAGAAGTCCGACTATCGAATGAATAAAATTAATTAGTCATCCGCTTAGGTTATGAATCCAGTGACCATGACCCTAATTACAAAATTTTGGAAACAGCAGTGATTCGGTTCTGGCACTCACTGACCGCTGCCGCGGCACGCTCGCTTCGCTCGCTTGGCTCGTGCACTGTGGCCAACATAATCCTAACATGCTCGTCGCTTCGCTACTCGCTAACCTAACCGACTAAATCGGATAATTTTGTAAAATCCGTGGCTGACTTACGCTCAGTTGCAGAAGCGCTCATTAGAATTAATCCTCCATTAAATCTCTTGCTAGTTTTTACAACGTCAAGAAGACAAAAAGATAGTAAGAGATTTAATGGAGGATTAACTCTAATGAGCGTTTCTGCAAATGAGCATAAACAAATTTGATGGTGATGTATAAATCAACAGTACTAGCGTAATATCATCCCATAGTCGGACGACTTCGATTATACCTATACTGCATTCCAAATAAGGACGAAAAGATATTCCGATTCCTGTATAGCATTCTGACCAATTCTGATCAGAAAATATGATTTATTTAAGAGAAACTTATACTATCCGACGTATCTTGGACTTTACTAAAGCTGTTCTAAGAATAAGTGAGAGGATTCAAAAGGGCCTTAACTTTTCGTTGCTATTTGGAATGGAGTATAGTTTAGTAGCTTTAGCTGTCAACATCCCGTTGTACCCCTTTAGGGGTTGATTATTGAAAAATCCTTTCTAAGTGCACCCCTACATCCTCTGTAGAATATGTTCTAAATTTGTTTCTACATTCAACGATTTAGGCTGTGCGTTATCGGTCAATCAATCAGTCAGTCACAGAACTGCTTTATATAAGTATATATTATTATTATGTTGGCTATTCGAACCCTAAAGACTGCAGCCCAGAATAGTGAGGTGTTCATACCGAACCACTCACATATTTTAAAATACGAATACGTACTTACGAATATTATACAAATAAATAACTACCATCAATTTGTTGCTGTGTATTCAGCGAACGAATCTGCTTACATTGCTAATGTGCAAATAATAGTTTAGCAAAAGTATACTCACTCTTCAAAGCCCATCTTTTATTCAACAGCAGTCCATCTAGGAACTTATATCCTTGCGCTCTGCATACTTTATCCTTAACTTTTGCTACTGCACTAGTCAAAGACAAAAGATCACTAGCGAGGACCACTGAAGATGCGTAATCAGGCGATTCTCCGATTGTGACACTTGACTCTCTTCTATCTTCTCTTCTCTCCTTAGGGTTATCATAAGAACTTGTCGAATCGTCCTTAACATCACTGGCGGCAGTTAAATTTGCATTAACATAGTTCATCAATTTAGTCACTAACTCTTCGTTTAAATCTAGGCTGTGAGCTGTTCTGTTGAGCAAGGCTATTTCTTTGCGATCTAAAGTCTTATTAGTGTCTAATAAGCTCGTTAATCGTCTAAGTACTCGTTTATCGATGTTAGTGTTGTTGAGAAGGTCATGTTTGATATTTGCTGCGGCTGTGAAAACGCACGCGATCGTGAGGAGAAGTCCGACCGAGATCATGATACGCGTGCGCGCGCGACGCTTCTGTGTTCTAACTGAGCCTTTCGATCGATATTACCTCGTCCAGTCAGGACATTGCGTTGTACAATTCTTTGTTTTTTGTCTACTCCGGAAGCTTTGTTTTGGAGGAAGTAAAGTAGGCTGTATGTAGATGGCCGCATTAAGGTTCCTACGCTTTATTTCTGTTCTGTGCCATCGCACTTCTTTCTCAATATACCAACAAGACGTTGAATTAATTAATACTAGTGTGTATAATTTATTTACTCTATTTAACTAGGGTCCTTCTTATTATGCTGCCGGTTTATAAGGGTATGAATTATGATCGGACTATCTTAACGTAAGTTGGACCTTGTACCTAAACGTATTGTAACTAACAAGAAAATAGAGCACAAGCCTAATAAAAACTATTTCAAGCTGAATTTGAATTTAATATAAGTACTTTTGTGTTTTGATCATTTAGGTATTTTATAATAATAATAATAAGGTAGGCTATTATAATTTTATATAGGTTGAGATTTCTATTATGAAACATACATTATAATACCTAAGTAGATTGTGTATTTAAATATGTTTAAAGCTGAGCTCAGAATCCTCATTATAAGTTGTAAGGTATATTTAGACTCTCCCATTTTAATTGCTACCACAATGCCTCAAAACGAAGGTGTTCAATCAGTGCGTTCTGCCAGTGATGACCTATGGTGCGGAAACGTGGACCCTGACGATAGGGCTAGTTCATAAATTCAAGGTCGCTCAGCGAGCTATGGAGAGAGCTATGCTCGGTGTTTCTCTGAGGGACCACATCAGAAATGAAGTGATTCGTCACAGAACTAAAGTGGCTGACATAGCTCAGAAAATTAGCAAGCTGAAGTGGCAATGGGCTGGTCATATCTGTCGAAGAACTGACAACCGATGGGGTGTCAGAGTTCTAGAGTGGAGACCGCGAACTGGTAGGCGTAGTGTGGGACGCCCTGCTGCCCGCTGGACAGACGACCTAAAAAAAGTAGCGGGGAGCGACTGGATGAGGAAGGCCGAGGACAGAGTTTTGTGGCGCGCCTTGGGAGAGGCCTATGTCCAGCAGTGGACGATGATAGGCTGATGATGATGATTTTAATTGGTTCCGTAGCCATTTTAGTCGTACAAGTTGGAAAGTCAATAACTTCATCGAAGTATTGAAAAACAACCGTTTAGCTGGCAGACACATGACTCTATCAAAAATTAGCACTTTAAAGCGTTATATTTCGCAAACGGATCGCAAACTGGTTTTCACACACTTACAATATTTTTAAACGACCTATAAGTACAACAACACCCCATACCATGGGATGGACGAGTGACAAATGCATCCCCACTTTACGTGTAAGTAGGGTAACCAAAAAATTTTTTTTTTCATTGTTTTGTTGTCCACTTTGTCGGCGTGATTAATAACACACATCGTGCATGATACACATGCTACATTACAGCATTCTAGTAGGTACTAAAAGTCTCTGAGCTAAGCCGACAAACAGACAAACTGACAAACTTTAAGCCTTCCTTGTTTACTACGGAACCCTAAAAAGAACTGTGTCGATATCGCAGCCTGCGGCAATTTGGTTGTGCCTACGCTTTACTCAATCTTTGATGAATGCAAGGCAATTGATTTTGAGGTTGCAATTCGAGTGGGAAGGAAAATGTCAAATAAATGGTCCTTATACTCGATCAGGAAGTGTTTAAAACACATTTACCTACCTACTCGAAAACTAATTAACGTTAAGGAGTAAGTATTAATTTTGAAACTGTAATAAGATTTACTCAATTAAAATAAAATTTATAAATTTTGGACATTATAACACAAATTATCTAGTCACATTGAAAAGTACCAGAATCTATCTAGACACAAACATCCAATCAAATTCATTACCTATACAAATATATGTCCCTCACGGGATTCGAACC
Organism: Agonopterix heracliana; assembly: GCA_963693445.1. Lineage (NCBI taxonomy): Eukaryota > Metazoa > Arthropoda > Insecta > Lepidoptera > Depressariidae > Agonopterix > Agonopterix heracliana. The sequence goes on along the minus strand of OY856312.1, from coordinate 4,238,894 downwards.
CGCGACCCTCGGCACAGCATGCAGGTTTACTACCGACTGAGCTACCGGGCCTTCAATATTATATAGAATACATTTTATTTTTGTAGTCAATGCGGAAACTTTAAGCCGTGCATTGTATGCGTCAAACTGAACAACTTTCACTGTGGAGCCAAAATCGAAACACGGAATAAATCTGTTGTTTCATGCAAAACTACAGTTCCTACTTGACTCTTTTTATTATGGACAGCCTTTGATTACATTAAAATAGCGGTAGATACGTAACTAGCCTATAGCGCATGGACCGCTGAATTGAGCCCTCGTCGCCTAATTTACTGAGATACTTGTTTTAGAATAAAGGTATCACAATGCCTTCATTCAACAAATTCGATTGATAGTAGGTAATAAAAAACAAACCAAGGAAAAATTCAAAAGATATTTAATTCAACAAAAAACATAATTTTATCGTTATCTTGTATACCTAAAATATTGAGCTCCACTTCTTCCGTTACCATTCGCCGTCCATTCCCACTCGTCTACTTCTTGATCTTCGTCTCTTGGATAAGCTCTTCTTGGTATATATTCTTCTCTATCAGCCCAGAAATCATCTTCCCCGCCTTGTTCTTGTTCCTGTTCTTCCTCTATAATTTCTAAATCGTCGTCATCATCAATGTGGTTCTCCATTTCTTCTTCAGCAGCTTCGTCCTCTTCTTCTTCTAATATTTCATCTAATCCCTCATCCTTTTCTCTTTGCATTTCATATTCAACTTCTACTTCAGGTATTTCTTCCAAAACTTCTCTATGAGCCATAAAATGCCTGCTTCTTGTTTGTGGCACTTCTATTATTTCTTCGTCTTCTTCTTTTTCTTGGATATCTACTTCAGGTTCTTCGATTTTGTCTGGTTCACGTTCTCCTTCTTGTTCATTGTGTTCTTCTTGTTCTTCTTTCTTAGATGAGAAAGTGAAAACTTTATGTAAAGATTGCATCGGTATGACGAATGTAAGAGTAAGAATTGTCGAAGATATTAAGATTCCAGCTGCTTCTCGGACATCGACCTGGAAATTAAAATAAAACATTATGTTTTAACGATATCGAAAAAAACATTGGCCCCTAATCATCTGCTCTGATGATGCATGGAAAATTATTATGATTTATGAATAGGATAAATTGATAATACATTACTGGCAGTTTTTACCTTACTGCACAGTTAATATTTTTTGCATGTTTCGTTAGATCCGCTAATTAATCCTTAAAAAACGTGTGTCAAAGTGGAAACCGCTTACCATAGATGCTATAGAGAATTCTGTAGACGTTTTAACAGTCCCAGCATGAGTGAGGAAGACGACAAATTGGCAAAGATAGAGAGCGTAAGAGAGACGACTGATGAGGACTAAAGGCCAGCAGCTGAGTAATCCTGACAGGAACCCTGTAGACAAAACGAGAAGTCAAAAAACATAATTCGAATAGGTACTAAAAAATTAAAACGTTTTTAAAATATCCGAAAAAAACAGCATGTGAAAAAGCAACTCGTCATGATATTTTATTTCCTTGTTTATTTTTACATAATACCTACCTACAAAAATATTTATGCGAATTTAGTTGGAGAATTCAACATCCATAGGCAATTAAATCATTTGCAGATACGAGTAAGTAATAAATATAAATAAATTTTACTTTTCGTAATCTAGGTATTACTTTCATATGCAAATAACACAAGTTTTGCATTTATTAGCATTATTAATCTGTGTTTGTCCACTTCAGTATTAAATTGTCCTACTCAAACAACTAATTTTACGGAATAGATTAGGTAGCCTACCTAGGTATTTATTTTAACTTTTATTTTTACATAAAATTAAATGTACGATTTTTTTTGTATAATATTATGGTAAAAATTTAATTCGTCCACTTTGTTCTCTGGCGTAGTAGGCTTGGTAGCTAAATTGGACTCAAGCAATTCCCCGGTTTGGAAGATTAGGATAGGATCTGACTTCATTTGTATGCAGTGTGCTCGGGCGCTTTACAAGAACTATACATTTTTTTAAACACTAGCTTTTCAAGCAGTAGCAAGTAAGGAATGACGGTTCATGAGGCTACAACTGGAACGATGGCTACAATAATCCTAATTTCGTTAATAATTATTGCTTGACTTGTGTATTAGGATATCCGGTCAGGTCAATTACCTATGTAATTTACATCGTCTCATCGTAGGAACACCTGCAAAGCTATTTCTTGTCACGTTATGGGACATGTGACGAACTGGCGAATCGTATAAATTTATTCTAATTTATGTCATACATAAAAAAAACTCCGTCGATCTAGTGGGTTCTACATGCCCCGGATCTCCTCTCCAACGGCGGTGATTGAACCCCAGCCTGGGTCAGTCAGATTTGTACCATTGAAAATTTAAGAACAACGTAAGTTTTTTTACACTACCTACCGGCTTTTTGTTAAAGGAAGAAACCTATACAAATCGAACTAGAAATTCTGATGCGCATTGTTTGTGGTGACACATGATACCAATACACTCTTACCCTAAAGTTTGCTCTCCAGGAGTGCGTTTTTCAAATCAGCAGTAGAAAGATGCACAATCACCATAGTAATTTTGACATTTTCAACTGCTGATTTCAACGCATGTCTTTCAGAAATATCACTCCAGGGGGCCTAGTAGAGAGACCGAGGACTGATGTCACCGAATAGATATCCTACACAAAAACAGCTTCATACAAGCTCGCTGTGGCCGGTACACCCCTACATGCGCAGCGTGCGGCAAAAGTGGTTCACTTAAGGCATAGCATCCCTGGACCACAACTATCGATGCGAACGAGTGCGTGGCTCCGATCAGAATTTAGCTGTTTTCAGCTCAAAAAGTGCCATAAATATCGAATTAAATGGTTACAAAGTAACCCAAAACCAGGAGGTAGCCCCTTAAGGGTATATTATTCGGAGCGCGCTCCATACAAACGTACTATGGTGATATTTTCAATACTAACCAATTTTTATGCAGCGCGCATTTTCGCTCTCGGAATAAAATTATCTTAAGAGAAGGAGCGGCAGTTTCATAGAAACATCGCTGCTCATGTAGAGTGTGTAGGTACTGACCGCCGTGAGCTTGTACGAAGCTGTTTTTCTGCTGATGAGTAATGATACATGTAAAATTTTGCACACAACCAATTTTTTCTAAAGCATTTGTCCACTCACCATTCTTGCCACTATGGACGGCATAGATAACCCATGCTATGGCTAACGATGATGCGATGGGGGCGAAAGCTGCATACTGAGCAGCGAAGGTCGCACTGTATTTATACGTGGTGTAACCTGAGTCCATGCCAGCATACCAGACCAGACCCCATAGTGTAGCACTTAGGATCCAGCCTAAGATGCGCAAAAACTGAAAAAAGTTAATACAACATTTTACAGTTAAATTAAATTAAATCGGTTTATCAATTATCATAGGTGAACGTGAATTTATTCATGTATCTCTGTAAATATAGATTTTATGTTTTGATATGATATATAAAGAATCTAACATAGATTGATTCTTCTTATCGTGAGGACAGCAAACCCTGGTTTCCGAGTTTTTTCAGACCACCTTACGTCCTTTGACGTTGTTTTTATTATGTAACGACTACTACCACCATTAGCCGGGACCAACGGCTTAAGCGGCCGCCCAGGCTACCCAGGTACCCAGACTGCGCTTTCCTGCACGCTATCGGCCATACCTGTTCTGCGAGCAATGTTCCCACTGTACCTTAATTTTTGTAGTGATACTTCTTATGGGAGGGCTTTAAAATACTGATCGGCAACCTTTTTGTGTGACGGAAGTTCGAAATTTAAATCGGGACAAGTATTACATCTGCCGGGCGTCCTGTTAGGTACGGCACATTTTTTTACCTATACCGAACCATATCTTGTACTCAGCTGAAACTCACCTTATTTTGCTTGGAAGGTTTTCGTAAAGCAAGGCCTAAGCTAAGACCGATCAGGTATGGGGTGCAACGGTGAAATGTTGAAGTATAGCTGAGGCGAGCTGTCCTGTAGAGCTGGCTGACCCTAAAAATAAAATTAGGTTTAACATAGATCAGAAATTATTTATTTTCTATTGTGTCTGTAATTGCGGCAGCCCACGTTTTTTTTTAAATTAAATATGTGTTTGCTCTTGACCTCAATCTAGTCCTCGAGACAAAGATAGAGTCAAATATGTAGCGAGTTTACCCAGAAGAAGCCTATTCACTCGTACTTGAAAGGAATTCGGGTTGTTGTAGAGCGTTCGGAAATACAGAGAAAGAGACAAAACTAAAGTACCAACTCGACTCAAATTTACGAGACAGCAGATCTTTTTTCGCGTTTCCGATGTTGGCTCCATAGTGAAAGTTGTTCAATTTGATGGTCTGAAGCAAAGCACCCTCTTAAGTATTACTAGGGTGATTTTTAAACCATGTGTTTGGCTTTAGTTGCTATTTGATTGGGCTAAATTTAATTCTTAGCTTGTGCTTCTATCGAAGTCAAAACGCGAATTAGTATTTTTATATCATTCTCATAAAAATTCAAGAAATCTATTTAAATCCAAAAGAAAAAAAATCATAGGTACTCATAGAATTAATTTGCCTTTTCGCTAAATATTATACATAGAATGTCGTAAACACATAAAATATATTACCATAATAAAAGGCTTAAATATATTGTCAAACTATTAACTGGTTTATGTACCTACCTCATACCAGCTTTGTGCGATACCTATGCGACAAAACCGGCCAAGTGTGAGTCGGACTACTCGCGCACCGAGGTTTCCGTAAGTAAGTAAGTAAGTAAGTTATAGCCTGTAGAATCCCACTGCAGGGCAAAGGCCTGGTTTCCGTACATAATATTATTAACTAACCAAAAATCTTGTTTTTTCTGTGACTTTTACCGCGTAAGCGACTCACACTTGGCCGGTTTTTATTCTATTCTATATTTAAAAAAAATGGCTGCGGGTATGTGATGATTTTGCCAATGTCTAGTTTTTGTAGCAAGAGTGCTTGAAGTTGTACGGTAACTTATGTAGGTATTTTGGTGACTTCAAGGATTGTTTTTCGAAAAGAACACTATCTTGAGCCACCACTGGAGCTTCGTTGTAGGCCGGGGAGGGGGCAACCAACAATCGACTCGCGATGCGACTACCCTATAGCAGACCTACAACGCGACTCCCGGTTTTTATTATTTGTTGTTATAGTTTGCAGATAGAGTTTGCACTATAATCAATCACAATAAGTCAGACGCTTGGTATGTATTAACGTTTTTACTAAAGATAAAGCAAGAAGAAAAAACGTTGCAAAAAGCTCTTGTATGCGGGGACTATTGGCTAACCTTTATTATTTGTTAGAAAATTCGCTATAATAACACGTATTCTGTGAAAATTTCAACTAATGACGTTTTAAAATATACAGCCCTTTATAGGTAGGACAGACGCCTAGACGGACGGATGAACGTCGCTCGTAGGCCATTTGGGTGCATAACCCTAAAAAAAGCGACATGTTGAAACCAGGTGTTCATTATCGTAAATCTTAATAGATGAGGCTTTTCAAAACTAGTTTTAATCCACATTATGGGACTAGAAATGCTTTTAAAATAAATTCTTATCAATCCTGTCAATTAAAGTTGATCAATTAAAATCCTGTTAATTTTTAGCCTATAAAATTGATACCTAAGTCACAACCGTCATCTACACGTGATCGCGATACCTAGAACATAATAAGTTTTTATTGTTCAAAGCACAGACTTAAAAGAAGAACTTGACGTAATCTCGTCTAATCATGAGTGAAGCACACATTTCTTTTGTGTGCGTGCTGTCACGCGGTACATAAGATGACGGGTTGTAGCACCTGCGCGCCTATAGCTAGTGCATCTGTGTGAGTTTAGTTCGCTTGTAGAACAAACGAGATTGTATTACCTTGCATGCTTCACATCTTTTTAGTGCAATATTCGGTCAATATTCGGTCCGTATAAACCGGAATCAAGAATAAACAACAAGATAATAAAGAAATCCTTCTTCAAATTGTATTATTAAAAATATTAGAAAACCTTGCTCTTAGGTTTAAGAGGATCCTTTTTATTTCTTTCTTTCTACAGAGTGTAACAGAAAGGTGTGCCATCAAACTAAACAATTGTCACTATAAAGCCTACGTTCGAATCGAGTAGGTAGGTATTGCAATTTGGTTGAAACAGCTGATATTTTATTCGCAATTTAGATTTTTGTCCCATTCAGAAAGTTGTCCAGTTTGATGGTCTAGTTAATCATCTCTTTAAAAAACCGTCGGAATATTAAGGACCCAGAATAATTAGAATTGCTGACATAGGAATTCAAGAAAGATGTGGCAAAAATTATGGCATTCTATATTATAATTTTGAATCTAAAGAAATTCAATTACATTATTGATTGACGCTATTTAACTTCTTTAGTAGGTAAATTCAATAAAATAATGGGAACTTTGTGGTAACGTTTTCCAAGAAACATCTTCCGAAATCCGAAAAACCCATTACTCACGTATCATCATATCAAAAAACCCATTACTCTCGAAGCAACATAAACAAAAACCCATTACTCACGTAGCGCCATGGTAAGCTAACATCGTGAGCCTATGGTCCCGTGTGGTGGTGTATCTGAAGTACGCGGCCAGGATATGGAGGGACGGCACCAGGATCCTGAAGTAAAGCTCCTTGGCCTGCATCGCCCACACCAGCATACCGCTGAGGATCGTCAGCTGCATGTCCAGCGCGAGCTGGTGGGTTTGTGGAGCACACTGCGGAGAAAAGTTGAGGTGTCAATATACCGTTATTTTTCCCAAGTGCTAGTCGGACTTGCGCACAGAGGTTTGTGTAATACGACCATACAATATTAGCAAAAAATCTTGTTTTCTCCGGGATCCTCGATTCGACCGAATGGGATCTTTTTTTCGTCACCCTTCAAAAACATGGTAAAATGAGAGGACGAAACCTGTAATACCTATCCCGAAATACATTTGGCGATCAAGTTTGCCAATTTGTATGTATTGTCATTTTTACGAAGGAGCGCAAACACAAAAAAACCTTGAAAAAGACAGGTTTCTTAATTGTTTGTATTAATAATAACAATTGATTTTGTGAAAATTTCAACTGTTTACCTATAACGGTTCAAAATATACAGCCCTTTAGTGTTAGGACGGACGGACAGCAGCGTAGGCTTAGTAATAGAATAGGGTCCCGCTCCCCGGTAATTACCTTACGAGTATTACAACAGCATACTATTTACTTCTAAAAGTTGCTTCTCAACACAGACCGGATGAGTAGAGGACTCACCATCTCCTCAAAGCCGAAGTAGTTCTGCACGTACAGAAGGTTCCACCACCAGCTCTCCTGGCACACTTCTGCATTCTTGGTTACTAGGGAACCCCACATAGGCCCCGTGGTCACATTGTCCCAGATGTAAGCGTAGAAGAGAACTACGGCTAGAAGTGCAGGCGTTAATCTGCGAAGAGAAGGCAGAACACATTCAGTGAAAGAAGAAAATCTTGGCATTTCATACGCATATTCATTTATTTGTTACTTTCATGGGTACCATAGGTTCTTAAATAACTTAAAATACATCCAGATATATATTTCAGTTGGGCACTACAACATTTACCTACAGTTTTATTTACAAATTAATTGAATTATTCAGATATAGCTTTCGAAAAATGCTAAGTAGTAGAACCAATAAAATGTTAAAGTAAATATTTGCGAAGATTGTTATTAAATGGTACTTCTTTGGTTTAACCCTTTATGGTTTTATAAATGAACAAGCTGTTTATAAGGGTCATACAACGTACAAGACTACTTGTTAGCCCATATCAAATTTTTGAAGAGTGGCTTGTCTGCAAACTTTCCAATTGGTACAGACAACTTAGGTCCTATTGCATTAACACGTATTCAGGTTGTATTCAGGCATAGACACTTTTTGCGGTTAAACGTAGCTCGATTTTATAACTAACAATGTGACATTCTTGGTTTTGAGAAATGTTGGTTATAATTGTTAAAATAAACCCCTTGAGGACAGCGTAGGAGGCTCGACACACTAACAGTATTGACACTATCTCTCACACTACATGGCTCATAAAAATGATACTGAAATTGTTATATTTAAATACTTTCAGAGTATTCAATATGCGTAGGTACGTACTGCCATATTACTTCATGCCCTGTCGTAACGAATTCAGTCATATAACAACAATATTCGGTACCTACTTCCTAAAGTACGTTTCGAAACAATGTTGGGACAATAGTGTAACTTTAATTTTTCAACGTCAAGATCGGAATTCTATCAAACAAGTTTCCTCAACATGGCCTTATTACATCAAGGTTATGCGATATATGCGACATATGTACGCAAAAAGATTTCCTCTCAATCACTATCGGTTTTACTACCAATATCGTAAGGTTTACAACCAAACCAATGCGATCTGCGATCACTTTTGAAAACTTGCTGTCTATAGTTTACAGAGAATTGTGATCAAACTTATAAAAATATTATACGGTTTCGAATTAAAGCAAAACTGAATTGTTCAGTTACTTATCGATTCTGCCAATCCGATTTTTATACCTTACGTTTATTTAACACCTTGCAGTCGGCGTTCTACTCTCAAAGAAGTAAAGGGTAACATATAAATCACATTTATAAGATAAACATAATGATTCAGGATACGTAATGAACTGCATTGCGACCATTGTTTTAGAATTTTAGTCTGTTTATTTGTGCACGCTTCAATTAAAAACCACCAAACCTATTTGGATGAGGTTTTGACACAAGCATAATATAATAGGGCTTAGTTTGGATTAATATTTAGGATTTATTTCATCATAATCAGTTAATTCAACCAAAATTTCACTTATTTCAATTTCACCGACAGGAACATTCAAAATAATAAGCATACTTATTTGTTAATTAATTAGGAATCGGTAACTATTAACGTATTTGTTTCCTAGAGATCAGACAGACATTTAGTATCAAATCCACCTTAGAAGAAAATCTCCAAGTATCTACTGCAAACCGCGTTGGTTTGACACCCATACCTTACGAGGTAGCAAAATGTGAACGAACTCAAGTGACCTCCGAATTATTTTATAAGTAGTAACTGGTAGTATTTCATTAGCATTCATAAAACTATTATAGAATTTTTTTTCCGTTTGAAACCGTCCTTAAGACCGGTTGTCTTACTTCAACCAGTGGTGCCAAAGATTATATCTTCTACGCATTGAAGAGATCCTATGTATAAGAACCAAAGTAGCTGGCAATGGCTGGCATAGCCCAAAGAATTGCTGAACTAAAGTAGCAATGGGCGGGGCACATTGCTCGCAGAACCGATGGTCGATGGGGCCGAAGAGTTGTCGTGTGACGACCATCGGCTGAGATGATGATGATGATTGTTAATACAGGGTGTAAGGAAAAGTATCATTAACCTTTAAACCACATACTCTATCCATCAAACTGAACAACTTTTATTATGGGAGCAAATCTGTCAGAACGAAAAAAAAAATTCGCTGTCCCATAATATACCGCAATATTCAATTCAATTCATAATCATTTATTCAATATAGGAGCCTGAAGCACACTTATTAAACGTCAATTCTTTTTTAAGCTACCACCGCGTCGGAACGTGTTGTCGCTGTAGAGAAGATGCGCCAGAAACTCTAAACTTACACCCTGTATAGTTATTATTATCTAATCTAAACTATTATAAAACTGTAACTGAAGAGTCTGTACATTGAAGATATTTACAAAAAAAATATTACGATATGGTTTTTAGGTAGGTATCCCAGACTCGAAATCAACTTATTTAGAAATTTTGTCTATCTGTGTTTGTCTGTTTGTTTGTGTGTTTGTTCGCGTATCACGCGAAAACTACTGAACCGATTTTGATGAATTTTTTTTGTTTGATAGCTTATGATCTGACTTAAAATCTGGTACATAATTTGTGCGGACGAAGTCGCGGGAAAACACTAGTAAGATGTTAACTTTGTAAGTACACTGTACACACCGACGCGACACGCCGTAGTTATATTTATACTTAAATTTTGGTAGGTACCTATATATTCATTAGATAATGACTTGCCAATACCGTATTCGATCATATTTATTTACGTCAGTGTGTAAGCTAATCCACAACAGTTCGCTAATTAAAAGCATTTTTGGAAACATTAACTACAATGTTTACCTTCGGAATTACTATCTATCTTCTGACTCATTAACAAAAACCTCTACATTTTTGTTTGTAAAAATTAACGCCTCCGTGATACTTTTAGTCTATAACTTTGACTACTTATAATATGAGGACTGGTATCGCGTGTAATTCTACTAGCAAATATTTCTGCCACTTTTTGCGGGGGGCGATGTAACATGCAATCCGCAACTTTGAATTTTATTCCCCATAACTTTAGATTCTAATTTTGAATGTTAAAAATCATGAAAAGTAGTCTCGTGTGAACCCCAAACGTTCTAAATTGTTGTTTCGCAATTATAGGCTGTCTCGTTTAGTGATATAGTAGATTACACACCGAGGACAGGAAAGTAAGAAAGGTTTGACCGAGGCGAAGCCGTGGTCAACAAACATGTGATCTGAGGCTTTCTTATTTACTGTCCGAGGTTAGTATACTATTTTTCTCCTCGACAGAGGTGAAAAGCGGCAAATTCGTTTAGCGCAGCGGGACGACAATTGACGCTTTCCGTCCGAAGGGGAGAAAAGGTATAAAACTGAATGTAAATCCACATGATCAATTGATCTTATACCGTGGCAGAAGGGAAATGCTACCGCAAGTCGAGTCCTTATGATAAATAGTCAAAGGTCTACAACTATGTAGAACTATTATTCATCATCACCACTCTATTACCTATTCTGTGAAATAATTGCAAATTGTACTTAATTAGATATCCTTTTAGTATTTCGTACCAATATTGGCAAAACGGGACACATGGAATCACTTCGGTGTCTGTCCGTCCGAAGTACCTACATTACGTACATTTTGAAGGGGAAGGCAGATTTGAAGACACATTTTCATCGTGTTGATCAGCAGGCACGTATCCAGGGGGGGGGATAGGTGGGATTTATCCCCCCCCCCGAAATCGGAATATTTGTATGGAAAAGTGATTACTTTTATACTTTTTCATTGTTTTTCTATGAATATCCCCCCAGAAAATTAAATGTCTCCCCCCCCGAAACAAAAGTCTGGATACGTGCCTGTGCTTGTGTTGATGCATGAGTATGCTGGGGTGCCGCAAGGTGGCGTGTTATCTCCTCTCCTTTTTTCTCTATTTACTAACTCTACTATTCATAAAATATCTTCCTCTGACCATCTATGTATGTATGCAGATGATCTTCAGATTTATTCCAAATCAAGCTTGGATAATATTTCACAGTCCAAACAACAAACTAGGAATTGAATCGTATCCTTGAGTAGAGCAAATCTTTTGGACTCAGGGTAAATCCCTTTAAAAATAAAGTTACCATTATCGGTAGTCAACGGCTTGTCTGGAGGAAATTGCTTTTTAGCGATAAGACCGCCTTATTTCGAGGCATGTATTATACCCCTGTCCATTATAAGTGGCGACGGACTCACCCCCCGTCACACGGACAGAGTTTCGGTACTACTGGTGAAACGTGGATGTTCTGAGGTTTCAGAATATCTCTGACTACCCTCGGGGAATATAGTCGTGAGCATATATGCTACCGCCTGATTTGTACCATAATCAGTTTTGTTTTCAGTTGTGCATTGTATTTTGTTTTTGGTGTAAATAAAGTTAAGAGGTTTTAAACATTTAAAAAACTAGAGCCACGTAAAATCTGAAAGAACTTTAGAAATTTCTTGAAAATTTCTATGGGATTAGATATTGTTTTGCAGATGATTGCGCTATAATTTACGGTAGTAGTAATAGCGGGTATTAGGTACTCTGTTACCATAGAATAACTAATACACTATTCATAGGCTATTACTTAGTAGGTATTCTGTGGTGCCTTGCCCTCATCCAATAGCAATAAGATTCAGAACTAATATTGCTTATAAAACATTTTTAGGTGCTTGAACATATATAAACGTTTTATTCATCCGTATTTCTCTTTAATCATCATCATCACTACTACTTTTATTGCACAGGAGAGGCCTCAAACAGACAAATACAATCCAACCACAAATGGAAAATTTAAAAGTTTTAAAAACTTAGAATCTGAAATGTTCACGTATACGTACAGATCTATTAATATACATCTACATTATTATTATGTTGAAATCTAGTCTCTACTTTTATTTGCTTGTCAATCCATGTCCCTTTTATTAAATACCTTAGCCACGTTAATCATGGTCGTACCTAAGCATACCTAAACACACATACACAATGTAGTACATATACATCTTTACGTTTCTACAAACCTTAAATATCTGGATAGCAGCCTCTTGGGTAATCCACTATCGCTGTCAGATATGCGATGAGCTGTCAGTGCGCCGCTCAGTAGTAGGAAGCAGTCGGTGTACATCCAACCAGCACGGCACCAAGACCAGATAGGCAAGCTTACTACCTGGTGACAGAGTATATTTTGATTCAGCAGAAGAAAAAAAAGAAATAGAATCAATAGGAAGGCGACAAAATGAGGACTAATCATCATCAGCCAATCATCGTCCACTGCTGAACATAGAGCTCTCCCAAGGTGCGCCACAATACTTTATCCTCGGCTTCCTCATCCAGTCGGTCCTCGCTACCTTTTTTAAGGTCGTCGGTCCAGCGGGTCGAAGGGCGTCCTACACTAAGCCTGCCAGTTCGTGGTCTTCACTCTAGAACTCTGACGTCAGTGTGTAAGCCAGAGACCTGACAAACAATGGGGTATCGGTTATTAGTTCTTCGGCAGATATGACCAGTCCATTGCTACTTCAGCTTGCAAATTTTTTGAGCTATCAACCACTTTAGTTCTCTGACGTATCACTTCATTCCTGATGTGATCTCACAGAGAAATACACAGTAAAGCTTAGGTCGCTGAGAGACTTTGAATTTGATGAACTAGTCGTATAGGGTCCACGTTTCCACTTCTCCACGTTTTCTATGAATGTCTGGGACGCAAGAATATACGCTCGATGGTATTTGTTCAGTTTAATGCTCTAAGTGACCCAATTAAATATTACTAGGATCTTTTGTTACACTTTGTAAAAGGTCATGTATAGGATTATAAAAACACATAATTAAAAGCGAATCAAAGACTCTCTCCACGAATTACCATTTACTAACCTCGGTGATCTTAACTCTATTAGAGTAAGGCATAATAGCAAGTGGCAGGAACTTGTGGGCGACGAGTAAAGCTATGGTGGCGATGCCTCGGATGCCATGGATGCAGGCTATCTCTTCACTTGTGCCTGGTGCTATGAGCTTATCAATTGTGCGGTAGAGGGAGAAGGCGGATAGGAAGCCGTCGTCTGATGGAAAGAGGAAAACAGTAATTATTTAGTTGCTCTTTTTTGATCGGTAATGTGTGTATGGTTCACGTTATCATAGCCTAAGTATTTGACAAATATCACACAAATAAATACGCGCTTCCTGGCGTATGTCGGTTTTCGACGAACATAAAAGAAGTAAAAAATAGGTAAAACTGCACCTAAAATATCTAGTGGGATCCACGTTTTTATAGTTGTATTGCCTATTTTCACGTAGAAAAGCAAATTTGTAAGGTGTGATATTTTTCAAATAGGCCATGTGAAGTGCCAGCATCAGAATAGCAGGGTTGGCTAAGGCAAGGTTTCAAAGATTCTAGACCCTCTATTTCTGTCAGTCTACCGTTGTGGCCAAAGCCAGCAAATCGCCGCCGCCTGCTGCGATAGAACAACTTTTACAACTTATTCTTCAGAATAAATACTTTCTTTAGGTACTTAAAACGTATCGGGAAACAGTTGTACCTATTAATCGTATGCATAGTAAATGCATAGGCATTTAGTTTCTACCGTGTGCCTTTGAAGAATCTTTGAAGGGCGACATTGTACCGTGTGGTAACCGGTATTAATTTATTATTCTATTATTATATTACATTACATATTAAATTACATTTTTCAAGTCTCTATTTTTGTGATAAGTGCATTGGCAACTTAATTTTCTGTCTACCAACCTGTTTTTTCACTAGTTTCTACTTCTTTTTCTTCGTCGTCCTGCGGTTCTTTGTGATTGCATTCCGCCTGTTCGTCGCCCTCTCCGTTTTGACCCTCTTCCGGTTTCCTTCGAGCCAGATAGTCTTGAACCGTCGCAATAAGTACCAGCAAAACGATGATACCATAGAATGACCTGGAACGAACAGTATCTATAAATACTGCACAGATATTATAATACAAGTCGTTTTAAATTGTAGGTGGGAATTTCTGTACAAAAAATCATGGGCTACCAACTTAACCTGGAGTTTATTGCTAACCAATGTTGACGCAAGTGAGGCTAAGTATGCTAAAATTAACCTTGCTGTAATTAGTTTGTAGTAACAGCAATGTTTAAGCTAGTATGTGACAATGTACATAAGAACTAAACGTAGGTACCATTCATGGAAAATACAAACCTCACTGGACTAACTAAACCAACAGAGTAAGTAAATCAAACATCAGTATTCCTTCAAGAAGAGGAAAATAATTTTATCTTTCCTTAAAGCCATATGGACAAAATCATAGGAAACAGTTCTAGTATAATAAATTCACCACTACCAGTTCTTTGGCAAAAATATTTTATTAGATTGAACATCGTAAAATTATTTATTGCTTGACTAGTAAAGGTTTGCCAGAGGCTTCTTACGCGTCTGAAATACATTGGTGATGTAAACTTTAATTCGTTATCAGTGAGCCGAAAGCAATTAAATAAAACCTAAATGTTAATCCATAACATAAACTATAGCTTAAGCACTAAAAAAACTACATTCCAATAGATCAGAGAAATCAGTAGGTGTTTATGTAATGTGTGCTCAAACAAACAAACTTTACTCCAATTAATTGTTTAATAAATATTTTTATGTACAGACGGGATGATAAAAAGATCATTTGAAGTGAATGTTAATTTGTAGTTTGCTTTAGGAAGCAGTGTGGTTCCGGTTTAGAATGGACCAACCTCTCGGTAGAGAGTAGTATATTCCTTGGACCAACCCAATTTTTCCTAAGGGTTTATAGGTATGAACTAAACGAAAGGCTATCCTATCACCACCTGCCGCTGTAGTGCTCTATCACGCCGCCTTCATTCTCTTTCTATTTGCTCGCGAACGAACGAGATAAAAGGCGTGATATAGCCGTATCACGTGTAACATGCTAGCACTGCTGAAATGCAAAATGTGACTATTTCTACAACTACATTTTCAGCAATGTTTTTGAACACCCAGAAAGGGAATGCGGTCATTTGTTTATGTAGGTATGTATCTTAGGAATTGATTTTACATTCAAACATACATAAATAAGCTCACGCCTGTGTCCCACTACTGGGGTAGGCAGAGACAACAGATCGCCACATGCTACGATTCATCTTTCGCCTCCTCAACAAAGTCTCTTCATACAAACCGGTGTAAGTATCAGGGTGGAATGCCGTGTCAAGTAGTGAGAGGTGGCTAGCTTTTCGCCCACATAAACTGCACAAGAAGTCGCCTTGGAACCACACGGCTGTGCGTGTGTTTAATTATAAGTGTTAAAAATACTAACAATGTCAAGAGAGTGGGCAACTCCAACCATTCTTCCCACTCGTCGTCCTCCTGCGTGTGACAGTCCTGCTCGTCGACTTTGACCCGTATTGCCACTCCACTCTTGTGCTGGTAGTGTTTGAAGGCATCCTTGATGACAACCTCGGCGTCCTCAGGGTTGCAAGCCGAGGGTAGGCAGACTCCCCAGCTCAGCGTTGAAAAACGCGGCACGAAGTGACCTGGCTGAACGAATTAGGAAACGGCTTAGTCACTGTATAAGTAGACATCAGCTGTTGATGAGAGCGTGGTCAAACTTCAGAGGGATTAGGCCAGCAAAATGGGAAATTTTCAGTATGAAACCGTAACCGAAATCGCAAAATAATGCTTCTTAGCATACGCAATTGGGTCGAGTTCCTAGGCATTTAATTTGTCTATTGAACAACTGATTTCGTAAGCCGAATATTGAAAGTTGTTCACTTTAATAGCCTTATCTAAGGTACCCTCTAACAGATATAATTTCCAGGGGGCAGCTCTGCACCCTCTTGGTGGCACTCTTTTGCCCTCTAAACTTGTAAAGTGCACTATGGTCTGCTTCAAGTCAACGGCTACACCGGGTGATTTTTTAAACAGTTTCTGAATATTCAGGGTTGGTTTAGAGTCTAAAGTTTAGACCATCAAACTGTACAACTTTTACTATAAGAGCAAACCTGTGAAAATTTTGTTGTTGTTTAGTTTGATGGTCTAAACAGCTTCTGAAAATTTGGAAAGTAGGTTAATTACAAAATGATTTCGGCCACTTTCTTCACCGTTGAGGTTTTGTCAAGAGTGAAAAAAAATTCTAAATTTTAGTGAAACAGTCAATTCTGCGTATAGTGTTTAATGTCTTTGCCGCGTTTATTGCATTACAAGTATAATTATTTACAAGACAAGCACATAATACTCAAATAGGTCAGCTATTTCTAGTCATTAAATTATGTTTCCCCTGGGATTGTCCCTTCCCAGGAGAAACATACCGGCAGTGACCTCTGTCACTCAAACCAGGCAAATTTGAAGGAAAGAGGGATGCTGGGATATTTATGGTTTTAATATAAACTACGAGCTTCACAGTGTATGTTTTACAAAAAAACGGAAAGCCTGAAAAACTTCGTTTAATTAAATGTCAATCAGAAATGTGGAAGTTAAAGATATTTCAAAGGAAAATTCTAAAAGTTAAATGTTTTGCATGCCATGTTATACAGATTGATAAAACAGCGTTTTTTTTCGCGGTTGCGTTGTTTGCTATACGTACCATGAGTTTCTACTGTAGTATACTACATATTATACTTACTAAAGTTTTTGTATTGAATTTCGTACAGCGCTCGTAGTGGTTACGTTGAGAACTAATTCTGCCATACCAAATTGGCGCCGTAACTTTACTGTTTTGCGTTCGATCAGACCTTTAAGTCGAAATTTAGGTTCGCTAGTCACATCCGAGCCCACTCTACTAGGTGAAGCCCAGGGTGTCGCCATTGACGGATACGTCAAGGAGGACAACATCAGTAAAGTACAATGCAAACTCATGGTAGGTATACTGTTTAGTTTGATGGCCTTGAGTTCTAAACCACACTCCCGGTTTGAATATTACTACCCACTTCTCTTACACCATACAATATAATATATAATCTCACATCAGATACACAGAACTTCAAAAACATAGAACTCACATCATCGATCCGACTCTTGATTAAGTTCTTGGCCTGAGCCAAGTGTACCGGCAGCTCCAGCTCTGGATGCTCGGCTTTCAGGTCCAGTCGAGCCAAGCAGTACTTTCCTTGGACTTTGACCACGCTTCCTGTGTCCAACTGTACCCTCGCACGACTCCCCAAGCACTGGTCGAAGTCCCCGAGCTGAATGCCATTGCCTTGAAGTATCCCCGAGGGAATTTTCGCTGTTGCGTCAAGCACTGTAATTAAAAAATGACATTTTTATTCATGAGTTTCATGACTCTTGGGGTTTAGAATGAGGTTGCCAGTTGTCCAAGAATTCCCGGAATCCGATCTAGACAGGGACATATAAACTTTCATTCAGTATTTTTCTTGTGATCCTACTAAGCATCGTTGTATCACAATTATGTGTAATAGTTGAATCCACTATAGCCTTAGATCAAAGTAAAATTAATTGATAGGCCTTACGCGAACATTTCAAACCAGAAAAATGAGGCAAAACAAATGAATGGTATACTTCAAAGTATGCAATTGCCCTATTTCTGACAGACAATTAAACTGTGCTAGTTTGTATGGACCAATTGCCCTAGTAGTGTGCTTCAACTCAACGCGCTTTAGGCATATCCATTAATTTTACCTTGATCTAAGACTATAGCAAGATTTTCGCGAACATCCCAATGTATCCCTTATGTTTTTCTCTAATAGAATTATCCCAAAAAGCGTTTTAAGACGTAATAGTAGCTGGAAATACCTCGGAGGCATCTTTTATTTTTCATTTTACGACTAGATTTATACCATGTACTTACCGAAACTAAAGTCATACCTCAGTATTTTTGGATATTTCATCTAGTGCAATCATCAACCTGAATACACGATTTGAGTTACTTCACTCGATAGAAAATCGTCACAAAGATGACGTATTTTCATGCATTTTTAAACATTTTTCTCGGTTTAGAAGAACTTAAAATAGTTTCCGATTGTTGGTATTTATACTCACATATTCACCATTAGTTTAACTAGTGCAGTCATAAATAAAATCTAGAAAAAGTACTTTGGTTAGTTGTTTTTAATCGAAAATACGGCTCACGCACACACTTTTCGGAGCGCTCGGCAATTGCGTTTCTCATAGAAAATATTCGTCTGGACCTATGGCCCCTTAACAAGATGTGTCAAACTGCACCAATAATCCGCACAAATGTTTCGCATCCTCTTTTATAATGAGAACCGGTCAGGTTTGGAACTGTCTCCTTGCATCTGTAAATTTTTCAAGCTAAATACAATCAGGATATTTCTAGATGAGGCCTTTTCTGGGTACTCCCTCGGCTTCATCTATAACGTCCATCAGGTGAGCTAAAGCCAAGCGTAAATCCATTTGGAATAAAAAAAACATCTGGCAACCCTAACTTCAACACGCAACTGAGCTTGTCAAGGTCGGTCGTTCTACTGTTAGATATCCCTTAGGTGTTGTTGGGCTTTCCTAGTACTTAGTTGATAGTTAGAACGAATTTGTGTTTGTTGTAAGAATGTGTCTGGGAAAACTGCTGAATTCCCGCAGAGCGTTGCGTCAAATTTAAGTTAGGATTCGTTTCCATTGGAGCGGAGCGGTGCGGTACAGAATAGAAAAGAATAGTTTATTTGCTATGAATAGGCGTTACAATTCGAATGAATCAGGTACTTACACAATAAGACCCCTGATTTTACTATCAGGGCTTGTCTCTACTATCATTAGAAATGCAACCTAATATTAGCTTTAGCATTTAGTTAGTATACTTTTGTTTAATTTAGCATAATGAAGAGTTAAGTTATATACCCAGTGACAGCAGTTTCTGTGAAGTCTGAAGGGCTAAAGTTCATACTGAAATATCGCGGTCTTACAGACTTTACAAAGCAATGCGACTTACAGCACTGCGGTCAAAGAAAATTACGCTAATGATCCAACTAAAGTAGGAGAAAACGTTTTTTTGAACCTCGGATTCAATTTAGAACGTTGTTGTGCTAATCTATTTTCTTTAAAAAGAATTGCTTCGTTTTTCACGTTTCTTAAAGAATGGTTAGGTATTTATATAAACTCTGGGGCAAAAACGATTCAGGTATTTTTTGAAATGATTTTTCGTAACAAAAAATAATTATTTTGTATTTTATTTTATTAACACTATAAGTAGGTAATGCAATTTTTATTTAAGATCACCATTTCATCATCAACATTTCAACATTTATTTAGTATCAAGAATCACAAAATATAAAATGGTTATAAAGATAAAGATTGAATTTTTTATTTATTGATAGATTTTTTTGCGATATATACCTAGTTGTAAAAATAAATATTCATCGGCAAAAGTTTCATCAGCTTCCGTTTTCAATCCTACAAGCACGAAAGAAAGCTCTATTCCATATTACTAGAGTTTTAATTAAAATGGCGAAACAACAATATCCTTGACAGAGTAACCGCCTCAGGATAATTTATGTTTTTTTAACCGTAGCATCTGTTGTCGAAATCTCTGAACTGGTGCCAGTGTAAATAAATAGTTGCTGTAATACTGAACTGACTCGTCCAATAACCTAGTACTCTCAAACTGTAGTAAGTGCACCTATTCGTAAGCAAAACTTCTCAAATTGGTACGCATAAAATCCAGATAATTTCATGAAATAGAAATAAAATGTCAGCACAAAAAGTTTTAAAACATAATTTTATTCTAAATGTAAGCCATAAAATTAATTAATACTATGACAAAGGGACTAGGGATCAGCGTTTGCTGGTAGAATGATAAAACAAACTGACCAGAGCGTTCTTTTTCAGCTATTTTTCAACAATCGGTCTAGACAAAGATATTGTATCCATAAATAGATACGAACATCCATGATTCGGGTACAAATATTAATATTCATCATACAAATATTTGCCCCCTCGGATCAGCAGGTAGGTTGACTACCAACCAACTAAGCTATCGGGCTGTCATTGGTAAAGGGCGTGTTTTATATCCCTGAAATTCCAAGATCTTATTTCCCCCGCAAGAAAGTAAGATTCAATTACGTCAAAGTTTATATTGAGTGGCACATGGTAGACAAAATAAGCAGTTTGAGAACCGCTGCAATAGACTGTAATGAGCGGAGGAATTGCAAAATGTTGATGTTTAAATCTTTACATTTGCTCAATTATAGACGACCTTAATCCGTACCATGTGTCAACTTGAAATGTACTCTTTCTCTTTATAAATAGAGCTACGATTGTTCTGTATCAAGCTTAGGAACATAATTGCTAGTTTCGCTAAGTACCGAGTTTATAGGTATGTTTCGCGGATGGCGGCGGAGGAGCGAGTGGAGAAGCGCAGCTTTTACTCTGAGTTAAAAGAGGGCAAGCGCAAGCTGGCGGAAGCATGGCGGGCAACTCCTCAGGTATAAGGAAGTGCAAAAGCGCCATATGAAAAGGTGTGGCATAGAGCCCATGCAGTGTAAAGATTTGGGCGGCCATCCGTCCAGCATGGAGAGCTCGTGTAAACAGTCAAATTTATGATTTTGAACCGAGTAGGCGTTCACAACAAGATGCCAAACGTGATGAATTAAAAGTTCAACCACCAGCGGCTACAACATCACTATGAAAACGACGTGCTCACGTGCCCGCTTTGTACGAGGATATTCTCCAAGAAGATTGGCTATTTTAGCCATATGAGAGCTGATCAACGCCAACAACGAGGTTGAGTCAGCCAGGTAATAATTTTAAGCCTCGTACGTATCCACTAGGCAACAATTGACGCGCAACACGTGACGCTCAATATGTTCGGCAACGTTGTAAAACAACGCGCGACATTGCTTCTTTGCAAATTTTCTTCTTTTTGCAAAGCAAAGAAACGAAGCTAATTTTGGTATGCCTCCTAATTGTGCTCCAGAAAGCTAGGAAAGCTATTGGTTTATATCCATGGGTGGTCATCTTTTTTTAATGCAAAATGTCAATAAAGAAATGAACGTAAAACCTGAAAACTATTTCTCCAGAGTCATTAATTTAACAAATAAAAAAAGAAAGAAAACAACGTTGGATATGAATAGATGTGCACTATTATTTCCTATTTCTATGTGGATAATATAAAGGTAACTTCTTGGTAAGTTTGAAAAATTCGGAAGTATGTAGTTATAAATGCAGTCTTCTGTTACTGACTGGCTAATCTTTCCACACAGAATGGGTGTTTTCATATGATATAACTCAAGCTAACACGAAAAGATCTAGTCGGTTGTCGATTTTTAAGAAAAATAAAAAATTTATTTAACGAGCTTTTCCGAAAGTTATATAAAGATTTATAGACTGTTATTCAGCTGCTCGTATAGATTATGTGTATTAAAAAGGTTTTTAGGTGGATATGTGTTAATCCCACCCTTGCATGACAATGATTCATTATTATGATACAAGTTGATAAAGTTTTACGTCTACAGTGTAGTAGCATTTTTCCTCTTTTATGTCAACATTGGTGTACCTACTTGACATTTACATAGTAGACGTAAATAAAGTTTTGGATTAATGACAAAACGAGTCGAAGAAAAGAATTGTTCTACTTACTGTTCAAGGCCCATAATTTCGTCCCCCTCAATTGCCTCAGTAGAATTTGCCCGTGACGTCTGCATTCCGGATTATGAATGCGAGAGAAATTCGGAGCAAAAGTTGGAAAGAACGCATAAAAGTCCTCGAATTCACTTTGAAGCAAGTTTCGCCTTTGTAAAACCTCATTTAAGTCGTGTAAATGACTTTCACTTTTTGAGAAAAATTCTCGACTATCAACGAGCATTTCCATTGACGATTTGTCTTTCCTCCCGTGGTCCTTTTCGATATGCTTCTTGTGATCAAAGCCAGCTTTTGTGTCTTTTTTTGGTTCAGCTTTTGGTTTTTCAGTTTTTTCTTTTGATTCAGTTACAGATTTTTTCTCAACTTTCTTTGGTTCTTCGTGAGGTTTAGTTTTTACTTCCTTTTGCTCAACTTTTGGTTTTAAATCCTTTTCTGGTTCTTTAGATTTCTTTGCCGGTTCTTTTTGAGTTGGTTTTTCTATTTTCTGGTCTTTATGTTCTTTTTTTTCCTCTTTTTTAACCTCTACAAGTTTTTCTTTGGCTTGTTCACTAGGTTTTTTGACAATTTCGTCTACTTTTTGCTTTGTCGGTGGAGATTTTGTCTCTTTTACAGATTCCGTTTTTTTATGTTCATGCTTTTCTTGTTCATGGTGTTGTGTAGGTGGTTTTTGTTTTGTCTTATCATCATGTGTAGACTTATCTTCATCTTTGGCAGCAGGTTTTTTCAAAGAATCCTTTTTATCCTTCGATTCATGCTTTGGTAATGACTTTTGTTTTTTCGTCACATCATCATTATCTTCATCATCGTCGTCTGATTTGGACTTATGAATAGACGCCTTTGTTGCAGACTTTTGTTTAATTACAGAAGCATCTTTATGTTTTGTATCTTTTGTTTTAGGTTTTTTACCATCGTCGTCGTCATCGTCATCGTCATCATCGTCATCGTCATCATCATCATCGTCGTCGTCATCATCGTCTTCGTTCAAATTTGTTTTTTGGACCGACGCCTTCGTTTTTGGTTTTTGTTTTATAACTGAATCTGTTTTCTTTTTCAGGTATTTGATTTTATGAGTTTTATCAATGTCGTCATCATCGTCGTCATCATCTTCATCATCATCGTCATCATCATCATTTTCATCGTCTAGTTTTGGTGAAATTTTTTTCAAACCTTTGATGTTTGGTTTTGTTTCAGAGTCTTTTTTCTTAATGTCAACTTTTGTCTTTTTCTTAGCGATGGGAATGTCATCATCATCGTCGTCGTCGTCCTCATCATGTTTGTCAATCTTTTGACTTTTCTGACTCACAGACTTTTTACTAACTTCTGATTTTGATTCAGGTCCATCTTTGCCGGCTTTAGTTATTTTTTGATGTTCCTCTTTTTTGAAACCAGTTGTACTTTTTAGAAAGTCCAAATCGTCGTCATCGTCGTCATCTGCACTATCATCGACAAATTTAAAACTTGGTTTACTATCTGCTTTAGTGTTCTGTTGTTTTTCTGTCACACTTTTCTTTGGATCGTCATGACGTTTAGCACTTTCGATTTTAACACTATGTTTCAGTCCGACCTTGGGTTCATTCACTTCACAATCGTCACACTTTTGCTTTTTAAATTCACTTTTTAACTCTTGAGGGGTTTTAGGTAAATCGCGAACACGGAATGCAGTAATCACTGTCGCTAGGATAGGTAAGCAGATTAAAATTAGAACTAGCGTCCATCGGTGCCGCGCCATGGTCGAGCGCGAATCGAAACGCTCACGGCGCCATTCTCGATTCGACTGAAACTACTTTCAGGCTGAAACCCTGGCGTTTATTTGTATCGCACACTTTAAACATAATCTTGTAGAACCGGAGGGATTTCATTCATGGTTTCTATACGCTTATGGGTTAGTATTTTGTGGAGTTTAGTTGGAAAAGGTACGTTTCGAGGCGGGAGTTAATTCGAGTGGACTAGCGCACGGGCACAGCTGATGGCATTGGTCCAAGATCAGTGTAAAAATAGTGCTGTTGTGGAGGCGATTGTCCCGCGCCGTGATTCGATGCCGGCCGACGGATTGACGGCATTGTGATAGATTAACATTACTGTCTAATGGTTTCTTGTTTACTGATATTAATTTGTTTTTATTGGATCAACTTAGCTTAAACCCATGGAATGGAATTTCTAAGATTACCAGATAACAGATTCGTTTGTGTTATTAAGGGCCTGTTTCACCACTTATGAGTAAGTTCTTGTTAGCTTATTCGACAGATAATTTGACGTATTTTGTATGAAAATATGTCAAAATATCTGTCGGATAAGCTAACAAGAACTTACTCATAAGTGGTGAAACAGGCCCTAAATCTTATTCTTAGATAATTTCTAGATAGAGTGTGACATTCCATCATCATTTAGCCACTACAAAAGCAATCATTCTTACAAAAAGTATATATTCAACTGTTATAGCAAAGCATTATTTTCTTAGTTAAAAAGCTGATAGTAATCATATAAAAAAAAGGATTAAATTAAAATTCAAAACATTGGATTTACCTAGTATTTTGGTTGCCTCCTACGTTTTGTAAACTGTAGATGTCTTGTGATTTTGCTTTAAAGTTTTATATAGGCGTTAGTTTACACACATATTATTGTACGTACCTAATACTAAATTACATGTACTTACTCTATAACACTCAAGCCTGGCTAACATTGAAATAAGCAGAGATACAAGTAATCGATTTCCTGCCACTTCCTGATGCACCTCTTTCGCATCATGGTCGTTCTTGGTTTTTGATAATAAGTTAACTGACCTTTTTTCAATAGAAGTCTGTGCCTTTTTTCAACTTTAAAACAACCCGACCCGGTTGGTCTAATGCTCATTTGGGAAGATGGGACTACAATGGGACTACTACTATGGGCGTTACAATATCGATGAGCGCTTGATTTTAAATTATTTAACATAATTTGCTGTAAATAATATCGCAGTAAATTCTGTCGATAATAATAATTTCAAAATTAATAAAAAATAAGTTTTCCGTTTTGCCGGTACGGAACACTAAAAATCGTGATGACCACTCAAAGAAGCTCATTTAAAAAAAATGTGAGTTCACTTCACACCGTGACTAGGCGGTTATTCGATCTTTTGAACTTTGAGCTTTTGATTTTGGATTTTGATTTTTAATGATTTTTTTTCCTATTAAAATTATAATCTAATCTAAACTAATATAAAACTGTAACGGGGTAGCTGTTTATTGAGGAAAAATACAGTGGTTAATAGTAATAGTATAAAAATATAAATGTGTTAAAAATCAGAACTAAACAGAGAGTCCGTCGCGGTTCGTTTCTGGCCTAAACGAGCCCATAACGCTTGCGGCGTTACCACGTTGGATCGCTAAGGCAATATGTTGAGCCAGGAAAGAACCAGACCGTGGATCGCAGCCCCTATCCCTCATCCGGCGACCCAACTCTCGAGCCAGGTTCTTTGCCTCAGCGCTCCAGGGACCGCCCGTCTCAACTGCGAACGGCACGAATAAATAGTTTGCCTCCAAGGCCGCGTACCAGGAGTGCTTCGAGCGTGCGGCGCACTCTGCAGCTGACCCGGCTACCTGTGAGGTACGGCGAAGGTACGTCGGAGCGTAGGTACTTACACAGGTTGCATCCCAAAGGAGGCACCGGCCCTTCTGCCAGGGGATAAGAGTCAGGCCGTCGGGTCTCTTGCCATCTGTGCGGCTTAGTCCTGTGGGCTCGAGGACGTTTGGGACGTTTGCCGATATCAAAGCACGATGGACGAGGTCATTTAGAACGTGGTGGCGTGAGAAGCGGCCTGCTGATTTCTGGCAACTGAGGGCATGATGGCCGTTGGCTAGGACGACTGAACCACAGACGCAGGGATGGGGGACGCATGTGTCGGAGCCCAGTCTTAGAGCGGAGGCTATGCTAAGGGTAGTATTATCAAGCAATGTCCCAAGGTGTGGGGAGGGCAAGGCATGCAGCCATGCTCCTGACTCTGGTTTAGAGGCGGCCCGGAGCCTCGCCAGGTCCGTGCCAGTGGCGGATCCTATAAGTTGGGCGAGGATTGCTTTGGAGCGGATTTCGTCCCAGGCTCGCTGGCTGCCAGGTGTGTCTGGTACATCCTGGTTTGGGTGTAGGAATGACCATGCTGTTAAGGCGACATCGACAAAGGGCAGGCACAATCCGTTGCCGTTGACGGCTAGGATGCGAGCGACGAGATTAGCTACCCCGTGCGATGACGCCAGAAAAGCGGCCAGGCCAACGTCCTGAGTGCGGCGGATGCCCAGGCCACCATGCCGAATCGGGAGAGCCGCTTGTAGCCACTGATCCTCTGAAAGATTGACGTTCAGAATGCTCTCGAGGGTGTGTTTTAAAGCATCATCTAGGATGGAGACGTCACCTGGAGAGAGGAATGAAGGGGCTGTCCTGATGGCATATGTGAGCCTAGGCATTGAGAAGCATTGTCGCAGTAGGGTCAGAGCGACATGTGCAGGAAGGTGTTTAAAGTGTTCCGAGATGCCAAGCAGGGATTGTCTTTTGAGTTCCAGCATAGCGGGGATCGCATCGGGGAAAATGGGGGAACCCAGTAAGGTAAATGATTTACTATCCAGGGTCTTCAGGCCAGGTATAAGAGCCTCAAAATGAGAGAAGTAAGATGACGCTGTCTGGCTGCATGCGAAGAACTCGCATTTAGTCGTGTTCACCTGCAGGCCAACGTCTTTGAGACGGTGTATGGTTTCCCGGACGTCATCCAGGACACTGTCTGCACTACCTGCAATAGTTCCATCGTCCAGGTACCAGATGTTGAGCGGTGATTTAAGAGAAGATATGATTTTATGGATGGAAACTGTAACTGAAGTGTGTCTGTACATTGAAGATATTTACAAAAAAAAGGTTACGATATGGTTTTCAGGTATCCCTGACTCGAAATCAACCTTTTTTTTTAGAAAATTTGTCTGTTTGTTTGTCTGTTTATTTGTTTTTTTGTTTGTTCGCGCATCACGTAAAAACTACTGAACCGATTTTGATGAAACTTTTTTTGTTTTCTGGCTTATGATCTGACTTAAAATCTGGTATTTGTGCGGACGAAGTCGCGGGTAAACACTAGTAATTACTAAAAGTACCTTACTACGCAATATTGTATATGTCCGGAGTCGATTGATAATAATCCGGACGATTATCTTCTTCTACTTCTTATCGTGTGGGCAAGCACTGGTGTCAGAGTTTTGTCATACCGCCTCACTATGGTTCAAAACGCACTTTCATCTAGACAATATTATTTGATATTTTTAATGTGATCTAAACACAACATCTACCAATTCAAGTTTTGTCAAAATATTATATACTAAAGATAAAATTATGAGTCCTATTTATTCTATTTACACTAAAACACATAAACCAATATAAAATGAACTATTATATATTTTACAAAGTAAGTAAATAAATAAAAATAAAATAAAAATATTTATTTCGAGCAACATGGGACTCATAGCGTGTTAGTAACAATATCTTAAACCTAAGTGTTAGTATTTACATGAAGGTTGTTACAGTGCCTTATGTAGGGACAGTCCAGTCTGTCCGCTATCATGCTCAGGATGCTGTTGGAGCTGGCCCGCACCCTGCACACCAGGGAGGCGGCGCGCTTGCGCATGGTCGTGTAAAAACAGTCGACGTGCGCCGCCGCGAACATTCCCGAGGCGCTGCAGTACCGGGGCAGCCCCATCAGCACCCTGAACGCGTGGTTATACTGATACGAAGGGCTCCATACGATTTCTTTGAATATGTCGCCCACAGACTGCACGTATAAAATGCTGTACAGAAGGCTCTAAAAAGAGTTTTTTTTAACTTCTGAGTAACTTCTTCTGTAAAATAAAGTATATATTCGATTTGATTTGATTTGATCGAAGATTATTCAGTTTCGTCGTATTATTCAGTATTCAATAGTCGATTCCCAGTAGGTATTGTTAGGCAATGGTTTGGGTTTATAAAATACCTGCTACTATTACCTGTTATATTATAAGACAAACAAAAAACATACATTCTTATAAAGTTGTTTTATTGGTTATGTATGTAAAATCCCTTATTTGAAACAGGTGTACATTTACATAACCAGTATTTTCGTTCATTATTATAATTCTGTCACATGAGAAACATCTTCGTATATTGACTCTAATTTGAAATGAATCACACACGACAGCCCATTATATTTTAAAGGTAGGTATAGGCGTTCAAACTTGTTTTTTTCTTGTAAAAGGCGATGCGCAATACAATCGTCTTAAGTACCACTGGGGGGATGTAGGGTTACCAACCGTCCCGTAGATGCGGGACATCCCCTATCTAGGGACCATAGAAGAGGTACTAGGTACTATCTTCCGAAAGTTGCGTTCGGGAACATTAGCGTCCCGTTTTTATAAATAAAGTATACGCTATTATACTAAGATACCAGCAGAGGATATTCTAAACTTGCCAGACAAAAAGGTTAAATCCCATGTTAAACAAGTCCTCTGTAAAAAAGGTTACTATAAACTCGATGATTATTTGAATGACCAAAATGTCTGGTCTTGACAATGTTACATTAGTAATTCAATATTTGTACTTTGTATATTTTGTTTTGTTTAAAAGAAGTGTGTTGTAGAGTTTCTGGCCGCATCTTCTCTACAACGGAACGCCTTCCGAAGCGGTGGTAGAATAAAAAATGACGTCAGAAAGTTATCTATGTGATATTATATTGAATAAAAAATTTTGAGTTTTGAGTTTTTTTTTTAAAGGGTCCTTCTTAATATGCTGACACTTTTTTAAGGGGATGATCAGACCGTCAAACTGAACAACTTTCTCTATGGGACCAACATCGAAAACGCAAAAAAAATCAACTGTTATATCTACAGGGTCCTTCTTAATATGCTGACACTTTTTTGAGAGGATGATCATTGGATAGAAGATTTTTTTTTCGCGATTTCGATTTTGGTCCCATAGAGAAAGTCGTTCGGTTTGACGGTCTGATCATACCCTTAAAAAATTTCAGCATATTAAGAAGGACCCTGTCGATATAACAGTTGATTTTTTTTGCGATTTCGATCTTGGTCCCATAGAGAAAGTTGTTCAGTTTGATGGTATGATCATCCCCTTAAAAAAGTGTCAGCATATTAAGAGGACCCTGTATACTAGGTGATTTTTTTTAATTTCATTGATTGTTCAGATACCCTGTATAATCCTCCTCCATCCAGGATATTGATAACATCAGGCTACCTGGCTACTGGATAGGTACAATGTTTGGAAATAATTGATAAACGCAAAGGAACATGGTTTGCGATCAAATAGCTAATAAAAACCGGCCAAGTGCGAGTCTGATTCGTGCATGGAGGGTTCCGTACCACCATACAGTACCAAAAAAAAATGTTTCTCTGGAATCCTTAGCTTAAGCCCGACACACAATTGAACTGTTTTTATTAATTGTTGTTCTACCTTAGTTTAATAGTTTATTAGGTACGCCAACGACACATGGCACTGCTACCTTAGAGTACCTATATGCACTTTAAACGTTTGGCACTTGTGTGTATTACCGTTTTTTTTGAGCAAAATAAAAAAAAAAACTTGATAAAACAAGTTTCCTTATACAAGAAACTTGAAAACCCCTTTACTTTTTTCTAATGTTTTAATAAATCCCCATTAATAACGCATATTGTATGTGTGGAAATTTCAACCGTCTAGTCTATTGTTCAGAAGATACATCCGTTTATAAGTAGGACAGACAGCGTAGGCTTATGAATAGGCCGTTGGCACCCTTTGGACACGGAACCCTAAAAATCTCAAATCATGTGCCATTGAGTCGATAGAAGATTGTTAACTATCAATGAACCTGAATGACCCTGCATGCTATTTAGTTAACTTGATAGAATATAAACAAAAGCTAGAGTCTAATTAAACTTAAATGGAGATGTTCATATGACCTCTAGACCATGCAGAGCTTAGACGATTTATGTAGGGACCAGCCTCGCATTTACATACAATTTTAAACCTTATCACTAAACGCGACAGCCTATAATTGCGAACTTATCACGTTTGGGGTTCACACGACACTGTTTTTCATTATTTTTAACATTCAAAATTAGAATATAAAGTAATGTATGAAAGTCATGCTACCTCGCCTCCCGCAAAAAGTGGCAGAAAAGTTTGTTAGTAGAATTATACGCGTAACTTGTCCGTATTTAAATAGTCTAAGATGTAGAAGTAACTAGTCAGAGGTGCCAAAGTCACCAATTGCACAGAATAAATTGTGTAGCATGTATTGAACACGCCCTTGAGTGTTGCAACGCTCGCCCTGAGCTGCACACATTGTATTCTAATGTGAATCACTAATAATGATTACAAATAAATTACATTTCGATTTTTTTCCCTAATTCTTATTGGCATTGACCTAGGCCTAGAGAAGACCTTTGGTATAACAATAAAGTTTACGGTATGTGTTTACGTTTATTGAGATATAAAGTGTCAGATTATAAAAAAAATTATACACGGTGTTAAATTAAATGCGTTCCATATTAAAGTAGGTAGGAGGAGGGGGGCATGTAATGCGGAGAGATGGGTGTCATGTTGCAAGACGAGTGTTAAGTATGAATGTGGATGGCTGCGGTAGGAGAGGAAGGCCGAAGAAAAGATGGATGGGTTGTATAAAGGATGATATGGTGTAAGAGCGAGTGCTGAAATGACAGAGATTAATGGAAGAAGACGACATATTGCGCCGACCCCAAACAATGGGAAATAGGCAAGAGAATGATGATCACAGGGGATGCTTCAGACTATAAAACTGAACAACTTTTACTATGAAGCCAACATCGAAATCACAAAAAACATCTACTGTTCATAGGAAAAAATAGCTCCTCGAACTGAAAAAAAAATGTATTCCATTAAATGGAGTTGAATTGATCGCTTTTTGAGTAGGTACAATGACCGTGGCTTACTTTTACTAAGTAATTTGATCCAAAAACCAATTTTTTAAAGTGCTGATTACGAAATTTATGTCCGTTGAGGTAATTAATTATGTGCGGAAACGTGCTGCGCCTGCTCAGCTGTTTGGATTTAGGGTTTCATGATGAACTTACGGGAAGTCATGATGAAAATCATAATTATGTCTATCCGTCTGTAAATACAAATAAAAATTAGTTATTGCTAAAATGTGATAGGAAATAATGTGAGCGAAAATACATAATACAGGACCTTTCATAGTTGCCATACTTTGAGGGCTGATTGTACCCATGATACTGAACAACTTTCCCTAAGAAACCTATTCTCAATTTTTATAAATTGGCAAAAAAATGTTTGGACTTTTCATACTAAATGTAATCAACTGATCGAACGTTTGTATCAAAAGTCAAAAAAAAATTGCGAATTCCCTATAGGTTTCTTTGTGATAGTTGTTCAGTATCATGGGTACAATCAGCCCTAAGGGTATGGCAACTATGCAAGGTAACACCCATATCCTTGACTCTCTTCCAAAAATAAAATTTTAAAAATTGCTGTAATTTGTTGCAACTCGAAAGAAATACCATTTATAGTTTTCTATGTGAGCTAGAATTGGTTAAAAATATAGGTACCTAACCTACATAAACCTATCCCCATACAGGATATGTAAGGAAAAGTATCCATAACCTTTAAACTTTACTATACTATATAGTCCAATCATTATAGGGTTTGACCCTAACAATAATTCATCTATCGCTGAAACTTTACAGTGTGAGAAAGTAAAGTATACAGATTACGGTTGACAATAAATAATCTAGGTTTAATTTTTTCCGGTCCTAGATTATTTGTCAACCGTAACCTGTATACTTTACTTTATCACACTGCAAAGTTTCAGCGATAGATGAATTATTGTTAGGATGGTGTCCCATCCCATACAAATTAAATTTTAGTTTAAAAATTGCAATATATGGCGTTATGGTATCGATTTGTAATTAACGTTTACGTAAACGTGTAAATTGTTACTAAAAGTACATGATCTGACTACAAAAAAATCTCATGAGCCTCGGAAAATCAAGCAATTTACTTTGCCCGAAGACTGCCCGAGTTACGGCAGTCGCGTTTCATTGTTTGACGTTGGGCATCTGTACTGTATAGTATTATATAATCTGTGGTTAGGGTGTCCATACAAGAACACTCTAAAATGAGTGGACTACTATGGGAAGAAGCAAAACCGTCAGAACAAAAAAAAATCAGGTGTCCCATACGTTTGCATCGAGTAGGTATTGCAGTTTAGTATGGGACAGCAGATTTTTTTTAACCTTGTATGCACAAACCCTACGGTTCAGAGATTTTAATATTTCAAATAGGTGATTAATAAAGTAGTAGTTTATTTTGTTTATTCATTTAAATGTTAAGGTGCCTTTAACATTAAGGTCCTATTGCGACTCGATTTAATCATAAATATTATAATAATGCCTATATCTACTATAAAAATATATAATATTCTATGGAAACTGGTTGGGGCGTGATTTTAGCATGCCAAAGTATTCGAAGTTTTAATATTATCTTAGTAATGAATATGTATTTCATTCACGCTAATACGACAACTGCGGAGTAATCAACTCTAACCAACATAAAAAAGGAGGATTCTACATGATCATCGAAGCGTATTAAAGCACCATTGTTTCTTTTGTTCTTGCACAATCCAGCGAAATTCACAATAATGTTCAAATTGCTAATTAACATGCTATCAATAAGATATCTTATGGGTAATTACTACTTGCAGCTCAAGTGAGAATATTCTAAATACGGAGTCCTTCTTAATACAATTACAAAATATTGTAAATATTTTAATTACGTTTTTATTCTTTCTGTGGTGATTGATTGATTTATGTGAGTTTGGGAATAATCTATTTATGACAATAACTATGGTATTGCTATAAGGCAATGCTACAAGATTACAGAGATTCGTTACTACTAGTAAAACGTAAATGTACTGAGTTTTCAGAATAAACTTTGACTATCCCGCGGAAAATACAGTCGTGAGCATATGCCATATCATGCCAAAATTATAAAAAAACTCAAACTAGTTTTTTCTTTCAGCATCAAACTTTCATTCGATTTTAAACTTTAAATTTGTGTCGAATCTTTCAAAATATGTAGTCTTTATTTAGAAATTAAAGATTCTGTCTACCCCGACAGAAAATACGGCTGAGAGTTTTTGTTTGTATTCAATATGTACCAAGGTTGGACACCAACACGCCCAATTTAATTTAAAATTGAATTTAAGCCTCAAATGAACTGCAAGAGAAGGCTTGAATCGTTTGCCAGTCACCGACTAATTAAATGTACCAGTTTCAATAAATTATTATATTATATTGGATTTAATACAAAAATGGCAACATTGATAATCGAGGTCCAAATCCACTTTAACATATAAATTGTCCTTTAGGCGAAAAGCCCTCTAGTACGGTGTTGCACCTCGTTTTTGATAAATTTTTAATTGGTCATCTAGGTTAACATGCGTCTAACCTTTTATTTTTTTCCGACAAGGTGAACACAATATTATTACAATACCATAGAATGACAAAAGACGTGTGGGCTATGTGCTTTGACTATTTTATTATAAGGACTGGCAAGGCAAGGCTTTGCGGTAGCATTTCCCCTCTGCCACGGTATAAGAACAATTTTTGATCATGTGCATTTACATTAAATTTTATACCTTATCACTAAACGAGACAGCCTATAATTGCGAAACAATCAATTCGAACTTAGAACGTTTGAGGTTCACACGAGACTACTTTTCATGATTTTTAACATTCAAAATTAGAATCTAAAGTAATGGGGAATAAAACCCGAAGTTGAGGATTTACCTTGCCCCCCTCTAATGTTTGTTAGTAGAATTACACGCGTAACTAGTCCTCATTTAAGTAGTCAAAGGCTCTGTGTGTGAATCTCAAAAGGTTCTGTTGTGCCACATCAATTTAATGATTAATACATAAGCAGGTTTGAGGTTAGTCATATCACGATAAAAACTTTAACAGATTTTCCGTTAGTTCTTGGAACATTATCATCATAAAGAGTGTCCCTTAAATTAACGTTTAACTTTAAGAGGTCCTGCAACCGCGCCAAAGCTCGCTGCATTGCATACAAACGATATGGGCTTCAATTTTTTTTTAAGTATACAACGAAACGTTCGTCGTAAGACCATCCGCCACCTGGTGGACGACGGCGGTCCAAAATGTCCTTAAAGAAGCATCATCTTGACATCAACAGAGCACAAAACTGTTCAATGGACAAGATGGACATGGATATTGTCAGGCACAGATATTGTGTTCATCTGACAGATGACACTGACAGGTAAATATCCAAGAAAACTATGTTTTTTGGTCCTGCTTCTGGTCCCTTTAGATAAGTCTATAGAGGGAACAGGAGTGGGTACGGGTCGGTGCACCCAGGGAGTTTGTGAGTTAGTTTTGGGATCTCACTGGCTTGCAGCGAAAAACCCGAATAGAGGGTCGGAATTTCTCATGAGCTTTTTCTTAAGTACTTTGGCATTGGCATAAACATTCACCACATTACGATAGAGCTATAATTTTAAAATTCAAATTATAGAAAGGGGGCACGAAGCTGAGAAAGGTATTGGAGGGTCACTTGCAAAAACCATTATGTAACTTATTACTTTGGAAGTATAGCATCTACAGCCCGACCAGAAAAATAAAAAACCTCGCCATGTTGCGGAAAATCAATGGAACTAATTTTTGTACTTGGAACACTGACATTAATAGTTACCTATTTGTTATGCTAGGCTGCAAAGTTGTTTTTTGGCGCGAGTACTTATATTGAAACCTGAGCAAGCGAAGGATTCAAAGGTACGAGACGCAGAATAATTTTGCAGCCGAGCGAAACACACAACTTTTCACCTCACAACGGCGA
The DNA here is from genome assembly GCA_963693445.1 of Agonopterix heracliana. Taxonomy (NCBI): domain Eukaryota; kingdom Metazoa; phylum Arthropoda; class Insecta; order Lepidoptera; family Depressariidae; genus Agonopterix; species Agonopterix heracliana. The sequence continues at coordinate 4,204,136 of OY856312.1, read as the reverse complement.
GGAAAATGTTAGGTGCAAGCACTATGTTTAGATGTATAGAGTGAACATCGCGCTTCATGACGTTGTCCCATTCTATTGCGGCTATATTACTCTTGCATTTAGTCACTGTCTCACTGCGGTCACGTGTAGCAGTTTGATTGAAAACCAATAATTGATCAGCATAAAAAATTTCCTGGCGTGTAGTGTGTACTGAGACACTGCTCAAATAATTCAGGAAATGTAAGGAAATGTAAAGGAATAACTTCTCATAGGTAAACAAGATGAATTAATAATTAAAATGCATTTTAAATAAGTATTATTTTAAATGATATTTTTATCCCACACTGGAAAAATAATAATATGCAAATGCAAATAAGGACAAATCTATACGTGAAAAAGAGAAGACAAGAGATATTGCTACTCAAAGGGATTATATTTAGTTATAATCTCTTTGTTGACACTCAAATAAATAATAGTGAAGGACAAACCCACATACGCGAAAAAGAGAAGACAATAATATGCACGAATATATGCATAGTTCGTTATGTTAGCAACATAATCTTTTTGTCTTTCTCACACGTATGGTTTTACTATCTTTTTATCTGGACTCGAATGGATTCGAATTTTAAAAACTCTTTCCACGCTAGCGGATAAAATGCACTTTTGCACTCAGATTTCGAATGATAAACAAAATCTTTCCGAGCTTGTGAGGTGAAAAGGTTATATTCGATTGCAGCGCCCCCAATCCAGGTTTTTTATATTTCTGGTCAGGCTTTACCGATATTATTTTATTACCATTATTTAGAGGAAAGAAGCCATTACCCGGTACAAGATGTTTCCCGTAAACCACTGCAGCTGCGTCCCTGATAGAGCCTACCTGTTTTTTTTAGCCTTTTAGCCTTGCCATCTCCATCGTGCAGCAGAAACGTTCGTTTCACAACCATATTTCAAGATCAACTTTCATATTCGAACGGCCTCGCTGCCTATGTCCTGAAATTGTATGTTTGCAACACAAATTTTTGTTTTTTCCTGGGGAACGCTTACTTCCTAGCTGCACTGGAAATTCAAGGACAGTCAATGACCTTAAGCTTGGTCTTGTCTTGGGAGCTGGATCCAGAATCACGTTTTACTGGACGAGTATGTACTTGGTATTGAAGCAACTTATTTGTTTTTATTATTTTAGGGTTGTTGGACAAGTACTCTTAATAAATAAAAAATTTAGGCACGTACCATGTGCAGAAAATTGCAATACAATTTAAGATGACTGAGATTTGTTACATTATTATTCGTATGGCTTTTCGTTCAGCCAGGTGACATATTATTCTGCACTTGTTTACCTATGTGCTCGATAGTCTGCTCCGGAGTACCACAGTCACACTCGGGTGCGCTTTTTATGCCCTACTTTTGAAGATCGTAGTTGCACTGACCGATTCCTGTTCTTACTCTGTTCAGGCTAGCCCACGATTTTAAGTCTAGCCAGGAAGCAGTTTTGTGCTATCGGAGACCAGGTCTGTGCCTGCCTGCATTTCTGATTGGAATGCGGAGTGCCTTTGGGGACTGTCATTGAAATACGATTTGATTCTTCGTCTTAGGTATAGTTTGGTTTTTATTATTACAAGGATTTTACTTTGCTTTTTTCACACCTTCACTTCAAGTTGGAAAAGCATTTTTGGCTATTCTATAGATGGTGAATCTTTTTAATAACGCTGTTGCCAACGACTTCTCGAATTTTAGCTTTAAGCGCGAATATCTCCTAGTCCTGTAAGATTTTTCAATTGTGTAAGACCTATCCAACGACACCTAAAATGGGGAGATTGGAACCATTCGTACAAGGGGGCACCTACGTGCAGTAGTCGTTACAGACAAACTAATTGGAGTAAGGAAACGTATAATACGTTCGTACTCAATTAGATTGTCTGTAGGTAAACGAAGTGGACTACGGACACTTACGTACACACGGCGACACATCAAGCTATACAAAACCAAGATAAGCTGGACGCGCGTAGGTAGAATGACGAATAGTGACGCGGGGCCAGCTTATGTTCGTTTTGTGTAGCTTGATGTATCGCCGTGTGTACGTACGTGTGGCCTCGTACGAATGGTGCCATTCTTCCCCTATTATAATTATTACATTTCTGTTTTTGGGTTGTAAATTATAACCTATCCTATCCATCCACCATCTTCGTGCCAATTTTTTTTTAAATATGTGCAAAACTAAGAGAGTAATTGAGAAGGGGACAGACGGATTATGATGAAACTGTAAGGATTCCTGAAGACAGATCGCGCTAATTTATAATATTTCGAAATTCGAACGAATTCTTCTAAACTAGACTTTATGTGATCGACAGCCTGAAAAGTCTAAGCGATCTGTCAAATGGCTGTGTAAAAAATTGTGTTTTGCTCGTAGAAAGAGAAGGAACTAGAAGCAAGCACGTGTATTGTCATATCACTCAGTAAGAGATGCACATAGCAAATTCGCTCTAGTTAAAAAAGGAGATCGCAACTTATTGCTGTCCTTATCGACGTAGCCACTTTTTTGTTCTACGACGGCTGCCTGACTCCGGAGTCAGACATCTATTTTCATACAAATTGTATAGGATTTTATGACTATCGCTGTCTCATACGCGGTTACACTGATGTTTCGTCTATCAGCGTAAGCGAAAAATACTTCGCCTATGGTTTTGCTTTTGCATGAGGGTTTGACTATAGAACATAAAGTTATTATACCTTACAGGAATAGAGTCAGTGACATGAGTTGTCAAATGACACAGTTTTTGGATGTTTTTTGGAGACTATTCGCAGGCAAAAATTCTAACGTAAAATCGTGGATAAATTAATGAAGTAGCGTCAGTATATTTCACAAAATTATCTACGATTTCACTTTAGATTCCCAATTATTCACGAAAACCGAATTGTAAAAATTGATTGGTGACTAAAAAACGGTTCTATTGATTCGCGTCACGTATCTCTTTCTATTATACAGTGGTGCCGCTAGGTACATCTCGCTCTCTCAGCTGTATGTTCCTCTATTCCTACCTCTATGCTATAGACAGACTCTTAAAAATGATTCTGACACATTTCTCCGACAGTCGATTCTCCGTCGAATGGTTCGCCTAAAGTACGTTTCGTTATCGAGTGTTTCGACAACAGAATCTTTCGCCTGTGAACGATTCGCCGACAGAACGTTTCGCTTCTGAATGTTTCGACGGCAGAATCTTTCGACAGCGAACGATTCGTCGACAAAAATTTACTTCAAGCTATAATAAAACGTTTACTTCTAGATTAAGTACAGATTGTATACAGGGTGTAACAAAACACCCTAGTAATACTTAATGAGGTTGTTTAGACCATCAAACTTAACAACTTTCACTAAATACGTACTGGTGCTTTACTTTGTATCCCGTTCCTCATCTCGTACAGTGGAGTCGTTGACCTCGTCAGATCCTAAATTTTGGGCGGACCTGCGCTGCGCCTGCGGCCAACACAAACGCTTCCGAGACTTTGATGGTCAATAACCTTGCAATGCGGAAATCAGCACCTTCTTTTTCATGTAGGTGGATTTACGAGTGTTACCATCCGCGTGTAATGGAGTATAAAATAAATCTCACTAATATTACAAATTTATTTATTTATTTAACGCTTTATTGTACACACGGAAATATACATTAAAAAAAACAGCATAATAGACAATTACAAAGGGCGAGCTTATCTCTAAAGAGATTTCTTCCAGCAAACCCGTGACAGAGAAAGAGCATACAAAGTGAGGCAGGCATAGTGTGCACATTTAACTAATAAATAATAAAACAGATTATGAAATACATAATATTATATAAAGATACAGGTATATACAAATGTCAATGTTTAGATGTTCGGATGTTTGTAACTCAATCAAGCTGCTGAACTGATTTGGATGTTTGCACGCAGATAGAAATAATTCTGGATTAACACGTAGGATATTTTTTTAAGGTCCACGCAGGCGGAGTTGCGGGTGGCTAGTAATAAATGACATAATTTTCTTATAAAAATTACTAAACATTCCCCATTTTCAACAGCATTTGAAACTACAGGGTGTATGTACAAGTATCATGAACCTTTAAACCACAACTCTACCCATTAAACTGATTAACAACTTTTACATACCTACTAACTGCGGGAGAATAAAAAAGTTGTCGACGCAAAAAAAGCTGCTATTCCATACTAAAATGTAATACCTACTCTACTCAAATGTATGAAAAAGGTGTTTTACCACGTGTGCATAATGTGCTTAGGCAGACTTCATACGCATCAGAATTTCATCTTCAGCGTATGCAGGTTCCCTCATGATATTTTCCTTCAACGTTTGAGAGCATAGTCGGTATTTCGTACATAAGTTTGAAAAACAACACCATCGACAGTTAGCTATATAGGTAGGTAGGTATATATCTCATTCCGTTAGCCATGTTTCATCCGGTTTTTAATTATGAGTTAATTTAACGGACGAGTTTACAAAATCGACCAAAACAAAACTGTTGTCGTGACTTATGAATTTATTGTTGTTTACCGTTTTACCGTTCGTATTCGTAACGCCCTCATATCCTCATAACAATATTTAAGATTTCTCAAGCAAGAAAACATAAAATACAAAACAGGCCGAAAGCGTGTCGGACTCGCCCATGATAGGGTTCCGTAGCCATTGTACTCGTATTAGAAGGAAAATTTGTAACAAAAAATAGTTTTCTTATTCGACGAAATGTGAGCGAGCTAACGACAGACAGAATGAACAAAAGTACCTACTTATATGGGTTCCTTGTTTGCTTACGGAATAAGTAACCCTAAAAAGTGTATAATATTTAAAAGTATTATCTATAAAATACTTTGAGGTTTTTGTAGTAAGTTGCACTTTTTCGAATCTGCGAATAAATATATGGTTATGTGCACACACATAGTTCTTATAATAATAATATTTCATAAACTTACCTATCTAATAGAAATAGGTTCAGGAGAAGTATGCAGGTAGAGTATTGTATTGTATTGTATTGTAGGCAAGCAGGCAAAGAAGCAATCGTGCAAGCAAGTATGCAAGTTGCAAGTGGCCAGCTCAGTTCAGACTCGTACCAATAAGTTAGAAAATCACTCTTATAGATACGTATATGATTTGGCTAGCTTTTCGGTGATAAAAACATCGTGGGGAAAACCTACATGATTTAATTACGAATGTCCACTCCTGAGGTTTTTACACTAGGAGTTTGGGCACTACTAGTGAAATGTGGTTATTCTATTTATGGCATATTTAGAACTAGCTATTGCCCGCAACTTCGTCCGCATGGATTTTGAGAAACTTCAGCAGCTCGCTGTACCCCTTTAGGGGTCGATTTTCGAATTATCCTTTCTTAGTGCATCCCTACATACCCTGTGAAATACGAGTAAGTATTCAATTCAGTTCGATTCATTTATTTTTTATCAGATCATAGATCCATAGAGGTGTTGGTAACAATGACGTAAGATACACAGGGTTCTTCTTAATATCCTGATACTTTTTGAAGGGGGTGAGAAACTTTCTCTATGGGACCAAAATCGAAAACGCGAAAAAAAAATCTGCTGTCCCATACATTTGGCTCGAGTAGGTTTACAGTTTTGTATGGAAGAGCTGATTTCTGTTTTGCTATTTTGATGTTGATGCCATACAGAAAGGTGTTCTGTTTGACGGTCTCATCATCCCCTTAAAAAGTGTCAGCATATAAGGAAGGACCCTATATAGGGTCAGAAAAAGTTCTACATTCACGAATGATGAAGTTGTCTCAATCAGTCACGGAAATGTTTTATATGCATAGATAGCTCTGACTACTTCATCGCAAAATAAAGACGTAAGCATACTACGTTTATGCATATTACACAGAAACTTATATAAAATTAAAACAACTTGTTGTGATTTATGATTTTAAAAAGGGTATTTTATAAAATCTAGTTTTAGAGCCTGTTTTACTGGCCAAAATGGCGAAGACGACACGACAGTGGCATTTACCATTTGACCTTGAATGGTGATTATGGTATATTATAACGATGAAACTTGATTTAAATCGAACACAACATTTTTATGAACATTTTGTGATTACTATTAAATTATCTATTATGATTATGAGTTTTTTTAACCTATGTACTTAACGTAATAACGACTGCTCTCAAACGGTGAAGAAAACGTTGCCGTCGTGAGGAAACCTGCACACGCTGAAGATGAAATTCTGATGTGTATGTGAAGTCTACCAATCCGTATTGGGCTAGCGTGGTGGACTATCGCCCACAAATCCTCCCTGAGGGAGGGTGTAGGACTGTGCTTCACAGTGTGGACGAATACATCGTTTAAATTACTTGAAAAATGTGAAGGGTGTATTCAGATAATGAATCTTAACATCTTTCCCTAAGAACATACGTCGAAATACGACCTACCTATTTATATAATGTGAATATTATAGCCTTCTTCTTTTTCTTCATAGCCGTTTTCAACCGTAATGGTGTAGGCCTCCTTCAGTCTATGCCATCCCTCTCGATCTTGTGACCTCTCTATCCATTCCAGCTGTTCTTTTGATATCGTCATACCAACGCATTTGCGGTCTTCCTCTTGGGTGTTTTTTTCCCCAGGGTCTCCACTCCAACAGTGCCTTGCCCCACGAGCCTTCTTTTCTGGCGATATGACCAGCCCATTGCCACTTGAGCTTCGCGATACGCTTGATGACGTCAGTGACTTTGCTCTGCTCTCTGAGCCACTCGTTTCGCTTTCGGTCTCTTAGCGTAACTCCTACCATCTTCCTCACAATTTCTCTCTGCGCTACTCTGAGTTTGTTGGTGACCTCCTTTGTTAAAACCCATAGCCTAGTTAGCGTTAAATTATTAAAGGTACTAAGTATACAAAGACAATTTACTATCTAAAAATCCGACACAATGACTTAAAGGGAGTCATTAAGATTTTTTATCTTAAATATTAATTTGTTCGCTCCTATTAGTGCAATGACAATGCCAATCGCGATTAGGGTTGCCATAAATAGTAAGGATTAACAAATTAATTCTATTTGAAACATTCCTGTTGTGGAGTGTTTTTTTTCTAACTTTTTTGCACTTTTGGCATGGAGAAAAAATAATATAAGTTCAGGGTCCAATTATGCTCACGGTTTTTTATGAAGATGGTCAAATCATGAAACTGGACAACTTTCACTATTGGACCAACATAGTATAACGAAAAAAAATCTGCTGTCCCATTCATTTGGGTAGAGTAGGATTGCAGTTTTGTATGAAACAGATGCATTTTTTTGCTATATGTATCAATTTTGGTCCAATGGAGAAGGTTGTTTTGTTTGATGGTCAGATCATCGTTCTAGGATCATGACCCTATATAGGGTCCTTCTTAAGGTGGTTTCCGTCCATACAAAACGTTGTCGTATAACACTCGTAGACGGTATTAATAAAAGTAATGTTTTATATATGGAAAAATAGCTTAGAAAATCTAGTTTGCGCATATCAAATAATATTTACAACTTATAATATTATTACGAAGATATCACGCTTTGAAATTATTCATACAAAATTTCAAACCCTTATATCTCCTTATATTAAATTAAATAAATATCTCCTTATATTACAAATTGTAAATATTATTTGATATGCGCAAACTAGATTTTCTAAGCTATTTTTCCATGTATAAAACATTACTTTTATTAATACCGTCTACGAGTGTTATAGGTACGACAACGTTTTGTATGAAATTGAAAGCTCTCCAACCACCTTAATATGCTGACACTTTTTTAAGGGGATGATCAGACCGTCAAACTGATCAACTTTATCTAGGGCACCAACATCGAAATCGCGAAAAAAAAATCAGTTGATCCATACAAAACTGCAAACCTACTCGAGCAAAATGTATGGGACAGCAGACTTTTTTTTCGCGATTTCGTTGTTGATCCCATTGAGAAAGTTGTTCAGTTTGATGGTCAGATCATGCCCTTAAAAACCGTCAGCATGACCCTATATGTTATGTTATTCCTAGGAATCATCTGCAAAGGCATAGCATATGCTCACGACTATATACCCCGAGGGGGTAGTCAGATATATTCTGAAACCTCAGAACATCCACGTTTCACCAGAAGTACCGAAACACTGTCCAGTGTGACGGGGGGTGAGCCCGTCGCCACTTATAATGGACAGTGGGTACAATACACGCCTCGAAATGGAAGCATGCAGGTTTCCTCACGATGTTTTCCTTCACCGAAAAGCCAGTGGTGTAACAAATCGTACATAAATTCCGAAAAACTCATTGGTACGAGTCGGCTTGGACGGGGATCGAACCATCGCCTCCTGCACGGCAGGCAAGGTTACTCGCCACTGGACCACCACGGCCTCTGCAAAGGCAAAACAACAATTTTAAAGATCTGATTCAAACTGTTCATGAATTTTGTCATCTTAAAACCTTAAAGACGCCAAAAGTGAGCCTGTAACAACAGATTCAAGACAGCTGGTAGATGTAGCAATATTTCTGACCACCCCGAAAGGGATACCTAATGTTCGTGAGTTTATAAAGGGTCATTCTTAATATGCTGACACTTTTTAAGGGAATGGTCAGACTGACAAACTGAAGAACTTTCTCTACGGCACCAACATAGAAATCGCGAATCATAGAAACCAGTAAAAATAACAAAAAAGGAGTTGCTGCCGGACACAATAGAAAATTCTTGTATCTGGAATTATAGCAGTTTTAATTCCCAAACAACCTACAAACAACTAACTTTATAACGCAGTGGAAATTAAACAAAAATTTAAGCCTTGGTCACACAAAATTTCCAGAAAGAGTATTTTTTGTATTTTGATTTCTTATCAAAATACAAGGATTCTCTGCTCATTAATATTTTAAAACCACAACAAACTAGTGGGTAGCCAGAAATACTACGACAGTAATTAATCAATGAACCTTCAATTAATCCAAACATTTTTCAAACAAACAACCTTTTGACACCATGTTACTTAAAAAAAAATTACCCAACCCATTGTCCGACGAGTCAGTGCCATAGGGTTACTGTTCAAGATCAACCCGAGTTTGTTTATTTAACTTTTATACGGCGAAAAATGCCGGCGCCGGATCATTGAGTTAACTACAATGGCGGCGCGCGCTTGCGTGCTGCTCTCGCTGCTTCACCTCTTAGCTTTTAATTCTGCCCGCGAATGCATAGAACTTACCCTTAACGACAAAACTATTTTAACCGACAGTTTATTAAACGGAACCGTGCTAAAATTGACCGCGAAAAATGAGAGTTTTGACGAAAGTGCAAGGTTTAATATTCTGGACTTGTGGGAGAGGTTCCCGAAAGTAGTTGTGCCGAGGAATGGCACCAGTGAGCAGTGCAGGAGGGATAGCCAGCTTTACCTGGACAGCCTGGACAAGCTGGAGCTGTGGGCGCTGAAAAGTAAATTTTTTCTTTCTTTTTTAATTTATTTTTTATTTTTTTATAATTATCTAAAAACTATTTTAAGGGTGTATTCAGATAAAGGAACTTACTTATCTAAACTTTGAACGTTCCATACAAAAGTGTGGATCAGTCGATCGATTTTCTATGGGAAGTCTAAAAAAATCACGTTCCTTAGGGAAACTTATTTCTTTATCTGAATACACCCTTAAGATGTTTATGGTAATTAAAACACAGGGTATTTTGAACTAGCTTTTGCCTGCGACTGAATCCGGGTGGATCTAGGAAAACTTTCACAGCCCGTTGCACCCCTAGCTAGATGATTATCGAAAATCCTCTCTTGAAGCACCCTTACATCGTCTGTAGAAAATGTGTCCCAAAATGTTTATGTTTTTTTTTATGGTTCTTTCTTCAGTAGTTTAGGCTGTACGTTGTCAGTCAGTCATGAAAATAATACGGTTCTTTAATTTTTTTCTGCGAATAAAGTAATTAAATTGATTTCATAAAAGTTTTGATTAAATTCTTTACGAATGTCACATTAAAATTTAATTATCATGTACATAGTAAACACTCCTTATCGATAAAAAATAATTTTAAAGGCTGTTTATTTTGGGTACCTATACCATTTTAATGACCTTGACCGGCTTTTGGATGTAGTAATTGGGCAGCAAGTGCAATATCTGGTTTTTGACAAGGGTAAATGTTATGTAAAACTGCATTATTTCAAGGGTAAGAAACACGCGCCTTTTTTGAACCCTCTCTTTTGTTTTTGGAACGTACTTTGTTACATTATGTTTTTTTTATGTAAGTAAACAAACATTTAACGATAGGTTCTTACATATTTAAAAAAAATGATTGAATTTGAACCAAAGCTACCTTAGCAAAGTTTTTTCCTTTAACTACCATAACCTTGACATTTCCTAATGCTATAATTAATCATGATGATATGCGGATATTTATTAACCATAATAATAATATAACAATAAATCTTTTACTATTGATTAAAGGAAACTTAAAATGGTTTATCAATCAAGCATCATTTAATACTTTAAACGGAAGTAAATAACTGGATTATTCTTTATGTGCGCACTTATAAAGTCACACAACAAAGTCCTATAACTAAAAGCTTTTTCTTCCAACCCTACCATGCGAATAGTCTTTCTACAAAAACATCGTTAGGTAATAAATAACTTTATTAATTTTGTTATAAGAAAACTTTTAAAATATTTTTCTGAATTCTACAATATTTTTATTGACCCCTGATTAAATAATGAAATACGTAATTCTCACCTACATTTCTTTCAACAGAGTTATTTACTTATTCTACAATTTTGCTATTGTCAAGAGCTCCACATTTCAACAAAATATTTGAGTCATCAAATCTGTGAATCAACCAAATAATTTGCAGGGAAAGTCCATTTGTTAAACACCTCTTTTGTTAATTAGGCATTTTGTTAATTCAACAAAAACATTGCGTGACATAATAACAGAGTACGATGAACCAATGAACTGACAATGTTATTTCGACATAATTGATGAACACATGTCATTTTTTGCTGCGATGAGTTTAAATAAAAAATAAAACGGTAAAGTTCGGAGTAGCAATTTTGTTAACAACAGGCAATAATTTCGCATTGAAATTCGTATTCGAACAGTGAATTAAAAAGAACGATAAATTATCCAAATCCAAAACACATATATATAACTACTACCTTTTGCCCGCGACTTCTTCCGCACCGGCCTATGAATTATAAAAATATATGAAACTAGTGTTTTCCCGCGACTTCGTTCGCACAAATTATATACCAGATTTTAAGTCAGATCATAAGCTATCAAACAAAAAACGTTTCATCAAAATCGGTTCAGTAGTTTTTGCGTGATGCGCGAACAAACAAACAAACTAACAATTTTGTCAATATAATATGGCGCTGCACGTTTTTAAATCGCGCTATCGAATGTTATTTGAATTTATATGAAGAGAACCGCTACTTTTTTATTCCTTACTAGTGTTTTCCCGCGACTTTGTCCGCACAAATTATATACCAGATTTTAAGTCAGATCATAAGCTATCAAACAAAAAAAGTTTCATCAAAATCGGTTCAGTCGTTTTTGCGTGATGCGCGAACAAACAAACAAACAAACAGACAAACAGACAGACAAAATTTCTAAAAAAGGTTGATTTCGAGTCAGGGATACGTAAAAACCATATCGTAATCTTTTTTTTGTAAATATCTTCAATGTACAGACACACATCAGTTACAGTTTTATAATAGTTTAGATTAGATGAATTTACGGTTTTATAATAGTAAGTAATAGTAAATAGTAAATAAGTAAATAAGTAAATAATAGTAAATAGTAATAGTATAAAATAAGGTCCTTCTTAATAGGAAATGCGGGCCCCAAATCCATACCAATATATTCCCTTGTTTCCTTCCCGGATAACACTAGAGCGAATTTTGTAATATACAATGGATGTTATCCACCTCTGCCCTGTCCCCATGTTCTTTTTTTATTTTATTTAGGTACCTACTATAAGAACTAGGAACTTTCTAAAACGACTAAAATTTTCCAATTATACTGCTGGTCTCAGACGAAATAGGGGAAATACGAGGTTGTGATTTCGTCTGTCCGAACTGCAGTTGTCACTTTCGCACTACTGGTAGCTTGGTTGCTCACGAACAGCGCGACAGTATAGATCTGTCAAAAACCTATTCTTCAAATGCCTCGCAGACTGCGTTTCCTCTTAATATGCTGACGGTATTTTAAGGGTATGATCAGACCCATACAAAAGTTGTTCAGTTTGATGGTCTGAAGAAAGACTAGATACCAGTTTTTAAGTCTAATAAGCTTTTAAACACAACAAATTTAATAAAAATCGTCAAGCCGTTTTTACGTGATACTTGAACAAACAAACAGACAGACAGACGAAAAATCCAATAATCGGTGATTTGGAGTCGGGGTCAACCCCATTATAGTAAAATTTTTTAACCGACTGCAAAAAAGAGGAGGTTCTATAGATATGTTTCTTTTCTTTTTTTGTTTGGTAATAATTTTGTTCACCGATATTTTTTGTAAATATTACGGTAAAAATAAATCTTCAATGTAAAGACACTTCTCTGTTACAGTTTATAGTGTAAATAGACACGATAAACATTTGTTTCCACTACAATCCCCTAGGGATGGTCAGGAACGTTACTACAACTTTATACTATCTTTTATATTATAATTGTAAAATTGTTCATTAGTATACTTTTTTAGGTCGTCGGTCCATCGATCCATCAGATTTATAAAAATCCAAAATGTTTAACCCCCCAAGAAAAAAAAGGTATATTATAATATATAGTATAGTATATTATAAAGATATAGTATATTCTAAGATTTATAAGATTTGCATGTCAGTCTGTGTGTGTGTACTGTGTAGGTGTCTGTCTGTGGCACCCTACACATAGGGCGAATCGGGTGAACGGATTTCGATGCAGTTTTTATTATGTAGGTACCCAAATGATCTTCACTACAAAGGAGGTCAACTCTCAGGTTTTTCAATAAGTGGTTTTTCCAAAAGGTATTTTGACAAATCCCTTATTATTTATTTCTATGGCAAAATTATGTTAATCCTTTATTAGTATTCCAAGCTTAAAGGTGCCGAGTAAAAAAAATTTTACACATAAAAACTGTTGATCTGCTATCACAATAGTCTTGTCACGTCTTAGTTTGTAGCTTATTATAGTAAAATATTACTTGGTTTATAGGGTCCTGTAGTCAAACAAGGAACCCTTATATTTTCGTCCATTCTGTCTGTCTGTCTGTATGCCCCGCTTACAAACTCGCTCATTTTTGCACCTATTGAATCATAATTTGGCATGAAGGCAGATAACATAGCATAAGCATAAGCATAGCATATGCTCACGACTATATTCTCCGAGGGGGTAGTCAGAGATATTCTGAAATCTCAGAACATCCACGTTTCACCAGTAGTACCGAAACTCTGCTGTCCAGTGTGACAGGGGGTGAGCCCGTCGCCACTTGTAATGGACAGTGGGTACAATACATGCCTCGAAATGGAAGCATGCAGGTTTCCTCACGATGTTTTCCTTCACCGAAAAGCCAGTGATGTTACTAATCGTACATTAATTCCGAAAAACTCATTGGTACGAGTCGGCTTGAACGGGGATCAAACCATCGCCTCCTGCACGGCAGGCAAGGTTACTCGCCACTGGACCACCACGACAACGCACGGCAAGGCAGATAACAGTAACCCAAAAACACAAATGTTAAATGTTATGAAGAAAGAAACACATTATAAAATAAAGATTTCGGTAAATACTTTGTGGGCAAGCCCTGGTGGCAGAGTTTTTTTCAGACCGCTTCACGGGCTCTGACGTGGTTTTATGTAACGACTACTACCACCAGAGATAGGAGCCGGGACCAACGGCTTAACGTATCATCCGAAGCACGGAATCATCTTTCCTTTCAGACAATCAGGTGATTCAGCCTGCAATGGCCTAACCAACTGGGGAAAAACGCACAAAGTGACATATCACGTGTCCCCCGTGGGAATCGAACCCACGACCTCCGTGTCATGAGCCCAATGCTCTTAACCATTAGACCACGCAGGTAGTCAAATAAATAATAAACAAACTAGATGGCGTTGCTGGAAATTAAATCGTGCTATCGTTAGGTTCCAAATTTTCTTTTAAGTAAGAAAATCTACATTACTACTATTTTTAACCCCCGACGCAAAAAGAGGGGTTTATAAGCTTGACGCCTATGTCGGTCTGTCTGTTTTGCGGTCTGTCTGTCTGTGGCATCGTAGCTACCGAACGGCTGGATCGATTAAGATGCCTTTTTTTAAAGAGAAAGCAAATTTATGCGAGAGTGTTCTTAGCTTTGTTTCATGAAAATCGGTTCAGTTGTTTTTATGTAACACTAGTGTTTTCCCCCGACTTCGTCCGCACAAATTGTATACCAGATTTTAAGTCAGATCATAAGCTATCAAACAAAAAAAGTTTCATCAAAATCGGTTCACTAGTTTTTGCGTGATGTGCGAACAAACAAACAAACTAACAATTTGGCAATAGATGGCGCTGCACGTCATTTAAATCGCGCTATCTAATGTTATTTGATTTCATATGAAGTAAACCGCTACTTTTTTGTTCTTCCTCATGATTTTACGGTTTTATAATAGTTAAGATTAAATTACAAATTTAAAAAAAACTCTCATGCATGTTTTAGTTCTTAACTGTCTTTAAGATATTTTAGGTCAATTAATGTGTTGGGGACCGCAAGGTCCGCAAGTGATTGTAAAAAAATTTTCATTTCATAGCGGTCCCCTACACATTAATTGGCCTAAAATATCTTAAAGAGAGTTAAGAAGTAAAACATATATTTTTTGAGAGTTACGCGGTTATTATTTTGGGAACTCAAATATACCAAAACGCGGTAAGAACCCGTTAAAATGTTTAATTCTAGATTAAAACATACATTTGCTTACATCAAAAATAATAGGTGACTGAATTATTTTATTTTTTACTTTTTAAATGTTTGTTTTTTCTTATTCTACTTAGCAATGGCTACGGAACCCGGCTATCATGGGCGAGTCCGACTCGCTCTTGGCGGATTTTTTACTTTACTTATACAGATCATGATATGCGACAAAAAGGTTACTTGAACTTTGTTCATAAAACTAAAAGTCATTTTTTCATTAAAATAATGATTCATATATTTTTGTATGATGCCAACATCAAAATCTTGTCGACAAGCAATTTGATAAATCCTTCTAAGGTTATATACAAAAATGTACTTATGCAAACTTTGTACTATAAAATGTCCAGTTCAAAAAAACGTTATGCTATTGGTATTCGCTAAGAGTGACCTCTGAACTTGACAGTTCAGAGAAAAAGATGGAAAGAGGATTTATAATATGAATCAAGTTACATTTAAAAATGTATATCCTGTAATTTCTAAAACGTTAAAAATTAATGAAATAAAAACGTTGTTAAATAATTGAACATCCATTTTGTATCACAAAATCAGTCTGCAAAATTTTTAAATGAAGTGGTTTTGTTACCTACCTACCATAAAATATGAATGTCTAATCGAAAAAGGTTGCTTTTTTACTAAAGTAATAAAACAGTGTGGGTTTTGTATTGGTACCTTCGTGTGATTTGCAATAATTTAAAACTAGATATAAAATAGGTATATATTCACAATCATAAATTAATAAAATGTTACAAAGGTTATATTTTTGTTTTATTTAAATCAAATGCTACATTAATTATTAAAAAATGTGTACCCAGGTGATCGAACTCACCATATTCAATGACGTCAAGGGCAAGCATAGGTATTAAATATGACTTTTATAATTACAGACAATCAACAATTTGTTGATCCTTTTAAGTAAAATAATCAACAAACCTATGCAGTTTATAAAAATGACTCAAAAATCTGAAAGGTCGTCGGTCGCGTCCCTACGAGACATGGAGTGGTATTTTTGAATGTCGAACGTTCAAATCAGAGCAGTAGAAAATGATAAAATTACTATGGATTATGCATCATTCGATCATGACTTTGAAAGTGTGAGATTCAAAAATTTTGAGTCGCTGACTGCGACCAGCCGGTTTGATTCGCGATTGGGCTTAGAGTAATTTTTTGGACTTGCCTTGACACCGACTCCAATAAAACAAATTAATGTTCTTGTACTCAGATGCGAATTTTATTTTTTCTAAACAAATGGTCATCTAAAAAAAAACTATCTAAGCTGCATAAAGATACAACACATAATCATCTTGATTGCTAAGTAAAGTAATTTATTCTAGAGATTCTAATACGGTCACCGTGGCAGTCTCGTCTCGTCTAACTACTCTTGACGCAACTTTTATTTCTCTTTTTTTGGGTTTTTTAAATTTTTCGTTATTTTAAAAGATAGTCGGAACGTTATATGTTCCGAAGCACTTAAATTTGATAAATTTGAATGTACCCCTCAATCCCCGCCTATTTTTCAAGATGTTTGCCGGGTAGGTACTGTACGTACCTACGTATATTCAAATTTAGCATGAGCATAAGCATATGCTCACGACTATATTCCTCAAGGGGGTAGTCAGAGATATTCTGAAACCTCATAATATCCACGTTTCACTAGTATTACCAAAACTCTGTGCAGTGTGACGGGGGGTGAGCGCGTCGCCACTTATAATGGACAGTTGGTCTAATACATGCCTCGAAATTGAAGCATGCAGGTTTCCTGACGATGTTTACCGAAAAGCCAGTGGTTTTACAAATCGTACATCATCATCATCTTATTTAAGAGCTACGCTCTTGTCGGTGGAGTATTCGCCACTCTTGTTTGTTTTCCGCTAGTGTCTTGAGTTCCTGGTACGACACGACATCAACCTTTTCCTTCACTTGGGCTAGATAACTCTGTCTGGGTCTTCCTCTGCCTCTTTTCCCCTCTATCTTCCCTTCCAGTATGGTTTTAAAGAAATTGTCGTTTCGTATCAAGTGTCCGATCATTCTTCCCCTCCGGTTTTCAATTGTTTTTAAGATATTTCTCTTTTCTTTAACCATTCTTAATACCTCTTCATTTGTTATTCGTTCTGTCCAACTTATCCCCTCCATTCTCCTCCAACACCACATCTCAAAAGCTTCCAGCCTGTCTCGATCTCGTTTGGTCAATGTCCACGTCTCGCTACCGTACAATGCAATGCTCCAGATGTACACTTTAATTAGGCGTTTTCGGATTTTGCTTGTTATCTTTGCTTTCAAAAGTTGTTTTTTGTCGTTGAAAGCTTTTTTTGCCATATCAATCCTTGTAACGAGGTCTGGGGTGCATCTGGAGTCATTTGTAATAAGACTACCCAAGTACCTAAATCGTACATAACTTCCGAAAAACTCATTGGTACGAGTCGAGATCGAACCATCGCCTCCTGCAGGGCAGACAAGATCTTATCTGAACATACCTTATTAGTGCGTTCACACACGATGACGCACTGACGGAGCGGCAGATGTCAGTCCATAGAACCACACCCGGTGCGCCAATGCGTCACCGTGTGTGCTTCTACGTACGGTTTCATACAACTCCTTGCTTTACAAATGACGGACTGACGTCTGCCGCTGCGTCAATGCGTCACCGCGTGTGAACGCACTAGGCTTATTTTTGTTCATCAGGAATGTGGTAGGTATTAAGGTAGATTAGATCATCTCTTTGGACTGTTGAGTCATCCTCATTCTTCCTCATTGTTAGTCCGGCCGAGATTCTTACAGTATTAAGAGGAAAACCTGCAGGTAGTTGAAAGTTGAAATGCACGAATTTTTAATACAATTTAGCATTACTTATGAACATTTCTCGTATTATGAGAGACTAAACCGCATGAAATACGTTGACCAATCCATATTATTACGTATAATTAGTTATTTGAGTTATTTCATAAAGTACTCGGAAAAAAAATTACACTTGAACTAAAATATAAATGTATTGGCATTAACAACCTTATGGGCTACATATGGTTCATAATTTAAAAAAATGAAAATCGCATTAAATAAATAATAGAAATCAGATTATTTAGTTCCATTTAAGTACCTACCTACCAGAATCTAGCCCGGACTAATATAATGATGATTATAGACAACCAAAAGCGTCGATGGCGCGTTGTGGAGAGCTATGGAAACTCAATCTTGAGGTCCGAATTCGAATCCGCATGGACCACATGCCATGTACCTATGGGTTTTTCTAACTTATATACGTAATACAGACTGCTCTCAAACGGTAAAGGAAAACATCGTGAGGAAACCTGCCCTGCCATGCCCTGCCCTGCCCTGCCCTGTCCTGAAGAAGAAATTCCTATGCGTATGTGAAGTCTACCAATCCGCATTGGGCACGCGTGGTGAACTAACGCCCATACACCCTCAGGCTGTGATGAGACAACCATGTAGAATACATGTCTACCTATAGATATAGAAGCATCCATGACTCGGGTACAAATATTCCTAATATTTTTAATAGAATGCTGACGGTTTTTAAGGTGATGATCAGACCATCAAACTGAACAACTTTCTCTATGGGACCAGAAATCGTGAAAAAAAACAGCTGTTACCTGTATGCGAGTGGCACAGGACCGAGAAGGATGGCAAAATAAGGAGGAGGCTTATGCCCTGCAGTGGGTAGATACGGGCTGAAAATTATGATGATGATGATACATTTGCGACGACTAGGTCTGCAGTTTTGTGTCGATCAGCAGATTTTTCGTTCCCGATTTCCATGGTTTATCCCATACAAAACGTTGCTCAGTCTGATGGTCTGATCATCTCCTAAAAAACCGTCAGTGTATTAAGAAGGACCCATAAAAACCTTGCGGGATTTGAACACGCTCTCTTAATATGAGCTATCGGAACGTAGCGTAGATAAAAAATTGTGTCACCCTAGAAAACCACACAACAATTAAAAAAACATTACCTATCTTTAATCGTTAGGCAATAGTTAATCTAGAGTTAATCAGAAACATGCAGGTCACGCCAATGTCGCGTCGTTCTCGTTTAAAATGCATCGCTGAACGTAATTTCACCACCGGCTTACATAAGAAGGTTCAACGGACAAAAATGACATTCGATAAATCGGTCTTGGCCGTGAACTGACATGTTCCATGTTACATTTTTATTACATACAATATTAGTACTTTAGCCTTCCAAAAAAGGGTCCAGAGTCCTTCCTTCCAGAGTTTCGGTACTACTGGTGAAACGTGGATGTTCTGGGGTTTCAGAATATCTCTGATAATATAGTCGTGAGCATATGCTAGCCTTCCAAAAAAGTTACTATCTAATTTCCGTTGTGAAATTTTTGTAAATTACATTACATTACCTACTGATATAAAAACCTAGGTTTTAAAAATCACAAACAGCCGTAACCATAAGTAATGACAAAAACAATTTTGAGGCCATAAGATTCGCGCCGAAGAATCTGCCCTGGTTTGCTCTGCGATAAATTGCAGGTCTGAAGCGACTCCTTTCGACTGTTCCACTCATAGTTCACTATTCATGTTGCAAGGTTCTGTTGTATAGCTTCAAACGCATCTGCACCATATTAAAATGGTACCAATCGGGGGATCAAACATATTTTTCAAAACAGCAAAAGAATCGTCCAATTTGGTCAAGAAATGCTCAAGTTATATCGTAACATGCAGACGAATTGATAAACCTCTTACTTTTTTTAGTTTGGTTAAAATACTTATTTTTAGTACCTAATGTTTAAAAACGTGTTTTTATTATTTTAAATGTGTATTAAATACACATAAAACTTGTTTGATAAAAATTTTAATATTGTGACGTCTTTCATTTTAACGATATTAACATTTTTGTAGTTTTGTTATTCAGAAGTCATCAAATAACAGAATTATTAGCAGTTTACCGTAACTTATGCAAATATACATATACCAAAAATCTAAAAGCCGTGACTTTTTCCTGACGCCGCCGTAATATAACGGAATAATGACAGTTTTTATCACCATCATATAAGATAAAAAGTACCTACTGCAGCTGGACCTAGACTAATAAATAGTGTAAACCGCGTTCAAATCGGTACCCGTTATACTCAAATGAAAAAACGTACAGAAATAAAAAAGAAAAACGATTATATTCGGATAGTTTTTAATTATCAAATGAAGGAACACAAATAAACCAATTTACAGCTCTTTTATTTACAATGGAAAGAAGTGAGAAGAATTCGGAATTTTATGTATCGGGGATATTATTACAGCCGTCATAAAAGAATTAGATGAGACAAAATGTTTCTCAGTTTCTGTCTTACTCTTACTAACCATAATCAGAATGATGCACCCTATAGTCCTGAAACCGATAGCAGACTTTTTCTCAAAGTGAAAACGCCAATTAGCCAAATCGCCAAAGGTTAGAATAAGAGTAGGTGCTTCTCCCCTCCATCCGCTTTGGCCTTAATCGTAAGCCTGCGATCAGTTGCAGGGAAGAAAAGGAGGAGGAAGGGAATAAGATGTTCTAGACCTGCCATTTAACGCAGACTTTCTCAAGTCCAAATCGTCCGTTAGCCAAATCGCAAGTGTAAAGGCAGATTGCACGATCGTGAACCCTGTCTCAGCCAATAAGGAGCACGTGCTCCTCCCCTTCGCCCGCCTTTGCGATTTAGCCTTGATCGTAAGCTATAAATTGCAGATCCAAAGGATGGTCTGAAATGATGAAGAAAACAGTTGACTAATGCCAAATGTTATTCCTCAGTGTTCGACGCCACGGCGAAGCCACCGTCCGGTATTCTCAGCGGGAACGGGAACCAATACGGAGACTTCGATGAATGCCTGAGCATCGACGGCGCGGTCAGGGGCAAATACTGCCTGGCCTCCCTCCAGGTCACACTCGGAGACCAGCTCGGGGACGTTGACAATTTGGTGCACAGCGGACATTATATTAGGAGTAATGTCACTGACGTGAGTACTGAGTATGCTACCTTTGGATTGTGTCTTGAGTTTTGTTATCTTCCCTTTAAGTATATAAGTTCTAACAAAATTAGCTGAAACTATTTTAAGGGGATGATCAGACCATCAAACTGAACAACTTTCTCTAATAAGTATCGAAATTGCGAAAAAAAAATCTGCTGTCCCAATTACGTTTGGGTCGAGTAGGTTTGTAAGGAACTGCTGATTTTTTTTGGGTGATATCGATGTTAGTCCCATACTCAAAGTTGTTCGGTTTTATAGTCTGATCATCCCCTTAAAATAGTTTCATCTAATTTTGTTAGACCTTGTTTAAACTTCCTAAAAACTCAATCAATCGCAATCTGCCTGTTCATTGTGCGCGCCTTTTTTAAAGGCCAAGGGATCGAGGCTATTCAGTCTGGTCAGACGTAAACAGTTCAAAATTGAGTCTTAATAATGAAATATTCCTTTATAAGAAGCGCTGGAATCTTTTTGATCCTCTGTTCCTTCTTTATTATTTTTCATTTTCATTTTCAAAGAAACACGTTAAGTACTGAGGTCATCGTCCCTTTTATTATAATCTTTAAAATATCAAATTTCAACAGATTTAATCATGTTTGTGTTCCTACAAGAGGTGGTAAGGTAAAAATTTGTGGGGTTAGGAAGTGTCCGTACTTTATGTAGTAGGTACCACATACTGCTTACGCTTCGGGGGTAATTATTCAATTTTCATCATCATCTCCAGCCAAGCAAGGTACCTAACAATGGCCTTGATGCCTAGGATGTCTGAATTTAAAATTAATTAAAAACACAAATAATGCATAACAATTTAACACAATAATAGTTTCCTGTCTATTTTTAACCATATTTTTAATTTTATAAATAAAAATGGGTGATAAAAACCAATGTGCCAAGATATGCCAACCATAGAGAAATTACACGCTCCTAGGGTGCCAACACTGCCAACTTAGGCCGTACAATGGATCTAAATCATAAAGGGTACCACTCCTCCTTACAAGCATTGGTACAAGAAAATTGGCAATGGCGTCGTCGATATTTCCAATTTAAGGTGTGTCCCTTTCTATCCAATGACGTAGCTCTACGATAATGACAGGAGAGGAGCTACAATTTTGTACGTTGGATTAGAAAGGGACAAAGTTAACGTCACAAAAAACAACACGCGACGGAAAAGAACGATCATTACCGACCACAAAGGAGTATTATCATGTTTTACGTCTTGTTAGGCAGTCTGCACTCCACTATAGAGGATTCCAAACTTCTTGGGCCGTACTGATTTGCATTTGTAGTGTAGCTCCATAAGATTTCGTGACCACAAGATCTTGACAAAGTTCATGGTCTCAATCCACTTCACATGTAAGCACAGTTGAGTACAATTAATAGTCCATAGGCTTAAGTAAATATAGGTACTTGTGACCTTTAAACATTTTTATGATACTTAACTAGTTGAATTGAAACAAAAAATAAACAAAATCAGGAAGCTTCTATTTCTGAAACACGTCAAACTCATTATTATTTTTATAACTAGTACATACGTACGTGTAGTTTCAGAGTGTTCAGAAAGTCAGAAACTTGTATCTTATATTTATAATTACCTTCCTATTCCTTATAACGCAGTTAAAGCATAGTTCACGTTTAGCATAATATTTTGGCTATCAGAATAAGAAAAAAAAGTTTTCTGGTTAATATTATTGTTCTTTGCTTAAAGTTTAATGTGTTTAACACGGACTTGAAAGAAAAGGTAATACAATCTCCTTTGTTCTACGAGGAACCCACACTCGCACAGATGCACTAGCTCTAGGCGCGTAGGTGCTGCAACCCGTCACCATTATGTACCGCGTGACAGCACGCACACAAAAGAAATGGGTGCTTCACTTAGGTATGATATTAGACGAGATTACGTCTGGTTCTTCTTTTAAGTCTGTGGTGTCTAATTTAGATTATGTCATTGAATATTGATTATTTTATTATTATTTATTATTCTTTTATAACTGCCTCCGTGGTCTAATGGTTAAGAGCATTGGGCTCTTGACACGGAGGTCGTGGGTTCGATTCCCACGGGGGGCACCTAGTGAAATGTCACTTTGTGCGTTTTTCCCCAGTTGGTTAGGACATTGCAGGATGAGACACCTGATTGTCTGAAAAGAAAGATGATTCCGTGCTTCGGATGGCACGTTAAGCTGTTGGTCCCGGCTACTATCTCTGGTGGTAGTAGTCGTTACATAAAAACCACGTCAGAGGCCGTAAGGCGGTTTGAATAAACTCTGACACCAGGGCTTGCAACCCACTCGATAAGAAGAAGATTCTTTTATGCATTCAGAAATATTGTTTTAGGTTTTGCGTTCAATTTTTACACCTGTATTTTAATCAGACCATTAGTAACAAACTGAACCTTAACTTATGATTATTGGAGCAATAAACATGTTTTTATAAATTTATGGTAAACGTATCATAAATTAGCCATCAACGCCCACTTTTCGGCAGCGATGACGTCAGAAACCATCTTTATCAAACTACAAATTGCAACCGGAACTCTTATAGAATTCAAGGTGTATCATCGAATTTAAATTCAAACCACGCCTTCTATATGGGCCCTAAGAATAACAATGAGACAAACAAATTAATATGTAGCTAAATATTAAATTTGAACAGTTTTTTTTCATACAGCACCTGCTGTTTACTCTCAAAACTCACGTACACTTATTATTTTAATTTAAGTTTAAGACGCTGTTATACCGTCGAGGCCGTTTTTTGAACACAAACGAAAGTGTTTTAAACTGTGTTTTAAAGTCTGAAATTAAATTATGTCTTATTTAAGGATCGGGCGGATGGGCGACTGTTCTCAATAACACGATTAGATTAAGTTTACTCGATAGAAAAAAATCCCAAAGTTACCCCTTTTTGTTATGTTTTTTCAATACTATGATTAAACTGCCGATATTTAACTTTTTATTCTTGTACTTAACTAAATACATTAAATATTTCTAGTGAACTCGGGAGAAGTTTTAGCTTAGAAACTCCCATGAGCAAAGATATTGACGAAAAACACGTTTTTTTGCGATCCTGGATTGGATTGGAGCGGGATGGCTAATTGTAAACTTATGCTTGCAAGAAAGAGACGCTTGCAGTGCGATAACCTAACCTTAACATTATTGTCTTTAGTGTTGCCGAACTATCGATAGTTTTAGCGATATCGATATATCGACAATGAAACTATCAAAGAGGCGTTTTCATTAAAACAAAATGGTTCAAAGACACTGGAAGGATGGCGTTACAATAAAGGGGATTAAGGGGATAATCAGACCATCAAACTGAACAACTTACTCTATAGGACCAACGTCAAAATCCCGAAAAAAATCAGCTGGCCCATACATTTAGGTATTGGCTCGAGTAACAGTTTTGTATGGAATAGCTGATTTTTTTTCTGCGATTTCGATGTTAATGCCACAGAGAAAGTTGTTCAGTTTGACGGTCTGATCATCTCCTTAAAAAAGTGTCAGCATATTAAGAAGGACCCTGTAGATTCTGGTATCTAGGTACATCTATAAAGTACTTATCCACACACATTTAGGTACATTTCCGTGACTGACTGACTGACAGACAACTCACAGCCTAAACCGCTGAAGACAGTAATCAAATTTGGAATATACGATATTCTACGGAGAATGTAGGGGTGAGAAAGGTTTTTTCAATGTTCTAATTTCACCAGGAATAAAGTAATAGGGTCCCATTTTCACCCTTTGGGTACGGAACCCTAAAAAGCAAAAGTGGAGTGGCAAAAGCTAGTCGATAAGTATGTGACAATGTCCAAAACTTAGTAAGCGTGGTTTACGCAAGTTAGATCAAATTTCTTTTAGTGATATTCAGGGTTCGAAGTGATAATTATCATTGATAATTATCATGATAATTATCTTGATAATTATACCTTGATAATAATCTTTGATAATTATAAAATTTATCGGAAACACAAAAAGCTTGCGCTAGCAATGTCACGCCATGTATTCCCGATCACGCCTCACGAAAAAAGAAGCTCACAAACACGAAATCATTATTCGCACTGTTTTCTGTAGTTTTTCTCAATTATTTGTTATTCATTGTGATGAGAAACTATAATGCCAAAGACTAGGTGCTGTGTGGTCTGGATAACAGTGTATTCAAGCAAAAAAAGCCATTTCAGAACTTTTCGTTAAAAATTTCTCTCAAAACTAAGAATCAGGTTGGATAATTGTCTGATAATTATCCGATAATTATCATGGTAATTATCAATGAAAATAATTATCTTGATAATTTCGAACCCTGGTGATATTAGATACAATCGCAAGACTAATTTCTTGGTTCAAAAGTCAATCGTGACAAACACTTAATAACTTTTTTTAAATGCACAAAAACCGATAAATGTTTTTACGCATTTTTATCATCATGAGATGACACCAGGTTGGAGCTAAAAAAATTTTTAATTTTCCAGTTTTATCCTATCGCGAAATAGGTATTGTCGCGATCGCATTAAACTTTTAAAAAACCAGTTTTCGTTTACGATTTAATTCTATCATTTTTGTCTCTTTTGTTATTTTATTATTGTTTATAGCGGATCTAAAATTCATGACATTTCGAAATTCTGGTTCTACATTAGGTGGCAATATCAAGTTTTATGGATAGGTATCGTAGGTTAAATTCCTAGTATTTGTTACAAGTTTATCGTATCGAATGCGTGCGATAAGACCAGCGCACCTCTATTGTTTCTTATACCATACGTCCGATTGCGATGAAACTTTGGTGGGCTGTTATGCGAGATCCCGCGAAGTTTTCTGACCAAAAAACAATAAGAAGCCATACAATATTAAATTTTGAACCTTATAAATTAATGAAGGTCTTATTAAGATTATGTCATTGAATATTGATTATTATTTTTTTTTTTATTCTTTTATGCATTCAGAAATATTGTTTTAGGTTTTGCGTTCAATTTTTACACCTGTATTTTAATCAGACCATTAGTAACAAACTGAACCTCAACTTATGATTATTGGAGCAATAAACATGTTTTTATAAATTTATGGTAAACGTATCATAAATTAGCCATCAACTCATTCATTTTTAAAATAAACCAGTGTTTAGGTACTCGAATGCTGTTAACAGTATTAGGTATTACGATTCCATAGTAAGATTAGGAACCCATAGTTTAATCCAAATCCGTCTGTACCTTTGATCACAAAACTGAAATTACCAATTTAAATATTGTAAACGTTCACGGCCAAGCAAAAGTAAAAAATCGAGGTTTTCAAGTAAAACAAATTCGCAGAATGGACATCATTAAATTTTTTAAACTATTTTAATTAATAATAAATGAAAATTATGGTTCAAAATAATTAGCAAACGTTTTCTTATACTTACGATTTAACTTTTTTTTTTAAGTTTTCGGCAATTTCAGGGAAATAAAGAATTGTCGGAAGATGATAAGATTCAGATTCAGGCAAAAGAAACGCGTCCCTTTCAGCCGAAGTTCAGTATTTCTCAAATAGCTTTATAAATAATGCATACTATAAAAAAGCATACTATAAACTGGATGATTATTTAAATGATCAAAATGCTTGGGTCTGAGTGTCACTAACATATAGTTTACTGTATAGTATCAATTATTTAATTAAATAGACTATGTATTACTGTATACATAACCTTAGCATAAGAATTTATATTGTAATAGTCATTAAGTCGTGTTATGCTGTAGAGTTTCTGGCCGCATCTTCTCTACAGCGACAACACGTTCCGACGCGGTGGTAGCTTAAAAAAGAATTGACGTTTAATAAGTTTGCTTCAGGCTCCTATATTGAATAAATGATTTTAAATTGAATTGAATTGAATTGAATGGATCGAAAAAACGGTAAATTTTTATATTAAGCTTTTTATGACATAATCTCCAAATGGTTTTCGAATTTTAGTGCCTTTCCTAAAGTTAAAGGTTGTCCGTTACGGAAGTCTTAAAAATGTTTATCGTACCTATTAAACAAAATTGTTCAAATTGAATACATTAATCATTATCTCTGCACTACACTGCACTGCATGGCAAAGTCCTACCCTCAAGTACCCTTGATGGGCGTTAGTCCACCACGCGTGCCCAATGCGGATTGGTAGACTTCACATACGCATCAGATGTTATTCTTCAGATGCAGGTTTTCCTGTCATTATTACATAAGACATAATTTAGAAACAAATCATTGGTCCTTGGCGTGTAGTCCGTGCGAATTCAAACCCGGATGCTCAAGATTGAGTGCCCATACCACACAACCGACACTCTTCCAAACAAATACTATAAGCATTATCTCTAACTTTATCCAAATTAGCCAACACATTAATATTAATGTGAACAAGCGTAACTCCCATAACACCTTAATTAAAAACCAATAGCAACCAATTACAAAACAAATAAACAATGTACCGAAGACCGAAACATCCAGTTCACGAACACTCAAAACGTTCCCAAGGCAAACTCCCTTAGTTAATATTCCAAGAGAGACCACAGACGTCTACTATGTCAGCTTATTTGGTCTCTGAGCTGATTTTGAATCACAATTGTTATTGTGCAATACAATGGCCCTTGACTTGACCAAGACGGTCTCGGCAAAGTCTGGAAGCCTCTGAAAATGTTTTTACAATGTGCTTAGAGGCATTCCTCGAGGACAATGCTTTGGAGGTATATTTGTAAAGAATTGTACCTAAAATACCTATAAATTACTCTGCAGTGAAGAATAGTCCGTATTCTGTTACCGCATTTTTGTGTATCATTAATTCATAAGCTGTGTAGAACTGTACGAGTAGGTACACAGATATACAAGGTGTAAATTAACTTAAATGCGTTTAAATATACTTTCGGAATGCTTCAGACCATCAACCTGAAACACTTTTGCTATGGAACGATTATTAAAATCGCGATAAATAAAATTCGTTATTCCATAGAAAATGTAAATTGCTACTCGACCCAAATGTATGCAAAAGCTGTAATTTTTTCCTGATTTCGGTTTTGTCTATAGTGAAAGTTTTTCAGTTGGATAGACTACTGAAGCACCCCCTTACCTAAGTATGTAACGCATAACGGCTGACCATTATACCCTGTTGAATACAGGTATTTAGGTGGCCAGAAACTCTGCTAGAACAACGAACTATCTTTACCCGACTGCCCCAGAAGGAGGGAAATTAAACGTATTGTTTTTTGCATTATTTCGGGTTCCAGGATAGAACGAAGTGACATGTGATGATAGGTAGTTTAATTAACCTCACAAAAACACAGCGAAAGACCCGTTAACCCTTAGCCGTCTCATTTCACAAATCCGGAAGAAACGAGATGATGAACGAACGTATCTTCTGAAAGTTTATGTTGTTATGTTCAACTTTCGTCCCGCTGCGCTAAACGAAGTTGCCTCTTTCCGCCTCCGTCGAGGGGAAAAATAGTGTACTAACCTCGGGCAGTAAATAAAAAAGCCTCAGATCTAAGATCCCGAATCCGAATTACATGAGATCTGAGACCTTTCTTACTTTCCTACCCTCCGTGTGTAATCTACTATTTACAATCTCTGGAGAATATAGAAGGTCTACTTCATACTAATGTTCGAATGCTTGTACTAAGACTAAGCAGTAGGCATAATTCTTAAACCGTGAATGACATGTCAGCAGCATGAACCTGAAACTAAGAATTAGTCTCTCAAACTTTTCTTCCCTTTCCAGATGGGACACCGGGTCCCCAGGTACTCCAGCCTGCTCTGGGGCGTCTGCATACCGAGCTCCTGCAACAGTTTTGACCTGGAGGATGAACTGGCACAACGACTGGCAGGCATTGACGTTTCTGTTAAAGTACATAACACGATGTGCTCGGTAAAGGACTTCAAAAGACCGTATTCTTTTGGAAAGGCGCTGTCTATGTAAGTTGGGTTTGAAGTTTATAACGAAAGCGCTAATGCGCGCTGCGTACAATCGAAGTCTGGTGATATTTTCTATACTAAACAATTAAAGTCAATGAAATATTCCAGAAACAATCTTGAAACTAATCTCTATGCTTGTGGTTTGGTGTGGCTATGGTCAGATTCTCGTTAAAATATTCCGTTTTGCTAAGATTAATTTAAGAAATCTTTGATGCACTGTAACTTTAAGACATCATCTTTGACATCATAAGACTCATCATAAGAAGAATCATCATAAGACTAGATCTTTGATGCATTTTAACCAAAATCTGATTTCATACAAACATAGATTAGTCTCACCAGACTTCTTTTGTATGGAGCGTCGAGCGCGCTCCGAATTACATTCCCTTAATCATTCATAAATTCCGAAAATCTCATTGGCACAAGTTGGCCAGGTTGGGAATCGAACCATCGCCTTCTGCACGACAGGCATGGTTACTCGCTACTACACTGCCATGGCTTATACTTATTAAAATAGGTGTGGATATGAATACTAATGCGAACTAATGCATAACATAAGTTAATTGTTATCGTTCAATCTTATACCGCGCGCGGTTGCTATGCTATCGATCCATTAATCATTTAGTATTTGTCACTGACACTGTCATTGTCTACAATAGCCAGTAGATCATCTTTATTTCAACGTCTAGTTCTCGTTACTTCATTATCGATGGCATTGGTTATGACGCCAAGATGCGGTTTGTTAATTAATAAGCAGCATTATCACTGTATTTGTTTTGTATATAAACATTTATATTGGTTAGTTTTAAACACACCTGCTTTGCCACAAACAAGACCTGTTTTAAACGATTAAAGTGCAGGAATAACTGTAAACAGCAGCTCCCTGCATTACAAACCGTTATTTGGTTTGTGCAAATTTGTATAAAATTGTGATAAAGATTGTTCATCACACGAGTGCGTGTGAGCATGGCGTAAACCTCCTATTGTATGTCCTGTATGGCATGCTTGAATTACAGGTTGCTATAGGTCACAAGTTATGTACCTACGTAGGTGTCCATTACACGGTATTCAAACTATAGTTTTGCCATGGTTTGAAGCCCAAAATGATGATAACTTAAATGTACAATCGCGGACTTTTCTTTCGCATAATTTCGCGCATATTGTTTGGAAACTATTCATTCATTGAGCTATTCATCAATAGGGCGGGGCTAGACAGCGCTTTTATTTTTTAGTTTGCAAGCAAAAATGAGCCAAGTGGTGGTCAAGCGGAAACGTCCGCGATAGTACCTACCTAGCTACCTATATACATGCGAGAATAGATCAAGATTTATTTTCTTTACCTTTAACAGAAAGATGTTAGGTCCTTTGTTTTTCTCAGCTAAATAATGGTATAAAATTATGTACTTATATTAATTACATAAAAAAATATTTATTTCCAGAACATTTTTCTTAGCGATAATACTACTACTAAGTCTTGGGACAATATTGGACGACGGAAAAGACGGTGCGACGAACTTCGAAAAATTACTCAACGCCTTTTCTGTGAAGAGAAATTTACGGAAAGTGTTCGATTTATCCGATGAGCCGAGCAGAGTCAAGGGGGTTGATGCCTTTAGAGGGATGAATGCATTAGCTTTGTTGATAGCTCACAAATCTATGGCGATGGCACACAGTCCTTATGTCAACAAGGTTACTTACTCTGCGGTAAGTGGATGTTTATTTAATTTAATTTAGTACTAGTGTTTACCCGCGACTTCGTCGGCACAAATTATATACCAGATTTTAAGTCAGATAATAAGCTATCAAACAAAAAAAGTTTCATCAAAATCGGTTCAGTAGCTTGTGCGTGATGCGCGAACAGACAAACAAACAAACAGACAGACAAAATTTCTATAAAAGGTTGATTTCGAGTCATGGATAGGTATTCCTGGTAAGTCCATCCATTTGTAGGTAAAAACCATATCGTAATCTTTTTTTTGTAAATATCTTCAATGTTAGATTAGATTAGATTAAAACAGCTTATAGTTAGGCTAGTTTCTGGTACTTTAAATGTGACTAGATAATTTGTGTGACAATGTTAAAAAAAATATCTGTCTCTCTACGAAGAACGGGGCTGTTGTTAAACCCTGAAAAGGGTTGAACATTAAAGGAACTGAACTTTACTGTATAGGGATATTGGAACAAGCATCTATATGATTATATAACTTTTATATTTACATTGCTACATACAGGCAACATAGTTGTAGCATGATATACTTTGAGCATATTTAGTGTTTCAGGATTGTGTAGGTGTAACATGGTAAACTTTTTCATCGTACCTAATTATACTAAAAATGCTGGTCCCAAATTACTTCAAAAATAAATTTTGCTTGATCGATTGCAATGCGAAACGACTATTCGCATCGCAGTTCTATCCGATTATCGACTTCGTTATCAACACAAAGTAAGACTTATTATGTAAAGTCATAAAATCCTTCCAACTTGCGACAATGGCATCCATTAAATTTGTTGTTAGAAGTTTAACATGACAATTGCTGATTTTAGCGCTATAAGAGCAACTTACAAACGATTAACTGACTACGTGGTTGTAGCTATCTTTTGATTTTGTGACCTTTTTTCAGTACTTTGTTCATTCATAAGTATTTATGCCTACGACTGTTTTCAGTTCAAAATCCCTTCGCAAAGATATTAAATAATAGTTCATAGCAATAATCTTATGAAAATCTGCTAAACATAAATAGGTACAATCCTAAGCTATGCTGCTATCGTAAAAATTTTCAATAAATGCATATTTCTAAACAGTTCGCAATATGGAATATCGCGAGTTTTTCTTGTGGAAAGGCCATAACATGGGAAAATTATAGTTGTTTAAACATTTTACTTCTGCATGCCTCAATACCTGCATGCTTCAATTTCGAGGCGTGTACCCACTGTATAAGTGGCGACGGGCTCACCACCCGTCACACTGGACAGAGTTTCGGTACTACTGGTGAAACGTGGATTTTCTGAGGTTTCAGAATATCTCTGACTACCCCCTCTCTTCCTCGGGGATTATAGTCGTGAGCATTATGCTAAACATTTTACTTCTGTTTCAGGTATTTGGTATGCCATGGGCTGTGGTAGGACGTTCAGCAATACTTTACACCGACAGTTTCTTATACCTCAGTGGATTCTTAAACGCCAACAATCTGCTACAAGAACTGGAGAGGAAAGGTACCATCGATGTGAAGAACAGACTGATATCCAGATGGTTTAGGTGAGCATTATATCATGGATGGAGAATGAGCATTTTGTAATGACGTGCATATTAATCTGGTCGATATAGTGGCAGCTGAGCGCGGAGAAAATAATATACCTGCATAGGTAGCATGACACCGTGATAAAGCCTACGAATAAGAATAACTATAGAAGAGTAACTCTAAACAAAATCGAAATAATTTTTGGCACCCAATGAAAAATAACATTTTGTATGAGTTTTGGCGTCTAGGTACAGTTTTTAAAGAACCAATTTAGAACACGGTACACTTTTTTTTGGTGCCACTTTTTGAGCTTCATTTACACTTCTATACATTCTTATTCGTAGGATAAAGCGCTATCACACCTTCACTCTCTTTCTATTTGCGCGCGAACGAACGAGATAAAAGACGTGATACAGCCGTATCACGTGTAGCATGCTACCAGTGCTGCTTACTAATATACAGGGTGAAATTGACATCATTAGCATGCTTTTAAACTAAGAGTCTACCCATCAGACTGAAGAACTTTTACTCTGGGAGCAAACCGATCGACTCTTAGTTTAAAAGGAATTTGCAGATCTCTCATATTTTTATCGACCGTTCTTTATTTTTTTTTTATTTAACCATCGCGTCCATGATTTAGGTTTTTCTTAACTACATGACATTCTTTCGCTAATGATCATAATTATTAACTAAATATGTCTCGCCTATTTTTTTAGAAAAATCCCCGATTCTACGCAATATCCTATTTTGGAATAGGTTAATTGTTTGTCTTAGAACTTAACGATTTCCTTTACAAAGTTCAGATCCGTGTTTTTCTCAGAAATTGATTGGTCATCTCATCACATCACTAATCTCTTACTCAATTCATTAACTAATTCAAAAATAATTAATTTCAAATCATCTCTCCGCTCATTAATTGTCTTCCAACACGTGCCCCTTTTATTTTTAATGCCTTTGATCGGTTTTTATCGATTATTGAATAGGTAGGTAAATTTTTTGTTTCGTATTTTGAGGTTAATGTTTTGTTATTGTTTTTCAGATTATTCCCTTTATTTTTAAGCTTGATGTTGTTCTGTACCTATATTTTACCTGACATCAATAATGGACCCCAGTGGAACTTAGTTGTAGAAGAACACAGCAGAGTTTGTGAGAAAAATATGTGGAAAAGCTTTTTGTTCATTCACAATTACTTCGGATTCGAAGACATGGTGAGTACAATCATTTATGATATCAAAATGCCTTATCTCTCGCTCTGTTGCACTCCAACTGAAAGAGAGATAAGGATTAACGCATGGCTTTGCTATGTCGCGCTGCCATGTAAAAGACTTATTCTAATGTGCTCGTAGTTTAACACCCGTATTCTTGACATTTCCTCACTCGAGTGGAGGACGTTTTTGACATAATTTGTATGACAAAAATGTCAAAAATGTCCCCGACTCGAAGTAAGGAAGCCTCAGGGAAACAACTAAGAATACGGGTGTTAACCCCTGATATACAGGTTATAAAATTAAATGCGTTAAAATATTAAAAAGGTGGTTTAGACCATCAAACTGAACAACTTTCACCATGGAATTAACATTGAAATCGCCAAAAAACATGCTGTCCCATACATTTGGGTCGAGCGATTGACTTTACTATGGAACAGCTGTTTTTTTTTTCGCTATTTCAATGTTGGTCCCATAGTAAAAGTTGTTCAGTTTTATGGGTAGAAGCACCCCCTTAAGTATGTAACGCATTTAATTTTACACCCTGTATTAAACTCATAAAGTGTCTCCAAAATCTGTCGTCAGTTACGAGAGACATCCGTTATCTTTTTACGTGTAAAATATCGAATCATTAGCAGATAAACGTCCCACTGTAGGGCACAGGCCTCTTCTCATAAAAGGGAGTTAGCCATACTTCACTATGACCCGTTACCAGGGTTGATGGAGCCAATGACCAAACATCACAACACAAAACTCTTCTAAAACATCTTGACCACGTAATTTAAACCTCCCTGGATCCAAGCAGGAAGACAAAAAATGTCATACGATATTATGATGATGATGGAGCCAATGTAACATGAATAGGTCTCTGACCTGGCTTCACAAAATCCCAAATATGGCCATTTAACAACATTACAGTACCCGAAAAAACAATTTTATAGAACGAAATTGCTATATCATGGTTTACCTGTAAAGATTAATTACGTCTAATTATAGCTCTGTGTGTAATCTGCCCACTTGACCATTCACAAAAAGTAACTAAAATCGTAAGTAAGGATTATTTCCCTGTCTGCACCTTTACAGGTCAGAAAACCATCAAAGCATTACGCAAAATCATCATTTCATATCGTTAGAACGAGAGATCCTTTTCCGCAAAAAAAAGTTTAAAGACAGAGTCAGGTAAATGAATAAAAAGAGATGTGCAACATCGGTTTGTAAACATTGATAATTGAGATGATCATTTGAAGACAAAGAAGTAATTGTTAAGACCTTGCATTAGCATAACTATTACATCGACAGTACATTGTACTTAATGTACTTAAACATTATCAAGACCTTTTGTTGACGTCACCGTCATCAGACTTGTGACAGAAGTTACCAAACACCTTTAATTGCTTCGATAAACAATGCACGAATTAATTCTACGTCAGCACAGAAAAAGCAGCGGCAACAACTTTTAGGTATTCGATGTCATTCGTGAATTGATTTAGTTTGCTTATCAGAAAGTGGTTTAGTGATTATGTTTACTTCTAATCTAGTACCGATAGAATTTTCCAAGAGTACACTGTGGAGTCAATGGGCTGGTCATTCCTGTGGAAGAACTTACAACCGATGGGGAGTCAGAGTTCTAGAATGGAGTCACTGGCAGGCATAGTGTGGGACGCCCTCTGACCTACTGAACCGACGACTTGATAAATGTAGGGCTTTACCCTAGGGTAGGGGCAGAGAGCGACTGGATGAGGAAAGCCAAAGATATAATTATTAAGATACAAAAAAAGAGCCTTAGGAAAGGTACTTATTATGTTCAGCAGTGGACGATAGAATGATTGAATTCAAAATATAACGCAGTTCCTATACTCCATTCCAAATAGCAACGAAAATGAAGGCTATTTTTTTGAAACAACCTTTTCCAAGAACAGCTTTAGTAACGTCCAAGATGTGTCGGATAGTACAATTTTATGATAAATAAATTATATTTGCTAATCAGAAGTGGCCACAAAGCTAAATAGAAATCGGAAAATCTGGATCTTATATGGAATGAAGTATAGTTCTCTACAAACAACGTCTTCTGGTGCCATCTCCTATCGACGGTTGGCTATTATTAGGGCTATTCGGAACCAGGAGACTGCAATACAAACAACTGTCTTTTACTATTACACCAAAGACCTTTCCATGAACACAAAAGATCTTTACTCTATTAAATAAAATCGTATACGTACAATCGAAACAATAGCTACCTCATGAACATTCCCTACTTCCCATGGCTGTTATATAACTCGATTACTATGTCACCTAGATATTTGACGATAGTGTTACTAAGGATAATGCAGTTCTTATAGATATGACGGAAACTAGAATTATAGTTTAAGTTATGGGAAAGAATTACTGTGTCATCTAGATATTTTTTGTAAGTGCTGTCCTGTTTGAAATGAATGGACTTATTAAAGTCTTAGAAGGTTATGCTTGGAATTTAAATGACACGGGAGTAATTTAACTATGAAACTAACCCGATTCGTAACCAGGAATTTACCACGATCTCTCTCCCTTCAGGAAATGGTGCATTTTAACAAATTGCATCAAATATGGTTTAGATTGGGTTTTACGTTTACACTTTCATACATACAGGGATAATATAAAAAAATAGGGAAAATAACTCACGACTTTAATCCCTTTTGGGTGGTCATAAACATTTCTACAACTATAAACTTTCTATTTAAGAATGTATTTAGTTGTAGCAATGTTCACATTTAGCTATTTAAGGTTCAGGATGGAATGACGTGTCAAGTAGTGCGCCTTTCATCCACATAAACACTGCATAAGAAACCTTTAATCTCTTAGTCGCCTCGTATGACACTCACGGGAAGAATTGGGGTGGTCCATTCTAAGTCGGTTTATAATTTCGCTAAGTACTTATTTTCCTCTACTATCTAAATCCCACAATAGGCCCGGAATCCACCAAAGCCGGTCTGTGTAAAATCAATCAATTGAATTGCTCAATTTATCCAGCTTTAATTGAGAATCAAACTATTTTTAATATTGGTTGATTTTACAAATCTACACTCTACTGTGGATGCCATGGGCCTAATCAGTGGCAGCAAGTGGCTTGCACCAATAATCTGTACTAAGCTAACATTTATTAGAGTATGGTGCTATTTCGTAAAAAGAGGCCTGAGTCCGGCAATGGGACGTAGATAAGCTGATGACGATGATTTTCTACAAAACACTCTTCATTATCTTTCGACACTATAGTTTATTTTAGAAAAAGAGACTAAACACCCGATTCCTCTTGCAGTGCCTCACCCACACCCATCAGATCGGCATCGACATGCAACTCTACGTGGCCACATTACCCCTCATGCTGCTGCTATGGAAATCCAGGACATTGGGCTGGTCCCTCGTCGTCTTCATAGCCGTGGCTTCCACCTTCCTCAGATATCTCGCCGTGTATTGGTACGACATCAGTATGTTCGTCTACTTCGGCATTTCGTAAGTACTTATCCTTCCTTTTTAACTTCAATACAATTGTACTTGACGCTTTTAAGCGGATACCTGGCCAGTAAAACAGCCGTGTGTTACCAAGACTACAGTATGTGTTTTGGCGAGGTTGAGTTATATATGTTTCCGAAATCCTTGTGACGAGCTCTGTGATGAAACTTTGATCCTTATTGTAATATCTCATTCGGAAGAGGTAGAAATGGTTAGCAAGAGTTCACAGTAAGTATGGTCTATCAATATAGAACTCGGCACAAGGATTCTAAAACTGATGTGGAATAATTTTTCCAAAAAATACTCGCTGTAGTCTTGATAAGCACGGCAGAAAATATGAAGAACAATTTGGCACGCGAAGAAGCTCCTTGAGAAGCTCCTTGGAAGCTCTGTATGTATGCAATGTGCATATAATAAATGTTACCGGAGCCGGAGCTAACGAATTCGATAGGTACCAGTAGCCATTTTTGTTTTTGTTAATAGATGTCAATTTTCACACACCATACATGGCAAAACACAATGTTGCTAGACTGCTTTACCTAAATATACCTATAATATTCCACTCGGAGGTATAATGGGTTAGAGCTGATTTTCCATTGCCATGACTTGTGGCTTCTGGAATTAACAAATTGTGACATATTGGGGTTTTTTTGGTGCCCAAAAAGAGACTTGCGAAATATTACGTAACGATTCTGTAGCAACATATATTTAAAGGCTATGTAGTGTATTTGTTTAATTTTTTAGTATCAATTAGATCTAGTTTGACGATTTTTGTACTTATCTAATGTGTACCTATATTCCTAAATTCGTAACACGTCTATTAGTAGATAACTAGGTATATTACCGATGTCCTGCGCAGTTGACAAATTTTAATAGCGCGCGAAATTAAATTGTATCCGTTTACGCTTTTGACTAATTTGTTTTCGCACTCTTTTCGCTGCTTGATTACTAAATGACTTCAGGTTTTGTCGTATCACGTCTTTTATCTCGTTCGTTCACGTGCAATTAGAAAGAGAGCGAAGCTGTGATAGCGCTTTATCACGGTGTCATGCTACCTATGCTGGTCGTACTACTGTACCGACCTACTTAGGTACCTATTGTTACAATGACAAAAACAATTGGTGTACCTACATAGTGCTGCAAGTTTTGTATACAGGGTGAAATTGATATCATTAGCATCCTTTTAAACTAAGAGTTTACCCATCAAACTGAACAACTTTTACTATGGGAGCAAAACAATCGGGGCACAAAAAAAATCTGCTGTCCCATACATTTGAGTCATGTAGGCAGCGGCGGCGAGTGAAGTTTAGTATGGGACAGCCGATTTTTGTTGTTGCTACGATTGGTTTGCTCCCATAGTAAAAGTTGTTCAGTTTGATGGGTAGACTCTTAGTTTAAAAGGATGCTAATGATATCAATTTCACCCTGTATATGCTGCTACTGCTAGATACCTGATACTGAAACAAAAAAAAATATCTACTGAATCGTTTGGGTATTTTTTTTTCTTATTTCGATATGGGAAGTCCCATAGATAAAATTCATAAGCATATCTTATATCAACACTAGTTGTTTACCGCGACAACATCTGCGTAGAATGTTTATCCCTATGTCCTTCCGCAGGGTCCAAGCCATCTCTATATCAAGTTTCATCAAAATAGGTTCAGCGATTTGGCAGTCAAAATGTAACAAACAGACAGAGAGACTTTCGCATTTATTAGTGATTTATTAAAAACTTTCCAAACTTTCAGGCTTTTTTCAGGCAACTTTTTTAGGCCATCTAACTGAACAGCTTTAACTTACTGAGCAAACCTGAAATCTTAAAAAAACTGCTGTTCCATACTATACTGCAATTCTTGTTTGTTTCAGAGTTCAAAAACTGCTGGATGCAGCGAGATTATGTTACATTCTACCAACACATCGCGCTACTATCTATCTCATTGGAGTTGTTATGGCTTACTTCCTCAGAACTAAGAAGTTTAATTTTAATCTATCGAATGTGAGTATCTTACCATGATATTAATCGATCTCTTAACGGTCTTTACGGGCAGGAAGATAATGTTTCCATAAGACATCTGCAGTATTAATCAGAAAATAGCAATGCTAACGTGGACAATTTATTTATCCGAAATAGTATAACATTGTAGTGTGTAAATATGTAGGTAGTCGTAGACATTAACACACAGATTATTGAGTTCGAAAAGTAGAACCAAAATATAAGAATAACATTCTTGGTTCAAATATTCTTATTATTGATCACACAATTTCCACTTGCGACATCCGAACCAGCCAGAAAGATGCATATTCCAAAAGCCTTCCAGCTTTTGGAATCCTCTTTCTAGGATGAATAATCAATGACATAAATTTGTTTTATTCCTTACAGACGCAAGCTCGGTTGCTCTGGTTATCGTGCTTTGGCCTAATGTCCTTCACGATCTGCTATCCCTACGAGATGGGGCTGGAAGCGTACAAATTTGAACCCGGACCAGCTGCTACCTTCGCCGCCTTCTCCCCCATCATGTGGGGAGTTTACATGAGTGTTACACACTGGGCTATTTGCAATGGATATGCTAGTAGTAAGTACACTTATCCACCCATGTTAACAAAATTTACAATGACGATGTTGTTAATCTACGAGATTCTATTGCGATCATATTTAAGTTTACGAAAACAAAAAACGACAGCAGTCTACATTTATGGAGGCGCGCGTCGCAAGTCGAAAAAAACATCAAAACAAAACAAATTTATCGACAACAGAAAAAAAGAAAAAAAAACTATTTCGTTCGAAGATTCCGAGGTCAAGGTGTTTTAACCAGTTTTCCATTGCTGGTGTTAGCCTGTAGAGTTCTTCCATTCTACCGGGAAAACGGCGCAGAGTGCACTCACTTTCCACATGGGAGAAGGTTTGGTCAGGTGCCCTGCAGTTGCACGCGGTGACTCCCTCAAACCCCACTTGTAGAGAGGATAGTTGGACCTTCCATGGTTGGTTTTGAACCGGTTGGACTTAACCCAGGTCTGACGGTCCTTTTTAAAACCAGCCGTTTTGACAGTTGGGTCCCGCACCAGGCTTGCATGCGGATGGTCCAAAAGGCACAATCTGTCCGCCATGCACTATTAACAACATGCTGGGAGTGTATTCGGTCGTCGGTTGAGATAGGTGATCTAGATGGGAGACAGTACTTAGGAATTGAGTCCAGTGTTTTCCTTATAGGCATGTAGGTACTATAATACCGAGAATATCGAGGGGCATCATAGTTTCACGGCGTACAGGAACTAAGTCTAATTGTTATGCATCATTGTCAACATCAAACATTCAAAGAAATATGTTACGTCAATGTGCATGTATCGGATTCCAAGTACTCCAAGTTTTCTGAGTAGGTGTGTATAAATAAGAACTTCTTTTAAAGACATTTCCCACTAATAGGTAGGTACTTACCACTAAAGATAATGTTCTTTCTTCCACAGAAGCAGGAACAGCATTCGTAGAATCGCGAGTGTTTAAGT
Organism: Agonopterix heracliana; assembly: GCA_963693445.1. NCBI lineage: Eukaryota > Metazoa > Arthropoda > Insecta > Lepidoptera > Depressariidae > Agonopterix > Agonopterix heracliana. The sequence goes on along the minus strand of OY856312.1, from coordinate 4,163,947 downwards.
TCTTCAACAAGATAGCGTACGGGGTTTACCTCACACAGTTCCCTATATTCTTCTACAACGTCGGTATACAGAGGCATGCTGAGTTTTATTCACCTATGTTACTCGTAAGTATTTAATTCAAAACATCCCACCAGCTAGCTGAATACAGCGCTATCTACCAAACTACACGCAAAAAGTAGCTTTAGATCGATCAATCTGCATCGAAATCTGCCCGCCCTTTAGGGAGTTATGGAACCACAAACAGACAAGACAGACAAACCGGCAATAGGCGTAAACATGATTAAATATTCGAACAGGAGAGCGATTTTTGAAACTCATTCGGTAAGCTCAGCAGTTGAAAATGTCTAAACTACTATGGAGATACGCATCTTTCTAATGCTGATTTGACATTCAAAAATCGCACTCCTGAAGCATGATTTTTGAGAGTCAAATCAGCAGTAGAAACATGCATATCTCCATAGTAATTATGACATTTTCAACTGCTGAGCTCACCGAATGAATTTCAAAAATCTCACTCCTGTTCACACCTTTCTTTTGTGTCTGGGGTTAAAAGTTCTTAGCGAATCTGCTTCTTAATATTTAGTTCATTCATTTAAAACAATTGATCTGATGATCATAGAAACAAATTATTACTTATAAATCACCTAGTCATAATATGTTACCGATTTTGTTAACAACATGTTCGGAAACATAGCTGTACTCAATAGGTAGGCTGGATTAGTTAAATGGTGAGCCAAAGCCACAAACACCTTGCTACAAATGCTAAGAATGAGGTTTACATTATAAATATATTTCTGACCACCCAGTTAGTTTACAATATCTGCATAGAAAATGACCAAAATAATAAACATTTCAGCTACACGTCCCAGAGATGGCCGCCGTTCTGGTGATATCAATAATAGCGACAGTCGCCATCGAGATGCCTTTCAACCAAGTTTACAGGATATATTTCGGTAAGTTTAAAGACAGACATATATTATACAGGTATCTCAAGAGCAGTCGGTTTTACGTACATAAGTTAGAAAAATCATTAGTACATCTCTGTATGTATGGGACCCATACATTTAGGTCTAGTAGGTTAGTGTGGAACAGCTGATTTTTATTCGTGATTTCGGTATTGGTCCTATAGAGAAAGTTGTTCAGTTTGATGTTTCAGCTAATTTTGTTAGACCTTATATTGTGCGTAATGTATTTTTAGATGCAAAATATTCTTTTCTCCCCTCCGGACTGAAAGCGTCAATTGTCGTCCCGCTGCGCTAAACGAAGTTGCAGCTTTCCACCTCGGTCGAGGAGAAAAATTGTATAATAACCTCGGACAGTAAATAAAAAAGCCTCAGGTCACATGTTTGTTGACCTCGGTCAACAATTACATGAGATCTGAGACCTTTCTTACTTTCCTGCCCTCGGTGTGTAATCTACTATTTTTGTTTAAATAACATCGAATTATCGTATATTTGAACAATGCAATGCTATAATTATTATGTTTGTTTCAGGAAAATCACAGACGAAAGTAAAGGACAAATGAATAATGTACAAAGACTAGGATTATAAAAAATATAGTTTTTAAGCCAAACATCACGTAAACGTAATGTAGAATAAAATTTTTGACTAATTTTTATACCGTACCATGTAGTAAGACATAAATAATAAGTTATCGAAATAAAATGAAATGTTTGTAAATACTTGAACACACTTTTATTTACACTGTCTCTTTTTATTATTACAACTATTTTCCCTAATTTAAACACTATACCTATCCTTAACTAGGTATTATAATTACACTAAACGACTTCGTAAGCATAGATAAAACAAAAAAAAGAGAAGTAATGGCGGAATTAAAATGCAGCATTGCTTAGGGCCGTATCACACAAGCTATTTTTGAGCGTAGGCGTTGACAGAACGATATCGTCGCGATATTTCTGAGATAAAATAAATCAGTGTCGCGACGGAGTTATGTAATCTGTGGTAGCGGTGGAATCGCGGCGAAAACTGCCAAGAATAAGATTTTTGAAAATCACACGTTAAAATCAAAAGAAGGCCTAGTTACGAGTACCATGAGTTTTTACTGTACGTTATACTACCTACTGTAGTTGAGCGCCAATTTTGTATGACAGCGCTGTACGAAATTTAACACAAAAACTGTAGTTTACTGTACTCCTACTGTTGTCACGGATCTAAATCATAAAGGATACCACTCCTCCTTACAAGCATTGATACAAGAAAATTTGACGTTCGTCTCCGTCGTCGATATTTCCAATTTTACATGCGTCCCTTTCTATTCCAATGACGTCACAATTACATGAACGACAATTGAGTGACGTCATGCCTAGACATACATTAGAAAGGGACAAAGTTAACGTCACTAAAAACCACTACGGAGAAGAACGATAATTACCGACCATCAAGGAGTATTATCATGTTTTCCCTCTTGTTAGGCAGTCTGTGCTCCACTATAGAGGATTCCAAACTTCTTGACTGTTGACGTATACCCTACAGTGTAAACTCATGGTAGGCCTACAGTAGTAAGATGCATAATCTCTGACATTTTCTGCTGCTGATTTCAACGTGTAACTTTCAGAAATCGCACTATTGATCCCAGCTATTCAGTTGCACGTCGTCGCAGCGTGGCCGTGCAGTTGCGACTTGGTTGCGGTGCGGGTGCGACATATCTTGGCTCAAAAATCGCCAGTGTGATAGATCTCTTAGGTCCATATTATTAAATGAAAATCCAACACAGGCGGCCTCTAGTTCACGTTTGATGTTACTTTAGAGCCTATCAGAGTTGTTTGGTTTATTAATACGGGCCTAACACTGAGTTGCAGATACGTTCATTAAAGTTAATCCTCCATTAAATTTCTTGCTGTCACTTTTGTCTTGTTGACGTAGTAAAAGCTAGCAAGAGTCACGTTGCAGGGTTTGCCCCGAACACTTGTCTCTCGCGTGGTGTTCGCGCGGTTCGCGTTTCAGCCTGCCACAAGGCTCCAAAATCCTTCTCAGTTGTTCTTACTCAAAAACAATCCTCGAGATTGGATAGACACTCCCTCAAACTACTTGACACTGGCGGAAATGCGGTGCTAATGCACAAGCAAGAAGTCCATAAATACTAAATAAAAAAACTAGCAAGAGATTTAATGGAGGATTAACTTTAATGAGTGTTTCTGCGTTTTAAGTGTAAGACCATCAAACTGCATTTTAATAAAACATACAACACTCCCATTCTCTTACCCATGAAAGTATGTTTACGACAATTCTGGAATGCAACTTAACAGCTAAATCCATGGTACTTCCTATTTTGGGGTTATCTAAGATGCAAGCCATCAAATTTTCTTCGATATTCAGTCTTGAATGAAAATTTAAGTTGTAAGTGCGTTCTTGGTGCGTTCACACGCGATGACGCATTGACGCAGCGGCAGACGTCAGTCCGTCATTTGTGAAGCAAAGAGTTGTATGAAACCGCACGTAGAAGCGGTACTGTTCCGGGGACATCCGATCTGACCCTTTTTATATTCAACATTCCCAATCCTAAAACTAATAAATCGAGATCATTTCTTTCCCTACGCCTTCCAAACGTCAGCTCTTCACAGCGACCCTCGTGTCGTTGCAAGCATCCGACCGACACTGGCACCCAACCTTGCCGCTCTCCCTGATGAGCCACGAGCCCATCGGACAAGGGCCCTGCGTGTTCAGGATGTGGCAGGCGCCGCTGAAGACTACCGCTCCTCTGCGGGTGGTGCAGGCTGTCACCTGAAATGGGAAAATTTATTATATCTGATTCCATAGAAAATTTTCAATGCATAGGTAACAGACTGACATTTATGGGAAACAATTTCCTTTTTACGGATTCGTCATTTGGTTCCATAGTATAGTCTAAGTTGTTCAATTGATTTGACTACCTTCCCATTGACTGAAAATGATCATAATTATTACTGTAGGTGTTACCACGTTGTCCACGGAACTTCTGAGAATAAAATATTTTACTTACAGAAAAGCCGTCAAGTACGCAAGGTATTTTGAAATGCTCATCCTTACCTTCATACGAAAGTCTTTCTAGTTTCGCTATGGAACTTCCACCGCGAAACTAGTGGGAATAAAAGTTCAAATCAACAGCTAGTAACAATAATAAATAATTGATGTTTATGAAACCAACCTCCCGTCTAGAGCAAGAGCCGCTGCCACAAGCGCAGACCCCGTTATGGCTCAGACCATCAAGAGCTGGTCGAGCTTCAAAGTCGAAGGCCACCACCTCTCCGGCGGGACAGGGCTCGGCAGTACCAGGCCTGTAGCAGCGACGACGTTCCGGCACGTAGAGACGACCCCGTGCGCATGGCACCTGGAAAGATATTAATTAGTGTCATGGGTGAACGCAGTTTTTGGCCTAATACGTGTTTCTTGAAAGTAAACATAATTAAGTAGCTGTATACGGGAGGGTAGGGTTGTGCCCTGCAGTGGGACGTAGACAAGGGTGTAAAACCCGTATTTAAAGAGGTGGTTTAGTTAGACCAGCAAACTGTGAACAACTTTTAATATGGAAGCACCCCTGAAATCGTAAGAAACAGCTGTTTTATACATTTGAGTCGAGGAGGCAGATCAGGCTTTTTCCCAAGGTAAAAGTTGTACAGAATGATGGTCTGAACCACCTCCAAAAATTGTGAAAGTGATTACAAAATTACCTCGTATAGCATAATGATAATGTCTACTGGAGGTGGAGGTCAATACTCCAGAAAAGGGGAGGCCAGGTCTAGCAGCTGCCCCTATCTTTTATCGATACTTTTTATGAAGTCATTTAGAGTATGACTCCCAGGCTCCTCTCCCTGACATCTATAACGGTATCAACTCGTAGCTAACTACGAGTTGATACCGTGGAAATGGAAATGGAATATTCCAGTTTTGCTTCGAGACGTATGACTAAGTCCTAGCTTGACTTAAATACTGGCTAAACTTAAGTCATGGGTCTCGAAGACAAATGAAAAACTACTTAAGTAACTACATCCTTTATTTCCTTCACTTCACCTTGGTACACCTTCCTCCCCTAGCGATCATCTCGTCGTGCGCACACGGCCCTCTGGTGTACAATCTGTAGCAGGCGCCATCTGACGCGCGAGCGTGGAACGCCTTGCACTGACACTCAGCTCGATAGCCTTGTGGTGCCAGTTCTGTGATCGAGAATAGATGGCCTTTGGGGCACGGGCCGACGGAATCTGGAACAAGAATGGTTACTCTTATGTGTATAGCAATTAGTGAAAATAATTGGTTGTTGATTCCCAAAGTCAACTACTTCCAGCTTTTGCCATGTTTTCCGTTTCAATAGCGAATGTTCCGTAAACTTACGTAGGTACAGGTATTTGTTTTCACATTTTCATTTGGTTTAAAATTTTATGCCTTATCTTATAAACAAGATGCCAGCTAGATACAGGCGTTCAAACGCCCAGAAGATTCACCCAACACTGCAGATTCAAATATCTAAAAAACAGTCAACCCTAAATCGTTTATCACAAGATTTCAATGCTTTAGTCTTAGCATTAAAGTTATTCAAGAGCTGCTAACAATTTTGATGCGATCTTAACGATGCCGTAGAAACGATCATCCTTTCCACACTTACACAAACATCTCACCATCTCACTTTCTTACCTAACTCGTAACAAGCCTGAGTCTCATTATGATAATGGGGGAGACGACTCTCACAGCCGCATTTCTGTCCAGGAAGGAACAGTTGTCCCCTCTCACAGGGCCCTCGAGTGTAATGAGGGTAGCACCCGCCATCTGCCGACCAGTGATGTGGCCCGTCCGTTGCACACTGCAATATTAGAAAATATAAGTTTAGTTTTTTGACGGCCCTACAGCACAGTCTATAGTGAACCTGCCTGCTGTGTCGAGGGTCGCGTGTTCGAATCCCGTAAGGGACAAATATTTGTATGACGAATATGAATATTTGTACCCGAGTCATGGATGTTTGTATCTACGAGTATATATATGTATTCTATATCGTTGTCTAGCTAACATAATACAAGTCCAGGCTAGATTCTGGAACTTTAAATGTGACTAGATAATTTTGTGTGACAATGTCCAAGATATAATATAAAAAGTTTCAAATATAAACATTTTTCAGCCATGTTGTGCTATTTCGAATCAAATTAAAGATTGAAAAATTAAGTCTCGGGCGGGACTTGAACCCGCACTCTTCCAAACCGAGGAAGTGCGTTATCCAATTTCGTTACCGAGCCCACTACCCAGAGAACGAAGTAACGAAGATGTTTCAAAGTTATAGAATTCTATACAAATCTAAAATTAATTCTAGGATTCGACGGAAATCTGACAAATCACAGGCGAAGAGATTACTATCTAGATCGTGTTTAAATTACATTGACTTTGATTGATTAGTATTGAAAATAAGATCGAATTTTGTTTGTATGCAGCGCGCTCGGGCGCTCTGAAAGGATTATCCTCTTAACAGGGCTGCGTTCAGAACCTTTGGGTGCGGTTGTTCTTCTCGCTCGCTCTTATGGGTAGAACGCTTTTCACCGAGCCTCGGAACGGCGTTAGGGCGAAAAGTTGCACTCTGGGCGCACTCTGGGCGTAGGTTCTGAACGCACCCCAGAGATTCTAAGATTATCCAACTATTTGCTTTTCTATTAGATGGATATGTGAGTAACTAATAGTAGCGTAGTCGCATGCGCATCGCATGTCAATTAAGGACACCACTTGAATACATGACCATGGCCTGTTTGTGGTTTATGATATTCAAGCGTAGAGGACTTGATTTGGACCGTAGTAAGAGCGACTCCCGACGATAAAGAATGATCTCCTCCTTAGAGCTTTCGATTTTTAGGACCGATTGTCAGACTCTCTTTGTTTTTGTCCATACTGAAAAACACTGTCAATCCGACAAACTGACCTAAAAGCTATATAAGAATGTATAGAAGTGTAAATTAAGCTCAAAAAGTGGCACCAAAAAAAGTGTACCGTGTTCTAAATTTTTTCTTTAATAGCCTAAAAGTCACTCGTGTGCGGAGGCACTTAAGCATGCAGGCGTTTAAAAGAACAGCTACTTACAGTGCAACTAGCCAGTCCATCAGCACCTATATCCAGGATAGCTCCAGGATAACAAGGTCCCTGACTCAGTCGGAAGTAGCAGCGACCGTCAGCCGGCCAATACAGCAATGTCTCATCCGCACAGTGCTGCGGTCTCACGCTCATCCCAACGATAAAGAATGATCTCCAAATGCATGAGATGTCTTAAACTGTGTGCTTTATAATAAAAAGAACGACAACTTACAGTGCAACTAGCCAGTCCATCAGCTCCTACGTCCAGAATAGCTCCAGGATAACAAGGTCCCTGACTCAGTCGGTAGTAGCAGCGACCGTCAGCCGGCCAATAGAGCAAGGTCTCATCCGCACACTGCTGCGGTCTCACGCACATGCCTTGTCGTTCACTGGAATACAGAATAGGGGAATACATTTCACATAGAGTTTTTAAGTAAGGAACTCTCTGGGCAGTCAGCCTTGGTACGACCATTCCTGACTAGCCAATCTTTACACTACAGCATAGTTATCTTCGTGCGATATTAGTACATGCTGATATGAAAGAAGAATACTTATTTTGAACCAAGTTCTATATGCTCGATCCAATGTTCTATACAGAGTGTAAGGAAAAGTATCATGAACCTTTAAACCAATTATACTACCCATTAAACTGAAAAACTTTTACTATGAGATCAATCCAGTCAGCGCAAAAAAAAAATTTGCTGTAGGTACTTTTAAACTGCAATGCCTACTCGACTAAAATGTATGAGACAACGGATTTTTTTTGTGCTGACAGGTTTGCTCCCATAGTAAAAACTGTTAAGTTTGATGGTTAGAATACGTGGTTGAAAGGTTAATGATACTTTTCCTTACACCCTGTATAATCCCAGGATTCTTTAAAAGGTACATTAATAGACTTAGGTTTCAAAACATACAGAAATATCAAAATACCATCATCCCAGAAATCCAGACTAAATAATTATGATAGTTTTATAAAAATTTTGTGTGGTTCCCGTTGTACTGGCTTAGAATCGACCACCCCAATTCTTCCTGTGGTGGGTTTCGTACGAGGTGAGTAAGGGATAAGGGTTTCGTAATATATTTGTGGGCGAAAAACTAGCCATTTACCATCGCTTTATTCAATCTTGAAATGTCTGCAATAAAGTTTGCAGTTGTAGCAATGTTTCCAACCACCCCGAAAGGCATTATAGTCGTAACTGTATATGTGTATTCTACATAATATTATCAGTTTATCTGTCCGATCCCCGTGCGGAAAAACCGATTGTGTGTAATGTGTGCAGTCTATTAGTCATACAAGGTGAGAATTTCATCACAACTTCGGTACTAAACGGTGTTTTAGAATAGAGAACAAAGCAATGTCCTTGTGAATATGTAAAGGATGATTTGGCAAGCAACCTTACGCCTTGAACTAGACCCTGACACACTAATTAAACATCAAAAATGTATGAATGAAGAAAAACATCGTGACGAAACCTGTTTATGCTGAAGAAGAAATTCTGATGTCCACCAATGCACGCGTGGTGTACTAACACCCATACATCCTTCGACCAAAACATACATCCTCCTTGAGGGTAGGCTTGTGCCCTGCAGTGCAACGTATAATATAGGCTAAATCATGTGAGGTACGCGATTTTGGAGTCCCAGTACATTTTTGTGCCGCTGGCAGTGGAGACCTCTGGAACGTCGGGTGGAGGCTAAGGTGTTTGTGAGAGATCTGGGCAAGAGGATAGTGGAAAATGGCAACGACGTCCGCTCAGGGTCGTATCTGGTGCAGAGGATTTCATTGGCCATCCAGCGCGGGAACACAGCTAGTGTGATGGGATCCTTTGTGCCGGGTACGATTATTGAGGAAAGGGCCGATTAATGACAGAATCGGGACAGAATTTCGGTACTACTGGTGAAACGTGGATGTTCTGAGGTTTCAGATGATCTCTGACTACCCTCTCGGGGAATATAGTCGTGAGCATATGCTATGCTATGCCGATTAAAGTGTGTAATTTTATTTTTAATTATGCTGACGAAACGTGTTGTGGATTTAAATGTATACCTTCTTGTGACGAAGCTTGTCGTGGATATTTGACTGTACATCCTTTTGGACGAGGCATGTTGCCAATTTTATAATTAATAATTTTTAATTTAGTATAATATAGGCTGATGATGATAAATGTAAAATTCAATATTTCGTCAATGTGCAATCACATCCAATAAGATTGTATTCTGAATAAACACGCATACATACAGGGTCCAACTTAATATGCTGCCAGTTTTTTAAGGCTATGTACAGACCAACAAACTGAAACACTTTCTCTATGGGACCAATATCGAAATCGCGAAATAAAATTCAGCTGTGTTTTCATGCATGCTACTGACCTATTTTAAACACATCATCAATTTAAATATCAATATCCAAATATGATGCGTACTGAAGAAGGGCCAAATAAAATGTACCCGGAACCGACGAGCATGTATGAAGAGACTTATGAATGTTGAGGAGGCGAAAGATGTTTGTCAGAATCGTAGCATGTGGCGATCTATTGTCTCTGCCTACCCCAGTAGTGGGACATAGGCGTGAGCATATGTATGTATGTATGTATGTAGCAATTTAATCAGTGTGCGTTTTTCTGGGTCGTCCCCTTTTTAACATTTCCGCTCATGATGCGGATTATAAATCTTGTCCATCACAGTTATTACACAGATTATAGAATGTTTTGGTTTGAAAGAGGATGAACTAACAAAGATATAGTGGAAAGAATTAATGGATGAGACATCCATTATTTCTTTCCATTTCTCTATCTTTTACTCTTTCCCTATCTTTGTTTCCATGTTACCTTTCTCTATCTTTGTCAGTTCATCCTCTTTCAAACCACAATATTCTCCAATCACACAATATTTGTTTGGTGTAATAACTGTGATGGACACATTGTAATTATGAATAAAAATCTGGCAAATATAGGTAGTTGTGTAATATTTCGGTGTTTGTTTATACGAGTATCATTGTTTCAAAACCGCTTCTGGTTCCCATAACAGAGGTAATCATCGTTTGAGGTCAGAACAACTCATTGTTCTCTAATGCACGAGTAGGTTAATAGTTTTCAGACGAGATCATCCTGCCAACTGCATTATTATTATTTTTGCTTCATTTTGACTTTGCAGAGTCACACCAAGTATCTTGACAACTCTAAATAGTTATCTGGTTGGTATTTGACACACACACATCTCTGTGAAGAGCCGTGGTGGTCCGGTGGCGAGCAGTAGGCGATGGTTCGATCCCCGTCCAGGCCGACTCGTACCAATGAGTTTTTCGGAATTTATGTACGATTTGTAACACCACTGGCTTTTCGGTTAAGGAAAACATCGTGAGGAAACCTACATGCTTCAATTTCGATGCATTTATTGTACCCAATGCCCATTATAAGTGGCGACGGGCTTACCCCCGTCATACTGGACAGAGTTTCGGTACTACCTCGGGGAATATAGTCGTGAGATATCTGTGAAGAGTGCCTCAGTATATTAAAGGAAGATCTTCCGCCAGAGTAAGTAACCAGGCACCACCCAGGCATCTTCACCTCCAACTGTTACTAACTGTATACAGTGTCCTTCTTATATGCTAACACTTTTTAAGGGGGTGATCAGACCATCAAACTGAACAACTTTCTCTATGAGACCAACATGGAAATCGCGAAAAATATCAGCTGTCCATACATTTGGCTCGAGTAGGTTTGCAGTTTCGTTAATATAGGGTACGTCAATGGGTATGGCAATGGAACAGCAGTTTTTTTTCGATGTTTAGATGTTGGTTTCATACACAAAGTTGTTCAGTTTGATGGTCTGAAGCACCTTTTAGTTTACACCCTAATTAATTACGACGACATTATTATAGCCCAATTCAGGCCTCGTTGCTTTTTGATTGGTTGAATCTCGTCATGTGTACCACGTGTTCCATAGGCATATTTTATCGTATTTTATTCTATTAACTACAATGTCCTGTCGAATCGAAGATGCCACATGACACAATAGTGCTTCTTCTAGTTATAGCTTTTTGATGCTATCTATTAGGAAAAGCAGTCCTTAAAATTCTAATATTTACCTACTTCTGGGCCTTTTGGTTATAGCTTTAAAGACCATATTTTATGCGGTCTATTAAGAAAGTCTGAAACCAGAGATGCTTACCTACCCTCTCTTGTTGAACGACTCTTCGACGGGAGCGAAGTACTCTCCAGGTCTACACGGGCCACGTTCAAACAGCTTGTGGCAGGTGTTGGTGTGAGGCAGCTGGGCTGTTCCAGGTGGGCACTTGCATTCTGCCACCGTCCTGCCACCCCAGCGGCCAGGACTTAGCTCCTGGGTGTCTGGGCATGGGTAGCCTTTCTGGAAATAAGATATATACATTGATTTGATTGTGTTATTCGTATGCCAGGTAAACAAAGGATATCGAAGGGGCATGAAGTTGGGCTTTTTTGCATTAACACAAGAACATATCGTACAAATATAGCAAACTACCAAGATGAAAGATAAGCAAGAATAGCTCTATTAGTCATAGCGTGTCTACTTTTATGTATATACAAGGTGTAACAAAACACCCTAGTAGTATTAAAGGTTAACCAACTTCGCCAACTGTTCCTTCAGGGACGCACTTCGAGGGACTACAACAGGCGTATTACTATCAGTATAAGACATCATCACGGTGACTGTCTTGTCGGATTTTTTTAAAATACTCTTACAAGCTAGTTTGTCCAGGTATACCTACCTAGATACGCTCACGCCTTCGACCCAATGGGTCAGGCAGAGACAAAAGATCATGCTACCATTCTGCTACATCTCTCGCCTCTTTGGTAGGAATACTCAGTCTTTCTCTCACTCAATCTCCTAAGTAGCATATAAGCTCTACAGTAGCTGTATAGTGATTCACCTCTTGGCTATAGCTAATGAGCTATTACAATAGCAAAGTATATGAACTTTGGCAATAGCGTACTTTGAAGTAAATTATAATCCAGTCATTCGAACATCACTTCAAAATACTTTTTTTTATAATTAATGGCTTTTTGCTTGTGCGTTAGCACTGCATTTCCGCCAGTGTCAAGTACCTATCCCAATGTCCCAGTGTCCTATCCTATGGGAGTATCTATCCCAATCTCAGGGATTGTTTTTTGTTCAAGAACTAGAAGAGATTGAGGATTGCGGAGCCTCATGGCAGGCAAAAACGCGACGCGTGAAAACCACGCGAGACGTGTGCTCGGGTCAGTACCTGCAACGTGACTCCAATAGACTTAATAGTATTGAAATAACGAAAGAAAACTAGCATCAACAACTGTGTTGGAAGTTAAATGACAGTAGGCCTTGACTGAGAAATTAGGGAGCTATCACTCACGTCATCACTGGTTTTAAACAGGTAAGTAAAAACTTAAAGTATGAATATTTAACATTTGTATACTGTCTACAGAACAATGAACCGTGATTTACTATCATTACTCACGATATCATAGTAATTTATCTGTAGATAAATGTATGAATAGAACCCCCGATATGACTCGCTAGTCAATCAGCAAGCTGAAAAAAAAACAAGCGACCATCTAAAATGGTTGACAAAATCTCTTTACCAAAAGATATGCGATGGCATTGTCACGCTTATTACGTAGATTATTTACCGAATATTCTGTTAGTTATATAAAGTGTTTATCTGTAAAGCCGTGGTGGTCCAGTGGCGATTAACCTTGCCTGCCGTGCAGGAGGCGATGGTTCGATCCCCGTCCAAGCCGACTCGTACCAATGAGTTTTTCGGAATTTATGTACGATTTTTAACACCACTGGCTTTTCGGTGAAGGAAAACATCGTGAGGAAACCTACATGCTTCAATTTCGAGGCATGTATTGTACCCACTGTCCATTACAAGTGGCGACGGGCTCACCCCCCGTCACACTGAACAGCGTTTCGGCGTTTTCGGTTTCGGCTACTGGTGAAACGTGGATGTTCTGAGGTTTCAGAATATCTCTGACTACCCCCTCGGGGAATATAGTCGTGAGCATATGTATGCTTATTTAAAGTGTTTTAAAATAATCTTATAGATTCTGCAGAAATCTTTTTCAGTTATTTACTTATTAAGATTTTGAATAGACTTATTCCTCAGTTCTTGTCGTTGCGGGTGCCGAGTCGTTATAATGTTTTTTTTATTTTACACCCAAATGCATGAGTTTAAATCTTCATACTACCAATATTATAGTTCTCTGTAGTCATAGTAATCTCTTATATACAGGGTGTTTCATAAATAACAATAAATATTTAAAACTCTTAAGGAAGTAGTTTAGGCCGTCAAACTGAACAACTTTCTCTATGGGACCAACATCGAAATCGCGAAAAAAATAATTTGATATCCTATACATATTTTAGCTCTTGTCGATTTGTAGAGTATGGAACATAAATATTTTTTTTCGCGATTTCGATATTGGTCCCATAGTGAAAGTTATTTAATTTATTATTTATTTATTGATATTATGACAATACAATGTTGTAGATTAACAAATAATCAACGCACTATAAACCATAACCAGTTGTTCAGTTTGATGGTCTAAACCACCCCCTTAAAAGTTTATTTGTATTTTTGTAACACCTTGTATAATATCATGTGTGAACTTTTAAATCATGCATGAGTAGACTCATCCTAGTATTTCTTTCTTCAACATAAAGTTCAAAGTTGAATTACCTACGACAATAAATTATCATTCGCGATATCAATTTGCATGTACACTCAATTAGTTAATGTAATCGTCTGTAAAGTTTAATAAAGGTCCAATAAAGGTCACATAAAACACGTCTTTACAAACATGTTGTGCCGGTTATCACGTTCAATCGGATTTATAGCAATAACACCATGATTTAATACTACTATTAGACGTTACGTGACTTTTTGCGAAGTTACCGTACCACGCAGGACTCTATTCCCTTTTGGGGTGGACAGACACATTGATAGGTATGCAGTTGTTGCAATGCTAGCGTATCTAGATAGATGCTGACCGCCGTAAGACAAGGAGTGAGATTTTTAAAGTCACACGTTCAAATCGGCAGTAGAAAGATGCACAATCTCTTTAGTAAATGTCATGGGATCAATATTGCAATACTGAAAAGAAAATGTTTGTTCTATAGAAAATACCCAATGCTGGGTATATAATCAAAAAGTATGGAACTGTTTTTTATTTTCGTGATTTCAATATGGGTCCCATAGTGAAAATTTTTCAGATTGGTGGTTTGTTGCACCCTCTTAAGAACCTACTAAAGCATTTAAGTTTACACCCTGTATAGTATAAATACAAAACAAAAAACCATGACTCGGATACAAATATTCATATCATCATACAAATATTTACCTTTCGGGATTCGAACCCGCGACTCTTAGGTCTGCAGGCAGCTTCACCATCTACTGAGGTAACCCAGCAATAGTTGCATCTTGTCTTTACAAATAACAGTAGCGATACGTTATAAAAGTAATTCTCACACAAAGTAAAGTCCATGCTTTTATAACTATAAGTCACGAACATCGCGTGTCACAGTGTTGCCATAGTGTAACAAAAACTAGTGATGGTGAAGCTCAGCGGTTGCGTCATGTCAATCTAGCGCGCTGTTGCGGCCTGGAGGAGCGCGTCCCGGGCCCCCTCTGCCGGCGCGCGTACCCTCAAAGCGAATTCAATGAGGTGTTAATAATAAAACAAAATTGACACTGTAAGGATTTAGCGTTACAATCGTGCCAATTTAGCTGTCAAATCGAAAGTGTTGTGTTTTTCTCGATTCCCTAATTTTAAGGAGCAATTTTTTTATTAAGATTAAGATTATTATGGCCTTAATATGGAAGTCGTTTTTTATACTTTGAATTGATAAACTTTGTGTGCAGTCAATGTTCGTTTATGTACAACAAATGAACATTTTAGGTGATATTGCGTGTATTTATTGGCAGTGAACAATTTATTCACTGGTAATACCACCTGTCTGACATAATGCAAACCATAGACAAACGTACTTGTTACTATCAATGTGTCAGGTATTTCTAAACTTTGCCATTTACCGATTTTTCTTTTTACTATTCTTGGAAAACGCCTCATTAGCATACGCCCCACACGTCACACACCACGCGAGCACGAGTATATACTCGCCGCGACCTCTGAGCTTCACCACTATTACTTTTTATTGTACTATGGTGTTGCACTGTTACGAAACACGACCCCTGACTCGCTTGCCCGGAAACACGTAACTGTTAACATGACAGCACATAGGATAAGTTACTTTATTAGAAGGGATTAGAGGTGATAGCTTATCATGAGATGAGTGGAATATTTAATGTTAGTGACCGCACTTTAGTAATATATCTTGAGTTTTATTTTAGTTTGAAGTGGTTGATGGATCACTGGTCGTAACCTAGTGTCTAAGTTTAAAATTACAAAAATCGGCCAAGTGCGAGTCCGACTCGCGCACGGAGGGTTCCGTACCACAATACAAGGTGTAAGGAAAAGAATCATCATCATCATCATCATCATCATCATCATCAGCCTGTCATCGTCCACTGCTGAACATAGGCCTCTCCCAAGGCGCGCCACAAAACTCTGTCCTCGGCCTTCCTCATCCAGTCGCTCCCCGCTACTTTTTTTAGGTCGTCTGTCCAGCGGGCAGCAGGGCGTCCCACACTACGCCTACCAGTTCGCGGTCTCCACTCTAGAACTAAAGCGGTGAAATAAGAGCCACTTTACGAGCAAGTATGTTGAAAAAATAATTGTATAAGAAGGAAATACAAAAACCATAAAATTGACAATAAAAAGATTGCATTATATCTTTAGAAGTGTAATAAAGATATAATAATAAATCACAAACTAGAAATCCTAGCGAGAGTAATGTTACTAATGACGGAAATCAGAGTAAAAACTGTTAGTAGTTAAATTATAATGTTCAACATTACACAAATACTTAAGCTTTATGTAATGAGGTACTTTAGAACATAGACATAATTAACTCTTAGAAGTAGCGGCTTTATTGTGAAATAATACCACAGTGACCCTTTCTCCTGGCACAGTATAAGAAATAGTATGGTAGTATATAAGGTCTAACAAAATTAGCTGAAACTATTTTAAGGGGAATATCAGACCATCAAACTGAACAACTTTCTCTATGGGACCAATATCTAAATCTCAAAAAAAAAATCTACTGTCCCATACAAAAATGCCAAACCCGAATGTATGGGACAGTAGATTTTTTTTTCGCGATTTCGATATTGGTCCGATAGAGAAAGTTGTTCAGTTTGATGGTCTGATACTCCCCTTAAAATAGTTTCAGCTAATTTTGTTAGACCTTATATACAGTACGAACATACCCTCCCCCACCACACCAATTTTTATCTCACCCCCTCCTGGAAGACGGGAGGTAGACTAATCCTTGATTAGACGAACATGTCACTGACACATATTGTTATGTACTCATAAATAATTTACAAATTAAAACAAGGAAAACATCGTGAGGAAACCTGCATGCTTCAATTTCGAGGCATGTATTGTACCCACTGTCCATTATAAGTGGCGACGGGCTCACCCCCCGTCACACTGGACAGTGTTTCAGTACTACTGGTGAAACGTGGATGTTCTGAGGTTTCAGAACATCTCTGACTACCCCTCGGGGAATATAGTCGTGAGTATATGCTTATGCTACAAATTAAAAAAAATACACTGACTCTACAAAACCTACAATACTGTTACGTTACTAATAACTGTTATCGAAATGTTTCGATATGCAGAGTTGTAGACTAGAACAAACTGTCACATAGCCTTGCAAATCGAAAGGAAAACAACAGTTCTCGATACTTTCGTTGCACTCTTATTATTTTGCAAGCTGCCCCAGAAAGCCGACTCGGTTTAACAAAAAAGCCATCTACCGGCTTTGCCGGCATTACCTGCTAAAAAGTTGGTTAAAATGAGACATAGAAAAAGACTAGGAAAAATAATATAATCTAGAACTGTAGATCATCCCTTTCAAGTATGACGTGCTCATGCTCATTTTAATCTCACTTATCTTGATAATATTCAATCTAGCCGAGATCGAGGCAGACCCCGGAAAAGGTGTCGAGATGAGCTGGATGCCTACTGCAATGAGTGAACGGATTGTAGCACTGAACAGAGAGACGTGAAAGAGTTTAGGGAAGACCTTTGCCCAGCAGTGGAAAAAAACAGGTCAAAAAAATTGTACCTATGAAATTTGTGTTTTCCCTTTTAAAACTTCTTAAAAACCAAGTAAAAAACTAAACAGATGACAATGTTCACCACTCCATAGAGGTGTGCAAAATCATGTCAAGACTGTGCCTGCCTTTTTTTGAAAAACCAAGTGATCGAGCCAATTCATGTCAGACGTAAACAATTTCAAATTTCTGATTGAAATGATTCGTATATAACGAAAAATATTCCATGATAAAATGCGTTGGCATTTTTTTGATCATCTTTTCCCTCTTTATTATTTTAGAGAAACGCTTTTATTTTTTTATTTTTATCCATCTATAGATGCCCTAGAAAACCACTGCAAAACGTTTATTATCTTGCCTGCAAAGCATAAAAAAGGATTTTATCAGTTACAAACTTTTTGTATAACTTGAAAAACCGGTTAAACAGGATAAGTTTTAACTCGGTACTTATAAAAGACCGTGACCGATCGATCGTTATGTATAATGTATGACAGACACACCTACTGACCCACTCTTTATTTTTCTCACTAACAATAGTTATACTTGCAGACAGGGCCGGATTATTTGTAAAGGCACAACAGGCAACCTATAATGGACCCCCAAGCCCCAAAACTCAGAGGCCCCACAGCCCCATAACCTCAGATAATCCAGGATGAGCCTATTTATCTTCTTCTTATCGTGTGGACTTCAAATTTTGAACAAAGTCGCTAAATAGTACCTTGCCATTGCCAGAAGTGGGCAACCGATATTGCACCGTCGCTAGAGGTCATGAGCTCCTCCTGTGTGCAGGTTTTAGGCCTATTTATGATTGGATTGTATGTACACACGGCGACAGATCAACCTACCCATAGTTGATCTCTATGTTCATGGACATAAGGTCCAACTATGGGTAGGTTGATCTGTCGCCGTGCGTACATTCAGCCTCAAAATATTTATAAACTTTCGTTCCTTGTCGTATGCTTGTCTAAGTTATCATTTTGGGGCTGGCTGTAGTAGATTATCGTCTTCGTCTGTCGAGTCAAAGCATGTCAGTAAAGAGGACAGAATAGATAATAGTAAAATTATACCTACTTATCATTGCTGATAATCAGGGAAAGCTTAGGAGTACTATGAGTACAATACTTTGTAGTACTACAAAGTATTGTATATATTCCGTGTAGGTAGTTGTAGGAAACTACAATACTTTGTAGTATCCTGTACTCATAGTAGGTACCCTAAGCTTTTCTAAAAAGAAATGCTTGCTCAATAATATTAAGGGCCTGTTTCACCACTTCTGAATAAGTTTTAATAGCTTCGTTTGAAATATTTTTCATACAAACAAAATATATCAAAGGTTGTGTCAAATAAGCTTCTAAGCACTTAAACGAAGCTCTAAGTATATTTTTTCGTTTTATTTCCGTGCCATTTTTTTTTTAACACTGAGAAGAGAGGTTCTTAATCCGGCACTGTTCACCGAAATATTTCACAAACATTTAACTTCAGCTTCAATCGTGCCACAACTGTGATACTAATGTAATTATACGTTTCATAATAGATGCAAAATGTTTCATAAGATATTTTAAAGGTGTCGATAATTTTATAAATATATTTTCTACGTTGTAATCTCTATATTAATAAGACTGTAAACTTTGCGTTTTAAAAATTAAATGAACGCTGAAATGACGGACGGCTAAAAGAGATGAATGGAGGAAGACGACATATTGCGCCGACACAAAGTAAAGGATAAGGGGGAGTCACGTTGCAGGGTTTGCCCCGAACACTTGTCTCTAGCGTGGTGTTCGCGCGGTTCGCATCTCAGCCTGCCACGAGGCTCCACAATCCTTCTCAGTTGTTCTAAAGGCTTCCGCACATTGCAGCGATTTTATCGAGCGATAATATCGCTGCGATTTTGCGATAATTGTTTCCAGTACATTTTGTATGGGGACGCGCGCGATCCTACACACTGCCGCGATATTATCGAGCGATTATATCACTGCGATTTTGCGATAAATGTTCTCAGTGCATTTTGTATGGGGACGCGCTCGATCCCACACATTGCCGCGATATTATCGCAACCTGACGCAATCTCTTTCGACTACATTCAGTGGTGTGCGCATGCGTGACGCGAATCGCGGAATCGCTGCAGTGTGTAAGGTGTCGCGATATCGCTGTCGATAATATCGCTCGATAAATAAAATCGCTCGATAATATCGCTGCAATGTGCGGAGGCCTAAAAGAGATGAATGGAGGAAGACGACATATTGCGCCGACACCAAGTAAAGGATAAGGGCCGGAAAATTATGATGATGATAATTATTGACGAATTCGTTAAGAACATTTTTATCTTTTTTCGTTAAAACGACTATCCAGTTAGAATACAGTTTTCACAGCAGGTTTTTTACAAATGTAGAGCGTAACTTTGAACGTGCAATATCATAATATAAAAAAATTTGGTAGCAGTCAATATACTGTAATGGAATTTATGTTATGTTCTATATTTATGTTCTGAAATAAATTATTTGATTTGATTTAATAGTTTTTGTCGCTGGCAAAAACTTGTTAGTAGATTTGTCGGTCTCGTTTATGTCTTTTGTAAAGAAAAACTGTTTTAATTTATATTTATTAGGTTCCGAACCCAAAGGGTGCCAACGGGACCCTATTAAGTACTACACCTACGCTTTCCATCTGTCCGTCTGTCCGTCTGTCCGTCCGTCCGTCCGTCCGCCCGTCCATCTGTCTTTACTCAGTAGCTGTATCTTTTGAACCGTAATAGGTAGAAAGTTGAAATTTTCACAGAATACGTACATATTCTGTGAAAATACCAACCACATATACCACCACCACCACCACCATATTTCTACCTCTTTACTTTCAATAGAAAAAACATTTTCTTTAATTATTTTGGCCGTTCCTTATTCTTTAGTACAACACCCTATACATCAAGTTCATGCCACATGTCAACCTATAAAAATAATTGTATTTTTAAATAATACTTTCCATCATTTTAAATATAAAACAGTGTTACAGTATTTAGTATTATTTTAGTAAACAATGCCTCGAGTTAAAACCATGTGTAGAAAGAATTGTTAGGTACTAGTATTTTGACATTAGAGATGTCCCGAGGTCATATTCACGACTCGATAGTTATGCAATACTAGACACTCGAATAATTTCCCACGATGCACATTCTTTACACGTCGTCTTCTTTGACATTTCCTGCCCCGATCAGGTTATACTAGCCAAGTGACAACTTTGAACTTAAATGTGAATTCCTTTTGGTAACGTTAGTAGTTGTTATTTTATTTATTTAGACTGTTTTAGGTGATTAAACCACACTGATTCTCTCTTATTTTCGAACCTATTGATATTTAGGCCAGAAGAAGACAAATATTATTAATATTCTAGAATCAAAAATGTGATAAATAATTAAAAGGGGGACAAAAAATTTGTTTCAATAACCGCTCTAAATGGAAATCTATAGTCTCTGCCTAGCGTTCGTAGCTTCGACTGTCTATCTTGAACATAAAAGTATTATAACCCAAGCCGCAAAATCTTTCCTTAAGTCTGAATTGTAGATATCTCTCATTCAATAATCAAATTCTCGGTTATTGACTTAGGTAATACCATCCGTCCCTCAAGATATCTTGTAGATACACTAGAAGGCAGAGTTAGGCAAAAGTGGGCATATGGAGTACTGAATGAGTTAAGATAGACTTCATACTACTTTAAAGATAAACTAAGATAAACTTAGGTACGACTTAAGGAAAGTTGACTTCTCGTAGATAAACTTAAGTAAAAATTTTTGGTTTGAAATTTCATCCTACCTTCATAATATATTATTATACTTTACGTAGATACAGTAAAGATAAATTATGGTGGTAACATCTTCCAACCTAATATTCTATGATGAATGATAAACAAAATGGCTCTGATAGTTATTATTATTTTGTAATGCATTATTTCGTCGATACGTAAAGTAAAAATTTAAACGCACATTCGTTTATCGTGTGAAATGGACAAATATTCTTAGAAAACAGGCGGGCTTCAAAAATTACAAAGTAATTGTATTAAAAATTCAAAAAATTAAACCATAAAAACAGTTTTTTTTCCTTTTTCTTCGAAATTTAATTAAATATTAAATATCAATGATGATTTCGTTACGCAAAACAATGTAAAATTGTGTAAAATTAAGAGAGTGCCAAAAATAACAAAGACTAAACTTAATAAAAAACATGTTCAAATTTGCAGATCATTCAAAATGGCATTAAATCTATATTGCATGTGCTAAGTACGAGTAAAAGCAATACAGTATTGGTAAATCATAGTAAAGGATCAGTTAAATGTGTTTATAATTATTGCTTACTTACTCAAGTAATGTTATACTTAACTTATACCGAAGTGTGACTTCAAATAATACAAGTAAATACCGTGTCGATTTAAGTCATCCTTAACTAGTACTTGATAAATACTGATTCGACGGATATTTTATTTTCTTCTCATCTGTCATTGTTGTTGTGATTTCTGAAAACAAAAGGCCAATGCAAGATTGAACAATTCGTTTTTTGTTTAAAGAAAAACAAGTGATTCAAAGTAAGTAAGTAGGTACTACTTATGTATTACCTAAGGACAATGATAATTATAATTTGGCATTTATGTATATAAATAATTGTAAACTGAGGTAACCTCAGGCCTACACTCTAAATCTTGAATCTTTTGACGTAACGCGTCGTATTTGTATCTACTTTATGTATCTCAGTCACAACATAAACATGTAAAGAGTTGTATTTTTTAGGGTTCCGTACGCAAAGGTTCCGTTCCGGTTATGGCCTTCCTACTTTTGAAGAAATGTGTCTTTTGAACCGTAACGTAACAGGAAACAGTTGACATTTTTATACAGAATATGAATCTACTATTTTGCGTATTATTCTGTTGGTTTTTTCGTGATTATTTTTGTTTCATATTCCTGATGAATTGTACGTTGTGGTATATTATGGGAGATAGACCACACTTTAAAAAATTATAATCACGCTCTTCTTTTGATGAAGTTACGTATTCAAGTTCGCTGTTCGTGTCTTCTATGATTTCATCAACCGATGCGGGCCTGGTGGATGTGCTGGCAAACATGATACAGTCTGTCTAAAAAGTCTTGACAAAAATTTGGGCGCTGTCTCCACGCAAGAACGTCAAAATCAAGCATAACCTGGCAACACCACGATACTACAATTATTAGGTCACGACTTTATAGACAGACTGTAAACTTTGAACGCTGTTAACAAGGATCTATTAACAAGGAGTCACTTGCACCGGCTGTACTCGGACTACTCGGATTAACATTTACTGCACAATCTTCGGCATGAATAGAATTTGCGGTCACATTTTTCTTACACGACGTAGAAAATTTCTTAATTTTCTTAACTTTAATTATGCTAATGTTACTTGTATAAACACAAATTGTAGCACTAACTTGTTACTTTTTATTAAAAACGTCCCTGTAAGGCTGATGGTACTGACACAAGCATTAGCTAAGTAAACAACCACTTAAATTGCAATTTCAAAGGAACGACTTAAAGAAACCGGTTGACCTGGATAACCTTAGGAAGACTTAAGGCGAACTTTAGGTAATTTTGCCTTAAGTAGAACTTAAGTAATACTTCTAAACACTATTAAATTTAACTATATCTCCGTTAATTCTGTTTTCAGTAACTTTATGCTTAAGTTTGCATTTCGCGTGGACATACTTAAGGCAAAGTTAATACTACTTAACTTAACTAATCCTTAAGTCGGTATTTCTGAAAACTAACACAACTTGAATTTATTAATACAGACTTCAGCAAAGCTTGCCTTGGTTAATGCGAAGTTTAGGTATATTTAAGGCAAAATTGATTTAGTCACGATCTGTTTTGCTGCTTGGGAAGTACCAGGAATAGAGGAACATACCGTTTTTTAGTCACTAATTAATTTTTACAATTCGGTTTCCGTGAATAATTGCGAATCTAAAGTGAAATCGTAGATAATTTTATGAAATATAGTCAGTATATTTCATTAATTTATCCACAATTTCACGTTAGACTCAGAATTAGAGCCGATATTAGAGATATAATATATTCTAATTTTTGCCTGCGATAGTCTCCAAAAAACATCCAAAAACGGTTTCATTTGACAACTCATGTTTGTTGCTCTATTCCTGTAAGGTATAATAGGTACCTTTATGATCTGGACATATAACTATCAAACATTCAATGGGTCAAACATTGTTTATTTAGTTGTCTGCTTGTAGGTATGTTAGCTACCGCAGCTTTACAACCTTTGGACGTAGAGACCCCTGAAAACGACTACTTAACTATGTTTTGATTCTTTCTTTCATTTGTGTAAGGATTAAACATTCAAAAAGTAATATAATTTTTATATTCAGAAAGAGCTACAAAGAAAGATTAACTTAAGGTCAAATAAGCAAGGCAAGTTAAAAGCTTGTAAAAAAACTGGAATGCTGAGATCGTAAATTAAACATGTTTTTATATTTTATTGGAGCCGTGACTTTTTAGATTTTGTTACTTTTGAATGTTGATAATGTAAGATTTCTAAAAATAAGAACACACGTTGATAATTCTTGGAAGTTTTCGATTTATTTTGCAAAGGATAGCTAGGTACAATCTTTGCAAAATAATTACTTATTATTGTACAACCACATGAGAGCAATAAAGGTATTATGATTATAATTCCATCAAATCTCATACGCCAAAGTTATAGGCAAAATCAATAATGGTACAGTATCGATAAAACTTCTCATACAATAGTTAGTTATACTATAGCGCGTCCCATACAAAAGAAGTTTAATTACTTACATTTAATTACCACTTATATTAACTAATTAACCCCCCGTCACACTGGACAGAGTTTCGGTACTACTGGTGAAACGTGGATGTTCTGAGGTTTCAGAATATCTCTGACTACCCCCCAGTCGTGAGCATATGCTGTTTAACTAATTAATAGTAGATTACACACCGAGGAAAGGAAAGTAAGAATCAGATCTCATGTAGTTGTGAACATGTGATCTGAGGCTCTCTTATTTACTGCCCGAGGTTAGTATACTATTTTTCTCCTCGACGGAGGTGGAAAGCGGCTACATCGTTTAGCGCAGCGGGACGAAAATTGACGCTCTCCGTCCAGAGGGGAGAAAAGTCAATTAATATTAAGCACGATCTAGAAACTAATCCCTGTGCCTGTGGTTTGTCAGATTTTCGTTAAAACATATAAAGTTTCAAAGTTGCAGTGGCTCAAAGATTTTTCCATACAAATCTAATCCTAGCATTGAAACTTTAGGTAATATACTTGTTTTAACGAAAATCGGACAAACCACAAGCACAAATTAGTATCTACATCGTCTTCCAAAAATAATTGGTTAGTATTTTAAAAGGTTAGTATTGAAAATAGGATCTAACTTCGTTCGTATGCAGCGCAGTATTGCGAGCGTGCTGCAATGAATATTATTATCCTCTGAATACTTGTGAAGTTAAACAATCAAAATTAATGCCACCAACCTTATAAATAGTGTAGCATTTCCCATCCGAAGGCCAGTACAGCATCAGCCAGCCTCTCGGATGAGCAGCGCAGGGGTTCCTCCTCACGTCTGCCCACGGTGGTGGTAGCACTGCCGCCTGCGTCCCGCAAAGCAATGCTGCCAACCACACCCATGCCGTCATTTTCTTTTTTAACGGTCTTCTATTTTCGAAATCCACACCACATTTTCTTCTTTACAGATGATTCCAAATTATATTGTACATTTTTATCACTAATTTTAGGCACTTTGTGCGAAAAAAAAAACCAGCTATCTTAGCAGCACACATGAACTTTTTAAATGTCAGTTTACTTTATCATCATCGTATTTTTTTAGGCCATGGACTGTAATCTCAATAACTTTTACTTTTAATTTCCAAGATGTTAACATAATTCATAATTTTTACTAAATGTTGTACATAACTACCACATTTTTTTAAAAGGTTAATTGTAATTTAAACATTTAGGCTTGTGCAATCAACTAATTAAGGGCCGATACGACCAAACGCGAGTAAATTTTATTCTTAGATTTATTCGCCGGTTACTATAGAGTAAACTGATTTTGCGTTTTACCAACCCTAATCTATGAATAAATTTTACACGGCCAATTTTGACGGTGTTAATTAAAATTGTATAGATACATTGCAATAAGTACGGATACAACGACCTCTATCTTTAGGTGAATTATACATTCGTTCTTTTAGTATGGGTTTAGTGTGGTAGAAGACAAGTGAAGTTAATTTCGGAATAAACGCTAAGAGTAAAATTGTTCCTTGTATAGTTACTCTTCTATAAATCAAAGTTTGGTCGAATCTGGCCTAAGAACAACAGCACAGAGATACCTATAATTTTAAATTGTGGCATTCAACATAATTAAGACATTTTCTCACGTGTCATTATCATTCCCTATGCGACAGATACTTTACCTAATATAGCTGTTAGGTAAATTATTTTCATAAGTCTTCTCTACGTCGCATCGAAGTGAAAAACAACCTTTCTATAAAAGTACGTATCTTGTATTAATTTAAAAAAACAAAAAACAATCCTATTAGCACTTAGCAATAGCTAACACGAAACATAACTGGCAGCTTATAATTCAAGCAAAACCAAATAAGAAAAAAAAGCCGTTAGAGCAACATAACTCCTATCTCATCCAAAAGTCAATGAAGCCATTATTTTCCAGTCTCGCTTCATTGTTCCCCCACAATTTTCATCCAAACATAATGGACTGAGATTACGGTGTAACGGTGTTAGATACCGTTCGATGTTCGCCGAGCCGAAATGTCGAAATAGAGTACAATTATTAACCCAGTTACTTCTTGCCGAGATTACGTGTAAATGTTTTGTTTGCGGTATAAATCAGAAGGGTAAGCGGGCCGTTGGTTGGTTGGCTAAGTAGATTTTAATCTCAGGGTGAACGCGACTTTAAGCCGGTAATACAATTTCTAGAAACGTGGTCAGATCAAAGATCGAAAACCGGAATTAGGTTCGATTGTATCAGTAACACCTACTGAGGGACAAAGTAGGATTCTGAGATACAAATTGTTCTTTGATTCCCGAAACTTATCAAATTACCTACTCAGACGCAGTATTTCGCCTTTCAGTATCCAATATGATATAAATTTGTGATGACAAAATTATTAAACTTTTTAAACCCAAAACGGTTTAAGTAACACTGGAAAAAATTACTTACTTAAGAACATTTAAAATGTTGTAATGGTAAATGTAGCAAAGTAATACCCCGAAAGCTATGCCGAAAACCCGTAAAATTCGTAAGTTAATGTATGTTGAAATATGAATGGTAAATCGATTCGATTTATTATGCTGATGTGATGGCGTTGCGGGAGTTATTTTCGTGGTGCAATCCGGAGACATTTCCCCATAATTTCCTATAAACATTAAATTTAACATAACCGTGCGTCATTTATGATAACCCGGTTGCATCAGCGATTGATCGGCTGTCATTTTAGTGACTCATATTGAGCTGATTGCATATCTAAGAAAGGTGAACTTCATTTCAACTGAACGAAGGAAAACGTGGCGTCGATGTCGTAAAGAAACATATATTTTCCTTTAATTTCAAGGAGAGGCGAGGCGAGCGAAAATTTTGGCATTGGTAGCAAATAATTATATTTTCCTTTAATTTCAAGGAGAGGAGAGCGATAATTTTGGCATTGCTAGCAAATAAATATTTTTAGGGCAAAAAAATTTCCTTTTTTTTATTTTGATGAAAGTAGCTTGGGGCAAAGGGAAATGCACTCGTAATATGCTACCGTACCGATAGTCAGGTAAGTTATCGGAAAAGTAATGTTATTTGCGTCTCACACAGGGAACTGATAATTTGGTATTTATCCTCCATAACTCGATAACACAATATTTTATGACAAATTAAATATACCACTTAAAATCATGCAAAGTAGATGTCCCCCTTAATTAATTGAACACCCCTTATTAATTGAAATTGAGTGTTCAATTAATAAGGGGGACATCTACCCTCTCAGTTACTAAGCTTTGCACAAAATATAATAATACCTAAACTATAGAAAATAGTAGATTTTGTTTTCGATTCCCAGTTTCAAATAAACTGCTATTGGAATAAGAATATACCCAGATAACTAGCATACCAACTTAGCAAACACTAAAGCAAGAAATCTGAAGCAAGATACAAAATATTACGTCAGTACAAAGTTGCAAGACAGTTAGTAGCAATAAAAACAATCGCTGCAACGCTATTAGGTTGTTAATCGCGAAAAAAAAGTGAAAAATTTACCGTTTCCCATACTTAACAGACATAAAGTATGACTACTTAATGGAATATCAATTAATTTGTTGTGTAACATGTTGGATTTAATGAGTTTTTATTAAAATGTTTTGATTACTTTAGATAGATTAGAAATTTAGTAGTCATTAGGTATTGTGTCATTCACATAAGGGTTCTTCCTGACGGTTTTTTACGAGGACGATCAGGCCATCAAACTGAACAACGTTCTCTATTTGACCTATGTTAAAACCGCGAAAAAAAAAACAGCTGTTCCATACAAAACTGCAATCCTACTTGACCCGAATGAACAGCGGATATTTTTTCGCGATTTTGATGCTAGTTTTATAAAGAAAGATGTTCAGTTTTTGATGGACAGATCCTTCCCCTAATAAGTTTACCTGAAGTAGGTATATAACAAATTACTTATAGTAGTAATAGGTACACTATTCTACGCCACAAGCTTTGCTACAGAAAAAGCGTTCAGTATTTTATGTAGGTATGTTTAACATGTTTCGTCAAGTACTAAGTAGGTATAATATACAGGGTCCAACTTAAATGCTGACACTTTTTTAAGAGGATGATCAGACCATCAAACTGAACAACTTTCTCTATGGGACCAACATCGAAAACGCGAAAAAAAAATCTGCTGTCCCATACATTTGGCTAGAGTAGGTTTGCAGTTTAGTATGGAGAGGCTGTTTTTTTTTTCGCGATTTCGATGTTGGTTCCATAGAGAAAGTTGTTCAGTTTGATGGTCTGATCATCCCCTTAAAAAAGTGTCAGCATATTAAGAAGGACCCTATATACAACATTTTACCTACGAGTACAGTCAAACAAAAAGTTTGATACGGTTTGGTATTTGTAGTAGAGTTTATCACCCAGTTTTATGTAGTTTTATACAGTTCAACTTCCTATACCTACCTTTCTAAAAGAGGACAATGCATCTACCTCTAGGTATATTACCAACAAGTACCCACAGCAGTAATCGTGATGCAAAAATTTTGAAACAACTACGAGTAAGTAGCCAGACTAGACATTGTTGGATAATCATCTTTTGTTGTGTTCATATTCATGTTAATAGCTTTGAAAGATAAGCTGTTGACTTTGACTACCGCTTGCTTCTGACCATTTAGAAGAGTTCACTTTCGACATTCGTCTTTAAAGTTGATGAATTGAGTACTTAAGTACCTGATGGAATGAGCTAAATGCTGACTAAATTCTATTTCAAAGTAACAGAGCATTGTTAGTTTTAATTTTTAGGTAATAATTCACGCCTTTGATTGTTAAAAAATAGAAATAGAAATAGTTTATTTGCCAAAATACTTTGTTAAAAGGGTGTTACAAAATTGTTCAGTAGCTGTATTTAGCCTGCTTGCAGGCATGCAAATTTACTAAAATCTTACTAAGTCTAATATAGTTTACTACTCTACTTTTACTTATTCGTCATAATTCAAATATTTCTCTACGCTATAAAAACACAATTGACACAGCCATTTCGTTAATTTGGTTTTCAAAAACATTCCCTGTAACCGTTTTATTTAAATATGCTTTATGTGTACCTACCATCGCATATAGACACGAAATAGGGAAAAACTATTTTTAATTATTTCCTACTCCCGTAGTGACATCATACATACGAATTTTAAAAACAAAAAGATTCATCAAAATCTCTCTAATCGTTTTTGCGTGATACTCGAACAAACAAATAGACATCTTACAGATACTTCAAAGGTAAGTAGGTCAAAAATAATTTAAGTTTCTCCAAAAATTTTAAAGTGTTTTCAGACAAAGTCTTACTAGATCCATCTTGGATCCGGCCAATGGGTCTACTGACATTGATCGCATTGTTCATCTTATTTAAATTTTTAACACAATAACACATAAAAAAAAAAGTATGAAACAAGAGATTCCTAAAACTTTCAGTATCAATGTATCATTCTTCTTTCAAAAAACAAAACAAAACGATAAAAATAAAAGCAGAAGGAGCGCTAACCCGAAACACGTGCGTTAACGTTAACGTAACCGCCCGGCACACCGGTGTGGTGCTTCGCGTCTCTCTCAACACTGAAGGCTTTACTTACCTCAAGCTTTGACTTCGGAACTCGGGTTTAACTTGGCTCTATTACGTGTTTTGATGGACATTAAAATTCTCTTCTAAAGAGGTAAGTATTAGGAGATAAAGATCGTCTGGAATGCTAATGAAAGTAAAGTCGCAAAACATTTTTTTTTAATTAATTTTAACAGTTGTCTAGTTCTGTTTGATATTTACATTGATATATAGTTTGACATTAGATTCACGAGGTTCTGGTACTTCTTATCTTTACAGAATTCATTTCGATTTGTTTGTAAGTACTTATAAGCGTTTTTTTATATAGATGGATTTGGTTTGGGTTTGTATGAAATTAGTTTACAGTAGATAAATATATCTAGAGGAGAATAAACGTACCTAATGTTGAATTCTATCGACTTAGTTTCAGCGATTGTAGATAATTATTGCGAAACCGAATAGAAAGATTTTGAGAACTGGATCACTTCAAAGAAATCATTCCAAATTATGAATTTGTGCTCAAATCATCTCTAAATTCCAAGAAAATATCTTCTAAAATCGAAGTAAAAAGCTTGGTAGCATTTTGATTTTATTTATTGAGGTGCTTTGACAGAAGATTCTTACTTTCAGTAAGTACATAATACAATAGGTAGTTACGAAACAGATCTAAATGTACCAGTTTATTTATCTAATTAAATCTAAACTATTATAAAACTGTAACTGAATAAGTCTGTACATTGAAGATATTTACAAAAAAAAGATTACAATATGGTTTTTAGGTATCCCTGACTCGAAATCAACCTTTTTTAGAAATTTTGTCTGTCTGTTTGTCTGTTCGTTTGTGTGTTTGTTTGTTCGTTTGTTCGCGCATCACGCGAAAACTACTGAACCGATTTTGATGAAACTTTTTTGTTTGATAGCTTATGACCTGACTTAAAATCTGGTATATAATTTGTGCGGATGAAGTCGCGGGTAAACACTAGTAAATAATAAAAGCTAACCTTGACTTCTACCTGGAAGCTCGATAAGAAACTGCTATGACACGTAATAAAACTAAAAACTTCTCTAAACAAACACAGCAAACGACAACCCCGACTAAATGTTGACTTTGTCCATACAACATAAAAAATACAGGTTTTACAAGAACTTCAAATTGGTTAGCTTATCTTAATATCGGTTCATCTCTATAGAACTACGACGTACTTGGGACATCCGTCATGCTGTATTGTTCTACGATTTGCTAAGTCATATTGGTTATAGACAGGGATGGATTTAGTTGAAGATGCTAGGCAAGAAGAGTGTAGAAAGAACTACTTGGCACAACGGAAGTTTTCAGAAACAAATATGTCGATAATATGTGACCTAAGTGTATAGTTCTACATCCTAAGTGGAGCATTCTGCGTGTGGGCGAATCTAAGTAAGAGTCTCTAGTATCTAACTCATTCATCTAAGTGATGATCCATTGATCGAAAATGTATTGACCACTGCCGATACTCAGGCATCTTTCCAGGCAGGTGTAACGGAAGATCTTCTCTTTTAAATGTAGGAGTTCCACACTTCCTCCGAAAAAGAAACGAAATATTTTAGCGATGTTTGACTCTGACGTGTTCTATTCTCATTAATTTCACCTTGGACTTAGCTGTCACTTCATACAAATGTGAAAAACTGTCGAGAAGAGTTAAGCATATTATGTGATACTGAGCAAGTGCGTGGGAGACAGAAATACACCTAGGTATATTTTCTTCCACGCTTCCTACCAAAAGGAGGGTGAGGTGAAAATTCGTGGATGGCACGGGAGTGTCCGTAGGTAGGTACTGTATTGTACCATTACCATAATCTTTCTTAAACTGTGGTAGGTATTGTCTAGAGCTTTGGTAGCGCAAAAAATGTTTTACTAACTATTTAACAAATTGAGTTAACATTTACGACTCAGAAATCTAGTTATCGCGTAATTAAAGTGCAGACATAGTATGCAGGAAACATACTTGACTCGAACAATGTTCGCACAGGAAAGCCATTAATTAAATTTTATCTCCTTTTTACCGCTCTATCCTATTAGTATTCCCTCAAGCTCTCCGCATACATTAATAAATTAACAGAAAGAAAACAAACCCTTTTAGTCTCCGTATAAATAATACAAAGCATGCATAATTACAAAATGCAGACCTAATGATGGATAAAAAATTTAATTAGCAAAATGTACAAAAACAGTAATAAAAGGAAATCAAAAGTAATTCATCGAAGTAGTCGTAGTTGGAATTGGAAAATGCAATTCGTCAGAAATCGAATAACTTAATTAGAACTGCTTACATTACAAATTCAATAGCAAAACAAACATAGGCTTACAAATTTTTTGATGCCTAGCTTAGATGGCTATTTTTTGGAGGCTTACCGTAAGAGTAAACACAAATCTAAGGGCCTGTTTCACCACTTCTGGGTAAGTTCTTAATTCCATACAAAATAAGTCAAATTATCTGTCGGATAAGCTAACAATAACTTACCCAGAAGTGGTGAAACAAGCCCTAAGTATTTCAATAATTTCAATAAGTATTAAAATATACAAAAATTGTAATTCAAAAATACTGTAGCTAGTCCGACTTCATTGATCTGACATTGATTGGTGTAATAGACTTGTACTTCGATATTACGTACAACTACACACCGTTAGAAGCGAAGCCGATCAAGTGTTTAGTTTAAACTGATACGTGGTTCCGGACACTTATCAGTTAAGTAGGTACCTAAATAGTTTAAGTTAAAGACAACATAATTTATGTACCCACGAAAAGAATTCCAGATATTTATTTTATTTATTTAGATCCTTAAAAGCTTTTTTGTTTTTATCTACAATCCGATTCAGCATAAAGAGAGCTCTAAATAAAACCAATTTAATGAAAAGATGTGGCATCATCATCAGCCTATCATCGTCCACTGCTGAACGTAGGCCTCTCCCAAGGCGCGCGACAAAACTCTGTCCTTGGCCTTCCTCATCCAGTCGCTCCCCGCTACTTTTTTTAGGTCGTCTGTCCAGCGGGCAGCAGGGCGTCCCACACTACGCCTACCAGTTCGCGGTCTCCACTCTAGAACTCTGACACCCCATCGGTTGTCAGTTCTTCGGCAGATATGACCAGCCCATCGCCACTTCAGCTTGCTAATTTTCTGAGCTATGTCCGCCACTTTAGTTCTGTGACGAATCACTTCATTTCTGATGTGATCCCTCAGAGAAACACCGAGCATAGCTCTCTCCATAGCTCGCTGAGCGACCTTGAGATGTGGCATACCACCAAAGATTTTATTTGGTCCTCGCTGCGCTCCAGATAAAATCTTTGTGGCTTACCTTCTCCACAGCATTTTGAAAATTTCATGATTTTGCGGCCACAATTCATCATATCATATCATGAATAAAATTCTATACCTAAGTTTCCATGACGCAGGGAAATCTAGTTTGGTGTTAGGAAATCAAAGGTTACGTCAAGTTCATTCGGTACTCGTGTTATGTTATGTGACACAAACATGATTGCGTTGCGATCATTTGCGACACATTTAGTTTCTCCCTTTATGACATTTTCTTTATAGAGCTCTACAAAGTTATCGACCTGAGTATTTCACAATATTATGTAAAAGAACTATTTACTAAACAAAAACTGTGAATCATCTTTTGATACAAACATACTCACGACCATAATGCCTTTCGGAGCAATCAGAAACTGCGCTACAATTACCAACAAGCTTTTTTTGTAAGGTTAAAGCAAGGCAAACATATCTTTAAAAGGCCTACATTTTTGTTAGCATAGGCCCACCATGGGCCCATCACACATTGTCACTCACACAAACATTCAATCCCACGGGTAATCTATGTCATGGAACCCGCAATGACTTTAATCAAAGGAGAACATCGGAGTAGAAGAACATAGAAGGCAGAAATTGTTAAGCAATGTTTTGCTAATAAGCCAACTCCAGAGATGACTCATTGGCAGAATACTTAAGCAGATATACACTCAGTTGCAGACGCGTTCATTAAAGTTAATCCTCCATTAAATCTCTTGCTAGCTTTTAGCTTTACTATTTCGATAAGATAAAAAGTTACAGCAACAGATTTAATGGAGGATTAAAGCACAAAAAGCCCACAGCGGGCTACATAACATAATTTAAATATTTCATTCAAATTGTCACGATTGTTTTTATTATTTACTAGCTGTGCCCGCGACTTCGTACGCGCAGATAAGTTCTTAATAATATTAAGAGAAAGAAAAAAAATAATAAGAAATGCAAAGAAAGAGAAATACTTAAATAGAAATTATGAAAAAAAGTGTAGAAAGAAATAAAGAAAAAAAATATCGCATTATATTGCCATCAAATTAAAACATAAATTAGAATCTCTATACATTTCTCAAAACTACATCTAAACACTAATTTTAAATCAGAACATGCAGGCAGTACGCCTGCAGCATCAGGACTGAGTAAAAGGAACCCTAAAAAGCAATGTTTCTTCTTAACCCAACAAATTAACAATTATTAGAAATCTGTAGATTATCAAGGCACACACACACCCCTACACAGTAACTCATTCTTAGTTTATGTTGACAATACCCTAAGAGCAAGTAGCCGTGAAGAGAACTCTGCTTTATCCTAATAATCTAATTCAAAATCGGCTCATGTCTTAGACAGTCAGGACCCCTGCGGCATCAACACTGAAGAGTTGGAACCCAATGTTATTTTTTTTGTAATGTTAATTAGTGTTAACAAAAAAGTATTTCCGGTATGTATTATGTAGCTACGTTACCAGATAGTATTCTCAGTTATTGCTTTGTTTCTGACCCCCCCTGAGAAGGGAAATATGGTCGTGAGTTTACTGCATGTTTTACAAAAACAGTGTCAAGTATCATCAACCTGTCATTGTCCACTGTTGAGCATAGGACTCTCCCAAAACGCGTCACGATACTATTGTCGGCCTTCCTCGTCCAGTCGCTCCGAGCTACCACGATACATAGTACTCCACACTACCATGGTATATAGTACTCCACGCCTTACGGACTGGCCAATGGCCATGGGACAGGGCGAACTGCGGCGCGAAAACCGATTTTTCAATACACTGAGTGTTGTGTCCGTCGCGTAGGCGAATTGAAAAATCGCTTTTTGCGCTGCAGTTCGCCCTGTCCCGTCGCCAGGCCGTCGATACAGCGCCGGATGCTAGGCCGGATGGCGTCCCACACCTAACCAGTTAGTGGTCTTAATTGTTGGTCGTCAGTTCTTCGGAAGACATTATCACCAGCCCGAAATAGGGCTGCCATCCGTCCGGGTTTCTCCGTATTTGTCCTAGTTTGAAGGGCGGCCGGGCGTGTCCGGGCGGGGCCGTCACAAAAGTTTGATTCATCCACAAAAATAAACTCGATTTCGGCATAAGCTCTTATTTCATACATAGAAGGCCTCGATTTTGGCATGACCTGGAAATGCGCTATAATATTTGGCAAAATCTCGAGCTCGCTTCGCTCACTCCTAGTTTTATTCGTACGAATAAATATATATATATATATATTGAATCGATTGAGTCGTATTGCAAAATCTCGAGCTCGCTCCTTGTTTTTGAATCAATTTAGTCGTATATTGCAAAATCTTGAGCTCGCTTCGTTTGTTTTTTTTTTTTAGACCATGTTACACTCGCTCCAGTCAGGTTTCAGCTCGTATTTCAACAACCTATTCGTATCGAAGTAAATTTAAAAGAAGATTTTAGATTGTGCAGTAACGACCAAAGCTGAATTTTACTGTCAAAATATAATTTATCGTGGTTGTCCGGGGAAAATTTCAGATTTGACTGAAATGTCCGGGGTTTTTGACGTATTTGTCCGGCAACGGCGATTGGGCAGTGGCAACCCTAGGCCGAAACGACCCAAAGAGGGTCACATTTCCTCTCCCAAAGTCGACGCGCAATTTCAGCAATGAAGCTTTTAGCTTCGGCTCCCCATGCCCCTGTGGTCTTGACGGTGACAGGAACTAAGAGATATTGACGCTCCAAAGCTGAGTACCGGACTCTCTTTTTTGTGGCAGTAAGATCTGCGGCTGCTCCAGGTATCCGCGACGTGTGACTGAGGTCTGGCGGAGAAGGTGCTTACGCATGTAGTGTGCCACAGGAGGCACTTGCTTTTCTGCCAGGACACCAAAGCTAATAGGCCGTAGGCCGTCCGTCGGTCTTTTGAAATACACATACACAGAATAGGCACATAAAGTATGATAAGTACAATTAGATTTGTGTAATTTGTACACTTGGAGCAGTTGGAGTAGGTACCTACTAACTTTCATTTAGGTACTCAACCTCTGTGAGTAAATTTTTAAATATTTATAACTTTTGATTGTGTAAACCGATTCCGATGAAATAAAGCCTATATTATGTTAATCCAAACTTCATCCATAAATCAGATTCTCATTATGTATGTACTTGCTGATGAAAATGTGATAATATTTTCATTAAATAAAAATAAAAAAAGTTCTGCACCAAGATTCGAAACCATCAACTCGTGTTTGAAAGTCTGACCATATACCAATTACGCTACTGAGCTTTCTGAAAAAAGTGTTGAAAAAAGCAATTAGTATTTACCATACTGAATCTTCGCAAATGCATAAACGCGCAGACCACCGACTTTAAATACTCATAACTTCTGATTGAATTAACTGATTGCAATGAAATAAAGCACAAATGTGAATCCAAGTAAAGCCCTATTCTTTTGTGAAAACCGCATTTAAATCGGTTGAGGAGATTTTGTGTGACGCGTGCATTAAATTCAGTGCCGCTCGCGACTTTGTCTAAATACTTATAACTTTTGATTGAATTAACCGATTGCGATGAAATAAAGCCTACACGTTAATCCAAACTAAGCCCTATATTTTTGTGAAAGCGCCATCCAAATCGGCTCAGTAGTTTTTATGTTATGCGTGAATTAAATTCAGTAACGCTCGCGACTTTTTCTTTGATTACTCATAACTTTTGATTGAATAAACCGATTGCGATGAAACATAGCCTATATTTTAATCTAAGCCATGCCCTACACTTCAGTGAAAACCCCATCCAAATCGGTTCAGTAGTTTTTAAGTGATGCGCGAACAAACAAACAGACAAACAGACAAACAGACAAACAGACAAACAGACAAAAATTCTAAAAATGGTCTTAATGTCTTCCATTACGTATCCTAAACACCCCCAATTATTTTTTTTGTAAATATCTTCAATGTACATCATCGCCAAGTTTAGAATTTTATTATATGTATAGATAGGTAGACAGACAATACACTTAGACAATACATTTTTAATGTCACGCAATTTATTAAATGCCGTGCCGACACAATTATATTCTTAAAAAATGTACCAAAGGTTTCTGACCACGTAATGTCACTTTGACAGTGACGTTTCTTTGTTTACATGTTGTCGCTCTAATTCCTGAACGGAGTATACTTCAATCACAAAGGCTCCTAATGAGCACCGTGTCTGCAAAACTGTACAAAAACCAAAGCAAGCCCTTACCAATCCCATCAGCACTTTATTGCGGAACCCTAGCCTAACAAGGCAGATTACAATCATCGTCTTCCGCTCTCATAGCCACCATGATATCACGGTGTGCGTTAACCCTACGGGACCACCAACCACCACCATGGATTTTTCATGCGACCGACCAAGCACAAAAATTTTTGCTCTTAGAGGTAACGCGATTAGATAAGGCTAGATCAATCGGTCAATCAAATATTTACCTATTTATTTATTGGAAACAAAATTACAAATTACAAAAACAAACGCACTATTAAATTATTACATAATAGGTATTTAATTATTAAATTAGCACCATGGTTGTCTGGAAGAAATCGCTTTTAGTGATAAGACCGCCATTTGTACCCTTACGTTCTTTTTATTCTGTTTTTTGTTGCTGTATGTTTTTGGTGTGCAAATAAAGAATATTTATGTTATGTTATGTTATGTTAAATTAGCAACATGATCGACAACCTTCGAAATCAATCAAAGGTACTCAGATACTCGTAGGTCCTCTAGGTACCTATCTTTATCTAGATACCTACCTACTTTTTATAACATATTTCATAAATTGAGCTTTATTTGAACTGCTGTAATTAACTTTTTATACGAATTTTACGCGGATTTAGTTGTGCTAGGTAAGAGTTAGTATATCAGCTTAAGAGCCCTTTTACATTATTTTCGAAAATGTGCGAATTTTGACGCAGTAATTCTCAGAAACAGTAAGGTTCTATAATTATTTGTTTATGGCTAACGATAGATCCGTTCTTTTTCTTGTTTGATAATGTAGCACTTTTTCCATTTTCGTTTCCTAGAATTTACAATAAATATTTTACGAACATGGTTTTCCATAAAAACTGTCGGCGGTGCATCTTTGACGCTCAAATTTACATAGTTCCATTCAATTCTACAAAAATTAAAAATTCTCAAATGATTATGTACATATTTTATTTGTTTGTTAATGTTGTAAAATTTCAATAAATGCCTTGAATCGCCTCAAAAAAAAAAATTTGTAAGCCATTTTTGGCAGAAAATGACGAGATTCAGCGTCAATTATGTTCTAAACGAACAATGTTTTATAAAATAACTTAATATCATATATAACTTCTATCTTTAAGGAATACGAATCATACGTTATTTTTTTGTAATCTTGTAAGACAACATTACAATAAATAAAATTAGAGTACTATTATTCGGCATCAAATCAACACGCTCCTCAGTCGTGCGCGAGCACTCGTCGAGATAGGACCTGTACAACAGTTTTTCGCGCGCTCTGAGATATTTTTTATTTTTTTACGATTTTATGATGACTTAAACTGTTTAGTAAATTAGTAAATAATCCGATCTGACACATTAGATCGGCGATCTAGAGCGATTAAAAAAAACTATCGACTAGTGTACGCCGAACAAGTGAACTTGATCCAATGAATATTTTATAATATCCCATGAGGTGAACAAGGTGTACCAAAACAGTCTAACAATTTTTAAAGTGGTGGTTTAGACCATCAAACTGAACAACTTTCACTATGGAGATAATGTCGAAAAAAATCCGCTGTCCAATATAGATATTACTACTGCTGATTTGTATAAAACAGCTGATTTATGATGTGTGTTATAATTTTCTCCATAGTTAAAGTTGTTTATATTGATTATCTAAACCATTCCTTTATAATACTTACAAGGTTGTTTTTTTACATCCCACACAAAGAGATTTACCCACAGTATGTTTTTGGCCTGAAAAACTTCAGGTTCGTTCGATCAAAATATCACGTAGATATAAGGGTTTTACACTTTTTTTTTAATTTATTATAATAAAGGCTTCCGCACATTGCAGCGATATTATCGACAGCGATATCGCGACACCTTACACACTGCAGCGATTCCGCGATTCGCGTCACGCATGCGCCCTTCACTGAATGTACTGTTTGGAAAGAGATTGCGTCAGGTTGCGATAATATCGCGGCAGTGTGTGGGATCGAGCGCGTCCCCATACAAAATGTACTGAGAACAATTATCGCAAAATCGCAGCGATAATATCGCTCGATAATATCGCTGCAATGAGCGGAGGCCTTAAAACAAAGGGCCTGTTTCACCACATCTGAGTAAGTTCTTGTTAGCTTATCCGACAGATATTTTGACATAATTTCATACAAAATATCTCAAACTATCTGTCGGATAAGCTAACAAGAACTTACTCAGAGTGGTGAAACAGGCAACATCACACGTTTATATCAGCAGTAGAAAATGTCAAAATTAGCATGGAAATTATACATCTTTCTACTGCTGATTATTACTACTTGTGATGTTCAAAAATCTATGCAGCGAAGGCGCGTCGCGCGTATGTAGAAAAATCATACTAGAAGGCGTGCTGTTGTACACACGGCGACAGGTCCGGTTACCCTGTTTGGTCTTTGAACTATTAGAAGTTGAACGCTGCGAATCGTGCGAGAGGGTGCGGTATGTTGTTGTTGTTTCGTCTCACGGCACGCTGCGCCCGCGCCGGCAGCCGCGTCTATGCAGGCTCTCTACCGCACTATTTTGTGTTTTTACGAAGTGTAGTAATGAGTACTATATAGGGTGCGTAACCTGATGTGTCGCCGTGTGTGTACTTTGCTTGTTGTTCCCGCGCTGTTCGGAGAGCGAAAATCGCGTTTGCCACGACATTTAGTGTGGAGTGGAAGAAAGCCGAGTCGCGCACAAGTAGAGAAATAATACTAGACGTGCAGAAGTAGTCAAAGTATAGAAGTAGAATAGCACGTCTAGAATGATTTCTCTGCACGCGCCCGACGACGCGCCTTTACTCCATAGGCAGAACATTTTTTTACTTTTGCGCAAACATGGTGGAGAAAGGTGTGTTCAAAGTACCTATAGCAGTCTCTTTCCACCTCTATAAAGATAAAATTAAGTGTTCGCGCGGTTCGCGTTTTTGCCTGCCACGAGGCTCCGCAATCCGCAATCTCTTCTTTTTCTTGATCTAAAACAATACCTAAGATTGGGATAGATACTCCCACAATCTAATTATAAATAAATAAAAACCGGCCAAGTGCGAGTCGGGACTCGGGCAATTAGGTGTTACGTACTACCAGTTGTTTTACATAGGTCGTAGGTAACAACCAGTATAAAATGATACTTACTAAGTATGTAGACTCATATCTGAAGGCTAGTAGCTCTTGACACGGAAGTCGTGGGTTCGATTCCCACGGGGGACACCTAGTGATATGTAACTTTGTGCGCTAAGAACATAAGACCATTAATTGCTATAACTGTACCAAGTGTCTCTTCTCTTCTCTTCTCTTCTCTTCTCTTCTCTTCTCTTCTCTTCTCTTCTCTTCTCTTCTCTTCTCTTCTCTTCTCTTCTCTTCTCTTCTCCTCTCTTCTCTTCTCTTCTCTTTTCTTCTCTTCTATATACCAGATTTTAAGTCAGATCATCACATAAAAGTCTCGTCAAAATCTTTCAGTAGTTTTATGCTCGAACAAACAGACCGACAAAAAATAAAAACTGTTAATTTGGAATCAAGCACACCCAAGAACCATATCGTAATTTTTTTTTGTTCATGTCTTCTATTCAATTATACTTTATTGCACACCAAAACAGAACAAACATTTGAATACAGATAAAGAATTACAAGTAGATACAATAAGGCGGTCTTATTGCTAAAAAGCTATTTCTTGCAGACAACTTAGGGTAGAGGAAATTAACAAACGAAAAATAAGTAGGCGATGTAGCATAAAAAGAAAGGAATGGCTTCAGTGTATAAATAAACCTACTTACAAATAAAATAAAATAATCTATAACAAATACATACATACATACTCATATCTTCAAGGTACACACGGCGACAGGTCAGGTTACCCTGTTTGGACTTTGAACTATTAGAAGTTGAACGCTGCGAATCGTGCGAGAGGGTGCGGTATGTTGTTGTTGTTTCGTCTCACGGCACGCTGCGCCCGCGCCGTCGGCAGCCGCGTCTATGCAGGCTCTCTACCGCACTATTTTGTGTTTTGTACGTAGTGTAGTTATGGGTATATAGAGTGCGTAACATGATGTGTCGCCGTGTGTACCTACATACAAATATTACAGTTTTATTATAGTTAAGATATAGGTATAATCCCGAATACTCAATGCGATTACGAAAAGTAATCGATTACGCCCAACTCTGGTACCTACACTACACGAGCAGAATTGAATAGATACCTAATAACTTTAAACATTACCCATCCATGTTGCTACTGCGCAGGCCCCCTCACCCTCCCCCGCATTTTTCAAGACGTTTGCCGGCGCCGCCGCGCTAATAATATTTATAGTAATATTTTCTTTCTTTCGTTTTATGGCATAACATTTTAGAAAATAAATATTATAATTCATTTCATTGTTTTTATTAATTCCTGCCTAATTTAATTTAATTATCTTTCAAACAGCAAATTACTTAATTTCTAATACAACAAAATTTAAATTTTACAACGCCAATTATATGATAACACGTTTTAAAAACTGTTTAAGGTACCTACAATAAAATGAAAAAAAAACGTACATAATATAACATTTTGACAAACAAAAAGAGTAGCTAGTAAAAGACTAACTAATTAAGTTAAGTGCTTCTACGGGATACATTAACATACCCACCAAACAAATCGGTCACACAGACACACATTCAAATTAGTCGCATTTAAATCATACGTACATGACAAAATAACTCTTATAAAACTCAATAGTCATCATATAAATGGTAGTCTATACGACCGAATACGACTTAATGGTGTTCTGAGTTCTGGCTAGTGTTATCTATAGTTTTACAATCGATGGTTATTATCTGCAACAAGTCGGCGACACTAGTCCGGCCCCGATCTACCGTATTATTTACAAACAATATTTATTTAACCGGTTAATAACATGGCTTATCTACCTTCACACCTTGCGCCACATAATGTTTTTGTAAATCACGAGATCGGTATAACATTGAAACTATTTAAACAATTATTATTCTATTATCAACAAAATCTAAATTACTATTCTACAATTTAGAAAAATAGTATCAAAACGATTTCGCGGACTATAAGTTGAACTCAAACGCACACTACAGCGTAACGTCGTTGTACGAACACTCAACCAGGGCGGGCCACGCAAATACCTAAAATCGAGCGCTCGCTTTTTGTGATAGGCCTCTTAAGTTAGCTAAAGGATTTGGTGAACTATCACTATGAACCTTACCTACCCAGTAAACGGTGTGATACCAAAGATTTTCAATTATGCCTCAAAACATTTATTTAAGAGTGGTCCCACTAGCACAAACTACGTACAGACGGACTATTCCAGCCCCCTATAATATTGACTTTACACTCGGATAGGGAATTTATGTATGCTGTCATTTCATACAAATGGGGAAAATGTACAAGAAGAGGTAAGCATGCCGATACCGAGTGAGTGCGAGCGAGACGGCATTTTCTGCCACGCTTCCAGCCAAATTTAAGAGGGGCAGGGAGTATCGTACTGTTTGTAGTACCAGATACTCTTTCTTATACTGTTGACGTACTCTGTGGTATGACACATCCATACTCCAATGGGGTCCCACTAGTGTGACGTACACAATTTCACGGTGATGTAACAGAGGTTAGTGCATGCCCCTGACTCTATACCGTTAAACGAGGTTTATCGACCGCCCTCTGCAAGTCTACACATAAAAACTGCCGCATCGATCCCCATACAAAGCTGCACGGTGGTATTCATTAAACTCGAAGCAAAGTCACTTTATTCAAGCATAGACCTAAAGATCTCATCTTGAAAAACGAGCGATATTCTAACAATATAGCACATCAGTTTTTAGTGAGTGGATGGATATAAAACATAGTTAGAAAGATCAGGTAAAAGACGAAGACTTTGCCCAGCAGCAGTGGAATGAGAGGTATACCACGCATAATATGCGTATGGGAAATAACTATAATCTGTGGTATGGCTGGGTTTGTCACAGATTTGTAATCCAAGTGTAAATTATATTAATGCTGTATGTTTCTCTAAAAATAAGAAAATAGTAACTTTGTGTGGATGGTGGTATCTTAGATTTCCAGTCTTCTATAGATAACCATTAACAAAATGTACGTTATTTGTCAACCTTTTTTTTTTTTTTTTTTTATCATAATTTTCAATCTGTTAAAAAAGCGAAATTAATTATATTAACTGGGACCTAAATACGTATCTGTAACATGACAAATACCTTGAAATCAATGCCATAAACTAATGAAGGCAATTTAAAAACTTTTGACCTATCTTGATTCTCGATCGAATACCAAAAGTTCCACCTTATATTTCTGCATTCCTTGCTAAATAGATTTTATGGAAGCGTTAGCTGCCAATAAAGGGCTAAAATACCTTTTGCCGACCATTTTACAGGCTTAATACCGTTACATAATGATAGTAAATTGCACTCATTTGTAGTTGTTACGTAATTCACACGCGGGAATTGTAAAACTGGTACAGTTAAAGGGACTGACATGATGATCTTTATTATTAATTCTTGGTTGCAGTTGAGAAACTGTGTAAGACTTGATTACTATTCGCTGTAATAAATTTTTGGTAATTCAACGGTGTGATTGAGGCGTAAAAATTCCCTATTGTTGTCCATTTAGTAGGGTATCTAATGGACTATGGATATCAGGACCAACACGACTTTTTTACCCACGACGGAACGGAGAACGAGAATTTGTTTGTTTGTTTATGCAAAACGAAAGTTCCCATTTATCTCCAAAACGCTAAACCGATACGATACGGTTTTCTGTAAAGGGTTTGTGATTAATCAGCAATGGTTCTTAGATATGTGTTACGGTGTTAACTCGCCAGGGG
This sequence comes from Agonopterix heracliana, assembly GCA_963693445.1. NCBI lineage: Eukaryota > Metazoa > Arthropoda > Insecta > Lepidoptera > Depressariidae > Agonopterix > Agonopterix heracliana. The sequence continues at coordinate 4,120,019 of OY856312.1, read as the reverse complement.
GCGCTGCAGTACTTAAACATTTTTCTAACGTCAAAATGAGTTTTTGCGTATTTACGCCAAAACGGCTTTACCGATTTAGATGCGGTTTTTTTTAAGTGCTTGAGGTTTATTTGCAATGATTCTTAGATAGGTTTGATTGTGACAAACCACCAGGAGGCGCTGTTCCAGTTTTTTGTGAAGTGCTTGCTAGTAGACCATGTTTTGGCTCTTTTGATAGCGTTTTGTGAGTTAAGTAGCTTCTGTACATAAACTGCTGAGGGTCTGAAGATAGAACAGGAGTGCAATTTTTGAATCTCATTCGGTGAGCTCAGCAGTTGTAAATGTCAAAATTACTATGGAGATACGCATCTTTCTACTGCTGATTTGGCTTTCAAACTTAGATTATCAAGATAGACAGTCAAAGCTACGAAAGCGTCGAAAAAAAGGGTTATTGCCATCTCTCCCCGTTCCCAGCTCCACCCGTCCCAACTGAACCCGATTTTATTGCCCTACTATATATGTAATTAAATACCATATCAAAAACAAATTCCCAACTGCACCCGACTTTAAATGTTTTAATAATAAACTGGTACACTGAAGAAGAAAAATGCTGAGGTGTTTTCTTAATCGTGTTTATTATTTATCTACTCGTATATCACAGATTTCGTTATCACAATTACAATTTATATAAATCAAATAATTAGGGCAACTATTGGTGTAAGTAACATGTTTTATTTGCACCAATATAGGGTCCTTCTTAATATGCTGACACTTTTTTAAGGAGATGATCAGACCGTCAAACTGAACAACTTTCTCTATGGCACCAACATCGAAATCGAGACAAAAAATTCTGCAGTTCTATACAAAACTGCAAACCTACTCGAGCCAAAATGTATGGGACAGCTGATTTTTTTTCGCGATTTCGTTGTTGGACCCATAGAGAAAGTTGTTCACTTTGACGGTCTGATCATCCCCTTAAGAAAGTGTCAGCATATTAAGAAGGAACCTGTATATGCCCAAGTGAAAGTAAGTACGTACTTAAAAATCAATAAGATAAAAACGATCGTATAGTCTAGATTGTCAAAGAATACAATGCAAAAATACGAGAACCATATAATAGTACCATGTAATGTTTATATTTTTTTCTGACTAATCTCGAAACAACGAAAAAATATATTTTTAATTAAAAAATAAACATTATAAAACGGTAAACACAAAAATCTACATTAGGAAATGAGAAATAGTAACTTTCTAAAATTATTAAAAATCAACTAAAATAAAAAGGAAATAAAAAAGGAAAAATGTTAACTATATCAAATATTTTTTCAATGTAATAAAGAATTGAGCTAATTGTGTGTAAAAATCTGTGGATTGGTAATTGTTTTTACTTATATTGTGCAGTTAATGTGGCAATAGCTTGATCGGTTTGTTTCGGAATGTTTATATTTTTTCAGATTAATCGCGAAAATACGAAAAAATATTTTAAATTACTTAAAAAATTTGCAACGCTACAATGTCTATCTCTTTTCTTCACCGACAGTAGGGTTATAGCAGGTAACAATCAATCTGAATGCAACCCTACAAACTGAACGACAAATTAGATGTGGACAGATATTTTAACTGCAACAACTAAATTACTTACTTAACTTTAACTATATCGATAAAAGCACAAATCAACATTAAGAAATTTCCGTAAATATGTCCTTAATTAAGTCTTTTTAAAAATGATTTAACCGAAACAATTTTTGACTTTGATTGTACTAAAATGAAACCAATTTAAATTATGGATATATCGTAAAATTATATTTTAATCAAATTAATCGAGTGTAAATAAAATCGGGTTCAGTTGGGACGGGTGGAGCTGGGAACGGGGAGAGATGGCACTAACCCGAAAAAAATAGGAACCAGTACTGGTTCCAAAACCCTATACATATACACGCACACATACATAATTAGTATGGCACCTCACGCACACCAACCTAAGAAAGTTAGCCCCTTTTGTTTTATACGGAACAAGTGTGAGGCTCATTCTAGACATATGCTTTTTCTAAAAATCGAACTCCTGAAGTATGATTTTTGAATTTTGACATTTACAACTGCTGAGCCGTAGAAAGAGAAGGCACTAGAAGGAAGCACGTGTCTTGTCATATCATTCAGTAAGAGATGCACATAGCAAATTCGCTCTAATTAAAAAAGGAGACCGCTACTTATTGCTGTCCTTATCGACGTATCCATTTTGTTGTACTTCGGCCATCTGACTCCAAAATGTAACTTCATAATAATTGTATGGGACAACCACCTGACTCCGAGATATCACTTCATATAATTCGCTATCTCATACCCGGTTACACTGATATTCGGTCTACTAGCGTAAGCGAAAAAATTTTCGTCTATGTGCTGAGCTTACCGAATGAGATTCAAAAATTGCACTCCTGAACAACATCGTGGGAAACTCTGTGAAAGCAAAAAGCTAGGATATCGTGTTACGTCTCTTTTGATAGCGTTTTTTTTACTTAATATATTAGACACTTAAATTACATCACTAGCTCAAGTAAAATTTATAGTACCTATAGTAAGTTATGGTATGGTTGAATGCGGTAATAATGATTACTTATTCAAATTTTAAATTAAAACCGCAAAAAGCTCTTAAAGTTTTTACCTATAAAACTGCGGTCGCAAAACCGTAAGATCTTCAATGTTATTGTTGTGATGCAATAAAAACTAAAATGTCGTACATTAGATAATACCTACATTGTATTCTTAATTGCTTTGCAATTTGTAGAGCATAAAGATGCTAGGTACCTACTTTACGTAAGTTGGTCAACATTATTTACCGCTTTGTTGTTCAGATAAGTAGGTACACATGCTTTTGTTTCCGTTCAGGGAGGTAAGGAAACAGAGAAAAATAACGCATTCTATTGTACGCAGAAGTGGCATTTTTAATCTCGCATAAACTCATGGTTATTTTTACATTTCTGTATAGTTATAGCCTGTAGGATCCCACTGCAGGGCAAAGGCCTCCTCTCACGAATAAGGGTGAGAGGGAGTGGGCCATACTCCACCACGCGGGCCCAGTGCGTGTTGGTGGAGGCAAGTAAGTGGTCACCTTGCTGTCAGAGAATTTTCAAGCCGCCTTAATAGGCCTCTGACCTGGCTTAACGAATAGTTACAACGCCATCTGACGGAACTATCCGAGACCAACTGCTTAACGTGCCTTCCGAAGCACGGAAACGCTCGAGATGAAATACCACTACACAGTCACCCATCCAAAGACTGACCGGACCTGACGTTTCTTAACTTCGGTGATCGTTTCCGATACCGAAGCTCCACTACGCCAACGAGCGCTTTCTGTATAAGTTACGAATAAAGAATATCTTTTGTGTTGGATTCAAAAATAGCACTTCTGGCCTGGGGTGCTATTTTTGTCATAAAATACAGGGGGTAAGGAAAAGTATCACTAACCTTTAAACCACATACTCTACTACCCATCAAACTGAACAAATTTTACTATGGGAGCAAACCTGTCAGCGCAAAAAAATAATCTGCTGCTCCATACGTTTGAGTCGAGTAGTTATATTATTGCAGTTTAGTATGGGACAGCTGATTTTTTTTGCACTGACAGGTTGCTCCTATATTAAAAGTTGTTCAGTTTGGTGGGTAGAGTATGTGGTTTAAAGGTTAATGATAATTTTTCTTACACCCTGTATAGTGAAATTAAAAAACTTCCTTTCTGCCCTAGTCTGACATAATGATTTAATATATAATTTAATTTACTAACATAGTTCTAAGACAAACTGTTACTAATCTTTTCTATGGACTACGGTCTGAAATAAATATATTATTATTATTATGTGTCTTACGATCCGTAATCACGGGCAATTAAGTCCCGGACCTTTGGAAGGCGTGCATGGAGCCGAAGCCAACATGTAGAGGCCCGTTCAAAAGACAAGTTAATCTAAATGTAAGGGATACACATGACGGATACCATCTCCGAGCGCACAACATGATACACACGGGGATGGTCCCCGCCAGGTGCAAAGACTATTGGAGTGCGGCTCTATGGCCGCGATGGAAAAATAAGGTCTTGGGCTATAGAGGTGAAAGTTGGATGGATGGATACTGGGCTATGGGAGGAGACTAACGGACGCCTGCCATGACAACTAGTCTCAAAATTGTAAATAGGGCAGGCGGTGACTCGCCGACTCGTCGAGTGGGCCCCATAAAACGGCCGCACGCACAAAGTGCGACAATGGGGCAACATCCCATTGAGCGGCTAAAGGTTGTCGAGAGGTGCGGCACCGGTTTCACCATCGCGGGGTTTACCCCCGTGAGCGGGTTTCCCCGTTATTACGCCATTACGTGCAATACACTTCCAACCTGGAGCATAGGTTCTGCTCTTGCGATTCCACTCTGGACGGCCAATGAAGGCATAGAATAGATGAGTGCCTATACAAGATGTAACGAAAACCCAAGTAATATTTAAAGTAGTGGTTTTTAGACCATAAAACGTTCACTAGTAATATCAGATTATTTTTTGAGGGTCTAACTAAAAACCCCTTTAAATATTAATAGGGTGTTTTATTACACCCGGTATATAAGTAACTATAAGTAGTTAGTAGGAGAAGTTTGTCAGTTATCTCTCCATAGCTTTATTCCCCTTTGCTTCAAACCGACTAACTTTATACCCAACACCAGATTTCACAAGTAACATATTAACATTCTGTTTTCTCAAAGTTAGTTATTTACGCATTGTTAGTAACTTAGTAAGTGTTACAAGTAGTTTAAATTTATACAGTCAGCAGCATGTTCTAAAGTCGGGCCAATTTAATAGATCACATTTGACATCTATTGATATTTCATCAAACGTAACATTGTAACGGCGGGCATAGAATATTGTTAATTTTATCGAAGTTAGAACTGCACAATTGCTTTACTTTTTTAAATTACGATTACATGTTTATTGTAATAATGACCAAAGAAGGTAATTTTACGATTTACTTTCACTAATAAACCATTTTAAACATAGTAAACAATTTCTGTTCTAAAGAACTGAACGTCGTTACAATGTTGCGTCAGTGAACCCTTTTTCTTTTTTTAACACTAGAGATGTTACCCAAAAAAATCTATGTTAAACGTAGTTCCAACCAACCGCAATATTCACATTATAAATCAATTCACATATGTTTGAAATCCGTATCGATTCATTCACTTTAATCTATGTTTTTAAGCCGTCGCCGGTGACAGAATTAAAACTCGCACTCACAAATTATGTTTCTCATGAATGCCATCAGATGGCTCTGTTTCAATCCCATACAAATCACGGTTTACTTTAACGCGTTCGAGTAGTTTGAAAAACTCGCACTAAGCATACAGGTCACCTCACTATGAAGCTAAAACTGACAGATGTCAAATGTGATCTATTAAGTTGACCCGACTTTAGTAGTACCTACTTAGTATATTTAACTTATTGGTGCTGACTGTACTTGGATAAATAACGCAATAAATTCAACGAAGCTATTAATGTTCTGACTTTTTACTTCAAAAAATAGAGTTCAATAGAAATGTTTGGGGAAATAATTATAATAATAATATTTTAGCTACAGCAACTGCTAATCTTTGTTTTCGGTGATTAAATAGGCTGTACATACAGGCTTTTAAACTAAGAGTACCTATACATTAAACTGGACAACTTTTACTATGGGACCAATCCTAGAAGTTAAATCGTCCTAGGAACAATCCGATCGTATGAAAAAAATCTGCTGTTCCATACTAAACTAAACTGCAAATTTTGAGGTGGATATATTCTCATTGTTTATTGTTAACGTACGTAGGTACTTAAGTGCCTATAGCTAACCAACTTACCTACCAACATTATTTAATTACCATAACAATTTAAGTTATGGATCTTATCTTAATAAATTTCAATGATATAGCATTACCATTCGCATCGGTAACATTAAGGATTTCGCTTATGAATAAACTGCGTCTGACACAATTCGTTGGCATGTTTTCTGCGCCCGCGCAACTCTGGCGTCCGGCTGGAATTATAAAATGGCAGTATTATCGCATTATGTAACGTGTCTCAGCTATGACAATATGGATGAAAGAATATCGCTTGAGGACCCAACAGTACTCAAGAGTTTCTATTTGATTATGGTACACGCCTACTACCGCGTGGCGGTGGAAGAGTCAAAAAAATTACGTCAATACATACATAAATAAACTCACGACCATAATTCCTTGCAGGGTGGTCAGAACCCTTGCTACTATTACCAACTATATTTTGAAGCGTGCAGTTGTAGCAACGCTCTCCTTAAGCATATAGAAAGTTTTAGAATTAAATTAAATGACTTGTAAAATGGTGATAGGTGGCTAGCTTTTTGCCGATAAAAACACCGCACAAGAGGAAACCTTATCCCTGCCTGGGGTGGTCCATTCTAAGCCGGAACTCGTTCCGACACCAAAACCAACCTGGAGCATAGGTTCTGCTCTTGCGATTCCACTCTGGACGGCCAATGAAGGCAAGCCAGAGGTAGGGGGGTGTGTTACTGTCTGTGTGGGTGTGTGTGTGTGAGCGCATGTTTTATTTACACTTTGCTTACAACTAATTCATGATAATATCATAATAAAGAAATGAAAAGGTTAAAGGCTGGGCCACACAGAGTGCAGCTACAGAACGGCTGCAGGCCGGCAGCAATTGTAAACTATGGAATTATATGCGAGGTGTCACACACTAGAATAGATGCAATCCGGCGCGGCTGCGGAACAGCTGCGGAACGGTAGCCGCAGTGTGACACCTCGCATATGATTCCATAGTTTACAACTGCAGCCGGCCCGCAGCTGCACTCTGTGTGGCCCAGCCTTAACAGCAAGCATGTACATCAAATTCATACCTACGTTAGGTAGGCACATAACTAAGAAGCTTACTCCTCTAAGCTCTTTCTCGACTCATTCTAAGAAGCATTGCTTAACACGACCTATGGTGGATTTGATAATCGTGACTTACATGCGGCAGCGGTAATAATACTTCATTTGAATATTATTCGAACAAAACATTTGGCAGCTGAATATCATGTGAATTAATTACTAACATCTCTTGTTTTCGCTATGGTAAAACAATTATGACCGGGTATTCCGATTATTTTACCTCAATCTACATGCTTTTTTTACCATAGGCGTAGCAAGGGGGAGGGCCGCCGGGTAGGCCCGTCCCACCCCAGAAATCAAATGAATTCCTTAGGTACTAAAAGTAAGAGACATCTGACTGAAATAGGCCCATGTTTTTTACATACTTTTATCAGGTAATGTTTCGGATCTACCTTATTTAATTAATAATTAATTAATCATTGTAACGGACAGACAGATTTGTCTACTTAGCCCAGCAGTGGGTGTGTGCTGCAAGCTGCAGAGGATCGGGTCAAACAGAGAAACAGATAGCTAGAATCGTGGCAAGGGTAAGTGGGTAAGTTCTCAGCACAGGCTACATAAAAAAAATACCTGAGGACCAGGAGTGCGATTTTTGAATCTCATTCGGTGAGCTCAGCAATTGTAAATGTCAAAATTACTATGGAGATATGCATCTTTCTACTGGTGATTTGACTTTCAAAAATCATGCTTCAGGAGTGCGATTTTTGAAAGTCAAATCAGCAGTAGAAAGATGCGTATTTCCATAGTAATTTTGATATTTAAAACTGCTGAGCTCACCGAATGAGACTCAAAAATCGCACTCCTGCCTACTTATTTATAATTATTTACGGTGAACATTTCATAGAAGCCGTGGTGGTCCAGTGGCGAGTAACCTTGCCTGCCATGCAGGAGGCGATGGTTCGATCCCCGTCCAAGCCGACTCGTACCAATGAGTTTTTCGGAATTTATGGACGATTTGTAACACCACTGGCTTTTCGGTGAAGGAAAACATCGTGAGGAAACCTGCATGCTTCAATTTCGAGGCATGTCTTGTACCCACTGTCCATTATAAGTGGCAACGGGCTCACCCCGCGTCACACTGAACAGAGTTTCGATACTACTGGTGAAACGTGGATGTTCTGAGGTTTCAGAATATCTCTGACTACCCGGGGAATATAGTAGTGAGCATATGCTTATGCTATGTTAACATTTCATGTGATTGCTGTCTAGTTATCACCCTAATGCTATTCCTACCTTCTGACGCAACCGATGAAAATGTTGAAGATTTCCTTATAGTTACAACATGGACTCCTTTGAAACGGGTTCCAAAGTCAAGTATTGCCCGCAGGAGTCCCAATGGAATTTGATAGTTATCAGTTTGAAGTTCTATTAGCATACAATAACGTTGTTAGGCCGACGCGTAGGAACCATTTTGTGAATAACGGATTGTCCCACACATTAAAATGTCAGTTGAAGATCGAATACAAACACCTTTGGAATAAACAATGAAAGATTACCGTGATTAGATAGGTATAAACCTTTTAGGTAGGTATATCTATATGAGAATTTAAGAGGAGATAACTGCGAGCGCGGACGAGCGCGCTGCTTATGTACTCGTAAGTAAAACGAAATTTCCACAGTCCTATTTTCAAAAATCAATAAAAATGTTCACACAAAGTTTTAATTATAAGTGTAAAGAAAGTCTAACATAATACTGACACGAAGATTAGTTCAGTTGAATCAAAAGAAATAGAAATAACCCATAAAAGTACCTATTTATAATACCTATATGAAATAACTAAAAGAAATATAATGTTAACTAGTAATATAGTGTACTATTAAATAACTAACTATTCAAGTATAAGTTTATCCCTTAACTACCTACAGGTAAACAAAGCTCAAGGTTTTAATTAATGTGCCCACTCACACATTCCCAGTTTATGGGGAATCGATATTAGTATGGTATCCAATATTAGGTACCGTAAAACCATACAACTATTAGTCCTGGCGTGCAAGTATGGTCCAGATTTCCTGCCGCCGTCTTCTTCTTATCGAGTGGGCTGCAAAGCCCTGGTGTCAGAGTTTATTCAAACCGCCTTACGGCCTCTGACGTGGTTTTTATGTAACGACTACTACCACCAGTGATAGTAGCCGGGACCAACAGCTTAACGTGCCATCCGAAGCACGGAATCATCTTTCTTTTCAGACAATCAGGTGACTCAGCCTGCAATGTCCTAAACTGGGGAAAAACGCACAAAGTGACATTTCACTAGGTGCCCCCCGTGGGAATCGAACCCACGACCTCCGTGTCAAGAGCCCAATGCTCTAACCATTAGACCACGGAGGCAGTTGCTAGACTCTGGCCTGCCGCCGTAATAAATAGTCATAGTCATTAGTCATAGTCATATATTTTATTGCTTCATGTGTTAAAAAAGGTCTTAAATTTAAAATTGTTCATGACATGAGCTCTGTTAGAGCACTGCAATATTAACACTTATTGCTAAGTGGACACAAAAGATAATCTTAAGTTTACTTAATAACATAGAATTAAAATAGTGAAAAACAAAATTAAATTAAAACAGTTATGGTATAGACTCTATTTACAATTCTTTTCTTGCATAACAATCATTAAATTATTTTATACCTACTATAAAAACATTTGGATATTAACAGTTCTTTTAAGCAATTGTTATTACACATAACACCATGTAAACATTTTTAAAGCTCCTATTGTAGACAATGATAAAGATAAACAGAAAAACTGTTTAGATGGCGTTATGTTTCGTATTTGTGTAACTACGACAGAAACTAGTGACAGAAAATTGGACCATTGCGTTTATGCGTACCATTTCTACTTTAGATTTACCTTAGTTCATACCGTAAGATATCTCACTGCGTTTATAAGTAAGAAGTATTTGAGTTTGAACAAGACAGGTGGTTAGTATAAACGTTATTGTACTAATGGCGCTGCGAATTCAACATACGTAAGATCACTTACTCCACACATGCTTAGGAAGATCGATGTCTAGGGTGCACCCACTGCGTTGATGATTTTTATTTTTCTTATTTCTAATGTAGCTAGCTAAAAACGGGTTTTATTCCCTGGTAGATCTTCCCGCGCTGATTCAGAATATATATTAAACTCATTTTTGAAAAAAAGTGCCCCACTGCGTTTATGATTTGGAGGGCAGACTTGCACCCTAGGACTATACTTACCTTTACATTATTAAGAGAATATTATTCCGAGAGCGAAAGTGCGCGCTGCATACAAACGTACTATGGTGATATTTTCAATACTAACCAATTAAAGTCAATGAAATTTTGCAAAAACAATCTAGAAACAAATCTCTACGCTTCTATGGAGTCCGATTTCAGATTAATTTAAGATTTGTATGGAAATCTTTGAGGCACTGTAACTTGAAAACTATACATTTTAACGAAAATCTGACTCCATACATATAAATTTGTTTCTAGATTGTTTCTGCAAAATTTCATTGACTTTAATTGGTTAGTATTGAAAATATCACCATAGTACGTTTGTATGGAGCACGCTCCGAATAATATACCCAGTTTGACAACTTTGGATCAGCTATACTGCATTCCAAATAAGGACGACGAGATATTCCGATTCCTATTTAGCTTTCTGGCCAATTCTGATAAGCAAATATATTTTATTTAGCAGAAAGATGTACTATCCGACATATCTTGGACGTTACTAAAGCTGTTCTAAGAATTTATTCTAAGAGTGAAGTGTTTCAAATCTCTGTTTCTTTAATTAAAAATGGCCTTAAATTTTCGTTGCTATTTGGAGTGAAGTATAAGTGTAAGTCGAAGTTGTAAAAGTTGGCGTAGTTAGGTAATTGTGTTAGTATAACATAACTGATCCAAAACAATTATAATACAAATAGATAAAGATACATTTATTTGTGAGAAAACATGAGAATTCGTTACAAGCAAGTGTTATTTATAATACATAATAGTAGATTACACACCGAGGACAGGAAAGTAAGAAAGGTCTCAGATCTCATGTAATTGTTTGTGTCAACAAACACGTGATCTGAGGCTTTCTTATTTACTGTCAGAGGTTAGTATACTATTTTTCTCCTCGACCGAGGTGGAGAGCGGCCACTTCGTTTAGCGCAGCGGGACGAGAATTGACGTTTTCCGTCCGGAGGAGAGAAAATAATATAAATTACTTACTATTTTATTTAGAGATGCATCATTACAATATTAATTTCCTACAAATTATCTTATACTAATTACAAATTACTACTGACCACTACTACTATTCTTATATTACTTTAACTTAGTGACTAAGTTAGTACCTTACGTACTTCTATTTATGTCAAATGCAAGGAATTAATAATCCTTTTTTATGTAAACGTATCTGTAAAATATGGTACCTACCTTTCCAACATGCATTTTTAATTATCTTCCATATTTTAACCTAAGATTGACTCTACACATCAAACTGAACAACTTTTACTACGTGAGCATACTTGAGAGTGCAAAAAATTGGTTAAAAATAAGACGACTCTGATTCTGACTATGATTCTGTAAGTACTTTATTGACGGTCTTCGTACATTTGTTTCAGAAAAGTGAGGTAGGACCATGAAGAACTCAATATCTGTAATAAAATTTATAATTCAATAATCACAAAAAATTTGTCAATACTACTGTTTGTATGAAAATTAGTAAGCATGCAAACAAATCGTTGAAAACAGAATTAGATCGAAATCTACGAAACCGTACGCAGTCACCTTGCATGGTATCTGACCCCTGAAATAAGAAGACGAAATTAAGAATGAATTGAAGAAAAGGAAATACTAAGAATACCTCAATAACAATACAACTGAATGCGTGTCTGTGACGAATGTTAGCATAACTATTCAGGGATAGAAGTTATACAGGGTGTAAGGAAAAGTATCATACTCTACCCATCAAACTGAACAACTTCTGTCAGAACAAAAAAATCTGCTCTCCCTTACGTTTGCATCGAGTAGGTATTGCAGTTTAGTATGGAACAGCAGTTCTGACAGATTTGCTCCCATAGTAAAAGATGTTCAGTTTGATGGGTAGACTCTTAGTTTAAAAGGTAGCTAATGATATCAATTTCACCCTGTATAAAGCCCAATAACATTATAATTATTCACATTATTGGGCATTCTTGAATTGATGTATTGAGAAAATCTTGGTTTATTTCCATTGTGCGTAGGTACGCGGGACCGCGCCTTGCGTAGGTAAACCCGCCGGGTTAACCCGGTCACGTCAACAAGCTCTCATAAACGGCCATACACGACTGCGCGATGGACGTAGACCCGGCGCACCTCGTGCCCGGACCGTCGCTAGCGCTGGCGTGTCGTTAATAAACCCTCATAGTGCCCCATACCATACATAACTGATGACCGGACGTAAGTACGGTTTAAAACCGTGTGTAGCCCCGGCGGAAAACCGGCTCGTTAACAAGGGCTCGTTGTTGTTAAAATTATTTAATTTAAACGGCCACTCCAGAGCCGAAAGGTATTGTACGGGAAGATGACAAGACACCAGACGGGATGTCTCTCGTCCCCTGGAAGATGGGCCGGGTGCTGGTGTGGGATGCCACCCATGTGGACACTCTGGCCCCGTACCATCTACGGGGAACGAGCAACGAACGTGATGAACGTTTTGTGCCGAAAGAGTGGGCTTGGCGGCGGAATCTGCCGAAAAGGCAAAAGAGTGGAAATACAAAGGCATCTGCACCCAATACAAATTCATAGAATTCGGTGTCGAAACCCTTGGACCGTGGGGTCCCAGCGCCCATGCGCTTTTTAAAGATCTGGCAAAGCGCCTGGTATACTCGACCGGGGATCCAAGGGCTGGCGCTTTCCTCGCTCAACTGATCAGTTTGCCGTTCATCGAGGCAACGCTGCCAGCATCTTGGCTACCCTCCCGCGCGGTCCAAACTTGCACTATATTTTAGGTTAAGTTAATTAAATAAGCCCTTGATATTTTTTAAACGATTTTATTCAACTTCGATGCTGTCTAACTATCTATTTATCTATCGAACTAACTAACTATCTAACAATGGATTTTTGTAATCAAATTTTCACCCACTTCCTGTCAACCGATTAAGTTGAAACTTTATACAGTCGTATCTAGTTCTGACTACCATACAATATTATGATAACATGGAGTTGATCTGATGATGGAGAGGTGGTTATGAGATCTCCTCGATTAATTATTGCAGAGCACTAGTGTTTGGCATTATTTAAATTGTTTCGATGAGAACTTTATGGTACTGGTAAGATTGAAGGTCTGATGATGGAGATGGAAGGTGGTCAAGGCACCTCCTCGATGACTTATAGCAGAGCACTCGTGTTTGGTATTATTTTAATTGTTTCGAAGTGAATTTTCTGGCACTTGTAAGATTGAGGGTCTGAAGATGGAGACGGAAGGTGGTTATGGGATCTTCTCGATGAATTATAGCAATACACTCGTGTTTGGTCTCATTCCAATTGTTGCGATGAGAACTTTGAGGTACCGTAAGATTGAGGGTCTGATGATGGAGACGGAAGGTGGTCAAGGGATCTCCTTTATGAATTATAGCATAGTACTCATGTTTGGTATTATTTAAAATGTTTCGATGAGAACTTTATGGTACCGGTAAGATTGAGGGTCTGATGATGGAGAAGGAATGGATCTCTTCAATTAATTATAGCAATACATTAGTAAGAAATGTAGAAAAGATATTTTTTACTGTTTAGTACAGTTTTCATTACAATAAAATCGTTTTACTTAAAACGTTTTTTACATATTTTTTCATTTATTTTTAATGTACTTACCTACCTTTATTTGTTTTTTATTGTTTACCTTTAAGTATTAAAATTTAAACGAATAAAATTACCTGACTTGTATGATGTATAGTTTCCTCGTTATTGAAGCGTCAGCTAAGTACCATCTGCAGTTATACACAGCGTCATTCAATTTCATGCTCTGAAATGTGAATTAAAGTTTTTAAATAAATATATAATATTTACACGGAGAAATATCTAGTAGTATACCTATGTATGTATGTGACAACTATTTATTTGAGCAGATTTTACTTAAAAAAAATTGTAGTCTTAAACCGAATTCTGGTAGCTTTAACATGCATCCTGGTAGCTGGAAGCATTGATGCGAACAATAGTTGTACCCATAATTTAAGAACAGAACAGGAGCGATGTATCTAACAAGAGCCATTATAGGCCCATCTCTCTCGCAACCATAACTGCTAAAGTACTTGACAGTTTGCTTAGCGACCGGCTCAGGGGGCACCTGGACCTTCACCACGCACAGTTTGGCTTCAGATTCAGAGAGGGTGTGTCTACCGTTTTGTGCCTAAAGCATAGTACTGTCAAGTATTACACGGAGAGAAAAACACCTATACTTGCGTGCTTTTGACCTCTCTAGGGCTTTCGACCTTGTCTCATATGACGTGTTAGTGCAAAAACTTAAGCGTGAAGAGGTACCAGCTGACTTCATTTCGCTGTTTGAATTCTGGTATAAGAACAGAACTAACAGAGGGAGATGGGCCGGTGCCTTATCTTATGAGTATTGGTTGGAGTGTGGAGTGAGGCAGGGGGGGTCTTTGTATGGGAAATTTATATATTCGGAATCTGCTATTCACCAGCTTTCATTTGATACCCATGTTGTAATTAATTACCAAAAAAAATACGTATACCTACACATTTATGCATATATACATACATACATACTTACATACCTACATACATACATACATACATACATACATACATACATACATACATACATACATACATACATACATGCTTACATACATACATACGCGAAAAACATAACCCTCCTTATGTCGCAGTCGGGTAAAAAGAGTGAGGTCTTTTAATTTTTTATATTCGTAGGTAAGTAGGTACAAATTTTTTATTTTTGTAAACGAAGATTATCAAAGCGTAATCATCATACTAACAGTAGTTTTCAGCATATCTCCAAAGAGGCATAATGAAAATATTTGTAGCAAACAAGTGAATAGAAGAACTATGAAATGCCCCGCTATGTTGTGGATGGTCTGAAAATCAGATAAGATAATTTAAAAAATTAACGATCAGCTGCAAGTCTGATCGTATGATATTATGGTAGTACAGCACTGTAGCCATTTGAACAGTACATAAACTGACACGGTCCATCAGTCGGTTTAGGAGTTACAGCCGTTCAAAGGTCTGACCTTTAAACGTACGATTGAGTGCAGCACTGGAGGCTCGGTGGAAGTCCCACTTTCACATTATGTGAAAGAAGTATTTTGTCAATAGATTGACATACTGTATATGGTATGTACTTACCAAAGATAATATTAATTTGGTCTTCGCTGCGCTCCAGCGACCAAAAAAATTTTTGTTACTTACCATGATATTAAATAGAACGAAACAGATTAACATTGAACTTGCACCAATATTGAAAAGATTTGATTTCGAGTAAAGTTTTTCAAGTAGATTCACCAATCTGCAAAACAAAATAAATAAAGGCCTTCGATCTTATATTAAAACGACATAATATACCTATTGTACCTAAACAAATACCTAAGTATTTCTTGATGCCATCTTATCAGCTTAATAAGTCTATAATTAAACTGAGCATTTTGGTAAAACTTCTCATTTGTTGCATTCGGACCGATAATATTTTCAATTTCATAATTCAGTAAACGAAACTGAATTATTATATAAGTGCTGGTTATAAAGAAGAAACAGTCCGAGCCACAACATTCGAAATTTGTTATCATCCCTGAAAAAAATTATAAGAAATATAAACCCTGAAATAATGAAATAAATAAGCCAGAAGGCGTACAAAAGTTTGACAAGTAGAGACATTTACAATTACCATAATCAAGCTTAACGACATATAGATTTACAAGTATCTCCCAAAATAAAATACAATATAAGTTAGAAGCTAGTTAGAAGTAAATTACAAATAAAACATTAAGATGTCACCAAATAATACACTACAAAGTTAAATTGATTAAAAAAAAATTAAATTTCAAAATATAAATAACAATCATGATTAAGTATTAAAATAAATATTAATCAAATAATTAAAATGTAAGTATTGACGAAGCATGTTGCTGATTGTGATCCTGTTTATAAATTATTATATGTTTAACTTTTGACGAATCGTGTTGCAGATTTGAAGTATGTATATTCTTTTAAATTTTATTTTTAATTTCTGATAAAATTAAAATCATTCTAGTAAAAAATTTATTAAAATGTACAGAATTATATAAAACTTGAGATCACGCAATACATTATACATTTAGATATTAGGTACATACCTAATTATATTACAGGGATAAAATTATATTATAGGTACCTATGACCAATTCCTTTTACATTATACAAGGTGTTTCATAAGTAACAATAAATTTTTGAAACTCTTAAGGGGGTTGTTAAGACCGTCAAACTGAACAACTTTCTCTATGGGACCAACATCGAAATCGCGAAAAAAATAATTTCATATCCCATACATATTTTAGCTCTAGTCGATTTGTAGAGTATAGAACATAAAATTTTTTTTTCCCGATTTCGATATTGGTCCCATAGTGAAAGTTGTTCAGTTTGATGGTCTACACCACCCCCTTAAAGGTTTATTTGTAGTTTTGTAACACCTTGTATTGTTATTCTACAAGTTAAAAAATTCATTTATGGTGTTAAAAGTGCCATCGATAAAAAAGTCGAACATTTTTCTCTATTCTTACTAACACATTTATGACCGTTTTAAGCCGGTCCGGTATAAAATTCTCAAATACATGCATGCATGCATGCATACATGCATGCATATGCTCACGACTATATTCCCCGAAGGGGTAGTCAGAGATATTCTGAAACTTCAGAACATCCACGTTTCAGCAGTAGTACCGAAACTCTGTCCAGTGTGACGGGGGGTGAGCCCGTCGCCACTTATAATCTCTCTCTCTTATAATTCTCAAATATACATAAAAAAATCATAACTTCTAAACTAAAAAAAATCGCGGAACGTACATGGGGTATTTTCGGATACAACAAGGTGTGAGGAACCTAAAAAAAAGTTTGGACGTCTCCGTTTGGACCACCCTGTACATGACTATTATTTTTCAACACTAACTGTCTCTCTGTGGTAAAACCTAAGTTTTAAAAAAAATTACTATAGAACAGTTCAGAGATTTACCATTAAGACTTTGTTAATCTTAGGTTTTGCCAGAAAATCTTAGGATTTACAGAAAACTATGGTTTGAGCGTGCGATCGTGAGCGTGCGTTTGTAAAGAGATATTACCCACCTGTATACGATATGAGAACATACATAAATGGCCAGTATATCAAGTCTGTAGCATTGGGAGGGCATGCTGTAACATGCGGCAGCACCACAACGATTTCATTTGTTTTCAAATAATTGACTAGCATCTTACATAACGGCGTCACAGAATAGGATAAGATCAGAAACTTATGTAAATAAGTGTATACTATTAAAAATTTGTTCAAAAATGTTAATTCTTTCTTAATTATGTTTGCCCTTTTATAATCACTTTCACGTCTATTTTCTACAGTCTCCAATTTTATCAAAGACGCTATGATGTTATCGACATCGTTCTCAAATACTATTAACCAGATAGTTTTACAATGACCCAGTAATTTAATAATAACTCCAGGGATGGTAGAAGCTAAAACGTCTACATTGTTGATTTTCGCGTTTTCTATAGCTCCTATAGTACCACAAACAGCGTCTTTTATTAACAACAAAAAATTAAAGGTATATAACATTTTGTATTTTATGTTTTCCTTTCTCGTCTGTTTCTTACTTTTAATATTTATTCCGACCCATCGATACATATACGCGTATTTTTTAAAAGGTTTGAGAATTAAGAGTTTTTCAGTTTCCGCCATTTGGTACGTTTTTATTGTATTTTAATTCTTTCAAAGTGGATCAAGAACTTTAAAAGCAAGGCTTAACAAAACGACTTAAAGGTTTAACAATTTTATAAGAAAAATTTGGTTAAAATTATTGTTACTTAGGTATGTTAGTATTTATTTATTTAATACTGTTACCAACTTCTAGGGAGTCGAGAACCCAATAATGTTAATAGGAAGTGGTGTCAGTAGATTATAGCGCTTCATACACGTTATTAACCCTTAACATGACAGGGAATTATATCTGACATACTTTACAAAAATCCAGGAATTTCAATATTAATGTTCATGTTATAGTGCGATATAAAAACATCGTTGTCTATTAAGGCCAAAACTGCTCGGCAGTACGGAATTTCGGAACGTTTTGATAATACTGATTATTTTTAACCCCCGACGCAAAAAGAGGGGTGTTATAAGTTTAAGTAGTATATAGTTTATATAGTAGTTGTAAGTATAAGTAGCAGTGGACGATGATAGGCTAATGATGATGATGATGATGACGGTCCCTTGGAGAAGTAAAAAATTCAAGCTTCAGTTAACGCAGTCTAAAGATACGGCCATTTATTATCATATTTTCATGCTCGCATTTCTGCATTTGCAACTCGCAAATCAAAACCTATATAGGGTGCTTCCCGTTGACATAGAATCTTGAAAGTTGACAAGAAGCAAGGTCTCAAAGCACAAGGAGCAAGGGAAAAAATCTGAAACAAGTTAATTTGTAAGTAGTTATATCACATAAAAATAGCATAAAAGCATATTTTTTTGATTACAAACTTACACTTTCTGTTGGAGCATCAACCGTACATTACAACTTAGATTTTTTCCACTGCTAAGCTTGTGTTTCAATCCATATTCGGACCTTAAGGGTATATTATTCGGAGCGCGCTCCATACAAACGTACTATGGTGATATTTTCAATACTAACCAATTAAAGTCAAGTCAATGAAATTTTGCAGAAACAATCTAGAAACAAATTTCTATGCTTGTATGGAGTCAGATTTTCGTTAAAATATATAGTTTTCAAGTTACAGTGCCTCAAAGATTTCCATACAAATCTTGAATTAATCCTAGCATTGAAACTGTATATTTTAACGAAAATCTGACTCTATAGAAGCATAGAAATTTGTTTCTAGATTGTTTCTGCAAAATTTCATTGACTTTAATTGATTAGTATTGAAAATATCACCATAATACGTTTGTATGCAGCGCGCATTTTCGCTCTCGGAATAATATTCTCTTAAAGTCCACACAGACGGAGTCGCGGGCAACAGCTTGGAGTAATACCTAATTATATTGTTACCTATAGGTACAGGATCAAATTGATATCATTAGCATCCTTTTAAACTAAGAGTCTACCCATCAAATTGAACAACTACACAACTACTACTACCAACCACACAATCCAAATCCAATCCTCCTTTACTATAGAGCAAAAATCGGAGCAAAACAAAATCTGCTGTCCCATACTAAACTGCACCCGCCGTCGCTGCCTACACGACTCAAATGTATGAGACAGCAGATTTTTTTTTTTACTCCGTTTGGTTTGCTCCCAGAGTAAAAGTTCTTCAGTCTGATCGGTAGACTCTTAGTTTAAAAGGATATGCTAATGATATCAATTTCACCCTGTATAGGGTCCAGCTTACTTTGCTGACACTTTTTTAAGAGGACGATCAGACCGTCAACTGGAACAAATTTCTCGATGGGACCAACATCGAAATCGCGAAAAAAATATCAGCTCTTCCACAGAAAACTGCAAACCTACTCGAGCCAAATGTATGGGACAGCAGTTTTTTTTTCGCGATTTCGTTGTTGCTCCCATAGAGAAAGTTGTTTAGTTTGATGGTCTGAACATCTCCTTAAAAAAGTGTCATCATATTAAGAAGAACCCTGTATATTAAGTATAGAAATAAATACCGCACATTCATAGTATTACACACCAACTTCAAAATAATAGTTGCCATGTTAAGGGTTAAGTACACACGGCGACACATTAAGCTATTAGCTTAGCGGGACATTATTCAACCTATTACTGACCTAATCGATATTTACATTGTTTTACAAACGGCTATAAAATAGTAACTAAGTGTCGTAGCTAAAAAATAAATATTAACATGTAAGGGGGTGGTTTAGTTAGACCAAACTGAACAACTTTTACTATGGGACCAACATCGAAAACGCGAAAAAAAAAACACAAATATACAAATTTACTCGAGCTAAATGTATGCGACCGTGTGGTGCCGGCTAAGAATAGCACCGTCCCATTTCTTCCTGTGGGTGTCGTAAAAGGCGACTAAAGGATCTACCAGAGGATGGGCAGCAGCATCCAAATCCCGGACCCCAGTCCCCGGCAGCCCCGCTATTCCTGGTTACGGTAGCGGCTAAGGTAACGGCAGGGCAGGGGGTGTGAAGAATCCCTAAAAGAGATCCGGTTGCCACAACCGACAACAGCTGCACCTGGCAACATTTAACATACTCACTGCGGACCGACACAAGTCGCTCGCTGTACTGAGCAGGATACGTTGGGATATTGTTGGATCATTGGAAGCCCCTAAAGTCCCAGCACGGTGTCGGGCTAATGGTCGACAAGTCTCTTGTTAACAACGTGAAGAAGATCTAACAGGATACGTTGGGATATTGATGGATTATCCGAAGTCCGAAGAGAGGGCAAAAGTAACCGGTGGGGGTGCGGTGTGATGGGAGGGTGGAGAGACAAAAAGCATCTAGTGGTTGAAAGCAAAACCTCCTCATGAAGGTTTAGGTTAAAGGTGCATTTAATTGCGTTACTTCTGTCCAGCACTGGTAGTATGCAACACGTGATATGGCTGTATCACGTCTTTTATCTCGTTCGTTCACGTGCAAATAGAAAGAGAGCGAAGGTGTGATAGCGCTTTATCACGGTGTCATGCTACCTATGCAGGTGTAGCTCTTGTAAAACACGAGTACGACATCTTAATACTTCATGAGATGAAAGCTACCTCGAAACAACAATAAATTGCAATTAGGGGATGAATTCAGTACCTATCCTAAATAATTTATATATAATATACCTATTTGTATTTGACTTGGCGGTACTAGTACATAAACTATGGTTCATCCAAAGTTCTTCGTTCTATAGAGATTACCAAGCTGGAAGTCGACACACGGCACCCGATGTACAAGTACCCTACAGTGCCCCAAAGGCTCAAGAGCCGTAAGAATTTTTTGAAGTGAGTTGACCCAATTCAAAGTGATGCTTCTCAGGCTAGACTCGGTCTTTGGCGGTAAGGCACCGCACTTCCTGACCCGTTTGTTCCTCTCATGGAAAGCCTACCTCCAGGACAGGAGCTGCCCAGGCCAATTTGGAGGTGCTTGAATAGACTCCGAACTCAGGTTGGCCGGAGTAAAGACAATTTGTTTAAGTGGGGTTACACAGGCGGGGCGGACCTTGGGTGTGAATGCGGTGTTACTCCTCAGACTATGGCCCATCTCGTATCGTGCCCTTCCTGCCCGGACACCTGCACGCGAACGGAGCTTATGAACGCTGCCGAAAATGCTATCCGTGTGGCGAAATTCTGGGCTGGAAAGATTTAAAATGACATGCCATCGACTCGATAGAAGAAGATACCGAAGTTCTCATCATACAAAATTACGTCTATCAGCGTAAGCGAAAAATACTTCGCCTATGCTGTGCACACTTCGTTGCACCATTTCTAACCAGGGGAGCGTGTAATTTCTCTATGGTATGAACAAACGACATTTCTACAGTCCTATTTTTAAAAGTCAATAAATGGTTCATGCAAAGTTTTAATTTTAAGTTTAAAGTCTAACATAATTATTACTAACACTAACATTATTTTAGATCGTTTTTACAAAATTAATTGAAGTTAAATCAAAAGAAATACTTAACCCATAAAGGTACCTATTGTAACACCTAAATAATCATAAGAATTATAGTTGCCATGTGGGGTGTAGTTAGCTTTCTCTGCCCACTCTTGTTGTTTTTATTTTCATTTATTTATTTAATTAGGTAATGTTGTACTCTACTAACATAGGTAGTTTATAAGTTCTCCAATGCCTACTAACATTTTTGTATGGACTAATGTTGTCTGAAATAAATAATTTTTATTTTTATTTTTTATTTTGATTGCATTTTTATTTATAGTGTTAACTAGATAGTAATATAGTGTACTATTTCGTTCTAGTCTATTCTAGAACGATTTAACCATATTATATCATTAACTATTCAAGTATTATCCCTTAACTACCAACAGGTAAACAAAACTCAAGATTTTAATGTGCCCACTCCCACTGTCCCAGACTATTCTAGACTATTCTAGAACGATTTAACCATATTATATCATTAACTATTCAAGTATTATCCCTTAACTACCAACAGGTAAACAAAACTCAAGGTTTTAATGTGCCCACTCCCACTGTCCCAGACTATTCTAGAACGATTTAACCATATTATATCATTAACTATTCAAGTATTATCCCTTAACTACCAACAGGTAAACAAAACTCAAGGTTTTAATGTGCCCACTCCCACTGTCCCAGACTATTCTAGACTATTCTAGAACGATTTAACCATATTATATCATTAACTATTCAAGTATTATCCCTTAACTACCAACAGGTAAACAAAACTCAAGGTTTTAATGTGCCCACTCCCACTATCCCAGTTTATGGGGAATCCCTAATAGTATGATATCCATTATAACCTTATTAATCTATGCAGTTTGGCAACTGGGAACCCGTCGGCGGTAAGTTTTTAAGGTGGCCTACACAAAACCGCTAAGTGTATAGGTTGGCAAAAAAGTCATGATCGTGGTGACAGGTGGAACTAAAATTTTAGTATGGTGGTGTTGCCAGGTTATAAAGCAACACTTCCTAACCCTAATTATACACTTTGTAAAATTTTTTGCTTTTATGTTTATATATGTAATTGTGAGTTTAAATTTAGTTTAGTTATTTAGAGGCTTAGTATTTAAAATAAATTGGAAGATGCTGGTGTTTTCATCCCAGGTTAATCTGTTGGTTAACTTATGGAAGGAAGCACCACCGTGACCCTATGTAATAAATTATAGCTTTTAGTATAGATTTATTATGAATGTATGCGTGATTTTGACGTTCTTGCGTGGAGGCAGCGCCCCCATTTTTTATCACGACTTTTATACCAAGCTGTAAGTCACAGTTGTCAAAGTTGGCGTAGTTAGGTTAGTATAACATAACTGATCCAAAACTATTATAAAACTGTAACTGAAGTGTGTCTGTACATTGAAGATATTTACAAAAAAAAGGTTACTATATGGTTTTTAGGTATCCCTGACTCGAAATCAACCTTTTTTAGAAATTTTGTCAGTCTGTTTGTCTGTTTGTTTGTGTGTTTGTTTGTTTGTTTGTTCGCGCATCACGCAAAAACTACTGAACCGATTTTGATGAAACTTTTTTTGTTTGATAGCTATGATCTGACTTAAAATCTGGTACCTATATAGTTTGTGCGGACGAAGTCGCAGGTAAACACTAGTACATTAAAGATACATTTATTTGTGAGAAAACATGAGAATTCGTTACAAGCAAGTATTATATAGAGCACTAGGTAAATAAAATAATTACTTAATAATAAATTATTTTATTTAGAGATGCTAATTACAATATTAAATTAACTCATTTCGTACAACTTATCTTATACTAATTATAAATTATTCTAACTTATATACTTAAGTAATTCGTACCTACTTTAACTTTGTGACAAACATACCTACTAAGGGTCAATTCCCACCAAAAGAGCAGTCGCGAGGCGGCGCTCTTTGAGTTTTCTACTCAGTAGGTATGACCGTTTTTGGTATTTTCAGTACTAAATTGATATAATTTAGGCCCTGTTAAATGAATGTAATGTAATTTTAGTACAAAATCAAGTTTCAGTGCAATCTTATTATAATATTAAATAGGTATTTTAGAATATTTTCAGCTCTTTTTTCTAAAGCATCTACAAAGGGGTCAAAAAAGTTAAATTCTAGATGCGAAGCTACTGGGCAATCTTTCTGATTAAATTCATAATTAATTACGTTCTTGGATGGCATATTTTTAAAGGCCAAAATGTTGTGGGTAACAGTTGTCTTTATTATAAATAATTTCATGTTTATATTGATCAGTTCAATGAGGAGATTTCTTTAAAAAAAAAGAAATCTCTCCCAAATTTTAAGGATCAACATTAGGATTATGATGGTTTTAATATACAGGGTGTTTCATAAGTAAGAATAAATTTTTAAAACTCTTAAGGGGGTTGTTTAGACCGTCAAACTGAACAACTTTCTCTATGGGACCAACATCGAAATCGCGAAAAAAAAAATTGATATCTCATACATATTTTAGCTCTAGTCGATTTGTAGATATTAGTTAGAATGTGACAGGTTTATCAGTAATTTTAATATTGCAATCTACAGTTTTTTTTTCAATTTACTAGTCTTGGAAAACTCCTCATAGTTTGTCACTGATTGTTCCCGAGACACTTTACGAAGAAACCTATATCCTACATGCTTCAATGCGGAGGTTTGTTTGTACCCTGTCCACTCGACTGTCCATTAAAAAGAGGTGACTACCTTATCCTGTCACACTGGACAAAGCCTTAGCTAGTAATGTATGGATATTTTGAATGAATTAATAATTATTAAGTATTACAAAAAAATCCTAAATAAAATACAATTCTATATGAATTCTATACAGGGTGTAAGGGACAGCCCTCCGCAAACTGAAACGGTGAACTCAGACAATCAAACTGAACAACTTTCACTATGGGAGCCTACCTCAGGAAACGCGAAAAAAAATCAGCTGTGCCATACATTTGAGTCGGGTGGGGACGGCAGTTTTGTATGGGACAGCTGATTTTTTTTCACGTTTCCTGAGGTAAGCTCCATAGTGAAAGTTGTTCAGTTTGATGGTCTGAGTTCACCGTTTCAGTTTGCGGAGGGCTCTCCCTTACACCCTGTACAAAACTTTTAACTTAAAGAAAACAATGTTTCCTCTTTTTAAATTGAAATTTTTAAATCATGTGGACACAGTATACCTACATATACGCCCACGTATCAAATCATGTAGGACACGCCATACTTACAGTGACCTGCATGTACATCTTTGAATCATGCAAATTCGTTAGAAAACAATCACATCTGTACTCCCCTGTAGAAACATCAAAATTAAGCAAAACGATCGTGACGCAAATACAACTTTACTATTAATTTTATGTGAAATGTAATATTTACTCATGCGTAATTTAATTTTAATTTCAATTGTAATTCTACTGTTACCATTGTAATAATTTCTTCTTTTCTATATTGTTATGCCCTTACTGGGTTCTTCATCGTATAATTACTAAGATCTATGTACGATTTCCTTAGAGACTAATACAATGTAGCAAAGCAATAAAATATTTGAATTTGAATATGGGTTTCTTCGTAAACTAGCGTCACGGATTACATTACATAAAGGTACAACTAGCGTAAACTGTCTCCCGAACAATCTGTGACAAAAATGAATGAATTGAATATAGGTACTTCTATTTATGCCAAATGCAAGGAAATTTATATAGAATACCTTAATAATACCTTTCCAACATGAATTTTTAATTATCTTCCATATTTTAACCTAAGATTGACTTCTACACATCAAACTGAACAACTTTTACTACGTGAGCATACTTGAGTGTGCAAAAAACATAGGTTATAAGCTTCTGCTGTTCCGTGCACATGAGTGAATAAGACATTAATTCGTGTTTTAGATGAGTACATTCTGATTACCCTCTAGAGGCATATAGTCCTAAGTACCTATATTATGCTATCTACGCGTATGTTATGCTGTTAGTACCTACTTTATTGACGGTCTTCGAACATTTGTTTCAGAAAAGTGAGGTAGGACCATGAAGAACTCAATATCTGTAATAAAATGTATAATTCAAATTTTTATGACGATCATCAAATTTGTCAATACTAAGTACTGTTTGTATGAAAATTAGTAAGCATGCAAACAAACCGTTGAAAACAGAATTAGATCGAAATCTACGAAACCGTACGCAGTCACCTTACATGGTATCTGACCCCTGAAATAAGAAGACGAAATTAAGAATGAATTGAAGAAAAGGAAATACTAAAAATACCTCAATAACAATATAACTGAATGCGTGTCTGTGACGACCGTTAGCATAACTATTCAGGGTTCTATCCCTGGTGTTTATACAGGTGTAAGGAAAAGTATCAATAACCTTTAAACCCATCAAACTACTGATTAATATGTCTATGATACTAATTTCTTGTAAAATTGTGAAAAATTCAACAAAAACATCGGCGTAAACTCTGAGACGAGTCGACACCTCATTGCGAAAGCACATCGTAAAATCAAAATAATTTTTTTTCAATGTGGAAGTTGATTTTCATTAACTAATATGCAAATAGACAACCAGCACACCAGAAACCACAAAAATTCGCCATATCAAGATAGCAAGGTACTTAAATGCTTTTTTTGTCAAAGTTATTCAGATTCGTACCTACTTGTAATTTAAATTAAAAAATGCGATACGAAAGTCAGAGGTAATAATTTTTCTTTTTTCACTCACATACAGTTCATTCATAGTAAACACACGGCAACACATCAAGCTACGCAAAACCAATATACAGGTGTTTCATAAGTAAGAATAAATTTTTGAAACTCTTAAGGGGGTTGTTAAGACCGTCAAACTGAACAACTTTCTCTATGGGACCAACATCGAAATCGCGAAAAAAATAATTTCATATCCCATACATATTTTAGCTCTAGTCGATTTGTAGAGTATAGAACATAAATATTTTTTTTCGCGATTTCGATATTGGTCCCATAGTGAAAGTTGTTCAGTTTGATGGTCTACACCACCCCCTTAAAGGTTTATTTGTATTTTTGTAACACCTTGTATAAGCTGGTCGCGCGTCGGGTGAACAACGTATAACGTCGTCGCGCGGCCAGCTTATTTTGGTTTTGCGTAGCTTGATGTGTTGCCGTGTGTACAATAATTATCTAATCAAAGTAATATAATTATAGATAAATTATCTAGTAATCCAATGATATACAATATGTGTGGTATTCATATCGAACGATAAAGATTTCCAGGATCAGTCATCATTTTGATTTCATCCTATTTTGATTACCTAGGTTACACAGTTAGGTATGAGGAGGTAGAAAATTACCTGACTTGTATGATGTATAGTTTCCTCGTTATTGAAGCGTCAGCTAAGTGCCATCTGCAGTTATACACAGCGTCACTCAATTTCATGCTCTGAAATGTGTACTTAAAGTTTTTAAATAAATATACAATAATATTTACCCGGAGAAAATATCGAGTACCTAGTACTTATATGTATGTGACAACTATTTATTTGAGCAGACTTAACTAAAAAATTTTTAAGTTATTAGTTTTAAACCGAATTCTGGAAGCTTTAACTAAAATGTGTTTACTAATACAAGATGTTACAAAAATGTGTTTACTAATACAAGATGTTAATTTAATATTGTAATTAGCATCTCTAAATAAAATAATGTATTATTAAGTAATTCTTTTATTTAGGTACCTATTTAAGTACTCTATACAAGGTGTTACAAAACTACAAATAAACATTTAAGGGGGTGGTGTAGACCATCAAACTGAACCACTTTCAGTATGGGACCAATATCGAAATCGCGAAAAAAAATGATGTTCCATACTCTACAAATCGACTAGAGCTAAAATAGGTATGGGATATCAAATTTTTTTTTCGCGATTTCTTTTTTGGTCCCGTAGAGAAAGTTGTTCAGTTTGACGGTCTAAACAACCCCCTTAAGAGTTTTAAATATTTATTGTTACACCCTGTATAAATTAAGTACCTACCTATACCTACATAACACGAGGCGCTCGCGGATGACGTTCAGTCATTAATATTAGGTATGTTGCATATTCAATACAATATGTATTCAATATATATGTATTCAATACGGTATGTTGCATATGGAATACACTAGTAATGTAATAAATACGTATGGATTATTATTCATTGTGGTATAATTTGCCTATCAATACATTTGCGTGTCACCGAGTCACCGTGTTACTCTCTTTGTTACTCTACTTAAACCGGCCTAAAAAAAAGGAAGTTATTTATATTTAAAATGTAAAATGTAATGCAATATGGTTCTGAAATAAAGATATATTATTATTATTACACCACTGGCTTTTCGGTGAAGGAAAACATCGTGAGGAAACCTGCATGCTTCAATTTCGAGGCATGTATTGTACCTACTGTCCATTAAAAGTGGCGACGGGCTTACCCCCCGTCACACTGGACAGAGTTTCGGTACTACTGGTGAAACGTGGATGTTCTGAGGTTTCAGAATATCTATGACTACCCCCTCGGGGAATATAGTCGTGAGCATATGCTTGCATATTCGTACCTAGTATACACCTACTTAATTATTAATTTCTGAAAAACGATGATTATCTAGGCGCATAATTTAAATCGTAATACTATAATCATACTAACAGTAGTTTTCAGCATATCTCCAAAGAGGCATAATGAAAATATTTGTAACAATGAAGTGGATAGAAGAACTATGAAATACCCCGTTATGTCGTGGATGGTCTGAAAATAAGACAAGATAAGATAAATATTCTTTATTTCCACACCAAAATACATAAAACTACAACAATATACACGAACAAGAAGGGTACAAAAGGCGTGCCTTATCACTAAAAGTTATTTCTTCCAGATAACCAGTGGATGGAAGAAATCTTACATGATATAATGCTAAGGTGGTGTAGCTACTAGTCGATAGATAATATTATTATAATTTACACAAAGTATAAATGTACTTACACATAAATACATACTCAAGATTACAAAATAATTAATTAACCTAATAAAAAAAAAGTTGTTTGTATAAAATATTTTCTAAATGTTGGTAAGTAACTAGGACAAGCGAAAGATGGTATGTAGTTTTTTTAAAAGATAGGTAGATAGGTATATAGGCTTGTCTAACAGAAAGTGGGAGTTCATTCCATAGAAGAACGGACTGAACAGAAAAGGACTTATCGTAGAAAGAACTGAAGGAAGAGGTGTGGGAAGGCATAGGAAGTAGAAGATTAGTAGCCGATCGAAGTACTCGGTCATGCAGGAGTGGCGTGAAGAAAAGTGAAACGATCCTTAAGATAGGACAGTAAGGGGTTACTGTCCTATCTTAAGGATCGTTTCAGAAACAGAATAGAGTAAAGAAGATTACCTAAGTAAGTGAAAGTTTCGACGAAGACGGATGGGCAACCGAAATTTAAAAAATATCGAAATGCATCATACATAAGCTTCGACTATTTACAAGGGTCCAACTTAATATGCATGAAACAAAGCTAAGAACAGTTGCAAAAATTAGCTTTCTATTAAAGAAACGCATCGAAATCGGTCCCCTCGCATGGGAGCTACGATGCCACAGACAGACAGACAGACCGACATAGGCGTCAAACTTATAACACCCTTCTTTTTGCGTCGGGGGTTAGAAACAAAATACAAAAATCCATATTCTATAAATTGAAAACCAACAATGAATATCACTGTAACATTTTCGTTGCTTGGATAATTAACTATGTTGTATAGCTTAGAAATGAAAAAAAGTACGATTGAGTGCAGCACTGGAGGCTAGGTGTCCTCTTAATCGAAAAGACATCGTCCCCCAACGGTGGGAGACCCACTTTCACAATATGTGAAAGAAGTATTTTGCCAATAGATTGACATAAGTAGGTACTTGTATATTGTCGTGTTACGGGGGCCGGGGGCCAGGGGGTCCTAGAGGGTCCCCTTACACTCCATTAGAAATTTAGAGAAAAGAAAACAAGAGAGTTTTCGGGTACGTAGGGTTCTTTAATGGTGACAGTCACACGATAACGATGACGATGAGGTGAAGTACATAAAACAGGTGTTAAAACTCTTCTTCTAAACAAAGTCCGAAATATCGCAAAGGAGGACGTCAATAAATTCACTTGGCAGAATATGGTGAAATCATGGGGTCCGGAGTTATCATTCTTGTGGTACCGCACATGACCCATCAAATCGTCACACCAATAGACGAGGCGCTCCAACTGGCGAGGCACTCCAATAGACGAGGCACTAAACTAGTCGAGGCATTCCCATAGGCGAGGCACTCCACTAGACGAGGCATTCTAGCAAAGAAGGCATTCCAATAGACGAGGCATTGGCTTGAGATGCAGCTTAGTTCGGACGGCCTTGACGAAGTCATATACCCATAAAGCTTACGCAAAATTCCATTGTGGTGCAATAGTTGACTATTAGAACATCCAAAAAAACTTGGTCGGCCGACCCCTATCCTGGTGGGTTTTCTGTAGGAGGGTGGGTGACTAGTAACCTCTCTGAGACGACACTATAATTACCCATCGAGCTCATGAACAAAATTATGCTTATCCAATTGGTATTAGCTAGTATAACAAAGTACCTAGGTACACTTGGTCGTCCGGCGGATAACCTTGCAGGTGGTGTTGACCAACCAAAAATGGTTATCAAATTTTCGACTACTTTTCACCCATCGAGCTTATGGATGAAATGTAGCTAAATCAAAGGTTAGACCTTTACCTTCAATATTTCATCGATCGTCCTGGCCGAAACCTGGTGGTTTCTGGTGGCCAACCAGATTTATCTGTCAAAGTAAGATCATGCGTTTTCACATTTATACGAATAAATGCATTATTGACCTCATGTATGCAGTTTTTTTAGCATTAACGTAGACCATAATAATATTATGGTAAACTTGGTAATACCATATTATGGTTTAAGTACAAGTATTTATTATTCGTGGCGATTTCTTTGAAAAAAAAATGTTTCCACTTAACTTCCTTATTTCTAACCAGACTTGGTTGATTGTTTGATTGTTCAAAAGAGTATATTTTATATATATATTATAATTTGGTGAAGATCTGATAAAGCTTTTCGAAGATTTACACTGTTTTAAGTGGTTAAGATTTTACTACAAAAAATAACCAACCTTTTATTCTTTTACGAAAATAATCATTGATTTCTATAAATCATTCTTTCTATAATGAAATCTGTTCTTTTAAGAGATGTCTACATAATAAAATAAACTAGTAATCACCGCGGCGTTGGTTTCAAAAACGAAGTTGAAAAAAATGTTTATATGGGCGATCTAATTTAGTTCGTATATTTATTTCTAACCTAATTAGTTGAAATAGTTTTAAAGGGTTGATTAAATCATCAAACTGAACAACTTTTATTCGGACCAACGTCGAAATCGCTAAAAAAACAGCTGTCGATGGGTCAAAAGTACTCGAAAATTTGACCACCACTATTTTTATTTGTTCGCCAGCACCACCTGCCAGGATATCCGCCGGACGACCAAGTGTACTTTGTTATCCTAGCTAATACCAATTTGATACTCATAATTTTGTTCATGAGCTCGATGGGTAATTAGTGTCGTCTCAGAGAGGTTACTAGTCACCCTCCTACAGAAAACCCACCAGGATAGGGGTTTTCAGTGAGAGAAATATAACGACATATTATGACGATGGTAAGCATGGTACTAAAGATGATATGGAAGGAAAGATGATGGTAAGCATGGTATTGAAGACGCTATGGAAGAAATGCTGATGGTAAGCATGGTAGACACGGTACAATTTGTACTACCAACGACTTTAATTTGGCTACGCTCCATCGACCAAAAAGTAATTGTTTGTACTTACCATGATATTAAATAGAATGAAACAGATTAACATTGAACTTGCACCAATATTGAAAAAATTTGATTTCGAGTAAAGTTTTTCAAGTAGATTCACCAATCTGAAAACAAAATAAATAAAGATGGCTTAGGCCTTCGATCTTATAATAAAACGACATAATTTAATAAACCTAAACAAATACCTAAGTATTTCTTGATGCCATCTTATCAGCTTAATAAGTCTATCATTAAACTGAGCATTTTGGTAAATCTTCTCATTTGTTTCATTCGGACCGATAATATTTTCAATTTCATAATTCAGTAAATTAAACTGAATTCTTATATAAGTGCTGGTTATAAAGAAGAAACAGTCCGAGCCGCAACATTCGAAATTTGTTATCATGCCTGAAATGTTTTAATAATTAAGTTAGTATATAAGATCTTTAACGTCTCGGTAGTCGGAACAGAGTACTATATACTACCGTTAGGTAATAGTATATGTATACATAGTTCTACATAGTCTCAGGGCGAAGCGTCTCTACGCTTTTCTGAGTGCTATCACAAACTATCTGTACTCTACTTTAATGAATTAATAATAATAAACATCTTGGACATTGTCACACAGATTATCTAGTCCCATTTAAAGTACCAGAATGTAATGTACCAACCATGTTTAATGTACCAGAAAGACCCACGAGGGGGGCGTGGACAAGTATAGTTTCCAATGTCTGAAATAGTCAGGCTACTCAGGCTAAAGGAATACAGAGGAAGGGGAGTAAGTCGCAGTTTTGCCCTAGGCGTTTGGTATTGGTATTTGGTTTTGGGTATGTTACTGTAAAAGAACTGGACAGACGACCTAACAAAAGTAGCGGGGAGCGACTGGATGAGGAAGGCCAAGGACAGAGTTTTGTGGCGCGCCTTGGGAGAGGCCTATGTTCAGCAGTGGACGATGATATGCTGATGATGATGATAATGACTGTAAAAGACCAAAGTACGGTAAATCTTAAGATTTTCTGGTAATACCTAAGATTAACCAAGTGTTAATAGTAAATGTCCGAACTATTCTGTAGTTAATTTCTGACTTTTACTAGCATTCATTCCGGAAAACTTAGGTTTTACCACAGAGAGACGGTTAGTGTTGTAAAATAATAGTCATGATTGTATGGGAGACGTCCAAACATTTTATTTACTTTCCTCACACCTTGGTGTATCCGAAAATACCCGACGTATTATCCAATATTTTTTGTTGTTTAGAAGTTATGATTTTTTAAATGTGTATTTGAGAATTTTCTACCGGAGCTGCTTAAAACTGTTATAACTTTTTCATAGTAAGAATTTTATACATTTTGTTTTTGCGAAATAAACGTCTGGAAACACTCTTCCATACGTAAAATAATCAGCAACACCATAGAAGTTACCCCCACACGGTGGACCGACGACGACCTGGTGAAGGCGGCGGGAAACCGTTGGATGAGGGCAGCGCAGGACCGATCGTTAGGGTGATCCTTGGGGGAGGCCTATGTCCAGCAGTGGACGTCCATCGGCTGAGATGATGATGATGATGATGAATCTTAGGTTTTACCAGAAAATCTTGGGATTTACCGTACTTCGGTCTTTTACAGTAACATATCCAAAAGCACATTATGTGTTATTCACAACATTAAAGAGATATTACCCACCTGTATACGATATTAGAACATACATAAATGGCCAGTATATCAAATCTGTGGCATTGGGAGGGCATGCTGTAACATGCGGCAGCACCAAAACGATTTCATTTGTTTTCAAATAATTGACTAGGATCTTACACAACGGCATCACAGAATAGGATAAGATCAGAAACTTATGTAAATAAGTGTATACTTTTAAAAACTTGTTCAAAAATGATAATTCTTTCTTAATTATGTTTGCCCTTTTAAAATCACTTTCACGTCTATTTTCTACAGTCTCCAATTTTATCAAAGACGCTATGATGTCATCGACATCTTTCTCAAATATAATTAACCAGATAGTTTTACAATGACCCAGAAATTTAATAATAACTCCAGGGATGGTAGAAGCTAAAACGTCTACATTATTGATTTTAGCTTTTTCTATACCTCCTATAGTACCACAAACAGCGTCCTTTATTAACAACAAAAAATTAAAAGTATATAACATTTTGTATTTTATGTTTTCCTTTCTCGTCTGTTTTTTACTTTTAATATTTATTCCGACCCATCGATACATATAACTGTATTTTCTAAAAGGTTTCAGAATTAAGAGTTTTTCAGTCTCCGCCATTACGTTCTTCTTGTATTTAATACGAACTTTAAAAACTAAGGCTTAATAAAACGACTTATTTTCAATATTTTACAATTTTATAAGAATGATTTAGTTTATATTATTGTTAGCTATATTCGTAGTTATTTATTTAAAACTGTTACCAACTTCTAGGGAGTCTAGAACCCAATAATGTTAATAAGAAGTGGTGTCAGTAGATATAGCGCTTCATACACGTTATTAACCCTTAACATGACAGGGAATTATACCTGACATACTTTACAAAAATCCAGGAATTTCAATGTTAATGTTCGAAGTAGAAATTTAGACGTGTTATAAAAATTTCTTTTTCTATAAAGGCCAAAATTGTACGGAAGTACGCAAGTACTTCCGGAATGTTTTGCTAATACTTACTGATTATTTTTCAAATTAAATGTGGATGTTTTTGCATTATGATTTTTTTGTTTTAAGATAACTATTTGCTAATCAATTAGGTAGGATAACTAACTAACTACTTACGTAAAATTATTACTTAACTGAAATTAACAAAATAATATCAATATTTTTTATCGGTCGCTAACTCGCGACGCTGGCTGGATATTGACAGGTTTTTAAAATTTTTTTTTTTTTTTATTTGTCATTGGTAAATTCGGTTCGTAAATTTTAAGTAGAACAGAAGTGTAAATTTCGTTTGTCTGTACATTCTTCTTTATGCGCCTCTTCCTTTTCTTCATTTTCTTTCTGTTTCGTTCTCCTTTTTCTTTTCTCTTTTCTAGTTAGAAGCATTAAGATCGTTTTTATTACATTTTCATTTAACTCCATCTTAAAATGCCGCAAACTCTGCAATTCTAGGGGCAGTAGGTAAACTGGTTTTGACATTGGAAATGTCTTTTTTCGTTCGCTCCAGTGTAGGCTCCGAAAAAGTGCGATCCCCTTATATTTATCTAGGAGAGTTGTGAAAAAATTATGATATTCAAAAAAGGCTCAAAAGACGCGTATTCACGAGAGCTGTAAGGTGCAAAATAATTATTCGAGAAAGTCAAAAACCAAAAAAGTTACTTATGGCCATTGAGTAATTATGTAGTAACATAACATAGTACCTCAATGCTTATGGCCGAAATAGTGGAAAAAAATATATTTTTTTATAATTTTTTTATTTTGTTTTAAGTTGAGGTGCACACGGACGACTTCTACGCTATAATGAGAAAACGATGCGCCTCCATGTTGGGCAGGCTCCGAGCCTGCACCAGCGGTCTCCTGAGCGTGTTCAAAGACCGGTGGGATTCCCCGCTGTTGCATCACTGGGTGAAACTCCATGCCGGGTGTTTAAAATAAAATAAAACCTTGCTGTAAACTAACACTAGTTTTAAAGATAAATGTATTACCTACTAACCCTTATATGGACATCTTGTCTGAAATAAATATTTTTTTATTTATTTAAGTAATAAATAAATACCGCACATTCATAGTAGACACCAATTTAAAAATAATAGTTGCCAAGTTATGGGTTAAGTTATACGTGGTTGAATCGTTCTAGTTAAGTACACACGGCGACACATTAAGGTAGGCACATTAGCTTAGCGGGACGTTATTCAACCGATTACTCACCTAATCGACAATTTAATTTCTATAACTTGTGTGTCACTGTAATTACCTATTTAGGTACTGGGATGCGATTTTTGAATGTCATCGGTGAGTTTGAACGGTTTTTAAATCTCATACAAAAGCGTTCTCATGCATCTTTCTACTGCTTATTTGACTTTAAAAAATCGTACTCCTGAATTATGATTTTTGGAAGTCAAATCAGCAGTAGAAAGATGCGTATCTCCATAGTACCTAATTTTGACATTTTCAACTGCTGAGCTCACCGAATGAGATTCAAAAATCGCTCTCCTGTTCATTTAAATGGTGTTTTGTGTAAGTGTCGAGTCAAAGTAATAAATTATAATACCTACTTAATTGTAGACTGTTTCACTATGAATTATCACCGTTAGGTACCTATTTATTTTCTAGCAGACGCGTCCTCTCCTGGATATAGGGGGTCTCTAAACATCGCCACATCAACCAGTCTGGCGCTGCCCTAATCACGTCGTAGTTGTGATACGGCTGTATCACGTCGTTTATCTCGTTCGTTCGCGCGCAAATAGAAAGAGAGCGAAGGTGTGATAGCGCTGTATCACGGTGCCATGCTACCCATGCAGGTCGTTGTCGGTCCACCTTGTGAGGAGCCTACCTATCAGTGGCGGATACAGGGGGGGGTGCCCAGGGGGCCATGGCCCCCCCCCACGAACCTCTGAATTTTGAGGCCGAGTAAAGAAATGAGCTCTCTTAATTTCTTTTAATCTTAATACGTGGCCCGAGTTGGCCGATGGGCCCCCCCCTACATGAAATCCTGGATCCGCCCCTGCTACCTATGCTACGGTTTCCAGTAAACGGTCGACACGCGAGCCTCACCATCCATCCGTTCTGCAAGCAATGTGCCCAGCCCATTACCACTTTCGTATAGCATTTCTACGGGGCTACGTCGACTACCCAGCACTCTTAGTATGCTGCACGTGATACGGCTGTATCACGTCTTTTATCTCGTTCGTTCGCACGCAAATAGAAAGAGAGCTAAGGTGTGATAGCTTGGTGATAGCGCTGTATCACTGCGGCATGCTACTTGCTAGCTATGCTGTGCTGGTAGCATGCAACACGTAATACGGCTGTATCACGTCTTTTATCTCGTTCGATCACACGCAAATAGAAAGAGAGCGAAGGTGTGATAGCGCTGTATCACTGCGGCATGCTAGCTGTGCAGGTTTCCTTGCGACTTTTCATTTCTGATTCGATCCCGCAAGAAAACTCCGAGCCCTTCGGGTGACTTTTAGCTGTGTTTTACTAG
The DNA here is from genome assembly GCA_963693445.1 of Agonopterix heracliana. Lineage (NCBI taxonomy): Eukaryota > Metazoa > Arthropoda > Insecta > Lepidoptera > Depressariidae > Agonopterix > Agonopterix heracliana. The sequence goes on along the minus strand of OY856312.1, from coordinate 4,083,357 downwards.
GCCTTTCTTTAAATGGGCGTCGTCTCAGTTCCGTACATTTTTCGTGGTTATTATATATTGTGTTAATGTGGTGAAATTAGTTTAATAATGTGCCATTAATGGAGAACAATAATAGTTAAAGCTAGAAATAAAGATAGGCGCTCACGTTTGATATGGATTAATCCTCGTGTAAAACAAGTTGGAATGTGTGAACCACCCTTGCATTTAGGTAGGTTGAGTTAGGTAGGTTAGGTACCTACCTACAATGAAAATTACAACTAATGACAATGGCTGTAAGGACTAGTTCTCATTGCCTTTCCGAAAGGAAAAATATAAAAAAAATAGTTTTAAGCGGGATTTGGTAGCTGACGTTTGGAGTCCTCATATTTCATCGAATTTTTATTGTTTATAGTGATTTTTGGTTCTTAAAATTGGTGTTGTTTTGCGTAACAAAGTGTCGTGCAATGAGCGTTTTTCTTTTTTTTCTAGGGGATCGATAGATGTCGCTACAGCCTGTGCGAAGAAACGTCAACATTTCAAAAAGTGTTTCTTTAAAATAATAAAGAGTGCAAAGATGATCAAGAAAATGCCAACGCATCTTTGAATGACATATTTCGTTATTTTACTAATCATTTTAATCAAAAATTCTAAACTTTTACGCTTGACATGGCTGTATGGGCTCGATCCCTTGGGATTCCATATAAGGCAGGCACAGTCTTGACACGATTTTGACAGAGTCTCGCGAACGGGTCTATGGGGCGATAAACATGCCATCTGTCCGTAGGTTGAGTATTCTATAGATTTCCTGACAGCGTATACTCTAAAGGGACAGAGATATGACAAAAATGTATGAGAAATCGTGCCTTTGTTTGCCATAGTTGCAAGATTTTGTATGCAATTTCAACTGTGGCAAACAAAAATATCGCATACGCAGAAAGGGACAAACGACATGGATTTTGTCGCATTCACTCTGTGTAATTAGCGTATAAGGCTGTCTCGTTTTCGTGACTATTATTATTTTAATGCCTTTTCTAGTTGATTCTCTTTCTACGCATCTGTCGAGTTTTGTAGGAACTAAATTTAAAAAAGAAAAGAAAAACGCTCATTGAATAATATACAGTTCTGTGAAATATGATGGTGTATGGGTCGTAAACAGGAAAAGTGTTCCGTCATATGTAGCGTGGCAAAGCGGTCGGTTCACCTCTTTCCTGTGGACTTCTCTGCGTTTCCTTTGTCTGTCGATTGTCTCCAAAAAAAAGCGTCAAAACGTCGAACGCCAACGTTTTAATGAGCGTTTTTCTTTTTTAAATTTAGTTACTAAAATACTCGACAGATGGCATGTTTATCGCTCCATAGAGCCGTTCGCGAGATCCTGTCAAAATCTTGTCAAGACTGTGCCTGCCTTTTTTTCTAGGGATCGAGCCCATACAACTAAGTCAGACGTAAAAGTTTCGAATTCTCGATTAGAATGATTAATAATAATGAAATATGCCATCAAAAGATGCGTTGGCATCTTCTTGATCATCTTTTCCCTCTTTTTTATTTGAAACACTTTTCGTCATTTTGACGTTTATTCGCACAGACCGTAGCGCCACCAATCGATCCCCTAGAAAAACGCTCATTGCAGTAATAAGAGAATTTTATTAAAGACATCGGCTTTATGGGAAACATAACCCTTTGCCTTGAACTGAAACTAAAAAAGAGGTCTATGTGACGCATGACATGTGTCATCCAATCCAAATTCCATCAGTGTGGTTCTGTGGTTTCATCCTATTCATGACGTGCGTGACGTGAAGATAGTGACGTAATAAATCATTCTGTCCTCTACTGTCATAAAATAAATAAAAAGGATAGCAGATGAAGGTTTTCAAGGATAGAACTTTCTCAATTTAAACGCAGCATAAAATTCCATTTTCGAAAATAATATTGCAGATCCCAAGAACAAGAAAAGAACATTTTGTTTCAAAAATTAATTCAAACAAATGAAAGTGTTTTAGTTGTTTAACTGAAAGATTTTGCTTCAATGAGTACAATGGATCGAAGTAAAGGTGCCTCTGAAGGTATAGCGGTTAGTAATTTTCCTGTTTTTCCACTAATTATCCTGGTTCAAAGTCAACTTGTTACTTTGGAACATGTTTTAGCTTTGTCTGCTATAAACATATGCTCACGACTATATTCCCCGAAGGGGTAGTCCAGAGATATTCTGAAATCTCAGAACCTTAGAAAAAGTATATGTCTAGAATGAGCCTCACTAATATTCCGTATAAAACAAAAGGGGCTAAGTTTCATAGGTTGGTGTGCGTGAGGCGCCTTACAAATTATGTATGTGTGCTTGTATATGTATAGGGTTTAGGAACCAGTACTGGTTCCAATTTTTTTCGACGCTTTCGTATCTTCGACTGTCAATCTTGACATATACTTTATCAAAGCTCAGAATGTTTTACCAGTGGTACCTATCGAAACTCTGTGCAGTGTGACTAGGGTTGCCAGGTCCGATTTGTTTTAAATCGGGGCAGAAGGTAAAAAAAATCGGGATTTAGGGTTGTAGATCGGGACACACAAAAACAAGGTAAGTATTTTGAAATTAACTGCGTTTTGTAACTTAAATTACTAGTGCCTACATCTGAATGTAATCCTACATAATAATAGTCAGAGTTACTGGACTAGTAGAATAAAAAAATAGGTATTACAATAAAGTTTTAGTTTAAGTATTAATTATTGACGCGGTTAATTGCGTTGATTCCATCTTATACACAGTTTGAACAATAAATTAATATTCTTATTCTTATTCTAATATTTTAATTCAAGCACGCACTTACATTCATATCAATAAACCAACAAAAACCAACTCACTAACATAACCGAAAATCTTTGACAATTAAGATTAATTGTCTAAAAAATAAAGGTGCGAGCGTAGCGAGCTCGAAATTTTTTGCACATATTTTCGCGGTGTGGTCAGATATTTGATTTATTAATGCAAAAATAGAAACGTAGAGCGAGCGAAGCGAGCTCGACTTTTCCTCTTAATACAAATCGGTTAGAGCCAGAGCTTTTTATGTACAAAACATGTTCAAAGTAACCTAAGTAATAGCTATGGATTGAGCGACGCATGCTCGAAAATGTTAGCACCACCACATCTTTTAGCTGTGGTCAGAACTATTTAGGATTATGTGTATAGGCACAGTCATTAAAACAGATAATTAGAGCAAGCGAAGCGAGCTCTACTTTTCTCCGCTCTACGAATTGAGATAAACAGAGAAATATATCAATCGATATTTTTCCCGAATTTGCCGCCCGTATTAAAGTGTCGCCTGGGGCATTTGATTTATCGGGACATTTAGTGTCCCGATCAGGTGCAAATCGGGACGCGTCCCCTACCCCCTGAAAATCGGGACGTCCCGCGCAAATCGGGACACCTGGCAACTCTAAGTGTGACGGGGGGGAGGGAGGCCGTCGCCACTTATAATGGACAGTGGGTACAATACATGCCTCAAAATTGATGCATGCAGGTTTCCTCACAATGTTTTCTTTCACCGAAAAGCCAGTGGTGTCACAAATGTACTAATGTAATACTATTACTAAATACTAAATGTAATAACTATAAAAGAGTAACTCTAAACAAAATCCACATATTTTTTGGCACCTAATGAAAAATTACATGTTGTACATATGAGTTTTCGTGGCAAGTTTTTAAAGAACAAATTTAGAAACATGGTACAGTTTTGGTGCCACTTTTTGAGCTTGATTTACATTTCTAAACATTCTTATTCGTAGTACTCAGTATTTTCACATGTGCTAACCTACAGTGTGAGGTCATTTGTATGAAGTGACAGTTTAATATCCAGGGTGTGCCTGTGATCTAGCATTGAAGGCTTTCATTGGTTTAGTGGACCTTTGAAACTGGAAATGATCACAGAAGTTAGGCAATGTTTGGTCCAGTCTGTCTATGTATGCGTGACCGTTTAGTAGACCGTTCATCTGGATGGCCTCCATGGTTCGGAAGGTACTTTGAGCAGTTGATAGAACTGTAAGATGGTGGTGTAACTATTTCTTAAGCCAGGTCAGAGGCCTAATTAAGGCAGCTTGAAAAGTGTTGAGTCTTGCAATCCCCGAAAATGACCCACTGACCCTAATAAATGAAGAAATCTGCAGAAGAACCAGAGTAGCTGACATAGCCCAAAGAATTGCTAAACTAAAGTGGCAGTGGGCGGGGCACATTGCTCGCAGAACCGATGGGGCCGAAAGGTTCTTGAGTGGTGACCGCTTACCGGAAAGCGCAGTGTGGTTAGGCCCCCCACACGGTGGACCGACGACCTGGTGAAGGCGGCGGGAATCTCTTGGATGAGGGCAGCGCAGGACCGGTCGTTATGGTGATCCTTCGGGGCGGCCTATGTCCAGCAATGGATGTCCATCGGCATAGATGATGACGACACCTTCCTTTTTCATAAAAAGGAAAAAAATTTGCTAATTTTAAACTGATAATTACAGCCCATAGGAATAACAGCACTGAACGATACAGTGCTAAGTAACCAGCCTGAATCTCGCTACGAGTGCCCAGTGTGCCTCAACTGGCTCCGAGATCCTGTCATCACCACCTGTGGGCACAAGTTCTGCAAAAGCTGCATTACTTCGTGGTTAAAGTAAGTATTTTTATTAAATTAACTAGTGTTTACCCGCGACTTCGTACGCACAAAAATCTATACCAGATTTTAAGTCAGATCATAAGCTATGAAACAAAAAAAGTTTCATCAAAATCGGTTCAGTCGTTTTTGCGTGATACGCGAACAAACAAACAAACACACAAACAAACAGACAGACAAAATTTTTAAAAAAGGTTGATTTCGAGTCAGGGATGCCTAAAACCATATCGTAATCATTTTTTTTGTAAATATCTTCAATGTACAAACACACTTCAGTTACAGTTTTATAATAGTTTAGATAACTCCATACCTACAACAACGTCCCTTTGCCCCAGCATTGCCAGTTTTGAAACCTTTTGATGAAAAAAGTGGGTTTCTCTCGTCGAAAGCCGATAAAGAATGTAAATAGTAGTCGTTTTTTTCTGCTTATTCTTTTATTTGAGTTTCAAACTAAGTTTACAAGAAATTGGAATTTAATGAAAATAGTTAAGTATGTTACTATACTAATAACAATAACTGTCTGGTTTTGTTATGTAGGACAGGTAATTCTTGAGAGGAATGTAATATGAGTAAGTAATACATTACTTACTATTTACTTATTTATATTTCTCTGAAGATTTAACTTCTTCTAAAGTTTCCTTTTATCATATACTCTGCATATAGGTCCAGTCTATCGATTAATCCCCGAAAAACAGGATGTTACCGCCGCCTGTCCCGCGCGAGATATTTAATTTTGGGCTATAAATTGAGCTGTCCCCCCAAAATCGGGGCGTCTGGCAACACTTGACGACCCGGTTGGAGTAATGGTTACCACGCCGGACTGCCAAACCAGGGTCCTGGGTTCGAATCCCGGTTCGGTCATGGATGTTATATGTTCGTGCCGTTGTTGTATGGTTTCCATAATAAAAGCCTTTAGTGCTAGTTTGGGATCATTACAATGTATGTGCCTGTGAGCGTTATTTATCACTGCTTTTTCCTGATAATTATCAAATAAATAAGCACACAGAAATGCTGCCTTCATAACATACATTCAAATGTATTGATATTTGTCTTATTCTATTATATTCTATTTTTTAACATATGGCTGCCATCTTTGGTTAATGATGATTTTGCCAATGTCGAGTTTTTATAGCAAAAGTGCTTGACGTGAAAATACATTTTGAATAATATTTTACAGGAACAGTGGCCACTGTCCGATTGACAATATAAACCTAAGTATGAAGGTGGATATCTTCCCTGACAACTACACTAAGAGGGAAATACAAGATCAAAGGATGTCCTGCCCGTTTGCTTCAAAAGGTAAAGCTGAAATAATTTATTTTAATACATACTTTCAACTTTCAACACATCAAAGAACACAGTCAGTTAAGCTAAAAGAATCATCAAAACCTAGTATGTAAGCATGTTTAAAGTGCCCTTAAATTATTAGAATAATACATAGACTTAAACTCTAGCGATAGACTTGCCCTTCCATAGAAGCAACATGTTCCACTTGAATGAGGTGTACGCACCTGATTGATGTTCCCGAGTTCACTTCGTCACTATGGCAATGACAGACCGCAATGTGTCATTTTGTGTTGTTTTGTGTGACATGTTGTTTGTTTGAACGAGCTTGTCTATCGCTAGAGTAATATGTCTATGGAATAATATGAAAAAGTGATTATAATAATTTTATAACTGATATCAACATAAGTTTAGGTATGTACATGTTATAAGAAGTGAAATGTAGGACATGCTGATAATATTATTAATTTAAATAAATATGTAAGTAATGCAAGTGGAAAGAGAAACATTGTATCCTGAGATATGTATATAAAACAATGATAAAGGTAAATAAGGACTATCGTAATATGTGGCCCAATAGCATTGTGGAGGAACTAAGTGGAAGGTTCCTCCATTGAAAAAGGAAGATCTTCTGCCAGGCTAGGTGTGAAGCCTGGGGATCGGCCGTGGTCCAACTGTTCTTAATTGGACCTTATATCTACTATAATTTCTCTTGCGCGATTTATGTCTTGCATCCGATTGTGACCCTTAACTTTAATAAGTTACGGGTTACGATTCACGTTGAAAGTTGTCTTGTATGGTGAACATTTATACAAATACAAAATACAAAAATATTTATTTCAATGAGCACTTATTTTACATTTAATAAGAGTTCACAGCAATCTAGGTATAGGCTTGCACATTGACAGTTCTGGACTTTATCAAGTACTACAATTTAACAGTACCCCCACACTAGGCTAAGCCTGGCCATGCGGAGGGCAGGAATACGCTTACCAGTATGAAATTACGATACGACTACAGTTACAATGAGAGTGTAATAAAATCTAGACTTGAAGTGAATCACAAAACGTAGGTAAATCTTTGAAAATTTGAGATCATCCGAAACGATGTGCCGGTTCACCTATGATACTGTACTTATTTATTTATTGTATGTGGTTGTGACTTGTAATGGGGCGAGTAATTTAGTGTTTAGATTAAGAGTTCATGTTACTATCCTCATAAATTGTTCGGTTTGTGCGTGAGTCCATGAGCAGAGCAAACTATAAAATTTCGTTTTAGCATCATGTAAAGAACTGCTTTTAGCGTCACATTCCTTGACAATGCCATTGTAGATATGGGGGTAAATAAAGTTTTTGAAGCGTTGCGCAAAGGAAGTTTTAACCAGTGGAGTTGGGATATTAAAAACACGTCTTTTTAACCTACTTTGGTAATCCGGCGAGTTAAGAACCGATTTGTGGACAATAAGGGCTACTTTTACAATGTATACGCTTCTGACACTCAGAACTCCAGCCTCCTTGTACAGTGTATCCGTGGAGAAGCGGAAGGGTTTCTTTAGCATCACCTTGAGTACTGAGCGTTGAGCTCGTTCCAGCTTTATGATAGTAGTAGAAGCAGCGCTTCCCCATACGGAGATACAATATGTCAACAAGGACTGGCAGAGAGATATGTAAATGTTCTTCAATAGTACACCATCCGCCACGTCACGAAGCATTTTCATAATGTGAATAAGTCTCCTGATCTTAACAGCCATAGCGTCAACGTGTTCTCGAAAAGAAAGCTTCTCGTCTATTATGATTCCGAGATACCGTCTTGAGTTGGTTCTTTGAATATTATTACAGCCACAGCACCCGTCTGCAAAGTTTAAACCGGGGTTGCAGGTGTGAATCTGTATGTTCGGATATTGTACAGGAGCCGATGCCGCCGTTTTATGGAAGCAAATAAACTTAGTTTTGGAAGTGTTGAGTGTCAGAAGGTTTTCATTTAGCCATTTCGCGATTATTTTCATTCCTGTCTCGGCCGTACTTACGGATTTCGTCCAAGAAGGACTATGGAATATCAGAGCTGTGTCATCCGCGTAGCATATAACATCAGCATTGATTAGGGGCAGGGCAGCAATGTCATTTAGATATATCAAAAACAGCGTGGGACCCAAAATACTGCCCTGGGGTACTCCAAAAGTTACCTTTTTTGGGGTGCTGATATAAGAGTCCACTCTTACACTTTGCGTTCTGTCAGAAAGATAGGACTGGAACCAATTCAATGCTGAGCCCCTAATTCCCATGCCCTCCAGTTTCCTCAAAAGAATCGGCACTGAGACGGTGTCAAAGGCCTTTGCTAGATCCAAGAAAACCCCAACACAGGCCTCGCCTTTATCCAAGTGGGATGACACTAGTTCAGTTAGTTGCGCTACTGCATCTTCTGTTTACCTTCCACTGCGGAAACCGTATTGTTTCGTGGTTAAGAGGTTTCGGGACTCTAAGTATTTACTTAATCTTACGTTCACAATTTTCTCTAGTATTTTAGAGAACGTACCAAGCAGTGAGATAGGGCGATAGTTACTAGGGTTGTCCCTTTATGGATTGGAATCACAACAGCACACTTCCAAACTTGCGGAAAAACTCCAGTGGCAAGGCTTAACAATTAGGGTTAACAATAGCAGTAAGTGGCTCGAGGATAAATTCCTTCATACTTTTCACTAGCTAGTAGATCGGCGAACCGACAAAAAGTCGCTTAAATAAGATTCTGGCACAAGTCATCTCCTTTATAGTGTTATCTGGTATCGATGCATTCAGTATGACTTCCTGATTACAAATATATGAGATGACAAGCGCTCAGACTGTGGGGGTAGAAACTGTGACGTCATAAAGGTGGCCATACAAAGTAAAATTTTGTTTTTGTTTATTCATGCCGTGTGGGGTATCAAATGAAAGGGCTTTATGAGTACATTACAAATATATAACATAGTATAACATTTTCACTATTTGGTTTAACAAATATTTCGAAAAAGTAAAAAAATTCCACAATTCTGAGTTGACTTTGAACTGCTATAGATTATAAAAAACTAAATGGATTTTTGTAGATTATATATCAAATGACTCAGGATATTCTCTATGTTGCGTCCAAAAATAATTAACTACATTTATAACAAAATAAAAAATGTACATCCATTTGAAAAACATTGTAAATTTTTGGATGCCTTCTAATAATTTCTTAGACCAAGTAGTAAAAATGGTATAGTATGATATATATTTGTAATCTACTCATAAAGCCCTTTCATTTGATACCCCACATGATAAGTTTAATTTAAATAAAAACTGTGACGTCATGAAGAAGGCCATACAAGGTAAAAAAAAAATCATTTTAATAATGTCGTGTAGGGTATCAAATGAAAGAACTTTATGAGTATACGTTACAAATATATATCATAATATAACATTTTTACAACTTGGTCTAAGAAATTATTAGAAAGCGTCCAAAAATTTACAATGTTATTCAAATTGATGTACATTCTTTATTTTGTAATTTATCTGATTAATTATTTTTTGACGCAATATAGAGGATATCCTGAGTCATTTGATATATAATTTACAAAAATCCATTCAGTCGTTTATAATCTATAGCAGTTCAAATTCAACTCAGAATTGTGGATTTTTTTTACTTTTTGTAATAATTTGTTAAACCAAATAGTGGAAATGTTATACTATGCTATATATTTGTAATGTACTCATAGAGCCCTTTCATTTGATACCCCACACGGCATGAATAAACAAACATTTTTTTTTGCTTTGTATGGCCATCTTTATGACGTCACAGTTTCTACCCCCACAGTCTGAGCGCTTGTCATCTTATATATTTGTAATCAAGAGGTCATACTGAAGCCATTGATACTAGATAACACTATAAAAGAGATGACTTGAACGGAAAGTTCCGAAATATCCTTTTTCCAACCCTCTAAGCCTATTTGTGATTCCATCCAAACCTGGTGCACTATTTATCTTCAGTTGTTGGATAAGAGTTGACACCTCGTGACAGTCTGTTGGGTACATGAGAAAGGAATTTACTGGTGGGTTTGTTAGTTGAAACCTACTGGCTAAATATTCTTCAGTTTCGTTAAGATTAGTTAGGGTCTGATTCGCTAATTGTTTTCCCACTTCAGTGAAGTACGAGTTACAAACATTCAGAGATTCTGCAGCGTCATTTGCCAGTTTTGTTAGTTCTGAAGAGCCCGTGTTTTTGGATTGAGTATGCGTTATTTGCTTGATAGATTTCCAGAGCAAGTTCGGTTTATCCTTATTTTGTTGCAGTAGGGAACTCTCATATTGATTTTTTAAGCGACGCAGTATAGAGATGTAAGAGTTTCTGTATCGTGTGTAGATCAGCTTCCTTACGGGATCATTAGGATGTTTTCGGACATCAGCGTGTAGCTTGTCTCTATGCTTGGAGCACCTTATAAGACCAGGAGTCATCCACGGCTTTAGAATAAACTTTGAGCGACTTATCTTGACAGGGTGAGTGTGATTGTTAACTATTTGCGTTATGGTCGACATGAATCTTTTTGCTGCCTCAGACGCTGAGCTAGAGTGCATTACCTCTGACCAGTCGACTTCAGCCAGGTTGTTTGCAATAGCTTTGTAGTCTGGTTTCAGCTGGTGTCTCTCAGGCCGATTCGGTTTTGGCCGAACGGTAGTTACCCCCATCATTTGCGGGTGGTGACGTAGCGCCATCTGTTGGCTTCGCAGGTATAACTTGCGCCGCTGTAGGGGATAAAAAAGCATAAAAAAGGCTGTTTATTGTTGCTTAAGAAGTTGATATTGAATATTTTCAGGTTGCACAGTAAAGGTAACGCCTCTAGACCTGGACGCCCACATAGCGGACTGTGAGTACAACCAGCCCGAAGCGTCGTCTCAGCCGGAGATCAGAGTGCCCTGCTCCTTCCACAACGTCGGCTGCAAGGAGACCTTCGAAAGCCAGGAGGACATGAACGCGCATCTGCACAATGATATACAGAATCATATGAGTGTAAGTTTAAAATTGTAACCCTTGTTAAGAGAATATTATTCCGAGAGCGAAAATGCGCGCTGCATACAAACGTACTATGGTGATATTTTCAATACTAACCAATTAAAAACAATGAAATTTTGCAGAATCAATCTAGAAACAAATCTCTATGCTTCTATAGAGTCAGATTTTCGTTAAAATATACAGTTTCAATGCTAGGATTAATTTAAGATTTGTATGGAAATCTTTGAGGCACTATTACTTGAAAACTATACATTTTAACGAAAATCGGACTCCATACAAGCATAGAAATTTGTTTCTAGACTGTTTCTGCAAAATTTCATTGACTTTAATTGGTTATTATTGAAAATATCACCATAGTACGTTTGTATGGAGCGCGCTCCGAATAATACACCCTTAAGTTTCCGTAACCAAACGGTGCTAACGGGACCCTTTTACTAAGCCTTTATCGTCGACCCATCGGTCTATCCGTCCTTTCGTCCATCTGTCTGTCGCACCGTTAAGGGGCTATATTTATTTTTTTCTAATTTTTGTGTATACCTAAAATTCTGCTCTCCATAGCTCTTTGGCAGATCTTGAGGCTGGGTTTTCTCACCGATCCCCGCTACCCAATTCGCCGCGTAGCCCCAGCAACGCCCATTGCCGAGATCCTTACCCATAATGGGTGCCCCTTGGGCAGGTTGCTTAAGTTAAGTTCATTCACTGGTTCTGTAGACCAGGGCGTTTCGCCGTCACCGGTGTCGTCCCCCCATAGCCCGCAGTAACAAGCAGTCGTTGCTCCCTGAGCAGTGCTGTAACAGACAGTAAAAAAAGGCGGAGGCTGGGTTTTTGATGTTCAGTCAAACACCAGGTTTGAGCACTGTAGGTTTCTGACTTTCATTATGTAAATGTTAATAATCCTCTCTTATTGTACAGTTCCTAATGAACGCGTACTCGGAGATAAAAATCACGAATGACATATCCAACGCGGGCATCGACCCCAAGGAGCAGGAAGCCATGAGCCTCTGGGAGGCGCCTGACAAGAACAGCGGGGAAGCTTCCAAACCACCTCTGAACAACACTAGTGCCTTAATCAGGTTTGTTTAAATATTCAAGTCCAAAGCAAAAACGTATTGCTCTTATGGATGACGTAGTCTAAAGTCATTATTATAAAGTTAGACGAATACAGGGTCCTTCTTAATATGCTGACGGTTTTTAAGAGGATGATCAGACCATCAAACTGAACAACTGGGACAAACATCTAAGTCGCGAAAAACAAGCTCTGTCGTGGCTAGCTAAGAAGCAACCGACTAACACGACCGCCAGCAATAAGATTTGCCAAACGATTCCCATCTATAATACTAGTATAAAACTGAAAATGTTTGTTTGTTTGTAACAGCATCACGCAAAAACTACTGAACCGATTTTGATGAAACTTTTTTGTTTGATAGCTTATGATTTCAATCGCTCGTTGGCGTAGTGGAGCTTCGGTATTGGAAACGATCACCGAAGTTAAGCAACGTCAGGTCCGGTCAGTCTTTGGATGGGTGACCGTTTAGTGGTATTTCATCTCGAGCGTTTCCGTGCCTCAGAAGGCACGTTAAGCAGTTGGTCTCGGATAGTTCCGTCAGATGACGTTCTAACTATTCGTTAAGCCAGGTCAGAGGCCTATTGAGGCGGCTTGAAAATTCTCTGACAGCAAGTTGACCACTAACTTGCCTCCACCAACACGCTCTGGGCCCGCGTGGTGGAGTATGGCCCACTCCCTCTCACCCATATTTGTGAGAGGAGGCCTTTGCCCTGCAGTAGGATTCTATAGGCTATAACTTAACTTAACTTTAGCTTATGATTTAACATAAAATCTGGTATATGTTAGTATAATGTATACTGATTACTAACGAGAGTTACACCACAGAGTACTGTAATGTCTAACACCCTTCAAAAATATGTTCCAGGGCCTTATATGAACGGGTAGTGATACTAGAGCAAAGAAACCGGGAGCAAGATATAGTGATAGCGAACATTTCGAAACAGCTGTCTGCGTTCGCCGTGGCGAAGATGAAACAGAACAACGAAATGCTGCTGCGCTACTGTATGGGCAACTACATATGGAAGATTGACAACTTTAAAGTGAGATTGGACGCTATGCTGAAGGATAACTTCAAAATGTTGTACAGTCCTGGATTTTATACGTCGCCGAATGGTTATAGGTAAGTGAAATACGTATTGTATTTTTATTTCGTAGGCATCATGGTATGGTATAGTATTAAGCTGGACTGATGATCTGAGGAAGCTAGCGGGGAGGACATGGCTAGAGTGTCGCCTTTAGGTGTCAGTACTGACAGCTCAGCTGAAGTGGGACAGGGCTAGACATGTCTGTCGCATGCATTCGGAAATCACTACAAACTTGGTTCCCCAGGATGGTCTCCGGCGTAAACTCAAAAAAGGTGGAGAGACAACTTGGTTGCTTTCTTTGAGAGTCGGTCATAGGACAATCGATGAGTTTTAAACAGGACATAAGATTTATAAGAGGGGTTAGAAGTGCAAAGTAGGCGTGGAACGCGTGCCACACGGTTATGCAATGATTTGCATAACACCACAAGGCGCGCGGCGTGGTGCGAGCGAGACGGCATAAGTAGTTGTAGCAGCGTGAGTGGGAAGACAGTCGTCTCCGAAGCAAAAGCGCTACTTTGCATTTCTAACCCCTCTGGCTCTTATAATGTTCTGTGGAGCTTTATTTCAAGAGTTCGTTAACATTGCAGGTTCTGCGTCCGTCTCAACATCTCCCCCCAAAACCCCCACTTCTTCGCTCTCCACGTGCATCTAATGAAAACGGAATTCGACGAATGCCTCGAGTGGCCCTTCAACGGCCGCATATCCTTCTCCATGGTCAACCAATACGACCCTGACATGACCCAGCGAGACACAATGATGTCCAACTCTAATTTAATAGCTTTTAGGAAACCTACCACCGAGATATGCGTCAGAGGATTTGGTTATACGGAGTACGCTGTTATAAGTGACGTAGTGAGAAATGGGTTTGTTAAAGATGATGTTTTGGTTGTGAGGGTGCATATTAAGTGTGTATGACATGAGGAGTGAGTTTGTGTGGGCCATAGTACATATCGTAAAAACAGAGCGGGAGACAAAATAGTTGGTATTGCTGCCTTTACACAAAAACCTACTTCCTATGTTTTCCGTCCATATAATATAAGTCACAATGGAGGTGATTTTGTGTAAAATCTCCGATATCCAAGCTAAAGATATTGAGTTATTTGCCAAATTGACTTGATCGATACGTTTTTATGATTATGAAATTTTAACATTCATAACGACTAATGAAAGATACAAGTCGATAAAGCGATCGTTATACCGCCTGCGGGGATTCTCCAACGACCAATGTAATTCATCGGTCTGTATAAAGAGTGCGGGGGAAGGGTAAAGCTAATAATCTTCTTCAGTAAGTCACAAAGTTAAGATTACTGCATACAACAATAAATGTCGATCCATGGCAAGTGCGTCTGCTTACGGCCACTGTCTCAAAACTCTCAATGCAACTGCCAAACGTGAGGTTTAGGTCCTCGTATACCATACCGCATGCGGGCCCTGTCGACCCAATGGAAACTGGTCCCACATACAGGCGCTATGGCGTTCGTTACAGAAATCTCCCGCACCCCCCATGCAGGCGCTATCAACCTTTGAAAAGGCTTCCCCGCATGCGGCCTATATGGCATGAGTTACCGATATCTTCCGCACCCCGCAAGCGGGACCTATCGACCAATAAAAAGAAGCCTTCAGTGCTGTTAATAAAAACCTGAAGGCTGATGTGTGCTATGGCCCTTAGGAAATATTTACGTATTAGGGCCAACATTTTTATAAGGATGTAAAGTTAAACCCGAATTTTTGGTGCTATGAACACACGGTGTCCCAAAAAATATTGTTAGTAACTACCTAAGCTGAACAAAAATTGATCTAAGTTTGTCGACAGTCGACTCTAAGTATAAGATTGCAATGAAGCAATTAATTATTATTGTAATTATAGCAGCTAATTGTAAGACTTGCAGTATTGTTGTAATCTCTTTGTACTTAAAGATCTATAAGATTTGATATTATGATGTTATTATACATTCCACGTTTTATATTATAAAGTATTTATACAAATAGACTTTATTATTTACTGGTTTTAAAAATTAATTTACATTTATATACATTCCGCATGTTTATTTTATAATGTTATATGTTCTAAAGTTGTTAATTAAGAAAATTGCCTTATGGTTATGGGTAGAGCCAAGAAAGAGTGTACTTTTGGGATCCATAAATCAGGTACATAAGGGTGCGTTCACATCTGGCGAACGCGCGGCGAATGCGCAGCTAGCGAGTCAGACTGGTGCATTTTATGTTCGTGCGTCGCTACTGCGCATTCGCCAGATATGGACGCACCCTAAGGCATAGGCAAATAAATGGTTTATCTATCTATCTATTTGGAAAATTAGCTTCATGTGATTTTATGGACGCCAACCTTTCTGTAATGAGCGTTTTTCCTTTTCTTTTTTAAAAGAGACTGGGCAACTTTGTATGGAGAGTGGCCTATGAACCAATAGAGATGGGAGTGTGGTATATTTGTTGAGAGACCTTTCCTAATGACTCACTGAAAGGCGCATCAAAATCGGCACAGAGGATTTTGAGAAAATCATGATTCAAGTTACTATGAGATTTTAGTTACCCTCAGTGTATTTTTTGAAAAGAGACTGCATTTACTCGACCACGGAGATGCTTCATCTCCATGGTCTCCTCGCAAGCCGTCAAAAACGTCACACTATACGTTTGTCATGACATGACATGACATGACAGTTGTCATAACAACTGTGTGGTGTGACGCTGTGTGACGTGTGCGACGGTTAGCGACGGGGCCATGGAGATGAAGAATCTCCGTGGTCCAGTTAATGCAGTCTCTTCACAAAAATACACTGAGGGTAACTAACATATCATAGTAACTTGAATCATGATTTTCTCAAAATCCTCGGTGCCGATTTTGATGCGCCTTTCAGTGAGTCATGAGGAAAGGTCTCCCAACAAATCTACCTTACTCCCATCTCTATTGACTCATAGGCCACTTGCGCCCCGTCTCTTTTACTTCCTAAGAAACTCAACAGATAGCATTTTCATCGCTCCATAGAGAAGTGTCTTAGATCATGTCAAGACTACCTCTTTAGTTCCGTAGTCCAACAAAGAACCGTTATACTTTCATCCATTCTGTCTGTCTGTATGCCCTGCCTCAATAACTCGCTCATTTTTGCACGAAATTTGGCATGAAGTAAATAACAGAAATGTAGTAATGTAGTAAAGAAACACAATTTTTTCGACCCATACAACGAAAGAGGGGTTGGAAAAAAATAGATTGTTTATTAAATCAAGTGAGGTGTCGTTGGATAAGTAATAAAGATATTAAATAGACATTACCAGCACATTCTTTGCTCCTCTTTTAATATAAGTAGAGCAAAAAATTATATTGTTATTGGTCCTGTCCTGTATTGTTTGTATGTAAGGTCAAAGTGGGGAAATCTGGAAATACAATGTTATTACCGATTGAGCTATAAAATGCAATAGTGTGCAACATCATGTAGAAACTGTTTGATTGGTTGGACCAATTACGGATTTCCTCTTATTATTCTTAGTCTACCCACTAAACTAAACAACTTTTCCAATGGGAGCAAATCGACCGGAACAAAAAAAAATCTGCTGTTCCATACTAAACTGCACCTCAAATCTATGCAACAGAAGATTTTTTTTTGGTCCGACAGGTTTGCTCCCATAGTAAAAGTTGTTCAGTTTGATGGGTAGACTCTTAGTTTAAATTAAAAGGATGATGATATCAATTTCACCCTGTATTATTAATGTTGTTAGTGATTGTTTTAAATGTTTAGCCAGAATAAAACACCAATATTTATTTTACCGAGTTTATTTATCTAACCCATACAAATGAAACACGTACAAATATTGGAGAATCCATAATAATTATATTGGTATGCGTAACTTACAAAATTATGTTTAAACTTACAATCTACTTAATAAAATATAGGAATTTAGCTTACACATCTAAATACTTATTAACTAGACTATAACGTATCCTTATCACATCCAACCATCACATACTGATTTTCCAACGCATTTAACAACAACTGACTACCTCTTTATGGCTTGAAACATCCCATGCAACCAAATATGCATTGGCTAAACAAAAGTGAACCTTTTGGTGTATGACAGAGAATTTAGATTAGCTTTACGCTGTGTTCAACATTCACTTGAATAAAGTACGAAAAATGTTTACCTGTAGAGATAGAAATACACAACGAATGTTTGATTAGTAACGAAACTTTAAGGGTGTATTAAGACTGTGAATCTTCCGACAATATGTCGAGAATTTTTTTTTGGACCTCCCATAGAAAATCGAACGGCCGATCCGCCCTTTTGTATGGGAGGTCCAAAAACTTTTCTCGTTTTTCGACCCATTTCCTTAGGAAAAGTTGTTCAGATTCAAGGTCTGAATACATCCTTAAAGGTTCGTTAATAATTAAAAATTAGTGGTGTATGTGTTTATAAATTCTCAGAAATGAGAATACAGATTAAATATTTGATCACAAAGGCGTGGTTCTGCTTGGTTGGTTATAGCCTGTAGCATCCCACTGCAGGGCAAGGGCCTCCTCTCACGAATAAGGGTGAGAGGGAGCGGGCCATACTCCACCACGCCGGCCCAGTGCGTGTCGGTGGAGGCAAGTTAGTGGTCAACTTGCTGTCAGAGAATTTTCAAGCCGCCAATAGGCCTCTGAACCTGGCTTAACGAATAGTTACAACGCCATCTGACGGAACTATCCGAGACCAACTGCTTAACGTGCCTTCCGAAGCACGGAAACGCTCGAGATGAAATACCACTAAACGGTCACCCATCCAAAGACTGACCGGACCGGACGTTGCTTAACTTCGGTGATCGTTTCCAATACCGAAGCTCCACTACGCCAACGAGCGCTTCTGTTGGTTGGTGGAGTGGTTCTGCTTACAAAACTGAAAAACATTTAGTATGGGATCGCAAAGAAAAGAATCGAATTTACTTTAAGCCAAGGGCTGTCGCAATTCCAGACACTATAGTAAACCAATTGTTCGTTGCGTAGAACTACTACGTTCTGGCAGAAAAACTTGTTCACCGACACGAAATATTCAAATTACTGTTGGTAACTTCACATTTAAGAGTCCTTTTACCGTTCAGCGGCGATCACAATTTTAAATATTATGTCCTAATGATGAAAAAGTTCTACTCAAACTTACTACAAAAGCCTAAAAGCTATGGATTGGTAGGATTATGAGAAATCTAAAATATTGTGTTGAGAGCGCCACTATACGGTAAAAGGACTCTTAATTTACGAATTATCTGACTACATTTATTATTTAAATACGTATTTTGTGATGAAACTGTAGTTTTGCTGGTAACCGATAGAAATTAAATAGCGAAGCAATAGCTAAAGCATTTGTCTTCCATAATTTTTATACAATACAAAAACTTTGGCAAATTTTTAAATCCAATCGGTGGTTTTTTTCAAATAACAAATTTTTCAGTCTATAAAATTGGGAGCTTCCTAACACACTTTCATAATTCAGTTAAACGTTTTAAATGTACGAAATATCTGCCGTTTTAAACTTAATTAACAAACCCTTGTTTTACCATCTAAGGTTTTACCGCGTTTGTAACTATTCCCATCATGTCATGGCCATAATCATGCTATGGGGAGTTCTGACAGCTAGTTAAACGTAGTTCAACCTGGTGCGATAAATGGCGTTAACGTGACTTGGATCCGAAGACTGAAATTCAGGTTAAAAAGTAAACCAAAATCATGTCACTGTGTCTCTGTATCAGACGCATCCGTTGACGAAGTAGGTAGTTGTTCATATCTTCTTAAGGGGCTTGCAGAGGGAGTTGCACTACACTAGATGGCGCTCGGGAGCATTATTCCTGATTTTATCACATTTTATTTTATATCTCGTAATTGTGATGATTTCAATCAAAATTTTCAATTATGCGGGCACTTGTGTTTATGTTTTACTGATCTAGCTACAAGTTATAGTAATTTTATTGTTCATACGAATTTGATATACATTTTAATTTTAATCAATTTCATACAAAACTTTGACGTATAACATTCGTAGACGGTATTAACAAAAGTAATATTTTATATATGGAAAAATAGTTAAAAAAAATCAAGATTACGCATCTCAAATAACATTTGCAATTTATAACATAATTACGAAGATATAAAATAAAATGTGATAAAATCAGGAATGATGCTCCCGAGCGCCATCTAGTTGCCTGTGAACGTCTCTGCAACCCCCTTAAAATCACGAATTGGTGCTATTTTATTAACAGCAAGGTTGCTCATCCATCTATCAGCAACGCCATCTATCGAGTCATTTAGAACAATTTTTCCGGAACCATCACAAGGTTTTCTTTAGTTTAAATCGTAAAATGTAACTTTAACTTAAGTTCCAAGTATCTTCTTATTTCTACTCGATCAAATTAACGTATAATTGTCTAAAATAAACGAATAACAAAGCTTTAAAATAACATTTAAGTACCTACTATATTATTACTAAACAATCAATCGATTATACTAGCCGGGTAGCCGGCAAACATCTTGAAAGATCTTGTGCAGAATAAAATTTGTAGGCGAAAGCGCTGTTGCGCATATCCCTCATTACCGCCCATTTTTCAAGTTGTTTGCCGGTTACTATACCTACGGTAGTTTAACCCAATTAAATAACATACTAGCATCTACCATACATAATAGTGTGTGAACACTTAAGTGTTTACGCCTTTCGGTGGCGCCCTCATCAGAAATTTTTAGATATCTCAATCAAGAAAACCTAAAATAAAATGTTCCTAGCTAACTTTATCCAAAAGCCTAAAAGCTATTTTTAATAACAAAACTTATACAGGGTGTTACATCAGTAAAAATAAATATTTAAAACTCTTGACTCTTGTTTAGACCGTCAAACTGAACAATTTTCTCTATGGGACCAACATCGAAATCGCGAAAAAAAATATCTGATATCCCATACATATTTTAGCTCTAGTCGATTTGTAGAGTATGGAACATCATTTTTTCCGTGATTTCGATATTGGTCCCATAGTGAAAGTTGTTCAGTTTGATGGTCTAAACCACCCCCTCAAATGTTTATTTGTATTTTTGTAACACCTTGTATAGAATTCGGGTACCTACTACATTCACCGTCACCGTCACATTTTTGTCAGGCCCTCCAATCCTACATACACATTTTTTGACCAGACCACCTTAGGTATATTGCTTTGTAAAAAAACCTATAAAGTAGGTATTGTATAAAAAAGGCTTTTAGGCTTTTGTAGCACGTTGGTGTTGCACTTTTAAACGTAGGTTTTCCTTATTGAGAAATCTAAAAGTTTGTGATGACGGCGCCATTAAATGGTAAATGATATCGTATTGCGACATGTGAACATTTTCATTCGCTTACATATTTGACAGACAGTTTAAGCACCCACCACGTTCTGAATTATTATTTTAAAGAATAAACATATGCTCACGACTATATTCCCCGAGGATGTAGTCAGAGATATTCTGAAACCTCAGAACATCCACGTTTCACCAGTAGTACCGAAACTCTGTCCAGTGTGACGGGGGGTGAGCCCGTCGCCACTTATAATGGACAGTGGATACAATACATGCCTCGAAATTGAAGCATGCAGGTTTCCTCAAGATGTTTGTTGTAAATATTTAAGTAGAAATATGTTTAGCCAAAGTTAACATGAATATATTTTTTTAAATCAATTTACACTTGGTGCCCGCAATGTTCCGCAGATATAGAACTGTCTACCAAACAGTTAAGATCAAAATAAATAGGTAACTTCATTCCAATCAGAACCTAATGGAAAGTTTTTGTTGCAAAAGGAATTATTAAAAAATAAGGAAGACTCATTTGACGGAGGCCGTACTTTTCTAATGTCTTATTATTTAAAAATAATTGTATTTAGGCGAAAGCAATTTAAGAGGAAAGACAGTCTGCAAGAAATTTGATGAATTAATATGTATTTAACAGATCTATTGCTGTCGCGCTGTTCCCGAACAACCGACCTACCAGTGCAAAAGTGACAACTGCAACTGGGACAGATTTTACCTACATAAAAATGGACGAAATCACGATTTCGTATTCCCCTAATCCTCCTCCAAAACTACACCGATTTTAATGATTATTTTAAGAATAATATGAGAAAGACTTCGGCTATGTCTATGTCTGTACGCTTTCGCTTAATTGTTTATATTCGTCAAATTTGCTTGATGGATGTCTAAACACAGCTGTTAAATTGAGCAATTTTTCGTTATTTTGGAAGCTCCTACTAGTTCTTATTATAATAATTAATTTATGGAAAAAAGGATAACATAGGGACATAGATTGTATGGTAAAATAGTATTTGCTCTAGTGTTATTCAGGGAGGAAACAGGGGAATATGTTTGTATGGACCAACGGAACCCGCCTTTCCTCTTAAATGTTTTATATGGGTAATAATAGCAATTTAATTAATATAATAATTTATCTTCAACTTTACAAGAAACAATAAATTGTGTATTTTGCAATGCAATGGCAATGCATATTTTTTCGGCTGACTAATTACACCTGTAGGTCTACCATGAGTTTCCACTGTAGTTGCGGCACATGATTAAATATCTAAACAGATCGGAAGCATCATACAAGCGGGACGTCGCGCCGGAGACAGCCGCTAGACTCGTAAACACTCCATTTTGATCCATAAAACAATGGATTACAACTTTTTTCGCGAGTCTAGCGCCGTTGCGCTATTAATTCATATGGTTGCGCTGCCAATTTTGTATGACAGAATTAGTTCTCAACGTAACCACTAGGAGCGCTGTACGAAATTCAATACAAAACTGTAGTTTATCACAATAGTTTTACGGTAGGTAGTTTACTACAGTGTAAACACATGGTAGGCACGGATCACAGAATAGATATCCTAACAGAAAAAGCATGTAGGTGTGTACTGGACGCCTCGAGCTTGTATAAATCTGTTTTTCTGGTAGGATATCTATTCGGTGACCTGATTCCGAAATTATAAATCTTTTTCTGGAATGTTTGGATAAATAATCGAAAAAAGTTAAGGAAACGAATAAATTAAAATAATACAAAGCGAATTAAAATGACAAAAAGCAAGATGAAAAGATAGAAATCTCAACTCTACACACATTTTTCGTATACGAAAATATAAAAAAATTATAGAGCATACGCAAAAGAATATGTGAAATTGGTGATGATGTAATAAAAAATAAAACAAATATGTAATATTCCCCGAGAATTGTAGCATAGGTACCATTTCAGGTTCATTAAATACCCATATTTCAAAGTAGTGCCGAAAATCTGTATTACAAGAAAACTAAACAAATTATTTTTCTAGGCAGGCAGCGGTGTTAAAAGTTATTTGCTATTACAATATTTTTGTTTACCGAGAATCTTTCGCCTAACTCCTCGTCCTAACCTAAGCAAGCTCTATAATTTCTACTACATATCACAGTTACGGTAAAAAAATGCATAAATATTTTAACGAAAATGATTAATAACTGCATAATTGATTCATAAATATAATGAGAATCGTTCATTATTGAAATAAAATATTAAAAAAATAAAAAATTAAATTTCAATGTCAAAGTTATGTCTAATCTTAAATATTAATATCGGATTAAAATTTTACCGTCAATATTTTTTTATTATTCCAAAAATATATGTTAACCGACAACATCCAATCAGACAAAAAAACTGTATGGTATTCAAATATAAAATAAGAATTATTCGCATTCTTATAAAAGCTTTGCTTAAAACTACCTTGCGTAAGACAAGTATGACTCATGAGAACTACCATTACATAATAATATTATTATAATTATGAAGATCTTATGGATTATGTATCTTAGTCCACTATAACTATAATCGTAGCTATATATTATTGCCACTAAAGTTAGCTCGAGACTAAACGTCTACGCGATTCTATAGATAGGTACTAGAAATAACATTGAATTGTTCAGAAGTTTCATTATGTTCACGTCATCATCGCCACAACGACCGGTCCTGCGTTGCTCTCATCCAACGGGTTCCCGCCGCCTTCACCAGGTCGTCGGTCAACCTTTGGGGAGAACCTGACCACGTTGCGCTTTCTGGGACGCGGTCACCACTCAAGAACTCTTTGGTCCCATTTGGCCATCGGTTCTGCGAGCAATGAGCTGCTGCTATGCTGCTATGTGTGCCACTTTACTTAAGCAATTCTTTGGGCTATGGCAGCGTGATAAGGGTGAAAATTGAAAATCCTTGTGATCAGGAGAACGATTTTTAAATCTCATTCGGTGAGCTCAGCTGTTGAAAATGACAAAATTACTATGGACATACGCATCTTTCTACTGCGAAATTGACTTTCAAAAATCATACTACAGGAGAGAGATTTTTGAGAGTCAAATCCGCAGTAGAAAGATGCATATCCCCATAGTAATTTTGACATTTTCAACAGCTGAGCTCACCGAATGAGATTCAAAAATTGCACTCCAAACCAAAAAAACTGTAATCGAACCAGCAGGGAAAAACAACCTCGTTCGATCTATCGGACTAAGCGATCGGACCACGTGACCTCAAGGTGATAATTCCAATGCGAGATTATCCATATTCCAGCAATACTCAAGTTAACTTCATTAGCAATAATATAAAGCGAGTACGATTTACTTAGGATAGGTACTTCCAAAGCTATCACTGCAATTTACTTCAATCACATTACATTATACATAGTGAGATGTTAAAATAAACAGCCATAATAGTTGGCAACACGTGTCAAGCAATTCTAAGCTTGAATCTTGTCATCAATAAGTTTTGTATCCTACTTTTACTAAGATCAAAGTTTAGAATTGATCGAACACATCATATACAAAATTTCGTAGTCTTTCGTAATCTAAACCCAGTTAGTTATATTAAGTTTAAACTAATCTACTAATCCCATTTAAAACGAAAGAAACTACTCTAATCGTCAATGCTATCAAACTTACTCAGTTTAAACGCTATGTGGAAGAATATAATAGATATACGTAATAATAGATGGTAGCGCTAGTAGCAGATGTATTATTTTAGATTCCATGCTAAAATGGAAAAAACTGAACACTAGCATGTAGTCAAATTAAAGATTGAAAAATTTGTCTCGGGCGGGACTTGAACCCACGCTCTTCCAAACCTGGGAAACGTGCTAACAACGCCCGAGACAAATTTTTCAATCTTTAATTTGATTCGAAATAGCACAACATGGCTGTAACATGTTTATAATCAATAATAGTTGAAACTAGTATGTAGTACTAGTTAGATACTCTTTCTTATGCTGCGTGCGTCCACAAACACGCCATGCAGCCCGGCAAGGTTAGGCAATTCGCTGTACACACGGCGACACATCAGGTTACGCACCCTATATACCCATAACCACGCTAAGTATAAAACACAAAATAGTGCGGTAGAGAGCCTGCATAGACGCGGCTGCCGGCGAGGGCGCAGCCTGCCGTGAGACGAAACAACAACAACATACCGCACCCTCTCGCACGATTCGCAGCGTTCTACTTCTAATAGTTCAAAGTCCAAACAGGGTAGCCTGAGCAGACGCCGTGTGGACATCGACTCGTCTGTAAAGTGATTGTTACTATTTAACTTTATAGAAGCCTCAATGTACAGCGAATTGCCTAAGCTTGCCGGGCTGCACGGCGTGCGTGTGAACGCCGTATGATGCTGCGACACTAGTATGGAATCAATTTTTTAAATCGATCGATATCGCCGAATGCTTACACTTTTTTCGATTTTTACATCCTATGATTACAGGGTCCAACTTAATATGATGACGGTTTTTTAAGATCAGACTATGAAATTTGTTCAATTTGATGGTCTGGTCATTCCCTTAAAAAAACCGATAGCATGTTGAAAAGAACCCTATATGTATACAGGGTGTTACAGAACGGCGTGGTCCTGGTCGTATTTAAAGAATTCATTCAAACGATCAAACAGTCAATCTGTCAGTCTATGAAGCCAACATCTGAATCGCGAAACAAAGGAGCTTTTCTATACAATAATTGCAGTGCTATTCGACTCAAATGAATGGAACAGCAAATTTTTAGTATTTTCTCTCTGTACCCTTGTGCTGCTTCTGTTTTGATGTAAAATAAAGTAAGGTAGGTATCCATTTGATTTCTTTGTTTGCTCCATACTGAAAGATGCTCAGTTTGATGGTGTGAAGCACACCTGTCTGTATGTAGCACCCTGTATTACGCAGTGTACAAATAGACAGTTTAAAAATCCACAAATTCTCCTCCGAAATAACGGGGACTCTTAAGTATAATAAAAGCAACTCCACTATAATACTAGCGCTATCTATTCACTTAAATTCTTAAACCATTTAACTATGGACTAGTTCCGCGAGCGATTCTACTAACTTTTCTGAAAAATTTTGCGGCGGTCTATCATGAAATCCGCAACTTTGGATTTTATTCCATTACGTTAGATTCCAATTTTGATTGTCTCGTGTGACCAGTTTGAAACTATTGTCCGCAATTATAGGCTGTCTCGTTTAGTGATAAGGTATAAACATTGTATTGTAAATGACCTTGATCAGTTGATCTTGTACTTTGGCAGAGGGGAATGCTATCACGAGGCTGGTCCCTAGTTAAATGGTCTAAGCTTACATTACATACAAGTCCAAAGCATTAAACGGAGCTGCTGGAGTCCCCAGGGAAGTGGAGGAGGTTGTCACCACTGCAGCTCGGCGTGGGCGACGAGGGGGGGTCGAGGGACGCGCGGGAGGCAGAGCTGAAGCTACTCGAGCTTAGCTCTTCGGGTTCCGCCTCGTATCGACCGCTCGTTGTTATTGCTGCAATTCAATATTTGAAGTATATTAATAATTTATCCATAATTAAAATCTCTATCTACAGGGTGAAATTGATATCATTAGCATCCTTTTAAACTAAGAGTCTACCCATCAAACTGAACAACTTTTACAATGGGCGCAAACTAATCGGAGCAAAAAAAAATCTGCTGTCCCATACATTTTGAGTCGTGTAGGCAGCGGCGGCGGGTGCAGTGTAGTATGGGACAGCTGATTTTTTTTTGCTCCTATTTATCTAGTTTAGAAGGATGCTAGTTATATCAATTTCACCCTGTATAACGCCTCTTTTCCAGTGGGTTAGGCAAACTGGACGTGTCACTTATTTACCATATATCTTTTAGTTCATCAACGGCGATTTTTAGCCTCTTTCAAAATTTCAGACCATCAAATTGAACAACTACTATGGGACCAAACTAGAAATAACAAAGAAAAATATGTATGTTGTTTGATACCAAACTGCAATGCCTATTCGACTCGAATGTATGAAACAGCAGAATTTTTAAATAATTATTGTTTATAAACATGTTACAGCCATGTTGTGCTATTTAGTTCTCTGGTTAGTGGACTCGGTAGCAAAATTGGATAATGCACTTCCCCGGATTGGAAGAGTGCGGGTTCAAGTCCCGCCCGAGAAAATTTTTTCAATCTTTAATTTGATCAGAATGTTTTTTTTGCTATCTCAGCTTTGCGCCCTTAGTTCTCCAATGCCTACTAAAAATTTTTCTATGGACTGTCGTTGTTGTCTGAAATACCTAAATGATTTTCATTTTTTATTTTATTTTAGTACTTAAAATTGTTCAGTTCGATGGAACCACCCCTGAAAGTGGCTAAAAAATCACCTCGTACTTATGCCTTGTTCATAAATATGTTCTAGAAGTTCGGTGTTTAATTGACTGAAGATAGTTGTAGCACATCTTGGACACTACAAACGGGCTAGCACATATCAAGCTGAGTGCGAGTGAGAGAGGAATATATCACTATGCTTACTGTCGTCCGCCTCCCGTGCCACCGAGGGGGTGAGGTCATAATGGTGGGGTGCAGAGAGTGTCCTTACTGTACGTAGGTTTTAGTACTCTTTCTTATACCTACTGTGGTAGTAGGAAAGTGAAAAGGGGATTGTAGTAAATTAAAAAACCATTGTTCATCTTGAGAAGGAAAGCATTTGAACAAAGATGTGATAAATAACTTAGGTACTTTTCAGTCACAGGTATCATTTTCATTACCTACTCTCATACGTAAGGAATTTATTAAAATCTTATGTTAATCCCATTAGGATCATTCCCACTAGTCCTAACGGTTGGTTCTACCAACTAATTAACGGTGGTTGGTTCGATATCCAACCAGAAAAACAGCTTCATATACCCCTATAATTATATGCGCAGCGTCCAATACGTGAACGTTCATGCACAAGAATGAGCAGCAGTTAATATACATCACAGGGGTGCGTTCAGAACCTACGCCTAGAGTGCGCCCGGAGTGCACCCCGAGTGCAACTTTTCGCACTAACGCCGTTCCGAGGCTCGGTGAAAAGCGTTCTACCCATAAGAGCGAGCGACAAGAACACCCGCACCCAAAGGTTCTGAACGCAGCCCTGCGCATGTAGGGGTTGTACTGGCCGCCGCGAGATTGTATGTAGCCGTTTCTTTCTGGTTGGATATCTATTCTGTGCTAATGGGGCAGATTACAGAATGAAGGGAAATAAAATACTCAAATGTTGGTTTTTGAATTTTCATTTTTATTATTATACCTACTATGATTTTTTTAAACACTCCATAACATTATTAACAAAATCGTACCGAAAAAGGCAGGTTGTAAATTTTTACATGTGGAAACACTAAGCGAATTCGGCACCGTCATATGTAATTTGTAATCAATATGCCAATCATATTATGCGAATATTAACTAAATTAAACAATAACTAAAATTTGTATTAACCCTCATTTGAACTAAAACAATTATTTATGAATGAACCGTGTCTACCAGTTATATTAACGCAAAAGCTGAAAACGATTTGTACAAAATCGATAACTGATCCATATTAGGTACATACATTCACAATTTTTGTGTATCTTTCCATATAATTTCGAAAACAAACGCTTTCGGAATTTGAATCATCATCATCCGCCTATATCAGAGTCTTTTATTTAGAGGATGTACCATTTAAACGCGTTACATAATTGAGGTCCTAGGGTATGCTTCAGACGATCAAACTGAACAACTTTCATTACCGGACCAACAAATTAGCTGTTCCATACATTTGAGTAGAGCAGCCATTTACTCTGGACAAACAATTTTATACGCCCTCAAAATTGATCCTATAGTAAAGGTTGTTCAGTTTGTCGGTCTGAAGCACTAAAGTATGTAACGCATTATATTTGCTTTAAACATATTAATATTTGCCGATTGTTGCGGGATTCGATTCAACGCAACTTCGGCTCATCAAATAAGTTCAAAAGATTCAGATAAATGTTTTTTTTTTGTTATCGACAAAGGAAAAATGATTTTTCAGGTTTTACGTTCATTTGTTAACAGTGTAGTGGATGAAATAAACAAGTTAATAGCGCTTTAATTGTACTTTTTAGGTATTTATGATGTTACAAACAAAATACTAGTTTGCACTTTCCAATTAAGTAGGTAAATTTAAAGGGTTACAATATTTCTAGACAATGTTTTTCAATTTAAAAATACTGGTGTAGACAATTTAAGATTAAACCACAATAATATTAATTACTGTAAGGCCGAAATCAAACGACGGATAACTATGGCGGACTTTTGTCCGTAAAAACAGTACAATAATGTTTTTTTTTATTTTCAGACATCCTAATTCGTGTACGAAAGTGGCATAAACTCTGTGGAATTTATGCGTTACTCGTGTACGAATTAAGTCGGGTGAAATTCGAAAATAGTAGGTCCGAACGCACATAGTGTGAGCATAATGGTGTGAGTAACCTCATCGTCCCATGCGGTCTCTTTACCACCTAAAAAAAGGGGGTAGTTCCCGTTAGTTGTATGGAACAAAACTTCATTGGACAAAAGACAAAATTTTTTCCTTGTTTGTTACATAGAACAGATAACATTTTGTCAAATTGCTCTGTAGTTACACACCGAGGGCAGCAGGGCTAGCATGCCACCCACGACAAAGGGTTTAAACGAGAAAATCGTCATGCGCGCTCTCTCTGGGGTACGTAAAATAGTAAGGATGGAGGCACATCTCGATTTTTATCGTTTACTCGGCGGTGGCATGCGAGGCCTACAGGAAAGTAAGAAAAGTCTCAGATCTCATGTAATTGTCAACAAACATGTGATCTGAGGCTTTCTTATTTACTGCCCGAGATTAGTATACTATTTTTCTCCTCGACGAAGGTGGAAAGCGGCAACTTCGTTTAGCGCAGCGGGACGAAAATTGACGCTTTCCGTCCAGAGGGGAGAAAAAGTACAAAGATATCAAAAATGTTTACGCCGCCAGTTTACCTCAACGCTAATGGAAAAAGTGAGTTCGGGTCAAATGTTAGTACCTACACAGGGTAATATTTAAAAGGGTGATTTAGACCATCAAACTGAACAACTTTCATTGAGAAAAAAATTATTATCCCACACATTTGAGTCGAGTCTGTTCGGTACTGCCGTTTCGTAGGAAACAGCGTTTTTTTCAGGATTCCGATGTTTGCGCCATACTGAAAGTTGTTCAGTTTGATGATCTGAACCACCTCTTTAAATATAACTGGAGTGTATTGTTACACCCTGTATAATTCTATGGAACATAACGAGAAAAAAAGACTTATTGTTCGATGACGTCATGTTCCATAGAACAGTTGGGAACTACCCCTAAAAAGTACGTTCCGGACTTACCGCCACCTGTACGTCTAGCATGATTTCTGTACCTGCGCGTGACGCGTGACTCTGCTTTTTTCCATACTATACAAGTCGCAGCAAGCGCGGCTTTCGCTCTCCGAAACCCGTGGGAACAGGTTATTTTCTATGCAGCGAAGGCGCGTCGCGCGCGTGAGAGAAATCATACTAGACGTGCTGCTTTATGGCTAATATTTTCACAGCTGCCTTAACATCAAGTGTCAATGAACTAAGAATACTGCGCTCACAATTTCTTCTAATATTTAACGGGAATTACATGAATTACAGGTACTGTGACTGAAGGCCAAAATGTATTTACTTAATTTAAAAATGATCCTGAACACTTAGATCATAAACCTAGTCTAAAAATCGAAAATCTCAAAGATCGTAGTCAATGTTGTTTACGACATTCATGTGTTTTCAGTTTCTTTTTTTATTTGTTTCGACAGAAGATTGAATTAGCTACACTAATTCAAATGTATTTTCTTTGAAAACTCGAATTAATATTTCAAGATAGACAAAGACAAAACATGTCATTTTATGTATAGCTACACATCATATTAGTAACGCTAGAAGTTAGTATTGAGCTACTAAGGCAAAGGTGTACTTCCTAAAGAAGATTTGTAAGGTTTTAACGGTTATTTATTTAACATACACTCAAGTCAGTTATTTAAAAGGTCTCCTTATTCATTATATTGAACAAGCAATAATAATTATAAATATTATGCACCAACTTATTCGTATCTATTATTAAATGAATAAACGGAAATAAAAAAATATAAATTAGACGCTTACAACAGTACGTAAATTAGATAATAAAAAAATAAATATTTGTCATGATTCAACATATTAAAACTATAATAATACTTGCCGAAAAATTATAATAATAATTACACAATATTTTGTACATAAGACAGCCGTTTAGTTCAGAGAAGGTATTAAATACCGAAATTACAAAATAATTTTAAGCATTTTAGATGTAAAAAAAATAGATTATACCGAATATTCGTATTGAATAATATACATAGGTACCAAACAAATTTAGACCTTAATTAAATCAAGATCAATGATCGACTAATCTACCTACACAGAATTTAGTAAACATTTATTTCGAAATCATTCCTTTGTTTTTGAAATAGTGAAAGTTCCGAGATTCTCCTATTTTTTTTTAAATTATAATTTTAGTAAATGTGCTAAATTGTATTAAAGTGAGGTAACGTGAAATTATACTGGCCTTACAGTTAACAGTGCCATTGTAACGCAAAGAAACGTATTTAGTCAATCGAAGGCATCTTATCTACTATGAACTTAGCTAAATAAACTAAAGAAATAAGTACTAAAAAGAGCGATAAAATCTAACACAGCAGTTCTTTTATAAGGAGCCTTGTACATAACTATTCAATTCGCACCAAAAGTGACTATAAATCGAGAAGTTATGACGTGATCTCGTCTTATATTTTATAGCTCCATAGAGTTCATAAAAAAAAACAAAAGAATATTTTTTGGTATTTTACTAAATTTTTATATTTTTATTTTCCATTTTTCGATATGACAGTAACATATTATAGCCCTTACTTCGAGAAATATTTATAGACTTATAAGCATAATGTACTTAGTGAAATAATAACTCAGTAAAATACAACTGCCAAACTGATTTCAATTTTATGACAGTACATAATAAGTACCTATAGATGTAATTACTAAATTATTCATTCACTAAACACATTTCATTAGTAAGTCACTAAACGTTTATATTATTTATTGCTTTTTACACAATAAATACATTAATATACCCAAGTCTTATTAACCAAGCAGTGAATGAAAATGTTTTGTCACTGTCCATCGTGCAAAAATTGCATTAGTTCGACAGTGACAAACAATTTCAAACTTTACCTGAAGTAATTAGCAGCGTACGCTTTAATAAGCCCTTCAACGTGCTAGGCTCATATTCTCAAAGACCACACTTTATAGTACATTTTTAAATTCATTTTTAATTTTTTTTTTCACTGTATATATCCACTTTAAAATTACTTAGGTACCTAAACTACTACAATAATAGCAGCAAACGTTTTGAAAATTATTACGTGAACTATTATAATAACACCAATTGAAAATATTGAAGTTAACATTGTGAACACACGTTTTGATATTATTACTTCTTCTTCCTGCGCGATTTCTTCGACTTGGCCGATTGCTTTGACGAAGGCAGAATAGAGTTAGAAGCACCAGCTATTTTCTTATCGTCCTTGTCACTGTCCGTGGACACGACTGGGGACGTAATGTCCTCATCAGAAGATTTCTCCATGACTTCAGTCTCTGGTTTATCGTCATCTATCTTCACCTCCTGCGAAGTTATCTTATGACTCTCTATAACACTGAAGCCTTTTTCTTTCTTCGCTGGCACTTTCTCTAAATCGATCAAATTGAATGTACTCGACTCTATCACTTTAGCTGTGGTTTCTTTTATCGATGAAAGTATGTCGTCTATGTTTATTTTGCAAATGGGGCTAGTTATTTTGGCGTCGTTGACTTCTAGAAGGCTGTCTCTCATAACTTCTAGCTTAAAATCGTCAAGACCGAAGTCTAGGGGCTCTAAAGGCGGCAGGTCGTGTAATGCTGCGTGGTGTTCTTCAACGAAATTAAGTTCCGAAGGCGTGTCACACTCTGCTACCATTATATCAGTTCTTTTGCATAGTTCGAACAGTTTCTCCTGCAGCGAAATCGTGGAAGACATTTTATGTTCATCTGTATCAGATTCATCTTTTAATTCGTCTTTCTTTCTGTCGAATTTCCTCTCAACAGTTTCTACTTTTCTTTCGACGTCTTTTTTGTCGTTTTTAGAAGCTGCTATAGAACTCCAAGACTTAATAGGTTTATCAATTACAGGTTCTTTTTCTAGACTTTTCCTTTCGGCGGGCTGGGGTGAGCGCTTACGAGGTTTAGTGCCTCTAGTAATCTGTATTTCAGGGAAATCATCCTCAGTTGTATTTATTACATAGACATCTTTCTCCACAACTTCTATCGGTTTCTCTACCTTGCGCCATTCGGGGTAAGGCGATAAAGACTTGCTTTTACTAGGTTTAGATTCTTTAACAACGAACGATGTTTCACTTGATGATACATCAGCATATTTCTTCGCTTTAGACGTAGTACTGAATGTATCTTTAACCTCTCTTTGATTTTGCGAATAACTGGCATCGGAAAACACTTCAATGTCAGATATATCATATGACTCATACTTTCCAGGTTTCAATTTACTTGCAGTTTCAAATGCTTCATGAGATAGAAAATCAATAGACTTCCTCTCAAATTCATCTCTTTTCTCAGGCGTAAAGCTTTTTGGGGAACGCGGTTTCTTTGCCTTTGAAAGGTATGACATATGCTCTACGTCTTCAAAAGGTGTTGAAATAGATACTAATTCACCACTACACGGTTGCTGCTTCTCTTCTATAGCGTGTATTTCTACAAAACTATCTTCATCTGCTTTCTCTTGCATATCTTCTTGGGATTTCTTTAATTTTCTGTTCTTCTTCGTTTTAGGTTTGTCATCGGTTTTGTCATTAACTATGGTCTGTTGGCCAGAGTTTAATAACAAGGGTTTCTCGGGTTCGCTTAGAAGCATGTCCCAAGCTTGCTCCTCAGTTTTGATTTCGGGTTCGACGTGTTTCCTTGTTTTGAATTCAGTCAATTCTTTTTTGGTCGGTAGTTTAAACGATGCTTCGACGGACGGTTCGTCGTCTTTGATAATAGGTACCACTGTTTTATCTACAGAATCCCTACTTTTAACTTCTTTACTTTCCTTGATATATTTATGTTCCCTAATTTCCTTTTGTTTTTTAATCTCTTTAGTTTCTTTTATTTCTTTAGTTTCTTTTAGTTCCTTAACGTCTTCGATTTTTTTAGATTTATCCTTAAGACTAACCTCACTATCTGTATCACTAACTGACTTCGGGGTGGGAGATTTCTTAACTCTAATTCTGGCAGTCGGTTGAATATCATCCGGCTGCCGATTCGATTTTGGCAGTGATTTAGAATCGTCGCTCTCTCGCTCGGCACACTCCGCCGAGCTCCTCTCACGCGCACTATCACCCTTCCTTACATCATCTTGACGCTTGAGATCTTTATTTACATCGTTTCGCTTAACATCTACATTTACTCTATCTACACTATCTGGCTGAGTAGTTTTTCTCCCGTCGACCGCCTGTTTGGCGGGTTTGACGTATTTGTCTACATCGTCCTTTCGTCCGATGGGTTTTTCAGTTTTATTTTCTTTTTGTCTTGTTGAATTGTCTAGTTTAGCTGTGATATCTTTTTGTGCAAAAGATTTATCCAGCCACGTTGCAGTAGTTTTCTCATCAGGTTTGTCAGTTTTAAATACGGAAACTTTTTGCTCGACTATCTTGTCGGTTTCTTTCTGTACCGTTGATTTTGCAAGCTTTGGCGGTGAATCTTTGCGACGAGATGGTTTTTCAACTTTAGGTGTATATTGTACAGTCGGTTTTTCTATTTCACTTGACGCTTTATCGCACTCGACATGTATCTCAACTTTAGGCGATTTTTCTTTCTCTATGATGGGGTTATACCCTTCAGTCGCAGATTCGTCGCAATCGCTTAGCTTAGGCTTGGCCGATTTTTCATTTTTTGGTTCTGCGTCCTTTTGAATTTTAGTTTTTTCAATTTTCACCGCAGCATCCTTCTCCGCGATCATTTCGACATCGACCGTCGCCTTCTCCGACACTTCAACTTTAACCGACTCATCGGCGGCCTCAACGGCATCAACCTTCGAAGTGATTCTGGCCTCAGTTTCCTGATCGGACAGCCACTCGCTAACGTTGGTCAAGGCGGCCGGTATGACGACGTCCGTTTTGAGAGGGACGGGCTCGTCCTCCGGGGAGAGGCTACCCACGGGGGACATGGTCTGCACGGGGATGGTGGTGTTGCGGGGCAGGGGGCGCACGACCATGTCGGGGTGGAGCGGTATGTTGGCGGGGGCGCGCACCACGGGGCGGAAGGTGGCCTCGTCGGCGTTGGAGCTGGTGTAGGAGTCCGGGTCGTCGAGGGGCGGAGCGCGGGCGGCGCGGCGCGGCGCCACCACGGTGCCCAGCGGGTCCACCACGCGCTCCACGGCCGCGCCACCGCCCGCACCCGCGCGCGCCGCCCGAGGACTCGCCGACCGGCTCTCACCGCGCCACCCTATACGAAACCGAAGGCAACCGTCAGTATTGCGATAGATAAAACGGAGGAGATTTAGAAAAAAGCATGACATTTTAGGCTGAGTTTTAGCTCGGAAAAGTTTTAAGATGATGGCCTTCAAAATTTGTTTGACTATTTTCGTAGAAAAATTACTGACTCTGATTTCAATCTAGAGCATATTCATAAATTCTCGCTTAGCCGTTTAAATTATTTAGCTGGTAATTTGAAATGTCCGAACCCGTCGATATTATTTTGTTAATCATTTAAAAAACTCTTGTGCGTCATAGGAACAAGATAGCCGATAGACTGTCGTTTAAATCAGCCTTTAAAGTTAATTTCGAAAGCCAAAAAGTGTTAATAAGTGGATGGATGCCTTTGGCTTCGGTATAGGGCGTCGGTTTCGCGAATGTTCTATGCTTTCTTCGAACTCCTCCGCTAGGCGCTCTTGAGCCGTTTTGTTTCAGTGGTAGGAACACTTGTGTTATTATGTTATATCACTTTTATAAGGATATGCCGGTTTTAATATTAATAAAATAAATACCATAACCATAGGATGAATTAGCAAACAAATATAACAGAATAAATAAATGTTAGTTTGTGAACTAAATGAGTAGAATTTGTTAAATAAACTCCGGATCATATTATTTCCCTTTAACAGTATTCAGAAACATAAGTTATAACAACTCACTATATCGTTAAACATGCTTATGTAGCAAGCAAATGACAATATTGTGCACTGGTAGCATGCAACACGTGATACGGCTGTATCACGTCTTTTATCTCGTTCGTTCGCAATCAATAGAAAGAGAGTGAAGGTGTAATAGCGCTGTATCACTGCGCCATGCTACCTATGCAGGGTTATAAGTCCTTTGTATAAATACATTGAGCTCGGAACCACAATAACTAAATAGAAGACTAAAATTCTTCTTTTTATCGGGTCGACTTCAAATTCTGAACAAAGTCGCTAAATAGTACCTTGCCAGAATTGGGCAACCAACAATTCGTCGATATTTTTAGAAATAATGATAATGAAATCTTGTATGCGATAAAATTATATTTGAATGCCTTTAATTTAGACAAGAATTCGAAATCAAATTTAATGGATGAATTCAATCAGTGAAAGCCATGGATGTCTTATGTGAAAGCATTGTGAAAGCCAAAAAAATAATCTAAATAATTGTTTTCAAATAATCCAAACATCTAATAATTTCATTCATCAGTTTATAAATTACTTTTTGAAATTCAGAAATAAATCTCAATTCTAGTATTGTCACTGCTGCTCTTTTATCATCCATCACCCTCACTGCCGGTTTTTTAAGGATATAACCAGACCATCAAATTGAACAACTTTCTCTATTCAACATCGAAATCGCGAAAAAATGCTGTCCCATACATTTTGGTCGAGTAAAATTGCAGTTTTATATGGAACAGCTGAATTTCTTATACGCGATTTCAACGTTGGTTCCAACATTTGCAAAAAAGAAATTCAACTTTTCATACAAACGTTAGATATTTAGTACGGAATGTCCAAATTTTTTTTACTAGTTTCCTATTGGTTTCTTAGGTAAATTTGTTTAGTATCATGGGTACAATCACCCCTTAAAGTAATGCAACTGTTTACCCTTCTTCTTTTCTTCTTATCGTGTGTGCAAGCCCTGGTTTCAGAGTTTATTCAAACCGCCTTAGGGTTGAACTACACATGACCGCACGCGATCGCATTTTTCCGTCGCTCCATCCTTTTCTGTCACTCAGGAACGGAACGCGATCGCACTCGGCGTGCTGTTCCGTTCCGTCTATCTTATATGCTCTAGCAAATGACGTTCCTGAGTGACTGAAAAGGATGGAGCGACGGAAAAATGCGATCGCGTGCGGCCATGTGTAGTTCAACCCTTTCGGCCTCTGACATGCTTTTTATGTGACAACTACTACCACCAGAGATAGCAACCGGGGACTGTTTACCCTAACACCCTGTATATTAAGTTGGACTCTGTAGATAGACCCGTAGAGTACTGACCTTGGTCTTCCTTCATGGCTTCGGCGAGGTCCTCCTTAAGCTGGACGTCGCACACGGACGCGGCGCGTCCTGTCTCCGCCAGCAGGGACTTGCGACGGAAGTTATCCGACGGAGAATGTTCCAGGGAACCTGTCGATGAATTAGTATATTACGATACGTGCGACTTAAGACGTACGTTATGGCACTATGGCACTATGGAACAGTTTCAACTTCCTATGTCCTATGTATGTTTGTCTTCCTTCCTTGTTTTGTCTCTGAGAAAAATGCCAGACGGACGGACGGACGGCCGGACAGATATCGAGCTGATTCCATAAGTGTTCCGTTTTGCCAATTTTGGTATGGAACACTAAAAAGGAATGTATGAAATTTAAAATTTGTTTCGGTTTCCTTGTTTGAAAGAAAACAAGTTTATATTTTATTTAATTTTTCTGTTCCTATAAACAATAAAAAGTTCTAAATCATTTCTAAAAGTGTAATTTCAATAAACTCTATCTATCTATCTATAACGTCACGCCTCTTTCCCAATGGGGTAGGCAGAGACAAGAGCGCGCCATCTACTACGATCCTTACATACCTCTTTTGCCTCATTCAATAAACTCATAAAACTATAGTACGAATTATTTTTTTATCCCTTATGAGCTTCGATCAAAATAAAATGAATGGATAGGCCTAAAGCGCGGTAAGTTGAAGCAAACTACTGGTGCACTTGGTACATACAAACTAGCGCCATTATCTGTCAAATCTAGGGCACTTTCATACAAGTGACAAGTAAAAATTTCATTTGTTTTGCTTCACTTTTCTGGTTTGAAATGTTCGCGTAAGGCCTATCCATTCATATTATTTTGATCGAAGCTTATGAGTAACGAAGTATAATATTTTTTTTTCGATTTCCCAGGATCAAAAATATGGAATTTTCATTAATTCATAACTTCTAAAGTTTAGAAGTGTAGAAGTTTAGAATCTAAACTAATGAAAAACGCTTCGGTGTTCTCGTTGTGCGTTCGACGATACTAAGATCTATCAAAATTTCTAATAAAAAGAGGCCTTCATTTTTGGCTCTCATAAAATATACAGCCTGGACGAGTTAACTTGACACAGGCCTCGCATGCCACCCCCGAGAAAATGATAAAAATCGAGATGTGCCTCCATCCTGATTATTTCCCATATGCCAGAAAGAGCGCGCATGACGTTTTTCTCGTATAAACGCTTTGTCGTGGGTGGCATGCTAGCCGTGCTGGAGATAGAGAGAGAGCGAGAGATAATATTCTGTAGTATGAGTGATCGCTGGAAGGACAAGGATGACAAAGAAAAGCGGGGTGTCAAGTTAACTCGTCCAGGCTGTAGTATACTGAGTCATGCAGTAGTGAAGTTCGTACACTCACTGGCGGAGCCCGAGTCAATGAGGAGCGGCACCAGAGGTCGCGCGCCCGGCATGTTCACAGGGTTGCTGCGCGCCACGCTGCGCGCCGCGCACGCTTCCACCTCTACCGTCTCCGCTTCCGACAGCGACGAGTTCGATCTGGAGGACAAACATAAAGGTTAACATGGCAGGTAGATCATACTTTCAAACCGTCAGCACGCCTGTCTGACTCTAAAATTTAGCTTAAAACGAAACGCGGCTGACCGCGATCTCCTCAGGCGGGTTGTATTATAGTTTGTAACGTGACTAAAGGATCTTAGTATAAAGGGTGAATTTAAGGTCTTTAAACATGCTTTCAAACTAAGACTCTACCCATCAAACTGAACACCTTTTGCTATGGGAGCAAAACTGTCAGAACAAAAAAATTCAGCTGTCTCACACATTTGAGTCGCTCGCAGTATGGAACAGCTGATTTATTTTGCGATTTCAGTTTTGCTCCTATAATTAAAGTTGTTCAGTTCAGATAGATGAATAGTCTTAGTTTAAAAGGATGCTAATTGTCTTCTAATTTGAGTTTTAGAGAGCGAAAGGACTCAATTTTGTAAAATTATCTGAAATATGCTAAAAGTAATAAACGCAAAGAAACTGTTAATGAAATTGAAACTAATAATGAATAGTTAATGGTCGACTTACAAAATATATTTTTTCTGTTTCTCATAATACTTTTAGAACTTGCGACATTTTTTACAATTTAGCATAGTCATTATCGTAACATCGTTTACTTTCATTTGGCGCGTATCAAGACGAGGAATAGACGATCTATCGCGCACCGTCTATTAAGCGTCTGGTTTGGCGGTAATAACATTTTTATTATTATCAAGTTGGAATTCAATTCAACTGTAATTCAGTTTTTATAATTACAATTCGCTGCTTATAAACGAAAGGGCCACAAGTCAAAAAATCTGTTTTTACAGGAGAGTCAATCAAAAATTTCATCATCATTTTTCATCTCTTTTTTAGTACTTTTTATCTTTAATGCCTAAGTATGATATATGCTTAGGTGCGTATTTTGAATCTCTACCTCTCTTCTATTGCTACTTTGTGATAACTATCACACAGAGATGACTAAGGACGCAAAAGTCCCTTTCGCACATAAAATTTTGCCCGTATATCAATGAATATTTTGATAAAACGACACAAGTGGTCAAAATAAAAACGATTTTTGTAAACAATCTACTTACCTTTTTTAAATGTATAGTAATTCTTACAATTAAAATTAATTGGTTTCAAACCGCATTAAATGGCACATTTAAACATTAAAATATATCGAAAACTATACTTCTAATGAGAAAAAAAGGTGTTGAAGCACTATAGAAGTAAGTAATTTGCAAAATTAAAGTCTTCTAAAATCTCAAAAGGTATATCAATGGATATATTTTACTTTTCTTGAAGATCGATGGATAGATCTAGGTTTTTCCCATGACTCTTTGGCCAGTAGGTCGACGCAATCCTGTTCTGCTGACATGCCGGTCCTGACCCATTTTTTTTTGTTGTTTTGTTTGCGGACATTCGTTTTCTCCTCTATAGTATTCGTATGTGTTGTGGTGCAGCCCATAGACATCAATTAGACACCCTTTGAAAGACAGTATCTCCAATTTGAAGTGTCCAGTGGGTCGCCCGTCGTCCCATGTATCTCTAAATTTTGGTACGTAGTGGAAGTTGACCCAGGAGAGCTTCAAGCCAGCTTCTAGCAAGAGTTTATACATGATCGGGAAGTGGCTGCATCTATTCTTCAAGTATACTTTCCAACGCGGTGACAGAGTCAAAAAATGACGTCAGAAAGTTATTTTTGTGATATTTTTAGAATAAAAATTTTGAGTATTTTTTGTGTCATTTTTCAGAGGCCAAACCCCACTTTTGGGCACTGAACCGGCAAAGTTTGTTTCTTAAATGTTGATCCAAGTTCTAAGCTACTACTATGGCTATAGTATCATCAAAGTCCGTTTAGAAGTTGTTACTCAAAAAATAAAACTATCTACATTACTCGTGTCCTACGTCTTCTTTATATCCCTAGTAACTTTTATTTAGAATATGATCCATTTTAGAGAAATACCAAGTTTACCTACAATTTTACGACAATGACTGTACCTATAGATTCGATATAGACTACTAATTCATAAACTTGACTCGATGGCAAATAAAATTCTGCGTTATGTCTTTAAAAATGCCAACGTACGCACAGAAATTTAATGAGAAAACGGACGTTTCACAAAATAAACCACTTTAGTTTAAAATAATAATGTAATTTTAAGGTCTTTTTAATTGCGATACGGACACAACCACTAATATGGCACCTTTGCATAAAAAAAGGACATTTAACTTATTTATAATTTTTATGCGAAACAGACGTAATCCCAAATGTGGCCCTTTCGTTTATAAAATTTAACTAAAAAAGGAGATTTTTTTTGCGATGTGGCTGTTTAGCACATAAGTCACGTGAGATTATATTGACCATCAGGTTGCAACTCGAAATATGGCCGTTTTGCTCAGAACTTAACCAAC
Organism: Agonopterix heracliana; assembly: GCA_963693445.1. NCBI lineage: Eukaryota > Metazoa > Arthropoda > Insecta > Lepidoptera > Depressariidae > Agonopterix > Agonopterix heracliana. The sequence continues at coordinate 4,042,498 of OY856312.1, read as the reverse complement.
CAAACGCAAAAATGCTAAAAGGGCGTTTGCGTAATTTTTTGATTTAGAGTCCAAAATCGATGGGTGTCTTTGATAAATATGAAAATATAGGTTGATTTGGCAACATTTTTTAAATAAAAACGATTTTGCAAAATTTTGATTTGTGGCCCTTTCGTTTTGAAGCAGCGAATTATTAATACACCCACTAACGATTGACATTGTAAGAATCAATCTAATTAATTTCTTAGCTTTATAATTACTTGTTAATTGTTAATATTGCTGTGCGCTTCCAGGGTCTTGTACCCGCTTTAGCTACTTTTAATTGTACATGAATGGGAATAAATGAATGAATGAATGAATATCTCGTAGAAAGGACTTACCCGGTGCAATTGTAAGTTTTGAAGACAAACTGCGGGCCCATCCAGAGCCTTCGGTGAGGTCCGGCGTGCGTGACGATCTCCACCTGCGATAACCAACGCTCTTCCTCGCTCATACACATGTCTGCGCATCTCTGGAAGATAAAGACAAAATATAGGGTCCTTCTTGATATTTATTAAGGAGATGATCAGACCAAACTGAAGAACTTTCGATGTTAGTCCTAAAGAGAACGTTGTTCAGTTTGATGGTCTGATCCGAAAACCGTAAACATTTTTTATTTTTATTTCTTGAGGATTGTTTATAAAGTTCACAACATCACAATTAAATAACTTATCAGTTTATTTCGGCCGGTTTGAACAAATCTGTTACTATCAGTTTAAAATAACAATCTGCATGATCTCGCTCGCAAATGTGACGTCACTCAAATGAGTCACATAAAAAGAGTCATTCAAACACTGACATATACTCTAGCGATAGACAAGCTCGTTCAAACAAACAACATGTCACACAAAACAACACAAAATGATATATTACGGTTTGTCACTGCCATAGTGACGAAGTGAACTCGGGAACATCAATCAGGCACCGTATTCAAGTGGAACATGTTGCTTCTATGAAAGGACCTGTCTATTGCTAGAGTATATGTCAGTGCATTCAAATGATTGTTTCCTTTGCATAGAGTCTATGTTCCTTTACAACCGAGTGAAGTTATCCAACGGCCCATCAAGGTCATGCACATTGTTATTTTAAACTGATAGTACGTCTTATACAAAGGTGTATAAAGGTGAGGTGTAGGGTACTCTAAACCGGCGGGCAACATGAAATTTAAAATATATATTCTACAGAGGATACAGGTAGGTACACTAATACACAATTTTCGAAAATCAACCCCTAAATGGGAGCAACGGTGAGAGTTGCACTTCATTTCAGTTTACCGTTTGAGAGCAGTCGGTATTACCTTACCCATAGTTGGACCTTATGTCCATGATCATAGAGTTCAACTATGGGTAGGTTGATCTTTCGCCGTGTGTACATAAGATTGAAACACATATTGGTACATAGCATGTCCGTGCGGATTCGAACCTGGAGCTCAGGATTGAGTTTCCATACCTCTCCGCAACGCGCCACCGACGCTCTGTAAGATTATTTCTCGTGTAGGGTATGTAGGTATAACATAAAATGTAATTTCGCAACAAATAACCAGGTAAATGATGACGCACACAGCCACGTTTATAAAGTGTAAAGTTTTATATGTTTCTTAATAAAAACCAATTACTGTCTAATTTTTGTTGAATTAACATCTCCTAAAATATTGCTGATAGACTTTCAGTCCGCCACACTCGTATAGTAAAATAAGTAATTACCCGACAACTCATGGGCTGTAGCAGCGGGTTGGATGGAGGCAGCGGCGCGAGTAAGTCCGTCGCGGCCGACGGACGCTGCAGCGGCCACTGGGCAATTCCCTCTACCTCCACCTCTATCGGAGACTCGTCGCAGATCTTTTCTTTGGGCACACCTGTTCATTCAATGCTATGGTAGAGTGATCGATTGTAAATGTTTATTGGCGCGATCATTTTGCCGCACTACACATTCTAGACAAGATATCCAAGGGTGTTTTGTTATACAAGGTTTAATAAACACCCTTATAATATTGATAGGGTTGGTTTACAAAACTTTCAATAGGGCGAGTCTTTTTTTTTTTATCTTCTTTTTGAATTTGAGTTGAATAGGTTAGGTACTGTGTTTTATATGAAACAGCAGATTTTTGTTTCTTTTTTCTTGATGTTGGTTCCATAGCGAAAGTTGTTCAGTTCGATGATCTAAAACCTAAGTCTAAAACACCATTGAAAACATCTCATTAAATATTACTAGGGAGTTTTGTTATACCGGGTAAGTGTAGACTGAATCTTGGCGGGAGACAGGAAGGAACTTTGGAAGGTACAGCGCGGGAGCGGGGGGGGGGACTAGTGCCGGTGCATGTGTGTGTATGTATGTAGTGTGTAGTAGACACATACAGCGGGCTGGGCGCACGTGCAGCGCGAGGTGGGAGAGGCAGCCGCTGGCCGCGACGAGGTAGAGCGCGGCGGCGGGCGGGGACTTGGTAGTGGCTCCGCTGATGGCGAGGCCGAACCTCGCCCGCGCCAGTAGCGGCGCCGTGTTGCATTCCTCTGACAGCGACGATAAGCGCTGACGACCTGCGAAGAGAATTTTCTTTGAAAAAACCGGGTAAATGCACTAGAAATGTAAACTATTTTCGTAAATGTGTTGTTAGGCACTGTAGTAGGTATCAGAAGGAGGGTGTTCCATGAAGAGACGGAAAAGCAGTTCACAAAAGTCCGCTTATATTTCAGATTACAAAACAGCGCAGCGGTTTTTATAAGATACACGTTAGAACACATAAGTGTTGTATTGGAACGCGTAGAGATCGACTGTCGATCGCTGCTACTACCCTAAGCCCCACTTGCGCCAGCCTGGGTTAGCAATAAACTCTAGGTTATGTACCCATGATTTTTTGTATAGAAAAACAACTGAAAGAGCTATTTTATCCGGAGTTAATTGCTAACCCGTGGTTGGCGCAAGCCGGGCTAAGTGTAGTGACAGATCTGCGGAACGTACGGCGGCGAACGTGCGGTTGAATACGCGTGCAATGCTTTTCCATATACCGGCGACACAACAGTTCACGCCATTACGCGCCATTTTTCCTAGTAGACGCGTATTCAACCGAACGTTCTGCAGGCGAACCGCTACACTAAGGTCACAAACTACACTATGGGCCTGTTTCACCACTACCTACTGGATGAGTTCTTTCGGCAGTACATCTTATCTTAACTATTATAAAACCGTAAAATCATGAGGAACAAAAAAGTAGCGGTTTACTTCATATAAAACCAAATAACATATGATAGCGCGATTTAAATGACGTGCAGCGCCATCTATTGACAAAATTGTTAGTTTGTTTGTTTGTTCGCACATCACGCAAAAACTACTGAACCGATTTTGATGAAACTTTTTTTGTTTGATAGCTTATGATCTGACTTAAAATCTGGTATATAATTTGTGCGGACGAAGTCGCGGGAAAACACTAGTATTATACTAAAATTATAACGATACAGAGATCATTTCACATATTTGGAATGAAATAATGTAGATCTGACAGATAACAATGAAACAGGCCCTAATGTTGTAAATAGAAGAAAAATTTTGAGCAAGATAACTAACATGCAAGAAGTATAAAACAATTTTCCTAAAGACAATGCATAGAAACCTAAAAACGGGACTCATTCTTGTTCACATTTTCTTTTAGGGACTTGTATTCAAACATGGAACCTTGTAATTTTCTCCGTTATCTATCTGTATTAATGCTGCCCTGGAGAGCGATTTTTGAACATCATACGATCAACTCGGCAATAGAAAGATGCATAATCTCCATAGTAATTTTGTTAGTTTCTACTGCCGAGTTGATCGTATGAAGTTCAAAAGTCGCACTCCAGCCTCAACTACTATATAGTTCATTCCAAATAAGGACGAAAAGATTTTCCGATTTCTATTTTGCTTTCTGGCCAATACTAATTAGCAAATGTAAGTTATTTACCAGAACGATATACTACCCGACATATCATGACGTTTGGAAAGAAAACTGTTTTATTTGGGTCTCGTAGATTTGCAGTGGTGTATGGAAAAGCTGATTCTTTTTCGCGATTTCGAGAACAGAAAAGTTGTTCAGTTTGATGGTCTGGTCATCCCCTAAAAACCGTCAGCTAGAAAGACCCTAAATAAAATGAAACTTACCAGCACTGTTCCTAGTAATGGTGTGAGTGGGTAAGTTGGCCGTGGGTCGTAGCTGGGCCAGCGGGGCCACCGTCGTGGGCAGCGGGTACGGCGGCAGGCGTGGGTTGGGGAACCACGCGCCTTGCGCCAGCCCGTCCGATACCTGCAAACATTATTAGGAAAGCAGTCAGTACCAATCAAAAATTAAGACTTTAATCTTCAGGGCGTTTGAACGCCATAATTTATCTGGCCGAACATTTACATCTTGTTTATAAGAAAAGGCATACAACTTTAGAGCTATTATAGAGCTCCAGGACTGGAGACTAATCGCGCTAAATAAATCTCCAATGAACCGTGATTGGTCCGCGTACGAACAACAAACATTCGGTATCGCGCTATTCATTTGATAGCCTTTAGAGCCGTTTTAACAGATCGCTCAGACATTAAACTCTGCTAATCAAATAGTAAATAAGTCAAGTTTAGCGCGATCATTGACTCACACAACAATGGACGCCGGGTCTTATACAAAATTATCGAAAACAGTGTCCCAGACTAACTTCATTTTAATTTAATTTATCTTTATTGGTTATCAAACAGCAAATTACTTAATTTCGAATACAACAACATTTAAATTTTACAACGCCAATTACATGATAACACGTTTTAAAAACTGTTTAAGGTACAATATCATCATCATCATCATCATCAGCCTATCATCGTCCACTGCTGAACATAGGCCTCTCCGAAGGAGCGCCACAAAACTCTGTCCTTGGCCTTCCTCATCCAGTCGCTCCCTGCTACTTTTTTTAGGTCGTCTGTCCAGCGGGCAGCAGGGCGTCCCACACTACGCCTACCAGTTCGCGGTCTCCACTCTAGAACTCTGACATCCCATCGGTTGTCAGTTCTTCGGCAAATATGACCAGCCCATTGCCGTCCAGACTAACTTACGTATACGTAAGTACGTTGTAGTAGTAAAAACAATGAAACTGTTGAAATTCTTTTTTCATTTTGCTTCCGTAGTGTTTACAAATTCTTACAACACAGCGGCACGGCTTTATAAACGTACGCGAAGTCGGTCTATCAAACGAAGACTGGCGCGTAATTGTTACGTTTACGTTTACGTTTTCACTCTTTTGGTTTGGACACTTTTGAGCGCGGACCCGACGACCAGGAGTGCGATTTTTGAATCTCATTCGCTGAATTCAGCATTCGAAAATATCAAAATTACTAAGGAGATATGCATGTTTCTACTGTGATTTGACTTTCAAAAATCATACTTCAGGAGTGAGATTTTTGTAAGTCAAATCTGCAGTAGAAAGATGCATATCTCCATAGAAATTTTGACATTTTCAGCTACTGAGCTCAGCGAATCAGTTTCAAAAATCGCACTCCGGGTAGTTGGTAACTCAACGAGCGCCATACAGAATTCAGCACTGTTGAATTGTAACTAGAATACAATGTGATTAGAGCTGAAATTGAATAAGGATTGAATTTTGATGTTTCAAATTAGCGCGATTGGTCCTTATTTATTTATTTCGTATGGCTTTATTTCCTCCTCTTTGAATCTAACAAATTAAGCTACAAATTAACATCTAAATTTCGAAGCCACACCCTAGCTTCCGGCGTTAACCTCCAAATATCCCTTAGACCCCCCTTAAATCTTCTCTTTGTCCTTTGGACGTTTATAACAGCGCTATACGGAGCGGCGGAAGCGGGAGAGTGTTCACGACGCGACGTGTGAGAGAGACACAGATACTCACGGGGCTGCCGGACACGTGTGTGTGGGTGTGCGCGTGTATGGGCAGGCCGGCGGAGCGGTGAAAGCGGGAGAGTCGGTTCACGACGCGTGGGGAAGTGTGGGTTCTGACCCCGCACGCCCCACCGTATGGACTGATGGCGAAGATGTGTGTGGTGCCGCGAAGGGTTGAGATGGCGGTCCAACGAGAATCGGGCGATATCGCTATGTCCTGCAATCAAGAATTTGAATGTTCATTGTAAATATTATTATCTAACTAAAGCGCTTCGTATAGGAGACACAGTAAAAGATAGTCTTACGCATTTTTCCCAAGAATCAAAAAGGTTTGAAGTCAAATAAAACTTTTATTAAAACCATGTTAAACATTTGCAAAGAAGAACAAAACAGAACGGATGAATAGCTTTTAATAGTATTTAGAAATTATTGTTTTCCTACGATGCGCCTAAGTGTAGGGACTTATCTCAGTCCCTTCGACCGAGCGACGGAGGCCTATCCGTACCCCCTGAGGGGTGCCCTTGGGCAGGTTGCTTAAGTTCATTCAAAGGTTCGTTTGACCTATCAGAGCGCTTCGCTGTCACTGTTGTGGTTCCCTCACAGTCCGCAGTAATAAGCAGTCACAGCTCCCTGAATAATACTGTATTTGCATTTTAAAAGCAAATAGTTTTTTTTAGTTCATTTATGATCTAAAAAACCCTCACCTGCACTTTAGCCGTAGTATCGCCGCGGTGCAGCACGTACAAGTGGTGGACGGAGGCCAGGCTGGAGCCGCACGGGTGCGGATTCACCCTGAACACGTGGAAGTCGTGCCCCCTTCTATCAGCCGTCACCAACAGCGCGCCGCTCGCGTCGAACTTCAGCGCTATGATCGCTTCCGAGTGCGCTATGAAGTGAGCCACGATCGGGTCGTACGACTCGTCGTTCTCTTGGCCGTCTTCTTCTTCGTTGTTCTGTGTTAACAGGACGATTGAATGATTTAAAGATTGTTGGCTTAATACTGGACGAGTTGGATGCCTATTGCAGCGAATGGAGGGATGCCGCGTTGGATAGAGATAAGTGGAAGAGTTCAGGGGAGACCTTTGCCCAGGAGTGGGACGTAATAGGTTAAAAAAAAAGGCTTAATACCACAGTAATGGAATTGATGAATAACAACCGGAGAAGAAAACACTAAAAATTATCGGACACTTGATACGACACGAAATTTCTGTAAAACTATATTGGAATGGAAAATAGTGGAGAAGAGAGATAGAGGAAGACCTAGAAGAGTTTAAATAATTCTGCACAAGTGAAAGAAAAGGTTGAAACAAAGAACTTGCAGACAGGATTGACGAATACTCCACTGACAAGAGCCGAGGAGCGTAGCTGTTAAATAAGATGAAGATGATGAAATTACGTTATGAATTATGATTTGGTTATGAAATTATGAATTATGACTTTTTAAACTGGCCAGATCAGGTTATTATCTGCCGAACGCTCTGTTATTGTTACACAAATCTCACCTCTATATCCAGCACAGTAACGACGCCTGCCTGTTGCATGTCAGCATTAGGCGGGGAGGGGGACTGGGAGGTACTACGCCCCCCTGCCAGGCTGTGAGCGACGCTCTCTCCGAGGCCGCGTAGGCCCTTACTGAGGGATTTGGCTGCATGGAGCACTGTCGCCGTGTAACTTGTCACGCCTTCGCCTGGAGAAAGATTCTGGTCAGTTCACCGTCACTCACGTTTGACAGCTGCAATAAGTAGCTACAGCGCCGAGTATCGCATGCGATACAGGCTGTCGCGCATTGTCATAAGGAGCGTTTTATTTCGTCGTTTCTGAAGCGCAAGTTTTAAATTCGAAAAAGTGCGCGGAATGGGGAGAGTGCGATCTGTTACAGTAGTAGTAATCTGTGTTCTGGTTTTATACATTGTACTATTATGTACTACGTACTAGAAGTAGCACGCCAAACAAACATCATGGGCCACATGCATATAGGAGGAGCGCTGGCGGGTCGCCACATTGCAGCAATCTCAGCATCTTACCAAAGAGCTTCTGTGCTTCCGAGTCCTGCTTAGCAGAACTCAGAAGCACACCGAGTGAACGCCGCAAGAACCCTTGAAACAGTAGCGACAATTCATAATACTCTTTGGATCAGAGACTTTCGGAGTTCAATGCCTTCGATGTGCGTATCTGTGTGCGTGTGACCGCTGTTAGATAATGATTATGCGGGCTTCATTAGTTTAATTGAGATAAGAGGTTCATATTGGTTAGGGGTCAAAGTAATCGCCTTACCACACTGGTACGATTATTTTAGGTAAAAAATACTACATAAACATATGTTTGGATTTACAGATAACAACTACTTTAAAACATTGTGTTGTCTGGCATTGAATTAGATACGCCGCCGAATTGCATTTTAATAGCTTTGTTTTTGTGCTAAGTTTAAGGATTTTTGTTCTAAGAAGCAAATCAAGGTGCGGATATGTTGGGAGAGGCTGTCCGAGGAAAACATAGCATGATTAAATCAATTATCTTTTCAGAAAAGGGCAAGTGCGTAGCACCCTCAATCGATGGAAGTGCATGAAAGGATGTGTGAATGAGACTGAGGCGTGTCAGATTCATAGCTTGTGGCGTTCCTTGGTCTCTGCCTACCCCCATGGGTATTGCCATGAGCTTATGTAAGTATGTTTTTGTGCTAAATCATTTAGTTTTGTATGAATTAATGCTAAGAAATCTTTTCAAAGACACAACTCGTGGAGCTAATTGCGTTAAATTTGAATCACTAAAGTTTAATGTATTCGTAATGTGAGTATCATTGTTCTTTGTGCGAAAAACCTTTGTTTTAAAAAAGGTTCAACTGCTGACATTTAAGCAATAAGCACGCGATCCCCAGATCAAAGTTAGTAAAAAGAGACAGAGCAAAACAGCGAATGAAGGCAGTTAGAGGAAATCTGTTAAATTAAAAAAACATTTTGGATTCCGTTAAACAATGCTGAGTATCCAAAACCGACAAGAATGTATGACAAGGTGTGTATATGAGTGAAACAATAAATCTAGACAAGATTAAACCTTCTTGAGTCTAGAGAAAGTGAGAAAAATATCTACGTTGCCTATTCAGTTACAGAAACGCTCATTAAAGTTAATCCTCCAAATAAAACTCTTGCTGTCACTTTTTGTCTTGCTGACGTAGTGAAAGCTAGCAAGAGATTTAATGAAGGATTGACTTTTATGAGCGTTTCTGCAAGTGAGTGTTAGTCGGCGTGGGTTTATGATATTTGTAAAAAAAAATCGTGTTTCTCAAAAATTCTAAAAGCTCTATTTAGTAAATAATTCTCATTTGCCTCATAGCCGAATTATCAATAAGACGAGATTCAACCTACTTCTAGATTCTAGAAGTAGGTGAGAGAAGTATGTCCGTTTTCTCTCTCTGTCTAGGTTTATGACGTAAGTAAAAAAATTACATCACAGATGGTGAAGCCTATGATGAAGATGATGAAATGTATATACATTTTTTTTTCTCACAATTGGTATTTCCATTTGATATATAATTAACATTTTCCGTATAGCCGAATTAACTAAAACATAGTCAATAAAACAACCAAACAATCGTAACAATAAAATCGTTTTTAAGATTCGCAATCCTTTTGAAGCAATTGAAGAGCGCTTATAAAACAGCTCACAGCGTAGTGTAGGTATAATGGCAACAAATTAGTCATGCATGCATTGTTTTGTTTTGCAAGGAGCATGATACGCTGATCGTTAACAAGGTCAATGTAATGTGCTGACCGACGCGTTTATTGATAAAGACAAAAGATACATCAATAATTTTTTTCTCCCCTCCGGACGGAAAGCGTCAATTTTCGTCCCGCTGCTCTAAACGTAGTTATCGCTTTCCACCTCCGTCGAGGAGAAAAATAGTATACTAACCTCGGGCAGTAAATAAGAAAGCCTCAGCACACTTTTCATGAATTACATGAGATCTGAGCCCTTCTTACTTTCCTGTCCTCGGCGTATCATCAACTATAATTTTGTTTGCTTCGTTGGGAAAACGCATTGCACTAATAAACTAAGCTTCGTTTATACAGGGTGAAAAAAACCTGTTGGAACCTTTAGAGGGTGCTTCAGACCATCAAATTAAACAACTTTCACTATGGAGCCAACTTCGAAATCTCGAAAAAAAAATCTGCCGTCCCATACATTTGAGTCGAGGTAGGTACTGCAGTTTTGTATGAAACTGGTGATTTTTTTTTTACGTGATAACGTCTTATAAATTAATGAACACCGGCTGCACGCACGAAAAAGTGTCACGTTCCGTCCGAGCCTGAGCGTGCAAGCGAGAGCGCGGAACAAGCGATAGAGAGGCATGATCGGCCCAAGCGTTGGCTTGTGACACATTTATCATGTAAAACTATCGTCCTAAAGTTGTTCAGTTTGATGGTCTGAAGCACCCCCTATAAAGGCTCCAACAGGTTTTTTTTTACACTCTGTATATTAGATCGTTAGACAATTTAAAAACAATAATATAGGTACAGTATTACCACTTTTAATAAATCTTACGCATGAACACACAGCGACAGATCAACCTACCCATAATTGAACTCTATTTCCATGAACATAAAGTTCAACTATACGGGTAGGTCTATCTGTCGCCTTGTAGGTATACCTGCGCAGTTGACTATTATTAAAACGGCGCAAATCAATCATGGTACCTACTCTACAGTTACACGCAAATATGACCTGCTTCTATTGGCCGATCGATTTCACGCTTAGCATATTGATACTCGGTCATTAGACTGCATGGTAATCAATTACACACTTTAAAGTAGTAAACATAAAGTTTAGTATATCATTGAGTTCAAGTATGATCGAGAAATGTTTGTCAACGCAGCGAGTCGGGAAAATCTCAACTACCCATTAAGGTGAGCGCATATTATGACAGGCCACATCGGGGCGTACTTCGCACACTAGAGCGGGCCGGGTCGGAATGCATTGACGGATTTTTAGTTTGACGTATGACTGACAGATGTAAAAAGTTCCGCTTTGTATATCACGCTACGACGGGCCGCATAGGGGCAGAGCGGGCTGCATCATAAAACAATGCCCGCTTCGCCCTAGCGTGTAGTTTGCTTTAGATCATATAAATTGTATAAAGAAGCGATTTGGGCTGATTTTTGCGTTGCGGCCCGTCGTAATATTCGCTTACCTTTACGGAGTTGCAGAAACGCTCATTAAAGTTAATCCTCCAATAAATCTCTTGCTAGCTTTTACTACGTCAACGAGACAAAAAGTGACAGCAAAAGATTTAATGGAGGATTAACTTTAAGGAGCGTTTCTGCAACTGAGTGACAGCACAGACGGCGTAGGCTAAATAATAGGGGCCCGTTGGCGCCCTTTGGGTACGGAACCCTAAAAAAAACACGTACCTTCACAACCACCACTGCTCCTTTTGCTCTGATTAAGTTTCTTATCCGCATAAGCCAGCCAGCGATCTCCCAGCGTCAAGGGGTTTATGGGCGCGCTCCCTCCCAACGGGCACGGGCACGGGTAGCACGTGGTTATGGCCATGCGGTCCTCTAGCGTGCCCGCGTCGAATACTGCGAACCGTTCCGAGAAGGAAACCACGACGGAGCGCTTGTTGGCGAGAACATCGAGGATTGGGTTCTTGAATTTTATGCTTTTTACCTGTTGACAGAATTGCAGGGTTAATACGTTGACTTGCTAACTTATGGACGCCGGATCTTGTTCCAAATTCTCGAAAAAAGTGTTCCAGACTAACCTACATAAACGAAAGTAAGTGTTAGTAATATAATCAACTAAAAACACTGAAACCAATGAGCGTTTTTCTTTTTGTTTTCTAGAGGGATCGATAGATGGCGCTACGGTTTGTGCGAAGAAACGTCAACATTTCAAAAAGTGTTTCTTTAAAATAGTAAAGAGTGAAAAGATGATCAAGAAGATGCCAACGCATCTTTTAATGACATATTTCATTATTTACTAATCATTTTAATCGAAAATTCTAAACTTTTACGCCTGACATGGCTGAATGGGCTCGACCCCTTGGCATTAAAAAAAAAGGCAGGCACAGACTTGACCAGATTTTGACAGGATCTCGCTTACGGCTCTGTGGGGCGATAAACATGCCATCTGTCGAGTTTTTTAGGAACTAAATTTAAAAAAGAAAAGAAAAACGCTCATTACATTTTTTTTTTGCTTGCGTAGTTTTACAAATTCTTACAGCACAGAAGCGCGGCACTGGCGTGTAATTATTTCTCTTTAATTGTTTTTTTGGTTCGGACACTTTTGAGCGCGGACCCTACGTCAAGTAGTTAGTAAGTCAATGGGTTAATATATCTTAGGTACTTGACTATCGTCCAGTTGACGACCTGGGGCTGTAGTATGGCAGCGTGATACAGCGTTATCGCGCCTTAGCTCTCTTTACGTACTCAGTACGTCCAAGCGTTAAGGTACCGTTACGTGGAGGGAGGAGGGGATCGAAATTTTGATAATTTTGCGTTACGTAATTTGTGAACGACCCCCATGAACAAAATGTTATGGAAAAGTTTATGCAGTTTTTGCATCGACCGACTGTAGTTAAAGGTTTTATTTTATTTGGTTTTCAAGTACAGTATAATTAATTAATAATCATAATTTTATGGGTGGGTACCAAAGTTAAATTTGCTAAATCGTTCTATTATCATAGCAATTTATGGCACTTAAAACCCCATCGCATACTCGTGTTCACACCTGATGTGTGTGTGACTAATAGACATTTTTTCCTGTTTGGGACACTGCCAAGTTCCTTCCCACTACATTATTGAAATACAAAAATTGTTGTTAGCACTTGAATTGAGTCCCCGTCTGCAATAGAGGGGAGTCAGTTTTCCTATCTTCTTTTATTAAGGCCGTTACAACCTTAGATCAAAATAAAATTAATGAATAGGCCTTACGCGAACATTTCAAAACAGAAAAATGAGGCAAAACAAATGAAAGGTTTACTTCAAATTTGTATGCAAGTGCCCTAGAAATGGCAGATAATGGCGCTAGTTTGTATGGACCAAGTGCACCAGTAGTGTGATTCAACTTACCGCGCTTTAGGCCTATCCATTAATTTTATTTTGATTACAACATAGATTAGTGTTGTGAGTGGTCGCCTGTTGATTCTGGATCATATTTAATAAACGTAGCAATTGTAATTTGTAATGACAATTCAGGGTGCTGGTTAGTAATGACGCTAAAGATGCAATAGGTAATGTGTCACTAACATTATCAGCAATGTACCCTAAATTGTCATTGTAAATTACAATTGTCACGTTTATTAATTAAATAGGGCCCTTGTCTACCGGAGTTTGGTGGGCCTATGTCCAAAATTTATCCAAGAACGAGCTTTTATCCGCGACTTCGTCCACGTGGATTACCCTTTAGGGGTCGATTTATGAAAAATACTTTCTTAGTGAACCCTTACATCTTGTGTAGAATATATTCCAAATATCATGTTTCTATCTTCAGCTGTTTAGGCTGTACGTTTTTTCTCAGTCAGTCATTCAATCAGACACGGAACTCTTTTATAAGTATACATTATTTCTAAGCCCTATAGCGTAGAAAGAGAAGAAACTAGAATAAAGCACGTGTCTTGTCATATCACTCAGTAAGAGATGCACATAGCAAATTCGCTCTAGTTAAAAAAGAAGATCGCTACTTAATGCTGTCCTTATCGACGTAGCCACTTTTTTGTTCTACGACGGCTGTCTGGCTCCGGAGTCAGACAGCTATTTTCATACAAATTGTATTGGATTTTATGACTATCGCTGTCTCATACGCGGTTAGACTGATGTTTCGTCTATAAGCGTAAGCGAAAAATACTTCGCCTATGCCCTATAGTTATTATACCTTACGGAATAGAGGAACTGACATTAGTTGTCAAATGAAACCGTTTTTGGGAACTGTTTGACAGCTTGTCGGCATGGTGAAAATTTGAGCTCGGTGAATAACGTGAAATCGTGGATAATTTTGTGAGTGTTAATATAATTACAAAAAAATATCCACGATTTCACGTTAGATTGCATTGACCTCTTATATTTAGATTGACAAAATATTCAGAGCTCGAATTTTCACCATGCGACAAGCTGTCAAACAGTTCCAAAAATGGTTCTATCTCGCGTCACGTGTCTCTTTCTATTATACAAGGGTGCCGCTAGGTACATCTCGCTCTCTCAGCCGTCAGTTTCTCTAATCCTGGTATAGTAACTGGTGGAACTTTATGTTCTAAGCATTATTTAATTTTATTATTCCTATAAATTATTATTTAAATGTTTCGTTAGAAATCTCCAACTTGACAGCTACCTAGTGGGCCTAAATAAAAGATAAATTATCTAACGACATTGAAACGAATTGAGTGGGAGTCGAATTAAATCCACTGATAAAATAATCTTGACAGATATAAATCTATATCTTTTTTTATTTGTTCCTTAATAAACAAACATCGTACGACTTTGTAATGATAACCTAGAAGTAAATATAGATTGACATTGTAGTAAACACTGAAATACTGAAGGTCGGTTGTGACGGTGGAATTCGTTGTTTACAAGAATTCCTGCTTTATCAAAAATAACATAACTATGTTATAAAATCCCTTAATCTATTATATTGTTTTGGAAATTTATTGTAGTCCGTTTCTGCAAGCAAAGTAATAAAATGTCATTCAACAATCAAACGAAGACTGGCGCGTAATTGTTTCTCTTTATGTGTTTTGTTCTGCCTCCGTGGTCTAATGGTTAAGAGCATTGGGCTCTTGACACGGAGGTCGTGGGTTCGATTCCCACGGGGGACACCTAGTGATGTCACTTTGTGCGTTTTTCCCCAGTTTGTTAGGACATTGCAGGCTGAATCACCTGATTGTCTGAAAATAAAGATGATTCCGTGCTTCGGATGGCACGTTAAGCTGTTGGTCCCGGCTACTATCTCTGGTAGTAGTAGACGTTACATAAAAACCACGTCAGAGGCCGTAAGGCGGTTTGAATAAACTCTGACACCAGGGCTTGCCCACACGATAAGAAGAAGATGTGTTTTGTTTCTCTTTTGGTTCGGACACTTTTGAGCGCGGAACCTATGTCCAGTAGTTGCTAAGTCAATGATTAAGGGTAGAGACACATTGGCCGACGACGAACGACGGCGGGTCCATACAAAAAACACCTTTAGTTTGGGAAGCCGTCCACCGTAGTCTACATTGTCGCAAAACGTAGTGATTACTTGCTCAGTGATTGTCGCCGTCGGTCAATGTGTCCTGGAGCCTGGAGTGCAATTCTCTAAGCGTCACATCGCTGTCAAAAACATTGACGAGCTCACATCATCCAGATCGTCGGAGGTTTTATATGAGTTTGACACATGAACGACGACGAATTTAAGGTTGTGACGATGTTTGCGCTTAGTGAATTGCATTGCTGACCCTAAGGTAATAATGAGACTGACCTGTTCGCCGCCCCTAATGGAAATGAAGCTGAGCGAGCAGAAGCTCGGCCCGGGGCTGGCGGAGTCGCACAAAGCTATGAGGGGCCGCTTCGCTGTGAAACAGTCGCCGTGCTGCGGGGTAGGCAGTATACGGAGCACCCTCACTGGGGACGAAAGTTTACGTCATTTATTCAATATACACACAGTCAAGGCTGAAAGTCAATCAGGCAATGGAGAAGGCTATGCTCGGAGTTTCCCTGCAAAATCAGAAATGAAGAGATCCTCATAAGAACTAGAGTAGCTGACATAGCCCAAAGAATCCGGTATGTCAAGTTTTTTTTTGGAGGGCTAAATCGAAAACAATTTCGAGAAAATTATCTCCATAATAATATTTTCTACGTCAGACATTTTAAAATGAAGGGATTACAGATATTTTTAATTAAGAGAATATTATTCCGAGAGCGAAAATGCGCGCTGCATAAAAACGTACTATGGTGATATTTTCAATACTAACCAATTAAAGTCAATGAAATTTTGCAGAAACAATCTAGAAACAAATCTCTATGCTTCTATAGAGTCAGATTTTCGTTAAAATATACAGTTTCAATGCTAGGATTAATTTAAGATTTGTATGGAAATCTTTGAGGCACTGTAACTTGAAAACTATACATTTTAACGAAAATCTGACTCCATACAAGCATAGAAATTTGTTTCTAGATTGTTTCTGCAAAATTTCATTGACTTTAATTGGTTAGTATTGAAAATATCACCATAGTACGTTTGTAAGGAGCGCGCTCCAAATAATATACCCTTAACTAACGTCGTTTTTCGGTATATGCATTTTTCATGAAAGAGATAGAAGACGATAAAAAGCGTATTGCAATAGCTTATAACTGTTTTGTTTTCAATTCGATTGTAATTTCGTTTTAACATTTTGTTATTAAATTTTGCCTTTTTTTTATTCGTTATAAATAAGATATGAATTTCCAATTAGTCATCATCCCTATTGGAGCTTCATTGTAGGCCGGGGAGCGGCAACCGACACGCGACCACCCAATAACAGACCTAAAAACCAATATTTGAGATGTAATGATCACCTGTGCCTTGTCTCCATGATAACACCTCCTGGGCTTCTCCAGTGGGAGGGATCAGCCAGACTTGAACGCCGGAGCCGTAGCCCAGGATCAGAAGGAGGGGGGAGATGTCATCGCTGTCTCCTTCGGGTGTGGGCTCGTTTATATCTGCTGTCTCGAACCTGGGTATGTAAAGTTGTAATGTGAAAAGTAACTCTAGAATTCTTCAAATTCAAGCGTTTTAATACTCATTGTGATTTGAGATTTTTGTGTATTAATATAGTTTTTTAGGTATAACCACAGATTACAAATTACTTGGTAACAGATACACAACTTCCTTAAATTCTGACGCTTTAATCACATACTGCCAGACGATACGCGCAAAAATTTACCTAGTAAAGCTTACCACCGCCTTTTTATTACTTCGTACAGCGCGTAATGTATGCGACGTTGCCGCCTGGAGCGAGTGGCAGAAATCAAACAAGCGCATCACGCGATGCGCATCAAATAAATTCATACAATGCAGTGGACCGCGATCGCTGGTCGCGGTCTCTTCTAGCTAGCCCGAGAGCACAGCTTCAGAAAATGAACACGATATTGTCCAACCAATGTGAATATACATTGTTCACCTTTCCAAAGGTCACCCTCACCTTACTGCAGTCAATAATTGCACGTTGTATCGATTTTGCTCGCCTGAGAACTGAAAGTTATATTATGCATAAGGCCCGGTATCCACTGCTCCAAAGCGGAGCGGAGCTGTGTAAAATTCAATCGAATTGCTCAAATTTTCTCGCTGATCAGAATCAAGCTACCTATTCTGCAGTGCTTATCGAGACTGCAGTACAGTAAGTACTTTTACCAAAATTGGGCCACATCTTTTACGAAATCCTTGTAACAAGCTCTATATGATCATACTTAATCTTTCACTCTTCCTTACCGTTTCTACCTCTTCCCAATGAGATATTACAAGGATCAAAGTTGCATTACAGAGCTGGTCACAAGGATCCCGGAAACATACTAAAGTCTTGATAAGCACGGCAATATTTTATTGCTTGATTTTAACGCATCTCCGCTCTGCTTTGGTGGATTTCTGGCCTTAGTGACGTCACTCACCGAGCCCACTGTATAACGTCCTTGGGGTCGACGGCGGCCGAGGACAGCGTGACGTCGTTAATGAAGCCGGAGACCGCGTCGATGATCGTGCGGTCGCTCGGCGGCTGCGACGGCACCGTGAGCGGCCCCCCGGCCCGCGCGTGCCGCGGCGACTCCGCTGACATGCTGAGTTCTAGTCGCCTGCAAACAGTATTCTACTCTAGGGTGCCTGTCCATTGACGCGTTGATAGGCGGCGGAGCGAAGAAACGGAGTTTTATTAACCAATAAGATTTCCTAAAATCTCAGCTCCGAGATTTCATGCAAGCTTATTGGTTAATAAAACTCAGTTTCCCCGCTCCGCCGCCTATCAACGCGTCCAGGCCTGTTTCACCACTTCCGGATAAGTTCTTGGTAGCTTGTCTGAAAGATCGTTTCTCATATCTTTCATACAAAATATGTATGAAAGATATGAGACCAGACAGGGTTATCTTTAATGGGTCAGTGAACTTATTAAAATTAATTGGCTTAGTGTTAAAATATACATTTGAGCTGCATCTAGTAATTAATTTCGTTCTAAATTTATTTTTATATAAGGCCAAATTTTTCAACATGTTGATGGTTAAAAGGTGGAATAAACAATTAATTAAAATCAAGTTAAAAACAAAACAAATTTTAAATTAAACCATTGCAGTAGAATTATCATACTCGCAAATTCATTCAATTGATGTTAATACAGGTTGATGTACCTAAGTATTCATTTAGTACATAAACAACACGAAAATAAAGGGACTTTTTTCATCATGCTATTAAGTGTAGCTAGATCAAGTAGTTCAGAGCATTTATCTGCAGAGATAAACCACGCTGCACACCGTTAAACCGCGTCAGCATCTGCTAGTCAGTCCCCAGCAGAATGTCTGTGCCCGATAACAATTGTTTATGTATTGTGTTTGGTATAAAAGGTGTAACTAAAAACCCTAGTAATATTTAAGTTTTTTAGAGTTTAGACCATCAAACTGAACGACTTCACTATAGAACGACTATTGAGAAAAAATAAAAAATCTGCTGTCCCATAACATTTAAGTACAGTCTGTACAGTAGTACCAACCACCACCAGGTTTACTATTTCTTACTGATCGATGTATCAATTCAATTCAATTCATTTATTGCTTTCATGTACAGTATTTAAGGTCTTATAATGTGATTAGGTACCAGTACATGAACCCTGTTGATTAGGGGCAGGGCATTGCAAATTAAAGGCATGCAAGATAATTAACAACAATTCGGTATGTCAAGTTTTTTTTGGTCGTCATTTTTATATTTTTTACGGATAGAAGACATAATTTTAAGACACCTATTTCATTTTTATTGCGATTCATCGAGTTTATCAATATAAATTTAATTTTTAAATTATTTTGATCTGTAATCTCTAAGTGCAAAAACGGTGGAGAAAAAATAATTCGAACTCCATGGAGAAACACTACCTACTGCTATATTTAAAAAATATAAAACGTGCCTCCTCTTTCTAACTCTATGCTGGAAACAGATACGGCAACATCAAATGTCAAATTCTGACATTGTGAATGTATTTTTTTTCTTAATGGCCGGGTATTTCAAGTTGATTTTATGTTTAACAAGGAGTTCACAGGTATGCCAGTGACGTCACTGAACGTACCGAAAAACGACGTTATTTTATTAAAAATATTTGTAATCCTTTCATTTTAAAATCTTTGACGTAGAAAATATGATTATTGAGACAGTTATCTCGAAATGGTTTTCGATTCAGCCCTCCAAAAAAAAACTTGACATACCGAATTTCAACAATGAACATAAAATAAATATGTAATTATACAATTAAAATCGGTCAAGTGCGAGTCGGGCTACTCGCGCATCGAGGGTTCCGTACCACACCACCACAGAACACAACATATTAACATTGAAAAAAACTTTTTTCTTCGGGACCTTAAGCGTGAGACCGACTCGCACTTGGCCAGTGTTTATTATTTGTTGTTATACTGTAGAGTTTTCTCTATAATCACGCCAAGTTTGACGCTTGCATGTATTACCGTTATTACTATAGAGCGAGAAGAAAAAACGTCGATAAAAACTAGTTTCTTGTTGAGAACCCCCCTTAATTTTTTACTTTTAGACATTTTTATTATTTGTCAACAAATCCGCCGTAATAACGCATATTCTGTGAAAATTTCAACTATCTAGCTATTACGGTTCAAAAGTTACAGCCCTAAATAGGCTTAGTAATAGGGTCCCGTTTTTACCCTTTGGATACGGAACCCTAAAAACATTGAAAGCATCAATTGACATGAAAGAAGAATTGGATAACAAAGTCCAGCAGGTGGGAATTATTGTTAAACTGTGTTGGATTCTACCATATAGGAATGGTCCCACAACAAATCATTAGCTTTTAATTCAAATTTCATCATCATCATCACAGCCTATATACGTCCCACTGCAGGGCATAAGCCTACCCCAAGGTCCCTTTGGGCGTTAGTCCACCACACCAGCCCAATGCAGATTGGTAGACTTTACACACACATTGGAATTTTGCAAATCCACTACACATACGCCATACGCCTAAGACGCTCACGACTATATCCTCCGAGAGGGTAGAGATATTATGAAAACTCAGAACATCCACGTTTCACTAGTAGTACCGAAACTGTGACCAAAGTAAAAATATTACAAGCTTTTTTTAAATGTTGTATCTTACACATTTCTTTACAAGAAAAGGAAAGTATATGAACATTATTATTACCACATAATGTCACTGTTGTTTCCAAGATTATGCACCAAAGCACATACCTTATAAATGAACTAATACTTCTCAATACTTTCTTAACAAAAGTTTAATAAAATGCACTACTATGCAGCAGGCAGTCTAGATTTGAAAGGATTGCTATATATGTCAAGAAATGTATTACTCAAAGGAATTTAATATTGTGAAACTATGTTATCCTCTGTCCTTGACTTTATAGTCACCACCTGTGAGATGTGTTAAAGTAGTTACCATTATTTAGTTATTAATATTATGATTTCTTTAAATAAGGTTAAATTGTGCAGATCATAAATTGATCCAGTCTATCTATCCTATCTACATATACAGGGTGTAAGGAAAAGTATCATTAACCTTTAAACCACATACTCTAACTACCCATCAAACTGATTAATTTTACTATGGGAGCAAACCTGTCAGGACACAAAAAAAATCTGCTGTCCCATACATTTGCACCGAGTAGGTATTGCCGTTTACTATGGAACAGCTGATGTTTTTTTGTTCTGACAGGTATGCTCCCATAGTAAAAGTTGTTCAGTTTGATGGGTAAAATATATGGTTTAAAGGTTAACACTTTAACTGCTGACAACCTACCCCGTAGGCTCACACCTCCACACAACACACCAACTCACACCTTGAGTCAGATTTTTATAGCATTCCACAGTGTTAGCACTGCGTGAGGATCATTGTTTTGAGCTTAGCAGCGAAAGTGTTAACTGCTGACGACCCACATCGTAGGTCAGCGACAAATGGGCTGCACATTGTAGGTCAGCGACAACTCAAACGTAGAGTCCGAATAGTATAGCATTTCATGGTGTTAGCACTATGCGAGTATAATTGTTTTGAACTGAGCAGTGAACGTGTTAATGATACTTTTCATTACACCCAGTATAGGCTGATGATGATGATGATGGTTCCAACAATTGTTTTGACCTTTATAAAAGGCTTTATGGCCTCAGTTTGGTCTCAGAACAATGTAAAAATGCATAAGTATAATTTAATGTTATATTTCGATACATAGCAATATAACAAAAGCTTAAGTCTAGGTATCACAGTCTATGCTTGAAAAAATAACAAATTCAAGGCAAAAATCGATAACAACACTTTTATGTAAAATAATGCAGATTATGTGCATATTACATAATTACCAAAACAAAAATAAACACATACCTGACACTAATGAATATGCAGTTGCTTAGAACAAAACCAAAGAAAAGAACTTCAATAAAATGTTATCGTAAAACAGCTGGCAGGTATAAGTACAAAGCTAGGTAGGTTTGTATATCACCGAGGACAAAGGAAATCGATGATAATCTATCTACTCTTCTTCAAAAAGCTTCTAACATCACTAAATACGCTAAAACAAACATACGAAATACGTCTTATCTTAAAACTCACCTTGTTTACGAAAACAATTCTCATTTTAAATCCATTTTCGAATAAATTGAAATTGCGTCGTTTGTAAGCACTCGAAAACAGTGACGTCACACAAAACAAAAACTACTGAGCCCAAACAAACATCACTCTCTCACGCACTCGTACCCGCACAACTGTATTAATTAATCTTAACGTTCATCAATAAATAAATGGAGAATAAATTAATTTTTATGTACAAAATATACAACAATTCACGAAAACAGATGATTTGAATGACAATACTAGAACGCCCACTTGTTTGTTTCGTAGTGTGTGTGCGTGTTTCATTGTGTTGTGTATAGGAATGGCGTACTGCAACACACACATTAGTAATTTGTCATTGTGTGGAAAAATATAGCGACAAAGAAGAATTTTCCGAGAGACTAGACATTCCTCTAAAATCTAAGTAGAATGAAATGAAGGATTTTATTCTACTTATAAGACATTAAAAAAGAAAAAGTTGTTCCTAATGGCTCGAAAGGTGGCGTTGACACAGACAGGGGTAAGCAACCTTGCAGATAGTATAATAAAAATAAAATAGTAAGAATTTGTGTTTTTAAGTAAGCAGCAAAATATGAACATATATTTCGTCAACGGATGCGTCTGACTCAGTGACATGCATTTTTGTTACCTTTTAGCCTAAAATTTTCGTCTTCGGACCTCTCTCTGGTCAACGCCATCTATCGCCAGTATGTTGAACTACGTTTGACTAGCTGTCAGAAAACTCTCAGAAAACCTAATGACAAATGTAGAAGATTACCTACACACCGAGGACAGGAAAGTAAGAATGGTCTCTGATCTCATGTAATCTGAGGCTATCTTATTTACTGTCCGAGGTTAGTATACTATTTTTCTCCTTGACGGATGTGGAACACAACAACATCGTTTAGCGCAGCGGGACGACAATTGACGCTTTCCGTCCGGAGGGGAGAAAAAGATTTAAATAATAATACGATACGTTCTAATTAATAATTACAAAATGTAATTATTATAGTACCTAGTGAATTACATTTTGCCCAATATTGCATCCATACCACATCAGTTGCAAAATGTTCTCTTTGTCACATCTGCAAAATATTCGTTGACTATGTTATTGACTGACTGACATTTTTAGTTTGTGTGCGCGGCGGGCGCCCTATAAACGTTCCGTTTTAAGCAGAAGACTTCATATCGCACCAAAAAATCGAAATGAATGCGTAAATCTTTCCTCAATCTTGCTTTACTGCATCAGTAGTGGTCGATTTAGAAAGTTGCGTGAATCAAAGTGAAAAGCAAAGCAAGTGAAACATTTCATCTTTGCGTGAAAGGAATGGTGGGGAGTTGACTGAAATCTTTTGTTTTTTTATAACAAAAAAATACTAAACGCTGCACTGCGCTGACTCAATGCATTCATTAAAAACAGCAGTGCTTTTGTTTTTTGTGTTATCTTTGTTCAAACAAATAGAGGCGAAAACTCGTAATGTTTTGCTCATCTACATTGACGACTTGCGACCTCTATCGGATGAATACGTACACTTGCCTAATATAAGTAAAATGGCGGCAAAAGGCGTTACATTCAAAAATGCTTTTGCGCAAGTAAGTTTTAATACTTTTTTTTACGTAGCCTGTTCAATGTCCCACTGCGCTGGGTAAAACCCTCCCCTTTTACTCTCCAATCCTCTCTCCTCTCTTGTGTGCAACTTCTCATAGATTAATATGCTTCTGGCCAACCCTCTAAGAAGGCATCCATGTTGTCTCTTCACCTATTTCTGGGCCGGTGAATCATCCGGGGAACACAGTCTGTGGTGATTTTGGCCCATCTTTCCGAATGCATGCGACAGACATGTCCGGCCCAGTCCCACTTCAGCTGAACTGTCTTGCTTGCGCCCCACGTCCGCTATGCCAGTTCTGGAGCGCAGTTCCGTGTTTCTAACACGATCGGTTAGACTTTTTTTAGGGTTCCGTTCCGTACCCAAAGGGTAAAACGGGACCCTATTACTAAGACTCCGCTGTCCGTCCGTCTGTCTGTCTGTCCGTCGGTCACCAGGCTGTATCTCATGGACCGTGATAGTTAGACAGTTGAAATTTTCACAGATGATGTATTTCTGTTTCCGCTATAAAAACAGAATAAAATAAATATTTAAGGGAGCTCCCATCTCCCATACAACAACGTGATTTTTTTTCTCGTTTTTTATAGAGGTAAAATGTGTAACATGTAATGGTACGGAACGGAACCCTTCGTGCGCGAGTCAGACGCGCTCTTGGCCGGGTTTTTTTTAAATTAAATTTTAAGTAAGTACCTACCTTAGATTATCAAGATAGACAGTCAAAGCTACGAAAGCGTCGAAAAAAATAGGAACCAGTACTGGTTCCAAAACCCTATACATATACACGCACACATACATAATTAGTATGGCACCTCACGCACACCAACCTAAGAAAGTTAGCCCCTTTTGTTTTATACGGAACAAGTGTGAGGCTCATTCTAGACATATCCTTTTTCTAAGGTACCTACCTACCAATAAGATCAAATTGTTATTTTTCATTATTTCAGCAAGCTCTTTGCGCTCCCAGCAGAAATTCGATGCTGACAGGCCGCAGACCGGATTCGTTACATTTATACGATTTCTACAGTTACTGGAGAAACGTTAGCGGTAACTTCACGACTTTGCCCCAGTTTTTCAAGCAGAATGGATACGATACGTATTCTGTGGGCAAAGTGTTCCATCCGGGACCCAGTTCGAATTTCAACGATGATGGCCCATACAGTTGGTCTCATGTTTACCATCCTCCAACTGAAAAGTATAAAGATGCCCCAGTCTGTAGAGACACTTATAATAATAAAGAGCTACATACAAATTTAATTTGTCCAGTAATAGTCGAGGATCAGCCAGGGAAGACTCTTCCAGATTTGGAATCTTTGAATTACAGTCTCAAGATTTTAAGAGAAAGGAACAGTACGAAGCCATTTTTCCTCGCAGTGGGTTTTTATAAGCCCCATATACCATTGAAATATCCTGCTAAATATTTGGGTGAGTGTTAACACTCGGTAGGTAGTTATTAATATTTATATGCTAGTATTATACAAATGGATATTTGTTACCTAAAAATAATAACACTTACTTTAGTTTAAGAGCTTATAGGTATTAGGTACCTTATTACTACCCTTATTGTAACTATGTGCAACACAGGCACACTGATCAAAATAATTAAGAATACGTGTACAATGGGCGAGCTTATCTCTAAAGCGATTTCTTCCAGCAGACCTAATCTATTCTAATGGGGTTAGGAGAGATAGAGCCATAACTACCACCACGCAAGCGCACTCATACCACCACCATACGAATAATTAGTTAGGTACTCTATGCCACCACTATCTTACGGTAGTATCCGGTACCAACTCACGAAGAACGTGTTCCTGTTAAATAGCATCGCATAAGCATGTTATTTTTCTCACGACTATATTCCCCGTAGTTAGTCAGAGATATTCTGAAAAACTCGGAACTTCCACGTTTTACTAGTAGTATCGAAACTGTCCAGAGTGTCACGGGGAGTGAGCCCGTCGCCACTTGTAATGGACAGTGGGTACAATACATGCCTCGAAATTGAGGCATGCAGGTTTCCTCACGGTGTTTTCCTTCACTGAAAGCTAGTGGTGTTACAAATCGTAGATAAATTGCGAAAACTCATTGGTACGAGTCGGCCAGGACGGGGATCGAACCATCGCCTCTTGCACGACAGGCAAGGTTACTCGCCACTGAACAACCATGTCTATTTAGCCCGTTAAATAGGTACCAATAATATATACCTTTACATCTATCAGTAGGTACTTTACTTTCAGATAAGATACCCATTAAGAAAGTAAGGCCACCACGTCACCCAAACATACCAAAAAACATGCCTTCAGTGGCGTACCAACCATGGACGGACATACGCAAGAGAGACGATATAAAACGTCTCGACATAAAGTTTCCTATGGGTATAATGCCTATGAAATGGACGTTAAAAATCAGGCAGAGTTATTATGCGGCCGCCTTGTACGTCGACGATTTGGTTGGAATTCTAATGAGGCAGGTCGATAAGAGGAAAACTATTGTGGTTCTGACGAGTGACCACGGTTAGTATAGATAAACCTTATCTATTTTGTAGTTAGAAATAACACCTTTAGGCTCTGATAACTATAAGACAAAGACTGAACAAAAATAAAATTTCGTATTAGAATTAACTTACCTAGTTACTTACCCACATTACATTCACATTCCCTTAGGACACTTTGCTTATTTATATTCTTATCAAAAGATATTTAAAATTATAACTTCAAGCATTGTTAAAATTAGGAGACATGAGTAAATACCCCACAGAGATAATGGTTCAACAATCGAGCTGATAGGTACCTACACACTATAAGACGCAGCGATGTGTGCGCGCTTCAAACTACGAGTTCACCCGCCGCCCGTGGACAAGTCTCCGCCCGTGGACAAGTCTCAGCCAGTGGACAATCTATGGGTGAACCCGTCCGGTAATCATTTTCTGCTCTCCTTAGAAGATGTCTCTGTGGTGTATTTACTCATGTGCTTAGGCCCAGCCATGCCTGGGCTGAAACTGAATAACCTTCTATAAGGGACTACATCAAAACCGGGAAAAAAATATCAGCTGTTTCGTACATTTGAGTCGATTAGTATAAGTATTAGTAGTTTTGTATGGAAAAGCAAAATTTTTTTTTCGCGATTCCTTTTCAGCCCCTTAGTGAATGTTGTTTCATTTGATGATCCTGATCACCCCCTTAAAAGGAACGCATCTTACTAACAAACAAACAGAATGTATAATTCAATGGTGTTTCAGTTGTTCAGTTTGGTGGTCTGAAGCCCCCCTTAAGTATTCAACGTACACTTATTTAATTTTATACCCTGTATAAACATTCATCTTTTTCTTTTACAGGCTGGTCGTTAGGTGAAAATGGTCTGTGGGCTAAATACACAAACTTCGACGCCGCTCTGAAAGTTCCCTTAATATTTAACGTCCCGGATATTAAACGAAGTTCAATAGAGACACCAGTCGAGTCACTCGACATATTTCCCACCTTGGTCGACCTGGCGGGTTTCTCTAAAACTATACCAAAGTGCCGAGGAACTGATGATAAATCTCGATTATGTTTCGATGGAAAAAGTTTAGTGCCTTTAATGAAAATGAGACATAAGGACAATCCTAACGCATCGTTTGCCATAAGCCAGTACCCAAGACCTAGTCCGCGTCCAGGCATTAACTCTGACAGACCAAAACTAAAACAGATTAAAATAATGGGTTACAGCATCAGGACAAAAAGATACAGGTATACTGAATGGATACAATTTAATAACACACTTTTTACAAGGAACTGGAATAAAATTTATGGCATAGAATTGTATGATCACCTCCATGACAAAGATGAATCAAATAATTTATATTTGGTGCCAGAATATAAACCGATACAAAAATATCTGTCTAAACTATTAAGATCACAAGTGGATCCCAACTCCTAAACGGCGTTGGTTTCGTAACAGTAAAATAATACACTTAAAATATAGAATTATATAAATGCTTGTATACAACACGTCACATTTGTAATTGTATGAAAACTATTTACATATTTTGATGTTCTTCAACATGCATAATTTGTGCTTTTAAATGCTATTTTAGAATCTATGATAATTATAATATATATAAATCTATAATTAACACAATAAATTGACTTAATATAAACAAACATAATAATAAAAAATCTAGATAGCAGGAACTTTACTCAAGTAGCCAGGTTAAATAAAATGTATCCCTTTTTTTTACTAAGGAAGTAATATCTTAATAAACTTTAAAAAGGAGGTTGTCATCTGTAATTCTGTATATTTTGTTTTATGCCAAAGTTATCACATAACGTCGGCATTTCTTGATCTATTTGGATTAAGTATTCTTTTTCTGTTTAACGAAGCTACCGTTACCACCAAGTTGGTCCAATTATAATTTGGTATAGCAAGCACGTATCCAGGGGAGGGGGAATCGGTGGGATTTATCCCCCCTCCCCTCCGAAAATGTATGTCCCTCCCGAATCCAAAGTCTGGCTGGATACGTGCTTGTGGTGAAGATCTGATGACGAGCTTCGAAGCTAGACAATAGAGCTTCTATAAGATGACAGCGAGTCATCGGAGATTAAAGCGATTGTTTCTTATCAATGTACCCCTTGCGTACATTACTGATATCTGACTCGAACTGTGAAATAATAAACACAATTTACTTACTTAAAACATACTGTTTTCCTCTACTATAATATAAATATTGTTTGTTTATTTAACATTAGGTACTCGTCCCTAATATCTATCTATACATAATTATAACAGTTCCGTGACTGCCTAACTGACAGACAACGCACAGCCTAAACCACTAAATATAGAAACAAGATACTTGTAATAGGTTCTACAGAGCATGTAGGGATGCACTGAGAAATGATTTTTAGAAAACCAACCCATAATAGCCCGCGCACAACTAGCGAAGCGCAGCGCAGATAATGTTTTACTGCCAAACCATTATAGACTTTGCTTGCGTTGGAATAACATCGAAAATCAATTAACTAAACTTTCGCCTCAAGTCGCTTTTCAATGCTCTCGGGGACTAGTATCCAACGTGTTAATGAATTAACGCAAAACTAGAAAGTAGTTTGTTTAGAATCGAGAGCAGAATCGAATTATCATTTTCAACTTTCAACTAAGGTAATTTTTTTTAATTATTAAATTATTTTATGTAAAATTTAAAATTTATTGTACTCGATCTCAACCCACCGTTCGGGCACTCTCACCCTACTTACTACCAAAACAAGATTTTTAAAATGTATCCATGTATCGTATGAGGACGATAGCGCTTTCATTCATTACTGAAATGATAACAAATCATTTTGCCTCGAAACTTAAAATGCGAATAACTTTGAATTTTAACTGTGAAAAGATTGAAATTATTGTTTCAATCTAATTATTTTGTTTTAAATCGGTTGGGGTGTATAAAGTTTTGCGCTTATTCATTAACACGTGTTGTGTATAATATATGTGTTTCGATGTTATTTCAACACACGCAAAGTAATAAAGGTAATGGTTTGGCAGTGAAAAATGTTCTGCGCTGCGCTTTACCAAGTGTGCGCCGACCCTCAAAGTAAAGGGTGCAACGAGGTGTTAAATTCCCGAAATCCACGCGAAGTCGCTGTCTAAAGCTAATCTTACAATAAATAGATCTCACTTCGAATGTCATAATAATAATTTGCGACACGTGATAGGTACTAATATCTCTACCAATACATAAAATACCTTCTAAAGCAAACATCATACCAAATTCCTTCTTTCCTCGGACGTACTTCTTAAAAGTGGTTTCCTGGACTTCTGTTCCATTTCAATTTGTTTAAACCTAGCGTATAGTGCACTACTGGCCAGGACAATTATATTAGAAGTCCACCAGAGAGCATTCTTTGTTTCGTTGTACCATTGTGTGGCCATGACGGTCTGGGCACATGCTTTGGCCGTCCCAGATATGTTGTGGGTCAAAGGAGAGGTCACCTGCAAAAGTAATTTCAGTTAGTGACAAAACAAACATAAGTAAGCGTATCTGACAGATCGTTAGACATTTTTAAGAAAGATTATGCCAAACGATCTGTCAGATAAGCTAACAAGAACTACTTTTAAGGGATGAAGAGGGAAAGTAGAAGTAGATGAACCATAAGGTTCTGTGAAAAAAACAATGAGCGTTTTTCTTTTTTTTTTAAATGCTGTTTTCTTATAACTCAATAGATGGCAGTAGTGTCTGTACGACAAACTGTCAAGCAAAAACTTCCTCTGCAATGTCACCTATAGACTTAAAAACGTAGAGATTTCATTCTCTTTGGTTCGGATTTGGAAGACGTCATCAAAAAAATTTTGAAATTATTTTCGATTTCTTTCTTAGCTAAAAATACAGTCCTTTTTCGTTGTTTTTCAGAAAAGCAGTTTGAAGTACCTAAACTAACAAACACGACAAAGTAAATGCTACGATACGAGTTTAATTGACAATGACATTTGACAGCTCAAGTTTTCCTTTTGCCAGTTCAATTTCAGATTTTGCCCTATGATCAAAGAGTTTTTATATTTATTTTAGTCAAATTGTAGTCTTGTATCACCTTAAAGAGTAAATTAGCATAATAAATATAGTTAAATATCATAAAAAATATTTTTCATTATGTTCCAAAAGATTTTTGTTTTTTTTTTCACTTCACTTTTACCCTCATTTCGGGGAAAGATAATTTTCAGTGTTTGACATAGATTCGTATAGACCGTAGCGTCATCTATCGATCTACTATGAAACGAAAAAAAAAACGCTCATTAATATGAAATTTTTCTTCTCTACCAAATTTTAAAGTTTAAAAGTACTTAACTCATTACTTTATACAATTTTTAAATTTTTAACTAAAGCAACGGCACAGTAAAAGCATCTTAGTAAAAAAACGATAAATCTTTTCTTTAATTACTCTGCAGTTTAATAGTATGTAACATCACAAACTGGAACTAGAATGTCTTTTAACTGGTATATTTCCCACACTATTTGATGTAGTGCTAGTGGAACTAACATCATTATAGTTCCATTAAAATGTTTGTCTAAGGGCAGACTACGTATATAACCTACCTTTATTTGTAACGACGTAACATATCCAATCGCAAATCCGCAAACTCCACCAATCAACATTTGAAACCAAAAGTATGAACTATGGAAGTTTGAATAATTTGATAAAACTGTCAATTCTCCATTCATTACTATTAGTGGAAGAAATAGTATTATTGAATATGCATTATTGTAGTAAGACAGAAGCCACACTTCTTGGTTGACACATGGCAACACTTTCTTGGTAAAAATGGAATATAAAGATAGCATAAGGGAGCCTATAACTCCATATATTGTGCCTATAAGAGAGAATGAACCTGAAAAAAGAAATAAATTATGTTTTATTTTGTAGAACAGGTAAATAAACAATATAGGTACCACACCAAGGTAGAGGCATGTAAGGTGGTTTAAACATACTCTTACAGCAAGTTGGCCACATATTGGGTATAGTATAATTTCATTACTTTAAGGGGTGATTAATGATTATACAGGGTGTAAGGAAAAGTATCATTAACCTTTAAACCACGGACTCTACCCATCAAACTGAACAACTTTTACTATGGGAGCAAAACGATCAGAGAAAAAAAAATCTTCTGTCCCATAAGATTGCGTCGAGTAGGTATTGCAGTTTAGTATGGGACAGATGACTTTTTTTTGCTCTGATCGGTTTGCTCCCATAGTAAAAGTTGTTCAGTTTGATGGGTAGAGTCTGTGGTACTTAAACGATAATGACACTGAACAACTTTCCCTAAGACATGCATAGGAAATTTGAAAAAACTCATGGCCTTTCCAAACTAAATGCATATCTCTTAATCTAAGTATCATGAGTACAATCCTCATTAAAGTAATGTTAGGGTTGAACTACACCAGACAGCACGGAACCGCATTATTCCGTCGCTCCATCCTTTTCTGTCACTCAGGAACGTCATTTGCTAGAGCATTAAGATAGACGGAACGCGATCGCGCGCGAAAGCACGCCGCGTGCGATGGAATAACGCGGTTCCGTGCTGTCTGGTGTAGTTTAACCCTAACTGTCTACTCTAACACCCTGTATATGAACAAACCAGGTATCCACCAGGAAATCGTATCAGGCCATAGTATCTATTTATTAGCTCTTATTACCTACAGCAGAGAGTATAAAATATAAATCTTTAGTTACCAAGCAAATTTTCCTGGTCAACACCAAGGTAGAATCCCAAAACTATAAAGGCACAGCACAGAATGCATCTCACGGAGGTCGACTGCCGTAACAGAACCGAGCTCAATATGACATTGAAGACCGTTGTCAATGACCTTCCTATGTAGTAGAATGATACTCCAACATATTTCAAACACAAGTTGTTTGTTGATATCATCAATGTGAACATTATTGACAGTGGTATGACCTGGAAATGAAAGAAATTGGAATAAGAAAAAAAAATTCAAGTAATGTAAAATTTACAGATGAAATGACGTGTCAATATTACAATTCATAAATTATAACAGACCAAAATAAGTCTTATTGGCCTATCTACACCATCCTAATATAATTACTGGTTCTCGGTGATGGTAATTAACAAATGAGAATAAATCGTCCAATATTCACCACTGGCGACATTCGGGATTTTGACGGCCCTTCACACTGCGCTGTCACACCAGTGTGAACGTCTAGACGGAGAGCTGGCTACGAGTTTTCAAAATGATAAGGTGTAGTGAAATTTTTTATGGAAAAGCCTTCCTTCCTAGCTGTCAAGTACATTGCACTGACGGGCAGAAGTCTACCTCGGGGAGGGAAGCGGGGGTGGGGGGTCAATCACGTCAATTTTTAATCAAAATAAAATCATCGGTGTAGTTCAGAAATTTTGTGTAATTATAGTTTTTAGCAGTAGAAATAACGTAAAATTATTGGCAGAAGTCTATGTCGGGGATAACCCGTTGGCAGAAGTCGATAAAGTTGGTAAAAATTAGTCAAATTAAAATGATAAGGTGTATTTCTGCCAATTTCGTTTTTATATAGTTTATGGCTTCAAATAGCTATACATAAATTGGCAGAAGTCTAAATGGTGGCTAAGTATATGAAAAAATGACTTTGAGTTGTGTCATTTTTGTACATTTTCTTATAATTTGTTCGACCAAGTATTGAAAATGTTATAGTATGTTATATATTTGTAATCTACTCACAAAGCCCTTTCATTTGATACCCCACATGGTATGTTGGAAAGATAATTGTTTTCTTCTTTTGACTGCTATCTTCACGACGTCACAGATTCAACCCCCACAGTCTGACTGCATGTCATCTCATATATTTGTCTTCAGAATTTCGTAAAATCATTGTGGTGGTACAGGTAAAGTATAGTTTTTGGTCCATAGATCACCGAGGTTCCAGTGCTGCCCTCAATCGAATATTTTATCTTTCTGCATAATTAACCAACATTTTCAAAAAACAAGAATGTTACATTGAAGTCATTATTGGTTTTCGATTTATCCAAACATTATACAGAATGCTTTGTTTTTTGATTGGAATACATCTACAGACGGAGTGGCGCGGAAGGACTCCGATGAGCTGGTGACATATTATAAAAAACTTATTGACAACTACCCGCCGAAATATTTTACTAGACAACAAGATCGTAATAGGTACTTACCAAATTCTATTTCAACAAATTTTTGTCATTTCTGCAATAATATCTACCTATTGAAAGGTTCATTCCGAAAAGTATATAAAAGATAACGGTCACTCAGTCAGTAGGTATCCCTTCCGGTACGGGTTACGGGTATTTACTAATATACATGGTGTAACAAAACACCATATACCTACGTAATTGAAAGTCTGGCTTTTACTCCTCTCTGGCCACCCTCAGGAAACGTGAAAAAAATCAGCTGTTTCATATATGTATTTGAGTCGAGTGTAGTTAAGCTGTTTTATATGGAGCAGCCGATTTTTTTCGCTCTTCCTAAGGGTGGCTCTATAGTAAAAGTTGTTCAGTTTGGTGGTCTGAATTCACCGTTTAAGTACTTGCCAGGATGTCTCTTACACCCTGTATAATATTTAAAGGGGTAATTCAGATCATCATTGACAACAAAAACAAAAACAAAATCTGCTGCCGTAGGTACGACTCAAATGTATGGAATGGAATAGCAGATTTTTTTTTTCACGATTTCGATGTTGGTCCCTTAGATCTCAGAAATTGTTCAGTTTGATGAGTAGAATGATGATGAGGATGAGTAAGGTAGGTATCCGTATTGACTAAAAATGTACCCTCTAGGTACTTATAGGTATTTCAAATTATTTACTGAATGTATCGATTTAGGGTAGAACTACACATGGCCGCACGCGATCGCATTTTTCCGTCGCTCCATCGTTTTCTGTCACTCAGGAACGTCATTTGTTAGAGCATAATTATAAGATAGACGGAACGCGATCGCACGCGGCGTGCTGTTCCGTGCTATTCCGTTCCGTCTATCTTATATGCTCTAGCAAATGACGTTCCTGAGTGACAGAAAAGGATGGAGCGACGGAAAAATGCGATCGCGTGCGGCCATGTGTAGTTCAACCCATAGTTGTTGTTTATAGATATTAGTAACTAAACCATTAAATAATTTGAAATACCTTAGTTCTAGTTCTGGAATATGGCTATGTGCACAACACTAGCGCCCCTGGCTGGTGTCGTACCGCCGTTAATTACTTCAAGTAACATTTGTTAGTTAAAGTTTGTTATTTCATAATAAAGTAATGTAAAAACTAAAGAAATTAGCAATATTATCGATATTAAAAATAACTATTTGCTAGAATCCAAGATATTTGCAATGCCAATTTCCGTACCAACTTTTATCCCAGTTTTCACACCTTTGGAGATAAAATTTCAAAAAAAACCTTTTTTGTTCAGTTTGGTGGTCTGAATTCACCGTTTAAGTACTTGCCAGCCATGGTGTTCCAGTGGCGAGTAACCTTGCCTGCCTTGCACGAGGCGATGGTTCGATCCCCGCCCAGGAGTGCGATTTTTGAATGTCATACGTTGAACTCAGCAGTTGAAAATGTCAAAATTACTCTGGAGATATGCATCTTTCTAATGCTGATTTGCCTTTAAAAAATCATACTACAGGAGAGAGATTTTTGAGAGTCAAATCCGCAGTAGAAAGATGCATATCCCCATACTAATTTTGACATTTTCAACAGCTGAGCTCACCGAATGAGATTCAAAAATCGCACTCCTGGAGTGCGATTTTTGAATGTCATACGTCGAACTCAGCAGTTGAAAATGTCAAAATTACTCTGGAGATATGCATCTTTTTAGTGCTGATTTGAGTTACAAAAATCATACTCCAGGAGTGCGATTTTTGAAAGTCAAATCAGCAGTAGAAATCTGCATATCTGCAGAGTAATTTTGACATTTTCAACTGCTGAGTTCAACGTATGACATTCAAAAATCGCACTCCAGGCCGACTCGTACCAATGAGTTTTCGGAATTTATGTACGATTTGTAACACCATTGGCTTTTCGGTGAAGGAAAACATCGTGAGGAAACCTACATGCTTCAATTTTGAGGCATGCATTGTACCAACTGTCCATTATAAGTGGCGACGGGCTCACCCCCCCGTCACACTGGACAGTGTTTCGGTACAACAGGTGAAACGTGGATGTTCTGAGGTTTCAGAATATCTCTGACCTCGGGGAATATAGTCGTAAGCATATGCTTATGCCTTTTTAGTGAGCACCTAAGATGCCAATAGAAACATCCATGCTAAATTTTAAGTTTGTAGTCTTTACAGTTTTGGAGATTTCGTGTTGAGTTACTGTATGGATTTGCATAGATTCAAGCATATTTTACACAGCTTGTCCGACCAAAGTACATA
Source organism: Agonopterix heracliana (assembly GCA_963693445.1). Classification (NCBI taxonomy): domain Eukaryota; kingdom Metazoa; phylum Arthropoda; class Insecta; order Lepidoptera; family Depressariidae; genus Agonopterix; species Agonopterix heracliana. The sequence goes on along the minus strand of OY856312.1, from coordinate 4,007,372 downwards.
TTTCTGCCACCGCGGGCGCTGACAGTTCCCATCACCACTTCGCACATAGCCAGTGACAACAGTAAAAATAAACATTAAAATTTAAAACTTTTAAGGAGGTTATAAATTTAGCTCAGAACATCAGTTTTTTTTTCGTGATTTCTATGTTGGTCCCATAGTGAAAGTTGTTCAGTTTGATGGTCGAAACCACCCCCTTAAATGTTTATTTGTAATTTTTTTGTAACACCTATTTAACTTTCTGGCCAATTCTGATAAGCAAATATAATTTATTTAACAGAAAGATGTAGGTGGGTCGATCAACTATTTTTTGTCCATACCTGGTCCCAGTCATCTGCATACAATTTTCTCAATGTTCAGGCTCAGGCTCAAGCTCAGGTTTTGCTTGCCCCAAAAATTAATGTTTGTTGAATAACTAAGGATTGCATTTATTAAATGCATACACGGTTTTGCAAAATGACTTGAATTTTACTTGAATTTTGGTGGTTGTCCGATGGACGCTTTATTTCGTTGTCCCCACGCTTTTCGGTCTATCGGACAACCGCTAAAAACTTCTAGTAGTTCAACACAGATGGTGCAATGCGCATGTGTGTAGAAGAATCATATCATTAAATATAATATCCATCTTTCAAAATTAAAATGAATGTCAAGAAAAAAGGAATAATAACGTTTTTTTAAACAGTACTGTGAGGACAAAAAATAGTTGATCTACCCAGGTACATCTAGGATGTAGGTAGGTAGATATATCTTGGTCGTTACTAAAGCTGTTCTAAGAATAAGTAAAGTCCAAGTGTTTCAAATCTCTTTTTCTGTAATTAAAAATGGCCTTAAATTTTCGTTGCAATTTATAGAGTATAGTTTGCAACTAACAAAGATATTAAGTAGGTACTACTTACTGAAAATTCTAGTTGAATTTGCAAATTTCTGGTTAGAGTGGCTAAATATTTTTCTCAGTGGGATTTGTCACCTGAGAAATGCACGTTTTAAATTATGTCCTTATGTCCCCCTTGCATATACAGGGTGTAAGTGTCAGCCTAGCAAATACTGAATCGGTGAACTCAAACCATCAAACTGAACAACTATCACTATAGACTTTCCTCAGGAAACGCGAAAAAAAATCAGCTGTCCCATACATTTGAGACTGGTAGGTACAGCAGTTTTGTATAGGACAGCAGATTTTTTTCGCGTTTCCTGAGGAAAGTCTACAGTGATAGTTGTTCAGTTTGATGGTCTGAGTTCACCGTTTCAGTATTTGCTAGGCTGTCACTTACACCCAGTATAGGGTCCTTCTTAAAATTCTGACACTTTTTTAAGGGGATGATCAGACCATCAAACTGAACAACTTTCTCTGTGGCACCAACATCGAAATCACGAAAAAAATCTTCTTCTCCATACAAAACTGCAAACCTACTCGAGCCAAATGTATGGGACAGCTGATTTTTTTTCGCGATTTCGATGTTGGTTCCATAGAGAAAGTTGTTCAGTTTGATGGTCTGATCATCCCCTTAAAAAAGTGTCAGCATATTAAGTTGGACCCTGTATAGCTGTATAAATTGTCAGAACTACACCTAGTAACAAAAATTTGACGTTTACTTATACCACCACAATGATTTTGGGAAATTCTGAACACAAAAATAATATGAGATGACATGCGCTCAGACTGTGGGGGTCGAAATTGTGACGTCATGAAGATTGCAGTAAAAAGAAGCAAACAATTATCTTTCCAACATAGCATGTGGGGTATCAAATGAAAGGGCTTTGTGAGTAGATTACAAATATATAACATACTATAACATTTTTAATACTTGGTCGAACAAATTATAAGAAAATGTAAAAAAATTCCATAATTTAATTTCATTTTTTCATACACTTAGCCACCATTTTGACTTCTGCCAATTTATGTACTGCTGTTTGAAGCCATAAACTATATAAAAACGAAATTGGCAGAAATACACCTTATCATTTTAATTTGACTAATTTTTACCAACTTTATCGACTTCTGCCAACGGGTTATCCCCGACATACACTTCTGCCAATAATTTTACGTTATTTCTACTGCTAAAAACTATAACTACACAAAATTTCAGAACTACACCAATGATTTTATTTTGATTAAAAATTGACGTGTTTGACCCCCCACCCCCGCTTCCCTCCCCGAGGTAGACTTCTGCCAGTCAGTGCAATGTACTTGTAAGCTAGTAAGGAAGGCTTTTCCATAAACATTTTCACTACACCTTATCATTTTGAAAACTCGTAGCCAGCTCTTAGTCCAGTCGGGAGAGGAGAACGGCCTATTGCGCCGAACCCAAGTAATGGGATAAGGGCTGGAAAATGATAATTTGCCAACAGCGGAGACAGAGCAGTGGTGATGACTGGATTTCTTCCCATACATCCCCACTAGATCTATCATCATCGTTGTTGGTGGTAATTGGGAATAGACAAAAATTTTATAATGGCTAATTATGCCAGTGAAATCACAGTTACTGTGAAGCAGAGGAAACGCCCATACACCTCCTCTGCGAATGTAAAGTGCTCATGCACAGCAGGAGTCACCATCTGCGTGGGTATGTGGTAACACCTACTGACATTAGGGACGGGGAGGTCCCATGACCAATAGCTACCGTAACCTGAACAGATCGATTGTAGCTGTCACCCTTGACCTAAAGGTCATTTCCTAGGCCCACAGACTTCATGAACCGTGTTATGTTTTTGGATACAGCAGGAGTCACCATCTGGGTGGGTATGTGGTAACACCTACTGACATTAGGGACGGGGAGGTTACGGTAGCTATTGGTCATTGACCAAGCCCTTACAACCAAGTAATAATAATAGTAGGTAATAGGGCCACTGCAATAATAAGCAATGTCATTTTTACTTTATTAATATGCCAAAAAAACGGAATAATATAAAATGCAATACATACATCTGAAGTGCTATTTTTGAACGGCGAGATTCAAAATCATGACCTAAAGAATACACAAGCTTCATACTTCATGTTTAGGTCATTTTCTACTACAGATTGCAACATATTACTTTCCGGAGTCACGTTGCAGGGTTTGCCCCGAACGCTCGTCCTTCGCGTGTTGTTCGCGCGGTTCGCGTTTCAGCCTGCCACGAGGCTCCGCAATCCATCTCAGCTGTGTCCTTACTCAAAAACAATCCTCGAGATTGGATAGATACTCCCTCAAACCACTTGACATTGGCGGAAATGCGGTGCTAACGCACAAGCAAGAAGTCCATTAATTATAAATTTAAAAAAATATATTCCTTTCCAAAATCGCACTCTTTGTGTCACTTCTTTAGTGTCATATTATCAAGAACTCAAGGCACTAACAGAAAAGAGATAAGATTGGTGAATACTCCACCGACAAGAGCATAGCTCTTAAATAAGATTATAATGATACATACGAGTACATCATAATCTAGTCACCATGTAAATCAAAAAGGGTCTAGTTGTCTGGCTTTGAGTTAAAGTTTGATTCGGCATCTAGATCAATGACATGATCATATGGAACTGCCTTATTTGTATCATAATCAGTTTTGTTTCCTATTGTATTTTGCTTTTGGTGCAAATAAAGTTTATTTCATTCATTTGGTCATTCAATAACCAAAAACTGGGTTGAAATGCCGACAACTGGACCCTTTTTGCCTACATATATGATTATTACCTGTTTCACAACATCAGCATCCCACGGAGAGCCTTTAGGAAACTTGAATACTCCAGGAATGCCTCCAGTTTGGCTCAACGTGAAACATATTGTGAACGATACAATACATTGGAACCAGGTGATGAACAGAGGAGCATCTAGCGCCACCGACTGCCCACTTAGTAAGGTTTTGTTTACAAATACTGTCGCTATTGATACTATCCTGAAACATGTTTACACAAAATGTTAGTTAACATTGAAATTAATAATTTTTATGCATTGAGCATTGATATCATAAACATATCAATCAATAAGCATCATAAACATATACAAGGTGTTTCATAAGATCATAAGTAAAAATAAATATTTAAAACTCTTAAGGGGGTTGTTAAGACCGTCAAACTGAACAACTTTCTCTATGGGACCAACATCGAAATCGCGAAAAAAAATCTAATATCCCATACATATTTTAGCCCGAGTCGATTTGTAGAGTATAGAAAATAAATATTTTTTTTCGCGATTTTGATATTGGTTCCATAGTGAAAGTTGTTCAGTTTGATGTCTATTTTGTAACACCTTGTAGAGGGTGTAAAATGTGTTGCTATACTTTAGCGCAGGGTTTCTCAACCTTTTTTGCGTCACACCTCCCCTGTTATATACAGGGTGTTCCATAAGTAACAATAAATTTTTAAAACTCATAAGTGGGTTGTTTAGACCGTCAAACTGAACAACTTTCTCTATGGGACCAACATCGAAATCGGGAAAAAAATTTTTTTAAATCCCATACATATTTTAGCTCTAGTCGATTTGTAGAGTATAGAACATAATTTATTCTTTTTGCGATTTCGATATTGGTCCCATAGTGAAAGTTGTTCAGTTTGATGGTCTACACCACCCCCTTAAATGTTTATTTGTAGTTTTGTAACACCTTGTATAATAAGTAACATTTTCATACTCCTCTATCGAAATTTTAATGACAAGTACGGGTGGAACTGTGCTACCTGAGAGCTACTGAGCCTGAACATGTCGGTAAGAATGAACTAATCGGTGAATTAGTCAATGAAATAGTCAATAAAATTAATTCATGTGTGGAATTTACGTCGTTAACTGATTTTTCTTCCGAAAATGCATTCACATTGGATTACGAAAATTTTGTATGAATAATTTCAAAGCTTGTTATCTTCGTAACGTAATTATATTATAAATTGTGAATATTATTTGATACGCGCAATCTAAATTTTTTAAGCTATGACGACGGAGATGAACGTCACATTTTCTTGTATCAATGCTTGTAAGGAGGAGTGCTATCCTTTATGATTTAGATCCATGCTTCAAGGATTGTTTTACAAAAAGAACACTATCTTGAGCCACCACTGGAGCCTCGTTGTAGGCCCGGGAGGGGGCAACCAACAATCGACGAGCGACGTGACTACCCTATAGCAGACCTACAACGCGACTCGCACTTGACACGTCATTCCATACTCATATATACAATATGTTGGGTGCATGATACAACCAATATTGTTAGTTGGAGTGGTAGCAAAGATATTGACCACCCCGAAAGGGATTACAGTCGTGAGTTTATGTATGTAATATGTATCCACATATTGAAAATAATAGCGCATGTTTCCGAATTTAAATAAACTTATTGTTTACGTATTTTTTTACTTCCCATAGGTTATCTGAAACTTACCAATAGCAAGAAACTACGATAAATATTTTTATGTATCGTGAATAAAGATCCGTTTGATGTTCCTTCATTTTTATTTAAGTTTCTAAAAATTTAGATAGGCATTTGTATAAAACACAAAAATACCACTGAACAATCCACTGATGAATATCCGGAATCACTGCTGCAGTGCGATTTTTGAAAATCATACGAGCGGTTCGGTAGTAGAAAGATGCATAATCTCCATAGTAAGTCTGACATTTTCTACTGCCGAACCGCTCGTATGATTTTCAAAAATCGCACTGCTGGTAGTGTGCGAACAAAAGAGATGGTCCGTATAGAATGACAGTGCTATACGAACTATCTCTTTTGCAAGAATTGTTAAATTGTATTTTGACATTTTGTCGTCAGAATAAAACCGGGTCTACTGCTCATATTTTTTGCAAGCTGCTTGATTTTTTGGTAGCAGAAGACCCGGCTTAAAAGCCTTTTAATTTTTAGAAAACGTTTATTTTATGTCATTATGTCATTGAAAAAATAAACACAATAAGGGACTAGTTATAGAAGGCGTGCGGGGCACTGCTTATCGGACGCTCTGTGAAATTCAATGAATGTCTATACAGGGTGCTAGGAAAAATATCATTAACCTTTAGACCACATACTCTACCCATCATACTGAACAACTTTTACTATGGGAGCAAACCAAATATTGCAGTTGATTTTTGGATAAAAGTTATAAGAAAATATATTGTTTTGCTAAAGCTAATTTATCTAAACATTGAACTAAGTAGGTGAGTAGCTACATTTTGCATGAAACAATTATCTCTATGACCAGCGGCCAAGGCGCTCTAGGCGCGCGTCCGATATGCAGCGCCCATTGCGCGCGCCTCGGACGCTTTGTATAACTAGTACCTTAAAAGTGTTTGCGAAATTTTTCAAACATCGTGTGAGATTTTAACATTTTAACATTTTAACAATGTTTCGAAAGTGTTGTGTGCCCTGTGCAGTAGTTTACGACGGGATTCTAAATTGCATAAATTACCCGCAGCTGAAGAAAATAGATCCCGGTGGTTAAAATGCATAGATACGCTTGGGATATGAAAATTTTTGTGAGTTCATTCACCACGCACATGAGGTTCATGACCACGCACATGTTTGTATGCCACAAAGTAAACCAAAAGTCGAATCGTCTAAAGTGTGATGCCTATCCAAGTTTATTTACCGACTTGGAGATTCCTTCAGGAAACCCGTCCAACAGGATTCTTGAAACTGGTAGACTATAGGTAGTTACCATGGTTTTACAATAGCATCGTGTAGTAAAAACAAATAGTGGCGAAGCTCAGCATTCGTAGCGGATCTATGTTCACGCGGTGTACGGGAGACGGGCCCTCTGCCTGCGCGCGAAGGGTACGCCTGTTCCCCGTCCCGTCCCCCGTCCAGCACTCGTAGTATGCTACACGTGATACGGCTGTATCACGTCTTTTATCTCGTTCGTTCGGACGCAAATAGAAAGAGAGCTAAGATGTGATAGCGCTGTATCACTGCGGCATGCTAGCTATGCAGGACGCGCTCCTCCCGGCTTCCGCACACCGCGCTCGATTGACCTGTCGCGACCGCTGACGCGCGTACCTATCACTCTTAGTTTTTATTAGGTACACTATTAGACCGGTGGCCGCCGACAGTCAGATAAATTTAGGTGCATAATGAGTTTGTTCATTATAGCCGAAGATCGGACCATTGGCAATCCTACCTCATCGAGTAAATGATGCGACCTACCGACCTAGGGTGTAGCACATGAGAAAGGTAAGTCTAAAAGAACAGGGTTGCCTGGGTGTAACCTGGAGGGTTTTGTACAGTGAGCAAGTACAAGTGTGGTGTAAATTACCTCATCGAGTAACAAGGCGGTATGTAGTACAGTCGATAGAGCTCATCAAGAAGTGCCATAATATATAAAGTTGCCTAGCCTAGTCGGTCACGGTACCAAATAGTCCAAGTCTCATTGCGTCCAACCGTGAAAAACAATTAAACTTGCATTCTGTCCAAGTGCAATTTGGTCCAATTATCATTCCGTCCAAGTGAAATTTAGTCCAAGTATCATTCGGTCCAAGTATCATTCGGTCCAAGTATCATACGGTCCAAGTATCATTCGGTCCAAGTATCATACGGTCCAGTTTTACTTTGCCTAAAAAAAACCTGCCAAGTGCTAGTCAGACTTGTGCCCTAAGGGTTCCGTACATACTTGAGTCCCGGACGATTTTCTCTGTGTTTTGAACGGATTTCATTGAATTTGTGCTCTTTTTGTTAGAAAACACAGTACCCTATAAAAACTGTCAGCATATTAAAGGTAAGCGCATATTAGGACCGGTCACTTCGGGCCTCGCTACGCTAGGGCCACATTGCAAATGCGGACTTAACTCTGCTCCCTGTGCCAACTTCGACCAAGTATAAGCATATGCTCACGACTATATTCCCCGAGGGGGTAGTCAGATATTCTGAAACCTAAGAACATCCACGTTTCACCAGTAGGTAGTACCAAAACTCTGTCCAGTGTGACGGGGGTGAGCCCGTCGCCGCTTATAATGGGCAGTGGATACATACATGCTTCGAAATTGATGCATGCAGGTTTCCTTCACCGAAAAGCCAGTGGTGTTACCAGTAATATAATATTCATAAATACGCAGCGCATACAAAGTCGCGGGCGCCGCTAGTAGGATAGTTTAGGGTCTTTCTTAAAAGGTAAGTGCATTCGCCGCGAATTCGCCAGATGGGGACTCATCCTTACGTGAAACCCAACCGTGTTTTCTAACAAAAAGAGCACAAATTCAATGAAATCCGTTGAAAACACAGTGAAAATCGTCCGGGACTCAAGTATGTATGGAACCCTCAGGGCACAAGTCTGACTAGCACTTGGCAGGTTTTTTTATTTAGGCAAAGTAAAACTGGACCGTATGATACTTGGACCGAATGATACTTGGACCGTATGATACTTGATTCTGACACATTTCTCCGACAGTCGATTCTCCGTCGCATGGTTTGCCTAAAGTACGTTTCGCTATCGAATGTTTCAACAACAGAATCTTTCGCCTGTGAACGATTCGCCGACAGAACGGTTCGCTTCTGAATGTTTCGACGGCAGAACCTTTCGACAACGAACGATTCGTCGACAGATATATGAGTAGGTACCTACTTCAAGCTATAATAACGTTTATTTCTAAATACAGATTGGATATGCCTATGTCCTACCCATTGAGTTACTATGGTCCTACCACAGGGGTTCAAGATATAAAATCTTAGCAATTTCTTTTCCGACTTACTATCACGGCTAAACCGCTGAACCGATTTTGATACTTAGGTACCTATACTATTTTTTTTTTCATGAATCTATATGTAAATATATATTTAAGTTCCTACTTTTGATTATATGCATTGTATACAGTGAGGTTCCTCGGCCCTACCACAATGCCTCAAAACGAAGGTGTTCAATCAGTGCGTTCTGCCAGTGATGACCTATGGTGCGGAAACGTGGACCCTGACGATAGGACTAGTTCATCAATTCAAGGTCGATCAGCGAGCTATGGAGAAAGTTATGCTCGGTGTTTCTCTGAGGGATCACATCAGAAATGAAGTGATACGTCAGAGAACTAAAGTGGCTGATATAGCTCAGAAAATTAGCAAGCTGAAGTGGCAATGGGCTGGTCATATCTGCCGAAGAACTGACAACCGGCGGGGTGTCAGAGTTCTAGAGTGGACACCGCGAACTGGTAGGCGTAGCGTGAGACGCCCTGCTGCCCGCTGGACAGACGACCTAAAAAAAGTAGCGGGGAGCGACTGGATGAGGAAGGCCAAGGACAGAGTTTTGTGGCGCGCCTTGGGAGAGGCCTATGTTCAGCAGTGGACGATGATAGGCTGATGATGATGATACAGTGAAGGTTATACAGATAAATATAAATTTTTGGTAATTATTTATTGTTCTTGATTTTGTCGAAATTGTGTATGGTGATTACTTAGCTTGAACCCTGTGGTAGGACATAGGCATATCCAATCTGTATTTAGAAATAAACGTTATTATAGCTTGAAGTACCTACTATATCTGTCGACGAATCGTTCGTTGTCGAAAGGTTCTGCCGTCGAAACATTCAGAAGCGAACCGTTCTGTCGGCGAATCGTTCACAGGCGAAAGATTCTGTTGTTGAAACATTCGATAGCGAATCGTACTTTAGGCAAACCATGCGACGGAGAATCGACTGTCGGAGAAATGTGTCAGAATCATGATACTTGGACCGAATGATACTTGGACTGAATGATACTTGGACAGAATGATACTTGGACTAAATTTCACTTGACGGAATGATACTTGGACCCAATTGCACTTGGACAGAATGCAAGTTTAATTGTTTTTCACGGTTGGACGCAATGAGACTTGGACTATTTGGTACCGTGACCGCCTAGTCCTGTGACTTTCTTGAGTCGGCCTGATTTTATAGTGGCTAAAAATTCAAAAAATTACCTTTCTAGTAACAAAATGAAACTTATGCCATTTGATAGCTCTAGTCGTACTATTAATTAGTAATATAGATTATTAGATTGCCGATTATCTAATGGTGGTGGGTTGTAGGACCTGCGCCTAGAGCTAGTGCATCTGTGTGAGTGTAGGTCCCTTGTAGAACAAACGAAAATGCAGGACCTTGCATGCTTCACATCTTTTTTGTGTCACATTACGACTGTCTTTTTTCAGGTCCGTGACTAAAAGTAACTCATAAAAATTTTGTCTGCCAGGGCGCCGCTTGGCACGTTTTCCGGTGTGGATGAAAGACGTGGACCTGGAAAACACAGCATTATCAACAAACTACTACCTATATGGGACTGACATCATGAGGGCCGAGAAATGTAACCTGCAGTCAATAATGCAAAAAACGGCTCTTCTTAGCATATGCTCACGTCTATATTCCCCGAGGGGGTAGTCAAAGATATTCTGAAACCTCAGAACATCCACGTTTCACCAGTAGTACCTACCGAAACTCTGTCCAGTGTGACGGGGGGTGAGCCCGTGTCGCCACTTACAATGGACAGTGGTACAATACCTACATCCCTCGAAATGCATGTTCTTGAAAAATATAAGAAAAAAATAAAAACGTGAATAAATAACAACAAAGTTGTTTTAATACCTACCTACCTATTAATTAATTAATTAAAAATCATCATTAAAATCAAAATTAAAACGAGGAAGGGTCCATTTTTCAATCACCAGAAAAAATGTCTTTCTATGGATAAACTATTATTAAAAATACAAATTTTACTAAATATTGGTTTCACTTGTTATATGAATAGTTTATTCCTATGGGTAAATTTATCTGGCGATTGGAAAAATCGGCCCTTAATAAAAGGACTGTAATGAACGCAATAAAAATTTTTTTTTTGGCTTTATGGCTTTCGTTCCATTGCCTTCCCTGCACGCTGTAAAAATGAAAAAATCGAACAACAACAGCAAAAATGGTATGTCTATTTCAATTTCTCAAATTTCGAACACGGTCCTATACGGTCCAAAAACAATGTACTTGACATGGCGGTCTGAACGGTAGTTCTCTTATTAGTTTGTGTCCGGAATTTTATTTTACTTGAATATTTACATTTTACTTTTTTTTTAGTTGTTGTTGTTGTTACATTTATCCTTGCGGAAAGGCAAAGGGAACATAGCCCATGCAGCCAAGTCTGATTTTGTCTTTTTTTATAAATTCATTATAAAAGGCACTATGTGCCTGATCTGTGTTAAAATTATAATTTTCCCAAGTCTTCATATTCTAATTTTCGTTTTTCCGTAATAATGTCATTTCTGTGGTTTTCGTCATTTCCTTGTGTCATTTCCGAGTTTTCAATATTGACAGTAATTTAAATCTGACTCATTGAAATGCGAGGGTGGTTCACACATTGCAATGTTTACGGGAGTTTTAAGCGGGGATATCAATCCGAATCGAACGGTCGCGCCTTACTTTATTTAACAACTTTACTGTATTGTTCTCCATTAAAGGCGCATTATTATACTAATTCTACCACATTATCACAATAATAGGCACAAAAACGAATTTAGAAAATTAAGAAACAAAGTCCGTCCGTTTCGTCTTGTTTCCCGCGCAAAACCTCTTTATTTTGTTGTTGTTACATTTATCCTTGCGGAAAGGCAAAGGGAACATAGCCCATGCAGCCAAGTCTGATTTTTCTTTCCTTAAATGTTTACGGGAGTTTTACGCAGGGATATCAATCCGAATCGAACTTAAGTATACTACTGTAATAGATACTCTAAGGCCGAGATTCAGAGACGATTTGTAAGTCATAGTTCGAAGTCCCGTATGTCAAAATCCATACATTTAGCTCGAACTAAGACCAAAAAAATCGTCTCTGAATCTCGGCCTAAGCCCCACTTGAGCCAACCTGGGTTAGCAATAAAATCCAGGTTAAGTTGGTAACCCATGATTTTATGTATAGAAAAACAACTGAAAGAGCCATTTTATCCGGAGTTAATTGCTAACCCGTGGTTGGCGCAAGTGGGCCTTAATCGAACGGTTGCGCCTTACTTTATTTCTCACCTTTACTATAATTATACTTTTAGTGATGAGGCGGCCTGCCTTTTGTACCCTACTTGTTCGTGTATATTGTTGTTGTTTTTTTGTATTTTTGGTGTGCAAATAAAGAATATTTATCTTATCTTATCTTATTCGAAATCCACCACATTATCACAATAATCAAAATAAACATTATCATTATAATAATAATAAATAACCATGAAAAACTAATTTAGAAAATTAAGAAACAAAGTCCATCCGTTTCGTTTTGTTTCCCGCGTAACCTACAATGAGGAGTTTTCTGACAGCTACTCAAACGTAGTTTATCATAGCGGCGATAGATGGCGTTGACCAGAGACGGAAATTTTAGGCTAAAAGTAAACAAAAATGCATGTCACTGAGTCAGACGCATCCTTTGACGAAATAAATACTCATATTTTGCTGCTTACTTAAAAACACAAATTCTTACTATAGCCTCTTCAGTGACGCTCAGTTGACCGGTACATTAAAAGTGCGCCTCTATGTCAGTTTAAATATAAGTCCAGAACTCGAAACCTATCCTTCCGCAGCCAGATGTAGGACAGGGAGATGCAATTTCTCCAATACGGTTCACTCATCGTTGCACTAAGAGACGTTTTCTAGATTATATTCTGGAAAGCGCTGGACATCAACAAACGGCTAGAACATAACTAACCTTTGGTTTGCCGCAAATTTAGTTGTCATTGCCCAATGCTGAAACTATGGAAGACCTCAGTAGAATGCTCGATGACCTAAGCAGAGCGTCCAAACTAGTTGGTTTAAAAATGAACATGGACAAGACGAAAATCATGTCTAATGTAGAATAAAAGGTAGAACATTGAGTTCTACCCTATCTTCTGTGAAGATTGGAAACTTAGTGCTCAAAGTTGTTGACGTTTATGTATAACTGGGATTAACTGTCCAGTTAGTAGGTCCGCAGGTCTAAGCCTCAAATTGAACACGACTGGGCAGCGTTCGGGAAGATACGTAATATCTTGTAGTCCCAAATACCGCATTCTCGGTCTCAAAAAGAAAGTCTTTGACCAGTGCTTACTCGCTCACTAAAGGCCTCCTGAAAAGGCAAAAATTCACTCAAAGGGCAATTATTACGTCTATGCTCACAGTTTCCCTGCGAGACCAAGTCAGAAATGAGCTTCGCAGAAGAACCAAGGTAGCCGATATAGCTAGAAAAATTGCTAAACTCAAGTGGGAATGAACTGGGCAGACGGCTAGCAAAACAGGTGGTCGATGGGGCCGAACACTTCTTGAATGGCGACCGCGTACCGGAAAGCGCAGTCCCTCACAAGATCGACATGATATTAAAATTATAAAAATTGTAAGAGAGAATTATAATTAGATCGGATTATTTTAAAATTTCCATTTAAAGTATAATTAATGCTACTTACTGAGGATTTTAGAAAGCAATTTAATTAATTATTATCCGGTATTTTCGGTACCAGGATTTCCCGGGAGCATGCCCTAGACCCCCACTAGGGCCCATATCCATCATTGGACGTACCTATAAAAAGGCTGAAATGATGATGATGATGATACCTAGTACTAATTCTTATAAAACATTATTATTACAATTTCATATAATTATCATACTTTTTACTAGTAATTTAATAGAAAACCAGTCCAGTTACATAAATTTGAGATTCTTCGTACCAGGACTCCGCTCACTAAAACGACTGTAACTTCGTCATTTATTACTGGATTGTAATTATTTAAGGTTTATTAAAAAGCTAATAAAAGTAGCAAAACGTTTTATAATTAACTAAATTTCCAAAATCCTAACGGTTACCGAGCTATTTACATAAAAAAATTGGATTTAAAAAAAAAAAATGTTTTTTTAAGTTATTTCATTTGATATTAGCTTTACATGAACGCATGTATGAAATCAAATAATGTACATTACATGGCCTTTCATTTGATACCTTATTTAAGTAAATCGGTTTAGTAGTTATCTAGAAATTACCGATTAATACAAAGGGTCGGCCGCCATCTTTACTACGTCACAGCTCCCCCCTCCATATCCCAGTGCTGCCAAGTTAGGCGATTTATCGCCTTTTAGGCTACATCGGGGGGTCTATCGGCGACCAAAAAATACGATTGGCGACCGGTCGCCATTTAGGCTATATTCAAAAATAAAATAGGCGATTTTAGGCTATTTAAGAAAAATAGGCTATTTTGGGTCATTTTAGGCTATTTTAAGAAAAATCTCAATTAATAATACATATTGTAAGTAAAATTATATGATATATTTATAGTAGTCTGTTCACTGTATAAACTGTACACTGTAGTAACACACCTAACGTAAGTGTATGTTATGCGGTAGAGCTGTGAGTAGAGATTGCAGTTGTAAAAAAATAAATTTTTCTGTCACGAGCAGCCAATATAGCATTTATTTTGGCCAATATGCGGTATTTTTAGGCGAATTTAAGCTATGTTACACAGGGAAAAAATTTGGCGACTTTAGGCTACTTGGCCCAAGGCCTCCAGTTAATTAGCAAGAACCTACGATTGTAATGCTATCTTGGTTGCCCAAATACAACTTAACGCGTGAAAAAACAAGATGGCAGTATTTTTATCAACATGTCGATTCCAAGCAGCGGACAGCCCCAATCTGTCAAACATCTGTCAAACGCTAGCGACTAGGGATGTGCAAAGTACAGTTTTAATCACGCATTCAGCCGTTAATTAAACGACCGAACGGATTTGGATTAAATTTGGTACCCGGATAGAATATATTCTGGATTAACACTTAAGATTTTTTTTAAAGTTCCCGCAGACGGGGTAGCGGGAATAAGGAGAGATTTTAGTAGAAGGTGCCCTCGTAAGATGTAGGTACTCTTGGTGATCAACCTACCCATAGTTGGACCTTATGTCCATGAACATAGAGTTCAACTATGGGTAGGTTGATCTGTCGCCGTGTGTACCTACTCACAATACCATATCTTTTACTCTGATCAATTCGGTGGCGTCTGACAAAAGGTGAGGTGAGGAGTACTCAAAACCGACGAGCATGGATGAAGAGATGTATGGATGTGAATGAGGCGAAGAGGTATGTCTGGGTCGCAGTAAATAGCGCTCCATAATCTCTGCCTACCCCAACCGGCAACGATGCTTGTCGTTTAAGACAGGACAGATATGTTACCGGCAATCTGTATAATTCAGGTATTCTCTACAATACCTAGGCTTCTATAGAATACCTGGGGCGTCCAGGCAATGTATAAAATATTGTTAATAATTGTCCATTACACACTTTACCTAGGTAATGTATACAATCCCTAGGGGTTAAGAACAAATTAATCATAGGATATTATCGATTGATTAAATGTTTTCACGTCACTAATTAATAACCTCAAAATCGAATTGGTCATTTGCGATTTTTGTGCTTTCTATTAGTCCAAACTATGTTATTGTTGTTAATTAAGCAATGGGAAATTAATTTCCTTTCAAGATTACAAATTTCTGGCCGACGCACACGATCACCGCACTACCAAATGATACGCGACCAAATTGAATATGATTCATAATGTTGCCACCGTAGAAAGCTAAAAGTGCCTTTCTTATTTGGCAGTATGGATAGAGGTCTTTAGGAGTCGGAATGACGTTTTGGGTAGTACGGTGTGACGTCATCAAGAAGTTATCTACTTGTATTAATTGATCTGAGACTTGGCCCGAGATTTTTGGCGATACAGACTGGCTGGGACTTGGCAACACTGCCATATCCTAAGGCATACATTACGCGGTAGGTTTTGCGTCAGTCAAAACCATCAGTCATGAATGACGTTTGACTGATGGTGACTGATGGTGACTGATGGAATTAGTAGCCACATTACACAGTCATTCTGACTGACCGTCAGTCATGCTCAAAATTTCACAAAGGATACACGTGTTCACGCAAGACAGTATGGATATGAATGAATGAAATATACTTTTATTTACACCAAAACACAAATACAGCATAGAAAAGGAAACAAAGGAACGATAATGGTACAAATAAGGCGGTCTTATCGCTAAAAAGTGATTTCTTCCAGACAGACAGATATTCATAAAAGAAAAGCCTGTATTGGAATTTTGATTGCGTTATTGAGTAAAAAACGTGTTAAAATAAATGCTACCAACAAACATACTAATAAGGTGTTAGTTGGGGGTGCAACCCGTGCAACCCTTAATAACCCCCTACGAGCTAGGGGTTGCACCCCCTAATAACCCCTTCGTCCTAGGGGGTTCACCCCCACGAGCTAGGGTGCAAATTCGAATCACCCCCTACGAGCTAGGGGGTGCACCCCGAAATAACCCCTACCTCCTAGAGGGTGCACCCCCTAATCACCCCCACGAGCTAGGGTGCACCCCCTAATAAGCTCTACGCCCTAGGGGGTACACCCTCTAATCACCCCTACACAACCCCTTAATCACCCCTACGAACCCCCTACACAGTAGGGGTGCACCCCCTAATCACCCCCACGAGCTAGGGGGCGCACCTCCTATGCACTACGGGGAGCATCTATCATGTCCGACTCCATCGCTGTCCGCGCGCTGACTGACGGTGATTGACGAAATGCGATTACACGTTCACTCAAAAGTCATGACTGATGAAAATCTAGATTTTCGTCATGCAACCATCAGTCACCATCAGTCAACGCATTACACGATAGGTTATTCATCAGTCACAGCCGTGACTGTGGCAAAACTGACAGCAAAACCTACCGTGTAACGTATGCCTAAGGAAGTGACTACCGCGCTTTTTGTGTTCAGGAAAACATACCCAACAAGTACATACCAGTAGTCTGTATGGCGGAGCTGAGTCCCACGGAAGTTGTCTTATGCCGAGATTCAGAGACGATTTGTAAGTCATAGTTCGAACTCCCGTATGTCAAAATCCATACATTCTACCCTACTTAGCTCGAACTAAGCCAAAAAAAATCGTCTCTGAGGCCGAGATTCAGAGACGATTTGTAAGTCATAGTTCGAACTCCCGTATGTCAAAACCGATGCTAACGTCACTTTTCGTATTCAGAGTCGAGTAAAACTTAGCTAAGACCGAACTCAAACTAAGCCGAGCGTTAGTTCCCGAAATCGGCGACTTAACGCCTACTTGACGCCTACTCAGCAAGGAATCAGGGCCATAATGCCAAAAATTTGCCAGCAAAACGAATAATAATGGTCATGT
This sequence comes from Agonopterix heracliana, assembly GCA_963693445.1. Lineage (NCBI taxonomy): Eukaryota > Metazoa > Arthropoda > Insecta > Lepidoptera > Depressariidae > Agonopterix > Agonopterix heracliana. Next base: position 3,990,305 of record OY856312.1, on the reverse strand, counting down.
CAATGTCAATGTCCTCATTTTAACATAAATATTAGTTTGAAACAAGAAAACTCGGAACTGCTAAACACAATTTTGGAACTGCAGAACTCTTGGAACTGCAGAACTAAATAACTAAATCAGTGGTTTATAAATAATATGGACAATTATCGGCCGGGCGGCCGTGTTTTTGTCCAATTTCTGGAGTAATTATGATTTTGACGAAATGGTTGAAGTTCCGTTTCACTTCGACAGCCAGCATCAGCATGGTCAGCAAGAATGAAGAACCTTTTCGATTCCATACCGAAAGTAAATTAACATTATTGTTACTTTCTAACGGGGAGCGACATTCTACAAAGGATACCTACCAATAACTATTGTGATGTGTAATGTAATCTACCAATGCGCATTGGTTATGCATGGTGAACTAAACACCCTCCTTGACGGAAAGGCTGTGCCGGAGAGTTTGTGAAGATGGCATACTTTTTGCTCGATGTAGCTTCTTAATTTGAAGCTTTTCTCAACACTCAACATCCAGGGTTATTTCAGCAAAAATTTTCATATCTTATCTCTTACTAAATAGGTAAGTAATAGTGGAAATTTGTGGAAAGTGACCGGCTATAGCAGTGATAGTAAAAGTTTGATTGTGTCTCATTCACTGCCCGCCAACGTGTTAAGATGGCCATGTGATTTTGGCTTATTTCTCCCTGTTGGTGTTGACAAGGTGACTAAAGGATTAGGGTTTCTTCTGCAGTGTATTGGTTGGTGGGTGAAAGGCCAGCCACCTATCACCCATTACACATTATTCAATGTTGACACCTACAATATGCTAAAAGAGCTTTGCTACAACTGCTTGCAAGACAGTTGATAGTTGTATATGTATGTGCGGATTGAACTGTGCGGATTTGAACCCAAATCCTCATGGTTAATTGTTGATACCTCTCCGCATCGCACCACCAATCTCGAAAACTTGATTTAATGTATAATTATAATATAATATTAGTATGTACAAGTCTTATGATCCCATAGCAATAAAAGTTTAGTGATTAGATTAAATACCTAGCTTTATGTAGTATAAACATATCTTTTATTTTCAGGCCGCTCGCTGTTGCACCAACGATGACAATTTTTGATGTTGCAGATCGAGTGATCACCAAATAAAGGCTGGACAAATAATGATAATTTTAGTTAGGGAGAGTGGAAGGTGCCGTGCCGGGCCCCACACTGTATCTGCTTACTCCCTTTTTGAATCCCAGCTCGAGAGCACAACAGAATTATAATTTTGTGGAAGTTCAGACCAGAAATGTTGTTGCACACCAGTAAAGTGCTGAAAGAAGATAAGGAGTATGGAGAAGAAGCTTCACTTTAATTTCGCCCGTCTGCTGGTCTGTGCATTTTACAACAACATTGTGTGCAAAATTATTGAATAATATCTAGTTATTAACTTTTATTAAAATAATTTCTTATTATTTTTGTAGCATCATGCTACAAAAACTAAAAGTATTTCAACAAGGAATGGAAAGAAGCATGTTAGGAATCAAACTGAGAGATAGGTGGTGACTAACCCGTATAAGGAAGAGAACAAAAGTGACAGATGTGCCCCTTAAGACAAGGGAAATAACGGAATGGTATCCAAGAGACGGCATACGCAGTAGAGGCAGACCGGTGCGACAGTGGGAGGATGATTTCCCAAAGGGTTGGAGAATAAGTTCAAAGGAAAGATCAGAGTGGAAAAGGTTGGAGGAGGCCTATGTCTCAGGACAACCCGACCAAATGCAGGATTAAAGTGTAGAATAAGGAAAATATTGTGAAGTCGGTGAATAAAGGCTATTTTATTTTAATTTTATTTATTTTATTTCTTTGTATTACTTACTTCATTGTACCATATATATTTTTGAGTAAATAAACCCCTTTTATTAAAGTTTCCATAAATCAAACCTCCTTGTTTTATTTTGATTGTGATTTTTCTCATGAATTTATTCAACCATTTTACGGGTCAGGGCCCGTGCTCCACCTGGGTGGAGCATGGATACTTACAGGTCCTTGTGCTCCAACTGATGACGTCCGGGCCCGTGCTCCACCTAGGCTCTCCACCTGGGTGGAGCATGGATACTTACAGGTCGTCGTGCTCCAATCGTTGACGTCCGGGCCCGAGCTCAACCGTCCGCTGCGTCCGCTACCTTGCGACTCTGGTGCGCATTCACCTAAATATCATCAGATGGAGCATGAGGACCTGTAAGTATCCCATGCTTCACGGACCCACCTGTAAAGTATACCATGCTCCACCCAGGTGGAGAGCCTAGGTGGAGCACGGGTCCGGACCCACCTGGAAGAATACCATGCTTCACCCAGGTGGAGAGCCTAGGTGGAGCACGGGTCCGGATCCACCTGGAAGTATACCATGCTCCACCCAGGTGGAGAGCCTAGGTGGAGCACGGGTCCGGACCCACCTGGAAGTATACCATGCTCCACCCAGGTGGAGAGCCTAGGTGGAGCACGGGTCCGGACTCACCGGTTAGTATCCCATGCTTCACGGACCCACCTGTAAAGTATACCATGCTTCACTCAGGTGGAGAGCCTAGGTGGAGCACGGGTCCGGACCCCATTTTACGCAAAAGCAATTCAAATCACCCGCGTATTTTGAATTTTCCATTGTGTTCCATTAGCATCGGGCCATCTTTGACACAATATTCTACCTCTTTTACTCTTATGACGACTTCCTATGGTTCTATCACTTCATTCTTTCATGTAGCAGTTTTGAACACCTTGGCAACACCATACTACTACTTAGCCGGTGCTTAGCCGAGCAGTGGCTTAGCACCGGTTGAAACGCGACTGTGAATACCAAAAAGTTAGTTCGCGTTAAGTACTACTTTAGCTGTCTTGGCTTAGACCGTGCTTAGCACGTCTTAACGAATCGTCTCTGAGGCCGAGATTCAGAGACGATTTTTTCCGTCTTAGCTCGAGCTAAGTAGGGTCGAAATGTATGGATTTTGACATACGGGAGTTCGAACTATGACTTAAGAATCGGAGTTGCTCTGTGGCTCTGCTATTGGGTGGTCGTGTCGGTTGCCCCATCCCCGGTCCACAGTGGAACTCCAGTGGTGGCTCAGGATATTGTTCTTTTATAAGAACAACCCTTGAAGTCACCAAAATATCAATATAACCGTACAACGTCAAGCACTTTTGCTATAAAAACTCGACATTGGCAAAATCATCACATACCCAAGATGGCAGCCATTTTTTAAAATATAGAATAGAATAGAATAGACTTAAGAATCGTCTCTGAATCTCGGCCTGAATCTCAGCCTGAGGCTGAGATTCAGAGACGATTTTTTTGGTCTTAGTTCGCGCTAAGTAGGGTAGAAAGAAATGTATGGATTTTGACATACGGGAGTTCGAACTATGACTTACAAATCGTCTCTGAATCTCGGCCTGAATCTCGGCCTTAATGTCTATTGGGGACCGTACTACTATTTTATTTGTATTTTACTATCTGCAAGGTCGCTCGCCCCTGTCTCGTCAACGCCATCTATCAAGCCATTAGGAACAACTTTTTCTTTTAATGGCTTTCTGAAAATCCCTCAATTTTATTAGGTAGTTTTAACAAATAAGAAGCAGGTATTCGTTTTACAACAATTCTATTCGTAATTTACACAATATCACTCAATTTAGGATTAAACACAGCACAAGAACAAACCACAGAGACCGACGCCATTTTCATTCTCAAAAAGCCCGCGAGACCGTGCTGTGTTGCCAGTGTAACTACCATAGACAAATGATAAAGTCTAGTCATCATTATCTATGGCGTGTAAGGTGCCGCGTACACTACTCAAGTCTCTGTAGTTCATTCAATCTCTAACACGGCCTCTCCTGAAAATGCGGCGCCCTCGTCCGCAAGAGTCAGATCCAAACTTTGACAGATTCTTGTCAGCATCTGAGTCACGCTCCCGGCCACCATCCCCGACGGCACCCGTCAGCCATCAGTATCTGACAGCACATTGACACCGACAAGACATTCGTCGTCCCACACGGAGCCGCGCGTGCAGCCCGGAGCAGCGCCGTCAAGGCACACCGGCGCGCAGCGTAGAGCAACGTCACCAAGGCGCACTGGCGCGTAGCGTCCTCAAGGCGCACTGGCGCGCAGCGCAGTGCAGCGCCGTCAAGGCGCACAGGCGCGGAGCGTCGCCAAGGCGTACTGGCGCGCAGCGCAGTGCAGCGCCGTCAAGGCGCACAGGCGCGGAGCGTCGCCAAGGCGTACTGGCGCGCAGCGCAGTGCAGCGCCGTCAAGGCGCACAAGCGCGCAGCCTCGCCAAGGCGTACTGACGCGCAGCGCAGTGCAGCGCCGTCGAGGCGCACAGGCGCGCAGCGTCGCCAAGGCGCACTGGCGCGCAGCGCAGTGCAGCACCGTCAAGGCGCACAGGCACGTAGCATCGCCAAGGCGCACTGGCGCGCAGCGCAGTGCAGCACCGTCAAGGCGCACAGGCGCGCAGCGTCACCAAGGCGCACTGGCGCGCAGCGCAGTGCAGCAACGTCAAGGCGCACAGGCACGCAGCGTCGCCAAGGCGCACTGGCGTGCAGCGTCACCAAGGCGCACTGGCGCGCAGCGCAGTGCAGCACCGTCAAGGCGCACAGGCGCGCAGCGTCGCCAAGGCGCACTGGCGCGCAGCGCAGCGCAGTGCAGCACCGTCAAGGCGCACAGGCACGCAGCGTCGCCAAGGCGCACTGGCGCGCAGCGCAGTGCAGCGCCGTCAGGGCGCACTGGCGTGCAGCGTCACTAAGGCACACTGGCGCGCAGCGCCGTCAAGACGCACTGGCAAGCAGCGTCACCAAGGCACGCTGGCGCGCAGCGTAGTGCAGCGCCGTCAAGACGCACTGGCGCGCAGCGTCACCAAGGCACACTGGCGCGCAGCGTAGTGCAGCGCCGTCAAGACGCACTGGCGCGCAGCGTCACCAAGGCACACTGGCGCGCAGCGTTGCCAAGACGCACAGGCGCGCAACGTAGAGCAGCGCCGCCAAGGTGCGCAGGATGCTCTCTGCACATAGTAAGCGCACGCATGTGCTCTTCAGGTAGTTGCGCCGTGCTACACGTTACACTCCCCATTTGGCCACCAGCAAGATCACGAAGACCCATGAATGGTCATCTGCAAAATTATATTTATCATCATCATCATCATCATCTCAGCCGATGGAAGTCCACTGCCAAGATTACATTAACCAAAAATAAATTCAAATCAATGTCACCGACATTTAGATTGGCATAAAATAAATTAAAATTGAGATCCATTTGATACAATGTTACCAATATTGACTTGAAGCTCCATGACCATGCAGAACATGCACTTTGAATGCAGCCACTATTGTAGTCTCCAGAGCGCAGAGACTCCGCTGCTTCCCGGCCACATATAAGTGGCCCGCCAGCCGTCACTTCGCAGCAATAGCTCCGACGTAGCCAGAATCGTAGCAGTGACGCCAACCAAACACCATCACTTGAATGCTCCAGCCAGGCACATAACGTCCTGAATAATGTTCAGCCAGGCACATACGTCCTGATTAATGTTCAGCCAGGCACATAAGTCCTGAAGAATGTTCAGCCAGGCACATAAGTCCTGAATAATGTTCAGCCAGGCGCATAAGTCCTGAATAATGTTCAGCCAGGCACATAAGTCCTGCATAGATAGATAAGATAGCTCGTTTATGAGATGATGTGATGTGAGTGTATATGTGTTTGGGTTTGTGTGTATGTGTGTTTGTGTGTGTGTGATACTACTGGCACAGCCAGCAGCCAGATATGTTGTGGTGCTGATTGCACAATCCATATCACCACACTTGATGTTTTGACCACTTTCCCTTCGCTCCGGAAGGATACTGTGGCACTGAAATACTCCATCCAGCGCGCAACAGCGCCACTGTGACAGGACAGCTTGTCCTCCTTCTTTCCAGAATGAAACTTGACTTTTCTTTAACTCGGCCGTACTGACCCTAATTTAGTTCCAACTTTCAGCTAAGGTCAAAGCAAAGACTGAATAATCCTTATGCTGATTCATTTATCGTCATGTTTACAGTGCATATCCCGTCCAGAACTTCACTGTTGAGACGGCCTTATCCTCAGACAGAGACAAACATAGTGTGTAAATAAACCTTAACTGGTTCTTTATGCACTACCTGTGAATTAATTTAAAACGAAAATGTTTCTAATTGTTCTTCTTTGAAACTATAACAATAGCAGCACAAATATTACATCCATGACTGAACCGCGATTCCAACCCAGAACCTTTGGTTTGTCAGTCTGACCTTTGCACCAATAGGGTTTTCTCAAAGCTAAAGGTATAGAGCTACTTGATATGTTCTATTATGTAATTAAATAGTTGCAAATCTTGCAAACTGCATCCAACACAAATATTCAAATTGCATCTTGGTACACAATGATGCCAATACCGATAGTCATGGACCGCAGGTTATCGAACATTTGACTATAATCTGTGTATCATGAAAACAATTGTTCAATCGTTCTGTGTATCGTTACAATTGATAACTATTCTTGGAACTTTTATTATTTGATGCATATTTTGCGTGAAACGGAACGCAAGACCGACGGACCTTGTACCCATCATTCTCTACATTTTGTCTATAAAGGATCAGGCTGTATGGCTTCGTTCCTTTGCCTATCCAATATGGATGAATGTAAACTACTTCACCAGCAACAGACTGACATTGGACACTTGTCAGTTTTTGTTTACATTTTCATGATTTTCACCAAAGAGTCACGTTGCGGGGTTTGCCTCGAACACTTGTCTCTCGCGTGGTGTTCGCGCGGTTCGCGTCTCAGCCTGCCACGAGGCTCCAAAATCCTTCTCAGTTGTTCTTACTCAAAAACAATCCTCGAGATTGGATAGACACTCCCTCAAATAACTTGACACTGGCGAAATCTGACAAGGAAACGCCATTAAATAAAAATAGAATAGAATAGATTTTCACCAAACAGAATGGAATCACTAATTTTCACTGGTAATTAAATGAAATTAAAATATAGCACTACTGCACAGCATACAACTGAAAAGTGTATCGCGAAGATCCTAAAATGATTTAACCAAAACCCACAAATATGTGGACACATAAAATTATATTATGCAACGTTCTCATCGTAGTGAACTTGAAACGAAACCTTCACGGAATTCAAGTTTAGAAGACAATGGACCCTATTTGCCAAAAATAAGGGTTCCTTGTTGACTACTCAACCCCAAAAATGAAGCACATTTTGTTCAAAAATGAGAAACAATCAGACCCACTCAGAAAATCCAAGACCCATTGACACTAAGTTACTTAATTAAGTGGCTAATCACCAGAGAAATAATCCCAGACCCCCATATCACACCAACGACATGACTCCTATGTATCTAGACTACAATAAAACATTTTCCGATTCAGTATTGTCAACCTGTTATGGATATAAATCACAGAAAACAAAAATGTTCAGAGGATATAGGTAATTTTGTTATCCAAATTGATAAAATTTGTATTCCAAAATGTATCACAAATAAATTTCCTGGGCATTGTCACATAAATTATCTAGTTCGAATTAAAGTAACAAAATTTAGTCCAGACTCATCATAATTATGATTTCTAGCATAGAGCACATGGATACAAACATCCATCAGATACAATTTTACATTGTCCTAAATAAATTTATTGCATATAACTTTATAACATACTTGTTTACTGGTGAACTGTGGCGCTCAATGTAACTATTACATCTCATCACACATTCTCTTTATGAATTTTCACAGCCTATTTCGATTATATACAGCTAACAAAATTAGAAAAACAGTCACCCCAACTAACATTGCAGGTCATTTTTAAGTAATAAGTACATGCACGAAAACACAGGTGCATTCTCAGCTAGACAATAAATGCATTTAGCTGACTTTCTATGTCAATAATTGTAATAATGCAGTGTGTTGAATATTATGTTGCAGTGATTTTCTTGGTGTGCAAATAAAGAATATCCACAATGTGTGATATTATTGTAAAACTCCAAGTTATTGCTCATGACTTCACATTCACAGTATATTAGCGATATTTACGCTCCATGGGCTTATGAATCTGAACTCATTTAAAACCACTCCAGGGCTCTGCCACTGAAAACCCAATCTTTGAGCCATGTTCGCTCTTCACAGTGAAGACACCACTCAATATGAGCTAAGCACTCACAATCATCCCGGTGGATGAGTTCACGTCCATAATCCAATTAACCAGACGTCAAAATCGTTAACCTCTAGATCAATTAATGATAAAAATGCTTGTCTTACTCAGTCCGTCGTTGTGATCTCTTTAATTTTACCGGTTTAGGCTAGACATGGCATATGGAGCCAGCACTCCATGATCAGCATCCAACTGAAACACATGACCCCGCACTGATGCGGACACAGCCGTGTCTGTCTCACTAATCAACCCAGTGAGCAGCTATCATCACCTGGCGTGGCATCTAGGGCCACGACCATAACCCTCGAGGCGGTCAACTATACCTACTAGATGGCATGTAGTCATTCCGTTCTTGTACTGTGTTTAAGACCCTGTGGCCTAACGAATGACGGAGATTTATCAATGTAGACCATCAGAAATTCACAATAAGCACCTACCACGTTCGTGGACTGATAACACAACACTTTGCAGAGCTTTTGCTATGATGAATATGATGATACCCCATAGGCCAAGTATTACGCTACGTGATACCCATAGACTTAATATGTGTATGATGATACCAGACTACCAGACACATCAGTTAGTAGGTTACATTACTATAATATGACAAACTTTTCTAAAAATTTTAACTTTTCATAGAAAACTTCGTCGAAAAAAGTTGAAAGAGACTTTACAGGATTTGGGCAAAACGCGAGCGTTTAGGCTTCGCTGGATTCGAATCCCACTTCTGATTTTAACAAATAAGAAGCAGGTATTCGTTTTACAACAATTCTATTCGTAATTTACACAATATCACTCAATTTAGGATTAAACACAGCACAAGAACAAACCACAGAGACCGACGCCATTTTCATTCTCAAAAAGCCCGCGAGACCGTGCTGTGTTGCCAGTGTAACTACCATAGACAAATGATAAAGTCTAGTCATCATTATCTATGGCGTGTAAGGTGCCGCGTACACTACTCAAGTCTCTGTAGTTCATTCAATCTCTAACAGTAGGTATTATTACATTGATATCGTTGGCTTAGACGATTCCAAACTTCTTGGTCGACACCGACCACTGAACAAGTAATCACTACGTTTTAACACCGACTTCTATCAGCGCCAGCGTGGTATCACAGGCTCAACTGCAATTCCTCTGACGAATAGCTATTTTCTTTGTTTTATATCATGATTGCTAAAATACCGACACTAGTGAGAAAAGAAACGTAACGGAGCTGATGGTAGGACGGCTTGCAGCATAGCTAGCATGCCGCAGTGATACAGCGCTATCACACCTTCGCTCTCTTTCTATTTGCGTGCGAACGAACGAGATAAAAGACGTGATACGGGGCTGTATCTATGCTGCACGTCGGACTACATGGCTGGATAGTGAATGGAGCTGTCGGACGACTGTGTGTGGGCACATCCAGCTATCTAGGACGACTGTGAATGGGCTCCTTAAAGTGGCTGACATAGCTCAGAAAATTAGCAAGCTGAAGTGGCAATGGGCTGGTCATATATGCCGAAGAACTGCCAACCGATGGGGTGTCAGAGTTCTAGAGTGGAGACCGCAACTGGTAGGCGTAGTGTGGGACGCCCTGCTGCCCGCTGGACAGACGACCTAAAAAAAGTAGTGGGGAGCGACTGGATGAGGAAGGCCAAGGACAGAGTTTTGTGGCGCGCCTTGGGAGAGGCCTATGTACAGCAGTGGACGATGATAGGCTGATGATGATGATGATGATGATGAGGTAGGTATGTGAAGTCTACCAATCCGCATTGGGCACGCGTGGTGGACTAACGCCCAAACCTCAACCCTCCTAGAGGGTAAGCCTATGCTGTGCCCCGCAGTGGGACGTAGGGGAGACTGGGGAGCGTTGATACCCCCCTTTCATTTTGGTCTCTAATTAACTTTTTTAACATTCACAGTAAGTATAAGGATTTTTTTAGTTTATTATATTTAGAATTCATTTATATATTTACTACATGCGTGAAAGAGGGTAAGCCTTTGTTATATTTGGAGTTATAATTTAATTTAATGTCGTATGGTAAATCTGTACCATCTATATAGGGGAGACTTGTTTCCCGCCAGTTGGGAGCAGGGAGACTTGATCCCTAGGGATCAAGGAAATCAAGGGATCAATTCAAAACTAACTGATTATTAATCCCTATCTAGATTTCCTTTATAATAATAAGCCACGGTAATACTATATAATATATAATAATTGAAATAAACAATAAGTGACTCTGTGTGAACCACAGGTGTGAACTAAGAACATACCTAAGTAAACACTGTAAAAATCTTGTTTGAGCGCGACGAAACCAAAATTGTGTCACCGTGTGAACAAATTATGACATTGACAGTTAATGTTTTTTTTTAAAGTTTAGGGACGTCAATACATACCCGTGTTGAGCCTGACCAGAAATATAAAAAACCTGGATTGGGGGCGCTGCAATCGGATATAACCTTTAATGTCAGTGTTCTATGCACAAAAATTAGTTCCATTGATTTTCCGCAACATGGCGAGGTTTTTTATTTTTCTGGTCGGGCTTTTAATAATATTGTAAAATACATTGGAGATTTATAATTTCAATGTACCATGTCTCCCTTGAGGATCAAGTGTCCTCAGTTTCCCCTATATGCAGGTCTTAGGCAGAACCTTTTGGTGTAGGGACCATGGGTCTGGGAAGCTATTTATTAAAGAAAATAGTTTCCAGCACTCGAAGTATGCTACGTGATACGGCTGTATCACGTATTTAATCTCGTTCGTTCGCACGCAAATAGAATGAGAGCTAAGGTGCGATAGCGCTGTATCACTGCGGCATGCTAGCTATGCAGGATAGTCAATGATACAGGTGACCAGAAGGCTGGCGCGTACCTCAGTCAGCGAAAACGCGTCTTCACCCAAAGAGTCTAATCCTGGGCATCGCCAGTTGGTCTGTCCGTCTGTGGTTGTGAGTTCGATTCCCTCGGGGTACACCTAGGATATGTCACTTTGTGAATTTTTCCCCAGTTGGTTAAGACTTTGCAGGTTGAATCACTTGATTGTCTGAATAGAAACAAAGTGGACAAACGAATTTAGAGTTTATGCTGGTGCATGGCGTGGTGGCGCCGTCTGGTGACGCACGCGCTACAGGGAGAGGACGTCAACCCGTTCTTCTCAGTGACCTTCCACGGTCGCAGTCGCGCCCGCGCCAGCAATGTGACCGTTTTTGGTATTATTAGTACCAAATTGGTATAAGTTAGGCCCTTTTAAATGCATTTAGTACAAGTATCATAGTTTACCTTAAATCGAGTTTCAGTACAGTCTTAGTAAAATTTAAATATTTTAGTACACCTACTTACCTAAGATTTTCAGTTCTAAAAACAGCGAAAAATTGGTGTGATACCTATTTCCTGGCCGCAACAAAAAACTCAACAAAATTGACTCATTTTGTATCTAACTACTTACCTACCTACCTTATTGTACTAATTACCATTAAAAAAAATTAAAAATTGCTCAAAATTCGTTATCAATAGCTATCATACATAATGCCCAAGCAGCAAAATAGATCATGATTAAATCAATAATGTCTTAAATATACCTTAACTTCGTCTACACCAGTCTTAGTTTTAAGAAGTTCATTTAGGATAACAAAACCTATACAGGGTGTGAGGAAAAGTATCATTACCTAACCTTTAAACCGCATACTATCTCCTTCAAACTGAACAACTTTTACTATGGGTGGAGCAAACCGATCGGAGCAAAAAAAAAACAGCTGTTCCATACTAAACTCCAATACTCGACTCAAATACAACTTCACTATGCAACAGCTGATTTTTTTTGCTTCGATCGGTTTGCGCCCATAGTAAAAGTGGTTCAGTTTGATGGGTAGAGTATGTGGTTTAAAGGTTAATGATACTTTTCCTTACACCCTGTATAGTATTAACTTTGCCTTAAGTATGTCCACGCGAAATGCAAACTTAGGTGTATACTGCACTCGTAGTATGCTACACGTGATACGGCTGTATCACGTCTTTTATCTCGTTCGTTCGCACGCAAATAGAAAGAGAGCTAAGGTGTGATAGCGCTGTATCACTGCGGCATGCTAGCTATGCTGGAAGCAGAATTATCTACGTCAACCGATTTCGTTCCTTTGAAATTGCAATTTATGTGATAATTTAGTTTACTTGTATTATTTGAAGTCACATTTCAGTATGCGTTAAGGCTGCACCGAGCCTATTGTGCTGCCCCCAATCGTATTTTTTTTTATTTCTTAAAAATTAAACGACTTTTCCAAAAAAACAAAAATGTCACTTTGTAGTCATTGCTGATTTTCAATTTATCGGGTCACTGCGGATTTGTTTTTATAATGTTTGTAGTTGTTATCTTTAAAACCGCCAAAAGTGGCCACTTTTGGCGGTTTTAACGATAATAGCTACAAGCATAAAACATAATAATCCGTGATGCTTCTATAAATTGAAAGCCAATCAGGACTACAATGTGACATCTTGTTTTTTGGAAATATTGTTTAATTGTTTAGAAACAAAAAAATATATATTGGGGGCAGCACAATAGGCTCGGTAGACTAGGCTCTTAATACGAGTCCTGAGTGTAGCGAGGGATTTAAGTTCACCTAAGACTAAGACAGCTTTATCACCGAGGAAAATACTCTACTTTTCGTACCATTTGCGAAAAAATTAACACAATAATAATATGAGATAAGCATTTAAAGTATTAAAAATAATGATAATTAAAAGTGTTCATTCGAAACATTGGTCCAATTATTGATAGAGAGAGTTACATTTTTGTTTGCAAAGGCATCAAGCTCATACGGCCTCGTCGATTTTCGTAATTTTATTTAATAATCGTAACTGCATAATAAAATATCTTGACACATAAATTTTTGTATTTCATAATAAAATAATCGATCAGCCATGTTTTTTTTAATCAATAGCCTTGAGTATTGCGTCCCGTCCAAAAATTGCCTACATAAATGCGTATTCCTTTTTCAAAAAGACGTATAATGCTTTATATAAAAACTTTACTTAAATCGTACTGAAGTTTATCTGTAAAGTACCTATAATAGTATGAAGTCTAAGTAAACAAAAAATTACTTCTTCAGTAGGCAGGTAGGTACTCTGCCTTCTACTTAGTGTATATCTTCAAGATATATTGAGAGACGATATGGTATTACCCAAGAGTGCCCAAGACAATGACTTGATTTTGGTTAGGTACCTATTAAATAAAAGATAATCTACAAATCAGACTTAAGGAAAGATTTTGCTACTTGGGTGTTCTTATCATAATTATTTCAAAAACTATAGGCATGGGAAATCTGAGAAAAATCATTAACATTAGAAATAAGGTGTACCCTCAACCCCTACCTACCTAGATGGCCGGCGGGAAAATTATTATGATGGAACTAACTTGAAGGGTTTTCATAAAAAAAAACTACCAGTGTAAACTGATCTTCAGTTACTATGAGCCTACATGCTTAGTAAGTATCATTTTATACTGGTTATACCTACAACCTATGTAAAACAACTGGTAGTACCAAACACTAATTGCCCGAGTCCCGACTCGCACTGGGCCGGTTTTTAGGGTTCCGTACCCAAAGGGTGAAAACGGGACTCTATTACTAAGCCTACGTAGTCCGTCCGTCCGTCCGTCCGTCCTACCTATTTAGGGCTGTAACTTTTGAACCGTAATAGCTAGATAGTTGACATTTTCACAGAATATGCGTTATTACGGCGGATTTGATGACAAATAATAATACGTCAAAAATAAAAAAAATTGGAGGGTTCTCAACAAAAAACTAGTTTTTATCGACTTTATTCTTCTCATCTTCTTCTCATCTTCTCGTGTAAAAACGGTAATACATATAAGCGTCAAACTTGGTGTGATTATAGAGAAAACTTTACAGTACAGCAACAAATCATAAAAACCGGCCAAGTGCGAGTCGGTCTCACGCTTAAGATCCCGAAAAAAAAAGTTTTTTTCCAAGTTAATATGATTTGTTCTGTGGTGGTGTGGTACGGAACCCTCGATGCGCAAGTAGCCCGACTCGCACTTGACCGATTTTATTTTTAGTACCGTTTGGTACATTACTGAATTTGAAAACGGTCACACTCACTGGTGACTGTGACCTGACCTCCCTCGGTCGAAGACGCTCCCGCACCACCAGTTCAGTTGCATTGCATTGCAGTGTAGTGCAGTCGTCAACCTCAACACACAGGGAGCAGACATGGAGGTATGCAGCTTTGTTTATTTTTGTTCTACAAGGTGTTACAAAAATACAAATAAACCTTTAAGGGGGTGGTGTAGACCATCAAACTGAACAACTTTCACTACGGGACCAATATCGAAATAGCGAAAAAATAAATTGATGTTCCATACTCTACAAATCGACTAGAGCTAGAATATGTAGGTATGGGATATTTTTTTTTTTTCGCGATTTCGATGTTGGTCCCATAGAGAAAGTTGTTCAGTTTGACGGTCTAAACGACCCTTAAGAGTTTTAAAAATGTATTCTTACTTATGAAACACCCTGTATGTGTATATTCTATTTTTATTTAATGGCGTTTCCTTGTTAGATTTCGCCAGTGTCAAGTAGTTTGAGGGAGTGTCTATCCAATCTCGAGGATTGTTTTTGAGTAAGAACAACTGAGAAGGATTTTGGAGCCTCGTGGCAGGCTGAGACGCGAACCGCGCGAACACCACGCAAGAGACAAGTGTTCGAGGCAAACCCCGCAACGTGACTCCTTTGTTCTATATACAGGAATTTTGTTTACCTAAATTTATTAGATTCACTCTGCTAGTCAAAGTGTTATTTAGGTAATTAGACCAATTTTTTATAAGGTGCCGCGGTGTTGGAAACAATTTGACTGTGTTGGTTGGACGACGCTTTCTGTGAAGGATTACTTTGTTTATCTTTTGCCTTATTTTCTTATCATAAATTATTTTTCCGCTCCAACGCGAAGCCACCGGACCGGCGCGGCGCCGTCGGAGCAGAAACCCTAGGACGTACCTAGCTAGGTACAAAGTACGCACTAATTTAAACATCAATTACCCCTTAGCGCACGTTAGAAGCCCTGAGTATACAGTGTTCGAGCCCGCCCGTCCTCAGCAACATGCTGCCCCAGGGCGCGCCCAACATGCAGCTGGGCATGTTCTCACATGGACATCCCGACCTGCAGCTCCAGCAGCTTGTGAGTACACATACTTTACATTGTATTAACCAATAGTTCGGCCTCAGCGACGTGCTGCCCCAGGGCGCACCCAACATGCAGCTGGGCATGTTCTCACAGGGACAGCCCGACCTGCAGCCCCAGCAGCTTGTGAGTCCTACACATACTTTACATTGTATTAACCAATAGTTAGGCCTCACCATAACATGAAATATCATTTAGTACCTATACGACAAGATGGATTAAGCAGAAGAGAAAACGTCGTTATTGGGTAGCTACTACTTACATCATTTCTAAGGTACTCCGACAATAGAAAAAAGTGAGAAAAACTGGGAAAACAGAGTGCAAAATTAAATACACTTGCACACTCATTCGGAATTCCTAAAATGTTGCGTTCGGGATGATGCATTGACCAGTTTATAGAGGTCAATGGGATGATGTCATTGGTTTTTTTGCGTTTGAGGCCGGTGAATATTTTTAGCGGAAAATCCCGCGCACTAATCACAATCATAACTCTTCTTTTTCCATGATCCTTGTTCTCTTGGATGTAGTGTAACAAAGGAACGTAGGTACCTACTACCTACACAGCTGATTTTTTTGCTCCGATCGGTTTGCTCCAAAAGTAAAAGTTGTTCAGTTTGATGGGTAGAGTACCCTATGTGGTTTAAAAGTTAATGATACTTTTCCTTATCCTACCTACCCTGTAATCTGTATACGTGCATGACGACTGTGGCGAGGCATAATTTTACGCACCATCTTCTATACCTATCTTGTGTAAAATATCATTGATCCCATCCCTCTCCGCTCACCGCTCCGGCGCCGCCGCCGCACCTCTTAGGTCGAGATTCAGAGACGATTTGTAAGTCATAGTTAGTTCGAACTCCCGTATGTCAAAATCCATACATTTCTCTACAGGAATTGCGATTCGGAATTCCGAATGAAAACAGGTTTTTCGTAAGGAGGTTCCCCCTCCACATTTGCGAACGGGACTTCAAGCCTATACGTTGCATTCGGTATTCCGTTTTTTTTTTTGAAAATTTACACCCCTCCCCACCTCGTCTTGCACGTTGCAAGTCCGGCGTGCGTGCGGCGCGGTGCCGCGCGGTGTCGCGCCGCACCGTGTGTCACAAATACCAAAAAAAATTATATGCATGTGGCCGAGGATTTGAAAGATGACCAGTAATATCCTCAGGGTCCTGTTGGGCTAAGAATTTGTATCTTAATTTAACATTAGATATTTTAGCCTTTTGATCTTTCGTCCATTTAGCCAATCTTTTTGACCTTTTAAATGGCCTTTCGTACTTTTAATCCAATACCTACTATCTAAAATAAAAATAGTTAGGTAAGTATTTCGGTTTATGATTTTCTGTGGGTCTAGGTAAGTACCATGAGTTTTCACTGTTCTTTACGTTCTTTACTACTGTATTACGTCACCAATTTTGTATTGAATTTCGTATAGCCACAGAGGATTATATAATCCTCTGTGGTATAGCGCTCCTAGTGGTTAAAATTTCTGTCATACGAATTGGCGACGTAACTATAGCTTGACCAAAAAGTCATGAATATGGTGACAGGTGGTACTAAAATTTGAGTATGGTATGGTCGTTTTGCCAGGTTACGCGTGATTTTGACGTTCTTGCGTGGAGGCAGCGCCCTCATTTAATTTCTACCTACTCTTTTTGGCCAAGCTGTACAGTAGGTAGTAAAAAAATACAGGCAAAACTCATGGTAGGCCCTCTGATTGTAGCCGAGATTCAGAGACGATTTTTTTAGTCTTAGTTCGAGCTAAGTAGGGTCGAAATGCATGGATTTTGACATACGGGAGTTCAAACTAAATCGGAGATTCAGAGACGATTTTTTTAGTCTTAGTTCGAAAAGTTGGGTCGAAATGTAAGTACTTATGGTAAAAAAAAAAACAATATAATTTATTCAATATAGGAGCTTGAAGCACACTTATTAAACGTCAAATCTTTTTTAAGCTAGGTACCACACCGCGTCCTACGAATAAGAATAACTATAGAAGATTAACTATAAACAAAATCGAAATAATTTTTGGCACCCAATGAAAAATGACATGTTGTACGAGTTTTGGCGGCTAGGTACAGTTTTTTAAAGAACAAATTTAGAACACAGTACACTTTTTTGGTGCCACTTTTTGAGCTTCAATTACACTTCTATACATTCTTATTTGTAGACCGCGTCGGAACGTGTTGTCGCTGTATAGAAGATGCGGCCAGAAACTCTACAGCATAACACGACTTAATAACTATTACAATATAAATTCTTAAGCTGCTACGGTTATTCATACAATAATACATAACATAGTCTATCTAATAAAATAATTGATACTATACTTACAGTAATGTAAATAAACTATAAAATAGTGACTTCGTGTATTAAAAAGCTATCTTAGTTACGGGTTTCCTATTTCGTATGTTATGTTAGTAATCAGTCTTTCCATAAATGTAAAGCGTGAGCCTGTAGTTACAGATGGACGCTGCCATCCCTGTGTCCGAGTGGAAGCAGTCTATGACAGCCGATCTCAGAAACCATCTTGTTCATAAACTGTAAGTATCTACCTAACTACCAAAGAAGAACACTAAATTATAATCCTGACGGATCTAACTACTACCCTATTGTTATTTACCAGCCGTAGTCCACGTGCTTTCAAGACATAGCCCAGTAAAAATACGGGTCGAAAGGAAATAATGTAGGTAAGTATAATAAAAGATTTTTTTGCTAGAACAATCTAAAAACAAATCTCTATGCTTCTATAGAGTCAGATTTTCGTTAAAATTTACAGTGTCCATGCTAGGATTAATTTAAGATTTGTATGGGAATCTTTGAGGCACTGTAACTTAAAAACTATACATTTTAACGAAAATCTGACTCCATACAAGCATAGAAATTTGTTTCTAGATTGTTTCTGCAAAATTTCATTGACTTTAATTGGTTAGTATTGAAAATATCACCATAGTACGTTTGTATGGAGCGCGCTCCGAATAATATACCCTTAAACAAAAAATAGTAGGCAGGATGCTTTTAAGTTTCGTGTTTTTTTGTTTTTAGTAGGTACCTAGTTACTAAAATGTACCTAAGTAGAGTAGGTACCTACCTACCTTTTTTTTATTGCTTGTTAGTTTAGGTTTTTTTTGTGTTGAATCTGTACTAAAATTGAGTATCTGAAAATAGCTCGTAATTTCTACCTACTTGGTTAAAAAGAAGGTCCCATGGTGATTTTACCTTGGATATTTACCTACTACTAACATAAAAGAATAAAATTGTATTTGAAAATGGCATAATATAAAAATTGCATAATGCTATTTTTATATCGAATGTTTCATGATTTTCTTTTTTAATTATTTCGATAATGAATAAGAACATTTTTAGTTGGATTTTCTATCTAAATGAAAACTAGAATTATAATTTAAAGTATAAAAGAAAAAAAAACGGCTGTTATAAATTATTTACTTTCGCCATACAAGCGCACCGTAACTTTACTGGGCTATAGGAACACGCACGCACGTCTGTCTGCTGTTGCTCTCTCTTCAGGGTGCAAGCTATCTTCTCAACACCTGACCCAACAGCGATGCAAGACAAAAGAATGCACAAACTAATAGCCTACGCGAGACAGGTTGAAGAAAACTTGTACGAAATGGCGAACACGCGCTCCGAATACTACCACTTAATAGCGGAGAAAGTGTTCAAGATACAAAAAGAATTGATAGAAAAAAGGCAGCAGAGGAAGGAGCAGCTACAACAGCAGTACTTACAACATAAAGCATTTAATAACGAGTCCATACCGAAACACAAACTATAGGTTGTCCGGCAATCCATCCATCCATCATGTGGTTAAATCGTTCTCGTTCTAGATCATGGACAATGGACACACTTAATTCTGTACGAGTAAAATATGTAGTAGTTAGGTATGAGCAATATAACCTGCACTTATTGATATCAGTTTTGCCACGTTTTAGTATTAACTTTTTAATGTAGAGTAATCTATTATTGGCCTTATCTTAAGCTCACAATTTCTTTTGTACACTTGTTTGATTGCTGTTGATTACTTCACGAAAATAAAAAAATAAAATATACGGATAGATAGTTTGCCTACCTAAAACAATTTTGGTAACCTTTTGACTAATACAATTAATTCGCTACTACGTAGGTACACTAGTACGCAGTTATACAAGCTCGCACCGGGCGCATATAAAGGCTATTTATTTACGGCACTGCAGTGCGATTTTTGAAAATCATACGAGCGGTTCGGCAGTAGAAAGATGCATAATCTCCATAGTAATTGTGACATTTTCTACTGCCGAACCGCTCGTATGATTTTCAAAAATCGCTCTTCTGCTCGTATGATTTTGAAAGATCGCCCTGCTGCAGTGCGATTTTTGAAAATCATACGAGCGGTTCGGCAGTAGAAAGATGCATAATCTTCATAGTAATTCTGACATTTTCTACTGCCGAACCGCTCGAATGATTTTCAAAAATCGCTCTGCTGGTTGTGGGTTCGATTCCTACGGGACATTGCAAGCTGAATCACATGGGAGTCAATTTTTGAATCTCATTCGGTGAGCTAAGCAGTTGAAAATGTCAAAATTACTACGGAGATACGCATCTTTCTACTGCTGATTTGGCTTTAAAAAATCGCACTTGATTTTTGAGATGCTCAAACTGCTCAATCGTTAACTGCATAGTAGTATTAGTAGTACTATTCCTATACTATTCGTATAATAACTTCGGCATGTGGTTGTCACTCTTATAAAATGTACCTACCCAATTTCAGCTTTATAGGACTTCGAGTAGTTAGGCTGAGATTCAGGCCGAGATTCAGAGACGATTTTTTTTGGCTTAGCTCGAGCTAAGTAGGGTAGAAATGTATGGATTTTGACATACGGGAGTTCGAACTATGACTTACAAATCGTCTCTGAATCTCGGCCTTAGGCCGAGATTCAGAGACGATTTTTTTTGGCTTAGCTCGAGCTAAGTAGGGTAGAAATGTATGGATTTTGACATACGGGAGTTCGAACTATGACTTAAGAATCGTCTCTGAATCTCGGCCTTAGAGACGATTTGTAAGTCATAGTTCGAACTCCCTTATGTCAAAATCCATACATTTCGACCCTACTTAGCTCGAGCTAAGACGGAAAAAATCGTCTCTGAGGCCGAGATTCAGAGACGATTTGTAAGTCATAGTTCGAACTCCCGTATGTCAAAATCCATACATTTCTACCCTACTTAGCTCGAGCTAAGCCAAAAAAAATTGTCTCTGAATCTCGGCCTTAGTACCTGTTATGCTGGGTTCACATGCACGCCGTGCAGCCCGGCAAGCTGTACATTGAGGCTTCTATAAAGTTAAACGCACCTTTAGATTTTATTAATACTTACGCGACAGAGGGGTATAAATACGTTGTACATTGAGGCTTCTATAAAGTTAAGTAGTAACAATCACTTTACAGACGGGGTGCATTTGAATCCAGCATAAAGTTATAAATTTAAAGGCTATAAATATGAAATTAGGTACATTTTATAAGAGTGATAACCACATGCTGCCCTGAAAATTTAAGCTCACAGCTAACTACCTACTATCCAGACCAAAGTTCTTCTTCTTCTTCTTCTTGGTCGTAACCTCATGGCTGAGGGACGTGACCATGGTGGGCCGCTTGTGCCACAACAGCTCAAAGACCAAAGACCAAAGTTATGAGCGGTCAAAAAACGCCAAACCTCGTACCTACCTACGGTAGTGCGCCGGAACAAGGTCCTACAATACAAGCATGTGGATGGTCTCATTCGATTTAGCGCAAAAAATGACATAAAAAAATGATACCTCACTCGCCTAGTTTGTAAAATGTAAATTTTCCGAAATGTCCCTCCCCTCCATACCTACCCATAACCCCTGGATGGGTAGGACCCCTAAATTTTGGGTGGACTCGGAAGATCCGCATTTCTAGTGCCTAGATAATGTTAAAAAACAAAGTTTCATTCATTGATGTACAAATTTTGCCTCCAAACGCACATTATTTAGTTTACTTTACCCTAAGATGTTTTTATATGTAGATGCGTTGTCTGCGCACCAAAATGGCAACAAAAAAGCAAGGTAATTGCCCGGCTTTCACATAGTCAGGCGCCGTCTAGTGTTCGGGCTACACGTCACTATCTCGCGCCATTTTAAAGTGCAGTGATGTTAGTGTATGACGCGTCTATTTGTAAAACGTCATTGACTTTACCTACATTTTTCGTCTTCGGACGACCCCTCTCTGGTCAACGCCATCTATCGCCGGTATGATGAACTGCGTTTGAGTAGCTGTCAGAAAACTCCTCTTTCTAAAAATTTGATCTGGCAACACTAAGCTTTTGGGGCTGCCCGATTAGGTTTTTTTTCTGTGAATCGGGGAAAAAATTGGCTTTTGTGGATATAATGCTGAAATAGTTATTGAGGAATTTATAGGGAAAGAAGGACAGAAATCAAATAATAGGTCATGTTGATTTCGAATTCTTTTCTTTCTTTAATAATTCAAAAAATTGTTGCTGACTTTGATAGCAGGACGAAGCGATGCGTTAGAATTATGAGATTAACTTTTAAAATGTAAGCTAGATATCAAAGGCATCAAGCTTTTTACAAACTATATTCACATCTCGCTTATAATTCTAAATATTCTAATGGACGTCTTCGATCAAAATAAAATGAATGGATAGGCCTTAAGCGAACATTTCAAACCAGAAAAATGAGGCAAAACAAATGAAATTTTTACTTGTCACTTGTATGAAAGTGCCCTAGATTTGACAGATAATGGCGCTAGTTTGTATGTACCAAGTGCACCAGTAGTTTGCTTCAACTTACCGCGCTTTAGGCCTATCTATTCATTTTATTTTGATCGAAGATGGACGTTTGTCATAATAAGAGAGTAAAAAAAAAATTTTCAATATAAATCTGGGGAAATTTCCGAAACCATATCTGGCAACCCTGTCTGTCACCGCGCCGAAGAAACGGGAACTCGGGGACGCTGACGTCAGTCATTTTATTATTTTACTTTACCGATTTGTCGATTACAATTTCTGAAATTTACATAATTTACACAAAACCCTTTTATTTCTTCTTCATTCCTGATCCATTAAAATGGCGTCAGCCCCGGAGCCGAAAACATTGGAGGCCGATAGTCCCGGCATGGTGTCGAGTATCTTCAATGAGATCATTTACAGCCCCGTTAATTTGCTGTTGACTGCGATTATTGTTGTGTTGGTGTATAAAATACTGAAGAGCAAGTTCGCGAAGGTTTCGGTGGAGGCTCCGACGCCTGAGCTGCCGAAACTTCGTAAAGACATGACAGTGGCAGAACTTCGACAATTCGACGGTAATCAGTCGGACGGGAGGGTGCTAGTGGCAGTGAACGGGTGGATATTTGACGTCACGCGGGGACGCCGCTTCTACGGACCCGGTGAGTGCATTTTAGTGCGTCGTGAGATAAAAATAGCGGCTACTACATAGTGACTCATTATCAGTTCATTTTGTTTAGATTATGTATGCAGTTCGCACCTACGCGCGTGGTCACCTTCAGGGGTGTCCTACATCTGATTTCATTTAGTCTCTTATTGTCACTGAGGTGTACATTATAGAAATGTTTTATTATGGCCTAGTCCTATTAAGTGTTTGGGTTTCAAATTTTTTATAATCTGTACTATTATAGAACTGTAACAGAAGTGTGTATATGTTACAGTCAAAACTCAGAACCGGTCAAAACCACTTTTGACTGCAAAAAATCAGTCAAAAGTGGTTTTGACCGATGCCCATACTGAAAATTAAATTTCTTTGAGTGGATTAGGTAAACAATAGCAATTCGGTTCTGGCGGTTGCAAGAAACCAAACATGCTGAGTTACGTCTAAGGTCTAAAAACTCATAACAGGTCTAAACCAGGGTTCGATTCGAAGTGATAATTATCATTGATAATTATTATACATTGATAAATCTTGATAATTATAAAATTTATCGGAAACACAAAAAGCTCGCGCTAGCAATGTCACGCCATGTATTTCCGATCACGATTCACAAAAAAAGAAGCTCCCAACAATGAAAAAAATTTTTTTAACGGTTTACTGTAGGTTTTCTCAATTTTTTGTTATTCATTGAGATGAGAAACTATTACGCCAAAGACTAGGTGCTGTTTGGTCTGGATAAGAGTGTATTAATACAAAAAAAGCAACTTTAGAACTTTTAATTTGAAATTTCTCTCAGAACTAAGAATCAGCTTGGATAATTATCTGATAATTATCTGATAATTATCAAATAAAATTATTATCTTGATAAGTTCGAACCCTGCGCGGCTAGCATGCCATCCACAACAAAGCGTTTAAACGAGAAAAACGTCAAGAGCGCTCTTTTTGGCGTAAGTAAAATAATAAAGATGGAGGCATGTCTCGATTTTTGTCGTTTTCTCGGCGGTGGCATGCTAGAGGGGCTGGTCAAAACCACTTTTGACTGATTTTGCAGTCAAAAGCAGTTTTGACCGGTTATAAGTTTTGACTGTGACATATATTTAAGTAAGATGACACTCTGACCAAGAAATTTCCAAAAAAAGAGGTCACTTTATGGTATTTAGGTACACCTAATCACAGATATTTGGATTTTTTGTCTGTCTGTATGTTTGTCCCCGTCACACTGGATAGAGTATCGGTGCGACTAGTGAAACATGGATGTCTCTCAGAATGTCTGCTTACCCCCTCGGGGAACATAGTCATGAGCATATGCTGTATGTTTGATTGTTTAAATCGCGCAAAAACTACTGGACCAATTTTGATGTAAATTTTCGTGTTTGACAGTTTATAATTAGACTTAAAAATCAGGTATATTGTCATTACAATGACGGGATCTGGTCCCGAATGAAATTGCAGGAGCTTATCTGCTTATCTGAACATAGCTTATCTGAACTATTATAAAACTGTAACTGAAGTGTGTCTGTACATTGAAGATATTTACAAAAAAAAGATTACGACACGGTTATTAAGTATCTCTGACTCGAAATCAACCTTTATAGAAATGTTGTCTGTCTGTTTGTTTGTTTGTTTGTTTATTTGTTTGTTTGTTTGTTTGGTTGTTTGTTTGCGCATCACGCAAAAACTACTGAACCGATTTTGATGAAATTTTTTTTGTCTGATAGCTTATGATCTGACTTAAAATTTGGTATATAATTTGTGCAGACGAAGTCGCGGGTAAACACTAGTTATTAAATAAAAATAAATGTACTATAACGACGGTGGCGACGAGCTCACTCCCTGTCACACTGGACAGAGTTTCGGTGCTACTGGTGAAACGTGGATGTTCTGAGGTTTCAGGATATCTCTGACTACCCCCTCGGGGAATGTAGTCGTGAGCATATGCTTATGCTTATGCTAAATGTATCATTTTAAAAAGGGGGTCAGCAAAACAACTGCCTTCACATTGTCATAACAAAAATCTAAATGTTGAAATGAAACAACTATACTTTATGATTATAATAAGTAGTGCATTTGACATTTAAAATTATTGTTATGAAATAAATTAATTATATGAATAATATTGCAGGTGGACCTTATGCTGCTTTTGGAGGGAAGGATGCATCTAGGGGTCTGGCCACGTTCTCTGTGACCTCCTCTGACAAAGAGTATGACGATCTCAGTGACCTCAACTCCATGGAGATGGAATCAGTCAAGGAATGGGAGGCACAGTTCAGAGGTAATTATAAATCAATTGTACAATAATTAAACTAATCTATCTACCTATATGTCATGGACATATAATTAAATCGCAAAACGACTGCATGCAACAGAGATGCGAATGTTGAGATGGATGTGTGGTGTGTTACTATAATGGACAAGATTAGGAATGAATATATTAGAGGAAGTTTGAAAGTGGCTCTTGTGAATGAAAAGCTGCGCGGTAATCGATTATCGTGGTATGGACATGTGATGAGAAGAGATGTGTGTCATATTACAAGACGAATGTTAAATATGAATGTGCATGGCTGAAGAGAGCATGAAGAGAGGACGACCAAAGAAAAGATGGATGGATTGTGTGAAGGATGACATGTGTAAAAAAGGTGTGTCAGCTGAATTGAAGGCTAAAAGAGATGAATGGAGGAAGACGACATATTGCGCCGACCCCAAATAATGGGATAAGGGCAGGAAGAAGAAGATATAATAAAATCGCAAACTTGGTGTATGTATTCAATGTGCATCCATTAATACATACAAAAATATTAATTAGCCGTGCGCAGCGTACGCTCTGCCTCGCTGTCGGTGAGGACGTGCCTCGGCGCGGCAGGCGCATGCTCAGCCACGGGCAAGTAAAGTCAAAAGGCAGTTTGAGAACAATGTCTTCTGTTAAAATTTGATCTTTTCTCATGTTTTGGGGTGCAATAAAGATAAAATGATAGTGACCAACTTCGAAATCGCGGAAAAAAAAAAGATATCCCATACATATTTTAGCTCTAGTCGATTTGTATGTAACATCAATTTTTTTTTTCGCGATTTCGATATTGGTCCCATAGAGAAAGTTATTCAGTTTGATGGTCTACACCACCCCCTTAAAGGTTTATTTGTATTTTTGTAACACCTTGTATATGGTTTAAAGGTCAATGATACTTTTCCTTACACCCTTTATATTCCAAACATGTTTGGATCTTCAGCGGTTTGGCTGTGCGTTGTCTGTCAGACATTCATTCAATCAGTCATGGAACTGTTTTATAAGTATAGATGTTGTATGTATAGTGCTGTGAATAATTGTGCAATTAACAGCAATGTCTTGATTGTTATCAACAGGTCATGCAGGTTTTCTATGTATTATTGAGATATATCTTCTTACATACTTATTTATGTAATTGTTTACATTATCTGACTATGCGATCATAGCACGCTTTTGTGGCAATTTTCATCGGTCATGTTATAAGTACAGGGTTCTTCTTAATATGTTGACAGTTTTTTTAAAGGGATGATCGACCTATCAAACTGAACAAATTTCTTTATAGGACCAACATTGTAACAGTGAAAAAAAAATTCCTCTAATGTAGACATGGATAAATAAAATTGAACATTATCTGTCCAGTCACAAATAAAAAGCAATGAACATAAAATGTTAATGAATATCACCTTGACAAATTGAGCTGTTCAGACGTGTAACACAATGAATGACCAGTGACAGTGAACTAATTACCAATGCGACGACTGAGTTAAGAGATGATACTACCTTATTTTTACTTGATTATGCACCTTATGGTCATCTAAACATTGAAGATATTTACATGAAAAAGATTACGATATGGTTTTTAGGAAACTTTACTCCAAATTAACCTTTTTTAGAATGTTTGTCTGTTTATTTGTTTGAAACAGCATCACGCAAAACTACTGAACCGATTTGGATAAAACTTTTATTGTTTGATAGCTTATTTGACTTAAAATCTGGCATACAATTTGTATTTTCTGCGGACGAAGGCGAGGGTAAACTCTAGTACTATTATAAATCTGTAAATGTTTGTTTGTTTGAAACAGCTTCACGCAAAATCTACTTAACTGATTTGGATGAAACTTTTTTTGTTTGATAGCTTATTATTTGACTTAAAATCTGGTATATAATTTGTACGAACGAACTAATTGCATCCAAATCCTTTCGGCGCTCTACAATGTCCTCAGCACTTGGCTGTTAGACAAACTACCTCTGTCATGCCTTGCCTCAGACAAGAGAGTAAGTCTGTACACTCGATGACACATCAAGCTTAACATTACCTATTAGTTCAATTTGAACTCTTATGGCACCGCAATAAGAAGGGGGCAAAGTTTTGACCGTTTGCTTGATCTTTTACTAAATTGTTTTGGCATTATTTCAAGTAAAAAACTGTTTTTATTACAGAGAAATACGACCTAGTTGGGCGACTTCTGAAACCTGGTGAAGAACCAACGAATTACTCGGACGAAGAGCCCGAAGACACTGACAATTCGACAAGTAATGCCGACAAGAAAGACAAATAAACTTCTGATGGCCGCTACATATGATTCTCGATCGTAACTCACTCGTTTCAGGTCAGTCAAATTGTGTGAAGGTTGAATATGGTTGCTAAAGTTTCATGATACTAGTGTAGACACAATGTGTGCAAGTATTTTGCCTGTTATGTGTAACCAATGCCATTTAAACACAACATAGAAATAATACAAAATGTGAAAACATTCCTATTTAAAAATGTGTGATAGAAATACGAGTCCCTTACCTATCTTTAAGACCATTAGTACCTTACTAAGGCCAGTGAGTAATAAAGGTAAAAATAGGAGGATGAAAAAGAAATCTATGGAACTTTAGTGACAAAACAAAATTAAGAAACGTTGAGAGTGAGCTGTCGTTTATTGTTGTACATAAAATGAAATCTATTGTATCATTTTCACTATTAATGTTTGCTTATTGCAGATTTTTGGATATATGTATAGTATTTACAGTTTCATGAAATGAAAGACTGAGTGATGGCATATTACGTTGATATGAGATCTTACAAAATTTATGAAAAACAATTAGCGCATTCCTATTTTTAATTGAACTGTAATATTTTGTACTAATTTCACTTTATTTATGTAAAACATGCATTTATCATGTGTAGGCATTTTGGGTTACATCTAAATCAGAATGAATGAGCCACTCAATGAGGACGTGCATGAAAGGAGTCGACCTGATTTTGGTACTTAAATATTAGCAGGTGTTCATATTTGTAAAATGTGTCTTGCAAATCAAGAAAAAATACAAAAATAAGGAAATGTGCATAATAATTGTTTAATACAAGTAATTAAGGAGTATTATGGATGTAATAAAAGATTAATCTATTGTTCAGAGATGTGTGAATTTTTATTGTTTTTTGTTTGTCACTAAACTTGTGTATCGTAAGAAATTTGATGTTTTAGGTTAATTTTTATTTTTGATCCATCTTTTCTTTCTGTTGCTTTTATATAATATCATTACTATGTACTGTTAGTTTATTTCAATTGCAAAATTTGTTACAGTTTCAAAAGATTTGCCTAAAATATATGGTCAGTAGATTTATAACCAAATGTTCGGATCCGGGGAAGAGAGAGAAGGCAACAGATATGATTGTCTTGGTTCGTTTTGAGTATGACGGCATGGTGACGAAGAGGTGACTTGTGCGCTTAATCCCATGCCCTGAGTAGCAAGAGCGAGTGTATTGACTTTTTTTACTTATTTTGAGTTTAAGAGCTCTTATCAATAAAATCAAATCAGGGCTGGGCATAAATCTCGCTTTCATTGCGCCATTTCTCCCGGGTCCTGTACTAATTTGATCCAATGAGAACCCGTCATCCTCACAATGTAATCAGACCAACTTGCGTGGTCCTACTGACCTCCGTCCCTCTCTTGGCCACCACTCTGACACTGCCTTGAAAGTCCTTAGGTTGTAATGTAATTTATTCTGCAATTGTTCACCTAAAGTACAAATAAAATATATTATATTCTTCTCTTTCACTCCGCTTAAAACATATATTTCTTACGAATATTGTTGTAATCATACTTGTTCATTGTTTTTTTATTAAATTGTGTTAGTTTTTAAGATTCCTGGTGTATGATTTATTTTAGGGATTATGGTTAAATATTGTTATTCAATTCTATACTTAATGAGAGTTTCGGCCGTGCTTAACTTTCGACTTCCGTGTTTGTACACTTTAAAAACCATTTATGGCGTAATAACACTAATGTTTGTATTGTATAATTGAAGATGTATTTTACCACAAAGTTTAGGAACCATTTTACAAATTTGTCCAGGTTGGGAAAACTAAGTCAGTGTTGAGCCTACAGTGCTGCCCTCAGTCGCATTTTTAAAATTTTTAAACTTAGCTGTTGCCCGCCACACTGTCTGCGTGGCCCTTAAAAAAGTATACTTTGTGTTCATCCAGATCAGTTTCTATCTGCATGCAAAATGTCATCCAAATTGCTCCAACCGTTTATGCGTGTTATATTAGTGAGATTTCAAAAAAAACAAGAATGCATCAGTGTAGTCATTGTTGGTTTTCCATTACAAATTATACTATCTTTTATGCGTGTAAGTGTAGAGACACACCTGCGGAACGTTCCGCGCCGAACGTTCGGATGAATACGCGACTACTAGGAAAAATAGCGCCTAATGCCGCGTACTGCTGTGTCGCCTGTATAGGGAAAAGCGTTGCGCGCGTATTCAACCGAACGTTCGGCTCCGCAGGTGTGTCCCTACACTAATGGCCACTTTTGGTGTTTTTAAAGATAGTAAATACAAACATTTAAAAAAATCAGTTTAGACCCGATAAATATAAAATCAGCATTGATTACAAAATGTGACTTGTTGGTCATAAAATATTGTATGATTTTTAAGAAATTAAAAAAATACCAGTGAGGGCAGCACTGGAGGCTCGGTGTGCCCTTAATACTTACTTAAATTGGTATTACAGAAATATCGATAGTCGTTACGTTAGACAGCCAGTCCAGTATAAACCATTAAAATTAGTTATTATTTAATCACGAGAAGGATGGCTTGAGACAAGTACTTTGCGACAAATCTGAACAAGCTTTAAATTTAAAACTAAGAAATTTATTTATTTAAAATTATGGACTTTTTATTTGACTGATTAATTTGAAATTTTAAGAAGGTTCAATTGGGATTGATCTATAAAGGAAAGTTGGCTTGTCCCATTTTTAAAGATGTTTCAGTTTCAATTCAAGGAGGTTCCAATATAGTGGTTTAGTTAGGTATCAAATTAATGGACTGTATATGAGCAAAACAGTATCATTATTT
Organism: Agonopterix heracliana; assembly: GCA_963693445.1. NCBI lineage: Eukaryota > Metazoa > Arthropoda > Insecta > Lepidoptera > Depressariidae > Agonopterix > Agonopterix heracliana. The sequence continues at coordinate 3,960,188 of OY856312.1, read as the reverse complement.
GCAAAAGGAGTCACCACATCGTTTATTGGTCGATTTGTTTAATAAGGGTTAACTGTATAACTAAAAAAACAGCCCTGAAATTATACAAGTAAAGCCTGACCAGAAAAATAAAACTCACCATGTTGTGAAAAAACCATTGGAACGAATTTTTGAAATATTGTCAGGTTATTGATCGTAGCGCCTCCAAAGTAGGTTTTTTTATATCTCTGGTCATGTTTATATAATTAAAGCCTGACCAGGAATATAAAAAACCTGGTTTGGGGGCGCTGCAATCGAGTGTCACCTTTAATGTTAGTGTTCCAAGTACAAAAATTAGTTCCAATGATTTTCCGCAACATGGTGAGGTTTTTTATATTTCTGGTCGGGCTTTAAATGCGTTACATATTAAACAGGGTGCTTTAGACCATCAAACTTGTAAAAAAAAAACATTTAAATCGGGAAAAAGAAATCTGCTATTCCATACATTTAAGTCGAACTTCCATTGACATTTTCCATGGAACATTCAATTTTGTTTTTGCGGTTTTAATATTGGCCCCATAGTGAAAGTTGGTCAGTTTGATGGTCTGAAACAGGGACCGAAACCGGTATCGATAATACCGGTATTTTTTGGTTACAACCAAAATTTTTTTTACCGGTATTTTTAAAGGTAACCTTAATAGCATTCTACTAATGGTCCGGGTACACAGATATTTGTTTAAATTCAAAATTGAATCTTCCTAAATATAATAAGTACTTATTCAGTTTTTTGAGTAAGTAGGTATAGGTACCTCGTTACTAAATACAAATTCAATTAATTATAATAACAAAATTAAACTCAAACTCAAACGTAAACATAAACTTAACCATTTTATTATTTTAGGTTCAATAAAATGTAAATAACCATCTCCTTTATTATCTCAACCTGTCCAATGCTGTAGCAACACCAAAAATAGTGCGCGCGTCGCTCGTCGGTTACTCCAACATTTTTGCGTCACCCGCTACACCAACGACATTGTTGAATCAATTTCGTACTTTTGATTTGAAATTAAAGTTCATTTTTCGGTGTTATTAAAAACACGCGCGTTTTTTGCCGCTCCGTCTGCGCCGACCCTTTCCCGCACTCACTCTCTTTCTATTGAAGGTCATATTTAGGTTACCGGTATTAAAATCGGTTGTTACCTCGATAAAGGTAACATTTAAATAAAGGTTACCGAAAATTTTCGGTCCCTGGTCTGAAACACCCCCTTTCGCATTTGCACGCATATGTTATTTGACTGATTTTAAGTTAGCTATCTTTTCCAAAATAATGGTCTTTTGTCTAAAACAGTAGTGTCCATTGTGCAACGGAGTATCAGTCAATTTTCCGGTTAATTTATTGCAATTTGTAATGCGTGGAAAATCGTGGAGTAAGTAATCAAATAAATGTATAGCACAGCAAAGGTCTTGCTGAATAAAATGTGTTTCGCGAATGTGATGGTACGGCCAGGGCCAGGAGAAATTACTATGTTTTCTGCTACCTCTGTCTTGTGAGATTTAATTAGCCTATAGAAACCGACTGCGGATTGTTCTCTCTGATTAGGCTGACGAGTGGGCCATACGCTGACCTAGAGCAAATCGGCGAAAGCAAGTAGTAGGTACGTTGTCAATTAAACCCAGCGCAAGCGGAGTCTACAATGGTTTGGCAGTGAAAAATGCTCTGTGCCGGGAGCCAAACCATTGTAGACTCCGCTTGTGTTAAAATAACACCGATAATCTAGTATCACAAATCGCTTCGATGCTCTCGGGGACTAATAGGTAGTTATTTCAAAGTTAATAGTGGTTTGGCAGTGAAAAATGTAATTATTACCCCTGTTACTACCAAGTCTCACTACCAGTAGCAAGACGGGAAATGCATTTAACCGTGTTTCTAGACAATTAATTTCCCTCAAGGGCAGATCCAGGAATTCATATTCGGCCGACTGTATTAAGATGTTAGAGCTCACTTTACTCAGCCTCAAAATTCAGAGGTTCGTGCAGGCGATATCGTTCCGTCAACGCCCACGCTCAAAAATAGCTTGTGTGATGCGGCCCTTAGAGCTCGGGACAACATTCGTTACCTCATAGGCATGTGGGATTGTTCAGTGCCCACTTTAAATTCGTTCGGTCTCGCTCGTCCCATACGTATGGAAGTACATTTAGAGTCCTTCAATGGTTTTTTAGGAAAGTAATCAGACCATCAAACTAAACATCTTTCACTATGGAACCAACATTGAAATCGTGAAAATCTTCTGTTCCATACTAAACTGCAAATGCAAACTTTGAGCCAAATGTATTGGATTCAGCTGACTATTTTCGCGACTTAGATGTTGGTTCAGGTTGATCGTCTGAATTTCCTATAGATTTCTTAGGGAAAGTTGTTCTGTATCATGGGTACAATCACCCTGTGGCCATGTTGCAACTGTTTACCCTTACACCCTGTTTAACTAGGTTTCCTCAGAAGTGCAATGTATGGAGGTAGCAGTATATATTATGTTTTGTAATACTACAATATTTCGTTAAATGCATTTTATTTGGACTCAGTTGTTAACTAATCCTTAACGATACCTAAATGTTTATTTTAACATTGTCACATGACTATTATTAAAGCGTTTTTCATATACTTACTTTGTTTTATTAATTTTGTAGACCTTTGAGAATTGAGGTCCTATAAATGTGGCCATGTAATGAATGACATACGTATTATTATACTTACTAAAAGTATAAAGAGACATTTACCTATATTTGGGATCGCCATAGACTTAGGTACTCAAGTACATTGATATCCTTGGGGATCGCTATGTTATTTATATAGTGCGCGGCACGACCGACGGTCAGCGCTGACGGCGGATCCAATCAAGGGACGCGGTTTAGTGCGGCGCTGACAAATGTTCGTTCTCGGCTTAGATCAAGTTCTCGGTCGGTCCGTACGAGGTCCGTACCATAGAGGTAGGAATAGAGGAACATACAGCTGAGAGAGCGAGATGTACCTAGCGGCACCACTGTATAATAGAAAGAGATACGTGACGCGAATCAATAGAACCGTTTTTTAGTCACCAATAAATTTTTACAATTCGGTTTTCGTGAATAATTGGGAATCTAAAGTGAAATCGTAGATCATTTTGTGAAATATACTGACACTACTTCATTAATTTATCCACGATTTTACGTTAGACTCAGAATTATAGACAGTATTAGAATTTTTGCCTGCGAATAGTCTCCAAAAAACATCCAAAAACTGTTTCATTTGACAACTCATGTCACTGACTCTATTCCTGTAAGGTATAATAACTTTATGGTCCGTACCGTCAGCGTCGCTCTAAATCCAGCCTATGGGTTGAACCCACAGAAGTCTGTGGTTGAACCTCATTTAATAGCACCGCATCGCATTTTTCCGTCGCTCCATCCTTTTCTGTCACTCAGGAACTTCATTTGCTAGAGGATATAAGATAGACGGAACGCGATCGCAATGTCAAAATTACTACGCAACGCACGCATACGCATCTTTCTTCTGCTGATTTGACTCTCAAAAATCATCGCTTCAGGCGTGCGATTTTTGAAAGTCAAATCAGCAGAAGAAAGATGCGTATCTCCGTAGTAATTTTGACATTTACAACTGCTGAGCTCACCGAATGAGATTCAAAAATCGCACTCCTGTTTCTACTTTAATATTTATGGCGGGTCATTATCACGCAATTGTACTTAAATGCGTTTGTTAAGTTTTGCCAACTAGTTAATTAGATTTTACCTTGTGTACTTTTACAATAAATTCTATATTTTGGCCTACAAAATTATTAATTTCCTTCAAAAGGCATAGAATCCTTAAAAATGGTTCCTTAATCCAAATGCACGTGTCCGTATAGTTAGCAGCCTCACCAACGAATTCGAAGATTTTGACTAGGCCACGATTTAGTACCCAATTAGTACTATTTAGTACCCAAAGCACAGATTTGGTACTCCTGTATTTCAAAAGATATTTGGGTTACTTACTGAGGCTGCTAGATAGACGTCAAGGTAGCAGTCGCACCGAGAAATACTGTTTATATCAATGTGATTTATATGTCACGATTTAGTACTCATTTAGTACTCCCTATATCCAAAATTTCATTAATATTGATTCAATACAAGCCGAGATATGACAGTGCATTGTTGAGGCTGCTAACTTGACGTTTATTCCAACGATGATTCCAATGAAACGGGTGCACATTTCAAACAGATAAATACATACAGATTTAGTGCTCGATTTGGTGCCTGTTATGGTATTTATGAAATGTAGAATTTTCTTTCCTACTTCCCAAAAAAACTATGTAAAGTTCTACATACTAATCGTAATTTAGGTCCATCGATATCGTTAATCAAATTTAGACTTTATTCAACTGTAATAGGGTTTACAATTTATTTTAATTCTGTGTTTGGTACTGTCAAGCAAAAAAGTGAAATGATATTAAATTGTATAACTCTGATACTTCTCAATCTCGTATGTACCTATGTAATATGAGTCCAGAAGACTATTATTCTTCTTTAAATCTACTCTACTATTATTGTACTGGAAATTTTTTTTACCGTTCCGAAATAAAGCGAAGCAATAAATAATATTGATTTCATTGTGGTTTGAAACTTTCATGAGTGGTTCAGGAGAGCGATTTTTGAATCTCATTCGGTGAGCTCAGCAGTTGAAAATGTCAAAATAACTATGGAGATAGGTATGCATCTTTCTACTGCTGAACTGACTTTCAAAAATCATACTACAGGAGAGCTATTTTTAAAGTCAAATCAGCAGTGAAAAGATGCGTATCTCCGTAGTTATTTTGACATTTTTAACAGCTGAGCTCACCGAATGAGATTCAAAAATCGCATTCCAGGAGTGCGATTTTTGAATCTCATTCGGTGAGTTCTGCAGTTGAAAATGTTAAAATTGCTATGGACATACGCATCTTTCTACTGCGGATTTGACTCTCAAAAATCTCTCTCCTGTAGTATGATTTTTGAAAGTCGAATCAGCAGTAGAAAGATGCATATTTCCTTAGTAATTTAGACATTTTCAACTGCTGAGCTCACCGAATGAGATTCAAAAATCGCACTCCAGATCATCAAACTGAACAACTTTTATTATGGGACCAATCCAGAAATCGCAAACAAAAATCAGCAGTTCCATACTAAACTGCAACGCCTACTAGACTCAAATGTATGAGACTAGTACTTTTAACACACTACAGTGCGATTTTTGAAAGTCACTCGTTTAAATCAGCAGTAAAAATGTAAGAAAAAATACTATGTAGACGAATGATGAATATTATTCGATCGACGTGTTACTTTCAAAAATTCCTGCATTCCTGTTCACAACATAAAAAACAACAACAAAAACATAAAAGACAATTTGAAAACATCTATGATAGAACAAGGTTCATCATAAACTCGTTGTAGTCCCTCGGCTGCACTCATTTGAATCAAGCAATTCTTCGACAAGTTTCCGCATCACCCACCGTAATTAACGTAAATAAAATCCCGCCATCTCTCGGTATTGCTATGAACTACTTGCTATGATCGCGTGCGCCAGCTCATGGCAGTAGAGTTCCGATAAATGATAATGTTTGTTCATGATTGTACCGAAAATCGAATGTATGTAGAACTTTACATAGTTTTTTTGGGAAGTAGGAAAGAAAATTCTACATTTCATAAATATCATAAGAGGCACCAAATCGAGCACTAAATCTGTATGTATTTATCTGTTTGAAATGTGCACCCGTTTCATTGGAATCATCGTTGGAATAAACGTCAAGTTAGCAGCCTCAACAATGCACTGTCATATCTCGGCTTGTATTGAATCAATATTAATGAAATTTTGGATATAGGGAGTACTAAATGAGTACTAAATCGTGACTTATAAATCACATTGATATAAACAGTATTTCTCGGTGCGACTGCTACCTTGACGTCTATCTAGCAGCCTCAGTAAGTAACCCAAATATCTTTTGAAATACAGGAGTACCAAATCTGTGCTTTGGGCACTAAATAGTACTAATTGGGTACTAAATCGTGGCCTAGTCAAAATCTTCGAATTCGTTGGTGAGGCTGCTAACTATACGGACACAAATGCACACAGAAACCCGTCCGCTCCTATTGCGATGCAGTCTACGCATTCTTAAAGGCCACATGTTTTATGGTCTGATTATGAGATACAATACTGATATTATTGATTTATGATGGGGAGTAAAAAGGTAAGAAAACGGAAACAACGGTGTATGTATAACATAATTATATTATAAAATGATTTGATTACAAAAAGTATCGTAATGTACCTGCACCAAAGAGAATATACTGCCTACACTATGAACAACTTACGCTACGCTGCAGAAGGGAAGACTCACTCATATAATACCAGCCTGCCCACGCAGCCATCACAAGGGACATTTTTATTCATTTGCCGCCACTCAACGACCCCACGCCGCCTGGCTCCTGATGCAGCCGCATCGCGTTCTATAATTATAAGACGAGCATCATCATCACAGCCTACACACACAGCCACATACGTCCCACTGCAGGGCACAGGCCTACCCTCAGGGAGGGAGTATGGGCGTCAGTCCACCACACGTGCCCAATGCGGATTGGTAGAATTAGGAGTTTTCTGACAGCTATTCAAACGTAGTTCATCATATCGGCGATAGATGGCGTTGTCCAGAGAGGGGTCCGAAGACGAAAATGTTAGGCTAAAAAGTAAACAAAACTGCATGTCACTGAGTCAGACGCATCCGTTGACGAAGTATATGCTCATATTATGCTGCTGATTTAAAAATTCAAATTCTTACTATTTTATTTGTATTTTCTTATCTGCAAGGTCGCTCGCCCCTCTCTGGTCAACGCCATCTATCGAGCCATGAGGAACTTCTTTTTCTTTTTTAATGGCTTTCTGAAAATCCCTCATACGCATTGGAATATCTTCTTCAACGTATGCAGGTTTCCTCAAGATGTTTTCCTTCACCGTTTGAGAGCAGTCGGTATTACGTACATAAGTTAGAAAAACTCATTGGTACACGGCATGTGGTCCGTGCGGATTCGAACCCGGACCTCATGATTCAGTTTCCATAGCTCTCCGCGACACGCCACAGACGCTGCTCTCAAGGGGTTAAGAACCGTTGAACATAAAACGCATCGAATTATAGAGAGATAGCAGACAATAGACTAAAAAACGGAAAATATATCTTCTTGGTTAGCAGTTAATGATAAATTACGATTAAATTATTTTTTATGAACCGGTATAACCATTTAAGGTTAGCAACCAAAAGTAGTAGCTTACTACTTCCGTCTGACACATTTAGACGCGTAACGTGAACTCCACTTCAACATTTTTAGTCTAAACCTCACACAGCAGCAAAGATTAGTAATAATTACGACTCCACGACCAGAATTTAGGTGCAAATTATTTTGCTACCAAAATTTCATCCACCACGACTTGTTGTACGGGTAGAAATGTATTGATTCAATAATTTATCACAAAAAAGTAGTTATAACTGACGTTAAATTTTATCGATAAGATCTGCTTTGAACTCGAGCCAACAGTTTTGTTTCGCGCAGTAGTACGTAGTAACCAAAGAGATTAAACCTAAAGGCAAGAGACCCTTCCTCTGGTCTGAGGTAGTAACTTATTATGAATCTGTGGCATATGACCATTTGAGCTTGCACTTTGGCGGAGGGGAAAGTATGCGTAAGCCGCCTAATCCCCTGTTTTGCTTTATGTTCTGAAGTAACAGTGTACTTTGCGAATTATAATCACCCCCGTCTAAAACTGGACATAATATTATGTAGAGATAAAAGCATTATAACGAACATAGTTTGTATAGTTGTTTTGTTTTACTTCACAAGACCTATCCAACGACAACTCATTCGATTTATTAGAAAAAAAAAACGTTTTTTTAGGGTTACTCTTTACGTCTTCATGCCAAATTTCGATTCGATAGGTGCAAATATGAGCGAGTAATTGAAGTGGGACAATACAGAGAGAATGAACGAAAGTATTAGGGGTTCCTTGTTTGACTACCGAACCCTAACAGAGTAAGTATAATGCTCACCTGTCTCTGTTTGATGAAGGCAGCCATGAGGGGTGGATGTGACTTGAGTATCTGTAGTATCTCCTGCTGCTGGTTGTGGCTGGTGGGGGAGCGCAGCGTGGCCATCAGCTGCTGCAGCGCGCGCTGGTGCATCTGCGGCTGCTGGAAAATGCACTTCGTTGGTAAGATTACAATATGTCGTTTTGCGTTTAGGTCGATTTGCTTATATGCCGTTTTGCTTTTAGGTCGATATGATATTAGGTCCTTTTGCTTTTAGGTCCATATGATAATAGGTCGTTTTGCTTTTAGGACGTTGTGATGCGTAGGACATTTTGCTTATGGGTCATTCCGATACGAACCCATATCAGAGACCTATCACAAGCTATTTTTGGGCGTAGGCGATGACCAACTGCACTGCAACGATACGATAACTGCTCCGCCACGACGTCGCAACTGAATTGCCGCGATCCGCGATGCCGCAACTAAAATAAAGTCCCTAATCATTGCTGATTTTCAATTTATCGGGTCACTGCGGATTTGTTTTTATGTTTATAGTTATTATCGTTAAAACCGCTAAAAGTGGTCACTTTTAGCGGTTTTAAAGATAATAGCTACAAGCTTAAAACATAATAATCCGTAATGTTTCGATAAATTGAAAGTCAATCAGGACTACAATGTGACATTCTTGTTTTTTGGAAATATTGTTTAATTGTATAGAAATAAAAAAAATACGATTGCGGGCAGCACAATAGGCTCGGTAGGCTCTTAATGCAATGTAAAGTATGTGTACTCACAAGCTGCTGGGGCTGCAGGTCGGGCTGTCCCTGTGAGAACATGCCCTGCTGCATGTTGGGCCCGCCCTGGGGCAGCACGTCGCTGAGGCCGAACTATTGGTTAATACAATGTAAAGTATGTGTACTCACAAGCTGCTGGGGCTGCAGGTCGGGCTGTCCCTGTGAGAACATGCCCTGCTGCATGTTGGGCCCGCCCTGGGGCAGCACGTCGCTGAGGCCGAACTATTGGTTAATACAATGTAAAGTATGTGTACTCACAAGCTGCTGGGGCTGCAGGTCGGGCTGTCCCTGTGAGAACATGCCCTGCTGCATGTTGGGCCCGCCCTGGGGCAGCACGTCGCTGAGGCCGAACTATTGGTTAATACAATGTAAAGTATGTGTACTCACAAGCTGCTGGGGCTGCAGGTCGGGCTGTCCCTGTGAGAACATGCCCTGCTGCATGTTGGGCCCGCCCTGGGGCAGCACGTCGCTGAGGCCGGGCGGGATTGAGCCAGCTCCCGTCACCGCCGCTGCTGCAACATACAATCTATTACATAGGCTGATGGTGGCAACTCGAGTGCATCAACAAACAAAAGAATTATCGAGAAAACACGTCGCCGAAAACAGTTGAATTTCGCATAGGACAGCCAAATGTAGAAGAGCTAAGCTAAGGACCAATACTGCATTTAATGTAACGTAAAAAGTACAAAGGTAAATTAACTCACCGTTCATATTATTGGTTCTCTTATCAGCTTGTTTGAGAGGAAAGCAAACAGGACAGTGATCAATATTACAATTTTTCCAGTGAGTAATAATTTTTTTCGATGATGTACAATGAGTCACCGCACAATATTTGCCAGCCTAAAAACAAAAGGTACGGACAAATACATAAGTACAAGAACTACCTAGTTTCGACTATGAGCATGACCAAAACAAGTAGAAGTAAAGCTTACTTGACAGGACATCATGTGACTTAGGACACCTTTCATAGTGCTGCAGTGAGGCAGCAAGCACTGCCACGCCTCGCCCTTGTACTGTAACTCTCTCCGCTGGCACTTGTGCGCGTGCAACAGCAGCACCAGCTGCTGCTGGATCAGCTTGCGCTTCTCGGGGTCCGAGAGGGAGCCGGAGGCGGGGGGCTGGCCGGGCTGGCCGCCGCTGGCGCCCTGGGTGCCGGCCTGCGGCTGGGACTGGAAAAAACATTTTTTGCAATTGAACCCCCAAAGGAATGAAAACGTGGGTGAAATTTTGTATGATAATTTCGTAACAAAGAATGGGAATTCCAGCTATTTGGGTATTATAATATTTTTTGTATCGACAACATTGCTCATTTATTTAGTTTTTACTTTATTTTAATAGCATTGCTTTATGTACAAATAATTCACAGGGCCGTAGTGCGTGATGCACGTGACCCACGTCGTGGTTTGTCTGTGATAGCATTTATATGTGATGCTTTCAGAGATAAACTGTGATTGGTGCATCACTTCACATTCAGAATATCGTCTACCTTCTGCTGCTGCATATTTCCCGTGTCACCCAGTGGTTCGCCCCAAGAATCCTCCACGAGCTCATCTGGGAGATCCTTTATATAGTCGAACATGTTAAGGTTTGAGATCCCATCTGGAGGAAAGAAAATTTTTCATAAAATAACTGAGTTGGTATAAAATTCGCATTGTTTGAGTATACTAAAGAGAATGTACAGGAGTGCGATTTTTGAAACTCATTCGCTGAGCTCAGCAGTTGAAAATGTCAAAATTACTATGGAGATACGCATCTTTCTACTGCTGATTTGACTTTCAAAAATCATACTTTAGGAGTGCGATTTTTGAAAGTCAAATCAGCAGTAGAAACATGCATATCTCCATAGTAATTTTTCACATTTTCAACTGGTATCGTCGCAAAATGTCCCTTTCTCAAAATGTCCCCTTTTCAAGATTCTCTTATACATAAATATTTGATGACATTAACCACCCATTATGACTGGTATTTTCTTCCGAGCTGCTTCCGGTATATCCAGGGTTGCCACACCTAAGGTTAGGTTAGCGAGGAGCGAAGCGACGAGCATGTTATGTTTCTTGCGACCACAGCGCACGAGGCGAGCGAGCGCAGCGAGTCGAAATCGCGAAAAAGAAAATCTGCTGTCCCATACAAAACTGCAGTACCTATTGTTTGAGACAAACAGTCACTCGTTCGGTCAGTAGATCATTCACTCTCAGTGCACAAACTATATAGAGATACTAACGTACTCAGACTCTCTCTATTATCTGCTTTATAACCACGAGCATGTCGCTCCGTATTTAAATTTGTTTAAATTAATAAAACACAGTTTAAAGTTCAAACAAATCGTTTTACTTATGTTCTCCCAACACCTATTCGACTCAAATGTATGCTCAGCTGTTTGCGACTGTTTGTTCTGGCCAAAAAGTACCTACTAGATGTAGTTCTAGCCTATTAACAAGTTATCAGAAAAACTCTGAATAACATATATAATTTTTATTGGAAAATAAGAACAAAAACAAAACATAAGAATTGAAATGAAAAGAGATATTGTATTTTACTTTGTTGGCTGGCTACTGGATGGATGTGCTTGCTTTTCTGAGCATAGCTTCTCAATACGGGGCTCAAGTTTGGAAATTGCCACTCTCATCTCTTGCTCAAAATTTTTTTCTATCTATATATTGCTGAAACTACAGAAAAGCCTGTTTCGCACAAGTTCGATGTTGCAAATGTTAATGCAGCAGTTAATGCAGTTAATGTTTATATTGCTGCAGTTCTGACCCTGTACCCGCACTTTCGATTTTCTATTTATCACGACCGTTTCGGTGAAAACTTAATTGTAATAGAGTTGACATTGGAACGGAAACGTTCACACAATTGCGAAGTTCGAATGTCCGAGTAGACTCCCTGATGGCACAATATTCGCGACAATCTGAACTCCAAAATTCAAGCAGTTTGTCTTTGTCGTCAATACGACGAGCTTAAGGCTGGACAATAGTTCTTCTCTTACGAAACTGTTGATGGTGTGGTCGACTGGAAAAAGTTTCTGACCTAGTCATATTGCTCCAGATTTTCGGGAAAATACTTTTCTAAATGTTCGCTTAGGCGACGCGACAACAGAATGCGCGCAGCGCTCACTCGACTAGGTCACATCTACACAATCTAAGAGGATCGCCTCACGACGCCCCTGGGATAATGCCACGATGCCCTAGGGCATGGCGACGCACAGTTTCAGAAGCCCTGCTTTAGACCATATAACTATGGGACCAGCCTCGCGTTAGCATTCCCCTCTGCCATGTTACAAAATCAATTGATCATGTGCATATAGGTACATACAATTTGAAACCTAATCACTGAACGAGAAAGCCTGTTGTGGAACAATAATTTCAAACTGGCCTCGTTTGCGGTTTACATGAGACTCTAATATGTGTTAACTATGTAGTCAGACAGGTTACTTCAGATACTTGTATTATAATATCTGTGCTTCAGACCATCAAACTGAACAACTTTAACAATGGGTCCTGATATCATTAGCATCCTTTTAAACTCAGAGTCCCAAGCTGAACAACTTTAACTATGAGATCAAACCGTTCAGAGCAAAACAAAATCTGCTGTTTCATACTAAGCCGCAATGCTTACTCGACTCAATGCAACAGGAGATTTTTTGTTGCTCCCAAAGTTCTTCAGTTTGATGGGTAGACTCTTAGGTAGTTTAAAAGGATGCTAATGATATCAATTTCACTCTGTAGGTAGGTAGGTTTCATATAAAATCAAGAACTAGTTTTATGAGTGAGTGTCATAAACACTTACCTGTCAATTCTACCTCCCATTCCTCGACAGGTTCCATATTGATATAGTTGAGGTAACTGATATCACCGAGAATATATCCAGATGCCTAGACACGACCTTCCGTCCGAAAGCAGCGTTAGGTCCACCTAGAAAGTTACCATCAATAAAGTTCTGCATTTTGTTGTACCCATAAGTACACTGAGCGCGTTGGCTCAGCGCGGAGAGCTCTGAAAACTCATTCTTGAGGTCCAGGTTCGAACCTGCACAAACAACATGCCATGAGTTTTGTAACTTTAGTATGTAATACCGACTGCTCTCAAACGATGAAGGAAAAGCTTGTAAGGAAACCTGCATACACTGAAGAAGAAATTCCGATGCGAATGTGAAGTCTACCAATTCACATTGGGAACGCGTGGTGGACTAACGCCCATACATCCTCTCTGAATGTAAGCCTGTGCCCTGCAGTGGGACATATATAGCTGTGATGATTATGATGATAATTAAGTACACTACCCGACAAACTTGACCCATGTGGCTACAATCAGCGGGACCCCATGTCCATCCATGTCCTAGAACGATGCGAGTATGTCTGGGATTTAGTTCCGAATTTGTTCTCTCGAATGCAATCAGAATTAAAATTTGTTCCGTTAAAATGGAAGAACGGCATTGGTTTGAAAAAACCTCCAGCCAGCGGGACACTTTTTATTTACAGATCACTGGAACTCCAAATGGGTGTCAAGATTTAGTTCTACTACCTTTATTACGTTTTAAGTGAAAACAGTGTTCTATCATATATCATTTCAAAAATAACAGGGTTTGAAAAAACCTCCACTCAGCAGGACACTTCTTTACTATGGTAATGGGGAACCTAAGAGTTCCCTGTGATTAGTTCGCATCGTTCTAGGACATGGGTGGACATGGGGTCCCGCTGAGTGTAGCCACACACTTGACCCATGGGCCTAAAAATGTTGTTGCACAGTCAAAGGTTTTTTCAAAGTAGTTTGCCGGCTTTTATATTCAATGGCCGGCAATCTGTCTGTTATTACGTCTTTACGATTAACCCACCCGAACCGAGAAGCGTAGAAAATTCACTGCACAAACTATATAGAGATATGCTTCACTGGCACAAATTCTTGACTTGACTACTTAGCTACTTACAAAGAGAATTTAAACGCTAAGTGTCTAAACACACTATACCGAAAGTACGCGACCGAAGATCCGCGGCTGAGTTTACGTTCCGACCATGTTCCGACGTATTCGGGTAATATGACACACCATAAGCGCCGAACTTACGCGGCAGAAATTCAGTTGCGTAAACTTGCGTAACTTTGTTCAGTCCCCGCCCCCGGATTTTCGTCGGCAATCGAACCGAACTTCGGTCGCGTAAACTCGCGTATAATGTGTGCACTACAGACTAAGTTGCCGCTGAACTTACGCCCGACCGAAGTTCGGCTGTACGCTATAACGCAACGTAATTTCGGCATAATGTGTCGTCGTTCATTCAAATAGCATTGCTGGCGTAATCGTGCCGAACTTCGGTCGCGTACTTTCGGCATAATGTGTTTAGACACTAACGCTTCTACTAAGGCCGAGATTCAGAGACGATTTTTTTAGTCTTAGTTCGAGCTAAAGGTGCAATTACATTACTCAATTTGCAGGGAGCCAACATCTAGTGTAGGGTAGTGTAAATGCGTGTTGGCGCTCTCTCCCTACATGTAGGGAGGTCGGGCCGTCCCGACCGCCCTGCGTGCGATTTTTTGGTTGTGTCGGGCAATGTAAATGCATTTAGGGCGGTTAGGGTGCGATTTCTGGCTAACAGTCCGCGCGCGGCAATCGTCGCGAGCGGACGTGTGTCTCGAGTAAACTCGAGTTTAACGTAAGGCATAGCGTAAACAAAGTAACATACGATTATTATTTGTAATGTACACGTAATGTAGTAGTAAATAGTTGTTCTCTGCTTTATTAACTATGTCAAAAAAGTAGGTTATGTATGTTACTTAGGTGATTGATTAAAAAAAATACTCTATCGATTATAGTGATTCTCGAAATAACATTTATGTACATATGTTTTAAAAATGAATAATCTTATTTTGTAATTAAATTTAACTATAAAATTTTTATAATATTTTGAAATTACGTTTATAAGTAGGTACTTCAGAGATTATTCTTATCATTTTTAAGCTTAGTAGACTAAACAATACTTAAAATAATAAGATTGACATAATTATTTCATTCATAAATGCTCTAGAATCAATAAAACTGGAGATGTTTCCTCGGCGACGTCCAAACGTGGACTGGCGGCTGCCGCCGCAGGGCCCTACAAATTGGGTAATGTAAATGGTAGACCCTGCACCCTACATATTGGCTTCCCTTGATGTTGGTCCCTGCAAATTGGGCAATGTAATTGATGCTTAAGCAGGGTCGAAATGTATGGATTTTGACATACGGGAGTTCGAACTATGACTTACAAATCGTCTCTGAATCTCAGGCTTAAGCATCAATTACATTGCCCAATTTGCAGGGACCAACATCAAGGGAAGCCAATATGTAGGGTGCAGGGTCTACCATTTACATTGCCCAATTTGTAGGGCCCTGCGGCGGCGGCCGCCAGTCCACGTTTGGACGTCGCCGAGGAAACATCTCCAGTTTTATTGATTCTAGAGCATTTATGAATGAAATAATTATGTCAATCTTATTATTTTAAGTTTATTTAGTCTACTAAGCTTAAAAATGATAAGAATAATCTCTGAAGTACTTATAAACGTAATTTCAAAATATTATAAAAATTTTATAGTTAAATTTAATTACAAAATAAGATTATTCATTTTTAAAACATAAGTACTTAAATGTTATTTCGAGAATCACTATAATCGATAGAGTATTTTTTTTAATCAATCACCTAAGTAAAGTAACATACATAACCTACTTTTTTGACTTAGTTAATAAAGCAGAGAACGACTATTTACTACTACATTACAAATAATAATCGTATGTTACTTTGTTTACGCTATGTCATACGTTAAACTCGAGTTTACTCGAGACACACGTCCGCTCGCGACGCTTGCCGCGCGCGGACTGTTAACCAGAAATCGCACCCTAACCGCCCTAAATGCATTTACATTGCCCGACACAACCAAAAAATCGCACGCAGGGCGGTCGGGACGGCCCGACCTCCCTACATGTAGGGAGAGAGCGCCAACACGCATTTACACTGCCCTACACTAGATGTTGGCTCCCTGCAAATTGAGTAATGTAATTGCACCTTTAGTCTACCTACAGTACAGACTAGTATATTCCAGATTTTTTCCTCCCTACCAAAGGCCTACTCTTATATTACTCTTTGCCACTAGACCAACAAGACAGTGGTTGGTACGGGCGAAATCTCTCACTATTACAGCGCAGCGGTGAGGTGTAGCGCGCTTTCTCTACACTTTAGATACGAACCCAAATTCAACACTTAGTACTTCGAAACGTAACCGATAGATGGCGGATGCTGTCTATGGAAAATAGCGTTCCACCTAGTTTGTACTGAAGATATCACAGCATGCTAGTCATTTGCAATTTGCAAAGAGAATATAATCATTACATTTTTTTTTTTTTTTTTGCAATAAATTTACTAGCCTGGTTACTAGACCTTTTGGCTAAATCTTAAACTTTAATTTTCTTCTGTTTTCACATTAAAACGTTGGTATTCGACGTTTTGATGGTTCTTTGGAGTTTTTGGAGGCAATCGAAAGACACAGGAAAAGCAGAGAAGTCCACAGGAAAGAGGTGAACCGACCGCTTTGCCGCGCTAAAATCACAGAACACTTTTCCTGTTTACGGGGTATGCACCATCATATTTCACTGAACTATATATTGTTCACTTGCACGACACTTTGTTACGCAAAACAACACCAATTTTACGAACCAAAACTCACTATAAACAATAAAGACTCCAAACGTCAGCTACCAAAGCCCGCCAAAAACTCCAATCATTACATTTAGTCATTTGTAGGGTTACCGTACGCAAGAGATGAAATTACCGTATTACATTTTTATTTTATAGTCCAGTAAAAATACGGGTCGAAAGGAAATAATTTATAATAAGCATTTTTTTTTGCTAGATCGTTAATACTAATGATGATATTAAGATACTTTTTTAACGAATCCAACTAAATTTCGTATTTTTAGTTTTTAGAACTAAAATGTAATTTTTTATTTATAGTGTCAGATTTCTTTCTTTTCTAATTTTTATTGTTTGTTTTAGGTTATGAGTTTACATACACTGTGGAAATTTTGTACTAAAATTGAGTTTTTCGTTATTTAGACTTATTTAAAAACAAAGGTGTCGCGACAGCCATGTCGCGATATTCCTAATTTGTAAATATATAAAAACTAGCAACACCTTTCGAAGGAAGAAAGTGGAATTGGCGCCATCTACGGTGACTTAGTCTATGGTTTAGTTGTGACAACTGACAAGTGTACTCGAAACTATTCAACGAAATAAAAGTTCTCTAATTAGTTTGTTGAAGTAAAGTTTTACCAAAGTAGGTAGTACTTGAAGATAATGCGGAGCCCCGGATGCAGCGGCCACAATGATTGAGAGCTAAGTGGTGTTCTGTGATTGTATTAGAGGCCGTTCTGATTGTCTTCATTACAAAACATTTGAATCTATCTACCTGTGTCAAAGTTTAATCTATTTACAATTATTAACGTTAGGTACGCTGTGTCTGTTTGCCTTCTTGAACTTGGAACGAATATAGTTTAATTCACACACATACAAACCACACATTATAAGTCTTTTACCTAGACACAGAATAGGTAATATTGTATAGTTCTACATCAAATTCTACATACCTTAGACATTAATTGTACTTACAGAGTATAGCTGATATCAATAGCTCAGGCAGAGAGATCCTGCCTTTCATGGCATCAGTTTGTACCTATAAATACGCCTAGCCTACTATTTTAATAAGTTGTGCACCAATATTTTCTGTACAATGGCTTTTGTGGATTAATAAATATTATATGTATGAGGGACTATGATGAGCCCACTGAGGTAAGCCCTGCCGGCAATACGGAGGCACACTGAGGTAAGCCCTGCCGGTGATACGGAGGCACACTGAGGTAAGCCCTGCCGGCAATACGGAGGCACACTGAGGTAAACCCGGCCGGTGATATAGAGACACACTGAGGTAAGACCTGCCGGCAATACGGAGGCACACTGAGGTAAGCCCTGCCGGTGATACGGGGGCACACTGAGGTAAGTCCTGCCGGCAATACGGAGGCATACTGAGGTAAGACCTGCCGGCGATACGGAGGCGCACTGAGGTAAGTCCTGCCGGCAATACGGAGGCACACCGAGTTAAGTCCTGCCGGCGATACGGAGGCATGAGTAGGTATGCCTTGCCGGTGAGACGGAGGCCCACTAAGCAAGGACCTGTCTGTCCAACAGAAGCGTCCTTCGAGTTAGATGAATGTTCCTATAGATGATGCGTTGTCATGATTAGTTTAACTCAATGTGATTACTTCTATATACTTAGGTGTCCACAGATAGCGTTCATTGCGATGGACGCTGTCCCTCTTGGGCTCGATACACCGAGACAGTCGGTGTAATCGAGCTATATTCATTTCAACAGGAGTAAACGGAGTCCACCGAATGGAGCGAAGCAGGTTCGAGACTTCACGTCGCAGGACTGAGATCTTCCAGGTATAACTCTTATTTTTGTTACCTATCTAAAACTATCGCGACGTCCCTTAAATCCCCCATCGTATATAATAACTATCTGGGACGTTACGACATGGTGGAGGTGCTGGGATATGACTCCAAGAGAAGTCTTGACTTCAATAAGAATGTGAGCTGACGAAGCTGTAAGTACCTAACAGAAAAGGAAATATTCAATATGACCTAGTAATTATGTGTGGAAAGGCTTATGAGCGTTTCTGTATTCATAAAGAACCAGAGGAATGATGTTTACTTACTACCTACAAATAAGATATATTCGTTTGTCTTCGGACCCCTCTCAGGTCAACGCCATCTATCGCCGGCATGATGAACTACGTTTGAGTAGCTGTCAGAAAACTCCTCATTGGCTATGGAAGACTTGGTTTGATAAACCACCAAAGGATGGCGTTACTATACTTTTCTCCACATTATTTCAGTTTTACAAAGCGTAAATTAAGACCTAGAATCTAAGCGGTTAGTTAAAAAAAAAATACGAAATATTAATTTAAAAAAAAAAACATGAAATAAGTACTTCGTGAAACGCGATAACGTTTAGAAATAAAATAGTTAGGTATTATTTCTCTAACATGCTTGGAAATTTGAGCATTATTTTGACAACCTTCTTCGAGATAAGTCGAAATTGCTGTACTATGCGAACGGCCGCCGGCAAAAGTTGTATGAAATCCATATCTATCGTGGTTTAGCGGCCAAATAAATTACATAGTAAACTCATATCTGTCGTGTTACATATTTAAAAATGGAACGATCTTTTACTCCGAAACATGGCAACCAAGGAGGTAACTTATCAAAGGTTTTATTTAAATTTCGAACTGGCTGTAAAAATTATTGTTGTTCGGCATTGATTTTGAAAAGTTGATAGATTTTAATTTCCGCGCATTGTTTGAGAAAGCACTATACAAGCCTTGGCCACAACTAGGCATTGATGGACTTATGTATGTGTGCCTCGGCTTCGCCTCGGCCCACGTTTACACGTTCGTCCATCAATGCCTCTTTAGCTGGCCACTACAGGCCACTACCTACCATATCGCAATGAACACTAGTACAACCGAAAGTCTACAAGATTACCTATAAGTTAATAAGCCTTTATTTTGCAAATAAAACCCTATTTGTGGTTTTTGTTATTTACGATTATATTAATGACGATTAAAGGTTGGAAAACAATTGTGAAATAAGTCATATTTTCAAAATTACGTTATTTTACGTTACGTTATGTTACGTTATTATTTCAGTATTAAATTCGGGTTCGTATCTAAAGTGTAGAGAAAGTGCGCTACACCTCGCCGCTGCGCTGTAGTAGTAAGAGAATTCGCCCGTATTAATCACTGTCTTGTTGGTCTTGTGGTCTGGGCAACCGGCTCACGATTCGGGTGCTAATGGTTCGAACCTTGTGTCGGCAGATCGTCTTTTTTAAATTTATTTCATACTGTGGCTCCCCCTGCTGCTAATATGAGGCAACGCCAATAATTAAAACGTCCTAAAATCAAGGCGACTTACCTATCTATAACCAACATACATATTAATCTATGCACGATACAAATACAACGGATTTGGATATCGATATTCAAAATCCGATTGATCGAAATTAAACGTTCCCAAGAGTCCCGGTATGTACTTACCCACTTATTTACTTGCTTACTTGTTATTATTTTAACATTTCTTTGTTCAACATTTGTTTGTTTCTTTGTTGTTGTTGTTTCGGTACTATTGGTGAAACGTGGATGTTCTGAGGTTTCAGAAGATCTCTGACTACCCCCTTGGGGAATATAGTCGTCAGCATATGCTATGCTTATGCTATGCTTTGTATAACTAGAATCTTGGCAGATTTTTTCAACTTTTGTCGATATAAGGCAATTAAGAGAATACAATAATAACATACTAAATAATTACAAAGCAGTTAACGAGAAAAAACAAAGTGCCAATGTGGATATGTATGTTTTAATCTTAAGTCATTTATACTCGAGTAGTTTTAGACTCACAATAATAAATAAATACAATGAGAATTAAGTAATGGATACAGTAGATGGAGTAGTGGTCATGTAAATAAAGAGGTAAATTGAATAATTTAATCAATCAATCAAAATCATTTATTGCACTAGTTATAGATTACATAGAGATCTTATTATTGGGAATCACTATAACCTGCCTTTTGGGCTTACAATATAGGTACAAGAATTTAATTAATTAATATAAATTTAAGCATGTCACACAATTTTATAATTCATCAGATTAACAGTAAATTAGACACAAAACAACAGTATACATTAAGAGATACCAATAAAATTATGAAATGTCTAATTTTAATTAAATTGATTTTTTGTCATCAAAAAATTCGTTCAATGAATAGTAGCATTTATCAATTAATATTTCAAAAAGTTTTGTCTTGAAGTGTTCATGCTTTAGCTCTTTTAGATTGTCAGGTAAATGATTAGGTATATATTTTTGGTCCCATTACATAAATACTTTTTGTGAAGAAAGCTGTCTGGGATTTACAGTGTGGTATAACGTCGACTTTATTTCTAGTTTTCCGCGGTCGTCTTGTGACCCATGATTTGAAAGGGTGCTTGTTACTATTGACAAATAAACTGGCTTGTAAGATATAAATTGATGGCATATTTAATAATTTATGTTTGATAAATAATGGTCTACCACTATCCATTTGCTTAGCTCCAAAAATAGACCTAACACACTTCTTTTGCGCGCGAAACACTGGCTGCAAACTGATATTTGCTGCGTTTCCCCATTGCATTATTCCGTTTAGGCTCAGACTAGATTTAGAGAGAGAGAAAAGAAAAATATCAAAACGATCTGTATTACGTGGATGCTGCGTTGTATTGTTTAGGTGACTCGGGCGGTCTCCTTAAGTTTTGTTGTGTTTTTTGATTGATATACCTCGTTCGTAGGATGGAATGTCAGAGACTTTAATTAAATAAAATTCTTAAATTAAATTTTTCAGTTGCAATTTTAACACATTGACTGTGATCGGTCAGGTGTTTATCAGTAAATAACTTATATATTTAAATGATTTTCAAACATTGAACAGATATCAGCTGAGTTGTATTCCGAGCATTCGCTCTGACAGCAGGATAGCAGATAGTAAATATCATAAGTTGACAGAGACAATACAGAGAGGTGGCTGTCGGATCGTGGGTTTGGAGCGTGACCTGTAATATAATAATTTACGTCTCTTTATTAAATATGGAATAAGTTATGGTAATTTAAATGAAGTATAATTAATGTGGAGTGCTTGGGTGATTTGAGGAAATTTAATAAGATGTTTACTTTGAAACTTCGTAATAATTCTCTAGTAAATGACAAACTTTGTTTGCATTGTTGCGTACCGATTTGTTGGAGGTAGGTATTTAGACTATTTAGACATTTCTTCCTATTTAAACACGAGTAAATTTATCACTTCAGAATTAATATCATGCGCTAATTATTAGGTTTATACTGTTATTGGTAATATTAATTACAGATTTGAAAATGGACGACATTCTACTACTAAGATAACGTTTAATAATAAATAATATTAAGTCTATAAATGATAAAGCGTTACAGCTAATTCCGAAGTCCGATCTGGATGAAATACAATCAAAAAAGCTGAAATATCTTGTAAAAAATTAACATTTCTGAAAAAAAATCTTCAATTCTGAACTAAACAACCACTTCAGGATGGGTACAGAACCATCACCGTATGAAATATCTTACTTCACTACAATCCAGCTTCAGGCTGAAGAAACTATATTGAATTATTACTAAAAGTTATCGGTACAACAAAATTGACCAAAAGGTGTCAGCAATTTTCTAGCAAGTTACCTGAACTAGATCTACCAGAACTTCATGGAGATATACTGCAATTCTGGGACCAGTTCTCATGCAACATACACGAACGAAACCTATCCGACGTAAATAAGTTACTTTATCTCAAGTCTTCTTGGAAAGTACGAACAAGAACTTTCAGATTGCAATCTCAACCCTCAAGGAACGATACGGTAAAAGAAACCAAATGATTGACGTTGAACCTTATTCAATTAATCATTATTTAGCACTTTCAAAAATACAGACAGCAGACACATCGTATAAGGACTGCAGAAGAACACTGAATGAAGTCGAACGTCATCTTCGGGTGCTGAATGCTCTTAGCGAAGACACGAACCATAATCTTCTGCGATCTGCGTCACCTAATTATGGAAAAATTCCCTGAAGATTTGATCTACGAGATGAAAACAAAATTGAAGAGTGATTCAATAGAGAAGAGATTTGGATGGTATTGGACAAGATTATATCAGCTAAAGAAGAAACTATCAGATTAACTCAAGCTAAGGATAACGATGAGAGCAGCTATACTACTGGAATATTACACGTCAAAGAAGGAACAGAACGAGACAGGTACAAAGGAAACATTCTGGGACAGCAGCTCTGGACGAGAAATAGGACGAGCCAGAAATACTCAACACGATACCAACCAGAAAACATACCTTACAAAAGAAAAATTATGAAGAAACTACATACGATAATAAATTCGATGAAGAAAGAGATTCAGAAGTACCAGAAAATAAAAGATCAAAATATAATTGCATATTTTGTAACGGAAATCACTACTACGATGAATGCCCTAAATCCCGTACGATTGATGATAGGAAATCTTTATTAAAGGATAGATGTTTCAACTGTTTGGCAAAAGGACATATAAGTAGCAACTGCCGCGTCGTGAGATTTGTTACTACTGTGAAGAGCATGGGAAGCATCATAGGGCATTATATCCTAAAAGGTTTAACAATAGAAACTTTACTAAAACTTTACATGTTAATGATTTGAAATCTGGACCGATTGTCTTACAAACAGCAATAGTGAATCTACAGAATGGAAATAATTCTTCTTTTTTCTTCTGAAAAGTCCTTTAACTGTCGAGCCCTTTTGGATTCTGGAAGTCAAAGATCTTATGTCATACGACAAACTGTTAAGGAACTGGGTTTAAGAATAGAAGAGGAAACTTAACTCATCATATTTACATTCGACTCCAAGGATCCACAAAAAATAGAGAGTCCCATAGTGAAGCTAAAGATTGAGACGCGGAGTGGTGAAACTGTAATCGCACGCAAATGTAGTCCACATGATTAAACAAAAAAAATTCCATGTCCAAAGAATAATTTTAGCTATTGGAAAGAGAAAATAAAGTGGGATTCACCATTCCAACAGGACATGATTGATAAATGGGAAACTATCTTCAATTACTTGGATAACATCAAATTAATTAAAGTTCCAAGATGCTACTTCAAAGACATATCTGATAAGAGATGTCAACTACATTGTTTTACTGACTCATCGATGACTGCGTATACTGCTGTAGTCTTAGTCAATAAAAATTAGATAACCTACGTGCTTGGAAAATCTTTGCTGGTTTGGTACCAGCAATTAAAGATTAAAGAACAGAACTGAAGCACTTTTCTATCCCACGTCTAGAGTTGTTAGGAGTTCTTATTGAATGTCGACTGATCAATTTCTTGAACTAGAAGTGACAAGACAAATATTATGGACTGATAGTCAAATAGCGATCGATTGGTGCAAATCTGATAAAGTCTTACCTCCATTCGTGGCGAGAAGGATTGAAGAAATTAGCAAGAACAAAGAGCTGACAATAAGATGAATGACCCTTCTGAGCTGAATCCTGCGGATGTAGCAACAAGAGAGACCAACTCAAAAGAAGAACTCCTGGCCTTCAAGTGGAGTAACTTCCCTCGCGTCGGGGGAGGGTCGCCTGAATATCCCTTCAGTCGATGATACTGAGAACGACATTTATATGTTGGAAATAGAAAGGTTCTAGAAGAGTTTAAAGAGATGTTTACAAATCGGTACCTATTGAGCCTTAGAGAAAGATACAACAGTGCATATAAGCAACCAAGAGTGACATCAAAGCTACAACCTGTTGAGGGACAGGTAGTACAAATTAAAAGTGATAGTAAAAATAGAGAGGATTGGAAAGTAGGAAAGATAACCTCATAAAGAGAAGCGATGATTTGTGTAGGACAGCTAAAGTCAAAGTTGGGGGATAAAGAATTTACAAGATCCATAACACATTTATACCCACTTGAGATATAGGAGGAATCAGATAATAAACCTATAGAAACATCTGTAAATACAGAGGAAACTATAGACAGTGACCTAGTGGGTGGTGGATGAATAATACTTCAGGGGACATTGGATTAAAATGTAGACTAAGACGAATGAGCGTTTTTCTTTTTTTTTTTTATGTCGTTTTCTTATAACTCAATAGATGGCAGTAGTGTCTGTACGACAAACTGTCAAGCATAAACTTCCTCTGCAATGTCACCTATAGACTTAAAAACGTAGAGATTTCATTCTCTTTGGTTCGGATTTGGAAGACGCCATCAAAAAAAATTTGAAATTATTTTCGATTTCTTTCTTAGCCAAAAATACAGTCCTTTTTCGTTGTTTTTCAGAAAAGCAGTTTGAAGAAAACTATTATATTTTTATTTAATGGCGTTTCCTTGTTAGATTTCGCCAGTGTCAAGTATTGAGGATATATTTATTAGATATTGTACGGTAATAGGGTATGGCGATCTCAAAGCCCCGTTTTTAAACAAAAACACACATTCGAAACCGCCATAAAACGGCGGAGCCACGTGGCTGTCAAAATTGTTAGCCGACGACACGTCTACTTGTCACCCCCTCAGCCACGCCACTCTGAAGAAAACGAAGATAACTAACAAACACGACAAAGTAAATGCTACGATACGAGTTTGATTGACAATGACATGACATTTGACAGCTCAAGTTTTCTTATTGCCAGTTCAATTTCAGATTTTGCCTAATGAATCTTATGATCAAAGAGTTTTTATATTTAATTTAGTCAAATTGTAGTCTTGTATCACCTTAAAGAGTAAATTAGCATAAGAAATATAGTTAAATATCATAAAAAATATGTTTCATTATGTTTTTTTCACTTCACTTTTACCCTCATTTCGGGGAAAAATAATTTTTCAGTGTTTGACATAGATTCGTATAGATCGTAGCGTCATCTATCGATCTACTATGAAACGAAAAAAAAAACGCTCATTGCTGCCAAAAGAGCTTTACAGAAGATAAAGCAGTGGACGCACAACCTCCTGTCATTGATTTAATTCGCCGTAGGGAGTGTCGCGACAGCCATGTCGCGATATTCCTAATTTGTAAATATATAAAAACTAGCAACACCTTTCGAAGGAAGGAAGTGGAATTGGCGCCATCTACGGTGACTTAGTTTGCCTTCTTGAACTTGGAACGAATATAGTTTAATTCACACACATACAAACCACACATTATAAGTCTTTTACCTAGACACAGAATAGGTAATATTGTATAGTTCTACATCAAATTCTACATACCTTAGACATTAATTGTACTTACAGAGTATAGCTGATATCAATAGCTCAGGCAGATAGATCCTGCCTTTCATGGCATCAGTTTGTACCTATAAATACGCCTAGCCTACTATTTTAATAAGTTGTGCACCAATATTTTCTGTACAATGGCTTTTGTGGATTAATAAATATTATATGTATGAGGGACTATGATGAGCCCACTGAGGTAAGCCCTGCCGGCAATACGGAGGCACACTGAGGTAAGCCCTGCCGGTGATACGGAGGCACACTGAGGTAAGCCCTGCCGGCAATACGGAGGCACACTGAGGTAAACCCGGCCGGTGATATAGAGACACACTGAGGTAAGACCTGCCGGCAATACGGAGGCACACTGAGGTAAGCCCTGCCGGTGATACGGGGGCACACTGAGGTAAGTCCTGCCGGCAATACGGAGGCATACTGAGGTAAGACCTGCCGGCGATACGGAGGCGCACTGAGGTAAGTCCTGCCGGCAATACGGAGGCACACCGAGTTAAGTCCTGCCGGCGATACGGAGGCATGAGTAGGTATGCCTTGCCGGTGAGACGGAGGCCCACTAAGCAAGGACCTGTCTGTCCAACAGAAGCGTCCTTCGAGTTAGATGAATGTTCCTATAGATGATGCGTTGTCATGATTAGTTTAACTCAATGTGATTACTTCTATATACTTAGGTGTCCACAGATAGCGTTCATTGCGATGGACGCTGTCCCTCTTGGGCTCGATACACCGAGACAGTCGGTGTAATCGAGCTATATTCATTTCAACAGGAGTAAACGGAGTCCACCGAATGGAGCGAAGCAGGTTCGAGACTTCACGTCGCAGGACTGAGATCTTCCAGGTATAACTCTTATTTTTGTTACCTATCTAAAACTATCGCGACGTCCCTTAAATCCCCCATCGTATATAATAACTATCTGGGACGTTACGACAAAAGGTTCCGTGGTGATTTTTCGTTGGATTTACTTCTAATCTATAAGAGTACAAATGTATTTAACGAATGGCATAAAAAAATTGTATATACTATTTTTTTCCAATTTTACATGAGTTCTTTTACTTTGTTTAATTATTGAAGAACATTTTTAGGAGGATTTTCAATCTAAATGATAACTAGAATTATAATCTAAAATATAAAAGAAAATACCGGCTATTATAAATTATTTACGTTTGCCATCCAAGCGGCCCGTAACTTTACTGGAGTATTATTATTTACATGAAAAAGAACAATAAAGATAAGTCAAAAAAATAAAAAACCTGTTTATAAAAAAAAATGCCACTGAACCTATAAATTTGATAAAAAAGGCACCACAGATCACTCCTCTCCTCCCATCACATCCACATCAATATCAGTGGCATTCTTTTCATAATCAGACGGTTTTTTATTTTCGCTATCATTTTGGGAGTTGGCTTGAACCTCGTACAAAGAATTTTTCTGAATCGGCATTTGTATGTGGCAAGGAGAGAACTTCAACAACAAATTTCGCAAAATTCTGAAATTGCGGTTCCGATAAATGTACTTAATATCTTGCACCAAAACTCATCAGCCAACCCGCGATAGCGTGATATAGCGTTATCACGCTTCCGCTCTCTTTCTATTTGCGCGCGGACGAACGAGATAAAAAACTAAATTTGACAGATGGATGTGTTAAATGGGTTGGCGTACTACGCCCGCAGCACTCGTAGTATGCTACACGTGATACGGCTGTATCACGTCTTTTATCTCGTTCTTTCGCACGCAAATAGAAAGAGAGCTAAGGTGTGATAGCGCTGTATCACTGCGGCATGCCAGCTATGCAGGTGACATTATGTCCATATCAAGGAATGAGTCTTCGCGAAGAACTGTTTCCGGGAGGGGTAAATCACTGCATATTGTAAATATAGTAGCTAGTGGTATACCCAATACTTCCTTATGCTATGGTTGCCTGATTGCCGTATTTAAGCGTACGGCAATTACTACTCTGCCGTATACTGTACAATCCGTCTTAAAAGAGCCTGAATGCCGTACGAAATGGCAATTGCCGTACAAACGGCAACGCTGCTCATGACTTGAGTCACATATTCTGAAGTCTGTGATAACTATATACATATTAATCTATGAACTAGTCTTTGAATTTAATTGATCAATGAGCGTTTTTCTTTTCTTTTTTAAATTTAGTTCCTAAGAAACTCGACAGTTGGCGTAGAAAGAGAATCAACTAGAAAAGGCATTAAAATAATAATAGTCACGAAAACGAGACAGCCTTATACGCTAATTACACAGAGTGAATGCGACAAAATCCATGTCGTTTGTCCCTTTCTGCGTATGCGATATTTTTGTTTGCCACAATTGAAATTGCATACAAAATCTTGCAACTATGGCAAACAAAGGCACGATTTCTCATACATTTTTGTCATATCTCTGTCCCTTTCGAGTATACGCTGTCAGGAAATCTATAGAATACTCAACCTACGACAGTTGGGATGTTTATCGCTCCATAGAGCCGTTTGCGAGAACCTGTCAAAATCTTGTCAAGACTGTGCCTGACTTTTTTTTGTAACGCATAGGGATCGAGCCCATACAACCAAGTCAGGCGTAAATGTTTCGAATTTTCGATTAAAATTATTAGTAAATAATGAAATATGCCATCAAAGGATGCGTTGGCATCTTCTTGATCATCTTTTCCCTCTTTATTATTTTAAAGAAACACTTTTTGAGCTTGTGACGTTTATTCGCACAGACCGTAGCGCCATCTATCGATCCCCTAGAAAACCAAAAGAAAAACGCTAATTGAGGAGTTATCTGACAGCTAGTCACACGTAGTTCAACATGCCGGTGATAGATGGTGTTGAACACAGAGAGGTCGGAAGACGAAAACGTTAGGCAAAATGTAAACAAAAAATTCATGTCACTGAGTCAGACGCATACTAGTCTATGGTCAGACGCATCCGTTGACGAAATACCTAACTACACCACAAATTTTTAATTAGTAACGAAACTTTAAGGGTGTATTCAGACCGGGAATCTGAACAACTTTCCCTAAGGAACGTGGGTCGAAAAACGAGAAAAGTTTTTGGACGTCCCATAGAAAATCGAACGGCCGATCCGCACTTTTGAATGGGAGGTCCAATTTTTTTTCTCATTCTTCGACCCAACATGGGTCAGGGAAAGTTGTTCAGATTCAAGGTCTGAATACATCCTTAAAGGTTCGTTTACTAATTAAAAATTAGTGGTGTAGGTAATTTATGTTCATATTTTGCTGCTTACTTATAAACACAAATTCTTACTATTTTATAGAGTGCGAAGCATGTTTAAGACGTAATAGTAGGTGGAAATACCTCGGAGGCATCTTTTATTTTTCATTTTACGACTAGATTTATACCATTTACCGAAACTAAAGTCATACCTCAGTATTTTTGGATATTTCATCTAGTGCAATCATCAACTGAATACACGATTGGAATTACTTCACTCGATAGAAAATCGTCACAAAGATGACGTATTTTCATGCATTTTTAAACATTTTTCTCGGTTTAGAAGAACTTAAAATAGTTTCCGATTGTTGGTATTTATACTCACATATTCACCATTAGTTTAACTAGTGCAATCATAAATAAAATCTAGAAAAAGTACTTTGGTTAGTTGTTTTTAATCGAAAATACGGCTCACGAACACACTTTTCGGAGCGCTCGGCAATCGCGTTTCTCATAGAAAATATTCGTCTGGACCTATGGCCCCTTAATGGGGAAACAGACAAAGCAGTCATTTACGAAGAGTAGTCAGCAGGGCTAAGGAGGTCTTGGAGCTAGTCCATACAGACGTGTGTGTGGACCTATAAGTGAGAAGTCGTACGAAGGGTTACGATATTTTCTTACTTTCATTCCTTACCTCACCAGAAAAACTTTTGTTTACTTTTTACGAACAAAAGGAGAGGTGTTTGAGAAGTTTACTGAATTTGTCATATTGACGGAGCGTCAAACTAGGACCAGCATAGGTAGAACAGCGATGACAGCACCTGTCAAAAGGGTTGCCATACCATACTCAGATCTTGCGCCAACAGTAAAAGAAAATATGCAAAAAGACTGGCAAAATCATTGGGACTTGTCTACAACAATTGCACAGAAAGGATTGTGGTATGCAGCAATAGAAGGAATAGGAATAAATAAAAGGCCATGGTTCGTCCTAAGTAATTCATATCTCAACAGAAAATATTACACCACTATCTGTCGTCTGAGATTAGGCCATTGTCGTATAAATTCACATCTGTACCGAATGAAAATGATATCATCTCCTATGTGTGATGAATGTAATATAGAAGACCAAACACTTGATCACATTATTTTTGTTTGTCCGTCGTATAACATATCGCGCCTGATTTTGATGGACAAACTTTTAGTTATCTTCAAGAAAGCTGAAGATGTCCCGCGCAGTGTTCAAAAGCTTCTCAATCATCAAGAAACACATATACCTATATACGAATTTATAACCCATACTGTATTAGAAATATGATCACGGACATGACAATATTATATACAAATGACAAAAAACACGGAAACGACAATATCACGGAAGAATAACGATGAAGAAAAATAATGGACTAGAAACATTATCTCGGAAATGACGGAAGACTTAGAAAATTATTAATAAATATAACACAGATCAGGCACATAGCGCCTTTTATAATTGATGATATCTGAGAAAAGACAAAAACAGACTTGGCTGCATGGGCTATGCTCCCTTTGCCTTTCCGTAAGGAAAAAAACAACAACAACAACAACAAAATAAAATAAATGATTTTTGAAAAGAGAATGGCAAGAAATGTCGGAAAAATATCTTGTGAAAAAACAGTGTGTTTTGATTTTCGCTTTGTAAAATGCATTGTAATCTATTACAATAAATATACTTCCAATTTCCTTGATGTTAAATCACTTCATTAAAAAGAAAATAGAGATAACCCTCCTTCTGTCGCAGTCGGGTAAAAATGGAAAAGGTACGATACGTTTTGCTTACCTACCACGTCGAAATACAACGCACCTATACCTTGATCGAAGCCTATACCTACCTACCTACGACGAAACATGGCAGTAGCACGGATCACGGACCTGAAAAAAAGTAGCCTGGAAGTTCCAGCTAAACATTTCTATGGGCAAAATGAGGCAAAATGGATGGATGGAACGCAAAACCAGAAGATACAAAATATGGCGTCGCATCCGAAGCAAAGAAAAAATGAAAAGACGATCAACAAACAGATGCAAAAGTTTTATACTTAAACTAAAAAAGGTCAAGCCGCGTACTAACATTGTTTTCAAGCCAAGGGCATGTTTTTGTATTCAAAGCACTTATTTCTTGGTCGCACGCAACTAACGCTTACAACATTTCCAAGGCTTGCTTCAGAATGGATTGGCCGACCGTTACGTTAACAGTGCTTCCGCGAGTCGCTACCCGTTGAGATGGTTTGTTCGCTGGAGGCGGTGACCGAAACAAAAAATAATGTTTTGTCTTTTTTGTTTACATAAGGTTTCACAACTGGCTATCTCGCTCTCGATTTCTTGGCTCCATCTTTCAGCGTAAGCGAAACGTTTTAAATCTATCTATGGCTGGAGGTCATGTTCTTATTTTGTACTGGTTTGGTCATGTTATTTTCTGGTTTGTACCAACTTTGCGCTGCACGGGGTCTGCTAAATCCTTTCTCATTCTCGCTGTAGTTTAAATAGCAAGTCTCAGATGTATCAAGTGATTAACATCGTACTGTTATAAATATTTGGTGACAAGGGGATATTATTCGGAGCGCACTACAAACGAAGTCTTGTGATATCTTCAATACCTACTTACAAATTAAAGTCAATGATTTTATCCAGAAACAATCTTGAAACTAATCTCTATGCTTGTATGAAGTCAGATTTTCGCTAAAATTTAAAGTTTTCAGGTTACAGTGCCTCAAAGATTTCCATATAAATCTTAAATTAATCCTAGCATTAAAACTGTAGGTAGGTATATTTTAAAGAAAATCTGATTTCATACAAGCATAGAGATTCGTTTCTAGAAGGTTTCGGAAAAATGCAATTGACTTTGATTGGTCAGTTATTAATAAAAATATCACTAGTACCTATTCGTTTGTATGCAGCGCGCATTTTCGCTCTCGGCATAAACTTCTCTTTAGGGATGTTTATTGGAAAATAAAATTGGGTCTTCGTTGTAAACAGACACGCGACCATCCCACTACAATCTCTGTTGTGGTCTCCCATCTCATGCTTTGGTTTATGTTTAGGTATATTTGTCATCGTCCGCTGTTGTACGTAATCCTCTTCCATAGTGACACAAAACTGTTTTTTGCCTTCTTGATCCAGTCGCTTCCCGCTACCTGTCTTGCACTCAGTTGCAGAAACGCTCGTTAAAGTTAATCCTCCATTAAATCTCATGCTAGTTTTTACTACGTCAACAAGACAAAAAGCGACAGCAAGATATTTGATGGAGGATTAACTTTAATGAGCGGTTCTTCTACAGAGTGTTAGTCCAATTAAGTACAATAATATGAAAATGGTTCCAAAGACAAAACTAAATCTTTTCAAAGGTCGGTCGATAAGGGAGCTATATCATATAGTACAGTAAGGACAGTCTAGGATGCACTGTCCTAACAGTAACACCACTTGGGAATGAGACGAGCTCATGTCAAGTTGTGTGCATTAGGGAAGGACATCCAAAGGCTGTGTCACACTATTATATTATAGCTCCTGTTTTGTTATGGGCTTAGCTTTACCCTTTCGTGGACAGTGAATGGCTATGGCAGTGATAACAATAGAAGTTCCACTGTTTCTCGTTCACTGCTCATGAATGTGTTAGTTTGGTGGATTGTTTTGATAATAAAGTGTCATACCAGCATAGGTAGCATGACAATGTGATAAAGCGCTATCACACCTTTGCTCTCTTTCTATTTGCACGTGAACGAACGAGATAAAAGGCGTGATAAAGCCGTATGACGTGTAACATGCTTCGAGTGCTGGTTTGGTCATGTTTATTTCTGGTTTGTACCAACTCTGCGCTGCACGGGGACTGCTGACTCCTTGCTCATTCTCGCCGTAGTTTAAATAGCAAGTCTCAGATGTAGCAAGTGATTAACATTGTACAGTTATAAATATTTGGTAACAAGGAGACATAATTCGGAGCGCACTCCATACAAACGAAGTCTTGTGATATCTTCAATACTAATAAATTAAAGTAAATGATTTTTTTCAGAAACAATCTAAAAACTAATCTCTATGCTTGTATGAAGTCAGATTTTCGTTAAAATTTTTATTTTTTAAGTTACAGTGCCTCAAAGATTTCTATACAAATCTTAAATTAACCCTAGCATTAAAACTGTATATTACAGTACAGTATAGGACATCCTAGAATGTACTGTCCTAACAGTAACACCACTTGGGAATGAGAAGAGCTTTTGTCAAGTTGTGTGCATTAGGGAAGAACGTCCAAAGGCTGTGTGTCTTATAGCTGCTGTTTTGTTATGGGCTTAGCTTAAACCTTTCGTGGACAATGAACGGCTATGACAGTGATAACAATAGAAGTTCCACTGTTACTTGTTCACTGCTCATGAATGTGTTAGTGTTGGTGGATTGTTTTGAATAGTTTTCGTAATAAAGTGTCATACCTGCTCTGCACTGGTAGCATGCAGCACGTGATACGGCCGTATCACGTCTTTTATCTCGTTCGTTCGCACGCAAATAGAAAGAGAGTGAAGGTGTGATAGCGCTGTATCACTGCGGCATGCTAGCTATGCTGGTTCAATCGTTGAGTTTCGTTAACGGGCGCTTTACATTTTGATGCAAATGGCATGCAATATGAAGTACGCAGCAATGTACTTCAGATTGCAAGCGAGTGGCAGCACAATGTATAAAGGCATAAGAATAGTTAAAACTGTATAGAAATGAAACTCTGCGCGGAACGCGTTCAAGATCACTTTATTAGCCTACCGCCCGCTAGACGCTAAGCAGCTAAATCAGTCGGGGCTGACACGGCCGCTGCGCGCTCGTTCGTACACGTTCCGTCCGGTTGAAATTATAAATTTTTCACAATGCCTAGTTATTGTAGTGTGTTTGGGTGTAAAAACAGTTTGAAAACAATACCACACCACATCAAAGTTTTTTTATTCTCCCTAAAGACGAAGACAAAATTGCTGCTGTTGACAGCTGCTATTTATTTCGCGATTTCGATGTTGGTCCCATAGAGAAAGTTGTTAAATTTGATGTTCTGATCATCCTCTTAAAAAAGTGTCAGCATATTAAGAAGGACCCTGTATGTACATATGCAATTATGCAGTAACATGATCAACTTGGTCAACTCGAACAACATGAACAACTTGGTTAACTGGGACAACATAAACAACTCGAACAACATCAACGGAAAACTTAGACAGCATGGACAACTTGAACAACTTTGCCAACTCGGGCAACATAAACAACTTGGCTGACTTGGACAGCTTGGTCAGCTCGAACAACATGGTCAACTCAGACAACTCGGTCAACTTGAACAACGTGGTCGCTCGGATAACATACACAACTTGGTTAACTCGGACAATCAGAACAACTTAAACAACTTGGTCAACTCAAACATCTTGGTCAACGCTGACAATATAAACAACTTGGTCAACTCGAACGACTTGGTCAACTCAGATATTATGAACAACTTGCTCAACTTGTTTATGTTATCCGAGTTGTCCCATGTTATTCGAGTTTTACGAGTTGACCAAGTTATTTATGTTGTTCGAGTTGACCAAGTTGTCCGAGTGGTTCGAGTTAACCAAGTTGTTCGAGTTGTTTATGTTGTCCGAGTTGACCAAGCTGTTCATTCTGTAGGAGTTGATCAAGTTGTTCGAGTTGTTCATGTTGTTCGAGTTGTTTCTAACATCTATAAAATAATTGCGTATATCGGTCTTCGTGTTCGGCGTCGTCGATGACACGTGGTTGACACATGGTTGACGCGTGTGTGGATGAATTCAATACAAGATGAACTACGCGTGGCGTAGCATGGCGTGGCATTGCATGTGCGTGTGCATCTGTGTGAAGTCCCTCTACATTTTAAGTAGAAACCGAATGCGTCGAAACATGGCATGGACGTTGGAAAGCGCGTTGCAAATTAGTGACAGCCCTGGCGGCCTCCGTGGGCGACAGCGGGGCGACAAAGGAGATTCCATTCTATACAGTTTTAACTGTTTTAACTATTCTTATGCCTCAAGCAACAAGTCTCACACGTCTTGTACTGCATGTAATTGTTTAACGACACAGCAGATCCTAATATTTTATGTAAAATGAAGTTAATTTATCACCAGGAAACTTATAATCACTAATCTAAAACAATTTAAAACGCAAACACTTTAGTAAATACAAGCAGACTGAACCAAAAAAAGGTAAATAGCGGAACTAAATTGTGTAGTTCCAAAAGTTTCAGAATTGTGTGGGGGTAGGTCCTCTAAACAACGTTAATCTCAAATACAGGTGGGGTGAGAGAGGGGGGGGGGACTTAAAGGTCCCTTTTTAAAGTTTTGTGCTCGTAACTGGAAAATGGTGACAACGCTCATTAAGTCTCCCACAACTCTGTTCCTGTACTTATGTAGGGTAAAAGTGCCTAAACCCGGCCCCCGCCTAAAGTCGGCAGTCTGAACTATTATCGTCCATAAATTATTTCATATTTGACATGTAACAATTGCTTTTGCTTTCTCCTTACGTGTTACCAAAATTACGTCAATCGGTCGCAGGCCACAGCATACAAATACAATCGAAGCCGGAACGCGACAAGTGCGGAAGAGTCTGCAATAGCGCGTTTTTTCGAGTAAAATCACTATGCGATTCATTTTTGGGAAATGTTATTTCTATTAATTTTAGCATTTTTGTGGGTTGCTGACATTTGTTAAAGTTAGGTAATTTATAAACCATTGAATGATATCAAGACCTAATTTTATGATTAATATCATTAGTTTTTTAAATAATAGGGGGAGGGGGGGGGGGGGGGGGGGGGGCAGAGGCGGCTCGTGAAAGTTTTCAGTGGGAGTTCACTTATATTTACCTAATGTCATAAATACAAATTCGAGAAAAAAGCAGAATCGAGCTTCTTACGAATATCTAGACGCCCAATCGATGCTAATTTAATTGAAGCCGAGATTGCGAATGTTTTTTGACTTTTGAAGGCGCTAGATCGTCAATACCTGTCTCAGTCCATGCCTCAGATAAATGTCCATGCAGATTCACCGCCGCCGGCTCCAAGCACAATACACGGAAAACAAAACAATATGTTCGTTTCCTCAACCACACAACCACGGTATTTTGGTACCTATACCGTTCAACTTTAAAAACACGGGTGTATTTTTTAGTTTTTGTTCCACATTGCTGTGATAAGGCAATTGCAGGCCGCGGTGGCCCCTTTGATTTTAATACGAGCCGTAACTCTTAACATCTTTTCACAGTTCTTTAAGAAACCCACATTGTATTGTTCCTTTTTTACACTGCACTGCAGTTAAGTAAACTTGTCTACACGTCTCAACGGAAATAGAAACATTTTGAAATGAGTTAAATAAATGCAATACAACACAATTACAACATGTGTTACGGCGCAGAGAGAAAAAAATCACCTTTGTTTATAAATTTGACAAAACCGGCAACAGCGCAGGCAGAGTTGGGAATCCCTGGCACATGGCCGGCTTGCACGGATTGGCATCATCGTTGGAGCGCCGCTTCATTTTTGCAGATTTTGTCGTACAAATCTTTCGTTTCACGTGTCGAGCCGTAGTGGATTGTCTCCTTCACACTCATTGAATTTAGTATTGAACTTTGTAAACAAAGTCGGTCCCATAGGAGCGTTCCGCCGAGCGCTCCTCCTGATGAAAAAATGGACTGAAGTTATGCAGGCAGACTTCTTAATGAAATACAGACTATTTTAAAGAGTGTACAAAGAATTTATGCTATGTTTGTCGTTCATTAAATGAAAAAAGACTGCTGATAATGTAATACTAAAACTTAATTATTAATTCATTTGAGAGTGGGAGTTCACCGCTCCAGCGCTCCTTAGGACGAGCCGCCTCTGGTGGGGGGGCGAAGTTAGCGTAAAAAATTCTCATTAAAACCTTAAGTCGGCATACGTGGCCTATAGGGAATCAACCTAAATGAACAAATCCTAAGGTCAGCATAAGTAATGAACGACTATAAGTCTAGTATAAAGGCATAAAACAATATCTGAAATTGTAGATTGTTCATTTGAATACATGTTATAATATCAAGGTGACTACTTATTAAAGCTGTTTATTGTTTTTTAAAAGGATATACCTACTAAGTAGTACTGTAGAAAGAAGAAATTTCGAGATGTCGCACTTCTGTGCTTCGCAATTTCGAAATGTCGAACTTCCGTGCTTCGCACTTTCGAGTGTCGCACTTCTGTGGTTAGAATTTCGAAATGTCCCACTTCCGTGATTCGCTCTTTGATGATGTCGCACTTCCGTGATTCGCTCATTGGTAGTGTCGCAACTCTGTGGTAAGATCCTAATTTTAACCTTAAGACCATCACAGTAAACACCATGACATTTTTTATGCAAATTTATTATTTTTCAATCTGCTACACTGCTACACGTGATTGCAGTGAAACAGTGACTAAACGCAATGCAATCAATAGAATGGGACGTCATGAAGCTCTATGTTCTATACATCTAACTCATTGCTTGCACCTAACATTTTCCTCGCTGTTGTGAGGTGAAAAGTCGTGTGTTTCGCTAGCAAAATTATTCTGCGTCTCGTACCTTCGCTACGCTCAGGATTCAATACAAGTACTCGCGCCAAAAAAAGAACTTTGCAGCCTGGCATAACAAATAACTGTTTCATAAAACTCCGCATTTTGAGGTAGTTCAGTAATGAATTATAGCTCAGTTACTACAAAATGACGACCCGGTTTGTGTATGACGACCCCGATGTCGTAATGGTTACTACGCCGGACTGCTAAGCCAGGATCCTGGGTTCGAATCCCGGCTCGGTAATAAATGTTATATTATGTTTGTGCCATTCTTGTATGGTTTCGCATAAAGCCTAGTAGAATCGCCTGTGTTCGAAATCATTAAAATACAATAATGTGCCAGTGTGTGAGGTGAGCGCTATTTAAATGTTCGAATTTTCTGCTCAACACTTCGTCAGACTTCACTTTTTAGGATTTGTAGGATCGCGAATTGCACATTTGCACTGGCATTTGGAATTTCAAATAAATAATGTGGACAAAATATTATTTAAATGGTTTTATTGAATAAAATATTCCGCATTATTCTACATTTTATTACGCACGAGTATATTCCTTGAAAATATCGTTTTAAATAAAATAAAAATTGTTTATTTCAGGCACAGAAACCAATACAGGCGACCCATACATTTCATTGCAGTGCAAATCGTTAAATAAATAATTAAGTAGGTACAATAGACTTATATTAACATAGTTCTATGTTAATTCTATTCAATGGTTATATACATCAATTTGAGACCTGCTATGGTACATAAGCAGCATAGCCTGTCTCAAACTGATATACATGTCTATACACAATTTGTATAATTGAGTTTGTCGAGGAGTACAGCCGTTTATGAAAGGAGGATCTTATCCTTTTTAATAATACGTTAATGTCCGCGACCCCATTCTCAGCGAACATGCCAGACGCACTACACCGCCATGATAGACCGAGCATAGCTCTGAGGGAGTTGTTGTACTGTACACGAAGGGTACTGAAGGTTCCCCTCGTGTAGGTACTCCACAGCTAAAATAGGACTAGTGCATGGATATCATTATGCCGACCCCAGCTCAGAGGCCTGGCAACCGTCACCATGTGGTGGGCACCACAGCCCAGCTGGTAACCGGAGCTGCAATAGTAGCTGGAGATTGTTGCTCTTAGCGTTTTCATGTATCTTCGTTTCTGTTTATTGAAATGTAACTGAAGTATGTCCGGCTGCTCGCGTGCCGAGACTTTATTCTGCCACAAAGAAGGTAATTTGCCTCTTTGAGCTGGTGTAGGTAATATGTTACTACAGTTACTGAGAATACGAAATTGCTTCAATTGTTCTTATCTCGTATTCATTTTCCGCCGCCTCATTTAGTTCAATAATTGCTTCCGGCGATAGTTTCGATGCTTTTTTAAAGCGCTTCATTATTGTTTTTTGAGTGCTGTTACAGCGCTTGGTCTGAAACAACGTGGTAAGTCTGTAAAAGTCCCATAGACCAAGCTCCCAATGCATTATTTCTTACCTCTCTCGGTTCCTCATCAGACGCATACTGCAGCGTTAGATAATACTTAGGAGTACAGGAATATAGAAGGTTGCCATCCCATATCCTGGAAGAACCATGTTTTTTTTCGGGTTCCGTACCTCTATTTTTAACCCAAAATTACATCATCAGGTTCCCGATCGAAATGATTACGCATCGAAAGAGACCCCTTTGGAGATCAGAACCCGCATGGGTTGACAGCCCCAACCCTGGAAGGTTCCTCAGTCAGCCACGTTTTATGAGGCCAAAAATTGGGGTAATTTACATCATCTGGTTCCCCGATGAAACTAGTGCAGATCGATAGCCCTGGTCGTGCCATTGATGAATATATAGGGTTGTCTGCTATCAGCCTGGAAGGTTTCCTGGTATGCCACCTCAAACAAACGATCTTAAAATCATCGAATGAAGGAAAATGTATGTATAACCGCTAAGATTCAAGGTACAATTAATGCAAACCGTGACATTCAGTAAAAATCTACGCACTGATATTCTCGCGCTTCATACATTTTGAAATAATAGGGTAAATGAGCCACTTGTGGTCATTCCTCACTAGTTTGCCTTTTTGCCTTTGAATAAAGGATTACCAGAGCACTGGCCTTATTACATTGCATTTATTTTGATACCTATTATAATTCTAGAGAAATCGGAAAAAGAAAATAGATTATTTTTATTTATACAAGGATCCTGGGTGCGAATCCCGGCTCGGTAATAAATGTTATATTATGTTTGTGCCATTCTTGTATGGTTTCGCATAAAGCCTAGTAGAATCGCCTGTGTTCGAAATCATTAAAATACAATAATGTGCCAGTGTGTGAGGTGAGCGCTATTTAAATGTTCGAATTTTCTGCTCAACACTTCGTCAGACTTCACTTTTTAGGATTTGTAGGATCGCGAATTGCACATTTGCACTGGCATTTGGAATTTCAAATAAATAATGTGGACAAAATATTATTTAAATGGCTTTATTGAATAAAATATTCCGCATTATTCTACATTTTATTACGCACGAGTATATTCCTTGAAAATATCGTTTTAAAATAAGACTAGTGCATGGATATCTAATATGCCGACCCCAGCTCAGAGGCCTGGCAACCGTCACCATGTGGTGGGCACTGGCACCACAGCCCAGCTGGTAACCGGAGCTGCAATAGTAGCTGGAGATTGTTGCTCTTAGCGTTTTCATGTATCTTCGTTTCTGTTTATTGAAATGTAACTGAAGTATGTCCGGCTGCTCGCGTGCCGAGACTTTATTCTGCCACAAAGAAGGTAATTTGCCTCTTCGAGCTGGTGTAGGTAATATGTTACTACAGTTACTGAGAATACGAAATTGCTTCAATTGTTCTTATCTCGTATTCATTTTCCGCCGCCTCATTTAGTTCAATAATTGCTTCCGGCGATAGTTTCGATGCTTTTTTAAAGCGCTTCATTATTGTTTTTTGAGTGCTGTTACAGCGCTTGGTCTGAAACAACGTGGTAAGTCTGTAAAAGTCCCATAGACCAAGCTCCCAATGCATTATTTCTTACCTCTCTCGGTTCCTCATCAGACGCATACTGCAGCGTTAGATAATACTTAGCACGTTCGTGGGCAGTGCAAATCCTGAAATGTCACTGGAAATTCCCATACAAATTCACACGACTGTCAAAACCGTACTGACAATACTCAGCCTAAATGACATCGAAGATTGTGACAGTACGGTTATAGCCATAGTACGGTAATGGCCGTACTGCCACTGCTATTACTGAATAGTATTAACATCAGTGACAGTACGGTTATTGCAGTAGTACGGTAATGGCCGTACTGCCACTGCTATTACTGAATAGTATTAACATCAGTGACAGTACGGTTATTGCAGTTGTACTGTAATGGCTGTACTGCCACTGCTATACTGAATAATATTAACATCAGTGACAGTACGGTTATAGCTGTACGGTATTGGCCGTAATATCACTGATTTCAATGCATTTACATTAATGTTAGTGACAGTACGGTTGTAGCATAATTAACAAATTACCAAAAGTATCACTATAACAGTATTAGTCTCTAAATAAATTTCTAAATCTATTCAATAAAAGACGTTTTAATTAGGTATAGTTGTTTTTATTGAAAATAAGGACGGTAATATAATCACGAACTTAAGTATTTTGAGTTTAATGAGTTTACCTTAGATAAATACCTAACCTAGTGAAACGTGGATGTTCTGAGGTTTCAGAATATCTCTGACTACCTCGGGGAATATAGTCATGAGCTTATGCTACGCTAGGCTATGCCTTAGATAGGTGATTGGTCTTCGCAGCGAAATCATCATCCATCATAAAATGGATCTTCTTCAAGACTTCAGCACTAGATCATCTGGACACTGGCGTGATGCTTGTCTTCTCTTTTCGCAATCGAGGCATTTAAAGAGAAAAAATAACATTGAGCACAAGCACAACATAAACCATAATACCATTTTTCCTATGGGTGTCGTACGAGATAGGGATAGATACGAAAGATAAGGTTTCTTATGCGTGATCGAAGAAATTGATTAAACCTAATATGTA
This sequence comes from Agonopterix heracliana, assembly GCA_963693445.1. NCBI lineage: Eukaryota > Metazoa > Arthropoda > Insecta > Lepidoptera > Depressariidae > Agonopterix > Agonopterix heracliana. The sequence continues at coordinate 3,918,678 of OY856312.1, read as the reverse complement.
GGTATTGTATGAATAACCCATTATTAAAAAATTATCACAACGATTTTTGTTTTAATATCTTACCAAATTTTACTTTGCGATACAAAATAGTTAGGTAGGTACGATATTGAGTTATCAGGTACATATTTTTGTCACAAAAATTTTTGTTACTGCAATTTACTACGTTTTATTACGTTGTCCATGCAAATTTATGAATATAATATGTGTATTATCAATTAAGCTTATCACAGGTCACTTTTACTGCGGAAGTAATCCGCATAAACAAGCGCACACGCTCCCTGCGACGATATGCCGTTCATACAAAAACGACGGTCAAAACCGTACTGTCAGTGTGTGTACTATTGATTTTGCGAGTGTGAGGCCCCAAACAAAAGGTTTCTACAACGCTTAATTTTGGCAGTAGAGAAGTGGAATGCCGACACAGAATGGCAGTAGGCGTGGTTTACCCGGTAATCGTATGAAAAACAGTCTGTTACGACCGTAGTGTTTTTTAATAGAGCTTTATACCGTACTGTCAATTTTCACAATCCATTTTTACGGTAATAGCCGTCACTGCCCACGAACGTGTTAGGAGTACAGGAATATAGAAGGTTGCCATCCCATATCCTGGAAGAACCATGTTTTTTTTCGGGTTCCGTACCTCTATTTTTAACCCAAAATTACATCATCAGGTTCCCGATCGAAATGATTACGCATCGAAAGAGACCCCTTTGGAGATCAGAACCCGCATGGGTTGACAGCCCCAACCCTGGAAGGTTCCTCAGTCAGCCACGTTTTATGAGGCCAAAAATTGGGGTAATTTACATCATCTGGTTCCCCGATGAAACTAGTGCAGATCGATAGCCCTGGTCGTGCCATTGATGAATATATAGGGTTGTCTGCTATCAGCCTGGAAGGTTTCCTGGTATGCCACCTCAAACAAACGATCTTAAAATCATCGAATGAAGGAAAATGTATGTATAACCGCTAAGATTCAAGGTACAATTAATGCAAACCGTGACATTCAGTAAAAATCTACGCACTGATATTCTCGCGCTTCATACATTTTGAAATAATAGGGTAAATGAGCCACTTGTGGTCATTCCTCACTAGTTTGCCTTTTTGCCTTTGAATAAAGGATTACCAGAGCACTGGCCTTATTACATTGCATTTATTTTGATACCTATTATAATTCTAGAGAAATCGGAAAAAGAAAATAGATTATTTTTATTTATACAAGGATCCTGGGTGCGAATCCCGGCTCGGTAATAAATGTTATATCGACGGTCCCTACGTACATTCCCGTAAGTGCAAAAGTAAAATTTTACAGGAGAGCACTTTTAAGTTTCAAACATGTGTATTTCACGTCCTATTTGTAACACAGTGACGAAATTTGGAATATAGGTTTAATATACGGTAAACTATATGTAAAATAAAGAAAAAACTCGAAAAGTTAATTGGAAGTGTGTTATTAGTCACTTACTTAGTTCTACATCGGAAACTCTCCATTTACAAATAACGTATGTGGTACATATTGATTATTACGCGGTAGTCTCAAGATCGATCAAAATCTTAACTGTCACATAGATCATTGTACATGGGAAACATTATGGAGATACGGGGTTTGTAGGTAAGGACGAAGTGTATTGTTACTACAAAAAGTAAACTTTTTTAGTATTATTAATAAATTTTAACCCCGTCCCCACATACCTCGTGTGTACCTGTCACACTGGACAGAGTTTCGGTACTTCTAGTGAAACGTGGACGTACGAAGGTTTAAAAAATTACGTATACTTTAGTATGTGTAGTATATTGTTTGTTTTGTTATATTGTTTTAGTATATTGTTAATAGCAAAGTAACTAATTTGAGACTTAGCAATATTGATAACATAAAATATATATTATTCTATATTTACTCGTCAGAAACAGCCAAATACAATTTACAACATAGACGAGAAGGGTATCAAAGGCGGCTATATCTCGTAAAGCTATTTTTCCAGAAATTCATTTGATGGAACAGAGCGATAAATGCTATGGCGGTGCTCTAGTAGTAAAAAAGTAAGTTATAGCCTGTAGAATCCCACTGCAGGGCAAAGGCCTCCTCTCACGAATAAGGGTGAGAGGGAGCGGGCCATACTCCAACCACGCCGGCCCAGTGCGTGTTGGTGGAGGCAAGGTAGTGGTCAACTTGCTGTCAGAGAATTTTCAAGCCGCCAATAGGCCCTAGTAGTAGACTTTACTATTTTGATAAACTGACAATATTATAAGGCGACTTGTTGACCATACGATATGAGTACCAATCTAATTCAAAACAAATAATTGGTGTGGTGGGTGTCACTATTGACACCGGTCTTTAAGCCCTTCAGAAGCTGTTTGACTTCGTCATACTTGAGGGGAAATCGCCGCAGACATGGAACAGAAATTTGATGGTTCTCTTCTTTAAAAAGGACGATAATGCCCTACTGAAGAACTATAAGCCCATCTCACTTCTTAGCCATGTCTATAAGCTGTTTTCGAGAGTTGATACGAACCGTGTCGCGCTCATTTGGACGAATTCCAACCTCCCGAGTAACCTGGGTTCCGAACAAACTTTAGCACCGCGTACCACATACATACGCTCTGCCTCGTTGCTTGGCGTTCGTGGACTACGAAAAAGCTTTTGATTTGAATGGGACATGTGCTGTACTGCAGTCTCTCCAGCGATGAGAAGTTGACTACTGGTAGGTACTTGGAAGTGCTCAAATGCTACTGCCACTATGTCAGTCCGATTACATTACCAGAATAGATACCTATCCTACCTACCGCAGCGAGGTGTGAGGCATGGAGACGTTATTTCTCTGAAACTGTTCACCGTGGCACTGGAAGATGTTTTCAAAGTTTTGGATTGGAAAGGGCTGAGTCTCTCAGGGTGAGATAATTATAGTCATTATGACGATGAGCATGGAGGACCTCAGTAGAATGCTTGATGACCTTAGCAGAGCCTTCGAACGAGTTGGTTTGAAAATTACCATGGACAAGACGAAGATCATGTCAAATGTCCATGTTCACCCACTCCTGTAAAGATCGTAGACTCAGAGTTCGAAGTTACTACGATTATGTTAACAAGGGACAAACTATCCAGTTAGGATGGTCCCACTTCGAGATAGAGGTCAATAGACGAATCTAACTGGGCTGGACATCGTTCAGGACGTATGGACTGCGTAGTATCTTCTCGGCCAAACACTGCAGTGTCTCAAAACGAAAGTCATTGACCAGTGTGTGTTGCCAGTGACGACACAGAATAGGATAGAATATTAAGTACTTGACATACGAAATTGAGACGTAGTAGCTCACTCCTGGCCTCATAAAAAGCCTGAAAGTCACACAAAGGGCAATGGAGAGGGCTATTATGGAGGGGTATTCATCTTCCCATCTGAACATCCCATATATTACTTATAGCTACTGTTACTCTCTTTCACGACAAACATCAGCGCTCATGTGATCGGCGTAACCAATTTTCTAGTTCATATTGCCTTAAACAACATTGCCACGTTAGTTAACTCATGGTAAATGGTTTTAATTTGTACAATTAATGAAATAAATAAATAAATAAAGAGGTTTTGATAGACCTCTTTACATCGCATAATTTTTTTAAACTATTTTCTGCATAAAGCATTATAATTATTATAAATAATGACAAACGCGCACAGTCATAAACGTATGCCAGCTTCCTGGTCATAAACAACTTTCACCTAATATGTCAATTTAGAATTGACATGGTGGTTGTAAGATGTTAATTTGGCTGGCTAATCAATATTTTTTTCCAAAACCAGACGAAGTTACAGAAGTTTAATAACATAAATACAACTTTCTTATCATAATTACAAAATATTTCCGACATAAAAAGCCTTAAATGGTAGTTATTGATAAAAAGTACTTTTATTTTCCGACGTAAGAAAACTTATCTACCACTTACATGGCACGGCCTGGCTTAGGCATGTAAAGTTGTCCACGTAAAACAACGTAACTAACATAGTGCGTAGCAGTTACGCGGCAGGCGTGGATTACGTTCCAATGTAGAATCACTGAACTACCACTGATGTTAATTTACTTTGGAAATTTTTCTTAATTTTGTAGTTACGGGAAATGTGTGTGTGTGTTTAAGGTTCAATTTGCATAAAATGTTTAATTTTTTTTTGACTAATCGATAGTATAGAGTGACCTGAAGGACATGGAACAATAAAAGGCAAATCACGTATCTACCACTTAGGAATATGTACGTAGGGACCGTCGATATTATGTTTGTGCCATTCTTGTATGGTTTCGCATAAAGCCTAGTAGAATCGCCTGTGTTCGAAATCATTAAAATACAATAATGTGCCAGTGTGTGAGGTGAGCGCTATTTAAATGTTCGAATTTTCTGCTCAACACTTCGTCAGACTTCACTTTTTAGGATTTGTAGGATCGCGAATTGCACATTTGCACTGGCATTTGGAATTTCAAATAAATAATGTGGACAAAATATTATTTAAATGGCTTTATTGAATAAAATATTCCGCATTATTCTACATTTTATTACGCACGAGTATATTCCTTGAAAATATCGTTTTAAAATAAGACTAGTGCATGGATATCTAATATGCCGACCCCAGCTCAGAGGCCTGGCAACCGTCACCATGTGGTGGGCACTGGCACCACAGCCCAGCTGGTAACCGGAGCTGCAATAGTAGCTGGAGATTGTTGCTCTTAGCGTTTTCATGTATCTTCGTTTCTGTTTATTGAAATGTAACTGAAGTATGTCCGGCTGCTCGCGTGCCGAGACTTTATTCTGCCACAAAGAAGGTAATTTGCCTCTTCGAGCTGGTGTAGGTAATATGTTACTACAGTTACTGAGAATACGAAATTGCTTCAATTGTTCTTATCTCGTATTCATTTTCCGCCGCCTCATTTAGTTCAATAATTGCTTCCGGCGATAGTTTCGATGCTTTTTTAAAGCGCTTCATTATTGTTTTTTGAGTGCTGTTACAGCGCTTGGTCTGAAACAACGTGGTAAGTCTGTAAAAGTCCCATAGACCAAGCTCCCAATGCATTATTTCTTACCTCTCTCGGTTCCTCATCAGACGCATACTGCAGCGTTAGATAATACTTAGGAGTACAGGAATATAGAAGGTTGCCATCCCATATCCTGGAAGAACCATGTTTTTTTTCGGGTTCCGTACCTCTATTTTTAACCCAAAATTACATCATCAGGTTCCCGATCGAAATGATTACGCATCGAAAGAGACCCCTTTGGAGATCAGAACCCGCATGGGTTGACAGCCCCAACCCTGGAAGGTTCCTCAGTCAGCCACGTTTTATGAGGCCAAAAATTGGGGTAATTTACATCATCTGGTTCCCCGATGAAACTAGTGCAGATCGATAGCCCTGGTCGTGCCATTGATGAATATATAGGGTTGTCTGCTATCAGCCTGGAAGGTTTCCTGGTATGCCACCTCAAACAAACGATCTTAAAATCATCGAATGAAGGAAAATGTATGTATAACCGCTAAGATTCAAGGTACAATTAATGCAAACCGTGACATTCAGTAAAAATCTACGCACTGATATTCTCGCGCTTCATACATTTTGAAATAATAGGGTAAATGAGCCACTTGTGGTCATTCCTCACTAGTTTGCCTTTTTGCCTTTGAATAAAGGATTACCAGAGCACTGGCCTTATTACATTGCATTTATTTTGATACCTATTATAATTCTAGAGAAATCGGAAAAAGAAAATAGATTATTTTTATTTATACAAGGATCCTGGGTGCGAATCCCGGCTCGGTAATAAATGTTATATTATGTTTGTGCCATTCTTGTATGGTTTCGCATAAAGCCTAGTAGAATCGCCTGTGTTCGAAATCATTAAAATACAATAATGTGCCAGTGTGTGAGGTGAGCGCTATTTAAATGTTCGAATTTTCTGCTCAACACTTCGTCAGACTTCACTTTTTAGGATTTGTAGGATCGCGAATTGCACATTTGCACTGGCATTTGGAATTTCAAATAAATAATGTGGACAAAATATTATTTAAATGGCTTTATTGAATAAAATGTTCCGCATTATTCTACATTTTATTACGCACGAGTATATTCCTTGAAAATATCGTTTTAAAATAAGACTAGTGCATGGATATCTAATATGCCGACCCCAGCTCAGAGGCCTGGCAACCGTCACCATGTGGTGGGCACTGGCACCACAGCCCAGCTGGTAACCGGAGCTGCAATAGTAGCTGGAGATTGTTGCTCTTAGCGTTTTCATGTATCTTCGTTTCTGTTTATTGAAATGTAACTGAAGTATGTCCGGCTGCTCGCGTGCCGAGACTTTATTCTGCCACAAAGAAGGTAATTTGCCTCTTCGAGCTGGTGTAGGTAATATGTTACTACAGTTACTGAGAATACGAAATTGCTTCAATTGTTCTTATCTCGTATTCATTTTCCGCCGCCTCATTTAGTTCAATAATTGCTTCCGGCGATAGTTTCGATGCTTTTTTAAAGCGCTTCATTATTGTTTTTTGAGTGCTGTTACAGCGCTTGGTCTGAAACAACGTGGTAAGTCTGTAAAAGTCCCATAGACCAAGCTCCCAATGCATTATTTCTTACCTCTCTCGGTTCCTCATCAGACGCATACTGCAGCGTTAGATAATACTTAGGAGTACAGGAATATAGAAGGTTGCCATCCCATATCCTGGAAGAACCATGTTTTTTTTCGGGTTCCGTACCTCTATTTTTAACCCAAAATTACATCATCAGGTTCCCGATCGAAATGATTACGCATCGAAAGAGACCCCTTTGGAGATCAGAACCCGCATGGGTTGACAGCCCCAACCCTGGAAGGTTCCTCAGTCAGCCACGTTTTATGAGGCCAAAAATTGGGGTAATTTACATCATCTGGTTCCCCGATGAAACTAGTGCAGATCGATAGCCCTGGTCGTGCCATTGATGAATATATAGGGTTGTCTGCTATCAGCCTGGAAGGTTTCCTGGTATGCCACCTCAAACAAACGATCTTAAAATCATCGAATGAAGGAAAATGTATGTATAACCGCTAAGATTCAAGGTACAATTAATGCAAACCGTGACATTCAGTAAAAATCTACGCACTGATATTCTCGCGCTTCATACATTTTGAAATAATAGGGTAAATGAGCCACTTGTGGTCATTCCTCACTAGTTTGCCTTTTTGCCTTTGAATAAAGGATTACCAGAGCACTGGCCTTATTACATTGCATTTATTTTGATACCTATTATAATTCTAGAGAAATCGGAAAAAGAAAATAGATTATTTTTATTTATACAAGGTGTTACAAAAATACAAATAAACATTTAAGGGAGTGGTTTAGACCATAAAACTGAACAACTTTCACTACGGGACCAACATCGAAATCGCGAAAAAAAACTACAAATCTACTCGAGCTAAATGTACCTATGGAATGGCAGATTTTTTTTTCGCGATTTTGATGTTGGTCCCATAGTGAAAGTTGTTCAGTTTGATGGTCTAAACAACACCCGTAAAAGTTTTAAATGTTTATTTTTACTTTTGTAACAACTTGTATAATTACAAAAAATCGCGGAAACAGGGATCGCGAAGGCGCGTTGCGGAGAGGTATGGACAATCAAGTATAAGGGTCCGGGTTCGAATCCGCACGGACGACATGCCATGCACCAATGAGATCTACGTAAAACCGACTGCTCTCAAACTGTGAAGGAATCGTGAGGAAATCTTCCAGCATGTCGGTAAAGCCCACTTTGCGTAGCGTTGTGTCCCTTTTTTTATCAATTTTGAATTTTTCTTTATAATTCTTCTTCTTCTGCCTCGCCTTGTCCCGTTACACGGGGTCGGCTTTCCCAATCATGCGACGCCATTCAGGCCTTTGGTAGACATCTTGTTGGCGGAGTCCTAACGCTCTCATGTCTCTCTGGACTTCTGGACATTCGTCAACCAGGTGGTTTGAGGTCTCCCTCTTCCCCTTTTCTTTGTAGCAATGGAAATACACTTTTTTCCTTTACAAATATGGTAAAATATGTAGACGAGCCTGATTGGCGTCACATTGTGCCGAAGATAAAGTTAGCATGTATATTTTTGTACAGTTTTCATCTTGTCTTTGCGACAAACGTCGTTTGGACCATTTTGATGATGCAAAGGCGTTTTGGTATTTGACGTTGGCTTCCATTAAATTGCATGCTTTTATCGCCATGCTGTAAATCATTAAAGAAAGCATTTACTGAGGTCTCTGCTGGCGACGTCAATGTGGCGTAATAAAAATTAAATAAAACAAATAAAATAAATAAAACAGATACAATTAATAAAATAATTAAAATTATAGTAATTTCTACAAATAAACAATATGCCAATAAAATAAATAAAATACTAATAAAATAAATTAAATAAAAATAAATAAGATAGGATAGGTATAAAATAATATGAGATAAATTAACATTCAAATCATCATTTCTAAAGTTCTTTTTATTAGTTTTAAAATAAACAAATTGCAAATAAAATAAATAAAATACCTACTAACAAAATAAAAATAAATAAAATAATATAAGATAAATACACACGCTCACTTGGTCAAGATTCTGATTTTTGGATGCGTAGAGGCCAATTCGGTATGTACCTGTAGTATATGTAGGTATAATACCTGTGAACTCCTTGGTAAACATAAAATCATCTTAAAATAACCGGCCATTAAGAAAAAAAAAACATTTACAATGTCAGAATTTGAAATTTGATGTTGCTGTATCTGTTTCCAGTATAGAGTTAGAAAGAGGAGGCAGGTTTTATTTTTTTTAAATATAGCAGTAGGTAGTTTTTCTCCATGGAGTTCGAACAATTTTCTCTCCACCATTTTTGCACTTAGAGATTACAGAACAAAATAATTTTAAAATTAAATTTATATTGATAATCTCGATGAATCGCAATAAGAATGAAATAGGTGTCTTAAAATTGGACGCAGTTCTGCAAAAAAGATCCAACCCACTATTGGCTCTATAGTGGGTTGGATCTTTTTTGCAGAACTTCGTCCAATTATGTCTTCTATCCGTAAAAAATATAAAAATAAAGACAAAAAAAAACTTGACATACCGAATTTGCTTTGAAAAACATATGGAATATGATTATGCATAATCTCGTTAATCAAGCTATATCTTCGTCCGATTTACGTCCAACTATAATATCAATATGAGCTAAAGCTTAAGTCAAAATGTTTATCTACGGAATAAAACAAACAAATCAGAATTTTTAATAAAGATCTATCATTAAGCTCATGCTATGTATTTTTCAAATGATCAACAATTAAATCGTGATTTTTTTTTTTAAATCCACACCATTTTAATTCGTTGTACACACGACTGCTCAGGCTACCCTGTTTGGACTTTGAACTATTAGAAGTTGAACTTTGCGAATCGTGCGAGAGTGTGCGGTATGTTGTTGTTGTTTCGTCTCACGGCACGCTGCGCCCGCGCCGGCAGCCGCGTCTATGCAGGCTCTCTACCGCACTATTTTGTGTTTTGTACGTAGTGTAGTTATGGGTATATAGGGTGCGTAACCTGATGTGTCGCCCTGTGTACGTTGTACGAAAATGAAAAAAATCCATAAAAGAGTACAAATGTAATGTAAAAGTAAGTGCAATGTCATTTTGGTATACAAAAACGAACTTTCTGAAATAAAAAAATTGCATATGGTAGCTTGGAGCGCTATTTTTAGAAGTCACACATCCTAATTCGAGTTATGAACGGGCATACCATCACGCAGCGCTTTCCGGTACGCGGTCGCCACTCGAGAACTTTTCGGCCCCATCGGCCATCGGTTGATTGTCCGGAGCTCCTCAGTAACATAGTTTTTAAAACCCCAGCTAGAAAGCTACGCAAAAGTACTTTGCTGCACATTCCATCTCACCGTACCAACTTTAGGGAAAATAGTTTCTTTCCTAGAACTTGTAAACAGCTTAATATTTTGAATGAGGACGCTTGATTTGACTTATTTAGCTGTAGTGCACGACTTACCAAAAAGTTGTTTGTTGATAAGACTATCGATACTTAATAGTTTCTACTCTGAATACCATTTATAGAAACGTAAATTGATTTTTTTATATGTATAAAATCTATATGTGGATGCTTGTAAATGGCTGATGGTTGTTATTTAAGTATTATTTTGTAAAAGAGGCTGTTAGCATCCCGAATAATATAAAATAAAAATAAAATAAAATCTGGGGCGACCCTCTGGGCGTCGCCCGGTGGGAAGGCCGAGATATCGCTGGATAGACCAGATCACCAAAGATCTCGAGGAGCTGGAGGTGCCCAACTGGACTGAGATGGCACAGAAAAGAGATGAATGGCGTGTTTTGTTGTCGGAGGCCAAGACCCTCTTCGGGTCCCTGAGGGCAGTAAAAATAACATTTAAAACTTTTAAGGGTGTTGTTTAGACCATCAAACTGAACAACTTTCACTATGGGACCAACATCGAAATCGCGAAAAAAAATCTGCCATTCCATAGGTACCTACATTTAGCTCGAGTAGATTTGTAGTTTTTTTTTCGCGATTTCGATGTTGGTCCCATAGTGAAAGTTGTTCAGTTTGATGGTCTAAACCACCCGCCCCCTTAAATGTTTATTTGTATTTTTGTAACACCTTGTATAAATAAAAATAATCTATTTTCTTTTTCCGATTTCTCTAAAATTATAAAGGTATCAAAATAAATGCAATGTAATTAGGCCAGTGCTCTGGTAATCCTTTATTCAAAGGCAAAAAGGCAAACTAGTGAGGAATGACCACAAGTGGCTCATTTACCCTATTATTTCAAAATGTATGAAGCGCGAGAATATCAGTGCGTAGATTTTTACTGAATGTCACGGTTTGCATTAATTGTACCTTGTTATACATGCATTTTCCTTCATTCGATGATTTTAAGATCATTTGTTTGAGGTGGCATACCAGGAAACCTTCCAGGCTGATAGCAGACAACCCTATATATTCATCAATGGCACGACCAGGGCTATCGATCTGCACTAGTTTCATCGGGGAACCAGATGATGTAAATTACCCCATTTTTTGGCCTCATAAAACGTGGCTGACTGAGGAACCTTCCAAGGTTGGGGCTGACAACCCATGCGGGTTCTGATCTCCAAAGGGGTCTCTTTCGATGCGTAATCATTTCGATCGGGAACCTGATGATGTAATTTTGGGTAAAAAATAGAGGTACGGAACCCGAAATAAAAACGTGGTTCTTCCAGGATATAGGATGGCAACCTTCTATATTCCTGTACTCCTAAGTATTATCTAACGCTCCAGTATGCGTCTGATGAGGAACCGAGTGAGGTAAGAAATAATGCATCGGGAGCTTAATCTACCACTGAAGGTCGCAGTGACGTAGGCATAGCGCGTCAGAGGACTAAGCTAAGCTATTAGATTTTTACAATGGAGCCAACGTTGAGTGAAAATAAAAACACCTACTGCTCCATACGTTTGAGGCGAGTAGGTACCGCGGTTATGGAACAGAGACGTGGTCGCTCACTCAAGGCCTCATAAAAAGGCGGAAGGTCACCCAAAGGGCGATGGAGAGGGATAGCCCTCTAACAGCAGATTTTTTTCTCTGATCGGTTTGCTCCATTAGTAAAAGTTGTTCAGTTTGATGGGTAGTGTACTGTGGTAGTGTACGAGCTTACTCGACATTATTTAATAATTTTAATTTATTTCTACAAAATTATACTGGTTTACAAAGTCAACGTCTCAACGTCTTGGTTTAAAAAGACAAAACCAAAACTCTACAGTGTCTGGAATCGGCATTACAAAAAATCAAAGCAACGGCACAATTCACCTACAATGTGAATCACTGTACGGTGACTACTACGAACAATCGTAGGGTGACTACAAGTTCGCTACACAAGCGCTAGTGATGGTCAAAATGCTCAACAATTAACCTAATTATTCCTTTGAGAAGCAAGATTGGCCTCACGTGCAGAACATCAAATTAGCTGATCCAGACTACAACTTATCACGGGCAGTGGACATCTTAGACACTCGACGCTGGAGTTTATGCTGGCTGACATCGTCATTAGCGGCATACTACGAGGCCCCATTCATGCACCCATCGCACAACAAACCTAATTGGGATGGGTGCTGGTCGGTAACACAAAAACATTCAACTGCCACACCGTGTCGGTAAACAATGAAGACATCTCTCGGTTTTGGGAGATAGACGAAGACGAGTACTGTGAAAACCTGTACACTAACAAAACAAAAAGACTGGAAGATGGCCATACGAAGCAAAAATCCCTAAACAAAACTTTGAACAACAATCGGGGACTTCGAAGCCGCAGGCAGTAGTACAATTCAGACATTTAAGAAAACGTCTAGCATCAAACACAACGGAGGATGGCACCAGCTATCCTTTAACAGCTGACACGCTCAACAATCGACTGCATGTCCGTGATTTAGTTGGCGGCAGCAACGACTTCATAATAGCACAAGAAGCTCAACACCAACAAATCAACATGCTGTAGGGCGGAGGATTCAACCTACGCAAGTGGGCTAGCAACAACACGGCCTTACTTCAAAACCTATCAGAAAATATTATCAGCCAATACATGTTCGATTTCAAAGACACAGAAACATATAAAATATTAGGCATAACATGGAATCCCCACACAGATCACTTTACATACAGACAAACGCCATTTAGCAACAAACGTTACGTCATCACTAGGCGCACGCTACTATCCGACCGATCACATCCTTAAAAACTGACGTGCAATCACAACATCAAAATACCCTATAGGATAGGTAACATACAAAAACCTATAGAGCAAAACGGATTCTGCAATTCTTCTGAACGAGCCATTGCATGGGTCCTCTATCTCAAGTCTTCAGACGACAAGGAGCTATAGAGGAACTGGAAGGTACCTCCATAGAAAAGGGAAGTACTTCCGCCAGGCTAGGTGTGATGCCTGGGGACCGGCCGTGGTCCTAATGATGTTTGTCGGAACCTTGTATATATACTGAGATTCTGTGAGAATTCTTCTTGCGCGATTTATGTCTTGGCATGCAATTGTGAACCTTAGTGTAGCAGCTTACGGGTTTCCAATGTGCCATCGTCAATTGTCTTATGTCTTACTTTTTGCTAGGGGACTACTAGCGCCATCTATTGGCAAGTTGCTACAGAGCTAACCAAAACCAAACTAGCGCCGCTTAAGAACTCTATTTCGTTGCCACGATTAGAATGATGCGGTGCAGCCGCACTGTCCAGACTTATGAAAAAGGTCATAGCTACAACAATCTCCCAGACAGTAACATTGGACACAGTGGACAGAGTCTATGGTCGTGATGGGATGGTTACAACGTGATAATGTCAGTCGCTGGAAAACACTTCTAGCCAACAGAGTACCTACAAGAGAGGGGTAACAACACAACGAGCCCAGAAGAACAGCCAGATGTCAAACAGTCAGACACAATGACAGCCGAACTGAAACGACAAAATTGAGGTCCGCAAGGGCTAAGTCTGCTATCTTACATGAGTACGCTGCTTGTCCTTCTCATTGCGTGCGAAGCACCATCTACGCAGCAGCTGGTCAACGTGACTATGCTGGAGCCAACACGACTTATATACTTTGACAAGGTCGCAGAAATGCAAATCATACAAGAGGAATGGAAAATATAGATAGTCTTTGTCTTTTCCTCGTTTTTGAAGAACTTTAAATAGTTTCAGATTTTTTGTATACATTTGTATACTCACATATTCACCATTAGTTTATCTAGTGAAATCACTAAAAAAATCTAGAAAAAGTACTTTGGTTAGTTCTTTTTAATCGAAAATACGGCTCACGCACGCACTTTTCGGAGCGCTAGGGAAAATATTCGTCGAGACCTATGACGCCTTATGAGAAGTTTATTCCAAGAGCGAAAATGCGCGCTGAATACAAACGAGCTATGGTGATATTTTCAATAGTAACCAATTAAAGTCAATGAAATTTTGCAGAAACAATCTAGAAATAAATCTCTATGCTTGTATGGAATCAGCACTGTAGTGCGGTTTTTGAACATCACACGAGCGGTTCGGCAGTAGAAAGTGTCAAAATTACTATGGAGATTATGCATCTTTCTACTGCCGAACCGCTCGTATGATGTTAAAAAATCGCACTACTGGTAGCATGCAACACGTGATACGGCTGTATCACATCTTTTATCTCGTTCGTTCGCACGCAAATAGAAAGAGAGCGAAGGGCTGTATCACTGCGGCATGCTACCTATGCAGATTTTCGTTAAATTATACAGTTTCAATGCTAGGATTAATTTAAGATTTGTACTTATTTATTAAAATCTTTGAGGCACTTTAAGACTATAAATTTTATCGAAATTCTGACTTTTGATTTAGATTGTTTCTGCAAAATGTAATTTACTTTTATTGGTTAGTATTGAAAATATCACCATAGTACGTTTGTATGGAGCGCGCTCCGAATTATATCCCCTTAAGAAACAATATCGCACTTCGATTGTCAAGGTTTATGTGCTCTTGACTGTACCAGTTGCAACCGTGGGGAAACAGGACAAACCTCGAATCATGAATCGTCACAAATCATACTTCAGGAGTGCGATTTTTGGAAGTCAAATCAGCAGTAGAAAGATGCATATCTTCATAGAAATTTTGACATTTTCAACCGCTGAATTCATCGAGTGAGATTCAAAAATGACACTCCTGTATGGAAATCTTTGAGTCACTGTAACGTTAAAACTACTTACCTATACATTTTAACGAAAATCTGACTCCATACAATTATCGGGTCAGTGGTACATTTTCGATCGAGATTTGTTTCGCATAGAGAAGAGTTCATTGACTTTAAATGGTTAGTATTGAAAATATCACCATAGTAGTTACGTTTGTAGGATGCAGCGCGTATTTGCGTTCTCCAAATATTAAATGTTTACTTACGCGTTTTCCAGTTGGCTTCATTTTTGCAAGCTTAAAATGACCCACTGACCAAGCTTTTATTTAATTTCAAATAAAATAATTACAGAATAATTAATAGATTGTTTGATTAGTAGAATATTGAATAATCACTGAGCAAGTACCTAATCACGGTCACATCACAAAATTTGAATATTTGAAATTATATGTTGTTTTATAGACAAATAATTTTCATTTGATTTCGTGAAAGAAAAGATACACTTTGTCAAATAACAAAACAAAATCTTCGGATTTTGAAAATTACAAACACGTGGCTGCAGCTACTGGCCGGTGCGGTGGTGTGGTATCAACAACATTACAAGAAGACCACATAGGTAGCATGACACCGTGATTAGCTCTATCAGGCTGGGGTCCCATGGCCTGTGTATAGACCAGTTTTTTTTTTTTTTTTTTTTTTTTTTTTGGCTTTGCCTTCGCATTAGCCATTGATCTAAAGTTTGGGAAACAACACGAAAGGACAAGGATGCAAAGTTAGGAAAGAATGGAAAAGGATTGGGATAACACATAGGTACAATATTTACAATTTTATATTATTTAATTCAATAAATCGAGCCAATACTTTATATATATCAAAATTACAAGAATATAATAAACAAATAATTGATGTAGGAAAAGGAACATGGGAATCTATTAAGGGTCGGCACTACCCTAATCGGGCAAAACAGGGTACGGCGTTCCGACTTTTGAGGATAGTAAATAGCTATATTTAGAAACAAAATTAATACCATCGCTTCTTTAAAAGATGAAGTACAAGATGAACAAAAAAAATTTCAGTAAAATTTTATAGTTACATCAGAAAGTAATCGAGAATTTCATGAAAAACTCTAGAATAGCACTGCCGCGTTCCGAGTCCTGTGATTTAGTTAAACAAAATAAAACAACAAAATATGTTTCAAATCAATGGCAAAGCATCAAAGAACACTTTAAACAAATCAGTTTTTCGATATGACTTCTAGTTTTTTTGCAATTTGTTACCAAAAATCACATATTTTTTTGGACGTTTTCTTCATACAAATTACTATGGGCCGTCAATCGTTCGAAATCATTGCGAATAGACCGGTGACCGGCAACACCCAACCCTGTCTTAGAAGATTAATGAACAGATCCATTTTGTACCCATTATTACTTATAAAAAACCGTCGGTGTCGGGCCACACGCAGTGTAAGGTTCCGTAGTTGCCCGTCACGATATGTGGACTTAGAAGTACATTTTATAAATTGGTCGACTATTACTCGTAAATTTTTGTCCCCATAAATAATTATAAGTTTATTATTATTGGTAGGTACTAGCAAACTTACGATTGATAATCTGTTATCATCATCATCATCGTCAGATATGTTATACAGGGTGAATTTGATATCATTAGCATCCTTTTAAACTAAGAGTCTACCCATCAAACTGAACAACTTTTAATATGGGAGCAAACCGAACGGAGCAATAAAAAAACGACGT
This sequence comes from Agonopterix heracliana, assembly GCA_963693445.1. NCBI lineage: Eukaryota > Metazoa > Arthropoda > Insecta > Lepidoptera > Depressariidae > Agonopterix > Agonopterix heracliana. Next base: position 3,902,270 of record OY856312.1, on the reverse strand, counting down.
TCCATAGAAAACTGCAGTGCCTACTCGATTCAAATGTATGCAACAGCAGATTTTTTTTTGATCCGATTGGTTTGCTCCCGTAGTAAAAGTTGTTCAGTTTGATGGGTAGACTTTTAGTTTAAAAGGATGCTAATAATATCAATTTCACCCTGTACATAAGTATGGAATAAGAGTGAATTCTGTGCTGTAGCAGTAACTCAAACGATTGCCTTCAAAAGACATTTGCGCGACAGAATTTTGCGCGACACAAGACAACACAAAGGAATTTCACTAAAGTTACTTTCCGGGCACAGTTTGGTAGTTTTTGGTTATTATGGTAGTTTTGGTAATTAATGGTAGTTTTTGGTTCTTTCAGTAATTTTTGGTAATTTTCATAGTTTTTGGTTATTTTGGTAGATTTTCGTACTTTTAGGTAGTTTATGGTTATTTCGGTACTTTTTGTTTTGGTTCATTTCATTTCATTTATTTACCTTAAATTGTAGGTAGTTACTTACATAAGTTTCAGATGGTAAGTACAGAGTATTAGTCACACTACAAATAATTTATAAACATAAAGAAGAAAAAAACAGATTTAAACAATAGGTGCCAGACAATTACATACTATCTCCTTTCACTACTACAATCAAATTAAATGTCGCATAAAATCAGTTTAATATTCTAAAAACACTGTTCGATTAATTTATACCTTCTTCAGAAATCTCTTGTCGGGTAGGGCTTTAATGTCATCGGGTATTTTATTATACACAAAAACAGCATTCGACTTTGTAGTTCTTTGCATCGATGCTAGTCGGTAATTTGGTACCAGTAGCTCATTTTTGCGAGTTAAATTTAGTCTTTTGCTACGGAATGGGGGTTTACTTGGGAATTTGTCGGGGTATCGTCTCACGATTTTGCACAGCTCGAGGATATACAAAGCTGTCACAGTGAGCAATTTAAAATCGGTTAACAAGGATCGACATGACACCCTGTTGGACTGAATTCCGCTTACGATTCGAATGCACCTCTTTTGCAAAACAAATATTTTATATTTTATGTCAACAGACTCACCCCGTAGCCAAGCCGTAAAGAACTCTATTGTTTATTATGTTAGTTTTTGGTAATTTTCATACTTCTATCAAATAATAACAAAAAGTATGAAAATCTACCAAAAATAACCAGAAACAACGAAAAAGTACCAAAATCTACCAAAATAATCAAAAACTACGAATAATACTAAACTCTACCAAAAACTACCAATAGTACCAAAACCTACCAAAAGAACCAAAAACTACCAAAATCTACCACAAGAACCTAACTGTTGACATTGTAATAATTCAGATAGGCAGGTCGTGGGTTCGAATCCCGCTCGCCGCCCGACTTTTTCAATCTTTAATTTGATTAAGCTAACATGGCATACATGTAAAATAATAAAATTCTATTGTAATAATTATTTTCTTATCTTTGAAATACTTCTTGTTAATATTGCTGTGCCCTTTCAGGGTTCATGGTTACATGACTTTAGCTACTAAGTAGCACCTATGCTGTAACTGTACACGAATGCGAATAAATTAATATGAATATGAACCAAAAACTACCAAACAGTGCCCTTTGTAAGTAACATTTTAGTTTTTAAAATAACTTTGTGCAATTCTTTTGTGTGTTCTTTTGTCGCGCAATGTCCTTCAGCTTGACCACTTTTTTCAGAGAATCTACCAAAATCTACCAAGTCCTCTTTCAAATTCTACCAAATAATATTTATGTCGTTCCAGATGGTTAAAATTTAATATTAAACACGTTTTTGAACAACATTTATTATAAATTTTATTGAACGCTCATCATGTTATTTCCGCATTTTTGTATAATTTTTATTGGTTTTCATCACTTTGTAACATGGATTCAAAGGTTAAAGTCCTATGACAAAAGTGCAAAGAACTTGTTTTGTAGAAAATTTTATCCGATTTAATTTAATTTGTCTTTACAAAACTTTTCGATAAAACGTAAAAAACTGAAAAAGTCACCTTTAGAGCCCTCCTTCCTTGAACTCGCAAAATCAGGAGTTCCAACATCGAAATTCGTGTTCAGCAGGTCCGAATTAGTAAAAAAAACACTTTTGGCTAAGTGTTACCCAAAATGCCTCTAGAATTTTTAAATCCGTCTAAAAGTAAACCAGTCATTAAAGCTTTACTAGAAGTTCCGGAAAACTTCCAAACCCTGCAATGGATGGTTTTTTTTTTGTTTAATTGTTTTACAGCCATTTGCCCCAGCTTAGATTTTTTTTAGACTGAATCCTTGCATTTTTGATAAAATTTTCGAATACCGAATTTCTATTCTGCTAAAGAATTTCCCACTACTAAATTATCGTTCTCTTTGCCCTAAATCCACCAATAAAGTAGAAATCTACTAAAAGTGGTCACATGTCCTTTTGCGCAAATGTTTTTGAAGGCAATCGCTCCAGTTACTCTTGCAAAATTAACTTTTATTCCGTGCTAAAAACATATCTGACGATGATGATGATGATAAAAGATTAAAAACCCTTAGTTTGCTAATACCAATAATATTAAACTTAGGCCCGATTCGACCAAACACGAGTAAATTTAATTCTTAGATTAAGTCGCTATGTTACTATAGAGTAAACTGATTTTGCGTTTTGCTAACCCTAATCTAAATGAAATGGCAATGTCACATAATTAAAAAAATTATAATAAAAAGAAACCTAACAAATTAAAACTGTATAACCTCACATTGCAATAAGTACGGATACAACGACCTCTTTCCTTAAGTGAATTATACATTCGTTCTTTTAGTACGGGGTGTGTAAACAACAAAAGTAAAATTGCTCCTTGTTTAGTTACTCTTCTATAAATCTAAGTTTGGTCGAATCCGGCCTTAAAATAATAAAATTATTCTGTTATAAGTTTTAGTTTGCTCTGTTATAATAATTTTAAATTTTTTTAAGCCTTAGTAATACTGTATATATGGTTGGGACCCACCAGGGGTGATCTTTGATCAGTCACATTTTGGGTCCATCACGGTACTGTACTGTTACTGTAAATGTCAATTTCGACCTTTATTATTTAGCTATAAAATTTATTTGTTCATTAATCTTATAAGATAGGGTTGAGTGTTGTCGGCCACCGGTCTTTTTCTTTTGACAGATATGTCAAACGGGCCGTAGGTAGTGCCGGCCCTTAATTGAGAAAGGAAATCTGAACGATCATATAATGGGCAGGAAAAAATAATATGATTAAGATCACCGTATGCTCCACAAGAGCACATAGGATCAGCAACAATGTTCATCTTATTTAAATGCGCTGGAGTACACACGTGCCCCAAACGAAGTCTGCATATGATAGATGTTGTTTTTTTATCTAGCTTTAATTTACTAAACCATGGTTTACGCAGAATAGAGAGTTGTACCAGCCTGTAGTACTTCCCCTTAGAAGTATCACTAGTCCATAGTCGATTCCAATTTTCATGTAAATATTTTTTTGATAACGAAACCAAGTCCTGATTATAATTCAAAAAAGGCAATTGATCGCCATCTCTAATTGCTTCATTAGCCAGTTGATCCGCTTTTTCGTTTCCAATAATACCAACATGACTCGGAATCCAGGCAAAAACAATGATATAATCATTTAATGCACACCGAAATAATAATTCTCTAATATTAAAAATTATAGCAGACTGTTTATGTGCTCTAAAAGGGAACCTAGAAAGTGACTTAAGGGCACTAAGTGAATCAGTAAACACAATAGTTTTTTTTAACCTTCCAAGAAGCACATATTCAATCGCTTTTAGAAGTCCGTAACACTCTCCAGTATAAACTGAACATTCCGGCGGCATCTTAACTTTTTGATGAATTTTGTACTGAGAATGGTAAGTTCCTACCCCAACACAACTGTTTCCTGTATGTTTAGAAGCATCTGTAAATATGTGATGCCAGTCAGACCATTTACTATCTAAGACATAATTAAATTCTGCATTTGAATGGTTGTCCTCTTTGTTTATTCCGATGTTATATATAATTTTAGGATTATGTATGAGAGAACTATAATTAGAGTCATAAATAGGAAGGCGATTAGATTGATAGGTGGGACTTTCAATACTTTTGAATTTACGGTAACTTTTAACTAAGCAAGTGGCGTCTTTATTTGACCAATAACTAGAGGAATCAATGACTTCCGAAAGTTCCTGTACCTTACTTAATAAAGGATGAGATTTAAGCTGTATACTACGAAAATAAAATCTATCGCTTATGTATTCTCTTCTTAGATGTAAGGGTGGCTCACAGCATTCAACTTGCATGCAATTTATCGGGCTGGATCTCATGGCTCCAGTTATAATTCTGAGAGCTTTTGACTGAATTGATTCCAGTTTTTTGAAAGCACCTATGTTTCCTGGAGTTAATAAAAATGTACCATAGTCTAAAACACTTCTAATTATTGCATTATAAATAAGACGCATTGTATAAGGATGTGCACCCCACCATACACCAGTAAGACACCTTAAAATGTTGAGATTACGCTCACATCGTTTTATAATGTAATCACAATGCGGGTGGCCAGTAAGTTTCGAATCTAAAATCACTCCTAAAAATGTTGCCTGGTCTTTTACTGGTAAAGGTGTTTCACCATACTTAACATTAACTACAGGTCTTACTCTTTTCCTAGTAAACAAAACAACAGTACTTTTAGATGGCGAAAGTTCTAAGCCATTATTATCTAACCAAATATTTAAATTATTTAGAGTTGCAATGCAACTCAATTCAAGCAATTCTCTTTAAGCAATGTTTAAAGTTTCACTGATCTCGCTAATATAGTGACCGGGAACATATAAAAGCAAATCATCGGCATATTGTAAAATCTTTGCATGTTGATTCAAACAACTTTCTAAGTCAAAGGTGTAGATGTTGTATAATATTGGACTCAGGACCGAACCTTGGGGTAACCCTTTCCAAACAGTTCTGTGTAAGACAGTATCACTTAATTCTAAAGGATACTTAATAAATCTTTCTACTAACATATTTACAATAAAATTCGTCAAAATACTTGGGACACCTATTAGTTTCAGTTTCTTCGTAAGAATGGCAATATTGACATTGTCATATGCCGCGGTTATATCTAGAAATGCTGCAACTATAGAGTCATTTCCAGAGAGGGCTAGTCTTATATCTGTGGTAAAAATTCCCAAACTGTCAAAAGTGCATTTACCTTTCCTGAAACCAAATTGGTTATTTGATAAAATGTTATTATTATGCTCTAAAAACCATTCTAGTCTATTTTTAACTAAGTGTTCCGATATTTTAGCTAATACAGAAGATAATGCTATTGGACGGTAGGATGTTGGATCGGAATTTATTTTGTTAGGCTTTAACAAGAGTATGAGTGTTTGTGTCCTCCAGGACTGTGGGATATGTCCAGATACCATAACAGCATTTATCAAGGAAAGGTAATAATGAAGACCAGTATCGTCCATATGTGATAAGAATGAATATGGAATTCCATCTTCACCTGGTGCAGTATCCTTGACTACAGAAAGTACACCCTTCAACTCATTGATTGTAAAGGGCGAGTTAAGATCAATAGTATTAGGATTCTCAAAAAAAGAAACATGTGGTGGGATTTGTAAAGGGATATTTATATGCTGTTCCGGAACAGAAGGAGGAGCCAATCTATCCATTATTTGCTCTGCTAAGACAGTAGGGATCTTGTGTTGTTGTGTGTCATTGAAAGCAGATCTAAATCTTCGAATATTTTTCCAAACGATAGAGGGGCTTATTTTAGGACCTAATGATTCAGAAAAAACGATGCCAACCTTCAAACTTTTTTTTTTGTAATAATTCACGTGTAGAACTGGCCACTTGCATGTAATTTTCATAATGTTCATCTGACATGACATCACAATACTGCCTTTCTGCTTCCTTCCTATCTTTAACAGCTTTGGTACATTCTTCATCCCACCGTGGTGGAGAAGGAATCTTATTGGGACCACTATTTTTTTTCGGGAATAATTCATCAGCTGTTTCTGTCAAGATTTTTACTAACAGGTCAGAACTACTTTGGACATTAGTATCATTTATTTCTGGTAGGGTTATAACTTTTTGTTCGACTCGGCTTCATTTCATTTCATTTCATTTATTTATTCATTTACAATATAAATTGTGTTTGAAATATTTTACAACTAAAACTTATATCTAAAAATTCAACAATAATTTGAGTTACATAAACGATGCAAAGTTAACAATAATATTAGGTATAATTTAATTTGAAGTTAAGGCTTTACTAAAAACACGACTAGAGAAATAATATTTATAAATGTAAATGTCAGTACAGAACGTCAATAAAATTAGGAACTTAAAACGAATAAATTAATCACATAAAACACAAACATTACTATAATAATTTCAAACATGTCGGAGATAAAATTAAATACCCAATTAAATAACATATTATGTCATAAATAATCAATAAATCAATAATAATAAAAATCAACATGTCAATAATCTGTGCTAAAATTCACACTTACTACGACCCTCAGAACTCACTAATACTATAACAACACTTCTCAATCAGAATAGCTCTAAGTTTTTTTTTAAAAATGCTTAACCGATTGATGACTTTTAAATCTTTAGGCAACTTGTTAAATAGTGTCACTGCTTGATTCCGAGCACTGTGCTCTACAACCTTCAATTTCGGTACTATCGTACTTTTGAGATCCTTTCTTCTGGTACATTCTCTTTCCTGCCTCTCCTCTTCAGTGTCATAGAGGTGCCTATGTTTAACTAGGTCACAGAGTAGTACAAGAATGTAAAGGCTGGGAACTGTCAGTATTCCAAACTTAATAAAGTATTCTTTGCACGAATCCCATGGTGGTATCCGTGCCATAGTGCGAATTGCTCTCTTTTGAACCACAAAAGCTTTATTTATGTTGTATTTGTAGCTGTTTCCCCATAGTTTTATGCTATACCGTAATCTAGATTCCACAAGCGCATAGTACACAGTCTTTAGTTGGCCAATAGTTAGCTCGTCTCTTAAAGATCTCATGGCATAGCAGGCAGAACTTATTGAATTTTCAACTGCGCCTAATTCTTCTTTCCAATTTAAATTGTTATCTACGTAAATACCAAGAAACTTTACAACATTTGTACTCTGAATACTAATTCCGTTTAATTTGGCTTCCAGTATGTCGTTGTTTCTAGCGGTTGTTTTAAAAAGTAAGATATTTGTTTTTGAAGAGTTAATTATTAGACTGTTTGTTTCGAACCAAGATTGAAAAGCTGCTAGAGCCTCGTTGATTTTCTTGTTAAGAACTTCCATGTTTTGCCCCGAAATTATAGCATTAGTATCATCTGCAAAAACTATTAAACTGACATCTTGTACCGATTTTAAAATGAAATTAATTAAATCATTTATAAAAATAATGAAAAATATTGGTCCCAAAATTGACCCCTGTGGAACACCTCTTGTAATATTTACCATTTTAGACTTGTATGTTTTTTCATATCCTTCGTCTGTTACGCTTGTTACTTCTACGAACTGTTTTCTATTAATTAAGTAAGACTTTACTAAATTTAGTGCCTTTCCTCTAACTCCGTAGTATTCCAGTTTATTAATTAATATTTCATGATCTACCATGTCAAAAGCGGAACTAAGATCTAAGAAAACACCAGCTACTTTTTCTTTACCATTAAGATGTTTAACGACATCGTCAATTAAAGTTCCCACGGCTTCTGATGTACCCACGCCTCTCTGATATCCAAACTGTCTACGGTTCAATACGCCATTAAAATTTAAATGTAAAGTTAGTCTAGATTTAAGTATTTTTTCAAAAATTTTTGACAATATGGGTAACAAGGATATGGGTCTATAATTTTTTGGGTCACTTTTCAAATTCTTCTTATGTACCGGTAAGATTCGCGCTATTTTTAGTTGTTCAGGAAAGATTTCTTCTTCAATGCATTTGTTATAGAAGTGTGCAAGTGGTTCCGCCAGCAGCTTTATGTTTTTTTTAATGACCGTAATCGGCATCTTATCATATCCACAAGATTTCTTGTCTTCCATTTTGTTGACTACTCTGGCCACTTCAGATGCATTCGTAGGTCCACATTCCATATCCCCAACAACTCTTTCTGTATTTTCTTTCAGGAGACTCATCGCAGTCTGCAAATTACCTGATACTGAATTTTTTCCTAGATCGAAATGTTGAGAAAACGTTTCTACTATTTGTTGTGTATCGTGTATTATTCTGTCATTCACTTTAAGGAGCAGTTTCTCATCTGACTTCGTCGTAACCTTGTTTCTGTGTTTGTTCACTGTCTGCCAAATTCTCTTAGCAGAATTTTTCGCTTTAATGATTTCTGACTGTACCGCTAACATTTTACCCCTTCTAAGTACTTTTCTATATATTTTAAGGTACTTTATCCGGTAATCAATCAGACTTTGGTCATTGGTGGCTGTGTTGAGAATGCTTAGTACTCGTTTCATTTTGCTAGAAACTTTTATGCCTTTAGTGACCCAGTTCAGCTTTTTGTATCTTGCAAAATACATTTTCCTTTTCGAAATTTTAAAGCTTCTACTAAAGATTTCGTTAAATACTTTTAAAAAACCATTTATGCCCATATTATTCCATTCCGCAAGAACTAGTTTATTTCGAAATACGCTTTGTTGCTTTTCACCATACATCCTCGACTCCTTGACCAGAAAACTCTCCTTATTCTGTTTCTTGTTGTTGACAATTACACTACTGAAGATGCCGGCATGACCATCTGAGTGTCCATTGTGATCAACATCAACTAGTGCTATACATGCTTCCGGTAAGTTCGTAAGCATATTGTCAAGACAAGAATGTGCGTTATTGCGAATAAAGGTAACCGTATTTACAAGATGCCTAAAGTTATAGCTTTGTAAAAGTGACAAAAATTTACTTCTTTTTTTATCATCTGTCAATAGGTCCACATTAAAATAACCACATACTATACATTTTTTATTGAAAAAGTGCTGGAACAAGAATTCTAACTTATCCATAAAAATATCAAATTTAGTATCGTTCTGGTAACAACAAAGAATGTTTATATTAGTGTCCAAATCCCTCACACCACATAATTCAAAACTCTCAACACTTTTTAGCTTATTACAAATATTTAATATTTCAAAATGCATGTTTTTGTCTGCCAGAATTAGCGACCCACCTCTGATCATTTTCTTTCTTGCAAAGTAGGCAACTAAATCATAATTTAATAGACTAAACATAGGAGCAGAGATGCTGTTTAGAAAATGCTCTGTGATACAAATATAGTGTTGTCTTTCCCTTAAATTCTCAAAGTAAATTTCTAATTGATCCCTTTTTTTGGTTATGCCACAGACATTTTGGTGAAAAATGTTTAATGATGTTGAGTCTCTGGCTTTTAAACAAGTCCCAATCAGCATTTACCAACTTATGTTTGATTCGTGGCTGTCTCAACTGTTTTATGGGCTTTGTAAAGGGAAGAGTAATAAGTAATGGAAAATGATCACTGCCATAAGTAGAATCGATAGGTCTCCAAGATAAAGAGGAGGCAAGGCTAGGAGTATATAAGGATAAATCCGGAGCACTTGTACCTTCCTGAGGATTTGGACGTCGAGTTGGTGAACCATCATTCAAGATACATAAGATTTGAGAATCTATTAATTCTAATAGCTTTTCCCCATAAGGTTTAGTACGTGAACAACCCCATACTTCATGAGAAGAATTAAAATCGCCTAAACATATAAATGGTCTAGGCAGAAAATTAAATAAATTATTAAGTTCATTAAATACTGTCACTTGGAGAGGTAAAATATACAGATATAAAACAAATACTATTTACAACCACAGCAACAACAGATAAGTCATCACTGTGGGGAGGAAGAGAAAGAAGGCAATAAGGGAGGGAGTTCCTTATGAGTATAGCGACTCCACCATACCCATCAGGCCTATCATCCCTTACACAAGAATAACCCGAAATCTTGAAAATTGATTTCGGTTTAAACGATGGCTCTTGGAGACAAAGAATAGAAGGATCATGATCATTGATGATTTGAATTAATTCATGTTTCTTTTTGTTTAGACTCCGGCAATTCCTCTGAACTGTATGAGCCGCTTGATCCATTATTGTTTGTTATTTGATACAGAGTATCAATAATTAGGGCAACGTGGGACGGTGAAAGATTGTTATTCGTCTGAGAAAGTAATTGTATTAAAGATTTGATGATTTGAGCAGTATTATCATTATTGTCATTATAAATATTATTTTTACTATGGAAAACTGCAGCGCGTATTTGCGTTCTCCAAATATTAAATGTTTACTTACGCGTTTTCCAGTTGGCTTCATTTTTGCAAGCTTAAAATGACCCACTGACCAAGCTTTTATTTAATTTCAAATAAAATAATTACAGAATAATTAATAGATTGTTTGATTAGTAGAATATTGAATAATCACTGAGCAAGTACCTAATCACGGTCACATCACAAAATTTGAATATTTGAAATTATATGTTGTTTTATAGACAAATAATTTTCATTTGATTTCGTGAAAGAAAAGATACACTTTGTCAAATAACAAAACAAAATCTTCGGATTTTGAAAATTACAAACACGTGGCTGCAGCTACTGGCCGGTGCGGTGGTGTGGTATCAACAACATTACAAGAAGACCACATAGGTAGCATGACACCGTGATTAGCTCTATCAGGCTGGGGTCCCATGGCCTGTGTATAGACCAGTTTTTTTTTTTTTTTTTTTTTTTTTTTTGGCTTTGCCTTCGCATTAGCCATTGATCTAAAGTTTGGGAAACAACACGAAAGGACAAGGATGCAAAGTTAGGAAAGAATGGAAAAGGATTGGGATAACACATAGGTACAATATTTACAATTTTATATTATTTAATTCAATAAATCGAGCCAATACTTTATATATATCAAAATTACAAGAATATAATAAACAAATAATTGATGTAGGAAAAGGAACATGGGAATCTATTAATTGAGAAAGGAAATCTGAACGATCATATAATGGGCAGGAAAAAATAATATGATTAAGATCACCGTATGCTCCACAAGAGCACATAGGATCAGCAACAATGTTCATCTTATTTAAATGCGCTGGAGTACACACGTGCCCCAAACGAAGTCTGCATATGATAGATGTTGTTTTTTTATCTAGCTTTAATTTACTAAACCATGGTTTACGCAGAATAGAGAGTTGTACCAGCCTGTAGTACTTCCCCTTAGAAGTATCACTAGTCCATAGTCGATTCCAATTTTCATGTAAATATTTTTTTGATAACGAAACCAAGTCCTGATTATAATTCAAAAAAGGCAATTGATCGCCATCTCTAATTGCTTCATTAGCCAGTTGATCCGCTTTTTCGTTTCCAATAATACCAACATGACTCGGAATCCAGGCAAAAACAATGATATAATCATTTAATGCACACCGAAATAATAATTCTCTAATATTAAAAATTATAGCAGACTGTTTATGTGCTCTAAAAGGGAACCTAGAAAGTGACTTAAGGGCACTAAGTGAATCAGTAAACACAATAGTTTTTTTTAACCTTCCAAGAAGCACATATTCAATCGCTTTTAGAAGTCCGTAACACTCTCCAGTATAAACTGAACATTCCGGCGGCATCTTAACTTTTTGATGAATTTTGTACTGAGAATGGTAAGTTCCTACCCCAACACAACTGTTTCCTGTATGTTTAGAAGCATCTGTAAATATGTGATGCCAGTCAGACCATTTACTATCTAAGACATAATTAAATTCTGCATTTGAATGGTTGTCCTCTTTGTTTATTCCGATGTTATATATAATTTTAGGATTATGTATGAGAGAACTATAATTAGAGTCATAAATAGGAAGGCGATTAGATTGATAGGTGGGACTTTCAATACTTTTGAATTTACGGTAACTTTTAACTAAGCAAGTGGCGTCTTTATTTGACCAATAACTAGAGGAATCAATGACTTCCGAAAGTTCCTGTACCTTACTTAATAAAGGATGAGATTTAAGCTGTATACTACGAAAATAAAATCTATCGCTTATGTATTCTCTTCTTAGATGTAAGGGTGGCTCACAGCATTCAACTTGCATGCAATTTATCGGGCTGGATCTCATGGCTCCAGTTATAATTCTGAGAGCTTTTGACTGAATTGATTCCAGTTTTTTGAAAGCACCTATGTTTCCTGGAGTTAATAAAAATGTACCATAGTCTAAAACACTTCTAATTATTGCATTATAAATAAGACGCATTGTATAAGGATGTGCACCCCACCATACACCAGTAAGACACCTTAAAATGTTGAGATTACGCTCACATCGTTTTATAATGTAATCACAATGCGGGTGGCCAGTAAGTTTCGAATCTAAAATCACTCCTAAAAATGTTGCCTGGTCTTTTACTGGTAAAGGTGTTTCACCATACTTAACATTAACTACAGGTCTTACTCTTTTCCTAGTAAACAAAACAACAGTACTTTTAGATGGCGAAAGTTCTAAGCCATTATTATCTAACCAAATATTTAAATTATTTAGAGTTGCAATGCAACTCAATTCAAGCAATTCTCTTTAAGCAATGTTTAAAGTTTCACTGATCTCGCTAATATAGTGACCGGGAACATATAAAAGCAAATCATCGGCATATTGTAAAATCTTTGCATGTTGATTCAAACAACTTTCTAAGTCAAAGGTGTAGATGTTGTATAATATTGGACTCAGGACCGAACCTTGGGGTAACCCTTTCCAAACAGTTCTGTGTAAGACAGTATCACTTAATTCTAAAGGATACTTAATAAATCTTTCTACTAACATATTTACAATAAAATTCGTCAAAATACTTGGGACACCTATTAGTTTCAGTTTCTTCGTAAGAATGGCAATATTGACATTGTCATATGCCGCGGTTATATCTAGAAATGCTGCAACTATAGAGTCATTTCCAGAGAGGGCTAGTCTTATATCTGTGGTAAAAATTCCCAAACTGTCAAAAGTGCATTTACCTTTCCTGAAACCAAATTGGTTATTTGATAAAATGTTATTATTATGCTCTAAAAACCATTCTAGTCTATTTTTAACTAAGTGTTCCGATATTTTAGCTAATACAGAAGATAATGCTATTGGACGGTAGGATGTTGGATCGGAATTTATTTTGTTAGGCTTTAACAAGAGTATGAGTGTTTGTGTCCTCCAGGACTGTGGGATATGTCCAGATACCATAACAGCATTTGGGTAGATCAACTATTTTTTGTCCTCACGGTACTGTTTAAAAAAACGTTTTTGTTCCTTTTTTCTTGACATTCATTAATTTTGAAATATAGATATTGTATCTAATGATATGATTCTTCTACACACATGCGTATTGCACCATCTGTGTTGAACTACTAGAAGTTTTTAGCGGTTGTCCGATAGACCAAAAAGCGTGGGGACAACGAAATAAAGCGTCCATCGGACAACAGCCAAAATTCAAGTAAAATTCAAGTAATTTTGCAAAACCGTGTATGTATTTAATAAATGCAATCCTTAGTTATTCAACAAACATTAAATTTTGGGGCAAGCAAAACCTGAGCTTGAGCCTGATCCTGAACATTGAGAAAATTTTATGCAGATGACTGGGACTAGGTATGGACAAAAAATAGTTGATCTACCCATTTATCAAGGAAAGGTAATAATGAAGACCAGTATCGTCCATATGTGATAAGAATGAATATGGAATTCCATCTTCACCTGGTGCAGTATCCTTGACTACAGAAAGTACACCCTTCAACTCATTGATTGTAAAGGGCGAGTTAAGATCAATAGTATTAGGATTCTCAAAAAAAGAAACATGTGGTGGGATTTGTAAAGGGATATTTATATGCTGTTCCGGAACAGAAGGAGGAGCCAATCTATCCATTATTTGCTCTGCTAAGACAGTAGGGATCTTGTGTTGTTGTGTGTCATTGAAAGCAGATCTAAATCTTCGAATATTTTTCCAAACGATAGAGGGGCTTATTTTAGGACCTAATGATTCAGAAAAAACGATGCCAACCTTCAAACTTTTTTTTTTGTAATAATTCACGTGTAGAACTGGCCACTTGCATGTAATTTTCATAATGTTCATCTGACATGACATCACAATACTGCCTTTCTGCTTCCTTCCTATCTTTAACAGCTTTGGTACATTCTTCATCCCACCGTGGTGGAGAAGGAATCTTATTGGGACCACTATTTTTTTTCGGGAATAATTCATCAGCTGTTTCTGTCAAGATTTTTACTAACAGGTCAGAACTACTTTGGACATTAGTATCATTTATTTCTGGTAGGGTTATAACTTTTTGTTCGACTCGGCTTCATTTCATTTCATTTCATTTATTTATTCATTTACAATATAAATTGTGTTTGAAATATTTTACAACTAAAACTTATATCTAAAAATTCAACAATAATTTGAGTTACATAAACGATGCAAAGTTAACAATAATATTAGGTATAATTTAATTTGAAGTTAAGGCTTTACTAAAAACACGACTAGAGAAATAATATTTATAAATGTAAATGTCAGTACAGAACGTCAATAAAATTAGGAACTTAAAACGAATAAATTAATCACATAAAACACAAACATTACTATAATAATTTCAAACATGTCGGAGATAAAATTAAATACCCAATTAAATAACATATTATGTCATAAATAATCAATAAATCAATAATAATAAAAATCAACATGTCAATAATCTGTGCTAAAATTCACACTTACTACGACCCTCAGAACTCACTAATACTATAACAACACTTCTCAATCAGAATAGCTCTAAGTTTTTTTTTAAAAATGCTTAACCGATTGATGACTTTTAAATCTTTAGGCAACTTGTTAAATAGTGTCACTGCTTGATTCCGAGCACTGTGCTCTACAACCTTCAATTTCGGTACTATCGTACTTTTGAGATCCTTTCTTCTGGTACATTCTCTTTCCTGCCTCTCCTCTTCAGTGTCATAGAGGTGCCTATGTTTAACTAGGTCACAGAGTAGTACAAGAATGTAAAGGCTGGGAACTGTCAGTATTCCAAACTTAATAAAGTATTCTTTGCACGAATCCCATGGTGGTATCCGTGCCATAGTGCGAATTGCTCTCTTTTGAACCACAAAAGCTTTATTTATGTTGTATTTGTAGCTGTTTCCCCATAGTTTTATGCTATACCGTAATCTAGATTCCACAAGCGCATAGTACACAGTCTTTAGTTGGCCAATAGTTAGCTCGTCTCTTAAAGATCTCATGGCATAGCAGGCAGAACTTATTGAATTTTCAACTGCGCCTAATTCTTCTTTCCAATTTAAATTGTTATCTACGTAAATACCAAGAAACTTTACAACATTTGTACTCTGAATACTAATTCCGTTTAATTTGGCTTCCAGTATGTCGTTGTTTCTAGCGGTTGTTTTAAAAAGTAAGATATTTGTTTTTGAAGAGTTAATTATTAGACTGTTTGTTTCGAACCAAGATTGAAAAGCTGCTAGAGCCTCGTTGATTTTCTTGTTAAGAACTTCCATGTTTTGCCCCGAAATTATAGCATTAGTATCATCTGCAAAAACTATTAAACTGACATCTTGTACCGATTTTAAAATGAAATTAATTAAATCATTTATAAAAATAATGAAAAATATTGGTCCCAAAATTGACCCCTGTGGAACACCTCTTGTAATATTTACCATTTTAGACTTGTATGTTTTTTCATATCCTTCGTCTGTTACGCTTGTTACTTCTACGAACTGTTTTCTATTAATTAAGTAAGACTTTACTAAATTTAGTGCCTTTCCTCTAACTCCGTAGTATTCCAGTTTATTAATTAATATTTCATGATCTACCATGTCAAAAGCGGAACTAAGATCTAAGAAAACACCAGCTACTTTTTCTTTACCATTAAGATGTTTAACGACATCGTCAATTAAAGTTCCCACGGCTTCTGATGTACCCACGCCTCTCTGATATCCAAACTGTCTACGGTTCAATACGCCATTAAAATTTAAATGTAAAGTTAGTCTAGATTTAAGTATTTTTTCAAAAATTTTTGACAATATGGGTAACAAGGATATGGGTCTATAATTTTTTGGGTCACTTTTCAAATTCTTCTTATGTACCGGTAAGATTCGCGCTATTTTTAGTTGTTCAGGAAAGATTTCTTCTTCAATGCATTTGTTATAGAAGTGTGCAAGTGGTTCCGCCAGCAGCTTTATGTTTTTTTTAATGACCGTAATCGGCATCTTATCATATCCACAAGATTTCTTGTCTTCCATTTTGTTGACTACTCTGGCCACTTCAGATGCATTCGTAGGTCCACATTCCATATCCCCAACAACTCTTTCTGTATTTTCTTTCAGGAGACTCATCGCAGTCTGCAAATTACCTGATACTGAATTTTTTCCTAGATCGAAATGTTGAGAAAACGTTTCTACTATTTGTTGTGTATCGTGTATTATTCTGTCATTCACTTTAAGGAGCAGTTTCTCATCTGACTTCGTCGTAACCTTGTTTCTGTGTTTGTTCACTGTCTGCCAAATTCTCTTAGCAGAATTTTTCGCTTTAATGATTTCTGACTGTACCGCTAACATTTTACCCCTTCTAAGTACTTTTCTATATATTTTAAGGTACTTTATCCGGTAATCAATCAGACTTTGGTCATTGGTGGCTGTGTTGAGAATGCTTAGTACTCGTTTCATTTTGCTAGAAACTTTTATGCCTTTAGTGACCCAGTTCAGCTTTTTGTATCTTGCAAAATACATTTTCCTTTTCGAAATTTTAAAGCTTCTACTAAAGATTTCGTTAAATACTTTTAAAAAACCATTTATGCCCATATTATTCCATTCCGCAAGAACTAGTTTATTTCGAAATACGCTTTGTTGCTTTTCACCATACATCCTCGACTCCTTGACCAGAAAACTCTCCTTATTCTGTTTCTTGTTGTTGACAATTACACTACTGAAGATGCCGGCATGACCATCTGAGTGTCCATTGTGATCAACATCAACTAGTGCTATACATGCTTCCGGTAAGTTCGTAAGCATATTGTCAAGACAAGAATGTGCGTTATTGCGAATAAAGGTAACCGTATTTACAAGATGCCTAAAGTTATAGCTTTGTAAAAGTGACAAAAATTTACTTCTTTTTTTATCATCTGTCAATAGGTCCACATTAAAATAACCACATACTATACATTTTTTATTGAAAAAGTGCTGGAACAAGAATTCTAACTTATCCATAAAAATATCAAATTTAGTATCGTTCTGGTAACAACAAAGAATGTTTATATTAGTGTCCAAATCCCTCACACCACATAATTCAAAACTCTCAACACTTTTTAGCTTATTACAAATATTTAATATTTCAAAATGCATGTTTTTGTCTGCCAGAATTAGCGACCCACCTCTGATCATTTTCTTTCTTGCAAAGTAGGCAACTAAATCATAATTTAATAGACTAAACATAGGAGCAGAGATGCTGTTTAGAAAATGCTCTGTGATACAAATATAGTGTTGTCTTTCCCTTAAATTCTCAAAGTAAATTTCTAATTGATCCCTTTTTTTGGTTATGCCACAGACATTTTGGTGAAAAATGTTTAATGATGTTGAGTCTCTGGCTTTTAAACAAGTCCCAATCAGCATTTACCAACTTATGTTTGATTCGTGGCTGTCTCAACTGTTTTATGGGCTTTGTAAAGGGAAGAGTAATAAGTAATGGAAAATGATCACTGCCATAAGTAGAATCGATAGGTCTCCAAGATAAAGAGGAGGCAAGGCTAGGAGTATATAAGGATAAATCCGGAGCACTTGTACCTTCCTGAGGATTTGGACGTCGAGTTGGTGAACCATCATTCAAGATACATAAGATTTGAGAATCTATTAATTCTAATAGCTTTTCCCCATAAGGTTTAGTACGTGAACAACCCCATACTTCATGAGAAGAATTAAAATCGCCTAAACATATAAATGGTCTAGGCAGAAAATTAAATAAATTATTAAGTTCATTAAATACTGTCACTTGGAGAGGTAAAATATACAGATATAAAACAAATACTATTTACAACCACAGCAACAACAGATAAGTCATCACTGTGGGGAGGAAGAGAAAGAAGGCAATAAGGGAGGGAGTTCCTTATGAGTATAGCGACTCCACCATACCCATCAGGCCTATCATCCCTTACACAAGAATAACCCGAAATCTTGAAAATTGATTTCGGTTTAAACGATGGCTCTTGGAGACAAAGAATAGAAGGATCATGATCATTGATGATTTGAATTAATTCATGTTTCTTTTTGTTTAGACTCCGGCAATTCCTCTGAACTGTATGAGCCGCTTGATCCATTATTGTTTGTTATTTGATACAGAGTATCAATAATTAGGGCAACGTGGGACGGTGAAAGATTGTTATTCGTCTGAGAAAGTAATTGTATTAAAGATTTGATGATTTGAGCAGTATTATCATTATTGTCATTATAAATATTATTTTTACTATGGAAAACTGCAGCGCGTATTTGCGTTCTCCAAATATTAAATGTTTACTTACGCGTTTTCCAGTTGGCTTCATTTTTGCAAGCTTAAAATGACCCACTGACCAAGCTTTTATTTAATTTCAAATAAAATAATTACAGAATAATTAATAGATTGTTTGATTAGTAGAATATTGAATAATCACTGAGCAAGTACCTAATCACGGTCACATCACAAAATTTGAATATTTGAAATTATATGTTGTTTTATAGACAAATAATTTTCATTTGATTTCGTGAAAGAAAAGATACACTTTGTCAAATAACAAAACAAAATCTTCGGATTTTGAAAATTACAAACACGTGGCTGCAGCTACTGGCCGGTGCGGTGGTGTGGTATCAACAACATTACAAGAAGACCACATAGGTAGCATGACACCGTGATTAGCTCTATCAGGCTGGGGTCCCATGGCCTGTGTATAGACCAGTTTTTTTTTTTTTTTTTTTTTTTTTTTTGGCTTTGCCTTCGCATTAGCCATTGATCTAAAGTTTGGGAAACAACACGAAAGGACAAGGATGCAAAGTTAGGAAAGAATGGAAAAGGATTGGGATAACACATAGGTACAATATTTACAATTTTATATTATTTAATTCAATAAATCGAGCCAATACTTTATATATATCAAAATTACAAGAATATAATAAACAAATAATTGATGTAGGAAAAGGAACATGGGAATCTATTAATTGAGAAAGGAAATCTGAACGATCATATAATGGGCAGGAAAAAATAATATGATTAAGATCACCGTATGCTCCACAAGAGCACATAGGATCAGCAACAATGTTCATCTTATTTAAATGCGCTGGAGTACACACGTGCCCCAAACGAAGTCTGCATATGATAGATGTTGTTTTTTTATCTAGCTTTAATTTACTAAACCATGGTTTACGCAGAATAGAGAGTTGTACCAGCCTGTAGTACTTCCCCTTAGAAGTATCACTAGTCCATAGTCGATTCCAATTTTCATGTAAATATTTTTTTGATAACGAAACCAAGTCCTGATTATAATTCAAAAAAGGCAATTGATCGCCATCTCTAATTGCTTCATTAGCCAGTTGATCCGCTTTTTCGTTTCCAATAATACCAACATGACTCGGAATCCAGGCAAAAACAATGATATAATCATTTAATGCACACCGAAATAATAATTCTCTAATATTAAAAATTATAGCAGACTGTTTATGTGCTCTAAAAGGGAACCTAGAAAGTGACTTAAGGGCACTAAGTGAATCAGTAAACACAATAGTTTTTTTTAACCTTCCAAGAAGCACATATTCAATCGCTTTTAGAAGTCCGTAACACTCTCCAGTATAAACTGAACATTCCGGCGGCATCTTAACTTTTTGATGAATTTTGTACTGAGAATGGTAAGTTCCTACCCCAACACAACTGTTTCCTGTATGTTTAGAAGCATCTGTAAATATGTGATGCCAGTCAGACCATTTACTATCTAAGACATAATTAAATTCTGCATTTGAATGGTTGTCCTCTTTGTTTATTCCGATGTTATATATAATTTTAGGATTATGTATGAGAGAACTATAATTAGAGTCATAAATAGGAAGGCGATTAGATTGATAGGTGGGACTTTCAATACTTTTGAATTTACGGTAACTTTTAACTAAGCAAGTGGCGTCTTTATTTGACCAATAACTAGAGGAATCAATGACTTCCGAAAGTTCCTGTACCTTACTTAATAAAGGATGAGATTTAAGCTGTATACTACGAAAATAAAATCTATCGCTTATGTATTCTCTTCTTAGATGTAAGGGTGGCTCACAGCATTCAACTTGCATGCAATTTATCGGGCTGGATCTCATGGCTCCAGTTATAATTCTGAGAGCTTTTGACTGAATTGATTCCAGTTTTTTGAAAGCACCTATGTTTCCTGGAGTTAATAAAAATGTACCATAGTCTAAAACACTTCTAATTATTGCATTATAAATAAGACGCATTGTATAAGGATGTGCACCCCACCATACACCAGTAAGACACCTTAAAATGTTGAGATTACGCTCACATCGTTTTATAATGTAATCACAATGCGGGTGGCCAGTAAGTTTCGAATCTAAAATCACTCCTAAAAATGTTGCCTGGTCTTTTACTGGTAAAGGTGTTTCACCATACTTAACATTAACTACAGGTCTTACTCTTTTCCTAGTAAACAAAACAACAGTACTTTTAGATGGCGAAAGTTCTAAGCCATTATTATCTAACCAAATATTTAAATTATTTAGAGTTGCAATGCAACTCAATTCAAGCAATTCTCTTTAAGCAATGTTTAAAGTTTCACTGATCTCGCTAATAGAGTGACCGAGAACATATAAAAGCAAATCATCGGCATATTGTAAAATCTTTGCATGTTGATTCAAACAACTTTCTAAGTCAAAGGTGTAGATGTTGTATAATATTGGACTCAGGACCGAACCTTGGGGTAACCCTTTCCAAACAGTTCTGTGTAAGACAGTATCACTTAATTCTAAAGGATACTTAATAAATCTTTCTACTAACATATTTACAATAAAATTCGTCAAAATACTTGGGACACCTATTAGTTTCAGTTTCTTCGTAAGAATGGCAATATTGACATTGTCATATGCCGCGGTTATATCTAGAAATGCTGCAACTATAGAGTCATTTCCAGAGAGGGCTAGTCTTATATCTGTGGTAAAAATTCCCAAACTGTCAAAAGTGCATTTACCTTTCCTGAAACCAAATTGGTTATTTGATAAAATGTTATTATTATGCTCTAAAAACCATTCTAGTCTATTTTTAACTAAGTGTTCCGATATTTTAGCTAATACAGAAGATAATGCTATTGGACGGTAGGATGTTGGATCGGAATTTATTTTGTTAGGCTTTAACAAGAGTATGAGTGTTTGTGTCCTCCAGGACTGTGGGATATGTCCAGATACCATAACAGCATTTATCAAGGAAAGGTAATAATGAAGACCAGTATCGTCCATATGTGATAAGAATGAATATGGAATTCCATCTTCACCTGGTGCAGTATCCTTGACTACAGAAAGTACACCCTTCAACTCATTGATTGTAAAGGGCGAGTTAAGATCAATAGTATTAGGATTCTCAAAAAAAGAAACATGTGGTGGGATTTGTAAAGGGATATTTATATGCTGTTCCGGAACAGAAGGAGGAGCCAATCTATCCATTATTTGCTCTGCTAAGACAGTAGGGATCTTGTGTTGTTGTGTGTCATTGAAAGCAGATCTAAATCTTCGAATATTTTTCCAAACGATAGAGGGGCTTATTTTAGGACCTAATGATTCAGAAAAAACGATGCCAACCTTCAAACTTTTTTTTTTGTAATAATTCACGTGTAGAACTGGCCACTTGCATGTAATTTTCATAATGTTCATCTGACATGACATCACAATACTGCCTTTCTGCTTCCTTCCTATCTTTAACAGCTTTGGTACATTCTTCATCCCACCGTGGTGGAGAAGGAATCTTATTGGGACCACTATTTTTTTTCGGGAATAATTCATCAGCTGTTTCTGTCAAGATTTTTACTAACAGGTCAGAACTACTTTGGACATTAGTATCATTTATTTCTGGTAGGGTTATAACTTTTTGTTCGACTCGGCTTCATTTCATTTCATTTCATTTATTTATTCATTTACAATATAAATTGTGTTTGAAATATTTTACAACTAAAACTTATATCTAAAAATTCAACAATAATTTGAGTTACATAAACGATGCAAAGTTAACAATAATATTAGGTATAATTTAATTTGAAGTTAAGGCTTTACTAAAAACACGACTAGAGAAATAATATTTATAAATGTAAATGTCAGTACAGAACGTCAATAAAATTAGGAACTTAAAACGAATAAATTAATCACATAAAACACAAACATTACTATAATAATTTCAAACATGTCGGAGATAAAATTAAATACCCAATTAAATAACATATTATGTCATAAATAATCAATAAATCAATAATAATAAAAATCAACATGTCAATAATCTGTGCTAAAATTCACACTTACTACGACCCTCAGAACTCACTAATACTATAACAACACTTCTCAATCAGAATAGCTCTAAGTTTTTTTTTAAAAATGCTTAACCGATTGATGACTTTTAAATCTTTAGGCAACTTGTTAAATAGTGTCACTGCTTGATTCCGAGCACTGTGCTCTACAACCTTCAATTTCGGTACTATCGTACTTTTGAGATCCTTTCTTCTGGTACATTCTCTTTCCTGCCTCTCCTCTTCAGTGTCATAGAGGTGCCTATGTTTAACTAGGTCACAGAGTAGTACAAGAATGTAAAGGCTGGGAACTGTCAGTATTCCAAACTTAATAAAGTATTCTTTGCACGAATCCCATGGTGGTATCCGTGCCATAGTGCGAATTGCTCTCTTTTGAACCACAAAAGCTTTATTTATGTTGTATTTGTAGCTGTTTCCCCATAGTTTTATGCTATACCGTAATCTAGATTCCACAAGCGCATAGTACACAGTCTTTAGTTGGCCAATAGTTAGCTCGTCTCTTAAAGATCTCATGGCATAGCAGGCAGAACTTATTGAATTTTCAACTGCGCCTAATTCTTCTTTCCAATTTAAATTGTTATCTACGTAAATACCAAGAAACTTTACAACATTTGTACTCTGAATACTAATTCCGTTTAATTTGGCTTCCAGTATGTCGTTGTTTCTAGCGGTTGTTTTAAAAAGTAAGATATTTGTTTTTGAAGAGTTAATTATTAGACTGTTTGTTTCGAACCAAGATTGAAAAGCTGCTAGAGCCTCGTTGATTTTCTTGTTAAGAACTTCCATGTTTTGCCCCGAAATTATAGCATTAGTATCATCTGCAAAAACTATTAAACTGACATCTTGTACCGATTTTAAAATGAAATTAATTAAATCATTTATAAAAATAATGAAAAATATTGGTCCCAAAATTGACCCCTGTGGAACACCTCTTGTAATATTTACCATTTTAGACTTGTATGTTTTTTCATATCCTTCGTCTGTTACGCTTGTTACTTCTACGAACTGTTTTCTATTAATTAAGTAAGACTTTACTAAATTTAGTGCCTTTCCTCTAACTCCGTAGTATTCCAGTTTATTAATTAATATTTCATGATCTACCATGTCAAAAGCGGAACTAAGATCTAAGAAAACACCAGCTACTTTTTCTTTACCATTAAGATGTTTAACGACATCGTCAATTAAAGTTCCCACGGCTTCTGATGTACCCACGCCTCTCTGATATCCAAACTGTCTACGGTTCAATACGCCATTAAAATTTAAATGTAAAGTTAGTCTAGATTTAAGTATTTTTTCAAAAATTTTTGACAATATGGGTAACAAGGATATGGGTCTATAATTTTTTGGGTCACTTTTCAAATTCTTCTTATGTACCGGTAAGATTCGCGCTATTTTTAGTTGTTCAGGAAAGATTTCTTCTTCAATGCATTTGTTATAGAAGTGTGCAAGTGGTTCCGCCAGCAGCTTTATGTTTTTTTTAATGACCGTAATCGGCATCTTATCATATCCACAAGATTTCTTGTCTTCCATTTTGTTGACTACTCTGGCCACTTCAGATGCATTCGTAGGTCCACATTCCATATCCCCAACAACTCTTTCTGTATTTTCTTTCAGGAGACTCATCGCAGTCTGCAAATTACCTGATACTGAATTTTTTCCTAGATCGAAATGTTGAGAAAACGTTTCTACTATTTGTTGTGTATCGTGTATTATTCTGTCATTCACTTTAAGGAGCAGTTTCTCATCTGACTTCGTCGTAACCTTGTTTCTGTGTTTGTTCACTGTCTGCCAAATTCTCTTAGCAGAATTTTTCGCTTTAATGATTTCTGACTGTACCGCTAACATTTTACCCCTTCTAAGTACTTTTCTATATATTTTAAGGTACTTTATCCGGTAATCAATCAGACTTTGGTCATTGGTGGCTGTGTTGAGAATGCTTAGTACTCGTTTCATTTTGCTAGAAACTTTTATGCCTTTAGTGACCCAGTTCAGCTTTTTGTATCTTGCAAAATACATTTTCCTTTTCGAAATTTTAAAGCTTCTACTAAAGATTTCGTTAAATACTTTTAAAAAACCATTTATGCCCATATTATTCCATTCCGCAAGAACTAGTTTATTTCGAAATACGCTTTGTTGCTTTTCACCATACATCCTCGACTCCTTGACCAGAAAACTCTCCTTATTCTGTTTCTTGTTGTTGACAATTACACTACTGAAGATGCCGGCATGACCATCTGAGTGTCCATTGTGATCAACATCAACTAGTGCTATACATGCTTCCGGTAAGTTCGTAAGCATATTGTCAAGACAAGAATGTGCGTTATTGCGAATAAAGGTAACCGTATTTACAAGATGCCTAAAGTTATAGCTTTGTAAAAGTGACAAAAATTTACTTCTTTTTTTATCATCTGTCAATAGGTCCACATTAAAATAACCACATACTATACATTTTTTATTGAAAAAGTGCTGGAACAAGAATTCTAACTTATCCATAAAAATATCAAATTTAGTATCGTTCTGGTAACAACAAAGAATGTTTATATTAGTGTCCAAATCCCTCACACCACATAATTCAAAACTCTCAACACTTTTTAGCTTATTACAAATATTTAATATTTCAAAATGCATGTTTTTGTCTGCCAGAATTAGCGACCCACCTCTGATCATTTTCTTTCTTGCAAAGTAGGCAACTAAATCATAATTTAATAGACTAAACATAGGAGCAGAGATGCTGTTTAGAAAATGCTCTGTGATACAAATATAGTGTTGTCTTTCCCTTAAATTCTCAAAGTAAATTTCTAATTGATCCCTTTTTTTGGTTATGCCACAGACATTTTGGTGAAAAATGTTTAATGATGTTGAGTCTCTGGCTTTTAAACAAGTCCCAATCAGCATTTACCAACTTATGTTTGATTCGTGGCTGTCTCAACTGTTTTATGGGCTTTGTAAAGGGAAGAGTAATAAGTAATGGAAAATGATCACTGCCATAAGTAGAATCGATAGGTCTCCAAGATAAAGAGGAGGCAAGGCTAGGAGTATATAAGGATAAATCCGGAGCACTTGTACCTTCCTGAGGATTTGGACGTCGAGTTGGTGAACCATCATTCAAGATACATAAGATTTGAGAATCTATTAATTCTAATAGCTTTTCCCCATAAGGTTTAGTACGTGAACAACCCCATACTTCATGAGAAGAATTAAAATCGCCTAAACATATAAATGGTCTAGGCAGAAAATTAAATAAATTATTAAGTTCATTAAATACTGTCACTTGGAGAGGTAAAATATACAGATATAAAACAAATACTATTTACAACCACAGCAACAACAGATAAGTCATCACTGTGGGGAGGAAGAGAAAGAAGGCAATAAGGGAGGGAGTTCCTTATGAGTATAGCGACTCCACCATACCCATCAGGCCTATCATCCCTTACACAAGAATAACCCGAAATCTTGAAAATTGATTTCGGTTTAAACGATGGCTCTTGGAGACAAAGAATAGAAGGATCATGATCATTGATGATTTGAATTAATTCATGTTTCTTTTTGTTTAGACTCCGGCAATTCCTCTGAACTGTATGAGCCGCTTGATCCATTATTGTTTGTTATTTGATACAGAGTATCAATAATTAGGGCAACGTGGGACGGTGAAAGATTGTTATTCGTCTGAGAAAGTAATTGTATTAAAGATTTGATGATTTGAGCAGTATTATCATTATTGTCATTATAAATATTATTTTTACTATGGAAAACTGCAGCGCGTATTTGCGTTCTCCAAATATTAAATGTTTACTTACGCGTTTTCCAGTTGGCTTCATTTTTGCAAGCTTAAAATGACCCACTGACCAAGCTTTTATTTAATTTCAAATAAAATAATTACAGAATAATTAATAGATTGTTTGATTAGTAGAATATTGAATAATCACTGAGCAAGTACCTAATCACGGTCACATCACAAAATTTGAATATTTGAAATTATATGTTGTTTTATAGACAAATAATTTTCATTTGATTTCGTGAAAGAAAAGATACACTTTGTCAAATAACAAAACAAAATCTTCGGATTTTGAAAATTACAAACACGTGGCTGCAGCTACTGGCCGGTGCGGTGGTGTGGTATCAACAACATTACAAGAAGACCACATAGGTAGCATGACACCGTGATTAGCTCTATCAGGCTGGGGTCCCATGGCCTGTGTATAGACCAGTTTTTTTTTTTTTTTTTTTTTTTTTTTGGCTTTGCCTTCGCATTAGCCATTGATCTAAAGTTTGGGAAACAACACGAAAGGACAAGGATGCAAAGTTAGGAAAGAATGGAAAAGGATTGGGATAACACATAGGTACAATATTTACAATTTTATATTATTTAATTCAATAAATCGAGCCAATACTTTATATATATCAAAATTACAAGAATATAATAAACAAATAATTGATGTAGGAAAAGGAACATGGGAATCTATTAATTGAGAAAGGAAATCTGAACGATCATATAATGGGCAGGAAAAAATAATATGATTAAGATCACCGTATGCTCCACAAGAGCACATAGGATCAGCAACAATGTTCATCTTATTTAAATGCGCTGGAGTACACACGTGCCCCAAACGAAGTCTGCATATGATAGATGTTGTTTTTTTATCTAGCTTTAATTTACTAAACCATGGTTTACGCAGAATAGAGAGTTGTACCAGCCTGTAGTACTTCCCCTTAGAAGTATCACTAGTCCATAGTCGATTCCAATTTTCATGTAAATATTTTTTTGATAACGAAACCAAGTCCTGATTATAATTCAAAAAAGGCAATTGATCGCCATCTCTAATTGCTTCATTAGCCAGTTGATCCGCTTTTTCGTTTCCAATAATACCAACATGACTCGGAATCCAGGCAAAAACAATGATATAATCATTTAATGCACACCGAAATAATAATTCTCTAATATTAAAAATTATAGCAGACTGTTTATGTGCTCTAAAAGGGAACCTAGAAAGTGACTTAAGGGCACTAAGTGAATCAGTAAACACAATAGTTTTTTTTAACCTTCCAAGAAGCACATATTCAATCGCTTTTAGAAGTCCGTAACACTCTCCAGTATAAACTGAACATTCCGGCGGCATCTTAACTTTTTGATGAATTTTGTACTGAGAATGGTAAGTTCCTACCCCAACACAACTGTTTCCTGTATGTTTAGAAGCATCTGTAAATATGTGATGCCAGTCAGACCATTTACTATCTAAGACATAATTAAATTCTGCATTTGAATGGTTGTCCTCTTTGTTTATTCCGATGTTATATATAATTTTAGGATTATGTATGAGAGAACTATAATTAGAGTCATAAATAGGAAGGCGATTAGATTGATAGGTGGGACTTTCAATACTTTTGAATTTACGGTAACTTTTAACTAAGCAAGTGGCGTCTTTATTTGACCAATAACTAGAGGAATCAATGACTTCCGAAAGTTCCTGTACCTTACTTAATAAAGGATGAGATTTAAGCTGTATACTACGAAAATAAAATCTATCGCTTATGTATTCTCTTCTTAGATGTAAGGGTGGCTCACAGCATTCAACTTGCATGCAATTTATCGGGCTGGATCTCATGGCTCCAGTTATAATTCTGAGAGCTTTTGACTGAATTGATTCCAGTTTTTTGAAAGCACCTATGTTTCCTGGAGTTAATAAAAATGTACCATAGTCTAAAACACTTCTAATTATTGCATTATAAATAAGACGCATTGTATAAGGATGTGCACCCCACCATACACCAGTAAGACACCTTAAAATGTTGAGATTACGCTCACATCGTTTTATAATGTAATCACAATGCGGGTGGCCAGTAAGTTTCGAATCTAAAATCACTCCTAAAAATGTTGCCTGGTCTTTTACTGGTAAAGGTGTTTCACCATACTTAACATTAACTACAGGTCTTACTCTTTTCCTAGTAAACAAAACAACAGTACTTTTAGATGGCGAAAGTTCTAAGCCATTATTATCTAACCAAATATTTAAATTATTTAGAGTTGCAATGCAACTCAATTCAAGCAATTCTCTTTAAGCAATGTTTAAAGTTTCACTGATCTCGCTAATAGAGTGACCGAGAACATATAAAAGCAAATCATCGGCATATTGTAAAATCTTTGCATGTTGATTCAAACAACTTTCTAAGTCAAAGGTGTAGATGTTGTATAATATTGGACTCAGGACCGAACCTTGGGGTAACCCTTTCCAAACAGTTCTGTGTAAGACAGTATCACTTAATTCTAAAGGATACTTAATAAATCTTTCTACTAACATATTTACAATAAAATTCGTCAAAATACTTGGGACACCTATTAGTTTCAGTTTCTTCGTAAGAATGGCAATATTGACATTGTCATATGCCGCGGTTATATCTAGAAATGCTGCAACTATAGAGTCATTTCCAGAGAGGGCTAGTCTTATATCTGTGGTAAAAATTCCCAAACTGTCAAAAGTGCATTTACCTTTCCTGAAACCAAATTGGTTATTTGATAAAATGTTATTATTATGCTCTAAAAACCATTCTAGTCTATTTTTAACTAAGTGTTCCGATATTTTAGCTAATACAGAAGATAATGCTATTGGACGGTAGGATGTTGGATCGGAATTTATTTTGTTAGGCTTTAACAAGAGTATGAGTGTTTGTGTCCTCCAGGACTGTGGGATATGTCCAGATACCATAACAGCATTTATCAAGGAAAGGTAATAATGAAGACCAGTATCGTCCATATGTGATAAGAATGAATATGGAATTCCATCTTCACCTGGTGCAGTATCCTTGACTACAGAAAGTACACCCTTCAACTCATTGATTGTAAAGGGCGAGTTAAGATCAATAGTATTAGGATTCTCAAAAAAAGAAACATGTGGTGGGATTTGTAAAGGGATATTTATATGCTGTTCCGGAACAGAAGGAGGAGCCAATCTATCCATTATTTGCTCTGCTAAGACAGTAGGGATCTTGTGTTGTTGTGTGTCATTGAAAGCAGATCTAAATCTTCGAATATTTTTCCAAACGATAGAGGGGCTTATTTTAGGACCTAATGATTCAGAAAAAACGATGCCAACCTTCAAACTTTTTTTTTTGTAATAATTCACGTGTAGAACTGGCCACTTGCATGTAATTTTCATAATGTTCATCTGACATGACATCACAATACTGCCTTTCTGCTTCCTTCCTATCTTTAACAGCTTTGGTACATTCTTCATCCCACCGTGGTGGAGAAGGAATCTTATTGGGACCACTATTTTTTTTCGGGAATAATTCATCAGCTGTTTCTGTCAAGATTTTTACTAACAGGTCAGAACTACTTTGGACATTAGTATCATTTATTTCTGGTAGGGTTATAACTTTTTGTTCGACTCGGCTTCATTTCATTTCATTTCATTTATTTATTCATTTACAATATAAATTGTGTTTGAAATATTTTACAACTAAAACTTATATCTAAAAATTCAACAATAATTTGAGTTACATAAACGATGCAAAGTTAACAATAATATTAGGTATAATTTAATTTGAAGTTAAGGCTTTACTAAAAACACGACTAGAGAAATAATATTTATAAATGTAAATGTCAGTACAGAACGTCAATAAAATTAGGAACTTAAAACGAATAAATTAATCACATAAAACACAAACATTACTATAATAATTTCAAACATGTCGGAGATAAAATTAAATACCCAATTAAATAACATATTATGTCATAAATAATCAATAAATCAATAATAATAAAAATCAACATGTCAATAATCTGTGCTAAAATTCACACTTACTACGACCCTCAGAACTCACTAATACTATAACAACACTTCTCAATCAGAATAGCTCTAAGTTTTTTTTTAAAAATGCTTAACCGATTGATGACTTTTAAATCTTTAGGCAACTTGTTAAATAGTGTCACTGCTTGATTCCGAGCACTGTGCTCTACAACCTTCAATTTCGGTACTATCGTACTTTTGAGATCCTTTCTTCTGGTACATTCTCTTTCCTGCCTCTCCTCTTCAGTGTCATAGAGGTGCCTATGTTTAACTAGGTCACAGAGTAGTACAAGAATGTAAAGGCTGGGAACTGTCAGTATTCCAAACTTAATAAAGTATTCTTTGCACGAATCCCATGGTGGTATCCGTGCCATAGTGCGAATTGCTCTCTTTTGAACCACAAAAGCTTTATTTATGTTGTATTTGTAGCTGTTTCCCCATAGTTTTATGCTATACCGTAATCTAGATTCCACAAGCGCATAGTACACAGTCTTTAGTTGGCCAATAGTTAGCTCGTCTCTTAAAGATCTCATGGCATAGCAGGCAGAACTTATTGAATTTTCAACTGCGCCTAATTCTTCTTTCCAATTTAAATTGTTATCTACGTAAATACCAAGAAACTTTACAACATTTGTACTCTGAATACTAATTCCGTTTAATTTGGCTTCCAGTATGTCGTTGTTTCTAGCGGTTGTTTTAAAAAGTAAGATATTTGTTTTTGAAGAGTTAATTATTAGACTGTTTGTTTCGAACCAAGATTGAAAAGCTGCTAGAGCCTCGTTGATTTTCTTGTTAAGAACTTCCATGTTTTGCCCCGAAATTATAGCATTAGTATCATCTGCAAAAACTATTAAACTGACATCTTGTACCGATTTTAAAATGAAATTAATTAAATCATTTATAAAAATAATGAAAAATATTGGTCCCAAAATTGACCCCTGTGGAACACCTCTTGTAATATTTACCATTTTAGACTTGTATGTTTTTTCATATCCTTCGTCTGTTACGCTTGTTACTTCTACGAACTGTTTTCTATTAATTAAGTAAGACTTTACTAAATTTAGTGCCTTTCCTCTAACTCCGTAGTATTCCAGTTTATTAATTAATATTTCATGATCTACCATGTCAAAAGCGGAACTAAGATCTAAGAAAACACCAGCTACTTTTTCTTTACCATTAAGATGTTTAACGACATCGTCAATTAAAGTTCCCACGGCTTCTGATGTACCCACGCCTCTCTGATATCCAAACTGTCTACGGTTCAATACGCCATTAAAATTTAAATGTAAAGTTAGTCTAGATTTAAGTATTTTTTCAAAAATTTTTGACAATATGGGTAACAAGGATATGGGTCTATAATTTTTTGGGTCACTTTTCAAATTCTTCTTATGTACCGGTAAGATTCGCGCTATTTTTAGTTGTTCAGGAAAGATTTCTTCTTCAATGCATTTGTTATAGAAGTGTGCAAGTGGTTCCGCCAGCAGCTTTATGTTTTTTTTAATGACCGTAATCGGCATCTTATCATATCCACAAGATTTCTTGTCTTCCATTTTGTTGACTACTCTGGCCACTTCAGATGCATTCGTAGGTCCACATTCCATATCCCCAACAACTCTTTCTGTATTTTCTTTCAGGAGACTCATCGCAGTCTGCAAATTACCTGATACTGAATTTTTTCCTAGATCGAAATGTTGAGAAAACGTTTCTACTATTTGTTGTGTATCGTGTATTATTCTGTCATTCACTTTAAGGAGCAGTTTCTCATCTGACTTCGTCGTAACCTTGTT
Organism: Agonopterix heracliana; assembly: GCA_963693445.1. Lineage (NCBI taxonomy): Eukaryota > Metazoa > Arthropoda > Insecta > Lepidoptera > Depressariidae > Agonopterix > Agonopterix heracliana. The sequence continues at coordinate 3,870,156 of OY856312.1, read as the reverse complement.
TCTGTGTTTGTTCACTGTCTGCCAAATTCTCTTAGCAGAATTTTTCGCTTTAATGATTTCTGACTGTACCGCTAACATTTTACCCCTTCTAAGTACTTTTCTATATATTTTAAGGTACTTTATCCGGTAATCAATCAGACTTTGGTCATTGGTGGCTGTGTTGAGAATGCTTAGTACTCGTTTCATTTTGCTAGAAACTTTTATGCCTTTAGTGACCCAGTTCAGCTTTTTGTATCTTGCAAAATACATTTTCCTTTTCGAAATTTTAAAGCTTCTACTAAAGATTTCGTTAAATACTTTTAAAAAACCATTTATGCCCATATTATTCCATTCCGCAAGAACTAGTTTATTTCGAAATACGCTTTGTTGCTTTTCACCATACATCCTCGACTCCTTGACCAGAAAACTCTCCTTATTCTGTTTCTTGTTGTTGACAATTACACTACTGAAGATGCCGGCATGACCATCTGAGTGTCCATTGTGATCAACATCAACTAGTGCTATACATGCTTCCGGTAAGTTCGTAAGCATATTGTCAAGACAAGAATGTGCGTTATTGCGAATAAAGGTAACCGTATTTACAAGATGCCTAAAGTTATAGCTTTGTAAAAGTGACAAAAATTTACTTCTTTTTTCATCATCTGTCAATAGGTCCACATTAAAATAACCACATACTATACATTTTTTATTGAAAAAGTGCTGGAACAAGAATTCTAACTTATCCATAAAAATATCAAATTTAGTATCGTTCTGGTAACAACAAAGAATGTTTATATTAGTGTCCAAATCCCTCACACCACATAATTCAAAACTCTCAACACTTTTTAGCTTATTACAAATATTTAATATTTCAAAATGCATGTTTTTGTCTGCCAGAATTAGCGACCCACCTCTGATCATTTTCTTTCTTGCAAAGTAGGCAACTAAATCATAATTTAATAGACTAAACATAGGAGCAGAGATGCTGTTTAGAAAATGCTCTGTGATACAAATATAGTGTTGTCTTTCCCTTAAATTCTCAAAGTAAATTTCTAATTGATCCCTTTTTTTGGTTATGCCACAGACATTTTGGTGAAAAATGTTTAATGATGTTGAGTCTCTGGCTTTTAAACAAGTCCCAATCAGCATTTACCAACTTATGTTTGATTCGTGGCTGTCTCAACTGTTTTATGGGCTTTGTAAAGGGAAGAGTAATAAGTAATGGAAAATGATCACTGCCATAAGTAGAATCGATAGGTCTCCAAGATAAAGAGGAGGCAAGGCTAGGAGTATATAAGGATAAATCCGGAGCACTTGTACCTTCCTGAGGATTTGGACGTCGAGTTGGTGAACCATCATTCAAGATACATAAGATTTGAGAATCTATTAATTCTAATAGCTTTTCCCCATAAGGTTTAGTACGTGAACAACCCCATACTTCATGAGAAGAATTAAAATCGCCTAAACATATAAATGGTCTAGGCAGAAAATTAAATAAATTATTAAGTTCATTAAATACTGTCACTTGGAGAGGTAAAATATACAGATATAAAACAAATACTATTTACAACCACAGCAACAACAGATAAGTCATCACTGTGGGGAGGAAGAGAAAGAAGGCAATAAGGGAGGGAGTTCCTTATGAGTATAGCGACTCCACCATACCCATCAGGCCTATCATCCCTTACACAAGAATAACCCGAAATCTTGAAAATTGATTTCGGTTTAAACGATGGCTCTTGGAGACAAAGAATAGAAGGATCATGATCATTGATGATTTGAATTAATTCATGTTTCTTTTTGTTTAGACTCCGGCAATTCCTCTGAACTGTATGAGCCGCTTGATCCATTATTGTTTGTTATTTGATACAGAGTATCAATAATTAGGGCAACGTGGGACGGTGAAAGATTGTTATTCGTCTGAGAAAGTAATTGTATTAAAGATTTGATGATTTGAGCAGTATTATCATTATTGTCATTATAAATATTATTTTTACTATGGAAAACTGCAGCGCGTATTTGCGTTCTCCAAATATTAAATGTTTACTTACGCGTTTTCCAGTTGGCTTCATTTTTGCAAGCTTAAAATGACCCACTGACCAAGCTTTTATTTAATTTCAAATAAAATAATTACAGAATAATTAATAGATTGTTTGATTAGTAGAATATTGAATAATCACTGAGCAAGTACCTAATCACGGTCACATCACAAAATTTGAATATTTGAAATTATATGTTGTTTTATAGACAAATAATTTTCATTTGATTTCGTGAAAGAAAAGATACACTTTGTCAAATAACAAAACAAAATCTTCGGATTTTGAAAATTACAAACACGTGGCTGCAGCTACTGGCCGGTGCGGTGGTGTGGTATCAACAACATTACAAGAAGACCACATAGGTAGCATGACACCGTGATTAGCTCTATCAGGCTGGGGTCCCATGGCCTGTGTATAGACCAGTTTTTTTTTTTTTTTTTTTTTTTTTTGGCTTTGCCTTCGCATTAGCCATTGATCTAAAGTTTGGGAAACAACACGAAAGGACAAGGATGCAAAGTTAGGAAAGAATGGAAAAGGATTGGGATAACACATAGGTACAATATTTACAATTTTATATTATTTAATTCAATAAATCGAGCCAATACTTTATATATATCAAAATTACAAGAATATAATAAACAAATAATTGATGTAGGAAAAGGAACATGGGAATCTATTAATTGAGAAAGGAAATCTGAACGATCATATAATGGGCAGGAAAAAATAATATGATTAAGATCACCGTATGCTCCACAAGAGCACATAGGATCAGCAACAATGTTCATCTTATTTAAATGCGCTGGAGTACACACGTGCCCCAAACGAAGTCTGTATATGATAGATGTTGTTTTTTTATCTAGCTTTAATTTACTAAACCATGGTTTACGCAGAATAGAGAGTTGTACCAGCCTGTAGTACTTCCCCTTAGAAGTATCACTAGTCCATAGTCGATTCCAATTTTCATGTAAATATTTTTTTGATAACGAAACCAAGTCCTGATTATAATTCAAAAAAGGCAATTGATCGCCATCTCTAATTGCTTCATTAGCCAGTTGATCCGCTTTTTCGTTTCCAATAATACCAACATGACTCGGAATCCAGGCAAAAACAATGATATAATCATTTAATGCACACCGAAATAATAATTCTCTAATATTAAAAATTATAGCAGACTGTTTATGTGCTCTAAAAGGGAACCTAGAAAGTGACTTAAGGGCACTAAGTGAATCAGTAAACACAATAGTTTTTTTTAACCTTCCAAGAAGCACATATTCAATCGCTTTTAGAAGTCCGTAACACTCTCCAGTGTTAGAGATTGAATGAACTACAGAGACTTGAGTAGTGTACGCGGCACCTTACACGCCATAGATATGATGACTAGACTTTATCATTTGTCTATGGTAGTTACACTGGCAACACAGCACGGTCTCGCGGGCTTTTTGAGAATGAAAATGGCGTCGGTCTCTGTGGTTTGTTCTTGTGCTGTGTTTAATCCTAAATTGAGTGATATTGTGTAAAATTACGAATAGAATTGTTGTAAAACGAATACCTGCTTCTTATTTGTTAAAATCAGAAGTGGGATTCGAATCCAGCGAAGCCCAAACGCTCGCGTTTTGCCCAAATCCTGTAAAGTCTGTTTCAACTTTTTTCCACGAAGTTTTCTATGAAAAGTTAAAATTTGTAGAAAAGTTTGTCATAAAGTAATGTAACCTACTAACTGATGTGTCTGGTATCATCATACACATATTAAGTCTATGGGTATCACGTAGCGTAATACTTGGCCTATGGGGTATCATCATAGTCATCAGTCATCATAGCAAAAGCTCTGCAAAGTGTTGTGCACAAACTAATAAGAGAACTACCGTTGTGTTGTGTTATCAGTCCACGAACGTGGTAGGTGCTTATTGTGAATTTCTGATGGTCTACATTGATAAATCTCCGTCATTCGCTAGGCCCCAGGGTCTTAAACACAGTACAAGAACGGAATGACTACATGCTATCTAGTATAGTTGACCGCCTCGAGGGTTATGGTCGTGGCCCTAGATGCCACGCCAGGCGATGATAGCTGCTCACTGGGTTGATTAGTGAGACAGACACGGCTGTGTCCGCATCAGTGCGGGGTCATGTGTTTCAGTTGGATGCTGATCATGGAGTGCTGGCTCCATATGCCATGTCTAGCCTAAACCGGTAAAATTAAAGAGATCACAACGACGGACTGAGTAAGACAAGCATTTTTATCATTAATTGATCTAGAGGTTAACGATTTTGACGCCTGGTTAATTGGATTATGGACGTGAACTCATCCACCGGGATGATTGTGAGTGCTTAGCTCATATTGGGTGGTGTCTTCACTGTGAAGAGCGGACATGGCTCAAAGATTGGGTTTTCAGTGGCAGAGCCCTGGAGTGGTTTTAAATGAGTTCAGATCCATAAGCCCTTGGAGCGTAAATATCGCTAATATACTGTGAATGTGAAGTCATGAGCAATAACTTGGAGTTTTACAATAATATCACACATTGTGGATATTCTTTATTTGCACACCAAGAAAATCACTGCAACATAATATTCAACACACTGCATTATTACAATTATTTACATAGAAAGTCAGCTAAATGCATTTATTGTCTAGCTGAGAATGCACCTGTGTTTTCGTGCATGTACTTATTACTTAAAAATGACCTGCAATGTTAGTTGGGGTGACTGTTTTTCTAATTTTGTTAGCTGTATATCAAAATAGGCTGTGAAAATTCATATAGAGAATGTGTGATGAGATGTAATAGTTACATTGAGCGCCACAGTTCACCAGTAAACAAGTATTTTATAAAGTTATATGCAATAAATTTATTTAGGACAATGTAAAATTGTATCTGATGGATGTTTGTATCCATGTGCTCTATGCTAGAAATCATAATTATTATGAGTCTGGACTAAATTCTGTTATTTTAATTCGAACTAGATAATTTATGTGACAATGCCCAGGAAATTTATTTGTGATACATTTTGGAATACAAATTTTATCAATTTGGATAACAAAATTACCTATATCCTCTGAACATTTTTGTTTTCTGTGATTTATATCCATAACAGGTTGACAATACTGAATCGGAAAATGTTTTATTGTAGTCTAGATACATAGGAGTCATGTCGCTGGTGTGATATGGGGGTCTGGGTTTATTTCTCTGGTGATTAGCCACTTAATTAAGTAACTTAGTGTCAATGGGTCTTGGATTTTCTGAGTGGGTCTGATTGTTTCTCATTTTTGAACAAAATGTGCTTCATTTTTGGGGTTGAGTAGTCAACAAGGAACCCTTATTTTTGGCAAATAGGGTCCATTGTCTTCTAAACTTGAATTCCGTGAAGGTTTCGTTTCAAGTTCACTACGATGAGAACGTTGCATAATATAATTTTATGTGTCCACATATTTGTGGGTTTTGGTTAAATCATTTTAGGATCTTCGCGATACACTTTTCAGTTGTATGCAGTGCAGGAGTGCTATATTTTAATTTCATTTAATTACCAGTGAAAATTAGTGATTCCATTCTGTTTGGTGAAAATCATGAAAATGTAAACAAAAACTGACAAGTGTCCAATGTCAGTCTGTTGCTGGTGAAGTAGTTTACATTCATCGATATTGGATAGGCAAAGGAACGAAGCCATACAGCCTGATCCTTTATAGACAAAATGTAGAGAATGATGGGTACAAAGTCCATCGGTCTTGCGTTCCGTTTCACGCAAAATATGCATCAAATAATAAAAGTTCCAAGAATAGTTATCAATTGTAACGATACACAGAACGATTGAACAATTGTTTTCATGATCACAGATTATAGTCAAATGTTCGATAACCTGCGGTCCATGACTATCGGTATTGGCATCATTGTGTACCAAGATGCAATTTGAATATTTGTGCAGTTTGCAAGATTTGCAACTATGTAATTACATAATAGAACATATCAAGTAGCTCTATACCTTTAGCTTTGAGAAAACCCTATTGGTGCAAAGGTCAGACTGACAAACCAAAGGTTCTGGGTTGGAATCGCGGTTCAGTCATGGATGTAATATTTGTGCTGCTATTGTTATAGTTTCAAAGAAGAACAATTAGAAACATTTTCGTTTTAAATTAATTCACAGGTAGTGCATAAAGAACCAGTTAAGGTTTATTTACACACTATGTTTGTCTCTGTCTGAGGATAAGGCCGTCTCAACAGTGAAGTTCTGGACGGGATATGCACTGTAAACATGACGATAAATGAATCAGCATAAGGATTATTCAGTCTTTGACCTTAGCTGAAAGTTGGAACTAAATTAGGGTCAGTACGGCCGAGTTAAAGAAAAGTCAAGTTTCATTCTGGAAAGAAGGAGGACAAGCTGTCCTGTCACAGTGGCGCTGTTGCGCGCTGGATGGAGTATTTCAGTGCCACAGTATCCTTCCGGAGCGAAGGGAAAGTGGTCAAAACATCAAGTGTGGTGATACGGATTGTGCAATCAGCACCACAACATATCTGGCTGCTGGCTGTGCCAGTAGTATCACACACACACAAAAACACATACACACAAACCCAAACACATATACACTCACATCACATCATCTCATAAACGAGCTATCTATCTATGCAGGACTTATGTGCCTGGCTGAACATTATTCAGGACTTATGCGCCTGGCTGAACATTATTCAGGACTTATGTGCCTGGCTGAACATTCTTCAGGACTTATGTGCCTGGCTGAACATTAATCAGGACGTATGTGCCTGGCTGAACATTATTCAGGACGTTATGTGCCTGGCTGGAGCATTCAAGTCATGGTGTTTGGTTGGCGTCACTGCTACGATTCTGGCTACGTCGGAGCTATTGCTGCGAAGTGACGGCTGGCGGGCAACTTATATGTGGCCGGGAAGCAGCGGAGTCTCTGCGCTCTGGAGACTACAATAGTGGCTGCATTCAAAGTGCATGTTCTGCATGGTCATGGAGCTTCAAGTCAATATTGGTAACATTGTATCAAATGGATCTCAATTTTAATTTATTTTATGCCAATCTAAATGTCGGTGACATTGATTTGAATTTATTTTTGGTTAATGTAATCTTGGCAGTGGACTTCCATCGGCTGAGATGATGATGATGATGATGATGATGATGAATATAATTTTGCAGATGACCATTCATGGGTCTTCGTGATCTTGCTGGTGGCCAAATGGGGAGTGTAACGTGTAGCACGGCGCAACTACCTGAAGAGCACATGCGTGCGCTTACTCCGTGCAGAGAGCATCCTGCGCACCTTGGCAGCGCTGCTCTACGTTGCGCACCTGTACGCCTTGGCAACGCTGCGCGCCAGTGTGTCTTGGTGACGCTGCGCGCCAGTGCGTCTTGACGGCGCTGCACTACGCTGCGCGCCAGCGTGCCTTGGTGACGCTGCGCGCCAGTGCGTCTTGACGGCGCTGCGCGCCAGTGTGCCTTAGTGACGCTGCACGCCAGTGCGCCCTGACGGCGCTGCACTGCGCTGCGCGCCAGCGTGCCTTGGTGACGCTGCGCGCCAGTGCGCCTTGGCGACGCTGCGCGCCTGTGCGCCTTGATGGTGCTGCACTGCGCTGCGCGCCAGTGCGCTTTGGCGACGCTGCGCGCCTGTGCGCCTTGACGGTGCTGCACTGCGCTGCGCGCCAGTGCGCCTTGGTGACGCTGCGCGCCTGTGCGCCTTGACGGACCTGCACTGCGCTGCGCGCCAGTGCGCCTTGGCGACGCTGCGTGCCTGTGCGCCTTGACGGTGCTGCACTGTGCTGCGCGCCAGTGCGCCTTGGCGACGCTGCGCGCCTGTGCGCCTTGACGGTGCTGCACTGCGCTGCGCGCCAGTGCGCCTTGGCGACGCTACGCGCCTTGAAGGCGATGCACTGCGCTGCGCGCCAGTGCGCCTTGGCGACGCTACGCGCCTTGAAGGCGATGCACTGCGCTGCGCGCCAGTGTGCCTTGGCGACGCTGCGCGCCTGTGCGCCTCGACGGCGCTGCACTGCGCTGCGCGCCAGTACGCCTTGGCGAGGCTGCGCGCTTGTGCGCCTTGACGGCGCTGCACTGCGCTGCGCGCCAGTACGCCTTGGCGACGCTCCGCGCCTGTGCGCCTTGACGGCGCTGCACTGCGCTGCGCGCCAGTGCGCCTTGAGGACGCTACGCGCCAGTGCGCCTTGGCGACGTTGCTCTACGCTGCGCGCCGGTGTGCCTTGACGGCGCTGCTCCGGGCTGCACGCGCGGCTCCGTGTGGGACGACGAATGTCTTGCCGCACATCTTCCCGGTGTCAATGTGCTGTCAGATACTGATGGCTGACGGGTGCCGTCGGGGATGGTGGCCGGGAGCGTGACTCAGATGCTGACAAGAATCTGTCAAAGTTTTGATCTGACTCTTGCGGACGAGGGCGCCGCATTTTCAGGAGAGGCCGTGTTAGAGATTGAATGAACTACAGAGACTTGAGTAGTGTACGCGGCACCTTACACGCCATAGATATGATGACTAGACTTTATCATTTGTCTATGGTAGTTACACTGGCAACACAGCACGGTCTCGCGGGCTTTTTGAGAATGAAAATGGCGTCGGTCTCTGTGGTTTGTTCTTGTGCTGTGTTTAATCCTAAATTGAGTGATATTGTGTAAAATTACGAATAGAATTGTTGTAAAACGAATACCTGCTTCTTATTTGTTAAAACCAGTATAAACTGAACATTCCGGCGGCATCTTAACTTTTTGATGAATTTTGTACTGAGAATGGTAAGTTCCTACCCCAACACAACTGTTTCCTGTATGTTTAGAAGCATCTGTAAATATGTGATGCCAGTCAGACCATTTACTATCTAAGACATAATTAAATTCTGCATTTGAATGGTTGTCCTCTTTGTTTATTCCGATGTTATATATAATTTTAGGATTATGTATGAGAGAACTATAATTAGAGTCATAAATAGGAAGGCGATTAGATTGATAGGTGGGACTTTCAATACTTTTGAATTTACGGTAACTTTTAACTAAGCAAGTGGCGTCTTTATTTGACCAATAACTAGAGGAATCAATGACTTCCGAAAGTTCCTGTACCTTACTTAATAAAGGATGAGATTTAAGCTGTATACTACGAAAATAAAATCTATCGCTTATGTATTCTCTTCTTAGATGTAAGGGTGGCTCACAGCATTCAACTTGCATGCAATTTATCGGGCTGGATCTCATGGCTCCAGTTATAATTCTGAGAGCTTTTGACTGAATTGATTCCAGTTTTTTGAAAGCACCTATGTTTCCTGGAGTTAATAAAAATGTACCATAGTCTAAAACACTTCTAATTATTGCATTATAAATAAGACGCATTGTATAAGGATGTGCACCCCACCATACACCAGTAAGACACCTTAAAATGTTGAGATTACGCTCACATCGTTTTATAATGTAATCACAATGCGGGTGGCCAGTAAGTTTCGAATCTAAAATCACTCCTAAAAATGTTGCCTGGTCTTTTACTGGTAAAGGTGTTTCACCATACTTAACATTAACTACAGGTCTTACTCTTTTCCTAGTAAACAAAACAACAGTACTTTTAGATGGCGAAAGTTCTAAGCCATTATTATCTAACCAAATATTTAAATTATTTAGAGTTGCAATGCAACTCAATTCAAGCAATTCTCTTTAAGCAATGTTTAAAGTTTCACTGATCTCGCTAATATAGTGACCGGGAACATATAAAAGCAAATCATCGGCATATTGTAAAATCTTTGCATGTTGATTCAAACAACTTTCTAAGTCAAAGGTGTAGATGTTGTATAATATTGGACTCAGGACCGAACCTTGGGGTAACCCTTTCCAAACAGTTCTGTGTAAGACAGTATCACTTAATTCTAAAGGATACTTAATAAATCTTTCTACTAACATATTTACAATAAAATTCGTCAAAATACTTGGGTCACCTATTAGTTTCAGTTTCTTCGTAAGAATGGCAATATTGACATTGTCATATGCCGCGGTTATATCTAGAAATGCTGCAACTATAGAGTCATTTCCAGAGAGGGCTAGTCTTATATCTGTGGTAAAAATTCCCAAACTGTCAAAAGTGCATTTACCTTTCCTGAAACCAAATTGGTTATTTGATAAAATGTTATTATTATGCTCTAAAAACCATTCTAGTCTATTTTTAACTAAGTGTTCCGATATTTTAGCTAATACAGAAGATAATGCTATTGGACGGTAGGATGTTGGATCGGAATTTATTTTGTTAGGCTTTAACAAGAGTATGAGTGTTTGTGTCCTCCAGGACTGTGGGATATGTCCAGATACCATAACAGCATTTATCAAGGAAAGGTAATAATGAAGACCAGTATCGTCCATATGTGATAAGAATGAATATGGAATTCCATCTTCACCTGGTGCAGTATCCTTGACTACAGAAAGTACACCCTTCAACTCATTGATTGTAAAGGGCGAGTTAAGATCAATAGTATTAGGATTCTCAAAAAAAGAAACATGTGGTGGGATTTGTAAAGGGATATTTATATGCTGTTCCGGAACAGAAGGAGGAGCCAATCTATCCATTATTTGCTCTGCTAAGACAGTAGGGATCTTGTGTTGTTGTGTGTCATTGAAAGCAGATCTAAATCTTCGAATATTTTTCCAAACGATAGAGGGGCTTATTTTAGGACCTAATGATTCAGAAAAAACGATGCCAACCTTCAAACTTTTTTTTTTGTAATAATTCACGTGTAGAACTGGCCACTTGCATGTAATTTTCATAATGTTCATCTGACATGACATCACAATACTGCCTTTCTGCTTCCTTCCTATCTTTAACAGCTTTGGTACATTCTTCATCCCACCGTGGTGGAGAAGGAATCTTATTGGGACCACTATTTTTTTTCGGGAATAATTCATCAGCTGTTTCTGTCAAGATTTTTACTAACAGGTCAGAACTACTTTGGACATTAGTATCATTTATTTCTGGTAGGGTTATAACTTTTTGTTCGACTCGGCTTCATTTCATTTCATTTCATTTATTTATTCATTTACAATATAAATTGTGTTTGAAATATTTTACAACTAAAACTTATATCTAAAAATTCAACAATAATTTGAGTTACATAAACGATGCAAAGTTAACAATAATATTAGGTATAATTTAATTTGAAGTTAAGGCTTTACTAAAAACACGACTAGAGAAATAATATTTATAAATGTAAATGTCAGTACAGAACGTCAATAAAATTAGGAACTTAAAACGAATAAATTAATCACATAAAACACAAACATTACTATAATAATTTCAAACATGTCGGAGATAAAATTAAATACCCAATTAAATAACATATTATGTCATAAATAATCAATAAATCAATAATAATAAAAATCAACATGTCAATAATCTGTGCTAAAATTCACACTTACTACGACCCTCAGAACTCACTAATACTATAACAACACTTCTCAATCAGAATAGCTCTAAGTTTTTTTTTAAAAATGCTTAACCGATTGATGACTGTTAAATCTTTAGGCAACTTGTTAAATAGTGTCACTGCTTGATTCCGAGCACTGTGCTCTACAACCTTCAATTTCGGTACTATCGTACTTTTGAGATCCTTTCTTCTGGTACATTCTCTTTCCTGCCTCTCCTCTTCAGTTTCATAGAGGTGCCTATGTTTAACTAGGTCACAGAGTAGTACAAGAATGTAAAGGCTGGGAACTGTTAGTATTCCAAACTTAATAAAGTATTCTTTGCACGAATCCCATGGTGGTATCCGTGCCATAGTGCGAATTGCTCTCTTTTGAACCACAAAAGCTTTATTTATGTTGTATTTGTAGCTGTTTCCCCATAGTTTTATGCTATACCGTAATCTAGATTCCACAAGCGCATAGTACACAGTCTTTAGTTGGCCAATAGTTAGCTCGTCTCTTAAAGATCTCATGGCATAGCAGGCAGAACTTATTGAATTTTCAACTGCGCCTAATTCTTCTTTCCAATTTAAATTGTTATCTACGTAAATACCAAGAAACTTTACAACATTTGTACTCTGAATACTAATTCCGTTTAATTTGGCTTCCAGTATGTCGTTGTTTCTAGCGGTTGTTTTAAAAAGTAAGATATTTGTTTTTGAAGAGTTAATTATTAGACTGTTTGTTTCGAACCAAGATTGAAAAGCTGCTAGAGCCTCGTTGATTTTCTTGTTAAGAACTTCCATGTTTTGCCCCGAAATTATAGCATTAGTATCATCTGCAAAAACTATTAAACTGACATCTTGTACCGATTTTAAAATGAAATTAATTAAATCATTTATAAAAATAATGAAAAATATTGGTCCCAAAATTGACCCCTGTGGAACACCTCTTGTAATATTTACCATTTTAGACTTGTATGTTTTTTCATATCCTTCGTCTGTTACGCTTGTTACTTCTACGAACTGTTTTCTATTAATTAAGTAAGACTTTACTAAATTTAGTGCCTTTCCTCTAACTCCGTAGTATTCCAGTTTATTAATTAATATTTCATGATCTACCATGTCAAAAGCGGAACTAAGATCTAAGAAAACACCAGCTACTTTTTCTTTACCATTAAGATGTTTAACGACATCGTCAATTAAAGTTCCCACGGCTTCTGATGTACCCACGCCTCTCTGATATCCAAACTGTCTACGGTTCAATACGCCATTAAAATTTAAATGTAAAGTTAGTCTAGATTTAAGTATTTTTTCAAAAATTTTTGACAATATGGGTAACAAGGATATGGGTCTATAATTTTTTGGGTCACTTTTCAAATTCTTCTTATGTACCGGTAAGATTCGCGCTATTTTTAGTTGTTCAGGAAAGATTTCTTCTTCAATGCATTTGTTATAGAAGTGTGCAAGTGGTTCCGCCAGCAGCTTTATGTTTTTTTTAATGACCGTAATCGGCATCTTATCATATCCACAAGATTTCTTGTCTTCCATTTTGTTGACTACTCTGGCCACTTCAGATGCATTCGTAGGTCCACATTCCATATCCCCAACAACTCTTTCTGTATTTTCTTTCAGGAGACTCATCGCAGTCTGCAAATTACCTGATACTGAATTTTTTCCTAGATCGAAATGTTGAGAAAACGTTTCTACTATTTGTTGTGTATCGTGTATTATTCTGTCATTCACTTTAAGGAGCAGTTTCTCATCTGACTTCGTCGTAACCTTGTTTCTGTGTTTGTTCACTGTCTGCCAAATTCTCTTAGCAGAATTTTTCGCTTTAATGATTTCTGACTGTACCGCTAACATTTTACCCCTTCTAAGTACTTTTCTATATATTTTAAGGTACTTTATCCGGTAATCAATCAGACTTTGGTCATTGGTGGCTGTGTTGAGAATGCTTAGTACTCGTTTCATTTTGCTAGAAACTTTTATGCCTTTAGTGACCCAGTTCAGCTTTTTGTATCTTGCAAAATACATTTTCCTTTTCGAAATTTTAAAGCTTCTACTAAAGATTTCGTTAAATACTTTTAAAAAACCATTTATGCCCATATTATTCCATTCCGCAAGAACTAGTTTATTTCGAAATACGCTTTGTTGCTTTTCACCATACATCCTCGACTCCTTGACCAGAAAACTCTCCTTATTCTGTTTCTTGTTGTTGACAATTACACTACTGAAGATGCCGGCATGACCATCTGAGTGTCCATTGTGATCAACATCAACTAGTGCTATACATGCTTCCGGTAAGTTCGTAAGCATATTGTCAAGACAAGAATGTGCGTTATTGCGAATAAAGGTAACCGTATTTACAAGATGCCTAAAGTTATAGCTTTGTAAAAGTGACAAAAATTTACTTCTTTTTTTATCATCTGTCAATAGGTCCACATTAAAATAACCACATACTATACATTTTTTATTGAAAAAGTGCTGGAACAAGAATTCTAACTTATCCATAAAAATATCAAATTTAGTATCGTTCTGGTAACAACAAAGAATGTTTATATTAGTGTCCAAATCCCTCACACCACATAATTCAAAACTCTCAACACTTTTTAGCTTATTACAAATATTTAATATTTCAAAATGCATGTTTTTGTCTGCCAGAATTAGCGACCCACCTCTGATCATTTTCTTTCTTGCAAAGTAGGCAACTAAATCATAATTTAATAGACTAAACATAGGAGCAGAGATGCTGTTTAGAAAATGCTCTGTGATACAAATATAGTGTTGTCTTTCCCTTAAATTCTCAAAGTAAATTTCTAATTGATCCCTTTTTTTGGTTATGCCACAGACATTTTGGTGAAAAATGTTTAATGATGTTGAGTCTCTGGCTTTTAAACAAGTCCCAATCAGCATTTACCAACTTATGTTTGATTCGTGGCTGTCTCAACTGTTTTATGGGCTTTGTAAAGGGAAGAGTAATAAGTAATGGAAAATGATCACTGCCATAAGTAGAATCGATAGGTCTCCAAGATAAAGAGGAGGCAAGGCTAGGAGTATATAAGGATAAATCCGGAGCACTTGTACCTTCCTGAGGATTTGGACGTCGAGTTGGTGAACCATCATTCAAGATACATAAGATTTGAGAATCTATTAATTCTAATAGCTTTTCCCCATAAGGTTTAGTACGTGAACAACCCCATACTTCATGAGAAGAATTAAAATCGCCTAAACATATAAATGGTCTAGGCAGAAAATTAAATAAATTATTAAGTTCATTAAATACTGTCACTTGGAGAGGTAAAATATACAGATATAAAACAAATACTATTTACAACCACAGCAACAACAGATAAGTCATCACTGTGGGGAGGAAGAGAAAGAAGGCAATAAGGGAGGGAGTTCCTTATGAGTATAGCGACTCCACCATACCCATCAGGCCTATCATCCCTTACACAAGAATAACCCGAAATCTTGAAAATTGATTTCGGTTTAAACGATGGCTCTTGGAGACAAAGAATAGAAGGATCATGATCATTGATGATTTGAATTAATTCATGTTTCTTTTTGTTTAGACTCCGGCAATTCCTCTGAACTGTATGAGCCGCTTGATCCATTATTGTTTGTTATTTGATACAGAGTATCAATAATTAGGGCAACGTGGGACGGTGAAAGATTGTTATTCGTCTGAGAAAGTAATTGTATTAAAGATTTGATGATTTGAGCAGTATTATCATTATTGTCATTATAAATATTATTTTTACTATGGAAAACTGCAGCGCGTATTTGCGTTCTCCAAATATTAAATGTTTACTTACGCGTTTTCCAGTTGGCTTCATTTTTGCAAGCTTAAAATGACCCACTGACCAAGCTTTTATTTAATTTCAAATAAAATAATTACAGAATAATTAATAGATTGTTTGATTAGTAGAATATTGAATAATCACTGAGCAAGTACCTAATCACGGTCACATCACAAAATTTGAATATTTGAAATTATATGTTGTTTTATAGACAAATAATTTTCATTTGATTTCGTGAAAGAAAAGATACACTTTGTCAAATAACAAAACAAAATCTTCGGATTTTGAAAATTACAAACACGTGGCTGCAGCTACTGGCCGGTGCGGTGGTGTGGTATCAACAACATTACAAGAAGACCACATAGGTAGCATGACACCGTGATTAGCTCTATCAGGCTGGGGTCCCATGGCCTGTGTATAGACCAGTTTTTTTTTTTTTTTTTTTTTTTTTTTTTGGCTTTGCCTTCGCATTAGCCATTGATCTAAAGTTTGGGAAACAACACGAAAGGACAAGGATGCAAAGTTAGGAAAGAATGGAAAAGGATTGGGATAACACATAGGTACAATATTTACAATTTTATATTATTTAATTCAATAAATCGAGCCAATACTTTATATATATCAAAATTACAAGAATATAATAAACAAATAATTGATGTAGGAAAAGGAACATGGGAATCTATTAATTGAGAAAGGAAATCTGAACGATCATATAATGGGCAGGAAAAAATAATATGATTAAGATCACCGTATGCTCCACAAGAGCACATAGGATCAGCAACAATGTTCATCTTATTTAAATGCGCTGGAGTACACACGTGCCCCAAACGAAGTCTGCATATGATAGATGTTGTTTTTTTATCTAGCTTTAATTTACTAAACCATGGTTTACGCAGAATAGAGAGTTGTACCAGCCTGTAGTACTTCCCCTTAGAAGTATCACTAGTCCATAGTCGATTCCAATTTTCATGTAAATATTTTTTTGATAACGAAACCAAGTCCTGATTATAATTCAAAAAAGGCAATTGATCGCCATCTCTAATTGCTTCATTAGCCAGTTGATCCGCTTTTTCGTTTCCAATAATACCAACATGACTCGGAATCCAGGCAAAAACAATGATATAATCATTTAATGCACACCGAAATAATAATTCTCTAATATTAAAAATTATAGCAGACTGTTTATGTGCTCTAAAAGGGAACCTAGAAAGTGACTTAAGGGCACTAAGTGAATCAGTAAACACAATAGTTTTTTTTAACCTTCCAAGAAGCACATATTCAATCGCTTTTAGAAGTCCGTAACACTCTCCAGTATAAACTGAACATTCCGGCGGCATCTTAACTTTTTGATGAATTTTGTACTGAGAATGGTAAGTTCCTACCCCAACACAACTGTTTCCTGTATGTTTAGAAGCATCTGTAAATATGTGATGCCAGTCAGACCATTTACTATCTAAGACATAATTAAATTCTGCATTTGAATGGTTGTCCTCTTTGTTTATTCCGATGTTATATATAATTTTAGGATTATGTATGAGAGAACTATAATTAGAGTCATAAATAGGAAGGCGATTAGATTGATAGGTGGGACTTTCAATACTTTTGAATTTACGGTAACTTTTAACTAAGCAAGTGGCGTCTTTATTTGACCAATAACTAGAGGAATCAATGACTTCCGAAAGTTCCTGTACCTTACTTAATAAAGGATGAGATTTAACACTTTCACTGCTGACGACCTACGTCGTAGGTCGGCGACAAATGGGCCGCAGTGCTGAAAAACCCACGCAGCGAGCCGGTTCAATTGCATTTCGCCAGTGCTCATGACCTACCGCGCGAGTCACCGATTACGCTACGCCTGTGCGCGGGTGACTCGCGGAGTGAGCCACAAACATTTTACCACGCGCGTCACCGTTTACCTTACGCCTGTGCGGTTGACCTACGTCGTGAGCCAATGCGTCATCCATTCCATAACCATTAAGTATGAAGAGCAGATAATTTTTTTTGCTATTTCATGTTTGCTCCCATAGTAAAAGTTGTTCAGTTTGATAGTCTGAACCGCCCCTAAAAATTTGGAAAGTGTTAACAAAATCACTACGAGGGTGATTATGATATTTCCTACTAAATGTATGGGAATTTAATTTTGCCTTTTCTGAGAGTTCTAATGACTCGACCTCGGTTGACCCCATAGGGGCTTATGTTCTTTATTAGTAAGAGGATCGAATGGGATAAAAAAAGTTATGTGAAAATTTCCATTTTTCTCGATGACTGTATATTTTTTTCAATATCTGTGAATGCAGAAGTAAAATGCTCCAAAAGATAGAACGTTTTCTTGTAGCTGTAATGCTTCTGGTAGCTGCCCTTTGTGTCCCATCTTAACTTTCCATTCTGAATATTGAACTATACAGGGTGTAATAAAAAGTATCATTAACCTTTAAACCACATACTCTACCCATCAAACTGAACAACTTTTATTATGGGAGCAAAGGATTTTTTTTTGTTCTGTCAAGATTGCTCCAATAGTAAAAGTTGTTCAGTTTGATGGTTAGAGTATGTGGTTTAAAGGTTAATGATACTTTTTCTTACACCCTGTATACTAGGTGATTATGTAAACACTTTCCAAAAGACAATGTGCAAAACCAGGCGTAAGTTGCGTCGTCAATGCGTCATCACCAATTAAATGACGCCTGACCCTCAGGGCGAGCCGCGCGCACTAGAGAAATGTAAACAAAGACTCTCTAGGGGAGTCAAAAGCACCACAGTATGTAAGAAGCTGTCCTACCCGGCGAGCCGCTCGCACCTTGGTGAGGTGAACGCTGACCTACCTGGTGGGACAGTGGGCACTGGCGTAATGTCTCTGCTGACGCGCGGCGTAGGTCGCCCGCACCCGCAGTACGTTGAACGTTTATTAATTACGACTGTGCGCACGACCTACCAGTAGAGTCAATCTTAGCACAGCCCCAGGATCATTGTTTTGAGCTCAGCAGCGAAAGTGTTAAGCTGTATACTACGAAAATAAAATCTATCGCTTATGTATTCTCTTCTTAGATGTAAGGGTGGCTCACAGCATTCAACTTGCATGCAATTTATCGGGCTGGATCTCATGGCTCCAGTTATAATTCTGAGAGCTTTTGACTGAATTGATTCCAGTTTTTTGAAAGCACCTATGTTTCCTGGAGTTAATAAAAATGTACCATAGTCTAAAACACTTCTAATTATTGCATTATAAATAAGACGCATTGTATAAGGATGTGCACCCCACCATACACCAGTAAGACACCTTAAAATGTTGAGATTACGCTCACATCGTTTTATAATGTAATCACAATGCGGGTGGCCAGTAAGTTTCGAATCTAAAATCACTCCTAAAAATGTTGCCTGGTCTTTTACTGGTAAAGGTGTTTCACCATACTTAACATTAACTACAGGTCTTACTCTTTTCCTAGTAAACAAAACAACAGTACTTTTAGATGGCGAAAGTTCTAAGCCATTATTATCTAACCAAATATTTAAATTATTTAGAGTTGCAATGCAACTCAATTCAAGCAATTCTCTTTAAGCAATGTTTAAAGTTTCACTGATCTCGCTAATAGAGTGACCGAGAACATATAAAAGCAAATCATCGGCATATTGTAAAATCTTTGCATGTTGATTCAAACAACTTTCTAAGTCAAAGGTGTAGATGTTGTATAATATTGGACTCAGGACCGAACCTTGGGGTAACCCTTTCCAAACAGTTCTGTGTAAGACAGTATCACTTAATTCTAAAGGATACTTAATAAATCTTTCTACTAACATATTTACAATAAAATTCGTCAAAATACTTGGGACACCTATTAGTTTCAGTTTCTTCGTAAGAATGGCAATATTGACATTGTCATATGCCGCGGTTATATCTAGAAATGCTGCAACTATAGAGTCATTTCCAGAGAGGGCTAGTCTTATATCTGTGGTAAAAATTCCCAAACTGTCAAAAGTGCATTTACCTTTCCTGAAACCAAATTGGTTATTTGATAAAATGTTATTATTATGCTCTAAAAACCATTCTAGTCTATTTTTAACTAAGTGTTCCGATATTTTAGCTAATACAGAAGATAATGCTATTGGACGGTAGGATGTTGGATCGGAATTTATTTTGTTAGGCTTTAACAAGAGTATGAGTGTTTGTGTCCTCCAGGACTGTGGGATATGTCCAGATACCATAACAGCATTTATCAAGGAAAGGTAATAATGAAGACCAGTATCGTCCATATGTGATAAGAATGAATATGGAATTCCATCTTCACCTGGTGCAGTATCCTTGACTACAGAAAGTACACCCTTCAACTCATTGATTGTAAAGGGCGAGTTAAGATCAATAGTATTAGGATTCTCAAAAAAAGAAACATGTGGTGGGATTTGTAAAGGGATATTTATATGCTGTTCCGGAACAGAAGGAGGAGCCAATCTATCCATTATTTGCTCTGCTAAGACAGTAGGGATCTTGTGTTGTTGTGTGTCATTGAAAGCAGATCTAAATCTTCGAATATTTTTCCAAACGATAGAGGGGCTTATTTTAGGACCTAATGATTCAGAAAAAACGATGCCAACCTTCAAACTTTTTTTTTTGTAATAATTCACGTGTAGAACTGGCCACTTGCATGTAATTTTCATAATGTTCATCTGACATGACATCACAATACTGCCTTTCTGCTTCCTTCCTATCTTTAACAGCTTTGGTACATTCTTCATCCCACCGTGGTGGAGAAGGAATCTTATTGGGACCACTATTTTTTTTCGGGAATAATTCATCAGCTGTTTCTGTCAAGATTTTTACTAACAGGTCAGAACTACTTTGGACATTAGTATCATTTATTTCTGGTAGGGTTATAACTTTTTGTTCGACTCGGCTTCATTTCATTTCATTTCATTTATTTATTCATTTACAATATAAATTGTGTTTGAAATATTTTACAACTAAAACTTATATCTAAAAATTCAACAATAATTTGAGTTACATAAACGATGCAAAGTTAACAATAATATTAGGTATAATTTAATTTGAAGTTAAGGCTTTACTAAAAACACGACTAGAGAAATAATATTTATAAATGTAAATGTCAGTACAGAACGTCAATAAAATTAGGAACTTAAAACGAATAAATTAATCACATAAAACACAAACATTACTATAATAATTTCAAACATGTCGGAGATAAAATTAAATACCCAATTAAATAACATATTATGTCATAAATAATCAATAAATCAATAATAATAAAAATCAACATGTCAATAATCTGTGCTAAAATTCACACTTACTACGACCCTCAGAACTCACTAATACTATAACAACACTTCTCAATCAGAATAGCTCTAAGTTTTTTTTTAAAAATGCTTAACCGATTGATGACTTTTAAATCTTTAGGCAACTTGTTAAATAGTGTCACTGCTTGATTCCGAGCACTGTGCTCTACAACCTTCAATTTCGGTACTATCGTACTTTTGAGATCCTTTCTTCTGGTACATTCTCTTTCCTGCCTCTCCTCTTCAGTGTCATAGAGGTGCCTATGTTTAACTAGGTCACAGAGTAGTACAAGAATGTAAAGGCTGGGAACTGTCAGTATTCCAAACTTAATAAAGTATTCTTTGCACGAATCCCATGGTGGTATCCGTGCCATAGTGCGAATTGCTCTCTTTTGAACCACAAAAGCTTTATTTATGTTGTATTTGTAGCTGTTTCCCCATAGTTTTATGCTATACCGTAATCTAGATTCCACAAGCGCATAGTACACAGTCTTTAGTTGGCCAATAGTTAGCTCGTCTCTTAAAGATCTCATGGCATAGCAGGCAGAACTTATTGAATTTTCAACTTCGCCTAATTCTTCTTTCCAATTTAAATTGTTATCTACGTAAATACCAAGAAACTTTACAACATTTGTACTCTGAATACTAATTCCGTTTAATTTGGCTTCCAGTATGTCGTTGTTTCTAGCGGTTGTTTTAAAAAGTAAGATATTTGTTTTTGAAGAGTTAATTATTAGACTGTTTGTTTCGAACCAAGATTGAAAAGCTGCTAGAGCCTCGTTGATTTTCTTGTTAAGAACTTCCATGTTTTGCCCCGAAATTATAGCATTAGTATCATCTGCAAAAACTATTAAACTGACATCTTGTACCGATTTTAAAATGAAATTAATTAAATCATTTATAAAAATAATGAAAAATATTGGTCCCAAAATTGACCCCTGTGGAACACCTCTTGTAATATTTACCATTTTAGACTTGTATGTTTTTTCATATCCTTCGTCTGTTACGCTTGTTACTTCTACGAACTGTTTTCTATTAATTAAGTAAGACTTTACTAAATTTAGTGCCTTTCCTCTAACTCCGTAGTATTCCAGTTTATTAATTAATATTTCATGATCTACCATGTCAAAAGCGGAACTAAGATCTAAGAAAACACCAGCTACTTTTTCTTTACCATTAAGATGTTTAACGACATCGTCAATTAAAGTTCCCACGGCTTCTGATGTACCCACGCCTCTCTGATATCCAAACTGTCTACGGTTCAATACGCCATTAAAATTTAAATGTAAAGTTAGTCTAGATTTAAGTATTTTTTCAAAAATTTTTGACAATATGGGTAACAAGGATATGGGTCTATAATTTTTTGGGTCACTTTTCAAATTCTTCTTATGTACCGGTAAGATTCGCGCTATTTTTAGTTGTTCAGGAAAGATTTCTTCTTCAATGCATTTGTTATAGAAGTGTGCAAGTGGTTCCGCCAGCAGCTTTATGTTTTTTTTAATGACCGTAATCGGCATCTTATCATATCCACAAGATTTCTTGTCTTCCATTTTGTTGACTACTCTGGCCACTTCAGATGCATTCGTAGGTCCACATTCCATATCCCCAACAACTCTTTCTGTATTTTCTTTCAGGAGACTCATCGCAGTCTGCAAATTACCTGATACTGAATTTTTTCCTAGATCGAAATGTTGAGAAAACGTTTCTACTATTTGTTGTGTATCGTGTATTATTCTGTCATTCACTTTAAGGAGCAGTTTCTCATCTGACTTCGTCGTAACCTTGTTTCTGTGTTTGTTCACTGTCTGCCAAATTCTCTTAGCAGAATTTTTCGCTTTAATGATTTCTGACTGTACCGCTAACATTTTACCCCTTCTAAGTACTTTTCTATATATTTTAAGGTACTTTATCCGGTAATCAATCAGACTTTGGTCATTGGTGGCTGTGTTGAGAATGCTTAGTACTCGTTTCATTTTGCTAGAAACTTTTATGCCTTTAGTGACCCAGTTCAGCTTTTTGTATCTTGCAAAATACATTTTCCTTTTCGAAATTTTAAAGCTTCTACTAAAGATTTCGTTAAATACTTTTAAAAAACCATTTATGCCCATATTATTCCATTCCGCAAGAACTAGTTTATTTCGAAATACGCTTTGTTGCTTTTCACCATACATCCTCGACTCCTTGACCAGAAAACTCTCCTTATTCTGTTTCTTGTTGTTGACAATTACACTACTGAAGATGCCGGCATGACCATCTGAGTGTCCATTGTGATCAACATCAACTAGTGCTATACATGCTTCCGGTAAGTTCGTAAGCATATTGTCAAGACAAGAATGTGCGTTATTGCGAATAAAGGTAACCGTATTTACAAGATGCCTAAAGTTATAGCTTTGTAAAAGTGACAAAAATTTACTTCTTTTTTTATCATCTGTCAATAGGTCCACATTAAAATAACCACATACTATACATTTTTTATTGAAAAAGTGCTGGAACAAGAATTCTAACTTATCCATAAAAATATCAAATTTAGTATCGTTCTGGTAACAACAAAGAATGTTTATATTAGTGTCCAAATCCCTCACACCACATAATTCAAAACTCTCAACACTTTTTAGCTTATTACAAATATTTAATATTTCAAAATGCATGTTTTTGTCTGCCAGAATTAGCGACCCACCTCTGATCATTTTCTTTCTTGCAAAGTAGGCAACTAAATCATAATTTAATAGACTAAACATAGGAGCAGAGATGCTGTTTAGAAAATGCTCTGTGATACAAATATAGTGTTGTCTTTCCCTTAAATTCTCAAAGTAAATTTCTAATTGATCCCTTTTTTTGGTTATGCCACAGACATTTTGGTGAAAAATGTTTAATGATGTTGAGTCTCTGGCTTTTAAACAAGTCCCAATCAGCATTTACCAACTTATGTTTGATTCGTGGCTGTCTCAACTGTTTTATGGGCTTTGTAAAGGGAAGAGTAATAAGTAATGGAAAATGATCACTGCCATAAGTAGAATCGATAGGTCTCCAAGATAAAGAGGAGGCAAGGCTAGGAGTATATAAGGATAAATCCGGAGCACTTGTACCTTCCTGAGGATTTGGACGTCGAGTTGGTGAACCATCATTCAAGATACATAAGATTTGAGAATCTATTAATTCTAATAGCTTTTCCCCATAAGGTTTAGTACGTGAACAACCCCATACTTCATGAGAAGAATTAAAATCGCCTAAACATATAAATGGTCTAGGCAGAAAATTAAATAAATTATTAAGTTCATTAAATACTGTCACTTGGAGAGGTAAAATATACAGATATAAAACAAATACTATTTACAACCACAGCAACAACAGATAAGTCATCACTGTGGGGAGGAAGAGAAAGAAGGCAATAAGGGAGGGAGTTCCTTATGAGTATAGCGACTCCACCATACCCATCAGGCCTATCATCCCTTACACAAGAATAACCCGAAATCTTGAAAATTGATTTCGGTTTAAACGATGGCTCTTGGAGACAAAGAATAGAAGGATCATGATCATTGATGATTTGAATTAATTCATGTTTCTTTTTGTTTAGACTCCGGCAATTCCTCTGAACTGTATGAGCCGCTTGATCCATTATTGTTTGTTATTTGATACAGAGTATCAATAATTAGGGCAACGTGGGACGGTGAAAGATTGTTATTCGTCTGAGAAAGTAATTGTATTAAAGATTTGATGATTTGAGCAGTATTATCATTATTGTCATTATAAATATTATTTTTACTATGGAAAACTGCAGCGCGTATTTGCGTTCTCCAAATATTAAATGTTTACTTACGCGTTTTCCAGTTGGCTTCATTTTTGCAAGCTTAAAATGACCCACTGACCAAGCTTTTATTTAATTTCAAATAAAATAATTACAGAATAATTAATAGATTGTTTGATTAGTAGAATATTGAATAATCACTGAGCAAGTACCTAATCACGGTCACATCACAAAATTTGAATATTTGAAATTATATGTTGTTTTATAGACAAATAATTTTCATTTGATTTCGTGAAAGAAAAGATACACTTTGTCAAATAACAAAACAAAATCTTCGGATTTTGAAAATTACAAACACGTGGCTGCAGCTACTGGCCGGTGCGGTGGTGTGGTATCAACAACATTACAAGAAGACCACATAGGTAGCATGACACCGTGATTAGCTCTATCAGGCTGGGGTCCCATGGCCTGTGTATAGACCAGTTTTTTTTTTTTTTTTTTTTTTTTTTTTGGCTTTGCCTTCGCATTAGCCATTGATCTAAAGTTTGGGAAACAACACGAAAGGACAAGGATGCAAAGTTAGGAAAGAATGGAAAAGGATTGGGATAACACATAGGTACAATATTTACAATTTTATATTATTTAATTCAATAAATCGAGCCAATACTTTATATATATCAAAATTACAAGAATATAATAAACAAATAATTGATGTAGGAAAAGGAACATGGGAATCTATTAATTGAGAAAGGAAATCTGAACGATCATATAATGGGCAGGAAAAAATAATATGATTAAGATCACCGTATGCTCCACAAGAGCACATAGGATCAGCAACAATGTTCATCTTATTTAAATGCGCTGGAGTACACACGTGCCCCAAACGAAGTCTGCATATGATAGATGTTGTTTTTTTATCTAGCTTTAATTTACTAAACCATGGTTTACGCAGAATAGAGAGTTGTACCAGCCTGTAGTACTTCCCCTTAGAAGTATCACTAGTCCATAGTCGATTCCAATTTTCATGTAAATATTTTTTTGATAACGAAACCAAGTCCTGATTATAATTCAAAAAAGGCAATTGATCGCCATCTCTAATTGCTTCATTAGCCAGTTGATCCGCTTTTTCGTTTCCAATAATACCAACATGACTCGGAATCCAGGCAAAAACAATGATATAATCATTTAATGCACACCGAAATAATAATTCTCTAATATTAAAAATTATAGCAGACTGTTTATGTGCTCTAAAAGGGAACCTAGAAAGTGACTTAAGGGCACTAAGTGAATCAGTAAACACAATAGTTTTTTTTAACCTTCCAAGAAGCACATATTCAATCGCTTTTAGAAGTCCGTAACACTCTCCAGTATAAACTGAACATTCCGGCGGCATCTTAACTTTTTGATGAATTTTGTACTGAGAATGGTAAGTTCCTACCCCAACACAACTGTTTCCTGTATGTTTAGAAGCATCTGTAAATATGTGATGCCAGTCAGACCATTTACTATCTAAGACATAATTAAATTCTGCATTTGAATGGTTGTCCTCTTTGTTTATTCCGATGTTATATATAATTTTAGGATTATGTATGAGAGAACTATAATTAGAGTCATAAATAGGAAGGCGATTAGATTGATAGGTGGGACTTTCAATACTTTTGAATTTACGGTAACTTTTAACTAAGCAAGTGGCGTCTTTATTTGACCAATAACTAGAGGAATCAATGACTTCCGAAAGTTCCTGTACCTTACTTAATAAAGGATGAGATTTAAGCTGTATACTACGAAAATAAAATCTATCGCTTATGTATTCTCTTCTTAGATGTAAGGGTGGCTCACAGCATTCAACTTGCATGCAATTTATCGGGCTGGATCTCATGGCTCCAGTTATAATTCTGAGAGCTTTTGACTGAATTGATTCCAGTTTTTTGAAAGCACCTATGTTTCCTGGAGTTAATAAAAATGTACCATAGTCTAAAACACTTCTAATTATTGCATTATAAATAAGACGCATTGTATAAGGATGTGCACCCCACCATACACCAGTAAGACACCTTAAAATGTTGAGATTACGCTCACATCGTTTTATAATGTAATCACAATGCGGGTGGCCAGTAAGTTTCGAATCTAAAATCACTCCTAAAAATGTTGCCTGGTCTTTTACTGGTAAAGGTGTTTCACCATACTTAACATTAACTACAGGTCTTACTCTTTTCCTAGTAAACAAAACAACAGTACTTTTAGATGGCGAAAGTTCTAAGCCATTATTATCTAACCAAATATTTAAATTATTTAGAGTTGCAATGCAACTCAATTCAAGCAATTCTCTTTAAGCAATGTTTAAAGTTTCACTGATCTCGCTAATATAGTGACCGGGAACATATAAAAGCAAATCATCGGCATATTGTAAAATCTTTGCATGTTGATTCAAACAACTTTCTAAGTCAAAGGTGTAGATGTTGTATAATATTGGACTCAGGACCGAACCTTGGGGTAACCCTTTCCAAACAGTTCTGTGTAAGACAGTATCACTTAATTCTAAAGGATACTTAATAAATCTTTCTACTAACATATTTACAATAAAATTCGTCAAAATACTTGGGTCACCTATTAGTTTCAGTTTCTTCGTAAGAATGGCAATATTAGCATGCATAGCATAGCATAGCATGCATAGCATGCATAGCATAGCATATGCTCACGACTATATTCCCCGAGGGGGTAGTCAGAGATATTCTGAAACCTCAGAACATCCACGGCAATATTGACATTGTCATATGCCGCGGTTATATCTAGAAATGCTGCAACTATAGAGTCATCTCCAGAGAGGGTCTTATATCTGTGGTAAAAATTCCCAAACTGTCAAAAGTGCATTTACCTTTCCTGAAACCAAATTGGTTATTTGATAAAATGTTATTATTATGCTCTAAAAACCATTCTAGTCTATTTTTAACTAAGTGTTCCGATATTTTAGCTAATACAGAAGATAATGCTATTGGACGGTAGGATGTTGGATCGGAATTTATTTTGTTAGGCTTTAACAAGAGTATGAGTGTTTGTGTCCTCCAGGACTGTGGGATATGTCCAGAGACCATAACAGCATTTATCAAGGAAAGGTAATAATGAAGACCAGTATCGTCCATATGTGATAAGAATGAATATGGAATTCCATCTTCACCTGGTGCTGTAACCTTGACTACAGAAAATACACCGTTCAACTCATTGATTGTAAAGGGCGAGTTAAGATCAATAGTATTAGGATTCTCAACAAAAGAAACATGTGGTGGGATTTGTAAAGGGATATTTATATGCTGTTCCGGAACAGAAGGAGGAGCCAATCTATCCATTATTTGCTCTGCTAAGACAGTAGGGATCTTGTGTTGTTGTGTGTCATTGAAAGCAGATCTAAATCTTCGAATATTTTTCCAAACGATAGAGGGGCTTATTTTAGGACCTAATGATTCAGAAAAAACGATGCCAACCTTCAAACTTTTTTTTTTGTAATAATTCACGTGTAGAACTGGCCACTTGCATGTAATTTTCATAATGTTCACTTGACATGACATCACAATACTGCCTGTTAGCGGATGTATGACATTGCATGCCTTTGCCCATCAAACTCCATAGACAATATTAAAACTATAAAAGTCAATCTATGGTGCGCGCTCTCTCCGCTTTCGGCGCTCCGCTGCCATTTATTAAAAATTTAAGTGTCCGTATAGTTAGCAGCCTCACCAACGAATTCGAAGATTTTGACTAGGCCACGATTTAGTACCCAATTAGTACTATTTAGTGCCCAAAGCACAGATTTGGTACTCCTGTATTTCAAAAGATATTTGGGTTACCTACTTACTGAGGCTGCTAGATAGACGTCAAGGTAGCAGTCGCACCGAGAAATACTGTTTATAGCAATGTGATTTATATGTCACGATTTAGTACTCATTTAGTACTCCCTATATCAAAAATTTCATTAATATTGATTCAATACAAGCCGAGATATGACAGTGCATTGTTGAGGCTGCTAACTTGACGTTTATTCCAACGATGATTCCAATGAAACGGGTGCACATTTCAAACAGATAAATACATACAGATTTAGTGCTCGATTTGGTGCCTCTTATGATATTTATGAAATGTAGAATTTTCTTTCCTACTTCCCAAAAAAACTATGTAAAGTTCTACATACTAATCGTAATTTAGGTCCTTCGATATCGTTAATCAAATTTAGACTTTATTCGACTGTAATAGGGTTTACAATTTATTTTAATTCTGTGGTTGGTACTGTCAAGCAAAAAAGTGAAATGATATTAAATTGTATAGGTAACTCTGATACTTCTCAATCTCTTATGTACCTATGTAATGTGAGTCCAGAATACTATTATTCTTCTTTAAATCTACTCTACTATTATTGTACTGGAAATTTTTTTTAGCGTTCCGAATTAAAGCGAAGCAATAAATATAGATTTAATTGTGGTTTGAAACTTACATGAGTGGTTCAGATCATCAAACTGAACAACTTTTATTATGGGACCAATCCTGAAATCGCAAACAAAAATCAGCAGTTCCATACTAAACTGCAACGCCTACTAGACTCAAATGTATGAGACTATACTCCGTTCAGGAATTAGAGCGACAAAATGTAAACAAAGAAACGTCACTGTCAAAGTGACATTACGTGGTCAGAAACCTTTGGTACATTTATTAAGAATATAATTATGTCGGCACGGCATTTAATAAATGGCGTTAACATTAAACATTTATTGTCCATCCATAAATAATAAAAACAGTCATGACAATATGAATGCAATTTTTAAATTATGCCGCTACCCTGTCTGTGTGGGCTTTTTGTGCTATGCGTAGCATCCACACATAGCGTACGGACTCAGACGACGGTATTTAACAATCAACAGACGCGTTTACGTTATTGTATGCAATAAAACATCTTTTTCTTTAAGCACTTTGTTAAAACGAACCTAAGGTCTAAAATATCTGATTGTTTCCAGACCAAGAAATAAAATATTTACAGTCACGCTTTCTTTTAATCTAAAATAAATTATATCTGGCGTATTTTTTAATTATTTTCCATACGAAGTTAACATTTCATTTGTCGTAATCCTTTGCGAATAAAATAGATAATTTACTGTTATTCATTCCGGAGATAAGTTTTCTACATTCTCGAGATGGTATTTTCTACACTGGTATCACCGTTGTTTACATTTTGTCGCTCTAATTCCTGAACGGAGTATAGTACTTTTCAAACACTACAGTGCGATTTTTGAAAGTCACTCGTTCAAATCAGCAGTAGAAAATGTAAAAATTACTATGTAGATTATTCATCATTCGATCGACGTGTTACTTTCAAAAATTGCATTCCTGTTCACAACATAAACAAAAAGATAAAAGAGAATTTGAAAACATCTATGATAGAACAAGGTTCATCATAAACTCGTTGTAGTCTGCTCACTCATTTGAATCAAGCCATTCTTCGACAAGTTTTCGCATCACCCACCATAATTAACGTAAATAAAATCCCGCCATCTCTCGGTATTGCTATGAACTACTTGCTATGATCGCGTGCTCATGGCAGTAGTGTTCCGATAAATGATAATTTTTGTTTATGATTGTACCGAAAATCGAATGTATGTAGAACTTTACATAGTTTTTTTGGGAAGTAGGAAAGAAAATTTTACATTTCATAAATATCATAAGAGGCACCAAATCGAGCACTAAATCTGTATGTATTTATCTGTTTGAAATGTGCACCCGTTTCATTGGAATCATCGTTGGAATAAACGTCAAGTTAGCAGCCTCAACAATGCACTGTCATATCTCGGCTTGTATTGAATCAATATTAATGAAATTTTGGATATAGGGAGTACTAAATGAGTACTAAATCGTGACATATAAATCACATTGATATAAACAGTATTTCTCGGTGCGACTGCTACCTTGACGTCTATCTAGCAGCCTCAGTAAGTAACCCAAATATCTTTTGAAATACAGGAGTACCAAATCTGTGCTTTGGGCACTAAATAGTACTAATTGGGTACTAAATCGTGGCCTAGTCAAAATCTTCGAATTCGTTGGTGAGGCTGCTAACTATACGGACACAAATTTAACTAGCTTTGGGTAAGTTTGAACGACAATTATTTACGTATAAATATATAAACATGAGATATTAAGTGGGTTATTTTGCTTTGTTTTACGATAAATAATAGATTTTAATGGGTTTTACTAGAATTTTTCTAACAAAATCCTAAATTAATAGAGTGCCAATCAATAGTTTTAATTTTCTACATACATACATAAGCTCACGCCATTGTCCCATGGGGGTAGGCAGAGACCACGGACCGCCACACACTACGACTCTGACACACCTCTTTAGCCTCATTCACATTCATACATCTCTTCATGCACTTCCGTCGATTGAGGGTGCTACGCACTTGTCCTTTTCGGAAAAGATCATTGATTTGATCATGGTATGTTTTCCTCGGACGGCCTCTCCCAACACTTCCGCTCACCTTTGCTTGATAAATTTCATTCGGTAGTCTTCTTTCATTCATTCTCTCTACGTGACCGAACCATCTAAGCATACCCCTTTCAATCCTTGTTACTATATCATCCTTCAACTTACACCAATCCCTTATCACACAGTTCTTGATTCGATCAACCAAAGTAATACCACACATACTTCGTAAGGAGCGCATTTCAACTGCATTCACTCGACTTTCATTCCTTTTTATTCCATACCAAACATTCACTCCCACACCAGGGTAGGCACCAACACACCGTTGTGAATAGCCAGACGTGCCCTTTTTGATACAGACTGGCTACTCACCCCGGCGTGCAGGGCACCATTCACCTTATTTCCCGAAGTCACTCTTCGCTCTACATCCCCATCACACTTTCCATCTCTCGTAAACAAACTTCCCAAATATACAAATTCATTTACCTGTTCCACTCTGTCTCCTTCCATAACAATTTTACATTCTGTAACATCATCGTTTTCGCGTTCAAAAACCATTACCTTCGTCTTGCATACATTGACTTTCATTTCTTTCTTCTTCAACGACTCATTCATCACATTCAACATTTCTTGTAACTCCGTCACCGACGGCGCAAGTATGACTTGGTCGTCAGCGTACAAGAGGCACTTGACACTAAGCTCATTCATTCTCAGACCGCAATCCATCTCTTTCAAATCAGTCAGACAACTGTCCATATAAAGATTGAAGAGCCATGGCGACGCAACACATCCCTGTCTAACACCTCTCGAGATGTTAAACCAGTCTGTGTACGCCCCATTAACTCTGATACAGGCTTTAGAGCCCTCATAGAGAGACTTCAAAGCCTGCACTAAGCGATCGTCAACCCCATATGCTGACAGTGTCGACCACATTTTACTCCTGTTCACTCGATCATATGCCTTTTCAAGATCTACGAAGGCGCAGAATACTTTTTGGTGTTTTTCTAAGTATTTCTCTGAGATGCACCTTAAAGAAAAGACTTGATCCATGCAACCCATACCTCTTCTGAATCCCGCTTGTACGTCCCACATTTTTTCATCAGTAACATTCATCACTCTCTCAATCAAAACTTTCGCATACAGTTTGCCAACTACACTAAGAAGGCTGATGCCGCGGTAGTTCTTGCATTCTTGCTGTGAACCTTTGCCTTTGTATAATGGGACGATGACGGCTTTGCACCAGTCATCTGGTACTCGACCGTCTCTCCAGCATATATTAAAAAGTTTCCACAGCAAGCTTGTCACTACACTTTTGCCACTTCTTAGCATTTCGACATTCACCCTGTCATAACCTGCAGCTTTACCTAGTTTCATACTTTTTAACGCTTTCATTATTTCATCTCCCGTAATTTCTTCATCCATCCCTATTTCTAAGCATGCTGACTCTGATGTTTCTCCGCTATCGGGAGTCTCATCTTCACCACTATCAAAAAGCTGCTCAAAGTAATTCTTCCAACGCTCTAAAACCAGTCTTTCGTCATTCAGCACTTTTCCATCCTCGTCCCTTATAACACTTAATTTGGTCGCTCCCGACGCTCCACGAGCCACCTTAACCTGCTTCCAAAACAGTTTAAGGTTGGTCCTAAAATCGTCAGAGAGCTTAACCTCATACTTCTCTTTTATGCATTTCTTCTTTTGCTCTACAACTTTCTTTACTTTCTTTT
Source organism: Agonopterix heracliana (assembly GCA_963693445.1). Classification (NCBI taxonomy): domain Eukaryota; kingdom Metazoa; phylum Arthropoda; class Insecta; order Lepidoptera; family Depressariidae; genus Agonopterix; species Agonopterix heracliana. Next base: position 3,837,743 of record OY856312.1, on the reverse strand, counting down.
TTACTTCTCTATAAGCATCCATCCTCGCTGCCGCATTAACGTCTCCACTAGTTTTCACCGCTAGAAAGTCTAGCCAGGCTTTCTTCTTCTCTTGCACGACCTTTTTTACCTCATCATCCCACCAGTTCTCATCCATCCTTCTTCCTTGCCTCTTAATTTTCTACTAATGTTTAATTCATTGGCACCTATGCCAATCACTAAAAATCAATTCTAATATTTAGCTTTCAATATTAGACCAAGAGACGTATTGCAAGTTAACATTTTTTAGAAAACAAGTTTAGAATTTTGTTTAAGAGGCCTATTACAAGCTCAGTGGCGCCCTCACCACAATAATAAAGATATCTCAATAAAGAAAGCCTAAATTAAAAATGTGCTACATTAACAAACTACAAAAGCCTTCAAGCTATTGCTATACAATACTTTTGTAGGTTTTTTATAGGTCTAACCACACAAATTTGAAAAAAGAAAAAAAAACGGCCACTTTTATTTTTATTTCGAAATTCTTAAAAGTGGAACGTTTAGAACCTACAAAAGTATTGTATAGCAATAGCTTGAAGGCTTTTGTAGTTTGTTAATGTAGCACATTTTTAATTTAGGCTTCCTTTATTGAGATATCTTTATTATTGTGGTGAGGGCGCCACTGAGCTTGTAATAGGCCTCTTAACTACCTTGCTATCAATTTCTGGCACTGCCAATCATTATACTCAGGTACAGTGCCAATCACTGTAATTGTATTGAGTGCCAGTCGTTGCAATTGAAGGCATGGTGTCAAGGGATGATGACTTACCGTTAAATATTTTTAAAACACCTACAAAATGTATAGATTTTTTTAAAAATAATTAATGGTCTTCTTGCTTGTGCGCTAGCACCGCATTTCCGCCAGTGTTTGACGGAGTATCTATCCAATCTCGAGGATTGTTTTTGAGTAAGAACACAACTGTGAAGGATTGCGGAGATAGTAGCCGAGACCATGGGCTTAACGTGCCATCCGAAGCATGGAATCATCTTTCTTTTCAGACAATCAGGTGATTCAGCCTGCAATGTCCTAAACAACTGGGGAAAAACGCACAAAGTGACATGTCACTAGGTGTCCCCCGTGGGAATCGAACCCACGACCTCCGTGTCGAGCCCAATGCTCTCAACCATTAGACCACGGAGGCAGACGGAGGCAGGCGGACGGACGGCGGACGGCACGGACGAAGAAATTAAGATCACTTTTGATCAACCACTTACAAAAGACAATAAGGAAGATATCAGCGCGACTACACAAACTCCTGGGATTAAAGATTCTGAAAACCTTATATCTAAAACTACACAAATATTAAGATTAAATCAGAGAAAGGTACAAGAATATCTATCTACACTTAGATATTCCTGTACCTTTCTCTGATTACATCACGAATTACAGTGATTGGCACTGTACCTGAGTATAATGATTGGCAGTGGCAGAAATTGATAGCAAGGTAGTTGAATAAAATTATAACATTATGTTCTAAAAAATGTTTAAACCTAAACTACTTTACAAGGAAAATCACCATAGAATTTTGTGCTTCCTGAACCTATGAAAAAAAATATTTCAAAGGATTCCGTAATGAAGATGAACTACCTATCGAATTTTTCGATTATTCCCGTCCAGTAACACCCCTTACTGTCACACTGTTACTGGTTGGGAAAAATATTCGTCATCGAGTAACAGTGTGGCTGGTTGGGATAATTTATTCCCGTCCAGTAACACCCCTACTGTCACACTGTTACTGGTTGGGAAAAATATGTGTCATCGAGCAACAGTGTTGCTGGTTGGGATAAATTAATCCACATCGGGTAACACTGTTACTCGATGAACCATTTTATTACCATCCAGAAACACTAGCTCTTTGTAATGTAATATAGGTATAGGTAATACTTAATTTTGTCTACTGTGTTACTGGTTGGGATGAAATAAGTTATATAGAATCTATGCCATTTATGACTCTTAAGGGCCTGTTTCACCACTTTTGGATAAGTTATCATTCATAATACGTTCTAAATATTGATATCATAATAGGATAAGATTGAAATAAAATACATATCATAAGTATTAGAGTATACAAATATAATTTTTATTCAAAAAATCTGTCAGTGTTATACCTACTATCAGCGATTTTTATCTATCACAATAATCAATAAACTATTATCACAATAATTATATTTGTAGTATAATCAGCCTTTTTATCTATCACAATAATCAACATTTTATAAGGTCTAACAAAATTAGCTGAAACTATTTTAAGGGGAGTATCAGACCATCAAACTGAACAACTTTCTCTATGGGACCAATATCGAAATCGCGAAAAAAAAATCTACTGTCCCATACATTCGGGTCGAGTTAGTTTGGCATTTTTGTTAGACCTTATATAAATGTTGATTATTGTGATAGATAAAAAGGCTGATTATACTACAAATATAATTATTGTGATAATAGTTTGTTGATTATTGTGATAGATAAAAATCGCTGATAGTATAACACTGACAGATTTTTTGAATAAAAATTATATTCGTATACTCTAATACTTATGATATGTATTTTATTTCAATCTTATCCTATTATGATATCAATATTTAGAACGTATTATGAATGAAAATTTATCACTTCAGACTTAGGGCCTGTTTCACCACTTCCGAATAAGTTCTTGTTAGCTTATCCGACAGCTCATTTGACATATTATTCTTCATACAAAATGTGTAAAATGAGCTGTCGGATAAGCTAACAAGAACTTATCCAAAAGTGGTGAAACAGGCCCTTAAGAGTCATAAATGACATAGATTCTATATAACTTATTTCATCCCAACCAGTAACACAGTAGACAAAATTAAGTATTACCTATACCTATATTACATTACAAAGAGCTAGTGTTTCTGGATGGTAATAAAATGGTTCATCGAGTAACAGTGTTACCCGATGTGGATTAATTTATCCCAACCAGCAACACTGTTGCTCGATGACACATATTTTTCCCAACCAGTAACAGTGTGACAGTAGGGGTGTTACTGGACGGGAATAAATTATCCCAACCAGCCACACTGTTACTCGATGACGAATATTTTTCCCAACCAGTAACAGTGTGACAGTAAGGGGTGTTACTGGACGGGAATAATCGGAATTTTTTGATACAATTTCAAGACTCAGATAAATAAAGAAATCCACTAAAATTTGAAGGCTGCTAAAAAGAGACATGAGTAGTATTCAGTAAAATTATATAAGTATTTTTTTTAGTACTCATTGAATTGATCAATGATCATACTTGTAAAAATAAAAGATATTAATGTTTAGTGCCAATGACTGATACATAGTGCCAATGTTTGTACCTGAGGTGCCAATGACTATACATTCGGGTATATATTTTTTAATTCGCAAATTTTTTATTAAAGCTCTGATAATGTATATAGAATACTCTTTTATTTAATAAGCTATACCCTAATCGATAATTAGAAAATGGTTATAATGTTATAATATAATGTGGAGTTGTACGAATGTGGAATTTTACGAATGCGGAAATTGTACGACTGTGTTTGAAGCCGATATATTGCTAGGTAAAATTGGGTGTGAATAGGAAAGAAAACAGAAACAACGGTTTATAATGATCACATAATTATATTATAAAATGATTTAATTACAATAAACAGAATAAGTATCATAATGTACCTACACTACGAACAACTTACGCTACGCAGAAGCGGATAAGACGCACTCCTCTCATATTTACATTTTGTACATTGAGCGCTCGATTCGGTAATACTTAATTAACGGCCCTCGCTAACTTCATCGACAATAAATAGGGGGGGGGGGGGATAGCGTGCTCCGGTCGCGGCTTAAATTATATAATACAGAGCGCCGGCGCCAGCGGTTATGTACACTACAACTGCTCGACGAACTTGGTGAGTTGGTCCTGCGGCGTCATGGGGGGCAGCTGGTCGTCGGGCGGGGGGTGGGGCGCGGGCTGCGAGGAGGACTGCCGCAGCAGCAGCAGCTCCGAGGGGGTGGGGGGGCGCGGCGCCGGCGTGGCGGGGGGGCTGCCCACCACGCCGCCGGGGAAGTAGCGCGCGCCGAGCCGCGCCCCGGCCGCGTAGGGCGCGCGCATGCCCATGAGCCCGCCCTGCCCCGGCCCCACGCCCGGCCCCGGCCCCGGCCCCGGCACGCCCTGCTTGAACCAGCCGCCCTGCGCGTGCTGCACGCCCACGCCCACCCCCGCCACGCCGCCCATGCCCACCGGCTGCGGGCCCACGCCGCCCACTCCCACTCCACCCACACCCACACCAGATACTCCTCCGACCTGCAACATACAATGGTACTGTTATACGACAGTAACTAATCCACAACAAACAAATAAACGCACGCGCGTTCAGTTTCATACGACTTTGTGTCAGCTATTTCCTTAGGCCTAGTTCAAGGAGACGCAAGGCGTCGGGCGTTGCGGTGCGCGGTGCGGGCTGCCGGCTTTGACTACTTATATGAGGACTGGTGACGCGTGTAATTCTACTAACACACATTTCTGCCACTTTTTGCGGGGGGGCGAGGTAACATGCAATCCGCAACTTTGAATTTTATTCCCCATAACTTTAGATTCTAATCTTGAATGTTAAAAATCATGAAAAGTAGTCTCGTGTGAACCCCAAACGATCTAAGTTCGAAATTATTGTTTCGCAATAGGCTGTCTCGTTTATTGATAAGGTATACAATTTTATGTTAATGCATAATACATGATCAATTGATCTTGTACCGTGGCAGAGGGGAAATGCTACCGCAAGGCGAGTCCTTATAATAAATAGTCAAAACATACGGCAATGTACAGAGCGTTCACGGAGAAGCGTTTTTACACCCGTCAAATTGTCATAGATTTATTGCCCGCCCATCGCGCCGCGCGACTCCCTGCCTGTCGTCCCGCGTCTCCCTGAACGATGCCTTTAATGATTAACTTTAAAGAGCGTTTCTGCAACTGAGCGTTAGTCGTTCAAGCGTAATCTCCAATCCAAGGCCCTAATGATAGCCGCGAACCTTCGGTAATCTATCTTAATCTATCTTAACTATTATAAAACCGTAAAATCGTGAGGAATAAAAAAGTAGCGGTTCACTTCATATAAATTCAAAATAACACTCGATAGCGCGATTTAAATGACGTGCAGCGACATCTATTGACAAAATGGTGTGTTTGTTTGTTTGTTCGCGCATCACGCTAAAACTACTGAACCGATTTTGATGAAACTTTTTGTGTTTGGTAGCTTATGATCTGACTTAAAATCTGGTATATAATTTGTGCGGACGAAGTCGCGGGAAAACACTAGTATTATATATACTACTACATAACAGTTAACCCGCGAATTCGTCCGCATAAATTATATATCAGCATAGGTAGCATGACACCGTGATATAGCGCTATCACACCTTCGCTCTCTTTCTATTTGCGCGCGAACGAACGAGATAAAAGACGTGATACAGCCGATGCGCGAACAAACAAACGAACTTGTCAATAGATGGCGCCACGATTTACGATATGGTTTTTAGGTGTCCCTGACTCCAAATCAACCTTTTTTTAGAAACTTTGTCTGTTTGTTTGTTTGTGTGTTTGTTTGTTTGTGCGAGCATCACGCAAAAACTACTGAACCGATTTTGATGAAACTTTTTTTGGTTGATAGCTTATGATCCGACTTAAAATCTGGTATATTATTTGTGCGGACGAAGTCGCAGGAAAACACTAGTAAAGTAATAAAATAACACAGTATAATAGTCTGGCACTACAAAGAGTACGGACACGCCTTGCCTCCTCATCCCCTCCACAGATTATATAATACTATACAGTACAGATGCCCAACGTCAAACAATGGAACGCGACTGCCGTAACGCGGGCAGTCTTCGGGCAAAGTAAATTGCTTGATTTTCCGAGGCTCATGAGATTTTTTTGTAGTCAGATCATGTATGTTTAGTAACAATTTCCACTTTAACGTAAACATTAATTACGATTCGATACCATAACGCCATATATTGCCATTTTTTTACCAAAAATTTCATTTGTATGGGATGGGACACCATGTCCCCTCGGGTAGGAAGCGTGGCATAAAATGTAGGCGATACCTGTCTCGCTCGCACTCACTCAATATCACACATGATTACCTCTTCTTTAAAAAATAAGTGGTTAAAGTATGAAATGACGGGTAAGTTAGTTAAGGTGGTTGCAGAGGTGTACATTTTATGCAAAAGTTTGACGCGTAATACACATAAAAATAATATACTATCGTAATACACGTAGACGGCATTAATATAAGACATAATTTATATGTTTATGGAAAAATAGAATCTAGATGCCGCGTATCAAATAAAATTTGCAATTTATCATATTATTACGATTTACGAAGATACAAAGCTTTGAAATTTTGAATGAAAAATTTCAAAGCTTTATGTCCTCGTAATTATATTACAAATTGCAAATTTTATTTGATACGGGGCATCTAGATTCTCTTAACTATTTTTCCAAATATAAAATATTACTTTTATTAATTTCGTCTACGCGTATAACTTCTGTCAAACTTTTGTATGGAATGAAACCACCTGTGGTAATAAAATAACGTAGGGAGCAGTACCTGAGTCTGCTGGGTGTGCATGTGCTGCATCTGCTGCAGGCGCTGCTGCTGCTGCGGCTGCATCATGTGCTGGGGCTGCTGCTGCACGGGCGCGAGGCCCACGCCGACGCCCACGCCCACGCCGGCCACCGATCCCACGCCGCCGCCCACAGATCCTACGCCGCCTGACACTTGCTGCTGCTGGTTTTGCGCGTTCTATAACACAAAAATAAAGCATTTATAGAAATAAAAGATTAATAATTCGCTTGATAAGTGCCATGTATATAAAATTATGATTTCTGCAACGTTTTGTTAATGAACTTTTTGCACATGCTTACGAGATAATACACTTTTGGAGCTCCGGGCGGAAAGCGTCAACTTTCATCCCGCTGCGCTTTAGCGCTTCGTTTACGAAGTTGCCGCTTTTCGCCTCCGTCGAGGAGAAAAATAGTATACTAACCTCGGGCAGTAAATAAGAAAGCCTCAGATATCATGTTTAAGAAAGATCTCCTCGGCTTCGCCTCGGTCAACAATTCCATGAGATCTGAGACCTTTCTTACTTTTCTCATCTTTGTGATAAATCAACAAGCATGATTTATACAGTCTGATACGTAAGCCTACAAAATACTACCAAAACCATAGTTTATGTATGGTTATTTTGACCCCACTACAATCGGAGATAAAATAATGACGTACTTCGCTGTTTAGAGATCTTACAGACGCCGTGGGTCGCAGAGGGTCGCGCTCTATAGACTTTACGGTCGCGCGAACGGTAGCATCGTCTGTAAGAGCGCTTAGCAGACCATGGAAACAGGGTTTTATTATGTTTATTTATGATGTTTAGTCAAAGTAGGACGGATCACAGAAAAGATAACCAGTAGAAATAGCATGATGAATATTTAGTTAACTTTGAGAACTAGCATGACCAAAACATACCTACTATTCAAACTAAATCGAACTTTATCTTCATAAGAATTATGACCGAATCTTCATTAAATTGTTATAGTGACCTTTTTCTGAACAAAATGTGTGAGCAGATAATATATCGACCATATAAGTGGCAAGCGGGCTGCACCTGCATGCTACATCTTTAAGGCAAAACCGGGTTTTCTGTATTCTGTGGCACGGACAAAGTTAATAATCGACGTGTTTTCGGTAAAGGAATATTTTCCTTCATTGGGTCTAAAATGAGCTAACTCTTCCTGAAGCCCTAGCATGCTACACGTGATACGGCCGTATCACGTCTTTTATCTTGTTCGTTCATGCGCAAATAGAAAGAGAACGAAGCTGTGATAGCGCTGTATCACGGTGGCATGCTACCTATGCAAGTGTTTTAGATGTCTACCTCCTCATACAACATCATCTCAGCCGATAGACGTCCACTGCTAGACAGAAGCCTCCCCCAAGAATCACCACAAAGACCGGTCCTGCGCTGCCCTCATCCAACGGGTTCCCACCGCCTTCACCAGGGCATCATTCCATTATTCTGTTACCATTGGCCTCAATATCTCTCAGGAAATCTATACTTATAAAACAGTTCTGTGACCGACTGAACGACTGACAGACATCACAGACAACGCACAGCCTTAACTTCTGTAGATAGAAATATAGATTCTACGCGGAGGATGTAGGGGTGCACTATGAAAGGATTTTTCGATATTCTAATTTCACGCGGACGAAGTCGCAGGCAAAAGCTAGGCAAAGTTAAAATTTAAAAAACCGCCCAAGTCAAAAACAAACATTTAAAAAGTAAATGGTCATTTCATAGCGGTCCTCTACGCATAAATAATTGATCTAAAATATCTTAAAGAGAGTTAAGAAGTAAAACATACATTTGCTTTCATAAAAAATAATAGGTGACCGAATTATTTGTGAATTTTTAAATGTTTGTTTTTGGAGTTGGGAGTTTTTTTAAATTTTTAATTTAATGTTATTTCATAATTTTTAAAGTTACATGAAAACTACTGAACCGATTTTCATGAAACAAAGCTAAGAACACTCTCGCCAAAATTAGCCTTCTATTTAAAAAAAAACCGCAGCGAAATCGGTCCACCCGTTAGGAAGCTACGATGCTATAGACAGATAGATCGACATAGGAGTCAAACTTATAATAACACCCCTATTATTGCGTCGGGGGTTAAAAATAAAATGTAACGGTACTAACTTGTCTCTGTTTGATGAAGGCAGCCATGAGGGGTGGATTTGACTTGAGTATCTGTAGTATCTCCTGCTGCTGGTTGTGGCTGGTGGGGGAGCGCAGCGTGGCCATCAGCTGCTGCAGCGCGCGCTGGTGCATCTGCGGCTGCGTTTGCTGCTGCTGCTGCGGCGCTGGTGGTCGCTGCTGCAATATTACAGTTCAATGCTCAGATTGCAGGTTACAGTGGAACTTATAGTATAGTCGGCTTATGAAAACCTGTACCTTGTTGTCTTTTTTTTATGTTGTCTTGGTTATTATCATGACATGAACCATGTTATTATCATGACATGAACCATGAATTGGATAAATTGTAAATAAATAATGTTCACAGGCACATAACATTGTAATGATCCCAAACGTAAGCTACTAACTAGCCCATATAACGTCCATTATTGAACCGAAATCGAACCTAGGACCTTCCGTTCCGCAGTTTGGGGTCCGGGTCATCAAATATAATAATTATATTCAGATTGTACTGTATTTTGATTATACAGATTTCAACTAAATTTCATTGCGATTTCGTGCTTACCCTTCCAGATCTGTTGGAACGGGGTACTGCTACGATAATACAAGTCGGATGCAGTAACTAGCTGGTAGCGACAAGCGACACTGAGGGCCATCAGTGCCGTGTGTTGTGTCACTTTGAATAGCACCAACACAGACGGGTGCCGTGTCGTGCGCAGGCTAATGCCCGCAGGCGAATGCGGCGTGGGTTTGATGGTTGGTTTGCACAATATCTGGACCTGACCAGTTACATTGGCTACTAACATGCGCTGTCACCATATGAATAGATATCAACCAGTAGACAAGCTTTATAAAAGCGCGCGCAACTGCAGTAGTCCCACGAAAACAATCTTAATACATTGCTACAAGGATCATAATGATGTATATAGGCTATAACTAAACGTGCTGCCGGTTTTTAAGGGGATGATCAGACCATAAAACGGATCCACTTTCTCTATAGGACAGGCTGCTCTCTATAGGTTGTTGGTCCCATATAGTTAGTTTCATGGTCTGATCATCCCTTAAAAAACCGTCGGCATAATTATTAAGAAGGACCTTGTATAAGGGTCTAGCGTAAAGGTGATTAGTGATTTACTCCGGCGCCGCGCCCCGCTTGTCTGAAGCTTGTTTTCTGGACCGGCCTCACAGAGATTATCTATCCAAGAGCTGTCGCATCCCGCGCGCCTTATGTCGGTGTCTCATGCCGGCGCCGCCTTCTCGTCGCCGTCATCGCGTGCTTACTTCTGCCGCGATGTTTTGATACAAACGTGAAATACCTAGCCCTGCAGATGAGTTTGTAGGCCGGTAACGTACCTGCAGCTGTGTGGGCGCGTGGACGGCGTGGGGCGCGTGGGGCTGGGGCTGGAGGTGGGCCAGGCGCGCGTGGTGGGGCGGTACAGTACCTGCAGCTGTGTGGGCGCGTGGACGGCGTGGGGCGCGTGGGGCTGGGGCTGGAGGTGGGCCAGGCGCGCGTGGTGGGGCGGTACAGTACCTGCAGCTGTGTGGGCGCGTGGACGGCGTGGGGCGCGTGGGGCTGGGGCTGGAGGTGGGCCAGGCGCGCGTGGTGGGGCGCGTGGTGCAGCGGCGGGGGGGCTCGGTAGCGCGCGGTCCAGTCGGCGGCGCGCGGCGTGCCCCCCGGGGGGCCCATGGCCGCCTGCTTGCCGTACGACGGCGCCTGCTGCCGCGCCGCCTCCTCCTGCACCTGCGGCACGATGCTACGCTTTACCGACGCTCAACCAATTATATTACAGGTGGACGTACAACTAGTTATCTCTATTAATATTCTCGTTACAATCGATGCTAATTTGTCGGAAATTCTTTTAAGCGGGTGTGCAATAAACGGTAACTAGACCTATAAGGATTTAACTACTTATCTGGGAATTGGATGTGACAAACGTGGAAACGGACAGACTAGACAAAACTGTAACTGGACCGGATGGGTTTGATGAATTAGTTTAATCGTCAATTGCCACCTCACAATAGCCTCGTAATTTTCGTATTAGATTATTCGATCTTTAACTCGACGAGCAGACAGAGATCTGTAGGCCTACCATGAGTTTGTACTGTAATTTACTATAATAGTATTTTACAGTGTTAACACATCATCCGAAAATTTCTGAAAAATCTTAAATCCATAATAACTCGGCAACCACTCATTTTCGACCACCAGTTAACTCGGCTTAATTTGTTGCAAAATACCTCTACTGTGACTTTTTTCAAGAAATAGGTAGTATAAAAAAGTTAATATAAAATAGTCTTTATTTCTTTACGTAGAAGAAGTATGTTCTTCTTTTCTTGTCAATTGTTCTACTATTGTGTTTCTACATTTTATAGGCCAGATATTCGGCGAGCCTGACAGCGTCCAGTGTTGCTTTATAGAGGTCCTCTCTCGTGCAGGACTGAATAGGTTCGTCGCAATAGCACTGCTTTAGTCCAGGATACCTGTACCCACAATTCCATCCACTTTGCTACTGCCAACCGAGCGAACGAGATATACGTCACTATCACTAACCTGCTGTAAGGCCTTCTGTACATTGTGCGGCAAGGTGTGTGAGGCGGGCTTGGAGGGGGGCGGGGAGGCGAGCGCGGGCGCGGAGGGGGGCGAGGAGCCGCCGGGCGCGCAGCCGCGCGTGTTCATGGCCGCCATGCGCCGCCGCAGCAGCTGCTGCTGCTGCACGCGCTGCTGCACCTGCTGCTGCTTCAGCTTCTGCTTTATGCTGCTGCAGAACGGCACCGAGCACTTGGTCTCCTGGCAGTGCTTCGCGTGGTAGCAGCACAGAGCGATGAGCTGCTTGCAGATAGGGCAGTCGCCCTTCGTCTTCCGCTTGCAGATCTTGGTGTGCTGCACGACCCTCTTCATCTTCTGGCAGGACGGCAGTCTGCAGTTGGCGTCGCGGCACTGGCAGGCGTGGACGAGCGACTGTATGCAGCGCTGGATGGAGAGCTTCCTCGCCTCCTGAGGGTTGGCCTGCTTCATGTCGCCCGGCGACGAGCCCACGTCTATGTCCAGTCCTAGCTTCTCCATCTTGTGGGGGTGGCCCTCCTTCTCGTAGCAAGGACAGCAGAGGTCGAAGTCGTCGCAGACCGTGCAGTGGTACCTATGAAAGTTACTCTATTAGTATTTTTGTTGATTTGTTTTTAATGTCGTTTTCTTTTTTTACAAACTCAATTAAAGCCAATTAGGAATTTTGTTGGTTCAACGCACACGGATGCCAATAGAATACGCATACAAATAATACAAAGGAATTTTCATTGTTCATTATTTGTAAATCATATTTATATTAAAATGTTTTGTATCACGAAGAGCTTGGATATATTGTGACGATTGTACCGACTTTAGACTTACTTAGAAACTTCTGCATTGCATCTAAACAATACGCGGATAGAATTCTTTAAAAATTTAACTAGACACCAAGGAATTATGCGTTAGCAAATTCGTCTTTCGTTACATGTAACGAGACAATTAATTTGATCTCGCCCATAAACGGTAAGTGAAATGGACACATTATGCATCTACTAACATAATTAGTAGGTCCGTCCATACACCACAATCTAGCTGGCCAGGTAGAAGAATACCATTTTAATTTATGTTTTGTATGTATTATGTTGTGTATGTGAAGCGCTCGTTGGCGTAGTGGAGCTTCGGTATTGGAAACGATCACCGAAGTTAAGCAACGTCAGGTCCGGTCAGTCTTTGGATGGGTGACCGTTTAGTGGTATTTCATCTCGAGCGTTTCCGTGCTTCGGAAGGCACGTTAAGCAGTTGGACTCGGATAGTTCCGTCAGAGTGCGTTGTAACTATTCGTTAAGCCAAGTCAGAGGCCTATTGAGGTGGCTTGAAAATTCTCTGACAGCAAGGTGACCACTAACTTGCCTCCACCAACACGCACTGGGCCCGCGTGGTGGAGTATGGCCCACTCCCTCTCACCCTTATTCGTGAGAGGAGGCCTTTGCCCTGCAGTGGGATTCTACAGGCTATAACTTACTTACTATGTATTATGTTAGAAACTGCTAATTTACCTCATGATACATTAGTGCATAAATACTATCTGAAGCTTTAAATTTTCAAATTTCAAACGTAATAGGACACTTGCTCTTCAATAAATATCAATATGTATAGATAATATTTACTAGAATTCTAAGCGTTGAGATGAAGATAAATATCTGACATTCAGAGTCTCAGTTAGAATTATTATAAGACTACTTATGTATACGTTTTCTATTGGACACGGCAGTTTGCTGCAAAAAAAACTGCTTGTAACTTGCAAGGAATGGAATTTTGACAAGCACATGATCTAGGTACAGATAATGAACTCTAAACTATTCTAGAGAAACGACATATTAGTAGAGAAATAAAATAAATGAATAACCATGATAATGTTATAGGAACGATGTCTATCCATTAGCCGCGACCAAACTGAGCGGTCATCCGCCGCTTCTCCGCGAGGCCGCGCAATGCGGTGAGGGCTGGGCTCGACCGTTCTGACCACAATAGAGAGTCGGCTCGGCCCAGCCACCCTCGGGGGCAAGTCAGCCCTTGCATCAGACGCTACGAGTCATACAAGTGCTGCCGCCAGCGGGGATGCCGGCTCAACAAGGACGCGACTATTGAACAAATAAGTTACCCCGAGTACCTGGTCTCGACGTGCGATTTACAGCTATTGCACGTGTAGACGAACTTGTCCGTGCCTTGATTGTGCAGTTCGTATAACATACAGAGTGTGGAGAACCTCGCCCGCCGCGTTGATGAAAATTCGTAATGTCGGTCGCGCGCCATTGTTAGGAACGCATCGCGCCCGTCCATAAGGTCACAGTTTACTAAAGGATCGGGGTCTTGGATTGGCTGCAATAAACATTTTAGTTCTTGTCAGTAAAAGGTAAGATGTAAACAATAATGCCCAGAACAATATCTAATTAGTATAATAAATGAATGGTCCACGGATGTATGTTGACTTGTACCTCAAACAATTTTCATAATAAATCAATAATCTGCTGTCCCATACATTTGAGTAGAGTCAGTACTGCAGTTATTCATGACCAAGCAAGCTAATTATTTTGTCGCGATTTCGATGTTGTCTTCATAGTGAACGTTGTTCAGTTTGATAGTCTAAACCACCCCTTTAAATATTAATAGGGTGTTTTGTTACATCCTATAGATGTCATTACGACCGTTTAAAGTTTTTAAAAACAGAATTATTATTCTCATTAAACGACAACATCAAGCTAGTCATCGAGATGGTAGTAAGACATTCTCACATTCTCATTCTTGTCACTTTGTCCAATCGGTGTAGATACAACAAAATCTTACCGCTAAGCTAGCAGCAGACTGCGCGGAATGTAGCCTGATAACGAAGAACACTTCCTTGTGCTTCTCCATAGTGGCGAATATCTTGGCGCTGAGGTCGCTGCCCTGCTGCTGGTCGCTCTGCTTCTTACTGTTCTTTCTTTGCGCCGCCTTCGACTTGTTGGACTTCTTCGCTTTCTTCTGACCTTTCTTCTTGCCGTCGGGGCCTTGCTCGCTCTCCTCGGACGACTGGAATATCTACAATGTATTAAACTGCATCTTAGCAAAAAATGTTTAGTAGTATTATAGTAACAATAATTGAGCGTCAACATAAAGCAGACGTTTTAAAAATAGGCTAAGTGTGTTACTAACAAAATTGTAGATTTAATGATTTTGATTATTATTGATTATAAACATGTTACAGCCATGTTGTGCTATTTCGAATCAAATTAACGTTTCCCCGGTTTGGAAGAGCGTGGGTTCAAGTACCGCCCGAGACAAATTTTTCAATCTTTAATTTGATTCGAAATAGCACAACATGGCTGTAACATGTTTATAATCAACTAGTGTTTTCCCGCGACTTCGTCCGCACAAATTATATACCAGATTTTAAGTCAGATCATAAGCTATCAAACAAAAAAAGTTTCATCAAAATCGGTTCAGTAGTTTTTGCGTGATGCGCGATCAAACAAACAAACAAACAAACAAACACACAAACAAACATACAAACAAACAGACAAACAGACAGACAAAATTTCTAAAAAAGGTTGATTTCGAGTCGGGGATATTTAAAAACCATATCGTAATCTTTTTTTTGTAAATATCTTCAATGTACAGACACAGTTCAGTTACAGTTTTATAATAGTTAAGAATAATAACAAAATTGTGATCTCAGTTGGTCGAAAATAAAGTTTTCTATTCTATTCTAATTCCCATTTAACCTCTCGCGTGCTAAGGACAGATGGGCGTATCCCTAATATTTTTGTACGCGTATCGTTCTATGGACACCTGAGCCCCTAGTTAACGAAAGTAGAAAACATAACGATTTTTTGAAAGTCACACGTACAAAT
Organism: Agonopterix heracliana; assembly: GCA_963693445.1. Lineage (NCBI taxonomy): Eukaryota > Metazoa > Arthropoda > Insecta > Lepidoptera > Depressariidae > Agonopterix > Agonopterix heracliana. Next base: position 3,822,598 of record OY856312.1, on the reverse strand, counting down.
CAGCAGTAGAAAATTTCAACATTACTGTGGAGATTATGCATCATTCGATAATGATTTTGAATTTCACGATTCAAAAATAGCGCTTCTGTTTGTAAGACGGGAAACTGTGGACATTTCTCAACCATGAGAAGGCCGATCGTGCCAAGGATTTAAAAAAATGGTTGAGTCAAAAAACACAAGAATTATCTGTAAGATTGTGTTTCAGATGTAAAGAACCTAAAAAAGTTTAAGAGGGGATGGAGCCTGTGATAATTTCACGCTTAACAGACAATAAGACAAGAGTAAGGCAGCATATATCTACGCATTGTAAGACCGTCACAGACGCGTTTAAGTAATAACAAATGCATACTGACCACTGCCTCAGCGGCTTCAGCCTGTTTTCTCTTCTCCTCCTCCTCCTGGTCCAACTCCTTGATGGATTCCTCCAGAACGTTGGGCCAGAAGTCACCCTCAAAGTACGGTAGCTCCGCCGCCGACGAGATATTATCCTCCATTGCTTGCTTAAGAATATCTTTGTAGTCTAAAATTATCCTCTCTATGATACCCTTGTCCAGCATCTTCTTATACCATTCTTGTAATCTTTTAGGCTTAGGTATTTTTTGTTCGGGCGGATGGCAGTGGAATATGTAGTCGTCGCCCTCTGAAGGCGGGCAGGCCCATATGTGAGCCATAGTGTAGCCAAGCTGCTTGGCGTAGTCTAAATATCCTAATAGAATCTCGTGGTAGACGGCTGTTCTGTATTGCCGCGGTTGGAAGAAATGTACAGAGTCTAGATATGCTATGTAAACGCGCCTCGTGTTTGGTGATGGACTTTCGCTACCGTATTCCTGGAAGAGAAATGAATGGTTAAAATTTTAAGAGAATTAGAAATTGTTTATAGGATGCCATAGATAGCGGTGGGTTTTGCGCCATCCGACAAGCGCTAGCTTAGTACCATTGGTTGTCAGTTATAGTAGATTACACACCGAGGACAGGAAAGTAAGAAAGGTCTCAGATCTCATGTAATTGTCATCTGAGGCTTTCTTATTTACTGCCCGAGGTTAGTACACTATTTTTCTCCTCGACAGACGTGGAAAACGGCCACTTCGTTTAGCGCAGCGGGACGACAATTGACGCTTTCCGCCCGGAGGGGAGAAAAGAATCTTTTTTAACAAATTTACAAAAAGTTCTATAAAAATTTGGCACTTTCCTTTCTTATATTTGTATTGTCACATTAGGTTATTCTTTAGAAACATTAAAACAATGCATATAGTAAGTACATACATAAACTCACGACCATAATTCCCTATCGGGGAGGTCAGAAGCATTGCTGCAACTATCAACTTTATGTTTAAGAATGTAGTTGTAGCAATGTTCATAAGTTTCAGGATGGCATGATGTGTCAAGTGGTGAGAGGTGGCTAGCCTTTCGCCTACATAAACACTGCACAAGAAACCTTAAATCCCTTAGTCGCCTCGTACGACACCCTCGGGAAGAATTGAGGTGGTACCCACACGCCTAATGGAATATAGTAAGTATATGGCTATAATAGTTAACAGCATGTCTTACCTGTACATGCATGCCGAAGAAACAGATATCTGCGCCGTCGACCTCCTCGAAGGCAAACAACGCTTTGGCGCGGTAGGGGAACTCGCCGCAAAGCTCGCCTGACTCCACGAACCGCCCTCTCATTCCCGGCTTCACTTCCACCATCTGCAAATTAGACACGGGTTTAGATACCTACTATTTTCACTCTCCTAGACATAATTTTATGAATGAGATTAAGAAGTAACAAATTACGATTGTTTATCTGAAGTAATGTTTGTGGTTGTGACGTAGAGCTAATAAAAAAGCCGTATGAATTACCTTATCCGACGACGCGACCACCCTGATATGCACCTCACCTGCCCCCGCCTCTTTCTTCTTGAGGAAATTATTGACTCTCGTCTCAATATAAATGCCAAGTTTCGAGGTGGGCAGTTTCTTAGCGCAAAACTTATTATCTTTTCGCTTGGCCGCTTTCTTCTTCAAACAATTATCACAGCAGAAGCCTTGGGGCCATATAGAATCGTGGTGTAATACGCATATCTGATGTTGCTTTCTACCGCAGTCCATGCATATGACAAACGGCTCTTGTTCTAGGTGATCATTCTTCATCTCTTTAAATTGATCCTTTTTTATTGCGCTGAAATATTTAAATAACGTTAAGCTGTATATCTACAGATGTTTATTATATACAGTGCGTTCCAAATTACGCCGATATCGCTGTGAGCGCGATAAATGTCGTTCCGAGTTGACGTGAGCGCGTCCACAATCGAAAACGTGACGTCATTCATGACGTCACTACCGACGCCATCTTGCAATAACAGTGCTCACGGCTCGGGGCGTTATCACTGTGAGCGAGTTGTCAAAAGTGACGTTTGTTATAGTACATTTTTGAGGGAATTTTCAAAAGTGGCGTTTGACAGTTTTGCTGTCGTACATTTTTGGTTTGTTTAGGTCTCGATTTAGGTTTCTTTAGTAGTATTTGGTTTGATTATGTTCTAAAAAAGACGAATAAAAGTTTAATAACGATTAGTGATGAAGAAAATAATAGGAATATTTGAATGTTGTGATGTGAACGGTGTGAGCGCGATATTTAGCGTTCCGAATTGATAGAACGCTATCAGCGCTGTCGGCACGCTAACGCAAATGGAACGGGCGTTAGCGCTGTAATCGCTCACAGCACTGTTTTTATGAATCGGAACATACCGATAGTGTCATTTTTAATTAATTGGCGAAACTCAACCAGGGCACTTGTTAATGATAACAGATTGCATTATCAATGTTTATAATCGGTATTGACGATTTACAAAATTATTAATATCGTGCGTATCGTACGCAGTGCGCGGCGGGCGGGCGAACATTGACCTCAGAATCATATGACCGAGCTTGGGGGGGTCGGTCATTACCACGTAATTGTGCTTAGTAACAGATACCAAATGCATTTGTTAAGTTTCGCCAACTAATTAAATTTAACCTTATATTTTAATAGAGCAATGAACAACGTATGAGTATATCGTGACGTCGGGTTTACGTGCCTATGGGCACGTTTACTTTTTTATTTATGACGTAAAGACTATACTTCTATCGTTTTAAGACAGCATTTATTTTTAAGCGTCATGAAAATTTTATAACTCGTTTCAATTACAGATAACAGGAGTCTAATATGCTGACTAGAAAAACTGATCATCCAAGTTTGTAGTTTTAATTCTATCGTTACAATGTTACGAATAATGTTTCGGATATGCATTATTTATATGTGCATAGTTTATACCAGAATCACAGGGCAATAAATTAAAAAAAAACAAACAGAGATTTTCACACGGTAATGTCAAACTGTCATCTGTCTAGTCAAAGTAGGCCCTTTACAAACTGCGATTTTTTGCAGCGATATAAACGAGCGTTTGTCAATCGCGTGACTGCATCGCTACACTAGCAATTAACAGGTGTTTGTATCGATTCAAACGCGTGATTGTTGCGATGCGCACACATGTTTGTATCGATGCTGACGCGCGTGTGCATTGCGACAAAGACTGTCGACGAATGACTGATCAAGTATTACGAATGTTTTCCGTCGATGCTGTATCGCGTTTGCATCGATGCAGCAGCGCTGCAAAAAGTTCTGTGCTTCATCATATAAATAACTACAAAACAACGATCTTTTTCTCCCCTACGGACGGAAAGCGTAAATTTTCGTCCCACTGCGCTAAACGAAGTTGCCGCTTTCCACCTCCGTCGAGGAGAAAAATAGTATACTAACCTCGGGCAGTAAATAAGAAAGCCTCAGATCACCATGTTTGTTTTTACATGAGATCTGAGATCTTTCTTACTTTCCTGCCATCGGTGTGTAATCTATTATAACTAGTGATAAGTATAAATATAAAATGGTACTCACGTTTGAGGTTGGAGCGGATCGTCGCCAAGCGTAACAGTGTCACCCTGGATGTCGTTGAAGCATTTCTGGCAGAAGGTGTATCTATCGGAGACAACCCCATACGCTTTTAGACTGTATTCGTCAAGTCCAGGTAACGGTGATGAAGCGAGCAGGAGCGAGTGCAGGGACGTGCGTGGGGGCGAAAAATTAATTAGTAAGCAATGAGAACATAAATGTGTTAGTTAGTCAGGTACATACATGTTATGGTTTAGATTTAGAGCCAGAACACAATTACATAACGGGATTTTTAATTTGAGTGTGAAGGGTACAATCAGTGGAGGAAGACTTCTCAATGTTTGAAATTGATTTTGATTATGATGTCGTTGTTTGAAGGTTGAATGCACCAAGACTGAACAGTCATGCTATCCCAAGGCACAAATGCTTTTTTACATTCATTTAAAACACTCAAATTGTTACATCAACTACACTGAAACTCTGTCAATAATATTGTTTTTTTAACTTCCTTTATTGACTCGACACAATCATTAATACTATGGAAGCATAGCATAGATAACTGAAACGTGTCATATGACGCTATTTAGCAAGTTTGTGAAGCAAAAGACTCCGATTACAAAAGCTGGTAGACGGGACAAAGACTATGTCGATGTGTTATGGGTCTAATTACAATCAATTCCAATCAGAAAAATTACAAATGTCAAATCCACAAAAACTAAGCGACTCGAAAGTTTACAGTAATAGCACTTGTTAATTTTAGTTACTGCAATTTTTGTCACACTTAGTTTCTACTCACGATATTTACATTTTTCTGGTCGGATATAAACAATAAATCACAAGGAATGCGCTAAATAAAAACAACCTTAGCTGTTGTTATTTGCACACGAAAAACTAAGAAGTATATTTAGCTTAAAAAGTACCAAAGACTAACCACTATAGGGAAACGGACATTGTTATTTCATTACTTGTAAAATCAAACTGGTATTTAATAATTTCATACATTTAGTCAAAAACACATTATTCTCATTGTTAACATTAAAACACCAAAACATTAGGATACGAAATAAACAAAACACAAAGCAAGTATTTCCAAAAATAAGTAATTCTTCGAAAACAGACTAAAATTTTTTTTACTAATTAATGTCTGTCTGTCTCCATCATTAAGGGCACCCCAATAAAAGCATTATTTTAATTTTAAAAACCCGGAAGGCATTGTTTAATCAATAATTCTGCACGGTTTGTGTCGAGTAACCAGAGAAGGCGCCAAGAAAGTGTCGCGTATGTATTGTAGTTAACTCAATATGAATGGAGAGCAACACTCGAATTACGTGCATTGTAAGAGTAAACATAGTTGTTGCTAATGAGAACAGAGTTCAGTTTGCAGGCGTAGCAAACTAGGTTTTATGAAATCTTTTTAATCGAAAATACGGAACGCGCACGCACTTTTCGAAGGGCTGGGCAATCGCGATTCTCATCGAAAATCTCAGAAGAAGGCTCTCTTTATTAGAAAATATTCACCTTAAGCGGTCTTCTTCTTAACATCTTATTTCTATACTCTGGTGTTATTTTCATTTCTTTGTTTGCTATTTCAGAAAAAAGTTATGAGCTATTCCAATTATTCCCCATGAAAATCCCCATTAGGACTTCGAATCATGTTTTCGGTGTGCAAAAAAAGGTATTGTACATTAATATCGTTAGTATTGTATGAACAGGTTTTTAAACTCTGTACTTTACGGCGTTGGGGCCACTATTTATTAATGTAATAGAGTTAAAATTTCTGTACTTCTTCACGTGATATTAAGTTTATGAAATTTTTTCTTCCGGGATTAATTTTTATATCATTTTTCCTTCCTTCCTGTCTTGTTACAGTAAAAATTTAGCAAAAAATAGCAGCTTTTCAACATTTTAATGTTAAAAGTTGTACAAATTAGTTCTTATTAGTATTATAATCCATGTTTTTCAAAACCGACATTAAAGGTTCATAAGTCAAAAGATACATATTGGAAATACTTAACTTTGTATTCTGTAATAATTTTTTCATCAAACATTTTATTAGAGCATAGGATAAACCCCACTCTCAAAAACTGGATAGAATAAATTCGGGAAAACAGACAAACTTTTAGAATACTTTTATTACAAAACATTATGACATTTTAGGTTTGGTCTCAGAGTTCGTAATTATTTCCAAAGATACATGAAACAACTTGATCAATAAGGGAAAAGGAAAGTACTTGTGTATGACGACTATAAAATGGCGGATACCAGACTACAAAATGTCTGTCAAAAACCCGCAATTATCACCACGTTCGTAGAAATCAATGACTAATCGAAATGATACCCAATTTACATATACATTAAAATCTTATTAAGTTCATATGTTCAGAAAAATATGACATTACCTTCAGGTACCAATTATGAAATTGCGCCATAGAATGAAATATTTGTCCAATAAACTGGATACTCGAAAACTTACAAAATTATGTTGTAGTTTATTATATATGTCTAGATATTTTGATTAAATTTGTCGGCATTTAGACTTTCTGGACAGATAGCACCACATTTTTCTCATCTTTTAATTTACTAATTTCTCTTATAAATAAAGCTCACCTGTTCTGGTAACTGAAGTACTTGGCGTCTCGGGGAATGGTGCAGAGCTGCTTGCCGTAGCAGCACAACACTTGGGGGTTGAACGTGTACTTGCGGCCGCAGCAGTACCCGAGGCTTTGCATTACTGGGTCTATTTCTTGCTCAAATACTTCCGATAACTGAAATTGAAGCGTCAATTGTAGTTTTGTTGTATAAAGTGACATTAGTTAAAAAAAAGACAAACATTTCTATTCTAAATTTCAAACGAGCCAAAAATAAAAAATAATGATTATACTCATCAAACTAAACAACTATTATTTTGGGATCAATATAGAAGAATGATCGGACACTTGATACGAAACGACAATTTCTTTACAACCATACTGGAAGGGAAGATAGAGGGGAAAAGAGGCAGAGGAAGACCCAGACAGAGTTATCTAGCCCAAGTGAAGGAAAAGGATGATGTCGTGTCGTATCAAGAATTCAAGACACTAGCGGAAAACAAACAAGAGTGGCGAATACTCCACCGACAAGAGCGTAGCTCTTAAATAAGATGATAATGACAAAAATTGGCTAATGATTGTAAAGAACGTATTTTAAACATTAACGTGAAAAGCTTCCCATTGTTTAAAAGTGTTTGATTCAGCAACAAGTTTAGCTCACCTTAGTACAATATCTGTAAACCCTAGAGTTCTTGCGGTTATAAAGCCACGCGTTCTCGAACATGAGCCACACGTCGTCGACGTACTCCCAGGGGTCCTTGAACTCCCCTCGGTCCAGCTTCATCTTTATCGTCGACAAGTCTATCGGTTTCGTCACGATATCGAAGTAGTCCGGAATGCCGAGAGCCTGCGCGTCGACCGGCTGCCGGAACGGCAGCGACTCGGGGTCCTGCCGGAACAGCTTCTCCAGCGTCGGCATCAGAGCCTGCCGGAGCTCCTCCGGTTTGAAGGCGAAGTTGCGCTTGGGGCCGGTGCCGGAGCCGCCCTCGCCGGCGGCGCCGGGCTCCGGCGGCTCCTCCTTCACCTCGCGCTTGATCTCCTGCTTGACGGTGAAGTCGGTGCGGTCGAGCTCCTTGTCGTCGGGGGTCTCGTCGCGCATGCCCTTGCCGCCGCAGTCGCCGTCGTCGGGCTCCTCCTTGACGCGGGGCTCGTCGGGCTCGCGCTTGACGCGCACGTCGGCCTCGGGCGGGCTGTCGTCGGCCTCGGCGGCCGCGTTGAGGGCGGCCATCTGCGCGGACACGCTGGCGGGGCGCGAGGCGGGGCGCGGGTCGGGCGCGGGGCTCGGGTGCGCGTGCGCGAGCGCGCCGGGCGTGGCGGGCGTGCCGGGCGGCGCGCCGCTGAGCGGGCCCTGCGAGGCGCCCTGCGAGGGCGACGGCGACGGCGCAGGCTCGCCGCCGCGACCGAACCCCGAGTGGTTCATGAAGGGGCTGGCGACCGGCCCGCCCGACAGCCGCGCCTTCACGTCGGGCTGGTGGCTCGGCGACGCGAGCGGCGCCGGCCCGTTGCTCTGCATCTGCGGGTACTGCGGCGCCGGCGACATCATCGGCTGACCGAAGGGCGACATGCCCGGGTTGCCGACGCTGCCCACGCCGCTGACGCTTCCGCCGTTCGGCGTTTGCGGCATCTGACGATGAGATAGGGATTATTTATACGGAAAATGTTTAGAGTCGACAACAAATTAATTTTTCTACGTCGGGCTCGGAAATATTGTACGGCGAAACAAAAGATGTTCCAACATTTATTATTAAAATTTGAGCACCCCCGATAGACGTAAATAAAAATAAAAAAATAATAAAAAGGAGGAATACATACATAGTTACACACCTGGTTGGGACTAGGGCCGGGCGGGCCGACCAGATTGCCCTGGAAGGCCATCCTGTTGGAGGGCATGCCGAGCGACATGCCGGGCGAGGGTATCCGCATGCCGGGCAGGGGCTGGGGCGGCATGGCGGGCCGGGACAGCCCAGCCACGGTGTTGGGCGGCGGGGGCCGGACGCCCGTCATCACTCCCCCGGACATCACGTTCACAGGTTGTTGTAAATTCTGCTGTTGCTGCTGCTGCTGTAGTTGCTGCTCCTTTCTCTTCTGTCTTTTTTCTTCTAATTCTTTCTGTATCTTGTATATTTTTTCTGCTAGTAGGTGGTAGTATTCGGAGCGTGTGCTCGCCATTTCGTACATGTCTCCTTCTACCTTTCTCGCGTAGGCTACTAAGTTGTGCATTCGTTTGTCTAGCATCGCAGTCGGGTCAGGCGTCGGGAAGATAGCTTGCACCCTAAGGATACAGTCACAGGTCAGTATCGGAAAGAAAAATCTAAATTTTTAACAACACTCACTGTTAACTTGTAAACTATAAATTACCTACAAAAACATGATAACAAAAATCCAATAAAGAGTGTTACGTGTGATAGTATTGAACATAATGATATACAACTTTTATGCATTCTTTGATTCAAAATAACTATATTTTAACTAACTCAAACCAAAGACTTAAAAATATAGAGTTCTATTTATTTTAACCTATTTTCTAATAATCTGAACGAAAGGATTTTCAACTTTTACTGAGAAAAAAATTCTATAACGGATAATCGATAAGGTATAAGATGTCACATAAAATCGTGTTAATAATAGGTACTTACAGTTTATGAACAAGATGGTTTCTGAGATCGGCTGTTATAGACTGGTGCCACTCCTTCGTGCCTGACACGGGGTTGGCGGTGACCGGCCCGCCGCCGGGCAGCTGCAGCGTGCCGGCGCCCATCTGTGACCACGGGCAGGCACACGCTTTACATTTAGGCTCACAATAGACACTATTAGACAGAGTGGCGGACAGAGTTACGGTACTAGTGAGACGTGGATGTTCTGAGGTTTCAGAATGTCTCTCACTGCCCCCTCGGGGAATAAAGTCGGGGGCATATGCTTATGCTATAGATACTAGTATGTAGTATTACTAGTATGTACTTGTTTTATTATTTTGTTGCTAGGGCTTGGTCACCGACAAATAGGTACCGCGACCTGGGTAGATCTATTGTATCTGTCACACGGGACCTAAAAGTCATTTTCTAGGTCAACGGATTTCATGAACCGTGTTTCGCTTTTTATGGAGTGGCCTGGAGGAGCTGTGGTGGAGAAAGCGGGCCCACGATGGTCACGTCCCTTGGTTACGACTAAGAAGAAGTTACGCTTTTGGAAGAGAGATCCCTAATGTCAATAGATGTTACTACGTATCCACTTAGATGGCGATTATACTACTCTCTACTAGTATGTATATAGTTAGGTACTACATCCAGAGCGGTCATTCCCTCCCGCACCTCACCCCCGCACTTCGGGGGTAACTTTAGGGTAGCCGACGTTTAGACTAAGACTTTAGTGTTTTTGCCGTTGTGTTCTGTGTGCATTCGTACACAGGCGCACACATAGGCCGCAAAGATATAGCGCGAAAATTTATTTATTTATTTTATTGGAAAACCAACAGCAATACAATACAGTAGTCACAAGAGTATAAAGCAGAAAGCCAATAACAGAACAATTGAGGCCGAAGCCCAAAAACATTTGTATCGAATGAACGCGCCTTTACAAAAGGCGTCTGTAACTTGTTATATGCTTATTATTAGGCGATAGTTTACTGTTTATACCAGGGCTGGCGTGATTTTCCCCGACCCCAAAAACAGTGGGTTAACTGGGTAAAACCCATCTGAAAAAACCCCCGAGTGTTTTCGACTAAATTTAAGTTTAAGGGCCTGTTTCACCACTTCTTAGTAAGTTCTTGTTAGCTTATCCGATAGATAGTTTGACACAATTTGTATGAAAGATATGTCAAAATATATGTCGGATAAGCTAACAAGAACTTACTAAGAAGTGGTGAAACAGGCCCTAAGTTTTTAATGTAAGTCTTAGACAAAAAATCAAGTAAATTCAAATAAAGATGTAAAGTTGTATCAAATCCTACTTTTAATATTTTTTTGTAATAACTGATATATCTAATTTGACAGCTTGTTATGTTTGTGGATCTATGGCCAGGAATATACGTGGAATTTAGTTTCCGATTGTCTGATCAGTAGGTGTACCATGAGTTTTCACCGTACTTACTACTGTAGTAACGTCACCAATTTTGTATTGAATTTCGTACAGCGCTCCTAGTGGTTACGTTGAGAACTAATTTCTGTCATATGAATTGGCGACGTAACTACAGTAGTAAAGTACAGGGAAAACTCATGGTAGGCCCTCCGACTATCTGATCGTATTAACTCGATACACATCCGATTCTTGAGTCCGACTTTTTCTGAACTCGGTCGCTGTCGACCTATCATACGGAGCAGAAAGAAAAGAAGCCCGATCCCAGCAAGTCTAAATCGCCAAAAAACTCGAGCTAAGTAGCCTAAAGTCGCCTAATTTTTTTCCCATGTAATATAGCCTAAAGTAGCCTAAAAAAACGAAAATTGGTCTAGTAAACAGTGATTTTTTTGCTAGATTGGCTGTTCGCGACAGAAAAACATTTTTTAAACACTACTAAAGTTGGCCGCACTTTATTGACACAACAACAGTTTTTACACACTTATTTCCAGATTGTTCTTGATGTAGCCTAAACTCGCTGGTTACAATTTTTGAGATAGCCTAAACAGCGATCGGTCGCCAATTGCATTTTTTGGTCCCCAAAAGACCCCCTAGTGTAGCCTAAGTGGCGATAAATCGCCTAATCTGGCACCACTGCTGTCAAGTCGTAGTCGGAGGGAGGGAGTTTTTGGCGGGATTTGATAGCTGACGTTTGGAGTCCTCATATTTCATCGAATTTTTATTGTTTATAGTGAGTTTTGGTTCGTAAAATTGGTGTTGTTTTGCGTAACAAAGTGTCGTGCAAGTGAACAATATACAGTTCAGTGAAATATGATGGTGCATGGGTCGTAAACAGGTAAAGCGTTCCGTGATTTTAGCGCGGCAAAGCGGTCGGTTCACCTCTTTCCTGTGGACTTCTCTGTTTTTCCTGCGTCTTTCGATTGTCTCCAAAAACTCCAAAGAACCATCAAAACGTCGAATACCAACGTTTTAATGTGAAAACAGAATAAAAATAAAATAAGATTTAGCCAAAAGGTCTAGTAGCCAGGCTAGTAAATAAATTGAAAAAAAAAAAAAAAAAAGTCGGAGGGAGGAATCGGACGTCTATTTTGTTTGTCTCTGTGAAGAAGTATGCAAACCGCGCCTTCGGACAACCAGACCGACATTAAATCGTACGTTGTTTGCGACTCGACGTCCGATCCGAGTGTATTGAGTGTACAGAAAATTATATGGCACGAACGCCTTCCGATTGTCTCAGACTATGGAAAAATCTAACGTGTATTCCCGGCCTATCGGCTGAACGCATTTACATGAAACTTCGAACGCAATGCAATAACGCAACATAACTTACACCATATTTATATTACATTTTATTTAAATTCATGGTTGGTAGCCAGGCAGTGTTGCTTCTCTATTCAGTGCTTAATAATTAACATTGATATCTTAAATAAATGTAAAACCCGAATAGTTAATTATTGAAAAGACCATTGTTTTGCCAACCCTGGTTAATACAATGTAAAGTATGTCGGGCTATCCCTGTGAGAACATGCCCTGCTGCATGTTGGGCCCGCCCTGGGGCAGCACGTCGCTGAGGCCGAACTATTGGTTAATACAATGTAAAGTATGTGTACTCACAAGCTGCTGGGGCTGCAGGTCGGGCTGTCCCTGTGAGAACATGCCCTGCTGCATGTTGGGCCCGCCCTGGGGCAGCACGTCGCTGAGGCCGAACTATTGGTTAATACAATGTAAAGTATGTGTACTCACAAGCTGCTGGGGCTGCAGGTCGGGCTGTCCCTGTGAGAACATGCCCTGCTGCATGTTGGGCCCGCCCTGGGGCAGCACGTCGCTGAGGCCGAACTATTGGTTAATACAATGTAAAGTATGTGTACTCACAAGCTGCTGGGGCTGCAGGTCGGGCTGTCCCTGTGAGAACATGCCCTGCTGCATGTTGGGACCGCCCTGGGGTAGCACGTCGCTGAGGCCGAACTATTGGTTAATACAATGTAAAGTATGTGTACTCACAAGCTGCTGGGGCTGCAGGTCGGGCTGTCCCTGTGAGAACATGCCCTGCTGCATGTTGGGCCCGCCCTGGGGCAGCACGTCGCTGAGGCCGAACTATTGGTTAATACAATGTAAAGTATGTGTACTCACAAGCTGCTGGGGCTGCAGGTCGGGCTGTCCCTGTGAGAACATGCCCTGCTGCATGTTGGGACCGCCCTGGGGCAGCACGTCGCTGAGGCCGAACTATTGGTTAATACAATGTAAAGTATGTGTACTCACAAGCTGCTGGGGCTGCAGGTCGGGCTGTCCCTGTGAGAACATGCCCTGCTGCATGTTGGGCCCGCCCTGGGGCAGCACGTCGCTGAGGCCGAACTATTGGTTAATACAATGTAAAGTATGTGTACTCACAAGCTGCTGGGGCTGCAGGTCGGGCTGTCCCTGTGAGAACATACCCTGCTGCATGTTGGGACCGCCCTGGGGCAGCACGTCGCTGAGGCCGAACTATTGGTTAATACAATGTAAAGTATGTGTACTCACAAGCTGCTGGGGCTGCAGGTCGGGCTGTCCCTGTGAGAACATGCCCTGCTGCATGTTGGGCCCGCCCTGGGGCAGCACGTCGCTGAGGCCGAACTATTGGTTAATACAATGTAAAGTATGTGTACTCACAAGCTGCTGGGGCTGCAGGTCGGGCTGTCCCTGTGAGAACATGCCCTGCTGCATGTTGGGCCCGCCCTGGGGCAGCACGTCGCTGAGGCCGAACTATTGGTTAATACAATGTAAAGTATGTGTACTCACAAGCTGCTGGGGCTGCAGGTCGGGCTGTCCCTGTGAGAACATGCCCTGCTGCATGTTGGGACCGCCCTGGGGCAGCACGTCGCTGAGGCCGAACTATTGGTTAATACAATGTAAAGTATGTGTACTCACAAGCTGCTGGGGCTGCAGGTCGGGCTGTCCCTGTGAGAACATGCCCTGCTGCATGTTGGGCCCGCCCTGGGGCAGCACGTCGCTGAGGCCGAACTATTGGTTAATACAATGTAAAGTATGTGTACTCACAAGCTGCTGGGGCTGCAGGTCGGGCTGTCCCTGTGAGAACATGCCCTGCTGCATGTTGGGCCCGCCCTGGGGCAGCACGTCGCTGAGGCCGGGCGGGCGCGCGCCGGCACGTAGCGGAGTGCGCCCGAACCCCGCCGCGCCCAGCGACGACACCGACGTGGGGCACGTTATGCCCAGCGCTTCGTACGCGCGCTGAGGGGGTTACCGATGCATTCATTAGGACGTACTTTCAGCGCATGATTAAATATCCCTACATATCAGAAGCTTCATACAAGCGGCCGACGTCAGTGCACTCACTCAGGCGAGCGCGGTACGTACGAACATTTACAGACATTGTGGCAGAGTTTGTGCATCTATTCGCACGTCCCGCAACGCGCGCTCGGTGTGAGTGCACCGATAGCAGCCACTAGTTTGAAGCTTCGGATCTGTAGGGATATTTAATCATGTGGGTTCAGTAAGGTTCACACATGGTGAAACACATGATTAAGAAAATATGTATTTTTGTTCATCTTTATCATCAGGTTTGATTTTGATGTGATGGCCGGCTGAGTATTTTCTTCATGCTAGACTGGTGAATGAATAAAATAAAGTTATTCCTCGCAGTAAAACACTGAAGCCATTCAAACGCGACTCCAAATAGATCTAATAACAAAACACAGAAAAAACAAATGACTGGCAGAGTTAATAAGAAAAAGGACAGATATAAACAAAAAGCTCGTACCTTCATGTCAGCCCCCTGCGTGTTGACGACGGGCGCGCTGACTACAGGCGCGGGCGCGACCGAGGAGAGCGGGTTCACGCCCATCCCCCCCGCCGGCGCGCCCCCACCCCCGCCACCGCCAACACCCGCCGGCTGCGGCGCGTGCGTCACCGCCGCCGCTGCAATATACACTCTGTTACAATGCATGACGGTGGAAACTCGATGACAACAACTAGACAAGAGTTATCGAAACGATCTCGCCGACCAAAAACAGTAGAATAATGCAAGGACAGCCCAATGTGGAAGAGCAAAAGAGCACAATGCATTAAATGTAATGTAAAAAGCGACAAGGTTATTCAACTCACCGTTCATGCTATTGGTTCTAGTCTTGTCTGCTTGTTTGAGAGGTAAGCAAACAGGACAGTCATTTTTATTACAATGTTTCCAATGATTAATAATTTGTCTCGATGACGAACAATGTGGCACCCCACAATTTTTGCCAGCCTAAAAACAAAAGGTACAGACATTAATAAATATAAAACTATCAAGTTTCACCGATCCGAGCGTGACATAGACAAGTCGAAGTGAAACTTACTTGACAGGACATCATGTGATTTAGGACCCCCTTCATAGTTTTGCAGTGAGGCAGCAAGCACTGCCACGCCTCGCCGTTGGACTGCGACTCTCTCCGCTGGCACTTGTGCGCGTGCAACAGCAGCACCAGCTGCTGCTGGATCAGCTTGCGCTTCTCGGGGTCCGCGAGGGAGCCGGAGGCGGGGGGCTGGCCGGGCTGGCCGCCGCTGGCGCCCTGGGTGGCGGCCTGCGGCTGGGACTGACCGCCGGCCGGCGCACCGGGGGTCTGCGGCGAGGGTGCGGGGGGCACGGCCTGCGCCGCGCCGCCGCCGCTCGCGTCGCCCGGCGGACCGAACCGCACCCCCGGCGGCCGCTGCGCCGGCGGCACGGCCGGCCCCTGGGGGGACTGACCGTACGCCGGATGGTACGGCGCTAGCGGATGCCCGCCCCCGCCGGGCGTCTGCATGCGAGGGTGGTGCTGTAACGTCGTTCTCATGACGGGCGCTTGCATGCCCACACCTACTCTTCCGCCCAGTGGTCCATTTTGCATAGGCTGAAAAAATTTCTATGTAACTACAAAGTTCTATTCTGATTAAATTTGATTCAATAGCCTGTAAAGAAGACCGGTACGACGCAAATCAGAGGATCTATTCCTATCCCTGAATGAAATCTAATGAATTTATTTATGGAGATGATGGCCCTATCAGTTGAACCTTACCTGCCCGTGAGGATGATGTAGAGGCGTCCCGTGATGGTTGTTCCCCATGAGCGTAGGCAGTTGCTTGTTAACATTGTTGATGATCCCGCCGCCGAGCATGCTCGCGCCGGCCATATTGCTATTCGTCACGATCATGTTGCCCCCAACGTTTCCTACATTCATTCCACCTGCA
This sequence comes from Agonopterix heracliana, assembly GCA_963693445.1. Taxonomy (NCBI): domain Eukaryota; kingdom Metazoa; phylum Arthropoda; class Insecta; order Lepidoptera; family Depressariidae; genus Agonopterix; species Agonopterix heracliana. The sequence goes on along the minus strand of OY856312.1, from coordinate 3,806,833 downwards.
GAATGGTTCAATTGTTAAATGTAGGGACCAAAACAGGTGGCAAGTGGAAAAAACATGTTATTTATTACAACACAACCAAGATTATCGGTCCATGTGGAACAAAATTTCAAGCGTCAGCAGCAATTTAAGTCAACCTGTCTGATAAGAACGACAGGCCAGCACACAGGACACAAAAACAGCAGATAAAATTAGCATATATACGCTTTTGTCAAAGATAGGTTGGAACGCGCAAGGAGAAGAACTCCCGCGTATACACTATTTTATCCATTTCTGACCTTACTCACGCCTAATTGGATCAGCAAGGTAACTTGAAAAACTAACACATTGTGACTAATAAAACAAAAAATGTTACAAACCTTGAATGGAACTCATTGGCATGTTAGAATGCAGTTGATTTGGATGACTTGTATTTGGCATAAGTTGTGGGTGTATGCCACCCATCAGGTCCTTTGACACAGACACGTTAGGAGGTGACTGCAATGGACTCTTACTTCCTAAACTACCCAATCCTAATGGATTGTTGTGGCCCACTAAGCCTTTGTTGCCCTGTGAAAAGACCAGCACACGAAAAAATCAATTAGTATGCTGTTAAGCAGAAATCTGGTAAAATAATAGTAGATTACTCACCGAGGGCAGGAAAGTAAGAAAGGTTTCAGATCTCATGTAATTGTCAACAAACATGTGATCTGAGGCTTTCTTATTTACTGCCCGAGGTTAGTCTAGTATTTTTCTCCTCGAAGGAGGTTTAAAGCGGCAACTTCGTTTAGCGCAGCGGGACGAAAATTGACGCTTTCCGTCCGGAGGGGAGAAAAAGCATTTTTAATGCATACTTAACTTGGTTTACAGAAAGTTAAAGTTTATGGTCAGAACATAAGTTAGACAAGATAATGCAACCAATTAAATATTTAATAATTGTTTATTTAAAACCAAACAAAGCCAGATACAATAATAGGTAACAAAATTAATAAATCTATACTTATGGCTATAATTTATTACGTAGGGTAGCGTTGGTGCTTCCGTAAGTTAACCAACAGATTAACCTGAGATGAAAAGTCTAAAACAAAAACGAATACTGACTGTAAAGACCTCTTTAAAACATATTTCCCAAATATCGCCGGTAGTGATATGGGAAAATATATTCCCGTTTGATACTATCACCATGGACAAATAAATAAATATCAGTCATTCAGCCAAGAAGTTTAGTTTGTTCAGAGTTGAGTAGCATTTAGTGAAACAAAACCATAATATCCAGACACTCACTTGTTGTATAAGGTGATTGTTGATCTGTCTCTGCATGGCAGCCGTAGGATCATCTCCGTTCAGCTGCTGCTGCATTTGTCCCCCGGGCCCCGGCCCTTGGGCTGGGGGCTTGGGACCCGTGACTCCCGGCTGTTCGCCCCAAGAACCCCCCATGAGCTCATCTGGGAGATCCTTTTCAAGGTCGAACATGTCAAGGTTTGAGAACCCATCTGGAGGAGAAAACATTTTTATAAAATAACTGGAGATGGTATAATAAAAATAAAATTAGCATTATTCCTGAACATGTATTAACAAGGTAGTCCTGGCAAAGTGTCTGAATCATTTTGAACTAAGATGGATACATTTTGAAAGGGAATAAGGTAATGAGTTTATATAGCTTGTGAGTAGATGAGCAATAAATTTCAATTCAAGAGCCATGTTTAAAGGTCCTCCAGCATTTTTGTACAGACCGTGTCATAGTATATTTTCCGGTTAATTACATTTCTTGCTTTTTGCGGCCACTTGGACGGTAATTTTTATAGGCAACATATGTTAATTTTACTAAGCCACTTCTGTCCTATGGCCTTTTGTAAGTTAATTAAAAATTAATTTTACTGCCATAAACATTAAAAATTATCTGATATCAATTATACTTTATTTTACACCAAAGAACATAGTATGGTCTGGTATGTATATTGTTATAAGTTTGTATGTTCATATGAAAACAGTTTCTTTGATAAAGAGGGGTCCTCAGCAGTAGCTTGATGTGCAAGCCTGTCTTTAGTCTGATGTTTTTGTACTGCGGTTGATATCATGAGCTGTTTTATACAGATATGAAGGCTGTTTCACGAATGTACATACTTCGAAAATGTACATGCCTATTACAGTTAGAACACATTTTCAAGTTTAATAAGGCCCAATATGACATACAGCCCTAATACATTTCTTTTTTGCTATAAACACCCTTGATAGTGATACCATACCTAAGGATTTATGTTATGTATCCATGGTAAGGAGATAATACAATCTTTCGGGAAGCTCTTTTGTCAGCTAAGGACATACACAAATCAATTTATTTTACAAACCAATTAATTAAAATATTATATGAGTTAAGCTATAACCCCTTGGTATGGACATGTATTTTATTGCTTAATTCAGATTATTTCAGATACATGGAAAAAATTTAACACTAATTAAATTAATCATAAACCCAGTTTTTATTGATTACTAGGTAGATTCTGCAGTGCTTGGTAAAAAAACGAGTGAGATCAGAAAATTAATCTATTTGACCCCATCACACCGTAAGACAAAATAATTAAATCCGTCTCTGACTTAGAAGATCATTTGTTTCATATAATAGGAGTACTTTAGATTTATTTATTACTTGTTATTGCCAACTATGTTTAAAGAAAAATAATTTTCTGAAATTAAAATACACCAACATAAACTATGTAGGTGTATTTAATTTCAGAAAATTATTATGTTTATGATTTTTTTTATTTAGAACAAGGATTTTTATTAAGGAGGACCCTGAATTATATGTTATATAATTTTATTTATAACTAGTGTTTTCCCGCGACTTCGTCCGCACAAATTATATACCAGATTATATATACTATCAAACCAAAAAAGTTTCATCTAAATCGGTTCAGTAGTTTTTGCGTGATGCGCGAACAAACAAACAAACACACTATTTTGTCAATAGATGGCGCTGCACGTCATTTAAATCGCGCTATCGAGTGTCATTTGAATTTATATGAAGTGAACCGCTACTTTTTTGTTCCTTATGGTTTTACGGTTTTATAATAGTTAAGATACAATACAATTGTAGTCCTTTCATGCACTCATGAAAGACATTATTTTAGGTTTTAACAATATTCTTATTGGGTAGATAAATATGACAAATATACATACAATTCAGGGTCTTTCTTAATATGGTGATGGTTTTTTAAGGGGATGATCAGACCTTCAAACTGAATGACTTTTTCTATGGGAGAGACTTTCTCTGCTGTTCCATACAAAACTGCAATCCTACTCAACTCAATTATACAACTTGTTATTGAATAAGCGCAAAACCTCACACCCCGACAGATTTATAACGAAATAATTGCATTGAAATAACAATTTAATTATTTTATTAATTCAAATTTAAAGTTATTCACATTTTAAATTAACATACAAAAATGATTTGTTATTATTTCAGCAATGAATGAAAGCGCTAGTAGCGTGCTCATGGAAACAGTTAAAGAATATTTTATTGGTAGTTAGTAGGGTGAGCAAACTAGAGTGGTCTGGCCTTGCAGGTCTACAACACTCCAAGAAATTTATCAGCAATGTGACAACTCGTGTCTCAAAGTTCATATTGAACAACAGCAGGAGCAAGGCTCGTGCCATCGTCGGAGCCCTCACTGGGCACTACGCCACAGGCGCGATGATGCACAAAATGAAACTCACTCTAGATCCCAGCTGCCGAGCATGCGGAGAGGATGAAGAAACCATGGAACATATTCTTTGTGACTGTGATGTCTTGGCGGCAAAACGCATGTGCCTCCTCGGAGATGGATACCCAAAACCGGGAGATCTTAGGTTTTTTCCCCTCAATGGTATTGCCTCCTTCATTGACCATGTATTTGAAGGGTGAGGAAAGCAAAAAGTATTGGGGCTAACACAAAAGATCCCACTGGGTCGAAGTGTTGCTGGCCTGCCAGCCCCCACAACAAGATAAGATAAGTTAAGATAGTAGGGTGAGTGTGCCCGTGCGGTGGGTTGACATAGTAGATTTGATTAGAGTTCAGTATATTTTATAAATTATACAAAAAAAAACATTTATTATTTAGAAAAAATGTTGAAATCTTGATAGTAAAATGTTGTTCTCGATTCTAAACAAATTATTTTCTAGTCTTGCATTTATTTATTTACACATAGGATGGCAGTTTTTTTTACGTTTCGACTGTTTCGATGTAGAGGTGACCCATACAGAAAGACCTACAGTTTGATGGTCTGATCAAACCCTTAAAGTTGGAACCTGTATATGGTGGGGTGCAAACAAGGGGGTCATTTCTTTATTTGAAGCTACAAAGGTTCAATAATTATTAACCCTGGAACAATCCACATTGGGTCATCATATACATATGGGTATATGTATTGCGGATATTTTTAAAGATAAACATTGTGTAAGATTTATAGTTCTCTCAGTAGCTGAAGATAAGATCTTATAATAAAGTTTCTTACAGCACCTCAGTGGTAGAGTGGCAGCGACGAGCAGTAGGTGCAGGTAAAGTTTTAAAAGGTTTATACGACCCAATACAATATAAATTCTAATGTAATTATTTTGTGTTAAGGCAATGTGGCAAGTTTTCTTTTACTTGGCATATGCATAAGCATATTCTCACGACCATATTCCTCGAGGAGGTAGTCAGAGATATTCTGAAACCTCAGAACATCCACGTTTCACCAGTGGTATCGAAACTCTGTCCAGTGTGACAGCGGGTGAGCCCGTCGCCACTTATAATGGACAGTGGGTACAATACATGCCCGAAACTGAAGCATGCATGTTTCCTCACGATGTTTTCCTCGGTTCCTCATTTTACTTGGTATTTCATCAATTTCATATTCAATTATATCATAATAGAAAAGCCAGATTCAAAAATATTATCGTTATCTGTATGCTTCAGATAGAAGTCCTAATTATTTAAATTAAATTAAATTAAAAAGTCATGTATTGCCTCAATTTTTCTTACAGTCTAAGTACATAAAAAAAGTATTATTACACAATTGAGACAAAAGGTCGAGGCTCAGCCTGTGCTGGCACGGGGTTGAACCCGCGCAGCACTGATTTTCAGCCCCTCCTTTTTATAGTTATTAAGCTAAAGTTAATCATTTTAACGGATTCTTACCGCTTAACTCTCAAAAACGTTATTCTTAATTTTTTGTTGGGTTCTTTAAGATTGTTTAGTAAAAAGTCAGTTTAAAGTATTATTCAATTTAGTAAAAGATTACAGTATTTTATTTTACAAACAAAGGCATTAAATCTTCAAAACTAATAAGATTTTACTTTATTTTATTTAAAATAAGCACTACCTACACACAGTGGGTGGGTCAAGATCACTCTGACCCAATGTCATCCTGGTGTGACAGTTTTCTCCCAGGATGACACTGGGTTAAAACAGGAAATATTGTAAATCATGTGATGGCCAAGAGAGGGACGGAGGTCAGTAGGCAGACACCACTAGCACATTGGTCTGATAACATAGTGGGAGTGACGGGTTCCCATTGGATCAGATTAGCACAGGACCGTGAAGAATGGCGAAATAAAAGGGAGGCCTATGCCCAGCAGTGGGTTGAAGTAGGCTGATTTTTTATTGATTATATATAAATACATCAATCAATCTGAATAATCCTTGTCAAATGTAATTACTGAATGGATTTGACTTGTGAACCTATTTAGATGTAAAATATATTTTATTTTGTAGATAAAATAAAATGAATCAAAATGGAAATACAGAATAAAAACAAATTAACTCCACTGCAAGGATATAAAAGCAGGGTGATGTGTTGAAAAAAAATAAGGTTTTGGTATAAACACAATATTAGCACATTTTCAAATTCAACTAGCATCAGCATTTTGCGAGATAATCTTAATTTGCACACATGCATACATAAACTCACGACCATATTACCTTTCAGGGTGGTCAGAAGCAGCAATGATCGCGGGGTGATCTTAATTTAAATTAGTAAAAAATACTGAACAAGTTTTTCACAAAAATCATTTGTAAAATAAATGACTATTTATATCATAGGAGGATATACCAAGGATAAGAAATTAAATAGCATAATTATGATATATTATATCAGTGAATCATTGAAAACCTTTCCTGCCGGTTTCACTAAATGTGGAACATGGTGGGTCCTATTCCACTCATGCCCAGTATGAGTCAGTGAAGTTAATTATTTACTTCTATGGTCTTGCTGCAAAACTTTTCAAGCCACTGAGGCCCTGAACTTGTGCTAGGTATCTGTGTTGCTGAGATATAATAGCCTGCAAACAACTTGGCAAAAGCTTGACTGCACAGAACAAAATTCTTCTTCTTATCGTGTGGGCAAGCCCTGGTGTCAGAGTTTTTTCAGACCGCCTTACGGCCTCTGACGTGGTTTTTATGTAACGACTACTAGGTACCATCAGAGATAGTAATAGCCGGGACCAACAGCTTAACGTGCCATCCGAAGCACGGAATCATCTTTCTTTTCGGACAATCAGGTGATTCAGCCTGCAATGTCCTACCCAACTGGGGAAACAACAGAACAAAATTTGTAGGTGATAACGCTAATGCACACACCACTCACCCCCGCCCCATTGGTCAAGTTGTTTGCTAGGTAATGAATACAATTTTGGATTGTTAATAATTATACCTTAAGCGAAATAGGTGCAGAGATATTGTTTAGAAGAATATGAGCCTAATCATATCAATGCCAATAAAATAATATAAGATAGCTAATAGTAGCGTATAGCACTTTGAAATTTAACTTTGGCGCAAGTGGGGCTAAGAGTATTAATAAATAGGCACCAATATCATGATATATTAAATGTGTTCCAAGATAGACATAAACAATACTTTTCTAAGAATTCTAAATTATACATACCCAGTAAATATTACTTTGTAATAAATTTAAGTCATATAATAATTTTAGTAGAGATATTTGTATGTATTTTTTTAAATGTTTGAAAGAGAAAGTGTCTTTTATGATATCAGAAAGATATGACATTGAATTTATTTAAGTTCCAAGCATGCACTGAGAGGTTATAAATTGATAAAATCACGAAGAACAAATTTAATTATAATCGTAAATGTTTATAAGGGATAGGTCAGTTTGTGAATGGTTATTAGATTTATGTAGGTCATTAATTTTAGCAACTGTATTTGCAAATCTTGAATTAATTTACTTTGTTTTTGGAATTGTGTACTTTCTTTCAGTCATTATCTAGACATATTTACTGAAGAAATTGGTCTAATTTAATTGAATTACATTGAAATTGAGTAAAACATGTTTTTTTTTTGAGGTTGACCCATAAATCAAAAAAGCTGTTGGATTGTTGATAAACACTGTTTTTCTGCTTTTTTTACTTGATCTTTGTATTTCAAATTATGTGTAAGAGAAGAATCCTACAAAACATTTTTTATTCCCTCCAATATAAACCCATGAACCAAGTTGATTTTGCAAGTTATATAGCAAAGTGTTCTAACAGAAAACCTCTGCCTTTGTAAATATATATTGCAGCTACCATATCGGCACGTTTATTACCACTATTTCACGGGCTCAGAACCAATAAATACGACGCAAATCTTGCGAGGCGCTAACAAGAGCGAACACAAAATGTCAAAACGCAGCCCGACCGTAATGACAGAACACTGGGCTAACTCTTGCTAAACATGTGTAAAACAATGCAATACTCACCCGCGGAGTCCGAGGGACCCTGGAATGGGTCCCGGATCATTTTAGCCCGCTTGTTGGGCGGCTCATCCACATGATGATCGGCCATGGCTCTGTTTACTAAACGTAAGCCGTCGTGAATTTTTCGGCCCGCCGATTCAAATAACACTTTTATGTCTTATATCTTCAAGAAATAACATTTTATAGCGATTTGTCATCCATCATAACGAAATTCACCCACATCCCGATCGTTCGATGTCCTCCGCACCGCTGAAGGCACATATTAGAAATTCTCACTCAAGTATTCGCCATTACAAAGCTCGGAATCGAACGAAGAGCTACACAGACCCTCTCACCATCTTCCGACGGAACTAGCACAATAAATGAAAACAATATCACCAGATTTTCGCTACTTTATGGAACTTATTTTACCGATCGAACGATACGATTTCACTTAACACTTTAAAATACACGGAATGGTACAGTTTATGATAAAATGATGTAAGAAAAAACAGAAAATTTACACGACAAATTCCGAAATTCTTCTCAGTCTCTCCAGCGCAAAATGGCGGCTGTTGATGAAAACTTTTTCTACGCTTGTCAGAAAATGTCGGCCTATAAAGAGAGACGTGCCCTGATTGGTCCGCGCACACCACGTGACTGCCGGAAGTAGCTATTTGACGCAGGATCGGTCCGATTTTTCTGACGTCAACGCGTTTGAAGCCGATGATATCCGAAGAACTCCGAAGATGTTTGCTTCATGTAATGCTGATTTTTACGAATTCTTTATCAAATTCAATAAAAATGTGAATTGAAAAGTGTTAAACAAAAATCTATAATCTTTATTTTATACATAAAACCTATTATTAGGGGCTCAAAAAGTAAAAACCGTAGAAAATAAAATGAAAATTGAACTTTCCCGCTAAATCGGGAGCGGCCGCCATCATCAATACGACGTGTCTTTAGATGGCCAGAGACAAACATGTTTTTTTTAAATTATTTTATGGCATGTGGCTTGATGATTTGAGTCATCTTCGATTTTGGGTCACCTATTTTTTTATAATATTTAGACAACTACACCAGGCAGCACAGCATCGCATGTTTCCGTCGCTCCATCCTTTTCTGTCACTCAGGAACGTCATTTGCTAGAGCATATAAGATAGAGTGACAGAAAAGGATGGAGCGACGGAAAAATGCGATTCTGTGCTACGTGGTGTAGTTCAACCCTTAGTGCGACATAAAAGAGTAGAAAATAAACGAGGGCGCTGCCTCCGCGCAAGAACGTCAAAATCACGCATAAGCTGGCAAGACCGACCTACAATTTGTACTAAAATATTTAGTACCTGCTGTCACCGTTTTCTACTCTTATATGTCGCACTGTCTAATGCTTGGCAAAAAAGTCATGATCGTGGTGACAGATGGAACTAAAATATTTGTATGGTTGTGTTGCCAGGTTATGCGTGATTTTGACGTTCTTGCGTGGAGGCAGCGCCCTCATGTTTTATCACGACTTTTTTGCCAAGCTGTACCTTTTGTGTGACAGTGTTATATGTCGGTTAGGTAGTGAATCAATGGGGCAAGTTCGTCTATCTTTTATTTATTATCGTTGTTCTACGGAAACTAGTCGACGGACATCGAAAAAGGAATGAGAGGTTTTCAGAAAGCCATTAAAAAAGACAAAGTAGTTAGTTCCTAATGGCTCGATAGATGGCGTTGACGAGACAGGGGCCTTGCAGATAGTAAAATACAAATAAAATGGTAAGAATAGGTTTTTAGTAAGCAGCAAAATATGAGCAGCACTTATACATAGATACTAATGTATAAGTGTAGCATGATTGTCTTTTATACCTAATGTTAAGGATGATTCCCTACCGGTGTACGAACAAACCAGTTATGGTTTAAAGTGCGTCAATTATTTGTTAATCTACAATATTGTATTGTCATATATCAATAAATAAATAAATAATTATAATGAGCATATATTTCGTCAACGGATGCGTCAGACTCAGTGACAAGCATTTTTGTTTTAGCCTAAAATTTTCGTCTTCGGACCCCTCTCTGGTCAACGCCATCTATCGCCGGTATGATGAACTACGTTTGAGTAGCTGTCAGAAAAATTCTCATTTATATAGGTACGGAATCTACGGAAAATAGGTACACGACGGATGTGGTAATCCCATAGTTTGTTATAGGTATGTAAAATAAACATTAACTGCACAAAAAGTAGATTAATTTAAAGTATCAACACGTCTTTTACATTATAACCTTTATACTTAATCATATTAAATAATTAACAAATTAAATTAAAGATTAAAAAGTCGGGCAGCGAGCGGGATTCGAACCCACGACCTGCCTATCCGGGGCATGCTCTACTAAACAACAAACAAACAACTAAACAAATTGCTCCCCAAAAAACAAGTTACACTTTCGATCTGACAGCTAAATTGGCATTGGCATGATTGTAACGCATGATGATGATGATATTGATGATACAGCGCTATCACGCCTTCGCTCTTTTTCTATTTGCGTGCGAACGAACGAGATAAAAGACGTGATACAGTAATATGCTACGGCTTCTGCATAGGTAGCATGACACCGTGTTAAAGCGCTATCACACCTTTTTGCTCTCTTTCTATTTGCACGTGAACGAACGAGATAAAAGACGTGATACAGCCGTATCACGTGTATCATGCTACCAGTGCTGAACTTTTTCAGTGGAGGAACCTTCCACCTCAGTTCCTCCATAACTACTGCCTTTGAAAAGTACAATAAGTACCTACATTTCATTTTTTTCTTGAAAGGCTTATTCTAAGTTGAAAGTTATTGTTTAAAGTTATAGGTATTTTTTAAACCTTTCCAACCTTGATGTTAGTTCCGCTTCCGACCATCAAACTGAACTATTAGTTAGGGTACGTTTACTATGGGAGCATACCTACCTCAAATAGCAAAAAGAAAGTCTGCTGTTTGAGTGTACTACAGTAGGTACTTAGTTAGGCATTGCAGTTTAGTATGGATCAGCAAAATTCAATACAAAACAGATTAAATACAGTCTAAACTCATGGTAGGCCTGCTAACCTCTATTAACACCTCGTATGCCGGACCACGGTATAATGAGCGTTTTTCTTTTTGTTTTCTAGGGGATCGATAGATGGCGCTACGGTCTGTACGAAGAAACGTCAACATTTCAAAAAGTGTTTCTTTAAAATAGTAAAGAGTGAAAAGAAGATCAAGAAGATGCCAACGCATCTTTTAATGACATATTTCATTATTTACTAATCATTTTAATCGAAAATTCGAAACTTTTACGCCTGACATGGCTGAATGGGCTCGATCCCAGGGCATTAAAAAAAAAGGCAGGCACAGACTTGACCAGATTTTGACAGGATCTCGCTTACGGCTCTATGGGGCGATAAACATGTCATCTGTCGAGTTTTTTAGGAACTAAATTTAAAAAAGAAAAGAAAAACGCTCATTACTATACTCTTTGCGGACCACGGATCCTAATGCTGGATTCACATGCACGCCGTGCAGCCCGGCAAGCTTAGGAAAGTCGCTGTGCTACATCGACTCGTCTCCAAAGTGATTGTTACTAATTAACTTTATAGAAGCCTCGATGTACAGCGAATTGCCTAAGCTTGCCGGGCTGCACGGCGTGCATGTGAACCCAGCATTACGACGAAACAATGAGGGATTTTCAAAAGGCAAAAAAAATGTTAGTTCCTAATTTCTCGATAGATGGCGTTGACCAGAGAGGGGTCCAATCTTCGATCAAAATAAAATGAATGGATAGGCCTAAAGCGCGGTAAGTTGAAGCAAACTACTGGTGCACTTGGTACATACAAACTAGCGCCATTATCTGTCAAATCTAGGGCACTTTCATACAAGTGACAAGTAAAAATTTCATTTGTTTTGCCTCATTTTTCTGGTTTTAAATGTTCGCTTAAGGCCTATCCATTCATTTTATTTTGATCGAAGGGTCCAATAGGTATGGGTAAATACAGGGTGTTTGGTAGGGAGGTGTACATACACATAGGGTAGAAACTAGGGAGGGTCTGCTACCTTCCCCCACCCATTATATTGACCTTTGCCTCAAGGTATTATTTTAATGATTTTTTTCTATTTTTAGAAAAAAAAAACGATTTTTAAACTAAAACTACCTCTAGCTCAAAATCTATCCATAGGACAGGTCTGCTAATGGTCTTGTTTTAATTGTTAGAGTCTTAGTGTACTCTAAAAATTGATTTCACACCCGAAAATTGTAGAGAAGAAAAGTTATGGGGCCTGAAGTACCGTAGTAAGGTAAAAAAATAATTTTAAGGGCAACTTTCTAAGGGGTTTAAAAAAAAAAAACAGGGTTGGAGTTCTTCTGATTTTTTAAAAACATCCCCAGTCCATACCCTTTCTAACGATATGCTTAAAGTGTTATTATCACTTGTAGTTTCGAAGTTATTAATTAATATCCGCAACTAGGGCACTTTAATCAAAAATTTCAACTAATGAAAATTAAATGTGTCCGATCGTAAAAGGATAGCAAATGAAACGCAAATTGGTTTAATGACTAATTTAATTACAAAATTTGTTCAAATTGGTGACCATTAACTTGTAAACAAGCTCGGCACCTCTTCCTCATCTCCACGGTCACCGTGGCAAACAGCATTTCAACACGCATCGTATTGAAAGCGGCGTGGATCTTGCTTATCAAAACCTCCCTTGTTGGTACTTCCTCTGCGTACACCAACTCTTTCGCCCTTCCCCAGACGTAGAAGTCAAGCGGGGTAAGGTCAGGCGACCTTGGAGGCCAGGGAATTGGCCCGCCCCGACCAATCCAAGCATCAGAAGAGGAGGAGAGAAGCACCCAGAGAGCAAAACCCAAGAGTGAAGAGGCACAGAGGATTCCAAAGAAGGTTCTCCGTGAACGTATGGGCAGGCGTCATTGGCAATCGCTTGATAGGGCCGCACTTCTTGCCAGACAACTTAAACGGGCAAAACTACCTACATTTCCTCGAAAACGAATTGCCCGTTTTAGTGGAAGATGTGTTTGACGAAGATCGGCTCATAGTCTTTCAGCACGACGGCTGTCCTGCCCATTGGAGCCTAGCAGTGAGGGAGTTTTTAAACAACTCCTTCCCTGATGCTTGGATTGGTCGGGGCGGGCCAATTCCCTGGCCTCCAAGGTCGCCTGACCTTACCCCGCTTGACTTCTACGTCTGGGGAAGGGCGAAAGAGTTGGTGTACGCAGAGGAAGTACCAACAAGGGAGGTTTTGATAAGCAAGATCCACGCCGCTTTCAATACGATGCGTGATGAAATGCTGTTTGCCAACGGTGACCGTGGAGATGAGGAAGAGGTGCCGAGCTTGTTTACAAGTTAATGGTCACCAATTTGAACAAATTTTGTAATTAAATTAGTCATTAAACCAATTTGCGTTTCCTTTGCTATCCTTTTACGATCGGACACATTTAATTTTCATTAGTTGAAATTTTTGATTAAAGTGTCCTAGTTGCGGATATTAATTAATAACTTCGAAACTACAAGTGATAATAACACTTTAAGCATATCGTTAGAAAGGGTATGGACTGGGGATGTTTTTAAAAAATCAGAAGAACTCCAACCCTGTTTTTTTTTTTTAAACCCCTTAGAAAGTTGCCCTTAAAATTATTTTTTTACCTTACTACGGTACTTCAGGCCCCATAACTTTTCTTCTCTACAATTTTCGGGTGTGAAATCAATTTTTACAGTACACTAAGGCTGAGATTCAGAGACGATTTTTTCCGTCTTAGCTCGAGCTAAGTAGGGTCGAAATGTATGGATTTTGACATACGGGAGTTCGAACTATGACTTAAGTATCGTCTCTGAATCTCGGCCTTAGACTCTAACAATTAAAACAAGACCATTAGCAGACCTGTCCTATGGATAGATTTTGAGCTAGAGGTAGTTTTAGTTTAAAAATCGTTTTTTTTTTCAAAAAATAAAAAAAAAATCATTAAAATAATACCTTGAGGCCAAGGTCAATATAATGGGTGGGGGAAGGTAGCAGACCCTCCCTAGTTTCTACCCTATGTGTATGTACACCTCCCTACCAAACACCCTGTATAATACGAATAATAACTAACACTGTTATAAATACTGTTGTTCGTTTATATTATTCTTGTCTGAGTGTCTTTTTATTATTAAGTGCCTGTCTGAGTGTCTTTTTATTATTAATATTAATTTGGTAATATAAAGGGTGTTACAAAAGTAAAAATAAAACTTTTAAGGGGGTTGTTTAGACCATCAAACTGAACAACTTTCACTATGGGACCAACATCGAAATCGCGGGAAAAAAACAGGCTAGGTATCCCATACATTTAGCTAGAGTAGATTTGTAGATTATTAGTATGCGTAGCATCTCTACTTAGTCCGTGTTAGAATGGAACATCGATTTTTTTTAAGCGATTTAGATTTTTGTTACTTGTTCTTTTGCTCATACCATGGATTCCAAACTTCTTGGCTCATACCTAGGGTTCCCAACCTTTGTGCACGGATAAGCGGGAAAGCAATCATGGTTGGGGCGCTGGCTCAAAAAAGCGGGACCCAGCTAATATTCGGCGAAAAACAATGAGGCAAAGAATAAAAATAATTTGTAGCCTTTTAACTACTTTGTTTTATTTTACAAACATAAAAGTTATCTACTACAAAGGGGTGCAAGGAAAGAGCAGTTTGAAGAAATCCGAGTTCGTCAGGCGCACCCTGGGCAGCCAGCATCGATACTTCTAATATACTCTTTGATCGATACTACCATTGCTGACTGGCTAGCCTTTCCAAACAGCATGAGTACCTAATTGTCATGCGATATGGCTCATGCTGACACGAAATTAGAAGTAAAAGAAGAAGAATACAATATATTATCTACCTACGCCATCTATCGAGAAATTAGGAACTAAATGAAAATCACTCATTGATTTCTATAGTGTCTGTTATTTCCGGAATACCCTCGTATGATACGAGGGGTTAAATTAGGTACCCTAGGCATATGATTTTGCCCCGATGACGCACTTGCCCCAGCAAAGGGGAGTGCTGCTCCCTCTCCTCTACGGCTTACAAATGATCGATTTCAGAGGGGGGGTGGGGGGTAAATCCCTCCCTGTAATACGTGTCTGGCTTATTGTGAAAGGTACATTCCTTTCCATTTAATGGGGGGGGGGGGGGTAATAGATCGTATTCGTCGTATTTCTAAAGGTGATTATAGTGATTTCATTTGTACTTGGTACCTATATTATTTGCTGTGGGTATTCTGTGCTTGGATCATAAAAAGCAGCGCCATCTAGGGAATAAATTCTAGAAAAAATTACAAATTACCACTGTTTATTAATCAACCACTTAAGGGGGTTGCAGAGGGAGTTGCACTACACTAGATGGCGCTCGGGAGCTTCATTCCTGATTTTATCACATTTTATTTTATATCTTCGTAATTATGTTATAAATTGCAAATGTTATTTGAGATGCGTAATCTTGATTTTCTTAACTATTTTTCCATATATAAAATATTACTTTTGTTAATACCGTCTACGAATGTTATACGTCAAAGTTTTGTATGAAATTGATTAAAATTAAAATGTATATCAAATTCGTATGAACAATAAAATTACTATAACTTGTAGCTAGATCAGTAAAACATAAACACAAGCGCATAATTGAAAATTTTGATTGAAATCATCACAATTACGAGATATAAAATAAAATGTGATAAAATCAGGAATAATGCTCCCGAGCGCCATCTAGTGTAGTGCAACTCCCTCTGCAACCCCCTTAATCCACTTATAGTTACCTACATTTCATACAAAGGTTTCACGCCTAATATTTCTAAACCAGTTTTAACAACAGTACGAGCAGAATGAAACACAAGAAGCCTCTGCTCTGCCGTATCCTGACTTACATCCTTCACTTTCAACTCATTGAACATTCTATTTACATGTCGAGCGAGACGAAACAAATAGTTAACTATAATACAGGCTTCGTATTCATTCAGAGATCTTTGGAGAATGTCTTCAAATCTTGCCAGTTCGGCTACTACGTCCCCAACAATTTCTTCCGGAATATAATTAGGGTCACATATTTCTGGTAGAGACACTCCACAGTTCTTTTCCAAGCTCCATAATCTACAATGGAGGTATTGAAGTTTTATGCCGGTGTCTCCTTCACTTTGTAGCGCTCGGTCCCAGGAAAATGTATAATCTTTTTGCCTACGTTGTTTTAAATCATTTACGATGACAGCAGTGGTGCCGAGTATGTCACAAGTCTCTTCATTCATTGCTGCAGCTCTGGTATCTGGAAAAAATATTGCAATTTTAGCAATCAAACCAATCAAATATACTTTATTTGATGTTAGGGAATACGCTAATTATTAATCAACATGGGGTGGAAAAAATTTTGAATTCATTTCCATCGACTCGATAGAAGATTAATGAACAAAAAAATGATAATTAATGTCCATGATCAAAGTATATCTTTGAATTTTCTTAGATTTTAAACATAATTTTAATTATAATAATTATTAGATCTCGGTAGTGGCTTAGGCAATCTTTACCAAAGTTGACTTTACTAGAAGCAGTTTTTTAACAAATGTGTAATGAAACAAACAAATGTTGATACTACGAAATGATACTTTGCTTTCTGGTAAAATTGTATGAAGTTATGAAATATTCTACTCATTTCAATATACATTGGGTATTTCAAATCTAAGATTTGTTACTTTTTGACTGTAGTTGCTTTTCATGCATTTTCCTTTTCGCCTCATCCAAAATATCGTTTAGGAAGACAACATTCCCTGCTCTCGTACTCATTCCTTTGATCCTCCCAAACTTAATGTGTTCACATCCCTTAGTACAATTTCTATTTAGCCGCTTCACAATCTCAAATAATGCAGCAAAATGATCCGTCTGTGAGTTGTCTACTACGTACAGCATTTTGTCAAAAGTGTATTTTTCATATCTGTCTAATAAGGCAGCAATGTCTCTCGAGAGGTATAGAGTAGAGTTATCACTTTTCAAAACGGTTACGTCTCTATTATTAACTTTAGCAATTTTTTTCCCCGTGTCATCAGTTGTAATTACATTGCTTTTTTCTAATGAATCCATTAGGTTCATAATAGCTCCACCATTGTAATCGGATTCCCAGTGGTACGCATCAAATTGGATTCCTAATCTTTGGTATACTTTTTCTAATTCTTGTATTGTGACTGTTCTAATTCGTTTCCAACTTTGCAGGTCTGTTTTGCCTTGTTCTATGTCGGCAAAATATTTTCTAGCTTCAATTTGAACATTTTCATCTGTCGTTGATAATTTATTTGCAAATACATATGCTTCGTACAATGTTTTTATAGGATTCGTTTTCAGTTGTTCGGTATCTATATTTCTTGCTTTCAAACCGTATTGTAGTAGACCAAACTGAGTTCCCCAGTCACCTAAATAGTTGATTTTAGTAACATTATTGTTGAAATGTTTGTTTATGTTTCCAATGAAGTTGCCAATTATTGTTGATCGTAAATGTCCGGCGTGAAACGGTTTTGCTATATTTGGAGAGCTGAAATCTATTACAATTTTCTTTGGATTCGTTTCTGTTTGATGTTCGTTTGAAATAAAGTTCTTTAAAACATTTTGTATGAATGTTCCACGATCTATATTGAACTGTAGATGTTCAGAGTTGTTTATTTTCACTTGATGTTCTTGGTCCGTGTCTTCAGAGTTATGAATGCTTCTATTTGATAAGTTGATAATGAAATTTTTTTCATTATGTTTATATGAAATGTGGATATTCTTAAGGTTTTTAAGCATTGATTCTTTAGCAAAGGAACCAGGTAAAACCTGTGAAAATAGATATAGAATTGATTGTAAATACTTTCTCTGCATTAAATAATAAAAGTGGCTAGTGCGGCACGAAACATACCTTATCCAGTAACATTGTTTTAAGTTTATTTGCCATTATATAAATAAAAATTTGAAACCTATAAATTGTAATATTGTTCAAAATCGAAGAAATACAATTTAATTCTGTGCTGTGGAAATAAAATTCGATTATATGTTGAAGTGAGATAGAACATGCAGGTAGATATAGCTCTGTCACATTTAAATTTACCCCTTGGCGCTTTATTGCCGAAAATAAAACACATAAAACGTCAAACTGACAGATTTTGGCTTCCCGCCATTAAATTTGTTCGGTCAAAGTTGTATTTGATATTCGTGAAAAATTGGTTTTAGTGATATTTGTGACATAATTTCGTGCGGATTGTGTGCCAAAAAGTTGCGTAAATCGACCAACATAACAGGAATCTCAAATACATACGAAGAAAGAACAAAAGTTTTGGTGCAAGTTAAATCGTACTGGTGATTTTGGCGGCAACGCGCGTGCTTACAAAATCGACCAAAATTTCATCCTCATCTTTCATCTATCATCCCATCGTCATCAGGAGAGTTTTGCACGGGAATTGTGAAGAAACAGACGGGTTTTGTTTCTTAATTTTCTAAATTCGTTTTTCGTGGCTATTATTGTGTTAATGTGGTGGAATTAGTTTGATAATGTGCCATTAATGGAGAGCAATATAGTAAAAGTGAGAAATAAAGAAGGCGCTCCCGTTTGATTCGGATTGATTCTCGCGTGAAACTCCCCTGACCATTGGAATGTGTGTACCACCCTCGCATTTCAAGAGTTAGGTATTAAGTTTAGGTTAGGTTAGGTTTAAGTACAAAGAAAAAAGACACTAATGACCAGGCAGTAAGGGCTAGTTCCCATAGCCTATCCGAAAGGATAAACTTAAAAAAAAAAAAAAAAAAAAAAAAAAAAAAAAACTGACATAACCGTAGAAAGAGAAGGAACTAGAAGGAAGCACGTGTCTTGTCATATTCACTCAGTAAGAGATGCACATAGCAAATTCGCTCTAGTTAAAAAAGGAGATCGCTACTTATTGCTGTCCTTATCGACGTAACCACTTTTTTGTTCTACGACGGCTGTCTGACTCCGGAGTCAGACATCTATTTTCATACAAATTATATAGGATTTTATGACTATCGCTGTCTCATATGCGGTTACACTGATGTTCCGTCTACCAGCGTAAGCGAAACATACTTCGCCTATGGACATAACATTTTCAGTTTTCGTTCCAATACATGCAGAATTCGTTTCATATTTTGTACAATATAAAATTTTTGAATATCTTCGAAATTAACTAGGATCTTTGGATCTATATCTAGAGTTACAGTTGATAAGATAGGTACATAGTAGAGGAAAACAATTTTTATCTAAAAAAATTCCTCACTTCCTTCTTTTTTCTCTATAAAAATTTATTTATCGACAAACCTCACCCCTAAACTTATCTCTATTGATAATGAAACCTCTATTTCGTTGCTTGGCAACCAAGCCAACGAATAATCAAATCACAAAAAAACGTCCCTTTTCATGACATCCCTTTTCATTTCTTCCGATTTTGAGAACTACAAATATTTTGTTTACAATGTGATCCAACAAAATGAGACCTGTGTTTGAGCTAGTGTTTGTGTTATTTAGTAAAGTTAACAGCTCTCAATCAAAGTAAGAAGAAACTTATTCACGAAAATGACATCTCCTAAAGTAAGTTTGCAATCTTTTTACCGGTAAAGATATAATAGTCACGGACCTGAAAGAAATACGGACCGAGTATTGCACTAAAAAGATGTGAAGCATGCAAGGTAATACAATCTCGTTTGTTCTACAAGGGACCTACACTCACACAGATGCACTAGCTCTAGGCGCAGGTCCGACAACCCGTCACCTTTTGTACCGCGTGACAGCACGCACACAAAAGAAATGGGTGCTTCACTCATGATTAGATGACATTCCGTCTGGTTCTTCTTTTAAGTCTGTGATAATAGTTTCTCTATTATTTTGGATCAGTGCGTAGCCTCTCCACGAACGGAAATGTAAAGGTTCCTTCCATGCATCCTTCATCTTATTAGCCATTCTAAAACTGACTGACGGCAGTACCCTCATCTCTACAAGTGAAATCCTGAACCGTGCCTCTGAGGCCTAATGGTTAAGAGCATTGGGCTCTTGACACGCAGGTTGTGGGTTCGATTCCCACGGGGGACACCTAGTGATATGTCACTTTGTGTGTTTTTCCCCAGTTGGTTAGGACATTGCAGGCTGAATCAACTGATTCTGATTGTCTGATAAAGAAAGATGATTCCATGCTTCGGATAACACGTTAAGCCATTGGTCCCGGCTACTACCTCTGGTGGTAGTAGTCGTCACATAAAAACCATGTCAGAGGTCGTAAGGAGGTTTGAATAAACTCACACACCAGGGCTTGCCCACACAAGAAGAAATCCTGATATGACATAAATTCTTCCCCTCAAATTGGCTAAATAATTATTAGGTATATCTAGCAAACCCATATCCAGGGGGGATAGGTGTCTGGGATTTATCCGGGTCCATGAAATCCACGAAAAGTCTGCATAAAATAAATAAAATAAAAATAATTTATTTCGAGCAACATGGGACTCATAGCGTGTTAGTAACAATATCTTAAACCTAGGTGTTAGTATTTACATGAAGGTTGTTACAGTGCGTTATGTAGGGACAGTCCAGTCTGTCCGCTATCATGCTAAGGATGCTGTTGGGGCTGGCCCGCAACCTGCGCACCAGGGAGGCGGCGCGCCTGCACATTGTCGTGTAAAAATAGTCGACGTGCGCCACCGCGAACATTCCCGAGGCGCTGCAGTACCGGGGCAGCCCCATCAGCACCCTGAACGCGTTGTTATACTGGATACGAAGGGCTCCATACGATATCTTTGAATATGTCGCCCACAGACTGCACGTATAAAATGATGTACAGAAGGCTCTAAAAAGAGTTTTTTTAACTTCTGACGTACATCTTGCAAACCTGCGGGCGATCATATTCGCTCTCACCGATAAAGCCCTTCGTTCCCTTTCCAAGTCAGCGCATAATGTTCTTGATATTAGATATCTTTACTTCTCCATAGCTTACAAATCTTGTCTCTCTTTCCAGTTACTGTACACCATAGAGCAGCCTCATGGGCTAGGCGAGCTCTACTTTGTGTGGCAGAAAGGAGAGTCCCATTCACTGCTTGCTACAACGGGCACGGATGCAACGGTGGCTATACATGACCGTAATGGACAGTTGATGGAACGCATGAAATTGCAGGGGTGAGTTTAACCACAATACAGGGTTTTGTTTACCTTTAAGGACGCGTATGCAGAATTCGTAAAAAATGCCTGTTTTCCGGTACATTTTCACGAAAAACCGCATCGTTTTATGAATAGTTATTGATACCTACAGATACATGGAACCTTTATCTATAAATGGTCGGAAAAACAATTTAGAGAATAGCCATTTTTAATACTAAAATATCAAATTTCCATACCCTCCTCTCTTGAAATCTTCTAAAATGGTGTGTCTTTCGGTACATTTATCTCCAAAACCAAATTATTTTTAAGCGAAAAAAAATTACTGTGATATAAAAGACATAGTCAGCTTAAAATGGTCGGGAACAAAAATATGAAATAATTCTAAAAACACTCAGAAAAAAAGAAAATACTTTAAAGCCAATATGCACAATTTTTGGAAATTTTGCTAATTCATGTAAACCTTGACGTCCTGACATAAAGATTAGTTTACTTTGGCAAGTTCACCGGAATTCTTTTTATATTCACAAGCATTTCACTAAAGGAATCAGTCGGCGTCCACGCGCCCTTGTGGGAACACCTCCATGTCGCTCTACAGCAGCTCCTGGCAGTAAAATACATCGCTGTACGGACACACAATTGTATTTGACCATTTCTCTTGATACTTGATCTTTCTCTTGATGCTTTTTTTAAATATCCCTCAAAGGTAGGCTCGTTAGATCTGTCTATGTAGGTACTCTCATGCATGTGGTCATAGTCAGTTAAAATAATAGTAATAATATGGAGGATGTAGGCATAGTTTCGATTTTTTTGTTTTAACATAATAATAGTAACTTAGAGTTATTCGTGTTATTTATTACCTATGGTAGAATTGCTTTTTTAGATTGACTTGGTGGGTACGGTACCTATAGACGGAGAGGCCTAAACGGCTTGATGGATTTTGACTTTAGACATGATGAGGTGTGGACTTGGTTTTATTAATGTTAATTTATCAAGGTGGTTTTTGTATGCTTTTTCGCGGTTGACAGCGAAAAATCGACTATTGTCAAACTTGATTTTACCTCTGTACCTGTGTACAAATAACTTATTTGATTGATTGACCATATTTTTCTCTTTTCATTTAATAATCTTTTCATGCAGTCGGGTTTTTTGTTTTTCTTAACTGTATTCTTAAAAATTTACAATTTATGATAAAGGCATGCAAATTCGATCGCCGCGCGCCGGTACATTCAAAGTTTTAGAGTCAAAAATAGTCACAATGCTCTTTACGATATGCACGTGTTGCCAAGCTACAAACTGTTATGCCATTGTTGGGCGTTTATCACTTGCGAGTCGTGGCTACTTAGATAGCTTTGTTTGTACGTTTTTTTGGAGTGTTGTTTCTTGTGATCCCTAACAACTTAGCTTCTGTTTTATGATATGCCTACCTACGTCTTTTTTGTGAATTGGCCGGTGTTTTCCTTTGGATTGACGATTTACAGCTACGAATCAAGGACATTACGTTATCACCACCGTTATTTTTGTAAACTATTGCAATTTCTATTCAAACTTGAAGCTCATAGTTCCTACTTAGCTAGGTACCTGTCCAGTATGTAAGAATTATGACTTTGCTCTATTTACGTTTCGTATTGTGTTGTTTAGATTTTGCTCTTACCTACGTCTACAAAAGCAACTTACCAATTAATTTTTATTTTTATGTAGTTTTCATCTGCGAAATATATACCAGTTTGTCTTATTTTTTGTCTTTTGGACACAAGAAGCTTCATCAAAATCTGTCCTTCAGTTTTTGCGCGATGCCCGATCAAACAGACAGGCATAAATCTATGATTTGGACATGGACACCTAAAAACCAATAGATTGATAGAGATATAGATTATGTGCTATCGACAAAGTTCACGGTAGACCCCCCTAAGATCTACTTTTGCCTGCAGAACCCGTTCGATACCTCGCTTATGACACCCAATAGCGTCAGGGTAGCACCATAAAAAAAAACATATTTTCTGTGCTAAGAACCCAATGTCTAGTATTTAGGGTCCCGTTCTACAATGAATCGTTACCAAATAGTCAAAATTCAGGCGCTTGATTTTTTCAACGTTTTTGTTTTTGCTCTATCGTAAACATGGTGATACAAATAAGCGTCAAACTTGGTGTGATTATAGTGCATACTTTAATGTAAATAAAACAACATATAATCAAAACAAAAGTAAAGTGCGGTGGTATACCGAACCCTCGGTGCGAGAGTCCTACTCGCACTTGTTATATTTTCTGTCGTGTCTTCAAAGCTCGATATGTAGGGAACTAATTATTCTAGTAAAACAAGTATCCAAGTTGGCCCCACTTTGAGCAGGTAGTCGGCAGGATCGGTTGTGGATTGTTATTGTCTAACCAACTTTCTCTACACTATCTGTTTCACTGATGTTTTTTTGTTTATTAGGTCCTTATTGGTCAACAAAATAAAGGTCGAGACTAACTGTGATGGTAACTTGCAAAGGAAAAATGCTCGAAAAGGTCCACCGTGTACTTTTTGGATGGTACCTACTAAAATAAAAGATTTGAAAGTGAACGTTTTTATATTAATTTAAGTTTAATTTTATAAATTTCAATGATAAATAAATGACTCTGCAAAAATAGAAAAAAAATATTACAAGTATCAATTGGTCTCAGTTTACTCATACTTTTGCCGCTTGGCAGTTATCTCTGTATGCGTGAGCCTTGCGCGTGTAGTAGTACGACCAAAGGCAGGAATTGGAGTGAGGAATTTTGTAAACGCGTCCTTAAACCACATACTCTATCCATCAAACTGAACAACTTTTATTATGGGAGCAAACCAATCAGAGCAAAAAAAAAATCTGTTGTCCCATACTAAACTCCAATACCTACTCAACTCAAATGTATGCAACGCTGCAAAACCCAGTATAAGAAAGAGTATGGTACTACATGCCGTACGGATACTCGCTGCCCACCAATTCTTTACCTCATCTCCTCAAGTTCACACAGCTCATCTCCTCTGAAGATGGGAAAACAAGAGTAGACATTAGAGTATATTGTTCTTTGACAGTATAACTTCTCTCACTCACTCTCACGTCATGTGCTATAACATGCTTACCTCTTTGTCAGTTTTCCCATTGATATGAAATGAAAACGTATTGTCTGAGGTGTGGCTTAACTTTGTACAATTAGTAGCTTTAGAGAAATGATAAAAATTTTTGCATTCTCGTGTTTTTATTTGTCATTGCTTACGTCATTCTTGGGTACCGAACGGTCCTAGAAATATCTTAAAATAAGTCTACCTAACATGGAATCTCAAGGTCACTGCAATTTCTTCTATGAAGTTTATAGTTTATCATTGGTTTTGACTTTGCCAATCAGCATTACCTTCAGACTTGTTACTACAACTTATGAATTGTATTGAGTGCAAGATCTTCCTTCAAGTGTAGAATATGCTGTTATCTTAACTATTATAAAACCGTAAAATCATGAGGAATAAAAAAGTAGCGGTTCTCTTCATATAAATTCAAATAACATTCGAGTGCGCGATTTAAAAACGTGCAGCGCCATCTATTGACAAAATTGTTAGTTTGTTTGTTTGTTCGCGCATCACGCCAAAACTACTGAACCGATTTTGATGAAACTTTTTTTGTTTGATAGCTTATGATCTGACTTAAAATCTGGTATATAATTTGTGCGGACGAAGTCGCGGGAAAACACTAGTACATTATAAAAAAAGTTAATATTTCCTCATTCAATCTTACTTTTTTATCTTTTACAGTTTATGCGCGGGAATGGAATGGGACAACGACGGTGACTACCTAGCAGTGATAACTCCAAACAGTAACACAGTATTACTATGGGAGTGTCACGCTAACAAACGGCTGAACATAGAGACGGGGCTCAGGGAACCACCGTCGTGTCTGGCCTGGGCTTACGGAGAGCCTCTACTTGCTATTGGCACTCAGAAAGGCAATCTTGCTTTGTATAATCATCACACTTCTAAGTGAGTACTTTATGTTAGGAATTTCGACTGAAGTGATAGCACAGAATATAAGGTCTAACAAAATTAGCTGAATCTATTTTCTGGGGATGATCAGACTAACAAACTGAACAACATTCTCTATGGGACCAATGTCCATACTATCCAGCCCATGAAAAGATATCTCGGCGAGGCCGACGATAAGACAAGCTTCATACAAACGGGGCGCGGTGCCGGGTTAAATCTCGCACAGCTGCTAGACCCATAAATACGCCATTATGATCCTTAAAGCAATGGAATACGATTTTTACGCGAGTCTACTGCCGTTGCGCGCCGCGCTTTAAGAAGCTTGGCTTCTAGTTGATATCTATCCATATGCTGTCCAGTGTGACAGGTACTGAGCCCGTCACCACAAGTGTTCTATTGTTAATTAAGAACGTCACTAAAAAGTGTATTAATTAATTTCCAGGAGAATACCAATAATAGGTAAACACACAAAGAAGATCTCATGCGCAGCCTGGAATAAGGACAGCATTCTAGTCCTGGCCTCCGAAGACAAGAGTCTCTCAATAAACAACTCCGACGGCGATACCTTAAGGATCATATCTCTGAGAGATATACCCAATGATCTGCAGTTCTCTGAAATGAAAACAGATGAGAGAGCTGCTGGTGAAAATACTGTAAGAACACTAATACTGCACAGTCTAACACTTTAAAATGTTACACAAATATACGAGGTGTTTCATAAGTAACAATAAATTTTTAAAACTCATGAGGAGGTTGTTTAGACCGTCAAACTGAACAAGTTTATCTATGGGACCAACATCGAAATCGAGAAAAAAATAATTTTAAATCCCATACATATTTTAGCTCTAGTCGATTTGTAGAGTATAGAACATAATTTTTTTTTTTCGCGATTACGATATTGGTCCCATAGTGAAAGTTGTTCAGTTTGATGGTCTACACCACCCCCTTAAATGTTTATTTGTAGTTTTGTAACACCTTGTATAAGGCCGACCAAAATTAGGTCAAACTATTTTAAAGGGATGATCAGACCATCAAACTGAACAACTTTCTCTATGGGACCAATATCGTAATAGCGAAAAAAAAATCTGCAGTCCCATACATTTAGGTCGAGTAGGTTTGTATGGAACAACAGATTTTTTTTTCGCGATGTCGATATTAGTCCCATAGAACAAGTGGTTCAGTTTGATGGTCTGATCATCCCCTTAAAATAGTTTCACCTAATTTTGTTAAAACTTATATAAATTTCTCAGTTTTAAAACAGATTATCTAGTCTAAATTGAAGTACCAGAAGGCGTAGCATGTTGCTTGTGGGACGGCTATATCACGCCTTTTATCTCGTTCGTTCGCGCGCAAATAGAAAGAGAGCGAAGGCGTGATACCGCTATATCACACTGCCATGCTAGCCATGCAGAACCTAGTGTGGTCTTGTGATTACTGGACAAGTAACATCAATAAATAAATCTGGGTTACAAATTCAGGGTTGGTTTGTAGGTAACCATGGCACCAGCCAGGTGGTCCTTATCAAATGCTAAGCCCACTGCTGGTGCTGGGTATTGGCCTCTCACGACATGTACAATGGTACTGCGACAGTCTCATGCATCGCTTGAATGGCTATGTTTTTTTTTAACTATAGATGGGCTTGCTCTTGACCTCAATCTAGTCCTCAGGACAAAGATGGGGTCGAAGATGAAGCGAGCTTACTCAGAATCGAATGGGAATGGTTTATGCCATTTGAATGCTGAGAGGTGGACCAAGATTGGACACTGAATGGGTCGTGGAAGGAACAGGAGAAGATGGAGCGATGACTTGAATACATCCCTGACTGGTTGATCATAGTTTGCATTGCATAGGGAGGATTGGAGGAAAAGAGTGAAGGCTCAGCAGTGGGACTGTGGACGGGCTAAATGAAAAAGAAAATGTATGTCATAGTATAAGAATGAGTACACTTTTTGTCCTTCGTGAAATCAATCCTCCCTGAAAGAGCAGACTGAAGTTATAGTTGTAGTTTTACTTTTATGTATAACTGTTTCAGATAAGCCTAGTGGTTGGCAAACGAACATTATATCTCTACAACCTCCTCAACCCAGATAATCCGATAGAACTCGCGTTCCAACAGCGCTATGGTTCCATAACCTCATACAAATGGTACGGAGATGGATACATCTTGATAGGCTTCAGCGCAGGTTTTGTTATAGCTATATCTACGCATATAAAGGAGGTTGGGGAGGAACTTTTTCAAGTGAAGAATCACAAGGAGAATCTTACTGATGTGGCCGTTTGTAATGGACAGGCGGCTTCTTGCGGGGATGGGCTGTAAGTATTTCTAATTAACCATAAGCAGGAAGAGCATGCATAACTAAATTATTAAATTAGCTACACGATATTTATGATTTTGCAAGGTTTATAAAAACATTTTATTTTTCTAGGGTCATCTTTATGTTTGTGTACAATGTTTTTTAACATAATTTTCCCCTTTTCAGACTGAAGCTAATATCCTTATGGAACAACGGGGAAGTAGCGGGCTCGGCGACGCCCTCTGGCGGCGCGGAGCGTTGTGCGTGGAGCTCAGACGGTCGGCTCCTCGCGACCGCGGGCCGGGCCTACCTGAACGTGTACGTGACAACCCTGCCCGTGATGTACGCAGCGTACGGCACCCGGGTGATAACCCTTACCAGTCTGACGGAGGCTACTGTCTACCAGTGCATCGCTGTCGGCGACGAGCCGGAGCCTGTCAACAAATGTGAGTATAAACGTGTATGTGACAACCCTGCTCGTGACGTACGCTGCGTACGGCACCCGGGCCGTTGTGATGGTGATACGGTTCCAGGAGGCATATCGAACTCAAGCGAGCAGTTCTAGACGATGAACGTTTTGTGTATTGCAGCGGAGCCGGTGGCGCTGGCGACGTACGCACTGCCGCTAGAGCCCACGCACGTGGCGCTGGGAGGCAGTCACGTGTGCTGCGCCAGCGGCGCCCAGGCCTGGTTCTACCCGTGGGGCGGCGGAGCGGCCGCGCGGCGCCAGTACGCGGCGCCGGTCCAGCGCCTCCGCGTCGCGCACCGCCTCGCCGCCGCGCTGTTCCAGGGCCGCGCTGCGCTGCACTGCGTACGTCACACTCTGTGTCTATACTCACTAGCGGCTAGCGGGCTGGTTCTACCCGTGGGGCGGCGGAGCGGCCGAGAGAACGATGCCCGATGGGTGTGGCCGAAGAGATCTCGATTGGCGATCGCGTACCGAGTGCAGGGTGGGTAGGCCGTCACACTAGTTAGACCGTCAACCTGGTGAGCGTTGAATGAGGGCAGCACAGGATCAGTCGTTGTGGCAATCCTTGGGGGAGACCTATGTCCAGCAAAGACGTCTATCATATCAACATGATGGTGATATCCTTGTAATAATGGTTAAATATATTTCAGATCGACGAGCCCGACCCCTCGTCTCCTGAGAAGGACGCCATGTACTTCCCAGAGCCACACATGCAAGGCGCCAAGATACTGGACATCTACCTTACAAGCGACTTCTTCATATTTGTTACTGATGTAAGTATGGCACATAGTTGAAAGGTTTTTAAATCCATATCATATAAAAGTGATTCTCGCAGCTGATTGTCGCCACTGATATGTCAAGTCATGAAATAGAGTATTTTACTGCATGAAATATATTATGTCATGATCTTCTCATTAAAAATATCGTTCAAATAAGGCGTCTAAAACGACGACATATTAATTTGGGATAACTTAAATATGTAGTGGCCAAATGAAGGCAACTTGACAGTAGGAAGGCATGCCTGCAACTTCCAATACATGCAAAGGAACTTCTCACGATCTGCCATAGACAAATTACTCTAGCGATAGACTTGCCCTTGCATAGAAGCAACATGTTCCACTTGAATGAGGTGTACGCACCTGATTGATGTTCCCGAGTTCACTTCGTCACTATGGCAATGACAAACCGCAATGTGTCATGTTGTGTTGTTTTGTGTGACATGTTGTTTGTTTGAACGAACGTGTCTATCGCTAGAGTAATTTGTCTATGCGATCTGCAGATCTATAGCATTACAAAAAAAAGTTTGATGGTAGTCTCGAAAACAGTCAGCATATTAAGAAAGTCCCTGTGTATTTCGCAGCAAGGTCACATAGAGTACTTCGGTGTGTCTGAGTGGAGGACGGCGGCGCGGTACAAGCACACGTGCGCGGTGACGGGCGTGTACTGCGACATCGCCGGCGCGCGCGCCTGCCTCGTGGACTCGCGCCTGCGCGCACACGTCTACGCGCCCGCCGCCGACCAGCTGTGCGCCGTGCCGCGCGCCCGTCCCGCCCCCGCCAGGTACTGCGCCGTGTAGATGTAGCTACGTGCTGCGTAGTGCACGCACACGTCACGCGACCAGCTGTGCGCCGTGCCGCGCGCCCGTCCCGCCCCCGCCAGGTACTGCGCCGTGTAGATGTAGCTACGTGCTGCGTAGTGCACGCACACGTCACGCGACCAGCTGTGCGCCGTGCCGCGCGCCCGTCCCGCCCCCGCCAGGTACTGCGCCGTGTAGATGTAGCTACGTGCTGCGTAGTGCACGCACACGTCACGCGACCAGCTGTGCGCCGTGCCGCGCGCCCGTCCCGCCCCCGCCAGGTACTGCGCCGTGTAGATGTAGCTACGTGCTGCGTAGTGCACGCACACGTCACGCGACCAGCTGTGCGCCGTGCCGCGCGCCCGTCCCGCCCCCGCCAGGTACTGCGCCGTGTAGATGTAGCTACGTGCTGCGTAGTGCACGCACACGTCACGCGACCAGCTGTGCGCCGTGCCGCGCGCCCGTCCCGCCCCCGCCAGGTACTGCGCCGTGTAGATGTAGCTACGTGCTGCGTAGTGCACGCACACGTCACGCGACCAGCTGTGCGCCGTGCCGCGCGCCCGTCCCGCCCCCGCCAGGTACTGCGCCGTGTAGATGTAGCTACGTGCTGCGTAGTGCACGCACACGTCACGCGACCAGCTGTGCGCCGTGCCGCGCGCCCGTCCCGCCCCCGCCAGGTACTGCGCCGTGTAGATGTAGCTACGTGCTGCGTAGTGCACGCACACGTCACGCGACCAGCTGTGCGCCGTGCCGCGCGCCCGTCCCGCCCCCGCCAGGTACTGCGCCGTGTAGATGTAGCTACGTGCTGCGTAGTGCACGCACACGTCACGCGACCAGCTGTGCGCCGTGCCGCGCGCCCGTCCCGCCCCCGCCAGGTACTGCGCCGTGTAGATGTAGCTACGTGCTGCGTAGTGCACGCACACGTCACGCGACCAGCTGTGCGCCGTGCCGCGCGCCCGTCCCGCCCCCGCCAGGTACTGCGCCGTGTAGATGTAGCTACGTGCTGCGTAGTGCACGCACACGTCACGCGACCAGCTGTGCGCCGTGCCGCGCGCCCGTCCCGCCCCCGCCAGGTACTGCGCCGTGTAGATGTTAATGTCATTTAGATATCTGCCTTTTTAATTGACACTGACATTGACAGAGGACAAGCTAACAGTAACATAAAGCGAGCACGAGCTCTCGACTGATGAACTGTGAACTGTGCCACAACACGAGCCTTACTGTATCATACTCTTAGTATTGAGATGATTAAAAAAGTGAACAAGATATTTTAATGTTACTTACACGTGTGTGCGTTAAACACAGACCTCGACTCGTCCTTACTTTCCCGATGTGATGGAACATGAAATCGTTACGAGCAGAGGCGGATAATTATGATGCATTGATTGAGACTATTTTTACTTGGAATCTTAAATGCAGACATTTGGTTCACCGGACACTTTGCCCATGAACATATACCTACAGTAAGGGTGTTACTCCAGGAGGTAACGCACATGGCGAACAAAGAGTCAGTCATATTTTATACTGAAACCTAAGATGGAGGCGCGGAATACGCCTCTTCCCCTAGAGCCCTAAATTTATGTCGCAGGATACTAACTACAACTTATAACCGAAAACTTCTTTAATTTTTATCTCAAAAACGCGGGCGTTCTTTACCTCCTAAACTGGGGGGAGCAATGTGGTACCCCCCAACGTTCTAAATTCGTCCCGCCGGATACTAAACCTAACCCCAAACTGTTTTATTACTTGCATCATCCTGACCTAATATTGTGCTGAATACAGTTGCTACCTATTTTCGTTGCAGGGGTGTAATCTGGGACATATGCCTGTCGGACCGCAACGTGTTCATTATGTACACGGACGAGTCCATAGAGACGTATTACTACGCGGCCAACTCGATCAACGGCTCGCACGTGGACTTCGTGGCCAGCACCAGTATTTTGTCCAGTCAGATACCGCTGATCTTGTTCTCTGGCGACGTTTATTGCTACGCTAGTGGTGGCACGTGAGTATTTCAATGATTTTGTTGAGTAAAGATTGATATAAGGAAAATAACGTGTGGAAACCTGTGTAGTATACTTAGATTAAAATAAAATTAATGGATAGGCCTAAAGCGCGGTAAGTTGAAGCACACTAATGGTGCACTTGGTTCATACAAACTAGCTCCATTATCTGTCAAATCTAGGGCACTTGCATACAAATTTGAAGTCATTTGTTTTGCCTCATTTTTCTGGTTTGAAATGTTCGCGTAAGGTCTATCCATTCATTTTATTTTGATCTAAGGTAGTATATGCCTATGTTTACCCCTTTTACCGCGACTTTAACGCTCCTACAACACTGTGACAAACGTAGCTGACTAAGCTATACTTAAGTTAATTATTGAGGGTGTAAGGAAAAGTATCATTAACCTTTAAACCACATAATCTACCCATCAAACTGAACAACTATGGAAGCAAACCTATTAGAACAAAAAAAATATCAGCTGTCCCATACTAAAATGCAATACTTACCTACTCTATTCAAACGTATGGGACATCTGATATTTTTTTTGTTCTGACAGGTTTGCTTCCATAGTTGTTCAGTTTGATGGGTAGATTATGTGGTTTAAAGGTTAATGATACTTTTCCTTACACCCTGTATTATTAATCGATTATGCTCTCTCTTGTACGGATCGTTGACAATACAACACAGCTGAATTTCACCCTCGCTTGGTGGGAAGCTTGGCGTAAAATGTGGGTAATGGCGTATTCTTGTCTCGCTCGCTCTCACTCAGGATCGGACATGCTTTTTTCCCAATTTGTATGAAATAACTGCAAAGTTTCTAAGGTGTGCCATCTAACTGGAGTGCGATCGAATCAGCAGTAGAATAATTATGTCAAAATTACTATGTATCTCACAATTCAAAATAGCACTACTGCGGCTGTATCGCTACGTGATAAAGTGCTATCTTGCCTTCGCTCTCTTTATAATATCCGCGCGAACGAACGAGATAAAACGCTCAATCAGTCGTATCACGCCATAGACTTAAACTCTAGCGATAGACTGGCCCTTCCATAGAAGCAACATGTTCCACTTGAATGAGGTGTACGCACCTGATTGATGTTCCCGAGTTCATCTAACTATTTCCATCTTTTCAGGGTAATAAAAATATCCTTAGAATCGCACAACACAAGTGGCCTAGCAGACGCCGATACGGAGAAACGATTAGTAAACCAACGCCGCCATATTGAAAAATTATTACTATTGAGAAGATTTAGCGAGGCGTGGCTGTTTTGTGACGCCGTCGACGAACCTGAAATGTGGAGGAAGATGGGCGAAGCTGCTGTGGCGGAATTGAACGTTGAATTTGGTAAGAGAAATTGAAAAAGCGAATAGCGGTGCCATAAAACTGCGCCCGCGGCATGATGGCGCGATAAAGCGCTATCGCGCCCTAGCTCCCTTTCTTTTTGCGCGCGAACGAACGAGTTAGCAGGCGCGATAAAACGTTTATCGAGGTACCATGCCGCGGGCGCTGAATATCGATATCAATGAGGAGTTTTCTGACAGCTAGTCAAACGTAGTTCAACATACCGGCGATAGATGGTGTTGACCAGAGACCCCTCTCTACTACTTATACATGACGAGAATACAAATAACCGGTCCCCACCGAAGACGAAAATT
The DNA here is from genome assembly GCA_963693445.1 of Agonopterix heracliana. Classification (NCBI taxonomy): domain Eukaryota; kingdom Metazoa; phylum Arthropoda; class Insecta; order Lepidoptera; family Depressariidae; genus Agonopterix; species Agonopterix heracliana. The sequence continues at coordinate 3,774,015 of OY856312.1, read as the reverse complement.
TTACTCTAAAAAGTAAACAAAAATGCATGTCGCTGAGTCAGACGCATCCTTTGACGAAATATATGTTCATTTCATTTCATTTCATTTCATTTCATTTATTCAGCCTTAAATTGCATGTAAGTACAGAGGTGTGGTGTTACATTTACTTGGGTTCCAATCTACGAACAAATAATAAGTCAGGAATCGTAACTGTGAACAAAATTCACGAGAAATTCGACCCCACAATTCACTACATTGACAAATTATCTCGAGTATTCGAACGAAAGACTCATACATGCAAACCGGCCAATCAAACTGCGCTTGCGTGATGCGCTGTACTCCGGAAAGCGCGGTGATTGGTTTCGGGCGTAACCGATAGCGGCTATTGGTCCGCGCGCCTGCTGCAGTCAAATGCTGTGTCAAATGCGTGGACGATTTTATGCATTAAGTGAGAGTGGACAAGTCATTTTAAAAATATTGTATTTTTTCACTTTACGTAATAGTTGACTAAGTAGGTTACAATTTTACTAATGTTTCTTAATAAGTTCTAGTATTGTATCGTATCATAAATTAAGATTTCAAATCCAATTCGATTCCAATCTAGGTTCTAAATGTTCTAACTACACATTTTGATAGGATAAGTTGTAAAACTTATAATAAAAACGGCGCACCAAGGGTTCTGTACAAACTTGTGTGTAGATTAGATATTTCTTCCAACACGGAATCTAGTTTCCAAGATTTTTCCTTTTTTTTCGTGTAGCATTGTTAAAATCTAAAATTCGTGATAATCCGAATATTGTGGATATATATTGTCCATTGGAAACCCTTATTTTAGTACGTTCTTCCAATTTGAGGGGACCCGAGTCTACCACCGACGGATGACGGAACGTACATGTTTAAGAGGTAGAACCACAGGTATAACTGTTTTTTCACAGCTTGAGTTACATTATTCAAGTTTTCATACAGATCCCTAATTGTTTTTTAAATAAAATATAGCCTATGTTCATCACGGATAATGTAGCTTTTTAATGGTGAAAGAATTATTCAGATCGGTCCAGTAGTTTCGGAGCGTATTATTGAATAGGCTTGAACAGACAAACAAACAAACAAAAAATCAAATCTTTCTTTTTTGTAATATAAGTGTAGGTAGTACTATAGATTATTGCCACTTTATATTCATCATGTCGGAATTACCCGACACGTAAGTAAGCTGCTTGAGTTCATGTTGCATAATATTGGCCACTATGAATGTAGAATGAATTTGTTTTTAATATTAATAAGTTAATACTTACGAGTGAAAACTGATCCCTGGGCATTTAATACTGGTGTGGCTTCTGCACCACTTCACTACACACGAGGGCATAATGTTTTGGGCCGGTAAAATTAAATATTTGTAAGCAAATGTCACACGTGCGTTCGCCACAAAGCAAAGTTGACACTAACAACGCGTCGCGGCCACCTTTTTAAGCCCCGCCCTCTCCGGCTTACTTTTCGTGGCGTCATTTTTTATGGACAGTTACGCTTCCTGACTTATTATTTGTTCGTAGGTTCCAATGCAATTTTACCCAATCATATTTTGCTGCTTACTTAAAAACACCAATTCTTACCATTTTATTTGTATTTTATTATCTCCAAGGTCAATCACCCCTGTCTCGTCAACGCCATCTATCGAGCTGTTAGGAACTAATCCCTCATTAGCCATTGTCAATAGAGCTATACAGTCAGTAACTAGAACAAACTCTTGTAACTTTATTAATGGAATATAAATTGTATTTCAGCTATTCGAGTTTATACTCGTCTCAGTGACGTTGCTATGGTCTGGGCTTTGGAAGACGCGTCCCATATTGAAGATCTTTCAATTTTGTGGTATGTTTTTAACAATAATTAATAGTGTATTTACGAGCCTTGTAGTTGTGTAATTTGTAGTCTTGTAGTTTCTTGCCCTAAAAGTGAAAAGACGAATTAAACATTTTAACGGGTTCTTACCGCGTTTTGGTATATTCGAGTACTCGATATATCGGCAGTGTTACAACTGCCATGGTCACGGAATGACTGAGTCAGATTAAATAATAACCACGTAACTCTCAAAAACTGAATAGACTCATTTTTTTGTCCATACTACCAATGATTTGTACTATAATTAATTGTTTTTTTTTAGTATTTTAATCACGGCTTGTAAACAGAATTTATCGGATAATAACTAAATTACTATGCATATTGTCAACCAATTTGAAATGTAGGCTATCTCAGAACGTTCGTTCTGGTAAATCGATAATCTGAATCAAATAAAATTTGCAGCGGCATGCTATGTGCTTGTCTGGGCAAGGGAGACGCGGCGGCGCGCTGGCTCGAGAGTGCGCCCAACGGTGCCCTCTACGCGCTGGAGCTGCACGCGGCGCGCGGCGACTGGGCACGAGCAGCGGACATCGCCGCCGTGTCGTGCCCCGGCAAGGCGCCCGCCATCACGCTGCATCGCGCACAACATCTAGAGCTCACGTATGTATCACACTGGGCACGAGCAGCGGACATCGCCGCCGTGTCGTGCCCCGGCAAGGCGCCCGCCATCACGCTGCATCGCGCACAACATCTAGAGCTCACGTATGTATCACACTGGGCACGAGCAGCGGACATCGCCGCCGTGTCGTGCCCCGGCAAGGCGCCCGCCATCACGCTGCATCGCGCACAACATCTAGAGCTCACGTATGTATCACACTGGGCACGAGCAGCGGACATCGCCGCCGTGTCGTGCCCCGGCAAGGCGCCCGCCATCACGCTGCATCGCGCACAACATCTAGAGCTCACGTATGTATCACACTGGGCACGAGCAGCGGACATCGCCGCCGTGTCGTGCCCCGGCAAGGCGCCCGCCATCACGCTGCATCGCGCACAACATCTAGAGCTCACGTATGTATCACACTGGGCACGAGCAGCGGACATCGCCGCCGTGTCGTGCCCCGGCAAGGCGCCCGCCATCACGCTGCATCGCGCACAACATCTAGAGCTCACGTATGTACACCACCTCGCACACTTCATACAGACGGGCTCGCATTGACAAGAGGCTAGCACATGTATGCGGAGTGAGTATGAGTGAGAGAGGAATACACCACTGTCGTCCACCTCCAGTACCACCAAGAGGAGGTGAGGTCAACGTCGGTGGGGGACAGATAATGTTCCTACTATATGCACCTAAATACGTACTTTTTCTTATAATAGTATTACGTAGCGTATAGTAGTAATATAACTAACATCGACTAAAAAAACTGTTTCACGAAAGTAAATTACCAGAAATTTCGGATCTGCAACGGCTTCGACAAACCAAACTGTCATAACTATATCCTCTTCAAGCTTCGTCAATGACAACACTTATGATATTATAATTACCTAATACCATTATAATTGCCTAATACATTGGACCCGCTCCGCAGCAATAATTTGTTAAATAGCCATCCATTAAAAAAACCTTAATAAAGCCTGACCAGAAATATAAGAAAACCTCGCCATAGAAATGTTGCAGAAAATCATTGGAACTAATTTTTGTACTTTGAACACTGACATTAAATGTTATAGTCGATTGCAGCGCCCCCAAACCTTAGATCAAAATAAAATTAATGGATAGGCCTTACGCGAACATTTCAAACCAGAAAAATGAGGCAAAACAAATGAAAGGTTTACTTCAAATTTTATGCAAGTGCCCTAGATTTGACAGATAATGGCGCTAGTTTGTATGGACCAAGTGCACCAGTAGTGTGCTTCAACTTACCGCGCTTTAGGCCTATCCATTAATTTTATTTTGATCTAAGCCCCAAACCAGGTTTTTATATTCCAGCACAGCTAGCATGCCACCCACGACAAAGCGTTTAACCGAGAAAAACGTCATGCGCGCTCTTTCTGGCATACGTAAAATAATAAGGATGGAGGCACATCTCGATTTTTATCGTTTTCTCGGGGGTGGCATGCGAGGCACTGGTCAGGCTTTACCTACCTACAACTCACAAGTCTTATCGATAACTGAAAACAAAATGGCAAATTTTAACAATATGTCAATAACTTTAACTATCCCTACAGTGCGGACTACCACGAAGCTCTCGCAAACTACGAAAAGAGTCTAATAACTGACATAACAGACGATCCGAAAACAAAAGAACATAACAACAAATGCGAGGCCGGTATCGCACGCATGTCCATCCGGTGCGGTGACGTCGTGAGGGGCGTTACCATGGCTATGAAACACGCCTCTGATATCATGTTACTAAAAGATTGCGCCCAGCTCCTAGAAGAAGAAAAACAATACACCCACGCGGCGGCATTGTACGATCACGCTGGCAACACCGAACGAGCCGCCTCTTTATACATTAAACTAAAATCGTGGCTGAAAGTCGAGGCGTTACTACCGAAAATAAACTCACCCAGTATTCACTTACAATACGCTAAAGCGAAAGAAGCAGAAGGCAGATATAACGACGCTCTAAAATCTTATCTAAAAGCTCAAGATTACGAATCAGCTATAAGATTGAACTTGGACAAACTAGATGATATTGACGAAGCAGTCAACTTGGTTCAAGAAACCAAATCAGTGCAAGGCGCCAAAATGGTCGCCAATTATTTCCAAAACAGCGACGATCCGACATCTGCAATAAAGTTCTTAGTCATGTCCCTATGTTACGACGAAGCTTTTCATCTTGCCAGAAAGAATGGCAAACTACAGTTGTATGGTGAAATTCTTATACAGACGTCCCAAGCCAGATCTGAGGATTTCAAAAGTCTTGCGTTGCATTTCGAAGGGGAGAAGAATCATTTGTTAGCGGGCAAGTTTTATTTCCACGCGGGGGAGTATAGTAAGGCGATGTCGCACTTATTGAAGACTGGAGGGTCTGAAGAAGAAGAGAATGAAGGGATCAGTATTGCTATTGATGCTGCAGCCGCTAGTGATGATGAGAGATTGACTAGAAGGTGCGTATTAACTTGTAGAGTGGTGAACTTAACAGGCTTGCATTTTAAATTCTCTATCGAAACTTGGTAAATCCTTGCTGTGTTTTAGGTTGATAGAGTTTCTACTAGGAGATACTGACGGGACGCCACGCGAGCCCCGCCATTTGTTCAGGCTTTACATGGCGAAAAGACAGTTTGCTGAAGCGGCCAAAACTGCGGTAAGCCACTGTTTTATACCTCTGCTTTACAATTTTGGGGGATGTCAAATGCTGAGCTTTGAGCTTGTTGGTGAGAGCTTGTCCAGATGAGGCGTTTAACACGCGAATCTCAACCCGTTTTGAAGTACATTGCTGCAAGTATCGCGCGCAGTCACTGCAATTGGAACAAGAAATCGTCTTCGAAACACGGGTAAGGGCTGCATACATAACTGCGACGTCGCATCGCATCGCAAATATCTGCCAGCGCTCGATGACTTAATACGGTGACTTAGGTATGATTATTGCACGCAGAGCATCGCAGATATTTGCGATGCGATGCGACGTCTCAGTTTTGTGAGGGAGCCCTAATACGTTCGTGTATTTGGATAGGTTCTAAGGGTTAGGTTTGTTATTGAAAGAAGTGTTTTTTGAGTAGTTATCTGTTCTATAGGTGATAATAGCGGGCGCGGAGTGTCGACTGGGCAAGTACCGCGAGGCGCGAGATGTGGTGCGGTCCATGTGCGTGTCGCTTCGTGCCCGCGGCATGCCCGTGCCGCGCGACATGCGCCGCGCCGCCGCCACGCTGCACTCCTACATACTGGTGAGTGTGCGCGACATGTGCGTGTCCGCGGCATGCCCGTGCCGCGCGACATGCGCCGCGCCGCCGCCACGCTGCACTCCTACATACTGGTGAGTGTGCGCGACATGTGCGTGTCCGCGGCATGCCCGTGCCGCGCGACATGCGCCGCGCCGCCGCCACGCTGCACTCCTACATACTGGTGAGTGTGCGCGACATGTGCGTGTCCGCGGCATGCCCGTGCCGCGCGACATGCGCCGCGCCGCCGCCACGCTGCACTCCTACATACTGGTGAGTGTGCGCGACATGTGCGTGTCCGCGGCATGCCCGTGCCGCGCGACATGCGCCGCGCCGCCGCCACGCTGCACTCCTACATACTGGTGAGTGTGCGCGACATGTGCGTGTCCGCGGCATGCCCGTGCCGCGCGACATGCGCCGCGCCGCCGCCACGCTGCACTCCTACATACTGGTGAGTGTGCGCGACATGTGCGTGTCCGCGGCATGCCCGTGCCGCGCGACATGCGCCGCGCCGCCGCCACGCTGCACTCCTACATACTGGTGAGTGTGCGCGACATGTGCGTGTCCGTGGCATGCCCGTGCCGCGCGACATGCGCCGCGCCGCCGCCACGCTGCACTCCTACATACTGGTGAGGAAGCATCAATTATAAACTGGATGATTATTTAAATGATCAAAATGCTCGGGTCCGAGTGTCACTAACTTATAGTCTACTGTATAGTATGAATTATTTAATTATGTATTATGTATTGTAACCTTAGCTTAAAGATTTATATTTTAATAGTCATTGTGTTATGCTGTAGAGTTTCTAGCCGTATCTTCTCTACATCGACAACACGTTCCGACGCGGGTGGTGGTAGATTAGAAAAAAAGAATTGACGTTTAATAAGTTTGCTTCGAGTTCCTATATTGAATAAATGATTGTGAGTTTTAGTTTGGAAGTGTAGTTGGACCACGGTTTCCGGGCATCCCTGTGAAAGATCAAAGTCAATGTTCTTTTAACTGTTGGTTCTCTTTACTCCAAAGCTGCCAATATAATTATGTGACAAACCCGGGTTATTATCTAGACGGTGAACCGGAGCTCAGACGGATTCCCTATGTTACTGCGAAAGTCAAGGCAGTGTTTCTTCATCGAACCATGCGACAGTAACCGTTATGTAAAGATTGTTATACTCGACAGGTGCGGACGCACGTGAAGCGCGGCAGGCATGATCTAGCGGCGCGGCTCCTGCTACGTACTGCGCAAGATGTCTCATTCTTTCCCACACAACAGCGTGAGGATACTTTTTAAGCACACACACACACACACACACATAATTTAAATACAAACTGTTGATGTAGCTACAATTTAAAATTATTTTGACGACCCGGTTGGTGTAATGGTTACCACACCGGACTGCCAAACCTGCGGGTCCTGGGTTCGAATCCCGGTTCGGTCATGGATGTTATATGTTCGTGCCGTTGTTGTATGGTTTCCATAATAAAAAGCCTTTAGTGCTAGTTTGGGATCATTACAATGTATGTGCCTGTGAGCGTTATTTTATTTTATTTTTATTGGTTGCCATTGCCACAGACCAGGCACCGAGTCTAGAACAAAAAAAAATCTATGTCGTCAGGCGATCTGGGCACAGAGGATTATATTGTACAGAGTTACAGCTTCAAACAACCTCGCAAAAGCGGCGCATCACTACATGCGCAGTATGATTGTGTGCGCGTTCACCTACGGGGCTCACGAACGAGGCCGAGGGGACACTTTGGCTATGCTTCGGGTGGTTACGGCGTAACGAGGGTGTGAATTTAAGGTGTGAGATATTGTCCATTCTTCCTTTCGGAAAGAGATTGGAGCCACTGACCTCTGTTAATATTAATATGTCTATGGATTATTTTCTGTTTGATCGTCACTGTCATTGTAGAACGTCATGTCATGTGAATTTATAAAGTGTGAGATATTATTATCGTTCATTTTATTTGAGCATGTTTAAAAGTAGTTTAATAATATTAAACGAAATGGTTAATAATTGCACTGTGTGCTTTAATAATATGAGGAGGAACACAAACAAAAACATCTCCTTCTTCATATACCTACCCCAAAGATCGTCGTGACAGGTAAGTCAATTTCTGAGTCACCCGCGTAAAGCGGCGGATCGGGCGGCAACGTTTTTTTAATTTTAACTCATTTTATTCAACTAAATAACAAATAATAAATAACACAACAAACAACAACAACAAAAAAGAAAAACAATATACCTACATCATATTATAAAACATTATCCTTCATACTTACTTCAATTAAATTGATTTCCTTTTAGACAGCCCTAGAAGAATAGACTAATGTAATCGAAGCTCCTATGAAGCTGTTGCTCTGTACAATATAATCCTCTGTGATCTGGGGCCCTAGACAAAGTGCCATTCTATTGGCGTGGACGCTAGTAGAAAATGACAGAATGTATGGACTTCACATTGGCGATCGAAACATTTTGACGTTTGCTTTCGTCACTATACGTCAAATCCATACGTTTTTATGTTTTCTACCGTCGTTAATGCTAATCGAAAGGTACTTTGTCTAGGGGCCCTGGTAGCAAACCTATTAATATAAATACTTATCCGAAAATGTCGTTTCAGATCAAGTATCCATTCTGACGTCGACGGTGATAGAGTGCAGCCGCGCCGGGCTGAAGCACCAGGCGCATCACTGGGCCAGGATCCTCATGCAGCCAGAATATCGCTCTCAGGTCATATAGCAATAGAGATAGTATCCAGTATCCACCCTGACGTCGACGGTGATACTCATAGAGGGGTGTGTAATGCAGGAAAGCAAGAAAGGTTTCAGGTTCAACAAACATGTGATCTGAGGCTTTCTTATTTACTGCCTAAGGTTAGTATACTATTTTTCTCCACGACGGAGGCGGAAAGCCGCAACTTCGTATAGCGCAGCTGGAACTGTGAAAAGTTATTTATTTCTGACGAAAGAATTACATGGTAAAAAAAAAATTAATGTAATGTAGTGGTCATATTCGGTCATGAGTCATTGTCAATAGATGGCGCTAGGCGTCCTAAATATATAAGGTTTACCGCAATTCAATCTGAATCGTAGGTCGGTACTTGAATAAAAAGACATGGGGGTAGCGAGAGCTGTCATGGTGCGCGTGAAAGTTTAGTCTCGTGAACAATCTTCGTTTGCGTTATTAAATATTAGTAACAGTCTAAATAAGAAGTTATAATGTTGTGCAGTCATAAGCAACTTGGCGATTCGTCAATGCATGCTGATCTAGTTAACTAGTGATTGTTTCTACGGACATGGGGTGAGTTTGCGCAATCTAGGGTCATAGTGAATATTTCGGTACGTAATTAACGTTCCCGCTGATATTGGCGTGTTTCTTTCGCAGCCTACGGAAATGCCCTTAATTTGAGGGATTACGGTCATCAGTTAGAAGTCCCTTTATCGCAATTGGTGGACCTACCGCACCGGCGGAAAGCATATGAGGTTTTCGTCCACTCTGATATACGACTCGTTGGTCCAACGGTCGGGAAGACAACATTCAGTTCAGATATTCTCGGGTTCGAGCCTCAGCTCGGCAATCTCATTTAAGTTTTACCTTTTCCTTTTTGTTTATGTTACTGTTGCATGATTGTACAACGGATCCGTTTAATTTTAACAAGGGAAATAATATATATTTCACTGTGTAATTGATGCGTATTTATTTCCAACCCTTGTTATGGAACCCCTAGGCATTACATTGGCGCCCACTGGGTATTGGAAATAAGTAGGTAATCATTGATTAAATTGCCTAATTTTATGGGTCAAGAATCCTTTTGTTTACATGTAGGTACGCTAAGCTTACATAACGTTCTATAATTGTATAGTGTTAAGCGTCCCTCGTTGCAATTTACAACTATTGATTGATTCTCTCAATTTTGTCAGTACAGATTTAGTGATCACTGAAATTTAAGTAGGTAAGGTACCGAAATTATGGTTTTGCCAAGATTGTGAGTTGCAACGAGTCTTATTGTTTAGAGATTTGTTTATTTGTCATATTCGTTACTGATAAAGATTTGATGTTTTTTATACATTATTTATGTAATATTTTTCTTTGGTTAGAGATTTAGGTACTTTTCATAAATTCATTAAGTACTGATAAAGTTTTGTTGTTTTTGATACATTAGGTATGTAATATTTTTTCTTTGTTTAGAGATTTATTTGTCATAATTTGTTACTGTTAAAGTTTTGTTGTTTTTGATAAATTAGGTAGTAGGTAGTTAATGCTTTTTGCTTTAACTATGGATGTTATTTCGTTGTTAGAAGATGAGCTCGAATTCGAGTTAGCTTGCTGGGGTGTCACTGATGGTAAAATCATGACCTCAATGCGGAAAAATCGAAGGGAAATATTGCGTCACGAATCTCGTGGGGACACATATGGGTCTAGGGACACATCCATTGATTTATAGGTACCTAAAAGTTGCATTGATAATCCACACTCCGGGATTCCCGTGTGCGGTAACAATGTAGTAATAGGACCGTTGAATGAAATCGTGGGTAAACCTGATCTTTCAGACTAAATAGAATCTTGGTCAGATTCTTTTGAGGAGGGGGGATAATGTAGTGGTCATATTCGGTCATGAGTCATTGTCAATAGATGGCGCTAGGCGTCCTAAATATATAAGGTTTACCGCAATTCAATCTGAATCGTAGGTCGGTACTTGAATAAAAAGACATGGGGGTAGCGAGAGCTGTCATGGTGCGCGTGAAAGTTTAGTCTCGTGAACAATCTTCGTTTGCGTTATTAAATATTAGTAACAGTCTAAATAAGAAGTTATAATGTTGTGCAGTCATAAGCAACTTGGCGATTCGTCAATGCATGCTGATCTAGTTAACTAGTGATTGTTTCTACGGACATGGGGTGAGTTTGCGCAATCTAGGGTCATAGTGAATATTTCGGTACGTAATTAACGTTCCCGCTGATATTGGCGTGTTTCTTTCGCAGCCTACGGAAATGCCCTTAATTTGAGGGATTACGGTCATCAGTTAGAAGTCCCTTTATCGCAATTGGTGGACCTACCGCACCGGCGGAAAGCATATGAGGTTTTCGTCCACTCTGATATACGACTCGTTGGTCCAACGGTCGGGAAGACAACATTCAGTTCAGATATTCTCGGGTTCGAGCCTCAGCTCGGCAATCTCATTTAAGTTTTACCTTTTCCTTTTTGTTTATGTTACTGTTGCATGATTGTACAACGGATCCGTTTAATTTTAACAAGGGAAATAATATATATTTCACTGTGTAATTGATGCGTATTTATTTCCAACCCTTGTTATGGAACCCCTAGGCATTACAGTAACACGGTCATGGCACATATTTTTCATACAAAATATGTCAAACGAGCTGTCCGATAAGCTGACAATAACTTATGCAAAAGTGGAGAAACATGCCTTTGGAGTTGAACCCTTGGAGTTGAATTTCAACGCTTTCTTTTCGTGCTTCCTGTGCCTGTGCTATGCTAGGTCCATATTTATCTAGATTATCCATTATTATCCAGATTAGAGCACTGAGAAAGCTACTGCCTCTCTGTGAGGCGTACGCGGTGGATAATCTAGATAAATATGGACCTAGCATCACCTGTCGTCAGAGTAGCTGATGTTTTTGAGATGTGTCGAATTTCGAAACATGTATATGTTAAAATTTGAGTATTTTAATAGACAATGACAACTGTCCCTTATCGTCTTCGACGGTTTCAAACGAAATAGTAACTCCACTTTTTCGACTATACGAACTTAATCGAACGGTTACCTTACCTCTTCTCGTCAGTGCGAGCTCGTTTGTATGAAGAGTCCAGGTCGTGACTATACTTCTTAATTAAAATGTATCCCTCTTCCAGATCGATCCAAAATACGTAAAGAAGATAGAGTCTGTAGTGCGGCACGCGCCGCGCAGCGCGCAGCCGCCGGAGCCGAGCAGCCCCTGCCCGCAGTGCGGCTCTGCTCTGCCCGCGGCCGAGCTGCACTGCTCGCACTGCGAGGCTGACGTGCCCTTCTGTATCGGCACGGTCTGTACTCACATACACACACACACTCGCTCGCAGCCCCTGCCCGCAGTGCGGCTCTGCTCTGCCCGCGGCCGAGCTGCACTGCTCGCACTGCGAGGCCGACGTGCCCTTCTGTATCGGCAAGGTCTGTACTCACATACACACACACACTCGCTCGCAGCCGCTGCCCGCAGTGCGGCTCTGCTCTGCCCGCGGCCGAGCTGCACTGCTCGCACTGCGAGGCCGACGTGCCCTTCTGTATCGGCACGGTCTGTACTCACATACACACACACACTCGCTCGCAGCCCCTGCCCGCAATGCGGCTCTACGCAGCCAATACCTTGTCGTCACCAACCTTTTAGGCCCCACAGGACCACAGGGCACCAAGCCTATCCTGATGGAGGTTGTATGGGCATTACGCGTGCTCAATGCGATATGGTAGATTTCACATACGCATCAGAATGTGTTCTTCACCATATGCAGGTATCCTCGCGATGTTTTTCTTCACCGTTTTTGAGCAGTCGGTATTACGTACGTAAGTTAGAAAAAGTCATTGGTACAAGGCATGTCGTCCTTGCGGATTCGAACCCGGCTCCTAGTGATTGAGTGTCCATGCGACACCACCAACGCTCGACAATGCATAGTAGTACCACATACAGAAACGGCACTCCCTGCCTCTCACCGACTTCAGATACCGCACCTCACCTCGCACGTCAGTGGAGATTTTTGAGGAACCGAAAAAAGCGCGTGTGAGCGGGACATTGCTTGTTCTTACGCCATCTTGTTTCTGTAGTGCCTATTAGCCTACATTTTCTAACAGCATTATCTATTTCAGGGCCTTCACATTGTCAAGGATGATTTAACAGCGTGCCCAGAATGTGACTTTCCCGCTATTATGACGGAGTTTATTGAGTGAGTATATAAATACATCAGTTAACTGAAAAGGATCCTAATTCCTAAGCCATGGTTTATACAGAAGAGACGTGTGGCGGTGGCGGATAATCTAAGTAACAATAAACCTTATAGTACGTAGCATAGCGTCGTTTTTGTCGCAAAGGAGAATCGCGCTTGCGCCTCCAGGTGACGTCGTCTGGAGGCGCGGGCGTAATTCTCCAAACGTCGCTATGCTACGTAGGTACTCTTCGATCAACAATATTCAACTAGATAACGCGTCAGCGCTCAAAACATGTCCCGGCAAATAACGCCTCACTATTGGAGTGAGGTCTTATTTTGAATTAGTTGCGTTCGAACAAAGCCAACGTAAGCACGTCTCGCAATGCCGCAGTGTTCCTTTTTTAAATTACTAGGAATTATGGTTGCTTTGAGGTCGAAATTATAATGTATTCGGACTGTTTTCTCGGTTCGTTAACAAAAAATGTTGTATATTCACGAGGACAGAATTTCTCTTTGATTTTGTATGCGACCCGTTATCTAGTTGTATATTGTTGATCGAAGTAGGTACTATAAGGTTTATAATTGTGTTGACGTTTAATAAGTGTGCTTCAGGCTCCTATATTGAATAAATGATTTTGAATTGAATTTGAATTGAATTGTTAATTTGACTATCCGCAGCCGCCGCCACACGTCTCTTATGTATAAACCGCGCCTAACGGAGGACCAAAATTCCTGTGGCGTCAACATAAATTCAAAAAGATATCTTTCTTATTAGCTAATAAATATATTTTTTTGTTTTTGCATTGCCAATGTTTATTGGTGGTGTTGTATTGAACAATGAACTAAATAATTATGTGATCCAGCAGTATTTTTAATATATAAAATAATGTTATTTTATCTTTTATATTCGTATTTATACTATAGTTTTAGCATACTGTGATACATCTTGACTTTTACGATAATAGATCAAATTATAACTTATTATCTCTTAACAGAATTCTTCGAGAGGAAGGCAAGTGTCCGATGTGCGGCGAAAACGTGGATTACAGGAGACTCGTCAAGATCGACGACGTATCCTTGTACTTGGACTTTAACGCGTCGGAGTAAAGTCCACATTGCTCTGTCAAGTGAGTGCTATCTTACTGTGATTAGTGTCCGTCCATTAGAGTAGATTAAGATTATTATTTAAAACCTAGTTTTAGTGTTATCTGAAGATAACACCACCACCAATCACCTTGAAAGGTGAGAGCCCGCTACACTGATCAAGCAGTATAAACAAGCGTATATTGCGGACTTTACCGCCTGATGACTTAAAAAAAATCGCTTAATATAGCGCATAATTTATTGTTTGGAAACTATTCTTTCATTGGTCTATTCATCAATAGGGCGGGGCTAGACAGCGCTTTTATTTTTTAGTATGCATGCAAAAATGAGCCTAGTCAGGCGGAAAAGTCCGCGATAGAAGGCACGTAATGTATTTGATCGCGGGTACTGTATTGAATGAGTTAAGTCTGAGGCAAGTTGAGCTGCCTTGAAAATTGTCTAACACCCAATTGACCATGGTGATATTTACAGCCGAATCTACACTAGAATCAATATGAGCAGTTATTTCTGCCTCGTCAAGAATAATAAACACTTTTTTAAATATGTCTTTCCTTAGCGTCCCATTAATGTCAATACTGCTTGATTAGTTTGTTGGTATTGCGATGCATGTCCCTTTGATAATACGATAATTTGTATAACTAATCTGTTTAATCTCTGGTCAGTTTCTAATATAATCTCTAGGCTCAACGCAGACTCAAGGTTAATAGTAGATTACACACCGAGGGCAGGATCTCATGTAATGTGATCTGAAGCTTTCTTATTTACTGCCCGAGGTTAGTATACTATTTTTCTCCTTGACGGAGGTGGAAAGCGGCAACTTCGTTTAGCGCAGCGGGACGATAATTAACGCTTTCCGTCCAGAGAGGAGAACAATATATTGATTTGTGGGTGGTTTGACCTTAGGGTCAATTCAATGGGTGCAATCACCATATCTATGTTCAAATGATGTGATTTAAACATTCCGTCCGTATTACTAAAAGAAAACCTTGTTATAATTGTATGCTTTTAAGATAAAATACTAGTGAATGTATGTAGTAGAGTATGTGTGTGTATTATATATATTATATATTATATTATAATATATAATATATATAATATGTGTGTGTATTATGTAGTAGAGATAAATGAAAATACATTAAATAGTGATGAAACATTTAATTTTTCATTTGAAAGTATACCAAGTTGTCGTTACACGTTCGATAATGAGATTCAAATGAAACGCAAAACACAATTGTTGGTATTATACAAAATTACAATGGGTACCACAGGTTCATTGCTCACTTCATTCTCACCACGAACTCGTTTGACATCCTTTCAAATCGAGATCCAAAACGATAAAGAAGTGAGCGATGACAATAATATAGAAACCCATTTCAGAAAACTACCAAATTTGTAATAAGCACGCGCTATGATTGGTCGCATATTTTTCCAATCGACCAATCGCAGCAGTTGCCTTTTCATCAAAACAGACCGCCGCCTGCTCCTGTTACTTTAATCTATCGATCAAATATTGCCCTAATATAATTACCACTACCTAGCTATGCCTTAAGTAGACAATACATTTATACAACTTAAAATAATGACAAGACGATTATAACGAAATAATACAATAATAAAAATTAATTGTGCTAATAATACAGTGAATGCTATTTACAGGAACATAAAGGAGGAGTGAGGGGGGTCTCAGAACCTTCCAGTGGGGGCTATAGATCCCCCTCAAACTCCTCGGTTACGTGCCTATCTATGTCAACCCGCTATGTTGACTCGACTCTTTCTAGTTTCAATATTTACTAGAATTTGTGATTTACAAATTAACAGAGATTTTCAGTCCGTTTTTAATTATTTTGGTCATAAATTTTTTGTTTATGAATGAAATTGAGTCTAAGGCTCAGTTGCAGAAACGCTCATTAAAGTTAATCCTCCATTAAATCTCTTGCTAGCTTTTACTACGTCAACAAGACAAAAAGCGACAGCAAGAGATTTAATGGAGGATTAAATCTAATGAGCGTTACTGCAACTGAGCGTAAGGAAACCATTGAATGTCATAATTATGATTTATTTATAATTCTACTTATGGACGACCAATTAAATTACCTATTGAATTGAATTAGTAATTTCTGTTTATTGATATCACTTTGGGTATCTAGTTTTTTCAGGAGTTTTAAAAACCCCGAGGAATTATTAATTCAAAAGGGTTTTTATGAGCACAAGACAGTATTCAACTACTACCGATTAGTCTGATTGATCGATTAGCTACAATAAAGTTACATAGCGGACTTTGGGAATGAAAGTTATGCTTGGTCCTCTCTTATCCTTAATCGTGACAGTTATGTGCCTTGCAGTCAAACCTAACTTTTGATTGGCAGCCTTTACCTGACTGCTACATGGACTGACACTCAGTTGCAGAAACGCTCATTATAGTTAATCCTCCATTTAATATCTTGCTAGCTTTTACTACGTCACACTTACGTCACGTTTACACTTCGATCAAAATAAAATTAAAGGATAATATGATTACGCGAACATTTCAAACCAGAAAAATGAGGCAAAACAAATGAAAGGTTTACTTCAAATTTGTATGCAAGTGCCCTAGATTTGACAGATAATGGCGCTAGTTTGTATGGACCAAGTGCACCAGTAGTGTGCTTCAACTTACCGCGCTAGGCCTATCCATTAATTTTATTTTGATCTAAGCGTCAACAAGACCAAAAACTGACAGCAAGAGATTTAACGGAGGATTAACTTTAATGAGCGTTTCTGCAACTGAGTGTAAACCGGAAAGTCTGTGTTAATTTGTCAATCCTTATCTAACATTACCTATAACAGGTTTTACTTTAAAGTTGGTGTTACAACTAGAAACCCCTCTCTCTAAAGTCGGTCAAAGCTAGCTATAGTGACAAACAACAAACTAATTCAATTTTAAAACTTAACGTCTTTGAAATAAGATACATAATAGCTGCACAGGTAAGCTCTTCGAATTGGCTGTTCGGCAGTGTTCGATCTAACCTAATACGTTCGTTATTGAATAAGAATTTAACGGTTTTCCGAAAAGAAAGAAACATTCTAAATTGTTAAATAATAAAAGTTAATGAAAGTAAGAAAAGTTTAAAACGGTTGTTAGTGGAAAATCTTTTTAATAACTGTCGAATTGAAAGATAAAATATTAGTGGGCTACTAGCTTCTATAAGTCGTCACTAATGCGTGTGAGAATAGATAGATCATGATCTAGATTTATCTAGTCCTCATTAGGTACTTATTTTGCTAGTATTAGCTATTTAACGATCCAGCAACGAATATACCATATAATGGTAGCCCACATTGAATAGATAGAAGATATTGTAAAATACTTCTATTTTGTTAATTTCTAAAGGAAAACCGCGTTAAATTAGAAACGATTTTGCATCGTACCTAATAGTTTCAACCATACTTCTATTTCATAGGATAAAGATTACGCAGCAAAAATGATATCTAAATTAATTACAACAAGATACAAAATGAATGAAGTATAAAATCGTTAATATTGGTGTTACATTATCTCTTTGCATTGTATTCTATATCTATAAGATGCACGGATGCTTTCGATTATAGTCTAGTCAAAGTAAAATGATCCTTATGTCATTTGATTAATAGTATGTTTTTCTGCACGTGTTTTATAATAGTTTCACTGAAGCCATAAGGTTCATAATTACACGACAAAGACTTGTATAAAAATGTACATTTCAATGGAACGGATGAAATATAATGCGTGAATAATTAGCGCTAGTTTTGTATGAGAACACATCAAAACGGCCATTACAATTTTATTGGCCAGTAAATAATATTAGAACGGCTTGTCAAAAGAGTGGACTTTAAACGATATATTATTGGACGAATGAAACTAATCGAATAAATTATAATTTCGATTTATCGAACTTAGCACAATTATAAAATATTCTCAATTATATTGTTGTCTTTTAAATATATAATTTATTTGTTTTTTAAATATAAATATGTTGGCCGGATATATGTTTGTATACACACGCTTTAGTCCACTCTTTTAATCGTAAAAGTTCCCGTAAAATATTTACAGATACATATAAAAATATTTTAAAATCATAGATGTGATGGCACTTGGTTGCGTTGTGAAAGGGTAGGATTTACACATAATATAATTCAGGTATAAATAAGTATTTCATTATTAGAGAAAACAAATACATTTTTGACACTTCGGAGACTACATTTACATGATAATAACAATAAAATCCAATAAAACAAATCCAATTATATTTAAATCGATTCAGAGAACGCATATTAATTAATACTAGTTAATAAGGGAATGTATAAAAATTAGTTTCAACTATATCAATGTTAACCCCTCAACAATAAATACTATAAATCTTTGGTTTCATTTAGTCGTTTGATTACAAAATGTTTTCGCTTAGTTTATTATTCCTTTTGCAAAAGAACGTGTGTTTTAATTACAACGTGGTTATGCCTACGACGAGTGTTCAAAAATGTGAAGATATTTATAAATCTATCGTTCATAAGAGTGACACCGATCAAATGTAGCTCACAAATAGTTTCAGTGCTTTAGACGTAAGGAAAATCGTGAAAAATTTCAAGTACACAGTAAATTGATGTGAAGAGAAGATACCTTAAAGTTGAATTTCATTTGGCACTAGAAGGCCTGTCGCACGTCATCCAAAGATATTACTTGCTAGTAGATTATTTGTAAAGTATATCAGCAACATAATAGAGGATGGCGTCGTGTGCGACAGAGCTAAGACTCGATGTGAGCTCTATTTGAAGGTACCTATTTCACCTATCGAGTGGTAAGTACTACCTATCAGTTCTACGACCGCCCTAGAATACCTGTAATATCCGCTCGAGAGCTAATAGTAACCCTATTATTGCTCGACAGCCCTGTTCAAAATTTAGTATTAAACTATTGTAGATGTGCAATTTGTTTGGGAAGAGCGGCGACTACGCGGACTCGATCGCTGAACTGGGGCGGTGGGGCTATGACGGGTGCGCTGGGGTCCGCGGGGCCGGCGGGCTCCTCCGGGGGCGGGGGCAGCTCCGCCAGCAGCACCGCCGCCCTGGCCCTCCGCCCCGGAGCCTTATCGATGTCGACCCCCAGTCGCTCCGCCGCTGACTTACCCCTCGCCGACCCCACTGTACCTCGCAGTAACGCCGCGGTGGCTCTCTTCCTAGTTAGCGAGTTGTGTCGTTGCATCGGCGGCGGGGGCGTGGCTAAGCTCTCTGAAGAACTGTGCACCGGCTCGGTGCTGATGACGTCGTTCGATGACTTGACTGTTACTGAGCTGCAGAAGGAGACCTTGTCGCGCCGCGGTGGCGGCTTGGCCTGCGCTTCCTGGTCTGAGGAGACGCCTGAAGAGGAATTGTCCCCGTCGTCTCGTTCCACCGTCCCGAGCTCGTCCCCGCATGACTTTGAGGATTTCAGCCGAGTTCGGATCTTCTGGATTTCGTCTACGGAGAATGAGTGTTGCATTGAGCTTGAGCCTGAACTGCTGCCGCTGAAATTTTGTATTAAACATTAGCAAAGATAAAGAAAGTGTGTAATATATTTTATCGTAATCACATAAAGCTGTGAGTTCACATAAAATAGTCCACATTTAAGGTAACATTACATAGATCTGGAGAATATTTTTTGGAGTATGATCGGATAAGCAAGACCTTGGAATGCTATCTTTACAATTACAAATGATGGAAGAAGAATGTGTGTGATTGCTGAACATGAATGAACAATTAAGATATAATTTGAGTGCTGTATGTTTTATCAGTTGTTCTAAAATCGGTTTCATAATGAAGACAGATCAGTGGTGTAGAGAGATTTGACAGGACAAAAACACATTACACAAAGCAGTACCCCCAGCTAAATAATTTATTTTCAAACTGTACCTTTAAGTATAAACATTTGTAAACAAACTACTAATTTATATCCCTTCGTATTCATAGATTGTTGCGTAAATTGGTGTCCTGAAAAGTTTAATTATACAGAAATAGTCAATATAGGTACATTGTTGTGGTTCTTGTGTTCTTAATGAATAGAAGAGTTAAATTGAAGATTGCAGAAAATCTAGCGTTGAGCGGGATTTAAACCCGTGGGGCCTATTTCATGAACATTGTAAAGCCCGACTAGAGAAATAAAAAACCTCGCCGTGTTGCGGAAAATCATTGGAACTAATTTGTGTACTTGGTACACTGACATTAAAGGTTAAATTTGATTGCAGCGCCCCCAAACCAGGTTATACTTCGGGTCAGGCTTTAATTTACAACGAAAATTTGAGACACATTACCACAGATAACTAGTTAGGTACTTCGTAACAGATACATCACTTCCTTAGAAAACGATAAATTTTCAAGCTTTAATTACCTTCTGCCAGACGGTACGCGTAAAAATGTACCTAGTCAAACTTGCCACAGCGTTTTTATTACGTCGTACAGCGCGCGACTCATGCGACGTTGTCGTCTGGCGCGAGTTGCAGAAATCAAGCAAGCGATGCACCAAGTGTAGGCATATGAATAGATACAACTAGAAGTCAAGCTTCTTAAAGCGCGCGCAACGGCGCTAGACTCGCGTAAAAAGTTGTAGACCATTGCTTTATGGATCAGAATGGCGTGTTTACGAGTCTAGCGGCGGTCTTCGGCGCGGCGTCCTGCTTGTATGAAGCTTCCGATCTGTAGGGATATTTAATCGAGTGACGGAGGCCTGACATTAATTAAAATGTTATGAGTTTAACGCCATTATGTAACTAGCAATGTACCCTGACCCTGAATTGTCATGTTTATGAAATAGACCCTAAACTTATCCGGATAGCTGTATGCTTTTCATTACACTTGTTATCTTATCATTCAATAAACAACTCTATCACGAACGGTTAGGTTAGACTCTCACCTAGCATTGCTATTGGCACTGGTCTCAGCCACGGCCGCTGGTTCTACCTTGGGCTTGACGGACGTGTCGTCATCAGACTCCGACATGCTGTAGTCTGGTTCCGGGATAGGTGGCGCTGGTGTCGAATTCTGTTCCAAAAATGCATTGTATTGTTCAATTCTCCAATATTATAGTAAATTAATATGATCGTTTGTTGATTTTGTAGTCGAGTTACGAATGTAAAGGTGCATTGTGTAGGACTTTACACAATGCCAATGACTGACTTGTTCCGGGTTTGGGCACAGATTAATGGCCTGCTTAGCGTGCCTAACTTCGAGATTCATAATACAATCTTAGTTTTGAGCCTTCTAGAATTAGGTTCATTTGTTAGTATAATTTTAATTGACATCCTAGTAAATAATTTCAAATAGTTACCTGTCGCACAAAGCCCTTATGTGTGTTGAAAGGCTGTGCGTACTGATTGGCCGCCTCGTCCGCCGACTGCGTGCGCGCAGGTCCCGCCCACGACCGTAGCGATGATGACTTGCGAACCTGTGTAGTTTTTGTTGATGTTGATAGCAATTTAAATGTTACGAGTAATATTGATTTGGATTAGCGCACTAGGCCCATGTGGACGGCGTACAGGCTGCTTTCTCTCATTCTCAACCATAACATGAAAATGGCATACTATACAGTGGCTGGAGGCTGATGATGATGAAGGCTTAAAATTTCTGTATATCCGATGAAAACGATAAATTCGCACGCTTTAATTACCTACCTACTGCTAGACGACGGTATAAATGCAAGTGTCTATTGAATGCGACGTAGTCGTCTGGTGCGTTGGCAGAAATCAAGCAAGCGCATCGCTTACGATGCGCCAAAGTGCAGATGCGCCTATGGGCGAGTGACGTAGGCCTGCTGTCGTCTGAAGTGAAGAGTTTCAAACGGTTCAAAGCAAATAGAAGTAATACTAACGGTGTGACTGGGCTCGGGGCGCGTGGGCCTGTACGCGACGGGGCCCAGGTCCCTGGGGGAGGCGTACAGCTTGGCCTGGTCGGCGGGCCGGAACGTAGACGCGGGCGCTGCGGGGGGAGGCGGCGGCGGGTGCGCGGGGGGCGGCACGCGGCCCGGTCCTGTTGGCACAGTATTAATCATGTCAATATCTGAGTGCGTGACTTTGCTAACGATACGATAGGCTTTATGCGAGATGACACAAATTATGAAAATTGGTGGAATGCAGGGAGTATCCCCGTACGGTATGTCTGCATACAGTATGAATATCTTTTGTGTTTAATGTGGCTATTATATCGGCCAGGGTCTGAATAGCCCTAATGATAGCCACAAGAAGAATTCTACAGTATGTATGTATCTACGGGACCCACCCAATATTAATATGCTGACGGTTTTCTTAATAGGACGATCAGACCATCAATCTGAACAACTTTCCCTGGACCAACGACGACATCGCGAATATAAAATCTGATCATCCCCTTATAAAACCGTCATATACGTATATGCAGCGGGACCCTGTGTCATAATGGTTTAAGACCTAAATAATCGAGTTGGTATGTATTTCTACTTATCGATTTATAAACGTAAAAATTTCTACCTTTGCAAATGGATGAGAAAAAAACGAAATAAATCTGTGCTGTGCCAGCGGGGACCTTTGTTAATTGAAAGTTTACGTCAGCATATAAAGTAGGACCCTGCATAATGTTAGGGTAGCATACCGTGCACATCCTCGCTGGAGCGTGTCCTCGGGGGGTGGGCGGCGTGCTCGGCCGCCAGGTCCGGCGTCGAGTGGAAGTCGCGCCGCAGCGTGGTCTGCGACTTGCTCCATACCTGTGACCAGCGTAGCATAGAGGTTGAGCCTTCATTCATTGTTTTACAACACACTAAGCCCCACTTGTGCCAACTTGGGTTAGCAATAAATTCCAGGTTAAGTTGGTAACTTTTTGTATAGAAAAACAACTGAGAGAGCTATTTTATCCGGAGTTGATTACTAACCCGTGGTTGGCGCAAGTGGGGCTTAGGGTGGCACATCTGCAGAACGTACGTCGCCGAATGTTCGGTTGAATACGCGTGCAATGCTTTTCCCTATACAGGCGACATACCAGTACGCGCCATTTTTCCTAGTAGACGCGTATTCAACTCAACCGAACGTTCGGCGCCGTACGTTCCGCAGATGTGTCGTAACACTTTTTGCGTAGGTACTGTAAGAGGTTATATATCGCGGGTTCCGTACTGGCCGCTTTAGTTTAAGTTTGGAACGCATATCCAAAGAAACAAGAGCGTTTGTATTATGTCTTAGATCCGGGGGCGTGGGGATTGTCATGTTTCTCTATAAATAAAATATCTTCTAAAATATAATCCAATTTATTATTATTACGCCGCCACCATCTGAGCGAACCCCAGTCACATGGTGGAGGCGCGGATTTTCTACCGGTAAGGGTGGAGATTCGATCCCGGGCGTAATTAAAATTTCAATAAACGCGAAAGAAGAGTCACAGCAAGCCAACGCTAAACAGTAGCAGCGGATGCGGCAGAGGACATCCCCAGCCGAAGTCACCGAAAAGGAGCAGTGCGAAGGCCGAGCACCCGGATTCCTTTGCAAAGTTAAGTGGTGTTGTTGATTCACGAATAAAGCTGTAATGTTTTTAAAATCATACGTCCGACACTGTAGAGTGGTCAAGGAGGTTTTGCAGGAGATGAAACCACCGTTCATGGGGTACGAGCTGAACGAGCGCGAAGAAGGAAGACATCATTGGAACGACGTGGCCGATAGTATAGGCTCCAAACTGTTTTGCAATCAGGATTTATATTTATTTTATAACGCTATGTTTCAGTAGATTTCATTCTTTAATGTAAATATGGATAGCACCTCCATCTTCGATCTTTCACAGCTTTGGCCTTTTTCTTTCTGTTTAAATTTTTATATGGGTTTTAATGTGCAGATGACAACACAGTTATTTAAATAAGCTTTACGGTCATGAGCGGTTAGCGACTCGGTAAATAAGCCTTAGTGCTAGGGGCAAGGGGTCATTTGATTAAGCAGCCAGCTGCTGCAGCAGGTGACAACCCCTGCATAGAGTCTTTATGGCTGGGACTTTCCTCTGAGAGTGTAAGTCGATTGAGTGTGATCCACGACCCCTCTATAAAGATGTTGATGGATCAGAAGAAGAATTGCATGGAAGAAGGTGCCTGGGAGAGTAGAGCAGAATGTCCAACGGAAATTTTCTCGTGAAAGTCGAACATTTTCTTTCGAGGGGGGGATAGGCTTGGTCGCTATGCATATTTACACCATAAACGTACGTTTCATAAGTTTGTTTTGTCATTCATAAATATCTCATAATATTTCATCATATTTTGTGAATTAATATTTGTTTACATTTTTATTTTGACGTCTTTCAGAAAATAGTTTTAAATTTATAGAATAATCATAAGTCTATTTTACCAAAAAGTTTACTATTGATTCCTTATATTTTGTAGTGATGGAGTTTGTATATTGGTACATTTTAGAGTTCATTATTTTAGCTTGGAAATCCGACGATATACTAATATATTCTTCTTTATTTCATGTATTTGGGGTACGGATGACCGTCACTCGAAGCACATTGCGTCGAGATCAAGGAGGACTGTCGAGCAGCAGAAAAGATGATCACAGCGGGTCGACCAAGTTTCGCAGCTATTGGGCATAAGAAAGAAAAACGAGTTAAATAATTTTTAAGTTTGTAGGGGATAATGAAGAGTTGTTGTCTGTATTGTTGTATGTAGGTTTCATTGATAGAGGGGTGCATCCAGGGGGGTCCTCACAAGGCTATAAGCCGAGGATTGTTCACCGATTGGGTGAACGAACCCTGAGATGATGTTTTTGTACCGGGGGTTTTGCAGATAGGAAGGTAGGTTCGCGTAGCACACGCATTATAGTCGTAGGTCAAGGGTTAGGTTTTGGCCCTTCAGGCGTGCCCAGGAAAGGCCCATCTGGTCTGACCCATGGTTGTCTGTGGTCAATATGATGTAATGCGTATGTGTTGTAATGTGCTGCTCATAATTTGAGTTTGAGTCCTCTCTGTAAAATACGGTCACGGCTATTGGGGTCTATGGAAATTGTATTATATCAAAGTAGGGTAGAGGTAGGATTAAACGTAGGCCTTTGAGATTATATAAAATATTTTCAGATTGTAAAGATAGGTTGAGACGAGGTCACACTGATGGTTTTGGTGTTTGTAAAATGACAATTAACGACGGTTTGGGTCGATTGGCCATCAGCTTGGTCACGAGTATCTCCTAGGGGTAGGCAGCATAGAACATAGGGATTGGTCTATGGGACTCCTTTTTTTGGTGGGTTTTTGGAGCCCCAAAGTGCAAGGCATACCCAGGTAGGCACGTTATGTGGTGAAATATGACGTCATCAGTTTTATTAAACTTGGGGATGTTCTGGTAAGTCAGGGGGCGACACTGATGAACACCACTGACATTAGCCTGCCGGTATCCATGCACTAGTTGCTAGCAGCAACTGGACTAGTGTCTATGCGTTAGTTTAGTGTAAGTTCCTCCCACCTAGGTAGGCGCGTTTAGATAGGTTAGGCAGGTAGGCCTAGCGTTAAGTTGCATTGTATGAAGTCAGATATGTGTTCCAAACCAGCAGTAGAGGGGGATGATGTAAGAGGTTATATATCGCGGGTTCCGTACTGGCCGCTTTAGTTTAAGTTTGGAACGCATATCCAAAGAAACAAGAGCGTTTGTATTATGTCTTAGATCCGGGGGCGTGGGGATTGTCATGTTTCTCTATAAATAAAATATCTTCTAAAATATAATCCAATTTATTATTATTACGCCGCCACCATCTGAGCGAACCCCAGTCACAGTACACCGCGTAGCAACCTTTGTGAATGTGATTAGACCCAAGAGTACTTGGACTACGATAAGCAAGCTATAGACTTTAGAGCTATAGTATAGAGCATACCTTATCGAGTATGAACCGTGAACACAGGTATGAACAAACGTGTAAATTTTTCGTTCAATTAGTACCAAGTAAAACGCGTTCTGATTGTGTCATACAGTCAGAGAATATAGTCAAAAGCAATTCAACTAATCTATTTTTGTCTATCATGGAAATATTAGTATACATGAGTAAATTTTGAAGCTAAATGCACTTCCCAATGCCCATACATATTCGATTGGGCACACAGATTACCTGTGATTGGGCATAAGTAGACATACTGAAGTTGAAGTCTCAATTGTTTGTTCATATCTGCGAAAGAGCTGACAACCGGTGGGGAATTTCGAGTTATAGAATGGAGACCATAACTGGCAGGCGTAGACGACCAGAGATAAATAGCCGGCCGGCACCGGCAGCAACTGGATGAGTTTATCTTATTACTATGATCTGGCAACTTTCAGGAAGGCAGAAGATATTTTTCTGGCGGATGGCAGACTATAGTAGATGACACACCGAGGGCAGGAAAGTAAGAAAGGTCTCAGATCTCATGTAATTTTCGACCGAGGTGAAGCCGGGATCAACAAACATGTGATCTGAGGCTTTCTCATTTACTGCCCGAGCCTAGGTTAGTAAGTATACTATTTTTCTCCTCGACAGCGGTAGAAAGCGGCAACTTCGTTCGATGGCGCCGAGGCGCCATTGATCGAGATCAATGAGAGCCGTATCACAGATTAATAATAAGTTACGCCAATAATATAAGCGATTTTTGAGCTGATATGGCTGTTAAAGTGAGCTTAGTGTCCATACCATTCTAACAAATAGAAGTACCCACGAATAGAATAAGTAGCAAACAATACTAACTTTGCCCTTGGACCTCTTCATTTCAGCGACGGAAGCGTACACTCGGCCTGGAGTCCTCGCGGGTGAGTAGGGGGGCGAATTTGATTCTCCTTGGAACGTTGACCTTATCATCATCGCATTGCCACTGGAAATTTTAACACATACTTGATTTACCTGATTCTCGTTGCCGATTTGGACTACACAGGATATTTTTATGTGCACAATTAGTGACATGCAGAATGCGTCCTTACCATCCTGTATAGATAATAGAGTTTTTGTACGTAAAATTAGCAATAATGCTCACGACTATATTCCCCGAAGGGGTAGTCAGAGATAAAAAAGTCTCGTCGTAAAATTAGTCTTCTATTTGATAATTTTTTATACCGGCATTCGTGAATGTTTAGTCTGAGTCCTGTTGGTGACCACTAATTTGCCTTCATCAATCAAAATAGGCCCAAGTGCCCATTGAGGTTTATTTGTAAGAGAGAGTGCCTATATGTGCCCTGCAGTGGGAGATATAGGTATTCTATAGGCTCATGATGATGATCTTAGTTTCGGTAACGGTTTCTGGATGTTTTAATGCTATTAAAAGTAATAAATGTGTGTAAACTAACGAGGTGTCTGCATCGGCCTGCCTCTGGAACAGCTCCTCGAGCTCGGCGGCGGTGATGCGGCCCGACGCCGGCCGCTGTCGTATCGACGCCGTTCTCGGAGCTACTGGCGTGCCTGATGATGGAGTCCCGCCTGGCAAGTCATTGTCACACGTTAGCATTGATTCTACATTCTGCGAGGATCTTTTGAGAATCGAAGTTGTTGAGAATAGGACCATTTGAGAACAGGGTTTTTTATGATAAGGACCTTTTGAGAATCGACTTAACTGCAGACTGGAACTACTGGTTCTGACGCAGTATGATCGATTCGCAAAAATTCAAACGAACGCAGTTTGATTCTCAATAGTTAAAAAAAGTCCTAAAAGTACTCAAATAGTCCTATTCTCAAAGTCGCAGACGCACGTGCCAGAACCCACTTAAGTCTACGGAGGATTGACATTCTGCGAATATGACTACGCTCTGCCAATAAGATCTTTTGAGAATCTGACTTTCTGAGACTGAGAACAGGACTTTTTTGCGACTTTGGGACTAGGCTAGACTAGACTAGACTAGACTAGGACTTTGGACCTATTGAGAATCGAACTTTCTGTGAATCGAACTGTCTGTGAATCGGACATACTGCGTCAGAACCTACAAAATCATAATCCGTTTATCGATATTTAGTATGGTGGATACGAAAGCGTGAACAAGTCGCAATCAGCAACAAAAGTACCGAAACTAGCCTGTACACTTGACAAATTACTACAATTTTCTGAATAGAGTAAAATTTTATGGGCGCTTTTCTTTTACTAAAAACGGACTTTCCTTATTTTTGTAATAAAACAGCGCTTCATGGCGAATATGGATTTTTTTGTGTTCAGGAAGAACTGGTGTGAGTTCTATAAAATAGGAAGGTACTATAGGAGGTCGTATATCTTGCTTCGTTGGCTGGTTTGCTTTCGATGTTTGAATTAAATTTGGAACGTCCAGAAGAATCGAAGGTTTGTCATGACTAGGATTCTTTTGTTAGATCTGTGACATGTCGGTCTTGCGTTTTACGAAATAAAAGATAATTTTACCGAATTTCCGTATTTTAAATGATCTAACTCTCTATATTTAGTGGAGGCGCGTGATCACCCGTAGTGGTGAAGATGAATGAATGTAGGAGGTTATATATCGCGGGGTTCCGTACTGGCCGCTTTAGTTTAAGTTTGGAACGCATATCAAAAGAAACAAAGATTGGCAGCGTTTGTATTCACAAACTAATAAGAGAACTACCGTTTTTGTATTATGTCTTAGATCCGGGGGCGAGGGGATTGTCATGTTTCTCGATAAATAAAATATCTTCTAAAATATAATCCAATTTATTATTATTACGCCGCCACCATCTGAGCGAAGCCCCGTTACAGTACTTACTATTGCTGCCCCCATGTAGCTGTACAGATTCAGCGGATGACGACTTGCCGGCGACGCTTAGAGGCTCACAACTTTCTTCTTTCTCACCGCCATTTTCTGAAAATTTACGTTATTTTCTGTTATTCATTGATTTTCTTGACATGGTGTGATATATAGGGTCCAACATAATATGCTGACACTTTTTTAAGAGGATGATCAGACCACCAAACTGAACAACTTTCTCTATGGGACCAATATCGAAAGCGCGAAAAAGAAATCTGCTCTTCCATACAAAACTGCAAACCTACTCGAGCCAAATGTATGGGACAGCAGATTTTTTTTTCGCGATTTCGATGTTTGATGTTTTGATGGTCTGATCATCCCCTTAAAAAAGTGTCAGCATATTAAGCAGGACCCTGTATTCATTTCCCACCCTGCGTGGTTATTAATTAAAGACTAGGGGTGACTTTTAAGACTTAACATGACAATGCAATGATTACTGAAGGCACACCCCATCCATCCAGGGTAAGAACCTCCTGTTAACTTTTGCATTGTTACATGAAGAAAAAGTACAGATCCCTTTTTAATCATTCATATTTTCTTTGTACACCACACAGCACAGTGTCGTACCCAAAGAGGAAATCGGAAATCATAGGTAGGTAGGAATAGGTAGGACATGACTTTTCGCTACTTGCCATGTAGGTAGGTACTTGATGCTCGGACGAATACTTGATGTTAAGGATTAGTTAGAGGACCTATCAATTTTTGAGCGTATTCGATATCGTAACGATATCGTAACGATATAGTAACGATATCGTAGCGATGTGGCGGCAATATCGTGTGATAAGGCCCTCAATCTTTAAACAGATATTAAATGGAATCTCACCTAATCCGGCGACCATAGACTTTGCTCGCGCTCGGCCCACACTCAGTGTAGTTCTCGGATCTCTTCGTGGGGGCGCTGGTGCGGGGCTTCGGCCTAAAACATTTTTTTATTATTCATAAGTTACATTGTTGAGGGCTATACTTCCGGTCCACTACAAGGCGCCACAGTGACCGACACTATCTTCTTCTTAGGGCCTGTTTCACCACTTCTGAGTAAGTTCTTGTTAGCTTCGACAGATAGTTTGACATATTTTGCATGAAAGATATGCCAAATTATCTGTCGGATAAGCTAACAAGAACTTACTCATAAGTGTTGAAACAGGCCTTTAAGATTGTTATTCTTAAGAGTTCAGGGTCAGATCGGTTTCACAACATTATAGTGAATACTGACCGCCAGCCCCTTTCCTAGGTAAAGTGGCAGCGTAAGGCCGCCCCGAACTGGAGAGCTGGTTCTGCGACTTGCTAGTAGGCACCGTACACATGTTGTTCTCGTTGATACCTGTAATATTAACAGTGGTCACCAAAGAACCCAAGGGAATCTAAACTATTATAAAACTGTAACTGAAGTGTGTCTGTACATTGAAGATATTTACAAAAAAAAGATTACGATATGGTTTTTAGGTATCCCTGACTCGAAATCAACCTTTTTTAAAAATTTCGTCTGTCTGTTTGTCTGTTTGTTTGTGTGTTTGTTTGTTTGTTTGTTTGTTTGTTTGTTCGCTCATCACGCAAAAACTACTGAACCGATTTTGATGAAACTTTTTTTGTTTGATAGCTTATGATCTGACTTAAAATCTGGTATATAATTTGTGCGGACGAAGTCGCGGGAAAACACTAGTAGAATATAATTTCACTCATCAGACGAACGAAAAGCTTTTGTGGTCTAGAGTGCAGAGAGCGATGCTTCGTTTCCAGTCTCAATCAGTCTTGTAGGTACTAATAATATAGAGATTTTCCATAGGAATGGGTAACCGGCCAGCTTATCAGCTACGGCGAATGACAAAAATTGGACGTGGGCAAGATGAGTTTCGCGAGGAACATTGGCAAAGTCGGATCTAGAAGTTAATTTTGGTCGTCCTAAGGTCGGTAACCAGAATTTAGATAAGGATTTTTTTAACGGGGTTGTAGAACTCATTTTCAAGGTAGAAGCTTCATAAATAAGAATTGTGCACCATTATTTACAGCACAATAGCGAAATTGGAAACTTGGAGCGAGCGAAGCAAACTCGAAATTCAGCATTAAGACTTATATGTTTAGCTTTATCTGAAGCAAAAGCCTGATCTCCTGAAGGCCAGTACCCCAGCAGTGGGGATGTATAAATGCCTATGCCGAAAATAATAAAGAACTCATCCTCCTTATTATTTTTAAGACTTGCACCAATATTTGTTAAAGTCGTTGCGTCTCGAATTTTCGAGAGAGAATCCTATCCTCCTAATAAAAAAAATTACAAAGTTTGTGACGATGATGTTTGTAAGATTGTATGTAGGTATGTGGCATAATCACGCATAAACAGCTGAACAGATTGGAATGAAATTTGGCACACTGATAGAATATGCGGAGTTCCAGGCAACGGCTAGTTTAAAAATAAGTATACAATACACAGTGTGCTTACCATTGGTACTGTTCAACGAGACAACAGTCATGGAGACGAGGGCGCCGGAGCTCCGGATCAGCTCCACCACGCGCTCGTGGGACGCCGCCGACACGTCCTCGCCGTTTATCTGATGAAGCAATAAGACATTTTGTTTTAATTCACTGGCACAATGTTTGCTCAGGGTGCAGTGCTTGATCTACTCGGACTGTGAAGTATCCAGGAGACAGGAATCGGCAACCAGATTAAGGTCACTCAGGTAGTAACAGGGTGTTAAGGTAAACGGTTGCATTACTTTAGGAGGTGATTAAAAAACCTATAGGAATCCTATATGATACAAAACCTATAGGATACAAAAAGAATTTGGACCTTCTATACTCAATGCAATCAGATGATCGAACGTTTGTATGAAAAGCTGTTTTTTTAGGAATTTCCTCTATGTTTCTTTTGGAAAGTTTATCAATATCATGAGTAGTAATGCAACTATCTACCCTAACACCTCATCTGTAGACCTCGGCTTACTAGTGACACAACGGAGGGAGAGTTTGGTCGAGATGAGGAACTGCATCAGCCAAGGATAAGCCAATAGCGCATGTAGTGTACGTGCCATGTCGAGAAGATCTCGACTCAAACCCTTGGGATGACAAAGTTTGAAGAGAAGTTAAAAAGAGATATAGGTATCAAAATTTCTTACATATTCTCGCAAAGCTCTTCTGAATTTAATAAGGACAGCCATTTCACAAACTCGTCAATGCACCCATCAGGTTCTAAAGTCTCTCACATTATGAAATTATGTTGTTTACAAAGAACACTTAACCCAGCGGAAGTTATTGTTGTTTATTTCTTTTCACTGAATGTTTTGTATTGTGATGATGACTTAATTAATGTTGAATGTGCTAACTAATATAAAAAGGTTCGATAATGGAGATTGACCACTATGGCAGAGAACAAAACAAATCGTGTTTGATAAGGTATAATAACTTTATGAATAAAAGTATCTATAATAATGAAGTCATACGTGTCTGTGAGTCATACGGAAGCAGTCTCAGGTGATGGCCCCTGCCTATACCCCTGGGAGTAGGGTGGGACTCAACCATACCCATGGACACGGCTCTGAGGGACTGAGCTCGAAGTCAACTCACCGCTATAAGAAAGTCGCCCTTCCTGAGCCCAGCTTGATCAGCCACGCCGCCAGCATCCACGTCGTCCAGATACTGTAGCCCTGGACACGGCTCCGAGGGCCTGAGCTCGAAGTCAACTCACCGCTATAAGAAAGTCGCCCTTCCTGAGGCCAGCTCGATCAGCCACGCCGCCAGCGTCCACGTCGTCCAGGTACTGTAGCCCCGGACATCGCTCCGAGGGCCTGAGCTCCATGAGAGGCGACGAGGCCTTCGCCCCTCGGAGCACGAAGCCGAAGCCCCGGCGGGCTCGGTGCAGCACTACTGTTCTGGTTTCCATGTTGCCGTAACTGGAAAGAGTTATCAGAGGTCACCAGTTTGAGAGAGCCACCAATTGTAACAACATCTTTGACTTGTCGAAATGAAAAAGTTCTTGAAAATTTTGGCTTTTTGTAGAATTGCTTGCTTTGGAAATCGGTGTACAGCATTTAGGTCTGTGCCGGACTGGCAAGTTCTGGTCTCCACTAGATTTTAGCAGCCTCCTAGAACTCGAACAAGGTAGGTGTATTCGTGGAGTTACTTAAAAAGCACATCTTCCTTTTCAAAATGGTAAACAAGATGGTATCGATGGATACTCGAATAAACTGGTCTCGAAATATTCAATAGCGCAGATCGATTGGAAAATTGCTTCAGCATGTTCTCATTGATAAAAAATGTTCAGTTCTTTGCCCAATTGCGCTGATCCTAAGATATGGCCACTTACTAAAAGGTTTATGTTTATTCAGATTGGTTGAAGAAGATAGAAGGATACTTACGATTTTTTTATCCTGGGAGCAGTGGCGCTGTATGTTTTACTAAGTGCCATCTCTCTTCTGCCTGTCACTCTCGAGTGATGGATGGGACCCGATCCTAGCACCTGCAATATTTAAAATCGATCATGTTAAAATTTTCCTGCTATTATAGTATTATATAAGATGAGAGAAGTATATTATTTCTGTTTAAGTACATGATTTATCTGGGTGTTACCGAACACCATAGAGCAACAAGGCCCTCGGCCGGAGACGGGAGCCGTGTTGCTCTCAGCCGAACAATCTATGCGTCTTTACATCTATACTTAATTTCATATAACGACGAAAAGATTTTCCGATTCCTACTTAGCATTCAGGCGAAGTCTGATAAGTAAATATAATTTATTCATCAGAAAGATATGCTATCCGACTCCGACATATCTTGGACATTAGTAAAGCTGTTCTAAGAATAAGTGAGAGCAAGTGTCTCAAATCTCTGTTTCTGTAATCCAAAATAGCCTTAAAATTTCGTTGCAATTTGAAATGGAGTATAGAGTCGTAAGCGTCCTTCGATTATGAATCGACCACAGCGAGGTTCGACTGGGTTCGGACACGGACTGACGGTCAAAAAGATACCGAGCTGATTTCATAAGTGTTCCGTTTTGCATGTTTTGGTACGGAACACTAAAATTCTTGGTTTGGAAAGATTATTTACTATAGTGTAAAAAAAAACATAAATATTATCGTTACAGTTCCTCTTACCTGATGCATATGTTGCGTGTTCTGTCTCAGTCGCACTTCCTGGACACAATGCGCCGGGAATAGCCCCGTCGCACCTGATCCTCGTACTGTTCCTTCCAAAAATCCATCATCTGTCGCACCGGTTACTGTAAACCACATCATTATCGATTCAGCTATATTCTGAGACCTTTTCAATGTAGTCTGGTTGTCAAAACTGCGATATTGGTCTTGAATTTTGTATGTATAGGTGTACATAATTATTAGTTTTGTTAATAATGGAAACACCTGTTACTGACTTTAGTCAATATGTGGTAAATGAATCATGTTTTTGTGAACGTTTGATGTTTACCTTCCGTATTGTTAACTTTTTGTTAGTTCCCATTTGACGTTAAATTAGTTAGCAGACGATTCACAATATTATAAGGTCGGTACATTTCATATACAGGGTGTAAGTGACAAGCCTAGCAAATACTGAAACGATGAACTCAGATCATCAAACTGAACAACTTTCACTTTTTTCCGCGTTTCCTGAGGTTCCTAGGCTCCATGCCTAGGAACCTCAGGAAACGCGAAAAAAAATCTGCTGTCCCATACAAAACTGCTGTACCTACCCGACTCAAATGTATGGGACAGCTGTTTTTTTTGGTGTTTCCTGCGTTAGGTTCCATAGTGAAAGTTGTTCAATTTGATGGTCTGAGTTCAACGTTTCAGCATTTGCTTGGCTGTCACTTACACCCTGTATAAGAATGATTAATATTTGCGATATTGTCGTTATTAAGTAATTACTAGCTGACCCGACAGACGTTTCCTATCTATAAATAGATTATTTGGACTGTTACGAAAAAAGAAAATCTCAAATCAGTCCCGCCGTTCTCAATTGAAGCGCTTAAGTATATTACCATGAACAGCATTAAATCTTTATAATAGGTAGATAGTAAAATTAATCAGATGGATTTGAGAGTGATCAGTGGTATTGCCATTGGCAGGGAATTTATATAGTAAGTAATATAGATATTGAATCCACCATAACTTGACTACTTACCAAACACACTGGTCGTTATTTACAAGCAACCGTTATATATTCATGACCCGCGCAATGCAACCTAACTGTGATTGTCGTAGTCTTAGTGCAGCCAGTTTTGAGCAGAAAGCTTCTCAGTTTTAGAGCTCTAATCACCTTCAATGATATCTCCCTGGTTCAGGCGCACGTGCTTCGGCGCGGTGGGCTCGTAAGGTTGAAGACACACCACGGTCGCTGCGGAGTTCTGCAGCGAGCACGTGGTCGTGTCAGAGTTGCTCGTCCCGACCCCGCTCGAGTCCGATATGATGTCGCTAGTGTCGCCCGCGCTTTTATCTGTTAACATCGGCCCTGCACGATCAATTTTCGCCAGATACGCGATTAAATGGACAAGAATAGTTGGGATCAAGTTGTTGTTGGTAGGGCTTTTAAAACACTTAAAACCTAAATTCTAATTTCTAAGAAAGGAGAGGGTACACTCCATTAAAAATAATTTTGAAAAATAAGAACGAAGCGAAAGAAGCGGATGTGAAAACATCTACTTAACAATAAGGCACATATAACATGCATTGAAATGGTTCGTGACTGTGATCAGTGCATGGTGATGGTTGTCACTGGACTCGTGTTTGGTTAGTGCTCGATGTACGACTGCCCTAATACACTTGCGCCAAGAAAATGGGCTTTAATGGACTGTGGATGTGTGGAAGTCAATTTTCTTTGGGGCAAGTGGACACTATTGGTTTTTGGGATTTTTTACTCAGATTATCTTATAGTTTGACTTGTGTTTAATTATGCAGAGAAAAATATCACAAGATGGAAGCACGAGTTTTCCATTTGTCGAATGGGACATTATTTCTATAAAAAATTGTGTTTTGCTTCTCAACTAACAATTTTAAGAACGTCCTAATTAATTTCTCAATTTTCTTTATTAAAAACCTCTAGCTCAAAATACTCATTCACATGAAATTTTTCTCTCCATATCACCATCATCATAAACTTTAACCCAAACCCGTAACACAACTGTTTACCTGTCAGTATACTGGCATCATCCTCGTGACTTGGGTGGCTCGCGTCACTTATACTCGACGAGGCAGAGGAGAACGGCCGTTCGAGACTGCATGGTGACGCAGTGGGGCCTTGGCGACGAAGTAACGCGTCCAGTTCAGCCGGGATCCTGGTGGAGGAGGCCAGGGAGGACCTGTCCCCGGCCGTCCACCACCCGCCCCAAGCGGCTGACCGACGCTTCGGGTTGTATCGCGGAGGACCACGGAACGGCACTGAAATCGTTCCGTTACCAACCGAACAAAATAAAGTGAAAGTGCTACAAATTATATTTGACATAATAGAGTACGAATTTTGAAACAAAACGGACAAACACAAAG
Source organism: Agonopterix heracliana (assembly GCA_963693445.1). Taxonomy (NCBI): domain Eukaryota; kingdom Metazoa; phylum Arthropoda; class Insecta; order Lepidoptera; family Depressariidae; genus Agonopterix; species Agonopterix heracliana. The sequence goes on along the minus strand of OY856312.1, from coordinate 3,738,131 downwards.
TTACGAAATTCGAACTAAAATTCGTGCTGATAAAAACATAATTTTGTGAAAATAAAACTACAAAACTGATATTATAAATACCATAAAATAATTATGTTAATAATACTTAGTTATAAATACTCCCTAATATTGTTACAAAGTGTTTCTGATTGAGTAAGTAAAGATTTAGTAATACTTTAAAATATTTATGTTATTACCTATTTAGCTGTACTACAACCATCACCATTATGATAAGCAATGGAATATAAACATGAATAAGTACTTAGATAAATAGTGGATGATAAACATGCAATAGAAATATTAATCAAAATATTTAACAACATGTAAAAACTAGTCGTATAAAAAGTTAGTTACTCGTAGTATGAAAGCGTTTGCCAAAGCGTAAGAATTTTTTGTAATAAGCACACAACGTAAATTAAGATTCTTAAAATAGTATATATCGTAGGTATTAAGCATATGACCACGACTATATTCCCCGAGGGGGTAGTCAGAGATATTCTGAAACCTCAGAACAGTAAGTCAGTCAGTTAGTGGTAGTTAAGTTATATAGTATGACCATAAGGGCTGTCCCGATCATGGGTGCGAAAGAGTTCTAGATATTTTATTTCATGTACACTTATGTTATGACGTACCTACACAACGAGCTGCCGCGAAAGTCTACTAAGGAATGGCCGAGCGGAGCGAGCTTTCTGCTTATCTGTACCCGCATATCCCCGCGTAGCTACCTACGGAACGATACCGCCCTTTTGGTCAGACTATTCTTCTTCTTATCGAGTGGGCTGCAAAGCCCTGGTGTCAGAGACTATTAATATACCTTTGAACCAACCTGGCAAATAATTATTTAAGAATCTTAATTTTATTTAGCGTATAAATACATAAATGTTGATCTTACAGTTAGTTAAACTCTTAGAAAGCGTCGGCGAATGCCATGCAGTTGAATCAGACTCACCAATTTCTTCTGATTTATAATTCTTTATTACTTCTGCGAGCTCTAAGTTTCCTGCTATAACTGCTACCTGAAATTAGACAAAAATAATTAGTATGCCCACTTAGTATAGGTACCTACTAGTGAGCTCGGTGGCGCGTTGCGAAGAGGTATGGACTCTCAATCATGAGATCTGGGTTCGAATCCGCACGGACAACATGCCACGTACCAATGACCTTTTCTAACTTATGTACGTATTACCAACATATCGTGAGGAAACCTGCATATGCAGAAGAAGAAATTCTGATACATATGTGAACTCTACCAATCCGCATTGGGCATGCGTGGTGGACTAACGCCCAAACACTCTCCTAGAGAGTAGGCCTGTGCCCTGCAGTGGGACGTATATAGGCTGATGATAATGATAATACCTACTAAACGAATTTATTTATCTCACTTAGGTTTTATTTACTTACCTACATTAATCTTTTTATTTTATTTATTTATAATAAGTTTAAAAATACATTTTATACTTAAGTACCAGTCCTACAAAACCATATTTTATGGTTTGGCTGTAGGAAACAGAATTACAGTCTCGCATTACATAGGCGCAATCTTAGATTATCAAGATAGACAGTCAAAGCTACGAAAGCGTCGAAAAAAATAGGAACCAGTACTGGTTCCAAAACCCAATAGGTACATATACACGCACACATACATAATTAGTATGGCGCCTCACGCACACCAACCTAAGAAAGTTAGCCCCTTTTGTTTTATACGGAACAAGTGTGAGGCTCATTCTAGACATATACTTTTTCTAAGGGCGCAATAATATAGTATATTTGTTACACGTTACATGTATGGAGGAACTAAGGTGGAAGGTTCCTCCATTGAGCAAACTACGAGCGAGCTACTATTATGCAATTTCATACATTTTTGATGTAATAAACCTTATAGCTAAACCTTTGGTGCCATAATAATAAATACTCAATAAAACATATGCATAATAAAATAAACAAAACGAGTTCTAACAGAATATAGCATTCGTTTTTGTTGTCTGGCACTTTCGCGATGAGACTTCTTTTATTTTTTGTTTACATAAGTCTATAGGCCACCACACCACATTGGTACACCATTGGCTTTTGGGTGAAGGAAAACATCGTGAGGAAACCTGCATGCTTCAATTTCGAGGCATGTATTGTACCCACTGTCCATTATAAGTGGCGACGGGCTCACCCCCCGTCACACTGGACAGAGTTTCGGTACTACTGGTGAAACGTGGATGTTCTGAGGTTTCAGAAGATCTCTGACTACCCCCTCGGGGAATATAGTCGTGAGCATATGCTACATAAGTCTAGAAATACCTGGTACGGTGTCTGATTAGCAAAGTTGAGAGCTTCTTTATCGCAGCCCCTGAAGAGTAGCTGTCGTGCGCAGGAGTCCTGCGCGTTGACGGCGCACACGTGGAGGGGCGTGTTGCCGGACGCGTTCCTGCTGTTCATGTCCGCGCCGTAGAACAGCAGGTGGTCCAGGTGCTGGACTAGACCGTTGCGGCACGCCTGCAATGTGCGAAGGAGATTTGTTAAAATTCAAAGTACTTTAGTCATGTTATTTCCTTGTTTGAGTGCTATTTTTGAATTTAACTTATTCTGACTTGTACAGTTTATGTCACTTTCGAATATGAAGGATGTGTGAGTTAGCACTCCTAGTGGCATCATCGTGGAAGCGTAAGATGCTGCAACCAAGGTCGTCACCAAATGGTGAACCAATTAGTTAATTCTTTCACTTTGTTTTAATCTTTTTTTTTGTTGTTGTTTAGAAATGTTCTTTTGGCTTGTTTCGAATTATACCTAACTTAATATTCACGTTTTGTTACTGACAATATTTTCTATATGAGTGCTGTCGCATGCCTGTTATTAGTACATAAGTTAGAATATTGTCATTTTCATTTATTTATATACTGTTTTACTTATGTACCGTTGGCATGTCTAATAAATAAATAAATAAATAAATAAATAGTGGTTTGAGAATGATAAGGATCTCGAATGACGGCCCGGTAGCTCAGTCGGTAGTGAACTTGCCTGGTGTGCCGAGGGCCACGGGTTCGAATCCCGTAAGGGACAAATATTAATACTTTGTACATCCGAGTCATGGATGTCTGTATCTAAATATGCTTTTATATCGTTGTCTAGTCATCATAATACATGTCCAGGCTAGATTCTGGTACTTTAAATGTGACTAAATAATTTGTGTGACAATGTCCAAGATATTTATTTATTTATATTTATATGTTATAATAAAATAACAATATTGTCATGTTAATACAGGGTGTAAGTGACAGCCTAGAAAATACTGAAACGGTGAACTCAGACCATCAAACTTTACAACTATCATTATAGACTTTCCTCAGGAAACGCGAAAAAATCAGCTGTCCCATACATTTGAGTCGGGTAGGTACAGCAGTTTTGTATGGGACAGCTGATTTTTTTTCACGCTTTCTGAGGAAATCAAAAACTACTAGTTAATGCGATTTTTAAAGATAAGGCTGTGTAAATAGCAGACAGATTTTCACTAGAGTACGTAGGTACTACTCTAGAGAAGCATGGCGTTTTAAAATCTTCACGAATATTTAATAAGTACCTATAATATAACCTTTCATTTCTGTTTTGTTTGCTGCAAATATCAACTACCTACCTAGTGTATATTTTTAAGCGTGTAGTTTTGAGATAGTAGTAGATGTAGAATAGTAGGAGTAGGTTTGAAGATACGAATGATTAAAAATAAATAATAATGTTTCAAAGACGTCATGCTAACCTGATGAACCTCCTGCCACCCTTGCAAATCAGTGGCCCCGATAGTAGCATGATCATGCAGCAGCGTCTCACACAGCAACGGATCCGTCTTGTTCGTCACAGACAAGTACAGCGGCGTCAGTCCCTTCCCATCCTTATAGTTCGGCGAGGCTCCTAATTCCAGGAGAGTCTTGACACCCTCCAGGGAGTTCTTCTCGACGGATCTGTGCATCGCAGTGCTGCCATCTTTGGTTCGGTAGTCGAGGAGAGCTCCGCCGTTCACGAGGGCTATTAGGACCTTTGCTGGTGTTTTTAGGCCGGCTGCTATTGTCAGCGGAGTTTCTGGAAGTAAGGTGGTGAATACATGAAAGGTACTGGCACAGAGGATTGTACAGAGTAACAGCTACTAAGGAGAGTCAATTTTATTAGCCTATTCTTGTAGGGCTGCCTTAAAGGAAATAAATTTAATTGGAGTAAGTATGAAGGTAGGTAAATGTTTTATGACTCAATTGTAAATTGTTTTTGTTTATTTTGTTAGTTATTATTTGTTATTAATTCATTTTAGGCATGAAAATATTAAAACAATTTATTTATCTTTTGTAGTTCTTAGACATATTTAGTGGTAGTTAAAACTATGTATTTCATTAAAATAAAATTAAATGAAAATGAAAACATTGTTAAAATGATGCCAAGTTTTATTTCAATGTAGTATTTCTTTATAAATGTTTACATTACTCTTCCAATAGTTCATGCACACAGTGCAAAATAATTTACCATTTTTTTATTCGACTTCTACTACCTATAAACGAATAAAATAAAAATATCGAGCATACAACACGGAGCGGTGACGGGCGCGCGGGTAAAATCAACGATGTGTCACCCCTCACAGTCACACCTTCGTTTCGCCCGAAGTCACCCTCGGTCTCGTTGGTGAACCTCGTAGGTGAATTCACTGCACACGCACACAAATTCGCTGCGCATGTAGTGATGCGCCGCTTTTGCGAGCTTGTATGAAGCTGTCACTCTGTACAATATAATCCTCTGTGGTACTGGTTCACCCGAGTTTTCATTTTGACTAAGCCTATATCTTGCATTTTATTAAAAAAAGTTAAGCGACACGTCGTATTTTACGAAGGTTTTATTTAGAAATACGAGTATAATGTTATCGAAATCTGCTCGGAAAAGTTTCAGTTTGTCAAGACTTTGTTTTTTTTAAATTAGGTACTTTACAGCCCTAGGGAGGAAGAGCATCGCCTTTAACCCGCATGTTAGATAAACGTATGTCCTATTTTCAAAGAAAATGAGAAATTTGTTATTCTTGTTCCAAGCGAAATTGAATTCATTTTAGAACTCGTGACCTCTTCGGAAATGGTTCGCTCTCCACCGTCAAATGTAATTTTGGAGTCTGCATTTAAATTTAATTTGAATGAAATCTCTAATTCTCAGCACTGGGTACCTACTTTACCTACGCCCCGCAGCAGCATACAGGCAGTCTGACAGCAGGTAGGTAGAAGACGTAAGAAAAATACAAACCTTTTCCCTTTCTACCTCAGAAATAAATAAAATGAATAATTTACAGATAGGTAATTTACAATTATGCGTTGCGTACTTGCGTAGTATGTTTCAAGGTAGTGACTGATATTTATCGTGAATTATCCACGGCTGTCTCGATATGCCTTACAATGGACGTTGTCATACGATTTACAAATAACAATCGATGATAAGGTGGTATGTAAATTCAATCTGTATGAATCTGGTCGGTGGTTCTGTAAGAGAGATTACGTCATCTTTGAGATTGAGGTAGGTGATATAGGTACCTACTCATGCCATCCATCAAAAACTCATAAACTCAATCAATCAATCCCGTGTCTGATTCTATTTAATCTATTATTTTCAATACATTAATATTGGAATAGCCATAATCTTCGACACCGGGGATTCTGAGATGATCCTTTGGTAGGGTTTTAGAAAAAGTTAAATATAATAATGAAGGATAATTATACTAAACATTTTGAGTATGACAACAGGTAGACAGATAAACTTGCTATCATTATAAGTTTAAACATCAGAAGTAAGTAGCCTATTGTTTCAACTACGAGGGTGATCATCTCGTACACGAAGCGGAAGTCTCGATACAATCTTGTTCTACCTATAGTCATAGATTTCCGCAAAGTATTGCCTGATTCAATTAAGAGTAAGAGATACTCGTACAACATACCACCAGTCTCCTGACAATGGAAGTTCGGGTCCAGACCCTTGGCGCACGCCTTGGTGATCTTGTCAACCTGCGCGTGCGTCACGTGCTCGAGGAAGCGGCGCAGGTTTGCGCGCGAGTGCAGCGACTTGAGCGTCTTCTCGTCCAGCTTCAGCATCTTGTACACACGCCGCTTGTATTTTAGCTGGAATGGTATAGCAACTGGAATGAATATTAGGATGGACAGGATTGAATATTGTGAACTGCCACTAACTGTAGGGACAGCTAGCAGGACTTGGAACCGGTACCAAATAACAGGTCGTTTGTACCTGTATTTTCTACTTCGGTACCTGAGTACCGCGGTACTCCGCCTAACAAGTACCGGTAGCCAATTCAGGTACCCGCCGCGTATAAATGTCAAAGTGCAGGTAAGACGTCTAGGGAACAATTGCGCTAAATAAATCGCAACTGAATCATTATTGGACCGCGTGCGAACCACAACTTTTAACACATTCGGTATTGCGCTACCTATTTGACAGCCGTTAGAGCCGTTTTGACGGCTGTCAGTCACATAGTAAATAAGTCAAGTTTAGCACGATACGGAATTATCTACAGTTGAATAGTAATTTGATTGCAATGTGATTAGAACTGAAATTGGTTGGATTAGGATTGAACTTGGATGTTTTACCATGATGACCACGGTACGTTCTCAAAAATACCAGTACGTAGCCCTGACAGCGAGCGAGTAATAATGATTCCATAATTAACAGAATTATAGCTCAAAATAACTGACTGATGGGGAGTCCGAGTTCTAAAGAGACTACGAACTGGCAGGCGTAGGAAGCCCTCTAGCCCGCTGGACCGACGATCTGAGGGGAGGCCGGGGAGGGACTGCATGGATGAGGAAGGCCGGTGATATAATTTTGTGGTGCGCCTTAAGAGAGGCCTACGTTCAGCAGTGAACGATGATAGGCTGATGTTGATGATGATGAGAAAAATTTGAGGAATACTTCAAAGTCAAGTGACTTTGAAAGCTGTTTGATTAATTATCCAGTCAACCTTACAATAATTATAATTAGAAGACAAGCAATAGATACAACTATGAATATGATTATGTGCTGCAGTACTTACATATAATACGAGATTTGGAGTAGATGCTCCAGGCGAGGAATTCGTGCTACGGCTACCGGCAGGTTATTCCTATCTCAGAACATAAAGGCGAAATATATTGGGATGCTACTTGAAAGACAGTGTTTTTACCTCAAGATGTCCAACGGGTCCATTGAAGGGATAGTCTCCAAGTCGACGTTCTTCATCCAGGAACTTGCCGGCCTTGCCGTTGACTGGAGGGCAGAATAGACCATAGTTGAAGCTTTCTTTCAACTCCTGAAACAAACGAAAGGCAAACGTTATTCACGTGGTATGGCGATCTGGGAAATGGATAATCTAGATTGTCAATTCAGACGATACAGGTGTCTGAAAGCTCTAAAATACTTGAGTAGTAAATAGACAGCTAGAATAAAAGAGAAGACGCTTTGCAAGTCTGGTAATAGTTAGACGCCTGCCAGTTGCCCGGCTTGCAACGAAACTCCATTTTTATGGTCGCTTAAGGGTGGACGCATATCTATCCATAGCGAAAGAGCCGAAGGAGGCGAACGAAACGAATTTCCTTTTAAATCTTCTGATGATTCGTCCGATTCGCCGCGGATAATTGTGCGCGGTGTCATATAATTTCTTACAAAGAATTCTAAAATTAGATTCTTTCGCCTCCTTCGGCTCGTGCGCTGCGGATAAATATGGTGTCGTTTTGTGCATAAAAATCCTTGTAGTCACCAAATATATTTTATCACCGTATAACGTCAAACACTTTAACTAGATATTAGCAAAATCATCAACACTAAGATCGAGCCGCAATTTAAAGATTAGAATAGGATAGAAATTCGAAAAGAAAAGCTTCCTGTACTATTCTCAGAAACTAATAAGTGATAGCACTATTTTATTTAAAAAACATTTGTGATACTTTTCGCTCACCCATTTCAGATTTTCACTCAACGCCCACTTTCAATTTGTAGTCAATGCGCCCATATAATGGATGTACGCATTTACCTCGCTTGATATCTACTAAAGTGTCTGACGACCCCTAAAGGGAATAAGGACCACAGTGTGTATGTAAGTTAGTTCAAGGTCTATAACACAATAACGATGTTAGCAACCTAAGTCATAAATCTTTGAGAGTAATCGATAATCAATTAAAAGTCCAGTCGCGTACAAAAGTAAATATAAAAGACCTACCAAAGAATAATTTTGTACGTTACTTTGATTAAACCCAAAAGAGGAAGATGCAGTGGTTAATGGTAAATAAAAAGCTAGTGGCGAATAGAACGCATGCTTATGATTTAAATTATTTCACGACAGAATAAGATTGATTGGATTATTGGCTAAGCGTGGTTGTGATCCGTTATTTACAACTTTACAAGCACACTAAGTCTCAGTTTAGCTTACAGTTAATATCAAGCAACTGTACTTGACTGCTGGCCAGACAAAATATATCGATACGTAGGTACCTAGGAATCATAGTGTACGCGGCGTACATCATCGTCTAAACTTATTTATGTGTAGGAATAACGATGACCGTGACTCGCATCTTCCTTTTTAAAACTTAATCTAAGGTGCACTATACTTAATCAATGTCTGCAGCTTAATTACAGTGCTAATGTCTTGATGCAATTTTAACTATCCGCCGACGGATATTTACTGGGCGTTTTATTTTGCTAGTAAAGGAAAATAATGGGTTTTGAACTATGTTAGCGAGATCGTTTGTAGTTTATTCGTTTTTGTTAAAGAAATAAATGAGTTTGATTTATGGAGTGATTCGAGGACTCAAGGCGTTTTTATTTTAAATCAATATCCATTATTGAAGGATAACAATACAAGAAATTGTTGTGAAATCTACACTAGCAATATAAAACTTTAATAGGTATCGAACATAAAAAAAGGTATCGATATGGTGTTCAGGTGTCCCTGAATTCAAATCAGAGCTTTTTTTAATTTTTGTCTGTTTGTTTGTTTGATCAAGCATCACCCAAAAATTACTGAACCAATTATGATGAATCGTATTGTGTTTGAAAGCTTATGATTAGCCTTAGAAACTGGTATAAGCATATTATCTCGCTATACGATAACGGAACCGGTGCGGACAAAGCTACGAGTACATACCCCTATAGAGACGTAATATAAGGCGACCCAACTCTGTCAACTCATCAGTGACTTGTCACTTATATATTTCGCAACGCCTTTGTTTTCCGCCATTGTTTCGAATAGACTTCGTAGTACTTCGGAGCATTTCCGTCCCCCCCGCACCGCAGCTAGTTGACAGAATTGTTTTCTTTTAAATTCGCATGTATTACGTCTCTATAGGGGTATATGCTCGTAGGGACAAAGACACGGGCAAATTCGAGTAAAGATTTATGACATAATTTACAAGTATGACATAACACCGTCTAAAAGTCGATAAAAACATTTTTTTTTCTTTGTAAAACTTCGTCCGAAATCAAAACTGTCGGCAGAACACTAAAGCAAAGCTAACGAAGCAAGATGGATTTACAGCGATGCATCGATTGATGGCACTACCTCTAGCCTAGATGCTCTTCACAAGTGATTGCACATTGCGGCTGGACTCTGGACAGGTCAGGTTAGAAATGAAAGCCTTATAAATGACCACGGTCCAAGTTATTTATGATCCCATAGAGAAGTTCTGAAGGAATGCCGGGAATAATTAAGGCTGACTTGACTTGTATTGATATCGTAATGGTGCGTGGTAAAAGGAGATAGCGGTTTAGATATTAAATTATTGATTAAAGCATTGCAGATCTATACAGCATGTGAAAAAAACCTGTTGGAGCCTTTACTTCAGACCATCAACCATTTTTTTCTTCATTTCACAGATGATCAGTTTAATTTGGATGGTCATTTCACAAATGGTTAGAAACAACCCCTCCAATATATTTTGTATGGAACAGCATGGGATCAGCTTAATTTTTATTCGCGATGTCGGTGTTAGACCCATAGAGAAAGTTGATATATTAGGTCATGATAATATTGTGTATTATTCTTTCCTTAATGATATTTAAATATGTTATTTGAATGTAAATATTTGCTTCATTTCCTGTTGTTAGAGAGATAAAATTATCAATGCTCTTTATGAAAAAGAAAATCCGGGAAAGCCGTAATTCAATTTCTTCCTCGCAGATCTAAGAGGAAAAAAAATGTTTTGTTTTTTTTTAATAAACCAAATAAATAAATGCCTAATTTGTAATCTAAGTGTCTATGCATACACCGTCCTGAAGATAGAAAGATAGATAACAGGATGTAGGGGTGCACAAAGAAAGGATTTTTCGAAAATCAGCAAACCCTAAATGCAACGGGTTGTGTAATTTTTCCAAAATCCACGGGCAATATCTAAAGTAATTAATAAAAGAATTTTAGAACCGAAGAGTCTCTACTACTTTTGACATAAAAAGTCTGTTTGCGATGATTATCATATATAACTATTATAAAACTGTAAAATCATGAGGAATAAAAAAGTAGCGGTTCACTTCATATAAATTCAAATAACAGTCGATAGCGCGATTTAAAAACGTGCAGCGCCATCTATTGACAAAATAGTTAGTTTGTTTGTTTGTTCGCGCATCACGCAAAAACTACTGAACCGATTTTGATGAAACTTTTTTTGTTTGATAGCTTATGATCTGACTTAAAATCTGGTATATAATTTGTGCGGACGAAGTCGCGGGAAAACACTAGTAATTTATACAATTAGTGTTAACAATCGAATCCTAAAAATTTGAATATGTAACAAATAAGTTGGTATTTATTTGTTTATTGTATAAGATTCATTAATTCCAGTTTATATGCAAAACAGTAATATACAGAACAGTACAAAGCGCATATACGCGTTAGAACAATTTATAACGAGTCCAGCCACTGTTTCCTTTAAGAGAATATTATTCCGAGAGCGAAAATGCGCGCTGCATACAAACGTACTATGGTGATATTTTCAATACTAACCAATTAAAGTCAATGAAATTTTGCAGAAACAATCTAGAAACAAATCTCTATGCTTCTATAGAGTCAGATTTTCGTTAAAATATACAGTTTCAATGCTAGGATTAATTTAAGATTTGTATGGAAATCTTTGAGGCACTGTAACTTGAGAACTATACATTTTAACGAAAATCTGACTCTATACAAGCATAGAAATTTGTTTCTAGATTGTTTCTGCAAAATTTCATTGACTTTAATTGGTTAGTATTGAAAATATCACCGTAGTACGTTTGTATGGACCGCGCTCCGAATAATATACCCTTAAGGAATTCTCGTAGATCAACCGCGATGATATATTGAGAGCCGGGCAACATACTTGTTTAGAAGTTGTAGGTACCTCTTAGTTGCCCAGGGTTGCTACTTACATAAACTAGCAATTAACCGCAATCCCTTTCTGAGTGGAGCTGTCCTTCATTAGGGTTGTTGTAGACAAAAACCTGAACATTTCGTTGTTTGCAAATGAGATGTGGAGAATTTCCAATTCAATTCGTTTATTTAGAACAACCTCCACAATGTTAGATAGATCGCTTATGGTATGCTTGTTCTTAACAAGACAGATTTACGTCATCCCTGGGCTCGCTGGACTTGATTGTCTGGTGTTGTGAATGGTCGCCGCTGTTGGTCCTGCATGGGAAGCATGACACCGTGATACAGCGCTATCACACCTTCGCTCTCTTTCTATTTGCGCGCGAACGAACGAGACAAAAGACGTGATACAGCTGTATCACGTTTAGCATGCTACGAGTGCTTGTTTACAGGAGTAACAGTGATGGAAAAGCGTGATGGACCTAATAATTATGCTTATACTTATAAAAAGGTAAGTTACCATTATGCTTATAGGTACTTATACTGAGCAAAAGGTTAGTTACCATTTCCTAACTAACAACTACCTACGGTTATTTGTTGCAACCCTGTTTATAACCAAATTGAGTTTCAACGCCCTCAGTCAGGTCGGGACCCATGGTCCAGGGCATTGTATTAAATATCCCGACCATCTTGACAACCCTAGTTGTAGAAGTGTGGCGCCTTCATGTTGAAATGTGCCGTGAAGGGAACAATATATTATGTACTGTGTACCATATTAGTGCAGTTTAGTTGTCATTATTAGCATCAGTTCATATATCCAAGTGACATTCTGATTGTGTGTTTGCTTGATACTTACATAAACTCAAAGATCTATCTTGGTGGTACGAAACTTTGTTTCTACTACCGTCTACTTGTTCAAACGTATTAGTAGTTATTGCAAGGTTGACTTTTAGTAAGTATTGCAGAAGCTAGATGCATATTGTGATGTGGTTCAAAAACATTGGGAAGAAACCCTATAGTCTCATAATAAACAGGGTCCTCGTAATATGCGGACACTTTTTAAGGCGATGATCAGACCATCAAACTGAACAACTTTCTCTGTGGAACAAACATTGAAATCGCGAAAAAAAATCAGCTCTCCCATACATATTTGGTTCAAGTCCAAATGTATGGGACAGCAGATTTTTTTTCGCGATTTCGATGTTGGTCCCATAGTGAAAGTTGTTCAGTTTGATGGTCTGATCATCCTTAAAAAAGTGTCAGCATATTAAGGAGGACCCTATACTCAAGAAATGCGACAGTCTGGTATTTTCTAAGCAACGAAAGTCGAAAGTCTCAGTCAATAAGAGATTTTGAGAAGAAATTCAAGATTTTGAACAAAACAGTAGGCATAAAACTTGAAAAGTAAGCAAGCACAGAGTCTGACTGACCCTACTGAAGCTTTAATTTGCCTTTCAATTCATCGTTGAACTTATTCATCTCAATATCACCCAAGAAAATGCTGAAGCGAAATGTTCACGATATTGACGACATCCCGGGAAATCAGGGGCGTGATATTAACATCCCGAACCGTGGGAATATACCGGGATATTCCAGGATATTCCACGGTCCCCGGATTATTCAGATTACAACGCCGGAGACGTGATATTGCGATATTTTATACTTCGTGTTTTATAAAGTTACTCTCATTTCTTTTAAAAGAAAAGCTTCTGTATTATTATGTTTCTAGTCACGTACTAATGTCGGGAGCAATTTAGTATAAAGACTCAAATTTGCTACAATATAAAATATTTCGTAAGACAAATTTTAGGTGGTAAATGAAACCAGTCTGATTTAAATAAGAAAGACAGACATTTTACGGAAACTTTTTATGAAAAATGCTCCACTAACGGAATCACTACTCGAATACGATAAACAATTTGGTAGGTGTGTCAAGTTTTTTTGGAGGGTTTATTGATTCGAAATAACAATAGAGATTTTAAAATTAAAGAATTACCGATAATTCAAACAAAATAATGCGGTTTTTCGTTAAAACAAGTGACGTCACTCGACGACCCATAAACTGTAAACTCTTATGGTCAACTTAAAACAACTGGCCAAAATATGATATTGATATTTCTGTTTCCAGCATAAAGTTAGAAAAACCGGTTACAAAAAGTTGATTATAATTATCTCGGTCTGCCGACTTTGATTAGTGTATTGGGACATCATCGCCTACGACTCTACATAACTATACCAACCAAACTGTCAAGTAGATTCGTGCTCGTCCATGACGTATGTCCCTCTGATAACTCTTAATATCTACGATATATGTGCGAAAATGGCTTAATTTGCGAGCCTGGAACAACTGTAGTCTCTAGGGTTGGAGAATAGTTGTTTTCGCTTATTTTTGTGGGAAATTTTTGAATTAATATAATTGATCCAATACGGATGCATTTAAAAAAAACATAGAGCATAACCTGACGTAAAATTTAGATTTCATTTGATTGCAATCGGCATACTAGTAACACAGAAGAAATGGTATTGAATTTTTACAAATCCTTGTCCAACATCGCTACATATTTCAATCTAGAGATTGTTTACAATACAGGGTGTAAGGAAAAGTATCATTAACCTTACGATTTTCCGATTCCTATTTAGCTTTCTGGCTAATTCTGATTAGCAAATTTAATTTGTTATCAGAAAGATATATATTATCCGACATGTCTTGGTAGTTACTAAGGCTTTTCTAAGAATTAGTTAGTGTACCTAAGTCACAGAATAGTTCTACATACCGAAGAAGTGTTTCAAACGTCGAACAATTCACTGGTGGATCGAGATAGTGAATCCTACAGGACGGTGGGAAAATTTCGTAGCATTTGGACTGGAGTATACCTAAGTATCCGTGTGGTGTCGGCTAAGAGTAGCACCATCCCATTTCCTCCCGTGGGTGTCGTAAAAGGCGACTAAGGGATCTACCGGAGGATGGGCAGCAGCATCCTCTGAGTACACACATTCAATCCAACTGCGATCGCCAACCCGCCTGCCAAGCGTGGCGATTATGGCAAATCACCCCATTTTTGGGGAGGCCTATGTCCAGCAGTGGACGTTTATCGGCTGATATGATGATGATGATGATACCTAAGTACCTACCTATTCGTTTCTTTGGCACTCGTTCAGCGGTGCCAACCCTAAGTACCTAGTAAACTGTAACAGCGTAGGTGTCCCTGTTAGAACCTACAATTAAACCAGATACACCTAGAGGTACGTTGCATTCAAGTTTGCATACAATGGCTGTCGACATATTGTTGATGGCTGATGCCACTTGGTTAGTGGGCCAGCGGATTGATTGCGTCTTACTTCTCCACTTGAGAACTACTGAGTTTTTATCAGTTTATAATTGATTCTCTGATAGGTTGGTTAGTAGATTTAGAGCGCGTAGAAGAAACAACAATAGCCATCGATCTATACAAGATGTTTTAAAAATGGATGCAAACTCTGAAATCCTTTTAATAAGGTAACAACATTCCATACGTCATCTCATTACAATAATTATTATCATCGTCTAACAAAATTAGAGGAAGGATGATCAGACTATGAAACAAAACAACTTTTTCTATGGAACTAACATCGAAATAGAAAAAAAAAACAGCTGTCAGCTAGACATTCGGTTGTTCCATACAAAACTGCAAACCTACTCGTTTGCAGTTTTTTATGGAACAGCCGTGTATTTTTTTTTGCTTTTCGACATTCATGATTTCAGACTTCCCACTGCAGGGCACAGGCCCCTCAGGGATGGTGTATGGGCTTTAGTCCTCCACGCGTGCCCAACGCGAATTGGTAGACTTCACATACGCATCGGAATTTCTTCTTCGGCGTATGCAGGTTTCCTCACGATGTTTTCCTTCACCGTGCTGTCGGTATTACGTACATAATATAGATAAACTCATTGGTACATTGGCATGTGGCCCGTGCGGATTCGAACCCGGACCTGAAGATTGAGTTTCCATAGCTCTCCGCAACGCGCCACCGACGCTATTACATTACGCTTTTTCGACATTGCGCATAGAAAAAGTTGTTTAGTTTGATGGTCTAATCATCACCTTAAAAAACCGTCAGCTTATTAAGGACACAAATTTCTCTGTTATCTGAACAGGGTGTAAATTCTAAAAAGTAATTGTTCGAGTCTGATCTATGGGATCGAATCGCCATCCCCTTCAAAAGGCGAAGCTATTATAGACCACCATGTTTTTAAGGAAGTATTGGTAGGTACCTATAGAATAATTGGATTACGGCGAAGTGTTGTGGCCGTTTGAAACAGAGAGGGGAAGTGATCAATTTATAGCGGTCCGCGGTCCGCAGACCGCGGTGCGCGCGCGCGGCCCGTGGCTCCGTAATGGATGTGCGGCCGAAGTCGAGTTGACGGACCGCTGACCTGTTGGTGCTGCGTTTGTACCGACTCGCTTTGACCTAAATACTTGACAGATCAGAGAATTCAGAAATTCAAAGTAACATGTTCCTACAATTTGAAAAAAATCTTCGAAGTTTTTCTTCCACTTCAAAATTTGCATGAAATATGTTGATGTAATTTTGAAGTGGAAAAAAACTTCAAAGATTTTTTCAAATTATAGGAAATGTTACTTTGAATCTCCAGGGCCTAATAATTGTTCTCATCGAACATTTTCATCTTCTGTTATAAAGATTCTATGGACTTTTATTTATAACGGCGCAATAAAATGTTATGGTTTTTCTTATAAACATGTATGCAGACGAAAGATTTTTATATTTTTGAGTGACAAAGGTTAGCCTCCATGTCTAATTACACTAGAAATAGTAATAATACCTAATGCTACAAGTAAATCGAACGCTTTTTGTTGCTTTTTCTGCAAGAGACTAGCTACAAAACTGAAATTGGTGATCAATGTTGCACTTTTGTAACATGTGTTACAAAAGTGCAACATTGATCATATATATGTGGAGCAGTTGACTAACGTGGTGAATGATGAAAGCACACTGCTGTACTCTTTATCAAATTTCATTAAATGCACTTGCACACTTAAATCTAGACGCATTAGTTACAACCACAAGTAAGGAAATAATTTGTTGCGAGAAAGTAACTAGCTAAACTGCTCGGAACAACTTACTGTCAACTTAGCTTAGCTTTCTCGCGCAAACCAAACGAGGCATAACCAGTAAGTGGATCAGTGGTCAACTGATAGATGTGTTTTGTCACATGGACGTCGCGCGTCCCGTCTCCTCGCAGATTGCCTAAGCTCATTACTGCGGGCCGTAAGGCCATTATAATAAAGCTGTATTGCTGCATTTATCGAGATTTGTAAGTCTGAGCCTGTTTTGATTTGCTAAATGTTTATGGGGAAGTTTTTATTAGTTTGTTTTGGGTTTCGGTATCGTTTGGGAATATGGAGATTTATTTTGGCTGCTCCAGTATTTATCCGCGTCTGTTATATTAGGTATTCAATTAATTATTTAGTAACCTAAGTACCTAATATTGTATTACCTATAAGTATAGATTTATGACTTTGGTTAAATTATGACATATTAGTTACTTAGTTCGAATAGAAGACTTAGGGCCTGTTTCACCACTTCTGAATAAGTTCTTGTTAGCTTATCCGACATATAGTTTGACATATTTTGTATGAAATTATGTCAAAATATCTGTCGGATAAGCTAACAAGAACTTACCCAGAAGTGGTGAAACAGCCCCTTAATTAGAATCAAGCTTAAAATTGTATTATCTTAGCTGATGTTGGCTCCATAGTATGTTCAGTTTCATGGTCCAAGCACCAATCACCTCTTTAAAGACGACACCTTTCTGTAACATCCTATATAAAGTCTAAATTTTAGAGTCATAAAGACGTTGAAACTGAATCATAAGATAGTGAAACTATTGTCAAAAACATTGCGTACCAATGAAATAATGATTATGATTTACACACGTGTTTAGATAACAAATTCCGTTCAATGTATCTCAACATCTACAATAGGACCTAACACGTGGATGAATCATCAAATAGCAGTGAATGGAACACTAAACATACATCCGTATTGATAGAGAAAGTTGTACTTTGATGAATCAAGCAATAACTATACGTGACTTTCTTTACTTCAGTAAGATCTATTCTCGTCTCTGTCTGGGATAGTACACTGTAAAAAGATCGGTTCCGGTCCAAATGGGGTTTTATCGACAGATCGGGCCGGCTCAGGCCGAAACGTCAGTTTTCCTAAAAGGTATTTTCCCCAAAATTTTTGCTTTTCCATAATTTTTGCACGTCACATTAAGCTGACATTATGCAAAAGACGTTTAGGAAAACTGACATTTCAGGCCTGAGCCATCGGGCCTCATCAGGTGTGAAATGTGGTGTTGTTCTTCAGACTATGCCCTATATCCTATTTATTTATTTTTATTTATATTATATCCTATCTCATATCCTGCCCTTGTGTCCTTACTGCCCGACGACGACACTTGCATTGAAGGTTATGGACTACCTACAGTGGAATCCGTGTGGTAAAATACATGAGCTTCAAAAATACAGAATTACATGCTGTAGAATCGCTCATCAACCTGCTTCTGATCTGACAGTCTAGCATAGATGTGTGACTTAGCAAAATTGAGACTTAGCTCTCTTTTAATTACAACGTTGTTCATACTAGGGTAAAAGGAAATGGATAACCGTGTCACGCACCATTTGCTAGGACGACAGCAGATGTGATACAGCTGTATCACGTCTTTTATCTCATTCGTTCGCGCGCAAATAGAAAGAGAGCGAAGGTGTGATAGCGCTATATCACGGTGTCATGCTACCTATGCAGGAAGTGATGGTCTTTTCGGCACCTCTATGCCGATTCTCTCATATCCTAGCATCAACGAGACGGACGTTTTTTGTGCTATCCAAGAGATTCCTGAAGACTTCTCAATATCACAGAGTTTTTGTGTTTTACAAATGTTATTCAACTTTAAAAATATTATAACACCGTGAAATGTTTGTTATCTGAAATACAGAATTCAATTTACGGAGATAAACAAGAATAATGGGGAAACGGGAATAACATTAAAGCAATAATGGTTACCATTTCTGGCTTGTTGTGCGTAAATAGCCTGGCTGTAGGTCAGCAAATAATAATAGTAACGGTCTACTGCGGTTTTAGGATCGACCTAAATATTGTAAAGCCTAGACAGGTCTAGGTACCGTAGATGGTCTAAGTAATGTGTGTAAAGTTAAGGCGCCTTTGTTTCTCTTTGATCTTTAATACGTTACTAAACATTCACTATATTCCAAGTAGGTAGGTAATTTGCCTGGGTGTTTATAATGTCTCCAGATCTTTTTAGTATATTTATGCTGGAAAGGCTTTAAAAAGACTGCGTTGGATTCGGAGATGAGAAAAGAAAGGTTGTGATGATGGTGATGAATTGATGGTAGGTATTTTTCCTAAATTTTTTTCCGATTTACCACTAAACTAGAAACACTCTATTCTGAAACCTTAAAAATATTAACTTTGCTGTTGTGACTTGACACACTAACACATGTTGTGAATGTGAAATGGTTTACTCTCTATGAAATACACATTTTTATTACATTGTTAATGAACGTTGTCCCAAGGTAGTGTAGTAGGTACACATTAATGCCCAGGATGGACTTATAGCAAATCGCTTCCCGGTCATCCCACGGGATCCCGACGAGCTTTAATTAGTGGTGTCCCTCGTGACAGCACCGGATACTTTCAAGCACTCTTTGTAAGTACTTTGGTATCTTATTTCCTGTGTTAAAGACAGCTCTCAGGTCCAGGCAGGAAATAACGTAGACCGCCTAGAATTTTTTTGTAATTATGACAGATTTTTTCTAAATGGGGATCAGAATTTTATCGTTTTGAAGTTTGCTTTATATTTATTCTTAAATAGTTTGCTCGTAGAACCGATGGCCGATGGGGCCGAAAGGTTCTCGGGTGTTACATAAGTAAGAATACATTCTTAAAACTCTTAAGGGGGTTGTTTAGACCGTCAAACTGAACAACTTTCTCTACGGGACCAACATCGAAATCGCGAAAAAAAAAATCGGATATCCCATACATATTTTAGCTCGAGTCGATTTGTAGAGTACTTATAGAACATAATATTTTTTTTCGCGATTTCGATATTGGTCCCATAGTGAAAGTTGTTGAGTTTGATGGTATAAACCACCCCCTTAAATGTTTATTTGTATTTTTGTAACACCTTGTATACGTGTGCCGATGTTGTATGGTTCCCATAACAAAAAGCCTGAGGCTTACTTGGGAT
The DNA here is from genome assembly GCA_963693445.1 of Agonopterix heracliana. Classification (NCBI taxonomy): domain Eukaryota; kingdom Metazoa; phylum Arthropoda; class Insecta; order Lepidoptera; family Depressariidae; genus Agonopterix; species Agonopterix heracliana. The sequence continues at coordinate 3,718,539 of OY856312.1, read as the reverse complement.
CATTACAATGTATGTGCCTGTGACCGTTATTTAGTAAGATTGCAGTTTTGTATGAAACAGCTGATATTTATTTTCGTGATTTCGACATTGGTCTCATAGAGAAAGTTGTTCAATTTGATGGTCTGATCATCTCCTTTAAAGCCGTTAGCATATTAAGACGGACCTTGTATACAAACAAATACAGAAAACACTTCAAATTCGAAATCAGCCTAACAATCTAACTATTAACAACAATCATTTAAACGGTTACTTCATAAGCTTCGGCACGTCTTTCGTCTGGCCGACTCAATTCTTTGTACTAAATCGTGTGTGTCTAAGATAAGCTTACATAATAGCATTCTTAGCAAATTCGCCAAATGATTGATGTATCAGCAAACGATCTGACGCCATATAAAAATGGGCCTTGTTACACGCGCTCAATTTGACCATTGAGAAATAGCTGCTGGCTGTTACTTCATTTAATTGTACTTAGGTACTAGAGTTTCTCGTATATTTTTAGTTGGTATAGCAAATTATGGTCTATACAGAGCTAGACACTGGCATTGTATTGAAAGAAAATAACTTTCAGGGCGTTAGGGTAAACATTTGTACTTTAAAGGGTTATTGTAGCCATGATACTGAACAACTTTCCCTGAGAAACGCACATGAATGCAAAAAAAAACATTCCATATAAATGCAATCAGCTGATGGAACAGTTGTATGAAAAATCGAATTTCTTTTTGCGAATTTCTCTACAAGCGGTGCGGTGCTACAGTAAACATAGATAAACAATACAAGTTTTGATATAATATTTTATTTCAAATCAAAACTTTTAAGTATATTTTACCTATATAAGAGCACAATTTATTCAATTCAAATACTTACAAAGTATGAAAAGTAAAGAAAGAAGTAACCTTTTAAATGAGAGTATTGAGAACATATTATAATATAATAATTGCCAGTTAAAAAGAACTGGACAAATTATGTCTCATGAGATTGTGTATAAAAACCTTATATAGTCGACATGACCTTGATATAATGTCCAAATATTTACCAAGGAGTCGTAACATAGAAAGATTCGAAGCGTTATTTTTCTCTATCTGAGCTACTATCTTGTAATAAAGAATTTTCATCTGACTTAGTAAGTACTTAATCCTAAGAGGTTTTAGCTAAGCTGACATTAAACATAAATACCATAAAAAGCGTTTTATTACTGCTTAAACGGTAAAAAAACGAAAGCAAGAATAATGTTCGTAATTGTTGGAAAGTTTAATAGACTTTTTTTTGATAACTTGATACTTGACCTCTATTCTGAAAGCGCGGTGTCACGTTACGTACCTCTAGTTTCTTAATATATTTTTGTATTTTCCAACCTACACTTTTATAAACTTTAGTAATTACTAGTGTTTTCCCGCGACTTCGCCCGCAGAAATTATATACCAGATTTTAAGTCAGATCATAAGCTATCAAACAAAAAAGTTTCATCAAAATCGGTTCAGTAGTTTTTGCGTGATGCGCGAACAAACAAACAAACGAATAAACACACAAACAAACAGACAAACAGTCGGACAAAATTTCTAAAAAAGGTTGATTTCAAGTCAGATATACCTAAAAACCATATCGTAATCTTTTTCTTGTAAATATCTTCAATGTACAGACACACTTCAGTTACAGTTTTATAATAGTTTAGATTCTGTTTATGTTAGGTGAGGAATAGAATACGAACTTACATTCAGCATTCTCTATAAAATTTTGGAACAAAAATTTCTCACAGTATATGATAAATAACATCTTCATTCGTGAATCCTCATCAGAACCTACTTTGGAAATAATTTCAAAAGCTTTACGGCTCATTTACACGTGTTTTGCTATTGAGATCTAACTTCTATCTTCCATCACTAACATAAATGATCTGTAGGTACTTTAAAACTGAACTTCTTTTAAACACAAACAGTTTTAGTATTTCTACGTTATTCCTAATTTTTAACCTACCAGAATAGTGTCGAATTAAAAAATAAAATCCATTTTAGTCAACCTAAACTTCACGTGCATACAAATCACAATGGATTGCGTAAAAATGTACCTTAACTGCGAGAATACACGGTAATGACCAATAATAGTAGCCCGGGGTCTTTAACAGCCGACCACGGGAATGATCGAGCCTAGTCCGGACATTTTGCCCATCACTTCAACCTCTGCCCCTTAGGGTAACATGCCATTTTGAATTCGCTGAGGAACAATGACCACACAGGTTTGCTGGCTTGCTGGAAATAGTGGACTGCGGTAAACAATCGGTGGGTACTTTATAATCTTCAGGGCTTGGCTAATGTGAGGTTTTATATCTAGCTTTTGTTGTACTTTATATTCTGTGCTTTGATCGTATTGATATTCAAAACAGTGAGGTGGCACTGAATAAAAAATGTTAACAGTTTTGTAATTTTAACTAAATGTTCTGTTAAATGTAACCGAACTTTTGTTAAATTTGACCGAATTTTAGTGACTACTGAACTGAACTATTTAAGTAGGAATGTACCTAATACCTTTTACCAACATTTTGTTAATTTTAACAAAACATTCAATTAAATTTAACAAAACAGTTTTTTTTTTAGTTAAATAATTTTTTTTTTCAGTGTGCCTACACCATAAAGTGTTGAAGGTTGAAGTCTAAACGTTATGAAGTAATGAACGCTCTGTCTCTCACACTCTACTAATGACAGTGATAGCATTTAAACAAGCCTAAATACTTTATCAAATGAAAAGACACAAAATTTACAGGCTGATTACCAAGAATCACACGCACTCCATGACTGAAAATGGTGTAGGTAGGTAAACCACTTGTAATGGACATTGCACAATGCGTCAAGATAGGTCTGGGTCATTACATTACATTAGCAGTTGCTTTAAGGGGTCATTTTATCATTTATCTTCAGCGAAATCATTCAATTACGCAGAACATAAATATAGTTCATAATCATAAACGACATCCTCATTTTTAATGTCAGTTAAAAAGATTCGTCATTGCTAATCTCCTACCATTTCAAGATAAATATCCAAACGTTAATCAGGATTAGAGACAGCGTAACAACGTTTCCGATTAGAATAGCGTCGCGCATGCGCTCTCGTGATGCATTTGACAAATGAACGCGTATTATGCGGACGTAGCGCCGAAGAATACGAATGTTGTTAATAATAAATTGCGCGGCCCGGACTAATGTAGCGGTGTGCATTCTTGGAGACTGGTTCAAGTGATAAGTTACTGCCAAAAACCCCACCATGCCTCGTTAATTCAATGGACAAACAGCCTACGGAGACATAACTCGATTTCAGAGGGCCTACCATGAGTTTTCCCTGTACTTTACAACTGTAGTTACGTCGCCAATTTCATATGCCAGAAATTAGTTCACAACTTAACCACTAGGAGCGCTGTACGAAATTGAATACAAAATTGGTGACGTAACTACAGTAGTAAAGCACGGTGAAAACTCATGGTAGGATTAGTTTCGGTTAGTGTCAGTTAACTACACAGTAAGTCCAAACAGCAGTGGGCCAATGTGGGGATATGCTGTCATTTAGTTTCGAGCATCAACATAAATACGCTTAAAATGAAAAATTTACAAACCATACCAGACGGAGTAGGTAACATCAGTTAAGTACTATTTTTGCCACATCAGTCTTTCAGAGGAGGCTCTAAGACTCAAAAAACCGACGTCTGCACGCAATTATGTTTTCGTCATGCCGCTGAACTAATTTGTTAAAGCCAAATCTAATCGATTTACAACGGGCATAAAAACAAATCAAATATGTACTTTTTGTTATTTGTTCTACTGCAATACTACAGCTACCCAATAGTATTATTATAATCGTGATTTATTTATATTCCCCTTTAATTAATGGGACCTTATCAACGTCCACGTCTGCTTCCATTTCGAGGCGTGTATTGTACCCACTGTCCATTGTAAGTGGCGACGGGCTCACCCCCCGTCACACTGGACAGTGTTTCGGTACTTCTGGTGAAACGTGGATGTTCTGAGGAATATCTCTGACTACCCCCTCGGGGAATATAGACGTGAGCATAATGCTTATGCTTATGCTTATCAACGTGAAAATGTAAATAAGTATCTGAATACTGGAGAAGTAAGGATTAAAATTATAGTTTGATTCTCTACGTCGTCTTTCCATCCAACGCATCGTAGAACGCAACGCATGTTAGAACGCGTCGCGTGCTTCAGTGACTTGTACCAAACTGTTTCACATCATATATATCTTTAGTCCTTACTTAGCTGTGCTATTATAAAATTGACTCAGACTTGGAATGTTAATTTAAGTGCATATAATTAGACTAAACAATGACATTATGGATTTGTGGGTGGACAGAAATTCTGTAGATACGTATCTCTAAACGCTATTTGAAGGTTCCTGCGGTGTTTGAGTTTAAACTTGAAAGTAAGAAAGGTGATTTGTACAGTGGTGTAAAATATTTAACAAAGATAATGATAGCTTTTACAAGATAGATTAAATTCGTCATAATAGGTTCACAAAAAATTTAAAAATTATGAATCGGATAAAAATGGTGGACTTATTACTAAAACTTTTTGCTAACAGACAAGATATCACATCATATTTTACTACAAAGACTGATTAATTGAGACTCGTACTGACTGCAGCTTTTATCATTCTGACGACCTACGTCGTAGGTCAGCGACCAATGGGCCGCAGTGCTTACGACTCACACCTTGAGTCAGAATTGTATAGCATTCCACAGTGTTAGCACTGCGCGAGGATCATTTTTTTCGCTCATTCGCGTTAAGGCAGATTCGCGTTATGGCAGATTCGCTTTACGGCAGATTCGCGTTATGGCAGATTCGCGTTAGGGCAGATGTTGGACAGTCGTGAACAATAGTCATAGCGAAGTAATAGTCAATAGTCGTCAACAATAAAATTCACAATCGATCAGGTACATCAGGTGTTTACTTTACCAAAATGACTACTTCCCCAAATGACTCTTTTTCATAATAACACCGTTTTTCACGAAACGTCTACAGTTGCAAAAAATCAACGTGACAGGCACTATCAAAAGTGACAGCACCTGTCAAAAGTGACAGGAGCTTTCATAAGTAACAGGAGATGGTGACAGTAGCTGTCAAAAGTGACAGAAGATGGTGACAGTATCTGTCAAAAGAGACAGGAGCTGTCAAAAGTGACAGGAGCTGTCAAAAGCGACAGGAGCTGTCAAAAGTGACAGGAGCTGTCAAAAGTGACAGGAGATGGTGACAGTAGCTTTCAAAAGTGTCAGAAGATGGTGACAGTATCTGTCAAAAGTGACAGGAGCTGTCAAAAGTAACAGAAGATGGTGACAGTAGCTTTCAAAAGTGACAGAAGATGGTGACAGGATCTGTCAAAAGTGACAGGCGCTGTCAAAAGTGACATTAGCTGTCAAAAGTGACACGCGTGGCAATAATAAATAAAAAAAATACAAATAATATTAATTATAATTAGAAATACGCTTACTTGAGACTATTTTAAGGTGTATTATTGTGTCTTGTATTTTGTTGTCTTACAAATAAATAAATAAATAAATTAAAATATAAAAATTAAAATAATTAAATTAATTAAAAAAAAAAAACTAGACTTCAAAAATATCACTTGTGCACTATTGCGGCCAGCACTTTTGACAGATCCTGTCACTTGACAGCTACCTACTGTATTTTTTTGTAATTTTGGTAATTTGTTTGGTACGTTTGTTTAATAGATAAACATCCTACTCTGATTTGCAACCAACTTTTCTTCATGCTTTTACTTCTGCCCTAACGCGAATCTGCCATAACGCGAATCTGCCGTAACGCGAATCTGCCATAACGCGAATCTGCCATAACGCGAATGAGCGATTTTTTTTAGCTTAGCAGTGAAAGTGTACATTTATCACTAGATAAAGCCTCAAAGTTAACTAACAGCGATAAAACTGATCTAATTTGACAGACATTAATTATGCAACTCGAGCCTTAGATCAAAGAAAAATTAATGGATAGGCCTTACGCGAACATTTAAAACCAGAAAAAAGAGGCAAAACAAATGAATGGTATACCTACTTAAAATTTGTACCGAATTGCCCTAGTTGTGACATATAATTGTGCTAGTTTGTATGGACCAATTGCCCTAGTTGTGTGCTTCAACTTAACGTGCTTTAGGCCTATCCATGATCTAAAGACTTGAGCCTCTGCTGTCCGTCTCCTTTTCCTTCCTTTCCTGTATAGTTAAAGCTGCAACCGCCCGTACATTATATCTCCACACTCAACAGGCAATATTAATTACATAACAGATGCCGTTGTGTAGATTAATTAAGTACCTAGAGAGACCTACAACCAGGTCAGACCTAACACTATTTGCATGAGCTAATGGCTACGACCAACTTGGGGCGACGACCAGTTGAACATTATCTTCTAACTGCCATGTAAGGGCTTGAGATACACCGACTAAACGTTTACAAGACGTTCACCTTTCAACATTTCATTTTAGGAAAGCTACCAGAACTCGTCTGAATCCTCTAAGCAAAACTCGAAACACAGAGCTCGAAGGTACGAAGGTTTGTGTCATAAAAAGCTTAAGTAGGTATATAAAAATTCACAGATTTTTCTATCCATTAATTCTAGAGTTATTTGAAAAACTACGTTAATTCATTGGAATGAATTTCTGTTGCCTGAATCTGAATCTAATACTGATGGAGTTTATATTGGAGTTAGCAAATTACACAGATTATTGGGTGGTTTCAACGTTTGATATTCACGAGGACGAAGAGTAAACCTTTGAAATCAAAACAAATGAGTTGCAAATCGGCCCTCATGTTCTGTGAAATTAATAAACAAAACTCCGCCATCTTGAAATTAAGCTTAGGCCAAACTTTTCTAATTTGGTATTCTTGCGGCAGAAATTATGCGAGATTTATATTATCTGGTGGGATTAATTACTTAGTTTTATCTTTTACAATCTTAAGAGTTTCTTCATGAAGTTCTGTCTTGACTTTGGTGACTTTATGATTTGTACCTCATTTTGTTAATGAGATACAGGACTTAACTTATACTTAAACTTTTTAACCGTTTACGATTTTATTATCATAGTCATTACCAGATTAGATATCGATTAGATACTGGCCATCGAGGGTTTAAATAAACACAACTGTAAGAAGGTGGTAAATAATTGGCTCCTAACCTTAAATTATGATCGTACTGAGGACCTGCTCTGCCCGTCCTCCGGTCTCTGAGCACTGTTGCATCTAACTACGCACTAACCGATCCCAAGACTTTGGTCGCAGGGCGAGATTGATGCACTCTCATCGTCTCGTGGTCTTATGCGTATCAATAGCAATGTGCCTAGAGTTACGAGCACTGGTTAAGGCTGGTCACATCTGGGTGATGTAGGATCTACCATGTGTCGGTTCAGTGTTGTGTAATTTCAATACATTTCTTTGGTATGTTATGTACGTGAAGGCTTGATTTAATAATTGTTATATCAATGTGGAATACGATGGATTGTCTTGCAATATATTATGTATATGGCATGTTAATTGGCGTGTACAATACAATCATTGTACTTGAGATATAGGTATAAATTTAACCTCCCCCCCCCCCACACACACACACACACACATTACACGTTCACACATACTCACACCGGTAACCTATCTTACTTTCGAAATTTCACTGACCGAATTTCAGTTGTTCGAAAACGGTTTATAGAAGTTTCTAGTGACAGATATTTTGTTACACATACATTTGTTACTCCTTATAAAGACTTGACAGAAGTATCATTTTCCAGAAAATTTAAAATCAGAATTTCATAATAAATTTTTTTCTTTTGACAACGGTCTTCTGGGTTCGAAGTTTTAAAATGTAGAAGCAACTTCTTCCATAGTATGACTAGGACACAACACAGTAAAGTTTTCTGTAATAATTACCTAGTAGATACATGATACCAGGATTATAGCACCAACATGCTTGCTAGCATGCTGCTTGCTTGCCTGCTGCATGCTTGCTTGCTTGTTGCTTGCTAGCTTGTATGCATGTTGGGGGGTGCGGGGGGCGGAAACCCCCTGCCTGAGAGATACAAACTGGTGGTTTTAAAATTGTAGTTTAGGTTAATTTAGAACATGTGAAACACTTAGCGGGCGAAGCGAGCAGAACATCAAAATGCTTGCTGCATGCTTACTTGCTTGCTGCATGCATGCTTGCATGCTGCATGTTTGCTTGCATGTTGCTTGCTTGCTTGTATGCATGTTGGGGGGTGCAGGGGGGCTGCGCCCCCCGCGAGGGGGGTTCGGGGGGCGGAAGCCCCCTGACTGAGAAAAACAAACTGGTGGTTTTAAAATTGTAGGTTAGGTTAGGTTAGAACATGTAAGACACTTAGCGGAGCGAGCGAAGCGAGCGGAGCATCAAAATGCTTGCTGCATGCTTGCTTGCTTGCTGAATGTTTGCTTGCTCGCTGCAAAATTGCTTGCTTGCTTGCTGCATGCTAGCTTGCTTGCTGCATGCTAGCTTGCTTGCTGCATGCTTGCTTGTTTGCTTATATGTATGTTGAAGGTGCAGTGGGGTGGACGCCCCCTGCCTGAGATAAACAATCTGGTTTTTTAAAATTCTAGGAAATGTTAGGTTAAATATTTCTGCGGAAAAGTGACTGTACGGAAAAACAAATATTCGAAAAAGTAAATTATCTGACTTACATTACTTTGGAAAACTGTGTTACAGAATTTTGATTCATTGGTTAAAAGAAAAAAAGGACAATAAAAAATCTGGCTCCTCAAAATATGGCGAATAATATTTCGGGGAAACAAAAAAAAAGGGAAACAATAAAAAGTGTAACGATTTCGGAGAACTAAAATTCGGAAAACTCTTTTTCGAAAGTACGATAGGTAACCACTCACACCACATAATGTTCATAATCTACCGTTCTTTAGTTTATATAATTATTATTATAATATTTGAAGTTCTAAATGACAGGATAGTGTTTTTTCCTGTATTGAAATATGTAGGTACTATATCTTAACCGCTAATGCAAAGAAATGTTATTGTTCAAGGCTATGATTAGACGCAGAGTCTTATAAAATTATAACCTTCCTATCATCTAACTAGTTGAATCTGCACTTTTAATTTTAATTTTTACCTACTAAATGTATAAACTAAGCATTATGTTCCTTTTACGTCTTTTGTCGCATCTCATAGTGTCAAATGGAAGTTCGCTGAGGCTTGGGCTCAGGAACGATTTCATCGTATCCTTTTCCAAGTGCAGGCGGCGACATTTTCCTTGTATAACTTCATATTTATTTTTGTCGCAATGTTGCTTATATGTAATAATACGTTTGTTGTTGTTATTCTGAATAAATTTACTTACTTACAAAAAAAAAAAAAAAAAAAAAAAAATATTAGCCCAGAAAGGTCATCGGAAAATAACTGCGAAACGATAAAAAAAACATAAGTAAAATTAAAAGTAAGTATTAAGTTTAAGTATAAAAGTTAAAATTTATTTTCAATTTTAATTAAAAATTACCGATCTACTATATCGAAACATCGAAACCAAATAGTAGTGAAAAGTACATAATTTTATTAACACTACTGTATTGGTTTCAGTTATTTCTCCATTTTGCGATGACCTTTCGTTATAGTTACAAACCCTGTAGGTAGGTATAGGTAAATGATTAAATTAGTACGTAGATACCTATACGAGGTAGGTATCTTACAAAGATATCTGCAAGTCTTGTCAGAATGTCAAACAAAACAAAAGAACAAATCCTCACCAGGAAATAGCAGCGTGACAAGAGGACAATTTCGTTAAAAGCCGAGCCGCTGCGCTGCGCGGGCGCACAGCGAGCGCAAAACAAACGAGATCTCGCTCGCCGCCGCCGCCGCCGCCGCCGGCGCAGACAATGCTTGGATTTTCTGATGTGCTACTATTGAAAACTAGATCGATTTCTAGCTAAATAAATGCAGTAAGAATTATTCATGTTATAATATAAAGTAAACAAATACACATAATAACAAAAATTCTTCTTTTTCTGTAGAGTCAATAACTCAATAGCATGTCATCGAGTGTGATCTTTGTTGTCTGACTTGTCAAATTTTGGAAAACAAAGGGTAAAGAGGAAAACAAGGTAAATTAATTACCCATTTGATACCCGATTCTTTAATTAATCTAAAATAACAATAAAGCAGAAAATATCATCGAAGAAATCAGAGTTTCTACTTTCTACAGATTTTTTCATTAAGTAATTGCCAATTGGCAATATCTTGTCTATCTTTTCATGTTGTATTAAGCGCTCTGAAGCTTTAAGTAAGTACTTAGTTTCAAATTCTGTTTTTTTGGAATAAAATGAAGTTTTTTTGTTACACATTCCTATCGAAATATAATCCTATCGAAATGTAAACTTAAATGCTTTACATAACTACTTTAAAGAATTTATGGGATTCTGCAGACCCTCAAACCCTCTAAGCTCTAAAGTATGTAACGCATTTAAGTTCACACTCTAAATAACTAGGTATATTTCAAAGTTTCGTCTAACAATAGAATAGAATAGAATAGAATAGCATTTCTTTATTTGTCTTTAAAAAACACATTACAAAAACAATACATAAAACAGTCAGTACTTACAAATACATAAAAAAACAACAAAAATAAACATATTCAAGACAAAATGGTCTGTGACTTCAGTATACGGTAGTTGGTCAGACCAACAACCACTGCTATTATTGTCACAGCCGAACTTAACATAAAAAAGAGTGATCTACTACTATAAAAGTCTTAATAAATATAAAATAGGCAATAAGTAGTGAAAAAAACAACTGAAAAACAAAAAACAATAGAGAGATCCCCGCAAGTTTCAGTATGAGAATCGAGTGAGTAACAAAAGGTGGCACGCGAGGATCGTGATATGTCCAGAGATTAGCCGTGATTTGTGAGGACTGCTCCCAGTTCTGGATGACCCAGGTCTGTTATGTAAAAGTTGCCGGAGTACTCCAACTATCTCGTTTTATTGCACTGTTTAAAGTAGTGGAATTGTTCTAAGAAGATACCACTTTAGCGGTCGTGTTGTACAGTCGGCTGGGACTTAAGTCGATGAGATTTTACAGAAACTGTTATTTCATAAAGAATAAAACTCTCTGCGATTATTGTGTTATAAAATTTCTCATGTAGTGTTTTTGTGAGTGAAAGGTTAGCTAGCCACTTGATATAACGTCATTCTATCCTGAAACACCTAAATATGCTAAAAATGAGCCTTGCAACGCCAAAATACGAATGATAAGATAAGATAACACTTTATTAATTAATGAAGTGACTACTAGATTTTCCATGATGAAACCTTCTGGTCGATTTGTAGACATAGGTATACAGGGTGAAATTGATATCATTAGCATCCTTTTAAACTAAGAGTCTACCCATCAATCTGAACAACTTTTACTATGGGAGCAAAGCAATCGGGGCAAAAAAAATCAGCTGTCCCATACTAATCTGCACCCGCCGCCGCTGCCTACGTGACTTAACGTGACTCAAATGTATGGGACAACAGATTTTTTTTTGCTCTGATTGGTTTGCTCCCATAGTGAAATTTGTTTAGTTTGATGGGTAGACTCTTAGTTTAAGATGCTTATAATGATATCAATTTCCCCTGTAGAATGCAGGTCTTGTGTTGATGGCGGTGGTTGGTGAGATATTTCGTTTGTTGTCACGACTAGATGACTGTGGCGCTCAAAAGATTAAAAAGATCAGCCAAGAACGTGTCGGTAGTTGTAGCAAAATTTCCGAAAGAACACAATTACAATCAAACACAAAAAAGCGACAGTAACGCAACAGTTTGTCCGGCGGTGGAATGATCCACGGATACTGACAATTATTTCATTAGAGGCAATTAAAATTAACGACTCGACAGAAGAGTTTAACTAAACTGTTTGTTACTTTAAGTTACAGTCACTACCTAAATGTACGGGTTTAACTTGTGAAAAATTTTAATTATTGAATATAGACGATAAATATTGAATAGTTTGTACGTAACAATTTTAGATGAGAATAGTTTCTTGTTTCAAACTTTTTAGAGCGTGATTTTTTATTAGCCGGGTTTTTTCTTATAAAAACAAAACTGGCAGGCAAACCCCACGCAGGCAAAAATCTCATAAAATTTTAAAGCAATTCCTTTCGGAAAATCTCTAAATATCCTAAAACTGAACCTTGCTACAAAATAGTTGTATTGAAAAAAGGTTCTGACCACCGCACCCGCCTGATTTTATTTCCGTAGTAAGTCGTGACTTAGAATCGTTACATACAGGATGTAATAATTTAATGCGTTACATATATCATTCTGAGGTTTCAGAATATCTCTGACTACCTCCTCGGGGAATATAGTCGTGAGCATATGCTTATGCATATGTAACAGGGTGCTTCAGACCATCAAACTGAACAACATTCACTATGGAGCCAATTTCTAAATCGGGAAAGAAATCTGCTGTTCTACAGAGCACATTTGTTCAGTTTGATGGTCTGACTGAAGCACTCCACGAAGTAGGTATGGAGTTGCGTTGTGGGTCTGCTATTGGGCGGTCGCTTGTCGGTTGTCCCATTCCCGGCCTACAGCGGAATTCCAGTGGTGGCTCAGGATATTGTTCTTTTATAAGAACAACCCTTGAAGTCACCAAAATATCTATATAACCGTACAACGTCAAGCACTTTTGCTACAAAAACTCGACATTGGCAAAATCATCTACACCAAGATGGATGCCATAACCTTAAAAATAGAATAGAAGTAGGTATGGAACGCATTTAAGTTTGCATCCTGTGTACCTATATTTGATGTAAGGGTATTTTATTTTTCTCAGATTTCTAAGCACATTATGAGATAACAAGACGTGACCAACGTGACTTATTAATTTAATAACTGGAAAAAAGCTTCGGATAAAAGTTCCTCAGAAGAAGTTTATCTCGAAGCAATAATCACGTTAAATCAATAACCACTGGCGCCGAGTCAGACAACTCGGCAAGTTTGGAACGTTCCTTCACTTATTGTTTCCTAAACTAATAAAACACCTTCGCAATTCACCAGCTTTTTCTTATTTTAGGGATGCGAGTGGAATACGCAACTACGATACATTTAGTTAATTAAGTTAAGTACTTTATTTCATAATCGCTCTGACCAAACTGAACAAACCTGACGGAGGATTTTTCTAAAATCAACCCCTAAAGGGGTGTAGTGGGGTGTCGAATTCTTGCCCAAATACCTAAGTACACGTTTACGAAGTGGCAGGCAAATCTAAGAAGGAACTCTTTTTCAATAAGAAATCCAAGTCGGTTTTGTTTGAACAGTCGAACGCAATTTTGTTTATTTCAGAAAGTTGTAGTTAAATGTGTTTGACCTATAGATAGATTATCGTGTTCATTTGTTAATAAACATATCATAGGTACAATAAATCAAATGCAATATGACAAAATCAAAATAATCATGTCTTATATTAATAACATTTCATCCTACTAAACGCATATTTGATTAGGAATGTAGACGACGTGAAGCAAAAACCGTTTCACAACACAGTTATCGTACTTCCATTTTGTCAGCCCTGAAAGAAAAACTGGCGAACGAAATGAAAGTGGTATATAAAGAAAATAAGCAGAGGCCATTGCTCAGGACAAGTTGGATGGAGTCCAAATGAAACGTTCGTAGATGGGTACCCGATATGAGAGCAAAATGGAAATGTATATCACAATATTTACTGTCAACAAATAGTGCTTTACATAATTAGGGACAGCGTTTCTTGGTACCCATTCCCAAGTAAGTATACAAAATTTTTTTTTACTTTTCCAGTTTTCGTGACAATTGGTTCCAACCAAGTTGAAGTAGAAAACTTCTTTTGTAAGTCAATATTCAATAACAAGAATTTGTTGTTATGAAGCAATTTTCGAATTCTTGTTGATCTTACGAAATTAAAGTACGGTATAGACAAACTTAATTTCTGTAGTGTCTGGAAATCTTGAGGTATCTCCATACCACAAAATATTCTGTGACAGACAGACTTACGAATAAACATCGAAGCAATTCCATAAAACCTACTAGTTCCAACCAATATCGATTGATGTTCTTGATCAGTTGACAGGTTTCTTTAATAAAAATCGGTAATTAAACTTAGAAATAAATAAATAATATTGTATACTTACTCTTCTTTTTTATCTCTAGCAATATATGTTTGCATACATTCGTAACGTATAATTACCATAGAAATCAAGAAAGAATAATTACGCAGGTAACATAGTTTCGTAGGCAGGGTGCTAGTGCTAGGGCCATGCACACAAACAGCGCGGTTACGCTAATGGTCCTGTCACTGCACAGATTTATGTGTTTATTGTACACAAGCAATAAATAACAACGCGGTATATCTTTATTAAAAACACGCTGTAAATCAACATCTAATTGGTTTTCTTCTATTTGGCACTTTAAAAGATTACAACTGCTCTCAGAGTGGAATGTGTGAAACTAACTAATGTATTTAAGTCATTTAGATTCCTCTGGGACAAACTATCCTTAAGAGCCTACCGAGCCTATTGTGCTGCCCTCAATCGTATTGTTTTTATTTCTATACAATTAAACAACATTTCCAAAAAACAAGAATGTCACATTGTAGTCCTGATTGGCTTTCAATTTATCGAAACATTGTGGATTATTATGTTTTATGCTTGTAGCTAATATCTTTAAAACCGCCAAAAATTTCCACTTTTGGCGGTTTTAAAGATAATAACTACTAAAATTATAAAAACAAATCCGCAGTGACCCGATTAGTTGAAAATCAGCAATGACTACAATGTGACATTCTTGTTTTTTGGAAATATGGTTTAATTGTTAAGAAATAAAAAATACGATTAGGGGCGGCACAATAGGCTCGGTGCAGCCTTAAGACCAGGCAATAACTTCCTAGCCAATAAGTGCCAGCCAGCCATTTCATATAAATTGATTTACTTCCAGATTGAAAAATGCAATAACTTATGTTTCTTCTAGGAGTTGCGCTGCAAGCCTGTCAGGTCGGCAGTCACACTGTGGTAGGTCTTGTTTCAACACTTCTGGATATGTTATTAAGAATCTGACATATCATACGAAATATGTTAAACGATCGAACGAACTTATCCAGAAGTGGTGAAACAGGCTCTTAAGGTAGTAAGTGTAGAAGCCAGTACCTAGTAGTAGCACAGGGTTCTTCCCTGCTGATAGTTGCTGGCAGCTCCCATGTTTGTAATTGATCAGCCATATGTGTATTATATTTGAATCTATATTAATTATAAGAGTAATATGAAAATTGTTATTGTAGCATTATCTTATATTACTGTACCTATTAGGCTGTTTTTTGGTTAAATAAAAATCATTCATTCATTCAAAAATCATTGATTCATTCAAAAAAAAAAAAAATACTTCTACATTTTTTTTAGATCCAAGAAGAAAGTTCTTTTATATACCAACGAAACTTAGCTAATGAACATGTGCTGAAAAAAGGTTGCCTAAAGTTGGAAACTACTAGGCCCTACCCACTGCTGGGTCCCTTAATTTTTTAAATTAATGGATCGTGCCCGAATGTAGGTAGATCGATTTAGTAACTCAACATTTACTTTAATCAAAGTTTGTGAGCCAATGTCGAATTTCCAGCAAATTATTATAAGTACTTAACATTAACAAACTTTGAAAATGAGTCATTAAAATGTCAGTCAATTTATTACAGGCGGCGGCCGTTTCTATGAAGCTTATTCTCTGTAGGGAATTTTGATATTATGATGTATTGGCTATTGAAAACTTAGTACAAACATAATACTGGAACAATGTTGAGAGGTAACATAACAATTAAGTACTTATATCATTCCAGTCCGTTGTCCAACAAAAGCTTCTCATTTCTCTCTGTTCAGAGTGAACTCTTTGAAGTCAAGCACACAGGGGTGCTCTCGTGAAATATTAAATCCTCTGTATTATACTTCCAGTTGTACAACTGACCTTATAGCCTCGGCAAAAGTTTCATTTTCATATGCACTGTTCATAAACTACGGGATACCGAATGAGATCGTGGTCATACTTTTGTTGGAACTCGGCGAATTTAAAATCAGTTTTATTTGCGTTTGCCATTTACATCAACGAATCAACGTTATTTATGAGAAATTGCAGTGATTTTTTAAATGTTGAATGTGACTTTTTGCTACTGCGTACGCGTCTCAAAGTTTTACATTATTATATTATGATTTTGATTACAGTTGAGTTCTTTTACTTTATGAGTTTGCTGTTTTGCTTGTGCCTAGCCGCATTTCTGCCGATGTCGAGTGAGTTTTGGGAGTAGGTATCGTTATCTCACGGATTGTTTTATACAGAGTGTAAGGAAAAGTATCACTAACCTTTAAACCACCCACCCCATCAAACCCATCAAACTGAACAACTTTTACTATGGGAGCCAACCTCTCAGAACAGAAAAATATCAGCTGTGCCTTTCTAAACTGCAATACCTACTCGATTCAAACGTATGGGACAGCTGGTACTTTTTTTGTTCTGACAGGTTATGCTCCTATAATGTAAAAAGGTGTTCAGTTTGATGGGTAGAGTATGTGGTTTAAAGGTTAATGACACATTTTTTTAACCCTGGATAAACACATTTGAGCTAATACAAAAAGGTGGAGCCACAAGTAGCAACCGATACGAGACCGTCCAATAACAAACTTGTAGATAAGAAGACTTTTTGTCAAATATTGTATCAGAGTGCTTATCCACTTTATAAATCTTCAATTAATGTGTGTGTATAGTAGGTAGTAAATGGGAAACCCCCAAAATTTTATTGCTTGTAAAAAAACGAATCAATTACGAGGTTCACGTACTTCCCCCGAGCATCCGCATTTAATTCAGTCGTAATTTGTGAGATAGGGAACGTGGGACAGTGGCGCCCCCTGCGGAAGGAAGTAATGTAGTCCCCCTATTTGTGACGGACCCCTGGGGGTTCGTTGACTGTGGAAGAGTTAGAAGTTCTTGATTATAATCGCTGGGTCGTTTTGAGGTTTTACGGGTTTTAAATTGGTGATAAAAATACTGGAATTGTACTTTTTGTAAAAAACAGAGAGGTCACGCTACATCACGCCACTCGGGCGGGATTGGTGAAATGTGGTCCACTTACATATTCAAGCACGTATCCAGGGGCACGTACCCCCAGAAATTCGTGTACCTATGTTTCGCGAATGTTTGTATGGAACAGTGATTAGTAATCACTTGAATTTCTGGGGGTACGTGGCCCTGAATACGTGATTACAGCTACCTACACATTTTTCATCTTTTTTCGATGAAATCCCTCCCCCCCCTCCCTCGAAATGCCAAGTTGGTGTAAGGATTATAGTGTGCGCAAGTCTGAGGCCGAGACTCACATACGTTTTTAGTGTTCCGTACTTCAAAAGAAATGAAAAATAGGGATCCTTTATACTATAAAGTTCTACAATTTTATATTAATTTCAACTTCAATGGGTAGCGGACCCATTCCTGAGAAAAAGGGTCTTGAGAGATCCTGTAAAGTCCTATAAATGATCCCTATTATTCATTTTGAAGTACGGAACCCTAAAAACGTCTCTGTATCTCGGCCTCAGACTTGCGCACACTATAATCCTTACACCAACTTGGCATTTGAACTCGACACACAATTACGCACCCTTACGCCCTATAACAATTACGCAGAGTCCTATCTTCTAATCACGCTGTAAATCTGCCATGTAAATCATGCTAATTCTGCCAAGTCTGTAAGTTATTTACTAATTGACCTCTCTCCGAGTTGACCGTTTAGAAAGTGGGAACGGGGTTAGCCCCTCAATCATTAGGGTTCATTAGTGTTCTAAGGTCTAGTAAACTTTATAATTGTGAAGTTATTGTATCACTATACCTGCTATAAAGCCGTAGAGCGTCACGCTTGACTCCCGTCTACGATCCGAACTCGCGGATAAAAGGGTTTGCCCAAACGATAAGAAGAAGATGTACCTACTGGACCCAAATTTATTACCTAAAGGGGTGCTTCAGACCATCAAGCCGAACAACTTTTACTATGGGACCAACTACGAAATCGCGAAAAAAATCGGTTGTTCCATAGAAAATGACAATCAATATAGCTACTAGACCAAAATGTATGAAATTGCTGACTTTTTAGTGTTCCGTACCAAAATTGGCAAAAAGGTATACTTATGGAAACAGCTCGGTGTCTGTCCGTCCGTCCGTCCGTCCGTCACAGGCATTTTTCTCAGACACCCTGAAACTTGGCACAGATAATAATATGGCAATTAAGTATTATTTTGCGATTACTAAGATTGGCTCTTTAAGTAAAAGTGGTTCACTTTGATGGTCTAAACTTTAGACCATTAGTCCAAGCTTTAGACTCTAAAGCACCCCTTTAAGTATACACAGTTGTACAGCTTGACCATAAAGTCATGATCGTGGTGACAGGTGGAACTAAAATTTGAGTATGGTGGTGTTGCCAGGTTATGCGTGATTTTGACGTTCTTGCGTGGAGGCAGCGCCCTCATTTAATTTCTACTCTTTTTGGCCCAGCTGTACAAATATTTTTTAAATTATTCATGTTTAAATTGAATAAGCTAAATTTTCGGCGGTGCAGGTACCTATCGACCATCCGCAGTCCGGATGCAGACCGCGGTCCGTCAGTTGCCGACCGTCGGTAAAATATGATTAACTAAATGATGACATTCAGGTTTCCAACTACAGCAATAGAAAACCACAAGCGCTGCGACCAAACTGTTTCAACTTGCCAAGACAAGAGTACATTGTACAAAATCAATTCTAATTCCGAACACAATGTATTTGGCGCCATTACATCGTATCGGTTCAGCATATCGACGTGCATTCCTTCGAATGTCCTGTCTTTTACTACCTTATATCCTTACAATAGAGCTTAAAATCGAGGAAAAACTAGTCCATAAGTGTGATTAAGGACTATTAGTATTGTCCGTTTCACGTAAAAAGCCATGACAAAACTTATGTACTTTAGATAGAGATGAAAATGGCTTGATTTAGGAGACTTCTTGTAGGAACGATAGTATCGAAGACTTGGAAGGATCGAGATAAGGCGTCAATCAGATGGGGCATCTTTCCATTATCAGGTAACAATAGATATCGTGAAGAGCCGCGGGGAAATGCTAGTGTTTACTATTTACAATCTACTGAGTGAAAATATTGTGAGAAAGGTATACTTTTTATAATAAATACCCTGTATGGTCCACGACCAATAGCGCCCTTCTTAATATACTGAGAGTTTTTAAGGAGATGAACAGGCCATTAACCGCTCGCATCCCGGCTTAAGATAACAATTGATTAAACAATTGATATCGGGCGATATCGTGATCGCGGGACATGACGGGTTAAACTTAAAAATTTTCTCGATGGGACTAAAATCGAAATCATCAAACAAATGCTGTCTGCGTCCTAACGCAGCCGCAGGAGTAGGTACGATACGGTTAACTTAATGGCTTATATCCTCTAAATAATGGTAATAAAATAATGTCGGTAGGTGATATGCTTCCAAAGTAAAAAGCGATTTTGTCGTAACAATTTCGTCAGATATGGTTTTTGCAAGTTACTCACAGAAATGAAAGTGGTTTTACGTCAAAAAAATCAGCTGTCCCGTCAATTTAAGAGGGTTACAGTTTTATATACCCAGTATGAAAGAACTGTCTCACCAAGCAGGCTAAGAACACTTGGGGCAAAAACTAAATTAGTAAACAGAGTTACTCAATCATGCAAGTATCCAGAAAAAGTTTAAAAACTTGTCTGACGGTTGAATGAT
Organism: Agonopterix heracliana; assembly: GCA_963693445.1. Taxonomy (NCBI): domain Eukaryota; kingdom Metazoa; phylum Arthropoda; class Insecta; order Lepidoptera; family Depressariidae; genus Agonopterix; species Agonopterix heracliana. The sequence goes on along the minus strand of OY856312.1, from coordinate 3,698,752 downwards.
CAAATTAAAATGCAGAGGCGGACGAGTTTGCGCAATGCCACGGACCACTTAATTTGCAATGCATCAACGTATGTTTGATCAATGGTCCACCACTTATTACTTCACTGACCAATGATACGTTGCGTAGTCGATAATCATACTGTCTTTGGCTGCAGACGAAGAGGAAATAGTCGTCTCTGCTGCAGTACTGTGAACTCTACCGGAGTACGAATAAGATGTTTTATCTATCATAGAAGTAGAAAAGAAGTAACAGGTTTTGTAAAACAGTCCATTCTTTTTGAGCCTTGCGTAGTCGGTCGTGTATCGAAGAAGCTATGAAATAAACTGCACTTACTGGTTGTGATCTCTTTTTGGTGAACTTAGCAACGTGTAACTTTAGGCTCATATCTAGCTCCTACAAATCAAACAAAACCGTAGATTTTATTTTAGTTCGAAGACCAATAGCATAGTACCTTGATAATAATGTAGGTATCAGCAAGAAGAGAGGTCGACCAAAGAAAAGATGGATGGATTGTGTGAAAGGTGATATGTGTACAAAAGGAGTGAACCCTGAAATTACGGTGGATGAATGGAGGAAGGCGACATATTGCACCGACCCCAAGTAATGGGATGGGATTGCAGATTTTCACTGATAGAAACAGCTACGTACAGATATGTGTTATTTCATTCATGTTATCTTTGGTACAGTCATACAGCTTATCTAGTATTGAAGTTCCATAATTCTATAGTAGATTTTAATCCAGTGCCCACTAATTATAACAACATTAATAAATCCTTAGTTTTGGGTACCAATTATTTTTCATCACACAAATATTTGTCCCCTCCAGGAGGCCTAGCATGCCACCCCTGAGAAAATCTAGACTTGCTTCAGTCTTCGTTAGTTTGAGTAGGCGAATTATGGTTTTCTCGCTTTGTCGTGCGTTACAAGCTAGCCCTATCAGATTCGTAACTCGGCTTCTTCTGTATCAAGTAGGCTGTCCGACTGCAACCTCCACATTGACTAATATTGGACATTAACAAAGTTACGTTTCAGCATGGAAGATCTCTTCATTTCTAAAGTATACTCAAATATGTGACTGCAAACATTGGCCAATGATCGTCACCGGTCAAGCGTTGGCAACACAGTCACAATGGCGATGCCGCAAATATCCACATAATAAGTTCTTCGTTGCATAATAAGTAAATGGCTTCTCGTTATAGTACTACCTACCTACAAAGTCTTGAGTAACTCGTTTTAATCATAAGCTTGGTACCTTCTTGGAACTAGTTATTGTCACTTACATATATATTTGCATTGCTTTTCCTGCTGTGATCTTGTGGTGATTTTATAGAGAAAAAAAAGCATTAAAGTATCAAGTTCCTCTACATTTCATCCCTTGAGAATTAAACTTTGGTAAATCCGTTCTAAGTTTTCAATCTTCATAAAATAAAGCTCTATTATCCAGATTTCATGTTTCTTGGTGCATCTGTGAGTTGATTTGAGAGATGCCAGTTCGGGGTAATGGCTGTTTCGGGAAAGAATGCATTTGGGAAACGGAAGTTTGGAATAATGCCCGTTCGGGGAAATGGGCGTTCAGGTAAATGGCCGTTCGGGGGAATGACCGTTCGAGGAAAAGGACGAATCCGGGAAATGGACGTTCGGGTCTAAAGTGGACGTTCAGGGAAAAGGACGTAACCGACCTGATCCATCATGAGTTGTACACCGTGTCAAACGCTTCTCTAAGGTCAAACCAATCAAACCTAATTCGCCATTTCAGGACTCTATACATTATGAGAGTCAATGCCGAACTTAGCCTTGGTGCAATATATCTTGGCGTATATTAGCTGTTCGCTGATGAGTCTATAAAACCTATAAGTATAGCAAAACTATAACTCGAACAATACAGTTTAAACCAAGCTAGATGTTTTAGATAAATCCTTAAACCCTATAAAACAGCAAAGGTTATAAAACCCATCTCAGCATGACCTTCCTATATTATCTCTAATAATGCTTTAGTCCCATGTAATGATGGCGGAACGATCGATAGCTTTGATAAAGTCAGGTTCACGGTCTGCCGAGTTCTTCGGATGATGACGAAGATCTGTATCAAAAGATATACACAAGAACACAGTGTGTTGGAGCCTTTAAGGGGTGCTTCAGACCATCAAACTGAACAACTTTCACGTTGGAGCCAATTTCGAAATCGCGAAGAAGAAATCTGCAATCCCATACATTTGAGTCGAGTTGGTACTGCAGTTTTGTATGAAAATTGTGTTTTTTTTCGAGATTTCGATTTTGGCTTCATAGTGAAAGTTGTTCAGTTTGATGGTTTCACGCACCTAAAGGCTCCAACATGTTTTTTTTTATACCCTGTAGAAGTAAAGATAGGGTTAAAAGTTGATGGGCCATGTAGAGATGGTAATTCTGGTGAAAAACGTAGTGTCCCAACTCCAACCCATAGGTAGGTAGTGTCCGACTGAAATAACTTTCGCCATAACTTTCGGCTAAAGGCTAAGTCGAAGGTCCAGATTAGGTACCTTATGTGCCCTTAAAATGGATGGAATAAATTTTTATATATTATGAACTTGTCCATAATATTAATTGATAGAAATGAATTAAAACAGTATAACATTGAAACAAACCAGGTGGCTGAATACAATAAAGCTTCAGTTTCGGACAAAACTTCGTCAGATTTTGGCCGAAGCCGAATGTGTGGCCGAAGGAGCTTTTTTTGGCCGAAAATGGCCGAAGCCAAAGCTTTGGTCGGACACTACATATAGGTAACTCATTCGCCGGTCGTAATCGTAATCGTTCATTATCTTACCGCCAAACGTGTTGAAGTTAAATGAGGTAAGCTTTGAAGATGAAAAATGAGGGTGAAGTTTATTTATAATGATTGGAAAGGCGAAACAAGTAAATATAACCTATCCTATTCCATTTAATTGGATTTATTTGAGTGCTTTTAGCTTTTCAATAATTATAAATTGAAACATTTGTTTACTGTTATAGTTTCGGATACTAAAGCTGTAACTAGAACGTTAATGTTGATAAATAGCAAACAGACTGACAAATTAATGACAAAAGATAATGATAAGACAGTCGATGTTTGATAAATTAAATACAAAATTGTATTGTAACTCAAATAACTCCACTACAAGGTGTCCATATTGCAAGTAAACCAAGCTGAAGGGCTATTGGACAACTTTTACTATAGCGAAATTGAAATAGGAAAAATGCATTACCTACCTAATTTTTTTCCCATTTCAATGTTGTTCTGTCCATCACCAGTAAAAAGTTGTAACGTTTATGACTGTATTGTATATACTAGAAATATAATAACATTACTGAACGGATTTGGATGAAATTTAGCACGCTTAAAGATTATGTTCTGGATACTACATAGGACATTTTTTTTTAAGTCAACACTGAAAAAATATATTTTTGTGACTTTTTTGAAGCACATACATAACCAAACACTTATTTGACGATGGTTTATGTGCTACAATGTTTGGAAGTCACTAAAGTTTGGTTATTATTTAAAAAAACTTTTCTTCAGTGAACGCGGCGGAGTCGCAGGAATAAAATAAGCTAGTACAAAATATATTTACAACTATTGTTAGTTGGACAGAACAACAATATAAACAACTTTCTTAAGTCCAAGCAATCAATAACACCGATTTGCGTCCAGATTGTTCTTAGGTGTATTACCAATAAGAAATGGTTCACGATAGCGATCGTTATACTAAATTGAGTCTAGAAACAGTGTAATATAAAGTTTAGTATCATTGTCTGTAACATTGTTTCGTAATTAGGCTACTACAATATTTGCATTTGGCGCCAGTTATCTGTACAAGTGCGTAATTGATTAGTTCGATACACTTCGATATTTATTATTGCGTAGTAGTTATAAGTTCCCCATCACATTAGAGATTTTCAAGCGCTGCTTAATTATTTTGTTTGTATGAATAAAGCTGCTATATAGCACCTGCGTTTACAGCAAATCAAAATTATGCTTGATTATCCACAATATTTCCATTATTATTATAAAAGATCTTGGATATCAATCCACGGATAATGTAGGCCCGATCGAAATACCAGAATGTCGTATAGGGGTGTATTATGGTATGGTTATGGTTATGGTTGTTATTACGACCCGGTTGGTGTGATGATGGTTACAACGCCGGACTGCCAAACCAGGGTTCTGGGTTCGGTCATGGATGTTATATGTGTGTGCCGTTGATGTGTGGTTCCCATAACAAAAAGCCTGAGGCTTACTTGGGATCATTACAATGTGCCTGTGCCTGTGAGCGGTATTTATTTATTATTATTATTTATTATATTATACATAATGTTACGGTGTATAATATATTTTAGGTACCTATATTGTAAACTTCTGTGAATTGATATTCATCACTTATGTTTTTCCTTTCAAAAATATGGTATGTATGTGCTATTCAAAATTCGATCCAGACTACACTGACACATTTTAGGTTATTATTTCGATAGGTGGGTAAGTACCTAAATCATATTGTTTATCTACGAGTAACCTATAATTAAGATAAATTGTAAGGTAGGTAATAATAGTAGTAATTCCGGTTACTTTACGATTATAGTTTCGATAATTGTTTAATTTATGGCAGATAAATTATTGCAGGTATAAAAATCTGATTACAGAATATGGTATCCGTGTATTTTTATCTATTTGTATTTACATATCTTGATATTTATTATCATTTAGGTACCTACAAATCTGTCTGGTATTTTATTTAATAACTAGTGTTTACCCGCGTCTTCGTCCGCACAAATTATATACCAGATTTTAAGTCAGATCATAAGCTAACCTTAGAAAAAGTATAATGTCTAGAATGAGCCTCACACTTGTTCCGTATAAAACAAAAGGGGCTAACTTTCTTAGGTTGGTGTGCGTGAAGCGCCATACAAAATATGTATGTGTGCGTGTATATGTATAGGGTTTTGGAACCAGTACTGGTTCCTATTTTTTTCGACGCTTTCGTAGCTTTGACTGTCTATCTTGATAATCTAAGAAGCTAACAAACAAAAAAAGTTTCATCAAAATGGGATCAGTAGTTTTTGCGTTATGCGCGAACAAACAAACAAACAAACACACAAACATACAGACAAACAGACGATAGGGATACCTAAAAACCATATCGTAATCTTTTTTTGTAAATATCTTCAATGTACAGACACACTTCAGTTACAGTTTTATAATAGTTTAGATTAGATTATTAACTTCGCTTCGTAAAAACCCATACTATAAAGCATCGATTCTCAACCTGGGGGTTGCATTTAGGTTAGATGGAAGAGGGGACGCAATATACAGGGTCCTTCTTAATATGCTGACACTTTTTTAAGGGGATGTTCAGACCATCAAACTGTTTAACTTTCTCTATGGGACCAACATCGAAATCGCGAAAAAAAAAATCAGCTCTTTCATAGAAAACTGCAAACCTATTCGAGCCAAATGTATGGGACAGCTGATTTTTTTTTCGCGATTTCGATGTTGGTCCCATAGAGAAAGTTGTTCAGTTTGATGGTCTGAACATCCCCTTAAAAAGTGTCAGCATATTAAGAAGGACCCTGTATCTAAAAAAAAATATTCATTCTATGTGGACAAGCCATAGTTCCAGGCGGTGAGCCAAGAATTGACCCTTATTGTAAAAGTCTGTAAAATACTCAAACTAGATACTTTGTCTAGAAGAAAGCTGGTTTTATGAGTCGACATACCTACGTACTTGTATTATTGATAGATAGTACAATAGGGCCTTTTGCTTTCACTCCCCTTTCCCTCTTAACACAATGGATTATGTTAAAATACTATTAGCATACGGTTATCGGTGTAGATGAAATCTTATAGCATGTAACAGTACAATAAATATCACTACAGAATCTAAATGGAGCAAGCAAACAAAACTGTTTCAAATTATTGTAATGTAGGTAGTTTTTTTTCTTGTTTAGTCCTTGTGGACATGCGTAGCATGTTTAGCGTGATATATTAACTTAGCATCTATAATTTTACAAGCAACGTATAGATACTATAGCAAAGGAACGCAACGCGACGCTTTGTCTTTTCATACATTTGGTTTGGAAAGACAATCTACGGCGTTGTCAATATTGCTAATGCACTGCGTAGGAAAAGGCTCATAGAAATTGCCATTTCATACATCAGCCTCCGGCCTACCATGAGTTTTCACTGTACGTTACTACTGTAGTTGCGGCGACAATTTTGTATGACAGAATTAGTTCTCAACGTACCTAACGATTGTACGAAATTCAATACAAAAACTGTTGTTTACTACAGTAGTTTTACTGTAGTTTACCACAGTGTAAACTCATGGTACAGCCACAGTAGGCCTTGCTGTGGTTATCTCAGATGTGGAGGTGTACTCACCATACTGTTCTTCATACTTTAAGAGCATTCGAGTTACGCATATAAATTCTAAAAACATTATTGGCGTATAGCATGTCATGTGAGTGTATGGTAGTGAATAGTATGTATATTTGGTAATTATAATAACAACGACACAACCATGTTAATATGTAACTTTTTTTTTGTGTCCGTGTATCTATCACCTCTATCCATAGCATTTTTCACAAAGTAGGTATAAATAGATGTATCAAAAACACATAGGTACTTAAGTAAAAAACGTAGGTAAACTAATATGGTAGTTTATACTTACTTGGATACTTATTGTGTACAGACATACTTATTGTATTATGTTTACCTACCTATACAATAGTTTCCTCATAACTAAATATAAATATATCTACAAACTCCCAAAGGAATACTAAAATGCTAAACCTCATTTACACTTAGGTACGCCACCGTCGCCGTAATTCGCTCAAGCTTAATAAATGAGGCAAGCTTAGTGCCGTAAGATAAGCAATGCCTACATCTTGCATGCCCTAGGTCTTAGTGCCTATCTCGGTGACCTATTACGCTTGTTGTATCATCAGTAACAACTTTCACCTTCCTTGCAAAGTAGGTTTTAGTGTTACTTTGGATCTACAAGCATAATATTACGTGCAGGGTACTACTATGGGAATTTATTTGTTTAGATATTGTTTTTGAGTTAGAGAAATTTGAGAATGGTAGTGATTTAGTTGAAATTTAACTTAAGCGTCGTTGATGTTTTGCGGTTAAGTTGTGTGGAGTTAGCCTGATTAGATAGAACCATGTTTAAGTTTGAGCAACAAAGCCGTAATTGGTATAAGTGGAAAGTTTTTTGGCTAGTACAAATTTTAACATTATAACTAGTCGATGATTAATACAAACTTTTTTTTTCTTTTTATATATATGGGGGCTATTAAGCCTGAGGTTATAGAATAGAATAGAATAGAATAGAAACTTTATTTTTCGACCAACTGGGATCACAATTTTGTTAGTAACATACTTAGACTATTGTTAGTTTATACACAACAACAAATTAATCTATTATAATTGTTTGTTTGTCAACACGTGAACCATACAGCAATGGTTCACGTACTGACAATCAAACCTACTAGCAAACATGGTCAAGATGCAGTTATGTCAGCCCTAAACAAACTTATGTGACTATACATCTCTATCTAATTCGGTTCCTTACATGGATAAGAATGGTTGCGTTTCTATAGACAGTATTTTCTGATATGGGATTTTATTCAAAGGCCTAGACTCTAATGGAATAACATAGCTTGCATGAGTCTGCCCAGAATTTGTAGAAACTAACAGATTTCACTGGCTCAGCAACCCAAAATGGGTCTTGGCCTCAGAAACGAGACCGCCATTTTTCAGAAAAGGTGTGATAAATTACTATTACAACAGTATAGTGCCCTGAGGCGCTCGGATTGGGTAACGTTAGCTTTTCTTAAGGTACAAATAAAATCATGGCTTATTTCTGGCTAAGAATATAACATTTATTTAGGACGGAAATCTTTTGTGAAAGTTCCCTGAACGTGGAACGTAATCTGCTTTGTACACAGAGGTCTTTATTTGTCCCTGATCTCTGGAGACCACCGTCTATAGTGGAAAATCTCCGCCGTCTGTTATATACCTAAGCTCGCTCATATTTAAGAAAATTGCTAATTAGCTAAAGCGAAATTCTACCATGTTATACAGAAAAAGGTTTCTTCTAAATTTTGTGCTCGCTACTAGTTTGCACCTTCCAAAAAACGGCGTACATAAATGGAAAAAGTAACATACCTAATTATACGTAATATCTTAGCGTAACACTGTTCTCACCTCTTCCTACGGTAACCCTCTATAGGGTCCTACTTAATATGCTGACACTTTTTTAAGAGGGTGATCAGACCATCAAACTGAACAACTTTCTCTACTACACTCGGACTAACATCGAAATCCCGAAAAAAAACTGCACTTCCATACAAAACTGCAAACCTACTCGAGCCAAATGTATGGGACAGCTGATATTATTTTCGCGATTTCGATGTTGGTCCTATAGAGAAAGTTGTTCAATTTGATAGTCTGAAGATCCCCTTAAAAGGTATCAGTGTGTGGTTATTGTATGAAAACCTAGGTTTTATATGCCCCAAATAGCTATAACATAACACTGTAACATTTTTGTATCTTGGCGAAATACAATAATTCTTTAATTTTAATTTTATCATAAGCATATTTAGCACCTAAGTTGGCACCAAGGTAGCTAACGTTAACTATGTCCTTTTCTGTATTATTACAAATATTCAAACTAACACGTTTTAAAGGCTATAAGATACCAAAGTTGAGAGTGTCTTTATGATCACAAAAAATGTCTTCAGGACTATTAAACGAGTACGTCTATGCCAGTCCATGGATAAAATGAACATCACTTGCTGTTAATACCATAAAGAGAGCCACTAATTTAATGTCAGACCATTTGCGATGTGATTTATTATCCGTAGACTCTAACACTTCAATACTTTGGACGCATGTCTATACTTGGCATTAAATAGAAGCAGAGCTTTTCAAAGGTGATTGCACCTTTGAAAAGTTTTATATCACCTATCTTTTAGCCGCGCCTTAGTCCGCGTGGATTTTCGATTTACCATACAAATTCGATTTACCATACTTGATTTTAGAAAAAACTTTCTTAACCGCTCCATCTTCTGTAGAATAATAGGGTACTATAACATGCTGACGGTTTTTTAAATGGTTTGATTAGACCATCAAACTGAAACACTTTTTCTATGGGACCCACAAATGGGGGAAAATATCGGCTGTCTCATACATTTGGGTCGAGTAGGAAAGCATATTATTTGTATAAAACAACAGTTGTTTTTTTGCGATTTTGATGTTGGCCCAAATAGAGAAAGTTGGTTAGCTTTATGGTCTGATCATCCTCTTAAAAAACCTATAGCATATTAAGGCCAGGTTATCCCAATGCAAGCGTCTCTTTCTTGCAAGCATAAGTTTGCAATTAGCCATCCCGCTCCAATTGAAAGCAGGATCGCAAAAAAACGTGTTTTTCATCAATATCTTTGCTCATGGGTGTTTCTAAGCTCAAAATTCTACGGAGTTCACTAGAAATATTTAATGTATTTAGTTAAGTACAAGAATAAAAAGTTAAATATCAGCAGTTTAATCATAGTATTGAAAAAACATAACAAAAAGGGGTAACTTTGGGATTTTTTTCTATCTATTAAACTTAATCTAATCGTGTAATTGAGAACGGTTGCCTATCAGCCAGATCCTTAAATAAGGACATAATTGGTTTTCAGACTTTAAAACACAGTTTAAAACACTTTCGTTCGTGTTCAAAAAACGTCCTCGACCGGATAACAGCGTCTTAAGTTGAACCCTGTATATTCCAAACATGGTTCCAACTTTTAGCGGTTTAGGTTGTGCGTTGTCTTTCAGTCTTCATTCAGTCACAGACATACCTACATGTATTTTAAATATTATTGTTTATAAACATGTTACAGCCATGTTGTCTACGAACAAATTATTTGTTCGTAGCATGTTGTGCTATTTCGAATCAAATTAAAGATTGAAACGCACGCACGCACGGATTGAAAATTTCGTTCTCTGGTTATTGGAATCGGTAGCGAAATTGGATAACGCACTTCCCCGGATTGGAAGAGTGCGGGTTCAAGTCCCAGCCCGAGACAAAAGCAATCTTTAATTTGATACATGTTTTTTTTTAAAGTCGTCTAAAAATTATTGTTACAGAGAATTTTTTTTCACCTGTACTTTGACGAAATGCTTACTTGACGAAATGCGTATGGACGAACTGCGTATTGGACGAAATGCGTATTGGACCAAGTGCTACTAAGTACTAGGTCGTAAATACATTTATCAAACGAGCACTTAAGGAGGTAAGACTTGAACGCTGGTATAAGTACCAATTTATTTTCTTATGTAACATTTAGTAACTCCGCTTTTTGACTAAATTTATTTTTGTTACTACTAAAATATTAGTTTCACAGACGATAAACTCCGCCTCAAGAATTTCAACCTAAAATATTTGCACAATATTACAACAATATCAAGTAAATTATTAGACCTAAAATCTAGGTAATAGAACAAGTAATGCCCTAGGCTAAATGATTGGCCAATAATAGGATAATAACAATAAACTATTATGCGTCTAGTAATTGGCCAGATTGTATTGGCTTGCTAATTGAATTGCTGTTGTAAAGTATTACAAGCTGGAAGTGTTGTTATGTTATGTAGATGACATGATTGGGTCTTATGGCCCCTTTCCTGGAGATTATGAGGACTAATTTCGAGTTTTACTCCGATAATTTATAAAGCGATAGAGCTTTTATGAATTAATTGCTAATATGAAACGTTTGCACCTGCGGCAGTGTGCAGTTCATTAAATAAGATGTCAGCACGTTCGATGCAGCATTTGGATATCAGAGGTGACCGAGCACCGGGAGTCTGAATCTAGTATACCCACAGGAAAGTTAGATGGAGTAAGAACAGCTGTAGAAAAGACGATCTTACGACTCCATTGTTTATTTTGAATTTTTAGCAGTTATTCAGTTTTTGGCAGTTGGTAAAGCCTTAACAGAGCGGTGGCTGAGATTACGCTAAAGAGTCGTCATCCGCCGGCCAGGTGGGTAGATGACATCAATAGAATAGCCGGAAAGACCTGGTTGTGATTGGCGCAGGACCGAAATGGATGGCACATATGAGGAGGAGGCTCATGCCCTGCAGTGGTGATATATGAATATGGAAATTCAAATAAATTACAGTTTAAGTTATAGCTTGAAGATTAGAAGACGTGTGGGTGGTTGTGCTAGGAGAGAAAGGCCGAAGAAAAGATGCATGGATTGTGTGGGGGGATGATATGTAAGAAAGGAGTGAGTGCTGAAATGATAAAATGGAAGAGATTGAATATTGCGCCGACCACAAGAGAATAATGAGTTTGAAGATTAGTTAGGGGCAGTTGAAGGCCTCTTTACCTTTATTAAGTATTTAATTAAAGGGAGGCTAGCTGCTAATTATGAACTACTTCGTGGTTTGCTTCGTAGTTCAAAACAACGAAACTAGAATTTAGAGAAGGTACTCATTATATTTTAAACTCAGGACTTCATCATTTTAAATGGGAAGAAAAATCTCTATAATATCTAACTCTAGAAATAGCATAGCATATGCTCACGACTATGGTGATCCCGTCGCCACTTATAATGGACAGTAGGTACATACATGCCTCGAAAATGAAGCATGCAGGTTTCCTCACGATGTTTTCCTTCACCGAAAAGCCAATGGTGTTACAAATCGTACATAAATTCCGAAAAACTCATTGGTACGAGTCGGCCTGGACGGGGATCGAACCATCGCCTCAAGTCTAGAATTTTTTTGGTGGACCCCTCTTGTGTGTGATGTAGCCATATACTTACTATGTACTAGCTCCATACCTATTCTTATAATTTGCCCATACTATGGAATCTTAAAAATATCTTGATGGAAACATTTTCTGCATTTCCCGAAGTAATATTTCAGTCAAACTATCGTGCTATTTTCCACTAGAGCGAACATCGACGATCTATAATATACGGGGCCGTATTTTGGCGTCGTCTCTAGCCTCTACATTACATAGCCTTACAATATTTTTACTGTTTTACGTACCTATGTTTCGTGCACTGAGAGTTACCATATATCTTTTTCGGGAAAACTGCTCGTAAATTATGTACGAATGTTACATTATGTTTGAGCATGTTGCGGATTTTATGTACATTGCATGGTACCGGTACACCTGTACATTATCTATATATATAAAAACGTTTGTCCTGACTGATTCATCATCGCCCAGCCCATACCGCTAAAGCTACAACTATGAAATTTTGATAGAAGTTGCGTATTATGGCGTAGGCACACACTAAGAAGGGATTTTTGGAAATTCAACCCCTAAGGTGGTAAAACGGGGGGTAACAGTGAGTATGGGAAAACATTTTTTTTACTCCTATCTTTTTGAAACTTTGTACGCATATTTAATAGCAAAAATAAAAATACCCCTGTTTCAGCATTTTTCAAGTAAGCACGCGGATGAAGTCGCGCGGGTAAAGCTAGTATTCAATAAATTTAGTATAAACGACTAGAAAAATATCTCGATCCAGTGGTTGTTACTGACTTATCTAGATTATAATTTAACAGATTTGACAATAATCCTGTGACCAAAGCTTTTCTTTCGCTTCGCTTCGTATAAACCAAAAAAAATCGTCGCAATATTTCTTTTTTTTTTCTTTTCTTCGTAATATTTTATGTCACAACATAAAATATTACGCGCTGATTCTTGTAAAGGAACTAAGTAATTCTAAACGTTCAAGTTCGCTTGAAAATGAAAACATTTTCAAAACGACACTGAATTCGAAAATTCTACGAAGGCAAGTAGAACTTATGTATTAAAATGTTCTCTCTCAGAAAGTATGAACACGAAACTCATTTTGAGACTTGAATAGGTTACTCTGGTGAATTCAAAGAATACAGTAGGTACACCATTAGAAGAGGAAAACGTTTAAAATTTAATCATACGCAGTAAATGTAAAATCATGCCGCACGTGTAAAATGTATAAGTGAGTGTGTAAAATTAAACGATAAAGAAAGAAGAAAAAAAACATACAGATAAATTGAAAACCTCGTTCTTTAAACAGCCGGAGTGACGGGAAAAAAATTGTTGCTGTTTCATACAAAACTACAAAACTACTCGACCCGAATGTATGATAATTTGAAAAAGCAGATTTTTTCGTGATTTCATTGTTGATTCCATAAAAAAAAAAAACAGTTTGGTTTCAGTGGTCTGGCTAATTTTAATAGTCCTTATACTCGTTCTATACTCTTACCATACTCGAAGTATATAATAGCCATAAAAAATTAAATATCTCAACCGAAATAAGTACCAAAAACTCATTAAAACTTACAAACGTCGCTGAAATGGAAATTCTTGTTTCGTTTTCACGGTTTTAGAACAAATGCGATTATCTTTGAATGAATGAATGAAGTTTATTTTATAAACACAATGATAAAAGCTGATATAGGTACTGGTGCGAATAGGGTACTGCATAAGGCAAATCAATCAATCGCATATTTCTTTTTATCGATTTCGACTATCGAGATAAAAGTATGTTTTAGTTGTAGAGTATAAAGCAGCAAAAACTCTGGTCATCTGAATGGATAACGGTCGTGAGTTTATGTATGTGCATTTGTTTGGGCAAACTGTACCTCCACTGTAGTTAACTTGTAAAGCCTACTTAGCGGTGATAGTTTTCCTAATATTTTTCAAAATTTTATTTTATCACTTTGCCGGCGTGATTAATATTATGTATATTACCATTACCCTGTCAAATTACAGCTTTCTAGTACTGAGCTAAGCCGCGGATAGACGGACGGACGGACAAAGCGGACGGACATGGCGAAACTATAAGGCCTTGTTGACTACGGAACCCTAAAAAACTGACCTAGATTTCTGCAATTATTTTAGAGGCTACAAACAAATGACTTCCTTACATAAGTTTTTAGGGTTCCGCCGGGAAGGCCATTACCCCCGGGTGCAGTTGACGCTGTAGGTCCATTAGCAGGCGTATATACTTGTACGGAACTTCATAATTTGTCTCTTCTCTCCGTACAGTCTACGTCGAAAGTAAACTGGCGTGACAAGACTTAAATAAAATTAAACAACAGGACAGCTATAATCAGCCAGCCGAAGTGGAAGCTTGTAGAACAGACACCCTGACTGGCGGCCCGTCAAGGTTGTCAACTGGTGACCACGTCGCCCTCGTCAGCCTGAACACCTTGGGAAGGGAAGCCAGTGGTTGCCAGAATCATTGGGTGAGATCTAAGTAATAAATGTTTTTCAACTGAAACGATGTTGTATACCTAACCTAACCTACCTACCTACTTAGGTATGCATTTAGTTGGGGAGATTGGTAATTACAGATTCTTATGAAAGATAGTTGGATTTGCTTTCATTCTGGCAAGTTCTCTCATGTGCATTGGCATAGAAAATGTGAAGAATCACAGAAACTGAAGTAAGGTTTTAGAGTTAAGGGTATTTAGCCTGGTTCTCACAAAAAAGTATTTCGGCTTCACGATCTGGAGTGCGATTTTTGAATCTCATTCGGTGAGCTCAGCAGTTGTAAATGTCAAAATTACTATGGAGATATGCATCTTTCTACTGCTAATTTGACTTTAAAAAATCGCTCTCCTGTAGTATGATTTTTGAAAGTCAAATCAAGAGTAGAAAGGTGCGTATCTCCATAGTAATTTGGACATTTACTGCTGAGCTCACCGAATGAGATTCAAAAATCGCACTCCTGATCTCACACTGGTCATAGACAGTGATTGCAGTGCATATTTAGACTTTTTGGTGTTTGGTCCCATAATGCTGGTTTAATCAAATTGTAAATTAGTGTTTTCTTTTGCAGAACTAGTAGACGGTACCTATATAATATAATCGTTGACAGTACTTGTATAAAGTTATATTATTAAAAAGTTATATTTTTATTTATAAAGCTTCGCTTGGCTCGTCTTGGCGGGGCACTGCCGTGCCCCCAGATCAAAATTGCTCGCCTCCCTTACAGGCAACGGCTTTTATGTGGTGAATCGAGGGATAACATCTGGGCCGGTCTGGGCATGTGTCTACCGAAGTAGATGCAGTACAAAGCTAGTTGCTTCCTTCTTGCCAGTTATTTCATGTTGATTGTACACATTAAATTTGACGCTTCACTGTGTTAATTTTATGCATGTAGGTACTATACACGTGCTGGACGGCTGGAGGTAAAGTGTTTTTGTTCCAATTTAAACTTTAACGTAAAGGAGTAAAACTGTAGGTGGTTAATAAGGGAAGGGATTGTATATTTTAGGCATCTACCTATAATGTTTTAAAAATAAATTACCTTGATGCTAAGTTATTTAAAGTTTTATCGATGAAGTTTAGCAAGTCACTTTCAAAAAAGTTAATCAACAATATCGGAACCTATCAAAGGTTAATAAAATATTACAAGACGGTGACAAAAACTAAGCTCAGCGGGAAACGCGGTGTCGAATTATCGAATAAGAAATTAAAGTTTTTCTTAAGCTTGATTCAACAAAAAATAAGTTTACCAATAACTTAAGGCGATATTTATTTGTGGTAATACTTAACACCATAATAAATTTTACAATTTGTTACTTTATATAATCATTCAGAAAAAAAAGTAATAGAAGATAGGTAGGTACCTACTAGAAAGAAATTAGCAGAATTTGAACCAATTACCTTAGTTATAAGATTATGTTATGAAAAAAACGAGTATGAGTATACAACTGAAAATAACTGAATTATTAGTGCTCTTTCATTTGGGTCACATTAATTATCTGAAATGTCACAAAGATAGCGGTCTGCCTTGTTGATTAATACTATCGACCGGTCCACCTTTCTACCGTAAAAACTAGATCTGAGTCTAAACAATATCTCAGTCTAAACGTGTTACAGAACGACTGCCATTTACAACAAATCATGGGTGACTGTACTCTTCTCGGAATCTGAAACCGTTTAAGGAAACATGAGCCCAATAAATTCTTATTTCACTTCAAAGCTTCGGCCAAACCTGCGCGACCAAAGCGACTGCGAAACGGGAGCGTCTCAGCCGCGCGGCAGACGCTGCCCATGTTATCTTAAGGCGCCATGCACACCTACTACGCGACCACAACGAGGGACAACTGCGGCTTTTGGCAGGGTGGCTGGGCGGGACGCTCGCGTCTAGCAGTGCTGTTTAAGCAACTTTGTGGCTAGATCTAGCTTATTTTAATTCAAGCTTCGGCTTCAGCCAAGGGCGTCTGTCAGCCTAGCCACTTGTAGCGGAATTTTGTAAGGAAAACAACTTACAACAATTTAGTTGTTAAAAACGTGCGGCTTCAATGATTATTCACTAACAAAATGAAGATCGCGGTTCGCGCCGCAGTCGCGTAGGTTTGGACGTCTAATTACCCGTTGCAGACGCTCCCGCTTCCAATTCCGCTTTCGTGACGCGGAGGTTTGGCCGAAGCTTTATTTCACTGTAAAGCAACTCATTTCGACAACAAATCCAATACGGCGATTGCCAGGTGCCAAGGTCAGACCGAACGTTCCAAAATTGAACATTGGAAATTGGGAAATAATTCCAGTATTACGAATTAATCAGTATAACTATCTAGCTCATAAATACTGGTTCGGTAAGAGACAGAGATAATGCAAAAGTTGGAGAGAAACGAATCCGAGTTGCAGTAGTGGTAAGTTAACTAGTTATACATGTTTTGACATTAAATTCGCTCGATATTACGACCCAATTCGTCGAGAATACGCAGTTTCTCTTTTGAAACTGTGACAATGACGATTGATTAAAAGAGTGCGAGTTTATTCTCGCACTAAACTGTGCATATAATAATAAAAAAAGGATAATTTTATTTATAAGAAAATACGTATGCATACCATAGCATCGACGATGACTATATTACCCGGTACTCAGAGATATTCTGAAAACTCCGAACATCCACGTTTCAATAGTAGTACTGAAACTCTGTCCTGTTTGATGTGAATGTCCAAATATGTTTGTGTGTGTGTATAGTAAACTACCTATGATTCAAATTTCAATGGATCTAAAAATAAAAGGGGTCCCAAGTAGAAATGGTTGCTCTACACATCAAACGTAAAAGTTACGTAAACGTTTACTACACTGGAATTAAGACTGGAATCCGCGTTTTTTTTAGATTTTCATAAAAAAAATACCTAATCAGCTGATCTACTTATGTTCGGTATTTATTTATGTGTATGAATAACTGTTATGCTATTGATATATCTACGATATTTGGTCTTCTTACAGATGTCGGACGTTTGGATTAAAATGTACATAAAATACAAACATTTTAATCCATAGAAAATAAAAACTATAAATAAAAACAAAGTAGACATACTTACAGGAATTTTATGTCGAAAAAACATAATTATTTTAGTAAATTTAATTTTTATTCTTATTTGTTAATTTCCTAAATACATAGAGACAATATGCTGCGACCGGAACCGCAGAACACTTTAATTAGTAGGTAAGTACCTTTATTTACAAAGTGATTGAATTCTACGATTACGGAACTAGTGTTAAGATTATATCATACAGAAGTAGTAAAATAAAACAGACTAGGTTAATAATTCGCAAAGAACAGTGAAGGTACTAGCCACGGGCATGCATGAATGCCTGCTTCACGTTACTAAAGCCCATGTTAAAACTCTAAATCCAATGCTATAAAAACGACAATGGCATGACTCAGGATACTTCGCACGATTCAGAGGAGGATAATAATTGTGTAGCCATGCGGTGTCACCCCTGACTCCTCGTGATCTCGCAATCTAATCACTCGTTGCGCAAGATGCTAGTTAAACACTTGCCAACTTAGTTTCAACTTGTTCTGAACCCGTCAAGTTCTGAAACAAAGCTGATGTGGTCCGATATGTTGCATCAATTGATTTAAGCTGTCAGTGTTGAAATGTTCGTTAAAGTGTAGATTATACTAGCTATTACTACTAGTTTCTGTCATAAAGACATTTTATCTAGGGCACAGGATATATATAATAGCCGGCAAACAACTTGACTGCGCAGAGCAAAATTGGTAGGCGAATGCGCTACTGCGCACACCGGCGCTTTATTACGGATGGCATATTCTATTGTGGCGATGTCGCCATACTTACACAGCAAACCGCTATGTCTATTCTCGATAGGCGCATGGCGTTTGTTTGTCGTGTTAATTCTACAAGTAGTACATAATGTTTCAATGAAAATAGCAGACTATGTTTTTACAACGAATCTATACTCGTACCAAGTCACAAAATACAAAACTACTTGCTGCGAGTATTTTTATTTACTCTGTGGTAGGTACTTCACAGGACCACATGCAACATCAAAATAAGTGGGTAAAGTACGTATCATTTCATCATATCCTGAGAACTGCTTGACCTTTTTTGATGAAGTTGTGGTTACCGTTAGGTACCTACTCTACTCTACTCTATGATTTTTGCACGCATTATCATTAAGACTTACGACTTAGGAGGAAACTTGAGTTACCAGCATAAGAGAAGATTGTACGTACCTGTGACAGAAACAAAAACAATTATTTATTATTAAAATATTAGGTACACTAATTTATATCTCTTCTGAATTTTAGCGTGGTGTCTTAAATCTTTAATTCTAAAGCATTGATTCAGCATAAATTTTACTTTGTCTTATGACGTACCTTTCGTAGTAAAAGGAGATGGAACTACATATATTTTTTTATGCGGCTATACACTTTTCCAGACGTGCTAGTGTGTGTAAAGTTGTGTAAAGTGGTAACTTTTGGTACCTTTTGTCTTACCGCTTTACACTACTTTGCACTCACTAGCACGTCAAAAAGTGTCAAAAAGACGGCCTTGCAATAGTGTGGTTCCCTACGAGTGGTTCCCTATATGCTTTGGAATAAAGAGATCCTTCCTCTTAGGGTATTGCAAATTGATAAACTGTTCACTACTAATATGTAGGGTGTTGTAGGGTAAACAGTTGTATTACATAAGGGGTGATTGTATCCATGATACTGAACATGATAGGAAATATTCAAAAAATCGTTGGACATCAGATATTGATGAACGTTTGTATGAAAAGAAGAATAATGTTTTTGAGAATTTCCCTTTGTTCCTTTGCCAAAGGACCTTTGGGAAAGTTGTTCTGTATCATTAGTAAGATTGGGTGATAACCCATTAAAGTACCTAATGCAACTGTCTACCCTAACCCTAAAGGTACAAGTTCGTAGCCGACTGCAGGCCGCGATTTGTTCCGGATTCGCAGTGTTCTGAACTGATCATATTCCAGTTTCGTCATATAATTCGTACAATCCCCTACTCAATCCATCAACTCTACAAAAACGGCAGCATCTCTTTACAAAACTGCAGACTGCACTGCAGTCGCTACTACAATTTCACACACAATTTCTGTAGAAGCATTTCAAGTTTAGTACTGGCAACTGCAGTGCAGTCTGCAGTTGTGGTCTGCAGTCGGCTACGAAATAGCATCTTAACCCTATAGAGTAATCTATCCCTAATCCCACCTCCGGTAGTAGTATATACTGTATGCAAATAAAAGACACAATTAACTCGCTGACTTTTGACAAGGTCACAACGATTTATAAGCAACAATAGTGTTAAAGTAAATTGTCACTCATTATAACAGTGACAAGGTCGAGAACAGATAATAGGCTGTGCCGTGATAGTATTTCTTCAATCTGACACGACGAGGGACGAAGTAATTTGTTGAAGATAGTCACTTGTAATGAGCAACGTTTGTAGGCCTTTTAGCTGCTTAGCGAGATTTGTGTAGATACTTAAGTATATAGGGTGTAAAGAAAAGTATCATTAACCGTCAGAATATTAAGAAGGACCCTGTATACAGGGTTTAAGGAGAAGTACCACATACTCTACCCATCAAACTAAACAACTTTTACTATGGGAGCAAACCTGTCAGAACAAAAAAAAAAATCGGCACGCGACGTTTGAGTCGCGCATAGGATTGCAGTTTTGTATGGAACATCTGTTTTTTTCTACGCTAGTCCCATAGAGAAAGTTTTTCTGTTTCATGGTCTGATCATCTCCTTAAAAACCCTGTTTTATTTATTTCAATCTTAGAAAAATATGTCTAGAATGAGCCTCACTAATATCCCGTATAAAACAAAAGGGGTTAAGTTTCATAGGTTGGTGTGCGTGAGGCGCCCTACAAATTATGTATGTGTGCGTGTATATGTATAGGGTTTAGGAGCCAGTACTGGTTCAAATTTTTTTCGACGCTTTCGTATCTTCGACTGTCAATCTTGACATATACTTTATCAAAGGTTTCAATATTCTTTGATTCACCAATACATGCACATTTAGCTGTAATTTCATATTAATGGGAATTTACAAGAAGAGGTATGCATGTGCGATACCGAGTGAGGGCGAACGAGACAGGAATACGCCAAAAGCCTACAATTTCCGCCACACGTAGTAACTTATTATTAATCTGTGGCCAAGCTTCCTTCCAAGCGGGGATGAAGTCAAAATTGGTGGGGGGAAGGCGTAATGTCATAGACGAAAAAATTTTCGCTTACGCTAGTAGACCGAATATCAGTGTAACCGGGTATGAGATAGCGAATTATATGAAGTGACATCTTGGAGTCAGGTGGTTGTCCCATACAATTTACATGAAGTGACATTTTGGAGTCAGATGGCCGAAGTACAAAAAAGTGAATACGTCGATAAGGACAGCAATAAGTAGCGGTCTCCTTTTTTAACTAGAGCGAATTTGCTATGTGCATCTCTTACTGAGTGATGTGACAAGACACGTGCTTCCTTCTAGTGCCTTCTCTTTCTACGCGTAATGTCCTTACTAGTACTAGATACTCTTACTTGTACTGTGATTTTACTATGTAAGTATGTAAGTTATCAATGAATGTTGATTTGTAACATTAAAAAGAGACAAAATTGTTAGTCAACTTTCGATGTCAATCACTATCACTATGAAAGTAGGTACCTACTTATAATGAATATCGTAGTAACTATTCGCTTTGTGAATTCGTTGCAACATTATTCTAGTTGATTATAACCTATAGAAAATTATGGGAACCCAATCAGCCGTTATCACAACCAAGTTTAAACCAGCATCCAAACTAAATTGCAAATTTATTTGAATATTTGATTAACAACAAAGCTTTCTAATTAAATTATTCAAAATTAGGTCACAGACTAGCGGCCCTGTTAATATATTTAAACCGGTCTGCAGCATATGAATGAAATAATTAATATTTTACATATCAATTTAATTAATCATATTTTAATAGCTGAATAAACTGTTTCGATTTGGGCAGATGTGGGAAAAATGCTGAACCGTGGGATTTTATGATACTTATTTGTATAAATTGCTTTTTATAGACTTTTCTTTCGTTAGCAACAACGTCGAGCGAATACGGTGGCTCGATGGGTGACCGTTTATCATCGAACACCTCCGTGTTTCTGAAGGCGATAACGTAGATTATACAGGGTGAATTTTTCTATTCGAGCAAACCTGAAATTTGTTTAATACATTTGATGTCGAATAGGTGTTGCAGTTTAGTATTGAACGGAAGATCTTTTTTATTCCAAATATCGCAATCTCTTTCATCTTTAATTATTTTTCAAATAAATCTATTGCATACAATTGCAGCCGCAGACTCGAAAAAACGCAAGAGTATTGCCACACAAGCATTAGATTACAAATCAATATATCTCACTTAAAAAAAATCTTGGTATGCAGATTTTATCTAGCACTAACTTGACTAATTACAATCTAACTCTCACACAATAAGTCTATTGCCTTTCAAACACAACATAACCTATGCAATGTGCAATGGTTTGAACAAATAGCTTAATCGAAGTTACATAACGTATAGTAACTAAAATACAAAGATTATAGAAGGTCTTCTAACAAAAGAATGATAGAAATAACTCATGTGTTAGAAAAAACAGACATGTTTCTTCGTTCATGTTTAGTATTTGTGTCAATACGTCTGAGTGTAGACATCTGTGTTTA
Organism: Agonopterix heracliana; assembly: GCA_963693445.1. NCBI lineage: Eukaryota > Metazoa > Arthropoda > Insecta > Lepidoptera > Depressariidae > Agonopterix > Agonopterix heracliana. The sequence continues at coordinate 3,676,755 of OY856312.1, read as the reverse complement.
GTCTCCTAACCTATCTTGTTCTTTAAATCTGGAAGCTAGTCCTTGACTAGGACTGATTGTGTCTCTTCCCATTCGATAATGTCCATCAAATAATGTTAATCCATTAGAATATCTTTCAAAAGTTACAACTGTTAGCTGCTAGTTGTCATAATTATAGGGTGAGTCAATAATAAGCAGCGCCGCAAGCCATAGGCGTGTGATGCGCTCAAAACACGGCAATGAGCACAATCATTCATAGTTCAAAGTGGCTTAGATATTTGGCTTGCTCTCTTTTTTTTACAGTACGCGTGCACTTGTGAACTAACTGCCACATTGCCACAATGAAGTAGTGTTACTACTGTCCAGTAATGAACTGTCAATTAACAGTATGTTACTGTCTGTGGTTACTATATTCCGCATCGCTTTTTCTAACTGTAGAACGGTCAAGAAATCTCGTCGACGAGTAAATCAATCTCAATGCGTGTTGAGAACCCTGCCTGCGCAGCGAGAACCCGCGTCTGTTATTATGTGCGTGCGTCTAATCGGGCGTTAATAGGGAGTTCACATTCTGTTCTTTGTATATTGTGACATGTAACGTGTGGGTATTAACAGTAACAGTTACATAAACCTAGTACGGAACGTATGAAGACATATCGTGGGACCTTCAGAAAACTGTAGCAATTACTGATATATGATAATGAATATGGAGGTATTATTGTCGTAATGTTGATGTGGTAAGCGATTGAAGTGGTTAACAAGCCCTGGTTCCTGATTAATATAGAATCTCTGACAGTTTGATGTGAAAGAAGATATAACTTTATGAATTTCAATATTGTACCTACCTAAAGAAAATTGAAAGGTTTTTCTTTCTTATTTAGTTCGAAAGGGTTTCGATACACATGAGAATAATGTATGCAGTATGTCTTCTTTGGAATAAAAGGTAAGATTGGCACCGCGCTTGTCTGTCGTCCAGTCCTATAAGGCTAATCTCAGAAACCACTGCAGGGATTTTGATACGGTTTTCACTAATAGATAGAGTGATGATGTTTGTGTATCCATGCAAAGCCAAGGCGGGTCGCTAGTTTCGTATAAAATGAGTAAAATAAAAATTAAGGAATCTAAATGTAACAACCTAAACATATCGACTACTCTGTGTTTTCTTTGAGGAACATATTTTCTTTCATCAGAAGAACGATCACAGAGCTCAGTTCACTACACTTTTCAATCAGTACCGATACTAAGTCCATAGGAACATGATAATAACCTACGGTCGATTGCAATGTCGTGCTTTAGGTTAATAAAGGACATGTTTGATGTTTAGTTGTGTGTTGCGTGGTGAAGTACACGGACAATTAAATAAATATGTAACTATGGCAAGCTATGCACACACTACACGATGATATCGATTGCAGCTAACTCACATGAATCCGCGCACTGAAGGCGAACCATTTATCTTGTTACCTTTTAATAACTGATTGGTTTTGATGCAAAGTCTTAAGGGATATTACCGTTGGCGCGCTCCATACAAACGAAGTTTGGTTATATTTTTAATAGGTACCTACTAAGTACTTACCAATTAAAGTCAAAGTCTCGATGCTTGTAATCAGTTAGATTTTTGTTAAAATGTATAACTAGTTTTATATTGAACTGCCTATGCAGTTTTTTTATACGATTACGCGATAAGAACTTGTTGTTGGCCGGTGCTATGTACTGTAGTTATGTATCTAATCTACCTATTTGCCTATTGTTGCTATCGATGTTGTTATGACTGATGTTTCTGCATTGGGACAAACCTGATATCGGGTTTATCAATGTTTTTAGTTCATAAGATGTCTGTTTATGTATTTGATAAATAAATAAGAAAAAAAAAAATTAAAGTTACAGCTTACAGTGCCTCAAAGATTTACATTCAAATCTTAAATTAATTCTAGCATTGAAACTGCAAATTTCGATGAAAATCTGACTGAAGATTTTCTAGATTGATTCTGGAAAATTTCATTGACTGTAATTGGTTCATCATCTTATTTAAGAGCTACGCTCTTGTCGGTGGAGTATTCGCCACTCTTGTTTGTTTTCCGCTAGTGTCTTGAGTTCCTGGTACGACACGACATCAACCTTTTCCTTCACTTGGGCTAGATAACTCTGTCTGGGTCTTCCTCTGCCTCTTTTCCCCTCTATCTTTCTAATGTAATTGGTTAGTATTGAAAATATAACCAAACTTCGTTTTATGGAGTGCGCCAACGGTAAAAAAGAAAAATGAATCGTCACAAATAATGCTTAGTAAAGTGAGATCTGTACCTATAGTAGTAGATACTGTCGCTACTGCTTGCATAGAGTACTGGGCTTGTTTAGAATCGTGGGAGTAAAGCTTGTCCTTTGTGCAGGAAGAAATTCAAACCAATCGGATATAAACCGCCCACGGAAATATGTTTGCGAACATTGGAAAATGTAGAATCTCTTTAAAACTTATTGAAATTGGGTGCTTGTTCCTTGAGGAACCAATCAGGTTTTCAGAAGACTATGGAAGATATTATCTTTATCATTATCACAAGATATATACTAAAGCTAGTATAAGTTGATCGGTTTCTTTAAAAATTATCTAGCCGAAGTTTTAATGGACTGTGGTGTTTGGAGATAACCCTAGTTCCTGAATGAAGAACCTGGCAATAGAAATATGGCCACATTCGTAGGCACTTATAAGCATAAAACAACATTTCTGGATTCTTTAAAAGTGAATACGAGATTTTATTTTTGGAAATATAGTATTAAATCCTTGTGCTTCAGGCTCCTATATTGAATAAATTATTTTGAATTGAATTGAATAAATAGAGAATTGACCAAAATGCAAGGGTCTAACTTCAGTACTGTTTAGTATTAATTATTTAATTAGACTGTATAACCAAGGCTTAAGAATTTATGTTGTAACAGTGATTTTATAGAGTTTCTGGCGAAATCTTCTCTACAGCGACAACACGTTCCGACGACGCACGCGGTGGTAACTTTAAAAACAGATTTGACATACCTAATAAGTGGGCTTCAAAGTTCCATCATGAATAAATTATTTCGACTTTGACTTTGAGATGGTTATAAGGGGCGGAGACTCTGCCGTCACCTCAAGCGTAGACAGTCGTCAACCTTACCCAAGCTAGCCTCAAGCCAGGTGGTGATCTGAATCATGCCAGTGGGCCGGCGCGGGCGCAGCTTGTGCAACGCCGACGATCGCACGTGCTACTTCAACTTACCATTGTGCCCAACTTAGTATGCCATACGTTACTTTAATTGATTATAAACTTTATGCTCAGTCCGTTGTGCGCATTTTTGATTGACGTGTTTTAGCTGCTTCGACATAGTATGCTTTTGTCCATAATTAATTTTAAACTTTATCGTTCCGTCTTTAAAGTGTGTTTTAGTTTGTGAATGGTTGAGTTTCTTGTATAAAGTTTGCTTTAAGAAAGTTTAATTGATTCCAAACTTTATGTTTTGAGGTGTTGAGCATGTTTTAGATTATGCTTGTGTTGTAGGTTTGCGGTATTTCATTCACAATGTTTACTATAGTGTTTCATGCGGGTATTGTTTTATGTCATAGTAAAACTTTTACTATTCTATAAGTGTCCATTGTTTTTGTCGTGTGAATATCTAATGTGCAGTTATTTCTTCCAAAATATATAAATAAATTCTAGCGCTCGTCAAACTTCTTGCCAAGCGTGCCCATGAAAGACATGTCCAACAGTGGCCCTCTTGAGGTTGAGGATGACATGAGATTGCCTATTTATCTCCGAAGAATCCAAGCGAAGATTCCCTGAGAAACTTTCCTGAACACTCAGAGATATCAGTGTTTATGAATATTGCTGACCGATTAAAATCTTCGTCTGTCAAAGAGTCAATGTCATGTCGTTGAGTTCGACTTACCATCACGTCACGCTGAAGAGATTTGTCATTCGATTCTAGAGATTCATTATCTATCCCAGCATCAGTCTTTCCACGCCACGATACATCATCTCATCAGAATCATGATATCGTAAGACTGGCTTTTATAGATAGCGATGCAAGTGTTTTGCGATACTGTGGGTCTTCTTAATATGCCCACCGTTATTCAAGCTTATGGTCAGACAGACCGTGAAACTGGACAACTTTATCATTGGGACTATCATAGAAATCGCGACAAGAAAATCAGCTGTTCCATACGAAACTGCAAACTAGATTTTTTTCGCGATTTCGATGATGGTACCACAGAAAAAGTAGTTCAGTTTGATGGTCTGATCTTCCACTTGAAATAGTTTCAGCTAATTTTGATGGGGCCTTATTATATATCACAGCGTCATAATTTAAATACTTATTGAACTAAAGTATAACCAATTGATATCTAAAATAATTTATCAATAATGTCACACAAATTATTTAGTTGCAATAAAATAGATAAAATTAACTGTGACACAATTTTAGCTATCAACAATCTGTAATACAATGTTTTATGATTATTGGCTACTGGGTTATATTATGCAGTTTACCCTGTATTTATTTAAATTTATCAGTAACTTGAAGTCACTGGGTTAAACTGATTTTAGACGTTAGTTTATAGCTACTATACTTCATTCCAAATAAGGACGATGAGATTTTCCGATTCCTATTTAGCTTTCTGGCCAATTCTGATAACCAAATATAATTTATTTATCCGAAAGATGTAGGATCCGATATATATTGGACATTAATAAAGCTGTTCTACGAATAAGTGTTTCAAATCTCTGTTTCTGTAATTAAAATTGCCTTCAATTTTCGTTGCTATTTGGAATGGAGTATAGAGAGCTAGAGCGTAGGTTTGGCGCGTTGCGGAGTCTGGAGGGTTCGGGTTCAAATCCGCACAGACGACATGCCATGTACCACTGAGTTTTTCTAACTTATGTGCGTAATAACGACTGCTCTCAAACGGTGAAGGAAAACATCATGAGGACACCTCATTAATTAAACGTTTATAAAATCGTAATCGGATTCTATGAAGACAGGGTTTTCAAGGAAAAACTTTAACCTCGATATTGCACGAAGTTAGTCGAAAGCAATAACGTATTATTGCTTCTATCTGCTGCAAATACATGTTCGTACCTATAAGGTACAGCCAACCAAACAATATTGAACATAGTATTGCTATGATCCGCTTAGCATGCATAGAATGTAAATTGAATTTCACCCGTACCTTGTACAGTTGACAACTCTGACCTTGTACGAGAACAATGTGAACTCTATTACAAGGGAGATAAGGACGAAGAGTTGTCGGTATGTTTTACATATGAAGCGTATTATGTTTTACATTGGTAATCAGTTTGGGGTTATTTTGTTTGTTGAGGATTTTCATGTTGAAAGCGTTTGCTGGTTTACTGAATTACTTTAATAATGTGTTTTGATATAATTTACATAGGTAATTATAGTTCTTACACATACGTAAATGTAAGGGATATTTACTCTATATCGCAGTTTTCTATAGTTACGTCTCTCACTGCAAGTCACACGTATATGACATGACAGCCAATCGTGTAACGAATATTAACCAATCATATAGCGAGTCCTAAATCGCGCTATCATAGTTATCCGACTAAGAACAGGTCTCGGCCCATCACGTCCGTGGAAGGACTTCCTTTTTCCTCCGAACACATGCGTGTTCATATTATCCCTGGAGGGGGAGCAGAACCTCTGATTTAAAACAAAGCGTCGTACGCCTTAGACCATTAAATAGGGAACAGCCTTGCGTTAGCATTTCCCCTCTTCCACTGTATAAGATCAATTAACCATGTGTTACATCACATTTTAAGTACACCTTATCACTAAACGAGACAGCCTATAATTGTTGAACAATAACATTAAACTAGTCCCGTTTGAGGTTCACACGAGACTATTTTTAACAATCAAAATTAGAAACGACAGTAATGGAATCCAAAGTTGCGGATTTCATGCTACGCTCTTCCCCCGTAAAAAGTGACGGAAAAGTTTGTTAGTAAAATTACACGCGTAGCTCGTCCGTAGTTATATGGTCTAAGGTCGAAGCCAGTTATGGCACCATTTCGCAGCATTCGCATACTAAATCATAATCATAATCTTTATTGCTTAGTTAAATTAAGGTACCTAAATCTAATAAGGGCAGAGCAGATGGATGCGCGCAGGACGGTCGTTGTGGTGATCTTTGGGCAGGTCGATGCCCAGCAGTGGACATCTATCAGCTGATATGATATCTGCCGAACACTATTTGTATGTTTGAAGCCTATCACCCTGGTTCCATCTCTATCTCAACCTCAACTTCGTGTCGGTTGTTTGAAATATAAATAAAGTAGATCTAAGCCCTTCTTCTAAGCTTTGGATAAAAGCGTGATTTTAATTTTAAAGTTAATATTTGTTAAATACTGGTTAAGACACAATTATAACTCGAAATGTAGGTTTAAATGTTGCGTAGGCGGTTTTAGCAGACCTACTGAACATTTTGAGCCTTTTCCAAAGTAAAATTGAGTTTGTAAGTAGTAATTTTTTGAATTATTTGCCTCTGTATTGAATTCCTAATAATGTTAATGTTCCAGAAAGGATTTTCTCGCACAGCAAAGAGTTTCTGTGATACTAATATTGTTAATTATTTTTTGAAATACTTGTTGAAATAGGTATAAGAACAGTTAATAGGAAACCAATATATGTGTCGGGACCTTTCCGTTTAAATATTCAGTTCGAAACTTCCAAAGTAGCTCAAAGATTTCCATACAAATCTTAAATTAATCCAAGCATCAAAACAAAATATTTAAACGGAAATCTGACAAGGTATTGGCTGTAGTATTGGTTTCCAGATTATTTTAACAAAATTTTTCTTTACTTTCGTTGGTTAAAATATTTACCAATTTTCAATAGAAATAGGACGAAACTTCACTTGTATGCACCGCACTCGGGTTCCTGACCCGTACCCATTCTTATAACTTACTTTACTTCTCAGTAAAACTAAACAGTTACTGAGATATTTTTTGTTAGCCTATCTTTGAGACTGGATCTAAGTTCTAGATTGATTCCCAGGTTAGACACGACTTAGCCTCAAGCCTTCGTACCATCACGACGACGACCACGACCGTCTCTTCCTTTATATATGTACTTATATACAATGATTTAAACTTGTTACTTTTAAAGGTTTTTTGATGTTATTGACTTTGGTAGACTAAACACCTGTAGGACTAGTATGCCACGCACGACAAAGCGACAAAACCGTTATACCGCTATACCGCGTTAGACCGCATAGGTAAACTATACGCAAAGTAACAAAGACAGATACACGTCTCGATTTTTGTCGTTTTCTCGGGGGTGGCATGCTAGGCTATTCTGCATTCCGAAAAGCGCGGTGCTTTTCAGTGAGCAAACGTCGCGTCGCGCTTGCCACGACCAGAAGTAGATATAGAAAAAATGCCAAGTCACGTCGCGTTATATTTCAAACAACAGACATCATACGAGAGGGGCTGATACTGCACAGAAATAATTTTAACAGCTAGAATTTACCCCGTTGGTGTAATGGTTACCACGTCGGTCGGACCTTAGATGAAAGTAAAATTAACATCAGACTGCCAAACCAGAGGTCCTGGGTTAGTTAGAATCCCGGTCCCATAATAAGTAGCTTACATTTGGGATCATAACTATGTCCCTACATGTCTGCGTTATTATTAGAATGAGAGATGAGATGATGATGATGAAATTTGCTTTTGACGCTTTGGTAAATGCATTTTAAATTGTTATAGGTTTAACACTTACATATAAAGAACCGGTTCTCTGGATGGCTCGCAATTCTGACTTTATGACGCCAATAATGCAAGTCAAAGTACAAACACAAATTATCGTGGTAAATATCCGTGTAAAATTAATGACCCTATTTCCTACAAAGACAATAAACTTAATCAATGGAACTAATACTGTTAAAAAAAAGAGTTTTTCATTAAGTGTGTCCAAACAAAGTGCGTATCTAACGTTTAAAATTAGCGTTATTTGCTTTAATTGGGCAAAAACGAGCACAATGCCTCATTTGTGTCATGTTTCCGTTTGTTTTACTATTATTATAGTTGTCTTCAAACGTGTCTTTATAGAAAAAGTAACACGATATAATATAACAGTTCGATATTTTAGTAGATTACACACCGAGGGCACGAAAGTAAGAAAGGTCTCAGATCTCATGTAATCGTTGACCGAGGCGAAGCCAAGGTCAACAAACATGTGATCTGAGGCTTTCTTATTTACTGCCCGAGATTAGTATACTATTTTTCTCCTCGACGGAGGTGGAAAGTGGCAACTTCGTTCAGCGCAGCGGGACGGAGGGGAGAAAAGTTTATTGTTTAACAATTTGCGGATCGTGAATATATAAGATGCTTAAAACTTGGATAGGGACCAATGGGAACCTGTCTGTTTGGATAAAGGGCCCAGATCATACCAACATTATCATCATAGTCAGCCTTTATCATTCCCACTACTGGGGCACAGGCTTACCCTCGTCTCTTGAGGTTTTACGGGCGTAGGCCCAGTGCCCACCACACATTTCCAACACTGTAACTCCTGTATCAAGGATCAACAGCGGGGACCAGTCACAACACTAGCCAATGTGCTCCACCGAGAGCGGGTTTATCCCCAGCTGGTTAGGACATTGCAGGCTGAATCACCTGATTGTCTGAAAGGAAAGATGATTCCGTGCTTCGGATGGCACGTTAAGCCGTTGGTCTCGGCTAGTATCTCTGGTGGTAGTAGTCGTTACATAAAAAACCACGGCAGAGGCCGTGAAGCGGACTGGAAAAACTCGGACACCAGAGCTTGCCCACACGATAAGAAGAAGAAGAAGAGGAGGGAGGGTGGCATAAACAAATAGAGGCCTATACCCAGCAGTGTGTGGATGTGGGCTATGTATCATGATGAAGTACAAGCTCGTCCATCTTTGTTCGAAGATCCATTTTTCCCTTCAATTTGTAACACGATACATTTCCAATTACTACGGGTAATATAGTTACCCGTTCCGAGAACTTTTAAAACTTCATTTTAACTGCAATTGCACTAAACTTTAGTTGTTAAACTGTAGTTAAATCTCACAGTTTTAATTTTAACATGAGCTGGATAAATTAGTGGGAGGCAATTCAGCTTGAAATAAAGTGTTAGCGTAATGTGTTATTTAAATGGACGGTATTTAATTGCTAGTTACTTGGTTGAAATGAAAAAAAAAGTAGTTTTCTGTGTCAGATCATACATTATAAAGTAACATTTAAATAGTATGTGAGTAAGTAATTGAGGCTTTTGAATACTATGCATGCATGCATGCATATGCTCACGACTATATTCCCCGAGGGGGTAGTCAGAGATATTCTGAAACCTCAGAACATCCACGTTTCACCAGTAGTACCGAAACTCTGTCCAGTGTGACAGGGGGTGAGCCTATCGCCACTTATAATGGACAGTTGGTACAATACATGCCTCGAAATTGAAGCATGCAGGTTTCCTCACGATGTTTTCCTTCACCGAAAAGCCAGTGGTGTTACAAATCGTACATAAATTCCGAAAAACTCATTGGTACGAGTCGGCCTGGACGGGGATCGAACCATCGCCTCCTGCACGGCAGGCAAGGTTACTCGCCACTGGACCACCACGGCACCGTATACTATACGACGTATTAAAAGGGAAAAAAAGGTAAGATAATATTGGAAAACAGCTTAGGTCTAGACCCTAGAACGATTTCTAGTCTAGACCGAATTATACGTACAGGCTGATTATTAAACACTTTCCAAATTGTCAAGGATGATTTGTTTTTTCATATACATATTTTTTATTTGAGGAGGCATTTTAGTATGACACCTGATTTCTTTTTGATTTCAGATTAGCTCTCATAATCTATGTTTGATGTTCTGAACCACTCCTGAATTTTGGAAAGTGTTTACAAAATCAACCATAAAGAAATTAATACGACTGTTAGGATAAGTATCTATAAATATAATCATAGTTTTATCATATTTAACTCAAATGAAATTAAATATCCCAGTTCCTGATCACTGATCTCAACTTAATACAACTTCATTAATAAAATCCGTTACTTCACTTCAATTAATTTAACTGCATACAATTAAAGTTAATTGACTGAAATTTATCAACGACTATTCTAAACCAAGGTTAGGTTTGACGTCTAAATAAAGGTAAAGTGCAAACACTTGTAGCCGAATAATTATTTAATTCTAATAATTTGCAGACTGGTTTCTTAGATTTAACCTTTACGACTCTCCATTCTTTTCTGTTTACTCAGAGATGACAAAGTAGTAAAATTTTTAGCGAAATGTCAAAGTGGTCTATGGATGTCATGTCGAATTGTCACAAAAAATTTCACTATGTAACCTATTTAGGTCAATAGATGATACCTATATATAGGTGATAAAGAAATACAGGGTGTTTCATACTCTAAGGAGTGCTGCAGAATATCAAACCAGATCGAAAGAAAAAAAATATCTTTCTTTCTTTTTCTGTCAAACTGAATTTTTTTGCTAAGGGATAAATTTTGAAATTGCGAAAAACAAAACATTCGTTACTGTTTTGAATTTTGGTCAAATAGCTATTGAAATGTTCAATGGAGCAGCTGATTATTTACTGGCCGCCGCGAGCTAGTATGAAGCTGTTTTTCTGGAATACTTATATCTAGCAAGTTGACCACTACCTTGCCTCCACCAATCCGCACTGGGCCTGCGTGGTGTGGAGTATGTATGATCCACTCCATCTCACCCTTATTCTTTGCCCTGCAGTGGGATTCTAAAAGCAATTTTTTTTTCGACCTGTATCTATTCTGTTCTGTGATAATAAATGCAATTTTTCGGTTCAACTCTTTTTCGTTTTTAATAATGAAGCCGTTCGTTTGTCCGCTAACGGGGTCAAAATAAGCTTAAAATGCCGGTGACATTATCTGCCCGGCCGACGGGACGAGGGTCAGATCTATTGTCTCACCCATTTAGATTGTTGTAATATTTAACCGTTGCCTTTTAGACATATTTATTTTTAAACAAACGGCTCTGGTAAAAATAAACCCGTGGCGAGTGTGGCTGAGACCTGTGTTTTATGGTTTTTACATTTATTTAGGTATTCAGGTTTAGGATTACTAATTCAATATCTTTCTCTATGACACCACATCGAAATCGCGAATCATCCCCTTAAAAAGGTCCAGCATATTAAGAAGGACCCTACATAATTAATAACGGTACTGTAGGTACCTAGTAAGCTACGTATGTTGTAACAATATGTTATGTTTATAACTATAGGGTACTGGATGTACACTTAGTAAATGAGTAAGTACCATCAAACTACTTTTACTCTGGAAGCAACAATGAAATCTCGAAAAAAAAATGTTCACCCTGTATCTATACCTACTAATATTATAAAGAGGAAAGATTTGATTTTTTGTTTGTTTGTAATAAATAGGCTCCGAAACTACTGGACCGGTCTGAATAATTCTTTCACCATTAGAATGCTTCATTATCAGTGATTAACATAGGCTATAAAAAACGGCCAAGTGTGTGTCGGGAAGATTCTAAGGCGGTACGAAGTTCGCCGCGGTCCTCTAGTAAAATATAAAGTGTAGTATGATTCAAAATGTTTAATTGAACGGTTCTGCAGATCGAACTGGTGAAACTACTTTTAAGCGAAATACATTTTCATTCATTCACCAATACTTTTTCCTTTTTATTTTTATTTTGCGAGGCCATCAAACTTTAGCTGTTCTAAAAGACACAATTTGTCACCATTGTGTCTCAAAATTCAATCGAGGTGTATCAAATTCCCACGTAAGACGTTAAAAAAAATTAACAACGTTATTTAGATACCTACTTTCAAGAATTATTGACGGTTATAATAGGCGGAAGTCACAAATCGACACCCAGCCAACAACTATTGTTGTAATTTCCAACAATTGTTGTTCGTCGAACAACAACAGACGGCGATGTCGAAAGTGCGCGTGCGACTCACAAATTGACGTTATCGAAACGATCTGTATCTGATACAAGACTTGTTCGTTTTTTTTTGTATGTATGAACGTTACCCATTTTTGTAGCTACCTATGTTTTGAATTCAAAGAAATCATTGTTAGGTACCTACATGGGTACCTATTACCTGCACACCTTTGACTGCAAAGCTTAATTTGCTGTAAAAAGATGTAATTAAAGGACTGATCTCTTTGATCTAAAAACTCTTTGTATTTTACTCGTACAATGTATTTTTATTTCTAGCATTGGACACTATCCGTCAAAAACAATTGCTAAAGCTACGAAATAATCCAAGAAGATTAATTAACGAATTAATACTTACTATAATATTTAAATGAAAACTTGTTAATGTCGTTTAATAAATAACCCAACCTATTTACCTAGTTACAACGATATATTATGTACCAGCCTAGTTACGATATACTATTTTAATTTGTACCTATTTATCTAATTAAATGTAAGGTTTTATTTAATTTAAAACAATCAAGTGCTAGTGCTAGTTAGAAAGTCGCATCGTCACGATGCAAAAATCTAGGGAATTGTCACACAAATTATTTAAATTACCAGAATCTAGCCTGGACTTGTATATCCATGTACATATCTGCCTTTCGTATACCTTTGTTATTTATGTATGTACACATCATATACTATTTGCACGTTCGTCCTCTCCTCTTTTTGGTTCGAAATATATCGAGCAAGCATTTCATCCGAGAAAAGGCCGAAAGTGATCGTTTATTTACCAATGTCCTACCTTTCATACATAGTTGATTGGCCACGGAACGGAAGAGTCCCCAATAAAGTCACGAATGCTGGAAAATATTGTTTTTTCTATAGTTTATTGCCTTATGTAAGGTAAATAAACAGATTTGTCATTTAAATATCCAACATTCAAAGATAAAACGGAAGTAATGGAAATATCGTATTAAATAGCTTATAGTGCTAAGACCGTCATTTATGTAACCTACTACTTAACATAACATAAATATTCTTTATTTGCACACCAAAAAGCTAAAGCAACAAAAACAGAATAAAAGAACGTAAGGGTACAAATGGAGGTCTTATCACTAAAAGCGATTTCTTCCAGATAACCATGGGATGGAAGAACTGAGAGTTCATCAAGAGTAAAAAAAGTTTGCTATGGCGGTGTAATAAGGTTATAGGTTACAATACATTACAGTTTTCAACTTTTCACCTACTTGTTCGCTTCCTATTGTTAATTTGTAGTTTTCGGATGCACATTGTCTCACTGATAATTTAGTTCATTTTGATGTACAGTCAAGAGCACATCAACCTTGACAATCGAAGTGCGATATTGTTTCTTAATACGAACGCCATAAGAACAGTACGAAGTCCAAGGTGTCTAGCTTGACGTGCTCTTGACTGTACACTAGGTTCCCCGCAAACAACCTGAAAAAATGGCTGGGGTACCTATAGGGCTTTCGCCTAAAAATTTTATTCTGCGCAGTAAATATCTTGCTCAAGTTGTTTGCCTTGACTTTGAGAACATTGAAACTGCTTAGCTAAGGCTCTATGGTCCGTCCAATAAAAGCATTATGTCTGGTTCACTAAAAGTTTATTAATGTTTTCTACGTCCGAACAAAGTCACTGCGGACGTCGAGGGGTCATCGGGTGGCACATTAATAGCGCCTGTATTGAAAAAGGTGATACCCAATGTCACCTCTTTCGGATTCCTTCTCGAAATTGTTTACGTAATACCGAGGGATCAGATAAGATTTCTATTGTTCTTAAATTCTAAATATTAATAGGTAGCGAAAAATAATACGTATTTATAGAAGCCTGCACTATGGTGGCACCAGTCTGGTGTCACACTACTCTCATTGAAATAAATGTCTATTGTAGAGAAATCTCTTCGTATATGACCTGTGGTATTATTGTAAAACTACCCGATTCAATCTCAAATCGACGTGGTCTTTTTGGCAGTTCTTAGCGATGATTCTGATTCTTAATATTTAGATAATTAATTTCAGACAATAAATCATCATCATCATCATGATTTGATGATCATAGAACAAAATAAATATTACTTAAAAATTGCCTTCAAGCAAGGCTTGATTCGAGCAGAAATCTATTCTTGATTGAAGCTTCTAGACCGTCTCGGAACCCGTATAGGTAGCAAGGTTTCAGAAGAGTGAGAGAAGCACCAATAAGTGGCGACAGGATAATATCTCGCCCATTAAAACACTACACAGCCTTATTCCTGCCCGACAGCACAGTCTGTAGTGAACCTGCCATTCTGCCATTCTATATCGTTGTCTAGTTATTATAATACAAGTCCAGGCTAAATTCTGGAACTTTTAATGATACATACTAGATAATTTGTGTGACAATGTCCAATATATTTATTTATTATTTATTTTATTCCTAGTCACCTCTTACGATACCCATGGGAAGAGACATCATTTCTATTTATCGAGAAACGAAAAACTATGTCACCAAGTATATTTTAGTCGGTAATAAAAGTAAACTTTTCCAATAGTAAATGGAAAGCAACAAGTCGATTGAGCTTCGTCCGTTTGTGAAACAAATGAACAATTTCAACTTCAAAACAATGCCTTGGTTGCCGGTTGGAACTACGGCGAAGCCCAACAATGTTCCTTTGAGCATTATTTTTTAAAGCTTTTGCTTGAAACAAAATGAAATGAGGAGATTTCGTCTTTTGTTCCTGAAGCTCATGGCTGTTATTTTTCTTTGGTTTTTGTCCACATGTTTTATGAAAATATTAGCCCAATAAATTAAATAAAGAACATCTTGATAAGCATTATTTCTTAGGCTGGTTTCAAAGTCACGTTTACGGCTATGTAGTCCATTTCATTTTAAACATCGCGCTGACCAATTTTATAGAGAGGTAAAATTAAAAGATGGTTCAGAAAAGCACGATGTAAATTTTTTGACAAGAAAGTTATTGGGTGTGTACGAGTATTTATAGCAAGACTCTTAGCAATCTCAAGTGCTCTCATTTGACCTATATTTTTTCTTCTGTACGATTTTGATAGTCTGATCTTATAGAGCCCACAAAACCTTAAGATCAGTTTGTAAAATACGGATCTTAGATAACTAGTGAAATTCCGATTCAAATAGACAGTAAAAAGAATTTACTTTATCTAGTTTGTCCACTTTCAAATTTCTTTAATGTGCTATGATAATCGATTTAAAAATGTCCGCTAGTTATAATTAGACCGCACCTTTAAATTGCAGACACTTTCATGACAATCGAAAGTTTATACATTTAGAATGTGTGGACATTGATGGATTATCGAATGAAGTACCTACTGTAATGATAATAATTGACGTAAAAAAACGTTTGTCAAATGTTTTCACTCTGTATTCATTTTAATAACTACCTACATACCAGTGCAAGTGGGCCTAGCTCTTGTTGACTAGGCGATTGCAGACAAAGTTCGTTATGTAACACTGCGACCCTTTCTGGTCTATTATGTTTGCCCCAAACTCACCCTTATTTTTACACATACCTCCGAACTTATGGTATTTTCTTTTTGTTCTCGGGTATGCAGTTTTCCTCACGATGTTTTCCTTCACCGAAAAGCCAGTGGTGTTACAAATCGTACATAAATTCCGAAAAACTCATTGGTACGAGTTGGCCAGGACGGAGATCGAACCATCACCTCCTGCACGGCAGGCAAGGTTACTCGCCACTGGACCACCACGACGTGCATTTATCATTTTTAGATTTACATGAAAACAGCCCTATGCGGTTTGTATAAAACTGAGAACATTAACTGCCGTCCCATTAGCACTAGAACTCATAAATGTAGTGTTCTTGTAAGTTTTTAAGTAACATACTTAAGTGCGAAGCTTAAAAATGCCCATTAAGAGAAGCTATTACTCCTGGGAAACGCTTTCTGTAAATTTTACCGCGATACTTAAGTCAAGAAAGGTTGAAATACCGAGACGTTTCTTATTTTTACTTCAAATAAACCTAGTTTTTTATGTGTTTTATTGGCAAAGGAAAGCTAATTACGTCAGAGTCCGCAACAAATGTCTAGTGAAAGTGTTGAAATTGTTTAAGAATTTTAAGATTGTCGTTAACGTATCGAATGCAACATTGCGACTTGAGTCCACTGCTAAACATAGCCCCAAGGATCGCCACAACGACCGGGACGTGGGGCTACCCACGCTGCGCTTTCTGGTACTGTTCGCCATGCCAATCGAGAACTCTTTGGCCTCATCAGCCATATTTATGTTCAGCAAGCAATGTGCCCAGCCCATTGCCACTTTAGTTTAGCAATTCTTTAAGCTATGTCGGCTACCCCGGTTCTCCAATGGATCTCTACATATTTGATTCGATATCGCTGATGGGAAACGCCCTTGAAACGCCGAGTATAACCCTTTTCATTGCCTTTTGGGTGACTTTCAACCTTTTTACTAGGTCTTTAGTGAGCGACATCAGTTCCATGTCATCACTGGCAGTACACATTGGTCAAAGACTTTCGTTTCGAGACACTCGGTATTTTTATATACTTACATGAGACTCTGTATCTATTTCTTATTAATTGATCGATGTGCGCCCAAGGTTGCGCCGCATTCAATATTTACGTTCGAGCAGCATTCATCATCTCAGCCGATGGACGTCCACTGCTGGACATAGGCATCCTCCAAGGACCGCTACAACGGCCGGTCCATGTTGGGGGGTTTTGCCATAATCGCCATGCTTGGCAGGCGGGTTGGCGATCGCAGTTGGTTGGATATGTATACTCGGAGAATGGTGCCCATCCTCTAGTAGATCCTTTAGTCGCCTTTTACGACACCCACAGGAGGAAATGGGAGCAGCATTACAGATTTTTATAAAGAAAACTTGATAAGTAGATTTATTTGTTAGAATCGCTAACGACCCGTTCCCTGTCTTAGGAGAATAAGATAAACGATTAAATTTTCACTACTCTCACAAGAAAAGCAAAGAATTTTTCAATTTCTACCTAGTTCAAATAAAAAGAAAAATGTGAGCATTGTGTCTGGCAAAAACGCAAACACCGCAGTGTCTTCACTGTTCGAACCAATGGGGAATGGGTTTCCCCGGCGTTGATTTATAGTTATCCTGAATATATCCAGAGAAATATCTTCGCTATTTGACCTTGACTGATTGTGGCAGTGGTTATATTTCATTGTTCTATACATTTGCGTCAAGTAAGATAGTCACTTAATAACCGTCAATGTTTGTGTTTGATTTGAGAAGGACGCAGATTACGCAGTTTATTTTTATTAAAAACAAACAAAGGAGTTGCGTTGTGGGTCTGCTATTGGGCGGTCGCTTGTCGGTTGTCCCATCCCCGGCCTACAGCGGAATTCCAGTGGTGGCTCAGGATATTGTTCTTTTATAAGAACAACCCTTGAAGTCACCAAAATATCAATATAACCGTACAACGTCAAGCACTTTTGCTACAAAAACTCAACATTGGCAAAATCATCTACACCAAGATGGATGCCATAACCTTAAAAATAGAATAGAATAGAAAAACAAACAAAAAAACACGTTTGTTGTTTGGTTTACGGTTCAAAAGATACAGCCCTTTATAGGTAGGACAGACAAACGGATGGACAGCGTGGGCTTATAGGGTCTCGTTGGTACCCTTTGGGTAGGTAACCCGCAAAAGAGTTTGTATACTATTCAACGTAAATGTTACGTAAGCAATTGCGAGAAAGCAAGAGCATTAAAAGGAGGTTCAATTTATTCAAATCTGTAACTTAAACTAATAGCTATAAGTTATAGCATTAAAGCCCTAATTTGTAGGAAGTGAGGAGCGTAGGAGGCTATTCTAATGTCCACCCAGTGATAAAGTGATATCATTAGAGCAATAAACCTATTAAGCTTTGTATCCGCAGCAAATATTGGCTCAGTCAAGAGTCAACTTTGCGAGGTCATCTTTAGGTTATTGCTGGTCAAAATACGATGGAACTTGCTAATATACTTAATACTAACTTCGGCACCCGCCATAAGATACCTACCATTACAATGAATGAATATAATTATAATGTGTGTGTAATGAAAACCATAGTTGGAAAGAAAATTTTTAAGGATACAAAAACACATGTGGCACTAATTTGTCCCAGGTCATTGAAACAAGGTGAAGGTGACTACGTAATACGAAAAACAGTGTAATATTGACCGAATGTATTCCATTATTAATGTTCTTTTCAGTTGTTGTCTCGTATGGTGTCTGTTTGTGGATAACAATTGACGAAACCAGCGAGCGACAAGACGACATTTTACGGACACAGGAAGAGAAACGAAATATCAGTAAAAACTGTGCTGCACTGCTATTACCAACAAGCACGTATCCAGAATTTGGTGTTGGCTCCATAGTGAGTTGTTCACTTTGAACTTTGATGGTCTGAAGCACCTCCTTAAGTATTACTAGGGTGTTCTGTTACACTCTGTATATCTGATCAGATGGAACGGCGGAGACCAATACGAATAATAACTTCCAGTAGATATCCAGTCTGAATTGAAAGTCTTTGTGAAGTCTAAACTTATATCATAGGTTCGATAGAGATCCCGAGGCAGGTGTGTATTAGTAAAGAGATCACGTATGAGCGCTGTGCGCAGAATAATGCGCAATATATCGAGACTATTTACGAGCATCGATGACAACGGAATATGGTTTTGTAGAAGTTTATTGAAGGAAGTGTGAAATTAAAGGTTAATACAAAACTGCAGTAGGTACCTACATGACTCAAAGACGGCTTATTTTTCTCGTCTTTGTGTCCATAGTCTATAGTGAAAGTTGTTCAGTTTGATAGTTTTAACTACCCCTTCAAATATTAATATGGTCAAATCAAATCAAAATAATTTATTCAATATAGGAGCCTGAAGCACACTTATTAAACGTTAATTCTTTTTTAGGTTGGAACGTGTTGTCGCTGTAGAGAAGATGCGGCCAGAAACTCTACACTGTAGAGTCTACACTACAGCATAACACGACTTAATGACTATTACAATATAAATTCTTAAGCTAAGGTTACGTATACAGTAATACATAGTCTATTTAATTAAATAATTGATAGTACACAGTAAACTATAGTACAGTGTACAGTAGTGTAGTGTAGTTAGTGACACTCTTAAACATTTTGATCATTTAAATAATCATCCAGTTTATAGTACCTATGCTTTTTTACAGAGGACTTTTTTGATCAGAGTTTTAAACATGTTTTCAGAAAGATTCAAAACGGTTTCGGGGATATTTTTTTAATTTATTATTAATGGCTTTTTGCTTGTGCGTAGCACCGCATTTCCGCCAGTGTCAAGTGTAATTTATGGGAGTATCTATCCCAATCTCAGGGATTGTTTTTGTTCAAGAACAAGAAGAGATTGAGGATTGCGGAGCCTCGTGGCAGGCAAAAACGCGACGCGCGAAAACCACGCGAGACGTGTGCTCGGATCAATTCCTGCAACGTGACTCCGGGGATTTTATTATAACAGCGTATCCAGCGGTGTTTTGTTACACCTATCAAAAAATGAGTAGATAATAGATTATCCATAGGTTGTATATCTTCAATACCATAATTGTATTGGTAAGTATGTTATTACGTGGATGTACATTGCAAATATTTGCAATAATATGAATTGGGGCTAAACGGATACTTAATGGAATTCATTGAAATCATTTTTGGATTTTTTGTCTGTTTATCTGTCTGTTTGATTACGCAACATTTAAAACGACTAAACCGATTTGGAAGGGGTTTTCACAAAAGCATAGGACTTAATTCATATTAACATTTAGGCTGAGTTCATATTTCATCGCAATTGGTGCATTAAATTAAAAGTTATGCATTTTTTAAGATGGTCTGCACGTACGAAGTCGCGGACACCGCTAGTTACTTGCTAGTAATACTTGAACTGAAATGCCAGTACATAAACTTGTCCCTACACTTCTTCTTATCGAGTGGGCTGCAAAGCCCTAGTGTCAGAGTTTATTCAAACCGCCTTACGGCCTCTGAAGTGGTTTTTATGTAACGACTACTACCACCAGAGATAGTAGCCGAGACCAACAGCTTAACGTGCCATCCGAAGCACGGAATCATTTTTTTTTTCAGGCAATCAGGTGACTCAGCCTGCAATGTCCTAACCCTGGGGAAAAACGCACAAAGTGACATTTCACTAGGTGCCCACTGTGGGAATCGAACCCACGACCTCCGTGTCAAGAGCCTATAATGCTCTTAACCATTAGACCACGGAGGCAGGTCCCTACACTAAGCAAACACGATTTTTTTTTTTTTAATTAATCTAATCTAATCTAATCTATTATAATAAACTAAATTGTTAATATTCTGTCGACTAAGGCCATTGGGGCGGACTAATTAACGTTGATGAAGGGGTTATTTTGGGCATGAAACCGGCGCTATTCTGGTACGTACGAATTATTTCACAACCATATTAATTTACCTGTCGTAGTTGTCCTGTTTTGATAAATATGTGGGGGATGTAATTAGTTTCGTAGTTTAGTTTATAAATAGACTTTAAAAAAAGGTATTGGCATTGCAAAGCTTAAAAGAGACCATAGATCGGCTAAGGGTTTTCGGCGCACCGTTCTGCGGCAAAACAATGCTTTGTAGAAGAGATTATCTGCGACGAGAGCTCTCGGCGAAATCGAAACTATCATTCGTTGAAAGTAATTTGGCACACATACAATATACAGGGTGTTAGAGTAAACAGTTTCATTACTTTAAGGGGTGGTTGTACCCATGATACTTTTATTTACAACATTGAACATCCGATTGTTTCACAAAACGACTAACAAATTGAGATGAAACTTAATGTTATAGTAAAATTATGATGTTTCGTTAGACGAAACTTTATTAGTTCGTACGATAGGGTCCTTCTTAATTTGCTGACACTTTTTTAAGGGGTGATCAGACCGTCAAACTGAACAATTTAGACATAGAGAAATCTATGGGACCAACATCAAAATGCGAAAAAAAATTGTCATCGACTCGATAGAAGAAGCTTAGTATGGAACAACAGATTTTTTTTCGCGATTTTGATGTTGGTTCCATAGAGAACGTTGTTCAGTTTGATGGTCTGATCATCTCCTTAAAAAAGTGTCAGCATATTTAGTTGGACCCTCTATAATAATACGATTGTCTTCTATTCACACCTCGAAAAATAAAAAAGATAAGCCTGTTAGTGAAAAACAAACTTTAGGTGCTATAACTTTCGTCTTCAATTTCGATTAATGGGATATAAATTGCCACGCAATTGATAGCATTGCAATAATACACCTTAATGTCTTTATCCAGCTATTATTGACAGTTACTTAAGAATTATCAAATCAAACAACTAAGGTATACATTCCATTGAATTCCGCTATGTTTGAACTAACGGATCGCCACAATGTGCCAAGATCAAACATTCTGCATTACGTTTCAATTGCATTTGGAACCTTATTATTCAGGCATTATGTACGATATTTCAATCTGAGCTTTGTATTTGTGGTGTTAAGTCGTAAGAAAGTTTTGAAACTGTTGAAGTTAGTATTAAAACAGTGATAGAGTAACAAGTTACTTAGATTACGGTGCTAAAATTGTTTTTTCACGAGATAGCAGGCAGGCTTGTAAAAAAGATCTGCAGAAAGTCGACATCAAATACAGTAGGTTCTTATAAAATGTATAGTTTCTTACTTAAGAGCCTACCGAGCCTATTGTGCTGCCCCCAATCTTTTTTTTTTATTTCTTAACAATTCGGTATGTCAAGTTTTTTTTTGGAGGGCTGAATCGAAAACCATTTCGAGATAATTGTCTCAATAATCATATTTTCTATGTCAGAGATTTTAAAATGAAAGGATTACAGATATTTTTAATAAAATAACGTCGTTTTTCGGTCCGTGCAGTGACGTCACTGGCATACCTGTGAACTCCTTGGTAAACATAAAATCAACTTAAAATAACCGGCCATTAAGAAAAAAAAAAATACTTTCACAATGTCAGAATTTGACATTTGATGTTGCCGTATCTTTTTCCAGCATAGAGTTAGAAAGAGGAGGCAGGTTTTAATTTTTTTTAAATACAGCTGTAGGTAGTTTTTCTCCATGGAGTTCGAATTATTTTCTCTCCACCATTTTTGCACTTAGAGATTACAAATCAAAATAATCAAAATAATAAATTTATATTGATAAACTCGATGAATCGCAATAAGAATGAAATAGGTATCTTAAAATTATGTCTTCTGTCCGTAAAAAATATAAAAATGAAGACAAAAAAAAACTTGACATACCGAATTAAACAATAAAACAAGATATATATTCCAGCACTGTTACGATGCTGAATTGTGTTTAAACCCTCAAGACTGTGTTATTTATTGAGGACAGAAATTGTATGGCAAAATCTACACCTCCGCGGTATTATTTATAATTTTAATAACATTTTCTTTAATCAACATTTACTATAATGTCATCAGTACAAGGTATATTCATAGCCCTGTCCTGCCTACCTCGCCTCGCTAACATGCAATGAGTAACTATCTAATGTAAATCCGTAGTGTGGGCGTTGAATTGTGGCGTACGTTGGAATAATAAATATTTACCTACTTATAAATAGTGTATGTCTTGAGATTAAAAGTTTGTTTGATTCGCTTTCCAAAGGGTTAACAAGAATAGATGAGAAGTAGGCACATTCAGTTGAAATTTAAGACGCTTTTATCCCGTCGAGGCCGTTTTTTGAACAAGAACGAAAGTGTTTTAAACTGTGTTTTAAAGTCTGAAATTAAATTTTGTCTTATTTAAGGATCGGGCGGATGGGCGACTGTTCTCAATTACACGATTAGATTAAGTTTACTAGATAGAAAAAAATCCCAAAGTTACCCCTTTTTGTTATGTTTTTTCAATACCTACTATGATTAAACTGCTGATATTTAACTTTTTATTCTTGTACTTAACTATATACATTAAATATTTCTAGTGAACTCAGAAGAATTTTTAGCTTAGAAACTCCCATGAGCAAAGATATTGACGAAAAACACGTTTTTTTGCGATCCTGCTTTCAATTGGAGCGGGATGGCTAATTGTAAACTTATGCTTGCAAGAAAGAGACGCTTGCACTGGGATAACCTAGCCTTAATAAAAATTACTCTTTTGATAGTATTATCTATTTATACAATTTAACTAGAAGACAATTTTAGCCTTTTAAGACTATATGGCATAATGTAAATTTTCTAAAAACGCTGTAAAAACTTACTTATAGTTAAGTAGGTTTCACTAAAATTACGCTGACTTTGACAATGAAGATAATTTTTGGGACACACGTTTGCATTTAGATCTTCCGAACATGACACTTTTGCAACAATACGGCGGCAATGACGGCCCAGCAGCACAGTCTGTAGTGAACCTGCCTGCTGTGCCGGGGAATATTTGTACCCGAGTCATGGATGTTTGTATCTATACATGTATTCTATATCGTTGTCTAGTTATCATAATACAAGTCCAGGCTAGATTCTGGAACTTTAAATGTGACTAGATAATTTGTGTGACACTGTCCAAGATATTATTATAATACACTATCACCATTTTAACATCAGGATTATCAAACACGAACACATCTGCCCCCATCGAAATCCCGACAAAAAGCCTTTCGTGGTTTCAGTATTGGTCCCATAACATGTTGTTCAAATAAACGACTAGTATCTGTGTTATTAATTCACCACAAATAGTCCACGACCATGTAACCTTTAAAATACAAAAGTCGTATAAAACATTAAAAGCTGTAGTGACAGTTCAGTGGCTGAACATTAGTAACGAGTTCAAAACAAAACGGATTAAAGGCTTCGCTTGTTTTGACAGATTAGTGTCAAGTGTCAACCTTCGGGCTCTTGAAGCCGTGGCATCTACTAATGCCTGCTTTCATTGTGTGCTGTTACATATTTACAAAGGTGCTTCAAACCATCAAAATAAACTTTTAGTATGGAGTCAAGATCGAAATCGCGAAAAACTACTTAGGTCGACGGGGAGTACCGTATAGGCTTTGATTTGCGAGTTGTGTGTTGAGAGTATCAAAATGTGACAAAATGGCCGTGTAGGTATCGTTTGATCGCAGTGACTTAGAAACTTGACTATTTGTATACCTCCAAGGTACTGTAGAGCTTAATATTTTGTTTTAATTGCTACTTGATACCTTTAACCGATCTTTAGAAAAAGGGTCTTCTTAGGGGATCCTTTAAGGGTGCAGTTTTATTCCTTTTAAGGTACGGAACCCTAAAAATTGGGTTGTTCTATAGAAAACGTCAATGGCTATTCGACCCAAATGTATATATACGAGTAATACAGCAGATTTTCGTAGATACCTATTACACATAAGTAAATACACCACAGTCAGAAAGCTTCGAAACAATCGCGTTAGTGGTAACGCTGCTGCTGTATAAATGCTGTATTACTCGTATATATACATTTGGGTCGTCTCTCATAGATTGTCCATGTCCACACATGGACAATCTATGAGAGACGTTGGGCAAGCGCATAACGAGATCATTTGCTCCTAAAAGCGGAGCCAGGAGCGCACAAAATGATCACGTGACGCGGTCGCCCAACGTCTTCCATAAATTGTGCACTAGCGCGATTTTTCTCTGTGGAGTTTTTCCTCATATTCCTATTAGCTTGATTGTAGTGTCATCTTTCATTTTATTAGGTAGTTACTGTGCTCATAATCATATTTTTTCAAGATATTTTATAAATTACACGGAAATGTGCATCCAAATTCCTATCCAAAGAATCAGACACATTTCCCTCCTCCTATAATCCAGCAATCAGAAAGTGTTGAATGACGCAGAGATAGCTCATGGAATGAGTCAGTGAATCAGTATTCTGTTTGCACAGGTTAGCCACAACATGACAGTGAAATCATAAATCCATCCTGGATTATGTTTAGGTAATAGTGTAAGATCCAAGTGATTCACTCATGTTTTGGAGAAATAGGTACCATTGGTTCGAGTGCATTGTTCACAGACCATCTTATTTTCGAAGTTATACTTCTTTTGGCGCGGTAGAACACACAGATCATGGTTTATTTTCAGCGTGTGACAGAAGTTGCGCGCGCCGATGTAACACACCATGAAGTTAGTTTTTAATTAGAATTGTACTCTCAAGTATACTCTCAAGAGTAGGCAGAGTTATCGATCCAATGTGAGCGGAACAGTCGAGAGAGAGTCCGAGGAGAACTTATAATACGACCAAAAATGATCTTCTCCGAAAAGTACAAGTGCGCAGCACGCTCTACCGATGGAAGTTCATGAAGAGATGTATGAAAGTGGATGAGGCGAGAGAAGTATGTCAGAACCGTAGTTTCTGCCTACCCCTGTGGGATAACGGCGTGAGTATACATAACATAACATAAATATTCTTTATTTGCACACCAAAAATAGACAAATTCAATTTATAACAAGAATGAGAAGGGTATGAGTATACGTATGTATGTATGTTTTTTTCCGTAGTGAGAAGCCACTGCTTATTACTGAGGAGTATTGGAGGGTCCACGAAGGGTCTACCTTCGAACTTAATCAACCAACCTACGGGCACCCAGAATGGACAAGGGCCACGGCATAGGACGTTGCTGGTGCTACGCGGCGTATTTGCTGGCTTAGCGTATTTGGTAGCGAGGATCGGTGAGATTTCTACGTGGGTGTTTTACAAGGTGACTAGATGGGATCAGCGTTTATTTAATTTTTTTTATGAGCTAATGTCTACCAATCACCTGATAGTCGAAGCCTATCGCTTAACGAACCACTGAAATAGTTTCTTGGTAAAGTATGCAGTACATCCAAACGATTTACATTTGCGGCAACACTTACAATGTTGCCTGGTCATGCCGGTTTCAAGCCTTGTTTGCATTTATCCGTAATCTTTTGATTCTTAATTGAAATGTCAAGACGATAGTTCTCGGCTTTCATTGTAAGGTATGTGGGTACGAAGACATCTCGTCGCTCGAGGTAATCTTGTGTTAACTAAATAAGATGCTCAAATTGTCTTGTCAGTGAGATAGTCTACGTGTAACTGTATGCGTTTATCTTTGTATATCCTGAGGCGTTCGTTAGAGATTCGTTGTTCGGTGCACAACTTTTGATGAGTGATCATACATGCATGTATATAAGGTGTAAACGACTCATGAATATACACGGTGTAAACTTTAATGAGTTACAGACTTAAAGGGGTGCGTCAGACCATCAAACTGAACAGTTTTCACAATAGGACCAACACAGATAAGGAGAAAAAACCGTTCCGGCAAAAAAATTGCTGTTCCATAGGAAACCTCAACCGCTGCTCGAACCAAATGTATGGAACAGTTGTTTTTGTTTTTTTTTCGCAATTTCTATGTTGATATTTCATAGTCAAAGTTTTTCAGTTTTATGGTCTGAATGGGCGATAAAGGGGTGCCCCTTAGATATGTAATAAATTTAATTTTATTCCCTGTAGGTGCGGTATACCTAGGTTAGTCAGAGATGTTCTGAAAATTCATGTCATCTCGTTTTTCTTTTCGTTCCATGTGGAGTGAGTTATCTGGCATATCTTCATCTAAATCGCCTAAGCATTTTGCGACGCGCTTATCAGTTATTCTGGCATACTAGTATGATAGTATCACACCATGATCGACACCTAAGAATACTAATACGAAAGGCCTGGTTTGAAACCGTGCTTAACTCCGGCTGAAAACCGCGTCTAATGAACAAGCGGCCTTATAAGCTGCATGCAAAGTCTGAGAAGGTTTTAATATACTCGCATATAGCCGCATCTTCTCTACAACGGAATACATTCCGAAGCGGTGGCAGAGTCAAAGACATGACGCCAGTCAAAAACCACCTTAGTGATATTACTTTGAATACAACAATTTTTAGCTTTACGACAACAACTTGATTGCTTCGTTGATTCATTTATAGGGTTGCTTCTACCATCCTTATTAGGCAACGATGGTTCTTTAAAGTTCTCCTTTAGTATGAGGGTTTAAGATGAAATTACGTGTCTAATCGTTGTATAAGTGACCTTACGCACACAAAATAAATCTTCATTATCGTCCCGTATACGTTGGAAACTTAGGCGATTATCCAAAGCCCGCATGCTTAATTTAACAAAACTTATTTCGTAGATCGACTTACCTATAAGAAACCTTGTAGTTTGCCGGAACAGTGCGGATTGACATAGTTTATTGGCTTAAAGCCGACACTGAGTGACTAATTCGATTAAATCTAATCTAGCCGTTGAAAGGTATTTACTATTGAATTATTAGAAGGTACTTTAAAGTAGGATAAATTATTTAGGGCGAGCCGAAATCCGATACTGAATTAAAGTTCACTTAAAGGTACGAGCTTTAGTAAATTTTGGAGTCAAGATTAATCATCAATTCGAGTAGGTACACTGATATCTAATGGTTACTTTAGCAAATGACGCTTTTAAATGACATTAATAGGAAATAATACTTGGACAGGTGTCATGAAAATGGAAGCCCTTGTCTCTGTTGACCAAGAACTGTCAATTCTACTTTTGTGTATGAAATTTCACCGACGTTAGCAAGTGAAATCCCGTTCAATCTCGTGTTTACAGAATCATAGAAATATCGCGAGATAAATTGGAATCCCGGGATAAGAGAATTGCACATCCCTAGCAATATGTAGGTATTTGGTATATCACAGACTAATTAGAAATTACCTGTAATAGTTGAGACACACCTTGGATACTCTATACAAAGCGGGCTCGCACTGACAAGATGAGGTAAGCACATGCGATACCTACCGAATGAGTGCGGGTGAGAGAGGACTACACCATTGCATATTGTCTTCTAACACCGGGGTCGAGTTAAATACTGGTAGGCGGGGAGTGTCCGTACTGTAGTTATTCAGTACCATACTCTTTATTATAACTACCTCTTTTATTCCTACTGCACTGACAGACGTTACGCTAGCAATCCCGTTCAATCTCGTATTTATAGCAACATAGAAATATCGCGAGATATCATTTAAATCCCGTTATTTAAGAACTACACATCCCTATCAATATGTAGACCTATACCACAGAAAAGATATGTACAGTACAGCAACTACATGCAAACGCTCGAATCGGCACAGGTACACGGACGTACACGGCCCGGGCCCGCTAAACCTTATACTTCTACAGTTTAGCGAAGAAAATGAACAAAGTCTTTGTAATTATTACATCACATCAAAAGGAATTACGACGTCGATTCAGCGAAGCTTCCTCTGACTACTTAGTTACAATACACGTTATCGCGGTTGTAAATAATAACCCAAAGTGGTTGTTTTATAGCGATAACAATGTTACACGAGATAATATTACACATTTTATAACGTACTGTAAAGAGAAGCTGTTTTAATGCGTTTTCCATTAATAGGCTCTAAGTCGTGAAGTTAAATCAGGTTTTATACGTTATTATAATGTCATAATATTTTACAGAAAAGTGATGCAAAAAAACACTGTAAATTAAATAGAAAAATATATTAACCTATTTATTAGTTCAAGCAGCGGGATTTGAATCTAAGGCCTGAAAGAACTTATACTATCTTAAACGGTAAATCACCGAGACGAAATACTTAATACAGGTTCGGTGACGATTGTTAAGGGGATGATCAGACAATCAAACTGAACAACTTTTTCTATTTGAACAACTTTGATCAACAACGTTGATCGAAGGAGGCCAACATAGAAATCGCGAAAAAAGAATCAGCTGTCCAGTGTCCTACCCATTTCGTCGTCGCCAGACAAAGACTCTTCAGTAAAATCTGTAATTTTCCCCACAACCAAGAAGAATTCTATTTTGATGAATTAATAATAATCAGCCCGCAATATTGATTGTAAATTTTAGTATCTAACAAGAAAGATATTATTTATTACCTAAAAAGCTATAAAACTAGACAACACACGTTGTTTTACAAATTGCATCATAATTATAGCTCGAACATTCGATGAGATCACTCCCTAAGAACAGGTTTTTATTGCAATTACCTATGTTATGTATATTTATACAAGATTACGAACTAAAAGGCAAACCGACTAGTTTTTATTATTTTATTATTATGACATTTTGATATTTGTATCGTTTTAAATAACATTATTAGCAGTGGTTCCAGCTAAGAATAGATCCCACATTTCTTTCCGTGGGTGTCGTACGAGGTGATCAGGGGCTACCTCCTGGTTTTGGGTAACTTTGTTACCATTTTATTCATTAACTAGGGCATTAAGCTTAAAAATAAACTGAACCACCTATACGATATGAGAAGTGATGTGGTTTTTCTAGAAATCGATTTTAATGAATAAAACCGAAGAAAAGGAATTTTACTCTTATATTTTTAATCGGAAGAAAATTAAAATTTACAGTATTGTTCACAATACAATTTAGAATGATGTGGTTTTCTTACTTTTTCGAAATTAATAAAAAAAATCATTAAATTTTTCAAAGAAAACAGCTAAATTCTGACCGGAACCACGCGCTCGTTCGCATCTATTAGTATGGAGAGTCGTGGGACAGGGAACGCTACACACATACGGAATTATTCCGCGCGGAATTAGGATTTTGTATGGATTTGCCCCCCAAGAATTCCGCTCGTAATTTCAAATCCTTGTGTATGGGGCGGGCCTCATGCAGAAAGGATTCGGCAGTCGCTCGCTCCATACAAACGAAGTTTAATTCTAATCAACCAATTTCAATCAATGACATTTTTTAAAACTCTATGCCTGTGGTTTTTTGTTAAAATTTAAAGTATCGAAGTTACAGAGGCTCAGAGATTTCAATACACATCTTAAATTATAACGCTAATCTGACAAACCACAGGACTGTAGAAAATGAAGTGAATATAAAACCTGCACTGGGACTATGTTTGAAGCTGCCTATACATAATACAGATCTGTTCTCTATGGCATGTTCAATAGCTATTTGCATTGTATGTAACCTAAATATCATTGTTTCCTATGGTATCTAATAGCCTAGGGATTAATAGTTTTTTCTAGTAATGTTTTCCATTAAGCAAATGTTTATTGATTGACCTTTTAATCAAATTAGGGTCGTAGTTATGAAACGGCACGTTTTTTTCTGCATACACTCTCATCTCCGTGATGTTTGACCTGTGTCCCAATAGTGGGAATGACAGAGCTATTGTCCCAATTCCCAATCAGTAAAGATGTCCTATTACAAAAAAGTATAACTATAAAAAGTTGGCTAAACGTTGTATTATAATGGTAGCTTATTGTATAAAATACATGTGTTGCTCTAAGACTTATACAGCAAAAATGTCCTATTAACAATTGATGTAAATGTTTTCTTCGCCATTTTATACAACCCGTTATAGTCTAGTACTATAGCAAGCTCTAATATGACTAGTACAGAGCGATAGTACTTATAAACATGTTTGCTGTTGCCATTGTGAACCTAATTTGCGCAATAATGGTTCCATACGAACGGCTATAGTCATTTCGCTTTAGTATTGTGATATAGTGACAGTGGGGGAATAGTGAAATTGTGGGTTTACTTACATGTCGTTGCTTATAATACCTATAGTAGGTACCTAGGTATATTATACTTTAGTGATCATCATTAAAATACAATACAAGGTGTAAGGGACAGCCCTCCGCAAACTGAAACGGTGAACTCAGACCATCAAACTGAACAACTTTGACTATGAAGCCTACCTCAGGAAACGCGAAAAAAATCAGCTGCCCCATACATTTGATTCCGGTAGGTTTTGTATGGGACAGCTGATTGTTTCCTGCGTGATATAGAAGAGTTTCAAGTTACGCTTAGGTATGTCGTTGAATACTACTTAAATAGTTTTCATATACCAGTTATAGCCTATTTATATACCTACCTGTCACAAAAAACATGTGTTGTAAAGTTTCTATGGCCCTCTATGGGACCAATGAATAACAGCAAATAGTTTTCACGAAAGGTTCTATGATCTTCTATACAACTAGCTTTTACTGGTTGGAAAGTATAACCGCTACTTTACAGCTACTATATAGCTTGTGGTGCTACTAAAGAAGTTACTTATAAACAAATGATCACTATAATTACCTCTTTACATACAGATACGGTACATGATATTGATTATCTCGTACTTATTATTCCGCCCCCGTTCGTTTGCTAATTAATACAAAATGTCTAGAAACTCCTACATTGTATACAACACATTACCGGTTATGTTCAATGAATTAACAAGTTGTGTCTAGCTGAATGAGAAATGAACAATGTTATTAACGTTTTGCCGAGGTGCTGCTAAATCATTGACTTCCTACAACCCACGTGTCGTTTTAATGAGCTGGGTGAGATTTGAGTACTTACTGCTTCATATCATAAGGTTTATGGCATAACGTTAAATGAAGGTTTGAGTTGTGGTTTTGACAAGATAATTTTGGTGAAACAATGTGTGTTGAAGCTTGTTTAGTGTAATTAGGGAGTCTGAACATTTCATTGTGTGTTTTAAAGTAGTTTGATAGGCGGTACGGTAATCGCTACTTCTTTGAGAGAAGTTGTCATAATGAGAAGTTGGCGTTTTGCGAGCGGTCGGCATTTTGCGATGTTGGCATTATTAGCTGAAACGAAAGCGAGGAGGGCCGATGGTTTGGGTTTTATATGATCTCGAGCTCCTTTGTTTTTGGGAAAGTTCCAGATATTGTCTATATCTAATCTATAAGGTACTTAGTTAAAGTAATTCAAAGTATATTACAAAAATACAGTACTTACGTATTCATGGTAGTAATTCCAGACCATCAAACTAAACAACTTTCACTACGGAGCCAACATTGGAATCGCGAAAAAAATATCAGCTGTTCCATACATTTGAATCGAGTAGGTAAGGAAATACTGCAATTTTGTATGACACCGCAGATTTTTTTGCGATTTTGATGTTGGCTCATTGTGGAAGTTGTTCAGTTTGATGGTCTCATGAACTATCTCTTTAAATATTACTACCAACTTTTGTTACACCCTGTATAAGGTAGGTGTAGTGAAGTTCCTGTCCAATCCACCCTGAAAGCCTGTGATGTATTTATGTGTGTACTACTGTGTACTTACATTGTTTGTACCTATGTATGAAGTTTCCAAAAAGAAGGTAGACTCTGGAAACGTAAATTTTGTTTGATAGTTGAAAGTTGGGTTGTGCTTATTATGAGCTCTATGCTCGAAAGCTTAAAGGCAAACAGCAGGTTTAAAGTCTGAATCAATTGAATTTGAACTCTATGTCTCATACCGTAAGGTCAAAAGTCTATGTGTGTTGGGGTTGAAAGAGTCTCGTCAATCAAGGTAAATATAAAGGGTCGCGACATTAGGCCTGAGGCGCTGTCTGGGACGCTTATGAAGGCCTCTACACACTGTCCCACAGGACGGTCTAATGTCAATTCGATGTACTTACCTATATCAAAGTCAAAAGATATTCTTTTTCGTTATTAAACTAAATAAATCATTGGAGTTGCGTTGAAGGTCTGCTATTGGGTGGTCACGTGTCGCGTGTCGCTCGTCGGTTGCCCCCTCCCCGGCCTACGACGAAGCTCCAGTGGTGGCTCAGGATAGTGTTCTTTTATAGGAAAAACCCTTGAAGTCACCAAAATATCTATATAGGTAACCGTACAAAGTCAAGCACTTTTGCTACAAAAACTCGACATTGGCAAAATCCTCAATAACCAAGATGTCAGCCATATCTTTAAAAATAGAATAGAATAAATAAATAACATCACTCCCACCCACCAAGGATCGCCACAAGGACCGGTCCAGCAAAAATATAATTTTAAAAATCGGCTGTTTCATACAAAACTTTTTAACCTAAATAGTTATTTTTTAATATCGACGTTCAAAAGTCGTTCGTTCAACGCACAAAATCATCAGTTTTACAACAACTTACAGTTTCTCGATCAATTATAGGTAAGTAGGTACTTTATTTCATTCCGAAACATTATTATAACACTTAAAATGCATTAAACAGTAAGGTAATTAACTGTCTGTGTGAGTAGGTAGTCCATTACTTCGTCGGTTTTATATTATTCCGTCCGAAAAACAAGCTGAAATTCCACTGGACATGTAGGGCAGTAAGTAACCCTGAGCGTGAAATATTTATAAGTCGCCCGGGCGGTTGCATCACCGTGACATTACCATATACAACCTGCCTTCACCCAACGTTACCGTTCGAGAATAGTGGTACAATTAAATATATCCAGACACTTTAGGGCTTCAGTTGAGTTAATTCAGTCGTTTATAAATGCGTGATTGAGCCATAGACATACAACCTTACAAACATCGCAACAAACTTTCACGTTTATAATATTAGTGACATCTTCTATCGTTTTTTGGCGAATTTTGAAATGACTCATGTATACAAGAAAATTTTCGTGTTTTTTTTTCGATTATAGTAAGATTATAATATGTATAGGGTAGGTATACAGGGTGAAATTGATATCATTAGCATCCTTTTAAACTAAGAGTCTACCCATAAAACTGAACCACTTTTACTATGGGAGCAAACCTGTTGTAGTTTGATGGGTAGATGCTAATGATAAAAATTTCACCCTGTATACGTATACATATAGTTCTAAGGCCTTAATTTGAACTCTAAAATATTGATCAAAAGTATATCATCAAAGTTCTTAAAAATCAAGAAAATATTGCATCAGAAATGAAAGCAGCCTACTGACAAAATAGAGAATGGAATAATAATATAATAGCAGATCCAGGGGGAGAGCTTCGTAGCGCCCGCGGATATGGTAATAACCAACATTTTCCCTTTTTCACTCAAAATATGTATATCAGAGGGAAATATAAAATAAAATTTATGTACGACAATAATAATAAATCAAGAAAACCGTTGAAATAATTTTCGTACGAAAAATATGTAGGGCTTAAGATCCAAATATAGAATCTTTGTACCAAAGTAGGAAAAGAAAACATTTCAGGTCCACTTTTATTATCCCTCACAATACGAGACCATTCTTCCATTCTTTCCGAGTGTCCCACAAACGGGACAAAACTGACAACAGCGTCCCGAAATCACAACGGTAGTTTTTCTTTTAAAAAAGAACAGCCAAAGAAAAGTGTTGCGTTGGGAAAGCGGAAAGTGTCCAGTATGAGATGGGGGCTTGTCTTAATCTAGGACATCATAATGTAGGCCACTACATGCATGGCTTGAGATAGCAATCACGCGAGAATACTGGCCACTCATACAAGATTCTATGAGAAAAAAGTGAAGAGGTACACTTTTGAAATTAAAATTAAGAATTCCACGTTCTTTTGTTTAATGCACATGCTGTTAAGTCGTAAGATATATCCTGAGATATGAGATCTGACGTCAGATTAATTGTTATATAGTAATATTATTACAACATTGAAAAGGATAACACCCAACAAGTCCCGTTAAGTTGGTTTAACATGTCATACATCTATAAGGGTATTCGTCATGCTATGATAATATGTATAATATAGTCTGTCATGCAATTTTTCACGTATATTAGCTGAATCAAGGTCTGATTCATGCATACATATTATTATACAGGGGTTGCATATATAGGGGGGTTGCATTAAAATATTTCACGTACCCTGTACCAAGTGGCCACCTGTGGTTAGCGCCGTAGTCACCACCGAAAACAATATACATAAATATCATATTAATTAATTGTTATAATATAACTAGGTACACGGATTTCAAGGGATTACTGTATTAATTGCTTGTTATTAAACATGGGATTATAAATAGGTGTTGATAGTTATGGATAAATATTAATTAAAAAGTGAGGATTGATTTAAATATATGACAGTTAATACATTATACAATAACAGACACAAATGCGGTTCACCAATATATTTTTCATAACTTTTAACTTTACCGTAGTATTATGAATAAGATATCGTACACGAAGCACAAATGTAATAAATTAATCCAACATCAATCAGTGTAATCTAAATACACTTTATTATTCCAATGGTACTATAGTTATAACGATTGACCGCAAAAAAATATACATGACTGCAGTTTGAACATCGCTTCCGTTGTTTAAAAATAATGGACTTAAAGATTTCAGACAAACAGTACAAAACCACATTTTGTAATCACCTATGATTATGGAATAAACTAAAATTTATTATGATTAATTTTTAATTTTCTGACATCCTAGGCATAAACGGCCATTGTTACCTTGGCTGAAGATGATGATGAAAGTGGATTAAGAAAATTTCTGTGATATGAGGTAGGTAATTTTATCCTTTCGGAAAGTCAATGGGAACTAGCCTTTACAATAGTTGTCTTTAGTTATATTTTTCATTGAACCTAATCTTGAAATCTTGAAATGCAAGGATGGTCAAATCATTCCAACCAATATTCAAGGGAGTTTTACGTGACGACCAATACGAATCAAACGGGAGCACTTATCTTTATTTCTCACATTTACTATATTGTTGTCCATTAATGGCATATTATTAAACTAATTTAACCACATTTACACAATATTAGCCACGATTTTTTTTTTTAGCAAATTAAGAAACAAAGCCCGTCCTTTTCTTCTCAATTTCCGCGCAAAACTCCTGTGATAGGTATGTAAAGCAAAGGAAATGCATCCCATTCAGCGTAGCTTTTAATATTGCTGTATTTTTCAAAAAAATCAAAAAATAATGGAGGTATCGAAAAATCTGTTAATTTTATATAAAGTTTTTATGAGTTAATCTCCAAATGGTTTTCGAATTTTTGTTAAATGAAAATGTTTTCCACTAAGGTTGTTCATTTCTTTAATATACGTAAGCAAGAGAAGTTACACTAGCTACAATTCCGTGTAAGACTAGAATACCATGAATCAAAAGTTTAATCGAAATAGCAAACCCTATAAACACTTGTAAACATTCTCAAACCAATATTTCAAATTCCGAACGAACGCGGTTCGATTCAATTCAAACGCAACATTTATTAATTTCGCGCCAATTCGATCTGTAATCATTCAGTATGTAAATAGGTTTCGACGAGTGAGTATCGATAGATTCGTTTGGCGTGACCGGCGACTGTACGTTTAAGAAATTACTTCCACGTTAGTGATGGGAATCGAATAGGACGAGCATTTTTTCACCAGAGTCCTTAACTAACTCAGATACGATGGTTATCAGTTTCTAGAGTCTTAAGTTGATAATTTTAGATAAATCGTGTTTGCATAATAATATCTGTGATACGTACTGCTAAATTGAAAATATTATAAGTACTTACTTTTAATTAATAAATAAAAAAGTCAGTTTTATTAATATTTTAGTTCTCTCGTTTCTGTTTTGTTCATTATCATTTGCGACGACGACTCCATTGCATAATATGTAATTAAACTTATATTTTAAAACTAATGTACCTATTTTTAACTACAAGGAAAATAATGGTGAGTAAAGATAGGTTATTCCAATCAGGGTTCAGATCATCAATCCCTTTGGAATATAGAAACCGAATCAGAATTGTAATTTTGTAATAGAATTTGATGTCTTCGTAATTCCGAACGGAATTCTGGAGGGGGAAAATCCATACGAAATCAATCTTCTGTCTGGTGTGGCAGGTCTATGAAAGGATTTTTAAAAATTAAACTTCAAAAAGGGTATGGGTGTTCGGGTGAACGGGTTGACGCCACGCGGTCGAAGTCGCGGGCAACAAAAGTAGTAGGTAGTGTATAAAAAACTGATTTGGAATCAAAAGAACTGACTCAAGTGATAAACACGATCCGCAGCGTAACTACTGGTAGTATCGTAACGTAACGGTACGGGAACTGGTTTGTATTGTCGAGTCGAGTGTTGGCCGGGGTCCGTCTCCGTTGATTTTTCCGTGATCTAGTGTTATGCGGGCCGCGGCCTCGCCAATTATGTGCTTACTGTACTTTTTGCAACTCGTATGTGCTGTATGAACGATGCTACGGAAATAATTAATTAAATAAGTACCTACTAATAATTGTTATCCATTATTACTCTCTCTCTCTTACGGTTAATCGTCACATGAGGCCTTCTTGCAATGGGAGATCGGTCAAGGTTTAACAAAACACCCTACTAATATTTCAAGGGGTGGTTTATACCATCAAACTGAAAAACTTTCACTATAAAGACAACTTCGAAAAAAATCAGCTGTTGCATGTTGGCTCCATAGTGAAAGTTGTTCAGTTTGACAGTCTGAAACACCCTGTTTATCATTTGTAGCGCATTTAATTTTACACCCTGTTTGTGTATACTAACAATCTATAGACTGTGTCTGAAATAAAATAAATATGATTTTGTTCATTTTTTTTTAATTTTTTGGAATATTTAAAGGGCACGAAAGTTTGTGTGACAAACTTCTGGCGTAGGTTTATATTAACATACAACTTCCTACAGACGGATATTAGATCATAATTACGTGGTCGTTTTAATTATTACAAATGGTTTGAATGAAGTTATGACAGGAAGTTATGGTTAGTTCTAACGTTAATTGAGTTCATTTCGGAGTTAACGGATAGATGAATATCAATTAAATTTCCAGCCTTTATTAGTGTACCTAATGGTGTTGGATGACAAAGTTTAAAAAATGGTGTAGTAGAAAGTATAGAGGGAAGTATATACGCCACTTTTGTAATTATAATACTGGGTCCTTCTTAATATGCTGACGGTTTTTGCAGACCATCAAACTGAACAACATTCTGTTTAGGATCAACATCGAAATCGTGAATAAAATAATATGCTATTCCGTATAAAACTTCAAATCTCGAACTCGAATCAAATGTACGGGACAGCTGTTTTTTTTTCGCGATTTCGATGTTGGTCCTATAGAGAAAGTTGTTCAGTTTGATAGTCTGATCATCCTATTAAAAAACAGTCAGCATATTAAGTGGAACCCTATATGTCAAATTATTTTGAATTGATTGCCAAAACTACTGCAAGGAGCCAATCAAAATATTTTTTTTTTTTTTTTTTTATTATTTTTTATCTATGTTACTTACCTCGTACACATTCATGCCATCTATTTTGACGTAGATAAAAGTCGCTTGCGGATTTTTTGTCGCTTGTTCAGCTTGTGTTACATACCTTATGAAATACGCATTTTTCTTTTCAATTTGCTACGAAGAAAGCGTGTGCAACAAAAATCATAATATGCATGAGCATTGCAAAAGCGACGTATTTATCGATTGCACGTCGAACGACGTACCCGTACCTACCGCTGATGTTTTAATGCGTCGCTTATTGCGATTTACGGTTGTCTTCGGACTTGTCTCGCCCACTGCTGCCTACGTGTGTACGCACTTTTATATTCCTTGCGATAAAATAGAATGGTTTTGTCAGTTGATTTTGAACCTTGCATCGTAATAAAATAAGGTATTTTTGTTTATTTTAACACTTTGGTACAGTTTGGTACATAAGAAATACAGTTGGAAAAGGGTGTAGCAAAACACCCTTGTAATATTTAAAAGGTTGGTTTAGACCATAAAACTGAACAACTTTCACTATACACCTAACTAAGCCAAAAAATGCTGTTTCGTACATTTCAGTTGAATCAGAACTAAAGTTTTGTATGAAACAGCCGATTTGTTTTTCGCAATTTCGATATTAGCTCCATAGTGAAAGTTGTTTAGTTTGATGGTCTAAATCACCCCTGTTTATGTTTAACTTGCGAAGTCCTACTTTTCAGCTTTTCTGAATATTGATCGACAATCCCAAAGTTAACTTGGAATAGTAACTCGAACACTCCATCGCCAAGCTTATACAGCAAGAAGTCGAAAAAACAATTCCAGCGAAACGTCCAATAAATTCTTAATTAAAGATTTCATGAACGGTTTTCCATCGTTCCTAGTTTAATTCAAACTTGGGCAAACATCCTGAGGACGTTCAAATCTACTTCAGTATTTGCATTTCAATATCGACTGGGACTTGGAATCGAATTGGATTCGTATCGATCGATCAAGTGCTAGGCTGTTATAAACGACCAGTGAGGGGGTTTTATTGAAATTGTTGTTTATTGCGTACTGTAGACAATTGGAATTGTTTTAAAGTTTGTTTTTGTTTGGCATCTGTTTTGCCTAAAGGGTTGTTTAGAGTTATGGTATTGTATTCTTCGCCGTGGTCTTATTCTTGAGGCCGTGTCGGGCTCACGTGCCGGCTATGTGCGAGGATCGTCTCTGAGAAGATTGGCTATGTCAGCCACTTGAGAGCTCATCAACGCTAACAACGGAGTTGAAGCAGTCTCCGTGGCCAAAATCGGTCAGGAACAAAACATACATACATTCTTGAGGCAGACGCGACTACTGGCAGGACTTGCAAATGCTAAGGGCGGGTTCTGAAGGAGTCCCGAGATTTTAACCTTTAGTGCACCTATAACAAAGACGAGCCTTTCTAGCAAGGAGCAGGATTTTTGATTGTTTGCTATTGATCTAATTAAGTACATTGGCAACAAATCTTGAGAACTTTCGATCCTGATTCCTGTTGCATATTTGTAACAACATTATGATGCAGCAGTATGAGTGATAGCAGATGTACGAAAGAGATATATGGAGCTAAAATGAGTGGAAGTGTCGGTAGGACGTATTCTGATCAAATCATTTGCATCCT
The DNA here is from genome assembly GCA_963693445.1 of Agonopterix heracliana. Taxonomy (NCBI): domain Eukaryota; kingdom Metazoa; phylum Arthropoda; class Insecta; order Lepidoptera; family Depressariidae; genus Agonopterix; species Agonopterix heracliana. Next base: position 3,637,261 of record OY856312.1, on the reverse strand, counting down.
ACAAAAAGGGGAGGTGCGGAGTACTCGTAACCGATTGTATCCACGTATGCACACGTTGTATCAGAAGGACACTGGAGTGGAGACCTAGAGAAACCATCCGGGGTAGAAGAGACCGCCCACCAGAAAGATGGGTCAATGATATCAGGAGACACGCGGGTCCCAAATGGATGCAGAGGGCGAGGGACAGAACGTCATGGAGAAATATGGAGGAAGCCTATGTCTGAAGACGGACTGATCAAGGGCTGTGTGTGATGAATAAATAATACTGCAGTGAAATCTCCAGCTCGCTTTGCTCGGTCCTAGATGTTAGTATACTATCTTTCTCCTCGACGGAGATGGAAAGCGACAACTTCGTTTAGCGCAGCGCGGGACGACAATTGACGCTTTCCGTCCGGCGGGGAGAAAAGACTATTTTCATCCGTATTCAAAAGTTTCCTTCCTTTTATAGCTAAAAGGTTGTTTTGATGAAAGTGAGTTCCTAAATAGACCCACTTTAGGTTAGTAAAAGAGTTTCAAAAGCTGGGTACAGGTTGAGCTTAAGTGATTAATCACTTAGGCACCTTTTGTCCTGATTTATGAACTTCTCTCCACTTTAGAATTTAATGTCACTGTTTCGCAATAAATTGTGAGATACTTAGGTAACAAAATGTGTTTATATTTTGCACCATGAATTATAAATTGTAATCGATATTATCTGCAGCAGATTTAAATGATATCGAACCTAGTAACGAATAATTAATTCCATTGTTGAATACACAGTTAAGGCGCTAACAGTAGTGACGCTATATGTGAGACCGAACGAAAGTCAATTGGGTAGAAAGAAAAATCTATGGAAATCTTGAGTGGAATTGAGTGAATCGTTACAATTAATAATCTTCATCATCTAGCGATTAAAACAATAAGGCATGATATCGTATTCAGTTTATTTACTAAATTAACTTCTTCAATTATTAGTTATATGTTGCCGACGCAATCTATGCCGAAACGGAGACAATTTTAAAAATGAAACCTAAAGGTTAAAACTGTTTTAAAAACCAAAGATTTAATCACGTGAATGATTCTTCGCATTCTAAGTTATAATTAATAGAGCATCTAATCTAATGTCAAAAGATTTATGCACTAATTAATAGGTGTTATGTAAAGTTATTTAATAAATTTTGAATCAAGGGAACTTTGAAACTTGATCGTAATAATATTTATAACATAATTTGAATAAGCGAAAGTTTTCCTCGTCAAAGCAAATGGTTTGGTCGTTTTTATTCCATTCGATGAGTTCATAACGTTATGAATGTATTCCACCACCGCTATTAAGGTGCACATATCTTAACGAAAAGGAATTTCTTTTGTATTGTCATCTATTGTCATATTGAAACCTGCACATAGTCTTCACACACATATATTTCTATCTATTGCACTGAGTGTGGCACAATAGTGTCGATAAATATCATATCCTGGTAGGTTCATGCTAAGTGAAATGTGGGAAATACAATAAAATGCATTGATGCATACAGTCGTTGATTTTGATGAAAGTTTTGATTAGGAATGTGACTTACCAGTTTTTGATTTCTGACAACACAATTAAGGCGCTATATGCCGTTTAGTATTTTTCATTTTTCTACAACATTACTACAGATTACCGAAAAGAAAAAAATACGCAGGTACTTTATAATTATATAGTGAAATTCATAAATTGGATACACAAATAAGTTGCACGTTGCAAACCAAAATCCAAACATTCTGCTGACATTCGGAATAGGATGTATTGCCTTAATTGGTTGTGTAGGTACGTAATTTTCAGACTTATAGGAACTATGGAACTAGAAGTCTCCGTACAAAAAAAATAAAAATCGAAAGCTTCAAACTGATTTATTAATTATTTAAAATCATTTAAATAATATATAATTTATTTTATTTTATTAGTGAAAACGTTTTCGCAAGGTAACACAATCCTCTTATGTACTTTCAACTTCTGTTAACTCCCTTTGTCATCATTTAAAAGTACTTTCAACAAAGCTACGTAAGTGTCTGTTTTATGAACTTTGTTTTACAGTTGCCTTACCTACCCAATACCAATATTTTCATTATCATTCAAAACAACGTACAAAACAACTCTCCATACGGCACCAGACCAGTAAAATACTCTACCCATCAAACTGAACAACGTTTATTATGGGAGCAAACCTGTCAGAACAAAAAAAAAACGTCGAGTAGGCTTTCAGTTTCATGGGTAGAGTAGGTATGTGGGTTAATGGTTAATAATACTTTTCCTTACACCCTGTATATTCTCAAACGTCGGACTGCCGGAGATGGAATCTTGCAAATTTTTAAGTTATCTTGAAGCAATCAGAACAGATTTATTGCTCATTGTATTGCTCACCAATTATTTTTTGAGGGGTAACGATTCGTTCCCGTTTATATCTTTGAGGAAATTATTTAAAAAAGTTAAAAGAGACATTGCCAAAGGCTATCTAATCTAGAGAGGGTCATCTAAGTAACATATATAGCATACCACACCGAAATTACGCTAGCGGAATTTCAACGCAATTATACCTGTAATGTTTAAAAAAGATTAGCTGTTAACTTCGGCCGCCAAATATCGGCGGTGTGTTGCAGCACTTTACTTTATAATAATGGACTTTCGTTTGGTCTTAGTCTTATCTGATAGAGCTTTCCTAAGGTGAACTTACTATTAAGACTTTAAAGATGAATTAACAAGGTGAACTTACTTCTAACATAGATTCAGATTCTTTATTAGAAAGAATGGAGGTACACAGGGCGAACTATTTTAGAAACACATAACTCAGAGTGTATCGAGTCAGTTCCGATTCTGACCAATAAAAAATCAATGAAAATATTTTCAGCTAATCAGTGAACTCTTAGAGCCTGTTCACACTAGCGATTTGTCCAGCGATTTTCAGCGATTTCACGGCGTCGCGATTTACTTATAGCCGCGTGCCCGCGGCGAGCACACCGCGATCATGGCCAAATGGTCCTTATTTGACCAAACGCACCTCTCTAATTATTTCCGATTGATTATATAAAGGGCGTTTGGTAGTTGGATGGATTCCTTTTAAGGTGATGATCAGACCATCAATAAAGTATCGTACGAATAACGTTTTCTATGGGACTAACATCGAAATCACGAAAGAACAGCTGGCCCACTTGGGTCTAGTAGGATTACACTTTTGTATGCAACAGGTTAGATTTTTTTGTGATTTCGGCGTTGAATCCATAGAGAAAGTAGTTTAGTTTGATGGTCTGATCATCTCCTTCTACAAGGCACCCTAAAATCATTGACAAACGACATGTTATTGTAATTGTAGCTCATAATTTGTAAGACGTGGTGTTGAAAGTACAGACCTTAGGCAGGGCGGCCAGGCACTGCTGCTTGACGTCCCACACGAGCTGGTCCCTCGGGAACTGGAGGCTCTTCTGCACGTTCAGCTCCGGCACGTGCACACGGACCAGAAGCCAGCCCTCCGTGCCCTCTGAGCACTCCCCCTCCATCACGCTACGCCATCTGGTGACAAGAGATACAAGGTTTGGTAAGACTTTAAATTCGTAAGTGCAAGAAAGGTTAAAGGACGACCTTCAATGAAATGAGAAGCGGAAGAGTAAACTTCGTCACACAGTCCACATATCATATAGGTAAGGTAAGACAGGACCACGTAGAGACGTTTTGGATGCTGTCACCATATATTCAGAACGAAGAACATAATTATATAGCCACAAACTGGCTTATCTTTCCACTTGTACTGCATGCATATAGTAAACTGACACGAAAGAACGAAACAAGATAGTAAATGTCCAATCAGTCCGTGGATATACATACCTATTAGAAGAAGAACGGTCTTATCATACAGGGTGTAAATAGCATAAATGCAATTAGATTAGACAATCAAACTGAACAACTGTTACTAAGGGAACAACATGGAAATCGCAAAAGAAAAATCGTTTGTTCCATAGAGAACTTCAATCGCTGACCCAAATGTAAGGGACGGTTTTTTTTGGCGATTACAATGCTGCCGGTCCCTAGTTCTATATTATGTAGTTGTTCAGTTAATATAATATATCGCCATAGACATATTACTCTAGCGATAGACAAGCTCGTTCAAACAAACAACATGTCACACAAAACAACACAATTGACACCACAAACAACACAAAATGACATATTACGGTCTGTCATTGCCATAGTGACGAAGTGAACTCGGGAACATCAATCAGGTGCGTACACCTCATTCAAGTGGAACATTTGCTTCTATGGAAGGGCAAGTCTATCGCTAGAGTTTAGGTCTATGTATATCGCATTCTATTTTACACACTTAAAATAATACAAAAAAGTTATTTAGGTTCAGACTACTCTAGAAGGTCAAAAACTTAAAAAAATAAATAAAATTAATTTTCCAATATTGCGTGTGCGCATCACGAGTCCTTCGTCCGGAGTAGTCCGGAGTCCGGTTGCAGTTCCACGAAGTTTGAATTACGAATTCATAGACGGTTGGCGCCATCCGATTATCACACCTTCGAGGAAAAATGGCGGCGACTTGACGATAATGGCTACGAGTTTACTCATTTATTTATCGCTGATGTGGTCAGAAATAGGCTTAATTATTTTATGATAATCCTATGTGTAGTGTATCCAAAATTAGATAAGTACTATGTGTGAACTTAAACGTGTGCGACTCGATTAGATCTTAAAGATTTTATTTGTAAGAGGACATTATCGTTGCGCGCCGATATATACGTCCCACTGCACGTTACAGGCCTACCCTCTAGGAGGGTGTTTGGGCGTTAGTCCACCACGCGTGCCCAATGCGGATTTACTTCGGATAGACTTCACAAATGCATCTGAATTTCATCTTCTGCATATGCAGGTTTGCTCACGATGTTTTCCTTCACCGTTTGAGAGCAGTCGGTAATACGTACATAAGTTAGAAAAACTCATTGGTACGTGGCATGTTGTCCGTGGTATTCGAACCTGGACCTCATGATTGAGAGTCCATACCTCACCGCAAAGCGCCGCCGAGCTCTTCAATACTAACCAATTAATGTCAATGAATATTTTTAAAACGATCTAGAAACCAATCTGTGCTTTACATTTGTCAGATTTCCATTAAAATATATTAAGTTTAAATGCTATAGGATTAATTTAAGATAATGTATGGAAAACTTTGAGGCACGATAACTTTGAAAATGTAAAGCACGGAAATTGGTTTCATAATCGTGTCTAAATATCATTGAATGATATCCAAAATATAATCAAACTTCCTATGTATGAGCGCGTCATCGGTTAATATCCTCTTAAATCGGTTGTCCAGTGTTTGGTTAAAATAATTATTCGTTTGAATATAATTGGGTTTTTCTCTGTTTATTGTACAGGCGATTTATTCGGCAGAGATTTTCATCAAACTGAAGTACCGACTTTTATCGAAGCGACACGACGTGGAACAACACATAACGAGCAATAATAACATGTTTCAGCATTCATGAAGCTTGACGATAAAATTTTTCTGACGAATGCAGTTTCAATGTTGGTCCAACCGCAAAAGTTGTCTTGAATATAATCATTTTCCAAATATTTTCCCAGAGACTTGTCGGAAATTCGAGCAAAAGGACGGATCGCATGTGAAGAATTTTAAGTCTTAAAATGTTACTAAAATTCTTAAACTAATTTGCGGTTGGGTATTTTGATCCGATGTCAGGATCTACGTCGTTCCTCAGTCTCGAATTCAGAACTACAACTTTTGTAGGTAAACCTTTTACTGGGTCTTAGAATCTTTAGAAGTTCTACGAAGCAGTGAACTTTGTTTGTACAACTCCTGTTAATTAGTTCGTTTAGAGGTAGAAGTTTGTTGGCATTGCAGTCAACTTGGGACCGATTGAGTTTGTGTTTTGATGAAAATATAAAACCAAACAGTTGTTTAACAAGGTCTAAACTTTAAATTGCGTTTCGGTCATAGATATGTTTAGTGCAGCTGTTAGCTGGACACCGATAGGAAAAGCCTTCTAACTTCAATATTGGGTTAGAGCGGTAGACAATGCAAGAGTTTCCGTAAATTTAACTTTTTCATCGATTTAACTACTTCATACGTTGATGCTACGCTAGAAAACAAGATTACACTACAGGCCACATACAGCATACATTTTATGCGATTCATACTTTAGGAGGTGTTTCAGAATATCGAACCGAATAACTTTATCTAAGGGACCATCGAAAATCCAAATCGCGAAATAATCAGCATTCCCATTTACCTAAATATTTAGGTAAAATAAGTTTGCAGTTTTGTAAGGAACAGCAGTGATTATATTATGTGGGCGTTATTAATGAATTAATTAGTAAAATACAATCTAAAATAAAACTTGAATGGATGCAAATACCTAGAATTAAAGAATCTATTTAATTATCAAAGTGAGCTAAGTTAATTTGCACAAATGTACAATCCTCTAGCTATAAGGAAAGAGAAAACAACGTCTAATTTCCAATATTGTCAAAACTAAAGCCCAAGACAGAGTGATGTATAAACGTCTAAAGACTCTAATGATAAAATAAGCTTATTTTAATAGTCCATGAAACGTCCGAGTCAAGAACTAAGTGTCTGACACTTCGTATATTAAGTTAAAATTGATTATTTAAATTGTCTAGGCGTGGAGAAACGAATGGCTATTATTTAGGGCTCAAACGTGGTCGTTAGAGGTCTATGCACGTAAAGCATTCAACATTGTGATAGTGAAATGTACTAAATTTTGTCTGGTGCGGCAACCTTAGACTGTTTAGGTACCTATACAGGGTGTTAACATACATATTTAAGTAAAAAAAAATGTTGCTTGATCCACCGCTAGTTTTTTTATAAAATAAGCGTAAGGTGTTTACTATTTGACAATCAAACTGAACAAATTTCACGGTGTAACCAACACTAAAATCGAATAAATACAGGGTGAAATTGGTGTCATTAGCATCCTTTTATACTAAGAGTCTACCCGTCAAACTGAACAACTTTTACTATGGGAGCAAACAGATCGGAGCAAAAAATATCTGCTGATGATACATTTGAGTCGAGTAGGCATTGCAGTTTAGTATGGAACAGCAGATTTTTTTTGCTCCGATCGGTTTGCTCTTGCTCCCATAGTAAAGTTGTTAATTTTGATGAGTCAGTTTAAAAAGATGCTAATGATATCAATTTCACCCTGTATATCAGCTGCTCCATACATATTTTGTTTGGGTTGAATAACCATTCACATTTTATATGGAACAAACGTATTTTGATTCTTTTGGTTTGTTGTTCAGTATCCTGAGTACAGTCACCCATTAAAGTAATGCAACTGTCTACCCTAACACCCTGTAGTCCCTTTGGATAAATCTGGAAGAAAAGCATTTCGTAACACTGAATTTGGTGCCATCAGAAGTATGTCAGTTACCCGAAGGGTTCCATAGAACGCCATCAAGTACCCACTTAAGTAACAAGAATGTGTCGCCACGCATTATCTAAGCACGTCGCCCGCGTAAAGATAGTGTTATCGCCGCATTGTTCACACCTGTGCCTGTGCCGGAGAGTTCTTACTCCAGTAAAGTTACGGGTCGCTTGTATGGCGAATGTAAATAATTTATAATAGCCGGTTTTTTTCTTTCATATTTTAGATTATAATTCTAGTTATCATTTAGATTGAAAATCCCCCTAAAATGTTTATTAAATAATTAAGCAAAGTAAAAAACATCATGTAAAATTGGAAAAAAATAGTATATGCATTTTTTTTATGCCATTTGTTAAATTTATTTGTATTCTTTTATATTACAAGTAAATCCAACGAAAAATCACCCCGGAACCTTCGTTTTTAAATATGTTGAAATTACGAAAAAATCAATTTTAGTACAAAATTTACACAGTGTATGTAAGCTCATAACCTAAAACAAACAATAAAAATGAAAAAAGAAAGAAATCTGACACTATAAATAAAAAAATTACATTTTAGTATTAAAAACTAAAAATACGAAATTTAGTGGGATTCGTTAATAAAGTATCTTAATATCATTTGTATAAACGATCTAGCAAAAAAAATTGCTTATTATAAATTATTTCCTTTCGACCCGTATTTTTACTGGACTATCTTAGAACATTTGAATTTGAATATTTAACTACATGAAACAAGACTTACGAATCATTACGAATGATGGGAGAGGCCGTGTGAGGTAAACACACCATGATCAAATCAATTATCTTTTCAGAAAAGGACATGTGCGGTCCGTGGTCTTTGTCTACCCCTTATGGGACTATTGCGTGAGCTTATATATGACTAAAAGAGCAATGGACATGGACACTGAAAATTTTTTAGCGTATTGCAGAAACAGTTCACAATTGTGAGTAAACTTACAAATAAAAACGTTCTGCCACTTAGTCGGTAAATTATGGTTTTTGCATTTCAGCAAGTTAATATTTATCAAGGACAAATTTTTTATATTGGTTCCAAAATGTTAGTACCTAATATACATACAGGATGTAACCACTTTTACTATGGGAATGGGACCAACAAGAAAAATCTGCTCTTTGACACATTTTTATTGATTAGCTATTCTATGGAACAGTTGATTATTTTTTCGCGATTTATAAGTTGTTCCCATAGTAAAAGTTGTTCAGTTTGATGGTCTGAAGCAACCCCTTAAGTATGTAACGCATTAAAGTTTACACCGTGCATTTAGTCGAAAACTACATGATGGCGTCAGCCAATTAAGTCATTAAAGGTTTAGTGTTGTTGTTAAATTATCGATACTTGACCTTATCGACAGAGTATCTTGTGATGCTGATCAGAATAATTTAATCAACTAAATTGAGTCATCAATGAGATTATAAATAATCGATTAAGAAAGTAATTAAGGCCACGATGAAGACAGGTAATCATACAAGCAATAAAGTAGGCCGATATACTAAAATATGAGATTTATCGTTAAATAAACTATAATCATGCGTCGCCATTAGAATATCGTTAAGAGATAAATTATATCCTTCCATTTATTGATAATAAAAATAATTAGTAAATGTCTACAAAAAACAAGCAGTCAGCACATGCTTCGTCAATCAAATATACCAAAACAAGGGAGTCGCGTGGCTGAGGGGGTGACAAGTAGACGTTCCGTCGGCTTGCGATTTTGACAGCCACGTGTCTACGCCGTTTTATGGCGGTTTCGAGTGTGTGTTTTTGTTTAAAAACGGGGCTTTGAGATCGCCATATCCTATTACCGTACAATATCTAATGAGTATATCGTCAAGACTTGACACTGGCGAAATCTAACAAGGAAACGCCATTAAATAAAAATAGAATAGAATACCAAAACAACAGTCAGTAATCAGCAACGTGCTTCGTCAACTTACTAAACTAATCAAATTAAGATTGAAAAATTAAGTCTCGGGCGGGACTTGAACCCGCACGTTTCCAAACCGGGAATTGCGTTATCCAATTTCGCCACCGGGCCCACTACCCAGAGAACGAAAATATCAATCTATTGCAATTCCCCCGGTTTGAAAGAGTGCCGGTTCAAGTCCTGCCCGAGACTTAGGGCCTGTTTCACCACTTCTGAATAAGTTCTTGTTAGCTTATCCGACAGATATTTTGACATAATTTCATACATCGTGAGGAAACCTGCATGCTTCAATTTCGAGGCGTGTATTGTACCCACTGTCCATTATAAGTGGCGACGGGCTCACCCCCCGTCACACTGGACAGAGTTTCGGTACTACTGGTGAAACGTGGATGTTCTGAGGTTTCAGAATATCTCTGACTACCCTCTCGGGGAATATAGTCGTGAGCATATGCTTATGCTTATTTCATACATAATATGTAAAACTATCTGTCGGATAAGCTAACAAGAACTTACCCTGAAGTGGTGAAACAGGCCCTTAATATTTCAATCTTTAATTTTATTCGAAATAACGTAACATGGCTGTAACATGTTTAAAATCAATATTACTAAATTAAATTTTATTGGATCTTTTGTGGCTTAGGTAGTATGTCAAAAGGATTAGGAAGGGTGTTTTTTTAGCACTAGCTCCTCCGTACTTTGGAAGTGTATCTGAAATTAATATTGAAGAAATATTTAGCTGGAGAATATTTGATGGTATTCGTTATAAAATAAACGAGGCGAGTAACCTTGCCTGCCGTGCAGGAGGCAATGGTTCGATCCCCGTCCATGCCGACTCGTACCAATGAGTTTTTGGGAATGTATGTACGATTTGTAACACCACTGGCTTTTCGGTGAAGGAAAAACATCGTGAGGAAAACTGCATGCTTCTATTCACGAGGCATGTATTGTACCCACGGTCCATTACACCCGGGCTCACCCCCCGTCACACTGGACAGAGTTTCGGTACTACTGGTAAAACGTGGATGTTCTGATGTTTCAGAATATCTCTGATCCCCTCGGGGAATATAGTCGTGAGCATATGCTTATGCTATGCGTTATAAAATAGGTCACATTAGAGCCGAACGTATCGTCTTCTATGTGCATCTCTTCATATATCGGTGATGATGATGACGTGATGAACATAATCTATTGCATAACATAATGTCACTAACCCACTAACTTACCCTGTTCAACTATAATTGATTACCTTTTAATGAAGTAAACCATTTATTAACTTTTCTAGATAACTGTAACCAGGTTAATTATCGTTAGATATGTGTAAACGTTATTTATCTAAGGTGTTGAAATAGTTTCCAGGTAGTTAATAGGTACGTTCTGAATGTTATTTGAACGACGTCCGTGACCAAAACGTGTGTAACGATAAAATATTCTAATTGGTTTTAGATAGATTTATAAATACCTTTGAGATACAATGTTTTTTATGAAGAGTTATGGAAAATTTCATTGATCAGTATCTTTATTACAGTGTTTTTGAGTAACAATGTAATTGTATCGAACTATACTAGGGTGTGAACCTAAATGCGTTACATATGCTTAAGGGGGTGCTTCAGCCCATCAAAATGAACAACTTTCACTATGGGACCAACATTACTGCAATAAATGTATTTGACTTTTGCATTTTTTTTGGACATCGAAATCGCGTAAAAATATGCTATTCTATAGAAAATTTCAATGGTGGAGCTGTTCCATAAAAAACGTAACTAGACCCAAATGCATGGAACAACATATATTTTTTTTACACAATTTCAATGTTGGTCCATATTAATGAAAGTTGTTCGGTTTGATGGTCAGAAGTACCTCGCTGTAACTGTAAAGTTTACACCCTGTATAGTAAGCATAATTATAGGTACCAGCTGGAGTAAAATATAATTTTCTGTACGTGTCTTATATACAGAAGCTACTTTTAAAAGCGCACTCAGCTTAATAAGAGGAAGGGACATAAAAAACTTTACTTTATGTTAATTAGGGACATGTCCCAAGTTACGGTGCACTCCACATTTTGAAGTTTGGCATCCATCCAGTGTGATAAAAACTTTTCCGGTAATTTTGCGAAAAGGTCCACGCGAAGTATGAAGCTTACATACTGTATGAATTTGACTTTCACGTGGCTCTCTCGTATCCATTCATATCACGAATCCGTGCAAAAACAACCATCATCAGTTCTAATACACATCATCATCATCATCATCAGCTTTTGTGCAGAGTATAAATCCTCCCCATTATACCACTCTTTTTCCTGCCCTGCAAATCACTGCTGGGGTGCTATTTCTCAATAAATATGAGGAGTTTATTCATTATTCGTATTAGACATGTATTAGAACACTCCGATATTTTTTTTATTTATTTCTCATAAAAAGCAAGTACATTTTCATTGTCTTGTTTCTTGTATATTTGGAGGAAAAAATCCAAACGCAAATAATAAGAGTCTCTCTACGGATATGCCTCTCCAAACCGAATACTCATGCCATCAATCATTGATGGTTGTAAGAACCATTGATGGCGCGACGATCTCACCAAGATGAAAGGGAGTGGATCCAACAAGCACACAGTACTGAACAAGGAGCGTTTGGAGAATATTTCTGAGATCATTTACGGAGCATAATATGCGAAGAGGCGGGTTTGAAGTCGAATCTAAATCATCAATGCTGGAAGCAATCTATTACCCAACTGGCAAGTGGTTACACACCAGGTATTATAATATTTCTTCACTCTCCAAACATAAACCGAACTGTGGTGTATCTCATACTCACCTCACGCCAAGTAAATATTTGTACAAATGCACCAGATTGCAAGACGCATCCCAGTAAGTGCATTAACCTGTTTTGGGCTAGATAACACTTGGTGTCGGGTTGCATAATGCAGTGTTTGCTCTTCCTTTATATCTTGAATGAAATTTGTTTCTATAGGATGTAATCTTATCTTTTTTAAGGGATTTAAAAATAACTAGAAACTTTTTGAGAATTATATTCAATTCAGGATTTTTTTTAGGAAGATTAATTATAAGTAGGTACCAACAGATACTTACGTACCTAAATTTACTTTTCAAACATTATGTATAATTAATAGAAATTATTATTATTATTATAGTAAATAGTATATTTCTCTCTTTGAGAACCTTTTTGAGCATTACTCCTGTAACTAACCTGGGTCAAAACGAATTCTTCTTATTCTATCTCTCAATAAGAACCGATGGCAAGAAATGGATATCAATGTAGGTAGTCTGGAAATTAATGTTTTTTTTACTTTAAATGTAATTTCAAATCTATGTTTAAATTAAAAGCAACTTTACAATCAATACTTAACTATTGACTCCATAAATTAAAGGGTCACCTCAGCTATGTAGATGATGGATCACCCTTCACCACACAATTGTTACGGACACATGGGTCACTGCACCATGTAAATATGTAATAGGTGTTAATTAAACCTAACTTTTCCATTTCTTCTGTATTATTATCTTATTAAATAATAAACACCAAGTTTGACGCTTGTAACTTAACGTTTGATCTCTTACGTAACGATGTCTTACATTGTTCCAGATAACAACAGAATTTTAAGGTTATTTTGAATCTCAGAAACAGAGATTTGAAACGATTTACTCTCACCTATTCTTAGATCGGATCTAGTAATCCATAATTATGTCGAATAGTATTATATATTTTTTTTGGAAATAGCTGGCGATTTCAATACTGGGAATACCCCTTTAAATAGTCACTCTTTTTACCACCCAGTATTATGCAGAGCTAAAGATTTTTTTAAGGGAATGATCCTACGAATAAGAGAATGTATAGAAGCGTAAATGAAGCTCAAAAAGTGGCACCAAAAAAATTGTAACGCGTTCTAAATTTGTTCTTTAAAAATTGTAACCAGCCGCCAAAACTCATACAAAATGACATTTTAAATTGGGTGCCAAAAATGATTTCGATTTTGTTTAGAGTTACTCTTCCATATTTATTCTTATTCGTAGGAATGATCAGACCATCAAACTGAACAACTTTCTCTAACATCAAAATTGCGATAAAATATTCGGAACCGGAATATAATATAATTTATTTAGCGGAATAACCGGAATATAATATAATAAGCAAATATAATTTATTTAGCGGAAAGATATACTATCCGACGTATCTTCGATGATTCTAAAGCTGTTCTAAGAATAAGTGAGAGTAAGTGTTTCAAATCTCTGTTTCTGTAATTAAAAATAGCCTTAAACTTTCGTTGCTATTTGGAATGGAGAATAATATGAAAAGAAATACATAATTTACATACAAACCTGTTTAATGATTGCACGAGCCTGGAGGAGGTATGGAGGCATTATATCACAAATTATCATCGTGTCGCTAACATTTGGATTGTAAATAGTTTATTTACGCAATTTCCGTAGATAAAAGTGACGAAAAAGTTCAGAGAAAACATTTGTGTAGGTTTTATCAATTTACATTGCTTTTTAGGAATGTTTGGTGTAGGTTTGCTTGTACAAGTAATTTTTAAAGATAACATTCGATTTATTAGCTTTATGTTGGCTCGTAGGTTTGCTCGTTGTTCAGATCCATTCAAGTTAACCCTGTTCAAAGTTTACTGTCACTGTCAGTCATTCTACACGAGCAACCTGTTGACCAATTTTGCCCAAAAAGACTATACAGTGCTCTGCGAATACAGTAAAATTTGGGGTACGTACAGTCGCCATCAGATATATCGTAGCATACAAGGTTTTAAAATATGTCTGAACAGTGCTAATTTTCATTAAATTATTTACAGTAAATGCTTACCAATTATATCTAAACATGTATTTTGTCATAAATATCTGAACAGCTAATTTTCAATAATTTCTTAACAATGTTATTTGAAATTAAAATGTAGAACAATGGAGCAAGATCTTTTTTCCTAAACTGTTATGACCACCACACTGCGTCGATATATTTGATGTTCCAGGCGTTCCAATATTTTTGATTGGTTATGTGTAAAGAAGTTATTGAAAATTAGAATTGCTTAGAAATATTTCACCACCTTGTTTGCTATGATATATTATCTGATGGTGACTGTACGACACCATGATCTACGGAGATCGAGTCTGCTTTCCTTACTAACCTAAAATACAACGTTTTGGTAATAATAAATTACGTACTAGCTCTTTCAATTATCATCATAATAGTGTCGTTTCCATTATTTCATATTGAACAGTACTATAACTCATCGGCTTTATTATCACATGCCGCATATTCATAGACACGAAAACATTATTTTCTATTGTTCACTCTACACTACAACTACGTTAGTAGGTACAAGCACTTTTCCTTATCTAAGTATCTTACAATCACGGCCACAGTTATTATAAACTAAGTCAATATTACGCGGCCAGCACTCGCTGGGCGGTCTTTGTATTTGTGAGAACAATCTTCAACCTTGCCTTGCTGTCCGGGCTATTTGTTCTTACAATAGAATGGAATTTAAACTTTAACACTTGTTGTTACAGTTTCGATTTGAAAGGTTATTGCGGACTGATTTTTTATGCTTTTGCTTTTAGTTAAGGTTGAAGAGAAAAATGAAACAGTAGTGACACTTCATTCTAAATATTTATATAAGTTCACGACCGTATTATTTAATTAGCTAGGCTATATCTTGAAGAACCAACCAGTACCAATGAGTTTTTCGGAATTTATGTACGATTTGTTACACCACTGGCTTTTCGGTGAAGGAAAACATCGTGAGGAAACCTGCATGCTTCAATTTCGAGGCATGTATTGTACCCACTGTCCATAAGTGGCGACGGGCTCACCCCCTGTCATTCTCGACAGAGTTTCGGTACTACTGGTGAAACGTGGATGTTCTGAGGTTTCAGAATATCTCTGACTACCCCCTCGGGGAATATAGTCGTGAGCATATGCTATGCTATGCTATATTTTGAAGAAAGGAATAGTGTCAAGCTTTAGAGTAAAATAAAATCCGGATTAAGTAATTCAAGCAGAGATGAGCCACTGTTGAAAAAAATAACAACCGAAGACCTAACCCAGGGGCAGATCCAGCCTTCAAAAAAGGGTTCTCCCCGAAAATCGGCCAAGTGCGAGTCGGACTCCCTCTCGATCAAAACATTGCATTTCTACAAAGGAGACGTTTACAAAATGTATGCATGGACGACCGGCCAAGACCTTGTAGGTAGGTCTTAGATAAGTTAATTTCTAAGAGGTAGGTACTGTGTATAGGTCCACGCGGGCAAAGCCGAACGAAAAAAAAATGTTTGTTTGCACTTTACAATATCATATCTAGACTAAATTTCTAAACCGATTTTGATGAAACTTTTACGGAGTGAAAGCCTGTCGACCTCAAATAGGGTTGTGCATGCCCACCGCGTCTACAATGTGAATCCGCGCCTGACCTAATCAAATAATCAGCTGGCTAGAACTTCCATTTGGATTATTCGAATGAACTTTTCTCACAATCTGGTTACTGATAAACCGCCCTGCTCGAATGAATTCATTCGATTTCACCCATATACAGTTGCAGTAGTCTATGAGTTTTTGTTTGTTTGTAACAGCATCACGCAAAACTACTGAACCGATTATGATATGATGAAACTTTTTTTGTTTGATATCATATGATTTCACTTAAAATTTGGTATATTTGTGCGGAATAAGTCGCGGGAAAACTCTAGTAATGACATAAAAAAAACAGTAAATTAAACGGATTCGTCATGCGAGAGCAAAACAAAAAGTCAAGCAAGTACAGCAGGGAACTGGTAAACTGAGAAATTCTCACATTAAAAATAAATAGGTGATAATGAAAGCGGAAAAATTTTACTTGTTCTAGGGTTCCACGGATATGATCATCAAACTACAGTACTTATATTCGTGATATCCAGATGTGTCTATAGACTTTCTCTGCAATTCTTTTCATGAAATTTTAAACGGTAACAAAAAACCCAAAGCAAAGGACGATATATACTTCGACAGATAGATAGATACTACTAAAATAATAATTATTGTTTGTAGAAATAATAATAATAAACTTCGAGCATGCATAATCATTTAGTTTGTGGTTACGATCATAATTTGTTCTTACTAGTATCGCTTCTTTAGTAAAGTAGCTAAAGTATTATGACTATAGTGGCGACCGCGTACCGGAAAACGCAGCGTGGGTAGGCCCCCCACAAGGTGGACCGATGACCTGGTGAAGGTAGCGGACACCCGTTGGATGAGGGCAGCGCATAAGATCGGTCGTTGTGGCAATCCTTAGGGGAGGCCTATGTCCAGCAGTGAACGTTTATCTGATGAGATGATGATGAACCATGTAAAAAGATTTCGACGTTTTTCGGTAATACTGTTATAGGGTACTGAAAGTAGAGTAGCTATGTACAGAACAGAACCCTTCATCCGCGAACTGATCACGCACTTAGCGTTTTTTTAAACACTTTGCAATAATTACTATCGGTGGCCGTCAAACGTACAGTCATGTGGAAAATATTCTCACTATTTATTCTAAGAAAAAAGTGAGCGTGATTCTAAAAAGGCTTACGTGTTTTAAAGCTACAAAATTAGGTGTTTTATAACAAACTGGACTACCTACATTGTGTAGGTACGTTATTAATTTGATTATGTTCTGTAATGATGTAATGTCTGATTGTTTCGTAGAAACAAAAAGGTCTCGAGCTTCATTAGTAATTTAATTATATGACGACATGCCAAGACAAAGCTACCTGGTTGATAATTTATTAATTACCTACGTTACTAGTTCGTTAGTCCATACTTGAACTAGAAAGTACAGTCTAGCTCCAATTAAGTTGCTATACCTCGCTGATTGCATTCCCAAATGTGACTGTGTGATATACAGTCTGGATTTTATTTTCCTTTGTTTGTTAGACATTTTACTATTACTAAGGTAAGGACTTTTAGTAAGGTAAGGACATTTCGTCGAACGCAAATTCATGGTAATTTTTTTTACTAATATATTTTACATTGTCACACAGATTATCTAATCCCATTGAAAGGACCACAATCTAGCAGACTTGTACTATTATAACTAGAAAACGATATTAAATACTTAGTACATATTATTTAAAAAGACGATACATTTAATTTAATAGATACAAACATCCATGACTTGATCACACAAAAATATTTGCAGGAGTCAAAACCGTTGCTATTGACTTTAAACAGCATAAAAAAGCTTTCGAGTTTCTATATACTTACCTACTTATAGATTAGCTTTTTATCAAAGAAAATCTGACACTTATCTCGCCACCGGTACAGTTAGCAACAAAAACTATCGGCGCGACTCCAAAGAATTCGTACGTAACCCGTAGATCGGATCGTGACAAGTAAATCAGGGTTCATCGAACTTTAAAAATAAGTACCTACTTAATAAGAAAACTTGTTTTTGTAAAGTTGGTCAGTTAATTAATATTTGATGTTAAAAAAAGGTTATTTGCCGTCGAATGTACATAGGGCTTCTTGCTTTATAAAAATTATGATACAAATAAGTTATGTTTCTTTAGTGTTCTGTATCAATATTGGTAAACTGAACTCTTCGGTCATTTCGGTGTTTGTCCATTCGTCTGTCTCTGACATGCGTAACGAAGCAAGAAGGAATAAAAAAAATGCAGATATAGGTAGCATAATTGTGATTACGAGAGGCTGGTTAGAACTATTCTAATGAAATTGTAATAAATATTCACAATATCCAAATTAGCATAACCCAAATTAACACAATGTAAGGACATGAAATTTATTTAGTCAAATTAGCTAGATAAATCTATAAAAATTCATATTGTCGGTAAACTGTCGTTGCTATTAGGCTTAGAATGTTCATATACAATAAGTACATAACATTACATAGAGATTGAACAAACAATTTATATTTAGCTAAATAAAAGCAAGTTTCCTAATTTGGAAACTGGAACAGGTTGAGCTTTGAGATATGTAGACGGATAAGAATTTAAAAGGACATAGGAACTTATGTTGGAACACTTAAGATACATAGTTCTGTAATTAAGTGGCTGTCTTGATAGCTTCTTAGTCGCTTTAAGTACCTAAGTAGATACAGTAGGTGTACTATCATGCTTACATGTTATAATAAAATTTTCTGAGCTTATTTTAACCATCTGGGGTGCGATTTTTGAATGTCACCGGTGAGCTTAAACGTTTTTTAAATCTCATACAAAAGCCTTCTCATACATATGAGTTAAATACGAGTGGGTAGGGCACTCGTAATGAGCTCATGGGTATGAGAATTTAGTCTCCGGTAAAATTTAACAATGCGAACTTTGGGAAATCGGTATTAGGTAAATATCGGTCATTTTACTCAGCCGGTGACTTTCAAAAATCGCACTCCTGAGCTGAGAAAAATGAATATTTCGAAAAACTAAAACACATTCGATTCTATGACACAAAATTCTAAATTCAAGTTTCCCGTAGTTCCCGTAGTTCCCGTACTATTCCAGTTAATTATTTAATTATAAAAACACTATCTTATGCTTCCTCATCCTATGTAGAATCCTTGTATAGAATCTGTATTCCAAATGACATGTTTCTATCTTCAAAGGTTTAGGATATGCGTTGCCCGTCAGTCAATCATTCAAATGACTGTTTTTTTTAAATAAAATTTTAGTACTCGTAAAATACAGTCGTTTAAAATCTCAAAAATCAACACGAACGACTTTTCCACTAGAAATTCAATCAAAAGTATCAAAACATCAAATAACCACTTCATAATATCAATAAAGGAGTCACGTTGCAGAGTTTGCCCCGAACACTTGTCTTTCGCGTTTCAGCCTGCCACGAGGCTCCACAATCCTTCTCTGTTATGTTCTTACTCAAAAACAATACTCAAGATTGGATTACTCCCTCAGACCACTTGAGACTGGCGGAAATGCGGTGCTAACGCACAAGCAAGAAGTCCATTAATTTATAAATAAAAAAATATCTATAAACTTTACGCAACTTTCTAACTCAATGGTCCAAGACTTACCAAGACTCCAATGGACCGCGTAGGTGGACTTGGTCTCTAGCACTTATATTCTAACACACACGTTAATCAGGAAGTTCCGACTTAATTAATACGTAAATATATAGTGGGCAGTCGAGCAAGTGTGGTTAATTTCATTACTCATTGTTGTGGTTGTTAAGTGGTAGGGTATTTTCTCTTCTGTTGTTTTACCTCAGCACTTTCGGATGCTTAGGATGCAGGAGTCTTTCTTTAATATGATGCGTTCATAGTCGATTGGTCTTTGGTGTTACTATTTCTAATACAGCGACTGTTTAATTACAAAAACAAACTACGCAGGATATATTTAGTAAACACCAGTCAAAAAATGCCTTGTGTATCCAAAATGTATCTCTATTATTAGTATTCGTCATAATCTCGAGTTTTACTTTTTATACCTACAAAAAAGACGACCAAATTAGGAAGCTCACAAAATTGGTTTATATTTATTTGTTTATTGTATCCTGATATCCTTCATCCAATTACGAAAACAAGTTGATTGGTTCGTATTTAATTGGACCAGAGCCAAGGCTACATCCAAATTAGTATTGATGAATTATTTGCGACAAGATGTAATAAAATAAAGACAAAATTACTACTAGGAGGTGGGGAACCCATTGGCTACGACGTGTTTATTCGTTTATATTTGGAGTTCTGTTTTAGTCGATATTTCAGTGAAGGAGTGCCTGAATTTGTGTTGTGAGTCGCTGGTGGTTGCGTGGTGGGTGCCTATGAATAAAACCGATCGTTGAAATCTTGTGTTTTTGTAAATAAAACAACTATCACCAAAATATCGTCAACGACAAGCACATTTGCTATTTATAGAGGAGATTGGCGTAATCATCGATATTACGATGGCCTTTCATTTCATCAACTTTAACAAAAATAAGTAGTCCAATTTTTTTTTATCTTTTGACTAGTGATACTTATAATATTAATAGTTTAAAAAAAGTGTAGTTAATTTGCTTAGTTCCAATTTGTCTTCATACTTATATGACGCAATGAATTTTTGAGCTAAATATAACCCGGAACGAAGTATAAATAATCAGCAACTTCCATCTCTGTCAATTGTATTCCCGTGAACAATAGTTTGCACAAAAAGTTGATTAAAGGAGCGATTTCTGTCGATCTCTATCTAGAGACAAATTCCTTTGTAGATAAAGATGAGGCAGTCTTTGTAATAAAGCGGAGAGACTCGCTGTTTTAAATAGAAGCGTAGAAGCGAATTTAGTTTTAGTTTATGTTTCTAATTAATTATTTAGTTAGCAATGGTTTTCAGAATACTTGACAAGAATTCAGTGTGAAATAAAATTTGACCTATTTCTTTTAGATCCTATGCATGTATTAGGTATAATTATTGTGCAAGAATTTCGCACAAAACCAACATGGGCTTATTTGAGAGAAAGAACTATTTCAGGAGCAATACAAATGGTTATATCTAATGCATTTTCCTATATATGGGGTGTAAACTTAAATTCGTTTGTTTAAAGGAGGTGCTTTAGACCTTCGATCAAAATAAAATGAATGGATAGGCCTAAAGCGCGGTAAGTTGAAGCAAACTACTGGTGCACTTGGTACATACAAACTAGCGCCATTATCTGTCAAATCTAGGGCACTTTCATACAAGTGACAAGTACAAATTTCATTTGTTTTGCCTCATTTTTCTGGTTTGAAATGTTCGCTTAAGGCCTATCCATTCATTTTATTTTGATCGAAGCTTTAGACCAACAAACTGAACAACTTTTACTATGGGCAAAAAAAATCTGCTTTTGCATAAATATGTTAATATGTTAGCTAACCGACCAAAATGTATCAAACAGCAATTTTTTTTTCGCGATGTTAATGTGGTTCCTGTGTGAAAGTTGTTCAGTAGGCCCGCCATGCGTTTTCACCGTTCTTTACTACTGTAGTTACGTCACCAATTTTGTATTGAATTTCGTACAGCGCTCCTAGTGGCCACGTTAAGAACTAATTTCTGCCATACGAAATTGGCGACGTAACTACAGTAGTAGAGTACAGTGAAAACTCATGGTAGGCCCTCAGTTTGATGGTCTAACGTATTTTTATAAGTGGATTAGTTTTACAAACGAACATTTCCATTTGCAATCCAACTGCGATTAAATCTTCTAATTATATCTCTATCACGACGTATCGTGCGATGGGATGGACAATGGCCCTATTCTAGTCTGCCCTTCAATTTCTTAATAGCTTTTTTTCTACTCGCTTATTGCTTCAAATGGTGTACCGGTTCCCACAAGGTTGTCAAAACTTGTTCGTTTTTGTTAGCAGACCAAAAAACAACTACATATTAGTTTGACAAAAAAGTGTTATAATTATAATCGTTTTCAATATAAAGTCGAAGTAAGTACATTTTTTATTCAATTAGATTTTTTATTAAGTTGTATAAAACTACTCAAGTTTGGTTTCGCATCAATCAGACCATAACTATATTATGACAGTTTTAATTTGCGTCAACCTGCATGGGTAGCATGCCACCGCGATACAGCGCTATCACACCTTCGCTCTCTTTCTATTTACGCGCGAACGAACGAGATAAAAGACGTGTTACCGCCGTATCACGTGTAGCATGCTAACTAATAACTAATAACTTGTGATCTGTAAGACTTAGCTTTTTTACAAGGTCCTTCTTAATATGCCGACACTTTTTTAAGGGGATGTTAAGACCATCAATCTGAACAACTTTCTCTATGGGACCAAAACCGAAATCGCGAAAAAAAATTCAGCTGTGCCATACATTTGGCTCGAGTAGGTTTGCAGTTTTGTAAGGAAGAGCAGATTTTTTTTTCGCGATTTCGATGTTGGTCCTATAGAGAAAGTTGTTCAGTTTGACGGTCTGATCATTCTTTTAAAAAAGTGTCAGCATATTAAGTTGGACCCTATATTAGTCATTTAGTACCTTACAACAATTTCTAAACGGCAATCGGTAATCTTTTAGTAGTTAAAAAGTCCCCCGGCTACAGTACTATTTAGGTTGCGCCTACCAACCAACCATAGGTTATGTTGGTAAACCGTGATTTTTTGTATGGAAGTAGAAAAACAACTGAGAGAGCTATTTTACCCAGAGTTAATTGCTAAACTAGGTTCGACGCAAGTGGGGCTTAGAATGTTTAAACATGAAAAGAGTCTGAAAAGAAAGATGTTTTCGTGCTTCGGATGGCACGTTAAGGAATAGTGGTCGATACATAAAAACCTCTTTAGAGGCCGTAAGGCGGTAGGAAAAACCTCTGACACCAGGGCTTTTCCCCACGGTAAGAAGATGATTAATATTCTGAAATCATTTCATTTCCGGAGAAAAAATATGAATACTTATCCTAATAAGTATTCATATTTTTTTTTACGACATTTTCTTGACACCACATTTTTACGACATGAAAATTTTTAAGATTAATTGAGAAAAAGTCCAAGAAGAGGAAGAGAGGCAGTTGAAGACCTAGATAGAGCATAGATTATTTAGCATAGAGTAGGAAAAGGAAAAGAATAAATTGTGTCTGTTTTAAGAAAGCCCTTGCAGAGAGGAGATAGGTCTGGCGAATACTCCACCAACAACACAACTTACGAGTATAATAAGATAACGTCATTGAAATAGAAGAATTCCGATGCGTATGTGATGTCTACCAATCCGCATTGGGCACGCGTGGTGGACTAACGCCCATACACCCTGAGAGTAGGTCTGTGCCCTGTAGCAGGACGTATATAGGCTGTGGTGATGATGATGATGCCTTTAGGTAGGTATGCCTGCCTATACTACTAGGTAGCATAGCGTAAAGTTGTTACGCGGCGAGAGAAACAAACTTGTTTTTAAAAACTATTTATTGGATTACACGAAATTACATTAACTTAATAAAGATTTTAGGTACTAGGACTATTAGATTTAGAAGAAATAGCAGAGAAACAGTGTTTTCGGCTCAGAGTTCGGAGAGAGACTGACTGCCAGATATGGCCAGAGATGGTATTTAAGATATGAATATTATTTACAATACAGACTTAATACATAGTAAACAATGATAGCTAATGGTATGAGAACTGTAAATAAACAAGCTTATTATCTAAGGAAAGAAACATGAAAACAACTTAATTGCTATCTTAAACTAACTATTAACTAATGAGGTGGTCAGAGGTCCAACATAACACCTCCCCCCTTTAAAACAAAGATTGAGCGGGTTTGCTCAATTTTTGAGAATTTACAATTTCTTCTTCTTCGTCTTCTGATATACATGATGTAGTAGTGGTATTTAGTGACGTCATGGGGATCTCGATATGTTGACGGCGGTGAGAGCGGTCGAAACAGTTATTAAATATTTGTATGCAGCCACTTTTGTGTTGATTTGAGCCAAGGCGTCGTCGGAAAAACTTGCAGGGTAGGCACTTACAGATGATGAATACGAGCATTAGGATTCCTGTTGAAATGCTAAATAGTGAAAATTTGTGCGAATGTTTCTCAAAGAATGTTGCGTCGTTTTGCAGAAGTTTCGAATGGGCTTTGATCTCTTCTTTAATCGTATTAAGTGAATCCAGTGGGACGTTGTTTAAATTGAAATGTATTAGTTCAGGCGGTTGTAAGTCCATTGTTTCAGGGATGCAGTTGTCATCAATATTTACTGTAATGATCGGATGAGTGATGTTTGTGGTTCTCTCATCTTCAGCTGATAGCGTGACGAATGCGGTGTAAAATTTACATCCCGGTTCCAGGTATATAATCCCAGATCCAGAGATTTCGTCATTTGTAATCTTGTCTCCACATTCTAAGACGTATGATGTTTTGTGTCGCAGAATGAATATCCATTTGTTGTTCTCCAATGGCTGGAACGTATTGATATGAGCGGCAAATGTGGTAACTTCGCAGATTTTCGGTACTTCTTTATCGGTAGTTACTAAGATTTCCATCTCGCATGTCGGTCTTGTGTTTATGTTGTATACTGGTAGATCTTTGCAAACTCTGGTGTCGGGTGCGAAGGCTTTGCAGTTTTCCAGTGAATTTGCGATGACATAATTTTGTCGAGTGGTACTTGTGGCAAGATATGTTTGCTCGGGGAGGATAGTGGAGTATAAGGATGAGTCAGGGTGTTTTATGGGGATAGAATATAAACGATATAAAATAAATCTATTATTTTGAACAAGAGGAAATTCTAATACATATACTATTCTGTTCATATAGATATAGGAAGTTATGCTAGCAGATTCGATAATTTGATGGATATTATTCATAGTTATAGGGGTAACGAAGTTTTTATTTAGCCTAGCGGAACCAGAAGATAGTAGTTCTTTATACAGTCGTACAATAGATATAATCGATGGATGGATCGCGCCTGATTTAATAAACAGTATGCTTGTGACAATGTCATCTATTTCTTTTTCTAATGACATGACCGCTTCTAAAATTTGGATTGAAATCGATGATACTTCCTCCACCAGTGTGAGGTTAAATATTATTTTACTTGTTTCGTTAAAATAGGAACTGATTCTGATTAAATTTTCGTTTAAAACATGTTCGTCGTAAGACATTTTTAAAACGGTATCGTTAAAGTTGGTTATCGTTGAAGATACTATCTGTAGTTGTTGTTTTAAAATGTCGTTAGTCGAAAGTTGTTGTTTTTCTAATAACTCAATACATTCGTTGTAGTATTTGGCATCCTTTGCATCGGGAGTGCCTATTAACCATTTCAAAACAGAGCTTACACCGTCAAATAATTCTCTCTTCGTACGTTTATTATTAGTGTAAAAGTTTAATTCATTTAGTCTAGAGTCTATTTTGTCTAAGTTAAGTCTTATGAAAGAGCTAGTCGTTACTACAGATGGTAGATTAGGATTCTTGAGTGCTATGGTGTCATATTTCTTCACTAGTCGTTTTATGGAATCTCGGGAAAGGAATAAGGGTTCAAGGTTTCTGTAGATAACAAGTTTCCAATAGCTTTCAGATACAAAGAGTTCGCCATGATTTTCGTAATATAGACCGGAGTTGGAAGGAAGGGGTTCGCGCGGGTATCTCCATCAACTTCCGTTGAGGAATACCTGTAATAATTAAAATTAATTTTGATTTTGAATTCTACTAGTGAAACAATTTTTGATGATTATATAAAGTTTGTATAATACAATATAAAATAATAATTTTATGATAGAACAAATAATAAAGCTAATATAGGGATTATTCATTAACGTATTGAGCCTAACATTGAAGTCTAGAGTTTGATTATTATTATGAGGATAAGGATGTGCCACAATTAGTTTGGTCGCACTGAAATAAAACAAAAACTAAATTAACTAATTATTAATATTTACATTATTTTCTGGAATATCAGATGAGTGTAATGGTCTTAATCGATTTGCATGCACCAGATGATTACGCCCATTCTTTTGAATCATGTAGTTTTCATTAAAACCTTTCCTTATTATTTTATAGGGTCCTTCCCATTTCTGATCGAGATTATTAGGGTTCGGTACACGTAGCATTACTTTATCACCTACTTTGAAATCTGCAATGTTTCTAATGTTACTGTCGTAACGGATCTTTGCTTTTTCTTTCATGGAGTCTGTGTTACGTCGGGCTATGTCTCGAGCTACTTTTAATCGTTCATTTAAGTCATTAAGGTAATCGTTTGTTGTATATTCATGGGTTTCCTTGAGGGAGTATAGAGAACGTGGCTTATAACCAAAAAGATGTTCATGAGGAGTAAATCCAGTTGATTGGTTTACTGATGTGTTGTGACACATAATAGCAATAGGGACGATCTGATCCCAGTTAGAGTTTCTTCGTTTATGATACATACGAATATGATCTCTTAAAGTTGCGTGAAATCTTTCTAGTGAACCGTTTGTTTGGGGGTGGTACGCGGTACTAACTGTGTGATTGGAGCCTAAAAGTTTCATGAAGTGTTTAAGAATGCTGTTAACGAATTCGCCACCTTGGTCTGAATGGAAACGCTTAGGGATACCGAAGTGTTGGCAATAGTTTAAAAGGGCTTTGGCTATTGTTGTTGGTTGTTTATCAGGAATTGGATAGGCTTGAACGAATCTAGTTAAATCATCTTGTAATGTTAGGATGTATTTGTTCAGATCTCCAGTAATGTCAGAATATGAGACCAAGTCAATTGTCACTCGTTCAAAGGGTTCAGTGGAGGATGAGGTGATTACCATAGGAGCCTTAAATGTTTTTCTCTGGATTTTGTTTCTCTGACATGTTTGACAGTTTTCTATGTAGTTTTTGATATCATCTGTCATGCCCTTCCAAAAATATTCAGAACGTATTTTGCGGGTTGTTTCTACAATACCTCTGTGGCCTGATAGTGGTTCATCGTGATAGGTCTTAAGAATGTTGGGGATATCTTCGGGGTTTGGACAAATGACTTTATCTTCGCAAATTGTGATTTCGCATTCGTAACAATCTGCTAAATATGCAGTGATGTGAAGCTGTTGGTTTCCTTGAATTTTAGAAGTGTTATCGTTTTTGAGGCAGGGGACGTGAAGAGTTTTTATGTTGTGGCTCTGAAGGCAGGATAGTAGTGCCTTAAAATAACTTTCTGAGTCCCATGGGTCAAAGTGCTTGGGTCTAGTGCAGGCAAAAAATATATCTTGTTTATCATTTGAAACTAACAAATCAACGTCGTAAAGTGCTTTCGGTTTTTCTAGGAATGGGTCTACTTGGGAACATTTGCTTATCGCTTTGTTGAAGAGGTCGTTACGATCTGAAAGTTCACATGAAATTGGAATGAATACGTTTTTATGACGAGGGTCTAATAATTGATTGGGCGATATTTTAAGGTTTGGAGTGTTGAAACCGTAATTGGGGTTTTCTGAGAAATACTCATAATTTATTTGTAAATAGTCTTCAGATGATGTGTTTTGAGAGGGTAGCGGGTTGTCGTCGTCAGTTAAGTCGATTATGTTTGTATTCATTACAGGGGGTCTTGAGAGTGCGTCAGCGTTAGTATTATTTTTACCGGCTTTGTAGACAATTTCATAGTCATACTCTTCGAGTTTTAGTCGCCAGCGAACGAGGCGGCTTCCAGGATCCTTTATAGAAAACAGCCATGTTAAAGGCTTATGGTCTGTTACTATTTTGAACTTTCTGCCGAATAAATAGGGTCGAAAATGTTTCACTGCCCAGACAATGGCTAATAATTCGCGTTCTATAGTAGAGTAATTAGATTCGGCTTTATTGAGCGTACGAGAGGCATAAGCTATCGGGAGATCCTTGCCAATTTCGCCTTGGGATAGGACGGCACCAATTGCATGTATCGAAGCATCTGTAGTCAGGATGAACTCTTTCGTAAAGTCTGGATATTGGAGGATGGGAGGATTGGTGAGAAGACGTTTACATTCTTCGAAGGCTGATTGTTGAGATTCACCCCAGATGAAAGGTACATCCTTTTTAAGGAGGCTTGTTAAGGGTTTGGTAATATTACTGAAGTTGGCTATAAACCGGCGGTAATAACCGGTGAGACCTAGGAATGCTTTAATGTCCTTACAGTTCTTGGGAATAGGAAAGTCTCTTACGGCTTGAACTTTATCGGGGTTAGGTTTGACTCCTTCATTCGAGATGATGTGACCTAGATAAGCTACTTCGCGCCTTAGAAATTCACATTTGTCTGGTTGGACTTTGAGACGATACATTTGAAGTCTGGAAAATACCTCACGTAGTTTCTCTTCGTGTTCCTGAAGGCTGGATGCGAAAACAACAATGTCATCTAAATATACGAAACATCGTTCACCCTGGAGGCCATATAAAACAGAGTCCATGGCTCTCTGGAATGTTGCGGGGGCGTTCTTTAGACCGAAAGGCATTCGCCTGAATTCATAATGTCCATATGGTGTGTTAAAAGCTGTTTTGGGTATGTCTTTACTATCGACTTCGAGTTGATGGAATCCGGAGGCTAGATCTAGTGTTGTGAAATATTGCGAGTGTCCTAGTTTATCTAGTATGTCTGTAATGTTTGGAAGGGGATAACTGTCACTTATTGTCACTTCGTTGAGTTTGCGATAGTCAATTACGAGACGCCACTTTTGTTTGCCTGATGCATCGAGTTTCTTGGGGACTACCCAAATAGGACTACTCCACGGTGAGGAACTAGGTTGAATGATATTTTGGTCTAACATTTTTTGCACTTGGGTTTTGACTTCATTTTCGTGGATTTGAGGAAAGCGATAGGTTTTAGTATGGATGGGATTTTCGGTTGTGGTTGGAATTGAATGTTTGGTGTGATTGGTAAATGATAGAGCATCACCTTCTAAATAAAATATGTCTGAGAAATCGTTTATGATTTTATCGAGCGATTCGCATTCTTCTTTGTTTAAATGACCGCACCTAATGAGTTTCCTAATTTTATCTGGAGAGTGAGCTTCATTGTCGCTCACGGTATTTGCAGAGTTAACGGAATAACAAATTAGTTCTGATTCGTCAAATGGTCTTGCATGCATTTTAGGCATAGAAATGTATTTGTCCTCATTACTAGAATTGACACAAGTTATCAAAAATTTGTTGTTTTGAATGTTGACGAGCGCATTAGGAATCGTGAGGTCTTGGCCAATTGTTTGTCTCTCGATAATGGCGGGTCCGTTCACAATGTCGTTAGTGAAACAACTGATAACAGTTTCTGAGCGTTGACCTATCCGTTGTTCATTGGAATTTAAATCTTTTGTTTCCTCGTTCAGGAAAAAGAGATTATACGATCTGTCACGTACTCGCATCGTTTTTGATTGTATGTAGATATTTACATTGAATTTCGACATGAAATCGTTTCCTAAGATGCCGTCTGCGGCTATGTTAAGGTTGGCAATGTGGAATTTATGTTTTGGAAATTGGTCTAGGGATAGATCTGAAGTACCGAATGTTCGTACACTGCTAGTACTGGAGTTAGAAACGCCTATGATCGAAACTTTGTTAGAAGTGTCTATTGGATTGCTACCAATTTTGTCTTTTCGTAAAATTGAAATAGCAGCACCAGTATCGATGAGAAGTACAACTGGTTGGCCATTGACATGAAATTTGCAGTGTAAGAGGTTCTCTGGAGGAATATTGAGAGATGAAATGTTGTAAGATTCAGATTCGAGAGATTTAGGCTTTTGGGATTCTTTGATTTTGGGTTTAGATTTAGATTTATGATTTGGCTTAGGATTTTGCTTTGATGTAGATTTCGGAGTTTGGGATTTAGGGGATTGAGGTATCTGTGAGTTAGTTGATTTAGGAGATGTAGTATTTCTAAGATTTAGTTGTGAGTTGGTGATATTATTATCGACTTGAATAGATTTGTTGAATGCCTGATTTTGAGGCGAACAAGTTGAGTCATCAGTTTGAGTAGACACGTCGCGAACTTGTCTCCGATGGACTGGGATAGGTCGCGTGTAAATGCTGGACTTACTTGTTTGAGTTAGATTGACCGCAGTTTGTCCCCGATGGACTGGATTGAACGAGCGGTTTGAGAGTTCCTTATTTGATTGTTTTATATCTAAAGTTGTAAGTTCTCTAAGTCCGTGTGTAAGTTCTGTTGGGTTGCTGGGGTCCACGTCTGTGTCAGGGCATTCGAGTAAGGGACTGAAGCGGTTTCCGAGAAATTGCCCATTTCCTCGGCCGCTTGCGAGTTTAAATGATTGATAGGACGATTAGTTACCTGAGGTGGTGCTGGTAAAGCGCGTTGTTGATTTGGTGGTGCTGGTAACGCACGTTGATTTGGTATGGGAGGTTGCATGGTTGAATTTCTAATACTATTATTGTAGGCTCTCTTTCGGCATTCAGCGATAAGGTGTCCGGGTTTCTTGCAGTAATTGCAAGTTTTTGCATTTATTGATGGAGGCGAGTTAGTTAGCTGTGTTGTGGGTGTAGTGTGCGTATACTGAGGTCTTCTATTAGGTATAGATATAGGGTTAATGGACCTAGATACGTTCTTATACAAATTTTGTCTCGCAAGATTCATTTTACGGATTTTGTCTTCTTGTATTGCAAAGTTACCTGCGTCAGATAAGCTAGTAAAGGCTTTTGTTCGGAGCATTGTACCTATATCAGAGCTGAGCCCGTTGACGAAAACATTTAGAGCAGTTTCCTCAGTAGTGGTCTTACGACCTTCGAGGGTATTGTCGGAGATTTCGGTTGTCAATTTTTCTATGATTTTACTCCTGCATAAATCGACCCTTATGAAGTAATCAGTTACGGATTCGTTCGGTTTTTGGAACATCGATTGCAATTCCAAATTTAGGTGACCTAACGTTTTAACGTTAGAGAATTTTTCGATTAGAAATGATCTGAGATCGTCCCAAGATGCATACTGTTTACTGTGTACGTCAGATGCGCCCGAACCGGTGACATTGTTTAGAGCGTATACCAAGAGTACTGATCTTTGTTCCGCGGATGCTAGTTCGAAAGCTGAGTTACAAGATCTGACGAATCTGTAGACTTGTTCGTTATGGCTTGTATCAAATGAGGGAATTAATTTGAGAAGTGTTCCGATATCTAGAGACATTTTTGGCTGTTCGTGAGTTTGGTTATAAAGTAGAGATGACAAATCAGGGAATTTTAAAGTAGAGGGTTCGTCTTTGATTTCTTTGGACATTTAAAGGTTTGATTGTAATAAATATTATTTACGATTTGAACAGATATAAGAAAACAATAAGTAGTAGAATATAAGGAAGTAGTAGATGGGTGTGATGGATATAATAGGAATAGAAGGGATTTGAGCAAACAAGTTTAGCCACTCACCACAGTAACAATAAGATTAGGAGCTGCATGTCCGGCGAGATTTTCAAAAGCCTGCGGCTACCGCACGTCTTCTTCTTGGGCGATGCTGTCCCGTCGAGGAGATGCGCGTTGATCTCGTCTTCCGCGTATTATTTTGCAGAGGAACACGCAGTATCCTACCGACTGCGCCAAGTTTGTTACGCGGCGAGAGAAACAAACTTGTTTTTAAAAACTATTTATTGGATTACACGAAATTACATTAACTTAATAAAGATTTTAGGTACTAGGACTATTAGATTTAGAAGAAATAGCAGAGAAACAGTGTTTTCGGCTCAGAGTTCGGAGAGAGACTGACTGCCAGATATGGCCAGAGATGGTATTTAAGATATGAATATTATTTACAATACAGACTTAATACATAGTAAACAATGATAGCTAATGGTATGAGAACTGTAAATAAACAAGCTTATTATCTAAGGAAAGAAACATGAAAACAACTTAATTGCTATCTTAAACTAACTATTAACTAATGAGGTGGTCAGAGGTCCAACATAACAAAGTTAATTCTATAAATAACTAGAGCACATTCTCACACTCACGTGTGTTATGTCTATTATTACAAGTACTTTATATCAATAGCAGTACTTACCTACAAGTACATTATCTACACTCACTCGATAACAACTCGCAACTCCATTTCTAGGTCAGTATACTTTCTACGGGCGTTGTTATTTGATATCGTATCAATTCGTATCTTTTCTTAAGCATTTCGCCTTGTAAGTTTGAAGTGGACACTTTGGACGTACGGAAAGTTTTGTAGGAAACCGATTTGTTGTTTATAAGTTTCGTTATCAAGTAGTAGACGCTCCGAAACATGCAAATGTAGCAACAATAGACGTAATTGTATTTTAGTGCGACTCTAAAACCCACAGCTGTGTTCTGATGTTTTATACGATCTGTTTTATTAATTTAACATTATCTTAGTCACTAAGAGACACGTTGACTGAAAGAAACATCTAATAATGCCATGCAAAATAATACAGATCAGATATTATTAGCTTATAAGCTTAGTTCCCTGTATAGGTATCAAAAAGGCAGATTGCTCAAATAATCAGTTTGAAAACACGGACCTGAAAAAAAGACGGACGTAATGTGACACTAAAAAGATGTGAAGCATGCAAGGTCCTACATTTTCGTTTGTTCTACAAGGGATCTACACTCACACAGATGCACTAGCTCTAGGCGCGGGTCCGACACCCGTCACCATTATGTACCGCGTGACAGCACAGGCACACAAAAGAAATGGGTGCTTCACTCGTGATTAGACGAGATTACGTCCGTATTTTTTTCAGGTCCGTGTTTGAAACCAATATTTACGAAGAAGCTGACGTTGTTATTAAACCAGTCAGTCCTTCAGTCAGATCACATATTCTTTTTTTAGTTTTGGCCATACTTATTACTGGACGCAAACTAGGTCATAATTAGGTTCCTCTTTCATTTTTGGTAGTTTTGCGGTAGGGTCTTCAACTCTGCCATAAAACATGTTTTTCTCATTGCTGTCTCCTGTTTCCAATGAAGGGATAATCGGATATTAATTATTCCTAGTTCTATCTTCTTTGGTTTAATTAATTGCGGGTTCCAAGACAGATTAGAGTCATTCCCCGGGCTCGCTGGACTTCATTGTGTAGTGTTGTAAGTGGTCGCTGCTGTTGATCCTGGTTTACACGAGTTACAGTGGTGGGAATTGTGTGGTGGACCTAAAAATCCTCTTCTTTCCTAATCTTTCTTGTTCAATCGAAGTGGGAGCTTGAATGCGCTTGCCAGGATGCCGTGCTATAGTCCGAGCCTCCATTATTATCTTTAATCTCGGGTTATGCGGTAAATTAGTTGCGCTTGTGAATGTAGATGGACAATTTTTATAAATATTTCGAATGTGATTGAGGAATTTACGTAACAAATTGTTAATCAAATTATTTGTATCAGAAGCTCAAGGTTTTGAAATTGAAAAAGCAAAAGAAATCCTCGGAACATGGCAAAAAGCCAGACACAAAAAGAAACCTTTGAAGTGACGTCAACCATGATGTCATTGCACCGTATTGACACCTCAAGGTAGACTCCACCATTTGTAATGTATTTTGTTAAGGTACCTATACATAATTGAACTAGTATTGATAAAGATCAAGTAGGAACATAATCATAATCATTTTATTGTGAATCATAGGTAATATTTACAGATGTTACACAGGTTGTAAATTACAGTACAGTTTCACAATGTCCTGCCGCTTGGGCATATAAAAAAGTATTGAATCACTCGTCGTTTTAAGAACTTTTCTCAGACTGCATAAAACGTAAATGTTACACTTACAAAATTATTATGAATATAATTTATATTTTATTGATTTAACTCCAAATGCAAATATATCCGAGCGAAAGTGTTCAGAGGCACCGCGCAAGGAAATCATCATCAACATCATCAGCCTATCATCGTCTACTGCTGAACATAGGCCTCTCCCAAAGCGCGCCACAAAACTCTATCCTCGGCCTACCTCATCCAGTCGCTCCCTGCCACCTTTTTAGGTGTTCTGTCCAGCGGCTACGCCTGCCAGTTCGAGTGGTCTCCACTCTAAAACTCTGACACCCCATCGGTTGTCACTTAGATTAGATATGACCAGCCCATTGGCAATTCAGCCAGCAAATTTTCTGAGCTATGTTAGGGAAAACATGTTACCATGATCAAATTAATGAATAATGATCTTTGCCACAAAAAAGGACCGACGACGGACGTAGCATAGCACCCTGAATCGACGAAAATCCTTGACAAGATGTATGAATGTGAACAAGGCTAAAGAAGTGTGTCAGAATCGTAGCGTGTGGCGGTCCATAATGACTGCAGTTTACCACCATGGGAAAACGGGTCTAGCTTACGTGTGTATGCATTGTAAAAGGTTGGTTAAAGTTAAAGTGGAGATGGACGGGATACTTGGCTAGAAGGGAAGACGGCCGGTGGACCAAGGCAGTTTTCGAATGGTGGCCAAGGGAGGGGGAGGTCAGTAGGTAGACCACCAACACGTTGCTAGGACGACATTGTAAGGGTTGCGGGTTAGAAATGGATCAGATTGGCATTGGACCGTGAGTGGCGCAAAAAAAGGAGATCTATGCCCAGCAGTGAGTTGTGTGGTCTGATTTGATTGATTGATTGCTGAGTTTATACAGGGTCCTTCTTAATATGCCCCTTTTTAAGGAGATGATCAGACCATCGAACTGAACAACTTTCTCTATGGGAACAACATC
Organism: Agonopterix heracliana; assembly: GCA_963693445.1. Lineage (NCBI taxonomy): Eukaryota > Metazoa > Arthropoda > Insecta > Lepidoptera > Depressariidae > Agonopterix > Agonopterix heracliana. The sequence goes on along the minus strand of OY856312.1, from coordinate 3,602,897 downwards.
GAAATCAGCTGTCTCATACATTTGGCTCATGTAGGTTTGCCGTTTTGTATGGAACAGCTGATTTTTTTCGCGTTTTCGATGTTGGTGGTTTGATGCCCATAGAAAAAGTTGTTCAGTGTGACGGTCCAATCATCCCCTTAAAAAGTGTCAGCATATTAAGAAGAACCCTATATAAATTTGAAGTTACTTGTACATTTTATTGAGAATTTTGTTGATTTATTCTATTTGTTTTATATTGGATGGATCCAATCCAATATGGACTGTTGATCAGCAAGCTAAGTTTTATAGTGGTCCTTACTGATCAACAATACATAAAGCGAAGAGTCTGCGGCCGGCGACGAGTAATGGCACCCTGATGTCATAAAGTTCAGTCCAGTTCCAGTAGCGACCCCACGCGCTATAGACTTACGTGTTTTATGCTTTCTTTCAGATGCCAATAAAATTTCCCATTGTCTGTGGCTTTGATGGAATGGCCTTGATACGACAGCTATTATCGCTATTCTACGTTAAATGATTGCTATACAGGGTGTAAAATTGAATGCGTTACATATCAAAGGAGGTGCTTAAATAACTTTCATCATACAACTTTCACAATGGAGCCATGATCTCATGGCTCACATTTAGGTACCTCGATGAGAAAAATTATACAGGGTCCAAGGGTCCTTCTTAATATGCCGGCAGTTTTTTTAGAGGATGATCAGTCCATCAAACTGAACAACTTTCAATATGAAGCCAGTATCCAAAACGTGAAGAAAAATTAGCTGTTCCTGATCCAACGTCAACCCAAAAATATTGTATGGAATAGCAGATTTTTTTTCACGATTTCGATATTGGCTTCTTATTGAAAATTGTTCAGTTTGATGGTCTGATCATCCTCTTAAAGAACTAGCAGAATATTAAGAAGGACCCTGTATATAATTTTCTGAGTACCTATGTGAGCCACACAGGTCAGGTAAATACATAAATATAAAGGTAGCTGAACGAATTTAGTTTAGTTTCAATTTACGTTAATTATCTTTCAAAACTGAACTTTCTCTGGGTTCAAGCGTCTAACTAAACAAAAACTTTAGGTAAAGCAACAGAACTGCAACCCGATCTGTCGCTAATACGAGGCTAATGAACAAGCAAGTTTCAACTTACACCGTCCGTCCGTCCGCTGTGAGAGGACAGTCCAACACAAAAGTGGATCAGTCGTCCAAGCCGCTTAACACGACGTTAATCACGCGTTGTCGGAATTTGAAGTGCACGGCACGACCTACTTGCGGTGTGGTTTTTGCGGTGTTTTAATGTTCGGGCACTCGAGTGTTTGTAAAGGCTTCTTTCGGATTGATTGACAGAGATTTGTAGCTTGAAAGTAAATTGTGGTAGGTAATAAGAGTGTGATTTAATTGCTTGTTAGCATTGAAAGTGGTTCATATTGTGTATCACGAGTTACGAAGCATTAATGGTGTTTCATTTTAGCACCGTGGTTCCGGCTTAGACCACCCCAATTCTTCCGGTGGGAATCGTAAGAGGCGTGAAGGGTATTAAAGGTTTCGTATGCAGTGTTTATATGTGCGAAAGGATAGCCACCTCTCACCACTTGACACGTCATTCTATCCTGAAACTTGAATTGCTAAATTTGAGCATAGCTACAACTAAATTCTTAAACAGAAAGCTGGTAGTTGTAGCAATGTTCCTGACCACCCCGAAAGGGATTACGGTCGTGAGTTTATGTATTTTTCTCCATCTTTGCAACAGCAAATATACTTAATGTTTATTCATCATTATGCCAGTGAATCTAGGGAGATCTAAAAAGCCAACGAAATTTTCGTAACTAGGGTTATAAATTCATTTTAGCTTTTTTTATATTCATAAATTGTTTCATTCCTCGGTTTCGAGATTCAATATATCGGGTTTCCAAGTTTTCCTGCGGATTCGGTCGATCCATATCAAAATTACGTTACCGATGTTTTTACTCGAAAGTTCGGTAAATTTTCGGTGTAAGTATGTTGTACGTGACTGTCCGACAGCTACGCTAGTTTTCGGTATTCGGACAGCCGGGCTGGTTCAAAGTATCGATTGCAACTTCCCATTGGGGCTAGGACTTAACAAGTTTTATTGGTATACAGACACGAATGTTCAAAACTCAATTTATTATGCGCATGTCGTTTACTATGCAATTAGGTTTGGTCGGCTTAGAAGTTATGTTTGTCAGTTCGGTCAAACAAATTGGTATCACGTTTTATCTTAAAGTTTATTAGACTTGATTCAGTTTCTAGGTTTCAAAAATATTCTGCAGTATGATAGGAAAGTAAATTAGAATATAAAGGATGTAAACATAAATGCTCTACATACAAAAAACAATTATATAAAAAACTGTTTTCGCTATAGGACTAACATTGAAATCGCGAGAAAAATACAAATTATTTTTTAAGTAGTCATTGACATTTTCAATGGAACAACTTTATTATTTCTCGATTTGTAGATTGGTTTTTGTTCAGTTTTTTGGTCTGAAGCACCCTAAGGTATGTTTATGTAAGTCCCTTTAAATTTTTTGTAGGCTTTTTATGGTTAAATAACCACGAGAATTTACATGAAGTTTTTCACGATCGATTGTGTCAAGGGCACGAAATACGTCATAAAATTTGCTTGACCATAATTTTGAAGTACCTACCTACTTCCATAAAGTACCTAATAGCGTAAAGTATGCAAATCGCATTTCTTATCAAGATCGCCCGTCCAAACCAGCGAACTATTAAACTGTTTTTTTCTATCGGAATTCGCATGCTGCCTACTTACATGTACGAGTGTGTAATAAAGATTTTATCGGTTTATCGCAATTATTATTATATAATGCTTCAGTTTATTATCATACTCGCTATTGACAACGGCAACGTAAAATGGATTATCGAATTTTTCTACGTTTTTAGCACGTGTAACGACCAATTAAATCTTTTAATCCATAATATTTCCTGTCTTAACGAATTATTGTTTGGATTTCCTACATAGTAAAAAATTACGCGTGGTAAAAAACAAAAAACAAGATTTATGGTATATTTTTTGATACTTAGGTATAATTATATGAAGATAATAGATATGTAGTTGTATTTAGTAGATAAGATAAAATAAAAAATTTATGCGCGATGTTAAAATATAAGAAAATAGTAAAAAAAAACTGTAGATTAGATATAATTATCTACACACTTAATTAAAATTGTAAAATTGAAGATATTTGCAAAATGCATTGAGTCCATTTTTAGAATGTTTGTCTGTGTGTTTGTGCACGCATAACTTAAAAACTACCAAACCGATTAAGATGGGGTTTTCACAAAAGCATAGGGCTTAATTTAGTTTTATCGCAATTAGTCCACTGATTCAAAAGTTATGTGTATTTAAAGTCAGTGGTCTGCGCGTGCGGAGTCACCGCGCGACATCGCTGTATTCAAATAAAGAGTATCTTATTGTACCTATACCTACACATTCTAAAAAAAAAATTATGTTAAAAGTGAACCTTGCAACAACTTCTCGCTTAAAAAAGGTAGGTACCTTTTTTAAGCGAGAAGTTGTTGCAAGGTTCACTTTTAACATAATCAAGTGTTTTTTCGTTCAAAATGTTTTATGGGGTTTTTAATTAAAAGGCTAGTGAATCGTGCCTTACCCTAAACAAACACGTAGCAATGTAGGTGTCTGACCACTCCAAAACTAGAAATAAGTATACCATCGTGATTATGTAAGAAAATCAGGAAATCTTTTGCGAAACTTTTCAATACAAAACAACCTTGATAATCAAAAACGTTTTACGGAAAGTAATAAAATAGGCAACAACAATCACCTGTTTGACATGCATGTGATAAGGAAATTGCACATTCACGCCAATACTGTTTCATTTTACGCGGAATGCGAAGGCAGTGGGCAGACTGCAATTTTGTACCGTTCCATGCTATACCAAAGGTCCTTTCTATAATAATCTTTGACCATTACAACTTACCACAAAACGTCCGTAACAAAAAAAATCCAACTTTTTGAGGGCACAGTAATAAAACTTGTTTCACACACACACAAATCTAGTTTTCTGACACACACTAAATAAACAGTTTAGACACAAAAATCGCAATCCCAAAAAGGTTTTTGATCACGTTCACAATTTAATTAACGCATTCGAAACGGTATTTTACGCGGGAATTATTCGATAAAGGACGCGATACACGTCCATATGACGCGCTTATCATCGTCGACTGGAGAACGGAACGAATGAGCGGAATGCCGCCGCGCCGACTGAATGATATCGAACGAAAATACTAGCCTCACCGCAAAACTGGTCAAGTCTCCATTAAACATGATTCAATGAATATGAATGAAGAAAATGGAAAATTATTACCAACGGGTTCCATGTGAGACCGTGTAGAAAATGTAGCTTCATAGATAGTCTTTGTTTCAAAAGCAAGTCACCTACTTTCGTTCACTGAGATGTTTGTAGAAATGATTGTCGATTCCACGAGAAAGGTAAACATGTAATAAAAAGGCCGTGTGATAAGCATGCTCTTTTAGTACAGGAAATAAGGCTTATAATTGCTTGATAGATTAAAGTAGTTTGCTTGCTGTACGGTTTCGTGTCCGGTTATCTGCTAGTTTCCTATAGTCATTCACGCATGCGTTTTTTAGTCTTCTAGTAAATTATAATTTATTATTTTCGTGCAATGGTTCATTCATCAATCATGACATGAATATGAGGCGTGCGTGCATATTGTGGGTAGATGCAAATTTTAAATAGAAAGCGGCCAATGCGAAAGAACCTAAAATGAATGAATGAATGAATGAATGAATAAAAAGTAATAAAGTATTTTGATTGATTGAATTTATTAATTACTTACTAGGTTAGACTCACTGCACTTTGGAAGTATTTTTTTGGTTTTTATGATACTGTGCATGCTTAATTCATGGTTATGAATTAAATAAAATAAAACCGGTCAAGCGAGAGTCGGGTTACTCGCGCACCGAGGGTTCCGTACCACACCAACACATAACATAATAACTTAGAAAAAAGTTTTGTTTTCTCCGGGAACTTTAGCACGAGACCGACTCACACTTGGCTGGTTTTTGTTATTATTGTTATACTGTAGAGTTTGCTCTATAATCAAATTAAGTATAACGCTTGTATGTATTACCGTTTTTACGACAGAGCGAGAAGAAAAAACGTTGATAAAAACTAATTTCTCGTATGAGGAACCCCCTTAAATTGTAACTTTTTGACATTTTCTTTATTTGTTGATAAATCCGCCGTAATAACGCATATTTTGTGACAATTGTCTAGCTATTACGGTACAAAAGTTACAGCCCTAAACGGTAAGACGGACGAACGGACGGACGGAAGGACGGACGTAGGCTTAGTAATAGGGTCCCGTTTTCGGGTACGGAAACCTTAAAACACCTATACATCACGATACTTTTCACGTTTGGACTTTCATATAGGTATTCGTAATTCTTACTTTTTCTCATGCAAATGTAGATACATTTTAAACTTCAACTCTAATTACACATTGATTTTTATTTTCATACAAAAGACATCAACGATTCGTCGATTATTTTCTATAAGACAATTTTCAATTTGTAAGTGAGGTATTTTTTTATAATATCGCACGTTAAAACCAATACCGTCACTAAACGAAAAACCCGCATTTTTAGATTTTCGTACCACGTCTCCCACCAATCAGAGCTTTGTCCAATGCAAAAACACCTGTAACGAAATTCCATGTAATTCTTATAGATGTCAGTAGTATCGCAACGACTTTAAACTAAATTCGCCCGCCGACTAACCGCTTTACCGACACCATTTGGATAGTGACGTGAACGTCAGACATACCAGAGTACTTTCTAAGCGCAAGAGTGTCATTTTTTGGATAAGAACGTTATTCCATTAAATAGAACAGCCAATTGAATGTACTTTGATGTGTGGAGTACCGTCATTTTTTGGTTAGTGTCATTTTCACGTTAATTTAATAGCGTAAATTCGGTACAAATAAACGCAATAATGTCCGTTTTTGCATAGAGCCATATTTGCTTTTACTTTCGGCTAAAAATCTGTTGCAGTTTCTGGGAATAGTGTATTTTTGACGATTAAAGTCGTTCTTTTTGTTAGTTTTTGAGCGTAAAACGCATAGGGATTCAAACAAGACTGTCATTTTATGTTTTAAACTTATTTTGCCTTTACTTAAGATAAAAGATCTGTAGATAATTTCAAGAAATATTGTCATTTTATATAAATCCATACAAAAATGATAATTTTTTTTTAGAGTCAGTACCTATTGTTTGTATCTTTTATAAGTAAACCGTGTCATGTTTCGTTTGGTGTCGATATTACCCAAAATTTATTGTAGACTGTGAATGTTAAAAATAAATTAGAACACATTTTAACTTTTTACTATTTAAGTTTTGTATTCTTTTGCCAAAACCAAGAGCTCTTTTACCTTGATTTTATAGGTATTTAGCTAACTAAAAACTCAAGTGAATTGTTACTTGCAAAAGAAGTCGGGTTGACTTCGGCTTTTAGAGATTCCCTAAACTTAATCAGCCCCGTGGTATAGAATTACGTAGTACTTTTTAGCTCATAAGCCGCAAAACAAAATCTATGCCGGACAAGTGCGTAGCACCCTCAATCGACGGAAGTGCATGAAGAGATGCGTGAATGTGAATGAGGCTAAACAGGTGTGTCAGAGTCGTAGCGTGTGGCGGTCCGTGGTCTCTGCCTACCCCCATGGGACTATTGCGTGAGCTTATGTATGTATGTATGTAGAATATGAGGTGTACTAGATTCTCGTAGGACAAAGTACCTAAGCCCCTCCATTTCAGATCATGAAAACAGTATTTGATTTCAATCAAGACAACATCGTCCCCACCAGTTGTCTTGTCAAAATTTTCTACGGGAGTCAGGAAAATTGTAGTACTAACCACCATACAATTTTACGACGGCCGTCTTTAAGATCTAAATAACATTTGCAAGATTATGCCAGTATCAAACCCAAAGTCCTTCGTCAGTCAAGAGCAAAATACCAAAGTCAAAAATCAAACTATTCTTCATCAGAATCCGATTTTGTTTTGGAAGATAATGCTATTGAAAAGCCATCGTTGGTCAAGAGTTAAATACCAAAATCTAAACTAAACGAGTGTTCAAAATGAAGCCCGTCAGACCTTAAATTCAACTTTGAAAGAGGTGTCATGAAACAATGTTAGGGCTAAACCAAAATGTAGCCCGATCCAGTCCTCTAGCTCTAGCTCGTCATCAAAATCAGATTAGGTTACAGAACTCGTCTTTAAACTCTTACTATATAAAAGTGGAGTAGGACCCAAAATTACTTTGTGCCCAACTCAAAGTTATTTGGTGAATTACTTTAGTGTAGTTTACTTTTACATCTACAAAGTTCCTTGTACATTTTCTTTATGCCTTTGATTCTGATGAATTTACAGCGTGTTTAAGTGCTATTTATTAGTGTACTTCTTCCTTTGAACACGGTGTAAAGTGTGAGTATCTAGAATAGCCCGCATGGACATAGAAGTTGTAACGATGCGTACATGGAATAGCAAGAAGTATTCATATTTATGTATTAGTCCTATTGTAACACTTATTATACCTATTGTACCCCTCTATTACCTCGGTGCTTAAGAAAGGTCTATTGACAACTGTTTTTTATTATTTACACCAGTTAATTGCTCATACAATGCATGTTTTTTTAAGTTTTCTTAAGTTTTACTAGAATAGTGTCAGTCAATGTACCCTATTCTCTACGACAAATTAAGTAAAAAAGTTAGAGGAATAATGACACAAAAGTAGATATTTTTTAATAACTGCATGAAAATGGAATATACCCTGTACATCATTGAACTAATAGCAAGATTATTACCTAAACTATCATTTAAATTGATAAAATCATTAAAAACCACTAACAAAAAAATATAATTAAATAATTCGTTTTGCAAAAACTTTGAACGCCATTTCCCGAAAGTTGCATTTTTTGCATAGTGACGGTAATGGTTTTAACGTGCGATATGTGAGGATTCGATGTGAGGCTAATAAGGTCACACATAATTACAAACACAATTAGAAAACTTCATATCTTATTCTTAACTATTATAAAACTGTAACTGAAGTGTGTCTGTACATTGAAGATATTTACAAAAAAAAGATTACGATATGGTTTTTAGGTATCCCTGATTCGAAATTAACCTTTTTTAGAAATTTTGTCTGTCTGTTTGTCTGTTTGTTTGTGTGTTTGTTTGTTTGTTTGTTTATTTGTTTGTTTGTTTGTTTGTTTGTTTGTTTGTTTGTTTGTTCGCACATCACGCAAAAACTACTGAACCGATTTTGATGAAACTTTTTTTGTTTGATAGCTTATCATCTGACTTAAAATCTGGTATATAATTTGTGTGAAGTGCGGAAAACACTAGTTTTATATATTATTATAATACTTTAATAATTATCAATTAGGTTAGGTACCAATGACAAGTTTTAAGAATCATATTATTATTATCAATTAAAGAGTAAAGATTATATAACATGCATAAATTCACGACAATTATCAATTTCGGGGTGGTCAGTAACTCAGTGAAGATTAGATAGGTTAATGACCTTAATGCCTAAACTGCCTATATTCGGTCTCGAAAAATAATATGCCCGAACTTAAAAGAAAGAAGGTAAAGTTTGTAAAACAGAAAATTTGGAGCAAAGATAATCAAGCCAAGCACGGGTTGTTTGTGGTGGCCCTTTACGGTACCTTCCGCGCTAAAAAAAGTAATGGTGTGCTACTTAAAATGTAGTCGAGAATCGAATGGCTTATTACCATTGATTCGTTTCAGGGGTCGCAAACATTTTTAGTTTAAAATAAGCGTAACTCATGAACGAGAAATCTGAAATATACATTATAATATTTATAATGTAAGTATATTAAAAAAACAGAAAATATGTTTAATCATGAATAATTATTATTTCTGGCAACATGCCTCGTCAAAGACGATTGATCCAGTCAACTTCTCAGCTACAAGTCGCGTCTTTGTTTCAGTTTACACAGGACGGTAAAACTCAACAAAACCGATTTTGAAAGTTCTATGTTATGATCCGTTCAATCAAAAATCATTTAATCAACATAATTTCACACGCCTATTTAGTTTACGTTCAAACGTAACCAGATAGTTCTTATCAGCAAAATAATTATAATAATACGGAAGAGCCGCAAGTTGCCGACCACTGATTTATTGCAAGTCACATCGGAATCGTGAGAATGTAGGTTCCATATAAATCACCTATTACTTAACTAGGTTCTGTAATAATCATTGCAGTAAAGTGTCTATTAGTCACAACTCGCAGCGAAATTACTAATTGTTTAATTACTTTCTTTTGTTGCTTTTGATTTTGCAATAAGATATTTTTTAACAATTCTTAGATATACAGGGTCCGACTAAATGTGTTGACGGTTTTTCAAGTGGGTGATCAGGCCAACAGACTGAAGACGCGGAAAAAACCAGGTGTCCCATACATTTGGGTCGAGTTTTGGAGTTTAGTATGGAACAGGAAATTTTTTTCCGTTTTAAACGTTAGTCCTATAGAGAAAGATGTTCAGTTTCATGGTCTGATCATCCTCTTAAAAAACCGTCAGCAGATTAAGGTGGACCCTGTATCACCCTGTATACATAATTTCGTTGCTGAATGTACCTGATGTAATTTAACAGGACTCTATGTAAAAAACACGTTCCCACGAATAGAAGTAGGTACATCCAAATATTTGAACAAGAACCGAACTAGCTATTTGAGAACAGTAGTTAAACGGTGAGTAAACACAGCACAGGTACCTACTTTTAGGGGATCTTTTATTTTGATGAAGGGTTCGAAAAGGTAGGTATTATTATACCTAGTACTAACAATATGTTCCCATTTGTTCTACATTGACTTCTCGGGGAATATAGTCGTGAGAATATTATGCTGTTGTATTGAGATTGTTATGATGTATTATCCGTGTGGTGGCAGAGTGAAGAGAAGCAAAGTGTGGGTCGTCCGGCGGCAGGATGGGTTGACGATATAAAGAGAGTTGTGGGAGGTACCTGGATGCGAGATACTCAGGACAGAGGAGGGTGACAAACAAATGGAGGAGGCCTACACCCATCAGTGGGTGGATTCAGGCTGTTGACGGTGATATGATGATGTTCATGTTACCCATTTTGCCATCCTTCTAAGTACTGCGTCAATCGCATGCAGGTCATACGGACGCTTTTCCAGATATCGTCCACCCTCCTGGCTGCCGGACAACCCCCACTTCTGCCCGATTCCACTTGTCATCACTTCGCATAGCTGCGTGTTCTGCCCACCACACAGGCAGACAGACAGAGGCTTATGCCCTTCAGTGGGTAGATACAGTGTGTTTCAGTAGTTAATGGCCTTGATGACGTAATAAACAGACAGCATTCATCTCTTATAAGGGTCATCGCCCAAGACGGCTTTTTACAGCGATGCAGTCGCGAAACTGTAGCGATACAGTCGAGATGCCGTCGCTGGCCGCTTACCCAGGCTTACTCAACATTGACCATGTAGACACGATTCGGTATCGCTACTATCGCGATGCAATCGTGCTACAGACGCAGCATCGATACAGCCCGCCCCCGCCCGATGTCGCCCGATACAGTAGCGCGTTTACATCGCTACTGTAGAGATGCTGGCGCGCGACTGCATCACTACGGTCGGGCGTTTTGAGCGATACAGTAGCGTTGAAAAAGGGACACACGGACAATCATACAGTCGCGATGCAGCAGCGCGATTCGAATCGCACGACTGCATCGCTGCAAAAAGTGATCGTGGGCGATGCACCAAAGCCTGGGAATATACATCCGATTTTCCATCCGATTGTCTGATCCGATAGAATACAGGGTCCAACTTAATATGCTGACACTTTTTTAAAAGGATGATCAGACCATCAAACTGAAAAACTTTCTATATGGGACCAACATCGAAATCGCGAAAAAAAAATCTGCTGTCCCATACATTTGGCTCGAGTAGGTTTGCACTTTTGTATGGGACAGCTAATTTTTTTTTAGCGATTTCGATGTTGGTGCCATAGAAAAAGTTGTTCAGTTTGAGGATCTGATCATCCCCTTAAAAAAGTGTCAGCATATTAAGAAGGACCCTATATAAGTCCCTCTCCCTCCCATCACGAAGGAGAGGGATGGAAACATCAGACAATATTATAATGTCTAAAGCTTCTGTCCCCCTCCTTCCTAAAGGAAGAGAGAGAGACTTATATACTATCGGATCAGACAATCGGATGGTAAATCGGATGTGTATTCCCAGGCTTAAGAAGAGGTCAATGACAGACAGACATTAATATTATTAGTGTGAACTAGTGCGGATTTTTCGGAACAAAAAACACTGCACTAATTGTCACACAAAAACTCTCCTCTCATCACGTCCAACACCTAGATAAAACCAAAAAATGCCAACACCAACAGCACTATCTAAAAGTAGAATACAGCGTGAAAAGGACAAGTTGCATAACAGTTAAACCATGTTCTGTCCTTATCAGTTGCCGCGCGTTAATCTTGGTTTAGCGAGGAACTACAGCGTGAGCCCTGTTTAGCCTTATCACGGAGTGGCACAGACATGACACTGTGCAAGTGGTACAGTTATCCATCCGACGGATAGTTTGACTGCAACAGATTAACTGGTTGGAAACAGATGGGTCAAAGTTGTGAAGTGTGCCTATGTCCGACATTTTTATATGTGGACTGCAATTTGATTAAAATACTCGATCATGTCCCGGCTCTCGTCATCGTGGGCAAGATGAAATAAATACTTCTGCGGCGGGGCATAATGCCTTTTTTACGTTAGTTTGCGCGCAAATAGAAAGAAAGCTAAGGCGCTTATTGTATAGGGTTATATCGCGCTGTCATGCTAAGACTTCAGCTCTTACAATATTACGCACTAGTTAGTAATATTACTAAGCACAATAAGTAAAATCATAATATTCCTGTCCTGGTAAGACGACGCGCGCTTTGATTGGATGAATATCTGACGCATACAATAAACATTATATCTTTTAGCTTCAAAGATTCAGCTAATCAAAGCGCGCGCCCTCAACACCCAGGAGGAAGATTATAATTTTCCTGCTTTGACAAAATTTCTGCGACATAGAGGGTAAAATTTATATCATTAGCATTATTTTAAACTAAGAGTCTATCCATCAAACTGAACAACTTTTGCTATGGTATCAAACCGATCGGAGCAAAATAAAATCTGCTGTTGCATACACTTGCATTGTAGTTCAGTGATGAACAGCTGATTTTTTTTTGCTCCGTTCGGTTTGCTCCCATAGAAAAAGTGGTTCAGTTTGAAGTCTACCCTTACTACATAGCATGCCATTATCGGGCATCAAAGGTTTTTGATACCATCATTTAAATTTGCCTCTCTTTTTTTTTTTTTGTGGATTTTCCGAGGTTTCAGAATATCACTGACTACCCCCTCGGGGAATATAGTCGTGAGCATATGCCATTTTAAATGATGTATCAAAAACTGTTGATGCCTGAAATCTCACGCAGTCCTAAGATTCAAGAACTAAGTACATCAACCTACTATAAGCATAAGACATAAATAATAAACAATTATTTCAAAAATATTTCACCGGAGCATCTCCGAGACAAGTCTCTTATAGGCACTGACCCCAACCTATATCACTTTCTGCATTAAATATCATTCCCTACCGCACCAGGTGTACCGTTACATCAGATTTCCGACCGCAAACCAATGATCATTGGATTATCGAAGGTCATCACTTACGTGATAATAGCAATAGTAACAAAACAATGCTTTGCTTTGAACCAATTTGAACTGTCTTTTTTGTGGTTTTTCTTTGAACCTTTTTGTACCGTTGATTGTTCTACATTTGATTGGTAAGTCTGAAGATACAAACGATGAGATACTGGAGTAAAATCTGATTACTATTGTAATAATAGGTTTTTCTTATTTATTTCTTCTGCTGGCATAGCTTTAATTTATCAGAGTGGCAAACGAGCCGAAGGAGGCGAAAGAATCGAATTTTAGATTATTCAATGACACCTCGTACACTTACGGAAAACCGAACGAATCGGCAGGTTCGCCTCCTTCGGCTCATTCGCCTTATTTTAAGGGGATGATCAGACCGTCAAACTGAACAACTTTCTCTATGGCACCAACATCGAAATCACGAAAAAAAAATCTGCTGTTCAATACATTTGGCTCAAGGAGGTTTGCAGTTTTGTATGGATTTTTTTTGCGATTCTGATGTTGGTGCACCCTAGGAGAAGATGTTCAGTTTAACGGTATGAAAAAGTGTCAGCATAATAATACAAAATAGGGTATATGTATAGGTATCTCATCAATAAATTCGTGGAAAACTAAAGAACATCTCCAACAGTCCTCAAGTCCTATACCTAACAACAAAACGTTAAGTCGATGACAACCATCCCAAATTATGAGGGCCTCCTCAGCCCTCTAAAGTGCTCTTGGCTTGAGCAGCGTCATAGGTACTTTGAGAAGCACGGTCGGCAACGAAAGTTGATTAATTCTTTTGAACTTTATTGTCTTACAAATAAAGGTGACAAATGAGAGCAATATCGACTGGTAAGTTCGAAGTACCGCGGGCGAACAACTACTTCGGGTATAGGACCCTAAGTAGGTGTGTTCCAAAGCTGTTCAACGAGCTACCAGCAGATATTCGAAATGAGGCAAAGAAGCCGAGTTTTTGTAAATTGTTGAAGGAACTGTTACTATCAAATGTTATCAGTGATTAGCTAGTACGTACTTTGTACACCAGTCAATTAACGTGTAAAAAATAGACTATTATAATTGCGCCTATGTAATGCGAGACTGTAATTTTCTGTTTCCTACAGCCAAACCATATAACATGGTTTAGTAGGACTTTATGTAAAAAATGTATTTCGAAACTTCTTATTAAATAAATTAAAAAAAAAATTTTTGGACAACATTCGTTGCTGGCTGTATCTGTAGCTCCCTGAATAGAAGGGAGGGTCGATAAATGTGTAAATATAGCCTGACATTGGAGAATATAATAATAATGAGGAGATTGCTCCTAGATTGGCAAAAACCGAGTTTAGAACCTACGTATAGCGCTTTTAGCTTTGCGTAGGCAACATAGTGGAAACAGAGGGTTTTAGTGTAGACGTGGCAGTTACTTTAAAGGTGGGTACTCAATGATACTGAAAAGTGGGTTACATAGACGGGTCTGATCTCCAGTGTGAATGCGGTGTTGCCATAGTAAAAGCCGGTGTAAGTGAGATCAGTGATCACACACGATGACGCATTGACGGAGCGGCAGAAGCCAGTCCATAGAAGCATACGCGGTGCGTCAATCCGTCACAGTGTGTGCTTCTACATGCGGTTTCATACAACTCCTTGCTTCACAAATGACGGAATGACGTTTGCTGCTCCGTCAGTGCGGCATCGTGTGTGAACGGACTTACAATTCGTTATAAGCCGGTGTTAAAATTCGTAAATAATCCGGTGTTACAATTCGTAAATAATCCTGTGTTACAATTCGTAAATAAGTTCCTAAAACTCATATGACGGTCACCTAACCCACCAAAACCGTACGTTTTGTTCTACACGTCGTCAGCGATAAACAAACACGGGAGCCGAGCGGAAGCAGGGTGCGAGGCAATCAGAGTTCAGGAAACGGCAATTTATTGACAATTTCTCGTCACCCTCGCCTCGCTCCGGAATTAACTCAGCCTGTATGTTTTGGGCAATGCACTAGTGATGAACGTTTCCTTGATTCTAATTTTGATAGAACATTTCCTTGATTCTAATTTTAATACTGAACGAGAAATTGTTTGGTTAATGTTTATAGCATAGCATATGCTCACACTATATTCTCCGAGGGGGTAGTCAGAGATATTCTGAAATCTCAGAACATCCACTTTTCACCAGTAGTACCGAAACTCTGTCCAGTGTGACGGGGGGTGAGCCCGTCGCCACTTATAATGGATAGTGGGTACCTCACAAAACACCCTAGTAATAGTTACTGAACCACCCCTGTTCAGAGTCTAAATTTAAATGATCCGAACTTCTCCGAATTTTAGACCATCGAACTGAACTTACACTGCGGAGGCATTTCAAAATCACATTAAAAAACAGCTGTTTCATACTACAAAACTGCTGTACGTAGTACCTAGACTGATACTCAGTTGCAGAAACGTTAATTATCGTTAATCCTCCATTAAATCGCTTGCTGTCACTTTTTGTCTTGTTGACATGGTAAATGTATGCTAGCAAGAGATATAATGGAGGATTAATTTTAATGAGCGTTTCTGCAGCTGAGTGTTACTAAATTCAAATATATGGACAGCAGATTTTTAATTTTTTGTCTATGTTGGCTCCATAGTGAAAGTTGTTCCGTTTGATGGTCTAAGCCACTCCTTAAAATATAGGGTGTTTTGTTACACCCTGTATTTCTGCCTATTTTCACCATAACTCAATTTGAAAAACCTGTTTGTAGAACTATTCGTGAGAGGACTGATACCTACTCTGTTAGAGACAAATGAATCACTATGTTAGACTTTATTAGTATTTAAATGTTTAAGAAAGAACAAGCTTCAAATTTGCAACAAGCTAAAAAAAGACAGAAAAAAAGAAAAAGAAAAACGTTAAAAAAAATACATTTTAGTAGAGACTCCCTGTGTTGCAGTTAATGTACGACGCAGAGGCAGCTTTGAAGTGGTAGTGAAATGTTCATTTATGTAAAGTACTTAATGTCACTTAACCTACTTGTTTGCTTTGGAATCACTCATCTGTGCCCAAATTCCTTCATAATAATTAATCTCAGGAACATGCTTGTGATTCGCCTCAGGCTTTTGAAGTTGGTAATTTTATTAAATATTATAAGATTATCGTTGTAATTGTGTTTGGACACGTATTCAAGATTTTATGGTTTATTCAAGGGCGGCAGCAGTTTTAATGGTAATTAAAAAATAGGGGGTATAAAACGGTTTCCATGCCATCGTGCGGAAAAGAGTGGCCTCACTGATGTGCCGCGTGCCAACAGTCTCCTGAATACTGTGGATAGGCTGGATAGTTCCTTTTTGAGGCACTGGGTCGACAGTCATGTATCCGGTGACTCAAGAGAGAACAAAGTAAACAAATAATAATCTCTTAGTTTTTAGATTTTATTACTATCCCTATTATGGAATCAGGTCTGAAATAAAGATTATTATTATCATTATTATAAAATGGATCCACCACGGTGGATCGAGGTGGAAGTCATTTTATACACCCCTATTTTATATTATTTTAAGGGTATTCAGATCTAAACTACTTTTCATAAGGAACAAACACGAGTCGAAAAACGAAAACGATAGACTGACTATTCTATGGAAGTTCGAACAATTTTACTCGTTTTTCGACCCACGTTCCTTAGGGAAAGTTGTTTAGTTTAATTATCTGAATACATCCGTATAATTTTGTTGGTAATTAAAACACAGGGGTGTAGTTTTCCATAACGTTTGTATATCCTAATCCTTCTTTAATTACTCACTCGTCAGCAATTTGGCACGAAGACAGATAGTAATAACCACTGACATATACTCTAGCGATAGACAGGCCCTTTCATAGAAGCAACATGTTCCACTTGAATGCGGTGGGCGCACTGCATTGATGTTCCTGAGTTCACTTCGTCACTATGGCAATGACATACCGCAATGTGTAATTTTGTGTGGTTTTGTGTGACATGTTGTTTGTTTGAACGAGCTTGTCTATCGCTAGAGTATATATGTCAGTGGTACCCAAAAACACAAATAAGAATATTATATTTTACCATATAAACTTTTAAAATTCTGAAAACATCTAAATATATTTATTTACTATTTTACAATCGTGGTTATGACGATGGGAAATACCAATCTCACCAATTATTAATCCAAGGTTAGATAGATTAAATTTAATACTTATTGAGCCCTTAAATCCTAATCTGTTGTCAATTCAATATCTCGTACTTGTTTTGTTACTGTTAATTTCGAAACAGGCTTAGGGTGACAATTTTCTAAAGAGAAGCTGGGACAGATCTTCGTAAAAAGAAAGTTATACCCTGTAGGATCCCACTGCTGGGCAAGTCCTTCTCTTACGAATAATGGTGAGAGGGAGTGGGTCATATCCCACAACGCGGGCCCACTGGTGGAGCGAAAAGCTATTAGTATGTCAGAGAATTTTCAAGCCTCCTTATTAGGGCTCTGCCCTGGCTTAACGAATAGTTAGTTATACCGCCATCTGACGGAAATTATCCGGGACCAACTGCAAAACGTTTCTACCGAAGCACGGAGATCTTCGCAATTATTTGTAAAACTTTAGCTGTTCGAGGCTTAGTGGTACCTACTTATATGTAGGTTATCGAAGAACGTCGAGTTAGGTGCATTTTTGGATGGGTGACCACTTTAGTGGTGCACATTTCGTATGAAGTGCCCCCGTTGTTTTTTTCAGCTTTCATGCTAACCACCTGTCACTTTTGAAATCGTCTGTCATCTTTGACATCTGTCATTTTGGCATTTTAGGTATATTTATTTAAGACAGGTCGCATCCAAATTGAAACAACACCCGCCGACCTAACAAACGTTGTGTTTGTGTGAGAGTCAGGACATTTGTGTATGCTTGTGCTTCTACCAGTAAGAGAAATTAATTGGAGCAAGAGACTGGATCACTGGACTGGCTAAAACATTGGAGACCTTCATAATCATACTATTAAGTTTTGTCTAAAGTGAAAAAAGGTATTTTTCTGCAGTTGAAATGGGATTCCACGGTTATTTCACCTTCCAGCGACAAGAGACTGCGTTTGACTACTTCCGTGGCGTCCAAAGTGTCCTGTGTAATTTGTTCCTTATTTAAATTTCGGCAAGATATTAAAAGAAACTAGTTTATGGTCTAGTATTAACTACTGGCTGATAATAAAATAGTAGCTAGATAAAACGTCATAAAATAGTGTAATCGGGAAGGTAGGTATTAGTTTATTGATAGCTAATGTTATTTTACTACCTTTGTGTTACACAAAATAATAAAGTGATCGATAAAATCGTTTTGACATACCTATCTAAGTAGGTAAGCCATATTGTTTAATAAAAATAAGACAAGAAGTCTTAAGAATCAAATTGAAGTCGAAAAATATTATAATAGATATGGGAGTATTTCCATGCATCCATACAGCTCAAGAACATGTTCCCCGAGAGGGTAGGAATATTATGAAAACTATTGAAAACTCAGACCATAATTAAGAAGGAATAAAACAAAAATGTTGTTGTTTTTGTTGTTTTAATTTTTTTTTTTTTTTAGGAATCTTTTAATTAGAATAGGCGCCTATAGTAGGGTAAAAACCATATCGTAATCTTTTTTTTGTAAATATCTTCAATGTACAGACACACTTCAGTTAAAGTTTTATAATAGTTTAGATTAGATTAGATTCACCAAATTAAATGGGATAATATCGGTCGATCATAGCTCTTCTGAATAGAAATCATCCAAATGCCGACGGCCCGACAGCACAGTCTGTAGTGAACCTGCCTGCTGTGCCGGGGGTCGCGGGTTCGAATCCCGTAAGGTACAAATCTTTGTATGACGAATATGAATATTTGTACCCAAGTCATGGATGTTTGTATCTATGTGTGTATTCTATATCGTTGTCTAGTTATCATAATACAAGTCCAGGCTAGATTCTGGAACTTTAAATGTGACTAGATAATTTGTGTGACACTGTCCAAGATATTTAGATATTTATATTTAAATCGGTTTAGGATGCTGCTTGGAGCTATGACATGAAAGGAAAACATGACGAGGTTCGCATCTCCTTCTTTTTTGAAGTCGGTTCAAATAATCTCTCAAGCTACTGATTCTCTTTTGTTTACAGCTTTCATACGTTTGCGAAAAGGGAATTTACTACTGATTGAGTTTCACAATATCCCCATTCGGTGTCAGTACGTATGTAATCCAACGAAATTGCATTGCCAATAAATTCCTTTGCCTTGCTATTCCAGAATGTTCTTTAGTTCATATCGCGTAAGGAGTCTTCTGAAAAACTCTTATGTCTTTGCTGTAAGAAAGACAATTGCTTGATTTATGAGACTTTGTATACGGAACGATGTTTATCTGAAGTTATTGTGAGGCAACGTCGATATATCAACGAAAGGAAGAACTAGGAATGAATATATTTGTAATTCAGGAAAAGTTTTTCCTTGACCCCTAGTTCTTGGCAGAGATTTTGAATACATAATCACTTTTGGGATGGACAGAAACTTTGCTACAACTATCAACTATGTTTTTAAGCACGGATTATTTTTAACACGTTGATGTTTTCTCAGTTGAAAAAATCAAAATCATCTAGAATCCAATGTATGAAACTGCAGAAATTTACGATTTCAGGTTTACTCCCATACTAAAAGTTACTCAGTTTAATGGTCGAACCACTCCTGAAAATATCCTTATCAGTAAGAGGATCGAATGGGATACAAAAAAAAAATAGTGAAAATTGCCGTTTTTCTCGATGACTGTACATTTTTTTCTAAATCTATAAATGCAGAAATAAAATACTCCTAAAGTTAGGGTTAGGTCTCCTGTGTTCGTTTTACTGTAGATATAATGCTGCTGGTAGATGCCATTTGTGTCCCATCTTAAGGCTAGGTTATCCCAGTGCAAGCGTCTCTTTCTTGCAAGCATAAGTTTACAATTAGCCATCCCGCTCCAATTGAAAGCAGGATTGCAAAAAAACGTGCTTTTCGTCAATATCTTTGCTCATGGGAGTTTCTAAGCTAAAAATTTTTCTGAGTTCACTAGAAATATTTGATGTATTTAGTTAAGTACAAGAATAAAAAGTTAAAATATCAGCAGTTTAATCATAGTATTGAAAAAACATAACAATAAGGGGTCTTTGGGATGTTTTTCTATCTAGTAAACTTAATCTAATCGTGTAATTGAGAACAGTCGCCCATCCGACCGATCCTTAAATAAGACATAATTTAATTTCAGACTTAAAAACACAGTTTAAAACACTTTCGTTCGTGTTCAAAAAACGGCCTCGACGGGATAACTGCGTCCTTACTTTCCACCCTGTATATAAATGTCTAATTTGAAACATATATCTCGTAATCGCTTCGTACTTCAGTATAAATAGTCTATTGTAAGCCGGAATCACACAGGCAGCGTTTAAATTACGACGTTTACTTGTCTTGCACATTTCGTTCGTTCCCAATATTTATAAGAAGTCCACATGCACTCGGACGCGACTATCTGTTTCGGTTATCAACAGTTCTCTTACAATAGTAAATAAATATTCACTTGCAGAACTTTACCTCGTCGGGGTGTCGACCTGACGTGTGCCGGACAATGGAATCCGGTAACCACATGCCGAGAATTCCGGATTTTATCTCACGAATAAACGGTGGGATCTTTGCTATTTACAAGAGCTAAATTGAAGGTCATAAAGTCAGATATTTTATGTCTTTGGGTGTCAAAATGTTGCATATTTACGTACATATGTAAACTAGCATATGGATTCACTTTCGGGTGGACAGACACTTTGTGACCACTATAGTAACTAAGGGTGCAATTGTAAACAATATAGTAGATTACACACCGAGGACAGGAAAGTAAGAAAGGTCTCAGATCTCAACAAACATGTGATCTAAGGCTTTCTTATTTACTGTCCGAGTATACTATTTTTCTCCTCGACGGAGGTGGAAAGCGACAACTTCGTTTAGCGAGGCGGGACGACAATTGACGCTTTCCGACCGGAGGGGAGAAAAGTTAGTAACTCTTCAGTAATCTGTATGGAAAAGTTCCCGTATGAACTTATTATACGTATTTTACTGGAAATTGTGACTAAGTTGCAACTGTTGCAAGTGCATTGTAGATTTGGATTTATATTCGTATTTAGTATTTATATTCTCATCATATCAGCCAACAGACGCCGACTGCTGCTAGACATAGTCCATTTAATTGATTAAATTCAAATAAAATTAAAGATTGAAAAATTTACCTAGTCTTGGATGGTACTTGAACCAGAAAATGCCAAAACGGCAGGTTACATAACGAAATTGATTGAATTGATACGATAGTTCTCTACATCAACCACTATCGTATTGGAATGAATTTAGACTCTAAAAATAATCCAATAGAGCGCTATAATTTTAAGAATACTTACTAAGGATGTATAATAATTTACTAACAAACCCTGAAAAAAGAGTTATATGATCGCAAATTTTGTCAATTTCTTTAACGTTACGTTAATTTTCTTTTTCTTTGTGATCGTTTCCTGGCCTTTTTAATGGCTGGCCTAACAAAATACTTCTCTTACAAACATTATATAAGTTCGTTCTTCGGAGCCCAAAAACTTAAACATAATTATAATAAAGTCACGGAATGAAGTGATTCAACTCGGCGTTACGATCGCGTGCCAGTGATCTGCAATAAATAATGACCGCAAAGACTAGCCTTGATTAAAAGGTATTATCTTTTAAAAGGCAGTAAATTAGGTACATTGATGACTAGGTCTGTTTGGCTGTTTGAACTGTTGTTACTTTGAAAATCATTGGTAGACTTCACAATCTTCTCATACACATCAGAATTTCTTCTTTAACAAAATGTGAAACTAATTTTGATAGACCACATCGAGTTACGATATTATACAGGGTCCTTCTTAATATGCTGACACTTTTTTAAGGGGATGTACAGACCATCAAACTGAACAACTTTCTCTATGGGACCAACATTGAAATCGCGTAAAAAAATCTGCTGCCCCATACATTTGGCTCGAGTAGGTTTGCAGTTTTGTATGGAAGAGCTGATTTTTTTTTCGCGATTTTGATGTTGGTCCCTTAGAGAAAGTTGTTCAGTTTGACGGTCTGATCATCCTCTTAAAAAAGTGTCAGCATATTAAGTTGGACCCTGTATAATTTTTTATTCAAGAATCATTACCAAAATTCACGCAAAACATGAATAGCAGTTATGTTCAGAATTTATACCTGACAAATATTTCATAATAATATGATTTTTTCTGTCAATTGTAAAATGTTATAGTGGTGACTATTATGGGTACTTAGTAATAAAAATCAAGCAGATTTTTATTGCTTTTCCAAGAAGGTCAATTCCCGAGAAAGGCCTTTTAAACTTGGCGTCGTTTTGTACATTCGCGGCCACTGATGGACGTAATAAAATTTAGATAAGAAGGAAACAAATCTTACTATGGAGCCATATAGCTAAGTAATATCAGGGCCGATATTAGACATTGTTATTCTTTTCTTGCGAGCAAAGTCGGAGGTGATGACAAGTCTGTTATAAAGCTTAGCGGACCATGGTAATGACCTGGATATTAGCGGATTTGTCTTAGAATGCTGGCACATTGTTGTAATGTTATCGTGTTAGAACCTTATTAATTTAGGGCTTAGGTCGGATTTCTTACCTTTAATAATGTGTAAATGTCATGCTACATGTTTTTATTTATGTCCGGGATTTGCTTTCTAATGAACCGTTTACCCGTGGTACCGATGCATTGACCCATGAAGGGTTCAAGGGTAAATTTATATACCTTTAGTGAAATTAATGTAATCTAGTCTCATGTAGACGACGGGCTCACCCCCCGTCACATTGGACAGAGTTTCGGTAGTACTGGTGAAACGTGGATGTTCCGAGGTTTCAGAATATCTCTGACTACCCCCTCGGGGAATATAGTCGTGAGCATATGCTTATGCTTATGCTAGTCTCATGTAAAATCTCAGCAAATTTTTACACAAAAGTGCTTTCAGAGTTGACAGGGCACTTTTTAGAATCTGCCATATCTTAGTTTCCTATTTATTCTTGATCGAAGTATTTAATACTACTATCCAACTAATGCCCGCTACCTTCACCAGGTTCGTCGAATTATTACTTAACAATACAATTTGAGCTACTTTTCTCTATGTGAATCTAGTTCTCATATTTGATCGATCGATTTAATGTATTTTTGCAGACCGTAGTCATCACCTTTGGGAGGCTTGCTTGGGTGTACCTATAGAGATGCCCCTTCGAGGCCCTTGTATCTAAACTGTTGGATGAATCCGGTTAACGTATCGCACATTAACCGGATCTTTTATGCACTCAAAGGTAATATGATAACTGAAGCATGTAGCACTATCGCAAATAAGGGAAACAAAATAAACAGGGTATAATTAAATTTGTTACAAACTATAGGGCGTGCTTCAGACTATTATAATATCTTTCAAGGTGGAATGACGTGTCAAGTGGTGACAGGTGGGTAACCTTTCACGAACAACAATAGTTAATATTTTCTTTCTTTCTTTACTGCATAAGATACCCCAACTCATCATCATCATCATAACAGCCTATATACGTCGCACTGCAGGGCACAAGCCTACCCTCAGGGAGGGTGTGTGGGAGTTAGTCCACCACACGTGCCCAATGCGGATGGGTAGACTTCTCATACGCATCAGAATGTGTTCTTCAGCGTATGCAGGTTTCCTCACGATGTTTTCCTTCACCGTTTGAGAACAGTCAGTATTACTATTATTATTATAGTACTCTGTGGTAAGTGTGGTATTACATGGCATCTGGTCCGTGCGGATTCGAACCCGGACTGAGGTCCGAGATTGAGTTTCCATAGCTCTCCGCAACGCAACAAAAAGCAAATATTTTTATATATCTAGTATTTGGTCGTATACTAATTGGTTACTAGTTAATAATACATAGTGTACAGTCAGCAGCAAAAAGATGAATACACTTTTACTACGTCGTAGTATAAACATGTATACACTTTAGTATACTACGCGTAGTAGTACTACGCTATACAGTTTAGTACTACGGTAGTACTAAACTGTATACCTATACATCTTTATACTACGACGTAGTAAAAATGCATACATTATTTGCTGCTGACTACATCATCCTGCCCCAAAACCGTTATTTGTGTTCAGCGCAATATTCCATCTCTACCTATATAGCAAAATGCGATTTCCCCTCATCTTAATTAAGTCGTAAATTCAGTGCTCGCTCATTTCTTACACAAGATGTATCCACCCTTAAAAATGAAATGAACAAAAACATTAAAACACCTTTAACCCGCGGCACTAAGCGCATAAGAAACGAGTAGCTAAGACCAAGACATGCAGAATGAATTAAGGAGCAGCAGTAGCAGCTACGTGACCGTACTAGCTAGTATCTAGTAGCAAGTACACTATATCCTAGGGTTACTACACGATTGGAGTTCTCCAAGATTTTTATGGAATATTGAGCCCTTTTCGATATTAAGATCGAAGTTACTGGATGATTGGAATTCTAGATATAGCAGAAATATAGAGCTCCTGTCGAGATGAAGTTCGACCAAACTTGTCAGAAATTCAAATCATTTGGCTTAAGTACCTAAGCGGTCTTAATCATAATAACTTTGTAATATGTTACCAGCAGTGCGATTTTTGAAAATCATACGAGCGGTTCGGCAGTAGAAAGATGCATAATCTCCATAGTAATTCTGTCATTTTCTACTGCCGAACCGCTCGTATGATTTTCAAAAATCGCACTGCAGAGCTTATGATTCCTAGAGCCTAGAACTGGTATGTACGGAAATGATATCAAAACAAAAGCAATTTTTGTCCCTTCATCAGACATTCTTTAAAAATCTACGGTTGTTTTTTTAATATTGTAGACAAGGAAAACTTGACCTATCTTAATTTATCGGGTAGTTTATATCTTAGGTTTTTGCAATCAGGTCAAATAATTCAGAATCTATTCTTGGCAACCCTACAGCCGCGTAACAGCGGCGGCATACTTGAACGAACTGCTATTTGTAACTTGGAGGTGGCAAAGTTAGAGTAACTTGCTGTATTGAGTGCGACATTATAAAGTTATTATAATTATGAATACCAAATTAAACTAGCGGAAGCGAGTGGAGTGGAGATGTATGACTAAAACTTATAAGCAATATTAGTCCTTCCTGCTGTCGTAGACTCTTAGCGGTGATAAAATGATTGAGAATCGCAATTATTTTGTTTGTTTCACTGGACACATATTTATAGGCTGAGATATTTTATGGTCAGTAGAAGGTAATAAACGAAACAAAACTTCTGATAGGCTCAGTAGCGGATACAGAAAAAACTCAAAGTTATCTAGAGCTTGATTTTATCGTAATAAAAAAGTCACATGCAAAGTTTAAGAATATAAGAAATAGCGTGATAATAAACTCTCAATTAGAGAGTGCTTGCATCTGTAAAATTATTATACTTGGATTTAGTTGTCTGTTGATAAACGGAGATTGTAATTTTTTTTTATCGATCAGACGGGAGTCGGGACTGGATGAAACCTAATGTACCTTACCCTAAGGTTGCCATGCGTCCGGAATTTTCCTGACATGTCCGGAAGTTTGGTTCTTTATGCAGAATGAGGGGGGAATCCTAAGAAGTCCAGAATTTTCACACAAATGAAGTACAAGAAATTAGAGAAATGATAAATAATAGAAAAGCAATGTCATCAGTGAACACTGCGTATCCAACACAACAAAATTTTGACGCAAAATTAGAATTTTAAAGAACATTACCGGAATGTGGAATTTTCTCCAGATTTCTTTTTCCTAAGAAGTCCGGAATTTTTACACATATAAAGAAATCAAAAATGATAAATAATAGAAAATCGATGTCATCAATGAACACAGCGTATCCAACACAACAATATTTTGCCGCGAAATTAGAATTTTTAAAGAACATTACCAGAATGTGGAATTTTCTCCGGATTTCTTTTTTTGATCTGGTAACCCTACTTGGACCTTTCTTTGAAAGATGCCTAATCACTCCTGCCGTGAAGATACCGTGGTTGCTTATTACATGATGCGCACTCTGCCCAGTAGCATTCCCACATCTCACAGCACACCCCGGAAGCCACCATCCGTACCTGCAACAATATTGCATGAATTAAACACGGCCACGACTGCGCGCGCGCAGCCCTTACTCATATTAATGGGCAGCCTAGTATGGCTCTATGCTATCCAAGAGAGGTCAGGTTGATGTAAATGATTGTAACAGTGGTTGTGGGTTGACCTTTGGAGTATTCTGCTGTTGATTTTAAGGCAAAATACGACATCACAATGTCGACCATAGAGTAGGTAATTGTAAAACAAAAATAATATGTATACGTAGTATTTTTACTTTGAAATACATTGTCTTAGTAAATAATTATTACGTAGGTAAGCGAGTTTTTGAAAAGGTTATATTTGAAACTCATTCACACAGGCCAAGGAAATTATTAAGTACCTACTACTTACCTAAGTTTTTATAAAATTTTGTAATAAAATAAAATTTTTCACTGTAATTTTTACTAAACCCAGTATATTCTTTTTTTTTTTATCTTTTTCATCTATACGGGCGGAAAGCGTCAACTTTCGTCCCGCTGCGCTAAACGTAGGTACCGCTTTCCGCCTCCGTCGGGGAGAAAAATAGTATACTAACCTCGGGCAGTAAAAAAGAAAGCCTCAGATCACATACTCGTAACATGTTTGTTGAATTACATGAGATCTGAGACCTTTCTTACTTTGTGTGTGTAATTTACTATTTTATGCACATCATGAAAGAAATCTATAGCAGATAATAAGTATATTTTTTATCATCCCGTTTTGTTGTAACTCTAAATATTAAACTTTTCATCCAACCCTTTTTCTGAAGATTTTCAAAATTTTGGAATCTAGCACATGAGATAGCAAATTCTGTTCGTGTGTGAACGATGATTTAGTGGACAAGCGCCTTAATAGAGGAGTGATTTGTAGGATTTAACATGTGGCCATGTACGTAAAGGGGTTACACACAAACTCGGTAAGAAATTCCTTTGTAGAAAAGATAATTATTAATGAAAGCTTTCTCTAAATAAATGTAATAGTTTATGATGAGTGGACAATGTTGTTTGAAAGCTGTAGTAGGAAGTGGATGCTAGGCAAACATGGCTGAAATATTGATATTATGACGACAAAGAAAGCAAAACAAACGCACACATGAACGTAATACCTATACTATGGGTACCTTTAGCTGTAGTAATTTGCGAAATTGTTTGTAACAATTTAGTATCGGACATTGCTATAACATGTTGGGATTGGGAGATACTATAATTTATTCTTATAGTTCGATACAGGGGTGCGATTTTTTTAATGTAATCGGTGAGTTTGAACGGTTTTTAAATGTCATACAAAAGCGTTATCATGCATCTTTCTACTGCTTATTAGTCTATAAAAAATCGCACTACTGAATTATGATTTTTGGAAGTCAAATCAGCAGTAGAAAAATGCGTATCTCTGTAGTAACCAGTCTAGATCCATGAATCTTGTCTTACATTTTCGTTGATTTATTTGTGTAAACTGCAAACACTATTTACGTATAAGTACCTACTTTATAAGATTAGAAGTTTTGTGGAAGGCAGGGTACTCACACGGAGCATGCGTTTCGCAAAGATAAGCGAGCACCAACCATAATAGGTAAAACATGGTTTTAGACTGAACCTTTTACTTTGAATTTAAAAAAAAATCAAGATCTTCCTTTTCCGTCAGTAGACTTGTACAGAATTTAACAATAATACGCGTATTTTACGCTCTTATTCTATTCTATTTTTAAAAAAATGGCTGCCATCTTGGGTATTTGATGATTTTGCCAATGTCTAGTTTATGTAGCAAAAGTGCTTGACGTTGTACGGTAATTTATGTATTTGGTGACTTCAAGGATTGTTTTTCGAAAAAAACACTATCTTGAGCCACCACTGGAGCCCCGTTGTAGACCTGGGAGGGGGCAACCAACGATCGACAGGCGACGCGACCGCCCAATAGCAGATCAACAACGGGACTCCTACGCTCTTATTGTTTAATGCGCAACTAATACTCCCGGTGAGTACCCCCATAAAACAATAGTTTCACACTTGTACACGGTGAACAGTTCTGGCCATAAACATCAGTGCAGCGAGCCCTTAAAGTGGTGAAATTATTAGTAATTTGTGCCAGCCCTGACGGGTGTACCATCACGCCGCTGTGTAAATGTACCCGCCAGCTATGACGTCGCTATATTGAACATACAGGATGTGTTATTGTGAGCTATAATTTTCATAATTCTAAGTAGCAATTGCAGAAGATAGGAGCCCTTACGGGTACGGGATAATCCTACGTTATGAAGACGTAAAAATATTATTTCAAATGAACTAAGTTATGCGGAAGACTGTAATTTTAAAATTTCATCAATTACATTAGTAGTAACTAGGTATTAGGAGTAGTACAAGATTTTAAGTAAGTAAATTATTTATTCAGAATAACAACAACAAACATATAAGCAACATTTTTACCAGAGTTGTTTAGTAGAATATTTTCAAATATAAACATTTATTATCGTATTGCGAGTATATAACTACCTGCCATTTTTTCAAGGCTTGCTTTTCTTCATTCGAATTTAACATTAATTATCATCTTATTTAAGATTTAGGTACGATCTTGTCGGCGGAGTATTTCCCAATCCTGTCTCTTTTCTGTTGGGAGAGATCGTCCGAGCAAAACATACCATGATCAAATCAATTATCCTTTCCGAAAAGGACAAGTACGTAGCACCCCCGATCGACGGAAGTGCATGAAAAGATGTATGAATGTGAATGAGGATAAAGAGGTACCTATGTCAGAGTCGTAGCGTGTAGTGGTCCGTGGTCTCTGACTACCCCCATGGGACAATGGCGAGAGCTTATGTATGTATGTATATCTCTTTTCCGCAAGTAGTAGAGTTTCTAATACCTACGACACGACGTCATGCTCTACTTTCACCTATGCGAATAACCATATCTATATGTCTTCCTCTGCCTCTCTTCTCCTCTTTGTAAGTAAGTAGGTAGTAAGTAAAAATATACAATTTTTTTTTACATTCATTTTCAAAACATTGTTTTAATTTGTTCCTAGACAGGAGAAAAAAAATAGGTAGATACTGGCAATGTAACTCTAAGATTCAATACGTACTGTATCACATTTCATGTACTTATGTAGTTACGGATTCAAGGAGTGAAGTTGCGGTGAATCAATTACCTATGCGGTTTTGTTTTATACGTTTAGTAACGTATCTACCTACATAACATTCTTCCATTTTACTTCGAGGAAGCAACAACTCCGCATTCATGTTGTTATATTTTCTCTAGCGCGCTCCATTCAAACGAAGTTCAACTATATTCGGATATCTAACCAATTAACATCAAAAACACGATCACTAACTTATCTCGGTGATGTGTGTTTGTCAGATTTTCGTTCAAATGTATGGTTTTAAAGTTACAGTAGCACAAATCCATACAATTCATTTCCATACAAATCTTAAATTAATTATAGTATTGAAACTTCATATTTTAATGGAAATCTGACAAACCGTAGGCACTAGAGATAGTAACTAGATGGTGTTGTGTTGAAAGAAGTTAGAGTCTAATTTCATTGACATTGACTATAGAATCAAACTTCAATTTGTATGCAGCGCACTTGCGTGCCTCTTAAGATTCATCATAATGTGTGATTGTTCTTTCTTTTTGAGAAATAAATGTTCTTCAAGTCTAAACCTACTCGACCTAAACGTATGGAACAGGCGATTTTTTCCACATAGAGAAAGAAGTTTGATGGCCTGATAATCTCCTTACAAAACGTCAGTATATGAAATACCCTGATGTATCACCTGTATGAAGGCTGATGATGACTTAAATCACAGATTCCCAAGTTCTGTACGATATGAATTTTTTTTTAAATATGAAGCCGATGGAGATTTTAAATAAACACATTTCCGTATTTATTTATGTGCAGTTATATATCAGAAATAAAATAAATTCGAACGTTTATGGCCCAAATATCCAGGTTACCTCTTAAATTATCCTCCAGGTATTAATTTAGGCTGTTTTTATATCTCTTTTGCGAATCTTTATTACGTTTTTAGAGCGTAAAATTTTATCGTTCATTAAAGCTCGGTTACCAATAAAGTTGTTACAATATTGAAGACCGTTAAATTATCTTCCTTGAATTGTTTCTTCTTTGTTGACCTTCAAACAAAAGTAGCTCTTATTTTTAAAGAGTTAGGGCCTGTTTCACCACTTATGAATAAGTTCTTGTTAGCATATCCGACAGATATTTTGACATAATTTCATTGTCAAACTATCTGTCGGATAAGCTATCAAGAACTTACCCAGAAGTGGTGAAACAGGCCCTTAATGTCTTATTCACTTTAATAACACTTTCTAATAATGTAAATTACACAAAGGTACCTACATAAAACTTTTTGAGTGTGGTCAGTCACGCTCGTAGCACGTTTGTGAACTTTTACCATCATCTCCTTTTACCTTTTCTAGAATTTTCCGCGATTATGTTGCTAGATAGAGGCTAGGTGGTTTCAGTCTGTATTTTCAGTTATAAACTATATAGTTATATACTAGTGAAGTGGAAATAAATAAATATCTTGAATATTGTGAGACAGATCTAGTCCCATTGAAAGTATCAGAATCTAACTAGAACTTGTATAATGATGACTAGACAACTATGTAAGATACATATATTAGATACAAACATCCATGACTCGGATAGGTACAAATATTCATATTCATTCGCGTTCACGGATCAGCTCAGCAGGCAGTGTCACTACCAACTGAGTCATCGGGCCGTCTGAATAAGAATGGCTGCATATAAGCGGAAGATTAGAAGAAAAGGTGGATGGTTTGTGTAAAATAATGATGTGTAAGAATGGTAAGAGATTTGAGTGGATTAGGACGATTATTTAATAGAGAAGTGGACTTATAACCTATGTTTTTTGAAAAACATAACGAGTAACATCCTTTTTTTAATCGGACGTAGGCCCACCAACGTTGTAACTCCTGTAAAAGGATCAACAGCGACGACCACTTGGAAAACGCAATGAATTTAATCAAAGAAGAGCTTTCAGCGATTAGGACAGATTGCAAGGAAGATAGATTCTGAGGTAGTCAGAAGATTCGAACTACTTCAGATTCAGATTAGGTCAGGCGTTTGTTACAGCCATGTTAATAAACACGTTGGAATCATTAGTTGGAATCCTTCTGAAATAGGAGGAAGAAAAATAAATATCCGACTTTCATTGCAAATATCCATGCTTTTCCGATTGCTGTCTCCAGCAGTAGGAATAGCATAGGCTATTAGTATAAGTTATGGTGAATAACATTCTTGACAAATGTTACTTTATAGTAAGTTCGACAGAGCTATGATAATTATCGTCTGCAAAAACTAGTCCTCTGCCATTTTGCCGCTAATACGAATAAAAACTTACCAACCAAACAAACAAACTGACCCCATTGCACATAAACAGGCCGACACCATCCGTTCTTATTAGATGATAGAACTTCAAGCCATTTTCACACTTATTGCGTAGAGACAACAGTTATGTAAAGGGACTTGCTATGTAGCATTAACTGTAGTAATGCTTAGACCGGAGGATCATACTTTATTTATTCAGGTTATACTCGATGTGACGTCACAGTAAGAATATGGAAGTAGACGTTTTCACGTGTGAGCTTTATCACTACTGAATAAGGTATAAATTCGTCCTGTTTGATGACGTTTCCAGCACAGGTTACGAAGCCTTATTAAAAGTTATACTACGTTTGTTCAGTAACAGAAATGAAAGATATCGCAATAACAAAAACTTTTCCATGAAAGGGCAAATAAAGTGTTGATTACTTTATTTAATTGATTATGAATGTTTTATATTTTACGGCTCGATAGCTCATTCGATATTGACTCTGCTCGCTGTGCTAAGGGGCGGTATTCAAAGGGGTATGGGTATTATTGGCGTCTTTTTTTTTTAAGCGGCCAGTTACCAAATGTGGTGGATATTTTAGGGCTAATATTACCTTACTAATTATGTAAACAAAATTATTCTATGGTGTAACGTTTCAGAGATATTTAATTTTAAAGTTTGAAAAAATTACTATACAAAGCTCATTAAACGTTACAAGTTTTGGTTTTTTTACCACTTTTTTTGTTTCTATAGCCCAAATATGCGTGAAAATAATTAAAACTTACTAATTCTGGGCTATAGAAACAAAAAAAGTGGTAAAAAAATTTTTTTTAAACTTTGAACCTAAATATCTCCGAAACGTTACAACATAGGTAAGTACTAAATATTATTTTATCTTTTATATGTAAATTATTAGGTTTTTCTTTAGCTTTAATTTCAAACACAATGTAATTTGTTTATGAATAAATAAATATGAATATATATATATATATATATATATATATTTTTTCATAAGAATGTAAGGTAATATTAGCCCTAAAATACCCACAACATTTGGTACCTGGCCGCTTAAAAAAAAAAGACGCCACCCTCCATACAAGAATTACCCATAGGCCTTTATACAGGAACCTTTATTTTCTCTACAAAAATGTTAGTTTGCATATAGGGTCTTTCTTAATATGCTGACGGATTTTTTTTTCGGATGATCAGGTCAATATCCGGCCCAAATTATATGGAAGTCTGCCCAAAATATACGTTTTTTTTTTCTCGGTTTCTATGTTTGTCGCATACAGAAAGGTTGTTCAGTATGATGGTCTGATCATCCTCTTAAAAAACGTCAGCATTAATAGTTGGACCCTGTATATGAAAGATACAACCGGAAAACGATTAGTAACCCGTTACGCTAATTCCCCATAGACAAACGGACACATAATTCATAAACCGAGGTTTAGAGTTCATTTACCGAGAACTTAATGTCCAGTTAATTGTCGATAATAAAATCTCAATTGGCTCCTCCGACTGAGTGCATTCGACGTAGTATCATTTTGTTCCGTTACACAAGTAACTTTATAATGCAGTTATGGATTAGATACTGGAGTAGGACATACGAAAATCTAGTTTTAAAGTCACGAATCAAATTGCTTCAATCGCTGATGATTTTCTGTACTTTGAAGAGTTCTATTGTTATATTTCCAAAGCGCTTTATCAGATTTTCATCAAATGAAAATGGGACCAATATGGTGGCAACTCCTTCTAAACAAATCAGTAAAGTAGTACCTAATCAATAAAATTCTGATAAATTGCCTCCTTTTTTTTTAAAGTCTGTTAAAAATACGATGATCGAACCACGAATCCATTATAATAGTAAGGTTAGGTTAAGTTATTTCGGAGTTTATGGAAGGAGCTTCCCCGAGGGATGAAACCTGGAGATTGCGCAAATTTAAAGCGACCAAGTTCAATCCTAATCCCATTTCAGTTCTAATCACATTGCAATCCAATTACTATTCAACTGCGCTGAAATCCGCATCGCGCTAAACTCTATGTAACTGACATCCTTTAACGTCTGAGTGATCTGTCAAAACGGCTCTAACGGCTGTGAAGAGCAGTGCCGCGATTAGCGCAATACCAAATGTGTCTATAGTTATGGTTCGTACGTAGTCCAATCTCGGCTCTATCACCGAATATTTACCGCGATTGCAGCACTTAGTTCGTTCGTGAGCCTCGATACTAACATTGCTGACTGCTGACTGGCTAATCATTCCACTACAGCATGAGATATGTATAGCTCTTGCTTACATGAAAGAAGAAGAAATCGGTTTTTTAAATATAATCTACATTAAATTTAATACAAAAATAACATTCAATTTGCATTGGTAACTTGAAATGCGCTTCACCGCAAATCATATTTGAAAGAGTCGCGCTCTCTGTTTCTTCATTCTTTTGCATTTCTCTTTTATTTACTTTTTACAAACTTTTCCATTGCGTGATCGAAAAAGTTTTTCTCCGGGACATCCTTCACAGATCTCAGAACACAATTTTTTTGCTAGGTACTTTCAATCTTGCCAATAAAAGCAAGTATGGTTTTGAATTATTTGTTAACTTCTAAGATATTTTTGTTGGGAACTGGCTTGATATACGAGTACTTCCACACTCTTTGTGAACAGAAACATTATTTTTTTATTTATTTTATACAACGCAAAACTAGAAAGTAGTTTGAATCGAGAGCGGAGTCGAATTATCATGGTTTCAACCTAGTAGTAGTAGTAGTTCGTATGTTGAAACATACGTATTTTTTTCAAAATTTTAAATAATTTGTTCGTAAAATTTAAAATTTATTGAACTCGATCTCAACCCACCGCACTGGCGCACTCACCTGAGCACGTTAGCGCTTTCATTCATTGCTGTAATGATAACAAATATTTTTTCACCTCACAAGCTCGGAAAGGTTCTGTTTATCATTCGAAATCTGAGTGCAAAAGTGCATTTTATCCGCTAGCGTGGAAAGAGTTTTTGAAATTAGAATCTGTCAATTCAATATTTTTGTATACCGCCAATCCACTGAAAATGCTTAGTAACTATAATTTCATGACACTGGCCAGCACAAAAATAAAAACTTTTTGAAATGTTCTTTTTAGCAATTCACTTTTTTTCCTCGCTGTTGTGAGGTGAAAAATTGTGTGTTTCGCTCGGCTGCAAAGTTATTCTGCGTCTCGTACCTTTGAAACCTTCGCTGAGCGCTCAGGATTATATTATTTGAATCCTTCGCTTGCTCAGGTTTCAATAAAAGTACTCGCGCCAAAAAGCAACTTTGCAGCCTAGCATAACAAATAACTATTTTCCTCAAAACTTAAAATGTGAATAACATTAAATTTTAACTATCAAAATAATTACATTATTGTTTCAATTTAATTATTTTGTTATAAATCAGTTGGGGTATATGAGTCCGTGTGGTGTCGGCTAAGAGTAGCACCATCCCATTTCCTCCCGTGGGTGTCGTAAAAGGCGACTAAGGGATCTACCGGAGGATGGGCAGCAGCATCCTCTGAGTACACACATTCAATCCAACTGCGATCGCCAACCCGCCTGCCAAGCGTGGCGATTATGGCAAATTTTTAGGGAGGCCTATTTCCAGCAGTGGCCGTTTATCGGCTGATATGATGATGATGATGATATGAGGTTTTGCGCTGATTCATTAACAGGTTGTAGAGTGTGACACTCATTTACACACATTTTTTTTTTTTTCATTTCCACATGATAAACCATACAAACGAACAGTCTTGGGGCAATCTTTTCAGTATATTTGGGTTTATTGTAAGAAATGGAAAATAACGGACTTACGAAAAAATCTGTTTTAACAACGTGGAGTACGTAATTAAATGTTATAAACAATTAAATTGCGGTATGCCTTAGATAATGATACTCCCTTTAGCCGCATCTGATGGAACACCAGTTAATCGATAGTTAAAGTTAACAGTAACTCGATTTGTACCAGGTTTACTTAATCATAGGATGTCAGTCGTAACATGCTTCCGTAGTTTAAATACGTTTGTGGAATTAAATTGAATTATGTTGTAGTTAATTGAAAGCCAGTGTATTGCATTTAAAAGCTGTTTGTTTGAAGTTAATTTCACGGTTAACTGTTTATAGGTATGCGATATGAAATTAATCCGCTTTCCAGTTATTTAATATATTATTAATTACTAGCTGTTGCCTGTAACCTTCTACTTTGTCTGCGTGGAATTTTTATGCCTAGGTATTCCTCAAGGTTCACGCTTTTTTTTCACAGTCGTTTCAGCGATTTAGCCATGAAAACTTAATGGATAGACAGTGACACATTCGCATTTATAATAATTATTCATCACCATTATCATCAGCCTGTAACACGTCCCACTACAGGGCAGGTGGTTAAATCGTTCTAGGCATAAACCTACCATCAAGGAGGGTGTGTGGCCTTTTGTCATAGAATAACTAATATTCTTATGCTTTTGTCCACCACACGTGCACAATGCGGATTGGTAGACTTCACATACGCATCAGAATTTCTTCTTCGGCGTATGCAGGTTAGGTTAGTGATTACTAGTATTGCAATGCATGGTGGCGACCTACGTGTTTAAATTACCTACACATTGTAAACGTTTCTTAAACAGATCATTACATCTGTAGGTACATAACTATTGTAATTTCATCATATTACTATGTTTCTTCCACTTTTCTTATAACGAAACAGGCAACGTACCACGTAGCTTATTTTTCATAAACGTGACAATAGTAATTTACAATGAGAATTTAGAGTACATTGCTGGTTACTTATGGCGTTAAACTACATAACGTGTTCTAACATTCTTAGTAATGTATCTTAAATTATCATTGCAAGTTACAATGGTCATGTTTATGAAATAGGCCGCAGGCAGTGGTCGGGCCAAAGGCCCATAGAAGGGTGATTGGAAAATTATAGAGGTAAGGCTAGGAAAATAATACCTACTCGAGATTGTGGCAGAAGTACTATTTACTTTAAGCCCAATGATCTAGAAAATAAGCACATAAGTTTTTACTTAAAATCTAAGGGACGAGGGTGGCAGGAAAATTACATAGTAACGCATACTTCACTAGATAAATACTGCAACGATGCACGACTGTACCGACCGACCCCACAATACTTACCCCATCATAGGCTAATATTAGACAAATAACTTCCTACATAGAGGAGAAGAGAGGCAGAGGAACACCTAGACAGAGCTATTTCGCACAGGTGAAACCAAACTTGATCTCGTGTCATACCAGAAACTCAACGCGCAAGCGAATACTCCACCGAGAGTAGCTCTTAAAAATAAGATGATAATAATGAACTTCCTATAAAAGATTATTACCTATCAGTGCATGAAACATAATACCTACAAAGGAAAAAACATTATATCCCTATAAGCTCCTAAGAAACAATGCGCGATGCCAACGAGGTGGGATTATGGCGGATACTACAATAAGATAAAATTACTCTCAACTGGAAGAATCTGCTGATATGTCTATGGGTTGGTAAGTTTACCGGACTGCTAAACAATGGTCCGGTAGCTCCTCGCCCCGAACGCCCTGCCTCATTAACCTGTCGTGAACGCAGAGTTTCACAACTGTATAGATACATCTATGCTATTACCTAGGCTAGTGACCAGCTCAGTTAGATGAACCAGGCCTCGTGCTATGAACGCACTAACTGTCACCCGGCCTCTTGACCGAGTACACACGACGGACATTTCTTGTGTTTGCTGGTTTATGTCGAGTGCTAGGGAAGAGATGTAGCGAACGCTGGCAGAGGGATCATCACCCAGGCGCGGTCGCAGCCTGAAATTTTTGAGGGGGAAGGCGTATCAGCCGTGGACCACTCTCCTCTCACTCACACTCCATACTAATCGATGAGAAATCGAATCTTCGAAAAATTCGATGATTTTTTATTAATTTCGAAAAAGTAAAAAAACCATATCATTCTAAATTGTATTGTGAACAATATAGTAAATTTTCATTTTGTTCCGATTAAAAATGTAAGAGTAAAATGGTTACAACTGGAAAAAAAGGGGTGACTTTAGAGTCCCTTTTCTTCGGTTTTATTAATTAAAATCGATTTCTAGAAAAACCACATCACTTCTCATATCCTGTAGATGGTTCAGTTTAAATTTCAGCTCAAAAAGTGTCATACTTAATGAATAAAATGGTTACAAAATTACCCAAAACCGGCAGGTAGCCCCTTAAATATTTCTGCCAGTGGTGGTGGAGACCGCAGGGCCCTGGGGCATAGAAGCCAAAAACTTCATTAAAGCCATTGGCCGTCGTTTGAGGAAGAGGGGCCGAGACCCCCGCTCCGGTTCGTACCTGGTTCAACACATTTCCCTAGCCATACAGCGTGGAAACGCCACGAGCGTGATGGGCACTTTTCAACCGGGTTCGAATCGAGGCGGGCTCTTCGACTGATCACAGTTTAGTTCTTAATTATTGTATTGTTTAGATTAGGCTAGGTATTTTATTAAGTAGTAGGATTAATTTTATAGTATTGTTTTGTTTAGATTATGGTTACTTGAATAAATATTTCTAGTAAATTAGACTTTATTGCACATTACTCAATTTTATTGCGCACCTTATGATGATTCAGACCTTCAGACCGCGCCTGTCATCACCATTATTTTCAAGCGTAATACTGCCATAATAATTTAGCAGGGACGCCTTGACAAACTTAAAAAAAACAGGTTGTCTAGGGTAGGTACTTACTGCCCAATCTAGAAAACTCTACATATTTCTGAAAAGACATGAGTGGGATCGAATCAGAAATGAAGAGATTCGCAAGAGAACGAGGTTAGCCGACATAGCCCGAAGAATTGATAAACTAAAATAGCAATGGGCTGCACATTGCTCGCAGAACAGATGGCCGATGGGGCCGAAGAGTTCTTGAGTGGCACTGGCAACCGTGTACCGAAAAGCACAGCGTGGTAAATCTTATTGGATGAGGGCAGCGCAGGACCGATCATTGCGGTGATCCTTGGGGAAGGTCTATCTCCGGCAGTGGATGTTTATCAGCAGAGATAATGATCTCTGAAAAGATATTCCTTCACAAGCCTTCTAATCGCTCAAACTTGTAACATACGCCATGACCACGACTATTGCGGCACAACTTTTTGTCGCCGCCCGCTACGGTAATTCAGTTATGGCTGACTTCATTGATTGATGCCTCGCCACTGGTCGCCACGATTAGTGACTTTGCACTGTTATATTGGTATAACAGGTTCACTGTTCAAACTAGAAGCCAAGCGCGACTAATTTTGTAAAAAAAGATTGAAGATTATGATCGATCGACAAATACAAAAGTGTATCTATTGAGGCGTATCTTCGTTTTGTAATTATAAATCTGAAGCATTCCCTTCAGTATGTAACCCGTTTAAGCGTACACCCTGTATAATTTATTGCCAGAACAGGCGAGGATCTGTACATGCTAATTCGCATTGCACAAACTTATCGTAAAAGCAAGTCTGTTATTCGAAGTAAGACGGTTGTCATGCCAAAGCAACGAAAACACAGGTGAGAATTTTGTACCAGGAATAGCACAAAACCTTCCTTGTTACAGTAAAGCAGTGACGCCCTATTCCCCCCGAACAAGACAACGCGCGTGGAGATGCATGCAGGCTCGACAAGGACCTTTGACAAAGTAATGACACCGCAACAGACAAAGGACAACACCCTACCCATCCTACGTACACTTGGGCCCCCCTTCGTAACGATGCAGGGTTGCCAATTTTAATCAGGAAAATGTACCTAGTATTCACACAAATAATGAGAATTATGTGTGGTAAAGGATCCTCCAAAATTATTAATCTGTATGTCATTCGGATATACGTTTTTACGGCGAAACCGGTGAACCGATCTACCTATGTTGAACCTTGAGTCTGGAGAAGCACTTTATTATAGAATAGAAAAGAATAAACAAGGGGCGAGCTTTCCAGCAGACCCGCAACAGTGACAATTCTATAAGATTATAATTTTACGGCATTGACAATAACCCTGCGACATATTCAACACCCTAGCAAAATTTAAAGGTGTGGTTTAGATTCCATGAAACTAAACAACTTTTACTATGGAAACAACATCGAAAAAAACATTATTCGCCGATTGATACAAAACTGTAGTACTTTACTATTATTTAAAAATATTTCGATGTCGTCGGCTCAATAGTGAAGTTGTTTAGTTTGATGGAATCTAAACTACTCTTTTAAATATTAAGGGTATTTTGTTACATCCTGTATACATAAGTTAATTAAATAGCACCCTCAACTAACTCTTGCAGTGACAGCCCTAGGTCCCCTGAATGAGTAGTACCTACATATTGTACCAGTACCTACAAGTTCATTAACTGCTGCTTAGTGGTAACTTTAACTGTATACTCAAAGTTTGCTTAGTTCGAGTTGGTATTGAATTTGTATGGCAGCTAAGTCATTGACATTGCCTTTCTATTCATAGTTGCAAACTAGGTTTTGCTGGGTACTTGTGAGCCATATTACTTGGTGTTATTTTAAAGTACCTACACCTATGAAGAGCTAGAATGTCAAAAGTCCATAAAATAATTAGCTCGAAAATACCTAAACATCTCTTATGATCGTAAATTGAACTAACTTTAGTGTTTATATCTATAGTTTGTGATATATGAGATGACGATACGCTAGAAAAACGAGTGTATGCATCAGAAATTCATCATCATCAGTGGATAATTATGTGGAATGAAATGACGCAGTTTTCTTAAATAAATTAGCACTAATTGAAAAAGAATCAAATTAACTTCTGTATTACTATTTTTGCATGTTTTGGATAAGTAGGTACTATTTATTGTGCGTCGTTTTTAGTTCTATCTGCACTTCTACCTACTTGTACTATTTAATGATCTGTGGGTAAGAGGAATCAATAAACATAATTTATGTAACGTTCTCTCGCCATTAAACTTTATTGTCTCAACAACACGCCACTCAGTATCTTGAATCTTTGTATTTTTACAAGCCTTATTTGTTGTAGTAGAAACACTTTATTGTTATGCGCAATAATTTCAGAATATAGCTTCAGTTATTGCGGTAGAGTAACGTATAAGAATGTAATAAAATATAAATTTATCCTTTAGACTGCGAGTTATAATTTTCTTGTCAGGAATAACCGAGAGTTTTGAGTTTACTTTTGGTTTATGAGCTGTTTTACGGTGCGTATATTGTTTTGTTTATCGTAAATTATAATTATACTAGCTTTTGCCCGCAACTTCCGCCGAGTAAATTACAAATGTTTATACCCCATTTCATCCGCTTAAGGGTTGATTTTCGAAAAAATACCTGTCTTAGGGCTCTATGTCCTCTGTAGAAGATAATATATATTCTAAATTTGCGGTAGCAAAATGGCAGATTCTATTGATTATATTCCAATTCATCTCTTCAGCCGTTTCAGTGCATTCTTTCCGATAAGGTTCCGTGCCTTCCGTAGGCATTCTTGTAGTTTTGTCATGTCTGTCTGTTGGTTTATACAGGGTCCTTCTTAATATGCTAACACTTTTCTCTATGGGACCCACATCGAAATCGCGAAAAAAAAATCTGATGTCCCATATATTTTGCTCGAGTAGGTTTGCAGCTTTGTATGGAGCAGGAGATTTTTTTTTCGCGATTTTGATGTTGGTCCCATAGAGAAAGTTGTTCAGTTTGATAGTCCGATCATCCCCTTATAAAAATTTCAGCATATTAAGTAGGACCCTATATGCCCCACCTCAATTTACTCTGGGGATGGTCTCATTGTTTATAGTTTCTTTAAGTCTGTCTATATGTCCCATCTCAATTACTCCTATTTTTGCACCTATGTGCCGTCTTTCACACAATCTATCCATATCCATCTTTTCTTTGGTCTTCCACCTTATACAACCATACTCTTTTAACCCGACTGCGCCAGAAAGAGGGTTATTGATTGCTATGTACCTAATGAACTGTTTGCATATTATAGAACCTGCAGAATCTTTTATGTCACCTAAAAATCACTTTTGGTTTATGTGATGTATTATTTAAGTCGTGTCAATTCATGTATCTGGTAAATAAATAAATAAATAAAATAAAATATTGTAATATGGCTAATCCTGTTTAAAATGTTATTTTATTTCCAAGTACCACCCCTATTACAGCCGGTGTGCGTGTCCACTCCACTTGTCCGACTGCACCCCGCGGGTGATTGAAGACAAATCGCAGAAACAAACGCGACGGTAGTCCAACTAGTCGGTACTAGTCTGCCGCCGGCCTTACACTGATGGACGTGGCTGTCTGTCAAAGATTTATCACTTCTGAGGATATTATATTGACTATTGACGCCCGCGACATCGTACGCGCCACTGAAACAAACTTTAAATACTCATAACTGTTGATTGAGAAAGCCGATGAAAATTAAATGTGAATTCAAACTAAGCTTTTGTGAAAACCGACATAAGTTCTAGTAATTGTCCAAATGCATTCGATTTATTCATCTTTAATCAATCAAATTAGCCCACATCCTCCATTTCATTTTTTTGCAAATAGGTACTATATTTTCAATGTTCAGAACTGCACACATCAAGTTTACAATTTCGGATTAGGCGCAAAATGCCACAATCGCGAAAATATTGATACTTATTTTTTTCCGAATTGACAAATTCGAATAACGTTACGTTCTCAAAACTTCACGTTTTCAGAACGTAACGTAAGCCGAATTCGCGGCTATGGCGACTTCGACATTCTATTTCTTTTGGATTCCTCTTTCTTGGATAAAAGTGATAAAACGCGTCTTTGAGGTACAACAATTTCTGCAATAAAATAATCGCATTCACGTCACACATTCAGCATATCTTCCATTGTCGATTCATATCCATAAAGCATCCTACTGCATATAAAATTCCTCCTATATCACCCACCCACGTCACGTAAAAGAGCGAGTACTCACAAATCAATGAGCTAAAACCGAGTTTCGATGTTAAAAACCGGTTATAAGATGTTAATCATTACGTTATTTTAACAAGCATTTCGTCACGGTAACGGGGCATTCGAACCGGTTATATAACAAAATGCGTGCACACCTACATTTGTACGTTAATAACTGTTTGTGCACTTGGGTGTTTAAGGGGATACAGAGGACGCGATGTCTTGATTTGCCATCATGAATGAGGTACTTCACACTGCAGAGCTGAATACTTAGCCTGGCCTCTGCGCAAACAAGTTATTTATTTACAGCTCGGTCTCTCACGATGCTCACAGATAACAGCGACAGCATCAAATATAAGCCTAAATACTATTTGGGGCAAGCCGGGTGGCATGATATCATTCTCCACTAGAAGTGATTTCATCAGCGAAGTTTAGGTGCAAATAAATCGTAAATGTTAAATGATGTTGTAAATGATAGCTCT
Organism: Agonopterix heracliana; assembly: GCA_963693445.1. Lineage (NCBI taxonomy): Eukaryota > Metazoa > Arthropoda > Insecta > Lepidoptera > Depressariidae > Agonopterix > Agonopterix heracliana. Next base: position 3,560,218 of record OY856312.1, on the reverse strand, counting down.
GAATTACCTTTTCCGGTTTTTATCTAAGTTACATTTATAAAATCTTAATGTACCTACCTACTTACCTAGTTGTTTCTTTTAAAATTTAAGAATCAAATTAATTTGACACAATTGTTTTACGTAAAGTGATAATGAAACGCAATTGAAACAAGAAACTTTATGAACTGAATCCATGTTCAACACTTTTAAAATTTTAATAGAAGTTTCTAGAAGAACTTGCAAATATTATTAAAATAACTAACCATGAAAGCCATCGTTCGCTCGCTCGACTGCACAGGAAGACTTTTAAATCAATAATATTTTTATTCACCGGAGCTATGCTCTCCTCTTAACAGAAGGAAATGTAGCGGTTTGTCATCTACAGGTTTATTTAATACAGGATGTGTTGTACCTAGTGTTGAATCTATAATAATAATACCTATATTATTACAGTTCTTTATTAAAAGCAATTTATTACTTTGCCTTTTTTCTACAAAGGAAACAGAAGTATGTCTGTTGATTCAAGATATTTACGTAAAAAATTACGATATCTCTAGTGTTTGGGCTTGTGGTAAATGCCCATGACTCCAAATCACTGATTTTTTTATTGTTGTTTGACAAGTTCTTCATGATAACTACTAGATCGATTTGGATGAAAAATATTGTATTTCAAAGTCTAGACCGTTGCATGATGCGCGCGATAAGTAATATATGACGCCTTTTATCTCGTCTGTTCGTGTGATAATAATAAAGACAGCGAAGGCGCGATATCGCTATATCACGCTGTCATACTACGGCCGCTGGTAAATAATTATATTATCTCGCTACGTGCGGATATAGTCGCAGTCAAAATCTTGTGAAATCGGTGTTATGTTTCCGCGCTGTTCTATGCTGTATACCCATGAGAATATGTTTAAAATCCCAAGGATTTCGTTATGCAAACCTACTAACCTAACAATCAAATACAATTAAATATCTTTCTGCAACATTGAACGTTATATCATAATATGATAACTAACATTATCAGATGCAATTCCTACAAACAATGATAGATGGTTTCGAACGCACAGACGGACACACAATAAATTTGCTGCAGGGACCAATTTATTTGCACTTTGTAGTTCTATTGCATTTTACACTTGCGTTCTTACTCTCATTGTACGAAGCTAAGAAGAATCTGCAATTGTTGGGGCCTTGTCCCCGTTCATAAACCAAACTTAAGCACTCGATGATACTAAAAAGTAAGCTTAAGATCTGCCTGGGTTTAGTGTTTAAATAATTGCCTTCGATTTGGCTCGAATAGAAATTTTTGTCGTTTTCTATATCGGCTCCATAGCAGTTTGGTTTGGTGCTTCGGTCAGAATTTAGCTGTTTTCTTTGAAAAATTCGATTATTTATTATTAATTTCGAAAACGTAAGAAAACCACATCATTCTAGATAAATTGTATTGTGAACAATATTGTAAATTTTCATTTTCTTCCGATTAAAAATGTAAGAGTAAAATGGTTACAACTGGAAAAAAGGGGTGACTTTAGAGTCCCTTTTCTTCGGTTTTATTCATTAAAATCGATCGATTCATTAAAATTTCTAGAAAAACCACATCACTTCTCATATCCTGTAGATGGTTCAGTTTACTTTTCAGCTCAAAAAGTGTCATAGTTAATGAATAAAATGGTTACAAAATTACCCAAAACCGCCCCTTAAGAACAAGCATTTCGACCCCTCTGGCCTCAATTGTCGTAAACGCAATTTTTGGGCAAAATTAGTTAATAATGCAGTTTTGTTTATTTTTTTTCGCTCTATTGATCGGTGTTATCCCCTGTAAAAAGTCATTTTTGGCGTTTACGACAATTGAGGCCAGACGCTTATAAACTTTGATTGTAATTTCGTTCAAACATTTTGTTAAATAAATTTTGCCTTTTTTGGAATTCGTTATAAGATATGGATTCCTAGAAGGAGGAATTTAGGAGGTCGAAAAAGAAGTTAAATTGAACCTTGATTAATTCAAAATATGTTGCCCAAGGCGAAGGAAAGAAAAATAAAAATACTTTGGCAAGCAGTTGCAATGTCTAGAGAGCGGCTGCGGACGTGATTGGAAGTTCCCAGAACTTTTATTTATAGGGAAGCATAGGAAAACTTCGATAGCGCGATTTAGAACTTTCTTGTATCTTTTAGAGTTATGTTAAAGCCAACCGAAGCTAGAGTATTGCATTTTTACACTCCCAACATTCTTTAGATTTTTATTGAATTTCGTGTTTGCGATTTTTTAAACGTGATGGTAATATGTTTCTAAGAGCCGTAATTTTACTTTCATCATCATCAGTCTATTGTCCCCGCCACTGAGCAAGGATGTTTGAGCAAAACGCGTTCCAATACATATCTTCATAAACGCATCAGAATTTCTACTCCACCTTATATTATTACGCTAACAAAGTTCGATAAAACCCATTTAGACTAGTGGCTCTGCCCTTTCAACATTTTAAATTAAAATGTATTATATGGCAGAACCATTCAACCAGGACAATCCCCAATGGAAGAAGTAGCGCCTTAATAGATAATCTCTTACTCGACTGAATATTGTTGGTTGACCTCTAATCTTAATCTACAGGGTGTTAGGGTAAACAGTTGCATTACATTAAGGGTTGATTGTACCCATAATACTGAACAACTTTTCATAAGAAACCTATAGGAAATACGCAAAAAAAATTTCGTCTTTTCATATAATCCTTCGATCATCTGATTGCATTTAGTATGGGAATTTCATTTTTTTTTTCAAATTTCAGTTACCGTTTCTTAGGGAAAGTTGTTCAGTATCATGGATAATATCACCCATTAAAGTAATGCAACTGTTTACCCTAACACCCTGTAGAGTCGGAAGAGCGATAGAAGATAGATTAGTATGGAACAGCAGATTTTTTTTTCGCGATTTCGATGTTGGTTCCATAGAGAAAGTTGTTCAGTTTGATAGTCTGATCATCCCCTTGAAAATTGTCAGCATATTAAGAAGGACCCCATAGGAAGCGTGAATGATAATCGAGGATCTATTACTTACCCTTTTCTTCGTCACGGAGCTTACAATTTGTTTATTCAATAAAACGTACAGAGCCTCTCACAATAAAATGTTTTAGTGAAATTCTCCAACGGCCCATAAATGTTAAGAGGAAATGCGGGCGGCATTTAGGCCATACAAAATATTCCCATGTATCCTCCCTGGATAATAAATAACACTAGAGCAAAACCTATAATCTATATCAGCTCTTACCCAATTATACCGCAGTTTTCAGACATCCAGCAAACAAATTATATCAATATAAACAATAAAACAATTTCTCATACTATTCTTGAAAAAATATTAAAATCTCATCAATATTTCATTTTGGAGGAGGACACAGGAGAATACGAGATTTTGAATTTGCTGTGTGTTTGTCACTTTTGCATTGGTAGCTCGTTTTCTCGGGAACAGAGAGATCGGTTAAACACTTATTCTGCAATTAGTCGACTAAACAATCTCTTTCTTGTAGACCGCGTTTCCTCTTAAGGGATACTAAAAGGAAAAGTCCTTTTGCGAGTATTGAATAGGTACACTTTTACTGCAGTCATTGCTTTTACTTACTTCCTTTGAATTCCTTTCTTTATTTGGAAATAAACGAGCGTCCATGGTTTATTACGTCTGAAGAATTCTTCTTGATTTATTACCTAAGTGCTTTGTTATCAAAGTTTTAAGTAGCTTTTAAAATTCAGAACTGTGGTTTAGTACAGTCTTTAAAAAATAGGAACATTTACTATCTTCCTCCATTTTAATCAATCCATACTCAATAGTTAATATTAAAAGTGTATTTGTCTTTATATCTGCTGCGTTTTCGCAGTTAAACCGCAGAACCGAATTTGTTGAAATTTGTTTAAAACATCGCTTTGAATCGAAACGAATAACCTATAATAACGTTATAAATACGATAAATACACGATGTAATTATATTGTTTTGTCACCACCTGTAATTTTTATAATCAACTAAAATCAAAATCACTTAAATGCGTTACTTAACACCTTCGACATTTTAAATTTATATGGAACAACAAAAAATTTTTTCACGATTTCGAAATTGACTTCATAATGATCAGTTTCATGGTCTGGAGCAACCTCTAAAGTACGTACGCAATAAATTTTGCACCCTGCAGGCTTAAGGGGCTACCTCTTGATTTTGGTTGTAACCCTTTTATTCATTAACTATACACTACACACTTACTACTACTACACACTATTACTACTATACACTTTTAGAGCTCAAAAATAAACTGAACCATCTAGACGATATGAGAAGTGATGTGGTTTTCCTAGAAATCGATTTTAATGAATAAAACTGAAGAAAAGGGAATCGCGCGCGCTCCTCGTTCGCATCGATTAGTATGGAGAGTCGTGGTCCAGGGATGATACGGCTTAATATTATTTTATATTGCGCATGCGGCAATTTGTGACCATTCGGTCCGATATGTAACATTTAATCAAAGTTTTGTGAGGTCAGAACAATGATGCCATGTCCCCGGGCGTTATTAAAACGCTAAACAAAGCTGACGCGTTTATCCGCGCCAGTGTGAGCGCAACCCGTAACTGTTTCATTATTTCTTCTAAACTCGATTTGCGCAACGTGGACAGTGTTGTAAAGCCACTTCGAGTTGAGTGTATCGCGAACGTGTTATTTAGTCATTAGTCCATTACTAGATTCAATATAATTTTAGCTGTAATTGTGAGGGGCCTGTGTAAATTCGTTAGAAGACCTAGGAGGTCATGATTTCGAGAGGAAGCCATTAGTCAACATTATTTCGAAATAAATCACAATATCTTTTTATAATTGGCACATTTTTACATTGAACAACTTTTTAGTGCAAAGTCAACATGGAAATCTAATAAAAATACTCAGTTTTTTTGCTACAACGATATTTTTATAGGCCCACCACAAATTCCCGCCGCTGTAACTCCTGTGAACCAGGATCAACTCTGCAGCGATAGGAAACCATCATCAAAATACAGGGTGTAAAATTAAATGCTTAACATATCGAACAGGGTGCTCCAGACCATTAAACTGGACCACTTTTGCTATGAAGCCAACATCGAAATCGAGAAAAATATAAAAATTTTTACTAGTTACTCAACTAAAATGTAGTTGTGAAACCGCTTTTTTCTTGACTTCAATGTTAGTCCCATAGTAGAAGTTGTTCAGTTTGATGATCTGGAAGCACCAGGTTAGATAATATGTAAAGCTACGAATAAGAATGTATAGAAGTGTAAATGAAGCAATGTAAAGAATATAAGTCTACACCATAGACAAATTACTCTAGCGATAGACTTGCCCTTGCATAGAAGCAACATGTTCCACTTGAATGAGGTGTACGCACCTGATTGATGTTCCCGAGTTCACTTCGTCACTATGGCAATGACAGACCGTAATGTGTCATTTTGTGTTGTTTTGTGTGACATGTTGTTTGTTTGAACGAGCGTGTCAATCGCTAGAGTAATTTGTCTATGGTCTACACCATGTATACAGGGTAATTTCATAATTCATAATTCATAATTCATAATCATTTATTCAATATAGGAGCCTGAAGCACACTTATTAAACGTCAATTCTTTTTTAAGCTACCACCGCGTCGGAACGTGTTGTCGCTGTAGAGAAGATGCGGCCAGAAACTCTACTCTAGGGAAGACACTAGACAGTTCCATTACTTTAATGGGTGTTTGTTCTCATGATACTAAACAACTTTCCCAAAGGAACGAAAGGGAAATTCGCAAAAAAATTACTCTTCTTCTTTTCATACAAAATGTAAGAATTTGTTTACGCAAAGTCCAAAAGTTTTCTTGCAAATATTTTTTTTGTTATTGATTTGTTTGCTCTTGACCTCTATCAAGTCCTCAGGCCAAAGAGATCCGAGATTTCCGATAGGTTCCTTAGGAAAGGTTGTTCAGTATTATGGGTACAATAACCCCTTACAGTAGTGCAACTATTTACCCTAACACCCAGTATAACACTGATGCAAGATGCGTTTGATTGCTCACACAACTAAACTGCCTAAGTATACTATTTACCTAACAATGTTACGCACCAGGTTATGGTCCCTTACATAACACCACTTACAAGCAGTTTCATAGCAAATGCCTGGAGTAATGAGAAGCGACCGCGAAGATGTTCTTCGCGAAGATTGAGGCCGCAATTTGTATCGCCTTCCGCGTATTGTGGTTTGAGATGGGCTCCTAAACTGATCCTAAGAAATGGGAAATGGTCGAAGTGCCTGCTTGATGTTTTGAAAGATCTTTTTGTCAGTATTCGAAAACAATTGAAAAAATTATCCTTAAATATTCCAATAGGAAAGGAATAATGTAAAGTTTTTTTTTTAACTAACGTTGAGGAAATTATATTTATTACGTTAAAACCTGAGACAAACAAATAACTAAGTAGTCTTAAAGTGGTTGGAGAGCTGTCAATTTCATAAAAAAACGTTGTCGTATAACACTCGTAGACGGTGTTAATAAAAGTAATGTTTTATATATGGAAAAATAGCTTAGAAAATCTAGTTTGCGTATATCAAATAATATTTACAATTTGTAATATAATTACGAAGATACAAGGGTTTGAAATTTTGTATGAATAATTTCAAAGCGTGATATCTTCGTAATATTATTATAAATTGTAAATATTATTTGATATGCGCAAACAAGATTTTCTAAGCTATTTTTCCATATATAAAACATTACTTTTATTAACACCGTCTACGAGTGTTATACGGAATGGACGGAAACCACCTTAACTGTTTTTAAATACTAGTCAGATCTTGAAATTGTCAGTAAACTCAACAACTAAAATAGACAATTGAAAACAAGGATGATTTTCTAAATATTTGAGACGTAAGAAGTTGATAATGCTTATCAACTTGATTATGCTTGAGGGTCTTACACCCGTATAATTTCTTGACATTTCCTCACTCGAGTGGAGGACAGTTTTGACATAATTTGTGTGACAAAAATGTCAAAAACGTCCTCGACTCGAGTGAGGAAGCCTCAAGGAAACAACTAAGAATACGGGTGTTAGACTATTTATAAATGGACAAGTTTCGCGTATAATCAAACTACTAACAAACTTTTCTGACACTTTTTGCGGGGGGCGAGGGGACTTTATTGAATTACGAATTAACTAATTTTGAATGTAAATAAATCATGAAAACAGTGTCGTGTGAACCCCAAGCGTGATAAGTTGGAATTTATTGTTCCGCAATTGTAGGCTGTCTCGTTTAGTAATAAGGTACCTATAAAATTGTATCTAAATGCATAAGATTTCTTGATCTTGCGTTGGCAGAGGGGAATTGCTAATGCTAGGCGAGTCCCTAGATAAATCGTCTTAAGCTTATAGGTAGGTACAGTTGATTCACATTTCCACAGTCCGATCCTTCTGATCTTGTAATCTGCCCCCTTAAATAAAAATGAAGCTTTTTTTAAAGGACATGCGGCGATAAATGCCAAATATGGTATACTTCAAAAAGAAAAATAATAAAGCGGCAATACCAAGGCAATAAAAAAAAATATCTGACAATTTCACTTGAAATTACCGGTGACCGGTGTTTCCACAATTCACGATATTCCGATATTTTAATGTGTTTTTTTTACCAAAATAAGCATCATAAAAATTATTTAAGGGTCCATACATGATAAATGTAATATTACCTAAATTATAAAATACTATACAGCTGTATATACAACCGTTGACATTTTTTCTATGGCCGGGGCCGCATCTCCTTTATGTAGTACCTAGAATCTTTAATTAGATTAGACATAAGAAGTTAGGCATAATTCTATAACTATCGTATGGACGGACGGTCAGACACCGTGGTAGAGGAGGTTTACATTACCAATTTTGGCACGGAACTGATCTAGTTGTGGCATCACTAAGTTACGACGATGACAGTTTGTCAGCTAAAGGTCCCTGGTAAGATAATATCATGATAATATAGACAGAGACACGGATTCATGCTAATTTCATACTAATTGAATGTTAATCTGACAGTTTATGGAAGGATTCGATGGTAATACGACTGGCTTATGGCAGGCTGACAGGTTATATGCTGAGACTTTTTTAAGGGGATGATAAGACCATCAAACTGAGCTTTCTCTATGGGACCAACATCAAAATCGCGAAAAAAAATATCAGCTATCCCATACATTTGCTCGGGTAGGTTTGCAGTTTTGTATGGAGGGCCTGATTTTTTTTCACGATTTCGGTGTTGGTCCCAAAGAGAAAGATGTTCAGTTTGATGGTCTGATGATCATTCCCATAAAAAGTTTCAGCATATTAAGAAGGACCCTATATAGGCTCCTTCTTAGTATGCTGACGGTTTATAAGGGGATGATCAGACCATCAAACTGAACAACTTTCTCTATAGGACCAAGGTCGAAATAGCGAAAAAAAAATTTGCTGTCCCATATTGGGGTAAATAAATAAATTAACCTTTTACTTCACTTTTTTTTATGTTTTACTTTTTTTTTTTGAATCGACACGGTAAGAAGAAGAAGAAGAAGAAGAAGGATTTTATGATGATGATAATGATAACAGAATACCTAATAATAGGACCGAGAATATGTATGTAATGTAGTTTCGTACTTTTTACGATGAGAGAAGTTAAAATGTCTCAAAGTTTAAAACTTTGAACTTTCGTCTGTAATCAGATCGTCATTGTACTCGGAGGCAATGTTATGCAAATCATCGCGGAACTTTTACTCTTTGAGTTGGCATGGCACATCCATTTCAAACGCGATAAAGTAAAAAGTTTATAGGGTTGACTTTGTTTTTTGTAATCTTATGCTCAAATATTGTGTTACAAATTAAAAAAAAATCATTACATTCATATTTCTGTTAGTATCAAAGTTAATTAACTCCCATGAGCAAAGATATTGACGAAAAACACGTTTTTTTGCGATCCTGCTTTCAATTGGAGCGGGATGGCTAATTGTAAACTTATGCTTGCAAGAAAGAGACGCTTGCACTGGGATATCCTAGCCTTAATAATTGATTAGAAGACAGGTAAGAAATAACTACTTATTAATTGCCTTTAGGAATGCACGCGCATGAATATTAGTGTTAGTACAGTAAACACTTAGGTGTAGACTGACACAGCGTATCTATTTGAGGGGTCCGTAACGCAAGTCCGATTTACACATATCCGAATGCATGAAGTCCGAAAAAAAAAATTTCCGATCCACCAGTATCCAACATGGACGTAGCATCGAAATAACTTGCAGCGAAAGACGGTGCAACGGCGGACGTTTCTCCGAAAAAAAATTCTGCCGAACTTCCATTTGAGACCGAATTCAGGATGGTATTGGTGCTGGCGTGAACCCTCTACAGCCCGGCGGCACACCGTTTGCAAAGCGTAGTGGGAAACCCATCGACATGAGCGTTCGCGAACTTGCCAGACGCGGTGCAGAAGCGCGGCAGCCCCAGCAGCATCGAGAAGGCGTTATTATATTGAGTGCAGTAGAGTATAAGCACAGGGTCTCCTTGGTAAGGGAGGAGGTGGACGACAGTAAGCATTGGTGTCCTCTCTCACTCGCACTCACTCAGCATACCAACATGATGGGCTACATGTGCTAGCCTCTTCTTATCAGTCCGCGAGCCCGTTTAGCATGATGCTGGCTTCATATAGAAAGTTGACGTTCAGTTTGATGGACTGAAACACCTCCTGAAATATGTAACGCAAAGGACATGCGGCGATAAATGCCAAATATTGTATACTTCAAAAAGAAAAATGATAAAGCGGTAATACCAAGGCAATAAAAAAAATATCTGACAATGTCAATTGAAATTACCAGTGACACCGGTGTTTTCACAATTTAGAAATTTTAATGTGCTTTTTACCAAAATAAGCAACATAAAAATTATTTAATGGTCCATAAATGATAAATGTAATATTACATACATTATAAAATAATATACAGCTGTATACAACCGTTGGCATTTTTTCTATGGCCGGGGCCGCAGCTCCTTTACACCCCGTATATAGGGTCCAACTTAATATGCTGACACTTTTTTAAGAGGATGATCAGACCATCAAACTGAACAACTTTCTGTATGGGACCAACATCAAAATCGCGAAAATGAAATCAGCTCTTCCATACAAAACTGCAAACCTACTCGAGTCAAATGTATGGGACAGCAGATTTTTTTTTCGCGATTTCGATGTTGGTCCCATACAGAAAGTTGTTCAGTTTGATGGTCTGAACATCTCCTTAAAAAAGTGTCAGCATATTAAGAAGGACCCTGTATACACTGAGTTTAAATAAAAACACTTGGCAACCCTAACCCACCTTTTCTCGAATGGAAATACAAAATGCCAATAATATGGTAATGTAAAGACAATATTGGAGGTGTCCTTCATACTGAACAATATTATAAGTATACTACGAGATATGAATGAATAAAAGATGTTTTATTCGTAAGCAAAATAAAAATGAGTTCTATTATAGTTGTTTAGTCAGTGAATAAATAAAAAATACATGTATACACGATACAAACATTATTTTCATCAAACTGAGGATACTTATACCCACAATTTATACCCACAATCAAAGATCACAAGTAATTTAGATCATAAATCCTTGAATACAGAAGACGCATGCGCCAATGGCCTCTTGCGTAAATTAATGATCAACAAGATCATAAAATTACAGCTAAAGGTAGATATAAAACCAGATATACCGAAATTTTGAGATGGCAACCAAGCGCAGTTTCAATCTTTGATAAATTTTACTGTGTGTTATCTTTAGTGTCCACTAAACAAAAAAAGTAGCTAGTTTTGAGTGCATGTGGGATTAATGTCATTTTGAATTTTATTTGTGGCTATTCAAATCTAGCTAGACCAAATGAAAATGGGCTGTAAATAACCGAAAGGTTCATTTTCATTCGAGAGATTTTAAAACGCATGCTATAGCAAAGGGAGTGAAATAAAAGTCACGTTTGGTGCATATCAAATGATGAATTTCATTGTTTTGAAGCAGGGTCGGAACAGTCACTAAATTTCATTGGTATCCGAAAGGCTTATTTTCATTGGCATGCATACAAAGGCTTCTATTAGGGAGTCCCCACTCGCATAGATATCGACTGATGAATGTCATTGGTCTCGCGTTAGGGTTGAACCTCATTTTAATCACCGCATCGTATTTTTCCGTCGCTCCATCCTTTTCTGTCACTTAGGAACGTAATTTGCGATAGCACGGCCGCGTGCGATCGCGTTCCATCTATCTTACATGCTCTAGCAAATGACGTTCCTGAGTGATAGAAAAGGATTGAGCGACGGTAAAATTAGATGCGGTGCTGTGTGATGTAGTTCAACCCTTACCCCGCCTGCGGGGAATCCCAGCGTACTGCGTATCCACCGCTATAAGGTGACGTTAGAGGATCTCATTTCCTCTACGCGTTGACTCATCCAGTACCTATAAGACTATAACTCGCTCACAGAACCAGTATCCTTAGGGCGCTCTCAGACGTCATGCAGTGACACGTAATGTGTATCGTGCTCCAATATCTTAATCTCGCGTTAATGTTTATTTTACGATTTAACGTTCATTTGCCCCAGGCTGTGGGGCAGATGGGGCATAAATAATCTGCCTCGTTTTATTGCAGTTTATGTTTTATTTCAAGTTTTAGCACGCTATTTCGCAATGCGTTTGTGGTATTGCCTGTCTTAAGTAGGTAGTGAAGTATTCGTCGATGGTGACACATTTTATTTCCTTCTGTAGTTTGGTTATTCGAATAACATTTTATGAAAAGAATAATTAGGTACCGGAAAAGCGTCGGCGGCGCGTTGCGGAGAGGTATGGAAACTTAATCTTGAGGTCCAGGATCGAATCCGCACGGATGACAAGGCGTGTACCAATAAGTTTGTCTAACTAATGTACGTAATACCGACTGCTCTCAAACTATGAAGGAAAACATCGGAAGGAGGGTAGTCCTTTGCCCTGGAGTGGGAAGTATATGCTGATGATTTTGAAACTCAACTTTTTAAGATCGAGCAAAGATACGGCTTATTACGTTCGATGTGCTTCTAGGATCAAACTGATTAACTTTTACAACGATTACATCGAAATTTCGCAAAAAACAGCTGTTCCATAAAAGGCGTCAACACGTAGGTACTATAGCTCGGAAAATATGGAACAGTCGATTTTTTTAGCGACTTCGATGTTAGTTCCATTGTGAAAGTTGTTCAGTTTGATAGTCGATGGCGGTGTCTTGCTAGGTACTACCCTAGGGGAGCGTGTCATTTTTCTATGGATAGCATTAGGTACTACCAGTCTTCTTACGCAATATATGTCCCTAGTTCTACTTTTGAGCTGTAAGAAAACACGAATACCTTATCACATTGTTGAAACCGTTTTATCCTCAAAAAGGACTTATTAACTCTTAAAACCCGCTACTGACGCCATACCATACACTATAATTAGACACTTAAATCAATCTAAAAATAACATAAAATCAAATACCAATATATCGACTTCAATAGCAAAAACGACTAATCAAATAAATCTATTTAGTAAAAAAACTTGTTTCGACTTATTCAATCGAACTATCCATACCTTAAACAGTATTAAACCACGTTTAATTACTTCAAAACAATCTTTAAAGTTTAACGATCTAGGTACGTCCATATTTGCGTAATAGTTAATTCGCATTGAGAAAGACATGTTAAGGCTTTGTAAGGGACCGCAAGGGCCACTGTTTGAGATAACATCTGCATAAGTATGCGTATATGAGAGTTTCTTTGGTCAATTCTGATTCTGAACAATTCAATTCAATTCAATTGTACTTTATTGCACACCAAAACAGAACATAGATTTATTCCAGACAACCTTAGGGTAAAAATAGGTAGGCGGTGTAGCTTAAAAGAAAGCAATGGCTTGAGTGTATAACAATTTATTCGGCGAACAAACTTAATAATATTTATAGAAAATTATAAGTACATAACATACCTTTATACAACACACTCCAACGTCTGCGAAATACTGCACTGGATTCTGAAATAACAAAAAAATCATCTTGGTTTATAGTGCTCAATTATTTGTAATTGTCTGTATTGTCTATAATATACTTTATTTCCCAGGAAATAGGAATGTAAGTAAGTGATTTTTTTTCACTAATGTGTTTTTTCTCAAATAGTTAGGTAAGTTATATTTGCGTAGGTACCTATTATACCTATTATTAATGTTAATAATATATTATGTTTTCAGCTAAAATCCGGTCGGAAAATAGCATGTCAGGAAGAATTAGTCAGCAGATCTAAATAATATCCATCATCATGATCAGCCTATGCATCGTCCACTGCTGAACATACGCCTCTTCCAAGGTCACAGAACTAAAATATTCTACCTTTTTCACCTAGTCGTTCCCAGTTACCTGTCTCAGGTATTTTAAAGACACTTATTAACAATGACCTGAACAATAAATTATGTTCATCGTGATACAAAACCATTACGGGTACATAAACTGTGGGAAAAGTGTCATAAATATAATTTTATTACGTGTGAAAGAGACAATTATACGACAAATAGCTTCATTAGTGTAATTTAGTTGGCACCGTAGAAAGAGAAGGAACTAGAAGGAAGCACGTGTCTTGTCATATTCACTCAGTAAGAGATACACACAGCAAATTCGCTCTAGTTAAAAAAGGAGATCGCTAATTATTGCTGTCCTTATCGACGTAACCACTTTTTTGTTCTACGACGGCTGTCTGACTCCGGAGTCAGACATCTATTTTCATACAAATTGTATAGGATTTTATGACTATCGCCGTCCCATACGCGGTTACACTGATGTTCCGTCTACCAGCGTAAGCGAAATACTTCGCCTATGGTTGGCCCAATCATTAAGTCGTAAGTAAAAGTCGGTGTTTTAAAAGCAATAAGTAGGTACCATGCCAACATTCCTGAGACTCTGAAAAAAAAAACGTTGAGTTTTTGAGAACGTTTATGGGCATTTGAAAATGTCTTCATTAAGTATAGTCGACAAAGTGGAATCATGTTTTCACAGGCATTTGAGTCCTGGAGAGCGATTTTTTGGCTGAGCCCAGCAGTTGAAAATTTTAAAATTACTGCGGTGATATACATCTTTCTACTGCTGATTTGACTTTCAAAAATCGCACTCCTGAAGTATGATTTTTGAAAGTCCAGACCATAACTTCAGACATTTTTTCGAAATCCTTACACTTAATTTAAGCTGTCTGAACTTGAATATGAGCTTGTCTTGAATATTTAGAGTCAGTCATATGATAAAGGCAAACAAAAACACTCTCTTGGTAATAAACTTCGATATAAAATGGGAAACCTTCCAAGCGAAGTGTCAAGGATGGCCCTGACCGAGGACTGACCTAATGATGTAATTTGTAACTGTCGTAACCCCTGACCTACATGTCAGGCTGGTGATCCCTGGGGGATCCGGCCTGGACAAGTAATAAATTATATGACAGTTATGTTGCTAGAACCTTTCTAAGTAGGTAAAAGTATCATTTATTAAGAACAAGAAATACAATGAAACTAACTATAAATAACCTTAAAGTAATAAAGAAAAGATAAATATACATAAACCTTATAAAGTAATAAAAAGGAAACAAAGACAAAAAAGGGATAAAAGTTGTTTATAAACAAAATAAACCTTGCAAGTTACCATTACTCACTCCCACTGTATTCTGTAAACCAGGAACAATAACAGTGACTATTGAAAACACTAGAGTTAAATTCAATTTAATTCTAATTATTTATTTCAGACAAGGTGTCCATATAGTGTTCATCATCATCATCTCATCTGATAGACATCCACTGCTGGACATAAGCCGCCCGGATCGGCACAACGACCGGTCCTGCGCTGCTCTCATCCAACTGGTTCCCACTCGAGAACTTTTCGGCCCCATCGGTTCTGCGATAAATATGCCTCGCCCCGCCCATTCCCACTTTAGTTTAGTAATTCCACCATATAGTGTTAGTATCATACACTTATAGTGTTAGTAACAAGGTATATTTTATTTTATGCAAGGAATGGAGATATGGAGCTTCACTTCACCCTGAGATGCGACAGTGGAGTGTCCCAACGCTTAGGAGGCCATTGGTGCTGGTTTGCAGGCCTTGCAGCCGGCGCAACATAGAGGCGCACCATTTTCTCAGTTTTGCATAGATTCCTCCGTGTGAGCGTACGCAAACAATCCGCAAGTAATTGTCTGACACTCAGTTGCACAAACGCTCATTTTTTCATATTTAAAATTTGTGTGACAATGTCAGATATTTAAAAAAAAAAAAGTTAATCCTGCATTAAATCTCTTGCTGTCACTTTTTGTCTTGTTGACGTAGCAAAAGCTAGCAAGAGATTTAATGGAGGATTTACTTTAATGGGCGTTTCTGAACTGAGTGTTAGTGATTTGGGTTTATATGCAATGAATGTGCAGAGAGCCCGTCTCAGTTTCTTACCGCGACGATTTTATTCAAAGAAGGAGAAAAGATGTACGTATTTAAGCTATATTTAAGCAATTGAAAGCGATGACTGATTTGAAATTATTTCACTTTCAGCAATGATAGTTCGTACTTATTCCGTGTCTTATGATCCCGGTGAGATCCCTCATTCTTCTAATATTGAGCCCTGCAGTCAGCTAACGCAATTCATCATTATTGAGCCAATTCTCATAAATTATCAAAATCACATATTATAAGTAAACGCTGAACGACTTAGATAATTTGACATAAACGAGAACCGCAATCATATCTAAATCACAAATCTTGTTAACTCAGCTTATAATCAAGGAGGTAAAATTATAGGGTAGTCAAGGCAGAGTTTAGCATAATTTATACAGTCATGTCACAATATCCATTCTTTCTAGTCATTATTAGGAAATCATTAATGTCATTAGTATATTTACGGGCAACATTATAACAAGCATTGTTGTATTGTTGTAGTTTAAGAAGTAAGGTACAAGCGAGTGAGTCCTAATACGGAGAGCGTCAGTGGTGCGTTGCGGAGTGGTAATCAATAATCATGGTCGCTCAGGGTTCGAATCCGCACGGAAGACATGCCATACCATTTGAGTTTTTCTATCTTATGTACGTAATACTGACTGTCTTCAAACGATGCCATGCAGCGAGCAGTGTCATTATGGGTTCGCAGTAGCTCGCTTCATCTTCGACCCCATCTTTGTCCTGAGGACTAGATTGAGGTCAAGAGAAAACCCACTGATAGTAAAAAAAAAAAAATCAGGATTTCAAGAGGAAATCCGCATAGGCCTTCCTCATCCAATCACTTTTCACTACCTTTCTCTCGTTGTTGGTCAATACACTACGCCTGCCAGTTCGTGGTCTCCACTCTAGGACCCCGACTCCCCACCGATTGTCAGTTCTTCAGCAGATATCACCAGCCTATTGCCACTGATTACAATGATGGTAGGTAATACGATTAGTCGACCTGACCGAAGAACGTGAAATTAATCAGGTTTACTACATAAGTTTCATTGTACTGATTGGACGTCAGTTTTTTTATTTGCTATCGTTGCTAAATGATGACCGGTTCGATGACCGTAATGAATGTTATTAAATGGTAATGATTGAGTAACATTGATTTTAAATTGGTTCTGATCAAATTGAAGAGCCTCAGATTTGCGATCCAATAGACTGAAGAAGGTACCTAGTATCGACAATGCATATTTTAAAGTCACTTCGAAGGATAATGAATATGACACACACACATGCATTCTGTTTTTTTTTGGTATGCAGCCATTATCATCATTATCAAAACTAGATACTTTTTTAGGCTGATAATCTACAGGGTGAAATTGAAATCATTAGCATCCTTTTAAACTAAGAGTCTACCCATCAAACTGAACAACTTTTACTATGGGAGCAAACCAATCGGAGCAAAAAAAAAACATCTGTTCCAAACATTTGAGTCATGTAGGCAGCGGCAGCGGGTGCAGTTTAGCATGGGACAGCAGTTTTTTTTTTTTAGTTTGATAGACTCTTAGTTTAAAAGGATGCTAATGATATCAATTTCAGCCTGTATAATGAACCATGCCGTCCTTATGACGATTGGCGGTTACTATTAGAGTATTTTCAAGCCACCTTACCAGGATTTACGTCCAGGCTTATCGAAAAGGTACATCGCCATATAACCGAGACCGACTTCTTAACTTGCCTTTCGAAGCACTTAGGCACTCGAGATGAAATACCACTAATATCAATTCAAATTGAAAGGTACATCAAGATGAAATCAGATAGTCATTCTAGCAAACTAAAAAACTAAAATATCTCCGTGAGCTTCCTCTTTACACCACACTCTAAAACCTAGTGCTTACGAAAAGCTAATATTTTAGCAGCAAGGCTACTCAGATCATGCTACCGTCCCATTACTGCTGCGCTGCGCCCGCGCAGGCCGCATGTTTACAATGTAAATTGCATGTCAAGCTGCACCAGTTTCTGACGTGGGCTGCATTATGTAAGGTTTACACTTTGTTTTAGGTTTCTTGTCATGTGACCGATATAATCTAGATTCTAGATTTTATACTGGCCTATTTATTAGTACCTACCGCACAAATGGCGTTCCGTCAGATGGCGGTGTAACTATTCGAAAATTGTCTGACAGCAGGTTGACCACTAACTTGCCTCTACCAATCCGCACTGGGCCCGCGTGGTGGAGTATGGCCCACTCCCCTCAACCTTATTCGTGAGAGGAGGCCTTTGCCCTGCAGTGGGATCCTACGGGCCAATGATATTAATGTTACTACCTAAGCTCACTGCTACGCGCTATAACTTAGGTACCTACTTACCTCCACCTTTCTTAGAGACTTACTTACTGCACAAATATTGATGGTTCTTTAGTCAGACTATCAAAGCGAACCATTTCATAACGTACTTTGTTTATAACTGTTGTTATAGAAGAAACATCTCTGACCTATGTCTCTTTCGTTTTCGTCACAGTTTTGTTACACTTTCGTCACAAATCCGACAGGCTTATCGCTTTTTATCCATATACAAAATAACTCTAGACAGTAAATTTTCAACCTTGTTTCATTGTAATAAAGCGTGACAAGATCTTCTTTTAGGCGTTTGAGATGATCGCTTCACCGTCAATAATAAATAATAATCGATTTTAACATACCTACCTAACAACAAATTTGAACCGACTAGCTTCCAAACTAAAAAGGAGACAATAATATCATAACTTCACAACCGATATTTTGTATATACCTACGCACCTACAGGAACATGATTTTAATATTTTTAATGATCAAACAAGACTTTAATATGATGGTCTGAAAATCTCCTTAACAAAAAAGTCAGCATTTATAAAGGACCCTGTAGTTCCATAGGGTGTAAAATTAAGTGGGTTTCAAGCGGACAACTTTTACTACGGAACCAACATCGAAATCGCGAAAAAAAAAAAACTGCTGTTCCATAGAACGTCAACGGCTACTCGACCCAAATGTATCTATAGAACAGCAGTGCGATTTTTGAAAATCATACGATCGGTTCGGAAGTAGAAAGATGCATAATCTCCATAGTAATTCTGACATTTTCTAGTGCCGAACCGCTCGTATGATTTTCAAAAATCGCACTGAAGGAACAGCTGATTTCTTTTTCCAATAGTGAGAGTTTTCAGTTTGATGGTCCCAACATTCCTAAGAGAATAAACATAATATAAACATATACTCGACTCGACTCCCATCTCTTATCCGGAGTGAGCAAAAACTTTGCTACCAACCACCCATGAGAACATTCTATAAAATACAAAGGCACGCAAATATGGGTGCTTGTCAAAGGTCAATCTCGTATGGTTATGTAACCACGCGTGGCCCGAGGATCGCAGTCTTACAACATACGTTTCTTGATTAATATCTTTTAAGATTATGGAGAATGGAAACGTTTCGGCAGTACAGTAATACCATGTTATACTCTTACCAAAGAGATTTATACCTAAGGGCGTCCTCTGCGTGATGCGGAACCCGCGCTCGGGTCAGCATAGATTGCGGCTTACCCATGCATTGCAAGAAGCTTTGTAAACCGCAATCTATGACGACCCGCGGGTCCCGCTTCAGGCAGCGGACGGGACGAACGTCCTAAAGCCATAGAGGGAGCCCACCTATTGCAAGGTGTTCACCTTTTTTGATGTGCTAGCGTGTGTAAAGTTGTGTAAGTAAAGTCATAGTTGGTCATAGATTGTCATATGTGGGCGTCCACGCAAGAAGGGACCAGTTGTCGGCATTTTAACCCACCTTTTTTTATTTTTCCATATGATCACGTGACTGATCTAGATGCCGAATCTAACTTTAACTCAAAACCGCGGACGCCCACATATTAATATAAGACAAAACACACACTTAGCACGTCAAAAAAGTGGACTGCCGCATAAACAATAATATAGTTCCATTCACCTTTAATTGTTTACTATGAGAGGTTGAGAGACTACCTGCACAAGTAAATTGGTGCAGAATCTTTGATTTAGATTAGAGAGGTCCTTGATCTTAGACTCTTACCAATGTAACTGCGCACATGAAAATGGATGTGCCACCATTTAGGATGTGCCACGTTCGCTCGCTTAAAATCCCTTGCTGCTACTTGCTAAGTGTTCGCGCACTTGTCGCCGGGCGGCAAAGCTTCCGTCATCTCGACTTAGAGCGCGATAGAAAAAAGATTTACTAGCAACCAAATTTGCACCCTTTGACTACCACGCATGATGGATTTTTGATTACTATATGACTTCTGCTTGTGTTTCGATTCTACTCAAAAAGGTCTTTGGTCTTAGCTTCTACTCAAGTACCTATTAATAGTATTCTTTGCTACCAGGGTGCTTCGAATTCACTGGTGTGGTCTCATTTTTTCCCTCCGTAATAAGCAATGTTTCCCTGAGCAAAGTTGTATTGGTCAGTTCCAAAAAAAAAGATGTTAACTTGTTTAGGTTTCGAGGATGCATTGACATTCCAAGTTCTGATAGGCAGCTTAGCCTTTCCTCGATAAAAACATTGCAAAAGAACTATAAACATAAGTCACTTCGTAATAATATGGAGATGGGTGGATACGAGAAGAAATTTTGTGGTTTATTCTAGGCCAGAAAAAACAAAAAATAGGGTTGTGGCATTCTTATAGGTAACATTTTTAGTTACGCATGGGAATTTATTGGATATTACGACGTTACATCTAACTCATTTATTATTGACAGAGTAATCTACGATAGCCAATGAGGAAGTCTCGAGCCACTCCTTAACATCTAAACCTAACTTATCACGAGATCTGATATCTTTCCAGTTATAAATTCTGGATTAAATGAAGTCATGCGATTCCAAAACGAATTTACTAGGGATGTTATTGGCATTAAAATATCCGTTACACAAGAACAAATTCCGTAACCAAGCCTAAGGATAGTCAAAAAGAGTATCCGAAACCTTGCATCATTCTAACTCTGAAAGCGTATCCAAAATCAAATACATCCACACGTCTAATTACGCTTTTTTTCCAGTGTATGTGGTAAATGGTAAGCAGATATTTATTGGTCGCCACCTACTACAACATTCTTATCTCTACCATATAACTAACGCGTCTTATAAATTTTTCTTATATCAAAAATAATGTGCAAAAACGTTTGATTTGATGTCTAGATATCCGACTACAATACAGTAATGTGTCCGAAAACAAACTCACATCCTCTGCATTCCAAATATTTAAAGGTGAAATGATTTAAAACCGTTATATTAAATTAAACAACACGCTTAACGATTCTTTAAGGTGGTTGCAGAGTTGTCAATTTCATACAAAACTTGGTCGTAGAACACGCGTAGACGGTATTAATAAAAGGATTGATCTGCTTTCTGCACAAAACGCTTTTCCGCCTATTAAAGATTCAACACAATATGGATTCCGCGCAACTGACATTGAACACTTCTCTATTCCACGCAGTATTCAATTTTACACAAACGCGTTTCTTCCTACTCGCGATTGTACACAATATTAATTCCACGCAACAGTCTTTCATCACATTCGCTATTCCACGCATCTGTTATTTTTATACAATCAAATACAATTTAATAATATAATTACGAAGACTTTGAAGAAGAGGCTTTGAAATTTGGTATGAATAATTTCAAAGCTAGATATCTTCGTAATTATATTATAAATTGTAAATATTATTTAATGTGCGCAATCTAGATTTTCTAAGCTATTTTTCCACATATAAAACACTACTTTTATTAATACCGTCTACGCGTGTTCTACGACAAAGTTTTGTATGGACTGAAACCACCTTAAGAAATAAACATTAAAATTAAAAGACAACCGCTTCGGCGTTCGCCACGAACTGTGGCCTTAAATTATATGTTTTATCGAAACCGTCGTATTGAAGTGTCCAATTGCATGGTCTTGTACACAAATTTACGTTATTACGTTTCTTTAATGACTTGCAATCTTGATAATTAAATTGTTTAACCTCTCAAATCCCTGCTTTAAACGATAAAGTAATAATTGAGAATAGACAGTTGTGCAAACAAGATCCAGCTCTACATCCAGCTTCATTCGACGCCTTTGGTGTTCTATTTTATCAATCAATCAAGGCTTTTAATTACGAAAATGCAGATTCAACCAGCATGAAGTAGGTACGTTCAAGAAATAGTACGAGAAGTACGATTAGTAGTTATAGTACTTATATGAATGACGTCATCATGAAATATCTCCTCTCTTTCGTGAACACATTATTTCTGAAAGGGAGACCAAGCCTCAGACCGGCGTGGAATTATCAATTTTAACCAACTTTAAATTAAAAAAGGAGGAGGTTTTAGAAGCGGTGATCATATTGATTGCAATGAATAGGTAGGTATTCGGAAAATATCAGGAAGACTGTTGGGTTTGCTGCCAACACCCTTTGCTGATGATAGGTTGATGATGTTGATTGATAACACGGAGAAGTGTAAATGTGTATATTGATGATAATTGCTATGATAAGATATAATGATATTGATAGTTGCTATTGAGCACACGCGGAACGCTTGATAGTCCGGAATGTACTGAATTAACAGTTTATAATTATTTACTTAAATGCTATGAATCTGTGTCGCGGTAGGCGCTGACACAAGCTAAACTGTACGGTGTGTTGGACCGTACATATTCCCGAGGGAAAGAAAGGAAAATGCTAAACTTAATTACAAATGATTACAAATTATGTTACCTATAAAGCCAAGTTTCAAAGCTCTTAAAGTAACTTATAAAACATGATAATATGATTAGCTAATTAAATTAAAGTAACTTGTTATTACATTTATGAATAAAGACTTAACTATTTCAACATAACAAAATCATAATAAATAAAGACTTAAATATTGCAACTTAATTAATCTTAATAAATTGATTGATTGATCACTTTTCAGTGGTGAAGACTGGATTCCGATACACCGGCGATGTCGCTTTGTTTTGTCTGGTCGGTGCCCTGGATACGCCGCCGTCGACCCTGAGCAGGACTGTAGGTCCCGCCAGAGCGATCCTCCGCGCGCGCGCTCTCTGGTAGACATTCACTGTTGTAGCGGCAAGGCGGCAGCGAATTTGTCTTGATATTACCTTTCTATTGATAGTATCGAACAGCTGGTTGTGGCCATAGATTGTGAACTCATCACTTTTTATCACACAACCTTGCCCCAGTGACACGACCCCAGCCTTGCTTAGGTGTTCAAGTGTAATATGATAGTCGCATACAATCCATATCCACCTGTTACTGCATTCCATGATTTTCGAATTGCATTTGTTTGCATTCTTTTCTGTTATGCTTGCTGATTTGTTTTATGATTTCTTATGTCATGTTTTCTTAATCTCGTTTTATTCTGCTTCTAGAAGTTGATGTTTGGTTTTCCAACAGGAGCCAGATGCTGATGATTTCTCGTTCTAGTTCGATATGTTTCTGGTTTTGCTCGTTGAAATATTTGTCGATTACGCCGTGCGAAGAATGTGTGACGTAACTGATTCTGTTGATAAGGCGGCCAGCTCTCTGTCTGGCGTGCGCCTGGTGCTGACCATGCAAGACATGATTGAATTGCTCTGGTTTGTAGTTTGCTGTTACATTGGTATGTTTTCGTACTGCCACAGAGGATCCACCCTAGGCGAGTTTGCTGTGCAATAGGTGAAAGTTCATCTTCTTTATAAATTCCAGGTAATATTATGTTGGAGTATATATCTGCCCCCAGTATGATATCTACAGGTGTGCTGATATTGAATTCAGGATCCGCTAGCTTCATATTTTCTACGAATGTCCATGACGGCATTTGAAAGCTCTGGTTTGGCAATTGCTTGATCAATTGATTCATGATAAATGCAGGTGTGTGGAAGGAGTAGCTGTTATCCTTTGATGCGCAAGTTATATTAATGACTCCTTTGCAGGTAATCTCTTTCGCTCCAACCCCAAATACAGATCCTTTGCATCCTTGTCTTGGTAGTGATAAACGTTGTGCCGCATTTTCTGATATAAGGCATGCTTGTGAACCTTGATCTATAAGTGCCCTCATTTGCTTGTAGGTTCCGTCCACTGCTTGGACTTCGATTATTGCAGTTGCTAGCAATATTTCATTTGAATAATTTTTCTGTGAAACATGTACATTATTTCCGCTGAATTGCTGTTGCTCTGCCCCAGATTTTTTGTAGAACATTTGATTTGTTTTGTTTCCTGATTCTAGTACAAATGCTTCGTGTAAAATTGTGTTATGATCACCGTTGCAATCTCGGCAAGTTTTCGTAGAAATGCAAGGTTTTCCTTTGTGGTTGAACAAACAATTTTGACACAGATGTAATGAATGCACAACTCGTCGTTTTAGTTGCGGAGATTTCTTCAAAAAACTTTCGCAATGATATAGTCCATGATTGTTGCAGCAGATTGGACATTTAATCTTGGGCGAACTGAAGCATTTGTTGCTAACTGAATGTGAGATTGATGACGTTTTCGGCGCTTGATGAGTTGCGTAATAAGCTTGCTTGATGAATTTAGGGTTTTGATAATTTGTTTCAAATTGATTCTGCTGATTGTTCTGGCCTGATTTGGCTTGACTGAAGTCCTGTTTCTTTCGGGATACTTCCAATGACGTGAAGGTAGACTCTAGAAATACCAATAGTTCTGTTAATTTTGGTAAGTCTCTAGGATTGGTAAGAGACTGCACATAATTGTTATGCGTTTCTGAATCTATTTTTTGTGATATGATATGGACGATGATGGGATCCCAGGTGCTTACGTCCACACCTAGGTTCTTGATGGCGTTCATACTCTCCACTGTTGTATCGTGCACTCTCTTGATATGAGTCATCGATTGTTGTTGAGATATTGGTATGTTCATAATTGTGTTAATATGAGCCGTGAAATTAAGTTTCTTATTATTATATCTGTGGTTAAGTATTTCCCAGCAGATAGAATAATTATCAGAGCTGATTGGTAAGTGCTGTATCAGCCGTTCCGCTTCTCCTCCGACTTTTGCTTTCAAAAATTGCATCTTCTGGGCACTGGATAGGGATCGATTGCTGTGGATGGCTTCCGTAAATAAATCTTTAAAGGAAAGCCATTGTTGATAGTCTCCGCTGAATACTGGTATCTCTAACCTGGGAGTAGAGTATTCCCGGTGCCCTACATTGAATATTTTGCTATTAATGTCTCTCTTCATGCTATTGAACGTGCGTTCATTTCTCGAAAAGGCTGTCTCGTAGTCCTTTTCGGTATTACCTTCTAGTTCGATGTCCAGCTGCCAGTGAAGGTTGTCAATGGCAGACCATCGTGTCTGAAGCGTGTTGAGAATGTCTTCTAATTCCCATTTTTCAGTGGCCGAATTAAGGTCAATGTTAGCCACAGTTCGGTTGAAAGCTCGAAAGTTGCTTGCTTGCTTACGCAACATTTCTTCTATCTTACTGCTACTGCCATGAGTTTTTGTTGTATTCAGAAGACCTTCCATGATTGCTGCTGACTTCGATAGGTTGACTGTTGATAGGGTTGCTGATTTCTTGGCTTAGTGCTTCAATGCTCTTTTGTGTAGTATGTGCCTTCTCAATTCGACTGGTGAGACCCGCTGGTGGGAGGCCAGTTAAACCGATTCACTACTACACGTAGGATACACCAAAAACACGAAGTTGAAGCTCGAAGGACCATAAAGATGTTGGGTTTGCTGCCAACACCCTTTGCTGATGATAGGTTGATGATGTTGATTGATAACACGGAGAAGTGTAAATGTGTATATTGATGATAATTGCTATGATAAGATATAATGATATTGATAGTTGCTATTGAGCACACGCGGAACGCTTGATAGTCCGGAATGTACTGAATTAACAGTTTATAATTATTTACTTAAATGCTATGAATCTGTGTCGCGGTAGGCGCTGACACAAGCTAAACTGTACGGTGTGTTGGACCGTACAAAGACATTCGTAAAGAAATATTTTCTAAAAACCCTGTTTATTTCTGTCATGACATTTTCCTAGAAAAATTTTACGTGGAAGTTTTCTATATACATTTCTCTTCGAAATTCCTTTATTTCGTGTCCTCAATGGACTATTATCGACAGCTGTCAACATGCAAACAGATAATAAAGAGTCATACTTATGGCCCAAAAATGTAAAAATTTTATGTTTTTTGTGTTTTTGTGTTTTTAGGTATTGACCTATTCGTCCCTTACCTTAGGTACCTACGGGATTTGAACCCGCGACCCTCGGCACAGCAGGCAGGTTCACTCACTACAGAACAGACAGATAGCTCCTATCGGGTCGTAGAAGAGAGTAAGTTATAATTATTCGAAAGCAAAAAACAATAAGCGATTTCATTTCACCGTTAATTTCATTCAATAAACAACAGTTTTAAATTAAATACACAACACAATTATTCACAACATAAATCAACAAGAAAATGATTTCACGCGTCCGTCGTATCGAACGGGTGCTCTGGCCTTGTACCCGGACTTTTGATTTTCGATATATCGCGGCCGTTTCGGTCTGAACTTCATAGTAATTTATTTATTTATTGATTTCTTAACGATTGTTACATTGTTCAAAGGTAGGTAGGTTACATAATTTTTAAGTTAAAGCTAAATGCACAACCACTTCTAAAGAATAGAGCATGTAATAGAGTTGACATTGAAAGAAAACGTTCACGCAATTGCGAAGTTCGAATGTCCGGGTAGAACCCCTGAAACGATGCGTGCGAGCTCAAATGTATTCATCGGGAGATCACTATCTCGTTTTTGTGATGATTTCCAGTTTTAAATTGTTCTCTACTATTACTGTTGCAGTCGAAGAAACACGAGTTTACCATTTAGTCTACCTTATTTTAAATGAGACAATACATCAAATCAAATCAAATCAAATCAAATATACTTTATTTTACACCAAAATATAAACAGTAAAATACAGAAAGAAAAAACAGTAGGCACAAAATAAGGCGGTCATCACTAGTTTTTAATTAGGTCCGACAGCACAGCCTGTAGTGAGCCTGCCTGCTGTGCCGGGGGTCGCGGGTTCGAATCCCGTAAGGGACAAATATTTGTATGACGAATATGAATACCGACCCGAGTCATGGATGTTTGTATCTATATATGTATTCTATATCGTTGTCTAGTTATCATAATACAAGTCCAGGCTAGATTCTGGAACTTTAAATGTGACTAGATAATTTGTGTGACACTGTCCAAGATATTTATTTATTTATTTATTTAGGTACTAACAAAATTTAAATGGTGTATTCAGACAATGAAACTTAAGAACTTTCCCTAAGGAACATGGGTCGAAAAACAAGAATTTTTTCGGACCTCCAATAGAAAAGAGCAAAAAGATGTGCTGAATGCACCTTAAAAAAATTCGTTATTAAAATCTAGTGATGTGTTTCATAGTTGTGTGGTTCCAGGGTGGTTACCCTATATCTTCCTGGGTCTCGTACGAGGCGACTAAGGGATAAAGTTTCTTATAACTGTTTTTGTGGGCAAAAGTCTACTTTAAGGGGTGGCCCGGATGTGCCCATGATACTGGACAACTTTCCCAAAGAAACCTAAGTATAGGAAATTCGCAAAATGTTGTTTCGACTTTTCATGCAAACGTTCGATCCGCTGATTGCATTAGTATGAATAGTCGACAAATTTTTTGCTAATTTCCTATTGGTTTCTATGGAAAAGTTTTTTAGTAGGTATCATGGGTACAATCACCCCTTAAAGTAATGCAACTGTTTACCCTAACACCCTGTATATTTATGGCAGCGTGCATAAGTTAAATAAGTACTATTGTTTCATTCCGCACGTAATGAATGTTGATTCGTTTAGCAACAGCCAGGATGTCATAAAACACGACGATGGCAGTAATAGACGGATACGTCAGACTGCAATCGCTTTTAAAGCCATAATATCCATTAGACTAAACGTTTTCAATGCAGCTTGTGGACAAAAGCAAATTCATGGAATTTGATGAAAAATTTAGTTATTTTGAATAAAGTCAATTAATCAATCAATCAAATCATATTCAAAATAGTATCCTCTATGGTTTTTCTAACTTATGTACTTATGTACTTTAAATAATTCCGACTGCTCTCAAACGGCGAAGGAAAATGTCGTGAGGAAATCGGCATACGCTGAAAAAAAAACCGGGGCGTATGTGAAGTCTACCAAATCGCACTGGACACGCGTGCGGTGGACTAACACTCATACACCCTCCCTGAGGTATACTGCTACCAATGTCCCACTGGACGTATAGTATAGGCTGATGATGGTGAGCGAGTATCCATAGACAACTTTCTAAAAGACTTTTTTTGTGATTCTAGACGGAAAACGACAATTCGATTGATTTTTGAGGTTCTGAGTTATCAGAATATCTCTGACTACCCCCACGAGGAATATACTCATGACCATTATGCTATGCTTCTACTGTAGAGAACATGCGGCCAGAAACTCTACAACTAGGGTATCTTTTAAGCAAAATAAACAGAGCATAAAAATAATACGCAGAGCATCTGCATAAAGCAAAATATACAACATTGAATTATATAATGTCAAGACCAGACCCTTAGGTCACTTCGAAGCGCTACCTACGAACAAAATTTTACTTTTCGGTTTTCATTTTCATGATATTCAGAAGGGTAAAGAGAGAATGCGCCTTTCAACGCTTTGTGCATTCGCTTCGCACTTTACTGCTTTTGTAATCAAGCACTCGTCATTGCCGACAAAATCGACGACGAGGATCACAAAATTGCAGTCTAAGGAAATTGTTCCGACCCGTTTTGTCTATCTGTTTATTGGAGCATCACGCAAAAACTACTGGATCCATTTTGATGGCACTTTTTACGTTCAAAAGCTAGAAAGACAAAGGGTCCCCTCTTTGTCTTTGATTATCAAAAGTTAAACTTTCTCTAATCGGATCAACGATGAAATCTAAAAAAAAGCAAGTGTTCCATTACTTAATAACTGCTATAAATGTATGGGACAGCAAATTTTTTTTTCGCTATTTCTATGTTGCCATAGAGAGCTTCGATGGTCCTATAGAGAAAAATGTTTAGTTATAGATGGTCTGATCATCCCCTTAAAAACGTATGTATGTTAAGAAAATCTTCTTAATAATTACGCTGTATATTAAGAAGATAATCTCACTACGAAGTCGCGGGCAAAAGGTAGTAACTTAATTTACTAAGATTATATTACATTTTAACAATCTCTTCATTTAATATCTTTCAATCGACAATCTATAGTGCTGAGAGAAACAATATAGCTTTATTTAATTTTATTATCTAGTTTTTAGTCAGAGAATATGCAAAAAGCAGCGCTGCAATCTGCATTTTTATTGCATTCTCAGGATACAGCCTAAACAAATGGGTCTTAACTCTTTAAGCCTCTTTGCTACTTTTGTTTCGGATCTCGCTTAGTTTTACGAGTAATGTATTTTTAATAGCTTCTTTAATGACTATATCCCTTATCTCGTCTCACGTAGGACTAATATGGGCCCTTTTGCTTAATTTACTAAACGTTTAACATACCCAAGTCTAAATAAGTATTCCACTATACGTGTGCACGTGATAATATGCGATCAAAGTGGTGTTCTTCTGTAAGATTTATACATATCTATATCTATTCACGATTTTATTTCATTTGGGGTTGTGCGTGCGTAGCAAGATTCACGGTGATTAGAGTTTCACAGTGAAACGTCATCTCAAGTATTGATACGTAGCTTGCCTTTCCAAAATACTACAAAACGACTCTTCAACCGAGAGCTCGGTGGAGCATTGCGGAGAGATATGGACTGTCAATTATGAGGTCAGGGTTTGAATCCGCACGGACAGCATGTCACGTGCCAATGAGTTTTTCTAACTTATGTTCGTATTAAAGTCTGCTCTCAAACGATGAAGGAAAACATCGTGAGGAAACCTGCATATGCTTAAGAAGAAATTCTGATGCGTATGTGAAGTCTACCAATCCGCATTGGGCACGCGTGGTGGACTAACGCCCAAACACCCTCGTAGAGGGTTGGCCTGTGCCCTGCAGTGGGACGTATATAGGCTGATGATGGGATACGTAGATAGGATGATGACTTGTCGCTCAATACCTTCGTACGGAACCTACAGGAAGAACTATACTGCATTCCAAATAAGGACGATGAGATTTTCCGATTCCTATTTAGCTTTCTGATCAACTCTGATTACCAAATATAATTAATTTATCAGAAAGATAAACTATCCGACATATCTTGGACGTTGCTAAAGCTGTTCTAAGAATAAGTGAGAGTAAGTGTTTCAAATCTCTGTTTCTGTAATTAAAAATGACCTTAAATTTTCGTTGCTATTTGGTATGGAGTACAGAAGCCAAAAATAAAAAAAAATTTGTTTTACTAACACACAAAATCACTGACAAACTCCCCGAAACAATATCCCTGAACACAAAGCAACAAAAGACGATTACATTTTCAGTATTGTGCAGTGCAAAGGCTATAAAATGCATTAAAGCTGGAGAAATGCAGTTACTTTTGCAAAAATGGCTCTGGAGATAGTGATATTGCTGGTTTGAAATTGAACCTTGTATTGCTTTCCTTAAAGCGTTTTTGAGTGCAAAACGGATGCTCGAAACGATGGACCAATGCTTGCAAAGATTTCAATCTTGCTCCCGTGCTAAAAGATTTCAGTTTGTTAATCTAAGCCAACCCTGAAAATTTGGCTAGGGAGAAAAATCCAGTATTTTTTGTCATGAAAACGACTCACCTAACATAAATAGAAAATTACAAAACACGACATCAAAAGCAAAAACATCAGTAGCAGATTCATGAAAAAAAAAAACAATTGAAACAGAACATTTTAATTTACTAAAGTTCGACCCGTTGTGTGACCGTTCTTTATGAGGATAATCAAACTATCAAACTGAACATAATTATTAGTATATGTGCTGTATTCTATTCAATTTCATTTGAACAACTTTCTCTATGGGGCAAACATCGAAACCGCGAATAAAATCTGTCCCATACATTTGGTTCGAGTAGGATTGCAGTTTTGTATGTAACAGTAGTTTTTATTCGCCATATCGACGTCGTTGGTCCCATAGAGAAAATTTTTCAGTTTGATGGTCTGAACATCCCTTTAAAAAACCGTCAGCAAAACCTGTATGGATGGACGAATACCTTATTACCAAACAAAATTAATATTTTAAATACTTATCTAGAATGTACGATTTGACCCCATTAGTTAATATTTTATCATTACACATTTTAGAAAGCTAATAATTTTAAAAGTTATTTCGAGTTTAAAAACTTTTCAGACCTTCTTGCGAACTTGGTACATGCAAACGTCTTTAATTCTAAGTAACTGGCTATAACATCGTATGATAAAGTGAGCCCAATGTGTTTTCGGTCGTAAAACTCAAATTAAGCCCAAATTACGATCAAAATGGATCGTATAACTTTTCAGAATCTATTTTATAAGCAGATTTTCTAGAGAATGTAAGATTAGGCATGTGGAAAGAATGATTCTTTTTTTCAGAATATTTATATAAGTAGGACCCTAACCACACAATATAATCCTCTGTGCCATAACTATACCGTAAAACTTTTGATAGTGGGATACGGAGGATGACTTATTTATTTATAATGAGCACCCGAAAGACGTCCACTGTTGGACACAGGGGAGGCCTGAGGATCACTACAACTACAACGACCTTCATCCAACGACTACACAGGGTTATTATTTTATACAGGGTGGTGCTTAAGTTTACACCATCAAAAAGAACAACTTTTGCTATAGTATAGGACCAAACTGGCAATCGCGAAAAACAAAAATCTGCTGTTTCATACATTTTGCTCGATTTATTATACAATATTTTCTATGGAACAGTTGTTTTATCGGGATTTCGATGTTGGCTTCTTATTTAAAGTTGTTCAGTTTGATGGCCAGACTGAAGCAACCTGTTCGATATTTATAACGCATAATTAATTGATACACCTAACCTAATGACGTTTATTTAAAAAAACATTTTTTTTTTCATTATTTTGTGATCTATTTCTGGACAAAACGGCTTTTAACAATTTAGTACAGTAATTCTATGTATTCAATGTATGGGGATAACAAACAAATTAATAAAGTTTTGAAACTTATGTGGCATGATACCTTTGTGTGTGGTGTTCAAAACTCACAACTCTCCCTCCCCCTCCCCCTGACGCTTCACCCCCCCTCGCCTTGAAGTTTGTCCCCGTTAACAGTTTTTTATCTTTTTTGTAAAAACTATAATAGATACAAAAAAAATGTCAAAGGTACAAATTATCCTCATTAAATTATACACATAATAAATAATATGCACTTTCTTCATAGGACTTAACCTTTGAGGGCTAGAGGGACGAGAAAGTAACAACATTTCAAAAGTTATGAAATTTGTATGGCGACCCTCGTGAAAGTTGAAGATAAAAATGAAATGTTTCCATATTCTTAATAAGCGACCCCGAATACCCTCGGATACAAATTTTCAGTCGGATCGGTGAACCTTTAAAAGCTGCTTTGGCGTTTGAAATTTCCATTACAGCCATACATATCTATCATAGTTTCCGCGGGCCGTTGACCTCATCCTTCAGGATTCGACCTTCTGAGGAAGTAGAAATATTCATTTTAACACCAAGACATCCTAATGATGATCCCCAAAATAATTTTACTATACGTTGGTTGAGGGAAACCCGGTGAACAATCCGAGTAGGTATCTATGTACTCTCTATGGAAAGTTGTGGGGATCAACCAGATACCTCCAATTGATCTCCGGGTTCCCCTTTCGGTATAAGGATGAAATTTAGGGATCATCACATGGATGCTTTGGTGATACAGGAAAAACTGACTTCCTCAGAAGGTCGAATCCTGAAGGATGAGGTCAACGGCCCGCGGAAACTATGATAGATATGATGGCGGCCATGGAAATTTCAAACGCCAAAGCAGCTTTTAAAGGTTCACCGATCCGACTGAAAATTTGTATCCGAGGGTATTCGGGGTCGCTTATTAAGAATATGGAATCATTTTATTTTTATCTTCAACTTTCACGAGGGTCGCCATACAAATTTCATAACTTTTGAAATGTTGTTACTTTCTCGTCCCTCTAGCCCTCAAAGGTTAAGTCCTATGAAGAAAGTGCATATCACTTATTTTGTGTAAAATTTAATGAGGATAATTTGTACCTTTGACATTTTTTTTGTATCTATTATAGTTTTTGCAAAAATGATAAAATACTGTTAACGGGGACAAACTTCAAGGCGAGGGGGGGTGAAGCGTCAGGTGGAGGGGGAGGGAGAGTTGTGAGTTTTGAACACCACACACAAAGGTATCATGCCACATAAGTTTCAAAACTTTATTAATTTGTTGGTCTGAAAAACACAGAATTACCGAACTAATTACATACCTATTTTCTGTTAACATTTAACTTTTTAACCGACTTCAAAAATAGGAGCAGGTTCCGAATTCGAATGTATTATTTTTAAATTTATTTATAGGTACACACGGCGACAGGTCAGGTTACCCTGTTTCGACTTTGAACTATTCGAAGTTGAACGCTGCGAATCGTGCGAGAGGGTGTAATATGTTGTTGTTTCGTCTCACGGCACGCTGCGGTGGCACCGACAGCCGCGTCTATGCAGGCTCTCTACCGCACTATTTTGTGTTTTGTACGTAGTGTAGTTATGGGTATATAGGGTGCGTAACATGATTTGTGTCGCCGTGTGTACTATTCTTAATCTCGCATCGGTCGGTCGTAATCGTGAATGTTATACGATGGTAATAGTTATAAATAAGAAAGGTATTAAGAGCACTGCCTCAGTGACGTAAATCCCAGGATAAACCCTGCTAAGCCACTTATAGCTCGGAGGCTCTCTGCTGAAGTTTCAGGTGAATATAACAATAAGATGACTCAGACAGGTTAACACTGTCTTAGCTATGTCTTAATCTCTGAACAGACTCTAGCAACATCTTAAAAGGTTCTTAAAGGCTTATCGAAGTAAATACAATATACAGGGGTTTCTTAATATGCTGACACTTTTTTAAGGGGATGACCAGACCATCAAACTGAACAACGATCGAAATAGGAAAAAAAATCAGCTGGTCAATACAAAACTGCTTTCTATTTTGGTCAGTTTGATGGTCTATCATTCTCCGTAAAAGTTGTTCAGTTTGATGGGTAGACTCTTATATCAATTTCACCCTGTATATTTGCCAGTTCTTCCAGTTACCTACCTCAAATGTCATCGTTAAATCTGTTAATAAGAATTGGTTATTTGTAAACGCACGTACGCGCTTGTGGGGGTGTGTGTGTATGTGTATAGGTGAGTGTTGAATTTTCACATTAACTTTTAAATTTAAATTTTGCTATTATCCATAACCTTAACTTGGATGTTAAATTTACAAATGCAACACCAAAATTAGGAAACCGCTAATAACGCAAACGATAAAATAGGTCCCGTTCATTTCGTAATACGGAAACCCGGGAATCCCGTAAATTACATCGATCCCGCGGGGAAAAGTAAAAGTTCACGGAAAAGGGATGTTTATCTCCGGCGATGCGATACTTAAACTTAAATATTACAGTCTATTACGGAAATTATAGTTTAACTACAGGCGTTTAGTTTAATGCCTAGTCGTTTTGTTAAACGACAGAGTTTGCTAAATGACTGCGACATTAGGTTTAAAACGTTGTCATGAACAGTTAAATGTGACAGTGAGAGTGTGATTAAGAAAGTCGAGGTGTGTCTGTTATCCCGTCGAGGCCGTTTTTTGAACACGAACGAAAGTGTTTTAAACTGTGTTTTAAAGTCTGAAAACCAATTATGTCTTATTTAAGGATCTGGCTGATAGGCGACCGTTCTCAATTACACGATTAGATTATGTTTAATAGATAGAAAAATATCCCAAAGTTTCCCCTTTTTGTTATGTTTTTTCAATACTATGATTAAACTGCTGATATTTAACTTTTTATTCTTGTACTTAACTAAATACATTAAATATTTCTAGTGAACTCCGTAGAATTTTGAGCTTAGAAACACCCATTAGCAAAGATATTGATGAAAAACACGTTTGTTTGCGATCCTGCTTTCAATTGGAGCGGGATGGCTAATTGTAAACTTATGCTTGCAAGAAAGAGACGCTTGCACTGGGATAACCTAGCCTTAATAATTAAAGATATAGTAACGATTGTAAGTGGGAAAAGTAATGCTTATCAGTGCAGAGTGTTGGTTATGACTACTTATACCAATAATAGGGGAGTTATGAACAAAATATCCAGGGTGTAAGTAAAAGTATCATTAACCTTTAAAGCAAATAATATACCCTACCCATGAAACTGAACAACTTTTACTATGGGAGCAAACCTGACAGAAAGGTATTGCGTTTAGTGTGGAACAGCAGACTTTTTTTTCTGACAGGTTTGCTCCTATAGTAAAAGTTGTTCAGTTTGATGGGTATACAAGGTGTTTCATAAGTAACAATAAATATTTAAAACTCTTAAGGGGGTTGTTTAGACCGTCAAACTGAACAACTTTCTCTATGGGACCAACATTGAAATAGCAACAAAAAAAATTTCAAATCCCATACATATTCAGCTCTAGTCGATATGTAGAGTAAGGAACATCAATTTTTATTTTCGCGATTTCGATATTGGTCCCATAGTGAAAGTTGTTCAGTTTGATGGTCTATATCACCCCCTTAAAGGTTTATTTGTATTTTTGTAACACCTTGTAGAGTACCTAAGTGGTTTTAAGGTTACTGATACTTTTCCTTACACCATTGACTTACAATCTAACGATAGACAGGCCCTTTCATAGAAGAAACATGTTCCACTTGAATGCGGTGGGCGCACCGCATTGATGTTCCCGAGTTCACTTCGTCACTATGGCAATGACAGATCGCAATGTGTCATTTTATGTTGTGTTGTGTGACATGTTGTTTGTTTGCACGAGCTTGTCTATCGCTACAGTATATGTCAGTGCCTTTACACCCTATATTTCTATGTTCTTAGTAAAAAACGTCTTAAAATTAACGTTTAACAAGGTAATCTGTGTTAAACTCACATGCTTAGCAATTATTTAGCTCGAATACTATTTTCAATAACTCACGACCATTATCCTTATCGGTATAGTCAGACAATCTGTTCCAACTACTATCTCTTCAGTCTTCATTATTATTCATTTATCAGAATTACGTAAGAAATACGAAAAAAATACTTGTAAAATTTTCAAATCATGGGAACTATTATGATGTACTTACAACATTACTACATTTTCCGCGTGAATACGATTCGCCGCAGTTAATAAATTAACTTCAAGCCTTCCGCCATAGAGATTTGTGCGTACTGTCAACCACCGTTTTTCTACACTCTGAATCCATACAAAGAGTAATTTACTCGTACACGTAACCTCGGCTTAGGGAATACGGCTTCAATGAGGTCACATTATTAGCTCCCACATCCATCACAAACACTGGATGAGAAATAAAATACAAGATCGCTATCTAAGATATACAACATCATCATCAGCCTATCATCGTCCACTGCTGAACATAGGCCTCTCCCAAGGCGCGCCACAAAACTCCGTCCTGGACCTTCCTCATCCAGTCGCTCCCCGCTACCTTTTTTAGGTCGTCTGTCCAGCGGGCAGCAGGGCGTCCCACACTTCGTGGTCTCCACTCTTAAACTCTGACACCCCATCGGTTGTCGGTTATTCGGCAGATATGACCAGCCAATTGCCACTTCAGCTTGCTTATTTTCTGAGCTATGTCAACCACTTTCGTTCTCTGATGTATTACTTCATTTCTGATGTGATCTCTCAGAGAAACACCGAGCATTAGCTCTCTCCGTAGCTCGCTGAGCAACCTTGAATTGATGAACTGGTTCTATCGTCAGGTTCCACGTTTCCGTACCATAGATCTTCACTGGCAGGACGCACTGATTGAACACCTGCGTTTTGAGGTATTGTGGTAGAGAAGATACGAGTATACAACGTGTTATAAAGTTAAAGGATTTGTTTAGAAAATGTTTCGAATACCTTGAGACGTACCCACACCGCGAGTTTAACAAAGATTACAAGTTATATGTTTTAATAATGTTTCTGAAGTCCCAGAAGGAATTAGATGCAAGTAGGTACACATAAATCTAAGTGTAGGTATAGCACAACCTGGACACTTCATGTAAACAGGCTCGTACTGCTAAGAAAAGGTTAGAAGATGTATAAACGAAATGGTGCGATTGAGAGAGGACTAGAGCTGAGCACTGCTTATTGTCGTCCTCCTCCCTTACCACCGAGAGGTGGCGAGATCAAAATTTGGGGGGGGGAGGGGCAGGGGCAGGGATCGTCTGTAGGTACTGTACGTAGGTTTAGGTAGTAGGTACTCTTTATAACACTGTGCTATTACCATTTAATCAATATGCAGTAATATAACAGCATGCAATATAAAATACCTGTATAAATATTCCAGGGAAAATGTAGGCACATAAACCTAACCATTATGCCTCAAAGTTGCGGTCCCATGCTATCCGAAAATAGCTTCATCGTGCCATAATAACCGTGCATAGTCATAAAATTATTATACGAAATGCATCTATGCAAAATAATCCTCGACACCAGCACACAAATGGAGTCTTTACCTTCATAGATCGATGGATGAAAATCGATTGGGAATAAGATGTCCATCGAAGCATTATGCGTCGACACTGGGGTTGTAAAGACACTGTCTGCCATTTTGCTTTTTTTCGTGTCCTGTAATGTTTCGAACATGTCCTGTGCTCTATGAGACCATGACAGAATTATCTTAGCAGGTCGATTACATCGAGAAATATTTTTATAGTCTTCTTATAGTTAAGATAATAAGCTAGTATAGGTCGCTATTTTTGTTCAAGCACAAAAAAGAAAAGGTCTGACGATGAAACGTAATTTTTAGGGTTGCGTAAAAAAGGGTCTGCAGTGAACCTTCTTGCGCTCGTTTGTCGGTCGCCTGATTGTTTATCAAAGGTCACCCGTCTCCACATTTCGTTTACACGTGACATGAATAAAATGAGACAGACAGAGTAAGTATAGAGACCATTGTTATCCTATCTTACTACAATATTATAAATGTGAAAATTTGTGACGTTTGGATGTTTCAATTTTCTATCAATCAATCAAACATGTGGTGTTCACTGCGTGAAGTGGGTAAATAAGAACACATTATTTCACTTGTTAAGTTACACACGGCAACTGGTGGATGCAACGTCCGCTCGGTACGAGGAGTAGATTAGTAATGATGGCGGGTGTTGCCTCCACCACTTACAATGCATACATTTATTTAAGATCAATACAACAACTCTTATTATTACAATATACTATTATAAATGTTATATACATTTATAATATCATAATATATATTTATTTAAATAGCAGAACACCACAAAACATACTCTATGTTTGTGTCTCAATCCAGCATAAATGCTTAAACGGATTTGGATGAAATTTGGCACACAGATAGTATATGTTATGGACACTTTTTAAAGTCAAATCAGACGAAGTTGCGGGCAACATCTAGTCTTACATTATACTATAGGGTCCTTCTTTATGCTGACAGTTTTACAAGGGGATAGTCAGATCCTCAAACTGAAAAAATATCCCTATGGAACCAAAGTCGAAATCGCAAAAAAACCTCCTTCTCTTCAGGTTCCAACAGAACCCTTCAATAAGCAGACATGACTCACACATAAACAGTTCTTAATAGCTGTTACCGCTAATCGGTTCTTATAATTTTGTAATGATTATTGACTTCTTCGATACAAACAAGTCTAGATCAAAGAAAATATATAGGGGAACCCAGACAGTGATGGTCCACTTAAGGATTAATTAAATTTAAAGTCTCTGTATTTTTTTTATTATTAATGAGATCGTAATCAAAGTACATATGTTTGCAACATTAGACATTCTTAAATACTACACAGTGTTGTTTTACCCTTAAATCTCCCAAACTTAAACCATGTTAGGAACTTAAAAAAAAAACCCCTAAATATATAGTGATTGTCCATAAAAGACAATGATTGTCCGCCTTTGGTTTAGTGATTGACCACTATTAATCAACATTCATATAATTATAATGAGGCGTTTTCCAAGACTAGTAAATCGAAATATCAAAAGATGGCAATGTTAATATTACTCCTAAACCGGTCACATTGACAGTATGAAGTCCATTTTGTCAATGGTTTGCATCAAGTCCGACAGGTGGTGTTGCCAATGGATAAATTGTTCACTACCAATAAATACGCAATAGCAACGAAAATTTAAGTAACTAGTTTGTTATTTGTAAATGGGTGCTGGACCAAGAAAAGTTTTATGAACAGGATTTTTTATGCACCTAGTGAAGTAAACTTGACCTCTGTACTCCATATTTTTCAGCAATTGGGCGTTTGGACCAAATACTAACATTATTATGACCTTCCTGGATAGCACTTTCTAAACTGGCTTTGGAGTAATATTTTTTTGGTGCTTTAGGCATTATTCTGCAAACAATAAAACAAAATATAGTTATTGCCTGGTTAATAACCATAACTATTGCCCTATGACAATCACTAAATATGGGCGGGCAATAACTAAAAAATATTGCATTTTATTGTAGTGATTGTCCGCCCTGAAAAACGACAATAACAAGCGGCAACCGGCAACGATTCAATACTCAAAACTAAGTTTAATTGTTATTTTATAGGTCAAAACAATAATTTCTAACAAATGTTAAAACCAACACACAATATTATTCATTCAACTCAACATATCCTTAAGGAATTTGCTAAACATCTTACCTGTTTAAATAATTTGTACGCCTCGTGTCGCAATGTTCGCCATAACTGACTTTTTTCTATTTAAGTATTGCCAGATTGTAATTTAATTTCCTACTATTGAACCTACAGAGACATCTAACAAGTTTTTATTGAACTTTCTCAAATTTAAGTTTACAAAAATGTAGATTTTCCTTAGCTTGGACAATAACTGATGGTGGGCAATCACTGTCTGGGTTCCCCTACCTACTCTTGATTAAAATTCATTCGAATTTTTACGTGATCTTATTTTATAGTTCAAACATCGAAAGATTGATTAGTTTATCTCGAGTAAGCTGCTCATACAGACAAACCGAGCAATTGGTTTGCGGGATTCATTGTTATTAAGTGTTAATTGTAATCTACGTACCTAATAATAATAAATAAATTATAAATAAAATAAGGTACCGAGATAAGGAAAAGACCAAAATAAAATAATAACAATCTGCCAAGCGCAAAAACCGTGGATTCGGGGTCGTTTTGAAGCCAGAACAGGGGGCCTCAGACCATCAAACTGAACAAGTTTCACTATGAAGTCAATATCGAAATCGCGATAAAAAAATCACACACACTAACATATTATACAAAAATACACCTATGTAAGTTTCCTAATAATTTTGTACCCTATTCATGAAAGTTCATGGAAGGGATACCTACTGCACCTCTAATATGGTCTCTCTACTCTCGCGCGACTCGATTTTTTTCCATACTACATGTCGCGGCAACCGCGATTTATACTCTCTGAAAAGCGGGCAAGAGGTCTCACTTCTAGATATTGCGCGCGAGTAGATAAACCATAATTAGAGGGCCAGTAGGCCTCGCATGCTACACCCGAGAAAACGATAAAAATCGAGATGTGCCTCCATCCTAATTTTTTTACGTATGCCAGAAAGAGAGCGCATGACATTCTTCTCGTTTAAACGCTTTGTCGTGGGTGGCATGCTAGCCGTGCAGGGCTACTTGTCTATATACTAGAAGCTGTCTTAAATAATTATAATCTACTAATCAAAATCCTATGTCAAATTTTATTCCTTTCAAGGCAGTTTAACTTTTACCACCTTTATCGTAAACCCGACCTAGTAGCACTTGGTCTAATACGCATTTCGTCCAATACGCAGTTCGTCAATACACATTTCGTCAAGCAAGCATTTCGTCAAATATTTATGCCCGCTGTTAACTTATGTAAGTGCACGTTAAATAATTTCATTTCATTCATTACAACCTATCGACCAAACTTTGTAAACGTGCAGTTTTAGCAATGTAAAATGTAAAAAACTCACTCTTAAAACATCTCTTCGAATGTTCTGTGCCCTTATTCTTCTTCTTTATGTATTTAAAGTCTTGCAATTGACTTGTTCTTTCTTTTTGTATTTACTTAGCCCATGTTTAAACAAGTAATTGCGATGAGTAAAGCTATGCGATGGCATGTTTGAATTGTACTTGATTAGCATTTTCTTAGAAATATTAAATAATCGTTTCGTTTGTGTTTCAAAGAAAGTTGATCTAGAGTTCTGAAGTCTAGAGAATTACTTTGATAATGATATACTAGGTAGGTAATTAATAATCCAATGAATGAAGTAAGGTGTTTCTGTTATTTTATTTTAAAACTGATTAGAACAAAAAAAATTGGATTCGTTGATCAAAGTAAAATGGATGGGCTCAGTTGGCCCAATAAAATGATGGCTCCAACTGAGCACACAAACACAAAGTAGGCGCTGGCGCCGGCGCGCACTTGGTCTGTCATCTCAGTACGTAGGTAGGAACATATTTGAAGTATACTTAAGACGCTGTTATCCCGTCGAGGCCGTTTTTTGAACACGAACGAAAGTGTGTTAAACTGTGTTTTAAAGTCTGAAATTAAATTATGTCTTATTTAAGGAACGGGCGGATGGGCGACTGTTCTCAATTACACGATTAGATTAAGATTACTAGATAGAAAAATATCCCAAAGTTACCCCTTTTTGTTATGTTTTTTTCAATACTATGATTAAACTGCTGATATTTAACTTTTTATTCTAATACTTAACTAAATACATTAAATATTTCTAGTGAACTCAGAAGAATTTTTAGCTTAGAAACTCCCATGAGCAAAGATATTGACGAAAAACACGTTTTTTTGCGATCCTGCTTTCAATTGGAGCGGGATGGCTATAATTGTAAACTTATGCTTGCAAGAAAGAGACTCTTGCACTGGGATAACCTAGCCTTAACTGACGTTGTGTGAATGATTGGCTACGAGACCAATCATTTATCTAAGGTTTCAACTTATTTTTCTCATTTAACATTTAGGCTAAGTAATCTTTTAATTTTACTTTGATCGAAGGTTTTTATCAACTCAATTAATCTTTTTTTGTTTTCAAAGTTTCGAACGACAAATAAGACGAACTGAAAATTTGGGGTAAAAGTTATTAAACCTACATTTACCAATGAAGTAAAGCCAAAAACGTATTTATTAAAAAAAAACATTTCCTCAAAATTATCCCGTAAAAGGCTAGAACACACCACACCACTCACAACTTATTTACATGCACACCACTAATTGAGCTAATCACGATATAAAATGACTTGTAAACCTCATACTCTTATATTACAGCTGTAATAAGTCGATTACGAAAATTACAGGATTACGGGGAAGAGATGACGGATGCTACATGCTCGTAACACGGTTAGTCGGGATAGTACTTGGTGCTGCTAGAAGTGGCCACATCGTAGGTAACGTATACCATAGTCTGGCCTATACTACCTACTTATAATGTAGACTTGCGATTATTATTTAAGGTATTTTAAAATAAATAAACAAAAGGAAATAGGGCACAAATACTGGCCAATATTTTTTTAGTTTTTTAGGATGGTAATGAGGGATTTTCAGAAAGCCATTAAAAATAAAAAGTAATTCCTAATGGCTCGATAGATGGCGTTGACGAGACAGGGGCGAGCGACCTTGCAGATAATAAAGTACAAATAAAATAGTAAGAATATGCGTTTTTAAGTAAGCAGCAAAATATGAGCATATTATTTCGTCAGCGGATGTGTCTGACTCAGTGACATGCATTTTTGTTTACTTTTTAGCCTAAAATTTTCGTCTTCGGATCCCTCTCTGGTCAACGCCATCTATCGCCGGTATGATGAACTACGTTTAAGTAGCTGTCAGAAAACTCCTCATTGTACCATAAGGAGATGGTAATTATAATCATCACCATCGCAATAAAATGCTAAAAGATGGGTGTTAGTTGCAGTAAAGTGTCTGACCACTCTGAAAGGGAATTAAGTGTGGTGTGAGTTTAAGTATGTATATTATACAAGGTGTTACAAAACTACAAATAAACCTTTAATGGGGTGGTGTAGACCATCAAACTGAACAACTTTCACTATGGGACCAATATCGAAATCGCGAAAAAAAATATTTACGTTCTATACTCTACAAATCGACTAGAGCTAAAATATAGTATGGGATATGAGATTTTTTTTTTCGCGATTTCGATGTTGGTCCCATAGAGAAAGTTGTTCAGTTTGACGGTCTAAACAACCCCCTTAAGAGTTTTAAAAATTTATTGTTACTTATGAAACACCTTGTATACGCGTATTTTCAGGCGTTGTACACATGTCATAATAACACATTATTATGTCATAAAGTGTTATGACAGAGTACTATAATGTGTTATTAGTTGTTCAGTGGAACAACTATGGTAGCAAATTGTAATCGAAAGAAAGAATCAGTTCGGTTGGTTCATAGAACATTTATGTTTGTAGATAGTGGTGCGGCACAATTTTACGCGCCATTTTCTATGAAGGTAGCATAATTATCTTGTGTAAAATAACATTGCCTGATATCCACTGATTAAGCATTTATGTACAGTTAAACGTTTA
The DNA here is from genome assembly GCA_963693445.1 of Agonopterix heracliana. Classification (NCBI taxonomy): domain Eukaryota; kingdom Metazoa; phylum Arthropoda; class Insecta; order Lepidoptera; family Depressariidae; genus Agonopterix; species Agonopterix heracliana. The sequence goes on along the minus strand of OY856312.1, from coordinate 3,517,072 downwards.
ATTAAATTTTCTCTAGTCTATAGTTTAAGTGTCCTAACCAGCAATTAAGGGTGGTATGCCACCGTCGTAAGCCAAGAGGTTAGCTGTGCTAGTCACAGTGACAAGCAATGCGGAACCGTTATATCGCCATTACCTCGGGTCGGTGCTAGGGTGATCTGGTAATTTTATCTATTCTTCTTAATCATCCTCGATACTTAGTATTACTTTTGACTTTGTCTTGTAAAGATTTACTGAATGTTTTTTTCCTCACATTTTCAATCCAGAGAAATACGAGTAATATTGTGTCAGCGTTGAGTGCCTAGGTACTACGACTTAATTAAGACGCTGTTATACCGTCGAGGCCGTTTTTTGAACAAGAACGAAAGTGTTTTAAAGTCTGAAATTAAATTATGTCTTATTTAAGGATCGGGCGGATGGGCGACAGTTCTCAATTACACGATTAGATTAAGTTTACTCGATAGAAAAAAATCCCAAAGTTACCCCTTTTTGTTATGTTTTTTCAATACTATGATTAAACTGCTGATATTTAACTTTTTATTCTTGTACTTAACTAAATACATTAAATATTTCTAGTGAAAACAGGAGAAGTTTTAGCTTAGAAACTCCCATGAGCAAAGATATTGACGAAAAACACGTTTTTTTCCGATCCTGCTTTCAATTGGAGCGGGATGGCTAATTGTAAACTTATGCTTGCAAGAAAGAGACGCTTGCACTGGAATAACCTAGCCTTAAGTTAGATAGTCAAAGAACAGTTTATTGACTTTACGTTGATAATGACTAACATTACCAAATAATGTTCTCTTATTTAGTTTGTGCAAATAATACAGGGTGTTACATAAGTAAGAATAAATATTTAAAACTCTTAAGGTGGTTGGAGAGCTGTCAATTTCATACAAAACGTTGTCGTATAACACTCGTAGACGGTGTTAATAAAAGTAATGTTTAATACATGGAAAAATAGCTTATAAAATCTAGTTTGCGCATATCAAATAATATTTACAATTTGTATTATAATTACGAAGATATAAGGGTTTGAAATTTTGTATGAATAATTTCAAAGCGTGATATCTTCGTAATAATATTACACCTTGTTTAGACCGTCAAACTGAACAACTTTTTCTATGGGACCAACATCAAAATCGCCAAAAAAAAATTGATATCCCATACATATTTTAGCTCTAGTCGATTTGTAGAGTATGGAACATCAATTTTTTTTCGCGATTTCCATATTGGCCCCATAGTGAAAGTTGTTCAGTTTGATGGTCTGCACCACCCCTTAAAGCCTTAACACCTTGTATAATACTGACATTACTCTACTCTAAGCTTGACTCTATGTAATGACACCCAAGAAGATTGGACGGTATAGATAGAGAGACCGTACCAGAGGTCCCCAAACTTTTTTGTCTCGTAGTTACTTACTACTTGGATTTTTTTTTTGGTTTTGCGTATACCCTTGCCAGGGTTTTATTTCCAAATATGCAAGCTTGCCGGATGAAACGTTGCTAAGAAACAGATAGGTCCACAGAGTCATAGGTTATATTATGTCAGTATGACTACAAGTTTCATCCAAAACAGGAGCGAGCGAAGCGAGCTATAACTTTGACCGAACTGTGATGGTTGATAGTTGCAGTAGTATCCGACGACTCAGAAAGGGGATCAAGTATGGTCTTAATTTTATGTATGTAATGTGTATTTTTAGTGCTGGTACACACGATCAAACTGAACAACTATACCCATAGCAAGATTTTAATAGAGAGAAAAATAATGAACCAATTCATAGACCATGTCGCCGACTAGCTGTCACATGGTGAGGGTGTCAGAGATGTTGACGATGCTTGAAGGGATTCGTCGCCTTTTACGACACCCGTCCAGTTGCCATACACCAGACGGTATAATAAGCTCCTGTAAGCGTTAATAAACTTCGTTCTTCGCTTTGAACTCCGAACATCCACTAAGTGAAGTACAAGTACCTATATTGATGATTCTTTTAAGTCTACATTGATTTATTTATTCAAACTGTTGAAACCCAAGGGTAGTAGAGACCGAGCACAGATAGCACAGTTGGTTTGCAAGACAGAGAGGCCAGGTAACCAGGCACGCGCGATACCGGTAACCACATCCGAACACCGTATTGCCACGAACTTCGATCGGAGTTATCAAAGCGCTGTGTTGTTGGTCATTGTGTCAATATAAGGTCGTCCGTCATCTTAACAAGGCGTAGGCTGAGGGATTTTAGAGTAGAATGTTTAGCAACTGTTTTTTTATACAGGGTATTTAGGAAAAGTATCATTAACCTTTAAACCACATATTCTACCCATCAAACTGAACAACTTTTACTATGGGAGCAAACCTGTCAGCAGGCCCGGACTGGCCCTAGGGCGTACCGGGCAAATGCCCGGTGGGCCGCGGCTCTGGTGGGCCGGTCGCCGCTCTGGACGGCCGGCCCATCGCCTTTGGATACCGGTCCACGCCCAAGAGCGGCAGGTAAAGGGGGCGCCAAAATCAAGTGTTTGAAATAAAACTATTACAACAAATTCACAATATTGCAAAAAATCTCGTTCTCGCTCTTGGTCTTATATCGTATTGCTGTCATCACATTATATTGCAGTGAAATCTCGAGCTCGCTTCGCTCGCTCTTGGTCTTAGATCGTATTGCTGTCATCACATTATATTGCAGTGAAATCTCGAGCTCGCTTCGCTCGCAATTGGTCTTAGATAGTACTGCTGTCATCACATTATATTGCAGTGAAATCTCGAGCTCGCTTCGCTCGCTCTTGGTCATAGATCGTATTGCTGTCATCACATTATATTGCAGTGAAATCTCGAGCTCGCTTCGCTCGCAATTGGTCTTAGATAGTACTGCTGTCATCACATTATATTGCAGTGAAATCTCGAGCTCGCTTCGCTCGCTCTTGGTCTTAGATCGTATTGCTGTCATCACATTATATTGCAGTGAAATCTCGAGCTCGCTTCGCTCGGTCTTGGTCTTAGATCGTATTGCTGTCATCACATTATATTGCAGTGAAATCTCGAGCTCGCTTCGCTCGCAATTGATCTTAGATAGTACTGCTGTCATCACATTATATTGCAGTGAAATCTCGAGCTCGCTTCGCTCGCTCTTGGTCTTAGATCGTATTGCTGTCATCACTTATATTGCAGTGAAATCTCGAGCTCGCTTCGCTCGCTCTTGGTCTTAGATCGTATTGCTGTCATCACATTATATTGCAGTGAAATTTCGAGCTCGCTTCGCTCGCAATTGGTCTTAGATAGTACTGCTGTCATCACATTATATTGCAGTGAAATCTCGAGCTCGCTTCGCTCGCTCTTGGTCATAGATCGTATTGCTGTCATCACATTATATTGCAGTGAAATCTCGAGCTCGCTTCGCTCGCAATTGGTCTTAGATAGTACTGCTGTCATCACATTATATTGCAGTGAAATCACGAGCTCGCTTCGCTCGCTCTTGGTCTTAGATCGTATTGCTGTCATCACATTATATTGCAGTGAAATCTCGAGCTCGCTTCGCTCGCTCTTGGTCTTAGATCGTATTGCTGTCATCACATTATATTGCAGTGAAATCTCGAGCTCGCTTCGCTCGCAATTGGTCTTAGATAGTACTGCTGTCATCACATTATATTGCAGTGAAATCTCGAGCTCGCTTCGCTCGCTCTTGGTCTTAGATCGTATTGCTGTCATCACATTATATTGCAGTGAAATCTCGAGCTCGCTTCGCTCGCTCTTGGTCTTAGATCGTATTGCTGTCATCGCATTATATTGCAGTGAAATTTCGAGCTCGCTTCGCTCGCAATTGGTCTTAGATAGTACTGCTGTCATCACATTATATTGCAGTGAAATCTCGAGCTCGCTTCGCTCGCTCTTGGTCTTATATCGTATTGCTGTCATCAAATGTGATGATATTGCAGTGAAATCTCGAGCTCGCTTCGCTCGCTCTTGGTCTTAGATCGTATTGCTGTCATCACATTATATTGCAGTGAAATCTCGAGTTCGCTTCGCTCGCAATTGGTCTTAGATAGTACTGCTGTCATCACATTATATTGCAGTGAAATCTCGAGCTCGCTTCGCTCGCTCTTGGTCTTAGATCGTATTGCTGTCATCACATTATATTGCAGTGAAATCTCGAGCTCGCTTCGCTCGCAATTTGTCTTAGATAGTACTGCTGTCATCACATTATATTGCAGTGAAATCTCGAGCTCGCTTCGCTCGCTCTTGGTCTTAGATCGTATTGCTGTCATCACATTATATTGCAGTGAAATCTCGAGCTCGCTTCGCTCGCTCTTGGTCTTAGATCGTATTGCTGTCATCACATTATATTGCAGTGAAATCTCGAGCTCGCTTCGCTCGCAATTGATCTTAGATAGTACTGCTGTCATCACATTATATTGCAGTGAAATCTCGAGCTCGCTTCGCTCGCTCTTGGTCTTAGATCGTATTGCTGTCATCACATTATATTGCAGTGAAATCTCGAGCTCGCTTCGCTCGCAATTCGTCTTAGATAGTACTGCTGTCATCACATGGGTGCTTCAGACCATGAAACTAAACAACTTTAACTATGGAGCCAACAACGAAATCGCGAAAAAAAACAGCTGTCCCATACAAAACTACTGTACCGTTGGGAGGGCCGACTGTCTCTAAAATGCCCGGGCCGATTTCAGGTCCCAGTCCGGCACTGCCTGTCAGATTTTTTTTTTGCTCCCATAGTAAAAGTTGTTCAGTTTAATGGTTAGAGTCTGTGGTTTAAAGGTTAATAATACTTTTCCTTACACCCTGTGTTCGGTTTTGATGATCAGACCATCAAACTAAACAACTTTTCTTTACTTTCTCTATGGGACCAACATCGAAATGGCGAAAATAAAATCTGTTGTTCTTTTGTTCCATACAAAACTGCAGTCCAACTCGACCCAAATGTATTTTTTCGCGTGTTCGATGTTGGTCCCATAATGAAAATTGTTATTAATGGCTAATCGTCCTTTTAAAAACCATTTTTTGTTCGTTTTTTTTTAATGGGGCTATTGGTTATGCCAGCCCTCTCAAACCAAATAAAAAAACAACCTAAACACACGCATAACAAATAAAAATTGAAATTGAATTTATGCAATTTTATCCAGGAAAAAAAAACGTTATTATTTCCCCTTGAGCAATGCCGCTATGCGTTTTCTTTTGCAGCACTTTTATTCATCCATAAAAAAGATTCACAAGCGTAGATATTGTATGTATTGTAACAAAACAAATATTTTATTTATATCCAACTATTTCGCATTTTCTCATAAATACTCCTGATAATAACAATAGATTCCAGGAAGCGAAGCAAGTGTCAGGGAAAAAGCAACAATAGGTAGAGTGGAAGTTCCCGTGGGATCTGATCCCGGGAACTGGGAAATGAGAATTTGCAGACAATAAACATCAAATCTTTAGCGATTGTACTTATAGTTTTTTTATGGAAAATGTTATTTAAAAAGGTTGTTTTAGTATTTGAAATACGAAGTTGCTGAAAGTTTTCTCATACTCAAATGCTCACAATGATATTACCAGACCTGCGGGGCTAGTGCACCAACCACATTTAACACATTCATCTGTCAAATTTAGTCTTCTGTCTCGTTCTGTTGCGTGCAAATAGAAAGAGAGCGGAAGCGTGATAGCGTTATATCACGTTATCGCGGGTTGGCGTACTAGCCCCGCAGCACTCGTAGTATGCTGCACGTGATACGGCTGTATCACGTCTTTTATCTCGTTCGTTCGCACGCAAATAGAAAGAGAGCTAAGGTGTGATAGCTTGGTGACAGCGCTGTATCACTGCGGCATGCTAGCTATGCAGCACTGGAATCATGCTACTCGTGATACGGCCGTATCACGTCTCTTATCTCGTTCGTTCACGTGGAAATAGAACGAGAGCGAAAGTGTGATAGCGCTTTATCACGGTGTCATGCTACCTATGCAGATACGAACAAAAATTTTTAAATTTTATCGCCTTGTAAGTTCAAAATACATAGTTTACTACCAATCAATCAGAGTTCATACAACAACTGCACGACTAGTATGATTTCTATAACGCGCGCGACGCGCCTTCGCTGCATACAAAACAACCTGTTCGCGCGCTTTTCGGAGAGCTAATCATGAGAGGAAATCATGAAAAATCGGCTCTCATACATTTTAGTCGAGCGAGTAGGTGCTTCAGTTTAGTATGGAACAGCAGATTTTAGTTTAGAAAAGAAGAAGAAGAAGTTTTAGCATAGAAAAAGAGAAAGTTGATCAGTATGTTAGTCTGGTCATCTCCCGTGTCAAAAGTGTCAGCATATTAAGAAGGACCCTTCTTCTTATCGAGTGGGCTGCAAAGCCCTGGTGTCAGAGTTTATTCAAACCGCCTTACGGCCTCTGACGTGATTTTTATGTAACGACTACTACCACCAGTGATAGTAGCCAGGACCAACAGCTTAACGTGCCATCCGAAGCACGGAATCATCTTTCTTTTCAGACAATCAGGTGACTCAGCCTGCAATGTCCTAACCAACTGGGGAAAAACGCACAATGTGACATTTCACTAGGTGCCCTCCATGGGAATCGAACCCACGACCTCCGTGTCAAGAGCCCAATGCTCTAACCATTAGACCACGGAGGCAGTTACCTTAGTTAGTAAGAAGGACCCTATATTATGGTTAGTGCGTAAAAAACTAATTAAAGGTTGTATCAACGTTGCAGACCACTCCAAAACGTATTATGGTCGTTAATTAATACCTGTTTTTTTTTATATCTTGGACATTGTCACACAAAATATTATCTAGTCACATTTAAAGTTCCAGAATCTAGCCTGGACTTGTATTATGATGACTAGACAACGATATAGAATACATTATACAGAGTGTTACATAAGTAAGAATACATTTTTAAAACTCTTAAGGGGGTTGTTTAGACCGTCAAACTGAACAACTTTCTCTATGGGACCAACATAGAAATCGCATACATATTTTTGCTCGAGTCGATTTCTTATAGAACATATATTTTTTTTTTTCGCCATTTCGATGTTGGTCCCATAGTGAAAGTTGTTGAGTTTGATGGTCTAAACCACCCCCTTAAATATTTATTTGTATTTTTGTAACACCTTGTATAGATACAAACATCCATGACTCGGGTCCAAATAAGTATTCAAATTCATCATACAAATATTTGTCCCTTACGGGATTCGAACCCGCGACCCTCGGCACAGCAGGCAGGTTCACTACAGACTGTGCTGTCGGGCCGTCATGTATTCAGTTTGGCGATCATTCGCAAACTCTTAGGTAAATTATGTTCTCTAACATATTCCTATAAACATCTGAAACCCACACACTCCCATAAATTGACAGTGTATAACCCAACTACGTCCCTACATAACCTGTCACGGCCCAATGAAGTTCTACTACGAGTACGAGTGTAAAACGACAACCGCAAAAGCGTCGCTCTTCCGCGCCTGTGGGAAACTACGGAGAGCTTCGCGAGCATAGATTTATGTCGCAATTATGTTGTTGTACACTTATACCATAGTGCAGAAATGTACTATCAGATTATCTATTCTGTGGTATCAGTGGAGTGGCATCCACGGACCTGAAAAAAAGACGGACGTAACGTGACACTAAAAAGATGTAAAGCATGCAAGGTCCTACATTTTTGTTTGTTCTACAAGGGACCTACACTCACACAGATGCACTAGCTCTAGGCGCAGGTCCTACAACCCGTCACCATTATGTACCGCGTGACAGCACGCACACATAAGAAATGGGTGCTTCACTCGTGATTAGACGAGATTACGTCCGTCTTTTTTTCAAGTCCGTGGGCCACTCCCTGAACGCAAAATCAGGGGTGATATTGTGCAACTTGCTAAGTATTATCATTGACATTGATATGAGTTTTTATCAAATCTTTAGTAAAATATTTTGTTGAAAATTACATAGTACGGGGTCAAACTAATATTATGTTGACAGGATTGTCAGACCGTCGCAACATACTGAACTACTTTGAATGGACAAAAGTGGAAATCGCGAAACAAAAATCGATACTAAAACCGCAATACTACTCGATCCAGATGTAAGTGACCATACATTTGGGTCGAATGCAGCTTTAGCATCGATTTCAACGTGATAAAAAATAAAATTCTGAGTGATAATGATACGAGTACCTATATTATGTATGATAATTCAGAGTGATAAAAAATAAAATTGTTATGAATAGAAATATGAATACAAAAATTTAGTTATTAACTGTCTCTTTTGCGGGTCTGCTGGAAAAAAATCTGTTCAGAGATAAGCTCGCCCTTTGTACACACGGCGACACATCATGTTACGCACCCTATATGACCCATAAATACATTACGTACAAAACACAAAATAGTGCGGTAGAGAGCCTGCATAGACGCGGCTGCTGGCGCGGGCGCAGCGTGCCGTGAGACGAAACAACAACAATATACCGCACCCTCTTGCACGATTCGAAGCGTTCAACTTCTAATAGTTCAAAGTCCAAACAGGGTAACCTGACCTGTCGTCGAGTGTACATGTTGTAGTGTTATAATAATAATAAAAAAAATACGTATTGAATATGGAAGCAACCAGCTGTAACCATAACGTAAATTCAATTCTAAAATGGCCCGTTGGCTTGCCTTATAGGTACAAATTAGGAACAAAAAAATTCATTCGTTCGAAATGTACGATGAAAACGATAAATGAACAATTCATAACGATTGCTACATTTATGCAAAATCGGATTTATTAGACCAGATGTTCTTTCCCATTTCAATAAATATTGGAGCAAGCAATAAAATCTACTTCCACTTCCAATTCCTGCTTTGGATTAATATTTTTTTACCATACAACATGATCAAAATGTATGCTTTTATGGAATCATAATCTAGCGGTGTTAAGCCAATAGAAATGTCCTAAGATGGAAACAAAATTATATCCTCAAAATTCAAAAGCTTTTCTAGACGTACGGACGGTACAAGTACCGTGTTTCAATTAGGTAAAACTTACGTTTTGAAGGACCTTGTTGTTAGAATTAAAAACACAAACGGTTTATAACTCCAATAATTATATACAATTCCAATAAAAGGATAAACCAATTGTCGAAATAAAGTAGAAAAAAAGAAACTATAGAACAGTTTTAAGCACAATCGCGCCGGTGCGGGGCGGGTTGAGTACACAGTGCACACACGGCCCCCGCGATGCGACAATTCAACACAGCTGTCCCTCTAGCATGATTTCTCTTAAAGGCCACGTGCCTTTGCTCTATAGAAAATAACCTGTTCCCGCGCTTTCCGGATAGCGAAAGCCGCGCTTGGCGCGACAAGTAGTATGGAATAAAGCCGAGTCGCGCGCAAGAAGAGAAATCATATTAGACGTGCAGGATGCATTGAGGGCTATCCGAAAGGCATATTTTTAGCTCGGTTTATTTAACACTTAGATTTGTCGGCCAGCAAAAATTTGACACATACAACATGACAACAATACAACATGACAACAATATATTAGTGTGTCAAATTTTTGCTGGCCGACAAATCTAAGTGTTAAATAAACCGAGCTAAAAATATGCCTTTCGGATAGCCCTCAATGCATCCTGCACGTCTAGTATGATTTCTCACCACTGGACCACCGCGGCGATATGGTATCGCCGTGGTAGTATGGAATAAAGCAGAGTTTCGGTACTACTGGTGAAACGTGGATGTTCTGAGGTTTCAGAATATCTTTGACACCCCCTCGGGGAATATAGTCGTGAGCATATGCTTACTATGCCCTCAAAACTATTCTTTCTATGCATCGAATACCTGTATCCTAATCTTGTGCGAATGCAAAGGACGACGTTTACCTAGGTACCTTTATTGTTTAAAATTTCAACAAGAAAAACCTATAGCTACCCATTAAACATTTTTCTCAGAAGTCGTTTTCTCGATCCGACAAAATATACAACAGAAAAGTACAGTAAAGCTAGCTTGCCATGCCCGATAAAACGAGGAAGCCTTCATGCGCGCTATTTTGGCATGCGCAAAGTAACACAGTCGATCTTTCTCGTTGGAGGTTGCATCTCAATTCGATAGTTTTTTTTTCTGTACGGTACCTAAGTCTTTGATAGTAGATTGTTAACCAAGGGATGAATGAAAGTGACCCATTTCACATATTTAGTTAATAGTAGATAATTATAAAAATTAAGACTTAAGAGGATAGGCGACTTGCAGCATGCTAGGCTCAAAGTGATTTTGTCTATGTCATATTGAGAAAGGCTTTAGATGCGGATAAAGTTAGTAATGTGGGTTTTATTCTTAAAATTTGATTCGGTTTAACACACAACATTACAAAGGCATCAGGTGAATTTTACTGAAGAAGTAAACTTCAAGAAGTGTAATAAATACAATTTGAAGAGTGTGTAAGCCCTTTCTAGTTGTCTCCCTTCATCGTAAGTCGTATTCTAGTCCTACAGCAGGGTGGACGAACTTTGCCCAGCCGTGGTCTGGTCGTGTTTGCGCTCATAAGGTATTCAAAGGCACGTAGTGTCCCTGCCGTAGTTTGCATTACTAAGTTACATTTGGAGAGGTCTCTTTTAGTTAGGTTTAATGTCACGGGTCGTGTGCTCCATACTAAACGAGAAGGATCATATTATATTAGAGCATATTTATTATTCTTTAAACAATATTATAACACCCCTGCACATACCTACATAGTTTACACTTCCTACCTACTTAGTTTATCTACCTTTTTATCAATACTATCAAAACTGTTGTGTTCTTATTATTTTGATAACCTAGGGAAACGTATAATTGGCCTATGTTTCGATAATATAAGTGGTTCAACTCCATTTTAGTTTCAGGCTGTTGGTTATCTTATTGAATAGAAAATCATTTTTTTTTTAAATTACTACATTTCCAAAATGTCCCAATCAGCAACGTAGGCTTTTCGTAACGAATAACGTTATTCATCATCATCATCAGCCTATCATCGTCCACTGCTGGACATAGGCCTCTCCCAAGGCGCGCCACAAAACTCTGTCCTCGGCCTTCCTCATCCAGTCGCTCCCCGCTACTTTTTTTAGGTCGTCTGTCCAGCGGGCAGCAGGGCGTCCCACACTACGCCTACCAGTTCGCGGTCTCCACTCTAGAACTCTGACACCCCATCGGTTGTCAGTTCTTCGACAGATATGACCAGCCCACTGCCACTTCAGCTTGCTAATTTTCTGAGCTATGTCAGCCACTTTAGTTCTGTGACGAATCACTTCATTTCTGATGTGGTCCCTCAGAGAAACACCGAGCAACGTTATTATAATAAGTAAAATATCTTAGAACCATAAAAGTTATCAAAATTCGAATAATTGTGAAAGGAAGTCCGAACTTCCAATATTTTCACACGTGACAGAAAACTGAACTGTACGTGTACTTAAAGAATCTAGAAATTATAAAATTTTATGTAATGTGTACCTACTTGTGGACTACAATCTCACAATCTCACTTTCCATACCATATGGTATCATGCATTTTTTATCACCGAAAAAAAAGTTTCAATCGATACTGCACATAGGGTTTAACATCGTCATAGCGACATAAAATGTGATACGACTTTATACGACACAACAATGGTCTCCGTCAACATGACACGGACCCAGTGGGCTGGAGAGATACTGCGAGGGAACATTTATAGGTTGTTTTGTTTTTGTTCGGAAAATTTTATTAGCTATTGTAGTATGTTTTCAATTTCAACAAGGTGTTACAAAAATACATATAAGGACGTTTAAATCATCAAACTGAATAATTTTCACTATGGGACCATCGAAATCGCGAAAAAAAATTCTGATGTTTCATACTAAACTAAAAATCTACTCGAGCTAAAGGTAATGGGACAACAGATATTTTTTTCGCGATTTCGATGTTGGTGCCATAGTGAAAGTTGTTCAGTTTTATGGTCTAAATAACTCCCTTTTAATGTTTATTTTTACTTTTGTAACACCCAGTAGGTATACAGATACACTCCAAATAAAATAATTGTATTTCAAAGTTTTTGGAGGAGAATGACTGTTTGTGAGTGTGCTATGTAAAGAAAGAAAGAAAATACAGTTATTAAAAACGAAAAATTACGGTGTAGTCTAGAAAACACTCTCTAAAAAGAAATTATTGACAAAAAAGATAATTTGCTTTCCAGCCTTGACTTGAGATGGCAATGAATAGATAATGAGCATTTACTTTTAGAGAGTTGTTGGTGGAGCGTCGTGAAGGGGCGTACATTTTCAATAATGAGGGTTCTAGACCGAACGGACGGACATATCAAATAAATATGCTAACTAATGAGTCTGATTATGATTAATTTTACAGTCATTTTTCTCTTTTATCTGGCAAATTTTACGGATAAAACAAAGTTAAAAAAATTACTTCGCATTCTATCAATAAGAATATTCAGTTAGGTACTTAGGTACCAATTAGGTACTTTTTAACAAAATGTTATTTTTTAACATTTATAATATACTCCTAATTTTTAGCGCCTTTTTTAAACAATAAGTAGTTTAAGTTTCAAATTATATCGAGGCAAGATCTATAATGTATTTTAATCGATATTTATTTATGACTGTACTGGACAATTTTAAGAAATATTGTGTTTTTCTGATCAATCCATATCGTCTGAAAGGAGATGCGGCCATAGAAAAAATTCCAACGGTTGTATACAGCAGTATATTATTTTATAATGTATGTAATATTACATTTATCATGTCGTATGGACCCTTAAAAGATAATTAAATTAGTCAAACCTTACCCTTAAATAATTTTTATGATGCTTATTTTGGTAAAAAAACTCAATAAAATATCTAAATAGTGGAAACACCGGTCACCGGTAATTTCAATTGACATTGTCAGATTTTTTTTATTGCCATGGTATTGCCGCTTTATCATTTTTATTTTAGAAGTATACAATATTTGGCATTTATCGCCGGATGTCCTTTATTAACTACTTAAATATCGGCAGAATAAGCAGAATCGGCAGAAAATATCAAAAAACATCAGGTCAATTTGATAAAGATCCTCGAATCGGGTAGATAAACTACCTAGCGTAAATAATGGAACAACGGTTTCTACGGAATTTATAATCTATTTGTTTTGTATTGATTATTTAAGACACCAAAATTTCGATTATCCATTATAATCAACCCGGATAAACAAACATTGAATATTTTGAGAATCACTTCAGTTTCCAATAACAACTATTGTTTAGTCCGATGTCAAAACAAATCCGACCCATTGTGCGGTTACTACGAAATGAAGGGTCTCGAATTATTCGTATCAGTAGTATAGGTGTCCAAAGAGAATGGAATGACTATAAGTCTCTAGTTACTATATCATAAAGACAACGTATAAATGGGGATCAATTTGCGTTATGCCTTTGTGAAACCAACAGCTACACAGGATGTAAAATTAAATGCGTTACATATGAAAACGGTGTGCTTCAGACCAACAAATTGAACAACTTTGAACAAAATTGCAGTACGTATTGTATATGGGAAAGCAGATATTTTGTTATTAAATAACTACAAACATATTCACGCACGATCATATTCCCTTCCTAAGTTATCAGAAACTTTTATCCTAAACCTACTATAATAATTAAATGTGCAGAAATATTCCTTTGCTCTTGAACTTCTTACCTTACAACAATGTTAGCCTTATAAATGGTTTCCCGCCATAGCATCAAAGAATACAATGCATCTTATCAATATGCACGTGAAGACGTCCACACTAATCAAATTGCATCCGACGTCGACTGTACCCCGGGGACTGCATGTCAACACGACTGTACATTGCTTTATCTTAGGCTCTGAATGTAGCTCGACTTGTTTCGTTTTTTTTACTTCGGGTACCTCTTCATTACTGGATGTTGGCATTGGGTTGTTGCGTTTGGATGCGTTTTTTAACTATTTTTAAATGCTGCAATTTCTGCATATAAGTACATACTTGTAGATCTTTGCGGTCATCATTGGGGTCTATGAACGAAAGATGATAGGTTGAAATGATGAAAACCTAGTCTAAATATGCTAAAAGCGAAGGTTGCTTTAAATGCATGTTTTAAATTAAAAGATTGGTGGTGATTGACTTTATTTTTACCCTAGATTTGTAGGTTTTGTCTATCTCTAGGAGTGAACGCTGAATTGACGACTAAATGAGATGAGTGAAAGAAGACAAAAACATATTGCGTCGACCCCAAGTAATGGGATGAGGGCAGGAAGATAACGGTAAGATTTGTATAAGCTGTTACTAAAGGGAATCCAGTAGTGTGTTTTATGTGTTATATTATAACTTACAATTATCATGTAAGTAGCTAAAAAAAAACAAGAGTCGGCGGAGAAATTGCCTATCGAATATAGTATTTGATTAGAGAGACAATATCCGTGACATGAACATAACATAAGTCATGCATGACTGATCGATGTACTTTCGAGTAAACTGAGACTTCCTCTATTTATCACTTGTTCGGTTAGTCAAAGATATAAACGAATTCCTTTAAAATAAACAGAAAATCCGTTTTGTTAGAATCAATGAGGTAACACTTTCAGAAAATCGTCGCGCAGTCGGAGATATTTGTGAGCCTTATTCTATCTTCTCGCGTGACAGTGTTTGATATCTCATTCATTTCCAACTAGCTTCACCACCGGTGGCGATTGTTTTCTATTAACACAGCTTCCTGTTTACGCATGTGCCATAAATATGCACTGTGGAGTTGTGTCTTCATATACGTTACAAATACTAGTTTAGTTTTGGAAAGAAATACTTAATAAAATATCTCTGACTTTTTTCAGGTCCGTGTTTCTAGGTAGGTCAAGCGTTGGTACAGTCTATTCAGTTATAGCAATTTTGCATTTAGGCGAATAGATCTTTTTCTATGCACGTCATTTCTACCAGATACTAGCCCGGACTTGTATTAATATGATGATTAGACAACGACATAGAATACAGTACCTATACATCTTAACTATTATAAAATAGTAAAAATCGTGGGGGGGAATACAAAATTAAGCGGTTCACTTCATATAAACTCAAATAACACTCGATAGCACGATTTAAATGACGTGTGGCGCCATCTATTGACAAGTTTGTTTGTTTGTTCGCGCATCACGCAAAAACTACTGAACCGATTTTGATGAAACTTTTTTGTTTGATAGCTTATGATCTGACTTAAAATCTGGTATATAATTTATGCGGACGAAGTCGCGGGTTAACTCTAGTTATAGATACAAACATCTATGAGCTATCGCATACGCAAAGTGACGAAGACAGAGCTACGTCTCGATTTTTGTCGTTATTTTGGGGGTGGTATGCTAGGCCCCAGATTTATGATATTTGTATGAATTTTACCAACGTTTCTCTCATGGAACAAGTGTTTATAAATTTCTTGGGGTTTATTTAATTTTATTATAAATCATTCGATTACTACGTTCTTGAAACTACTCTAGAAAACTTATAGGTATTCTAGGTACTGCGAACGTTATGAATTTATAAATACTAAAAACATAACTCATCATATTTCTCTCTTACACCACAATCTTTTACACAAGACAAGACCACTAAAATGCTAATATAATAGCCCATAACCATTTAGCCCCCGGACATAAAACATCGTCGTCCGATGAATTGCGGCCATTTACAATGAAAAAGATAAAAAAGCATCGATACGACGACACATCGGATAGGATCGGCTATCGTATCGTGTTGGCATGAATGATTGATGTGAAACGAGCCCACGTTTTTAGCTTTTTAGAGACGGACTGCGCAAAGGAAGTGTTTTTGATTTAATTTTGGTTTTACACGCAATTCTTGTTCTGTGACATTTGAATTTAAAAACAAGATTAATGTACCACCCGAAGTATGTTGGTTACTCGATGCGACGAAGGGAATATCGAGGGAGCAACTAAGAATATGGATAAATGAGAATTTAGGCTGTCGCAGTAGGATACAAACTTTTCGGTGCAAACCGAAAGACGAAAAGACTTAGGCTAAGTCTTGTTTTAAATAGGATATTTTTTATACCTTGCCGTTATTCATTAGACATTAGTTGGCTGATCAACCATTTTATGGAGCCAACAGCGAAGTTGTGGTAATATTTTGTAGTCTGTAGAAAACCTAGCAAAACAAATATTAAGAATATCAAACAATTCCCATCATATTATCGTAGAGCATGCAAAAGTCAATTAAATTCATTTATCCAGCCTTTATCCAGGATTACAATGTCGGAATAAAATTACAAACAATAATTTATTCACGACACAAAAAAGGTGTATCTACTCATATTGAAAAAAATAAAAGTTCGCGGGTAAAAACCGGGACCTTTTTAACCGACTTCAACAAAAGGAGGAGGTTCTCAATTCGACCCGTATGTTTTTTTTTTTTTTTTTTTGTATGTTTGTTACGCGATTGCACCGCCAATTGTGAATTGATTTTGATGATTCTTAATTTGTTTGGTAGGTCATAATTCCGAGGTGGTCCCACGAAATTGATTCAGCGCTTGTTGAAAAAATCTACAAAATAACAAATATGTACACAGATCATGGACTTGAAAAAAATACGAACGTAATGTTACACTAGAAAGATGTGAAGTATAAACGCGTATGAGATAGCGATAGTCATAAAATCCTATACAATTTGTATGAACCTAGATGACTGCCTCCGGAGTCAGACAGCCGTCGTCAAACAAAAAAGTGGTTACGTCGATAAGGACAGCAATAAGTAGCGATCTCCTTTTTTAACTAGAGCGAATTTTTAACTAGAGCGAATTTGCTATGTGCATCTCTTACTGAGTGAGTATGACACGACACGTGCTTCTTTCTAGTACTTACCTTCTCTTTCTACGACGCAAACACAAAATAATACATGGGTGCTTCACTTGTATAATAAAAGGATATTACGTCCGTCTTTTTTTCAGGTCCGTGACACAGATGACGTTTTTGTTTGTCGATTCTCTTCAGGAGTGCGATTTTTAAACATCACACGTTCAAGTCAGCGGTAGAAAATGTCGTATATTTCGTCTTTCTATTGCTAATTCGAACGTGTGATGTTCAAAAATCGCACTCCAGCAATGTTTTGATGGGGACTGTCAAACTATGTTTTTTTTTACTGTCATAACCAAGAATCTTTATATGCCTATATATTTAAAACTTCTTGGTCATACTGTTGTGTTTAAACGTATAATAACTTTATGGTTTAAACTTCATGGATATAGGTACCGAAACACATAGATTCAATTGATCATGGCGGTCGGAAATGTTCGTCGTTTTAAGGGTTCCGTAGTCAAACAAGGAACCCTTATACTTTCGTCCATTCTGTCTGTCTGTCTGTATGCCCCGTCTCAATAACTCGCTCATTTTTGCATCTATTGAATCGAAATATGGCATAAAGACAGTTATCAGTAACCCAAAAACAGAAATGTTGTACGAAACATGGGTTGGATTTTTTTAAATCGAGTGAGGTGTAGAGCGTACACCGTATCCTTTGCATTGAAGTACTTATAACTGCTTAGTCGAACTAATGTATTTCACCTAGATTTCAACACTGAAAAGTTTGAAATAAAAAAATTTTAACAAAAAATTAAAACCGACTTCAAAACTAAAAAGGTAAAAATAATAATATTGCAGTCGTTGACTTTTGCATTCGAATCTATACGAACATTAATTTGTTTTATTGGAGTCGGTGTCAAGCCAAGCCAAGCCAAAAAATTACTGCAATCCCAGTTGCGAATCGTACCGGCTTGACACCGAGTCCGATAAGACAAATTAATGTTCTTATAGATTCGAATGAAAAAGTCAACGACTGCAATATTATTATTTTTACCTTTTTAGTTTTGAAGTCGGTTTTAATTTTTTGTTTAAATTTTTGTAAGTGACCTCGACCGGGGGCGTTTTTGCTTGGATTAATATCAGACCCGGGCAAATAACGTGTGTGACCGCATACAACAAAAGAAATGGTGTAAGGTAACGTAATATCCCATTATATTATATTACAGTTAAACGACCATTGCTAAGCAAAAGGGGAGGTAAAAAAATGGCTAACTAAAATTTCAACAGCACGATACTTTTGTCTCCACAAATTACAGTTTCTATTCTAGAATGTAAAACCGTATTTCATTTCCCTTATATGCCAAATCGGAGATAAACAAGATGGACAAGACAATCAAATTTGATTGCCTTCAGCGAAGAAATGAAAGAGAATAAATAGTAGATCTCATTTTAAAGGTAAATAAGTAAAGATGTGTCAGTAAAATCACACTGGAGAAAGAACTTTTGAATCAAGCTTTGTGAGAGGCGTAGCAGTCGACTAATTGGTGTCGGTCGACTCGGTCGTAAGCAAATAATTCTCATCTCTAGTCTTCGTTTAACGCTGTCCACCAGAAACGAGTGCAAAAAAGGTAAGCTCACCTAATTTCTTTTCGCTTAGGATTAGAATATTAGGATGGCGCTTCTAAAGTGGAATTTGAATAACACAATAGATTTAATGCTAATAATACAAGTGTGCACAGTCGACCAAAGAAAAATAAGGAAAGAAATATAATTAGTCGACTTGGCCTCTACCGGGCCCAGTTACGAGGAGGCCCAATCGACCAAAACACCATTAGGTCAGGTAGCTTTTCCGTGAATCTCCAATTTGGTTGAGAAAAAAAACACTACTCGTTAAGTCTGTTGCTTGCTATTCGTATTCTTCTCGATGCCTCTCCTCTCGTCTCCAGCTATGCTTGATAAATGGGCCTCTGGCGGAACGGAATTCGCAACAAAAAACAAACTATATAAATAACTACACAATCTACCATCGGCTAGTGACATTCATATTCCTTATTATCCTTATTGCAAAAATGCATTAATGTGTCCACTTTTGTTTTAATAAATATTTTATCGAAAAAAATAAATAGCCAGTTGGAATTTAATGTGACTAAAATGTCAAGGGACACCTAAAATCTGCGGCATTCCGCCGAGCCGGTTGGAAGAAAGTCATTTTTCTGCAAGGCCACAAGTCAGGCCCAGTCTTATAAGAAGTAAATTATATTTATTCATAAATAAATATACATTTAAGGGTGCTACAAGACGCCGATCGTTGTGTCGTTTTTACAACGCTTATCATAATTCTATCTCTAGTTTTATGTTGTTTTTATGTGGAGGTATGTGACAGGTACGCGTTGTAAAATGATAGGATGAAATGTGTCGTGTGTAGAACGATTCTTCTTCGATCTAGTACATAGTTTGAATTATGCACTGGATGACACAATAGGGTTGCCAGCCGTCTTGTTTTTTCAGGACATCCTGATTTTTGGGGTGTCCTGCCTGTCCTGGAGTGTCCAGGATAATTTATAAGTAGCGTCCTGATAAAGACACGTGTTTTAAAATTCGCGCACCCGTATCAGTACCAAGAGAACAAAACAGGTCAAATTTTACACATTATTACCATTATATTATTTAACTTTAGTTGCGTTTCATTGTCCCTGATTTACTGCGTATTTCATGTAACTACTTCTCGTATACAGCGTCCTGTTTTTAAACAGAAATGTCCAGGTAAGTATTTCTACAGTCAAATCATAGTTTTGAAAATTTGGGTATGGAAACCCTATAATAGGTAAGTAGGTACAAGTTTATACTTTTATCAATCACTCAATCAAATATACTTTATTTTACACCAAAATATAAACAAATAAAAACGAAAAAAACGTTTTATAAACGTTGATATCACCAAAGTCACTTAAAAGTGTATTACTTACTGAAAAGTTATTTGATTATAAACTTTGATATCACCACCAAGTCACTTAATTATAATGTAATTATCGAATGAATAAATATAGATTATATTATTTGCATTGATTGCCTTCTATATCTTTTGCCCCGCAGCTTCTTCTTTTCGGAACAAAAGTAGTAGTATCGCCTTTCTTACAATACGGACGGACCATCTATCCTATTTCATTAACATCTGGTAGTTTTAACGTTAAACTCAAGTTAAACCGATAACGTAACAAACACAATTCACTCATGTGTATGTATTCGCTTATAAAACGAGATATAAAAGGAAAAAATTCCGCCACAACCCCACAAATTCAAGCTCGATCGTCCGCAAAATTCTTCAAAAATTCCCATCATATTGCCACAATCATAAATAAACGCATAAGCATCATACTTTCGCCTTCGATCGATCAAAAGCCTGCAATTTCGCGACATGCCCAGAACATCGCAATTTATATTATAACAATACCAAGGAACGATAGCTTTCAACGGAGATAACATGAAGATAAATTGTGTGGAATTACACGGCCTATCTCGTGTGGAGTCGACCACGCACGTATTTTGTGTTAAATTTTACAACGACGAGACCTTAGTATTGCACGGATTTTGTGTTAGATTTAACATTGCTGAGTCAAAGTCGTGCATGTATAAGAATAGCTAAATATGCACATAATAATACTACATACAAATAGCTCCTTGCCCCTCCCTAACAGAAACCGCAGCTTACCCCACACTTCAGGGGAGGTTTTAGAGCAAGAAGTACAATATATCTACAATAGGCATGCGGCTACATGCGGCTCGTGCGCCGTCGCTATTTCGTTTCTGTAGCAGTACTTTTTAAGCATCGTCAGAGTGTTCTATTACTATGATGCCTGGCTTGGATGTGAAATAGGTACAATTATGGACCTCTAAGTTTGGCTTATAGTGACCACTTAATTGTCGTTCATAAATTGCGTGATTAGCTACAACTGACAACTTATTTGAACTTCAAATAAAATGTGAGTTCAATATTTGAATCAAGCACTATATAGGCAGGGATTTTGTATTAAGAACGTTGAACGTTGTTCTGATACTTTTTCCTAGTATATAGGTATATTTGACGGCTCGACAGCACAGTCTGTAGTGAACCTGCCTGCTGTGTCGAGGGTCGCTGGTTCGAATCCCGTAAGGGACAAATATTTGTATGATGAATATGAATATTTGTGCCCGAGTCATGGATGTTTGTATCTATATAATATGTATTCTATATCGTTGTTTAGTTATCATAATACAAGCCCAGGCTAGATTCTGGAACTTTAAATGTGACTAGATAATTGGTGTGACAATGTCTAAGATATTTATTTATTTAGATATTTCCAGGAGTTCAAAAACTTTTAAAAACGTAACAATCGCTCCCGTAGGCACTCAAAGTTATAATTAACTTTTGTATAAAGATTATTTGTTTAGTATTCACGCAAAAAGTTAAAGATTTGAAGCAGAAAAATGTGAAGGAAGGAACCGAGAGTCCATTTATAACGTCAGATTTAGGGATCCTCGGCAATAATTCAGGATTAAAATGGTTCTCGAATTCGGGTATCGCTGTGAGCGGTTAGGTGGGATTATCGTTTGAATATCAGCTCGTTTTTCGTCTGGGAATAGATGTGACCTGTTTCATAAGTTTGTTTTCAGAAAATAATTCAGAAAAAACCCTGCGTTTGTTGCTAAAGTAACGAGGTTACTTTAGCCCAGTAAAAATACGGGACGAAAGGAAAATACACTTTTTAAAGTTTGAACTAAAATTGAGTATTTCGGAAATTCTACTTATTTGCATATAATTCTGGCATTTGGGTCACTTTTCTTGTTAGGTACTTCAAGTGAACCAACATAAAATACCGCAACAGAATAAGAAAGATTATATTAGGTAACATTATAAAAGGTCCTTCTTAATATTATGCTGACACTTTTTTAAGGGCATGATCAAGTAGGTTTGCAGTATTGTATGGAACAGCAGATTTTCTTTGCGATTTTGATGTTGTTGGTGCCATAGAGAATGTTGTTTAGTTTGACGGTCTGATCATCCCCTTAAAAAGTGTCAGCATATTGAGAAGGACCCATAGAGTACGGACACTCCTTGCCCCCACCAATTCACCAATCTCGGTGGCACGGGAGGTGGACGCGACAGTGGTGTAGTCCTCTCTCACTTACACTCACTCAATAAACTTGCGCAAACCTATATACAACCTTCTTGGCGCATACGGGTTGAACTACTCATGGCCGCACGCGATCGCACTTTCGCTTTCCGTCTATCTTATATGCTCTAGCTAATGACGTTCCTGAGTGACAGAAAAGGATGGAGCGACGGAAAAATGCGATCGCGTGCGGCCATGTGTAGTTCAACCCTACCTCTTCTTGTCAGTGCGAGCCCGTTTGATGACGTGTCAAAGGTGTGTCCTACACCATTGCAATTGAATACCTATTGCTATAAAAAGAAGAAGATAGTCTGCCGTAAAAAGTCTGTGCGATTTTTCAATCGTACCTATATGAAAAGACTAAGCATTTTTTGTTAGCATAAACGGTAAATATCGATAACCTTTAAAGGGTTTAATTAAGCAATAACCCACACGAATTACCTATTTTCTAAATTCACGTGATACCTTTTTTCAATTCATGAGGCTATTTTTATCCCGAACGATCCCTTCGCAAAGTAAAAATCAATGTTGATGCCTTTCAATTTTTGATCGCTCTGACCCTGTTTATTAATTCTAAAATAAAAGTACTTTGACTTGATTATGGGTTAAGATTTAATGAGTAATTATTTGGATAGCTGTATTCATTGAGATAACACAGACCACCCGTGTCAATATGCAAACCATGAGTTTACTGAAGTTTATAAGTGCAGTTAGCGTGTTAATTATGCGACAGTATACCTACTAGTATGACTATTTGAGAAGAGTTGCATGTTAATTATGCGACAGTATACCTACTAGTATGACTATTTGAGAAGAGTTGCACGAAAATGGGTCTAAAAGCAAATTTTTTTTCAAAACCTGATCGGATTTCTTTAATCCAAGGACCTATACGCAGAAAAATATTTAACAATAAAACAACATAACAGCATTACTGTATTGTTTCGGTAGGTACTCCTACTAGTGAAACGTGGATGTTCTGAGGTTTCAGAATATCTCTGACTACCCCCTCGGGGAATATAGTCGTGAGCATATGCGTTATGCGTATTGTTGTTATAATTTCTAGTTAAGAAAACAGGATTTTAGCCGCAACTTTTAGCAACTAAATTTCTACCAAAATTTTCCACCAAAATGTATAATTATTAAGTATGTAAATGTGTACGTTGATAAGAAATTTAAAAGAAAGAAAATATTTACATACCCAATAATACACACACACACGATAAGTACCTAACCTACCTATCTGTACCTATAGTATATTTTGTAACATATAGGTAAGTACTAAGAAATTCTAGTAAAACCGATAAGATTTTTCTTCTCGTGTAGGAAACTACTTCAGGAGCTATAAAGTTATTATAAGAATGAAATAATAGATTACACACCGAGGCCAGGAAAGTAAGAAAGGTCTCAGATCTCATGTATCTAATTGTTTGTCTCCTCGACGGAGGTAGAAAGCGGCAACTAGCGCAGCGGGACGAAAATTGACGCTTTCCGTCCGGAGGAGAAAATAAGTTTATTGAAAAATAAGCACAAAATTTTTCCAAGAGTCTTAGCTTATTACTACCAAGGTAGGTAACAAAACAGAGCATAAACAGTGTGTCTCTAAAGACCTAAAAGCCCTATGCGGCAAATCAAAGAACAACTTATAAAGGTAACTTGTCTATAATGATGTTTTTTTCCGATCGTATTCTTTGAACCGATTAGGACCGACGCGGGAACCCCAAAAATCACAAGGTAAGAAGATTAGAGATCCTTAGATTTTTTATTCAAGTCACGACTCGAGGTACTCCCGGATAATGTGGAAATAATTACACGAATTATGTGTTATGGTTTTTTGTCTGATTTGAATAATTCGGTGATGATTATATGGCAGGTTTTCGGTTGAATTGGTTAATCAATAAGTCAGCTACGAGTTATAATATACACATAAATAAACTCACGATTCAGGGTTGTCAGAATCTTTACAACAACTTTTTTGCAAAGCTAAAGCATGCAGGTTTTGGTAAGGATCAAATATTTTCGTCATTGTCATCATTTCATTTCATTTGTATCCGCGTCGTATAAGATCTTGAAATAAGTACAATAGTTGAGGTATTTATTTCAAGAGCGCAAATGCGCGCTGTATACAAACGCAATCTGGTGATATTTTCAATACTATCCAATTAAAGTCAATGAAATTTTTCAGAAACAATCTAGAAACTAACGTTTGTATGAAGTCAGATTTTCGTTAAAACATCTTGAAATAAGTACAATAGTTGAGGTATTTATTCCAAGAGCGCAAATGCGCGCTGTATACAAACGAAGTCTAGTGATATTTTCAATACTATCCAATCAAAGTCAATGAAATTTTTCATTAACAATCTAGAAACTAATGTATTATGTTTGTATGAAGTCAGATTTTCGTAAAAATATACAGTCTTAATGCAAGGATAAATTTAAGATTTATACAGAAATCTTTGAGGCACTATTTAACTTTAAAACTATACATTTTAACGAAAATCTAACTTCATACAAACATAGAGATTATTTTCTAGATTGTTTCTGAAAAATTCGGCTGACTTTTAGTATTGAAAATATAACCAGACTTGGAGCACGCTCCGAATTATATCCCCCATTTAATAAATATATAGAAGCAAGATGCATTTGGCTAATCATTGAATCATAAAGATTCTAGTTGAACCCTATTTTAACGCTTAGGGGTCGGAGAAAAATCTTTCCATCTTTCTTTTGTTTCTTTTCTATCATCATCATCTTATTTAAGAGCTACGCTCTTGTCGGTGGAGTATTCGCCACTCTTGTTTGTTTTCCGCTAGTGTCTTGAGTTCCTGGTACGACACGACATCAACCTTTTCCTTCACTTGGGCTAGATAACTCTGTCTGGGTCTTCCTCTGCCTCTTTTCCCCTCTATCTTCCCTTCCAGTATGGTTTTAAAGAAATTGTCGTTTCGTATCAAGTGTCCGATCATTCTTCCTCTCCGGTTTTCAATTGTTTTTAAGATATTTCTCTTTTCTTTAACCATTCTTAATACCTCTTCATTTGTTATTCGTTCTGTCCAACTTTTTTATCAATTTCTCTAAAATTATTATTTTACTCTAAAATGTACTCTATTTGCCTGTAACAAAAACGAGCAAAACTGAACCACAGATCCTGCAAACTTACGAACAATACAACTAAAGCCAGCAAATCTCAATTCCTCTACAGGAGTGAACTCCAAAACAAGAGCGGCGCATGCGTCAAGCCACCCCTACTCAGTCTGTTCGTTAACCTCTACAACTTATAGGTATAATGTACAGTTTACTTGACGGAAGGAACATTTGTCGCTTCTGACAAGGCCTTTATAGATGTAGCTGTAGGTACTGCTGTGTTTGTACGTTATTGCCATTGAATAATACAGGGTCCTTTTTAATATGCTGACGGGTTTTTAAGTGGATGATCAGACCAACAAACTGAACTTCTTTCTCAATGGGACTAACGTCGAAATCGCTAAAAAACTATTGTTCAATACAAAACTGCAAACGTTCTCAACCCAAATGTATGGGACAGGTTTTCGTAATTGCGATATTAGTCCCATAGAAAAAGTAGTTCATTCAGTTGGTTGGTCTGACCGTCAACTTAAAAAACCGTCAGCCTTTTTATCAGAGGCGAACGAGCCGAAGGAAGCGAAAGAATCGAATTTTAGAATTGGTTGAAGGAATTCTGACACCTCGCCTAGCAACTCGCACACTTAACCCCGGCGAATCGGAAGAATCGTCAGAAGAATTAAGGCCAGGTTATCCCAGTGCAAGCGTCTCTTTCTTGCAAGCAAGTCTGCAATTAGCCATCCCGCTCCAATTGAAAGCAGAATCGCAAAAAAACGTGTTTTTCATCAATATCTTTGCTCATGGGAGTTTGTAAGCTCAAAATTATACGGAGTTCACTAGAAATATTTAATGTAATGTACAAGAATAAAAAGTTAAATATCAGCAGTTTAATCATAGTAGGTATTGGAAAAACATAACAAAAAGGGGTAACTTTGGGATTTTTTTCTATCTAATTAAAATTAATCTCATCGTGTTATTGAGCACGGTCGCCTATCAGCCAGATCCTTAAATAAGACATAATTGGTTTTCAGACTTTAAAACACAGTTTAAAACACTTTCGTTCGTGTTCAAAAAAGGCCTCGACCGAATAACAGCGTCTTAAAAGGAAATTCGCCTACTTCGGCTCTTTCGCCGCAGATAGATATGCGATCACCCTTATGCAGAGGTTTTTAGGCGAAAGCCTAGCCACACGCCACCACTTTTACATGAAAAATACAACTGCATGCATGCAGGACAGCTGGTAGTTTAAGAAATGGTTCTGAACTCCCTGAAAAGGATTATGGTGGTGATTTTAGGTAGGTACGTATATCACGAGCTCACGACCTATAGTTATGTTATAAAAAACTTGATATCGATACATAACTGAGACATAATTAGTCAGTAAGCCCCACCTAGGTTAGCAGGTTAACTCTGGGTAAAATAGCTCTCTCAATTGTTTTTCTATACAAAAAATCATGGGTTACCAATTTAACCTGCAGTTTGTTGCTAACCCATGTTGACGCAAGTGGGGCTAAGTGTACCAATCAGTAATCAGCAACAGGCTTCGTCAAACATTTTTACAGTTATATCTTTATCACCATAGTATTCTCTTTAGCGGTGGTCAGAAACATTGCTATAACTCAAGCCATCGATTAGATTGGGGCGCCACAAAACCTTTCCACAAAACCTTTATTATAAGCAAGCTATACCTACTAGCTAAGTAGATGTAATAGAACGATCTGACGTCATCTCCTTCGCTTCAGATTAATCTTAAGATAGTCCCTTTAAAGATTTATTACTCTCTCTTAAATCCTTAAAAGCTTTCCTTAAGGTTCATGTTGTCTTAAATATCTATTAATAAGCTTTTAATAAATTACCAGCAATAAGTCTATTTAACTGTATAACTTTAAAGCTGTTCTAATAGAAACAAAAATCTAAGTAAGTATTTTAATATCGGGGTTTGAATGCCGCTAAGGGCAAATACTAGAACAAATATGAATGACGTTGTGACTCCAATTGAGAAAGTTATGTATCGTTGGTTTGGTCACAAGCAGAGGATGTATGCTGCGAATCAGTTGGGTTCAACGAGTCACCAATGTGGAAGTTCTACAACGAGTCAGGAAGTCCCGAGAGCTGTTGCAAACTATTGAAAGGAGGAAAGTCGCCTACCTTGGTCTTATCTTGAGGAATGAGCGATACCAACTGCTCCAGACTATAATAATGGGCAAAGTAGAGGGCAAGAGAAGCGTCGGTAGGCCACGAATGTCATGGCTCGCAAACCTGAAAGAGTGGACTGACATCGCCAGCGTTGAAGAACTGTTTCGTTTGGCGAGAGACAGGGATATGAAGAGCTGACTGCCAACCTCCAGTAATGGAGTAGGAACCCAAAAAAGAAGAGAAGAGAGGATGTATGTCATTTTTAGATACGAAAGAACTTATATGAGCAAATCTGAAAGGAAGTTTCGATAGACGATGCTCACGTAGGGCGTAAGTACTCTGATCAAATTGTTTATGCCCTAGGGAAAGGTGAGTGTGGAGTAGGTACTCGACTATGATGGGCATGGGCATGTGAATGAGGGAAATGTTCATATTATACTACAATCAAGCAGTTGGGTTTCTAACACCCAAGTTCTATTACTCCATTCACCATCAGCTTTTGATCGTCCACTGCTAAATAGTAGTTCTCCCAAGACGCGCCACTAAAGTTTACCCTCGGCTGACCTTTATAAGGCCTTTGGTCCAGTCGTTCCACACTATGCCTTCCAGTTCCTTGGCTCCATTCTAGAACTCGAAATCCTTCAATTCCTGATTTGGTCTCTCAGAGAAATAACAAGCATAGCTCTCCATAGCTGCTCGCTGAGCTACATTTAATTACTCTACCATACAATCAACGTTTATTCTATTCTATTCTGTTCTTCTACGAAAGTGACAGTTACAGTCGCATGTACGACTAGTAAAATAAGAATTTGCTGTGTAAGGTATACTGGGTTCGCAAATCGATAAGACTCCTATTCCCGTTTTTCAGCCAAGGAAACAACCACATGCAATGTTCCTCCCTCTGCTAAATGTCCACAAGTTACATCTCTCAGCGAGATCTTCCCAGCCGCTGGTGTCGATCGAAAACGACATTGCACTAAAGTACTCCCATAACCTTATGAATTGAAGGGAATAAACTAAACGGACGTGCGTGGGTGATGAACAGATGAGCAAGACAACAACTTCTAAATGCGGAAGAAGTCAGGAATTCACTATCGAACAAAACTGTCCATTATAGTTCAAGCATTGAAGATTTATTCATGGAATTAAGTGGCAAGTGGTTATTTATTGCTTTTTCTTTTACCCACAAGACACAGCATAAAAGAAAACATATTCCCTTAGTTACCTTGTCCTACATTTATGGAACGAATTGGGATGGTCTTTTCGTCAGATAAAGTAAAATACGTACCTACCCTATCAAATTGATACCCTATCGAAGTAAGTAATTAAAACTGTCTAGCAATATTAACGAAAACCATCTAACTCTCAAAACTAATTTGAAACTTTACTTATAGAAATAAATTTAAAACGAACGCACAAGAGGTGCCCTTCATATAAGTACAAATATGTACTGCTAAAGTTCTTTGACCTCATCTTCATCTATTCAATACAGCGGTCAATGTCGAACGGTATATACTTACATACATATCTATTCTTTTTGTGTCACTATGGTGGGCAGAGACTATTCTTATGGCCATCTAATCCTGACACTATGGTCTTGCCTCATCAGCATCCATTAGTCGCTTCATACAAGCTATAGCTAAGCTTCGTATCCAGTATAACAACGCGTTCAGGGTGCTGATGGGGCTGCCCCGGTACTGCAGCGCCTCGGGAATGTTCGCGGCGGCGCACGTCGACTGTTTTTACACGACCATGCGCAAGCGCGCCGCCTCCCTGGTGCGCAGGGTGCGGGCCAGCCCCAACAGCATCCTTAGCATGATAGCGGACAGACTGGACTGTCCCTACATAACGCACTGTAACAACCTTCATGTAAATACTAACACCTAGGTTTAAGATATTGTTACTAACACGCTATGAGTCCCATGTTGCTCGAAATAAATTATTTTTATTTTTTTATTTTTTTATAGACTAAAAGTACATAGATGCGGAGGATCTTCCCTTGTTGCCGAAATTGTTATTTTTCTATTTTATACCTACAACGCAACTCAAAAGAATAGAACAGTGAAGGAGATGTTATTACCTACTAATAGGATAGAATAAGCTAAAGAGGTCAAATAGACTAAACATAATAACGGAGGATCTTCCCTTGTTTCCAAAGTGTTAAGTTTAATTTTAGCTATTCTTCAATCAAGAATAGAAGCATGAAAGAGCCAATAAGGAGAGGTGCATAAAACACTATACCACTTATTGGTTGAAGATCTTCCCTCCTCGTTGAAGAATGTTATTTTAAAGCGAAAACTTAACCATCGTTTTATGAAAAACAAAACTGATTTTGAGAAAATTGGTCTAGATACTGAATTTTCACATTCAAAATCGAAACCTTAATCTATATAATATACTTTATGTATTTAGGCTGGCCTTTAATTGCTAGATGTGACCCTTGTTACAGCCTCAAGCTTAAAGACTTAGTTGGCAATTGCACCAAAGTTTCTGACTACCCCGAAAAGGATTATGGTCGTAAGTTTATGTATGTATGTAGTTCATCAGGCTTGCTGTGCTATGGTTTGTATTATAGGATGCTTGTGTAAATAACCATAATACTTAATTAAAGATTTGAAAAAATAATGTTTCCTCCCCTCCGTACGGAAAGCGCCAATTTTCGTCCCGCTGCGCTAAACGAAGTTGCCGCTTTCCAGCTCCGTCGAGGAGAAAAATAGTATACTAACCTCGGGCAGTAAAAAAGAAAGCCTCAGATCACATGTTTGTTGTGTGTCATTACATGCCTTTAATTGCTAGATGTGACCCTTGTTACAGCCTCAAGCTTAAAGACTTAGTTGGCAATTGCACCAAAGTTTCTGACTACCCCGAAAAGGATTATGGTCGTAAGTTTATGTATGTATGTAGTTCATCAGGCTTGCTGTGCTATGGTTTGTATTATAGGATGCTTGTGTAAATAACCATAATACTTAATTAAAGATTTGAAAAAATAATGTTTCCTCCCCTCCGTACGGAAAGCGCCAATTTTCGTCCCGCTGCGCTAAACGAAGTTGCCGCTTTCCAACTCCGTCGAGGAGAAAAATAGTATACTAACCTCGGGCAGTAAAATAGAAAGCCTCAGATCACATGTTTGTTGTGTGTCATTACATGAGATCTGAGCTGATCTGACCTTCCTTACTTTCCTGCCCTCGGTGTGTAATGTACTATTATTGTAGAGTTTTCACCCCGTCTTCTCTAGGTACAGCCATAACAACACCATCCTACTACCTAATCAGACTATATTTTGAGTTCAATTTAATATTAGAAATAACAATTCCATAAATACCTTTAATAGCTATAATTTTCCAGAGAAGCCGCGTTAGTATTCCGAAATAAGAGACCATTTAGATGCCGTTCATCTGCTACAATGCGGAAAACGATCCCTGGGCCAGCAGGTACCTACATAACAGATTAATTACATTCCTTTCTGCCTCTCTTTGCAGAAAACAATTGAATACCACACGACTCTACCGCCAATAGATAAATGTCATAAGTCATAATATAAAATGTGACGCTTTTGACGATTTTTTACGACGCACCACGTAAGGGATCTGGAAAACAATTACGAGGAGAAAACTGTCCAAACCCGTTCCTTTGTTAAAGATAATTGAAGGTCCTTCAGCATCTATTTGTAAACAAATCTACGAGTAGTATTTGGGCGACGATTGAACTATTGTCACTACTGAAAGTACCAACGTAAAGTGGGAGTGTAGAACCGAAAGCTGTAAAGGGTGACCACTTGTCACAACTACGAGACACTTACCTTATTCCCGAAAAATTCTGGTAACCCCCAAACTGCACAACAATCCAACAATATCAAGTACCTATATAAAAACACACACAAAATGTACGGAACACAGCACGCGTAAACAAACCAGGAGCTCACTTTAAAAACAATAAATAGCACAGGAAGGAGCTTTTTTATTTTCGATTCGAATTGAGGAGATGCGGCGAAGCGATCGCACGCGTGTCGGATTCGCGACTGGCCGGTATCGAGCGGCCGGCGGGATACTCCCCCGCGCCGCGCTCTAAACCAATTTATAATACATACGGAGACGCAGCATCCCCTACAGTTCACGGCGACCGAAAACCAACCCTATTTCATACTATAGAAGGTTCCTCTTAAGTTACCAACCCGTTGCCGCAGAGGCAAAAACGTCGCTAGTTCTTGCAGAAACGCGAGGGTGCGAATTGTGTAGGTTTTCGTCGGTTTTCGTCATTTATAATAGAAAATCAGCTTTAAGCACAAAGTTCGGAGCTCGGTTCAGGTTGAATATTTATGATTTTCGCTATCAAAATTAATTGATAAGTTTGAGAACAAACTGTCCAAAGTTTCGAATGATCTTTGGTTTCACAAGTTTTACGAGTCTGACAAGTTTTTTTTTATAAGCTCGTCTTAAATGTCATTATTCTTTGAAAGTAAATACATGTC
Organism: Agonopterix heracliana; assembly: GCA_963693445.1. Classification (NCBI taxonomy): domain Eukaryota; kingdom Metazoa; phylum Arthropoda; class Insecta; order Lepidoptera; family Depressariidae; genus Agonopterix; species Agonopterix heracliana. The sequence goes on along the minus strand of OY856312.1, from coordinate 3,485,464 downwards.
ACTTTTTGAAATAGATACACTCGAGTTGTTTCTCTAAAAATTCTAAATTATCAAAATAGATAACTGTCTGTCTGTTCAGAATTTGAAGTCGATAGGCAAGCAAAATAGACAATCACAAAAACTATTCGAACATTGCATCTTTTCCCCGTAGATGAAAATTTTTTTGGACGCATGTTATAATAATGAGAAAAGGGTCATAACTCGAATAATGCTACAAAGTCAAATTAAAGTAAAATGAACCTCCTTTAAAGTTTTTAGGAATTTAGTTCTTTTCATCTTTTTAATAAGCTAATTATGAGGAGCTAAAATATCTTCCTTCCGAAATGTTGTCTGTTTTTTTAACCGACTTCAACAAAAGGAGGAGGTTCTCAATTCGACCCGTATGTTTTTTTTTTTGTATGTTTGTTACGCGATTGCACCGCCACTTGTGAATTGATTTTCATGATTCTTATTTTGTTTGGTAGGTCATAATTCCGAGGTGGTCCCACGAAATTGATTCAGCGCTTGTTGAAAAAATCTACAGAATAACAAATATGTACCTACATAGATCACGGACTTGAAAAAAATACGGACGTAATGTTACACTAGAAAGATGTGAAGTATAAACGCGTATGAGATAGCGATAGTCATAAAATCCTATACAATTTGTATGAAGCTAGATGTCTGCCTCCGGAGTCAGACAGCCGTCGTCAAACAAAAAAGTGGTTACGTCGATAAGGGCAGCAATAAGTAGCGATCTCCCTTTTTAACTAGAGCGAATTTGCTATGTGCATCTCTTACTGATTGAGTATGACACGACACGTGCTTCTTTCTAGTACTTACCTTCTCTTTCTACGACGCAAACACAATATAATACATGGGTGCTTCACTTACCTATATAATAAAAGGATATTACGCCCGTCTTTTTTTCAGGTCCCTGACACAGATGACGCTTTTGTTTGTCGATTCTCTTCAGGAGTGCGATTTTTAAACATCACACGTTCAAGTCAGCGGTAGAAAATGTCAAAATTACTATGAAGATTATGCATATTTCGTCTTTCTACTGCTAATTCGAACGTGTGATGTTCAAAAATCGCACTCCAGCAATGTTTTGATGGGGACTGTCAAACTATGTTTTTTTTACTGTCATAACCAAGAATCTTTATATGCCTATATATTTAAAACTTCTTGGTCATACTGTTGTGTTTAAACGTATAATAACTTTATGGTTTAAACTTCATGGATATAGGTACTACCGAAACACATAGATTTAATTGATCATGGCGGTCGGAAATGTTCGTCGTTTTAAGGGTTCCGTAGTCAAACAAGGAAACCTTATACTTTCGTCCATTCTGTCTGTCTGTCTGTATGCCCCGCCTCAATAACTTGCTCATTTTTGCATTTATTGAATCGAAATATGGCATAAAGACAGATAACAGTAACCCTAAAACAGAAATGTTGTACGAAACATGGGTTGGATTTTTTAAAATCGAGTGAGGTGTAGAGCGTACACCGTATCCTTTGCATTGAAGTACTTATAACTGCTTAGTCGAACTAATGTATTTCACCTAGATTTCAACACTAAAAAGTTTGAAATAAAAAAATTTTAACAAAAAATTAAAACCGACTTCAAAACTAAAAAGGTAAAAATAATAATATTGCAGTCGTTGACTTTTGCATTCGAATCTATAAGAACATTAATTTGTTTTATTGGAGTCGGTGTCAAGCCAAGCCAAAAAATTACTGCATGCCCAGTTGCGAATCGTACCGGCTTGACACCGAGTCCGATAAGACAAATTAATGTTCTTATAGATTCGAATGCAAAAGTCAACGACTGCAATATTATTATTTTTACCTTTTTAGTTTTGAAGTCGGTTTTAATTTTTTGTTAAAATTTTTTTATTTACTCTACGTTTTGCTCCATAATTAGGTAAGATTGAGGTACTTAAAATATAAAAGTTTTTAATATAAGTATCTAAAATTGGTTTTTCTCTGTGTGTTGAGTTTGTAAACTTTAACCAGTCTCTTCGGAATAGGATATAAATTGAAAATATTTATTGTATGGATACATTGATAGTAAAACGAAACGTGGATGTTTTAAGTTTTCACAATATTCTTGAGCAAATGCATTTATGGTGGTATGTCTGAGTATTTAGAGTAGACTTAAATGACGATCTTATTTCTCTCTATACAAGGTGTTTCATAAGTAACAATACATTTTTGAAACTCTTAAGGGGGTTGTTAAGACCGTCAAACTGAACAACTTTCTCTATGGGACCAACATCGAAATCGCGAAAAAAATAATTTCATATCCCATACATATTTTAGCTCTAGTCGATTTGTAGAGTATAGAAGATAAATTTTTTTTTTCCCGATTTCGATATTGGTCCCATAGTGAAAGTTGTTCAGTTTGATGGTCTACATCACCCCCTTAAAGGTTTATTTGTAGTTTTGTAACACCTTGTATACCTAGATAGTTTCGTAAACACTGTATTAGGTAATAGGAATCTGTCTCTTAAAGCTACGCTTACGCTACGCACGCGATTCTGAACATCAAAGTTATTTGAAATTAAACCATAACGAATAGCGAGTTTGAATACGCTGTTGACACCCAGTGCTTGATTATGACGACGACGCTTATACCTATTTATTTAAATCAAAATAGATTTTATACCAAATAGGAAACTAGCTTTTACCACGGCTTTGCCTTTCGTTACAGGCAGCTTGGATTACTATAACAACTGGTCTAGGTTACCGGTAACTACTAGTGTATGATTCTGGCACCCATTACTGGCACCAGTCTCCCAAAAACATCGTTGATTGCACATATTTAGTCACTAAGCAACACTGACATATACTCTAGCGATAGACAAGCTCGTTCAAACAATTCAATTCAATTTTTGTTTAATGGCATCCGATGTGTTTTTACAATTCAGCCAACGTCTCGTTATGTGAAGATTATACGTAGGAAAATGATCAGTTGTATTAATTAAGTCTAGAGTGGCAGTTTTGCCAATGTAAGTAGGTAGTTTAGAGTCTCAAGTGATTGTTTTAAGGTTAAAACACAAAGGAGCCACGTGCGGACCTAACGCGACGATACGCACGACACGTCCGTACACCGCCAGATCCGCATCGCGACTCCGACGTTCAAACAAACAACATTTCACACAAAACAACACAAAATTACATTCATTACAGTCATTGCCATAGTGACAAAGTGAACTCGGGGACATCAATGCGGTGCGCCCACCTCATTCAAATGGAACATGTTGCTTCTACGACAGGGCCTGTCTATCGCTAGAGTATATGTCAGTGCTAAGCAATTATGTACCTTGATTGTACCCATGCGTTCTAGTACCCATGTATTCACTAAGCAATTATGAACTAGTTACAACAATGACGGAACTATTTAGTGGTAGACAATAAACCTTGTTGTTATAGGTATAATTTTCCCAGTTTGTCGCCGTAGTTTTTTTTTGCAAATTTCATTTTATTAGATGAGTATTACACAATACCTACGCATGTGATGACAAAACAAAATCATTTGTTGACCAAAAATGTTAGTTCGAATTAAAATGAAAACTTTATAAAACCTATCTAGCTAGTATACCTAGGTAGTATCGTGGTTTTGATCTTATACGTTAGTATCGTATATGATCAAAACCATGGATTTTTCTAAGGTTTTAGTTACGTAAAAACATTTTTGCTTTTTGTACAGTGATTGCTAGTTTCACAGTCCTCACAAACTGCATAAAACGTTTGTCGATCTGCCTAGGTATATATCTACATCTCTATATCAATCAGCTGTCATCATCAAAACCCTGGGCCTTGAGTGGTATATTGTTGCTTCACAGCTCCCTACATTTGTTAATTGGTACGTGAATGTATGGCACGTACATTCTCATCCCAACATTAGCAAACAATGACTGAGATCTTATCTGTGGTCTACATAGAGAAAAACATTTTTAATATGCCACATAATATAGTATAGGGTGCATTGGGGTAATTGCGAACCTGGGTATATTCCGAAAGTTTATTAAAACTACCTGACTTTAAACGCCATTTTTATCGGCTTTGACGCTCAAGCCGCCGTTCGTCGCTGCTAGCGTAAGTGTCAGAGCAACGTGCCGTCTCGACAGACAAGTCAGGTAGTTTTAATAAACTTTCGGAATATACCCAGGTTCGCAATTACCCCAATGCACTATACATTCATTTATTGTCATTTTTAAATTATTTGTTTACTTATGTTTTTTTCTCCCCTCCGGACGGAAAGCGTCAATTTTCGTCCCGCTGCGCTAAACGAAGTTGCCGCTTTCCACCTCGGTCGAGGAGAAATATAGTATAAAATAAGAAAGCCTCAGATCACATGTTTGTTGAAACAACATGAGATCTGAGACCTTTCTTACTTTCCTGTCCTCGGTGTGTAATCTACTATATGTTATAGAAAACTGTAAAAGAAAGAGGTTAAGACTAAAGTGGTAGTTTATTGGTAGCTAAAAAGCAAGTAGCGATTGGCTGGCAGGCCGACAAAGTGGTAGAATCAAGGAATATACTACCACAGAGTACTACTCTGTGGTACAAATATTACTTACTCTCTACCGGGTAGTATATGAGTGGAATAAAATTAAAAAAAAAAAAATTTTTTTTGTGTGCGTGAAGTGGGTTTGTCTTCACGTAAAGTGGGGAATGATTTTTTCTCTCGTCTATATTACCAGTTGAAAATCAAGCTTTAAACTATTTTTTTTAGAGTCAAGTGTAAACTTGTGCCGTAAAACATGTTGTTATGTATGATCTGTCAAAACAATCAAGACTGAATACCACCCACTGTGACCGAAGCAATTTGCGCAATTCCATCGAGGAGTACGAAATGAGTAATGACTGCCACTTGCTTACAAAAAACTCTTACAAATTGCCGGTGCCCCAGATATAAATGGTTTTATTTTGTTTTGTTGATACTTTTGGTCTTACAAGTACCTAACATTGATTAGTAAGATATAGCTCTCCTGAAAAATCGTATATTGTGGGGTCCTTCTTATATTCTGATGGTTTTTTAAGGTGATGATCAGACCATAAAACTGAACGGTTTTCTCTACGCACGCACTTTGTCGGTTTTTAATTAGTCTTAACTCGAGCTCGGTAGCGCGTTGCGGAGAGGTATGGACCCCAATCATGAGGTTGAGGTTCGAATCCGCACGGACAACATGCAACGTACCAATAAGTTTTTCTAACTTATGTACGTATTACCGACTGCTCTCAAACGGTGAAGGAAAATATCGTTACTAAACCTGCATTATGCAGAAGAAGAAATTCTATGCGTGTGTGAAGTCTACCAATCCGCATTGGGTCGCGTGGTGGACTAACGTAACGACCAAACACCCTCCTAGAGGGTAGGCCTGTGCCCTGCAGTGGGACGTATAGAGGCTGATAATGATGATGATGAATTGTCTTAAGGCGTATCGACTCTCCATACTCTTCTTCTTATCGAGTGGGCTGCAAAGCCCTGGTGTCAGAGTTTATTCAAACCGCCTTACGGCCTCTGACGTGGTTTTTATGTAACGACTACTACCACCAGTGACAGTAGCCGGGACCAACAGCTTAACGTGCCATCCGAAGCACGGAATCATCTTTCTTTTCAGACAATCAGGTGACTCAGCCTGCAATGTCCTAACCAACTCCATACTAATCGATGCGAACGAGCGAGTGGCCCCGGTTAGAATTTAGCCGTTATCTTTGAAAAATGAGATGATGACATGATACAATACAAGCGTCAAATTTGGTGTGATTATTGAGCAAACTCTGCAGTATTACAACAAATAATAAAAACCGGCCAAGTGTGAGTCTGCTCCATAAAAAACTGGAAACCTACTCGTGCTAAATGTATGGGACAGATGATATTTTTTCGCGATTTCGATGTTGGTCCCATAGAGAGAGTTGTTCAGTTTGATGGTCTGATCAGCTCCTTAAAAAAAGTGTCAGCATATTAAGTTGGACCTTGTATATGAATAGGGTCCCGTTTACAACCTTAGGGAGTGATGGAACCCTGAAATGCTAGTGTGGAAGGGCTCTTACTCTATCAAAACCAATCTTTAAAAAAAGCAGCAAAATTGTTCTAGTTTTTACAGCCTGCCTTCTTTGCTCTGGTCACGATTCAAGATAATAAAGATTCCAGGAGGCTACTGAGATCTTAATCTGACTCCAAAGGCCTATATCTGATTACAAATGTGCTACTAGACTGTCTTGCTGACGTTTTTTGTCCTTTTCTAACACGCTACGATATGCTTATCTGGAGAGACGTAAAAAAATATTTGTTTCTTTTAACGGTGTTTGTTAGAAATGTTTTGTTTTAATAGACGTTAACGGTATTACGCAATTATGAGATTTTTTTTGGTCTTTCATTACCAAAACTTTTTGAAAGACGATTTTTTTATTATCTTCTTGCCCATTGGCTTCCTTGTTTTCGTGATTCATAGAAAGAAAGAAACGAATAGATTTGTGAGGATTAGCGGAATTTTTACCGCATATTGGATGACTTACGCTAGAAAATACACACTCGACCCTGGGGTGCGATTTTTGAATGTCATCGGTGAGTTTGAACGGTTTTTAAATCTCATACAAAAGCGTTTTCATGCATCTTTCTACTGCTTATTTGACTTAAAAAAATCGAAATTTTGACATTTTCAACTGCTGAATTAATCGAATGAGATTCAAAAATCGCACTCCTGGGCCTGCCTCCATATGCCTGGTCCCCTTTTCAGAAGTTTGAAGCACTTACTGACAAGCCTGAGTTTTTTTTAGTTCTTGGTATTTAATATTATTTATGAAAATTACTAGAAATCGTTTCCTATACTATTTCATAGAAAACCAATCATTTTCAATAAAAAACAGAACATCTCGTCACCGAGTGCGGTAACTTTGTCCTTCAACAAAGAATAAAAAATAAACTTCATTCGTAGATAGGTACGTGAGCGCTATCCCTTGGAGACGTCGTCTTTTTGCCTAATTAAAAATACGATTCGATTTGTTCACCGGTCCACTTTTATTGAACAAAAACGTACGCGACTCCAACTTGGGTTTTTCTGCTTTGTTCAAAGATTAACTATACAGGGAGGTGATTGTTTTGAGTGGGTTCATTTACCTTTTATAGTAAGGGGTCGAGATCAGTACCTTGGGACATTACGACCTCCCCTCTCGTTTTTTACTGCCCCTTGTAAATCGACGATTCCACTTATGAGTTTAATGATTCCCCTTAGGGTATGGATCTTTTATTTATCTGTAGGTTTAAATAGAAGATTCATTCATTTTTCTGGTAAAGGGTCATTCCGAACTAGCCATCTATAGGTTGTGATGGAATTGAGTCGCAATTTTTAGGGGTGGTTCAGTCCATCAAACTGAACAACTTTTACAACGGGAGCAAACCTGGAATTTCAGAAACAAAAACAGCTGTTCATACATTTTAGTCGAGTAGGCATTGTAGTTTAGTATGGAATAGCAGATTGTTTTTTGTGATTTCATGTTGAAAAGTTGTTCAGTTTAATGGCCAGTTTAAAAACACCCTAGTAAAACTCAAGGTGGTGCTTCAGACCAAAAAACGCCACGTTGGTATGGAGCCAACTACGAAATCGCGAAAAATAAATCAGCTGTTCCATATAAAACTGAAGTACCGACTTGACTAAAATGTATGGGACAGCAGATTTTATTTTCGAAATTGCCTCCATAGTTATAGTTGTTCAGTTTGATGGTCTGTAGAACCTCCTTAAGTATTACTAGGGTGTTTGGTTAAACCCCGTAGAAGTGAGATCAAAGAAGTATAATCTCTGCCTCTAATACGATCTATGCGGTTATCTCAGGTCAGTCATCGCCGGCGCGGGCGCAGCAGGGTTGCCAGACGTACGAGGTTCCTCGTACAAATACGAGATTTGGGATCTCTCGTACGAGGTACGAGGATGCCGTCAGCCTCGTACAAATTTTTACAAGGTTTTAACTTTTAGGGAAATTATGGCATGATTTTCCATTGCAATCGTCGTTTTTTAGAATAAATTAATATTTTAACAAAGAAAGACTATTCGATGTTAATTGTTAGATTTTAGTTTGCTGGGAAATCTTCAAGAAACCGATCACCGTTTAGATTTTTTCCTTGTATTCAAAAATCATTTTTTATTGCCCTATGAAACGTCTAAAATGTTAATGTGTTATATGCCTAATTCTTTGTTTTTCACACTTTAGACTAAGGTACAAGGTTTCCCTTTAATAGGCAAAGTACGAAATTGTTACTGGCTATGAACAAGGAAATATTTTCTACATCTGGCAACCCTGGGACGCAGCGAGGTGCAAACACATGAATAATTGAGCATGCGCAGCTCTTACACTGAACTTGCTATACGTACACCTACGTGCTTTGTATCCTTAGCTGTAGTATGAAGAACTATATACTATTACCTATTCTGTAGCTGTAGATAAGTCTTAATAAATAGTTTACACTTTCATTTATAGGCTAAGGGTAAGAGTCTAATTACGGCCGGAATCGAATCGCGGCCCCCTGCAACAAAGGCAAACCTACTAGCTACCTAGCCCACTACGCCTAGTAATAAAACAAATATAAAGCCCAGTTGAAACATACACAGAATTCGTAGAATACTTTATAAGGTCGAGAAGCTTATCAAGTCGAGGATCGAAGGCACGCAATGGTTCTGTTCGGTTCATGTGCATTTTATTTGAATAATAACATTGTTGATGTGAAATTGTTTCGTTGCCGATCGTGATGGAATATAATACGAAATGCTGTTTTCGACGATTTTATGTAGATAAAATTGGTCCGAGCTGCAGTTGTCTCTTTCGCACTCTAGTCATCACATTGGACAGAGTTTCGGTACTACTAGTGAATCGTGGATGTTCTGAGCTTCCAGAATATCTCTGACTACCCCTTCGGGGAATATAGTCGTGAGCATATGCTACAATGTCGATAAAGTACGGGCATTACTGACAATGCGGTTCTGAGGACATAGCGAAACATTTATAAATATGTTTTCACGATCTTTCGCCCGCGACTCCGTCCGCGTGGATTACCCTTTTAAGGGTAGATTTTCGGAAAATTCTTTCTTAGTGCACCTCTGCATCCTCTGTAGAATACTTATAATATTCCAAATTATATGAATATATCTTCAGCGGTTTAGGCAGTGCGTTGTCTGTTAGTCAGTTACGGAACTCTTTTATAAGTATAGTATATATTAAAAAACTGCTGAAAGACTACTATATTTCGCTTTGACAATCTTCGCTTAGTTTGGTACCAACATTTTGAATAGTTTTACATACTTCTTATTACATTTAAAAAGGTACCTATTTCTACAATTATTTTGTTATATTGAGTATGTATGTATTTATGTATATATTTATACTTTATGTAAATTATAATATTATGTATCAACTAGTACACCGCCGTAGCATTTATCTCATGTAAGACTTCTTCCATCCACTGGTTGTCTGGAAGAAATCACTTTTAGTGATAAGGCCGCCTTTTGTACCCTTCTTGTTCGTGTATATTGTTGTTTTTTTTTTTTGTATTTTTGGTGTGCAAATAAAGAATATTTATCTTATCTTATCTTATCTTATAGAATAGATGTGTAGCCGGTACAGTAGTGCTATTTTGGAACATCACACGTTCAAATCAGCAGTAGAAAGATGCATATTCTCCATAGTAATTTTGACATTTTGTACTGCCGATTACAACGTGTGATGTTCAAAAATCGCACTCCAGAAGGGATTGTATTGTACGGTTGGCGGCGAAAGATTAACACTTGAGAACTTTGTATCCATAGAAATAAATAAAGGTGACTAGGGGTGGGGTAGGTGGTGAGGTGGTTATATTTGTCGACTGAACCACGCACTTCTGAAAATGTTGTTATGAAAACTTTATTCTATTAAAAAAAGATAATGAAGGCAAATTGTTTCATTAATTAAGATTTAACGTTGTGCTTTTAATTGATTAAAAAAATGATTGCGAGAAAGATCAAGCGTCTTAACTGAAGAAGATGAGGAAAATAACACCCAATTATTTTCGTTATTGAAATAAATAAAATAGCACCAACGTAAAATAAATTGAATCAAAGAAGCTGGAACATAAAGTACAAAACGTAATGAGGCTTAATTTTAATGAATAAGAAATAAACAAGGTCTCAAATATAAACAAAATTAAGTGGGTCTATTTCGTTTATAAAGATGAGTACTATATACAAATTTGAATAGAATGCCAGAGAAAAATTATGACACGTCGTCGCCACCCCTAGGTCTTCTATCAAAGGGGCCGCAGGGGTCATATCTTCCAGTTCGTGGTCATGGAAGAAAGATAGCAAGCTGTTAAAATAGTTAATGAAACTTATCAACCTGCTGATATGAGTGGAACGTACATAAGGGTTGATATTTGCCCCAGGGCCCGGGGGCCCGGGGTACCCGGGGTACGGTATACGCCGTGTAGTAATTGGCAGTCAACCCCCGCCAGATTCTCAGTCAAGTGGAAACGAAGGTGGAGATGAGAACCGTCTCGAGGGGCCTGCAATGTACCTACTGGCTGCTGTAAAAATAACGACAAACTATTGCAGTTTTGCTCTTTAAAATTCGTCCTCTTTGTGGAGAATGTAATGTAATTATGACAACATTTCAAAAGCTAACCCACGAGTGTTACCTATCTAACTAAATTCACGAACTGTTTAGTTTTGAAATCGTTTTACATAGTATGTTATTTTATTGTCATAACTATGGAGTGGCTAATAGTTCGGTAAGTTCTACGACGAATCAGGAGGTCTCGGGAGCTTTTTCAAACCATTACAAGGAAAGGAGGAACGTCGCCTACCTAGGCCATATCTTCCAGAATGAGCGATACCAGTTGCTCCAGACTATAATAATAGGCAAAGTAGACGGCAAAAGAAGCGTCGGTAGCCACTAGCCAGCGAATTTCTTGCCTCGCGAACTTGAAAGAGTGGACCGTCTGCGTTGAAAAGCTGTTTCGTTTGTTCTGAAATAGACAGGGATATGCAGAGCTGACTGCCAACTTTCAGTAATCAAAGTCAATATAATTTATTCAATATAGGAGCTTGAAGCACACTTATTAAACGTCAAATCTTTTTTAAGCTACCACCGCGTCGGAACGTGTTGTCGCTGTAGAGAAGATGCGGCCAGAGACTGAACAGAATGGAGAGAAACCGATGGAATCTTTACGTCCATCAACTACTAAGTATTCTTTTCTATTTCTACCTGTGAGAATCAATAATTCACCTGTAAGCCACTACCACAACTTTTAACGGGACCCCATAACTCATAAGCTAATGGTCGTTGGAATCACGAACCAAACTAAACTCATTTTTATTTCCCTACGTGACCGATAGGAAACATTCGAGCTCTCCTCGAAACTGTTGTGACTAACTTTAAAATTAAAAGAGACTTTATTGTTAGCGTGTTACAGTAGTAAATTGAATGCTTTGCTGAAGTATTGTTGAATTATGGTGGGGCCACGAAAGGAGCTGGCGTTATTTCCTCTTTACTCCACCCCCCCTACTACAGATCTTAACAAATGGTTCAGAAGCAAATCACACCTGACTGGTAGTGGTGTTCGACTCACGAGCACCTATGCTCTATGCTCCGCATTACACTGGTAAAGATTTACAATACTTATAAATTGATCATTCAATCAATTTGGAGCAGCGACGTTAAAACCCGTATCCTCAATTGTTTTCTTGAGGTTTCCTCACTCGAATCGAGGACTTTTTGACATTATTATTAATTTGTATGACAAAAATGTCGTGAACGATCTCGATTCGAAGAGGAAACCTCAAAGAAACAATTAAGAACATAGGCTCGGTGATTTTTGAAATGTTACTAGTGTAAAAGCTATCTTAAAGTGAATCACCTGCGAGACCAAGACTCCACTCTTCTCGACATTATTAATCAGCATACATTCTACACAGAACCAACATCCAGCACATGGCTCTCTAAATTTCTAACGTGTGGTCCGCTGATGACATTCAATTTCTCATCAAACCGCCTGCTTAGTGGCCACAATAAACTCTGTATTCAATTACAGCAGTGTCAGCAGTTCAGAGTTCACTTGTAAAATCTCTATGTTTCCGAACACGCCGTGCCTCGTCGACGCGTTCGGAATTATTGCGAATAACGGCGTTCTTCTTTATTGCAAACTTCTGATTGAGTGGCTGTTGTTTGTGTGTGAAAATTAATATTACGACACCTGCATCGTGTAGAAGACTAGCGCGGGTCCAGCCTTTAGATTAGGGGAAGGTCACTCTTGAGCACGGACGCAAACGTCACAAAAAGCATAGAACAACTAAAGGTCCGGCCCGAGAGCACACCCCTGGCTCGCTATACAGGTTGAAATTGATATCATTAGCATCCTTTTAAACGAAGAGTCTACCCACCAAACAGAACAACTTTTACTAGGGAGCAAATCAATCGGAGCAAAAAAAAAATCTGTTGTCCCATACTAAACAGCACCCGCCGCCGCTGCCTTACATGACTCAAATGTATGGGACAACAGATTTTTTTTTTTGCGCCGATTGGTTTGCTCCCATAGTAAAAGTTGTTCAGTTTGATGGGTAGAATCTTAGTTTAAAAGGATGCTAATGATATCAATTTCACCCTGTATAGCGATCTCACGATTATTATACACACACGCGCCTTCACCGCTCGCGCACCCCTGTCTGTATGCCCTTTATCTCCATACTAAACTACATCATCAAGTAAAGTTAGTGATGTCATCGTACAGTCGCCATCAGATAGGTATATCATAGCAGACAGGTGTTCAAATATTTCTGAGCAGTGTTAAATTCCAACCGCTCCTGCGCTGCCCTCGTCCAACGGGTTCAAACCACCTCATCAGGTCGTCAGTCCATATTATGGAGGGCCTACACACGCTGCGTTTTCCAGTACGCAGTCGCCACTCGAGAACTCTTCGGCGACATCGGCTTGGCCATCGGTTCTGCGAACAATGTGAACCGCATATTGCCACTTTAGTTTAGCAATTTTATCAATTATTAATGGCAAGTTTTATTCTAAAGAATTTATTGAAAATTAACACAAGTACTAAGAAAAAATTTAAAAACTACGTAGTATATCTTCGCAGGTGTTCAAATTGTTTCTGATGTCGACTGTACTATATTGTATTTATGACTGTGTGTGTGTTGTACCGTGAGTAAAATCTTTACTGAGACACACAATAGTATTAAAACAGCAAAAAAATCACGAACTTAAATTCCCTCATTTCTATTCCAAAACCTCTCCTCACTTTGTCACATGCAACTGACAAATGCATAGGATGCAAAGAGTGGAGAGGGCGACATCGACATAGTAATGTACCTGTATACATCTACATCTAGCTACAGTTAAAAGGGTGAGAGACATTTCTAGGAGCGCGGAAGTGTACGACTGCGTTGTCGGCGGTAAAGCCTGTTCCAATGTTAACGGCATGAAGGGTAAACAATATAATTTTTATTACATTCTTGAATTTAACGTAAAACATATTTCCAAAAGTATGAAATTTCACCTCCACGCGCTGCCGGTTGACCCACACATCGCTGCCCTTCTGCCACCACTCGGACAGAGCTTTTCTTTTTCTGCCATCACCTCGTCTTGCCATGTGTCTACATTAGGTACATACATACAAAGAGCTAAACTTCGGAACAAGAATTAAAAATAATATTTACTGATTTTATTTTACTTTACTATAAATAAATTTGAATAGGTAGGTACTTAGGTACTCTGAATTAGCTACGCTATATTTATAATATCTGTAACCACCATAACGCCCGCGGCATGATCGCGCGATAAAGCGCTATCGCGCCCTAGCTCCCTTTCTTTTTGCGCGTGAACGAACGAGTTAGCAGGCGCGATAAAATGTTTATCGATGTACCATGCCGCGGACGCTCATTGATGTTCCCGAGTTCACTTTGTCACTATTGGCAATGACAGACCGCAATGTGTCATTTTGTGTTGTTTTGTGTGACATGTTGTTTGTTTGAACGAGCTTGTCTATCGCTAGAGTAATATGTCTATGGTAACCACCCTCTAAATGTAACTCTGAGAATATGATACTTTTGCATTTTGATTTGATTTTGATTTTTATGTCTCTTTTATGCTATTATGATTTTTTTTGCAATATACGATGGCAAGCACTTTAACAGTTACTCCATCCGCAGGAAATTCTTCATCTCAGAGGAGAAATTGTTTATTGCTCTCTTCTCTTGAACAAGTGACATGTTTTGCAAGATTTTTATAGCTCTTCAAGATTTATTATTGTTTTAGAAAAGGAGGAACATCGATGCTACTCTATGAAAACAATGTTTTACACTTTTTGCTGTACCTGAGCCATATGAATAGATAATAATAGTATTATCACCCCTACAGGGTTTTTTACACCCTGTATAAAGGGGTTGCCAACTTGCCACGCACAACAAAGCGACAAAAAGAGTCAAGTTACAAAGACATAGGCACGATCTCGATTTGTCTCGTTTTTTTAGGGGTCGGATGCTAGTATAAGCATAAGCATATGCTCACGACTATATTCCCCGAGGGGGTAGTTAGAGATATTCTGTAACCTCAGAACATCCAGGTTTCACCAGTAGTACCGAAACTCTGTCCAGGGTGACGGGGGGTGAGCGGGGTGAGCCCGTCACTTATCAGTGGGTACAATACATGCCTCGAAATTGAAGCATGCAGGTTTCCTCACGATGTTTTCCTTCACTGAAAAGCCAGTGGTGTTACAAATCGTACATAAATTCCGAAAAACTCATTGGTACGAGTCGGCCTGGACGGGGATCGAACCATCGCCTCCTGCACGGCAGGCAAGGTTACTCGCCACTGGACCACCACGGCTCCTCGGATGCTAGTAAAACACGCCAGCGTTGCAGAGAGGTATGGACACTACTGAGTAATAAATAAGCAGATCGTAAAATAGCAGATCGTAGAATTGGTCTGATGTTTCTAACTAGCTTAAAAACTTTAATTTCAGTTAGTCCATCAATTTATTTCCGCTGCATTCGCTACAATTTCCGGAGTATTGACGTCAAGCACTCGCTGGGAAAACTAGGGATTCGGGAAATTACTGCTATTTCCTTTCTCATTGCCCGCGTCTGCTGGCAACACTTGCACTTTACTTTACAGGGTGTAGAGAAAAATATCAGTTAACCTTTAAGCTAACTACCCATCAAACTGAACAACTTTTACTATGGGAGCAAACCGATAGGAGCAAAAAAAAACAGCTGTCCCATACTAAACTCCAATACTTACTCGACTCAAATGTATGCAACAGCAGATTTCTTTTTTGCTCCGATCGGTTTGTGTTCAGTTTGAAGGGTAGAGTATGTGCTTTAAAGATTATTTATACTTTTCCTTACATTATTCCGTGCTTTAGCTAAACAGACATTTAGTTACGTTACACGTTTTTTACACGAGTTTTCTCACATATTACTAGTTCTTAACAGATACATCACTTCCTTAGAAAACGATAAATTCTCACTCTTTAATTACCTACCTACTGCCAGCCAACCAAAAATGTACCTAGTTAAGCTTGCCACAGCGTTGTTATTACTTCGGATAGCGGGCGACGTATGCGAGACGTTACGGTCTGAAGCGAGTGGCAGAAATCAAGCAATCGCATCGCCTACGATGCGCGAAAGCGTAGGTAGGTTACTTATATCTCTTTTCCTACGGTCGAGTAACGGAGGCCTAGTTTTGTGGCGCGTCTTGGGAGAGACATACAGGGTGCTTTTTAATATGCTGACAATTTTTTAAGGGGATGATCAGACCATCAAAATAAACAACTTTTTCTATGGGACCAACATCAAACACATTTGGCTCGAGTAGGTTTGCAGTTTTGTATGGAACAGCAGATTTTTTTTCTTGATTTCGATGTTGGTCCCGTAGAGAAAGTTGTTCAGTGTGACGGTCTGATCATCCCCTTAAAAAAGTGTCTTAATAGACTAACGGTTTTTAAGAGGATGATGATCAGACTATCAAACTAAACAAGTTTCTCTATGGGTCCAACGTCGAAATCGCGAAAAAACATCAGCTGTTCCAAGTTTTGTATTACAACAGCAGATTAACTACGAAGGCGTATGAAAAGAAACAGTAATAAAGTCTTATACAAACGAATTCGTTTCTAATTCATTCGGGGACTCGCTTTGGGCAGATTATGTTAGCTTCTAGGTACCTAGAGATTAACAAAAAAGTTAGGTCCAATTATGACGGTCCAGATTCTGTGCTTCGCTGAATTCCCGAGGGACCGGTGATGTAATTGGGCCTCTTTTTATCATGACAGACATATAAAAACTGTTAAGAGTGTGTTGGCTTCGCTTCAGTAGGGTTCTGCAGCTATGAAAATTTAGTAAAAAATACCTAAAAAATACGCCATGCTAGTGGAGCTAGACATACAATTATAATCGAGGTCTACAGGGTGATAGGATGGACAGTTGCATTACTTTCATGGGTTTCATAATTGCCCCAATCATGATACTGAACAACTTTCTCAAAGAAACAGAGAAAAAATAAAACGACTTATGATACAAACGTTCGACTATCTGATTTAGTGTGAAAGTCCATAATTTGCCATATACAGGGTCCAACTTAATATGCTGACACTTTTTTAAGAGGATGATCAGACCATTAAATTGAACAACTTTATCTATGGGACCAACATCGAAATCGCGAAAAAAAAATCTGCTGTCCCATACATTTGGCTCGAGTAGGTTTGCAGTTTTGTATTGAAGAGCAGATTTTTTTTTCGCTATTTCGATGTTGGTGCCATAGAGAAAGTGGTTCCGTTTGACGGTCTGATCATCCCTTTAAAAAAGTGTCAGCATATTAAGAAGGACCCTATATTTACAATTGCTGTTACAATATTTTTTTGACTTTTTGCTTGTGCGTTAGCACCGCATTTCCGCCAATGTCAAGTGGTTTGAGGGAGTGTCTATCCAATCTCGAGGATTGTTTTTGATTAAGAACAACAGAGAAGGATTGTGGAGCCTCGTGGCAGGCTGAAACGCGAACAGCGCGAAAACCACGTGAGAGACAAGTGTTCGGGTCAAACCCTGCAACGTGACTCTTACAATATTTTAGTAAGAGAATTTAATTCCAAAGTGACAAAAGTATCTACGAATTTTATAGAGACAAACTCGAGACGATTTTAGCTTTTTAACTACGGAATCCTAAAATATGTTGAATTTGAACAAGTAGGACCTACAGTGTAGGTATTCGCTGTAATATTCTTTTATATTCTCTTTGGTCTGGGGGTCTATAGGGACAATTATCATGATTTATTGACTTTGGTGTTTATTTCAACGAAAACGTGTCTTTGGTCTGCAAAAATCTCACTGTACATCCTTTTGGCCGAGACATGTTGCCAATTTCTAGAGTTCTGTACCCAACGGGTGAAAATGGGAACCTATTACGAAGTTATAGGTTCCCGTTTTCACCCTTTGGGTACAGAACCCTAAAAATTTGCATCATGCCTCGTATTACTTGTTTGACGCTTGTATGTATTATCGTTTTTACGATAGTAATCATCACGTCATACTCCGATAGAAATGGAAATCGATAAAAAAATAAAACCACGGTTCTGGTCGAGGTTCTATTCTAATTTTAAAATTGTAGCATCCATGACGTCCGTCCATTTGGCCAATGTCTAGTTCAAGGAATATACTACTCTCTACGTCTAGTTGAAATAGCAAAGGTGCTTGACGTTGTACGGTTCTAAATATTTGGTATCAAGAGTTGTTCTTTAAAAAATGCACCGTCTCTTGAGTCACCATACAATTGGAGCTTCGTTGTAGGCCAGGATGTAGGCAACCGACAGCCACTCCTTGAAAAATACTGATATAAACAGGTACGGTAGGTATAGTCACATACTTGGAAGGCAGCACATTTCCCCTGCACTCACAATTGGCAGTGAAGAAGTCCACTCGGCACACCAATAGCGCCCCCGTTTCGAGGACAAGCGCCATCTTGGATTTCCTTCCAAACGTGAATGCACTTCGCCATTTTCTCAAGATTGCACTTTAAAGTGCTTGAAATTCATGAAAATCGTTTAAGTAGCGAATAGATCGAAGGGTGTGGAACAAAATTAAGTGAATCAAAGGTTTTTTCGATGCGCCATCGATCGCCAACCCGCCTGCCAAGCGTGGCGATTATGGCAAATCCCCCCATTTTTGGGGAGGCCTATGTCCAGCAGTGGACGTTTATCGGCTGATATGATGATGATGTTTATCTGCCAGAATTACCTAATCACTGCATCCGACCACCACATCTCTGACCGTATCGGTTTCCCGTTATATCAGATCCATTGGCTGACGAACCCCATAACTGTTAATGTTGCCAAAATATTATGTTTTTGGAATGGTGATTTTTTGCGAGGCCTCCTAAGGCGCGATACCTTCAGCAGTCGCCGATTTCACCGACGCCTAGGTACGCCACGCCGCTGCTTAAAAATATCCTGCACACCTGACGGCTTTTCCCATAAAACAATCGCTGAAGTCTAACGATGTCCGCAAACCCAGTAAATCAATGGGTCCTGTCCTGTTTGCCCACGGTCGCACAATATGATAGGTTGTCCCACTAATTTGTTCATTAGCATTGAATGGATGCTCGACTACACTTTCCCTGGCAGTTGACTTCGACACTTGCTCCGATATGGTTAGGTTCCATGGTTGCGAATCGTGGAATCGGTCGGTTTACAGTCTAGTTACGCGGTATTTATCTTTACACCACTAGTTTTTAATTAGTAACGAAACTTTAAGGGTGTATTCAGACCGTGATTTTGAATTTTTTTTGGACCTCGTATTGAAAATCGATCGGCCGATCCGCACTTTTGTATGGGAGGTCCAAAAAAATTTATAATTTTTCGACCCATGTTTCTTAGGGAAAGTTGTTCAGATTCACGATCTGAAAACACCCTTAAAGTTTCGTTACTTATTAAAAACTAGTAGTGTATATTATTTCACATAACAAAGTACATATTATAAATTGAGACAATATTTTGAAATAAAAATGTTGTCGAGATAATGATAAGATAAAAGATTAGAAAGTAATAGAATATGACAGTAATACTCGTATTTCTTTGAAATTAAAAGAATTGCTAAACGCAATGGTCGGGGCTCATTCCTCGCAGAACCGTTGGCCGATGGGGTCAAAGAGTTCTCGAATGGCGACCGAAAAGCGCAGCGTGGGTTGGCCAGGTGGTACGATGACCTGGTGAAGGCGGCGGGAACCCGTTGGTTGAGGGCAGCGCCGATCCGGTCGTTGTGGCGATCCTTGGGGGCTGCCAATGTCCAGTAGTGGACTTCTATCGGCTGAGATGATAACTCTTATTTCTGTCTTGGTTTTAACTGTCATACATTTCTTGACAGACCTTGATGTCTCGAGTGCATTAAGAGACCGCGTACGAATCCCACAAAAAAAGTTATGGTTTATCTAATCATTATCATCACTTTCAGCCTGTATCTACCCACTGCAGGGCATAAACCTCATCCATATTTTGCCATTCTTCTCGGTCCTGTGCCAGTCGCATCCAGGTCTTGCCTATACTTTTCCAGATGTCGTCAACCCATCTGGCTGCCGGACGACACACTTCTGTTTTGCCTAATCTCGGCCACCACTCTGTTAAGGCTTTATCTAATGCTGGACGAAAACCACAAGGCAAAAATATAGGAAAGTCGTTGAAAATATCCCATGTAAACCTACATGTTAAACATATTCTAGTGACGACATATTCGCCGACACAATGTGACACAAATGTCGCGACATATGTCGCTAGTTTGTGCCACGAGGTAAGTGATAACAAGAGAGGACGTCATGACAAGATCATATTGCGAGAATAAAATAAACAGTATATTATGTACAACGCAAAATTTTACTGGTGTTAGTTTGGGTGACTAGACTTGAGTAGGTACATAGGTAGTATTATGTGTAGTATTATGTGTACAGTACATAAATAATCGAAGAAAAAATAAAGTTTAAAAAATCTTGTACTTACTTTTATTTTGTGCAAAATTACCAGGAAACAGGAGTAGAACCCCATACAGCCAGACCCACAGGCAGCTTATAAATTACATAAAAAACATGTTAATGTAGGGCTTTAACATTTCGTTACCAATTTGAGATAAGTACATATTTTTTTTAATGTTACGTCAAAAGAGCAAAATTGTAAGTACTCGAAGCACCTTTTAAACGAAAAAAATAAACGTTTTCGTAATACCGATAAAAATCCCTCTCCTAAACTTCAAAGAAAATGTGTTGCCCTGTAGCTTTGTAATTAATGAAAATGGGCAATTACAAAATTAGCTTTTGAGTAATGAGCGTTTTTCTTTTCTATTTTAAATTTAGTTCCTAAAAAATATGTGTTTGCATGTTTATCGCTCCATAGATCGCGAGATCCTGTCAAAATCTTGTCAAGACTGTGCCTGCCTTTTTTGGAACGAGCCCATACAACATACAACCCTGTCAGGCGTAAAATTTTCGAATTTTCGTTTTTTTTAAATGATTAGTAAATAATGAAATATGCCATCAAAAGATGCGTTGTCATCTTCTTTTCCCTCTTTATTGTTTTTATAACACATTTGCTCGTAAAGGGTCTCTTATTTGACCAATTTCACTAACGTAATGTATCTCATTACGGACTAGTTCGGTAATGTAAAGTAAAACGGACGGTTGCGTCTAAAACGAACGGTACTTTTTTAAATCTTAGCAAAGAGTTTTTATGTCAGAAAAGTGGTCAACATTTTATGAATAAAATTAACTTTGGGAGATAAAATATAATAAAGTAAACATTAAATTCTTTAATTTAATTAATTTTGACAATAAATTACAACCATTTATGTGAAACCAAAACAAACAATATTAATTTACTTTATTAGTAATACTGTCTGATTTTGTGCCTTTGCCTTTTTTCTTATTTTTTAAAATAAGAAAAAAGAAAGCGCTGATGCGCGCGCATCGCTAATTTGTGAAGTTCTCTTATTAGTTTGTGTTTGTAACAAGTAAAAATTATTCCGCACGCTTTTTTATCGCTATTTTTTGTAACGTTTTTTTGTTTTGATTTGAAATTGCCGTTAGTTGTGATGAATTTATTAATTCGACGCCGCCAAAAGTCTCAGAGGCAGCGGAAAAGGTTAGTCTAATTTATTAGTTTATGAATGTCCGAGTTTTATTTATTTCCTTGTTTCCTCGCAAATATGTTATAAAACGTCGTATGACACACGTTCGGTTTGATAATTACAGCCTAGGCTTTCTTTTAGACCTCGCCTACGGCTCGGTCTAGCAATAACGCCTCGGCTGTAATTATCAACTTACCGAACTTGTATCATAATGTACTATAATGAAACACTTTTTGAAATATTGACGTTTATTCGCACAGACCGTGCGTAGCGCCATAAATCGATCCCCTAGAAAACCAAAAGAAAAACGCTCATTAAAATCTACTTCTCGTACAACCGAGCAGGAGTTAGATCAAAATTGGTGAGGGGCAGGAATCTTGTCCTTTCGTACTTTTCGTAGTAACGTACTACTTTTTCTTTTAAGGCGATGATAGTCTGTATGAAACTAAAAACTTTCTCTATGTATGGGGCAGCAATGTAAATTTCAGCGATGTTTTTAATCCCGTGGTCCTATAGAGAAACTTCTCCTCTAGTTTGATGGTCAGATCATCTCACCGTAGCTCCTAAAAAACCTACAAACGTATCATAAATATTTCGATAATAATTATACTTAGTTCCGGAGTGCGATTTTTGAAACTCCTTCGTTGAGCTCAACAGTTGATAATTTCAAAATTACTATGGAGAATATGCATCTTTCTTCTGCTGATTTTACTTTCAAAAATCATACTTCAGGAGTGCGATTTTGAAAGTCAAATCAAGTCAAGTCTCCATAGTAATTTTGAAATTTTCAACTGCTGAGCTCAGCGAATGAGTTTCAAAAATCGCTCTACAGTTCAAATTCTTTCTGATTAAATCATAGAATATATTACCTACTTATTATTATGATTATTATCGCAGGATTAAAATAGGTACTTATTTATTATAATCAGACATGTCCTTGAGGTTGTTACCGTCTTTCCAGTAAATGTTTAAGTAAAAAGCTCAAACAACGAAACTTGAAAGATCAACAACTCAACCGTCTACAACTTGAGATGAAATTAAACATCAAAAGTTAAATAAAAGTCTCGAAGATAGGAACTGAATGCAAAGAAATATTTGGATAAAACAAACTTATCTCGGAACAAGGCAAGGTCTATCAAAGTTTTGATATTGTATAGTTACCTAAATATACTTAGATACATGTCATGATGTCACCGTATCTATAGTTTTGTATTATTATATTATACGATTTATAAGGTTATAGTGTCGCCTAAATGATACTAGCCGCCTTACTAGGTTTTTAGAAGTTTTAATTTTTTTAATGATGTTGCTATTTTGGTGAAGAATAAGTCAATAAAGGATTAAAAATATTTAACCAAAATGGATTGGATAAAGAATGAGTAAACATTATTAGAGGGACTCTGAAAGTAGCACTTGTGTCAGAAAAACTAAGAGGTTAAATAAATATGTTCGTTGTCAAAAACATGGTCTCGAAATACA
This sequence comes from Agonopterix heracliana, assembly GCA_963693445.1. Taxonomy (NCBI): domain Eukaryota; kingdom Metazoa; phylum Arthropoda; class Insecta; order Lepidoptera; family Depressariidae; genus Agonopterix; species Agonopterix heracliana. The sequence continues at coordinate 3,462,863 of OY856312.1, read as the reverse complement.
AAATTTAGATTACAAAAATGTTCGAAATCAATATAATTACATGGTTCACGAACATGGAAGAAATTTATGAGTATCTAAATATACCCACTGCGAAAGACGAAATGAACTGCTCAAGTCCTATAGAGATAGGATCACTGTACCTACGTATTAATAAGCTTTGCCTCTAAGTGAACTTCTCAGAATAAGGCGTTTAAAACGACGACACATTTGTGATAACTTATGACTCGTAGTGACCAAATGGAGGTATTCTGGCATGCCTGCAACCATCCACAACTGATAGTACGTCATAAAAAGAATAAACGTTTGAAAATCTTAGTAAATAAAGAAGAAAAAGTTACGCAGTGAAAATTAAAAAGTATGCCAGGTTGGGCATAGCAAGTACTTTAATCACTGATTTTCACCTCCCCAGACTGCCTTGAAAAAGCAAATTGGATAACTTTAGCATTTCATTGTGCTCTCTCATACCCGTCTTTTTTTATAATACCTAGCCAGTACTTTTTAACTGCAACTGTGATAACGTCGAAAGCTTGCTGTCAAGTTCATTTTGTGACTGAAACAATTAGAGTTTTTCTTTTATTTACTTAAGACGTAATAGTAGGTGGAAATACCTCGGAGGCATCTTTTATTTTTCATTTTACGACTAGATTTATACCATTTACCGAAACTAAAGTCATACCTCAGTATTTTTGGATAGTTCATCTAGTGAAATCATCGACTGAATACACGATTGGAATTACTTCACTCGATAGAAAATCGTCACAAAGATGACGTATTTTCATGCATTTTTAAACATTTTTCTCGGTTTAGAAGAACTTAAAATAGTTTCCGATTGTTGGTATTTATACTCACATATTCACCATTAGTTTAACTAGTGCAATCATAAATAAAATCTAGAAAAAGTACTTTGGTTAGTTGTTTTTAATCGAAAATACGGCTCACGCACACACTTTTCGGAGCGCTCGGCAATCGCGTTTCTCATAGAAAATATTCGTCCGGACCTATGGCCCCTTAAGAGAATATTATTCCGAGAGCGAAAATGCGCGCTGCATACAAACGTACTATAGTGATATTTTCAATACTAACCAATTAAAGTCAATGAAATTTTGCAGAAACAATCTAGAAACAAATCTATATGCTTCTATAGAGTCAGATTTTCGTTAAAATATATACAGTTTCAATGCTAGGATTAATTTAAGATTTGTATGGAAATCTTTGAGGCACTGTAACTTGAAAACTATACATTTTAACAAAAATCTGACTCCATACAAGCATAGAAATTTGTTTCTAGATTGTTTCTGCAAAATTTTTTTGACTTTAATTTGTTAGTATTGAAAATATCACCATAGTACGTTTGTATGGAGCGCGCTCCGAATAATATACCCTTAAGTACCGTAAAACTACACAACTATAGTCCTGGGGTGCAAGTATGGTCCAGCTTTCCTGCCGTACTAAATGGCTCATATTGTAGACAAAGATAAACAGATAAACTGTTTAGATGGCGTTATGTTTCGCATTTGGGTAACTGTAGTAGTTTTACCCACAGACTTAAAAGAAGAACAGACGTAATATCGTCTAATCATGAGTGAAGCACCCATTTCTTTTGTGTGCGTGCTGTCACGCGGTACATAAGGTGACGGGTTGTAGGACCTGGGCCTAGAGCTAGTGCATCTGTGTGAGTGTAGGCCCCTTGTAGAACAAACGAGATTGTATTACCTTGCATGCTTCACATCTTTTTAGTGCAATATTCGGTCCGTATTTCTTTAAAGTCCTTGACAATACCTACTACTTTGTTTTAATATAAAATAGGTAAAAAAACTTTTTAACTTAAACGATTTTATTTGAATGAAAACTGCACTAAACGGTAAAAAATAATTTTCTACATTTTCGTATTATGTTGTACACTACCGTTAGCTGGAAATTTGTGAGTATAACCTATGTCAACCTATCTTCAAAATAGTTATGACGAATAAAGGTATTACAATAGGCATTCATATTTTAGATTAATACTTTGTTAATTAATTTTGATTATAAAATCGTGGGCGCTTGCATAGTAATAGGTACTCAAATGTTACATACTATTTATCTTACAAAATAAAAAACGTACATCAAAACATTTTGAAAGTAAATAGTACGGCTAAGGTGATATCGATGTGGTTTTCATTGTTGTATGTCATCGAGCTATGAAGACCTGTTCCTGAACTACCTACGGATGAAAGCAAATTTTTTAGGAAAGTTTAATATTTTACTAGCAAGCGCCCACGATTTTATAATCAAAATTAATTAACAAAGTATTAATCTAAAATATGAATGCCTATTGTAATACCTTTATTCGTCATAACTATTTTGAAGATAGGTTGACATAGGTTATACTCACAAATTTCCAGCTAACGGTAGTGTACAACATAATACGAAAATGTAGAAAATTATTTTTTACCGTTTAGTGCAGTTTTCATTCAAATAAAATCGTTTAAGTTAAAAAGTTTTTTTACCTATTTTATTTTTTACTTTTTAGTTTCCCAGTCAAAGTAAAAACTGAAAACATTCATAGAAACGAATTAAATGAGATCGAATGCGAGTGATCTGCTACAATTAAATGAGACCCTCGACCACCTCCTGTCTCGATCATAAGACGCTCAATCTTACCGAGACTAAAAAGTATTCATCGAAACAAATTAAATGATACCAAACACGAGTGTTCTGCTACCATTAGTTGTATATATAGACCCCTTGAAAACCTTCCATCTCCAACATTAGATACACAATCTTACCGGTACCTACCTACCGTAAAGTTCTCATACACAAATTATATGATACCAAACACGAGTGCTATGCTATAATACATCGAGGAGATTCCTTTACCACCCGCTGTATTCATCACCAAGACCCTCAATCTTACTGATACCACAAAGTTCTTATCGAAAAAAAATGAAACGAGATCAAACACAAATGCTTTATAGAGGAGATCTCCATCATCAGACCCTTCAGTCTGACCAGGACTAAAAAGTCCTTATCAAAACCAATTAAATGCGATCAAACACGAGTGTACTGCAACAATTTTCTGAGGAGATCCCTTGAACACCATTCGTCACCATCTTCAGACCCTCAGTCTTACAAGTGCCACAAAATTCTCATCGAAACAATTTAAATGATACCAAACACGAGTGCTCTACTATGTGTCATCGAGTAGATCCCTTGACCACCTTCATTCTCCATCATCAGACCCTCAATCTTAGCGGTACCATAAAGTTCTCATCGAAACAATTTAAATAATACCAAACACAAGTACTCTGCTATAATTAATCATGGAAATCCCTCGACCACCTTCCGTTTCCATCATCAGACCCTCAATCTTACTGGTACCTCGAAGTTCTCATCGCAACAATTGGAATGCGATCAAACACGAGTGTATTGCTATAATTTATCGAGGATATCCCTTAACCACCTTCCATCTTCATCTTCAGACCCTCAATCTTACTGGTGCCATAAAGTTCTCATCGAAACAATTTAAATGATACCAAACACTAGTGCTCTGCTATAATTAATCGAGAAGATAGCTTGACCACCTTCCGTCTCCATCATCAGACCCTCAATCTTACTGGTACCACAAAGATCTCATCGCTACGATTGAAATGAGACCAAACACGAGTGTATTGCTATAAGTCACCGACGAGATCCCTTGACCACCTTCCCTCTCCATCATCAGACCCTCAATCTTACCAGTACCATAAAGGTCTCATCAAAACAATTTATATAACACTAAACACGAGTGCTCCGCTATAAGAAATCGAGGAGATCTCATGACCACCTTCCGTCTCCATCATCAGATCACCTCCATGTTACCATAATATTGCATTGTCATCAGAACTATGCATGTGTGTAAAGTTTCAACTGAATCGGTTGACAGGAAGTGGGTGAAAATTCGATTACAAGAATCCATTGTTAGTTAGTTAGTTAGATAGATAGTTAGACCGGTTCGAAGTTAAATAAAATCGTTTAAAAACAGTAAAATCTTCTTCCTACATACTATAGAGTTACTAGATCTATACCCTTTCTTATACTGTGCTAGAGTAGAGTACTTACGAAACAACAAATTTTATTCATTTACAATTTCTAGCTAGAGAACACCTTTCCATGGAATTTCCGAAAGCTCAATCCTACTTACCTAATAATCTTCAGGGTTTTGTATTAGGAGATTATGAATGAAGGGGCGACTATCGATTGGATGCAACCGGTTGCCTAGCAACGGGTTTGAGGCGTCGTGACGCCACCAACCCAAGGGACATGGAGCGTGGGTGCGATCAGAAAATTATGTTAATCTCATACTTGGCTATAAATATAACCCTATCATTTGATTCTTATGTTGATTTTCGAAGAACTGGGGGAGGCACGGGATATTTTAAAATTAGCTTATTAACTTAATAAAGAGTTTCAGACGTTGGTTTTTCCCATAAAATTATTATAATGGTTTTTCCTTATTGGTGAAAAAGTTCAACAGAGTAAGCTCAGATGAAAGAAAATATTCGTATTGTATGATAATGATTGCGTATCAGGAACTTGCAGAAAGGAGACAGTTTCACATATCATAAATCAAATCAACGCACACTTAACAAATCTGAAGACACCCTAACATTTTACAAGGTAAACCGTCTGGGGTGGTAATAACGATCATTTTTCAATTCGAACACAAAAGCCATGACGTCACAAGTTGTCTCCCCCCTCGTATAAGAAATATAGATGTCCATAAACATTTCGCATGCGATCCAACGCGTTACAACGCGATAAAATAGCTTATCGTTTGAATGTCGTTTAGTACCGTGCTTTTATCTTTAAGAGCCATAAATTTTGATAATTTGTGGTAAAATATGATCTGTGTTTATTTTTGCAAAAAACGACTTCGTTTTCGCTTTGGTCGTATAAAATGAAACACGAGCCACGTTGCAGGTTCTGACGGTTTTTGCGCGTCGCGTTTTTGCATACCACGACGCTCCGCAATCCTCAATCTCTTCTTGTTCTTGATCAAAAACAATCCCTGAGATTGGGATAGATACTCCCACAAATTACTTGACCCTGGCAGAAATGCAGTACTAACGCAAAAGCAAGAGTCCATTCATTATAAAAACATGAAACATCATTTTGTCGGATATATAATTATTTTATTGCTCCAAAAATGCAAGGATGGGCATTAGAGGGTGGGAAACATACATACATAAGCTCGAAACCACAATTCCTTTCGAGGAGGTCAGAATCTTTGCTGCAAGCGTGCATAGTTGTTACAAGGGTGAACTTTGAAGTACTACCTACCTATGAATGCATTAGCAATATTTTTAAAGTTAGAAAAATAACAACAGAGTTGAAGAACTTACTCAACCAGCTCTGCTATTGTGTTACCTACCCGATCAGATCGTTATCAAATAGACATGGTGTTTTTGACAGTTCTAGGCTATTCTGCCAACTTCAGACCATGGCTAATGATGATCGGAGAAACTCAGTATGACTTAAAATTTTCATGTATCGATATAATTGGAAACTTACACAATATACAGATCTCTTCACAATGAAAATCCAGAAAAATGATCATATCTAGGGCGAGATTCGGAAACGTTAGTAAGTCTCTAAGGTAAATATATGAATTAGTTCGAACTAGGGATGAAAAAACTGGTAAAATTAGCCCAGTAATATTGTGGAAATGGTACCTGATGGAGTAAAAAAAATACAAAATAGAAAAAACTTGATTTTTCTCCACAAAAGGTTACATGTACGCTGCACAGTTTATAAAGGTGGCTCAAGTATGTGTTTTTGTACAAAAACACTCCTTAAAATCACCGAAATATCGATTACCCAACAACGTCAACAATTTAATATAAACATTGGCAAAAAAATCGACACCACGATGGAGCCACAATTTTAAGATTCGAATAGAATAGTAACTAAGCTTACGCTCAATAAATCTCTTCGGATTCTGATTCTTATGACCTATGTATGGTATGGACTAGTATGGAGCGACAGTATGGACACAGCCGCGGGCAAAAGCCAGTGAGTAAGCGGCTTAGCAAACGGATCGGCAACATTGTAGCGGGATGAAATATCAAAACTCATTTGACATATTGCGCCAATCACCATTATAAACCCTTTGTAGGCTTCAAATAAAACTACTAAACGATGATCTCCTACTTGTTTGGTACAAGTAACTAGCTAGAGTCTGAAAATACCGGTTTATACCGGTCGTCCATAACAATGAGCCTTTTCTCAGCATCTTTCCTGGGGATCGCCAAATGGCACCACAAATCTGCGCTAGTCTATAAAAATCTTTTCAAATGTTGTTCTTTTAAATAAGAAGAGGGAAAAGATCATCAAAAATATGCATATTTTACTCCTCTGATTAGCAGAGGGCACTACTGTGGGGAACAATAATTACTAATTATCAATTACTATACATCGGCAAAATCATTGATATTACGATGAAGCCACATTTTCTTAATTAGAATAGAATATAGATTGATGTACCATGCCAATTAAGTTCCTTGAGAAGTCAATTTAACAATTAATACCCCTCCATCAGCTCAAGGCTTGTACCACCTCTAACCGATTAGTTGCATTCGATATCGTTCCCGGGGGCACGCATAGCAATTGATGGCCCAATCAGCGGCCAATAATGTGCACCGAGGTACATAGGTACAGGGGTACCTTTGTAACACAATTTATTGTCAGCCAGTATTAATGTGCCATGAAGTATGCTATTCCTTGAATGGTCGGTTATACAGTTTGTAATGAAGGCCATTAAAGTTATTTGTTAGTTAATGGGGGATACTTCAGGGTTTATACTTAAATGTGTTACATACTTAAGGAGTGCTTCAGACCATCAAACTGAACAACTTTTACTATGTAAATAATCTGTGCTATGGGACCACAACAAAATCGTGAAAAGAAATCAGACACGTGATGTTTCATAGACAATATCAAAAGCTACTCGATCAAAATGTATGAAATTTATTTCTGTCCTAAATGGGTTTCTTTTTGGTCTGGTGTGGTCATATACCATCAAACAATTTCAATGTGATTTATCGATTAACATTTACATTACTATTCCCCATGGTTGAAATATGTTTTATCTTTGATATTTCCCGCATCAGTAGCACCGGATCACGTAGACTAACTCTTATCCCAGGAGATGCACCCATTCGCCTTCAGGATCACGTTTTAGCAAAAACGTTACTAAACTGATATTCCTATTAGATACTGATGTTCCAAAGGTACTTATAAATTCGAACGGTTTTGTGCCGAGTAGCCTTTTCCCCTATTTTATTATAAACACGCACGAATAACTCAAATAATCGGTTTTTCCGGTCATTCCACCATATTCCGACATCACAAGTAGGTACATCGGGATATCTGTATATTGAGAAAATTGGCATTAGAGTCCTGGTCAATTTGGAGACACTACTGAGAGGACACAGTGGACAGTCGAGTGTAGTAATAATGATTTTATTTCGACTTTTTGGTTGTGTCGTTTTGCTGGGGAGGATTTTAAGTTGTTTTAGAATTAAACATGCATACAGGGTCCTGAGGGACCACATCAGAAATGAAGTGATTCGTCACAGAACTAAAGTGGCTGACATAGCTCAGAAAATTAGCAAGCTGAAGTGGCAGTGGGCTGGTCATATCTGTCGAAGAACTGACAACCGATGGGGTGTCAGAGTTCTAGAGTGGAGACCGCGAACTGGTAGGCGTAGTGTGGGACGCCCTGCTGCCCGCTGGACAGACGACCTAAAAAAAGTAGCGGGGAGCGACTGGATGAGGAAGGCCGAGGACAGAGTTTTGTGGCGCGCCTTGGGAGAGGCCTATGTCCAGCAGTGGACGATGATAGGCTGATAATGATGATGATGACAGGGTCCTTCTTAATATGCTGACACTTTTTTAAGGGGATGATCAGACCGTCATACTGAACAACTTTCTCTATGGCACCAACATCGATATCGCGAAAAAAAAACAGCTCTTTCATACAAAACTGCAAACCTACTCGAGCCAAATGTATGGGACCTTGTTCAGTTTGATGGTCTAAACCACCCCTTAAATGTTTATTTGTATTTTTGTAACACCTTGTATAGACAGGAATCCATAATTTCCCCACTGCTCCTTCTCTGATTCAATTCTTCTGTGATTCAATTCATTGCGGGTTCCAAATTAGAGTTCCGCTGGACTTCATTGTATAGTATTGTGAGTGGTCGCTACTGTTGATCCTGGTTTACAGGAGTAACAGTGGGATGTGTAGTGGGCCCATTATAATAGGCATCGATATTTTTGTATTACTGAACAAGTTATCATTATCAGGGACATTATCAGTATAGTTTAGACAAACTTTTAGTATGGAACAACCTTTCAAATCGGCAAACAAATTAGCTGTTCCATAAAAAAATTAAGTAAAGAGGAAAGTGGGCCAAACTACACCACGCTGGCCCAGTGTTGATTGGTGACCGCAATTTATTGGTCAACATGCTGTTTTCTCTACCTATTTTCATTAGATACCTAATGTAACTTGAGTAATAGAACAAAATACTTATCTATCACAAGGTAAGAACATTTTCACAAAATTTCACGCAAATTGCCGTCAAATCAAATTAAATGACAGAAAAATAAATAGAAGGGGATATTTTGTATATTTATGAACCTGTATATTTGTGTTTACCTTCATTTCCCGCCTCGCCGCCGCGCCGTCAGCAAATCCCGACCATTTTAGGGGTGCTCGCCCCTATAGCTCCCTCCAAAATTGTTTTCGTTACGATTGGTTCTCGACGCTTCTGAAAAATAGAGTTACGAACACGATCTTAAAATGAAAAAGACATATTGAGTTTAAAAGAACATGGTCTTAGAAAAAGTATATGTCTAGAATGAGCCTCACTGTTTTACCGTATAAAACAAAAGGGGCTAAGTTTCATAGGTTGGTGTGCGTGAGGCGCCATACAAATTCTGTATGTGTGCGTGTATATGTATAGGGTTTAGGAACCAGTCCTGGTTCCAATTTTTTTCGACGCTTTCGTATCTTCGACTGTCAATCTTGACATATACTTTATCAAAGAACATGGTCTTGCGAAAAAGGCTTTCTTCTTACTGTAGGTAGCCAAGAAAAAAGTCTGGCAACTTTAAAACACTTCCAAGCTAATGAAAATTTCGCTAAGGTTGAAATACAATTATAATCAAAAATAGACCTAAATGTTTTATAACGTGCAAATTAAGTTTCAAGTTTCAACCTTAGGGTGGTAGACAACTTTTTTGGCCGACCGAAGAAGAAAAAAACAGACTAGGACTAAGTTTTGTATTTTAACTCATTCTCCTGCCCTTCTCTTTTCCCATTATTTAAGGTCAGTCCCCTCATCAACTCACTGTCCATATCGCGTAGAATTTGACAAAAGTGAACGGCCTTTTTACCTAGCCCCATCGTGGAAGACGACAGTAGGCAATTGTGTAGTCATCTCTCACTCGCACCTAGTATCGTACTTGCTTATAGCTTGGCAAAAAAGTCATGATCGTGGTGACAGGTGAAACAAAAATTTCAGTATGGTGGTGTTGCCAGGTTATGCGTGATTTCGACGTTATTGCGAGGAGGCAGCGCCCTCATTTGTTATCACGACTTTTTTGCCAAGCTGTACCTCTTCTTGTACCCTTTGTATGAAGTATTCAGAGTGTGGTACGTATGAATGTATGCAGAATTCCACATTCATAGTACGGGCAATAAACACATGAGCAATGTAGGTACCCAGTTAAAATTATGATTAAAACAGCTCCATACTGAAGGGTTATTCTGCAAGGACCTAAACATACTGACTCTAATATTAGAATTAACCATTAAGACTTAGATAAAACAAAAAAAGGGGAAGATGCTGCACGTTCATATATTGTGCAAACGAATTATTTTTTGGTGCAGGTGTAAGGAAAATTAAAGAAGTACTAAATACGCAATAACAAACTAACCGTAATGTATCGATTATAAAAACTATTTGGTAACAGAAAACAGTCTTGAGTGTGTTAAGTGTAAAAACAATATTTCTTAAAAAGTTGAAAGTATGATTTAACTTTATTCATTCTTAGATTATTTATTGTACACAAAACAACATAATTATGAAAAATGACAATAAATCATGATGTCCACCATTTAAAAGGTAAGGTCAAAAAAATTTATACTCATACATATATAAACTCACGATCGTAATTCCCTTTTAATGGTCAGAAACATTGCTAGAATAATACCAACTTTTAATGAAAAAAAAAAAGATTAACTAGTCTAAAGTTTGGGCTTTAGTTCGATTAGACTTGACCGGTAGTTTTGGTTTTATCTAAGCATTAAAATTAATTATTGATGACTTGGGGAGAGGAGTAATTAATAGTTATGGTCTATCCTAGGGTCAAGAATGGGCTGGTAGGACAAAATAGCGCCATAAAATGCGGATCTCACTGTTTATTGGGGTAAGACTTCAGTAGCATGGTTAATTTAGTAGCACTATGGCTAACAGATATAATAATGTGATTTCCTAATAAATATGCATAAACTCGCGACCATCTTCCCTTTAGCAATGAACAGAAACGTTGCTAGAACTACCAATAATGTACCATGTGAGTTCAGTTGTATCTAGGTTCAATTCCGAGACGTCTTTTAAGCGTAGGTTTAGTCTACAAGTAGGGTCGAAAATTAATAGATTTTAACATTATAGGAGTTGTAACTTAAAAGTTGTTTGTTTTGTTTGGTGTTTGAAACAATACAATATCTAACGCATTTATGCTATCACCCTGCACAGGGTGTAATAAAACACCCTAGTAATATGTAAGGGGGTGCTTCAGACCATCAAACCGAATATGTATAATTACAAATAACTGGAAAAGATCCCTTTATTATTTGTTATGCTAGGCTGCAAAGTTGCTTTTTGGCGCGAGTACTTGTATTGAAACCTGAGCACGCGAAGGATTCTAAGGTACGAGACGCAGAATAACTTTGCAGCCGACCGAAACACACAACTTTTCACCTCACAACAGCGAGGAAAAGAAGTGAATTAGGGTAATTCTAGGATAGATGCCGCACTTTTTGAAATATCTTTATATTTCTCAGTTCAATGACAGGAACCAAATAAGATAGTAGGATACAGATACATTGGTCCTTCGTCTACTATTTCATCCAAAAAAAATATCATAATTGTTTATACTTTTTATGCTTTGTTAATTTTCCCTGACCTCTAAAATTTTAAGTATATATGCCCCATAGCGGATAGTTGCCTCACCAGTAAAAACAGCCTAGGGGATATGTGCCCTATCAAGAAAAAAAAACACTTTTTATGCAAGAACATTAGTTATTTACGATGAATGGATGAATCCAATTAAAACTGATATTTTTTATTTTTCTTAAAGAAGATTTAACATATTAAATGACAGTAGAGTATAGATGCCCCATCAAAAAGAGAACTAAATTTACTCTTTGATGGGGCATCTATACTTTACTGTCATTTAATATGTTAAATCTTAATATTATAAATAATTTGCTACCTAAGCAGGTACATAACAATCATTGCAATACCTTTTTGCATGCCCATCACAACATCTAAAACAATATCGGAATAATTAAGGATAAGCCTCAAGCTAGAGGATAGACGCCCCTAGAGGCATCTATACCTTAACAAAATTGGGGCAAGTATACTTTTCGTAGGGGATAGATGCCTATTGCAATAACAAATAAACAAAATCATGAAATTAAAAACAATCTTCTTTGCTGATATGCATACACTATTCTTAAATAGGGAAACACCAAAAAAATGATTTTTATTTATCAGGGAAAAAGTATAAACACCACAACAACACCGTAAAATAATAATTGTAAATACTACCTTCGCGCCAAAACTTCCAAGGAAACTCACTCGTGCGCACAACCAATCAGCGTCGTGTCGTGCGGCACCCTACGCGGGGGCGGGAGGGTCTCTTGTTTAGTAGTAGAATGACCGCCACCCAAGGTCGCGAAACTAGAGTTTTAAAATTCAGGGCGTCTATCCCACTGCGGCATCTATCCTAGAATTACCCTACTAAAAAGAACATTTTAAAAAGTTTTTTTTCGTTCTGGCCAGTGACATGAAATAGTTATTAAGAGAATAATATTGAATAAACAAATTCGAATTTCAAAAACTCTTTCCACGCTAGCGGATAAAATGAACTTTTGCACTCAGTTTTCGAATGATAAACTAAATTTTTCCGAGCTTGTGAGGTGAAAAACATATTTATTTCTTCAAAAACATTTTAATCCTAAGAAAAATAAGTGTTCCGTTTCGTCAATTTTGGTACAGAACACTTAAAATAAAATTTCCTAGAAAATCAAAAGCTCTCGCCTTTATCGATAAAAACGTAGCCCCATAAATGCAACTCTGACTAGGGTGGGATAAAGTCCTGCATGTTTTCGATATCGGCATCTTATCAGCAAGGCACGAGCGGCGGCTTCGCTACGGTGTGTTACACCCTTTATGATAGCGTGTGGGCCGTCTGGGGAGATTATAAGCAATTGGTAGGTAAAAGCTTGCTGTTAGAAAATTATCTGAGAATAATGAAATCTGGTATTTTTGTGCAAATTACCTATAATAAAGTCAGAACATCCACGTTTCACCAGTAGTACCGAAACTCTGTTCAGTGTGACGGGGGGTGAGCCCGTCGCCACTTAAAATGGACAGTGGGTACGATACATGTCTCGAAATTGAAGCATACACCTTAACCATATATTTTAACGAAAATCTGTCTTCATACAAACATAGAGGTTAGTTTCTAGATTGTTTCTGAAAAATTTCATTGACTTTAATTGGTTAGTATTGAAAATATAACCAGACTATGTTTTTATGGAGCGCGCCAACGGTATTATACCCTTAAAGTAATGTAACTGTCTATCCTAACACACTGTATACCGTTATTGTTTTTCTGATGTTAATTAAGTAATTTGATTTGATTGAATGATTTAAAAAACCAAAATTAAAATAGAATAAAAATAAAATTTGAGCCACGGCCACAGTCACATTGGAAACTATACATTTTAGGGAAAATAGTATGAACCACCAGACTTGAAATTAGTTTGTAAATCGTATTAAAAAATTTAATTGACTTAGGACTTAGGTTAACGTTGATTAACGTTCAAAATAGAATCCAACTTCGTAATGTTATAAAGAGCCGTCCGTCTCGAGGTTAAGTTAATTTTATTAGACCTGTGAATATACCTTCTAGTCTAGGACAAGATTTTAGCATTAACGACTCTACTTAATTACTAGTTAACTGTTAAAAACAAAAGCCCTGCCCAGATCAAACGAACACTACCAGAAGATAATTTAGTTGCATTCCAACTATACTCTCCTACAATAGAACTGTCTTAAGCATAAGCATATGCTCACGACTATATTCCCCGAGCGGGTAGTCAGAGATATTCTGAAACCTCAGAACAACCTCGTTTCACCAGTAATACCGAAACTCTGTCCAGTGTGACGGGTGTGAGCCCGTCGCCACTTATAATGGACAGTCGGTACAATACATGCCTCAAAATAGAAGCATGCAAGTTTCCTCACGATGTTTTTCTCCACCGAAAAGCCAGTGGTGTTACAAATCGTACATAAATTCCGAAAAACTCATTGGTACGAAGCGGCCTGGACGGGGATCGAACCATCGCCTCCTGCACGGCAGGCAAGGTTACTCGCCACTGGACCACCACGGCTTAGAACAGTCTTATCTCTGAAAATATTTTCAGAAATCATAAAATATTTCAGAATACTTTCTATAATTATACCAATTACCTGCCTACCTAATGAACTACGTTTTTTATAAGTGACACTTCTTAAGGGAGGGTGTTGTAGTGAAAATTCTTATGGGAGGGCTTTGAAATTCTGATCCGCAACATTTTTGTGTGACAGAAGTACGACATTTAAAACTGGAGAAGTTTCACATCTGACGGGCGTCCCGTGACGGCCAATTTTTTCATTTATGTGGTATTTGGTAATCTCCGATAGAGTTAATTTTGTGAAGGAGTTTTAATTCTAAGATGTTGCGTTAAGTTTACATCTCAAGACATTAACATTGGTATGGAATCTACTAACAACTATTGTCGGCTAATCCCACGATCTATCCCTAATTATAGGCCATTCGACTTGCTGGCCAGGTTGTCTTGTCCGCCATTTTGTAGTTAATTACTTGTCAAAATGGCGGAATGCAGTAATAAGACAGCACAGTTAACTGCTACATTTTAGTTATTAAGTAAGGGAGTTTAAGAGGATATTCCTGATAAAGCGCTCAATGCAAAACGAAGTTACGTCCTAGTTTGGACATTTAGTAATTAAAGTAAAAAAACATATATACATAAATAACATTTTACATTAAGTAATACAATCTAGAAACCAGTATCTTTGTCGGTGAGAAAGTCGTTCAGTTTGACGATCAGGGGATATAAGGGGCTCAAGGGGGTCTAGGGATCTGATCATCCCCTTAAAAAAGTGTCTGCATATTAAGGAGGACCCTATATAGTTCCAAAGTTACTGCGGCGCAAACATTTCCAATACAAATCTTAAATTAATCCAAGCATTGAAACTTATACCACATAAAAGGAAATTTGACATGGTAGCGACACAGATATTGGTTTCTAAATTATGTAAACAACATTTTTTTAATTTAACTAGTTAATATTGACAATAGGAAAAAACTTCGTTTGTATGCGGCGCACTCGGGCGCCCCGACGAGTGTATTTGTCTTAGACTACCGTAGACAACTGTGATTACATAAATATTATTATTTTAATAAACACATTTGCAACCTCCAAACATCGCTGACACTTTTTGATCGGCCTACGAGCATATACCCCTATAGAGACGTAATACATGCGAATTTAAAAGAAAACAATTCTGTCAACTAGCTGCGGTGCGGGGGGGACGGAAATGCTCCGAAGTACTACGAAGTCTATTCGGAACAATGGCGGAAAACAAAGGCGTTGCGAAATATATAAGTGACAAGTCACTGATGAGTTGACAGAGTTGGGTCGCCTTATATTACGTCTCTATAGGGGTATGTACTCGTAGTGATCGGCCCATCGACAACTTTCTCTACGGAACGAACATATAAACCGCGAAAAAAGTTTTGCAGTTTAGTTTGGAAAAGCTGTTTTTTTTTCGATTTCAATGTTTGTGCCATGCTGTTCAGTTTGACGGTCTGATCATCCCCTTATGTCAGCATAATAAGAAGGACCCTATAAACAACAAGGTGCTAACATCAATCAATAAACTCATTAACTTGATATTCATGATCAAACTTCGTTCCCTAAGGATCCACTCATCTCAACGCCACGATGTAACTTTTACTTTTTGCTTAGTTATGATAAAGAAGAATGGGGTAAAAATTGCTTTGGAAAGAGGTTAAAGAATGATTTATGGACGTAGGCAACAGGGTGGTAAGGAGTGCTTAATAAATAAATTTTCTTTTGATTGAAAATTCGAAAAAAAAAACAACATACAACACACACACACAACATCAAGAACATCTTCATCATCTTTTGAACATCTTCTATAAGAGTGGTTCCTCACCTTCTTTCGATCAAGCACCAGTTTGATCGTTTTATTGTTAGCAGAGACCACAAAGTACAAGAATGTTAAGTTTAAAAGACATTTCATTTGCCATTTTCATTGAAAAACGATGAAAAAACTATAGCTGTAATCACAGTTCCATACAAATTCATTGGTTTCTATCGCAAATTATTGGCAATTCTTTCATATGTGCTGGTAGGCAGGACCCTTCCGCAGACCACTCCCGAGGCTATCACAAGCGAACCACCGGTTGGGAACCACTGTTCTATACATATGTAGCTATCTAAACTATTATAAAACTGTAACTGAAGTGTGTCTGCACATTGAAGATATTTACAAAAAAAAGATTACGATATGGTTTTTAGGTATCCCTAACTCGAAATCAACCTTTTTTAGAAATTTTGTCTGTCTGTTTGTCTGTTTGTTTGTGTGTTTGTTTATTTGTTTGTTTGTTTGTTTGTTCGCGCATCACGCAAAAACTACTGAACCGATTTTGAACAAACTTTTTTGTTTCATAGCTTATGATCTGACTTAAGATCTGGTATATAATTTGTGCGGACGAAGTCGCGGGAAAACACTAGTACTATCATAAAACTGTAAATGTTTGTTCGAGCTTCACGATTTTCGACTCAGTGTGGGAGATAGCTATTTTTTATCTGTTCATATGGAGAAAGTTGTCCAGTTTGATGGTCTGACCATCATCTTGAAACCCGTCAGCATTTCGAAGGGACCTACACAAAAATAAAGTGCAAAGTGACTCACCTGCAAGGGCTGTAAATCAAGACGATCGCCGGCGCCGGCCGGCGCACGCGCCTCCTCGCCTACTCGCCGCCTCGCCGTCAGCAGGCACAGGCACTGCGCAGTACCATTCAGACTCAGCCGAAGGGAAGGCAAGACAACTGTTATCAGCGAACCGTGGTTAATTCAATTTTTCACGCACCATTATAATATTATGTGATAGGCAGCTTGGGAGCTTTACAGATTTGTCTATGGATAGACTGGGAGGCGAAATTTGGTTTTAAAGCGACGGTCTCACAACCTTGGAAAGGGAATTTTATAAGGTCTTATATCCGTAGAACATTTCAAAGAAAAATAAACCATAGTTTCGAGCACAAAAGATTAAATTTAGGATAAATTTAAGATGGCGGCTCCCTGGAACGTCTACATTCCAGTGAGGCTAGTCAGGTTAAGTACTAAATTAAAACCGCGGGAAACCGTTGGATGAGGGCAGCGCAGGACCGGTCGTTATGGCGATCCTAGTCCTATATCCAGCAGTGGACTTCCATCGGCTGAGATGATGATGATGATGATGAAATTAAAACAATGGAAAAGAAGTAAAAGAATCGCAACGAATAATAATTCCAGTCAAATCTAAAGAACCGTTAAACGGATTTGAAATTTTCATAATTTTCCGCAGCGATTCACAAAGATGTTGAAGTTGAGACAAATTATGCTATTATTTTAGGCGGATTGAAAAAATGTGTGCTCAATCTCTGTCGAGCCTTCTAATTCATGCTAAAGTTATATTTTTTTCAGAATAAGAACTCAGCTATAATGTCCGCAAATGTTTATAACTGAATTCATTACTTGGAACAAGAAGTACGTATGTCCATATGGTTATAGTACAGACTCTAC
The DNA here is from genome assembly GCA_963693445.1 of Agonopterix heracliana. Classification (NCBI taxonomy): domain Eukaryota; kingdom Metazoa; phylum Arthropoda; class Insecta; order Lepidoptera; family Depressariidae; genus Agonopterix; species Agonopterix heracliana. The sequence goes on along the minus strand of OY856312.1, from coordinate 3,445,662 downwards.
GTATTTCTTGTACCAAGCCACAGATATTTAAAGGGGTGGTTTAGTTAGACCGTCAAACTGAACAACTTTCTCTACAGAGCCAATATTCCATCAAAATCTTTATTCCCATACATTTGAGTCGAGTCGGTCGGTACCTACTCCATTTTTGTATAAAACAGCTGAAGTTTTTTCGTTATTTCGAAGTTGGCTCCATAGTGAAAGTTGTTCAGTTTGCTGATCTAAACCATCCCTTTTTATATTACTGGGGTTTTTGTTGACACCCTGTATAGATTAATTAAAATTATCTACCTAAATTGATTCTCTCCATTATAAGGGGAGACAGCAAATATAATATTTAAATATAACTACCTGGGTATATTATTTTATAGTACTTATATCGCAATAAAAACTGGTCAATTATAATTAATAAAAATATTACCGTTTTTACGATAGAGCGTGAAGTAAAAACGTTGATAAAATCTAGTTTCTTGTTGAGAACCCGCCTTAATTTTTATTTTTTTTGTTAACAAATCCGCCGTCATAACGCATATTCTGTGAAAATTTCAGTTTAGCTATTACGGTTTAAAAGTTACAGCCTTAAATAGGTTGGACGGACGGACAACGTAGGCTTAGTAATAGGGTCCCGTTTTCACCCTATGGGTGCGGAACCCTAAAAAAGAGATAAATCCTGTCAAAAGACCGAGGCCCAGTTTACAAACTAATCTTAAACGCGAGCGTTTAAGCATAACCAGTAATGTTTAATCTAAAACACGGTGTTGAAACAATTGACAAATACCTATACGAAAAAACATCTAAAAACAAAAGTACAAAACATCTGAACATAATCAAACTATAAAATATAAAATTAACTAGGTCTATCATACTAAATTTTAACTCTAACTCATTGACTTACACTCTAGCGATAGACAGGCTCTTTCATAGTAATAGCATAGCAACACGTTCCACTCGAATGCGGTGCCCGCACCTGATTGACGTTCCCAAGTTCACTTCGTCACTATGGCAATGACAGACCGCAATGTGTCATTTTGTGTCGTTTTGTGTGACATGTTGTTTGTTTGAATGAGCTTGTCTATCGCTAGAGTATATTATGTCAGTGCTCTAACTGTTATTTTTCACCTCACAACCAATCTAAAAAAACATATTTTCTCGTAACTTTCCTAACACTAGGCGGTTCATTTAGAGCTGGTGGTCTTGTGTTGCTCCTTTATTTATGAAGTTGATCAGTTCATAACGCCCATATCGTCCACGTTGGTCGAGGATGGAATGAGATTGGATGATAACCAGATACGGAGCGTGGAGTTATGTTATTAGCCACACTATGTTGCGAATAGACTGAGTTTCTGACGAGCATATAGCATATGCTAACGACTATATTTCCCAAGGGGGTAGTCAGAGATATTCTGAAACCTAAGAACATCCACGTTTCACTAGTAGTAGGTACCGGAACGACTAAAATCGCTAAACAATGTCAGTCACCCTCTCTAATATGATTCCTCTACTTTTCGTAATTACCTCGTCCCGCGCTCTTTAGAGAGTGGAAGTCGCGGTTGCCGCGACATGTTTTATGGGAAAAAGTCAAGCAGCGCGACAGTAGAGACATCATACTAGAGGGGGTAGTTCTAAGCAACTTTATCTTTTATTTGTAAATACGTAAGTAAACTTAAATCTAGGTACTTTGTATGGATTTTTATTTTAATACAGGTCGTATGGAAAAATATCATTAACCTTTAAACCACATACTCTACCCATTAAACTGAACAACTTTTACTATGAGAGCAAACCTGTCAGTGAAAAAAATCTGCTGTTCCATACTAAACTGCAATGACTGCGCGACTCAATCGTATGGAACAGCAGATTTTTTTTTGCACTTATAGGTTTGCTCGTTTGCTCTCATAGTAAAAGTTATTTAGTTTGATGGGTAGAGTATGTGGTTTAAATGTTAATGATACTTTTCTTTACAACCTGTATACTTAAACATGTGGTCAGTAGTAAGGAAGAAAATAACGTTATCAGAAGAAAAATACCAACAACAAATAAATAGGTAAGTTACAGTTATAATTTCCAAGAACAGATCGATATGTAAGCGAAATATAATCCCAACTAAAGTCACGTACAGAAGCCCAGTAGCTTAGTTACCTAAGTACCTACATGTAATTTAATATCAAACTGTTCATATCATAACAAAATTATTATTACGTCGTATTTGAATTAATATTTGATTAAAACATTGAAAGCTGATGTAGCAAAAGTTGTATAGATCGTAATTAGTAAATGGCGCACTTTAGTCTGTGCTTACCCCATTGGAATAGAAGCTTAATAATCTAGGTAGACAGATACCGTTATAATAAGTTGTTAATATATAATTTATTAAACAAACGTAAGGATAAATAACAATATAACAATTACAACTAGTTGTTAATATTAATGTTATTATTTGAGTTTAGAGGATAGTACTTGCAGCGCGCTCTAGCGCTCATACAAACGAAGTTTGGTCCTATTTTCAATTCTAATTGAAGTAGGTATATTATTTATTTAACACGATCTAAGAACTAATGTTTCGTTAGATTTCCGATACTATATACAGTTTCAATGCTAGGATTAATTTGATATTTGTATGGAAATCGTTGAGCCACTGTAACTTTAAAAGCTGTGATGGATAGACATTTTAACGAAGATCTGCTAAATCACAGGCATAGAGATTAATTTATAGAACGTGTTAAAAAAAATCATTAACTTTAATTGGTTAAATATACAAAATATTATCAAACTTCGTTTGTATGGAACGTGCTAGGGCAAACAGCCCTAGCTCCAAACCCCAGCTCTTAAAATAGTAAAATGGGTACACAAAATAATTAACGCATGAAATTGAGCAGCAGACCGTTCTAGAGCAGACCTGACGATACAATCCGATCAAATACAAAAGCTGTCATGGAAATAAACAAAGTAGATAGATTATACAGAGTGTTTCATAAGTAACAATAAATTTTTAAAACTCATAAGGGGGTTGTTAGACCATCAAACTGAAAAACTTTCTCTATGGGACCAACATCGAAATCGAGAAAAAAAATATTTTAAATCCCATACATATTTTAGCTTAGTCGATTTGTAGAGTATAGAACATACATTTTTTTTTCGCGATTTCGATATTGGTCCCATAGTGAAAGTTGTTCAGTTTGATGGTCTACACCACCCCCTTAAATGTTTATTTGTAGTTTTGTAACACCTTGTATAAAGGTAACAGAAACACATCATAAACAGCTTGCTATATCTTCTTATTTCTTGAAATCTTCGTCCAGTAGGTAGAGATGATTGTCTAGAACTTGAATCTTGAACCTTCGCGCCGGCGGTATGTGGAACAGCCCAGTTCGATACTTCCACTACGTCACATCACACGTTGTACCACTATGACCACGTGACTGTGAGGTAATGGCCATTTCAACACTGAACCTCTTCTTTCTTCTTTTTCTTCTTCTATATATATTTCTAATTCTTCGATCGTGGGAAACATCTTCTTCTTATTTTGAAACAATGGTTTGTATATAAGATGTCTATGTTTTGAACACTTTGTTGTACACACAGATAAAAAAACAATAGAGATGTATAAAGGGTATATAATCGTATCCTTCTCTCTGAAGATACTTATTGTTTAATTTGTTCTTTGTTAGTTTGATGTAGGTAAATTTCACACGTTTTGATTGGTTTATCGCGAATTTGTCTTAGATTCTTTATACACTAAACAACATAATTATGAAAAATAAGACTTTATTTAACAGAAACAATATAAATGTGAAGCAAATGAATGAACATAATATCCTAAAACTAAAATAAAACTATAAGACTATACAAAATAAATAAGAATCTGCCCAGAAGAAAGAAGAATCTACCTATAATTTTTAAGTTTTATTAATACAATAAACAATAAAAATTACACTCTAATCAACTCCGTCATGAGTCGTACCCGGCACAAAGGATCCCAACACACTAGCGGCGTTACCACGCTGAATAGCCAGTGAAATCCTCTGAACCAGGTACGACCCCGAGCGGGCATCGTTGCCACTCTCAACCATCCTCCTGCCCAGATCTCTAATAAATGTCCTTGCCTCCACATATTATGAAAAATTACAATAAATCATGTATAAAAACGAGCTTAACTCTAAAAAAGTTTTCTTCCAGCAAACCGTTGAGTGAGAGGAAAACTAATGTGTTTTGGTAAAAACAGTGAGCGCTAAATAAAGATCTACCTTCTTAATTATGAGATAGTAAAATGTAGGTATACCTATAAAATAAGAAACATAAGATATACACATACAAAAATAAATAAGTAGGTAGGTATATACACCACATTATTTTTATTAGTAACGAAACTTTAAGGGTGTATTCAGACCGTAAATCTGAACAGCATTCCCTAAGGAACATGGGAAGAAAACGATAAAAAATTTTGGACCTCCCCTACAAAAGTGTGGATCGGCCAATCGATTTTATATGACCAAAAAATTTGGACGCCTGGGCGTAAAAAACATTTTCCAATTAGGTACTATACCTTCATAAAGGTACTTACAGAAACTATAACTAAAATATCGTGGATCCAGAAGAGCCTACTTCGACATTATAAAATGGAATTACCTAATTAAAAGTCAAGAAAACCTATAATTATGAGTTTTAAAAACTTAAAATAACCGACCTAATTTTGTAGACGTTTGTGCCTGGATGGACTATGAGGATTGAGATTTATATCGCCTCTTTAGAAGGTCTATATTCAGCCGCGAATGATGATAGGCTGATGATAATACATAGTAAATATTTTGTCACAATACCTAAAATAAAGATCACATTAACGGAAATAAAATGATTAAAAAAATAGCTCACGTGTTTTTTCGCGTTGCGCGGGCTGCGCTGGAGTCGATCACGTATTGCACGCTTCTGCTAAAGGATTGTTGCATCCAGGACACTTCGTATCCATTGGAAGCTTCTTGCTCGAACACTATCTATTTAGAGAAAAAAGAGTTTTAATTAAAATATAGCTTTACATTTGATTCCTAGTTCAAAGCAGGCGCAAAGACCTTAAAGAAAAGAGAGATTCTAATCCTACGACGACCTTGTGTGTGGCACTAACGTAAATGCTAGATTTCTTAACGTCCTTGGTTCGAATCCTGTTGTTGTATATAAAATGTTGTGTCGTCCGTTTGGGGTACCGTACCTACTTTATAATGCATCTTATAAAATTCTAATTAAAAACCCAACTGACCACAAGGACATATTTTACACTTCTTCATTCCTATAAAGGGTTATTATATCTAAGATATTATTCCTATGTCTAAAAATTTCAATGTACTTACAGGAAATAGTGACGAGGAGGTTGTCGGTGGGCGGGCGGCGCAGGAGTGGGTCGCGGCGACGAACGCTCGGCTTCCGAAGAATTGCTGACAACGCACTTTGATGCAAGCCAGGGGCCCGCCACTATTGTGATGTATAGTAGCTGTTATTAAATATTATTTTTAGCTTTACGGGTGTACCTATTTAAATTTACAAACATACACTATAGCTTAATAAATACCAGATTTTAAGACAAATCATAAGCATTCGAACAAGAAATTTACATCAAAATCCGTTCAGAAGTTTTTGCGTGATGTTCAAATAAGCAAACATCAACAAAACTAAATATGGTTGATTTGGAGTCAGAGAGACACCTAAAAACATTATCGTAATATTTTTCTTGTAAATATCTTCAATAGTAACAGAAGTGTGTAAGACACACTACAGTTTAACAGTTTTCTAACAATTTAGATAAACTCACGACTTTAATCCCTTTGGGGGTGGTCAGAGTCTATTTAAGAATGTAGTTGTAGCAATGCCGACAGTTAGTAATTTAAGTTTCAGGATAGAATGTTGTGTCAATTGGTGAGAGGTGGCTAGCCTTCCGCCCACATAAACACTGCATAAGAAACCTTTAATCCCTTAGTCGCCTCGTATGACACCCACGGGAAGAATTGGGGTGATGCATTCTTAGCCGGAACGACACGGCACCTGTGTACTTATTTAGCTAAGATGAAGTCAGTCTTAAGATAGTCAAGAGAGTCAAGACAATACCTGCTAAACTTACACTTGACTTCTTCTTTCGTGGCAGCATGAGCTTTGTGTTGTATGAAAATCACTCTTGCTGTTGTGGAAAGATTTACCAGTCAGCTATGGGCGTATCAAGGCTGATTGCCCAAGGTGTACCAGACGAACTTCCGGTTTCGTCTCTCAGGGAGGCTCTCTCCTTGCACCCCAATATTTTAACAAGTTAAGTCATTTTAGCGAATACTAATTTATTACTATCTGCAAATAGACCTAATAGATTTACGAAATGTCGTATTGGCGACAGAGGAACAACATTTCATGTGCAGTATTTCTGTAGGCGAAATGCTAGCCACTTATGACACGTAATTACAGCCTAAAACCTTAAATTTACTAAGGTATGCTAATAATTTGAAGATACAACGCATGCTTTAAGTCATTGAAGTTGGTTGGCAAAGCTTCTGTCCACCCCGATAGGGTCGTGAGTTAATGTATGAACGATGTAAATCAAATAACGGATAGAATAATAAGTCTTTAGATATGTACAGTGAAAGAAAATACGAACCCTATACTCACTAGATGTCTTATTAAATAACTTGGTAGTTACATTGTTTTATTATATCATCATCATCAATCAGTGATAATGAATAAAGAGTCATACTTATAGTTATACTCTATTTGACACCTTAACATCCATAAATTAGTTATATAACTTTCTAATTTGGTCAACATTGGACTACCTATTTAATTACCTATTTATCTACACAGCAGGACATAGAAAACTCTTTCGCAATACAACATTTCTAACGAAAGGCGGTATAACACCAAGGCGGCGATCAACGAGAAATGTAAAGCACGTGCCCATAATTATATGGTTCTAAGCAATTAACTGATAATTATAATAATTAATCCATGGTTTGCGTCACCTGGCCGGTGTCCAGTTGCCTTGTGAAACATTTATCGATAGAGTTCCCGTCGCAAAAGTTGAAACCTTTCACAACTTAGTTGTAACCAATGCCATTACAATAACATATATACAGGGTGCTACTAAAGTTCGGAGAAATCGCAACACATAGCACTTGCTAGTGCCAAATGTTGGGAATGTGTTTGAGACCTATATTGAAATATGGCTGGCTATTGATTTTCAATTGCCCCCAATAGGTTTATAAGTTGTTTCAAACAGTGTTTTCTAAACTATTATAAAACCTGAAGTGTGTCTGTACATTGAAGATATTTACGAAAAAAAGATTACGATATGGTTTTTAGGTATCCCTGACTCGAAATCAACCTTTTTTAGAAATTTTGTCTGTCTGTTTGTCTATTTGTTTGTGTGTTTGTTTATTTGTTTGTAAGTTTGTTCGCGCATCACGCAAAAACTACTGAACTGATTTTGATGAAACTTTTTTTGTTTGATAGCTTATGATCTGACTTAAAATCTGGTATATAATTTGTGCGTACGAAGTCGCGGGTAAACACTAGAAACATAATAAACGCCTTATTTGTACTCTCAAATGGTGAAGGAAAACATCGCGAGGAAACTTCCATATACGCTGAAGAAGAAATTCTGCGTACCTATGTGAAGTCTACCAATCCACGTTGGGAACGCGTGGTGGACTAACGCCTAAGTATACACCCTCTCTGTGCACAGCAGGTACTGGACCTATATTAAGCTGATGATGATGATGATTTGTACTAGACTACCAGTAACTTACTAGTTTTGTATCCTGTTTTCTACTGTATCTCGATGTTTGGTAAATAATGTAAGTACCTCATCGTCATCACTCATGTCTGTCATGTCTGTTGGCGAATGCCAATCAGGTCTCTTTTCCGCTAGTTCTTTGAGATCCTGATACAAGACCTTTTCCTTCACCTGTGTCAGATAGCTCAATCATGAGGTCCGGGTTCGAATCCGCACGGACAACATGCCACGTACCAATGAGCTTTTCTAACATACGTGATTGCTCTTGAGAGCAGCACCGCTTGAGCGGTGAAAGAAAACAGGATACCTGCATACGCTGAAGAAGAAATTTCAATGCGTATGGAAAGTCTACCAATCCACATTGGGCACGTGTGGTGGACTAACGCCCATATACCCTCCCTGAGGTTAGGCCTGTCCCCTTCAGTGGGACGTATATAGGCTGATGATAATGATGACACTGACAATTAAAAATGTTTTGTTAAATAACTATAACCAAACTTCAGCTTTGCCAGTTTATAAATAGCAAAACTAAGTGCTATTTTTAACCCAAATTATGATTTGTGCTACAAAATAGTTCGCAAGTCACTAAAAATTGTTTTATGTACGTGTATCAGTTCAAACTTTCGTGTCTGTCTTAGCGCTTTAACGGAGCGCCAGACGTCAGTCCGTCATTTGTGAAGCAAGGAGTTGTATGAAACCGTACGTAGGTAGGTATGTAGGTACCTTGAAGCACACACGGTGCGTCAATCCGTCACCGTGTGTGCTTCTAAGTGCGTTTTTTTAATTGTTTTTAGATTATTAATCTTTAACCATTCTCAACATCACTTCATTTGGCCTGTCCAACTATACCTAATCCATTCTCCTCCACGACGACATCTCAAAAGCATCCAGTCTGACTCGATAATGTAGGTACGTAGATATAGAATACTTGCTAAAACTCATCCTGTAGATACATTTTTATTTATACAGAAATTGGAAACTTCTTGAACAAGGTACTGGGTTATATTTCTAACTGAATAGACACACATTAGCATTGCGTGTTTCCTGTATTTTTGTTTAAAAAAAAGATTGCTATATACAACGTGTTAATGAATAAACGCAAAACCTCATACACCCCAACTGATTTATAACAAATATGAAACAGAGGCAAAAATGATTTGTCATAATTTCAACAATGAAAACGCTAACGTGCTTATGGCTACTTCTTATTCGTAGGCTCATGGATAGGGTGAGGGTGCTCTTCCTTGCTGTGAGTTGAGATCGAGTTCAGTAAATTTTAAAGAACAATGCCTGAAACCACGATAAAGATGCGTCATCAATGCGTCATTCATCATTTATTTAACAAAAATATTTGGTCTGAGTTATGAATCCCATTAAATGTAAATTTGGCCCTATGGGAATGGGGGCTTAAAAATAAAATGCAATTTTGTACTTAGGTAATTTTTTGTAAGGAATGAATGCTTTTGTTTGTATAACCTATCTATTTTTTAACTTAGATTTTTTAAAATGTTTCCCATCAATTATTTAACGATTTTCTTGTTATAATAATGCTTAGTTTAGTACATGTCATATCTTTAGGTGACAATTTGACCAGACGCAAGTTCAGCCTAACTTTCATAGAATTTTGGGCATGATCTACAAACAAATTAGTAAGTAAGTAATCTTTATTTGCTCTTGATTAGGGTACAGTATTACAGATAATAGGTAAAACATTGAGACTCTCCTAGATCAGCCATTAACAACAGCATGCAAATATTAGACAAGCAATGATTAAATTAATGGAATGTTACAATAATTTAACATAGGTATTACTTATTCATACTATTATATTGTCATCCTTAGTTAAAAATTCTGTAATGTATTATCTAAGAGCCAGTTGCATAAAGCGGTCTTAAATCTAGTGAATGCCAAATCCTTCAAATTCTCTGGTAGTTTGTTATAAACAGTTTTGCACATGCTATAACAGTTTTTTTGAAACCGTGTAGTATAAGGCACTTCGTTGAGGACTATGTCATTTGGAATTAACTAGTTACTAAGTAAATTAATACTTTAAAAAAAATTACCTATGTTGAAACCATGATAATTCGATTTTGCTTATAAATAAACTATAATTATATTAGATAGGTAGTGGTACTTACACTACTTACCTAGTTACCTACATCACCATCGTCATCTTATAGTCGTCATCTGATTAACTAACCAATTGCGTCCCTGTGGACCCAAATAAGGACAACAAATTGTCAAAGAGTCTATTAAATTGTATAAAGGGACCCATAGGTTACCACCTATCTACTCTGCGGATCACCGACCTGGAACCGCAGAGCAAAACCTTCATGTGGATAGTGGAAACCCTTGATAGTCCCTTTACACAATTTAAGAGGAAAGGCAGATACCGTTTACCTTTACCGTTTATGTTTGTTCTGTTGATGTTTCGTTGTATTGTTGTTTTGTAAACTTATGAACTGTATTATTATGTGTGTGTTACAGTGTGTTACAGTACAGACGACCTAAAAAAAGTAGCGGGGAGCGACTGGATGAGGAAGGCCGAGGACAGAGTTTTGTGGCGCGCCTTGGGAGAGGCCTATGTCCAGCAGTGGACGATGATAGGCTGATGATGATGACTTATGCAAATAAATGATTTATCAATCTACTCGTACCTACATTTAGTCGAAGTACATTTTTTTTTTCTAGATCGTGTTTAAATTAATTTCAGCGACTTCAATTGGCTAGGCTAATATTGAAAATAGGATCAAACTTCGTTTTTATACAGCGCGCTCGCAAGTAATATCCTTATAAGTGGATATGACAAGCTCGTAATCTATTGAGAAATGAGAATTGAAAGTCCGTATACTTATTGAATTAGATTCATACTGCAGCGGTAAACGGTAACATAGGGCGGTAGCGTAAGATCCAAGCCACACGGTGCGATACGTATGGCACCACACCACAATGATTACACCGCAGAGGATGCCACACGGTGCGTTACGATTCCGCACCGCAATGATTTCACCGCAGAGGATATGCCGCACGGTGCGTTACAGCACCGCACCGCACCGCAATGATATCACCGTAGAGGATGCCGCATGGGCGGGCGGTGTGGTGCTGCAGCGGTGTTTCATGTTGTCTTGTAACGCTCTGGCATCGCATCTCTTCACCCCTAACCACCTCGTCTCGCAGTGTCAAGTCCAGTCTGCGTGCAGTGCCTGGCATATGTAGGTACCTACCACAGATTTGAACGACGTAGCGGTGCCGCATCAGCACCCGGCACCGCAACGCATAGTGCAGCTCTGCTTGGCTCCTCCCGGTTTGGGTAGACTGCGCCTGGCGCTACGCCAACCGACCATCCATTTATCCATGAGTTCCACGAGATGTAGTAATAAGCAGTATAGATACCTACAGCCTGCTGTAGGTACCTAGGTAGTAAAGTTGATTCCCCATAACAGCAGCTGGGACGAGATAGAAGTGCCTGACAAAGACTTCTCCTAGGTACTCAAACTGGTTGTAAATTTAAGATGTGCTTTCTGATCATTCAAGATATTGTCACTATTAGGTTCAGGTATTAGGTCAGGTAGTGTCATCTTCTTCCGTGACATAAAGTCTATTAAAATATCGAGGCCATAACATAAACACTATTTTTTAATTAACGGCAGCATGGTGATGATGATCAACTAACTACTATAATTATCCATGCAAAGTTTCATCAAAAGGTCTTGCCATTAACACGGGCATAAGCATATGCTCACGACTATATTCCCCGAGGGGGTAGTCAGAGATATTCTGAAACCTCAGAACATCCACGTTTCACCCGGGTTTAACACGGGTATATAAATAATAATACCAATCTTGATTCTCAAACTGGTTACCTGGAAGAAATCACTTTTAGTGATAAGGCTGCCTTTTGTAGGTACCCTTCTTATTCATAGTATTACACAAAAGCCGTGGTGGTCCAGTGGCGAGTTACCTTGCCTGCCGTGCAGGAGGCGATGGTTCGATCCCCGTCCTGGAGTGCGATTTTTGAATCTCACTCATTGAGCTCAGCAGTTGAAAATGTCAAAATCATACTTCAGGTCTTAGCTCTCTTTCTATTTGAGCGCGAACGAACGAGATAAAAGGATGATATAGCCATATCGCGCGCAACATAGGTACTTTATTTCAATGTAATCATGCATGCGCAATATCACGGTGCCATGCTACCTATGCTGGTTTAAAACAAATTGTCATTAAGTTCGCCATAGCTGCTCAAAAAGCTATTATTTTGCTTCGGTACATACATACATAAACTCACGACCGTAATCCATTTCGGGGTGGTCAGTGGACATTGCTACAACCGCCAACTGTATCTCGCAGGCAGTTATAAGTACTTTGGTTGTAGCAAGGCTCACTTTTAGCAAGTAATAGAAGGCTGTCTAATTATTTTGGTGTTATAACAAAGCTTCTGTCCACCCTAAATGAGATCCCATTATGTTTATGAGTTTATGTAAGTAGTATTCTGATATACCTAATTATATTCATAAATCAAGTCACAAAATTATCACAAAGTCGGTTTTTAGCGGTGCAAGTAAGTAGGTACATAACAAATGCATGACATGCTTCTACATATCGTATATCATTCAAGGTTGCATACTTGCAGTTGCATTGCATTACAGCCGGAATGCAATATGACACTATAGATTCTTACAAAGTTATTCTTTTGATGTTATTACGTCATATCATTCATTTAGCTAAGTTAGCTACCTGCTCAATTAATCTATTTTTCTCCCCTCCGGACGGAAAGCGTCAATTTTCGTCCCACCCCGCTAAACGAAGTTGCCGCTTTCCACCTCTGTCGAGGAGAAAAATAGTAGGTAAACTAACCTCGGGCAGTAAATAAGAAAGCCTCAGATCACATGTTTGCCGATCTGAGACCTTTCTTACTTTCCTGCCTCGATGTGTAATCTACTATAAAGGGTCAGGAGTGCAATTTTTGAAACTCATTCGGTGAGCTCAGCTGTTAAAAATGTCAAAATTACTATGGAGATAGGTACGCATCTTTTTACTGCTGATTTGACTTTCAAAAATCGTACTCCTGAAGTACGATTTTTGAGAGTCAAATCAGCAGTAGAAAGACGCTTATCTCCATACTGCAGGAATGCGATTTTTAAAGTCAAATCAGCAGTAGAAAAAATGCATAATCTCCAATATTTTACATTTTCAACTGCTGAGCTCACCGAATGACTTTCAAAAATCGCACTCCAGATTCATTTTATTTAAACCATTTATTGTACACACGGAAATACAGATGAATACAGCATAATAGACAAGTACAAAGGGCGAGCTTATCTCTGAAGAGATTCATAATGTTTGAAAATCACTATTTATCACAATTTATTTCTTATCAATTAAACAACATTTTCAAAAACAAGAATGTCACATTGTAGTCCTGATTGGCTTTCAATTTTTAGAAACATTACGGATTATTATGTTTTATGCTTGTAGCTATTATCGTTAAAACCGCCAAAAGTGGCCACTTTTGGCGGTTTTAAAGATAATGACTGCAAACATTATAAAAACAAACCCACAGTGAACATATAAATTGAAAATCAGCAATGACTACAATGTGACATTCCTGTTTTTTTTTAAATATTGTTTAATTGTTAAGAAATGAAAAAAATACGATTGGGGCAGCACAATAGGCTCGGCGCAGCCTTAAATTTTCGTTGCAATTTGTTGTAAACCAGAATGTGCATGCAACTGAAATAAATCTAATCTTAGGGTTGAACTACATCACATAGCAACGCATCGTATTTGCTAGCAAATGACGTTCCCGAGTGTCAGAAAAGGATGAAGCGACGGAAAAATGCGATGCGGTGCTACGTGATGTAGTTCAACCCTTAATCTACTGGTAAAGAGTGTCAATAAAACACATAGTTATCAATCATACAATATGTATTTATTTAATATAAGATACATTACTTGTGACAGGTGGACAAACCATTGTATTTAAAAATCTTAATAATCACTACATTGAACAAATTCCAAGGTTTAAATTAACAATCACTATTATTATGCCCAAATGTGTGATAAATTAATTGAGGTAGATTACCCCTTCTCCGGGGTCAAAATTATAATTAATTTTCGGATTTCACCTTCGAGGGATCAAGCAAATAAGACAACGCATTAAACATTATACTATATATAATTAAATATCTACAAATTGAATATAAGTAGTGCACACTATTCGGGATACATAGGCTCCACATAGTTACTATTGAATCATCAAACATTTACAATAAAGGAGAACATTCATATAATAAACGCATAATATAGGAAACATGTTGAAAGACAACTCGCGAACACTACCACTAGCCTAACCCCGGCTCTAGCGGCGTCCCGGGACCCGTAATCCCAAGGGGATCTCTCCGGGATCCCGGACGACACCCCAGCCCCCGCTCCCCAACCAGGCGCGAAGCAAATTACAGAATTATGCAGAAAAATACTAATTACAAATACTAACTATTTACATCCCGTGATAGTAAAAGCTTTACCAGAAAAACAAAAAACTTCGGCCATATTACGGATATAAATGGAACTAATTTTGTACTAGTTTCATTGAATAAATTAGGTTAGACCGCAGAGCTTAAGGATTTTTGTTTTCCCGGTGAGGCTTATCACACGAAGGGCTTTACCTCAGCGAGCGTATCTGCGCTAGCTGTAATATGTTTCACGCCTTAACAAACATCAGTGGATAGACCGCTAAATATCAAAACAATGCGGATAATTACACGTGTTTTAAAAGTTACATTACCCCGTCAAAACAGTTTTTGCATGGGTTTGAATAGAAAATCAACTTAAAAATGTATTTCTGCTGAGCAAGATCATAATAATACGGGCACACCCCACCTGCATGCACAACGTTTAATAAAACGACATCATTCGACACAACTATGACTATTGTGGCAGTGATAAAAATATATTGTTCTTTGTTCACGCTTACGAATACGTTTTACTTTCGATATAATTTAGTACCTCGACGAAGACAAGGCTCTCAAAATATGTTTCTAAACTTTTCGAACGCCTAACTCTAATCTACGGACAGCTATACAACTTTATTCCGACAATGTATTACATTTCCAAACGTTTTACTTTTCAACGCGCCTTAAAATACACAAAAAATGTTGGTACTCAAGCTTTATAGGCCAAAAAAAGTTATTAAATGCTAGATTTCTAAGGAAAATAAATATCCACAATTTGAACATATTTATTACCCATGAAATATCTAGTCAGCCTTTTAAAAACTTAAAAAAATATGTACCGAAAGTTGTTAAGTAAATCTAAGATTGAAATTGAGCGAAACATATTATTTTGATCAGTTAGGAGTTAGAGGCACGAATCAGTTATTTTTTACACTGCCGATTTTATGAGATCATTTTATTCAAGTCCATTCAGTTACTCGGATAAAACAAAACTAATTTTGTCTTTCGTATTTTGGTGTCAAATTTCACTATCCAATTAATTTAGTTAAAAAAGTAAGCCAATTAAAATATGGCACTACAATCAGTGCTGAAAAAATTAATCTAAATTTCTTTAATTTATTAAAAAAATAATCAGTACATTGGAAACGCTCCAAAAGAAGTCTGTAAATTAGCATACGTTTTCATAGACATACCGTCATTCAGGCACCATCTTGACTACTAGAGAAATTTTCCTACACTTCTTTGGGTCCATATCTACAAAAAATCGTGCACAAATCACGCACGCAGTATCAGACTCCTCTGTGCGTTGGAGTAATAGAGCGTGTGTGATAAGTGGACAGACTCGAGTAACTTTCCCTTTCATAGACACAATAGTGACTGTCCCCTCGCAGTAGGCTAAATCCACACAGAGATGGCAGCGGCCGGTATCGGAAGTTCGAAAAGCCGAAATTATTTCTCGAGTCCCTCAAAGGATACTTGTATATTTTCAATGTACATTTTAAAATGCTTCGTAACTGAAACTGTTCGCCGCTTTGCTGCCGGACACTGCCATCTCGGTGTCATTGAGCCATAAATAATCGACACTACAGTTCTTGAGAAAACCCTGATCGCTCGGGTATTTTCCTGCTGTAATCTAGTATATCAGAGCGATCAGTCTTTATCCAATAGATCTGTATTAAGTGGCCGACGATAGAAAACAATCCTTAACTTCACGCCTAAGGCTCCCTCTATGTATCAATTTACAATTCAATTTTCACATTAATAGCTAGGGGCCGTCGTATTACTATAAATGAATCTAATACATACAATCTCCTTTCCTATTTACTTACAGCGTCGAAAAGCGAAAGTAGAATACACGGTGTTTTATTATAAATTAAGATACACCATGACCACACGTAATTCATTCTAACTTAACACTATATGCACTAACTAAAAATACTAGCGAGATCTTGTGAGCACAGAACACAATTTTATATGTCACTTGTTAACACCTCTTAAGGCTAAAAAGGCATTATAATCTGACAACTTCTGTATAGGGACATCAAAACCTTAATGTAACTGACATTAAACATCGAAATTGGAGTTTCTCGTTATTATTCTGTATTAAGTGGTATTAAAGAAAGCCATTAAGTTTCAAAAATGTATGTAACTGTCAATCGCATTCTAGCTAAACTATTAAACTTAAAACAGCTTCTTTAAACTAACAATAAAAGACGACAATACAAAATGGCTACCGTTGTATATAACACCGAATGATGAACATTTTGTGCGTAGAAACGTACATCGGTTAATAATCTTATCACAAAAGTTATTGCTAACATTACAATTGTCGATGCACGAACTGATGTATCCGGGAGCCTTAGCACAGAAACTTGACTTTCATTTTCTATTGACTTACAACGCTCTGAAACATTCTTTTGGATACAATCTTTCAATCATCTTTAAGAAACAATAAAGTGGCTCCCGGACTATAAATGAAACAACA
Source organism: Agonopterix heracliana (assembly GCA_963693445.1). Lineage (NCBI taxonomy): Eukaryota > Metazoa > Arthropoda > Insecta > Lepidoptera > Depressariidae > Agonopterix > Agonopterix heracliana. The sequence goes on along the minus strand of OY856312.1, from coordinate 3,428,969 downwards.
TGGCAGTGGCGTTTACAATACATTCGAAATACAAGCTTAATTACCTACACAGACAGTTGCTGATTCCGTAAAGCGTCATCATAAATTGCTTTAATTCATGTTGGGAACACAAAAACGGTGACTCTAAAATGTTTGAATATCAAAAGTTACACTAACACTAACTGCGAGTTCGTATTGATATGACTACGCGGGTATTAACATGATATAAATTGAACACTACGTCTTTAGTGGTAAATCCCTAAATTACCACATCGTTAAATGTTACACGACGTTACATAGGGACTTTAAAATACGAGGCACTCGGTGGCATGAACATAACACGCTCGGACCATCTAGAGCTCAAAAATTCATGACACCTAAAAACCCGGTCGTCAAGCGAACGCATAATCGAGACACGGGGTAAAATTACAACTAAAACGCACATCAAAGCGAACGCAAATTAATCTAAGCTAAACCGAATCACATTTCGTTAAACTAACTATGTACACATTGGCAGTGATGCGTATCGCTGGTCGTACGTGTCCGTACCCGACACACTTACAACTACTTACAATATTCAGACTACTCCGTCCGCTCCTCCGGTAACCCGAAGACTTAACTAAAATCAGCTATTTTACACGAATACTCAAAACTTTTCATTTCGCTTCTAACTATTTACAAGTTTGTTCGTTTCCGAGCGCGCCGCGAGTGCGTGCGTGACGTCACGGCGACGGAGCTCGAAATCACGTCGTCAATATCATTATAAAATGTAAGCATCAGTCTTGTGAATAAAGTTAGCGCCTGCTATGGAGTGCTAGCAGTCTATGTGCCGCCGCGGGCCGCCGAGTCTTTGGCGATAATTTCCTAAGTCTGATACGGTCGCCCGTCGCGCGGCTTTAATGGAGAATCAACAGCTGTCGCGGCCAGCGTTACACCTCGTCTCATATGTACTTATGCTTACGAACAAATATTTTAAACGTTATATATCCGAACTACAAGTGTAACGCTAGCCTCACAATCGACTTATCGTCCGCACGGCCAGAACGCGTTGCCGCCGTGTCGTCTTCCCATCTTGCGCTTCTTAGCTCCGCTCACTTCCACTTTCTCTGGTTTCTCTTCTTCCTTGTATATCATGGGTACGTTGGTGGCGCTGCAGTCGTTCCTGACTTCGCTCTTCTTCTGTTTGGCGAGGAGGTTGTTGAGGAGTCGCGAGGATGTGCAGTGTCGCGGGGGGAGGAGCCTGGCGGGGGGCGGGGGCGGCGCGGGGGCCGGCTTCTTCACCGGAGGGGGGGAGGGCGTCTTGCGGTAGGAGGCCGAGAACTGCTCGTAGAGAGTCACCTTCGTGTGCGCCGGCAGCTCCGATATCTCAACGCGTTTGATACGCTTGACCTCCTTCTCTGGCACCCACTCGTCGTCGATCCTGCAACGCAAGGGTACACGTTAGTATCGTTACTGTGACGTGCCACTCAGAATCAGCTGCAAACACTTAATTTCAAATTAGGTTATTATTATTATTATTTATTAACATTTCAGTTTACATTGGGTTGTAATACATTTAATTTTATGGTACCAAAAAACCCAGATGACGACGCAAGTCCCATCTGAAATTAATAATTCAGAGCAAGCGTTTGTTTTTTGTGTTTGCAGCTTTCTTGGGTTGCAATCCCACGTAAATTGAAAAAAAAGTAATTGCAAAGAAAGAGTGATTTCATGCGATGCGATGCCTTCCTTTATGCCTCAGTGTTAGTAATGAAGCCTACTAGACAATATCCTTTAAACGTTTCATCAAACTAAACCAGTACAAAGCTACTTAATGACAGAATATGATATTAACAGGACTGGCAACCCATCGAGTTGCTAGCAACAACTTGTGCATTTCTAAACCTTCTCCAGGTGCTAGAGAAAATCATTTTGTGAGTTGTATTTAGTTGTAATGCTAGCAACTACAGCGTGGCACGTCGTATTGGCAACAAGAAACATGCTAAGTATTAATGCGCGAGGATCAACTGCATGAGATTAAATGAATTTGTGCCAATCATTCGAAAAATGGGTCTGTAATTGTGCCAATCTGATGATAATTTTGATGTAAAATGCACCTGATCCCTGGCTGAACGAAATGAACGGATCCATGCACTACAAAATTAAAGTAGTATATTCCGCCGAATAGTCTAATTGTTACAGAGCGATGTAAGGAACCAAAATAATCTGTTTAACTAGACTGAGAGTGCACGTCAGTAGCTCTACGTCGTCGAATACCTGCATGAAACTGTTGTGTGGTGAAAATTCAAATACCTTGTGGTATTATCTGGATAAAACTAACGACGTGGTATTCTAACCTCTACTAACCTAGTAATACATCTCCTGGTCTGCCAGTCCATAAGCCAGGCAGTTTTTTTTATCTTTCAAATTTTCTTGACTATTTCTAAATCTGGAAACTTTCGCCCCGGAAGACCAACTTTTTTTGAGTACATGTTTAACTCCACAGAACAGTTTTATGACGGTAGTTTGATGACGTAGGGTTACCTCTCTGTCTATACGACTAATGAACCGCCGACGTTCGCAGAAAATATGTGTAGTGCGAAACTTAAGGGAACAACTACGCATAGTAATAGCTGGAGAAAATTCTGATGCGTATGTAAAGTCTACCTATCAGCATTGAGCACGCGTGGTGGACTAACGCCCAGACACCCTTCCTGAGGGTAGGCCTATACCCTGCAGCAATAGGAAAAGCGTGGCTATTAGTAAGCCAACACCAGAACTGTTTTTTATTCTGAATATGTTATGGCCTTTGGTCAGCTTAAGGTGAAACGATGTGGAAGGTTCTTCTATTGAAAAGGGAAAATCTTCCACCAGACTAGGTGTGATGTCTGGAGACCAGCCGCTATCCAACGGTTGTCAGTTTATAGATTGTAACGATGTCACAGTCGACACAAAAAATTAAACTTGTTCCCATTTAGCTACGCACCACGGAATTATTCATAGTCGTAGATAAACAAAATAATGTTGATATCCTATATATCACAATGTGTCATTTAGTCCACTCTCGAAACCATTCTTCCTCAGGTTGTTAGTAAGTGTGACGATAATTCCAAGAGTTTTATTAGAAAAAATCCAGTCAGGGAATTACTTACAGTTCTAGTTCAAAAAAATTAAACGTAGACGTAATTAAAAAACTGTTTTCGTCCAATACTCTTAAAATATCGACACACTATTCAAATCTCTTCAAAAACTATATGATGATGAATTTATGACAACTACTGAAGTTACATTAAAATATCTTATCAAAAATAAAAAATTGAATGTAAATAATAGGCTCTCTAATAACTAATAAGTCATTGCACTAGAGTAATAGATGGTAAAATTCAAATAATATATCTTATGTAAAAGAAGGCCATAAATAAAGGCAGACATGTCGTTGGGCAAAGTGGGGTGTTATAAGGTTGATGGGTCTGTCTGTGTGTCAGTCTGTGTACTTAGCACTGAAACGTGTGGAGCGGAGGACTAAAACAATACGTTTTTTGAAAGCTAGTATTTGAGAGATTGTTCTTAGCTAGCTATGTTTCGTGGAAATAGGTTCAGCTGTTTTCAAGATAATCAGCTTTTCTGAATAGTGTCGTCGCCATGGCCAGAAATTATGTTTTTAACTTGTACTTTCGTATTTTTATGCGGAAATATAAACTTGGATAGGATGATGTTTTTTGACAAATCCTACTACATGTTTTTTGCAGGTTAAACTTTTGATTTAAGTAATGGCCTTTTTTAGCCCTGCGTATTAAATTGATCAATGATCATTTAGCAAACCATTCCTGCGGGATAAGATTACTCAAAATTTTAAAATATTAGATGATGCTATAGGTACCTATCGAAAACAGTCCGTAAAACCATTACATAAATGTTTACTCAGTACAATGACATATTAGACGGAGTTAGACGTTGATGCGAACACCTAAAAATTTAGAATTGACTTTATTAATGTAGACTGTTAAAATCTACACAACCCACCTGACTTTACCTGATAATTTAACAACAACATTATCTCGATAAACTCTTGTGCTGCTGAGTAAATCATAAAAGTTATGTTAATAAATTTTAAATGATTGATTTTAAACTAGACTATACTTAGACTTATTTCTAAATGAAGTTCATGTGAATGTATGAATGATAATTAGAAAGTAGAACAAGTTTTGTTTTATTTGTGAAGTATTTTTACCACAGATGGTAAGTGTGATGGAGATAATATTGAGAGAAGTGATCCACCAGCGCTGATCGCATTATCAGCGCATTATGCTTCCATATTGAATGTGGTTTTGGAAAATTCCGACATGTCCAAGGTTCACAAACATGTTATCTAATAACAACGGACTTCAGTAGTTTCCTATTCCTTCCCTGTTCTAAGTGAAATAGAGATTCGATTGTCATAGATCAATGAGAGATGGAAGAGACACTTTGGTTTCTTATCTACTATAAACGTCGACGACTGCTTCCAAAGTCGAAAAAACACAAAACACATTTGGTAACTAGGAACATATCATTTAAAATAGGAAATATATTCCCTCTATTTAAAGTAAATGCAAAAAATGTAATATGTAATCAACTTACACATTAGGCGGATAATAAGTCAGCAGCGCTTCTCTACGCGCCGCCGCAGCGTTGTATCTGGTGGCAGTGACAGCAGCGTGCAGGGTCAGCGAGTGTCGGCCGGGAGGCTCGCGGAGAGGACACGACCCGCCGAGGCGCCAGCGAGTGCAGCGCGAGAGACGCCACGCGAGACCCTCCATCATTCCAGAGTCGAAGAAGTCGAACATGCGCGCTGGAAATGTTTAAATATGGTGTTATAGCAGATGTATTCGAATTTAAGCTATCATAGAATCTGCCGTAAAAAGCCGTGGTGGTCCAGTGGCGAGTAGTAACCTTGCCTGCCGTGCAGGAGGCGATGGTTCGATCCCAGTCCAGGCCGACTCGTACCAATTAGTTTTTCGGAATTTATGTACGATTTGTAACACCACTGGCTTTTCGGTGAAGGAAAACATGGTGAGGAAACCTGCATGCTTCAGTTTCGAGGCATGTATTGTACCCACTGTCCATTGTAAGTCGCGACTGGCTCACCCCCCGTCACACTGGACATTTTCGGTACTACTGGTGAAACGTGGATGTTCTGAGGTTTCAGAACATCTCTGTCTACCCCCTCGGGGAATATAGTCGTGAGCATATGCTATGTTATGCTATAGAATCTGCCGTCTCAGGAATTCGTTTGACCTTCGAAACGAATGTACCTAAATTTAAATCAATTAATAAGCCGAAATAATTGCTTCGGATTGGCAGGTTGTGTGTTCGATTCCAGTCCAATAATAAAATTGTTCAATCTTTAATTTGACACCTTGACAATTCTTCAATTTAAAACAGTTCAAAACTTACCAGACCAAGGCTGTCGTCTGTACCGGAGCTTCTTGCCATTCCTCCGGATGAGCTTAGCACCACTATCTGTTGTCTTCTTCCCTCCGCTGGTATTGGGCGACGCCTCATTAAAATGATTGTTGACGTGGCGCTCAAGGAGGATCTGGAATGTACAAGATTATGTTAGTATTGGTTAGCAGTAAAGTTCGTTCTATACAGCGTCATCCTCTATGTTGTAATTTGATTTTGATGATGTTGACAGAAGAAATCGGCAGTTCTTTAAAGATGTGAAGTTCCTACTCAACATACAGTCACACTACATAATACAAACATTGATGAAAATGACTATGACCTCGAGGAGCGACAATCAGACGACAACCGAAGACATCCGAATAATTGACGACAATACAACATGAAGACAGCTGAAAACCTTAACCAAAACTAAACTAAGCAATTTAAGATCGCTCATCCAACCAGTACTTGCTTTTGCGACTAGACTCATCCTCTCCTTGTTGAAAAATTAAAGAAAAACCTTTGTTCAACAAACATATTACAATCGGAATAAATTTGTTGGCTGATATAAAATAATAACACCGTAGAAGTTGCAGGGGTAATAGCCGAGTAAACGCCATCTCTTCGTGTCCTTAGAAAAGAAAATACACTAAAGTTATCGTCCAAAATGATACGCTGAAGAGATTCGAACTCTTACACTAACTACTCCAGTCGTGGTCACATCACAGCACAAATAAAACAACAACATTTCGAATAATTTTATAGGGAACTCGTGAAACGATTTCTGACCACCCAGTACCCATCCTGGGTCTCACATCCTAATGTGAAAAGGCTTAGCCAGCCGGAGGAGAAGTTAATATTAAACGAGTTTAAATTTGTCAAAGTTTTGATGAAACGTGATGTGCCAGAACTACAGAAACTATAGGGTTAATTAACAGAGAAGCTCGAAGACTTGGCATCATGCCAAAATGATGAGTAAAGAAACATTGAAGAAATAATAACTAGATGGAGTTAATAATGGCGAGGAAACATTGAAATAAAAACATATTCGATGTTAATAATGATATTTCAGAACAGAAGTCAAAGTATAATCATTAAAACAGTAACAGCTAAGACTTCCAACTGATAGCTTTAAGACGAACTTTGGGAAGCTTTCAGAGCGTAACCAAAAATCCGAAATCAAAATCATCATTTAAAACTTTCAACTACTACTATTTTCGACTGGGTACATTTTGATCAAATATTGAAACAGAATTATCAAGAGAAGAAGAAAGAGCAAAGTTAACCACGATTCAAAGCAACACCAAAATAAATAGAAAACATCGGATCCGTAGATACGAGCCAAAAACTTTCCAAAAAATAAAAACACCAACAATAAACCGTCAAAACGAAGTGAACAATAACCCTAGGACTCAATAACTCAAGAACTGAACTCAAGGACTGAATTCCTTGAAGCGATCGAGGGTGTTATTGGTAGATTCGTTTTGACGATGCATCTTCTGGCTATAAATGTGTGTCAAACTAGATTCGATTCTAGCCTGTGATTACTCAAATTCTGTGCGAAGTCGTTAGTAGAAAATATCAAGGATTTGCCCAATAAATCCTTTGTATTTTTGTATCTCCTGATGGCGTGGCGCAGAACACTTTTGGAGTAAGCGCAGGCCGGAGGCTTTTTTCTTAGAGCAACCACCAAACCGAACCAATGGTCACCAATCCAGGGGCTGGCAGGAATACGAAGCGAGAGAGAAATGTCGATTTAGCATGTTCAGATTCCAGAATTTAAAATACTGGATAAGAAATAAATTAGTGTTGAAATAAAACATGAATTAAATGTTTTTTTGCTACTACATAGCCAAAATAGCAGCAGAAAATAACGTTCCAACAATGCTTCTCTCGCCTCGCAAAAGTGGATCTAACTACGACAACCAAGGAACGTAATTGTACCTGAGTGGAGAACCGACGCTCGCAGCTGTCGACGATGCACTTGAAGGGCTTGTTGCCGCCATGGGACAACGCGTGCCGCTCCAACCAGAGTCGCGAGCATGATGGCTTGCCCCGCACTTTGCACTGCTGCCAGAGGCACACGTAGTTTTCTTTCCCCGCTTGCGTTTCTACGTGGACCGACTGGAATTTGAAAAAGATTCATTTTATATCTTTGGAACGAAAGATTATTTATACAAAGTTAAGTAGTTATACAAACTTATATTTATTTTATTTAAAAAAAAACTTAGAATTCGAATTTAGACTTGTACCGAATACCGATTGGGTTTTTTAAGATTTTAGGTACCGCAAAAGATTATTACTGCCGTTAGATGGCGGTATTCGTTAGGACATTTTAAAGGCCTGTTGTGGTGCGACGGCTTGAAAATACTCTAGCTAGAATGCTAGTCACCCACTAACATGCCTGCACCAATTTGCACCAGGCCCAAGAATGGAGTCTGGCTCAAGTAGTCAAGCTCTGGAGTTTTACGTGGGAAAAGGCGGTGTGAGGTATAAAGGCTAAGAATGATGATAAACAAACAATAATAAAAAAAAATTGAACTCACCTGTAAATGTTCTAAGAGATCACTGTCACTCTCCAATTCTATCTTGCAATTCTCCCATAAGCAAACAGTAACAGTGGACGTCGTATCCGTACTGGATTTTCTCTTATCACTATTTGGTTTCACCGGGTTCCTGGGCGGAAACCTGAGGGTCTTAGGCTGCTTCAAGATAGGACTTTTCTGGCAGCTCTGTGTATCCGCGGAACAAACGCTCACACTTAAAGATAGTGACGAATCTTCATCACACTCTTTACTAGTTTGTGAATCGCTTGGTGAGTCGATCGATTTGTCTGTGCCAATGCCGGATTCGGATGACTCTGTAGTAGCGTTACAGAAGTTTGCTTCCATCACAGAGCTATGTACGTTGGATGATACGTCTTTCAAAACTGTTATTTGTGTAAAGATTGTCTCTTCTCTCCTTGCGACATCCTCAACCTTTCTTAATTCTTCATCTATATTGTCTTTCCTCGCTTCTTCTCTATCTTCATATATTTTATCTTGTACTTTCTCTGTTAGCTCATTGAATTTAGATGATAAACAACCTATTTGTGCAAAAGGCCTCGACGGCATTTTAGAATCTAAAGGAACGATGTTGTTGTTGACAGTTTTAGATAGCCACGGTATATCACACTTTGGACTCGACATCTCCCTAATCTCAGGTTCTTTTACAGTGCTGCTTGGCGGGTCTGTACCTTGGATAGGATTATCAGGTGGCTTTACGGGAGCTATGGGCATACTACTCGTGTGCAGCGATTGTGTGGTGTAGCTCGCAACCATTGATGGAGAATGATGGACCATGGGATTTGAATAACTTGTTTGCGGTGTTGATAAAGTGTTCGTACCAGTGTAACTCCATGTCTCTTTTACGTTCATGTTTGGCACAGAGGTGACGATAAAACCCGGTTGAGGCACAAGCATAGGGTGACTGAAGTTGACGGTGTAATTCGGTTTGGATTGAACCGTCATTCCCACATTGGACATGGTTGGAACATTTTTGTTCATCACAGGAACAGACTGACTCGCCGCCGGCTTGTTCACATTAGAATAGGTTGATGTCATTGTATTAGCCAACTTCAGTAACGTTCCGTTAATAAGGATTTGTGCCGCTTGTTGATTTTGTAAATGATCTTGTCTCTGCGTATTTTGCGGAAGAACAAAATTGTGCATTTTAGCCATGAGGTTAGGTATTTGTACGACAGCTCCATTGATATTTTGGACAAGTGGAAATACGAACTGTCCATTCAACTTGGTCGGACTTGACACATTTACGTTTGGTCGATTAAATGCGTTCATGTTATTTTGTTGGTTTATTGTTTGGGCAGCTATTCCATTCTGCGGTATCCTCAAAGCAGTGAGCATCACATTTTGAGCAGCATTGAGAGCAACAAATGACGCCAAGTTAGTGGACGTGACGGTACCATTACATTGCTGTGGGATGTTAATTTGATGGCAGTTTTGTAAACTTGATACGGGTACATTCATATTACCGAGATTTCCATTCATCGTCATGGGAACTTGCCGGACACCATTTGGAATATTCAGCTTTGGTGCTGCAGTTGCTTCTCCAGGAAGAGATGCTTGATGGGCCGGTGAAGATTGCGCGTTAGCACAATTCTGCTTCTGTAACTGAACCTGCTTGAGATTATTAGCTTTAGACCAAGTGAGGTTCTTACTGTTGGCAATGCAAGCAGACGACTTTCGATTCGTCCTCTTCGGCTGTTGGGTAGTAATCTTTTTCTGTGCTTTGTTGTTATTTGCTGGTTTACACGAGATAGGATTTAAACTTAAATTGTTGGAACCACAAGTGACGCCGTTCATCCTACTGTCTAATTTGGTCGTCGAGCTCACCACGCCATTCATTCTTGTGGTGTCAGGTTTCGCGATAGTCGTTTTCTTCTGCGTTTGACTGGCAGATGTAGCTGGGGCAATTCTTACCGCAGTCAAGTCACTCTTCGCCGGGTATGGAACTTTACGTTTAGATAAATCTGTACAAGATTTACTTATATTCATGACTCCGTTGATGGATGGGTCTGTTGTTTTCAATTCCAGTCGTTGTTTTTTGCCGCCTACGGTACCATTATTTAGAGACCCGTTAAAGTGTTTCTCTTTGATGAATGAATTAGTTCCATTTCGAACATCTACGAATCCATTCATGGTGGTATGCACTTTCTCCTTGCTACACTTTGACCTATTGAAGTCGACCATGCCATTGACATTTGTGTTCGGCATTTTTTTACTGAGATCGGCAGGTTTCATACTATCTGTCGAACCATTTACTATCGGGGTGCCCATTTTTCTCGACGTGTCTTCAGTTTGTTTCCCAACATCGAGAAAAACTTTGGGACTGAGCGTCTGAGATAGGTAAGAGATGTATTTCTCCAAATCGTGAGGTACACCGTTTTTTGGTAGGCACTTTCTTTTGGTGTCATCGCTAAGGGCGGTGCTAGACTCGCGCTTGAGGCCGTTCTGTGGCTTCATCTTGTGGTTGAAGAACTCCGTAATGCGGCGATGAACGAGGGGGTTGGGGCGACGCACGGGCGCGGGCTGGGCCGCGAGGCGTCGCGGCGGCGGCGGCGCCGGTTCACTCGCCCAGGGCGGCATACGCGCGCTCGCGCCAGCACTCTCTTCGCCTGCGCTGCACGACGACTCGGGGCTCTGCGGCGACCTAGGCTCGGTTATGTCGCTACCGCTGCACCCGCTGCTCTCCGTCGGACTCAGCACAGCAACGCCACTGAAACAATACACAGTACACGGTCAGTCAGACGGCTCTCGGCTTGCATAAGATCTAAGTTACTTTCAAATACAAACGAGTCCTGGTGCGAGTCGCATTCCAGTTCGATAATAGTGTCACCGATCACGTTTAATGACAATCAGCTGTTGAATGGTTACGATCGATCGTATGCGAGGATAGGCGAGCGGCTGTGAGAGCGGGACGGCACGCGTGGCTCGGCAGCGGTCGTGACGGCGCAAGGTGCAATGCCCTGCCGGTCCGGTGCAGTGACGCAATGAGACACGCCGCTGCACTGACCGACCGAACGCCCGACACACACATTAGAGAATATTATTTTTGGCCGCATGACATTCACCGCACGTACAAGACTTGACGCGACTGTACTATGACGAATGTACAAATAACTTTACTGCTCTATTGTTAATGCCTTTGAAATAAAGGTTCGTTGCTTGTATTCGAAATTCACTGGAGAGATATCAATCATACTTTCGACCTGACACGTAGTTATTCGACGTACCAAAGGCATAAAATAACACTTGTTTATCCATATACCTACGACTACGAACCTAGCGGCTCACACGTGAAATGTTTATTCTGGGAGCATTCTTCCGTAACTGGTTTTAGAATCTTTTGTTGGGCAAGATCCACAGGTAAACGTCGAATAATACAATTTTGACACGTAACCTGAGACCTACATGGGATTATGAGCTCTGTGGTCGTGAGGAGGGGTGTTATTTTCCGGTGGTTTGGGGAGAGACCGGCAAGGGGCGAGCGGGGGAGGGTGGGGTGTCTCGAGTGCACCCTCGCCCTTTGTGAAGCCACAACGTACTCATAGCTAGGGATTCGGTCCCCTACTTCCTAGCACTTCGTAGGGAGCTCGGTCGCTAATTGACCCAATTTTTTAAGAATAATTTTTTTGCACCAAAGATTATAAATAAGACGTCCCCCGCAGGTACAAAGAATATCTTAATTTTATATCAAAGATCCACTAAGTATTGAAGGGAAAAATATTCTCTTTTCGCTTAATGAGGTGAATAAATACATGGAATTCAAAGCAAACAAGGTTTCCTCGAGAAAAACGTTAGAAATAAAGGTGTTCACAAAAAGTTCACGAGAGAAAGGAAGAATTGTTAAGAAGTACAACAAACAACTACCGTGAATTAATACAGCAAACTTTGTTCAGAAATGTGTGTAGACAAGACAACAGAAGAAAATGAATGAATTATTTCCTTTAAAAGTACAATTGTAAAAGAGAAACTTTACTGTCATTTTCGGAACGATCGAGTTATATTTACGGCGGAAAGACAATCGAGTAGTTTTTTTTGCGAATTGTCGAAAGCAAAAGTGGGCGCGCGTATGTAGGTGAGGCAGATCAGAGGCGATGCAAGGTCGCGCCCGCGCCCGCGCCGGATCCGGTCGTCGACCCGCGGACTGGCCTTACTGTTTGTTCCAATGTTAAATACACTGTACTAGGTACTATGTACTTTGACATACAATGACACAACTAGATACCGCCTCGGCGCTTTAAAAGTGGATTGGTAAATATTCGGCGGGATGAGTAAGTAAAGTTTGGTAGTCAGTGTTGTCACAAAACAATATGACGTAGAAACGTATCACAGTAGCGTCTGCTATAATTTTATTGTGTTCGGCAAAATAGATCGATCATAGCTGTTGGTCGTAGTGCATTTGGAACACTTCTTGGCTTTTATTTAATATGGGACCAACTTATGCAAGTATGATGAACATACAAACAAAATTACACACGATAAATAGATAACACCCCGTCTTTATCAAATATTATAAATGTATTATGTGTCATTCCGAAGAACATGAGCTTGAAGGGAGATAATCCAGTCAGATTACGAATAAGCAAATCGAATATTATAAACTTCATTCTTGGACCAATGTTAACCGAGAAACATACACATAGGTAGATTCGGCATCCGATCTAATAAATAAACGTTGATAATAAAAATAGGTAAGTAAATTAAGAAAAAAATACTATTTTTAAATACAGAAAAACTAAAACATCACAAGAAATATAAAAAAAACAATCAACAGCAATCGATATAAGCCATACATTTAGTAATAACAGTTGGATTGTTTTTAACATAATTTTACACTCAGCGCTGTAAACATTAATCATTTTGCTAACTAGATTTATCTGTCATTGACATTTTGTATTTGCTATCTGATTGCATAATCCATATACAGGCAGGTTAAATTGAAGTTAGCAAACTTTACGCCTAAATTTGAATAAGCTTATTTGTCGGGAAGAGGGTTTGAAAAAAACCAACGGATAGATTAGCAATTACCTATGTCTAAAATATGTAGAGTTATCGAGTAAAGAAACATTAAAGGACAATCTTACATTATCAACTCAAATGACTCGCTGAAAGATCAGGTCAGGATATAAAAATCATGTTCAAACACTTGTAAAAAAACAATCTAAACGCAAAGATATAAGAAAGATTAACAGTAAGGGACAACAATTATTTTTTACTTCGAGTAATCAAGCGGCATGCACACATGCGGGGTAACGAAACAATTCAACAATCAAAATAATCCATCTATTCCTGTGACAGTTGACAGTAAAAGAAACATAAAACGAATAAATTGCAACAATTGGGCGTGACGGAGGCGCGCCTGGCGATCGTATCAGTAGGGCGTCAAATTAACGCGAGCGTTCGGGGCGCTAGCCTAGCGTGTCGCCCCTTGCGACTGCACTGGACTCTTGTCATCGCTCTTGTCCAGGGATGCGAAAACATCACTCTCAAAGAATTTAGGAAATAAACTGATATGATCTAAATAATACAGGGTCGTATTGGTGTGAAGATGGAGAGCTACGCTTTAAGCACTAACTAAGCAACGACGAAAATATGATATGATGAAGCTATACATTATATACAACATAAGAACATCGGCAATCAGGCAATTTATGCGAAGACATCACTCTCCAAGAACATCGGAAATAAACTGATAGGATCTGAAAACGGATCGGTGATTGGTGAAGACGGACAGCTAAGCTTTAAGTTTAAACCCTATTTGGTTAAGGAACTGCGAAAATGTTAGATGATGAAGCTATACAACAAAGAAAATCAGCAATCAGGCAAATAATGGACCTTACAGGACTAAGGTCGAGTATAAAAAAAACTCTGCGTTCAATATTTTGACGTTACTAGTCTGAAAGAACCTCAATTGGGAGCTTTCACAAAGATGGGTGTTTAACACGAACAAGAAAGCAAAACGGTTAATTAACAACCTTTTCTAGAAAAAACAATACGATAGGAAAAACAAGTATTGCATGTGATGTGAGGCGTGTGTACATCCTTGATTGCTAGGGGCTAAGCAGTGCGTGTGAAACGAACCTATAAGCGCACTGCAATACAAATTATATGGCTTATTTACACAAGATAAAATTTGCTGTTATTTGTAATGATGAGAGGACAAACTCGAATAGCGACTTTGTTTTATTTATACTATGTAGAGTTATCAATCAATCAATCCGCCTCCGAACTGCGATCGAACTGCCTCCGTGGTCTAATGGTTAAGAGCATTGGGCTCTTGACACGGAGGTCGTGGGTTCGATTCCCACGAGGGGCACCTAGTGAAATGTCACTTTGTGCGTTGTTCCCTAGTTGGTCACCTGATTGTCTGGAAAGAAAGATGATTCCGTGCTTCGGATGGCACGTTAAGCTGTTGGTCCCGGCTACTATCTTTGGTGGTAGTAGTCGTTACATAAAAACCACGACAGAGGCCGTAAGGCGGTTTGAATAAACTCTGACACCAGGGCTTGCAGCCCACTCGATAAGAAGAAGAAGAATCAATCAATCAAATATACTTTATTTTACACCAAAATAGAGAAGATATTATAAAAGAGATAGAGATAAAAAAAGATCAATCAATCAATCAAAATCTTTATTTGTGACACACAGGTATTACAGGTGTTGTAGATGCATGCATATGCTCACGACTATATTCCCTGACGGGGTAGTCAGAGATATTCTGAAACCTCAGAACATCCACGTTTCACCAGTAGTACCGAAACTCTGTCCAGTGTGACGGGGGGTGAGCCCGTCGCCACTTATAATGGACAGTGGGTACGATACATGCCTCGAAATTGAAGCATGCAGGTTTCCTCACGATGTTTTCCTTCACCGAAAAGCCAGTGGTGTTACAAATCGTACATAAATTCCGAAAAACTCATTGGTACGAGTCGGCTTGGACGGGGATCGAACCATCGCCTCCTGCACGGCAAGCAAGGTTACTCGCGGTTAGGTGTTGTAGATACAAAATATAAAGTTCTCTGTGATCTACCTGTGATCTGAGATTTGGGTTTTTTAGATATTAAATAGAGAAGATATAATATTATGCACTGTTAGGTCTGTTAGCTTACCTTACCTGGGAAGTAATGATAAATCTGACCAGAGCATTCGTCATTTAAAGGAAAACGAGTGTTTCCTGTAAACGCATCATGTCCTGTCATGACCAGTTTTCAAGTTTCAATTAAATTCTTGGTTTATTTCAACTAACTATGACTAATACTAAACTTCTAACAACATTTCCTTTATCAACAATTATTGGTAATACCTATAGCATCATTTACTGTGTAACATAATAGTTACACGTTATTCATTCCGTAGACTGGTTTACATACGTCATGTAGAATAGCGTAAGTGCATTAAGCACATCTATAGTATCTACAGTATACTCGCCATTGAAAGTCACCTAGCAAAAGAGTTACACTGACGACACAAAGACGAAAATGGCTTAGTTTACGGGTTTTCTTAACGGATCTATAATTACTACAGTATTATTTGCGTTCGCGTCACAATGACGGCGTATTCTTGGGAATATCGAGCGTCACGCTAATTGTTCAAGTAAATTACTCTACGATTACGATACTAAGCTGTTATTGTGTTATCAGACTTATAAGTTGGAAGGTTAGTTATGTTTACTATTGAGCTTTCATCATTGGCATACACTCTAGCGCTAGAGTGTAAGTCAATGGCTTTCATTAACTAAAACTAAAACAAGTACAGCCTAGAACGAAATCGTTTAGAGTACAGCTCATCCAGTGGCGTAGCTAGGTCTCCAAGGGCCCCGGGGCAAAATAGCAATTGGGGCCCTATTAGAACTCGTTATGTTTTATATCAAATGAAAAATCATTGGCGTATCTAGGGCATTTTCCAGACTGGAAACCAAGTGGGGCGTAGCGTAGTTTTTTTAATTTGGCGCCACTCAGAACAACTACTTATGATAAATTACGGAGCGAGCGAAGCGAGCTCGAAAATTTTTAGCTCATCTACCTACTCGGTTGGGGTCAGAAAGCTCTTGGTTTATCCATGGAGTGTAACAATTTGGTATATAATTGTCAAGTTTTTTTTTTGAGGACTGAATCGAAAACCATCTCGAGATAACATTCTCAATAATCATATTTTCTATGTAACAGATTTTAAAATGAAAGTATTACAGACATTTTTAATGAAATAACGTCGTTTTTTGGTCCGTCCAGTCCGGAAATGCTGTGAACTTCTTGGTAAACATAAAATCAACTTATATAACTGGTCATTAAGAAAAAAATAATATTCACAGTGTCATAAAATTTTACAATTGATATTGCTGTTTCTGTTTCCAGCATGGAGTTGAAAGAGAAGGCAGGTGACTTTTTTTATATTTAGGCAAAGATTTTTCTCCATGGAATTGGAATGAGTTTCTCGCGACCACTTATTTACCATTTAGAGATAACAATAAAAATTAAATTTATATTGATAAACTCGATTAATCGCAAAAAATTCAATCAGTTTCTTAAAATGACGTCTTCTATCCGTAAAAAATATAAAATAAAGACAACAAAAAACCTTGACATACCGAATTAAAACAAACTTAGGGCGAGCAGAGAGTCATCTCTTCTGGTGTTGAACACTGTATATGTTAAGATCGGACCTATCTACTGAGCTACTGACACAGAATTTATTCTACACAGAGTCGGGAGCGATTGATAGCCCATACGGAAGAGAGCTTGCGCCTCAATCATGAGGCGGCGGTTCAATTCCTGGCCTGTACCACTAAGTTCTTCGGAAATTATGTACGGTTGTATTTATCATTTACTAGCTCGGCGGTGAAGGAAAACATCGTGAGGAAACCTGCATTCCCGAGAATGAAAAGAAAATACCACAAGTTCGAAGGTATGCGTAAAACATGGGTGAGCTTGGGGCGAACACAAAGGACCAGCGATGGTCCAAGTGTTACATTAACGACCCTTGCTTGCAATAGCCTTACACAAATAATAATACACAGAGTCAGAAAAAAAAATTATTAATACATAACACAATATCTATAACAGACCAAAAGTTACGTCAAGTCAAACTGAATGAATCTCGGTTAAAAACACTGGATGACCGGAAGGTGCAGGGGTGCGCGGAGCGACCAAAAAAAGGGCATATTATTGTCTACAGATGGTCAACAGAATGGGCCACAGTCATTGATTGTGTTTGGTGAAAGTTCGGACATTGTTTAATCATTTAGGTAAGTGCGAGTATTGATGTTCTGAAGGTGACAGTAATCAAAAAGTTGGTTCGAGGTTTGCGAGCCAGGGGCCCCCTGAGCTTGGGGGCCCCGGTGCACAGCCCCACCTAGCCCGTACGTAGCTACGCCACTGAGCTCATCATACATTTGAAGCCTTCTTGCTGGGTAGTGAAAAAGGAAATTAAACGTTTTTACAGTATTTTAGTGGCAAGGACTGGTCAGTTTATGGTTTGACCTATAAAATGTTAATAATGGTAATTTTTCCCTGTAAAGTGGACTTTGCTAATCTCAAGCCTAATTAGACAGTTGCCAGTTTTGGCCACTCCAATCCACGATTGGCAATACACTCGTAAGTTTATGTAAGTATGTATGTACGCAACTGTCATGCCTGGGGAGAAAATTAAGCAGAAGCTTAGAGCATTATTTTAAATGGAGACGCCAAGCCTGCAGGCTATATTGCTTATTCGCCAAAGCTAAAACAGATTTCTTGAAAACGAGAAACTCAAATTGAAAATATGAATCTACTTACTCCATGTGTATTATTAAACCTTATATTGACTTATTAATAATCCTAAGACAAAAACTCCGAAGCAAAGATAAAGATTAATTTTTAGTTTTAAATTGTTAATCAAAAGCACTGAAACCACTGAAATAAAAGATCTAATATAATGTAAGAGACACGTAAGAGATCAATGAAATGAACATCGTGATTTATTCTCTTTCGAAACAACCAAATAATCACAACGCGAACGTTTTAAAAACATCGAGATCAGTTTTGGAAAATATTGCTGTCAAAAATTACTATCTTTTTATTAAAAAAATGTGTTATATCGTATTGCCAGTATTTCCCAGTAAGAATAAATAATAACAAGACCAAAGAGATTTTATATTTATAAAACGAAGCGTGAAAAACGAAAAAATATCCTGGCATGTTACAAACTAACATTTTTTGCAGATCGACATAAAAACAAATACCTACTGGCAGTTTCACAATTTTAGCAACAAAATCTAAAAGGGAGTCGTTGCAAGTTTGGCATCGAGCGGTTCGCGTTTGAAAGTGCCACGAGGCTCCGCCATCTCTTCTCGTGTTTTTGCGTAAAAACAATCCTTGAGGATCCCAACCTCGACCTACTTAACATATTGGCAGAAATTGCTACTTTAGTCACAAGCAAAAGGCCATTAATTTATAAATAAAAAAAAACCTAAAGTATATAATAAACAAACGGGATCAGTGAGATGCATCACGGACAGAAATCGCATCAAAGTGCACCCCACGTCACGTGCGACTGCGCACCCATAATGAGTGGGCGTACAAAAGCGCAAATGATACGTCGAGCGCACATGTCGCCTCGCCTTCCCCGCGCCCGCCGCCGCGTCGGAGCACCCTGCACGCTGCAGGGGATGCATTGATTACACCCTGTGTATAGATTTAATGTAATAACAGGCTAAATTTTGTTATAGGGTACAAAGTTGAGTTTGAAGCTTACTTTGAGCGGTAACTCATTTAGTAATTAAGTTTTGCTACAGAATTGTTTAACCTTTCAACAACTCCTTTCACTAGATAGCACAGTATCATAAATAATAATATCAAATAATTAGATTTTTTTTTCATTTTGTTACCGTGTAACATTGACAGATGAACTGCATGTAGATTTTCTGTCTACCATAATTCTTGATCTATCATTATCTACTCCAAATGCTTACTACTACTGCCATGCCGCAAGCACAGATTAATAATATACTACTACCTACTTATTTATTAGGTCAAAACATGGCAAATATAAATTTTTATTATTTCTTGAGGTTTTTATGTAATTAGCAAACCTAAATATATAACTCTCCTTCTGGCAAAGTCGGGTAAAAACGTAAACTAAGATTCAACTGATGTTTTTGTTTGCTTAATTAATAGCAAAGTAGGCTGATAACTCCTTTACTTTAAATACTTGTCATGTTGATGCTAATATTGCTTATTGTTTTTGCTCTCATTTAGGACACCGAAGAGATAATAGTACTAACCGACTGAGGAAAGAAGTCGTAAATATAGACTGCAAAAGGAACTCATTTCCTAACCTATGTAGGCTACTTTTACATTTCAAAAGGTTCAATGCCACTAAATTTAAATCTTATAGGTTTATGATTAAACGCAAACATAAAACTCGAAACAGCAAATAAAGCAAATTAAAACGTGAACCGACAAAAAAAACTAAACCGTCCCAATTATGCCGGACCCAAACTGCATTCTTTTGGGGTCGCAAAATGAAATATTCACTTCTCTGTTGGAAATCATCATCCCTACTAACATAATAAAAGTTTAAAATCTATGTGTTTGTCATATTTTGTTGGTTGAAGAACAGATTTTAAATGCTTTGCAGCCGGATAGTTCAGTCCGTAGTGATCCTTCCTGCTGCCTGTACCAAGAGTCGCGGGTTCGAATCCGTCCGGGCATTCTGGACTAATTTAAAGTACTTTAAATGAGATTAGATAATCTGTATGACATCCAAGATATTAATTTAAAAAAAAAAAACAGTTTTTAATGCAATGTATAATTTGGATTGTGCATAATTGTAAACTTTTTTGTGCTTGTGAAAAACGACTAACAATCCAACAATGTGAATCTTCTTTTCGAGCAATTTCTTTCAAATAACGAGCAAAGCCGTGGATAATCGCTTGTATATCACATGGGACCAGCGGCTGGGGACTTTAAATCCTTGTTAAATTTCACTTGGGAGTTTGTGGTGCTGCGGAACCCCACTGAGCGCATATGTGCCCCACTGAGCCGACCGTTCGCTACTTAATTTTATAGAATTCCGAACATGATATTATTAAAATGTCATAAATTATAGTATGATGTGGCATTAACGAGTAATCGATTTTTTATTTGGGAATTGCTAACAGGAAACTTTATTGTTTTCACTTACCTAACACAAAATACATGTTAGCTTTAACCAATGATTTATACCAGAAAGAAGCAGCTCGAAAAATACCTATAATAGTCCGCGTCAAGCCATGCTACAAGCGAGACGGCTGTAGCCCGGCATAATTTTATGCGACATTTTCTAACTAACTTTTTTAACCTGTTTTTTTTTCCACTGCTGGGCAAAGGTCTCCCCTAAATTCTTCCCAAGGTGAAGGTGGTCGTGGTGGTCTCTTAATTATCTAGTGTAAAATACAGTCAACGATAAAAGAAACACTAAAGATCTTTGGATAAGTATCATAAGCGTCAGGAGTCAGGAATGCAAGATTACTATAACATTGAAACTATAAATGAATCTCAATTAATTATTCTAGTCATCTAGCGCAATCATAGGTGACGAAAATAGATACAATAAACACCAGTCGTAATTCAAAACTCATAATCACGTCATGTAATAGGAAACGAGACACGCCACAACCGAATATCAGAATTCCACGGCGTAAAATAGTTATTTTTAGCCCAATTCAGCGGTCAATCCACCTAGAAAACGAACAAGAAACTCTATAGTGATCTTGTAACAACAACTGGTTTCCATTGACTTATACTACATCACCGACATTATGTCACTGTATTACTCTTACCCATTCATTACGCCTTGAAAGGATGTCGTTCGTGAGAATCGTGTCACAGAGAGGGTGGCTCCCTCCCCTCGAAACTCCCACCCCGCAGGGTGGGACCCTCCCCACGATTATTATGCTAAGTGTCTGTCGGTTATCACGGGGGAGTTTTTCGCGCATCTGCTATTTATTTACGCGCTTTATATTCATGGGTTTGTCCGTGACGCGGCGACAACCTTACAGTTGATTACACATTGCAAAGTTTTATCGTCGGTCGGTGCGTTGTAGTCCTTATTGTGTTGCAGTAAGGCGTTAGATAAGAGAAATAGGTTAGCAGGAGCAAGAAGCGTGAAGCCAAACATTGTTAGTCGATAGAATTTGATGCTAAAGTGCTTTGAACACAGGGATGTGCAAATAAATATATTTTTTTCTATATACCTAATAAATGCACATTCATTTATCGACACCAATTATCAAAGTAACACAATACTGGCACAAAATACCGTAATTGGAAAACAATAAGTCTAGTCTGATACCTAGTAACATAAGTAACACGAAGTAAATGAAAAATAAAACTAAGGGGGGTATTACTTACAGAACGACACTCAAGTGGAGATCTCTTCTTAAGTAAAGATGGACAAGGATGCATGTATATGTTGTATTTATTTGCATCCTTTTCTATCTATACTCAAGAAGAGATCTCCACTTGAGTGTCGTTCTGTAATACCCCCCTGAAACTTACCAAATTAGTCTTGGAGAAAACCCATGACAAGAACTTGTTATTTCGTGGCACACTAATCAATCTGTAGCTAACTGAGCTGATATGATCTAAACGCCTTAAACAATAATTGTATAGAAATTGTTGGCGTACTAAACAAAAGAGTCTGGGCACCGTCTACGAAGCAGCCAAACCTATCAAGCCTCTAAAAGGCTCGATAACATCGACAACCGGTTGTCACGGCGTAAGCTACCACAGCAGCTTTCAGAAACTCAATTTCCTTCTCAACTTACGCCTCCGACGCTCGATAAAACGGTAGTTTAGTACTACCTCTAAACACCTGTACGGGGAATACTGGAAGCAAGAGCTTTCTAGCGTATCGACGTGTGTCTTAAAGTGCAACACCACATTTTCAGAGAGAAACTAACAAATTTTACAATCAACTACATTTTTTTTAAATATTCGATTCCCTACGAATCTACGATCGACCTACTGATTGAGATCTTCAATTTTCTATGGAGCAGACAGCAAAAGGAAAGAAAAATAAAGCTTTTGTTTTGATTCAATGTATTTTAACGGTAAAAGAATGAATAATACATTTTTGAAAACATCTCTGACATACTGCAAGAGGAAAAATGTAAGTTAGGACTGCATTCAAAAGACCACCCGTCCATCTCAAACAATTTATTTTTTATTTTACCTAATATACTTTCTGGAGTGTTTTTTTTTACTATCACTTAGAACTTAGAAGACGCGGCGAGGCGAGGAACATGAGGTATAACTTTCAAGATAAAGATGTCTTAAGAACTCAGTTATTAGGCGGATATTGATAATTTACGAGCCTTTCAATTGTTCTCTTTGTAATCAGGATGGTTTTATTATTCGAGTAAATAATTTTTTTTTAACAAATCTCGAGGTTGCTTGCTCTCTACTATTTCAAGTAAAGTAATTCCGTCACAAATATACTTTTTTACTGTAACAATAAGATTCAAAATCGTTTAAATAAATGGTAGTGGTGAGACGCGGTTGTATCCGGTGTTGTCTAGGCAGGAAACCAACGAATGCTACAGACATTGCATTGTCTCAGTGGCTTCACTAGCTACTTTTAGTTAATATCCGACTCTAAAGTTAAGATTTTGTTTGCTTTCTGCTTCATGTTTTAAAGTGTTGTCGTTTAATTTAATGGGAGTAGTATTTCGACAACGTTTTCTCAAGAAATTAGATACAATATAGGCATCGAAATAACGTTGGATCGTCAGCTATTTTTCTCGCAATAAACTAATTTACTATCTTCCACAAGTTTGAAATAAAAGAAATTATTAGACACAAAAACGTTATTATGTTGGTTAATTAATTAGACTTAGGGCCTGTTTCACCACTTCTGAATAAGTTCTTGTTAGCTTACTTGACAGATATTTTGAAATAATTTCATACAAAATATGTCAAACTATCTGTCGGATAAGCTAACAAGAACTTACCCAGAAGCGGTGAAACAGGCCCTTAGAATTTAAGTAGGTCCCAATACTAGGGAGAAGAAGTACCTACACAGAAGAAAAAAGGATACAAAACTTTATCATTTCATGTCTCAATAGGAATCAATTAATTGAAATCGATTACGAAAGGTAAATAGCTATCAGAGATCTAAAGAAGTACGACGAGGTTAAAAAAGTGCACCTAACCAAAAACTAGGAAAAAAGATATCTATAGCCGTAGTAAAAGTATGTCACAATAGGAAACATTTTGAACAAAACATTCGAAAAAAAAACATGCATTCTAATGACCTCATATTTATTTAAAACTCGACTAGTAAAGGAGCGATAAATAATGTCGAAACTATACGATAGATAACGTATCTACATGCAAGTTATCGCATGTTTACATAACGGGGAGCCGTTGCACTGGACAACTGATAACTTTCTCGTTTCCATCACCGACTGAGCTTCGGATGTAAACAACGAAAACGGTGCGTAAATACGCTTCGGTTATCGTTGTTATTGCACCGTTTTATAGTGATTTTTTATGTCAAGGACTTGTTGAACGGTTGTATTATGAGTTTTTGAGTCAGAAAGTAATGTAAGGTAGCCTGGATACGTGACAAACGAATCGTTTCATATAACGTCCCGTCCGATAATGCTGGACAGGAGTTCTTCCTTTCTGGTTCAGAGTTCAGGGTTAATTTTTTAATAATGAAAAGATTATTTGCATGTTTCTAAAAGCTACAGGGTGTATTGCAGATATTTAAATTATTTATGGACTTCAAAAGTGTTACATCCCTTATTTGAGTAATAGCAAAGTGACAAAAATTATCTTAGCTAATATTGTTAATAGACATTACCTATGTATAGTTTTCATTGATTGAAGCAACTATTTCACCTTATATTATCTATTGAACCCAGTAAGTAGTTTGCACACTTTATCTACACCAAACAACAGTTGATCAGTCTACTTTACTGTGACCAAATTGTTCACTCTAACAAACAGGAATATTTTTAATAAGCCATATTCACGCCATAACCTGATATCGGGTTTAACAATGTTTTTAGTTCATAAGATGTTTGTTTATGTATTTGAAAAAAAAAAAAACAGATTATGCTAGCAGTGCCTAAATTTTGTCCAGTTTGACAAAGTTTGAAAATTGTCAAAACAGGACATGCTTGAGATAACCTCTAACAAAGAAAAGTGTTCGTTTTTATTACCCATTTGTCTTATTGTGACGTCACAAAATTTGCAGTCTATTAAAAAGACTGACACTGCACACAATGAACTATAAACAGAACCAAAGACTGGCATAACGAGTATTAATTAAATAAAACGTCCTCATCTTAAGTTATTCACGCACAAAACATTGCAGTACTATGACCTTAACAATAGTGACGTAATATAATCGTGTGCCACATTTGCGTGGAGTAGAGTACATTTCCTTTCTTTGTGTCCGATGTATGTCAAGTGCATAATACTAATGCATCGTGTATAGTGAATCAATGTTCGTTGCTGCATTTTGTTTTACCATCGATTCTCAACTCGTTTCAATTCCACTGGAAATTAGCAAATACATGCATTCAAGACATAAACTCAAGACCGTAAATAGTCCCTTTCGGGATTACGGCCCGATAGCACAGTCTGTAGTGAACCTGCCTGCTGTGCCGAGGGTCGCGGGTTCGAATCCCGTAAGGGACAAATATTTGGATGATGAATATATTCATATTCATCATACAAATATTCATATGTACCCGAGTCATGGATGTTTGTATCTATATATGTATTCTATATCGTTGTCTAGTTATCATAATAGAAGTCCAGGCTAGTTTCTGGTACTTTAAATGTGACTAGATAATTTGTCTGACAATGTCCAACATATTTATTTATTATTTATTTATTTAATTATAACTTGCAAATCATGACTGCCAAAAGTCGCAGTCTTCGGAGTTTTCTTCGTAGAAATTAACTTTTACGAAACAAAATGTTATGTGGCCTAATGGAATAGCAGTCAATGGACGCGATATCATCAAAATTAAGTCTGAAACGATTCATCTTAATAATGACATGAACGAACACTGTTAGTTCTTTTCCAAGTCATTTATACATAGAATATTAAAGCTAGAAACTATTATAAGACTACCCCCTCAGGGAATATAGTCGTGAGCATATGGTTATGCTTACTATTATAAGTAGCAATATACCATAATGAATGCCAGTCCTATAGTCGATTTCATGTGAAATAAAGATTCGAGAATCCGTAGTAACCATAACAAAGAACGTTTCACACTGTAATTGTGTCTGCAGCGACCTTGTTGCACCGATGACGGCCTGGCGACCTCGCCGCCGCCGAGTCGTGAACATAAAAACAAAAGATAATCGCATCGGCTAACAACGTTGTCTGCTGTTAGGTTGCTAACAAAAAGTCTAGACAAAGTATTGAGGATAGTTAATTAGATTTTATGTACGTCTATTAGATAGATAACTTGGATTTTATGTCGGTTAGAGTAATCGAATAATATTCTTGACGAATACGTAGGTCTGACTAAGAAAGGAAATTGTTTATGTTAGCAAGTAAAATCGAAAAGCCAGAGCGATTGACTTTGATTTATGGATAAAATGAGTTCATAAGAGTTTTTCAAACAATTTTGCACATATATTTCTCTCGAAAGAATCTGAACCAATATATTGTATTTCCAGAAAACTACTAAAAGATATAACGCAGTAAGAAATAGGACAAGACGATCGTGTAACATTATTATGAAGTACGTTGTAAAATATCCACACGTTGAATAGTAAAACTATTTAGGTATTAAAAATATACTCAAAACAAACGTTAGAACAAACAAGCACATCATGTTTATTTAGAGTTCGTTGACTGCACTGCATATTTATTTGTAACAACAATAATAATTTTTGAGGAAAATCTACTGCGTAATGTTCAATTCCGTCGATGTTTTCAGATTTCACAAATTGCACAATACTTACTTAGAAGTTTCGTCTTTAAATATTCAATCTGAATACATAAGTAGAATCGATCTCTAGTAGGTCAGTCATTTCCAAATCGGGCAAACACTGATCACGCAAAAAAAAATTCTGCTGTTTCATACTAAAAGTCGTTCCTAAACTGTTATGCCTTCTCAAGTCATGGGTCAACTCAAATGTATGGAACGGCTGATATACTTTGCGATTTCAGGTTTGCTCCAATAGTAAAGTTTTTCAATTTGATGAATATGTATGTAGTAATTTCTACAATCACTCCTTTATTGACTAAACCGTATTTTATGTGATTACAATGCATAGCATAAATGCTCACGACAATGGTCCCTGAGGGGGAAGTCAGTCACCATCATCATATCAGCAGTTAAGACGTCCACTGCTGGACATAGGCCTCCGCCAAGGATCGCCACAACGACCGGTCCTGCGCTGTCCTCATCACCAGGTCATCGGTCCACCTTGTGAGGGCATACCCACGTTGCTCTTTCCGTTACGTGGTAGTGAACTCACACAATCGAAATAAGCATAGGATTCAGAATATCCGCATTTTACAATTAGTGCCTAAATTAATAAATCAAACATGCGACATGTGTTTCAACTCAAATTATGTGATCACAGTATCGACTAAGTGATTAAGTTTGTCAGTTAAATCTGCCCTACCGTGGCTTAGGAGCTGATCTCTACAATTTGCCCCTGTCATGTGCTTTGAAGCGCCAGTTCTTCGTAGCAATAATCTTGTCTCGCCATCTTTCGGCCGCGACAAAAATCCGATTCAGTTTCGGGTTAATATGTGATGGTTTTCTGCAGCGTTTTTGCGGCCATACGGAAAGAATACATCGAATAATATTAAAACTAGTAAGACAAATATTAGGTAAACGAAGTAACACAAATGTTAGTATTAGGTCATCCTGCTGCAACTACCAACTATTATAAGGTGCAGTTGTAGCAAGGCACTAGTTGTACCTCACGGCGACACATCAAGCTACGCAAAACCAATATAAGCTGGCCGCGCGTAGAGTTCCGTTTTTTTAACACGAACGAAACACGAAAAACAGTGTTTTAAAGTCTGAAATGAAATTATGTCTTATTTAAGGATCTGGCGGATAGGCGATGGTTCTCAATAACACGATTAGATTAAGTTTACTAGATAGAAAAATATCCCAAAGTTACCCCTTTTTGTTATGTTTTTTTCAATACTTACTATGATTAAACTGCTGATATTCAACTTTTTATTCTTGTACTTAACTAAATACATAAAATATTTCTAGTGAAATTCGCTGAATTTGGAGCTTAGAAACACCCATGAGCAAAGATATTGATGAAAAACAAGTTTTTTTGCGATCCTGCTTTCAATTGGAGCGGGATGGCTGATTGCAAACATGCTTGCAAGAAAGAGACGCTTGCACTCGGTTATGATGATAGGTGGCTAGCCTTCCGCTCACAAAAACATTGTCTAATTATATCTTACTTCAATAGTTAAAAGATTACTTGCATAACTTATCTAAGGCCTTTTACGTGGCTAAAATACGAGGAAATAGCTAAATAAGTAGATAATTCTAAATAAGGAACAAGCCCCACGCTGAGATCTTTGCACGAGACGGGAGATGTTGGTATATTAGCATACAGATAGATTTTAAATGATTCATTAACGCAGCGGTTCACAAACTGAATATGGCAATTTTATTTAATTAAGAGTTAAGACACGAGTTCACACGTGCGTGAATTTTCTGCTGATTATTTATTATACAGATAAGTGTTATCTTACGAAATATAATATACTTACCTATGTTAGGTAAGTTTATTATCCATATACTATAACTTGTACAATGAAGATATGTATTTGGAAAGCCAGTACCTAATCATACCCTTTATGATGCGATTAAAAACCAAAACTATGAAAGTAAAATTAATATTAGTTAAAGTAATGAACCGCACGGAAACCGGTCGAAACTCCGGATTAAGGAGGAAGTGTACATCCGGTGTTTAATTAACGAATAGTTAGTGTCGCCGCCACGTGGTTCCGAACACGCTTGTTTCGTTAGGTACCTACACGTTGAGGCTAGAATTATAACAGTTTAAGGGTATATTATTCGAAGCGCGCTCCATACAAACGTACTATGGTGATATTTTCAATACTAACCAATTAAAGTCAATGAAATTTTGCAGAAACATTCTAGAAACAAATTTCTATGCTTGTATGGAGTCAGATTTTCGTTAAAATGTATAGTTTTCAAGTTACAGTGCCTCAAAGATTTCCATACAAATCTTAAATTAATCCTAGCATTGAAACTGTATATTTTAACGAAAATCTGACTCTATAGAAGCATAGAAATTTGTTTCTAGATTGCTTCTGTAAAATTTCATTGACTTTAATTGGTTAGTATTGAAAATATCACCATAGTACGTTTGTATGCAGCGCGCATTTTCGCTCGCGGAATAATATTCTCTTAATTTTATTTGTGTAGGCGAGAGAGGAGTGGGTCGTCCGGCAGCCAGGTGGGCTGATATTGCAAAGGCAGCTGGAAAGACTTCCTTGGATGAGACTGGCACAAGACAGGATAGTGTGTCATAATGGGGAGGAGGTTTATACCATGCAGTGGGTGGGGGAAAAGTAGGTACAGCTGATGATGATGAGAGTACATACACCGACCGTACGTCAGCAATGAAAAATGAACACTTCTGGACCTTATTCTGATTCAAATAAAGGTGACGAGGTGGTCAAATTTCGCACCAGATGAAGGTCTCGCTGGAGTTTCTAGGAGTTGAAGTAGGTACCTACTTCATGATTAATTGAATCACAGAAAACTTGTTATTTCATAAAATTTAAATAACGACAAGTCCAATTTTATTAATCTTACTTATCATAAAACTAACCATATCTATAGGTAGCCTACCTAAAATCGCTTTGGATCATTCATAATATGCCTAGGATTTAGCAAATGCCTGATATACAGTCAGTTGCGGAAACGCTCATTAAAGTTAATTAAATCTCTTGTCAAAAAGTGACAGCTTTTTGTTTTGTTGACGTAGTATGAGATTTAGGGCCTGTTTCACCACTTCTGAATAAGTTCTTGTTAGATTATCCGACAGATATTTTGACATAATTTCATACAAAACATGTCAAACTATCTGTCGGATAAGCTAACAAGAACTTACCCAGAAGTGGTGAAACAGGCCCTTAATGGAGGAAAAACATTAATGAGCGTTTTTGCAACTGAGTGCCGGACATGAAGTTTCGAGTAACGATTAACCAAGCTATGGTCAAGGTTCCAGTACCGTCCTTTATTTGTGACATTTAAAATGAATTCAACTATTTTAATAACAATTAGCACGCGATTAACACCAATAATGGGTGCATCGCAAACAAAGCAGTGCAAAGTGAGGGAAAGTGAACTCGGTCGCGCTCCACGAGCCGATAGGAATGGCTTGCGCAATAATGATGCGCCGGCGCATTGTTTCTGTTACATTATCAAGCCAAGCTTCCAGGCTATTGCGCAGTTTGGTATTAGACTTGTAGGAAGCGTGGGAAAAAACGATATCGTTTTATTAACCCCGATGCAAATTGCATTCACGTGCAGCAAAGAACCTTCAAGCATATCGCCATTAATCCAACGGTACATTTTTGTACAATCAATGCCCCAGAATAACATTTTAGCGAGAAAACTTTTTGCGGTATTGCACGGCTAGCACGCCCACTACAACAGAGTGACTAAACGAGAAAAACGTCCTGCGAGACCTACTAACTCTATTCATCAGCTGAAAAATAAGTTAACATCAAAAATGTAGAACGTATTTCGAACGTAGAACGAACGAAATAAAAATAAAACGTAATTAGCTTTAAGCTTCGCATCAAGCGTTCAATACAATTTACATTCGATATTTTCTTGCCTTTATTTGTTTGTACTCTTATATATTCTGTTAATGTTAGTCTGTGCCTATAAAGGGTTCAACTTAATATGCTGACACTTTTTCAAGGGGTGATCAGACCAGATTATCAAACGGAAGAACTTTCTCTATGGGACCAACATCGAAATCGACTGTCCCACACATTTGGCTCGAGTAGGTTTGCAGTTTTGTATGGAGCGGGAGATTTTTTTTGCGATTTAGATGTTGGTGCCATAGAGAAAGTTATTCAGTTTGATGGTCTGATCATCCTCTTAAAAAAGTGTCAGCATATTAAGAAGGACCCTGTATACTTAAAACTATAGCCGACCGTGCCTTAATCAAATCATATTACAACCATTTCAATACTCAAACAGACCTATTAAAACATTATTTGAATATGTTGCGGACTTAACACAAAGTCATTCAACGAGAAAGTTTACAAAGTAACTCCAAACATTGTACCCATACAGGCTGAACGACACATAACACTGGACCAAGCAAATCGATGTGGTTTGCAGGTCATAAGCAGCAAGCAGCATATTGTTCGGACAATGGGCATGCGGGCCCAAGGTTCGAGTTCGTTGGCCCACCACAAATTACCCCCATGCACGGCGATACCATCTCTTCCATTAACTTAATAACTTTACCAAGATATGCAAAGAGTATGTTATATAGATTTTTATAAGTCTTGCAATTGATTTATATCATGACAACGAGTTTCTTATCATTATTGATGGTATACAAAGTCAAAATATGAGATAAGATAAGTAATTAATTACTATGTTTCTCACCCAGACTTTTTGCACTTTTCGTTGTCACATTTTCACATGTTCATTATTAGGTCGGGAATTACGTTGCAAGTTTTGCCGTGAGCTGTTCTGGCGTTTGCGTGGTGTTTGAGCTTTCCACGAAGCTTTTCAACAGTTTTTTGTAATAGTTAAAGTGTAGCGATCAAAGCGAGCAATGTATGCCGAAATCGGCCCTAAATGTATGGTAATTTAACCGCTGCTTAATTCATAATAGAAAATGGTACATTAGTAAATGTAAATATGTATAAAAAGATACCTTAGCTTAGGCCATCGTCGCTTATCAATTTCTTCAGCTCCTCTGTATGAGATTAGCATAGTGATTACAACGTAAGCGACCTTTTCATATGAATTGACACAAACAGTACGACCAGCATCTGAGAAAGGGTCAGTTTTCCTGAAGCTGTCTGTACTCCTAGTAATATATTATAAGTGACAAGCATTTTTGTAAGCTTTTACTTCACTTCCAAGTTAAAAGTAAAGCAAGATACTAACACATATTTATGTAACATCTGAAATTCAACCAATGGCCTTTTAATTATACATTTAAGCTTGTTGAAACCCATTAGCGCTAAAATAGTTGTACATATAAAGACGCTAATCTGAACCCAGTAATAAACATCACTAGACCGACAAAAAGCTCTACTCCCTATCTTTACGACTCAAATTTGTATAAATTTAAAGTATTTGCGGTGGGTAATGTAAGTTTTATAGAGGTTTATTATCAGGACACATTAACATTAATTTACATTTCCGATGACCGCTATAAAAACACTACAGGAGCGAAACCACGCCGTGTGGGCTTCGTTACTGTTTTTAATTATGGCACGGCGCTTATTCAATTTGCTATTCAAATATTTGTAGATGGGTCGGTTGAGAAATTGTATACTTAGTTATACTGATTTGATACTAACCGTTGTATCAATCAAAAAAAGAAGTCATTTAAACGAGTAAGTAATAAGTAATTCTCCTGCAAATATGAAGACAATTCTGTCGCTGTAAAACGACGCACGTACGCTGACCAAATCCGATGCGTACTGAAGAAGGGCCGAATAAAATGTACCCGTAACCGACGAGCATGTATGAAGAGACTTATAGGTGTTGAGAAGGCTAGAGATGTGTGTCAGAATCGTAGCATAGATTGTCTATGCCTACCCCAGTGGGATATAGGCGTCAGCATATGTAAGTATGTATGTATGTATGAAAACGGCAAAAAAAATATTGTTCTAGCAACGTGCAGTCCTAAATAAGTACTGCGAAATTGTAAGCAATTATATCGCAACAAAAATGATTATTCTGTTATTTTTCAAATTAGTGACGGTATTGAGAGTTCTTAGAACTATTCGAATACCTAACAATATAACAATTTTTACACCTACGGCGATACTAAAAACCATCATGTCCCAAATTTATCTGCACTATTAAAGCCCACCATCCTCACAACAATAACAATAAACTGAAATCTCGGCCAAGCTTGTGTAACAAGTAATATTTTATTCGGCTATCTTACAGAACCCGCTTTCAAATTCTATTTGGGGCATCATCGCCTTGAACATTTCTACCCGTACTGCGACCGGGAGGATTGTTAAGAATTTGGTTCAAATTCGCATCTTAAAAGCATAACTTCAATCTGCCTTCTGATATCAAAGTGGATAACTTAACACTTTAACTGCTGACGACCTACCTGGTCGGTCAGCGACATATGGGCCGCAGTGCTCATGACTCACACCTTGAGTCACAATCGTATAGCATTCCACAGTGTTAGCACTGCGCGAATGTCATTGTTTTGAGCTTAGTATAGGCACACGAGTCAAATGGCTAAACAGCATAACTTATCACAAGCCATATAATAATATCGAAAAAAAACCTGAAGACCCCTAGAATGTTGCGATAAATCCCCCTTTAAAATCCGACAATAATAAAATCAATAGTAAAGCGGAGGGGTCACGCACACGACTGGTTCTCGGGCCTAGCACCATCGACATTGAAATCACTTAACGTGTTAACAGATCGTCGATTTCATTCAAACCTGTCCCGCATCCGTTCCGTTACGGCACAGCAGACCAAAATATACAGCTACTTATATAGTTATCCATATTAAAAACACAATTATTGAGCTTATTAAAACCGACCGAGGTTATCATTCGAAGTTTATTAAATTTGGGCGCGAAGAGGGTAACCAATTTTCACAAATCCTTCGAATTTATCAATAAAAGTTGCACAATAATATATCTCAAGAATGATAGATATTATTTGTGTGTACCAAGCAATTCATGTTATAAGTACGACAGCTATCATATTTCAGCTTACAGGGAGAAAAATATCTAGTAGCATGTTATTATGTGACAACTGTAATTATTTTTAGGAGACTTTACTATAACATTTATGGTTATAAATCGAATTTTGTAAACTCTACCAGAATTATATTTATAACAACATCTAAAAAAGTCTGCTAAAATAAGTATGTAGTTGTTAAAACTACTAGACATTTTCTCCGCGTAGTCACGAAAACCTGTATCATTCAAAGAAAGGCTAACAACGGATATCAAATTAGACACAAAGCCCATCAAACGCATCAGGATTCTAGACTCTTAGCATCCTCCTAGCAACTCTAAAGTCTAGTCTGCCGTATTACAATTCCATGCGCGTTCGACGCACGTATTTTTAGCGTACGCACAACGCGCGAAACTCAAGTCCACTCTCGAGCCGAGGTGAACGGCCCGCTTTATTTTGTTACGATCGCATTACGAGAATGAAGACGGCGCATAATGAGTGTTGTGGGCAAATTATGATCACTTACGGTCTTTTTAAGGAGTTTGGAACGAGTATTTTGGGTGACGACTTTACTAACGAAGGACTGCAAAGATTTTATGTTCACAGCACATTCACATGTTTGAAACCTACGAATAAGAGAATGTATAGAAGTATAAATGAAGCTCAAAAAGTGGCACCAAAAAAATTGTAACGCGTTCTAAATTTGTTCTTTAAAAATTGTAACTAGCCGCCAAAACTCATACAAAATGTCATTTTTTATTGGGTGCCAAAAATGATTTCGATTTTGTTTAGAGTTACTCTTCCATATTTATTCTTATTCGTAGTTTGAAACTGTGAAAAGCTATCAAGGTCTAATTAAAATGTTAGTTTTTAGTAGAGATGATACATTACTTTCAGGAATGCAAATGGAGAATTAATTCATAGATGAACAATACATTTGACCAGAAAAACGTTTCGAGCTAAAGTAACGAAAATTAGGATATGGAAATTTTATAATATGAATTTATTGAGCAATTTTGTATTTATGATTGAGGAAAAATAAAAGCCGTTCGCATTATAAATATAGGGCTGATTTTTTTTAGAAAAAAATTGCATCTGCATGCCATTGACTCGATAGAAGAAGATACGCATAATAAGAATACAGATAAAATCAATACCTACCGGAATGAAAAATATACCGCTTCCAATTCATAATATAAAATTTAAACAAAATATAAGTACTTACCTCGGTATTACGGTCCGTGAGCGCTTAGAATAGGATTCAGCTGTCGGGTAAAATCTGTTATATTCGTATAATAGATAAGATGACAATAGTTGTATAACAGTTTTACAGTATTTATAAAAAGTTTATGCAGAGCAGTAGAGTAATATATTATTCGCGTGCTTCCGGTAAATAAGCTTACCTAAGTTCCCGTTAAGTACTCACGGACTGTACATAAAAATATATGAATGAAACATACTATAAAAATATGAATTAAACAGTTAATCGGTATTCTAAAACAACAGCATCAGCATACCGAACAACAGCAGCTAGAAATAACAATATATTTAATGTTGTACAAATCGTTTTTATTACACGCCAGTTAACACTGCACATTGTGTACAAGGAGAATAATATCAACAAATACAAACGTGTTCACTATAGTATTAATCTTTTATTAATGTAATTTATTATTTTATACACAGGAAGCTTTATTTGTAACGTTGTGTTCAGATTATATGTGTTTCTTGAAGTGCAAACAAGCTCAATCATTTATATAATATAAGATGCTAATGATTAGAGACTTGTTGGAAAAACAACAATTTTAAAAATGGTATCCTCTTCAAATCTTTATCTATGGTAAGATCTGAGTGACGTAATAAATATAAGTTCCTTTAATATATTGTAACAGGCGTTACTTTGCGGAAATCCATGATTAACAGGTAGAAGAGGAGGTCTCGCTCGACACAATCGTGTCATCTACCTGTTAAGTTCCTTTAATTATTCTTCAGCATTATTTAATTTTATTAGTCCAGCACAGCTAGCATGCCACCCACGACAAAGCGTTTAAACGAGAAAAACGTCATGCGCGCTCTTTCTGGCATACGTAAAATAATAAGGATGGAGGCATATCTCGAGTTTTATCGTTTTCTCGGGGGTGGCATGCGAGCCCTACAGGCTAGATTCTGGTAGATACTTTAAATGTAATGTAGATAATTTGTGGGACAGTCCAAGATATTTATTAATTTAGTAAAGTACAATTTTTAAGAAAATAATGTGCGTTTGGTCAATAAAAGCATTGGAGTTGTTTGAAACGCTTTGAGAGCCCGAAATTAAACGTCTAAGAATGTCATTAACAGTGATAAATCTGCGTATACTTATTATATAAGAAGAACCTTTAGGTTTAACTCAATAAGTAACGAATGAGAGACAGAAATGTATGGTATTCAATCTTATGAAAATATGTTTAGAAAATTAATCTTTTCAATAAAAATAATTGATTGAAATAATTGATGATTTCAGATTTCAGTATTCAACTCATAACAATAGTAACAAACCGTATTACAAGCGTGACATCAGCATTACACAGTTTCATGATAAAACAACACGAGGCAGCAAGAAGCAAATCTGCTTTGATGATAACGCTGGGTGAATACAATTACGGCACAACACAAGTCAAAATTTGGCAAATTCTAGTTAGATGCGGATTCATGCTGAATTGTATTCACCCAGCGATAAGACCGCGATGAAATATGCCGCCTTTATCAATTTCAAGTTCAGATAGGAGCGGCTATCTGAATTAATATATGGACATGGTAAAAAATAACCTTCATTCGAGTCGGTGACACGTCAAGTCTTTGTGTTTGTGTTTTGCCAGACGAATGCTTACCGGCTGCATACATAAGCTCCATTCGCGTGCAATGTCCGGGCAGGAAGGGAAAGATATGATATGAGCCAAAGTCTGAGGAGGAACACCACATTCAAACCTGAAGTCTGATCCGTCGATGAACCCCCATTTGGATGGGTCCTTTTTACTCCGGCCGACTTGAGTTCGGAGCCTATTTAAAGATCTCCAAATCGGCCTGGACAGTTCATGTCCTGGGGCTTACCTCAGCTTCATTTCTTTTTCTGAGGGGAACAAACGGGTCGGATAGTGTGTTTTTTCCCCACAAGAGGTCGCATCTAGCTTGAGTGGCATCAACGACACTTTAGTATGTAGGGTCGACCCACTTCGGGGTTTCTGCAATTCTTGATCTTATCATTGAGTTACGACTTGGTGTCGTAGTGAAAATATTAACCAATCAGCGTTAGGGGATTGATGATTGCCCGGGATGCGTTGGTTCAACAAATCTTGAAATTAACAGACAAATTATTATACTGAGAAGACTTCAATACGATAACAATACGCTAATAAACTCGTAGTTGAACCACTGGACTCGTAGTTTACGCCAGTATCATAACCAGTATGTTATCTCATACGAACAAAAACCTTCGTATTGATCGTACCGTATCGTATTATTATTACCTAAAGATATTACATACCTACAACGAGTTTTTGAGAGTAACGCAGTTATAATTTAAAATAAATTTAAACAAGATTATCAAATATCGCAACACAAATATTTCAAAAACGCGATAAGAACATTACAATTAAGAATTTTAGATTAAATATACACCATCAGGTACCTATATGGCAGAAAGCCCTAATGCTTGTAGCAGCTAAACATAACAATGAAGTACCAGCAAGTCCAGCAACATGTCAAGACTATAAAACGAGGCTGTAAACCTAAATGCCGCATACATGACATCAGCCGATATGATACTATAGCTGGGATTGAAGGCAATAGTACAAACTCCGGTAGATATGAACGAAATAATTTAGTAGCAAGCAAGCATATAATATCAAAGTCAAAGTCAACATAACTTTTCAATAAAGGAGTTTGAAGCACACTTATTAAACTTCAAATCTTTTTTTGAAGCTACCATTATTGAGATAAGCAAAGGGGCAACCCCGAATAATCTAAATTAAATATATAAATAAATAAATATCAAAATATAATATGTATTAAATATAGATGAACATGTTGCACGTATGGATAGTGAGCATTGGACCAAAAGAACACTGAAGTGGAGGCCCAGAGAAACCTCGCGTGGTAGAGGCCGCCCACCAGAAAGATGAGTCAATGATATTAGGAGACTCAACAGAGAGGGTCTCAGCTGGATGCAAAGAGTGAGGGACAGAACGTCATGGAGAAATATGGAGGAGGCCTATGTCCGAAGACAGACTGATCAAGGGTTGAGAAGGATGGATGGGTTTAAAAGGTATATTTAAATAGTATGTAATAGGAACTGAATCCACACAAAAATATGCATTTGTAAGGCCTAACTGAATAGAAAATATGAGTAAACATGATAATAAATTAAGTCCTTGTGAAATGTAGTAGGTACTTAGCCTTCTTTCTGTTTCTATTGCTAACTTATGTTATCTAGTAAAACTAAAAAACCAGATAAATTGACTAAATAAAACACAATAGAGTTCAGAGGTTCAAATTTGGCCTATAATACATGGCCAGCAGGGATAATACTACCAAACTTGTGAGATAGATCATAATTATGTAACATAGAAACAGACGAGAGTAAAGTTCAAATTAATTGTAGTGCAAGAACCGTTGTCCTACTTAGCAACACGAATTGTGTCGAATGATGTAAGCCAGGATGAATGGAAAGAACAATAGAATGTCGGAGAGTACGGCTAAACTAATTAGGTATATAAAGAGTAAACAATCTTCGAGCCTGCTTGTATACGTACGTAACTCGACAAATGTTTTCATAATGACGTAACCCCTGAATTTTTAGCAACAGATTATTGATTACGTTACACAAGATCCCTTCAGTAAGATGAAATCGGAATAACAATACGAGTTTTACAGCGTAATGTCATTGGATAGAATAATATAATGTTTATTGCTCCGTACCATTTATCGTCCATTTACGGGAAAAAGAGACAACTTGTATTCGATATGATGGTGAATATGGTGATACGATACTATACAAACTGGTACTTCCTTTAATGATCCCAATGAAGTTGCTATACAGTCATACTTGTAGTAAGCAAGGCCTTATTGGTTAAGTATGGAATAATAACAACAGAACCACAATGCAAAAACAAAGGAATACTGGGATATTAGACTGTTATCAAGTTTTCAATAACCAAAATAATGAATGTGATAAATTGTTAAAAGGTTTAAAATATATTAAAGCTACTAACGAAGCAGTTAATCAACTTGCAACGTGGGAAGTCCTTTGAAGAGCTGGTTTGGATGGAACATGCAATAATCCGTAAACCTTCAGATATTAAATTTCAATACTTCCACCTAAATGGGAAATGAGTTTTAAGTTACAGTGTATTACGGCGTCAGTTCATGTTAGTTTTATTACTGCAAAAGCAATTGTAAATAGGTAACAATTTTCATTAAAGAGAAATTAGGTTCCTAAATCTCGAAATCCCTTATTAGGTAGATTGAGATTTACCTAATGAAGGCCAGTAAAACATATTGTAAGATATTTCACTGAAACCTGTCCAAAGTATATGATATAAAATCGTAGCAACATTCGACATTTGGTACGGAAATTGAGCGTACGCGACAGCGAGATTGCTTTTAAATCGCATTATGCGCTCGATGCACCGGCGATGCAGTCAGCCGTCCAACGATCTGCGAAGACACGGTTAGATTCTTAATTGAGTAAATCATAATAATTTACATATAAACCTTGAAGGAAATTAAGAAACACACCAATAAAAAGATGCAACAACATGAAGAGTTCAGATAATGAATATGAAGCAAAGAATATGAATATGAATACCATTTTGAAATCTCATTTATAATTGATTGTTTAACAACTTGCATCCAACTATAAATGTCGGTTAAACACAAAGGACATTAAAAAAAAGACAAAAAGAGACCTTGAAACAAACAAATGAATAACGGCAGATATTAAAATGACAATGAACGCGAAGTGCTGAAACATGTATGGTTCACAGAAAATGAAATCGCAGGTACAAAAGGGATGGGTCGTAAAGCTTCGTTTAATAGCTTTAGAATGTGCAAAAAGAGATACGCTGGTTATGAACTTATAAACGATAAAAAAGAACACGAAAACATTCGTAAAAAATATATTCTGCAAAAAGTCTTGCAGCGCATGACATAAAATGCAAGACACAATGATAGTTCTAGTTTTCAGATCCATAATACAAACATAATGAAGATAAATAAAATGAAGAGAAAAATGTTGATGTTAAAATAAAATAAAAATTCACGAGAACTTTAAAAATACAGAGACGTATGTATATCTAGAGAGAAATTGAATGCCTGATTTTAAGGTAGATTGTCTGTACTAAAGTAAAAAATAATGAGAATTAAAATGCGACATCTGCTGTGCTCGTCGCATGAATTGACACGTGGTGTTAATGAAAAAAGTGTGATATCTACATTATCAATATCACACTGACTCACATCACATCAAACACGTTACGTAAGTTTTATCAGATTACGGTAATAAATGCTACGACAAACAGCACATTGTTTCACAAACGAGTCAGGCGGCATGTTGGAAATGATAATTATTTTAGAGCATTCTGTCTGTGACTTCATACTGAGCCTCTGAACTTCTGGAGCAAGATTAGCTATTTCGTATTTAATATTATAATTTATAATACATCGTATATTATAACACATTGTATTGTACCTAAGAAATTTATAGTAGAATTGTAATTTCATGAGTAATAAACTAATAAAGTTCTAAACATGATACTTAATGAGTCACTCCTTGTAACTTCCCTTCGGAATCATCGAGAATTTCAATGACTTCCTTATAGAGCTTACACCACCGTTTATGATTGCGAATTTTAAATAAAGTTATACCTAACAAAGAATAGATAAATTATTCAATAGCTAGAAGGGAAGGCTAAGACAAGGTGCTAGATACACCTGCCTATGATTAGGCCTTTGCTCTTTAACGCAATGTGCTAACGATCTAGGAATTATATTATATAGGTAGTTGCGGAACTGTCGCGGATTCCAAGTCTTATATAACATAGGTATATGTCATATATCAAGTAAGATTATAAAACATCAATGAAACTTGTGACTTATTTTATTTGCATCAAAGATAAGGCATCTTAATAAAAAATTATGTGTGTGAATAATGATGAAATAATAATTACTGATAATGAGTAACAAAATCTAAAATAATCAGCATATGCTTTACGTCATTGTATAAATAAATTAACTTCCTTGAACAGAAAACGTATTCAGGGATAATTAATACCTAATACAGAGGAAATTATTTTCGTATGGGGAAATATTAAAACAATAAAGTAATTCAATTTTCAACAAACTGATTATGCTATGCTCACTACTTATACTAACTCCTAGTCTATATCCGATAGTTTCTCTGATAGTCTGTGGGTAGCCACAGGGATAAAATCTAAGATACAGGTTAGGAAGGTAGGCAGGTATCTACATTTAGCATCCCGATTCCCGCCGCTACTTTTAATAAACTTTTTGATTCAGTTCTTCAACTGAATTATATTAAGTGTAGGTATAATATAAATATACTGCTGACGTAATTAAACATTAATATAATTATTTGTCAATGCAAATAATTGCCAACCAGCAGCTTGCTGAATGACGCGGATAATAAAATATCATTAGAAATGCAGTGCATTGGTGGCATATCATAAATATTTATAGATCCAAATATCATCATCATAATTTAATTGATTTAAAGAAACGCGTGACTCATATCGATTTCAGAGTCAAATGATATCAAATAATTTACAATTAAAATCAAAGTAATGTGCCTGCATAGTAGAAAGATCCTAATACCCAAAGGTAAGATAAATACCGGTTTCCTTATAAAATATTTTTTCTCACGAATACCCAAAAAAACCGTCAGAGATGCAAAAAATATACAGCCGCCTGTGAACAGTTCAGTTAGTCCCCCAAGCAAAAGGGCGACATCCATTGTTAAAAATGTCGACAAAAAAATGCCACCTTTTTTTTAGTAGTTCTCAAAAAAGCGCCAAAATAAAAATTCGATATTGCTTACCGAATACTAGCAACTCATGTCAGAATAACGGTCTACACTACAACATCGACACGGGATCGGTTCCTCCATGGCGGCACGGCGCTCCCACATGCATACACGGTTTAGGCCCGAGGTCGGGATAATCACCTCGGTCGGTGGCGTAACATAACTTCTCATCGGCCGGCGGCTCCGCGGTCAGGCGGTCAGCTCCTCGCTGCAGTCAGCGCACTGCACATCCTCATGCTCACACACAACACAAGGCAAAGGCACGGGCACACACTGTCGGTCGGGGCACTGATCGAGTTTTCACACAGCACTATGTCACTGTCACGGGGACGGGGTCGCGAGACGGGCGGCGTGCGCCAACAACGCCGATGCATTGGCGGCAGTGCGCGCGGTCCCGGGCGCGCAACAGCTGACGGGAGGCGCAGTCCCCCGCCCTCCCCGCCGCGCCCGCGCGCGCAGCCGGTGCGTGCGCCACGTCCCCCCCTCCTCGCTCCGCACCCCACCTCTAATCCATTATTTACGGACGGCCGACCGGTTTCAGGCGCGTTCGTTCTGCCCGCCGCTCCAAGACGATCGTTCAAATTTAATGCCCTTCCTATGTCCGGCCTCTAATGCGATAAGATTACGGTCGTCGAGCTTTGGGACCCGCTGCACTGATCCGAATACATCTTAATAATCAGAAACTCCGAGCCGGAAAACAATATCCATTACACCCAGCTTTACTGGAGGAGTAAATCATGTGCCGAAACGATCAGGACCTCGTTAGGAGTGAGTCAATGACGTGATTGATATGACAGGAGGGCAGGTTAACGAACTCGAGGCAGACGTCGACTCGACGGCACTAAAAGCACTAAAACGCCTATAACCCAGCGAAATATTCTGTTGTAAGCCACAAATACACTCTTGAAGCAGTAAATCAACGTGCCGAACATAAAAATGTTGTAAAAATAGGATTGAAAAAGACATGCCAACTCTTTTCAAGTAACAACTCTGATACAACACATGACGATGAAATGTAACAGGGACGAGCTTGATGCACAGCATAGATACTGTCGACATATACCCACATAAAAACTTTCACGATTGACCCTCGCACAGTCCAAGTTTATCGTAGCATTTATCTCGTTTCCGTGAAAACAATTTAAAAATTCTCAGAGAATAACAATCTAAATAGAGTCTTTAATTTGAAACACCAAGAACTTTAGATAAAAACAACATTCATATTTTGTTTAGCTGGGAACATTTCACTATTTTAATATTTCTTCCCTGGTCATCAATCCTCCATAATGCGTGCTAACTCCAGAGTCCGTTGGATATTACTGACCGGTCACACCTTTGGAGCAGTAAATCAAAATATGCCATCAATCAAAGCTGTTGGATTGAGAAGACAAATTTCTTCTCCACAGGGGAAATAAATAATGGTTCCACAACTGACATTTACTTAGAGGAAAATTCGTAATGAGAGAGAAATAGTATCTCGTCTTCAAGCAACACTTTGGATCTCCAGTTCAGTCGCATGTTCAGTCTCCTGTGTCATAAATAGCAGCTGCAATATCAATAATAGAAAACTTTACTGCTCAGAGCTAGGACCACGAAGGTAATAAAATCTACGCGGGGGGATTGTAAATTTAAAGTCCCGTAATTAGAGCGGAGCCAAAATACGTAATAATACCCAGGAGACCACCACGTCGATTCTCAATCGTCCCCGTTCATTTCTAAGGAGGATTATGTTCTGGGTAAAGGGATAAGACATTAGATACTGTAAAAAGTACATGAAGAGTGTATAGCTCCGATGGGGGTCTGATCAGCCGGAGGGTAGTCTCAGTGTTTCATTACAGAGTTCCCAGTAATATTATCGTCGGGCGAATGGGTCCCGAGATACCTACTTCAAGATCCACTTTCGGCGGACAGCCATAGAAATCACGTAGTTCGCGGAACTTTGTTACCTGTGGTACGGCGGCAGCGCAGCGCGCCAAGGTGAACGCTCGGGCCAAGGACGGGGCGGGCACGGAGGGGGGGTCCGCCTTGCCCCTCGCGTCTCCTCTACCCGGTGCCCGAGTAAAAACGCTCCGAACCTTCGAAGACAGGCGGTGCAACCCAGCAAAAAAAGGGCCCGACGGAACAAATAGAAAACGCTCGCCACAAAAAAAAGAACACAAATAACAGGGGTCTGGGATAACAGAACTAGTTAGTATTTTGTTGGACGTCGTAATAATATTTAGTTCGCATGTCACCTGCGCCTACGCCATGAAGCGGTCACGCACTGAGATGGCGCGTGTTCCTATGATGTAATAGAGAAACGATAAAAAAAATGCCAGCGGAAGAGGTGCGGAACCGGCCCGCCCGACAACGGACCACTAATCACCTGGCACCGGTGCTATAGTTTATACATTCGCAGCTGGAGTTGAAGACTGTCAGAGACTATGATTAGGATATTTATATTCCAGAGGTGCCCATCACAAACTCAATAATTCATGTCTTCTTATCTATTCGTAAAG
Source organism: Agonopterix heracliana (assembly GCA_963693445.1). Lineage (NCBI taxonomy): Eukaryota > Metazoa > Arthropoda > Insecta > Lepidoptera > Depressariidae > Agonopterix > Agonopterix heracliana. The sequence continues at coordinate 3,385,520 of OY856312.1, read as the reverse complement.
CGTATACATTGAACTTTTTCATGCCAAGTAAAGGAACATACAACGATGTAATGTTTAGGTCCTAACATAACAGGTTCCTATATTATAAAAGTATTATAAAAACCTTACATGAAACTTTCGAAAGCCTTAAAATTTATATTTCCTTTATGACAAGAATTAGAAACGATATGGGATATATCAGTTCCTAAATATTGATGAAATGACGATATCAAGCACAATTCATTGGCCCGATAATAATAGGCTTACTATATGGTTTTTCGACGAGTTTTGATGTCTATGTTACATCACCGTTCATAAATAGAATCTCCTGGAGTCACTAGTACTTGCGTACAGCGCGTGCAAGGAGGCGTAACGCTCTGTACTGCTCTATCGTTATGACCGGTGGGCAAGAAAGAAAGGGACGAGGCAGTGTTACAGTTAAGCAGGAACTCTATTTATATGCAAATATAGCCCCGGAGTCGACACCTGTTTGCGTATTCTCGACACTCGCCGCGTCGCTTTGTGGCAACACTGTCTCCTCTGCATCCTTTAGATTACAAACACAATCTAATTTTGCGTTCTACAAAATCATTTTCAAACAGAATTTAGACCCTATCCAACTGGTTTAGAGGTTACAGTTTGAATTCTTCATACGCATCATTATCTTTGTTACCGGTACCTGTACCTTTGTCGCATCCCTCCTGTTTTTCTGTTCGCTTTTTATCTTTTTGTTTTGGGTTACTTTATGAGATTCATTAGGATAAATTAATTACTTAAAGTACCCATTCGTTGAAAATAAAATTTACTCACGTATTCCGAGCGTGTCCCGCAAACGTGTCCACGAAGGCATAATATTAATTCACCATCAATGCAATCTGCCAAATCGTTAAGCACCTGCCAATCAATTCGATAAACTAAGCCCTTTATTCGAAATTCGGGACATATACTTGACTTGTATCGTACTGTCGATAGAAGGATCGACAAAGCCTCGTATTAGAATAAAATATAACAGGAAGGGCACAGCGTCGCTCTCATTTATCACAGGAGATTGCCGTGCACGTTGTGGACGATAAATTGATCGTATTTGTCGCCGGGATTATCGAATTGGTCCGTTCATTGGATGTTCAGTAAGTCAGTTTGCGGTGCAAATCCGGAAAGCTTGAGTAAAGTCATATCTAGCAACTAGTGTATACTATGAACATTTTTCATTGTCCAATTTCATAATCTCCAGTAAAATAATAAGCTTAATGTATTTCCCTTGCGGTTCCTCCGGCGCCACATCTTTCCATTACTGTCACATTTCCCTCCCACATTCCCCCCATATGTGGAGTTGGAGTATTAAAGAGAAGAATTGGAGGGTTCGGGAGCCAGTTCATTTATCATACTCGGACGCTGAATCTGAGTGCGTTTCTATGTACGTCTGCTCGCTGAGATAGCGGCTTGTTTATTTTGTTTACACATGTTACTTCGTTTGCGATGTCTGCGGTAAGCATCGCCTGCAATCCATTTGCAGTGTTAGCCTCATTCATTCACCGTCATTTATAGCTGCCCATTTTCATAAGTGTCGTCTGATTTTGTAATTGCTTAAGGATTTCGAAAGGGACAAGCTTCTCTTTCATTATCCATATTCTGCTTTCATCCCTGGATGTTGTTTATTGGGTCGATGCAAAAACTAACCTCGAAATACACAAGTAAGTGATTTCTGGAGAATGTTTTGGAATTACTCCAATACGACGTAGAAGAAACTCAAGATTTTTTTCTTTTTAATTTAAAATGCAGAAAGTCAACACGACAGATCATTAACCTCACCTATTCGCAGCAGTGTCAACGTCATCGGACTCCGGGGACATGCTAATCTTCCACCTGAGCCGCTATCCGTCAGTCAGGCTTATCGCTCAAAACAATCATATCGTATGGTGGATCCATCGTGCATCGGCCGAGGGATCGACGTCCGCGCCGTCCTTTCGCCCTTTTGGACGATGCCTCTAACTAAGCTGACATACGACGCCATGTTTTATCGAGCTCAGTTTCTTTCGGTTGCAAGATTGGAAAAACTTAAGTAATTATTGAGACAGTTTGAGGAACGTCAGGACAAAAAGTATCAGACTGAAAATATTCAGAACTGCTGTTTTGGTAGTGTTTTCGACAGGGTAATTAACTCAACAAGCACAGGTCCCGTGTGTCGCAAGTTGCATGCAGTGCAATGCAACGCTAACGACCGCCGGTTTATGACACATAATTACATTTTAGACCGGCAATTATCCGTATTACAATGTTTTCCACTTTGATGCATTGAACACGGAGTCTTTGAAGCAAAAAATAAACTCATTAGGACGACGATGACGAGGCAACGCCCAAGTATTTTGTGCAGCGACACGAATTTTAATTGAAGATTTCTTTAATGAAATCGAGCACTCAACTCCAACGTTAATAGACGGGGATTAAATCTCCGCTAACTTCGGAACGAAGTGCTCTCTGCCTCCGTTCGACCTGTAACGCAATAATAAAATCTTGCACTTTGATGTAGGCAGCTAGTCGCTCGCGCCCGCAGTCACGGGCTCGAGAGGGTGGAAAATCACCCGCGGCGGGCGTCTTACACCGAGAGATATCTCTCTGAATTTCAAAGTCAGCGAGGGAGCGTCGCGACGAGAGGCGGCACTAAACTGGAGAGCGACGCCTCGCCTCTCTGACCTACAAACGCCGCTCGACGCTAGTCTTCAATATCCCTTAAATATTTCGTAACGCACTCCTCCCATGCAATATTTATGGGCGAGGGACCTCCGTAGCGATTAGAATGCCGTTTCTTTGGAATATTGAGAGCGTTACTAGCTATTTCGTCTGAAACGTATGGATGTTTGCATATTTTATCATTCGGGCATCAGAAGGAATTTGTGAAAAGGTAGATTATGGGAGACAGTAGGTACATCACGTGCTTCCTTTGTATTGTTGCATGCTATAGCACAATGGTATTGTAGTAATATTGCGTGGACCAAGCCGGTTCGCCCACACGCCGCGCTTTAATGTTAATTAAACCGTCATGCTGAAGCCGTCATTGGCTCCCTTCGCTAGGTGAACTAAACGGCACAATTTTCACTTTTGATTAACATTTCATTGTTAAGCGAGTACATTATGGAAGGTTTATGTTTATTACGTGAAACTGAAAGCATTGTGACTGACTTTCAGAATATTAACGATCTCATTTTACATAACACAACACAAATAATTTTACGTAATAGAACTTGTCGTGTGGTTTTGGCTTAGAATATCCCCATCCGACATCCCCATATCCACATTTTCTTCCGTGAGTAATAGATAAGGTTCCTTATGCAGAGTTTTGATGGCCGAAAGGATAGCCACCTCAACACTTCACAAATCATATCTACAAATCAATGTGAACCTTTTTAAATATTATTGGTAGCTGAAACTAAGTTTGAACAGCAAAAACCAAAAAACATCTAAAAACCATATCTTTAGTGTCTTATACCTACAAAGTGTAAACTTAAATGCGTTACATACTTTATGGAGTGCTTCAGACCATCAAACTGAGCAACTTTTACTATGGGACCAAAACGTTGATATCGCCAAAAAAGCTTAGCTATTGACATTTTCTATGGAAAACCAGAATTATTTTCGTGATGTCGGCTCCATAGTGAAAGTTGTTCAGTTTCATGGTCTGAAGAACCCCCTTTGATACGTAACGCATTTAATTGTACACCCTGTATACGTAGGCTGATGATGAAGTTTTATAAGAAACTATAGTGTTTACCCGCGACTTCCTCCGCACAAATTATATACCAGATTTTAAATCCCATCATAAGCTATCAAACAAAAAAGTTTCATCAAAATCGGTTCAGTAGTTTTTGCGTGATGCGCGACCAAACAAACATATAGCATAGCATATGCTCACGACTATATTCCCCGGGGGGACCAAACAAACAGACAGACAAAATTTCTAATAAAGGTTGATTTCGAGTCAGGGATATCTAAAAACCATATCGTAATCTTTTTTTTGTATATATCTTCAATGTACAGACACATGTATCTTCAATGTAATGTACACACTTCAGTTACAGTTTTATAATAGTTTAGATAACAACTAAAAACCCATGAGACGGTCTTTAGAAGATGAATAGAATGCTAAAAGAGCACGAGACAGAGACAGGAAGGCGTGGATCGAGACGACAACGCGGCGACGCCGTCAATTTACCAATCAATCGGCTCGGCCACTGTCCGCCAGTCTCTAGTTGTTATTGATGACAGTGGGTTACAAGGGAAGTCGCCATTATACTAGGGTCAAACGACGTCTGAAACTATGGAGATAACAGCCTAAACCACTGAAGAAAGAAACATAAATTTGGAATACATAGGTACCTACTCTACAGACCATGTATAGTGCACCACTTAGAAAGTATTCTCATAAATCCAAAATCGGACGAAATCATCTGGCAAAAGCTAGTTGAAGATAAAGTTTAAATGAAATAGTGAAAAAGAGAAGAACACGAAAGCCACTAGAACCTGAAAAAACATTGCAATAATCGAGTAGAAAATAAGCAGGAGCCAATTAGCGGATTGAAAATAACAAGAGAGAGAAGGAATTACTTTGGGTAGTATAAAATAGTTTTAACAAAGAAGAGAAGACAGCTCGCGATAAAATTGGGTTAAAAAGGATTTAGTGTTCGTTTAAATCAGAAAATAGTCAGACAGCGTATTTGCTTCCAAATTTGCTGAAAAACACGACGTTAATACGGTTGTAGATATAATTATTCAGAATGAAAGTTTTCATATTTTAAGGAACTGTGCTGTTAATTTGTTAACGTTGAGATTTTCTACAGATGCTAATTGGGTTATGTGACAATAAACTATTAAGCATAAACTGTATGACCTGTTTTATTTGATAATACCTTCCCCTTTTGGTACCAATGTTTCTACTTTCACGGGCCAGGTATTCAAATTCATACTTATACTTAAAAAGACAAAGTAGGTATTCTGTGGCAAGACATTAGATTTAGTGGCAATGGATTTCAATACAAAGAAACATCCCTAAAATCTGGAGAGTCATCAAAATTGCAAACGCTTTCTGTAACGTCGATTTATGCCTAAATCTAAACTAAGATTTTCTGATTTCCGGATATAATCCTATTCGTATGGGAACAGAAACATTTTTAGTTGAGAAACTCTTTGTGTATACAGCTTTTTGTTAGCATTCGAGGCAAGCACAAACATTTGTATTAATTAATGCTAATGAGTCTGACCACAGACAGCTCGTACACAATACAAAACATAGCTTAAAATAAAGCTATAGCAAATAATAAATCTCTCGTCGCATTATACGAAGTGAAGCGACAAAAACGATGTTAGCGATGTCACTTTCATCCCATTCTCGGTGGGGTGGATAAGTAAATGGATTTCGACGACGTTCTTTCCCTTTTTGGATATGAAATTATTAGTAGCTGAGAAAGGATTTATTTTTAGATAATGTTTAGGCAGTAAACGCCCTTCTTTAAGAATTTCTCTTCAGCTTTTTTTGTTAGTCTGTATATTACTGTTTTTTAAGGATCCAGGGTTGAACGATTTTGGCCAACTCTCTTGCGTTCGACAGACAGCCATACAATATTTCTTTCGTAAGTAAGGTCCAAGAAAGAAAAGGAATGCTGGTAATCTATATGAATAAAACTGACATGGTATTCGATGGCAAACGCATTACGCTTGAGAATGACTAGACAGATTTGGCAAATGTTCTCAATAGTCCAAATACTGTTTTTAGGGCTGAAACGGCGAAGTGTATGTCGGGAAAAAGGCGCATTGCAACGCATACCTGGCACAGCTAGTTAAAAATAAAATTAATGTCCACTATGTAGCAGTAGGTAGGTACATAAACATAATTAAAGAGAAAAACATCAAACGGAATCAAACGTCAGCGACGGGAGAGGAGAACAAGGGCGGTGAAACTCCCATTAAACGTAATTGTTGCTTGCACGTATGTTCGCATATTTGTATGTACACCTATGCTAGTATGAGTGTAATAATGGAGACGGGCCGCCAAAGCTGCGGGCCCGACGATGGGCCGGAAGTGTTCTCTCGTCTACTGCCCTATTTATAAACCGCATTGTATCTACGTTACGTTGTGAACCACGGTTATGTATAGGAGTTGTAATTAGCGAGAGATGGGATCCGGGTCGAAGGACCAGTTTTATCCTTTTAGCCTATCCGGCTACGGATGAAAGGACCGAGAAATTCGCTGTATTACACTGTTCATTGGAAACACACATTCGGTCGGAATTAAGTTATTTTCATTCCTGCATTGGTGCAACTGCTCTCTTATCATATCGTTGGTATTTATAGCAAACTTTCTGATAACCCCAATAGGGATTATTTTCGTGAGGATTTGAATTAATTAATTACAAGATATTTTACTGGAAAACATCGGAAGTCAATTATTCCGTTTATTAATAGGTATTCAACTGAAAGATTGATTTATTACAGAGTTTCTCAAAGTGGGGTACGCGTACCCCTAGGGTACGCCAGTTGGTCGTACGTAGGGGGTACGTGGAAAGATTACAATTGTTATAATAAAGGCCCAGGGCAATAAATACAAGCGTCAAACTTGGTTTGATTATAGCGCGAACTCTAAAGTAAAACAAATCGTGTCGTAACTCGTAATACGGAAACCTCGGTGATCGTGTCGATTCACCTGTTTTTTCTTATTTTCGTAAGGTATACAGGGTCCAACTTAATATGCTGACACTTTTTTAAGGGCATGATCTGACCATCTAACTGAACAACTTTCTCTATGGGACCAACATCGAAATCGCGAAAAAAAAATCTGCTGTCCCATACATTTGGCTCAAGTTGGTTTGCAGTTTAGTATGGAACAACAGATTTTTTTTTCGCGATTTCGATATTGGTTCCATAGAGAAAGTTTTTCAGATTGACGGTCTGATCATCTCCTTAAAAAAGTGTCAGCATATTAAGAAGGACCCTATACGCAGGCTGCTAGGTAATTTAATGAAGGTTCTTGGGGCTGTAAGTTTGAGAAACCCTGATTTATTATATTATGGTCATTACATCGTTTTAAACGTCAAAGACTTGATTAAACTGTCTGAATATTTATAAAATTGCATATGAAATAATTTAAATTATATCGAATATGCATAACAATATTTAAATTACGTATTTACATGTTACGACAATTTATGAACTAATTTACATACTGTGGCTGCACTACATAAATATTTCTTATTTCGTATCGAACGAACCCCTTTTGAAAGGTATCCAATTTGATAAATATTTAAAGCGTGTAAACGCAGCCGGGCTCTGTAATTCAATTCAACTAGTATAGAGTTTCATATTGACATACCCATTAGTTCTATTCAAGATCAGGTAACGTACTTACCTGCAATCATAGTTCAAGGAAAAAGTGTTTTTAAAGCTCCATTGTCCGAGATAATAAAATCCTCAGAAAAAACACAATAAAAATGGAATAATCCAGTGTTTTCTGCTTAAAAAACCTCGGGTGAAGTTACATTTGCAGGTAGTAAGAAGTTAAAATACCAACACTTCAGTACCTAAAGCACAAATCTTTATCGTGAATGGCTTGAAGTTAGCTGCGAGTCGTCAACAAAATCGTTATGATACAAAAGATCGTTTCCCAATAGACAACGTGCGTTAGATCACCCAAAAATGGTACGTGCATGCGTACTGTTATTTTGAGCGCTTAAAATATCACCATCAGCTTACATTTACGTCCCACTGCAGGGATAGGCCTGGCCTACCCTCAACTCAAGAAGGGTGAATGGGCTTAATAATATGTAGGTAATTTCTTTTAAAAAACCTCTTCAAAAATAAGGTCGCCCTTTTTTGAACTTGTGTGATATGCTGTATTCATCTGTATTTCCGTGTGTATAAAACTTATTTATTTTAGTTCCTGACGTAACCAAATGAAACGTGAGTTAAAGCGACAAACAAATTACCACGAATTGTAATTCATAAGTCGAATATCCGTTTCCTGTTAAATTGGTGATATTTGCATACTTAGCCTATACAATGCTTTTATATGCAAGGAGACAGGTCATTGAGGGTTAGTTACCTGTATAAGCTGTTGAAATTAACAATAATGTAGGTATGCTCTCCAATAATGGACAACATTACATGTTATCACCAATTTTATTGAATAAATAAAAAATATGGTTAAAAATAAGCAATAGGTACCTATGTACGTATAATTTTCTCGATATTATTTTATTCATTATTAATTAATTTCTATTTTAATGAATTTTGATTTTTTGAAGTAAAAAAGTACTTAATTGTTACCTTGGCCGGAAAGATGATTAAGTTTCAGAGAAATATAAAAGAAATGTGAAATGATGATTTGATTCAGATTCAGACAAAGGAAATGCTGAAATTCAGCTAAATGAAATTTTTCAGTAGGTATTTTTCAAATAACTCGAGAAATTATAGATAGGAAAATCTGTTAATTATTAATAATATTATAAAAGCTTTTTATGAAATAATCTCCGAACGATTTAAGAATTTTGGTACCTTTCCTGAAATGAAATGTTGTCCATTGATACAAGAAAATAAAACATGGAAAGCTGAACCATCAACTTTCCCACAGGTGCTTCGGAATAATGTACTATATCCTTCTATATAGATTGGCTTTCATCAAATCACCATATCCTAAGCTACATGCGTGATTGTAAGTAGAGGCACGTAGCATCGCCTTTGATCCCCGTACGTTATATGCAAAGCCATCAATAGTTAGTTGTGAGACGAGAGAGTTGTCGTTTCTGTTCAATTGGCTGGACTACGTAGTCACTACAACCTCTATATGATTTAAGCACTAAAGAATAAAGGGGAAAGTAAGGGGGTGTGTGGGCTTCTAGAACAGTGATCGCTTCTTCTCCACAAATACATATTGGAGACTGTCACTCAGATTAATGCTTCATCATATCAGCCGATAAACGTCCACTGCTGGACATAGACCTCCCCAAAAATGGGGGGACTTGCCATAATCGCCACGCTTGGCAGGCGGGTTGGCGATTAATTAAGATTAATGCTTAACCTACCTTTATTTGGAGAAGACACTAAATACTACTCACCGTGTTTTAAACAATTAAAATCCCGAAACTATTATATTTTGAAAAGTACAAAGGAAGATTCATTTGAGCATCACCCCAGATACCTAGAAGCGGTACCAGAAGCCGTAGCATGTTACACGGTCGTGATACGTTGTCGTTCGTTCATAGAAAGAGAGCGAAGGTGTGATAGCGCTATATCCCGGTGCCATGCTAGTCTAGCTAGAATCTCGACGTTAGCCAACCTTTATACGATGAAAGATCATACTTCCATTTAGGGTGTACTACTTGAGTCGTTCAAGACAATCATCTTTTGAAATAGATGAATCGACATCAAGAGCGCTTTTGAAATTCTGTTTGCGCCAATATCGTTTTAACGACAGACGTGATTGATGTAAATGTTCAAGAAGAAGAATTGAAAGAAGAATCTTACTTAGTGCACGGATTATATAAGAGTCCTTAGGGACAAATCTGGGATCAATGTACTGCAACGCGAAAGACAGACAAAGCGGAAGAACAGAATGTGTAAAGTTTAAAGAATTTCTAGCCGAAAGGGTGTGATGATTAGCAGCCACACCCTTTTGACGTGATACCCTTATATAAAGCAGAATTGTGGTAAATACATTAACGAAGAAAAGCGTTTCGCTTTAAAAAAAACCCCTGCTTTTCTGCGTAGTCTTCCGTTAGTCGCGGTGCGGTAACTCTGCCGCGAATAATAACATGTTTACAATTCTAGTTTTACAGTAGAACCAGCAGAAGTGCGCATTGGAGCGAAGAAACGGCTTGGTGCAAAAAAGATAAGGAGTTTGAATCGTTTTGCAATTTGGATAATTGCTATTGTACGTTCCAGCCCTACCTACAGGTGTATATCGATCGATATTATTTATTAAGTATAAATTTAATGGCATAAGCCTCAACAACTATGATCATATTATAAATCTGCAATTGACTTTGTTGTAATATAATCTAGTTCTAAACCAAACGTTTTTAAATACTAACTATATTTTAAGGGTGTATTCATACTAGGGTTTTCGATTTCCCGGACTTTTTGGGTTCCCGGGAATCAGGAATGATTTTTCTTTATTCCCGGGAATTCCCGGGTACCCGGGAATCTTCGAAATATTAGAAAAACGTTAGTATTTCACGAGAGAAATAGATTTTTTTCTTTGATTTTGCTTTTATAGCCAGGAAAACTAAGTAAAAAGCCAACTTCTAAATTTTTTAACCATCTGAAGAATCAAATTTATTTATATTTTAATTACGATGTTTCAATTTTATCATTCGCTTGTTGTTAATTTAAAGTTATTTAAAAGCAATTTTATTAAATACTTTAATAATCAGTATGTTTAGAACATACTGAACCGAGGAAAAAAAACGGCCGTACATTTATTTCGATGCTCTTAAAAGTTGAATGATTAGAACCTATGAAAGTACTCTATAAAAAATAGCTGGCTTTTGTAGTTTATAGGAGTAGCACTTTTTTGATTTAGGCTTTATTTATTGAGAAATTTTTAATATTATGATGAGGGATGAGGTTTAAATAAATGAAACATTTTTAACTGGTTCTAGGGAATCCAATCCCGCATAAGCGGGATCCCGCAGATGCGGGATCCCGCACCTTTTTTGCGGGATTACAAATGCGGGATTACTCATGCGGGATCCCGCACGTTTGCGGGATTGCATTTTTTTAAAGAAAAATCGGCCTAGAGCATGTCGGACTCGCACATGATAGGGTTCTGTAGCCATTGCATGATTATAATAAGAAGAAAAGTATTAATCTTTTAATTTTTATCATACTAAGAGACAATTTTAACTTAGAGCGCAGATATTTCGAGACAGAATCGTAACAGCGATTTAGTTTTTATGAGAGTTTTGTTCCATTTGACAAGATTTACCCAAAGACACCTCACTCGATGTATGAAAAAAGATTTTTTTTCAACGCCCTTTTTGTTGTTCGGGATCAATGCGTCGAAAAAAATGGGTTACTGTATCTATCTTCATGGCAAATTTCGAGTCAATATCAATAGGTGCTAAAATGAGCGAGTAAATGAGGTGGGGCATACAGACAGACAGACGGATAGAATTGATGACAGTAGAAGGGTTCCTTGTTTGACTATGGAACCCTAAAAATGGGCTCAGACTACGTTCTGCTTTTTTGTTAGACCCCCAGCACAACAGCGTCATGAATAAGTTATTTAACAACTTTACTATATAATTTGAATGGGTTTTTTTTTCTGTTTTTAGCATACAGCTTCCTTGAATTTATATTTTGTGTTGTGTGAATCCTGTATTGGAATTCGGAACAATGTCAGTTCAAGTATTACCAATCATTTCTTTAAAAGTATTATCAGAAAAAACATAAGCCTCCTTCTGTCGCATTCGGGTAAAAATAAGCTGATTTTACGTTTATAGAATGACGCGTTTTAATTTTTAAAAAAGTGGTTCAAAGACACTGGAAGGATAGCGTTACAATCGTACCAATTTATACGATTGTAACGCCATCCTTCCAGTGTCTTTGAACCTTTTTTTTTTAGCTGTCAGATCGAAAGTGTTCAGTGTTTTTTTGTTCCCTGATTTTAGGGAGCAACTTGTTACTTCGTTCATAGGATTATGAAGGTTATCATGTGAAAGACGTTTTGATACTTCCAATTAATTGATTTTTTGTTCATTTTACATATAACAAACTAACATTTTCATTGCTATAGCGTATTTATTGGTAGTGAACAATTTATCCATTGGCAACACCATCTGTCAGACTTGATGCGAACCATAGACAAACGGCACTTTTACTGTCAATATGACAGGATTAGGAGTAATTTTAACATAGCCGTCTAATGATTTTTCGATTTACTACTATCTTGGAAAACGCCTCATTGACTAATAGTAATGAGTAATAAAGCTACTTAGTAATTATATTTAAATTTACTTCTCCTTATTTCATTTTTACTACTTAAAACACAAAAAAGTTAAAAAAAACTCAATCCCGCAAGTCCCGCGGGATCCGCGGGATTATTGACCACAATCCCGCAGGCATGCGGGATCGCGTTTTTAGTGCGGGATTGGATTCCCTAACTGGTTCTTATCTGGTATTTGGAATATTTGAGTTCGCTATTTTAGCAGTATTTCTGAAGAATAACTGTCTGCGAATCTCCAGTCATCTCGTGATTATGACTGTCGTCACACTGCCGAAATATCGGGAACTCAAAATATATAAGTACCTACTAAAAACACGTTAAGAACCAGTTAAAATGGTTTGCTTCATGTTTTTTTTTAGTTATAAATTGTTTATATACTCGTATCTAGTTTACATTTAATTTTGGTTTAAATAATATCCGCGTATATCTTAAAACTGTAGGTATTAATTATCTACCTACTTCAATATTTTTGACATCTTTAAAACTGTATAATAAAGCACTTGAAAATTTTTAAAAACAATAACAAAAAACAATTAATAGCATCATCATTATCATGGACCTATAGGTACACGTCCCACTGCCGGGCACAGGCTACCATCAGAGAGTATGTATGGGCGTCAGTCCACCACACGTGCCCAGTGCGGATGCTTGACTAGGCTTGACTGATAAATAGGGCGTTGTAAATAAGATCTAAATGTTACTGCATGTTTTTTAAGGTCTTATTACTGAACATTTTCAATTTTAAAGAATTCCCGGGATCCCGAGAATTCAGCAATATTTTTCCCGTGTAAGGAAAAGGCTGAATTCCCGGGAATTCCCGGTCCCGGGAGCCCGGGAAAAAAACCCTAATTCATACAATGAAACTAAACTTCTTTCTCAAAGGAACATGGGTTCATAAAAAGAGAAAACCATTTTTGAACCTCCCTACAATCGATTGGCTGATTGATTCGCACTAAAGGGAGATAAAAAAAAGTCGTTTTCCGACCCATGTTCCTTAGGGAAAGGTAAGCTGTTAAATTTCTTTGTCTGAATACACCATTAAAATTTTGTCAGTAATTAAAAACTGTGTTGGTATGTAAATAGGTATAGTAGATTACACGCCGAGGGCAGGAAAGTAAGAAAGGTCTCAGATCTCATGTAATTGTAGACTGAGGCGAAGCCGATCTCTTATTTTCTGCCCGAGGTTAGTATACTATTTTTCCGACGACGGAGGTGGAAAGCGGCAATTTCGTTTAGCGCAGCGGGACGACAATTGACGCATTCCGTCCGGAGGAGAGAAAATGTTATTTACTACTTATTCTTGTAATAAGCTGTATTTATGAAAAATAAACAAAATCAAAGATGATTTCAAGATTTTCAAGAAGCGTTTCTTACCAGTCTATTACTTTTTCAAACAACCTAGAAGATTGTTGTCGTTATGCAAATAGCAATAGCGTTCAAAATCCCGCATTCTTTGCACACTGCAGTTGAATGTACCCCGTACGGACAGAGCAACCAACCGGTCTCGTAACCCGACCACCGGTGGTCACCGCTGGCCAGGCCAGGGTTCGTGTTCGAGGAAGCGGCTCTTTCCCACGGGGCTCGCGCATGCGCCGATCCCACCGCAGATAGCGTACGACGAATAGGACACGCTTACCTGTGGACAAAGACGTGCTATGTTAATTGTGTTGATTAGGAAGGAAACGTTGTTATTCTGAGCAATACTAAAACATGAAAAAAATATCTTTGACCAATGTAAACTGGAAATAAACGATCAAGATTGCTCAACGCATTAGGTCACTGTACTTAACGCTGTTTCTTTTTTGTCCATGTTTGACTTTACAAGAAAGACTTGCGTACAGGGTGAAAAATTATTTTCACCTCACAAGCTCGGAAAGAATCTGTTTATCATTCGAAATCTGAGTGCAAAAGTGCATTTTATCCGCTAGCGTGGAAAGAGTTTTTAAAATTCGAATCTCTATTCAATATTTTTCTATTCCGCATTATTGCGCCAAAACATCGCCAAAATGGTTTTTTTTCTTTTTTTTTCTTCATCCAGCCAGCATTTTCCTCGCCATTGTGAGGTGAAAAGTTGTGTGTTGCGCTCGGCAGCAAAGTTATTCTGCGTCTCGTACCTTTGAAACCTTCGTCGCGCTCAGGATTCGCTCGTGGTTCAATCTTAGAATCCTTCGCTTGCTCAGGTTTCAATACAAGTACTCGCGCCAAAAAGCAACTTTGCAGCCTAGCATAACAAATAACTATTATTTATCTTTATTGGTTATCATCTTATCATAACAAACAGCAAAATACTGAATTTCTTACAACATTTTAATTTTACAACGCCAATTACATGATATTACATACAGGGTCCAATTTAATATGCCGAAGCTTTTTTATGGGGATGATCAGACCGTCAAACTGACTACAACAACATTTTAATTTTACAACGCCAATTACATGATATTACATACAGGGTCCAATTTAATATGCCGAAGCTTTTTTATGGGGATGATCAGACCGTCAAACTGAACAACTTTCTCTATGGCACCAATCAGCTGGCCAAAAATCAGCTGTCCCATACAAAACTGCAAACCTACTCGAGCCAAATGTACCTATATGGGACAGCAGATTTTTTTTCTCGATTTCGATGTTGGTCCCATAGAGAAAGTTGTTCAGTTTGATGGTCTGATCATATTATTGATTTTAAACATGTTGCAGCCATGTTGTGCTATTTCGAATCAAATTAAAGATTGAAAAATTTGTCTCGGGCGGGACTTGAACCCGCACTCCCCTTAAGACGTGGATTGAAAATTTCGTTCTCTGGGCAGTGGGCTCGGTGGTGTAATTGGTTAGCACGTTTCCCCGGTTTGGAAGAGTGCGGGTTCAAGTCCCGCCCGATTCAATCTTTAATTTGGTCTGATCATAGTCATAAAAATAATTCGTCGGAATCGTCACACAAAATCTTACCATTTAACAATGCATTTCCGACGCTAAAGATTAAGTCGTGAGACGCAATATTATGCAGGTCCCGAGAGTCAGGCAACCGCAGGAAGTCAAAGGATAAGGATAGTCGCTCCACACGTTCCGCCTAAGGTTAACGTTCTCACATGTAAACTGCATCGAGTCAGTTCCGCGAACCAGACATCTACTCTGTCTGCTCCTCCACCTAACTTCCTATACCCCACATATCTATCAGCGTTAGGTGAACATCAAAGGCGCCGTTACGTTAGGGCCATAACTTGAGCGGTTGAAAGGGCTAAGCTTGCAAGTTTATGTCCATATTAAATCGAGTTACGTACGCTATTGCTGGTTATTAAATCCGATAATTTGTTTGAAATCAGACTAGTACCTAATTCTCATAAACCGTTACTTTGAACATACTTTACTACCAATAATGATTAGATAAAAACCTGGTTCGCTAGTTTTACAGACCAAGTCTCTATTCGGTCTGGAGTTCAAGAAATATTCAATTCTGCGCCCTGACACAAATTACTTACTACGTAACAGATACATCACTACCTTAGAAAACGAAAAATTCGTTCGTTTTAATTACCTAATGCCAGACGGTACACGCAAAGATGTACCTAGTGAAGCTTGCCACAGCGTTGTTATTATCTCGTACAGCGCGCGTTATGTGACGTTGCCGGGAGTGGCAGAAATCAAGCAAGCGAATCGCTTACGATGCGCCAAACTGTAGGTACCTACTTATCTCGTTACCTACAGCCTACGGAGGCCTGGCCAAGATTTAAAGTTTCACCCTTAGAATCCCAGGGGATGGTAACATTTCGTATGCGCCTTCTATTATCGTTCATGACATATAAACTCTACTCAATCAAAACATACCCTTAACTGAATTCAGCTGCGAACAACCAATGGTATAACCACAGTATTACCTACTATTAGGCTTACAGTATGGCAACGCTCTTGATAGCGGGCGACGTCGCTGTAAGTAGGTAAGTACTTAAGTTGTCATGCGTGTGTCATGATGTCTATCCAGACATCTTCACACAGATCTCAGGATGATCAGCGCCGCCCGCTTTCCCGCTAGGCCTCCTCCGTTGCTCTACGAAAGTATATCCGTTGCCGTACTGTAAGGACTATAGTTATACTGTGATATAACTTTGAATGTGACATAATCAAGGACATAGAACCGCGTATCGCCTATTTCGAGGCTATATGGAACGGCACGGTCGCAGGAAGCGAGGCGCGTAGGCGGACGTTTAATACGGGCGGGTGAGGAAACGTTGCGTCCGGCACACAGCCGAGTGCCGAACATCGGAGCTTGTTGGCCAAGTTAAAACTGATATGGAGCTATTTTGCGGTGACCGAGCTTTTGGGGTTACCTACGCTTGTTTTGTTTTCGGATGGTTGCTAAAGAACACGAGATTGGTAACAAAGTCAATGCTGATGGTTTTTTAAGAGGATGATCACACCATCAAACTGATCAACTTTCTTTATGGGACCAACATCGAAATAGTGAATAAAAATCTGCTGTCTCATACATTTGGGTTGAATGGAATTGTAGTGTTGTGTGAAAAAGCTGATTTTTTTTTCAATTCGTAATTGGTCCCGTATTGAAAGTTGTCCAGTTTGCCGGTCTGATCATTTTCTTAAAAACCATCAGCATATAAGAAGGACCCTGGATTATTGTAACGATGATACGTGTCAGTTTCTAGATCTAAGGATATCACTGGTGTTAAGGAATCATGAAGAACAACACCGCATTATTTAACAAATAGACTTAACAAGCTCCGACTATCCATTATTACTGCACATTGTCCCCTGATTATCAGCTCAATGTTTGGAATTCATTTCACTCAGTTTACTACATTTTCCATATTCCACGAACCGTAGTCCATGCATCGAAACAAAAGCACAATCGCACCACGTGTTCTAGCTCATCTGTTATTGTTGCGCATACCACGAATCCCGTTTGAAAGCCCTCATTGTACCTTTGTTCGTTCCTGTAAACACTGAACATCGAATGTTTGGAAACTCGGTGATGTTGAAGAGGAATTACTGGTTAATTAAAAGCAATCATAACATTTGTCGGGCTCTGGCACTAGGGGCGTAGGACGAAGGCTATAAAATAAACATTAAGGAACGCGGCGGCGGCGTTGCCGCTCCGATCAGGCACAGACGCGGCGCGGGCGCAACGCACATAATGCTCTCGAGATCGACTGCAACAGCTGTTTGTACCTGAGGATGGATGTTTGTTTGCTGAGTCCGTAGGCAAACTAATTCAGTAGAGAAACTGCCGTCTTCGCTGACTATATTTCTTTTAAAATGTACGCTGCGGCTTATAAAGTTTGCTTGTGGTACAATTACGTATACTATGGCGCTGTCCTCGAGCCTCCCTCGAGAACGTCACTTTTCTCGACGATGAAAGAGAGTAATCGATCCGCATGAAATTGATCCTCGCGATCCGCAGCAGTGTGCTTCGGGCACGAACTCTGCACGTATAACTATAGATGTGTGTAGCTACATTTGTGTGTCGAGCGCCCCCCGTGTGATCGCGAGGGGATACTTAATCCCCTGTCTATTTCAAACACGTTTTACCTCATTCGTTTCGCGTACAAAAAACTCTTATTAGATTTACTAGCCCCGCTCGATCGATAAACTGGCTGTTTTGATTTGACAGTTCCAGATTAGGGGGAAAACGTTAGTGTCACCGTGTTCATTTGGCCATCTGGTGAAATTGTTAAATTGATATTGATCAAAACAATTAGAGGAAGAAATATTGGCTCAACAAAAACGGTCAATCGAATAAAAATGCATTTCTGTTTACTGGTAATTGAAATTATTTCTCGGTCATGATCTTGGATAACATGACATGGACATTAAGCCGATTTTGGCCTCAAGATCCAGAATCTAAAGAAGTCGGTCTTCTTTTCGTGTCCATGGTTCTAAGATTGTTTCTATTTTAGTAGTATTTGTGTTTATTCGTTTTTAGGAACAAGATCTATAATCGCTGAACATTTATGTATAATTAGAAAGCAAAATTATCCGTGATCGATTCCGAATACCCAGACAATTCTGTCAGCCAGCCAAAGAGCTCAGAAACGAATGCAATCTTTTGTATTATTATTTCGGGCGACAGACGTAAACGCGAAGGCCCCCGCAGTTCCCGCAGTGTAATCGTAATGGACAATTATTTCGGCAGTCGGCGGTCACACGCGTGGCTCGTGCGCATTATTACAGGGAGAGTGCGCGTGTCGGAGGAGAGGAGTGTGGTGTGAAACAAGAGCGAACACGGCTTTTATTACTGTCCAGAATAATTCTAAACGCAGATGTTTTTGATTGATTGGCTGCTAGATTACCTCCAATTCATGGTTAACCTACGCTGGGTGATTTTATAAACAATTTCAAAAATTTTCAGTTTAGACCATCAAACTGAACAACTTTTGCATTGGGAGCAAACCGGAAATCGTAAAAAAAATTGTCTGTTTCATACCGACATTTGAGTAGTCGAGTAGGCATTGCAGTGAATGGTTCGATATGAACTCGACGTCAATCTTCATGGCAGAAGTCTCCAGGGACGGAAATTCCGAATAGCCAACCTCCGATAGGAGATGGCACTACAAGAAGAACAAGGCATTGCAGTTTGGTATGGAACAGCCATAGATAAATGGAACAGCATATTTTTTTGGGATTTCAGGTTTGCTCCCATAGCAAAAGTTGTTCAGTTTGATGGACTGAACCACTTCTGAAAATTTGGAAAGTGTTTCCAAAATCACCTCTAGTATTAAATTTACTCTTCAAGCTTCGATATTCAACAATCGTAATAAAAGGATCCTAGCTCAGATTTTTCATGGGAACTCCATTCAATGAAACACGCGTAGTAGGTATATTTAATCTGGGTTACACATAGTTATCATTATCACACATTTTATCGCATAGTTCAGTTACCGCAGTTTCCGCAGCGCAATCAATCAACACAACACTTCCGCGTTCTTCGGTCACACGATACATGGAATATATACCCAATTAATATGTTTAAAGAGATATTTTGCTGTCCTATCTCTACTCTAGCCAAGTCAAGAGAGCTGCAGCACCCACTCTAAAGTCTTCTTCACCTTTGATACTTTAGCTGTCATTTCATACAAATGGGAAACATATAAGAAGATGTGTGCGATACTGAGTGTATGGTGAGGTTTTATAGGATCAGAGTAGACGATGCGCCCTGGATTTGCCTTCCCCATTGGGAAAGAGGCGTGACGTTTTATAGATAGATGGCGAATATAATTTCATAACCCCCGATGGTATTTTTGCATCCAGATATCATCATCTTAGGAGCTGCGCTCTTGTCGGTGGAGCATTCTCCAATCCAGCCTCCAGATAAATGGACGATAATTCTGGATTTATTGGTAACGTTTCTAAATAAAATCCAAGGGAGTTAGCAGTATTATCGCCGAGAAGCATAGTTTGCGCCACACTCGCAGGTCGATAAGGCCATGTGTGCCCCTGCGGGAGTCCCCCTCCCCCCGCACCCCACTCCGGCTATTTTCATTTATCACTCGCACGATACAATACAACGAGATGGTTAACCTCTCTGTCGATCACTATCCAGTGTGACACTAGATCGAGAAGATATTCGATTTATTAATATTGAAGTGATACAATTTAAAAAAAAAACTATTACTTATTAAGTATCTGCAATTGATTCGGTTGAAGTAGACGGGGTGTTTTATTATCTACACGAAATTATGTCTGTTTGTCCGAGTATCAAGTCAAACTACAGGACCGATTTTGATAAAAACTATTTGTATCTAAATGGTGACCACTATCTTAAAAACTGGTAAGTAGGTATATCTTTTATCTCGATGCAGATGACGGAAAAATAAAGTAGGTATAATTTATTTACAAGTTCGTGTTTTATCCGACTTCAAAATAGGATCTGGTCATCAAGTGGAATGTAATGTTGTGGTGTGTGTGTAATGAAAAAATGTGGTATTTTTATTTTACTGTTTTAATAACAGTCGCGTATGTAAAAACCCCGACATCAGACCATCAAAGAATTCGAAGAGTACTGAAATATTAAATAGTAATAGGTACCTAGGTAATTGCTATAATTTTCCAAACACAGCACAAATAGACAAGGACCGTAATGTGAGAATGAGAAATAATTTACAGAACTAAAAACCGCACATCATTTATCAGAGCAAAATATTCCATGTTAATTCACGATGAAATATTATCCCCTGAATTATTCAGTGGTTTCAATTACGACGAAAACCAACACGCTCCTTTCAAAGAAAAACATTAAAAATTGCAGTGAAATTGGTAAGATAATCCTTCTACAGAACCAGGTAAAGTCTTTATCACTATAGTAACAATATCTATCTCTAATGTAGGGCTCAGCATTGTAAAGAAGATTCCAGGAGAAAAGATAACAGATTCGGGAAGTAAAACCAAAATCTTAATCCCCTACCCATAAGGTCTAAATTCAATCGAAGTTTCGAAATTTGTTGTTAGCAAGAAATCAACTCTATCACAAGGTATTAAGATCTTTATATTTTTTTGCCTTAGTTTACAGTCAACGCATAGGGATGAAGGACGAAGGGGAGGAAGGGGCAAAGAGGACGAGGCCAGTGAAACTAAAAATAGACGCGGAGACACCACGCCTCTTCTGAACACCCGCAT
Source organism: Agonopterix heracliana (assembly GCA_963693445.1). Taxonomy (NCBI): domain Eukaryota; kingdom Metazoa; phylum Arthropoda; class Insecta; order Lepidoptera; family Depressariidae; genus Agonopterix; species Agonopterix heracliana. Next base: position 3,364,930 of record OY856312.1, on the reverse strand, counting down.
CTTTTCCGGGGACGATGCCGAAATCTGGAATGACTCGAAAGTCCGACACATAAAGAACAAATTCCAATGAAGTTGATATTTGGTTTAATTTGACGGAGGAAAATGTTATGTTTGTATTAATAAGCCCACGGACTGCCATCGAAGGCATCTGTCAAAACAATATGCACAGGAAACAATAAACTGCTGCAACTAAATTATTTTAGTATCAATGACGTTGACACAGTAAAGTTTAAGTAGTTTAATATTTATAGTATCAACAATTCACTCAAAAACAGTTAAATTTTGTTCGTGTTTGGTGGAAACCGATGAGCAGGCCGGACAAAAAAATTCTGATGCATTTAATTTGTAAACAAGATCTAAATATAAAAGGTTTTTTTGTAACTGAACTGGTTTTAAAAATGTAATACTTAGCCCGCTCGCTGTCCTCCTGATGGGCAACTTAAATATTTGGGTATTATTTCCGAGACATTACCTTTATTGACGCTGTTTTAATGCATAATTATCTGACAGGTCGTTGTTTTTCTAGGAATGTAAATAAAAATGCCATTCAGTCAAAGGTTCAAAACTAATGTTTAATTATTTTGTACCTTTTATAAAATTATTATACATAACATCTCTAAAAACAGTTTCAAACTAAGTCACCCAAAAACAACAACTAACTACATAACAGTAATAAAAACAAAAACTTTGTTATTAAACAAAATAAAAATTCGTTGAAAAAAAACGTCTGACGTAAGTGTATTCTATGGAACTTCACGAAGTTACAAAAATCGTTCGATTGTTCATAAAGTGGGAGAGGGAACGATATTACCTAACATCACGTCACGTCAAGTGTTACAGTTACATATTGTTATAAAAAGTTGCGAAGCTTTGTGTGCAAGTTTACCCCGAACTCCCAGTCGACATAGGAACTTTCGAAATTTCGTGGATTAGGTAATAATTTATTTAGCATTTTCCCTTCGAGAATCTGTTGCTATTCTAAAAGATATTCTGTTAATATTATCGTATACATACTTCTGTCTATTCCGCGATTTGTCAGGTAATACTATTGTAACAAATATTGCAGCAGTGTAATTTTATATTAGACTTGGGGCCTGTTTCACCAACTTCCGAATAAGTTCTTGTTAGTTTATCCGACAGCTCATTTGACATATTTTGTATGAAGAATATGTCAAATTAGCTGTCGGATAAGCTAACAAGAACTTATTCGGAAGTGGTTAAACAGGCCCTTAATAAAATTACTTGTATGCATCTGTTAATTGTGTGTGTGTGGAACAAGCAACTTTCTTTCCAGAAGACTTATATATCAATTAGTAAAAATAAAAGGAACATATACGGACGAATTAAGAACTTTTTTTAGACGGTTAATATCTTACTACAATTAAGTGGTAGATTTCAACTTAGCAGCACCCTTTAACAGCTTAACATCATAAAACAAAGTGCACAGATGAAAAAATGAACCATCAATCAAGACATGAGACCGTGCGTTTTTGACATCAATACGCGAATGTGAGCTCTAAATCCAGCCGGTGAGTGACAGATCGCAATCAAACTTTAATCAAAGCTACCGACAGTCTGCGGAGTAGACAAACCCGCTCGGCGAGGCTAATTGAGCGGAATAGCCCTGGATATTAGGGACGGGGAACAACTCACAAGCGAGAGCGGTGGTGGTAACAATTGTCATGTCAAATTGAAGGGCCCAGTTGCAGAAGTTCCTAAGTCCAAAAAAATAGTTTTAGAATAGAGAAAGTAAAACTTTAACAAAGTGCTAGAAATTTTCCATATCAGAAAAGGGTTAAAAATGAAACGTCAGTGTATTATGAATAAATCAACGTATATTTGAGATCAGGCAACAACTTAATAATTATGCTCACTTAATTTCTCACGTTGGTGTATCAGATCAAAAAGTCCCTAAGTGGACTTAGGGACTTTAGCAACTGAGCCCTTCAATTGCAAGCATAACAATATGTTTATGTATACTTCGTTCCCTGTTCGTTTCTGCGCTCTGTATACCGAGTGCAAGGGACAGACTGGCAAATTACTGAAACTGTGAATTTAAACCATCAAACTAAACAAATTTCGCTATGCCGCCAATCTCAAGAAACGCTAAATATAAATCAACTTTTTCATACATTCGAGTCGGGTAGGATAGATACAGCAATTTGTATGGAACAGCAGATTTTGGTTCGCGTTTCCTGAAGTTGGCTGCATACTAAAAGTTGTTCAGCTTGATAGTCTGAATTCACCGTTTCAGTATTTTTAGACTGTCCCTTACACCATGTGTATCTAAACTATTAAGTATAAAACTGTAACTGAAGTCTGTCTGAACATTGAAGATATTTACAAAAAAAGATTACGATATGGTTTTTAGGTATCCCTGACTCGAAATCAACCTTTTTTTAGAAAATTCGTCTGTCTGTTTGTTTGTGTGTTTGTTTGTCGCGCATCACGCAAAAACTACTGAACCGATTTTGATGAAACTTTTTTCGTTTGATAGCTTATGACCTGACTTAAAATCTGGTTTATAATTTGTGCGGACGAAGTCGCGAGTAAACACTAGTAAATTATATTTCTAACCTGTATTTTTATAGTAATAAATTAAATAAAATATACAAAATGACTAACTAACGAATAACTTCTCTTGTAACATTAACTAACTAAATATGGTAGCGAATTAATGATACGTAGGTTCAAAAGTGGATCCCAATATAGTAGATTAGATAGATAACTAGAAATAATAAGCAATGTTAAAAGCGGTTAGGTATATTTACTATTCGTTTGTAGGTATGTATATGTGCTCTGACTCTATTTAGTAGTAAGAGCTTACACTTCTCACAGCATCTGAAAGCGCGATTACAGATAGCAATTATACGCTACATCTTTACACTTGCCTCCTTCAAACCTCAAACAAGCAAAGGGTGATGCCGGGATACAGGGAACAGAAAGAGACGCACGGCACAGGATCACGCGTCCGTGGAATGTAGGGAATGTTAAGTTAGGCCTCGTCAAAGGGTTTCGAGTGGCTTTTAAAATTAAAACGACAAATATTGCCTCGACGCCACATTGACGTGTTGATTCACGTTGTGCTTCCAAAGGTATACCTTGGTTAGTAGTTTTAGTTAGACTCACATTTATGGGGACAAGGGGACTCTTTATTATTTTAAGTGCAGTTTCAAGATGTAAAGGGCCTGTGTCACCACTTCTGAATTTCAATCTCAAAGTAATTTATTCAATATATATAGCATAAAGCCCACTTATTAACCGTCAAATCTTTTTTGGAAGCTAACACCCGCGTCGGAACGTTTTGTCGCAGTAAGAAACTCTACAACATACCAAAGTTCTCTATAGCTTATCTGACGGATCTATTGACAGAATATGTCAATCTCCCAGATAAGCTATTAAGAACCAGAAGTGGTGTACAGGCCCTTAAGTAGGTAGTTACACTTACGTCATAAATATTCTATAGGTAAATAACTGCATAGGACTATCATCTAAAGTACTTCATTTAGTGGTTTCCTTTGAAATCTACATTCAAAATTAAATATGAAATTCGACTATTCTATAGTTTCAGTGAAACAATAAAGCCCAAACAGCAATTAGGTACTTCCACTACACTAATGAGCAATAATCACAATGACAACTAAACGTCACTCCACACGAGCCCCGAGAACGCTACGTGGAACATCGCCACATGCAGAGCTACGGCTTTCTCCGAAAACTCATTACCCGTGCACGCGTCACGTAGGGACCATAACCGGTTTTATTAGGTTTCACTAACGCGCCCTAAGTCAGCCGGCGCCGTGCGACGCATCTGAACTGCCCTTTATGATACGCTGTTTTGCTCTAAAACTCTGGTAATGTTGTAGTTTTGTTTACGTTTAAGCAAATTGTTTGATTTCAATATCTGTAACCTTTTCCATGATATCCGGTTTCTTTGTTTTGGTAATACCTAAATATTTACTTATTTCATATAGTAAATCCATCGTTTCAAGCCGTGGTGGTCCAGTGGCGAGTAACCTTGCCTGCCGTGCAGGAGGCGATGGTTCGATCCCCGTCCAGGCCGACTGTAACACCACTGGCTTTTCGGTGAAGGAAAACATCGTGAGGAAACCTGCATGCTTCAATTTCGAGGCATGTATTGTATTGTACCCACTGTCCATTATAAGAGGCGACGGGTTCACCCCCCGCCTCTTTTTTCCAGACACACACTTGGCAGTTTTTATCCCTAAATACAGTATTCGGACTATTGCGAACATAACAATTCTAAGTTCAGAGATTCTCAGAGTTTCGGTACTACTGGTGAAACGTGGATGTTCTGAGGTTTCAGAATATCTCTGACTACCCCCTCGGGGAATATAGTCGTGAGCATATGCTTATGCTATGCTAAATCCAACGTTTCAACGTTCTAACGTCCAACGTTTTGTATGACAGTGTCTTTGGGAAAATTGTTCAGCCATTCAATCACTCATTAAAGTAATTCAATTGCCTACCCTAACACCCTGATGTAGTAAGCAATGTTATTAGAAAGATTTGAAGCCATTCAGCGATTTATCAGTGGTTGACCGATTGACAATGTCTACTCTTCTATAACATTTCGTGTTCCAAAGCGGTTTTGTGTTTGCATTTTAGGCTGCTTTTCCACTAGAGATGTGCGAGGAAGCGAGGCGGTGAGCGAGGATAAAATCGACCAATGAGAGTGCTTCAATTTCCCAATGACGTGATCGAGCGAGCGCGCTATTGGCGGATTGTTTCCTCGCTCACCACCTCGCACATCTCTGGTGAAATCTTTTAAAAGAATGATTAACTCTCATAAATAATGAATGACAGATTGCCAGAGTGAATGAGATGTTATCCCACTTCTGATTTCCTAAGAACTAATTTCCTAAACACATTTTCCTTCTCCTTTTGAAAACTATATTACGTAAATAAACTGTAAAGTAAAAATATCTTTCATCAAGCAATTTTGAAGTTCTTATGTAAATTCTATCCCCTGCGATTGACCCAAATAATTTACTTACAATCTAAGATGCAAACCAAGGGTCTTCAAACACAAATATTGGCGTATTATATGGAGTACATCCCGAGGGATCAGTTATCACAAGTTAAGTTAGTTCTCAGTTTGTTAGCGTTAGCAACCCTTGGGGACAGAGGTGTTCGTTTCCAATCAAAGTTTCAAATTAATGAGAAAGTAGATACTTAATGAATCTGATACTGCTTTAAATTGTTGGACATTTTTGAAAACTCTCATGTTACTTTGAGCAGAAGAGGCTATCTGGGGTTGTGATTTTTTTGCTAAAAAGTTCTTTTAATGTGAAAATTCGTATTGTGATTTATTTTCTTTGTCGTAATAATTACGTTGAGGTGTTGTTATCAAGTCCAACATCCCATAATGTTTGAAGTAATTAAATTAAATGTATTCTATTCGAATACCTTTGTCAACTAATCACCATGATAACGTGATTAGAGTGTTAACTACGTTATTCTAACACACACATCATACAAAACAGCCTCACTGGTGTGTTCTCGAAAGCAAAAGTACCAGGCTCGCATATCGTCTATGGAGCTAGCTCGTGTCGCTCCGTCACCGTAGGCTCGGCGCGGCGGACGCAGACGGCGGCAGCAGGCGGGGGTGGATCGATAACCCGGCCGCATTGTTCCCTCCCCCGCACGCCCTACCCCGACCTGCACCCGAAATTCGCCCCATTTGATCCCGCGAGCGAATCAATCGCCTTTGTTGCAGTAACTTGATGCAAGGGCCAAGTGCCTGTCGCTAACGTATTATTAAGCTTTTACACAAGTTTAAGTCAAGTATTGTAGGAGATAGAAACCAAAACAGCGTGCAGGGTACAGTGAGATAGTATAATCAGCTGTGTATGAATTGTTGAATAGATTTTTTCCAAACAGCAGCTGTTTAACTGTCTTCAGAAACTCTTATATAAAACACGTATTGTTCTCTAGAGTACCTTGAATAACAAAGAGAAAAGCTTGTAGTAAGGAAGTTGATATGTACGTACTTACCTAAGTATACTTTGACTTTATATGATCTTAACCACTTGTTATAAAATAATGTCGCACTAGAATGCACGAGGTAATGTTAATTGACTATAATGTTTTATTGGAGCTAAAACAAGAAGCAATGTTGAGGTAAGTTTTATAGATTCGTGTAAATATTTAAAACTATAGTTTTGTTCAGAAAACGACCGTTTTACGATCAGCAGAAACTATAATTCCCTTTTGTACACAGCTGTAAACAAACTGTTTTATTTTCAAAACATAACTTATAAGGACCTACTTGTTTACATCAACCGTATGTTGCTGTGCATTGTTTAACATTTTTACTGAGGTCAAAGAACTTGGTAAATAAGGGACCATGCATGACCAATCAATACCAAATATCAGTAGGTATTGTTACACACAAGATACAAGTTTTGTCTTCTAATTAACAGGTTCTGACCGGCTTACAATAAAAAGTAAGTAAGTTATAGCCTATAGAATCCCACTGCAGGGCAAAGGCCTCCTCTCACGAATAAGGGTGAGAGGGAGTGGCCATACTCCACTACGCGGGCCCAGTGCGTGTTGGTGGAGGCAAGGTAGTGGTCAACTTGCTGTCAGAGAATTACAATACAATAAAATCATTAAATTTTGTAATCTAAAGTTGGATTGGGCTGGATATGTAGATGTCCTATGGGCCAAAACTACTACCAACTGGTCCCCAGTAAAACAAAATCGGCGGCGAGGCAGACCTAGAAGAAGGACGGCGGGACGAAATCGATGGCTTCTTGAAGAAGTGGCCTAACGAAGATCAAAACCGGGACGCATAGAGAGAACGGAGGGAGGTCAACAATGAGACAGCGACGGCTGATATAATAATAAAAGTTTGTAATACGTATAAAGAAAGTGTCATGTCAGCTAAGCAAGAAAGTAGAACCTCGCAACTTATCACGTGCTTCGTAATACGGTAGAACTCACACAATGCAATAGCCAATTACAGGTCCAAACACCCACCTATTACCTTCCTAGGAAACTGAGGTATCATCGCATTTACAAAAGCTAATATCGGGCTTGATATTTCGTCCTGCGTGCTATATCGGCGTGTTCACTAGAACAATACCATTTGTGGCTGTAACTCCTAAACCGAATGGAGTTAACGGCAGGACAAAGCAAAGGTGTAAGCTCTAGAGTTCGACCTCCAGGGTCCCCTAGGGTAGCCTGATCCCCCAGGGGATCCCTGTAAACTCATCAGTTCATCAGAATTCCCCAAACCCGCGCATCAAATGCTAAGGAGGGATCCCTCCGTATACTCCGAAAACTTTTTACGTGATGTTTAAGAAATTATTGTTATACTTGCAAGCTCACTCATCGAAACAAAGAAAGCAGTAACTACGAGTAAATCTGTGCCTATGGGCACTTCCTGTTGAGCTAGAATCGTGAAATTTGTGCAAGAAGCAAGATCCCACAGCACAAGTAAAGGAATAATTTCGAAAATCGTTAATTTGTAGTTACATCACGAAAAACATTTTTTTTGTTCAGTTACTAAACTTACTAACATTCATTTTCAGCTGAAGCAACTGGAATATAGCGATGAGATAATGCTAGATCTATAACAGCATTAATTAGAAATATTGTACCGCTGATAGTGATGTCTGTCGATCAGTTCTAATTGTTCTATAAATAACGCCGTATATTTTTTTCTATTTCTAATACACATTTTCATCTGCCTGCTGCAGATGCTGCGTACAGCGCTGAGATAATGCTAAAGATTTAACAATTGTAGACCTTATAGTAATGAATGTCAATCAGTTCTATAGAGACTGCCGCTAGATTTATTTGTGGTTGAACAGTAGAGATAGTCACTCTTATAATGTTCCACTAGATTATAATTCAAGTTGATGATAAAATGTCATGATTCGTAAAGTTTACTATTAAATTAACTTCTGTGAAATTTAAATGCGTGTGGTTTTATAGGAAACATTTTTCCTAATTCAAAGAATTCCCACTTTTACGACTACGTTTTCAGATCACTGAGATAAGATCACAATCTCTAGAGTTTTATTTATTACAGTTTTGAAAATTCCAATAAATAAATAAAATAAGTAAATAAACATTTGGTTTGTTTATTTTGAGAAACGAGTTCAAAAGACTACGAGTTTATCAGTAAGTAGAAGTTGAACCATAAATAATTCACACTTGCGAGAGAGCGAGATAACACAGGGTTTATTGGTTATTTGATAGTTCTGGTTTTGGGACAACTTAAGAGCGATTGGTTTTGTATTATTTAAGAGGACCGTGAAGCTGGCAGTCTTCATACAAAAAAGGGAAATCGTTTTATACTCCCAAACCACAGAGGATTATATTGTACAGAGCAACAGCTTCATAGGAGCTTCGATTACATTAGCCTATTCTTGTAGGGCTGTCTAAAAGGAAATAAATTTAATTGAAGTATGAAGGATAATGTTTTATAATAATGTAGGTATATTGTTTTTCTTTGTTGTTGTTGGGATTGATACTCTAGATCAACATTCATAAGATCAACATTTAAAATATCAACACCATAGCAAATCAAATGATCAACAGTTCAAAATCTCAACACTTCATAATATCAACAGTTCAAATGATCAACAATAGAAAAAGTCAACAATAGAAAAAAATTATCATTTAATTTAGCAACAATCCGATAACTTGAGCCCATCTGCTGGACCTACGTAGCTTACGCAACTTATTTATCATCATCGCCATCTCATAAAATAACTTTCTTACCTTAGGACTTAGACATACAATGACTAATACTTGACCCCCAACGGACCCCCTACTGACCCCAAAGAACCCCCAACGGAGCCACAACACATCCCCAACGAACCCCCAACAGAACCCTTAACGGCCCCTTAACTGACCCCTTAAGGGCCCTCTAAAAATAACTTTAAACTATAATAATGAATAAAAAACTGATTATTATTTAATACACGAGTTTTATTTTAACAAAAAACAAAACGGAAAGAAGTATAATTATCATCCAGGGTGTCCTTAAGACGCTGTTATCCCGTCGAGGCCGTTTTTTGAACACGAACGAAAGTGTTTTAAACTATGTTTTAAAGTCTGAAATTAAATTATGTCTTATTTAAGGATCGAGCGGATGGGCGACCGTTTTCAATTACACAATTAGATAAAGTTTACTAGATAGAAAAACATCCCAAAGTTACCCCTTTTGGTTATGTTTTTTTCAATACTATGATTAAACTGCTGATATTTAACTTTTTATTCTTGTACTTAACTAAATACCTACATTTAATATTTCTAGTGAACTCAGAAGAATTTTTAGCTTAGAAACTCCCATGAGCAAAGATATTGACGAAAAACACGTTTTTTTGCGATCCTGCTTTCAATTGGAGCGGGATGGCTAATTGTAAACTTATGCTTGCAAGAAAGAGACGCTTGCACTGGGATAACCTAGCCTTAAATAAGGGATAACCCGGTGTGCTGATAGAAGACCTGAAACTCGTCCAGAAAATGGACTTTCATGTCTAGTAAAAGTGCCATGGTTTTCGAGATACTATTTGAAATTTAAATTTTTTCCTGGAATTTAGGACCTTTGTATACATATACCAAATATATACCAAACCTATTCTGTGCCTTTGTCACTGTTTTGACCGTCGTGGCCACAAAAAAAGAGATTTTTGCAGTCGGCTTTTTGCATAATATTTTCTAAGAGTGGTGCTATCAGACATGTTGTGGTTCCGTTGGGGGTTCTTTGGGGTCAGTAGGGGGTCCGTTGGGGGTCGAGTATTAGTCATTGTATGTCTAAGTCCTAAGGTAAGAAAGTTATTTTATGAGATGGCGATGATGATAAATAAGTTGCGTAAGCTACGTAGGTCCAGCAGTGGGCTCAAGTTCTCGGATTGTTGCTAAATTAAATGTACTTTCTTTCTATTGTTGACTTTTTGATTGTTGATCATTTGAACTGTTGATATTATGAAGTGTTGAGATTTTGAACTGTTGATCATTTGATTTGCTGACCTCATGGTGTTGATATTTTAAATGTTGATCTTATGAATGTTGATCTAGAGTATCAATCCCGTTGTTGTTGTTGTTTGTTGTGTTATTTATTATTTGTTATTTAGTTGAATAAAATGTGTTAAAATTAAAAAAACGTTGCCGCCCGATCCGCCGCTTTACGCAGGTGACTCAGAAATTGACTTACCTGTCACGATCTTTGGGGTAGGTATATGAAGAAGGAGATGTTTTTGTTTGTGTTCCTCCTCGTATTATTAAAGCACACAGTGCAATTATTAACCATTTCGTTTAATATTATTAAACTACTTTTAAACATACTCGAGTAAAATGAACGATAATAATATCTCACACTTTAAATTCACATGACATGACGTTCTACAATGACAGTGACGATCAAACAGAAAATAATCCATAGACATATTAATATTAACAGAGGTCAGTGACTCCAATCTCTTTCCGAAAGGAAGAATGGACAATATCTCACACCTTAAATTCACACCCTCGTTACGCCGTAACCACCCGAAGCATAGCCAAAGTGTCCCCTCGGCCTCGTTCGTGAGCCCCGTAGGTGAACGCGCACACAATCATACTGCGCATGTAGTGATGCGCCGCTTTTGCGAGGTTGTTTGAAGCTGAAACTCTGTACAATATAATCCTCTGTGCCCAAACATTGATGTATTTTTACCGCACTGCTGCTGGACCTATTAAGTTCTTTTTTGAATAACGGAAAAAAGGACTAGGTACAAGAATAATCTTGATTATGAAAAATATTACCTAAGAGGAAGATAATAAGTACGAAAAAACCATAACCATATAGACGAATTGAAAACCTCTTTTCTTGAAGTCGGTTAAAAATATTAAAAGAATAATTTAATTAACAGTAAATCCATAGAATTTTATTAAATTATATTATGTTGTTAACAACGCTTACTTAAATATGATTTCTTTCCTATAATATTTTACAATTAAACCGAAACGCTATACACTAAAACTTAGACAGCATTTAGTTAGATAAAGTACAGTAATACATAGTGTAACTGTCATACGAGCTTAATTTATGGAGGTTATGACCAAGAAATTATCGTAGCACTTTCAGATAAGAGACAGTTTTTGTTCGTCCCAGCTATTTTGGAAGAAAGCCAAACCCTGACGTTGGGAGCAAAGTGTCTTACGAACATCCTGCGAATGAGGTACGATGATATTTTGTAACATAATACTGAAATAAAATTCTTGAATGAAATAAGCTTTAGCCTCACTTTAGCCTGTTTCAAGAGCAAGTGGTTTTTATAGCAGGTGAATTTGGAATAGCGGATTTTTACTCTTCAAACTAAGTTTAAAACTGAGGCTTGATGACGAGCCAGCATGCGAGGTTCTTGGGCCCCTCATATATAAACGGTTCATACTTACAAATCTTATAATAATACATTCAGGTAGTGATGTAACTAACGCAACCCAACGCGCGCGCGCGCGCGCTTTTGCTAAATAAGTGCAACCCAAAGTCCCATTTCTTTTAAAACTTCAACGTACCTGAAACAAAGAAAACAATTTGTTAGTTACGTTTCTAGAACAACCTTATAGAAAGAAGCAGGTAACATTTCTTGGCCAACAAAAAACTTTGTTTCAAGGATAACTATAAAATTTTCAACATAAAAGAGTTGAATAACGGTGTTGTTAAACATAATAAAGTTCCAGATGTTTTGTTATCTATGAATAACTTGCTTTTCAAGGGAAAAGTAAATGAGGCATTTTCTAGACGAATGCGCATCATGTTTTTTTCAATTCTCAATAATTATAGCAGGAGCAGCTAGGTACTACTTATTACTGCGGATTATTGGAGGGACCACGAAGGGTCTACCGAGGTAGTGAATGAACTTAAGCAACCTACCTAGGGACAGACAGATTGGGTAAGGTCTTCGGCATAGGGCGTTGCTGGGGCTACGCGGCGGATTGGGACGCGGAGATTGGTAAGAAGCGACCTGGGATGTGCCTTAGACGCCAGAAGAAAAAGGAGTGAGCAGAGGTAGCGGCTGTCCCCGCCGGCAGGGACGTTGATTACGGTGACAACGCACTGTTATCGGTTATCGGTCTTGTTGTGTGAGTTTGCGAGTCGTGTCTGTTGGGTCGCCTGTATGGGAACCGTGATCTCATCATCTGGATCGTGTCATCGGTCGAGGACATTTGCGCGGCCTATGAGGGGAGGCGTTTGCCCTGATTAGAGGGTTAGGATGACATGGGATGGTGGGGAAATCGTCCGTCACCATACATTTGAGGAGACGACGTAATTCGGAAGATTTTTTCGAAAATTAGAATACAAAGCAACAAACAGAGCTCAAAGCATAACTCATTCGAATCGAACATAGCTCGCCACAATCGTTTCGCGATCACTGACCTACCGCACGCGACTACTATTGCTGGCCCGACGCGTCATCCGACGCAAGCGTTACACCATCGCTAAACGCCTAGATGAGCCGTTCAAGGTTGATCTAGTGCCGTTTCAATACGATTATATTTTATTGTAAAACGTGTCAGAGGATATGGTTTATGACAAACTTTGGGGACTTCTACGACGTCTACGTCGACGTTAAAACAGTGTCATATGACCCAAATCCGTTCAGACGTGTATGCGTGATTGAGTCGCAAACATCTATCTATTCTATCTATACATATTGTAAACTTGGCGTGGATGTATTACAAATTGACGATATTAGCAAAAATTTTAATTGCGTTTTGGATACGTCATGGAATTCATTGAGATCAGATTTAGAATTTTTTTCTCGTAACTGTTCACGCATCAATTTTGAAGGGAAACATGTAATTGTCTCGCTCGACCAGAAATAACTGTAGGTACTGGAAACACAGCGGTGGACTAGGATAAACACGAGAAAATTGTAGCTCCATGAACGGAAATCAATTCCAGGGGGAACTATTAGGACTGCTAACGAAGTATAGCTAAAGATGGGGAACGGAAGATACACACACAGAAAAAAAAAATCGTTGTCGGTGTGCTTTCAAAATGATAAAAGCGAGGTGAATGGCAAGTTTCGGTCTACACTTCAAAGTAGTTATTAAGTCCTATCTATCTATCTATAACGTCACGCCTCTTTCCCATTGGGGTAGGCAGAGACCAGAGCGCGCCATCTACTACGATCCTTACATACATCTTTTGCCTCATTCACATCCATACATCTCTTCATACATGCCCGTCGGTTTCGAGTACTCCGCATCTCCCCTTTTTGTAGGATGCAACTGATTTGATCAGAATACGTCCTACGAGGGCGCCCTCTGCCGACACATCCACTCATTTTAGCTCCATATATCTCTTTCGTACATCTGCTATCACTCATCCTCTCCACATGACCAAAACAACGAAGCATACCCTTCTCTATTCGTGTCACAACATCTTCTTTCAATTTACATCGATCTCTAATCACAGTCCGTTCTATAATAAATCGAATAATAATGTGTTTTGTTTAATGTGTTGTTCCCAATCGAAAAATCTATTTAGTACAGTATATTCTTTAAATTTTTTTCCTTCTTTTATACTTTTCTTTTTAATTCTTATCTTTACTTCCGTTTCAAAACCAATTTCATGAGAGATAGTTGTAAAAAATGAACAAACAAGGAATGGGACGCATATGCGCATTCTGCGGGCAGAGCTATTCCACTGAAATTATATTGTAAAGATATCCACCAATTAAAGTCAAAGATTCGATCGATTGTTTTAAGGTTTGACTGTCCACAAAATGAATACAAACACTAAGCTATAAGCTATAATAAACTTTATACGCAGGCAATTAAGATCCAAGCTCTTAGCGGCTTCATTGAGCCCTTAATAGACGCGATCTTTATTACGGGTAATGACACATCCATTCAAATTAAACTCCTTGATTACACACTTAGCACTACCCACGAGTTGCTTCGTAATGGATTGTAATCAGGATCTCATATACAACAGTAGGAAAAGGCATTGGGCAGAAAACGGATCACTTCTGCATTTCGATTACGTGAATATGTAGCGGTTTATCGGATTTGCCGACTCTTGGGAGTTAGGAAATAAAATAATTTGCTTTACCTATTGGGAACTAAACCGATTGGATCGGATTCTAAATATAAACATTATCTTCTACCTACGGTTCCAAACCTGAAACCCAAAAAAGAATCTATTCTCCATAAATGATTAGGTGATCGCCTAGGAATTTGTATAAAGATTTTTTTTCATCTATACTATCCTATAACTTTAAGGGTCTTTCTATTTTAAACGTTTCATTTCAACAGATACATAGGATAATGACATTAAATTGCAAAAAAACTGCTGCCTCATACATTTGGGGAGCAAAACGGAGATTTTTCTTTCGTGATTTCGATTTTAGTCCTATGGAGAAAGTTGTTTAGTTGGATGGTCCGATCACCCCCTTTAAAAAACATAATATTGGACACATGATGTAACTAACATGATGTACACGACTAGGTACTTAGTGACATACGAAATTTTACACACGAGATTTCTAAACTGAATTAAAATAAAAGTTGGAACTCACGTTTATTTAAAAAATATGATATTTGAAAATAAAGTGCATTCACATCATAACCCGTAACATTAAACAATACAAAGCTAATTGAGCTAAAACGAACATGCATTCTGAATTAGCGGATTAAAACTTTTAAAAGCAAACCATTGTAAAATAATATATTGTTCGTTGGTTATTTTGTAATGAATAAACTTTAGGAAGATCGTGCATCGTACCCTCGAATGTACGGAACACGACACCGATTTCCTGGCGAGTCAGGTCGATGTCGCATACGCGTCATTGTGTCGCCGATTTGCATAATTAAATAACATTATGCATTCATTCATTCAGGTCACCCCTGCGATGAACCGCCGAAACAAAGCGCCACGTCCGGACAAGTTATTGAACAAAAAAAATTCATATTTACAAACAAAAGGAGAAAAAAATCAAAGCTTAATCACTCCGGCACAATCTCGGGGCGTTTTCTCATTCAGCCGCGAAAAGGGAAAACTGCTCCGGACGGGAATTAATGCTCGCCTGAGAACTTTCAAATTAATCCCCTTGAGGTGGACTTCTGCATTGAGAGCACCGAGTAAACATTTATCGCGGAGGCTCGGCACTCGGCGGTTCGCGGAAACATCGGGTAGTTTCGCGGTATTCGCCGACGCCACCCGAGAACCGCCGAGGGTAGGCGAAGAGAGAAAAGCGAAACCACCCCATTTTCCCCCTCAGTGGGGGCTGGGGTCTTTGTCCCCGCGCGACCCAGTTAATGACCGCCCCCGCAGACGCCACATAGCCTCGTTCCGATATAAATACGCCTACTACACTTGACCTCCAAAGTTTTTATTGGAAAGCACGTGCGCTATCGAGATCGTATGTGTTGTAAACAATATGGCTCTGTTGTATAATTGACGGTGGCAGTTTGTTCAGCTTTATCCTGTTTATAAAGTCAACGCAACACATTGTGCGTCGCCTCAATAACCCAAAGTAGCGGCGACCAAGAATCAAATTGAGCATAAAACTTCTCAAACGCTAATCGAACCTTCGCGGCTCGAAGTTTGTTGAACGATAAATCCTAAGTAAGTTAAGAAAGGGTATTTGAAAGGGTCGGATGGACCGGCGAGCTTCGAGGGGAGGTGAGGTGGGAGGGGAGGAATCAACAGGTCGCGAAACAACGTTTTAATTGTCGACGGATAAGCATCGACGGCACCGAAGCGCGACACCTACACGCTCCCAAGTGCAGTAAGGTACGATGACCGGAACCCAAATGCATTCAGTTCGCTCATTTACTGTGAACCTGTTTTGTTGTGGCTTTTAATGGAATTCTCTTGAATAACAATTTTTATTTTTCTATGACTAAGGGCCTGTTTCACCACAACAGCTTAGCTGACAGATCGTTTGACATATTTCGTTATGAAGCTTTTAGGAACTTATTCAGAAGTGGGGAAACAAGCCCCGAAATTCATTCATGTTTTACGTATTATCTGAAGTGGTATTTTTGACAGTCACACATTCAAATCAGCAGTAGAAAATGTCTAAATTAGATGATGATGCATGATTCGACAATGATTTTGAAAGTCTGAGATTCAAAAAATAGCACTCCTAAAAGGCGATAAACTTTAAATCTCAAACGATTCTATCGCGGTAACAATTCATTCTTAAGAGAGTTCAGTTTCATACCGTATTGATGAAAGTTCATGTTAACCTTAGAAACATGAAATATTAGAGGTAAGCTACTAGATGAGGGCACTGCTTTGGGAATTCTCAAAATTAAACCCAACACGAGAAACGTTGAGAAACAAACTTCACGAGGGTTTCACAAGGACGAACTTTAATTAAAAAGACAAGTTCATTCCCTCCAATCAAAGTCTGCAAACTATTCATAAACATAGAGTAAAACTTAGTTAAAACTAACAGTAACTGAGATCGAATATTTAAATTTAACAGTGCCTGAGTAAAGTCTATAACATTGAAACTTCGATTGACTATCAAGTAAATTGACATAACATTTCAATAGCAATTTGAACACCTCCAAGACAATTCTCAAGATAGTAGTTTCTCCCAGTGGACCAACTTGGTCCAGCGCATTTTGAACTCCCGTGTCTTTAGAATATCATGAAGTTTGAAGAGAGACGAAGATCTTTCAAGTTGGTATGGAAATTAGTGGTGTACCTCATTCATAACCAGAGCTGTACCCAGAAATAAAACAATTATTGAATCCATAATTCAGTATCCGTGCTTTAAAAACACAAATATGCTTTTTAGTTCTTATAAAACTAAATGTTCTTTTTTATTATGCGTTCGTCTATGCAACTAATAATTAACTTTGTAATCACTTCAGCTTCTACAATTATTACCTTGGAATTTAGCCGAAAAACAATTTTATCCCAGAGGTGGCAAGACTGGCTGCTTACGATGACAAGTGACCAGATGCTCACAGAACACAGATGGTTGGAAGATCAAAGTGGAGGACTTTGCCCAGCAACATGTGACATAATGAAAATGGATTTTATATCCGCTGTGATCGAACTGCACATCACTAAAAGCCTACATCGATACGTACGATGGCTGGGTACGTTTCGCAAACCGCAAGGGTACGAGGTGAGGTGGGGGGAACATGTCCTTTGTTTCGACTACCAGTAGTTTGCCAACAAACTATAATTCGAATGACATTGGTTATCTTTAAACTTAGGGTAGAGTTACTAAGTTTAGGTAAATTCTGGTAGGTATTAATTATAAATTGTTTGAATGGTATTACGATTTATGAAGCATGATATCAGAAGTTTTGAAGATTTCTATGCTTTTCATAGGTAGGTAGTAAGAATTTATTTGAACCATTATAGCTAATAAATCGGACGTTACTTAAAAGACTTAAAACCAGTAAAGAAAAAACAAAAAGAATGGTGCTCAACTCACGTCTGATTTTTAACTGTAAGGACCAAAATTCGACGCTTTAAATCTTACTAGGAGTAAAGGCCAGGCCACACAGAGGCGGGACTGCGGGAAAGCGGTCCGGGGGCGGACCTGCGGGAAGCGAATATCTCCGGACCAGCTCTTATTTCTCTGTTACAGTGGACATACAAACTCGGACATGACCTTTCCACCACACCATACACTACAAAACACACAAAAATCTTCGCTGGTCCGCAGATATTCGCTTCCCGCAGAACCGCCGCCGGCCCGCTTTCCCGCAAGACCGCCTCTGTGTGGCCTGAGCTTAACAGTAGATAATATTTAAAGGGGTGGTTTTCATTAGACCATCAAACAACACAACTTTCACTATAGAGACAAAGCCGATTTAAAACAAAAAACTGTCCCAAAAATTTGAATCGATCATGTACTGCACTTTTGTATGAAACAGCAGATTATTTATTACGATTTCGATTCCATACTATAGTTAAAGTTGTTCAGTTTGATCCTATATCACAAAAGACCAGCGATGGTCTCAGTGGCAAGGGTGAAAGCATGTCAAGGCCCCTAACCCCAAATAATAATAAAATACATCCTGTATAAACAATTCATTCACTATCGCATACGTAAACAAACATTAATATGACACGAGTAACTTCACGTTATGAATATCAAGCTCAAACATGAAAGATCTCAATATTAGATTCTTATCCGTAACACAAATAGGTCGATTTCATAAATTCTCGTCTCGCCCACGACCCGCGCCGCGCAGTCGAGTCCAAAGGCACCAATCCTATTGTGCTGGAAGCTTTGCGTCAGCTTACGACTCTAAAGTTACAGTTGCCGCGACTTTACGGCAAACCTCATGAAATCATAACTTCAGAGGTACTACTGCGGTAGGTATTTAAGTTTCTTCTTCTTGGATAGAAAGAAAGAAAATGTGGATTTTACAAGAAAAAGTTTTTCTTTTAAATATCCGATCGATGATTGGTATGTAACACTTTATAATTCTTAATATGTAATCACTAATCAGGTATTTCTATATTGTCTACCTACTCCAATAGTCATAGTGCCCAATATTCGTAAAGGGGACATCGGCAAAACAATAGCACTGCGGAATCATCACGAACACTCTAAAATACAAGTTCATCAATGTTCAAGGAAATTTTTATTGAAATCTACTATAGCGTTTAAGTATCGTCAAAGAATTCAGGGTCTTTCTTTATATGTTGACAGTTTTTTCAGGAGATCATCAGATCATGAAACTGAACCACTTTCTCTATGAGACCAGGATCGAAATAGCTATAAAAAAATCAGCTGTTTCATACAAAACTGCAAACCTACTCGACCGAAAGACAGCACATATTTGTTATGTTCTGTTCGTCTGATCATCCCCTTAAAATACCGACAGCATATAAAGAATGACCTCAATATATAATGGAGTTTATGCATAATTCGTGAATACAAATTTCAATGTGTGAAATTAAAAAAAACACTTCCAAGCTACACAACAGCACTACAGTTAATTTCTCATAATACTTTCCAATATTTACGACTTGACCTGTCAACGCACAAACAAAGGCACTTGTACTCTTACAATATTCTGGCAAAGCAAAGGCTGAGAAACATTACTGTGTAACATGAGTACCTGGACTCGTTTGTGCCAGTAAATAATAATTTGGGTCCACGAGGCTTCAGGTCCTTAACTATGGCGTTGCTTGGTTTCACGAAGGCAATGTGGTATTGTTCCTTTTGATTACCGTGCACACATGGGCTTGCCCGAGCCCGTTGAAGACAAAGAAAGTTTCGTCCTATTTTCAACCAATTAGAGAAAAAAAATTGTTAACACAATCTAGAAATCGTCACTTTGCGATAGAATATAAATATTCTTTGACTTTGGCTAATTTTCCCAAGAGAATGGACATCGCATCGGTCAGGGTCAACCCCGGAAGAGATGGAGAGGCGACCTAGATACCTTCGAAGATGAGTGGATGGAGCTGGCTCAGGACAGGGATGCATGGACGATAAAGGGGCTAAAAAACCTTTGCGCTGGGCAAAGCAAAGCTGGGCTGGGGAAATCTAGAAACCAATATATGTGTCAGTCGGTACCTTGTCAGATTTCCGTTTAAATATTTCGTTTCAATGCTAGGATTAATTTAAGATTGGTATGGAAATCTTCGAGCCACAGTAACTATGAAACTAAACGGAAATCTGACAATTGGGAGCTCCCTGTTGCTGCTGCGGCTTTGCACGGACCTCCTTATGCGGATTCTATTATATAATGTTACCTACTGCCTTTGTCTGTCACAGTTTGTCCTGTATTGTTCTGATGAAATAAATGAGTTATCTATCTATCTATCTAATTGTGTTAACAACAATTTTTTTTTACTTCAATTACTGAATATCCAAATTAGGACGTAACTTCGTTTTGTATGGAGCGATTTATCAGGAATATTCTCATAACATTTAAAAATTTAAAGTACGTATCAAAGTACTTAAAGAATCCCGCTGATATTATGGTAGATATAAAATTGTAATTAAATACACAGTAAAGATTCACGGTGATTAAAAATTTAATAGGCTCGGTTGTGAAAGTAAACAAGTATTTTTCAGTTGTCTAAGCAAATTACAATAATTACGTTAACGACCACCCATGGTTTCACACATCCTGTGAGAATTAATTCTTACCGTAATTATTCTTCTTCATCAAATGCGATTTAATTTCCTGCTCATTCAATTAATTCTCCAAAATTAACCCAACATACGTTAGGCAAATGAATGTTTGGAGGAATGCGAAATATTTTGGCAAGGTTTTTATATCTTTAGAGCAGGTAGAAGAACTTTTTAGTCTTTTTAAACGTTATGTATGCAAAACAGGCCAATAAATCGTACAGAATACCGGTTCGTGAACGTTCTAAGGTACCTCTTGCATTAGAGTGCAACTGCAGTTATTGCAACAGAGGTAGAGGCCTTGCATTCGCCGACCCACGGCGCCGGCCATGGACCAAAATACCCGCTTTCGCGCACTGTACCCAAGTACAGTGAGCTCGACGTGTGTCTATTAAAATAGTTACTGCTGCTAACAATGTCGTGATTGTTTGCATAATTTATGCCTTCCGCAAATAAAGTACGATTTTAGACTTTATTTGTTGCTGCTGTTAAAATAGAAGCTATTATTTTAAGTCATGTTACTGGTGCTAGTATGTTGTTTAAAGCTCGAAGACAATGCATTCCCTGATCGTATTTTGCTGCTCCTGAATAGAATAATAAGAGGGCAAAAGAATCGTCGAAAGGACGTCGTGGCTCGCAAACACGATAGAGAGGACAGGCATTCGGCAGCGTCGAAGAGCTGTTTCGTTTGGCGAGAGATAGACAGGGAGATGCAGAGCTGACTGCCAACCTCCTGTAACGGAGAGGAACCCGAAGAAGATTTTCATGGAAGAATTTGTACGAAATTCTATAACGGGCCAAAAAAATCAACATGCACAAAAGAAAATGCAAGGCTACCCCAAAAACGCAGTTTGCCTGATGACGCGCAAAATTACTATTGTCCTTAAAACCTGATCGAATCCTTGTTACGAAGTAGACTGTACTGGAAATAGTGATTGTGGTTTCTTGGTTAGAACGTGAATTGCTCGACTTGTTTATGGGAGGGAAGATGGCGCAACTCGAGCTCGTTTTACTGAATCACCTAGAATATTGGTCGTTATTACAATCTGATATTAAATCTTGGAACTTTCGATAAGCGAGATAGAAACAGATAACGGTAATAGGCACATTACATTGTTCTGAGTTCTGACACTGAACTGACTGAGACAATAAGAAAAGTCTAAATCTGTATACGCCTTATAAGCCACATTTTGTGGCAAGATTTCAGTTAACAATAAAGAACCGCGAAAAAAAATCAGCTGTGCCTGCCGTACCTACCCGACTCAAATGTATGGGACAGCTGATTTTTTTTCGTGTTACCTGATGTAGGCTCCATAGTGAAAGTTGTTCAGTATGATGGTCTGAGTTCACCGTTTCAGTTTGCGGAGGGCTGTCCTTTACACCCTGTATAATTATACTTACTTACAAAACAGTTCCGTGACTGACTGACAGCCTAAACCGCTGAAGTTAGAAACGTGAGGGATATATATAATTATAATCTACAGAAGATAATAAGGGTGCAATAAGAATTTTTCAAAATCAACCCCTAAAGAGGTACAACGGGGTGTTGAAGTGGACGAAGTGGACCTATGACCGAACCAAGAATAAACCCCAGATTTTTTATTGTGTTAGATGACAACCACAAAACCATCATCGTCATCGTCTAATCTGGCGTTGTAATAAAATTGTAACACACAATAAGCTTTAGCTATCTGAAAATAATTGTGATTCTACCTCTGAATCTACAACCACTGCAGCTTCCTCGCAATATCTCATAGGTCAAGAGATTTCTTGACCCGTAGGGCTAGTACAAGAACGGGGACAACGAGAAAGCTTCCGAGCTTATTCTGGCATAAACAAAGTCATAAAGACAGGCTCATCTTAATCGTTCTTGTTAGTAGTGGTTTCTTTGTTAGTTGTTATGTAGTTTCATTATCTGAATAATATGAATACACCCTTAACATTTTTCTAGTCATTAAAAAAGTAATGTTAATCAGTTATCGATTCACTACTAACGGTTTGCATTCATTTACTTACAAACTGCATATATTGTACCTACCATTAGTAGCTCGTATAACTTTAGCATAGTAACGGTGCGAACAGACCACCGTAGATTGTTATTGTAACCGCAAACTGTTTGCTTTCAATTCCCTCTCAGCTGTATTACACTATCGTCACAGAATAGATACCGTACCAGTAGGCCTCGCATGCCACTACCGAGAAAACGATAAAAATCGAGATGTGCCTCCATCCTTATTATTTTACGTATGCCAGAAAGAGCGCGCATGACGTTTTTCTCGTTTAAACGCTTTGTCGTGGGTGGCATGCTAGCCGTGAAGAAAAACAGCTTCTTACAAGCCCGCGGCGGCCGGCACACCCCTACATGCGCAACGATGTTTCTACCAAACTGCCGCTCATTCTTGTAATTTTCGTACACGTATTGCCGCACGCTTTGCATGTAGGCGTGTATAGGCCGCCACCGCCTCTGCGAGCTTGTATGAAGCTATTTTTCCGGTAGGATATCTATTCTATGCTAACGTACCGCAATCTTCTCATTGCATATAAGTATATGCTGTTCATGATGCAATAGGTAAACTAGCGTATCTGCTATGCGAAGAGTCGAAGGGTCAACTGCTCAGAGACCAGTAGTTAATGCAAGAGGACAAGCCTGGTGCAATACGCGCAGGTATCACGCAGTACTGGGATTAATGTGCGTATGGATTGAGGAGCCACATTTGATATTGAAAAAAGGATTCTATGGCCATTTTGTAGGAAATTTGTAGATTTTGTAGGCCCAATCCTGGAATTTGTAGCAAAAGTATAGAGAAGTTACACGAACATAAAGGTGGCTCCTCAATCCATAACGTCAGGATTGAGGAGCCACCCTGTATCTCTAAAAGTACATGATGAATCTTATTGAAAATTTTGTAGGATTTAGTAGGAGTTGGAAAAAGATCCTACAAAAAAAATCAGCTCTCTACGACTAAAACTGAAAGAGCTACAATGCTTTGATTGTGGCTCCTCAATCCTGACGCATCAGGATTGAGGAGCCACCCTGTATCTCTGAAAGTACGTGATGAATCTTTTTGAGAATTTTGTAGGATTTAGTAGGAGTTGAAAAAAGATCCTACAAAAAAAATCAGCTCTGTACGACTACAACAGAAAAAGTTAAAATAGATAATTTGATTGTGGCTCCTCACACCAGATAAATGCCTATAACTACATATGTACGTAACGGAATTCACAACTGATGATGCCAATATTTAGTAGAAATTTCTACTAAATATTGGCGTAGTCAAATGTCGCATATCATCAATACCTACAGAGCTACGCGTTTTTTCAATTTTCCATATAAAGTCACCATATAGGGTGACCACTAATAAGTTAAATCCTGAGACACATTTTAGTACTATCAAGTTGGTGGCTTATTATGTCCAGAAAAAGAATGCTTAAGATTACTTTTCCCTTAGTCGCCTCGTAAAGTACTTACCTACTATTTAGTTCAAATTTTTTTAGCTTCTTAACCGCTTGTTCGTTGTTAATTGATCGTAATTTTATGTATAAATTTTCCTTTGTTTATTTATTTATTTAAATTATCAGTACTTACTACTACCTGTAGTATATTATATGTATGTGGGTACTTATAAATAAATTAGTGTTTAACCAACTGGCGTGAGTTTCACTACATGGTGACAGCGGTGGCTCGTTTTAGTCTATTTATCGGTATAAATCGGACTCGAACGAGTAAAATATCATTGTAATTGTTCAAGATAATTAACGCGAATAAACGTAAAATATGGAACACGCGCGTCCTCCATTGGAATTGTCGCTCGAAGGTGGACCGGTTGCGCGGTCCGAAGCGTGGCAAAAATGGCGGAAACAATTCGACGTATTCGTCAAAGCCTCTGGAGTGAGCAAAGAGACTGAGGAAGTCCAGGCTAGTTTGTTGGTTAACCTCATAGGATCGCAGGGTTACGAGGTATATACGACCTTCACATTCGCCGAAGGAGAAAGTGAGGATGACGTCAAGTGCCTGTTAAAAAAATTCGATAAGTA
Organism: Agonopterix heracliana; assembly: GCA_963693445.1. Classification (NCBI taxonomy): domain Eukaryota; kingdom Metazoa; phylum Arthropoda; class Insecta; order Lepidoptera; family Depressariidae; genus Agonopterix; species Agonopterix heracliana. The sequence continues at coordinate 3,340,799 of OY856312.1, read as the reverse complement.
TTTCGGTGTGAAACCGAACATTACGGTCAGACGATTCAAATTCTTCTCACGCGTTCAAGAAGAAGGAGAAAACATCGATCAGTATACGACAGCTCTTCGCGTATTGAGTCAACAGTGTGAGTTCGGCGAACTACAGGAGAGTCTGTTACGCGACAGGATCGTGTGCGGTGTCGTCAACAACACCGTGAGAGATCGATTACTTCGTACCGACGACTTGACGTTATCGAAGGCGATTCAAATCTGTCAGGCGGCGGAGATGTCAAAAGAGGAAGGGCAGCGCATCGACAACTCGTCTGGTGCCGTGCAGGTTAACGCGATGCAGGGCGGAACGAGTGCACGAGGGGCTCGCGGCGCAGCGCCAGCGCGGCGTGGCGGAGCGCGGCGGCGTGGCGGCGCGGCCAGGGGGCCTGCGCGCGCGCCCTGCGCTGCTTGCGGAAGCGGCCGGTGTTCCGGGGACGAGCGCTGTCCCGCACGCAATGCTGTGTGTTTTGTGTGCGAAAAAAAAGGGCACTTTTCGCGAGTGTGTGAGCATAAAAAAGTGATTCGTAAAGTGCTAAATTTAAGTGTAGAATCGGAGGACAGCGATGGTGAGGACAGTGGTGAGGATTTATTCTATGTTAATACGATCGGTGAGGACAAAACGTGTAAAGAATGGGTTGAAGTCGTGAAATGCAACGGGAAAAACATTAAGCTAAAAATAGACACAGGTTCTATGATCAATGTCTTTTCTAAAAAGGAATATGTGCGATTGGGCTTATCGATTAGCAACCTTAAGCCGTTTACGAAACGAGTACATTCCTTCACGGGTAATCCGCTGCCTATTATGGGCGCGGATGACATAACGTTTGTTTATAATAATAAAAGTTATATTTTATCATTCGTTGTTGCAGATTTAAAATGTCAGAATGTACTCGGTTTGGAGGGTTGCATTACGATGGGTCTAATCAATAGTGTGCAAACTGTTAATACAATAAATATTGAAAAATATTCTTGTTTGTTTAAAGGGCTAGGTAAATTACCCGGTAAGTACACTATAGTCGTTGATAACAATATACAACCGGTCGTATCCCCGACAAGAAAAATACCCCTAGGACTGAAAGGAAAATTATTAGAAGAGTTGCGTAGAATGGAAAGTTTGGGTGTAGTTAGAAAGGTTACACATCCAACGGACTGGGTGAATGCCATAGTTATAGTACCAAAGAAGGATGACAGCATTCGTGTGTGTTTGGACCCGCGACCGTTAAACCGCGCGGTCCGGCGCGCGCACTACTCGCTACCGACCGTGGCGGAGCTGGCGGCGCGGCTGCGCGGCGCCACTGTGTTCAGCGTGCTGGACGCGCGCTGCGGGTTCTGGATGGTGCAGCTCGACGACAACAGCGCTGACCTCTGCACTTTTGGTACTCCGTTCGGTAGGTACCAGTTCCTACGTCTTCCTTACGGGATAAACTGTGCGCCTGAGGTGTTCCACGCGAAGGTTAGACAACACTTGGAAGATCTAGATGGCGTTGAATCGTTCATTGATGACGTAATCGTGTGGGGGCGCACGAAGGACGAGCACGACACAAGATTGGAGTGTTTATTACGGCGCGCACAGGACATAGGTATAAAGTTCAATAGCGAAAAGTGTAAATTTGGTGCGCACGAAATAAAATACTTAGGTCACAAGTTCGATGCGAACGGTATGCGGCCGGATGACTCAAAGGTGAAAGCTATAACGGAAATGTCCTATCCGAATGATAGGAAGGCATTAGAGAGGTTTTTAGGTATGGTGAACTACCTATCGAAATTTATACAAAACTATTCGGAGTGTGTGAATACGTTGAGATCTCTTTTGAAAAAGGACTCTGAATGGGTGTGGGAGGCGCAGCACTCCTCGGCCGTGGATACGCTGAAGAGCAAGCTGGTCAGCGCGCCGGTGCTGGCGCTGTACTGCGAGCGCACGCCGGTCGTGCTGTCGGTGGACGCCAGCAGCGTGGCGCTGGGCGCCGTACTGCTGCAGGCCGGCCGGCCCGTCGAGTTCGCTTCACTGACACTCACCGACACGCAGACCAGGTACGCTCAGATAGAGAAGGAAATGCTGGCCATCGTATTCGCGGTCGAGAGATTCAGGCAGTACGTCTATGGCAGGTCTGACGTTACCGTGCAAACCGACCACAAGCCGCTGGAGGCTTTATTTAACAAGCCTTTGGTCTCGGTTCCCATACGACTGCAGCGCATGATGATGAGAGTGCAAGGATACGACATCAAGGTAGTTTATACGCCAGGCAAGTATATGTACATTGCAGACACACTATCGAGAGCACCACTGAAAGAACTCATGAACGATCGCGTTACGGACGAAGTGGAGATTCAGGCGTGTTTTATGATTAGTAATGTGCCGTTTAGCCAACATAAAATGGAGCTAATAAAACAGGAAACCGCGACTGACAGTGACTGTAAGAAGTTAATAAAATACATAGCTAACGGTTGGCCTAAGAATAGGCGCGATATACATATAGACATGAGTGTATTTTGGCCATATCGCGAGCAATTGCATTATGTGGACGGAATTATTTTTAAAGGTGAGTGTATTTTTATACCACGAGCTTTACGAGAAGAAATGTTATCACGCGTCCACGAAGGACATTTAGGGATAGAGCGGTGCAAGCGGCGCGCTCGCGAAGTGATGTTCTGGCCGGGGCTGGCTGCGAACGTGGATCGCGCGGTGCGCGACTGCGCCGCCTGCGCTCTGCACGCACCCCCTCCGCGCCGCCAGCCACTGCTACAGCACGCCGTCCCGGCGCTGCCCTGGCACAAATTAGCTTCGGACATTTGTGAGTATAGGAAAAAGATATACATTATTTTAGTGGATTACTTTTCCAATTATGTTGAGGTCGGGGAACTAAAAAATATGAGCTCGAAAACCGTGATCGACTTTATGAGAGAACAGTTTGCACGGCACGGGATACCGGCGGAGCTTGTCACCGATAACGGTCCGGCATATAATTCGCGAGAGTTTAATACATTTATGCAAGAATGGGAAGTAAGACACGTAACGTCGACTCCGCGGTACCCACAGTCAAACGGAAAGAGCGAGAGGACTGTACAGACGGTCAAAAATCTAATTAAAAAATGCGTAAATTCCGGTCAAGATATTGCTATAAGTTTATTAAATTTTAGATCAACACCAAGAAACGGTATAGATTCACCAGCACAGATTTTAATGGGCAGACGTTTAAATACGAAGTTACCGATTAGTACAAAGTTATTGAGCGAAAAGGTTGATAATGAGCGAAATTATCGGTCTCTAATGGCACATAAAGAAAAAGGTAAACATCATTATGATAAGTCAGCAAGGTCACTCGAGCAGTTGTCGCCAGGCGATAAGGCGACGCTAGTTGACAAGGTTGGTAATAGGAAACCGGTCTCGATAGTGGATCGCGCGACGGAGCCGCGGTCTTACATAGTGGAAGATGAGCATGGATGTCGATACCGACGTAATCGAAGTCAGCTGATAGTGCGTCAGGACAAAGGCTCACAGTATGATCTCGTAGCTAGGTCGTCGCGACAAACAAACTTTGATTCACAGAAAAACAGACAACAGAATGCGATTTGGAAGAGTGCTGTACCGAAACGAAAGAAAAGCATCGTGACGCCAACGCCGCCGTCGCCGACGTCGTCGTCGCCGCGGCGCCAGGGCTCTGGTAGTAGTGTGAGTGAAAATGACAGCCTTAATACATGTTCGTCGGCTACTCCAAGTCAGGTCTCACCGGTATCAACATCACCAATAGTTGATATGACAAGGTCCAAGGAAAGAACTGCACGAATGCTGTCAAACTTGTTTTTTGGGTCCAGTAAAGAATAAATCGGCACAAATCTTGTCGACTATAGGTACTTATCCTAGGTACTTATTTAATAATTAGACTTAGAGCGAAAATACAAACTAAGTATTGGTAATACTTAACATACCTACATACATAGACTCACGACCGTGATCCCTTCGGAGTGGTCAGAAGCATTGCTGCAACTATCAACTTGCAGTATAAGAATGTATAGGTGCACTAGTTATAAATATATTTATTACTAGTAGTACCTAAGTAAAATATATTGTATGATGATCTGAGTCTGTATACTTACTAACTATCACTAACCAGTATGTTAGTTATGTTAAGATGCCTTGGTGAGTAGGATGAATAATATGTTTTAAGCTAAGCTAGTTACTACGTACTTTGTTTATTAATAGTAAGATTTATATGTTATCAAACCCTTTTAAATTTGGAGGGGAGAGATGTAGTATATTATATGTATGTGGGTACTTATAAATAAATTAGTGTTTAACCAACTGGCGTGAGTTTCACTACACTACCTACTATACGATCCTGAAATTAGGTGATGCATTCAGGAAAACACAAACTAGTTTTCTCTTATTTCAAAGGGGATATTACCTTTGACGCGCTCCATACAAAAGAAGTCCGGTCATATTTTAAATACTAACTAATGTATGTTGTCCGATTATAGTTTAGATTAGAAGTTTAAAAGAGTCACTGTGAACCACTGTACAGCCAACTAGTTAAGTACCTACCTTGGTGTATACTTGTATGTGGTTTCCTGAATGCATCACCTAATTCGCAGGATCGTATAGTAGGTAGTAGTAAGTACTGATAATTTAAATAAATAATGGAAAATTTATACATAAAATTACGATCAATTAACAACGAAAAAGCGGTAAAGAAGCTAAAAAAATTTGAACTAAATAGTAGGTAAGTACTTTACGAGGCGACTAAGGGAAAAGTAATCTTATGCATTCTTTTTCTGGACATAATAAGCCACCAACTTGATAGTACTAAAATGTGTCTCAGGATTTAACTTATTAGTGGTCACCCTATATGGTGACTTTATATGGAAAATTGAAAAAACGCGTAGCTCTGTAGGTATTGATGATATGCGACATTTGACTACGCCAATATTTAGTAGAAATTTCTACTAAATATTGGCATCATCAGTTGTGAATTCCGTTACGTACATATGTAGTTATAGGCATTTATCTGGTGTGAGGAGCCACAATCAAATGATCTATTGTAACTTTTTCTGTTGTAGTCGTACAGAGCTGATTTTTTTTGTAGGATCTTTTTTCAACTCCTACTAAATCCTACAAAATTTTCAAAAAGATTCATCACGTACTTTCAGAGATACAGGGTGGCTCCTCAATCCTGATGCGTCAGGATTGAGGAGCCACAATCAAAGCATTGTAGCTCTTTCAGTTTTAGTCGTAGACAGCTGATTTTTTTTTGTAGGATCTTTTTCCAACTCCTACTAAATCCTACAAAATTTTCAAAAAGATTCATCACGTACTTTCTGAGATACAGGGTGGCTCCTCAATCCTGACGTTATGGATTGAGGAGCCACCTTTATGTTCATGTAACTTCTCTATACTTTTCCTACAAATTCCAGGATTGGGCCTACAAAATCTACAAATTTCCTACAAAATGGCCATAGAATTCTTTTTTCAATAGCAAATGTGGCTCCTCAATCCATACGCACATCTGGGATTAAGCCATCACAATTCACAAGCATTGGCGGCTGATTTTATCAACGAATTTAACGATTGAATCAGCTTTCAGTGTTAAACTTCTAATGATACGATATTTAAAAACAAATTTAATATAGAGGGTTCTTCTTACACTATAAAACTATAGTATCCTCGGTCTTTCATCTAGTTTTTCATGACAAATAATTTCAGATTCGAACATATTAACCAGCGTGGATCTGTGAATATTACATTATTACTAAGATAATAACATAATCCAGCACAGATAAGATTGCAAAGAAAATCTCGATACTATAAAAGGGCAGGCCCGAAGTATCGCGATCGTGGGAAATATCAGCGTCAGTACTTAACTCAGCCACGGTCAGGGTGTTGCGTAACTCTTCGATTCAACAACAACTGAGCGTATGTTGTCATTCACATGCACAGACCACTAAGCCTGGTCTGTGTTCACATGCAATGTAACGGTCATGTAGTTATGTCGAGCGATATAATAGTAAGGGAATCGAACTGACAAGGTCGCAGTTTTTAATTTTGAGTTGCTTGGAGTCGGGAAGTGGTGGTGAAAGGAGTGAGGAGTGTGGAGTAGGTAAACATTAAGTGATCATTTTCGCTTAGCTAGATGAAGGAAGAAATCGTGTCGTAAAAGGAGTTCACGATAACTAAAATGAAGATAGAAATGGCTATTGTTCCACAGATTAGATACTGTCGAGTCATAAGTAGAAAAAGCAATTTGATGGTCTGATCCATTCCCTTACCGTCAGCATATTAAAAAGGATCCTAATATTACATTGTATATGTTGTTTAGTCATCATAATACAAGTCTGGACTAGATTCTGGTACTTTAAATGGGACTAAATAATCTGTGTTACTATCTCCAAGATATTTATTTATTTATAAATATCTAGTATCTTTCTAATAATCTTCCACAAGAAGATAACATTGTTGAATTTATTGAGCAGTTTTAGATCTTTAGCTTCAACCAAGCCTCTAAGAACACATTTAATTTTATGGTCGGAACACTAAAGTAACAATATTGGTACAACATTTTATTTCCCTTCAATTACTTCACAACTAAACCTCAATAAAACAACAGATTGTCATAATATTACTGCACAACAATATAGGTAGAGAACAATAGCGAACTAGGTAATAAAAGACAAATTATTTATTTTACAGCTATAGTAAAATTTACAATAGAAATGTTAAGACGGGCTCCTAAGAAAAAGTTAGTCTTTCGGAACAAAAGAACGTTTCCGAGAAGGCGGGGGCGTAAAGGGGGCAGTAAATCAATGCGCGAATGATATTATGCAGCGGCCAAGGAGTTAAGGGGATAACTAACCTAACAGCATCAGTGTAAAATTGTTTTGCTATTAATTTTTAATTCTTTTGAGGTCATGTTTTTCTCATCGGGAACCCGTTACATGAGGACAGCACAGAACAGGGCCCTGTTTAATAAACGTGACAAGTGACAATGACAATTCAAAGTACATTGCTGGTTATACTAATGACGCTTAACTTGCAATGCTTCATGTGTGTTTGCATTCTCAGCAATGTACTCAGAATTGTCACTTGTCACGTTTATTGATACGGCTGTATCACGTCTTTTATCTCGTTCGTTCACGTGCGAATAGAAAGAGAGCGAAGGTGTGATAGCGCTATATCACGGTGTCACGCTACCTATGCTGGTCGTTGTGGAAATTCTATGTCCAGAAATAGGCCAGACTCGGGCCTCAATCTCAGACTCTCAGTCGAAATACGTCCACTGCCAGCAGTGGTGATGTGATGTGGTGTGTGAGGTGGTGGAGATGTTGTTCTTTCATTCAAATTACAACGTATATTACAGCAACGTTAAAAAATCAAAAATCTAAAATTTTCAACGTTGTTAATGCTAAAACAGAAAACTGGATTCAGTTTTTTTTTAATAAAACAGACTAAAAAGCTTATTTAGATGTTAACAGTACACGATATACACCAACAAAAGTTGAAAGCTGCATCTGCGAGTACCTAAAGGCAATTTCCTTAGTAAAATATCTATTTCATATTAACGAGTTGCAATACGGAGAGACGCCGTGGTAAGTGCATAAAGCGAGCTTTTAACTACTCTGCTACATGCCACGTTTAGTGTAAATCAAGTAACTAGTAACCTACATAATAATAACTGGTTCTTTGTAAAGCTATTTCTTAGTAACTACACACTTACTGTGAACTTCAAATGAGTTATACGCTACGAGAACCACAAACGCTACTTAAACCTGTACTTCGAATAGTAAAAGAATTCAGACTAATACAGTAAAAGCATTTATCTACAGGGTGTAATGTAACTAAACACCCTAGTAATGCTTGGGGGGTAGAAACTTCAGACCATCAAACTGAACAACTTTCACTATGGAGTGGAGCCATCTTCGAATTCGCCAAAAAACTGTTGTTTCATATGAATCTGCTGTACCTACCAACTCCACAAATATATGGGAAAGATTTTCCCCGATTTCGCAGTTGGCTCACAGTGAATGTTTTCAGTTTGATGGTCTGATCTGAAGCACCCTCTTAAGTATTATTACTATGGTGTTTACACCCTGTATAGCTAGAAGATATTACTCAATAATAAAAAAAAAGGAAGCAAGAAAATAATATGACAAAATAATCCTAATTTTATTTAAAGCACAAAGTAGTACGGTAGGTAGGTGTAAATTGATAATATCAATCTCTTATTAACATTGCAACAAGTTCAAGTTTATCCCCAAGGATCTCCAGTCAATATTTATGTCAAACCAAATGCATCAGAACAGGTTCTTATTAACATACCTACAGACAAGTAAACACTACAATATATAACTTGTAATGTCAGCATCCAAGGTTTCACCTCGCAGATGCACCGTAAAATGTTATATTTAGTGTTAACTATAATGTTTCATATAGAATATAGCAAACAAACCATATTCATATTTAGGTATGCATGATCTAGACATCAGAGGTCTAGTGTGCCGGTAAAGAGTTATACAGATTTTTAAGCACTTCCGCCTATTTTGACATTCCATACATAAACTCACGACCAAAATCCCTTTCGGGGTCGTCAGAAGCTGTGCTACAATTACCACTAAATTGTTTAGCGTGCAGTTGTAGCAAGGCTTACTTTTTGAATATTGCAGGTTTCACGACGAAATGACTTGTCTGTCATGCGGTGACAACGGCTAGCCTTTCACCCACATAAAAACTGCTTCATAAACCCTTAGTCGCCTCGTAAGAGACCCAATGGAAGAAATGAGGTGACCATTCTAAGCCGGAACCACAAGGCTTTGACATTCCGAAACCCTAACAATAAGCAAAAAGTGAATTGTGATACACTACTACTACGCTCAAAAGTTTCTGTTCACTCAAATAAATAGTTGTAAATTTATGTTTGTAAGTATATCTACAACAACATGCTAGTAAGCACATCTTTATCGCCTCAATAAAGCACTAGTTTACTAGAGAAACTTTATAGACAAACCCTCAACTCGATTTCAATACAAAACTAGTCTTGTCTATTATGTTGTTGGTAACTTGTTGTACATTGCACTTCGACAAAGTTTGCGCCACTATTGCAATTGTAACAAAGAAGAAATAGAGTGGTATTATAATACGGATACATTGTGCTCATCAACACTGATTTGGTATACGATACGCGTACATTAGGTACCTACTTTGAACGAATTTTTTTATTTATTGCTTGGAGAATAAGTACTCTCGACGGAATATGAAGTCAAGATACTTGTACTACACAAGGACTTGGCTCTTGACTAAAATAATGACAGCTCATCCATTTGAATATTCATAATTCAACATTTTCCTATAAATGTCTAAGGAACAGTTTCTTACATCCTCAAAAATCATATAGGAGATTGGTACTTCTATGACCAAAAGTTTCATTCTCCTTTCGCCTCAGTAAATAGAACTCGGGTTCCGTCATTCACTCACTACTCCACTGAAAGTTTCGTGATAAAGTAAAATTCTATAAGACCATGAGCTTTTGCATCATTAAATAAGTTTTTTGTTTTCATTAATAAAATGTGTCCTAGTAGGACTACCATGCCATGCACAACAAAGCCACAAAAAGAGAATCATGCGCGCTCATTTTGACATCTGTAAAGTAACAAAGCCAGAAAAGCATAACTCGATTTTTCTCGTTTTGTTGGGAGTGGCATCCTAGGGCTGCAGACCCCAAAGCTTTTCTATTTCCGTGTCGAAAGTATGAAGATGCCACTTGCCGCTGAAGTCAGAGAAAGTTTACAGTAATTGTAACTGTAGTTTCAGAACGGATATATGCAACTTTAAAGTGTAATCCGATATGCAAAACCCCGTAGACTTCAACAAATTAAGAAAACGTGATGTTACCCCGTAAAACGAACATACAGGGCCCATACTGATTAGTGCCGAAGTATAAAAGGTGAATGTGAAGAGACAGCAGCTGCAACTACTTACGAACGGCCCGGCACTAGACAGCCAAGGTTTATGTTTTACGTAGGTGTTGTTTAAGACCTATAATACTCGTTTTATGAGTATGCACTTCAGCGTTTTCCGGGATAGGTGAACTTTTTAGCTAGGGTCAGCTAGATCGTGGGTAGAGTTTAAAGTTTCGAAATGGAGTGGTGTAGTCGGGTTGTAAGACTTGTAAGCGTCACATTGGACTGAGGCTCACAGCTACTCCTTCTACTGTACCGACACATACACGGGACAGTGTACTGTAGTTGATAGACTGGTAGCAGTACCCATGTGATTGAAATACCTATATCTACGCTCGACAAAAGCAGTCAAAGGCGAAACGCAACGCAAAGAAGTGTAACGAGCGCCTATGTGTCGATTTCAATTATACCACTTATTTTTGATACTACTTGATCGGAAATTCGGAATGCACATTAGGATGCATGTTAGAAAAGCTAACAATCACTACACTACACAACAGCAATGCTTGGTGCACCAATAACATTGACCAAAACCATGCTAAAATAGATTTCTTAGCGAGCAATGAGTTGAGGCATAGGTTCTTGAGCACTGTTCCTATTCTACCTTGAAATGAATAACGTTATTGCAGAACACAACACTATCGTGGAATTTCTGAGACAAAAACCAGACCTAAAAACGAATGTGACATTACACTCAACTACTGTCCAGCGATCACGAAATGACAGTAATCATCTGCCGGTAACGCCCACCAAAATTCCTCTGTTGCTTTCCTCGGGAATTGTTACGAGTGCCCAGTTGTTTATTCTCCCACATACGTTATTTTCGAGTGCGTGACTTGTCATTCCACGTCAGTGTTACCACTGCGAGTCTAATGACGTGGTTGATTGTTGTTATTTGCTGTATCGTCGTACAGTTCTAAAATGATCTATAAATACACTGCTAGACGCGATTGAGCTGTATTTTCCTCATGTATATCACCTATTTTCTGCAGTCAAATTGTCAAAAAGTATTCGAATAAATAGTATAAATAAATCAGAATTATCAGAAACAAACAAGCAGCAGCAGCTTACCTATAAAATAATAAATTAAACAACTTGTCAACGACACACATTAAAACGTAATACCCAAATAGAAATATCACTTGGCAATGGTCAATGAATCAAAACAAGCTGGATCCATTTATCAATAGAGAGTACTAGCAGTAAACAATGATAAAGAAAGTAATGCTACGGAAGGCGTGGAACCGGCCGGGAACAATGAAATGGCCAACTTTAGAAACCAAACCACTAACCTATACAAAGATGCTTGTGTCACGGACTACATCTACAATGTATAATTCTAGGCTGCTACTAAATTACGCAACTGGAATAAATTTTACGATAATAATTTTTCTCGGACCGGATTCGACCAAACTTAGATTTATAGAAGAGTAACTATACAAGGAACAATTTTACTTTTGATGTTTATACACCCCGTACTAAAAGAACGAATGTATAATTCACCTAAAGAAAGAAGTCGTTGTATCCGTACTTATTGCAATGTGAGGTTATACAGTTTTAATTTGTTAGGTTTCTTTTATAATAATTTTTTTAATTAAGTTACATTGACATTTCATTTAGATTAGGGTTGGTAAAACGCAAAATCTGTCTAATCTATACTATAGTAACCGACGACTTAATCTAAGAATAAAATTTACTCGCGTTTGGTCGAATCGGGCCTTAGTAGTCTATGTTAAGGTATTTAAACAAATTACACACGGGTCGAAAACCGGGACCTTTGAAACACGTAACCTACACGTAGAGGCCCTTTCGAGACACGTTTATCTAAAGGTGATAAAAATTATCTTGTCAGCAGAATACAGTTAAAGTAGTTTGATATCTAAATGTAGTTATTTAGTTACGAATATCGTAACTTAAATTGTTTAAATTGTATACCTACATACCTTTAAGATATTTACAAAAATATTAAATGGGCGCATCACTTAAAAACGATTAAGCCGATGTGGATGTTTCATAAAAATTTAGGGCTTAGTTTGGATTAACATTTAGGCTTTGTTTCATCACAATCGGTTAACTCAATCAATAGTTATGAAAATCAGTGGTCAGCGCGTATGAAGACACGAGCGCTGCTTGTCTATACTTACTAATACCACAGAATAATAACTAGTAACTAGCGTTAAATACATATTATAAAGAGGAAAGATTTGATTTTTTGTTTGTTAGTTTGTAATGAATAGGCTCCGAAACTACTGGACCGAACTGAATAATTCTTTCACCATTAGAATGCTACATTATCCATGATTAACAAAGGCTATAAAAAACGGCCAAGTGTGTGTCGGGTAGATTCTAAGGCGGTACGAAGTTCGCCGCGGTCCTCTAGTTACTAATAACTTGAGAAAACTTTGTGATAATATCATGAATCATGAATCACACTTGGTTTCGTACCAATTTTCACCTATACAAAAAATTTTCTAAGAAAAATGCGTCATGCTAATTCAGAACAGGACCTTCAAAGCAACGATGACGATGATTCAACTTGATTTCTCCACTTGTTCTCCATAATGATCATGCATGTTCTGTCTCCATGTTTTATTCGCCGTTTTAAGTCGCCTAATAAAGCTCTTATGCCTACGACATAGGTTTGTAAATAGATTGTGTTGCCGGACATCGTTCCAACAATGCATAGAGATCGCAATCGATACCCTCCAGAACATTCCCAGCGGACTTTAAACCTTTTTGTCTGACCCCTCACTGGGCTATTAAAATATTCATAATCAAACGTTGGCGAAAGATGAGCAAAAAAGATAACACGTATTATTGTTAGGTAGGTATAATAATTCACTAAATAAGTAATCCGATTATTAAGTGCTAAAGAAAATGCAATTTATTGTTATTTAGAACACAATTCGCTTATAATACGTAATTTGATATGCAGTTTGCGTCAATCTACAATGAACAGAGATACAAACTCAAATTCCAAAGTGTGAACAACATTTCTTTAAGAACAAAATTTATCTAGTACTAGTAATATATAAACTTAGATGATTTACTACGAAAAGTATTAAATCTATGAATATAAATATGAGCACGACATGCAAAATTGATCCCAGAGTACTTTAATCCTTGACTAATATCTGATTCGAAAATAAAACCTCTTTTGGCAAAACACAACAAACACATAATTTCTTTAAAAATATATAAATATTTTCACTAACTTCTAAATTATATGATAAATGAATCAGTTAAAATTTACATCAGAAATCAGAATACGTTCTTTTGTGAATGAACTTTATAATTTGGTAGATTCGTACGACTGAATGAATACCGTCGTCACAGAAAAGAGATATAGAGTACATCAACTTCATGCAAGCGCTCGAATCGACGCACTCACCTTAGAATAGATATTCCGTGAGTTCCGTGACACAGGTAGACGAGAGCCACGTCCACGGCCCGCCCGGGTACATTATTATGGGGGTGCAACAATACTGAATACTACTGAAGCATAGTGTAATTAAACTAGTGGTTGCGCTCGGCGGTCGCGACAGGTCAATCGTGCACGGTGAGCGGGGGGCCAGGGGGGAGTGTGTCTCAGTACCGACTTACCTGCGAGCTGTACCAACTTTCCCGGTGCGTGGAACGACGAACTTAGACGGGATTCCCGTCTCCCGCACACCGCGCGAACATCGATCTGCCGCGACCGCTCAGCTGTTCTGAGCTGTTCCGTTATATTATTGTGACGCTATGACATAAAGTAACTTAGCGGGCCGTGTACGTGAGTGGTCATCTAAGTGCGTGCGTCGATTCTTGCGCTTGTATGAAGTTGCTGTACTGTATATCTCTTGTCTGTGGCGTAGTGAATCGGCTATGAGGACTATTTCCGTCCGCCGCCGGTGCGTTGCGGTGGGAACCTTAGTTTATCGGTCGAGGCGCAGGCGCAGCGCAGGCGTGGGCGTCACGCTGAGTACTCTGACCTCTTTACTTGCGATTTAGGACGATTCGTTTCGATACAAGGTTGTCTAAAGTTATAATATAATATACAGGGTGTAAACTTAAATACGTTACATACTTAAAAGGGTGCTTCAGACCAACAAACTGAAAAACTTTTACTATCTTTGCGGAACTGCGATTTAAAGGTGGGTCCTATAGTAAATGATCAGACAATTTTCAAGATATTTATTTCCGATCATTATAAAATATCCTGATGAACTAAATACTAGGAACAGATTTATCACGATCTTCCAAAAAACAATAACACCATGTTGATTTGATGACGATATAATGGTAGGATTAAACGAACTTACCTGAAGTGAAGTTCTATCCTAATTATATGAAGTACTTAGTCCGAGATATAATTACGTGTAGTATCGCTCATCTTGCTCGTATCCGCGTCCTTTAAATCATAGAAAAAAAAACAAAAAATGTTTCCATCACCCGCCACCCACCTGTCAATGTCAGTAGTTTAGAGCTAACACTGGGTATGCGGGGGGTGGGAAGTAGGTATATATCTCGGACTAAGTACTTCATATAATTAGGATAGAACTTCACTTCAGGTAAGTTCGTTTAATCCTACCATTATATTCGTACTTAGTCCGAGATATAATTACGTGTAGATGTTTAGAGGAAACAACATCTTAAATTAAAACAACTGTTCTGTTGTGAACTTGAGTCACAACTAATAACAAAACCTTGTAAGTTATTAGGACTAATATCTCAACCATATCCCTATAACGATTGTTACAATTAGTCAGTAAGAATATCTTGTTAAGCATTCTAAATTCTAACTGACATTAATTATAATTATATGAGTACCTCAAACTGCATCTCCCAACTTAATCTGATCACTGTCAGACTCCATATTGTTGAGGTTATAGTAGACCGACCAACATTGGTGTCGCTTTTAAAAATACTATCCACGTTAAGACTTTTTGCGGACCTACGTTGCAGCAAATATAGTGGATGTGAAAAGAAAACACAGGTCTCCACTACACTGTCTCAGGACATGACTAAACCACCGGCTCATACATTCTGACAAGAGGCTTTCTGATGTCGTCTACCAATTGTCAGGGCCATGTATTCTTTTACTGGTCTAAGTTGACTAGTGACTTTTAAGTAGGTATTTATTGTAAGAGCCTTTTATTTAACGGGGCACATTTCAGGTTGATTGACTAAAACTTTCTAAACTAATATGTGTACCAAGAGCAAGACATCTTTCAGTCTGTTATAATTATAACATTTCTCTATCAGTTTCATGGCTAATATTAAATATACATAATTAGTTGCAGGTATACTAAATATCATTTTTAACCTGAAAATTAAGTAAAAGGTATATACTTAACTAACTTCATGGATAAGTTTACCTTTACCTAAATCTAAGTTATTGAATGGGCACAACTATTAAACATAAGAATCAGACATGATGTGAGTCCCACATACTAACATATTTTTGTTTAGAAGGTCGTATTTTGAATAACCTTTAAAACCGCGTTTTATCTAAATTGATCTATCATCAAATCATTGTCGATATAAGTGTTATTATCCATTATGAGATATAGAATAGGTGATGCATTTGTTCAGAATCACCTTTAGGTATCAGTATCAATAACAGAAGTATGTAAAATACAATAACACAAATAGAAACCTCTAAAAATACCTAATTTAACTAACAAGACTGCTTGCACTTTCGCAAACTATAGAAATTTATTAGTGTTTTATATAAATTTGCACGGCATCTTTTTAAAATTTAACCCAGTAAGAAAGAGTTGCCTGCGATCTGAATAGAACGTAGAAGATAGACAGAGTTAAAACATAACTATTTCTGAGACTTTCAAGTGCTTTCAGCAGTTAGTACCAAGGCTGAGAGTATGAGATTGGAACACTAAAGAACATGCTTAGAAGAAAAAATGAGGGTGAAAATGTCAACCTAACCCTCTACATTCCATGCGAGAGTGTCTCTATGCATGAAACCTATTTTTCACATGAACCAAACTTAGAATGAAACATCCAAAAATTTCTGAGAAAACTCATTCAGTAAGTATTTACCTATACTTAATTAGGCTAGTTAGGATTATCTCCTTTATCTCTCCAGGGGCTAGGCCTTCTTATGAAAATAAGTGTTATGTGGGCTGAATTTATCCACACGCTGTCAACCTTGTACCACTGACAGATCTACACTGAACGGAACTTTGAAGTAAACATATTCAAAACTTGCTGGGAAAACTCTCCTTCTGCTGTAGCTCCTTCGTTGTTGCTATTTGCCTGTATTTAGTTAGATACTTATGTGATATACTCGAAGAATTTAAGTGCAATGTAGGTTGCAATGATCCACATGCTGAGAGCTTCGTACCCTCTTAAATTTATACTAAATAATTTATTATACATCTATGATTAAACCGAAAACCTCTGACTTTTAACCCATTTAACATAGTTTTTATATTTCTGGACATGTAGGTAACATAGGTACGTATTAATATCCAGATTATTTGTGTAAACAAAGCTCTATCAAACTGCTACACAACAGATATCAAATAATAATAATATAACCACTTAATAAAATCTTTAATTGCTCATGACCCTAAGTTCAGATATAGGTTAATTCGATTGAGCAGTGAATGTTAAAAATTATTTTATGTTTAATAGAACCGACAGATTCTAAAATATCTTTAGTCTTATGTTGTAAAACTTTCTGTGCTGTGACAATAGATCTGTTTCAATCAATCATTCATTAAACCATTATTTTAAACATTATTAGTAAGTCCTACGTACCAATGAGGTATCGATAGGTACATCTTCAGGTCCTTAAGTACAGGACTAAACATTCCTTAAATTTTTTAAGGGTTTTAACAGTTTTGTGAACATTGACCGCGCAGGCCGGGCCTAGCCAGCTAAGCTAGTCTATTGGGTAGGCCATCCATTTTAAATAATGAGCCATTATTAATTGAAATCTTAAAATACTATTTATGATCCATATGTATTGTTACTAAACAGTTTTCAATTTTCCAAGGTACCACCCACACAATGAAATCCCTTGCAACCAAAGTTTACCCAAAACTCTGATATTCCATCTATTTGAAAAGTTTATTAAAAAACAAAAACCTACATCCTACATAGGTACCTACTTAATTATTGGGAGGTTCTAAATTTAAAATCGATGGCGTGTACTGTGGTACATCATCATTTGTGAATAAGTTATAACATAATTAATCTTAAATTGTTTGCCTGAGACTCAATATTCAGTTTTAATTATTTTCATTTCAGACATCTTTAACTTGTTATTAACATGAAAGTTATGTTGTTGCTACTATACAGGAGTAACAACATACCCAAAAAAGGGTATTATTAGATTTATTAGTGATATATTACTCAATTATAAAACTCTTTTAATTCAGCCGCAAACGCTACCTCAAAAGGTATTTTATTAGATCATTAGTGATATTGCCCAAATTGAAAAGTAAGGTATTTGTGACTAGCGATAAGCTTTATCACAAAGGGCAGGTACTTCACACGTCCAAATCTGATGGATGCTGAAGGGTAACTGTAGACGGTTCGGTTTGAAGCCAAGGTTTGTGTCCTCTGCGCCTTCCTGTCTTATGTGACGAGGAGTTTGAGGCTGGATTTAGTTTGTGGTTCATACTGTCTGAAACTTTCTTTATTATAAGACTTCACACTGTGGAGCAAAGGAAATCAGTTCACTAATTTCCTTATAAGGCCAAGGTATATTTTTGTAAACGAAAGGTGCAATAACCTTGTATCTTAACTCAATGTACTAGAAATACAGAATGCTTAGCTTGGAGAGTCTGTAAGCATCCTTACTTGGTGCTAATTTATTGAAATCTCTTGAGAGAAAGAATATTGTATTGTAGGCTGTGGCCTTTAGCCTTACCAGATTGTTTCAAACTGCCAGGTGTTTCCAAATTTATATTAGGGGCATCTATATGTGTGCAGTTTTATGGTACCTAACCTAATTATTTATTAATAAATCTTTTAGAAACTGCATCTTTCTCTCTTTGTGTTCTTACTATTGACTGAACATTTTCAAATTGAGAGTAGATTGACTCTGTCGCATTTCTGATTTGTTTTCTAACCTCACCTTAACTTAAGGTGAGTAGCATGCCTGAGGCTAATCGAATCCTGGGAGTGTGACTTATGTGCAGTTATTAAATGTTTACTGAATATTCTAAGTATGAATTTGATATCTACCGGGATTTAGCTCAACGTCTCTCTTAGTAACTATGTCAAAATCAACACTAAGAGCTATAATGTACTTACAGAGTAAAAGCTTTTTACACTAGCCTCATACATGTTAGTAGGTAGCTGGAACATAGGTATAGGTAACCCCCACTGTTCGGAGTTATGTTTTCCCACCGGGAAATCACCATGAATAGGTAAATGAGGCATCAATGCCTAATTTATTATGAGGCAAACAAAGAAACAAAAACAAACCCACTTTCCAACGGAAAGATGCATAAGTATTACACGATCACATAGATAGAACCATATGTATGAAAATAAGGACCATAACATAAATATGATAATTCCCAATGGGAATTGGTGGGTGGTCCAAGTGGAAAAAACCAATAGATCAGATAAGTCACTTAGTCCAGACAAATCAAACTCAGCGAGTATGTCAATCAGAACACAAAAGCTGTGTTAGTACATTATGTCACAGGGCACCGGAGACGGCGGCAGTTAGAGTTGCCAGGTGTCCCGATTTGCGCGGGACGTCCCGATTTTCAGGGGGTAGGAGACGCGTCCCGATTTGCACCTGATCGGGACACTAAATGTCCCGATAAATCAAATGCCCCAGGCGAAATTCGGGAAAAATATCGATTGATATAATCTCTCTGTTTATCTCAATTCGTAGAGCGGAGAAAAGTAGTATTATCTGTTTTAATACACATAATCCTAAAGAGTTCTGACCACAGCTAAAAGATGTGGTGGTGCTAACCAGGCACGTATCCAGACTTTGGTTTCGGGGGGGGACATTAAATTTTCGGGGGGGGGGGGGGGGGGGGATATTCATAGAAAAACATTGAAAAAGTATGAGCTGTAATCACTTTTCCATACAAATATTTGTATTTCGGGGGGGGATAAATCCCACCTATCCCCCCCCCCCTGGATACGTGCCTGGTGCTAACATTTTCGAGCATGCGTCGCTCAATCCATAGCTATTATTATTACTTAGGTTACTTTGAACATGTTTTGTACGTAAAAAAAGCTCTGGCTCTAACCGATTTGTATTAGGAGGAAAAGTCGAGCTCGCTTCGCTCGCTCTACCTTTCTATTTTTGCATGGATAAATCAAAAGATGTCTGACCACAACGCGAAAAGATGTGCAAAAAAATTTCGAGCTCGCTTCGCTCGCACCGTTATTTTTGAGACAATTAAGATTAATTGTCTAAGATTTTCGGTTATGTTAGTGAGTTTTTAAGTTGCAAAACGCAGTTAATTTCAAAATAAGTACCTTGTTTTTTGTGTGTCCCGATATACAACCCTAAATCCCGATTTTATTTACCTTCTGCCCCGATTTAAAACAAATCGGACCTGGCAACCCTAGCGGCAGTTGACTTCCCAGCGGGAAAGTCATCATCATCATCCTTTCAAGGCCTAAGGGCTCAGGAGCTGTCCATGGGAGAGTGCTTGATGGCAACTCCAAAATGGTGGGTAATAATAGGTACCCAACGGGAATGTGTCTGTTCGAAACTCAAACGTGTGTGGGCATTGGGCACTAGTACTGGTATAGTTTTCCCAACGGGTAAACAAGTGCATGGTCGAAACTCGAACCTGCATTGTGCTATGAGCACAGGAGCTTTGATCGGCGTCAGTTGTCCTTCCCCAACGGGGAAGCCCAAGAAACGTAACACGTTCATGCGTGGGCCGCGATTGGTACGCTATTGTACCTACATTTCCCAACGGGAAATCGCATGTTCGAAACTCGAAAATGCATTGTGCTATGAGCACAGGAGCTTTGATCGGCGTCAGTTGTCCTTCCCCAACGGGGAAGCGCAATAAACGTAACACGTTCATGCATGGGCCGCGATTGGTACGCTATTGTACCTACATTTCCCAACGGGAAATCGCATGTTCGAAACTCGAAAATGCGTGGACACAAAGTGTCAGGCCGGCCGGGGATATTATTCCCTCACTAGTAGCAAGTTAACTTCATTTATAATAAAATTTTCTTTGTGTAAACCTTTGTAAATTGTGTACATACTTACAGTCTACATAATAATATATTACTTTGTCATTCAATCCTCCTACTTATGTTTCCTTTACTTCCACCTTTCCTGCTTGTCTTCAAACTTCCTTCATATCCATAATATGCACAAAATAACATTTTATATCAATATAATAATTAACAATTTGTTTCAACACAGGAGCGCGATTTGAGCGCGACAAAACGACTGACATTGACAGGTGGGTGGCGGGTGATGGAAACATTTTTTGTTTTTTTTTCTATGATTTAAAGGACGCGGATACGAGCAAGATGAGCGATACTACACGTAATTATATCTCGGACTAAGTACGAATATAATCGGGTTTATATTGATACACAATGTGATCTCTGAACTTAAACGTGAAGAAAACATATCGTGGAAGGCTATATGTATAGCAATAGGTAACCTGTGTGAGAATGTAATAGCAAATCAACCCATCAAACTAAGAGACTCAATTCTGTTTCATGCAATGTTTACGGTTTTAACTCGATTTATAGTTGCCATAGAATTTAATTATACAAACAAGATAATGTTAATGGACATTAAAATCTCGATCGTAAACGTACCAAGATAGTATTGCATTGCAAGTAACTATGTGAGAACGGAGTGATATTTGAATACGCCTACAGTATTCAAATATCCATAGTATTTCGTTGTCCATAGTCGGAACACGTGTGAACGTCTATCTATTGGGAACGGGCTATGGATAAATTAACATAACATTATGTTGAAATTATGTTATGACTAATTTTACAATACCTTACGGAACGGAAGGATGTTAAATAAAATGATCGTTGACCGCAATGAACAAGAAGACTTGTTGACAAATCAAGTGCAAAGAAAAAGTAAACAGATTTGAAATATAAAACTGTTCGTCATCGTCATCATCAGCCTCTGAAATGGTGGTCATACCCTCGAAGAGGATGTATGCGCTTAACGTAAGTCGATCACGCGGTTTGATGGACTATGTGAAGTCTGAATATCATCTTTAGCGTATGCAGGTTCCTTCATTCTCCTCTCTCGTCCTCTACTCCTCTCCACAGCACACATTCCCACCACCGTAACACATTTAACTGCCTCCGTGGTGTAATGGTTAAGAGCATTGGGCTCTTGACACGGAGGTCGTTGTCGATTCCCACGGGGGTCACCTAGTGATATGTCACTGTGGGTTTTTTTCCCTAGTTGGTTAGGAAATTGCAGGCAGAATTACCTGATTGTCTGAAAAGAAAGATGATTCCGTGCTTCGGATGGCACGTTGCCGTAGGTCTCGGCTACTATCTCTGGTGGTAGTGGTCGTTGCATAAAAACCATGTCAGAGGCCGGCGGCGGTCAGTTAAGGCGGTCTGAAAAAACACTCGACACCAGGACTTCCCCACACGTAAGAAGAACACCTTTAAGCCAGGATCAATAGCAACGACCACTCACTACACTAGATAAGAGGTCCAGCGAGCCCGTGCGATGAAACTAATCAGTCTTGGTGGAACGCAATGAATTTCATCAAATCAAAGAAGATAGCACTAGGAAAAATATATCCGAGTCCCTCCATTGCAAACAGCAGTCGGCAATAAGAAAATCTTGGCTATTAGTAAGCCAAATCTAGGGATAACTTATGACGGAGTTGAAGCCCCTTCCGCAAAAGCACCAATCAAATAGCATTGCAAAAATAAAAGAGGAACCTGAACATATTAAACTGAAACTATGACCAGGATCATATGCTGGCATATATCGTGGCATGCTGTGCGTGCGGAATCGAAATCAATCCCTCATGGAGACTCAACCTCTCCGCAACGCGCCACCAATGTTCTCAATTTATACAACAAACTATAATCGTTAAATGCAGCAATCAGCCTAATGCATTACGAAACTTCATTAGTCTCATCGTAAGCAGTACATTAAATGTTAAAAATTACTGCTACACCCAAAATCTTCCATCAATACCGTCATAAAGATTATAGAAGTATTAAATCAATTTAGGGCCTATAATGCAAGTGTGACATTAAATTCGGTAGCCGTCGTAGAGGGGGTGGGGAGAGGAATGCGGCAGCGCGGGCAGGGAGGGGGGGTTCTATACAAAAACTGTGGGACGGTACCTGCGCTGCCTGCCGTTGACCCCGGCCGCGATTAGCGTCGGTACGGCCGTAATGCATCGGTGCAACACGCCTAATCCAAGCTTTTTTTCCTGCAGGCCTTTACAGTAAATTAATTTAGTTTCTATAGGGAAGTTTAGTTCTTCTCTTTGGAAATTGAAACTTTTCTATTGAGGAAGCAGTTCTATGTTGTTTCTTTGTAAAGTTCGTGAATCCTTCCATGATACAGGCTGAAACTTTTTTAGGAGGATGATCAGACCGTCAAACTGAACAACTTTCTCTATGGGACCAACATCGAAATCGCAAAAAATAAATCGGCGTTTCATATAAAACTGCAAACTTACTCGAGCCAAATGTATGGGACAGCAGATTTTTTGTTCACGATTTCGATGTTGGTCCCATAGAGAAAGTTGTTCAATTTGATGGTCTGATCATCCCCTTAAAAAAATGTCAGCATATTAAGAAGGACCCTGGATTTAAGTTTGAATGATTGATTTTTCCCAATGCAACATATTGTGTATATCCTATCACTTTAACTGTACTCACATAATAATCGTTGCCAAACGTCTCTTACCTGTAACAAAAGCACAAATTTATCATCAACATCTATTAATCTTCACAGTAGCAACAATTTGCTTCATTAGTGCCTTACTGCCTTATAAGTCACACTGGTTATCGGGACGAGCAGGGGTTGTTGTTCCTGCTTTCCTGCTGTTTAACATTCCACCGGCGTAGCAAGCTTCTGCCGTGCTTACTAAGCGCCTATAGCTTCCTGGAGGCCTGGTACTTTTTGAGGAGTTTCTTATCAACAAGCTTAATGAAAAAACTTTTGATATGTCGCACCAATAAATCTATCACGGATTTGATAGGACGTCGTGTTTTGTTCGAGATATTAAATTAAATTTATACGTTAACACCTTTTGATATGATGCCAAGTTTTAGACTGGAGTTATTTCAAATATTCCGACGTAAATAAACAGATTAGTTCGAACTATCGCATGTTAGAGACCTGTAAGTAAATTAACCAAATTAAGTTCATTAATGAATTGCAGGACTACATTCAAAAACAAACAATGGCAACGTACACAAATTGGCTTCAAAATGGTCGGTTTATTTTGTGCAAATTTCGTTGAACACCGACAGATATATTCCCGGCGCGTATTTCCTGATTGGGAGAGAGCTATTCAATGCAATACATAAAAACGAAAAAAAAAAAAAACTGACGACAGGATTTTCATCGATTGAAGTCCTTATTATTTTAAGAATGTTCGTGGTAGTATCAGATAGTGTAGCTACGGTTTCCTGCCGTGTCTCGGCTTAGCCAACCAGTTAGAACACGCTACATTCTAACACCTCGCATTTGTCTTGTCGCCATGTCTTTGTAGGCAGCTATTTATTGCCTTCCTATTCGTGTTCATGCGATCAAATACCATCGTTCTCTTGATATACACACGCTTGCAACAAGTTCATTAGCTTCTAAGCTAATTTTGGAGACCATCATCAAACAACGGGAAGACATTCATTCTCGTATTACAAAAAGAAAGCCTTGGTTTTACGTGAAATTTAAAGCAGGAACTGGTATTTGGAAAACAAAACAAACTTTCGCCTGAACCAGAAATACCCGATCATTTTTTAGGGTACCCGTTCCCAAAGGGTGAAAACGGGTCCGTCCGTCTGTCCTTCCTATTAAAGGGCTTTTGAAATTTTCAAAGCATATGCGTTATTATGACGGATTTTATGAAAAATACAAAAAAATACAAAAAGCCAAAAATTAAGTTGGTAGAACCAATGTAAGAAACTGTTTTTTTCGACTTTTATTGTTCTTGATCTTTAGTAATAATACATACAACCGTTAAACTTGGTGTAACTCTACAGTATAAAAACATATAATAACAACCGGCCAAGTGTGAGTCGGTCTCGCGCTAAGGGTCCCGGCGAAAACAACTTTTTTTTACCTATGTAAATATGTTGTCTGATGGGTACGGACTACGGATGGAACCCTCGGTACGCGAGTAGTGCCACTCGCACTTAGCCATTTTTTTATTTAAAACAGATAACGCCACTCCAATAAGGGCACGAGACCAAATTCTCCCCCAAATGCTAAAGGGTGAGACATTGTTTTCTTATAATTTATTATTATCCGGTTTTGGAGGCAGGTGGTGGCCGAGCCACGGAGTACAAAGGTGCGGGATAGCGATAAATCAATATTAGTATGGACGCGAAATCCTGTATTCTCCTATACCTGATACATAAAATTAATAAGCTGTCCATTTAAAAGGCATTTACACTTGACTGCACGTTTATTGAAACAAATTATTCACTGTTGCATATCATGACTTGAAATAATTTAAAATGCCAGTATTGATAAGATAGTCAAGTATAAATAAGTACTAAAAAAAATACTATGTAGGATACTTTTGCGTAATTTTCCTGTTACTTTCACAATTTTACCTGTCATAGTTTGTAACCTAGCCGTCAATTTAGTATGACAGAATTAGTTCTCAACGTAACCACTAGGAGCGCTGTATGAAATTCAATGCAAAAACTGAAGTTTACTATAGTAGTTTTACCGTAGTATACTACAGTACAGTGTAAACTTATGGTAGGCCTACCGACCTTCTTCACACCCAAACTTAAAAACTGTTCCCTGAGTCTAAGTCATAGGATAAAGTATTTTGCAATGCAACGTTTGTGTGAGCAAAAGGTAAGACACCATTCACTACTTGACAAGTCACTCCACACAAAAACCATAACTATACTAAAAGTAATAGTTCTCTAGTTCAATCAGACTGCTTTTAATTCTTACCCAAGACCCACATCCATCTTGAAACATTTTCCCAATGATTCATTCAGCAAATCCATTTATTGTAGTCCATTTTAACGTCGTCCAACACTAAGGACGGTAATTACAAGCTGTATAGAGGCAATAAAACGTCACTTATTGCACCAAGGCGTGTAGTGTTATTTACAGCATAAATTATTGTATTTCCATTAGCGATTTATTTATGGTTTGTTTGTTTGTGTGAGAGCTTTATATGGACATCTTTGTGCAATGGCTAGTTGACTTTCCTCTTCATCATGATTTATGTTTAGATCCATCTAAAAAAATATATTATTATAGGTAAAATATAAGAACAATAAGTGCAAAGAAAGATACATAGGGTGTAAAATTAAATGCGTTACAAACTCATGGGGGTGCTTCAGACCATCAAACTGAACAACTTTCTTTATGGGACTAACATCGAAATCGGGAAAAAAAATCAGCTGTCCATTGGCTGTCCAGTCCTAATTAACATAACATAGGTACAGTCGAGAGCACATCAACCTTGACAATCGAAGTGCGATATTGTTTCTTAATACGAACGCCTAAAGTTTGACGTGCTCTTGACTGTACCACACATTTGGCTCGAGTCACCAATGACGTTTTCAATAAAAAACAGCAGATTTTATTTTCGCACCACCGACCGACCGACTCACACTTGGCCGGTTTTTATTATTTTGTTGTTATACTGTGGAGTTTGCTCTATAATCACACCACGTTTGACGCTTGTATGAATTACCGTATTTACATTAGGTAGTTTCTTGTTAAGAACCCCCCTTTATTTTTAACTTTTTGTCATTTTTATTATTTGTTAACAAATCCGCCGTAATAACGCATATTCTGTGAAAATTTCAACTATCTAGCTATTACGGTTAAAAAAATTACATCCCTAAATGGGTAGGACGGACGGACGGACAACGTAGGCTTAGAAATAGGGTCCCGTTTTCACCCTTTGGGTACGGAACCTTAAAAATACAAAAAGTAAAAAATTAAGGGGGTATCCCGTAAAACAACAAATTTATAGTAAAAACCGGTACCTTGGCCCCCGCTAAAAGTGGCTGAAATAATGTAAGTAGAATTACACGCGTAACTTGTTAATATAAATAGTCTAAACATGGAGATGATTGTGTTGCCTGTCGTGGAAATTCAGCAGCTGAATAAATACTTACGTATATGCAATGTACAGTCGGCAAAAAGTGGTCTACGATCTTAAGGTTGACATTAATTTGCAGTAAGGTCTATTTTTTAAACTCCACTTTAAGAGTTTTTCCGCAGCCTACGTGTTTGTGTGAATATACTGGGTGTTAGGGTAAACCGTTACATTACTTTAAGGGGTGATTGTACCCATGATACTGAACAACTTTCCCGAAAAAAAATGTGTCGTTGTTTCTAAATGTTTCTTAGGGAAAGTTGATAGTATTTTATTTTATTATTCTTAGGAAGATTTACAGCATTGATTGATAACATAGTAAACACATCCTTAAATAACTGTAAGCTAAATAAAAATCTTATCATGGGTAAAATCACCCCTTAAAGTACCTAGTGCAACTGTTTACCCTAACACCTATATAGGTACTACCTATGTACATCACAAATGAATGTATTAACATTATTTTGAATTTGAATGTAGAAGAGTTCCAATCTCAACCTTACATTGTTTTTATTAGCTAGTAGGAATTGACCACTAACTTGCCTCCACCAACACGCACTGGGCCCGCGTGGTGGAGTATGGCCCACTCCCTCTCACCCTTATTCGTGAGAGGAGGCCTTTGCCCTGCAGTGGGATTCTATAGGCTATAACTTACTTACTTACTTAGCAGGAATTGATAGACCACTTAGGTACTTGGCCGACTGTACAACAAAACAAAGAATTTTATTTGACAATAACAGCCGTGTATTAAAATATCTAAACGATTTAAATAAATACAAAATGCGAATACTTAACACTTTGTAGTATTTTATAGCAGTTTAGATATTAAAGTACACCAGTCAAGTCAGGGCTTCTTTTTTTTTAAATATGATTCTCAGTGTTAAATTTACTTTATTTTTATTAATATTTCGAAATTGCTGTGAATCAGCGAATATTCTTTATATGATGTCTTATCCTGGGAAGTCTCATTACATAGTGCTAAAGCCAATAGCCATGGAACTGGCCCGTAGGGGACACAATGTTACTGTGATCACAGCGTTCAAGGAACTTGATCATCCACCAAACTATAATCAAGTTCTGATTGACAAGAAAACAACGATTGAGCTAGTAGGTAAGTACAGCCTGTTTGCTTAGATCAAAATATTAAATTAAGGGATAAGCCTTCCGCGAACATTTCAAACCAGAAAAATAAGTCAAAAACATTCATTCATTCCATTCATTTTATTTTGATCAAAGATTAAGTGTATATTACCGTTGTCGCTCTCCATACAAACGAAGTCTGGTGATATTTTCAATACTATTCAATTAAAGTCAATGAAATTTTTCAGAAACAATCTAGAAACTAATCTCTATGTTTGTATGAAGTCAGATTTTCGTTAAAATGTACAGTTTTAAAGTTACAGTGCCTCAAAGATTTCCATACAAATCTTAAATTAATCCTAGCATTAGAACTGTATATTTTATCGAAAATCGGACTTCATACAAACATAGAGATAGAGATTAGTTTCTAGATTGTTTCTAAAAATTTCATTGGCTTTTATTGGATAGTATTTAAAATATCACCAGACTACGTTTGTATTTGCACTCTCGGAATAAACTTCAAGTGAATTCTTCATTAAATCTCTTTTTTGTCTTGTCGATGACGTAGCTTTAAGTGATAAGACCACCATTTGTACCCTTCATCATCATCATATCAGCCGATAAACGTCCACTGCTGAACATAGACCTCCCCAAAAATGGGGGGATTTGCCATAATCGCCACGCTTTGTATCCTTACATTCTTTTTATTCTGTTTTGTTGCTGTATCTTTTTGATGTGCAAATAAAGAATATTTATGTTATGTTATGAAACAACAATGTTTTTTTGATTGCAGGAGAAGACGTACGTTCTAATTTATTTTTGACTACCATGTCTTTAGAGACAGGTTACAAGTTAATATGGAGAGGAGGACTAGCTATCACAGAATCAATACTAAATTCTACCGAAGTGCAAGCATTTTTGGCGAAAGACAACAAATTTGATTTAGTCGTCAGCCTGATATTCAACCAGGAAGCCTTGTTTATGCTGGCTCATAAATACAAGGCTCCTCTGGTCTTAATTTCAGCCATTGGTAATTGCATGAGACATAATATGCTAACAAGAAACCCATTACAATTAGCAAATGTTGTATTTGATTATGCAGACATTGACGACCCAACAAGTTTTTTTGGAAGACTTAGAAACTTATACTATACATTATACGAGTACTTCGGATGGATGTTTTGGCATTTAGAAAAACAGGAAGAGTTAGTGAAAAAGTATTTGCCCGATCTACCAACACCTGTGCCAAGATTGTATGAAATACAAAGAGATGCGTCATTGTTTTTATCAAACAGTCACTTCAGTTTTGATTCTCCTGTCGCCTATCTCCCCAATATCGTTGAGATCAGTGGAGCACATTTGAATCAAGTTGATAGTAAACCGCTGCCCGAGGTAAGTGTCAATGAGCTGAAGTTTTTTTTTAATTTCCTGCGTACGAACTTCAACTAATAGCTCCTTGTAATTGCAGGATCTTCAAAACATTTTAAATGATGCGCACAATGGGTTCGTGTACGTTAGTTTTGGAACAAATTTACGAAGTTCGGATCTACCAAAGGATAAGAGGGATGCATTCCTTAAAACATTTGGCAGACTGAAACAAAAAGTCTTATGGAAATGGGAAGACGATAATTTGGAAAACAAACCCGATAACGTAGTGACGCGAAAGTGGTTTCCACAGAAAGAAATTTTATGTAAGTCCGACTAAAAAATATAAGTTGCTTGTGACAATCTTTAATGAACTAGGCGTTTTATGGCATGTTGATAAACCCAATTCATCCTAGTCTTCAAGAGTATGTCCAAACAATTATTCATTATTGTTCTAGGAAAACAAAAGTACCTTTAGTGACAATTATTATTCTGATTGCAGCTCATCCAAATATCAAGCTATTCATATCTCACGGTGGCACGATAGGGGCACAAGAAGCAATCTACAATGGAGTTCCCATGCTCGGTATTCCAATATTCGCAGACCAATTTAAAAATATGCAAAAATTACAACAACTCGGCTGCGCTAGAACTCTTCGGTTCCAGATCCTTACTGCTGAGACTTTTGAAGGTGTCCTAAATGAAATGCTTAACAACGACAGCTACAAACATAAAGCAATAGATTTGTCAAAGGCATTCAAAGACAGACCAATGAATGCGCTAGATACGGCAGTTTATTGGATTGAATACGTGATTAGAAACAAAGGAGAAGTTTATATGAAAAATTCTGAAAGAGATTTAAGTTGGATTGGATATAATATGTTAGACATTTATGCACTCAGTATCTTCGTTTTAATAATTGTATTTATAACCTTTGTTAAACTTCTAACAGTTTTGAAAAAACTTTTGGTTGTTAAGAATGTGGTTCAAAAAGAAAAATGCCATTAAATTAAAATACATTTCTCTGAAGTACGAAACGAAGATTTTATTCTGAGATAGATTTATAAAGTTGGTTATTTTAGAAGTAAAATTATAATACAATGAAAATAATACAAAAAAAAAACTAGGTAGGTGTACTTTATTGTGTTAGTTTTGAGCACGTCTAACCTTAGGAACCGTTAATGATTCTTATTTTTTTGTGGAATCTATTAAAAGTGCACAAATACAGGTCCTTCTTAATATGCTGCTGGTTTTTTAAGGGGATGATCAGACCATCAAACTGAAAAAATATCTGTATGGGACCAACATCGAAATCAATTTCTGTATAGGGCCAAGGTCGAAATAGCGTAAAAAAATCTGCTGTTTTTGTCGCGATTTCGTTGTTGGTTGTTCAGTTTGATGGTCTGATAAGCAGAAGCATATGCTCACGACTATATTTCCCGAGAGGGTAGTCAGAGATAGAGGTGGGCGCCGCGCCGGCGCGGCGCCGCCGCGCCGGGTTACCCGTGCCGCCGCCGCCGCCGAGTTAGGCGCCGGCGGCGCCGGTTGCCGTGGTTGCTGTGTGCGTGCCGTCTTCCGGCGCTAGTTGACGGACTAAACTGTACTTTACATGGGCTCTCTGTTGACGACGCCAGCGCTGACAGCCAAGTTGGCTGCTTGCCCTAGTTACAGGCCTAAATTGTACTTTACAAGGGCTAGTCTCCACTGACGGCGCCAGTCGCTCATTTGTTTTCCGGCACTGGTTATCCATAACAGTGCCAGCGCTGGTTGCCAAGCTAGCTGTCAGCAGCGCTTCGGTTGATGAGGGAGGTGCCAGCAGCACCGGTTGCCGAGATAGCTGCCGGCGCTGACAGCCAATGGCTGCCGGCGCTAGTTACTGGCCTAAACTGTACTTTACACGAGCTACTCTCCGCTGACGGCGCCAGTCGTTCATTTGGTTGCCGGCGCTAGTTCCAAGCTAGCTGCCGGCAGCGTGCCGGTTGCTGAGTTAGGTGCCAGTGGCACCGGTTGCCAAGATTACTCCAGCACTGACAGCCAAGTTGTCTGCTGGCGCTAGTTACAAGCCCAAAATGTACTTTAGAAGGGCTACTCTCCGCTGACGGCGCCAGTCGTTCGTTTGGTTGCCGGCGCTATTTCCAAGCTAGCTGCCGGCAGCGCGCCGGTTGCCGAGTTAGGTGCCAGTGGCGCCAGTTGCCAAGATTACTGCCAGCGGTGACAGCCAACTTGGCTGCTGGCGCTAGTTACAGGCCTAAACTGCACTTTACAAGGGCTACTCTCCGCTGACGACGGTGCCAATCGCTCATTTGGTTGCCGGCGCTCGTTATCCATATCAGTGCTGGCGCTGGTTGCCATTGCCAAGCTAGCTGCCGGCAGCACCCCGGTTTTCGAGTTAGATGCCGGCGCCGCCGGTTTCCGAGCTAGCCGGCGCGGGCGCTTGTTACCGGGTTAAACTGTACTTTACATAATTATAGGCTTCCCGCTGATAGCGCCAGTCGCTCATTCGATTGTCGGCGCTGGTTATTAATATCAGTGCCGGCGCTGGCTGCCAAGCTAGCCGCCGGCAGCACCCCTTTTTCCTGGAATGGTAAATGGTGCCGTTGCCGAGCTGGCTGCTGGCGCCTGGGAACTTGGCTGTCTAATTTGGCTGCCAGCACTAGTTACTGGGCTAAACTGTATTACATGGGCTCTGTTGACAGCGCCAGTCGCTCATTTGGATGCCGGCGCTGGTTATCCATATCAGTGGCCATAGCTGCCGTTGGCATTGCTTACCAAGCTAGGTGCTGGTGGCGCCGGTTGCCGAGCTAGCTGCTGGCGCTGACAGCCAAGTTGACTGCCAGCACTAGTTACTGGGCTAAACTGTAATTTATATGGGCTCTCTGTTGACGACGCCAATCGTTCATTTGGTTGCTGGCGTTGGTTATCCATATCAGTGCCGCCGGTTCCCAATGACGTTATTTTTGGTTGCCAGCGCCGGCAGCAGTCTCCAGAATCAGATTTCTCGAAATGATGCCGGAGATAACAAGCTTAAGTTCTATGCGAAGGAGTTGGCGATTTTGAGAGATGTGCTTGCCTATTGGCGAGATAAGAAGAATGCGTTGTCAGAACTACACTTGCCGGGATTAGTCTAGCGATTCCTGCTAATACGAATCACGAATTTTTTCTACACTCGGATTGGTTTTGAATGCTGAGAGATCGTGTTTGTAGTTGTTAAAACCTTTAACATGTGCACATTTTTTTTTCATGTCTTATTTTAATATTTCCGGCTTCTGGAGCTTCTAGATAATACATTTAACACCTATAGTGTGAATTTAAAAAAAAAAACACCCGCGCCGCGGCGCGGCCCCGCCGCGCCGCCCAATTTCACCCGGCGCGCCGCCGCCGGCAAATTTCGGGTCGGCGCCCACCTCTAGCAGAGATAATATTCTGAAACCTCAGAACATCCACACTCGTACGTCATAAGCATAACACTTAAGACAGATTTTTGCATCAAAAGTGGTTTTGACCGGTTATGAGTCTTGACTATAACATAATATTATTATGAAGTGAATCCACCGCGGCATTGTTAAAGGATTCATTATTTCTAAGTTCTAAAATCAAATTAGTACAGCGTATTGCGCCGGCGCGGTAATTACAGGAGCCAATGATTAATGAGCAATCAGCTCGTAGGGTTGCTACTCTTGTTCGTTTTGCGAGATTCTGGGTCCAACGTGCCGGCGGTTATACGGCTGTTACCTTTTTGTGATTTAATACTTTTTGAATGTCGAATGAGGTTATTACAAGGTCGTTGAAGTTTATGTTATTTATATTAATGCTGTGAAACCTATAGTTATGGTAATTTTCTTTTCCAAACGATAATTCTTTACTACTGACGAAAACTGCTCGCTGATGCCTTTGTGATACTTCTTGTGAATGTGCTGCCAGATACCTTACGGAACGGAACTAAATTTTACTTAAATTTTAACTTTTACTAGCTGACAACCCTAAATATAAATCACTCCCCATTCGCAGTACATCAATAGCCCAACCGAATGTAAACGTTAAAACCTTTCCCATACGTCTCAAAGTTGGTCTTTGGGCGATGTTTACAGTTTACTTCAAAACAAGTCTCGCTTGTCACAATTCCTTAGCTTTGGGAAGGCAATAAGCTTTCTCGAAGGGCTTTCTTCAGCTGAGTCTTCTGATTAATGCTAGTCTTCGTTGAAAGATTAAATAGAAACATTGCGGAGAATTCGGGGTACCGGCGGCGTTTCTTATTATTTTAAAGACTAGTTATAAAGCTCTTTCGGAGAAAGTCGATGGAAATAATTGCAAAAACGAATCAATGTGTTCCTTACCGAACGAAATGCACAATTAAAATTGTCTAATAACAAGGACCAGGAAAGTGGTAAGGTGTCAGAATGAATTTCTGTAACAAAAAAAACCGAGAGTAATGGTTCAACCATGGAGTATATAGAGGAGAGTATATAGCGACATGACAGAATGATGAAATGACAAAATTGAGAGAAGAATTCCAAAGGTGTGAAATAGAATATGAAGTGGGTCAAAACCTGGTACTAGTTGGCTTAACACTATAACAGTAGGCAGTAGCATAAGTAAATTACGGCTAATTGTGACGGCTCGATAGCTCAGCCGGTAGACAACCTGCCTATTGTGCCAATAGTCGCGGGTTCGATTCCCGTAAGGGGCAAATATTTAAATATGAATGTTTGTTCCCGTGTCATGGATGTTTGTATCTATAGTATTCTATACCTTTGTCTGGTCATCATAATATACAAATCCCAGGCTGGGTTCGGAACTAAATAATCTGTGTGACAATTTCCAAGACATTTTTTTGTTCTTTTTTATTTTTTATTGTGAAAAGAAACCTGTTGACGGCTTTCTCAATCAGATAGTATGATCTGTCTTTTATGTGAGAACCAAACTGAATTATTCATATCAACAAACAATGTGGCGGTTTTCTTTTGAGTTATACTTTTTCCACGACAAACGTATATTCACCCAATTACAAGGAAAACAAATATCTTGGACATCTTTCACTCAAGGCATGACTGACATTGCAAATGTAACGAAAGTGAAAAGCAGCCAGCAGCCACCTGCAAAAGTGTAATTGGCAAGTTGTCAATGTCCGTATTGACTTACAAGTGAGCTAAATTAACATTACAGTTTACTTAATTTGTTGGCCCTTTATTTACTTTAAAGGTAAAAACTCTTGGAATTTTTCGATTGAAAAGGAGATTAAAAGTGAAAGGATACTTTGCAATTACAATGTTGGGGTTTGTTTGACAACACTTAGTGAGTTTTGTTAATGACATAATGAAACATGACATTTTAGTTAATTAGTATTAATTAGGTCTTATCTTACTGGGTCGCCGCAGTTACTGGGTCGCTATTATACTAATGGGAGACAACCTTAATTATAGCTTTACTCTGACACTTGTATTAACTTCGTGCTGCCAGCTTGCCAGAGCAAGTGATTAGGACGACATAAAGGTCGCTGCTTCTATTCCCAACTATGGACAGATGGCATTTTGCCAACAAACGAAACACACGTACTGTTTTGTGTTAGACTCAGTCGTGTCGAGTGGGTTTTGGGAGTATCATAATCTCGTACATCGTTTCATGAACAAAAACACATTTGAGTCGCGTTGCAGGTTCTGATTCGAGAACTTGTGTCGCGTGGTTTTCGCGCATCATGTTTCTGCCTGCCACGAGGCTCCGCAATCATCAATCTTTTCTTGTTTTTATCAAAAACAATCCCTGAGATTGAGGTAGATCCTCCCATAAACTACTTGACACTGGCGGAACTGCAGTGCTAACGCACAAGCAAGATTCCTAAAATAAAAAAGACACATTTGATGTGAGCTGATACAAAATGACGGCGCCTTGTGGCCATCCAAAATGCACATGATCGACACAACCATCCGCAACCCCATTAGCTATGGATTGTTATTATGTTATCATTTGCCTATAAACGTTCCACTGCATCAGGGTAGGCATTCCTCCCTCCCTCAAGGAAGGTGTATAACCTTGACATCATAATAACTTAAGCCGAAGCGATGCTAACAGTTTACTGTTTAGTTTTAAATTAAGATTCAAGAGCAGAAATAAACAACTTTGGTAGGTCCATGGAAAAAAACTTCCCACAAGTTTCAAATTTAAAAACCTTTTCAAAGGGCTACTAATTAAAAAAGTCAAGTGCTAGCCGTTGAATTCGGTCGCCATTACTCGTACCGCACAATAGCTAGTTATTACTGTAATTGAAGTAGAAACCCTACGTGTTATTAAAATTATATGTCAAAACTCTTCACGTTAAGTCATAGAGACGAAAATAGCTTGATTTAGTTGACTTCGAACAATATGAGGGGAACGCAGCACGCAGCGATGTGTCGATAAGTTTGTCGATGCGAATCTGCATAATTATGCGAAATGGTTTGCTAGGCAAAAACTGAGAATGTTCACACATCGATAACGCTCTGTATTACATGAGGTTTAGGGTAATTTTCTTTCAATTACAGTTTTACCCGGCTGGTGTCCGAACTGTAAATCACGCCATGCAATATGCTAAACAGTTAATTTAATGCTGTTGAAAAAGTACCTACAACAGATATACAGGGTTTATTTGAAGTCATTAGCATCCTTTTAAACTAAAGCTTTAGCCATCAAACTGAACAACTTTTACTATAGGAGCAAACCGGAAATAGCAACATTAAAACAGCTGTTTCATACATTTGAGTCCAGTAGGCTTTGTATCGATGCTGCGGTTTTTTATGCAATTTAAAGTTAGCTCCCATACTAAAAGTTGTTCAGTTTGACGGGTAGAGTCTTAGTTTAAAAGGATGTTAATATTCAAATACACCCCTTCCCATTCCCTTATAATAAACGACCAATTAAGAAAAAAATATCTTGAATCACTGATATTCGAGATAATTTCTCCAGTTAACACGTAAAAATAAAGTAACAACAGTTTTTTGATGTACATTTGTGCAAAACATACTGAGATCATATTAAAGATCTGTCCAACAGATGGCTGCAACTATAGATAATTAGAACAATCAATCAACGCGAAATGATCAATAATGTTGTAAAAAGTGTATGTGCCCCGCCCTCTAGGCCGACTCACCCTGCCGACTCGGGCAGGGCCTGGTAACCCAATACCCCACGAGGGGATGCGCCACTGATATTGACTTCACTGGATGAGGCTAAGTTTGAGCGTAGATTGTTGAAAATAGGCATTGAAGTAGTTTCATTAAGACGTTAATAGTAGGTGGAAATACCTCGGAGGCATCTTTTATTTTTCATTTTACGACTAGATTTATACCATTTACCGAAATAAAGTCATACCTCAGTATTTTTGGATAGTTCATCTAGTGAAATCATCAACTGAATACACGATTGGAATTACTTCACTCGATAGAAAATCGTCACAAAGATGACGTATTTTCATGCATTTTTAAACATTTTTCTCGGTTTAGAAGAACTTAAAATAGTTTCCGATTGTTGGTATTTATACTCACAAATATTCACCATTAGTTTAACTAGTGCAATCATAAATAAAATCTAGAAAAAGTACTTTGGTTAGTTGTTTTTAATCGAAAATACGGCTCACGCACACACTTTTCGGAGCGCTCGGCAATCGCGTTTCTCATAGAAAATATTCGTCGGGACCTATGGCCCCTTAATGTTGATTATAAAATACGGAGATAAAAAAACGATTATACAAGAAGATATACAGGGTCCCAACTTAATATGCTTTTTTGTTAAAGGG
Source organism: Agonopterix heracliana (assembly GCA_963693445.1). Taxonomy (NCBI): domain Eukaryota; kingdom Metazoa; phylum Arthropoda; class Insecta; order Lepidoptera; family Depressariidae; genus Agonopterix; species Agonopterix heracliana. The sequence goes on along the minus strand of OY856312.1, from coordinate 3,304,352 downwards.
TGTACTATCCTTGTGTTGTACTACCAAGTTTGTGGTGGTGGCTGAACGATCCCCACAGCGGTGTGGTAGGCTCCGCAAGGAGCCGCCTGGCTCGCGACCAACCTCCAGCCGGAGTCTGGCGCCAAGCAGCTTGCTGCGTTCCGTTAGTGTGCAGGAGTGCCAGTGCACTTCTGGGTAAGCTCGCTACATCTTCGACCCCATCTTTGTCCTGAGGACTAGATAGAGGTCAAGAGCAAACCCATCAATAATAAAAAACCATACCACAGTACACTAGTACTGTACCATAGTACAGTTAATACATAACAAACTCCTCGAGCCAAGTGAGTTAAGTTATACTGTACAGTCAACAGCAAAAGTGAAATGAAATTTGGTGAAATTCAAACGGAAATTAATCATGAACAATTATCTATATTTTTCAAATTAGAGAGGTAACGTCAAAGGGCGTTAAAATGAACTGCACTTAATATAATTACTAGCACGAAATCAGAAAATAATGTTGTTACTTAAATTTTGTCATCATTTACTTTTGATGTTGACTGCACCGAGGAGTAACCTATGAAATTACAGTTCCGACGTCTAATAACAGCTATCTTATCCTCTAGCTACAATTATGTTGTAAAGACAGCTCTTCCATTTACCACTATATTTTTCATTATTTTTCAAAGGGGGCCGAGGGGCGGTGTGTGAAAAGACCGGGTGGGGTCGAAACGACCCCGCGACACATAACCGCCACGGGCTATTGCTTACTTGCTTACTCTATATTTGTAGGGACATCTTTATTTAGACTGTTTTGTTTTATCTGGACAAACAATGGACAAAATGTGGAGGGTATGGAATAGTAATGACGCAGGAATATAATATTCCCATTCCTTATATTATGATGGCAGATTTTTAGTTGATGATCAGACCATTAAAATGAACAACTTTCTCTATAGGGCCAAAATTGAAATCGTGAAAAAAAATCAACTCATTTGGATCGAGTAAGTTTGCAGTTGTGTGAAACCTTTTTTTTCACTATTTCGATGTTAGTTCCTTAGAGAAAGTTTGATGATTCTGATCATACCCTTAAAAAACCGTCAGCAAATTAAGACAACCTTGTATACACATAATTTTTAAGCAATGTTTATGAACATCCCAAAAGTTATTATAGTCGTGTGATTATGCATCTTTGTAATAGTCGACATTTGTAATATTTTTGGGCATTTGTGTTGACTAGCTCTTTTTTTTTTAATAACTGTTTTGTCCCACTGCCGGGCAAAGGTCTCCCCTAACATCTTCCACGTCTCTCTGTTAGGTGCTACATCCCGCCACTTATTGCAGTAGGCATCCAGCTCGTCTCGCCACCTTTTCCGGGGTCTGCCTGCCTCGACCTCGGCTCCCGTCGTGAGGCACCCATTGCGTAACGATTGATGCCCACCGCTCAGTGTGCATTCTGCAAACATGCCCAGCCCAGTTCCACTTCAGTTTTGCTGACTTTTCCCCTACGTCTGCTATTCGCGTTTTGGAGCGCAGTGTTGTGTTCCGGATTCGGTCTGTCCGTTTCACACCTAGTACATTTTTTATATTATATTAACAACATGGTGCAGATTAAGTTCCATATTTATCATCTTCCGCCTTTTATGTCCCACTGCTGGGCTGGGCACATGCACAAATTGGTGACAAGGATCACACTTAACCATGCGTTAACAATAAGGATCGGTGGAGCAAAGTTAGTGGTTTACCATTAAGTTTCCACCATCAATAACTTTTTGCATGCTACTTGATCATTCGATCAATTACTTCCTACGCTAGTTTTCAATAAATTTAAAATGTAATGAATACCAGTAATTATTAGTCTGATTAAAATTCATAAGCAATTCGCATATTAACTAGATGTTAAGCTTACAGCACATAATAGATAAAAGTGTAGAGTAGAATCTACACTGTAATAATAGTTAGTACCAACTTATACAACTGATTATGTTTAAGGTTTTTAAGAGGGTGTTCAGATGACTTCAGTTCCAAAATTCTAAATTATTATTATTGCTTACTATTTATAAATGTCGTATTTTAATTGAATCGATGCGACTAAAAATCTTATAGGTAATAGTCAGAATTTACACTGTTTACTGAAACAATATTTACGATGGTTTACGTTAATGCATATTCGTATTTATCTCGTCTTGGGTTTTCCTACGATAAACATATAAATTCATGCTGTGTTAATAATTTTAATTATCCATTGATAATTTATTCTGTTTCGTGCTAAGGACTAGGTATTATAAGATGGTAAAAGACCTTATGTTATGTATGACTTATGACCGATAACACTAACAATAACTATAACTACAGAAACTGCGCTGGTAGATGTACCATCGATGTATCACCTTAGTCTTAGCATTAGTCCACCACGCGTGTCCAACGCTGATTGGAAGACTTCACATACGCATCGGAATTTCTTCTTCAGCGTATGCAGGTTTCCTAACAAAGTTTTCCTTCACCGTTTGAGAGCAGTCGGTATTACGAACATGTTTGAAAAACTCATTGGTACATACGTGGCATGTCGTCTCGATATTCGAACATGGACCTCAAGATTGAGTTTCCATAGCTCTCCGCAACGCGCCGGGTTAGGTGACATCTCGCCAGTAAAAAATCTCGCCTCAAGGCGAGATGCCACTGTTTCAAATCGGTAGGGGTCATCTCGCCTTCAACTCAGGGCGAGTTGGGTGTTCAGAAAAAAGTTGTTCATGTTACTGCATACATACCCACAACAGCAAACATACCTACATAAAAAAAACACATACCTATAACGTATATTTGATTGATTGAACTACATACATACTTACATACCAACGCCCCCCCCCCCCCCTTTCATAATTTGCCCCTTTCCCAAACCCGGGCGGGTTGACCACTACCTTTTTTCTGAACATCCAACTCGCCCTGAGTTGAAGGCGAGATGACCCCTAACGATTTGAAACAGTGGCATCTCGCCTTGAGGCGAGATGTTTTACTGGCGAGATGTCACCTAACCCAACGCGCCACCGACGCTATAGAATGATCAATAAATCAATAATTTTACGTTTGTGGTATGAAAGTGAAGCTTATACCAATTCGTAAGAATTAGAGCTTAATAACTTTCGTTCTAATAAAAATATTTCGCCTTATCTTAATAAGCATTTCTGACAAATATCTTCCACCATATAATAATAATGTCAATCACTAAATAAAATAAGTTACGTAGAAACTACCATTGAGATCATATTACATGCATAATTTATATTTTTTTCTTTTTTTACTTCTAATTCTAAACTATTATAAAACTGTAACTGAAGTGTGTCTGTACATTGAAGATATTTACAAAAAAAAGATTACGATATGGTTTTTAGGTATCCCTGACTCGAAATCAACCTTTTTTAGAAATTGTGTCTGTCTGTTTGTTTGTGTGTTTGTTTGTTTGTTTGTTCGCGCATCACGCAAAAACTACTGAACCTATTTTGATGAAACTTTTTTTGTTTGATAGTTTATGATCTGACTTAAAATCTGGTATATAATTTGTGCGGACGAAGTCGCGGGAAAACACTAGTATTTTATAAAGTTGAACCACGACATTTTGCCCTACTACCGATCAATACAACCTGTAGTAAATTTAATACCCCTCACCCGACACAACAAAAAAAGTTTAAAACATTAAATTACATTCAAACGCAACTAGGACAGCGAATATCGATCGTAACCTCCCCAATAATAATAACAACCCCGACCGATATTTACCAACTGGGAACTGAATGAATCAAATCAAATTCACGTATCTTCAACAATGGCCAGGCCATCTAAAAGGGTTGTTTTTGAATGACAGACGCGTGGAGAACACGTGCACTTAGCTATAACATAACCGGGATTATGCTAATTTGTGCTATGTCCACTAACGAGCCAAGTTATAGGCTAACATAGTTAGTTTTATGGATATTCTTACACTTAGCCTTATTTGTGTTTGGATAACTTGGGTTTATAGCATGACAAACGGTTATAGTTATTAGCATGCGTATGAAATAAAAGTTATTTGACGTCACATAATACAACGCTTGCATATAATATGTAGAATACAGCATGATATAATACATTGGAAAGCACAACATAACTTTAATAAATTCAGCACAGAATTTCCATTTCGAAAAAATAAAACAGGAAAAAAAAGTCTTACATTAATTTATTTTTCTCCCCACCGGCCGGAAAGCGTCAATTTTCGTCCCGCTGCGCTTAAATGAATTTGCCGCTTTCTACCTCGCTCGAGGAGAAAAATAGTATACTAACTAACCTCAGCCTCAGATCACCATGTTTGTTGACCTCGGCTTGGCCTCGGTCAACAATTACATGAGATCTGAGACCTTTCTTACTTTCCTGTCCTCGGTGTGTAATCTACTATTATTTTTCAATGTTAAAAAAAAATTAAGATTCATTAATCGTTAAAGGAAGATTGTCCTATTCATCATCATCATCATTGTCCTATTGTATTAGAATATTAAATCATGTTTATTGAATTAGAACACAGAAAACTGTTGATCTTATAGTTTAATCCCTGGAGACTGTCAGCTGATAACATGCCATGGCACACAATTGGTAAAAATGTAAAAGAAGAGTTAAGCATGTGCGATACAGTTGCGTGTGAGCGAGAAAGGAATACGCATTTGCTTAGGAGGAAATACGAAGAGGGGGTGAGGTAAAAAGTAGGTGGGAGGCAGGGGGTGTCCATATACTGTATGTAGTACTAGATACTCTTTCTTATACTGTGGTTTAATTGCACGTTTCTCTCAGAAGATCTACTGCCAGAATAAGAAATCTGTCCTCTCTCAGCATTGGCAGATAACATATTATTTGTATTCACTCACACAGTTCATCACGAAATCTCAAAAACTATAAAAACTAACTTGTTTAACTGAGAATTTCTATTTAAAATTACACCCCCTCATAGTAATAGTTCAAATCCTAACTACATACCTATTATAACTGGCAACAAACTCGTGAGAACCTAACAACATAAACAAAACAGCATCACAGACAAACTCGCTATTTATTTAGGTAACGCAAAATGCGTGCGCACGTGTCATCGCCACCCTCGACTTGCAAGCATCCCTAACGTAAGACCTTAATTTGTCGTCAATTTAACTAACTTTCAACTTTATGTGTAAGAAGATAAAGGGGTCGGTGGTGTTAGGAATTAAAGTGGTTAGAGAAATAAACTCGACTCTTTTAGTTCAAAATTAAATATCATTGTTCGGAGCCCTCATTAATGCAATATTGAGCTCTTACGAGCGACATGATGGTCTGAAGGGATGCATTTATTGTGTGTAAAACTTATTAAGTACCTATGAGGAGTTTTGGTATAATAATACCACCGTCATTGGTTACTTAATTATTTTTAATTTGGAACAAACAAAAGCTATTTTTGTGTGTAGTATGGGCTCTTTTAGGCCAGAAACAAACCTTTCGTGGGTTCCTAGACCCGTTTTCTATACCTTTTTTTTTTTATCAATAAGGTATTTTATATTTCATATCATAGTTATTTTACATTAAGTAGTTACCACTATTTTGAGGACCATAGATTCTAAAATCCTTTAAAAGTTTCCTAAAGTTTGCAATAATAACCAACTAATCAGTGAAAAAAAAAACATTACAATAACACGTTTTCTGATATATCTAAAAACTTCTAAAGCTTTAATTCAAATACCCTTAACCAATTGAAACTAATTAAAATACGATTTGAGAAGAATATACTATAATCAACAGGCAATCGTCTTCTCAGAAAGGCAAAACCACCTTTTAGAAAAGCAACGGTTTAATTTTAATTAGCCAATTAACACTTTGGGGGAATTCACTATTTTATTTACATACCACTTTAATACCTATTTCAGAAAAATCCCTAAAATGTTCTTTCAAAACGAACATTAGTGATAAGAACCCAATACTAAAACGATGTAGGTACGTATATACATACACCACGAGAACAAGCCAGATGGGCGTATCGATCGGCCGAGTGCACAATGAGGGTATAGTTAAAATCTCTACGATTAGCATAACCATTGTTGTGAACAACACTTTACGTTTACGCACATGTTATTGTATAATGAATGAGTGACGCGATTAAAAATGTTATGAATGGTTGGAGTAAACAAGTGTGATTTTTTAAAGTTAAATTACTACATCTATATTCTTAAACATAAAGTTGGTCGTTGTTGCAATGTTTCTGACCACCTCGAAAGGGATTATGGTCGTGAGTATTTGCATGTATGTAAATAACTACAGCAAAATTTTAAAATTATTAGCATCAAGCAGTGAACTCAAATAAAACAAAGTAAATAGTGAATCAACTTCTATAAATAAGTACAATACCAATACAGTGTTTTCCATTTCAAGGAAGTCAGTAAGCAAATGCATAATGGCACAAAAGTAATTAAATAACCTAGCCATCAGAAAATAGGGCAAGAATCCAACACCTATAAACAATAAAAGGAAGTATCACAACGGAAGCTATTAAATGACACACCACATTTCCTATCAAAAACCGCACAACGCATTTAATAAAATGTCACAAAACAAAAGTAGCGAAAACCGCTTGCAAAAATAATCTCATAATCTGGCGTCAACCGATAGGTCGAACAAAAAGAATGAAACAATAACAAAATAAACGGGTTGGGCCCGCGACATTCCCACGAGGCAAAATTTAGCTTTTGATGTTTCACCAATTCATGACGGGAGGTGGAAACAAAATGAAAAGGTGAACTCTCCCCACGGCGGGGGACGATAGCCAAGTAGATTTTTTAAAACAGCTCCTGGATGTTTATTTGTGAATCCATCCGTTTCGGAAGAGTTCCTGTCCGTTATTTGCACAGTATAAATTGAAGAATTTGTAGACTTAGCACTTTTTGCACATAAATAAACACAGAATAGCCGCAAATTGTGAGTAATAAAATAATCCTAAAAGTAAGTCAAGGAAGTATAAAACAGCAGGCGTTTTAAAATAAAACATTATAAGGGCAGCGGCAAGCTAATCCTCGCAAAGTCGGTACGAGCTGCGAAGCGGTCGCCGAGGACGGTGAGCGAGCTTGCCGGCTCGACGCGAAGACTAATTGCAACTCTACCGGCCTCATAATCCGTTCACAGCGGGCGGCTTCCAAATTAAAAACCCCCAACACAACTGTCCGGCCTGGATTACGCTCCCATGGCAGGGACGCGTTCCAACCCCTAAAACCGACGGGGAAACTGTAAAACTTCGCACGAAACTCCAAATCCAGAGATGAAATAGTAATTTATCAAAGGATTTTGAGAGTCCCAAGGAGCGGAAGTGAAGGATGGATTCCCTTTATCGTAAATTGCAGTCGTGTGCTTTTATCGGAAATTCGGGAACCGTAAAGACTTTGGGAATCAAAATTCAAATTCTCGTGTTTTTAACCGATTTCAATCATCGACACCTAAGCGATAAGAATTGAGTAAATTACATCACCAAAAATAATGATTTATTTGATGTTGAAATTAGATTTTCACGTCATTAACTGCAATCGTATGCCAACGCAGATTATTTATAAGCTTGTAAAAGATAATGTATGCGCGATGTATCGTATACCTAAACGAATACACCGGCGTATTAATATTCAAATGGCCTTTAGGCGGGCGGTTCATGGGATCCCAGTGGCATTAGTCCCATTAACATTACGCTGATGCCCAGTATTATACGTAGACGTTGTGTAAACATTCACGCAAGTGCACTGCACTGTAAACAGTCTCCCTTAACAAAACAATAATAAATTTACCATAATATAGCTTCGGGATATGTTATTCATAATCATAATTCAAAGCTGCCGTTTAACATTATTTTATAGTCAGTACGTAAAGAAAGTAATCGTTGAAACACATTAAATGATTACAGTCTAAAACCACATCTGTACCCTGGAGTCAATTATAACTTAGAAATAGATTAAATGTTTCTTATTTCTCATCAGCTCGATCAGGCGTGTAGCTATTTCCTTCATAGAATCCAACAGCTGTTGTAAAGGTTACGCCCTTATCCTTGCACCTGCGCTCCCCCCTCCTCACACAATGTCACTTCACCCCCGACTGGCTTAATTACAATCCTATTAACGAAATTGTCTCCTCGCCTTCAATCGCCCAATTGACATTTAGGGTCACGACGATAAAATATTTGATCGCTCGTCGCTTCCTTCTTTGGGATCCTTTAGCCTTTATTTATGCATGGGCCTTATCAAGATAGGCTCAACGTTTTTCAACTCGCATATTATTTGTATGACCGTCGACGATAACAATCGAACGCAATTCACGACCCTGACGTGTTTGTGATTGGTTAAAGAGATTCGTCGGTTCCCGAACACGTGCGAGGGTATAAATCCACAAAGGGTTCTATTTTTTTCATTCATAGCTGAAAAAAATTCTACCGACAATTACCAGATTAGGGATGAAAAGAAGGGGCAACGATTTTTTCCCATTCCTTCCAATCGGTTACCGTTGGTCTTTTTCTTTGTGGGGTTTTCTCGGCGGAGAATGTTTTAATTATAAAATCGCGGAGAGTTGGATTGGCTGGAGGCGTCAAAGTAACGGCTGCCGCAGTTTTGTAATTTGTATGATGTGAAACTTCTACAAGTGCACTCGATCCCGATATTGAAGGGTTCGTTAATTAACTGAGCAAGCTGATCGAGCGGCGCGAATCTGATACTGTATACACGGCTTCAACTGGTTTTGAGATCCTTAACATGTTTACACCTGTACGCACAGGTCTTTAATCGACGAAAATGTGCATGATCGTGTTTCGTTTAGAATTTGTGTGTTAAGGACGTAGAGTTCATAATTTAGTAAAGATATGTAGAAATTGTCCCATTGGATGAGGGCAGCGCAGGACCGGTCGTTGTGGCGATCCTTGGGGTAGGCCTATGTCCAGCAGTCGGCATCCATCGGTTGAGATGATGAAGATATTGAAATTGTACCCGGGAGTCAATTAGTTGGCAAGATGGTCAATTTAAAGGCGGGGGTGAGGGAGCTGCGAAGTGCGCTGCAGCGATTACGCCTACAAATAATGTTCTTCGTAGTCAAGGGCCATGTTCTAGATGTTTGCCGGCCATTATAACAAGAGTCACGGCTGATGTCACAAATAAGGGAATTAACCGTGGAGGTACGCTCAATCAATGGTTCATTTCAAAAATATTTTCCAAACTTTCCAAAGAATACGTTCTTGAAAGAGAATTAATGTGGGCACGCAAAAAGTGTCCAGTTGTCGGGTTTAAGTTAGGTTAGGTTAGATTCGGCGTCTAGATCAGTAACATGATCAAATGGAGTAGTAAAACAGTTGGGTTAAAATTCCAACAACTAACTGTGTCGGAGATTCAAATAAATAATTTTTCTTTCTTTCTTTCTTTCTAACTGGACCCTTTTTCCGTGGACGCCAACATATTTTAAGCTCTTCTAAGATCATGATCCTCTCAGGAAACTATAAATGTCAAACGATGGAATTCTGACAGAATTCTGGGATAGCTATTATTTGAGCGTAATCAGCGTAGGAACCTTAACGATTTGCTTGCTCCCAATCTTTTTCCTCTGAAAAAGCTAATGGCAAGCACGGAACCAAACACAATCGTCCATAACTAAGTAAGCGAAGCAGCCTAATGGGCGGCCGGTGGATAAGTGCACGTAATTTCACCGCGTCCGCCCGCTGCGGGCGCGCACGCACGCGACCGTCGCACGTCAGTTGGAAGCCGACTCAGATCCACAACTCATACTTAACCTACCATAGTGATCACTAAGTCTAAAGCCATTAAAGTCACCAAACAGCATATTCAAGTTAGCTTAATATCTCAACATCGGACATATTTTTGTTCACGTCACTAATTCCTGTGCCGTTATGTTATGGAAACTGCTTCAGAGTTCGCCATTGTTACTACGAAATTGTTTTGATTTTAGACATGACAACAGTTAAATTTCGGGACAATAGCTTCTGTAGATATTCGTCGCAGTCATCGTTGTCGCACCATTAACTTGACACAGCAAATCGAAGCCAGCAAACGCAACTAATGTAATTACAAAGCAGCTGGTGAGGTGTTGCTAGACGAGTCTCAAGTCACAAAAGACGACAGCGATCGATCGGGACCGACGTTCGTTCGTGACTATTGTTCGAGCCGCGAATGCACCACCGTACATCTGTTTCGTTCCTTTTTCCCTCGCCCTGCATAATGAAACCGGCCCATTGTGAGGAAAACATCCACAAAAGAACACGCACTTTGGCGCTGGGCCGGTATTTTATAAGAAAAAATAACAGAGCCCTCGGGCCTAAAAGGTGGGCGTCGGTGCTGTCGGAAATGAGAAAGTCGATGCAACTGTTATGACATACGCGGCTCTTTAAGTGTTATTGAAAATAAACAACGGTTTGCGCTTTAACGAACTCAATTTGGATTTCAAAAAGCAAAACGTTTCAATCAGCATTAACACTAGGAAAAAGAAAACATTCCAATGAATCCCGAACCCAATAGCAAATCACAGAAACGAAAAGTTCGAATTTCGCTAAGGTAAATGATAAAATGAAGTCAACAGTCGCATGACTAATAAGTGAGATTTGTTGACACTTAACACCACTATCAATGTTTAGCGAAGTTAACAGAATACTGCGCAATTACAATACCTAGGTACATTAATACAGCAACAGTTGGCGAATGTTGAGGTCTACTATTGAGACACCAACTGCTGTTCAATTAAAGTAAATACCTGCATTACCTACCGCAGTATAATATCGAACACCGACCACAACGGTGATTCGATTTCTAAAGGCTTTAAATGAAAAACAAACAAAGGCACAATTTCTTGAGACATAATTGCAACTTTGCAATCATGTAATTACAATTTGCATCATGCAACCATCAACCACTCTTCCGTTGTCCATAATTCCGAGGATAAAATAATCCGGGGAATATATTCAAGTAACTCTGCCCTCTTTATTACCTAGAATTTCAAGGATTTACAGAAGTATTCCTAATTGGCTTCAGCTGTACAGATCTCGGAACAAATTAAACGGAGTATACTTGCACCAGAAAAGGCGGTAGTTAAAAGTCTTTTTGACATTGAAACGAGTAGCATCACAGCCTAACTTGGATTTAGCAAGAAACAGCTTATGTCATAAAAAGCGTACATTATAATGCGGGTTCCGTGGCTGCATGGACTCAAATTGTGTTTCCCCCGGGCAGAGCGCCTGCGCGGACGATTAAGTGTACTTAATTCCGTCTAAATGTTGCCCGTCGGGGAGTTACCAAGTTGCTCCTGGGTCGCTACTCGACGTTCTGCGTTAGGGTATACACAAAGGCGAAACCAAATTATAGTCCGCGCTTATTATTACTTGAAACACGACGCCGCTATAACCGAAAACTTTAGTACCTATTCATTGATCGTTTCGATATATTTGAGTTCTAATAATTATGACACATCAATAAACATACAAAGACAACATACAAATAATTGCTAAACTAAAGTGGCAATGGACTGGGCACATTGGAACCGATGGCCGATGAGGCCGAAGAGTTCTCGAGTGGCGATCGCGTAAGGTGGACCGACGACATGGTGAAGGCGGTGGGAACCCGTCGGGTGAGGGCAGCACAGGACCGGTCGATGTGGCGATCCTTGGGGGAGGCATATGTTCAGATTGTTCAGTGGACGTCTATCGGCTGAGATGATGATGAATAAACATACCTTGATAAAAGCACTTAAACAAGTCAGCATTATTTGACGAAATTGAAAATTAAGTTGCACAAAGATATTGATTAATACAGCAATCTTGAATCAAAACAACCCAACACGTTCATAATTAGAAAGCGAAGTTTAATCTCTCGTAGCTTATTCAAATGAGCCGGTTCTCACTGGGAGGGGCGCAGCGACAACCCTGGGGCTCCGCCAATTCGCCGTGGCTCCCTCGCGTGCGTCGCGGATCAAAAACTCTTCCATGTCAGCCCAAATCGCTCCCACAAACAACTTGCGGTAAATCGATGCATATCTCTACAACCAATTACGGGTGCTTAGTTACCGTTTAGTAACGCTTTTTGTAGATCCCCGGTTTCCGTCCTTATTGATTTCTTATGTAATTCAAAAACATATTATTAAAAAAAAGGTAGAAACTTGCTTCTGGTAAAAAAAAATTAATGTAGATTCCTTTAACGATGGTTAGAAAAACATCGATTACTAAATCAATTGCATAACATGAATACTAGACACCATACATGTTGCATCTATGTTGATATTCCCACGCGTTTGCGTCGATTACTTTTTGTGCAGAGCGCCCCGTGAGCTAAGTCATCGCGTGATGATATGTGGACTATCCATTTCAGTTCTAGCAAAAACTCAAAGAAACGAAAGCCGTATGCCTCAAGTAATAAAGGCCTATCGTGGAAGTGGTAAAACAAAAGTGGAATATAATCGTGATTCCAATCATGCTATGAATGAATCAAGAGTTAAATCTAGAGCCGAAGAGTCATAATTTAATCTGGCAGCAAAGCCAGCGAGTTTCACTAATGAACTGTGCGTTTTAGGAATTAAGGTCGAATTTAAAATGCAGGTGGAAGTGTTTTTTGCAGTTCGCTGAACGGTATTGCAATCAAACAAAGTTCCCGAGTCGGATTTAGTAAACTTCGGGCAGATGTGATACTACTGTTACTGACGTGTTTTTTGTTAATTCTAAACACAGTTTTTTTGTTCCCTACTTTAACGAAATACCTATACCTACAGGATGTAAACTTTAATGCCTCACATACTTTAAGGGGTGTTTCAGATCATCATAAATAACAAATTTCACCATGGGACCAACATTGAAATCGCGAAAATAAATTGTTCCATACATTTGTGTTGAGTCGCCACTGACGTTTTCTATGGAACATCAGATTTAATGTCGCAGTTTCAATGTACTTTCCATATCGAAAGTTATTCAGTTTGATAGTCAGAAGCCACCCCTAAAAAATGTACTTAACACATTTAAGTTTACAAGGCTGTATGTTAAAGGCAACAATATTAATAAAAGACGTTTAAATTTATAATTACAGTACTTATCGACACCACACGCCGCTGATCTTATTATTCCACTCAAAATATGGATCAATTAAACGCAATAGGGTTTAAATGTAAAGGTGAAGCCGGCAAATGCTCCCGATAAAATCTTGAACGATGGAAATAAAAATTACAATTTATGATTACGAGGTGCGATTCTGCATCATCAAGGTGCTGGAGAATTGTTGTTTTACGAAAACGGATAAAATCGAATGGCATGACATTGTACAAATTAGTCCCGTGTTTTTAAACTGTTAAAAGGACGAGTCGGTAATAGTTATGGGTGAAATTTTTGCATTTGACTGTAAACAACATCGATTCCGTGAAAACAGTCATAGCAACTGGTTTTATTTTCTGAATGTAACATTTTAAGGTTAAGGTTATCAAATTTTTAGGGACCCGTACCCAAAGGGTGCCAGTGGGACCCTATTCATAAGCCTACGCTGACTGTCCGTCCGTCTGTCCTATCTATGAAGGGTTGTATTGCATCTTTTGAAGCATAATAGCTTGAAGGTCACAGTATAGGCGTTATTATGGCGGATTTGCTAACAAATAATAAAAAAATTAAGGGACTTACAAGAAACGTGGTTTTTTTTCAACATTATTTTTTTTGCTCTGTTGTAAAAACGGTAAATACAAGCGTCAAACTTGATGTGATTTTAGTGCATACGTAAAACAACAAAGACAAGTATGAATCGGTGTCGCGCTAAGGGTCCCGGAAAAAAATTAGTAATTCTGTGTAGCTACGTGTTACGGAACCCTCCGTGCGAGAATAGTCCGACTCGCACTTGGTCGGTTTATATTTTGGTAACGTGTATACAGGGTGTTTCATAACATAAGTAACAATAAATTTTTAAAACTCTTAAGGGGGTTGTTTAGACCGTCAAACTGAACAACTTTCTCTATGGGACCAACATCGAAATCGCGAAAAAAATAATTGTATATCCCATACATATTTTAGCTCTAGTCGATTTGTAGAGTATAGAACATATTTTTTATTCGCGATTTCGATATTGGTCCCATAGTGAAAGTTGTTCAGTTTGATGGTCTACACCACCCCTTTAAATGTTTATTTGTAGTTTTGTAACACCTTGTATATATTTTCTGTAATTTTGACGTGTTGTTGCTCATTAGGAGGTGTGCAATCAGCCAGTTCAGCCACCCACGGCGACGGGCGACGCCGCGGGCTGGCCCGATGCGGCGCGACGTCTCGAGTGTCAAGCGGTGAGCGGTGGCTTCGTGCCTCGCGCTACCTGTCTTCACTACTTCACTCTACCATAGTATAATAAAAACGAATAGTGGTGAAGCGCAATGTCCATGTTATACCCACTCATGTAAAGATCGGAAACTGCACGACTTGTTGACGATTATGTTTACCTGGGACAAATTATCCAGTAAGGTAGGTCCAACTTCGAGAAAGAGATCTACCGTCGTATCCAACTCGGCTCGGTAGCGTTCGGTTGGAAGCTGGAAGGATGCATTGTCTTAAGAAGAAAGACATAATACGGAAGAGAGACGTGGTTGCTCACTCAAGGCCTCAAAAAAGCCTGAAAGTCACCCAAAGGCCAATGAGAGGGCTATGCTCGGATTTTCGCTGCGAGATCGAATCAAAAATGAAGAGATCCGCAGAAGAACTAGAGTAGCTAACATAGCCCAAAGATTTGCTAAACTAAAGTTGCAATGGGTGGGACACATTGCTCACAGAACCGATGGCAGATAGGACTGAGGAGTTTTCGAGTGGCGACCACGTACCGGAAGGCGCAGCGATGGGAAGGACAAGGTGGACCAACGACCTGGTGATGGTGAAGGCAGCGGGAACCCATTGGATGAGGGCAGCGCAGGACCGGTCGTTGTGGCGATCCTTGGGGGAGGCGTATGACTAGCAGTGGACGTCCATCGGCTGAGATGACGATGATGATGAGTGGTGAAGCTCAGCGGTCGCGGCGGATTTATGCTCGCGCTCTTGCGCTGTGTGCGGGAATGGGCGTACGTGAGCGTACCCTAATTGGGGAAGCCGCGAAGGCAGAGAGGGCCGGAACACGCTCCTCCCGCACACCGCGCTCGATTGACCGTCGCGACCGCTGAGCTTAACCACTATTCGTGTTTATTTTATTACACTATGACTCTACTTCAATGCACACAATTAATGTTTCAGGTATTCGAAGTTTCGAGAACATTGCTTTGTGAACTGATTCTTGCTTGTCTTCATCTCTGATTTAACAGCGTTTGAATATTAAATTAGTGTAATATGAATAGTCGAAGTTTTCCCCGTTCATTTTTTATCTTGTTGCACCTTAGGAGTAATTAAACCAGCATGTCACGTTTCGTTTACAAGCAGCTTTATCGAGTTCATCTTTACGTTCAAGTGACGTTTGAACAATGAGACAATTACGGTTTATATGCAAACAGAACTGTGTGGGATTATCTGACAATCAAAAGCGTGTACTCAGCCCTAGCCGGGCCGGTAGATGTGAGCGGGTCCGGCTCGAAGGACCGGAAACAAACCCATGCGGCGTTTGTTACTGACTTATGGCGTCGAGTACGTCAAGTACCCTTTCTACGACCGCAGAGAACCTAGCGCTGTACACGGACTTTCAATTTAAATATATCCCAACCGTTTCGGTCCGAACTTCATCATAATAGAGTTGACATTGGAACGAAAACGTTCACGCTATCGCGAAGTTCGAATATCCGGGTAGAACCCGGAATTCCGATATTCGGAATTCTTTATTCATTGGAATTTTGTACTTACTGCTTTTGGAATAAGATTACTTCGAAACATGAGGAGTTTTGAAAAAACTAATATGATTATGATTGAAAGGCGCTGGTTTTAATAAATGTTTAAATATTTTGATTTATATCATTCATTATCAGGGTTCGAACACTCGCATTCGGGAAAGGGGGTAAAAGAAAATCGCAGAATTCTTTGTCCAAAATTCAGAGTCAGTGGAATATCTGCGGAGCCTGCGGAAGAACTTGTGCATGCTCGAGTCACAGAAAAGAAATATACAGTAACGCGACTTTATGCAAGACCGCTCTAATCGACACACGCACAGAGACGAACGCCACATACACCGTCCGCTTAGGTACAAATAATTCCGCTCGACAATCTTCATTTGCGTAGAGCAGACCCGAGTCCCCGTCAAAACTCGAAGTCATTTAGCAATCAAAGGGTGCAGAGTCGGATAGCAGCGAAAAGGGCGCGAAAACAATTAGCCAATAGCGGCAAGAATATAATTTGTCTTCTGCGCAGGTACATCGGTAAGACTTAAAAACCTGGTACTAATGTACTACTACCAGTACTGTTGCGCTCCGAAGTGCCTTAGCGGCTCATCTGTGTGCGTGCTTCGATTCGTGCGCTTGCATGAAGTTGCTGCACTGTAAATATCTTTTCTGTGTTCAAGTCAGTAAAAACTTCAAGCTTGCATCGCGAATGCCATCCTCAGAGCTCGTCAAGACGGAGGCGAGCGATAAAAACGATCGCATCGCGCATGCGAATATCGCGTTACGTACGATACGACGTGCCCATACCAATGCCGGGCGTCCGCTTACACGAGCCACTTATTCCCCTACACCCATATACAATTACATTTTCTACATTCTACCGAACGTTAAGTGCTAAATATCATAACAAGCTAAATAAAAACCGGCAAAGTTAGAGTCGGACTCGCGCACGGAGGGTTCCGTACCACCACACAATAAAAAAATATAATATAATATAATAAATATAATATAATATAATATATAATATATAATAATAAAAATATAATATAATATAATATAAATACAAAATAAAATTTAAAAAAAATGTATCGCGGAAATCTTAGCGCGAGACCGACTCAATATCGGCCAGTTTTTATTATTTGTCGTTATAATGTTGAGTTCTCACTATTATTACAACAAGTTTCACGCTTGTAAGTATGTAGATTTTACCGTTTTTACGGTAAAGCAAAAACAAAAAGCGTTGAAACGTTTTGTTTCTTGTGTCCACACCCGAATAATAAATTTTTTGCATTTTGTATTTTTATTATTCTTGTAAGCAAATCCGCCATAATAACGTATATTCTGTCAAAATGTCAACCGTCGTGGTTAAAATAAAAATACATAATTAGAGGACAGATAGACAGACGGAAGGATGGACGGACAGCGTAGGCCTATGAATAAGGTCCTTTTTTGGCACCTTTTGGTTACGGAACCCTAAAAACGCACCAAATCGTTAATGGCTGACGCAAATAGTGCGCAAATAAAATAAACACGAATGGCATTGACACGGGGAACACCGAAAACGTTACATAAGTCTCGCACGATAGGCGAGGGCGAGGTCAATGTCGCGCGGAACAAAGATCAGGAAAGTGGTCCAACGTTACGTAGGCAGTCGAGTCGGCTCGCACGGATAATTGCGATGTAATCGTCGTAATCCATCCACGAGAGCGGCTGGTTTCCTTATACGGAGCGCAGCTTGCGGCCGCATAGAAGAAACAGCTGACCACCGGCACGCGCCTCGAATGCATATTTAATGTCGCACCCGCGGCAAAAACACGCATAAAATCGAATGCTGCTATGAAATATAGAACCCGTTTTAGGTGCAGGCGCCTCAATTATGCAATCGTCGTATGCGGACAGCATGAATCTTCTATTCTTTGTAGTTAATCGATTGCAATTTTTCAACGGCTTCCTATCCCTTTTTTCATAGCAAGCTGCATTTGCGGCTGAAAAACATTGCTTTAATTGACTGACATTCATCGTTTTTTTCTTGTTTCGTCAATGACTGTTATGAATTCATTATATTACTTCTAGAATGTTAATTCTTTACGACACATACGATGTTTTTTAAATGCCTTGGAATCTCTTCTATTATACCTACTATAATGTTATCTAAGTACAATTACATATTGTATTTCAATTTCCATGTTTATTTGTTTCCATTATTTTATATTTCTTTTTAATTAGTACAGTAATTCTATGTATTCAATGTATGGGGAAAACAAACAAATTAATAAAGTTTTGAAACTTATGTGGCATGATACCTTTGGGTGTGGTGTTCAAAAGTCACAACTCTCCCTCCCCCTCCCCCTGACGCTTCACCCCCCCTCGCCTTGAAGTTTGTCCCCGTTAACAGTTTTTTATCTTTTTTGCAAAAACTATAATAGATACAAAAAACAATTTAAAGCCACAAATTATCCTCATTAAATTATACACAAAATAAGTAATATGCACTTTTTTCATAGGACTTAACCTTTGAGGGCTAGAGGGACGAGAAAGTAACAACATTTCAAAAGTTATGAAATTTGTATGGCGACCCTCGTAAAAGTTGAAGATAAAAATGAAATGATTCCATATTCTTAATAAGCGACCCTGAATACCCTCGGATACACATTTTCAGTCGGATCGGTGAACCTTTAAAAGCTGCTTTGGCGTTTGAAATTTCCATGGCCGCCATCATAATCTATCATAGTTTCCGCAGGCCGTTGACCTCATCCTTCAGGATTCAAACTTCTGAGGAAGTAAAAATGTTCCTTATAACACCAAGACATCCTTATGATGATCCCCAAAATAATTTTACTATACTTTGGTTGGGGGAAACCCGGTGAACAATCCGAGTAGGTATCTATGTACTCTCTATGGAAAGTGGTGGGGATCGACCAGATACTTCCAATTGATCTCCGGGTTCCACTTTCGGTACAAGGATGAAATTTAGGAATCATTACATGGATGCTTTGGTGATACAGGGAAAACTGACTTCCTCAGAAGGTCGAATCCTGAAGAATGAGGTCTACGGCCCGCGGAAACTAAGATAGATATGATGGCGGCTATGGAAATTTCAAACGCCAAAGCAGCTTTTAAAGGTTCACCGATCCGACTGAAAATTTGCATCCGAGGGTATTCGGGGTCGCTTATTAAGAATATGGATTCATTTCATTTTTATCTTCAACTTTTACGAGGGTCACCATACAAATTTCATAACTTTTGAAATGTTGTTACTTTCTCGTCCGTCTAGCCCTCAAAGGTTAAGTCCTATTAAGAAAGTGCATATCACTTATTTTGTGTATAATTTAATGAGGATAATTTGTACCTTTGACATTTTTTTTGTATCTATTATAGTTTTTGCAAAAAAGATAAAAAACTGTTAAAGGGGACAAACTCCAAGGCGAGGGGGGGTGAAGCGTCAGGGAGAGGGGGAGGGAGAGTTGTGAGTTTTAAACACCACACCCAAAGGTATCATGCCACATAAGTTTCAAAACTTTATTAATTTGTTGGTCTGAAAAACATAGAATTACCGAACTAAATTTTTTAATTTACTTAGGTACCTAGTTATTCTTTTTTTAAATCTTTATTTACTAAATATTTTGTTTTTTCGTCTCCAGCCACATCACAGCTCAAGCCAGAAATCAATGAGTCGTCCGTTGACGGATACTTCGTCTCGTGGAGGACATCATCATCATCATCATCATCGATAAATAAAATGAGCACTTACAATGATTAATTCAGAGTCTGGACGTGTTTAATACGACACAATATTTACAAAGTCCCATTGGTACCCCCGCTGTCAAAGATACGAGCAAACAACAAAGAGCTCATCGGACGGACTTTCGTCCTTCACATTATTATAAAAGTGAAACCGTGACATTTCTCCCCCGCAGCGATACATCTGCCCATTACTATTGGAACAAAACAAAAACACCAACATCAATTATGGATTTCGATGATAATAAAGTGAGCCATTTTAACAAGAAATTACTACAAAATATACTTTAATGTATCCGTTTCACTTAGCTTTATATTTAATAGTTTCGTGTTCGTCGATGACTTGATAATCGTCAGGGATGGCTCGCACTTTACCTGGAACAATGAGCAATTTTTCATTATTATCAAGATGGTATTTATTAGTATCGACACATACTAATAAAGCAGATGTTCTCGATACCTGTGTCACTAATGGACATTTACTCGATACCCTACGGTGTTTCTATGGGGGTGAGTTGCAATAATAATAGTTATTTTACAAAAACTTTCATTAATCGCTGATGATGTTTATGGTCCAGTTTGATACCTGAATTCAATCTGAGTATATCAATTTTTAAAGTAAGAGTATAGGTAGTACATAAAAAAACCTTTTATTCTGCACTCTAGATGGAACTTTGACGTTTTATAAATAAAATTCTTTTATCTAAGGAGTGAAAAGAAATATTATATATTGTTATTTTTGTTATAGTTTTAGTAATTTGGATTATTCGAGCCATTAACATGTAGGGCTTTAAGACGCTGTTATCCCGTCGAGGCCGTTTTTTGAACACGAACGAAATGTTTTAAACTGTGTTTTAAAGTCTGAAATTAAATTATGTCTTATTTAAGGATCCGGCGGATGGGCGACTGTTCTCAATTACACGATTAGATTAAGTTTACTAGATAGAAAAACATCCCAAAGTTACCCCTTTTTGTTATGTTTTTTCAATACTATGATTAAACTGCTGATATTTAACTTTTTATTCTTGTACTTAACTAAATACATTAAATATTTCTAGTGAACTCAGAAGAATTTTTAGCTTAGAAACTCCCATGAGCAAAGATATTGACGAAAAACACGTTTTTTTGCGATCCTGCTTTCAATTGGAGCGGGATGGCTAATTGTAAACTTATACTTGCAAGAAAGAGACGCTTGCACTGGATTAACCTAACCTACAATCGTAGTGAATCTATCTTCTGTACTTATAAAACAGTTCCGTGACTGTCTGATGTACGATATAACTGACAGACAACGCACAGCTAAACCACTGAAGACAGGAACATGAAATTTTGAATACATTTTCTACAGAGCATGAAAGATGCACTAAGAATTGATTTTTTAGAAATCAGCCCGTAAAGGGGTAAAATTGGGTATTGAAGTTTTCCGAATCCCACGAAGTCGGGAGCAAAAGCTAGTTAGATAATAAATAGTACGTAATAGCACGTAATAGTTCGAGTATTGTACGAATAGATGTTTATTTGTAGACCTACCATCCCATTTTTTCTCAACAAGATCATTAAAGCTCTATTTATGCAAACCAGCAGGTGTAAATAGGTCGATGACGTTAGACCTTTCTATGTACAGTCGCGTGTCTTTACACATGCTATAGTTAGTGTATTATTAATGTTGCATTAGTTGCTTCGCTGGCATAAGCTGTCAACGGAGGACTTTTTACGGCCTGGATGCAACAGCCACTTTGTAATCCTGCCTGCAGACTAATGTCTTCTGATTATACTTTGTAAAGACGATTTGTACACTGAAAAAAATGCACGCCAACTAAGTAGCATTTTCTCTTAGTTGGCACCAAAATAATTGGAATAACGTTATTATTGTTTACTAAACACAAGATCAGGTAGTTGTAAGAGCAAGCCGAGTTTATGTCAAGCAACACAGAAACAAATTTTTAATTTAATAAAAGCCCTTAATAAAAACGATTAATATTTCTTTGGTTTATCTAGGGTCCTTTTTAAATTACATATTTTGTTTAAATTGGGTTTACAAAGACCGTGTGTATGCATCAAGGATTTATGTTTATTATATTAACGAGACGCAAAGTTGGAATAATCATTGGACACGTTACATTACAAAAGCTATGAAGTAGAATGAAACAAGATTGAAAGTAGAATCTAAAATGTTATATCTAGCATCAACGATTTTATATAAGTTAAAATAATACATTTTTTAAATAACTGCGATCAACAAAAGCGTTATATTAAATAATGTTATTACCAAAATAAACAATAATACGTTATTGCCTCTATGATCCTAATGACGGCATTCACAAATCCTAAAATTTATTTTAATTTATATAAAGTAATAGTTACATTCAACTAGAATCTTGTACTGAGCAAGCCTCTTAGTAGGCTCGAACAAGAATTTGATGGAAGCAAAATACGAGCGACACCCCACGCGGCCCACCACTCCCCGTTCGTCTCCCGCCGCCCCCGCTAGCTTTGACACGTCTCGACCTGTGCTGTGACGCATTTCGCAATTACCTTTCTCGGCGCTCGCGCCATTTGTTATTGCAGTTAGGTATTGTACGTTTCTCTTTGATTGAAATCTCTGTGGATCCTGTTGTGTTGTGTACCAAATGGAAGACGTAGCAGAACTACTAAAGACGTGGGAGCTTCCTGAGCTTACACCTATATTTGCAGGTAATTACTATACCAAATAAAACTATTATCATAATTATATTATTGTCAGTGATCGGATATTCGGATGCATATTTACCTAAAGTTCACGTGTCGAATTATGGAATGCAATTTTGTAAGTATCAAAAGATCACGAGACTCCGAACTTTTGCCGCTAAATTTGATAAATTTAGGTCTGAGCGTCATGGGTTTGTACTTAGGTATCTTTGTAAGAAAACACGTAATCTCTTAATAGGTATGTTATGCAATCCCGGGATTTCATCATCATCATCAGCCTATAAACGTCCCACTGCAGGGCACAGGCCTACCCTCAGGGAGGGTGTATGGGCATTAGTCCACCACGCGTGCCCAATGCGGATTGGTAGACTTCACATGCACATCAGAATTTCTTGTTCAGTGTATGCAGGTTTCCTCACGATGTTTTCCTTCACCGTTTTAGAGCAGTCGGTATTACGTACATAAATTAGAAAAACTCATTGGTACATGGCATGTTGTCCGTGCGGATTCGAACCCGGACCCCCATAATCTGGAGTCCGGGATTTACAAATAAATAATTTTAAGAATCCGCTTCCATATTTTTATAGCCTTTTATTAGGGTTCCGTACCCATAGGTTCTTTAGCGCTGTTGTGATTTGAAAATCGATGAAACGAAAAAGGGACTCTAAATAGTTTCTGAAGGTTTCACTTCTGCGGCGTGTGAACTGCACACATGTTCTTTTAGAATTCTCTTTTAGAACAACGGATAACGATAAAAATAAAATAACGATAAAATAAAAATATAATTCTCTTTTAGAACAACGGATAACGCTCCAGGCCTTATCGGCCATTACACAAGATGACCTAAAGGACCTAATACCCCAGATAGGAACTAGGGTTCTATTCACACGGTGTTGGCGTACCTGGAAAAACGAATTTTCGCCAGTGGTCGACATCACCAACAATATACAAACTTTTTCGGTAAGTTATTTATATTATTTAGTTAGGTATTTGTAATGTAAGTCGAAGCGTCGGTGGCACGTTGCGGAGTGGTATGGACTTCCAAATATGGTGGTCCGGGTTCGAATCCGCACGGACAACATGCCATGTACCAATGAGTTTTTTCTAACTTACGTACGTAATACCGACTGCTTTCAAACGGTGAAGGAAAACATCGTGAGGAAACCTGCATACCTGAAATTTGGCATGCAGGTAGATGTTATGACGTAGGCATGCGCTAAGAAAGGATTTTGATCAATTCTACCCCCAAGGGGATAAAATAGGGGAACGCAGACGAAGTTGCGGGCAACATCATGAATAAGCGCAAAACCTCATACACCCTAACTGATTAACGGTAGAAGAATTTAATTGATGACACCAGCGAACTAGAATACTATAAGTTTGCTGGATGACACTATGATACTAATAAAAAATCGTATACGCGGGGTGAACTTGTGAAGGAACGAGGTGAAGTTCCTCCATCGCAAAAGATAAGATCTTTGAACCGTGTATGTATCGAATCTCTATGATAATTTTTCTGCGCGATTTATGTCTTGCATTCGATTATAAATCTTATCTTATTAGATTATGGGTTACGTATTTACGTTGAAAGTTGTCGTGCATGGAGCATATTTTGAGAGGGCGACAGGTATGCCATCTGTTGATTTCGTCGCGTTGACATTATGGTTCTTTCTTCAAATTTGTATGTAATTGAGTAATCTTAAATATTGTTATGCCTCTGAACAATAGGAAGACCCTAAGGATGGCTTGCACCAAAAAGTATTTAGGCTTAAACATGTTTAAATATGATGCTGTCACTGTCATTTGTATGAGCAGTGTGAAAGACAGAACTATCACTAAATACGTTTAACTCTAAAAACTTGTTGGTGCAAGCCGGGCTTAATGTAAGTTATTAATTAAGATCTTTTTGTTTTCAGGGCCTGGATTTACCAAATCTGCAGTTAGATCTAGAATTACCGAATTACCAGAGAGATTCATCGGACTATATTTTGATGACGGTAAAAGACCCTGAGGTTGAAAAAGAAAATACGTCCATAGTGCCAATTCTTGAACCCCAGAACGAGGTATGTTAAATTGTTAAAAATAATTTTTATCTGTATATATAAAATAATATAATTTCTAGGCTCCCAATTTTCATAGACTATAAAAATTTTTTAATAACCCATTCTGCCGCCTGAAATAGAAATTAGGTTTTTATTTGACTTCATTTTGTAATTGGGCTGTTAGTAACTATAACTATGCAAAGTTTTCGGTTGGAGTGCAGCCACAACACTTCGAAAAATTTCGATCGAAAACTGTTACCCTATACAGGGTGTAACAAAAGGCTAGTAGGCTCCATAGTGAGTTCACCGTTTCAGTTTGCGGAGGGCTGTCCCTTACACTATACATAAATAATAATAATATTTTTTTTATGTGTTTCATAGTGCCCCTATGGCTATACTCCAACTCCAACAAACCGCCCCTAAGATGACACTGACCCTTATGGAATGACCTAGGTGTCTGTCTGTCTGTACGTCTGTGACACATATTTTTATCATTGCCCGTATGACATAGGAAGGTCAAACTTTGATCAGAGTCGGACAGACAGACACTTAGGTCATTCCATAAGTGTTTTGTATTGCCAATTTGTGGTGAACACTAAAAATATTTTCAGTTAGGAACTTACCTGCTTTAAAATTTAATATTGATTGTGCTTTTTTTTCAGACCCTCGTAAATTTACTAAAACAGTCTCTTGAAACATCATCACTACTTATATATAAGGGTGGCACCTTAGACGGAGACGCAACGAGAAATTTATTAGCGTCTATAATAGCAAAGGAAATTTTAAATGAAAATAGGATTTGGTTTAGGTTTGGTTGTTATGGGAATATTAATGCAAACATTGGCTTATGATGAACATTTTTTTGCCTATGAAGTTTCAGAAACAGAAGCAAAAGAAAATGTTGTTAAACTTCACAAAGATTTGGTGTCTCCTATCCCATGTAACATTAATATTCTCAGCAGTGGGAAAAAATATGTAACTTTACGATGTAGCCTTTGATAAGTTACATATCATACCCTAATATAAATTAATCAAAATTATAAAAACTAACTAAACTTTATTAAACAATAACAAGATCTCATGTTAAACTGAATAACAAGCTAGCTAGGTACATAACTCATAAAAAATAAACAAATTTAAAAATACATCAATACTTATTTTATTATTATACCTACAAACTTCGATCAAAGTAAAATAAATGAATAGGCCCAAAGCGCGTTAAATTGAAGCAAACTACTGGTGCACTTGGTCCATACAAACTGGTGCACTTGGTCTGTCATCTCGGTACATATTTGAATTATATATGTCACTTGTTTTGCCTCATTTTATTTGGTTTGAAATGTTCGCGTAAGGCCCATCCATTAATTTTACTTTGATCTAAGCCTACAAACAAACCTTTTCTAGATAATAGACAATAGATTAAATTAAGATCTTTTTCCAAGTATACATGATTAATCGTCTTATTTTTTTAGTGCAGATCAATTCAAGTAATTTACGTAATATGTACACATGGTACAACTATGTAAATAACTTTTATTGACCTACACCTAGCAAAATAAGCCAATTAGGGTCAGCGCACACCTAGCGGTGAATTGTTCGAGTAGTTTTCATTAATCAATTGATATTGAACTCATTGGTAATTGAAATAGAGTTGAATATAGCGTGCAAGAGATCCCTGTCCCTGTGTCCTGTACGCATTATTTCTTGAACGCTGCTTTCAAATCTATTTCAGTAATTATTGAGTTTATTATCAATTGATTAATGATAACTTCTCGAACCGTTCTCCGCTAGGTGTGCGCTGACCCTAAATTATGTATGCTTGAAAATATCTTATTTGAATCGATTACCCGCCATGGCTACATCAACAATAATCCTTAGTAGATACTATAACTAGTTTGTCGAACTTAACCTAGATCTTATTTGCATGGAGTAATATATATTTTGATCTGATAAAGTGTATTAATCACATTGAATAAGACTTAACCTAAAATTAATAACTACCATTGTTCGGCCAATTTTTATCTTAGTTGATGAAGCTATGGCTATTCAGTTGATCCTATAATATAACACTTTTGCTATAAATGGGCTTGATGCTCGCACTGAACAAGATTATAGTTTTCATGAATAAGTAGACTTTATAAGGCCAGTACAGTATTAGATAGACGCAACTAAGAGCATTGGTTGAAAGAAGTAATATATTCTTTGATCTGAAGAATTTTAATAATCACATTGAACAAGAATTAAGCTGAAATGAGAAATTAATTTCTTTTTTTCGACTATTATCTTAGTTGATAGAACTGTGAGATAACTTGAATCTATAAACAAATTTTATTAAACAATAACAAGATTTCATGTTGTACAGAACAAGATACTAATGAAACTAACTAACCAGTCTTTATAAGGCCAGTTCAGTATTTGATAAACGAAAATAAGACAATTTAACAAAGTTCTCATACTCACAGAAGTCATGATGTTGACAGGCTCATATGGATTCATGATGTATGATTACAAGAAACAAGATCTTGGTTGAAGTAAACAAATTTTTTTTTCAGTGTAGTTGTTGGTTGTTGCTGAAGGGACAACCAACAATGATGAATTTCAAAGATAGCTATTCCACATTCGATATAAACCAAAAGGCATATTCCTTGGGTAATGGTTTTTGTGCCAAAACAAATTCACATTATGTATGTAGTTACTTAATTAGTAAATTTGAGTTATACATGGACATAGATAATGTGATAGGATGGACAGTCGTAGAAGACGAGTCTTCTACTAATACAGCAGGGTATAAACTTAAATGCGGTATTTACACACATGTGCACAAAGTAACAATACAGGGTTTTAGGTTTAGGATAAACAGTTATTACTTTAAGGGGTGATTGTTACCATGATGATGAACAAACTGCCCTGAGAAACATATAGGAAATAAGAAAAAAAAATGTTTGCCTTTCTAAATGCAATCAGCTGATCAAACGTTGGTATGAAAAGTTGAAATTTTTATTTGTGTATTTTCCTTTGTTCCTTCGGGAAAGTTGTTCAGTATCATGAGTACAATGCCCATTAAGGTAATGCAACTGTCTACCCTAACACCCTGTATACGATCTTGTTAAATTTCAAATCGATTCAATACATAAAATGCAGATTTACTAAAGAAAAGTTGAAATCGATTTCGTAGCTCCCTCAGACAATTTCCGCGTCGATCTAATAAAACAGAAAGACTGGACTTTGTTTCGCCAAAATGAAAATTCACTGGTGTGTTTTATTGCAAAGGCGTACTAAAGTGATACAAAATTGTTGCTCACTGACATTTCTTTTTTAATCTAATCCTAATGTCAACTCTCTAAGGAATTATAAAAGATGATCATTAAACTTTACAACATCGCTAGGCGATAATGACATGGCAAAGCACTTAACTGCACCCTACCTAATAAAACCGAACGTTGACAAATGTGTTTTAAAGTTCACTTCATAAAAGTTTATTTTTATAAATGGAAAAAAACTCGCAACCATATAATATTATGTGCGCAGTTAAAACCGTGTATTCCGTTTAGGCCTGAAACTTTACCAAGACTAGACTTGCTTTTTATTTATCATCTTTTTTACTTGCACTATAAGCAGTGAGAACAATTTCAGAGCATATTAATATTCTGCGGAAATATTCTAAAAGGAAAAAAGGGGAACCTTATTTTATTGAAATAAACATTGAAATTATCTACATAGAAAATCTGTTGCTTACAAAATGGCGAAAACGCCAAATATCAAAAACATTTTTTAACCTATTTCGTCCTATTCTTGGGCAAAGGTCTCCACCAAACTTTTACAACCTTCAATATAAACCAAAAGGCATGTTCCTTGGATATGGCCAAAAGTATGTAGAACTATATACTATTACCTATTCTGTGCTCTAAGGCCAAAACAAATTCACATTTCAGTAACTTAATTTGAATTATATACGGACAAAGATAATGTGATATATTATAAAATAAGAGAATAAAAAATAAACATATTTCAACGTGTGTTAGCTCTCTCAAATAAAAATTAAATATTTAATTATTTTACAACTAAAATACACAAGTACATTATGAATTATTATTTTATGCTGACCAGTTTGAATAAAAATTACTTGAAGACGATCAATTAATTGAGTTAGGCTCTCTAAATCTAAGGTGAAAATTTTAGAAGAAGCCTGCAGGATAAATCAAATTATCCAACCAAGTAGAACGTCATAACAAACCAGAATCAATTCAGACTGGCAAAACGGAAATTGCGGATTATTATGGATGAGTAAATTCATAAATTCTGCGATAGACGAATGAATGTTGTTGAAGTATGGTAAACTTATCCGTATAGATAGGTCATCGAAGTATTAATAATTCCTCAAAATGGTATAAGTTAGTATCTTAAACTTTTCAGACGCTCAAAGAAATGCTCTACATTGTTTTCATTAGCCTCGGTAAATAGAAAGGCCAAAGTTACGTTAGTCGTTTTATGTTATCTTTCGCCGAGTTACCTATCATCATTCTTTGTTGACATCAAGGCTTCAAAAATTGTTTAGCCTATCTTTAAGCGAAAGGCACTAAACAGACATGACATCCAAATTAGTAAAAGCAAACAGGCGTCCCTCGCAAGGAATTCCTCGTCCCCCATCCTTCAGGCAGGTGTTGCAGCCGGTTTAGAAGCGATGTCCCCAAACGTTGGAAACTTCCATCCACATTAGAAGACCCTTGTGAAAGCTCTTATTATAAAGGCATACGTACGAAATTGTCTCCACTAAGGATACTTCGAGTATGTACGCGACCTGTTCCGCTAATGGACGCCCCTTACTATGGAAGCCCATAAACATGCCTAGACCGCGCCTGCGAGTTCTAAGGGATTCTGTTGATAGCAGATAGTAGACAATTTAGCTTCGTTACCGATAAGGAGTTGTGTTATTAATAATTGGAGAGGTGCGTCCGGGTTGTTAACGGTTCCGTTTTAGGTCGATGTTATATATGCTTTTACAACTTTGTCATTTTTGGAGGACAAATATTTTCTATCAACGTCCAACTGAACATCGATTTCTTCCAAGACGCGCCACAAAACTCTATTTTCGGTCTTCCTGATCCAGTCGCTCCGAGAAATGTCTTTCTTCGATTTTGCCTAAATCGTAAAGCCTAAATAAAGGTATCCGGAACGGAGTGTTTTAAGTGGAATTCCACTAAAACATCCAAAGTGTACCTTCAGGTGGGGCTTCTTGACTTAGCTGAACTATATCCAAGCGCCTCATCATCTCAAGAAAATATTGCAACTAATATTCATAATCGTATGACGTTTTCTAGAGTCATGCGGCACTTGTTTCTGATTTCTAGCCTTCGACCAAAGTAATAGGTATTTGGTCGAAGTTTCTAGCTACTTACGTAACTATTGTACCCAAGTATACATTGTAGAGACACTATGTAGCGTACAGTCGCACATAAATATCGGAGGGGACGGCGAACTCGTAATTATAAACCGGGCGAGGTGAGCCGAGGTGTCGAGATATCGCGATAATATCGAAACGTTTTCGTTTAACATTACCGGCGGGTATTTAATCGTGGAATTTAATAAAATGGTCAAGCAAGGGGCTGGAGTGGATTGATTTATTGTTACCGATGTTGAATATCGATGGAATAACTGCAGCGAAAAATTAAGAAGTAACAGTTTTCTTTTTTGAGTCGTAAGGAGAGACGATTAAAAACTTAATTTGACTGATAGTGGGTTATAAAATGTGAATTATTTTACGCTTGTATTGAATTTTCACATGGTAGTCGAGGATTTATTTATGCCCTTGCCCAAAGCAGAAGTTGTATCTCTTTTAGCGTAAGTTAACGCCTGTACTATCCCACTGTAGGGCAAAGGGCTCCTCTCACGAATAAGGGTGAAGAGAATTTTCAAGCCGCCAATATTCTGACCTGGCTTGAAGAATAGTTACACTGCCATCTAATGGAACTATCCGGGACCAACAGCGTGCTTTCCAATGGACGGAGTCACTCCAGATGAAATTCCACTAAACGGTCACCTGTAAGGATGGGCGTTAATAAATAGAGACGTGTGGTTCGTTATACGTATGCTTTAATAATAATCCAATAATATCGAGTACATTGATACTTATAATAACTTACTACACTACACGCCCCACAAAGCGAGAAAAAAAAATTTGTGGTTACACTATAATTTTTTTTTAAAGTTAATAACATGATTACACATTAAAAATAGTTTTTTTTTTTTTTTTTTTTTTTTAATGACAATAGTTAACTTCTTACATTATTTAAAAGAGCAGGATAGTTCAAAATTAGCAAAACGAAATTTAATCTCAGTTGTTATGAGTATAAGTAAGAATTTCATACATTACTTAGATTAGATACCTAAAAATGTTCTAATCTAAACACACAATGAATTAAAAATACAGTAAAATCGGTGATATTAAAAAAATTATAGGAAATTCACAAATAATAAAATTGTTTTGACAAATTGTTAATTTAAAATTTTGTAAATCATAAAATTGGGATTAAACGAGTAGTTTAATATTTATTTTCTAAACTGAGTGTAAATTGATAACATACTTATATTACTTATACCTACTAAGTAGTATTATACCTACGATAAATACTCACAAAATAGAATGCTGGCTTCTCGGCATTCATTGATGAAACATGATCCGCCTCGACGAATCAGTCGAAGCATTGTTGCGATATGATAGCTAAAGCTATATGAATATTATCTAAACTACTTACTTTACTTTTTTAATATGTGCTACTTTATATCATCAACAAATAGGCTCCTAATAATAACCTATCTAATGCGCGCTTACCTATTTATTCTAGTCACGACCATGGTCTGTCATATTTTTCAAAATTAGTCTGGAGTCTCAATCGTGTCCGTTGATTCTCTTCTCTAGTCCTAGTCAAATACCTTTGTCATACGTACGTTTTCATTCAATGAATCAGCATGCTTTTTTCTTTTCACACGTGAATTTATTTAATTTTTATTTTATTTTCACATTGTACATTATTTATTTATTTATTTAATATTTTTTATACTGGTCCGGACACACAGTGGTATTTTATTATTATTATTTAATTATTTATTTCACTTTTTACCACATTTTATATTTATTTATGTCATTTAGCACAAGTCTGTCACAAAGTCTACTCGAGAACATCATGATCCAGTTCATGGCTTGACAATATATTTTTTTTTAATCATAATTCGTTCTTTAGGTACTATACTTTAACTTTTATATTATTTCTACTCTATTTCATTCGCAAAATAAAACTAACCTTCAAATCTGTGTAATAAGACAAATGTTCAAGCATCTCTACGACTTCTGGGTGATCAGTCCAGTTATCAGTGACACACTTCAACATCCGTTTTATTACAAGAATAGTTCACTCTCTATTTAATATTTCTCATTCATTTCCATTCTATTACTGCCACTCTTATCCATACTACTCATTTGCATAATCAAGAACAATAATTTTAAAATCCTTCCTTAACTTAAATTCTTCCATTATCCATTCAGTCTCTAAATAAACCACAACCGGTTATAAACCGTATCTCCCAGTGATTTCAAAAACGTCTCCTACGCGCCATCTCCTTACCTCATCTCAACACATCCTCGAAAAATTATCTAAACAACCATAATCCTTAGTTCACTTTCAATTTTCCTTTAATTCTTAAACACTTCTTTTAAATAATCGTCATTCCATTTTAAATAAACTATTTTCAAATCTATAGCATATTTCATATTTAGGCATGATCATAAGTCGATATCATTTATGGGCAAGTTATTTTACTTTGTTACCATTTGAATAACAAGTGTTATGTTTCTGAATTCTAGACTTTGCCAATGATTCATCTGATTCTCTCATTGCACACATTTCTAAGTCTGCTCATCGAGTTAAATTTGGTATCATCTTAATACATTTATGTAACAAGTTTTTATAATTACATTGGTTTCTAGAAAATTGTTATCTAACGGAGTTGTAATAAAAAATATATAATTAGTAAATCGTACCTTGTCTTATACCTTGTGGTACGGTGTTTGTCGTTGGTGTATGAGTTTTTGTCTCCTTTCATGATGATTTGACCTTTATAAATGTAACAATAAAACCCAACATACCTTTTATCGAGTTCACCGCAAAACGGTTACAGCTTAGATCAGCTGCGTTCTCGGGCCGCTAAAATGATGTTAGGTGGTAATAAAATACAAACCTAACATAACGTAACATTACAATTATTTTGTATAAGTAATCAAATAGTAAATTCAAAATTTTGATACATTCCTAGATTTCCTAAATTTTTGTGTTATTTATTTACTAACTTTTACCTCATTATAGAGAATAAAAATTAATTTCATAGATTTTAAGTAAAAATGATACAAAATACATAAGTATACATGCATTTTGTTTCACACAAGGATAATGAAATCATAATAATAATAAATACACAAATATTAATTTTTTTCCTTTAAAAGGTCGTTTTTACCGGTACCTCATACAGACTTATTTCACATCTTTACCTATTACGTTAAAGTCTAAATTGTTTAAGTATCTTATAGTTTTAAGTGTTCACTCATAAAACCCATTTTATTTCTAACACTCCCCCACAATAACGCCATTTTAGCGCCATTTCTTGCTCTTCATTCAGCATCACACAAACACGATGCTCGTCCCAGGCTGCTCATCATGATGTACGCCATGGATGGAGTTCACTCTTTAGTCCTTATTTGGTAGCCACGCGCGCACTTTCGGTCAAACCGCGTCGCATGGCAAGGTCGCCATGTAAGGATGGGCGTTAATAAATAGAGACGTGTGGTTCGTTATACGTATGCTTTAATAATAATCCAATAATATCGAGTACATTGATACTTATAATAACTTACTACACTACACACCCATCCAAAGATTGACCGGAGCTGACGTTTCTTACCGAAAGACAGAGGAAACTATCTTTGGCGTAGTAACGTCAACGAGCGTCTCTGTTACTTTACAAACTGTAGGTCTACCATGAGTTTTTACAGTACTTTACTACCGTAGTTAGGTCGCCAATTTTGTATTGAATTTAGTTCAGCGCTCCTAATAGTTACGTTGAGAACTAATTTCTGTCATACGAATTGGCGACGTATCTGTCATACGAAGTAGTAAAGTATGGGGAAAACTCATGGTAGGCCCTCTGTTTATTATAATTTTTAGTAGGAAGAGATGGGATCTGTTTTTAGTAGAGTTATCAAATTATTTAAAATATTACAAATTATGACAGCACGTAGGTACCTATTTCACACCAGCCTGTTCTCAGCGGAAGCATCTGTTTTTCGAGAATTCGATATTCTGACTGGCAGTTGCTGGATCCGAGGCGTCATTGCTGAATGTGAAGAGTTACAATTCAAACTTTGTGATGCTCCTATTCGAATGCAGCCAGTGACTACGCTTCATCAAATATTCAAATATCAATCTACACAAATATGACAGCATATCTACTAACCTCTTACGTCAAAACACAAGCCGTACGT
The DNA here is from genome assembly GCA_963693445.1 of Agonopterix heracliana. NCBI lineage: Eukaryota > Metazoa > Arthropoda > Insecta > Lepidoptera > Depressariidae > Agonopterix > Agonopterix heracliana. Next base: position 3,270,572 of record OY856312.1, on the reverse strand, counting down.
CAGATCAGAGCACTCTGCAGGTACAAACAGAGACGCGGAGTACACTTGACAGACGACAGATGGATTACCATCCCATTTAGGTGGCCCGTGCCTCCCGAATTGGGTTTTAGGAGGCCATGAAATATTGATGCGAGCTTTATGGGGTACCGTGTTCGAGGCAGCACGTGTCACTATTGAATAAATATATCTGTTACGAAGCTGTGAAATGGAAAAGTTTGAGGATTTCTTCAATGGTTTACTTTGTAAAGTGTAACAACACTTCTTATAAGGTAAGAACGTGACGATGACGTACTTTTGTTTAGGTACCTACTGCTTTAAATTCGAGAATCTTCTTTCTACTTATAGTTACCCCCAAAATTTTCCCTTTTGTACCCTTCTAGTTCATGTATTTAAATTGTTGTTTGTTGTGTGTGTATGGTGCGTAAATAAAGGATATATTAGAGTCTCGTGCCTAGAGGATTCATGTGGTCGGTGTTTCGCGCGCTGGTTAGGGGCCACGTGGCTATCGTGATGGCTGGTTTTTGTTCAAAAACAATCCTTGATCCAAATGTCTATTATCCAACAACGTAAAACACATTTGCTATTTAATCTAGACTTTGGCAAAATCATCGATACTACGTTGGACTTATGATGTTTGTAGCAATTACTAATGTCATTGCGATGTACCTACTCATAATTTTAAGATAAGAATAGAAATCATATTTTTGTTATGTTATGTTAGGTGAAGTCTACCAATCCTTGTATAGGTTATTGTCGAATAAAGTGGAAATAGTTAGTGGTCGGGTTCGTGTCACTTGTATTGAAGTCTATGAAGTTTTCGCTATTAATTTCCTTGCATGCAACGTACTGACTAAAACCAGAAATAGGAAACCAAAGAACCGGGACACCTTGACACCGCCCTACATTTAGTTCTCTGTTTTGGTCACAATGTGCGCTGTTATCGATCTCGTTGCCACCGTATTATGCAGCGTCACAGCTTATAAAAGGCCGCAGCCCAATGAATTTTTTTAGCCGTTCACAAGTGAAAATGCTGTAGGTTTTAGGCTTATTATTATACATCGTGTAAACATAAATGCGTTACCTACATAGTTTAGGTAGTGGGTAGATCAACTATTTTTTGTCCTCACAGTACTGTATAAAAAAAAGATTATATTCCTTTTTTCTTGACATTCATTAATTTTGAAAGATGGATATTGTATCTAATGATATGATTCTTCTACACACATGCACATTGCACCATTTGTGTTGAACTACTAGAAGTTTTTAGCGGTTGTCCGATAGACCAAAAAGCGTTGGGACAACGAAATAAAGCGTCCATCGGACAACCGCCAAAATTCAAGTAAAATTCAAGTAATTTTGCAAAACCGTGTACTTATGCATTTAATAAATGCAATCCTTAGTTATTCAACAAACATTAATTTTTGGGGCAAGCAAAACCTGAGCTTGAGCCTGAGCCCGAACATTGAAAAAATTGTATGCAGATGACTGGGACTAGGTATGGACAAAAAATAGTTGATCTACCCTAGTACTCTTATTACACCTTCTTATACTTTTAGGTTCCACAGAAAATGACAATAGCTATTCGACATAAATGTATGGAACATATTTTTTTTTGGGTACAGACTACTATTCATTTTTTTTCGTTTTAAATGTTTGACCTAAAGTTAAAGGGGTGGTTAAGAAGATCAAACTAAATAACTAACATGAACACAACGTCGAAAACATCTACTTTCCCTTTCTTACGGTGAAAGTTGTTCAGTTTGATGGTCTAAATTAAACCACCCCTTTAAAATATTACTAAAAGGTTTTGTTACACCTGCCTGGGTAGCATGCCACCGTGATACAGCGCTATCACACCATCGCTCTCTTTCTATTTGCGCGCGAAAGAACGAGATAAAAGACGTGATACAGCCGTATCACGTGTAGCATGCTACGGCTTCTGTAAGTATAAGTAACGTATTTAAGTTGAAATGTATAGGCTAATAGGCATAGACAAAGTTCTTTTTTCTTTTTCGAATAAACGTAACATATTCTTCTACCTCATCATCATCGGCCTACCCTCAGGGAGGGCCTAACTCATCAGGTAAAAGAAAATGTTACGTTAACAGTTTTTATCCTTTGGTAAGACTTTGCCGCAGGACTTTATATTGGAGTATAAAGTATCCGAGGAGATATATTGTTTAAATTGACACTTTATGGACAGGAACACGAACCGGGAGCGCACTCATGAATTTTAAAATATCACCGATACCATTTCAGAACTTGGAACAAACAATTTTCTTTCAACATTTTATTATGATCACCGAATAGTTGTGGTGCGCTCGAATCATGATTAAGTCTATTATCTCGACTCCTGACTCCATTATCCTGCATAGTGTTGCAATAATGAGATTATTACCTCAATCTTGGTAAGTACATAGCTCCATCAAAACTTATTTACGAGGAATTCGTTTATGTAGCTAGTTATAGTAGGTAAAACATTAATAATTTAGTACCTAACTTATAATAAATAAGCACAAACATTGTTGTATTTGTTTCGGAGGAATTGGTTTCTTACAAGCTAATAGTTCTGTCAGTGTGAGCAAAGATAATATGAAAAAACTGCCACATCGTTGTCAGTAAAATAAAAATTTCGTTACAATTGAAGTGTTTGTGGAGAAGGATGTTTGCAGATTTTGCGGATCCAAAAGTCGATGGAACATAAGATTAATTATTACGTACTATCGTTTGGTTTTTTATTAACCACAGATATGCGATAGTACCTACACAGGGTAGGTATACCTACAATTAAAAACGTTTGATATCTTAGAGGGGCGCTTTAGACCAACATCGAACACATTAGTTTTCCTTACCCAAAACACATTAGTTTTCATAACACATTAGGTTTGCTGGAAGAAAACTATTTTAAAGTTAAGCTCGCTTTTGTACACTACGACTAATTACGAGTAATCTAAAAGCCAACATTTCCAAAAGAATAAATCTGCTGTTCCATAGAAAATGTCAATGGCTACTCGATCCAAATGTATGGAAAAGCTGATTTCTTTTTCGCGATTTCGGATATTATGTAATATTACACCCTGCATACTGTATAGATAATTTGTCTATCGTGTAGTAAAAATAAAACGGATTCACACGAACCTGCTATCTTTTGCAATTCAACGCTTAAATTGTCTTATTAGTTTAAAATAATAAACATTTACCTAGAGCATTAGTGTTAAAGTATGTCACAAGTTGTAAGTAATTACGAAATACCTTTCATGTACTCTTAATGAAAAGGGGGAGTTTAATAGGAATCGTAAAGTTCGGAAACTTCTCTCCACCGCGCTTACCCAATATCGTTAAAGTTTATAACACTAGTCCCATAAATCAAGCCATATTCGCACTTACAACGAAAGCATAAGGGTTATGAGAAGGAACTTCTTGTTTGGATTGGGCTGTGATGTAATGTAAAACGGCCACATTTCTGAGAGTTGAGTAAACTGAGCACTCAAAAACTTTACCGTGAATTGTCACGTCAGCTTGACAAATGACAATGAGCGTGAAGATGCAAAATCTTTGAACAAAAAAAGACTACTACATTGGCATAATATATATTCAAAAGCTTATTTGGGGGTAATAGTTGGGATGTGAATTTAATGTCACGTATGTCTCTCATTCATAGTTTGGGGGGTCAAGAGCAATGGAACGCTGCATATTAGGTGTTAGAAGAATCGACCGTATCAGGAACACCACTCTGTACTCCAAGACCCGCATCGCTGACGCAGGCTTTAAGGGAATATTATTCGGAGCGCGCTCCATACAAACGTACTATGGTGATATTTTCAATACTAACCAATTAAAGTCAATGAAATTTTGCAGAAACTATCTAGAAACAAATTTCTATGCTTGTATGGAGTCAGATTTTCGTTAAAATGTATAGTTTTCAAGTTACAGTGCCTCAAAGATGCTGTAACTGTATATTTTAACGAAAATCGGACTCTATAGAAGCATAGAAATTTGTTTCTAGATTGCTTCTGTAAAATTTCATTGACTTTAATTGGTTAGTATTGAAAATATCACCATAGTACGTTTGTATGCAGCGAGCATTTTCTCTCTCGGAATAATATTCTCTTAAGGCCGCAAAACTGAAGTGGGACTGGGCCGGACATGTTTGTCGCATGCATATAGAGCGGTGGGCAACGATCGCGACATGAGCATGACACAATGGGAACCCGATGATGGAAGCCGGGGCAGACCAAGAAAAAGATGGCGCGACGACCTGGATGAAACAGAATGGCAACTGGTGGCACGGGATAGAGAAGGCTGGAAAATTTTGGGCGAGACCTTTGCCTAACAATGGGACGAAATAGTGGGAAACAGTGGGTGGGACAATAATGGGATAAAAATGTCTCTCATTCATTTGGCTTAAACTAATAACACAATCTAATCATTAGATAGGTATAATCGTGCCTTCAGAAGCACGCATTAAATACCAGATTAAAATTCTGAAAAAAAATTGGGCCGTCATATTTTTTAAATCTGTATTGAACATGTTGTATCGAAAAGACTGCCGAAAAAGATCAAATATTTACTCGATATTATACAAGGTGTTACAAAAATACAAATAAACCTTTAAGGGGGTGGTTTAGACCGTCAAACTGAACAACTTTCACTATGGGACCAATATCGAAATCGCGAAAAAAAATTGATGTTCTATACTCTACAAATCGACGAGTGCTAAAATATGTATGGGATATCAGATTTTTTTTTCGCGATTTCGATGTGGGTCCCATAGAGAAAGTTGTTCAGTTTGACGGTCTAAACAACCCCCTTAAGAGTTTTAAAAATTTATTTTTACTTATGAAACACCTTGTATAGGTTCCTTTTAAGAGGATGATCAGACCATCAAACTGATCAAATTTCTCAATGGGACCAACCAACATCGAAATCGCGAAAAAAATAAATCTGCTGACCCATACATTTGGCTCGAGTCGGTTTACAAGAGCTGTTTTTTTTTCGCGATTTCTAAGTTGATTCCTTAGAAAAAGTTGTTCAGTTTGACGGTCTGATCATTCTCTTAAAACAGTGTCAGCATTTAATATGAAGGATCCTATATTTATTAAATAAACATCTACCTACTCAGTACACCGCTTGCCACCACGTTCGCTCAAATTAAACAAAAATACATTACAACGAGCAACGCCGCAGGCAAAAAGCTAGTTTCAACAATTCAAATACAGTGGGGTCTGAAAAAAAAAAGTAAATCCATTAGCTAGCACAGTCCCCTTCGTTACTTATACGTTCAAGCGCGGTTTGTTAAACAATAACTGCATATTTGAGTGACATCCAAATATATTTTGTCACGTCATTAGTTCCGACGTGACTGTCATCGACTGTACTGGTTTCAGTAGAGATTTGGTCCCGAATCATTCATGAACTTGTCGTTGGCATGGCTTCGTGATACAACGCAATCTGTGTTTCGTTAGATAGATTAAAAAAAACCCTCAAAGCTAAAAAAACCTAATTCTGACAATAAGTTTTTAGCGTTAGGGGTTTTTGTAACGAGATTACACATTATGCAACAAACACACATTGTTTTTCGGAATTTATGTACGATTTGTAACACCACTGGCTTTTCGGTGACGGAAAACATCGTGAGGAAACCTGCATGCTTCAATTTCGAGGCATGTATTGTACCCACTGTCCATTATAAGTGGCGACGGGCTCACCCCCCGTCACACTGGACAGTTTCGGTACTACTGGTGAAACGTGGATGTTCTGAGATTTCAGAATATCTCTGACTACCCCCTCGGGGAATATAGTCGTGAGCATATGCTTATGCTTATGCAACAAACACACATATACACGAACGCATTCGCACACGAGAACGCACCCCCACACACATACACACACGTATTAGATTTTAGGCATTTTGTAACAAAGTAGTGATCGCGCGTATTGCATATCTCCATCGCGCTTATTTTGTTCCTGTCGATAAATCGGACAAAATATAGTAGATTACACACCGAGGGCAGGAAAGTAAGAAAGGTCTCAGATCTCAGTTCAGTTTCATCAAGTGGTAAAAATCGCATAAGACATCTCTTATTCGTATCATAAGACAGCAATGGGAAGAAATGGGGTGGTCTACTCTAATCGAACCACACAGTTACGACACATAGTCTCGCAAATTAGCCCCTATCGCGTAAAAAATAAGAATACGCTTCGATGCGGGCAAAGAAGTTGACAAGCGTCGCTAGACTTTAATGATTTCCTTTTCAATTTCCTCGAAGGAATACAAACTAAAAGTTATAACCATGTTCAATTTGATCGATCGCCGACAAACATTGGGCTAAAAGAAAAATATATTAGCTGCAGTGTAACGTCCATAGAAAAGTCCCCTTCACATACGCCCTCTTGGGCGATTGCATCGGAAGCAGTAGAAATGCAGCGGGATTATGCAGCAATCTGCCATACCCCACCCCTTAGAAACGTATCGTGTTGCCAGGATTAATTGGTGTTTACCCCCAAAGCCCGGGGCGAAGTCTCGAATCATATCACGCGAAATTAGCGACCGTTGTAATGCCAAATTAATAATGCCGTGATGGAAAGGTACAATTTGCGGCTGAATTGAGGGGCCTAGGTAATTAATAGCGATACGAAAATCTGGTTTGTTGCAAAACGTGAAAGTTGAGGTGTAATGATTTGTAAATTGATCTTGCAATCAGGGCACGTTAAGCAAACTAGGTACTCACTACCCTGTATTTCAGATCTGATTTTAATTTTGATAATTTCACCTAGGAGTTAAAAACAAAATACAATAATGTAGCTCAAATCGGATCCGATTTGAAGGGTGATCTTTTGAAAGACTTACTCCGCCTAGATTTGTAGTTACGCAGAAAAATAATTAAAATTCCCGTAACGATCAGCATTCAGATTTCATACACAGAAAACCATCCCTTTCGGGGTAGTCAGTTATTATGCTACAACTACCAACAACCATTTAAAGTGTGCAAACATAACGAACTACACAGTTTCACTCTTTTTTTTTTAATTTTTAATAAACGCAAAATCAAGTCAATCAACAGACATTTCGATAATTTATACCTACCTATCAATCTAGCGAAGCCATTGACCGTAAAATTGCTTCGCATTCAACATCTTTTTTTTTAAACGCTTAGCAGCAATAAAAATACATTCGGACCTTTCGATATCCTGATCAAATCGTAGGCAGATTTCAATTGATTTGCTAAGGACAAAGAACACTTCAATGGATGGTTTCATCAATGAATAAAGTTAAATTTAAAACAGATTAATAAAGAGGACAGCTGAATCGACCACTAAATTCCATTCGGCCGTCCGGTACACAAGGAATGCAATTGGACAATACGACGATGTTCGTCTTGATAGATGGGGTCCAATAAATTGTTGACTTAGCTACCTACATAGCATACATGAGGGCCCTCGGGGCAGAGTTTAACACATCGTATACAATTCTCTAAACATCGAAGGCATGAAGTGTAAACTCTAGTGATCGTACTGTGATCGTATTGATTCGACGACCCGGTTGGTGTAATGGTTACCACGCCGGACTGCCAAACTAGGGTCCTGGGTTCGAATCCCGGTTCGGTCATGGATGTTATATGTTCGTGCCGTTGTTGTATGGTTTCCATAATAAAAGCCTTTAGTGCTAGTTTGGGATCATTACAATGTATGTGCCTGTGAGCGTTATTTATTTATATGGACTGAAACTGAAATATACGGTATGTCGGTTTTTTTAGGGGATGATTAGACCATCAAACTGCACAGCTTTGTCTACGGGACAACATCGAAATCGCGAAAAATATCTGCTGTCCCATGCATTTGGGTCGAGTTGGTTTGCAGTTTTGTATCGGGCACAAAGATGATTCTTTTTTCCGATTTCGATCTTAGTCTTCGTGGCGAAAGTTTTTCAGTTTGATGTTCTGAATTTCTGATCATCATTTTAAAAGACCGTCAGCATATTTAGAAGGATCGTATATTTCTAAAAACAAGACAAAGCAAAAAACAAAGCAATTATTAAATGTGTCTAATCTTCCCCATAAATAAATGATTGCTGTAATTATAATTTAATCAATCAAGAAGCCCTACTATGCTACATGCGCGTATGTATGCTAGGCTTCTTACTATGACTATTTCGAGATACCTACCTAAAATGGTTGAAATAATCATATCCGACGGCATTCGGGCGTCTACGGTCCTGAGACTCAGGAACTTAGGAAGCCGGAGCGTTGTCAAATTGCAATTTCCCGGCGGGACGTTTCCATGGAATTTGGAAGACGTTTCTCTGTCTGCCAACCGATCCCCTATCTTATATAACAATAGATATACCTGCAGATCTACTGTTGTAGATTGTTGACTATCCTTGAGTAAACTGGGTTTAGAGAACTTGAGCGTTGGATCGCTATTTATGTCTGAAATGGTTGCCTATTGATAAAGTATCAAATAGCTATTTGGTAAAATAGAAACTTAATCTCTGGAACGCAAAATAACATAACGCGATTTACAAAAACTGTTAACAAAACATTTTAACACAATGTTCAGAAAAAATCTCGAGACGTCCTTGTATAACCTCCAAAGTATACCAAGTCGATAAAAAACAATCTTGCAATGCATCCAAATCGTCTGATGACGGCAGAGCGTATTGCCTCAGGCAATTTAGTTTGCTATAGGTCAGATAATCGCTGGTAATTTTAGTTAATAGCAAAGGGTAACTGGTGAATCGACCATGCGAAATCGTACATTCTGTTAATTGCATACCTATTACAATTTTGTCCTGTAGCGATTTAGTCGTAGGCTCGTAGGTTTATAATGGCAACTATGACTAACAGCTTTTGATGTGTAAATTCGAAGCCCACAAAATCACTATAAAAATATACTATTTAAATAGCATTCAACATCATCATCAATCCACTCGCTCACGACGTCCACTGCTGGACATAGACCCCCCCAAGGACCGCCATAACGACGGTCCTGCGCTGACCTCATTCAACAGGTTTCCACATTCATTTTACAAAATATGAAAACCTTTTCAAAAGTATCTATTGCTGACAAACATTTGCCGCGTCTCAGTTTGAATTGTATGACCATTATTTAATTTTCATTTTAATAATACATACCTACTACCTTCGATCAACAATATACAACTAGATAACGGGTCGCATACAAAATCAAAGAGAAATTCTGTCCTCGTGAATATACAACATTTTTTGTTAACGAACCGAGAAAACAGTCCGAATACATTATAATTTCGACCTCAAAGCAACCATAATTCCTAGTAATTTAAAAAAGGAACACTGCGGCATTGCGAGACGTGCTTACGTTGGCTTTGTTCGAACGCAACTAATTCAAAATAAGACCTCACTCCAATAGTGAGGCGTTATTTGCCGGGACATGTTTTGAGCGCTGACGCGTTATCTAGTTGGATATTGTTGATCGAAGCCTACTACCGACTGAGCTATCGGGCCATCTATAGGATATAGTATAAGCCGAATATAGGACCTTGAAGCTCACTACTATTCCCTAAGGTAGTAAAAAAAACTAAAAAAAAGTAAAGAAAATTTCCTACATTCAGCAACAATTTTGTAATTATAATTTAGAAAAAAAATAACTAAAAAACTAGAATAATTAAAAAACTAGTTAAATAAGCTTCCGGTGAAACTCCACTTAAAACATACAGGAAAGTATGTCTAAGGTTACTGGCAACTAGCAGCTTATCTTATCATAGCCACTACAAACAAAAACAAATCTTACATAATACGTCGTGACAAGTTAACGAGTTAATTTCAGTGTGCGTAGAAAAAGTTACTTTATAATGTAACTGTTGTTCTGCCTAATAATAAAAACAATTTATACAGAGAATTATTTATACACCTCAAGAGCCAAGTAAATTACTTCTTCCTTTAGAAATAAAACATAATAAAATGTCAAAGGTGAAAGAAACCGAAGCAAAATAAAAGCAGGTGTTATTCTATGCAGCAGCTGCGAATTATGCGCGCAAAATACCACATCATAAAAATATTATGAACGGATTAACACTCGAAATCGAGCATCGCAATATGTTAACAATAATTTTCAAACAATGACTAATTTTGAGAATGCGTTCAAATTGATCTATGAACGCGATGATCTGAAGAACAATACCGCGAATCCTTTCGAGGCGGACCATTACGAATTAATGGTAACCAAATCAAATCGATATAATTGCAGATTACAGATAATAAAGCCTTATAGCGAAGCAGCTATTGTCAAAAAGGAACGGCAAGGTATAGAATAAGAGATAAGAGGAATTTTTGTAACCAACAGCTGCAAAGCTGATTCAGTATTCATAGGGTGTAGAGCATCTAAGTGATGGGGATGGACCAGGTCTGCCAGCATAACTCCAGTCGGTTTAGGAGTTCAAAGAACTGGAATGGTTACTAAACATGAATATGCATGAATTTGCAGATATTATTGTAATTTGCACTGTAGCTATGCGAACGGTACAAAACCTGACATGGTCTATCAGTCGGTTTAGGAGATACAGCCGTTCAATGGTCGGAACTTTGAATGGCTGTATCTCCTAAACCGACTGACAGAACATGACAATTTTTGTACTGTTCACAGAACTACAGTGCATATTACAATAATATCCTTGCAGCTGATCGTTTATTTGATACAGACCTTTGAACGGCCTTAACTCCTAAACCGACTGGAGTTATACTGGAAAATTTTCACACAAGGAACAAAACATCGAAAGACATTTCGCCACTTCATTTCTTAAATCTTAGTCTAGCCTTGGATGGAAAATGATATAAAAAAATTAATTAAATTTATGAGTCTTATATCATGTAAGATAAGAGTCATTTCCATAATAAACCTGACAGAAGCTGAGAATCCTGCATAGTTATGATTAACAAGAGACTGTGCCTGCTCGTACAAAATGTGTGCAAGGAATGCGCATTCTGAATTCAGATTCTCAGAATCAAACTAGCATCATTCTGGATTCTGGAACAATCTGAAAACACTGAACTGTGTGTAGACTTAAGCATGACGTAGCATAGCTAACCATTCTTGATTTAGTTTCAGAATGTTGTTTCGCTTGTCTTAGAAAACAATCTGGAAACGTGTTCCATTCTCAGCGTTGCGTCGGCATCGTCATGGCTTACATCAGTAGAAACTAAGGTCTAACGCAAGTCCATTACATGTTAATAAACATTATATAGCCACTAGAGACGTGACATACGAATATTTCATTCATGGACAAAACAAAAGGTTCTTTACAAATGAAGAAACCTTACCAAGATACAAAGAAAGAAAAACTTGAACAATAGGTTGACACAAAAATCTAAATGTATTATGTACCTAAAAGTCACTGAAAAAATACTTAAAATTGAATGAAAATGAAAGTATGAAAATTTAATTAAAGTTGAGTGTTTGTTTGGATGTATGTTTGATTGGATCAAAATTGGTGGACTCTGTAAAATCGAATACAAAATAAAGACATGAGTGTCAAAAAAATTATGAGGGAAGAGTTCAATTTCAGGTGAGTAGTTTTGAGTAAGTGTATTGTTGAATAAAAAATTCTTGAACATTATACTTCTTTGCGCGTTAGGAGAAACAGATCAAAGCACTGGCATATACTCTAGCGATAGACAAGCTCGTTCAAACAAACGACATGTTACACAAAACAACACAAAATGACACATTGCGGTCTGTCGAAGTGAACTCGGGAAAATCAATGCGGTGTGGGCAACGCTTATAAGTGCAACATGTTGCTTCTATGAAAGGGCCTGTCTATCGCTAGAGTGTAAGTCAATGGATCAAAGTGTTTTTTCCGCATGTGACACAAGTTGCGCGCGCCAATGTAACACAATGAAGTTTTTAATTAGATTGTTTTTATCCACTCCAAAAAAGTATAACTTCTTACATAGGTACATACATGTAAGCATACATTCACATAAGTACTGGAAACCCTAGACAGGACTCTAGCGACTACGTCGTAGGTATCAAAATGGGTTGATGAGCGGGCCTTCGACGAAAGAACTATAGATACTCCCGTCGTAGGTTCAGTTCCCGGTTCCCAGTTCACTTAGACCAGTCCGACCGGCTAGTCGATAATTGCATTAGCAACCAGTTTGTTCCTCTCATGCACTTTGACTGCACTGATTCTTACTGACGTTAATGTTGCCGCTATCATGCCGGTGTGAGATTTTAACTCTTTTAAACGTGATTTGAATGGAGTGTTGGATTGAATTGTTATCAGTTTTGGGTTTGTCGGGCATTTTTGATTTGTCATTTACCGTGTTGAGTATTCGGATAACTCTAGCTACTTTCGTATTTATTTTTGTTAAATAATTCCTATACAATACAGACAAATATACTTATCATTTTGATTCCAAATTGTGTTGAGACCAAAGGTCCTTATTTATTTATGACAACCGTCCAACCACGATAGGTACAACATTAAATAATAAAATCCACGACCGAAATGGGAATCAAATCATAGGACCAAAAACAATGGAAAATTGGACGCTGTATGGGATTTGCCAATTTCAATTAAATTTTGTATTTTTGCTATCTTATTTTTAAAACCACATCCTTCCGCTTCCATTGCCAAAAACATCACACCGAGAGCCCCGAGTTGGAACTGTGGATATTCTGATCACATTATTTTAAGCTTATCCTCCTTTTGCTTCGCCTCTACGGTAACCTACTTGTTAGTAGGTGATTATTTTAATTTTCGGCGGTTCGATCCCATCCCGATATGTATGTGTATGTATCTGCTAACATATTTGCAACACCATATACGCTTTTTGATGACGGCAAACGTCGATAAGAAACCTAAAAATGCTTATACCTAATACTTTACCTACATGCTTTACAAGTTCATAGTTATACAATCGGCTGCAGCTTAAAGTTATTATATCTATATCTAGAGAGAACTGTATTGAATGCGTGTATACTTAACAGCTGTAGGTATATTTTAATTGGCCGGTTTAACAAACACTTTAGTTGAGATCAACATCTTATTTCAAAGGGTATCTCTCCACGTAAACTACAAGTTTAGCAATGTATCTAGATATAGTAAAGCTATAGTATCCAAGGTTATTTAGCATTCCACATTCACCGAGCCCAGCTTAGACTTGCGTGACCCGACTTCGTTTAAGATAGATACATAGGATGAGGTAGAGGGCGTTATGTACCGTTAGGTTTTAGATGCTGTTTTATTAGTTTTGCAAGAACTGACGTACCTACTGTACACTACGAATAAAGAAATAAATATGGAACGATAACTCCGAACAAAATCTCCTTAATTTTTGGCACCATGAGTTTTGGCGGCAAACGCCGTAATTGGAGTCGCCATAATGATTGAGTCTTGCGCGCTTGCGTGGTGTACACCAAAGTTCGTGGGGTCATTTTTTGACGTGAATTATATTTCCATATTTATTTCTTTATTCGTAGACTGTACAAGATAAACTGTTATGATGCTATCTGCATTAATTATTCTGGGTGTTAGGGTAAATAGTTGCATTACTTTAATGGGAGATTGTACCCATGATACCTACTAAACAACATTCCCTAAGAAACGTATAGCAAATACGCAAACAAAATTTTGGACTTTCCATACTAAATGCAATCAGCTGATCGAACGTTTGTACGAAAAGGTTTTTGCAAATTTCGTTTGGGAAAGTGGAAAGTGAAATCACCCAACTGTCTACCTTAACTTTATCCTAAATAAGCACCAGGGACCTTATAAAATGTCAATTTAAAATTGAATTCAATTCAATTGTATTTGTATAATTCAATTCGTAAAATTCAATTGTAAATTGAATTAAATTCAATTGTATTTGTATAATTCAATTTGTAAAATTCAATTGTAAATTGAATTATATAAAATTACATATTAAAGAAAGTTAAAAGTAAAACAAACACATCACAAACAAATATCTAGGAATTATTTTTTACTTTTAAGCGTTATGTATTTCAAAAACTAACTACAATTGCAGAATGCAGACCAATAATCATTTAAAAAAAAACATTATAAGTAGTGCTAACTATTATTCATCACATTATCAGATATTACGTCCCACTGCAGGGTACAGGCCTATCCTCGGGTTGTATGGGCGTTAGTCCATCACGAGTGTCCAATGCGGATTGGTGGACTACATAGTCTAAAAATATATGTATAATTTCATCTTCAGCGTATCGCTAAATGTTACTAGTGTTAAATCTTTCAAAGTCTGGCTCAAATAAAACGGACGGGAATGTAATCAACAACGCAGTTAGAATTACTAAGCATCTTTATCCCACCGCCTCTGCTATTCAACGTGTTTTACGACAAGTCCTGCACGAGTCAAGGTTTAAACAATAAAAATATAAATAAACAATAATGAAAGTTGAACGACCAAGGTGATGACTCAGATCTACCTGACTGAACCAGTGTTTATTACGAACCCGTCTGTAACTGCCACGGAGCAAAGAATATTGTGGACGGTAGACGTGTACTAGTGTTACCTATGTATGAATGTGGATGGCTGTGGTACGAGAGGACGACCGAAGAAAACATAAATAAATATCTTGGACACTGTCACACAGATTATCTAGTCCCATTTAAAGTTACAGTACACTGCAGCGTCCTACCCGTAACTCATTTATCATTCTCATACTCAGACTCAAGCAACGCCCTGCTCATTCATTCACTGAATTGATTCGGATGACACTGTTGACAGTGACACGCAGTACTTTGTTGCTGCCTGAGTAAATCTAGTTACCTAGTCAATTCCTACAAGTATATTACAGGATGTCCCAAAACTCAACGTCAAGCCGAAAACAGGAGGTAGGTGAGTTTATAACTGTTCAGGGAAAAATAAAAAATAAAATCTATGATTGATAGTTTTCGACACTTTGTCATTTTTTTAACTTCATGATTATACTTTTTACGCAATCTAGAAAAATCTTTTCAGTGGACCCAATTCAAAAATAATAGATTAGTGCCGTACTTTTTACAGAAAACATCCTAACTGTTAAAGAGAACTGTGCATACTGTGAAATTTGGCTAAGCTGACACATCGCAATCGTCGGAGTTTGTGGTAAGGAGCGAGCGCGATTTTGTTTCATTGCTGTGTGGTAAGATGTGACCATTCGCAACGACAGGAATTCAGGATCTCAAACGTCCGGTAATTTACGGACTTGCAACAAATTAATCGACTTTGTAGATTTCATTTTGTTTCGGTACAGTTCAACATTATTTTGTAAAGCTGTTATAATCCTAAAATATCACATGTTTTTCTCTTCTCTCTTCAGATTCATTCATATATTGACTCACTGACTGGATCTACCCACACGACATATCACTTTACCCCAATACAATAACTTACGAGATATAATATTTAAAAATTGCCCTATAGATAGTGAATTTGTACCTAATTCTTTTTGAGAATAAATTTTCTAAAATAAAATAAAAACCTGAACAAATCCCTGCTTTTCCTTTTACATAGTATATTTCCTGGTATTAGTCTTAGTTATTTTATGGAATTACCACCCCAAAAGGGATGAGGTTTGTAGATCTATCTTGTGAATAAATTCATATTTTGTTTACTTATTTAGACAGTCTTACCGACCGAAATATAATAATGTTTAAATACTTGGTACCTACCAGTTTGATGGTCTGATCATCCCCTTAAAAAAGAGTCAGCATATTAAGAAGGACCGGCACAAAGCAAATTTCCTTCAGTTCATAAATAAATCTAGTTTAGGCCCAAAACAAAATCAAATGCAGCAAGTTACCCGGGCCTACGTCGGGTTTCCAGCGAGGGCCAATAGCCGGCGCGGGCGCACGCTTCTAATGACAGGGGGGAAGTAGGAGCGGGGAGGGGGCGACCGGTCGCGGAGACGCTGTGAGGTACGTAGTCGTGAGGTGCAATGCAGCAGAGTTTTGATTTCGATCAGCTGATTATCTAAAGCCAAACTATTAAATTATATAAGTTAGTCGTCTGATTAACTTTATGGTTGATGGTATCTTAATACTTTTAATCATTTTCATTAGATATTAAAATCACTTTGATACGAGTGAAGTATGGATTGGTTTGGTAGGTATTGGGTATCAAAGATGCACGCTTGAATGTTCAACAAATTCAAAGTCCCTAATTTTGTCTGCATTCTTTGTAAATACATTATGTAAAAGACACAATTGAGTACCTAATTAATATACTTTTTTATGTAATTAACTGTCTTATTAATTTCTTAGAATATCACTACAAAATTTTCTTGTCAGTTGTTTTTATGTTTCCATTATAATATTGTACAGGTCGCGAAACGACTCATGCGCGCTTTGAACTCGCGAAATAATATCAGCTGTTCCACAGGGTTCGAAATTATCAAGATAATAACGAGCCGATAATTATCACCATTATTAAAATATCATTTGTTAAATTGTTTCATAAGAAATATCGATGGTTTACTGTCTCAAAACAAACAAAAAATATATGTTTAATTTTTTTTATATAACATAATAACATAACATATAATACAATACAAATCAACATTAATGTCATTAATTAAAGGTGAAATCGGTGTTCGTCAGATTTGACAGATTAACATTTGAGTTCACTTGGCTTTACGTAACACCAACTGACATTTTTTGTGAATTGGGGGAATTCCCGTGTCGCGGCTAGACGTGCGTTCGGATACACGCAACAAGTGCGGAAATACACGTTTGGATACTTAGAATATAGTTCTATTTCACGGGCGCAATTTTTTGTTATTATCAATTGATAATTATCAACCTGTTATTATCATGATAATTATCGTGATAATTATCATTGATAATTATCCTTTCGAACCCTGCTGTTCCATGCAAAATACTGCGACCAACTCAACCCAAATGTATGGGACAGCTGATTTTTTTTAACGATTTCAATGTTGGTCCCATAAAGAAAGTTGTTCAGTTTGATGGTCTAATCATCCTCACATAACCGTCAGCATATTAAGTTGGACCCTGTATGTTGTATAGTTGCACGTAATGAAGCAGACAGTAACCTACCACAACGCCGCCGGGAACCCGTTCGCTGTCCCCCAGCTCGCCCGGTTAGAACTCTAACTTTTTTATTTTACTCCTCACCCTTTGTGGCTTAGGTTCGCGTGAACGTACTACCTACAGAGTCCGTTTTAACGTGAATACAATACAATGTTGTTAAATCGCGCTAGCTTTTGATATTGGTTTCGAAACAAAATAGGTTTAGTTGGTGTCTGATACCGCTTCATAATTAAATAACTCTTCCCGTCCTAGTCGCCCTTAAAGAAAAATTACAATTCAATAATAGTTCTGTCTCCAGTCACGTATCTGTTTTTTCTTTACACTTGGTGCAAGGAAAGAGCCTCCCCGAGTGACTAGCCTTGATAACAGACTGGCTAATCTTTTCACTGTAGCATGAGTGATTGTCATGCTAGAAGAAGAGTGCTAAACAAGCCAAGATATGACATCTTTGCAATCAGCAGCTCAATTTGCTTCCTGTCCCTTTCGATGACACGCCCCTAAAGGTACATACATAAGGTCTGTCGTGAATTTGATCTGTGCTTTGAATCTTCTGAATGTTTTGAATATGCGGCAAGCCATATGAAAAGGTACCTTATGATCGGTCGTGAAACACGTCAATAACCTCTCGGTAGAGAGACCATGTCAATAACCATTATGAATCTGTATGCAGAGGAGCCGAAGCACATCGTAATTATGTTATTACTTTCCTTTCATACCTATATTACCTACTATTAAGCCTGTGACATAAATGATGTTAAGTGTTTTGATAAGATAAGATTAGTAGCACAGGGAATTTCACCACGTAAGCCCCAGCATGACACCAACCTTTGGACGATTGATATCACATCACATAAAATAAAATCATTTAAACCTTTGAAACATCAAACCATAAAACACCTAACTACACTACACTTTACTTTTGTAGACTACTAATGGTTTACAAAATGGTGAAAGTAAACAGTTGAAAAGATATCAAAGCTAAGGATGAGCTTTAATTTCTCAACGAAAATTGTTAATTTTAAGTATGGGTTACTACTTCAAGTTCAATTTGTTTAGTTGAAGTTGATCAGACGTTCAATCTAAACAGCAACTCCAATCCAACTAAATGAATTATAATTAAACAATATCACCAAATACAATAAATGTAAAAATTACTACCAACAGTTAACCATAATAACTAAGTATACTGTATACTGAGTGTAAGGAAAAGTATAATTAACCTTCAAACCACATTCTCTACCCATCAACTTGAACAACTTTTATTATGGGAGACTAACTGTAAGAACAAAAAATAAATCAGCTGTTCAATATGTTTAGAGTCAAGTACCTTTAGGTGCAGTTCAGTATGGAATAGCAGATTTTTTTGTTCTGACAGGTTTGCTCCCACAGTAAAAGTTGTTCAGTTTGATGGGTTGAGTATGTGGTATAAAGGTTAATGATACTTTTCCTTACACCTTGTATACTATTACCTAATTATGTGCCAGTAAGTATATGGTAAAGTTATGTAACATATAAGATAATATACACGTGTCATGTAAGTACGTCATGTGATAAGTGTTGCTAGCACCAAAAAAGTTTAAGTGTTGTGATATCAAATCATATATATTATAATACTGATCCCTAGATAAGCTATTATCTTTCATGTTAGGAAAACTATTGAAGGAAAAATATGCATTAACTGTGGAATTGATTAAGAAACTTTTCATAGTTAACGTTTTTAGCATATATAGGTAGGATCCTTCCTTATATGCTGACGGTTTTGAAGGGGTTGATGAGACCATCAAAATCAAACTGTAAATATTTCTCTATGGGACCATTTTTTTCTCACGATTTTGATGTTAGTCCAATTACTAGAACAATTTTAAGGGCGTAGTCAGAATGAAACTATTTTAAACAACTTTCCTTATGGGAACATGGGCCGAAAAACATTTTAAAAATTTAGTCCTTCCATACAAAAGTGCGGATCAGCCGATCGATTTTTTTATTGGGGGTCTAAAAAATTTTTTACTTCACATAAGATTAAGTTCATTGACCGCAAACTCCAAGGCATTGCCTTGCCTAGTTGTCTAGACATAATATACTGACTTATATTAAATTAAAATGATAAAGTCTGCCTACACGACACACTTAATGATCTGTCGTGAATTATAATTAGTTTTTGATTGACACAATAACTAAAATGTTGTGAAGTTATACAGCTTCATTATGATCTGGATGGTAAGTAAAATAATTACCTAGTCATTATCAATAAATAACACAAATATAATTGTAAAGTAGTGATAATCACTAAGACATAAAACCTTATTATACCTACATTACATACAATGTCATAAATCTAAAAAATGTAACTGAGACATAAACATGAATTATAATTATATTAACATATTCTACATTCACTTAACCAAATATGGATGTCTGAATACTCTGAATTAAAGAATTTCCATTCAGTAGAAAAGTCAAAATAAACCAATATGTGTAAACTATACTAATGGGATCATTTCTGACATCAAACTGAACAACTTTCACAAAACAATGAAATCGCGAACAAATAATCAGTTCCATAATTTCGGTCGAGTTGCTAATTTTATTTATTGAAATTTTCTCTAGAACAACAAATATATTTTTTCGTCTTTTCGATATTGGTAAAGTTGTATAGTAAATGTTATGTAAGTTGTAACACATTTCAATTAAGCATAGCATAAGCACATGCTCACGACTATATTCCCCGAGGGGGTAGTCAGAGATATTCTGAAACCTCATGACATCCACGTCAACACACACCAACACACACACATATCCACATTTCAATTAACACTCTGTATATTAGGAAAGGTATCAAAACTATTTGGTCTCCGCACCCAGCACGGAACGAACCACACCTATAACCCGATGAGTGTTATCGCTTATCAAGTAATAATGGGTGACCTACATAGGCCACTCAACAGGCATTATCTGCTTGATATCAGCGCTTGCACTGCCCGCGTTCCTATTTCTTTTGTCATGTTGCTTTTTTAGGAACGTTTTGGTGTAATTTAATTATTTGATAACCTATAAGTAGTGTATTTATTATGTAGTTTCTTCAGTGATGGTTTTATTATTAAAAGATCATCAACATCTTTCTAGCTATTGTCCTGCTGGGTAGCGGGATCTGGTTTCACTGTCTCTTTTCCCCACTTCGCTCTATCCTGAAGTTCATATACATACATATACTTAATACCTACTAGTTACTCTTTCTTACACTGTGCTTTAAAGACTGATGTTGCTTCAAAACATTAAACTATTTTTGTCTTTACTATTATGGGACTAATATTCAAATCGCGAGAAAATGGTCCCATCGAGAAAGTAGTTTAGTTTGATGGTTTCATGGTCTATGGAATCTGCTTTTCCATAGAAACCATCAAAAGGCGACTTGAGCCAAATGTATGGAACAGCAGGTTTTTTTCCAATTTCAATGTTGGTCCCATAGTGAAAGTTGTTTAATTTGATGGTGTGAAGCACCATCTAATGTCTAAAGTATGCAATGCATTCAAGTTTACTGTCATCATAAAGACCATTATTTCATTCTGGAAACCCATGTCTCATACAGGCCCTAGCACAATATGCCCTGCACCGCTCTGATGCACCATATCCCTCAGATGCTAGTAAAGGTTCTCCTATATCTAGACTAGACTAGAAACCTATAACATTAACCCTTTCAGTAGCATCTGCATGCATGTCTTGCCGGATCGGTTCTATTCATGCAAGTCAACAATATTGATGTACTAGTACGCCAGTCCCAAGAAGTGGCCATTGTACACTACATTTACTTAGTACTTTGCCCTAATTCTAGATAAGAAGTTGTCATTGAGGTTATCAATCTAACAAGTTGATGACCTACTAGCTAGAGTTGTTTACTTTGTACTTTACTACGATTCCAGTAGGTAAAACAAATTATTACACATTGTTATTATCTGTCATAGGTACCTACTATTATATTAACATATTGATTGAATTTATAGTAGACTAGTGTTTTCCCGCGACTTCGTCCGCACAAATTATATACCAGATTTTAAGTCAGATTATAAGCTATCAAACAAAAAAAGTTTCATCAAAATCGGTTCAGTAGTTTTTGCGTGATGCGCGAACAAACAAACAAACAAACAAATAAACAAACACACAAACAAACAGACAGACAAAATTTCTAAAAAAGGTTGATTTCGAGTCAGGGATACCTAAAAACCATATCGTCATCTTTTTTTTGTAAATATCTTCAATGCACAGACACACTTCAGTTACAGTTTTATAATAGTTTAGATTACACACCGAGGACAGGAAAGTAAGAAAGGTCCCAGATCTCATGTAATTAAACAAATATGTGATCTGAGGCTTTCTTTACTGTCCGAGGTTAGTATACTATTTTTCTCCTCGACCGAGGTGGAAAGCGGCAACTTCGTTTAGCGCAGCGGGACGAGAATTGACGCTTTCCGTCCGGAGGGGAGAAATATTTAATAATGTTGAACATTTTGAGTTATAGACTAAGGCTCAGTTGCAGAAATGTTCATTAGCTTTAATCTTCCATTACATCTCTTGCTGTCACTTTTTGTCTTGTTTTCGTAGAAAAAGCTATCACGAGATTTAATGGAGGATTAACTCTAATGAGTATTTCTGCAACTGAGCGTTAATCAGTATAAGTCAAAAACTGTGTTTATCAGTATAGTGAAGTTATCTTTAAAATATCATAAACTTATAAGGGCTGCATTCCCTAAGCCCTAAAGTGTCAAACCATATTGGTACGGTCATTGGCTGATCATCATCAGCCTTTTATACGTCCCACTGCAGGACAGGGGCCTACCCTAAGTTGGGTGTTAGTTAGCCCACCATGCGTTTGGATTGGTAGACTTCACATATGCATCAGAATTTCTTCTTCAGCTTGTGCAGGTTTCCTTCACCGTTTGAGAGCAAATATTGATATTATGATATGAACATCAGTTAGAAAAACATATTGATGCATGGGTAGTCCATGCTGATTTGAATCTCATGTCATGATTGAGTGTTCATTGGTTTAAATAATTTAATATGCTGACAGGTTCTTAAGAGGATGATCAGACCATCAAACTGAATAACTTCACACCACTCTACAGGAATAGAACCTGCTGTTTCATACAAAAGTAAAAATTACTAGACAACACCCACACTTCTCCACTAGATAGGTATCTGAATTGTTCACCAATCTTGAACATATAGGTACAAAGACAAAAAGATAAGAAAATAACGATCAAATATAGGCTTTGTGCGTCATTCTTTTGATATAAATTTGACAATGACCAAGTAAGTACCTAATTTGATAAATGATAATATATTTTAAAATCAAGTCAAGTTCAATAGCATACATTACTATTATCTATACTTATAAAGAGACAGACTGACTGACAAACAACGCACAGCCTTAACCTATACTTATAAAAGAGTTCCCCAACTGACTGACTGACTGACAAACAACGCACAGCCTAAACCTCTAAAGATAGAAACATGAATGAAATTTTGAATATACAGGGTGAAATTGATATCATTAGCATCCTTTTAAACTATGAGTCTACCCATCAAACTGAACAACTTTTACTATGGGAGCAAACCAATCGGAGCAAAAAAATCTGCTGTTCCATACTAAACTACAGTGCCTACTCAACTTGAGTTGATTTCACCATGTATGATGAAGGGGTGCACTATGAAAGGATTTTGCTTTGCTTGCTTTATTGTGAGAAATACACCGCTTACCATATCAACCACGTCCCATATCACCAAGGTGAGGTCAAAATTGGGGAGGAAATAACTGTATTGTAAGTAGATTCACAAAAGTGGAGATAGAGGCCGTGTCAACAACTACAGACCCATTTCCATCTTACCGGCACTATCAAAGATATTGGAACGCATTATTAACACCAGATTGACAAGTTTTCTCGAAAATAACCATCTACTATCAAGTCATCAGTTTGGCTTTAGGTCGGGAAAGTCGACATCCGATGCTGTTCACGATCTTACTGATCTAATAGTGAGTAACCTTGACAGGGGAAAAAAATGTCTTTCTATTTTTCTGGACCTCGCAAAAGCTTTTGACACGGTCTCTATCCCACTACTGATTGGTAAGTTAGAACGATTAGGTATTAGGTCTCTTCAACTTAAACTACTGCAAGACTATCTGACAAATCGTAAACAATGTGTAAAGATAGATGAGTTTACTAGTGATGATGTCCTGGTATCCTACGGAATTCCTCAAGGAAGTATCTTAGGCCCCACTCTATTTTTGGCCTACATTAACGACCTTAGTGGGCTAGAGATGCGTAACTGCAGAGTGGTATCATTTGCAGACGACACTGCCCTCTGTTTCTATGCCAACACGTGGGATGAAACTTTCCTTAGGGCCCAAGAAGGTTTTAATTTGGTAAAGAAATGGTTGGATGAGAACATGCTAACTTTGAATGCCGACAAAACAAAATACATCAGCTTTAGTATAAGAAATAATACTCAGCCACCCTCCTTCCATACCTTAGCGGCCCACTCATGTTCTGACCCTCCTAATGCGAACTGTGCTTGCCCCCGTCTCATAAGAACTGAATCGATTAGGTATCTTGGTGTAACTCTAGATAGAAACTTAAACTTTAATGCTCATATTACAACACTTGCCAATAGAGTACGCAAACTCATATTCGTTTTTAAAACCTTGCGGCACGTTGCTTCACCAGCCATCATTAAAACTGTTTACTATGCATTGTGCCAATCTCTTCTTTTATACTGCATAACTGTCTGGGGTGGCGCTAACAAATCCACTGTCCTTATACTCGAAAGGGCAACCAGAGCGGTGTTAAAAGTAAGTACATTTCGTCCGTATAGATTTCCAACTTATGAACTATTTAAAAAATG
Source organism: Agonopterix heracliana (assembly GCA_963693445.1). Classification (NCBI taxonomy): domain Eukaryota; kingdom Metazoa; phylum Arthropoda; class Insecta; order Lepidoptera; family Depressariidae; genus Agonopterix; species Agonopterix heracliana. The sequence continues at coordinate 3,246,643 of OY856312.1, read as the reverse complement.
CCAGGTATTGAGTGTTTGACAGCTCTTTACTCTGCAGGTAATAATGAGACAGCATTCCTTTCTTAATTTCGACCCAGCGCTGAATGAAAACACTAGAAGAAAACATGTATTTCCGTACAACACAGCCTTCCAAACATCTTTTGCTCAAAAATTTTTCTCATTCATTGGAATATTCCTATATAACAAAGCAAATAAACTTTTAAATATTTACCCACTTACATTAAGAAATTGTAAACGCGCACTAACTGCGTGGTTACAAGAAAAGGATTATGAAGAAACTGAAAGTATATTTTTCATAGATGTATAGGTATAGGTATACCATGCTTAATACATAGACACACGCATGAATGCTCACCCTCTCCCCCTCCCCCATACACACACACACACACACACTCACTCACACTCCTACATAATATATAATAATATATATATAAATATAATATAAATATAAGATAGTAGAAATAATAATAATATATATCTAAATTTTAATTTTACTACATTCCAACAAACACCATGTCTTTATTGTGCAAGACGTCAAGTTCAAGTACTTACCCATGAGGGAAGGAACCTGAGGCCTGAATTACAGGTGCCTTTAAATAAGGTTACTTTGTTTAGGCCCAGGGGCTCAATATGTTATAAGTTAAACTTAACCTTAAGATCTGTTGTCCAACTGTTTGTTGTTGTTCTAATGTACACTTTGGCTAAGTTTTGTTACTATTTTTCAATAAATTTATTCTTATTCTTATTCTTATTCTTAGATATGAACGCTTTATTATACTGTGTAAATAAAGAATCACAAAATAAGAAGAAGAATCATCAATTGAGTTAATCACATATCCTAGTTTTTGTGGTAAAGATCTTATCAGGTGTCTTTTGTGTAGACAACTTCAAGCTTATGGCAATGCCCATAGATTTTACTCAGTACCTACATTTTAATTTATTATCAAGCCATCGGACGTTTCTGATACTAAATGAATCAATAATATTGACAACACTCACCATGATTCTAATAATGCATCAGTTATGTAACATAGCAACAAGTAGATAAATTATGTAACTGCTTATGTAAAAATATTGTAAAATATAGATTCATTGTCAAGGCTACTAACTGTCTGGCGTGGTATGTAAACTTGAGAACACATGCTTTGTAATGTAATAGTAATGTTATAGTAATTTTAAAATACTAGAGCCTCTGTCCTGACATTTATTAGAGACCGGTATTGGACAAACACCATTTCAGTTAAGTTTCAGTCATGATAACTCTCTTTGTTAAGACAATAACTGGTCTGACAACATATTCAATCGTGTGGTAAACAAATAGTCGACTACAACTAGTCTCACGGTTTTGGCATCAAAGCTGTCGCAATTTGTCACTATTACGAGCACGATGATTAGATCAAATGCTGAGCGTCACAGCGACCCAACAAACTGTTCTGAGGGCATTCAACCGACGACGCGGCCTAGCAACACTGCTCGCTGTGGCCATGACATCGAATCATCGAAAACAACTGCACAGCCTCCGCTACGGTCACTAGAGCACTGACTTCGCGCCATCGTGCAAATACAAAATACTTGTAATTCCTAACAGAAAACTGCGAGGACTTACCTGTCAGAAGATTCGGAGCTATCGTATCTGTCGAAGCATCTCTTCTTCCTATCTTCACCTTCGGCCACTTTCTCGCACGATTTTAGGGAGCCCGCAATGTCGGCCGCTGCGGAACGATGTGCGGCCACGCCGTTCGATTCACTTTTCTCACGCGATTCACTGGTATTTAGTTCGGTGTAGAAAGATAACTTCACTCTATCACCTTTAAAAGTTTCGCCACTACACTTTTTTATGTCACCATGTCCTGTGTCGGGCGCGGAAAAAGTTAAATTGTTGAAATTGTTCATTTGTTTCGGGCCAGCGCGGTCTTCGAGCGACCCATCCGCCATCTTTGAGCGCACGAATGTTTTGTCGCGAGTTGCCGCGCGGCGCCGCGCTGGGCTGGGGCGCTGACGTCGCGAGTTGTGGGTGCGGGGAGGTGACGGCAGGGAAGCGGGGGTGTGACGTCACGGCGGCTGCGCGACCGCGGGGGCAGAGCGCGGTGACGTAAGGACTCCGCCCCTTGCATGTGCAGGGCTGCTGTCATTGGCCGCGGGTTACGCAACGCGCGAGCCTATTCAAATAGCAGCACGAGAAGGGACCGTAGGACTCGACGGCGATAGGGACAGGCCCATCCCAGCCCTAAACGTAACAAATAATGCAGCGTAATGCCCTGCTGCACACGCACTTACTCCACTTCATCTCACTAATACGCACACACTCACACTCGCGAGACAAGAGATGGGGGAAGAAGAGACAACTGCGAGATCAGTTTTTAGCTTTTTAGTTGCTGACTGTTGATCACACAACACAACTTGCTGACCACCATCGAACTAAACAACTATCTCTATGGGACCAATATCGAAGTTGTTCAGTTTGATGGTCTGATCATCTCCTTAAAAAATTTTCAGCTAATTTTGTTAGACCTTATACAGGTTGTTACAAAAGTAAAAATAAATATTTAAAACTTTTAAGGGGGTTGCAAACAACTAGTTACTAAACAACCGGTTGTTTAGACCATCAAATTGACAACTTTCACTATGGGACCTACATCGAAATCGGAAAAAAACAAATCAGCTATTCCATACATTTAGCTCGAGTACCTACCTAGTTAACTAGATTAGATTTGTAGTTTTTAGTATAGACATCAGATTTCTAATTTTGAATGTTAAAAATCGTGAAAACAATGTCGTATTAAACCCCAAACATGATCAGCTTTTAGTGATGATCACGGACCTGAAAAAAAGACGGACGTAATGTGACACTAAAAAGATATTGTGAAGCATGCAAGGTCCTTTAAGGTCCTACATTTTCGTTTGTTCTACAAGGGACCTACACTCACACAGATGCACTAGCTCTAGGCGCAGGTCCGACACCCGTCACCATTATGTACCGCGCGTGACAGCACGCACACAAAAGAAATGGGTGCTTCACTCGTGATTAGACGAGATTACGTCCGTCTTTTTTTTCAGGTCCGTGGTGATGATAAGGTAAAAATTGTATGTAAATGCCTTTGATAAAGTTATATGTCAAGCAACATTGGCAGTCGAAGATACGATAGCGTGGAAAGAAATTGGAACCAGTACTGGCCCCAAAACCCCAAATCCATATACACGCACACATACATAATTTGTATGGCGCCTCACGCACACCAACCTATGACAGTTGGCCCCTTTTGTTTTATACGGTATAACCGTGAGGCTCATTCTAGACATACACTTTTTCTAAGATAAATGCATAAGATTTCTTGATCTTGCACGTTGGCAGAGGGGAAATTCTACCGCGAGGCGGGTCCCTTTTGATCAGAATTGATCAGATCATCAAAGTGAACACTACGGGACCAATATACCTATTGATTTGAACCCACGACCCTTGGCACATCAGACAGGTTCACTACCGACCTAAGCAGGCACGTATCCAGGGGGGGGGGATAGGTGGGATTTATCCCCCCCCCCCCCCCCCCGAAATCCGAATATTTGTATGGAAAAGTGATTACAGCACCTACTTTTTCATTGTTTTTCTATGAATATCCCCCCCCCGAAAATTAAATGTCCCCCCGAAACAAAAGTACCTACGTGCTTGGACCTAAGTATTTGTTTTGTTGAGCTCTTGGCCCGTAATAGAATAGAGTACTTACCTATGTATTAATTATTCTTATGCCCGTATCTAGTTGATGAAATGAATGCATTAGTTACTTCTTTGTTTATTCGCGCAGACCGTAGCGCCATCTATCAATCCCCTAGAAAACTAAAGAAATATGCGAATTACTTACAAACTAGCTTACAAATCAGAAAATACATAATATTTTCGTCTGACATGGGTGAATATCCTATGATTCTCCATCCACACCCTTCCTCAGATACTTCGACACCAGCAATATTTTTATGTGGAGTGATAAAACATGCCATCTATTGAGTTCTTGGAGAAGCAAATTAAAGAAAAAGTCGCTCATATAAGGTAGGTTGTTTGTGAAATTATGCATTTGAAAAAGAAGTACCTACATAGTACTTTTAGTACATTGATATCGTTGAGTACCTACAATTTTAACTCTTACAGTTCACTACCACTAATCTAAACTATTATAAAACTGTAACTGAAGTGTGTCTGTACATATTTATATATTTTTTGTTAAAATAAATAAATAATATACAACATTTCAGTAGTGTCATCTGTTGAAATTAACATGGTACTACTTATCTCCAGTGACAGAACGGTGGAAAGTATATTCACGCATTCATTCATGAAGCGAAGGAAAAGCAAAGTTGAAATTAAGCTATTTGTAGCTAAATAACAGAGATGGAGCCACTAGCTAAGAAAAAAAAAGTCCGTCCGTCAACCATCTCAACAAAATTAGCCGACTACATCAAACTGAACAACTTTTTCTATGGGACCAATATCAATATCTAAAATCGCGAAACGCTTCATCCTTTTCTGTCGTTCAGGAACGTCATTTGCTAGAGCAAGAAAGATAGCGGGAATGCGTCCTGTCTCGCTCTAGCAAATGACGTTCCTGACCGACAGAAGAGGATGGAGCGTGGAAAAATGCGATTCCGTGCTGCCAGATGAGGTTCAACCCTTACCAATCAGTGCCCAAAAATAAAAAGTGGTACTCCAACTTACTATACTGCTTTTCTGCAAGGCTAAATTAAACCACAAGTAAAGGGAAAAAATGGTTTATTTTTGTTTCTTTGACAGTATTTTATAGGTTCAGTGGCTGCTCTCAATCGAATTTCTTAACAATTATTGGCTCTTTGTACGCCACTAGCACTCTAGCGCCCCTAGAGCGGTTCCCAGCCACCGTGAATTATTTGTAGTTAAATGTTAGTTGAAAGTTAGTTATTATATAATAAAATTAACGTAAAAACTAAAGAAATGAGCAACAATTATCGATATTAAAATACTTAATGGCTGGAATCCACATTTTGGTAAGCACCTATACTCCGTTCCAAATAGCAACGAAAATTTAGGGCCATTTTTAATGACTGAAAGAGAGATTTGAAACACTTAGGGCCTGTTTCACCACTTCTGAGTAAGTTCTTGTTAGCTTATCCGACAGATAGTTTGACATAATTTGTATGAAATTATGTCAAAATATCCGTCGGATAAGCTAACAAGGACTTAGTTACTCAGAAGTGGTGAAACAGGCCGTTACTCTCAGTTATTCTTAGGACAGCTTTAGTAACGTCCAATATACGTCGGATAGTACATCTTTCTGATAAATCAATTTAATTTGCTTGTCAGAATTGGCCAGAAAGCTAAATAGGAATCGGAAAATATCTTCGTCCTTATTTGGAATGTAGTATAGATGCCAATAGAAACTTTCCATGCCAGATTGTAAGATTTTACAGTTTTGAAGATTTCGTGTTCGAGTTGTGTGCTTTGCATTGATTCAAGTATATTTGACAAGCACGTATCCAGGGAGGGGGGGGGGGGGGGATAGGTTGGTCCTCCCCCCCCCCCCCCCCTTCCCCGAAATCCTAATATTTTTATGGAACAGTGATCACAGCTATACCTTTGATACGTGCTTACGTGCTTGATATTTGACACATGCGGGTTTTGTATGGAAGGTTGGCGCCTTATTTTTCGCCGTTGTTTTTGGCGCGGCCATCAATCAAACTTGAATATTTTAGTTCAGAATAAAGTAACAAACAAAACTTGTTATTACATGAAACGGAATTATAACATACATACATACATAAACTCACGCCTTTTTCCCAGAGGGGTAGGCAGAGATTATGGATCTCCATTTTGGGCGGTTCTGACACACCTCTCTTGCTTCCTCTAAGTCCATACATCTTTTCATACATTCCCGTCGATTTCGGCTGCTTTTAACCTGGCATTTTTTAATGACGTCCTTGATCTGACCCTCTAGCATGATTTCTCTACACGCGCGCGACTCATCTTTTTTCCATACTAAAAGTCGCGGCAAGCGCGGCTTGCGCTCTCCGAAATGCGCAGGAACAGGCTATTTTGTATGCAGCGAAGGCGCGCCGCGCGCGTGTAGAGAAATCATACTAGACGTGCAGATCTAGGTACGTCCTCCTAGGTCTGCCTATACCAATATTTCCTTTCACACACGCTTTATATATCTGTTTTGTAAGTCGACTTTCATTCATCCTTTCAATATGTCCAAACCATCGAAGCATTCCCTTCTCTACTTTAACCACTACATCTTCATTCAAACCACAACGTTCCCTAATCACAGTATTTCTCATTTTATCCCTTATAGTTACACCACACATCTTGCGTAAAGCCCTCATTTCCACTGCATTTATTCTGCTTTCATTCTTCTGCTGCTACACCCAACTTTCACTCCCATACAAAAAATGTAATGCGTCCTCGCCACGTCCTTATCCTACGTTCCTTCTATCTTGCTACATCTGCATGCTACGGTACACTGAAGAAGAAATTCAGATGGATGCGTAGCGTATGTGAAGTTCACCAATCCACAATGGGCACGTGTGTTGTATTAACTGTTATTCACCCTCCTTTAAACTGACCCTCAGTTCACATCAGGCGGAAAAATGTTCGGGCAGTTTTCGTTAATAAATTGATAATGAACTCAACACTGATTGGAATAGAGTTGCAAGTAGCGTGCAAGAGATAACGTGAAAACACACCACAGAGTTCATTATCAATTTATTAATGAAAACTGCTCCAGCATTTTCCCGCCTAATGTGAACTGACCTAGGGTATTCCTGTGCAGTGTACAGGAATCTATTGTACCAGCAATTACTCTTCTTCTTATCGTGTGGGCAAGTCCTGGTGTCAAGAGTTTATTCAAACCGCCTTACGGTCTCTGACGTGGTTTTTATGTAACTACAATAATGTGACATATTTTTGTTTATATCAATTAAAATATGAAAACTGCTCGAGCATTTTCCCACCTAATGTGAAATGACCTAGGGTATTCCTATACACTGCACAGGTTACAGGTGCCTATGGAAGACGAATGAAAAACAGAGTGTATACGTCCCGCCTAATGTGTACTGACCTAGGGTATTCCTGTGCAGGGTACAGGATTACCCTAGCTCATTTCACATTAGGTGGGACGTATACACACTGTTTTTCATTCGTCTTCCATAGGCAGACCAATAATTAATGTATCTATTGTACCAGCAATTACTCTTCTTATTATCGTGTGGGCAAGCCCTGGTGTCAAGAGTTTATTCAAACCGCCTTACGGCCTCTGACGTGGTTTTATGTAAAGACTACAGTTACTACAATAATGTGACATATTTTTGTTTATATTATGTTCATTTTCAAAAAACAAAAATATATCACATTTTAGCAATTGCTGGTTGCTTGCTTGCTAACCTAACCTACATTATGTAGTAATGACTGGTACTCTTTCTTATGCTCTAATTATAGGGTATTCTTATAATGTAATTATAGGGTCCTAGGGGTGATCAGACCATCAAACTGAACAACTTTCTCTATGGGACAAACATTAAATTCGCGGGAGAAAAAAAAACAGCAGTTTCTTATTACTAAACTGCAATCCTACTAGACCCAAATGTATGGGACAGCTGTTTCGAGGAGATGTTGGTCCCATAGAGAAAGTTGTTCAGTTCATGGTCTGATCATTCTATTAAAAAAACCGTCAGTATAATAAGTTGGACCCTGTATATTCCAACTCCACTTACGGTAGGAGTCTACTATCGAATCACACGCCGGTCTTCACCAGCCAGCTCAAGGTGATCTCTGTACGCAGCGAGCTGGCGACACGCGGACCGAACGGGAACATCTCATGGTGCCTTCAATGAGTTGTTTGGTCTGGAAATGGATAAAACAATATTTATATTAAATGCGACTAAGGGATACGGTTTCATCTATCACCTGACACGTCATTCCAACGTGAAACCAAGTGGTGGGCCCAATAGGGCCTAGGGCAGCCAATCGTGCCAAAAAATTTACTGACGATAACAAGAAATAACTGAAAGTACCTGAAGTTCCCAATATAGTTTTCGCTAAAAGTTGGCAATAAAGTAAATTCATTATGATATAGTCTATATGATGGGTGCTGAGAAAAGAGCGGCTGGTACTTATTACTGCATGGCCTGGGGCCTAGGGCGGCTAAGACTGCAAATCCGCCACTGGTGAAACCTTTAATATACTAAAGCCTGCCACACACATACGGAATTGCGAATGAAAACAGGTTTTCGTATGGAGGTAGACTCTAGATTTGCGAACGGAATTTCAAACCTATACGAAAAACCTGTTTTCATTCGGAATTCCGAATCGTAATTCCGTATGTGACAGGCCTAAGAGCCTTGCTACAACTGCATGCTTAAAAATGTTGTGGGTAGGGTTAGGGAAGCTTCTGACCTGACCTGATGTATGATCAGACCATCAAACTGAATCCTAGATCAGGAACGCGAAAAAAATCAGCTGTCCCATACATTTGAGTCGGATAGGTACAACAGTTGTGTATGAAACAACTGATTTTTTTCGCGTTTTCTGATGTAGGCTCCATAGTGAAAGTTATTCAGTTTGATGATCTGAGTTCACCGTTTAAGTTTGTGAAGGGCTGTCCCTAACACCCTGTATTAAATGCTCATTCCAATGTGTATTTATTTATTTAAAGGTTTGCTAACGACACAGATATTCAGAGCGTCGCGCGTCGGTGACGAGTTGCGGTGAGGTACAGACACTCAACCACGAAGGTGCGGGTTTGAATCCGCACGCAGGACATACGATTTACTGCATAGGTACAATATGGATGGATACTCCCTGCCCCCACCAATTTGTTACCTCACCCCCCCTGGCATCATCGTGGTGTAAAATGTAAGCAAATTCGTATTCCTGTCTTGCTCGCTGAGAGCGATGCACAATATTATAAATTTTTCCCATGTGTATGAAATGACAGCCAAGTGTCCAAGGTGTGTTGTGTAGAGGGCGGATGGATCTTGATAACGGGAGTCGCGTGGCTGAGGGGGTGACAAGTAGACGTGTCGTCGGCTTGTAATTTTGACAGCCACGTGGCTCCGCCGCTCCGCCGTTTTATGGTGGTTTCGAGTGTGTGTTTTTGTTTAAAAACGGGGCTTTGAGATCGCCATATCCTATTACCGTAAAATATCTAATGAGTATATCCTCAACACTTGACACTGGCGAAATCTAACAAGGAAACGCCATTAATTAAGAATAGAATAGAATAGATCTTTATAACTAATGTAGGATATACATGGTGTACCTACTGCAGATCAAATAAAATTTACTATATTGACATAATCTAAATTTAATCAAAGGAGAAGAGTAAAAAAGTACACAATTAGTTTACACAAATATTACAACATAAAATGGTATAAAATATATAAGCACTACTACATTATATGTAGATATTAGGTAAGTACCAAAAATGTTTAAGGGAGAATGTCCAGGAGTGCGACTTTTGAATCTCATTCGATGAATTCAGCAGTTGAAAATTTCTATTTATGAATTTTTCTACTTCTGATTTGACCTCCAAAAATCGTAATTCAGGAGTGCGTTTTTTTAAAGTCAAATAAGCAGTAGAAAGATGCATGAGAACGCTTTTGTATGAGATTTAAAAACCGTTCAAGGTCACCGATGACATTAAAAAATCGCACCCCACATAATGAAACTAGAAAACATTAACCAAAGAACATGTGTCGAAAATCGTGAAAAAAGATCCGAAAATATTTCTCATTTTTCGACCCATGTTGTTTGGGAAATGTTGTTTAGCTTCATTATCTGGACATCCCTTTTAAATATGTTTTTTGGTAAATTAACTTCTGGTCTTTTAAGACGCAGATCTAGTCCAGACAATCGAATTTTGACTGTCAATATTATAGACGAGCGGTTATATGTAGTGTATGGAGTTTTTACAATACTGACTCCACTTTGTGAAATAATACAGGCAGGGTGTAAGTGACAGCCCAGCAAATACTGAAACGGTGAATTCAGACCATCAAACTGAACAACTTTCAGTATGGAGCCACCCTCAAGAAACGCGAAAAATAATCTACTGCTCCATACAAAACAGTTGCACCTACTCTACTCAAATGTATAGGATAGCTAATTTTTTTTCACGTTTCCAGTTTGATGGTCTTAATTCTACTTTAAGTTTTTGCCAGGTTGTCACTTACACCCTGTATAATTTAAGTTTAAAAGTCATAATAAGGTAAACATGTGAATATTATATTTGATGCTTCTACAATTTCAAATATTATTTATTTTAAACATGTTTCAGCCATGTTGTGCCATTCCAAATGAAAATTTATTAAGATCTCAAAATTTGTCTCGTACGAATTTGGGCTAATGATGCAATGGCTCGGCACGGTGGATGAAAACACAGCCCCAGTTTGTCAGGTTGCGGGTATAAGGCCCGTCCGAGTCAAATTTTTCAATCTTTAATTTGTATCTGAAGCGCTCGTTGGCGTAGTAGAGCTTCGGTATTGGAAACGATCACTGAAGTTAAGCAACGTCAGGTCCGGTCAGTCTTTGGATGGGTGACCGTTTAGTGGTATTTCATCTCGAGCGTTTCCGTGCTTCAGAAGGCACGTTAAGCAGTTGGTCTCGGATAGTTCCGTCAGATGCTTCTACAATTTCAAATATTATTTATTTTAAACATGTTTCAGCCATGTTGTGCCATTCCAAATGAAAATTTATTAAGATCTCAAAATTTGTCTCGTACGAATTTGGGCTAATGATGCAATGGCTCGGCACGGTGGATGAAAACACAGCCCCAGTTTGTCAGGTTGCGGGTATAAGGCCCGTCCGAGTCAAATTTTTCAGTCTTTAATTTGTATCTGAAGCGCTCGTTGGTGAAGTAGAGCTTCGGTATTGGAAACGATCACTGAAGTTAAGCAACGTCAGGTCCGGTCAGTCTTTGGATGGGTGACCGTTTAGTGGTATTTCATCTCGAGCGTTTCCGTGCTTCAGAAGGCACGTTAAGCAGTTGGTCTCGGATAGTTCCGTCAGATGGCGTTGTAACTATTCGTTAAGGGGCCGATCTGCCCACGCCAAGCTGGTGGATACGGCACTAAATGAAACGTGCCGGATTATAACTGGTTGCTTGAAACCGACTCCGGTACAGTTGCTCTATCCACTGGCTGGCATAGCGCCCCCAGATGTCCGCAGGGCTGTGGCAGGTTCCTCAGAGAGAGCCAAAATGATGGACGACTCACGACATCCCATGCACGGCTTCATTCCTGCGCCGCAAAGGTTGCCAAGCCGACGCAGCTTTATGAAGTGTGTCGACCCACTAAATACTGGCCCAGCGCAAGCGAGGTGTACTCTTTGGCGACAAAAAGTGTCCCTCCCAACTCCATTTGTGCCGTCGTCTGAGAGCCTCCCGCCTGGACGTGACTTGCCTTGGGCGACCTGGAAGTCGTTAAACCGACTTCGAACCCAGGTCGGTCGCAGTAAGGACAACATGTTCAGGTGGGGATTCTCGGATGCGCAAAATGTGAGTTGCTTGTGTGGAGCTCCACAAACGATGGCCCATCTCACATCGTGCCCTGCGTGCCCTAACACCTGTACGCAGGAGGATCTCATGACCGCTAGCGACGGTGCAGTATCGGTTGCCCACTTCTGGCAAGGTACTATTTAGCGACTTTGTTCAAAATTTGAAGTCGACACGATAAGAAGAAGCCAGGTCAGAGGCCTATTGAGGCGGCTTGAAAATTCTCTGACAGCAAGTTGACCACTACCTTGCCTCGACCAACACGCAGTGGGCCCGCGTGGTGGAGTATGGCCCACTCCCTCTCACCCTTATTCGTGAGAAGAGGCCTTTGCCCTGCAGTGGGATTCTATAGGCTATAACTTACTTTTTTTTTATTTGTTTCTACAACGTTAATAGAAATTAAACTATAGCTATGCATAATATCTATCTTATTCTGTAATCACTTTCTCCACAATCACTTTTGACGTTTCTTTTTCACTTTCAACGTTCACTTTCACTATTTTTCTTATTCCTGCATTAGGTAGGTATGTCATGTCTTTTTTACCCGACTGCGCCAGAAGCAGGGTAATATTTGAAGATAGGTCTCTGTTCCATTCTTATAGGTTTGTTTCTTTGTGATGAAGCGAGATAGAGAAGATAGAACTTTTATAGGCCGTCTTTTACAAAATGGGGGTTGCGGTCTGTTGTTTTTCGCATTTCATAAATTTTTAGAAAATTTACTTCTTCGTTAACTATTCTTAATGCTTCTTCTAGTGTTTTAGCATTGTTCAATCGAACTGTTCTACACAAATCCAATGGTAAATTGCATAAAAAGACATGTAATGCTGAATTATCGTAATTTGCAATTTTTATGGATTTCACAACTGGATCAGGAGTGTTGAATGCAATTTTAGAAAATAGATTGCTTCTAGCGGATTGAATCTTTTTACAAAAATCTGTGTAACTTTCCCCCTTTTCTAAAATGATTGACTGCATTTCCCGCAACAAACGTTGTTCCGTTTTTTTGATACCAAAATGTTCGATTAGGATTTTTTTAAAGGTATTAAAATCCTTTGTGGCATGATTATTTTTTCGAATGATAGCTGCCTTACCAATGAGTTTTTTGGTAAAGCCTTTTAATAAATAATCATACTGGGCCGATGATACGGATTCATAGAAGTTAATAGCATATTCACATTTATCGAGGTAAAATTTCAGTAATCTGGGATTACCGTCGTATTCTGGTATCAGATTGATTAAATCAGATGGTTGAATCGGCATACCGTGATAAACCTGCATAGTTGGGTTTGTTTGAACAGGTTGATAATTATGCTCCATGGGATTATTGGCTATGACACTTGAATCAACACAATTTATGTTGCGATCAGGTGGAGATTGAGATGGAGGTTTGCCATGGGACTTTTCTACTACAATATCTTGACGATTCATCGTTAAAGTAGTAACCAAACTTGAGAATTGTTCAGTTAAGTTATCGACTTCGCTTTGAGCTACTCTAGCCGCCATTTTAGGTGTTTTGGATAGAAAGTTCGTATCGTTCAAAATAAATTTATGTTAAGACTTGACGCAACTCAATTTAATGCCGGAAACTTTACACTTACATTAAATTATATTTGGAAAACTACTAGAAAAGTTCATAATCAACCTATAATCAACACAATAAAAAAAACAAATTGACTTAAAAATAAGAGATTTTTTTACGAAGATGCCTAGCGTCTATCTTAAAATATTTAGATTTTTAAGAAAATGCACTATAAATTGTTATATGCTTTAGATTCGACCTTTGTTCTTAATCTTCACTTCCAGAGTTTTTCACAGTTTTTAATCAGGTCCGTATGAATCTTTAGAAGAACGACCCATTGACTTCTTCAAGTATAACAGGGAAAGTCCACTTACTTAGTGCCTTCTTCGTCACCTGCGCTGCGATTTGCCAGAATTTCTCACACTTTCACAGTTTTTTATCAGGTCTACATGAATCTTGAGGATAAACGATCACACGACTTCTTCCACTGGGATGACAGGGAAAGTCCACTTACTTAATGCTTTCTTCGTCACCTGCGTTTTGTCAGAATCGCTGCAGATCGTATATTCGGATTGACCACGTGATTTTCTTCTTTTGCGGTCACGGAGATCACCGTTCCTTAAAAAGGATTTTGGCAAAATTAAGTAAAATAGTAACCAAATTAAACAAATCAATGAGGAAAAAACGCAATTAGAACCGATTAAATAATAAGGTGTAAATATACGTGACTCAAAGATCGGACTAGTCCGCGTCGGCGTACCGATTTCAAGAATCAAATGCCGTAAAAGAGAAGCACATCCAGCTTAAATATTAATTCTGAACATAGTTCCTTTTCACCAGGTTGAGTAATCCGTTTCTAATCATTGAAGTCCAAACGCATCGCAAAAAATGCTATAAAATTTAACTTTAATGACTCGTTCGTCCGGATTATATATTTTAACAATTATAAGCCTGTCTGATTGAGCCTGACTTATGACCCCGATATTGTAATTTATTATAAATGCAACATTGTTGTTCCTAATATTTTTATGAGAATTCCTGCATGTCTATGTTCCTATTATACATACAAATATTTGAGGTTTTTGGTTCGGTATCTTCAAAAGCAGTGTCATTTAACTCAAAGGCGAATTGATATCATAGAAAAATAAGATAAAAAGAAGGTGATCTACATCGAAAGGTATTGACGCGGTTATTTTGTGTGCACCCCGTGTACGAAATGCACACAACAGGAAAAATACATACATGGCTTATCTAAACTATTATAAAACTGTAACTGAAGTGTGTCTGTACATTGAAGATATTTACAAAAAAATGATTACGATATGGTTTTTAGGTATCCCTGACTCGAAATCAACCTTTTTTTAGAAATTTTGTCAGTCTGTTTGTTTGTTTGTTTGTTCGCGCATCACGCAAAAACTACTGAACCGATTTTGATGAAACTTTTTTTGTTTGATAGCTTATAATCTGACTTAAAATCTGGTATATAATTTGTGCGGACGAAGTCGCGGGAAAACACTAGTATTAATTAATAGCCTTATTTTTTATCATATGTGAGAAGCTTTTATTATAAATGGAAACTAAGGAAATGGAAGGAGATGTTGTTTTTCCCTCGTTTACAGTTACGCATAGCTCTGGTCAATAGCCATGAATCATTGTTGTATATAATTTTTGAATTTGAATTACGGTTACTTACGTCATTCTGTCCTTATACTTTCACTATGCTAAAAGTGAGCCTTGATAAAACAGCATATAAAAGAAATGTTCACGAGTTTATGTATGTATAACTTTTGCCCGCGACGTTTAAATTTAAAAAAGTATCCTGTGTTAATTCAGAACATATTCCACCTGCTAGCCAAATTTCATTCAATTCCGTCCAGCAGTTTATGCGTGATTGTGTCACAAACATCATCGTCACAGACTTTGACATTTAAAATATTCGTAAGATAAGATGAGCATAGCATAGCATAGCATATGCTCACGACTATATTCCCCGAGGGGGTCATATGGGCAAGACAATAATTAATTATATAATACAAACTTACCAAGCTTTCTTAAGCTTGATACCATTTCAAAGATGAGAAGTGTCTAGCGATGTCGGAAACGACCGACGCGGCCGAACCCTTGAACCGCCACGCCAACAGCTATCATGCCTCGGCATTCTAGGCGTTGTGTTCTGGTCCACTAAGTCTGAAATGCACGATTGATGTCGGTAAGTTCCTAGAATACATTAAAATAAGTCAGTGAATGAATTATAAGAAAGATGTTTGTGGTGTCCGTATTAAAAACCTTGAGCCCAACAAACAATCTAATGGTACTGGTTCAGCGCGCTCGTTTTCTGCAACTCAATATCTTAGGAATACAACGCATTGATTGACGGCGATGGACAGTTTGTCCATCTCCATACAAAAAGCATGATTAGTATGAGACACCATTCAAATTCATGTGAAAGAATGGGTACAATGGGTCAAAAATTTTTGAAAAGATTGTCAAGATGAGAATTTCTAACTTTGCTGATTCATGTGACCTCTTGAGCGCAAAGCAATTTGGCTTTAGAAAAGGTAGTTCCACAACTCTTGCGTGTTTTTCTTTAATCAAGTCTATTACAGAAAGCTTAAATAGTGGCAATCGGGTAGCTTCCGTACTCCTAGATATGAGTAAAGCTTTCGATTTTGTTTCTCATGATATTTTACTAGACAAATTAAATTTCTACGGGATTCGAGGTAAAGCCCACGAATGGTTACAAAGCTACCTATGCAATAGGAAACAGTGTGTAGAGGTTGCTCAGATATCTAGAAAAGATAATAAAACATATTATAAGAACATACATCGATCATGCTATGTAAAAAACAACTACGGTGTTCCACAAGGAAGCGTGCTAGGTCCGCTGCTCTTTCTATTTTATATAAATAATTTACCGGACATCATTGAACAAGAGTGTGTTCTATTTGCAGACGATACCACCATTCTTGTTAAATCTAAAGATAAGAGCACATTTGAAAAACAAATAAATGATGCTATACATAAGACAGTAGACTGGTTGAAGAATAATAACCTAAATATTAATGCATCCAAAACAAAAGTCATAGAGTTTTTGACATACAATAGTGAATCCTTAAATCTAAATTTGACATTGAATAATGAAAATATTGACATAGTAAATGATACATCGTTTTTGGGTATAATTATTGACAAAAATTGTAACTGGAAGGCACATATACATGGATTGTGTTCTAAATTAGACCGTTATGTGTATGTATTAAACAGATTACGACGTGTGACAAATAAAGACTCTGTACTTACAGCCTACCATGGACTAGTGTCTTCCATTCTACGTTATGGTATTATATTGTGGGGCTGCTCTGTAGACTCGGAGAGAGCTTTCATAGCACAGAAGCGATGCATTCGTGCACTGTGTGGAGCCGACTTTTTGGAAAGCTGTAGGCCGTTATTTAAAAGCAAAAATATATTGCCAATGCCCTCTTTATATCTATTCGAGTGTTGTATATTTGTACACATGAACCTTAAATTGTTTACTAAGTGTAGAGACGTCACAGACAGAAATCTCAGACGAGCATATATAAACCAATTAGTACTCCCGCAGCGAAAGTTACAAGTTTTTAATAAAAACTCATACTGCATGGTTATCAAAGTGTACAACCATCTACCTGACGTATTTAAAACATTGAACTTACGAACATTTAAAAAACGTTTACATGTTTTTCTGTTGGATAAATGTTATTACTCAGTGAACGAATATTTGAACGATATACTGTACTAATAATTAATTTGAAGTGACTGCATGTTAAGAGGAAAATCTTTTGCTGTTTTATCAAAATGTATAAATAACTAGAAGATGACTAAATTTGTAAAAATCTTAAAATTTGCACGCCGCCATGTGTGGTAGAATATGTCTTGCTTCATACTATATATTTAAGACCTTAATGTACCATATTCTGGCAAATAAATGAGTTCTTTCTTTCTTTCTTTACTGTGTCCCATACTTATCATGCTTTTTGTATGTATGGGACATATAGTATGGGACACAGTACCCATTCTTTCACATGGAATTGAATGGTGTCTCATACTAATCATGCTTTTTGTATGGACAAACTGATGATAACCAACGATCAATGTGTCGTAACTCTTAGGCGCCTATTTTGCATGAGGTGGGAATGATTTCACTCATGCCATCCCAGCTCCTTGAGGAAGCCCACCAGCTTGTCAATATCGCCGAAGTCTTCTGAAGACTCCGGCGATCAGAGGTGTTGTGCCCGATAATGTGCTAGCCTGTTGCATTCCAGTAGCATGTGTACCATACCGTTTCCTCAAGGTAACCATTAGCTCGTTGACTGATAAGGATCTACATGTAGGGTCCACAATGCCCAGCGGTGCGCACGGCTCACCCCGCGAGCCAGAGTTGTATCGCATTTCATGCTACTAGCACAACACATTCAAAATTACCAACTATAATTAATTTAGGAGGTCCGGTACGGTAATAAGTCAACTGAGACTTGAGGTACGCGCCAGCAAACTAAGTGGAACGCTGATAGACAGCTTCCGTCACCTGTCAGTGACATTTCGAAGCACTATGTGTTGAAATTTGGGTTTGTATCTAAACAACAGAGATAGCACGCGATTGCGATAGCAACACCTCACCGTTGTACTGTAGAAGTGAGAGATTTTGCCCGTATCAAACACTGTCTGTTGGTCTAGTGGTCTAGACAACAGGCCCACAATTCGGGAGCTTATGGTTCGAGCCTCGTGTCGGCCGGCTGTCTTTTGCAATTTATTTAACAATGTGGCTTCTGCTAATAAGGGGCAACAACAATAATTAAGACGTTCTAAAATTCCAGGAGACTTACCTGTCTATAACCAATATACCTACATATTAATCTATGCGCGCCGGCAGCAGTATCAAAATTTATACTTGCGAACGCTCACGTACCACAATGGTTCGAACTAGTTCTATTGTGTACGGATAATGATTCCACATTGAATCGAAATAAAGATTTGTTGGAAATAAAGTGGTTTGAAACATGAATTTAGTAAAGTAGTTTCTGAAGCTTAAATTTTAAGCCTTCATCCTAGAGTTTAAATATAAAATAATTGCCCGAAATGTGGACAAATGAAATACATCAAGCGGTGCAAAAGAAATGAGGTTAAATAATAGCGGTTTAGGATACTTACACTTTCCAGGATACTGGGAATTGAGACGGATCCATTTCCTCGTAAAAGTTGGATGAATAAAAACCAAATTCCCGGTTAAACTAGTACACTTTTTTACTTTTTGCCACTATAAATAAATAACATGAACTGAGAAGTGAGAATCTGAGATGTAATGTGAGACATACATTTCATAACGTGTAAAAATCACTAAGGGAGGAAGTCTATCTATTTCACTCTAGCATACAAATCTTCGCATGCTTTGTCTCTTTTACGTTGGCACCTGAGTGTTTTTCACACGTTATGAAACGGACTGCCTGACACTGACAGTGACATCCATGATAGTGTTTTTTTTTTAAATTCTTCCTTACGGAAAGGCAAGGGGAACGAGCCCATACCTGAAGCCGCCTCCACATGCTTGGCAAACAACGGCAAACAGCAATCACCAAACAACAAACACGAACGTGCGGATGGGTGTTTGCCTGTTTTTGTTTGGCGTTTGCTTGCTCTTTGTGCCAGTGATCGGCGTCGGTGTCGGTTTTTTGCACAAATCAAAGGATGTTCGACAATATACTAGCACGTTCGCCAAACGTGGGGATGCCTGTTTGTGTGTGGTGTTTGGCACGTGTTTGGTATTTGTGGCAAACACCAAGCATCTGGAGGCGGCTTGACGTGACAATGACAGCAAACCGCTTTCAACAGCTCTTTAAGAGGAAGGCGGTCTGCGATTTAAAGAAAAAAAATTCTGCTGTTGCACAAATTCGAGTCGAATATGTATTGTAGTTTAGTAACTATGGAACAGCTGATTTCTTTTTTTCTCCGATTGGTTTGCTTTGTAAAAGTTGTGCAGTTTTATGGTAAGACTCTTAGTTTGAAAGCATGCTAATGATATCAATTTCATTCTGTATACGAGACAATAAGGCCGAGATTCAGAGACGATTTGTAAGTCATTGTTCGAACTCCCGTTTGTCAAAATCCATACATTTCTACCCTACTTAGCTCGAACTAAGCCAAAAAAAACGTCTCTGAATCTCGGCCTAAGAGTACGGCGCGGGCATCAAAATAAAATACTGCCTCCTACCTCCTACTTCACTATGATAGCCTTGTTCACACGGCGACACATCAAGCTATAGGTAGGTACATCATGATCTTCCCCATTTCTCATTATTTGGGGTCCGCGCAATATGTCATCTTCTTCCATTCATCTCGCTTGGCCGTCGTTTCAGCACTCACTCCTTAGTCCTTTCTTACACATATCATCCTTCACACAATCCATCCATCTTTTCTTCGGTCTTTCTCTCCTACCACAGAATGTTAGGTATGAATGTGGATACATTCATACCTAACATTCGTCTCGTAACATGACATTCGTCTCTTCGCCTCACATGTCCATACCACGATAATCTATTACCCTGCAATTTTTCCTTTACAGAAGCTACTTTCAAACTTCCTCTAATATACTCATTCCTAATCCTATCCATTCTAGTTACACCACACATCCATCCATCTCAACATTCGCATCTCAACACATCAAGCTATACAAAACCAAAATATGCTGGCCTCGGTAAAATAACGTATAATGTAGGTACCCGGTTATTCCCAGTAGTCCCCTCTAGCCCTGTCCCCCGGGGTGACAGCTGGGAATTGTCTTCCCAGTTGTCACCAGGGTGGCAATTCGTGCCGACTGTTCCCTTTGAAAGCTGACTAGACCTGTAGATATTATAGTGTCGCGGGGCCAGCTTATGTTTGTTTTGTATAGCTTGATTGTGTGTAAGGCTGTGTGTACAATATCTATGTAACTAACCACCTTAGAGAATCCAGGACAAGCCTATCACCGTATAGAAATATGATGAACGATGATTTATAGGTAGAGAAGGGAACCCAAATCAAAAAACCTGTTAACCTTTCATTCATACCACCATCGATCAAAGAGAGACTGCTTTATATTTATTTATTATAATCGAACTGTCTGTAAATTGTATCATTCTCTGCGGTAAAGTTACAGGACAGTTTGCATGAGTCGGCTTGAAAATACTCTGTAAGTTAGAAAGACCTCTTACGGATAGGTAACGGTGAGATAATTTTTCGTAAACCTATTTCGTCCCATTATTGGGCCGAGGTCTCCACCAAGCTTTTCTACCAGTCTGTTCCGTACCCTTTGATTGATTTTATGTCAAGATAGAACCTCACGCTTCATAGGTGATAAAAAAATGAGCCATCTTATTTAGTTATGTTCTATTGTGTCTGACAGACTGTAAAATAACTAGGATATAGGCTATATAGGGTCATTTTTAATTAGTTGGCGAAACTGAACCAGGGCAATTGTTAATGATTAACTAATTGCATTATCAATTATCATTGTTTATATTATAATTGGTATTGATGATTAAAAAAAATATTATTATGGTGCGTAAGGTATGCGCAGTGCATACAGTATGCGGGTGCGTGCGGACATTGACCTCAGAATCAAATGATCGAGCGGTGGGTCATTACCCCGCAATTGTACTTAGTAATAGATACCAAAATATGCGTTTCTAAGTTTCGCCAACTAATTAAGAGTCTAAAAGCTTAATCCTTTGTTATTTTAAAGGTACATCTTGTCTTATAGAAATATTCAGAATCGACAAAAATAATTAACACGACTATACTCCCCAAGGGTGTAGCCAGAGATATTATGAAACCTCAGAACATCCACGTTTCACCAGTAGTACCGAAACTCTGTCCAATGTGACGGGGGGTGAGCCTGAGCACGTCGCCACTTATAATGGACAGTGGGTACAATACATGCCTCGAAATTGAAGCATGCAGGTTTCCTCACGATGTTTTCCTTCACCGAAAAGCCAGTGGTGTTACAAATCGTACATAAATTCCGAAAAACTCATTGGTAATTACGAGTCAGCTTGGACGGGGATCGAAGCATAGCCTCCTGTACGGCAGGCAGGCAGGCACGTTGTACAGGATGTTACAAAAACAAAACACCCTATAATACTAAAGGGGGTGCTTCAGACCATAATACTTTTACTATGGAGCCAACATCGAAATCGAAAAAAAAAATCTGTTGTCCCATACAAAACTGCAGTACCTACCGACACTACCGACTCGATTCAAATGTATGGGAGAGCTAATATTTTCTTGCGATTTCGACGTTGGCTCCATAGCATAGTGAAAGTTGTTCAGTTTAACCCGTCAGATGTCAGGCCGAAATATACGTAAAATGTCCCATACAAACAAGAAATCTCCGATTTCTCGCGGGAAAAAGAAATTATACCTAATCTAGAAATAATGATATGCGATGTGTCATATATCGTTAGAAAGCTGAATAAATTTTGCATTTGATACGATATGTTTCAATAATCTCGATTTTGATTGGTACAGCAATAACTCTGATTGGCTAATAAAATATTTACAAGTCGGCCAATCACATCTAACACAGTAGAAAAAGGGCCAATAGCCAACCGACGAGTCTGTAGACTGACGTAGGCTACTGGACATTACCGGTACAAATGCGCAGTAGACTAACGTAGACTACCTACTGGACATCTGACGGGTTAATGGTCTGAAGAACCCCCTTAAGTATTAGTAGCGTATTTTGCTACACCCTGTATAGGTAAGCAGGTATGTAATCCGTCCTTGTATTTAGGTACCTATATCCGGTCCCGTGTTACACATGGAAAAGTAGAGATTTCGTCTCACTACACCTGTCTCAAATACTGAGTTTGACAGGTTTTTTATTGGATTCCCGATTCACATTGAATAAGTTTTGGGTTTGCATTACGTTATTTACTGGGCCGTGAAATGTTCCCGTAGTCGATAACTTACCCATAATGTAGTAGGTATGTCGATCTCGATTATGTTTAGTACAAGGAACATACTACTCTCTGGTTTAAGTAGTAGGTATTACTATGTTTGTTAAAGAATGTAGAGTCCTACGAATAAGAGAATAAATATGGAAGAATAACTCCAAACAAAATCGAAATCATTTTTGGCACCCCATGAAAAATGACATTTTGTATGAGTTTTGGCGGCGAGTTACAATTTTTAAAGAACAAATTTAGAACGCGTTACAATTTTTTTGGTGCCACTTTTTGAGCTTCATTTATACTTCTATACATTCTCTTATTCGTAGGTAGAGTCCTATAATAATAGAAACAATATTGAGAGAAAAATTAAAAAATACATAAGTAGGTAAGTAAGTAGGTACATACCGGGTGAAATTGCATATGATATCATTAGCATCCCTTCAAACTAAGAGTCTACCCATCAAACTGAACAACGTTTATTAATGGAGCAAACCGATTGGAGCAAAATAAAAAAACAGCTGTTCTAATACTAAAACTATGGTTTACTCCCATAGTAAAAGTTAATCAGTTTGTTGGCAGTTGGGTAGACACACTGTTAGTTTAAAAGGATGCTAATAATATCAATTTAACCCTTTATGGTACATCTTTCTGACGCTGACTGTACTTTATAAATGGGGAATATGTATAAGTACGTATTTGATGATGACCATTTATGTTCTTTATTTTTTGTTGGAATGCTCTGCTCTGCTCTACTTTTTACCCGACTGCACAACGCAAAGGAAGGGTAATGTGTTTATCAGCCTATGTATGTAAGTTTTAACACGCTTTTATTTAACTTCAATAGACTATGGGCCTGTTTCACCACTTCTGGGTAAGTTCATGTTAGCTTATCCGACAGATAGTTTGACATATTTTGTATGATATTATATCAAAATATCTGTCGGATAAGCTAACAAGAACTTATTCAGAAGTGGTGAAACAGGCCTTAAGGGCCTGGGCCTGTGATTAATTAAATCAGTACCTAATTACAATTAACTAAATATAAATATGTGAATGTAGAGAAATTGCTGTATCCTCCTAAACCAAAACGAATTAATTACAAGAAGCCCAATAACCTCGTCTAATTTATCATTACCCTCGAATGGTCGAATCTTTTCTCCAACACAATGACCACTCGTCCTCACTAAAGGTGGGTCCGGCCC
Source organism: Agonopterix heracliana (assembly GCA_963693445.1). Classification (NCBI taxonomy): domain Eukaryota; kingdom Metazoa; phylum Arthropoda; class Insecta; order Lepidoptera; family Depressariidae; genus Agonopterix; species Agonopterix heracliana. Next base: position 3,223,449 of record OY856312.1, on the reverse strand, counting down.
ACTTTGGCCCAGTTCAACCCACTTCGGCCATTGTACCCCTCTGCTTACGACGTATCCTGATAATTAATTAATAATTAAGGACTACTCTATTATCCTTTAATTTCCTAATTTCATTTCTTCCATTCTCGAGTATACGTGGGTGAAAGAATTGTGAGGGAATTCGGGATGGTCATCTTCATTATTGCTAATCTAATTAGGCAAAGCCTTGTCGGCAAATTATACAAATTAAATCATAGATATAGGTAGGTACGTAAAAATACCTAAATACCTTATTAACGCTGACTACAGGCACATAGATAGAAATTGATAGAATAGATTGTAATGATCTTAAACGTAAGCTACTACACTCAAAGAAATCTTTAACTAAATGTTTGTTAAATGTAACTGAATTTTAGTGACTACCGAACTGTTTTGTAAAACATAATCAAACATTTGGTTATAAATAGCCAATTGTATAGCTGTTTTAACCAAATGTTTGATTATGTTTTACAAAACAGTTCGGTAGTCACTAAAGTTTTGTTGTATTTAACAAAACTTTTTTTCAGTGTATGCTTTTTATTATGGAAACCATACAACAACGCAACGGCACAAACATTTGGGATTCGAACCCAGGTAGGTACCCTAAGTAGGTAGTTTAATTTACGAACACATCATCAACATCTCAGCCGATGGACGTCTACTGCTGGACATAGGCCTCACCCAAGGATCGTCATAACGACCGGACCTGCGCCAAAGAAAATATACGCTAACGCCCTGCGCTGCCCTCATCCAACGGGTTCCCGCCGCCTTCACCTCGTCGGTCCACCTTGGGGCTACCCACGCTGCTCTTTTCTCGATAGCAGAAAACAGTACAAGCACATACGTTAGGTACATAATATAGTATGTATAGGGTCTTTCTTGGGAAGATCAGACCAATAAACAGCCTGCGTTCACTGGGAACAGCAGTTGTTAAAGAAATTAATTTTTGTTTGATTGTATATCATCCATATCATCCAATCTCAAAACTGTCAGATCTTGCGCCGGTAAAACTACAAAGCTACTGCCATAGTAGGATCTTTTTCCGTTTTGCATAAAAAACTCCCAATCCCCTTTTCTATCAAAACCCATCGACTTTTTCATTTTACAAACTACACAGTTGTATTGAATATCCTTTGGTCGGACAATAACCTAGACCCGGCAGTAAATTGCGGCGATTGGTCGGATATACACGGAGGGATAGCAAAAAGAGGAAAATACGAGTTTTGAGTCGAAGATGCAAGAAAAGTTTCCAATGCAGATCTATTGCTGGGGTTTTGTGAATGAAAAGTATGGAACCCTTTTGTGAACTATTGTGAAAATGAAAGTAATTTTAGAAATAAGTTTTTGTGGATTTGTGTAGGTAAATGAAATTGACCATGTAATTTACTTACCCGTGACTACAGTACAGTACAGTACAGTCTGCACAAATAATATACCAGATTTTAAGTCAAATCATAAGCTATCAAACAAAATAAATTTTATCAAAATAGCTTCAGAAGATTTTGCGGGATGGTCGTGTGACAAAAATTCTATAAAAGGTAGATTTGGAGTCACGGTCCCCTAAAAACCATTATCGTTATCTTCAATGTACACACGGCGACACATCAAGCTACGCAAAACAGACATAAGCTGGCCGCGCGACGTTATACATTACTCTAGCTATGCGCGGCCAGCTTATTTTGGTTTTCCGTAGCTTGGTGTATCGCCGTGTGTACATATATAGGTATTTCTGTTGCTGTTTTCTAATAGTTTAGATAATTGTAGTCGCGTTGCAAGTTGGTCACAAGCGGACGTTCGTGTTCGAGCTTGCACCCAAGCTTCACCATTTTGTTTTATTCATAAAACAATCCATTTACAAACAACTTTAACCAGGCAGAATTTCAGTGAAAAGTATGAGCAACCGGCCATTATTGTCTGACCTATCTTATAATAGAAGAAGTCGAATTTATTACCTATGCTTATGTACACACGGCGACACATCAACCTATACAAAACCACTATAGGCTGGCCGCGCGATGGTATACGTTATGCAACCTACGCGCGGCCAGCTTATGTTGGTTTTGTATAGCTTGATGTGTGTGTGTAGGTAGGTAAGTTGTAGTGTTGTGTTGCCTATACTGCAATGGTTAGCAACTTGCTTATATTAATGATTATGTATATTTGTATTATTAATCAGGTTTTTATTTTCGCGTTTTTGATGTTGGCTCTATAGTGAAAGTTGTTCAGTTCGGTCATCTGAAGCACCCCTCTAAAATATGTTACGTATTTATATACACCCTGTATACCCACTTAAGTAGATAGGTAAGTAAGTATACTTATTTTTTGAAGTTTTCGGTCAATAAACACGTCCGTGTCAATAAAGAAATAAGTAAGAAATATGTATTTTTAATTTAAGCTTCTTTCTTAATTGAATATGCCAAAAATAAAGTAGATACCTAATCATATTATTATAAGTAACAAAAGAAACAAGATTTCACTCTGTAACGTATTGTCCTATTCATTAATTACTTGAGAAAGCACAAAAGGATAAACTAGTTTCCAACGAAACGCAAGGATTCACCAAAACAGCCAACGAAATCTATTATCCACAAACACCAGCAAACCCAGCAAATGGAACATGATACGATTCACAATGTAAACGAACTATTTGAAATTAGCACGAGAAAATGGAAACACAATTTCCATTGGAACGCTTCACTACCTGGCAGTTCCAGTTTTCTTCCAGCTTTTGTTCGTACAAAGCAGACAATACTGAAACGGTGTTGCCAACTATTTTACTGAAAAATGCTATCTTAAAATAATATCGAAACCAGCCAGGCAAACAATTTCCGAGTGACAAATAAATGCCAATTGAATTTTTAGCATAAAGTTATTATACCTTACGGAATAGAGGAACTGACACGAGTTGTCAAATGAAACCGTTTTTGGGAACTGTTTGACAGCTTGTCGGCAAGGTGAAAATTTGAGCTCTGTGAATAATTGTGAATCTAACGTGGAATCGTGGATAATTATTTGAAATTAATTCACAGAGCTCGAATTTTCACCATGCCGACAAGCTGTCAAACAGTTCCAAAAATGGTTCTATTGCCTCGCGTCACGTATCGTTTTCTATTATACAGTGATGCCGCTAGGTACATCCCGCTCTCTCAGCCGTCAGTTTCTCTATTCCTGGTATAGTAACTTAATGATTTTGGTATTTAATAAAATGAAACTAACACTTTATATTCATGACAATTTAAATTTTGAAATAAAATCTCCAAATCCTCATCTTTATCAAATGCTGATTAATGATAAAGACGAGGGGTATTGTGACATGGTTCTACTGCACGGTTTTCTTCATTTTGTGTGAATGGTTCTTCAGTGGTGTTTTTATATGTTAGTGGCCAGGTATTCGGCAAGCCTGACAGCGTCAGGTGTAGCTGTCTGTAAATCCTCTCTCGTGCAGGTGTTCGGGCACAGCGGACATTCTAGTAGAAGACCAATCGACTGGAATAGCATGCTGCACGGTGGAGGGAGGGTCGTCGAAAGTCTCGTAGGCAGTCTGGCACTGGGTAAGAATAACAACAATTTCCTGCGATCAAATCATATCTAACATAACTCTAAAATGGCATTTTTGTTAAGACGGTATGATCCGGTCGTGGCCGAGCTTGCTAGTTTTTTGAACACGAACGAAACATGAAAAACAGCGTTTTAAGGTCTGAAAATAATTATGTCTGATATAACTAAGGATCGGCGGATAGGCGATCGCTCTCAATAACACGATTAGATTAAGTTTACTAGTGAGAAAAACATCCCAATGTTACCCCTTTTTGTTATGTTTTTTCAATATTATGATTAAACTGCTGATATTTAACTTTTTATTTTTGTTCTTAATTAATATAATTAAATATTTAGAATTTGGAGCTTATAGGTAAACATCCAAGAGAAAAGATATTGGTGAAAAATAAGTTTTTTTGCAACCCTGCTTTCAATTGAAGCGGGATGGCTAATTGCAAACTAATGCTTGCAAGAAAGAGACTCGCGCTCGGATAACCTGGCCTCCAGTGTTCAATATTTTGTTTCATTTAAATAGGATACTCTGCACTTGTTTCTTGAATTTTTCAAAACGTTAAAAACATGCTAAACACTGCAGAAACCTGCCTTTAGTATATAAAAAGCTACATTGGCAACACTCTGAAACCCAATCAGGGATCTGTCGGGACGTCCGACGGACAGGTGCTGTGTAAGGTTGCCTTTCTTTTTCGTTTCGCCTCACGTCAATTGGGACGTTACGTTTGAGTCGAAGCGTATCTGCGGTGAATGCAAATGAGTAGTAAAACCAGTCGGGCTGGAGAATTGATTACAATGGCTTATTGAAATTGAGTTGTCTGCTGACTGGTAACTAGGTACTTGGAGGTTCAATCAAAGATTTAACAGTCGGCATTTCTGCGGAATTATTGAATGCTTTTGTGCAGTTTCTGGTATTCTCTCTTAGCATAGTATGGGTAGAGGATTAAGATTGGAAAGCTCAGCTGTACATTTTCACAAATTATACTTTTTTTTTTACATTTTCACATTATCCTGAACTTCGATTATTATACCTAATGGCAATGACAACGATATAGAATGCAATTATATAATACAAAAATCCATGTGTCGGGTACAAATATTACGATACTCCCAAAACGCACTCGAAATTGGTAGAAATGTAGTGCTATATATAACACAATCAAAAGGCCATTTATTGATTAATAAAAAAAATATAAGTACCTATATAATCAGTAAAATAGTAGATAGGTAGGTACTCTGTGCTTATAATATACATTGTGAACAAAACATAATCCAAATACAAAGCAAAGGGCGACTTTATTCCCCTATTGAGTAGAGGCAAAACTCCAAGAGTACAAAAAAATCTACCAAATTCGAACATATATTTTCTTTGGCACTACGGTGATTCCGATATTAGCCGAGCCTAAAGAAGTTGAGTTAAGTTGTTCTAAAGTAAATTCAAACTCGCTTACTAACCCTTAGGAACCCCCTGCCCTAAAGGTAGATCGTAATAATGCTAAAGAATAGCGCAGGTAGGAATCACGGCTTGATCTCCTGTTAGTACGTGACGGGAATAAAGTCTGATATCGATCGCAGATAATGTTCCCGGGGCTGGTGTTGTGAGGAATAGTTTACTGATGCCGTTGGCAGTATTGTTGAGGTCGATCTGTTATACAGGGTGTTTCATAAGTAACAATAATTTTTTGAAACTCATAAGGGGGTTGTTTAGACCGTCAAACTGAACAACTTTCTCTATGGGACCAACATCGAAATCGCGAAAAAAATAATTCATATCCCATACATATTTTAGCTCTAGTCGATTTGTAGAGTATAGAACATAATTTTTTTTTTTCCCGAATTCGATATTGGTCCCATAGTGAAAGTTGTTCAGTTTGATGGTCTACACCACCCCCTTAAAGGTTTATTTGTAGTTTTGTAACACCTTGTATATTATTATAGTAAGACGAAATTTTTTATAAAAGAACCGGTCAAATCGGATTTGCGCAGTGGGGGTTTTTGTACCACTACACAATAATTATTTTTCTAAAATAATTGTTTTTTTCGGCAGCTATAGCGCTAGCCCAACTCACACTTGGCCGGTTTTTAACACACCGGGAAATAAACTCTACGCAACGCAGTCATCATAACCATAAAATGCATAACATAAGCCATATCTGATAACCGTAACCGTAGACAAGACAAAGTCGTAGCGGACATAGTCGTAGTAATTCGTAGCCCGAAGCGTAGGCCGTAGGCCCGTAGCGCATTAGCAGTAAATAGTAGATTACACAACGAGGGCAGGAAAGTAAGAAAGGTCTCAGATCTCATGTAGGTGATTGTTGACCGAGGCGAAGCCGAGGCTCTCTTATTTAATGCCCGAGGTTAGTATATTATGTTTCTCCTCGACGGAGATGGAAAGCGGCAACTTCGTTTAGCGCAGCGGGACGAAAATTGACGCTTTCCGTCTGGAGGGGAGAAAATAATGTTTTTTATCTAATCTAAACTATTATAAAACTGTAACTGAAGTGTGTCTGTACATTGAAGATATTTACAAAAAAAAAGATTACGATAAGTATGGTTTTTAGGTATCCCTGACTCGAAATCAACCTTTTTTAGAAATTTTGTCTGTCTGTTTGTTTGTGTGTTTGTTTGTTTGTTTATTTGTTAGTTTGTTTGTTCGCGCATCACGCAAAAACTACTGCACCGATTTTGATGAAACTTTTTTTGTTGGATAGCTTATGGTCTGACTTAAAATCTGGTATATAATTTGTGCGACGAAGTCGCGGGAAAACACTAGTTAATAATATAAAAATAAATGTAAAGAATTTAATATCAGACAACTATTGACCCTCTGCGGCTACTAATTTTGGCCGTCATTTGATCTTTTTAGTTTTAAAAATAATTAACTAATTAAAGAATTATAATTTCAAAGAAGAAATTCCGTGATTTGTCACAATTTCTTCGAATTAGGCACAGAATAGGTAATAGAAATAGTAGGTATATGGTTCTAAACAGGTTAGGTAACTATTTGGGAATTGCATTTCTTGTTGTTTATAAAAATTTTCAATAAATTGCAGTATATTGACATCCACTCTATATTTTTTTATAAAAATAAATACAGAAAACAGTTCATTTCAAAAAATGCCTCTTCAAAATACAATTTGGCGAGACCGGACCGGGGTATATGCGATGGACGGAAGTGGCTGACCGGAAGCCGCCCGCGCATCTGTGCGGTGACGTCACGACCGGAAGCACAGCCATGAGCCCCGACGTACCCACGTGGGATTCGAAACATTTTTTTGTTAAATATACGTTAATTTAGTAAAGGGAATGTGGTCGAGAGTTTTAGGTACAGTTATCTTGTGCTACCATTTACCTGTTACAGGTGTACAGTATAGCCCAGTCATTTTACGGTTTGAGCCGGGACTAATTAAGATATTTTTGCGGTGTATCATTTAAGAGCCAATTTGGGCCTAGAAATATACCAAAATAAAAAAAAAACACGTCAGCAAAAGCCCCAAATTTAAAAATTTAGATTTTTTTCTCATTCTAATAAAACCTGGTTAAGGTTTTTTTTTCACTATTTTAAGGCTTTACCATTATACACCCTTGAAACACGAAGTAAACATTTTTATCTACTTAGAAAGCTTTGAGAAATACATTTTAATTTTCTAATGAATCATAATATTTTTTTTTAAATTTCAATTACTATTTTGTTGCTCAAAACTCATTTATATTGTTGAATCTAATTAAAATGAGTGCATTGGTATTAAAATTATTAAGTTAATAGCCTTCTGGGACGTATAATTTGGATTTCTATGTTGCGTAGTGTTTTTTTTTAAATAATATTTTCAGGTAGGTAGTCTTTTGGTCTCTAAATGGTACAGGTTACAGATTAAAAGTACCATTTATAATTGCTCCCTACTCCTCCAAACAAAACTCCGTAAAATGACTGGGCTAGTAGATGTGGGAATCAGAATAAAGTATTGAAATATTTCGTACTTACCACACCATAGAATTTGGAAATTGGTGGAATTTGTTATGTCAACATAGATTTGTGGTTCGGACATTGACAACAACATTATACATACAGTAATAACAACATACATTAGCCAAGCCCCTTACCATTACGTTAGGCGACGCATCAGACCTCCGCCACACCTCATCTCTTTAGTATTCATAACTTGTTGCGTGCTTGCTCGTCGCGTCGGTCTGCACAGGCACTTACAAAGACGCTGTTTATATTTATTACAAGTAAATGTCGTAAAACATACACTTTCAACTTTGAAACTTTTTAAGACTCCCAACAACCTTCCCTATCAATATCTATACTTATAAAACTAAACTGAACTGACAGAAAATGTACAGCGTAAACTACTGATGATTAAAATATGAGGGGGTGACCGTTGCAGGTATTGACCAGAGTGTACACGCTCTCACGTGGTTTTCGCGCGTCGCGTTTTTGCCTGCCACGAGGCTCCGCAATCCTCAATCTCTTATTATTCTTGAACAAAAACAATCCCTGAGATTGGGATAGATATTAGATACTCCCATAAACTACACATGACACTGGCAAAAAGCCATTAATTTATAAATAAAAAATATGAGGAATGCGTATTCTACAGAGGATATAGGTATAAAGGATTTTTCAAAAATCAGGCCCACATGCGGTGCAACGGGGTCTTGAAGTCTTCCGAAACCCACGGACGCGGACGATAATTGTTAAATGTGAAGTTTTATTTTTTGACTTCAGGACACCGATTTTTGAATCTCATTCGATGAATTCAGCAGTTGAAAACGTCAAAATGTCTATGGAGATATGCATCTTTCTACTGCTGATTTGACTTCCAAAAATCATAATTCAGGAGTGTGATTTTTTAAAGTCAAATAAGCAGTAGAAAGATGCATGAGAACGCTTTTGTATGAGATTTAAAAACCGTTCAAGCTCACCGATGACATTCAAAAATCGCACCCTAGAAGGTAAAGCAAATAGTGTTTAACCCCACTTAGTTCCGTGGTTGAAGTTCTGTCGCGGGACTAGTTAGACTTTTTAGGGTTCCGTAGCCAAAACAAGGGACCCTTATACTTTCGTCCATTCGGTCCATATGTCTGTCTGTATGCTCCGCCTCAATTACTCCTTGTACTAATATGTATTACTAATTGTAACGTTAGTGTGCGCTCCTACATCATCCTCAAAGTGGTTTAGGGCCTAAACATAAATTTTAGGCTGTGCGATCATCAGTCATTGAACTATTTCCATGTATGTAGGGTGTTAACTTAAACGATTTACATTACCTTCACTTTCGGTTCACTTCCGATCCCAGCGGCCGATGCGACTGACGCGTGGTTCTGTCATGTTTTCATAGTAACTATCGGCCGTCGGCCGCGAGCTTACTATGAAAACTTATGGCATATATGACAGAACCACGCGTCATATGCCATACGTTTTCATAGTAAGCTCGCTGCATACAAACGTACTATGGTAAACTCCATAGAAGCATAGAGATTTGTTTCTAGATTGTTACTGCAAAATTTCATTGACTTTAGTTGGTTAGTATTGAAAATATCACCATAGTACCTACGTTTGTATGGAGCGCGCTCCGAATAAGCGGAGTGACTCCGCGCGAGGAATATTGTGCAATTCGCTTGGTTGATTTTACACATCTCTGCTGTGGTGCTTCAAATCATATAATTGACAACAGTCAACCACTATGAATACTACATCAGTGGTGGTGGATTTGAACGAACAAATCCGCGTAAAAAAGCTAGTCGCTATGAAAAATATTGGAATTCACAACAAGTTTTAAAAATTTAACATTCTACGCGTCTCTTCAAACTTTCATCGGTGGATTATTTAAATCCAGAGATTATCGCCTTCCCCATTTATTAGGATCCCTATCTCATCCGGGATCAATGATGGACTCAGAAAAGGTGGAATTTGAGAAGATAGCGGCCCTTGTAAATGATGCTAATATTTTGTGATTGAAATTTACATAAATTGCGAGTTGTTTGCGATTTGTGAGGACTTGAACATTGATATTGCGATTAGACATTTTATTTCTGATAGAAGTCGGTATTTTGATTCGTCGTTCCCGGAGTGCTATTTTTGAATCTACACATCCCAATTCGTATACGCAAATGTCAAAATAACTATGGAGTTTATGCATAATTCGTATACGAATTTTATGGAGTGCGATTCAAAAATTTAGCATTTCAGACCGACTGAAATTTTTAAACGTTTTTTTATAACGTCGCTGTGTAGTGAAAGCCGCTTAAAGAACAAATCCTGTGTTGTTTAATCATATACTCACGACTATACTCCCCGAGGGGGTAGTCAGAGATATTCTGAAAACTCGGAACATCAACAACTGTGAGTTATGGTGTCTACACACCAAACCGGGCGACCAGCAGCGACAGCCCAAAGATACAAATTAGAATGTTGTAGACGGCGGCAGTACGAACTGTGTAGACGGCTGTCGGTGGAATATGTCAGTGGGTTTGGTGTGTAGACACCATTGCATTTTAACACATTCGTGGAAACAAATACCATACCATTTGAAATCGTCTACCTTTCTGTGACACGGATGGTATAGCAGATGCAGCAATCGGTGACATACTACCGTGCACTGAGCATGCAATATGACAGAACTGCTACAGCAGTCGACTGCAATCACTATAACATTTTAACGTGTAGGTACTGATGATATAATATGACAGAAGCTGCTATAGTAGCCCCAAATTTTCCTTACAAAATATTAGTATAGAACTTGGGTGACTTAGTGACCACGAACTTGTTGAGTTTCTGCCCAACCGAAAGGGAATAAGGTCGTGATTTTATGTAAGTATGTAACTAATACTAATAACAGAGGAACAACTAGGGATTGCAATCCGGTTTTCCGGATCCGGTAATCCGGCGGATCCGGCACCATTTAAGGCCTACCGGATCCGGCACTAGCTAGCCGGATCCGGTCCGGATCCGGTAAATGTCTTGAAAATCGAATAAAACCGCTTTTTTAATGAAAATTCTCGCGTTGGACGTCGCTTACGACGTTATTGAGTCACCTGCTACGACAATCCGCACCTACACGTACATTTAAAATAGAAATTTGTCCTAGGTATGGAGTTTTTTCTTTCCTACCATATTAAAATGTCATTATAGAAATGACAGCAGAAAAGTTTTATTTTGTTATCCTGTTAAAAGTAGGTACTTATATACAAATTAACAGTAGGTATAGAAGTACATACCTGTCTCAGTCTGACAAAAGAAAAATAACCATAAATGTGAAAAGTGTGGATGTTAGGCGGTCTCACTTTATGTTAGTCAATGCTTTGATGCCTAGAAAATGTTTTTTTCGCATTATTAATACGATAGAAACGATCACTTCGTAACAATAATAATTTTTTTCACAGTTGCTAGAAACACCTTTATTGTTTTACAGTTGATTTTAAAATGAAAACGCAAATGATTATGGACATTACCAATCCGGTCGGATCCGGCGGATCCGGCCGGATCGATGAAAATCCGGTCGGATCCGGCCGGATTGAAAATTGCACCGGATTGCAATCCCTAGGAACAACGCAAAATAACTTCAAAGAGAGGAAAAATGTCACACAAAGCTGCAAATATTTTAGTGAACTGTGAACTCGAAGCAACTATCAAATAGCACAGTTTCAATACAACGGTTAAAAATGGTGTCCCACAGTTGTAGTTACGTTTGTACTCCAATATTACTGTATGTGCTCCTATTTGCGGCTGCAATTCTCGGTGCAGGAATTCCATTCACGCATCGATTGTTTAGGAGCTGGGTTACTTTTTGACTATTGTCGGAGTAAAGGGACGTAACATTTGCTTTTAGATGGAATGGTATCTTTTACGTACGTTTCTCTATGCTACCTTTTTATTTCTTTACTATTTGGTCACAAGTAACGGCTGTGATAGCATTAGAAAGAAATGTAGAAAGTTATCATTTCCATTTGTTACCCGACTGCGACAGAAGGAGGGTTATGTTTTTCGAGCGTATGTATGTATGTATGTATGTATGTATGTATGTATGTTTGTATTGTAGCAACACCTCTTTGGTGAGGAGTTGTTTATGGCGAGAGCCGATGATTATGTCTCATTGACGCGACAGATTTGTGATGTCGATTCATGTAACTTATAAGCAGTTTATGTTTTATTAAGTATTATCGTAGCTGTCCAAGTGCATTATACGATATCGGGAGAAAGAATCAATTGTCCTTTCATTGCCACGCCAACGTTCCCATAGTGGTGATCCCAGAGTGTGAAGAATGAGAAATCGCTCCAGATAGTATTTTGTTTTTCTTCTCGCTGCTCATTTCGTAACCCTCGGCAGAAGACTTCTTCGGTGACAGAGATTGATTTTAAACCAGCTTGGCATCAACTTGAATGAGCTGTTGAACATTTTTGGCCGTACCAACCAGGGGCGGTCATTTTTGCACGACCAATCTTGCACAGAAAATTTTGCATGGGACCTGACGTCAGCCGCGGGACACATTGTTTCTCCAGCATCAGTGCAGTTACTGCGCGACGCGTAACGTTTAATTTTTTATAATATATTTTTGTTGTTGTTTAGTTGTGTTACCTATTTAAGTTGGCTGCCTGAATGTTACTATAAGTCGATTTAATTATTTTGTAATTACGCTTTATGAACTGTTAACTTACGAATATTTAGGTATGCGTACGAAAGCTTAGTTTTAGATGTCATAACTGTATAACTTGTTGTCGATTCAGCCCTATTTAATTTCAATTTATTGTTATTCTTGTATTCTTTCAACATGGCTGAGAGCGTTGAACATTTTAAAGAGCTTTTGCAGACAATGTTAGAGCAGAATCAGGCTTTGCACCAGCAAAATTCGCTCCTACAAGAGCAAACAAAAAATTTAAACACCACCCCTTCCTCTGCTACGCCGTCTGTTTCTAAAGTGGCTGTAAAACTTCCCACATTTTGGGCGGACAAACCGGCCGTGTGGTTTGCCCAGGCGGAGGCTCAGTTCGAAATCTCTGGAATTTCAACTGAATCAACTAAGTATAATTACGTGATTGCTCAGTTGGATTCGAGGGTGGCGGCAGAGGTTCAGGATATTATAATAAACCCACCTGACGCAATTTTCCGGTACAGCAAGCTCAAAGAAGAGTTAGTCAAAAGGCTATCTATCTCTGAAGAACAGCGGAGAAGACAGCTTATTTCTGATGAAGAGCTGGGCGATCGGCGCCCTTCCCAATTTCTGCGACCCTGCGCTCGCTTGCAGGCAGCACGTTGTCGGATGAAAACATCATTAGGCAACTCTGGCTTCGCCGAATGCCGTCCCATATTCAGGCGGTCCTCGCAGCTCAGGCTGAGCTGCCGGTGGATAAGGTCGCTGAGATCGCAGACAAAATTATGGAGGTATCTCCTTCCTCCACATCGAATTTTTTCCATGCTACCGCGGGCCCACCCGATCAGTTTAAAAATATTAAGGAGCAACTCAGTGATCTCTCGAATCAGGTTTCAGCCGTGAACAGACGCCAAAGACCTGATTCCAGAACCAGATCTCGATCTAATTCCAGGTCTGGACGCCAAGTTCCTCCAAATCCGAAGGCTGGCGAGGCGGTCGGAGTTTGTTGGTACCATCGAAATTTTCAGTCGAACGCATTTAAATGTACCAAACCCTGCTCTTGGGTTGCACCGACGGAAAACCCTCCCAGCAGTCAATGATGGCGGCGACTGACTGCTCACTTTCCAGCCGTCGATTGTTTGTGACAGATAAAAGCTCCAAGTTTCAATTTTTACTTGATACAGGGTCGGACTTGTGTTGTTTTCCACGACGATTGTTGAATGATCGTCGCCAAGCTACCGATTTCGACCTGAGTGCTGCTAACGGGAGTAGCATCAAAACTTACGGAAGCCTATCACTGACGCTTAACCTCGGTTTAAGGCGGGATTTCACGTGGAATTTCATAGTAGCAGATGTCAGCACCGCGATAATTGGTTCAGATTTTCTCGCCTATTACCATTTGCTTCCCGACTGTCGGAATAGACTCCTTGTCGACGGTAGCACTGGTTTATCTGCTCCAGTGCAGGTAGCGAAAAACTTACAACTCAGTATCAAGGTAATTTCCGCAGCTCCTCCTTTTTCTAAGTTGCTCGCCGAGTTCCCAGATATTACTCGGCCCCCTGGCATTCATAAACAACCCAAGCATCATACGGTGCACTACATCAATACTACTGATGGGCCCCCTGTGTCATGTCGACCACGACGCCTGGGCCCCCAGAAGCTTGCCGCTGCTCAGAAGGAATTCTCAGACATGTTGAAGTGCGGAACGGCGAGGCCTTCTAAGAGCCCTTGGTCCTCACCATTACATATGGTTCCCAAGCGTGACTCCAGCTGGCGCCCTTGCGGGGATTTCCGCGCCCTTAACGCACGAACCGTACCAGACCGCTATCCTGTGCGCCACATTGGTGACTTTAACCAACGAATTTCAGGCTCAACCATATTCAGCACCTTAGATCTTGTTAAGGCTTATCAGCAAATACCAGTTTTCGAACGAGATATTTGCAAGACTGCTATCACAACTCCATTCGGCCTTTTCGAATTTCCGTATATGACATTTGGTCTACGCAACGCGGGACAGACGTTTCAACGTTTCATCGATGAGGTTGTTTGGGACTTGGATTTTTGTTTTGCTTATGTCGATGACATTTTAATTTTTTCACGCGATGCCACCGAACACGTTCGACATCTGCGCACTCTTTTTCAACGTCTGCAAGACTATGGTGTCGTGTTGAACACGGCGAAATGCAAGTTCGGCCAGCCTGAAGTTATTTTCTTGGGACATCTTCTGAGTGCGGCAGGTATTCAACCTCCCCCGGAGCGTATTACGGCTCTACGGGAGTTTCCTATTCCCAAATCGATTCAAGGGGTGCGGCGTTTTCTTGGAATGATTAACTATTACCGTCGGTTTGTACCTCACGCGGCATCGCTCCAAGCGCCATTAATCGACGCCCTAGCAGCGACCAAGGATAAAGGCGCGAAGCCGTTTCCATGGACACCCAAGCTGACAGAATGTTTCGAAGCGTGTAAAGAAGGCCTTTCCACTGCTACCCAGTTGGCACACCCAGTGGCTGATGCTCCCCTTGGTTTATTTACGGATGCTTCGAGCGTTCAAATCGGTGCTTGCCTCCAACAAAAAGTGGGTGAAACGTGGCAACCCATCGCATTTTTTAGTAAGAAACTGGCTGCTAAGCAGGTGGAATGGCCAGCGTATTATAGATAACTTTTGGCGGTTTATGAGAGCGTTCAGCATTTTCGGCACATTCTTGAAGTCCAGCATTTTACGATATATACCGACCACAAACCCCTTATATACGCCTTCAAACAGCGCCGTGAAAAGTTACCGCCTTCCCAGTTGAACCAGCTGGGTTTCATTAGCCAGTTTACGACGGACATTGAATATATACCGGGCGCTGAAAACGTTGTAGCCGATTCTTTTTCACGGATTGACACCATATCGCTAGAGGAAGACTATGCAGCCCTCGCTCTATCTCAAGGGTCGGATGACGAGCTTCGAAAAGTTCGATCCGGCACATCGCTACGACTCGAACAAGTTATCGTTCCTGGAACCCAAACGTCGCTGACTTGCGACACATCTACAGGGAAACCTCGACCATACTTAACCCCTCCTTTTCGTCGAGCTTTTTTTAATAAACTACATAATCTCAGTCACCCTGGCGCACGAGCAACCGCACGTTTGGTGTCTGATCGTTTTGTTTGGCCTTCCATGCAAAAAGACTGTCATGCCTGGGTCCGTTCCTGCATTCCTTGTCAGAAGAGCAAGGTCAGTAGGCATGTCTCGTCGCCTCTGGGCCATTTTGGTAATCCATCTGCACGTTTAAGACATGTCCACCTGGATATCATTGGCCCCCTTCCTCCTTGTGGTGGTTTTAATTACTGTTTAACTGCCGTCGATCGTTATACGCGATGGCCAGAGGTTTGGCCAATGATAGGAATCACAGCTGAGGAGGTGGCAGACACGTTTATATCGGGTTGGATTTTACGTTTCGGCGTTCCCGCTGTGGTAACTACTGACCAAGGTCGCCAATTTGAATCCGTACTTTTTACCAGTCTCATGCGTTACTGCGCAATTCAAAAGAATAGGACCACTAGCTATCACCCTTGCGCAAACGGCATGGTAGAACGCCTACATAGGCAACTAAAGGCCGCGCTGACATGTCACGGAGACGGCTGGCTGTCAGCGCTGCCACTGGTGCTTCTGGGAATTAGGACAGCTCTGAAGGGTGACCTAAAAACCACATCAGCCGAGCTGTTATACGGAGAGTCTCTTCGGCTCCCTGGCGAGATGCTGTGTTCGCCTATGTTGTGTCAAGAGCCCCCTTCAGAGTACGTCAAACGGTTGCAAAATAAGATGTCGTTGATGCGGCCTATCCCAGCTTCACGGCACAGTCAAGTAGGTTCCTTCGTTTTCAAGGATCTATCAACATCGTCTCATGTTTTTCTACGGGACGATGCTGTCCGTCGACCTCTGCAACCCACTTATACGGGTTCATATGCTGTAGTTAAGAGAGGTGACAAAAATTTCACTCTTGACATCCACGGAAAAGAGGTAAATGTCAGTGTGGATCGTCTTAAACCGGCGTATGCCCAGTTAGATGGCAACCCTACGGGTGGTTCCTCACCGCGAGTAGCTGTGAAATCACCCCCTGTAACTTTGCCGCCGCCTTTGCTACCAGCCTCTTCGACAGCAACACCGCCTTCAAGTACCCCTCCCTCAACAACGCAATCAGGTTCAGAACCGCCTGGCTACACCACACGGTCTGGACGAAGGGTTCGTTTTAAAATACCTTTTGATTTGTAATACATACTATTGTTTATATTTAGTTTGTTTTGTCAGTTAGTGTTCCTTACTCCGTGGGGGGGTGGTGTAGCAACACCTCTTTGGTGAGGAGTTGTTTATGGCGAGAGCCGATGATTATGTCTCATTGACGCGACAGATTTGTGATGTCGATTCATGTAACTTATAAGCAGTTTATGTTTTATTAAGTATTATCGTAGCTATCCAAGTGCATTATACGATATCGGGAGAAAGAATCAATTGTCCTTTCATTGCCACGCCAACGTTCCCATAGTATGTCTATTTCTTTGGCACGCGCTACAGCCTAAACGGCTTGATGGATTTTAACGTATGAGGTGTCGTTAGATTCGTAAAAATCGTGAGAGTGTCATATGGTACATTATTTTAATATGGCGTATGCGAATTAAAAAAGAGAGGGGGGAGAATCCAATTTTTTTCGTAAAAAAATACAATATGGGTATCAAATGAAAGCTGGTGAAGAGCAGATTCCAAATATATATATATATTATAGTATTTTTATGCAACCATTTTGACACAAGACTAAAAAGTATGAAATAAACTAAATTATTTAGAAAAACAAAAAACCCGACTGCATAAAAAACTATTAACTGAAAAGATAAAAACAAGCTCCTTAAATCAGCTATAATAACTTTGTTTGAGCAAATTAATACAATTTGAATGTTATTACTTATTAGGTAGGTAGGTATTGCAGGCGGGGACAAACCAATAACCAACAAATAGGTCATTTTTCTTTGTCCCCGTTTGCGATACCTACCTACCTAATAAGTAATAACATTCAAATTGTATTAATTTGCTCAAACAAAGTTATTATAGCTGATTTAAGGAGCTTGTTTTTATCTTTTCAGTTAATAGTTTTTTATGCAGTCGGGTTTTTTTCCTTAATGTATAAATTCTAATAAAAATCTTTATTGCATCAAAAGAAAATAAATACATAAAAGAATTGTAGCCCTGACAGTCCTATCATGCTCGCCTGAAGCTTGGTAAAATAGGCTTGTAGTGATCACTGTTTCAGACTAGCTGTTGCTCGCGACTCCGTCTGTGTGGCCCTTAAAAAAGGACTTATCTTATGTGTTAATCCATTCTATCTGCGTGCCAAATTTGATCCGAATCCCTTCAGCCGTTTATGCGTGATTGAGTGGCAAACATCCAAACATCTAAACATCAAAACTTTGACATTTACTTATAATATTAGTGAGATAGGGAATGTATTCATAAGGCCAGGAATCATGTTTAGGTTTATCCTAACTAAATTTTTTTATTTTATTTTGATGAAATTTTTCATTTTTTTTTCATTTTTATTTATACATTTGAAAAGTTTATGGGAGACCTTTGCCCAGCAGTGGGACAAAACAGGTTAAAAGAAGTATTCATTAAGGAAACAACGAATGGAAATGATAACTTTCCTATTTTCTTTCTGATGATATCACAGCCGTTGCCATTACTAAACTGAAACAAATTATAACGACACAAATGTCGCTGATGTACGGTAGTATTTCGTTTTAGATGAAGCATAATGGTTAGTTAATAATTGGTTAGTATTGAAAATATCACCATAGTACGTTTGTATGGAGCGCGCTCCGAATAATATATACCCTTAACACTATAACGGTAGGCAGTAGCATAAGTAAATTACGGCTAATTGTGACGGCCCGACAGCACAGTCTGTAGTGAACCTGCCTGCTGTGCCGGGGGTCGCGGGTTCGAATCCCGTAAGGGACAAATATTTGTATGACGAATATGAATATTTGTACCCGAGTCATGGATGTTTGTATCTATATATGTATCCTATATCGTTGTCTAGTTATCATAATACAAGTCCAGGCTAGATTCTGGAACTTTAAATGTGACTAGATAATTTGTGTGACACTGTCCAAGATATTTATTTATAATGAAATAATTATTATCGATGTTATAAAATAAATACCCCAACTCTTAAACTATACGAATCGCGCGACCCCTTGTGGATTAATATTGCAAAGGCCCCGCAGGTGGCGTGCCGAGCCAAATTGAAAATTGCTCCGACACAACCGCCAGGCGCTTCCGAGCTACAGCGAGCGTTGATACAAACATGTCGCAATCACTGGCAGTGCAGCGCAATAACCGTGATTCTGTTGTTTTGCTTGTATTTTAATTGATATTGGGAAGATTACAATACAGGCATCGATATGGATAAAAAGAAACAGAGGAACTGTTTCTATTTCCCCAGCGCACTGAAAAATATTGTGTTTTTTCCTGTGTGTATTAGTAAAGTTGTACTGATTGGAAGTACATTTTAATTTCGTAGGGGAGACGAGGATGGGCCTTAGGCTAGGACCTTTCTTCGTCTGGTAAATTTATCCTTATTATTATAAGTAGGTTGTCGAAAAAGTTTTGGTGTGCAATAAAGTTTATAAAGTAGGTGAGTAGGTACTTACCTGTTATATTATTGTTTATTGATTACTTAATTCAAATTGAAATCAAATTAATAATTTTCCCACTTTATTTATCTCGGGTCAGAATTAATCTCCACGTCTATTAAATAAACAATTTATTTCTATACTCATAATCTAGAACTATCTTTATCATTTGTTACCAAGACAATGTCTCTGTTATCTTTCGACTTGACTCCTAAAGCTTCGGCCTGGCGGACATTGTCCGGCAAAGGATCCGCAATATTTGGCACGAAGAACGTCGCAAAACACGCCAGTAGTGATACAGAACCAAATACTAAGGAAGGAAGACCTGGCCAGTACACCATCTGCAACAGAAAGTTATGTTTTAAAAGTCTAAATAAATGTTATTCCAAAGAAGTAAAAAATTTAATCAGGTACACGCCTACATTTATGGCAGAATAACGCATACCGTAGCATAATTATGCTTACGGCTATATTCCCCGAGGGGGTATTCAGAGATATACTGAAAACTCAGAACATCCACGTTTCACACTAGTAGGTACCGAAACTCTGTCCAGTGTAACGGGGAGTCAGCCCGTCGCGTCGCCACTTGTAATGGACAGTGGGTACAATACATGCCTCGAAATTGAAGCATGTAGGTTTCCTCACGATGTTATCCTTCACAGAAAAGCCAGTAGTGGTGTTACAAATCGTACATAAATTCCGAAAAACTCATTGGTACGAGTCGACCTGGACGGGGATCCAAACATCGCCTCCTGCACGGCAGGCAAGGTTACTCGTCACGGACCACCACAGCTTTTTTTGGCAGAATAACTATAATTATTTTAAGTTACAATCGAAGAGGTCACCAACATTTTGAAGCTGAAGCTGGTCGAGTGGTTTAAACAATTTTCTATGTGACTGAACTTCAAAAGGTATTTTTACGAAAGACTTCAAAGGTTATAATTTTTTAACCTTTGATCAAGTGGAAAACAGTTAAGTTTTTGTTTGATGTTGAACCTTCTGGATTTAAAAGTTCTAATTTTTTTTATTAAATGGCGTTTCCTTGTTAGATTTCGCCAGTAGTGTCAAGTGTTGAAGTTATATTTATTAGATATTGTACGGTAATAGGATATGGCGATCTCAAAGCCCCGTTTTTTAACAAAAAAAACACACTCGAAACCGCCATAAAACGGCGGAGCCACGTGGCCAATAAAATCGCAAGCCGACGAAACGTCTACTTGTTACCCCCTTAGCCACGAGACTCCTCGATTTAAAAGTTGTTTGGTTTTGCTTTGACCCTTTGACGTTGTTCAGTACCCTAAGCTATACCTGGTTACCACTCTTGACTAGTTTTATTAGATCGGTTCGAGATCAGTAGAGGAATTACGTGATTGTAATAAAAATTAATTAGAATAAATCTTACCAACAAAGGAGTCTGTGGTGCTATAATAGATCCAATCCTACCTAAAGATGAACATAGCGCGTGCATAGAATTCCTCGTATACGTCGGGAATAGTTCAGAAGTGAATACGTATGTGATGTTGAAGTATGCTGAGGACATGAACTTGCCGGCCATGTAGAGAACCACCGACAACCAGGGTAGGTCTGAAATAAAGTAACAGTTCAACTAAAACAGTTTATAAGGGTATAATACCGTTGGGGCGCTCTATACAAACCTGGTCTGGATATATTTTCAATAACAACCAATTAAAGTCAATGCATTTTTTCAGAAACAATCTAGAAACGAATCTCTATGTTCGTATGGAGTCAGATTTTCTTTAAAAACAAAGTTTTAATGCTAGGATTAATTTAAGATTTGTATGGAAATCTTTGAGGCACTGTAACTTTAAAACTGTACATTTTCACAACGAAAATCTGACTCTATACAAGCATAGAGATTTGTTTCTAATTTGTTTCTGCAAAAGTTCATTGATTTTCATTGGTTAATATCACAGATTATATTATACTATACAGTACAGATGCCCAACGTCAAACAATGGAACGCGACTGCCGTAACGCGGGCAGTCTTCGGGCAAAGTAAATTGCTTGATTTTCCGAGGCTCACGAGATTTTTTTGTAGTCAGATCATGTATTTTTAGTAACAATTTACACTTTTACGTAAACATTAATTACAAATCGATACCATAACGCCATATATTGCCATTTTTTAAACAAAAATTTCATTTGTATGAGATGGGACACCATGGTTAATATTGAAAATATCACCATAGTACGTTTGTATGGAGCGCGCCAACGGTAATATACCCTTAAGGTCACTGACATATACTCTAGCGATAGACAGGCCCTTTCATAGAAGCAACATGTTCCACTTGAATGCGGTGGGCGCACCGCATTGATGTTCCTGAGTTCACAATCGTCACTATGGCAACGACAGACCGCAATGTGTCATTTTGTGTTGTTTAGTGTGACATGTTGTTTGTTTGAATGAGCTTGTCTATCGCTAAAGTATATGTCAGTGCTTAAGGTATTAGAACTCTCAGAAAACTCAAAATGAAATAAGTAGGTATCCATACATTTTCAGGGATCCCTGAATATTTGGCAAGTGATCCAAAAGACTACAATTAATTAATTATCTTTGCTTTTCTGCCAGATGACGAAGGAAATATTATTCATTTAAAATGTTAGGTTATGGTAGTAACACTAATATCATTGTGCGAAAGACTTTATCATTAGTACGAGACGCGTCACAATATTTCATCTTGTAACCTTAAATAGTAATAGTAATATTAATTTGCCAGCTAAAGATACATTGCATATTATTACTACGAGAAGGAACGAAATAGTACTTATATTGCTATAACCGCACGCTAAACGTTCGTTGGTAAAGAAAGCTAACATTTGATTAATAATAAAAACATTACTTACTTGTAGGCACAAATGGCTGAATGAAACACAAAACAGCCGCCAGGAAGAAACTTGCTATCAACGGAATCTTTCTCTTGAAGTTAATCAATAAGTACCCTGTTAACATTAAGCCTGGCATGTCCACCACTGATATTATCCCATAGTTCAAATATCTATTGCCTTGCAATGATACAGAGTTGATCGCCATTCCGTAATTAACAAACGTCGATGCTGTCCACCAACTCAAGCAAATAAAGAATCTTTGCAATAAAGATCTTGACGAAAACGTACTCTTTATCAAATCTAGGAATTTCACCTTCTTGCTTTCCTCGCAAATCAATTTGTCTAATAGATTTTGATCAAGTTTAACTTTATTCCTATCAGCCATCTTATTTATAATAGTTACAGCTCGTTCCTTCTTTCCTTTGCTGAGTAGCCATCTTGGGCTTTCGTCTAATACGAATGCGTATAGAGAGAAAAGTAAAGCAGGAGTATAGAGGACTCTTAACAGTGTCTTCCAGTAAGGGAAAATCCAAGCAGAGAGTGACAGGAGTATTCCACCGAGTGGATAGCCGACATAGCAAAACGTATGGAACATCAGACGTTGTTCATTTGCTATAATTTCTATACCTGTAATTAGGACAGTTTTCATGGTAATTATTTGAAGTGCAATAATAAATAAATAAATAAACTAGGTACATCGAAAATTTAATTTAGAACATTCATCATCATCATATCAGTCGATAGATGACCACTGCTGGGCATATGCGTCCTTCACCGATCGACACAACGACCGGTCCTTCGCCATAACGCCACCCTCATCCAACGGGTTCCCGCCGCCTTCACCAGGTACCCTACCCTCGCTGCACTTTCCGGTAGGCGGACGTCAACATGCCACTCCGTCGAAGATACGATACCTATATTTTTTTTCAGAAATAATGATGCGGCATGATGCTAATATTTACAAATGTTCTTTTTTGTGTTTGCGTGCGACTGTTTAGGTACAATCAGGCCGGTCGTGAGTGTGAGTTGGTAAGGTACCTACTTAACATAAAAAGAGGTGAACATATATCGCCTATAACAGGTTCCAGGAACTCCAGCGCCACGTACATCCAGTACCAAGGGGTGAAGCTCTTTGCTACGCCCAGTACACCACCGAGCACGCCGGTTACTACTACTAATCTCTTTCTTCCAAACCTGGAATTAAGAAAGACGAAAATGTAGGTACCTGTTAAGTGTGACTTGGTTAACTAGAAGGGGGTTTTATTGTTATCATGTTCAATTTGTATGTGTCCACATCGACAGCACAGGTAGGCAGTCTAGAATAAATGGACAGGTAGTTCAGCAGAGGCAGTGGAATGTCGGAAAATTCAATTAAATAATACACACTAAGAATATTATCATATCCGCCGGACGTCCACTGCTGGATCGCCATAACGATCGGTCCTGCGCTGCCCTCATCTAGCGGGTTCCCGCTCGCCGGTTCAACTTGTGGGAGCCTACCACGCTACTCTTCCCGGTACGCGGTTTGCCACTTGAGAAGTCTTCCGCCCCATCGGCCATCGGTTCTGCGACTAATGTGCCCCGCCCAATGCCACTTTTGTTTAGCAATTCCTAGGCTCACCATGAGTTTTTAGCCGTACTTTACAACTGTAGTTACGTCACCAATTTTGTATTAAATTTCGCACAGCGGTCCTAGTGGTTACATTGAGAACTAATTTCTTCCATACGAAATTGGCGACGTAACTACTGTAGTAAAGTACAGTGAAAACTCATGGTAGGACCTCTGGTTCTTCTGCGATTCTCTACTACTAAGATCATAAGCAGCAAAAATACAGAGTAAAAAAAAACAAGAGGCACTACTTACAGTAGAATTTGTTACAGTAACGCCAAATATAGTATTATCATAATATGAATTGTACAAGTTGTTCATACCGTGACATTTTATAAGTATATTGTTTACTTTAACAATACTTCACAGAAAATTTAACAATGGAAATATTTTGTAACTAGCGTGTTAAAAAAATAGGACGTCATTTATAATTTATAAGGCCCATACACTGACATTTTTAGACTTGTAGTAAGGTGTAATTAGAACCATTTGCATGTTTAAGGTTCCCTTTCTACCCCATTAAAACATAGAAATTTCCGGATTTCCAGGTCCATTGTAAGCCACACACTGTCTTAAGGCGTATCTGCCCTGGACCACGACTCTCCATACTAATCGATGCGAACGAGCGCGTGGCCCCGGTCAGAATTTAGCTGTTTTCTTTGAAAAATTTGATGATTTTTTATTAATTTCTAAAAAGTAAGAAAACCACATCATTCTAAATTGTATTGTGAACAATATTGTAAATTTTCATTTTCTTCCGATTCTTCCGAGAGTAAAATGGTTACAACTGGAAAAAAAAGGGGTGACTTTAGAGTCCCATTTCTTCGGTTTTATTCATTAAAATTGATTTCTAGAAAAAACACATCACTTCTCATATCCTGTAGATGGTTCAGCTTATTTTTCAGCTCAAAAAATGCCATAGTTAATGAATAAAATGGTTACAAAGTTACCCAAAACCGGCAGGTAGTTAAGTGTTGTACCGGTGGCATAGGTATACCTATTTTATTTATTGACAGTACCTGTCAGACAAAGGTCCCACGAAGAGTAGTCCAACCATGTAACCGAAACTGTGTACGGTGCCCATCAGCGTCCTCTTCCAGTCCTGACATGCTAGATCGAACTAATAGAGAAATAACAATTATTATTCAAAAAGGTTTTCATAGAAAGTAGAGGAAAGAAGTAAATAGAGGAAAGAATCTGGGATATGCAAACGGGATTTTGGAAGGCATACGAACCAAGTTTTTTTTTCTCCACGGGGCGTTTTGCCGAAAAGATTTCGGCTAGAAACGAAACAGTCATAATTTCGCAGATTCGGAGAATGCTTTTAATGCAGGCACTGAAATCTCTATATTGTCGACTTAGAGATTCTAAATGGTCTAAGAAAGTCGAGGACAAACAAACTGCAGGGCACAGGCACAGGCCTATCTTCATGGAGGGTGTTCGTCCACCACGCGGGGTCCAATGCGGGGGACGCTATGCTATTATAGTACACGGGTACCGTACCGGCACCGGTATATATTATAGTAGGTATATTGTTTAATTCGAGTAAAGTTTTTAGTCATTTTGCGATTTAAAGTCGACTTACCTCAGCAACAAAACTATTAGGGTTGTCATAAATCCATTCGCTGCAAACTTGTGACGAGTTATTTGGATTGGAGCATGTTCCGTTTGGGAAACCCTCATCTTTGCATCTGGAACAAATGTTAAGAAGATTCAGAAGGATGAAATGCAATACCTATGAGCGTAAAAGTATTAATAATATATATGATGATGAGATGTGCATGAATGTGTCGTGAGTCACGACAATCTCATCATCGTGAGCGCACAAGCACGTAAAACTTTTGATACTTAATTACAAAGGACCAAGTTTTCAATGGTTACGGATATACCTGCGCAGTTGACTATTATTAAAACCGCGCGAACCAATCACGATACTCTACGGTTACCGGCATAAATGATCTGCTTCTATTGTCGATTGATTTCGAGCCTGACGCATGACCGACGCTATCTACATTCGGGTATTATGCGTATGGCAATAAATTTTCCAATTTAACAGAGTAGCTTAAGTAAGGTTGATTATAATTATAAAATGGTTTAGTACCGTCGGTCGGGCAATGTTAGTCCCTGTCTGCGCGAACGAAGATTGACGAGCGGAATTATTTTCTTGGTTACGTACTGTACCTACTCATGTAATGATCGGACAAATATGTACCTATACTAGTCCAATCATTTTAGAGTTTCCTTGTATGGACACCCCTAACAATAATTCCTCTATCGCTGAAACTTTGCAGTATGATAAAGTAAAGTATACAGATTACGGTTGACAAATAATCTAGGTCCGGAAAAAACGAAACCTAGATTATTTGTCAACTGTAATCTGTATACTTTACTTTATCACACTGCAAAGTTTCAGCGATAGAGGAATTACTGTCAGGGTCAAACCCTAAAATGATTGGACTATACGGTTGGAAAAGTGACCTTATCTCTAAATTAGCATTTCAGCCCGCCTATCCTCTTAAGGGGACGGGATTCGAAATAGCACAACATGTATGTAACATGACTGTTTATAATCAATAATAGTTGAAATTCCAACTGTTGCCCTGATAAACCAACATCTTTCAAATTAATTTTATTATCTCTTTGACCACAGGACCGGTTGAATACTTCTAGAGTGCAACTTTAAAGTGTCTTTAAAATCATCGAAATTAAGCTTAAAAGATCATATTGTACACTTTTAAATGATGGATTGATTGAACTTACCTATATCCCACTTCTTCAATAACAAACACATATTGATGACTATAAATGCTATTACTCATATACCCAAGTATAATTAAAACCATAGACACCACATTATATCTTCCAAAAATGCTTAATTTTATTAACACATCATCCAACGCTACTGCGCTTTTATCTATCGCTTTTACCACAGTCATTTTGCCATTAATTTAAAACAATTTTTTTTGAAACGTTTATTTACTTTTAGTATTTTAAAAGTACATAATATCCAACTGACTGAACCGATAAGGTCTAGATGTGGCAAAGAAATAAATAAAAATGTATCTCGTCGTGGTCCGCAGCAGATTGTCTGTGGCATTGACAGTTTAGGAGCGCTCACACAGTTATTGTTTTTATTTTGCTTATTATAATTTTTGTACTTAACTGTAAAGAACATGCATAAATTGCATAATCTTTACGCCACAACAGGTTCGATTACACTACCCAATTCGTCAAATCCGATTTAGCATACATTTCTTGCTTTGATCTCTTTATTTTTTAACCGACTTCAACAAAAGGAGGAGGTTCTCAATTCGACCCGTATGTTCGCTTTATCCTCTCAAAAACGGCTTTTGCATTCGGATATTGAACAGCAAAAATACTCTTTCTGAGATGGGAGGATGAAAAAAAAATTGACAGATCTTATTAAAGAAATATTTATTTCTACTTTGACTCATAATCTTGAACTATCTTTATCATTTGCTACTACTCGTAAGACAATATTATTTTTGTTTTCCTTTGGTTTGACTCCTAAAGCTTCGGCCTGGCGGACATTGTCCGGCAAAGAATCCGCTACATCTGGTACGAAGAACGTCGCAAAACCCGCCAGAAGTGATGCAGAACCAAATACTAGAGAAGGGAGACCTGGCCAGTACACCATCTGAAAAAAAAAGTTACGGTTTGAACTTAACTTTGAGGATGCTAGGACTGCCTTGCCACCAGAATGGAAAGAGACATTTTATTCAGCTACGCCTACCTATTTTAATTGAATAAATAAAAAATATGGATAAAAAATAAAGCTTCTTCTTCCTGCCCTTATCCCATTATTTGGGGTAGGCGCAATATGTCGTTTTTATGTTTAATTTTTTTTTGTATTAATGTTTTATTTCTCTGAACTTTCCGGCGTCATGCATGGTCACTTGGCCGGAAAGTTGATTTAGAAATAAAATAAAAAAAAGAAATGTAAAAAAAAATATGATTAGATTCGAATTAAGACAAAAGAAATGCATCCCATGAACGTAATTCTTCAGTAGTTTACAAACAACTCGAGAAATAATGAATATACCTTATACAAACGGTTTTAGAAATTTCCTTTCCTTAAATTTAACTATATTGTCCATTATCTACAGCAGCAGTAGAACCTAAAAGTTTGTCAAATGTAATTCATCTCTATCTAAAATCTCGACGATGAATAAAGAATATGGTCTAGTGGCTGAAACAATTTTCTATTTGACTGATCATCAAAACACAAAGGACTTTGCCCTTTCAAAGGTATTAATTTATTTACCTTTATTGTTTTATTTGTTAGATCGAGTGGAAATTATGTACAGTTTTGTTCCACCTTCTGGATTTAAAAGTTGTTTGGTTTTGCTTTGTCCCTTTGACTTTGTTACGTACCTAACGTTTAAAAATTATTTTACTAAACCTTTGATGTTCACTGAATGTGAAATGTTGGTTTAGAAAAATTACACACATTGCTTACTAAACATATTTTATACAATATACAGGGTCCAACTTAATATGCTGACACTTTTTTAAGGGGATGTTCAGAGCATCAAACTGAACAACTTTCTCTATGGGACCAACAATGAAATCGCGAAAAAAAAATCAGCTGTCCCATACATTTGGCTCGAGTAGGTTGGCAGTTTTGTATGGAACAGAAGATATTTTTTTCGCGATTTCGATGTTGGTCCCATAGAGAAAGTTGTTCAGTTTGACGGTCTGATCGTCCCCTTAAAAAAGTGTCAGCATATTAAGAAGGACCCTATATTGCATGAAATATATTTTTGTTTAAGCCAACTTTATGGCAAATACGGTATTTAATCTGTACACAGCGATTTTACAGTTATAAGAAGAAAAACCGGCCAAGTGCGAGTCGGGACTAGGACAATTAATGTTCCATACTGTCAGTTGGTTGTTGATAAAAACCACTATAATGTGACACTTGCTGTTTACGTCATTGGTTACATAGTAAGTAACTGAAGATCTTTTTACACTGGTGGTAGTTTTTTGGGTATAGAAATAACACTATCCAAGTGCCAACACCTGATAACTTTCCCGCCATCTATACGATATTTATTGTTTTTTTTTCAGATTTTAAATAGCTAAGATTATTTTTTGAAATAGAGGTGGGATCAGTAGTTTTTCTTAGTTTCGTAGAACCGTTTTAATATAAAAATTTGAATACCTATTTATAGACTCGCATTTTCATAAGCTTTCAATAGATTTTTTGTTTACCCTTTCTACCTCCCAAAATTGCCCCCTTATATAAAAATTATACTTTATTGACTTTTATGACATTGGATCACTAATTGATACATTTGTACTAAGTGAGAAAAATGCCTATGACGGACACAGACACCGAGCTTATTTATAAGTGTTGGTTTCGCCAATTTTGGTACGGAACAGTAACACTAAAAAGTAAGATTCTTACCAACAAAGGAGTCTGTGGTGCTATAATAGATCCGATTCTTCCTAAAGATGAACATAAAGCGTGCATTGAATTCCTCGTATACGTCGGGAATAGTTCAGAAGTGAAGATGTATGTGATGTTGAAGTATGCTGAGGTCATGAACTTGCCGGCCATGTAGAGAACCACCGACAGCCAGGGTAGGTCTGAAATTAAGAGCAACATTTTAATATATCGACAAAAATAATATATTTTTGGAACTACGTTATAGTTCAAGGTTCAGAACAATTAGAGTTTTCTTTGTCTTCGTTGTAGTAGGTATAAGTATAATAAAAATATGTGAAGTTTAATAAATTTGCGAAAGGTGAGGTTTCGTTTGCTGTGTTGAGCGGAAGCCTGGCTATCATAACGTAACACGTCATAATTTCAAGATGAAACTTTAAATTGTCATCATCAACAGCGTACCATCGTCCATTGCTGAACCAAAGGCACCGTATAAGAAAGAGTATCTAGTACTAAATACCAATCCCAATTTCCCAAATCTGGCCAATCTTGGCTGGCAATCTTGGCCTCTCCCAATTTCTGTGCCCAAGATGAGTCAGTGAGCCAGTGATTCTGACTTCAGCCTTTCGCATAAAGTCACTCCCCGCTACCTGTATAATTTACTCTTAAATATTGGTCACTAAAAGTGAGCTTTGTAACAACTGCAAGCTTAAAAAGTTTGTTGGTATTTGTAGTCAAGGTTCTAACTACCCCGAAAGACATGAAGGTTGTAAGTATAAAACTACACCACTTACTTGTAGGCACAAATGGCTGAATGAAACACAAAATAGCAGCCAGGAAGAAACTTGCTATCAACGGAATCTTCCTCTTGAAGTGAATCAATAAATAAGTTATTATCAATAGTCCTGGTATGTCTACCACTGATATTAACGCAAAGTTTAAATATTTATTTCCTTGCAAGGATACAGAGTTAATCGTCATTCCGTAATTAACAAACGTCGATGTTGTCCACCAACTCAAGCAAATAAAGAATCTTTGCAATAAAGATCTTGACGAGAATGTGCTCTTTATCAAATTTAAGAAGTTCACCTTCTTGTTTTCCTCGCAAATTAATTTGTCTAGTAGATTCTGATCTAGTTTAACTTTATTCGTGTCAGCCATCTTCTTTATAATAGTAACGGCTTCTTCTTTCTTTCCATTGCTGAGTAGCCATCTTGGGCTTTCGTCTAGTACAAATGCATATAGAAAGAAGAATAGTGCAGGAGTATAGATGACTCTTAACAATGTCTTCCAGTAAGGGAACAACCAGGCGGAGAGTGGCAGGAGCATTCCACCAAGTGTATAGCCGAAATTGCACAGCATTTGGAACATCAGACGTTGTTCATTTGCTATAATTTCTATACCTGTAATTAGACATTAGCTATCGTTAAATTGCATTCAGTAAATTATATCATACTATTATCTTTATCATTTATAATGAGGGATTTTCAGAAAGCCAATAAAAATGAAAAAGTAGTTCTTAATGGGGTTGACCAGAAAGGGGTGAGCGACCTTGCAGATAATAAAATACAAATAAAAAAGTAAGAATTTGTGTTTTGAAGTAAGCAGCAAAATATGAGCATTTATTTCGTCAACGGATGCGTCTGACTCAATGACATGCATTTTTGGTTAATTTTTAGCCGAAAATTTTCGTCTTCGGACCCCTCTCTGGTCAACGCCATGTCGCCACGCCGGTATGATAAACTACGTATGAGTAGCTGTCAGAAAACTCCTCATTATCATCACGCCACTGCTATCATACTTTGTCGTATGGTGTGGTTTCGAATGACACCAACCCACTCGTGTCTCTTCATGGTTATCTACTACCATCCTTCCATCAAAATTCCTAATTCCATCCTCTCCTACCATCCAAAGACGTGTAGTCTTTTCATCCTGGTCTAAAGTGCTTATAGTGAACTTTGCCACAACATTTTCAAAAGGAAGTTGGTGTTGTAAGTTTAATGAAGGGAATATGCCCATGTGTGTCTGTAAATAATAAAAGTACTTACTTAACATAAAAAGCGGTGAACATATATCGCCTACAGCAGCTTCCAGGAACTCCAGCGCCACGTACATCCAGTACCAAGACGTGAAGCTCCTGGCTATGCCCAGTACACCACCGAGCACGCCGGTTACTACTATTAATCTCTTTCTGCCTAACCTGGAAATAACAGACATGTTGATTGAAATGCAAGCACGTCAACGTCATTATTCAGTTGGTATTTACTGTACAGTAATAGGCGCATACATTTCAGGAAATGGACTGTGCAATGAATCCAGTTGGTCAAAGAATACACTTATTTTTTACAGAATTAACTTTTCTACTTTTTTCTAGTGTGCGTTTGACCGATTCATGACCTTTCATAGCTTCAGCAGAAAGGCCTAGAAGACATTTTCTTTAGTACTTTATGTAGAACATAAAATCTGTTTTTATGCTATATAAACTGATTTCGAAAAAAAAGATTGGGGTATTTTCGCTATGAGGAAATCCGAGGACAGAGTCTTGTGGCGAGCCTTGGGAGAGATCTATGTTCAGCAGTGGACGATGATAGGCTGATGATGATTTTCGCTTTCAAAGTCACGATTAGAATTACCTGAAGTTTGTATCATAATTAGACGACTAAGTGCTTTCACACACGATGACGCAATGACGGAGCAGCAAACGTCAGTCCGTCATTTGTGAAGCAACGAGTTGTATGAAACCGCACGTAGAAGCACATACGGTGCCGCAATGACGCACCGGGTTTGGTTCTATGGACGGACATCTGCCGCTCCGTCAGTGCGTCATCGTGTGTGAACGCACTAACTCTGGAAACGTCACTTGCAAACTAGTCCTATCTAGTTATTAGTTAAAGATTACAGAGTTCAGATTATAGATGCATCAAAGTTGGTCGTCTGAATATGATTTCCAGTAAAGTAAAGATATTCTGAGAAAAATATGGACTTAATAACAGCTTCGACCGTATACTACAGATTTTTTCCCATTAGTGGTTGATTTCGTGCCGGCTTAGTCCATATACATCTTATTAACACACTAGACTGGCGGGAAGACGGTCCAGTATAGTAATATATTAGGGGTCAGTGCTTATGTCTATGCCATGGTAAAGTATCTATCTACGTAGGTACCTTCTTTTTGACTGTATGTTACAGAGAAATGTTTCTATTCAGCACATTGAAATTAGTATGCTAGGGTCGTAAAAGGAAGCGGTTCTTTATGACCGACATGGAGGTTGTTTCCTCTGTCCTCGTTTGGTAGAACCTGTTTGAAGGTTTATTTTTGTTTAGACTAAATTCACTTTTGATCTGACTTTAGTTTGAGTACGTTTAACCAGTAGTTTTTAATTACCTACCAACGATATACTAATCTGCAATGCCTACTCGACTTAAATGTATGATGCAAGAGCTGATCTTTTTGTTGCTCCGATCGGTTTGCTCCCATAGTAAAGTTGTACAGTTTGATGGGTAGACTCTTAGTTTAAAAGGATTCTAATGATATAAATTGCAACCTCTATGTAGATACTTAGGCCCTAAAATCTCGGCATATTTCTGGGTCCACAATGAAATTTTCGAATTTCAAAAAGGTTAATGTTGCTCCATTTTAAATTTGTTGTATGTAGTATGATATTTATGAGGTTTGACTGTATAGGTTGAAGGCAAATAGATATAGGAACCATGAAGGTTATATTCTGTGGTTCAAACACTTTGATACATTGTTAAAATTTTGTACGAATGGCTACAGTTCCACCAAATATACAATAATCCAAGGTAAAAATTTTACCAAAACAAAATTCATAAAAACAAAGGCGCCAGTTTTATGTCTTGTTTACTTTAAATCGAGTAAATATATCATTGAAAAGACTTAATAAGCGTGATGAAATATGCTGAAAATACCTTTTATTTGTCAATAACCTGAAATATTTCATCTGTAAGGAAGATGGGCCGAAAAAAGAATAAAAAAATTGGACCTCCAATAGAAATTCGATAAGCTGATCCGAACTTTTGTATGGGGAGTCCGAAAAATTTATCTTTTTTCGACACATGTTCCTCAAAGTTATTCATGCAGTTTCAGTGTCTGAATACACCATTAAAGTTCGGTGAGTAATTAAAAACTAGTGGTGTGTAGTACTAAAAGCTTTCCCTACGAAACCAATAGGAAATTATAAAAGAAAAAATTTCCCTTTCCATACTAAATGCAATTAGTTTTTTGAAAATTCAAAAATAAAAAATTGCGAATTTCCTTTAAGTTTTTAGGGTTTGAAAAGTTTTTTGGGTATAATCACCCCTTATAGTAATGCAACACCCTGCATTATAATATATGACTCGATATTACGCTTTGTATGGAATGTCTAACCTAATAATAGGTACCTGTCTTTTTGTGTTAGGTGTATATAAATAAAGTACATAAAGTTCCAATTGTTTCGTTAAATTGTTTTATATACAATGTTGTACGAGTATTGTATTGTACAATAAAATTGAGTGTTATCTTGATGTTTTGACACGTTTTCGTCGTAAGATAAAAATTGCTAGTAAATAAAAAACTACATTGTAGTAGAGTAGACATTGGGAGAGCACGATTCGTCCATTTTGAAATTGTCTTTTCTCATTTTTTTTATCTGGAACTACGAATAAGAATAACTATAGAAGAGTAACTCTAAACAAAATCCACATAATTTTTGACACCCAATGAAAAATTATATGTTGTATGAGTTTTGGCGGCACGGTACAGTTTTTAAAGAAACCATAATCTAAACAATACTATAAAATTATTCCTACTACTTAATACAATACCTAGCCTAATCTAAAAAATACAATAATTAAGAACTAAACTGTGATCAGTCGAAGAGCCCGCCTCGATTCGAACCCGGTTGAAAAGTGCCCATCACGCTCGTGGCGTTTCCACGCTGTATGGCTAGGGAAATGTGATGTTCTTTTAAAGAACAAATTAAGAACGCAGTACACTTTTTTTGGTGCCACTTTTTGAGCTTGATTTACATTACTATACATTTTTATTCGTAGGTTGTAAATGATATAAACTGTTTAGAGAGTAAAAAAAAA
Source organism: Agonopterix heracliana (assembly GCA_963693445.1). Taxonomy (NCBI): domain Eukaryota; kingdom Metazoa; phylum Arthropoda; class Insecta; order Lepidoptera; family Depressariidae; genus Agonopterix; species Agonopterix heracliana. Next base: position 3,189,655 of record OY856312.1, on the reverse strand, counting down.
AAAAAAAAAAGTTAAGTTATAGCCTGTAGAATCCCACTGCAGGGCAAAGGCCTCCTCTCACGAATAAGGGTGAGAGGGAGAGAGGTTTAGAGAGTAATGTTTTAAATATTGTTTTCACCTCACAGGCTCGGAAAGATTATGTTTATCATTCGAAATTTGAGTGCAAAAGTGTATTTTATCCGCTAGCGTGGAAAGAGTTTTTGAAATTGGAATCTATCTATTAAATATTTTTCTATACCGCCAGTCTACTGAAAATGCATTAATAACTATTTCATCTCACTGGCCAGCACGAAAAAAAAAAACTTTTTGAAATGTTGTTCTCTTTAGCGATTCACTTTTTTTCCTCGCTGTTGTGAGGTGAAAAGTTCAAGCGAGTGGTTCAATCCTAGACTCCTTCGCTTGCTCAGGTTTCAATACAAGTACTCGCGCCAAAAAGCAACTTTGCAGCCTAGCATAACAAATAACTACTATGGTGTGGCATCGTACGAGGCAATTAAGGGATAAGGCATCTTATTATTGAGAGACGTTTCGATTACGCTGTAGACAGAATGTCAGCTTAACTGCGCTTGAGTTAGTGGTATGGAGTTGGGGAATGGGAAGTCTAGGGGGTATTATTATATAGACAGTACCTGTCAGACAAAGGTCCCACGAAGAGTAGTCCAACCATGTAACCGAAACTGTGCACGGTGCCCACCAGCGTCCTCTTCCAGTCCTGACATGCTAGCTCGAACTAAATATAAAAAAAAAAAAACTATTACACAGGTTTAAATGCGTTACCTAATTTCAGACCATCAAATTGATAATGATCAATTTTCCAAATGGGGTCAACATTAAAATTATTTTTTGCGATTTCAGGTTTATCCCATAGTTGTTCAGTTTGACGGGTAGACTCTTAGTTTAAAAGGATGCTAATGATATCAATTTCATCCTGTCTAAAAATAACCTATAGTTAATATTTTATGAGTTTGTGTCAACCCCAGCAAAAAAAATCATCAAGCCCAGTCGCAAATTGTGATGCCTTAAATTTTGAGGTCGGTTTTGAATTAGGTAGGTATATCAATATGTTAGAAAACATCCAAATTATAAAAAAAAAATACAATTAAAAAATAATGTTTTAGTTTGTTTTCAGGCATTCTTATTGGGTGTTATTTTATTATATTTGTGAACTTACCTCAGCGACAAAACTATTAGGGTTGTCATAAATCCATTCGCTGCAAACTTGTGAGGAATTATTTGGATTGGAGCATGTTCCGTTCGGGAAGCCCTCATCTTTGCATCTGGAACAAAAATAAGCTATAGGTACAGAGTGTAAGGAAAAGTATAACCTTTAAACTATACAGTATACACTACACATCAAACTGAACAACTTTTACTATGGCAGCAAACATGTCAGAACAAAAACAAACTGCTGTTCCATACGTTTGAGTCGTAGTTTTTTTGTTCTAACAGGATTGCTCCCAAAGTAAAAGTTGTTCGGATTGATGGGTAGTATATGTGGTTTAAAGGTTAATGATCCTTTTCCTTACATCCTGTATAAATAGTAGATAAACTGTTGTGGCTAAGAGAAAGACGGAGGTCAGTAGACAGACCACCAGCACGTTCGTTGGTCCGATGGATGGACATTGTGAGAGTGACGGGTTAGCATTGGATCAGATTAGCGTAGGACCATGAGGGACGGCGTAATAAAAGGGAGGCCCTATGCCTAGCAGTGGGTTGATGAGGAGTTGAGGACCGATTAGAATGACGATTGACTGTCAAAATCTGTTCAGTTGCTCACGCTCTACATGAGAACATCTATCTATAACGTCACGCCTCTTTCCCAATGGGGTAGGCAGAGACCAGAGCGCGCCATCTATTACGATCCTTACATACCTCTTCTGCCTCATTCACATCCATACATCTCTTCATACATGCCCGTCGGTTTCGAGTACTCCGCACCTCCCCTTTTTGTAGGACGCAACTGATTTGATCAGAATACGTCCTACGAGGGCGCCCTCTGCCGACACTTCCACTCATTTTAGCTCCATATATCTCTTTCGTACATCTGCAATCACTCATCCTCTCCACATGACCAAACCAACGAAGCATACCCTTCTCTATTCTTGTCACAACATCTTCTTTCTCTCTAATCACACAATTTCTCACTCTATCTCTCAGCGTAACTCCACACATACTTCGCAAGGAACGCATTTCAACAGCATTTATTTTACATTCATGCTTCTTCTGCCATACCCAACACTCACTGCCATACATAAGTGTAGGCACATGGGAACAAAGACGTGGAAATCTATTCAATCAAATAACTGTAAGAAAGTTCTACCTATAGCTGCTTTATTTTCATCAAAACATGACATTCAGAAAGAAAAACGTAACTCATGGGAACATTCAGTTCAAGAAAATTAACTCTGCGCAGTTGGATAAAAAATAATTTACCGAATACTTCCTCATTAATTTTGCTAACTCCTACTGATCGAAGAACAAAACAAGTGTGTTCCGTAGTAATTTGTCTTAATCATTAATCACCCAAACTGCCCAAACGGAATTTTAGTTTTTCCCTCATGACTCGAAGAGTTTTCATCACAGGATACGCAAAACAATTTTCACTGAGAGCTCCAAGCAACCAGTGAGTTCTAAGCTCACCTGGAGTGCGATTTTTGAATCTCATTCGGTGAGCTCAGCAGTTGAAAATGTCAAAATAACTATGGAAATATGCATCTTTCTACTGCTGAGTTGACTTTCAAAAATCATACTCAAGGAGAGCGATTTTTGAAAGTCAAATCAGCAGTTAAAGATGCGTATCTCCGTAGTAATTTTGACATTTTCAACAGCTGAGCTCACCAAATGAGATTCAAAAATCGCAGTCCTGGATCTCTTTAGCTAGCACAAAATAGATTGTATCAAGTTGGCTGCATTTCGTTGGGTGATTGAACCATTTGGTTTAGAAATAACGGAATTTGGTAACTTCGATCAAAGTAAAATTACGCGAACATTTCAAACGAGAAAAATAAGTCAAAACAAATGACAGTTAGATATTAGGTACTTCAAATATAGTGGGTGTTAGGGTTAACAGTGGCATTACTTGAAGGGGTGATTCTACCCATGGTACTGAACAACATTCCCTAAGAAATCTATAGAAAATTGGAGAGAAAATTTTTTTTGACTTTCCATACTAAATGCAATCAGCTGATCGAACGTTTGTATGAAAAGTCGATTTTTTTCTCGAATTTCCAATAAGTTTCTTAGGGAAAGTTATTCAGTATCATGGGTAGAATCACCCCATAAAGTAATGTAACTGTTTACCCTAACACCCTGTATCAATCAATCATATTGGTATACCGAGATGACAGACAAGTGTGCTAGTTTGTATGGACCAAGTGTAGCAGTTGTGTGCTTCAAATAAACGCGCTTCGGGCCTATTTATTAATTTTACTGTCATCTAAGCATCAAGGTCAGCAGGCAAGCAGGTCGATGCTCCAACACTCCAAATGAGAAAGAACGTAAGGAAGGACGCAGCAAGTTTAAATTTTTAGATAATCTCGCGTTTTTAGATAATATTTTACGAGTTAATGAATTAAAATTTAAGACTAGGACGGTACTACGGCCGGCCGGAAGAACTGACTAGACGGCTTAGTACATTACTACAGTGGCCAGCAAAAGAGGCGTTGATGGACGAACGTGTAAATGTGGGCCGAGGCGAAGCCAAAGCACACATACGTAAGTCCATCAATGCCTAGTTGTGGCCAAGGCTTGGATAGTGCTTTCTCAAGCAATGCGCGTAAATTAAATTCAATCAAGTTTTCAAAATCAATGACGAACAACAATAATTTTTCCTGCTTTTAAGCTAGTAACTTATTATTAATCTGTGGTTAAAGTGTTTATTAGTTTTTTTTTTCATTATAAAGCTTTCTATTTGCAAGCCAGTTCGAAATTTAAATTAAACCTTTGATAAGTTACCTCCTTGGCTGCCATGTTTCGGAGTAAAAGAAAGTTCCATTTTTAAATTACACATATGAGTTTACTATGTAATTTATTTGGCCGCTAAACCACGAAAGATATGGATTTTCATACAACTTTTGACGGCCGCTACTGGCATGTATTTGGCTAGTACAGCAATTTCGATTTATCTCGAAGAAGGTTGTCAAAATAATGCTCAAATTTCCAAGCATGTTTGAGAAAAATTGTTTATCGGAATACGGAACCCTAAAAAATCTGATTGACTTATGCAATGTTAATAGAAAGTAGTATTTAAAAGGTCGGTGACTAGGGCGATATTATAAATAATCAAATTTAAAACTAAGCCTATAAGCAACCATTTGCAATAACCTTATTTACATAAGTGAGAGTTAATGCAAATTATAATGTCCTCAGAAACTCAGTAGTAAACAACCTTTGTAAAAAATATTCGTTTTATTTTATCAATCGATAGGGTGAACTTGAAATCATTTGCGACAACCTTTTAAACCACATGAGTATGAAATTATACTTACCAAGTATACTTTACTTGGTAAGTATAATTTCATACTGGTTTTCACATGCCATGTTAAAGAACTGGTGTAGTACGGACCATTAATTGCCCGAGTCCCGACTCGCATGGCAGGTTAAACATTTTTTTTTGAGCAACATGAGTCTCATAGCGTTTATGGTGAAATTGAATTCACTGGCATGCTTGTGCAATGTGCATGTTGCATGATACAAAACAGCTGTACCAACTCGACTAAAATGTATGGGACAGATGATTTTTTTTTTCGCGATTTCGATGTTGGCTCCATAGTGAAAGTTGTTCAGTTTGATGGTCTGAAGCCTTTTTTCATTTCATTTCATTTCATTTATTCATTAACAATTAACATTGTATTCGAAATCAAATAATTGTACACAAATTTTAATTACTTATATGGTCAATTACAAGTATCCACATTTACAACACTCGGAAAATAATAGGAATTGTATTACTAGGGGGTTTTGTTACACCCTGTAATTAATTATACTTTATTTGTTAGTTACCTATTTAGTTTAATTACTATACCAAAATAATTGATAGAAATTATTGAATTATTGTTATAAAATGAGTTTTTCTAACTTATGTACGTATTATCGACTGAAGGAAAACATCGTGAGGAAACCTGCATATGCAGAAGAAGAAATTCTGATGCATATGTGAATTCTACCAATCCGCATTGGACACGCGTGGTGGACTAACGCCCAAACACCCTCCTAGAGGGCAGGCCTGTGCCCAGCAGTGGGACGTATATAGGCTGATGATGATTCTTGTTATAAAAATATAATAATAGATCATGCAAAATCAATAAGTGCAAAAAACAGGAGCAAAAAAATAAGTTTTTAAAACAATTTCTTACATAAGTAAGAAATCACCAGTAGTACCGAAACTCTGTCCAGAGTGACAGGGGGTGATCCCGTCGCCACTTATAATGGACAGTGGGTACAATACACGCCTCGAAATTGAAGCATGCAGGTTTCCTCACGATGTTTTCCTTCTCTGAAAAGCCAGTGGTGTTACAAATCGTACATAAATTCCGAAAAACTCATTGGTACGAGTCGGCCTGCTGGCTACTCGCCACTGGACCACTACGGCTTGACCCCAAGCATAATAATAATTAATGGGATATGGTCTAGGAGGAAGAAGAAGGAAGATTTGGAATTATTTATGTTAGTGTTCATAATAGTCCAACCATTGTTTTAGAAAAATAAACTGCCAAGTGTGCGTCGGGAAAAAGGGGCTGCAACGCATCGTATTTCATAACGTTTTTAAAATGATTAAAAAACAAATAGTCTCACCTATAATTTATTTCCTCTGCCACAAACATGAAATTGCAACAATAAATAGAGTTACTTGCAAATGCAAAAATAGTAAAAAATACCATCGTTAAGTGGTATCTTCCGTAAATACTAATCTTTTTTAAGACGTCGTCCAAATTTATACCCACGTCCATTATTTAAAACCACCAAACAAAAATTTTTATGTTTTTATTCTCAAATTGCAATTATTAATTTTATTTCAAAGACATTCTTCTCAAGACAACACTTGTACAATGTCAGCCAGGTGTTTATTTAAGACTATTCATGTGTCGTTGTATGACATTCTAGAGGGAGACACTTCGAAGACATCGTTAATTTACTTTTACGCCTTTATGCAGCGATGCAGTCTAGTCGCGCGATTCGTTAACGCGCTACTGCATCGCGACGTATCGCGCTTGTATAGCATTTGCAAACGCGACGAAAGCGATGCAGTAGCGATAAAGTCGCGCTACGGTGCTCCTGTATCTATGCAAACGTTCTACTGTAATATCGATGTAAACTGGCGATACCTGAGGGTCTACCATGAGTTTTCACCGTACTTTACTACTGTAGTTATGTCACCAACTTTGTATTAAATTTCGTACAGCGATCCTAGTGGTTACGTTGAGAACTAATTTCTGTCATACGAATTGGTGAGGCAACTACAGTAGTAAAGTACAGGGAAAACTCGTGGTAGGTCCTCTGGCTGGAAAGGTAATAGAGGCTGTGGCAGGCAGAACGCTCGCACCGTCCTTATTGCTGTGCCGTCTATAAAGGTATTATACCTTACAGGAATAGAGCAACAAACATGAGTTGTCAAAACAAACCGTTTTTGGATATTTTTTGGAGACTATTCTCAGACAAAAATTCGAATACTGTCTATAATTCTGAGTCTTACGTGAAATTGTGGATAAATTAATGAAGTAGTGTCAGTATATTTCATAAAATTATCTACAATTTCACTTTAGATTCGCAATTATTCACGAAAACCGAATTGTAAAAATTAATAAGTGACTAAAAAACGGTTCTATTGCCTCGCGTCACGTATCTCTTTCTATTATACAGTGGTGCCGCTAGGTACGTCTCGCTCACTCAGCTGTCAGTTCCTCTATTCCTGGTATAATACCTTTATGGTGCCGTCAGACCACAGGCTTATCCAAGAAGTTTGTATAAATGTTTGGTTGTTGGAATATTTGGTTTCCTCTATAGATCCATGGGCTTATATAAAGGGTAAGTACGAGGCATAACGTTTTATGTGTGCAAAGATTTTTTTGTCTGATTGATAGAATCGTGTCTACGTGTGCTATCATGGGTACGCGGCCACCGGCCAGTGACGACATCGCGCGCGACTATCGCGACTACATCGCTGCAAAATAACGTCATGGGCGATGGCCCTAAGATGAATGCAATTACCCAAAAATGCCTCTTTACTTTTATCTTCTTCTGTAGAGTCCTAGAGACAATTTCTCCAGTAATTGTGAGTTCGATTTGTATCTTGAGTGCAATGTAATATAAAAAGTCTCGAGAGATAAATCTAAATTGCCTCGAAACCTTGAGGAAGACCTATCCCTAGAAAAGGGATTATGAAATCAAATTGATTTATTATTAAAACACAACACCAATGACTGCAGTAATATCACACAACTTGTTTATTTTCAAGATGACAACAAAATGAAGAATTTAAATCAAACTATATAATCGCAGAAAACTATGTTACTCTTTCATCGTTCGGCGTCTATATTATGTGGGATTTTAATTAAGCATTCAAAACATTAACATCAATTCCTGTTATATCTATGACTGCATTGAATAAAGTGATGATTCTGGCAACATTAAGGCTAAGAGCCCATTTAGGGTAATTAACCAAATCGAATAAGTTAAGATAATTAATGACATAAAGTAATACACAAGAAGCACGTATCAAGACTTTGGGTTAGGAAACCAGGTCCACCAGGATTCCAGTCAATACGGCCATCCCAAACCAACATCTTTTTTGTTTTGTTCACTTATGTATTGTGTACTGTTTTGTATGAATAAAGTATTACCTTATCTTATCTTATCTTATCTTAAACCGTAATCGATTGAGGGGTAGGTCCTTGGTCACTTTTTAGACAGCCTCTTTTTTCAGCAAAATTCAAACTCCGTGAGGGCTGCCATGCCAAACGCTTTTTGCATCTTTACCCAGATTGGAATACAAAGTTACGAGAAATAATGATAAAGTCACAAGATTTTATCAATAGTATCACAGTTTTTCAGAAAATGAAGTAATTACAGAAACTTGGTGATATGCATTTTTCTGTTTCAAAAAATACAATGCCAATTGGTATTAAACCAGGAATTATAAGGATATACTTCTATGGTCCTAAGGAACATTGTCACAAAAAAAAGATTTAGGTTGTTTATTTCTATTCTACCTGAAACCATGAAATGCCCGTACTAATAATAGTAAAAGTTGTTCAGTTTAATAGTCTGAATCACCCTTGAACAGTGATAATAAATAAAAAATCACCCGTATAAATATATTATTAGGAACAGTAACACTATGATTGTATAAAGCCTCATAAAAATTTCTAACTAAACTTTACTTACCTATATCCAACTTCTTCAATTACAAACAGATATTGATGACAATTAATATAATTACTAAAATAACCAACGAAAATTAAAATCATAGCCAGCACATGATATCTGCCAAAAATGCTTAATTTTATTAACAAGTCATCCAATTCCACTGTCTTTTTATTATACATCGCGTTTACCACTGTTACTAAAAAATAAATTTTTACCAACGTTTTTTTGTATGCTCTACAACTGAACGGATAAGGTCGAATGTGTGAAAGAAATAAAACATCTGCTCTTCATGGTCTGCGGCAAAGTGAGAAGTGATTAGTCTGTTTTCATCATATTAATATTATGTGGCGTTACAGTCTACGTCTACTACTACGCAGGGGCGAGCACAGAGTTTTTGGATAGGGTAGACAGAAAATAAAAAACCGGCTAAGTGCGAGTCGGACTACTCGCGCACCGAGGGTTCCGTACTACCAAACACAAACAATATGTTAACACACAAACATTATGTTTCCCAGGCCCCTTAGCGTGAGACCGACACACGCTTAGCCGGTTTTTATTATTTGTTTTTATACTGTAGAGTTCTCTCTATAATCACACCAAGTTTGAAGCTTGTATGTATTACCATTTTTACGACTGAGCGAGAAGAAAAAAAGTTGATAAAAACTAGTTTCTTGATGAGAACCCCCCTTAATTTTTAACTTTTTTCATTTTTATAATTTGTTAACAAATCCGCCGTAATAACGCATATTCTGTGAAAATTTCAACTATCTAGCTATTACGGTTCAAAAGTTACAGCCCTAAATAGGTAGGACGGACAGACGGACAATGTAGGGTTAGTAATAGGGTCCCGTTTTTACCCTTTGGGACGGAACCCTAAAAAGCATTAAGTAACTTGCCAAAGAAATTACTGAGTATTGTTGTGTTGTCCATTCTCAGGTCAACGATGTTTTATTATTTATTTTACTTCAAATAGGTGTAGGTAGGTACCTATTGCTTTGGAAGAAATTTTCGCGTCACTTTACCTTTGACTTGAAGTAATCCCTCCAGTTCCGGCGTGCGACGGTCTCTTGCGATTACTTATTTTTAGCTTCAAATGATAAGCTTGTTGTAAACTTTGAACTAATATCAAAGTTTGTAAACGCACTGTTTCGTTATTGTTACAAACACATATATTCCTAACCAAAACAACTCTCACAGTAAATGTTTTCAATTAAGTATAAGAATAGAATAGAAATCAAAACTAAACTTTTCAAATCAAAACTAGAAAACTTTGATTCATTAAAACTAGAAAAGATTGCATTCGTTCGTACGTAACTCACAAGAATAATGGCGACTCGACTTTCGTTCGTTCGACTTTTCCAAAAAAACAAAAAAAAATACGACAAAAAGTATTGGTATTTTAATTAGCACTTAAGTAAAGAAAAAATGCAGCTTTTAAAATTGTCGCATAATACTACGCTCGGCTCGCTCTGTAGTGCGATTTTTGAACATCATACGAGCGCTTCGGCAGTAGAAAGATGCATAGTCTCAATAGTAATTTTGACACTTTCTACTGCCGAAGCGCTCGTATGATATTCAAAAATCGCACTTCTGGTTGGATAAAGACAGTGTCTTTTTTGTGGCTTGTGTGCGTGTTTTGTTTCATTGTGAGCCAAGTATTTACAGCAACACTCCTACACTGTACTCGTGTACGTTACGAGGCACACATGCATAATTTTAGAGCTTTTGATTCTATGTCTATTACGCTTGGGGCGCTGGTGCTGCGCGAACTCAGTATTGGTGATACAGTTTGCAGTTGCAGATTAATGACAACAGGTGGCGTTGTCACTAATTTCATACCAATGTATTATTCCGAAATATAAATCGATCAGAAGTTTGTTTGTTTGTAAGTATATTAAGAATGCGTCTATGTTTTTATTTACCAGGGTAGGCAGTGTCTTTGTGGCTCTATGGAGTGCTCGCCACTGCTACTACGTCACAGTATAAGAAAGAGTATAGTCCTACAAATACAGTACGGACACTCCCTGTCCCCACCAATTTCTTATCTCACCCTCAACCCCCATGGAAGATGGTGTTGTCATCTCACGCAGGTACTTTACTCTATTCAAAGTCAATATAATTTATTCAATATCCTTCTTAAATGCTGATACTTTTTAAGGGCATAATCAGACCATAAAACTGAACAACTAACTCTATGGGACCAACATCGAAATTGCGAAAAAAAATCAGCTGGCAGTATGGAACAGCTGTTTTTTTCGCGTTTTCGATGTTGGTGCCATAGAGAAAGTTGTTCAGTTTGACGGTCTGATAATCCCTTTAAAAAGAGGACCCTATATGTATAATATGGTCTGCGCTGTCGTGATTCGCGACCTTTTTAAGGGAATTAATATTTTAATAGTTTATATATGAAAACATTTTATACCTACGTAAGAAAAAATGTGTCTTCGTTTCCAAAATTTTTGTATATAAAAGTAACTGAAATATACGAGTCTGGCAGTTTCAATATCAGTTAGTTGTTTAATTTATCTGACTGCATAATGCTGCAGACTTAGATTAAATCTATGGCTGCAGAGTTAGGTTACCAGCAAGAGTTTCAATGTGCGAACGCCATTGCAGCCTAGAGTCAATCGTTATTCCCAAAAACACTGTATTATCAACAAAATCTAGACTATCTCTGTTTAAAGCATAAACTTAATATTTAGTTTATGGTTTAATTAAAGGTAAGTCCTACTTGATTATTTACAATTGGTACATTCGGCAAAACAAATTTGCTGTTGCATACAAATGTTGGTCGAGTAGCTATAGTTTACTTCTTAAGGAAGGACTTTGAAATTCTGTAGGTCAACCATGAGTTTTCACCGTACCTACTTTACTACTGTAGTTACGTCACCAATTTTGTATTGAATTTCGTACAGCGTTCCTAGTGGTTTCGTTGAGAACTAATTTCTGCCATATGAATTGGCGACGTAACTACAGTAGTAAAGTACAGGGAAAACTCATGGTAGGCCCTCTGATTGGCAACCTTTTTGTGTGACGGAAGTTCAAAATTTAAATCGGGTGAAGTATCACATCTGCCGGGCGTCCAGTGACGGCCCACTTTTTTATTGTCTGATGCACCCTCATATGTTTGTAACGATTTTTTTATGTTTAGACCCTGGATTGCAAACGAAATATCGAGAAGCAGTAGTTTATAAAACCACAGGTTGTATAACTATCATCGAAATTACCATTAGGTTTTAGATATCGAAACATAATTGATATCTAATTGATTTATTATTTAAAATACCGGGGTTCATTGTCTTTTAAAATTTGATTCAATGTAAAAGGATTCACAGACAATAGGCAATTAGTATATCGTATTACCTATTGAATGCGATATACTCATATCATGATCTACAGGGGGATTGATACTCTAGATCAACATTCATACGATCAACATTCAAAATATCAACACCATAAGGTCAGCAAATCAAATGATCAACAGTTCAAAATCTCAACACTTCATAATATCAACAGTTCAAATGATCAACAATCAAAAAAGGTGCTGTCGGCAAATCAATAAGTTTTATAAAGTAACTAGTGTTTACCCGCCACTCCGTCCGCACCAATTACATACCACATTTCAAGTCAGATCATAAGCTATCAAACAAAAAAAGTTAAATCAAAATAGGTTCAGTAGTTTTTGCGTACTGCGCGAACAAACAAATAAACAGACAGACAAAATTTCTAGAAAAGGTTGATTTCGAGTCAGGGATACCTACCAAAAAACCATTTCGTAATTTTTTTTTTGTAAATACCTTCAATGTACAGACACACTTAAGTTACAGTTTTATAATAGTTTAGATTAGATGAACGCCATTTAGCGTTTTGCTTTTGTCTAGCACTACATTTCTGTCAATGTCGAGTCGAGTGAGTTTTAGGAGTATCGTAATCGCAAGGATTGTTTTATGTATTATGCTGGGTTCAGCTTAGGCAATTCGCTGTACATCGACTCGTCTGTAAAGTGATTGTTACTATTTAACTCTATTGAAGCCTCAATGTACAGCGAATTGCCTGAGCTTGCCGGCTGAACGGCGTGCATGTGAACCCAGCATAAACATTACATTTGAGCTAACACCAAACGGTGGAACCTTGAGGCACGGTATATGAAAGAGTGTGGTGCTACAAACTTATGACAAGCTAGGAAGCACCAAATACGCGACCGCTGGCAAACATACTTGCGACGCGACCTCTGAATGATTCATTTTCTGTCAGAATGGAATACCGCCAAATTGGCCAATGGATAACAGGAAATCATCGGCTATTAAGGGACTACCTCCTGGTTTTACCATGAAAATGGGTAACTTTGTAACCATTTTATTCATTCGTAGTTAATGAATATGCACTTGAGCTGAAAAATAAACTGAACCATCTACACGATATGAGAAGTGATGTGTTTTTTCTAGAAATCGATTTTAATAAAGAAAACAGATGAAAAGGGAATCTAAAATCACCCCTTTTTTTCCAGTTGCAACTATTTTGCTATCAAATTTTTAATCGGAAGAAAATGAAAATTTACAATATTGTTCACAACACAATTTGGAATGATTTGGTTTCATACTTTTTCGAAATTAATAAATAATCTTCTCATTTTTCAAAGAAAACGGCTAAATTCTGACCGGAGCCGGAGCCACGCGCTCGTTCGCATCGATTAGTACTGAGAGTCGTGGTCCCGGGATGATACGCCGTCGATGCACTCCTTGCGAGCTTAGAAAGGAGCACCCGATTTCTTTCCATGGTCGCGGTATGATGAATAAGAATTCTCATCCAGTAAGAGTTTTCTTATATTATGTTTTAGTGAGCTTCGATTATAATTTGATTTCGAACAAAAAAAAGTTGAAAAAACAGTTTTACAACTGAGTTGTTTTGCATTTTTAGGTACTATCAGTTTTATTGGAGGCTGGGAACCGGTTTGAAATCGGGTTAGTTAAAAAAAACATAATTTTCAAATCTCTAGTGGCTCGTTTAAGACGAACAATATACAGGGTGTAAGGAAAAGTATCATTGACCTTTATACCACATACTCTACTCATCAAACTGAACAACTTTTACTATAGGAGCAACCCTGTCAGCGCAAAAAAATAAATTAACTGTTTCATACTAAACTGCAATGCCTACTCAACTCAAACGTATGAAACAGATGATTTTTTTTGTTTTGTTTTAGGTTTGCCCCCATAGTGAAATTAAGTTGTTTAGTTTGATGGATAGAGTAGGTATGTGGTTTAAAAGTTAATGATACTTTTTCTTACTCCCTGTATACCTACCTAAATACACTAGGACTCGTAGGTCTAACCAGAAAATGCTCGTACAATAATGGATTATGTTCAATAGCATTACTTTCAAGTGCCAACTTTACTTCTGTGGGACAAACGTTTAGATAATAAACTCTTCTTCCATTTCTCTATTAAATAACTTACCTGTATCCCTCTTCTTGAACAACAAACACAAAGTGATTAGAATAAATACTATTAGTTATATTCGCAAGAAATATCAACATAAAACACTGCACATGATATCTGCCAAAAATATTTATCTTCGCCAGCAAGTCATCCAATTCCACTGTCTTTTGGTCCATCGCCTTTACCACTGTCATTTTGAAACATTAATTTAAAAACTATATTTAAATACCAAATTTATAAAATTTCTAATTGTTTTAGAGGAATATACTCTATAACTGAACTGATAAGGTCGAGTGGTGCATATCAAATAATTACTAAAGGTATCGCTTCGCGGCCGCACCAGCACTGTGAGTAGAAGGTAATAATATTTATTCTGTGGCAGTAACATCAAAGTAAGTCAGGTGTGACGGAACGGTGGTTCGAACAACTATGGACAGTTATATTTGCTCTTAGTTTTTGCTCGCGACTTCGTTCGCATAGAATAGATTACTGATGCTAACCTAATTGAACGTTAAAAGAATCGCAGTCTTTCTGTCAGTCCATCCAACAGCAAAAACCGTTTCAAAATACCTAGCTTAATCGTTTTTGAGTGATGGTCAGACAACAACAGGGAGAAAAAAAGGAAAAAATAAATAATAATATTGTTTGCCGTGAAGGCATTACTTCCAAGGTATTTCTGATACTTAAATGTACCTAAAAATAATACAATATTATGTAGAGTTGTAGATTGTAGGACAAACTTAATGAAACAATAGAAATATGAGGAGCAGGAGGATTTGCTGATTAGGTATTTGAGAAATAAAAAAAAACTACTAATTTATATAAAGTGAAGTTACCTAACCAAAGACCTGAAAATTTGACACAAAACCAGATAAGGTAGTAACATTTATAACACCATTGATTTTATCTAACAAATTGTAGGTTATGTAAGTAGGTAAGATTTTCAAGCTCAACCTTCGAACAACTACAGCAAATAATCTATAATTGATGTATAACTACAGACGTAGTCACTCTTTTACAATGTAATAGATCATTATAAATTATTCCTAGAGCAGATAATTATAATAATGCTGTTTGCGCGCTAAAAAAGCCGAAGCTGTTGCGGTGAGAATTGAAGGAAAAATACATCATTATTATTATATTTTTAAGTTACTCCACCATAATGAGGAGTTTTCTATAAAACGTAGTTTAACATACAGTGCGACATAAAAGAGTAGAAAACGGTGACAGCAGGAACTAAATATTTTAGTACAAATTGTAGGTCGGTCTTGCCAGCTTATGCGTGATTTTGACGTTCTTGCGTGGAGGCAGCGCCCTCGTTTATTTTCTACTCTTTTATGTCGCACTGTACCACGATATATGGATGCAAAGATTGTCGTGAGTTTGATGCGAAGATGAAATTGCCTTGCCTGCCTCACTTTGTAAACTTGCTCTTTATCGTGGGTCTGCTGGAAGAAATCTCTTCACAGATAAGCTCGCCCTTAGTACTTGTCTATTATGCTGTATTCATCTGTATTTCCTTGTGTATAATAGTGTTAAAATAAATAATGAAAATTAAGGCTAAAAGTTAGCAACAGAAATGGGTTTTACTAAGTCAGACACGTCCGTTGACAAAGTGCCTGATTTTTCCGTCGTCGCGACGTACGGCTGACGGCTTCTTATAATAAATGTAATTTTTGTATGGGCCTGCCGTCCGTGTCGCCGTCGTTAAATGTGTCTCAACTCAACCTTATGTAAGCAAAGACAGTAATATTTATTATTTTATCTGTTTTTATTATCTGCAAGGTTGCTCCATCTCACGTCAATGCCATCTGTCTAGCGGCGGACTCTAGCAGTTTAGAATTGTTTTTTTATCTTTTTTAATGGCTTTCGGAAACTCCCTCATTAGGGTTGAACCTCATTTAATAGCACCGTATCGCATTTTTCCGTAGCTCCATCCTTTTCTGTCACTCAGGAACGTCATAGCAAACGGCCGTGCTATCGCGCGCGGTCTCGTTCCATCTATCTTATATGCTCTAGCAAATGACGTTCAGAACCGGATGTGACAGAAAAGACACACAGACAACGGATGTGACAGAAAAGGATGGATGCGGTGCTGTGTGATGTAGTTCAACCCTTACTCGTGTATTCTAGTAGTAAAGTGTTCTTCAATTTATTAATGCCTTAATGAATAGGCTATATCTATTTCCACAGTCCAAAAGCGCGTCCTAATTTTGTATGCGCCAGCAGCAAATCATTAACCCTTTTTCTTATCATCTGCTGTCATATAAATTAATTTAGAATTGCATTAGGGCTTAAAATTTGATAAATAAGTAACTGCAAAAGATGGCACGTGTAAGTTTTTTTTTTATTTTTTTTTATTTTTTTTCTTACATGGGCATGGGTGCCAACAATTTATGTGTCTTAAAAATTACCACGTCAAACTGCACAACAGTTTATCGGAGTGAGTGAACTCTGAATACGGCTATGGCTAGTGGCCATTATTAGTTTACGAGATTGAAAAACGACAGGTCTAAAATAAAAAAAGGTTCTGTTGACGATAATTTCGTTCCCGGAAATAAAAATATCGCATCACTTAATAACATTCTGTAATCAATATAATTATTTAGCTTAGCCCAGATCAACCTTCAGCTGGGCATATAGGCCTCCTTTTTATTGCGCCACTCCTCACGGCGAAAGTGTAAGGGTTCCTGCTTGACTACGGAACACTTAAAATTAAATACTGTTTGATTTGAGTTGTTCAAAGCCCGAGTAAGGTTTTTAAGCAAAAAATGGCACATAAAATAACCAAAGGTTGAGCGCTTCACTTTGTAGTTTGTAGTCTTGGCCGGATATGATTCCTCGTAATCATCGGACATCAACCGAACGCTAACTATTGCTTCCGTCTGAGAACGCGGTCAGTAGTATGTTTACATTTATCTTTAGCTGTTTATTTATACGCGGAGAAGATAAACAGCTGTCACCTTGTCAAATACATCCGGCTTGAGAAAGTTTGCAATTTTAATTGACAGTAAAAAAATATAACCTCTGGACCTCATCGTGTACAGATATTCTTTCTTATACCTGCCCCTCTAGCATGCCACCGCCGAGAAAACGACAAAAATCGAGACGTGCCTCCATTTTTATTATTTTACGTACGCCAGAAAAAGCGCGGATGACGTTTTTCTCGTTTAAACGATTTGTCGTGGGTGGCATGCTAGCCGTGCTGCTGTAGTGTAAAATAATATGCTTATACCGTGTCATCATTCTGTCCGGACGGGACGATATAAGGAATAAATGAATCACATCACAATCACCACGGACCTGAAAAAAAGACGGACGTAATCTCGTCTAATCACGAGTGAAGCACCCATTTCTTTTGTGTGCGTGCTGTCACGCGGTACATAATGGTGACGGGTGTCGGACCTGCGCCTAGAGCTAGTGCATCTGTGTGAGTGTAGGTCCCTTGTAGAACAAACGAAAATGTTGGACCTTGCATGCTTCACATCTTTCTAGTGTCACATTACGTGCGTCTTTTTTTCAGGTCCGTGCATGTAACATAATATTATCATTTTAATGGCATTTACATTACAAATTATCTTAAAAACTAGCCAAGAGCGTGTAGGACGTGCCCATGATAGATAAATATTTTATACAATACAATAGCGTCGATCGTTAATGTATAAAAACATTTCTTAATCTACATTACCCCACTGGGAAAGAGGCGTGACGTTACATAGGGTCCTTCTTAATATGCTGACACTTTTTTAAGGGGATGATCAGACCATAAACTGAACAACTTTCGCTATGGGACCAACATCGAAATCGCGAAAAAAAAAATCTGCTGCTCCATACAAAACTGCAAACCTACTCGAGCCAAATGTATGGGACAGCAGATTTTATTCACGATTTCGATGTTGGTCCTATAGAGAAAGTTGTTCAGTTTTGTGGTCTGGTCATCCCCTTAAAAAGTGTCAGCATATTAAGTTGGACTGTAGAATACTGTAGATTTTAACAAATTTTAACCAAATTTTGAAAAATAACAGTAGAGCTATACGGGGTGTAAGGAAAAGTTGTTCAGTTTGATGAGTAGAGTATGTGGTTTAAAGGTTAATGATACTTTTCCTTACACCATGTGTAGGATGAAAGGCAACAAAGATATAATATGTTCTGGATTAACACATAATACTTTTTAAAACCAAAGCTGACGAAGTCGCAGGGAAAAGCTATTAAAAATAAAATATGATCCACCTGTAGCTTATAGCATATAGCATCTAAGACCTGTAGCAAAACTTTGTAACAGATACATCACTTCCTTAGAAAATTATAAATTCTCACGCTTTAATTACCTACAAGCGCAAAAATGGACCTAGAAAATTGTCACAGCGTTATTATTACTTCGTCTAGCGCTCGACGCATGCGACGTTCCGTCTGGACCGAGTGGCAGAAATCAAGCAAGTGCATCGCTTACGATGCGCCATAGTGTAGGTACTTATCTCGGTTCCTACGGCTGAGCGACGGAGGCCCGCCTGCATGTAGAGACAGTGACTATTCAATTCCCGGCAAAGGCAAGTGAGCGACGGCAATTTTCATTAAATTCGATTTATCATCGTCAAGTGCCATCTTTGAATTGAAGTATTTAGAGGTCAGGCAGAAAATTGGCTTGTCATTCAAAAGTTAACTCTATTTGTTATCTACGTTTGATGTAAAACGAAATGTCACTTGCTAATGTAATCTGTTTTATCTTCTTTACCGTCGACTCTCCCCGTTTCGGGGGGTCGGTCGGCAAAACAGACACGACCGACTCGCAATCGTAAACTCACACGACCGGTAACACGATATCACGAGATTCCCTCCGACCTTTGCCCGCTTCATATTCTTCTGAGGTCTACAGACGCTACAGGCACATCCCAGGCCGCTTTTCACCGAGTACCGATACCCAATCCGCCGTGTAGCCCCTGCAATGTCCTATGCCGAGGTACGTACCCATTCTGGGTGCACCTAGGTCGTTTGCTTAGGTTCATTCACGGGCTCGGTAGACCCTTCGTGGTCTCTCCAATAGTCCGCAGTAATAAGCAGTAGCTGCTCCCTGAGCAATCCCATTGTTGTCCCATATAGGTACACGCCCATATTCCACCCGATCCGCCACTCTGCAGGTTCTAATGTTTCATAGGTTGAAATTTTTTTAATTTGCTCTATCGTAAAATAAAAACGTTATCGTAAAATATAAGATTTCAGTTTTTATTTTGATTAAATTTCTATTATTGTATATTTTATAGTTAGGTAAGTATGAGCACAAAAAGTTTCATCGTAATAGAATCCAGTAGGTATTTTTTGCGTGATCCTTGACAAAAAATAAAAAAGTATGTGATTTGGACTTAGTCTTGAAGATGTAAACAAATAAACTGATATTATTCTAATTCGTGGATGTTCTGAGGTTTCAGAATATCTCTGACTACCCCCTCGCGGAATATAGTCGTGAGCATATGCTTAAGCTAATCTAATTCAAAACATAATGCATCAAAACTTGGCGCAGTCAGCTGTCGCGCAGACGACACTTTTCTAACTACCTTACCAACCTAACCAATTAAAATTTAAAGCTTAAACTAGTAACTACACACCTAAGTACCTACAAGACCTAACAAATCAACACTGTTTGTTTTTCAGACAATTCACTAAGCTAACGCCAAAGTCAAAGAAGGACTCTAACTTAACCTAACTTTAACAAATACAACTGTTCAGGCAAACTTAATTGCCATTCACCATTTGCTTGTCTAATCCAATAAAGCTTAGTACACTTTGGCCTTATATTTACTCGTACCCTTTAAGGGCAACATGCAAAATTGTGGATTTAACGCCTAAATATATGTTAAGAGCGAAGTTGTTTAATCGAAATTTGTGGTGATGGAGCGAAACAAAAATAAGGCGTTTTAATCAGGCAGCTAATAAATTAATTACATTATTAGAGGAAGTTTAAAAATAGCACCAATAATAATAATAATATTTATTTATTCAAGTAACAATGACTCATAGTTAGTATGTTCTTATTCTATGCTAGTAGGAATATACACTGGAATAATTCAAATTGACATAATACGTCCGGACGCTTGGAGTGCAACGCTAGAAATGAGTCATCGCTGCGCCATTCCATTTGAGATAGCGCAGCAATGAGTCACATACGCGCAGTCCAACCTACCGGCGATCATAGTCAAAATGCTGTTGGGGCTGGCCCGCACCCTGCGCACCAGGGACGCGCATCTCTTGCGCATTGTGGCGTAAAAGCAATTTGTTCGCGCTTCGGCGAACATCCCTGATGCGCTACAGAAACGGGGCAACCCCATCAGCACTCTGAACGCATTATTATATTGGACGCGAAGGGCGCTGTATGCCTTTTTGTATACCAATGCAATGGCGAAAAATTACATGGTAATACATTATCGTGGTGTAGGCATGTGCTGCGGAGAGACGAGTGTCAAGGTACGAGACGAGTGTTAGATATGAATGTGGATGGCTGTGGTAGGAGAGGAAGGCCGAAGAAGAGATGGATGGATTCTGTAAAGGATGATAATGTGTAAGAAAGGAGTGAGTGCTGAAATGACGGCCAAGAGACATGAATGGAAGACGATTACATATTGCGCCGACCCAAAATGATAGGAAATGGGCAAGAGGGTGTCATTATCAAATATTGTTCAGTTATGGAATTTAGATAATATTATGTGTTTTATTTGATAAAATGTTTGACTGTAAAGAAAAATTGTTCTACAGTTTCTGAAAGTCAAAACATCAAATCCAAAGATAAATGTTGTTTTGCTAACAAATATTCGTGCAAGCGGACCCTTTAACATCGACATGTGTGTGGCATCAGACGTGACGTGTCACTAACTTTAGTAATTCAGTTAACACTTCCTCTGTCTGGTCCCTACTCACTCCCCAACTAACTGTCGTGTCTATATTATATAAATGTACCTAGTGGGTAAGTAAGAATACATTATGTAGAAGTGAAACGCCCGCTCCAGATAGTTCAAGCTCAAGCTACGAATAAGAGAATGTACTTATAGAAGTATAAATGAAGCTCAAAAAGTGGCACCAAAAAAATTGTAACGCGTTCTAAATTTGTTCTTTAAAAATTGTAACTCGCCGCCAAAACTCATACAAAATGTCATTTTTCATGGGGGGCCAAAAATGATTTCGATTTTGTTTTGGAGTTATTCTTCCATATTTATTCTCTTATTCGTAGAGCTCAAGATATAGTCTCGTGTTGCTATAACCAACGCAACGGCGCGCGAAGTTTCACTTCCTATAGTTTATATTCATTAGTTATTATTATGACGTATACTCCATTCCAAATAACAACGAAAATTTAAGGCCATTTTGAATTACAGAAACAGAGATTTGAAACACTTCCGGTCACTTATTATTAGAACAGCTTTAGTAACGTCCAAGATACGTTGGATAGTATATCTTTCTCATAAATAAATCTTATTTGCTAATTAGAATGAGCGATTTTCTTTTCTTTTTTAAATTTAGTTCCTAAAAAACTCGACAGATGACATGTTTATCGCCCCATAGAGCCGTAAGCGAGATCCTGTCAAAATCTGGTCAAGTCTGTGCCTGCCTTTTTTTTTTAATGGCATGGTATCGAGCCCATTCAGCCATGTCAGGCGTAAAAGTTTAGAATTTTCGATTAAAATGATTAGTAAATAATGAAATATGTCATCAAAAGATGCGTTGGCATCTTCTTGATCATCTTTTCACTATTTACTATTTTAAAGAAACACTTTTTGAAATGTTGACGTTTCTTCGTACAGACCGTAGCGCCATCTATCGATCCCCTAGAAAAGAAAAGAAAAACGCCCATTGGCCAGAAACCTATTCAGGAATCGGAATATCTTTTCGTCCTTATTTGGAATGCAGTATAGGTTTAAATAGGGAGCGTCTTGGCGCGTAACGGAGAGGTATGGACACTCTATCATGAGGGTCCGCCTTCGAATCCACACGGACAACAAGCCAGTAGGTACCAATGAGCATGCTGTGATATCTTCAGTACAAACTAGGTGGAACGCTATTTTCCATAGACAGCATCCGCCATCTATCGGTTACGTTTCGAAGTACTAAGTGTTGAATTTGGGTTCGTATCTAAAGTGTAGAGAAAGCGCGCTACACCTCACCGCTGCGCTGTAATAGTGAGAGATTTCGCCCGTATCAACCACTGTCTTGTTGGTCTAGTGGTCTAGACAACCAGCTCACGTTTCGGGTGCATATGGTTCGAGCCTTGTGTCAGCCGTCCGTCTTTTTTCAATTTATTTCATACTGGGGCTCTCCCTGCTGCTAATATGAGGCAACGCCAATAATTAAAACGTCCTAAAATCCAAGGCGACTTACCTATCTATAACCAATATACATATTAATCTATGCCAATGAGTTTTCCTATCCTTTTTACGTAATACCGACTACTCTCAAACTGTGAAAAAAGGCATCGTGAGTACGCAGAGGAAGAAATTCAAATGCGTATGTGAAGTGTACCAATCCGTATTTGGACACGCGTGCGTGATCGACTGACGCCCGTACACTTTCCTACATCGTGGTGAAGTGGTTTGACAGCCAGCATTAGAAGTTTGCTGATAGCACAGGGTGTACCAGACATATCGAGGGTTCAGTATGTCATTCAAGGAATCTCTCTTCGTGGACACTGGTCACAAAGTTAAAGTTATTGTTCTTCTTATCGAGTGGGCTGCAGGCCCTGGTGTCAGAGTTTATTCAAACCGCCTTACGGCCTCTGACGTGGTTTTTATGTAACGACTACTACCACCAGAGATAGTAGCCGGGACCAACAGCTTAACGTGCCATCCGAAGCACGGAATCATCTTTCTTTTCAGACGATCAGGTGACTCTGCCTGCAATGTCCTAACCAACTGGGGGAAAATGCACAAAGTGACATTTCACTAGGTGCCCCCCGTGGAAATCGAACCCACGACCTCCGTGTCAAGAGCCCAATGCTCTTAACCATTAGACCACGGAGGCAGTCATTGTTGAAGATGCAAGTAGTTGTTAGGATGGTTTTCCTACTCCTCCTATCTTCTTTCATTAAACTCGTTGCGGTTCAAAAAAAGAGTAGGGAAGGGATATAATTTTCTTATGTTGTTTGTGGTCGGTGCTGTTGGTTCTGATTTACTGGGGTTTTAGTGATTAAAATGGGTAGTGGGCCGAAAAAAAATTTTACAGTAAGAAGTAACAGAGTTAGAATGGTATAAGCTCTAGAGTATATGTGTACAAAGTTCGAGAAAAATAAGCATAAAAAAAGTTTTCGACAATGGGGTCGCAAGAAAGCACATGATATAAAAGTTGGCGCTAGTTTCGTGTGAGTATTATTGAATAGAAAACTTGTGGCTAAGTTACGGACGTCCATATTAAACGATAACGATAGCTATTCAATTAGGGAGGAACTTAGCTTCTTTTTCTTTTGATGATATAATATATAATTAAGAGAACTTTCAAGGGCATGCAGGCTCCATACAAAAAGCTAAAACGTTTTTTCATTCCAAAACTGCCTCCGTGGTCTAATGGTTAAGAGCTGGGCTCTTGACACGGAGTTCGTGGGTTCGATTCCCACGGCGGGGGACACCTAGCGATATGTCACTTTGGGCGTTTTTCCCTAGTTGGTAAGGACATTGCAGGCTGAATCACCTGATTGTCTGAAAAGAAAGATGATTCCGTGCTTCGGATGGCACGTTAAGCCGTTGGTCCCGGCTACTATCTCTGGTGGTAGTAGTCGTTACATAAAAAACCACGTCAGAGGCCGTAAGGCGGTTTGAATAAACTCTGACACCAGGGCTTGTCCACACGATACGAAGAAGAAGATTACTAAACCGTGACGTAGTGTAAGTTATTTCAATGTTGTTGTTCCATGAAAAAACGTAAATGGCTACATGGCTATGCATAATATTATTTACACCATTCTTTAGGTCCACACATAGTTTGGTTTTGCATATCTGATAACACGTTGTACATCGTTTCCCCATTTTTTGTTGAGAAAACCAACCAATTTAATTAATCTTATCTAAAAGGAGAAAATCGGCGAAATAACAAAGTTCATTTCAGTCTTATGGCGCATAGTGGTATGTGAAAACTTCTTGCCTCACAGTCATCGGCACAAAAGAAGAGGAGTGGCGACTATAAAATAAAGGGAATAATTTTAGGTCCGTGGAGAAGATGGAGTGATGGGGCTTGTATTATTTAGGGAGGATTCGAAGAGGAGAGGCATTTGCTTAGCAGTGGGACACAGAGCAGGATATATATACATTTAAAAAAAATTATGACAGTCATTAAAAATAAATCTTACAAAATAATAATACTGCCAGTCTTTTAAATTCGTATTTAGGTACTTATTTTATTGGAGTCGCTGACATAAGCCGGTATGATTCGAAACTGGGCTTGGATTTTGTTTGGACATGTCTGGATCTGCATCTTGGTACCACCACGCGTGTTAGAGGCCGCCGACCAGAAAGATGGGTTAATGATATAAGGAGACACGCGGGTCCCAACTGGATGCAGAGGGCGAGGAACAGGACGTCATGGAGAAATATGGAGGAGGCCTATGTTCGAAGACGGACTGATCAAGGGCTGTGATGGATGGATGGATGGATGGATCAAAGGTAATTTATTGATAATATTAGTTCGTTAATGTCTACACAAAATAAGCAGTCAGCACAAGCTTGATCTACATCTCTTACTACTTGTGTAACCTGAATGCGTTACATAGGTACTTTAGAGGCCTCTATACTTTACTTCACACCATCAAACTGAAAAAAAATTCACTAATCGACTAACATGAAATAGCGAATAAGAAATCAACTGTTTCACACATTTGAGTCGAGTAGCAATTGAATTCTTTTGTATCGACCAATTTTTTTATTCGCGATTCCTGTGTTGGTTCCATACTAAAGATAACTTTGATGCTCTGAAGCACACGCTACCTAATGTATACAGGATATTTCATAAGTAACAATAAATATTTAAAACTCTTAAGGGGGTTGTTTAGACCGTCAAACTGAACAACTTTCTCTATGGGACCGACATCCAAATCGCGACTAGGTACATTTGTTGGCGACTAGGTACATAGTGGTAAAATCGCGATTCGATATTGGTCCCATAGTGAAAGTTGTTCAGTTTGATGGTTTAAACCACCCCCTTAAAGGTTTATTTGTATTTTTGTAACACCTTGTATAGCTTTTAACTTTTAGGCATATTAACTCTTAGTTCCACTATACGTTAGGCGTTTCATGTTTTAGGTCAGTCATACATTAGGTGTAACAGTTTTAGTTACTTCGTTAGTCAAATAACGTTTAGTTCAAGTCACCAAATTAGGTGTTTAGTCCATTTCGGCGACCTAGGTCTTTTTCTATGCACGTGGATTTAGAATGTTGCTGACCTCTTAATACGTGAATGTACAGGATGAAACCTAAGTTTGCACCATAAAGGTATTATACCTTAGAGGAATAGAGCAACAAACATGAGTTGTCAAATGAAACCGTTTTTGGATGTTTTTTGGAGACTATTCGCAGACAAAAATTCGAATACTGTCTATAATTCTGAGTCTAACGTGAAGTTGTGGATAAATTAATGAAGTTGTGTCAGATATATTTCTTAAAAGTATCTACGATTTCACTTTAGATACGCAATTATTCACGGAAACCGAATTGTAAAAATTTATAAGTGACTAAAAACGGTTCTATTGCCTCGCGTCACGTATCTCTTTCTATTATACAGTGGTGCCGCTAGGTACATCTCGCTCACTCAGCTGTCAGTTCCTCTATTCCTGGTATAATATAATACCTTTATGGTTTGCACCCTGTATATTCTGTGCTTATACATATCCCGCCAGTTACTCTAAACTTATACCTTCGTCAGGATGTAAACAGAATTAGTGGAGTTAGTGCTCCATCCCTCGAGTAGTGCAATTGAATTAGGAAGAGCACAGGGTGATTATGGCTCAAGGACCCTGTTAGGACCCTTTGGGTTCTTGTAATCTATACACGCTGTATTATGGAGAGATAAGGGTATTATCTACTACCGTTCCTTTGTGAATTACGTAAGAGTTATGCATGAAATTCGTTTTATGTACGAGATCGAAAGTAGTGCACGGTAAGCGAAATTACGTTTTATTGCATAAACATACTGTATTCTTTTTTTGAATACCACAACACACCTTTCATGGGGAACTGTATACGCTATTATAATTAAGATATCAGAGGATATTCTAAACTTGCCAGACAACAAGTTTAGGTCCCATGTTAAGCAATTCCTCTGTAAAAAAGGCTACTAGGTATAAACTCTATGATGATACAGGGTGAAATTGATATCATTAGCATCCTTTTAAACTAAGAGTCTACCCATCAAACTGAACAATTTTTACTATGATTACACACCGAGGACAGGAAAGTAAGAAAGGTCCCAGAGCTCATGTAACTTCATGTAGACACATGCAAACATGTGATCTGGCTTTCTTATTTACTGTCCTAGGTTAGTGTAGTGTAGTAAGCTAGCTATTAAGATATATAATCAATATTATTCAATATATACGATTGAGTGTAACCACAAACGCCGTTGTTTCACTACGTCCCAACGTCCATCCCTACATGGCGACCTTACAAGGGTAATTTTTAATAATTCGTTTTTTTTTTTAAATCTTATTAAAGTGAATCAATTAGTGTTTAATTGTTTCTTAATTTCAGAGAAAATTTATGAATATCTAATCTAATATTACAAGTATAAAATATGAAAGGTATAAAAATTCCTATTAAGTATAACAAAGTAAAGTATTAATTAAATTGTATTATTATTATTACTATTTTTTTTTGAAATACACAATATGTAATAACACAATGTTATGGATGATTAATCTGAAATATATATTTATATTTTTTTTTTATTTAAATATAAATTGAAGTCGGTCTTATTAAAAAAACGTAAATTATGCCAATCAAAAAAAAATTATGTAAATTCATTTTAAAAACAAGTATTAATTCGAGACGGTTGTATTTTGAAGATTGATATACTCAGATAGAGTTGATATAAGATGATGCATACTCACGAAATCTAATAGGCACCGCTTAATTATGGATGTAGTCTGCATTCCGTGTGAAACTGGATCTGCCTCGACGAATACCTACTCTGTTATTTAGACGTGAAAACTAAACATAAAACATTTATACTTACCAACTTTTTAATCTAAGCTAATAATCAATAGGCCCTTATTGACAAAAGAAAATAAAAAAAACTATCTAATGCGCATTATTCTAATGTACTAATATAATATAACCATGGTTAATTTGTCTTTTCTTTGTAATCATTGTAACTTTTCTAATCTAGTCGTTATCAATATTTTTAGCATACGTACGCTTTTTCTTTGTTCTCTTCATATAAAGTCAATAAAATTAGCATGCTTTTTTTTTTTTTTTACACGTGATAATATTTTATTTGTCATATTTATTTATTAAATCATCATTTATTTTTATATTTTATTTTATTTATTATATTTGTCCGGACCAATTTATTATCGTGGCATTTTATTATTTATTTGAGTTAACTCTTACATTATTTATTTAAATTTTTACCACTTTATTTATTTCATGTCATTAGGCGCAAGTCTCTCACAAAGTCTACTCGAGAACATCATGATCGAGTACAAGGCTTGACATTATTTATTAAATTATAATTCGTTCTTTAGGTATATGTACTTCATATCCATTCTATTCTGTTTCATTCACAAAATACAACAAACCTACCAATTCTGTGCAATAATACAAATGTCCAAGCATCTCCACGACTTCTGGGTGATCAGTCCAGTTATCAGTGACACACTTCAACATCCGTATCATTTCAAGAATTAGTTATCTTCCTTTGTATACAATTATTCATTCATTTCCATTCTACTACGAGTACTAACGTTCTTTTCATACATCCATGCTTCTTAATTTCTTGGTCAAAAATCAATTATTACTTTCTATATTCTTAAAATATTTCTCACAAGTCAAATTGTTACAACTGCCTACTTTTCAATAAGTAAGTATAACAAAACGATTAATATGAATGTTTTAAAAATCAGATATTGTTTATTATCTTAATTTATCAAATCAAAGTATCTCATAGAAATCGTCACATAGCTATTACTTTGCATCATCCTTCCCCCAATTATGGTAAGGAATTCAAACAAACTTGTAAGTGAGCGAGATGTTCGTCACCGATTGTTAACTATAAACAATCAGATCCTATTGCTTGCACTTTGCTCTCGATCCCTTTTATGGTAATCTTTGAGCATTGGGTCATTTACAAAACAAGAAGTTGTTGCTATAGCTCTAAAATGTTATTCGAAATTTATATAGCTGGCATGTCTTACCTTTTATAATGCTTCTTTACAGCAGCTTCAGGAGCCATTTCTCTCCCGCACCATTTCTTTCTGATCCACATATCTTACCTCTTTTCTCCTCGAACCGTAGATTTTCTCTCCAGTCTACGACAGAGTAGTTACTATTATTATGTCTACTAACAAATAATTAATACAAACAAGGACCCCTTCGTTAAAACAAGATTTACTATTCCTAATATTTATAATTACAACATAGCAAAATTTTAATCCGATTATCCAAATCACCAAATTTTCAATTATTTTTAATTAAATTAGATCTGATTTTAAATAAGTTTTGTAACTACATGAGTTTGCAAGATATTACGTGATCTTAGTTATCTACTTATAAGTCCATAAATTTTCCTGTATCAATAATAAACAACAGTTTTACACAAATTTCACTGTCCATCCGCAGGAGAACGAAAAAAAAAACTATATAATCACTTCACTTTTTCTAAATCACCTTATCACCACAATTCTACTTAGGTACACCTCAATAATTGTTCTTTCCTTCTTTCATTCTCGCTCTTTGAGTTCTTCTCTCGAATGATCATAAACGCTGAACGCTCCTCCAAAATCAAATTTCTGTTTGCAGCGGCTTTGGTTTTATCGAATTATCGCTACTGCTTTTCACATTTTCAGTAAAGCCTCAGGTCAAACTTTGTTTCTTCCTTTTCTTCTTCTTCCTTCTGGAACCCATTTTGAAGTACTTTTTGTGTTAAAAGACGCACATCATAATTTTTCAATTTAAAATTTTGTCTTCAATATTGCGACACGGTTACTTGCGCAACTCTACACGCGCTCCAAATAAGGTGGCAAGGTCGCCATGTAGGGATGGACGTTGGGACGTAGTGAAACAACGGCGTTTGTGGTTACACTCAATCGTATATATTGAATAATATTGATTATATATCTTAATAGCTAGCTTACTACACTACATTAGTATACTATATTTCTCCTCGACGGAGGCACATTTGACGCTTTCCGTCCTAGAAATAACTAATAACTTTCCATTTGTTAGATCTAAAATTTTAAAATTACAATTCCCTAGGCGAAACTAAATAAACAAAGTGTTGAACAAAAAAGTTCCATTTCAAACAAAATTGCGGTCTAGTGAAAAATTATACTAACAAGTGAAATAATGTATTTTGTTACTACGTTTATATTACAAAAGTTTTGCTCTGAACTTACGCTATGGCTTTTGCTTAGTTTCTGTTTTTTGACTTTAGACTTTGTGTTTTAGGTGTTAGTACTAAACTTGTTTAAATTAATGAAATGTGATTACGTTTTGCGACTCAAAATAAAAGTGCCGTTAATTTTGAGTAAAGCTTTACTTTAACTTGATAGCTTTGACTTGTTAAAGATAATTAACACTTTTGAACCTTATTCCCATACAAATAAAGGAGAAACAATGTTAATCAACTATCGTTGCATGCTGGACCGATGGCAATAGGTATTGAAAGTTTAGAAATATCGTTAGCAATTTGCATTTGGTTCTTATTGCTTTCAATTATTTATTTGGATTAGATACTTACTTACGTGACTTCTTAAACAAGCCACACTCACTACTATAGTTATTACGAACATAGTAATTGTAACATTCCAACTCCCATTCTACATAATATTATAAACCCTAGAGAGGTTTTCTGCTTGATAGTCTTAATGTTTTGTATAATAAATAAAATTAAATAAAATAAAATAAAAATCTGGTCAAGTGCGAGTCGGGCTCGCGCATCGAGGGTTCTGTACACCACCGCCACACAACATATTAATTATTTTTTGTTATACGAGTACACTAGAGTTTGCTTTATACTCACACCAAGTTTGACGCTTGTATGTTTTACTGTTTTTACGATAGAGCGAGAAGAAAAATCGTTAATAAAAACTAGTTTCCTGTATGAGGACCCCCTTTAATTTTTATTTTTTTGTAATTTTTTATTACCCGCGACGGAACGGAGAACGTGTATGCGTTTAGGGTGAGAGGTTGTTTGTTTGTTTGTTTGTTTGTGTGTTTGTTTGTGCAAATCCAATGTTCCCATTTATCTCCAAAACGGCTAGACCGATTTAGATACGGTTTTCTGTAAAGGGTTCGTAATTAATTAGCGATGGTTCTTAGATAGGTGATACGATATTAACTCGCCAGGGGGCGCTGCAGTAACCATTTTTCTAACGTCAAAATGAGTTTTTGCGCATTTACGCCGAAACGGCTTAACCGATTTAGATGCGGTTTTTTTTAAAGTGCTTGAGGTTTATTTGCAATTATTCTTAGATAGGTTTGATTGTGACAAACCACCAGGGGGCGCTGATCCGGTTTTTTATCAAGTGCATGCTAGTAGACCGTGTTTGGGCTCTTTTAATAGCGTTTGGTGAGTAGCTTCTGTACATGAAGGTCTGAGGGTCTGAGGGTCTGATGATAGTAGCAGGACAACTTTGATGGGAACTCTGTGAAGGCACGTAGCTAGTAGAGCGTGTTTGGGCTCTTTTGATAGCGTTTGCCGTTTGGTGAGTAGTGAGCTTCTGTACATGAACTGCTGAGGGTCTGGTGATGGAGCAGAAAAGCATCGTGGGGAACTCTGTGAAGGCACATAGCTAAGAGACTGTGTTTGGGGTCTTTTGATAGCGTTTGGTGAGTAGCTTCTGTACATGAACATCTCAGGGTCTGATGATGTAGCAGAACAACAACGTGGGGAACTCTGTGAAGGCACATCACTAGGAGACCGTGTTTGATGTCTTTTGATAGCGTTTGGTGAGTAGCTTCTGGACGTAAATGTCAGAGGGTCTTATGATGCAGCAGAAGAACAACGTGGGGAACTCTGTGAAGGCACATAGCTAGGAGACCGTGTTTGGGCTCTTTTAATAGCGTTTAGTGAGTAGCTTCTGTACATAAAGTTCTGAGAGTGTGATGCAGCAGAACAACATCGTGGAGAACTCTGTGAAGGCGAATAGTTAGGAGACCATATTTGGGCTCGTTTGATAGCATTTCGTGAGTAGCTTCTGAACATAAACTGCTGATGGTCTGACGATGGACCAGAAGAACATCGTCGGAAACTATGTGGAGGCACGTAGTAAGTAGGTAAACCATATTTAGGCTCTTTTTTAACCACGACTGGATGGAGAAATTATATGCGTTTAGGGTGAGAGGTTGTTTGTTTGTGTGTTTGCAGACGGTTATGTAGGAATTCTCTAAAAAGTTTAAAATAAAAAACAAAATTAAAAATTTTGAAAAAACCCGCAACGGTAATCGAAAAAGGATTAAATAATTTTTTTGCAAATCCCTCGACTAAAAGAAAATAGGTAAGTAACGAAAGATAATAAACCAAACCCTAGAAAATCCGTCGAGGGCTGACATTGCCATCTGTTCCCAATTTCAATTAGACACAAACTCATAAAACTGATTTACGTTACTACTGGTGAAACGTGGATGTTCTTAGGTGTCAGAATATCTCTGACTACCCCCTCGGGGAATGTAGTCGTGAGCATAATATGCTTATAGTCATAAAACTGAAAAAAATTAGTTCATGAATCAAATCAAAAATGAAATAGGCATGAAATGGCAGCCCCGACGGATTTTCTAGGGTTTGGTTTATTATCTTTCGTTACTTACCTATTTTCTTTTAGTCGAGGGATTTGCAAAAAAATTATTTAATCCTTTTTCGATTACCGTTGCGGGTTTTTTCATAATTTTTAATTTTTTATTTGTTAGTTAATCCGCCAGAAAGGCACACACTCTGAAAATTTAAACTGTCTATTAGGGTTCAAAAGTTACATCCCTAAATTGGTAAGACAGGCATGAAGACG
Source organism: Agonopterix heracliana (assembly GCA_963693445.1). Classification (NCBI taxonomy): domain Eukaryota; kingdom Metazoa; phylum Arthropoda; class Insecta; order Lepidoptera; family Depressariidae; genus Agonopterix; species Agonopterix heracliana. Next base: position 3,157,672 of record OY856312.1, on the reverse strand, counting down.
GACGGACTGATGGACAGCGTAGTCTTATAAACAGGGTCACCCATTGGGTACGGGACCAGAAAAAAAGAAAAACCTGTCACATTAACGGTAAAAAGTGCTGTTTGTCGGTGCACAGGTGTGCAATACCGGGTTTCCAATTGATAAATTGTTCACTACCAATAAAATTTCACAATATCACCGAAAATGTTAGTTCGTTATACACAAATAAACAATCTCGTAATCGACGTATGTAGACTGGGATGATGATGATGTTCACGACTATATTTTTATTACCGCAGGGTGTTATAGGCTGGGGATATTCTAAATAATTTTGATAAAAGTTGATAACCCGGTATAAGCATGCAAATCGTTTTAGTATACCTACATACTTATTCCGTTACATACGTTTTTCCAGAGCTAAAGGAGGGAGGGGACTTTGTAAAAACTAAAGCAATAGTAGTAAACCTTCAGATTTTATTTCTCCAACCGTCCCGGGATCACTCAAGTTTTCATAGCACATAAGTGAATTTCAGTTGTTTTGTTAAAGTACTTAATAATAAACAATAGTTTCTGCTATCTTTAGTTTTTATTTTCTTCTAAACTTCTGTCTTTGATCCTTTTATTTTTCTTTTGTTTAGTTTGGCAGTTGATGGGCAGTTGGTTGCAAAAATATCTGATAAACGGTGTTGGAACTCCTTTAATCTTAGATGAAAAACCCTTCAATTTTCATCTAAGCCCAACGATATTACGAGTAAACTATGCAATTCGGCAATTCGGCAATTCGGTAATTGTTTCCAGTACATTTTGTATGGGGACGCGCGCGATCCTACACACTGCCGCGATATTATCGAGCGATAATATCGCTGCTATTTTGCGATAATTGTTTCCAGTACATTTTGTATGGGGACGCGCTCGATCCCACACACTGCCGCGATATTATCGCAACCTGACGCAATCTCGTTCGACTACATTCAGTGGTGGGCGCATGCGTGACGCGAATCGCGGAATCGCTGCCGTGTGTATGGTGTCGCGATATCGCTGTCGATAATATCGCTCGATAAAATCGGTCGATAATATCGCTGCAATGTGCGGAGGCCTTTATCGTCCACTACTGAACAAAGGCCTCTCCCAAGGCGCGCCACTAAACTATTCTTGGCATTCTTCATCCAGTCACTCCCCCTATCTATTTATTGTAGGTCGTCGGTCTCGCGGACCGCAGGGCGTCCCACACCCCGGTTGCCAGTTCGTGGTCTCCACTTTAGAACTAGGTATGACTCCCCATCCGCATTCGCACATTATAAAGTCAAACTCAAAATTATTTATTCAGTATAAGAGCTTGACGCCCAATTATTAAACGCAATTTTTTTTTTAAGCTACGACCGCTTCGCATCGGGACGTGTTTTGTCGCCGTAGAGAAGATGAAACCTCATACTCAATCATTTGAATGAGCGTTTCAATTTACACCATAGTGATGTCAAAACAATTTGTTTTACAGCAATAAAATTACTTACTAAGTTATATTGAAACCTATAAACTTAGTATAATAAAAAAAACCTAAAATAGTGCGCTTTTGTATTCATATTCATATTCTTTATTGCTTATCATGTGTACATAATTTGATACATTGAGATGAATTCTCAACATGACACCCTGTTAGGGCACCGCAATAACATGCAACTTAAAAGCTAACATAATATTATATTAGCGTTAGGTATACTATAAGATTAGCAGGCACATTCATTTTGATTATGTTCCTATTAGTATTACCTATAGTATTACTTATTGTATTGGATTTGATAACAAATAATAAAAAAAAATGTAGGGGGTCCCCATAATAAACTATAATACATATTATTTCAACTGGCTATGAAGATACAGCCCTCTGAAGCTAGGACGTACGGATGGACGGACGGATAGCGTAGGCTTATGAAATGTGCCCGTATTCACCCTTTGGGTAAAAAATGAACGCAGAACCATAAAACCGAATCGATACGCAATTTTTCGGTATTTTCAAACATTTTAACGACCTTGATGTCCGATTTATACTTTAACTACTTATATGTGGACTAGTTACGCATGTAATTACTTAATGTAATTATTTCTGCCACTTTTTGCGAGGGTCGAGGTAACATGAAATCCGCGACTTTGGATTTTATTCCCCATAAGTTTAGATTCTGTTTTTGAATGTTAAAAATCATGAAAAGTAGTCTCTTGTGTACCCCAAACGTTCTTAGTTCGAATTCATTGTTTCGTAATTATAGGCTGTCTCGTTTAGTGATAAGCAAAGCATGCTGTATGCTATGCTTATCACTAAACGAGACAAGGTAAGGTAAGGTTGAGGTGGGTGGTGATAAGGTATACAATTTAATGCACATAATACATTTTTCATTTACTATGTGCTAGGCTAGGCTAGTCCTTATTATAAATAGTCAAAGGATTTTATATGAAAAGTCAAATTCAATTCAAAAATGCTGCTTTCAAAGTACCGTATAAAAATAAAAATGAACGATTATTGATTCTGGTTTGTGTATCGAAATTAAAAAGGCATAAAAATAATAAACCATAATTTATTTGTAGACACTTTTTAGTCATTCTTTATGTTAAAATGTAATTGTTTCAATTTAAGACGAATCTATTAAAGTAGGACTTGATTGAACAACTATTGTACTTTTATATTTATAGAAGGCATATTTTTAACAGATAATTCCCGAAATTCTTTCGAAATTAATCATCTAACCCTTTCATTAATTACTAAACAATTTACAGCCTAAACGGTAGAAAGGTACAACCAAATACTTGGGAACCTCAAAACTTCCTTCCAAATATTTCTATCAACTCCAAAATTATTTCAATAACTCTCGTCTTAAAGAGAAAATATTCTGAGCTTTCGCTCGAATCACGAGAATTTTTCCCAAACTCTCCCAATAAATTATTTGAATTCTTTTATGAAACGTTTTTGAAAGGATTGAATACTATTTTAATTAAATTTTGAGGTAGACAATAGGCCTTTTTTCTCACGAATATCGATGGAATTTAATAAAGTGCTTTGTTAGACTTCAACCAAATATTTTTTGTTAATCTTTTCAGATATTTTGCTTCATCAGTATCGGGAATTTGTTATAAAACGTTAATCTTGTTTCTATACGATTATGAATTTTGTTTTTAATAAGGTAAGGACGCTTGAGACAAAGATCTTTTGAGACGCGAGCGACTCAATGATAAAAATTATCATATTATTATCGGTAAAGGTTCCGATATTGATAATAATTAATAAACAAATTCATCCTTATTCTCATTCACACTTAACAACATTTGCATGCTTTTGTGAATGGCTGATCTAGGAGAGCCTCAATGTGTGTACCTATCATCTGTAATACTGTATACAAGGTGTTTCATAAGTAAGAATACATTTTTAAAACTCTTAAGGGGGTTGTTTCTGAACAACTTTCTCTATGGGACCAACATCGAAATCGCGAAAAAAAAAATTTATATCCCATACATATTTTAGCTCTAGTCAATTTGTAGAGTATGGAACATCAATTTTTTTTATTCGCGATTTCGATATTGGTCCCATAGTGAAAGTTGTTCAGTTTGATGGTCTACATCACCCCCTTAAAGGTTTATTTGTATTTTTGTAACACCTTGTATAACCTAATCAAGAGCAAACAAAGATTACTTACTTACTTACTTCATCGGAAGCAAAGTTTGCCGAGAGCCCGTGCTCTCGCCGACAGACGATTACGATTTGTGATACCACTGGCATTTCGGTGAAGAAAAGCATTGTGGGGAAACCTAAATGCCGCAATTTCGAGGTTTTGTGTGTTTTAAAGTGTTGGTTGACGTTGCTCACTACCTTTCACACAAGACAGAGTTTGGGCGCTGTGACATAATATTGCCATTCCGAATATGGTATATACCTATATATAGAATATCACTGACTACTAGGACTAGTCGCGAGCGTTTATCCCGTGTTTTTCAATACACAGTACGTACTGGACCTTTATAGTACACTCAGATGTTTTTTGTATCTGAGCTGCTCATTTATTTATGATGTTGAACTGTTCTTAACCCTTCACCTAACCCAACCTATTTTACCCACGAAGACGTTTCGTTACATGGAATAAAATTTGAATTAATTTTGAGTAGGTATTTTTTAAGCAATGTACCTCAGAATATGTGTGTTCAGTGTATTGTTTTAGAGCAAGCTTTTAGAACATTCAGTCACGTCACAATGTAAGCCTTAAAAACAAATAAACAGAGAGTAGTTTGCATTGTTTTGCATACATAAAACATAAAGGGTAAATGCCGATTTATGCTGTAACAGCACGGTCGTGATGACGGCACACGATGCAATATTCCGAAGGTTTATTACCTCTGATAGGAATATTCAATAGTTTTTCATCTGTAGCTAAAAACATTGACCAAAAAACAACCCTTTTTCATACTGATTTAATGTGTGCGAACGTTTGTTGAGGATAAAAATATTTTATGATTTTCGTCGAGACTACGTTTATTTTTGTTTGAGTGTTTTTAATTTTTGCTCGGTCCTCAAAACCGTGGTTAAGTTGTAAATACACCAGATTTCCAACGTAGCGTTAAAGTAGTCGACGACGGTATGAAAACACTCACCTTCACCCAAAAGTTGGGGTGGTTGGGGATCTACCTCCTAGCGGTCCAGCGGGCAACGGCATCACAAGCTACCAAGTTTGTGGTGACGGCTGAACGATCCCCCACAGCGTGTGGTAGGCTCCGCAAGGAGCCGCCTGGCTCGCGACCACCCTCTTGCCGGAGTCTGGCGCCAAACAGTGCCATTCTGGGTAAGCTCGCTTCATCTTCGACCCCATCTTTGTCCTGAGGACTAGATTTAGGTCAAGAGCAAACCCATTTATAGTAAAAAAAAAAGTATTTCAATGACTTTGTGTCGTGCTCGTATCCTCTCTAGGAGATATCTCTCCGACACTTTGAACGACATTTTATTCAATTAGTGACTTCATAAACCGTGATGACATTAGATTGTAGCAAAGGTAGTTGATAGTAAAATTATTATTATTGCTGACATTTGGTATAATTATTGATTTGTTATTATTATGATTATTGTTTGTTTATTGATTATATTTAGCTCAATATTTTGTGTGTGTGTTTCTTATTTTTATGTAAGTATACATTTTATTATCTCATAATTAGGTAGATCTTTATCTAGACGTACATATACGGACCAAATTGGCGACGTGCTTAAAAAGGGCCAGGTCAGATACACCCGAAACCGACGAGCATGCATGAAAGGACTAATGAATGTGGAAGAGGCTAGGGAGGTTTGTCAGGATCGTAGAAAGTGGCGTTCCGTTGTCTCTGCCTACCCCAGTGGGAGACAGGCGTGAGAATATGTATGTATGTATGTATGTGTAAAATAAAGAATCTAAGAATCTTTAAATGAATGATGTTCAATTTATGCAAAGAGAGCTACTTTTTTATCACTTTTACTTTCGTCCAATCAATCACTTAGGGTAACTTTTTTCCTGAAATAGCACGCGAGAGAAAAAAATTTGAGACGGAGTCGTGGGCAAAAGATACACTATAATAAATATAGACAAAAAAACTAGTGTGCTTCAGACCATACGACTGAAGTAAAACTACTACTATTTGTACCATACAAATATTTGTCCCTTACGAGATTCGAACCCGCGACCCTCGGCACAGCAGGCAGGTTCACTAAAAACTGTGCTATCGGGCCGTCGAAAAGTACACTCGTTTTTAGGCACTTACACTTTTTTTTTTATTCCCAACGGAACGGAACTATCTTGGGCCACGAGATTTAAAACGCTTGAGGTTCAATTTTAAGAAAATAATCACGGACCGTGAAAATCATACTAAATTTAGAATTCTTATAAAATATTTTGGTAATCACATGACAGCGAAAGTCGTTCGAAAACTCTATGCTATTAGCTATACTAATACGTATCACTACGTCATTTCCGTTCGCCTCGCCCGAACACTTTTCGTAACGCTCTCGTCACGCATTCACCAGTTTCTCCCCAAGTCAAGCGTGCGTAAAGAAATTTTACTTCAAAAACATTTTATAATCCACACACGTTCAATGATCTAGATATATATGTTCAAAATTTAATGAAAAAGTTGGTTAACAGACGTAAGCGAAATAGAACCCTTGACCGAAGCAAAATCGACGTTGCGGAAAACCTAGACGCAGATGGTGACTGAAATCAGAGCCGTTATTAAAAATTTGTTTATTGAACCAAATACGTATCAGGAAAAATGAAGCAAGACTTTCTCCATATCAAATAGTCCGGATTCCAAGAAAACTGGCAACAAAATGAGACTCACTTCTTTCCTTACACGTGTGGTTCCTAAATATACCGATTTTTTCTTCCAATGGTTGTCATTTTAAAAGGAGCTTCATGCTTGTGATATTTCCTTTATCACCTTCCTTCCTATAGAATCTTCGATCAACAATATACAACTAGATAACGGGTCGCAAACAAAATCAAAGAGAAATTCTGTCCTCGTGAATATACAACATTTTTTGTTAACGAACCGAGAAAACAGTCCGAATACATTATAATTTCGACCTCAAAGCAACCATAATTCCTAGTAATTTAAAAAAGGAACACTGCGGCATTGCGAGACGTGCTTACGTTGGCTTTGTTCGAACGCAACTAATTCAAAATAAGACCTCACTCCAATAGTGAGGCGTTATTTGCCGGGACATGTTTTGAGCGCTGACGCGTTATCTAGTTGGATATTGTTAATCGAAGTATAGAATACTCCAGTAGTGATATTGGGATAATTAGATATCTACAAAATGTTTATTCGTCGACTCCGGAAACCATCAAACTGTTATGCTTAGTTTTATAAAATTATAACGAAAATCAATCCAGCTAACCAATTCGAAATCAAACAATCTGTATGCAGAGTTAATGTATTCGTAGTCCATATTATTATTAATGCTACAAGCGGCCAGCGGGCGAGAAACACCAGGTGGCGCGAGTTGTATGCCAATATTGAATTTCAAATTTTTGTTTTTGCATATGTATGTAAAAATACAGTGTGCGGTGAAAGTAATTATGTAAGCAATGGGAGAGGCTTCGAATGTATTTTTGCGTTGGATTTTTCAGAGGATAAAAAGTTTTTTGCATAATTTCGCTCGGTGAAACCTATGCTACACAGTTGCAAAGACTTTATTTGGATATTTACTCGTTCTATTCCCAATTTCATCATCATAATTAATCGAATCAGGCGTTACTTTGCGGAAAGCAATGACACTTATTGTATCGAGACCTCCGCTTCTAAACACCTAGTAGACAAATATGTAGGTATTATGTTATGCAATACAACCATGCATGCATGTTAAGCCGGGTCCACATTTGTAGTATTTTAACGTATCATATCTCCGTCGCGTGGCACCGACGTGTATCATGATCGCTGGTTTGGACGCAAAATTATACTTGACAATGATACACGACGTATCTGATACAATTCGTATCTAATACACGTATCACTATCGGTAGTAGTATGGAGGCATTTTACTGTATCACGATATGATACGTGATACGCCGCTTCCTATCGGTTGTCGGTTTTTTCGCGACCTACAAAGGGGATACAGAGCGTCTGGACATGTTTGGATATGAGGATCGGTGGAAAAATTGTAGCGTCCACATTAGGGTTAATGATGCCGATACGCTGACATGTATTGAATCAGTGTGGACGCGTTTTTTTACAAGATACGGCTATAGTCAAAATGGGGGTCCCTTTACTTGAGATAAACTTACTCGATACGATACGCCAGATCAGGATACGCCTAAATGCTACCCACAATCCATTATAAGTGGCGACGGGCTCACCTCCTGTTACACTGGACAGAGTTTCGGTACTACTGGTGAAACGTGGATGTTCTGAGGTTTCAGAATATCTCTGACTAACCCCTCGGGGAATATAGTCGTGAGAATATGCTATGATGTGTACAAATAAATTAACAATAATGTTAGAACTATAAAAAATAAACACAAATTGAAATTCCACACACAAGTAGAAAACAACAAAAGAAAAATAAAAGAAAATTACATGGCACTTGATATGCAAAGAAATTGCATCTAAAACGGTTGCGAGTCCATAAGAGAGGATTGTAGACATTCTAAGCAAGTGCGGAGCTTCAAACATTGTCCAGATTAGGTGAAACTTGTGAGATTGCGAGCAGATTGCTTGTCTACTTGTTGTTAGTGTATGTGCAATGTGCATGCGGCAATGATTACTTAGGAATTTCTACGCGATTGTCAGAATGGAGTTTCAGTTAACTATTTCGAAGCATTTACATGTCTATTTCTTTGTTAGATTTCGCCAGTGTCAAGTGTTGAAGATATATTTATTAGATATTTTACGGTAATAGGATATGGCGATCTCAAAGCCCCGTTTTTAAACAAAAACACACACTCGAAACCGCCATAAAATGGCGGAGCCACGTGGCCAATTAAATCACAAGCCGACAAACGTCTACTTGTTACCCCCTTACATCCATCCATTTACATGTCATTATTATGACAAAGGAAATAAAGGGTGTAACAAAAGGGGGGTAGTAGTATTGAAGATGGTTTAGTCGATCAAAATGAACAACTTTCACTACGGAGCTAATATTAGAATCGCGAAAAAAATCGGATGTTTCATACGAAACTCCAGTATCTATTTACTAGACTCAAATTTCTATGTGTATTGTGAGTGTCCAACTATACAGGGTGTAAGGCGACCGCTCCCAAAAACTCAAAGGTGGAAGTATCCATCAAAATGAACAACTTTTACTATTGGACCAACAACAACAACGAGAATTAAAAAAAACCTATTGTACCTACCATACATTTTGTACCTTTATGAGCTAGCAGTTTTTTTTAGTTTTCCTTGTTGCCCCGTAGTAAAATTTGTTCATATTGATGGGTGCTTTCACCCCTTTGAATTTTCGGGAGCAGTTGTCAGTTGTCAAGTTGTTATTCGACAATAATTCGAAAATAATTTGTCTTGTCCTCTCCCCGTCACACTGGACAGAATTTCGGTACTAGTGAAACGTGGATATTCTGAATATCTCTGACTACCGCCTCGGGGAACATAGTGGTGAGCATGTGCTTATGGTTATTTTTTCTTGTCCAGTAATGCCGTATTCGGCCGTAATAATTTCGAGTTTATTCATACATTTTGCACGCAACGCATGACTGGAAAAAATGAAAATTTTATCAATGAAACCAACATTCGGTTCATAATTGAATTCATAATTTGCAGCCCAAAAAATCTCTTTGATCTCGCACAGCACGGTGCGAAAGTGATGTTCCCTTCAAATTACAGCTAACGAGTTGAACCTTCTAATTTGGGCGGTTTTGATTGTCACCCTTAGATCAGACCCTTTGCTCAGTGGACAATTAAGCATTTACCTTTATTTCATGCACTCTTTATTGAGTTAAGACGCTGTTATCCCGTTGAGGCCGTTTTTTGAACACGAACGAAAGTGTTTTAAACTGTGTTTTAAAGTCTGAAATTAAATTATGTCTTATTAATCTTTAAGGATCGGGCGGATGGGCGACTGTTCTCAATTACACGATTAGATTATGTTTACTAGATAGAAAAACATCCCAAAGTAGGGCCTATAGGCCCTGATGGCATATCGCCTTCTTCCGGCTTCAAAACAACCCCGATTCCGGTGTGTGTATGTTTTTAAAATCTTACTCATATCAACGATTTGGATTTTCGGTGAAGGGAAATATCGTATGTGCCTAGCCTACCTATAGGTATTGGTTAAGGAATATTATTAATCCCAGGGATTTACACCCGTATTTTTAGTTGTTTTCTTGAGGCTTCGTCACTCGAGTCGAGGACGTTTTTGACATTTTTGTCATACAAGTTATGTCAAAAACGTCCTCCACGCGAGTGAGTAACTGTCAAAAAAAAATGATGTTAGTCATAAGCTAATCCCTATAGGTACTAATAATGTAAATCCGATAGTGTGTCTGCCTGTTACCTTTTCTGGCTAAACCGCTGAACTAATTCTTCAAGGAGATAGGTATTTTGCCTCCTGAAAACGGACATTGGCATAAAATCGTGCAGGCAAAGTAGCGAATAACTACGCAGGATATATTTAGAATCTGCAATGGTTTCATCGTAGCCAATTTTTTATCGAATCAAACCATACAACATTCAATGGTGAGCGAAACTAAGTTTCATAGCTTCAACTGAATTCAAAAAATTCCATTTCACATTCAATTAAAGATTTAACAGGAGTTGAAATTGTAGCACCTAGATGGAGCAGTGGATTGTAGTTCAGTTATTTTTGTTTTTTGGAATCGGGGTTGTTTTGAATCCGAAAGGGGATGATATGCCATTATGCCACCAGTGGTACAATATACAATGGATACTGGACACTGGAATAGGAATTTAAAAATCATCTATGGGTTTCTCTTATCATTTTTCATTTCGAATGACCATTTAGGATCTATAACGATTTAAAGTTGAAAAAACTAAAAAGTCAGAAATAAAAAAGGAAATTTAAGAAATCTTAAACCCGTCTGCGAAAAGGTGTACTTTAAATACAAACTGAAAAGAAAAAAAAACAAGTCCCTACTAGAATTCTGTTATGTAATATTGAAGCGACTTTAACACTCGGGACAAATTAAAAATTATGGATCCCGACTGTGAAAGTCGCTTCAATATTACTTAACAGAATTCTAGACTACTGGGCTCGTTTTTTCTTTGTTTTCAGTGTTTATTTCAAGTTCACTTTTTACACAGACGGAGTCCATCTGTAATAGAGCGTTATGTCAACATTTGACGACACAAAATGAAACTAAAAAGGCAGCGTTTAAAAAATTCAATACCAAAAATATTACTCGACAGTTTTATTGTGTTGTGCTGTTGCAAAAATATAGCACTCTGATCTAATAAAAACCTTATATATTTACCGACATTTTATTGGTATTCGAGGCCCTTAAACAACGTTTGTACCTGCAGTCATAACATTTTTACGAGGGGCCACATAAAAATGAGACCTCGAATATAGAGTATATCACTTTATATCGTTTCTTTTGTATATTTAACGCCTCTATTCCGTTTGAATAGGGAGTATTGTATTTATTTACTAGCGGCGCTCTCTGGGTTTCTTTGGACTAAATTTTTATTATTTTAGTTTGAATGATAAACAGCAAAATAATGAATACCCTGTTTAAATTTTAACTAGGTCAAAGTGAGTTTTTTCAGCGTATGAAGTTCTATCACACCTCGCACACTTATATTATCCGCAGCAAATCGGTAGAATTCGTTTAAAGTGAGTGTTTCGAGTGTATGTTGCTATTTTCAACTATACCCCGTTTCAGTTTGAAAAAAAAAAAAATGTTTTTATATGCCTATGAGGCTGGGCTGGTAAATACGTCAAAAGTGAAACCTATTACATATTGGTGGTTATCTGCGGCGAATGAGCCGAAGAAGGCGAAAGAATCGAATTTTAGAATTCTTTGTATGAAATTCTATGACACCTCGCACACTTATCCGCGGCGAATCGGACGATTCGTCAGAAGAATCAATAGTAAATTCGTTTCATTCGCCTTCTTCGGCTCTTTCGCCGCGGATAGATACATTATATGCATCCACCTTTAATTTGAATTTTAAGCAGACATAGACGAAAATTGGTTGGTGACTTGTTAGACAACCTTACACTCGGGTTTGTGCCTGCCATAGGTAGGCCATAGTAGGATATATATAATGAATGAATGAACATATAATGATGATGTCGCCTAAGAGAAAATAGTTAAAAATATCGTAAGTATAGTATGCTGATGATGACTAGAAATAGATCTATATCTCATAAATAATGAAATTTTGTTTTAAGATTCCAGATGGCGCTGACAAAGCGAAGCAGGGTCGCCCAGGTATTTGTATTGATATTTAGTTTTGCTACTAGCACTATAATACTAGTTTTAAGACTAGTCATTGCCCACAGGTTGGTCCACTTACTGTTTGTTTCATTTTTGGGTAAAAGTAGCCAATATAGTCTGTTCCAGAGTTCAAATCTGTCTGTGTATCTCTTCTTAAATCTTCTTCTTAAGATAGACGGACAAAAATACTTCCATATTAATAATATTATAACATCAACAGCACAATACTTGTATGTTGTATTTATTCTTCTTTTATTTAAGAAATAATATATTTGCTCAAACATGACTGATTACTACCTACAATAGAATGTTTTCAATTGCCAATATAGTTCTTATATTTATTGTGTTGGTAAAATTTTATATTGTAGAGGGTCCTTCAAGGGTCCTTCTTAATAATTATCGTCATCATCATCATCTAAGCCGATGGTCGTCTACTACAGCAAGGCTAGCATGCCACCCACGACAAAGCGTTTACAAGAGATAAACGTCATGCGCGCTCTTTTTGGCGTACGTAAAATAATAAAGATGGAGGCACGTCTCGATTTTTGTCGTTTTCTCGGCGGTGGCATGCTAGAGGGGCTCGACATAGGCCTCCCCCAATGATCGCCACAACGACCAGTCCCGCGCTGCCCTCATCTAACGGATTCCCGCCGCCTTTACCAGGTTGTCGGTCCACCTTGTCGGGCCTGCCCCCACTGCGCTATCCGGTACGTGGTCGCCACTCGAGAAATTTTCGGCCCCATCGGCCCATAATAATTATGCTTACGGTTTTTTATAGAGATGATCAGAGCATCAAACTGAAGTAATTTCACTACCTACGGGACCAAGATAGAAATTCGAACAAAAAGATCGGTGGCTCGACGACCTGGTGAAGGCAGCGGGACCCCGTTGAATGAAGGCCAGCGCAGGACCGGTCGTTGTTGCGATCATTGCCGGAAGCGTATGTCCAGCAGCGGACGTTTATCGGCTGAGATAATGAAGATGAATTAAAAAAATACATAAAATTTTATTCTCTAAAGAAACCAACAGTTATCATGGGTAAATCCTTCAAATTAACAATAATAGTAATAAACCAATAAAAATAATAGCAGTACTAACCTCATCCCTCTTATTACAAAGGATGGGTATCCTGGTCAAAAAATCCAGCAATTCAATTCGCAATACAAAACGTTTTATTCGAACGCCAAAGATGAAGCGAGGCCGTTGTTAAGGGCACAATTTCTCGGATGACGTGGGTTACTGAAAAGAAGACGTTTCGGAGTGTTACCCTACCATGGGTTTTCTATTTATATTTCTATAGACGTGTGGTGGGGATTTGCCATAGATGTCAACACACCCACAAATTACCTATAGCAAAAGAAGCTAACAGATGGCGATACCGTCGCTCTCGGAAATATTCTCCATACAAAGACAACGTTCACCGTAAAATACGTAAATCGTAGTACTACAAATAAGGTTCACAGTCAAATGCGAGACATAAATCACGCAAGAGAAATAATCACAGAGATATACTAGGTCCAACTAAGACCTGGTGGAAGATCTTCCCTTTTCAATGTAGGAACATTCCCACGTAGCACCTCCTTACGTGTTCGCGGCAGTTCTTACACAAATATGGGGTGCTAAGTAAGGATACCTGTACCTGCTTCTGATCCCTTTAAGATGAGTCCAGATGCTATACATCATTGGATATGAGCCGTTACACCCTGGGCGACTGTGAGTGACTTCTCTGTGTGGGATCTCACTGGCTTATGACGAAAAACATATTATATTGAAACCATAAAGGTATTATACCTTACAGGAATATGGTATAATACCTTTATGATTGAAACTGACATTTGGGGTGGGTGTTTCTTCCCGTGTCCCTAATAATTATTAGAGGGCCAACAATATTACCGTATACCTAAAATGGTATACAGTATGCACTTTTGCTTTATTATTTGATATTGCAAAAATAATTGTCAGCATGATGGAGCTAAAATTACAATTACTCATAAATATAATATTCAAATAGTTTATTTGTGAACATCAGTGAAAGTACAAAGGTGGAGACAACAAATGATTACGTGCACTGGTTATAGACAAATAATGAATGGACAGAATAATACCAATTGCAATATGATTATTGAATATGAGTAGGAGATTGAAAGTCAATCTCCTATTTAGTATTCTTTGAATTGGCTTAACTCTTTGGACGAAAGATGTATTTAGATTTCATACGGTCTTCCAGCATTTCCTACGGAAATATGGGATCTTTTACTTTATCTGCAGTGAGAATAAAAACGATTTTTGAATGACAACATGCAGTAGGGCCCGCGGTAACTGTACAGGAAATAAGGGCCGCTTCGGGCACGATACTGCGCCAGAAAACATTCGACCTGATTGGCTCGGTAGGCTTAAAACACGGCCATGGATGACAGTGAAGTGATGAGCTTTTGGAAGTGCCTTTTTCTGCTATTTGGGCGCCTAGTTTGGACGGTGTCAGTGTTTTCATAATTTGAATTTAATCTTGCGCTATTAGAGTTCCGTACCTACCTTCTTCCAAACTAAGTTAGATTTTGGTCTTTGTATGCAGAAAAATATTAAAGGTGATGACTGATGATCTTAATCTCATTCAAGTTTTGAATTTTGAATTCAAAAACTAAGTTAGATTTTGGTCTTTGTATGCAGAAAAATATTAAAGGTGATGACTGATGATCTTAATCTCATTCAAGTTTTGAATTTTGAATTCAAAAATTATGCCGTCATTGACGCGACAGAAGAAGACGATTAGCCTCCTACACGACACGGGCCCTAGACAAAGTGACAATCTATTGGCGTTGACGCTAGTAGAAAATGACTATTTATGGTTTTCACATTGGCGATCGAAACATTTTGACGTTTGCTTTCGTCACCATACGTCAGTTCCATACAATTTTATATTTTCTACCGTCGTAAATGCTAATCGAAAGACACTTTGTCTAGGGGCCCATATTACTAATAGCAAAATGCTACAGAGAAAATTTTGCTTAGTTAGAGTTAGGTTTAGATTTTACTGGGTTTTAGCGTTGTTGTCGCCAATTTTGACAGTAGCTGATTTGATTCCAGAACGAAAATCTAGGCATCATTGACTTACTTAGTTTACTAAGAATATTCATTGATATTAAGTACCTATTAATGTCAAAAAACGGAGGAGAATTCTTGACTTCTCAATCAAAAATGCGAGAAAATACACAAGTAAGTATACACGAAAATAATGACACAACAACACACCATCACACTGCTGTTTGGCGCCGACATGAAATGGCGTCCTATGACGGCGTTTCAGGATGGCGGTCAAAAACGACTACAGTGAAGTCTTCTTATCGAGTGGGCTGCAAGCCCTGGTGTCAGAGTTTATTCAAACCGCCTTACGGCCTCTGACGTGGTTTTTATGTAACGACTACTACCACCAGAGACAGTAGCCGGGACCAACAGCTTAACGTGCCATCCGAAGCACGGAATCTTCTTCCCTTTCAGACAATCAGGTGACTCAGCCTGCAATGTCCTAACCAACTGGGGAAAAACGCACAAAGTGACATTTCACTAGGTGCCCCCCGTGGGAATCGAACCCACGACCTCCGTGTCAAGAGCCCAATGCTCTAACCATTAGACCACGGAGGCAGTTGGCAGTTAGGCAGGAGGCACGGAGGAGTACAGTGAAGTACAGTGCCAAAACGAAACCATCGAAACAAAGGCTGTTACAGGCCTGAACTCCATTCAACAATAGAATTGGCCTGTGTCAAATTACATAAATTAGTCTACCAAAACATCTCGGTGCGATGCCGCACTTAGATCAAAATAAAATATATTTTGATCGAAGATGCCGCATCCAAAAATTGTTTCCGCGCTTTTTTTATAATGTCACGTGTATTGTATGGCTTCAAGTGCCGATACCGAAATAGAGTAAGCCGGGTCGTTTACTTTTATGCTTACCACGCAGCTCAGGAGATTCAACATTTTGAGTTTTGCGGTTACATCGTTTTCCCAGTCTATCTAATATTTTTTGTTGATTTATAAAAGTAGATGAGTTCGCTTGAAATGCTGGGCGTATTGTTGAGGGCTTATAGATTTGATGAGATGAGAAAATCGTAGGAAATGGATGTAAGTATAAGGATTTTTTTTTTCTTGTAGTTGTTGCCGTTAGGTTCCCGTCTGAGAATAACTCATGGGAATGAA
The DNA here is from genome assembly GCA_963693445.1 of Agonopterix heracliana. Lineage (NCBI taxonomy): Eukaryota > Metazoa > Arthropoda > Insecta > Lepidoptera > Depressariidae > Agonopterix > Agonopterix heracliana. The sequence goes on along the minus strand of OY856312.1, from coordinate 3,141,584 downwards.
TCAATCAATCAAATATATTATCAGCTTAATACATTTGTGACTACCGTAAGAGACGACTAAGGGATAAGGTATCATATGCAAAGTTTTTGTGGGCGAAAAATTTAGGAACCTATCAAGGCATTCCAGTGAACCTTGCTATCATTTAATCCTTTATACAGGGTGAAAATTGATATTATTGGAATACTTTTAAATTAAGAGCAAACCGATCGTAGCAAAACAAACTGCTGTTCCATAGGTACTAAAGACTCTTAGAGCTTTTCAGACGAGCGACACTTTATTATTTGCGACAGCGGTCAAAGTCGCGCGACCGTCACGCAACCCTTTGCGACCTTCGGCCACCGCAGTTGCAAGCTATTGCAAACAAAGTGTCACTCATCTGTAAGAGCCCTTCGTTTAGAAAAGGATGTCAATTATACTATTTCACCCTATATGAGTTAAGCGACTGACTCGACTCGACTGACCCGACTGCTCTCAAACGGTGAAGGAAAACATCATGAGGAAACCTGCATATGCAGAAGAAGAAATTCTGATGCGTATGTGAAGTCTACTCTAATCCGCATTGGGCACGCGTGGTGGACTAACGCCCAAACCCCTCCTAGAGTGTAGGCCTGTGCCCTGCAGTGGGACGTATATGGGCTGATGATGATGATGATGAGTTAAGTAGTTTGTAACCATTTTTCTAACAACTCCGAAAGGAAATACGATCGCAATTTTAAATTGGTACTAGTGTTTTCCCGCGACTTCGTCCGCACAAATTATATAAGTCAGATCATAAGCTATCAAACAAAAAAAAATTCATCAAAATCTGTTCAGTAGTTTTTGCGTGATGCACGAACAAACAAACAAACAAATAAACAAACAAACACACAAACAAACAGACAAACAGACAGACAAAATGTCTAAAAAGGTTGATTTCGAGTCGGGGATACCTAAAACCCATATAGTAATCTTTTTTTTGTAAATATCTTCAATGTACAGACACAGTTCAGTTACAGTTTTATAATAGTTATAAGATTATTTTGAAACCCATAGTCTTCATTAGCAGAATCCAAAAAGTCCTCGCCACATATGACATCAGGCATGTCATTACTCATTATTTATTCTGCACAATGCTGGTCCGCGCATGTGGAATGAAGGGGTCTAATTGCCATCGCAATTAGAGCCCTATAGCTATAGCAATTAGAGCAATGAGCGGTACTATTAAGAGCTCATTAGTGAGACACCACGTTCAATGGATCTGTTTAATCGTTAGGTACTTAAGTGGAACCACCCGGATCAGCTGATCGGTTAGGAAGTTGAATGGTTTGGTTGCATTTGCGGATAGAAAAGATGCAGGTTGAATCTGGACAAGTATTATTAAAACGGCCAAGTGAGAGTCGGTCTCGCGTAACGAAGATTCCGGAAAAACAAAAGAAAAAAAAATTCTGCTTGTTAAAATTTTTAAGGCATATCTGCCCCGGACCACGACGACTCTCCATACTAATCGATGCGAAAGAGCGCGTGGCTCCGGTCAGAATTTAGCTGTTTTCTTTGAAAAAATAGATGATTTTTTATAAATTTCTAAAAAGTTAGAAAACCACATCATTCTAAATTGTATTGTGAACCATATTGTAAATTTTCATTTTCTTCCGATTCAAAATGTAAGAGCAAAATGGCTACAACTGAAAAAAAAGGGTGACTTTAGAGTCCCTTTTCTTAGGTTTTATTCATTAAAATAGATTTCTAGAAAAATCACGTCACTTCTCATATCCTGTAGATGATTCAGTTTATTTTTCAGCGCAAAAAGTGCCACAGTTAATGAATAAAATGGTTACAAAATTACCCAAAACCGGCAGGCAGCCCCTTAATATTCTGTCAAAATTTGACTGTTTTATTGTACTACAACATTTCAAAAGATACAGCCTTTTAGAACTAGGAAGGACGGACGGACGAAAGATGAAAATTACTGTTTAAAGTGTCTCTACGTTGCGTACCCATATTAAATGAAAATATTCGAATAAGGTTTATTTACTTTCGTTGCCGACCGTATATCAAAAGAACCGTTTTATATATTTTTTTCTTCTACATCTTTGACTATTTATGCGAGTGAGACAGGACTACAAGACCGCTTAGGGTCAGCGCACATCTAGTAAAATGTCGTCTTTATCCAATTCAAAAAGAGTTTCAAAAAAGCGTGCACCGACAAACGCCGCTGTCCTCTAGGTAAAATTATAATGTTACACTTATTTACAACTTCATTTGAATTGAATAAGGACGACATTTCATTTGCCACTGGTAAATGCTCGAGCAGTTCTCCGCCAGATGTAGGCTGACCCTTACTATCATCTAACTCCCGTACTACCGAGAGGGATCGAGATCAAAATTGGTGCGGGGCAGCGAGTGCCCATAATTATTGTACGCACGGCGACATATCAACCTACCCATAGTTGGACCTTATGTGAATGAACATAGAGTTCAACTATGGGTAGGTTGATCTGTCGCCGTGTGTACTTACTACGTAGGTTTTAGCACTCTTTCATTACTGTGGTTCAACCATGCTTATCCCATTTATCGAAGTTTAAATTTAATTCGTTGCACCCTACATAACAGCCAAGTAAGCAAAATTCAATTTCTGAAACCGCAATTCTTAGAAACTGTACAAAATATAGGAAAAGCCGCCGAATAAACTGGAATATCTGCAAGATTCGTGTCACGTTTGATTCGGACCGAGCCGAGAACGCGCCAATATTGAATCGGCTTTCCGTGCGTCAGCCACGATCGCGATGGATTCCACCCTGATTCCGCCTGTATTAGGTAAGGAGTAGGATCTTGTAAAAAAGGGGGTCATTTTCTACAAAACTTGTTGGCAAGAAGGACGGCTTTCCGAGCGTCAGCAGTGATCGCGATGGATTCCACCCTGATTCCGCCTGTATTAGGTAAGGAGTAGGATCTTGTACAAAGGGGGTCATTTTCTACAAAACTTGTTGGCAAGAAGGACGGCTTTCCGTGCGTCAGCCGTGATCGCGATGGATTCCACCCTGATTCTGCCTATGGTAGGTAAGGAGTAGGATCTTGTTCAAAGGGGGTCATTTTGTTCAAAACTTGATGGTAAGAGGGATGCTTTTCCGTGCGTCCGCCGTGGTCGCGATGGATTCCATCTTGTATCACGTAAGGAGTAAGATCTTGTACATAAAGGGTCATTTTCTTAAAAACTTGTTGGAAAGAGGGACCGCTTTCCGTGTATCAGCCGCGATCGTGATGAATCGCACTTTGATTCCGCTTTTATCAGGAAAGGAGTAGGAGTTTGTAAAAAGAGGGTCATTTTGTTCGAAATTTGTTGGGAAGAGGAACAGTTTTCCGTGCGTTAGCCGCGATAGCGATGGATTCCACCCTGATATTTCAGAGTCAGGTAAGGAGTAGGATTTTTTTAACAGGGGGTCATTTTCTCCCAAACTTGTTGGGAAGAGTGAAGACCTCTACTGTTAAGGTTTCCATAGTTAAACAACCTTATAAATTAAACCAATCTGTCCGTCTCAATTAGTCTCAAACTTTTAGACGCACTGAAAAAAAGTTGGCACGAAGTCAGATAATAAGTTTTCCCGACACAACACAACTATCCGCGTACCTGTAGATAGATACCTATTCTATAACAAAGTCCGCCCCCCTGGTTGTAGTACTGACGTGTCTATTTGCCAGAGGTAGTTTTTGGGGATTGTATTATTAATGACCCCCCAACATAAAGCCAAGTCCACACCAGTCTGTTATTCCGGCGCACATATTACATTCTATTTCTCAGTGAAAACCGAAGTGATTGTGAAGTTAGACGTGCTTGGAGGCAGTGACTGCTGACACATTATACCACTTCAAAATATACCTATACGGTTGATGGTATAAAAGATGGCTACCATTTAAAGCTGAAAGAAATCTATAAGCAAAATTTTTTTTTCACATTGTTCCACAAATTATCTGTTTCTATTTAAAGTAGGTACTTACTAGAATCTAGTCCAGACTTGTATTATTTGTATGACCTAACATGAAAACTTGTGTACAAATATTCGTATACCATACAAAATTTGCCCCTTGCGGGGTTCGAACTCACGACGTTCGGCACATATCAGGCGGTTTACTATTGACTGAGCTTATAGGGCAAATGATTAGAATTTTGCGAAATTTCCCGTTGCCTGATCGATGCACAAAATTTTTGCTGAGAGCCTCACGACCGTATTCCCTTTTCAAGGTGATCAGAAACTTAGCTATATTAAGTATAATTTCCATACCAACTACCTTTTACAGTTCTATTGTGATGTAGAGTTTTCCGTATAGCCGTGTCGATGAAAGCTATTTTATTTTATTTATTTACTATCAGTAATACCTAGTATTTCTCAAATTCTATAAAACATTTGGCCCACAGACAATGCACGATTTTTATTATAGTTAAACTATAGTATAGGGACATTATCAAAACTAGTACTACCCGGTATATACATGGTGTAAGTGACAGCCTAGCAAATACCGAAACGGTGAACTCAGACCATCAAACTGAACAACTTTTATTATGGAGCCTACCTCAGGAAACGCGAAAAAAAATATATCTTTCAGTATTTGCTAGGCTGTCACTTACACCCTGTATAGATAACCTAACCTAACAAATAAGTTATTAGTATGAATTATCATATAACCTGTCCATAACCCCACTGTACATTTTAAGTGGCGACGGGCTCACCCCCTGTCACACTGGACAGAATTTCGGTACTACTGGTGAAACGTGGATGTTCTGAGGTTTCAGGATATCTCTGACTACCCCCTCGGGGAATATAGTTGTGAGCATATGCTTATGCTTATCATATAACCTAAACAAGGGCAACGGTTTAATTGGCAACCTCGGTGTAAAAAACAAGTAAATAGTGTGTTGTGTTAATTTATTTATTGTGTTCATCATCATCTTCCATCTATGTCTCCGTCTTCCTCCATCTCCTTTTCGTAGCAACTATTAAAACAGTATATGCCTTTTCCATGCATACATACATAAGCTCACGCTATTGTCCCATGGAGGTAGGCAGAGACCAAGAAACGCCACACGCTACGACTCTGACACACCTCTTTAGCCTCATTCACATTCATACATCTCTTCATGGACTTCGGTCGATTGAGGGTGCTACGCACTTGTCCTTTTCGGAAAAGATCATTGATTTGATCATGGCATGTTTTCCTCGGACGACCGACCTCTCCAAACACTTCCGCTCACCTTTGCTTGATAAATTTCATTTCATGCAGGTAATATTTCAAACAACCCTTTTCATCCAAAAACATCTTCATAATCGATAACTATACGTAAACAAAATTATTCCAAACAACTCTACTTTTAACAAATGTTTATTCACTTCAATAATTATTCAATCGTAGATTCTTTAGAAATCTTTCTGCGTTCAAAATTCTAATAAAATGGATTCAATAAACCAGCCAACTTTATTACTAAAAAGCTTTTCAAAAACCCAATCATACTAATGAAACAATAAATTTGAAACAGTTACAAACTTTTTAAATAACTCCGTTCCAAATAAAAGTCTTCATGAGAATAAAATGAAGTGAAAATGAAACGGGGAACGCAATTAACTAAATGGCTGGAGTCCCAATGTGCGAAAAAATCCCCCCCTATCATCAGTCCACTTTGGGGATACAATTTGTGGGAATTGCCAGTGAAAATGGAATCGGCAGATTAGGGGTGGCGCAGACGTGAGGGTGATTATTGCCGATAATATGTAGTGGTTTGTTCATACTTCACTTTATATGTGTACATTAGTGAAGTTTTTCTTTTTAATTACAGCCATATTTAGCCATTAGTTGTTTATAACGGTTGGGGTGGTTGGGGATCTACCTCCTAGCGGTCCACCCCGGGCAGCGGCATCACAAGCTTCCAAGTTGGTGGTGGCGGCTGAACGATCCCCCACAGCGGTGTGGTAGGCTCCGCAAGGAGCCGCCAAGCTCGCGACCACCCTCCTGCCTGAGTCTGGCGCCAAGCAGCTTGCTGAGTTCCGTCGGTGTGCAGGAGTGCCAGTGCCATTCTGGGTAAGCTCGCTTCATCTTCGACCCCATCTTTGTCCTGAGGACTAGATTGAGGTCAAGAGCAAATCGTTTATAGTAAAAAGAAATATATATATAAGTAATGTTGTAATTATCACTTAAGTTCTCTTAAATAAACTATTTAATTTTAGCACTGTCATGTACTTAAATTTGTCTTCAAACGATTAGTGAAGCAATCAAACAATATGTAAAGAATATAATTCGATTGCATATTTATCATACTGATTTGCAATTCAAAATATAATTTCAAGCGATTAATTAAACGCAACACACCCGCCTAGCATAGTGTGCGAGACTCCTAAACTCAACTACTGTGAATATGGTATCTACGAATTATTCATGCAAATTCCCGCCAATGATAGGGACGCTGCACTTTGCTTTAAAATAGCGTTGCGAGCCAACATTTTTAATTCATTTAATTTTATTCTTTTTTTTTTGTCAGGTTTTTATGCCCGGCTACCTAGGTAATAGGTACTATTTAATTCAAAATTTTGATTTTAAAATTCTAATTTTTAAAACGCAGTAGGATTTTAAATACTTAAATTGTTCTGATCCTAAACTGAAGCTACGGGGCTTTTTATTATGGAAATCAGACAAAAACGATACATATTTATTATAACAACCACGACCAACCGAACCGAGGACTTCTGGTTGGTCAAACGCAATCATTTACATTGAAAAACAAAAAATCTCTTGAAGAGCGTTGGTGGTGGGTTGTGGAGTATCATGTTTGATTACGAATGCTCTCAAACGGTGAAGGAAAACATAGTGAAAAAACCTGCATGCGCTATTTCGGATGCGTATTTGAAATCTAGCAATGAGCATTAGGCGTGCGTGGTGGACTGACGCCCATACACACATCTTGAGCATAAGCCTGTACCATGCAGGGGATGTACCTATAGGCCGATGATGAAATCCTAAAAATGCTAAAAGTTTACCTTGCTACAGCTGCATTCTTAATAAGTTGAACCACCCTGAAACAGAAATACAATCGAGCTGATCTGTAAATGAATTACCAGGCTTACCAACTATCTGAGTAAATCTCTAACCGGAGTTAACCGGACAATTGGTATTAACGTTAAAACTGCTCTTATCTCTGGTCAAAGGTTCTAACTCATAAATTAATCAAATGGTCTCAAGTTATGACAGCGGACAGTTGAGCGAGATTGATGTACTCAAGGGATAGTTCCAGAAATGCGGTTCTCAAACCTTGTCTATCTCTTAATTTATAGGTACCTACCTCCGAATGCTGTCCGGCTTTGAAAAGCATCAACCTAGAAGGGGCGACTATCTCAACAGTGGGCTTACCATGCCACCTTCAAGACGACAATAGAAATTTAACAATGGAGTGGCTTCATTTTGTAGCCTCGCATAACTTAGCTCTGGTGGGAGAGCATCTCCCATAGCAGAGTGAGGTTTTGTACATACATGTGCGCAGGATGCGTGCTAGCGATGTGTAGCGCATCCCACCGTACCACACCGCATACTGCACCACTGCTTGCCTACTCCAGATTGGTATCATACCGGTTCCTCGTACAGCTTGATAGAGCACGTTTCACAGCTATGGTACGCATCCGCGCACAGCTCAGCTACCTCGCAGAGCTAGTCTGTTCTCGCACAGTTTTCCTGTAAAGAGTCATATCGTTTCACTGCTCCCGCATCTTCGCATGGCTCATCTTCCTTGCACTGCTCTGGTGGAAACTCGAAGCTCTGTACCAGCAGAAGAAATTGAAAATCGTGAATTTTAAACGCCATTAGGGAACTACTAAGAAGTCGGTTTAGTAGCTGTGTAACTACCACCATTAGTGCCCACACGATAAGAAGAAGTAGTGACAGTTTTGAGAACCTCTGTTGTTAGATAACAAACAGCAAACTTGCGACCACTTCTCGCTTGAAAGATTGCCATTGTTTAGGATTTAATTGAAGACTTATGACAATTGACAAGGGATTTGTTTGTAAACTGTTTGTCTGTTCTCAGTTGAAGGGTGTTGTGGGAAGGATAAGACTGTGTAAAATCTGTTGGTCTATTGTCTCTTGTTTTCTTTCGGGACTCATGTAGCTACAAAATTCACAAATAATTGTCACCGGCGCGGTGGTGTGGCGCTCCGTGGGCGGCAAACCATAACAATAAATATTTCTTTTTTCTTCTTTTTTTGTTTTTCTTTTCTTTTCTGGTTTTCATACGATAATTCAAGAACTAATGAAAACTTACATAAATATAGATTCTCATACCTTTCTCTCTTTGGGGTTGGGGGTAGGTAGAACGCCACCCGCTTTGATCTCTCAAAATTTACCTTTCTTTTCATGTTTGCTCGTCGAATGATATCATGAAATGAAAGTTAGCCAGATATAAATACAATCGTGCAACAGTATAATTCCGTACAGACCAAAATCAGCGAAGCCTAGCCGGGTTATTAATTTCCGCAGTTAATAGAAAACTGTCAAAAACTGTAGGGCATTAATTTTACACGCCATTAGGTCGCCCCAAATCGAGTGGGCGATATCTCGTTCGTTATTATTTCTACAGACCGTTCTGTTAATTAGTAGCCAGAGAAAAATGTATAGGGTTACACTTAATTAGGCATGAAGTTAGGTATTGTTCAGGATTGAAGAAATTATTAAAGAAAACTGAGATGGTGCGATATTGTGAATTAGCGTAATGTACACACAGTGAAGAAAAACTATGGCGGTCTTGTAGCAAGTAGTCTAGAGGCAGGTGAGACTGCCAGTTTCCAGACTGGTCGTTCCACCTCCGCGCGTCCCGCGTAACACCCGCGCTTTCCACGACACGCACACTGATGAGAACGCTTCACGAGCACAGATGCTTGAGTGCCGTTTCTTTTTCCTTTAGAGTAGGTATACAGGGTGTAAGGAAAAGTATTATTAACCTTTAAACCACAGACTCTACCCATCAAACCGAACAACTTTTAGCAAAACGATCAGAGCAAAAAAAAGTCTGCTGTCCCATTGCATTACCTACTCGACGCAATCGTATGGGACAGCAGATTTTTTTTTGCTCTGTTCGTTTTGATCCCATGGTAAAAGTTGTTTAGTTTGATGGGTAGAGTCTGTGGTTTAAAGGTTAATGATACTTTTCCTTACACCCTGTATTTTCTTTACCAGAAGCGGAGGCGACGACACAACGGTTCGATAGATGGGTTTTCAAGCCTACCGCAAAAAGAGGGGTGTTGTAAATGTGACATACCTGATCACTCAAATCAAACATAATTACACATTAGTTCAATAGATACAGCCCTTTAAAGATAGGACAAAAAAGAGATGGAACAGATGGACGATAGGAAGAGAAGAATGGAAATAGACGTAGTTTTGCACCGACTCCAAGTAATCGGATAAGGGTAGATACATCATGATGATGATGATGATTTGATTAGTCTAGTCAATAATATAGGGTCCTTCTTAATAAGCTGACACTTTCTCAAGGGCATTATCAGACCATCAAACTGAACAACTTTCTCTATTGGACTAACATCGAAATCGCGAAAAAAAAACAGCTGTCCCATACAAAAGTGCAAACCTACTCGAGCCAATGTATGGGACAGCTGATTTTTTTTTCGCAATTTTGAAGTTGGTCCCATAGAGAAAGTTGTTCAGTTTGATGGTCTGATCATCCCCTTAAAAAAGTGTCAGCATATTAAGTTGGACCCTGTATAACTAGATATTCATTGAAAGAAAATCCCGACTGCAAAGTTTCCTCAGATAAATTTCCCACTGCTATTTTAAGATTTATTTGCTCTCGGTTCGTCAGTCGAGACAAGGACAACCTCGTGAATAATGAAAACTAATTATTTCCCCGGACATTATGAATATGAATTGCCAACGGGCATCTCCTTATTTTTCTTGGACGATAAACGACTTTCTCGGAAATGATCTCGAACAATATTGTGCCAGTTGGTCGGAAGCCTTCCGGATTTTTACTGACTTGTACAGTAATGGCTTTTACGGTTGAACTGGTGTTCGTATTTCATTCCGTTTATGACCATGGGTATATGATATGGCTTGTAAATATTCAAAGAGTGGTGGTGTAAAACATAAATGTGATTGATTCGGCATTCGATCTTTATTTAAAAAAAGGTCTTACATAACACCCTAGTGATTAATATATTTAATGTGGTGGTTTAGTTTAGAACATATGCGTGTCATTTCGAGTCGAGTCCTGAATACATTATTTACTGCTGATTTCAACTTGTGACTTTCAAAAATCCTACTCCTGAACAATTTCACTTACTGTACGGTAGTAATTATATAACTCTGTGCTTTTACCTATGTCGACAACATGGATAAAACAAAAAAAAATTGCAGTTTCATACAAAACTGTGCTACTGTTTTGTTGCTACTGTAGTATTTTTTCGACCTCTCACATAGTGAAAATTGTTTAGTTTCATGGTGGTTTACCTATTTATACAGGGTGTAAGGAAAAATATCATTAACCTTATAACCTTTAAACCACCATACTCTACCCATCAAACTGAACAACTTTTACTATGGGAGCAAACCTGTCAGAACAAAAAAAAAACTGCTGTTTCATAGTTCCATAGTATGTGGTTTAAAGGTTAATGATACTTTTCCTTACATTCCTTACACCCTGTATATTAACTAGGGTGTTTTGTTACACTTTGACTTAACAAATTAACTTCATCCACTGCAAACTGCAACAGTATAATTTAACCAACATTCCAAAGCTAAACCATGACGTATATTAAATATATCAAATGCAATTACAGTCGGGTAATATCTGCTATATTAAGACCGTAAATTGTCCGGTCACTTTAATATTCGGATATTAATTCTATAGAGAGCCGGTTGGACTGTGCAACTGACAAACGACGACAGCTCAAAGCATTGTAGTACATTATTGCTGTTATTACTATTTGTTTTATGGTTCATCAATTTAGTTTTAGTGCTTTGTATTGGTGGTTAGATAGTCTAGTTGGTTGTGCTGCCTGCCAAGCTAATGGTAGCGGGTTTGAATCCCGCACCGGGAAAAATAGGGGGTTAATCGTGTTGCAAGCCAGCAGCACAGGTCAATTCAGTAATTTGTTTAAAAAAAATTATAGTACCTAAATATTTTATTATATTCACATATGTGATTTATAACAAACATTGTTCCAGAGAGTCACAGATATTTAAATTAAATTAAATTAAATTGAATTGGATTGAATTGAATTGAATTGATTTAAATTATGTAATAAAATTGTGTATTAAAAAAAAGGTTTTGTTAAATGATGTGTACTAACTAACATAGTGTTTAAGTCATTAATGTATCTACTAACAACACTATGGACATTGTCTGAAATAAATTGATTTTTTTTAATTTTTTTATTTTATTGTAGGTAGGAAATCAATAATTTGAGCAAGCACTGAAAATATTATTTATTTAAAACCCTAACTACTTCAAAGATTCAAGTCAAGATTTCATTTCGAATTTGTTCATCAATTGTAATTTTGCATAATTATGTTGTTTTTGTGTCCAATAAAGAATCTAAGATTTTGCATGTCATAAAGATAAAGATCAAAATGTGGATCTCGATACCTTCGACTTTTATGTAACTGACAGATTTTGCGTTCACTATCTAACAATTTTGTAAACAATTGTGAAACTTTTTGAAATTAACATCGACGTTTAGTTCAAACTGGAAAATTCGCTTGAATTTGTATGAGCAGTTAACAATTTTGTCTGTATCAAAAAGTTACGTATCAAAACTTCTAAATACACAATTTGTACAAACTATGTTCAGATTGTATTAAAGTTACCTCATTTAGTAACAAACTTACCTACGGCATGTATTACTATAAATATAATTTGTTGCACACAAACTTCTTAGGCTTCTTAATAGTCCTTTCCAAGTCGGACAAAGTCTTTGGCAAGAGCTAGTCTTACAAATTTGAAATTAGCTGACCAATAATGAACTTTACTGCAATGTAACAAGGGGCAAGTCTAATCGATAAAAGGTTCAGGTGTCTAAGCACCCAACTTTGAAACAGACATCAATTACCTGGCCTTTAGGCTCATTTTCCTACAAATTAATAACTCCACTTTTTGTTTACTTCTTATTAGCTTCGCAATTCAGATTTATATTCCGGATTTATTGTTAAGGAAATTATAATTTATGAAGGGAGGCTTAAGCCGTATAATGATGTTGTTCGTGCAATGTCTGAGTGTAGGGCGGCAGAAGACGTGAACACTATACTCTATTCCAAATAACAACGTAAATTTAAGGCCATTTTGAATTACAGAAACAGAGATTTGAGACATTTGCTCCCACTTATTCTTAGAACAGCTTTAGTAACGTCCAAGATACTTTGGATAGTATAGCTTTCTCACAAATAAATCATATTTGCTAATCAGAATTGGCCAGAAAGCTATACAGGAATCGGAATATCTTTTCGTCCTTATTTCGAATGCAGTATAGATTAATTTTACTTATAAAATACTAGTGGTTACTCGCGACTTCGTCCGCACAAATTATATAAGTACCAGATTTTATGTCGGATCATAAACTATAAAAAAAAAAGGTTTCATATAGATCGGTTCAGTACTTTTTGCGTGATGCGCATTAGTTGGTTAGGACATTGCAGGCCGAATCACCTGATTGTCTGAAAAGGAAAATGATTCCGTGCTTCGGATGGCACGTTAAGCCGTTGGTCCCGGCTACTATCTCTGGTGGTAGTAGTCGTTACATAAAAAAACCACGCCAGAGGCCGTAAGGCGGTTTGAATAAACTCTGACACCAGGGCTTGTCCACACGATACGAAGAAGGGTACAATCTCCTCTTTAAGTATTGCAACTGTTTATCCTAGCACCCTGTATAGGTACCTACAGGAGGTGAACAGTGTTTTAGATGGAGCTTTGTGCGAGAGAGGGCATGCAGAACATTTACAAACTATCTATATCCTATCTATAAAAAAACAAACAATAAAAAAAATACATACAATAAATTTTTTAATTTGGCGTCGATGTACAGTCAGCAGCAAAAAGATGAATACACTTTTACTACGTCGTAGTATAAAGATGTATACACTTTAGTACTACGCGTAGTACTACGCGTAGTACTAAAGTGTATACATCTTTAAGATAATCTCAGATCTAATAAGATTTATACACTTTAGTACTACGCGTAGTACTGCATAAATCTTTTTGCTGCTGACTGTACATTACACAACACACATTACATTACATTACACATTACATTACATTTGGAGATACATGAAAAAAAAAAAAGGTTTTTTTTTTAGAATTTTTGTCTGTTTGTTTGTGCACGGATCACATAAAAATGACAACCGATTTTGATGGGGTTTTCATAAAATCATAAGGCTTAGTTTGGATTAAAATATAGGGTTTCTTTCATCGCATTCCGTTTGCTCAATCAAAAGTTATGAGTATTTAAAGTCAGTGGTCTGCGCGTTTGAAAAACCAAACACGTTAAAAAAAATTTTATTTTTCTAAACAAATTATTATTCCGTACTGATAATTTATCTAAACAGAGTTTGTAATGAAGGTAGGCAAATAAATGCTTCATCAATAATTAACAGTTTTATTTGCATATTCTAAAATTGTTTATCTATGTAGTTTGCAAGCGAAAGCAAATATTAGTCTGCACGTAGCGTAGCTTTTCAAACGTTGGCTGCGTTTGATAAACTATTGGATTTATAGCTACATTAGGAATTAAGTAGCCATCATCCAGTATTTGGGTCAATCAACTATTTTTTCTCCTGATGGTACTGTTTTAAAAAAGGTTTTTAGTTATTTTTTACCAGACTGCGACAGAAAGAGAGTTATGTTTTTCCAGCGTATGTATGTATGTATGTATGTATGTATGTTTGTATGTCTATTTCTTTGGCAAGCCCTACAGCTTAAACGGCTTGATGGATTTTAACGTATAAGGTGTCGTTAGATTCGTTAAAATAGTGAGAGTGACATAAGGTACCTTATTTCAATATGGAGTCTGCGAATTAAAAAGAGAGGTGGGAGAATCCCTTTTTTTTCGTAAATAATTACAATATGGTAATCAAATGAAAGCTGGTGAAGAGCAGATTCCAAATATAAATATAGTACGTACTTTAATTTTATATACTATCACCTTGACACAAGACTAAAAAGACTGAAAAAAGTATGAAATTATTAAGAAAAACAAATAACCCGACTGCATTGAGAATTAAACAACAAGGTGAATTATTAGTCTTAAAATTAGTTTTAGAGTGGCAATTGTATTTTTTTTCACTGTACAATGTTTTGTTAACTTGTATTGCTTGGGGACCGACAGTTGTACCATGAAAAGATACTTTGCGTCCATCGGAAAACCGCCAAAATTCAAGTAAAATTCAAGTAATTTTGCAAAACCGTGTATGTATTTAATAAATGCAATCCTTAGTTACAAAATGGTTACAAACATACATTTTTGGGGCAAGCAAAACCTGAGTATGAGCCTGAGCCTAAAAATTGAGAAAATTTTATGCAAATGACTGGGACTAGGTATGGACAAAAAATAGTTGATTGACCCATTTATAGTTCAAAGATAACTGCAGCTGTAGTTTTTTTTAATTTACAGTTAAGTGAATTACAACAATTTTTACACAAATTAAACGTGGCAAGGCATCGTGCGCGGGCAGCCTTAGTAATTTGATTTATTATCATTGGCGATTAAAACGTTGTCTCGTTCTGCAAGTAGGTAGAAGGCAGAACTCAGACAAAAACAATTGCTATTAAAATTTTGTTAGTTCAATTTCTTTGTTTCACAGACACCATTTTATTACACAAAATTAGCAATATATCTACCATAGGTTTCATAGTTTCATAGTAATTTATTTGCATTCATGTACATACAGCATTAGGTGTTACAAGTTATAGCTAAAGAGGATACATGAACCCTGTCAGGGCACAGCAACATTTATGTTTATTTTACATTACCTACATTAGTTACAATATTATGTCATCATGATTAATAATTCGCGAAATTATAATTACACATTTATGTTAAATATAAATGAAGTCAAAAACGGTACAAAATGTCAAAAGAAAATTACAAATTACGAGTAAATTACAGTGTATCAAGACAATTATGCCACCTAAGCACTAGTATCATTAATAAATTCGTCTATAGTATAATAGCATTTCTCCAATAATATTTTTTTTAGTTTGTTGCGAAAAGTATGGTTTTTAGTTTGTGATTTTATTGATTCCGGGACTTTATTAAAAATATTTATCAGCCTATGCTTCGGGCTAGTTTTGAAAAGTTTCATGTTTGGTTTGGGAGGGAAAAGTGTATTTTTATGGCGTGTGTTGTGGTTATGTGTTACTACTCTGGTGTTAAATTGTGTAACATCATTTCTTACGAATTGAGCTGCTTCGAGGATGTAGAATACAGGGCAGAGGGAGGATTTTATGCTCTTTAAAATAAGGTCTACAGGTAACACGGGGTGTGAAATTAAGGGTATATTATTCGGAGCGCGCTCCATACAAACGTACTATGGTGATATTTTCAATACTAACCAATTAAAGTCAATGAAATTTTGCAGAAACAATCTAAAAACAAATTTCTATGCTCGTATGGAGTCAGATTTTCGTTAAAATGTATAGTTTTCAAGTTACAGTGCCTCAAAGATTTCCATACAAATCTTAAATTAATCCTAGCATTGAAACTGTATATTTTAACGAAAATCGGACTCTATAGAAGCATAGAGATTTGTTTCTAGATTGTTTCTGCAAAATTTCATTGAATTTAAATGGTTAGTTTTGAAAATATCACCATAGTACGTTTGTATGCAGCGCGCATTTTCGCTCTCGGAATAATATTCTCTTAAAAGCGTTACATATCAAAGTGCTTCTGACCATCAATCTGAACATCTTTCGGTATGGAGACAACATCGAAATTGTGAAAAAAAAAAATCTGCATTTCACGGAGTTCAGAGAGTTACGAGGTCATTAATTAAGTTGAGTTAATCATTTTAACGGGTAACGCGATATGAACCCGTTAAAATGATTAACTTCAGCTTAACGCATCTAAGTTTACACCCTATATATTAACTATTCCCATGAATATACCCAGAATCATATTATTAGTGTAAAGAATTGATATTAAAATAAACCCACTGAACCTTTTGTTTTTCAGTATTCAGTTATTTTCGGGGATAACATATCGCCTCGTAACCTTAGATGAAAGTAACTTTCATCTAAGCTCGAAACTATAGAATTACGTGACTTTCAATTTTAATAAGTTAGTAGGGGAAAGGTGTACAAGATGATCCCCTTAAGGGAAAATGCTCGTAGTTTAAAAAATATTCGGTTTGATTCTGAAGTTTAAGCGATTAATGATAGCAAGTTTATCTGTCTACCTGTTGTCATACTCAAAATGTAGAATTTAGTGATCTTTCATTATTATATTTAAATTTTTCTAAAACTCTACGAAAGGATCATCTTGGACACCCCGGTGTCCAAGATGATCCCTAGGGTATGGGCAAGATGATCATGCCCCTTTTTAAGGAAAATTATATGTTTTCGTGGAATTAAATTTTATCTCAAAGAACTAGTCTCAAGCTGAGCCAGCCTTCTTAATACTCACAAAATAAGTAATAACAACCATTATTATAATAAAATCAATCGTATAGTGTATAATTTTAGCAAGATTATTTATAATCTTCTAAAATACCGTACCTAATCTCATACACCCGAGAACAGGATCATCTTGCCCCAATTTCAACTTTTTTAGTCTTTGTTCGATAACATAATTTTTATGCTTTCTGTTGTTGCCATACCATTCAAAATACTAAATAGGGGCATTATATAAAGCCACTTACACAACAATCTTTGTAATTGACTGCCTAGATCAAAAGTTACCTAAGCTTAAAATCAACCCTACCTTAGATCAAAGTCACAAAATTTATGTTTTTTTCCATAAAAATTTACTCGTCTGTCACATCGCCATGACGAATTCACTGATGCGAGGGGGTATCGGGGGCTACGTTTTACCAAACAAAACATCCAGATAGGGTTTATAGTTTGGCTGCAATTGAGAGGGATCATCTTACCTCAAGGGATCATCTCGTACACCTTTCCCCTAAGTACCTACACAACGTTACGATAATCGGTTATGGCTCGTCCTAGTGTTATCACGGAGTCGCGTGGCTAGGGGGCTCTCGTGTTGACGTCTTTCGTTCGGCTCGCGATTTAAGTGGCCACGCGGCTCCGCCATATCATGGCGGTTTCGAGTGTGTGTTTTTGTATAAAAACAGGGCTTTGAGATCGCCATATCCAATTACCGTACAATACCTAATACACATATCTTCAACACTTAACTCTGGCGAAATCTTTAAGTAAAGGAAACGCCATTACACAAAAATTTAATAGAATACAATAGTATACTGCAGTGTCAAATCTTGGTAGGCCTACAGGTTTTGTTTGTTTATATAAGTAGGTATCCAATTTTGCTTGTGACTAACACTGCATTTCTGCTAATATTATAAGAGATAAGTAATCCTAAACCGACTGACGTTATTCAGGCAGACCTGGTCCATCCCCATCACAGAGATGCTCTACACCCTATAAATACTGAATCAGCCTTGATGCTGATGGTTGCAAAAAGTACACTTATCTCTTATATTTCGAGTGGGTTTTGGGAGTTTCGTAATCTCAACGATTGTTTTATGAACAAAATCATTTTCAAAACTGGCGGGGGCGGTGCGCAGTAGTTGATTCACGTACAAAGTTCTATTCTGCGCAGCCAATGCCGGCAACTCTACCTACGATCGCAAATCCACTTGTCAAGTGACTCGAACCGTAGGTAAGTTTCGTTCCACCATCAAATCAAGGCCCTCTTTAAATTACAGTTTTGATAGTTCTTAACAATTTTGCGATAGTGAAAAGTTGGATAACACCGACATCCGACTCTCCAACTTCATGGGCTTTCAAGAAACTTTACCATGAGTCAGAGCTACGGTAATGGGATATAAACCAACAGCATTACAGTGTACAAATAACAATTTGTGTAGATAGTATAGCCAATTACAGGTTTCCTTAAGTTAACATAGTTATAATATTTTGTTATTATAGTAATCTAAACACTAAAATTACTTACTTTAGCAATGAAATGTATCATAACGTGATGAACATACACAACACTGAAAAATTTGAATATAATACGAAAATTTCAATACAGCATAATATACCCATCACATGCAACACACCACATACAGGAAATTATTGGGGTTTGGATTTGGTGGTGTATCACCATAATAATTGCTTATGCATATATACAGTTTTAGTACTTTCCTTATCTATAGCTATCTATTTCCGTTCCATCCACCACAACAATCAGGAGGAGGTGGTGTGACTCATTACATTAAAGTTCTATGATCACCAGCAATGCTAATCAGTAATCACCCATAGGTGATCAAAGTCGTCTATTTAATAAAATTTTTAGGTGCCCCTAAATCACCTGCAGATGAGGTGACTGAAGACGACTTCATAAATGTTGGTGTTCCCAAATCCCCTAAACTAGGTGATCTTGTAATCACTTTCTGGACACTATGGTGATACAATGGGGGGAGCGAGCCTGATACAACAAAAATCTGCTAAATTCCATACTAAACTGCAATGCCTACTCCACTCAAATGATGCACAAAACAGCGGTTTTTTTTACTATTTCAGGTATTAGTAAAAAAGTTCAGTTACTAACTGTTAAAAAATCTAACTGTTAGATGGTCTAACACACCCCTGAAAATATTTGAAAGAGTTTAAAAATCACCCAGTCTACCTACTAGCTCCAAAACTACGGTTAAAGATAATACAAAGTATGAACTTACGAGGATAAACACAATATCGCAAGGTGTTACTTTACTCAACAAAATGGCCTCGGATATTCCTTAGACGCCCATTAGGCCGGCCTTTATGCTAAGAACATTTAGATTCAAAGTCCCTTACCAAGCAGGTTGCATCAAAGGCCTGTGTAGGCAAAACAGGCACATCTGGGCTCTGGGTTCGACCCCGCAGAGCAAACATAAGGTGGAATGAAACGTTGGCGTGGTCCCTTGCGAGTTTGGGCTGCATAGTTCTGTTGTTGGTTAGTTACATGATATTTGTATCAGAATATTTGAAACATTCGTTCTATCTTCACTCGAGAGCAATGAATCCAGAATCATACCTTAATATCTCGGAAACTAAGAATTTTATTTGAATAGCTCATTCAAATAAAAAGTATTTGATAGGCTATTTAACTTCTTAAATTAAACTTATACAATTTTTTGTTTTCATTTGTTTGACTTAATTAAAATACATAAATACACGTGCAATGCGTCAATCCTAATTTCTATATTATAATATGTACTTTGATGGCATTCTGGTGGCAAATCCATGCGAAGTCATAATATCTGATTCGGACTAAATAGATGATCAATTTTGCGTTCCGGACTCGTGTAGTGCTCGTGTTCAACCGAAGTATTTAGTTATTTGTATTCCACGGTAAATTAGTATAACGAATTATTAAAATGTACCTATTACCCGTGGTTGGTGGTGGTTCACCTAATACGTAAGCTTTGCATGGTTCTGAGATTGTTTCGAGATGATTTTAGGTTGTGAAGGATGTTTTTGGTTTATGATGATTTTTGTGTTTGAATAGGAAGGTTTGTAACTCTAGACTAGTTCGCAAAGTGATGTTTCATCCAGCCAAAGTTGGTAGTCTAATTATTATACAGACTGCAGGTCACCTTCAGAGAAATACAACCGCCTTGTGCTTATAAAGATTAAAATAGAAGGGTCAGGTTCCTCTTATGCTGACTGTACCTACGTGCATCATACTCTCCTGACTAAGACCTTTATTTAGTCTTAATGGGAACCATTATCGATATTGTGAAACCCTTATAATCTAGGGGATCTCGAGGAAGCACTATCAGACAATCAGCGCAACGGAAGATATAGGCAACAAAATTCCCCCCAGCATTAGGCATTCATTCTGGCGGCCCCTCTGTATAGCAATGTATATTTTTTTCATGAGATGTGCGCTTAGGCGCGGGCAAGACGATAAAATTACGATTTACTGTTATTACGCGGATCACGGCGTTGTAAATTGACATTGCTTTGTGTAATGACCTTCGTGAACTTGTCGGGTTATTGTTTTTGTGAGTTTTTTTTACTATTCCTCTGGGTTTTATACTGGAAGATGAGATGATCAAATTGAAGAAAGGAGCATAATTGAAATCAGTTGTTACCAAGTAAGGTACACCGAGGTAGCTAAGATAACTTAGTCCACATTTATATTGGGGCTTTTACCTCTGAGGTTATGTCCACATCATCATCATTCTGCACTATTCCACTGCTGAACATAAGAGTGCGTTCGTTTCCACTGAAGCGGAGATTCGAACATGAAGCTTAATTCTGACAAGCGAGGAATATTTTGCAATTCGATTTCTTGTTTTTGCGTCTTCACTTCGCTCCACTTTAGTGGAAATGCACCCGCCTCTTCCGAGGTGCACCACAAAACTCTATCCTCAACCTTCCTCATACAGTGTCTCAGATCATCAGTCCAGCGGGTCGGAGGGCATCTCTTCACCTACCAGTTCGTGGTCTCCATTCTAGAATTCCAATTATAAAATTTATCAAGGCGTGCCAAAAAATTCTACACTCGGCCTTCCTCATCCAGTTGCCAGCCACCGTCTCAGGTCTTCAGTGCAGAGGGCATCCCAACGAATGCCAGTTCGTGATCTCCATTCTAGAATTCCAATTATAAAATTATTCCATTATTGATGTCTTCGCCAATTCAAATAAATTATTCACCATTTAGCGGTAATATCTTACTACAAGAGTCGTTTATTTAATTATTTCGACCCGCCAAATTCTGAGAGCTATCATTTATGAAGCTGGCAGCATTAATTTTGGTTTCCCTCAACACTTATTAATGTTATGCTATAAATAGTAATCTTATGGAATCGTAAGATGAAGGACCGGGGTCATTAATTTTTAATTAAGTGAATATTCAATTGGATTTGGTGGACGGTGATACGTTGCCAGGGGTCAATCTGAGGTTCAGGGTTTCGTCCCGAATTGAATGCAAATCACAATGAGTTCTTCTTTCTTATAGGTATTGGACGTAACGCAATATCGACTAATAAACTCAAACGGTGAGACCAACGTCGAAATGAGCGAGTACCTAAAGGATAGCTGATTTTGTTTCCAGATTGTATAGAGAAAGTAGTTCAGTTTTATTGGTCTAATTATCCCCTTAAAAACCGTTAGCGTATAAGTTGGGGAGAAAAAATCCATATAATATAACCATACCTCGGAGAATCTAACATATTTTGGAACAACTGATTTCAATGTGTAGCTCCTAATACTAAAACTTGATCATCTCATCTCCCAGTATCTAACTGTGTTTAAGTATGTTCGCTGCTTTCTCTTATTCAAAGCGAGTTTTTCTTACCTCGTACTATTAATACAGCATCTAAATAAACAAGACAAGTGAAATAACCACGTCGTTTACTAAACATAGTGACTGAGCATTTTATTACATTGTTCTTACTCATCAAGAAGTTGTCCCGGGGAATACTGAGGATGTTAATCAGGATAATCAGCTTTATTGACGTCGTCGACGGTCACGTTCTCGCCTCTTAGCGTTTTGTACCCACTGTGAGGGAAAAACGCGACTTTTATAAAACTTTCTTATGGCGTTAAGTTGCTTTTGTATTATATAATGTGTAAAAATATAATATAATATAGATTTTAATCGGTATTGTACATCAAACGATCAGGTATTCGGTTTGTAGAGAATCGATAACTGAACAACATTGGTAAAATGTTGTCATCATCATCATCAGCTTATATGCGTCCCACTGCAGGGCACAGGCCTCCGCTCAGGGAGGGTGTATGAGTGATAGTCCACCACGCGTGCCCAATGCGGTTTGGTAGACTTCACATACGCATCAGAAAAATGTTACATGTAAGTATTTTTTTTGTTCTTTCATATTCTGGTGCAGCATTCTGATCAAAGTGAAGTTAGTGATCAGAACAATCGTGTCAACTAGCTGAATACAAAAAAAATATATATTTCATTACCTATTTAAAAATATAGGGTGATTTTTAATTAGTTGGCGAAACTCAACCAGGGCACTTGTTAATGATAACAGATTGCGTTATCAATGTTTATAATCGGTATTGATGATTTACAAAATTATTATTATCGTACGTATCGTACGCAGTGCGCGGCTGGCGGGCGAACATGAAGTTTCGCCAACTAATTAAATTTAACCGTATATTATAGTAGAAACAGAACCGTGATCCCAACGTATAAATTTAGAAGAAAATTCAAGTTTTCAACTGCATAGGTTTATTATTTCCTACTGGCTGCGCTAAAAAAACGTAGTGCGTATAAAAGACATTGGCGAGGAGAAGTTTAACGAGTGCTCTGCGGCGTCGTGTAGCCGGAGTTATTACTAACAACATTATGCTACTCATACATGCTAATTAGCACAAGATACTACAACACATTATTTATTCCTTCTAACAGAGATGAAACTCTCTTAACTTTGTAATTTTATTGCATTTTACTCTCTAGTTTCAATACTATAAATTAATGTTTTTAGTTTTAGTAAAGTATGGGTATGGGGTGGTTGGGGATCTACCTCCTCGCGGTCCACCCCGGGCAACGGCATCACAAGCTACCAAGTTTGTGGTGGCAGCTGAACGATCCCCCACAGCGTGTGGTAGGCTCCGCAAGGAGCCACCTGGCTCGCGACCACCCTCCTGCCGGAGTCTGGCGCCAAGCAGCTTGCTGCGTTCCGTCAGTGTGCAGGAGTGCCAGTGCACTTCTGGGTAAGCTCGCTACATCTTCGACCCCATCATTGTCCTGAGGACTAGATAGAGGTCAAGAGCAAACCCATCAATAATAAAAAATTAAAAAAGTATTCTTCACAACTAACTAAACACCAGGTCCTGCCCCGCGCGATCCTGGTTCAAAAGTTTTTAAAATGCTAGTCACATTGCCCAGCTGATGGATAGCTAATGAAATTCTTTGCAACAAGTATGCACCCTTACGACGGTCACCTATAGAAGCCCTTGGCATCGACACTTCAAGGGCCTCCTCTCTCAAAGGCGACTGGAACAAAGTCATCTCATACCCTAGCTCCAGGTTGACACACTTCGGCCGGAGTTTAGTTTAGTGTAGCGACACACCTGCGGAACGTACGGCGCCGAACGTTCGGTTGAATACGCGTCTACTAGGAAAAATGGCGCGTATTGTCGGGATTGTCGCGTAGGTAGGTACTTGTGTGTCGCTAGTATAGGGGAAAACATTGCACGCGTATTCGCCCGAACGTTCGGCGCCGTACGTTCCGCAGATGTGTCACTACACTTAGATTACTTGGTAAGGCTACCACGGAACTTGGAGATATGGATGTCGTTGGCAAAATGAGGAGTAGGCTTATACCATGCAGCGGGTGGATTGGATACGGGCTGATTTTGATGATAAAGGAGTCGCGTTATATGTCTGTTATTGGGTGGTCACGTGTCGGTTTCTTTGCCCCTCCCCGGCCTACAACGAAGCTCCAATTGTGGTGATACAAGAAGTTTTTCCGAATAACCTACCCCTTGTAGTCAAATAGACATTGGTAAAATCATAAACACCAAGATGGAAGGTACAATTTTAAAATTAGAATAAAATATTATGATAAAATCATAGTACCTATATTATGTTTATGGATAAAATAATGTCAACAAATGAACGCCAAACATGAACCCAAAGATTTTTTTTATCGGAGGCGTGAGAGTTTTGTATCGAAACTTTTGGTTCCATAATTCCATTCTAGTCGTGAACCTCTCTTTTATTCCCAAATTAAACAAAGATCACGTACCCTGGCTTGCGACCTCAATAATGAACAGAGACCTCTATCTACGTCAATCCTGCTTCACAACTCGTGTGCATTTCAACTAAGCCGTAGACAAACAAAACACCTTCGTAAGACTATTAAATTGCGAAGACGCTTTCAACTGACCGGCGACCTGCTGAGGGTTCATTCTGATATCTGGAAGCGAAAACGCCTATGCCGAGCATCAGATTCTGTACATTTTGTAAATAAAAAAATTAAGAGCATTAATCTAGTATATTTGTAGCCAGACCATGGGCGTATGGGCGACTTGAAAATACTCTAAATGAAAACGACAATGGATACTCGACTCAAATGTATGTAACGCCCTATTATTTTATTCAAAGATGTAACGGAAAATTTTCTCTATTTCCATGTTAGCCAACATTGCAAGCTATTGAGCCCAATAGTGAAAATTATTTAGTTTGATGGTCTGAAGCACCCCCTTTTCTATGGGGATATGATTCGGAGCGCGCTCCATACAAACACAATACAATACAAGTCTGGTTATATTTTCAATTGCCAATGAATTTTTCTGTGCTTGTAATGTGTCAGACTCTCGTTAAAAAGTGTAATTTTAAAATTACAGCGCCTCAAAGATTTCCATACAAATAAATTAATCCTCTGAATCCTATTTAACGAAAATCTGACACAATAAAAGACAGAGATTAGCTTCTAGATTATTACTGAAAAACTTAATTGGTAATTGAAAATACAACCAGACTTCGTTTGTATGGATCGCGCTCCGAATTATATCCACTTAACACCTTGTAATAGCGGCCAAAAATGTTGAAATGTAATTATAGTCCAACATAGTCCTACCTACCAGAATACAACCTTTCCTCAAGGTGTTAGACCCTTGTCAGTTCGACCACTAATCAATATTCTGATCTGGTTCAGCCAAATATTAACTTCTAAAGGTACGCTTTACGATATAGTTAAGGTCACTGTTTATAAGGTAGTTTATTAGTGTCCCGTACGAATATAGGGGAAACGGAACACCTAATAGAATCGCTTCGTTGATTTTCTCTGAAAATATTTGACTTTGTAAGTTGGGCATAACCTAGGCCCAGGTCTAAAAACAGACGTGAAATTTTAAACTTAGACATTGTTTTGGGTACTTAATATGCTGACACTTTTTTAAGGGGATGATCGGACCATAAAACTGAACAACTTTCTCTATGAGACCAACATCGAAAACGCGAAAAAGAAATCTGCTGTCCCATACATTTGGCTCGAGTAGGTTTGCAGTTTTGTATGGAGCATCTGATTTTTTTTTCGCTTTTTCGATGTTGATGCCATAGAGAAAGCTGTTCAGTTTGACGGTCTGATCGTCCCCTTCAAAAAGTGTCAGCGGACCCTATATAATTATAATTATGCAACATGTTCAAATTTAACATAACATGCATTAATAACATACAGTACCCGATACAGGCAATGCCTTGCACGAATTAGCTGTATCTTGACTGAGTGAACATCCACCCACAGAGAGCTTTGTGCAACACTTGGGTTTAGAATTTCTAGATATGACAAGTGTTCAACTTGCTGTCATCAGCGAAGCTCCCGTCTTGGTTAAAACATTTTTTCGAAGACTAATGAATAATTATAATAACTTAATTTACTTTACACCCTATTATTATTATTATTATTATTTGTGGTTGGGCTATTGCAAGCAAGGGTCGTTATGTAACACTTCGACCATCGCTGGTCCTTTGTTCGCCCCAAACTCACCCATATTTTACGCATACCTCCGAACTTGTGGTATTTTCTTTTCATTCTCGGGAATGCAGGTTTCCTCACGATGTTTTCCTTCACCGCCGAGCTAGTAAATGATAAATACAACCGTACATAAATTCCGAAGAACTTAGTGGTACAGGCCAGGAATCGAACCGCCGTCTCATGATTGAAACACCTTAATTACAATTAATTATGTATGTGGATTTCTGTTATACATAGATTTCCCTTACGGGGCGAGTTACACTCAGTTGCAGAAACGCTCATTAAAATGAATCTTCAATTAAACCTCTTGCTGTAACTTTTTGTTTTCTTGACGTAGTAAAGCTAGGTAACAAGAGATTTAATGGAGGATTACCTTTAATGAGCGTTTCTGCAACTAAGTGTTAGTCTATAAAACACCAACCTCATAAAATAAAGATTGGAAATAGTTATTTGTTATGCTAGGCTGCAAAGTTGCTTTTTGGCGCGAGTACTTTTATTGAAACCTGAGCAAGCGAAGGTTTCAAAGGTACGAGACGCAGAATAACTTTGCAGCCGAGCGAAACACAAAATTTTTCACCTCACAACAGCGAGGAAAAAAAGTGAATTGCTAAAAAGAACATTTCAAAAAGTTTTTATTTTCGTGCTGGCCAGTGTCATGAAATAGTTATTAAGCATTTTCAGTAGATTGGCGGTATATAAAAATATTGAATAGACAGATTCTAATTTCAAAAACTCTTTCCACGCTAGCGGATAAAATTCACTTTTGCACTCAGATTTCGAATGATAAACAGAATCTTTCCGAGCTTGTGAGGTGAAAAAAATATTGTTACGTACTTTAGGCGAACCATTCGACGGAGAATCGACGGTCGGAGAAAGGTGTCAGAATCGTTATGTTTTATGTTCTTTCGCTGTAATATTATCCGGATACAAAACACCCTAGTAACATTTAAAGGGTTGGTTTTAACTATGAAATTAAACACCTATTACCATTGAGAAAAATTTAAAAATCAGCTATTTCATACAAAACTGCAGTACCTACCTATCTACTGCACCAAAGAAGATATACTGCACTCCAATGTGTATGACAGCACAGCAGATTAAAAAAAAGTAATAGGTAGGTAGGTAAATAAAAGAAAAAAAAAAAAAACAATGAAATTAATAATAAACAAAAAGAATAAAAAAAATGTATAGAGAGTTTTTCCAAACCCATAACCTCTTTTTTTAAAGTCTGCTAAAAATTATTTTTCCACCTGTACTTTGACGAAATGCTTACTTGACGAAATGAGTATGGACGAACAGCGTAGTGGACGAAATGCGTATTGGACCAAGTGCTACTAGGTCTTCCATTTTCTGAAGCACTTTGTTTGTTAATTGTGTTAATTTATAAAATGTGTATGTTTTGTATCATTTAATTGTACACCCTGTATTTACCAGTAGCATATCTCTTCCATTGTACTAATGTTCGCGTTACATTACGTGTATAATTGAATCAATGTGACCGATGGATCGCATCAGCCCTCACTTCGAAGTTGAACCTTCCACCAAATTGATTCTGTCGCAGATATAAGCTGCAACTCTATGTCCTGCCAAGACTGCCTAAATACCTATCATTATTATTACCATATTTCGTGTCGCGGACTCTACAAATAAAAAAAGACACATGAACACAACACACAAAAGAATACATGTATAAAGCTATACGTAGCTATTTAGGGGTCGTTTTAAAGCCGGAAGGAGGTGATATGCTATCAGCAGTACAATCGATTGGCATGATAAAATAAAATAATCACTGATTAAAAAATTGTATTACATAAAAAATTTAGAATCTCGAAAGTTTGAGAACCATGTTGTATGCTTTTATTATAACGTGTCGACAAAAGAAAAGAAGCTACAAAATTTTGTTCTTGGTCTATGAAAGAAGCCGACACGAGGTGTCAGTCAGCATCGCGCTTGCATGATGTCCCTCTTGACGTATCCGTCAACGGCGACACCCTGGGCTGTACATGGGCAGGTTTTTAGGGTTCTGTAGTCAAACAAGGAGTAATAATGTCACGTAAAATAGTTATAACTTGGCCCGGCCGGGTCTTCTTAATTTGGACGTAATTCATCGAACTCCTCAGTTCGGTTCAGCGAAGCGCCTTTCTGGACACTTGCATTAGCGCACGTTTCTTCCAGTCCTTGGTCGGTACGTTGCATGTTGTCAGGTGCCGTTTCAGGAAAGAACATCTTTGTAACGCAGGTACCGACCACCAGACTTTCGTTTTACATCCCTACGCTCCGAGTAAAACATTGCTTTATGAAGTCTATAGCATAATGATAATTATAATAATCACACTCTTTGTATCGTAATTTTATTAATTCTATCACTGATGGCATATACTATGACCTACTTTTCCACTCCAAAAAGACTCTGATTCTACGGTGTTTAATATTAGGTGAATATTAGCTATTTATCTGTATCTAAATTAAGAGATGTCCAGCAACATAGTTCATTTAATGTTAAGTTAGTATTTTTTCAAAGAATTAGGTTACTAATTACTACCTAAATAGAATAAGATAGGAACTTTATTCACATTAGAACGGCACTTTGACGGCCCGTCTTATCAATTCTTCGGCCGTCGTGATGGGGCTCTATTTCTGTCAACGTATTCTATTCTCCATCGGATCAAACTTTTTTCTCAATGCCTTTCGGACTTGTATTTCAGGAAGCAATAAAAACGAATTTTTCTTTTAAAATGACCGAGTTAAGGTTTAAACTCGCCTTTTGACTGCTCATCTCTATTCTTTCTAATCCTATTCAGAGTTAAAAACTTTTCCTTTTACTCTAAGAGTAATGTGAGAATTGAGGAAGTAATTTGAGCTTTATTTTGGGAATTTTATTTTTCCTTTTCTCAAGTTGCTTTCCACAAAAGAAGTGAGAAGATTTGAAACATCTTGGAGTCAAACGTATCTACACTTCCTTATTAGGTTTTCCTTGATTCTCGACCCACAGAGCCGGTTTGAGTCAACATCAACAACAACATTTTCAATGGAACAACTAAATTTTTTTCCACTTTTTCTATTTTTGGTCCGATATTAAAAGCTATTCAGTATGATGGTCTGAAGTTTACACCTGTATACATTTAGATTTACACATCTCCGCTCAAATGCACCCTGTGAATGGTTGATTGAATTTAACATTATAAGAAAATTGATATCACCCCCTTAATTGAACTAAAACTTACAAAAAGATCTAACCATCGCAATCTCGTTTCCTCAAATTGATACGATGGCACTGATACGATCTAATATTTTTACGGCCATTTTAATTTTCCATCAATTTTCCTGTTAAATTAAAAATTTGCGGTCTTAATAGAAAACCATCTACGACAAAACAAATAGAGTTTTGTCCTCAGGAATTAATTTCCTACAGTATCTGGTGTTAATGGATTCCTGCAATCTAGAGTCACTTCGAAGCTTGGAACTAGTGTTGCCTATGGTGAAAATTTCGATAGTCTATCGATAGTATCGATATTTTCTATAGTATCAATAGTTTTTACTTTAAGAAAATTTGATACCATAGATAAATCGATAGTAATGCATTCTAATACTATTTATAGTAGCATAGCATAGCATATGCTCACGACTGTATTCCCCAAGGGGGTAGTCAGAGATATTCTGAAACCTCAGAACATCCACGTTTCACCAGAAGTACCGAAACTCTGTCCAGTGTGACGGGGGGTGAGCCCGTCGCCACTTATAATGGACAATGGGTACAATACACGCCTCGAAATTTAAGCATGCAGGTTTCCACACGATGTTTTCCAAAGCCAGTGGTGTAAGAAATCGTACGTAAATTCCGAAAAACTCATTGGTACGAGTCGGCTTGGACGGGGATCGAACCATCGCCTCCTGCACGGCAGGCAAGGTTACTCGCCACTGGACCACCACGGCTTTTACTATTGATAGTACGTATCGATACCATATCAATTTATTAGTATATAGTAGTCGGTGCTCGGGTAGACACCCACGTCACCACGCACTCAACGACATCGTTCGGAGGGCACTGATTTCGGCCAATATACCGTGCAGGCTGGAACCGCCGGGCCTCAGTCGCACTGATGGGAAAAGACCTGATGGCCTAACGCTGGTGCCATGGCAGAGAGGAAAGTGTCTGATATGGGACGCCACGTGTGTCAGCACTTTCGCTGCCTCGCACCTCAGCCGCACGGTTCGGTCTGCCAGGGCCGCCGCCGAATTAGCAGCTGATAAAAAGCGGGACATTTACTCGGCCCTGGTGCAAAATTATTATTTTGTGCCACTAGCCTTTGAGACCACGGGCTGCTGGGGGTCGGAAGCTTTGAGCTTTGTTAAAGAGCTCGGCCGTCGACTTCAGGAGAGTGGGAACGACGCTCGCTCCGGGTACTACCTGATGCAAAGGTTGTCCATCGCCATCCAACGCGGAAACGCGACAAGCGTCATGGGCTCATTTGCATCTGGTATGACCCGGGGAGGGCTTTTTGACTGAGTGTACATATATTTTTTGTAAATATTTTATTAAGCTAGTTTTATTTTAGTTAGTTATATTTTAGTCAGTTGTATTTTAGTGTTATTTAAGTTTAGTTAGTTATATTTTATTGTTAGTTATCCTGTATATTACTTTTATTAATTAGTATATTAGCCTTTATGGATACACTTTTAAAGCCAAAATAGGCTTCATCAGCCATTAAAGAGCACATTAACGAAGCTCTCAAAATTTACAAAATTTACAGTCGCTGTGGTCGAACACGGCCGTGAAGCATACCATCATCATCAGTATCAATCGATTAAGTAATACTATCAATACTATATATAGTATCTAAAATATCTATATTGTTACTATTTTTCAAGGTCAACTATCGATATTAAAATTATCGATAGTTAGGCAACACTACTTGGAACTTGTACGTAATGGCGAGAACTAGCTTTTACAATAGCTTGTGCACTTAGGTACCTTCCTATTCTATTGTCCAGTGTGCTATTTAAACTAGTTTTATACAGGGTGTAAGGAAACGTATCATTAACCTTTAAACCACATACTCTACTCATTAAACTAAACAACTACATGTCAGAACAAAAAAAATATCAGCTGTTGCAAGCAAAAATATCCGTCAGACTTGTCCAATAGATTTTTTTAAACGATCTCTCCGAATCACTAAGAGTTTGTGTTCAATTTCGGTGTGGGTTTCGTGCTGGATCTCTCGACTTTTTCCTCGGTATGTCGGTGAATTCACTTTTTTGACGGGTACAGCAGCCGTCCGTTCGTCCGTCCGTCCTCAAATCTCAAAAAAGCTGTGTATACCTTTAAGTGATGTATTCACAAGACCTGATGCTCGTGTATTTTTAAACCTTTAATCAAATTTGTGAATGTGTCGTTGGTGTACCTAATAAACTATTAAACTATTAAATTGCAAAACCTCATTACACCCCAACTGATTTATAACGAAATATCACAATTGAGATGTATTGAAACCATAATTTCATTATTTTAAAAGTTACAATTTAAAGTTATTCGCATTTTAAGTTTAGAGGCCAAAATGATTTGCTATCATTTCAGCAATGAATAAAAGCGCCATCGTACTCATGGATACATTTTAAGAATCTTGTTTTGGTAGTAAGCTAGTAGGGTGAATGTGCCCTTGCGGTGGGTTGAGATCGTGTGCAGTTAAAATTTACAAACAAATTGTTTGATATTTTGAAGAAAAAAAATCTATTCGAAACAAACTACTTTCTAGTTTTGCATTCATTCATCAACGAGTTGTATATCTCTAGATAGACCATTTCATTCGATTCGAATGAAACAGTATAATAATAATATCTTTTTCACCTCACAAGCTCGGAAAGATTCTGTTTATCGTTCGAAATCTGAGTGCAAAAGTGTATTTTATCCGCTAGCGTGCAAAGAGTTTTTGAAATTCGAATTTGTCTATTCAATATTTTTGTATACCGCCAATGCACTGAAAATGCTTAATAACTATTTCATGACACTGGCCAGCACGAAAATAAAAACGTTTTGAAATGTTTTTTTTAGCAATTCACTTTTTTTCCTCGCTGTTGTGAGGTGAAAAATTGTGTGTTTCGCTCGGCTGCAAAGTTATTCTGCGTCTCGTACCTTTGAAACCTTCGCTAAACGCTCAGGATTCTATTATTTGAACCACTCGCTTCGCTCGTGGTTCAATCCTAGAATCCTTCGCTTGCTCAGGTTTCAATAAAAGTACTCGCGCCAAAAAGCAACTTTGCAGCCTAGCATAACAAATAACTATTGTATTTGTAGAAATATTTCAGTTTTACTGAACAAGTCACGTCAAAAGTAGAAAAAAAATGTCCAACTTCTCTGAAGAAGACCTGAAGTTTTGTGAATAAAATATGTATTAATATTATATAGTGAGAATTGAGCCACCTTCATCTGTAGATCGCTACATAATAGTTTTAATTATTTACCGCAATGTGCTTAGAAGTTATAGCCATCAGTAGCTGTTAATTTATCTGAGATCAGTAGAGCCGGAATTTTGGTAGCACCACAGAAGAGGTAAGTATATATAGTTCTATGTAACACTTTTAATTATGTCAAAGGGATTGCACGTTTATCGGAAGATTGTGTCGATATATATGTGAATTTTGAATCACCGCAGTAGGTCTACCATGAGTATTCACCGTACTTTACTACTGTAGTAACGTCACCAATTTTGTATTGAATTTCGTACAGCGCTCCTAGTCCTAGTTGAGAACTAATTTCTGTCATACGAATTGGCGACGTAACGACAGTGAGTGACATGGTAGGCCCTCTGATAACTTCAGCATGTATGTAGGTATTCTATTCATCAAATTGAACAACTTTCATCGACATCGAAAGCGCAATAAAAAAATCAGCTGTGCCATACAAAATTGCAGTACCTTTTTTTTTTTTTTTCGTAGCCTCTTCAATGTCCCACAGCTGGGCAAAGGACTCCCTTTTACTCTCCAATCCTCTCTGTTGTGTGCAACTTCTGGCCAACTCTCCAAGTACCTATTTGACTCAAAATATGTATGGGACATCTGTTTTTTTTCGCGATTTCGATGTTGGATCCATGGTGAAATTTGTTCAGTTTGATGGGTACAATACCATGCTGAAGTTATCCGCATTGATATAAAATTTAACCTGAGACAAAAGTCGATAAACGCGGAATCCATTTGACGTTTTAAAAGTGCTACAAAAAGAGGTACGTGTTTTCGTGGATAATACGCATAATGACACATTTAATAAAAAAATTATAAAATTTATTTAATTTATTTATTTAAGACTTACACAAAATGACATAATTATTGTGACCACGCAGAATGACATACGCATAGAGTGACTCCCTAGCTTTGGAGTGGCAGTTGTATTAACTACACCACCCCCATAGCCCATAGCGTAGTAAGACATGGAAAGATTCCATTTCAATACCGGATGCATGTATGAAATATGAATTGAAACGTTACCTACCTACCTACTGACTTTTGAATATCGCAGGAAATTACAACACAGAAAAGCCTATGTTATCGTGAATATTAATGATAATATACAATTATTAGATGTTATTCAGATTTGATCGTTAACAATTTGACACAACAAAACAAACCATAAAATGCAATGAGAATGCAAACGACACTGATTACGAATATCACAAACAGCGGCCGGCAAATGGTAAATAATTGCATTCAACTGGCGAATCGAGACTTCAATTAAATGAAACACTTTTAGACATCGATTCAATTGCGCCGTTCAGTGCGACGATTGTAATCGAATTAAAATTGGATTCCTGCTATCTGCGGCAATGGCGTTATTCTGTTAATGCGAGCTTGCTGTTGGAATCGATAACTATTTTGTTAAACATTCCTAATGCGTGTACGATTGGAACACCGCAACAATACCAATTTGTTAGTAGGTACCTATAAACAATTCTGTCTTTGTTTGTCTATAATGTATGATGCAAGCATAATAATAATAATCTGAAGATTAAAAGAAGCAGCTGAAGACATGGTTTTTCCTTTTATCTCATCAAACTAAAACAACATTATCTATGAGACTTGCGAAAAAACTGTTGTCCCTATAAACATAACATAATTATAGAGGGTCCTAATAAATATGCTGACCATTTTTAAATGGATGACCATCAAACTGAACAACTTTCTCTATGGAACCAACGTCGAAATCGCGAATAAAAAATCCTGTTCCACAAAACTGCAATTTTACTCGACCTAAATATTATGTGCAATTTCAACCTTGGTCTCATTGAGAAAGTTGTATAGTTTGATGGTCTGATGATTTGAGCCCTGTGTAATCCATACATTTTGACTCATTTGGGTCGGATAGGTTTGCATCAAAGATTTTTTGCAAGGTTTCGATTTTAATCTCCTAGAGAAGGTTTAGTCCATGTCTTTAATTTTTACTATTTAAGATTGTCATGACTAGAAAGGAAGGCCGGTGGACCACGGCAGCCACGGTCAGGTTAGGTTAGGTCAGCAGGTAGACTACCAACACGCGGATCAGACGAGATTGTATTGCCACATTTACACTCAGCCCTGTTGGACAGATTACTAATTGGCCTAATTTTTATTGCTCCATTCCTCACGGTCCTGTGCTAATCTGATCCATTTCTGACCAGCGATCCGTATGCCACATTTACACTCAGCCCTGTTGTACAGGGAAGTGAGCAGTGACGTGGGCTGTTACGTACTCACGCTGCCCACTTCCCTGCTCGCTTCCCTGTACAACAGGGCTGAGTGTAAATGTGGCATACGGATCGCTGGTCAGAAATGGATCAGATTAGCACAGGACCGTGAGGAATGGAGCAATAAAAATTAGGCCTATGCCCTGAATTGGTTAAATGTTGGCTGATTTGATGAAGAATTGATCAACCAACAATAGTGACTAATTCTAGAAATGTCTTAAAGAAACAGAATTCACCGTTGGTTATTTAGTTTGTTGTTTTATAGAGCGAGTGTTGGAAATAATTGCTTCCTGCATTTTCCTATTCTCTTCTAAAGGGTTATCGCTTTAATTAGAATTCTCAGAGGAATCTTGATGAAGTGCAAGTAAATAACATGGCACTTGTCAGTATTAATACTGTTTTGATTGTGTAATGTAAGAGGAAAGTTTCATGGGAATGTCTGATATATTATGAATAATTTGGTTTCGAAATAACTTTCGAATTTTATTTCTCAGAAAAGAAAATGTTGTTTTACTCTATATTGTTCTCCATTATTTTTATTCCTTACATTGTGTTTGCTATATTTTCAATGGTAGTATTTTTAAGGTTTTCTATTTAACAATGTTCCATTTAACATATTGTTCGAAACTGTTTAAATGATTAATGGGTAAGACAGGTCCATAGTTTTTCCTAGAAATAGGTAAGTATTTTCATACTACCTATTGATTATCGGAACCGCATGTAGAACAATCAAATAAACCATCATTACAAAAAGCGTAAACGTCAAGATTCTACATCGTAACCTATTTCAATTAGTAGTTCTAGAGATGACATACAAAACAAACAAACAAAAAATTTATCTTTATAATATTCTTCTTATCGTGTGGGCAAGCCCTGGTGTCAGAGTTTATTCAAACCGCCTTACGGCCTCTGACATGGTTTTTATGTAACGACTACTACCACCAGAGATAGTAGCCGGGACCAACGGCTTAACGTGCCATCCGAAGCACGGAATCATCTATTTTTTCAGACAATCAGATGATTCAGCCTGCAATGTCCTAACCAACTGGGGAAAAACGCACAAAGTGATATAACACTAGGGGTCCCCCGTGGGAATCGAACCCACGACCTCCGTTTCAAGAGCCCAATGCTCTTAACCATTAGACCACGGAGGCAGTATTATTAGTAAGTATAGACATAGATTGGTATGAAAGAACAGGTTTGAAGCTATTGATAACTCTTAACTATGTTGAAGTAGCTTAATTCAATGGTAACTGTTTAGTTTTGGAAACAATTCAAGTGTTTTCCCAAATAAATAAAACAACCTTCTACAATATTCAACCTAAAAAGCAAAATAACAAAACAAAAGATAAATTTATAGAAATGTTACGAACAAATAAAGGAATTGTTTAGAATTTACTCGTAAGAGGAGGCTCTACAATGAAATTCTAAAGGCTAAACTTTATTAGTAAGTACTCTTTGTGTGATTGTTAAAAGAACTATAAGATTTTATTTTGAAGTACGAGTAAGTAGGTATATTTTGTATTAGGTACGATTCGAATTTTTTAAACAAAAGTGGTACTTATACGATAATTCAATAACGAATGCGCGAATTTTTGAGCTGCAGATAGACCAGGCAATAGAGGGGAAGAGAGACAAGGTAAGACCTAGACAGAGTTAACTAGCACAAGTGAAAGTAAAGTTTAATATCTTGTCGTACCAGGAACTCGAGGAATTAGCGGAAAATAGTCTGAATTGTCGAATACTCCACCGAAAAGAGTACACTCGGCGACACATCATGCTTATGTGTCGCCTTGTGTACCTAGATCTTTAATAAGCAGATTATTAATTATGGCGTTGCAGCTGGTTTCCTGAAATACCTTCGAAACTCCCCATTTACATTCCGAACTGCCCCAATTCGGTTTTAGTCAGCAAAACGTAAAATCTGTAAAACGAAAGTAGATTACAACGCGTGTAACAAATCAATCCGCCGCCGGCGTTTATTGCGAAAAATACGCGCCGGCGCTCGCAAATTGGAAAAAAATAATTCAATTTAAACGTGTTCGTGTGCGGATACGTGATAATTTAAGGCGCTAACAGCAATAACATTGGCGCCACTCTGAATTTTTATAGTCTCGACAGTCCCATTGCAGGGCAAAGACATCATCTCATTAAAGGAGGGTTGAGGAGTGCATCATACCTACTCGAACTCACAGGTTGGTGAAGCGAATGCCAAGACCGTCTCGCATTCGCCAATGACAGGGTTCTCTAGTCATTACCTATTTGAAAAGCATATTCAGACCTAATCCAGACACAGATAGCTTAAAGAATCTTCTGGAGGAAAGGCACAATAAAATATAATACAACCTCCTCCTTTTTTGAAGTCGGTTAAAAAATAGGGTTATTCATTTGGCTGAGCCGGGCTGGGCTGAATTTATTTTGATTTAAATATTTCAATAATATATTTTTCTCCATTCTGGGCGGAAATCGTAAATTTTCGTCCCGCTGCGCTAAACGAAGTTGTCGCTTTCCACCTCCGCCGAGGAGAAAAATTGCTTACTAACCCACGGACTACTAACCTCGGGCAGTAAATAAGAAAGCCTCAGATCACATGTTTGTTGACATGCTTGAGATTGAGACCTTTCCTGCCCTCGGTGCAAGGAATATACTACTCTCAGAGCCTCGGTGTGTAATCTACTATTACCCTATTACTATTACCTATATACAATCTATACTTTTTACATAAATAACGAACGAGACAAGAAAAAAAATCAAAATAGTACGACATACAATCTCTTTTCTGCACCCTTTAAAAACTAGATTACGCGGAGCTTTGGTGATAGCGCGGACTGGCACGAAACAATTCATCGCGGATTCCAAATTCAAACGCGTTCAGTGCAGCCGCGGGCTCTGTCAACATTGTAGTCTGTGCTGTCAAAATGTCTGCCACCATGAATTCATGTGACAAATCAAAATGGAGACGCAGAAAGTGTTCCCAATCGCCCGAAGACGACAACGATTGCGCCAGCTTGGCGTGGTTACTAAACTTTCGCCTGGATGAAATAGTCAACTTGAAAGTTCCCGAAGATGAGCCAGCCGTAAAGGAACCTAAGCCAGCGATACCTGATACTCCACCAGCCCCGAAGAAACCTCCTTACACATACCCTGAGCTGATAGAAAGAGCTTTAAGAGAAAATGGAGAGCTAACAGTATCTGCTATTTATCAGTGGATTTCGTGAGTTCCATTTTTATTTAAAATCCAGTTGGCTTTAAATCTGGTTGGTTTATGGATATTTCAGTAGGTAGCTTTTTTGGGCTAAATTAAAGCTGGTGTAATAAAATCGGGTTTACGTTTTTAGTTGTAGCTATGTGAAAATGGCTCTTTTTTCGCGTTGTTTCCCCGTTTTGCGTAGATATTTATGTACTGTTAGGATCGGTCTGAAACAAAGGTCTGCAGTCGTTTTTACCAGACTTAGTTTCGTGTTACCCATTGGCAGAATCATCGCTGACACGATGGAGCCATAATAAATAATAAAGAAAATTTGTATTTAATGGAAGGTTAGGTAACAGTTGGTATTATTATTTTAAAAGAAACATTATTTGCTTTTTTTCTTTGTTTTTCATTAAAAACAAAATACACCTGTTGTTATTTTTAATTAAAGGTGGTTAATGGTTAAAAAACGAAATATTTTAACCAGTATTGAACCTATTTAAACTTTCGCAGTAATTTTCTTTAATTACTTAGATAACTTTCGAAGCATTGGCCTGTAGAAATAATAAATTATGAAATATTTTCTATGAAAACTTTGTTACAGCTATGTTCGGAATGAAGGATGGTAGGGTACATTCATCAATAATGATCAAACGATAACAATTCATCAAATTAATTCATTGACCTCCTAATTATAATTTTTTCCATCAATCAGTTTACTTTTACGTTGAGATATCCGCTGTTTTTTGTTGAATAATGTTTTGTATTTCTTATTCGTATGAAAATATTGTTCGCGTATAAATCTTCGTGTCTAAGAATATCACGGTTATATTACAACGGTTTTTATTCTAGATGATGATTAACCACACAGCACCACACAGCACAGCATCGCATTTGTCATGAAAAAAAAAAATGCGATGTTATGCTGTGTGATGTAGTTCAACCCTAAACAATACATAAACTAAGGGATAATACGCGGCATATTTTTATTGTAGTGTGGCATACGCGGCACGCAAAATCTACTGAACCGATTTTGATGAATTTTTGCTTGTTTGATAGCTTTATTACGACAAAGTTCTGGTGGATGCGATTGGAAATAGGTATTTGATTTCCTCATCTTTTTCTCTCCCTGTATGTACGTCTGCCTGTTAATTGATTAGTTACCTTATGGATAGCTATAATTGGCCATCAAAAAATGTAAACATTGTTGTAAATTATGTAACTAAGGCTGTTGTTATCCTGAATAAAACAAAATAAAAATAAAATAGCTTATGAACTGACTTAAAATCTGGTAGAATTTGTGCGGACAAAGTCGCGGGTAAACACTAGTTATTTATTAGCTTCTAAAGACACATTTTTTTTCCAAAAAATAAAAAATTAATCCAACTCGACAAAGTAACTGTCGTAGAAATAACGAAACAAAGCTTGGACAATGCGGCGTATTCAAACTCATATCAAATTATAGGGACAAAGAGAATAGGCTAGATATTACTTTAGTGTCATTTGTTACGCGCTTTGTTCGGGTTTTAACCAATTTAGCTCCGGTCTATTGCTATTGTGTTTCATAATGTATATGTGAAAATTATGTTTAAGCTTTAAAGCTTTTCTTGGGACAGAGCCTCTAATTAAAAGCGGAGAAGTGAACATTTCTCATGAATCTGGTGATCTGAATTCTTGTTCGCGTTGTATGAAAAAAGAAAGTCTTATATAGGGTCCTTCTTAATATGCCGACACTTTTTAAGGGGATGATCAGACCATCGAACTGAACAACTTTTTCTATGGCACCAACACCGAAATCGCAAAAAAAAAATCTGCACCTCCATACAAAACTGCAAACCTACCGGAGCCAAAATGGGACAGCAGATTTTTTTTTCGCGATTTCGTTTTTTGTCCCATAGAGAAAGTTGTTCAGTTTGTTGGTCTGATCATCCCCTTAAAAAAGTGTCAGCATAATATTAAGTTGGACCCTGCAAAGCATAGCATAACCATACTCTCTATATTTCACGATGGAGTATTCAAAGGCATCCTAGAGGACATACCCGCTAGCGCGCTCCATACAAACGAAGTTTGCACCACATCTGCTTGTACCAAATACTCATGTTCTACAAATAAATTATCTTTATCTTTATCTTTATCTTGATTATATTTTGAATACTTGAAATTTTTGAAACACGATCTAGAAACGAATAATATCTGTATCTGTGGTTTTTCAGATTTTCGTTGAAATTATATACTTACCTAGTTTCAAACATTTCCATTCTTGCAATCTTATGCCAAAAGTTTTCAAACCACTTTGCAATCTGAAATATTTATTAACGTTTTTCCCCTCCCTGTACCGCATCGGTGTTTCCACGCTGTATAATAGGTAATAGTAATATAGTAATCACTGATTTTATTAATAAAAAGATGTTATCGCCGCTTGTTGACAGATTACATCGGGATTTAGTTGTTTATCGGACCGTGCGCCGCGTGTGGAATGTTATTAATTCATTATCACCGTCACACTATTGCCACTGTTCGATTGGGTGGATCAGTCGCATAATGTTACATTCGCAAAATGTCATCTTACCGAAAAATTTCATATTCGCGTTACGTCACGTTCGTACTGGTGACTTTCTAAAATCGCACTCCAGAACATCAGAGCGTAACCGAGATACGAGGTAGTGATAGTCATACATTTTATATGAAAATTGCCGCCAAAATTTACAGCCGTAGTAAAAAAACACTGTTGTCGGTAAGAACAGCAATATGGTAGAGATCTCCTTTTTTAACTAGAGCAAATTTAATATTTACTTACATCTCACACGCTCGGTTGCAGAAACGCTCATTAGAATTAATCCTCCATAAAATTTCTTCCTAGCTTTTACTACAAAAACAAAAAGTGATTTTTAAGACAAAAAGTGACAGCAAGAGATTTAATGGAGGATTAAGGCCATATTATCCAAGTGCAAGCGTCTCTTTCTTGCAAGCATAAGTTTGCAATTAGCCATCCCGCTCCAATTGAAAGCAGGATCGCAAAAAACGTGTTTTTCATCAATATCTTTGCTCATGGGTGTTTCTAAGCTCAAAATTCTACGGAGTTCACTAGAAATATTTAATGTATTTAGTTAAGTACAAGAATAAAAAATAAATATCAGCAGTTTAATCATAGTATTGAAAAAACATAACAAAAGTTACCCACTTTTGGATTTTTTTTCTAGCTATTAAACTTAATCTAATCGTGTAATTAAGAACGGTTGCCTATCAGCCAGATCCTTAAATAAGACATCATTGGTTTTCAGACTTTAAAACACAGTTTAAAACACTTTCGTTCGTGTTCAAAAAACGGCCTTGACCGGATAACAGCGTCTTAACTGTAAAGAGCGTTTCTGCAACTGAGCGTTATTGAGTTAATAGGACAAAACACGTTCTGACCTCTATTCCTTCTCCCTCTACGTATTAAAATAATGTCGCATTTGCATTTAATGTCGCATTCGCAAAATTGCA
The DNA here is from genome assembly GCA_963693445.1 of Agonopterix heracliana. Lineage (NCBI taxonomy): Eukaryota > Metazoa > Arthropoda > Insecta > Lepidoptera > Depressariidae > Agonopterix > Agonopterix heracliana. The sequence continues at coordinate 3,100,556 of OY856312.1, read as the reverse complement.
TCTTGACGAAAAATTCGGATTCGCAAAATGTCACATTGCTTTTATCTCCTCCAAATACAAAACACAAAACTACGACTTTAACACAAAAATAGGTTGTCTAAAACTTGAAGGCAAATCCTGGCTTTAGCTTCCATAAACATTCCTTAGAACTTCTTTTATAATATTAGCTAATTTAATTCAATATTTATAGTACCTACCTACTTCGTCCCGTTCCTTTCTTTGCGAGGAGAGGGTTCCGTATTAGAACACAATTATTTTTTACACTATTTTATTTTTTGAGGTCACTTATGTATTTTGAATTTTGGAACATTATGATGCGATCATATTTTAAATACGATATTTTTGTAAAATTAATTACAATAGCATAGCATATGCTCACGACTATATTCCCCGAGGGGGTACCTAGTCAGAGATATTCATTATAATATTTGTTTGAAATCATCAAATTCATTAATATTCTTTACTTATAAAACAGTTCCGTGACTGAATGACTGACAGACAAGACAGCGAACAGATTAAACCACTGAAGATAGAAACCTAAAATTTAGAATAATATTTCTATAGTAAAATATAATACTTCTATTCTGAGGAATCCTCAGAATAGAATAACTTTGCAGCCGAGCGAAACACACAATTTTTCACCTCACAACAGCGAGGAAAAAAAGTGAATTGCTAAAGAGAACATTTCAAAAAGTTTTTATTTGCGTGCTGGCCAGTCATGAAATAGTTACATTTTCAGTGCATTGGCGGTATACAAAAATATTGAATAGACAGATTCGAATTTCAAAAACTCTTTCCACGCTAGCAGATAAAATACACTTTTGCACTCAGATTTCGAACGATAAACAGAATCTTTCCGAGCTTGTGAGGTGAAAAAGATATAGTTTTATTAAATAGAACCAAGAAGTGAAAGAAGCCTGCATTTTTTCCAGCTGCGTTCTGAAATAATACAACTGTAGTCTTATTTTATTTGAAGCTTCTTCGCAAATGAAAACGTCTCGCGCTAAACCACGGGCAAATTATTGTTTTAAAATGTAATTGAGAAATAATTTTATCGTAGGGATTACAACTATAAAATTTACGGTTGATGTAAGTAGAAGCTATAATTGGCCTTTAGAAAATTATTTAGGTATCTACATCTAAATAATTTTCTAAAGGCCAATTAATAGCTTCTATCTAGACTCATTTATATTTAATCAAGTAATTTAGATTCACTGCTATGATATTCCGTTAATAATTTATGAAATGTTTTAAAAACATACTATGATTTATTTGAGATTACACAAACATCTGAAAAACAACTATTTTAGCTTTAATATAGGTAATGTAACACCTACTTAACTAAGTCTCTATGCTAACTATTAATTGGCAACTAACCTATTCTATTCTATTCTTAATTAATGGCGTTTCCTTGTTAGATTTCGCCAGTGTCAAGTTATTTGAGGGAGTGTCTATCCAATCTCGAGGATTGTTTTTGAGTAAGAACAACTGAGAAGGATTTTGGAGCCTCGTGGCAGGCTGAGACGCGAACCGCGCGAACACCACGCGAGAGACAAGTGTTCGAGGCAAACCCCGCAACGTGACTCCCAACTAACCTACCTACCATGTTTTGACTCACGTCTTTGCTTATGTGCGTGTAAAATTACAAAACACAAGCTTTCAACCGCAGTTTTTTAGGGATAAAACGTTTTAATTTGTTCGTTTCCATGACAACACGTGATCATGATCACAATGTTTAAATGAACAACATTTTAAGACACCAACATCGAAATTACGAAATAAAAATCAGCTGTTCCATACAAAACTGCAAACCTACTCGAGCCAAATGTATGGGAGAGCTGATATTTTTTCGCTATTTTGATGTTGGTCCCTTAGATAAAGTCGTTCAGTTTGAAGGTCTGATCATTCCCTTAAAAAGTGTCAGCATATTAAGAAGGATCCTGTATAAGTTAGGGTTAGAATAATCAAATTGATTGTAAATAGTATAATTCGGACTAAAAAAGCTTTTATATTTCCCAACCATAAAGCAATCAATCAAATTAAAACACTTTGCGACCCCAATTAAAGGAAACAGGTGTTAAAATTATCCAATACCATAAATGTTACGTTTAACACAGGACGTTCAATTGTTCACATAATCTTCGTATTCGGGGGACAGATATGGCCCATATCTGTCCCCCTAATACGAAGTATGGGACGCGGGCGGTTGCGCTCGAGCGGTTTGTAACAAATCGATCACCATCTGTGCCAGGCGGAGACGGTACGCGTGCCCTAGCTATGCCAACGTTTATATCACAACATGGTTTTGCATCTTTGTAAACATTACTAGCGTGACTGGTTTATAAATGGGGGGAATGGGAAGTTGTGGAAAAGATTTGTGTTTATACGCATTGGATTTTTATCACCATTCCAAAATATTGGGTATACGTATGAAAAAATGGAAAACGGCTTCAGGAAAGTTCGTTTGTATGAAAAAAGCAATTTCTTTTTTGCGTATTACCATTAGGTTCCTTGGGGAAAGTTATTCAGTAACATGAGTACTATCACCCTTTAAAGTAATACAACTGTCTACACTCACATACTGTACTGTATACAGGGTGTAAACTTAAATACATTACATACTTCAGACAATCAAACTGAACAACTTTCACTATGTGACCAATGTCGAAATCGCACCAGTGCTGTTGTCTATGGAACTGCTGATTTCTATGTTGGTCCCATTGTGAAAGTTGTTCAGTTTGGTGGTCGCACCCTGTTCGATATGTAACGCATTAAATTTTACACCATGTACACCTTTGTCTATAAAACATGACTATATTAATTATACTTGGTAGTCATAATACATCTTTTTTCAATTCTAGTGACCGCTTCCCATACTACAAAGCAAACGACGAACGTTGGAAGAACTCCGTGCGACACAATCTGTCAATAAACCCGCACTTCAGGAAAGGCGCCCGCGCACCCCAAGGCGCCGGCCATCTTTGGTCACTGGCGGCCAACGCGATAGACCTCCTGCCGTTGAGGAATCACCATTTATACGTCGACGAGAAGACTGGAGACACTATACAGGAGGCCCATATAATTGAATGTCCTAAGGTATGTTCATTACTTCTTTTTTCCACGACTCTTTTCTACGCACGACTGCTCTTTCCCTCGGCAAATTAGTAAATATGCACTTACGGTATCGCCTTCGGTGGTTGTGTGACCGAGCTTATAAAAGTACCTGGATCACGTTGTCCTGGTCCTAGTTCCTTTTAATAAACTGAATATGATCAGGTCATGATATGATCAGGTTGCATATAAGCCCATTAGGTGAAGTTTATTCCGAGAGGCCAAATGCGCGCTGCATACAAACGAAGTCTGGTAATATTTTCAATACAATCCGATTAAAGTCGATGCATTTTTTATGAAACAATCTAGAAACTAATCTCTATGTTTGTACGAAGACAGATTTTTGTTAAAATATACAGTTTTATTGCTAGGATTAGTTCAAGATTTGTATGGAAATCTTTGAGGCACTGTAATTTCAAAATACATTTTAACGAAAATCTGACTTCATACAAATATAGAGATTAGTTTCTAAATTGTTTCTGAAAGTAAATATACCACCAGACTTTGTTGTATGGAGCTCACTCCGGATTATATTCCCTTAAAATTAGAAAGTCCCTAATAATGCGCTACTGACTACGTTACTCCATAATCTGGATAAGACCTGACACTTAAATACAGAGATCAAAGACTATATGAAGTCAATGGTTTCTGGCAATCATTTTAACATTTTCAGGTGATAGTCCTCGACGAAGCTGCGATAGCGGCAGCCAGCATCCTCCCAGATCAAGATTTCTACTCTGGAAGTACAAGTGAGTGTCAATCATTTGAATATAGTTTATTCATCCCCCTCCAAGCTGCTATCGTTGAGCTCAGCAATCACGATCAACCTTGGCAGCTACCCAAGGTGATTTTTCGATGCTTAAATTAATTGACTCCGAGCTCAGGTCGGTCGGAGTAAAGATACCCTGTTCAAGTGGGGCAAACGGGTCGGACCGCAGGTGTGAATGCGGTGTGGCCTCTCCTTAGACTATATCCCATCTTGTATCCTGCCCTTCCTACGCGGAAACTTGCACGAGAACGGAGCCTATGGACGCTGCCGGTAGTGCTATCCGTGTGGCATAATACTGTGCTGGGAAAAGATAGCCATTGACTCGATAGAAGAAGATTCACTCGAAGATCCCAAAACGCTGATGTTCCAATTTACATCGAACTTTCAAAATGTTGTTCCTTACAATGCATACTCGTACATATTTTACCAATAACTTACCAATAATTTGCATTAAAATTCTGATACTGTTTACGACTGAGAAGGCTGTATGGGACCCCTTTGCCCTTAGTAGTTTCATTTGACATTGACAGATATTCGAGCCAGCTAGTTTTTTCTATGGATTGATGATCATGCTTTTTGCTGTGTTTTAGAAAAGTAAATAAATACTATCAAATGTTATCAGTGATTAGCTTAGAACGTACTACGTACTTTGTACACCAGTCATGTAACGTGTAAAAATAGACTATAAATAATTGCGCCTATGTAATGCGAGACTGTAATATTCTGTTTCCTACAGCCAAACCATAAAACATGGTTTTGTAGGACTATGGTCAAACATTGTATTTCCAAACTTATTATTAAATAAATAAAAAAAAAATAAAAATAAACGCTCGTTCATAGAAATAGCAAGGCCATGTCAACTTTGTCACAAGTGGCTTCGGCGTCGGCGTTCGCTTTAGTGCAAACCCGAAGCACTGCTGCAGTGTTCTCCCCATTACGATAATGAGTGCTTGTAAAGCCCGTTAATAAGTTGGTTACATAGAGTGCTGTTGAACAGCTCTTCGATGTGCCTTTGACCTGAATTAACGAATAGGTAGGTACTATTCGTTAATTGACCACTAACTTGCCTCTTCAAACCCAAACTGGGTCCACGTAGTGGATTCCGTTCCCTCTCACGCATAATTTCAGGCCTTTGCTAATATGCCCTGATGTCTTTATAAATGGGATCGCACTGACAAGAATGTCAGTACGTAATAATCATAATGATGTAAGATAGCACTTGTTTCTTGCAAACCTATTATCTGTTGTTCAATTTGTTGCAGTGTTCCTAAACCCAGTATCGACGGAGCAGGTGGTCCGGGAGTGCGGTCTTATCACCGTGGACTGAACGCCAGTGCCTTGATGCCTTCATGTGTCAATTTAGGATAAACTCTCGTTTGTTGTTTAGACGAACAAAATACACCTTGGTATGATCCTAAATATGCCTTGAATAACGATACTTTTACATCTTGCAAACCGGCCGGCGAGCATTTCAGCTCCCATCGCCGGTGCCCTGCGCTCCAGCTCTTGACATGTCCTCGGAGACCAAGTGCTCCAGGTACTTGAACTGAGTAACCCTCGCTAGCTTGACCACCAAGAGTCACCAACGACGGTACGTCGTTGTGGGTCTTCTTACCTTCCTTAAAACCATCACCTCGATTTTCTTTGCTTTGTTCATGAGGCTCTGAGCCTCCGTGAACAATTCACATGCTCCCAACAGCTTCCTGAGAGCTCTGATGACTTAGTAGGACCATGGATAATATTTGTCCAGAAAATAAAGGTATCCAAACAACGATTCTGTGGGTCGATATGGATATGGGTGTTCTTTATGAAACAATTTTTCCGTAAATTTCTTTAGTAAGACATTTAACGGTTTATTTTAAAATGTTAGAATTGTTTGTATATAGGCAAGGTGTGCTTTGTTGGTGTAAATGTGAAAGGAATCCGTCTGTCTGCTTGATAACAAAGGACAATTTTATTATTGTGCGGAAAATAATATCCATTCAATAAATGCAAGAGATTGTTGCAGTGGTGACCCATTTTTATCATAGGGATCTGGCGCAGAATGTCACAATTGCAAAATGAGACATTCGCAAAATGACATATTCTTTAAACTTTTTATTAGACATTTAAAAATAAATAAATAAATCAAATTATACTACAACTATAGCAAACAAAGAGTAAACAGATATAAGGCACAAAATTTGTCTTATTGCTAATTTAATAGCACATTTTTTTTTGGTTACCATGTTATTGATTTTATATTCGATATTTAAGGCGTATCATCCTAGGAACACGACTCTCCATACTTATCGTTGTGAACGAGCGCGTGGTCCTGGGGCGCGTGGGCCTGCACGGCTAGCATGCCACCCACGACAAAGCAACAAAAATCGAGATGTGCCTCCATCTTTGTTATTTTACGTTATTAAAAAGAGCGAGCATGACGTTCTTCTCGTTTTGGCGCTTTGTCGTGGGTGGCATGCTAGACGTGCTGGTCAGAATTAAGCCGTTTTCTTTTGAAAAATGAGATGATTTTTATTAATTTCGAAAAAGTAAGAAAACATCATTCTAAATTGTGTTCTAAATTGTGTTGTGAACAATGTTTGAAATTGTCATTTTCTTCTGATTCAAAATGTAGGAGTAAACTGAAAAAAGGGATGACTTTAGATTCCCTTTTCTTCGGTTTTATTCATTAAAATCGATTTCTAGAAAAAACACATCAGTTATCATATCGTGTAGATGGTTTAGTTTATTTTTCAGCTCAAAAAGTGCCATATTTCATGAATAAAATGGTTACAAAGTTACCCAATTTCATGGTTAAACCATTTTAAATTCTCCAGTGCATTACTTTATGAGTCACAATTATTATTAGGTACGTCACGTCTTTTTTGGTCTTTATTTCATATTTTTACGGATGGGATTAATTAAAAAAAATTAAATCATCTGCCTTCGCTTTCTAACTCTATGTTGGAAACAGAAACGGCAACATAATTTTTTTTCCTTAATTAAGTTGATTTTAAGTTTACCAAGGAGTTAACAGGTTCAGGTCCAACGAATGACGTCACTTGTTGGACCGAAAAACAACGATATTTTATTAAAAATATCTGCAATCTGCAATTAATCTCTGACATACAAAATATTGTTATTAAGAAAATTATCTCGGAACGGTTTTCGATTTATCGCTCAAAAAAAAACTTGACGAACCGAATGCGTTGCTTATGATCTCACATTGCGGCAATTGAATGGTTGTCTATTTTCAGCTTCAGACGGAGACCTCTATTAGGTTATCTAAATTTAAATTTAAAGATAATTCTTATTGTAGCGATCTCACAATTACTTTAGCAATTTAGCATGTATATGTAAGTACGTATTTGATAATAAAATAGTCAAAACTTATAGATCTATACTAGTTCAAGCGCCGTTAGAGCTAATATTTATTATAAGATTCATTTCTTATGAAAATTATTATATTAAATATTTATTGTATTTTATTTACTACTTTGGTAATTCGTTTGTGTTGCGATTGTGGAATTTAATATTTTTTTAAATGTTAAGCTCTTTCGTTGCTTGGACGGTAATTTTTTTTATTTCATAGTTATTTGATCCTTGTATTAGGTATAGTCAGCATCAGAAAGAGATAAACGACTTAGATATATCCTAACAAACGGTCATGTTTCACCACTTCTGGACAAGTTCCTTATTTTTTTTTTTCTTATAAATTGTTTGACATATTTCGTATGAAAAATAATATTATGTCAAACGATCTGTCAGATAAGCTATCAATAACTTATTTAGAAGTGGTGAAACAGGCCTCTAATATCAAATATTATTTATTCTGTTTTAATTCAGGATTGGATGATTAGATGCTCTGCTCATCAATATTAAATAAAAAAAATGTATTGGAAACACGAATCATTACAAACGTGATAAGAACCCGTAAAAATGTATCTTCGAATGGTTCTAAAATTCTCAACCGCAGATTTTACTTCCATTTACACCGGAACAATAGGCAACGTTTAAACGTCTGGCATTATCTTCAGAACAACGTGGCAGCGGTTTAGCTGCCCCGTGAACGTGATGTTCGTCCGTAGACATGCGAACCGCAGTTGGTGGTTTTATAATAATAATACATCAGCCCCTCTCGGGAAGGTAACGTGGTAAAGCGGTGTCTTGTGGTTTATTCTGGCGCTTGATGCGACTTACGGCTTAAGATCTGTTGTTTGACCACAGGAGAATTATGGGAGCATTCTGTTTTTACCCGAATGCGCGAGACGCAAAGGAAGGGTAATGAATGAATGTGTTTTATAGGAGCGTGCTGTTAGGTTAGGTTAGGTTAGGTTAGGTTAGTCTTACATCTAGGTGTTGGTCTCTAAATTTGATTGAGTCTGCACTAAATAGATACCACATTCGTTCAAAATTATTACCTATACGTCAGGATTTTGAAGATATTTCTGTGGAACGTGGAAGGTAGAGCAACAAGGCTTCCGACACTTTCGCAGTAACATCGTTCCTTACCCGTGGTCCACTTGACAAGACCACCTGGGTGGACTATGGGCACTTGTACTGACCATTAGTACACCTCAGAGTTGTACTACGGGCACCGCTGAATAACATAGGGAACCCCGAATGACGGGAGCTGTGTTGCTCTATGTTAGTTTATAATGAGTTGGAAGACCACCAGTATGATAATAAAACCACATTTGTACCAGCCAGGTGGACTATGGAAATTTTCTCGATTCCAGTTTCGTCAGAATTCGTTTAGTGGTATGATGATTTCAAAAGTTTTTTGATTTCGCAGTATGTCCCTGCTGTTCGCGTATTGTCATTTTGTCACGCGTGCATCACGACTTCATGCTCACGACTCACGACCATTGTGGATAGAAAAGAAATTGTGAATGTAACATATTATTCAGTACCTATCCGAAGTATTTTTAGCACGTCGATTTCTCTTTACGCCTAATCTATTTATATTGAGCTATCATGTCACTTGGTTGCCCACTACTACCATCACCGTTTACAAGGTCTTGGTGGATTCGTGAAACTGAAGCACATAAGTGTGAGCGGATTACAGGAGCACAAAAATATCTCACCGCATACGCTTCCCAATCCCACTTATGTCTTCGATCAAAATAAAATGAATGGATAGGCCTTAAGCGAACATTTCAAACCAGAAAAATGAGGCAAAACAAATGAAATTTTTACTTGTCACTTGTATGAAAGTGCCCTAGATTTGACAGATAATGGCGCTAGTTTGTATGTACCAAGTGCACCAGTAGTTTGCTTCAACTTACCGCGCTTTAGGCCTATCCATTCATTTTATTTTGATCGAAGACTTATGTCACAGACTACCCAACGATTTATAATCTCCCGAATTAAATTTGATTAAAAAACAAAAATTTTATTCTGTTTACACGTTCGTTTAGTAAGGTCACGTTTCTCCGATGAAATTTATTTATTTTTTTCTGCCCCAAGTCGGGTATAATTACTTGGCTGATGGCAGATTCCACTTCACGTCCTGAATATTGAGCACTTAAATGAGGAAACTGTCTTCTAAATATTTATAAGGAAAATCTAATAAGGCCTCATGATGGTTTATGTGAATTAAGAATGAGTATTTTAAAGTGACTTTGCTAAAGTACGAATTTGGGATGAAGTGAGTAATTTCAATTTTGATTATATACAGGGTGTAAGGGACAGCATATGATAGCCCTCTAAATATTGAAATAGTGAACATACCATGAACTGAACAACTTTCACTATGGAGCCTACCTCAGGAAACGCAAATAAAAATCGGTTGTTTCATACGGCCTACCCTACCGTTTCATAGGTAGGTACAGACAGCAGTTTTGTATGAAACAGCAGTTTTTGTCGCGTTTCCTGAGGTAGGATCCAAAGAGCATGTTGTTCAGTTTGATCAAGAATTCTTGAGTTTGATGGTCTGAGGTTACTGTTTCAGTAGGAGGGTTGTCCCTTACACCCTGTATTTTAATAACAAATTATGATTTGTCTGAATTGATCTTGACTTCGTTCGCATAAAATTTAATAGTAGCATTAACGATGTATGTAAAACCTAAAAACCATTTGTATAGAGAGTGTAAATTTATGTGCGATACATAATTTAACTTGCGGGGGTGCTTCAAACCATCAAACTGAACAACTCTTACTATGGGGCCAACATAGAAATTGCGAAAAAACTGCTGTTCCATAGAAAATGTGAAAAGCTCCTCGACCAAAATGTGTGAAACCGATGATAAATTTTTCTTGATTTTAAAGCTTGTCCTATAGAAAAAGTTGTTCAGTTTGACGGTCTGAAGCAACCGTTTGAGTTAATAACGCATTTATGTTTACACCCTGTGTAATCTACAGCAGATTAAAATTTTTATATGGTATGTTTTTGTAATAACCTAAATTAGTCCATAACTATTTGTGCAAAGTCGATAACGGACGCGGCCAATTAGTAGAAAAAACCAAAAAGTAATTTTGCAGTTGAATGGATATGAATCGGATTTGCGTTGATAATTTAACACATTATAGAAACAATGTGTTTTCTTATCCCCCAGTAGACCCTGACCAAAGCCAAATCCCTTTGTCTCTGAACTTAATATCTAAGGTCCGACGGACTTTCAATGGTACTAACGTTATGGAGGAGTGTCCACCATCCATTATCACGAGGCGGGCCAACTAATTTACTGCCCAGGACCTCGGGGCCAAGTCGTAATGTTCTCAAGGATTATGGAACTTCAAGCTACTGTTTATAATAGCATATAATACAAGGTGTAAAAACCGGGCAAGAACGGTGGTATCGGCAGGATGGGATTCCGTAACTAATTTTGCACTGTCCTTGTACAGGGTGTAAAGCGTTATTTAAACAAACTTTCACTATGGATCACCAATGTTTTTACTCGACTATTTGATTCAGCGCACTAATTACTAGGTTATTGGTTTATATTTTACTTTAAAGTAGCTTATTTTTTGTGAAATAAATGATTTTATATTATGTACTCTGCGAAAATTGAAATCTTCTACAAATCTGTAACAAAAATCAAAGCAAAACCTGTTTATTTAGCATATACGAATAATATACAAAAAATCATTATAAATACGTTAAGGGGGTTGCAGAGGGAGTTGCACTACACTAGATGGCGCTCGGGAGCATTATTCCTGATTTTATCACATTTTATTTTATATCTCGTAATTGTGATGATTTCAATCAAAATTTTCAATTATGCGGGCACTTGTGTTTATGTTTTACTGATCTAGCTACAAGTTATAGTAATTTTATTGTTCATACGAATTTGATATACATTTTAATTTTAATCAATTTCATACAAAACTTTGTCGTATAACATTCGTAGACGGTATTAACAAAAGTAAATAGTTAAGAAAATCAAGATTACGCATCTCAAATAACATTTGCAATTTATAACATAATTACGAAGATATAAAATAAAATGTGATAAAATCAGGAATGATGCTCCCGAGCGCCATCTAGTTGCCTGTGAACGTCTCTGCAACCCCCTTAAGAGTTAAGAGTATTTTCAGCTTTTTGTATGGAGACTGCTAGCTTCACAATCCTCTTAAGTCCTTTTATATCTTATCATGAGAAACGACAGTTTTTTGCCTCAAAGACTCCATTGTACAAGTAAAATTTAACATCATTCCTACTTGCCACTTATAGCTTCAACTTTGCCGAACCTTGGCCCATAAAAACTTTTTTCATTATCCCAAGAATATAACAGCTTATTGAAAATAACAATCTCGGTGAAGCTTTTGTTTTATTGTAAATTACTTGGCTAGGACAATTGGGAACAGCCGTATCCAATATGGCGAGGACTAAAAGTCTTTTCACAATGCTCTGTTGTAGTAGGGGTGAACGTGAAATGCTCCCTAGTGTGCCGTGTCTAGTATGGAAACGGCCTAACGCTGTAGTAAAGGCAGTAAATAAAGATAGGCTATAAAAGCGCGAGTTGCGCCGTATCTAAAATTGGACTTTAGTGTCATATTCCATGCTTCTAAAATAAACAGAATTATTTAACAATAATTCTTCAAAATTAAACAGGCGTAAGAGGATAAATTGTAATATATTTGCGACTCAGTACCTTATAAACTATCATCATCATCTCTTAGCTAATAATCAACAACCGGACCCGCTCTGTCCTCATCCAACGGTTGCCCACTAGCTTCACCAGTTCGTCGGTCCAACTTGCGGGGGCCTCTATCTACGCTACGCCTGCATTTTTAAACTATATAATAATAACCACCTTCAGAGAGGATGTATGGGCGTCAGTCAGTGAAGACTTCACATACGAATCAAAATTTCTTCTTCAGCGTATGCAGTTTTCCTCACCATGTTTGGATTCCTTCACCGTGTGGATAAGTTAGAAAAACCCATTGATACATAGCATGTCGTCCGTGCGGATTAGAACCTGGACCCTAAATAGTTGAGGGTCTAGAACTTTCCGCAACGCGCCACCGATGCTTTCTACTAGCTGTACTTTAAAACTATAGTTTTACTGTACAAAATTTTATTTCGCAAAAACATTATCATGGTGTTGTTTTTTTCCCTGACGTTGAGGCTTGTGAAGATTGTCTGTGTCTCGTTAACCCTTTAGAGTCCTCCAACCACGATGGTAGCTCAGTGTCCTTAGTTTCAGGCAAAAAATAACATAGCAAACCAGCAAAAATTGCCATTACACCAAAGATAATTCCAGCAGTAATTTGTGATAAAGCGTTTATCGGCGGATTTATAATTTGTCCCAATCTCGATAAAACAGACAAAAATCCCAAAACTGAATTCCTCACAGACGTCGGAAACAATTCTACTCCATACAAAAAGGCAATAATGAAAGACATAAAGAAAAAACAGTTACTAATACACGCGAAAATTACTCTGACCCAGTTCATATGTCCAGGCGTACAAACAACTATAATCATTAAGAAACCAGACAGTAAGTTTGTGGACATCAGAAAGGGTCTCCTGCCTAATATTTTCAACAAACATGTACACAAGATTGTTCCTGGTAGAAGCAATAAGCCAGAAAGTGCAACATTGACATGAATGTTCCCACTCATTTCTCCAATATACTGTGAGACCCCGTAATATCCCATACCGCATACAAAATACATAAACGACATACAGAAAAGATTAATAGTAAGCCTTTTGTGCTTGAAAATTTGCCAAAATGTAATTTTCCTTTGTGTCTTCTTTGCCGTTTCTAAATAACTTTCGATTTCTTCCTGTATATCAGCTGTAGAATTCCTGTCGACATTATTTTAATTTAATTTGCGTAGAAATTAATAATTTAAGTCTAATTCTAACGATGAAAATAAAATTGAGAATAATGAATGATATGAATGGTTGATATATTAGTATAAGAGATAAGTGTACTTTTTGCTACCATCAGCAGCAAGGCTGATTCAGTGTTTATGGGGTGTAGGTAGTAGAGCATCTCTGTGATGGGAATGTACCAGGTCCGCCTGTAACTCCTAAACCGACTGATGAACCATGTCAGTTTTTGTACTGTTCACATAGCTACAGTGCATACTACAATAATATCATACGATCAGCCTTGCAGCAGATCGTTAATTTTTTACTGACCTTTGAAAGTCTGTAACTCCTAAACCGACTGGAGTTATGCAGGCAAACCTGGTCCATCCCCATCACAGAGATGCTCTACACCCCACAAACACTGAATCAGTACTACAAATCAGACTATTTTATATACCAAACATACTTACAAATGACTTAGTTTTTCCATAACAGATGCAGCCCTTTCAATGCGATTATTATCCATCAACCATTTAGGTGATTCCATCATCAGCCATTTGAGTCCAGCAAAAAAGAACAATGGTATAGATATAGCCAGTTGAAAATCATCAAAATCTCTCAAAAGATATGATATTCCTGGCAGAGTGACATGGCCTAAGTTGACTGGTATGTGAAACAGAGCTGTTACAGTTTCCCTGTATTTCACGCCGCAGTATTCGATGCAAAGGACAAATGACGTTACTATTGCACCACCAACTCCAATTCCTTCGAGGAAACGCATGAAAATGAAGGCAGGTGCTGTAGGCATTACGCAAACGAGACATCCTGCTATAGCAATAGTCAGACAGGATGCCGAGAATGTTGTAAGACGTCCAAATCTGCAAGAATTCAATGACTGACGTCAATGTTCCAAATTCATTTGAAACTAGATTGATTGGATGGATGATTAGGTATTTTAGTATCGTTTAAGTTTCTAGTGAATAAGGAAGTGGTAAAGAAATGCGTAAATAAATATGCTTTTATTGAAAGACAAGTCTTATTGAAACCCAGAAATATTAAAAGATAAGTTATTAAAATTCAGTACACTTCAGGAATATACTGAAAATGAACGTTAATCAACTTTTAAGAAATAAACTTACTTATCAGATAAAGCTCCGAATAGAAAAGCTCCTACCAACGTTCCAGTATAACCCATACTTTGCGAAAAGCTAATCATCCATTTGTTGTCACAATAAACACCAAATTTCGTCTGCATCGTTTCTGTGAACACACTTCTGTCCCAATCCGGGATTTCACAAGGGCAGAGGTCTGTCACATTTATGCCAGCTCCTGTACAGGAATACTTCATGGGAGGCGAAAGGAATATCAAGTTAAGGATGTGCCAGAATATTGGAACTTTACTCAAAAACAGGAGAAAGAAAACATAGTAGTGATATCGTGTAAGCACATTCAGTCGTCTGTCTATTGGATTTGGAACCATTATTTTGCTGTAAATAATAAAAATAATGTAAAGACGACTTAGAAAATCGAGTCGGTTCAGAAATTACGTTCGGTAATATGAAAAACTTATTTTATCCGACTGCGCCAGGTGGTAATAAAAATTATTCAACTCTTTGTACACAATATTTATTTTTATTTAAATGTGTACAAGTTCGTGGGCAAGTGAGTTCTGAATCATATCATCATTATAATATAATAATTATATAATCGTCTATAAAAACCTTCATTTTATATAAGTAAAAAAAAACATTTATCTATGAAAGTATGCAAGCAACTTCAATTATTGAAACGAGATAAAATGTCGGTTCTTAAAAAAGTATTAGTTTCCAAGAACCTTTCCATGAAGAAACATAAAAAATCACGAAGAACCACTTCCAGTATTAACCCCTCACTGGAACCAAATTGCTTGAAGTCTCAACCCTTTATACCATGTCGTCGTTGTAAAGTAGAGTCTCTATCGGATTGCAGTTATTTATCTAGTAGGTAGTTAAGGTATACACAACATAAATATAACTACACGTACAATTCGACTGGCCAACTGTATTGTGCTGCGTGTAACTGATTATTTAAGACCAAACTCGGATTCTCCAGCCACATCCGATCTCACGCCAGGAACTAATGAGGGTCGCTGTTGAAGAACGTCTTGGAGGACATAATCACATCACTCTACCTATATCCATCTGGTCACATTTCACGATATCCAAATCGAGAGATAAATTCCAAGCTTACTTTCTTTAACACTCAATTTTAACAAATAAAATGTAATGTTACACGTTAAAGAATTTTTGGCATCAGCAAACTTAAAGTTGTAATCGAATTCAGATAACGTGATAAAAGATAATAGCTAGAAGTGACCTGTATTTATTGCTTATTCATCGATTCTGTACAAACTGTATTTAGGTAGCTTTAAAAGCCAGCTCGTTGATCTACATGCGACAGTTCTTACGCTACAATCAGGAGGTGAAGATTGTATCACTAACTTCTAAGTAATTTATACATAGATTCCTAAAATCTTGGTGATGAAGAAAACAATTAAGAGGGAAAATGAAAATCATCATGTTCCTTAATCATAGTCTGCGAAATGGGTCGGAATATCTGTTTTTTTTTTCGCGATTTCGATGTTGGTCTCATAGTGAAAGTTGTTCAGTTTGATGGTCTTAACAACCTCCTTAAGAGTGTTTAATATTAATTTTTACTTATGTAACACCCTGTATACAGGATTTAACATAACACCTTAGTAATATTAGAAGGGATGATTTGAATTAAACCATCAAACTGAACAATTATCATTAAAGAGGCATTTAAAAAAAAATCTGCTATTTCATACACAATTGCAGTACCAACTCCACTCAAATGTTGACAGCCGATTCTTTAACTGATTTTTTTGTGGACTTTGACTCCATACTGAAAATTGTTCATGGTTTAGACTACCCCTTTAAATATTACATAGGGTGTTTTGTTACGAGTATGATCTTGTATAGCTCATGCTGACATGAAAGAAGAAGAATCGAAGGTAAACTTAAACTCAAAACTTTGTATTCAAAATAACAGCACATAGATAGCATTTTGACTTTACCACCGCGTCGGAAGGTGTTCCGTTGTAGAGAAGATGCGGCCAGTAACTGACACGAACCATCTCTAGTGAGATGAGTGTACCTATTTAAGTCTTCTAAAATTGCATAGGTACACATGCATTGATCACTTCCAGTGTAACTCTAGGGCTCACATGGAAGCGTTCCAAGTAGCACGCTTGATAATGTATGATGCGGGCGCTGCCGTAGTCAGAATTGATTGATACGCTTTTAAGTGCCGCAAATTCTGCAGATTTTTTACTTACAAGCTTTTTGTAAAACCGTCTCGTGTTCCTTACGTGTATGTAATTTTGAGACTGCAGATTTAAGAAGTCCGATCAGCATTTCTTTAAACCTTCTCGATTTAAAAGATGTGGTTGAATTTAGGGTTGAGATTGAATGGTTTATTGTTAGAATACGGACTTTAACACATTGTCACGAATTTGGATTTCTAGGTACATTTATACATAAATTCACGACCATTATCTCTTTTAGGGTGGTAACAAACCTTACTACAACTGCCAACCACAGACTTAAAAGAAGAACCAGACGTAATGTCATCTAATCATGAGTGAAGCACACATTTCTTTTGTGTGCGTGCTGTCACGCGGTACATAAGGTGACGGGTTGTAACACCTGCGCCTACAGCTAGTGCATCTGTGTGAGTGTAGGTCCCTTGTAGAAACAAACGAGTTGTATTACCTCGCATGCTTCACATCTTTTTAGTGCAATATTCGGTCCGTATTTCTTTTAAGTCCGTGCTACCAAGGTATATTTTTGTACCGAGGCTCACTTTTTGCACGTTTCAGGATAGCATTGAATGACGTGTCAAGTGGTTATACGGGCAGGATAGGTAATAGTATACAGGGCGTAACAAAACTCCCTAGTAATACTTAAGGGGTGCTTCAGACAATGAAACTGAGCAACTTTCACTATAGATCCAACTTCGAAATTGCGAAAAAAAAAAACAGCTGTCCCATACATTTTAGTCGAGTCGGTACATCAGTTTTGTATGGGTCAGATGATTTTTTTTTCGCGATTTCGAATTTGGCTCCATAGTGAAAGTTGTTCCGTTTCCTGGGCTGGAGCATCCCCTTAGGTATGACAAGGGTGTTTTGTTAAACCCTGTGTAGTTCCACATAACACGGGGCTAGATAGTCGCCTCCGGGACCCACGGCAATAAATGGGGTGATCCACTTTAAGCCGGCACCACGTATAAAATTTTCGAAAACTATACTGACTGACGCTATTAGGACTAAAACAGTACTGACCTTAAAAAAATAATAAAATTTTAAGTCGAACTTCTAAATTTAGTTTTCCATATTCTAACATTCAAACCGCAAAACGAAATTACTTTAATCTGAATAATCACAAACTTACCTCTTGATTTTCGATTTATCTGCAATATACAATTTTATATTACTACACAAATTAGCGGTTTTAGAAAATGTATTTTATGGGTAATTGAATTAAAATGTCTTTCACGTACTTCTGAAGCACCCTTCAGGTAGGTAGTGTAACCACACACCTTTCCTAATATGGCAGGAAATAAAACAGTTCCAAACATCTAAAACGAATGAAATCAGTTCTTTCACACTCCTGGGGCACCTATTATCATAATCTAACGATTTCCCAATGAGAATTTAGTATCGAACGTGCGAGTTTTCGCGTGATTATTGGTTTTCGTACGTGATACACGTGGCTTTGGGTTTCTCGTCACGGCTACTCTTACCGTTACGTTTATAGGTGTGATATTGAACCGAAAAGTAATTTAACTCCTATCTGTCATAATAATACAAAAACCCTAGGTATGAGGGTTCAAAAAAACGAGAAGCATATGATCACGACTATATTATTATTCCCCGAGGAGTCAGAAATATTCTGAAACCTCAGAACATCCACGTTTCACCAGTAGTACCGAAACTCTGTCCAGTATGACGGGGCGTGAGCCCGTCGCCACTTATAATGGACAATGGGTACAATACATTGCCTCGAAATTGAAGCATGCAGGTTTCCTCACGATGTTTTCCTTCACCGAAAAGGCAGTGGTGTTACAAATCGTACATAACTTCCGAAAAACTCATTGGTACGAGTCGGCTTGGACGGGGATCGAACCACCGCCTCCTGCACGGCAGGCAAGGTTACTCGCCACTGCACCACCACGGTTCCACATAAATAGCGACTTTGTTATCTACGAAGAGAAAAAAAGTTTAAAGGACATTGCTCTAGTCTAGACAGACACCTGCCGTGCAGGCAGGCAAGGTTACTCGCCACTGGACCACCACGGCACGCAAAACGAGAAGCGCTTCGAGAAGAGGTAGGAAGTGCCCTTGCGCTTCGCTTGGCTTGTCTTGGCGGGGGCAATACCGTGCCCCCAGATATACAGGGTCGTTCTTAAAATACTGACAGTTTTAAGGGGATGATCAAACCACAGGATGTTGGAAAAGGTATTGTCACTAATATTAACAAATAAACGCAATATCATAAATCCGTTTGTCAAATGCTTTTTGGATTGCCACGACGCCTCACCGCTCCACCATTTTGTATTAGCTAATGTATTGGTGTAACAAAAAAGTAAATTGGTAATTATTCATTCTAACGTAACCTAACCATAAAGGTATTATACCTACCTTACAGGAATAGAGCAACAAAAGTTCACGATGTTTTCCTTCACCGAAAAGCCAGTGGTGTTACAAATTGTACATACATTCTGACAAACTCAATGGTACGAGTCAGCCTGGACGGTGATCGAACCATCGCCTCCTACACTGCAGGCAAGGTTACTCGCCACTGCACCACCACGGTTCGACATAAATAGCGACTTTGTTATCTACTAAGAGAAAAAAAAGTTTAAAGGACATTGCTCTAGTCTAGACAGACAATTGTTCATGAATTTGGCAACACTGTACCAACAAGCGGTTCGGGTAACAATAAATCACTACAAACATATTCACAGGATGTTCTCGTAGATCAATCACGCGTTCGTCAGCCTAATGTAGCCTCTTAATGTTGCCTTACGAACATATATTTCTGTTCAACTTTATGAATATGGTAATTGAGTTTGACTTTCAGAGTAACATCCTAATTATGTGAGTAGAATAATGTTGAAAGCTTGAAAAATTGTTCAAGAAATAGTAGATTACACACCGAGGAGAGGAAAGTAAGAAAGGTCGCGAAAGCTTCGCCTCGGACACAATTACATGAGATCTGAGGCTTTCTTATTTACTGTCCGAGGTTAGTATTCTATTTTTCTCCTCGACAGGTGGAAAGCGGCAACTTCGTTTAGCGCAGTGGGACGAGAATTGACGCTTTCCGTCCGGAGGGGAGAAAAATAAAATAGACGATCCAGGTGGTGTAAAGGTGACTGAAAAACTAAGGGTCCTGGGTTCGAGTACCGGTTCAGTTGTCGTTGACTGGTTTCTAAAATAAAAAGATTGTTTTGAAAAGAAATATTGGGTACCTATACCCACCCTATCTTATACTCGTAATTAGGGTGTATTTTTCATAAAATGATTCAACAAAATGTCCGTTTTGGTTTGTTATCAGAATGATGCATTTGCATATACAGGGTGTTTCATAAGTAACAATAAATTTTTAAAACTCTTAAGGGGGTTGTTATGACCGTCAAACTGAACAACTTTCTCTATGGGACCAACATCGAAATCGAGAAAAAAAAAATATCCCATACATATTTTAGCTCGAGTCGATTTGTATAACTTAATTTATTTTTTCGCGATTCCGATATTGGTCCCGTAGTGAAAGTTGTTGAGTTTGATGGTGTAAACCACCCCATTAAATGTTTATTTGTATTTTTGTAACACCTTGTATGGGGTATCAAAGGCATTTGATCGTTATTTATTTTTATTGATGTAGATTTGGTGATAGCGTGATATTGAGGCTTAACATGACATAATAAGACCAAAGTGGACCAATTTGGTCATGGAACAAGCAAACTTTGCTTTCACGCTTCCAAAAAGCATTAAAAGTTTTCTACTGTCTTAAACCAAGCCCAAGGTAAGGTAAGTAAATAAAAGATATGTTCTTTTACTTTGTAAAGGTGAGTAAGTGTTCGTTTAAATCAAGTGCCACCACTATCGCTATCTCCGCTAGATAGTAAAGCGACGACGGAGACGAGAAGCACGAAAAATAGAGTGCTAAACGTGTTAGCAAATGAACGTAAAAACTTGAGGATCGTTTGTAGACAGAATCCTACTTCTTATTTCCAACTTATATTATGAATGTAAGAGTTTGTGACAACGTTTGGATGTTTTGTAAGTGTGACACAATCACGCATAAACGGCTGAACGGATTTGGTTGAAAGGCAAACAGATATCATTTATGTTCTGGATACAGGAATTTAAGACAACTATTTCTAATCAATCAGCATCCAGGTTTTAGGATAATAATAGATAAAAAGATTGGTGGTGCAATAGTATCGCGTCCTTGGGAGTTCAAGGGTTTAAAAGGAGAAGGCATAAACGACTGAACGGATTTGCATGAAATTTGGCGCACAGATATAATATGTTCAGGATTAGCACATCAGATACTTTTGTAGGGTCCATGTCCAAGGTAACTAATAGTGTTGAACCAATATACATTTAGATAATAATAATAGCTCCACTTCCTAACCACGTCTTTTCGATACTGTAAATTGACTTTTCTAGAAGTTACTGAGAATGAGATTACTTATTACAGTTTATTTAACTTTGGGAACATGCACTTGACAGGTTTTACCTTATTTTTTAGGCCTTTTAACAAATTCGTAGCTGAAAGTGGGAACGTATAGGACTTGAGGTCAAGAGAGCAACTAAATTATGGAGCGCTGAGCGCAATCGTTTCAATACTGACAGTGGCCTCGTGTTTTTGTTGAATGAAAATTGTTGGGTTCCGTGATCAGATGGATAATCCTGCTATAATGTCTTGTTCTTCTTCTTTTTTTTATGAAGAATCGTCCTGTCTTAGATCTGACAGTATGGTTAGGTGGTAGGTAGTCTGTAGTTGCATAAAGTGTCGCTGTGCGGTATTACTCAGTCCAGCCTATTTCGAACCGCAGACGCTATTTCTATTTCCCTCCGAGGGAACTCTTTGTTGTGGTTTCCTACAAGGTTCTGGTTTGGTGTAAAATATTTGCGAGTCTTAGGGCCTGTTTCACCACTTCTGAGTAAGTTCTTGTTAGCTTATCCGACAGATAGTTTGATATAATTTGTATGAAATTATGTCAAAATATCGGTCGGATAAGCTAACAAGAACTTACTCAGAAGTGGTGAAACAGGCCCTTAAAATTGCTGGTTACGTGGCCTGCGTTGGTTCCTGAACATTCAGCCGCCATCTTGAGGAACCCATTCTGTAGCCATCTTAGCCCACCTGATGTATGTTTTAAGGCCTATGACAGCTATACCAGTTTTGTAACGCAGATTTAAAAAACCATACCCAAAAACCTACTAGAAAGTATTCAAAATCACCGTTCTTACTAAGATATTAGAGCAGCCACACACTGCACTGGCCATCGTATCGCAAGTGTAAGTGATTTATGCACTGGCACTTATTCTTTTTAGACGACACGCGAATCAACCCATTTTCATTCCTACACCTTTGGCATAGGAATTTTAGAGAGGACATAGTAAATGACGGTAGTACTCTAGTGCTTGATAAGAGCCGGCGCCAGCGAAATTCATGCTCGTAGTACAAGAGATTCATTTTATTTATTACATAGCTTGTTGGCTGGCAACGTGAAGAATGGCGTCTTGTTTGGAAGTGATGAAAGGGTAAATACATTGGTGAGACATTTTGTAAGACTTTTTTTTAATGTTTTCGCTACCAGTGGTATACTTTGTAGGATATCACTGAAGTCTTTGTCTTGCGAATAAGGTTGAGAAAAAGAGAGAGAGGGACACAATTACTGCACCAGAAGGGCCTAGTGCGGATTAGGCATTAAGTTAGTGGTCCATTTGCTATCAGAGAAATTTCAAGCTAATTTGATAAGCCTCTGACTTGACTTAAAGATAGTTAGTCACCTTCATCTAGCGGAACTAGACGAGACCAACTGCTTTACGTGCCTTCCGAAGTACGGATTTTTTTTCAATGACTGATAGTGATATATTTTGTGATGTTTGTCAAAGCACTGTTTGTGGTTATAACATCCGAATGTACTCCGTATGTACTCTCATTTTATACGTAACTAGAGTTTACCCCCAGTTTACAGATTTTAAGTCACATCATAATACCTAGCTATCAAACGTAAAAAGTTTCATCAAAATAGGTTTAGTATAGTTTTTGCGTGATGCTGTTACAAACAAACAAACAAACACACAGTAACTGTTTCATAATAGTATAGATTGAATTATAAGAACCCGTGTGCTTTCAACTATGGAACACTATATTTTTCCCGCGAGTATGGCGTAAGGCAAAAGGAATAAGGGATTTGAGGGGGAAAGGCTAACTCTCTACCTATATTACTACTTGACATGTCATTCGAGCCTGAAACCACAGAATAGGTAGCATATAGTTCTACACTGAAACTGATAATGATATAAGTGAATAGGTTAAATTAAGGCGAGAGTGAATAGGCATTTTTCTAGGTAAGCATGCTACATCTTCGGCCTCATCATCACTTAACATCAGGTGAGCAAAGGGGCAAAGGGTCAAATGTTTACCTATAACACAAAAAAAAAATCTAAATCTCGATGTGTTTTCGACTCTACAAATATACAAATGAAATATAAGATTTAAAAAAAATTCTCGGACGGGACTTGCTGCATAGAGGTGAAGATAATTTTTTGGCGAGGGATGAGTGACGTTTAATTTTCATATTTTATATGGAACATCCGTTTTATTTTGCGATTTTGATTTTGGCTCCAAAGTGAAAGTTGTTTAGTATGAAGGTCTGATTCACCTTGTTTCTGCTTCAAAACGACCCTAATTCCAACGTGTAACCTACTGTGCTACAATAGCTTTGACCCACTACAGTATAGCCCAGCGCGGCGCCTATTTAGCCTGCGCTCTAACGACAACATTGCCATTCTGTTGCGAACATTATTTACCTACCACCAGCACGGTTTGTGCGAAGCGAGGGACTTTACTTGACATTATGAGACCACTAGTTAGACGTCGCTACAAGTATTTGATTTGTTTATTATTCATAGCGTGTACAGAATGGGCCACCTCAATTTCTTTTCGTGGGTCGTATCATTCGAGGCGACTAAGTATGGAGTGCTTAAATTGCTAAACATGAGCATTGCTATACCTAAATCCTATCTTTGAACGTTGGTAGTTGTAGCAATGATTCTGACCACTCCCGACGGGATTATGGTCGTGCGAGTTTATATGTAAACTGATCTGCAGGTTCTATGCGACTTCATACTTAGTAAGTTCAGTTTATAACTGGTAGTACAGATCACTAATTGCCCGAGTCCCGGGTCGCACTTGGCCGGTTTTATACATTTCAATAAACATTTTGTCTACGAAAAAATACACCATGCATCTTAGAACAAATTTGGAGAATAGGTCACTTTTCCAACCGTATACGTATTTGTCCGATCCGCCGCTCCCACACACCCGCCGACTAGAGTGCGAAAGAGACAACTGCAGCTCGTACCGTTTTTATCTATGGACGAACGTTGTCGGGGAATATAGTCATGAGAATATGCTATGCTATGGTAAAATGGACAAAATCTGCATTTCGTATTTCCCTGTTTTCTACTCCAAAACTAAACTGAATTTATTAAAATATTTCAAGAATGGAACGTGGATGTTCTGAGGATTCAGAATGTCTCTGACTACCCCCTCGGGGAATATAGTCGTGAGCATACGCTATGCTTTTAATATGAGAAAGACTTGGGCTATATCTGTAGGTTTTTTTAGGTTCCTCTTTGTTGCTGGATGTCTGAAAACGGTCGGTAAAATTGGGCATTTTCGAAGGTCATTTTCATTACATGCAAAAGAGCAAGATATAGGGACATAGCAGAGCTAACATCGATTATATGGTAAAATAAATTGTTGCACTAAGTTTCATAATCCAAGGAGACAGGGGAATACGTTTGTATGGATAAAACGCTACTGACAAACATTATTAAAAGCCAGATAGATAAATCTTAAACGATAGAAAACCACAAATACGTAAATGATAGAAACACAATGGGGCTTCTAAATGGTCAGTGTAGTGTAAACTAACATAATAGCACCGCCACGATAGTCGGACATATTTCGTGTATAAAGGGAATATCAGACTTCAGACGGACGTAATTCAGAACATACCGTCGTGTGAAATCGGACCCGCATGTTTTCAGGAATAAGAGGCAAGCGGGAATGCAAAATAAACATTAGATCAGGCATGTCAAAATCAAAGTCGTTGGTGGGCCACATGCATAATGAAATGATAGTAGAATGTCTTCGTTGGTCGGTATTTTTTTGGTTGGTATAATTTTGTTTGGTCTTCGCACAAAATCTTTGTATCGGATATTAGATAAATTGTATCGGTCATAGAAAAAAAAGAACTATTCGTTTATTTAATTATAGAAAATTACAATCTCTTTCCAGGAATGTATTTTTTAACTATAAATTGTTTATTTCGGGTTGGGGTGATTGTACTGACTTTTTTCATTACCTACTTAATATAACGTTTTTGGGACCCTTGTCTCTGCTTTGCATACCATGTAAAAAAAGTGAGCGAGCGGAACGAGCTCGAAATTTTTCACATCGTCATTTAAAACAGTGGTATTACCTATATAATATGACAACCTAAGTACTTGTAAAAATCTGAACACTTTCGGGCCGCAAGAGGAAGCTGTTCTTAAAAATTTGAAACGGGCCGCAAGAAAGTGCAGTGTGGGCCGCATGCGGCCCGCGGGCCGGAATGTACGTACTATACGAATAGTTCTTTTTATAGGTTCTGTGGTAATATTATCCCAGTGCTCAGTTAAAATAGCGCGGGGCCAGTAGCAAACGCGATGAAAGAACAGCCCCTTGGTTTTCTTTAGGTGCTAAAGGATAGGATAGGATAGGATAGGTTTAGTATAGGATTTTTTTTTATTCGGAATGGGTTTGCGCTTTGCTTCAGCTCACCTGATGGAAAGTGTAGATGAAGCTGAGGATGTAGAACAAGCCTATTAACTCTTCTTTTAAAAATATCTTGATTGTATTTGCTTGGGAAAACAGACGCAGGGAGAGAGTTCCAAACCTTACTGGTTCTCATTATAAAAGAGGATGCGAATCTTTTTGTGCGGATTGTTGGAATATTGACTACATAATATGGATGCAGTCTCGCACTACGTCGTCCTGGGCACATTCGCTGAAGTGTATCTGAATAAAATAAAACAGATCAAAGTGGGATAAACAGATAACACTAGTCAAATCAACTGTTGAATGAATAATATTATATATCTATGTAAAATGAAATGGTTATATAATGATTAACATAATAATTATTATATTTATATCCTGAACATTTTTAAGGGGATACTCAGACCATCAAACTTAACTACTTTGTCTATACTATTGGACCAATAACAGGATCACGATAAAAATTTGCTGTCTAATGCATTTGGCTCGATTAGGTTTGCAATTGTTGTTTGTATGGATTAGCAGATTTTTTTTTGCGCTTTCCATGTTTCTCCTGTTGAGAAAACTGGTCAGTTTGATGGTCTGATCATCCCCTGAAAAACAGTCAGCATATACGTAATCCAGCTCTGTATTATTTATAGTAATCTGTGGTTCGGTAATCGACATAATATTTGAATAGTGATAATATCGATCGATTCTTAGAAAATTTCGCAGAATGAAGTCATGAGTAACAAAATTGGGATTGTAATCTCATGAAACCCGCTCAAAAAACGCTGCCGTTCATATCTCCGTCCATGTCCAAAATCGTGCAGTATTGAATGCCGGCGGAAGTTCAGAACACAAAGCTCTTGCGTCTGCAGACAATGGTCAGACCACGGACCACGAACCACGGACCACTAGCTGACCACTTCCCTTAGGTGAACGTCGCAGCGAATAGAATGATGTGGTTTTGGTACTCCTAGGTAGATATTTTAAATGCAGGCAATATGTATATCAGATTTTGTTGAAATCAAATCTTTGGCCTGATGGAGTAGAAAGTTGCGTAAAAGCTAACGTGGTTAGATTTCTTTTTAATCCCAGATGCAGAGGAGTGTTATTTTTCACAGGTTTGTGTGTGTTTCATTCAAATAATTATTTGTATCGGTTTTCAAAATTACTATGAGTAAAGGTATTGTAATTTTAAAAAAATGTTGCGGCCACCAATGAAAGTAAAAAACAAACATTTTGTCACGAAAACTTATGGCCTAGTTCGCATCGAAGCTGAGATATTTGACTCTAAAGGTTAATGAAAAAGTAACAAAAACCTTTAAGAATCAACTTATTTTCAATCAATCAATCGAAACATATTACCTACTCAGCAAAATACACCGTAAAGAAATACAGAAGATACAAATTAAGGCGGTCTTACACTTACAAGCGTTTTCTCCATACAACCTTAGAAGTTTAATAGCACAGTTTCGATGCGGCATAGCAATGAATGCGATGTTTTTTAATATATTTTGAAAGGTCCTCTAACAACCTATGTAAGTTTTATTATTGGCCGCTCAAAAAAAAACCAAATTTTTCTCCATACAACCTTACCTAAACTCTTTTGGGCACCTAAGGTGCTTATATAGTTCAAAAGATACAGCCCTTTAGAGCTAGGATGGGCGGACGGACAGATGGACGAAAAGCGAAGGATTTAGTAATTGGGTCCTATTGGCACCCTTTGCGCACAGAACCCTAAAAGCCATGTATCTCACCATGGTACAAAATTGACTGCCTATAAAAAGATAGATATGATTTTTAACAATGCCGAATAACAACGCCAGCCATTTTCTAACAAATTTTAATCCGCCATTCACGCTAACAATGGTTTTCATATTCGTTCCACTGTGCCACTGTCAGATATTTTCCAGTACCTAGTGGAAGTTCTTTTGTATTTGGACTTGATGAGCATTTCGCTATCGGAACTCGTTGGGAATTATTGTGTGAAACGGACGAGCTGGAGCCCGATGAACTGGAAGAAAAGACAGTCGGAAGACATCAAAGCGATATGAAGCTACTACACAATCCTATACGGTTGATAGAACCGCATTTTCTTATTCGTATTTTCGATTTATTTTAGACTTAAGGGTCGGCACTACCCTAATCGGGCCAAACAGGGTTCGGCGTTCCGACTTTTGAGGATAGTAAATAGCTATATTTAGAAACAAAATTAATACCATCGCTTCTTTAAAAGATGAAGTACAAGATGAACAAAAAAAATTTCAGTAAAATTGTGTAGTTACATCAGAAAGTAATCGAGAATTTCATGAAAAACTCCAGAATAGCACTGCCGCGTTCCGAGTCCTGTGATTTAGTGAATCAAAATAAAGCAACAAAATATATTTCTAATCAATGGCAAAACATCAAAGAACACTTTAAACAAATCAGTTTTTCGATACGACTTCTAGTTTTTTTGCAATTTGTTACCAAAAATCACATATTTTTATGGACGTTTTCTTCATACAAATTACTATGGGCCGTCAATCGTTCGAAATCATTGCGAATAGACCGGTGACCGGCAACACCCAACCCTGTCTTAGAAGATTAATGAACAAATCCATTTTTAGCTAAAGTAGGCAAAGTAACTTATAAAAAACCGGGCAAGTGGGTGTCGAGCCACATGCAGTGTAGGGTTCCGTAGTTGCCCGTCACGATATGTGGACTTAGAAGTACATTTTATAAATTGGTCGACTATTACTCTTTAATTTTTGTCCCCATTATTATAACATAATAACTGTAAGTTTATTACTATTGTTACTAGCAAAATAAAGATTGATAATCTGAAATCATCATCATCATCGTCAGATATGTTTTAAATAAGACTAGAATAAGAGTGAATTTGACTTTGTAAGTCATTTGCACGACAGAATTTTGCGCGAAAAGACATTGCGCGACACAAGACCACACAAAGGAATTTCACAAAAGTTACTTTCCGGGCACTGTTTGGTAGTTTTTGGTTATTTTTGTAATTTATGGTAGTTTTTGAGTCTTTCGGTAGTTTTTGGTAAATTTTCGTACAAAAGTAACCAAAAAGTTATTTTGGTAGATTTTCGTACTTTTTGGTAGTTTATGGTTAATTTGTTACTTTTTGGTTCATCTCATTTCTTTTTATTTATTTACCTTAAATTGTAGGTAGGTACATAAGTTACAGATGGTAAGTACAGAGTACCTATTAGTCACACTACAATATAATTTATAAACATTAAGAAAAAAACAGATTTAAACAATAGGTGCCAGACAATAACTTAACTACCACCTTTCACTTACTACAATTAAATTAGTTAAATGTTATAAAATCAGTTCAATGTGATTAGTTAAAATTATAATAACCTATTGCGGTACAAATAATCGGTCTGCAACACATTTTTTTCTACTCAGATTGATGCCTGTTTGTTTACTTATACTGAATAAACGAATTAAAGTCATAGGGACACTGTTCGATTAATAATTCTTTAACCTTCTTCAGAAACTTCTTGTCGGCTTTAATGTCATCTGGTATTTTACTATACACAAGAACAGTATTCGACTTTATTTTGTAGTCCTTAGCATCGATGCTAGTCGGTAATTTGGTACCAGTAGCTCATTTTTGCGAGTTAAATTTAATCTCTTGCTACGGAATACTACGGGGTATCGTCTCACGATTTCGCACAGATCGAGGATATACGAAGCTGTCACAGTGAGTAATTTAAAGTCGGTAAACAAGGATCGGCATGACACCCTTACTGATTGAATTCCGCTTACGATTCGAATGTACCTCTTTTGCAAAACAAATATTTTATTTATGTCAACAAACCCACCCCGTAGCCAAGCCGTCAAGAACTCTTTTGTTTTTATGGTAGTTTTTGGTAATTTTCATTCTTCTATCAAATATTCCCAAAAAGTATAAAAATCTACCAAAATAACCAAAAACTACGAAAATCTACCAAAATAACCAGAAACAACGAAAAACTACCAAACTAACCAAAAACTACCAAAAAACCGGAAACAACAAAAAATAATTACTAAACTCTACCAAAAATTACCAAAACCTACCAAAAGAACCAAAAACTACCAAAAGAACCTAAAGAACTATTGACATTGTACAATTTTTTTTCTTTAAAATTACTTCTTGTTAATATTGCTGTGCCATTTCAGGATTCATGTACCCACTTTAGCTACCAAGTAACACCTATATGTTTTTGTGTCGCACAATGTCCTTCAGCGTGACGAAAATTACTGCTGAAATCTACCAAAATCTACCAGCCCTGTTTCAAATTCTACTTAAATTCTACCAAATAATATTTACTGTTCGTTACTTAAAACACGTTTTTGAACAAAATATTATCAATTTTATCTAAACGCTCATCATTACACATGTTATTTTCGCATTTTTGTATAATTTTTATTGGTTTTCATCACTTTGTAACATGGATGCTTCAATTTTCAAATAAATATTAAATTTGGTTGTCCTTATGCAAGTTTAAATTTAGTACAGTTTTCTGTGTCTCATAAGCAGAGTCAGAAATTTTGATAGCACTTTTAATATGTCAAAGGGATTGCACGTTTATCGACTTCCGATTGTGTCCATATAGGGGAAATTTTTTATCACTGCGGATAACACCAGCATGTATTCTACTCATCAAACTGAACAACTTTCACTATGGAGCCAACTTCAAAAGAGCGAAAAAAAAAATCTGCTGTCCTATACAAACAGTACCTACATATTCGACTCAAATGTATGGGACAGCTGATTTATTTTCGCTATTTTGAAGTTCGATACATGCTGAAGTTATCCGCAGTGGTATAAAATATACCCGTATATCGACATTATTGGAAGTCGATAAACATGTAATCCCTTTGACATATTAAAAGTGCTAGGTACCAAAATTCCAACTCTGTTCAGAAAGGTGTTACAAAAATACAAATAAACATTTAAGGGGGTTGTTTAGACCGTCAAACTGAACAACTTTCTCTATGGGACCAACATCGAAATCGCGAAAAAAAAATCTGATATCCCATACATTTTTAGCTCGAGTCGATTTGTAGAGTATAGAACATAATTTTTTTTTTTCGCGATTTCGATATTGGTCCCATAGTGAAAGTTGTTGAGTTTGATGGTCTAAACCACCCCCTTAAATGTTTATTTGTATTTTTGTAACACCTTGTATAGGCTGATGATTATGATGATGAGATGATGTACTAGAAGATCCGGAAAACTTGCAAACCCTGCAATCGTTTTCTCAGCCATTTGTATTGCCAGCTTAGATTTTATTAGCCTGAATCCTTGCATTTTTAAATACATTAACATTTTCGAATACCTACCCAATTTCTACTGAAATCTACTAAACAATTTTGCCCTAAATGTACCAAGTACCAATAAAGAAGAAATCTACTAAAAGTCGTCACACTGATGTCCTTTTGCGCAAATGTTTTTGAAGGCAATCGTTCCAGTTGCAAAATTAACTTTTATTCCGTGCTTAAAATATTATATCTGACGATGATTATGATGATAAAAGATTACAAACCCTTAGTTTGCTAATACCAATAATATTAAACTTATAATAATTTCATTATTCTGTTAAAAGTTTTAATTTGTTCTGTTATAATAATTTTAAGTTTTTTTAAGCCTTAGTAATACTGTGATCTAATTAGCTGGAACCCATCCTATCCTACCACCAGGGGTGATCTTTGATCAGTCACATTATAGGTCCATCACGGTACTGTACTGTTGCTGTAAATGTCAATTTCGACCTACGGCTCTCAAATCCAGATGCTGCAGGATTATTGCCACGCACAACCAAACATTCAACATTAATTTAATGTGGTAAAATCTGCCTTCCGAGTAGTAGGTACCCTAAATTCGGTCGGACCTACGAACCTGCCAGGATATTGATTTCTTTATTAGATTCTTTATTAGATTCTTTATTTTGCTAGAATGTAGGTACACAATAATGTAGGTAGTAAACATAATTAACAGATAAAAAAGGATCCAATACATTCTGCCTAGAAGGCGTGCAAAGATATAAATATACAAAGAGAATAATTAGTTATTAACATTCCAAATCAAAATTCTACGGTAATGTCAAAACAAAAAGAAAACATAGTATCACAACCATGTCAATATTATAATTTACAATAACAATCAAACAAATCAAAAGAAAACAAAAATATTAAAAATCAAATCTTATGTCATAGTAAATCATATTAAATTGTATCAAATATAGTCATGTCATTATTAAAAATATCGTTGACAGAATAAAAACATTTCTCCAGTAGCCATCCAAAAAGCCTTTTCTTAAACATTCGTGGAGACATTTCCATTACATTTTGAGGTAATTTATTATAAATACGGATAGACATAATGTAAACATTTTGTTTAAAGACTTCAAGCCTTATACTTGGAAGAAATAATGTATTCGGAAATCGTCTATTTGGCCTTTGTACACAGTCATTATGTAATTTGAAGCATTCAGGATGCTGCTTCACAAACATACAAATTTGGAGTAAATACATACAAGGTAAAGGCAACACCCGTAGTTTCTTAAAAAGTGGTTTACAGCTATCCATGTAGTGTGCTCCGCAAATTGCTCTTATGCATTTCTTTTGGGCTACAAAAGCATTATTCATGTCAACAGAATTGCCCCATAACAGTAGGCCATAATTTAACACAGACGATACGTATCCGTGATAAGCAGTTAAGGCTGCATCGCGTGAGACTATTTGTCGGATTCGTCGCAGAGCAAAGACAAACCTATCCAGCTTAGTGCATACTAAATTTATATGTGTCTTCCAATTACAGTGTTCATCTAATGTTATACCCAGAAACAACGCGGATTCAACTTTGTCTACTTTTGTGTTGTCGTACTGAATATTTAAATTAGGTTGATTTGAATTTATAGTTCGAAATTGTATCATCTTAGTTTTTTTAATATTTATTTCCAAATTGTTCTTTTTTAGCCATGATATTATTGTATTTAGGGTATTGTTTATGTCATTTTCAAATTCGTCTAAGTTATCGCATTTAATTATTAAGGTAGTGTCATCTGCAAATAGAATGCATTGATGGCTTATAGCATTTGGCAAGTCGTTTATATAAATTAAAAATAAAAGTGGGCCTAATATGCTCCCTTGTGGTACTCCACTTTCGTTTAATCTATATTTCGAACGGTAGCTAACTTTTTCGTGGTTAATTATGGTCGAGACTTCTGTACATTGTTTTCGGAATGAGAGGTAGCTACTAAACCAGCTTTGTGCATTTCCCCTTATGCCGTACCTATTAAGTTTCTCTAGAAGTCGGTTGTGGTGTACGAAATCGAATGCTTTAGACATGTCGAGAAATAAAGTTACAAGTGGTGTTTTGTCATTTAAGCATTCTGTCACGACTTTGATCAGATTAAAACAGGCCAAAGACGTTGAACTATTTTTTCGGAACCCAAATTGTTCATTTTTCAATAAATTATGTTTGATTAGAAAATCATAAATTCGTTTATACATTGCCTTTTCAAAGATTTTGGACAGTACAGGTATAAGAGCGATTGGTCGGTAATTGTTCATATCCGTTGAGTCTCCTTTTTTAAATAGAGGTTTAACTATCGAGAGTTTTAATTTTTCTGGGTAACAACCTTGTTCGAACGACAGGTTAATAAGGTAGCTTAACGGTTCACTAATGTGAGTAGCGCAAATTTTTAATGCCTTGGTATTAATTTCATCGTAACCCACCGATGAACTATTCTTTAAAGAAATAATAATCTTGTATATTTCAGCAGAATCGGTTGGGTGTACGAAAATACTATTAAGAGAGTTATTATTTAATGTCTCGTTAACCGTATTTGTCATTACTCGTTTATGAGGTTGAGATTTGGTCAAATCTATGAAAAAATCGTTAAAAAGTTGGCTTATTTTTTCAGGGTTATCGGTCGTTGTACCATCTACTGAGATTTTGGCTATTAAAGGACTTATTTTCTTATCCCCAATGCTATTATTTACTATAGTCCAAGTTGCCTTACATTTATTTTTTGCGTTTTTTATACAATTTGTGTTCGCATGCATTTGAGCTTTATGAATGCATGTTTTGAGTGTTTTAGCATACTTGATGTACTTTTTTTTGTTTGTCTCTTTGTTACTTGCTGACCTTATATATTTTAAATAGAGGTTTCGTTTCGAAACACACGACTTTTTTAAGCCACGTGTTATCCAGTTAGTTTTATTTATCTTATTATTCGAAATTTTAACTCTTATTTTTGGATAACAAAGGTTATAGAAAAGAGTTATTAAGTTGTGAAATACATTGAAAGAAGT
This sequence comes from Agonopterix heracliana, assembly GCA_963693445.1. Classification (NCBI taxonomy): domain Eukaryota; kingdom Metazoa; phylum Arthropoda; class Insecta; order Lepidoptera; family Depressariidae; genus Agonopterix; species Agonopterix heracliana. Next base: position 3,066,997 of record OY856312.1, on the reverse strand, counting down.
ATTTATGTCACTATGCGCGTAAACTTCAGAAAATGAGAGTGATGATATGGAGTCTTTAAACTTGCGGAGATTATTTTGACAATAGTCTCTTCTAGTCTCAAACCAAAATGTCTGTTTCTTTGTTTTATTTATTTTAAACGTTACTGTTTGAGCTGTTTCATGGTCTGACAAAGCAAGATGGTGGATCTCCGGCACTACGTCGCGTATGTTGCTTGCTATCAAGTCTAAGCAACTTTGTCTTCTGGTTGGACATGTGATGTGTACTTTTATTTTATGATTACTTAGCGTGCTGGTTAAGCGCCTGGAATGTTTATTGTCTTCAAGTGTATTAATATTCCAATCTCCGCATAAAACAATTTTTTTGTTTTTGTATCCTTGACTTAAATTCTCTAAGAGCATCTGTAGTTTGTCTAAGAATATTGGTTTGAATTGTTGTTTTGGAATTCTGTATATACAGATAATTATCAAATTGTGATCGCTTATTTCGATCCCACAGCATTCAAAAATACGTTGAACGATAATATCTTGCGGAATTGAGATATGTTTGAAAACTACATCATTTTTTAGAAGGATACAAGTACCTCCTCTGCTTACCTCGCGGGAATAAGCTGCAGCCATGGTATACCCCGGTAGCTTCAGGTTTTTTTCCGTTCCTTTTTTAATATTTGTTTCTGTTAAACAAATAGCGTTAAATATAGGTCGGCCTAGCGGATAGGGTCGGCCGACCAGACTTTTTAGTCCTTACTAATTGGACTCTAGACCAACAGAGTAGTAGTTACGTCCTTTAATTCAACGAGGTAAAATGTTGTGTCACCAGGTAGGGTTCACTTTTTCCTTCACACCAGTAAACATGCCAGCCAAGCTGCGCCGCGCGCTGCAGCCGACCAAGTTTTTTGCAAGAAATTTATTACCAAAAGCTATCAAATTGATTGGTTCATTAATCTTATAAGATAGGTGTTGAGTGTTGTCGGCCACCGGTCTTTTTCTTTTGACAGATATGTCAAACGGGCCGTAGGTAGTGCCGACCCTTAAGAGTCTATAATACTTCAGCTAAAATTCAAATTTCACTGGGAGCTGCGCCCCGTTCAACATCCCGCTCGCACACAAGTCATCTCTGTCATAGATGTCAAGTGGCCATTTTATGACTTGCTTCACATTATTTATCAAATCCTATATTACATTTTTCTCTTTGGGGTAAACTACACTATAGTGGTCACCGGTCGGACAGGCAACAAAATTCAAATTATATTTGCTCAAAGTTGTTATAGCTGATTAGTGATTAAAGGGCTTGTTTTTCTCTTTTCAGTAAATGTAAGATCCCAAGTAAGCTTCAGGCTTTTTGTTATGGGAACCATATACAGGGTGTTTGGTGCATCGTTGGCCAAATTGAATTGCTGGATAAGAGGTCTTTTGCTCTCTCGCCACGACCCAAAAAAAAAAAATTGCTTCACACATTTTTTTAGGTTAATTTTTTTGGGTTTTTCTGAAAAAAGTCCGAAAGTCAGCATTTAAGCTTGAATAAAAAGAAAAGTTGTGTGTCCAACCTCCAAATTGATTTTTTATTTGAATATCTGATGTTCTACGGTTCTATCAACATTAATAGTACGGTCGCTAAGGCGAAAGTGGGCATTTTTTTGATACAAGCAAGCCACTTGGCATGGGTGTTCCTTAGGTCAATAGAAGCCGATTAAGATCGGTAGGCCACGGGAGTCCCCCCTCTGGTCCGGTAGGGGGGGGTTCAAAGATGCACTCCGACCGGCCTCATTCCATAATTAATAATAGAATTAGTTTCGATAGTAAGTCAAGTTTGGTATCATTTTCGGACAAATTGAGGGTGTATAATTCGTTTCTGATATATAAAATGGTAATATGTTTAGTAGTTTTTGAGATATTATACAAAATTGCGGAATAGCAAGTCAAAATTTTTTCTTCAAGTCATCGTAATTATTAAAGGGACTTCATTTTAGACACACAAAAAATACTGAAAGAAAGCCCGTTTAATACAGATTATGAAAAATATAACTTATCAGCATCTCTTCTTAAAACAAATTGTAGAAAAAAAATGTTGAAGGTCGCGCACCGATTGACTCGCTATGTTGTGACGAGCACACGACGTTCCTATTGTGAACGTAAATTACGCTTAAAATTGGTTAGAATAGTGGATTTGGATCGGGTAAGCAAAATAAGCCTTGGTTTTTAACCCATAGGGGATAAATTTGGGGAAATACCTTCTCTGTAAACCTGTAAAATCATAACATACTCGGTTTCTTTACAGCCTGCCAGTTGAGCTAATAGGTCAAGTTTGATATTGTTTTTGAGTAATTTTAGGACAAAGAATTCATTTTTGATGTTAAAAATAGTACTTGGTGAAGCAGTTTTTGAGCCATTTATATAATATACAAATTTTTAGTTTTTTCCCTTTGGAGTCTTCGTAATTTTTAAAGAAACCGAAATTTTACATAGCTATAAAAAATACTTGAAGAATGCTTGTTTAATACAGATTTAATAAAAATATTACTTTTTAGAACCATTTTTATCAAGATATTGCAGAGAAATAAATGTTAACTCCGCGCAAGTTTTATATTCACACCTTACAATCGCCGATCCATACCTAGGTACTTCAACTTGTCATTATGAATTATGTGTAGAATTGGCGTCGTTTTAATACTTGCGCGGCCACTGATGGAAGTACTGTTTATCATAATAGTGGACCAGGAGGAAGCTTTTTCTCTTTAAAGACCTCATTTTTGTTTTTTGTCAGTGGTTTATTTTGTAGAAATCACCGACGAACTAATACGACCGTATATTTTCTGTTTCTTAGTTGGCCGACTTTTTTATTTATTTTTTTACTATAGATGGGCTTGCTCTCGATCTCAATCTAGTGCTCAGGACAAAGATGGGGTCGAAGATATAGCGAGCTAACCCAGAATGGCACTGGCACTCCTGCACACCGACGGAACGCAGCAAGCTGCTTGGCGCCAGACTCCGGCAGGAGGGTGGTCGCGAGCCAGGCGGCTCCATGCGGAGCCTACCACACCACTGTGGGGATCGTTCAGCCGCCACCACAAACTAGGTAGCTTGTGGTGCCGTTGCCCGTGGTGGACCGCTAGGAGGTAGATCCCCAACCACCCCTTAGACTTCTTCAAGATGATACAAAATTGTGTTTTAATAGTTACAAGTTTTTGTATTTCCGATTTATTCCAACTAGTATTATGAAAGATAGTTTTATTAAATCTGAAATCAGATTGTAAAATAAAAATAAAATATTTCCAAAAAACAAATACAAACATTCTTCATTCACCACACCTAAAGTCAATAAATGGTAACATCCTAATGTATACTCATGTTTAACGAATAAACTACATTTTGGTATGATTACATCTTAGGTTGTACCTACCTACTTCTTATTTGATGAAGTAGTGTTGGTATGTAGGTAAGTAGTGTTGATATGGTACCTATTCGATTTTTGGTTGAGATACTTTTATGTCACAAAAACAAACGCCAGAGTACTAAGTAATTTGCTCCCATAGTGTTGCCCAGTTCTGAGTAGTAAGATTAGTACCCTGAGGGCGACCCTAAGAGAAAGGATCTCTAATAAAGGGTCTAAAATAAAAAAGGATCTAAAATAAAAAATCCCTACCTCTGAGGGGCGACCTGTGTGGACTATAGTTACTAAGACTGACATATTGGACAGGTATCATCGACAAGACAGTACCTAACTATCTAACTACAAGTTTGTATGTCTTGTCTTGAAGACATCCTAATTGAGAATAATAAAATATTCGGCCGTAGGCTTTGACTATTTATAAGTAGTCAAAGGCCGTAGGTATCAAAGTACCCCTGACTACAGGCTAAAAAAAAAGCTTTCTCTTGTCCACTATTATGAAAGCAGATTTTAGATTCATAATAAGTTGAAGTAGGTTTGGATCGGCGATTGTAAGGGGTGAAAATAATAAATTGCGCGGGATTAACAATTAAAATGGTTCTTAAAAATTATATTTTTATTAAATCTGTATTAAACATGCATTCTTCAAGTATTTTCTATAGCTATGTAAAATTTCGACTTCTTTAAAAATTACGATGACTCCAAAGGGAAAAAAACGAGAAAGTATATTATAAAAATAGCTCAAAAACTGCTTCACCAAGTACTATTTTTAACATCAAAAATGAATTCTTTGTCCTAAAATTACTCATAAACTATATCAAACTTGACCTATTAGCTCAACTGGCAGGCTGTGAAGAAACCGAGTATGTTATGATTTTACAGGTTTACAGAGAAGGTATTTCCCCAAATTTAACCCCTATGGGCTAAAAACCAAGGCTTATTTTGCTTACCAGATCCAAATCCACTATTCTAACCAATTTTAAGCGTAATTTACGTTCACAGTAGGAACGTCGTGTGCTCGTCACAACATAGCGAGTCAATCGGCGCGCGACCTTCAACATTTTTTTTCTACAATTTGTTAAGGGTCGGCACTACCCTAATCGGGCAAAACAGGGTTCGGCGTTCCGACTTTTGAGGATAGTAAATAGCTATATTTAGAAACAAAATTAAGACCATCGCTTCTCTAAAAGATGAAGTACAAGATGAACAAAAAAAACTTCAGTAAAATTGTGTAGTTACATCAGAAAGTAATCGAGAATTTCATGAAAAACTCTAGAATAGCACTGCCGCGTTCCGAGTCCTGTGATTTAGTGAAACAAAATAAAACAACAAAATATATTTCTAATCAATGGCAAAACATCAAAGAACACTTTAAACAAATCAGTTTTTCGATACGACTTCTAGTTTTTTTGCAATTTGTTACCAAAAATCACATATTTTTTTGGACGTTTTCTTCATACAAATTACTATGGGCCGTCAATCGTTCGAAATCATTGCGAATAGTCCGGTGACCGGCAACACCCAACCCAGTCTTAGAAGATTAATGAACAATTCCATTTTTAGCTAAAGTAGGCAAAGTAACTTATAAAAAACCGGGCAAGTGGGTGTCGGGCCACATGCAGTGTAGGGTTCCGTAGTTGCCCGTCACGATATGTGGACTTAGAAGTGCATTTTATAAATTGGTCGACTATTACTCGTAAATTTTTGTCCACTTTATTATATTAGAATAACTGTAAGTTTATTACTATTGTTACTAGCAAACTAAGGATTGATAATCTGAATTCATCATCATCATCGTCAGATATGTTTTAAATAAGAATGGAGTAAGAGTGAATTCTGTACCGTAGTAGGTGACTCAAACGATTGACTTCGAAAGTCATTTGCACGACAGAATTTTGCTCGAAAAGACATTGCGCGATACAAGAAAACACAAAGGAATTTCAAAAAAGTTACTATGTCCGGTCACTGTTTGGTAGTTTTTGGTTATTTTGGTAATTTATGGTAGTTTTTGAGTTTTTCAGTAGTTTTCGGTAGATTTTCGTACTTTTTGGTAGATTATTGTTATTTTGGTAGATTTTAGTACTTTTTGATAGATTATTGTTATTTTTGTAATTTTTCGTACTTTTTGGTAGTTTATGGTTAATTTGGTACTTTTTGGTTCATCTCATTTCATTTCATTTATTTACCTTAAATTGTAGGTAGGTACATAAGTTACAGATGGTAAGTACAGAGTACCTATTAGTCACACTACAACATGAAAAAACAGATTTAAACAATAGGTGCCAGACAATAACTTAACTACCACCTGAAAAGTACTACAATTAAATTATTTAAATGTTATAAATTCAGTTCAATGTGATTCGTTAAAAATTATAATAACCTTATTGAAGTACAAATAATCGATCTGCAACCTGCAACACATTTTTTTCTACTCAGATTGATGCCTGTTTGTTTACTTATACTGAAGAAACTAATTAAAGTCATAGGGACACTGTTCGATTAATAATTCTTTTACCTTCTTCAGAAATTACTTGTCGGCTTTAATGTCATCTGGTATTTTACTATACACAAGAACAGTATTCGACTTTATTTTGTAGTCCTTTGCATTGATGCTAGTCGGTAATTTGGTACCAGTAGCTCATTTTTGCGAGTTACATTTAATCTCTTGCTACGGAATACTACGGGGTATCGTCTCACGATTTTGCACGGATCGAGGATATATCGTCATGATCGTAGAACAGTGACGGATCTGTTGTATGTTTGACATACAACAGATCCGTCACTGTTCTACGATCATGACGATATATACAACAAAGCTGTCACAGTGAGTAATTTAAAGTCGGTAAACAAGGATCGGCATGACACCCTTAGGTACTGACTGAATTCCGCTTACGATTCGAATGCACCTCTTTTGCAAAACAAATATTTTATTTATGTCAACAGACCCACCCCGTAGCCAAGCCGTCAAGAACTCTTTTGTTTTTATGGTAGTTTTTGGTAATTTTCATTCTTCTATCAAATATTACCAAAAAGTATAAAAATCTACAAAAATAACCAAAAACTACGAAAATCTACCAAAATAACCAGAAACAAAGAAAAACTACCAAACTAACCAAAAACTACCAAAAAACCAGAAACAACAAAAAATCATTTTTAAACTCTACCAATAACTACCAAAACCTACCAAAAGAACCAAAAACTACCAAAAGAACCTAAATAACATTGTACTAAATTTTTTTTATCTTTAAAATTACTTCTTGTTAATATTGCTGTGCCCTTTCAGGATTCATGTACCCACTTTAGCTACTAAGTAACACCTATATGTTCTTGTGTCGCACAATGTCCTTCAGCGTGACTAAAATTACTGCTGAAATCTACCAAAATCTACCAGTCCTGTTTCAAATTCTACTTAAATTCTACCAAATAATATTTATGTCGTTACAGATGGTCAAAATTTAATATGAAACACGTTTTTGTATAAAATATTATAAATTTTATCTAAACGCTCATCATTACACATGTTATTTTCGCATTTTTGTATAATTTTTATTGGTTTTTATCACTTTGTAACATGGATGCTTTAATTTTCAAATAAATATTAAATTAGGTCGTCCCTATGCAAGTTTAAATTTAGTACAGTTTTCTGTGTCTCATGAGCAGAATCCGAAATTTTGGTAGCACTTTTAATAATGTCAAACGGATTGCACGTTTATCGACTTCCGATTGTGTCGATATACGGGTAATTTTTTATCACTGCGGATAACTCCAGCATGTATTCTACTCATCAAACTTTCACTATGGAGCCAACTTCAAAAGACTGAAAAAAAAATCTGCTGTCCTATACAAAACTGCAGTACCTACATATTCGACTCAAATGTATGGGACAGCTGATTTATTTTCGCTATTTTGAAGTTCGATACCATGCTGAAGTTATCCGCAGTGATATAAAATATACCCGTATATCGACATTATTGGAAGTCGATAAGTACATGCAATGCCTTTGACATATTAAAAGTGCTAGGTACCAAAATTCCAACTCTGCTCAGAAGCCCTCTTTTGTAAAAAAAACAACATTAGGCGATATGATTAATATTTGCTGTAATAGAAGTGAGTTCGGTGGCGCGTTGCGGAGAGGACTCTCAGTCAAGAGGTCCGAGTTCGAATCCGCACGGACAACATGCCACGTACCAATGAGTTTTTCTAACTTATGTACGTATTACCGACTGCTCTCAAATGGTGAACGAAAACATCGTGAGGAAACCTGCATATGCAGACGAAGAAATTCTGATGTATATTATGTGAAGTCTACCAATCCGCATCGGGCACGCGTTGTGGACTAACGCTCAAACACCCTCCTAGAAGGTAGGCCTGTGCCCTGCAGTGGGACATATATAGGCTGATGATTATGATGATGATGTACTAGAAGTTCCGGAAAACTTGCAAACCCTGCAATCGTTTTCTCAGCCATTTGTATTGCCAGCTTAGATTTTATTAGACGGAATCCTTGCATTTTAAATACATAAAATTTTCGAATACCCAATTTCTACTAAAATCTACTAAACAATTTTGCCCTAAAACTACCAATAAAGAAGAAATCTACTAAAAGTGGTCACACTGATGTCCTTTTGCGCAAATGTTTTTGAAGGCTATCGTTCCAGTTACTGCAAAATTTACTTTTATTTGGTGCTTAAAATATTATATCTTACGATGATTATGATAATAAAAGATTACAAACCCTTAGTTTGCTAATACCTTAACTTATAATAATTTCTTTATTTTGTTAAAAGTTTTAATTGGTTCTGTTATAATAATTTTACGTTTTTTTTAAGCCTTAGTAATACTGTGATCTAATTAGTTGGATCCCATCCTATCCTACCACCAGGGGTGATCTTTGATCAGTCACATTATAGGTCCATCACGCACGGTACTGTACTGTTGCTGTAAATGTCAATTTCGACCTACGGCTCTCAAATCCAGATGCTGCAGGAGTATTGCCACGCACAACCAAACATTCAACATTAATTTAATGTGGTAAAATCTGCCTTCCGGGTAGTAGGTACCCTGAATTCGGTCGGACCCACTATGGTTCAAAAGGCCGATCTAGTTAGACAATATTATTTGACACGATTAATTAGTTTGGGGACAGTCGTGCGGAGCGTGTGAGGATGGTAGTGGTGGCTAGGGCAGGAGTAGTGAAACCAGTTGAGTCTCAGTTCGTACTAGTTTATTGTGCAAACATAACCTATCTATATACAACTCGGCGGTTCCCTATTCGCCGGTGGACCGCCGAGGTAAATGTCAATGTGGGTACCCCCACATATCTCCCTCACAAGTGCTAACGTTACTTAATAGCTAATATATTATAAAATGCTTCTATGTACAAAAAAAACTTAATACTAAAGTGGGTTGCGCACTTTGAATTTGCGCGCGTCTGCGCTCGTCTGTCTCCGTTTGGGCTCGTGAACCCGATGTGCTGTGACGTCGCGCCCATCTACTGCGCCTGCGCAATGCCCACATCACCGTTCGGCGGTACTCGGCGCGTCTCGGCAATCCTCGTGCCGTGCCATGCTCGACGCGGCCGTGCTCCGCCTGCCGCCTCATTATCTCGTCGACCGCCGTCCGCTGCACTCGACTGCCTCTTCGAACACTGCACTTGTGTTCTGCTGCCGAAGAATCTAATATGACCGTTGACCATTTGCACGCAATGGGAAAACGATGTCTCACAAAATCGTTCTTTTCAGAGCGGACTTCAATGTTTCGAACGATATACAACCCGTAGGAATCAACGTTATCTGCACGCGATGCGTTGGTTCTGAACAAAAACCGTCTTTTTCAAGGCGACTTTCTCCTGTTTCGAATGACGATACTGACAAATAAATCTGGTGTTGTGTTATTTTATTTTGTGTTTGCTCGAAGTGTTATTTCCTGTCAGTGTTTATCGGCTCCTTATTTTTCAGGTTGTGTTGAAGTTTTTTAGTGCGCTATTGTGTCAGTGGTCGTTTTCATGGTGTTCGCTGTTCTCTGCTGACTGTAGTTTGCCTTTTCTATATGCTATTCCCCGTTTTTTTTGTGTAGGTACGGTGCTAGCCAGGCTTTCTTGAATTGTTCGTTGCCCGTTTGCTCGTTGCCCTTCTTGCTCGCTGCTGGATTCTGGGGACAGTCGTGCGGAGCGTGTGAGGATGGTAGTGGTGGCTAGGGCAGGAGTAGTGAAACCAGTTGAGTCTCAGTTCGTACTAGTTTATTGTGCAAACATAACCTATCTATATACAACTCGGCGGTTCCCTATTCGCCGGTGGACCGCCGAGGTAAATGTCAATGTGGGTACCCCCACAATTAGCATTATAGCTTGCATCTATAGATGATTTGTCAAAATAGCAAAAACAATAATAGTTACCGTAATGATTGCATTTATTTTTGCTACAATTAACAGAAAAATACAAAAACCAGTATAAGTTGACATTTGCTTAAGAAGATTTAGTACGTGATAAGAAGCCAGCTTGAAATACATAATTTAATAAATTACTATATATATATTCATTATATATAATATTATATTCATATATATATTATATATTATTATCAATATATTCATAAATTAAATTTATGAAGAAATACAGAGCCGTATGGAAATATTAATAAAGGATGGCTTAAATAAAAATACAGAATTATAGTTTTAAAATTTGTATTATGAAATTAAATTAAATTAAATCAAATTTGTTAAATTAAATTAAACAATTTAATTTAATTTTTTTTATTTATAATTAACTAGTGTTTTCCCGCGACTTCGTCCGCACAAATTATATACCAGATTTTAATCAAAATCTATCTATACCTATCAAACAAAAAAAGTTTCATCTAAATCGGTTCAGTAGTTTTTGCGTGATGCGCGAACAAACAAACAAACAAACAAACAGACAAACAGACAGACAAAATTTCTAAAAAAGGTTGATTTCGAGTCAGGGATACCTAAAAACCATGTCGTAATCTTTTTTTTGTAAATATCTTCAATGTACAGACACACTTCAGTTACAGTTTTATAATAGTTTAGATTAGATGGACTTCTTGCTTGTGCGTTAGCTTAGCACCGCATTTCCGCCAATGTCAAGTGGTTTGAGGGAGTGTCGATCCAATCTCGAGGATTGTTTTTTAGTAAGAACAACTGAGAAGGATTTTGGCGCCTCGTGGCAGGCTGAAACGCGAACCGCGCGAAAACCACGCGAGAGACAACTGTTCGGGGCAAACCCTGCAACGTGACTCCCTAAATGAAATTTGTATTTCTCAAAACGGTCTGTTGTTCTTCCACATTTCAGCCATTTTTCAGCCAATTGTTGAGAAATTCGGGAAATATTCCTTTTAATACTTCTTATAGACTCTTTTGTTAGGTACGTCTTTAGTTTCGAATCTCATTGAAATATATATGCAAATAAACGCTATTTTCTTCATTTTTTGGGTATTATATCCATTGTTTGTAGAACATTCTCCTAGATATAAATATTAAGATTTTTGAAGAAAATCATCGTAGCATCAGCTTAACTTCAAATATTGGGAGGGTTCCGCACCAGTCCGCACTTTCTAATTTACTTTGAGCAATACTACATAAATGAGACTACTGCATAAAAAAGTTGCAGCCATGGTACAAGAAGTGGCATGTAGTTTCTGGTCCAAGAAACACAAAGTTAGCATGAAAAATACAATCTCCATCACATTAGACTGAAATTTTTTCGGCAATCGTAAAGGTATTTGCAATATGATTAAATAAAAATAGTAGTACTTACCATCAACTTCACGATCCATCACTAAATATATGACAACAAATGTTATACCCACTATGAAATATCGATACAAAAAGTGTAGAAAAGCGAATGATTTCATTATGAATGCCACTCGTAATTACACTTTAAAATTAATTATTAATTTATTGGAGGGAACTTGCACAAAATTATCACCGGAATAGTGACCTCGGGAGTATCTGCTATCGCTTTTGCTAGTATTATTATAGAATTGGAGTAACCCTTTTTGTCTAGCTAAATCGGCCTTTTGAACCATAGTGGGACCTACGAACCTGCCAGGATAGGGTCGGCCGACCAGACTTTTTAGTCCTTACTAATTGGCCTCTAGACCAACAGACTAGTTACGTCCTTTAATTCAACGAGGTAAAATGTTGTGTCACCAGGTATGGTTCACTTTTTCCTTCACACCAGTAAACATGCCAGCCAAGCTGCGCGCCGCGCGCTGCAGCCGACCAAGTTTTTTGCAAGAAATTTATTACCAAAAGCTATCAAATTGATTTGTTCATTAATCTTATAAGATAGGGTTGAGTGTTGTCGGCCACTGGTCTTTTTCTTTTGACAGATATGTCAAACGGGCCGTAGGTAGTGCCGACCCTTAAAGAAGAGATGCTGATAAGTTATTTTTTTCATAATCTGTATTAAACGGGCTTTCTTTCAGTATTTTTTGTGTGTCAAAAATGAAGCCCCTTTAATAATTACGATGACTTGAAGAAAACATTTTGACCGTCTATTCCGCAACTTTGTTAAATATCTCAAACACTACTAAACATGTGGGGTCTCGTGTGTGGTGTAGGTATCGATGAGGTAGGTAAACACAGACTCCACTTAACAGATTTAATGGCTTAGTATCGCATTAAGTACAGGCAAGCAGTAAGCGTATTTGAATAGCCTAGATTAGACCGCGTAAGCACTAGGTAGGTATTTGCTAAGCGTAGCGATACAGGTGCGGCGCGGCAGGCGTTCTGAGCGGCTCTGTGGCAGGCGGCGGCCGACTGGAGCTCGGCGGGTGGCCGTCACCCCGCGCGTCGCCTCGTGCCCCTCTGTCGTCTGGACTGGTTTGGGTGTAGTGATGCGCGCCCGCATCATTAGTGATGGGCTCCCACAGGACCCCCTTCGGAGTCGGATAGACCTGCGGATAGATAATCAGGGAATCTGACAACCCGACCAGATCGTGTTGTTCTGACTGGATGATTGTCAGGAGCGTTGGTGTTGCCAGGCTTTGCTGTTGATTCGGATAGAACGTACGCGGGTTTAACTCTGTCAATAGAGACGGCCACTGGTCCCCTAGCTAATTCGACTGTGACGGTTTTGTCTGTTTTGGATAAAACGCGATGTGGTCCCGTATAAGGGGGCTCTAGTGCACCACGTAAAGCATCCTTGCGTAAGAAAATCTGTTGAGCATTCTTGAGATCCTCATGCATGAAAACCGATTTCGAAGTATGTCTGGATGCTGGTTGCGGTCTCAATCGTGACATGTATTCTTTTAACTGTGCAACGAAATGGGATGGATCTTTTGTTTGCGAGTTAGTAGAATGGAAGAACTCACCGGGTATCCTGAGTGGCTCACCATACACAATGTCAGCTGCGGAGCACTTCAGATCTTCCTTCCATGCCGTTCTAATGCCGAGGAGAACGATGGGGAGTATGTCAGTCCACCTCTTTTCACCGTGTGCCATTATTGCAGCCTTTAAAGTCCTATGCAGTCGCTCGACCATGCCGTTTGCAGCCGGGTGGTAAGCGGTAGTGTGTCGTAGCTGCACACCGCAGAGGTTCATCAGCTCCTTGAACAGGTAAGAAGTAAATTGGCGTCCTTGGTCTGTTGTGAGTGTCTGTGGACAGCCAAAACGTGATATCCAAGTCTCGTAAAATGCGCGGGCGACGGTCTCTGCTGTGATGTCGTGTAGAGGTACTACCTCTGGCCAGCGGGTGTACCGGTCGATAGCAGTAAGGCAGTATTTATAGTCTCCTGATGGCGGTAGAGGACCGATCAAATCAATATGCACATGACAGAAACGAGCTCTTGGTAGCTTAAAATCACTAAGAGGAGATGAAGTGTGACGTTGTACTTTTGACTTTTGACAGGCTTGACAGGTTTGCACCCAGGTACGACAGTCCTTGCGTATTGAGGGCCAAATAAATCTCTCTGTCAGCAGCTTCATTGTGGACTTAGTACCAGGGTGACTCATGCAGTGAATGGCGTTGAAAATTTGTCGACGCAGCTCCTTTGTGATGAAAGGACGAGGCCTCGATTGTGAAACGTCACAGAACAGAGTGATATTGGTACCTGGTATGGGAACTTTTTCTAATTTTAGTGATGTGGCAGTTGATCTAAGTAGCTCTTGCAGTTCATTGTCATCTCGTTGAGCTTGTGCCATGGCTTCGTAGTCCGGAGGTGCAGAAATACCTTCGATCCTCGAGAGAGTATCAGCTGGGATGTTTTCCTTACCAGATATGTGTCGTATATCTGTGGTAAATTGTGCTATTAAATCTAGATGATTGAATTGACGTGGTGAACACTGCCGATCTTTGTTTTGAAACGCAAATGCTCTGCGGTGCCCGGGAGGTGCGGGGATATGGAGGTGCTACTTGGGAATGTTCCTCCATTGAAAAGGGAAGATCTTCCACCAGGCTTAGTGTGAAGCCTGGGGACCGGCCGTGGTCCAACAGTTCTTAGTTGGACCTTGTATATATATCGAATCTCTGTGATTATTTCTCTTGCGCGATTTATGTCTCGCATTCGATTGTGAACCTTATTTGTAGTAGGTTACGAGTTACGTATTTACGGTGAACGTTGTCTTTGTATGGAGCATATTTCTGAGCGCGACGGTATCACCATCTGTTAGCTTCTTTGCTATAACTTGTGGGTGTTGACATCTATGGCAAGTCCCCACAGTACTCCCCCCTCAGACCGCAGGTCGTTGAGTTGTTCGAAGTGTGCAGTCTGTATCCATGTAGGTGCAGGGCTCCAGTCAAGTGAGTCTGACGAGCGATGTGCTGCGAGTGTGTGACAGGCGTGGAGAAGGCGAGCAGAACTGCCACGTGGAGGTGAGCTCAGACACGTGGGCTGCGGAAGATCCTTCTATGCAGACGCTGACTGTCGTTGAGGAAGCTGCAGGCCCAGGAAGCGGTGTGAAGACAGCTGCGATGGACCTGGTGCGGCTTCGGGTTGACGGCGTGTGACTGCTGCTTGTTTGACCTGGTCGAGGGGTGTGGAGGGGTTGGTTGAAGCTGGTTGCTGCTCTGTGTTGGTGCTGCTCTGCGGTGTTCAGGTTGCGATGTTCTTTGTCGAGGGTCACCAATATGGGGTCTCGTGTGTGGTGTAGGTATCGATGAGGTAGGTAAACACAGACTCCACTTAACAGATTTAATGGCTTAGTATCGCATTAAGTACAGGCAAGCAGTAAGCGTATTTGAATAGCCTAGATTAGACCGCGTAAGCACTAGGTAGGTATTTGCTAAGCGTAGCGATACAGGTGCGGCGCGGCAGGCGTTCTGAGCGGCTCTGTGGCAGGCGGCGGCCGACTGGAGCTCGGCGGGTGGCCGTCACCCCGCGCGTCGCCTCGTGCCCCTCTGTCGTCTGGACTGGTTTGGGTGTAGTGATGCGCGCCCGCATCATTAGTGATGGGCTCCCACAAACATATTACCATTTTATATATCAGAAACGAATTGTACACCCTCAATTTATCCGAAAATGATACCAAACTTGACTTACTACCGAAACTAATTCTATTATTAATTATGGAATGAGGCCGGTCGGAGTGCATCTTTGAACCCCCCCCTACCGGACCAGAGGGGGGACTCCCGTGGCCTACCGATCTTAATCGGCTTCTATTGACCTAAGGAACACCCATGCCAAGTGGCTTGCTTGTATCAAAAAAATGCTCACTTAGGCCATTTTTAGCTCTTACATACTATAAAATAACATGGACGCGACGTCTAGTTCTTTTATATTGACCTCAACTTTATTTGGAAGAAGACAAATAAAATTAACAACACAACTTTGAGTTACAATTAAAAAAAACTAAAAGCGGTCGAGATCTTCTGATTTGTTAAAAACTTATCTAGTCTTTCCTCTTTCTAACGGTATGCAATATGCTATGAAAACCATCCACTAACTTTGTTTATTTGCTAATTTTGCGTGTCAGTGCGCGTTCGGCCGATATTAGATATGCAGGATCTTCTTATCGAGTGGGCTGCAAGCCCTGGTGTCAGAGCAGCAGTGGGTGGGAGCGGGTGCAGGATAAAAACTTGTTATTGTTTAAATAAAACACGCTTAATGCAAGAAAAACCTGTTATCTCACTCTCGCACAGTAGAATCGTATGATCTGTCTCTTTCTTTCATTAGGGTATCGGCAAATTAGCTCAGTAAACTCGCGTCGTGGGTTTAACTTTCTTAGTCGAGATTTAAACCGTCTCTGCTGACTAACGTATTTGTTGTTGAAGCGCCACAAGTCTTTTTATGTTACTGTTACTTTTTCGTTGAGATTCTGTGAAAATTTGTTGAGTTTTTGTTACATTTTGATGAGTTTTCGAAAATGTTTATTGATTTGACTATGGATTCATTCTCTAATGAAAAATACGCGGAAGTCCTGATAGCATATGTAAGAAACAATGATGTTGCACGAGAAGGAAAATTTATACGGTTAAATCTCGACTAAGAAAATTAAACCCACGACGTGCGTTTACTGAGCCAATGAGCGTTTGACTTTTTGTTTTCTAGGGGATCGATAGATGGCGCTACGGTCTGTGCGAAGAAACGTCAACATTTCAAAAAGGGTTTCTTTAAGGGTTGAACTACACATAGCCGCACGCGATCGCACTTTTCCGTCGCTCCATCCTTTTCTCTTAGACTATATAGACAGAGCAACAAGCGGGCGAAATGGTCCCAAAAAAAGTAGGTAAAAACCGTACTCCTTTCAAAAACCTTCCAATAGTCTCAATCATGACGCGAAACGGTACAGACCTCCTGAATCCAAGATTAAAAATTCCGAAAAAATGACTTACGTGATCAAATTGTAACAAATTCACAAAAATATGCACAATAAAAAAAGATTAACATGTTTCACACTTATAAATTAATTTTTCACCATGATTTGAGATACAATAAGCCGATTGAAATTTTTTTAAACTTTTCTTTGTGTACATAGGCCATTTTTAAAGTGTGGTCAGATTTCTCTTTCTAAATTTCCCGCCATTATGCCTCGATCAATAGTCGTTTCGTTTTTTTTCATTACTATTTTTATCAAGTAATAGACAAAGGTTTTTCGTTCATACAACCTAAAAGCAAAAAAAATATATATCACTTTATTAAGTCTTTATTTCTTCCGAACTTTATTTCTACTAACTATCGTGGTGAGAACGAACATAATTATTAGAGATCGGATGCATATTTACCTTAACTAACATTTTTTTTTCCACGGAAACTGAATATACTTAGATATGACTTTCTGAATAATGTTAATTAAAAAAAATAGTGCCACACGCACTGTTTTGTCACACTTATCCTCACCATTATGATATTCCGACAACATGAACAACTCAGACAACTTTTTTCAACCTGACCAACTGAATTGACTTGATAAGGTGGGCAATTTGTCCATGTTGTCCAATTAAGTACTTTCGACAACAAAACAATTCTGATAACATGAACAACTTGGTCAACTCGGACAACTCTGTCAACTCAGACAATATTGTATAAGTTGACCAAATTTAGAATTGTTCATGTTGTTCGAGTTGTTCGTGTTGTCCGAGTTGTTCAAATGTCCGAGTTCTACGATATTTAGCAATCTTTTAGCAATCCCGGGACTTCCGAATGATCCTGGGATTGCTTCATAAAATAAAAAGACGCGTCCATATTATTCTTGTGAAAAATGAAGTTTAGGTAAATTATGCATCTGAATATCCGATGTCTAGTAACTATGGAACAGCAAATTTATTTCGTGCTTTCGATGTTGGCTCCATAGTGAAAGTTGTTCAGTTTGATGGTCTGGAGCACTCTGTTCGATATGAAACGCATTTAATTTTACACCCTGTATAGTGTAGTTGACTCCCAAAGATGACTAAATTTTCCCAGATTCTAAGGGAGATGGAATTCTGCTGGTAACCCAAACACTCACACACTGAAAGGTTTAAACATGCGTAGAACGCAGCTGTCACGCACACATCTGTCAAAAAATGGAACCATTTTTGTTTTCCATTTGTGAGGCGACGTTCCATCTAGATAATCTAAGCCTTTTCTGTCACTCAGGAACGTCATTTGGTAGAGCATATAAGATAGACGGAACGCGATCGCGTGCGATCGCACGCCGCAGAGATTGTAACCATTACACCAACCGGGTCGTCTTTATCTCGTACGTTCACGCACAAATAGAAAGAGAGCGAAGGTTATAGACCTATTATCACGCTGCGCTGCCGTTCTAGCCATGCAGATCTTACAACGAGTTTTGATGCTATCGTGATGACGATGCCGCCCGCGCCACTTATCAAAACGATGAAGGAAAACATCATGAAGAAACCTGCATACGCAGAAGAAGAAATTTGTATGCGTATGTGAAGTCTACCAATCCGCATTCGGCACGCGTGGTGGACTATCGCCTAATCACCCTCCTAGAGTACCCTCTAGGAGGCCTACCGGCCTGTGGGACGTAAATAGGCTGATGAGGATGATAGTAGGTAACAAAAACATTGTGCTGAATGCGTTTTTATAGCCTATTAAATGATAGTAAAAAATCTTCTGTGTACGATACTTTTCGGGATATAATATTTTTACAGATTTTCGGCAGAAAATCTTGTTTTTTTTTTAAGTAGGTATGTTGAAAAAAATTGACCCAGCCGATGACGTAGAAAAAATTTAAAAGACTTGAAATGAAAATCTAGATGAATTAAAATGCCGGCAATAGGGCATTCTACCCTACAGCTTTTCCTTTAGCAATGAAAATAAACATTCTGCGCCATTTTTTATAATGTTCTAGATAATGTTTATATGGCGTAAGCGAAAAGTTTTTAATCTTAGTTTATACGGCTAATTGCCAGTTTTGTGGATAAATCCGTAAATCTATGGATTTTTGACCTCGCCTACGAATCTAATAATTTCAACGGCAAATGAACAGATTTTCAAATAATTTATAATTCTTCTCCCTGAAATGAACCTAAATGTAAAAAATTAAAAAACCGGCCAAGGGCGTGTCGGACTCGCCCATGATAGAGTTCCGTAGCCATTTCATAAGTAGAATAAGAAAACACTAGTAATTATTTTGATTCTCTTACTTATAAGAAGAACAATGGGCAGACTGGGCCCAGCACTGTAGCACTTTCTTACCTACTTTAAATTAAAGACCTGAATAATGCCAACATTTTATTAAGAGGTAGCATAACTGTGACGCTTTAAATAAAAAAGTTACAGCCATTTAAAAATTCAATTAATTACTTTATTAATGATTATATTTTTGACCTAATAATGCTCATAAAGTAGAAGAGTATGGTGGGTCTTGGTATGTGGGTGTTGGGTGTTGGGTGGTGGGTGTTGGGTGGTGGGTGTTGGTTGTTGGTGGTGGGTGGTAGGTGTGGGGTGTTGGGAGGTGGGTATTGGGTGGTGGTTGTCGGGTGGTGGGTGTCGAGTGAAACAGTGCTGGGCCCAGGGTCCATACAAAATTGCCCATTGTTCTTTGCAAGCTAACGATAGCGCGATTTAATTTCCTGCAACGCCATCTAGTTTTTCAATAGAAAATCGAAACTGGTACAGCATCTGAACCATTTCAGATTTTTCACTCCAGTATTTTATAAGTTAGATGGTGTCTTTGAGCGCAACTAAAGCCATAAGCGTAGCAAGGGGGGGGGGGGGGGCCGGGTGGGCCCGGCCCACCCCAGAAATCAAATGAATCACTTACTAAAAATAAGAGACTGAACCGCCTCGATCTCAGGTCTCAGCATGAGCTGGAGAAATCGAGTTATAATGAAGCAAAATCTGGAGCTCGCTTCGCTCGCTCCTATCTTTAAAATAAAACCTACCTCACTGATCTAATTTATATTGCTGCAAAATCACGAGCTCGCTTCGCTCACTCCTGGCTAGACACATTGCAGTAAAATCTCGAGCTTACTTCGCTCGCTCCAGAATTCGGTGAAATCTCGAGCTCGATTCGCTCGCTCTAGGATTTGGATCATATATCTTTTCTCTAGAGCAATCTTGAGCTTGCTTTGCTCGTTCCAGATTTTAGGTCGTAAAAAACTCGAGCTCGCTTCACTCGCTCCAGGATTTAAGTCTAATTACACTGATCTCACTATATTACAGTAAAATCTCGAGCTCTGTTCGCTCGCTCCTAGCTACGATTGTATTACAAGGACCTATAGCTAGACACATTGCAGTAAAATTTCACTCGCTCCAGAATTCAGTGAAATCTCGAGCTTGCTTTGCTCGTTCCAGATTTTAGGTCGTAAAAAACTCGAGCTCGCTTCGCTCGCTCCAGGTTTTACATTTTATTGCAACGACCTAACCTGGGCCTGGCCCACCCTGGGAAAAAATCATTGCTACGCCCATGACTAAAGCCTGACCAGAAATATAAAAAACCTGGTTTGGGGGCGCTGCGATCGACTATAACCTTAATATCAGTGATCCACGTACAAAAGTTAGTTCCAATGATTTTCCGCAACATGGCGAGGTTTTTTATTTTTCTGGTCGGGCTTTAATTAACTAAGGTGAGCCTGGTACCACAAAAGATAACTTACGGAATTTTCAGCGTTGAAATATAGGATTTTTATAAAAAACTGATTTGGCAACACTATGGCGCCTGCGTACTTCAAGGGTATTTCGTGACTACCGTTTGACGTGCTTATACGTCAACGTCATTGGATACCGTATATTTACATTTTATTTCAATGCTCGCGAGAGCTTTCGCGTGCCAAAATATATTATAAACAGAACTAGTAACTTAAAATAATAATAGTTTAATAGACGAGTCGATCTTCATTGGATCTCGTGAAAGTGTAAAATAAAATAGCCCAAGAAACACAGGTTCCCCGTCCGAAAGCCGCAGCCAGACTGAGCCACAAACTAATAAGAGGACTGAGCGGGGAGACGGGAGGCAGGGCAGTCCCCGTGAAAAATGGATGCAACGCTCATGAATTTAAATAATGTTGTTTATCGGAGAAAATAATGGTTATTATCAAAATCCAAAAAACATAGGACCTGCTTTATAGGTAGTTTAGTTATTATACGAAGTTTCATGCTCTAATTTAAAGTCGTTTTTGAATACTTTGGGTTTATTGTACGATTTGGAGGTAACTTTGTGATCATTTTCTATCTAGAAAATTATATGGAATCGTGTTTTCACTAAACATAGTACCTAGCATTGGTCCTCAACTTTAACATATATGCATTACAAAGTGTATGATGTAGTACTTTTAATATAACAAAGGTTTAACCCTTAAACAGGCCTTGGCCACCATATTTAAATTCAATAATGAACCTTATTGTAAGTTTTTAGTAGGTACATTGTCAGTTACTTTTATGTGGTCGATAAATCGTACTATGCCTGTTTAAGGGTTTAAGCTAAGCGATTTGAAGTATCATAGACTCGGAAGGGCAATATAAAATGTGGAAATAAATACGAAATTTTAAGTGGAAATGAATGTAATTTATTTCATTCACGATTGACGCCAGCCGATGGCTTGTTAATTCGCATGCCAGTCTATCTCATTCTAATTGCATATCGTCACATCATCAGCCTGTATACGTCGCACAGACCTACCCTCAGGGAGGGTGCATGGGCGTTAGTCCACCATGCTTGATTTTTTTTATTTAAGTGCCTGTTTTGTATTCCTAAAAACAATGAGTCAATCGTTCTCATTCATAATACATTTAATCTTATAGAAAGTTTTTTCGACAGCACAGACTAGTGAACCTGCCTGCTGTGCTGGGGGTCGCGGGTTCGAATCCCGAAAGGGACAAATATTTGTATGACGAATATGAATGTTTGTACCCGAGTCATGGATGTTTGTATCTATGTATGTATTCTATATCGTTATCTAGTTATCATAATACAAGTCCAGGCTAGATTCTGGAACTTTAAATGTGACTAGATAATTTGTGTGACACTGTCCAAGATATTAATTTATTTATTTGACGCAGCAGGCCTAATTTGGATAGTAGAGAGATAGGGATCATTCTCAAGGTTTTTTAATGTCGCTCTCATCATATAAGTAATTTAGTTGCCCACCTCTTAGAATCATCAGTAATCCTAAAATTATCCGGCATAATATGACAATTACCGTCATCTAACAATGCACTATTCACATACCGAGGACCTAATCCGACTTGTCATTATGAATACATTTAATCTGTGCTCTAAGCCGCGTTACATGATGGACCTCAACAATGGTCCCTCTATCTCTGCTGGATATTAAGTTTCCGCTGTCATGACAATGAATTGTTGGGCTGAGTGGTTGGTACTGAGTTGAGCGGGGTGAAAACATAGGGAGACATGGACAGTAAGTTTAAACTAATAGGTAACAAGATGGTTTCGCTACTTCCGCTTTTAAACAGTAGATATTTGCTTTAAATAGCATGATCACTGATTATTGATTAATGAAGGCCTTCATTTCACTTATCAAGGTCTTATGCATGCATGCATAATATGCTCACGACTATATTCAAAGATATTCTAAAAACTGGGAACATCCACGTTTCACTTGTAAAAATATTGAGTTATGCAAAAAACAAATTTGCCTATCCATTTTTAGTTCTCCGTTTTTTTTATAGAAGCACAGACATGACGTTTTTATGACAAATAATACGATGGTTCAACGTTATTGTTACACACAATTTTCTTTTATGCCCCAGTTTTACAAGACGTTTATCCGACTGCAATTCTTTTACTAAAGAAAGAGTATGTAAAAGACCATCTTTGCCTATGCTGACCAGGTGGAGGCGTCCACTTGAAAATACTCACACCATAATCATAAAAAATTTGTGTTTATCGCTCCGCTCATCAAAGTAAAATATCTTCAATACCTTATACAATGCGCGGTGGGAAATCGTCATTCACTACAGCATTCAGTGCAACGGCTCAGTGGATACCGATCTGTTATGGTACACAATGCTAATTAATACCTGCATGCTTATTATTATCTACGTAGCCGTATGTACAGTTCGAACAGGATTGTAAATAATATGCGCATCGGGAATGATTGGCATAAACGGAGTCCGAGTACTCGAGTGGAGACCACAAATTGGCAAGCATGTTTGCCGGCCCGATGGATCGACGACCTAAGACTGGTAGCTGGTTGTGACTGCATGAGGCAGGCAGTACAAGGTTTGGTGGCACACCTTGGCCTAAATGATTCATAAACTGTCAATCTATATTTGCACTTTTCACTGTATACTGCACTCCTGAGTCGATTCCATTTGCCAGTGTCCTTCAAGATGCTGGCATCAGCCTAAGTGCCTGATGGTTGACACATTCGTCTCTTCCATAATTTCAGCCTTCATTCGGTTAAGGCCACCTACAGTCTTTCGTTTACAGGGTTTTTTGTAATAATGTCGTCAGTTTTGGGACATTTTCATAATCTTTTTCGAAACTCGTTTTCACTATAAACAATTTTGTAGACAGGTACAGCTTTCATCCGTGACTTTCAAAAGGTTGTCGTTGGAATGTCTACCAGTTCAAGAAGTCACTCAAGAACCTTTATATCGGTGGTTTTTATCTAAAACAATGGGTGGTCTAGCACGCGTAGAACACGTATTATCCGAAACAAAAGCCAGTAAACTATAAACTACTTACTTACCTATGCTTAAACACAGCCTTTTGTAACGTCTGCTACTATTTTATCTGAGAACTATGCATCCTTTAGTCGTGTAAGCGTGGATGCATTCTTACAACGGAGATGAGGTTAGGTCTTTCTCTTAGTTTCTTGTCTGGAAAACATTTTTGCGTTCAACGTTTGACTTCCTGCAACTTACTTGAAAGAAACATTTTTATTGTGCACTTTGTCTTATTAAAAAGGTTGTCCGCTTGAAAAAAAACTAGTTTTAGCTGAAATTACATTCTAAAGATGTTGAGAATTTGTACTTCTTAAAAAGGTCAGTCAGATCTACCCCAAAGAACACATTATAATACTAAACCAACATCATGAAGAGACTGATGAATGTCAAGGACGGACATGACAGGATTGTAACAGGTGTCGTTCTTTTGTCTCTGCCTACCCCCTGGGCTCTGAGCCACTTGGAGACAGGCGTGATATTATGTATGTGTGTATGTACGATTTTTAATGCATTTGAAATTGATAAGAAAGGTGCGCAATACAAAATATTGTCCCTTTAGGGACGTTGGTCTTACCAAATTGTGAAGATGGCAGGTTCGCATTGGATCAGACTAGCTCAAGAAATGGCGTAATAAAAAATAGGTTGAAGTGGGCTGATTTGATTGATTAATTTTGTGAACGCATTCGTCACACCAGCAGCTAAAACGCGTGTTTATAGCTTCGATCAAAGTAAAATGAATTACCTGCTCCATTCCACACTACCAAAGTGCAATTTAGTTGAAGCCATAGACTTAAACTCTAGCGATAGACTTGCCCTTCCATAAAAGCAACATGTTCCACTTGAATGAGGTGTACGCACCTGATTGATGTTCCCGAGTTCACTTCGTCACTATGGCAATGACAGACCGCAATGTGTCATTTTGTGTTGTTTTGTGTGACATGTTGTTTGTTTGAACGAGCTTGTCTATCACTAAAGTAATATGTCTATAGTTGAAGCACACAAAGTAGGCGCCGGCAATGATTAGTCTGTCATCTCAGTACGTATTTGAAATTAATATACCTGAAGTTTCGTTGAAATTAAGGCAACATTAACTAGCAAAGGACCATCTGAAAGCCAGACGCCATCCAGTCTAATAAATACGAGTAACTGATGAACTAAACCGGGTCTTTAAATTTAGAAATTAAAAAAAGTCCTGGGCCCTATTTAATAAACATGTCAATTGAAAATTACAATTTAGAGTACCTACATTGCTGGTTACTAATGACTCTAAACTATCAGTAGGTAACATTCTCCTAGCATGCTCATCAATGAATTGTCATTGGTCAATTGTCCCGTTTATTAACTAAATAGGGCCAAGTTGGTACCTTTTCCATATTTTATCAACAACCTGAATAATATCCAAAACTTTTTTAATCCAGGTGCAAGAAAATTCCACCAATATCGAAGTTTAGTAAATCAGTTCACATTGGAAACAAAAGCTCACAAATCGTAAGCGCCACCTAAAAGCGCGAAAACCGGCAAAACACCGTAACTTCGTACAATTACCGGAGTGTTAAGCTTTTGCGCTCAACAATAAAACTGCCGCGACAGTTTAGCACTTAATACGGGGCCATAGAGTCGGCTTTAGTTAATCCTCTTGCACTTGAATTATGTGCTCGTGGAATTGTCTCGCTACAGTATTTTGGAGTTGTGACTGTCACTACATTTAAGCAACTGGCCGGTGCGACATGACCGAAATTGGAACGATGACCGTTTTAGGCCCAGAATTCACCAAAACTAACCAACAAAATACACAACAGACGGCTTCAAATCACCTGATAGCAAGTGTAGATGAAACCGAGGATGTAACGCGCCCACATAGAAAAAGTCTACACTTCATTTAAAATTGCCTGATTGTATTTGCTCGGAAAAACAGACGCAGGGAGAGAGTTCCAAACCTTTCTCATAATAGAGGATGCGATTTTTTTTGTGCGGATTGTTGGAATAGCAACTCTACGTAATGCAGTCTCGCACTTACGTCTTAGGCCCGTCACAGACACGCGCTATAACATGTTCCTGTACTCTTCTTACGCACGAAAAATTACATAAGCACGTCTCATTTCTGCGTGCGAGTGAGAGGAAGCGATCAGCAACTTGTGTAAGTTAGAAGAGTACAGCAACATATTATAGCGGGCATGTGTTGCGCCCTAAGTTATATCGCTCGCTTATTTAGAGGCCGCACAAAGGTTGCGTAGGTAATGAAAAAAGTATGGCCGTTTCGGACGCCCGCGGTCGACGGTAACGGCCACTTCTGTCGCTACCACACACTTTTCTTCTTGGCTTACATTTATACACACCGCTGAGATGTTAGACGAACTGACTGCTGACTGAAAAATGCTGTTTCATAAAAAAAACGCAATGGCGCTCGATCGGAAGAGCAGATTTTTTTTCGAATTTCTATGTTGGTTCCATAGAGATAAAGTTATTAAGTTTGTTGCTCTGAAGCCGTCAATTTCGTTCCGCCACCATCGTCTTGGTCTGCCTCGATGCCGATTTCAATTCATTGGGGACCAATTGGTGGTAGTTTTGGCCCATAGGTCATCTGGCATTTGGCAGACATGGCCAGCCCAATCCCACTTTAGATTGGCAGCAGTGGTGGCTACGTTGGGTTCTGGAGCGAAAGACTTCGTTGATGAGGGATGACATACCCGAACTAAAATAAGAATCTTGACTAGCTATGATTGCAATACGTAAAAACGTCATCCTGCAAACATAGTCTGAATGTTTTAAGTGCCACAACAACGCTCAAAGAAAAGAATTAATATTCCTTATTCACCTCCTACGACACCCACGATCCATGGACACCATCCATGGCGTCATCTACACTACATAAATAATACCTGATATTTTACATTGAATTTTACATTGATAAAAAACAGCGAGTATACAATTTTTGCTTGACAATCGAGCTGCCTGTATAAAACGCCTTGTAGTTTTCGGCTACAACTTTTCTGTTGTGGGTCGATTTTTTCAGGCAAAACAAACCATGAGTTAAAGTTACAGAGGTGTTATAAGCAAAGTTACTATTTGCGATACGCTGTGTATTACGTTAGTTTTATTGATATAATATTGTGTCATGCTGTTATTGATTTATTGATTTTCTAGTTAGTGTCATCATCAGCATATTATATACGTCCCACAGCAAGTCTACCCCCATGGAGGGTGTATGGGCGTCACTACACCACGCGTGCCTAAAGTGGACTAGTAGTCTTCACATATACATACGATATACTAGCGATATTTTCCTTCACCGAGTGAGAAATTTTCTGATAATGCAATTTTTTAGCGTTGATTTAGAATAGGTATCTAGTTAATTATTAATGATCAAAGTTGAAAACTCATACGTGGGCTCATCGCTGTGTTTGCATCTCCCAATTTATTTGCTGATCGACAGTTGAAACTCATTGTTCACAATTGTCATAAAATATACAAATTATTTCCGCAACTATTCCGTGGCGGAACGCATTTCCGCGGATTCCGCGAGTCGATCCCGCGCCGCGCCGGATGAAATGTAAACTTCAATTTGTTATATAAATACATACAAGTGTTTCCTCTGTTGTCCCAGGATATTGTTGTTTTCGATTATCTTTTTGTAAAACTGTCTCGATAATAATTTACAATTGTAATATTCTGCTGTGCCCACTGCTTCGTACTACAAGTGAAATAAGTACCGATGAAGGCCTCCGCTCATTGCAGCGATATTATCGAGCGATATTATCGCTGCGATTTTGCAATAATTGTTCTCAGTACATTTTGTATGGGGACGCGCGCGATCCTACACACTGCCGCGATATTATCGAGCGATAATATCGCTGCGATTTTGCGATAATTGTTCTCAGTACATTTTGTATGGGGACGCGCTCGATCCCACACACTGCCGCGATATTATCGCAACCTGACGCAATCTCTTTCTACTACATACAGTGAAGGGCGCATGCGTGACGCGAATCGTTGTCGATAATATCGCTGCAATGTGCGGAAGCCTTGAGTTTAAAGTGTCGATTGCGACGAACCCTAAAAAGTTTACGCATGGCTACAGAATAGATAAATAAATGATATATGTAATGCAATCTTGGTACCGAGAGAGCTATTTTAAGGTTCAGTTCCGTACCAAAAGGTTTGTCCCCGTTGTCCACTGTGGGTATAGAATGGAACGAAAATGAGTGTCTATTCGTCCGTCTGTCCTACCTTTAAAGTAGGTACTGTATCTTGAATCGTAATATGTAGCCAGTTGTCATTTTTACAGAATATATGTGATTATGGCGGATATCCTAACTTTAAAATCATCATAATCAGTTTTCTCCACCCACTTCAGGGGGTATAAGCGTCCTCCCCATTATGCCACTCTTTCCTGTCTTATGCCAGTCTCATCCAAGTATTTCCAGCTGTCGCAATATCATCAGCCAATCACATTCAAAAATAAAATAAAATGTAAAATTTACACAGGCAGTGGGGCGTATATTTTATATAGGCTGTGATGATGATGATGCTACGATTAAGAATAATATTATTCGTAGCAGGTAGTAGGTAAATATGGTATTTCAGCCTCCCATTTTTAAAGTCTAAAATGTCTATCCCAAAACATCTGTGTCTATTCAACTGCGCCGCAACAAGCTAACACCTGTAAATTATACAGTACGTTCCATTTCATGCAGCTACAGGGTGCTGTTATATCCGAAGCGCCAAGACTTCAGACGTCTAAGTGCTCCTATTACACTTCCATCAACTGGCTGCGAATTCTGTTTTCGTTTCGAATATAGGTCGGCGAATAAACTATTCCTTGTCTGATAGGATTGGCTTATAAAAATGTTACGAAAATATAGGTTTGCTCTCCAAATGATAAAATAAAGTAAGCACTGCATTTCTGACAATATCGTGGAGGTTTTGGTTTTGGGAGTTTTGGTTCACAAGGATTATTTTTTGAGCAAAATCACACTTCTGCTTCTTTCTTCCTCTGCATTACTGGAGATTAGCAGTCAGCTCTGCATATCTGGCGATACCTGTCCGTTCCAACAGGTTCATGAGCCACGACATAGACAAAAACACATTTGAGCTAATATGTACCTACAAAATGGCTAGTTTCCTGAGCAAGCAAAGTCAAAAAGTCAAACCCACCAAACTTCGATCAACAATATACAACTAGATAACGGGTCGCATACAAAATCAAAGAGAAATTCTGTCCTCGTGAATATACAAAATTTTTTGTTAACGAACCGAGTAAACAGTCCGAATACATTATAATTTCGACCTCAAAGCAACCATAATTCCTAGTAATTTAAAAAAGGAACACTGCGGCATTGCGAGACGTGCTTACGTTGGCTTTGTTCGAACGCAACTAATTCAGAATAAGACCTCACTCCAATAGTGAGGCGTTATTTGCCGGGACATGTTTTGAGCGCTGACGCGTTATCTAGTTGGATATTGTTGATCGAAGCCACCAAAGCACGTCTATCCACATTTAACTACATAGACAGGTAGTGAGCCCGTCACCACCGTTTAATGGATCATCATCAACTTTTGTCCAACCACTGCAGGTGATCAGCCTTCTCCCCATTTCACTCTATACTGTCTTGTGATAGTCTCATCCAAGTCTTTCCAGCTGCCTTCGCAATATCATCAGCCCACCTAGCTGCTGGACGACACACTCCTCTCTCGCCTGATCTCGGCCACCACTAGGTTAAGGCTTCGCTCGATCCACCGTCTTTTCTTCTAGCCGCCTGACCACCTCCACTTTAATCCAGTAATTATATCTCGGTATGGGCCCGCCGTTGTTCGCCGTCGTTCAATGTGTCTCTACCCTTATGCATGTTTCCGCATATCTTGCTTTCTAAAAAGCGAGTGAATTTAACAATAACAGATAGATATTATAATAAATAATTTAATAAGTTGAATAACAGATCGTAATAAAATCGTGAAATAGAACCAGAATAGGACACGAGGAAACATCACTAAAGTGCATTCCTGCAGTTCTCATCTTTTGTCTTACTTAAGTGAAATACGTCCAACTTTAGGATTTCTTCCTCTCTTTATATTTCTAGACGAAGATGGAATAGAAAATGATGAGGTAACCTACGTATTTATATTTTATGATACATAAGACGCATAATAATAATAATATTTTCTTTTATACAGGGTGTTTCATAAGTAACAATAAATTTTTGAAACTCATAAGACGGTTGTTTAGACCGTCAAACTGAACAACTTTCTCTATGGGACCAACATCGAAATCGCGAAAAAAAAAATTTTAAATCCCATACATATTTTAGCTCTAGTCGATTTGTAGAGTATAGAACATAAATATTTTTTTTCGCGATTTCGATATTGGTCCCATAGTGAAAGTTGTTCAGTTTGATGGTCTACACCACCCCCTTAAATGTTTATTTGTAGTTTTGTAACACCTTGTATAGGTAGAATATTTCAGAATAATCATAAAGTATTCCCCTTGGGAATAAATACAGGTGGTAAGAAAAAGGTGTGTTTAACTTATGGTTTGTATACTTTAGTATGTAAAGTAATCGTAATCGATGTAAAAGAACTGCCCTTAAAATTATTTTGGCGGGCGTAAGCTGGTAAAATGGCTCCAAGAAAAACAATTTTACGCACTAAAGGAACTACTTAGCCCTAGAGCATGAAAGCTGCTGGACATATTAAATAAAATGTAAATTTTATAATTTTAAAGGCAACTTAAAAATGGACACTGTTTTATGTAAAGGTTTAGTTAATTTAAAATGGCACTGATAGTGAAATAATTATTTATTTGTGCATTCTGAATTTCTGAATATGCTAGGTACTTATGTTATAATTATGACTAAATAAATTTTTTCGCGATTTGAATGTCGGTCTCGTAGTCAAAGTTGTTCAGGTTGATGGTCTGAAACACCCTATAAAGTATGTTAACACTCTGTATTTGTAAGTATAAGCATTTCAAAGAAACAGGATGAAGTTGTCACTGTCAACTTAAGTTTAGCCCGATAAACATGTCATCCCACACTTGAGTAACTTCAGTGCATTTTCCTACGATTTGTTTAGAAGCATATCCAATACGGCTTGTTTGACGTCAAAGGAATGTTTTGTTTGTCCAAAGAGGATAGTACACATTGTATCGATGGCAAATATTTATCTTGACATGTAGGTACCTAACGTAAACACAGAAGATAGAGGCTGGAAGGATGCGCTTACAGTTTGATCACGTGGAAAGATACATTTTTATTAACAGACTTATTTTCGTAGAAAGAAAAGGAACTAGAAGAAAGCACGTGTCTTGTCATATCAAATTCGCTCTAGTTAAAAAAGGAGATCGCTACTTATTGCTGTCCTTATCGAGGTAGCCACTTTTTTGTTCTACGACGGCTGTCTGACTCCGGAGTCAGACATCTATTTCCATACAAATTGTATAGGATTTTATGACTATCGCTGTCTCATACGCGGTTACACTGATGTTACGTCTATCAGCGTAAGCGAAAAATACTTCGCCTATGCTTATTTTGTAGTTCATTTTCATTTATCTTGTACAGAGTGTTACAAAGAAAAGTGCAGTCGTATTTAAAAGGATGCTACAAACCATCAAACTGAAATACTTTCTGATTTGGACAAACATCGAAATGGTGAAAAAAAGTCTGCTGTTCCATACATTTGAGTAGAGTAGATATAACAGTTTTCTCTCGCCCGCCAAGTTAATTTTAACAGCAATTCGTTGCAAGCTAACTGTTGTCGTATTTAACAAATTGACAATTTTGCACCTTTTTAGCAGCTTACTCACAGCGTCACTTTTTTTGCTTTGATTGATTTCTACGCCACGTACACGGACACGCCCACCGCATCACCAACGCGACGCTGAAGGTGCCACGAGGGAAAAAAGTCAACTGAATTAAAACCATGAAATAATTTGGAACATAAGTAATTTATAGCCCAGTGGTTCCGGCTTAGAATGAAACACCCCATTTCGTTCTGTGGGTATCGTATGAGGCGACTAAGGGACAACGGTTCTTATACAGCGATTCTGTAGGCAAAGGGCTGCCACCTATCATAACTTGACATGCCATTCCAGCCTGAAGCCTTCAATTGAAGATTGCTATAACTGCAAACTTCAAATGGTTGTACTTGTAGCAAGGCTTCTGAACACCCCGATTAGGATTATGGTCGTGAGTATTATATGTGTGTTATCATCATCAGCCACGTCCCACAGGCCTGGCAGGGGCACAGGCTTACCCTCTGGAAGGATGTGTGGGTATGAGTATCACTCCACCACGCGTGCCCAATGCGCATCAGAATTTCTTCAGCTGTCTTCACGATGTTTTCCTTCATCATTTGAGAATAGTTGGTATTACGTATGATATTCATGTAAAGCCTGGCCAGAAATATAAAAAACCTTGCCATGTTGCGGAAAATCATTGGCACTAATTTTTGTACTTGGAACACTAACATTAAAGGTGACAGTCGATTGCAGCGCCCCCAAACCAGGTTTTTTTATATTCCTGGTCAGGCTTAATGTAAGACAATTAATATGTTCGGTGGTAGATCTTCCTGTACTTAAATAGGTAAAATGCAGTCTCGAATTCATTATCCGACCGACTGGCAATTCCACAGCCACTCTTTTTACCAAAAACAATAGTATAACCGTTATCCCGCGGGATTAAAATTTTCCCACCAATATTTAACAATTTTGCGTGAAACATTAATGGCGTAACGTCGCCCGTTGATAAACGGCAGTCGACTGTTGCAGAAATATGCCGAGTGGCCGATGCAAATGGTTTCGGATGCGCTTCTGAAACATCCACGTAGTTAACTGACTAGAAGCCGCAAGTTGGATTAGGAGCTGAATCACGAAATGTGTGAATAACTTTAATAGGCACAAAACTTGAGCATATATGCTTACTTACTATTTAATTATTACTAGCTAATTATTCATTCCTGCGCCGCAAAGGCTGCCAAGCCGACGCAGCTTTATGAAGTGTGTCGACCCACTGAATACTGGCCCAGCGCAAGCGAGGTGTACTCTTTGGCGACAAAAAGTATCCCTCCCAGCTCCATTTGTGCCGCCGTCTGAGAGCCTCCCGCCTGGACATGTCTTGCCTTGGGCGACCTGGAAGTTGTTAAACCGACAGGTGGGGATTCTCGGATGCGCAAAATGTGAGTTGCTTGTGTGAAGCTCCACAAACGATGGCCCATCTCACATCGTGCCCTGCGTGCCCTAACACCTGTACGCAGGAGGAGCTCATGACCGCTAGCGACGGTGCAGTATCGGTTGCCCACTTCTGGCAAGGTACTATTTAGCGAGTTTGTTCAAAATTTGAAGTCGACACGATAAGAAGAAGAAGAAGATTACTAGCTGACCTAGCAGACGTTGTCCTGCCATTTTTCCACCCTACCCTACACCTACCTAGTTATAGTTTACATCCTATTCTCAGACCTACTGAATATATACAAACAAAATTTCATACAAATCGGTCAAGCCGTTTCGGAGTAGTTTTGTTACAAACTCCGCGACCGAGAATTTTATGTATTAGAAGAAAGAAAGATAAGATTATCATTCTCTTATGTTCTACTGTTGGGCAAAGGCCTCCCTCAGTTCTCTCCTAGAGTCTCTATTCCTCTCTTCGACTGGTCAGTTCTCAAGGATACCATCAATTTCACTACCTTCGTCTAGGGCTGCCTCGGCGCCGATTTCGTTTCGTTGGGGACCAGTTAGTGATGGTTTTGGCCCATAGGTAATCTGACATGCGGTGGACATAATTAGTCCCACTTTAGATAGGCAGGAGTGATGAAGACGTCTGACACTTGGATTCTGGGGCGAATGACTTTGTTTATGACTCGGTCGATCAGTTTAAAGCCTAGGATGCTCCGCCCCATAGCTCTCTGACAAACCTTGAGGCTTGACTTCTGATCGTTTGTCAAAGACTACGTTTGAGCACCGTATATGAGAATCTGAAGAATGCACCATGTTCATGAAGATCACCTTTCATCTGTTTTTTCATTGATCAAAAGCTCTTCCAGGCATTTGCGGTGCGTCTTGCAACTTCCTTTTCATGTCTAGCCTGGAATAAAACTATTTGATATATAATCAGGAGGAGCAAAAGTAGAAAAAAACACATGGTTCATCCTGATATTGGTCACAATGATCAGGTGCAAATAATGCAAAATTGTTGCTAAGTGCACGCGTACGTGTTTGCGCTTATGCGTGCGTGCGTGCATGCTTGTCTGTGTGCTTAATTTTAAATAGGTCGCTCTGTCTTCCCGAAAATATTACCACGCTTTGCTCAAGTCGTGGTATTTCCAGCACCTCTACAACTCCGACTAGAGTGTACTGCACAAAATTTATAGCCACTCATAATAGCTGTATTAAAAGGTAAAACCCGTTTATAATTTCCATTGTAAATTAATGGCTTCCATTTTCGAATTGGAACTTTTGAATAGCATTTTCCGCTTCCTATTGGCTAGTGTGAAATCAAATATATTTTATTTCAAGTGATATTCCAACTATAAATTGTTCATTTTAGTGATATTTTGTCGGCCGCCATGCGCCAGAGCTCTAATGAGAGTGTAACTTTTTTGTTTCAGTTTTTTGTTTTGTTACTTGGGGTTTTGTTACGTGTTGGGGTGATTGGGGATCTACCTCCTAGCGGTCCACCCCGGGCAACGGCATCACAAGCTACCAAGTTTGTGGTGGCGGCTGAACGATCCCCCACGCGGTGTGGTAGGCTCCGCAAGGAGCCGCCTGGCTCGCGACCACCCTCCTGCCGGAGTCTGGCGCCAAGCAGCTTGCTGCGTTCCGTCAGTGTGCAGGAGTGCCAGTGCACTTCTGGGTAAGCTCGCTACATCTTCGGCCCCATCTTTGTCCTGAGGACTAGATTGGGGTCAAGAGCAAACCCATCAATAATAAAAAAAAAAAAAAAAAAAAAAAAAGTTACACAAGTTTGGATTTAATTAAAAAATAACCTACCTGTTCTGTTCATTAAAGATGAGTCAATAAGTTTGTCAAATGACGAGTCAAAGTATTTTGTCATTTGTGTAGAGAAACAATGACATTTATACAAATGACAAAATATTTCTTCAAATAACTTACTAACGAAATTGTTTGTGTCTCTGCCATTGTTTATGCTTACCGCATCGGAAGGTGTTATCGTTGTGAAATATACAAAATATCACAAAAATTAAGACTTAGTTATAACAAACTCAACCTTTAGTAGGTAAGTTTTTTAAGTTATCATAGGGTGTAACAAAACATCCAAGAAAACAAGGTGGTTTAAACCTACTGAACAATTTTCACTATGAAGCTAACATTGAGAAAAGAAAAATCATCTGTCTTAATATCTTAACTATTATAAAACCGTAAAATCATGAGGAATAAAAAAGTTGCGGTTCTCTTCACATAAATTCAAATAACATTCGATAGCGCGATTTAAAAACGTGCAGCGCCATCTATTGACAAAATTGTTAGTTTGTTTGTTTGTTCGCGCATCACGCAAAAACTACTGAACCGATTTTGATGAAACTTTTTTTGTTTGTATAGCTTATGATCTGACTTAAAATCTGGTATATAATTTGTGCGGACGAAGTCGCGGGAAAACACTAGTTTCTTATAAAAGTGCAAAACTCGACTAAAATGTATGAGACAGATGAATTAAATAAAATTTTCTCCATATTATTTTAACTTATATTTCATGGTCTAACTAAACAATCCCTTTAAAAATACTCTGTGGTATTTTGTTACACATTGAACATAAAAAATTCAGACTTTAAATAAACTTGTCCTTTAGTAAGTTAGGTTAATATATTCATTATATTATAATGAACGTAGGAGTCACGTTGCAGGGTTTGACCCGAACACTTGTCTCTCGCGTGGTGTTCGCACGGTTCGCGTTTCAGCCTGCCACGAGGCTCCAACAATCCTTCTCAGTTGTTCTTACTCAAAAACAATCCTCGAGATTGGATCGACACTCCCTCAAACCAATTGACATTGGCGGAAATGCGGTGCTAACGCACAAGCAAGAAGTCCATTAATTATAAGTAATAATAATAATTAACTTAGGTAATAGAAAAGAACTTTATTTCGACTTTTATAAGCTTTGACATTGTTATAAATAATGTAGCTTACTTTTCCAGACAACCTAAAAAGAAGATTTGTCGACACTGGGAAAAAAGATAAGTGGCAATCTTGGATGAAGCAAAAAAGAGGAAGATGCGAGACTTATCGTATCCTCTCTTAACAGAATCAAGATTGAGCGATAATAATCACATTGGTAAAAAAATTACAATTTACAAAAAGACATTGCCCAAAAAAAATTAAAATTTACAAAAAGACATTGCCCAATCCCGTTTCGCATTTTAAAAGAAATCCCACTGTAGAAAATGATAATTTCCATTACATTGGGAAGTATGCTATTCCTCGTAGTTTGTGTTTAATTTTAGGTATCATACTCTTTGTATTTGTTCTTTGATTATACTCATTCGTCACGTGGGCAATGTCTTTTACAACAGTAGGTAATATGATCGTACTAAACATTAACATTATGTTATTAAATTAAAGTCTAACCAAGATACCACAAAATATAAAGTTAAACTATTATATTGTTTATATTATAAACAAGGATACTTTAAATTATTAGCATATGAATAAGGATAGCTAGAACCATAATATTATACTAAAATTCGAAAAATATGTTCGTGACTTAGAACATTTCTTAAAAAAAACTTTCAGTAACGGTATCTTCCCTTTTTGGGTTTCAATATCTAAAGCAGCTGAGCAAAAATAAATACGTATTACATTGAACCTTCAATTTACAGATAAATTGCTGGCAAAGTAAAATAAGACACGTAGTAGCCATAAAATATAGTATTACTACAAAGGCACGAGATATAAAAGTTTCTCTAAAAGCGTAAATGTAGAATTCCTTGGAGCCGAGGCGGCAAAGCGGAGGAAATAGTATGTAAACGCAACACCGGCGCAGCGCGTGCTGTGTTCACACCGACACAGTACTTGTATAATGAAGGAAGAAAATACGTTGGCATACATTGATATCTTAAACAGAACTTATGTCAATGTAGGTATAGGTATATCTTATATTACAAGTCTTCGCCATTCTTGCTGATCCCAAACCGTCTTTTTGAGATCTATCCAGGTCAGGCCAAAAAACTTCGCTTCCTGCCTACGGCTTCGGTCCTCCTCTAGTCACCGCTTTTAGTTACTTAGGCCTAAAGTCAAAGACGTCTTTTGAGCGTGAGCTTAGTCCAAGTAGGTTCAAAAATGTATGGTTTTTGACTTACGGGAGTTAGAACTATGATGCGAAATACTTTTCTGAATCTCGGCCTTATTGTCAGTATGTCCATCTACCTCAATTTACGTTGCGTTATGGTTTATGGAAAGGGGTATGCTAGAACTTTCCCTGCTACATCGAATCAGAAATGAAGAGATTCGCAGAAAAACCGGAGTAACCGACAAAGCCAAAATAATTACTAAACTAAAGTGGTAATGGGCGGGGCACATTACACGTAGAACAGATGGCCGATAGGGCCGAAGAGTTCTCGAGTGGCAATCGCGTACCGAAGTGCAGCGCGGGTAGGACCAACAAGATGGACCAACGTTCTGGTGAAGGCGGTGGGAACCCGCTGTATGAGGGTGACGCAAGATCGGTCGTTGTGGCGCTCCTTGGGGCCTATGTCCAGCAATGGACGTCTAGCGGTGATTATGATGAAGGTTTATACGATATGTTAAAACTATAACAAACTGGCTCAAAACACTGACTTACGATAGCACTGAACACCTTTTAACTACTGATCGGTAGCATGAACACACACTCAACCCCACACACATACACCCCCCCCCCCCCCCCACACACACACACACACCCCACACACACACACATATATATAATATATATATATATAATATATATATATATATATATATTTAATATATATAACACTGAACTACTAGTACTAAATAAATGTCTTTTTACTTGTAATATCTAAATACTATGTCAAACTTACTTTTAAATACCATGTAAACTTACCTGTAATGTAACAAACATACCTACTATCCGAAGCTCACCAAATTGTAATCCTGGGAGGGCGTTGGTATCTCTAGAACTGGCCCAGTGCCGTGTTGAGGTCCAACGAACCATAATGTAACATAACGTGTTTTTGTGCAATAAATACATTTATTATTTATTATTATTATTATTATATACCTAATAGAGGTCAGTGTTTATACGACTGAATTTTGCTGAAAGTAAACAAAAAATCATGTCTTGAAAAAATTACCATTGCTAGTAAAAATTCAACAGTAATGTAAACACAGCATCGCATGTGAAAAGTGTTACTTATAACTGGTTCGGTCCGCTTTACTGGTGTGAAGTCGCGCCAAATGAGTTCCTCTGTGTACATAATGTGCGAAATCTGTCATTATAGCATTCCCTGGTGCATCTTATGTGTATACACTCATTACAAAGCGTCAATAAGAGAGGTAAGGAGATAAAGTGTGGAGTGCACAGGGGTGACACCTGGGCCCTATTCAACAAACGTTACTATTGTAATTAACAATTACAATTCTGGGTACATTGCTGAGAATGTTAGGCATATATTACCTACTGCAAGTTTAGCGTGATAAGTAACCTTGTTGAATAGGGCCCTGACGAAAGGTCTTCATTGCCGAAACAACAGTCAATAAATTATTGAAATTCTCTAATATCTAAAATATACAGGGTGTAAAATTTATGTGCTTGATTTTTTCATCTCATTTAAGAAAGACATATGAATTATGTATTTTCGAGTTGTGTCGGCAGTGTCGGGTACTCAACATATTATTAATCTGTGAGCTCGGTTTATGGATACCTTTAGGCTATGGCACTGACCTAAAAGCATCTATTTCACATTCATGGGTCGTAGCATGGCAGGCACATGCATCAGTTACGGCTACTCTCAACTTGGCCTTTTCCCTGATTCGTACATACGCCTGGGACGGCCTTCCTTCTTTCATACTAACATTTCCTATGTAAATTGCATTCGTCAATTTGTTCTCACTTCATTCCTTATACATGACCATGATTTAAATATTCCTTTTCCTTATCTAGTCACTATATTTTAAATTCAGAGTTGGACAATCTTACAATTTTACAGAACCATATGTAAATTCGATATTTAAACAGATGCGAAAGGAACATGGATTGGACGATAATTAGTATTCTAGGGTGGCTGAGTGAAAGAGGATGATGGTTTAACTATTTATTGATGAGCATACAATATTGGTACATCATACACATACAAACATTCCTAACTATGCATCAGAGTGGACTGCGTGGCTATCTCACTCTTCTGCTTAGAAGACTTAGGCTTTGGAACGGACTGCGTGGCTATCTCGATCCTCGACCTGGCAAGCACCTGAGGACTGCAGTGGCTATCTCTCAGGCGAAGCCGCCTAGCTAAGTGACATTCGCTGGCCGCGTCGGGTCTTTATATACGATCCTCGACCTGCGCCCGCGGCATGATCCCGCGATAAAGCACTATCGCACCCTAGCTCCCTTTCTTTTTGCGCGTGAACGAACGAGTTAGCAGGCGCGATAAAACGTATATCGAGGCACCATGCCGCGGACGCTGGCAAGCACCTGAGGACTGCAGTGGCTATCTCTCAGGCGAAGCCGCCTAGCTAAGTGACATTCGCTGGCCGCGTCGGGTCTTATATACGATCCTCGAAGCGCGTGCCGTGTGCAAAACGATGGAGAGGGCGAGTGACAAGGGCAGCTAGATGTGTGCGAGCGAGAAAGCATTCGGGTCCGTGCGCCTCTCGCTACAGTATGTTTTTCTCCCCTCCGGACGGAAAGCGTCAATTTCTGTCCCGCTGCGCTAAATGAAGTTGCCGCTTTCCTCCTCTGTCGAGGAGAAAAATAGTATACTATCCTCGGGCAGCAAATAATAAAGCCTCAGATCACATATTTTTGTTACATGAGATCTGAGACCTTTCTTACTTTCCTGCCCTCGGTGTGTAATCGCTACTATTAATCCTTTTTTTTCAGTAAGGAAAATAATTAGTATTTATTTTTAAGATACCTTTTTTCTTAATCGCCTCATACTCGTTACCACGGGAAGAAACACAAAACAGGTTGTAGCTATTCGGTTTTATTTAAGTAACAAATTTATTTTTGATTACAGACTGTAGAAACCGCCAGTACCTACTTTTAAAGGTGATTTTGATAACGATATTCAACAACTTTCCCGAACAACTAGCGCGACATACGACATTATTAAATGACGCTATGCCATATTCTATTCAAAAATCTTTTCAGTCCTTTGGTAGGTACACAAGTTTCCTAAGAAATTGTACCTATCAGTCATACAGGACAAGTGAATAAGTAATAATCCCAATCTCTAATATCTTCCTTCTGATTTGCAATTGCGCTACAAAGTTGAGATGCACATAGCTTTGATAAAACAGAAGTTAGTAACTTCTCGGAATTCAAAGAGCAAAATTAACTGTAACCACTAATAACTAAAACTTAAAGCACTTCATCAACTGCCACGGGACTTAAAATACAACCTAAAACTCAGATTCAGAGCAGACAATTTTCTCTAAAACCTCCCACGAGTATTATGTATGACGGACATAGCTTACTCAAGCAATACAAACAGAATGCGAAATTTACTGTACGACAAACTTCATTCAATATTCACAGGGCCTCTGAATTCTTCTCACAACTTTGAACCTTATTCCTGAAGCTTTAGAGTAACTAAAGAGTGTAACAGAAAGGCCGAAAGGGTTTGAATGCAAACGTGCGAAGTCGCATTTACGCTTTCGAATTGTTTTCCTTTATTTCAATTTTAAACGAGGGGTATAGTTTGTTGTTTACGAGCGGTTTTGTAGATCAGGGTGCAATTGTTTCTGCGTTGAATATCTCTTTTTATACTAGGTAGGATTGAAGCCGTGTAGTGCAAATTAATATTTTCACTTACTACAATACTGGTTTAGGAGAGAGGTAAGGTATACTCCTTCATTATTCATTAGACCACATATTATAAATGTACCAGAGTATACCTTTAGAGTGTAAGGTTAGATTAGGTTGCTGTTTAGTTTTGCTTTAAGGGGTGATTGTACCCATGATACTAAACAACTTTCCCTAAGCAACTTTTGCGAATTTCTCTTTGTTCCTTTAAGAGGATAGACGAGTACTGTTTTCTCCATACAAATGTATTCCCCTGTTTTCTCCCTGGATAATAACACTAGAGCAAATATTTTTTTAACATACAATCTATGTTACCTCTGCCATGTTCCTATGTTTTGCTTTTTTGCATTAATTAATTACTGTAAGAACTAGGGACCTTCGAAAATGACCCATTTTACCGCCCGTTTTCAGACATCCAGTAAACAAATTTGACGAATATAAACAAAAAAAGCAAAACTTACGGACATAGCCAAAGTCATTATCATATTATTTTTGAAAAAAATATTAAAATCGGTTTAGTTTTGGAGGAGAAAACAGGGGAATAGGAAATGCTTATTTCGTCGATTTTTTGTATATAAAATCGGTCCGAGCTGCAGTTGTCTCTTTCTCACCCTAGTCGGCGGGGTGTATGGGTGGGGTGGATCTGATAAATACGTAAACAGTCGGAAAAGTGACATATACTCCAAATTAGCATTTCAGTCCGCCTATCCTCTTAAGAAAGATGTTCAGTATCGTGAGTACAATCACCCATTTCCCTGTAGATTCAACGGTGTACGTAAACTGTTTGAGTCTAAATTTTCTCTAATTTTAGATCAATATAATATAGCTTGATTTAACTTGTGAAACATCGCACGGATAAGGAGCGGATTGCGGAACAGTGTGTGATCCGCCTGAGGATAGCTTGCCCCAATGTTTACAAATTAAGTATTTAATGATAGCTCTGTCTCTTACACTGCTCATACAGAAGACAGAGTCAGCATTATTCATCCCTATTTTTTAATTATTTGATAAATGTTAAGGGTATATTCACATAATGAGACTAAACATCTTACCGGAACAATGCGTCAAGAAATGAGAGTTTTTTTGGACTTCCCACTGAAAATCAATAGGCTGATCCGCACTATTGAACAGAAGGTCCATTTGTTATCGTATTTCGATCCAGTTTAGTTTCATTATTTAAATACACATTTAAAGATAATTCTGGTGCAAGCCAGAAGCTACCCTAGGTGTAGGCATCTTTTTTCTGATTTCAAGATACCGAAAGCGTGCGTTGAAATTTTTATCATTCGAATACATCACACATGTAAGCTTATTCTATTCAGATCATGTCATGCCAATTTATGCACAATAGTATGCGACACTATGTAGGTAGTATGGTAATATTGACAATACGGATGTGACACGAAAATCCTATGTTATTTTTTCCAGCTTTATTTTGCCGTTCTCAATATTCTTCACGAGTCACGGCAAATGATATTGAAGGAGAGAATGTTTTATTCAACAGAGAGGTCAAGTGAAACATGTAGGCGGTTAAAAATACAATATTGTAACGGAACATGTTTTAATTTTTGTGTTTCGATAAACGAAACAAAAACATATTATACAGTATAGCATATGCTCACGACTATATTCCCCGAGGGGGTAGTTAGAGATATTCTAAAACCTAAGAAAATCCACGTTTCACCAGTAGAATTGAAAGCATGCAGGGTTCCTCACGATGTTTTCCTTCACCGAAAAGCCAGTGGTGTTACAAATCGTACATAAGTTCCGAAAAACTCATTGGTACGAGTCGGCTTGGACGGGGATCGAACCATCGCCTCGGCCTCGGGGGGTTTACCACCACGGCTCCACATATTAATACATACCTAGAAAAAATCTCAATACAATATTCTAAAGCTTTGCAGACCAGCGCACTACTGACACAAAATCGGAAAAGTGCGGTATCTGCTACCGTAGTGTACCTTCTTCTTATTTCTTCTTTATTCTTCGTCTTATTCTTTATTCTGTGCCAGCACGCATAGTATGATAGAAAACTACCTCATCATGCGCTTTCGGAGAGCGAAAGCCGCGCTTACCGCGACATGTTTAGTGTGGAATAAAGTAGAGTCGCGCGCGAGTAGAGAAATCATACGAGACGTCCAGGAGTCTTATTCTGTGCTTGCCCGATTCCATCGGTATCAAATAGACATGTTGTTTTTTGACTTTTATACAGGGTGTTAGGAAAAGTATCATTTACCTTTAAACCACACACTGAGCAAACCAGTTTTAAGGATCTCCTTAAAAAAGTGTCAACTGTATACAGGGTGTTAGGAAAAGTATCATTGTAGTTTAGTATGGAACAGCAGATTTTTTTTG
Organism: Agonopterix heracliana; assembly: GCA_963693445.1. Lineage (NCBI taxonomy): Eukaryota > Metazoa > Arthropoda > Insecta > Lepidoptera > Depressariidae > Agonopterix > Agonopterix heracliana. The sequence continues at coordinate 3,024,742 of OY856312.1, read as the reverse complement.
CGCTGACTGGTTTGCTCAGTGTGTGGTTTAAAGGTAAATGATACTTTTCCTAACACCCTGTATAAAAGTCAAAAAACAACATGTCTATTTGATACCGATGGAATCGGGCGATGGATCATCTGATCGGACCATCGAACTGAACCAACATAATTCTCTATGGGACCAACATCGAAATCGCGAAAAAAATAAGCTTTCCTATACATTTGGCTCTGGTACGTTTGCAGTTTTGTAATTTGTATGGAACAGCCGATATTTCGGACCATGGATGATGATCGGAGGAACGCGATATCTTACTCTTATCTTATCTTATCTTAACTATTACAAAATCGTAAAATTGTTTGAGGAATATAAAAGTAGCGTTTCACTTCAACTATTGGCAAGTTTGTTTGTTTGTTCGCGCATCACGCAAAAACTACTGAACCGATTTTGATGAAACTTTTTTTTTTTATAGCTTGTGATCCCACTTAAAATCTGGTATATAATTTATGCGGAAGAAGTCGCGGGTTAACTCTAGTAACTTATAAATTTCCCAGTACAATCACGAATACATTTTCGATTTAGTATCTATCGATACAATATTAGGTAATAGTCCTTCAGCCCTGCTGATGCCTGCTATTACTAGATATTTTTCTCCGTTTATATCAAATATTCTTATATACATAAGTCATAACAGTTATAATTTACATTTTTACACTAAACGTCATTGAGATTCGACCCTATTAGGTAATATTAGAACTTTATTAGATCCAGTTTACAAATAAGCTAGCCAAGGACGAATATTCTATAAACATACTTCTTTAGAACCTTTGTTAAGACGTAATAGTAGGTGGAAATACCTCGGAGGCATCTTTTATTTTTCATTTTACGACTAGATTTATACCATTTACCGAAACTAAAGTCATACCTCAGTATTTTTGGATAGTTCATCTAGTGCAATCATCAACTGAATACACGATTGGAATTACTTCACTCGATAGAAAATCGTCACAAAGATGACGTATTTTCATGCATTTTTAAACATTTTTCTCGGTTTAGAAGAACTTAAAATAGTTTCCGATTGTTGGTATTTATACTCACATATTCACCATTAGTTTAACTAGTGCAATCATAAATAAAATCTAGAAAAAGTACTTTGGTTAGTTGTTTTTAATCGAAAATACGGCTCACGCACACACTTTTCGGAGCGCTCGGCAATCGCGTTTCTCATAGAAAATATTCGTCTGGACCTATGGCCCCTTAACGTCTCGAGGCGTATATTTTCAGCATCTAGAATCTAGGCAAATTTGCGAATGCTCTCTAGACAGCGTATTTTTTTTATTGGCTTCTCGGATTACTGCAAATGGCAATGTAATTGCGTGTTTAGTATTTCAAATTATCTAGACCAGCTGTGGATCTGAAAATAAGAATTTAAGATGTATGACTATTATTTCAGATTCTGCATTTGTGATCGACTAGGGAAGAGGTGGCGGGATGATCTGGATGCTTTCGACGGGAAGAGGATTAAAGGGGTAGGCTTTTGCCCAGCAGTGGGCCGATAATGCTAAATAAAAAAATAAAAAAGTGCCGCTCCCGATTTTGTACGTGGAGTCCACTGTGTGAACCTGTCACGAATGAGCGAAACGATTGTGATGAAATAAAAACTAAATACAGGGTCCTTCTTAATATGCTGACACTTTTTTAAGGAGATGATCAGACCATCAAACTGAACTACTTTCTATATGGGACCAACATCGAAATCGCGAAAAAAAAACAGCTGTCCCATACATTCGGGTTGAGTTATAGTTGGCAATTTTGTATGGGACATCTGATTTTTTTTTCGCGATTTCAATGTTGGTCCCATAAAAAAAGTTGTTCAGTTTGATGGTCTGATCATCTCCTTAAAAAAGTGTCAGCATATTAAGAAGGACCCTGTATTAATCCAAACTAAGCTTTTTGCTGTTTTTAAGTTCTGAAACTTGGTATTGAAATACCAAGAACCCTGAGAAAGGACAAAGGCATACAAGCTAGACTATAATTTATAATGTTTAAGCAAAGCTAAGGCCAACATTAAGTACATTTTGTTGAAATTTAAACTACTTTCATGCTTAAAGGCAAGTCTAGCGAGCTATTTACAAATTTGCTTTCTGTTGGAACTAAACGTAGCCTCGAGGCGTTTACTGAGTCGGTTACACACCAGCAGAACGTAGGAACAATATTCTTTGCTAGCTTTAGAAGGTACATAACTTTTGAACTCATTGGCATCATTTTAAACTAAAGCTCTACCCATAAAACTGAACAACTTTTACAAGGGGGAAAAAACAGGTAGGTAATTGGTAAAAAAAACTGCTGTTCCATACTGAACTGCAATGCCTACTTGACTTTTTTTTTGCAATGACAAGTTTGTTCCCATAGTAAAAGTTCAGTTTGATGGGTAGAGTGTTCGTTTTAAAGTATATCAATGAGTTAAATTTCACTCTGTACCTATACGAGTACAGAGCGTTCCGTTAATAGATGCATTACTTTAAACGCCAGCACCAACAGCATCCTGAACATGGTCTCCAGTAGATACTGTGACAGTAGCTTTATAAATCACTGGATCGGTCTACACTTAAGTGTTTGTATTAACATAGTCATTTAAGTGTGATACTAACAACATATGGATGTAATGTCTGAAATAAAGAATTTTTAATTTTTAATTTTTTTATTTTATTTATTAAAGAGGAGGATCAACTCATCAACCTGAACAACTTTCTGTACGGGACTAAGAAAGAAATCGCGAACTTCACTGTCTAGGTGGTGTGTTGTTTGTCGCCGTTGAACCTGGCTTACAAGAGTAGGTAACAGTGGTGGGAATGTGTGGTGGGCATAAATAAAAATTAAGAACAGTGGTTAAAAAAAAAATTATAAATATCTTGGAAATCGTCCCACAAATTATCTAGTCTCGGTGTCTCCGTGTCGGACGCTCGGCGGGGTAACAACTCTGTTTCGAACGTTCGTCGGTCTAACTCCTGAGGATGCTCCTTGGTGGAGCGAAACACGTGTAGAGTAGAAATTATTTGGTGGGCAGGTTGTATTGCATAACGTAATACAACTTTGTCTACTAGGTATTTAAAAGCGGAGGTCTCGACACAATCGTGTCATCTACCTGTTAATTATGGATTTCCGCAAAGTAACGCCTGTTTCAATAAATTATCTAGTCTCATTTAAAGTATCGGTGTAGGAAGAGTGTCGATGGCGTGAGAGCTATGGAAACTTAATCTTGGGGTCCGTGTTCGAATCTGCACGGACCACATGCCATGAACCTGAGTTTTTCTAACTTATGTACGTAATACCGACTGCTCTTAAACGGTGAAGGAAAACATCATGAGGAAACCTGCATACGCTGAAGAAGTAATTCCGATGCGTTTGTGAAGTCTACCAATCCGCAACGGGCACGCGTGGTGTACTGACGCCCATACACCCTCCCTGAGGGTAGGTCTGTGTACTGCAGTGGGACATTTATGTAGACTGTGATGATGATGATTTAAAGTACCAGAACCTAGCCTGGACTTTATAATATTATGTGAGTAGACAACGATTATAGAATACCATTTAAATCCCATGCATGCATGCATGGGCATGTATTGTACCCTCTGTCCATTATGTGGCGAGGGGCTCACCCCCGTCACACTGGACAGAATATCGGTACTACTTGTGAAACGGATGTTCTGAGGTTTCAGGATATCTCTGACTACCCCCTCGGGGAATATATTCGTGAGCATATGCTTATATAAATCCGAACCCAGTCTTTTTTACGAAAACTAAAAAGCTGTACTGGTTAATTATTTTAAACAGAAAAATCATTTCATCTCTAAAAGTTGGGATTCAAAATCAAAAGTAAAAATGACTATAGGTACTACTACATTCCAAATAAAGACGAAAAGATTTTCCGATTCCTGTATAGCTTTTTGGCCAATTCCGATTAGCAAATATGATTTATTTATGAGAATGATATACTATCCAATGTATCTTGGACATTACTAAATCTGTTCTAAGAATAAGTGAGAGGAAGTGTTTCAAATCTCTGTTTTAGTAATTCAAAATGGCCTTAAATTTTCGTTGCTATTTGGAATGGAGTATAGTAAATTGCAGTCAAAAAGAAGTACCTAGCAAAACGCAACCATGACAGATATTTAACGTCGAAAAATTTAACTTAACGTCGGAATTGGGCTATAATTACTACCGGTTGAACTGACGATCGTTTTGCATAAAATTGTGCTAATTATGAATGTATTTAAACGATTGAGTGGAACATAATGTACTGAGAAAGATAATGAGGTTCAAACACTAGATTCAAAAGGTGTCATAAGTAGAAAAACCCATCTTCCAACTTCTACAGGCTACAACCAATTTTCTATTTTGTTAGTTTTATTTTACCCTACACGTATTGTTAAGTTTAATTTTTCTACGGTATCTCTAAGATTTAGACCGAAATAACAGGCGCGTCTGCTACTCTTCTTTACATAGACGATAAATAAAAGATTTGGATTTTAGCGACTATCTTTTAAAAAAAAACAGTCAGGTAGGTGCGCATGAAAGAAATTTCTAGTTGTTTTTACTAGAATTTCGTAATATAGTATGTACATAAACCATACATTTTTGTAGACCTTACTAAAACATAAAGTTTGTGACCTCACTACATCAGAACACTCCGCAAATTGAGATTTATTAAACTTAAATTAAGTTAAGCTTAAACTCCAAACCTATGTAATACTTTAAACAAACTATTATTAAACTGAAATAATTTATGATGACCAACAGAAACTAACTAAGGTTTTCTAGTTACAAAACTAAATAAATCTTCACAATTCGCAATGACACGCGATGCGGCGTATCTATTATTGTATCCATACAATTAAAGTCCCTCCTGTCAAGCAATCTTCATTCTTATGATTTAACCAAAAGAATCACACCAAGGGTATTCCTGTGGAAAATGAACTGTTCATAAATAAAACACGCATCACGAATGCGTGTATAAAATATGCGCCTCCCATCATTTGGCGCCCCTTCCAGTCCTGTCTTAATGCCGCCCTGACAAATGGCGGGGCCAAATGAACGGGCATTAAACTGAAGTGTTACTATTTGCTGTTTTCTCGGTCCAGTGCTGATATCAAATGTAGGGTGAATTGATTTTGGCGTGTTTCGGAGAGTTCGGCAACTCTACACTATTGTACATTTTAGTAGGCGTGGCGTGGCGTGCGTCCATTACATGAGCGTTGCATGGATGACTGTGGATGCATGAACACCTTAACAGAAGTGTATCCTGCACTTCACATTGAAGCTATTTAAGAACAAGGCACCATAATGATGTTGTTTCAGGTTTTCCTGACTTACTATAAAAGATTTTTTGGTTATATGGTACCTATTACTGTAAATCCCAACAATTCCCCTCTCTGGAACGGATGTAAGAATATGACATAATTATTGCACATAATTATGCATTGGTATATTTGGTGGTTTAAAGTACCTACTAGTACATAAAATTGTTTTTTATTCTTATGAAAATTTTGTCGCGTGAATGTAGATCAACATAAAACCACATAAAACTGAACCTGGCTTCGCCTTAATATAGTCGCATGTAGGTAGTTGGAACACGATTGCCCCTTCTTCTTCTTATCAAGTGGGTTGCAAGCCCTGGTGTCAGAGTTTATTCAAACCGCCTTACGGCCTCTGACGTGGTGATTGCCCCCGGATATGCGTAGCTCCGTTTATCACAGACATTATCCGGGTTTGAATCCCGTAAGGGACAAATAGTTGTATGATGAATATGAATATTTGTACCCGAGTCATGGATGTTTGTATCTATATATGTATTCTATATCGTTGTCTAGGTTATCATAATACAAGTCCAGGCTAGATTCTGGAACTTTAAATGTGACTAGATAATTTGTGTGACATTGTCAAATATAAAAAAAAAAAAAAAAATAATATGATAATAATTGCTCAGAAAGCAGTTACTGCTAACTATGTGGTCCCCACAAGTGACGACGCAGTGCCTTCAACACCGAACAGGGCACAGTTCTGTGCTAAGGGCGCCCTGAAAGGGTACGGACCTCGGGAATGGGTGTTGTTGGGACTCCAACAACCTACCTACCCAAGTAGATAGCGCGGATCAGTAAGAACTAGTTTTTGAACTAACTAGTCCTCGTAAGCGATTTCTACTGGTTCTCTTTTCTATTGATAAAACAATCGAATGACTTCAACGTGAGTTCCAATGATAGCACATTTGACTCTTAACGTTCTGTGCCGCTGAGCGTGTAATACATTTTGGTATTTGGCACCAAGACGAGCCCACACGTTTATTTTTTTAAATAAATGATACTAAACCTGTGAAAAGTTGTTATTTATAATATTGTCTTTATTTTTGTTACCTGCAATTTAAATTGAAATGATTGGAAAATAGGTATACTATTATGGATTTCGCCATCAGAGTCAATCCCGGACGAGATAGAGATAGAGATAGAGACAATACCTTCAACGAAAGGTAGATGGAGCTGTCTCAAGAGATAGGGATAGGGGGAGGATAAATGGAGAGGCTTTTACTAATCAGTGGGATAAAATAAGAATAAGGAATAAGAATATAACTTCCGTGTAAGTACTACCTATGTGGACACACACACACTACACTGCGGACACTCCCTGCACCCCCACAGTTTCGACTTCGCCCCTCTCGGTGGCATAACTTAATACATAGAAAGTAGTGGGGCTGCGATAACATAGCCAAACTGAATCCGGCTCGATTCTGTATACATTGCTTCCTTTGATCGCTGCAATTTAAAAATAGAAATAATCAATGAGGAAATGTATGCTGATATCAGGCCCCACTAATTGCTAGTGAAAATTCTTAGTCAATGACTAATCCCCGAGTCCTTGATTGTTATCGACAGTGGAAATTTCAAATGTCGTAAGGGACAAACCCCTACTTTTGAGTAGAGCCAAAAAACAAAATTTTGGCAAAAAAACATCATAACTTCTTTATTTTCTTTCCTATTAAGGTGATTTACAGACAGATAGTTTTAAAATTACTTCATCTATAGAAGACTATTGATCAAACCTGGATTAGCACAATAGTTTAGAAGTTAGTGTCCCTTACACAATAGAATTTTTGAACAGATGTCCTTTACACAACCGAATTTTTGAAGAGATGTCCGTTACGACGTGGAAAAAATTTAGATTTACTTTAAATCTATTTTACGCCCTACCATACCCTACGCTTAATCATAATAATTTTGTTGTAACTGCCTACCAGTCTTGTCCACTCCTCTAATTGTATGTCGTATAGCTATTATAAAAAAATAAAAGGAAGTTACAATAAAAAATGTCGATCCAATACAAAGAGATTATTGCTATGTCAGAGACAAATTTCTGATCAGCAACTGTTCAGTTTAGTTTTGCTTGTCCTTAATCACTGTTTTTACCGGTATTTGACACGTTTTCATTATAAGTACCATTTATATAACCGAAACATTTTCTACAGGGTTCAACTTAATAATATTATGCTGACAGTTTTTTACAAGGATGATCAGATCTTCAAACTGAACATCTTTCTCTATGGGACCAATTTTCAAATCGCGAAACAAATATCAGCTGTCCCATACATTTGGCTCGAGTAGGTTTGCACTTTAGTATGAAACAGCTGATTTGATCCCATAGAGAAAGTTGCTCAGTTTGAAGGTCGGATAAACCCCTTAAAAAAGTGTCAGCATGATAAGAAGGACCCTATATGTTCGACGCCATTGTTGTTGTTACGGCCTACTGTACACCTATCTCCCTAGCTGCCCTGACCTAGCGGCGGTCAGAAAGGAAACTAAAAACTGACAAAACGGTGTTATTGATTATAAACATGTTACAGCCATGTTGTGCTATTTCGAATCAAATGAAAGATCGAATGAAGATCGATGAATTTCGTTCTCTGGGTAGTGGACTAGGTGGTGTAATTGGTTAGCACGTTTCCCCGGTTTGGAAGAGCGTGGGTTCAAGTCCCGTCCGAGACAAATTTTTCAATCTTTCATTTCATTTGACAAAACGGTGATTCATAACCCGCTAAATGACATTACGTCTAGCTTGTTATAGCCGTATTGAAGAACGCGAAGCGCTGATACAATGCAACTATCGTTCGATCAGCCGGCTAAATTTTGATCCGCCGTAATACGAAACGGCTCCTTTTAGACGGCTAGCTGTTATGTCTTCTTATACCTCTATTCCTCGAGGAAAACCTTCTGCTACGTCCTGGAGGGCGCATGACACAGGGCATAGGCTAAAATGCGATAGATATCGAGTGGTTTATGGTGGCCGTTACCTATGTAATGCAGCTAATAAGTTTTACAAACCAACTGCGAGATATATTCACGAGTCTAACCCTTCCCTGCTGAAAAGTCCTCAAAATGCTAGCCAAATTGCTCCTCGGGATGGCCAAAAGATTTTTTTTGTACCAAGTATGTACCTATTTACTCTTAGCGAAGATCAACTCACTTAGCTTTCATACGCTGCCCTTTCTCCCGAATGAAGCCATTGGCATCAACACCCCAATGGCCTCCCGTCTCAAAGGCGACTGGAACAAAATCATAAACCTACTCCAGGTTGGTAGTTCCACCCGCTAAAGAACAAACGAGACAACCGCCTTTTTGCCAAGATAATGACGCTTACCATCGATGCGGCTAAAACCAAGGGGCTCCAGGATACACAAAACGTCTACAGACATAAGCGCATGGCGAATTATGTAATTTAAGGCTTGATGAAGGATATACTTACATTCCAGCACAACGCTGACATCTTAATTTATGACAACACTTCTCTCCACCCAACACTACAAATATATTGGGACTAGCCTACCTTGCAATCTAGATGTAAGACTGTGGCAACTTTCAAAGAATCATTGTAGAGCAGCTTTCCCAAAATGAAGGAAGGGAGAGAGTACCTACAACCAAATAAGCGTATGACTCCGGCTCCATACTATCACTTTTTTAAGCGGGAAACATTAGCACCAACAGCGCTACTCACAAACAGTGACAAAGACAGTCTTGCCGCGATATCATCCCTGCTTGCACGGCCAAGTTTTCAGGGAGCTTAGCGTTAGGAGAAGAGGTTGCAGTTGCAGTTGCAGTGGTGATTATGGCAGAGTTGAAAGCTTTGGAATATCTGTGTACGCTCATTTATTTGGGAATTTCCACCTTGTTTTATACAAAACGGCGGTTCCTTATTCTTCTGTAAACCTCCGACTTCCGAGTAAACTGTTCATGTGGGTATCCCCACTACCTACGTGCGCCCAGCTTATTATGGGTTTGCGTTGCTTGGTGTGTCGCCGTGTGAACCGACGGTACTGAACAACTTTCTCTAAGAAACGTGTAGGAAAGTAGCAAAAAAAATTGGGGTTTTCACACAAATGTTCGATCAGCCGATTATCGAATATTTGTATGAAAAGTTTATTTTTGGAACTTTCCCTTCTTCCTTTGCGAAAGTTATTCAGTATCATGGGTACAATCACCCTTTAAATTAATGCACCGTGCATAACAATAAACAGTGAAGTTGTCTAAATAATGTTGCCGAACCATGGTGCATACGAAAGCTAGCTTTTTTAACAAAACATACTAAGCAAAAGGTAAATTGTTTTGTGTAATTTTATTGGAACCTGGAACCTTTAATTTGAATATTTATTATAAATTCTTTGATTATAGAACTTTTTAAATAGCTTTACAACATTTAATTTTAGAGTGAACTAGACTGGCAGGTTAGTTACACCAAAATAATTACGATTATTCTTAGGGTGTACAATATTTTTTATTACAATCACAATTTTTTTAACGTCGTAACGGACACGTGTTCCAAAATTATATGGTTTAGTGACCTAATCTTCTAAACTATTATCCTAAGCGAGATTCAATCAATAGTTTGCTATAGATAAAGAAATTCGAAAACAATTTGTCTAGAAATCATTACAATAGCAACAAAAATTTAAAAGTTATAACGTTTTTAGGCAATATTTTGTTTTTGGTTCTTCTGTAAAACATACAAGTTTATTGCCGAAGTGTAAGTGTACTACCGAAATATCGGGAATATAGATATCAAAAACGCGGTAAAACCCCCTTTTAAATGTTTAATTTTAGTTTAAATTAGAACCTTTGTCATGACTTTCTACAACAACTTTAAAATTATTTGTGAAAATAACGTCGTAAAGGACATACTGTATTCAAATTATTTGGGAACATAACGTCGTAGAGGACGTAATGTAAATAGCGTGTTGCTACTTAAGACAATATTTATTCAACATTTTAAAATATTTTACCAGAATTTTTGTTGTAAAGGACATAATGCAATAATTGTTGCTACTTACGACAATGTTTATCAAACATTTTAAATTACGCTTTCAGACATTAATGTCGTAAAGGACATAGGGTAATAATGTGTTGCTACTTACAACAATATTCATTCAAAGTTTGAACTATATTTTAAAATAATTTTATGTTGTAAAGGAATGTTATTTTTTAAATGTGGGTTACAACGTTTTAAGGCAGGTAATTATAAAGGCTTACGACGTTGCATAAAACTATATTACAGTTTGAACCTTAAATTTGACCTATACGACATAAATTTTTAATATTTTTGTCACTTACTACAAAATGATGGTCCTCGTATCTCCTTTATTTGAAGAGATATCAAAATTTGAAATACACAGATCGATAGAGGAAAAAATTCTGAGTTCAGTGGTATATTCAGTGGACTTACGACAAAATGTCCCTTACGACATTTGAAATTTCCACTGTCGTTATGTTTATGTGTTCCGGTTCAAAATTTTCCGTTGCCCAATTTACTGTCATTTTCATAGCAGGAGGGATCAAAATTGCTCCGGATAAGTATACATTTTATCCGGGAACTATTCCGCTAAAATAATGAGCAATTTTGTTCCCCCCTGCTATGAAAATGACAGTAAATAGGGCAACAGAAAGAACGGACAGCTTTGAACCATTTGTCATGGTGTAAACTTAAGCGCTTTCACAGCACGATGACGCATTGACGGAGCGGCAGACGTCAGTCCGTCATTTGTGAAGCAAGGAGTTGTATGAAACCGCATGTAGAAGCACACACGGTGCGTCAATCGTCACCGTGTGAGCTTTTACGTGCGGTTTCCCTTGCTTCACAAACGACGGACTGACGTTTGCCGCTCCGTCAATGCGTCATCGTTTGTGATCCCACTTATTGCATTAGGTAGGTACATTACTTAAGGGAGTACTTCAACAGACCATCAAACAGAACAACTTTCACTACGGGACCTTAAATCTCTCTATTATAGCGTATCAATTAACCAAATTGTGTGTAAAAGCTCATTATTTTTTTGCCATATTTCAATGTTGGTCTCATAATTAAAAGTTAAGTTTGATAATCTATAGTACCCCGAAGTATGTAACGAATTTATGTTCAAAAAGTGCTTATACAGGGTGAAATTGATATCATTAGCATCCTTTTCCACTAATAGTGAACCCATCAAACTGAACAACTGTTACTATGTAGGTAGCAAACCGATTGGATAAAAAAACAGCTGTTCCATACAAAACTGCAATGCCTCCTCGACTCAAATGCATGCAACAGCGTTTTTGTTTTGCTCCGATCAGTTCGCTCCCATAGAAGAAGTTGTTCAGTTTCGTGGATCGACTCTTAAGGCTAGGTTATCCCAGTGCAAGCGTCTCTTTCTTGCAAGCATAAGTTTACAATTAGCCATCCCGCTCCAATTGAAAGCAGGATCGCAAAAAAACGTGTTTTTCGTCAATATCTTTGCTCATGGGAGTTTCTAAGCTAAACATTCTTCTGAGTTCACTAGAAATATTTAATGTATTTAGTTAAGTACAAGAATAAAAAGTTAAATATCACCAGTTTAATCATAGTATTGAAAAAACATAACAAAAAGGGGTAACTTTGGGATGTTTTTCTATCTAGTAAACTTAATCTAATCGTGTAATTGAGAACAGTCGCCCATCCGTCCGATCCTTAAATAAGACATAATTTAATTTCAGACTTTAAAACACAGTTTAAAACACTTTCGTTCGTGTTCAAAAAACGGCCTCGACGGGATAACAGCGTCTTAATTTTAAAAGGATACTAATGATATCAATTTCACTCTGTATTCAAGAGTATACAGGGTGTACCCTGAATACACTTAATTCCATTCTGAAACCCTAATTAAGAGAGCCTTGCTACAACAGCACGCTTAAACAAATTGTAGCAAAGATTCTGACATCCCTAAATGCATTAAAGCCGTAAGTTTACGTTAATGTGAACAAAAGCATCTAAACAAGGTATCATGTTCACTATTGTGGTATAAAATAGTGACTTTTTGATAACATACCAAAATGGAGCACTAATTTTGCGGATAATAATAACAGTATTGTTTCTCTAGTAATGCGGGTTCCGACGGACTTAGAATTACTGAAAGAGATACACAACCTAGCAGTATTTTATTTACCAACGTAGTCTGGGGTATGGGTAGGCAGTAAATTCATGTTTAAGAATCGTCATAAAATCGTGATAATTTTTAAGCGATTTGAAAAGAAAGATGTTCTAATAAAAAAAAAACAATTGTTGTGTCGATCTACAGATAACATTTCTTAAACCTTATTTCTTTTACACCCGTAAGTTTTTATTAGATTGTCATATTTTTAAAACGTGTTTATAATTTTTTCTCCCCTCCGGACGGAAAGCGCCAATTTCCACCTCCGTCGAGGAAAAAATAGTATACTAACCTCGGACAGTAAATAAGAAAGCCTCAGATCACATGTTACATGAGATCAGAGGTCTTTCTTACTTTCCTGTCCTCGGTGTGTAATCTACTATATTTCTAGTAGGTACCGCTTATTGTTAAATTTCCTACACAAATAAATTAATAAAACTTAACTTATTAATTTTGAAAATAATGAGTTTGATTTTTTTGTGTATGATAATGATTATGATAGAACATTGTGTTATAACTTTTAACTGAGACTCCTCTTGTAAAATATGCTAATGGAACTTAAGATAGTTTTCCTGAAAAGGCTCAAAGCTCAGCTAAACGATTGTAAAACTTCAACCAAGAGAAACCAACCAGAGTTCCTTCCAGTCAACAACTAAATCTGTGAACCTTTTGTACCCTTTATGTTTGTGAATAAATTCAGTGGCCAGAACCCACGCAGAGCTTAGCATTCAATTTATTATAAATTCATATGCCTCTGGACCCTTTTGTCCGGGCCCTTCTACATTCTACCCGAGGACATTCTACTGAGAGTTTTAATCGGGTTAAGTCAATTGATTGTAAAGCATTTTTAACATGTTTTGGAAAAGTTGACGGAGTTTTTCCGTCGTAGATCGGATGAACAATTTTTGTATGTTGGTGTCATACGAGATGACTACGGGGTAACTTAAAACTGAGCTCCTTGAAATAATATTTTATTATTTAAGTTTATTTGTTTGCCCAGTTAACTAGTTTTCTAATGACCTACCTATTCATATTCCAGTGAAGAGGTCATAGTTAATTTGGGGAATATTATATTACCTAGGCTCCATAAAATAAGTCATTTCCCCGGTACCTAATAGGTATTTATTATTGCCTAAACATATGGGTGTAGACAATAGTTAACGGGATCTCACGTTAACAAGGCATCCAAACTAAAGGGTAAAATATTATTTGAAGGATCTCTAATTTACATAGTTTTAAACCTTCCTAAATAGTTTGACGACATAAAGTAACAGAATTTCAACAATGTTGGGGGCTTAAAAAGCTTTGGTAACGTAACTTAAAGACTAAAGTGTACTTAAGTCTAATCCTAAATTGAAAACATAATTTGTTGGGGCAGTTGATGAAGTGGGCTTCCGTTTCCGCCTTAATAAAGCTAGTTAAGGCTGTCCGCTGCGTTAGGCCGTGTTCAGACGACCCGCGCACGCCCCGCGACCGCCTCGCGCTTAGCCCGCGCTCAGCCCGCGGTCTAAAACAGCATTGCTTGCAATTTGAGTCTTATGACATGATAATAAATCTCGTATTGTATTTTGGGGGAGCACCCGCGCCCGCCCCGCACCAGCTGCGGGGCGGGCGCGGGGCGGGTGCGGTTGCTGCTTCCCCAAAAGCTCGCCTTTGTACATCATGATTTATTGAAATTTTTCATAATTATGTTGTTTGTGTACAATTCTAACTGTTGTAACTATTCGTTAAGCCAGGTCAGAGGCCTATTGGCGGCTTGAAAATTCTCTGACAGCAAGTTGACCACTAACTTGCCTCCACCAACACGCACTGGGCCGGCGTGGTGGAGTATGGCCCGCTCCCTCTCACCCTTGTTCGTGAGAGGAGGCCTTTGCCCTGTAGTGGGATGCTACAGGCTATAACTTAACTTACTGTGTACAATAAAGAATCTAAGAAACCTTTGAGCCACGATAATTTTGAAACTATAATATTTTAACGGAAATCTGACAAATTTAAAGCACAGATATTGGTTTCTAGATAGTGTCTAAAAAATTTGATTAACTTTAATTGGTAATATCCAAAATATAATCAAACTTCGTTTGTATGGAGCGCGCCAACGATAGTATCCCCTTCATATAGTGCTGTACCATTGTAATACAAACTTCCCATCCACCATCCATACCAGGTTATTTTAGGATTATTCAAGTTTGGCCTAAGCTACAGACATAATATTTCAAACATGTCCAAATTTGCAGCAATGCCAGTAAATAGCGATTTTGATTCAAACCCCAAACTATTCGTCCTTGTAAGGACCATTAAAATACAAATCCCACAGCCATTAGAGATTCAAACAGCGGTTAAGAGAGGGGGGCGGGGTGGGTACAATGATTGTAGTTTGTACTTGTGACTACGTTCTGACCACTAAGTACAGAAGGTCTGCCTATGTAAAGACACAATCGACGCTATCTATACATATATCTTGTTTATATTAGTCAGAAAGAGTTGAAAAAAACTACTAAGATTTACCTTATTGAATATAGATGACGCTACTGAGAAACGATTTCTATTATCATCTTAAAATTGTGGTCCATATCAATGTATTGATGGTTTTTCCAATATCTAGTTTATATATCAAAAGTGCTTGATAATGTACGGTAATAAATATTTGGTGACTTCCATGATTGTTTTGTGCACAAAAAAACACTTGAGCCCATCGACATAGAACTATGGACACAGGGTCTGGTACAAAATTCTCGATAAAAGTGTCCCGAACTAACCTTATAAAAAAGTAGGTATGCATAGATGTAAACAAACTGAAAACAATACAATTGAAATCGTATAAAGCTAGTCACAAGGGTTAATCTTGAGCCACTTAAAATAGTGAAGCTTCATTGTAAGCCGGGAAGCAGGCAACCAACACGCGTCCACTCAAAGACTGACTTGCGACGCCACTCCGAAAGTTAAGTTGTTATGACTTGAGAGATTTGACTACTATGCTATTTTAAGAAGAGTAGGTATAGTTTAGACATAGGCTGTACCTGGTTAGGTGGAGCGTGTTCTGAGATACAATGACACACGTCCACACGTGGACTCATAGATAGATCATTTCCACTAAAGAACACGTGCAAATGTGAGGCAGTCACGCACACAAGCACGAACAATGTGCCTAAAAAGAAATTTCCACAATACCTAGAGTCTCATAATTTGTTGGGGATGTAAATGGAAGCATCTGAGTGTCAACTGTAACTGTTAAATTAGCTGTATGTTCTCCAAAAAGGAAATAAATAACTTAGAATATTATGTTAGTTAAATTGCATCTCGAAAACTTCAGGCGGGCGTTCAGAGCAATGAATAGCCCAAATTAAGTTGCTTCAAATTTTGTGCACGTATTTCGTTTTATGCGCAATTTTTCTTAGCTTTAACATAGGTTTGTTATTTAGCTCGAACACTCGAGCTTACTTAGCTCGAACACCGAATAGATATCCTACCAGAAAAAGAGCTTTATACAAGCTTGCGGCGGGGCGGCGGGCGACCAGGACAGTGCACCTTTACATGCGCAGCAATGTGACCTTTCTTTCGTACGTAAACGTTCACGTATTACTGCGCAAGGGGTGTATCGAATGATACCGCCACGATCTTGCAAGAAGCTGTGTTTTCTGGTAGAATGTCTATTCGGTGGCTCGACTCGATTCGATTATTCGGGATGCTAACAGCCTCTTTTATTATATTAAGAAGTTTCTATAAATGGTCTTCGATGTAGGAGACTACTAAGTATCAATAGTCTTATCAACTAACAACTTTTATAAATGGTGTTGACCCTCTGTGCTCTTTATAATTTATGTTTGAAGGGACGGTTAGACCGATTCAACTAATGTGAATAAAGTTACGTTAATGGTGGACATTACTTATTTAATCGGCCGATATCGGTTAATCAGTCATTGATAGCTTTAGCGGAATGGTTTTGCATGATAGGATTTGACTGAATTTCATGTTAATACATTAAATTGTTTAGGTATTGGAATTGGCCTAGGCATTGATGCCTGGCCTAGCTTTTTCAGATCATTATCATCTTCGTCAGTTATTTATATTACAATGATTTGAACGGCCTCAAAAATAATAATAATAATAACCCCGCGGGGGCAGCTTGTGGCGAGCTGACGGTGAGTGGCGACACCGCGGACCCCTATCCAGGGGGACCATACAGACATGCGCTTACACACACACATACAGACAGTAACACACCCCCCTACCTCTGGCTTGCCTTCATTGGCCGTCCAGAGTGGAATCGCAAGAGCAAAGAACCTATGCTCCAGGTTGGAAGTGTATTGCACGTAATGGCGTAATAACGGGGAAACCCGCTCACGGGGGTAACCCCGCGATGGTGAAACCGGTGCCGCACCTCTCGACCACCTTTAGCCGCTCAATGGGATGTTGCCCCATTGTCGCACTTTGTGCGTGCGGCCGTTTTATGGGGCCCACTCGACGAGTTGGCGAGTCACCGCCTGCCCTATTTACAATTTTGAGACTAGTTGTCATGGCAGGCGTCCGTTAGTCTCCTCCCATAGCCCAGTATCCATCCATCCAACTTTCACCTCTATAGCCCAAGACCTTATTTTTCCATCACGGCCATAGCGCCGGACTCCAATAGTCTTTGCACCTGGCGGGGACCATCCCCGTGTGTAACATGTTGTGCGCTCGGAGATGGTATCCGCCATGTGTATCCCTTACATTTAGATTAACTTGTCTTTTGAACGGGCCCCTACATGTTGGCTTCGGCTCCATGCACGCCTTCCAAAGGTCCGGGACTTAATTGCCCGTGATTACGGATCGTAAGACACATAATAATAATAATAATAAGACTTTATTTTCTCTTCACAAAAAACATTACGATGACATGGGTGACAATAATAATTGTTAAGTAAGTACTTAAGTAATTTGTGAGAGACTGGTGGATGTGTTAGGTACATCCTGAAAGGAAGACCTGACCTGAAAAAGTAAGAGGATAGACGGTCTGAAATGCTAATTTGGTGAGCAGGTCACTTTTCCGACTGTTTACATATTTGTCCGATCCGCCCCACCCATACATCCCACCGACTAGAGTGCGAAAGAGACAACTGCACCTCGAACCGATTTTATCTACATAAAATCGACGAAAACAGCATTTCGTATTCCCCTGTTTTCTCCTCCAAAACTAAACCGATTTAAATAATTCTTTCAAGAACAATATGAAAAAGACTTTGGCCATGTCTGTACGTTTTGCTTTTTTTGTTTATATTCGTCAAATTTGTTTGCTGGATGTCTGAAAACGGGTGGTAAAATTGATCATTTTCGAAGGTCCCTAGTTCGTACAGTAATTAATTAATGCAAAAAAGCAAAACATAGGGACATAGCAGAGGCAACAGAATATATGATTAATTTTTTTTTGGTCTAGTGTCATTATCCAGGAAGAAAACAGGGGAATACGTTTGTATGGAAAAAACCGTACTCGCCTATCCTCTTAAAGATTCTCATTTTACGAATATCTCAACTTACCGAATTAAAGGTTTTTGTTTTGCTTTAATTTGGCTTTCAATAATCGGAAACAAATAGACAGAAAGAAAGACACACAGAGAGACAGACAGACAGATAGACCGATAGGATCCTTCTATCCATTTTTTTTCGCGATTTTGATGTGGGTCGTATAGATAGCATTTTTCAGATTTATGGTCTGGTCAACCTCTTAAAAAACCGACATCGTATTAAGTTGGACTGACTTATACAGGGTGTAATCTTAAATGCGTAACATTCATCTAAGGGGGTGCATTAGACTATAAATCTAAACAACATTCACTATTGCGCCACATCAAAACTGCGAAAAAATATCAGCTATTTTAAACGTCAATGGGTGCTCATCCAAAACGTATGAAACAGCTGATTATATTTTTTGCGATTTTAAAGTTAGTCCCAATGTAAATTTGGTCTGAAGCACCCTGTTCGATATGTGAGGCATTTATGTTTACACCATGTATTATGTAGTCTTTAGACGTACTGTGCTTGTAAGTCCCCTCTTTTTGCTCCGTAGGTAAAAATAACTTACACTGTCCATTCGCCACATTTATCATATTGCGTACATTCAAAGTTAGTAAGTAAAGTACCATAGCGACCGCTAAGTTCTAGATTCAATTTCCGTGCGGGCCATATTCTGGGAGCATTAACTGTCTAACTTTGTATTGGGGCAGGTCTGAAACGCTTCCTCTATAGTAAAGTTTGTTAGACTGCGAAGTAGAAATAGCCTTTGAATTTTAACTACGTGCTTTATTTACTGAGATACAGTGGGTATTTTGGAACTTACAGGTCTGTGATTTGTAAGCCACTAGTTGTATTGTGAAGGGGAACATAAGGAAACCTGCATATGCAAAAAAAGGATTTCTGATGCTTAGGTACGTCAAGACATGGTGCGATCTGAAATATGCAATTTTAATAATGTAGTCTATGCGCTACAGATTCTATGAAATTATTGAATAATAGGCTTATTGCGATAGTAGGCATCCCGCTATGGTATCAACAAACGAACAGCATTGGGCTCCCGCCCGTTAGTCCAATCATTTTAGGGTTTGACCCAAACAATAATTCATCAATCCCTGAAACTTTGTAGTGTGATAAAGTAAAGTATACAGATTACGGTTGACAAATAATCTAGGATTTATTTTTCTGGTCCTAGATTATTTGTCAACCATAATCGGTATACATTACTTTATCACACTGCAAAGTTTCAGCGATAGATGAATTATTGTTAGGGTGTCCATACAAGGAAACTCTAAAATGATTGGACTTAGTAGTGGACGCTTGCCTTTGCATCCTCACTATGAAGGTAAACCTGTGCAGTGAACATTTAAGAGTCTTATAATGAAAACTTATTATAAACCAGCAAATAACAGAAGAAAGTTGATGGATGTAAAACATTATTACAAACAGTTGACTTTTACCACCAACCCTCACTTTCATAAGAGAGAAGATACCGTACCATTTTAATGCACGTATATAGTATTCTATATAGTTAGGTACTTATACAGTTTTTAAATCCATGAGAAAAATTCATTACAAGACATGATTCAAAGACTCCACAAACACCTGAACGTTCTAAAAAACTTTTAACTTTTAAAATGGAACGAAACCTAAAGTGCAAAGCGTAATGACCGTTCCAGCAATACGTTTTTAATTACAAGAAAAACTTCACATAGAATAAAAACTAAAAAGCTGGAAATAAAAACCTTACGTTGAATAAACATTTAAGTATGAAAAAAACGAAAGCTGCCATTAAGTTAGAAACAGGCCTATGGTAATGTTTTTAGTACAAACCTTTGAACAGGAAAGTAAATTAAAAACTCCGCAAAGTAAAGAAATGCCTTGAAATGAGTTTCTAATGAATGGAACGCATTACTTTATGTGAATGAAGAGTAGGTAGACGTGCTAACATTTTAAATACGTTTCAGTATAAAGAGCGTGTTTTATGAAAAAAACTGTTACCTAGGTAGGTACAGGTAGTCAGTAGGTTGGCAGTAGTCGTTACATAAAAACCACGTCAGAGGCCGTAAGGCGGTTTGAATAAACTCTGACACCAGGGCTTGCGCTCTCTCGATAAGAAGAACAGGTAGTAATTTTCGTCAAAATCTCTGATTAAACCACGTGGCTACTATACAGTTAGACCCAAAAATGAGCACCTACTAGGCTACTAATAAAAGTAGTAGACTGAAACTTGCTGAAACTCTGAAATTTAAACCTAGGTAGATTTAAAATAATAATAATAAAAGCAGTCGGACACAAAAAAGGCTGACTAGCGAAAAATATTCAAATACAAGGTGCTACAAAACTACAAATAAACATTTAAGGGGGTGGTTTAGACCGTCAAACTCAACAACTTTCACTATGGGACCAATATCGAAATCGCGAAAAAAATAATTTATGTTCTATACTCTACAAATCTACTAGAGCTAAAATATGTATGGGATTTAAAATTATTTTTTTCGCGATTTCGATGTTGGTCCCATAGAAAAAGTTGTTCAGTTTGACGGTCTAAACAACCCCCTTATGAGTTTCAAAAATTTATTGTTACTTATGAAACACCCTGTATAACTCTAACAACATCAACAAAACACCCTAGTAAGGGGGTGCTTCAGCCCATGAAACTGAACAACTTTCACTATGGAGCCAAATTCGAAATCGAAAAAAAAACCTGCTGTCTCATACAAAACTGCTGTACCAACTCGACTAAAATGTATGGGACAGCCTCGGTACGGACCTGAAAAAAAGACGGACGTAATGTGACACTAAAAAGATGTGAAGCATGCAAGGTCCTACATTTTCGTTTGTTCTACAAGGTACCTACACTCACACAGATGCACTAGCTCTCTCGCAGGTCCTACAACCCGTCACCATTATGTACCGCGTGACAGCACGCACACAAAAGAAATGGGTGCTTCACTCGTGATTTGACGAGATTACGTCCGTCTTTTTTTCAGGTTCAGGTTTTTGGGGACAGCAGATTTTTTTTCGCGATTTTGAAGTTGGATCCATAGTGAAGGTTGTTCAGTTGATGGTCTGAAGCAACCCCTTAAGTATTACTAGGGTGTTTTGTTACACCCTGTATAGTTTAACCAACAAAAATAAAATAAAGTCATTTCATAAATTTATTATTATACTAAGTAAGTAAGTAAGTAAGTAGTTAAGTAGCGGGGAGCGACTGGATGAGGAAGGCCGAGGACAGAGTTTTGTGGCGCGCCTTGGGAGAGGCCTATGTCCAGCAGTGGACGATGATAGGCTGATGATGATGATGATTAATATTATACTGGTGAGCATTTGCCTCCCCTCTTCTCCGCCATTACTCCGTATGCAACGCGAACTCAAGCCAACCATCTTCTCTTGGGTCTTTCTCGCTTTGGCACCCATCTTGTGGAACCCATTCTCTGGCCATATTGGCCTACCACTCCGGATGCATTCGGTTGATATGTGCCGCCCATTATTTTAGCATCAATTTACCACTAACTTGGCGGTGAACGAAAACATCGTGAGGAAACCTCATATAAAAACTTATACCTGCCATCTTATTTAGTTAACAATCTTCTTTCCTAAAGCTTGCATAAAGTTTCCCCCTCATACGATAATATAATTCAATAATAAATAATCAGACGACGTCAACTATCAAGACTGCCAAATAAAATAATGACCCGAAAACTTGTAACTTAGGCAAACACATAAATTGTTTCCAGAGGACCATCCTTTAGCCGGAACAAACTGATAACTTTTCCTACACTACCGCCGTAATCTTTATTACACTGAAAAAAGGTTCAAGTTCCATTGTCAGCTCTGAAATCTTTAGTCCTGACCAAATGGTTACAGCTCTACTTTTTCTCTTACAAAAGTGTTTATTGTCATGTAGTAAAGTTAGATTTTGTGTAATTTAGTGTTATTTTAGTTGGTTGTTCGTGTAACCATCTCGTAAGGAAAGACAAGATAATTTATTGTAGGTCCGTAACCGCCTTTTTCGCACCCTTTTTGACTGTTTGTTTTAGAGAGTATATTCCCTTTAGTTTGTTTTTTTGTGAATCTCTCTGAATGATATATGGGATAATGTTACTGTTTAAGGAAGTTTATTTTATGCTTTTCTTGCCCTTGTAATTAATTTGTAAAATTTTTTACTTTACTCCGTTTCCAGGGAAAAAAATTTAAGGTTTAAATGAAAAAAAAAACTATCTCGATAGAGATTAGTTCCTAAATTGTTTTTGAAAAATTTAATTGAACTTAGTTGGTTAGTATTGAAAATATAACCAGACTTCATTAGTATGGAGCGCGCTCCGAATTATATCCTATTAGGAGGATAGGCGGATTGAAATGCTAATTTGGAGAATAGGTCACTTTTCCGACTATTTATATATTTGTCCGATTTGCCCCATACTACACCTCACCGACTAGAGTGCGAAAGACAACTGCAGCTCGAACCAATTTTGAACAAAAAAAATTCAACATTAAATCGAAGAAAACAGCATTTTGTAGTCCCCTGTTTCTTCCTCCAAAACTAAACCGATTTTAATAATATGAGAAAGACTGGCTTCTGTGTGTTTTGCTTTTTTTGGTTATATTCGTCAAATTTGTTTGCTGGATGTCTGAAAACGGGTGGTAAAATTGGTAATTTTCGAATGTGCCTAGTTAATACTGTAATTAATTAATGCAAAAAAAACAAAACATAGGGACATAGCAGAGGCAACATAGATTGTATGGTAAAAAAGGTTTTGCTCTAGTCTCATTATCCAGGGAGGAAACAGGGCAATACGTTTGTATGGAAAAAAACAGTAAGTACTCGCCTATCTTCTTAGATGGTTATAATCAAACGTCGTTTGTATTGGAACGCCATAGAGGGCATATCCCCTTAAGCTTGCAATCGTAGCAAGGTTTACTCTAGTCTTCGTACCTTTTAAGTTAATTTAAAAATCTTAAAACAGTAATCAAGTTTTATTTAAGTTTTACCCGTGTTCCCTGTGAAACTGTAGTGAACTTAGGAAGTGAAAACTTTAAGTTGTATCAAGTTGGTGGACTCCTGGATTACGTTGGAGCACTATGATTAAGTATTCTGAACTGTGGGGACCTAGTTACCAGTTAGCGTAGTTACTTTAGGTTTTTGACATAAATAGATTTAACTGCAACGTACAGCACTATATTAAACTTAAAATTGTAGAGGTAAATGAGAAAATGGACGATCAGGAATGTGGTTTTATTTTGGAAATTTTCATATTTCTCCTGTATCTGGATCGTGATCCAAGATCTGGTAATATCGAGCGTGTAGGTAGTTATCATGATTCGTGATACAAACCAGCGTCCATAATATTACTATATGCAGCGTGATATATCGCTATCGCGCCTTATCACTCTTTCTATTTGCGTGCGAACGAGCGAGATAAAAGGTAGTAACCACGCATCATAATACGGCCGTTGAAGTAGCTTTTTCGGGTTCTGTACCCAAAGGGTGAAAATGGGACCCTATTACTAAGCCTAAGTCGTCCGTCCGTCCGTCCGTCCTACCAATAGGTAGGAATAAAATAAAGGGCCCTAAATATAGGGCTGTAAATTTTGAACTGTAATAGCTACATAGTTAAAATTTTCACAGAATATGCGTTATTACGGCGGATTTGCTAAAAAAATTCAAAAAGTTAAAAATTAAGGGGGGTTCTCACAAGAAACTAGTTTTAATCGACGTTTTTTCTTCTCGCTCTATCGTAAAAACGGTAATACATACAACCGTCAAACTTGGTGTGATTATAGAACAAACTCTAAAATATAACAAAAAATAATAATTTATGGCCAAGTGCGAGTCGGTCTCGCGCTAATGGTCCCGGCAAAAAAAAGTTTTTTTTGTATGTTAATATGTTGTGTTGTGTCATGTAGTAGTGTGGTACGGAAACCTCGGTGCGCGAGTATCCCGACTCGCACTTGACCGGTTTTATTTTGAATCTCACACATTCTATCTGGTAAACAATGCATCAACAACAACAACAGGTTAACACAATTTTTGAGAGTTACGCGGTTATTAACCCGTTACCCGTTATAATGATTAACTTTAGCTTAATGCATCATTAGTATACGAATTTGAAAGAGCGAGTTTCAAAAATAGCACATCTGACAATAGGTTTCTTATGATATGAAAAGAACATTCAAAGAAAATAAGCTCACTCCTATGTCCTACTGGAGTAGGCAGAGACAATAGACACAATAGTTTGCTATGTTCCTACATAGAATCTATAAACACCTGAAGCTACATCCGTCCACGAACGATGAATGCCTACAGAAACATTACTATACTTTTGGGCTTCAATGCAGTCGGTTTAAAAACTACTAACGGTCACATTTTTATGTTAAGGTCCATTAATAAATCTAGACTGAACTTGCAAATTAAACGGCAAAAGTCACGATTTCAAGTCACGGATAAAACATGGGCGAGGGACGCTACCGTCCTGGACACTGGAACTGGGCCAGATTCTACTTATTTAGGGTTCTGTAGTCCAAATGTGCGAAGAAACTACATATAAACGCAAAACATGAAAACTTTGATAGGAATGCAATGCTGGAGTAGTGTAATAAAAGACTGATAGTGGTGAAGCTCAGCGATGCTAGACGGTCTATGCTTGTGCGGTGTGCGGAGGACGGTTGTATACGTGGGCGTACCCTAGTTGAATTCGCTTTGAAGGTATGCGAGTAGGCAGAGGGGCCGGGTCGCGCTGTCACGATCTCTGAGCTTCACCACTAAGAATTTTTGTTACACTGTGTCAGTGGTGAGTTCATGTGTGTATGTATGTGGGTAATATTTTGGCAAAAAAAACATCGAATGGTTGCCTCTTGTATTGCCTAATTTTAATGACCGTTTGCTTGCATTTCTGCCAATGTCCGGTGGATTTCTGGGAATATTTTAGTCTCAAGGATTGTGTTATATTATGCGAGCAATCAAAATATGGTAGAGGCTCTTGGCAAGCCTAAAAACAATATGGTGGAGCCCTCGGCAAGCCAAAAAACAACTCATCGATTCGACCGCCTGCAAACCAAGTAAGTCTGTTGCTATTCGATGAAATTAAAACCAGCAACCGTGGGGCTAACTACAATAATTGCGCTTTATTTGGTTTTGTAAACATTGTGTAATTAATAAGAAATAAAATTAAAGAAATACGATTCTGGGTTAGATGAGGTTACAAAGCGCTATGTCAAAAAAACAATTTCGGGAAAATAAAAAAATCTATATAGAAACCTTAGTAACAGTTATGCAAGTCGCACTTGGCTAGTTTTTAAAATTCCGCTACTTCGTCTCATTGGTTTATAATTCAATAGCCCTGCACGTGGGGAAGAGGCTAAAGTTATTTTTTTAATTGGCAAATTGCATGATGGGTTATTCGATTAAGGTTGCAACACAACAGTTTGTCGAAAAAAAAATTGAAATAAGAACGTTATAATTATTAATTATTTATGTATATCTACCTACCTATTAGTTAACAATGATTTTTTGTTTGTTTGTTTTTTTTTTATTGCATAGGCTCCGAAACTATTGGACCGATCTGAATAATTCTTTCACCGTTAGAATGCTACATCATCCGTGATTAACACAGGATAAAAAACGGAAATGTGTGTCGGGAAGATTATAAGGCAGTACGAAGTTCGCCGCGTTCAGCTAGTTATCTTATAAATAGGTATATGAATAAATGAAATGTATTACTGCACTATAGTAAACAATGCATTTCAAGACCTATTGCCGTATAGTCTTGCGGGCCGTACCTATACCATTAGGATTTAGGGTAATTCCCGACTATTCTGGAATCGTCACTTGCTACGGACGGATGAGGGCATAGATTGACTGGCTCTTCTTGGAAATACCAAAATTGAATAAAGCCAACAAACTTAAAATTTGGCACGTCTTTTTCTCTTACTATGCTTGGAAGGGCCTTGCTGCAAAAAAAAAAGAAATTAGACATCTAGAAGTGTAAAAATTGACGAAGAAAATCGATAGGGATTCCGTTGTGTAGCACGATGCATCTAGTATAACCTCGTCTTAACAATAGTCATAGTGGGGATTCCTTTAGGAATGAATTGGCTTAACGCCAACTGCCGGCAGCAATTAGCCCTTGCACTTTACAACGCTGCAGTCGCATACCTAATTGTGAAACTGAGAAAAACGTTCTGATCTGAGCTTTCATTTGAGTTTTGTTGCCGATTTCTATCTATGTTGAAGTTGGTTTCATTCTATACAGTTCAGTGATCTCTTGTGAAGAACTGTTGAGTCGTACTTAACTGGAAAGTGAGATGTATTTGCTTTGCTTTAAATTTAAACGAAAGAAGATTGTTGACACAACATAAAACGGTCGTCAATGGCAAGATCAATGTCCTCTGGCGGGATAAGACCACACTACCCACCCTCGGAAAGCCTTCCCCAGGAGATGAAGTACCAATGCCGATTTGGACGTCTTCGGAGTAAGGAAAACCTGTGCAGATGGGGTTTCATGGACAAATCACACCTCAGGAATGAATGCGGTGTTACTCCTCAGACTATGGCCCATCTCATATTGCCCTTTCTGCCCGGAAACTTGGACGCGAATGGAGCTTATGGACGCGGCAGTGCTATCCGTGTGGCAAAAGACTGGGGTTCACAAAAATAAAATGATGCGCCAACGACTCGATAGAACAAGAACAATGGGTAAGAAGAGTTTTTCCGAATTTCAAATATTACAGAAATCGATTTGCATGTCTTGCTTTCATTCTTCTTCTTATCGTGTCGACTTCAAATTTTGAACAAAGTCGCTAAATAGTACCTTGCCAGAAGTGAGCAACCGATACTGCACCGTCGCTAGCGGTCATGAGCTCCTCCTGCGTACAGGTGTTAGGGCACGCAGGGCACGATGTGAGATGGGCCATCGTTTGTGGAACTCCACACAAGCAACTCACATTTTGCGCATCCGAGAATCCCCACCTGAACATGTTGTCCTTACTGCGACCGACCTGGGTTCGAAGTCGGTTTAACGACTTCCAGGTCGCCCAAGGCAAGTCATGTCCAGGCGGGAGGCTCTCAGACGGCGGCACAAATGGAGTTGGGAGGGACACTTTTTGTCGCCAAAGAGTACACCTCGCTTGCGCTGGGCCAGTATTTAGTGGATCGACACACTTCATAAAGCTGCGTCGGCTTGGCAACCTTTGCGGCGCAGGAATGAAGCCGTGCATGGGATGTCGTGAGTCGTCCATCATTTTGGCTCTCTCTGAGGAACCTGCCACAGCCCTGCGGACATCTGGGGGCGCTATGCCAGCCAGTGGATAGAGCAACTGTACCGGAGTCGGTTTCAAGCAACCAGTTATAATCCGGCACGTTTCATTTAGTGCCGTATCCACCAGCTTGGCGTGGGCAGATCGGCCCCACACCGGGCACGCGTATTCTCCGACAGAAAACGCGAGCGCTAGTCCAGACGTCCTCAAGACCCGCGGTGAAGCTCCCCACTTGGTAGTAGTAAGGCGCTGTAAGATGTTATTGCGAGAGTGTATCTTCTTTTTGATATTTTCACAGTTCTTGCGAAAAGTGAGCGACCTGTCTAGAGTGATTCCCAGGTACTTAGGGAAACTGTTGTGAGCAATCGGCACCCCTTGCCACGTGATGTTCAGTTTACGTCCCGCTTGTCTATTGCGAAGGTGAAAAGCGCAAGATTCCGTTTTTGACGGGTTAGGCTTGAGAGAGTTTTCCTCGTAGTAGTTACTCAAAGAATTGAGTGCCACGGTGAGGTCAGCCTCAACTTCGGCAAAGTTAGTGTGTTGCGAAGTTAATGCAAGGTCGTCTGCATAAAGAAAGCGGGACGTATGTGGGCTCGATGGTTGGTCGTTGGTGTAGATGTTAAAGAGGAGCGGGGCTAGAACGCTACCTTGCGGCAGACCGTTCTTTTGGGCTCTCCAACGACTTTGGTCTGAGAGAAGGTTGACTTGAAAGCGACGATTGTGGAGAAGTTCACGGAGTACCATGACGAAGCTGTGATCTCCGGTCATAGTTTCCACTTTCCACACTTTGCTTTCATTTATAAACTTATTTTATTGATTATTTTTTATTGGAATTATCGCAAGTTTATGTACCTACCTACTGTTAGCATCAAAAGTATCTAAGCATGTTAAGTGTTCATAAATATCTGAACAACTTTACGATAGCAAACCTTATTTCAACTCACAAAGAAATCAAATTAATTTATCTGTCATGTTATTATTTGTTAAGTTGAAAACAAATGGTATCCAGTAGGAAATAGGGTTTATTTTCGTGTAATTGTTCAGATGTTTTTGAACGCCGGAGATGGTTAGATACTTTTGATGCTGACTGTACCTATATTGTGTGATTCTCAATACTCAATATTTATTGCTTTCCATAATTATAGCATTCTGTGTCGCAAAACGCAAGACTGTATTTACACCTTTCAAGTTATTATTATCAATCAGCTTTTGGTACAATGAGTAGGTATAATCGTGGTAAATAATAAAACATATTATTTCATTCCAACAAAGAAAACGTCCCATCCAAAGTAATCACGTACAAAATAAAGTACTACCTACCTAACAACATTTGTCTCTGAAATTACAAACAAAGAACGCATTAAAATCACAATCTTTCTCATCTTTTGTGACGTTTTTTCCTTTTTCTTCTCTTTCTTTTTTGATGGCTACTGAGATAAACAGTTCATCTTTTCTAATTAAGGTAATTATACTGATTGTCTGAATTCAACGAAAACGTCGCTGAAGTTTAAGTTTAATTAATTTTAACTCTTTTACTCACCACAGGAAGTGAACATTATATTTTATAATTGACACTCGTGTCTCCGCATCACATTCCCAAACCACGATAATCTATTACTCTCTAATATACTGATTACTTACGAATAATTCGTAGCTCATTCCTAATCCTGTCCATTCTAGTTACACCACACATCCATGTCAACATTCGCATCTCAGCTGCATGCAGTCATTTCTCATCCGTTCCTTTTGTGGCCCAACACTCTGATCTGTACATAAAGATAGGTCTTATTATCGTCTTATATGTTTTCCCCTTTAATTTGATGGGGATTCGGGAGTCCCAGATCGTACCCCTAACCTGCTGCCTCTTCATCCAACCTGAGTTGATTCGGTGCTACAATTCCTAACAATAGAAAATAACCAACGAACTTACTAAGACTGGTCTTATTTAAAACCCGTAACAAAGTCGGGGGGCAGAGCTAGTATTGAATAAAGTTAGTAGAAACGTTTTTTGCAAATATTATACAATATAAGCTGATTGTACCATAATAATTTTATAAATTAGCAATCAACCTTTATTTCATTCAAAAAGAAAACAAACAAACAAACGTACAAATTCTACGCAAATTTGACGTGATTATGCAAAATTTTGAATAAACACCGACAAAACAGATTGCAACGATGACGGCATAATGAAACAAAGAGAAATTTAGATTCACGATATAATTTGATTTGGTTTGCCGTACACGTAGAGGCAGACGGGAATGTATTCAAATTCCTCATTTTGTTATTAAATAATCAATCGGTATGGGATAAAGAAATCTGATTAAGTATTTACATGAAGATAAATAATTGCCTGAGACGATTTTTTTTTTTTGTTCTTTATTATTTATACAGGGTCCTTCTTAATATGCTGACACTTTTAAAGGGGATGATCGGACCATCAAACTCGAAAAAAAAAACCGCCGTCCCTTACCTAAGTCGAGTCGGTATGTTATGTACTGCATTTATACAGCAATTTTTTTTCACAATTTCGATGTTGGCTCTCTCTAATGAAAGTTGTTCAGTCTGATGGTCTGAAGCACCCGCTTAAGTATTTCTAGAGTGTTTTGTTACACCCTGTATATGAAGACGGAGAAAATCGTTATATTTAGCAAATAAGTATTATTTTGTTGTGACAGATTGTTAGAAAGCAGAAAAAGCTTGTACAAAGGTGGCGGCTCCCTAATTTAAATTTACGATCATGCAATTATTTCAGTATGCTTGACAGGTGACTGTTACAAAAATAAGAAAGCCTGAATAAAGAATGGGTTTTTAATTATAACATTTAATTTTGCAGGCACATTACATTCACTGATTAATTAAAAAGCTAACATTTAACCTTAAAAAGGTTAAAAGAATTAAAAATGTTGTTTAAAGACAGAGATATTACAAATATCTGTAAAATTTAATTATTATTAGTAATAGAGTATAATTCATAGATGGGGATGGACCTCCTTAGCATTGGTTTGTAACCATCTAAGAGAAGGATAAACTCCGAAATCGAACCCGGTACTGGAGTTTACGTTTGACACAGGTACGGTGCCACTGGAAATATGCGGCGAACTCCTGATTCTGAACTGACTCCACAGGTAGTTCCTTTGAATACAGTCAGTGAGGTCGAGAGGTCTTAAATGCGTCCCAGGCGATGCTGTGTCTGCGGAGAGGTCACTTCAACCACTTACTACGCGGAAAATAACACGGAGAGTGGCAGTTTACCAGTTATAAAGCCTGGTTACCTAAAGAAGGACGTCCTGGCTTAAAAACCTATGTGAATGGTTTGATGTAAACACCACCTCAGTACTGCAATCACTGTTCAGGGCTGCAGTCTCCATGGTCCGATAGCCATAATGATAGCCACGCTCCGATAGGAGATGGCACCTACCATACCTGGCAGAGACACGTGACAAAAGGCATAATGTTGTCACAGTCCCACCTTCATCCACCGGCGTAGTACAGGCTGTGAACGTGGATGCGGCTCTCGTATAGGACTGTACAGCCATAAGAGAATAGCTGCTTCTCCAAAAATACTGCTTAAATCGTTTGAAATAGGATACGAGTACATACTGAAAATTTTAAATCACATGACGCACAGTATATTAGACAGACCGTCGGCGGTCTGCGGTCAGGAGTCAATGCTTTGAATGCGAATTAAAAAATTCCATATGTTTACCATAAATGTCTATAGGAAATAGATATTTAAATTCAATGAAAATAGGTAGCGGGGTCCGGCCAGGACAAATATTTTTATGAAGGAGTAGGACCTATGTGAATTTTTTTATAGTAGATTACACATCGAGGGCAGGAAAGTAAGAAAAGTCCCAGATCTCATGGAATCTGAGGCTTTCTTATTTACTGCCCGAGGTTAGTATACTATTTTTCTCCTCGACAGAGGTGGAAAGCGGAATCTACGTTTAGTGCAGCGGGACGAAAATTTACGCTTTCCGTCCCGACGGGAGAAAAACTACATAAAAATCTCAAATAAAGGCATGGAATTATATCAAACTCTAGTCTAATCAGTATTTTTTTTGACACTATATCTACTCGCAGGCTACTCGCATCTCGCATCTAACTGTCATCTCCGTTCCGTAAAAATCCTAGGTAAAAAAATTGAACAGAATGCGCGCTTCCACAATTTCAACTGAGACCGCCTTTACAATATGAAGCCGTAAACCATTAGGTCGATCTAACCTTCAATCGACGAGACGGGCTTCTTTTTAGGGTTCCGTGGTCAAACAAGGAACCCTTACACTTTCGTCAATTCTGTCTGTATGCCCCGCATCGATTAGTCGCTCATTTTTGCACCTATTGGATCGAAATTTGCCAGAAGACACAAAACAGTAACCCGAAAACAGAAGAAGAAATTAGTACATTACACACCGAGGACAGGAAAGTCAGAAATGTCTCAGATCTCATGTAATTGTTGTCCGAGCCGTAGCCGAGGTCAACAAACATGTGATCTGAGGCTTTCTTATTTGCTGTCCGAGGTTTGTATACTATTTTTCTCCTCGACGGAGGTGGAAAGCGACAACTGCATTTAGCGCAGCGGGATGAAAATTGACGCTTTCCGTCCAGAGGAGAGAACATGTTTTAAACCCCTCCCTTAAAACGACAAGGGAGTTGGAAAAAAACATTTTTTTTTCTAATAAATCGAGTAAGGTGTCGTTACTTAGTTACCTAGTCTTTAAAATAAAAATGAAACAAAACACTGGTACAAACCAAGTCGTTAGAATGTTTGGCTTCTATCTCAAGACATACAATAAAATGTTCTCAAAGTCAAAAAATAGGGCATGCCTCTAATTTATGAAATACTGGCGCGGCGTGTAAAATCTGACACTTTTCTTCAATAAAGCTATTACTTTCAATTACAATTATAATTAATATTGTAGTACACCCAGTCTGCGAAAAAAATTATTAAAAACCCGTAATACAAATGTAAAATTTGTTTTTGTTGCTATTTAAGTAAGTAGGTAATTTAGGATAGAGAGTGTTTGGTTGACTGGTGTCCGCATCAGTCAGTATCCTGAGCGAACCCTATCATGGGAAAGTCAGTCACGCTCTTGGCCAAATATTTCAAAATTGTAAAGCACCATCACACTCTACACTCAAGCGATAACAGGAAAAGGCAACGGAAAAAATAAGCGGCCATATATCCGGCGCTCTTGCCCTTTTTTAGTTCATCAAAAATGCAAAACTTCATGAAAATGTATGCAGTTTGGTGTGTTGGGAGAAATTCGTCGCCTCCACGGAAAAATTGAGAGCGTTTGTGATGCAGATGAAGGGAAACTGTTACTTGTGTTACATAGTTTAGTTATTGACTTTTAAATTAGTTCTAATGGCATTTCTGTGCCAGTGTGAAAGCTTTAAGTGAAACACTTTAAATTTTTAGGTCGAAGTGTTAAAATTATTTTTATTTTTGTTTATGGTACAACGTCTGAATTTTCTAAGTACGACAGATAGAAACACTGGGACACCATAATTTATTACTTTAGTGTCCATCCGTCACTGGACAGAGTTTCGGTACTACAGCTGGTGAAACGTGGATGTTCTGAGGTTTCAGAATGTCTCTGACTACCCACTCGGGGAATATAGTCATGAGCATTAGTATAGGTATGTTTGAAAAGAAAAAGAGAGAAGTTATAATGTTTTTGATAAATAATATAAAAAAAAATAAACATGAAATATCTTTTTTTGAGACTTTTTAGGATACGAAAAGAGGGTATCAAAAGACAACAATTTCGTAATTCCAAAAAGTTAAATATCCAAACCAATGATTTTAAATACTTTGTTAACGATGTTTCTTGTTATTAGATTCTGACCATGGCTGTAATACCTATATAGTCCAACTTCCTTTAAATCTGACATACATATACAAGTATTAATTAAGTTCATTTGTAACCTTAGGTACAAACTAACAAGAACTATAAACACAGATGAAGCAGATTTGTATGAGAATCTAGAATGTCTTTTTTTTCAAATTTTGTTCCGATATCTAAATTATGTTCAGTTATCTATTTCGTTAAATGTAAAGTCGTTAGTTTGTTAAGGTCCTCTTATCCGAGTGCAAGCGTCTCTTTCTTGCAAGCATAAGTTGGCAATTAGCCATCCCGCTCCAATTGAAAGCAGGATCGCCAAAAAACGTGTTTTTCATCAATATCTTTGCTCATGGGTGTTTCTAAGCTCCAAATTCTACGAATTTCACTAGAAATATTTAATGTTTTTAGTTAAGTACAAGAATAAAAAGTTAATTATCAGCAGTTTAATCATAGTAATGAAAAAACATAATAAAAAGGGATAACTTTGGTTTTTTTTCTATCGAGTAAACTTAATCTAATCATGTTATTGAGAACCATCACCTATCCGCCAGATCCTTAAATAAGACAATATTTCATTTCAGACTTTAAAACACTGTTTAAAACACTTTCGTTCGTGTTCAAAAAACGGCCTCTACCGGATAATAGCGTCTTAAGTGTACAAATAAGGTCAAAAAATGCATTTACGCAAATTTTAGAACTTTTAGATAAAATCTCGGCATCCTTTCTCGTTACGATTTAGTAATCAAAAATGCAAATCTCTGTTAAAATTATGCTGATTCTGCAGGTCCACTTTTTCGTCGACTAAACTGATTTTTATTCGAAGCCCAGTTGAAATTTTCATAGAGCCAGCTCAAACTTTTAATTTGGAAAAATGTGTGATGTTTTGTGAACCTTTTTTTTTAATTATACTAAAAATTTACATGTCTTTAATTTTCTACGTCTACTACACTGTATTTATCTTTATGCCCGTGTTTTTGTGGGAGTCCCCTAAACTAACACGTAGGTATGTTAGTTACAGGATGATTTTAAGTAAATAGAAAATTAGAAAAAGTTGTCTTTTAAGCGCAGCATCCTTGACTTAAATCTAATCGACCGGGTCTGAAATGATATCATTCACTCCAGACCTCAATGATAGACGTTGCTACCACACCGCTGCCTTACCACTGCCAATCTAAATTGGGATTCTGCCGCATGCCAGATGACCTGTGGGCCGAAACTACTACCAACTGGTCACTGCCTCTGATAGTATCGGTCTCCCGTTCCATGGAACATAGAAGGGTATGAACAAGAGAGTGCATTATGTGTTAAGCGCGTTTGCTTATGCACTTCAAAATATCCTGCGTACCTGAAATTCTGTAAAGAATAGAATTCTACGTAGCGTAGTCCGTAGTTGAAATCGACTAGGAATCTATTTTTACTTCTTTCGTCTCATCTACACTATTTATGTTTTATTATTTTTATAAATAATAAAAGAAAGTTATCACTTATAAACGATAAAGGAATTTCGATATTTGCAAAATACTCTATACTGTTAGAACCCAGTTCATAAATTCACAAAAAATCGTTTTCTTCTTTAAGAAAACACTCTTATCTCAACTCGAAACTTGTAAAAGAAAATCGGGAAAAAATATCTCTCACGGAAACTTATTCAATCGTTTCAGAAACATTGTTTGCGCGTAACTTTTGCCTTGGCGTGTCGAAACAATAAATTTCGGAGCTACACGTTCACAAATGTGGAGAAAATAAAAAAACTGCGTTAGATTGTAAACTTTGTTTTGTTTCGCGTAAATCAAGCCAAGTTGGGGAATCGTAAAACGCACGCCATCTTTGAAATTGTGTTGGACAAGATTTTGCTTGTGTCTTTGCTTGTGATTAAAATCTTTTCTGAAAGACGTTTTCTACTGGGCCTATTCTTGCCCTAATTATCTTCATCACCAGACCTCATCCACCCGCTGCAGGGCATAAGCCTCCCCCTAATTCTGCCATATATTTCGGTCTTGCACCAATGGCATCCAGAGTTTCGTTTACCTCTGGTCTGTTGAGACGCGGATCTGTTCCAGACATAGATAAAAGATTTTCTATTTTGTTTGGATTTGCGACAGACGACTGGTTATTATTATCAACGCTCGTCGCCGTTATTATTTTCTTTGCATACAAGCATCTATACCGGCTTCTACCCTGCAACCTACGCAAGCTCTCGTCCAAAGTTTGTACGTATATGATGCTCAGGGCTGTAATGCCGGACATAAAACAGAGATTTCATTACCAACATATCGCGCCCGATTCGGCATACTTCGCTTGCTTTGATCGCTAGACTTTAAAATAGAGAGAACAGATCAGGCAATGTATTCCGAAATGGGGCCCGATCAACTGCAAGTGTAATCGCTGCTTTAGAGATATTCTTGTCCAGTCTTCTATACAGGGTGTTACATAAGTAAGAATAAATTTTTAAAACTCTTAAGGGGGTTGTTTAGACCGTCAAACTGAACAACTTTCTCCATGGGACCAACATCGAAATAGCGAAAAAAAATGGGATATAATACATGTTTTAGCTCGAGTCGATTTGTAGAGTACAGAACATTATTTTTTTCGCGATTTCGATATTGGTCCCATAGTGAAAGTTGTTGAGTTTGATGGTCTAAACCACCCCCTAAAATGTTTATTTGTATTTTTGTAACATCTTGTATAAACAGGTCTGAATTAATTTCTAGAACCTCGATTGATACACAATTTTTATGACAATGTCCAATATGACGAAGCCTGTTGTGGATGTGAGTGATGAATTCCCATAGATATTACCTTTGATGAAGCCTGTCGTGGATACGCACTTTGTATTTTTATGAAATAAATAGTTCCTAGATTGATTATAAATATTATCTACATTCAATCATGGCCAACATAATCTAGAACATTCAATACATACATTTTCAAACATTTGGTTTTCCAGGAGCCTAAATTAAGCAAACACTTAAATGGATTAAAACACATAACCGCATTGTTTCCGTCAAAAGTTGAAAGAGGTCAAAACAAAATGAAACACATTAAATATAACGAGGTTTTTCATCTCAACAAAAACGTTAACCAGACAAAGCGGAGTAAACTTTTCACACGTTTTTAAAAATGTAGAGGTGTAGAAATGAAAAGTAGTCGTACGGTAGAAGGCCTCGTTAGTATCTGACAGGTTGTTCCAGAGCGCGATGTTACGTTGCGTCGCCCACACGTTACACTGTAGTGTAAAACTGTACGGTGTTAAATATACCGACATTCTTTTTCAATAATCTACAACATTGTATTGTCATATACCAATAAATAAATAAATAAATAAAATAATTATTTAACTAGCGGCGCCTGCGACTTCGTACGCGCGGACCACTGACATAAAAACTCTTATTCTGTTATCTGAATAAACCGAGTGCGATGAAATAAATGTTAATACAAACTAAGCTAACTAACTGTGCATAAACAAAAAGACAATATGATAAATCAAAAATGTTCTCAAATCAATACATTACGTATCCTTAAAAAATCTGTTGTTTCATACTAAAGTGCAATGCCCACTCGACTCAAATGTATGAAACAGCTGTTAATTTTTTACGATTTCAGATTTACTCCCATAGTAAAAGTTTTTTTTTCGTAAAAGTTGTTCAGCTTGATGGTCTGAAACATCCCTGAAAATTTAGCTAAACATTTTAATATAATCGTTCCACTGCAGGCAACAGACCTATCCTCCAAGGAGGCTGTGTGACGTGCGATAGTCTACGACGCATGCCTGCACTCGTAGTATGCTGCACGTGATACGGCTGTATCACGTCTTTTATCTCGTTCGTTCGCACGCAAATAGAAAGAGAGCTAAGGTGTGATAGCTTTGTGATAGCGCTGTATCACTGCTAGCTATGCTGATGTGGATTGGTACCCAGTGGTACCACAGATTATTTAATAGTGAGAGACTCTCTCAAAAAAGTTTGAAATATTTTACGTCAAATAATTTCGTAGAAAATATACCTTGCGACGGACATTCATCCGAAGTGATTCCATAAATTATCCAATTTGATACGTAACAACATTAACATTCGCATCTGTGTGACAGGCGGCCCGTACCGAGGCAAACGCGCACCAAGATAATTTGATTACGTATGCATTAAGTGCATTTCCATTTCCCCATGGAGCGGGATCTGAGATCTCTTTTAAATCCAGCAATGTAACTCTAAATGATGCTACGACTGTTCGAGATCTAAAACGTGTTGAATTGAAAACTACTGCTTAATTTTTAACTGAATTTGCTTAGAAATTTTAGTTTTATAACGAACAGTGTTTAATTTATTCGTGTGGGTTTTGGCTTATATAATACACTACACCAGTTCTTTATTTGTATGGGAAAAGGTTTCTTTTGCAGCACTTTTGTGTATGATAGGCTAGCAGTTAATACTACAGGGTGTTAGGGTTGGGATAAACAGTTGCATTACTTTAAGGGGTGATTCTACCCATGATAATGAACAACTTTCCCTCAGAAACCTACAGAAACTAGCAGAAAAATTTTGCTCTTTCCACACATAATGCAATCAGCTGATCTAACATTGTACGAAAAGGCTCATTTTTTATTTGAGAATTTTCCTTCTGTTCCTTTGGAAGAGTCGTTCAGTATCATGAGTACAATCAACGATTAAATTAATGAAACTGTCTACCTACCCTAACACCCTGTATATTTTTCTGTCATAAAAACTGCACACTTAAAAAGTAGAATATCTATCTATATGTACTCTAGTAGGTATCTATTACAATCAATGTAGGCACCTATAAAAGTTAAACACAGGGTGTAAACCTAAATGCGTTTACGACCATCAAACTAAACAACTTTAACCAAAATGGAAATCGATCGAATCAATGTTGGTTCCATAGTGAAAGTTGTTCAGTTTCGTGGTCTAAGTTTGTGTATTGCACTTTTCGCTATATGGGACCAACATTTAAATCGCAAAAAAGAAGATGTGCTATTCCATAAATAAATTTATTACCTACAGACACTCTGGTGCCGTTCTGGATAAAGAGCAAAACATCTACAGGATGTATCAAAACACCTTAAGGGGTTACTTCAGACCATAAAAACTAACAAACTTTCACTAGAGCCAACATTGAAATGGCAAACAAAATCTGACGTTTCATACAAAGCAGTACTGACTCGATTCAAATGTGTGGGACAGCGGTTTTTTTTGCGTTTTCAATGTTGGCTCCATAGTGAAAGTTGTTCAGTTTGATGGTTTGAACGCCCTTAAGTATTACCAATGGTGTTTTGTGACACTCTGTATAGAAACAAGACCAAACTCATAAATTATTACGCAAAACGTTTGGATGTACCTTATGGTTGTTTAAAGCGGAAATTATTATAATAAATAGTATCCGTGAGCAGTGAAGACAGTTGGCTTACTGTCGGCCAACATGCAACGGTGTCATTTCTATTGGGCTGTTATTACGTGACCGAGAGATAAACAAAAACAATTTAAACACGGTGAAAGAAATAATTAAAACTGCCTACTAAATAGACTTGATGGATAACATACAAACATAACCATTGATTAACAATATACAGGGTGTAAGCCAGCCCTCCGCAAACTGAAACGGTGAACTGAGACCATCAAACTGAACAACTTTCACTATGGAGCCTACCTCAGGAAACGCGAAAAAAAATCAGCTCTCCCATACATTTGAGTCGGGTAGGTAGTTACAACAGTTTTGTATGGGACAGCTGATATTTTTTCGCGTTTCCTGAGGTAGGCTCCATAGTGAAAGTTGTTCAGTTTGATAGTCTGAGTTCACCGTTTCAGTTTGGTGGAGGGCTGTCCCTTACACCCTGTATACTGTAACTATAGCTTTTGCCCGCGAATTCGTCCTCGTGAAATTTGAATATCGAAAAATCCTTTCTTAGTGCACACCCACACCACACAGAATCGAGAGAAAAAAATCAGCATTTCCATACAAAACTGCAGTACCGACTCGATTTAAATGTGTGGGAGTAATATCTATATCGGTTTCGAAGTTGTCTCCATAGTGAAGAAAGATGTTCAGTTTGATGGTCTGAAGCACCACCTTAAGTATTAATAGGGTATTTTGTTACACCCTATATCAAGAAGAAGACACGCGATGGTCAAAGGGCATTCTTTCGCTAACAAAAACGCTTCAAATGATTCGTCGCCTCGTCACAGAATAGGTAATAGTATTCAGGGTGTTAGGAAAAGTACCATTAGGGTTGAACTACACATGGCCGCACGCGATCGCCCTTTTCCGTCGCTCCATCCTTTTCGGTCACTCAGGAACGTCATTTGCTAGAGCATTATAAGATAGACGGAACGCGATCGCGTGCGATCGCACGCGGCAGGCTATCGCGTTTCGTCTATCTTATATGCTCTAGCAAATGACGTTCCTGAGTGACCTAACCGTTCCTTAACCTTTAAACCACATACTCTACCCATCAAACTGAACAACTTTTACTATGGGAGGAAACCTGTCAGCGCTAAAAAAGTCAGCTGTCCCATACTGAACTGCAATACCTACTCGACGCAATCGTATAGGAGCGCAGATTTTTTTTGCTCTGATCGTGTTGCTCCCATAGTAAAAGTTGTTCAATTTGAGAGTCTGTGGTTTAAAGGTTAATGGTTATTCCTTACACCCTGTATAGTTAACCTCGTAATGGAACCCTCGTATTGCAACGGAGCGGGTTTACAACCACTTAAAATAAAAATTACAAGTATATTTTTGATACGTTTAGCTTTTTAGCAATCTCTACCTTCAGATTCAGACGGTAAAAAACATTTGAATAACAATATCTACACACATAAGCATAAATGTAGTTTTAATAACATCAAACGCAGACTATTCTGAAGGGTGTCTGCAAAAGACATGGTACATACCTACCTACTCAATTATTTAACTAGTATAATAAAAAAAACTCGACTATCACACATAGATTAAACCAAAATGGATAAGCGTATCTTCAATGCGTCAAAATACGCAACAAAAAAATTTGCCCAGGGTGAAACTTAACGCACATGATATTATAGTAGACTACTTATATCTTAAGATGTAACCAAAGAGAGAGAGCGTTCGTCCGTTTTCAGAGTTTCGGTACTACTTGTATATGTCTTGTATTGTCATATATCAATAAAATAAAATAAATAAATACTTGTGAAATGTGGATGTTCTGAGATTTCCGAATATCTCTGATTACCCCCTCTGGTAATATAGTCGTGAGCATATGCTATGCTATGTAAACAAAGCCTTAAATTTTTGATTCATCATCAGCCTATATACGTCCCACTGCAGGGCACAGGCCTACCCTCTAGGAGGATGTTTGGGCGTTAGTCCACCACGCGTGCCCGTGCGCGTGGTAGACTACACATACGCATCAGAATTTCTTCTTTTGCCCTTCTTTTCTTATAATTTTTGTTTATTAACAAATAAAACTTTAATGCCGAAACTGCATTTTCAGTCCTAAAGTTCTTATAAACCGAAATTGTGTCACTTAACACTCAGTGGCAGCAACCCTTATTAAAGTAATTCCTCCATTAAATCTCTTGCTAGCTTTTACTACGTTAACCAGACAAAAAGTGACAGCAAGAGATTTAATGAAGTATCAACTTTTATGAGCGTTTCTGCAACAGAGTCTAAATTTGTCAGTTTAAAGCTAGTAGCTTCAAAGAAAAGCAAAACTCAAACATGAGAGCGTCTTCCTTGTATATTTTCATCTAAGCCCGTACAATAAAAAATGGTTTTTCTTTGAAAATTTCTTTCACATTATCTATTTTTCTAACGCTGTCTGGGACCTAAGTATTACGTTTGAGTAATGGCATTCGGCTGTCGGCTACAGGTTAGGTTTCTCAGATATTTTCAAGACTCTATTTTCTACATTGGATGCCCTCAGGCGTTCTACTACGTAGATAGGTGCCCTATGGACTTCTAATAAAAGGTGAGTTTATTCTTCAAGACGTTATTAAAGGAATCGACAGGTAATGCAGGCTTTGTAGTTATTTAAAAAATTGTATTATTAATTTAAAGATACAGGTAATGTTCGTTTTATGAGTATTATGTACTTAGATTTATTAATTTTGACATTTATATTTTTTTTGTCTTTATGTATATTTTATTTGTGTATTTTTGGGATTTTATACATCATATGTTTATGTAATAAATACACATAATGTATGTATTTATTTGGAATTTCTGGACGCGTTTTAAAGTTCACAATAAAAGTATTATCTATAGGATAGTAAGAATCTTACTTTATACTCTACCTAAGGAACTTTAAGATTTTGATTGCTTTTTGTCTTTTGTGTAGTGCAAGTGATTGGCGACACTTAGGGTTGAACCTCATCATTTAACCGTTTCTGTCACTCAGGAACGTCATTTGCTAGGGCATAATAAGATAGACGGAACGCGATCGCGCGCGACAGCACGGCAGCGTGCTATCGCGTTCCGTCTATCTTATTATGCCCTAGCAAATGACGTTCCTGAGTGACAGAAACGGTTCGGATTATATAATGCGGTGCTGTGTGATGTAGTTCAACCCTTACCTACCTACGTCAAGTTATAATCTCTTTAATCGCGACATACCTACGTATAGTTTATAAAGTTTAGCTTGTTACCTGTGACATCTCCCACATACGTACATCTTTATTATTTATTATTTTATTATTTATTTATTGATATATGACAATACAAGGTTAGTAAATTAACAAATAAGGTAAGTAAGTATGGTAAGTCTCTGTCGCTCTTATTACATTCTGCTGGCATATAACCTATCCTGTCTGTAAATATTTATGTTTTAATTTAGAAGACATGTCCTTAAGAAAATACTTACAAGTAAGTACGTAAATCGCACAGGGAACGGGACCGAAAGTCGATTTGTGTGTCGCTTGCCGTGAGAATAGCAGCCCATTCGTTAATTTCTGAACATTTATCGTGTACCCGCTTGTTGGCGTGACCTCGACGATTTAGCTAAGCAGCAGTCCTATGTAACTAGTTAAATTGTTTTTACAATTTTTATATTGCAATAAAACATATTAATGGGGTAAGACGTAGAACAAATATGTCGCGTTCTGGGTTTCTTTTGGTTGTTCTTAACTAATAAAACTTCAATATTGTTAAATAAAACCGGTCAAATACCAACCAAAATACATCTTTGACTTCATATTATGTAGGTCCACACGCACTGAAAAAAATAATTTGTTAAATATAGGTAGCCAAACTTTAGTGACTTCCAAACAGTTTTGTATAACATAAACAAACGTTTTAGTTATATTATAAATAAGAACACTTTTACTTTAACGTCAATTGCGGCATTAAACTATATTTACCAAATATCCACCGTTTCTCTACCTTTCTCTTTCAAGTCGGGCAAAAATATTGTAATGTTTTAAAGGTACTTATAGTTTTTTTCATGTGGCCGTATTTGAGATCTATTAGGTATTTATACCATTTAGTGTTCTTTTGAGATTCTGACTATAAAATACCGACCCAACATCATCATCAGCTTCATATTAACCGAAGAGTGAATGCAAAACACACCAAGTTCCGTTTAGTCTTCGCATCGCCTCCACGCTTGCTAGAGCACGTTCCTTGTCTCTGGGATATACACATTGGATCCTTTATGCGGTGTTACCTCATGACAACGTCTTCACAAATCCTGAAACAAATACATTTTATGATCTAATAGTGGAAACGATAAAAAAATAAATTGTATGTCATTAAGAGGATTGTGAGGCTAGTACCTAGCAGTCTCCATAAAAAAAAGAAAACATTTTTACCCCCCTGAAATCTTAAAGAAACACTAGTTCGAAGGTTTCGATTTCAGTTTAAAGTCATTAAATTTTTTTGTGAAATATTTTTTTTAACCTGTTTTATCCGACTGCTGGGCAAAGGTCTCCCCAAAACTCTTCCACATCTCTCTGTTAGGTGCTACATCCCGCCACTTATTGCAGTAGGCATCCAGCTCGTCTCGCCACCTTTTCCGGGGTCTGCCTCAACCTCGGCTCCCGTCGTGAGGCACCCATTGGGTAACGATTAATGCCCACCGCTCAGTGTGCATTCTGCATACATGCCCAGCCCAGTTCCACTTCAGTTTTGACTGACTGACTTTTCCCCTACGTCTGCTATTTGAGTTTTAGAGCGCAGTATTGTGCTCCGGATGCGGTCTGTCCGTTTTACACCTAGTATACTGCACTCCATAGCTCTCTGACAGACTTGCAGTTTGGACTTTTGAACCTTCGTTAATGACGTTCGTAATGACGACCTTCGTTTAGGGTGATTGGGGATCTACCTCCTAGCGGTCCACCCCGGGCAACGGCATCACAAGCTACCAAGTTTGTGGTGGCGGATGAACGATCCCCCACAGCGGTGTGGTAGACTCCGCAAGGAGCCGCCTGGCTCGCGACCACCCTCCGGCTGGAGTCTGGCGCCAAGCAGCTTGCTGCATTCCGTCAGTGTGCAGGAGTGTCAGTGCACTTCTGGGTAAGCTCGCTACATCTTCGACCCCATCATTGTCCTGAGGACTAGATTCAAGGTCAAGAGCAAACCCATCAATAATAAAAAAGAAAGACCAAGTAGCACCATCACTTAGGACCATAAATTATTTCTTACTGAGCTATCATTGAAATGCTCTCAATCAAAACTATACTAAAATTTAAATACAAAAAAATAAAATGATGAAGTCTCGGGCAACAGTAAGTAGTAAATAATCATTGAATTACGATTTTTGTATGACGACAAATAGCATCACTCATCATCATTCTCTTGCCCATTTCCCATTATTTGGGGTCGGCGCAATATGTCATCCTCTTCCATTCATCTCGCTTGGCCGTCGTTTCAGCACTCACTCCTTTCTTACAAATAGCATCACTATCATCTTAAAATTATAATATTAATTTTCGAAGTGTACACATTACAAAAATATCCAACCTCAATGTAAGGATGCGCCGGAACTAATTCCTTGAGGAATGGAAGCGATGCGGCCGCGGGGTGCGGACGAGAGGGGCGGGGTCGGCACAGTACGGGACTCAGAACTTCTTTAGGTACCTCTGAATCCCGGAGAGTAAAACGAAG
This sequence comes from Agonopterix heracliana, assembly GCA_963693445.1. Lineage (NCBI taxonomy): Eukaryota > Metazoa > Arthropoda > Insecta > Lepidoptera > Depressariidae > Agonopterix > Agonopterix heracliana. Next base: position 2,980,606 of record OY856312.1, on the reverse strand, counting down.
TCACTTAGCGAGAATCTCTTTACCTTTGTCGCGGACATTTCGTAGCCATGGTGACTCATTGGACGTGGATGCCAAGGTAGAATAAGATTTGAGAATGTTTTCGGAGAAAATGTGTATAAGATTTTAATAAAAGAGGAAATGCGGGTGCCACTTTCTCCATACAAACGTATTCCCCTGTTTCCTCCCTGGAGAATCACTTCAATAGAGCAAAGCAATTTTTACAATTGTAAATTGTAATCTACATTACTACTGTCATGTCCCTATGTTTTGTTTTCCTCTTAAATCTGTATTTGTATTTCATTTTATCTGGAACACAGGGCAATTTTATTCGACGACCAGTTGGTGTAATGATTACCACGCCGGACTGCCAAACCAGAGGACCGGGTTCATTCATGGATTAACATGTTTGAGTTTTACAAAATGCAGGGCCAATCTCAAGAAAAAGTCGATTCATATACCTACTAATAAAAAATGTTGGCCGTCACAGGACGCCCGGCAGATGTGAAACTTCTCTCGATGTTTTGGATCTTTTGAATCGATTGGATTCGATTGATTTCGATGAATTTGGAACGCTCCCGACTTAAATTTCGAACTTCCGTAAAGGTTTCGGGTCAGAATTTAAGAAGTTCCACTTCAAATTTGTTGTGACGTGATGCGTGAATAAGATGAGGGCCCCCTAGATTCGCACCACATAGAACACAAAGGGCACCTCGCTGAATACAATCGTCTTACGCAAACAGTGCCCATTTGAACGCAGCCCGTCCGTTATGCACCCGGTTTATTTCAGTGCACTGAATGCTGTGTAAATTTGTTTTGATCTTTGACTACTTATATGTGGACTAGTTACGCCTGTAATTCTACTAACAATCATTTCTGCCACTTTTTGCGGGGGGCGAGGTAACATGAAATCTGCAACTTTGGATTTTATTCCCCATAACTTTAGATTCTAATTTTGAATGTTTAAAATCATGAAAAGTAGTCTTGTGTAAACCCCAAACGTTCTAAGTTCTATGTTATTGTTTCGCAAATATAGGCTGTCTCGTTTAGTGATAAGGTATAAAATTGAATGTAAATGCACATTATCAATTGTTCTTCTTCTTATCTTGTGGGCAAGCCCTGGTGTCAGAGTTTTTCAATCAAAAGTGAGCGAGTTTTTATCAATTGTTCTTATAACGTGGCAGAGGGGAAATGCTACCGCAAGGCTAGTCCTTATAATAAATAGTCAAAGGTTTTGATGTAACTATCTTACTTATTTGTCTACATGGGATCCTAGCTAATTACCTAATGCCGGAAATATATTTAGCATTTTTGTTTGTTTGTCGGTCATGATTTAGCAGATTCAACATAACAAAATCTATTATTTTATTTATTTCAGAAACATAAATAATCGGAATCATAAATAATCATAGTATTAATCAGCAAAGGTGAGGTTCGGAGTACCTACTCAAAAACCCGGCAGGCATTTGTACGTTTGTACGTTTGTTTGTTTGTATTTGTTTGCTTGATGTATAGGGATGTGAATGAGGCGGAAGAGGTACCTTGTGAAAATCGTTATAAGTGGGACGTCCCTAAGTCACTGCTTACCCCAATGGGAAAGAGGCGTGACGTTATAGATAGATAGATAGGTCAATAATCATACAGTGTGAATGAAATAAAAAAATATAATTTCAACTTTTGTACAAACGTTCGATCAGCGGATGCATTTATGTATCGCAAGTACTTAAATTAATAGTAAATTTTTGTAGGACCTACAAAAGTCTTGGATATAGTTGTTCAGTATCATGAGCACAAACAAATTTTTGGACTTTCCATACCAAAAACCATCAGTAGATGGGTTGTTTGTATGAAAAAGTGAAAAAAAAATCGTCGAATTTCTTTTTGTTTATTTGGGAAAGTTGATCAGTAGCATAGGTACAATTACACCTTCATCATCATCAGCCTATATACGTCCCACTGCAGGGCACAGGCCTACCCTCTAGGAGGGTGTTTGGGCGTTAGTCCACCACGCGAGCCCAATGTGGATTGGTAGATATATGCATCAGAATTTCATATTCTGGATATGCAGGTTTCCTCACGATGTTTTCCTTCACCGTTTGAGAGCAGTCGGTAATACGTACATAAGTTAGAAAAACCCATTGGTACGTGGCATGTTGTCCGTGCGGATTGGAACCCGGACCTCATGATTGAGAGTCTATAACTCTCCGCAACGCGCCACCGAGCTCTTATTACACCTTAAAGTAATGCAACCCTAAAATCCTGTACGACTTGTAAACTAGTTTACAAAAAGAAGCTACAAACCTATTTGGCCGAATTCTTAAGAAAACATTATGCGAAAATTGTCGAATAACAACGAAACCAGAATGTTCCGGAAGCTTGCACTGAACAAGTACTTATACTATAGTAAACTACATAACCCAGCTTGACAAAAGCTTTTACCATCTTAAACTTCACACTTCTTCCTAACTAAAACAAGTTGATTAACAAAAGAATTTAATGCACCGTTTTACCCATTAGCTCTTCTAGAAATAGTTTAGCGAGTCACTATAAGTTAAATCAAAGTTTAAATTGTGCTAAATAGTTGGAAGTAAAGCGACGTGCCTTTGCAAATTATCAATTTGTTGACTATTCACCTTTACATTGTTGGGTTGAATTTATGGAGAGAGTGTTGTAAAAACATTTGAATTTTAATGAAACTGTTTTATTGTGATGACGAAGTGGAGCTTTGATGTTCCAAATTATTTGAATAGAAACCAGAAGTTTTTGTTGGTTATTTAAGTTTGGAGAAGGGAAAAGAGTGATCCATAAGAAAAAAAATACATAAATAATCATTTAAATTAATCAATCAATCACATGTGCCGCAAAGATATAGTAAGGAAATGCAAAAAGCATAAAATAATGTGGTAATTTATCACTAGAAAAACGGTTTCAGACTTCTTTGGGGCACAGGAAACGGTATACAAAGATATGCATTTTCCTCCCTGTTAGAATCAGACCATTCTATTAGTTTCTTTTTACAGAAACATCCCTTGACATATAGACTGAGGGGCTGTTTCTATCTCTTAAATTATATCTTATCTGAGTGTAGATAAAGTTCGATATGGTAGCTTAAATTTTACATGTGCACGCTGCTTGTTCTTTTATTCGGAATTGACCGTTATTCCTTAAAACTAGGGTACATTTTTATTTAAAATAAAAGTTTATTGAAACAGGCGTTACTTTGCATCCATGATCCAAAAATTGCATCCAAAATCCATGAATAACAGGTAGATGACACGATTGTGTCAAGACTTCCGCTTTTAAATACGTCTAGTAGACAAAGTTGTATTAAGTTATGCAAAACAACCTGCCCATCAAAAAATTTCTACTCTACGAGTGTTAACAACTCTGTTACGTAATACAACTTTGCCTACTAGGTATTTAAAAGCGGAGGTCTCGACACAATCGTGTCATCTACCTGTTAAAATAAAAAAATGTCAAATCAAATTAAAGGTTGAATAATTAAGTCTCGGAAGAGACTTAAACCTGAAACCTTCCAAACCAGGGATGTCGAAGTCATCCTGTATTTTTATGTTATTCTGCTCTTACTTTGTAAGATCGATTGCTGCCATTCTAAGTTACTTTAATCATCAGTTACTTACTTTGTATCATCAACTTAGCTCCCAAGGGAATATTCGATACAGTAAACTAAAATTTCGTTTTATGGCACAATGCAATGGTAGTACCGAGTTCAAAAGACCGAGTTTCGGGTGGAATTCCAATATTTTACAACATTCATACATAAAGGTTCCTTCTGAAATACAGCACAATATTTTGAAAGAATGGTCAGTCTATCAAACTGAACAACTTTTTCAAAGGACCAACATCGAAATCGCGATTTTTGATTCGAGTGGCGATTGATGTTTTAATAGTAATTAGTAACACATTATTTCGCGAAATCGATGTCGGCTTTATAGTGAAAGTTGTTCAGTTGAATGTTCTACGCATTTTAATTATACACCCTGTTTTTCTTATATCCAAATACCGAATACTAGGAGATTTTTTAATCACTTTCAGGTGGTTCAGACCAAAAAACAGAATAGCTTTTACTATTAAAAAATCTACTGGTCCATACTAAACTGCAATGCCTACTTGACTCAAAATAATATGTCAATAGCAAATTTTTTTTTGCGATTTCAGATTTGCACCGATAGTAAAAAAAATTAATGATATTTGTAGGAAAGGAATGAGTTCTGAAATAACGTCTAAGATGAATGGAAGAGGATGATATATTGCGCCGACGCCAAATAATGGGAAGTGATGATAATGATAAGTAAAAGTTGCTCAATTTGATGGTCGAAACTATTCTTAAAATTAAATCGTCCAAGCTATTTCCCCAAGGGGGTAGTCAAAGATATTCTGAAACCTCAGAATATCCACGTTTCACAAGTATCTAGTGTCGTAAGTCTGTCCAGTGTGATGGGGGGTGAGCCCTTCGCAACTTATAATGGACAGTGGGTACAATACATGCCTCGAAATTGAAGCATGCAGGTGTCCTCACCATGTTTTCACCGAAAAGCCAGTGGTCGAAGTGTTCTCACTAATATTATAAATGCGAAAGTTTGTGACGATGTTTAGATGTTTGAATGTTTGTGACTCAATCACGCATAAACGGCTGAACGAATTTGGATGAAATTTGGCACACAGATAGAATATGTTCTGGATTAAGACATAGGATACTTTTTTAAGGTCCACGCAGACGGAGTCGCGGGCAGCAGCTATCGTACATAAATTCCGAAAAAATCATTGATATGAGTCAGCCTGGACGAGGATCGAACCATCGCCTCCTGCACGGCAGGCAAGGTTACTCGCCACTGGACCACACCGGTTTTTTTTTTTTAAATACCAATAATTAGTCTGCAGTAGGTGTATTTACGGCGCAGCTCTCAATTTCAAGCATGCCTAAACTATTACCTATTCTCTGCCTAAACTATAAACTATCGAGTGCAGAACTGTCAAAGTTTTAAGGCCACTCTAAACCCGGTATGTACAATCATGTTAAGAGTCTGAAGCAAATTCTGCCGCATCACCTGCCCCAGTCAGAGTTGTAAGTGAACTTTAGAAATGTTAATTATTTGTTAGGAAACTGGTCACAGCGTTAGTTGTTGTTTGGAAATGTCTACATTCCTCTATTTATACTAGGATATTTTCAGAGGATATAGGTACCATAGCGTGCTCCATACAAACAAAGTTTAATACTATTTTGAATATTAACAACTAATATCAGTGTCTGTGGTGTATCATATTTTTGTTAAAATGTATAAGTAGTTAAAAAGTGACAGTCGCTTAAAGATTTCTATGCAAATCTTACAATTATTACCAGCATTTATTTTAAGGAAATCTGGCAAAACACAGACACAGAGAGAAGTTTCTAGTTCGTGTTTTAAAAAAATGATTTTATCGGTTACTATTAAAAATATAATTAAACTTCATTTGTATGCAGTGCGCTCCGCGCAGCGAAGTGTGGATGCCCTTCATTGTTCTAGCGGCAGCGTCGTGATCGGTACATAATTTTCTTTTGGAAGGTCTTTTTTACTTTTTGTTTGTGCTGCTTTACCTTCTCGAATCTGATGGAACAAGAATCCGCTGGAAATATCCTGCGTACCAGATTGCTTTTCTTATAAAGAGGTAGTAGTCGAAGTCAGTTTGAGAATTCAATTCATAATTCATCATAGACAAAAAAGCCACTCCCTGCCGCTCCCTAATTTCAGATACCCCACCTCACCCCGCACTTCAGGAGCAATTTTAGAGGTTGCGTAGTAGGAAGCACATAGAGCAGACACGCGCGATCGAGTCGGACGGCGCGTGTACCGACTACCGACGCATCCTTGTTTCTGTAGCAGTAGGATTTATTCAAGTCTTTGATAAAGTTATATGTCAAGATTGACAGTCGAAGATACGAAAGCGTCGAAAAAAATTGGAACCAGTACTGGCTCCTAAACCCTATACATATACACGCACACATACATTATTTGTATGGCGCCGCACGCACACCAACCTATGAAACTTAGCCCCTTTTGTTTTACACGGTAAAACAGTGAGGCTCATTTTAGACATATACTTTTTCTAAGATTCAAGTGTAGTGAAGACGTTCTATGGAGTGCCCGGAGTTGGCTAGCGTCATGATAAATATTGTATAGAATTCGTACTGACTGACTGTAATGACCTTAATAACTTTTTAGTCATTAATTTTGCTGTAACTTGGTAGGTACTTACTTTCTTTTACCATTGCAGTAGCAAGGCTTCAGACGCTGGATGTAGACTTATGAACTTATGCCTACAAAACCAAATTCGCCATACGCATAAATAAAGTAGCAAGACTCAATTTTACCATAGTACTTCAGGCAGGTTACCATTCTACTGATACCTCCTTTTTGAGCGGGATCGTAAATGCGGATTCATTTTACATGCCCTATATATTCATTATTCCTTTCTTAGGTGTAATTAGAATTCTATAGAACAATTTCCTTCGGTAAATAAAGCTACAAGAAATAATCCAAGTATTTATTCTCAGTACATTCAAAGCATTGTCATGTGCCTTTATGTCTATTCTTAAAAAATATGTACATCTTAATATTACTGTATTGAGTTCATGATTATAATACACAGTTTTCAAAATATATTATGTTAATTATGGTTTTATTTATATTTCCCTTTTTTGACATGAAGCATTTGTGATTTCTATTACTTGGCAAGTCTAATAGGTCATTCCGTGCCCAATTCACATTATGTCGGACTACTCTTATTAATGACTGTAGGCACAAGTGTGAGAGGGACAGAAGAGAGATGAATATGAGTTATTAGATTTGCCCAGCAAAATTTCAAAACTTGTAAGGCCAAGCTTTTAGACTACATTGACACATAGCCTTATGCGTATTACAATATCTAATTCTAGCGTAAAAACCTCGTGCATTGTTAAAAACCACCAAAATTTTGACAAAAATATAGCTTTTTTTTCTCTCTACCAATCATTTAAATTAGTTTTCTATCTAAGGATCATTTTGAGTTTAGAAATATCTGTAGTTTTATTCTTACCATTACACGCCAAACAAGTTTTTTCCGTCGTGTCTGTATAACTATTAGACATTTCTGAACTCATAATGTACTCATTCATTCACTCACTTGTTTTATTACATTTAACATTAACCTTGCAATATTGTCAGCATACTTAAGACTACCTACTATCATTCCTATTAAACATAAAACGAAAAAAATCACAAACATGACTTAGCACTTTTAAATTTAAACAAACAAAACATGACTTGTCCATTTTGTAAAAAAACAGTAAGTACATAATCTATTTTTCTCCAGTTTGTAATTATTTGAGTTCCTGGCATAACCATAAGCACAGGTGTGTGCGGTTACTAATGTTGGCTTTAATTAAATGATCCAATTTATAACGTGATTATTTCAATACTCAAAGTTTCATGGGGAAAACGATTACACAAACGATACACATAGATTGATCTATGTGTGTATTATTGATAATGATGCTAAACGAAATGACGCAATGGAACGAAAACCAATAAATAAAATATACAATGTTGCGCCGAATTAAGGGAATGTTACTCATCAAATATTTTTCGTTTTATCATATTTATCAGATTCAAACTGCCGTCAAATAACTAAATGAATTTAGATACTGCAAGATGTTGCGCGATGTTTAGGAAGTTAATCTTTTATTTCTCTCAGAAATATAAATTGTATCTGGTGTTAAATATTTAAGTCCCGTTTTATTCTTCTCTTTAATATAACGCTTCAAGTTGGAACTAAAGAATCTCTTTCTTCTTTCTGATGATTCATTTTAATTGTTTAGTTTTGATAGGGTTAGTAATTAATATTTCACATAGTCAAATAGAGGTTTCTACTGTCCACAGGCACATCTTTCACATTATCAAAAGCCTTATACAAATCTAAAACGTTTTCATAAGTATGTGTTCTGTTAACGGAGCCCCTATACTCGGTATTACATCTGTATTCTTCACATTCTTTCCTTTTCTACGCAAAGTACACTTCTTTTCTTTAAGTCCGATCTCAGATTTATTATGAGTATTTTTTATTTGCGATGATATTGACAAATTCCGTTTTTTGGTCCCACACGATTTGCAACACGTTTCATCGTCATTGTTGTCGATTTTATCAATTGTAGCACTATTGTCTTTATCACTGAACTGTTCAATTTTATTTGTTAGGTCTTCTAACTTTGAACTTGTTTCTTCTTTTGTTGCTTCGACTGCTAGTTGGGAGTGGTCGAAGCATTTTGTAGATTTCTGTGAAAGAGAAAGAATTTAATACCTGATAAGTATCGTTTCAGTTAGATGAACTAAATAAGCACGTCGTTACAAAATAATATGTGGGATATATTTAAGTGAACCAAAATATGTTTATGTGATTTTTTACTGTCATCATCATAATCACAGCCCATATATGTCCCCCACTGCAGGGCACAGGTATTTGTACTGTAAATTATTTATATAGTCAGTCTCTTCTTTTTTCTTTAATATTTACCGTAGGATTAACAGCTTTTGAGTAGATCTGGACCCTGCCTTCTAACTCCATCTTAAGACGCCAATCGCGTAGGTACATGTGTGTAGCCGCAGCGCTTGGCCAACCTCGTCTCCACGTGTGCCATCTATAACCAAATACTGTTGAATAATCACGATCATTCTTCAAAATTAAGTCCACTGCTGGACTAATGGTTTCTCTGTTGATATCCACAACGATTGAATTTGTGTAGGTTTTATCAATTGGCCATCATTATACGTTTTGTCTCTCTTATAGGCATCCAACATCGCAAATAAAGTAATTGTTTTTGAAGATAGAAGGATAACAGCATAGTTAGCAATATAAATGGGCAGAAACAAATGTATAAAAAACAAGAGAGAAGTAAAATGCGTCTATAATGATACCTTCTAGACTTGCTTGTTATCCAAAAACAGTGGAATAATCAAATTTTATGAGACGAATAAAAGGAGCAGATGTATTTTACGTCGAAAAATAATTTCATTTACATTTTCTGATGACTGCTAAGTATTCGAAGTGTCAAGATTACGACCTTTTGTTAAGGAGACGTTTTATTTTCCTTCATTTGTATTAGGGTTCCGTGTTTTATGGAGGATAATGAACGTCAAGAATTTTATTACTTTGTTTTAGCATTGTCTATCAACATTAAGTAAGTACTTAAATGATAAATTTTCCCAAAGCCATTAAAATAGTTTTTTTTTTCCAAATGGCATATATAAAACATTAATTTTATTAATACCGTCTACGAGTGTTCTACGACAAAGTTTTGTATGAAATTGACAACTCTGCAACCACCTTAACCATGGGTTCCGACGAAGATTTTCTATGAGAAACGCGATTGCCCGGCCCTCCGAAAAGTGCGTGCGAGTGCCGTATTTTCGATTAAAAAGAATGAACAAAAAGCACTTTTAAAGATTTTTTTTATGATTTCACTAGATAACCAACAATCAGAAACTATTTTAAGTTTTTCTAAAACGAGATTTTTTTTTAAAAATGCATAAAAATACGTCATCTTTGTGACGATTTTCTATCGAGTGAAGTAATTCCAATCGTGTATTCAGTTTATGATTTCACTAGATAAACTATCCAAAAATACGGAGGTATGACTTTTGTTTTCGGTAAATGTTATAAATCTAGTCGTAAAATCAAAAATAAAAGACGCCTCCAAGGTATTTCGTCCTACTATTGGGCCTTAAATGAAAACTACAATACGATAAACTAACCCACCCACCAATACAGTTTTTGCATTTGCTTACCTAGTCAAAAGTTGTAGCGTTCTGGATTTCTGGCCTAACGACCTGTACATCAAGGCCGTAGATCTAAACGCGATCAGGTCTGTACGGACTGGCCTCTCCACGTTTCTGTTCTTGAAGCTCAATCTTGTTGCTTCTAGGTAGAATTTTGACGCTGGGACTGGAAGTCCTGCAAAATGATCAAGCGTTAATTTTTTTTAGGAAGCTTGAAAGAAAGAAACTGTGTTGTCTACAACTTTTTTTTTTAATTTATTATTATGGACTTTTTGCTTGTGCGTTAGCACCGCATTTCCGCCAATGTCAAGTGGTTTGTTTGAGTGAGTATCTATCCAATCTCGAGGATTGTTTTTGAGTAAGAACACAACTGGATTGCGGAGCCTCGTGGCAGGCTGAACCGCGAACCACGCGAACACCACGCGAAAGACGAGTGTTCGGGGCAAACCCTGCAACGTGACTCCTTTAAACCTTTTAGAAATAGAGATAGGTTTCAAAATAAATTTGGCTTTATGGTCATTGGTTTTGTATTCTTACAAATTTTGACGTATTTAAAATTTGATGAGGTGACTTGACCAAGGAGAGGGGGTGTGCGTGGTAGCTTTTTCGCCTAAAAATTTCTCTGTGCGTATTCACGGTTTTCGCCAAGTTTTTTGCTGGCTATTATAATTATGTATGGTTAGAAATATATAGATACATATTACACATGATATTTACATAATTTATGTATATAATACATGATATATTTTATACCTTTTTTGTTACCTTACCACAAAATGCAATGGAAAGAAAAATAAGTTTGGTAAATAACCCTATAGTTATAGTGACCTGATAAATGAATTGAATTGAAATGGGGTGATTTAGACAAAACCAATAATCACGGCAGGTATCTAGTTTTCATATCAGCTTAATGTTACATTAATAATCTTTCATGTTAATCTAAAACGATCTACGCATTACAGATTTTTATATTGAAGTCGTTATTTTATTTGTTATCAGTTTAATTTATTTTACATAATAGATGTCATAATATTAGTAACAAACACGACAAAAAATATCGATTTGTTCCTAATTCATCTGATTCGTCTAGTCTACTCTCTTACCTTTTGTCCTGAACCAGTCTCCATAGAGCATATAATGCTCCCAGTTCCCCGGCTCAAGGTCCAGAAGCCTCCTCAAGATGGACTGTTTCCCGACCTCCGGTGTCAAAGCCAGTAGCTCTACCAGGGCTTGCACAAACCGCGGCTGCAGCCAGATGCATTTCTCTAACATTTTCACCGCTTGTGACGTACGTCCGCTTTTTCTGAATAAACAAATTAATATAAGTAGTGTAATTATTATAATATGCAGGATTCAAAAATGTTGCCCACAATTTTTCGGTATCAGCCATGTTTCAGCTCAAAAATGATGAAAACAAAGTGTGTACCGAACCAATTTAGGTGGGTTTTCCTTCGCGCAGGCTAGTACTAGTCAAGTTGGAGTATTTTTTTTTTAAATACTTTTAAATCACCATAACTGGAATAAAAACCTATTAAACTCAATTTTATTATTCGCTATAAATACCATACGCATATACTCACGACTATATCCCCCGGGGAGATATTTTGAAACCTCAGAATATCCGCGTTTTACTAATATTAAATTGATTATAATAAATACATACCTACATGCACACATACATACACTCACGACCGTAATTCCTTTTCCCTTTACCTTTTTTTTTATTTAAGTAACAAATATTTCCCATGATATTGTATACTGTAAGACCCTCGACATTGTTGAGATGAGAGCATTAAATGAATTGAAATGAATTAAATTGAATTGAATGATTGGACTGAATAATAAAGGGTACTAGACTAGCCCACAGTCCCCTCCCTATTTTATTTATTACTACGATAAACAATGGTGACCATTCACAATACAAGACAATGATGTCCAACTGAACAAGTTCTGTCTTGTCTTGACACCGGAAGAGAATTTAATCACAGAAGACACGTATAAGAGGAGTAAGAAAGGAGAGTATTCGATTTCCCTCCATTTCAAACAATTCACTGAATAGTAATTACGTAGGTACAATTTAATTTCGTTCTGCTACTACAATGCTGAAGCCGACGCGACGTCTACCCTAAATATCCATGATTAAAATAAATTACATTATGAAGCCAAGTCTTTTTTTTTCTTATTTCTTATTATATTATGTAAAAATCGTTAAGTACTTCAGAACTGTTAAGAACTGTACTTTGATTCATGTAACACATTGGAATAAGAAACAAATTCCTTTTTCATACGAACAAAGCTGGATTCGTTCACAAATGATTCTAATAATGTCTGTTAAATCTGTTATTTCGATTTTGTAGCATGAATCTATTATCTAACACTCATCAAAATACATAGAAAGTTGCTGTTGACAACAAACCTTATTTTAACTTAGGTAGGTAATCTAAAATGTAGTGTAGGGTAGGTTCTCGCTGGGAACCCCAAGTTGCTGGCGTCGCGCCTTTTCTTAGCTGAATGGCTAAACGAACCATTGAGCGAGGAGAGCCAGCCCTCGGAACTCAAGTACCTAATAGAGTCTATGATCCAACTTACTTATAAAGTTTTCCAAGGTTATAGTGAGCGTTGACGTGATACTTGTTGAACTTGATAGCTTGTAGGAAGTGGTGTTCAGCATTGTCAATCCCGGAGACTAAGGTACCAATATTGTTGTGGGCACTCGCGTATGTTGGCCATAACCTGGACAGAAAACGAACACTGAATATTGATGACTATTTTGAAGTGCAGTTCTTCTGCTTTCGTGTCACCATGAGCTATATCGCATGACAATCATTCATGCTGTAGTGTAAAGATTGGCCAGTCAGCAATGGTCGTATCAAGCTTGATGCCCAGGGTACACTACAAGAACTCAGGTTTGGTCACTCGGAGAGGCTTTTTCTTGCACCCCATGCAGTGAAACAGTAAATATTCTATTCGATGTGAAAAACACTGACAAGCGCGCGATATAACTCTCTGTTTTCTATAGATTACTTATTTATTACCTTTTTGGAGAACTTACAGCTAAATAACAGATTGGTTTCTACAAAGAAAAAAATATTGTCTGATGCTGACAACAAGATCTCAAGTATCTGCTGAATTGGTAAATAAGGCATATATTTTATTACCACCACTAAAGGCCTGTGTTCCTAAGTACCTTTACATACAATGATTATATCTCATAGCCGATTTGGACTACGAAGACTACTTATAAAATAGTCAAAAAGGAGTAACACACACAGGACATTTATGAGTGTGTTTGTAAAAAAACCGTTCAAACTCTCCTAAATCATATGGAATAGCATAGCATATGCTCACGACTATATTCCCCGAGGGGGTAGTCAGAGATATTCTGAAATCTCAGAACATCCACGTTTCACCAGCAGTACCGAACCTCTGTCCAGTGTGACGGAACGGACGTGTGTGTCATATGGAATGGGGAACCAAAACGATCAAAAGGTGGGATCATGTGAAGATGCAGTGACTCTCATGACGACTGTAGACGACACATACCCATACCACGACAATCTATTACTGCGCAGTTTCTCAGTTACTGGCGCTACTTTCAAGTTTCCTCTAATATACTCATTTCTAATCCTAACCATTCTAGTAACACCACACATCCATCTCATTATTCGCATCTCTGCTGCATTAATTCGTTTTTTATTCGTCACTTAATCGTCATCGCTTTATCGGCTCGGTACAGAGTAAACTACATAAAACAATACACAAACAACTACTTAGTTGTACTTACTTAAGTAGGTACCTATATTTAAAAGAAACACAACAAAACTAAATGTCATACATAAAATCTCATTCGTATTTACCAACGTCTTTGTTACCTCAAAGCTTCTTTATAATGCTTGATAGCATTCTCCTGCTGTTCTGTCTCCCTGAGGAAGTTAGCGAAGTTGTAGTGCAGTTTGGCGTTTTGCGGCAAAGTCACTAAATCCGCCCTGGAACAAACAAAACACATTTGGGGGTAATTTACGCGCGAATGCGGGGACCGTAAAGCGAATATAAGGTTGTGAATAGCCGTGTTATATGCGTAATGTATATTCTTGTTTAGTTAGATAATGGGAGACAATAAGAAAGTTACGGTGACCTAGGCACAACAGTATTTGAGTCAATGTCTTACATAAAAGTGAACTTTTTATGTTTGATAAAATCAAATCAGTTTATTGTTTGATAAAAAATTTTAAACTCCCGAACCAAATTTTTAAAAATAAATTAATTTGTCACTATTATAGTTATATAGAACTATACAAAATTACTTATTCTGTGCTATAGTCTGACAACATGGGTTGTCCCCCTAATTAGATGTGATAGAGCTCTGGTTATTTCATCTGAATAGGTATTGACACTTTTTAATGATCAATCCTCAAACTGAAAAACTTTCTCTGTGGCACCAAAATCGAAATAGCGAAATAAAATTCAGCTGTTCCATACAAAACTGCAAAGCTAAAGAGCCAAATGTATCAAACAGCTGATTTCTTTTTCGATTTCGATGTGGTTCCATTGAGAAAGTTGTTCAGTTTGACGGTCTCATAATCTCCTTAAAAAAGAGTCACTATAATTATTAAGAAAGGCCCTGTATACACAGTCCGGTCAAAATTATATCAGGTAGCTAAGTTACTGATAGATTACGATAGAATGGGATAGCAGGAGTGCGATTTTTGAATCTCATTCGCTGAGCTCAGCAGTTGTAGATGTCAAAATTACTACGAAGATATGCTGTTGCTGATTTGACTTTAAAAAATCGCTCTCCTGAAGCATGATTTATGAAAGCCAAATCATCAGTAGAAACAAGCATATCTCCATAGTAATTGTGACATTTTCAACTTCTGAGCTCAGCGAGAGAGATTCAAAAATCGCTCCCCTGAGCGAGCTTTCTGTTTCTGAGTTTCGCCGCGCCGGTTTAGCCCTCGTAGCCAACATACTTGACTCGAAGCCTTTTCCGTCCTACTATAATTTCAGGGCATGTATCGAGTCCGGTTTCGATTAAAAATGTCCTGTCGTTCTATGGACAGTTTCTTTTTTTTTTGAGCATATGCCATCGTTCTGATAATCTCTGAGTACTTCCCGTACCTATCTCCATAATAATTAACTGAATTTTCTCACCTCCGGACGGAAAGCGTCAATTGTCGTCCCGCTGCGATAAACGAAGTTGTCGCTTTCCACCTCCGTCGAGGAGAAACATAGTATACTAACCTCGGACAGTAAATAAGAAAGCCTCAGATCACATGTTTGCTACATGAGATCTGAGACCTTTCTTACTTTCCTGTCCTCGGTGTGTAAAATCTACTATTACTCTTTTACCTTACTACACGTCAGTCATACACCAGTGAGCTTTAAACATGTCTTATTAAAGATCACAATAATATTCAGTAAATGTTTATTTAGTTCCATTATGTAACTGTCTGCAAAAGATAGCATCGGTGGACTGACATCCGGAAATAACCGCTGCCGTTCGATTGGAGCTGCGATCTCTAATTAAGATTCAACCAATATTTAACTTTTTAAAATACGGCTTTAACAATTTAATTATAAAAGCTATTTTGGGTCCTTAGAATGGATCACACCATTATTTTCGGTGGGAGTCATACGAGGAGACTAAGAGATACAGTTTTTTATGCAATGTTTTTGTAGGCGAACAGCTACAAATTTTTCTATTAGTACTTGACGTATCAATACGTAATTCCATCCAGGGACCTTCGTTACGCTAAAAGCGAGCCTTTTACAACAACACAGCTACAACCGCCTGTTTTCGCTAGTTGTAGTAAATAATTATGACCGATGAGGATTTTCTCCATGAATTTATGTTTCTACGTTTCAGTGATAGATAAAAAAGGATTTTTCTAAATTCTACTTCTCAGAGTAGAAAAATAGGGGTGAAAATTGTATGCGAATTTCGAAATCATCAATACTATTGTTTTTGAACTATATATCCCCATCAACAAAACTGGTAAAAGGATATTCGCCTAAGCCTTTGCGACCTATTCGTCCTTTGCGACTTCGACCGCACCTTGACTTAGATGACCGATGCACCTAACAATATTAGTTAGCATTCATGGCAAATGTTTTACTAGTTCCTCATATCTGATTATCTTAACTAATCTTGCTGCGGGGGCTGGCAAGCCAGCAACACTTTGACCCAATGGGATCTTTTGTGTTAGCCCCTATACTTTTCCTCCTACAATACATACCTCAGCAACGTAGCGCGGTCCCGCCAGTCAGCGTTCCTTCGATGCGTACGCGCAACTCCACTGGTAGCCAGGACCGCCAGACCAACCACCAGGAACACCTTCGCTCCTGGTTTCGAGTACCAAATCAGTTGGACACCGTATGCTGTTATGATAACGCTGCCAACACTGTTGGAGGAGAAGATTTAGGGTCACGTTTATAGAAACATATACATACATGTCTATGTCACGGTGGGGTTGTTAGGGGAAAAAATACGGACTTTCCATACAAAAGTGCACATGAGACTGGCACTGAGAGCAAAAGTGATGTTTAACCCTCCGAGAGTTGCAAAGGGTCTTACATAAGTAGGTATTACCTTGGTCAAAGTAGTGTAAGTGCCTTGATGACCTTCGGAGAGTTACACGACCCTTCCTCTCAGTGCCTCAGATTAGCCGATCGATTTTATATTAGGGCCAAAAAAATCTTGTTTTTCGATCCATGTTCCTCAGTTGTTTAGTTTCATTATCTGAATACACCTTTAACATTTTATAGTAGGTTCTTAAAAATACTTGTGTACCGATTAAAATTTTATAATGATGCATAGACATATTACTCTAGCGATAGACCAGCTCGTTCAAACAAACAACATGTCACACAAAACAACACAAAAGACACATTGCGGTCTGTCATTTCCATAGTGACGAAGTGAACTCGGGAACATCAATCAGGTGCGGACACCTCATTCAAGTGGAACATGTTGCTTCTATGCAAGGGCAAGTCTATCGCTAGAGTTTAAGTCTATGGTTGTTTAGTTTCATTATCTGAATACACCTTTAACATTTTATAGTAGGTTATTAAAAATACTGGTGTATCGATTTAAATTTTATAATGATGTCAATGATAGGCTTGATCCTGATAGATCTTAATTTACGAAACCATGAAGGATCTAATACCTACCTTGGAATGTATAGTACTCGCTCTGCGATGACAAAACCAACTGTGACCATCAAGTTACTGGCTGGCACGAAGGGTATGACTAGAAGGAGAAGGCCGATCACCGCTGGAGCGTGTCTTTGTACCTGTTCAAATGTTGAAAGTGTCTTGAAGATACTGAGCTGATCTAAAATACTTGTAGTAATCAACAAATCATAATTTAAAGACATTTTGCAAAACTCGTTTTTCATAATATTACAATTTCTGAAGATAAATTATAATGAACATGATTAATAGCGAATTTTTCTACACGTCCCCACTGCAGGGCGATAAACCATAGTCAGAGTATCTTCTAACGTTTGTTCACCACGCGTGTCCAATGCTGATAAGCGGACGTTTGCTATGTATGGAAAAACTTCACAAAAAAAAAGTTACTGCGAAAAACTCTGAGCAGTCAAAAAAATTGGCGCTAGCTTTTCAGACCTATTCAAAGACATTCTTCTTCTTTCGTGTCTTTCAGCGGGTCCGGAACGGAAGTCAGTTTTACACATATCTATCGTGTTGTTCATGCTATAGTTTAGACTTTAGAGATCAGCAAGCAGGCAGCAGTCAGCAATGGTCATACCGAGGCATTACAGCTATAGATTGTTATTGGGGCACTATTCAGGGCTGCTGTCTCTAGGGTCCCTATATATAGCCCTGACAATGCAAGTAGAAGAAAAGAATTGGGGCTGTATCGTACTAATATTAATTTTACTGTACACATTAAACTAAGATATACTAATACTTACGGTAGTTACTATTAAATAATATGTGCTAATACGTCAAAGACTGGATTTAAATATGAAATGACTGTTTATTTACAAGTGAGCTTACCTCTAAATCAGCAATACACCTATAGCACAACAGTAGTAGAGCTCCGAAAGCGGCACAAGTGAGCAGATTCCTTGGGTCCCAGCCACTGGTGACAAGGGGCACCGACCCCATCTGCCAGTCGTGGCTCAGCGACCACGGGCACAGCACCAGCCACCAGTTGAACGCCGCCAGGTAGCAGAACGTCATCAGTCTGGTGACAACAATTTGATAATCGATTATAATTTACTAGGGAGAGTCACGTTGCGGGTTCTGACCCGAGCACTTGTGTCGCGTGTTTTTTCGGCGTTTTCTCGGGGGTTTTTGCCTGCCACGAGGCTCCGCAATCCTCAATCTCTTCTTGTTCTTGGCCCAAAACAATCCCTCCAAGATACTCTTCAAGATACTGTAACAATAGTAATACCTACTTACTCTCTATGATACTATAGAACGTTTAACATAAACAAAGCGGACTTACAAAATTATTATTTTACATCTTCCAGATAAAATCAACGTCTAAAATAAGGAAAGGTCCACTTAAGTTTGCGCGTCTATATTTTTGAGAATGTAATGTGATGCTGTGACCCTTGTGTCTAAAGTCCGTAATAAATTTGTTAAAGTTGACACGAAATACTTAAGGGACAACATTGTTCTAAGAATGTGCAAAAGCTCGTCGCTCACAGCGTGAGTGCAGTTATAGAAAAAAATGCACTTTAAGCAACATGTGCGTGCGCGCATTGGGAGAGTCAAGTAGGAAACGTAATAAATTAGTAAATTTATGGCCACAAAAACAATTGCAATTTTGGAAAATAACTAATCTACGAGACGGAGACGGGGAGTCTAATTTTTAACGCGTTGGTAGTCGGTCATCGATTAGGTCGCGCGCGAAAACCCAAATCAGATCGATCGGCTATTTGCGTACTTACAGAAATATAGGTAGTCTAGAAGTAGTTTGGATTTTTGAAAGAGAGCCGGGCGAAGCTCTAGACGTGAGCGTTGTGCATAGTGCAAGGATTAAATAAATCCTAACGCGAGTTAATAGGGTGTAATAACTTTATTGTGTAATCTAATTAATTGATAATGTGTACTTATATATATTTTTTCTAGGGTTTGAACCTGAACAGTTTTCTGCGAGACTGTGGACGCATAATTAGATCAACTTTTGGTGTCATAGTGTTTGTTACCTTAGTGTATTGGAGATCTTTCGTTTGACACGTTTCAGTATAAGATGCGGCCGTCAGCGAGGTTTTGATTGTAGTACAAGTACAACTTGTCTTGGCTTTTGCACAGATTACATTTAAGGTGAATGAATGGACCCGGTGTGAATTAATAACAATCCGCGTCTAATAGAAAACATCAACTCTTTAAATTTACTTGGTTGTCGCGTTATTAAGAATTTTTTGGTTTGAAGGAGTTAACTAAATTAAAGCTAAACAAGTGGATACTCTTGCACTTTAAGGTTTTGGTAATCATCTTGTTTTATCACCACGGAACCCTGTTACAAATTAAAGCAATTATTTTACATCATGGACTTCTGATAGTTAATTCATTTGTGTGTAATCTCAAATGAACTAACGCCATCTCACCTCTGAATTTATCAGTGCAGAGTTTCCTCTTGTTAAAATCATATTCGTAGTAATTTCCCGCGGATTTGGTTTACTTCGAGATTTGTTGTGTCGACAGGTAAACGGCCCCACATAGTGCTCGCTGGAGACCTGGACTTGCTCCTGACAACCTCTGGTACCTATGAGGCCCGGATGCCAAACGTGGACGCATTAAATCCTCTGGGCGAACGAGATTTAATCGAAAAACATTGTAAAGGTAAATTCAACAGACAAGCTCTCGTTCGCTGACTAAACATTAAATAATAGATAAATCCCACCCGCGCCGCGTTACACAAATGACGAATGTTTGGGATTGATTTGAGGAAGGAAGTAAGAGGTGTTAATCAGAGGAGAGAGTGATGGTTTGGTCCATGTTGAATTAGGGTGATTTCAGCCGCTAGTTCGTTCTCTGCTGGAGGTCCAATTCGGTACAGGAGATTGAAGGTCGCTGATAATCTGTTAATGTTATGTTATAGTTTATCGGCCAATACCCCATCCAAGACTAATATCAATTTGTAACTGCGACTAGAACTTTTTACGCAACAATAGAACTGATCTTTACCTTTTCTCACTCATCTCTTTTCATCTAGTCGGAAGTCAACAAAATGATGTCCGTCTCATCCTGGCCTTATTGGTAGGGGTTCTTTTAGGGAAATATATTATTATTCTCTTTATGTATTTTACTAACATAGCAAAGTGTTAAAAGTGTGTGGCCACGAAGAAAGAAACCCGCAGGATACCAGCCGCCACCGGACCAGTGAAGGAAATAGCTAAGTTGCATGTTTGGTTTAACTCTAATGCGAATGTTTTATCTCTTTTATTATGTTTTATGTCATTGATTTTATTCGTAGCGTATTTCATTGTTTTCTATCTTTAACCGGCTTTTAAACTACTTTAACTCCTCACGGATTTGGTCTACTTTGAATCTCTTGCAGATCTTATTAATCGATTCCTCTTTGTGATAAACTTACCTTTAACAGAACTAGAGACGTCAAATTCAAATGTACACAACGTATAATGGGTCACTAAATAATAATCTAACTAGACGATCACAATACATCTACAGGCCACTAATTTGTTCAATAAATAATTAGACAAATAAATAATAAGTAGGTTAACAATATTAGAATAGATAGATATACATTATAGGTAGTTAGTTAGGTCAGATATATATATATAGGCTAGGATAGGGTATTTACAGAATGGTGCCGTGACCAGGATTTTACGTCATTAAATACGAAATCTAATTTCGTAACGTAATTTAAAGAACTTGGATTACTAAATCAGGGCTTAGATATTGTATTTCTCTTTCCATTCCGTTTTATTTTAAGTACTAGGTCATAATTAATATTAATTCCTTGTTTCGAAACCCTAGCGTAATTAGTAAATTAAATTAACGTGCTATGAAGAGGCCTATGTTCAGCAGTGGACGGTGAGAGGCTGATGATGATAATGAAGAAATGACCGTGAATGGATTGTTTTGACGCTCTTTGAGAGAGGCCAGTGTTCGGCAGTGATATTTAAAAGGATGATGATGTCTATATCCAGCAGTGGACGATAGTAGATCTATGGTAATATAAGTTATCTAAAATGTATTCGTAAATGTACGAACTATTAGGCGCCGATTTTGCCGTGTGGTTTGGAATGGACCACTCTATTTCATGAGGATGTCGTGCGAGGCGACTGAGAGATGAAGGTTTCTTGTGCAGTGTTTTGTGGGCGATGGGTTGCTCCTTGCCGCCGATTAATGCGTCACCCAATCGAGGAACATCTAATATGCTAAGATGGCGGTCTTGCTGCGACCTGCACGCTTAAATAATTTCTATTGATAGTTGTGACAAAGTTTCTGACCACACCGAAGGAAATCGTGGTCGTGAGTTTGTATATGTATGTATGTGTTGGAACTATAAGAAGCTGAGAAGGAATTCTGGGAGCTTTACTAGGTATTATTTTAAGCCACTACTCTTCATTCCATATAAGGATGATTTTTTTTTCGAATTCTATGTATTTAATTTTCTGCCCAATTCTGATTAGCAATTATAATTTATTTATCGGAAAGAAATACCTACTATCTGACATGTATCGGTCGTTACCGAAGCTTTTTCAAGAATGGGAGAGAGTCAATGTTCCAAATCCCGGTTTCTGTAATACAAAATGGTCTTGAAATTTCATTGCTATTTGGAATGAATCGTAGGTTCCCAATAACTACATCAAGCCAACACGAACGCCACCTGGCGTTATGATTGAGACATTACGTTCTAAGGAATGTATCGATCGTGAATTTGTATCAAATCAACGCGAACGCCACCTAGTGTTATGATTGAGACACTACATTCTAAGGGATGTATCGATTATAAATTTGCATCACAAACGTGATGCAAACGCCACCTAACGTTATGAGTAAGAAACTACCTCTAAAAGTTGTACCGACGCTAAATCTAAAATGGCGGACTACACCACCGCCATGTAGTCTTGTTAGCAGCGAGAATCTGTCAGATGTCGCTATGAGCGAAATATTCCCAATTGGAATCTAAAGTGGACTCGTTGAAGATAGAATATAAGCATTTCCAACAAGATACCAGAAATTAATCTTTTTACAAATTGGAATAGGAGTACCAAATAAGAATTTGACCCACAGGAATACCAAATAAGAATTTGAAATTAGATAGCTATTAGCTATCTGCGAAGTTTGTCATGAAAGCTGGAGTCTTGAACGCATTGTGCACTGTGGCTTATATTGGCGTTTTCTCTGGAAACTGGATACTTAAATCTGAGTTTGTTTTTCACAGTTTTGATGGTGCTCGCTCGCACAAACGTAGACTTTTGTAGTACTATAATAGTATCGATAACTCACGACTGTTCGAAACCGTAATGGCGCTAGTTTCGTGTATGTATGTATGGATGTATAATATAGAATGGGAATTGGTTATTTCGAATATAGGGGGCATGTCAAGTTTTAAGAAATAAATTTTAGTGCGATTGATTTGCCTACTGATGAGCTCAGTTTTAGAAAATAAGAAATAGACTGTTTAGAATCTAGGGGGCATTGGCAGTGCTAATGTTTGAATTTAACACGCAGTGTACACTTAGCTGTCACTTCATACGAATGGGAAGTCTTACTGCCACGTTTGAGCGTGTGCAATGCAAGTGAGAGAGGACTATACTACGAGTACCAAAGGAAAATAATATACTCTATCTAAAGCCTACAGTAGTTTGCATTCCGTCTGTCGGGACGAAGTGAAAATGCAATAATAAATATGTCGAGTTAGCGAAGGTGTTGAACATTTGGCAATCGATCATGCATCTGTAATAAATTGATATAATTTCGATTTTCAAACAAAATGTTGTCTCCTGGCGAGAGCTGTGTTGGTCTGGACATGATAGGAGGCGAATCAAATAGATTTGGTTAGGAACCCGCTATGACAAGGACGGTCAGGTGTGGAAATAATGGCCATTTGATTCTTCAACCCACGATTTAGTGAAACCACAATCTACGATTATCAAACTTACCTAACAATATTCACATCGCTGGGTTGCGAACAAGTCTGCCACATAGAAATTCACAGTCAACAGAAGATTATCCTCAGGAGTTAACGAACCTAATAATAACTTGTTGAAAACAGTGGTGATACTGTACGAGATGCATGTTTGATTAACAGATAATTAATATCTCAT
This sequence comes from Agonopterix heracliana, assembly GCA_963693445.1. Taxonomy (NCBI): domain Eukaryota; kingdom Metazoa; phylum Arthropoda; class Insecta; order Lepidoptera; family Depressariidae; genus Agonopterix; species Agonopterix heracliana. The sequence continues at coordinate 2,957,523 of OY856312.1, read as the reverse complement.
ATAAATTAATTTCTTTAGTGAGAACCAGAACGCACGAGCTTATTTTGCACATCTATAATTTTTTATAGAAAAGTGTATAAAGTATTTAAAATCTAGGGGGCAATTGACGGCCGAAGCCTCTGAATGCTCTTTCTTATACTGTGTTGTGGATGTAGGACAAGTAAGCTCGGAAATAAGTTTTCGTAAGGTTAAGATTTAAGATATGTGAGATTATAAAAGTTTTCCTAGATGTGATTTTCTCGATTTTCCACATTCCAAGGTATGCGGAAACACTTGAAACTCAAGGGGGCACTCTGTAACAATAGTAATACCTACTTACTCTCTATGATACTATAGAACGTTTAACATAAACAAAGCGGACTTACAAAATTATTATTTTACATCTTCCAGATAAAATCAACGTCTAAAATAAGGAAAGGTCCACTTAAGTTTGCGCGTCTATATTTTTGAGAATGTAATGTGATGCTGTGACCCTTGTGTCTAAAGTCCGTAATAAATTTGTTAAAGTTGACACGAAATACTTAAGGGACAACATTGTTCTAAGAATGTGCAAAAGCTCGTCGCTCACAGCGTGAGTGCAGTTATAGAAAAAAATGCACTTTAAGCAACATGTGCGTGCGCGCATTGGGAGAGTCAAGTAGGAAACGTAATAAATTAGTAAATTTATGGCCACAAAAACAATTGCAATTTTGGAAAATAACTAATCTACGAGACGGAGACGGGGAGTCTAATTTTTAACGCGTTGGTAGTCGGTCATCGATTAGGTCGCGCGCGAAAACCCAAATCAGATCGATCGGCTATTTGCGTACTTACAGAAATATAGGTAGTCTAGAAGTAGTTTGGATTTTTGAAAGAGAGCCGGGCGAAGCTCTAGACGTGAGCGTTGTGCATAGTGCAAGGATTAAATAAATCCTAACGCGAGTTAATAGGGTGTAATAACTTTATTGTGTAATCTAATTAATTGATAATGTGTACTTATATATATTTTTTCTAGGGTTTGAACCTGAACAGTTTTCTGCGAGACTGTGGACGCATAATTAGATCAACTTTTGGTGTCATAGTGTTTGTTACCTTAGTGTATTGGAGATCTTTCGTTTGACACGTTTCAGTATAAGATGCGGCCGTCAGCGAGGTTTTGATTGTAGTACAAGTACAACTTGTCTTGGCTTTTGCACAGATTACATTTAAGGTGAATGAATGGACCCGGTGTGAATTAATAACAATCCGCGTCTAATAGAAAACATCAACTCTTTAAATTTACTTGGTTGTCGCGTTATTAAGAATTTTTTGGTTTGAAGGAGTTAACTAAATTAAAGCTAAACAAGTGGATACTCTTGCACTTTAAGGTTTTGGTAATCATCTTGTTTTATCACCACGGAACCCTGTTACAAATTAAAGCAATTATTTTACATCATGGACTTCTGATAGTTAATTCATTTGTGTGTAATCTCAAATGAACTAACGCCATCTCACCTCTGAATTTATCAGTGCAGAGTTTCCTCTTGTTAAAATCATATTCGTAGTAATTTCCCGCGGATTTGGTTTACTTCGAGATTTGTTGTGTCGACAGGTAAACGGCCCCACATAGTGCTCGCTGGAGACCTGGACTTGCTCCTGACAACCTCTGGTACCTATGAGGCCCGGATGCCAAACGTGGACGCATTAAATCCTCTGGGCGAACGAGATTTAATCGAAAAACATTGTAAAGGTAAATTCAACAGACAAGCTCTCGTTCGCTGACTAAACATTAAATAATAGATAAATCCCACCCGCGCCGCGTTACACAAATGACGAATGTTTGGGATTGATTTGAGGAAGGAAGTAAGAGGTGTTAATCAGAGGAGAGAGTGATGGTTTGGTCCATGTTGAATTAGGGTGATTTCAGCCGCTAGTTCGTTCTCTGCTGGAGGTCCAATTCGGTACAGGAGATTGAAGGTCGCTGATAATCTGTTAATGTTATGTTATAGTTTATCGGCCAATACCCCATCCAAGACTAATATCAATTTGTAACTGCGACTAGAACTTTTTACGCAACAATAGAACTGATCTTTACCTTTTCTCACTCATCTCTTTTCATCTAGTCGGAAGTCAACAAAATGATGTCCGTCTCATCCTGGCCTTATTGGTAGGGGTTCTTTTAGGGAAATATATTATTATTCTCTTTATGTATTTTACTAACATAGCAAAGTGTTAAAAGTGTGTGGCCACGAAGAAAGAAACCCGCAGGATACCAGCCGCCACCGGACCAGTGAAGGAAATAGCTAAGTTGCATGTTTGGTTTAACTCTAATGCGAATGTTTTATCTCTTTTATTATGTTTTATGTCATTGATTTTATTCGTAGCGTATTTCATTGTTTTCTATCTTTAACCGGCTTTTAAACTACTTTAACTCCTCACGGATTTGGTCTACTTTGAATCTCTTGCAGATCTTATTAATCGATTCCTCTTTGTGATAAACTTACCTTTAACAGAACTAGAGACGTCAAATTCAAATGTACACAACGTATAATGGGTCACTAAATAATAATCTAACTAGACGATCACAATACATCTACAGGCCACTAATTTGTTCAATAAATAATTAGACAAATAAATAATAAGTAGGTTAACAATATTAGAATAGATAGATATACATTATAGGTAGTTAGTTAGGTCAGATATATATATATAGGCTAGGATAGGGTATTTACAATACCCTTCAAGATACTCCAATAAACTACTTGAAACTGACGGCTAACGCACGAGCAAGAGTCCATTAATTATAAATAAAAAAATTACGAGCGACTGACCTTCACGCACAAGCAGTCTATTGTTAAAAACCGTATCAAAATTCCTACAGCAGTTTTTGATATTAGCTTATACAGACAGACAGGATAACGAATGAGGGCTGTGACTTTAAATAGTACAGAGTGTAAACATTAATGAGTTACATTCATAAGAGGGTGTTTCAAACTAATAATTTGAAAAAGTTTTAGTGAGGAACCAATTATGAAATCGCAAAAAAAAATTTAATGTTCCACAGAAAACTCGTCCAAAATGTATGAAGCAGCTGATTTATTTTCCGTGGTTTCAATGTTGGTCACATAGTGAACGTTGTTCAGTTTGATGGTCTGGAACACCCCCTTAAGTATGTAACGAATTTAAGTGTTCACCCTGTATAGCGATTTCACACTAAAACTATCTGGATCGATGACCGAATTCACTCCCAGTACGATATTAATAGTGCATGGCGGTCAGATTGGAGACTTTTTGACCATCTGCATGCAAACCTCGTGCGAGACCCGACTGTCAAACCGGCTGGATTCGATAAGGACCGGAAGACCTGGGCTAAGCTGAACTGGTTCAGAACTAACCATGGAAGGACCAACTCCCACCTCTACAAGTGGGGCCTGAGGGAGTCACCGATGTGCGACTGCGGGGCATCTGACCAAACCCTCACCCATGTGGTAAATGAGTGCACCCTACGCCGTTTCCCCGGTGGTATTGAAGAACTCCATAGTAACCTATGGAGGGGTTAACACCCCGGCAGCGGAAGACTGGCTAAAACATCTTGACCTCGAAATTTAAACCTCCCTGGATCCAAGCAGGAAGACAAAAAAAATATGCCATACGATTGATGATGATGACTAAAACATCGTTGACCTAGATATGATACTTCGTAGCTGCGGAATACATACATTATAACTGACTTCGTAAGCATACCTATTTTCATACAGGGTACATTTTATATCACTGCGGATAACTTCAGATTGTATTCTATTCATCAAACTGAACAACAATGGAGCAAACATCGAAATCGCGAAAAAAAATCATCTGTCCCATACATTTGAGTCGAATAGGTACGGGGCTTCGCTCAGTGGTGGCGGCGTAATAATAATGAATTGGATTATATTTTTGAAGATATTTTATTTATCGAGAAACATGACAATCCCCTCGCCCTCGGACATAATACAAACACTGCCAATCTTTGTTTCTTTGGATATGCGTTCCAAACTTAAACTAAAGCGGCCAGTACGGAACCCCGCGATATATAACCTCCTACATCATCCCCCTCTACTGCTGGTTTGGAACACATATCCGACTTTATACAATGCAACTTAACACTAGGCCTACCTCAGTGGTGGCGGCGGTGACTGCAGTGTAGTTGGCTCCATAGTGAAAGTTGTTCAGTTTGATGAGTAGAACACATGCTGAAGTTATCAGCAGTGATATAAAATTTACCCTGTATAGGGCACTAATATACAAACAGAAGCATATTACGTACCTATTATGTGGGCAGCAAGCCCTGGTGTCAGAGTTTATTCAAACCGTCTTACTACCTCTGACGTGGTTACAAGTATTAATAAGAATAGTTACCTGACACAAAAACTATGATTGAAGGCAGCAGGGTTGTCTTGTGGCGAAAACGTGGGCCAAGTGCCCTGTAATAGAGCGAGCCTCAAACAAACCAGCAAGGCGAGGGATACAACCACCTTGGTTGTTCGTATTGACAGCCCTGTACATTTCTTCTCGATCTTCAGTTGGCAGATTGACCTGGGAAACAAGAATTGATTTAGATGCAAAGGCGATGGACAAATACAGCGATGCTGACGGAGCAGATTTCATTAGTATGGCTATTAAAGGTTTCGCACCAAAGAAATCAATACTGAGAGGGACAAACGAAAACAGAACATTGGAAGGAGATAAGGTAATAGAAAGGCTTACACTCAGTTTCATCTCATAACTTTTTGGCTGAAAGAGAAAGGAGAACAAAACCTCTATTTCAACGGATACATTAATTACTTAAATTATTTAAATCCCAACAGATACATTACAACATCATTACATCATAATCTCTTGCTAGCAGTTACTACGTCAACAAGACAAAAAGTGACAGCAAGATATTTAATGGAGGATTAACTTTGATGAGCGTTTCTGCAACTGAACATAAGACGATCTGAATCACAATTATATTTATTCTGATAACCTTGTGATAAAGACAATTTAGGTACCTACTCAGCTGATGATGTAATGATGTCGTAATGCAACTTTTGGGATTTAAAAATAAGTAGTTAATGTATCCATTGAAATAAAGGTTTTGTTCTCCTATCTCTTTCAGGCAAAAAAGTGTTTTTAATACCGTATCAAAGAAAAGAACATGGAAGCTCGGTTCGAAAATTAAGATGGTTGAACGGCGTTTCCAAGAATATTTATGAACATTAAATTTGAAGAAAATAATAATCGCTTTTTTAATTGTTAAAAAAAGATCCAACTCGTTGTTCTGCAGTCTTTTCCTAAACACTAATTCAGTACCTAATGTAGATTTTTTTCCATTTATAATTAAAACAACATAGCTCAAGGGTACAAAAGTTTTATGAACCTAAAAATTTTACATACCTTTTTACAAATGGCCAACACCTATAGAAGTCTATGGCTAAGTTTAGCAGCAGTATGGTAACTCCCGTCTCCTTGGCCAGCATACTTAGAGCCCCAAGCACTATGCTCAGCCACACGCATTTCTTGTTACCTGTAGGTCTGTAAAAATGGTTTGATCAGCTCTTATTTCACTAGTTCGTGACTTGAAATCTGAATTATAAATTGGTGCTAATTTCCTTTTTAAATAATTTAAAAATAAAGTGTGGGTTAAAGCTTCGTATAAAACTTTATTAATAGAGTTAACTGAAAGAATAGGTTATTGTGAAATTAGTTTACAAATCTGGTTTGGTTAATCCTCCATTACTCGCGATGTTTTCAAGGATTTGCCGAGCGTAATTATGACTCAAAAATCCTTATCACGTACGGAGCCAATCTATGCATTTGATATAACTGTGATATAACTAATTGCCTTTTACATTCTAAATTTAGAAAACGTCATAGAATTTTTAGGAACTCAACGTTTATATCAAACTCTAATATTAATATAAGCTGTTAATCACGGACCTGAAAAAAAGACGGACGTAATCTCGTCTAATCACGAGTGAAGCACCCATTTCTTTTGTGTGCGTGCTGTCACGCGGTACATAATGGTGACGGATGTAGGACCTGCGCCTAGAGCTAATGCACCTGTGTGAGTGTAGGTCCCTTGTAGAACAAACGAAAATGTTGGACCTTGCATGCTTCACATCTTTTTAGCGTCACATAACGTCCGTCTTTTTTTCAAGTCCGTGCTGTCAATTTATTGTTTTTACTGATTTTGAGCAAATTCCTGTACAGGGTCCTTCTTAATTATGCTGACACTTTATAAAGGGATGTTCAGACCATCAAACTGAACAACTTTCTCTATGGGACCAACATCGAAATCGCAAACAAAAAGTCAGCGGTCCCATACATTTGGCTCGAGTAGGTTTGCAGTTTTGTATGGAAGAGCTGATTTTTTTTTCGCGATTTCGATGTTGGTCCATATAAATCTTTGTGTGCTTCTTCTTACAATTTAAAAAAAGTATATTTTATTATTTTCGAAATTAGTTTTATACTTAGCCCCTTTTTAACCCGACTGTTTACAACCAAGTTTAAGTTTTATATCTGCATCCAATTTCTAATTCTTTGTATGTTTGTCCACCATTAAAAATGTTACCTATTTATAGGGTAGATATAAAATTGTTTTAGTAACGGTTTAAATTGTAGCTTTGCTAACAATGTTGTGGTACCTATAAATAAAATAAACCTACGTGACTATTGCATTGAGTTTTAAGTAACTATTTCTAAAAATTCCACGCTTTTATTACAGGGTAAAGTATAAATCCTTGTAAGTCGGGTATCAAAAGTATGAGTTTATCATCATTCGCATTATTTTGCAAAGAGTATCCAGCTAATGCATTACGAATTCTTATATTTTTTAGGGTTCCGTAATCGACGAAATTATAAATTTGTAAGCTGATCTTTAACTGTAAGTCCTTTCACATTCAGAAAATTAAGTTTGTATTACAACCAGATATGTGTCAGGAAAATATCCAGGAAAAGAATTGCTTCTGAAAAAAATGCAGTGAAGACGAAAACGACGGAACAAAATAGAATTCCTTTCAGTTTTGTCATACATTTTTAAGACGTATTAAAAGGATTTTGGCAACAGTAGATAGCATTGTTCCATTAAATTTAAATTATCTGTAATAATATTATTTAATACTATTAAAAATAATACACTGGACAGACTTTCGGTACTACTGGTGAAACGTGGATGTTCTGAGGTTTCAGAATATCTCTGACTACTCCCTTGGGGAATATAGTCGTGAGCATATGCTTATGCTATGCTGTAAAAATTATACATTTGAATTCAGATGTTCATGTTACCGTAGTATTCTTGTCTAGTTAATTAAATTACGATAATACCTATGCCATATCCCACAAAACTTATTATCACATAACCGTTATGCTGGGTATTTTGACGGCCCGACAGCACAGTCTGTAGTGAACCTGCCTGCTGTGCCGAGGGTCGCGGGTTCGAATCCCGTAAGGGACAAATATTTGTATGACGAATATGAATATTTGTACCCGAGTCATGGATGTTTATATCTATATATTTATTCTATATATCGTTGTCTAGTTATCATAATACAAGTCCAGGCTAGATTCTGGAACTTTAAATGTGACTAGATAATTTGTGTGACACTGTCCAAGATATTTATTTATTATTTATTTATTTGGTCAACCTATGTAGTTTATAATGCAATAAATACAATACAGTGTAATAACCATAAGATAACATAAATTATTATTATCTATTTCAGCTATCTGTCCATGAGTGCACCCTACGCCCAGTTTCCCCGATGGTATTAAAGAACTCCATAGGTTAACCTCGGCAGCGGAAGACTGGCTAAAACATCTTGACTTCGAAATTTAAACCTCCCTGGATCCAAGAAGGAAGACAAAAATGCCATACGATATAATGATGATGTGTCCATTACGTCACACCTCTTTCCCTACATCCTCCTATTTTATCTGGAAAATTTTGTGAATACGGAACCCTTTTCGCTCGAACCCGACTCAAACCTACCTATAAAGCTCGAATTCTAGAATTTTTCTAGTGTTTCCAGCGGCTGTCATTTTGATTTATGAATACTCTGCCCCTGGTACGTGGCGCTGCGAGCGCGCTGCGACGATGTTTTCGCGTTCCGATTTCTGTAGCGCTTTATCATTGTGAATAATAGGTGAGTGACTTTGTTTTGCCATATCAGATTCATCTTATGCGTTGTTCTGTATCTTTGAATGTTTAGGAGACTTTATGAATAACAAAGTAATATCCTTGCCCTTAAACGAACGCCGATTTACTGGGAATTTTGGTTGTTGTCGTTTGGGATAGCTAGATAGCGATTTAATTCTTAAATTAATGAACTTAACTTGGCATTAATGAACTTCGTAAAGCCTTAGAATCTTTCCGACACACACTTGGCCGATTTTAAGCCTACGTTCATCACGGATAATGTAACATTCTAATAGTGAAAGAATTATTCAGGAGGTCCAGTTTCGGAGCCTATTCAATACAAACAAACAAACAAAAAGCAAGTCTTTCCTCTGTTTAATATTATTAGTACTAATAATATTGTAACACTGTTCTCATTTCGGACCCTTATTGCAAAAATCAATTATCTTTATTTATAATTAAGCAATTATTCTAGTTTCATTAAGTAGGTTAATAATTGAAGAAAACTGACTAGGTTTGATAGAAAAATAAAATGTAACTCATTTTTGGTAAAAAAAATAGGTAATCGGTTTTTGCAATAAGGGTACGATTTCTTCTTACGGTAACATTAAACTTGGAAACCTCTATGTGCGAGTACACACCTCGCTCATGGCCACAGTTGTTTTATTACCATCAAAATTTTAAAAATGTATTCAGATAGTGGAACTAAACAATTTTCCTTGGGGAACATGAGTCGAAAATTATGGACAACATTTTTGACTTTACAAAAGTGCTGGTCAGCCTATATATTTTCTATAGGAGGTCCAAAAACAATTTCTCGTTTTTCTACCCCCATGTTTCTTATAATTTAAACACACCCTTAAAATCTTGTAGGTAAGTAATTAAAAAATATTGATGTTGTATAGAATATGATTTTTAGAATTTTTATCTTTATAATATCCGTGTGGTGTCGGCTAAGAGTAGCACCATCCCATTTCCTCCCGTGGGTGTCGTAAAAGGCGACTAAGGGATCTACCGGAGGATGGGCAGCAGCATCCTCTGAGTACAAACATTCAATCCAACTGCGATCGCCAACCCGCCTGCCAAGCGTGGCGATTATGGCAAATCCCCCCATTTTTGGGGAGGCCTATGTCCAGCAGTGGACGTTTATCGGCTGATATGATGATGATGAATATCATTGGCCAATACGAGTACATAAGTTTTCACAGATTCATTACTAGACATATTTCTCCATGAAATTACACTTACCTATGATATACTAATAGTGACGATAAGAAGAATATACAAGCCAGTACATCGGCTCTGCCTACAACTCCGGCTACCTGTAAAAAAAATGTATGTTACATAAAGTTTGTTTCAGCCTGTAGGATACAAATGCAGATCATGTGGCATCTTACGAATGTCTCTTTCTGTCTAATATCTACTTACAGCCTCAGTATGAACAGGATGTACAGCGAACAGCACGGCAGCCAACGCAGCAAAAGGGCGTTGCAGCCTCGCTACAGTCACACACGCGCGGGCGACGAGAGCACAGCAAGCCGCGTGTAGCAGCACATTGCAGGCGTGCCACCACCACGGCCGTAGTCCTGCTAGGGCGTAGTTTAGTCTGCAACAATTGAGATACTTTGTTAGACAACATTATTTAGGTGGAAAGGCTAATTAATGTCTAATTTTAGGCGCCAATTATTAAAAGGTTTCATAAATCTTTAGGCCTAAATAGTGCCTCATTCACAGGTAGTGTAAACTACGACAATTATTAATAGCGGAAAAATTAAACATCTCCGTACGACGAAACTGCTTTAGCTGTAGTCTCCAGGGTTCGAATATGCCTAATGAAAGCCAACCTCCGATAGGAGATGGCACCATAAGAAGAAGAACGACAACAATGCTATTTTTTGTTGCCTTTATCTGGTCCAAATAATATTTAGGAGGGACGAAGGAGGTTGGAGTTACTTCACTAAACCAATTCACCGCAACACAAGCGGGAACTAAACTCTGGTTGTCTGTCTGGGATTCAATAATCAGTGACAGACAATTTCCAAGACATCCGAAGGCAAGTCCACGCACGAATACATGCCGACGAAGTCGCAGGGAAAAGCTAGTAAGCTAGTAGCTAGTATAGCACAAATTCATTACATACTATTTTCCCCCATCTGTTATTTTACACTCAAAATGTCATGTTCCGGAAATATTTTTAAAAGGCGACCAGCAATAATGTAGTTTTAGCATACTTCAGCAAGCTATGTTTACATTGGTGTAGGTTTCACACTTCACACTAGACTAGCATTTTACACTATTGCACTAATGTTGGACTCAGGTGCTAGAAAATAATACCTTCGCGAGTGACGAAACCCGAGTTCGTCTAACACACTCTGGGCACTGTTAGCCTAGATTACGACCTGGGTAATCGACCCACTGTGCTAGCAGACAAAATACATTTATATTATCATAAATCATAATTATAATTATATAATTAAGTCAAAATACGAGCTTTGACGAATTTTGAGCTATCACGAAAAAAGATCAACTTTGGCACAATATTTTTTATGCAATTAGTATTTTCTTTAAAAATTAGGACGTAAGGACGTCGAAGGATTGAACGTAATTCGGAGATTTACATTATATTTCATACTAGTACCGCCATGGTATCTGTCGAGATTAAATATTTAATACAGTTCTTCCATCTAAAAGTAGTCTGGAAGAAATACATTTTAGAGATATAGACCGTCTTTTGTACCTCTTTTGTTTTCATATTTTTGTTTTGCAACTTAAGAATTAATCATGTTTTGTTTTTCATTGAATACTGCCGTTTTACTTGACTACTCCACCAATGTAAATCAACCTTCTATTCATATTTAAAGAGAAACGCCTCTGACATGAAAATGTGAAACATTTACGGTCCACATCCATTAACGTAGGTAGTAATTGCGAAGTCAAACCTTGTTAATGCTAGCCGAAAGTATTTAGTGAAAGCTAATAATTATTGTTGTGAACAAAACTATGTTTCGAATTTTGATTTTGCTACAAGTGTACGCTTAAGATTTTTAGTATGATATGAATGAATGGTATTACGGTCATGAGTTTATCTATGTGTGTACTTATTATTACAGAAGTTAAGTAATACCCGCTACAAACACAGATACATTTTGTGACAATGGAAAACAAATTTTATAGTATCTACTGGGATAACCTAAAGCATCCCTTCAGTAAAACGATAACGGGGCCAAAACAGTCTACAAATAAAAAAGGTCTTTATACAAACGACATTATAGTTTATTTATTCACATTGCACCCAATTTTCGGTGAGTAAACTACGCGCTTAGACCTTTTTCCTCGCAATTTAGCGCGCCCTGTATAAAGGAAAAGTGTGAAAATACCTCTTCATTCCATCCGATCCGTTCCGTTGAGGCGAGAGCGGATTCTATTCTCGTTCATTCGTTTAATTTCTCATGATGCTTTTGTTTGGATTCGCTTTTGGTATTTAGGATTCCTTGGACAGACAAGGAAATTTTTAGTTTCGTCCAATCCCGGATGTCTACAATTTGTTAATGAATAAGCGCAAAACATCATACACCTGTTGGAGAAAAACGAAAGATCGATCGATCTGTTTGTTTGCCCCAACTGATTTGCAACGAAAATATTTTTATTATTACACTGGAAAAAAAAAACCGAAAACCTATTTATTTATTATTAACTTATGTTGAAACCTTGATAATTCGATTCTGCTCTCGATTCTACGCAAACTATTTTCTAGTTTTCCTCAATTACTCTTTATTTGAAACGAACAATACCAATTTTTACTCCCTCACTACAACGAAAAGGGGGTCGAAAATATCGACATCGATGTTTTTTATTTATTTACTTTTGAAAGACACTACTTTTTTTACTTTTGGGACACAGTTCATTAGTTTTGAAATTTCCCGTTTGCTTCCCATATACAGTTAGAAGTGTAGAGTCTTAGTTTAAATGGATGCCAACGACTTCAATTTGACCATGTGAAACAAAATTGAATTCTTAAATAAAATAAATGTCTATGCTTAAATGCGATTTCGCTTTATGCCGAGTTCAGTGAGCTCCATCTTTGAACAAGTGTCCAGCTACAACGCATATAAACTGACAAGTTCCTTTCAGTGTAGTCAGAAATGAATCTACAACCTGCCAATTAGTAAAACAAGCCTGAAGTAACAGAAGAACTAACAAAAAACAAATGAAGTATAAACCAGATCACGTACCAAAGAGACGAGAAACTGAACACGCTATCGGTTACGGGGACGGGTAATAGAACGCTCTATTAAAAAGCAATCAACTGGACCATCTACTGCTGGGTGTACGCTTTATGACGTCGTTTTTATCAAGAGTTGAAAGCATCATATCTACCAGGTACTTATAAGCCAAGTGCGATGAATTTCAGACGCTGACATCGTTAAAACTGATTGAAAAGTTTTTTAGAAAAAATTGTGCAATTAATTCTTCATCGTCATCATCTCAGACAATAGACGTCCACTGCATGGGTCCAGTAGTTCGTTCCATTTGTTCGTGAGTTCCTGTAGTGAAACGTTGGTCCTGCGCTGCCCTCATCCAAAGGGTTCCCGCCGCCTGACCGGATCGTCGGTCCATTTTTAGGGGGACTTCGATAACTACGTTGCAGAAGAATAAATAGGAGTGTTTTATTTGACCCTATGAATATAATGCATGATGAAGGATCCATTAAAGTGTTTTGGATCTAAAGTTAACAATGTTGTTAAATAAACTAATTACGTATACTTTTATTTTAACGAACATGGGCCCACCACACAATCCTACCGCTGTAATTCCTGTAAAGCAGGATCAACAGCGGCGACCACTAACAATACCAGACGATGGAGTCCAGCGAGCCCGGGGATGACTCTAATCTGTCTTGGATCGCGCAACGAATTTTATCAAAGAAGATAGGAGTAGGAAAAACAAATATTCGACTTCCCTTCATTGCAAACGGGAGACTACTTGCGTATGAATTCAAATATAGGTACTGCAATTCTAAATCATCATTCCCTTGTCCATTTCCCATTATCTGGGGTCGGCGCAATATTGTCATCTTCTTCCATTCGTCTCTGGTACTGCAATTTTTAAACGATCTAAAAACATAAGAGAGGCTTGCAAAATATTCAAAATCCTGTAAAAGATACCAATTTAATCAGTGTAAACTTAATTGCTTAACTTTATAGCTAGCGTCAGTGTGACTAAAATAGGGTTGCCAAAACTATTTGTGTTGATAAATTAAATTATTTAAAAGCAACGATTTACGTTAAAATAATTATGATGTTTGTAGTAAAAGCTGCATTTAGTTTTTGTGTCGTGCTTCATTTTATGCAATGAAATAGTGTAATCCGCAGGTTCCAACTTAATATTCTAACGGTTTTTAGGGCTCCGTAGTCAACAAAGACCATCAAAATGAACAACTTTCTCTATGGGACCAATAGGTCGTCAAAAATCTTCGTCCCATGCATTTGGGTCGAGTAGAATTGCAGTGTTGCACGAAACACCAGATTTTTTCCGATTTCGATGATGGTCCCATGAGAAAGTGGTTCCGTTTGATGGTCTGATCGTCTCCTTAAAAACTGTCAGCATTATTAATAAAAAGGGCCTTGTCTACTCACTTCTATGAATATTTTCAATTTAGGTTGAGTAAGTAGAGGAGCTATGTGTGGTCTGTCAAGAATTTATGATAAATTCAATCGGTCAATTATACTTCAATTAATTACTTTCGAAAACAATTAGTACAAGGCGGACTTAAAGCATAGCATTGTATTTCTTATTGAGATAGCGCTCTGTCACGGCCTTTGACACCAATCGTGAGAAAATTTTGTAAATTTTCTTAGCATTTTAATAACGCTAGTCTAGAATTTACTTTAAAATTTCCATGATGGACAGATGTTTATGCGAAAATATAGGTGTTTGCATATTCGCGCAGACACACGTCGCTTTATTCTGCTCCTAATTGAACGGTATGATCGTTGTACATATACCTGTGCACACGGTTCACACTCGATTAGGCGCGCTACATAGCATGCTTATACATACTCTAAGGAATTGTTAGTCTAAGTAGAAACCATACGACAATTGGACAACCCTAGTGTTATTCAAAGCTGCAGCATAGGAAATATTAATACCTAAACAGGCGCACGCGATCGCCATTAAAGTTTCAGAACCGCCGAAATGCTTTGTTAATTAAAGAAAGCAGTTGCGGTTTTGCATAAAAGCCTTTAAATTAAAATGTTCATTTCTGCAGTACGATCCTTATAGACATTGTAATAGAGTTCATGATTGTATATCTATCTTTGATAAGAGAAATGATTTTATGAAAAAGTTACAATGTTACTTAATCGGAAATATCCTCCAAGCACACCCTAGACTCTACAAATGTGCTTGCACTGTCAAGAAGAGGCTAGCACATTGTATGCTGAGAGAGTTCGAGTGAGAGAGGAATACACCACTTCTTATTGTCTATGTCGGGCTCACCCCACACTTTACAGTTTCGGTACTACTGGTGAAACGTGGATGTTTTGAGGTTTTCAGAATATCTCTGACTACCCCCTCGAGGAATATAGTCGTGAGCATATTATGCTTATGCTTATTGTCTATGTCTACCTCCCGTAGCACACAAAATCCATCCGTATCTACATGTCCGCACTGAACATATTTTTCTTTTCCACAGAGTCTAAACTTGCCGATCCTTCCAGGGCCGGATTATCCTTAAAGGCAATTTAGGAAACTACCCCTCCGGCACCACCTAGGTGCACCATGGCTCGTTTTAGGGTAACTCCTCAGAATTAAAAAGAATTAATAATTAAATACATGCTTTTCGTTTCGCTCGCTTGGAGCGTTTTGGATCGTTTTACGTAACTATAGAAATGGAAATCAAACTCAAAAACTGGTACCAACAACATAATTATGTACCGTGTTCTAATTTTTTTCTTTAAAAACTGTACCTTGCCGCCAAAACTCATGTAATTTTTCATTAGGTGCCAAAATCATGTGGATTTTGTTGAGAGTTGTTCTTCTATAGTTATTCTTATGTTGAGGCGTTTTACAACGACCTATTCATATTGTAGTCAAAAAGCTAGAGCTCGCATCGATCGCTCCATATTTTAGTGCGACCACCTAACCTGTACCTGGCCCTCTAGTGAAAGAATCATTGCTATAAATAAAATAGGGATAGGGTCCTAAGACTTGCATTGCCTAGGGGCCACTACATGGTTTAATTTGACCTTAATCCTTCACCTTTTGCTTGTACCAAAGCGTGAAAGCGAATCTCACTGCTGTCGCAATTCAAACCGCCGGCTAGTGTTATCCATCGATAGTATGTTGATTTTCTATCGATAGCAGACCGATAGCAAGACTATCGATTATATCGTAAGTTCGGATCCGTGTATTGTCCGAGTGCCTTACTATCTATAGTACTGCTGCTCATAAATTGCAAATTATCGATACTAGCAGTACTATAGAAGTTCTGAAAAACAAGATTATCGATACCTACTATCGTTAGTCCAAAACAAATATTTTTGTCCCTACTATCTAATTTAATTTAATTTATCTTTATTGGTATCTATCGATGGTATTGTTTTTCTGCAGCCGTAGCATGATACGCCGTTTATCTCGTTCTTTAGCGCAAATAGAAGTTAAGCCTTGTCCACATTTGTAGCATTGAGCCGTATCCCGATCAGGCGTATAGTGTCGAGTATGTGTATCTCAAGTAGGGATACCCATTTTGACCAAAACCGTATCTTGTAAAAAACGCGTCCACACTTATCCAATACTGATGTATCATGTTAGCGTATCGGCATCAATAATCTTAATGTGTACGCTACAATTTTTCCACCGATCCACGTATCTTTCCTTAAATTCAAGCAAAAAATGTTTTAAAAAATGGCAGACGAAGTATGGGAAATGATTGCGTATCAAATGCAATCACGTCCAAACATGTCCAGACGATCTGTATCCCCTTTGATGATTGCGGAAAAACCGAAAACCGATGGGAAGCGGCGTATCACGTATCATATCGCAACGTCGTATCGTGATCGCGATCGCGCTACCATGTTACGGCTGGTGAATTTCTATAATACCTATCAATGGATTCATCTGTACCACATCGTCACAATATAATACTCACAATACGAGCTATCCATAGGTCAATCGATAGTGCGACTATTTTGAGATGAAAATTATCGATTGTAAAACTATCGATAATTCGACAACACTACCGCCGCGCCGCCGTGTCGCTCCGAGATCAAAATGTCGTTTTATTCTTCTTTCGCAATCAAACCACAAAATGTGTCCTGGCACCGTGTCACTCGAGTGGACAATTCGCACCGATTCGTTCCCATCGCACCGATATTGCCGACATCGAGTGTTTTTGAGTGGCTCCGTGGTTTTATTATGAACCTAATATTCAATTCCAATAATGGGTACGGACTGTGAAGGTGTTTGACAAATGCTTGTGACGAGGATTTGTTTATTTGGACATTATTGAACTATTCTAAAAGCGATAGTTGTTACAAATGCATGACATAACATAAATAATATTCTTTATTTGTACACCCCAGAACATATACGAGTAGCAACAAAAATGCAAGATATTAATTCAAGATTTTTCGGTTTGCAAAATATGATTCTTGGTCAACGGGAAGTCATCATCATCAGCCTATATTTGTCCCACAGCCGGGCACAGGCCCACCCTTAGGGAGGTTGTATGGGCGTTAGTCCACCATGCGCGCTCAATGCAGTTTGTTAGACTTCATATACGAGTAAACATCGGCATTTCTTCTTCAGCGCAGGTTTCCTTAGTTTCCTTACGCAGTTAGTACCTACATAAGTTAGTAAAACTCATTGGTATATAGCATGTGGTCCGTGCGTTGGATTCGAACCCGGACCTCAAGACTGAGTTTCCATACCTCTCAGCAACGCGCCACCGACGCGCTACTAATCTAATGCAGACCTATTCAACGGGAAGCACCCTATAGGTTTTGATGAGCTAGTTGGCGAATATTAAAATACAGGGTCCTTAATATGCTGACACTTTTTTAAAGGGATGATCAGACCATCAAACTGAACAACTTTCTCTATGGGACCAACATCAATAGCGAAAAAAAATCAGCTCTTCCATACAAAACTGCAAACCAACTCGAACGCTGATTTTTTTTTGCGATTTCGATGTTGGTTCCATAGAGAAAGTTGTTCAGTTTGATAGTCTGAATATCCGTGTCAGTATATTAAGAAGGACCTTGTATTGTGACATAAAAACGTACTTTATCTTATGATTGAATTAAGCTTTAATTTTCTAAGCCTCAAAGGGATCTTAGTATTTTATATTAATTTCAATTTGAGACCTTTACCCATTCGTGAGAAAAAGGGTCTTAGTCCAATCATTTTAGGGTTTGACCCTAACAATAATTCATCTATCACTGAAACTTTGCAGTGTGGTAAAGTAAAGTATACAGATTACGGTTGACAAATAATCTAGGTTTAATTTTTTCCGGTCCTAGATTATTTGTCAACCTTAATCTGTATATGCTTTACTTTATCACACTGCAAAGTTTCAGCGATAGATGAATTATTGTTAGGGTGTTCATACAAGGAAACTCTAAAATGACTGGACTATCTTGACAGCGGCGAACGGACAGACAATAACAAAAACAACGGACAGTAAGAAAACATCAAGAGATCCTATAAGGGTAATATTTTATCCTATTTAGGTATGGAACCCCAAAAAAGAGACAGAGCATTAATTTAAACAAACCTTCCAAAAAACAGCTGTGCAAATATTGTACGAAAACTCATTTAAAACTTTTTGTCTCCAAAAAAGGTACATTAATTAAAATGTTTATGTTTCAAAGAGTTAATTGGACGTAATATCCAAAGTTCAACACGATAAGGGAGTTTCAGGCCTGATGGAGCGCAAATATGCCATTCAATATTGAACTCTACAGCTCGAGTATTACTGTTCAAAAATTTTTACTCGAAAAATGTCTAGGGATATCATTGATGAGCTCGAATTTAAACATTACGAACGAGGTAACAAAGATTAAAATTACATTAGCCATCATTACCGTCAACAAAAGCATGGACAAAGTTACTAAAGTTCATATTGGTCATTTTGTTTCTTTTTTTATCATTTGTTTTTCTACTCAGTTATATTGAAAACCTTTCAAAATAATTATCAAATTATTTCTCAATATCGGTAAAAGCTTTGATTTTAGGTTAGAACAAAACGTTCATAAAGGCGGCACTACACAGATTTTCATCGATTACCTACTTTCAATTTACCTAGTTATAAATTTGAGGCCGACTTTTGAACAGAGTACAAAACAAACTTTTGGGGTTGTAAATCAACTGCTGATGGTTCAAAAGGTTATTAATAGTGAAAGGGTTCTGTTTTTTCACTTTGGTTACGGAAATCTTAAAATTAACAACCGAAATCTGTGTGCTCCTCGAGATTGGGATAGATACTAACACAAACTACTTGACACTAGCGGAAATACAATGCTAACGAACAAGCAAAAGTTCAATAAATTATAAAAAATCTAAAATGCCGACTGCGTAAAAAAATAACTTTAAATAAAAACAGAAAAAATAAAATCCTGTGCTCTAGATTTCTGCAACAGCGACTTATGACTAGGTGACCCCCGTGGGAATCAAACCCACAACCTCCGTGTCTAGCGTCCAATGCTCTTAACCATTAGATCACGGTGGTAGAGGCTCCATAGTGAAAGATGTTCAGTTTGATGGTCAGAGTTCACCGTTTCAGTTTGCGGAGGGCTTTCCCTTACACCCTTGATATTTCTCACTAAATAATATCCAAACATGACACTATGATTAAAGATAAATCCAAAAGATACAATCAGTAAAGCCTAAAATAATCGACGGCTTCACTTGACAAAGTGTATGACTGTAAACATGTCACTCTCTACAAACAACCACTATTTTTCAAACCCTCAAAGCGAGAACTCGGTAAATGGAGTCAGTGAACCATGCACGTGTGTTTGGGCTCAAACTGGTCACAGTACAGATGAGGCAAGTAGTGCGACAGCACTGGGATTTCAGAAAAAATGTTTCATGTTCTGTTTAGTCGATGGTATGTCATTTTATAATTTTTCAGCACAGTATTTTGCCACACGAATAGCACTTCAGGAGCGTCCATAAACTGTTTTCACGTGCAAATAGTTGGCGGGAAGAGTATGATATGATATTGCCCATAGTCTGCAACACCACATTGACACCTGAAATAAGACACTTCAATCCAGGTAGGGTATCCACCTGGACAGGTTATCATTACCGACCTTGAGTTTGGAGTTTATTTTAGTCTGAGCAGCTTCATAATGTTAGAAGGAAGTTCTTCCAAAAGCGATTGTTTGTGAAGTGTTCTTCCGAGTTAGGAAGTGTAAACTTTTGCTGCCTGCATCTAGCTTGAAGAGCATTAATTTGGGTAGCTTTTAAGGATTACATGAAAAAGAGAGAAATTGATGCAGACTTGGGTATAATTTTTTAGCTCAAATGGGTTTTAATGAGTATAAATAAAATCTCTGTCGTGTTATTAGTAGTTTAGGAGTAAAATCTGGTCAAGACACAAGCTGACAAATGGTTTGTTCTTTGTGAGCTGAGGTTGTTACTCTGTAGTGGGATCCTTCAGGCTAATATAATAATTATAAATGAAGTTTTTGTTGCCCTAACCTCTTTATACCACGTCGTTCAGTTTCCCTCAAGGTCAACTTAGTTAACTCAAGGTCAAATCAGTTGAGTTACTGTGTTTACAGCCTACTGTGTCTTTTGGTATTCTTCGCTTGATAAACGATGTCCCGACAGCCGATAGAAGGCTGTCTCGCAACTTCGTGTACCTAATGTTTTATTGAATAAGCCACGAGGACATCGATTTTTTTCATTCTTCTATTTTAGAGTTTATTGGAAAATTGTTGGAAATTTTTTCAAACACACATACTCCCAAGCCTTTGTGCCACTGAGGTAGGCAGATACTATTGATCTGACTACGATTCTGAAACGCATATCTCGCATCTTCAACATCCTCAAAATGACCATTGTTGGTCAACGAGGGTTCATTTGACCCTTCTTAGGGTCAATTCAGATTAGGCGGGAAAATGCTTGAGCAGTTTTCATTGATAAATTCATAGGTACAGTTAAAAATAGCGTGCGAGAGATAATGCGAACGCATGCCATGGAGTGTATCTCTTGCTCGCTATTTGTAACTTTATTTCAATTGCTATTGAGTTCATTATCAGTTCATCAATAAAGACTGTTCCAGCATACTCCAGGATTGCGATTTTTGAAAGTTAAATCAGCAGAAGAAAGATGCATATCTCAATAGTAATTCTGATATTTTCAACTGCTGAGTTCAACGTATGAGTTTCAAAAATCGCACTCCTGATCTGAATTAGGACCCTTATGGAAGCTTTAGGAATGTTGTAGAACATCAAAACCTTGTAACCTTGCCTGCCGTGCAGGAGGCGATGGTTCGATCCCCGTCCAAGCCGACTCGTACCAATGACTTTTTCGGAATTTATGTACGATTTGTTACACCACAGGCTTTTCGGTGAAGGAAAACATCGTGAGGAAACCTGCATGCTTCAATTTAGAGGCATGTATTGTACCCACTGTCCATTATAAGTGGCGACGGGCTCACCCCCCGTCACACTGGACAGAGTTTCGGTACTACTGTTGAAACGTGGATGTTCTGAGGTTTCAGAATATCTCTGACTACCCCCTCGGAGAATGTAGTCGTGAGAATATGCTGAAAACATCAAAAAGCTACAATTTCGCCCTATTTTAATTTAAAGCATTGAACTATGAAACGTAATAGTCAACAAATTCAAAGCAATAATCTCTCATTGTCCCTTTTACTCCTGTGAACAGTATGGGGTCAATGATAAGCTGCTCTATATCAATGTCCCTGTCCATTGTTTGAGCTCTGTTGGTGTTGTTTTATCTCTTTGACCTCGACTTAAACTGATTTTCTTCATGTTTGAGTTCTTCTTATTTACGTGTGTTATGTGATTGCCAATACGAATGCCAGGCTAGTTTCTTCTGTCTAACTTTATCTTTATGTGACAGTGTTTAGCAGTGGGCTGTTTGTGTTCGATGATGATACTCGTAGCATACTCATGCTCACTACTATATTCAGGGATATTCTAAATTCATACTATTATTATACTTATTACATTTTTTCACAGCTAATTTAAATTAAATTTGGTATACATATTGAACATAAGCATACAAATTCAATATTTTATAGGATTAGTAGAGGAGCCGATAACTATTAAGGTGTATTTACACTGCCAATAAGTCAGGAATGATTTCGGCCTAAATCAGGAAATCTATGCCGAAATCGTTCCTGACATATTGGAAGTGTAAATACACCTTAAAGAGTATAAATCATACTCTTTTTTAAAGTGTAGCGATCAAAGTAAGTTATGTTTGCACAAATTAAATCGCACCTTTAGATAGTATACCATATTCAGAATAACACGTTTCACTAGTAGTCTCAGGAGCAATAGCGCAAACATCGGTTGTTGAAACGTCGGCGAGCTGTCAATTCGGTATGCGTTGAACTTCGACGCTGCTCAGAGTGACTGGTAGTGAGCCCGTCACACAGGGCCATGATGACAGTATATTGTCGCAAAAACTTCTTATTTTTAATTATTATCAAAGCTTTTTCAATTATTTTTATATTTTATTAATAAATATTTTGCCTGATGAACATATTGCTTAATAAAAATGAAACAAAAAACCTAACCCACTTACATGATTCTTAAACATAATTAGGTACACAAACCAAAGAATTTTTAAAAACGCATTCATATGAAACATTTACAGTGCAATTAGTAGAGAAATCACAACACAAATGCGAGCGTAATTACCCAGCACAATACCCAAGCATAAAAGCGAAGAAATACCAAAGCCATATGCTTATTAAAAAAAGAAGGAAAAAAAACAAAGCGCTATGTGAAAATGGCTGCATTGCAACGGTACATTTCGCGCGAAATTGCGGAAAAATTAGGAAGTATGATCTTTGTCGCAGGACTTTTTATTTTAGACTAGTAACCGAGTTTTGAAATTCTTCGTAAAAAGTTAAATGACTGGTTACTACGTTAGATTTTTATCCACGCCTTTCTCATGGAAATTACACTGAGTTGAGTGTTCTGGCTTTGCCATGTGTCCTTAGTAGAGAAATCGGCCAAGTGGAGTTGGGCTCGGGGATCCAAACAAACATAATAAGGCATGATATTGAATCTTTTGTGTCTTTAAAAACAGAATGGTGTGAAACAATATTAAAAATCTTTTGGGGTAGCTAACAATCAAACTTTAATCTTAATGTTCCAAATATTAACCGAAATTTGTTTATGATTTTTCCGCATCTCAGACTATACACAACATACTTAGACCGTATAATTATGGACAAGATAATGCGTGTAATTCTAATAACCAACTTTTCAGACACTTTATGCAGGGCACGAGATAAAATACGCAACTTTGTATTTTATTCCATTGCTGTAGATTCGAATTCCGATTGTTAAAAATAGTCTCGTGTGAACCCCAAACGAGACTAGTTTGAAGTTATTGTTCCGCAATTATAGTCTGTCTCGTTTAAGCTATACCTAAAGCTATATCTCTTTAGAGTTACTGTAATGTTATGTGTGTTAAATAAATATAATCTAAACTATTATAAAACTGTAACTAAAGTGTGTCTGTACATTAAAGATATTTGCAAAAAAAAGATAACGATATGGTTTTTAGGTATCCCTGACTCTTGTTGTTTGTTTGTTTGTTCGCGCATCACGCAAAAACTACTGAACCGATTTTGATGAAACTTTTTTGTTTGATACCAAATTATATACATAACAGATTTTAAGTCAGATCATACGGATCTGACTTAAAATCTGTTATGTATATAATTTGTGCGGACGAAGTCGCGGGTAAATACTAGTAAATAAATAAAATTGATCAATTAATCATTTAACTTGGCAGAAGGGAAAGTCTATGCGAGGGTGGTCCCTAGTTAGGTATTATGGTCTGATATGACATGTTGTGTTAGAGGTCAGATAAGTAACTACGAGTACAAATTGTAAAACAACTAAAAAGTTCGCATTAACGTTTGCTCACACATTTCGGTTTCGTGTTATTTATTATATTTTCGGACGATGACTGCATTCCTCTAGCGGTTACCGCAGGATGCAATTATAAAAAATGCATGCAATTTTAATTTCATTTTTCGAATTATGACTGTCGCATGCTGCGTGATTAATTTTGTATTTCCAGACATTTAGGGCCTGTTTCACCACTTCTGGGTAAGTTCTTGTTAGCTTATCCGACAGATAGTTTGACATAATTTTGTATGAAATTATGTCAAAATATCTGTCGGATAAGCTAACAAGAACTTATTCAGAAGTGGTGAAACAGGCCCTTGCTCTATAAAATTCACATTTCTTTCACATACTTGAGAGAAGGCCTTTGCTTTGTAGTGGATCCTACCAGCTTTAGCTTGTTTTTAGGGTTCCGAACCTCAAAGAGGAAAAACGGAACCCTTATAAGATCACTCTCGTGTCCGTCCGTCCGTCTGTCACAGCCACTTTTCTCAGCAACTATAAAAGCTAGCGACTTGAAATTCGGCATAGTGGTCAATCATGCTAACCCAAACGTAAAGCGAGACTAAAAATTTGGAAAATAATTTTTCTACAAATTTTTAAGGTCCAAAAACTGATGACTTTTAAAAAAAAAGTTTTCCAATCTAGCCGAGTTTGGTATCATTTGAAAGGGCTTTGAACGTAGATTTCGTAATGGTAGTTCGTTTTACTAAGTGATGCGTAGTTATTCATTTATAAGCCCGACTGCACGAAAAATTTTGGTTCCCCCCCCCTGATCTCCGAACATATAAAGCCTAAAAATCTGAAATAATTCGTACATGTCGATGAACTATTGAATTTTGTAGGAAAATTATAGCGGTGTCTGTATTGATAATAGTTTTTGAGAAAATTGAAAAAATACAGTACAAACAAACTTAGGGTTGCAGTTGATGTTTTTCGTTGATGAGCATAGACACAAACTTTTTATATTACATTTTAAATAAAATCCAACAAATTAACACTAGTTTAGGTAATAAAAATGAACAAAGATAACAAAAATGCTAGTTTTTCGATGAATTACCAACTCCGTTGTGAAGTTTTGTTGTTAGCCATATTTCTTCACTGTTTTTTGCATAAAACATTTTTAAAAGACGGTAAAAGAGGGTGTTATAGTATAGATTTAGTGGAATTTAACAAAATTCCACTAAATCTATACTATAACACCCTACAATTATTCCTACTCATTAAAAAAAGTACAAAATGAATAATTGTTTCGATATTTTGATTTGTGATTTGTATGGTTTCATGCAAGAACGGGTGGTACCGGTATCGGTGAAACTTGGTAAACAGCTAGTTAGAGTAGAGTTAGAGTCCAGAGATAGCATAAAAGGTAGGTGCTTAAGATTTTTGTGAAAAATAACTATTTCATTGGGAATAAACTGTATTTAAATATTGTCGAGAAGGTAACAGTAATTTTAACATATTGAACTTTGCTTGAATGACAGGATGTGAGGTCCGATTCACAATGCAGGAAACTTAAAAATTATAACTTTACAGCAAAACGTATTTCATTATTGAAAAAATTCTAACATTATATAAGAGAATTACGGAAAGAAACAAAATATTAAGCCAGTATCAACAGCTACGTTATTAAGATGGATTGAAACGAAATAATGATTTTCACAAATGAAATATTTATCATCATAATGATTAGGACAAATCGGAATAAAATCTTTACACGTCAGTCATACGTCAGTAGTGAATCATGGACATGGATCAAAGAGATTATACTTGCATAGAGGGAGGATAACTTTTGCAAGGCGGTCCACTTTTTTTGAAGTTTGTATTTTTATGTTTTGTGTCATGTGGTAGGACAAAAGGCACAAAAAATTACTACTTTACACAACTTTACATACATTAGCATGTCAAAAAGTGTCAAAAAACGTGGAATGCCACATAAACATAATATCTAAAGTTCAATCTCTTTCTACTATTAAAGGTATGTCATAAGAGAAAAGATACTTGTGCTGGATCGGACGGTGTCTTTGTTCACGCAGGGGTTCCGCCCAATCCAGTGTAAAATAAGTATTACGAATTGTGTAGTATTTTCTCTACACCATTTATTCTCATAATCAAATATTGTTTGTAACTTAGCAACTAAGAACCATAGAGACAAAATCATAACAAGACTAACTACAATCTTTAATTGATGCGGACTTTATGCTTTAGAATTAAGAGATCCTTCTTGTGAGCTGTGAGACATGGATATAAACCAATGTATAGACAATACCAATGCCACCTTCCTGATCATGGACAATACCTTTCCAACGTAGAAATACAATGACTCGAAAAGCCATTAAAAGAATAGTAATCGCGAAAACGAGACACGCGTAGGGTCGGTAGTTGTACATTGAACCAGGCAGACACAATGAACCATCAATATTTCTCCAAAATGCGACGTTGCCGCTTCGTGCTTATATTACCGAAAGGCACGCACTTGGACTCGCCCCCCACCCACCAGTTTGCGCGGCGATCGCGCGACAGGTTGTTGTGTAATGACGATTTACGTGAAAATCTATCAAAAAAGTTAATATTTTCTGCAGATTTCTTGGATTTTTCATTATTTATTTGCTATTCAAAATATTTCCCTACTTATCTCATAGGATTCTGCATATATTTGACTATCTAATTAGGCATCTTTGACCTTACAATGTCGTGTTAAGTATCGTAAAATTTTTTTTTTCTTTTAAAATCTCGTGGTGTCTCTCAATAAACCACTTCGATGTGGTCCATATTGAACCTGGTTCATTGTGTACCATTGCGTAACAACTTACAACCTTTAACGCTACCTATGTCCTTTATTCCATCACATTATAGGGATCCCATTATAGTACATTAGCGCCACTTCAGTAAAAACAAATTCCTAGCTGAATACTGAAGTAATTTTGTTTTTTTGTTTTTTGTATATTGCCCAAGTTTCTATATAATTAATACATAATTATAAAATATTAATAGAAGAGTAATTATTAAGAATGCATTTAACTAATGTTGATTTTATTTCACTACCTATTTTTTATTTTTAAAGAGATACCTCCTATGATTAAAAATGTGGTGTGATTATTCAAAGAAGAGTCGTGATTAAGAATATCTCTAATGTTGATATAGTTTTACAATTTTGATTTTTTTGAAGGGATACCTATTATAGGTAATTAATATTGTACTGTGATTATTAATAGAAGAGTAAATATTAAGAATGTATCTAATGTTGAAATAATTTCAAAATTGTTTTACTTTTTTAAAGGTACTGTAAGTAAAACTGTGCTTTAATATTTTTTATTATTTTTTTAAGCGTAATAATAAAACTTAAATAACAATATTTGTTTAATTATTAAATATCATGCACTAACACTGTAAAATCTAACAATAAAGGAACATAGCATGGGGTGGTTCATTGTGGAAAATACCCTGGTTCAATGAGTACACCTAGGCATGCACATTGAACCAAAAAAGTTTTTTTGTTTAAACTTGAATTATGACTAAACTATTAAAAAACCTATAAAAACGTTAATGCAAGCTTAAACCCAGATAAATTCCTTAACTATTAATGAAATAAGTACTTAACCGCAACGGACGAAAAAGTAAAAAGTTACAGCACTCCAAAATTTACCTGGTTCATTGATGAACAGTTCACCCTATACGCTATGCTGATGCTGATGAAGTTGAAATTGCTATCAAAATCATACAACTTAGTCGGGGTAAGGTACGAGATTTAACACATTTTGTTTCATATCTCCGTCCCTTTCCAGTATGACCGTTCCAGTCTGCGAATCTATAAAATACTCAATCAACGCTTTCCAAGCTTCTTGATCATTAACATGCCATGCAATGAAATGAGCGTTTTTCTTTTCTTTTTTAAATTTAGTTCCCAAAAAACTCGACAGATGACATGTTTATCGCCCCATAGAGCCGTAAGCGAGATCCTGTCAAAATCAGGTCAAGTCTGTGCCTGCCTTTTTTTTTTAATGCCAAGGGATCGAGCCCATTCAGCCATGTCAGGCGTAAAAGTTTAGAATTTTCGATTAAAATTATTAGTAAATAATGAAATATGTCATTAAAAGATGCGTTGGCATCTTCTTGATCATCTTTTCACTCTTTACTATTTTAAAGAAACACTTTTTGAAATGTTGACGTTTCTTCGTACAGACCGTAGCGCCATCTATCGATCCCCTAGAAAACAAAAAGAAAAACGCTCATTAGAGACAGTGCCTTACATTACAACCTTCTTGATCATGAACTTTCGCTTACGCTAGCTTATGTACCTTTTAGTGTTTTAGGCATGAAGATTGACTTATCAAAATTCTAGGCTTTCATACCGAGAAGACAAACTGGTAATGTATTTCTATCCAACTCGGGTGCTAGTACTAATGTGAGAAAATGATAAACCCAGTTCTTCTGTTCGTCAATAACCCGCCTCATTACAATACATTTTAACTTCTAGAACAGAAAGATGTAATTGTCTATAAGCACCTGGAGAGGAGAGCAAACTTCCGTACAGGCGGTGAAAATGACTTTTCAATTTATATGAACCTAGATGACTGACTCTGGAGTCAGACAGCCTTTGTAGTACAAAAAGTGGTTACGTCGATAAGGACAGTAATAAGTAGCTATCTCCTTTTTTAATTAGAGCGCATTTGCTATGTGCGTCTCTTTTTGAGTGAATATACAAGACACGTGCTTCCTTCTATACCTTCTCTTTCTACGTTCTAAATCCATGGTTTATACCCATGTTCTAGAATCATAGTTCAAAAAGATTGCTAATGATTGAATGAGATTGCAACGCACAAACTTCTTGGTAAACTTAAAATACAGGTGGTAGTCATGAGAGGGTGTTAGGCAAGGAATATACTACTCTCTACCGTGTTAGGTGTACCCACCCATTTGTTAACAAAAATACTTGGCTATTATCCATCCACTTTCTTTCACTGGAAACAATTCATGACCCACGCAGACGCTTGAAAAATAAATATGTTAAAGAAAATTGATGTCTTGCCTACATTTGCATTAAGACTCCCTACCTATTCTCTAATAGAGATATTCAGGGACTACCCCATCTCTGCCCGTGGGTGTCGTAAGAGGCGACTAAGGGAGGGGCAAGTTCCCCCTTTCGACCTGGACACATACCATCCTGCGTCCTTGGTCACCCGAATAGTGGCGGAGAAACCACTACAATCGCATTCCCAACGAGGGTTGGCGTCAGGCAGGCGGCCGGCTTTAAAACTTTAGCCAAAACCATTTGCAGTATGAGGACGGCTAAGAGAGATGAATGGAAGAGGATGACATATTGCGCCGACCCCAGATAATGGGAAATGGGCAAGGGAATGATGAGGGATTTTCTTAGTAATCATATTGAATTCCAAATATTACGTAAAATTTTTTGTGCAGTAGGTACTCAAACATGTCCGATGTAACTGTTCATTTAGCGAGACCATTGCCACTTCTTTGAGCATGGTCACAATACATCATGTTCTTTAAACATTAAAACTTTAAATACTTACTTAATGTTATAATATTAAAACGGCTGTAAGCTATCAAATTATCATGACATAATTTCTCTATTATATCGTTGCACTTTTTTTATGTTGTGCTCGCTATACCACTTTGTACCTTCCGAACAACGGCGGTTTTCGTTAACACTGTTCTCATCTTTTCTTACGGTAACATTAGGTTTGGAACCCTCTATGTGCGAGTACACACCTCGCTCTTGGCCAGTTATTAGTCTTTAAGAGAAGTTTATTCCGAGAGCGCAAATGCGTGCTGCATACAAACGTACTATGGTGATATTTTCAACATTAACCAGTTAGAGTCAATAGGTACAATTTTTCAGAAACAATCTAGAATCGAATCTCTACGCTTGTATCAAGTCAGTTAAAATATACAGTTTTAATACTAGGATTAATTTAAGATTTGTATGGAAATCTTTGAGGCACTGTAACTTTAGGAAGAAACATTTTAATGAAAATCTGACTCCATACAAGCATAGAGATTTGTTTTAGATTGTTTACGGAAAATTTCATTGATTTTAATTGGTTAGTATTGAAAATATCACCATAGTACGTTTGTATGGAGCGCGCCAACGGTAATATACCCTTCCTTAAGTACTATAGACTACAAATCTCATAAAATCTTAGAAAATTTTTGTCCGCATTGACACAATAACCCACACAAATCAAGTATGTATGCTTTCGTAGAGGCTCTTTAATTTTTACACTCCATGCGTTTTAACTCATGTTGCCCATCTTCGCTTTAATGCATCCCAAATGAGTCCGCAACTAAACAATTCAGTTCTAGTTAAACCTATTTTAAAATGCAATTGTTTGCTTAGGAAGGCAGGACGTTTTAATTGCAACGAAAGTTTTTATCCGTCCCTAGAGTACTCATGAGTCTCATGATTTTAAGGCTGCAGCCTATCGTGCTGCCCCCAATCGTATTTTTTTATTTCTTATCAATTAAACAATATTTAAAAAAAAAACAAGAATGTCAAATTGTGTCATTGTTGATTTTAAATTTATTGGGTCACTGCTAATTTGTTTTTATAATGTTTATACAGGGTGTAACAAAACACCCTAGTAATACTTAAGGGGAGCTCTTCCATACAAAACTGCAAACCTACTCGAGCCAAATGTATGGGACAGCAGATTTTTTTTCGCGATTTCATTGTTGGTCCCATAGAGAAAGTTGTTCAGTATGGTCTGGTCATCCCCTTAAAAAAGTGTCAGCATATTAAGAAGGACCCTGTATATTATACTAGGTATTATATTACTATTTAATAAATTATTTCATATGAAATTCTGTTTTTACAAAAAATAAATACGTTTTTAATTCCGTAAAAACAGTAGGTAATTCAGGCTCATGTATATCAAAAATACTATCACAGAGTACTATCATAAAATTATTGACATCATGTAAAAGGCGATATCAAGCGTAGCCGGGGGAGAAAATGAATGTGTGAAAAAGCCCAGAGGACAAATAAATTGAACCTGTAGGTACCAAGAGTTAGTGTAGTTCGGTCACAGTGAAAATTCGTCACAGATTTTGGTTCCCATATGTTGAGTGAAAAATCGTCACAGGTTAAATTTAAAAGATTTAAATAACATATTTTGGTGAAAAATGGTCACTGGTGTCGATATTTTTATAAATTGTTGGTTTTTTTTAGTGAAATTTCGTCACAACTAACTAAGGACATATTATCAGCTGAATATTTTTTTATTTAAAATAAAATGTAATAGGTACCAGTACCTACCTACATATTACCATGTATATTCGCAAAATAGTAGTTACGGAGATTTGGGTTAATCACAATAATCAGAATAGGTAATTAATTTAATTTAATTTAATTTAATTTAATTTTCATCATAACCGGTTTTTACGCCACCGTGTACCTACCTAACTAAATATTTTTATTTACGGCTCTGATAAGTAATATTAACTAATGTAAGTATATTAGTTAGGTAATACAGTAGCTAGTAGGTACCTATACCTCTTATGACGAATTTGCACTTAAAAATTATAAACAAATAGGCCTGTGACCAAATTGCACTATTTATTATTAATAAATAAATTAAATATTCAGTTGTGACGAAATTGCACTCATTATACAGTGTGACGATTTTGCACAGTGACCAAACTACACTAACTCGGTACCAACGATTAAAAAAAAACGATATTTTACCGGTATTCCATTAAAATACCGACCGTTTAGTTAAACGATGATATTACATTAATGCGCGTGACGGATACTTAATTTTAATCTATTTCGATAACGTTTACCCATAAAGCTTTATCAAATACATTTTTTATTAATAAATGTTATATTTTCGTGATGCTGTGGTAGGTTTAACAGTAGAGTACATATTATATTATATATAATACTAGTGTTTTCCCGCGACTTCGTCCGCACAAATTATATACCAGATTTTAAGTCAGATCATAAGCTATCAAACAAAAAAAGTTTCATCAAAATCTGTTCAGTAGTTTTTGCGTGATGCGCGAACAAACAAACAAACAAACACATAAACAAACAGACAGACAAAATTTCTAAAAAAGGTTGATTTCGAGTCAGGGATACCTAAAAACCATATTATCGTAATCTTTTTTTTGTAAATATCTTCAATGTACAGACACACTTCAGTTACAGTTTTATAATAGTTTAGATATACTTACTCTATATTTTTATTCTCACAAAACACAGAAGATTAAACAAACAAATATTTTACCAATTTGCAAGATATTTTGTCGGCATGATATACAATGCTTTTTAACACGTTAAAAAACGTTATTCACTTGTTATAATTAAAGTTTGCTTTCAACACATTTCTAAGTAAGATTTATGTAAAACAGTGAGTATGATAAGTAGGTACTTCAAGAAAAGAAAAAAATGTTTTTCAGAAGTGTAAAAACTTTTAATTGAAAACTAGAACTCGAATGAAGCTTTCAAAGCATGTTGGTCATTTGCGAGGGAAGAAGTTTTATATAAGTCGATTCTTTTTACGAATTAACTTCTCATTCATTTAAAATAAAAGTTGAATCATCGTTTATACAGGGTGAAATTTAAATCATTGACATAATTTTACACTAAGACTGTCTATCAAACTGAATATCGCAAACTTATGTCACCGCAAAAAAAAAAATCATCTTTTCCACACTAAACAGCCTAAAATATATGAAACAGCAGATTTTATTTACGAGTGTTAGTTTGAAAGGATGCTAAAGATTTAAATTTCACTCTGTAGATGGAAAGGCCGATGATGGGCTTCTGTTACACTATAGGAGTTTACTGTTGAGCAAGGAAATGCCTACCACTGAAGCGGTCACCCATTCAAAGACTGACCGCTACTTTCCTAGATTTCATTGATCGTTTCAAACATCGAAGAACCACTACACTTCCAGCCTATAGGCATGCATCCGTCACCCAGAGACGAACCCACTGCCCGGTAATCCGGTGGTAAATTTATGTGATTTTGCAAAGTGCAAGTTCTGTACGTAGGTACTATTAAGTATTCTTTGTTCTAGGTGACTACTTTAATTGTTCTTTCTCCGATAGACGTTTACTACTCGTAACATCCTAATCAAAACTAACACCGAGATGCGAGGCGCCGCCTGCGACCTTTTACTAAACCTTAAAGCGATAATTATGTATTTCAGTGATGAAGATAAATTTTAAAATTCTACATAACTGGAACCGCTTGCCGCTTCGCTGCCTTCTACTTCGGTGTGAATTGAGCCTCACTGATGAACCGTGCTATCCCAACGGACCTTGCTACTATCAGCTAGGACGGCTTATAATCAGACCGTCTAACCCCGTTTCAGCTGAACCCGCAACGTGTTCCGTTTGTAATTGGCTCAGTGATTAGTTTAAGATGGATACAGTTCTAGGCCAATATCTAACCAATCTGTCTATTTGGAGTATCCATCTAGAAGATCTAGATACAATTATTGCACCCTGGTGAAAAAGAAATCGGTGCCTTAGCAAGCCGCTCCCGAAAAAAACGAGAAAAATCGTGTACATGGGGAACAACCAACACATAGTGGAATTCTATGTCCATGAACATACATAATTGAATTCTATGGACTTGAAAAAAAGACGAACGTAATCTCGTCTAATCATGAGTGAAGCAAAGCACCCATTTATATTTCAGTGCGTGCTGACGAACTGTTACGCGGTACATAATGGTGGCGGGTTGTAGAACCTGCGCCTAGAGCTAGTGCATCTGTGCGAGTGTAGGTCCCTTGTAGGACAAACGAAAATGTATGACCTTGCATTCTTCACATCTTTTTAGTGTCACATTACGTCCGTCTTTTTTTCAGGTCCGTCCGTGTGGGTATATTGATCTGTCCAACAAACAGAATCAGTCTATTATTCAAATTGCCCGACATAAAGCAGCGATTCTTTCTATATAAAATGTCCTTATGGAAAACCATAAGGATATTTAAAAATTTTCATTCAATCCTATACTGCATTCCAAATAAGGACGAAAAGATATTTCGATTCCTGTATAGCTTTCTGGTCAATTCTTATTAGCAAATATGATTTATTTATTAGAAAGATGTACTATCCAACTTATCTTGGACGTAACTAAAGCTGTTCTTAGAATAAGTGAGAGGAGGTGTTTCAGGTGTTTAAATTTTCGTTGCTATTTGGAATGGAGTATAAATCAGCGGAGAGATTATCATCACAGCTTATACACGTCCCACTGCAGGGCACGTTTCAGGCCTACCCTCAGGGAGGGTGTATGGGCATTAGTCCACCAGATAATAAATTGCATAACATTAAATACAGAATCTAACCTACACCTACTCTTACACCGAAATCTTCTAACTGTAAGCACTTTAAACCTGCGGCTTAGACCGTTCCTAGCCTCAAATGGGCCACAAAATTGTCCGAGTACCGTTCGGACAATGGACATTGGTTACGGTTACAATCCGTTCCATAAAGTTCCCCAACATAACTCTAATTCCTTTGTCATAAGCATGAAAATGGCTTGGTTTATGAGACGATTTATGTTGGATTTTAATCGCTCTCAAATGTCCCCGCTAATGTTTTATGTGACGAAGGTTAATGAACGCTTTTCTCGTTTATTTTAGGGTTAATCGTGCGTTTGTTTAGTAGAATAATTTAACTGTTTGTCTTTTAACGCTGCGGGATTAAGATTAAATTAGTTAATGTACGATCTTGTTTCTAAAATGGATTTACAAAAACAAGCCATTTATTTTGGAAAATATCTAACAGCTTATTCTAAAACTCGAAACAAATCAGAAATACTTATAAAGTTCAATTAATTCCAAATGCTTGACTATCTCAAAGTCACGCTTCGACATATTTCAAATCCCCGAATGTTTCCGAACACGCACGATCTTTCCCGAGCGGATAGCAATCACTCGAACATGTCGTTCGAATAAAACAAGTCGAGTGATAAAGTAGACACATTTTCGCTAGTAAAGAGCCGTACATTCGTCATGAAGCCTTCGGCAACTTTTCATTCTGATTCGTTATGGACGGGGTAACACGTTGAGAATGGCTGTGATCCAGTGACATTGTTTGTTTGACTAGGAGTAATTGAATGGTTTGGTCTTTTTAAAATATTGTTCAGTTACTTTGTGCAGGGCTATAAATTTTCGTTCGCCAAATATAGAACAGTAAGGGTCAGCGGCGCAGCGCAGCTCTGAAGTGGTGTGGAAGAATAATGACAATAATGAAATTCAACTTTATTTAAATTCAATTCAATTCAGTTATACTTTATTGCACACCAAAACAGAACATACATTTGAATACAGATAAAGAAATACAAGTAGGTACAAAAAGGTGGTCTTATCGCTAAAGATGAAAAATGTCTTCCAAATAGCCTCAGGGCAGAGAAATTAACAAACGAAAATAGATATAGATGTTGCTCAACAGAAAGAAATCCAGAATGACAATGAGTGATAAATATTATTAAAAATTAAAAGTCGTGGTGGTCCAGTGGCGAGTTACCTTGCTTGCCGTGCAGGAGGCTATGGTTCGATTCCTGTCCAGGCCGACTCGTACCAATGAGTTTTTCGGAATTTATGTACGATTTGTAACACCACAGGCTTATCGGTGACGGAAAACATCGTGAGGAAACCTGCATGCTTCAATTTTGAGGCATGTGTTGTAGCCACTGTCCATTATAAGTGGCGACGGGCTTACCCCTTGTCACACTGGACAGAGTTTTCGGTACTACTGGTGAAGCATGGATGTTCTGAGAACCAAATCAATCGGAGCCAAAAAAAACAGCTGTTGCATACATTTGAGTCGAGTAGACACTCCAATTTAGTTTGGAACAGATGTTTTTTTTGCTCCAATCGGTTTGCTCCTATAGTAAAAGTTGTTCAATTTGATGGGTAGAATCTTAGTTTAAAAGGATGCTAATGATACCAATTTCACCCTGTATCAGAAAAGTGGTAGCAACCTAAAAATATCGAACAATAAGTCCTATTACTTTTAGATATTTTCTAAGTATAATTCTATTATGAGCGTTAGTCTATTCTATCAATTCCAATTATCTTTATACGAGTAGCAGCAAACAATGAATAAAAGATTGTTTATTACATTTTCTCCTTTTAAACCTAAGATTCTGAATTCTGTTATTTGCTTAATTATTTATTGGTTAAGTATTTTCATGTCGTAAGTTTGCTATTTGATTTATTTCTTTCTCATTGCCTATTTCGACTACAGCCACTTCTTAGGTATTTAGAAAAACAGTCGGGCACGAAATAGTAGATTAGTGATTACACACCGAGGGCAGGAAAGGTCTCAGATCTCATCAATCTCGATCGATCACAACAAACATGTGATCTGAGGCTTTCTTATTTACTGCCCGAGGTTAGGATACTAATTTTCTCCTCTACGGAGGTAGAAAGCGACAACTCCGTTTAGCGCAACGGGACGAAAATTGACGCTTTCCGTCC
This sequence comes from Agonopterix heracliana, assembly GCA_963693445.1. Lineage (NCBI taxonomy): Eukaryota > Metazoa > Arthropoda > Insecta > Lepidoptera > Depressariidae > Agonopterix > Agonopterix heracliana. The sequence continues at coordinate 2,921,817 of OY856312.1, read as the reverse complement.
GGAGGGGAGAGAAGCTGTGGTGGTCCAGTGGCGAGTAACCTTGCCTGTCATGCAGGAGGCGATGGTTCGATCTTCGTCCAAGCCGACTCGTACCTATGAGTTTAATAACCATATCGCATCCATGTTGATGTAATGTGTGTCACTAATTAATGAATGATAACCTTCTGTTACAGTTTTATAATATGACAGTGAAGAAAGGAAATCACAGTTGATTTTTTTATCTTTTTATTTAGCTACCAATTATTTTCTTAAGCAGGTACGTTTAGGCAGACCACCAGCGCTATATTCCGTAGCATTTACAGTGGTAACAATTAAAAATAACAAACAAAATGCATCATGTCACTCAACGTTCAAGTTCTCTCCACCATCCATCATCATTCATTTCGTATTATTACAGACCTTTCAGCGGCAACGAATGAAATGTTTTGATTAAAAATGTTTTTCTCCCCTCCGGACGGAAAGCGTCAACTTTCGTCCCGCTGCGTTAAACGAAGTTGCCGCTTTCCACCTCCATCGAGGAGAACAATAGTAGACACACTCGCCTCGGCCAACAATTACATGTGATCTGAGACCTTTCTTACTTTCCTGCCCTCGGTGTGTAATCTACTATTGTTAGGTACCTAACATTTTTATATCACCCATAAAAGTCACTTCATATTCGAATAACTGTAACTCGCGTAAACTATGATCAACAGCGACGAGACCACTCACAACACTAGACAGTGAAGTCCAGCGAACGAGCGGGAGATACATTTTTTTTTTTTTGTTTCGAATGAAAAAAAAAAAAGATATTTATTTCTCCCAAGACACAAATGTTACAGTGTTATGTGATAGCTACATGGTGCATGGTAGTTATACATTTGTGGCGGGGACTGGTGGTTGAGAAGGGTCTGCTTAGCAGACCCTGTACTACAGTACACCAGGTCACCACCCACAGACCGTCAAAATTATACAATGTGTAACCAAAACAGTAGTAGAGATACAGAGTTTGGAGATAATAATAATTATAGGTTTACAATTGAGATAGTTAAGTATGCAGTTTGCATGAGCACGATTTAAGAATTTACGATAGTTGGGGTGTGTGGTTGTATGTTTATGAGTGTGTGTGGAGTGTATGTATATGAGAGTATAATGTGTATGCTGGGTATACCTGAGCGGAAAGAGCGAGTAGGAGTGTGGTAGACGGTACGAGTAAGTTGTGCAAACCAAGAATAGTTAGGTACATAGTTAATAAAACAGTGCACACTATTTGGGTGGTACTGAGCGGATGTTCGGCTTGTATCCTTAGCCCTACGATATGCGTGAAATCTTGGGATCGGATGGCGGCTGCAGCGAGGACCGTCATCCACTAAGGATTCAGACAAGTGGCACAATTAGGTTTTCTGTGGCATGATAATCATGATCCTGCAACCAATTTGTTACAGACTTGAGATGACTCTAATCTATCTTGGAACCCGCAATGAATTTAATTAAAGAAGATTGGAGTAAGAGAAATAAATATGACAGAATACTCAAATATGCCCAAACGACATAACAGATTTTGATGAAATTTCGCACACAGGTACACATTTTATACGATATTTTTTCAAGTAATTGTACCGTAATCGGGCAGCAGGCATAAAAACCATAAATAATTATTATTCTTTCGTAGACTATGCTACGGCGTAGTCGTCTACGAACCGCTACGAGAAAACCAAACACTGTGTTTATAGCACATGCTATGGTTTCGTTATGAAGTATAATTATTATAACACTTCATTAGTACCCACACAGGTACATTGATACAAACCAGTATAGACATGTACAAAGGGCGAGCTTATTTCTTAAGATTATGTCTTCAAGCAGACCCAAAACAGTGATATTATTCTGATATACGTCCGTAATTTAATTTGAAAAATTCTTATTTTTTTAAATCAACAGGGACCTTAGTTTTTCACCTTTAACCCTTTTCCACGTGACTCCTTACGGTAAACCTTTGATTCATTCCATAAAATTTGTGTATTGACGGATCACCGATTTTTTTTTTCAAAAAAATCGTTGGTATTTCCATAATAATTTTATGACAAAAAATCTTTGTGGAAAGATACCTATACCAAATAATTATTACTATGTAAAGAAACTACACTCACTCAATTTTGAGTTTTAATCTCTATCAGGAGATATTTGCGCTTAAAGTATAAGAAAAAGCCGTGGTCCAGTGGCGAGTAACCTTGCCTGCCGTGCAGGAGGCGATGGTTCGATCCCCGTCCAAGCCGACTCGTACGAATAGGTTTTTCGGAATTTATGTACGATTTGTAACACCACTGGCTTTTTGGTGAAGGAAAACATCGTGAGGAAACCTGCATGCTTCAATTTCGAGGCATGTATTGTACCCACTGTCCATTACAAGTGGCAACGGGGTCACCCGTCACACTGGACAGAGTTTCGGTACTACTGGTGAAACGTGGATGAATATAGTCGTCGGGCTTATGCTAAATATAAAATCAAGGCATAGCACACAATCTAGCGTCTCTATCTAGCATTTCTATGCATTGGTTCTAATATTGTTATCTAGTACGACAATACAAGTTTAGATTAGATTCTGGAACTTCAATTGGGACCAGCAAGCCTTATACAAATAAGGCCAATATAGGCAACCAACGTTATTTAGCTGTATCTCTGTCGATATCTTGAACTTTCAAATGGCAAATGTAATTTTGTATCTATGGTGGTCATGGCTTATGGAACCAAAAATTGAACCTGTGTGTTGAAACCTTGATAATTCGATTCTGCTCTCGATTCCTAACAAACTAGTTTCTAGTTTTGCGTTTATTTATTAACAAGTTGTATTATACAATGTGTTAATGAATATAACATTCGGTTTGGAACCCTCTAAGTGCGAGTGCTCACCTCGCTCTTGGCCAGTTATGTTATTAGATTGTATTTAGGTGTTGTTAGATTAATTTTCCTAAATAGATTACTAAGCATAGCATATACTCACGACTATATTCTCCGAGGATAGTCAGAGATATTCTGATTACTAATCAACAATAAAATGTTTTGAACTGATCACTTCAACGAATCCATTAGTAGCAGATAAATGATTCTCCCTTGTCCCATTTACCTAACTCTAAGCTAGTGTTCCTAGATTTGGAACCTACAATCAGACGTACATTTTCGTTCCAGTGTTCGTAGTTCAATACAATTTGCCGGTCGATCGGTCGGGTACTAGTTTAGTTGAACTGCTTTTTACGTTCAACTATTGGTCGTTGTCTTATAGTGGTGCTTTATAAATGTTGTATGTTTTTGTTATGGTTGGGACTGTAGGGTAAAGATTAAATAAATACAGTTTAGGTTCGATCACTAGGTATTTTTAGAAATACCATCATTTTTAAACACTTATCTATTAAGGTGGTTGTAGAGTAGTCAATTTCATACAAAACTTTGTCGTAGAACATTCGTAGACGGTATTAATAAAAGTAATGTTTTATACATGGAAAAATAGCTTAGAAAATCTAGGTCGCGTCTCAAATAACATTTACAATTTATAATATAATTACGAAGATATAAGACTTTGAAATTTTGTTTGAATAATATTATTTTCTAAGCTATTCCATATACAAGGTGTTACAAAAATACAAATAAACCTTTAAGGGGGTGGTTTAGACCATTAAACTTAACAACTTTCACTATAGGACCAATATCGAAATCACGAAAAAAAAATGATGAACGAACGAACGAACGAATGAACTCTACAAATCGACTAGAGCTAAAATATGTATGGGATATCAGTATTTTTTTTTCGATTTCGATGTTGGTCCTATAGAGAAAGTTGTTCAGTTTGACGGTCTAAACGACCCCCTTAAGAGTTTTAAATATTTATTTTTACTTATGCAACACCTTCTATAAAACATTACTTTTATTAGGTAATACCGTCTACGAGTGTTCTACGACAAAGTTTTGTATGGACTTAAACCATCTTGTGAGTTTGGCTGATTGCAATGTTTTTCTGAGAACTCTATCCGAATCGGTTAGACCATCGACCAAATATTTTATTTCTACGTGTAGTCCAATTCTGAGAAATAATCAGTTTGATGGTCTGATCATCCACTTACATCGAAAGTGGGAAAAAATAATCTGTATATTGAAGGTCGAGTATGTTTGCGGTTTTATACAGGGTGTAACAAAACACCCTAGTAATACTTAAGGGGGTGCTTCAGACCATACAACTGAACAACTTTCACTATGGTGCCAATTCAAAATCGCGAAAAAAAACAGCTTTCCCATACAAAACTGCTGTACCGACCAGGACAGTACTAAATTGTATGGGACAGCAGATTTTTTATCGCGATTTCGAAGTTGACTCCATAGTGAAAGTTGTTCAGTTTGATGGTCTGAAACACCCTCCTAAGTATTACTAGGGTGTTTTGTTACACCATATAGGACAGCATATTTTTTCCCCGCAATTTCGATGTCAGTCCTATACTTAGAGAAAGTTGTTCAGTTTGATGGTCTGGTCATACCTTTTAAAAACCATCAACATATTAAGAAAGGCCCTAAATAGAAGTACACACGGGCGACAGATCAATACCTATTTATAGTTGAACTAAAAACATTAATACCATACCTACAGTATTGAATGAAGCTAGAGACACTCAGACGAGCATTTTGATCATATACTCGTACATTACAATTATGATAATGATAATGATTAATGAATAAATCTACGAATAAACAAATTTCAACCGATATTAATTAACAATTTTATTAATACTCTATTTAGAGCTAAAACTAAATTCAAACCTAATATTAAACGTCGCTTTAAACAAACATCATTGAATTATGTAAACACGTACCAGTATGTAGTCATGAAGCAGAGCAAACTAGAAACTTGACAAGCTTTCGGTTCCACAGTTTGAACAGGAAACTATTTTGGTTTACTAGCTTTTGTCCCTGACTCTGGTTGGTCCTAGTAATTATGTAGACTGGAAAGCGTGTTTGTGTAAGCTTTGATCACATCCCGCACACTTCATACATACTGGCTCACAGTATGCAGAGTGAGTGTGAGTGAGAGAGGGCTACACGACTGCTTACTGTCGTTCACCTCCCGTACCTCCGAAAGGGGTTGAGCTCAAAATTTATAGGTGGGTGGTGGTATTGGTGGTGTCCATAGATAAATTACACGCTCCGCTATTCGTACCTGTAATAACAGTAAGTACCTACTCTTTGTGATATTGTGCCTTGGTCCAAATTTTCGGACTAGCAACCATGGCATTCCTATTAGTTTTTGCCATTCTGGGAAGCTCGCTATATCTTCGACCCCATCTTTGTCCAGAGGACTAGATTGAGGTCAAGAGCAAGCCCATCTATAGTAAAATATATATATATATATATACAAGGTGTTACAAAACTACAAATAAACCTTAAAGGGGGTGGTGCAGACCATCAAACTGAACAACTTTCACTATGGGACCAATATCGAAATCGCGAAAAAAAATATTTATGTTCTATACTCTACAAATCGACTAGAGCTAAAATATGTATGGGATATGAGATTTATTTTTTCGCGATTTCGATGTTGGTCCCATAGAGAAAATTGTTCAGTTTGACGGTCTAAACTACCCCCTTAAGAGTTTTAAAAATTTATTGTTACTTATGAAACACCTTGTATATAACATATTTATAATTTATTTTTTGTTTGAAATTTCTCATAAGTAGCTCTATTTCTTCTATACATTATATGTAATAACATAATATAACATCAATATTGTTTATTTACACACCCAGAATAAACAAATACACATGTACAGCACTATGTTTATGGACATAGAGTTCAACTATAAATAGGTATTGATCTGTCGCCCGTGTGTACTTCTATTTAGGGCCTTTCTTAATATGTTGATGGTTTTTAAAAGGTATGACCAGACCATCAAACTGAACAACTTTCTCTAAGTATAGGACTGACATCGAAATTGCGGGGAAAAAATATGCTGTCCTATATGGTGTAACAAAACACCCTAGTAATACTTAGGAGGGTGTTTCAGACCATCAAACTGAACAACTTTCACTATGGAGTCAACTTCGAAATCGCGATAAAAAATCTGCTGTCCCATACAATTTAGTACTGTCCTGGTCGGTACAGCAGTTTTGTATGGGAAAGCTGTTTTTTTTTCGCGATTTTGAATTGGCACCATAGTGAAAGTTGTTCAGTTGTATGGTCTGATCATCCACTTACATCGAAAGTGGGAAAAAATAATCTGTATATTGAAGGTCGAGTATGTTTGCGGTTTTATACAGGGTGTAACAAAACACCCTAGTAATACTTAAGGGGGTGCTTCAGACCATACAACTGAACAACTTTCACTATGGTGCCAATTCAAAATCGCGAAAAAAAAACAGCTTTCCCATACAAAACTGCTGTACCGACCAGGACAGTACTAAATTGTATGGGACAGCAGATTTTTTATCGCGATTTCGAAGTTGACTCCATAGTGAAAGTTGTTCAGTTTGATGGTCTGAAACACCCTCCTAAGTATTACTAGGGTGTTTTGTTACACCATATAGGACAGCATATTTTTTCCCCGCAATTTCGATGTCAGTCCTATACTTAGAGAAAGTTGTTCAGTTTGATGGTCTGGTCATACCTTTTAAAAACCATCAACATATTAAGAAAGGCCCTAAATAGAAGTACACACGGGCGACAGATCAATACCTATTTATAGTTGAACTCTATGTCCATAAACATAGAGCTGTACATGTGTATTTGTTTATTCTGGGTGTGTAAATAAACAATATTGATGTTATATTATGTTATTACATATAATGTATAGAAGAAATAGAGCTACTTATGAGAAATTTCAAACAAAAAATAAATTATAAATATGTTATATACAAGGTGTTTCATAAGTAACAATAAATTTTTAAAACTCTTAAGGGGGTAGTTTAGACCGTCAAACTGAACAATTTTCTCTATGGGACCAACATCGAAATCGCGAAAAAATAAATCTCATATCCCATACATATTTTAGCTCTAGTCGATTTGTAGAGTATAGAACATAAATATTTTTTTTCGCGATTTCGATATTGGTCCCATAGTGAAAGTTGTTCAGTTTGATGGTCTGCACCACCCCCTTTAAGGTTTATTTGTAGTTTTGTAACACCTTGTATATATATATATATATATTTTACTATAGATGGGCTTGCTCTTGACCTCAATCTAGTCCTCTGGACAAAGATGGGGTCGAAGATATAGCGAGCTTCCCAGAATGGCAAAAACTAATAGGAATGCCATGGTTGCTAGTCCGAAAATTTGGACCAAGGCACAATATCACAAAGAGTAGGTACTTACTGTTATTACAGGTACGAATAGCGGAGCGTGTAATTTATCTATGGACACCACCAATACCACCACCCACCTATAAATTTTGAGCTCAACCCCTTTCGGAGGTACGGGAGGTGAACGACAGTAAGCAGTCGTGTAGCCCTCTCTCACTCACACTCACTCTGCATACTGTGAGCCAGTATGTATGAAGTGTGCGGGATGTGATCAAAGCTTACACAAACACGCTTTCCAGTCTACATAATTACTAGGACCAACCAGAGTCAGGGACAAAAGCTAGTAAACCAAAATAGTTTCCTGTTCAAACTGTGGAACCGAAAGCTTGTCAAGTTTCTAGTTTGCTCTGCTTCATGACTACATACTGGTACGTGTTTACATAATTCAATGATGTTTGTTTAAAGCGACGTTTAATATTAGGTTTGAATTTAGTTTTAGCTCTAAATAGAGTATTAATAAAATTGTTAATTAATATCGGTTGAAATTTGTTTATTCGTAGATTTATTCATTAATCATTATCATTATCATAATTGTAATGTACGAGTATATGATCAAAATGCTCGTCTGAGTGTCTCTAGCTTCATTCAATACTGTAGGTATGGTATTAATGTTTTTTTCTCGAATTAATTTTTTAAATCGATTGTCGCGTATAACTATTACAATATAAATTCTTTAACTATAGTTTAAGAATTTATATTCTAATAGTTATTAAGAAGTGTTCTAGATTTTCTGGCTGCATTTCTAGCATTTTCTCTTCAGAGACAAAACGTTCTGACGCAGTGTTAACAAAAAAAAAGATTAGGCAAAACTCTAAATAACGTATATAACGATAAACAACAACAAACGCAGAAAACCGTTTCTTCAGAATCGATACAAAAATTATGTTTAATAAATACAACGCATATTTGGAAAAGGACTTAGCCGACATCAATTCACTTTCCTTCGTTTCCCAGAATCAAAGTAAACGAGGTATTAAATTTGTTATTTCGAACCATACAACAAAAGCGATAATACCCAATAAATAAAATATCGCAGGAATATTTTATTGAGATCAAAATCAAATTAATTTGGTCCTTCGCCGCATAAATATAAGGGCGCCTTAGAGTAAGGGGTCGAAAACAAAGCCTCCATTGTTAGAAATAGAGCCCGGTTACCAACTTATGCCATTTATTATGTAGTCTGAAGACCACTGAACGGTACCCTTTAGGTTCTGAATAGAATGCGACTGGATCTGACTGCGAAGCTAAACGAAGGGGAAAATATCAGGTCAGACGAAGATCAAACGCAAGATTATAGTGTATTTTATTTATAAAATAAATTTTTAACGCGCACCTGTATAAAGTTCTGCCAAAAATCTTTAATGTATTTAGAGAAATGCGAAACCTATCTAAAGATTCGTAAAACTTTATAATATAATATACCTACATAATTAAAAACAAAATATGATTCCACGTGGCAGTCAGAAGCGCGGGCAGGCACTTTTCTGATCTCCGATCCCGCAAAACGGCTTCCTGCCTTTGAACTGGACCGAAAATCGTGGGCTAGCCTGAACCGAGTCGCTCGGTGTAACAACCATCTTCACAAGTGGGGCATAAAGAGCTCACCCGAGTGCGACTGCGGTGCTCCGGAACAGACTGTCGAGCACATTGTCAACGAGTGCCCTGGCAGAAGATTCGACGGTGGAATCCGGGAGCTAAACGAGCTAACCGCGAGAGCCAAACTATGGCTTAAAACAATAGATATCGTTTTGTAACCTCCGCAGGAATGAAAAGAAAAAAGACATACGAATAATAATAATCCTGCGACATGGCGCCGCGATAAACATATAATTGAACCTTACTTTTTAATTTCCGCAAGGAAAAATATGCTAAAAAGTGCGTTAAAACGTTTGTCGCTAACACCGTGATCGTTCTTAAAAATGATTATTGCTATAAATAAACTCTTAAAAAATTTGGTTGTTGTTGCAATATTTCTGACCACCCCGAAAGGGAGGGTCGAGAGGTTATATACGTAATTAATATAATTATTCTAATGGGTTTCTACGATCCAGTAGGCCTCGCATGCCACCCCCGGGAAAACGATAAAAAATCTAGATGTGCCTCCTTATTATTTTACGTTTGTCAGACGTTTTCCTCGTTTAAACGTTTTGTCGTGGATGGCATGCTAGCCGTGCTGCAAAATTGATTTCTACGCGGTCGTAAAAGATTTTAAACGCAAATAAAACGCCACTAGCTTCGGTCGAGTTCTTGTCAGAGCCTTAAATCGTTAAAACACGGTTTGCGGTCTTCTCTTCATGTTTAGAGGTTATCAAAAGCGTCGTCTGTTTGTTAGGATTCGCCTTTGTTTAGAAATAATGTATTGTTATTATTTGACGCGATGAATTGGAAATTTTATTGTTATCTTTAATTTCAAAGGTTCTTTTTGAATGTTTTTTTACAAAGCACTCATAAAAACGTAATTACTATTTTCTAAAAGATATTTATTAAAGAAGAGAAGCCGTGGTGGTCAAGTGGCGAGTAACCTTGCCTGACGTGCAGGAGGCGATGGTTCGATCCCCGTCCAGGCCGGCTCGTACCAATGAGTTTTTCGGAATGTATGTACGATTTGTTACATCACTGGCTTTTCGGTGAAGGAAAACATCGTGAGGAAACATGCAAGCTTCAATTTCGAGGCATGTATTGTACCCACTGTCCATTATAAGTCTCACCCCCGTCACACTGGACAGAGTTTCGGTACTACTGGTGAAACGTGGATGTTCTGAGGTTTCAGAATATCTCTGACTACCCCCTCGGGGAATATAGTCGTGAGCATATGCTATACTATGCTATTTCATAAAGTAACGTTGAGTGATACGCAAGTGTGTAAGTAAACGAGGTGTAACAAAACAGGCTAGTAATATTTAAATAGGTGATTTGACCATCAAACTGAACAACTTTCACTAAGAAGACGACGTCGAAAACAAATAATTTGAGTTGAGTGGGAATTGCAGTTTTGTATTAAAAACCCCTTTAAACAGTACTAGGGTGTTTAGTTACACCATGTATAGGCTGTTGATGATAATGATGGTGATTAATCAAACCATGACCCATGATTAAAGATCTTCTTCTTCTTAATTTCTAAATTTTGAACAAAGTCGCTAAATAGTACCTTGCCAGAAGTGGGCAACCGATACTGCACCGTCGCTAGCGGTCATGAGCTCCTCGTAAAGATAATAAGCATTTATTGTTTACTAGTGTTTTCCCGCGACTTCGTCTGCACAAATTATATCATAAAGTATCAAACAAAAAAGTTTCATCAAATCGGTTCAGTACTTTTTGCGTGATGCGCGAACGAACAAACAAACAAACAGACGGACAACATTTCTAAAATAGGTTGATTTCGAGTTAGGGATACCTAAAAACCATATCGTAATCTTTTTTTTGTAAATATCTTCAATGTGCAGACACACTTCAGTTACAGTTTTATAATAGTTTAGATACTAGTTTTTATATATCTAGTGGCTATTCAATTCTAAAACGGGACCATTATCAGGCTAACAATGTTTAAAAACATATGTTTTTTTTCACAACAATGTTTTTTTTCATTGTTCGACATACTATTAGATACATAGACAAAGCTGACTTTTTCCATTCCAATTTTATTACAACCATATAATATAACCTACAACATTTATGCGGGCCTCAATTCCATAATAATGTCATAATTCAAGACTGTAAACCGTCAATACGGTAAATGGCAGCTTATATTTTACAAAATAACATTTGCACCCCCAAAAATACGTTTCCCAAGAAAAAGATAGAGTTATTTCGTTTTGTGAAGTGTATAGTTAAGTTTGGTTTGGGTTGCGTGCCTTCAGTCAGTAAAGAAATATCAGTTAAAAGGTAATGGTTGGATTACGGTACGGGTCTGGTACGGTTCGGTACGGTTGACACTTTTGATACGGTTAGTTCATTACTGTCAGGCGTATGATGTAAATAGTTTAAACATTCAAACTTTTGCAATTGTACCAATTTTTATATGCGTACTAAAAGGAATTATTTTTGTAGGAAGTTTTGATTATTAATACTTATACAATTGCTTAATCGTACGATTGTTTGTTTGATATTATTAAAATAGTTATACAAGGTGTTTCATAAGTAACAATAAATTCTTAAGGGGGTTGTTTAGACCGGCAAACTGAACAACTTTCTCTATGGGACTAACATCGAAATCGCGAAAAAAATTATTTTATATCCCATACATATTTTAGCTCTAGTCGATTTGTAGAGTATAGAACATAAATTTTTTTTTTCGCGATTTCGATATTGGTCCCATAGTGAAAGTTGTTCAGTTTGATGGTCTACACCACCCCCTTAAAGGTTTATTTGTATTTTTGTAACACCTTGTATAAATATTTTGTATAAATCTATTAGATTTTGCCTGCGACTTCGTTCGCGTCGAGATTGGAAATCCCCTTTAAGGATCGATTTTGGAAATATCCTTTCTTAGTGCACCCTCTGTAGAATAATAATTCAAAATTTTATTTTTCTATATCTTCAGCAGTTAAAGCTGTTTGTTATCTGTCAGTCACGGAACTGTTTTATAAGTCATCATCATCATCATCATCAGCCTATCATCGTCCACTGCTGGACATCTGGAGCTGGTCTCCCAAGGCGCGCCACAAAACTCTGTCCTCGGCCTTCCTCATCCAGTCGCTCCCCGCTACTTTTTTTAGGTCGTCTGTCCAGCGGGCAGCAGGGCGTCCCACACTACGCCTACCAGTTCGCGGTCTCCACTCTAGAACTCTGACACCCCATCGGTTGTCAGTTCTTCGACAGATATGACCAGCCCACTGCCACTTCAGCTTGCTAATTTTCTGAGCTATGTCAGCCACTTTAGTTCTGTGACGAATCACTTCATTTCTGATGTGGTCCCTCAGAGAAACACCGAGCATAGCTCTCTCCATAGCTCGCTGAGCGAATTATAAGTAAAGATAACCAAACACAACAAATAAGTTGTAAAATGCTCTGCACAGTGTCACCAGTTTTAAATATACAGTGGACTAAATACGCCTCGAAATTAAAGCATAGATTAGGTAGGGCATCGGTTTCCTCACGATGTTTCGATAGATACTTGTAACAAATATAAATAGGTACATTCTATCCCTTCTTTAATGAAACAAGAGCGATATCGAATGACAGTTAATCATACTGTAGAAGAAAGATTTGCCAGTCAACTATGGTTGTCTCGAGGCTGACAGTTCAGTGTGCGATAGACTAACTCAGGTTTCATCACTCGGGGAGGCCCTAAAACCCCAGAGCAAGTTTATGGTAAAAATCTTTGATAACAACATTTCCTTCAAACACGCCTTAAGCCGTCTTCCCATTGTCATTTACGTGCGTGTGCCTTTGAAATACATCGCTGTCTCCATTTCTATTTCAAAGAAAACGACGTTGGTTTAGTATTATAGAACACCAATATATTTCAAACGCACACGCAAACAGTGACAAGGGGAAAATATTTATAGGTTTAACGCTACCCATAAAAAAATTTTCTACTTAAACTTATGCAGATGTATAACCCATTTCGGGGTATACAGAAAATTAGCTACAAGAATAAAACAGATTAGATTAGACGTGCAATTGTAGGATTCTGTACTTCTCATAAGACATTAGAAATAATCAAATCTAATTTTGGTATTTCTTACGTCCTATGTGAAATACAGATGTACGTAGGAGGTTGAAACGATGAATTAACGGATCAAGCGGTTGGTAGCCTTTTGTCAAAAGAATTGATGCTTAAAAAAACATTTTCTTTTTCGCGTCCTACCAATATCCAGGGGACAAAGTTATGTATCCTGTTGTGAGCAGAGAAAATCAGTTTTTCTAGTGAGTTCAACATTATCGACCATTTCTTTTCTCCTTATGGTAGCCGGCTACAATAGCACCAGCCCAAACATGTGTCATGAGAAGAGATGGGTATCATATGAGGCGAATTAGGCTGCGTTTCCACCAGCGAGGAGCGAGGTAGCGAGGCGGTACGCGAGGAAACGATCCGCCAATAGCGCGCTCTCTCGATCACGTCATTGGGAAAATGAAGCACTCTCATTGGACGTTAGTTTTCTCGCTTACCGCCTCGCTACCTCGCACATCTCTGGTAGAAACGCAGCTTTAATCGGACAACATCAACATCTGTTTGTGTCACAGTATCAGATCCTTTCTCTGATTGTAGTGATTTCTTGCTTCCGATTAAGAAAGTTTAAAAAAAAACAAGTGAGCATTTGATCATGATGTGCCTAAGCACTTGAAAATCATCGCTTTATGCTTTGTGTAAAGCATCGTATCGTATGCCATTTCATTGTCTTCTAACTTGGATCCGGGGAGGGTAACATTACGAGATCAAGGTGTATTAGCCACTGCCAAGGCTAACCTTTGGAGTTCTTCAATTCGACCGGAGAAACCATAGAGTGAACTCATTTAGCACATGGGTGAGGGTTTGGTCAGATTCCCCGCACATCGGTGACCCCCTTAGACTCCACTTATAGAGGTGATAGTTGGTCCTTCCATAGATAGTTCTAAGCCGGTTTGAAATCGACTTTAAGCAACTCACCATTACTTTAAGAAAACAATGTTTATCAAAGCTTTATTCATACAGAAACTATTAATAACAAGAAAGCTACAATTTACACAAGTAGACCATTATTGCGATAGCTCTCTGGTGTGTTAATGAGGAACCTAGACCGCTTGTTAGCGGGGCGTCATTACCGCTTTAATGACCGCCGACGATCTAACTGTTGCTTTTGTAAAAAATGCTAAATTATGGAGGCTATCATTAAAATGCTGCTGTTTATGCGAGCTTGCCACCATAGCGCAAGATAACCTTTCGTGTGTGAGATGTCAATAATCAGCCCAACTGTCTAGTGCAGGATCTGTGAGCTGGCTGAAATCAGTCAAAATCAGTCATCTTATTTCGTGGCAATTCTCGGCAGAAATCGCTCACAGACAGGGGTTGTTTTTGGTGACCACAGAGATTTTCTCCCAAGTAGATCGTGTTTAGATGGCAGATTTCAGCCAGCCCACAGATCCGCTTCTCACAGACGGCTGATTGGAGAGCCCCGGTCTGTGAGGTGGCTGATTTCAGCCTTCACAGACAGAGGGGGGGGGCAGGCCATTATCGTCACAGACGGGGGGGGGGGGGGGGGCGGCAGGCCATTATCGTCACACAGGAGAGGTTATAGCGATGAAGCCAACAGATGGTGCTTTTGTCGCCGTCACAAATAAGCTCCATACAAGACCACATTCAACGTGAATAAGTAACCTAACAGCTACAACAAATATGGTTCACAATCGAATGCAAGACACAGAAATAATCACAGGGATTCGATAAGGTACAGTTAAGAACCGTCGGAACACGGCAAAACCTAGGCTTTACATTCACAGATCCTCCACAAGATCACGACAAGCAATGGAGAGAGTTATGCTTGTAATTTATCTACACGATCGTATCTCGTGGTACATGTTAACATAAAAAGCTTAGTATTTTGGGCAACCTGTCACGATCTTACACGGCCGATAGCTCAGTCGATAGTGCACCTCTGCCGGCTGCGCTGATGGTCGCGGGTTCGAATCCCGTAACTGTCAAATATTTGTATGATGAATCTGAATATTTGGAATATGTAGTACCTTATTATTGCAGTTTTATATGGAACATCTAGAAATTAGACGTAAACGATAAAAAAATGCAATTAAAACGAATCAACCTTCCAAACTTTATAGTAACTCAAAAGAAGTTAGTTTTAGTTGTGAATTTATAATTTATTTCACGAACGATGTATACCTCTGCGCAGTTATAAAAGGCAATAAAGTTCGGGAACAAGTCGGTCTTGGTAATGATATGACTTCTAGAATGAATAAAGTTATATAATTTCTGCACTTCGGAAAGTTCGTTAAGCAGTTGGTCCCGGAAGGTGCTGGGACCAAGTGCTGAATGCTGCATAATGAGAATGAGGTGCCAAAAGTGGAAAATATCTGTCATAATGTTTTTTCTGCTAACTTCACTCAACGTGAGACTATAAGCAAAATCATAATGTACCTGCTATGTGGTTAAATTTTATATAAGCTATGCAGTGCACTCGTCACTGCATACGAACGAAGTTAGATCCTGTTTTCAATACTAACCAAAAGTCAATTAATATTAAACGATCTAAATAATTTTAATCTCTGTGCCAGTGGTTTGTCAGATTTTCGCTAGAATTTCCGGTTTCAATGCAAAGATTAAAAATTTGTATGGAAATCTTTCAGCCACTGCAACTTTGAAACTATAGATTTAAACGAAAATCAGACAAATCACACGCAGAGAGATTAGTTTTTAGATTATGATTGATATCTACCTAATATGGCATTGATTTTCATATTACCGGTGCATTATACCATTTGCAACTATAGTTTTATATTCTGTGACGAATAGAAGTACAGAGAACAAATTGCTGTGCTGCTTGAAACCTCGCATTCTGTTTTGACTGCTCAATTCATAACTGACAAATGCGAGGGCTCAATAAAACTGTTTACATTTCGTAGGCCATAACACGCAAGCAATTGTGGAAAATGTTTGGTAGTTTAAAATTGAAGGCAAACTCAGGATACAAACGATCTAAAATGATCCGTGTGACTGTCACAGAATGGCACATAACATTATTTAAATCAAGGAAACGCAAGACAATAAGCATTCGTTTTTTTTGGGACTGGGGGAAGTCAGAAAAGACAGAGTTTAGATATAAAAAGCTTATAATGTTAACATTCTAACTGACTTTAAAGCGGTTTACAGTCTTCGAGGAAAATAATGGGCATCGGAAAACATAGGAAATAATCGTAAAAGCAGCTCTATATCATTATACAATACTGCCTAGTTTCGGTCGGTCATCTTCGGGAACACGAAGTTAGTCGATGCCCATTATTTTCTTTAAAGTAGGTACACTTTGGCGTGCACGTGCAGGATGTAAACTAAAAGGCGTTAAATACTCAAAGGGGTGCTGGTGCTTCAGACAAACTGAACAACTTTCACTATGGTTCTAAAATTGAAATCGCAAAAAAAGAAACAGTTTCATACATTTGAGTCAAATAGCTATTGACATTTATGAAACAAGATATTTGTATTCCGTGATTTCAGTGTTGGTTCCATAAAAAGTATTTCAGTTTTAGGGTCTAGAGCACCCCCTAAATATGTAACGCATTTAACTTTGCAACCTGTATTTTGCTATCTTTTTAATCAATCAACCAATTATACTTTACGTTACACCAATATGTTGTAACGTAAAGTAGTAGTAGTAACGTAGTAGTTTCGTTGAACTAAGATACTTATGTAAATATATAAATATTTTACTTACTTTTTCAATAAAATGACACACTACAGAAAACGATGTAGATGTTCATCATCAATGCACATGCACGCACATGCAAGTGCGTGACAGTGTGTGAACAGCTTTACATTACAAACAAGCTGATATATTGCGCCAACATCAAATATTGGGCTTCAGGATGATGTTGAGTTGATGTATGTGTGAGAGGATATTGTCAGTCAGAATATTAAGAAGTATCTGCCCTGGACCATGACTCTCCATACTAATAGATGCGAACGAGCGCGTGGCTCTGGTCAGAATTTAGCTGTTTTCTTTGAAAAATTTGATGATTTTATATTAATTACTAAAAAGTAAGAAAACCACATCATTCTAAATTGTATTGTGAACAATATTGTAAATTTTCATTTTCTTCCGAATAAAAATGTAAGAGTGAAATGGTTACAACTGAAAAAAAAGGGGTGACTTTAGAGTTCCTTTTCTTCGGTTCTATACATTAAAATTGATTTCTAGAAAAACCACATCACTTCTCATATCGTGTAGATGGTTCAGTTTATTTTTCAGCTCAAAAAGTGCCATAGTTAATGAATAAAATGGTTTAAAAGTTACCCAAAATCGGAAGGTAGCCCCTTAACTTCCTACATCAAAAAGATCCTGAGGTCGCGGCCGGTCCCTAATTGCCTGCCGCTTCAAATTTTTTCCATGAAACCCGAAAATGTGCTCGCGTGATCCCCTCCATTAATTTAGTGCGTGAAAAAAAACTGAAAGACTTGGGAAAGGCGACGTCGCGATTTTTCTTTGAATGATAATAATGGACGGTATAAGAATGCTTTGAAGTATAAAAATTATTGTTAAGTACCTCAACGGCAGAAGCGAGGTCGAAAGCTTAACATTTTGCTTTTATATTTTCAGTCAGGGAAGTGAAGTGCGCGCAGTAGCTTTTGAACTAATTCGCATTATATTTCATACAATTATTTAGTTTACGTGGGTATTGGATACGCAGCAAATAACTTTGTACGAGGTACAAAGGTATACAAGAAAATTTAATGCATTACATATCAAAGGGAGTGTTTCAGACCATCGAAACTGAACAACTTTCAATACTATGGAAAATACTGGGTGTGCCATAAAGTAGTACGGATTTGACAATTTAACACAAAAGCACTAAAAAAATAGTATTACATAGTGAAATGCGTATATAAAGAGACATTAAAATCTGGGAAATTTATTTCATAAAAAAAAAACATACGGGTCGAATTGAGAACCTCCTCCATTTGTTGAAGTCGGTTAATAAGATCACTTAGGTCACCATTCTTTAAATCTGGAGTGCGATTTTTGAATCTCATTCGGTGAGCTCAGCTGTTAAAAATGTCAAAATTACTACGGAGATACGCATCTTTTTACTGCTGATTTGACTTTAAAAAATCGCTCTCCTGTAGTATGATTTTCAGCAGCAGAAAGATGCATAGTTATTTTGACATTTTCAACTGCTGAACTCACCGAATGAGATTCAAAAATCGCACTCCTGGTCCTCAAGTTGGTGAAAATTCACTGGCACTTTCATTACGCGTGGAATAGCGGGCTTTTTCTTTTCCAATACTGGTTCAGTTGAAGTCAACTCTACTCTTCATGTATCCTCATAGAAAAAAGTCTAGTGGAGTAACTTCTGGACTCCAGGACGGCCATAAAATATTCCCTCGGCGCGATATGAGTGAGTTTTTACCTTTGAAGAGCTGATTTGAAGAGTGTTTGCAGCGAGATGGTCCACATCTGGGTGCTATTATTTTACGAAATAAATTACCCAGATTTTTATTTTTATTTAAATATACACGGGCTCACCCCCCGTCACACAGGACAGAGTTTCTGTACTACTGGTGAATCGTGGATATTCTGAGGTTTCAGAATATCTCTGACTACCCCCTCGGGGAATATAGTCGTGAGCAATGCTTATGCTTATGCTTTAAATATACATTTAATAGTACTATTTTTTGTACCTTTTTATTTAAATTTTAAAAACCGTATAACTTTACTGCCCACCCTGTACTTTTCTTAATGACTGACACTGTACTTACACCAATAGGTAATAAGAATAAGAAGTCAATAATCGATTATTAATTATTCTTAACCTACTGTGCCTATGTCTGTTCTCCAATTTCATGTCAAGATATACCTGGATATTAGCGTATCAGACGAGGTATATAAACCATAAATCCGATCCCATCCTAAATCGATACATGGCTTAATGCTTTGATGGCTTAGTTTCGACTGTATCTCGAAATGGTCCATTTTGTTTTTCCTAATACTGTTATAGTTGTCGTACTCGATTCGAAACGTAAAATTCTCTAGCTATAGGTGCATGTTACTTTGCAATTATATTTTTGATAAAATATAAGTACTAAAACGATTTTTAATATTGGATATTGGCTTTTCGGCGAAGGAAAACATCGTGAGGAATCCAGCATGCTTCAATTTTTAGTTTAATTGTACCCACTGTCCATTATAAGTGGCGACGAGCTCACTGCCCGTAAAACTGGACAGATTTTTCAGAATATATCTTACTACCCCCTCGGAGAACATGGTGGTGAGCATATGCTATGCTATAAGTAGGTACTAATGATCGTGGTGAAACTAGAGGGTGTAATCTTAGATCAAAATAAAATGAATGGATAGGCCTGAAGTGCGGTAAGTTGAAGCACACTACTGGTGCACTTGGTCCATACAAACTAGCGCCATTATCTGTCAAATCTAGGGCACTTGCATATAAGTGACAAGTAAACCTTTCATTTTTTTTGCCTCATTTTTCTGGTTTGAAATGTTCGCGTAAAATTTTATTTTGATCGAAGGGTGTAATGGAGCATCATGAACAACTTTTACTACTAGACCAACAACGAAATCTCAGAAGATGCGTTATTCGTAAATAGGAAAAAACAGATTTAAGTAATCGTAATTTTTGGAAGTTATTTATTTTGATGACCCCTTGGAACTCAATAAAAACACGCTTCATTTTGATTTAAGATCATAAACACAACATCCAACATATTTGTTTCTTCTTATTAATAATCAACAAGACCGTTCGATATCGACATAAAAAATCGGTCAAGTGCGAGTCTGGCTACTCGCGCATTGAGGGTTCAGTACCACCACAGAACACAACATATTAACTTGGAAAAAAACTTTTTTCTCCGGGACCTTAAGCGCGAGACCCACTCGCACTTGGCCGGTTTTTAGTATTTGTTGTTATACTGTAGAGTTTTCTCTATAATCATACCAAGTTTGACGCTTGTATGTATTACCGTTTTTACTATAGAGCGAGAAGAAAAAACGTCGATAAAAACTAGTTTCTTGTTGAAAATCCCCCTTAATTTTTTACTTTTTGACATTTTTATTGTTTGTCAACAAATCCACTGTCTTCTTATCGAGTGGGCTGCAAAGCCCTGGTGTCAGAGTTTATTCAAACCGCCTTACGGCTTCTGACGTGGTTTTTATGTAACGACTACTACCACCAGTGATAGTAGCCAGGACCAACAGCTTAACGTGCCATCCGAAGCACGGACAATCCACTGTAATAACGCATATTCTGTGTAAATTTCAACTATCTAGCTATTACGGTTCAAAAGTTACAGCCCTAAATAGGTAGGACAGACGGACGGACGGACGGACAACGTAGGCTTAGTAATAGGGTCCCGTTATCACCCTTTGGGTACGGAACCCTAAAAAACCACGAAACTTATGTCGGAACTCGAACCCGAAACCTACACTTGGCAACGGTAAGTAAGCAATCTAATATTTCAAAACAATACAATTCTAGCAATCCTTGGCACGAGGAACACATTACAGAACTCTGCGCAACACATTTAATAATTTTGCGGATCTCTACAGACCGTTCCATTTACAATGTCTCTAGAATTAAGCCATTTTGTTTCTTATGATGTAGGTATAAGAGTTCTGTCAGGGGATTTTCTATGTGGGTAGAATTGCATCTTATCCTAGACTGTTGTATAAGCGTCACGTAGAAATGTTCGTGTTACTACCGCTCGGGAGCTACTTACGTTCTTAGGTTTAAGAGGAAAGACGGGTTCCGTTTAGTCCATACAAACGTATACCCCTGTTTCCTGTCTGGATGATGACACTAGAGCAAATATTGTTTTACTATACTATACCTCTGCCAAGGGCCGAGTCCCTATGTTTTGTTTTTTCCATAAATTAATTGCTATAGGAACTATGAACATAGGATAACGAAAAATTACTCAATTTTACCGCTGTATTCAGAAAGACGAAGATATAAACAATAAAAAGAAAACATGCAGATATAATATAGCCAGTCTTTTTTCATATTATTCTTGAAAGAGTTATCAAAATCGGTTCAGTTTTGGAGGGGGAAACAGGGGAATACAAAATCGTGATTTCGTAGAATCAGTTCGAGTTGCAGTTGTCAATTTCGCATTGGTAACTCGGTTGCTTGGGAACAGCGTGACAGCAATAGATCTGTTAAAAACCTATTCTTAAAATTTTTTGCAGTCCGCCTTTCCTCTTAAGGCCATATAACTTTTCTAGTTAACTCTGAATGAATTTAAGTTTAATCGGCTTCAGATCATTCTGTCTGGAAACCTTCAAAATGCTATAGGTGGCCCTCGATACAATTGCATTACACTTTAAATACTTAATTGGACCCGGACGACTCTGTTAGTGTAATGGTTACCACGCCGAACTGCTTAAACAACATCGTGGGTTCGAATCCCGGTTCGGTCATGTATGTTATTTTGTTTGTGCCATTGTTATGATTTCCATAATAAAAGCTTAGTAGCTTACTTGGGATCATTACAATTGTATGTGCCTGTTTTGCGTTATTGTTACTATCATAAACTTTTCTTAACTTATGTTTAGCACAGTAGGGGTCTAAAGTAACAGCCATTTACCATCCAACTGATGTGCTAGAAATAGGTCGTTGGGCCTTACTAGATAAACTTTTTACTCTATGAGAATATTCGAGCACAGCAGAGTATAAATTACGTAAATAATATTCCTAGCGCTGCCTTACGCACAAGAAATACTCGAACGAAAATGTTTACTACCCCTGCCTTCGCCAAGTTGCAACACTATGACGCAATTAGTGCAGAGTCAGCAGTGCGAGTTCATTAACATTTTTGGCTTTATCTTCCTACGTAAGAAAGTTTCCCGTTTCCTCCGTATGTTTGGAAATGCAGGCAAGCCAAAATATACTTTATTCCTTGACATATTAATCTGTAAAACACTTTGATGAAAATATATAACGCAACATAGTTTATAAAAAATGCAGTTAGATTTGACCCAAACATATTATAAACTATTATAAAAATATAACTGAATTGTGTCTAGACATTGACGATATTTCCAAAAAAAAAGATTACGATATGGTTTTTAGGTATCCCTGACTCGAAATCAACCTTTTTTAGAAATTTTGTCTGTCTGTCTGTTTGTTTGTTTGTTCACGCATCACGCAAAAACTGGTGAACCGATTTTGATGAAACTTTTTTTGTTTGATAGCATATGATCTGGTATACAAGGTGTTACAAAAATACAAATAAAGATTTAAGGGGTGGTTTAGACCATCAAACTCAACAACTTTCACTATGGGACCAATATCGAAATCGCGAAAAAAAAAATTATGTTCTATACTCTACAAATCGACTCGAGCTAAAATATGTATGGGATATCAAATTTTTTTTTTGCGATTTCGATGTTGGTCCCATAGAGAAAGTTGTTTAGTTTGACGGTCTAAACAACCCCCTTAAGGTGGTTTCCGTCAATATAAAATTAATGTTTTAAATATGGAAAAATAGCTTAGAAAATCTAGTTTGCGCATATCAAATAATATTTACAATTTATAATATTATTACGAAGATATCACGCTTTGAAATTATTCATACAAAATTTCAAACCCTTATATCTTCGTAATTATATAACAAATTGTAAATATTATTTGATATGCGCAAACTAGATTTTCTAAGCTATTTTTCCATATATAAAACATTAATTTTATCAACACCGTCTACGAGTGTTATACGACAACGTTTTTTATGAAATTGACAGCTCTCCAACCACCTTAAGAGTTTTAAAAAATTATTCTTACTCATGTAACACCCTGTATAATTTGTGCGGACGAAGTCGCGGGTAAACACTAGTACATAATAAACCTACATACAAAAACCGGCAAAGTGCGAGAAGGGTTCCTTACCACCAAACAATATTACAAAAAAAAATGTTTTCTCTGGGAAGCGCTCGTTGGCGTAGTGGAGCTTCGGTATTGGAAACGATCACCGAAGTTAAGCAACGTCAGGTCCGGTCAGTCTTTGGATGGGTGACCGTTTAGTGGTATTTCATCTCGAGCGTTTCCGTGCTTCGGAAGGCACGTTAAGCAGTTGGTCTCGGATAGTTCCGTCAGATGGCGTTGTAACTATTCGTTAAGCCAGGTCAGAGGCCTATTGGCGGCTTGAAAATTCTCTGACAGCAAGGTGACCACTAACTTGCCTCCACCAACACGCACTGGGCCCGCGTGGTGGAGTATGGCCCACTCCCTCTCACCCTTATTCGTGAGAGGAGGCCTTTGCCCTGCAGTGGGATTTTACAGGCTATAACTTACTTTTTTTTTTTTTTTTTTACTTACTCTGGGATCGCGAATCGGAAGCGCGAGCCCCACGCACTCTGGACCGGTTATTATTTGTTGTTTTACTTTAGAGTATGAACTACTGGGTGTTAGAGTAAACAATTGATTGTACCCATGATACTGAACAACTTTCCCAAAGAAGCCTAAAGATAATTTGCAAAAACTTTGGACTCTACATTATATAATTTTTTTTTTGCGAGTTTCCTATTGCTTTCATATGGAAAGTTGGTCAGTTTCATGGGTACAATCACTCAGATAAATTAACAGGAATGGATGCGATATTACGCGCGTACCCCTCTGCCAAAGACGCATGCTCAGTGAGCATACCCGTCATATAAAACTAGTTGACGCGCGTCCCGCGCCAGTATATAAACCTCCCCCCTCACCCCCGCAAAATTGACAGACTTTTTTGCGTAGAAATGAGAGATCATTTCCAATCCATTCCTGTTAATTTATCTGAGGTACAATCACCTCTAAATGTAATGCAACTGTTTACCCTAACACCCTGTATAATCAGAATCACACAAAGTTTGATGTCTGTATGTAACGATTTTTACGATAAAGCTAAAACAACTGTTTTGAGGTTTCAGAATATCTCTGACTACCCCCTCGGGGAATATAGTCGTGAGCAATGCTTATGCTTATGCTAAAACAAATAAAAATGTTGAAAAATAAAACTTTGCTTCTATTTTTATTATTTGTCAGTAAATTCACCATGAAAACGCATAACTACTCTGTGAAAGTGATTGGTGAGGTTTTGTGGTATGAGGTTATGTAGATCTTGCGCATTCTGGCTGGCCCATGGCAGGCTCTGCCATTTTTACCCGACTGCGCGACTTAAAGGAAGGGTAATGTTTTTTGGTACCTGTTTTGTATTTTTGTGTGGCAATAAAGTACTTTTTTTTTTTTATGTCTACTCTTTACTCTCCACATCCCCACATACAGCCAGCTCAAGATTGTCAGTAAATGCTTAGACACGAGCAAAAGGCCATTAACTTACAAAACTCTTAAATTTATAACGTCACAATTGCTGTTAAAAGCTATTAAATCTACACTAAAACAGAGAGTTAATTTAAAGAACCGCCAGCAGCTTTACGCTCTTAACTCTTCACCATAAAAGCTACATTCCCGCTGCATTTCAGAAATCTCTGAAAACAAAAAACGTGCAAATCCGCAGGTGAAACCTAGTAAGCTTATTAAGTCTACGTTGTAAAGGCACGTCTCTTTTACGAGAAATAATAAAATAACTTTTATGAAATCCGTAACCTCTGTACGTGTGGGGTTTGTTTAACTGCAAGAATAATTTTGTTTTCTTATACCTTTGTGCAATATTTTAGGTAGAACAGACTTTGATGTAGGTGTAGGTGTAATAATGTTACATATGCCTTTCGTATACGTACATAAACTTAGGATTATATTCCGTTTTGTGATAGTTAGAAACGTTGATATAACTTGAAGAGTTGTCAATTTCATACAAAACTTTGTCGTAGAACATTCGTAGACGGTAATAATAAAAGTAATGTTTTATATACGGAAAAATAGCTTAGAAAATCTAGATTGCGCGTATTAAATAGCATAGCATAAGCATATACTCACGACTATATTCCTGAAACCTCAAAACATCCACGTTTTACCAGTAGTACCGAAACTCGTATTAAATAATATTTACATTTTATAATATAATTACGAAGATATCAAGCTTTGAAATTATTCATACAAAATTTCAAAGCCTTACATCTTCGTAATTATATTATAAATTGTAAAAGTTATTTGATACGCGCAATATAGATTTTCTAAGCTATTTTTCCATATATAAAACATAACTTTTATTTATACCGTCTACGAGTGTTCTACGACAATGTATTTATTGTATGAAATTGACAACTCTCCAATTACCTTAATCATAATCAATATACGTCCCACTGCAGGGCACAGGCCTAATACTGGGCGTTTGTATAGGCCTCAGTCCACCACGCGTGCCCAATGCGAATTCGTAGGTAGACTTCACAATTATGCATCAGAATTTCTTCTTCAGCATAGCAGGAGCGGATCCTGGTTTACAGGTTACTGGCCTTTTCTGATTTTACTGACCTAAGTATAGAAGAGATTTACACGCGCTGTCAAATTTCTTTCTTAATTATTCCTTTGTGCTAATACTCAGTCTTTTTATGAAGGCCTTTAAAACATAATAAACATTTTTATTCAAAAAGCCCTTGGTCTACTAAAACACTGGATAAGGAAACTTTATCATAATTTTTCATTAATCGTATTCGTTAATTTGAATATTTTCCGCAAGTGCATTGAGTTCTTTCTGACAAAAACATTTTTCTTTAAATCTCATAATATCTTTAAGATTAGAACTTCTCGGCTATCTCTAAGGCACCGCATGGCCTCCGTAGGACATTACTTGTATTTTATTGTTCCTGCTTACCCCGCCGCACCCTTGGGAAAATGCGGGTTCACTGGCATTATGGCTTCTTTCCTTTTAGTAGCTTTACTTTCGTTTTGTATTATGATTTTTATGGTATCTTTGGATGGAAAGATTGGATACGTTTATGATCTTTGGTTTGTTTACTAATGATAGAGTTACGATTAAAAATAAAAAAAATAAATGTGTTTGAAACACATTTTTGATTTTTTTTAAATATGCTAATGTTTTTTTGGTGATGAAAATGCTAATCTCTTCTTGTCAGTTTTTCCAAGTTCACCATTTATGGGTTTAGCACACCATATCTTTCTAATTTCTACGTGGAAATCATCACGGCTCTCTTCAAATAAAATCCAGCGTATAGGATCGAAGGACCCTTAATATAATGACAGATTTTGAAGGGGATGATCAGACCATCAAACTAAACAACTTTCCCTATGGGGCCAGTATAGAAATCTAATAAATGTGCTGTTCCATACAAATTTGTGATCCTACTCGACTCTAATTATGGGACGGCTGTTTTTTTTGCGTTTTTGATTTTGGTAGATAAAGTTGTTCAGTTTCAAGGTCTGATAACGTCAGCATATATTATTAAGTTGGACCCTATATTACCAATATTTCAATCAATTCTAAAAAAAAAAATAACAATTTCACTACCCACCAGGTTTCACTGCTATCCCTTACGACGGCAAACCCCTCGGACTTGGATAATAATATTTTATTACGCCCGACCACAACCCGCTTAGAAAGCAAAGGAGACCCACTAAATAAAATATTTTCCCAAAGAACTTGTATTATTGCAGACTTTATTTTGTAGTGTTGCATCCATAGCAATGTTTTATCGATAGTCGATAATATCGAACCTTGAATACAAGTATCATAATTATAGGCATGGAGTACCAATCAAAAGTGAAAGGGGTACGTAATCGGAACAAAAGTAGCTTTTGTACTATTAGTTTTTTAATCTGATTTATCAATATGTATAAAAACATGAATAAGCAATAAAATCTTCTCCGTACTTCAAAGCTGCGGTAATTAAAAAGCGGTATTAAGATAATACAAAAAAAATCTTGTTTTTTTTAAATGATAATTATATTACCAATCCATATAATTTATCCAGTTGTGTTTTAATGAATGATATGCTTAATTCGTACCGTGACAGCGGCTGGCTGCGTATGTTTAACATTTTATACTTCATCTACATTGGTATAATATCTACACAGTATCGTGCACTTGCACTTCGAAATATCAGTGTAGTCCTTTCCTAGTTTTACTCTGCTACTGATACCGTATGCTAGTTTGTCATAGTCATTTAATCGATATTAAAATTATCGACAGTCATGCAACACTAGTAAATGTTAGTAAAATAAACTGGCACAATACGCCGCTAAAATGTTTTCATGGTTGCTTTCGTTGTATCTGAAATGTTTACGCTGAGTGTTTGCGAAGTACAAGTTTGGTACATAGATGCCATTAGGCTTGACTTAGTTTATGGAAACTTGCTGGTCTGTTGTTTTAAATTTAAGCACTTTATTCTACTCTCTAGTATTTGTCTTTCACTTACATACTCTTTGTATTTAGATTTTTAGTTCTCAGTCATTGTTTCATATGTTTATATAATTTGTTCATGCTTAATAGTACTCTGTTTTTAAATCTTACTACTGAGACTTTCTAGTAATATTATAGTAAAAACAGGGCGTTTACAAATAAACGCAAAAGCTGCATATTGTTTGTAACATTTCCTACTGATACAATATAACTAAAAAACATTAGAAAATAGAAGATAAAATATTATTAAAACACTCTGTGTAAAAACTAACCAAAAGCCACAGACAAATAAAAATTACAAAAGGTAAGTGACGTCGAAACAAAAATTCTAGCTGATGCCTGCGACTTCATCTATGTGCTATGTAGGTATATTATTATACCCTATTTACTGAGGAATAATGTAGCACTCTTTTTTTTTTTCTTTTTTTTACTAGCCTATTTCATCACACTGCTGGGTAAAGGCCTCCCCTTTAATCCTTCAACCATCTTTGTCCTGGGCATGCTCTAGCTACGCGTCATCGAAAGCATCTAGATCGTCCCGCCATCTCTTCCTAGGACGACCTGGACGCCGATGTCTGCCGATGTTTTCTGGGATCCAGGGCGTTACAATTCTTGCCCACCTTTCCTGATGTATCCGACAGACATGGCCGGCCCAATCCCACTTTAATCTGGCGGTTTTTTCTCCCACATCGGCTATTCGTGTTTTGGAACGCAGTGTAGTGTTTCTGACACGATCCGTTCTTTTAAAACCCTGTATATTACGCTCCATTTCCCTCTGGCAAACCTTGAGTTTGGACTTTTGAGATTCAGTGAGAGACCAGGTCTGGGCACCGTAGGTTAGGATAGGCAGGATACACATATGTCGATGGATCTCCGTTTCAGGGATAGCGGGAGTTTACCCTTCATTAACTCCTTCATGGACCAGTAGCTCTTCCAGCACTCTATTAGTAAAATAATTTTTCGCAACGGTTCTATGGGTAAAATAGTAGATTACACACCGAGGACACGAAAGAAAGAAAGGTCTCAGATCTCATCAACAAACATGTGATCTGAGTCTTTTTTATTTAATGTCCGAGGTTAGTATACTATTTTACTCCTCGATAGAGGTGGAAAGCGGCAACTTCGTTTAGCGCAGCGGGACGACAATTGACGCTTTCACAACTGACACTGGGTGTTAGGGTAAAAAAAACAGTTGCATTACTTTAATAGGTAATTGTTCCCTTGATACTGAACAACTTTGCCAAAGAAACCAGTAGGAAATTCGTTAAACCAATTTTGGACGTTCCATACTAAATGCAATCAACTGACGGAACGTTTGTATCAAAAGTGGTAATATTTTTTTCGAATTTATCTTATTTTCTTTTTGGAATGTTTTTCAATATCATGAGTACAATCACCCATTAAAGTCGTTCAACTGTCTACCATTACATCACCCTGTATAGGGTCATTTTTAATTAGTTGGCGAAACTGAACCAGGGCACTTGTTAATGATAACAGATTGCATTATCAATGTTTATAATTAATTGATGATTAACATAATTTTTTTTTAACAAAATGATTTTATCGTGCGTAATAAGGTACGCGTATAGCATACTGTATGTGTGGGCGCGGGCGGACAATGCCCTCAGAATCATATGATTGAGCAGAGGGTCATTACCCCGCAATTGTACTTAATAACAGATACCAAATGCGTTTCTTAAGCTTCGCCAACTAATTAAATTTAACCTTATATAAAGATTTTATGGCGTTATCAACAACCAGACCATAACCTAGCTAGGCTTAATAAATTAACCTTATAACCTACCTATGTGAAATAAGGTACACTACGTAGGTTATTATGTTCATCATCATCATCATCAGCCTATCATCGTCCACTGCTGAACATAGGCCTCTCCCAAGGCGCGCCACAAAAGCTCTGTCCTTGGCCTTCCTCATCCAGTCGCTCCCCGCTATTTTTTTTAAGTCGTCTGTCCAGCGGGCAGCAGGGCGTCCCACACTACGCCTACCAGTTCGCGGTCTCCACTCTAGAACTCTGACACCCCATCAGTTGTCAGTTCTTCGGCAGATATGACCAGCCCATTGCCACTTCAGCTTGCTAATTTTCTGAGCTATGTCAGCCACTTTAGTTCTTATTATGTTAACAACACATTATAATTTTAAGGTGAAACAAACATGTGCTTTCCTGTTTTAATAATATTATGAAAAGATGAAAACGCATAAGGAAAATAAGACATTCAAAGCCTTATATACTCATAGCGGAAGAATTCAAAATGGTATAGCTACTTTGTAGATCTACAGGAATTTCTATCAAGAAAAGAATGACGTTCATATCTTTTGTCTTCCTCAGTATGCCCGTTATAATGGCTTCGTACGGGGAAATTCTGCGTTTTGTCCGCATTCAAAAGGTATGTATGTTGCAATAGCATAAGGTTCATAGTTGCGTATCTTACGAAACAGAGAAGTCGTCAGAAACTCCTCTGTCGTCAAGAACAGAGTTTCTGTGTTTTGATTAGGTATGCGTCTAGGTTAGAAATACAAGATATTAAACGTAAAACCTGAATAAATGAATACTTAGATTATTTATTGAAACAGGCGTTACTTTGTGAAAATCCATGATTAACAGGTAGATGACACGATTGTGTCGAGACCTCCGCTTTTAAATACCTAGTAGACAAAGTTGTATTACGTTATGCAATACAACCTGCCCACCGAATAATTTCTACTCTACACGTGTTTCGCTCCACCAAGGAGCATCCTCATCCTCCTCGGTGTCGGACGTTCGGCGGGGTAACAACTCTGTTTCGAACGTTCGTCGGTCTAACTCCTGAGGATGCTCCTTGGTGGAGCAAAACACGTGTAGAGTAGAAATTATTTGGTGGGCAGGTTGTAGTGCATAGCGTAATACAACTTTGTCTACTAAGTATTTAAAAGCGGAGGTCTCGACACAATCGTGTCGTCTACCTGTTACTTAGATTATTTGCGATTGTGAAAATGATGGAACCTCATGGTAAGCGACAAAGTATGGACCCGAAACGCGACCACCCAATAGCAGACTTGCAACCAGACTCCAGGAGTGTGATTTTTGAACATCATACGATCAACTCGGCAGTAGAAATATTCAAAATCTCCATAGTAATTTTGACATTTTCTACTGCCGAGTTGATCGTATGATGTTCAAAAAATCGCACTCCAGGCTTGTTTTAAATGTGTGTGTTATTTTCTACTATTCACACTCATATCCAAAATGCTCAAACAACTTCAAAGCTTCTCCGCATAAATTAAAAAGATAAATCTTTGTTCAAAAACATTTTAAATTTTTATTTGCAATGCAATGCAATAAAGCGGCAAATCAGCCACGGATCATTGCACATCTGTTTGATCGAAAACGATGCGTAACTTAATTGAACTTTTTATTTTAAACCGCTTTCTTACGCAGCTTCGCCTTCCTTCGTTTGCTTATGTTCGTCTCTACATCATTTGATACCACCCGAGTCCCGACTAGGTGATTAGTTGAACGGTTTTAAAAGTGAAACACGCAAAAAACACCCTTAAAAATGCTGTTTCTCCCCTCCGGCTGGAAAGCATCAATTTTCGTCCCGCTGCGCTAAACGAAGTTGCCGCTTTCCACATCGGTCAAGGAAGAATCATCCAGTTTATAATATGCTTTTTTACAGAGAACTTTTTTGATATGAGTTTTAAACATATTTTCGGAAAGATTCAAAATGGTCACGGGGATTTTATTATAACAACGTATACAGTGACCCATGAAAGACGTGTTGACCCCACCAAGCCGAAAGTGTGGAGATATCAGTTAATTTTTGTGTCGCTGATTATTTTCTGTTGTTTGATGTATGATTGATGAAGCATGTGCTGACAGCTTGTTTTTTGTGGACAAACGAATGATTTTTAGGAGTTGCGTTGTGGGTCTGCTATTGGGCGGTCACGTGTCACGTCTCGCTCGTCGGTTGCCCCATCCCCGGCCTACAGCGGAATTCCAGTGGTGGCTCAGGATATTGTTCTTTTATAAAAACAACCCTTGAAGTCACCAAAATATCTGTATAACCGTACAACGTCAAGCACTTTTGCTACAAAAACTCGACATTGGCAAAATCACCAAGATGGACGCCATAACCTTAAAAATAGAATAGAATAGAATGATTTTTAGTGTAATATTTTTTTACCGATACACAGATTATCCATACCAGTCTGGTTTGGATTCGTATTAATTTGATAACCGAATAAACATAGAAACAAACGTTGGACGAGTAGGTATTGACTATAAAGACAGAAATAACAAATAATTACCTGTGAATAACTTATGTTTAAAGTTGTTACGGCGATGTAATTATTTCTTGTTGAGTTTAAGAGAGGGGTTAGAAATAGGTCAAAACCGTTATTTTACACAGGGTTAACAAGTATTGTAATGTTACGCATTATAATTATATTATGAACGGGTTTTACCTCTTTCGCTAAAATTGTGTTTCACTACTTTTTACACTTTTTACACTTTGTACTAATTAGTAGTGTCTGACTAAAGGTTTGTCGTCGGCCACATTCAACCAAAAAAGGTTTGTTGGTCACACATTCTGTTTCGGCCAAAATCAGCCGAAGTTTTGACCGAAACTGAAGTTTGTATCCACATTTACACGTTCGTCCATCAATGCCTCTTTTTCTGGCCGCTGCAGTAATGTACTATTGCATTGTTTTACCCTAATAAACCCTAATAATAAGGTAGTTACCCTTCGCAATTTCTACTCTCATATTTTCTGATCAATTTCAATTTATACAAACATGGAAAAAAAATTACACCCCTTTTTTAACAACAACGCCAGTTTGGACAAAATATATTTATCAGGCAACAAGATATTCAGTGATAAATAGGCGTCAAGACAACCTAACCAAATTAAAGAGCCGTCGGTTTCCACCAGCGCCCGTATAAATTGGAGATATTAATCTTTGTCACTTAATACTCCATAAACTTCAGCTGTGATGAATTAGGTACCTGTTTAACTCCCGGAATTCACAGTAAATTTTAGTTGAATTAATTTTGTGGTATTTTAAATGGAAAGGAAATTGAAGTTGGGAATTGTTTTAATTGTATAAACTATTTTGGGGTCAAATGGATGCTATCTACAGTATTAATGGATGATGAAAAGTGAAAGCTATTTATATATTTCAGAACTTTCACAGTAATTACACCAGTAGTTTTTAATTACCTACTAACAAAATTTTAAGGGACTTAAACTAGGGGAGGAGGATATTTTAAGAGGGGAGGGGTTTTCCAGGCAGTGAAACTAAACAGCTTTCCATAAGGAATATGGATTGAAAAATGAAAACAAACATCCCTAACATTATTATTTTGATAGTAATTAAAGACTAGGGGAGTATAAACATTAGTTTTACGATATATCAAATATGTAATAAAAAACTACGTTACGTAACACGAAAGTTTTGAATCCCGTATTGGCCAAGTTTTCTCCGAGCTTACAGGCACAAACCAGGAAGCTGGCATAGGTATTGTCTATACCTGGAGTACAGACTGCCTTACAAGCGGTGAAACAGGAAAATAGGCATTGGCGGTCGTCAATGTTCATCTCTCTTTCGTAAATTTCCGTCCATGTTCCCAACGTGTTTACTTTGTCCCTTTCTATCATGCGTAGAACTTAAGAGGAAGGGAATTGCGTCGTTGGATAGAAACGGACAAAGGTAAAGTTGTAAACATCGACGATGGAAACGTACGAAAGAACAACGAACAATTACCGATCGCCATGGCCAATTTTCGTGTTTCGATGCTTGTAAAGAGAATTTCCATCCATTGGTTTATATCCATGGCACAAAATAACTTTAATAATGGAAGATCGTTGACCTTTTTGGTATCTGACGGCTCTTGTCTTGAAGACTCATTTCTTATTCGTGTTTAATACATAATATTAAAAAACTGGCCAAGTGCGTGTCGGGCCACGCGCAGGGTAGGGTTCCGTAGTTGCCCGTCACAATATACGAACTTAGAAGGGGGCTTTTTGTTTTATACTACGGTTTGACGGCTAATAAAGTCTAAAAAGTACTTTTTTTAAGTTGGTCGACTATTACTCGTTAACTTGTCAAGCTAACTTAGCGGTGATAGTTTTCCTTTTAATTTCATTATACAGGGTCCAACTTAATATGCTGACACTTTTTTAAGGGGATGGTCAGACCATCAAACTGAACAACTTTCTCTATGGGACCAACATCGAAATCGCAAAAAAAAATTCAGCTGTCTCATACATTTGGCTCGAGTAGGTTTGCAGTTTTGTATGGAGGGGCTGATTTTTTTTTCGCGATTTCGTTGTTGGTGCCATAGAGAAAGTTGTTCAATTTGATGGTCTGATCATCCCCTTAAAAAAGTGTCAGCATATTA
Organism: Agonopterix heracliana; assembly: GCA_963693445.1. NCBI lineage: Eukaryota > Metazoa > Arthropoda > Insecta > Lepidoptera > Depressariidae > Agonopterix > Agonopterix heracliana. The sequence goes on along the minus strand of OY856312.1, from coordinate 2,888,155 downwards.
AAAAGGACCCTATATACACTACTGCCATGAATTTTTTCACATATCCAGAAACAACCGTTTAGCTGGCAGAGGGGGGGGACACTCGACTCTAACAAAAATTAGCACCTTAAAGCGTAATATTTCGCTAACGGATCCCTAAATCGAAAAATGGTTTTCCCGCACCTACCGTATTTTTAAAAGACCTATCCAACGATACCCCACACCATGGGATAGACGAGAAAAAAAAATTGCGTCCCCACTTCACGGGTAGGGGAGGTACCCTAAAAAAAAAAATTTTTCAAAATTTTATTTTACCACTTTCTTGGCGTGATTAATATGTGTACCCATGCCAAATTACAGCTTTCTAGTACTAAGCGTCTCTGAGCTAAGCCGCGGACAGACGGACGGACGGACGAACATGGCGAAACTATAAGGGTTCCTTGTTGACTTCGGAACCCTAAAAACCGGCCAAGTACGACTCGCACTCTAGCACGGAGATCCGTAACACTAGTATACAATATTGTATGGTGGTACGCATCCTCCGTGCGCGCAAACTGCATTATTTAATCTTGTGTCGAAATACCTGCCAATCAAATCAACATATTATTATCTATCATAATATTCCATCCATCAATCCATCACATCCCTTGATCAGTCCATCTTCGAACATAGGCCTCTTCCATATTTCTCCATGTATCATAATATTCATAATATTATGTATATGTAGTTTAAATTCAATCGAATCCATAGCTATCTGAAATGTCAATTTTATTTTTCTGGAAAATGGCTCATTGTGAAAATAAAATGCTTAGAATTTATATCGTACCGGCAAAATGTCGCTTGAAAATGTATTGTTCCAATACCATCCCTATTGGTGTGAAAACTCATATTTATTCCCTTGTTTGGATGGAGTCCAACCTAATATAGCCCGTGTTGTTCACGACAAAAATACGGATATCTGTTCAGCTAAAAGCTTTACCCTAGATTTCTTTGTACAACAATATTTGGGGAGTTTACTTATTTCGACAAGTGTTTATAATGTTATCGTGTTCAATAAAGGGTTCACTATATTTAGGTTACCTAGGTGGTGATGGGTGACTCAGAAGACTCCTAAGATCACAGGTGACCTGAAGATACCAAAAAATGTGCGGCACGCTCGCTACGCTCGCTCGGCTCGTGCGATGTGGTGTCAAGAAACCTAACATGCTCGTTGCTTCGCTCCTCGCTAACTAAACCAATTAAGTTAGACAAAAGTAATATATGACTATAAGTTTATATATGACTGTTTGTAATACCAAATAAAAAAAATAAAAAAAATAACAAGTTATCTTTAGCCTGATTTTTGCAGTCAAATGTGATTTTGAGCGGTTATTAGTTTTGATTGTTACATGTATTGCAATCAAATAAGCAATCAATTGTACATTATGGACTCTACATTATTCAATTGATTGACAGATAGAGTACTGAAACGTTTTAGATTAAATGTGAAATTGAATTGATTAATAGCACAATACAACTCATGTTTAATGAAATTACAGACAGTGGCGCGGCGTAACTTTGCATACAGTTTTTTTCTTACCGTATCTCCATTACCATGGTATACGCTTGTAGCTTCTCTATACAGGGTGTAAACTTGAATGCGTCAAATATGAAAAAATGCTTCAAGCCATCAAACAGAACAATTTTTGCCATGATGGCACTAATATTGCATTTCCGATAAAAAAAAAAGGTTGTTACTCCTACACTCGACCCAAATGTATCTTTTTCCATATATATAAATAATTAATTATATTAATGCCGTCTCCGCGTGTATTACGCGTCAAACTTTTGCATAAAATTGACACCTCTGCAACCACCATTTAATGTTATTCGAGTGCAAGCGACTCTTTCTTGCAAACATAAGTTTGCAATTAGCCATCCCGCTTCAATTGAAAGATCGATTGCAAAAAAACTTATTTTTCATCAATATATTTCTCTTGGGAACACCCAAGAAACATCTAAGCTCCAAATTCAGCAAATCTGTCTAGATCTGTATAATAATAGAACGAGAGAGGGTATTTAATAAAAAGTTAAAATAATAAGCCGTGCGCGTAATAAAAAGTTAAAATAATAAGCGAAGCCGTGGTGGTCCAGTGGCGAGTAACCTTGCCTGCCGTGCAGGAGGCGATGGTTCGATCCCCGTCCATGCCGACTCGTACCAATGAGTTTTTCGGAATTTATGTACGATTTGTAACACCATTGGCTTTTCGGTGAAGGAAAACATCGTGAGGAAACCTGCATGCTTCAATTTCGAGGCATGTATTGTACCCACTGTCCATTAAAAGTGGCGACGGGCTCACCCCCCGTCACACTGGACAGAGTTTCGGTACTACTGGTGAAACGTGGATGTTCTGAGGTTTCAGAAGATCTCTGACTACCCCCTCGGGGAATATAGTCGTGAGCATATGCTTATGCTTATGCTTTAAAATAATATCAGCCATAATATCATGTCATAATTTCATTTGATAAAAGGTTATAAATTATGACAATTTAATGAAGATTCAGTCATAATCATAAGATTATTCAGATAATTATATTGGATTTTGAAGTGAAACTTCTTATGAGAGGGCTTTGAAATTCTGATTCGCTACCTTTTTGTATGACGGAAGTTCGAAATTTAAATCGGGAGACGTTTCACATCGGCCGGGTGTCTATTGAAAGCCAACTTTTTGTTTGTTTGTTTGCGGTCACGCTCTTTTTCGAACAAAATTGTCGTGATGCTATTTATATCACTTACTTAGTTCTTTTTCTGTAATCGACTTGCCTCCACCAATCTACTTTCGGCCTGTGTGGTGGAGTATGACCCACTTCCTCTCACCTTTGTTCGTAAGAGGAGACCTATGCCCTGCAGTGGGATCCCACTACTTACTTTTTTAAATCCAAATTAACTCTTTAAGTTAAGTCTAAATTATCCGGGATATCAGTGTTGTTAACGCAATAAGCATTGTACGCAGTAATGGCATATCAACAGAAAGCGGTCAATTGATCGCCATTGTTCTGTGTTCTATCCGATATATCCGCTAACTAGTATCTGATCCGCTATCAATGCGGAATGGCGGAGGACATGAAACTGATATTTTGTTGAATTTGTGGGATACATTGTTAGATTAAGTCTGTAAATGTTATTTCCGCGTACTTTGATATTTACACACAAAAGACGAATACCTTCAAAGGTAGGATAGACGGAGAGATAGACGGGCTGACAGTGTAGGTTTAGTAATAGGGTCACGTTAGCACCTCTTGGGTACGAACCCTAAAAAAACGAGATATACAATCAATGCTACAAATGCAAAACATCAAAGTGGTTACCATTTGGCATAGAAATTACGTCATTTTGGTTAAGCATTAACGCATAGCAATGACAATCTACACTTAGGGTTGAACTACATAACATAGCACAGCATCGCATTTTTCCGTCGCTCCATCGTTTTCTGTCACTTAAAAACATCATTTGCTAGAGCATATAACGCGGCCGTGCTATCGCGTGCGATCGCGTTCCGTCTATCTAATTATGCTCTAGCAAATGACGTTCCTTAGTGACAGAAAAGGATGGAGCGACTGAAAAATGCGATGCTGTGCTATGTGATGTAGTTCAATCCTTATAAAACGAGTATAGACTGACAGACAACGCACAGCCTAAACCACTGAATATAGAAACATGCAATTTGGAAATATTCTACAGAGTACCTATGTGTAAAGTATGAATTATTCAAAAATAAGCCCACTTGCATCAAACTGGGTTAGCAATTAACTCAGGGTAAAATAGCTCTCTTCAGTTGTTTTTTTATACAAAAAAATCATGAGGTTACCAACTTAACCTGGAGTTTATTGGTATCCCAGACTAACGCAAAGGGGCTGACACGTGGTGTTAAAATTCACGCTATGTAAGTTCCGAGCAAAAACTGTCAATGTGATTTCAGTTATAGAAATGTTTTCAAACACTTCAAAACTGGATACGGTCCTGATTTTATCTAGGTATGTATTTAATAAACCACTTATTACGAATATTTCAGAGAGATTAACTCGGACAGAACAAACACACAAATTAATTTTATCCACGCTTTCCGGTTCATTAGTGTTATTATTTATTATTTCAACTCGTTTTATTTGTTTTCATTCGAGTAAATTAAATGCTGGTTGATTAACATGCATTTATTTTGACATAATTAGTGGTCAAACAAATTTCAATGGAGTAAAGAGTAAAACTAATTTATCTATTTGATTGATGACAATATGGGATAAAAAAGTTTAATTAGAATGATTGACCACTCGAGGTGCGAATGACTTGCAAGTGATAGGGATGAGTGGAGGAAGGTACTGGCTGACGGATGGTCAAACAGCCTACAATGAAGTCTGGTTCGAGTCTCTGGCCGTAAAGCGAGCCAAAAGATACAGAGACGAACAAACTTCTGCACAAACCAACACACAGCACAAGTGCCGCAAATGCGGCAGGCCTGTTGCTCCCGAATCGACTTATACAGCCACGAACGTCGGTGTCTTAACCAATAAGGCACATGAGAGAAAGTTGTTCAGTATCATCGATAAAATACTGTTTTCCCTAACACCCTGTAGAAAAGCTGACCCAACATCGAAATCGAAAGCATGCTGTTCCATACATAGCTTTTTGTCAAAACGAATCCATGGTTGCTCTGAAAAAACAGTTTTTTAAACATCCTTTGTTACTCCAGGTATTATAGAAAAAAAAATAAACACGAAAATCTGGTACCTACGAAAATAAGTTTTTCCTCAAAAATATGAGATAAACATGGCAGCTGAAATCGGATTACGTTTTGAAGCTTTACGTGAACCAATAGAAAAGGCCGTCATGGGTCGGAAAAAAGTACACAATTCTATATTATGCTTGTACTATTCAATGAGCAACTGGTCCCGCGATGGTAAAATGATACTGTGATATGTAAAAGATATGTGTGTCGGAGATCGAAACAATTGATTCTTCTTTCTTTTCTCTTAGTGGAGAATGGCCCAGTCCCTCTCAATCTTAATTATGAGAGGAGGCCTGAGATTTAAAGGCTTTAACTTACTTTTAAAGCAATATAATTACTGCTCGGTACTACTGGTGAAACGTGGATGCTCTGAGGAGTCAGAATATCTCTGATTACCCCCTTGGAGAATATTGTCGTGAGCATTATGCTTATGCTTATAATTACTGCTTGATCATCGTTACGTAACGGTGTTGTATAACTATTATGTATTTGAGCATATGACTTTGCTTATACTAGGTAGGTATACTAGTACCTAATATCCAAAGGTAGTATGAAAAAAAATTATAAGATCGCATTTTGTACTCTTTTCATTCTCATTCATGTATTAAAATTAGTAAGAAAAGATAAAATCTTCATACAAATCAGTAACGTGGGTTTTCGAGTATGTATTAAAAGTCGAACTAGCGAACTACCTACTAATGCTAACTTCAAAAAGATAAACAATATTAAAACAGTTTGTTCAATTTTCAGATCGTGCGTTAATTGTTATATTTACATTATAACAAACAGATTCCAAAGCAAATAAGTTAAACCCTTTCAATTGTCTCGGAACCCATTGTTCAGGAAACAACAGAAGTTAATCCTGATTCGGCTTTGAAATCGTAATTATGACGTGTGAAATTCGCAGAATTCATTCAAATAATTGAACTTTGAGATACTTTTATATAATAACACCCTCAGGATGATGTTAAGTGTTTATCACCGTTGGCGGTCTCCATACAAACGAAGTCTGGTGATATTTTCAATACTATCTAATTAAAGTCATTGAAATTTTTCAGAAACAATCTAGAAACTAATCTCTATGTTCGTATGAGGTCAGATTTTCGTTAAAATGTATAGGTTTGAAGTTACAGTGCCTCAAAGATTTCCATACAAATCTTAAATTATTCCTAGCATTAAAACTGTATATTTTATCGAAAATCGGACTTCATACAAACATAGAGATTAGTTTCTAAATTATTTCTGAAAAAATGCATTGACTTAAATTGTATAGAGTTAAAAATATCACCAGACTTCGTTTGTATGCAGCGCTCATTTGCGCTCTTGGAATAAACTTATCTTATGGCTGTTGCATTGCAGCGCGTCTGCGGTATGTTCTCTGACGCTTATATCGATGGGTTTCCCACTACGCTCCGCAAACGGTGTGCCCCACCGCCCTACACAGGGTTCGCGCCAGCACCAATAGCATCCTGAATACGGTCTAAAGCAGATGCTGTGTGTGACAGTGACGTTATTAGGCACTCAGTCTACACTACACTTAAGTGTTTGTGCTAACATAGTTATTTAATAAAGTCTGTTTTTATTAATAGCATATCTGTACTCTCCTCGCTTTCAAAATGAGTGGCATCAGTTATGTTAGGTACCTATTTGTCTAAATCAGTGATATAATAAACAACATTTTGAATATGGGTCATTGTATATCCCATAAAATAAAGTATATTCATAACGAAGATAGTGAAACACCTTTACGTCATTGTGTAAAAAAAAACGTCATAAATACACATTTTGTGCAGAGTGCGAATTCGGCAAGAGATAAGGGGCGGCACTCTTTTTGTGTCTGCCACAAATGTCAGACTTATCATAATTTATTAGTGTAGCCACAGGTACACTACCCCTGTGTAATGTGTGGGGATGTAATATACTATAGTTGTGGCTATAAAAGGGAGCAGACGCGCTCAACGTGTGGAAATGTGTTATAAGATAATTTTATTTTGATGTCAAAGCTAATATAATATCATAGACTAACCTAATGTAAGATAGGTAATAATTTTGTTGTTCTCTAAATGCATACGTTTATGGAAATAGTAAATGTATCCTTTTTCATTCTACATTTTTCTCTTAAGTGAAAAGGATGAGAGATAGTAGAGATGAAATAATATAAAGCGAGTGTAAGTGGAACAGTCGAAAGCGGTCGCCCTAGACGTACGTACGAGTATGCGCACCAAATTGGCTGCGTACATAAGAATTGCTAAATCAAAACATGTACCTGACACCGATGAACGTGTATGAAACGACTTATTACCTAATGTGGAAGGGGAAAAAGAGGTGTGTCAGAATCGTAGACCTAAATAAATGAATAATACAATGCCAGCGCTTTAAAAGACGACCATTGATTGTGCGTTCATTTCCTTACAGAAATATAATTTTAATCATGTACACCCGCGTGACAGGTCAGGTTACCCTGTTTGGACTTTGAACTATTAGAAGTTCAAAGCTGCGAATCGTGTCGCGTCTCTACCGCACTAATTTGTGTTTTGTACGTAGTGTAGTTATGTGTATATAGGGTGCGTAGCATGATGTGTCGCCGTGTGTACTTACTAAAGAACATCAAACTTACCTAAAAGAAAGTGTTGTCAACGGCCTATAACTCTTATGGCTATTGACATCAGCCATCGGCGTCCCCCAGAAATCATCCAAAAACAACTGCTTCAACGAGTTCGCTCCTGTGACGTCACCATTCGTCACTATAGCCGGTATATCATCATGAACAAACTCTCCACTTAAACTGTTTACATAACTTAAAACAGCTGTCGCTGTAACCATCGAATATATTGCTAAGTCACTGTTGCACAATCGTTTCGGTTCCTCGCGAACGGTTGGTAAGGAACGCCTCTTCATTTTGGTTTTGAAAGTTTTCAGTGTCACATTTCTACATTTACACATTGGTTGGTTTTACTCGATGTTTTATCTGGAACAAAGAAGAAAGACAATGTTAGTTTTTGAAGTAAAACTTTTACGCACGCTTGACTTGGGGAGTAAGCTGGTGAATTCGAGACGTAAAGTGTTCGGGCGAGGCGAACGGAAGTCTTATGACGTAGTGATATGTAACTATTAGTACCTCCCTAATAGCATAGAGTTTTCGAACGACGATGTATAAATTACACGTGATTCCAAATGGTTCAAGCATAGATTTAACACTCTAGATTCCGCCTTACCGTGGCCGCACATGGAACAGCAATAGTTTGACTTTTGCATACTAAAAGACGGTTTGTTTGGCAAATATTCTATAGGATTGACAGCTTGCCAAACACAAAAACCAGCCACGGTGACCGAAACCAAAAATAATGTTTTGACTTTTTTGTTTACATTAGTTTTCACAACTGGCTATCTCGCTCTCGATTTCTTGGCTCCATCTTGTAGCTTAAGCGAATAGTTTTAAATCTAAGGGTTCAAGGCTTATTTAATATATTTTACAGAATACTGTATAAGAATTCTAATTTTAGTATTATTTTCTTAAAATTGAGACTCAAGCGTTTTAAATCTCGTGGCTCAAGATTGTTCCGTTGGGAAGAAAATGCAAAAAATTGTAAGTGCCTAAAAAACGAGTGTGCATTTTTTAGACCACCTAAGATGTTGCCAATCATATCAATAAACCATTCTTCGACGGCCCGATAGCACAGTCTGTTGTAAGTTGTAAACCTGCCTGCTGTGCAGAGGGTCGCGGGTTCGAATCCCGTAAGGAACAAATATTTGTATGATACAAACAGTAGTAGATTTACTTCATTCGTGTGTTCTAAAGTACACTTTTTGCCAACGAGGCTATGGGGTATAACTTACACCCCGTGTGGTGTGATTTAAAACTTTCCTAGCTTATTTTATGGAGTCTCGTGTTATGTGATAGTCACTTTCTTGACGACTGCGTACTGCAAAATAAAAGTTTTATATATAGATTTTAGGCTTTTGTAGTAAGTAGGAGTACCACTTTTTCATTATTAAGAACACGGACCTGAAAAAAAGACGGACGTAATGTGACACTAAAAAGATGTGAAGCATGCTAGGTCCTACATTTTCGTTTGATCTACAAGGGACCTACACTCACACAGATGCACTAGCTCTAGGCGCAGGTCCGACACCCTTCACCATTATGTACCGCGTGACAGCACGCACACAAAAGAAATGGGTGCTTCACTCGTGATTAGACGAGATTACGTCCGTCTTTTTTCAGGTCCATTATTAAGAAATCATAAATTTTGTGATTAGGGTACCACTGAACGTAAAAAGGATTCTTAAGGCCAGCTTATTCCAGTGCAAGCGTCTCTATCTTGCAAGCATAAGTTTACAATTAGCCATCCCGCTCCAATTGAAAGCAGGATCGCGAAAAAACGTGTTTTTCATCAATATCTTGGCTCATTGTTCCTAAGCTCAAAATTCTACGGAGTTCACTAGAAATATTTAATGTATTTAGTTAAGTACAAGAATAAAAAGTTAAATATCAGCAGTTTAATCATAGTATTGAAAAAACATAACAAAAAGGGGTAACTTTGGGATTTTTTTCTATCTATTAAACTTAATCTAATCGTGTAATTGAGAACGGTCGCCTATCAGCCAGATCCTTAAATAAGACATAATTGGTTTTTAGACTTTAAAACACAGTTTAAAACACTTTCGTTCGTGTTCAAAAAACGGCCTCGAAGGGATAACAGCGTCCTTAACATGTAAATGCCCGTTTAATACTAAGTCATACTTAAGTTTAGGATTCGCATAAGTTTAGTACCAACGGGCTTAAGCTTAAAACAAGAAGTAGGTATAGGAAACCTTTAATCATCAGCCTATATGCGTCCCACTGCAGAATACAGGTGTACAAGGTTTAGTCCACCAAGTGTGCTCAATGCAGATTAGTAGACTTCCCATATGCATCGGTATTCTTCTTCATCGTATGCAGGTTTCCTCACGATGTCTTCCTTTAACTTTTCAGAGCATTCGGTATTACGTACATAAGTTAGAAAAACTCATTGTTACATGGCATCTCATCCGTGCGGGTTCGAACCCGGACCTCAAGATTGAGTTTCCATAGCTCTCCGAAACGCGCCACCGACTCTCGAAAACATCCCATTTCCCAAAAATGTCATAAAACGTGAATTCGTCATGAATGCCATTCATCTGTTCTCACAAACCCACGCGACAATCTAAATAACTATTTTTCAATAAAGTCGGAAATATTGCCATGTTATGAATTTTTGGTCTGTCCTACTCAGTACCGCGCCGCTGTGCGTGCTCGAAATATAATGCTTCGGGATGATATTGGGGAAGGAAAATCGTGTTTATATCGCAGGTATTATAGGGTTCTGTAACGAATAAAATGCGTGCAATGTGGTTTTAAGCCATTTAAAAACCGGTTAAGTGCGTGGCGATCCACACCATAGTGAAGAATTCTAATAGTCGGGATGAACCTTGAACGTGCAATGTTGAAATGTAAAGTTTTATAGGAATTTATAGAATAATAATTTACTCGGCAACAAAAATTAGTTTATACTTCATTCTGGGTGAGCGCGCTACATCCTCGGCTTCATCTACACTTTCCATCAGGTGAGTTGAAGCCAAGCGCAAACCCATTTTGAATAAAAAAAAAAAAAAAGTATTTCTCAGACACTGTGAAACAAAAGTAATGTCCTCCTACATCCTAATATCTATGATGGTTTTTAAAGGGGGGAAAATAGACCATCAAACTGAACAACGCAAACCTGTCAGAACAAAAAAAATCTGATGTTAGATACGTTTGAGTCGAGTAGGCATTGCAATTTAGTATGGAACAGCAGATTTCCTTTTTGCGCTTACAAGTTTGCTCCCATAGCAAAAGTAGTTCAGTTTGATGTGTAGAGCAGGTATGTGGTTACACCCTGTATATGAGACAGGTGATTTCCTTATTATTTCGATGTTGGTCCTATAAAGAAAGTTGCTCAGGTTGATGGTCTGATCATTCTTTTATAAGACCAATTTATTAAGTTGGACCCTGTAGTTACTATCAAACATAAGTATGCAGCTAAGTGTGTAAAATAAGTGGAAGTGATGACACACTCAGCTGGTTATTTACCCGTAAGTATTGGTATTTCTAGGTACAGTCGTAGTCGGGTCGATAAACGTCGTTAGTTCCGACACGTCCGCGTATCGACAAACATAGTTATTGAGTTACTGGCAGAGTGCTTAGTCTGAGCATAACACAAATAAAAATAACTTTATTTTTCAGGGAAAGGAGGCCTGTTTAACAGTTCAATTTTCAATTCAATTCAATTCAAAATCATTTATTCAATATAGGAGCCTGAAGCACACTTATTAAACGTCAATACTTTTTTAAGCTACCACCGCGTCGGAACGTGTTGTTGCTGTAGAGAAGATGCGGCCAGAAACTCTACAGCATAACACGACTTAATGACTATTACAATATAAATTCTTATGCTAAGGTTATGTACACAGTAATACATAGTCTATTTAATTAAATAATTGATACTATACAGTAAACTATATGTTAGTGACACTCAGACCCAAGCAGTTTCCCGTTTAATTACATTGTTAAAACATTTTCTATCTACTTTAATTCGTAATCTTATTGAGGACGTTAGAGGACGATCAAGCCAGTGATCGCAAAAAAAAGGCTGTGTCTTATATTTGTGTTATTTTATGTTTTCGGTGTATAAATAAAGATTATTGTGTTGTGTTGTATTTCGGTTATTTAATTTTCAGAAAAGATCCTCTCGACTTCTTATATCTGAAGTCCATCCATCATTTATGTTATGAAAAAAAGTATCCAGGATCCTTGTATCTAAAACGAGAAAACCATCACGCGTGCTCGCTTTGGCATACCTACGCAAAGTAACAATGACATAAGCACAGCTCAATTTTTGTCTTTTTCTCGGGGGTTCAAGGCCCACTGGAAAGGGTCGTTAATAAAATCCACTTATAAGAACATGTTTTAATAAAAATTTGGATGATCTGATCCTGGGAAATTTGTATCTTATAACGAAATCAAAAAAAGGCTAAATTTATTAGATATTTTAACAGATATTAAACATTCATTTCACGTTAGTGTTTAAGGGGGCACCAAGCCTATTATGCTGCCCTCAATCGTATTTTTTTTATTTCTTATAAATGAACAACATGTCCAAAAAAAACAAAAATGTCACATTGTATCCTGATTGCATAAGCATATGCATAATAACAACTTCGAAATCGAAGCATGCAGGTTTCCTCACGATGCGATGTTTTCCTGCATCAAAAAGCCAGTGGTGCTATAAATCGTACATAAATTCCGAAAAAATGGAGGGGGATCGAACCATATCGCCTCCTGCACGGCAGGCAAGGTTACTTGCCACTGGACCACAACGGCTTTTATCCTATCCTGATTGACTTTCAATTTATCGAAACATTACGGATTATTAATTATGTTGTAACCTTGTAGTTATAATCGTTAAAACCGCCAGAACTTTTGGCGGTTTTAAAGATAATAACTATACAAGCATTTATATAACACAACCACCCCAGTAACCCGATAAATTGAAAATCCGCAACTACAATGTGACATTTTGGAAATAATGTTTAATTTATTAGAAATGAAAAAAAAAACGATTCAGGGCAGCACAAAAGGCTCGGTACCCTCTTAAGATAGCAAACAGTTAAAAAAAAAGAAAAAAAATTGTCATCATAATCCCTATTGCATTCTAAATCTTTCAAAAACATTCAAGCTTCGTTTAGAGTCAAACGTTTCGAACTAATTGAAAAAAACTGTTGTTTTTGTTTAATACTGTATCAAGCGTAGCTCAAATAGTCAACTACAAAAATGTTTGTATTTGAATAGTTAAACTCAGGGGTAGGAATTTTTATTGAAGCTTATCAAAAGCGAAAATTTAACCTGTCTATAGAACTACATGGTGTTATTAAAAGTCATTAAACCTTTAAACCACATACTCTACCCATCAAACTGAACAACTTTTACTATAGTGAAGTCTTCCAATCCGCAATTTGCACGCCTGGTGTACTAACACTCATATACCAGTATGAGGGTAACAGGCCTGCAGCGAGAGGGACGCATACATATAGGCTGATGATGATAGAGAACTAAACTTAGATATTTACATTTTATAATACGTGCAAGAAGTATTGAGGGAGTCAGATCCCCGAAAAAATCGAAATGAAAAAGATAACATAAATCTTTAAAGAATCGCCTCAAAGCGGTTATCCAACCGACTCCATCTTTATATTCTCTTTGATGATCTATTTTAGGTAGGTTTTATAGTCGTAAATACATGTCATCATCATAATCATCAGCCTATCATCGGCCACTGCTGAAAATATGCCTCTCCCATGGCGCGCCACAAAACTCCATCTCCGGCCTTACTCATCCAGTCGCTCCCCGCTATGTGTCATAATAAACACTTTTGTATTTGTATTGTATTGCTACCTTTTCAGGTCGCCCGTCTAGCGAGCCGCAGGGCGTCCCAGACTACGCCTGCTATTTAGTGGTCTCTATTCTAAAATTCTGACACCTCAGTTCTTCAGCAGATAAAACCAGCCCATTGCCAATTTAGCTTGCCAATTTTGCTGAGCTTTGTCAACCACTTTTGTTCTCTGACGTATCACCTCATTCCTTATGTGATTTCTCAGAGAAACGCTGAGCTTAGCTCTTTCCATAGCTCGCTAACTGATTTTGAATTGATGAACTAGAAGAATGGCGCGCTCTGGTCTCTGCCTACCCCACTGGGAAAGAGGCGTGACGTTATAGATAGATAGATAGATAGATAGATAGATAGATAGAACTAGAACTATCTTCAGGGTTCACGTTTCCGCACCATTACTGGCAGGACGCATTGATTCAAACCTTCGTTTTGAGGCCTTGTGGTAGGGCCGAGGAAAATATATAACGTAGTTTTATGTATAATAAACACCAAGACCACTTCATTCGATTATATACCTTAGCTGTATAACTAAATAAGATCGTAAATCAGATGAAATCACAGTGCCATAACAGTGTGCACTTGTGATAATTTTACGACCGGAATAAACGTTGAAGTACACATCGTGTCATTAATTAATTATGGACCGAAACCTATTAACGGGATAATTAAATGTGATGAGACGGAAAAAGAGATTGGATCGGGAAAAGTTGTATATTTGGATTTCGTATAATGGTATAACATAATGAATAAAAAAGTTACTCGTATATTCAGAACATTAGGTACTGACTGACTTCGGGCAATACGGGGTATAAAATTAAATGCGTTGCATTCCTATGGGGTTGCTTCATACCATTCAACTGAACAACATAATAAGGGACCAAAATAGAAATCGAAAAAAAAATGGGTGTGTTGTTCCATATGTAATAGTAAAAGACTCCGCACATTGCAGCGATATTATCGAGCGATTTTATCGAGCGATATTATCGACAGCGACATCGCGACACCTTACACAATGTAGCGATTCCGCGATTCGCGTCACGCATGCGCCCCACCACTGAATGTAGCCTAAAGAGATTGCGTCAGGTCGCGATAATATCGCGGCAGTGTGTAGGATCGAGCGCGACCCCATACAAAATGTACTGGAAATAAATATCGCAAAACAACCTGCCCACCAAATTTCGAAACAGAGAACCGGACCGTACCGGTCTCGGTGTTTCGTAACTCTGTTTCGAACGTTCGTCGGTCTAACTCCTGAGGATGCTACTTGGTGGAGCGAAACACGTGTAGAGTAGAAATTATTTGATGGGCAGGTTGTATTGCATAACGTAATACAACTTTGTCTACTAGGTATTAAGAAGCGGAGGTCTCGACACAATCGTGTCATCTACCTGATAATAAAAAGGGGTAACTTTAGGATTTTTTTCTATCAAGTAAACTTAATCTAATCGTGTTATTGAGAACCATCGCCTATCCGCCAGATCCTTAAATAAGACATAATTTCATTTCAGACTTTAAAACACTGTTTAAAACACTTTCGTTCGTGTTTAAAAAACGGCCTCGACCGGATAATAGCGTCTTTAATAGTTTGAGATATTGTAAGGACGTCCAGACTTGACCATTATACCTATGTAATATATTACTTACGTGTTTTACTCAACCCTCAAATGATGTAGCATTATAATATCGAGTGCTCGACAAGGCCGGTGGTGTCATGAATTTAATTTAGCTGGCTGCTTTAGGGAGGTAACGTGACTGACATAGCAAATGACTGCGGTCGGACCGTGTCGTTGAGCAGAAGGGAAACATGGCATCTTTATTAATACAGTGTTTGCCGTATGGTATCCAGCCTGAAAGAGCCGGGTGTCGTTAAGAGGATAGGCGGGTGCCGTTTTTTCCATACAAACGTATTCCACTGTTTCCTCCCTGGGTAATGAATGACACTAGAACAAAATTTGTTTACCATACAATCTATATTACCTCTGCACTGTCCCTATGTTTTGCTTTTTTGCATTAATTAATTACTGCATGAACTAGGGACTTTCGTCGAAGACGAATATAAACAAAAAAAGCAAATCATACAGATATAGCCATAGTCTTTCTCATATTATTCATTAAATAATTATTTTAGTTTAATTTGTTTATTTAATTGGTTTAGTTTTGGAGGAGGAAGCAGGTCCGAAATCGGTCCGAGCTGCAGTTGTCTCTTTCACAATCTAGTCGGCGGGGTGTATGGGTGGGGCGGATCGAACAAATACGTATAGGTACAGGTCGGAAAAGTAACCTATTCACAAAATAAGCATTTCAGCCTGCTTGTCCTCTTAAAGGCGACTAATCCATATAAGGCATCGTTAACATTATGTGATGTCGTAGAGTCAATCAAATCAAACATTTTTATTTAAAGTATGTACTTAGTACGAATTTTTACAGTTATATTTGACGTTCTTTCTGATCGTACCGGTTTCTAGTAATAACCAGTTTAAGGACAAGACTCCAAAAATGCAATTCAGAAGGATTTTATTGGAGTGCTGAATCGAAACCCAAGATAATTGTCTGAATATCAATATTTTCAAAGTTAGAGATTATAAAACAGATATTATTAATATAAAATGTTTAAAACTAAAAATGTTATCAACAAACTTGCTAAATCTCAAAAAGAAAGAAATTAGAATTATGTCTATACCTTTAACAAGTTATTCGTCAAGATTGACAGTCGAAGATACGAAAGCCTCGAAAAAAATTGCAACCGGCACTGGCCTCTAAACCATGTGCTCTAAATCCTATCCATATACACACGGATACATTATTTGTATGACGCCTCACGCACACCAACCTAAGAAAGTTGGACCGACCCAACAAAATGTTTTATATGGTAGAAACGTGAGGCTCATTCTAGACCACGGCCCTGAAAAAAGACGGACGTAATGTGACACTAAAAAGATGTGAAGCATGCAAGGTAATATAATCTCGTTTGTTCTACAAGAGATCTACACTCACACAGATGCACTAGCATAAGGCGCAGGTCCTACAACCCGCCACCATTATGTACCGCGTGACAGTTCGTCAGCACACACACAAATATACCTAAATGGGTGCTTCACTTCACTCGTCATTAGACGAGATGACGTCCGTCTTTTTTTCAAGTCCGTGTTCTAGACACAAACTTTTTCATTTTTGACAAAATGAAAAAGTTTGTGTCTAGAACACGGACTTGAAAAAAAGAACCTACTAAATATTAAAAATAAAATACAAAAAATTATTGACTTTTTGTACTTAAACGTCCCGCGCCGCGTACCTCCTTTTGTAGTAGTTTTCAACAATATAACCACATTATAACATAAAATCCAAAAAGCAGATACCGTATTCAAAACTTCAGCTATTTCAAAAATATTTGGCATACAGGATGAACCCTGCGCCAGGCTGGCAAAGCAGAGCCCCTGTAAATATGTTATGTTATGAATTACCACCACACTCCCGGCATGGCCGCTCTGGCCCTTTGGCCAAGTTAATATTTGTTTAAATTGTTCTGCTATGCTTTTGTGGTGCCGTATTTATGAGCCTTGTTAATAATTCACGGTGTATTTAATTTTTATAACAGTTTGGGTTTTATTGATATTTTTTTTGAGGAGGAGGATAATATGACTGTAAACACTATGTGAAGCACATGAGTAAATGCACCACAGAAAAAAAGCTTCATACAATCACGCTACGATAAGTATACTACTACAAGGCACAGCAGAATAAATAAATAAATAACGCTTACACGCACATACATTGTAATGATCCCAAGTAAGCCTCAGGCTTTTTGTTATGGGAACCATACAACAACGGCATATACATACAACATCCATGACCGAAATGGGATTCGATCCCAGGACCCTAGTTTGGCATTGGCAGTCCCGCGTGGTAACCATCACACCAACCGGATCGTCAGAATGTGCGTGACCACCGTTACATGCCGCTAGTGGACAATCTATGGGCGAGCGCGATGATTACCTAATAAAAAATTACATTCCAAAATTTGCTTGCTCTCAAACGGAAATCATAAGGAAACCTGCATTCGCTGAACAAGAAATTTCAATGCGAAGGTGAACTCTACCAACCCGCATTGGGCACGCGTGATGAACTAACGCCCATACACCCTCCCTGAGGGTAGGCCTGTTCCCTGTAGTGGGACGTAAATGGCTGTGATTAATATGTTGACGATACGCCGAACTCTAAGTTTGGAAATAGGTAGAGGTTAAGACAATTTATACTCAATGATCAATGAGCATTGCTTGAAAGTAGCTTTGGAACTGTTTTTAAAATCACGTTCAATATTTTGAAAATGCAGGCTTACTCCCATCCCAATCTTTATTAAACCTACGTTATTATTTTGTCAATGCCGTAATACCTTCAGGTATTAATATGTCCATACATCTGATTCAAACTGCCAATCGTTTATTCCTTTTTTCCTGAACATCCAATATTTTTAATACTATAGGATGACACAATTTCACTGAGTCCATGTGCTCGATATAGTCGTTATCAATATCTGTTTGATTGTTTTTTAGCACGAATTAACCTCTCTTATAACAACTGTATATAAACTCTTATAATCTATGCTTTATCGTACTCATATTCTTGCGTATCTTGCCTGTCGAAGCTTCGGGCTACTGTAATACTATATAGTACCTACTTTATATGGTTATACAAAGCCATATAACTTCAAGGTATGACAAACAGCGATCAATATCGCTATTTGTTTACAATCATCTTCTTTTAGTATTTTAGGCTGTTTTTCTCTTTAGTTTTATCGTATTTATGTTTAAATTTCTTCAAAAGTAAATAAGATTTCGTTTTTATCTGATTATATTATGTAAATTACCACTGATTTGAAAAATTTGCTGTGATTCTGTATTGTCGAAGCCATCAAAACGGATTAAAATTATAAATGTTAACTATCTTTCGTCTAATAGGTAGTAATTGATACAGTTTTTGAGAGTAACGCGGTTATTTTTTAATCTAGAATTAAACATTTTATCGGGTTCTTAGTGTTCTTACCGCGTTTTGATATATTTGAGTTCCCGATATTTTGGCAGTGTTAGGTACAACTGCCATGATCACGGGATCACTGATGAACTGCAGGTAGATTGTTAAGGACAGACAAATCTGTCTATTCAATACATTTATTTCGGAAAACAAGTTCCATAAATGTTTTATTAGTAAGTACATAAATGTCATCTTACACCCTATGTTAGTAAGTTACATTAAATGTCAGGATTTCAATGGAAATAATTCAAAAGAAAAATAGTAATAATAAAAACCTCACAACCTCACTCTAACCTCACTCTTCTTCGTTTGCTCCGACCACTAACTACTATCGGAACTCACTCAAAACTCATTGTCACTTTTGTCACTTGGTCCAGCCCGACAAAATGTACCCACTGTGTCAGTGCGACGTTAGTTCGAACCCTAGTATGACGGTGAAGCACTTCTACCCATGTTAACCACCGAATTCCACGTACTTGACAATTTGAAACCATCCTCTCTGTTGAAATTACGATATTTCCTAATTTCAATAGTTTGTCTTACCATTCTAAGTAGGTAATTCTAGGTAATTGATTTTCTAATTAGGTACTTACCTAATCCCCGAGTGACGTACTGAACTCCCAATACCTGTATTCAGCGCATCCTGGGCAATGAACATCTTATGCTGAATGTCAAATATCTTCACCACGATGCGTCAAAATCATAGTACAATTCCATCGACTCAGTAGACGAATAAGATCACCTAATAAATAACTATTTACGTCAATAGTATCTCCGCTATCTTATAAAGTAGCCAGTACAATGTTTGTAAGAATCAGAGTCGCTTTTGACGCGGGCCGGATGCGATGGACTTCCATTGTTGGCTATCTCTGACAATACATTGACTTCACAACGCTTTTTCTCCAACACGTTTTGTTTCTTTTCTTGGCATTTCATATTATGTTCGTTTGCCTATACTCGATTTTTTTCTCATTGATTCAGTTAGCTAAATCAATATTTAGTATACAATTAGAAATATCGTAGTTTTTTGACATCACAGCTGGGCAAAGACCCTTTACTCATTCCCTCTTTCCTATTTGGGAAAACCTTTTGGATCTACAAGCGACTAAGTTTTCTTTTTAACCCCGATGCAAAAAGAGGGGTGTTTTTTACGTATGTCGGTCTGTCTGTCTGTCTGTGGCATTGTAGATACCAAACGGGTGGACCGATTTCGAAGCGGTTTTTTTAATAGAAAGTAAATTTTTGCGAGAGCGTTTTTAGCTTTGTTTCATGAAAATCGGTTCAATAGTTTTTATGTATCTTTAAAAAATATGAAATAAAATAAAATTACAAATAAAAAAAAAACCCCAATTTAATGCCTATCTTATCTTAAAGACAAGCACTTGCTTACATCAAGATCGCTTACATCATCATCATATCGTATGCCCCCCCTGGATACGTGCCTGTCGCCTATGGACGCAACGCATACCGATTTGACAGCTCGCCGATGTTTGTGCTTAGTGAATTGCACTTCAGGCACCTTCAGGTACGGCGCAGCGTATCGCGTGCGATACAGTCTGCCGCGCATTTACGTAAGCACTCTTACAGACGAGCGACCCACGGCGACCGTATAGTTCTTATTCTATGCGGCGACCGCAAAGTGTCCCTTGTCTCTAAGAGCTCTAAAGCGCATCGCATACAGGAGTCAAGGTGGCGTCGGGGCGCGGGCGCGCGCCTTTGCTACCTTGACATACGGTCGGAAACTCTTTATCATACCAAACAGAGCCGCGCGCCGCTCGGATTCTTGGTATACAATTATCGACCGTATGTCAAGGTCGCCAAGGCGCGCCCGCGACTCGATGCCACCTCGACGCCTAGACTCCTTCTGTATGCGATACCAGCAAAGTACGAAATTCGAAAAAGCGCATGGTATACAGAGAGATTCGAGTCCTTTTGCCAAATCAAAGTACATACGGATTACGGATACGGATTCTGTAATAAAGCTTCAAAATCTAGCAATGGATAAATCTATAAATTCCCGAAATTTAATCACTATCTAGATCAAAAACGGATTAAATTGTGTTGGAATATAAAGGTAGGCCTCTGTACTAGCTTTCAATGTAATGAAATAAATCTGAGGCTCGATGTTCAAAAGAAGAAAAAAAACTGGCACAAAATTCTACTGCCTTTAAAGGGTTAACTCGAAAACATTGTAAAAATTATTGTTGGTTCTACAACTGTAGATAATCATTGATAACTGTCATCATCTCAGCCGATAGACGTCCACTGCTGGATACAGGCCTCCCCAAGGGACTCCCTCAGATCACAGCAAATTGCTAAGGTGGCTCGGTCCCTGTGAACGCATCTGGCCCAAATTGGTCTTGATTTAAAAAACCGCCGTCAGTCGACAGCTCTTACGCGTCCGCGTTACATCTCCAGATTTTTGATAAAATGCCGACTTTATTCAGTGGTTGTTTGTAAAAATAGAAACAGCAAAGTGAACTACGTGAAAGATGGTATCTAATTTCACATGTAAATATTACAATATTTATGTTTTCCTTCTTTAAAAGTCGAAAATATTAAATTTGTAATTGAGAACGTGATAAAGTGTCAAGTGAATCATATCGTAATGAACCTATTCATTGCGTGCTTAGTGAAAATGGATAAATGAATTGGTAAGTCCATCGGCGCAATGGATTGAGTGTTAGCGCTATTCACAATACGATGACGTTCGTATAATGCGACCGCAGTTGTTTGAATGTGTGCAACGTCCAGTGATAGTATAAAAGTACGCGGGGCCTGTCATTGTGAGTGCCAATAGCAAGGGTACGTTAAATGTTTGTGTGCAGTGTAAACAGTGTTTTATGCCTGTTGTTAGTGGTAAGTAGTGGGAGAAGCGGCGACACCCGGTTTCGATACAAATCGCGCCACATGCCAAATCTCCCTTGTTTGCTGTGATCTGAGGACGCCACAATACAACGACCGTTCTTCTGCGCTGCCCTCAACAATCAAATATTACTGTACCTATCATCATCATAATCAGCCTATAAACGTCCCACGGCAAGGCACAGACCTACCACCAAGGAGGGTGCAGGGAGAGGCGTTAGTCTGACACGCGTGCCCAACGCGGAGTGCCTCAGAATTTCCGTTTGCAGGTTTACTCACGATTTATTTTCCTTGACCGAGCAACCAAATTTTGGAATGTAATTTTTTAAGGTACTTTCCGTGAAGCTTGGTGCAGTTTGTATGGAAACTACATTTTTTATGATTATTAAAATTTCAAAATGTCATTATCTTAATCTTCTGTAATTGTGTTTAAATAAAATTAGTACAGTAGGTATTACTTTTCATGACACTAAAAAAATATTTTACATAATGATATTGTTAGTATTCTCTTGAAAGTACTAGAAGGAACTTAATTGCACATCGTTTAAAACCAGTGGCCTAAATTACTTAATAGTGAACACTAACCGTCTATTATAAATTAAACAAGCTTATAAACTATTATAACGATAAATATCTTGTTTAAAATCGGCAATGAGCGTGTTGGACTGTTCCTTGATACGGTAGCCATTGTACTCGTTTACGTAGGAAAATTTTCAATAACAGTTTTTCTTGATACAAAAAAAATCTGTGATTTGGAGTCAAAGACACCTAACACCATTTATTATTTGTATCATTATCATATTTTTTTGTAAATATATTTAATGCACAAACACACATCTACTACAGTGTTATAATACTGTAGAAAAGAAATGTGAACACAAGGAGAATAATAACTTACATAGGTAAGAGTAGATATATCTGAAACTGACCAAGACAAAACTTGTCTTCATCTCAAAGACAGTAGTTTAACCCCTATGATTTATGGAATCCCTGGAGAGTTATTAAGATGTCCATTCCGCCATAAATCTTTGCTTGGACAAAACGCATTTGTGGCAGTTTAATGTAGATCGTATTATGAGTTTCCTATCGTAGGTACGTCCTATTTTTAAGTTTGAATGCCCGTATCTCGCGTTTTTTACTGCTTATTTTATTTATTATTTTATTAGTCTTAGGAAGATTTACAGCATTGATTATAAAGTAAACACATCCTTAAATAACTGTAATCTAATTACAAATCTCCACCTATAAAATTACGTTTATATTACTAGATTAATACCTACTAGAAGTAATTAAGTCTAATATTAATACTGCCCGAGGTAAGATACTATTTTTCTCCTCGACAGAGGTGGAAGTGAGAACTTGGTTTAGCGCAGCGGGACGAAAATTGACGCTTTCCGTCCGGAGGGGAGAAAAGTATATTAAATTGATTGATATCTTGAGATAGAAGCATTAAAATTAATAATTCTGAAGAGTGTTTTCTATTTTATAAAACGACACCTCAGTCAATAGGGTAGGTAAACGTTTTTTTATGACCCTGTGTTGTTGTGTTAGAATTAGAATCAGAAATATTTATTTGCTGAAACATGGTTTAGCTTGTTTATGGTATGTAAAATAATTCCTCGCATTTCACCAAGACATGCAAACATACATGGGTTGCATGGAGGTTTTGTTTTCTACTTATCACATTTTTATTTTTGGGTTATAATCTTATAATAATTATAATAAATAATTAATATAAATATCTTGGACATTGTCACACAATTTATCTAGTCACTTTTAACGTACCTACCAGAAACTAGCCTGGGCTTGTATTATGATGACAAGACAGCGATATAGAATACATATATAGATACAAACATCCATGACTCGGGTACAAATATCAATATTCATCATACAAATATTTGTCCCTTACGGGATTCGAACCCGCGATCCTCGGCCCAGCAGGCAGGTTCACTACAGAGTGAGCTATCGGGCCGTCGATAACCATTATCTAAAATGCCAAATATTGTTTCCACTGGGTGCAAAAATAAGGGTATAATTGACGTGAGGACTGCAGGCAAAA
Organism: Agonopterix heracliana; assembly: GCA_963693445.1. Lineage (NCBI taxonomy): Eukaryota > Metazoa > Arthropoda > Insecta > Lepidoptera > Depressariidae > Agonopterix > Agonopterix heracliana. Next base: position 2,865,011 of record OY856312.1, on the reverse strand, counting down.
TAGACGAAAATTCAAGAGTTCCTGTTTGAATGCTGAACCTTAAAAGGACGTATCGATATTGAATCATTCCTCAAAATGTAAACGACCTTTTAATTTAATTGCACAATTTTATTCTTCAACAATAAATTTAAAAACAATAGCAAAACCAAACGTATCTATCTGCGCTTAATGTTCCAGGACGGAACCCCAATGATTTATGAAACCCTTAGGAGAGTTATTAAGATATCCATTCGACCATAAATCATGCTTGGACAAAACGCATGTCTGGTAGTGACCGTAGTTTTTGTCACGTTGTACGTTGTACGGTTAGGAGAGGACCAAATGTCGCTATATTGGTGCATAAATTTCGTCGGAATTCTGTTCTGACACCGTGTGTCTAGTATTGTGTAATATGGCTCGCTATTAGCTAACACAGAAATTTTATTCTGGGATAGAATATACACCTTGTATATGTAAGTTAATTGTAGTTGTATTTACAGAACCTCGTGCTGAAAGAAAGATTTTGATTGTAAATGAACATTATGTAAAAGTGTACATATGGGTGTTTACCTGAAATAAAAGTGATTTATGTTTATTTATTTTTTATTATATTAAATACCTCCTAACTTTACTCTGACCCTTAAGTTGTGGACCCTTAAGTTGTGGGTACATAATATCTTCAGAGATAAGAGCACCCTTATATAAAAGGTACTAGTGTTTTCCCGCGACTTCGTCCGCACAAATTATATACCAGATTTTAAGTCAGATCCTAAGCTATCAAACAAAAAAAAATCATCTAAATCGGTTCAGTCGTATTTGCGTGATGCGTGAACAAAACAAACAAACTTGTCAATAGATAACGCTACACGTCATTTAAATCGCGCTATCGAGTGTTATTTGAGTTTATATGAAGTGAACCGCTACTTTTTATTCCTCACGATTTTCACGGTTTTATAATACTGAGTTAAGACTACGAATTTTACGGTTTTATAATATAGTTAAGAATAAGAAAGAATAGGTACCTACTTGTTTTGCATTCTGTTTCCTTCCGTATTTTTGTGTTTGGTTATGTAGAACTATCGTTCTAGGTAGAACTATAATATACTATTACATATTCTAAGGTTTGGTGTTAAGAAACTTCAAAACTTTATTGTAAGACACATGTGAGTTACAGTTTATCGCCATAAACTGCTGAAATCATAACCCTTCCTTTTAACATTCAACCATAAACAGGTAAAAACAACATTCAACCATAAATAATTGCTATAAGATAGTTCAAGGATTGTCCGTGTGGTGTCGGCTAAGAGTAGCACCATCCCATTTCCTCCCGTGGGTGTCGTAAAAGGCGACTAAGGGATCTACCGGAGGATGGGCAGCAGCATCCTCTGAGTACACACATTCAATCCAACTGCGATCGCCAACCCGCCTGCCAAGCGTGGCGATTATGGCAAATCCCCCCCATTTTTGGGGAGGTCTATGTCCAGCAGTTGACGTTTATCGGCTGATATGATGAGTTCAAGGATAGAATAATTGATGACGCAAGAAAATTCGATCAAATCAAAATAATAACAGGTAAGTACCATAATCAAAGCTTTTTGATAAACTTACACAAATAACACATAGTCATTTCGATCATTATGTTTTAGGTTGGTATTCTAGAAAACATTACCTGATATCCAGAATCATAATGAAAATGTAACTTTTAACATTACAAACTTTAAATCACGTAGGTAGATAAATTATGTTTCGCGTATCTGACATTTTCCGACCAAGCTTTTAAACTCTTATATTTGTTAATCTGAAAATTCACCCCTAAAACACGTTTAACGACAAATCTAAGGGTGCTTAAACCCCGACTTCCTCACCCCCAGTGATGTCCAACCTTATTTCTGATAAGGTTTTTTAGACCGATTCGATTCTAGTTTCGGAAGAAGCCGAATTTTTATCCGAATGCGGTGGAGAGCGAAAAACATAGCATAAGCATAAGCATATGCTCACGACTATATTCCCCGAGGACCCGTCAGAGATATTCTGAAACCTCAGAACATCCACGTTTCACCAGTAGTACCGAAACTCTGTCCAGTGTGACAGGGGGTGAGCCCGTCGCCACTTATAATGGACAGTGGGTACAATACATGCCTCGAAATTGAAGCATGCAGGTTTCCTCACGATGTATTCCTTCACCGAAAACCATGAAGAAGAATAATGAAAAAAACATACCTATATTCTGATTTTGTAGGTAAACTTTTTACCTGAATGTTATGTTACGCATATCCACAGATTTGGTTCTGTTTACAGCGTGAACGGCCGGCTGTATGGATTTTGATAATCATCCAAGAACGAGTATCATTGGTTATTACAAGTTTGTCGGGAATTACAATACCTTTCTTTTTCTGCCGTAGGGAAACCGGCATGCTTCAATTTCGAGGATGGTATTGTACCCACTGTCCATCATAAGTGGCGACGGGCTCACAGCCCGTCACACTGGACAGTGTTTCGGTATACTACTAGCATATATTAGTATCTATTCATAATGCTGCTAGTGAAACGTGGACGTTCTGAGGTTTAAGAATATCTCTGATTACCTCCGTGGGGAATATAGTCATGGGCATATGACTGCTGTTGTTGTTTTTTTTTCTTGCGTAATTAAATAACTTTCATATACAAAAGAAGTCAAATGTATGTTGTGTTGATTTTGTTTTAGTTTTCGTTTGTTGCTAACCAAATCGAAACTCCTACCGAAAATACGACACCGAATCGGCCCCACACTACCCCTCTACATGTACAAACGACATACGGAAAGACGGACTATCTTTTTATGTATTTCGATAATGACTAGAGGCCATTAGTTCGACGTTTTGTGAGGGGAGCGAAAATGAAAGTCATGTTTAGTTTTTTTTGTAGATGTTGGTGAATCACGTACTATACAACAACCTAGAATAGTAATAGGAATACATATGTGAGATTGTGTAATTTTTTTGGGGGTTTTCCATAATAAATATGCTTTTGGGATTTTATAATGAGAAGATAATATTGGAACAAATGTTGCAAAACAAAAAATTGATCTTTGTATTTATGAATGAAAGATAATAAGTATCACATTCTTAAGTTAAAAAAGAACCAAGTACAAAAAAGTAACGAACGAGTCACAGTGACTTGGGAATTCGCGAAAGCCGTCGGCAATAGCTTAGAATAAAATTACCTCTTAATTTGATTAAAATTCAATAAAGATTAATAAGTACATTCCAAAGAAAAACACGATCCTGTCTCGCATAATAGAAGGAGTCGAGGCAGTGTTGAGGCGTGGTTGCGCCTTGGCGACTTTGATATACGGTCGATAATTTTATACCTACCAAGAATCCGAGCGTCAAAGTAGCCAAGGCGCGCCCGCGCCTCGACTCCTGTATGATTAGTAATTTCTGGCAGTAAAGCCGACCATATTCTAAATCGATAGACAAAGTCTGTGCTTAATTTTTACTTTTAAATCGGAACTTCTAAAGATGCATTTTTTTTTAGAAAATTTAAAAAGTTAATTGTCTAAAATAATCTGAGCGATTAGTCGTTTTATTAAGGATGAATGAGTCCAGATTCACCATTCTTCTTTCCTGGCCTTGAACCCGGGATTTCAATTTTCGATATATCGCGACCATTTCGGTCCGAACTTCATTGTAATAGAGTTGAAATTGGAACGAAAACGTTCACGTAATTGCGAAGTTCGAATGTTCGGGTAGAGGCCCAGTATCTTTTCTTTTGTTCAAACCAAAAGTTACGTACTTACCTAATACATTTTCCGAATGTTTATAAGTAGATCTTAATACATGTGATTGATAGTCCTTTTAAATATTTTTCCAATAAGTAATAGACTCGAATAAACTTTGCTCTTGTATTTGATGTATTTCATTTTGTTCTTCATAAGGTTTGTTACCAAGTGGGAACCATCCGTTTGGTCAATTATTGCCTTTTTGTTTTTCATCTAATGGAATTCTTTTTCGTGGATATTCTTAGTTTTCAGAATATCTCAGACGAGGGGGTATCCTCGGGGAATATAGTCTTTATTTTATGTTTATTTTGTTTTATTCAGGATAACAACAGCCTTAGTTACATAATTTACAACAATGTTTACATTTTTAATGGCCAATTATAGCTATCTATAAGGTAACTAATCAATTAATAGGCAGACGTAGGTGACAGGGAGAGAAAAAGATGTGGAAACCAAATACCTATTTCCAATCGCATCCACCCGAACTTTGTCGTAGTAGTAGTAGTAGTAGATACACTTAACTAGTGTATCGTTGTAACATCTTTTAACTTTATAAACTTAACTATTTAGAAAACAAAATCGGTGCAATGATTGTTATTGTTATAAAGACAATAATTGTAGTAGATGAGTTCAAAATCCGGTTTCTCAAATTATGATATTTATATTATGAATGAGCGCGTGGCTCCGGTCAGAATTTAGCCGTTTTCTTTGAAAAATTAGAAGATTTTTTATGAATTGCAAAAAAGTAAGAAAACTACATCATTCTAAATTGTGTTGTGTTAATTTTCTTCCGATTAAAAATGTAAGAGTAAACTGGTTACAACTGGAAAAAGGGGTGACTTTAGATTCCCTTTTCTTCTGTTTTATTCATTAAAACAGATTTATAGAAAAACCACATAACTTCTCATATCGTTTCATCTTGTATTTCAGCTCAAAAAGTGCCATAGTTAATGAATAAAATGGTTACAAAGTTACCCAATTTCATGGTAAAACCCGGAGGTAGCCCCTTCGTTGAATGAGCTTGAAAATTGATTTTATCTCAGAAATATCGCGGCGATGACGCCGCGGTATCGTTCAGTGAACGCCTACGCTCCAAAATAGCTTTTTGGAAACAGCCCTAATACTATCCCATAATATCTTGCCAAGGGATTAGCATAGAGCTTCAAGTATTGAATACGTGTTTATGAAATTTAAGAGAAACCGTAGGATGTATAGAGGAGCACATTTTATGAGTTCACTAAAAGTAGAAAGGTCTCATTAGCTATGAAGTACCTAATATCTAGGTCCGTATAGCACCACCTATACATGCGTGTTTTAAGAGTATTTATTCCTGTCTCGTTCGCACTCACTCAGTATAGCACATGTGGGGGTGCGTGAGTGTTTGAGTTTGTGTGTTTTGTAGTGCATATATAAATTAAAATATTTTCTTTCTTTTTTTCTTTCACATGGTCACGTCATCTTCCTTTAAATTTTTCCCATTTTTATGAAAGGACCGCATCTGATTGTAGAGGTTCCTTTTTCAGGAAAGCGTGATTGTGGTGCTTTTAGCTAACTCTTTCGCACTTGAATAATTATCATATTCTACGTAGTTATTGTACCTGACAGCTTTTGTAAATAAGCAATCACTTGAGTCAAGATCGGCTACGAGAAAATATCTTAGAGAAATTTTTATCGAGAAATTTTTGGCTGATAAAATTTTTTCAATTACTTTTTTATTTAATTAGTAGGTGCCTAGAACACTTACCTAACTACTAATGAGGTAGTATCTATAGGCGTTTTATACTACGCGCGGTTCGAAGCACGGTGTGAATCACCCAAGCGTTCTTTGAATGTTTTTTCCACTAACCGTTTTTCTATTGATCGATTGGCACGAAAAATAAAACATTCGAAACATACTTCATTTCTATTCAACGCCGCCGTAGTCCAAAAGGTACGTGGTGTGAAACGCATAAAGACCCATAAGCTTAAATAGCAATACAAAACAATCAAATAATCTCGAACTACGCACTAACAAACCGGGTGTCTAATCGGCCCATTAGGCGACCACTAAAACATATAACTATTGCGGTACTTACGGGGTTTTACGCGCCGTTTGCACCCGCAGTAATTTCCTACTAAACGTCGAAGAGAAATGGACGGGTCAGATTACAGGGTGGCCAGCTTTTATGTGATCATTAACGGGATATAGATATGTTGCGTATTTATAGCGATATAATCATGTATAGAAACCATCGAAACTTAAAATATGCAAAAGGTGAATTTTACTCCAACTTCGCGCTTATAGAAGTGATGGTAGTTAGTTATGTCTGCATTTAAAGCTAGTTGTTTATTGTGTTTACCTGTTAAGGCTTCCCCAGTTTTAGAGACATTAAAATAAATCTATATTGTTTATATTGTATGTCGATCTTAGTAAGTATAAATAAAACTATACTTCTTACATAAGAGTTGAATGCGAAAACTCAAAAAAAAAATTGTAACTTAGTTTATTTCAAGGTTTGCTAAATTACAATTATAGGTGTAAAAAAAACATTTAACTTAGTTTATTTAAAGGTTTTCTAGTGATAAAATCAGATTAATTATAATTTTAAATTAAAGCACTAAAATAAATTCTATGAGTCTTAAATTAATACTTAGGTTCTAATTCCGACAACAACATATAACTCATTTGGACACTGTAAAACGTAATCTCAAAAACATTCACCGGAAAACACCAAAACCCAGACCGTCCCACCCTACCCGGACGTTTTGAAACACCGGACACTTGACTCGACCAAGGTTCGTAATAGCAAGCCGGACGCGAATAAACCTTTTAGGAGTGGCGTAAAAACTTGGAAGTATAAAAACCTGGTAGGGACTGAAGGGCAGTTGCTGTAAGCCGAGACGGAAACCCTTAACTTCTTTAGGGTTAGTATTGACCTGATATTTTGTGATGTAATTTACAATGACCTAATGTTACAAACTCTTTGCATATTGAAATGATTTATTTAATAATTACTTTTGTTTCATTTTTGAACAGCTTGTCAGAGAATTGATGAATTGTTGTATTTTGCTTTTGCTTACTCAAACCCAATTAACCCGTCGAGCCATAGAAACAATACCTAAACAAAAACATTTTTGAGCTCTTTCAAGAATTTAATACGGTAAAACATTGAATATAATACGTTTTGGAGTAAAAACTGACTTCCAAAAATTCCTGTTTTCTTCGATGGTTATGGTTATATTGGAAGTCTGTACCTAGCCTTAGTAATCCGTGAGTGCTGGCAGATGTCACAAATATTCAAATCTTTCTTGTCACAAAAATCTTAGTCTTAAATTCCAAAATTATCTTGAAGATATCTTTGAAAATATTTAAAACGAAGTTCGCTAAATAAAGTCAATAAAATTTACGAAATTTTTTAAGGACTTTAAATAAGTATTTACCATTAGAAAAAACACACCTTAAATTTTCCTATAGTTAAGTGAAGCAAAATTGTGACTCAAATTAAAGTAAAGATATTTTAAGTACGGTAATAATATATCTCTCCCTCTGGTCCATTACCAAATTAGATTTAAAAAAAAAACGCCATTAAAATGGACCCTTCAAAATGAACTCTGAATTGAAAGACGAAATTCTTTCCAAACAAGAAAGAAATAAGAAACATTCGAGCGCGACTTTTCAAGGGTTCTGTATTTAGTTTCACTTTAAGTAGGTACAATTAAAGAAAGATGTGAAAGATTTTTTCGTGAGTCGTGACTAAGGGCAAACCGGAACATTGTTATTTAGACCCGTGCTCTGCGTGGCACTGAAAGCGAGAAAAATCACCACCGGAATTACCGATCGCAGCGTAGAGAAAATTAAGCGCTGTCGGTCGATTTTTCCCAGTAATTTTACGGTCTGACCCGGGACTAATTTAAGAATTGAATTTTTTTAGTGTTTCATTTAAGAACCAATTTGAACCAAAAATCGCACTCCTGAAGCATGATTTTTGAGAGCTTGTAATATAAGCTATTTCACATCCCTTTCGCTTCAATTATTTTTCGATATAGGCCTTTAAGAAACCGATTGATTTCAGAAATATCGTGTTGATAACGGCGATTTTGGGATACGCTCAACAATATCTTGTGTGATATGACCTTAATCAGCCCCTGTACTGCCTGCTACCCTGCTACCCCTAATACCTCTTTGAGCTAGGGCCAATCCCTTACTCTTTACCTGCGTTAACATTTAAATCCTAATTATTTTGACAGATAATTTCTAAACAACTTCTCAATTTAATAATTCAACATGTAGCCAGAAAGGTCACGGTTAATAGACTACGGTACCCTAAAAATGTTCTCATTAGTATTCTGAAGCGACAGCGGAAGTAATCAAGGGGAAATGAAATTGTCATCACAAATAACATCCCGCTAAATCTAATTTAAGCATTGAGTGTTTGATACCTACTATCTTTGACAGTTGTAGTTATATGTTTTTTATTTATAATTAGTGGACTTCTTGCTTGTGCGTTAGCACCACATTTCCTGGTGGAAATGTCAAGTGGTTTGAGGGAGTATCTATCCAATCTCGAGGATTGTTTTTGAGTAAGAACAAACTTAGAAGGATTGTGGAGCCTCGTGGCAGGCTGAAACGTGAACCGCGCGAACACTACGCGAAAGACAAGTGTTCGGGGCAAACCCTGCAACGTGACTCCTATATGTTTTTAGTTGTAGTTATATAGTTAGTTGTAAGTATAATTAAAGTTTTGGAACATCGATCATAAATAAAATAAAGTAGACTCATAATCGCATTCAGTATTCTCGCCGAAAAATTCTCGCGAGACATACAAATTATTCAGTTCTTTGTGAGATTTGATGGATACAGTAATTTCTGCAATAAAGATCATCAAGAAACAACACGCTATTTTCGAAGTCATAGAAAAAAAGTTTATCCGTTTGAGTAGCAGAACCTACTCTAGATGCCGAGCCTAGATATGATTATACCTAGACGCTGTACTGTATGTTTCTCATTCACTTATTTAAAACTACATCTCACAAAACTTTAATAGGTACTTCGATCAAAGTAAAATTAATGGATAGGCCTTACGCGAACATTTCAAACCAGAAAAATAAGGCAAAACAAATGACAGATTATACTTCAAATAATATGTTCCGAGATGACAGATCAAGTGTGCCAATTTGTATGGACCAAGTGCACCAGTAGTGCCAGTAGTGTGCTTCAACATAACGCGCTTTGGGAATAAGCATAAGCATATGCTCACGACTATATTCCCCAAGGGGGTAGACAGAGATATTCTGAAATCTCAGAACATCCACGATTCACCAGTAGTACCGAAACTCTGTCAAGTGTGACGGGGGGTGAGCCCGTCGCGCTTTGGGCCTATCCATTTATTTTAATACATACATAAACTCACGACCATAATCCCTTTCGGGGTGGTCAAAAACATTGCTACAACTAACCAGCTACTATTGAAGAGTGCAGTTGAAGCAACGCTTACATTTAGCGATGTAAGTTTAAACATTAATTAATAAAGTGTTGTGACGTCCCGTGGTGGGAGGTGGCTAGCCTTTCGCCCAAATAAACATTGGGTAAGAAAGCGTACATCCCTTAGTCGCCTCGTACGACACCCACGAGGATTAGGGTGGTCCCTAATCCTTCTCGTGGGCGGATAAGTCAGCCTATCATAATCAGAAAACAAGCCATTAAGTCGGATTTAAACTAAGGATAAGGAGATGAACATATAACATGACATCTTAGTGTCATTAACCCTACATAATGGTAACCTTCCGTACGTTTTATGAGGCTTTCGTACAGCCTGCTACATAAGTTATACAACACTAAATAAGTTATTCGCATTTTAAGTTTTGATGCAAAAATGATTTGTTATCATTTCAGAAATAATGAAAGCGCTTACGTGGTCATGGATACTTTTTAAGAATCTTGTTTTGGTAGTAAGTAGGGTGAGTGTGCCCGTGGTTTGAGATCGAGTTCAGTAAATTTAAAATTTTTAAAAACAAATAATATAATATTTTCTCTCTCAAAGAAAAAATTTAAAATGTAATGTTCAGTCAGCAGCAAAAAGATGTATGCAATTTTACTACGTCGTAGTATAAAAATGTATACACTTTAGTAGTACGCATAGTACTAAAGCGAATACATCTTTATAGTAGTAGTCGTAGTATAAAGATGTATACACTTTAATACTACGCATAGTACTAAAGTGTATACATCTTTATACTACGACGTAGTAAAAGTGTATTCATCTTTTTGCTGCTGACTGTACGTACATCTTACCTTATCACTGAATTTATTGTCTGTGTGAGAGAACAAATAAAATATTTTTGTATTTGTACTGTATTTGTATTTTGAAAAAAAAAAATCCTATGTTGAAACCATGATAGTTCGATTCAGCTCTCGATTTGTAACAACCTAACCTAGCCTACCTAATAAATTTACTACTTGATCTTTCGCTAAGCGAAATCGATTTTTCTAAACTTAAAACTAAGTATTGGCCAATATTCGTGATCGTCTAGTTTCCTACATCATGTAGCAGTAACTCAGGCTCTTTAAGAAGAACTTAGAAACCTAAATCCTATCTGCAATGAACCAAACATAATCCTAACCTAAATAGCTCAATCCTACTCAATTTCTTTATGTAAATTTAAGCTTAAAACACCTAAATATAAGATAATGAATAGCTTTTAAATGAAACCACAAAGAAACCCACAATGTGGATGTTTTTTGTGATGAACCCCTACCATGTGGTCGGGTACAAGTTATATTTGAGAAGAATATCGATCTTTTATGTAAATTATGTAGATTTTATAATTAAATATCCTTCTCTAATACAACTTTTGGATGGGGAATGACCTCCTATCAATATCCTGCCTCTCTATAATAAACAATGATTCTACCACCACATCACAAATCCTATCTACAGAGAAGATGTGGCCAGAAACTCTGCAGCACTTCTTACACCTATTCATCAACTATAAATAGGAAAATGCGAAGAAACAAAGTAATTTTACTCTGATTCAAGTTTAGATGTCTAAGCTACCTACTTATCCCTATTAAGACTATTATAAAAGAAAATCTGAATTGTAATGATGTTGTTTCTAAGATAAAAATATCCTGTCATCCTATTATTAGCATGAACAGGAATAAATAGAAATTTCCTACAAACCCATCCCAATATTATTCAAGTTATGAAGTTACCTGTCCTATCCTAACCTATTTCTACTTTAAAACGCGAACCCTAAAAACTAACCAATGTCTAAAATATTCCTATTCTAAAGCAAAGTCCCTTTGTTAGGATTACCCCGGTAAAAGGGAATCCGCAAAACTAGAGAAAGGTCTCACATTTACATTTAAACGTGTTGGTGTGTTGTGTAGATTTCCGAGGTGCAATGGAAATCTTAGAACTAAGCGAACTAAAAGATTCGAGGGTGGAGCCCTCTAAGAGTACCTGGCCTTATTCCATGTGTATTGTTCATATCACGGCAGCAAAGCCATAAGTTGTGATATGAACGGTCCCTACCAGCAAGTGTCATATTTTATCTTCTTCTTCCCAGATCGTCTGAAGCTTTCAATTATAAAGCCACTGCATAAAAAAGACGATAAAGAATTAATTGATAATTACAGGCCCATCACACTTATTCCTATCCTGTCCAAAGTGTTCGAGAAATGCATGTACAGTCGATTGACTAACTTTATAAATGCAAACTCTATTTTAAAAAATGATCAATATGGGTTTCGCAAGGGCAGTTCAACAACTGAAGCTTGTTTCAATTTAATAAAAATAGTTACCGAATCCGTAAATGGAAATAATCCCATAGCTTCAGTATTTCTAGACATGACCAAAGCCTTCGATTCAGTTGACCATAAAGTATTGCTGAGCAAACTAGACAGATACGGCATCAGAGGAAATGCTTTTGGGTGGCTAAGAAGTTACCTTTCTGGTCGTCAGCAGTGTACAGAAATACAACGTATTGATGATTCTGAGTTATTAACATTTCAATCCTCTTTTAGGGAAATGCAATGTGGAGTGCCACAAGGGAGTGTTTTGGGCCCATTACTCTTCTTGTTGTATATAAATGACTTGCCAAATAACATTAATCACAAATGTATCATGTTTGCTGATGACGCCACTGTTATAATAAAACCGGAGAACCCAAATAATTTAAATATTGAAATAGACAGGACTCTAAATGAAGTTATTGACTGGCTAGATGACAATAAACTTAGAATAAATTTGAAGAAAACAAAGATTATACAATTTAGGACTTACAGAGGTAGTGACATTGAATTAGACATACGTTATAATAATGAAGTAGTTGAAGAGGTTGACTCAACAAAATTTTTGGGAATCCATATTGATAAGTTTTGCGGCTGGAAATTGCATGTTGCTAGCGTTTGTGAGAGGCTAAATAGATTTGTCTTTGCTCTTCGCAGACTAAGTAACATCTCCTCCATAGATGTAGCGTTAACAGCGTACCATGGCTATGTTTCTTCTGTTCTCAGCTATGGCTTGTTGGTTTGGGGAAATTCCGTGGACGCGAACAAAACATTTTTGGTCCAAAAGAAATGTATAAGAGCTGTATGTAGAACACATTTTTTGGAACCATGCAGACCTCTATTCAAATACACTAAAGTGCTTCCCCTGCCTTGCATGTATATAAAGCAAATGGCACTATTTGCAAGAGAGCACCCTGAATATTTTGTTAAGCATGATGGTGTGTATGTGAGATCAACCCGTTATAAACACCGGCTTTATCTGCCCCGTGCCAGAATAGAACTATACAGAAATAATGCGTATTGTATGGCTGTACGGATATATAATAACATCCCGAAGAGTATTGTAACTTGTCCCTCCAATCAATTTAAAAGGAAACTCACGGAATGGCTTCTTGACAAATGTTTTTACTCCGTAAAGGAATTTTTAAATGAAGGTTGTGACATTTGTTAATTGTAGTTAGGTATTGTTTTGTAAATTAATATTAATTTGATACTATTATGATGATAACTAAGGTTGTACCCTATCCTAAACAAAGTCTTTGAACTATATTCATATATTATTACCACGACGTTAATATTTCTAAACAAATTTCGCTAGACACTGTAAAATATTTAATAACAATTATATGACATTGAATGCCTCGAAGAGGCAGATTGCTGTACCACAAACTAATTATACCATCTTATGTAACATGTGCAATCTACAATGAATAAATGAATTATGAATTATGAATTATGAATTATGGGACTAAATTTCGCACTCCGAAAGCAAGGTTCCCGGCCCCCTAAAGGACATTCTCCACTTCGACGGTGAATTACCGGAAAACAATCACAAACAGATTACGAAACTTAGGTGGCTATAATCGTTATGTCGGTAAAGAACGATAGCTGACCCGCCACAATGCCAAACTCACAATTGGAAACTAAGAGCAATTCAGAATAACACCGCGAACTTTATTACTCTTAGCCCACGATACTTTTCATCGTGTTCCGATTCTCCAAGCTCACAAACTAAATATTGACTTATTCAGAAATAAATCAATTAGGATTTAAACGCAAAATCCCCCGACGCAAAATTACCGAAAATTATTACATAATAAATTAAGGAAAAGTACTAGCTTCCTCTTCACTTACTTTATTATTCACAATTAATAATTCCAAAAGATTTGGATAAATAAAATCAAAATTTATTCCGACAGCGTGTGAGCTCCAAGAAAGTTTCTAGAAGAATCCCCTGTCCGGGCCCCTGTCAACAAAATGCTCTAATTCGAATCCCGAATTTTGAATTTGAAAATTTAAAAATAAAACCGATGATTAATAATCTGAAACCGCTGAGAAGTTTGCCTTGCTAAAGACGGTATAATAAAAATAGTTTGCATTACAAGAAACGCTACTAAGTTAATTTCTCTTATAGGATTTAAGTATTTAAAAATTAACTATTTGCTGTTATATTTGTGATCCTGAACAAGGCTTCTTGTTACAGATTCCAAACAAACTACTTTCTAGTTTTGCGTTAATTCATTTTCACACTAAGCCAAACAATCTCTCTGAGAAAACTGTGTAGCGGAATACAAGTCAGACTTGCGTTCCCAGTTGTAAGTGGTCAGAGTTTATTTTATAGCACTTTCAACGCTAAGCGAACATTATTAGCGGTTGTTGATGTACAAACTGTGTTAGCTGACTCTGGTGAGTAAGCTTTGACAGTGTTAACTTTATGCAAAGCAATGGAGACCGTTTGTCCGAAATCAATAACTGAAAGTTCAACCGTTTGGTTTCCAGTTTAGAATATAGGTACTGAGTTATCGTACTGGAGCTTATGTATTGGAAATGATAGCTAGGTCCACTCAGTCTTTAGATGGGTGACCATTTTAGTTGTATTTCATACCGAAAAGGTTCTTGCCTCGGAAGGCACGTTGAAAAGTTGGCCCCAGATAATTCAGGTTTCTGTTGGAGTGTTTTTATTGGTCAAGATATCTATCATCACTTGGCACCTAAGATTTTATATGTAGATGCGTTGCCCGCAACAAAAAATCCAAGGTAATTGCCCGGCTTTCACATAACCACGCGCCATCTAGTGTACGGGCTACACATTACTATATCGCGCCATTTTAAAGTGCAGTGATGTTAGCATATGACGATTCTTATTCGTAGGTATGACGTGTCTATTTGTATAACGTCATTGCTTGGCAAACATTATTTCAACCTCAAACCTAACTTGGCCTATAAAAGGTTTTTTGTTGTAGCAAAGGTGGCCTGAATTCAGATAATTTATTTTGTTGAAAGGTGAATTTCGTCCCTAAATACTGGCTACCAGATCATCACGCAAAGGGTGCCAGTCAACCGGCTATACTAGATCACAAGAAGAACGGTTCGTAGAGTAATGTTAATAGATAGAGTATTTTCAAAACAACCTCTTCAAGTCTCTGACTTCACACGGATACCCTATCCATGAAAATCTTCTAAACGTGCTTTACAAATTGAAACGAAAAACCCCTGAATTAGCAACCCAAAGACATGGTATCCTACGCAAATCTACTCGAGCATAGTAAGATTACAAGCCTTTGGCTGGCTGACTGTTTTAGTTCAACTCCTTTCCACTGAACCTCTATAAGTAGTTGTCACCAGCACACAATGCTAAAGGGACGGATGTAACCCCCTCTCTTATTTACGAGGGCATAACGCCCGCAATCTCCCCCGCACACCATTATCCGTGGCTCTCAAATTAACTTGGAACTGCTTTATTAACGTCTTCACGGGTTTGAGGAGGTTAAGTGTTTTTGGAGGCAGCTTTTGGTTGTGTTTCTACATGCTTGAAGGGGTTGGTCTGTTGGAGATACAGGGAGATTATATTCAATTGATTCAATATTAAGACCCTAGTCTGATTATTTGGGGTCTGAGCAATATATCGTCTCTAGCTGTCACTGTCACTGGTGACTTCACTTGTGTATAACGTTTATGCCTATGTCTGTCTTCAGGGTGCGGACTATCTCTCTGCCAAACTTAATCAAGACAACACTGAAAAAATTCGAGCCAATGAAGAACTAGTTCTCTTAGTTAGGACCAAAATAATTGAAATGGCGTTATTATTATTGATTAAAAACAAAAGATGGTTAGTCACAAAAGTCATGATGTTCACAGGCTCACATGGATTCATGATGTATGATTGTCATAAACAAGATCTTGGTTGAAGTAAAAAATTTTTTTTTCAGTTAAGTTCAATGATTTAACCGTGAAAAGGTATCTATAATGCACTTTCGCATTTAAAATACGAATTACGTATGGTTTTGGGCTAAAATTATACAGGTTTCCTATCTGAAGACAACCATTTTTGGCAGAATACAGAATGATTTTTGAGGAACGATTTTTTCGACTTCTTAAATATTTTAAAATGCACTCGGCAGTAGGCACTATAGTTAGGCTTTATCGTATAACTTCTAGAAATTGTTGTTTGCTACTCAAAACCTTGAAAATTTATCAGTAACATAATAATATGCAGTACAATTAACTTTAAGGTATTTCGATCATTAGTTAACCTTGTTTAATAGATATTACAGTATCAGTAAATATCACAAATAGCGGCCACTCTACAACCGTTAAAAGGACTAAGAAGAAAAAGACTACCCGTCCTTGAAACTGATATCTGGGATACTACTAAAGCTTTGAGAGTGGTGTCAAAATGACCATCAACTAGACACATCGCACGCTCCAGAGCTATTTACACAAGACACGTTTACCCACCCCCATGTAGGTACGAGTTACGGGCTTCACTTATAAAGTAGAAAACTTGTCATTTATATGGCCGACGTGTTCACGCAGGAGATAGCTTCCCCGAGATGAGTTCTATTTATCTTTTTATAAAAGTACGTGAATTACTTTGAGAATGTGTGTAAATATGAAAGTAAACACAAAAACACGTGGTTGAGAAGTTTTTGTGCTAACTAGCAGAACTATGCAGACCACTGACTTTAAATACTCATAACTTTTGATTGAATGAACCGATTGTAAGGAAATAAGGCCTCTGGTTTAGTAGTTTTCAATGTGTGATGCGCGCACAAACAACTAGACAACAGAAAAAAATGCATTCATTCCATAACGTTTCCTAAACGCCCCCAAATACTAATTTTTTTTGCAACATTGAAGATTCAATGTAGGTACATTACATAAACACCAAATAGACAGTTTTATTAAACCTATTATGTATAGATTTTTGAGGGATTCTTGCATTGCAGTGGGGCGTATACAAGGTGTTACAAAAATACAAATAAACATTTAACTAAATTTAAAAACATTTAAATAAAAATACAATAACAATTTAGACCATCAAACTGAACAACTTTCAATATGGGACCAATATCGAAATAGCGAAAAAAAAAATGTTTTTTTTCAGTTTGAAACAAAACTGATAACAAAAGATACAAAATTTAATGTCAATGACTATGTTACAAAATAATATTAGTATTATTCACACAACTATTCGATTTGCCCCTTACATGGATATAAACCCTGGCTTTGCAAGCACCTACCACCTTGGCTATCGGGCCATCCATGTTTCTCATTGATATTTATACTTATGCATCTGCTAAAACTTTACATCTTTTAATTTATTTCCTTGTGTATAACAATCAGTATAAAGAATTTTAATCCTTTGTGGAACTCATAAATGTGTAAACTATTTTTGGAACATGTATAAATTTTTAAACGTCGATTTCAGTTTTCGCTTTGTTTAAAATTAGGTACCTAGGAACTTTTGTGTGCTCCATTATTAAGGGTGGAATATAAAAACCCACTTTCCCGTCGACATTTTTCATAATGGTTAGAGCCGACAAATAAAGGGAAAGTAAATTGTCTTGTGCTACTAATAACATAATCTCTAAATTAAATAGAATATAACAAAGTTTCATAAGAACCGGTAAAGCCGTTTTGGAGGAGTTTTGATATAAACACCGTGATACGAGAGTTTTAGATAAGTATTAATTTATATTAAAGAACCAATGCCCAACTGGGCAACGTTTAGAAGATTATTTTCTTTATTCCTAGGAGAATATTTCTTTTTATTTCATGGTGACTAACAAAAAAGAAAATAAATTTCAACCTAAAGCGCATCGCATACAGAAGGAGTCGAGGCGGAGTCGAGGCGGTGTCGCGTCACGGGCGCGCCTTGGCGACCTTGACATACGGTCGATAATTGTATACAAAGAATCTGAGCGGCGCGCCGTTTGGATTGGTATGATATACAATTACCGACCGTATGTCAAGATAGTAAAGGCACGCACCCGCGCCTCGACGCCGTCTCGACTCCTTCTGTATGCGATGCGCTTTATGGAAAATAAATTAATCTCAAACTTGGAGACTAACAAAACTAAACAATCTATCTCTCGCGTCAATGTTACGTCACAAATTCACGAAATATGACATCCACTTCGCCTGATAAAACGGTCCTGCTATCAGCGACCTTCTGGGAAGTTATTTTCCTTACTTTTTACCAGGGACGTATTCAGGATACTGATAAAATTGTAAGGGCCATAGAATAGGCCCCTAAAAGTACAACTTACACTACGCAATTTTTAGTCATGGGGAAAGCCTATTTTATTTCTGATGACATTTATAGCATACTGAGAAATTGAATCAAACCTAATTCTAGTCTAATCACGTAATTACTTCATTGAGCTATGATTATTATGAACTAATATGGTTATTATTTGCACTTAAGTTGGATGATGCAGTCTAGATTAAAAGATGCGATTAGATTTTGTTACCTATGTTGAACATTTAAAAAATTATTAATTATAAAACAAACTCGGACTCGGAAACATCATTTTCGGCGTTGTTATAAAGAATAAAAATATATATCAAAATATCAAAAATATCATATATATATCAAATTTCTTCAAAATATCCCTAACTTCGTACTTTAACATAATCTTGGGACAATCTAAAAACTGCATAGCTGTCTGTTACCAACGTACGTAACAAAAAAATGACAAAAAAATTAGAATCATAACAAAAAAATGTGTATCTGGAAAGTATAATTTGCAAGAAGTGTGACTCTGTAACTGCCGGCGGCCCTGCTTTTCCCCCAGTTGACACCTAATAAAGGCAACGATAGAGGCGTAATCTGAATTGCTAATGTTATTTTTCTTTAAATTACTTCGCTTCGGCGTGGATTAAGGGTCTATTATATTCAAAGATTGTTTGCTTTATCGCTGGCTTATTGCTTGCTACGCTCAAAGACTGCCCTTTTTGAATGACTGACAATGGAGGCCCCTATTGAATTATTTGAAGCTGCGATGCGACCGTCTTTTGTTTTTGTTTTTTAAATGAACTTTAAAATGGTTAATGGGTGAATCCGTATTAGATCAGATGGTAGAGAGTCCATCTCTTAATAGTGAAGAGGTGGAAGTAATCGTTTCGAAATCCAATCATACCACTGAGTTTTTCATGAACGTAATTGTCACTAACTCGGCGTTAAAGGAAAACAGGGTGAAGAAAACCTACATACGTTTCAATTTGACGGCGTACCTACCTATAATGTGTCCACTGTCATTCATCCTTATTCGTACGAATGGTGCATGAATTTCATATAGTTTCACTTTCGATTATGAATTATTATTAAGATGTGTTTATATTCTAAAATATCACTCCTGGACAGAGTTTTGGCAATGCGAGTGAAATAATAAATAATTTTTGCTGATACAAATCAAGTTAAAAACAAAAGATAAGACACCTAATAATTGATAACAAAAATTGTTTTTTCAGTTACAAAAAATAAATTACATGATAATAATCTTGTACTTAATGTTCTTTATGAACCAAAATATTAAAAACAGGAAAATCAGGAAATATTTCCCCGAGCACATTTAAAATCTCACTAATTGAAACATCTCCGAAATTCCCGACACATTACGTTATAAAATGAATTACGACATAACGTTATTAACACAAAATTGGCATAAAAGCTTCCTTTTAAATAATATTCTCACATAATTATCTATTCAGATGATTTATGTAGATATATACCAAATTTAACTTTAAAGGAAATGAGCCTCCTCAGAAATGTTTATTTGAATACGTAAAAGTTCAAAGGCTGTTTAAGATACTATTTATAAGGTATCTTTGATGTCTTTTTATCTAGGATCAAATATAAGAGGCTTAGTAAGTTTCTAGTAGAAAAGAAGCTTTTCTTGTGTACTGGAACACTTGATGGTTTATGTAAATATAAATTGTAGCACTGTTCGTCGATTTTATATGTCGACAGATAAGAATAAATACCTTCTATCTAGATTTTTTAAACTGTTTTGACTTTGGGTGCGTCTATTTGAAGGGCAACCAGTGTGAATGGTTCCAAATGAACTCTACTTCACTAGTTACGGTTGCAACCCTCAGGGTCCAAATAGTCCTAACGATAGCCAACCTCCGATAGAAGATGGCACTACAAGAAAAAGAAGGCGTCCAGTAATTACGTGAGGCGATTTTGTTGAGTTTTTCAAACATTCATTAGCGCGCCTTGGCAGTAAAACCGACTCGTATGCCGTGATTGCCGTGACGACTAATTATGGTATGACGCCGTCACGCCAGTGCACCACCATCCGCGTTCTGTCTTGTTTTTATTTAATATTTTTTACGGATAGAAGACATTATATTAAGAAATTGATTTTTTTTGCGGTCCATTAAGTTATTGACATACATTTAATTGTTAACTGTTGATCTTCAAATGGTAAAATTATTCGCGAGAAAATCGTTCGAACTCCATTGAGAAAAACCTTTGTTTAATTATAAAAAAATCAAAATAGTCAAATTATGACATTTTATGGCCAGTTAATCCATTTCGGTGTGGTTAGCTAAAGCTTTGACAACGATAAAATAGCTCTTTCAAAAAATCATGGGTTACCAACTTAACCTGGAGTTTATTGCTAACCCAGGTTGGCGCAAGTGGGGCTAAGCGAGCTGCAAGCAGCGCAAGGCTCACTTTTAGCATAATGAAAGTTTCACGAAGGAATGACGTATCAAGTGACAGGGGCTAGCCTCTTGCTCACAAAAACACTGCACAAGAAACCCTTATCTTCAAATTCGAATTTTTTTGCTAAATGCCTTAAAATAATAGATACTGTATTTTAAAGTGATCACGATCAGTGTATTTTAATTTGATATAGAGCTGGATAATCCTGCAAGTTTGTTCATAAAAGGCAACCGATTGCCTCGCTACATCGATTGAATGGCCGGCAAGTGTTTGTCCATCGATTACCGGGAATCCAAACCGCCCTCGATAAACAACTATATTGTTTCATTTTCTAATTACGTTTAGTGTTGTTGACGATTTTACTTTGTATTTTATAGGTTGGAGGTAATAACTAGGCATGTTTAATAGAATATAGGTTGTTAAGAAAAACGATGTAGATATTTTCAAAGCTGATTGAAGGCACGTTCTTGAACATTTTAAACCACATACAGTTTTATGACAAGAGGTGGTTGGAGAGCTGTCAATTTCATACAAATCTTTGTCGTAGAACACTCGTAGACGGTGTTAACAAAAGTAATGTTTTATATATGGAAAAATAGCTTAGAAAATCTAGATTGCGCGTATCAAATAATATTTACAATTTATAATATAATTACGAAGATATAAGGCTTTGAAATTTTGTATGAATAATTTCACAGCTCTCCAACCACCTTAAGAGTAAAGGGGCCTTCAATCAGCTCTGAAAATATCTACATCGATCGTTCTGACCGACTGACAGACAACGCACGGCCTAAACAGCTGAAAATAGAAACATGTTTGCAAAGTCAAAGTCAAATTAATTTATTCAATATAGGAGCTTGAAGCCCACTCTTTTTTGAAGCTATCACCGCTTCGCTGTAGAGAAGATGCGGCCAAAATCTCTATAATTTGGAAAATAGATTCAACAGAGGATGTACCGGTGCACTAAGAAAGGATATTTCAATATAATAATCTCACGCCGATGAAGTCGCGGATAAAAGCTAATTATACAGGGTGTTTCATGAATCAAAAACATCCCAACATCATTTATATTTATAATATAAGTAGGGTTCATCGATGTGCTGTCGTAATATGAGAAAAGCCTCAAAATTAATTTTATTAATCTTCACGATCGAAGTTTTCATTAAAAACAGGCCAGAGTTTAATAAACAAAGCTTTTACTCAAACAAGGTCAACATTTAATACAAGCTTAAATATTATTTACCATTAGATAATGAAAATCTGGGAACAGATTATATAATGAATTCTGGTGGGACCATAACGGAATTAGGGAAGTAGGCCGTTTTGGGTAAAGTTTGAATCAACCCCTAACTCCCTCAAGTTGTGTTTTAACAATTGTAATACAGGTTGGAGTGTATATTTCGTATTTAATCGCGGTTAAGGCCCATCACATACATGCGGAATTGCGATACGGAATTCCGAATGCAAACCGGTTTTTCGTATGGAGGTTCCCCCTCCACATTTGCGAACGGAATTTCAAACCTATACGAAAACCGGTTTGCATTCGAAATTCCGAATTGCATTTCCGTATGTATGTGATGGGCCTTACTAGTGAATTGTTAGAAGGGAACAGAACCAATGCATTAAAAAAAATACAAATATGTCGACCGATAGCCAATAATTTATTACTTAGTAACATACTTTCCTTCCTTTCGTTCCTTACTGCATGAATTTAAAGCTATTCATATATTATTGTACACGTGCATGTGTTTTTGAAGTAAATACGGGGACTCAAGCTACGCAAAACCAAAATAAGCTGGCCGCGCGTGGGTAGAGTAATGCATATCATCGCGCGGCCAGCTTATGTTTGTTTTGCGTAGCTTGATGTGTCGCCGAGTGTACATTGCTATCTTCTTAATTCAATTAAAAGTTCATACTGCAGAAAGTAATGTATTTCAAATACAAGCACGCACTCACACGCGACACATGCCAGTGCGTGACAATGTGTAAACAGCTTTAAAGCAAAACTCTTGTCAGTTATAGGCTGCGGGATCAAAACTTAGAGGAAGGCAATCTCAAACATATAGAACTTAAATTATGTGGCAAGATTACTATCGTTTACCTTCCTCTTTTAACACATCTGGTTATCACAGTAGGGTAGTTTGTTCTCGATGTTATCCTTTTTAAATTAATAACTATTAACGTATGAAGTATTGGTACTACTAGTAAAAGTTAAAATGCCGATATAAGTTGTTTTACATCATTTAGTTTCACTGAAATTCCTATCCCATATTAAAGTTAATCCTTCCAAAAACGAAAGCGGTTAAGGTAAAATAATAAAACGCATCATTAGATACCTAGTTAACTAAAATTCCGAATAACTTACGTCATCCATCACAAAATTGTTATCCATATTAACAACGCCACAATTTACCTGAAACAAGAACACAACAGATTAAAACAAACTGCGAAACAGTTTAAAAACTGAAAAATTATAACAGATTATGTATCAAAAATAGTTCTCAAACTATTCCCTGCTCATAGGGGCAGCTCACGCGATCATTTAGGGCTATTACAGTTCGCGCACGTCCGCGCTTTATGCCGACCGCACGTGTGCTCCTCGCCTGGCACCTGGCCCACTGTTGGCGATTAGCGGGTAGCGAGTTGACTACCGATGAGGGAAAGGACACGATTGAATTGAATTTAGTCGCTAAAACAGTATGGAACCTGACGCACAAACATTGTGCGCCGTGAGATTTCATAGGAAATTACACTCGTGAAATAGCTTTTGAAATGCAAATATTTTTCCAAGAAACCGCAGATTACGCAACTTAATTTTGGTGTCTGGTCTCACTTAAGCCGTCTTCCCACTATTACACACAATATGCATGCGCGTTTCAAGTAATATTGCTTTTGCCTACGCTTTTGCCTAAAGTAGTGTTCATAATCATCAAATATCATCATAATCAGTCTATACAGAATGAATTTAAAGTCATTAGCATCCTTTTAAACCAAGACTCTGTCCAGCAAACTGAATTACTTTTATTTTGGGAGCAATCCACAAAAAGCAAAAAAAAAATCGAATGTTCGATGTATTGTTTTTGTAATGTGTTTTTTAAAGACAAATAAAGAAATTACATTCTATTCTATTAAACTGAAACTCCTTTTTGACTCAAATGTAAGAAACAGCTGTTTTTTTTAAACAACACCCTCATGCGTGGTGTGCCTATGGGCGTTAGTCTAACACGCGTGCATAATGCGGATAGCTATCTTGCCGTCTAAGAAACAGAGGATCGCCTTTTCAGCCACCCCGCGAAAAGTGGGACAACAGCCTTACCTGGGATTGTTTATTTATTCATACACGTCGATATAACGGCACGCAATCGTGGAGTCTTTACTTTATAATGAGTTTAAAATGGTTTTTGTAATGGATAAACTTTGTCTGTCAATTTGTTTTTATGAAGCTGTAAAGTTGGACGTTGTTTGTGTTGAGATTTTACGGTTTTGGAAGCTTTTATTTTGTTGTGTCTAATAAATGAGTAGATAAAAAAGCTTTGTGGTTGCGTTGGTTCCGGGTTAGAATGGACCAATTTATTTCTTCCTGTGGGTATCGTACGAGGGTACTAGGGGATCACCGAAATCGCGAATATTAAATCAGCTGTTCGTTCCATACATTTGTGTCGAGTCCCATTGATGTTTTCTATGGAAGAGGGGATTTATTTTTGCGATTTCCTTATTGGTCGCATAGTGAAAGTGGTTCAGAAGCACTCCTTGAGTATTTAATTTTCACCTTGTATACATTCGAATCTAGCTCTTCCACGAACGCACCAGGGCCCTATTCAACAAACGTTACAATTGTAAATTACAATTACAATTCTGGGTACATTGCTGGTTACTTATGACGCTAAACTTGCAGTAGGTAACATATGCCTAACATTTTCAGCAATGTACCCAGAATTGTAAACGTTTGTTGAATAGTGCCCAGGTGTAAGACCAAAGACTTCAGAAAGTAACTTCGGTGAATCGAGGGTAGCTCGGCCATATAAGTACCCGGCAGAGAAGGCCATGAGGCCATGGGTATTTGAGTACGGAGCCCATAATTGCGACCAGTAATACAAGTTCAGAACTTATACAAACTTTTAATCGTTCCATCAAATTTCTACCCTAGTTATTACGTTTTGAATAAATAATTATTTTGACTCTGACGGCTTTTCTCTTTTATCCTTCGGGATTCTCTTGAGAAAGTGTTCTTAAAAGCAAGTCCCAAGTAGCACACAAGCTCTCCAATAGCCGTAAAGTTATACCACAATTACACCTCCCGCAGGAGCTACTGTAGAGCTACTAGGTGTGCTACGAGGGATGTTATATCAAATCTTTTCATCACAATATTTCATGTTGTACGTAGTAGGTACTTAATACTTCTACACTATGCATTTCACACATTTTACTTAGACTCATGACCATGGCCATGAGCAGAAAGTTTTTCAATAACTGAATGACGACAAATGAAGATGATCTGTCAGTTTTTATACTTTTCTAAATAATAGGTAAGTCAATAAACTACACACTCGACTCAACACAATCTTGCTTCGTGTTATTGAAAATCAACCTGCATCTACAAAATTGCAAGTAAAAGATATGAACATATTTAATAAAACTTCGGTTCGGGTTGCTTGCCTGTTTCGAAAGCATCCTTGCTTAAAAAGAAAGCAGAAAATTTGGATTACACAGAAGAATAAACCCTATTATTACGTTACAATAGATTCGGAATTGGAAGAAATTAACAATCAGTAGGCTACGCGAACGGAATAAAAGCGAGCCTGGATGTTGTCTAGAAAACTCCTAATTTGTTCTTGAAATGAAACCCAAATGAAACACGGCAGGGTTCATTTTCCAATTAAGGGCAGATAGAGGTTGAATTTCGCGTAATTTATAATTTTCTTCTGAAGTGAAAATTATGTTTCACTTGTTTGAAGTTTTATTCTAAGGGGGTTGTATAATCTTTACCTCGGGAGTATTGATATCAAGTACACTAACAAATGTTGAGAGGGGAGGGTTTAACTAAGAATGGCATTACTAGCTCCATCATTGATAAATCAACACTCTACCCTTCCTTTGCGTTGCGCAGTCGGGTAATAACACTCGCATGCACTTACATTGTAATGATCCCAAAAACAGATCTAGACTTTTTGTTATGGAAACCATACAACAACGGCACATACATAATAACATCCATGACCGAACCGGAATTAAAACCCAAGACCATTGTTTAGCTGTCTGTCTGTCTGTCTGTCAGGCTGTAGTAACTATTACACCAACCGGGTCGTCATTCATCATTAATCTGATCATCATCAACGTATTTAAAGAGATACGAGTATACAAGGTGTTTCATAAGTAAGAATAAATTTTTAAAACTCTTAAGGGGGTTGATTAGACCGTCAAACTGAACAACTTTCTCTATGGGACCAACATCGAAATCGCGAAAAAAAAAATTGATATCCCATACATATTTTAGCTCTAGTCGATTTGTAGAGTATGGAACATAATTTTTTTTTTCGCGATTTCGATATTGGTCCCATAGTGAAAGTTGTTCAGTTTGATGGTCTACACCACCCCCTTAAAGGTTTATTTGTATTTTTGTAACACCTTGTATATATATTTTCTGCCAGTGCATAAGCATAAACATAATGCTCACGACTATATTCCCCGAGGGGGTAGTCAGAGATATTCTGTAACCTCAGAACATCCACGTTTCACCAGTAGTACCGAAACTCTGTCCGGTGTGACGGGGGTGAGCCCGTCGCCCGTCGCCCGTCGCCCGTCTGCCAGTGCCTGAGTTCATAATACGAGTACGACACAAGATCAACCTTATTTTTTACAAGATTATTTGGGTGATTCTACGAACGTGTGATTTTTTTGTTCGCGCGAAATAACTCCAGAAATATGAGTCTTACACCAGCTGTGTATTGTTACATGCAATAAGGTATCTTGTTCTACAGGTGACTTAAAAAATTACACGCATAAATACATCATTTATTAGATTTTTTCAGCCGACAGAACGTGATCTGTCACGCTCTGTCGACTGTTCGCAAACGCCTCCCGAAGTTTAACTATGGATAAAAAATGCTTGTTAAGTAAACAGATTAACATTCCCTGATTGCGTATATCATGCACATCCTCAACTCCTTATTTACGAAGTTTTATAATTTTAACCACGAAAAATAGGAAATTACAGATGATTATACAACCGTTACAAAATTTTCATCACATCTGTCGACTTGTAAAGTTTGGAGTGGGATATGTATTTTTTTTCATGGTGATTGTATTTTATTTACTTATTTGGCAGCACTCTAGTATACCTATCATCACCCAAAGACAATTTTATTTATAACATGAACATTGCGCTCGTTATTCTGAATTACAAAGTGGTTCTACAGCGTGTAAAAGTTACCGCGTCACTTCTTGAAGAAACATAATAAAGGTTTTTAACATATTTTGTACCATTTTAATCATATGGCCTTGTATAAAAGAGGGATCTCATCACTCTGACTAAATTTGGTTAAACATAGCCTCAAAAACATAATTGCTAAGTCATGTTTTCCAAATTTTGCCACTTCTGTCGACGTCACACCTGTCGATGGTTTGTCGACAGAAATGATGATTTTGTCCAGAAAAGTCGGTTTTGCCGCGAATTTCAACGCGTTTTGAAGTACATTGCTGCAAGTATCGTGTTCGGTCACAATGCCGTGTGCTGGGACCATGTTATTATCTTCGAAACGCGACTAATACGCTTTATGTCCAGATAGGGTCTTATTTAATAAATTAATACTTAACATGGTTTATTTTAATAAAGCCTTACGTTTTTTTAGACGCCATTAAATACATTAATAGACAGAGAAAAAAAGAAACGGTGTAAACGGTATCAGGAAGAAATTGAAGGCGAAAAGCTGAGGAATGGATTAGAAAAAGAGATCCTAATTAGCTCAAGCTAAATTATAAGAAAGAAGGCAGAAATATAAGAAAGAAAATTATATGAAGCTAAAGTTAGGATTAGTAAAGGTATAACGTAAACAATGTTACCTCACCACCTTCTGACTCAAGAAGCTCACATGACAATGGAAATGAGGATGAAGGCGTAGAAAATGGTTCCGATATGGAGGAAACTACCGATCAAGACTTTCAAGTCTCGGGTGATGTTTTTCCCATACGCGTGCGACCAAAACATATCCGTTAACAACCATATTCAAGTGACGACACATTTTTTTTAATTAATCGACAGAAGTGATGTCACTTCTGTTGACACTTATACTTTATTTTTTTGTTGCAATTTGAAAAAATTTTGTACACAAAAAATATGATTAATAGACTTATAACTTTGTGTTTCTATTGCTTATTGCTATTTTATTACAAATTTGCGAATTCATCAAGATTTATAACGAGAAGTGTCATTCCTGTTGACATTATGGTCACTTCTGTCTAGTGACGAAAATTTAAAAAGGGGTTTCTACGATTTATTTATTAATAGTAATCTCTGTTGCTATTTTTAGAATGTTCCTATATTTCTGATGAACACTTTATGACACAATAATAAAAGAAAAGTAGATTTTTACTTTTATTTTCTTAAATCGGCTCCATCGTAGAATTACCCATTTAGGTCTTTTTCAGCCTCTCTTTCCTGGCTGGAATAGGCCCTATTTTCCCTTCCGAAATGAGTTTTAAACATTCAAATTCGATTTATTGCGAACCTATTGAGAAATTAATTGTATGTTACGGTTATTAATTGTATACTACGGTTGACTGTAACTTTAATTATACATAATAATACTCAGGTATAATTATAATATATTATGCGGAGAGAAGAGTGTCATGTTACGAAACGAGTGTTAAGTATGGATATGGATGGGAGGAAGGCCGAAATAAATATCGATGGATTGTGTGAAGGATGATGTGTGTAAGAAAGGAGTATTTGTGCTGAAATGACAGCTAAGAGAGATGAATGGAAGAAGATAATATTGCGTGACCCCAAATACGGGAAATGGGTAAAAGAATGATGATGGTATCTAGCTATATTATTACATAACAAAGCCAAAAAGAAAAGAAAGTTGTGACGATAGTTGCTTAATATTCCAGTACATAATTTTAGACGGTATTTCCAGGTTATAAAATATGCGTGATTTTTCTACTTTGCCTTTTTGCCTTTATGCCTTTTTTTTCTACTCCTTACCTATTATAGTCAAGCTGTATACAGGGTGAAATTGATACCATTAGAATCCTTTTAAACTAAGAGTATACCCATCAAATTGAACTGATATATGTACAATTTACCTACTTAAAAGCTGAAGATACTTCGCTAGAAAGAAAACCTTTTTTTTATCATGCAATTTTCTTTACAAGCAAAACCAATTAAAAGCCCAGTAGATAGGTAAAGCCAAAGATATAAAGTGCACAGGCGCACCGCTGGATAGCAGAGTTATAACTTATTCAGGGAATGAATAACAACTGCATTGCGCTTATAATTGTTACACGACAACGCTATTTTTCATTCTAGGTAATGTTGGTGCAAGTTATAAACTGCCGCGTTGTTATCGTGTTAGAATAGTTTTGGTGCGGTGTCGAAACGTCACTGCGGAGGCGCAGAGGATGTAACATGGTCGACAGAAAGTAGGTAAAAAAAATTTATTACAAAGAAGTTACGGTATGATAATGCTTCTAACCGTGTTCTAAGGATATATACTTAAATGGGAGCTTCAGCAAACTGAACAACTTTTAATATTGTACCAATACTGTTCTCGCAAAAAACAGCTTTTCCGCACATTTGGGCCGATTAGCCGTTTATGTTAACAATGGATCAGTTGGTTTTTGACCGAGATTTCGATTTTGATCCTTGTTTAATTTGATGCTTCAAAGCGCCACCTTTAATATGTAATGCTTTTAAAACACTCTGTACAAACAGAGTTTAAGCACATCTAACTTATGTCACATTATGTAAACAAATCTTTAGTGAATAATTAGTGGAGTAATCAAAAAAACATACGGGTCGAATTGAGAACCTCCTCCTTTTTTTGTTGAAGTCGGTTAATAAAACAACACAAGCAGTTGTCACATCGTATCCACAAATTCTAGTAAAATAAACAAGATTTTTTTCTCTGCACTCACTTTTTTACATTATGTAACGACTTCTCACCACTTGTACCAAACAACGAGGAATATAATCAAGCTAGTCATTTAGCGGCATAATACTTTTAGTATAAATTAACGATACGTTCGTTATTCCGGTGCTAAATGCAAGTTCTGTGACAGCTACGACAGAAACACTGCAAAATGCATTATTGATGACGACTAGAAAATGAAAATGTGGAACTAATGTACATTACACAAATAGTAAATCAAGTTGATATTCTGAACCGTATTGAAATAGGAATAACGTTACATGTTAATGCAATTTAAGTCAATGTTATTTGTGTAGAACTAGAGGTGCCCGCAATCAAAACAAATTTGATTGAATGTGCCCATTGCGATTGAATAAAACTTAATATTTCTCAAAATTAAGCCCAATATGTCTGTAAAAACTTTAACCTGATTGGTTAATAAGTTTTAAAGAAATATACACATAAACAAATAGACAGACAGATAAAGAGTGTATTTTAACGGTACGTTATCAATTTATAACAAGTCAGATCCCAGCGGTAAGTCTGTGCCCGATAACAATTGTTTATCTATTGTGTCTGGTACGAGTATACAGGCTGTAAGGAAAAGTATCATTAGCCTTTAAACCAAACACTCTACGCATCAAACTGAACAACTTTACTATGGGAGCAAACCTGAGAGCGCAAAAAATGCAGGAATATCAATGGCTGTTCCATACTTAACTGCGATGCCTACTCGCGATAAAATACAAGGACCTGAAAAAAAGACGGACGTAATGTGACACTAAAAAGATGTGAAGCATGCAAGGTCCTACATTTTCGTTTGTTCTACAAGGGACCTACACTCACTCAGATGCACTACCTCTAGGCGCAGGTCCGACACCCGTCACCATTATGTACCGCGTGACAGCACGCTCACAAAAGAAATGGGTGCCTCACTCGTGATTAGAGGAGATTACGTCCGTCTTTTTTTCAGGTCCGTGATAAAATACTGATCCTTTATCCCCCATTTACAATTTTTTATACATTCTTAATATACTAACAGTTTACAAACACTCCAATTTTTTAATTAATTTTTTTGTAAAGAGCTAAAGATAATAAACGGTGGTAAAAGTAAAGTGCAAGAAAGTATTCTACCTAACGCAACCATCCAATATGATGACATACAATTTCAAAGACTTCAACCGATAATATGACAACTTCATAAAAACAGATACCTACTATGACAAGATAATACGGTATAAAAGTAGATTTCCAGGAACCTATTTTAAGTTTTCCAATTGCTGACACGCAATCCAGCTGCGGATTATATTTCCATTAAGTTAATTAATGTAATCGCAGTGCATTAGTAATAATAATCAGTAGACGAAGTAGAGGTTCACTGCCCTGTTATCAACATAATAATTATGTTGTGCGTTATATCGTAGTATTCCATAAAATGTGAGAGTCATTTTGGAATGATTTCCGTGTCCGTTCGTCTATATGCCACATCACAGTCGAGTTTTTCCGAAACTATTTGATTTTACAGCGTTAAAATTCGGAAGCCTAATTGAGTGTCATATTTATGCATGGTGTTAATCATTATATACTTACAATTAAATAAAAGCCAAGGATGTATTGAAAATAAATTAAGAGGATAGGCGATCTGAAATGCTAATTTGGAGAATAGGTCAGTTTTCCGACTGAATACATATTTGACCCAAACACTCCACCGACTAGAGTGCGAAAGAGACAACTGCAGCTCCGATCAATTTTATCTACATAAAATCGACGAAAACAACACTTCGCATTCCCCTGTTTTCTCCTCCAAAACTAAACCGATTTTAATCATTCTTTCAAGAATAATATGAAAAAGACTTTGGCTATATCTGTATGTTTTGTTTATATTCGTCAAATTTGTTTGCTGGATGTCTGAAAACGGGCGGTAAAATTGGACATTTTCGAAGGTCACTAGTTCATACAGTAAATTAACAAAAATAGGGACATAGCAGAGGTAACATAGATCGCACTCTTAATCGAATACTGACCTAACTCAAAATTTCGGTGTTTTGAGTTATGATAGCAGAACGACCTAAAAGAGCATGCTTTATAACCTAGACCCCAAAAAACACCTATTTCCTTTAATAAATGGGGTCAAAAATTAGTTGGGTCTTTATTCTTCCAGCGCTACGTGCGCCCTTTTTTAGCCGAACAATGACCGATTTAGTATTGCGTCAACTAGAACCGATTGGGTCTGTGTCGAATAACGACTGATTTGGAGATAAGTCCATATTCGACCAAATATTTAAAAAAAACTTTAGAAAAAAATTTAAGCAATAACGACCGAATTTGATTTAGGTCATTATTTGACTAAAAGTTCGAACTGTTTGATTGACTTATTACGAAATAGGTCAGTATACTACAAAAAAAATTATCGGTTAACGTGACTGTTTTCGAAATGAGTCTTTATTCATTAAAAGGATTCAAAATTAAGTTGTCTCATTTCTAAATCGGTCATTATTTTATAAAATTTTCTTGATTTTTTGCGGTTGATTTTGAATTAAGCCTTTGTTTTATAAAAATAAATTGAAATAACGCGTTAAATCTAAGAATAGGTCTCTCTACTACTAAAAACATCTGAAGTTCGGTTGGCTTAAAACCGAAACAAAATGGAAAAATTTACTCATCTTGCTGTAAATTACCAGGTAACTTCCTGTGAACGATTGAGAATCATTGTTTTAAATAATTTCACTAAACGAAAGATACAATAGTACAAACTTATTCTTAAGATCTTAGCAAAATAAATTCTACTTAAAATACATTCTTAGCTAAGTACTAATAGTGGCAAATCGTACATAATTGACGTCAAGCGTAAGCAAAGCAGACAGCGGAAGCAGCGTCAGGTATAAGAATATTCAGAAGCGCTAGATTAAAACGTATAGCATACGTTATGGGAAGAACTAGCAGCTACTCCTTTACTATGTAGAAATTAAAAGCTTGACCACCTTCGAAGCGGCTTTGAAATGTCAAAATGACAATGGTTTGCTTGCATTAAGTAACTGTAGCATAAAATGTCTACGATCCACATAAGAGCACATGAACGCCAGCAACAAAGTTGTGGAGGTCACTGTGATTTAAGTGAACCAATAAATCAACACAGACTTCTCAAGTAGGTACAAAATTTTGGTATCTTAAACTATAGATTATTTTTAACAGACTTCAAAAAAGGAGGTTGTTTGTCTTTATATATTATTAAATATTTGACAAAAGTAAGAGTAAGGAAGTAAGTAATTGCATTTTTGTATCAGCAATATTAAAAAATATATAAAATAATTATAAGTTATTGAGTATAATAATTAAAAGTTATCAGAGTTTGTGTGACTGATCCGTGTTTGACCGTTCACTTTATTAGCTTCTCATACAAATGAATCTCATCAGTTTTTGAGTTACCTCACATAAAATTTCTCAGACTTTGCACTCAGCTTGTATACCTATTTGTAACAGCTATTTTTACTAGTATGGGCCCTCGACTACACTCTCTTTGTAAATCTTGTAATATAACAACAGGCTTCCCCTCGAGGAATAGAGGTGGCCAAGTATTGGAAGGACAAAGTGTAATCACCTTCACACGAGAAAGAAGATAAATATGGTTGACATTTACAAGTTATGACTAATTCATAAGACGTCAACTTTGGCTCAGGAATGAAAACGTCATGGAAAGAGGATGCAAAAGCTTATCGATATCCGAGATATTTCATTATTCCACTTCTATTTTTATTTCCTATAAGGTATGTGTAATGTATTTTCCAGTAAAACCTAAGTTTTAACAGTAAAAGTATGAACCGTTTTGTGATTTTTACTAGTTTTACATCTGACACGGTTAATAATGAAAAATAGTCATGATCTACATGTGCTCGGTTCGTTATCGTACTCGCTGGCAGTGTATAGCCCCCCTCCACTCATGTTATTTCCATCCGATAATTTGATACAGTCTTCCGGTAAACATGTTTGAACGCGTACGCACGCATGCATTTTCATTGCATTATGTAAAATCTACTAACTCGATATTTTAAATAATGTTTCAAAAAATCATGGGGCTAAACATGTAGTTAAATGTTGCTGTACATAATGGACATAATATTATTGTGTTGTCATACCTAGGTATTCTCCGGGTAATTTCTTATTAGTAATTTCTTAACTGTAAATACTTTTAATAAATAATCTGTGATGAATTAGTCCTAAGGTGTGCCGCAATGTGTCAAGACGAAATACTTTGACCAGCGTGTACTGCTAGTGATCTATAATACTAAACTGAGAGGTGGTCGCTCATTGTAAGAAAGGCCTTATAAAAATTGTAAAAGTCACCCAAAGGGCAACGGAGAAGGCTGGGAGTTTCCCTGCGGTATCCAACCAAAAATGATGGGTCGTAGCCCGTAGAATTTATATACGAAAGTAGCAATGTGCTGGGCACATTGCTTGCAGAACGGATGGCTGATGGGGCTCGAGTGACGATCAAGTACCGGAAAGCGGAGCATGGGTAGGCTCTTCACAAGGTGGACCGACGACCTGGTGAAGGTAGCGCGAACCTATTGGATTAGGGCAGCGCAGGGCCGGTCGATGAGGTGATGCTCTGGGAAGGCCTATATTCAACAGAGAACTTCTATCGGCTAAAGTGATGATGATGACAAAAACCAAGTTTTTCCGTGTTTTATAGTGAATAAAATCATGTAGTTGACAAAGTAGGTATTGCTTATATTCATAATTAGAAATGTACACTTACACTTTTATTGGAGGCTCTATAATACTGAGACAGAATAACGAGTACTAGAGTAAAGTTAAGAGTTGCAGAAAACTTTAATATACTACGTACGTATATTTACAGCACCTTTTTTACCATTCGTAAAAAAAACACAAACATTAAGAATGTGATAATTCCTATTATTTAACTAGATTTTGACTCGTATCAAAATACTGTACAATAAATTATTGTCTAGTATGTAAGCCTCAAATACATAGGATTAATTTGTTTCAGATTCGTTTGATTATTTTAAGATTTTTGACACCTATTGTGTAAAAGATTGTATTTTTTACAAATATAAGTGCTTTTCCATTACTTTTATAGCATTTTTTGCATTTTTTAAAAAAATATGTAGCTAAACCGTGTGTTTTAAGTCATTCATTTTCAACGAGAATTTGATCGTAAAACGACGTATCTCGTAATAGGTCAATGAATGTAAACTTTTTTTTTGAAAAATAAAGACTTATTTTTAGTTAGGGCAACGTTTTTTTTAACTTTTTTGTCAAACATAGGCTTATCTCTGAAGGGTGTATTTTATGTGTATTATTTAGGGAAATATAAATATATATCAAATTTGTAATAGTATTTCTTTAAAGTACATATTCCCAGGATTCTGCAGTAGGTTTTACTTTTTGACTACGACACTCACTTAAGATTTTACTGCCGTTTGAAAAAAAATGTTTATTTACGAAAATACATTTTTGTCGATTCCCAAAAAAATGAAAATATGGATTAGGTCAGTATTCGATTAAAAGTGCGAGATTGTATGTTAAAAATGTTTTGATCTAGTGTCATTATCTAGGGCGGAAACAGGGGGGAATACGTTTGTATGGCAAAATCGATACTCGCCTATCCTCTCAATTAGGTATATTATGGTACATACGTAAAATAATGCATTAAGGCCATTCAAAATCATATACAGGGTCCTTCTTAAATGCTTCTTCTTCTTATCGAGTGCAAGCCCTGGTGTCAGAGTTTATTCAAACCGCCTTACGGCCTCCGAAGTGGTTTTTATGTAACGACTACTACCACCAGCGATAGTAGCCGGGACCAACAGCTTAACGTGCCATCCGAAGCACGGAATCATCTTTCTTTTCAGACAATCAGGTGATTCAGCCTGCAATGTCCTAACCAACTGGGGAAAAACGCACAAAGTGACATTTCACTAGGTGCCCCCCGTGGGAACCGAACCCACGACCTCCGTGTCAAGAGCCCAATGCTCCTAACCATTAGACCACGGAGGCAGTTTTCTTAAATGCTGACACTTTCTGAAGGGATGATCAATCAGACAAAGTCGATAATTATTTCACTTCATACTTTACCTTTGCTTCGTAATCATACCGTAACAAAACCCTCCTTTTGGGGCAGTCAGGTAAAAAAAAAATGATGTGCTTACTTACCAATAACGAAAGAAAAACTAGAAAAGACGATTTGTCTCTTCATAAACAAAAAAGCATGACAAACGATCTCGCTTCCCTTTGTTTCGGAAAAGAACAATTTTTGTAACTTTGTTTTTTTTTTGTTGAACTAATTTATAGCGGAGGCAGTAATCGGAAAAATGTTTCATTCTTTCTGTCACTAACATTTGGTTGCTACTGAATCATATTTCTTTATATCTATTCCTTTCAGAGACGTCCGTCCTTGATGATTATAAGAGGGTACCAAACCAACAGTGATGCTTTTAATCGTGTTTTTTTTAAACAATTATAATATACAATGTTTCCAACAAAAACAAGAATTCACATCTCAAAATCACATTGAATCACATCGAAATCACATTGTAGTCATTGCAGATTTTCCATTTATCAGGACATTAGATATGTATTTTTGAATGTTTGTAGTTACTATCCAAAAGTGGCCACTTTCAACGGTATTATAGATATTAAGTTAGGTACTAAAAACATAAACATAGTAGCCCGTAATGTTTCAATAAATTGAAGACATTCTTGTGTTTTGGAAATATTTTGTAATTGTAAAGAAATTCAAAAAATCTGTTGTGGGCAGACCTGGAGGCTCGGTTCGAAAATAAGGTTGTTGTGTTCTTTTGCTTTGTTTTTGTTGACGAAAGCCACCTTACACCAATTACCTCATCATCACAGATAAAGTAAATACAAAGACATCTAAAACCAAAATAAATGAAAGGTAAGATTGAAAGCCGAAAGCAGACCCAACGCCAAACAAGCGTAAACTTAAATGTCTAAAATCGCGATAACTCTTCGCCTTTCAAACACTATTTATGTTTCACTCCGACCCTCAGCAAAACTAGGCCACACAACAATAGACTTTGCTAACGTGATGAAACGGTATATTTTCCACTTCCTCACATTAATTTGGGCTATGAAAAGAAGTCCATTCGGTTAACGATGACTTATTAGCGATAACGATGTCATTGTTATTCTACTTTCTTTTGTCACTGCTATAAAAGAAGCAAGTGGTTGAGCGAAAGTTTTAGCTAGAGTAGCTAGTTTGTAATTTGCTATAAAAGGCTCCAAATTAAGGTGTTAATTGTTAAACTTTGAAATTTTAGCTTTCCTTTGCTGATGTTGCCTGGAATTTGATTCTTGTTTACCAACTCTGCTCTTCTGTTTACAAAAGTAGGCAAAAAAGTTTCCTATAGGATCTCACTGCAGGTTAAAAGTCTCTTATCAGAATAAAGGTGGGAGGAACTATTTACAAAGACCAATTCGATTTACTGACTTGAGACAAGGTAGCTGGGATGGGAGCGTCTGGATAGGAAAGCTGAAGATAAAATGTGTGCCGTGCTTTGGGTGGGGCCAATGAGAAGGTATAAATAAAAAAAAATACGTGAATCTTAGAGTATGCCTCACCAAATTTTCTCCTGTCTAAATCGTACGAGGTGAAAAAAGGAAAAAAAGATCGATGAACTAGTTGGTGTTTTTTGAAGAACGGTAACCATCGTTAACCACATACTTACGTTTCTAGAAACTTAACTCTGATGCTGTTGACATATTGTCACGCATGTGCATGTGCATTTGAAATACATTGCTGTCTTTTGTTTACTGTTTCAATGAAAATGACACCGCAGAAAGCAATATTCTTTGAAAACACAATACGTTTGCGCGACAAGCACTCAGTTGAAGAAACGCTCATTGAAGTTAATCCTCCAATAAATCTCTTGCTGTCACTTTTTGTTTTGTTGACGTAGTAAAAGCTAGCAAGAGATTTAATGGAGGATTAACTTTAATGAGCGTTTCAGCAACTGACGGAAAGCTATTTCCGACTTCTTATCAATTTATGTACAATCTTATTTTGTACAAAAATGACAAAAACATCTTGTGAACTGAATCAATCATTCGTTCGAGGCGTGACCGATAAAATCAGGGCGTTCCCGTGGACTCCTTCCTCATTCATTCAACAACTTAATGAGGACGGATGGGGTTCAGTCAAGGGCTTCCTGGGAAATGGTCTTGAAAATAATGGTTCTGTTTTATACATACTTTCATGGTTATAGGTAGCTCTGTTTGCGGAAATGTGGTTTTTGGCGGACTCCTCTGAGTGGTTCATGGAGTCCCCATGTGACGCGCGTATGCAATTTTGAACCGCTCCAATAGTTTTATATAATTACTAGAGTTAACACGCGACTTCGTCCGCATAAATTATTAACCAGATTTTAAGTCAGATCATAAGCTATCAAACAAAAAAAGTTTCATCAAAATCGGTTCAGTAGTTTTTGCGTGATGCGCGAACAAACAAACAAACATGTCAATAGATGGCGCCACACGTCATTTAAATCGCGCTATTGAGTGTTATTTGAGTTTATATGAAGTTCCTCGCGATTTTTACGGTTTTATAATAGTTAAGAAGATTGAGGAAAATTCAGCCACTATAATAAACAATTTACATTTTAGTACTAAAAACTAAAAAAACGAAATTTAGTTGGATTCGTTAATAAAGTATCTTAATATGATTTGATTAACGATCTAGCAAAAAAATTACTTATTATGATTTGTTTCCGTTCGACCCGTATTTTTACTGGACTAGTCATGGATTTCCGCAAAGTAATGCCTGATTCAATTAATTAAGTTCATATTTTCGTTTTATTATTTTTTCTAATTTCATTTTATTAACTTATTTATTTATGTACACGTAACCTTATTTATATTTGTTTTTAAGTTAATAAATCAGTAAAGTAATAACAACAACAAAAAATCTCGAGGTTCCTTAATTTTTGTAAATTTTATTCTGAAATAATATTTTGTCAAGACCAAAAATACTTACAATCTTACTACCTGTCTACCGTGTTCGACCGGATTTTAAAATGGTTTTTGTAGACAAACATGCTGACCAATTTTAATCTCGCCAAATAAAAGGTTATAACACAACAATGCGAAGGGAATCTTTCGCGGTTCCTTTCTACCCCACTCTATAATACCTGTCCAACGTAATTCTAGGACTACATTATTTAATCCAGATACAGACCCCTACTTAAGTTTAAGTCACACACGTGCAACTAATCGCGGCCACAGGCTACGTAGTAGCTACTACTTAGGTATCTGTGATGCCGCGTCGTATGAGTAAATACTGCATAGAGAGAAAATTATCACGTGACGCACTCGCCTACATATTTTCATCTGGTAGCGCTGGGTTTTCCACGGGTGCAGTGTAGGTGAACTCGTCGATGAAAGGTCACGCACACACCGCTGCGCCTTGTAGTAGTGTACTATCATAGTGCGATTGAATGAAGCTTTCTCTGTGGGGTATTTTCGTACTTATTATCGTGGTGTATAACGTCATCCCGTAACGTCTATCTCTATTAGCCGTCATTTCAGTGCTCGCTCCATTCTCACACACAATATGTCATCTTTCACACAATCCATCAATATTTTCCTTGGTTTCCTGCCCTCGTGTAGCCAATCCACATTCATAATTAGGTAATATTTTCATCGTAAGTAGTTTTACGATATTATATGAATCTCTTGTATGAACTTTATGAGTGATTACCTTTATTATGTTTTTCTATACCTATCCCGCAAAAAAACGATATGTAGTTAATGTATTATAAAAATAAATCAACCGTTTTGTATAACTCGAGGACCGCGGCGAACTTCGTAACACCTAAGAATCTTCCCGACACACACTTGGCCGTTTTTATAGCCGATGTTAATCACTGATAATTTACCATTCTAATGGTGAAAGAATTATTCAGATCGGTCCAGTAGTTTCGGAGCCTATTCATTACAAACAAACAAACAAAAAATCAAATCTTTCCTCTTTATAATATTATTATATATTATATACAAGTTGAAATTGATATCTTTAGCATCCTTTTAAACTAAGACTTTTATCCTTT
Organism: Agonopterix heracliana; assembly: GCA_963693445.1. Taxonomy (NCBI): domain Eukaryota; kingdom Metazoa; phylum Arthropoda; class Insecta; order Lepidoptera; family Depressariidae; genus Agonopterix; species Agonopterix heracliana. The sequence goes on along the minus strand of OY856312.1, from coordinate 2,825,611 downwards.
TAAGACTTAACTAATCAAACTGAACAACTTTTAAAAAAAAAAAACAGCTTTCCCATACATTTGAGTCACTAGGCAGCGGCGGCCGGCAGGTGCAGTTTAGTATGAGACAGCAAATTTTTTTTATGCTCCGATTTTTCTATTTTAGATGAATCCAAGTAGGGGTGAAAGTATATATAATATAGGTTAATAACAGACTACGCAAACTGGACAAGTTGTTGCGTAGCCTGTTATGTATGTAGCTATTTCATTAAAATGATAAGGAATTAGCTACTAAGATGCTAAAAAGGTACGTAATACTTATTATAATATCTACACAATAGTGTGTCAGGCAATATAGTCTAACATTCTATAAAAAACCAGATATCGTAATAATGTTAATATTATTATTCGCTTTACCAACACCAAATACTAAATGTTGCATAGTAGACTGTTTGTATGGTGGCTCTAAGGATATTTGGTGGATCTCAAAACAATCAGATTAATAAACCCCAAAATTAAAATAGGATAAACAGTATCTAGGCTACTTTGTTCGTATTCCTGTAGTCCGTCTAATTTAGCATTAAGGGTCTAAGCACTCAAGATGAGCCCATAAATTTCGCTTAGCCAACGCTTTTCCCTATGAATAAATGCGGGACCTTAAAATATGGTGAATGTATGGGATGATTATATAGTAAGGGTTCCTGGGTTTAAGTTGTAATGCTTTTAAGTAGGTCCTTCGTATTCATTCTTGCAGAGTTAATTTATCATCAAATAATAGCCTTTGTACGCGGTTTTTTTGCTTGTAATTTGTTTTATTGTTCATCTCCGCCTAAGCTATCAGGATCTGCTTACCATACGGGTACGTTATGTATAACGTACCCGTATACACATTCCTGAAGCATATGTGTGAAGTGGTATTTTTGAAAGTCACACGTTCAAATCAGCAGTTAAATGTCATTATTACTATGGAGATTATGATTAGCCGAATCTTCCCTCGACCCTCTAGCTACAATTCCAGATAGACAAATTCGCTCACACATGCTCTGTCCTCATGCCCATACTTAAATATAAATTTTAACTAATAGACATCTCTATAAATCAGTATAAAACGAACGGTAATTAATACAGTCGGTAATAAACCGAGTAATAATATTAACATTATGTCGTGGACAAGTATCCGGGAAAGGCGTTCGCGCGTTAATCCCATCTAGATAGGCTGTATTTAAGTCAAAAGCGAATGATAGTACACAAATTCACGAATTCCCTTGCGGGGTCGTCAGGAACATTTCTACAAACGCCAACTGTATTGCAGGCAGGTGTAGCAAGGCTCATGTATAACTTATTGAAGATTTCAAGATGTAAGGACGAGTAAAGCGACGATAGGTGGCTTGCATTTTATTATATTTGACTACATCATTTGTGTGGCAATGTCGAATATATTTAGAAAGACTTAATTGTAAGGATCAGATTAGCAACGGATCATGAGAAATAGCACAATAAAAAGGAAGCCTATACCCAGCAGTTGATGTGGGTTGGTTTGATTGATTTATACTTTTTAAACCAGTACATTTTCGTAGTGTTTGTGTATACAGTTGCATTACCTACTTCAATGGTTGATTGTACTCATGATACTGAACAACTTTCCCAATGGAATAAAGGAAAATTCGCAAAACAAAAATTCAACTTTTCATACAAAACTTCGATCAGCTGCATTCAGTATGGAAAGACAAATTTTGTGTTAATTTCCGATAGGTTTCTAAGGAAAAATTTTAAATAATCATAGGTACGATCACCCCTTGAAGTAATGCAACCCTTCACCCTAACACCCTGCATAGAAGATAGCGTATATTGTTTCCCAACCTGTAGCTTCTCCCAAACAGCTTCCTTTCACAACTTGCACCAAACCCACAGGGTTGTCACAGCGGAGTATTACACGTTCACACGCCCACACATCGAGGCTTTATCTTGTTTACTCAGATGGCAACCCTCGTGTCGACATATTTGATTACAATTGAAATTCGCCGAGGGGAACCTTACATGGGCACGGTTCGCTTATGGATCGTGTAACCTTGCGGTATTGTACAACCTCGAGTTAATTTAATAGGTTTCTTATTTAAGGAGGAAAAGGCCGTCGACCTCGGTTTTAACTGGCTGTGGAAAATTTAAAAGGCGACTGATAACAAAAATATATAATGTAGATATTTCCTTTTTTCCCCCTCCGGACGGGAAGCGTCAATTCTCGTCCCGCTGCGCTAAACGATGTTCCCGCTTTCCACCTCAGTCGAGGAGAAAAATAGTATACTAACCTCGGGCAGTAAATACGAAAGCCTCAGATCACACATGATTGTTGACCTCGGCTTCGCTTCGGTCAACAATTACGTGAGATCTGAGACCTTTCTTACTTTCCTGCCCTCGGTGTGTAATCTACTATTACATACATCTTATATGTGTCAAGTGGTAATAGGTAGCTAGCGTTTCGCCCACAAAATAATCCTTATCTCTTACTTGCTGCCTACGATATGTACGATATAAAAAATAGCATGGTATTTCCGAACCGGTTGGTACCTAATGTTAAAGCCTGACCAGGAAAATAAAAAACCTGGATTGGGGGCGCTGCAATCGACTGTCACCTTTAATGTTAGTGTTCCAAGTACAAAAATTAGTTCCAATGATTTTCCGCAACATGGCGAGGTTTTTTATTTTCCTGGTCAGGCTTTAAATAATTTATTTCAAAAAATAAAGTGACTTTTAAATCCAAATCAAACCTTATTAGTATAATATCTGGTGCACAGAATCAAATGAGACTAAAACCTTAAGTTTCTGTAATACAAGGTTGTACGGGGTAAACCGTTTTTCCCTTTTTAGTGGAGACCGTTAGCTTCACAATCCTGTTATTAACTGGTTAAATTAAAGGTTTATTGAGGCAACATTTTTTACTCACAAAAAAGGTAGAACGTATATTCAATTTATTGAACTAATTGTATTTCCATTAAATATTTAAGAGAGAGTGTGAAAAAAGTTCTTCCAATTAATGAACTACAAAATAAAGCGAACCGAAATCGCTGCTGAAATATAGTACCCAAGCAGTTCGCATTAGCGAGTTATCCAAATTGGGTTCGTTATTAGATTTACCTAACTAGAAAATTGGTATATTGCCTAAATTGCTATGCGCAAATACCTGTAACAAACTGGAAAACTCAAGTGGCGTGGGCTACATATTGCTCACAGATACAGAACAGAAAGCCGATAGGGCTAAAGAGTTCTCAATTGAAGTTGCAGCATGAGTAGGCCCCCGGCAAGATGGACCGAGCACCTGATGAATATGTCGGGAACCCGATAGATGAAATCAGAACAGGACCGGTCGTAGTAGCGTTCCTTCGGGGAGGCCTATACGACAGTGGATGTCTATTGGCTAAAATGATGATGAAATATAACATTAATATGCCGTGTAGTGCTTAGCTTAGAATAGCACCAACCCAGCGTCATAAGAGAAGGCTAATAAAATCCCTTAAAAATAAAGTATCGTCAATATCTCTGATTGCCAAATTACCGAGAGGAAATCCTACAGAGAAATAGCTTCATACTCGTATAAGCTCGAGGTGACTGGTACTCCCCTACATGCGCAGCTTAGACAATAGAACTAGGGACCAGCCTTGCGGTAGCATTTTCCCTCTGCCACGTTAAAAGATCAATTGATCATGTGCATTTGCATACAATTTTATACCTTATCACTAAACGAGAGTGCCTTTAATTGCGTAACAATAACTTCCAACTAGTCACGTTCCGGGTTCTCACTTTTTTTTAACAATCAAAATTAGAAACTAAAATAACGGAATAAAATTCAATGTTGCGGATCTCGTGCTACCTCGCCCCCCGCAAAAAATGCCAGAAAAGTTTGTTAGTAGAATTATACGCGTAACTAGTCCATAGTTATATTGTGTAAGGGTACGTCCACATCTGACGAACGGCTCGCGAGCTATGCATTCGCGGCGCGTTCGTTAGATGTGGACGCACCCTTAGATGCGCAGCGATGCTGCCGCTCTGCCGTGAACGAACGAACGGTATACCGGCCACCACCTTGTGAGCTGATATAAAATTTAATATAACATTTTGATATATTTATTAGCAAATTCGCAATACCTAATAACGCACATTCTGTAAACATTTTATCTGTCTCGCTAGCTACTACGGTTTAAAAGTTACAACCCTAAATAGTTGAAACAGTCAGACAGACAGACGGACTGACGGACCCCTTGGTTACGGAACCCTAAAAATAAAAGAAATTGTAACAAGGGAGATAATAAACCATATTGTAAAGAAAATCATAATATTGAAAGAAAGCACATTGTTATAAAAATGTGTACCGCAAAGAATAGAATAAAATTTCGAAGCATCCTTCCTGAGTGAGGCGGGCATGAAACAATTTTCTTTGTTAGGCTAATGTAGGTTTTTGTTGGACCAAGCGGCTAAACTACAATACAGGGCGTGTAGAAAAAATATTTAATGAAACTTTTAGAATACTAACAATAAGGTTTATCTATAATATTCCACCAAGAGAGGTATTGGAAACCATCACCAAAGTAAAGCAACACCCGGTTAAGTAAGGCCCGGTTGACAAGCTAAAGATACTATTTAGGTATTGAAGACTTTTCGCTAATTTTATTATGTTATTAATTGCATATTTTATAGTAAGTATAACCTAAGTTGACATTTATAGATATAGAATGAATTATTTTTTTATGATTTTGTAAATGTTAATTGATTATTACGAAGAAGACGCCGTTTTCTTTAATTTTGCAGTGCACTCTCAGTGATGATGTACTAAAATAGACTTTAAGACCTATGTAACTACCTCATGTAAAGCAATAAAGATTATGATTATAAGTTTAGACTTAAACTCTAGCGATAGACTTGCCCTTGCATAGAAGTAACATGTTCCACTTGAATGAGGTGTACGCACCTGATTGATGTTCCCCAGTTCACTTCGTCACTATGGCAATGACAGACCGCAATGTGTCATTTTGTGTTGTTTTGTGTGACATGTTGTTTGAACGAGCTTGTCTATCGCTAGAGTAATATGTCTATGATTATAAGTCTTTGTATGGGTTATCGGTTTAGAGATATAATAGATAGATAGATAACTCGTTTCTTTTATCGAAATAAAAGAGAAACAGTAACTGACAACGGTTGCAGGTAATATTATGGAGTCGTATATGGAGGACCGTGTAAAACCACAACAGAGAGTTCCAACGACCATCCAAACACACACACGATAGTAGGTTACGTTGTAGGTGAGTGTTGGTTAAGAGCCTTGATGCCTCGGAATGCAAACTAAATAGTCAATCAATCAATTATACTCTATTATAAAACATATTAGTAGACAGAGCAAAAGTACAGACAGGAAATATTATGTAACAATACCACAGTCTATCATATAGGTAACTAACAAACTCGGTTGGTGTAATGATTAACACGCTGGACTGCCAAGCCATCCGGGGTTCGAATCCCAGTTCGGGAATATACGGTTTCCATAATAAAAAGCTCAATCAGGGGGGTCCGGATTCGAGGACGGCATGCCATGCCTCAAACGGTAAAGGAAAACACCGTGAAGAAGCCTGCATACGCTAAAGAAGACATTCTGATGCGTTATGTGAAGTCTACCAGATTCAGATGCTTGGCATCTGTATAATTTATCTGCCCTCTTTTTTCTAATCTCCCACTCAAGACCTTAGGGAGAAGGGAGAGGCTGAAAATAAGCGCTGCGCGGGTTCATCCTCGTGACAGCACAGCTGAGCCTTGACCATTTGTCTCGTTTGTGTAGGTTATCCTACTTTTGTACTTACATTCTAAGAAATACTATTTAATTGAGACAATAAACTATATTTATTTTTTTATCATCTGCATAAGGTTTGCGTGGTAGACGCCCATGCACCATGCACGTATGTAGGCTGATGATGATGAATTATAATTGGATACATTATGTGAATTAAATTAGTAGTATTTTATGGATCGATCTGAAATAACGACATTTCATTTTCATTTCATTCATAAAAAATATAGTTTTAGTAAATCTTTCTAAACTCGTTAAAACAAATATCTTCGTAATTTAATACACCCCATATAAATTGTACCAGTCATATCATATAATTGAGCACTTTATGTAAAGTCCAGGATATGAATAATGAATCTTTAAAGAATACAATTTCGTAAAGTACCGTAGCCTTCGGAACGAGGTGGGCATGAAACAAGCTCTTTTGTTAGACTAATGCAAGTTATTATTGCGGCTGTTAATCTATAAGTCGAAGTCGTAGAGTTTTATATTTTGTGAAATGTCCAGATGTTTTTTTTCTTTGAAACGTTCATTCTTTCAATACTTTCGAGGGGTTACTTAAATTTTGGTGTAAATGATAAATGATAAAAATCCCATCCTTTGTCTGTCTCTATTATTGTAAAATTATGAGTAAAACAAAATGAAGAAATTTTCACTACAGTTTATGTAAAGTTATATCATCAAATCATCATCAGCCTATATACGTCCCACTGCAGGGCACAGGCCTACCCTCTAGGAGGGTGTTTGGGCGTTAGTCCACCACGCGTGCCCAAAGCAGATTGGTAGACTTCACATATGAATTAGAATTTCTTCTTCTGCATATGCAGGATTCCTCACGATGTTTTCCTTCACCGTTTGACAGCAGTCGGTAATATGTAAATAAGTTAGAAAAACTCATTGGTACGTGGCATGTTGTCCGTGCGGATTCAAACTCGGACCTCATGATTGAGAGTCCATACCTCTCCGCAACGCGCCACCGAGCTCTCAAATGAGAGTGAACCTCATATCATAAAATGAGAAGTGATAAATACCAACTTCTCCAGATTATTCTGTAGGGGAAAATTTTGGGAAGACGAATGCCTGGTAGAAGAAGGACGTCCTGGCTTAAAAACCTTTGTGAATGGTTCGATATGAACACCACCTCACTGTTCAGGGCTGCAGTCTCCAGGGTCCGAATAGCCCTAATGATAGCCAACCTCCGATAGGAGATGGCACCACAAGAAGAAGAAGATCATCAAAAATACTGTAAGAACATGTTGAAATAACAGTTTTTTAAATTGAATTATCTTTTTATAGAGACATTTATTCAATAAAATACAATGTGTATCTTCAACATATTAAGCGCATCGCATACAGAAGGAGTCGAGGCGGCGTCGAGTCGCGGGCGCGCCTTGGCGACCTTGACATACGGTCGGTAATGATGACGGCCCGACAGCACAGTCTGTAGTGAACCTGCCTGCTGTGCCGAGGGTCGCGGGTTTCGATCCCGTAAGGGACAAATATTTATATGATGAATATGAATATTTGTACCTACCCGAGTCATGGATGTTTGTATTTATATATTATGTATTCTTTATCGTTGTCTAGTTAAGAGTATCATAATACAAGTCCAGGCTAGATTCTGGATCTTTAAATGTAACTAGATAATTTGTGTCACAATGTCCAAGATATTTATTTATTTAATTGTATATCATACCAAAACGAGCTGTGCGCCGCTCGGATTCTTGGTATACAATTATCGACCGTATGTCAAGGTCGCCAAAGCGCACCCGCGTCTCGACGCGCCGCCTCGACTCCTTCTGTATGCGATGCGCTTAAGGCTTCGTCAAAGGTAAGCATATCACTTATATCCACAACTCGTTTCGGCAATAAATACATTCCGTATACCTGCAACAAGCTTCGTCAATAATTATTCCTAAAAAACATAAAAAAAATATGTTTTAATCATTATCGCCGCAACATCAGTCTGTAAAAAAGCAACGTGGTTTCCTGATTTCATTGTTTCGTTTATTGTATATGGCTGGTCGATTTTATGATGCTATCGGCAAAGTGTTATTATAGTTTTAATGGATATTATGGAAGTTTTTGATTCTAGCTAATCTCCTTCCAGTGGGCCTAACGTGCAACCCGCGACAAAACGTAAAAAAATAGATATACCTCTGTCTTTGTTACTTTACGCTTCGTTCAAAATAAAATAAATGGATTGGAAAGCGGGTTTTACTTGAAAAAGTAGGACACTTGGTCCATACAAAGTACTTGGTTTGTCACCTTGCTACGTATTTAAAGAATACAAGACATTTTGACAGATTTTAACGAATATCTGACAAACCACAGACACACAAAATAATATCTAGATCAAGTTTAAAATCATCATTGGCTTTAATTGGTTAATATCCAAAATACAATTCCCCTCTGAACGGAAAGCGTAAATATTCGTCCCGATGCCCTCAATGAAGTTGTCGCATTCCACCTCCGTCGAGGAGAAAAATAGTATACTAACCTCGGACAGTAAATAGGAAAGCCTCAGATGTTTTTACATGAGATCTGAGACCTTTCTTACTTTCCTGTCCTCGGTGTGTAATCTACTATAACTTCGTTTGTATGGAACGGTTATACCTCTTAAACACTTTCGAGAAAACGTGTAGTTCCGTTTTACCCCCTTACTATTCTATTTACTAATCAGACCTTTTATAAATAAATACTAAATGGTTTTACCTGTTAAAAGCTTTAACGTGACTTAAGTAACGTAAAAGCTCCATTAAAAGCTTTCTCCAGCTTAGAGTATCAATACCCTTTAAGGTTCAGTATCGCTAATAGTTAATTAAAGAAATCGCACGTGATTTCTATGTTGGATTCTGGATTAGTGCAAGCTTCTTACGTTCATCCCCTTTTGCTAACAGCTTTTTAAAAAGTCGTTTTTTTTTCTTGAAAGCTGTGGACATACGGATTTGAGGTATCTCAAATATAATTAATTTTTTATTTTTAGATGTTTGTTTGTACCAACAAAAAAAAAATTATATTCGTTTAAGGTGGCAAACACCTTACACCGTAAGTAAGTTTTTTTCCTGAGAATCTAGTAGGAATAATTGTTATACACATTTTGCTATTTATATCTTTATGTTGCATCAAAAAAAAGTTGTGTAAATTATCAATTTTCGTGCTGAATGTATATTTATTTCAATATCTGTGAATGCAAGTCAAAAGCTATTAAAAAGTTAAGGATTAGTCTCATAAGAACGTTTTGCTGCAAGGATAACACATGAACCACAGAAAACATATTATCATAGTATAAGAAAATTTGTCAAAACTAGTCAGAACAGAACAGCTAAAAAATCTTTTTATTTTTATTTATAATTAATGGACTTCTTGCTTGTGCGTTAGCACCGCATAAAAAATTTTTTAATTAATTAAAACACTTATATTATTTAATAACAATTTTCAGTCGTGAATGTCCATTGAAATTTAAAGCAAATTATCGTAATTATAATCAGTTTATCAATTTATCGGTCAACTTTAAACTAACGAAAATACAAACAAAATTAACAGTTAATTCCAATAAATAATTACAGTCACTAATTTAACATCAGAAGTCCACTAACTAACCAAAAGTAAACAATTTTGTTATAATTAATTATTTACCGCTACGCAGAATCGTAGCCTGCTACGGCGTAGCAATCGTAGCAAGCCAAACGCAATTTGAAACACTTTTCAGTATTATTGCAAATTTTTATTTGAAAGTAGCCCATATAAATGTCTCAAGATACGGTAAAGTCATAAAGAAACACGTACTCCTTGACAGGAGAGGAGCAGGCTTACGTATAATTTCACAGTGGGTACAATACATGCCTCGAAATAGTTCGTTTTCCTTCACCGGAAAGCCAGTGATAAATTCCAAAAAACTCTTTGGTACGAGTCGGTCTGGACGGGGATCGAACCATCGCCTCCTGCACGGCAGGCAAGGTTACTCGCCACTGGACCACCACGGCTTTATAAATATAGCATAAGCATAAGCATATGCTCACGACTATATTCCCCGAGGGGGTAGTCAGAGATATTCTGAAACCTCAGAAAATCCACGTTTCACCAGTAGTACCGAGACTCTGTCCAGTGTGATGGGGGGTGAGCCCGTCGCCACTTATAATGGACAGTGGTACAATACATGCCTCGAAATTGAAGCATACAGGTTTCCTCACGATGTTTTCCATCACCGAAAAGCCAGTGGTGTTACAAATCGTAGATAAATTCAGAAAAACTCATTGGTACGAGTCGGCCTGGACGGGGATCGAACCATCGCCTCCTGCACGGCAGGCAAGGTTACTCGCCACTGTACCACCACGGCTTTATAAATATAATAGGAATAAAATCAATTTGTTTCACTACATAACTACTCTCGCGTGACCACGTGGCTTCCACGTTATAAATTGTAAACTATTTTTACAACGCCCCTTAAAAATAAACTTTCGAAATTTTTTAAATTAACCTTTATGGCATTTGTTAATGTTTTATTACGTCGTTTCGTTAACAACTAGGAACATTTATTTCATATTTTCCTTTAAAGTTACTTTTATGACTGAAAGTTTATTTCAAAGTTTGTAATTGATTTATTAAATACTAGCTGTTGTCCGCGACATTATTTGCGTTATACGGGGTGTAACAAAACTCCCAGTAATATTAAAGGGGTGGTTTAGAAAATCAAAGTGAACAACTTTCACTATGAACTTAGTCGAAAAAAAAATCTTTTTCATACAATATTGCAATACATGTTATCGCACCTTTAAAGGCAAACCGTTACTAAACGAAATTTTTCAAGAATTGAGTTATCAATGCCATCTTTCTTATGATACCATAAACTACAAAATGAATTTGACACTTTCCGTTTTCGGAGAGAGATGGCGCTTTTTAGTGCGGTACTAAACTAAAAAAGAGTGAATAAAGATGAATGGCTAAATGCAAAACTGTGTCTAAACAAATTGTTACATGTCCGTTGAGGAATAATGACGGAAGTTTATAGGAATAGTGTGATTATTTGGATAAACACGCCTGCACATCACGTAAAGGGGATTTTGTCTACCCTTTTTAATTGGTAAAGTGTAACATTTTGTTTAGTCACAGTTTTCTTTTTACCAAATATGCAATTCACACCTATGGTTTTATCGGTAAAATGTTACATTTAGTATAACTACCCTTTACTTTTATGTATTGGGATATTTATGCAATTATATTTACCACTAAAGAGTAATGATTGGGTTAGTCACCGTTTTTCTTATCTAGAGAGATAATAATTTTTGGTTAGTTGCAGTTTGCCACTTACATTTTATTTAAGTAGGTACTATTTTTGTAATTAAATATTGACTTGATAATAAAATCGAATAGTTAATCTTAGTTTAATGGCATTGAGTATCACTTTTATACAAATCGAAAACGAAATAAATATAATTGTTATAGTAGGTAGGTACCTTATTTAGTTTTAGGTGCAGTGTAGGTATTTGAAAATAAAATTTATATTTTTAATAGGTTTTCATGGTAACAATTAAAAAAAACGTTGATTCAGATAATTTCATTTTATTGGTTCTTCACTTTCGTGGCTGCTATGGAAACAAAAAGTTTTTTAAGAGGATAGTTCTTGCAGCAAGCTCCGTACAAACGAAGTAAAGCCTGACCAGAAATATAAAAAACCTGGTTTGGGGGCGCTGCAATCGACTATAACCTTTAATGTCAGGATTCCTAGTACAAAAATTAGTTCCAATGAATTTCCGCAACATGGCGGGGTTTTTTATTTTTCTGGTCAGGCTTTACCCACGATTATATTTTTTTACTAACCAATCAAAGGTAGGTAACAAAATTTTTAAACACGATTTATATCTTAATCTCTATGCATGTGGTCAAATTTCCGTTAAAATATAAAGTTAGAACTTTATATTTTAAAGTTAGAACTTTATATTTTAGGATTTTAGGAGATTAGGATCTAAATCGTGTTTAAAAATTTTGTTACCTACCTTTGATTGGTTAGTAGGATAAATTTAAGATTTGTTGGTATGGAAATCTGGAATCTTTGAGCCACTGTAAGTTTGAAACTATACATTTTAACGAAAATCTCACACACACCACAGAGATTAGTTTCTAAATCGTATTCAAAACATGTAACTGACTTTTATTGGTTAGTATTGAAAATATAATCAAAATTCGTTTGTTTGGAGCGCGTTTCAAGGACTATCCTCGAATGAAATGTCTAAAGCCCCACAAAAATCGATCTGTGGGTGAGCTGAATCACATCCCCGATGCAGATTTAACTTTTTCGCTAAATCTAAGTAATCGAATCGCAACCACAAGCATCACTGTTACTTCGTGTTCTTTTTCTACGGATGGAGTAACTGTGGAAACTACCTAAGTCAGTAAGAAATAAAATCACCGAGCTCAAACAAAACAGGAAGATCTAACTCATCTAGCTCAGAATCGTCTTAATTTCATCATCATACAACTTCATAATTTCCATTGAGTAAGTCTTCCTCGGACTTTCCCCCGTTGAAGTAGATCACGACATAAGAATATAGACATAATATTGGCTACCTAGCAATCTTAACAATCCCAAATTAACAATGCAAAATAAATGTATGGATCTCTCTTTGATTTTTAATAAAACATGATTTCGAAAATGTTATTTAATTTATCTTTCCAGGTATAGTTAGAAGGAACGCTAACTATGTTATTTTCAATTTGATAGTAAAGTAATATCTTCGAATTATTCAGATTTTATGTAATTTTTTTGTATAATTACAAAATTTACACAGTGACTTCAAAGTTAATACTCATAATCGAAAAAAAAATTACCGGAAAAGTGTTACTATAAAAATTATAAACCTTAATTAATAATGTTCCAATTAAAAAAATAACTTTTCTGAATTATAATGTAATACAGTAAAGAAATATCTACACTATAACCTCAAAATACGGCTCAAAGAACAACGTACTTAAATTTTATGACGAAAAAGCCGCTCATATTTCTTTATATTTGCTCCTGTGTAAAATTTGATATTTTCGTTTAGTAACGGTTTGTTTTTAAAGGTGCGTGTCGAAATATATAGCGAAGCTGTTTTTTTTTTTATTATGATAATATTTCTGTATTGTTTAAACTTCTTAAAAAATCGTTTTTATTTAACGAGAAAACTACAGGCTTCTAGTTTTAATAATGAAAATAAATTTATGTAATTTAGTTAGAGGGCTACCAAACTGAACAACACGTTTTGTAATATAATATAAATAAATAAATATAAAATTACATATTATTTAAATTACATCGTTGTACACAATTATCATTGCTCTCTTAAAAGTAAAAAGATTCAATAAAAAAAAAAAATGTCTGAACAAGTTGAAAACAACAGAAATGATGTCTGTGGAGTTATAATTGTCAAAAGTTTTAAACAAAAAAGAACTCAAGAAGTTAATTGAATGCTGAAAAACTTTTACCATAAATGAATTATTACGAATTTCTTCAGTCTTTTGAAAAATGATAAATATTTGTCGATAATTCAAGGAGAAAAGGGTCATAATTACATTTACAACTATTTTATGAAGTACAAGACGAAGACTTAAAATACTCGTAACTTTTGATCGAATAAACCGATTACGATTTAATAAAGCCTAAATGTTTATGTGGTGGTAAAGGTACATTACAGCACATCGCACGTCGCCGCGGCGTTTGACTTACGAAAATCCACTGCTGAGTTGCAGTTACCGTAACGCATCTTGTGGTTTATATAAGGCTTAAGGCCAGGTTATCCAAGTGCAAGCGTCTCTTTCTTGCAAGCATAAGTTTGTAATTAGGCATCCCGCTCCAATTGAAAGCAATATCGCAAAAAAACGTGTTTTTCATCAATATCTTTGCTCATGGGTGTTTCTAAGCTCAAAATTATACGGAGTTCACTATAAATATTTAATGTATTTAGTTAAGTACAAGAATAAAAAGTTAAATATCAGCAGTTTAATCATAGTATCGAAAAAACGTAACAAAAAGGGGTAACTTTGGGATTTTTTTCTATCTATTAAACTTAATTTAATCGTGTAATTGAGAACGGTCGCCTATCAGCCAGATACTTAAATAAGACATAATTGGTTTTTAGACTTTCAAAACACAGTTTAAAACACTTTCGTTCGTGTTCAAAAAACGGCCTCGACCGGATAACATCGTCTTGACACAAAGCTAAAAATACGAAAGTGCAATGATGCGATTACCCCAACGTATCTTGTGGCTTGAGTATCCCTTGATTCGCACGTGGAAAACAGCCCGTATATTCCAGTATATTCCAAGCCAAGCGTTAAACTAAAGACAAGAGTTACGCAAGCATGCTAATGCCACTTTGTTTACAAAAAAATCTTTCCTCAATTTTCGTGGCAGCAGTGTAACGAACCGTCAAGAAATAAAACCCGAGTCAGATTAAATTGTGTCTTTCGTAAGTCTCCGCCGTTTCTGCAATCCCTTAGATCCTTTTGCTAATGATTTTGACATCTCTGCTGTTTTCGTTATTTATTGTTTAATGGTTTATTTTTAAACTGGCTTTTACGGTGAAGCGTGCGAAATGAACGGTGTTGTTGTTATTTATATCCAAAATATTAACATCTGTTGCTGATGATCCAAACTATGTGCCACGTAACAATTATGAGTAATGCCCGCTTGTAATGGACACAATCAACACTAATATGTTGTATTAGAAATAATAGATAGTAATCGAAGCGCTCGTTGGCGTAGTGGAGCTTCGGTATTGGAAACGATCACCGAAGTTAAGCAACGTCAGGTCCGGTCAGTCTTTGGATGGGTGACCGATTAGTGGTATTTCATCTCGAGCGTTTCCGTGCTTCAGAAGGCACGTTAAGCAGTAGGTCTCGGATAGTTTCGTCAGATGGCGTTGTAACTCTTCGTTAAGCCAGGTCAGGGGCCTAATGAGGCGGCTTGAAAATTCTCTGACAGCAAGTTGACCACTACCTTGCCTCCACCAACACGCACTGGGCCCGCGTGGTGGAGTATGGCCCAATCCCTCTCACCCTTATTCGTGAGCGGAGGCCTTTGCCCTGCAGTGGGATTAAATAGGCTATAACTTACTTACTTTTTTTACTTTTTAGATAGTAATCATTATACTACTTATCATTACTTATCGTTTGTGACTATGTGTTTTGAAAACAACGTTTAAACATCTTAACAATAACGTTTATTGTTATATGGCGAAGACCAAAACAGTGTGGTGTAAAAATGTACTTATTAACTGACTTTCCTTTCTTTTTATACTCGATGTTTTTTTTTACCTTTTATAAATTTTCAAGAATGGTTCGGACATCAAACTGAAAAATTATTTACTATGGAAGCAAACCAGGAATTGCAAAAAAAGAATAATTGCTGTTTCATTCTAATAAACTGCAATGATGCCTATCTAGGTAAAAATCATACATAATAATTATTTTTTCAAATCAAGGCAAATACCCTATTAAATTCGTACTGGAACTTAAGACTATATTAGGATTCCCGAGATTCTGGCTGGCCACATTTGGGGTCCATTATATATTATGTGTACTGACTTCATCTTTTTGTTAATAAAGATATTTCTATTATCTTCTACTTTCCTGCCGTAACCTTTCCTGCCGTGCAGGAGGCGATGGTTCGATCCCCGTCCAAGCCGACTCGTAGCAATGAGTTTTTCGGAATTTATGTACGATTTGTAACACCACTGGCTTTTCGGTGAAGGAAAACATGGTGAGGAAACCTGCATGCTTCAATTTCGAGGCGTGTATTGTACCCACTGTCCATCATAAGTGGCGACGGGCTCACCCCCCGTCACACTGGACAGAGTTTCGGTACTACTGGTGAAACGTGGATGTTCTGAGGTTTCAGAATATCTCTGACTACCCCCTCGGGGAATATAGTCGTGAGCATATGCTTATGCATATGCTTCTTCTTCTATCTTGCTTTGTCCCGTTACACGGGGTCGGCTTTCCAAATCATGCGATTCAGGCCTTTGGTAGACATTGTTCGTGGAGTCCTAACGATTTCATGTCTCTCTGGACATTCGTCAACCAGGGCCCCGTTTTATAAACGCGACAAGTGACAATTGACAATGACAATTCAGAGTACATTGCTGAGAATGCTAGATGAAAGTTACCTACTGCAAGTTTAGCGTCATTAGTAACCAGCAATGTAGTCTGAATTGTCATTGTCAATTGTTACTTGTCACGTTTATTAATAAATAGGGCTCGGGTGGTTCGAGGTCTCCTCGTATAAAGGAAGAGAACAGGAGGAGGACCAATATATTGTAAGATATTTGAGTTATGAATTATTTAAAATGTTTATTACGCTGTAGAAAGAACATACTAATAAATTAAATGGTTGTAAAGCTTGGTTGCCAAATTATGATACTAACAGGCTGAAGTTACCTATCAAAATAATTTGATTTTTGTGAATCAACCACCGCATCGTCAGATGTTATAGCTATAGAGAAGATGCGACTAGAAACTCTACAAAAATACTTCTTACTTTATACAATACTAGTGTTTTCCCGCGACTTCGTCCGCACAAATTATATACCAGATTTTAAGTCAGATCATAAGCTATCAAACAAAAAAAATTCATCAAAATCGGTTCAGTAGTTTTTGCGTGATGCGCGAACAAACAAACAAACAAACAAACAAACACACAAACAAACAGACAAACAGACAGACAACATTTCTAAAAAGGTTGATTTCGAGTCAGGGATACCTAAAAACCATATCGTAATATTTTTTTTGTAAATATCTTCAATGTACAGACACACCTCAGTTACAGTTTTATAATAGTTTAGATTTTTTTTCATAAGTTATAAAATAACTTAGTAGGTACTAACAATAAAATATAATGAATCGTGAATTATTGTTCCTCATAAAGTTTATCTAATGAAAAAAGGGGGAGGAGTAATATTTTTAATTAATGTGGTAGCAGATAGAAATAAGAGATGATTTTTTTTTCTTATAAAGGCTCGCCTCTTTTCATAATAATATGAAAAAGTTTAAAGAGTTTCCGTCGGAGCATTCAAATTGCTTTTATCACCATTTTTTCTATAAATTATTTTCCATTTTAAATAAGTAAACTTAGAATCTTAAACAGAACTGTAAAATTTCACCGGGAGAAAAGCCTCGATCTCATCAACGTACAACATTAGTTTTGCATACCGAAACAGTTTTGGCTCAGATATGTAAATTATATGTAAATATGAATTAAAACTCAACAGTTAAAATTTAATTCGATCGAGTAGTTAGCAATTTAGCTTAGTTAATTTTACATAGATAATACATTCATTTTTGTGCAAAGGGTGTAACAAAACACCCTTGTATTATTTTAAGGAATGGTATAGTCCGTTTAGACCATCAAACTGAACAACTTTCAATGGGTCGAAAAATGAGAAAAATTTTCGGACCTTCCCTTACAAAAGTGCGGATCGGCCGATCGATTTTCTATGGGAGGTCCAACAATTTTTTTCGTTTTCCGACCCATGTTCCTTAGGGAACGTTGTTCAGATTCACGGTCTGAATGCACCCTTAAAGTTTCGTTACTAATTAAAAATTTGTGGTGTATACTACTAAATACATCTATTCTCAACCTTTGTTACACCCTGTATTATTAAAATACATCTCAACCTTATTTTGTTACTACCGCTAGTCTTAAGAGAAATGTAAACTTTGTTCGAAATAAATTATTTAATTTGAATCTCTTGAAAAATTGTAAAGATTCAAAGGCAAGGCAAACTACGCAAGTTTTCACTCGTACGCATAGACAGACATATTACTCTAGCGATAGACAAGCTCGTTCAAACAAACAACATGTCACACAAAACAACACAAAAAACACATTGCGGTCTGTCATTGCCATAGTGACGAAGTGAACTCGGGAACATCAATCAGGTGCACCTCATTCAAGTGGAATATTTTGCTTCTATGGAAGGCCAAGTCTATCGCTAGAGTTTAAGTCTATGCTCGTACGTAACTACTTCGCCGAAGAGACCACTGCTCTTAATGATGCTTCATAGCCGTGTTCGATAACAAAGTCTAATTATGGCTGTTTATTTTGAGAGATTGGCTGGCTGGCTTTTCGGTGATGGAAAACATCGTGAGGCAACCTGCATGCTTCAATTTCGAGGCATCTACTCTCCATTACAAGTGGCGACGGGTTCACTACCTGACACTCGGACAGAGTTTCGTTGCTAGTGAAACGTGGATGTTCGAAGGGAATATCTCTGACTACCCTCCCGGGGAATATAGTCGTGAGCATATGCTTATGCTTATTTTGAGAGATTCGTTGATGTGTTCTAGGGTGGCTGATGTAGCCTATCTTGACTTTAAAAGCATTATTATAATATCTTGGACATTGCCACACAAATTATCTAGTAACATTTAAAGTACCAGAATCTAGCCTGGACTTGTATTATGATGACTAGATAACGATATAGAATACAAATATACAAACATCCATGATTCCGGTACAAATATTCACATTTACCAAACAAATATTTGTCCCTTACGGGGTTCGAACCCGCGACCCTCGCACAGCAGGCAAGTTCACTACCGACTATGCTATCGGGCCATCTTTAGCTATAAAGTGCATTTAAAATGCGTTACAATTTAAAGGGGTTCTTCAGACCATCAAATGTTACTATAGGACCAACTTCGCAAAGAAATATTCTGCGGTTTCATAAAATTTGGTATAGTTAGTTATTGACAACCGTGGTGGTCCAGTGGAAAGTGACCTTGCCTGCCGAGTCGATGGTTCGATCCCCGTCCGGGCCGACTAGTACAAACAAATGAGTTTTTCGGAATTTATGTATATATTATGTTTTGTAAACCACCGGTTTTTTGATAAAGGAAAACATCTTGAGGAAACCTGTGTGCTTTAATTTCAAGCCATGTTTTGTACCCACTGTCCATTATAATTGGGGACAGGTTCATTCCCCGTCACACTGTACAGAGTTTTGGGACTACTAGTGAAACGTGGATATTCTAAGGTTTCAGAATATCTCTGACTACCCCCTTGGGGAAAGTGGTCTTGAGCACATGCTATGCTTATGCTATGCTATTGAAATTTTATACGGATCAGCAGATTTTTTCGCAATTTCGACTTTGGTACCATAGAGAAAGTTGTTCAGTTATGAAGCATTCTGTTCGACATCTAACGTATTTAATTTTACACCCCGTAAATTAATTGAAACTGCCCTTAATAAGACTATGATAATGGTATATATCCAATAATAAGTTATGTATGACATAATCTGGCATTTAAAAAAATTACATACCATTTCATAAAGGTACTTTTGTGACAGGTAGAACTAAACTAAACACGCAAAATTAAAAAAAGCATTTGATACACTTACCTGGCCTATTCCCTGAAGCTGGAATCACGACAGATAATACCGTATCATTAAACTACTTAATAATTTTGTCTAAAAAGCGAACACGATTTCTTTGCAAAACTACATTGTATGACTTACAAACCTATCGTTACAACAACAATTACAAAACCACTATGAAATTTACTAGTTCATAATTTTTCCCGAGCACGTTTACGTAAAATTCTCTCACGAGGGACGACGTCAGACCCTTGGATGGAACGCGACTGCTCAGCTCAGAGACCGGCTATCGACTGACATCTCCCGCTGTCAACACGGCCCTACTGCCAAGCTGCAGTGCCCAATACGCATGCGTGGTGCAACTAACTTCTCTCAAAGCATCCTGCTATCAACCACTTTTCTCCCCCGTTCTTAAACGACCGACTTTGACGTTTAACGCGTTATAATAAGTACTGCTACAGAGGAAGGGTTAAATTGGTGGCTTGGAGAAGCTTGCAGATTTTGGCGCGGGAAATGAGTTCGAGTTGCTGTTGGAAATTTTACTCAAAGTCTAGCAAGTTTAGATAAGAATTAGAATGTAGAGATAAAAGAGACATGAATTGATGCATTTCAAGTTTCTTATCGTAAATTGAAAGGACTTTTCTAGCTGTTTTTTTAAATAATTTAAAAGAAAACATACAATGGCATCTGGAAATGAATGAAGACATAAATGTGAATAGCATCGATCCAAATGAGTGTCTTAACAGACGACATACATCACCAAGCATCATCACTATTTTTTATTTTACATTAAAGATATTTACAAAATGTTTGCTATTATACAACAGTAACATAAGTGTGTCATGTGCATTGAAGATATACAGGGTTACTGGTAATTCGATGCATTCCTTTAAGGACGTGATAGTAGAGGTATAGTAAGCTATAAAGCAATTAGGGAGTCGGCGGGTAGCGACAGGTCTATAATTGCATGCTAAATTTGATATTCGACGAAATCATGAAGAATGTTTTGCGTCAAAAAGTAATTAGGCTACATTATCAGCCTAACATCGTCCAATCCTGATCATAGGCATCTCCCAAGCCGCACCACAAAACTTTATCTTCGGCCTTCCTCTTCCAGTCGGTTCCCGGTACCGTCTTTAGGTCGTCGGTCCAGCGGGCCACAGGGCGTCCTACACTACGCCTGCCAGTGCGTGGTCTCTACTCTAGAACTCTGTCGGTTGTCAGTTCTTCGGCAGATATTATCAGCCCATTGCAATTTCAGCTTGCTAATTTTCTGAGCTATGTACTACTGCTACACCCACACTGCTACTTTAGTTCTGTGACCTTTCTCCTTATTCCTGATGTTATTGTGCTTAAACATGTTTAAATATGATACTGTCACCTTTATTAGTTTGAACAGCGTGAGAGACAGAATGCTCACTAAATACGTTAAATTTACAAGGCAGACTTACACTCAGTTGCAGAAACGCTCATTAAAGTTAATCCTCTCTTAAATCTCTTGGAAGTTTTTACTACGTGTATACGTGTGTATAAGTGATAGCAAAAGATTATCTAAACTAAAACTGATATTTATTATTTTTAACTGGAACCTAGACTACGGTCTACTCAATTTAAAATATGACCCATTGACAGGTCAATTATTGGTAAACAAAATCAACATGTATACCATAATTGACCTGTCAACAATTGAATTTCCAACAATGAAAGCATTCAATTCTACACTCTATTGTATGACAATAAGTAAGAAATATGAAAAAATTATTTTCATAACATTCTTTGAACTTAACATCAAATTATCTGCATCGTTATACCTAAGACGTAGATTCCTTTATTTGTGCGCTCTTTTGAAGAAGCATGGAAGCTCGACTTTGAAGTTTAATCGACGGCTTATGAATGGAAATATTAATTCAAAGGTTGACTGGTTGAGGTATGCATTATTATTTTGCTGTTTCTATTTTTATTTTACAAATTAGGCGCTGTTTTAGTAATGAAAAATCGACTTAGTATGATGAATATAATATGAGAATTTATGTTTGTAACGTCGCATGCACAAGCTACACATTTTATAATAAGACGGCTACATTAAAAAA
This sequence comes from Agonopterix heracliana, assembly GCA_963693445.1. Lineage (NCBI taxonomy): Eukaryota > Metazoa > Arthropoda > Insecta > Lepidoptera > Depressariidae > Agonopterix > Agonopterix heracliana. The sequence goes on along the minus strand of OY856312.1, from coordinate 2,804,357 downwards.
TAAATCTTTACCATCATATCTTCATCATGATACTTTAGGTTTAGTTGTTATAATTGTAGCACGGTGACCACTCTGAAAGTACGTGTTGTACGTACGTAATTTAATGAATTCATTTGAATCGCCATGTCAGGAGAGCGTAAATTATACGGTCGGTCGGTCGTCAACGAGCCGAACTTCGATTCGGCCACCCCAAATAGCAGTGGAAGCTGACCCACGTGAGCTTCAAGTCAGCTACTGGCGAGAGGGTGAGCAGGTGTTACACCTTAAACTGACTCCTCTGTCTCAGCGACCCAAAGTGGGTCTTCGAAATGAGAGAGCGCCCAGCGCTTTTCTCGATCCTGCTCGCCCTCTCGCCAGTAGCTGACTTGAAGCTCATGTAGGTCAGCTTCCACTATTTGGGGTGGCCGAATCGAAGTTCGGCTAGTTCACGACCGACCGACCGTATAATTTATTACCGTATATTCAAATTAATTCATTAAATTACGTACGTACAACACGTACATTCAATAAATATCATAGTACTCTCTTTCAGAGTGGTCACCATGCTACAATTATAACAACTAAACCTAAAGTATCCTTTTCAAAGTGTAAATTCTAGCCAAGCTCAGTTGAAGCATATCGATTAATTCGGTACTTCCTCGTGGACCCACTACTATGTTCCAAAAAATAACAATTCGTTATCTGACTTTAAAGGACAAACCTTAACGGAATTTAATTTTTAATATAACTATATTTTGAATATTAAACTAATAAAACAAATAAAATAGATAATAAATAAAAAAAATTAAATTTTTTTTTTAAATTTATGAGCTTCTAGATTTCACTTGTGATATTTACATAAGCAAGCTCAAGACTTTATTCTCCGATGGGTTAGTCAGATATACTTCTATATATCCACATTATACCAACAGTGTCCAAACTCATTCCTATCTGTGATATTTATCCGCTTTATTTTCGACATTCTCAGGAATGACATTGTTACTCAATTTCTAGATTTGTGTCGAATCAATACATTTCTAAATAGAGCCACAATTAGGATCGGGAGCAATCAATCAATTATAATATTCAATCAATAATTTACTTGATTTACTTGTGGTCTATTCAAGATCGTTCTAGGTCGATAGATTCAGGATTATTCCGTGCTTCGGATGGCACGTTAAGCTGTTGGTCCCGGCTACTATCTCTGGTAGTAGTAGTCGTTACATAAAAACCACGTCAGAGGCCGTAAGGCGGTTTGAATAAACTCTGACACCAGGACTTGTAGCCCACTCGATAAGAAGAAGATGCAGGATTTGATATATGATGTGCTCTCCTGCAAAATGTAAAAGTGAGTTACAATGGTATTCTTATAGAATGCCATTTTACCGCTCCCAGGTTTTGATGCAAAAATTTAAACAAGTTCAAAGTAGCGCTTTCCCTATCCTTGCCTTATCTACCTATCAGGTAAGATCTGTATCTAACACTACATACATAGATAGTTACATTAAAAATGAATGTAGGTATATACATTCAGAGCTACAATTTATGAGGTGTTGCGATGATAACTTAGGGGGGAAAAGATGGGGTAGTAATAGTCAATTCAAGCAACCTGTTTGTTGCAGGTGCTTTCTCTAGTTGCAACAGTTTGTGTAATATCTAAATCTTAATTCTTAACTATTAATTAGTATCATGTAATATCTTTGATCAAAACATTATTACGATGATTGTTATCTAAACTATTATAAAACTGTAACTGAAGTGTGTCTGTACATTGAAGATATTTACAAAAAAAAGATTACGATATGGTTTTTAGGTATCCTTGACTCGAAATCAACCTTTAATAGAAATGTTGTCTGTCTGTTTGACTGTTTGTTTATTTGTTCGCGCATCACGCAAAAACTACTGAACCGATATTGATAAAACTTTTTTTTGATAGCTTATGATCTGACTTAAAATCTGGTATATAATTTGTGCGGACGAAGTCGCGGGTTAGCTCTAGTATTTAATAACTACGAGAAATGTTTCATATTATATTATTTAATGAATACACGAAATAAACGTTATTTACACAAAATACGTTACACGACAGGAGATAAAAATGATAAAGCGGTGTCGAAATAAAGTTAGTTGTAATGTTGTAGTCTGATCTGACTTAAAATCTGGATTTTAAGTCAGATCAGCTATCAAACAAAAAAGTTTCATCAAAATCCGTTCCGTAGTTTTTGCGTGTTGCTCCCACAAACAAACACATACACGGGGACACCTAAAAACCATATCGTACCACATAACCATAATCTTTTTTTGTAAATAATTCTTCAATGTACAGACACACTTCTGCTACAGTTTTTTCTCCCCTCCGGACGGAAAGCGTCAATTTTCGTCCCACTGGGCTAAACGAAGTTGCCGCTTCCCACCTCCGTCGAGGAGAATAATAGTATACTAACCTCGGGCAGTAAATAAGAGAGCCTCAGATCACATGTTTGTTGACCTCAGCTTCACCGCGGTCAACAATTACATAAGATCTGCGACCTTTCTTACTTTCTTGCCCTCGGTGTGTAGGTAATCTACTATTATAATAGTTTAGATTAGATACAACTAGGCTGTAAAAAGAAAGTGTCTATTCATATCTTAAATGATTTTACCAGCCTTGAAATAGGATCTGGGTAATATGAAGAAGCCCAACTAAATTCTACCCTATATGAGATACGTCAACATTTTCTTTGATAATTTTATCAGAAACCTAGACCTATTCAAGGTCAAAACGGATTTGGTGTCTCAAGGACTTGCTTACTTGTTGCCCAATGATACAAATAAGATACCTACCCTATGTCTAGTGTTTTTACTATTTAACCCTTTTAAATAAAAATTATAATATATGTAATTTACCTATGCCTTTATTTTTGTAAAATAGTTACATATTTTAGGGGGTGCTTCAGACTATCTTAAAAATAAATAATAATATTCATTACACAAAATAACTGTTTCATGCATTTGTTCGAGTAGCTATTGTAGTTTTTTTATGATTTCTGTGCAAAAAAAATGGTTCTACAACTTTATGGATTTCTGCACCGTACACAGTATGTTTTTTGACCTGAAAAGCGGTCATGGTCGTTTTATTCGTGTAATCGTTAGTGTTAATCATTTTGAAACTGAGAGTAGACCTCCCGTGCGTCAAGTCTTCTTAATTATTCTTAATATTGAGTTATAATTTTTTTTTTTTTTTTCAAAATATCGCTATAACTTCCAAATAATCCGGTTTTCTTCTTTTTTCTCAATTTAGTATAATAAAACATTAAACGAGGTATTTTATACACATTACAAAAGTTCTCGAACATTTATGTTAATGACGAAATTATACATTTTATAGTTTCTCGTTTTTTATTTTTTATTTCTTTATATTCAGTTATTGGGGTTCAATTTTTACTTTTCAATATTAAGAGCCATACTATTGATGTATACAAAAAAAATCAGATCTAAATCTGGTAGGATATAGGAGTTATTAACTTCTAATGTTTTTTTCTTATAATTTTAGAACTTTTAGAAGAATTTGTTAATAACTCCTATATCCTACGAGATTTAGATCTGATTTTTTTATTAGACATCAATAGTATGGCTCTTAATATTGAAAAGTAAAAATGGAACCCCAATAACTGACTATATAGAAATAAAAAATAAAAAACGAAAAACAATAAAATGTATAATTTCGTCATTAACATAAATGTTCGAGAACGTTTGTAATGTGTATAAAATACCTCGTTTATTGTTTTATTATACTAAATTGAGAAAAAAGAAAAAAACCGGATTATTTGGAAGTTATAGCGATATTTTGAAAAAAAAAATTAAAAAATCACAACTCAATATTAAGAAGAATTAAGAAGACTTGACGCACGGGAGGTCTACTCTCAGTTTCAAAATGATTAACACTAACGATTACACGAATAAAACGACCATGACCGCTTTTCAGGTCAAAAAACATACTGTGCCGTAGTCAAAGATGATTCTGGCTCCAGACCTTCAGACTTGACTAGTTTAGGAGCCAGTACCGCAATTGTCAGTTTCCAACTTGTAAAACTTCAATAAAGATTTTTTTTTTGTTTTTTACTTTTTTTATGTTCAGTTTACAGTTTGTACCTAGCAGCTAATTGGTTTATTTGCATCGGACTTTGTACGTCATTTACGCTATTGAGATAAAATATCCAGAGCTCTGTCACCGTACTCAATGAACGGTACACCCCAAGATTTTGTTTGGTCTTACGACGCGAAACATATAAATCTATGGGTACACCCCTTGTGGTCAGACTCGACTATAGTATATTTATCACATTTCTTCTCTACAGCGACAACATTTCCTGACGGGTAGCTTAAAAAAATTTCATTTAATTAGTGGGATGCAAGCTCCTATATTAAATGAATTATGTTGACTTTGATGTAAGGATTCAGACTGAAATAAAGTTACCTAGTACAAGGTAAAATGACTCAAAATGCCTACAACATGTATCTTCCATAGATCATACACGATGATGTGCAGAATTAGGGTGTTACAGGAGGGGAGTGAGCGGGTACAAAATATTGGACAGTGTAGTAAATAATTCATTTAGGGTGCCACCCCTATTTTTTGCTCGAGCGCACTTGCTAGCAGAAATAACTGGATGTGTTTAATTTTAATTCAATTTATTTTGTTTATTGAGGTACTTTAATAGCGAAATGCACGCTAAATTCGGAAGTCATGAATATATTACATTAAAAACACCCCCACCCCATTAATTTGGTCAAGTTGTTTGCCGGGTAGTGCAGTATCGCCACGAAAGTCTACGATGAAATGGCAGAAGCAGAACGGATTGGAGCGGGTTTCTCTTTCCCCGCATCTTGCCTCTCAGCTACCTACGGTACGGTACAGCCCTTGACACTACATTCATTTAAGGTATTTATTTATTGATGACTTGGATTATAGTCAAAATGTGGGTATTCTAAAGCCTGACCAGGAATATAAAAAACCTGGGTTTGGGGCGCTGCAATCGACTATAACCTTTAATGTCAGTGTTCCACGTACAAAAATTAGTTCCAATTATTTTCCGCAACATGGCGAGGTTTTTTATTTTTCTGGTCGGGCTTTAAATATGTTCCTTTGTCGCCGTCCTCAGGGAATATATTAGAATAGTTAGAATAGTAGAATAGTTCCCTCATTTGCCTTATAACCAAAGAATGAAATGCGTTGATTAAATAAAAGTTATTTCCATTACGTGTAAAAATGCTGTTCAACTTAGCATTTCACGAGATACTCCTCTTAACCTGCGTCCACACACAATTTTCCAAGAAATTTTTACAGCGCAGCAAACTTTGTAATTACTAGGGACCCATCATGTCACATAGTGTGGACATCTCTCCAATCATTTAGATCGACCTAAATGATTTTTAGCCTTTCTTTTAGCGTCCACTCTAGCGTCCATAGCATGCTGTGAAACCATGTTACGGTGCTACGGGCACGTGAAATGATTCACGCATGGACGTAGCTTATAGTGTGATCACGGGCAACAGACGTTTGACGGGGTCATTACTGCAAAAGCTGCCTACTAGTGTCAAGTGTTGAAGATATGTTTATTAGATATTGTACGGTAATAGGATATGGCGATCTCTAAGCCCCGTTTTTAAACAAAAACACACACTCGAAACCGCCATAAAATAGCGGAGCCACGTGGCCAATTAAATCGCAAGCAAGCCGAACGCCCCCGACGAACGCCGACTCGGGACCCCCTTAGCCACGCAACCCAAGATTTTTCTGTTTCCTGAATAACGAAAGTACCAATGTCAAACAGATTAGCTAGGATAATAATACCTACCTAAAGAGTGTTACGGTAAACAGATGCATTTCTTTAAGGGGTAATCGTACCCATGATACTGGACAATTTTCCCTAAGAAAACTATAAGACTCTCAAAAATCATGCTTCAGGAGCGCGATTTTTGAAAGTCAAATCAGCTGTAGAAAGATGCATATCTTTTTTTGAGAGTTACGCGGTTATTAATTAAGCTAAAGTTAATCATTATTTATTTATTTATTTACACTAAAAATACAAATACATTATCTTTACAGGTTTTCACCCAAATTGATAACATAATAACTTATTAATTAACTTGCCTTACTTATAACGGGTCATCCCGTGATCATGGCAGTTGTAACACTGCCGAAATATCGGGAACTCCAAAATAAATAAAAACGCGGTAAGAACCCGTTATAATGTTTAATTTTAGCTTAATTCATATCTTTAAAGTAATTTTGACATTTTCAACTGCTGTGCTCACCGAATGAGATTCAAAAATCGCTCTCCAGCTCTGGGAAAACGAAGATTACCGAACGGCCATATTTTCCTGGTCGTACTGTACGCTCCTGTCTATTAGATGTAAAGATTGAAACTTATATTATATCTAGGTACTATTGTATTTTTCTCCCCTCCGGACGAAAAGCGCCAAATTCCGTCCCACTGTGCTAAACGAAGTTGCCGCTTTCCACCTCGGTCGAGGAGAAAAATAGTATACTAACCTCGGGCAGTAAATAAGCCTCAGATCACATTTTTGTTGAGATTACATGAGATCTGAGACCTTTCTTACTTTCCTGCCCTCGATGTGTAATCTCTACTATTTTTTCACGTTATTGAATTCTTCAAACAAATTCAACATTTAAACACAATTAAAACCCGTCTGCAATTTGAAACAACTAAATTATTCAACTTAAACAGGATTTATAAGGACATTTCGTATAAAACGGCTTATAAAATATTAAAGGAACGGTAGGCCATATCTTAACGTTACGCTCAAAACGCGCCCTACGGGACCAAACGGGAACTATTCATATGCATTTCATTTTAAATAATAAATCCTGATATATGGACGGACTGGGGGAGAGGGGAGATTAAATTGTCCCTATAAATGTGGAGGAAACGCACCGGAAGAAGGGATTTTTTTATTTGCATCTGGTTATTTTTATTTGAGTTTTAGGGAGACAGTGGTCTGGGCAGCGGCCCAACAATGGGGCAAAGAGGTTAAAAATAAAAAAAATACATTGTTAAGCGACGTAGGTCGCGGTTTTTCACGTGATGAACCCGTATTCTTAGTTGTTTTCTTGACATTTACTCACTCGAGTGGAGGACGTTTTTGACATAACTTGTTTGACAAGAATGTCAAAAACGTCCTCGACTCGAGAGAGGAAGCTTCAAGAAAACAACTAAGAATACGGGTGTTAAGCCTTTGAACTTTATTGCTCAATTTGCTCATGACTTCATGACAATTATAATGCAGGCCCTACATTCTCGCCGAGAACAGCCGCGAGAACGAGTGTGGATGCCCTTCATTGTTCTAGTGGCGTCGTGAGGCCTAGTAATTTTCCTTGAAAGTTCTTGCCAAGACGTTATCGCGAGAGTGTAGTGCCACTTTTGAATGTTGATGTACTTTTGATTAATCGAGTACCTACGCCTGCCATAACAAAAACACGGTAAACTATTTACCAACACTTGATTTTCCACTTTTCCGTTATCGGAAACAAATTCCCGAAGCTAAAGTTTTTTTAGATGTCCATAGGTAAGTAAGGTTAACCGATCCGTGGGAAATAACGTTTTGTATTGTGGAAAAGTTCGTTTCCCGAGCTACGTATATCAGCCTTTTATTTTATTTTCTTTGAATAGGTAGCATAAAGTCATACCGTCATCCCCTGCGGGAATTCGCGGGAATTATTCATATGCATTTTCATTTTAATAATAAATTCTGATCTATGAACAGTGTATTCGTAAAAGGGAGTAAAGTATTTCAGAATATAGTAAGAGATGACATAATAAATCTTATAAAGGAAGCAATAGTTTGTAGTGTGTGTAGCCTACACACATACATAGTCTTATGTTAGATATAAGTCATTATCTTTGTACTCTGAAGCCCGATACGACCAAACGCGAGGAAATTTTATTCTTAGATTAAGTCACCGGTTACTTAAGAGTAAACTGATTTTGCGTTTTAACAACCCTAATCTATGAATAAATTTTACACGGCCAATTTTGACGGTGTTAAACTTATACCGAGACTAAGGAAATGTCAATGTCACGAAACTAAAAAAAATGTATAAAAAGAAACCTAACAAATTAAAACTGTATAGATACAAATTGCAATAAGTATGGATACAACGACCTCTTTCTTTAGGTGGATTATACATTCGTTCTTTTAGTATGGGTTTAGTGTGGTAGAAGACAAGTGAAGATAATTTCGGAATAAACGCTAAGACTAAAATTGTTCGTGTATAGTTACTCTTCTTTAAATCTAAGTTTGGTTGAATCCAGCCTAAGGAGCATTACACGTCCAAACATCAAACTTATCTTTCATTTATCGAGACCTTAACGCATAACACCGCAAGTTTAAGAGAATATTATTCCGAGAACGAAAATGCGCGCTGCATACAAACGTACTATGGTGATATTTTCAATACTAACCAATTAAAGCCAATGAAATTTTGCAGAAACAATCTAGAAACAAATCTCTATGCTTCTATAGAGTCAGATTTTCGTTAAAATATACAGTATCAATGCTAGGATTAATTTAAGATTTGTATGGAAATCTTTGAGGCACTGTAACTTGAAAACTATACATTTTAACGAAAATCTGACTCCATACAAGCATAGAAATTTGTTTCTAGATTGTTTCTGCAAAATTTAATTGACTTTAATTGTTTAGTATTGAAAATATCACCATAGTACGTTTTTATGGAGCGGGCTCCGAATAATATACCCTTAACCCTTATAATTTCGTCTAAATCCGTCTTCCTGCCAGTCTGTCTGTTTCATCATCGTCTCAGCCAATGGACGCCCAGTGCTGGTCAGTCTGTATGGCCCACTTTATCTATGCCCCACTTTATCTATGCCCCCCCCCCCCCCCCCCCCCAATGCATACAACGAAAGGGTGTCTTTGGAAAGGTCTTATGAAATTAAACATTGCTGCTATCTTGAGATTTTTGCGCTCATGCCTCCCAACTTTGAGAGTTAGGGATTCAATCATTTGTGCATCATCTGCAAATAATTAATTACTTACTTACTATGCCGGCTCAGGGACCCAAAGTAGGTCTTGGCCTCCGACAACAAAACACGCCATTCATCTCTTTTCTGTGCCATCTCAGTCCAGTTGGGCACCTCCAGCTCCTCGAGATCCTTGGTGATCTGGTCTATCCAGCGATATCTGGGCCTGCCCACCTGCCGACGCCCAGAGGGTCGCCCCAGATACGCTCTCTTCACCACACGATCTTCCCCCATCCGTTCTATGTGACCGAGCCAGCGTAGTCGAGCAGATTTTATCTCGAAATAATTAAAGAAGCTTTTTTAAAGGTTTTTTATTGGTTTGCTTTGTAGGTTCATAAAACCAGCCAAGTGCGAGTCGGACTCGCGCATAGAGCGGGGGTTCCGTACCACCATACTTTCAACACCAAAAAGTTTTTAAATGGGACCCCTGATGTATTTTAATTTCTTGTTTTTTTTTTATTATTTAAATTACGGTTCAAAAGATACAGCCGATGTACAATGAACAGCGTATTGGACTAAGTAATAGCTGGCATACTTTGGGTACGGCGAAACAAAAACTAACTCGATTCTACTCTAAGTATATAAATAACTAGTGTTTTCCCGCAACTTCGTCCGCACAAATTATATACCAGATTTTACGTCAGATCATAAGCTATCAAACAAAAAAAGTTTCATCAAAATCGGTTCAGTCGTTTTTGCGTGATGCGCGAACAAACAAACAAACTAACAATTTTGTCAATAGATAGCGCTGCATGTCATTTAAATCGCGCTATCGAGTGTTATTTGAGTTTATATGAAGTGAACCGCAACTTTTTTGTTCCTCATGATTTTACGGTTTTATAATAGTTAAGATAAATAAGATAAATTAAGATAAATAAATAACGCTCACAGGCAAATACATTGTAATGATCCCAAGTAAGCCTCAAGCTTTTTGTTATGGGAACCATACAACAACGGCACACACATATAACATCCATGACCGAACCGGGATTCGAACCCAGGACCGTGGTTTGGCAATCCGGCGTGGTAACCATCACACCAATCGGGTCGTCATCATCGTCATCAAGTAATAACTAATAATGTATTAAATTGATACAGTGTGAGACCGACAGGAAGGAAAAGAGTGAGACAGCAAGATATGATTGCATTAAATTAGTAAAGAACCCTATTAAAATTTGAATAACCAAATAGAGCATTAAAAGATGGCGATACTGAGCAGAAAACATTAGCTGAAATCATTACCAACACTATCACGAAAAAGATCCCGAAAAGGCATCATTAAAATGTAAAACTGGGCGCGGCAATGTAAATAAAGTGTTGCCACAGTAAAATTCATAGACAGTACCATCACTGACGTCTTAGTCAAGTAACAAAAACTGTTTCAGAAACCTTTATGCTAAAAGTTAGCCTAACTACTCGCTTTAAAAAAATTGTTTTATACTAAGGTTTCTGACCATCCTGCAATAATTATAGCCGTGCATTTATGTATATTTATAAAAAATAAAATGATATATATAGAGTGTTCGGCAAACAGTGGATAAGACTAGCATGGGACGTTCTAGTTGGAGTGGCATACCTAGAATACCGAGAAATAAACAGGGTCCTTCTTAATATGCTAAAAGTTTTTTCAGGGGATGCTCAGCCCATGAAACTGAACAACTTTCTCAATGAGGCCAACATCGAAATCGCAAAAATAAAAACAGCTGTTCCATACTAAACAGCAAATCTACTCGAGCTAAATGTATGGGACAGCTGATGAACAGTTTGATGGTCTGAGCATCCCCTTAAAAAACTGTCAGCATATTAGGAAGGACCCTGTATGTAGGAATATATTAGGAAGGACACTGTATTTTTTATACAGGATCCGCGAAAAAAAATCCGCAAAATCCATACATTTGGCTCAAGTAGGTTTTAAGTATTGTATGGAACAGCAGTTTTTTTTTTTCGCCATTTAGATGTTGGTGCTATAGAGAAAGTTGTTAAGTTTGACGGTCTGACCATCCCCTTAAAAAGTGACCCTGTATAAAATAATGAAGTGACGCTACTGCAGAATCTATTTTATCACTCTTGTCAACGACCCAGCACTCTCGAAGGCCGGATCTAATTCTTTAATTATAAAATGCAAATTCGCCGAAATCTGTGCCGGCAATCAATGTTACCCTCGAGACGTTTATGGGGTGGAAAGTTGATAGAACCACTAACATCTGAATGAACTGCTCCAAGAATTAGTTCAAGTACTACGTGAAAGGAATTTGTTAGGGAAAAAAGTTTGGTGGAAGGTTTGAGGATCATAGTCTGAATAATGCTTTTCGCAAAACCGCACAAGAGTTGCGAAAGAGTAACATGAGAGTTGAACCGAAATTGAGATGAATGAATGAGTGTTTTTTTTGCGATAAGGTATTTTAAGTACTCTTTGTACTTAAACCACACACACAGGACAGACAGACACGGACTGGACAGAGTTTCGGTACTACTGGTGAAACGTGGATGTTCTGTGATTTCAGAATATCTCTGACTACCCCCTCGGGGAATATAGTCGTGAGCATATGCTATGCTATGCTTGTACTTAAACCAATGATATTTAGGTATGTTCCATGAAGTGGTTCGGTGGGGTATCTGAAGTCATAATATAGTGACATGGAGGGTGTGGAAATTCTGTATGTCACCATTACTATCCGCCTATATACGTCCCACTGCAGGGCACTGGCCTTTTGTATGTATAATTATAATACAGGGTGTTACGTAAGTAAGAATAAATTTTTAAAACTCTTAAGGGGGTTGTTTAGACCGTCAATCTGAACAACTTTCTATTTGGGACCAACATAGAAATCGCGAAAAAAAAAATCTGATACCCCATACATATTTTAGCTCGAGTCGATTTTATAGAACATACATTTTTTTTCGCGTTTTCGATATTGGTCCCATAGTGACAGTTTGATGGTCTAAACCACCCCCTTAAATGTATATTTGTAATTTTGTAACATCTTGTATAATTATACAGAGTGTTTGGGTAAACAGTTGTATTACTTTAAGGGGTGATTGTACCCATGTTATTGAACAAACTTTCCATGAGAAACCAATAGGAAATTAGCAAAAAAAAAATTGGATTTTCCAAACTAAATGCAATGAGCTGATTGTCATTTTTGTATGAAATTTCATATTTTTTGTTGGAAAAATTGCCTTTGTTCCTTTGGGAACGTTGTTCAGCATAGGTATCATAAGAACAGTCACCCATTAAAGTAACTGTTTACCCTGACACTTTATTCGTACATGACTAGGTACGAGTATGTAGGTACTTTGGTTGAATAAGCAGTTGTTGTCATTAAAATTCGCTATAAGCACATTATGATTTTTAGCCTCAATTCTACACATCAAGGAAGTTACTGTCTTAAATATACTTTCTCCAATCTTGACACGTCACAAATAGAGTTCAAAATTGCTCATCTAAAATGCAACTTACATGAAGGGGAAAACAAATTGTTATTGTAAGAAACGCGTTAAGCCGCTTATGTAAGTAGTAAGTCAAATGCTGCTGTGTTATTCGATCGTTCCAAGGGATTACTTATAAGATTATGGACTCGTCAGATTTTGAGGGTGTGTAGTGTAATCCTCGTGACTTGGCAAGGGTATAATAATAATATGTGGTGTAGGAAATGTTTACTGTTATTATGAAGAGCTATGAACAAAGCAGGATAAGTACGAAAGAACGCGGTAACCCCTTTATTTTAGATAGATGACCATGTTTTTATTATTTCAAATAAAACCGGTCAATTGCTAGTCGGGCTACATTTTAAGCATAAGCATAAGCATAATGCTCACGAGATATTCTGAAACCTCAGAACATCCACGTTTCACCAGTAGTTCCGAAACTCTGTCCAGTGTGACAGGGGGTGAGCCCGTCGCCACCTGTAATGGACAGTGGGTACAATAAATGCCTCGAAATTGAAGCATGCAGGTTTCCTCACGATGTTTTCCTTCACCGAAAAGCCAGTGGTGTTACAAATCCTACATAAATTCCGAAAAACTCACTGGTACGTGTCGGCCTAGACGGGGATCGAACAATCGCCTCCTGCACGGCAGGCAAGGTTACTCGCCACTGGACCACCACGGCTTATTTACATACACACATACAGCGGCATATACCTACGGCTAAATTTTAACTTACAAAAAAGTTTAAAAACTTGTTTCTTGTATAACAGACAGACTGACAGACGGATGAACGGACAATGTAGGCTTAGTAATAGGGTCCCGTTTTCACCCTGTGGGTACGGAACCCTAAAAAGCACATAATTAATAGGTAGTAGTGGTAATACTACCTATTAATTTGTGTCTAAAGTGGGATCGCGCTGGACATGCATTGCATAAAATCTCAGCTCCGAGATTTAATTCAATCTTATTGGTTGATAAAACTCAGTTTCTCCGCTCCTCCAGCTAGCTCCACATCAGTGGACAGGCACCCTTACTATCTATCTATTCATTTTGTGTCCGAACGTGCGTGTGCGCCTGTTTCGTTGTTTGGAGCCATCCTTCTGGGACCTATTTTGTGTGGCTTAGTTGGGCGTTTTTATATCAACAGTGCAGAGTAAGCCAGGCCTGATGAAAGCAAGACAACACGTTCCCATCCTGGAGTAAAATTTGCTAAAAGCCCTCCCGTCCAACATATTTAATAGGAAATATTGATTCATTTATTACAACAGGCATTCTCTTCTTCTTCTATTGAGTCGATGGCATGTCATTTCAAATTTTTCCAGCCCAGAATTTTGTCACACGGATAGCATTTTCGGCAGCGTTCATAAGCTCCGTTCGCATGCAGGTGTCCGGGCAGGAAGGCACGATACGAGATGGGCCATAGTCTGAGGAGTAACACCGCATTCACACTTAAGGTCCGCCCCGTCCGTGTAACCCCATTTAAACAGATTATCTTTACTCCGGCCAACCTGAGTTCTGAGTCTATTCAAGCACCTCCAGATCGGCCTGAGCAGCTCCTGTCCTGGGAGTAGGCTTTCCATGAGATTAACAAACGGGTCAGGTAGTGCGGTGCCTGAGCCAAAGATCGAGTCTAGCCTGAGAAGCCTCACTTTGATTTGAACAGGCATTAATAAAATTGAAAACATTTTAAAGAAAAAATGAGGAAATGGAACACTTTGTGTCTCAATTTGCCTACCATATATACGTCCCAACGAATGAAAAACTAAGTTCAAAATTGGACTAGCTATTTTATTTTAATGCATTAGTACCCTACATGCGAGGATCAGACGATTCAATATACATTGACAAATGCCTAAAGACTTTATACACGGTGTAAACCTAAATGCGTTACATACTTAAAGGGGTGCTTTCGATCAAACTGAGCAACTTTAACTATATGATCAACTGTAAATCGCAAAAAAAATATCTGCTGCTTCATGAATTATGGAAGAGAGAGAACCTATGACTTTGATTCCTATGGTCTTAAACACCCTGTTTGATATGTAACGAATTTAATTTTATACCCTTTATTACTGATACTTAATATTCACCATTTCCATACCTGAGGGTAGGCCTGTGCCCTGCAGTGGGACGTATATAGGCTGTGATGATGATGATGATGATTCCACATTTCGTCGTACTGAAATTCAGCAACGAAACTAATGTAGATAAACAAAGAGTGACTGACATGTGCGCACAGATCGGCTGGCATTATTTATCGTTACACCCAGCTCAATCAATCAATCAATCAAAAATCAATTTTTAAAAGTTAACTTTAAAGTATTCTGTTCATTTATCGATTCTCTACAAACGTTCGCATTTTACGTTCACTGTGTTGACACGTTATATAAATCATAACATTTCAAAATGCAAACACAAAATGGCGTCTAAATGCAAGCGATAAAGTCTCAGATCCACGTATTTAATTTGACTAAGTTTGGAACGTAAAACTCGCGAACGCGTCACAGATGTCGCCTTAATAAAACCAAATCAATGTTCGCTCAGTGTTCTGTCACGAAGAGCTACAAAGATTTAGACTATCTAAGATAAAATTTAGCCGCTGTTTGGTACACGATATGGCTGGTGTTAGATGGCCAAATCATGAAACGCCCAGGCAGATCACGTTCTACCCTGTTCTACGATCGGAGCACGACAGAGAGGACTACACCACGTCTAACTTTCGACTTCCTCCTATACCTAGAAGGGGATAGGCTAAAATTGGTGGGAGGCAGAGCGTGTTGGTGCTGTCTGTACGTAGATACTTTACTCTTCCTTTTTATGGGCGCAGCTAGGAACTAGTTGGGCTAATAGGGTATATGGCAGGAGGCAAGCAAGGGTAGGCACAACCAACCCTAGAAAACTCATTGCCCCATAGTCAAATTGGTCGATCTCTGCTGTCATCGGATATACCGGAATTTTAAACTGCAATGATCAGCAGACCGGCTGCCCAAATTTTCTTAGGGAAAATCCCTAACTACACATATTGGTCGTATGTCATTGGTCATTGATCCAGCACTTCAGAGGCCATCCCACAAGCTCGTGGGGTACCATAGTCTTGATCTGTCTATTCATCATCATCCAATAGACGTCCACAGTTCCCAGACACTCTCCCAACGGGTTCCAACGGGACTACCCACGGGCTTTTCGGTACGTGGTTGCCACTCAAGAATTCTTCGGTCCCATCAGCCACCGGTTCTGCGAGCATTGAGCCCCACTCATTGCCAATAGCGATTTAATTTGGTATGTCGGCTAATGTTGTTTATTTCTGATTCGATCTGGCAGGAAAACACCGAGCATAGCCCTCTCCATTGCGTGACACTCAGCCTTTTTATGAGGCCTTGAGTGAGCGACCATGTCTCAGTTATACTACACACTGGTCAAAGACCTTCTTGAGACACTGCAGTATTTTGGTCATTAAATACAATCTTTTTAGTCCAATCATTTTAGGGTTTGACCCTAACAATAATTCATCTATCGCTGAAACTTTGCAGTGTGATAAAGTAAAGTATACAGATTACGGTTGACAAATAATCTAGGTTTAATTTTTTCCGGTCCGGTAATACTTTACTTTATCACACTGCAAAGTTTCAGCGATATATGAATTATTGTTAGGGTGTCCATATAAGGAAACTCTAAAATGACTGGACTACTCCAAAATGCTTACTCTGAAATCAAAACATCAAATCGTAGCTTCACACAACAATTCGTCATCCAAAGATTTCATCAATATCTGAAAATGGTCCGTGATCGATACCCAGTCATTATGCTTTATTTCTTTGATATAAAATGAGGCTTGAATGGTGAAGGAACACATCGTTAGGAAATCAATTTCGCGGCAAGTTTTTGTTTCCATTGGATCACTACCTGTTACTCAGTGCAGAGTTGACTGCGAAATGAAATGTGGATATTCTGACAGTTCGTAATACGGATATTATATTTACAGGGTGGTCGCAGAGACGTCCAAATTCTTGTTTTAGATTTCTCACATCTAAGTGTATCCGAAAATACACCATGTGTTTTCCACGATTTTTGGTTTTAAAGGTGTAGGTATTTGTGAATTTTCTACCGGAGCGACTTAAAAATGTCATAACTTTTCTTAAGTAAAAGCCCCAATATAAATAAAAAGATTTAAAAAATTTTTATTTTTTTTATTTTTTTTTGAATGTTGGAAACACTCTTCCATACATGAAATAATCAGCAACACAACACCCATACAAGTTACCGAAAACTTTAGTGATTTATTCAAATTACCAAATAAGAAACGAAAAGTAATTCTTAACAGGTCAATTAATTTACGCTGGAATCGGCGTCCAAAGTCTTCACCTAACTAGGTGAAGAATCCGCTAAGAAAAAATGTTGTTCCGAAAACTAGTATCAAATTGGAAATCTTTTTTTAATCTTATGTCTATGGCTAACATTATTCAAATATCATCAAAAACATTCAAATAATCTGAAATTTAACGATCAGTGAAACATTTTTGTTACCTAGTGACTAACGCATGGTATTTTTGTGTTATCTTAAAATGTTGCACTGGTCGTTGAATTTAATAATATTTTAATAAAAAATATTATATTATGAATTAAAAAAAGAAGTAATCAATATTTATTCAACCTAAAAACAATATAGGTTCAAAAAAAAAATCGTAACCGCAACGCAGGCTTCGTCAAATCTTAATCGCATAAATATATCAGCTACAAGTTTCGTCAATGGCAGCATACAATATAAAATCCGCATGCAAACTTCGTCAGACAGTCACAAACTAATCTAAAGGCACTGCCCTGCCCTGGCTCAAATGTCCCTAAGATGCTGGCCGCATTGCCCCCTCTGGATGGCCAGAGAAATTCTCTGAACCAGAAAGGCTCCCGAGCGCGGGTCCCCGGGTGTCCCCGGGTCGCGGGTATTAAAAAAATATATATTATGACATTATGTGGGAAAATTTTGTAGTTTTAAAAAAGCTCTATTTATTGTTAAGACACCATGGACAGACGCAGGGACAACGTATAACTATTTATTATAATTAGCATTAAACGGCCACAATACTACATCACAAAAGACTCAAATTTAAATTCAAAACCAAACAATGAGCTGTCCAAAACCGCAAATAATAACTAGGTACCTAATCTGCCATCATTTTCAATCAAAATATAAATATGGAGGTCTATTATCCGAATCAATATAGACCACAACCACAAAGGGATAAAATAGAGTACAATTTATGAACACTAAAATGACCGATGACCACAAATGTATGGAAATGATATTAACATAAATTTCTTGTCCATTTATTACAGTCATAATAGATTTTCATTATTTCAATCATTTTAGTTTAAATTTCTACTACTTGTATGTATTACTGTATTCATGAATTTATATTGTAAGTCGGTTTTTTTTTTTTTAAATAATTAATGGACTTCTTGCTTGTACGTTAGCACCGCATTTCCGCCAATGTCAAGTGGTTTGAGGGAGTATCTATCCAATTTCGAGGATTGTTTTTGAGTAAGAACAACTGAGAAGGATTGTGGTGCCTCATGGCAGGCTGAACCGCGAACCGCGCGAACACCACGCGAGAGACAAGTGTTCGGGGCAAACCCTGCAACGTGACTCGTAAGTCGTGTTATGTTGTAGTCAACGCGTTTCTATGCGGTACCGATGGTAGCTTAAAAAAAAATGTAATGTGTTGACGCTTAATAAGTGTGCTTCAAGCTCGTATGTTGAATAAATTATTTCGAGTTTGAGAATTTATTTTACTGATTTGGAAAGCATTTTACATTTGGTGACATACCAACATGAAATGCTTTCCAACAATGTAACACAAACATACAATAAAATATGCGTTACATATTATTTTTAGGGTTCTATAGTCAAACAAGAAACCCCTTCCTTTGTTAGTTACTATTAACTTGTATTGTTCCGGAAAAAAAAAGAGTTACTTTACCTATCGTAGACTTTCGTCCATTCTGTCTGTAAGTCTGTCTGTATGTCCCGCCTCATTTACTCCCTCATATTGTATTGAATATTGGAATAAATATAGATAACAGCAACCCAAAAATAGTCATATGGTAGTTAGAAGAATCAATATTTTTCCCATACAACAATTTATTCAACGACACATCACTGCATTGAGTAGAAAAAACTGTGTTTTTTAAACCTTTCTTTTTGTTCTATTGCAAAAAAAAATTTCCTTTTAACTACCAATATGACTATTTTTGGGTTGCTGTGATAAGAAGAATAGGTCTTTTAAAATGTAAAAATTCACCCATAAGAAACTAAAATGCTTCTATCTCAAGATATTTTGCGCTCAATGTCAAAAATAGGGCGTCGACGCTCCAAAAATGGCAGATTTAAAATAGTGCCTTGAACCTGTATTGTATACTGTATTTTTGTCTTAGTAACTACTGCAGTTTGCTCCATCTCACAGACAGTAAATAATTATATCAATTTGGTTAAATTTTGCAAATATTTTACACGAGTCTGTGCATATAGTTCTTATTTTGGATCAATGACCTAATCATTAAAAGCTGAATGATCGTAAATCTAACTAACTGCTTGCCTATTATTAATGTACATGAACATTTACGAACATTATTTCAACACTAAACTAAAACCCTTATATACGAAGCTTTACAGCAGAATCTGAAGTATAGCAAACTTGTACCCGCTAGTTCATAGTTAGGTATAGGATAATAATGTTTATTTTAGCGGCTAACATGCCAACGCGGGGCGGTCCGCTGGACAGGTTTTGGCAAATATTTGCTTTAGATGTGGCGAGCTGGCAGTCGCGGACAACACAACTATTGGCTCTCGATCTCATTATTCCTTCAAGATTTAATGCACTGGAATTTGGAAATGCGGGATGATTTTTGTGAGAAGAGGTGTATAAGAGCGGAAGAAGCGTGGATAAGAAGAACATCTTATAGAAGTCACTGCTCAAATGAAAGATCGTGAAGTAGTGGATTCGATCCTAAACTCGTACAACTGAATCTTTCTTGTTCTTGTATTCGAAATGTTACTTGAACGGTGATGGAAAACATCGTTAGAGAAACCTACATGCTTCAATTTTGACGTATCGGTCTCACGATCTGTCACAAAGACAGCAGCGTTCAGATATTGCTAGTGAAATGTAAATATTCTGGAATGCTATAGGCGTATTGAAAGTACTCTGTTACTGTTACTAGTAAGTTGACTTGCCACCAAACGGCACTGAACCCGCGTGGTCAAGTATGACTTGCTTATTCGATGATTATTTAAAATAACTCTGACGACCCTTTTGGAGAATATAGTGCACATAAATACATGCTAATGACAACGCTCGCAACAACTAATCGCCTTCAGCTACAATTCTGCACATCTCTTGTCTTTGTAACATCCAAATAAAACGGAAACAAAAGGGGTAATAAAATAAAACGTGGTCAAACCCCGATAACTCTTCTTTAATTTTCGATCAATTTTAGATTCATGCTCTTCAGTTCCAGGTACATTCTTAATGGCCATTTTTAAAAGCATCTTATCCGTCCATATAGGGCAACCGCTTTTCACTATCTTATTCACATTTGCCCACGGACCTAAAAAAAAGACGGACGTAATGTGACTCTAAAAAGATGTGAAGCATGCAAGGTCCAACATTTTCAATTGTTCTACAAGGGACCTACACTCAAACAGATGCACTAGCTCTAGGCGCAGGTCCTACATCCGTCACTATTATGTACCGCGTGACAGCACGCACACAAAAGAAATGGGTGCTTCACTCGTGATTAGACGAGATTACGTCCGTCTTTTTTTCAGGTCCGTGCATTTGCCTTATAAATAGTAACTTAATGACTACCGATGAGAATTTCAATATCTCGCTCTTCCGCGGAAAAGTCTAAATTATTTTCAAAGCATCAAATAGTAGGGGTCAATTTCACAAGCTCATAACCGTATGCATTAGACACACCCTGAGCAAGCGGTTTTGATTAACTAACTACTATACAAATAGTACTGGATACAATGAAGTCCCACTCTGATGGAGTGGAGGGATTATCTTTTGTTTACAGTTCGCTTTTTAACTTGAATGGAAGGTGAAGAAACGATGTAGTAGTATTCGTATGGAATGGTTCTTTGTTACGGGATAAGGAGTGCGATTTTTGAAACTCATCCGCTGAGCTCAGCAGTTGAAAATGTCAAAATTACTATAGAGATACGCAACTTCCTACTGCTGATTTGATCTGATGACTTTTAAAATCGCGCTCCTGAAGTATAATTTTTGAAATTCTAGTCAGCAGTAGAAAGATGCATATCTCCATATAGTCCAATCATTTTAGGGTTTGACCCTAACAATAATTCATCTATCGCTGAAACTTTGCAGTGTGATAAAGTAAAGTATACAGATTACAGTTGACAAAAATAATCTAGGACCGGAAAAAATTAAACCTAGATTATTTTTCAACCGTAATCTGTATAGGTACTTTACTTTATTACACTGCAAAGTTTCAGCTATAGATGAATTAATGTTAGGCTGTCCATACAAGGAAACTCTAAAATGATTGGACTAATAGTAATTTTTACATTTTCAACTGCTGAGCTCAGCGAATGAGTTTCAAAATTCGCACTCCTGAATAAAATTATTTCGCAATAAGTATTGTTCGTACAACGCCAACGCTAGAATTTAGGGACACTTAAAATGAAGAAGAACTGATACAATTTTATCACTGATCACAGATATTGTGTCTTTTGCATTAATTAGTATGATTCAGCTGTTGTGTAGTAAATATGTGCAGTTCTATTTTATTTTATTTTATTCATTTTAGGAAAACTTACGAACTAATTACAGGATAGGGTGTCAACATAACCAAAACAACTTTGCCAACTAAAAGTTTCCACATGACACTAATCTTCTCACTCATTGGAATTTTAGCTTCAAATTAGGGACAAACCGTCGAGATCGGAACCTTTGGTATGCGCATCTTTCCGAAACTGTTTCAGATGTTCTTTGTCAGCTACAGACACTAAACACACCAACAATACAAACTATCAATTCTGACTAAAATTTCCAAAGAGTTTTTCAAAGTACCTATGTATTTCTAGATTTTTAGTAATTTCGAAGGTACAATCGAAAGACTCGCTAGTCTATCGCTACCCTTCATTAAACTTGGCAGAATGAGACGGCAAACAAATTAACGTTGCGTACGTGTCTTATCGGTCTCCGTATATTTATGTGGGATCAACATAGCGTAGAGGAAAGTTACGGTTGCTTTTATTACATGGACGGAGCTTTGAAATTATATTTAAGTAGGTATATTTAAAATGCGAAAGTTTGAACGTTTGGATTGATGTTTGTTTCACGCTGAAACAGTTTTTATTTTTTATTTCCTTTTTAGATAACTTACAGTTAACAATATTATGAATAGACAATTGATAGAGTCATAATGCTGACAACAACAACAACGATATCAATGTAATTTGGAACAAAAATCATGGAAGAAAAAATCTTATCGATTTTGCTAATATTATAGTACTATGTATTGTGTGAATTTGTGTGACATCTATTTATTTTGGAAGATCATGCTAGGTTGTCATAAGTCAAATTCTGGTAAGTAAATGTAAATAAAATTTTTACTTTTATCAATAACGCGATTTTGGTCAAATTTATGTAGGTTAGCGGAATCGACTATTAAATTAGTGATTCTTGTTTGTAGACATACACTCACGCATATGTTTTCTGAGTGAGATATATTTTAAAATTATATCATATTCAGAACTTTGCTCTCGATCACACTCAGTTCTCAATTTGGTGCCACTTCTGACAGCAAATTAAAAGATTTATAGTTTGATGTCAAAAGTGTCACCAAATTACCACTAGCGTCACTAAATAGCCTTCTAGCAATCTATACTACCTCCGTACTATCCGGCATGTGTCCCACGACCCACCACAGCGGTACAGAGCAACAATCGCACAATATACAAATTGGTTCGGAGATCCCCGACGCAGCGGATGTACGAGTACCACTACTGTTTTATTTATACGGAGCGATTTTGTTGGTTTTGCAGGTATAGTGTCTACGATTTCTTTACGACTGATAAAATATTGCTCTTACGCCGCCTACGCACTGGGCAACCTGGCCGCGACGGTGGGCGGCTGCCTTCACGGCTAAACTCGTGGCTAAAAAATGTTTGAATTGCCAAAGCTTTTTATGACACTAAAATTATATGAGATTAATTACCATTTATATAAAATTACTAGCTGTTGCCCGCGACTTCGTACGCGTCGACTTAGGACTTGTTTATGTTTTTTTTTGTGGCACTGACTTGTTATTGTGACTTTTGAAAGATCTCCCCCTATTTACCCCCTACTCACCACTTACGCACCCTCTACTCACCTCTACGTACGCCCATTGTACCCCCTACACACCTCTACGCACCCCCTCTTCGCACCCCCTACTCACCACTTTCGCACCCCATACTCACCCCTACGAACCACCTATGCACCCCCTACGCACCCCTAATCACCCCCTCTACGCACCCCAACACACCCCTATGCACCCCTACTCACCTCCTACGTACCCCCTACTCACCCCTACGCATCCCCTACTCACACTCAACTCACCCCTACTTACCTCTACGTATCCTCTACGCACCCTTACACACCCCTATGCACCCCTACTCACCTCCTTCGTACGCGTGGACTTAGGACTTGGTTATGGCGTTTTTTGTGGCACTGACTTGTTTTTGTGACTTCTGAAAGAACGCCCCCTATTTACCCCCTACTCACCACTTACGCACCCTCTACTCACCTCTACGCACGCCCATTGTACCCCCTACACACCTTTACGCACCCCTCTACGCACCCCCTACTCACCACTTTCGCACCCCGTACTCACCCTTACGCACCACCTATGCACCCCCTACGCACCCCTACTTACCCCCTCTACGCACCCCCTACTCCACCACTTAAGAATCCCCAACTCACCCCCACGCACCCCCTACGTAACCCCTACACACCCCTACACACCCCTACTCGTCCCTTGCGCACCCACTACTCACCCCCTAAGCATCCTCTACTCACCCTCTCTACGCATCCCTTACTCACCACTTACGCACCCCCTTCTCATCCCCTATATAGCAGAGTAGGGGGTGAGTAGGGCGTGGGTAGGGTTAAGTAATTAACGTCCCAAAAAAAAACAAAAAACGACCCATATAATGATAATTCAGACATTTCAACCCCATCGCACCCCAACAGGGGATGATGGTATTTCACGTCCGCCACGTTGGATATTAAAATCATTGTTTTTTTCGTAATAAGCGACCCGATAAACTATACAAACGATACCCATCTTGATTTTCAGACTTTGATACCCCATTTCCCCCTTTCAGGGGTTGAATTCTGAAAAAACCTGAAACATGTGTTTACTTATTTATCAATAGGAGTACTCCTGTGAAGTTTCGAATAAAATAGTCCAACTAATCTTGTTTCCCCATACAAACTTTGGACCCCCGTTTTACCCCTTTAAGGGGTGAATTTTGAAAAATACTTTCTTAGTGCACCCCTTGACCTCATAAGGAACCTACGTGCCAGATTTGGAATCTCTAGACCCAGCGGTTTGGGCTGTGCGTTGATATGTCAGTCAGTCAGTCATTCAGTCAGTCACTTTCTTCTTTTATATATTTAGATTAAAGTTTTTAGGGCTCAAACATATTTAGAAAGCAAAATAATCGATCTTAATAGATCTGTCATAATCACGATTGTTCGAAGCTTTCTCTCTGTGAGGTATTTACTCATGTGGCAATACTAAATCAATTAGTTAATTTCGACGATAGCAAATTTACGGGGTCAGTGCATAGGCCTTAATTAAGTAACCGTCTATTTGTGATTTTTTTTCTTGGCTTTATTCTTGGCTTCCTTGATTAGTTATCACGGACAGAAACGTGTTTTCCAATTTGATGTTAATTTAAAATCACTCCTGTAGGAAAATAATCGTATAATGTAAAAAAGCTCGCACGCATCGCTCGTGGCACCACTCACCTGAGTATTAATATTTTAAAGTTCATTTTATTTTATGACTCGAACCAAACGAAAACAAGTGGAGTGCAATTTTTGTAATTATTTCGTAACAACGTTACGTTGTTTGAATGATAATAATAGTTCCGGTACAAAACCATTCAACTTTAAATGATTAATCATACGTCAATTAGACATTTTAGGAGACAGTAATCAATCATTTATAATTGTTGGCAATAATGATAATGTCTTCGCAAATTGTGTTATGTAATCACTTTTAATCAAATTAGGAGGGGATACGTATCATTGCCTCTCAGTTAAAAGTTAAATAAATTAGTTTCTAAGTCAATGGCAAATATACAGGGTCCTTCTTATGGGATGATCAGACCATCAAACTGAACATCTTTCTCTATGGACCGAAAATCGCGATAAAATAAATCACGCTCCATCTTTCTATCCTTCGCTTAGGTTGGCTACTAAAATTATAATAATTACGGAAACTACAGAGTACTAGGTATACAGTACAGAGTATAACTATCATCGCTGTTATCCGGTCGAGGCCGTTTTTTGAACACGAACGAAAGTGTTTTAAACTGTGTTTTAAAGTCTGAAAACCAATTATGTCTTATTTAAGGATCTGGCTGATAGACGACCGTTTTCAATTACACGATTAGATTAAGTTTAATAGATAGAAAAAAATACCAAAGATACCCCTTTCTGTTATGTTTTTTCAATACTATGATTAAACTGCTGATATTAAACTTTTTATTCTTGTACTTAACTAAATACATTAAATATTTCTAGTGAACTCCATATAATTTTGAGCTTAGAAACACCCATGAGCAAAGATATTGATGAAAAACACGTTTTTTTGCGATCCTGCTTTCAATTGGAGCGGGATGGCTAATTGCAAACTTGTGCTTGCAAGAAAGAGACGCTTGCACTTGGATTGTATGAACTGGAGTCGATTGACAAAATTAATACACACGATTACAATGTTATTAGGAAACTTATTGCTGTTTATTTGCTGTTGTTGTTGTTTGTATGTTGTTGAATTTTTCGTTATTTAATGATCCATCTATCTTATAAGGGGTTTGACAAAATTCCTCCGACAGGTGCAAAACAATCCGCAACAAACAAGCAAAAAAGCACTAACCTAACCTAACCTAACCAAAATTAGCACGAAGTAAATCAAATGAAGACAAAACAAAGTTTCAGCAGCCAGCGAACCAACAAAGTCTCGGGTTGGGGCGGATTCGCGACGCGAGCGCCTCAGAGTAAACATTACCCTCATTGTCGAGTCGGAGACATCTACAAAGTGTTACTCTCATTTTGAGAACTTCTAACTTATTTAGTCTACTCGAGACCTGCTGTTGGGACGAGTTCACACTGTACACATTCACATTTTGTAAAACAAAAAAAATTTACCGTATGAGGTTAAACATTACACAAACATTACGTCCGTATTTATTTTCAGTTCGTTCGTAGTTATAGAAACTTTGACGAACCAACACCCAATGGAAAACATAATATATTTTTTTAATGTATAGGTACAACAGAATTCTTTTTCGACTCCTCCATTTCCTTAAAATACCTTCAGCATTAAAGAAAGAATGAACAATTTACATTCACAAGATATTCACCATTAATAACAAAATAATATGAATGTACAGCATAAGGACGACATTTGCCAAACAAGTGGGTTGTCGGTGGCTGTAATGGTTACCACGCTGCACCGGAGTGCACTCCAGAGTCCTAGGTTCGAATCGCGGTTCGGTCATGAATTTTATGTTTGTACTGTTGTTCAATTTCGAGGCGTGTATTGTACCCACTGTCCATTATAAGTGGCGACGGGGTCACCCCCCGTCACACTGGACAAGAGTTTCGGTACTACTGGTGAAACGTGGATGTTCTGAGGTTTCAGAATATCTCTGACTAACCCCTCGGGGAATATAGTAGTGAGCATATGCTTATGCTTACTGTTGTTCTAATGGTTTCCATAATAAAAAGCCAAGCAGCTTACTTGGGATCATTCTGCAGATTTTTTCCATTTACATGGAATGTAAAGTTTCAGGTTTTTCTTTCATTCATTTATAACCCATCGAACATTACTGTGCGCGTCTTGTCTGACCTCCCCTTACGTGGGCCAAGTTTTAAAATAGATAATCAAATCTAAGAGGGCAACTTCCCGCTGCGGAGTGCTGAGTTCTGAATCTAGCAAATTCAGTTTTACATAAATAGCACTAGAATTCGAAGTAGACTTTACCGTCTTATTTAGTGGTCGTAATTTGTTCCAATAAAAGTATATTCCTTTGGAAATAATGACTTATGTAAATAATATAATGCACGTCAAAATAAGTTGTTTATTTCAACTCTTATCCAAAATTTCAGAATCTTGACTCTGTCTTGAAATCTTGATGCCGTGTGGTTTGTTAGGTTCTGAATCGATAAGTCGCATAACTGATTGATTGATCAACCCTACTTATGGGTACAGTAAAAGAAAGATTTCTGCTCTCCCTGCCCCCTACCAATTTCAACTTCACCCCTTCTCCGTGTTATGGGAGGTATAAGACAGTAAGCTGTGGCGTATTTCTCTCTCATTCACAGCATACTTGTGCTAGCGTCCTCTCGTCAGTGCGAGCTGTTTGTATGAAGTGTCCAGGGTGTGTTAAGGGTCTCGTACGTACTTGGCAACTAATCAACACCGTTTCTTTTGTTGGGTTTTAAGGCGAAAGCCATCCAATGTCATTCCATCGTGAAGATAGCATCGTGAAATGTTTGTTAATAGCACAATCATTGAGTTAAATTTGCCATCGCGGTGAAGAGATTTCAATCAGCGTTAGAGATTTCACTATCTATGGTGCAGTTTACAGAGCATTCTCTAAGTTACAAGGCTTATTACATAAGGTCTAATGAAAGACGATATCTAGTGAGAGATGGCGCTACAAGAAAAAGAAGTTTAGAGGCTTCCTGTAAATATTATGCTAAAACCTTGCCACGACTACCGTTAAATGGTGGCTGTACCAATAATATATCTAAATTCCCCGTTAGGGAATTAATACCGCCGAATTTATGATGATGAGACCGTACCTTAAAGCGCTTACCTACTTGTTATTATCAGCTAACTTTGCGTCAAGATACATTGTCTGTGACTAGAGATGCGCAGTTATATGCGATTTCGTATACGATTGCTCCACCACTCATTTATGGAATACGCCTCGAACGTTATTTGTTATAATATTTCGGATGCTAGTTCGGAACCCGCGACATCGTCTGCGTGTACATTTTTATGCATCTTCGGCTTCAATCTATCTCCACAGGGAGTAAAATTAAATTCGTTATATAACAGGGTACTTCAGACAATCAAACTGTGGAGCCAACGTCGAAAGCGCGAAATAAAAATCGGTTGTTCCATAGAAAACGTAGACACTTTAGTTACTCGACCAAAATGATACGGCTGATTTTTTTTCAATAGGTCTCATCGTAAAAGTTGTTCAGTTTGATGGTCTGGGGCACCCTTTTCGATATGTAACGCATTACAGTTTACACTTTGGTTTACAATTCCATCGAAATCAGTTCAGTGGTTTAGCCGTGAAACTTAACTGACAGACGCAAACACATTCACATCTAAGTATATCAATAGTTTGAATTCAGTGACGGACGTATTCGGATATTTATGAGCTAGGTTTCGTTTCGGATACAGAGTTTTATTATCCAAGCCTGTAACTTGCACTTCACTTAATTATTGGACACTCGATTTTGCCTGCGGTTTTAATACTTAATGCTTGACTAACTTCACTTGAACTACATTGAAAGCGAATTATTAAAGTTTAAAGAACTTGGTCTTAAATGATTTGTTAGTAAATTGTATTTTCCGGTTCGCATCTTGTAGTACTCTTAGTTTGTAGACTTTTAGGCTGGTATTAATACGCTTAAGCTCACGTTTTGGGTTTTTGGTATTCTTAAGAAGGGGCCTAGAATCAGTGGACACACGGAAATATTGTTTATCAAAATAACATGGTTAAGAGGATAGACGAGTACGGTTTTTTCCATACACACGTATTCTCCTATTTTCTCATTGGATAATGACACTAGAGTAAACATTTTTTTACCATACAATCTATGTTACCTCTGCTATGTCCTTAGGTTTTGCTTTTTTACATAAATAAATAATTGTATGAACTAGAAGCCTTTGAAAATTTTCAATTTTACAGCCCGTTTTCAGACCTCCAGCAAACAAATTTGACGAATATAAACAAAAAAAAGCAAAACGTACAGACATAGCCAATCTTTCTCATATTATTCTTAAAAGAATTATTAAAATCGGTTTAGTTTTGGAGGAGAAAACAGGGGAATGCGAAATGCTGTTTTCGTCGATTTTATGTAGATAAAATCGGTCCTAGCTACAGTAGTCTCTTTCGCACATAGTCGGATATGGGTGGAGCGGATCGGACAAATATGTATACGGTTGGAAAAGTAACCTATTCTCCAAATTAGCATTTCAGCCCCCCTATCCTCTTAAGGGCCTATGTCAAAAAATAATTCGAGCGAAATTGGCGTGTGATAGCCTGATGCGAGAGAAAGAGATGGGGCGGCGCGCGCACCTGCAATGACGGAAGCTCAAAAACAAACTTTATTTTATTGTCATTGTACTCTAATCAAAATGATAAAATGTAAATCTCTTTTTTTTAAATCATGTCTCGTGTTTCCATTATTTACCGTTTAGCAGTTCCAAGCGTTTTTCGATAAAATCGGAGGCTACTTTGGCTTGTTTTTCTATCGAGAAAATGTGTCTTAATCGTGTTTTGGCTCTAATCAAAACTTCTATAATATTATGTTCAATTTACACATATCCACAAATCTTATCCTATTGTTAGTACTTCATGATAATTGATAACATCTGATGCTTTGAAAAAATCTATTTTTTTCACATAGCCTCTTAAATGACAATGGATGGATGAAAAACATGGAATACCGATTTCAGTTACATCTATAATTCTTTCCGTATAAGGACGAAAAGATATTGCGATTCCTATTTATCTTTATGGCCAATTCTGATTAGCAAATTCATGATTAGCATTTTTTTATCTGACTATCCGACAATATCTCGGACGTTACTAAAGTAGCACCGAAATTTAGAGGCTATTTTCAATTTCAGAAATGTTATTGATAATAGCCTTAAAATTTCGTTGCTTTTTGGAATGGAGTATTAAGTACTCGACATAGAAAACTCTCAAGAATAAAAACTAGATACACAATCAACGAATTTAAAAGTGAATATTAATGGTAATTAAAGGTAGGTACTAAAAATATAATAAAAGCGCCTAGGTTTTTCTCTCCGTATAAAAGATAGTATATTTTGTATGTTGATGGATTGTATTGGAAAAATATAGCGTACGTACCTATACCAAATACCTACGTCAAATTAAGATAAAAAAAAAGGAAACAATTAGTAAGTCAGAAAAACCAAGCAACTAAAGGCAACATATTTTATCAACATCAACAGGAAAATGCTGTATTTCTCAAATCAATACAGATTTTTTTTCTTACATGAAATAATCACTTTCCCAGTGTACTTCATAAAGTACATCTTATAATAAATCGCCCGAGGTGCAGCCACCTTGCTCGTAAAATCGTTTGTAACAAAAAATGAATTAATTCAAACAAGGGTTTGTCAAAGTCTTCCCGCTTCTCCGTCATCTCTTTGTTTCGTCTGCGATTGGGCTGATAGTCACAAGCGTAGCGGGTTTGATTACCTGTTTAGTACTATTTATTTACCCACTTCTTTTTTTCTAATATTTTGTTTGTTTTCATTTTTAATTAACCAGTAAACTTATTTAGTATTTTGATGATTATTTAAAAGTTTAATTACTATAAGGTAAAAAATATATTTTTTTACCTATATCACAAAAACACGTTATTTTATTACGTAACTTTAATCATACATAATAAGAAAATCTTTAAGATTTATTTAAAAACGGTTAATGTTATTTTATTTGCACATGCATAAAACTTATAAAGTTATGTGACTGACTGACATACAACGCACAGCCCAAACTACTGAAAATATTGACATGAAATTTGGAATACATATTCTACATAGCATTTATGAGTGCACCAAGAAAGGATTTTTCGAAAAAAAACATTTTTCGTATCAACACTTTTGTGTTTATTACAGACGTAATGCTTTTAAGTCGATGTTAAAACTGACTACCTATCAGTTTAAAACCTTGAGAAACAAAAAGATCTCAATCTCCGCTAATAGCATTTCACCACCCTTAATCTCCACCAATCGCTTCATTCATCACGCTCAATCTCCGCCAATCGCTCCACTCATCAAGCTCAATCTCCGCCAATCGCCCCGCTCATCACGCTACTAGCTTCAAACGAGACACTAATTTGCGACTGTCCGCAGCGTCGCTGTGCTCCATTATTTATTGTGTACCTTTATATAAGTTCCAGAGAAACTGGCACGTTGTAAATACAAAGCAGTGTTTGAAAAAAAGTTTTTCTAGTTATTATGTTACCATTAGTTTGTTTTAGGATGAAAGTCGATCTTCGGTTTTTTGAACAGTTAAATGTCTAGATATTACTGTCAGGACACTGGACATACACACATACTAGAACTATGTCAGGATCGTTTGGATTCAAAAGTTACCAATGAGACAGAATATTGTTTTCATACATTTTTCGTCATGTGTCATCCGGCTTCGAATAGCAGTAGCCGACTGGTGTATTTTTAGGGTTCCGTAGTTTCAAACAAGGAACCCTTATACTTTCGCCCATTCTGTCTGTCTGTCTGTCTGTCTGTCTTCATTTCTTCTGTATGCCCCACCACATTAACTCGCTCATTTTTGCACCTATTGAATCGTTTGGCATGAAGACAGGTAACAGTAAAAAACAGAAATGTATAGTTATGAAGAAACAAATTTCCAATACAACGAATGAGGGGTTAAAGTCAAAAATAAGGCTTAAGTATGTGTGTATGTGT
Organism: Agonopterix heracliana; assembly: GCA_963693445.1. Lineage (NCBI taxonomy): Eukaryota > Metazoa > Arthropoda > Insecta > Lepidoptera > Depressariidae > Agonopterix > Agonopterix heracliana. The sequence continues at coordinate 2,772,900 of OY856312.1, read as the reverse complement.
GTGTATTATATGTTTTAAAGTGTATTGCGTACCTAACTGCTTTTATAAACAAATAAAGTTAAAAATCTGCGTTGACTTAATCGATAATGAACCTAAAAAAATACAAGTTAGCAAAAAACATTTTCCATTACTCCAGGTTCCAAACGCATAACTTACAACTTCGGATGCTCTTTGTTTTCCGATATCCTTTCTTCCTACAGTTTCAACTAAAAAAAACAAGAACTATTCGAATCAAATACCGTTTGGCATTACTAAATTCTCGCGGAGCAGTAAATCGAAGATCTTGGAACCCTGCCCGCTGTTTCCGAACCCAATAACTCTTATACATTGCCTCTACAGTTGACAAGTCTTCTGGCATAGCTCTTATGGACAGTGATTTAAGGAAGATAATAGTATGATTTGCGGTATTTCTAATTTTTGATCTTAATACATAGGCAATAATGTTATTATTTTCATTATCTGCCAGCCATGAATTATTAGTACATATCTAAATAATGTTGGAGAAATTGTATTACGATGATGTTAGGGTATGTTTTATTTGGGAAAAATTATTAATATTACTTAGGGGGTTGTATTATCTATGGTTTTTCTCTCTAGTAACCATTGATCAAGAATTTTTCGCTGTTCTCTTTCTACGCTAGTAACATAATAAATGTTACGATGTACAGTAACAGATTAGTTAATAGTTTGTACGTAGCATGCAGTTTTTATCATGTTAATTTATGGCCTTTATTAAAACTACCTACCTCTTTTAGAGATAAGCTCTCCCTTTGTACATGTCTACTTTAATTGATGTACTTATCTGTTATTTTATGTGCACAGTAGAGTTTTAACTACCAACAACTTGACTTTTTAGGCGTGCAGCGGTAGAAAGCTTTGATTCCAACTTATTGAAGGTTTCAAGATGAGAAAAAGTCCTTTTCAGGGTTCGGTGCCCAAAGGGTGAAAATGGGGGGAAATGGGACCCTATTCATAAGCCTACGTTCTCCGTCCGTCCATCAGTCTGACCTGCCTATTTAACGCTGTAACTTTTGAATCGTAATAGCTAGAGAGTTGAAATTTTTACAGAATATGCGTTATTATAGCGGATAATAATTAAGGGGGGTTCTGAACAAGAAACTAGTTTTATCAACGATTTTTCTACTCATTCTATCGTAAACGGTAATACATACAAGCGTCAAACTTGGTGTGATTATAGAGCAAACTCTACAGTATAACAACAAATAATAAAAACCAGCCAAGTGTGAGTTGGTCTCGCGCTAAAGGTCCCGGAGAAAACAAAACTTTTTATATGTTCTGTGGTGGTGTGGTATGCAACCCTGGGTGCGCGAGTAGCCGGCTCGCACTTGTCCGGTTTTATTATTACTAGAGGAGAATCACCACGTGATATTAATAATTATAATTTTACATTTTCTATGCCGGTCGTGATATACCATCTTGAAAGGATCAGATTTAAACATTAAAATTTTTTTACTAACATCTTACCTTTTGACTGTAACACAAATAATGTTATGGTATTCGAACGAATTTTCAGAATATCTATACTTATATTATAAAGAGGAAAGATCAGATTTTTGTTTGTTTGTTATGAATAGGCTCCGAAACTACTGGACCGATCTAAATAATTCTTGCACCATTAGAATGCTACATTATCAGTAATTAACATAGGCTATAAAAACGGCCCAGTTGTGTGTCGGGAAGATTCTAAGGCGGTACGAAGTTCGCCGTGGTCCTCTAGTATTCTTATAAAAGAGTTTCGTGACTGACTGACTGGCAGACAGACAACGCCTACCTAGACCGTTGAACCCTAAATGGGTAATCCATGCGGACGAAGTCGCAGGTAAAAGCTAATATCAAAATAAACGTACTTAGTATCATATTTTTGATTAGTTTCAGACTGGAACTATTCATTAAAAAAAAATCTAGTCAAAATTGTACTGCAAAAACCAATCATCTTCACCAAAATTTTACCAAAATGTTTTTGAGATTTAAGCACCTGAAAGTTTGAAGACACAAAATTATATTATAATAACGTTTATTTTATATGTAATTGGTTATTTATAAATAAGCATTATTCTAGTTTCATTAAGTAGGATAATAATTGAAGAAAACTGACTAGATTTTATAGAAAAATCAGGTATTTAACTCTATTTTGGTAAAAAATGCAGATAGTTTGTTTTTGCAATAAGAAGGGTACGAAATAAGGCTAGTTAATTCCGTATTATGTTAGGTAAAAAAAATTGAAAAGGAATTCTATACGATAATTACAAGGAAACTTTTCTTTAATCACTTCGTTAACTTCAGAACTAAAGATAATTTGTCGAGAAAACTTTAATGGATTTAATTATAGCAAGAACTTTAGACCTAGTTTGTAAACAAGTCTATCGCGACATTAAAAAACCATTTGTAGTAACAGACGAAGGACAATTTATCTTATCTTAATGGTGGAACTTCTACCTTGTACCCGTAACTCTAATAACGTAGATGTAAGTAATAGTTATTTGTTATGCTTGGCTGCAAAGTTGCTTTTAGGCGCGAGTACTTGTATTGAAACCTGAGCAAGCGAAGGATTCTAGGATTGAACCACGAGCGAAGCGAGTATAATAGAAAAGAGCGAAATAATATAATCCTGAGCTCAGCGAAGGTTTCAAAGGTACGAGACGCAGAATAACTTTGCAGCCGAGCAAAACACACAACCTTTCACCTCACAACAGCGAGGAAAAAAAGTGCATTGCGAAAAAGAACATTTTAAAAAGTTTTTTTTTCGTGCTGGCCAGTGACATGAAATAGTTATTAAGCATTTTCAGTAGATTGGCGGTATAGAAAAATATTAAATATACCTATAGACATTTTCGATTTTCAAAAACTCTTTCCACGCTAGCGGATAAAATGTACTTTCGCACTCAGATTTCGAATGATAAACAGAATCTTTCCGAGCTTGTGAGGTGAAATAGTTATTTGTTATGCTAGGCTGCAAAGTTGTTTTTTGGCGCGAGTACTTGTATTGAAACCTAAGCAAGCGAAGGATTCTAGGATTGAACCACGAGCGGAGCGAGTGGTTCAAATATAGAATCCTGAGCGTAGCGAAGGTTTCAAAGGTACGAGACGCAGAATAATTTTGCAGCCGAGCGAAACACACAACTTTTCACCTCACAACAGCGAGGAAAATGTTAGGTGCAAGCATTAACTTTAGATCATTTAATAGATTTCTAGAAAAACCACATTACTTATCATATCGTGTAGAATCTACACTGTAGATGGTTCAGTTTATTATTCAGCTCAAAAAGTGTCATAGTTAATGAATAAAATGGTTACAAAGTTACCCAAAACCAGGAGGTAGCCCCTAACAATCAATCAAATAGATCAATCATTTACAGCACTTGTTTCAAAAGTATACATTATTAATTTCAATTACTTAACTTATTAGTTATTGTAGGTATACATGGTGAAACGGAAGCCATGCTCCGGGCTCAAGGCTACTTTTCCTGTCATGCGGGCGGGGCTTTTTCGTTTTACATTGTACTCGTATTGCATGCTTCGTATAACCGAAACCGTACCTTCGTACCTGTAGACGGATCGAATGTAGCTAGCCGTGTACGTAAAATGCGTGTCATCCGCATGGGTTGCCTCGAAAATCAAGCCTATCATATAATTTAGATGCAGCATTGGTAGACTTCATGTACGCATAGAATCTCTTCTTCAGCGTATGCGATCCACGCGATGTTTTTCTTCACCTTCAGATCAAAGCTAATAAATGACAAGAATATACATCTCACGATATACACTCAAAGAAATCTTTAACTAAATGTAACTGAACTTTAGTGACTACCGAACTGTTTTGTAAAACATAATCAAACATTTGGTTTTATTTAGCCAATTGTTTAGTGGTTTTAAACAAATGTTTGATTATGTTTTACAAAACAGTTTGGTAGTCACTACAGTTTGGTTGTATTTAACAAAACATTTTTTCAGTGTACACTAAGGAAACGGGGTCGATTTGAAGCCGAAACCGGGTGCTTCAGACCATCAAACTGAACAACTTTCACCATAGACCCAATATCGAAATCGCTAAAAAAGTTCCATAGAAAATGTCATTAGCATCTCGACAAAGATAAATACAGCTAATTTGAAAGTTGGTCCCATAACCATAGTAAAAGTTGTTCAGTTTGATGACCACCCTGTTCCGGCTTCAAAACGACCCTGATTCCACGTTGTATAACAATAAGATATGTCTAAATGGATTAACAATGAATAAATAATAAAAAACACTATAATTTATTGATCAATATAATATTTTTAAATGATAACATCATTATTACACTCAATTTGTTCGAGTAAATTGAATTCAACACACGTAGTAAATGTTCAAATATTTTAATATTAGTATATTAGATACAAAAACTTAATAGGAACAAGAAAATAAACAAAAGAATTTTTTTCTGTATCGTAAAATACATTCAAAATCAATTCATAATTAACTTTGGAAGAAACATGAAGCTGCAGCTAGTAATTTTAGCATTGTCGTTAAAACACCATTTATCAGTAAATCCAAATTCACTACCAGAAAATGAACAAAATTCGATTGAACCAGGAAAGTGTTTCGTTAACTTTATTCAAGATATACTAACACTGAAAAGACTGATTGTGTTTGAAGACCCAAAATACCCTGACAAACAAATGGACGAGGTAATGACGCATATCACAAAATCACTGATGAACTCAGGCCAGCTATCTATGATGACACGTACAAGTCTTAAAGCAAACTGCCCTAATAGCCAAATTTTGGGCTATGATTACATAATTTACTCAAATTCTTCTAGACAACTGGACTTGATCATAAGCAAATGTATCTGCTTGCAATGGTCGTTCGAATCTCAATTCATAACTATCGTACCTCCGAACGCTGATATAGCCAATATGCTGGATGTTTTAAAAGCTCAATCCATTAACGAGGTAACGTTAGTGACACTAGGAAGAAATGGTGATGACCTCCAATATGACGAGGTGCGACAAAGTTGCTGTAACTGTTCAAGGCAGTCGAAATCTTACAAATGTTTATCATCAGAAAGTCAGCAGCGACTAGAAAAATTTGGTAAAAACCTTCAGTCGGAGATGACGAAGTGTCGAATCCGATATGGACTAATTTTCGCAAGTCCATATATTTTTGAATATTCAAGCTATATAGCAAACATTCAAATAATTCAGTTTCATCAGAAATATTTAGGTATAGAAATCAGAGTCGCCGGCATGCTACTTAACTTACCTGTCGATGATCTATACTCTGCATCAGAAACTCACCATTTGGGAGAATACAATGCTACCACTAAAGAAGGAACTGGACTTATTAAAGAGCTGCACGATAACAAAGTTGATTTACTGATGGGTGCCTTATATCTGGATCAAATAGAATTTGACGTTGAATCAAGTTATCCTCTTTTATATGCTAACCAAGTGGCTATTGTGAAGAAAAACACCTCGAACATGTTAAGAATTTTTGACGTTTACTCGATTGAAGTGTGGATATTTTTGGTGGTTATGAAAATAATCTCAACATGTACTATTTCAGTAACCACTAAATATAGAAGGCAACAAAAAATTGGTTTAACTACGGCTATCTTCTATCTGTTCAGTGCTCTTCTGGGGAAAGATGTTCCATTAAAAGCGAAGAGCCTGAAACTTATTTTCTTAACATGGATTTGGATTGCATTTTTCTTGAGAATTGCTTTTGAGGCTTTGCTGATAACAATTTTAGTAAAAAAAGACAACATAAATCAGATTAATACATTAAACGAGATTTGTCTTAAAAATTATACAATCTTTGTATCTGATCACAATTATTTGAACTTTCGCGAAGATTTAAATCTTCCAGATTGTATGATTCCGAAAGAAAACTTCGTCCATGTTGATGATCCACTAGAAAGTTTGAACAGTTATCAATCTGATTTAGTGGCAGCGATCATGTATGAAAAAATTTACACGTCTGCTGTAGTGAAATATATTATATCATCCGATGGTGATTCACCATTCCATCAAATTGATGAAGTCATAAATACTATCCCTTTTTCATTTATCACCCGTCGAGGAGGACTAACGGGAAGAGATTTAACGAAAAGAGCAATGTATATGGATGCCTCTGGCTTAGTGCAGAAGCAAGAAAGTATGGCGGCGTTCGGTCTTCACATTGCTGTAGCTACCATGCTTCGGAAACAGATAAAGAAAATTGAGATAGGATTAAGACTCGTCGGGGCGGTGTTTTACTTATATTTTTTAGGAGTAATTACTGCAACAATCGTTTTTTTGATTGAGCTTTTTATATTTTATCGTTAAAGCTACACAGTTCTTAAGTTAATTTACATTAAGTAAGCAATACTTATTTAAGATTGGTTCATGAAACCGCATATTATGCTTATTCGTAGTTCGGCTAAAAACACAAAACTATTTTTTATACGATCCGTTTTTTGGCCGCCAAGAAACACCAGGTACGCCGCTAACTTCTTTAATAATAGAAAACCTTTAATTTCATCACAATTGTATTAATAATAATTTCTAAAGGGCAACTTAAGTACAGCAATAATTTTTTTATAGTATTTAAAGAACAAAATTGTGTACTCAGGTACAACGTATATTTAGAAATGAATATGTTTGACACATGGTCATCGTTCTAGGGTCAACGCCAACAAAGGAGTTCAAGCAGTCGCTGTGACCGAAATCGGTCACGTATTTAGAAATAGGTCATTTGCTAGAAAGATAAGAACCTACGGTGCTTAATAACCTTATTTTTGGGTATATCTCAGTATTTCTACTCTATTACAAAAAAAGGAACTATCCACGTCTGTCCTCATCAATCTTCTCTTACTTCTTCTAAACGGTGCATCGGATTTTGATACGGTTTTCACAGAAATTTAGATAATTTCATACGGAAGTTATGTGTGTTTAATATATTTTTACTCAAAATTTATTATGCTGGTTTTATGTACATTTTCGTGTGTACAATAAAGAGTTAAATGTGTTAAGTGTGTAAAGTGTTGTAAGTGTTAAAATAAATAATAAATAAATAAACACGTCTTTCATGGGTCACTGTATCATCATCATCATCATCATCATCAGCCTATTACGTCCCACTGCAGGGCACAGGCCTACCCTCTAGGAGAGGGTCACTGTATATAAGGTTAAATCTAATTAGTTGGCGAAACTTAACAAACACATTTGGTATCGGTTACTAACTACAATAGTGCGAAATTGTCCACCCGCACACTGCAGCCTTACGTACGATACTAATAATTTTGATAATCATCAATACCAATAACAAACAGTGATAATGCAATCTGTTATCATTTAACAAGTGCCCTGGTTCAGTTTCGGCAACTAATTTGAAATTCCCGTGACCATATTGAACTCTCACACTAGTCTTTTGTAATCAAAATGCTTGGGTCTGAGTGTCACAAACTAACAGTTCAATGTATAGTATCAATTATTATAATAAATTCACAATCTTAGCTTAAGAATTTATATTGTAATGGTTATAAGTCGTGCTATGCTGTAGAGTTTCTGGCCGCATCTTCTCTACAGTGACAACACGTTCCGATGCGTTGGTAGCTTAAAGTGTGCTTCAAGCTCAGGATGCTGCATAAGCATATGCTCACGACTATATTCCCCGAGGGGGTAGTCAGAGATATTCTGAATTCTCAGAACATCCACGTTTCACCAGAAGTACCGAAATACCCCGGATACCGGATGCTGTAAATGCATAAATTTTGTTGAATAGTTAAAGAATAATTAAACCATGTTTTGGATTGCAAATAGATAATATTTGATTGATACAATAATGTTTCCCATAATAAATTATCTTAGAGATGAGTTTGGTCTAATTTTGATAAATCCATTTTATATTTTCTAAAAAAAATCTTAAGTGTGTATTCATTTAATTCCCTAATGGGTCGAAAACAAGAAAATTTTGTGGACCTCCCGTACAAAAGTGCAGATCCGCCGATCGAGTTTTAAATTTAATGGGAGATCAACATAAAAAACTCGTTTTTCGACCCATGTTCCTCAGAGAAAGTAGTTTGGTTTCACTAACTGTACTCATTAAAAAGTAGTGGTGTATTTTCTCAGCAGCTAAGCTACAATTTTATTTTAGTTTCAAGAGAGAACTAACACATACTTCGTAGTGGGTCGCTAATCAAATAGTAACACCTCTCCAGCATCAGGGGCAAGTGTTGCACCACAGTGATGCATCGCCGCGGTTGCAAGGCTTAGGTGTGGAGCACATTGGAGATTTAGAGCTAAGAAAAATATAGTCCTTTGTATTTTAATAGAATATTTTAGTACTTATAGGTATGTGACAGCTAAATATTAATTTTAGTAGACCTTGATAAAAAAATTATGAAAGCTATTCCACTACTCAATTCAGCACCACTACATAACATTAAGCCGTGGTGGTCCAGTGGCGAGTAACCTTGCCTGCCGTGCAGGAGGCTATGGTTCGATCCCCGTCCAGGCCGACTCGTACCAATGAGTTTTTCTAAATTTATGTACGATTTGTTACACCACTGGCTTTTCGGTGAAGGAAAACATCGTGAGGAAACCTGCATGCTTCAATTTCGAGGCGTGTATTGTACCCACTGTCCATTATAAGTGGCGACGGGCTCACCCCCGTCACACTGGACAAAGTTTCGGTACTACTGGTGAAACGTGGATGTTCTGAGGTTTCAGAATATCTCTGACTACACCCTCGGGGATATAGTCGTGAGCATATGCTACATAACATTCCTTTTATGCAACTTTAACTGTCAGTTGCAGAAACACTCTATAAAATTAATACGTCAATAAGACAAAAAGTGTCAGAAAGAGATTTAAAGGAGGATTAACTTAATGAGCCTTTCTGCAACTGAGTTTTAATGTTCTACTTTTTAGGGTTCCGTAACGTCAAACAAGGAACCCTTATACTTTCGTTCGTCGATTCTGTCTGTCTTTTCTCCCTCAATCCTCAATACTCCCTCATTTTTTGAACCTATTGAATCGTGTCCAGGCGACAGATTATAGTGACCTTAAAATATAAATAATGGTACTTAATTAAGAAGAACAGGGGGTTCCATACAATGAAATCGGGGTTGGGATCAATTAGTGTCTAGTGAGATAAATTTGCTCAGATTTAAAAATAAAGCGTAGATAATATTTTTTCGTTAAAGTAAACGGTTTCAATGCTAGGATTAATTTAAGATTTGTATGGAAATCTTTAAGGCATTGTAACTTTTAAACTATATATTTTAATGAAAATCTGACACCATACGAACGTAGAGATTTGTTTCTAGATTGTTTCTGCAAAGTTTCATTGAGTATAATTGGTTAGTATTGAAAATATCACCATAGTACGTTTGTATGGAGCACGCTCCAAATTATATCCTCTTAACAAAAAGTCAAAAGTCTAAGGGCCTATTTCACAACTTCCAAATAAGTTCTTTTTAGGTTATCCGACATCTGATTTGACATATTCTTCATACAAAATATGTCAATTAATTAGCTGTCGGATAAGCTAACAAGAACTTATCCAAAAGTGATGAAACAGGCCCTAAAAGTCATAAGTCAAAAAAAAGCTTACGTTCTCATTATATTGACTAAATACTGCAGTTCTCATGGACAGGTCCTAACAACCAGTATTGCAGCACGGTACAGTGTTGTTTACACCTAGCATTTATCAGACGATAGTGGCCAGGAATTCTGTAAGCGCTTGTTTTGGTTAGGTAGGTACTGCTAGTTTGGTAGGTACTACAAAAAAGACAAAACAAACTTACTTGAAAATTCTTTCCCCAGAATCAATAAGAAACTAACCATCAATGCCAGAGTATTCGCTCACGAGTTTAGGTGTAGGCAGAAATTTTAAATTATCAATTGCATATTGAGAATATTTCTCTAGCTGTGCCCAAACTCTGTCCAGTGTGAACGAATGAAAATTGTACAATTAAGTTTAGTATTAGTGATAGAAGATTCTAAAACAAGTAAAACGAACGATACTTTTTCCCAAAATATCGTTCCAAACTTAAGCAAGAAGTTTGGTTGGTTGGTATATAGACTCTGGTCTGTACCATCCATCGCTCACATCTCTCATCAAACCAAAACCATTGTAAAGCCCGACCAGAAATATAAAAAACCTCGCCACGTTGCGGAAAATTATTGGATCAAATTTTTGTACTTGGAACACTAACATTAAAGGTGACAGTCGATTGCAGCGCCCCCAAACCAGGTTTTTTATATTCCTGGTCAGGCTTTATATATCTTCTTACTTTGGGCACAGTGCAATAAAGAGTATAGGGTTGGTAGGTACCAGTAGTGTTGGGCCAAATGTAATTAATTAATAATGACATTTTGTAATCAATAGATTATAATAGATGTCAAATGTAACCTATTAACATGAACTTTCTAATATTTATTCGACAGGAGTGCGATGTTTGAATCTCATTCGGTGAACTCAGCAGTTGAAAATGTCAAAATTACTATGGATATATGCATCTTTCTACTGCTGATTTGACATTCAAAAATCATACTACAGGAGAGAGATATACTCCAGATCCATAATATTATAGTGACACGAAATAAAATTAGGAACACCTACATTTTAAATTAATTTACTGGACGGTCAATTCCTGGGGTGTGTTTTGGGTCCAACATAGTAAACAAGCAGTACAGAAAACCGAGGAGTATAATCAACCTTTGTGTCTAGCCTTTGTGGACTATGAGAAAGCCTTCGACTCGATCGAGACCTGGGCTGTTCTGGAGTCCTTTCAGCGATGCCATATCGACTGGCGATACATTGAGGTGCTTAGATGTCTGTATGACGCCGCCACTATGTCCTTACAAGTACAAGATCAGCAGACGAAGCCGATCCAACTGCTAAGAGGAGTGAGACAGGGGGATGTTATTTCCCCGAAACTGTTCACTAATGCGATGGAAGACGTCTTCAAGATGCTCAATTGGAAAGGACGAGGCATATGTGTGAACGGCGAGTACATCTCACACCTGCGTTTTGCCGACGACATTGTCGTCATGGCGGAATCGCTGCATGACCTCAGTGGGATGCTTAGCGACCTTAATGCCGCTTCCCGACGGGTCGGTCTCGGCATGAACTTAGACAAGACGAAAGTCATGCTTAATTCTCATGTCGATCCAGAGGCGGTATACGTCGGTGAGGCGGCGATAGAAATTGTGCAAGACTATGTCTACCTTGGACAGACTATAAGACTAGGTAGAAACAACTTCGACAAGGAGGCCGCTAGGCGTATCCAGCTAGGATGGGCTGCTTTCGGGAAACTACGTCATATATTCTCCTCGGCCCTACCACAAGCCTCAAAACGAAGGTGTTCAATCAGTGCGTTCTGCCAGTGATGACCTATGGTGCGGAAACGTGGACCCTGACGATAGGGCTAGTTCATAAATTCAAGGTCGCTCAGCGAGCTATGGAGAGAGCTATGCTCGGTGTTTCTCTGAGGGACCACATCAGAAATGAAGTGATTCGTCACAGAACTAAAGTGGCTGACTTAGCTCAGAAAATTAGCAAGCTGAAGTGGCAATGGGCTGGTCATATCTGCCGAAGAACTGACAACCGATGGGGTGTCAGAGTTCTAGAGTGGAGACCGCGAACTGGTAGGCGTAGTGTGGGACGCCCTGCTGCCCGCTGGACAGACGACCTAAAAAAAGTAGCGGGGAGCGACTGGATGAGGAAGGCCGAGGACAGAGTTTTGTGGCGCGCCTTGGGAGAGGCCTATGTCCAGCAGTGGACGATGATAGGCTGATGATGATGATAGAAAGCGTCGGATGTGCGTTGTGGAGAGGTAGACGTATGAACACTCAATTTTCAGGTCCGTATTCAAATCCTCATGAGAGACATTTCGTGTACCAATAAAATATACAGATAATATTATACAGAATCGATAAACTGATCATCATTTCTGACATATTTTTTTTAGACCTTTATTAATTACCTGTAAGTGACAAACAACAAAAAGTTCGAATAAAAAAAAACTCGGTAAAGGCTCTTGATTTAGATATTTTTTTTAATTCTAGCTTAAATCTTTATGGATAGGCTAAGGGGAGTTGCTCTGTGGCTCTGCTATTGGGTGGTCGTGTCGGTTGCCCCATCCCCGGTCCACAGTGGAACTCCAGTGGTGGCTCAGGATATTGTTCTTTTGTAAGAGCAACCCTTGAAGTCACCAAAACTATCAATATAACCGTACAACGTCAAGCACTTTTGCTATAAAAACTCGACATTGGCAAAATCATCACATACCCAAGATGGCAGCCATTTTTTAAAATATAGAATAGAATGGATAGGCTAAGGATAAACATTTGTACAGCTGCAAAGTTTGTCTTGAACAAAGTTCCGGACACACTTGAAAATATAGATTGCTACCATAGTTTGTAAAAGTTGCTATAGAAATCTAGCCAAGACTGATTCTCTAAGGATACTTTAGTACATTTATACAGGCTGCACAAAGTGCTATAATTACTACTTGTAACTATAATTCTCGTCGATATTAGTAAAATATCGTCTTGCGTAGGTAACATGGGACAAAGGCAACTTACAAATACAAATTATCTCGTAAAGTGTACTATAATGAAATAATTGACATAGGTCATTCTTTTTAATAGACTTTACTCTAAAATTGGTTGCTGTAAATATAATATTTAGTAATATCGACAAGAATTATAATTAAGTACAAAACAAACAAAAAAATCTAAGTAAAGTCAACAAAATAAGAGGGTTGTCACATAATTTTTTCCGGGTCCTACTTAATATGCTGACACTTTTTTAATGAGATGATCAGACCATCAAACTGAACAACTTTCTCTAAGGGACCAAATTCGAAATCGCGAAAAAAAAATCAGCTGTCCCATACAAAAGTGCAAACCTACTCGAGCCAAATGTATGGGACAGCAGATTTTTTTTCGCGATTTCGATGTTGGTCCCATAGAGAAAGTTGTTCAGTTTGATGGTCTGATTTTCCTCATAAAAAGTGTCAGCATATTAAGTTGGACCCTGTATAAAAAGATAAAATAAACCAGCCTGTTCGTATATATCGTATAGTATTAGCTAACACTAAACGCGAAGTATATCCGAGACCTACGTGATCCGTTGACTCTTTCCTCCTGGGAACGTACGCTTTGCTAAGAGAAGCGGTAAAATGTTGCTGGTTCAATAAAGACTTAATATTTGACTTCTTACCACAGAATAGGTTTCATGTATACAAGGTGCTACAAAAATACAAATAAATAATTAAGGGTGTGGTTTAGACCATCAAACTGAACAACTTTCACTATGGGACCAATATAACGAAAAAAAAATTGATGTTCCATACTCTACAAATCGACTCGAGCTACGACGACTCGACTTCACGATTTCGATGTTGTTGGTCCCATAGAGAAAGTTGTTAAGTTTGACGGTCTAAACAACCCCCTTAAGTGTTTTAAATATTTATTTTTACTTATGTAACAACCTGTATAGTATGTAGCTCTACGTAATCTTAAAACAAATTAACCCTAATTAAGTATTTATTGCGTGAACGGGAGCTTACCACAAAAAAAGTTTGTGTGTAAACATGGTTTGAACCAAGTTAAATGAAAGTGTGTCCCATTCTCTGTTGTGTAGAACGTGTACGGCTGAACCAAAAAAAAATGGCACGCTCCCCTTTAGGGGCTGAAGCGATCTACACAAACAAGGAAAAAATATAAGAATTGTTTTTGAATTTTCTAGTAAGAACAATTCAAAATAATAATCATAGTTGTTCAGTTTGATGGTCTGAATTCACTGTTTAAGTATTTGGTAGGCTGTCACTTACACCCTGAATACGCAGTGCCTTCCCCTCTAGAAAAAGGTCCGAGTTTATGTATGTATGTATGTATGTAAGTTAAAGCCGAAAAATGTTTTAACATAATTATTAGTTAACCATGTAGCCATCGTGTTTCATAAAGGACTTCGTTTATCGTTCTCAAAATGAGCGTCTTCAAAATAAATAAGACAACATTTTAGTCAAAGAAATAGTTGTGTAAATTCGCTTACAGCGTCTCCAACAAACAACTCGGAGGACACACGTCCTGCGAACAAATAAAAACTTACTGCTTCTCTTTGATAGCACCTAATTGTTTAACAGCAACTTTTGGTGCTGATTTCTGTAAATTATTGTTTGTTTTTAGATTTATCAGTATACAGTCACGGACCTGAAAGAAATACGGACCGAGTATTGCACTAAAAAGATGTGAAGCATGCAAGGTAATACAATCTCGTTTGTTCTACAAGGGACCTACACTCACACAGATGCACTAGCTCTAGGCGCAGGTCCGACAACCCGTCACCTTGTGTACCGCGTGACAGCACGCACACAAAAGAAATGGGTGCTTCACTCATGATTAGATGACATTCCGTCTGGTTCTTCTTTTAAGTCTGTGTATACAGTGTCCAACTTAATATGCTGACACTTTTTAAGGGGATGAATCGCGAAAAAAAAATCTGCTGTCCCATACATTTTGCTCGTGTAAGTTTGAAGAATGGAGAAGCAGATTTTTTTTCCGATTTCGATGTTGGTCTTATAGAGAAAGTTGTTCAGTTTGATGGTCTGATCACCCCCTTAAAAAAGTGTCAGCATATTAAAAAGGACAGGACGACAGGACAGAAGGACAGGGTCCAGGGGTGATCTGGTCTGATCAACCCCTTAAAAAAGTGTCAGCATATTAAGAAGGATCCTGTATACCAATGTCAAGATAAAGAGCTGGTGTGCTTCTTACTTTGAATGAACCATCCTATTTTTTCTCGTTGTCTCAAAATGGGTCCCAGAAGGACCTCTTCGCACAACGAGCGATACAGGCGCATACATAGGGGTGTAGACGCGAATTTCAGCCACAAAATGAATAGGTAGTTCAGGCTTTTGACTGACTTGATCCGACAGTAGGCAATCAAATTAAAGATTGAAAAATTTGTCTCGGGTGGGACTTGAACCCACACTCTTCCAAACCGGGGAAACGCGCTAACCAATTACGCTACCGAGCCCACTGCTCAGAGAACGAAGTTTTCAACAATCAGTTCAAATCAATTTGTTTTTCAATCTTTAATTTGATTCGAAATAGCACAACATGGCTGTAACATGTTTAAAATCAATAATAGTTGGAGTAGGCAATCGTGTAGTCCCACTTTCTAAGTCACACTCACTCGGTATCGCGAGTGATTACCTCTCTTTTTTTTATTTATAATTAATGTACATCTTGCTTGTGCGTTAGCACCGCATTTACGCAAATGTCAAGTGTTTTGAGGGAGTATCTATCCAATCTCGAGGATTGTTTTTGAGTAAGAACAACTGAGAAGGATTGTGGAGCTTCGTGGCAGGCTGAAACGCGAACCGCGCGAACACCACGCGAGAGACAAGTGTTCGGGGCAAACCCTGCAACGTGACTCTACCTCTTCTTGTCATTGTGAAACGTGTTCATTCTGACAATAATTGAACTGTATGATTAGTTATGCATTTAACAATCGTTCTTTCTATAAATCGTATTATTATGTCTGTTATGAATTTTCACCTACGTATTATTTAGCACATAGGCAACCGAACCCTTTGGACGTTCAGACATGTGAATAGCCATGTCCCGGAACGTATGGTTCAGGCTTAAAAAGCTCTAGAGAAGTCACAATTATAGCTATCTCCTATGGAACATAATCAGGTACGACAATGCCATGCCATATTTATTATTCCTCCGAAATGTTGCCGTAAGAATTGTTTTGTAGCACGCATCGTCTAAACTTTGTTACGTACAAACGTGCTCATGTCGCCCTGGAGAATCTAATTTCAGCGTCGTACGTGAATTTCTGATACCTACTCTTATGTATTTTTCTGTCAGGTATAAACACAGGTCAAGTGCGAATCTTATTTTAGCGTGAATGTTTCAATTTTGTTTCGTTACTTAGGTAATGTTTCTGTTTACCAAATTTTTTGCTATAGGTATGCACTGGATGTCATGTGCTTTTTTATTTTCGTTTATCAGTTCTACTTATAATAAAGAAATAAGTGTCTAGGACAATGTCTAGTTACATTTAATGGCAGTGGGTACAGCACATTGCTCGCAGAACCGATGGCCGCTAGGGCCGAAAAGTTCTCGAGTGGCGACCACGTACCGGAAAGCGCAGCGTAGGTAGGCCCCCACACGGTGGACCGACGACCTGGTGAAGGCGGCGGGAACTCGTTGGATGAGGGCAGCGCGGGACCGGTCGTTATGGCGATCCTTGGGGAGGCCTAAGTCCAGCAGTGGACGTCCATCGGCGGAGAATGGAGATGATGATGATGACTCTTGATCTAGTTTGGCAGGCTAGGGTGGGTTATACAGGTTGAAATTGATATCATTAGCATCCTTTTAAACTAAGAGTCTACCCTTCAAACTGAACAACTTTTACTACGAGAGCGAACCGATCGGTGCAAAAAAAATCTGTTGTGCATTCATTTGAGTCGAGTAGGTATTGCAGTTTAGTATGGAAAAGCAAATTTTTTTTTATTCGATCGGTTTGCTCCCATTGCAAAAGTTGTTCAATTTGATGGGTAGACTCTTAGATTAAAAGGATGCTAATGATATCAAATGTCGCGTTACACATTTACAAACGCGTTACAAATCAAACTTCAGACCTTGAAACTGAATAAATTTAAATATGGAACCAACATCGAAATCGCGGAAAAAATTTATGTTTCATAGAAAATGTCAATAGCTACTCGATCGAAATGTATGAAACAGCAGATTACCAAAAAGGATTCATAGCAATTTTTGTTGAGTTGATGGTTTGATGCTCCGTGTTCGACATGTAACGCATTTAAGTTTACACCCGATATAAAACATACAGTTAAACTCGTTATGTTTAAAATATGAAATCTAAAAATATCTTACTCTAAATCGTTTCCTTTTAATTAAATGCCTAATTATAAGTAGCCTTTCCGTATTTCCCAAAATTAACTTCGTAAGCGTTTTTCACGAAAATCCGTAAAGGGATTTTCTTTATTTAAAATTAGATTCGTACCTGCATACTCAAAATTTTATAATTAGGGTTCAGACAGAATAAGCAAATTTTGGACAATCATAATTAGATGGTACCAAATACCTGCACAGATAATTACAGTAACTGAAATAAAAACGTCGAACTAACACTGAAACTTTAGCTGGGCTTTTTTGTGGCAACACCACCGTTTCTCTGCCAAAATAATAAAATCGCCAATAACTCCGTTATAAAACTACTATTCAAACAGAATGCATGATGAATGGTCTCTATGCTTTCTCTTTTTTTCTTACCTATTCGTTTTTAGGGTTCCGTATGAAATTACATATAATTGAAAAACGGACTAAACAGGGTGTTATGTTAGGGTTAACAGTTGCACTACTTGAAAGGGTTATTGTACACATGATACTGAACCACTTTCCCTACACTATGAAACCTATTGGAAATAAAAAATAATAATTTTGGACTTTGCATACTAAAATTTGCTGTCGTAAATCTAATTCTGGTAGATTTAAATAGACTTATAACAATTTTTCTAGTAAAGGCTGCTAAAATTAACTGATGTCACATAATACAGGGTGTTAAGGTAAACATTTGCATTACTTTAAGGGGTGATTGTACCTATGATAACAACTTTCCCTAAGAAAATTGGCAAAAAAATTCTACTTTACATACAAACATTCGGTCAGCAGATAGCATTTAGTATGGAAGGTACAGGTTTCCTATAGTTTTCTTAGGCAAAGTCGTTCAGTATCACCCCTTAAAGTAATGCAACTGTTTACCTTAAGACGCTGTTATCCCGTCGAGGCCGATTTTTGAACACGAACGAAAGTGTTTTAAAGTCTGAAAGTAAATTATGTCTTATTTAAGGATCGGGCGGATGGGCGACTGATCTCAATTACACGATTAGATTAAGTTTACTAGATAGAAAAACATCCCAAAGTTACCCCTTTTTGTTATGTTTTTTCAATACTATGATTAAACTGCTGATATTTAACTTTTTATTCTTGTACTTAACTAAATACATTAAATATTTCTAGTGAACTCAGAAGAGTTTTTAGCTTAGAAACTTCCATGAGCAAAGATATTGACGAAAAACACGTTTTTTTGCGATCCTGCTTTCAATTGGAGCGGGATGGCTAATTGTAAACTTATGCTTGCAAGAAAGAGACGCTTGCACTGGGATAACCTAGCCTTAACACTAAGGGAGCAAACCGAACCGAAAAAAACTGCTGTTGCATACATTTGAGTCGAGAGGCACTGCAGTTTAGTATGGAGCAGCAGATTTTTTTCTTCGATTGGTTTGCTCCGATAGTAAAAGTTGATCTGTTTGATGGGTAGACTCTTAGTTTAAAAGGATATCAATCAATATCAATTACACTCTGTATAGAAGAAGAGAAGAGAAATACAAGATTAATGTTGTCCCTGTGCAGCATACTATGCTTGGCCTTCCGAGTATAATAAATAATGGCTGTACGGAACCCATTGCAATATATCGTTGTACTTTGGTCACAAATATTTCCTTAGTCCCGATCGACAACAAAATGTGCAATCGTCAGTCATTTTTATAGCTATTCGAAAATAGATTAAATCGGATATATTTCAATTTTTCACTATCAATTTGTGGGGTCCATAAAATGAAAACTTTTGATGCATTGTTCGCTGAGAAAATATCTAGTAGTATATGTACGGACTGGGACCTGATACCGGCCTGGGAATTGTCGAGACAGTAGATCTCAATCTGGCGAGCTCCAAGTAAAGCACGAACACGATCAGAAACCAGGAGCGAAGCGGATTGTGGAGCTTATGCCAAAATCTACCTGTTGTCTGTTCCCGTTCCATATAGAGACAGGAAGACAGGAAATTCAAAATCAGGAAAGTCAAATTTTTTCGTGCAAGTGAGACAGGGTGTATGCCGACGCAATTTTTTTTTTTTTGTGTGATTATTATACACCCCTACTTTTTTTAACTTAGGAGCCTACCATAAATATTGGTATGAAAGGACTACAAATTTTTTTTTCGTGCAAGTGAGACAGCGTGTATGCCGACGCCATTTTTTTTGTGTGATTATATTTACCCCTATTTTTATAATTACCTACCATAAATATTTGTATGAAAGGACTAAAAAAAATAGGAAAGATAGCTTAATAACCTGAATACACCCTTGAAATTTGTATATATAGTAACAATTAAACTATAGTGGTGCATGTATTTTTTTATTTGTTTAACCCTTCTAATCTGAAAAACCAACAATTCACTAGAAATTTTGTAGCACTTTACAGCAGACTACAAGCTCAGATTTTCTTCCTATTTTATGTTATAACTTATAAGCCCATTATTTTGTAACCTTAACTACCAGGCTGACATAGCAACGAAGATGATCGCATTTCCAATTTAACTTATCTGTACTTAGTGCCGAGACTTTAAGCTCTGCGCTTAGAGGCTGAGGAACACTACATTGTACAGAAATAAAACAAAGATACCTACATAATATAGTAACGTAGTATACAGGGTGAAATTGATATCATTAGCATCCTTTTAAACTAAGAGTCTACCCATCAAACTGAACAACTTTTACTATGGGATCAAACAAATCGGAGCAAAAAAAAATCTGCTGCACCCGCCGCTTCTGCCTACACGACTTTTTTTTTTGCTCCGATCTGTTTGCTCCCATAGTACCTACCTAAAAGTTGTTCAGTTTGATGGGTAGACTCTTAGTTTAAAAGGATGCTAATGATATCAATTTCACCCTGAAGAGGCTTGTGGTTCCAGCTCTGAAAGAACCATTGCTGTTGTCTATGATTTGTATCATCATCATCCATTCATTATCACTTTGACAGCTCAGTCACGCTCTGTGTTGTGGATAAACTTATCACTACCAATAAATACGCAAAAACGCTTAAATAAAACCGGTCATGTACAAGTTGGGCTACTGGCGCACCGAGCGCAGCGTTCCGTACCACAACACAACATAATTAACTTAGAAAAAAGTTTGGTTTTCTCCGTGAATGTGAATGTGAAGCAAAGCTAAAGCACCTTTAACGCGAGACCGACTAACACTTGGCAGGTTTTTATTATTTGTTGTTATACTGTAGAGTTTGCTCTATAATCAAACCACAATCACACTAAGTTTGACGCTTGTATAATGTATTACCGTTTTTACGATAGACCGAGATGAAAAAACATTGTTAAAAAGTAGTTTCTTGTATGACCTCACTTAATTTTTAACTTTTTGACTCAATAGAAATCTGTGTTTTTGACATTGCTATTTTTAACAAATCCGACATAATAATGAACATTTTGTGAAAATTGCAACTGTCTGGCTATAAGGTTCAAAAGTTAACGCCCTAAATAGGTAGGACAGAGAGACGGACGGACGGACGGACCGTCCCGTTTTCACCTTTTGGGTACGGAACCCTAAAAACGAACATTAACTGCACTTCGATCAATTCAAAGTTCAAAACGTCTAGATCCGTTGTTGCAATCATAATAATTTTTATTAATTTACAAATCGAGAAAAACACGGAACACTATCGATCTGATAGCAAAATTATTACGATTGTGATGAGTGATGACATTCATCCAGTTACACTGAACCTTTTTTTTAACAATAACTGTTGATGTCTAAATGCAAGAAAGCTTTATTTTGACAATGTTGCGTTATGTAATTCAATGTACCTACTATTTACTTCGTATGATTTGGTTTAGTTTTTGTAGAGTCTTTGGCCGTATCTTCTCTTGGTCTTGCTTATACCCCCTATGCTTATGCTTATGCTGCTAATTCTTTAAACCTATCTTCTCTACAGCTAATCACCTTCCTGCCTTCTAAATAATTCTAATAATATTGACACTTACTGTTATCGTTATCGTATTAATATCCATATCGATACTATTGGTTTTGTCTTCATTATCAATAGTCTATTAACAGGCTTTGATAAAAGTCAATTATCGATTGGCAACACTATTTGTTGATTTTAGCGAATTTTCTGTCCATCCCAAAAAGAAAATACATTCGTGTCATTCGTGAGTTTGATATAAAATCATTTTATATTCTTTATCGTTTTCCGGGTCATCGTAATAGGGTTGATGACAGTCTTTTTTATTTTTAAACTGTTTTATCTTTAACACTAAAGTAAAATTCATTTTTTGAAATCTTTAAAAATAACCAAAGTATAAGTGTTAAACAAGAGGCAGATATAAAGGAAGTGTCGTCATAATACAACTAATAACGAAATGTCATACAAACATCTGTTTTGCATTAAAGAGTTCGCGGATCGCTTATAACTTTTTTGTTTTCTATATGATTGTAATTTTGTTCAAACATTTTTTTTGTAATATAAAATTCCAGGAGCAGTCATTATAACAATTATGACGTCACATCATAAGGCCAAGTGCAGACGCAGGCTAGTCAAGTCACGTCTCGTTATCAAAGTAATTTACACCGTTTGTACAGTAACTCCATCTAACTTGGCGAAAGTTTCTTGATTAGGCGCGTGAGTTGACTGCGCAGCGATCGCTAATTATTTTACGTTAGTGTGAACTGGCCCTTCGTTTAAGAAAACATTTGCTTAGGACCACCTCTGGGACTCAAATTAGACATGGGCGATAAATGACGTAACAGTAAAAAAATCATCGTGATCAGCAGCCTAAGAACGTCACAGTGACTTTGACGTTCCAAAATAACGTTGTTTGTATCTTCGCGTTGTCGCCGTGCTCTTTTCTCAGTTACTCTCCCAAAGGAACGAGATGCGTAGAGGTACCGGTCGGAACGGTATACTAACAATTGGACATAAAAATGACAATAAATGTGGTGCACTACAATTTTTTCTCTCGCAAAAACGCTGTAACCCTCACTGAAAAGTACATCGCGAATGATGTAACCAACACGTTGGTTTTTTCTGCAGAACTTTAAATGACGTAGGTAAATGTAAATCGGTGAAAAATTTTAGATTTTGTGCTACTTACAACCTGCCAAAATCCAAGTCGAGCAAAAAATACCAGGCAATTTCAACGCTGTACAACATTTTCTAAGCGTTGTTATGTAGTATCTTTCTTAAAATGTGGTGTCGTAGAGCTATTAGATATAAGGGACCCAGACCATTCGACGCTGATTTTTTTTCAATCTCCTATGAAAAACCTTACAATTGGTGTCAGTTCGGCTTTCCAGCGTGTCGATATTGGCTGTTGCAAAATAATCTTGTGAAAAATTTGACTATGTCGCGTTTTGCCTAAATCATGGAAAAAAAAAGAGAAGGAATGGTTGGCACTTATGTGAATTAGGCCTAGTCCTATTTTAATCATAATGCATTTTAGTCTGAAGCCAGATTAGACTTACTGATAATTAGGCAGATAAAGTTTTAGTGTGCATTATCCGCCTTGAACGACACTCACGGGATGTAGATACTAGCATTCTAAGCCAAAATATATTTCCACTACACCCACAAACAACACCTTAACCGAAACCCCCAAGAAAATGATCCATCAAAACAAACAACGCTCTATCACGTATCGAAAGCGATGTATTGCTAACATTAATCTGACCAATATCGTGTGGTGAAATTTACTGTAGTGGCTTCGTTGAGTTATTGCAGCTGTGAGTTCTCTATGTATTGAGTGATGATAACTATTGAAATTAAATGAGTTTAGTCACTAGAAAATTTTAGTCAGCATCATTACTTACCTATCTTACATTATAGTACCTGGACTGGACGGACCAAGTTTTACCCGGCGTCTTCCAAATTAATCTATATAGGTTTCATCCCGGAGAAAATCCATTTACACACAACAACAACAAAAATCCTTCTATATTTTTCCCAGCGCCCCTATTTTTTTTAAATTGCAGTAGGCTGAAATATGCATGAAAATATTGGTTTTTGAGTGAAAACAATATTTCTTAGGAATGAAACTTATCTACAAGGTTTAAGGAAAAGTACCATTAACCTTTAACCACATACTCGTACTCTACCCATCAAACTGAACAACTTTTACTAAGGGAGCAAATCGATCAGAGCAAAAAAGAAATCTGCTGTCCCATACTAAACGCCAACGCCTACTCGACTCAAATGTATGCAACCGCAGATTTTTTTTGCTCTGATCGGTTTGCTCCCATAGTAAAAGTTGTTCAGTTTGATGGGTAGACTATGTGGTTTACAGGTTAATTATACTTTTCCTTACAGCCTGTAGATTTACATGAGAAATAAAACATTTCTAAATACAAAATTTAATCCAACTAAATCGTTAGAGCCTTTTTAGAACGCGATTACGATTACAAATCTCGTTTAATAGGATTTGATCTGCGACAGCATGCAAAAGCTACAGTTAATAGGCTATGTTACCCACATGAGAGCTCATCAACGCCAACAATGGAGTTGAAGCAGTCGCCTTGATCGAAATCAGTCAGGTGTTCAAGGAGAGGGTTCACGGAAGGAAACGGTTCGGTAAGGTTTCGTTTTTCCTTTGAGTAAAATATGCTATATGGGGGCAAGGCAGTGCCCCCGCCAAGACGAGCCAAGCGTAGCGCAAGGGTCTTTTATGCAGGATCCAACTTAATATGCCCATGGTTTTTTGATAGGATGATCAGACCATGAAACTGAACAACTTTCTCTATGGCACAAATAATATCGAAATTGCGACGATGTCCCATAAATTTTAATCGAGCAGGATTGCAATTTTGTATGAAACAGCAGATTTATTTTTCGCTATTTCGGTGTTGGTCCCATAGAGAAAGTGTTTCAGTTTGATGGTCTGATCATCCCCCTAAAACAGTCAGCATATGAAGAAGGACCGTATATTTTGGTACCTTGTATTCTTCTAGCATAGGTAGCATGTTGCCCGTGATAAGGCTATATCGCTTTTGAGCTTAGAAACACACATGAGCAAAGATATTGATGATATTGATCCTGCTTTCAATTGGAGCGGGATGGCTAATTGCAAACTTATGCTTGCAAGAAAGAGACGCTTGCACTTGGATAACCTGGCCTTAAGGTGCGATATAATACGGCAGCAGGTTGTATTCTAACTTTCTACCCTATATACTACCCGTACTACCCACCTAAGTTAAAGTATAGGTACCATGATCAACAGCCTGAGTTCAACAACTCATTAGGTACATCACTTTGCACATCATCGCTTCATTTTAAACCCTGCATATTAAGTTTCTGCCCATTTATTCAATGGCATTTCATTATTCACCAGCTGGCCACTGTACATACAAACAACCAAAAAAAGATCTGACAATGATTAATAACCGCAATTTGAACCTTAAGGCCTATTGCAGACTACCAACAATAATCGAATAAAAATATTGGACACTTGATAAGACACGACAATTTCTTTAATACTTACTATTTTAGGATAAGAAGGAAAAATGAGATGGAGAAGAAGACCTGGAGTGCGATGCGACTCTGCAGTAGAAAGATGCAAAATCCCCATAGTAATTTTGACATTTTCTACTGCCGAGTTGATCGTATGCGATGTTCAAAAATTGCACTCCTAGACAAAGTTATCCAGCACAGGTGAAAGAAAATTTTGATGTCGTATCGTACAAAAACTCAAGGCAGTAGCTGAAAACACAACTAACTCGGATGATTATAAAAAGAAAAAAGTGCTGATCATCATAATCTTCCTAGCTACTGTCCCACTGGGTAGTGGGCCTGCTTTCTTTGTCTGTAACACAAACGTCCAAAATAATATCACGCTCTAAAAATACTGACAGACTAGTTTTTAACCGGTCTGTGACAATGTTTACTATCAAACGAGCAGCAATAAATTGCTCTCACAAATGCAGGTAAAGCCATTTTGCCATTTCGCCATTCTGCCAATCAAATTCGACAAAAGTCAGCTGCAGTGCCAAAGATTGAACAATTACACATTTTCAAACCACAGGTGCTGGCTGGAATTCAACCAGAGCTGTGAGAAAAAGCAATGCTATGAGCGAGAAAAAGTTCCACCAATATGTAAATTAAAACTATTCTATTGGTGGATTTTTCGCTCGCTCACTGACTCCTTATCCCGTAAGCTATGGTGGAAAGCGAGCATTATACACGGCATACATTTTATACGCCAGCGTACCTTTGTTACATTACCAACGAACGATGAAGTGGTTCATCATCATCTCAGCCGATAGCAGGATATAGGCCTCCCCAAGGATCTTCCGCAGCCCATGACCTATATTCACTAGGGTGGAACACTTTTATATGAAAAATTTTTTTTTTCCTAATTTCGAATTGGAATACCAATATAAATTTGCTTCATATAATTGTAAATAACACCCCTTAATTTGGAAGTTCTAGCCCGACAGCTTGAGCTCCCGCCATAGACATGAAATTTCATTTTTTTAGTTTTTATAAATGTTTTGTATAGTACACCCTATAAACAAAATAATAACTAAATATAATATGTTATGCCTGTGAATATTTAAATTAAAGTATGTTTTAATTAGTAGACTCATTTATTTCAAAAGTAAACACAGGTTTAGAAAGTTATGTCTGTATGAAAAACGTCATTTTTTACAGCAAAAATCCTTTTTCGTCTCAAACTTTGGCATGATCTTTCGAGATGCTAATTTAGACTTTATGAATGCCTCTCTTCTTGTCTTGTCGCATACACTTAGAGCTGCTTCTGTAACAACTTTTACTGATCTTTCCACAGCCTGGGTATGGCAAGGCAGTCTCATAAACTCCAAAACAGCATCTCCTCCATTTTCAATTAGATCTTGTAACTGCTCGTCGGAAATATTCATCAGTATTGGGGGTTCATATATATTTTGTTGCCAGTCGATCAAGTCTATGTAAGAACTTGCATTTAAATTAACTTTTGGCACCCCAAAGATGCGCGAAACAGAATTTTTATTCACTTGACGAGCCGTTAAAATGTGTCTTGCGGCGAGTTCTCTAATGTGCTTACGTGAATCTGTTATCATACTCAACAACACGTTTTCTGAATGAGCAAAGTAACTATTTCGAATTAAAACAGGGTCCACTATCGCTAACAACTCTTCGGATAAATATCTAGTGCTGTTAATGAGCTTCCATAAATGTTTTGAACCATCTTTGCAGGATGAATGTGTTTTGATGGCAAACCAGACAGGAGTGTATGATTTTACGACAAACGTTGCTAAAGTCACAAGATTTTGTTGTGGATTTTCCGTAGAAATATACAAACGCAGTATGCGATTAGCTCTTGTCAACCAGCGGGCATGGGATAGCTTACCCGGGCTTCTGTGTATTAAATCAGGAGGGCAGGATCCATTTATAACAGCAGTAGTAATTTCTTGTAAATATTTCTGGTCTGTACTGAGATCTGTTGATATCTGTGGAGGTAGTTCACCTTCTATCTTCTCAAAGTGGGCCAGCGGCAGCGTCTCGCATGTCTCTAATGCTTTACCAATTCGACCTGTAAATGATCTAGGTCCTGCAGTAGGGCCATCCAAATAGGTAAATAAATGCCTCAATGGCAACTCATTGGCGTGTAAGAGGCAAATTATCCATTGCAATGGTCGAGATAGTCTATTTTCCAAAAGACGAATCACGCCTCCTACCCTCCCTGTATTTGTGTTTGTTCCATCACAACCAACAGCCATTAAATTTTCTGGTGATATCTTTTCAGTCGTCAAAAAACTGTGGATAGCTCTTTCAATATTTCTTGCACTACCCGATGGTGGAACCACATACCCAACATAAACAGAACCTGGTTCTTTTATAATCGAAATGTGTTCCTCTTGTTCAATCACTCTAAACCTCTTCGATCCTTTTAAAACACTTTTAGCTGTCTTGTCTTTCCTTCCATCGAAATATAACGCAGGAATTTCTGTAACTCTTTCTTCTGTTAAAATTTGCTCGCGTACTTTCTGTCTTATTCTTCTTAGTTTCATTCTGTCCACGACGTTAGTCGACTGCGCCTCAGAATCGGCATCAGAAGCAGAACACAGCACAGATGATACGATAGCCGCCGCAGCTCGGTCCGATATTCCGTATCTATCGCATACAGTAGTCAAACTATGAAGACTGGCATCCGTGAGCTTTATAGGCCTTTGAGCAACTTTATCAGCGGTGTTAAGACCATCTGCGGCCGACGAACAAGAAGGAAGGTCCACGTTAGAACTAACTTCAGATCTATTTCGCCGATACGAAGTAGAGGGAATTTCTTCAATTCGTATATTTGAATTATGCCAGATTTTTTGTTTTAGAGCACGTAATCTTCTATTCTGCAATTTTTTACTCTGGATAAGATCCGTTCTTCCTAAAGCCATTAGTCTGTTAGTACGTTGGTCTTCTAAAAAAGTTTGTTCCTCTTTTGGCACTCTTTTTTCTCTCAAGCAATTACAGCTTACAAATTCTTTACATTTACATGCAGCTATGTCAAAAAGCTTTCTACTTTGTACTCTGAACTCTTCTAACTTTTCTTCCCTCAGTTTCTTCAAAGACTTCTTTAAATTACAACACTTTGTGTGATAACTTTTTAGTAACTGTAAGACTCGCTTGTGTGTGACAAGTGGAATAGAAGATTTTATCCATAATTCTTCTATTTTCGTTCCAACTATTTCGGCAATTTCCAAAAACGTAGGTTCTTTTATTGTGTTATTCCTTATTTTTAGGTCTTGTCGAACCCATTCATAAAATTTCATCACATTTTCATACGTAGGTAGGATATTCTCTTTCAACTCTGCACTTCCACCAAATATCGGACATTTTAACTTTTTTCTAGTAGAAGTCATGTTAAAACACTTAAAAAACGTAAATCAACCAGCACTCGTAAAAATAATTGACGCGCAACCTTTCACCTTGAGACAATTATCGACAATAATTGAAACAAAACACTGCAATTCGTATTGCACTTTGCTTCTCTGTCACAGCGCCACAGTATATCAAAATAATGAAATATTTGATTGCAATAGCTGGTTAACTATATTTTAATATGTTTTCGAATAAAAAAAATCAATTTTAATTAATTCTGTACTATTTTGTAGGCCGCGCAAATGGCGCCTAAATTGTAATTTTCGAAAATATTTGAAGTCTTGGCGGGGGCTTTTACCGTTGTCTGATAATTTTTATTTTTTTAATGGAGGTAACTGATGGCAATTGGCAACTAAATACAACTATTCCAAATTCAAAATAAAAAAATAAAAATTTCGTTCCACCCTAATATTCACCAGGTCGTTATGTCCACCGTAAGGGGAGCCTACCCACGCTGTGATTTCCAGCACTCGGTCGCCACTCGAGAACTCTTTAGCTCCATCGGCCATGGGTTCTGCGAGCAATTTGCCTCGCTCACAAAAACCACCACCACTTAACGCCGATAAAAATACAGCAGTTCTTCTACAAAAAGTCGGAAGTCTGCGTTAGGTCTAAAACGAAATGCAACTATGGGATCGTGCGAGGCAGTCATCAATTGGGGGCATGTGGGAACGGCGTTCGTATTTCGCAATTTGTCATAGGTCCGACCTGACAGACCGACGGACGATTTTCATGATTTATTAAATGCATAGTACTGACGTATTGAACTGGCGCTTAGGTTGCTCTGATGGATTATTGGGAAGGATTTGAACAGTCTAAGTAGGTACGTCTAGGAATGCCATGCCGTCTAGCTTGAATGTTCTAAGTTGCAAACTTTTTTAAGAATGTTCGACTCCTTACGATGTAGTGGGTGTAGCCCTGCATATCGTACAGAGGTCGGCGGTTGGACAAGGCAGGATCTGTACCGATGATTGTTTTATTTTATCACTTACGGTACGATATATTCAATAACAGTTCAGTGACTGAAAGACAACTCACAATCTAAACCGCTGAACATAATTAACACAAATAGAAGGTATTTTTTAAATATCAACCCCTAAGATAACATAGTGAGATTTGTGAGAAAACCTGCATAAATTTACTGAATAAAAATTCCGTTTTAAAAATTAAAACGGCCCACCATCACATGCCCAATGTGGATTGAAGGTCTTTTCTGAAGTTTTATTTCTAACTTTTACCGGTTTTTATAGTATTCTGTGGCTGCGGTTTTCAAATCTCAAAAAAAGCTATAAGCATTGGTTAACATGGCGATGTAAAATATTAATAAACAAAAAGGCTCTCCTTTCTCTTTGTAAACTACCTCAAATATCAATAGCAAAGTTCCATCTCACTCAGAATCGCTCAAAGATTATGCACAATAGACGTGTGATACAGTCGAGCTAATTTTCTATTTATACCTACTCTAGGAAATCTACGGATTTTTGTATGGAGTAGGTTGAATTAATTGCATTTTAGGGGATTCCTTTGGAATAAAGTAGAACCTGGAAAACATAAATTATCAATATTCCTCGATTTTTTATTGTGTATTATTGAATAATTAAGACCTTTTTAACACATTAAATTTACGTACGTACGAAACGTATATTTCAATAAATAGATAAATCTTCAGTGGACGTTATTTGTTGTAGTTCGGTCCCAGTTTTTAAATTTCTTTCTCTGTGATTAGTTTTTATTTACATAGTTTTGCAATAATCCCTGCATTGGTTGACTTCCTGGTAAAGAAAAAGCCTCTGTGTCCATTTAGAAATTTATTATTTCATGACAGCTTTCATTTCGGACCGGATATATTTAGACCAACCGCAATATTTTCCGGAAAGATAAAATATTCATCCGATTTAAAAAATAGAGGTTTACTCTAAAATTCTAGTACAAAAAGCTTTTAGCATGCGTTAGATAGTTTTTCGATAAACATGTTCTAACAGTAGACAGATAGACAGACGGTTTTATATTGCTACATTTTAGGTGGCATTTATTATGATACAAACAAGTTAGGCATGAAAATGTTTTTAAATATTTAAAAAAAAATGTTTAAAGCGGTTCGGTGCAACAATGTGAAAAAAAGGCGTAAAGCTAATATTAAATTTTGATGATTTTTTTTCTAAAATGCATTGCTTATAGAGTTTAGAGACAGATTTTTCGTTCTTTCTACACACATTTGACCCACTTTCGTCTTTTCTATCTACATAAAGATAGATTCTGGTTGAAAACGATTTCATTACAAACGATCAGTTAAGTATTGTTAAAGATTTTTCTTATTTATAGATTTAAAACTTTACTGTAAGTTTGTAAAATAATAAATAAACAAGCCATTTGTTGCAGACGAACTAAATTATGTCAGAAAATTTTAAATTAATTGAATGAAAATTAATCAATTATGTATGTAAGTATGTAACGCATTTAAATTTACACCCTCTATTATTTTTTGTTAATAAACTATTTTCTGCATTATCTTTACGAAAATACTTATGTCCTTTCCTAAGCTAAAACGCCAGAAGATCTTTTCTCAAACTCTCTTAAAAAATTCCACGATCGCTTGAACGGAACAGGCCATATCTTGAATAAAACAGTAACAGCAAGAGGGTTAAATTATGCAAGGCTCCAATTCCAGCGATGGCCAACAATGGGGGCGTAATGGAAAGCAAACAAATAGAAGCGACCCTCCTCTGGGCCCACCTGATATGCAGATCACCAAAAACGTTTTCTTGTTTATCTATGGCGTAACGTCGCACGATTGTTCGTGCCTTTTTAGTGTTCTGTACATACCAAAATTGGCAAAGTGCAACACTTTGGTATGGAAACATAATTATTATGTCCGTCTGTCACACGCATTTTTCTCACTAACACTTAATTGTTGTTGGTTAGTCAATATATTGCTTTATGCCAAGTTTTACCTTACTAACACTTAGTTGCAGAAACGCTCATTAAAGTTAATCCTCCATTAAATCTCTTGCTAGCTTTTACAAACAAGGCAAAGGCAACAAGACAAAAAGTGACAGCAAGAGATTTAATGGAGGATTAACTTTAATGAGCGTTTCTGCAACTAAGTGTTAGTAAGGTAAAACTTGGCATAAAGCAATATATTGACTAACCAACTACTGGACGTTGGGTCAGCGCTCAAAAATATCCGAACCAAAAGAGTAACAAAATGCATAATGAGTAACAAAATACGCGCAAGTCTACGATCGATCGACCAAAAAAAAATCGATCGGCAATAAATGATTATGATTATGATTATGACCGACTATGCACAAATATTATGTATTATGTATAATGTCGTGCTGCTTTTCTTTAATAAATTGAATGATTTATTTAAACAAAAAACAGCCTAAGATACCACAAGATAATGCTACTGTTTACAATTTTCAGATTATTAGTATAATATAAATTTAAGTATAATGCACATAGCTGGACGATTTCAAACATGGGAGCTGCCAGCAACTATCTGCAGGGAAGAACCCTGTGCTAATAGGTACTGGCTAATTGGAATAACTACACTGCAAGCAAAATTAAAAAATAATTACAACAGTTTCTATGTTATGTAAGTTAAACTGGGACACCTTTTTAGACCCAGCGTCCATTAGTTGGTAAGTCATGCCCAATTACTAGGTATAAAGAATTCAAAAAAATCTAATTTCTATTTTGGGGCAATTTTGTGTGTAACATTATTTTTTTGTCTTGAATGCGTTTTTATGTGTTTTATATACTGGTAAGTGCTGACTGTGTAATATATTGTTTTTGTAATACGTTTTAAGACAAATAAATAATTCTATTATATATTATATTTACCAACCAACATTATTCCTCCAAACTGCCTCCGTGGTCTAATGGTTAGAGCATTGGGCTCTTGACACGGAGGTCGTGGGTTCGATTCCCACTGGGGGCACCTAGTGAAATGTCACTTTGTGCGTTTTTCCCCAGTTGGTTAGGACATTGCAGGCTGAGTCACCTGATTGTCTGAAAAGAAAGATGATTCCGTGCTTCGGATGGTACGTTAAGCTGTTGGTCCCGGCCACTATCTCTGGTAGTAGTAGTCGTTACATAAAAACCACGTCAGAGGCCGTAAGGCGGTTTGAATAAACTCTGACACCACAACAGACAAAATATTGTTTTCTATTGGCGCCTTATTGAAACTAAGTTATGTTTCTAATGCTCTCGTCTAATCCTAACGGTGTAACATGTTATTCAATGGTTCTAATTAAATCAAATTACGTTGTAAACACACATACATCAATCAAAACGTTGTGATTACGTCTAGTGGTTGATTCTCAAGTTTATTAGGCTTTGAGCATGTTACGTATGCCTCATTATTTTAGTGTTGTTTAATTTATGGTAATGGTAATGTGGTTTTGGTCGTAATTCAGTATGGTGTACAATTCTATCTTTTAAATAGTTTTTCGAGTTCGTATTAAAACTATATGAACCATTGCTAAAAATACAAAACAATATTTAAACAGTCATTATAAAGTTTTAAATAAATAAGCTTGCAATAGCAAGGCGCATCTCACTAATTTAAAGTTTGGTAAACTGTCCAAGAGCGTGTCGGACACGCCCGTGATAGGGTTCCGTGGCCATTGTTCAGAAGAGGCTTTTAGTTTTTAACTTCATACAGGGTAAATTTGATATCACTGAGGATAACTTCAGCATGTATTCTACTCATCAAACTGAACAACTTTCACAATGGAGCCAGAATCGAAATCGACAAAAAAAACAGCTCGAATAGGTACTGCAGTTAGTCCAATAATTTTAGGGTTTGACCCTAACAATAATTCATCTATCGCTGAAACTTAGCAGTGTGATAAAGTAAAGTATACAGATTACGGTTAACAAATAATCTAATTTATGAGTCGGCTGTCCGTTTGAAAAAAAGTATAATTACGCTACATTTAACAGTTAGCCACTACCAATTATGAATAGATAATAATAGTATAGGTCGTGGTCGTAATAATAGTAAAGTAAAGTATACAGATTACGGTTAACAAATAATCTAGGTTTAATTTTCATAGTCATAGTCATTCGTTTTTTCCGGTCCTTGATTATTTTGTCAACCGTAATCTGTATACTTTACTTTATCACACTGCAAAGTTTTAACGATAGATGAATTATTGTTATGTTAGGGTGTCCATACAAGGAAACTCTAAAATGACTGGACTAAGTTTTGTATGGGACAGCTTTTTTTTATGCGATTTCGATGTTGGCTCCATAGTGAAAGTTGATGTTGTATGTATTGTTGCTCCATAGTGTGAGTGTGAGTTCAGTTTGATGAGTAGAATACATGCTGAAGTTATCCGCAGTGATATAAAATTTACCCTGTATAAGCGGGAAAAACCGAAAAAGAAGAGGTGAGCATGTATGATACCAAGTGTAAGAGGACTAGATTGCCTATCGTTTTCTGCCACCCGTTTGCCACGAGGAGGTGAGATTGAAATTGGTGGGATGCAGGAGGTGTACGTAGGCACATAATATGTTTGGTATATAGTTCTATATACAGATACCCGACCCCTCCTCACACTTGAGGGAACTCGAGCAAGGGAATGCAGTCAGGCGCGCGCACCCGTTAGATTTGACTACATAAAATTCAGTCTTTTCAGTGCATAAAAACGATGAAAAATAACGCTAAATGCACATTTTCATTAATTTTTAGCTCAAATACTATTTTTATTAACTGAACGAACAATAAAAAGTAAAGAAATGTAGATGATGTTTTTATACAATGCGTGGTAAGTTAACCCTCCACATGACAATTTGCACCAAGTACGCATGTGCGAACGTCATCAAGTCAAATTCAAAACGGTTGTTAGAAGTGCCGGAACTGTGACGTAGGTACTACATATAGGGTCCAACTTAATATGCTGACACTTTTTTAAGAGGACGATCAGACCGTCAAACTGAACAAATTTCTCTATGGGACCAACATCGAAATCGCAAAAAAAAAATCTGCTCTTCCATACAAAATTGCAAACCTACTCGAGCCAAATGTATGGGACAGCTGATTTTGTTTTCGCGATTTCGATGTTGGTCCCATAGAGAAAGTTGTTCAGTTTGATGGTCTGAACATCCTCTTAAAAAAGTGTCAGCATATTAAAAAGGACCCTGTATATGTAGTTGCTCGCACTCATTCAGTATCGGACATGCTTACCAACATTTTTTTGAAGACCATTTAAAATCGTTGATGCTTACCTCTAGTCAAATTTTCCAATAATGAAATCTTTGATGCTTAGGTCGTGTCAAATTTTCCCATAATAAAATCGTTTATAATTAGCTCTTGTAAAATTCTCCCATTTGTATGAAATTACAGTTATGTTATGTTATGTTAATCGCTACATACTTAATTGCTAGTGTAGCGATAAAGTCACGCGATTGAAAAATGCGCCTTTTATTCGCTGCAAAAAATGGCAGTTTGTACAGGGCCTAATTTGACTAGACATAATATGACAGTTTGACACTACCTTGTGATAATCTGGATTTTTTTTACTTTTTTTATGCCATGAGATACTATACGACCTATACTATTATTATCTTTTCATAATTGGTAGTGGCTAACTGTTAAATGTAGGTTAATTATACTTTTTTTTTCAAACGGACAGCCGACTCATAACTATTCTACAATAGCACAAAAATACAGTATTGTGTATGTACGGTGTGTTTTCATTGTAAATTATACATTGTTCCAAATTTCCACTTTACAAAGACGTCCAATTTCCGCTACAACCTCCAAAATATCACTGGGCCTGCAATCTGACAGAAATAATTAATTATTTTGTGAAATTGTGACTTTCCCCAATTTTAATGGAGAGATAGTCATTTAAAATTAATGGTCGGCCATCTTGTATCTCATCAGAATAAGCCATTAAATAACTCAGGACGCTTTATAATGACACCGTGAAATTAAAGTTTACTGTTTTTGACTTTGAATGAATGAACAAAATATAAAGTACTACCAATTTTGTTTGGCTCGCGATTTTTATTCGTCCGTACATTAACAAATTCAATCAGTTTTTAATATTTCAGTTGCCAGTGAAATATCAATTATAAAAAAGTGGTCGTCGTGGCACGCCCGGCAAATGTGAAACATCGAAATACCGCACTCTCCCGGTTTTGCCCGCTTTTTTCGAATTTCCAACTTTGCTCTTCAATGACGACGAACAAAATCGCAGGTGACAACAAGGTGTGGAGTGCTAGAGCGTTATGCCGTGGTTATGCCATCATTTGTCGTCACGCACACGAGTCGTTTTTACTGCCAAGGCGTACTAATAGATGTTTCACATCAAAAATCCATATGTGCTGAATAGCTTGTACCCGAAACTTCGTCTTCTTGGATTTCGGACAACATCAACACCCGTTTTGGGGTTGATATTCGAAAAATACTTTCATAGTGCACTCCGACATCCTCTGGAAAATAAACATATTCCAAATTGCATGTTTCTATTTTCAGCGGTTTATGCTGTCATTTAGAGAACTGTTTTATAAGCTTTTTACCCGCAACGGAACGGAGAACGTGTATGCGTTTAGGGTGAGTGGTTGTTTTTTTGTTTCTTTTTAATAGAAGTTTGATTTGTGCAAAGACTTGGTTGATCTATAATTTAAGCCTCAGCTTACCTCCAAAAAATACGCATATAAGCTGCAAGAGAGTACACTGGGTACAATACCGACCGTAATTAAGTTTAAAAAATTAAACTGAAAAATTGTTGCTATGCTAGAGCATTTCTATAATTCTGAAGTCGTAAAGAAAACTAAAATGTTTTATTAAGATTTCAGTTAAAATATCGTTGACTTCGAAACAATTTACACGGCTTTACTAGACTAATAGGCTCTGTTTAGAATGGTTATATTTAATTTAAGGGTAAGTTTTGTTAGTGCTGTGTATGTATATAATATATTTATATCTGCAAAATTATGAAATGGGTAGATCAACTATTTTTTGTCCTCACGGTACTGTTTAAAAAAACGTTTTTATTCCTTTTTTCTTGACATTCATTAATTTTGAAATATAGATATTTTATCTAATGATATGATTCTTCTACACACATGCGCATTGCACCATCTGTGTTGAACTACTAGAAGTTTTTAGCGGTTGTCCGATAGACCAAAAAGCGTGGGGACAACGAAATAAAGCGTCCATCGGACAACCGCCAAAATTCAAGTAAAATTCAAGTCATTTTGCAAAACCGTGTATGTATTTAATAAATGCAATCCTTAGTTATTCAACAAACATTAATTTTTGTATCAAGCAAAACCTGAGCTTGAGCCTGAGCCTGAACATTGAGAAAATGTTATGCAGATGACTGGGACTAGGCATGAACAAAAATTAAAACCGCCTTCTAAAAAACTAAAAAAGTAAAAAATAATATTGCAGCTGATGAATTTTCATCATTAGCATCTAAGAACATTAATTTGCTTTATTGGAGTCGGTGTGAAGCCAAGCCAAACAACTAATGCAAGCCCTGTCGCGAATCGTACCGGGGCGGCTTGACAGCGACTTCTATAAAACAAATAAATGTTCTTAGATGCAAACGAAAAAGTCATCGGCTGCAATATGTTTTTTACTTTTTTAGTTTTTAAGGCAGTTTTAATTTCTCTCGTTTTATTCTCTGTTACAAAAGTCTTGAACTATCAGGTTAGGTACCAACTTATATTTTCATTTGGTTTGTAATTACTGACAAAAACTGAGATCATTGACGTCAAAATTTCCAATGCGTCCTCTTAAGCCACACCTTGGACACTAAGCTGTAATTTCATACAAATGGGAAAAATTTACAAGAAAAGCTAAAGCATGTGAGATAGGTACTCAGTGAGTTCAGGCAAGACCATATTATATTACCCATATACTTACATATATTATATATACGCCATTGCCTACATTTTTCGCCATGGTCCTGCCAGTGTAGGTATTCTGTACTTTTATTCACTGTGTTTTTTTGGTATTAAATGAATTATAATTTGATTGATTGAATGGAAAGATTTATTTTCAAATCCAGTATTCAAGTTGGTAAAAATATTTTAAATCATTCTTTGAAACCTTTCTGCAACTTCCCGTTCAACTTGAAGAACAGATCCCAGAAAGACATTCTGTCGCAGAATGGCCGCGCCTTAAGAGTTAATTTTGAGTCTATGTTCAAGTAGTGGTATACTGAGTCTTTGGTGATCGGCTCCCATTTGACTGGTAACAGCTCCGATGTCTCCGGGGTTGGGTTCCTGAAAAAAATTTAAAAGATATATAGTACGAGTTAGACATGACGTAACGTAAACGTAAACGTAAAATGACATCCGAAAACTCTAAGGGCTGAAAGTACCCACATCAATATGAACTACTTTTTTCTATGGGACCAACTATGGGAAAATAAAACAGCTATTTCGTACTAAAATTAAATAGCTACCGTAATATTTTAAACAAATATGTACCGAAAAATGTATGGAGATACCTATACTTTGTAGAAACATTTTAGTGGTTAGCATCAGAAATATTAAGTAATTTGGAATTTTTATTTCATAGTAAGTTTCCTATTGCCATCATACTCGTGTTGCAGACGATTTGAACAGAAATATGATACCGAAATGGTTTCTAAGAAAAGTCTACTTTAATAACCCCATGTTAAAAATACGCCCCAAAGGATTACAAGCTTCCTCCCATTGTAAGGGTGGTGAGCATCCATAACTAATTCTTAGTCCGGTTTGTTAGATTTGGCAGTACCAAAATAAATTTTTAGAATACGCAGGTGTTCTCACGATGTCTTCTTAAACAAAAAAATCGTAGATAGGTACTATCGCGGGCTTTTCCGCCCGATAAATAATTTTTTTTTTAACATAATTTCGCGCATAATTTATTTAGTAACATTAAATAAAAAAGAGTAACCGTCACGTACCCATATTTAACAAAGTTGGTCCACATTTTTGTGACCCGGTTGAGTGCAAGTTGATCTTCAGGTGCTGGTTCTTCAGTCCATGATGCTATGTCGAATAAATAACCAATCTCGTCTTCATGAGCTGCTCCTCCAACGGTGGTGTTCTTTTTTCTTTTTCCAAAATTTCTTCCTCCAGAATAAGAAAATACATAGAAGAATACTTTATCGGCTCCATTCTTTAAAAACTTAGCTATACTTCTCTCAGTTGGATGAGCGTATGAAAAGTCAGATTCGAAATCGGTTATTTGGAACTTTAAGTTTTCGGAAATTTTTTCGTCACCTATGTAGAAATGTCGAACTATCTTTTCCATTTCGGCGAGTTCGTCATTATTAAATTTAAAGCCAGGTTTTATGATCGTCTCAAATACGTGATTAAGCCCTTCGAAATATTCAGGATTTGCTTCTCCGTATGTGGTGATCAATTCGTTATTATTGTATCCTATTAAAATGGGCATACCTCTGGCTTTAGGTACGTTTCTACCTACAGGAAAGTCTGATATGAAACTATCTACTCCATCAAATTGTTTTTCCACACATGGTGTTAATCTAGCTATCGTAGATGCTGCTGCGATAACTAAATTAGGATCTGTAGTTGATAGAAAAGATAGAGCTTTGGATACATCATCTGTTGCAAACCCAAGTATATCCGCTAGCTTTATTGGATAGGATGAATCCGGTTCACTGGTCACACGCCCAAGTATTGAAGTACCGCTTTCCATTATTGCACTATTGAATAACTTTTTTTCTTCAGACATCAAATGCAGATCTACTGACCTACTTCCGGCACTTTCTCCAACTAGGGTTATCATGTTGACGTCACCACCGAATGATTCGATGTTATCATTTATCCATCTTAATGCCAGCTGTTGATCTTTGAGGCCTTGATTCCCTGGTACTTCAGGGGTTTCGAGGCACATGAAACCATAAGGCCCAAGTCGATAGTTTAGAGTCACTAATATAACATCATGTCTGACTAAATATTTGGGACCGAAAATATATCTTCCAGCAAAGCCTTTATTGAATCCACCTCCATGGAGCCAGACAAGTACAGGAAGATGGTTGTTGGAACTGGCGGAGTTGGGAACATAGACGTTCAGATGCAGGCAATCAAGAGTTCCTACTAAAGTATTATTAAATTCTTCGATCTGAGGGCATATAGCAGAGTCATCGTATGCTTCAAATACATTATCAAATTTTGGGTATGGCGTTGAAGGCTGAAAAGTGAAAGTCATAAGTTTTTTAGTGCATTATTGCCACCGTTGTTACCAAAGATATTGAGGTCTTAGATAGGTACATAATATGAAACTAATAAGTATCCGAAATGTCACCATTCAAACGGCTAACGACATAACTACTTTGGAAGAATTCGTTCAGTTAGTTAGAGCGTTGTCGGCAATTTATGTCTCTAAACACTTCTCTTGATAACACCAAACTAAACTACTAACTTATCCTGTTTAAATGTATGTAGTTCTAAAAATTGTTTCATTTTAAAAAAACGTATTGTATTTTATTTACATATTTTTATGAAAGAGTTCCTACATCCCATGTTTGTATTCGGATAAGTCCGCCATTTGTACCCTTTTAATTATAATAATTTATTCATTTTGACTATTAATGACGTCTGTGCTAGATTACATTAACTATGTTAAATATATTAAGGGCCTGTTTCACCACTTCTGGATAAGTCTTGGTTAGCTTATTTGACAAATCGTTTGACATATTTCGTATGAAAGATCACACATTTTATTGTTTGACCCTAATGATAGCCAACCTCCGCTAGGAGAGGGCACTACAAGAAGAAGAAGAGAAAAGTTGAACTGTAGATGAAAACTTACCCCGAACGGATTCGCCTCATCGACATTCGCATAAGGTATACCCATGAACATGGAATATTCTCCATCGTTCGCTCTCAATCCTCGAATCAATCCCAGTTTTGTGTCTACCAGAGGATCCACTCTTGGATTCCCTTGCACACATTGAAATATCAATAGAGGTATCAATATAATTTTGTAAATCGTCATGGCTTCTGAGTGTTCGATGGAAAAATATCATATTTCTTCACCCGCGAAAATGATGCAAAAATATAATAAGGTGTCAGAAATTCTTAATCTCAAGTGATGCCATTCAATACTATCAATCTTCACTTCACTTGAGATTACGAACTTCTGACACCGTCTGATCAAATCGAGAGAGTGCCTGGTTTTTGGTATTTCGTTGGTTTGATAAACACTGATAAAATATGCTTGATTTTATTTAAGAAAATAATACTAAGATACAATGTGCCTCTTACCATGTGGTAGACCGTTCAACTAGGGACCAGCCTCACGTTACCATTCCACTCTGCCTAGGTACAAGATCATATGATCATTGTGCATTATATACAACTGTATACCTACCTATAATAATTATCACAATACAAGAGCATCACTCTCTGGCCCAAAAAGCGTTAACGTCTCGTCAACACTCATGAATAAATCCAGACATAAATGGAAATAGTTTCGTCAGGCACGTCTAGTAATTTACTAATCAAAGGTATTGTTAGGAGCTTGCCTTGATTTGCCTAATTACCCACTCGACTATGGCTGGGGTGCTCTACGCACGGGCGTAGAGTTTATCAGGCACCAGAGTTTATCTAATCTACAGAGTGTTTGGGTATACAGTTGCATTACTTTAAGGCTAGACAATTTGTATCCAGGGTACTGAACTACTTACGCTAAGAATATTTCTGTTTTTTCATACTACATCGCTGATCAGTGAACAGCGGATCGAACGTTTGTATTAAAAGTAGATTTCGTTTTTGCGTATTTCTCTTTTGTTCCTTTGGGAAAGTTGTTCATGACTTTCATGAGTAAAATCGCCCTTTGCAATGGGATTGTCAACTAATTGGTTTTTGGAAGTTCAATTGTTCACATCTTTTGTCATTTTTCTTTCAATAAATAAATAAAAAAAACACCTTTTATATCTTTCTTACACATAAAATATTTCTGTGACTGACTGATTGACTAACAGACAGACAGGCAACGTATTGCCTAAACCGCCGAAGATGAACATTTTTAGAATATTTAATTCTTAAGAGGATTTATGAAAGGATTTTTTTCTAATTAACCCCTAATACAGTCCCCTGTGACAAGTGGTGTAAAAATGGTTTATTCACTTGACGAAATTTCAGGCAAAATATTTACTAAGCTTTACTGGGTTAAGTTATGTGGGCCTCCCCATGTGACTCAAACCGTTAAAATTCATGTAGACGTAAATAGTATATTGAAAATATAAAAAGAAATATGGAAATTCGGGTTCATGATGATCATAATTGAAATCAAAACAGTAACGATGTCAAAAATGATAACAGTTTAGTCTTAAAACTTGAAATGCTTTTGAAAAAAAAAACACCTTTTTTAATTATAATACTGTACAAAGAATCAATTCTATTGGTTTCCAGGTTGTTAGCACGTTTTAGTTGTCTGCACTAAGAAACCGTGTGTATCGTGATTAAACGTAGCTTCAATTTTCAACCAGCTGTAATTTTGGACGTACGAAGATTGTCGAATTATACGGGAGCGCGTACACACACATACCTACCTCGTAAGCATATGTCGTCACTAACAGTGCCAGCTGAGGTTTATTTACCTTTTTGTCATCGGTCTTTAGGAAATTGTGAAGCTTTAGAGGAATTTGAGAGACTGGACGATACGCCACCACATCACGTGGGCCCAGTAGGGATTGGTAGAT
Source organism: Agonopterix heracliana (assembly GCA_963693445.1). Taxonomy (NCBI): domain Eukaryota; kingdom Metazoa; phylum Arthropoda; class Insecta; order Lepidoptera; family Depressariidae; genus Agonopterix; species Agonopterix heracliana. Next base: position 2,731,465 of record OY856312.1, on the reverse strand, counting down.
GTTCAGGGTGTGATAGACAGTTGCATTACTATAATGGGCAATTGTACTCATGATAATGAACAACTTTCCCAAATGAACATAAGAGATTTCCAAACATGATCTAATTAGAGACACAACAATACCCACAAAGGGAGTATGGGTAATATGGCGTCTATTATTTTTTAAGCGGACAGTTACAAAATGTTGTGGGTATTTTAGGGCTAATTATTATATTACCCTACATTATTATTATTAGAAATTTCTACTTTTCATTCAAACGTTCTATGAGCTGATTGAATGTAGTATGGAAAGTCCAAATTATTTTTGCGAATTTCCTTTTGGTCTTTTAGGGAAAGTTGTTCAGTATCATCGGTACAATCACCCCTTAAAGTAATGCAACTGTTTACGCTAAAACTCTGTATGAATTATTAGATTAAAACAAACTCATTGGCACACCATAACAAATGAAGGGGTCAAAGATATATTTTTATTGATAAAGTAGAAAACCGCGGCGAACTTTGTACGGCCTTAGAGTCTTCCCGACACACACTTGGCCGTTTTTTTTAGCCTATCTTGATCACGGATAATGTAGCATTCTAATGGTTAAACAATTATTCAAATCGGTCGCGTAGTTTCGGAGCCTATTCAATATAAGCATAAGCATATGCTCACTACTATATTCCTCGAGGTAGTCAGAGATATTCTTAAACCTAAGAACATCCACGTTTCACCAGTAGTACCAAGACTTTGTCCAGTGTGACGGGGGGCTGAGCCCGTCGCCACTTATAATGGACAGTGGTACAAATACATGCCTCGAAATTGAAGAAGGTTTCCTCACGATGTTTTCCGTCACTGAAAAGCCAGTGGTGTTACAAATCGCACATAAATACAAACAAACAAAAAATCAAAGCATTCCTCTTTATAATATTTGTATAGATATACATAGATACAGATGTATTTCTTTAGTGTTAGGGTTGTCTATATTTTTGAAAAGCTTGTTTTTGCTTTGCTTAGGGAATTAAAAAAAATTAATATTACGAGTATTATTATAGTATTAATGAAAAAAAGTAGTAGGTACATTATGTTCGCAGTTCCCAGATACAAAGTCACTAAAACAGTTTCATTTATCGGTAGACCGATGGAGGGCTGCACAAATGTTTGTGCTACCGTTAATTAAACCGATATTGCTTACTCTGTCTCTCGCCGGAAAAATAAACCCGTTCCGATCCATGTCCGAAAATAAATACAAATGAATTTAGAAACATCCGCTTCGCTTTGAGATGTTTAAAAGCGCTTTTAGCAGTGAAACTAGATATTTTTTTTTAGTTTTAGATCTCCGTACCCAATTCCGCCAACAACGGGGCCTACGGTGTCCGTCCGTCCGCCCGTCCGTTCTAGCTTTAAGGGGCCATGGGTCCCGACGAATATTTTCTATGAGAAACGCGATTGCCGAGCGCTCCGAAAAGCTTGTGCGTGAGCCGTATTTTTTCGATTAAAAACAACTAACCAAAGTACTTTTTCTAGATTTTATTTATGATTGCACTAGTTAAACTAATGGTGAATATGTGAGTATAAATACCAACAATCGGAAACTATTTTAAGTTCTTCTAAACCGAGATTGTTGTTTGAGATGTTTAAAAATGCATGAAAATACGTCATGTTTGTGACGATTTTCTATCGAGTGAAGTAATTCCAATCGTGTATTCAGTTGATGATTTCACTAGATGAACTATCCAAAAATACTGAGGTATGACTTTAGTTTCGGTAAATGGTATAAATCTAGTCGTAAAATGAAAAATAAAAGATGCCTCCGAGGTACTCGTATTTCCACCTACTATTACGTCTTAAATGGCTGTATCTAATGAACCGTAATGGGTAGAGAGTTTAAATTGTAAATTTATCACAGAATAATGTGTTATTATTTTGGATTTGCTAACAAATAATAAAAAATAAAAAAGATATATAAAATTAAGGGGGTCCCCAACTCCCCATAAAAGACGTGACGTTATTAGACTAGATTTTTAAAGATGCTTGTTTTTGCTTGATCGTGTGAAGCAATTAAACTCCGAAAGACTTTAGAATACTTTTGTAATTTTATAAATTTTACTTTTTACAATTTCACTGAATTTAATTAAAATTATTCTAGAATTACTTTATAATACAACTATTCACTTTGAGTGTCCGCCGAGAACTGCCTGTTCGATACCTTTTGCACCACTTCCACCTCTATCCCTTCATTTTTCAGTGCGCTGTACCAACCAAACGGCACAAAAGTCAATATTGCCACCTTAAGCATATATTTAAACGATTCTGACACAAATTTGAACGGCTCTGGATACAAGTCATTTTAAGCCATTCGTTGGTTATTTTTCAGTTAATTTGAATGTCATAGAATATTAAATGTGTTGCTAGTACAAACACTAAGATTTAGTAACAAAATATCACGAATCACGACAATCGTAAATAAAAACGGCAATACATACAAGCGTGAAACTTGGTGCGAATAAAGTGCATACTCTAAGGTAAAACTGCAAATAATAAAAACCGGTCAAGTGTGTCAGCCTCGCGCTAAAGGGTCCCGGAGAAAGCGACATTTTTTGGTAAAATTGTATGGTGGTACCACAGAGTACTTAAAAGGTAAAATAAAAATAAACATTTGATGGTTTAAAACTCCCCCGGTTAAGACCATCAAACTAAATAAAAAAAAAAAAATAATAACGCTCATAGGCACATACATTGTAATGATCCCAAACTAAGCACTAAAGGCTTTTATTATGGAAACCATACAACAACGGCACGAACATATAACATCCATGACCGAACCGGGATTCGAACCCAGGACCCTGGTTCGGCAGTCCGGCGTGGTAACCATTACACCAACCGGGTCGTCACGCACTATAACTTCCAGTATGAGACCAAAATCGAAATCGCGAAAAAAAAACACGAATGTTCCATACTAAACTACAAATCTACTCGAGCTAAATGTATCGGGTAGCTGAAATTTTTTTTTCGCGATTACGGTGTTGGTCCCATAGTGAAAGTTTTTCAGTTTGGCGGCACTATATTATTTTTTTAGTTTCTCCATTATTTGTCAGCAAATCTGTGATAATTTCAACTCGTTCTAGAGTTAGGACGGACAGTGTAGGCTTAGTAATAGAAATCTAAAACGTAACTATACGTACTTTACGCTCGTGCGTTCAGATGTTTTTGCCATACTTATTACTGGAAGCAAAATAAGTCATAGTTTCATTACAATGTTAGAATCCTCTTTTGTTTTTAACGTTATACTTTAATTTTTTTTGTGCTTTTGCGGTAGGGTCTTCAGCTCTGCCATAAATGATCTCTGGAATTGGATCTCTAATAGCCATGTTATTTTCTTATTGCTGTCTCCCGTTTGCAATGGAGGGAAGTCGGATATTTCTTTTTCCTACTCCTCCTATCTTCATTGATTAATTCATTGCGGGTCCCAAGACAGATTAGAGTCATCCCCCGGGCTCGCTGGACTTCATTGTCTAGTGTTGTGAATGGTCGCCGCTGTGGATCCTAGTTTACAGGAGTTACCGTGGTGGGAAAGTGTGGTGGGCCTATACACGTACTTTAAACGCACACCAGCAAACTAAGAAATAGCTACAACCATGTGTGAACCAAATGTAAGACGAGGCATTCCTATCATCGGTCTTGTATGCCAATAATTCAACAGAATCTACTACACATTTCTGTGGTAGGACATTGTTCTATAGACGACGTGTGTAAACCACGGGAACGTGAGGAACGCCCCAGGATCTATTGTACAAGATTCCTATTAATGTCACTTTGATTTAGTTACTGATTCACGTACGATATCCCTTTGGAAATCAATCTTGAATTCCTGGATGAGTTATTTTAAGATTCTCGAGTTTCGTCTTAAGTTCTGATGTATAAAGCTTCTTATTTTGCTTAAACATAAAGCCAAAAGCGTGTCAGACACGCCCATGAAAGAGTTCCGTAGACATCTTACAACGTTTTTTTTAAAAACCATGGGCCTCTAGACAAAGTATCTTTCGATAAGCGTTAAGGGGCCATAGGTCCTGACGAATATTTTCTATGAGAAACGCGATTGCCGAGCGCTCCGAAAAGTGTGTGCGTGAGCCGTATTTTCGATTAAAAACAACAAACCAAAGTACTTTTTCTAGATTTTATTTATGATTGCACTAGTTAAACTAATGGTGAATATGTGAGTATAAATACCAATAATCGGAACTATTTTAAGTTCTTCTAAACCGAGAAAAATGTTTAAAAATGCATGAAAATACGTCATCTTTGTGACGATTTTCTATCGAGTGAAGTAATTCCAATCGTGTATTCAGTTGATGATTGCACTAGATGAAATATCCAAAAATACTGAGGTATGACTTTAGTTTCGGTAAATGGTATAAATCTAGTCGTAAAATGAAAAATAAAAGATGCCTCCGAGGTATTTCCACCTACTATTACGTCTTAACGACAGGAGAAAACATTAAAATATATGGACTTGACGTATGGTGACAAAAGCAAACGTCAAAATTTTTCGACCACCATTGCCAAATCCATACATTTTGTCATTTCTACTAGCGTCTACGCCAATAGAAATGTTACTTTGTCTATAGGCCATTGACTACGATAGAATACAGCATCCGTTATCGTTTTCATTGGCATATACACGAGTAGACAGACATGATGGACAAACGTAACAAACAATGATAAGATAAGATAAAACTTTATACACGACGACGACGATGACGTAGCTGAATGTATGAATTAAATCTTATGGTTATATGGAAACGACTAAATATTACGTTTAAGACCGTCATTGGTTTGCTTCAATTTTTGAATACACAATAGGTCACATTATAATATGCGATCACATGTAGTTAGCGTTTGAGATACGGGATCTCAAAGTAATGTCTAACATAGCTTCTAACATTCACTATTCATTTCACTATTGTGGTAATTTATCTATGAGATCTAATCAGATAATCATTAATTACAGACATAATGATGATTATGGTACAAACAGTTAAGTCGGCCTCTTTCATCCAAGGAACGGAACGAAACGGAACGGAATTCTGATTCGGGATAGTGATTTTGTATGAGTTTGATTCCGAACGGAATTCTGGAGGGGGCAAATCCATACGAAATCCTAATTCCAGCCGGAATAATTTCTCATATTATGTGGCGGGTGGGCCTCAATTACGCAAGTAAGTTCAGTAAATAGCTTCGGAAGGTGCTAATCATAAAGGTATTTTACCTTACAGGAATAGAGCAACTGACATGAGTTGTCAAATGAAACCGTTTTTGGATGTTTTCAGGAGACTATTCGCAGGCAAAAATTTTAATACTGTCTTTAATTCTGAGTCTAACGTGAAATCGTGGATAAATTTATGAAGTAGTGTCAGTATATTTAACAAAATTATGTACGATTTCACTTTAGATTCGCAATTATTCACGGAAACCGAATTGTAAAAATTGGCAAGAGATTAGAAAACGGTTCTATTGCCTCGCGTCACGTATCTCTTTCTATTATACAGTGGTGCCGCGAGGTACATCTTGCTCTCTCAGCTGTCAGTTCCACTATTCCTGGTATAATACCTTTATGGTGCTAATAGGTCAACTGCACTATGCAAAATGTATTCCAAACAGAGCGTTTAAACTATAACTAAATATCACTAAGAGCATTCGTACATTCGCTGTGTAGTAAGTAAATAAGTTAGCGGGAGCAAAGGAAACTTTACTGGAACTGGGAAGTACAACTAAAAACTATGGCGCAGTTTCAACATGATCGGTTAACGAGCTGTTCACAAAGCATTGTATAGTTACTAATTTGAAATGTGAACTACCGTATAGAACCTAATGACAGCATACTATTTGCAGTTTTTTTTTGACAGTTAGTTAATGAAGTTGTTAATTATACAAGTGAATTTAAGGAATATATTATCAAAGTTCTATGGGAGTCGCGTAGCTAGAGTGCTCACGAGTAGACGTCTTTCGATCGGCTCGCGGATTAAGTGGCCACGGGGCTCTGCCATTTTATGGCCGGTGTGTTTTTTTAAAAACAAGGTCTTGAAATCGCCATACTCATTACCGTATCACTTTTGCAATTTACACTAGATATTTGCAAAAATATCAACACTGCGACGGAGCAACAATTTAAAAATTAGAATATAATAGAAAGTTATACATGAAGTCGCACTACTAGTGAATCTAGACTGATGTATTCAATTAGAAATGAATTCATTGTTACGAGGAATAACAAGAACAACATTATATCCATAATAAATTGGTTATTTAATGTAAAAGCCCTAGCAATATCCGTGGGGCTGAGGGGGGAAGTAGGTGTTCATGTTTTGGCATTTATGGCACTCACAAATAAAATTCCGCTCTACAGCGTATTCGTTATTCTATGGTTCAGTTTAACAGACCTTTAAACTCCTTTAACCGCCGTTCGTGCAACCGGAACAATTCAGTAACGAATTTATCTAAGAGTTAGCGGACTGCCAGATGGCTGTCAGTGGAACACACCCGCACTTACGTGTGTTCTATTGTTCAGGGAATAGAGTCTTTTATTGTTTTGTTTATAAAATATTGCGTGTGTTAAGTGGAAGAGCATGTTTTGGATTGATTCCAGTATCTTGAGCTGGCTAGTTAGTTTTCTAGCGTAGGCAACGACGACGTATCGAATGCGTACCAATCGCTTGTGGTTACTTAGGCCCATCACATACATGCGGAATTGCGATTCGGAATTCCGAATGCAAACCGGTCTTTCGTATATAGGTTTGAAATCCCGTTCGCAAATCTGGAGAGGGAACCTCCATACGAAAACCGGTTTGCATTCGGAATTCCGAATCGTAATTCCGCATGTATGTGATGGGCCTTAGACGGTTCCGTATAAATTTACACCCCCGGCACTCCACTAAAACGTCGCATTATGCATGACTAGTACTGCTACAGACACAATGGCGGCACTCGCGCACGTCTTCTTTATGCTGGGCTCCCTTAAAGTTTCCCCAGAAAGTGCGGGGTGAGGAGAGTATCTGAAGAGATAGGGGCAGGTAGTGGCCGTACTGCAAGTAGAACTGAACTGTTATTTATTCTGTGGCAAAATTAGGACTTTTTCGGTGTAATTTTGTGCCAAGAGCTATTATTTGTAGAGTAAGAGATGGGCAGTTTAATTAGATTCTACGCCAAGTTTTGCATTCAAAACGTGAACCTATTATAGTTTCCTAGGTGAACAAAGTGAACCAAACTTTTACATTCCTAAGCCTTATTTTTTAAAATACTGTTATTGTTGTGATAAATTATGATACAATTGTAAAATCCTTAGTTTCACAAAACTGATGAAATCTAATACAGATCAAGTGGCACAGAATCAAATGAGATCGAAACCATAACTATGTTTTAGTGGGATAAAAACGTTTTTTGTATAGATAATGCCAATTTGACAGTTTTATAGCGTTCTATGTAGACATGAATTTGAATAAACGTCCAAATTCAAACAACATAGTCAATTAAGCGTAACACGACGCATATTTCACACTGTATTGTAGACACGTTCTTGTTAATTATACGATACAATACAATACCTTCTGCCTAACTCACACGATGACAAGTTTGATGTACATTGCTGTACAAGTAAAATACTACCTGATAATATTAACGTTCTCTTATCACGTAGGTAGGACATTGTTGAAGTACCTAGTGATTCAGAATCTAGATAGGTACTTACCTATTATAAATTTGAAAGTTTTTAACAAATTTTGATAATTATTTAATTATAAGTACTATAGCGAATGTCTTTTACATTCACATGTATAAAAAACATGAACTTAATTCGTTTTACTGAAGTCTCTGAAAAACCATCAAAATTCGGGATAGAGATTGATGTAATTTTTTTGGGCTTAGCTTGGAACCGACTATACGATTACTATTTACCTATTTAGTCAGTTTAAATTTGTTGTAAAAATCTTGATCGTCAAGGTTCACATATTTCCATCCTTATTGTGATGAAGCAAGCAATGTAAATCGAAACGCACACAAAAGCAGTTTCAATTGGACCTCAGAGTATATTTCAAACAGGACATGTGACGTCATTTGATGAAATGACCCTCGAAGGACACATGGCGACAAGTTGACGTTTATATGACATGCATGAGCCTGAGCATCATTGCAGATAGGTAGTATGAGAACAACATTTGATTAATTGGCATATTTCGTTAGGAATGACATCAGAAACAACTTTTGAGACAATAATATTTCGTTGTGAAAACATTACAAGATTTTCTTTTAAAAGCGTTTCTTAAGACTGATCTTTAACTCCTATTTTAAAATGGACCATACTATCATACTACTTACATTGTAAATAAGTCAGATTGCCCTAATATAAATGAATTAATCCCAAAAATCTGACAACATTTAAACATCCACAAAATCTAACCCAACCAGAAGGGTCTTATAATGTCGATATCGATGAAGATCGAATTTATCTAAATAGGATATTTAAAAATTTTGCATGATTCTGGTTCTTAAAAAAGGGTATATTGATATTAATACCGAAAAGACAGTAATCAATTTACTTTTACTTATAAATTAATGGACTCTAGCTCGTGCGTCAGCGATTATATTTCAGTGTCAAGTAGTTAGTGGTAGTATCTAATCTAATCTCAGGGATTGTTATTGAGCAAAAACACAAGCTGAGAAAAAATTGCAAAGCCTCGTGGCAAGCTCAAATAAGAACCGCGTGAACGAAAGAAAAGGGCTCGCGGCGAAACTTGCGAATATGTATTTTTTAAACACAGAATTCAGACGCACAGGATTTTTAATTTGGCTTTCCATTAGAATGCAGTTTTAAAATAGTTACTTTATTATACTAGGTACCTATAATACAGGTTTCCTGTTAGAACAAAGTCCACCAAAAACCGCGGTGTCGCAACTCGGCCAATACCACGAATAACCGATCGACACTAGTTTGCGGTAGCTGTAAACTTCTACCAGAATTTAATTAGTTTCGACACTGCCACGACGTTCCTTACAAATTTCACGAAGCTTTAGTCAAACCAATTAAAATTTGTACTTAATTCTCATGTTACAAATTACAAGTACTTACCTACTAGTTCCCATATTTGCTTGCTTTAATTAGTCTGCGAAATTGTTTCCTAGGTGAACTATGTTTTTTTTTATTTTTAATGAACTTCTTGCTTGTGCGTTAGCACCACATTTCCGCCAATGTCAAGTGGTTTGAGGGAGAGAGACAAGTGTTCGGGGTAAACCCTGCAACGTGACATCGTGAATTATGTTGTGATAGTGGTAGATTTTAAAGGTAGATTATTATACACTTACCTTAAAATTTCAGTAGTATGCAGTTAATATGTCGAGCATAATAATATCACGGTTGTTGAAAAAAAATCAAAACACAACGATACATAGGTGTGATCGAGTGATAGAACTTCGATTTTTTTCTAAAATTAACTGACTCTAACCTGAACTGACCAACTCTATCTATTTGGATAGTTTTTTCATTCATTTTGAAGCTAGAGTGCTTTAAAAATAGTGCTCTAAATTTGGTTGGAATAAAGATATGACGAAAATAGAGAGGGATTTATTCAGTGGTTTAGAAACATTTTAAATAGGATAACGAAAATCGACTAACGATATACAGGGTGTAAGGGACAGCCCTCCGCAGACTGAAACGGTGAACTCAGACCATCAAACTGAACAACTTTCACTATGGAGCCTACCTCAGGAAACGCGAAAAGAAATCATCTGTCCCATACATTACGACCCAAATGTATGGGACAGATGATTTCTTTTCGCGTTTCCTGATGTAGGCTCCATAGTGAAAGTTGTTCAGTTTGATGGTCTGGTGATGATAAAGAGAGTGTGCAGAGTTGATAAAAAAAGACACAAAATGACATTGTAATTTACTTATCATTGCGATCTACATATAAAGTAACACTGGACTCTAACTTAAGAGAAGTTTATTCCTAGAGCGCAAATGCGCGCTGCATACAAACGAAGTCTGGTGATATTTTCTACACTATCCAATTAAAGTCAATGATTTTTTTCAGAAACAATCTAGGATTAATTTAAGATTTGTATGGAAATCTTTGAGGCACTGTAACTTTAAACCTATACATTTTAACGAAAATCTGACTTCATACGAACATAGAGATTTGTTTCTATGACTTTAATTACATAGTATTGAAGATATCACTAGACTTTGTTTGTATGGAGACCGCCATAGGTGGAAATACGTCGGAGGCATCTTTTATTTTTTTATTTTACGACTAGATTAATACCATTTACCGAAACTAAAGTCATACTTCAGTATTTTTGGATAGTTTATCTAGTGAAATCATAAAAAGAATACACGATTGGAATTACTTCACTCGATAGAAAATCGTCACAAAGATGACGTATTTTCATGCATTTTTAAACATTTTTCTCGTTTTAGAAGAACTTAAAACAGTTTCAGATTTTTTGCATTTATACTCACATATTCACGTTATAAAGAGAAATATTACCGGATCACCTAAAGAATCTTTACCAGTGCCTACCACTACCTAAAGGCATTACTTTGTGGATGCAGGTATGTCTGTTAAAAGCTACGAACAAATAATTTGTTCGTAGGTTAAAAGAAACAAATTAAAAAACGTCAGACACGTTTACAGTTCGAATTGGATTAACGTACCTATCTCTCTATTTAAAGTGAAGATCGATTAATTGAAATGATATTTAAATGTAGAATGCAAATGTAACCGACTCGAAGCTTTGGTCTATGTACTGTCTGAATAACGTTCCTGGCACGGAGGTAGAACTTAACTGGATGAAACTGGTATCTTAAGGGGCTACCTGCCGGTTTTGGGTAATTTTGTAACCATTTTATTCATTAACTATGGCACTTTTTGAGCTGAAATTTAAACTGAACTATCTACAGGATATGAGAAGTGATGTGGTTTTTCTAGAAATCGATTTTAATGAATAAAACCGAAGAAAAGGGACTCTAAAGTCACCCCTTTTTTTCCAGTTGTAACCATTTTACTCTTACATTTTTAATCGGAACAAAATGAAAATTTACTATATTGTTCACAGAACTATTTAGAATGATGTGGTTTTTTCACTTTTTCGAAATTAATAAAAAATCATCGAATTATTCAAAGAAAACAGCAAAATTCTGACCGGAGCCACGCGCTCTTTCTCATCGATTAGTATGGAGTGTGAGTGAGAGGAGAGTGGTCCACGGCTGATACGCCTTAAGATAATTTTCTCCCCTCAGGACGGAAAGCGTCAATAGTCGTCCCGCTGCGCTAAACGAAGTTGCCGCTTTCTACGTCCGTCGAGGAGAAAAATGGTATACTAACCTCGGGCAGTAAATAAGAAAGCCTCAGATCACATGTTTGTTGACCGAGGCGAAGCATGAGATCTGAGACCTTTCTTACTTTCCTGTCCTCGGTGTGTAATCTTCTAAAACAAGTGTTTAAGCTTGAGGAGGCTAAGAAGACGTGCGCGATACTAAGGAGGCGTTAATATGGCGGATAATATCGGTACGGATTAAGATTTAAAAGCCGTGGTGGTCCAATTACCTTGCCTGCCGTGCAGGAGGCGATTCGACCTCCGTCCAGGCCGACTCGTACTACAATGAGTTTTTCGGCTTAGAAAATAGTTATTTGTTATGCTAGGCTGCAAAGTTGTTTTTTGGCACGAGTACTTGTATTGAAACCTAAGCAAGCGAAGCACATGTTTGTTGACCGAGGCGAAGCATGAGATCTGAGACCTTTCTTACTTTCCTGTCCTCGGTGTGTAATCTTCTAAAACAAGTGTTTAAGCTTGAGGAGGCTAAGAAGACGTGCGCGATACTAAGGAGGCGTTAATATGGCGGATAATATCGGTACGGATTAAGATTTAAAAGCCGTGGTGGTCCAATTACCTTGCCTGCCGTGCAGGAGGCGATTCGACCTCCGTCCAGGCCGACTCGTACTACAATGAGTTTTTCGGCTTAGAAAATAGTTATTTGTTATGCTAGGCTGCAAAGTTGTTTTTTGGCACGAGTACTTGTATTGAAACCTAAGCAAGCGAAGGATAGAATCCTGAGCGTAGCGAAGGTTTCAAAGGTACGAGACGCAGAATAATTTTGCAGCCGAGCGAAACACACAACTTTTCACCTCACAACAGCGAGGAAAATGTTAGGTGCAAGCATTGACTTTAGATCATCATCAGATACATCGCGCTTCATGACGTTGTCCCATTCTATTGCGGCGATATAGTACTCTTGCATTTAATCACTGTCTCACTGCGGTCACGTGTAGCAGTTTGAATGAAATAAAAAATTATCAGCATAAAAAATGTCCTGGTGTGTACTGAGACACTGCGCAAATAATTCAAGAAATGTAAGGAAATGTAAAGGAATGACTTCTCATAGGTAAACAAGATGAATTAATTATTAAAAAGCATTTTAAATATTACTTTAAACGATACTTTTATCCCAGACTGGGAAAACTCGTAATTATATGCAAATGCAAATAAGGACAAACGCATACGTGAAAAAGAGAAGACAAGAGATATTGCTTTTCAAAGAGATTATATTTAGGTGTAATCTCTTTTTTTTCCACTCAAATAAATTATAGTGAAGGACAAACCTATACGCGAAAAAGAGAAGACAATAATATGCACGAATATAAGTATGCAACGTTCGTCAAGTTAGCAACATAATCTTTTCGTCTTTCTCGCACGTATGGTTTTTACTATCTTTTATATGGACTGGCAATATAGACAAATATTGAATAGAAAGATTCGAATTTTAAAAACTCTTTCCACGCTAGCGGATAAAATGCACTTTTGCACTCAGATTTCGAACGATAAAAATAATCTTTCCGAGCTTGTGAGGTGAAAAGTATATTATTATGTCTAAAATGAGCCTCACTGTTTTACCGTATAAAACAAAAGGGGCCAAGTTTCATAGGTTGGTGTGCGTGAGGCGCCAAACAAATTATGTATGTGTGCGTGTATATGTATAGGGTTTAGGAGCCAGTACTGGTTCCTTTTTTTTTCGACGCTTTCGGATCTTTGACTGTCAATCTTGACATATAACTTTATCAAAGTTTTTCGGAATTTATATACGATTTGTAACACCACTGACTTTTCCGTGAATGAAAATATCGTGAGGAAACCTGGATGCTTCATTTTCTAGGCATGGTAGGTATTCATATTCTAGGTACCCACTGTCCATTATAAGTGGCGACGGGCTCACCCCCGTCACACTAGACAGAGCTTCGGTACTACTGGTGAAACTTGGATGTTCTGAAGTTTCAGAATATCTCTGATTATCCCCCTAGGAAATATAGTTGTAGTCCTTATAATAAATAGTCAAAGACGACAGCTCATTACGCCTATAACAAGTTTGTAAGGTGGCCTAAATTTTAACTGTGGCGTTATACCAACCACCATCACAACCTATACATACGTTCCACTGCAAGGCACAGACCTACCTTCAGGGAGTTAGTGCGTTAGTCCACCACGCATGCCCAATGCCGATTGGTAGACTTCACGTACGCATCGGAATGTCTTTTTCAGCGTATGCAGGTTTCCTCACGATGTTTTCCTTCACCGTTTGAGAGCAGCCGGTATTACGTACATAAGTTAGAAAACCTCATTGGAGCAATGGTATGTTGTCCGTGCGGATTTGAACCCGGACCTCACGATTGAGTTTCAATAGCACTCCGCAACGCACCACCAACGCTCTCGACATTATACCAACCATTACGTCTTATATGCTATGATCGCTAGTATGATCGTCTATGCCATTAACTGTTCTGCTTTGTAAGCTATACAAAATTCAGTATCACTCTTCCAGTCATCATCATCATCTCAGCCGATGGACGTCCATTGCTGGACATTGGTCTCCTCCAAGGATCGCCATAACGACCGGTCCTGCGCTGCCCTCATCCAACGGTTTCCCGCCGCCTTCACCAGGTCGTCGGTCCACCGTGTGGAGGGCCTACCCACGCTGCGCTTTCCGGCACTCTTCCAGTGATATTTATAACTGGATCAAAGGATGCACTCATTCCTTGTGCACACGTTGGAACTAATTTACTAATGCATCTATACTTGGTTCTCTTCTACTGCCACCCCATTTCAGTCCGTTTTCGGAACCCATTTCATTGGACCGCGGGAATAGTCGAAGTATCGAGAGGCAAAACTTACTTTGGGTCCGAATTTAGTAGTTCTATTCCGATGCGGAATTCGGACGTTCCTATTCGCTGAATAGGAAACTTTTATTATTTACATATTAATGGAAAATGTGTTTGGTTCCGTTTCGGAAATTTTGAGATTATTCAGTTGAATTTTGGATGAATAACGCAAATTAGAGCAACGCGTAATTATTTTCTACTGAACTATTAGTTGCATTAATAATTTTAACCATGCTTAGGAGCATAGGAGCTAAAGTTCTTTATAAATAATATCGTGATTAACCGACGCCATGCACTGCACAGTGGATTAAATTGAAACAATTTTTTTCTTCACTGTCATCATTAAAATTTGTTTGTTTCATTTATGGTAAAAGTATGGTACCTACTGTCAAAATCCACTGCGAGAGAAATGCCTCTGAGCTTCTTTTTATACTTAAAAATAGTTAAAAGGATGTTAACCTTGACAGAATGTAATCGAAATCAAAACTAAAAATGGTCACCGATTTTAATTTTGTTCAAATTAAGGAAACGCACAGCTACAGTAATACCTACATAAAGGTACCATAACTTAAAAGTTTTCAACTATAGAATTAAACAAGTATGTGTTGCTCAAACAAACGAAAAAGAGTGAAATACAACACACCAAGATCAAAAATAATTACAATAACCGTTACGATTATTCTAATAAAAAAGTCGTAATATGTGAATAAAAAACTTGTGTACTTACTTATTAGGTAAGTACCTACTTTATTAAAAAGATCCGTATGTTCACATTATTCTGTATTTGTAAAAAAATATTTAAATAAAATACAAACATTAACAAAAACATGCATGCATATTTTATGACTACGTTTCACGTAAAAAAAAAACACTTAGTTCCGCGTAATAACTGGAAAAAAAGCCTCACACTAGTTTCACGACGTAACTTGCTATACGAAAATGCTGAGAATAAACCTAGAATAAACAGTATTTTCTGTTTCGACTTTAGTTTCTTGTTTATTTCTGGAAAAGGGGGACGGCCGTATTAGAACTCAGCGATGTAGCCCAGCCATTTTACAGAGTTTTGTTAGAAAGGGTGGGAAGTAATTATGTGTGGGACTTTTAAAGTTTAAGCGGCACCATTTTAGTGACAAAAAGACAATTTAAATGTTATTTGTGATGCGGCATATTATAAATGTTCTAAAAAAACATTCCATACATAAAATATTACTTTTATTAATACCGTCTACGCGTAGCGTATTCTGATTCAAACTTCTGTATGACATTTTCCACTCTGCAACCACTTTAAAGCATTTCGATGAAACCTTCTAGGCCTCACAAAACAGGCTGAAAGTCACCCAAAGGGCAATGGAGAGGGCTATGCTCGGAGTTACCCTGCTAGTTCGAATCAGAAATGAAGAGATCCGCAGAAGAACCAGAGTAGCTGACATAGCCCAAAGAATTGCTAAATTAAAGTGGCCATAGGAACATTGCTCGCAGAACCGATGGGCGATGAGGCTAAAGAGTTCTGTGGTAGCAACCGTGTACCGCAAATCGCAGCGTGGGTAGGCCCCTACAAGGTGGACCGACCACCTGGGCCCTATTTAATTAATAAACGTGACAATTGACTATGACAATTCAGAGTACATTGCTGGTTACTAATGACGCTAAACTTGCACATTCTCCTAGCATTCTCAGCAATGTACCCTGAATTGTCATTGTCAATTGTCACGTTTATTAAATAGGGCCCTGGTGAAGACGGCGGGAACCCGTTGGATGAGGGCAGCGCAGGACCGGTCGTTGTGGCGATCCTTGGGGGAGATATACGTCCAGCAGTGGACATCCGTCGGCTGAGATGATGATGATAATTAATAAATAAATAAATATCTTGGACATTTTCACACAAATTATCTAGTCACATTTAAAGTTCCAGAATCTAGCCTGGACTTGTATTATGATAACTAGACAACGATATAGAATACATTATATAGATACAAACATCCATGACTCGGGTACAAATATTCATATTCGTCATACCAATATTTGTCCCTTAATAAATAAATAAATAAATAAAAATAAAAATAAAAAAGCCTTTTGTTCCATACAAAAAGTTAAATACATTACAAATTTAAATTTAAAAAAAAAGATAATTACATTAAGAATTGGTAGGTTCATGCAATTTGATAAAGATTATAATTACGCATTTTATACAATAAAATTAGTGTTACTTAACTTAATGATTTGTTATAATTTAAATTTCATTACATTTAAATTAAATTATCACAGGATTATGGAATTATGATTATTACAATAAATTTTGACTAGAATATACTTATTATTATTTTCAATTAATTAGAATAGAATAACATTATTGTGTAAAAATTGCATTTTTTTTTTTTAATCTATGTTTGATCCATGTCTTTTGTATGGACCCCTCGTCGGGTAAAGGCCTCCTCCAGAGTATTCCACTTGGTTCTGTCAGTAGCCAATGTAGTCCAGTCTTGTCCCGCCGTGAGCACTATCTCGTCCATCCATCTTGCTTTGGGTCTGCCTGGACGCCGAAAACCCGTATTTGTCCCTTACGGGATTCAAACCCGCGACCCCCGGCACAGCAGGCAGGTTCACTACAGACTGTGCAGTCGGGCCGTCACGTTTATTAAATAGGGCCCTGGTGAAGGCGGCGGGAACCCGTTGGATGAGGGCAGCGCAGGAACGGTCGTTGTGGCGATCCTTGGGGGAGAAATACGTCCAGCAGTGGACATCCATCGGCTGAGATGATGATGATAGTTATATGTGAGTAACTATAGATTTGTATGAATTAAATTCAAGCCTGACTTAGCTGTTTCACTAAACGCCAGCCATTTGATTGAACCAACAACACTGTTGTGTCCTGGAAGCACTTTCAGTTTCTTTAATGAATATTAAAGACCTCGATTCTACCGAGACATCCAACGCATTACTACCTACCGTCCGTTCAACGAGAAAACTCCCATTAATCAGACTATTTTCATTCTTACGATGATGGACATAGGAATCATTTTGGAGGACATATTAAATGGAACAGACATTACGGTGGCAGTACTTAGTCTGATTGGGTTTTTCTCCATCATTTTATTACTTGCGCTTAGCATCGACTGTTTTATAGCCGATGTGCTCCGTTAGTCCCTTTAGGTGCCTTTAGCAACTTGATGAGATAGGTTCTTAAATGGACTCACGTATTTTCTTTGATTGAGAAATGTGGGACAATGAGACTTAAAAGGTCTAATTGTAAGGTTTGAATGTACCTATTGAAAAAAAACACAACGTTTATCTGGGTACGCAGCTCTTGATCGATACTTATGTTTGTGGAACATGCCATGACAACCCACTTTCCCGATTTCTCACTGTATTTCCTTTACTATACAGGTTGTATGGAAAAGTATCATTAACCTTTAAACCACATACTCTACTCATCAAACTGAACAACTTTACCATTGGACCAAAAAGAACAGAACAAAAAGTCATGCTTGTTTGTTATTAATTTGTGGATCTCTAGGTCTGTTTGTTACAGTGTTTGTTTATAAGTTTATATATGACTGTTTGTAATCCCAAATAAATAAAAAATAAATAAATATATATATATCTGCTTTACCATACGTTTGCGTCAAGTAGGTATTGCAATTTAGTATGGGACAACTGATATTTTTTTTTACGCTGATAGGTTTGCTCTCATAGTAAAAGTTGTTCAGTTTGATGGGTAGAGTATGTGGTTTAAAGGTTAATAATACTTTTCCTATCACCCTGTACTGATCTTCAAGAAATTATGTATCTCTCACGCATAAACTAAAAAAAATCATAAGAACTGACAATTTATCTGTATTCTTTTTACATTTGATACAACAGGCCGTGTCAAGATGTTGTTAATTTGTTGTTTTATGTAGTTGTTAGATGTACAGCCTAGGTTGTCAATGATCAACAGAAAATGCAGCAAGCATTAGAAAAACATTAATTAGTAGGTATTAATTTGCACCTAAAAATGTTATCATTAAGTCAAGTGACTAAATCTCATGTCACCCCTCTCCATACAATATGAATCTGAACTATTCTGAACACAAAAAACAATCTTCAAAGCTATTGTTATGTAAAAGGTACAAAGAAACTTGTTATAAAGAAACTAGGTGTAACTACCCTGTACCAAGGCATAGTGTAATAAAAACTATTGCGGTTCAGCTCGGCGGGCGGTCGCGACAGGTCAATCGTGCGCGGTGTGAGGGTGACGGGGGGAGCGCGTCCCGGTACCGACTTACCCTGCGTAGTACCGACTTTGCCGATGGCCGCCTCACATCGCGCGAGCATAACCCGCCGCGACCGCTAGGCTGAATCAATAGTTTTTATTACACTATGACACAGAAAAGAGATATACAGTACAGCAACTTTATGCAAGCGCTCGAATAGACGTACGCACACAGATGAGCACCATGTACACACGGTGACACATCATGCTATACACAACCAAAATAAGCTGGCCGCGCGTAGGCCTGGCGCGTACGCAACAGTACCTGCTATTTACGTGCAAACGACTGAGATAAAAGGCATGATTATAGCCTTATCACGGGATACATACTACGGGATCTGAAGTACGTTTGCGGGCCGTATTCGCGGCGCTCGTCTGGATGCGTGCGTCAATTCGAGCGCTTGCATGAAGTTGCTTTACCTACTGTATATCTCTTTTCTGTGTCTATGACCAAGACTACCAGGACAGCATAGAAGCTCGAAGCATTAACAATTCACTGCCCGTCCTCAGCCCGTCTTTGTGCCGACTCACTGACAACTGTTTGTTTTCAATTAGACACTGCAATTGTGCTCAAGCGAACTCATATTTACTGAATGTATCTACATCGTCTATGGAGCCCTAGTATTGTTGGCTTTAATTAGATTAATAATTATTTGTCTTTTCCAATGTGGATGAAAACATTGTTACTCTTATACACCTGCATTACAAGCTTTTACCCGCGACTTTTTCCAGACCAGTCCCCATCACTATAACGAGATAGATACACACCAGTTTTAAGTCTTATCATAAACTTTCGAACAAAAATGGTTTCATCAAGATCGGTTTAGTAGTTTTTGTGTGATGCTCGAACAAACAAACAGACGGACAAAAAATCCAAGAATACGTGATTTGGAGTCAGGGATATACCGTAATATTTTTGTTGTTGTTGTAAATAACTTCTGTTACAGTTTATAGTTTTTACGTAACAAACAAGTAGATACTCTAAATGTCTCCAAAACCCTGACACATACCGCGAATGGATTTTCTAGAAAATAACTGGTTTACAAATTGAACACCAAACTTTTTCTCTCAAAACTCTCAACTCATCATCTCGAAATCACATACGAGTATGCAATGTACCCGTATACCAAAATGAGGCAAACAAATAAAAAGTTTACTCAGAAGCTGTCAAACCCATTTCAAGTACAAGTATAACTTTTAATTGCATTAGCCGTCAAAGGGTCTGGTGCTCGAGAGGAAGTAATTTGATGTCCAGTCGTGTACGTGAATTTGAAATAACGTAAAACTATCGAAATATTTTATAGGGCTTATAAACTACTTAACTAATTAAACTTACATACTTAAGGAGGCTTCAGACAGTCAAACTGAAAAGCTTTTGCTATGGTATTGGCTGTAGAGTTTTGGCCACATCTTCTCTACAGTGACAACACGTTCCGACGCGGTGGTAGCACAGTGGTAGCTTAAAAAAGAATTGACGTTTAATAAGTGTGCTTCAGGCTCCTATATTGAATGAATTATTTTGAATTGAATTGAATATGAAACAAACTTTGAATTCTCGAAAAAAGAATCAGCTGTTCCACACGTGTTGGTAGAGTACTAGGAACTACTATTGACACACCAAAACAGAACATACATTTGAATAAATATAAAGAATTACAAGTAGGTACAAATAAAGCTATCTTATCGCTAAAAAACTATTTCTTCCAAACAACCTTAGGGTAGAGGAATTAACAAACGAGAATAGGTAGGCGGTGTAGCTCAAAATAAAGAAATCTAGAACTTAATCTAGTAAATCTAGTACTTAAAAATAAAAAATCTATAATATACAAGGTGTTTCATAAGTAAGAATAAATTTTTAAAACTCTTCAGGGGGTTGTTTAGACCATCAAACTGAACAACTTTCTCTATGGGACCAACATCGAAATCGCGAAAAAAAAATCTCATATCCCATACATATTTTAGCTCTAGTCGATTTGTAGAGTATAGAACATAAATATTTTTTTTCGCGATTTCGCTATTGGTCCCATAGTGAAAGTTGTTCAGTTTGATGGTCTACACCACCCCCTTAAAGGTTTATTTGTAGTTTTGTAACACCTTGTATAAGTACATACATTGTATATATTTTTTTACTATGTTACTTACCTACATAAGTGAGTACTACAAACAACCTTAGATCAAAATAAAATGTATTTTATACATTTTATTTGAAAGCCAGTGGTGTTACAAGTCGTACATAAATTCCGAAAAACTCATTGGTACGAGTCTGCCTGGACGGGGATCGAACCATCGCCTCCTGCACGGCAGGCAAGGTTTACTCGCCACTGGACCACCACGGCTTGTTGCCAAGCGGGTGTGGAAATCAGAAATGTGGTAGTTCGTTTTAATACAATTTTTATTTTAACGAATTCAGATTACTTTAAAGAGTTCATTAACATTAAGGTTATGTAGGTACCGTCCAACATGACTAACCAAAAATACTTTTTGTTCCCCCCGACCTAGTTGCCGAAAATTTTGCTACGGACCTTTTTACCAAAAACCCAAATTGAGGTTCGGTCGTTTATAATTACGTTTTTTATATATATTTCAAAATGAGATGTGTTTTTTATAATAACAAAGTTAGGCCTCTGCTTCATGCAGAGTTAAACTAATTTAAAAAATAATCCCTTTTTACGTTTGAGGCTTCTTCTTTAACGGTCATGCAAATATTCTTAAATGGGTCATGTTTTTACAAGTAAAGATTGTTGGAGCGTTATACCACAAAGCGGCCAGCTATC
This sequence comes from Agonopterix heracliana, assembly GCA_963693445.1. NCBI lineage: Eukaryota > Metazoa > Arthropoda > Insecta > Lepidoptera > Depressariidae > Agonopterix > Agonopterix heracliana. The sequence continues at coordinate 2,710,262 of OY856312.1, read as the reverse complement.
CAAATATTATTTTCATCATTTGGCTAAACATAGTTTCGATGATTGCTTTAAACAGTGTTAAAGCGATCAGTTGCTCTTCTTCATCTCAGCCGATGGACGTCCACTGCTGGACATAGGCCTCCCCCAGAAATCGCCGCAACGACTGGTTCCGCGCTACCCTCATCCAACGGGTTCCCGCCGCCTTCACCAGGTCATCGGTCCACCTTTACCTACCCACGCTGCGCCTTCCGGTACGCGATCGCCACTCGAGAACTCTTTGGTCCCATAGCCCAAGGTGCTCTCACTTTGTTATAATATGTAATTATATAAAAATTAAACAAGCACCTTGTTAACCGTACTGGGCCAGCGTGGTGAAGTATAGTAGTAGCAGCCTCTCTCTCACACTTATTATTAAGAGGGTAATTTTACATTGAAGTTTTATTTCTAGCTACCTATAACTCGTTTATAAATAATTATATTATACCACACTCGTGAATACAATAAAGAAATTTTTACAATAATTTCTTTCAATTGTTTCCTTTTAATAATACTTACTTGTCATTAATTTAGATCTGAATAACTGTAGTACAAAACATTTAACGACGACTGAAACCTTTGTTAAAATCGAACAGACCCCCAAACGTCTGAACAAAGTAAACGATAGACTTAAATCATTTGTCTCTTGGGAAACCGAATATTTCTTAATTGACCGCCCGAGGGTCCAGTCCCAAGATCTGAAATATCGATGACAAAATAGGCAAATTAAAAATTCTTTGTCGTTTCTCGGTTTTAATGAACAAGTTTAAATGACCATGGAGTAGAGCCCCTACCAAAGTCCTAAGACACAACCCACCCCTAGCCCTTCCAACCTGCTCCACCAACTATAGACAGAACGCGTTTGTGCCACGAGCGGGCAACAACTTTAACACTCTATCAAAAGATTATGACTTTGATATCTTCTGTACCAGCGTGGCGTCAGCGAGGAATGCTCTGAACCGTAGATTTTTTAGCGAGCGATGAGGCTTTATTTATGTTTTTATCTATTTTATGTTAGTGTTAGTTTAATGTTATTGCTTTGTAATCTATTTTATTGCGAGGAAGACTGTTACTTATTCGGTCGATTGTTGTAACTTGATTACGTTCGTTATCTTTTTGTTACCCACTTTATATCTTTAGTCTAAGATCTGTTTTGTATTTTGTAAATCCTGTTTCTATCAGCGGAGACCTATAATTGGCTTTCTGCTAGCCATCTATATTTGTTTCGTGTTAACAGCTGTTGGTCTTCCAAGAAAAAAAAAAAAAAAAAATAAAAAATAAATAAATAAAATAAAGTAGCAACCGTTCGGAACAGTTCACAAACACCATGGAAAAGATCAGTTCGAGGAGTTCGTAAAGAGAGATTAAAAACATGTTCGGAACTCACCTTACTGGTCTGGTTTACATGTTGAGAAACCTGGTGTCGGTCCCTGACTCCACAGGAGTAACGGGAACAAAGAAGAAGTTCATCCGACCCACATAGGATCAAAGCGGCTTCCAGTCCTTTACAGTCGGGAAGGGTAGAGATGGAGAGTTTTGTGATTAGCGAATACATTCATCATCATCATCATCAGCCTATACAAGCTGTTACAAAAATACAAATAAACATTTATTTTAAGTGGGTGGTTTAGACCATCAAACTGAACAACTTTCACTATGGGACCAATACCAAAATCGCGTAAAAAAATCTGATGTGCCATACTAAACTACAAATTTACTCGAGCTAATGGGATAGGTAGCAGTTTTTTTTTTTGCGATTTCGATGTTCGTCCCATAGTGAAAGTTGTTCAGTTTGATAGTCTAAACCACCCCTTTAAAGTTTCAAGTGTTTATTTTTACTTTTGTAACACCCTGTGCAGGGCACAGGTGGTTGCCTTATGCCCGTGTTAGTCCATCACGCGTGCCCAATGCGAATTGGTAGACTTCACAAATACGCATCAGAATTTCTTCTTCGGCACGTGCACGTTTCTTCGCCACGTTTTCCATCACCATTTCAGAGCAGTTGGTACCTGCTATGTCGTCCGTACGGATTCAAACCCCAAACACACATTCATGCACTCGAAAATTACCATATGCATAGGTACCTGCTTTTGTAAATAAGCTGTCACTGAACTTCAGTAACAGTTAAAAATGTTGCTACCTATATAGCAGAGTTTACAATTCCTTATTTCTGTCACGTCGAGAAATACCAAAACTGCCACGTCATCTACAAGTCGTCAAGATGAATGGATTGTCAGAGGCGAGGGGTTTTTATTAGAATTTGAGACTCGCAAGTTATCACAACGTCAAATGCGAATGCCGCTATAATAAAATGATAGGTAAGAGAGAAAGATAATTAATTAAAGCCATCTGTTTGAATAATTACTTGCTTTGTTGTTTTGTTTTTTGTTTGTAATGTTATTTTCAGTTTGTCATAATATTATGACTGTTTGTGTTATTTAACTCGCTGAATAACAGTGTTAATTCAATGTGTACCTTATGTGTATGTGTAATACCGTGTTTTGTATCATTGGTTGTACTCATAGAGAAATTACATGGTCCCCTATGTTGTAAATAGTTACTATCTTTCGACGATATGACAATATAGCGCAAATTTTAGACAATATAATTCTCTTTTTTGACGAAGCATGTTATTAATATTATTTTCTGTAATATTTACGTTATCATCTGGTTTTTGCTTTCATTGTTGTGTTTGTTAATATAATCTTTTATCAATTGTATAATTTTGTTCTTGATGTAGATACTTATGTAGGTATATCTTCCACTTACATTTACTGAACTTTAGGAAAGAAAAAATGCTTTATTAGCGCACCTTAAGTCAAAAGAAATTAGCTGGAAAACTTTTATGCGTACATTACTTTAGTTAGGCATTTCAAAACAAATAAATTAAATCCAACACAGTAAATTCGAGATGATCAGAAACCTCGATACAGCTTCCATCTTATCTATGGTATATTACCTTCTTAAAACTACAAACTAACTTTAAAGCACAGCCACAGGCACAGCTAAGGTAGTGTAGCTAAATTCAGCTCAGCACATTTAAGCATGAACTAGACATTTAACCATTCTGAACATTATCAGAACATGTAACTGTGCGGTAATTGGCTCCCTAACAGTCTATAACAGGCAGAAGGTAGGGTACAAGAGAGGTACATCACCTGAAGCCACGCCCCTTTCGTGTTGCGACGTCTAGTTGACTTGCTACGCGTTAGCGAATCTATTTGAAGCGCTAGGCATTATTTAGTTTAGCTTCTCATAATGTTGTCACAGTATACCAACGTTCTATAAATGGCAGAACGGGTTCGCGTTGTAGGTCTGCTATTGGGTAGTCACGTCACGTGCCCGTCGTTGATTGCCCCCTCCCCGGCCTACAACGAAGCTCCAGTGGTGGCTCAGGATAGTATTCTTTTCTAAAAACAACCCTTGAAGTCACCAAAATAACTATTATAACCGTACAATGTCAAGCACTTTTGCTGCATGACTTGGCATTGGCTAAATCATGTAAAAACAACAAGGGCGCCATAATTTTAAAACTAGAATAGAAATGGCAGAACCAAAAGAGCTCCTCAAAGCTCTTTATTGTACTAGCTGACAGTAAACATAATTATACCAAATACGGCTGAGTTTGGCGAATCAAATAGATAAACAACTCATTTATTTCATCAGAACAATACCTACAGGAATAGCAGTGACAAACAAAGGCAGCAGGTAACACTATGGAGTCCAGTGTAAGGTCCATGCAAAACCGCAACAGCAACAGGGAGATCCCACGACAACACAATATATAATATTATATAGAGTCACCCAATGACATTCTATAAACAAGAACTTCGCATCAGTACGCTATTAACGGCACCTCTAATTATTTAACAATCGTAGAAAGAGAAGGTACTACAAGGAAGCACGTGTCATGTCATATACACTCAATAAGAGATGCACATAGCAAATTCGCTCTAGTTAAAAAAGCAGATTGGCCCATTGGAGTTACTATCAGCACTGGCTTTTCGGTGAAGGAAAACATCGTGACGAAACCTGCATGCTTCAATTTCGAGGCATGTATTGTACCCACTGTCCATTATAAGTGGCGACAGGCTCACCCCCCGTCACACTGGACAGAGTTTCGGTACTACTGGTGAAACGTGGATGTTCTGAGGCTTCAGAATATATCTGACTACCCCCTCAAGGACTATATTCGTGAGCATATGCTTATGTTTATGCTAAAAAAGGATATCGCTACTTATTGCTGTCCTTATCGACGTAACCACTTTTTTGTACTACAAAGGCTGTCTGATTCATGAGTCAGTCATCTAGCTTCATATAAATAAAATAGGATTTTATGATGATACTATCTCATACGCGGTTACACTGATGTTCCGTCTACCAGCGAAAGCGTAAATTTTTCGTCTATGTTTACTATACTGCTTTGTGACAGGAAATTTGAAAGGATTGGAATGTTGCAATATATGACAGCCGGCCGAGTATAACTGAGGCATACTAAGGGCTCTTACAGACGAGCGACACTTTAAGGTCTCCGAGGGTCACGCTCATAGACTTTACGGTCGCCGTGTAGTGACATTAGAGACGTGAGCCATTTTTCGGTTTTGTTATTGTATAAAGTGGTGAGTCCATTTGTATAGCGTTGGTGCCACCCAACAGCACGCATGCTTGATATGTTTAGGTTATTGTATCAATTGTGATAAAAATTTGCTAAGATTTTATATGAGACTTGGAGTCTTGACTTGACTTGAAGAGTTGGAATTGGTATAATGCAGGGGTGGCCAAGACGTCGACCGCGGTCGACCGGTCGACCGCGGTGACTTTTATTGTAGCCCGCGAAAGTCCGATAAATAAAAAAAAAATTAATCAATTTTGAAATATCTCCTAGCAATTTTTCCTACCTACGAGTATTTCAATTCCCAAAAATTCCGAAGTTTCGTTAAACAATTGAGCTGATTACATGTGGAATTTGAAAGACTTTTTCGAATTTAAAAACTGTGGAAGATGTCGTTTCTTCATATTTTTCCTTTTAACGAAGGCATTTAACATTGACAGTCATTAAAATCGGGCATTAAATTAATAAAATTTTCATACATTAATTGATTCTCTGTTGAGGTCGAGGAGGAAATATGATCGAGCTCTGATACCTAGTTACGACATACTTTTTGAAAGTGCATATTATTGGAAACTATAACAAGTTTCCATAATTGCCATTATGAGGTCAATGATAATTGCCTATGAAAAGTGGAATGTGAATTTGTATTTTCTATGATTGAATGAAACATCGGTCTCGGTACTCTCGGTTGAAAAACGAGCATTATAAATGCCAAGCAAAACTAAAATATAAAATGAACTGGCAAAATACCCCACCAAAACAGCCAAAATTGTTGATCTAAGAAATATGTCGGAAGTAATTTATTTTTTATGTAGACCGCCAGTTATATCTGAGTTTCAAAGTAGACCGCGTGCTTGAAAAGTATAATGTTTATGTCAATGCAGTAGAGACGAGAAAAAAGAGTTACGTTGCCACAGTATTAGAAAGATAAGCTGTTTTTTTTTTGCTTATAAAACTAAAGTAAAGAAGAAGTTTGTGTTTATCCAGAATAAGTGTAAGATCATTGTTTCGCAATCCCAACCTATTTCGACTTCGATTCCAATGTCTCCGCGTAAGAAATCAAAACACGTAAATGGAAAGATTTCACACGGATTTAATATCAATTGGATTCCGATCTCAACTCCCCGGTGCCACAGTACAGTCAACCAGGCAATAGGGAAGCATGAAGTCACTGTCTTCAATCAACGTATTTAATGCGATAATTTGAACAGCATTACCATAGTATAAGAAAAAGTGTCTAGTTTGGTCACTGTCTCAATACACAATCTTTTTAATTTTTTTCTGGAATATTGAAAAAAAAATGGTAATACCTAGAGAATGCACCTGTTTTTAACCGACTTCAACAAAAGGAGGAGGTTCTCAATTCGTTTTTTTTAATGTTTGTAACGCGATTACTCCGCCAATTGTGAATAGATTTTTTGGGTCTCATCTCAGTCTCAGCAATGTGTGTTGAGTTAAAAAAATTAACAAAAAAGTTTTTTTTTTCATATAAAATAACTAAAAGAACATAATAACAAAAAAATTAGTTGGTCGTGACCTTGTGGCGTTGTATGAACCCCTGTGTAAACTTAACACTTAAATCACATTTCGTTCACCAAACAAATAGGTGCATAATTTTACGGTCGGATCTTAGTAGTAATTTTACTTTGGAATCCCAACTTTTAGACAAATATGGAATTTTTCTTAGAAAATTTCTTAAAATATCTTTAAAAAAGGCTGGGTCCAATTTTGCCCCTGTTCTTTAAAAAGTTGCATAATTGTTACAAAACTTTCTGTTTTGCTACGTGTGCTACGTGTGCTACGGCGTAGCAATGCGAGAAAAAGGTGTAAGTTAGCCATACTTTCCATAACGTGTTTTGTGTATTTTTACCCGACTGCGCGACGCAAAGGAAGGGTAATGTGTTTAACAGCCTATGTATGTATGTATGTATGTATGTAAGTTTGTACCTTTGTGGCACACTAGAGACCAAACGCGTGGGCCGATTTTGATGATTCTTACGTCAATCGATTTGTCTTATTATATTAGAATATCTTCTTTAACATTTCTTCTAATTTAGATTTTTATGAAATAATAACTAATTTTCAAAATCTCAATATATATATATATATTTCTCTCTCTCTTTTCATCTCTTTTCTCTCTCTCTCTTTTGTTTTACCTTTTTTCTTTGGTAGGTGGATATAACACTGCATTGCTTAGCAGTGGGATGAAATAAGCTAAGGTAAAAAAACGTTTGTTTTCTTTTTGGAGCCAATGATTAGTAGATACTTCTAGGTAGATACCTCGTTATTTAAAAAAAAATTTTAAAATTAAAAATTATTTATTTCAGACAACACAGATTATAGTCAACACGTTATAGTCCGTTAAAAAAAAGTGAGCGAGTTAGTGAGACGTTCTACTGCCAGGTTAATGTACCGTTCGTCTTCGTTCCCCTGCCGATGCACGCGATATGAATAACGTCTCGCTGTGATCTTATTTCCTATCAATTACCTGTCTAAGTAGCCACGGATATGATACGTGGCCTGTTCAAATAATTCTTACTTTAAGCAGCGAACTACTTTTAGATTTATGAGTAAGATGTTTGAGATATAGTAGATTACACACCGAGGATAGGAAAGTAAGAAAGGTCTCAGATCTCGGCTTCGCCTCGGTCAACAAACATGTGATCTGAGGCTTTCTTATTTACTGTCCGAGGTTAGAATACTATTTTTGTCCTCGACTGAGGTGGAAAGCGGCAACTTCGTTTAGCGCAGCGGGACGACAATTGACGCTTTCCGCCCGGAGGGGAGAAAAGTAGTTTTTTTTGGGTTCCGTTCCAAAAGGGTGCTAACGTGCCTATGTATATATACCTATGTCGTCTATCCTTCCGTCTTTCCTACCTTTAAAGGGCTATCAAATATCTTGGACTAAGGTAGACCGTAGCCGGTTAAAATAGAAAAAATTAAGGGATAATAAACAATACACGAAACACTTTTTTTTAGCAAGTTTTTTCGCCATTTGGACATAGTCCCATAAATAATGTTTAATTAAAATGACCAGAATGTACTCGAATATCAAATTTCCTCGATAGTAATTTATATTGTCGTTGCCTTTTAAAAAGTAGGTAGGTATATTTCGCCTCCATACGTATCAAACCAATAAAAGTACATGTATTCTGAATTGGCAACTACATTTTGCAAGTCAGTCAAAAACCATCCTACACGACAAAATAGTCTACTTACAACAACGCAATTACTCTCTCGTGTGATGTAAGGGGTCTATTCCGGCACCGATCGACTCATCACTCAGCCATGGTACATTACGCATCGGTATCGCATACGTAACGGTGATAGATAGTTGCTAGCTGCGGGACAAATTCGAGTGCGTTTGGGTTTAGCTTTTATTTTGTGGTTTATTGATGAGGATGAGTGAAGTGGAGTTTGAGCAGATAGGTACTTTATGATCATTCAACATATCTGTCAATAGACGTCCACTACTGTTGGCTGTACTACAAAAATTGGGGGGATTTGCCATAATCGCCACGTTTGGCAGGCGGGTTGGTGATCGCAGTTGGATTGAATGTGTGTACTCAGAGGATGCTGCTGCCCATCTTCCGGTAGATCCCTTAGTCGCCTTTTACGACACCCACGCGATGGTGCTATTCTTAGCCGACACCACACGGACTGATGATCATTGATAAATTGATAATAAAAGCTTATACTTCCCACTGCAGGGCACAGGCCTACCCTCTAGGAGGGTATTTGGCCGTCAGTCCACTACGCGTACCCAATGCGGATTGGTAGACTTCACATACGCATCATAATTTCTTCTTCTGCATATGCAGGTTTCCTCACGAAGTTTTCCTTACCGTTTACATAAGTTAGAAAAACTCATTTGTACGTGGCATGTTGTCCGTGCGGATTCGAACCCGGACCTCATGATTGAGAGTCAATACCTCTCCGCAACGCACCACTGAGCTCTTTCAACGTGGCTGTAACATATTAATAATCAATAATATTTGAAATTTCACATAAGTCCTAAATTGCCACATTATGTCCTAATCGCGTGTGGCATGCTAGGTGGTCTGTACATGTCTGTTGCAACTTGCAACCCGATATTTATTATTTATTGTCACTAATAATGACGTAGGTACTAATAATATAGCAGTTGCTAGTCGTTTAACTGACAGTGAGGTTTGCTGTGTGTTGGTGTGGCTATTATTCAATCAAACAATAATTTTACTATAATAAAACAGGATAACACTCTATTATTTTCATTTGTTTGATGGTAAAGTTATACACATACAATTGTTTGTTTGTTTTACGGGAAAGATTAAAACAATATCTAATAGATTATTAAAATGGGTAATATACTTCTAAATGTAGGTATCATAGTATCACCTAGAAGCTTGCAAGGTATTGGTATCGATTCGGTATTGCCACGACTTAACTTAACTAAATTTATTCCTGTCATTTTCTAACATTCGACTAAGAAAAGAGACAGAAAACCAACAACTGACTTTAGTGCTGTCAAAGTGACGCTACACGCCCAAAAACGCCTTAAATAAGATGGCGTGCATTATGATGCCATCTTATTTTGGGCGTGTAGCGTCATTTTGACAGCACTAAAGTCAGTTCTTGGTTTTCTGTCTCTTTTCTTAGTCGAATGTTAGAAAATGACAGGAATAAATTTAGTTAAGTTAAGTGGTGGCAATACCGAATCGATACCATTGTCTATTACACACGAATATCCGATGCAGGAAGCTGGCAGTATCCATGATTCCATGCTAGGTAGTTCCATCAGAAGGCGATGTTACTAACTATAAAAAATCGACCAAGTGCGTGTCGGGCCACGCGCAGGGTAGGGTTCCGTAGTTGCCCGTCACAATATACGAACTTAGAACGGGCTTTTTTGTTTTATACTACTGTTTAAAGTCAGCTTACTTAGCGGTGATAGTTTCCCCGCAGAGTACTATATGTTTCCCTTTTAACAAATCATCCCCACTTCACGTGTAGGGGAGGTAGGCCTAAAAATTTTTTTTCAAAATTTTATTTCACCTCTTTGTCGGCGTGATTAATATGTTACATACCCATGCCAAATTACAGCTTTCTAGTACTAAGCGTCTCTAAACTAAGCCGCGGACAGACGGACGGACGGACGGACGGACTCCTTGTTGACTTCGGAATCCTAAAAATTATGTATGAGACTAATACACGATGAAGTTGAAGGTACGTAAAAATAAAATTTCCGTGTTAGCATTTTAAATTTTAATTGGTTTGATTGAGTTTAATATTATATGTAAATAATACAATAAGGTATCACGATCACGAAGCTACCCATGACCCGTTAACATTAATAACTTCTAAGTACATTAAAACTAAAATTTTCAAAATTCAGCAGAACACGTCTAAAATAAAACTTTATTCAATTACGAACCCATCTAAAACCAAGTGACACCGCCGCTTCAAAATTCTATAAGCATCAGAGGAAATTCCAACTGGAAACCTGAGAGTTTTTTAAATATATATTGGTGCTTTGAACCAAAGACGATCCAGGAGCTGTATTAATATTACATGAGAGAGCCCCGAGTTGTAGGAAATGCTACTGGATAGCCGTGCTACGTTAGAATAACCAATTTTTGAAATGTCCGACTCAGGTGTAGAAAGACTTCGCTTTGATACCGACTTCTCGATTCAGCATGAAGTTTGAAAATACAGGAGATAAAACTTGACGTTGAAGAGTACCTTATGCTTGTCTTGAAGTTGCGATTTTATACCTACATATTTTATTACATCGACAGTTGTAGGTAGGTACACTAACTTCGAATCTACGAAACATTATAGCGACTATATTGTAGACGTCTTATTGAATCGAATTCTCTTCGATAAGCGTTTTTAACCATCTTCAAACAACCTTCATGTTCGATACTTCGAAAATACGAAACAACGATGTACGTTACTTCGAAAAATTACAATAGTGAGAATATCGACTAAGTCGATCAATATCAATAATATGATAGATAGACAGATAAATCATTTATTTGCACAAGTAACACACACATAATAATACAGTTCACAAGTTTACAATATAACAAAACAAGGTTACATCAACAGAACAAACATGTAATTTATAATATACTAGTGTTTTCCCGCGACTTCGTCCGCACAAATTATATACCAGATTTTAAGTCAGATCATAGGCTATCAAACAAAAAAAGTTTCATCACAATCGGTTCAGTAGTTGTTGCGTGATGCGCGAACAAACAAACAAACTAACAATTTTGTCAATAGATGGCGCTGAACGTCATATAAATCGCGCTATCGAGTATTATTTGAGTTTATATGAAGTGAACCGCTACTTTTTTATTCCTCGTGATTTTACGGTTTTATAATTGTTAAGATAAGATGCATGTATGTCTTTGTGATTGATATGAAACTTTAATGAGTTGCAATGCATTTCTGTACACAGGTACTTAAAATCTACATTATACAAATATGTACATATTATATTATATTATTACAATAATAGGTACTTACCGCCAAAACCATTTCGCTTCAATGTTCTGTTTCTGCGTACTTTGAACCTTTGTAGCTAAAGACTAAATAATTTATTCATTTCAGTTAAACGTTGTTGTCTACTACTGACAGCAGTAATAAAGCTGAATTTTGCAGAACAAAGAGGAACAAAGCACTGTTGGAATTCAGGTGATTCCAGAACGCGGGTAATTTTCTTTGAAATAGTGCGCGTGAAAAAGTCATCTGATCTTTTAAGAACAAAATATGTTGTACTTAATACTACTGCAGTGTTAAAGCGCGGTGTCACTTTAAGGAAATACCTAGGCCTACCATTACGGCCGAATTCGACCAAACATAGATTTATAGAAGAGTAACTATACAAGGAGCAATTTTACTTTTGGTGTTTACACACCCCGTACTAAAAGAACGAATGTATAATTCACCTAAAGAAAGAGGTCGTTGTTTACGTACTTATTGCAATGTGAGGTTATACAGTTTTAATTTGGTAGGTTTCTTTTATACAAATTTTTTTTAATTATGTGTCATTGACATTAAAGGTAGATTAGGGTAGGTAAAACGCAAAATCAGTTTACACTATAGTAACCGGCGACTTAATTCAGTCTTTGGATGGGTGACCGTTTAGTGGTATTTCATCTCGAGCGTTTCCGTGATTCGGAAGGCACGCTAAGCAGTTGGTCTCGGATAGTTCCGTCAGATGGCGTTGTAACTATTCGTTAAGCCAGGTCAGAGGCCTATTGGCGGCTTGAAAATTCTCTGACAGCAAGGTGACCACTAACTTTCCTCCACCAACACGCACTGGGCACGCGTGGTGGAGGATGGCCCACTCCCTCTCACCCTTATTCGTGAGAGGAGGCCTTTGCCCTGCAGTAGGATATAACTTTTTTTTTTTAACTTGGTCGAATCAAGCCAGAGCGATGATAGGTTAAGAGCATGGGCTCTTGACACAGAGCTCGTGGGTTCGATTCCCACAGGGGACACCTACCTAGTGATATAGGTATCACTTTGTTCGTTTTTCCCCATTTGGTTAGGACAATGCAGGCTGAATCACCTGATTGTCTGAAAAGGAAAATGATTCCGTGCTTCGGATGGCACGATAAGCCGTTGGTCCCGGCTACTATCTCTGGAGGTATTAGTCGTTACTTAAAAAACCACGTCAGAGGCCGTAAGGCGGTTTGAATAAACTCTGACACAATAACCAATATTATTTGCGATTTCAATACATAGGTCCTATAAGTAGTAATAGTTATTCAGTTTTATCGGACGAAGCACCCCCCATAAAAATGAAACGAATTTAAGTTACCACCCTGTGAATCAAACGACCAATCAATTTGTTTAGATACCTATCTCTTTTTTTTATCTATCTGCATAATTATGCCTATGTATTGTATTTAAATATAAGTAAAAACCAGATTATTCTACCTACATACAATAACATAATAAAAACCATTAAACCGCATGTATTCGAAGCCATTTACATAAATAAATAAATGTGTGGGTATTGTGAAAATGCAGCAATTCCGATGCGGAGAGCTTCGGGCCGCAGCGCCCTCTATGCCATAACGGAATACTAAAACACTATTTCTGACATTCAATATTCAGATACCATGCTTTCGTAATGCTAGGTACAAAATGCTTATAGACCGCTGGACTCTTGGGCTATAAACGAACTTACCTCGGCATTAAAATGAAGAATAGTAAAATGAGAAAAAAATTATAGCTTTTAAAAAAGGTGTAGAAGACATTGAGTTAATATTGTACTTCTAGATATGACAAACAAATGTCTTGCGTTAAGCAGGCAATACATTCTCGCCAAGAATAGACGAGGAAGGTCGAGAATGACAGTGCAGATGCCATTCATGCGGCGCGGCGTCTTGAGCCTTCAGTGGCCATTAGATGGGCAACTGATTACTGCTTTCTGTCAAGGCCGAATCGCAAAAATTTTTGGAGAGGAGCTGTGCGCGCTCCCTATTGGCCGAGACCGGATTTGCGATCCTGCTTTCGGCCTTTAGATGGGCAATTTTGCTGCCGCGCGATTCGGCCTTGGCAGGAAGCACACAATCAGTTGCCCGTCTAATGGCTGCTTTAGTAATTTTCCTTTGGAAGTTCTTGCCGAGAATTCTCGCCGAGAAGTACTCGCAAGAGTGAAGTGCCTGCTTTACATGTGGTGGAGGAGCGCGGGAGGGTAGAAAAGATAGCGACAACGCTTTAAGTATGGTGATATCGCCACATTGAATGAGACAGCGTAATGAAGTACAATGTCTCCTCTAGTTTTACATAATAGCTCAATGTTAAAACTTAAGACTACTACATTACGCATGCATATCTAAAAACACCTTTTTCTGGAGAAGTAGGCACTTTAGGTGGTCCTGCTTCGACACTTTTTTCGCTTTCTCTAATAGGTACGTACAATACCTATAACATAGGTACAATTTAAGAATATGAACTTCTTGATCCGATACAATGTGCCCAGCCATAGAACAAAAATATGGTTACGCCAAAATAAGGATAGAAATAAGGTAGGTAGCTATCTGCTTTCTTAACTAGAGAGCAAATTATCCATTATCTCTTATTGAATGAATAGGTCAAAACCCGCACTGAACTCAATTGCCTTTTCTCTCTACGAACTTTTATTTTATTTACAACGCCCATAAATTCAACGACAAAGTATCAAAATAGCTTCCTCAGCCAACTACATTAAATTACTTACACCTAACTTATACCGTGTTAACCAGGCTCTTAAACAAACGACGCTTGCTAAGTAATTACACGTTAGGCGGTAATTAAAAGGCCACTTGCCACTTGCCAAGCAAAAACGGCCTTAATCGCCCCCGACTAACGAGAGCCAAGCAATGGTAACACGAGACTATACAAACATTGAGGATAGTGGTGTATTCAGGGAGGTAAGGCTGGGTAGTTACAATATCACTTTTACCAGCTAAATATGCTTAAGGTTGTCACCACAGAGAAATGACACGCTTAAGGTTGTCACTCACCATTTTATAGAGTGTGTCTAATAAATGCTAAAGTTATCAGGCAGGCCTGCTACATGCTCATGAGTTTGTCTGATAAATAATTAAGTTGCCTTAGTTATTTCCTTTTTGGACATCGTATTTTAAAAACGTATATTGGACTTGCTATGAATTTTTTCGGCCAAGTGGACCCCTTTTATAATCTTACATTAGTGTACTTTATATAAAGTTCAAAAGGCTAGGTAACACTTTGCACCGAAACTGAACGCTGCGGCTCCACTACTCTTTATATATCTTTACAGCCTCGAATGGGACTTAACCTTGTGAAGATCAGACCGATCTGTTTCTATAATAATGATAATTATTTCTACCACCACTTTTTTTGCATAGTAATTATGCTGATTTGTGTCGATAAACATAATTTACAACGATGTAATTATAAAGACCTGAGATAAGTTTGTGTAACAAAACTAAAGTCTAATGAAGTAATAACAATCTTTGATTCATTCGCTGATCCATTACTTATCTTTCACTGGTGTTTTCCTTTTATTTGCTGAGATGAAACAGTAGTTTGCATCATAATCATCAGCTTATACACGTCCCACTGCAGGGCAGAGGCCCACACAACCTAAATGGGTGGATATTGGCGTTAGTCCACCACGCGTGTCCAATTCGAATTCGTAGCCGTATAATATACGCACCGGAATTTCTTCTTTAGTGTATTCCCCACGATGTTTTCCCGTTGCATCAATTGTTGTCAAATATCAAAATATTCATTCGTGCTTTCACTAAGGCTTTTACTCTATTCCGCATTACCAAAAATTCTAAACTAAAATTAACCTAAACAACACAACACCTAAAAAATAAAATTACACAGAATAGGGAAGAAAACTGTTGTGAAATCTGATTAAAGTTTATAGTTGTTCTTTAAGTATTATCAGGGTGAATAAAAACATCGGATGAGTTTCTCGCGAGCCACTTTACAAGTATTAATTATCAAACCTACAACTACTTTTTTGCTGATTTTTTACAAACTTTCCATACTTGGAAATTAATCCTTTATCCTTATATTTTTAAACTTCTCTGTTGAAGGCTATTAATAAAAAACTTGTAGTTTAAGATGAGATAATTTATTTGTAAAACATGAGTTATGTTAGGTTGTTTATGTAGTTAATAGTAAGTAATTTGAGGTTCAAATAGTCAAGTAATTTGAAGGCGCCGAATTATACAAACTTTCGCGTGAGTTGGTCTCAATTACTGTTCTATTCTTTTTTTAATTGTGTTTCAGTTCCATCGTAGTGTAGATAAGTTTTCCAATATCTAGTTTAGCAAAAGTGCTTGACATTGTACGGTATTAAATATATGGCGATATAAAGGCCTGTTTGTGCACAATCGACGCCAACGTGGCCACTTAACCCGCGTGCCGAACGAAAGACATCTAATTGTGTGCCCTCTAGCCACGCCACTCCTGCTACTGTTCGTGAAACGAACGTCCATGTGACAAATGTCAACTCGTATCGTAAGAAAAAAAAAATTACTGTATACATAGGTATTCAAAGGCATGATGTAAAATTTTACCAACGAAAAAGAAGCTTAAAAGTTAAGACACGGCAGTAAATGCGCAAGACAGGTAATTTTCTCTACTAATACCTAGGTACTTTCTTTTTAATAAAATTACTGCTCAAATCCGCTTCATGGTCGCCTTTGATCTACTTGGAAGTGACATGAGTGTGTGTACTAAATAAAACGATCGAAAAATGTATTAGACTTAAGGGTTTTTGTACACAAGCACCGTAATCCGCAGTGCAGTAGTAGAAAAAGGTAAAAACCAACTTTAAATCTTTAAGGTTTAAGAAACTATGACAGAACAATTTATTGTTCACAATACAATTGACAATGATTAACAAGTAATACAGTTTTTTTTAAATATTCGGTTTCAAGCCGGCTCGAAATACCTAAGCGTATGTACCAAGTCAGTACATTTTTTTATGACTTGGCTTGAAACTTGTCTTCCAAGAAGAACCTAGGTTTTTAGCGCGTAAAATATGCTTTATACTACAAGAAACTACATACAAAAAGGTTGCAGGTTAAATTTCTGGAGGAAACCTGCATACGCTGAAGAAGAAAATTTTTAGTAGGTAGTCTACCAATCCGCATTGGGCCCGTGTGGTGGACTGATGTCCATACACTACTGAGGGTAGCCCTGTGCCCTGCAACGTAGGGCCCTGGGACGTATATTCTAAATATACTGACGGTTTTTAAAGAGGATGATCAGAACAAAAAAACGAAATAAATAAATAAAAAAATAAATACTTTTAAATACTTTTTTTTAATAGATAAATACTTTTTAATTTAATTTAATTTAACATCACATTGAACCACCTTCTCTGTAGAGCCATGGTAGAAATCGCGATAAAAATAATAGCTGTCCCATACATTTGGGTCGAGTAGGATTGCAGTTTTATATGGAATAGCTGATTTTATTTTCGCAATTTTGATGTTGGTCCTATACAGAAAGTTATTTATAGTTTAATGGTCAGGTCATCCTCTTAAAAGACTTTCAGAGTTAAAAAAAGTATCATTAACCTTTAAACCACATGCTCTACCCATCAAAATGAACAACTTTTACTATGGGAGCAAACAACAACAAAAAAGTCTGCTTCTCCATACTAAACTGCAATACCAACTCGACGCAAACGTATGGAACAGCAGATTTTTTTGTTCTGATCGCTTTGCCCTCATAATAAAAGATCAGTTTGATAGGTAGAGTATGTGGTTTAAAGGTTAATGATACTTTTCCTTACACTCTATATAGGCTGATGATGATGATGATGAAATTTTTACCATCATCACAGGCTCAACCTGTGGAGATAAACAAGAAGAGGCGATTGCTTCACGACAAGAGCAAAGCTCTTAATTACGACAATATTTGTGCTTTATCTAGTCTATTAAAAGCGAAGTAACGAGTAAAGTCATTAGTCGCTGCGATTAATCGTCGTTCAACATAGATACGTCTGAAAACAACCTTTGCAGGAGAACGACAGCAAAACTCATTTCCTCCGTTTCCTAAGCTTGAGACGCGATAATGGAGTTAGTAAGTTTTAAGGATCATTTCATTTTCTGTTCCAACGAACAAGTCTGGACATGTCATGAACAATGAAAGTTATTCATTTGAACGGTTTTTTTTTTTTTTTAAATAGATTAGTATTTAAATGAGGGTAGAATGATGGCATTGTTACATGTGTAGGTTAGTATTTATTTGTTTACGTATGTGTATATAAATATATGCGAGGGGGGATTTTGTGTATTCGGGTGTGTAAATAATTGACCAATTTTAAACCTTATATTTGTTTTGTTTTGTTTTGTTTGTTTTGTTTTAGTTTGATCATTTCTCGGGGAATATGGGGAGTCCTACGAGATCCACTTGCCCTCACTGCCCAGATTCTTCCCGCCTTTTTGTAGTTCCGCACGGTCTCAATGTGCATATTGGGCACAAGCACAAGGATGTCGGTTTGCATCCGGAGGATCAGGGTGCTTCGAGAGTCGGGCAGGGCGCATCCGGGTCTGTTGGGGTGAGCCTTGGGGACATTCACCTCCTCAAGGAGAAGGTAGGGGTTTTGAAGCACATCCCTAAGGGAGCCAGGAGTTCGGCAGCCGGCAAACTATCGGCGATCATTGACCGTTGCGTGGAATCAAATTCAACAGAGGATTGGCATTCCTTAATGACTTTCGCTTTCTCGGCGCTGCGCGTTCCGGACCAGGGTAACACATTATCTCTGACTGCAAAGGTCAAGTATAACATCGAAAATCTTTGCATTTGTTTGCCGGATGGTGGTGGAGCGCGCAGGTCGCGTAGCATGTATAATTCAATAGAGACAAAGGTTTATGATGGGGATTTGAGGGGTGCTGTGCGGATGCTCGTTTCGGATTGTGCTCTGGCCCCGAAGTGCGCAGAAACTCTGGTTTCATTGCAGGAGAAGCATCCGGCTCCGTCTCGTGCGTTGGCATTTCCTGATGAGCCGGGTTCGTCCTCCCCATTTCTTTCGGTGACGGCCGAGCAGGTGTCCGCCGCTTTGTCCTCTTTTTATAGTTACTCGGCGTCGGGGTTAGATGGGATTCGGCCGGTTCACCTGAAGGAATTGACCTCTGCTTCTGCTGGTGACAATGGGCGTCATCTCTTGGGTTCGCTCACCAGTCTTTGCAATTTCCTGTTGCGTGGCCAGCTCAACCGTGTCGTTGTTCCTTTCTTGTACGGGGCCACTCTATGTGCCCTTAATAAGAAGGATGGGGGAATTCGGCCGATTGCGGTTGGAACCACTTTTCGCCGCCTAGTTGCTAAGCTCGGTTGCCGTGCCGTGAAGGATGAAATAACTTCTCACCTGCGCCCTCATCAGCTGGGTTTCGGTACTCCGCTGGGTTGTGAGGCGGCGATACATGCTGCTCGGTCTTTCGTGTTTGATAATGAGGGTGCGGATAATGTAGTGCTGAAATTCGATATAAAGAACGCATTTAATAGTGTGGAAAGGGATACGATTTTGATGGAGGTCAAGGATCGCATACCGTCACTATATCCCTTTCTGCATCAGTGCTATTTTTCACCCAGCAACCTTTTTTTTGGGGGGAGCACTATTTCGTCCCAGGTAGGTGCGCAGCAAGGGGACCCTTTGGGGCCGTTAATCTTTAGCTTGGCCATTCACGGTATCGTTACTTCATTGAGGTATTCCTTGAATGTGTGGTACCTGGACGATGGGATCATCGGTGGAGAGCCAGATGTGGTGTTCGGGGACGTACAGGCGCTGATTCCAAGTCTAAGGGCGATTGGTCTTGAAGTAAACTCAGAGAAATGCGAGTTCTTTGAATCGGGGTCTGGTGCGTCGGGTGCTTTTTCGCGCTTCGAACGTCTCATCCCTGGTCTGAAAGTTATAAATAAAGCCAGCTTCAAGTTACTGGGCGCCCCAATTTACCCGGAGGCGTTGCCAAGGGTGCTCCAGGAAAAGGACCGTTCCCTTAATTCAGTACGGGTTCACTTTGAGCATCTTTCGGCTACCGTGTCGTTGGTTCTGCTTCGGAGTTGTTTTTCGATGCCAAAGCTGACGTACACGGTGCGGACTGCTCCTACTTGGTTGTGTCCGGGTGAAGTGGAGGCTTTGGATGGGTCATTGAAAGTCATCACGGAGGAGGTGCTCAATGTGAGCCTCAGTGAGGAGCAATGGTCCCAGGCGTCTCTTCCTGTTAGGTTTGGAGGTCTGGGTATACGTCGGTTGAAGGACACGGGGCTTGCGGCTTTTCTCGCGTCTGCGCATGGTGTAGCGAATCTAGTAACTCAGATTCTCTCGGTGAATGGTGATGGATTCGCTGTGCCGTTCGTAGATGTGGCTTTGTCGAGGTGGTCAATGCTCTATCCGGACCAAGTTGCACCGGAGTGCCCAGGGGTTCAAAGGGATTGGGATAGCGTTTCGTGCAGGCAGGTGTTGGCGGAGCTTATGGAGAATGCGCGGGGGGCCGATTTAGCTCGCCTAAAGGCGGTTTCCAAGCCAGAGTCCGGGGCGTGGCTTCATGCGTTGCCGTCGCCGCAACTGGGCACATAACACCTTACGAATAGCAGTTGCTTTAAGGCTGGGTTGTGACGTATGTGTTCCGCATCGTTGTGTTTGCGGAGCGATGGTAGGCGCTGATGGTCACCACGCTTTAAGTTGCGTGAGGTGTGTTGGGAGACGGCCTCGCCACCATGCTCTTAATGACGTTGTCCGGAGGGCGCTTGTGGCGGCCAATGTCCCGTGTGTGTTGGAGCCAGTCGGGTTGTGCCGCACGGACGGGAAAAGACCTGATGGTCTTACCCTTGTACCGTGGCAAAGAGGCCGCTGTCTTTTGTGGGATGCCACTTGCGTAAGCACTTACGCGGCATCACACATTGGGGGTACTATGCGTGCGGCAGGGTCAGCGGCGGAGTGGGCGGCTTCGCAAAAGCATGTGAGGTACGCAATTTTGGAGTCCCAGTACATATTTGTGCCGTTGGCAGTGGAGACGTCTGGAACGTGGGGGGTGGAGGCTAAGGCGTTTGTGAGGGATCTGGGCAAGAGGATGGTGGAAAATGGCAACGACGTCCGCTCTGGGTCGTATCTGGTGCAGAGGATTTCATTGGCCATCCAGCGCGGAAACGCAGCTAGTTTGATGGGATCCTTTGTGCCGGGTACGATTATTGAGGAAAGGGCCGATTAATGTGTGTAATTATTATTTATTTTTATTATGCTGACGAAACGTGTTGTGGATATATATGTATACCTTCTTGTGACGAAGCTTGTCGTGGATATATGGCTGTACATCTTTTGGACGAGGCTTGTTGCCAATTTAAATAATTAATAATTAGTATTTTCTTTGTTCTTTTCTTGATAATAATTGTAATTTCTATTAAAATTAAATACTACATTATTCATTTGAAATGTTTGTCGGTTGTTCCAGTGGCGTAGCGTGGGTTTCTGCCGTCCGGGGCAAAGACCGATTTTGCCGCCCCCTTATCTTTATAAAAAGACCCACACAAAAACTAACGGAGCGAGCTCGAAATTTTTTTGACATCTATTCGGGTTGTGGTTAGAAATCTTTTGTTTTATCAATTGTATTTGGAACGAGCGAAGCGAGCTCGACTTTACTCCTCAATACGAATTGGTCAGAGCCAGAGCTTTTTATGTACAAAACATGGTGTAAAGTAACCAAAGTAAAATAAGCTATGGATTGAGCGAAGCAGACTCGACATTTTTAGCACCACGTCTTAGCTATGGTATCAAAGCGCCCCCTTTGATATGCAACGCATTTAATTTTACACTCTATATTGCGTCGTGGTACGGAACCCTCGTTACACGAGTCCGACTCGCACTTGACCAGTTTTTTTAATCACATTCAAAGTTAATCTCATCTATTCGTGATAGCTTTATTTCTCGGAAGCTCTCCGTTATTCTATCTGCTATATTTAAAACCCGGTAGAGTCATAAGTTATATATTTACGTTCAGTACGGTGCCGCCGCTATAAATGTCATCGGACGAGGTAAACGACGCCGCTGGGAGCGCACTGTATCAGCTGTCGATGAGGCTCCGGTGTAACGTACAAGATGAAGAGGAAACAGGTTTACGGTTGGACCGGAACCAAGTGTGGGAATCCCGGCTTGTAACATTAGAATGGCCATAAAGGAGTGGGCTGATAAAAGACACAAGCTCTGGTCTTGCCTCTCGGGTCTATAATTAATCGCATACGGCAAAAGTTGTGATTCGCTCTGCAACCTTGTTATTTCTTCAGAATATTCAAAACCTTTTGTTCTGTCTCCTATACAACGTGTTAATGAATTAACGCAAAACTAGAAAGTCGTTTGTTTAGAATCGAGAGCAGAATCTAATTATCATAGTTTCAACTTAGGTAATTTTTTTCAAAATATTAAATAATTTGGTTGTAAAATTTAAAATTTACTGAACTCGATCTCAACCCACCGCTCGGGCACTCTCACCCTACTTACTACCAAAACTAGATTCTTGTGAAATGTATACATGAGCACGCTAGCGCTTTCATTCATTGCTGAAATTATAACAAATCATTCTTGGCTCAAAACTTAAAATGCGAATAACTTTAAATTTTAACTATCAAAATAATGAAATTATTTTTTCAGTCTAATTATTTTGCTATAAATCAGTTGGGGTGAATGAGGTTTTGCGTTTATTCATTAACACGTTGTATAAGATCCATAACTTGTGTCACATTCAAAATTTTCTAATAGTCAAACTATTACTTAAATGTTACCTAAACTTATAACTTGTACCACGAAAATAGTGGACACCACCAAAATTCCGTTTATTAAAATTTCACAGAGAATTTCGCTTGCGTTACGGTAACATGATCTCAATTTTTAAATTGGCCGAACACTTTTTACTGTTCAATAACCAGTTTTAAGATATTCGTTTTAGAGTTTATTATCAAAATTCACTATGCTTTTACTGTAAAATCATTAAAAGTCTAGTATGTAAATCCTTAATGGCATTCTTTCCGAAAACAATGTTTAAAACTCAGATCAAAAAAGTCCTCTGTAAAAAAGCATAATTATAAACTGGATTATTTAAATGATCAAAATGCTTGGGTCAAGTGTCAAGTTATAGTTAACTGTATAGTATCCATTATTTAATGAAATAGACTATACGTATTAGTGCGTTCACACACAATGACGCACTGACGGAGCAGCAAACGTCAGTCCGTCATTTGTGAAGCAAGAAGTTGTATGAAACCGCAGGTAGAAGCACACACGGTGACGCATTGACGCACCGGGTGTGGTTCTATGGACTGACATCTGCCGCTCCGTCAGTGCGTCATCGTGTGTGAACGCACTTATACTGTATACATAACCTTATTGTAATATTTGTAGAGTTTCTGGCCACATCATCTCTACAGCGACAACACGTTCCGACGCGGCGTTAAAGCTTCAAAAAAGAATGGACGTTTAATAAGTGTGCTTCAAGCTCCTATATTGAATTTAAATTATTTTGAATTTGATAATATGAATAGATACTAAAAGTACACTATACCCTATTCATATGCTTTCACTTGTGATTTTATGAGTTTACACAATATTGAACTTTACGTTTTGAATATAGGAACAGGAAATCCAACTACAATCCGTGTGTGATAGTCTATCTCGTAGCCTCGCCGAAGGGGACATCAGTTCAAATCCAGAACAAAATCAATGACTTTTAAGAACTATCATACTATAATCGATTTATAAAACCACTTCTGTCTCCTCAATTTCGAGGCGTGTATTGGCCACTATACGTACACTAATAGTCACACTTTACATAATTTGGGAACTGCTAATGAAATGTGGGTAGTCCATGTGTAGTCAGAGATATTCCTAAACGTTTATGTAATGCCTTTAAGTTATCAAGATCTTCAAAAAAAGAATTTGCTATTCCATAGAAATTTCAAAGTTACTCGAAAAAATGTATGAAGCAGCAGATTTTTCTTCACGATTCGACGTTTACTCGATTTTGAAATTTTTTCCTTTTGACGCCTATGAAGCACCCTGTTCGATATTATGTAACGCATGAAACACACCCTATACAGGGTCGTTCTTAAATGATGGCACTGTTTTAAGGGAAAGATCAGACCGTCAAACGGAAAATCTATTTGGCTCGAGTAGGTTTGTAGTTTTGTAGGGAACAGCTGAGGTTTTTTTCGTGATTTCGATGTTGGTGCCATAGAGAAAGTTGTTCAGTTTGATCTGATCATGCCCTTAAAAGTGTCAGCATATTAAGAAGCACCATATATTATGTAGAATATGTATGTTACATTTAGAATATCTCTGACTTTCCACTTGGAGAACACAGTCCTAAACATACCCATTACACTTATACAAGTAACAGACACAGCAAACGTGGCTTGAGTTTAATTCCTAATACGATTTAGTCTTCAGAGTTCATCGGATTGAACCCTAGATCGGTTTTATATGCCTCATAAAATAAAAGCATATTATCCCCTGTATCTATACGGGAACAAAAGGTGTAAACAGTGGAATCCACTATCAAACCCCACGGGGTTGCCGCGCAACGCCCGTTATTTGCGATGTTGATTAAAAACTGATACCGGAATTTATTTTTATTTATTTCGCTTCGGTATTTCGTTGTAACTATTTCGTTTGTTTAAAATATTTAATTTTAATAAAAAGCTATTTTATTTTTGAATAGTCATTGTTTTAGCAGGATTCCTGATAAATAAAATAATAAAATTGCGTTGTATGCACACTCTTCACAAATATATAGTTTCTGGTCGCATCTTCTCTAAAGCCTGACCAGAAATATAAAAAACCTGGTTTGGGAGCGCTGCAATCGACTATTACCTTTAATGTCAGTGTTCCAAGTACAAACATTTGTTCTAATGATTTTCCGCAACATGGCGAGGTTTTTAATATTTTTGGTCGGGCTTTACAATAATTATGTAATATAAAATACCTTGCGAGGCGGTGGTAGATACTTCAGAAAGTTGCTTTGTTTATGGCAGATGAGATGTTGAGAGGAGGCCTTTGCCATGCTGTGGGATTCTACAGGCTATAACTTATTTACTGTTTTGAATTTTAAATTATTTAATTTGCGACTCTACCTCATTCTCATCTTAGAGTATTTCTTTCCTTCTGGGTAAGCACAAACCTTGCTACAACATACCTGCGCTTAATTTATTTCCAACCGCCGCATTTGCCAGCCTCTTTTTTCTAATCTTACTAAGGCCCGAATCGACCAAACGCGAGTAAATTTTATTCTTAGATTAAGTCGCCGGTTACTATAGAGTAAACTGATTTTGCATTTTTACCCTAATCTAAATGAAATGTCGTTGTCACATAATTAAAAAAATTATAATAAAAAGAAACCTAACAAATTAAAACTGTATAACCTCATATTGCAATAAGTACGGATACAACGACCTCTTTCTTTATGTTAATTATACTTTCGTTCGCTAGTACGGGGTGTGTAAAACGTGTTTACCTTGTAAAATTGATCCTTGTATAGTTACTCTTCTATAAATCTAAGTTTGGTCGAATCCGGCCTTAATTAGTTCATTAAAAAAATGTAAAACTAGATAAAGATGGAAAAATACCAAAAGTAAAAAGGCATCCCAATTAGAATGACAAACTTTCCCGACAATCAATGCGATGACGTTTATTGAAATACTTCCGAAGAACTCGGTAACTTCTCCAGTTTTGAATATTAAGGAGATCCTGCAATCAGCAAGTGCTATAACTTTATGGAATTTAATTTAATTTTCACTGGATTTGATTGAAAAGTTGGACCCAAGTTTTTAGTAAGTACTGCTGAGAAGACGGCACATGTGCTAAGAAAATATTTAATTTTAACAAAGAAGATCACACTTTTTTATCACTTGTAATTATTAACCTTTATTTTGATTTATTATTAAGATAAGTATAGTTCCATAATGTTGTTCGCGGATAAAAACAGACTACCCCGTTTCTTCGAGGCACATGACAATTGTAATTTACAATAACAATTCAGAGTACATTGCTGAGAATTTTAGGACACGTTACCTACTGCATGTTTAGCGTTATTAGTAACCAGCAAAGTACCTTATGCATAGATAATAGTAAAGTAAAGCGAAACTAAGGTTAAACCAACAAGAGATTGGTAAGAATATCTTGACATTTTGTATGCGTATTTTGAAATTTTACGCGGGAGTTTCGCTTCTAAAGGGTACCTACTATCTATTCATAGATAGTACCTTAGTACCTTGAATTGTCACTGTCAATAACAATTGTAATATTTGGTTTGGGGGCAAAATCATGATCGAATGACGATTATGAGGCCTGGAGTACCTATCCATAGGATGGTACTGGAATGTATGAATACTATTCCATAGTAATTTTGACATTTTCTACTGCAGATTTCTACATGTGACTTTTAAAAATCGCACTCCAAGCGCGATAAGATCTGGGGTCGGCGCAATAATTGTAATCCTTTCGTCATTTCAGTACCTACTCACTCCTTTCTCTATCTAACTAATGTAAATATTTGTTTTTTTTTCCGGTACCAATCAGAAAGTAATAAGTAGGTACAGGTAAGACGTCTGGTACCGGTATCACACCAAGGCCAATTGTACCGGTTCCTAAAAATATACCTACCCATATTTCAAGCCCTGATTGAGAATAAACTATAGTAGATTACACACCGAGGAAAGGAAAGTAAGAAAGGTCTCAGATCTCATGTAATTGTGATCTGAGGCTTTCTTATTTACTGTCCGAGGTTAGTATACTATTTTTCTCCTCGACAGAGGTGGAAAGCGGCAACTTCGTTTAGCGCAGCAGGACGACAATTGACGCTTTCCGTCCGGAGGGGAGAAAAGTAAATTAAGTATGTAACAAATTCAAACAAACTAAGTAAAGCCATCAAGCACACTTCCTAGTTAGCATATTACAAGAAGTAGCAATAATTGTATCAAGGGAGGCCATGGCTCTGCCGCGTGGCGCGGGCGTCCGCCGTCTGCCAGCGAAGCCTATTTGCATGTCTAATGAATGCCTGAGAGTTGCTGTTTTTCACTACTTATCACTGTCTTAAGGTGTAGTTCACACTTTTAGATACATAGACTCACGACCATAAACCTTTACCTGTTGTCAGAAAAATTGTCATCCACAGGGTCTAAACTAAGTCTTAGGGGAAACAGTTGCTTTACTTTTGAAAAATTGTTCCCTAAGAAACCTATAGGAGATTAGTCAATAAAAGTTATGACTAAATATTTTTTTCGAATTTTCCTTTGTATTTTTGGGAAATTTCTTCAGCATAATGAGTAGGTACAATCACCTATTAATGTAATGCTACGTCTACCTTAACTCTCAGTTCACTTTTAGCATAATGAAGTTTTCAAAATAGGATGATGTTTATGATGATAGGTTTTTCATCCAAAAAAGTACTGCATAAGAAACACACATACCTACTACACTTTTATAGAAAGCTACTTTGGAAGTGACTGAAGTGGTAGAAAAATTCACCCCATTTCATCCCGTTTTATATATGCGTAGTTTACCGTTTTTAGGAACAAACGGGTTTTCAAGTATTTTGTTCATAATGCTTCTTAAATTTTTCATTCCATCAGATTTAGTATTCTTATCTTTTTTTTTACAACAAAAAAACACCTAGTATCTTTGGTTTAGGTACTTAAATATAAGCTTTTGTCAATGTACAACCACCCTTAAAGTTATTGTACCCCAAGTGTTAATCGCGGCTTACTTAGCAAAGCAATTAAGTGACACTAACGCCCTCTGCATTAGTAATTCAAATTGCGCCTAAACACTTTTTGATTTAGTACGAAACTCGTTAAACAGAGCTTCGCGTTTGTGATTGTGACAAGTTTGTGTTTATTTGATGGCAAGGCTGACCCAGTTGACCTTTACTGTCTTTGTTAAACAGAATGCTAATATGACAAATAAATGAAACCTGGCACAAAAATGTATCAAGATAAACAACATATTTCACAGTTGAGACAATGGAGTGGCAAACGTAGTGTGAGACGTTCTCCGCACTTGAGTAAATACCCCAGAGAGAGAAGGCTTCGACACAATTTCGGATTATCTGTGGGAGACGTTGGGCGAGCAAATTACGCCATAATTTTGTGCGCTCCTGCGCCCGCGGCATGATCGCGCGATAAAGCGCTATCGCGCCCTAGCTCCCTTTCTTTTTGCGCGTGAACGAACGAGTTAGCAGGCGCGATAAAACGTTTATCGATGTACCATGCCGCGGACGCAGGCCTCATAGAGATTCAGAATCCAGCTTTCAGGAATGCAAAAAATCGTCTCTAAACTACCTCCAGCTAGTCTCTGTAGGGTATTAACTCATTTGCCCTCCAGCCAGCCGAACTGATGACCCGAGACAGGCATCTGGTTTGACTGGATGATGATGATGACACGATGACAGGAATATTTACAGAAATGCTTAAAGAAAAGACTCATTTCAATACTAAGACTAAAGTAGCAGATTTTTGATAATTTTGCCTAGCTTAGCAGACATAATGAAGAAGGCGGTAATATTTAAAGGGGGGTTTAGACCACCAACTGAACAACTTTCACCATTCAGCCAATAACGAAATCGCAAAAAAAATGATAGTTCACACAAAACTGTAGTACCTACCTACCTACTCACAATTAATTTTTCAATTTAACGGCCAATTTGTATGATAAGGTGTAATTTATACTGCGGATTTAAATAAAGAAGACACATTAAATTCATAAATTTGAAATTATTCATACAAAATTTCAAAATTCAATTTCGTAATTATATTATACATTGTAAATATTATTTTATACGCGCAATCTAGATTTTCTAAGCTATTTTTCCACATATAAAACATTACTTTTATTAAAACCGCCTACGAGTGTTCTACGACAAAGTTTTGTATGAAATTGACAACTCTGCAACCACCTTAAGCTATCGATTCTCAAGTTTTTTTTTTTTTAATATTATGCGTAACTTATTGAAACAGATACTTGACTTATGTATGCATTTTTCCTAATACGCACATACTATTAATTTTGAAAACCTTTTAAACACAAACATGTATACGGGGCCTATGATTAGGGAAGCCAAGTGTTGTCAAGATTCGGACCACGTGGCGATAATCAAGAAAGTTGGCCGACGACGTCAGACAGACGTGACGCTCGTTCTGCCAATACGGCACGTGAACCAAACACTAAGCAGTAGAGGCGACAGCTACCTTGTAGGTATAATGTAAATATCATGGAGGGCACACAGATTATCTAGTCGCAATCGAAGTTACAGAATCTAATCAAAACTTAAGGTATTAAGATGACTAGACAACTATACCGCTACAACTTCTAAAGTCGTCATAATCATCGTTAATCTATGTTCACCCACTACAGGGTATTCGAAAGCCTCCCCATCAGAGAATGTTGTCACTTGCCTGCTACTCTGCGAAGGTATTTACTCCACCCTACCATCACTTCGTGCAATGCACTATATTTAATTACGTAGGTGCCTTACGAGGCGAAAAGGCATTCCTAATTAAATACAGCACTGCGTCGCAAGTGAATTAAACGAAGCACGTCGCAAGTCAATAAAACAAAACACAACAACACTACTAGTAGCGAGCATATCAGAGCACGTCACAAGTAATAAAACAAAACACGACAAAACTACTAGTAGTGAGCATATCGAAGCACGTCACAAGTAATAAAACAAAACACGAAAACACTACTAATAGCGAGCATATCGAAGCACGTTACAAGTAATAAAACAAAACAACACTACTAGTAGCGAGCATATCGAAGCACTTCACAAGTAATAAAACAAAACACAATAACACTACTGGTAGAGAGCATATCGAAGCACGTCACAAGTAATAAAACAAAACACGACAACACTACTAGTAGCGAGCATATCGAAGCACTTCACAAGTAATAAAACAAAACACGACAACACTACTAGTAGCGAGCATATCGAAGCACGTCACAAGTAATAAAACAAAACACGACAACACTACTAGTAGCGAGCATATTGAAGCACGTCACAAGTAATAAAACAAAACACGACAACACTACTAGTAGCGAGCATATCGAAGCACGTCACAAGTAATAAAACAAAACACGAAAACATTACTAGTAGTGAGCATATCGAAGCACGTCACAAGTAATAAAACAAAACACGACAACACTACTAGTAGCGAGCATATCGAAGCACATCACAAGTAATAAAACAAAACACGACAGCATTACTAGTAGTACTACAGCGATCGAAGCACGTCCCATCGAAGACGTCGATTTGACTAAACGAAGCTTTGACCTTGCTCTGACGTGACGAAAACTCCACTTCATGTGTGTATAATCTGAAATATCGTTCACCGTAGCACCATTTTTTTGATAACAACTTTTTTCAGTTATGTTTTACCGGAGCTAATACAGTAGGTAGGTACAGGAAACTTGACATGGTTCTAGGATGACCTATAATTCAAACTGGTTGACTGTACAATGAAGGTATAAACATTTTGACATGACTTACATTTTATATTAAGTAAATTTTTATTCTTTGTTAAAATAATGTAAATGCGGAACTTCCAAAAACAAACTGAAAATCCTTTTGATCAACTCCAAAAGTTTGCTACTTTATTTCATACGCTACTCCCACATTATGTTTAGATTCGTTAAAGGTCTTACAACTTTTTTTAAGTATCTGCTTAAAATTCTTTGAAGGTAGGAAAGTTTCAATTTCTTCCTTCCAACATAAATTGAAACTTTATACGACTTAGTTATCTTAGTACTGAATCTATATTGATGGTGACGATAATACTACGAATATTATATCTGTAAACGAGCTGTGTCTGCACATAAAAGATATTCTAGAAAACATACTATGGGTAATATAACTAACTATAAAGCCAACTACGAATCGACTAAAAAAAATTACGGTATTCTGTTTTTTGTTTATACAATCATGACATACATACTTTACATACATTACAAAAGCTAATGCTATTGTCCCACACGCTACAACTTTGATACACCTATTTAGCCTTCTTTTACACTTCCCACTTTTGATACACTGGATATACACAGTAAGTCAGTGTTACGGGGAGCTGAGCTAAATCCGTGACGCCTACGTATTCTATACATTCCGTCGATTGAGGGTACCACTTGCACCCAAAATGTTACTGAACCGATTTCGATTCGGTTACCACTGTTTTAAAACCTACGCTCTAACTTAAAAACTGGAGTCATCGAAAGCTTCTTTTAGTAAATTTTTCATTTATATTTTCACTATTTCAATGTCGCTCTCATAGTAAAAGTTGTACCTACAGATTGATTTCAATTTATAAAACTAGTGTTCAGTTCAACATCAGACTTAAATACGAAATGTTGGCTGTAATAAATTAAAGCGTGGTCTAAGTTTGTCGTACTAAACCACAATAGGTCGGAATTGTTATATAGATATAGTACGTTCAATTCATAAGCGATTCGCTGCGATTCAAAATTAGGGTGTACTATAGCACAGACAGACTATAATATTCCATAATCAAAATGCTAAACAAAATTATTAGCAGACTAGGCTATCGAATTTGTTTAAAAAATGCATAAAAATATTTTTTTTTTGCTGATTCAGCAAAAGTTGTGTTTGTTTATTGAAATACTTATAATTTGTTATACTGATTAGATTTATCGAAACCTATTTCAGGTTTTGCGTTAATTTTAATGGAAAGTCCGTTGTTTAATAGAATAATGGCGATACCTTACCTGCGAGTATCTAGGACAACAAAATAAAACAATTTCAATGTTTCTTCCCTTACAGTAAACAATGGTTCAGTTTGTATATCTGCTACTAAATACATAATGAAAGCATTCACTCATACGTCTAAATGTTCATAGAGATGAGGATCCCGATCGTGCTAATTTAAACATAGAAGTTCAATCCTTATTCAATTTCAGTTTCAATCACATTGCAATCCAGTTACTATTCAACTGTGTTTTGGCTAAACTTGACTTGTTTATGATTGACAGCTGAAACGTCTGAGCGATCTGTCAAACGGTTGTCAAATTATTAGCGCGATACCTAATGTGTAAAAAATGGAGCTCCGCTCGTGGTCCAATTACAGCTCAGGAAAGATTTATTTAGTGCAATCGGGGCCCAGCTCTTGCCTTGTCCCAAGCAGAGAGTGCGGTCGCAATAACCACCGCGACATTGTCACAACAGATGCTGGAGGAAACACGCTCGGAAGAGAATCCGCCAACTGAATTGTATAGATTGCTTCTACACTGAACATTACCACAGTCTGTATTATTGCAACGTGTTAACTGTTGAACGCAATGCTTCACCTTTTGTACAGAGTCGAAGATTTAGTTTAGCAAATTCTAAAATGTATTTTCGGCTGCTATGACCTCTAAAATATCATTTTGCAGACATAATTGTAATAATTTATTGCATTGTGTGGTTTTATGAGATCTTAACAATACAATACACACAACAGACATAAACCCTGTAAAGGACACAGCAATTAGGTATCTTCAAACTAAATTAAAAACAAAACATAATAAAAATCTTAATAACCTGTCATGGATACGCACGCACTTTGTATTTTATTGAAACAATTTTTAAGTCACAATTTAATCGGGAAAAGTAAAATATGTAGTAAAAGGGGAAGCCTTTGCCCAGCAGTAGGACATTGAACAGGCTACGTAAAAAAATCGGAAAAATCCAACTAATTTTAATTTTCAAGTTTATAAAAACGTTTCTTAAACAGTATTTTAAAGCTTTCAACAACAACCTCAATAGTCCCCAATGCTGCAGGGACATAGGCTCTAGTCGTAAGGGACGTCACATACGCAGAATATAGGGTTTGCAGGTTTTCTCACGCCATTTGAGCAGTCAACACTACGAGCGTCACGAATATATTTTAGAAAAAGTATATGGTACATGGTTTATCGGCATATAGGAATTCAATTAGCCCCTTGTACTCCTTGGTTTAAATAGCGGGCTGCTTCAAATATGCAGCTTTAAATAGGATGCAGCTAAAAAATTTGGAACGACGCGACGCCAATCCGCGAGTCAGTCAGGCTCTGACGCTTTTTAAGTTCATGAAAAAATTCTTGAGCTGGCTCATTTTCAGGCAGACCGAGGTCACAGAATTGGTATATAGTATATAGTTCTACATACCGAGGTTGCAAGGAATATGGGCTATCATTTTTTCATCGGTGCCTAAATGAAATGTTTTTGTTCAGTTAACTACCTTCCTTTTGTTTTCCTTTATATTTTATTTATATCTCTTGTGTTCGCATTTGAAACCGGGCTAAAAAGTGCACGCCTCGCCACCAAAGACCCTTTGTAAATCACCTTTAAAAATCTTCATACTGTGGCAAACCTTTATTTTCTAGAGCAGAAATCAGCAGCTCCTAGAAATACAATGTACCTTCCAGGAAGCTAGACAATAAAGTGGGAACAAAATCAAAGATGGCCGCCGATAAACGCTGCAGGAGGTGATTTCTTCGAGGAAACTGTAAGAAATATGCCTCTTTAGTTTAAAAAGAATAAAATTCTACATTTATTCTTGTATTTACTACATTTTGTTCCCACTGAAACTTAAAAATCACTTTGTTCAACACTATAAATTGATTATTCTTAGTTTGTGAGAAGTTAGAGTAATAATAACCTACCTAACTAACAAATCCTTTCATAGTAGGTAAAGGCTTTGAATATTTCGATAATAAATCGAATTGAACATAATTAACTATTATACTATAATGAGCATGTACTTCATAACTTTGCAAATCTATATAGACATAATTATCTAAACCTCTGTTACTTCCTAAAATTGTATCACTGATTATTTGTATCCCTGATGGCACCTAGATCAGAGAGAACTTGTGTCACAAATAAAGATTTTGATTGATGACAAAGAGCGTCGGTGGCTCGTTGCTGAGACGAGAGGTATAAAAAGTCAATCTTGAGTTCCGGGTTCGAATCCGCACGAAAGACATGCCATGTATCAATGAGTTTGTCTAACTTATGTACGTAACACCGACTGCTCTCAAACGGTGAAGGAAAACATCGTGAGGAAACCTGCATGTCGTTGAAGAATAAATTCCGATGCGTATGTGAAGACTACCAATCTTCATTTTGGGCACGCGTGGTGGATTAACGCCGATCCCCCATAACCCTCCTTGAGGCCTGTGCCCTGCAGTGAGATATAATATACTGATGATGATGATGAAAAAGAAGCCCTTAGTCGCCTCTTACGAATCCCACGGGAATAAATGGGGTGGTACGAGTACATTGTAAGCCAGAACCACACGGCAAAATCAAGTGTGTTAAATTCAAGAAAAACATTATGAAAAATTATGTTGAGTAACTAACCAAAGGTAATGAGTCATTAACGGTTTACTCAATTAGTGGCAACTCTCAGTCAGTAGCTCGTCTTAATTTACTCTCATTAGTTCTCACCAAATAGCTTTACCCATCAATCTAAAGGCAATGCGGAAATACTGCTAGTCTGATTGATTGCAATCAATCAGTATTGACATGATCCGATCGGAAGGTGTTTGGGAGTGTGACGAATGTTACGGTATATTTGAGTGTCTTTTACATAGGCGACTTTTTGATGTGTAATTTTATTTGAAGTGACATAAATAGGACGAAGAATGAGAAACAATTCCTTCAATCGCCGATCTTCTCTTCTTTCATGTCGGCATGAGATATATCGCATGGATGGAAGTAGTGGAAAGATTAGCTACTCAGATTCGGCGACGATTTGCTATAAACATTTAAGTTTGACATTGGTATCGATTCGGTATTGCCACGACTTAACTTAACTAAATTTATTCCTGTCATTTTCTAACATTCGACTAAGAAATAGACAGAAAACCAAGAACTGACTTTAGAGCTGTCAAAGTGACGCTACACGCCCAAAATAAGATGGCATCATAATGCACGCCATCTTATTTAAGTCACTTGTTGGTTTTCTGTCTCTTTTCTTAGTCGAATGTTAGAAAATGACAGGAATACATTTAGTTAAGTTAAGTCGTGGCAATACCGAATCGATACCATTGTCTATCTTCAAAGCGCTTCATCAGATCTTATATTTAAATGAGACCAACTCAACAGTACTTACTTTAGAACCCCAAATAATTATCGAAATCAATCAAGAAATGACGAAGTTATCATGTTACTAACATTTGAAAAAAACAGACTAAATAAGAACCTCCTCCTTTTTTAGGTAGGTATCGCAAACGGGGACAAAGAAAAATGACCTATTTGTTGGTTATTGGTTTGTCCCCGCCTGCAATACCTACCTAATAAGTAATAACATTCAAATTGTATTAATTTGCCCAAGCAAAGTTATTATAGCTGATTTAAGGAGCTTGTTTTTATCTTTTCAGTTAATAGTTTTTTATGCAGTCTGGTTTTTTGTTTTTCTAAATAATTTAGTTTATTTCATACTTTTTAGTCTTGTGTCAAAATGGTTGCATAAAAATACTATAATATATACATAATTGGAATCTGCTCTTCACCAGATACCCATATTTCATTTGATACCCATATTGTATTTTTTTACGAAAAAAAATTGATTCTCCCCCCTCTCTTTTTTAATTCGCATACGCCATATTAAAATAATGTACCCTATGACACTCTCACGATTTTTACGAATCTAACGACACCTCATATGTTAAAATCCATCAAGCCGTTTAGGCTGTAGGGCGTGCCAAAGAAATAGACATACAAACATA
The DNA here is from genome assembly GCA_963693445.1 of Agonopterix heracliana. Lineage (NCBI taxonomy): Eukaryota > Metazoa > Arthropoda > Insecta > Lepidoptera > Depressariidae > Agonopterix > Agonopterix heracliana. The sequence continues at coordinate 2,675,403 of OY856312.1, read as the reverse complement.
CATACATACATACATACATACGCTCGAAAAACATAACCCTCCTTCTGTCGCAGTCGGGTAAAAACAGACTAAATAAGAACCTCCTCCTTTTTTTAACTCTGCTAGCAATGTATCTACTTGACACTCTGAATCTTACGAATCTATCTACCACTGAAGCGCGAAATAAGGCAACAAATTAGGCTTACTATATGGCCTTGAGGAGATAACAGACAATCCAGGCTTTTTGTCCTTAAACATATACCGGTTAGTTAGAACTATATCAAACTAAACAACTGTTTTTGTAGTTTGTTTTCAGTGCCCTACTATGAAGCGCCCATTCACCAGAGATGAGACAAAAAGCAAACTCAGCAAAGCAAAACAAAGCAGCGACTTTTTTCTTAGCCTATTCAATGTGGGCGAAAGCTTCCTCCTTTATCCTCCATGCATCCTTGTCTTGAGCCAGCTCCATCTACCCATCGTCGTAGGTATCTGGGTCGTCCGTCCATCTCTTCCGTAGGGCAAGGCGACGTCCATTCTCCAAGATCCACGGTGTTAAGACTTTGCCCGATGAATTAATTTGACAATTCAGAGAGGGTATGCTGCCTGCCTATGAGGAACTATGCCTCAATGCGGAGCGTTTGAAGAGAATATCTCTTCAATTCTATTCTATTTGTGACTTTATTTTTTATCTCCAACAAGGTTTTTGAGCTCAGAGAAGAGAAGAGAAAATAATATGTTATTCTTTATACCTTGTGGATTTTTTCCTCGCTCATCTCTTCTCTACCTCCATAGCTCATTGTAGAGAGGTCTAACTAGATCAATTTCATCAAAAACTTTTTAGAAGTAATTTAGTCATGATCATGGTAGGAAATGGTAGAAAATTCTCAAATATTCATTATAAAATCATAACTCCTAAACTACAAAAAGTCGCGGAACATACATGGGGTATTTTCTGATACAGCTAGGTGTGAGGAATCGAAAAAAAAAATTGGACGCCTTCGTTTGGACCACCCTGTATGTGCCGTTGCGTTGTAATGTGTAAAGCATAGCATAGCATAATTATACTCACGACTATATTCCCTGAGGGGGTAGTCAAGGTAATGTAAACAGGGTGTCCCAAAAATCTTTTAGATTTAAGCTCGCCTTTGTACTTCACGACTTATTGAAATTTTTCATAATTATGTTGTTTTGTGTACAATAATGTGCCGAATCTAAGAAGTCAAGCCAAAAACAGGAGATGGGTGATTTTATAACTGTTCAAGGAAAAATACAAAAAAAAACCAAGTTTGATAGTTTTCGAGATTTTGTCATTTTTTTAACATTGGAAAAAATCGCCACCCTGCGCTCAACTTTTAGTTAGTAAACTACAAATTTGTACGTTTTTTCAAGATTCAAGATTCAAAAATTTCAAGATTTTCCCTTGTTACGGAATCCTGAATAACCTTGCCAGTGGTCCCAATTCAAAAATAAAAGATTAGTGCCATTACATTCTACAGAAAAAATATATTTTCTGTCAGACTTCTGCGGTTTATTTCTATGTTAACTTTGCGACTACAATCTGGGAGTCACGTTGCAGGGTTTGCCTCGAACACTTGTCTCTCGCGTGGTGTTCGCGCGGTTCGCGTCTCAGCCTGCCACGAGGCTCCAAAATCCTTCTCAGTTGTTCTTACTCAAAAACAATCCTCGAGATTGGATAGACACTCCCTCAAACTATTTGACGCTGGCGATATCTAACAAGGAAACGCCATTAAATAAAAATAGAATAGAATAGACTACAATCTGTATAAAAATGTATGGCGCTTACCGGGCAAGGTATTACGAAAGTTGGCCAATTTAATCAAGTTTTCAAAATGATGTCACACTTGGCGGCTTAACGTTGAGTTTTGGGACACCCTGTATAATGTTGGGTATAAAGCCGTATACATAATGATGCTTCTTGATTCTACTTGAGGCTACGTACCGGTCCGTTTTGTATGTATACTTTTGTATTGTATTGTATTGCTCCTAACCGATTTCGGCCACGGCGACTGCTTCAAATCCGTTGTTGGCGTTGTTGAGGTCTCATGTGGCTAACATAGCCAGTATAGATCTTAAATGCCACAGCGATAGCTAGACAGTTTTCAAGTGATATAAACCCACGGGATGCCGACGCCGGCGTCAATATAAGTTTGACATATCTCACGTTTATTGCTACTACAACTTTATTCCAGTGAGATTCAGAAATAAAAATTGCTGAACAAGTTTCTTCAGAATATTTATTCTACTCCAACACTTTTCCAACGTAGCGTCAACATTAGTCCAAACATTTTAGAGTTTCCTTGTATGGACACCCTAATAATAATTCATCTATCGCTGAAAATTTTGCAGTGTGCTAAAGTAGAGTATACCGATTGGTTGACAAATAATCTAGGACCGGAAAAATTAAAACCTAGATTATTTTTCAACCGTAATCTGTATACTTTACTTTACCACACTGCAAAATTTTCAGCGATAGATGAATTATTATTAGGGTCAAACCCTAAAATGATTGGACTACATATGGAATGCGTCGAATCAATGAGGAGTTTTCTGACAGCTCCTCAAACGTAATTCATCATTGATAGATAGCGTTGACCAGAGAGGGGTCCGAAGACGAAAATTTTAATCTAATAAGTAAACAAAAATGCATGTCACTGAGTGAGACGCATCCGTTAAGGTGGTTTCCGTCTATACAAAACGTTGTCGTATAACACTCGTAGACGGTGTTAATAAAAGTAATGTTTTATATATGGAAAAATAGCTTAGAAAATCTAGTTTCCGCATATCAAATAATATTCACAATTTATAATATTATTCCGTGCTTCGGAAGGCACGTTAAGCAGTTGGTCTCGGATAGTTCCATCAGATGGCGTTGTAACTATTCGTTAAGCCAAGTCAGAGGCCTATTGGCGGCTTGAAAATTCTCTGACAGCAAGGTGACCACTAACTTGCCTCCACCAACACGCACTGGGCCCGCGTGGTGGAGTATGGCCCACTCCCTCTCACCCTTATTCGTGAGAGGAGGCCTTTGCCCTGCAGTGGGATTCTACAGGCTATAACTTACTTTCTTTTTATAATATTATTACGAAGATATCACGCTTTGAAATTATTCATACAAAATTTCAAACCCTGTATCTTCGTAATTATATTAAAAATTGTAAATATTATTTGATATGCGCAAACTAGATTTTCTAAGCTATTTTTCCATATATAAAACATTACTTTTATTAACACCGTCTACGAGTGTTATACGACAACGTTTTTTATGAAATTGACAGCTCTCCAACCACCTTAACGAAATATGCTCAGCTCATATTTCTCTGCTTAATTAAAAACACAAATTATTACTAATTATTTTATTTGTACTTTATTATCTTCAAGGTCGCTCGCCCCTGTCTCGTCAACGCCATCTTTCGAGCTACTTTCCCTCCCTCATTGACTGTTTGTATGAAATCGTTTAGTTGCATTAACAAGTTAAACATAAACCAAGAAAGTAACGAGTATGCAGCATAAAACTGTGCATATCGTTATCGCGGGCGGCTGTTAAAATTGAAAATAAAGTGGGAGGCATAAAAACCTAGAGTTACGTAGCGATCGCCCCGCTATAAATGTTAGGGTCGACTCAGAGAGGCTGTTATGATGCTGGTTTGTCTGTACAACATTTTTGATATTCTGTCTAGATTTAAACTCGATCTCTTTGATATGATGACGTTGTAACTGAAGCAACCCCTTTCTGATTTTACGAGTACATCAAAAGAAAATAATTGCATTAAAATGTAAAGTGACTGTAAATAATTGGAAAATGAGAGTAAGGCCCATCACATACATACGGAATTGCAATTCGGAATTCCGAATGAAAACCGGTTTTCGTATAGGCTTGAAATCCCGTTCGCAAATGTGGAGACCTCCATACGAAAAACCTGTTTTCATTCGGAATTCCGAATCGCAATTCCGCATGTATGTGATGGGCCTAACGCATCTTCATAGGTACCCATAATGATTTGGTAAGCACGTGAAAAAAAATCTTTACTATTTTATCTTAACCTTTTTCCTGGCCTGTTGAAACAGCTCTCACTATACAGGGTGTTAGGGTTATCAGTTGCATTACTTCAGGGGTGATAATAGATATTCTTATTATACTGAACAACTTAAAAAAAATTACTTATAAACAAACTTTCGATCAGCTGATTGCATTTAATATGGGAAGTATACGTGGACCCTGACGATAGGGCTAGTTCATAAATTCAAGGTCGCTCAGCGAGCTATGGAGAGAGCTATGCTCGGTTTTTCTCTGAGGGACCACATCAGAAATGAAGTGATTCGTCACAGAACTAAAGTGGCTGACATAGCTCAGAAAATTAGCAAGCTGAAGTGGCAATGGGCTGGTCATATCTGCCGAAGAACTGACAACCGATGGGGTGTCAGAGTTCTAGAGTGGAGACCGCGAACGGGTAGGCGTAGTGTGGGACGCCCTGCTGCCCGCTGGACAGACGACCTTAAAAAAGTAGCGGGGAGCGACTGGATGAGGAAGGCCGAGGACAGAGTTTTGTGGCGCGCCTTGGGAGAGGCCTATGTCCAGCAGTGGACGATGATAGGCTGATGATGATGATGATGGGAAGCATAAATTTTTTTTTGCGAATTGTCTATTCGTTTCTTAGGGAAAGTTGTAAGGTACCATGGGTACGATCTCCTCTTAAAGTAATGCAGCTATTTATTCTAACACCCTCTAGAAAGTTTACATTTGTTCTATATGAAACCTTACCCCATCTCATACATTTGGGGTTCAATCTTTATTAATTATGTATGAAAATCGTTCAACAGCTCGATATGAAAATACTCTGACAGCTCATAACCATGCACTTTACCTCCACCATAGAGTTATTACACCAGGAATAGAAGAATATACAGCTGAGAGAGCGAGATGTACCTAGCGGCACCACTGTATAATAGAAAGAGATACGTGACGCGAGGCAATAGAACCGTTTTCTAGTCACTAATAAATTTGTACAATTCGGTTTCCGTGAATAATTTTGGGAATCTAAAGTGAAAGCGTAGATAATTTTGTGAAATATACTGACACTACCGTACTTCATTAATTTATCCACGATTTCACGTTAGACTCAGAATTATAGACAGTATTAGAATTTTTGCTTGCGAATAGTCTCCAAAAAACATCCAAAAACGGTTTCATTTGATAACTCATGTCACTGCCTCTATTCCTGTAAGTTATAATAACTTTATGACCTCCACATATAAACACACACTGGGCCTGAGTGGTGGAGTATGACCCGTTCTCGCTCACTAAGAGATATAGGCTATGATTGATGGCTGATGATGATGATATTGAAAATAGTAAATTTTAGCTCGCGCTATCTAAATTAGGTTTGCTTTAAAACGTGTTACTAAACATATTGGCACGTGTGAGTTCACCACAAACTTTCCATGTTTGCGTTGTAATTTTATTCATTCTATGTATTTTGTTTGTCCTAATCAAATATGCATGTTTGTTTTTCATACACGTTTGTAAACGCTCGGTATCGATTGTTGTACAAATTGACAACACTTTGTTTATTTTTGTAGAGCGTTATTGTCGACAGTTACTATTCAAACCTTACGGTAGTATACAAGGTGTTACAAAAATACAAATAAACATTTAAGGGGGTGGTTTAGACCAACAAACTGAACCACTTTCACTATGGGACCAATATCAAAATCGCGGAAAAAAAATGATGTTTCATTCTCTACAAATCGACTAGAGCTAAAATATGTATGGGATATCAGATATATTTTTTCGCGATTTCGATATTGGTCCCATAGAGAAAGTTTTTCAGTTTGACGGTCTAAACAACCCTCTTAAGAGTTTCAAATATTTATTTTTACTTATGAAACATCTGTGTTCCAACCATGGAATATAAGAAAGTCCTCCTCTCTTTTATTTATAATTACTGTGACCTACATAATAGGGTTCACGATGTCTACACCAACTGTTATATCCATTGTAATAATAATAATTATTATAACCCCGCGGGGGCAGCTTGTGGCGAGCTGACGGTGATTGGCGACACCGTGGATCCCTATCCACACAGACAGTAACACACCCCCCTACCTCTGGCTTGCCTTCAATGGCCGTCCAGAGTGGTGTAAACCCCGCGATGGTGAAACCGGTGCCGCACCTCTCGACAACCTTTAGCCGCTCAGTGGGATTTTGCCCCATTGTCGCACTTTGTGCGTGCGGCCGTTTTATGGGGCCCACTCGACGAGTCGGCGAGTCACCGCCTGCCCTATTTACAATTTCGAGACTAGTTGTCATGGCAGGCGTCCGTTAGTCTCCTCCCATAGCCCAGTATCCATCCATCCAACTTTCACCTTCATAGCCCAAGACCTTATTTGTCCATCGCGGCCATAGCGCCGTACTCCAATAGTCTTTGCACCTGGCGGGGACCATCCCCGTCTGTATCATATTGTGCGCTCGGAGATGGTATCCGCCATGTGTATCCCTTACATTTAGATTAACTTGTCTTTTGAACGGGCCTCTACATGTTGGCTTCGGCCCCATGCACGCCTTCCAAAGGTCCGGGACTTAATTGCCCGTGATTACGGATCGTAAGACACATAATAATAATAAATTTATTAAATTCTCACAAAAGCCATTTTACATAATGTTTACATGAATAGGTACTATATCATAAAAAATATGGTTGTGTTAGGCTATACAATATTTGTGTTGATAGCTGACGTCATGAAAGGCAGGTACAACCTGTCTGAGCTATTGACATCAGCTGTGTTCTTTTATGTTACAGATATTTGGTCACAGCTACAGGGAGCTGACTGTACTAAAAAGTTAGTTAATTTAATTATGTTACTATGATAACACATTTTTATGTTGATAAATTTATATCATTCATACCTAGATAACAGTATTATAATGTATGTTATGTATAGTATATGTGTGGGATGTTTGTGTTATTTGTGTGGGGGCGTTTGTATGTGTGTGCGTGTGTTTTTATGTCAATGTCTATTGAAGGGGAAGAAAAGGATTTACTGAAAAAGTAAAATCATTAAATTTATGTTTTTATTATTTGTGTAGAAGCGGATGCGGTGTTGCATAGGTGTGTGGAGTGTGAGGTTGGTTATGTGTGTAAGTAGGATGTGAAGTAATAAATTTACAGAACTATTCGGGGGGGGTGTAGTAAGTTTTCAGTAGAGTCGTATGTCAGTTTTTCAAGCCACTTATAGTCTTTTTGCTTGTTTAGGAAGGTTGTATATAGAGAGAATGTGGTGAATATTATTGTATAAGAATGGGCCGAGGAAACAGAAAAATCTTTGACTGAAACTGGAGTTGACGGGATTCGATTTAACAACTAAATGGTTACGTCTATTTATATGAGATTCTGGGTTGAAGGTAGTAAGAGAATGTTGCATTAGTACATTGTTAAGAACAAAAAGTTGGCGTACCGTTAAAACTTGACAGTAATCGTAGAGCAAGTGTGTGGGGAAGAGATAGGGCTTAAAGGTAGCCACCTTCAGGAGGGCCCTCTGTGCACGTTCTATAGTTATGAAATAAGATTTGGGTGCACCACTCCAGGAAGTTATACAGTAGATAAGTAAGGATTGACATAATGCTATATATTAGATAGTTTTAAGTAAGGAAGGTTGGGCTACATGACGGAGGTGTTTGAAAACGAAGATAAGTTTTCGTACACGGTTAGCTATGAGGTTTATGTGGGTTTTGAAGGAAAGGTTTTAGTCTATTAGGATTCCGAGATACTTAATTTGATTTACTCTTTCTATTAGTGGACAGTTACAGGATTGAGAATATGAGCAGTTAGAAGAGTGGGCTTTAATTGAGAAGGTTTCAGAGGAGATGCCAGTTTCGAATGGAGAAGATCATATGTTTGGTCTTATGAACGTTTAGGGTAAGGAGATTCTGGTTCAACCAATTAGATACTAAGGTAAATCCTTTCTGTGCAGATAGATAGACTTCATTCCACGAGTCTGCTGAGAAAACAAGAGCAGTATCGTCAGCAAAAGAAATTAGTTTCCCATTTGGAAGATTGAGGTTACAAAGATCGTTCATATAGGTCAGAAATAGGCTGGGACCAAGGATACTGCCCTGGAGTACGCCATGTTCTACTGGCAAGTCAGTGCTTGTGTGGCCATCAATAGTCACACACTGTATGCGATCACTCAAATAGTTTCGAAACAGATCCAATAGGATGCCACGAATTCCAAGTGCCTCCAGCTTCATTAGGAGTATGGGTATCGAGACCGTGTCAAACGCTTTTGATAGGTCTAGAAATATAGCAAGACACTTCTTACCTTCGTCCCTACGACATTATTAGTCAGATGGTGGACAGCTAAGGCTGTAGATTTACCAGAGCGAAAACCATACTGGTTCTGAATAAGGAGTTGTTTACTTTCAAGATATTTAATGAGTCGGACGTTAATATGCATTCTAAGACTTTCGAGAGGGCTAGCAGTACTGTAATAGGGCGATAATTATTGACACGGTCTCGATCTCCACTTTTGAAGATGGGATGAATAACTCCCTTTTTAAATATAGAAGGAAATACACCTTTTGATATAGATACATTTTATAATATGCAATTTATACCTACATATTATGCCTACATATTAATATTATACCTACATTTATACCTACATATTAATATTATACCTACATATTATGTAGGTTAGGGGTGGAATGATAATTTTCTTGAAGATTCTGGATGAGATACCGTCCCATCCCACTGCACAGTCATCTCTAAGAGATTTGATAATACGGTCCACTTCTTCTTCATCAGTAGGAAGGAGAACAAAAGAGTCTGCGGGCATAACAAAGGGGGGAGATGAATTGGAGAAGTTTGGATTTGTTTTTATTATCTTATCGGCCAGATTTTTTCCAATATTTGCAAAGAACAAATTAGCATGGTCGACGGAATCTTGATAGGTAGGTTTTAAGAATAGTAGGTCACGAGTGCTTGTTTTATCTTTATTTAAGTAAGCGATGTCTTTAATGGTTTCCCATAACTTTTTTGTGTTTGATCCTGCTTCTTGGAGTTTCTTTTGCTCATAGGCTCTCTTTACTTTTTTTAGTAGTGCATTGGAAACATTTCTATATCTTTTGTATGTAATTTTTAGGCCTTCATTTTAAGATTTTTGTAAAGCTTGTCTCTGTTTCTTATGCATTTTAGTAGACAGGTGTGATCCATGGTTTAATGGATCTAAGTCTTCGAGGTAAGGTTTTTACGACTGAGTGTTTTTGTATTGTGCTACGAAGTGTATTTACCTTTATGTCAGCAGCGCTGTTTGGATCATTCATCAGAGCGTGAGTCATGATTGTTTGTATGTATGTCTATATTTATATCACCGGTTAGTATAATATTTTTAAAAGTTGAGAGTTCGGAGAGGACGTTATCTAATGAATGAATAAAGTTGTCAGTGTTTTTAAATGCGTGTGGTCGATAAATAGCAAGAATTGCGGTCTCTGTACCTATTTTTATCAAAAAACAACTCGAGTCCATCAGTGGAGGCTCACTTATCGCAATATTTAAGAGGCAGTTGTTTACGTAAATTACCACACCATCGTTCTGGTTGTGTGGTTTAGTTGAGGCATAGTGAACATAGTTTAGTAAAGGCGGGATCATAGGATTACGGGATAGCCAACATTCTGTAAGTACTATAATGTCGGATTGTGTTTTAATTTTGTCTAAAAATAAGGTGAAATCTGTAAAATTTGCCGATATGCTGCGTATATGCTGCTTATTTTGTGTAAGTACATTAAGTTTTGTTTCAGGTTGCGTAATCAAGTTGGAACACGGCTCCGGCTTACAGGTACGCGAAGAGGATACAGCTACTCTATCAACGTCGTGAATTATATCATTTATCATCGCGAATTTTATATATTTTAAAACAGTTCCATACAAAATGTTTTGGCTGTAAGGTAGGAATCATGAGCTCAAGTTTCGGAGCAGAGTATGTTTTCGCATAATCATTGAATTTGCAGATTAAACTATAGGTAAACTAATTGCGTAGGTGGCGTGTAAACAGTTGTGTATTATTACAGGTGCGTAAAAATATTGCGTGTAGAGTGGTAAATGTTAATTTATTTTGGACTAGCTGTTGCCCGCGACTTCATCCGCGTGGACATCTGTACATTAGAAATAAATCTTACAAAACCAAATGAATATTAATCATTTGTTATTATAGGGTAAACTTAATCCTAAAAATAGTACCAGTTTAGGTTATGTACAATTAAAAGATTTTATATAATGTTATTAACATAATGTAATTATTTAAAGATCACTTAGGTACACATTATGTAAAGCTATTTTACAGAATACTGATATTGTATTTACAGATTATGCACTGTCGGACATTGGCCTGCTCCTGGCAATTAGCTACAAAATAAATTTGTAGTAATTTAGGGACATCTGTAGGTAGCAATGATCCGATGAGGTGGTATAATTGGCCTAGTATTTTAAAAGTCGGCTTGTAACTCACTCAATAACCTACTTGGCACCAAATGAGGTCATTTGAAATGCACTATTGTACGCTCTGATTGAATTTAGAAATTGTTTGGACTGGGGGTGGTCTCCATACATAGCGATTTCAAAGGCTGCGGTGGTTCCGTGAATGGTTCCAAGCATATGTTGCCGGCAGAGCAGCACATTTCGTTAGGCTCTCCCTTCCGCCGCCCCGCAATGGCTACACACTTGGGACATTGAGTCAATATGTGTATCGCCATTGTATTTAATGTAAGCCTTGGATCTGAACCCTGATCTCTCTTTGTTCGTAGTTCTTCAGGTTCGTAAACCATGGATCCGTTGTCACTGGCTGACAATCTGTAAACAGCGTGGCGCTGATGATCTAACTTGAGTTGTTCATCACGCTGTTCAGTAGACTATCATTGGCGTACTTGATCGACAGGTTTCGGAGGTGCGCGACGTTCACGTTCAGCGGTTAAACGATCATCATGTTGCGTGAATGCTTCAGAGGTGCGAGACTCAGCGCGACGTTCACGTTCAGCGGTTAAACGATCATCATGTTGCGTGAATGTTTCAGAGGTGCGAGACTCAGTGCGACGTTTACAATCAGCAGTTAAATGTTCCTCGTGTTGCGTGAATGTTTCAGAGGCGTGAGACTCAGCGCGACGTTCACATTCAGAAGTTAAACGTTCCTCGTGTTGCGTGAATGTTTCAGAGGCGTGAGACTCAGTGCGACGTTCACATTCAGAAGTTAAACGTTCCTCGTGTTGCGTGAATGTTTCAGAGGCGCGAGACTCAGCGCGACGTTCACGTTCAGCGGTTAAACGTTCCTCGTATTGCGTGAATGTTTCAGAGGCGCCAGACTCAGCGTGACGTTCACGTTCAGCGGTCATTGCCCCTCTCCGATCTTGAACAGCACGTCGGCAAACTCTTGAGCGTGAGAATTTCCACCAAGATGGATCCGCATATTTTGCGTGAGTCGCAATTTTTGTACATCCGACTATAGCACACATCGGTTCGAATCCGCACGGACAACATGCTACGTACCAATGAGTTTTTCTAACTTATGTACGTATTACTGACAGCTCTCAAACGGTGAAGGAAAACATCGTGAGGAAACCTGCATATGCAGAAGAAGAAATTCTGATGCATATGTAAAGTCTACCAATCCGCATTGGCGCGCGTGGTGGACTAACGCCCAAACACCCTCCTAGAGGATAGGAGGATAGGCCTGTGCCTTGCAGTGGGACGTATATAGGCTGATGATGATAGTACATTCATCCCAAATGATTAAACAGCAGTCCTGGATCACACGAGCTTTGTCACTGTTACGTGACACACCACACACAAGCGTTTCCGTACTGTCTAAAACTATGGGAATCTTGAAGATGGTATGGGCCGTTTTACCTCCAGGAAGCAATGTAGCAGCGATTATCCCTGAGGATGCTACAGCGAGGGCGATCTTGCCTTGTCATCAGATTTTCGATAGAAGTATGCCAGTGATAAGTTTCGACCTATTTTCGAAACAATTGAAGCCAGCCCAAATTGTCAAATATACGTTGAGCTCTGTACGCTATGAAAAATATAAAGTGACAAAGATCAAGCCTGCTGGTTTTAATGGATCTCTGGGGCAAACTAACTTTTTACTGTACAAAGGTTTTTGTGACTGGTTTATTATTTCTCGCCCATTTTTCGAGATTTTTTTTATATATTATGTTATTCCGGGATATAAACTGTAACTATACAAAGTTTCGTCAAAATCCGTTCAGTGGTTTTTGCGTGAAGAGACTTCAAACAGACAAACAAACAAAAAAATTAAAAACCTTTCTAACATGTTCTGTTACTGATTTTAAGTCGCCCGGGTTGGTTTTTTTCCGAATATATTCAATGTACAGACTTTTTTGCGTTTACGATTTTATTATAATGTATAGATGTTGAGTGGTAAAAGTATAGACGTTTCGTTTATCAAATAGAGATCTAAGTAAGTGTAGCACAGTAACGAGTAGGTGTTTGTGAGTAAATTGTATATTGCGTGTAAATTGGTGAGTTTTGTTGTTTTATGTTGAACGTTAAGTGGTGAATGTATGAACATTTTGTTTAACAAATAAAGGCTTAAGTACACATAATTGCACATTACCAAATAATAAAGGTTTGAAAGTAGAAAACTGAGATCAAAATTATTAATCATAGTAAATGTAAGTAACTTCCTTATAATTAGAAAATAAAAACAAACATTAAAAAATAAAGAAGTAATTAACTTCCCTAAGATAATAAAATTTTAATAGAAAAGAATTTAGGGTAGTTAAAATTAAATTTAAATTAAATACTCATTTATTTCAGATAAAAATCCATAATTTTGTTAGTAGGTTGATTAATAACAATGTTTACTTAAAATTATGTTAGTTTATGTTAATTGGTATCAATATCATTTGTAATTTGTATTATGTATTATTTCTTAGTTTATTTGACTGTCCCAATCACCAGCTCCACCCAGTGTTTTTGTATGGGACAATCAAATCTAGCAGAAATGCATTTCAGGATGCTGTTGTCGCTGGTACGCAGGCGCTGCAGTAGAGAGGCCACTTTCTTGCGAATGATCGCGTGGAAACCGTCTGTTCGCGCCTCCGCGAACATGCCGGACGCACTGCAGCGCCTCGACAGCCCCAGCAGCATCCTGAAAGCATTGTTGTACTGGACGCGCAGCACACTGTAGGCACGCCGCGTATATGACACCCACAGTCCACTCGAGTAAAAGGATTGAAAAAACGCCTTAAAAAGCGTCACCTTTACTGGAGTCGTACATCGAGTGAATCTGCGGGCGAGCATATTGCTTCTAACCGCCAATGCCCTGCGCTATCTTTATGTCTTCGTCGTCCCTGAGGTCACTCGTCACTAGATGGCCCAGGTATTTAAACCTGTTAACCACCTCTATTTCTACACCTGCGAGACGCACCGGAGGCACACGTTCGGGAAGATGCGTGCCCGCCTTAAATATTAGTAATTCGCTCTTATTAGAGTTATATTTTAAACGTTATGTAGTAAACTAGTCATTTTCCTCCATTACAGGTTTTAAGTTTATCTATTTGAGCTTCCTCAGAAAGCATAATAATCTTGGCACCTTTCTTTGCGTAGTAGAACTCTAGAGTTGGAGGTCCAGCAGTACTTAAATTCTCCCTCTTTCATTAGTTGTCGCCCTAGGTAGTACAAACGTCTAGCCTTTGAAGTTAGATGTTCATCTATGTAAACAGGTTCGGGGGGACTGGCTGGATTGATAATACTTGTGTCTAATTTTTTGCTCTTGTTAGTAATGTTGAATGTTTTAGCGGCTTGAAGGATTCTGTTTTTCAGAATAACCGAGTTTAGGGTCACGAGAATTGTTCTCTTCTCTGTTTTAGATGGAAGTCTACGTATATCCAGGATATCTGAGATATTTATGTTCGCAGAAATTGCATTAAAAATGGTTTCAGCTATCTTTATTGGTTCCGGTTGAGTTTCTCTTGTTTTGCAAGGCACGTTTTTGATTTCTACACTATTTAGGAAAGATTTTCTTATCTGGTCTTCTAGAGCATCTTCCAGCTGTTTGATACTATTGTGAAACTCAATAAAGTATTGAGTATTGAGTAAAGTACAGGTAGTGAACTGAACATAGAGCGATAGAGTCAAAGCTCTCTCTCTTGCACTTATTTGCAAGATTATATGTATTATTTTAAACCGACTCAGATAAATTATATAGTTCTTAATAGAAACAACAAAATTCGCAAGTTCTCTTATTATTGTTATCGCTACAGAACATTATAAGAGGGGTTAGAAGTGCAAAGTAGGCGTGGAACGTGTCGCCACAGGTTATGCAATGATTTGCATAACACCATAACCGCGGCGTGGTGCGAGCGAGAGGGCATGAGTAATTGTACGCTACTTTGAATTTCTAACCCCTCTTATTATGTTCTGTGGTTATCGCCAAAAAGTATTGTACTCTAGCTAACAAAATCAGCATCATAATAATTGTCTCTACCTTTGACTATTTATTATAAGGACTCGCCTTGCGGTAGCATTTCCCCTCTGCCACGGTATAAGATCAATTGATCATGTGCATTTACATTCAATTTTATACCTTATCACTAAACGAGACAGCCTATAATTGCGACACAATAATTTCGAATTTAGAACGTTTGGGTTTCACACGAGACTATTTTTCATGATTTTAAACATTCAAAATTAGAATCTAAAGTTATGGGGAATAAAATCCAAAGTTGCGGATTGCATGTTACCTCCCCCCGCAAAAAGTGGCAGAAATGTTTGTTAGTAGAATTACACGCGTTACTAGTCCATATAAGTAGTCATAGGCATCTACAAAAAAGAAACGCTGTTCAATTCACTACAATGTGTTAAAATACAATATGAAATATCCAACAGCCAGCATTTGATAAATCATCAATCAGGCATCAATTATTATAGTTTTCCAATATTGATTTTCTATTTGAGAGAGAGAGAGAGAGAGAGAGAATAATTTTCGACACCAACAATTTTCATTGATAGATTAGTTTTAGTGACATTTATATTTAAGAGGATAGGCGGGCTGAAATGCTAATTTGGAGAATAGGTTACTTTTCCAACCATATACATATTTGTCCGATCCGCCCCACCCATACACCCCACTGACTAGAGTGCGAAAGAGACTACTGCAGCTAGGACCGATTTTATCTATATAAAATCAACGAAAACAGCATTTTTTATTCCCCTGTTTTCAAGAATAATATGAGAAAACTTTGGTTATGAATTTACGTTTTGTTTTTTTTGTTTATATTCGTCAAATTTGTTTGCTGGATGTCTGAAAACGGGCTGTAAAATTGGTCATTTTCAAAGGTCCCTAGTTCCTACAGTAATAAAATTATATAAAAAACAAAACATAGGGACATGGCAAAGATAACATAGATTAGATGGTAAAAAAATGTTTGCTCTAGTGTCATTATCCAGGGAGAAAACAGGGGAATACGTTTGTATGGAAAAAACCGTATTCGTCTATCCTCTTAAGATAGCGCTCCATACTAAACGAAGCTGTCAAACAAAGGGGTTCAAACAAAGTCAATCAAAGGGGTTCGATTAAAGTAAAAAATGTTATTAACACAACCGAGATACCAATATATATGTCGGTACCTCGTCAGATTTCCGTTTGAATATCAAGTTCCAAAGCTACCATGGCTCAAAGATTTCCAGACAAATCTTACAGTAATCCTAGCATTGAAACTAAATATTTAACCGAGGTTTCTAGATGATGTTAACAACATTTCTTTATTACTATCGCTCGTGGATGCTCGGAGTCTTCAGAATATCTATGACTACACCTTCTTCTTCTTCTGCCTCACCTTGTCCCGTTACACGGGGTCGGCTTTCCCAATCTTGCGACGCCATTCAGGCCTTTGGTAGACATCTTGTTGGCGGAGTCCTAACGCTTTCATGTCTCTCTGGACATTCGTCGACCAGGTGGTTTGAGGTCTCCCTCTTCCCCTTTTCTTTGTAGCAAAGGACAGGCACTTTTTAACGACGTGATCGTCTGGTCTTCTCATCACGTGACCGTACCATCTCAGCCTCGCTTCACCTATTTTGTCGGTTATGGGTGCGATCTTAAAGCTCCCTCTTCGTCGTCTCCGTCGCAACACCCTCGGAGAATATCGTCGCTAGCCTTACTACACTACGCGTCTGAAATTTTTGGCGTAACTGACTTATTAATTGTAGGCGAATTAATTTTCTAAGACGAATCGATCGGTCTAATTGACGTATCTGTATCTTCGAGCGTTACCGAGAAAACACATTTGGAAGGTGACGTAACTTACAATTTATATGTAGCGCTCAACAGAACAAATGTTGTTCTGTAAAATCACCTCGATGTTAGTTACGTCGTTTAGTAAGGCTAGCGACGATATAGTCGTGAGAATATGCTGACGAGTGTATTCTTATAAATTAAACCATGCTTCCATTATTTCACATCTCAACCACTTTTAAAGCCAGAAACTGTCAGCTTATGAATTAATAAAAAGAACAAGCTCCACCACGTCGCACCACTAGTCTTATATCAAGTTACTTGTTAGACTGATACAGAAGCTGTAAAGCCTCTAAGGCCCATAAAAATATCGTAGGCAATTTCTGAAAGGAAATCCGATCTTATCTCTGCACTGAGATAACCATGGATGCAAGGATTTACTACTTTATGGCCTTTTACTTAGGAGTTAAAGCCACTTTAATTCAATTTGAAATAAAAACTTCATATCTAAAATATATCTTCGTTATGATGGTGGGACCACGGAGTAAGCGTCGGAGGCGCGGTGCGGGGAGGTAATCGACACCCAATCACAAAACCGGGCTCGAATCCGCACGGACAATTTTATGTAGATACGTAATACAGACTGCACTCAAACGGTGAAGGAAAACTTCGTGAGGGTTTCTGCATACGCTGAAGAAGTTTTGATCCGCATGTGAAGTCTACCAATCGACATTGGGCACACGTGGTGGACTAACGCCCATACATCTTCCTTGAAGGTACGCCTGTGCCTTAACCGTAACACTAGAATCTATTACTGAAAACGTTTTTCGTGAAACTTGTTGAAATTCGCTGAATAAACGATTTTTTATTTAGAACTCTGTTACAAACTTCAGAAAGGTAAATATTGGATGTTGATCTGTTATCAAATTGTCTGTAGTCTGTACATCTGCAGGTTTCAGGTTATTTCGCACTCGTTTCCACGCGATTGCAACAGTGGTTTAACCATTAAGTTGGGTAACTATGTAAACATTTTATTCAATGAATAAAACCGAAGAAACTTGAATCTTAAGTCACCCCTTTTCTCCAGTTGTAACCATTTTACTCTTTCATTTTTAATCGGAAGAAAATGAAAATTTACAATATTGTACACAACACAATTTATAATGATGTGGTTTTCTAACTTTTACGAAATTAATCATCTCAGTTTTCAAAGAAAACGGTTAAATTCTGACCGGAGCCATGTGCTCGTTTGCATCGATTAGTATGGAGAGTCGTGGTCCCGAAATGATATGTTCTCGATTATGTGACATCAGCTTAAATACCGCTTGATTAGTGCATTAGACCATAATACTATCTTATTCCGATTAAGGCCTAATAAATAAATGGAACCTCTCAAAAGATTCCTCAAACTAAATTTTCGAGTAACAAAGCAATACGTGACAAGCTTTTACACTCTCTCACATTAACTTTAATGTTTTGCACTTCGAAAATGTCATGTTCGGAACAAAAGTTGCGTGACATTCTTGGATAAAACAAAAAAGGGTAGATGCGCAATATTCACACAATGTGTTCATAGAAAATCTGCTAAATAGCTCGCAGATAAATGAAAACGAACACGTGAGGAAAACCTGCTTCAATTTCGAGGCGTGTCGACTTGTCAAGCTGGACAGAGTTTGGGCACAACTAAGTACAATGTGGATATTTTGAAAATGCTGTATTTAGAACATGACAGATATACCACCCTCCCTCAGGAAACAAAGTCGTGAGCATAATTATTTGGTTTTATTTCACGAAAAATTGATTCAGTGCTCGAGTGCACAACCGCCCCCGTACGACTTTCCCTAGTATTCCTAGGGAAAGGGACATTATCACTTTATATTTCTAGCCGTGTCGAATCAGCGTTTTCAAAACAAAATAGAGTCACAATAAGAATAAGGGTTCACTAATGTTTAACACAAAATCAATAAGCAAAATATCACTTCTCAAGCAACGTTTAACAATGTTTCATTTCACAAACTAGTGATTTAACAAAGGTGTTAATACACATATTTACTTATCGAAAGTAGTCATTTAGCAAATGCATTGAATTATATTATGTTTATAGTTAAAACAACATTTCAACATCAGTTATGCGACAACAATCTTATTTACCGAATGAATTATTTAGAAAACAACGATAAATAATTTTTTATATCACAAAACGTTATTTGCCATTTTTCAAATTCATCTACTAAACTTGCTGCAACTTCATTTTAAACTTTAATTTCAAATATTTTAATAATTTTCGTCAGTCTGACGATCGATCTAGGTCTGACCTAACGTGACTAGATTGATGGACCAGACTGACGCGAGAATGAGCGTGTAACACCCGTCTTTCATTGTGCTTCATACATAAAACATACATGCACGCTAAACCAAGCATACGCAAAAATGCAGCATGCATGTGACATAATAACTAACCTAACCTGGTCTAACCATAACCTACAGTTTTGATGTTACCAGCTTTCTGCCCCCTAAGCAACAAGCAAATAAGCATGCACTCAAGCAATGATGCAAGCAAGCATGCACACAAGCATGCATACACACAAGCATGCAGCAAGCAAGCAAGCATGCAGCATGCAAGCAGGCATGCAAATGCAAGCAAGCATGTTGATGCTCCGCTCGCTTCGCTCGCTCCGCTTAGTGTTATACATGTTCTAACCTAACCTAACCTAGAATTTGACATGCACCAATATGTTTTTCTCAGGCAGGGGGCTTCCGCCCCCCGCACCCCCCGAGCGGGGGGCGCAGCCCCCCTGCACCCCCTTACATGCAGACAAGCAAACAAGCAAGCAAGCACACATGCAAAAATGCAAGCAAGCATGCACACGGGCATGCAGCAAGCAAGCAAGCATGCAACATGCAAGCAAGCATGCACATGTATGTACAGACAAGACTGCGTGGAAGAGGGGGTGCTCTGGTTCGGTTTTGTGAAATGAAATAATGTGATCATCGATATTTGTAAAACGTTGTTATATTTAGTAATTTGCTGATCAAACAATAAAATATAAATCGAGTTTCTAACAAAAGATGAATGTTTAAATAACACAGTTTCGTATCGAAGTGTCTTGAGAATGAAATGTCGCAATGTGACAATTTGACAACTGATCACAAAATTAAATAAATGGTTTGTGAAACCTATTGCTACTAAATGATGATTTGTGAAACGACTCATTTTTAGAACGTTGTGTATTTTTTTTAAAATTGCTAAACAACTGTCGTTCAAACGGCAGTGACCCAAGAATAAGACAAGACATATTCAATCAATAAACGCCTTCAATTAATAATTGATTTATTTTAAATATTGTTTTATTCAAATTAAATCTTTAATGTGCTCTCCTGCAAAATTCAAAAGTAAGTAACTATGTTATTCCGGAGTGTCGTGTATGTAAAAATATTTTTTTATTTTATTTTTTATTTATTTTATTGGAAAACCAACAGCAATACAATACAGTAGTCACAAGAGTATAGAGCAGAAAGCCAATAACAGTTTATAATAAATAAATAGACTAATCGAAAGGCTAAAAAGTCCACCAGTGAGTTGTCTGAATTTAGCCGAAGCTTTCGTGGTCCGCGGTACTTCTTCACTCGGTTTTATCTAAGGCAACACTTGAAAACTTTCATAATATCACGAAATTCGAAAAGCTCACGCGCCATAAATAATAAATACGTTAGGTACATGATCTTAAAAGTCGTCTTAAAATTGGTCCACTCACCCGACTGCGGTAAACAATAGGTATGGGTACTTTTTTGATCATTTGTGTCATGAAAACGAGGCGATGCTGCGTGACAAATATAATATAATATAAAGGTAATAATTATGTAAGTAGTACGAAATACCTAAATAATAAAATACATAAACTGGTCAAAGGATAATGCCACTTTTCTTTGAATGTTTGGTTAATTTTTTTAAGGTGTTGCCCAAAGTTGAAATATGTGCTAATTGATAGACCTTTATCACCAGTAGTAATATATTGAATAGTTTCAGACAATCAAATTGAACGAACTGAACTGAAACTTTCCTTTCACTAGGTATGGAGCCATCGACCATTCTGGCCTCAAAGGTCGTAAATGAGTTAAAAATTCAGTTTTGTTTTTTCGCTCTATCGATAGTATTCCCCTGTAAAAAGTCATTTTTGGCGTTTACGACAATTGAGCCCAGAGGGTCGTATGGAAATCGCAAAAAAAAACAGCAGTCCCATAGAAAATGTCAAAATCTACTCGACCAAACCTGAATGAAATGACCTATGTATCATTAATCAGATTTTGTTGTTCGCGATTTTAATGTTGATCCAATAATAAAAGTAGTGACTTGGATGGTCTGACTGATGGTGAGACCAGCACTACTCTATGGCAGCGAGTCCTGGCCGACCACAAAGATGCATGAACAGAAACTCCACACAACGGAGATGCGTATGCTACGGTGGTCGGGTGGAGTAACTCTTAAAGATAAGGTGCGCAACGAATATGTAAGAGGGAGCTTTAAGATCGCACCCATAACCGACAAAATAGGTGAAGCGAGGCTGAGATGGTACGGTCACGTGATGAGAAGACCAGACGATCACGTCGTTAAAAAGTGCCTTTCCATTGCTACAAAGAAAAGGGGAAGAGGGACCTCAAACCACCTGGTTGACAAATGTCCAGAGAGACATGAAAGCGTTAGGACTCCGCCAACAAGATGTCTACCAAAGGCCTGAATGGCGTCGCATGATTGGGAAAACCGACCCCGTGTAACGGGACAAGGCGAGGCAGAAGAAGAAGTGACTTGGATGGTCTGAAGCAGCCCTTAAAAAAAATTAAAATATTTAAGTTTACACCCTGTATAACTGTTTCATTAATATTTTCTCAGCACAATCTTTTCATCCTCCATCCAGACTTATAGCGAAACGAAACGTAACTTTAAAAAAACAAGTAAAAACTTTTTTCTTACATCGCCCCGGAAGGTTCTAGGGGAGAACAGAAAAGATGCATTAAAATTCACTTTGGAGTTAGCCTTTAATGAAACGGTTCTTACCAGATTAATGGACTTAAGATTGTGGGCAGAGTGGAAACGATTAGACTTAGCCGCTATATTTTAAATATTTGTGTGTATGAAAATACTAAGGCTGACGATTTTGACTGCCTTTTCGTCCCCTATTTTTGTAAAATGGCGTCCGTGGTTAATTCTTTTAGAAATCGAAAGCTTGCGATTAAAATATCAACCTTTTCTATGGAAGAACACTTTCTTCTTAGCGATTTTGATGTTGGCTCCATATTAAAAGTTATTCAGTTTGATTGTCTAAAGCACCCTGTTCGATATGTAACGCATTAAATTTGACACTCTGTATAGTGTATGCTGCCTTATGCCCCGGCCACACACACCTTCTTGTCTGCCCTGTTTAAACCGCATGGTTTTACTCGACCGCAGGACGGAACATGGAGCGGTGTCCACACGGTATATGTAAGCCTTCGCGCAAGACTGTGCAAGCCTCAGTATTCTGGGAGCCACCAAGTGAAGCCTTTCTAATTTGTGATGATTTTTTGATTCAAAAATAATGTTGTTGCCTGTCGATTGAAAAAAAAAACAGACATTCAAGAGATACATAGCATAGCATAGCATAACATAGCATATGCTCACGACTATTATGCATTCAACAGATATTTATTTATTTTATTCTCAAAAAAACAGTAAATTCACAATTAAATATCGCTCTAAACTGCAGAACTGTTTTTTAAAAACATTGTCTTAAAAAACTTGCCGGACTGAAGCGCGGACTAAGGCGCGGCCTGATTGCCCGTTCATACACACAAGTAAAACCGTGCAAACCGAAAACTGCGCAGTCCAATCTTCAGCACTGCATGTCAACTACGAATAAGAATGTATAGAAGTGTAAATGAAGCTCAAAAAGTGGCACCAAAAAAAGTGTACCGTGTTCTAAATTTGTTCTTTAAAAACTGTACCTAGCCGCCAAAACTCATACAAAATGTCATTTTTCATTGGGTGCCAAAAAATATTTTGATTTTGTTTAGAGTTACTCTTCTATAGTTATTCTTATTCGTATTCATTACGCGGTTAACGCGGTTTGCGCATGACGGAGCGTGTAGCCGGGGCATTAGTCAAAGTCACGTCTAAACAACAGAACCGATTTAGAATAGTGAGAGTGGTAATAGTTCATACCTACACGGGCACGAAGTAGTTTATACCTACACGTCCAACCTAATCTAGGCCGTTGTTTTTGCCAAAGCAGGCGATGTGAGTAAAAAGCCGTAACATCACGCCTTGGCGCCGCGCCTGGTCCCGTTTAACAAAATTATACTTCATCCTTTATACGAAGTCCTACAAACCAAGCAATTTTCATACTTATACCCAAGAAGTAAGAGTTTTGTATGGAGAGTTCTTAGGGGAGATGAAATTAATTAAATCACCAACTCTACACTTTGTCTCCGAAGTTTACTACTTGTTATGTTAAAATCAGGGGAGTTTTTCTACTTAATCGAAATATTCGATTGATAAACAAATATTTAATTCAATTTACCACCCTTTTTTGGGTCACCCTAGAAGTACATAAAGTACGCAGACTAAATTGGAACCTTGCTCAAGAAAGGTCAAACAAAATGTACCTACTCAAAACCATCGGTGACAGAGCTAGAGGATAGACAAAGAAGCTGGTGGGAGGGTGAAATCAATTGTTTAAGGTTTTGACAGCTTCAATTGTCCAGTTATTTGGGTTAGAATTCAGAAAACACGGGATATTGTAGATACAAACCTAGCTCAGTAATGTACTCCACTGGTTCTAAAACTGAACCATATCAATTCTATATCGTTGCTAACCGTTATCTAAATAAGTAGTGAGCCTTGAGTGTTACGTTTTACAGGATAGGTAAACGCAGTATTTCCATTACTAGTTAGATTCTTACATGGCATATGAACACACCGTGCCTGTCTAAGTAAATTGTGCAGTTTATTTCAACTATAGCAACTGTATATCTAAACTATTATAAAACTTTTACTGAAGTGTGTCAGTACATTGAAGATATAAATTTACAAAAAAAGATTACGATATGGTTTTTAGGTATCCCTGACTCGAAATCGACAATTTTTAGAAATTTTGTCTGTCTGTTAGTCTGTTTGTTTGTGTTTGTTTGTTCGCGCATCACGCAAAAACTACTGAACCGATTTTGATTAAACCTTTTTTTGTTTGATAGCTTACGATCTGACTTAAAATCGGGTATTTAATTTGTACGAAGTCCCGGGTAAACACTAGTTTCGTTATAAAAATAGTCAGGAGGCCAGTGTAATGTACGCGCTAAACAAAGAGGCTATCTCGTTCTTCACCCTCTCGAATTTGATGGAACGGGAAACCGAAAGATCAGTGACGGTTTCGAAAGCAGTAACTCCAGCAAATAGTCCTAATGCGGACTTCAGACATATGTTGACGATTGCTGAAGGGCTGTTCAAGGTGACTAACCTTGCTAGCTAGAAGCCGTGATAAATACGATCGGTAGATCGTAGCAAAAGATAATTTTCACTTCTGAACTTCCAGTCATATTCCATCTAAGTAGGTGTTTCAAACAGCATCTGTTTGGATAAGACACCGATATTCGTGGCTATATAAACCAATTCGGGATCGACAAGGCCGGCCGCAGTTGCGGCACTTGATCTGTTTGTCGGTTGGTCCAGGAACCAGTTCGTTTCGGCGTCTTTTGGCTCTCTTTATGGCCAGAGATTCGATCCAGACTTCATAGTTGGTTGTAGAACTGTCTGCCAAACCCTTCCCCTACCCATCGCTATCACTTGCAAGGCATTCTCACTACGAGTGGTCAATTTTAAAGGACACCAGTGCCGGTAGAATGATGCGCGTAATAACGCAATATTACGGCTTTTATCTCGTTCTTTCGCGTGCAAATAGTAAGAGTGCTAAGGTACGATAGCGCTATATCACGCACGCTGCCATACTACGCCGCATATCTCGATTAGTACAGTACCTAAAACGTAACATAGGTCTTACGACACATTGTTTAGCGAATTCTACTTTGACTCAGCATGATTCTCCTGGGTAAAAGATTTCTGAACTTTATTTTCATAGAAATAAAGGTGATTAAGTTATTCAACTTTCGTAGCAGACTATTCGTTTTCATCATCACCCAATTTTCCTTTATTGCGATGCATGGAAAAAAGATTGACTATATCGTCTACCAATGATTTTCCATCAACAGAGAGTTAAAACAAAATTACACTTCTGGTATCCACTACTCTGTATCTTAGCCTAGAAAATAGAATTTCACCCGGCGGTGTCGTAAATAAGCGACCGACCGAAGAGGTGAGAAGAAAAATAGAGATGCTAACATGCCACCCTTGGGTGCTATTAATGAATTGGCCCACGAGTTAGGGACGCTGAAACTAATAAATATCCGAGCAAAAACATCGTTTGTGAGCCTCCGGTGGTGGTTTAATTTTGAATGTACCGATGTTACATAATATTACGTGGGTATAACTATGATTCTGAAGATTTTAGGAGTTATTTATTATATTTGTATAATTTTAGACACATGTAACAAATTTTTCTGAACTGTCAGTTATGGGCTGACGTAGCCTCAGGGTTAAAAGATAAAGAACAAAAAAACTAAAAATTGTCTAACATAATAACATCGAAATATGATTTTTCATAATGCTTTGTACAAATATAAAGTCAAGACAGGTACGAAGGATAAAGCGAGTAGGATCCCACTGATGGGCCTTTCTTGTTGGCCCTCTCACGATTAAGGGTGAGACGGTGAGGGCGACATTCCACCACGCGGGCCCAGTGCGGCTTAGTTGCAAGTTAGTGGTCGACTTGCTGTCAGATTAATCATGTTCAAGGCTTCTGAAAAGGCTTAACGAATAGATACACTGCCATCATGCTCAACATGACTTCCGAAGCACGGAGGCACTCGCGATAAAACACCACTAAAACGGTCTCCCATTCTAAGAAGTGCGCCGGCCGACGTTGCTTGACTTCAGTGATTATTTCCGCAATCTCCACTACACGCCATCAAGCAACTTCATATTTTGAAGGCATAAACCACATAGTGCAAGAGTGCTATTTTTTTAAAGTCACACATCCTAATTCGTGTACGAATAATGCATAAATTCAATAGAGTTCCGCATCAAAAATAGCACTTCGGGGCTCCAAGCCTCTTACATGCTGCCCAACAGACACGACTCGCAATTGCAAACTCACACAACACGATGATGACAGCCGCGACCTCTGCCCACTCCTTTTTCTTTTGGTGTCTACAGACGCTACAGGCACATCCCAGACCACTTCTCAGCCATGTCCCTAGTACTCAATCCGCCGCGTAGCCCCAGCAACGTCCTATGCTGAGGTCCGTACCCATTCTGGATGCCCTTAGGTCGGTCGGTCGGTCGGAAAATGCACCTTGCATGCGTCACAACTGTCTATTGTGTCACATTACGTCCGTCTTTTTTTCAGGTCCTTGAGGAGGAATTGCAGTTTAGATTTTGTTTTCTTCTGACAAGTTTGCTTCCATGGTAAAAGTTGTTCAATTTGGGTAGAGTATTTTCCTCACAAGGGTGTATTCAGTTTTTTCCGTTTTATCAATTCGGATACCAAGAAAACAAACACAATTAGCAAAACGCAAATAGCAAAACTGTCACCATGTGAATACTTTTGTACCTTTACAGTGACGTATTTTCCTACCTACCCGACTCAAATAAATGTGTGAAAAAGCTGTTTTGTTGCGTTTCCTGAGGCTTCCTTTCCTGGTTGGCTCCATATTGAATGTTGTTCAGTTTGATAGTCTGAATTCACCATTTCACTATTTGATTGGCTGTCCCTTACACCCTGTATAAAACTTACCTATACAGGGTGAAATCCTTTTAAACTAAGAGTCTACTCATCAAACTGACCAACTTTTACTATGGGCGTTAATTTTTAAAAGGATGCTAATGACATCAAATTCACCCTGAATACGTTAAAATTCTAAGTTAAGTCAAGAAAATAAGACAGTTATCACGGAATTTTTTTCCGTGTACTGACCGTATTAACATTAATCTTTCTTTTCTCCTCCAATATCGGATAAGCCGTTTCTCTGTTATCTGCAGACTAGATTTAACGTGCACAAAAGTAAATATCAGTTATATTAAGTTTGTTATTGCATCAATCGACTGGGTCCTTTGATTTCAAAGGGAAGAAGATTGCGTTTGTTATCGGGTCCCGTTATTTACATATTTTGCTGAGTGTACCCTAAAGTTTTGCCTCAAATTCGATTATTCCAAAAGATATCAGCTTGCCTCGATATTGTCTGCCTGATATTTGTTTTTTGGTCTCGTTTTTTTATTCCGTTTGTTTTATATTCAATTTCTCTTGGGATTATTTCATTTCGGCTGTGTATTTTTGGCATAGTGATATTGGAAGGTACAATGTATGAACTATCAAAGGTGCAATCTGTCCAATAGCAAACAACAATTGACAGTTTTATTAAAACTTTTAACAATTTACAAGAAATTCAGTAGGTACAAATTTTCCTTAGGTAAAAAAAGATGCCAAAGTATTTCGAGTTTGACCTTCTGGATAATTTTTCTGAAATTTGACTCGTTTCGGTACTTAAATATGTACTAAATGAAACTACTTTATCCGCCATATTTTTTTCATCTTCGACCGACTACGAAATTCGAAAGGCAGATTTATCATATTTGTAAAGAATACGACCATAAATTGATCATTTAAAGTCGATTTATGAACCACAAAGGATTTTATTGTGGAAATGGATCTGACTGACAAACCACAGGCACATCGGATCGGACAGGATCGTGTTCAAACAATTGGTTTGTATTAAAAAAAATAGGATCTAACTTCTTCTGCTGCAAGGACTATCCTCTTACCTGACGAACATGAAAGTATTCCCGATTAGAAACATTTAATATAAAATACTGTATACAATACATACAATTTTTTTTTTCCTTTGGATGAGTTAGCTTACGCCATCTGTAAGATATTATCAGTCCATACCTTTTCTACATTTTATTGCAATGATAAGCTAGTACAATACATTGTGCTTGCAACTCAGTACAAGTCAAAAAATAGACAAATTTAACGTTTAAAATCTGGCTACATTCTACTTAGGCCCAAATCGACCAAACGCGAGTAAATTTTATTCTTATATTAAGTCGCCGGTAACTATAGAGTAAACTGATTTTGCGTTTTACCAACCCTAATCTAAATGAAATGTCAATGTCACATAATTAAAAAAAGTATAATAAAAAGAGAGTTGCTCTGTGGGTCTGCTATTGGGTGGTCACGTGCGCGTCGGTTGCCCCATCCCCGGTCCACAGTGGAACTCCAGTGGTGGCTCAGGATATTGTTCTTTTATAAGAACAACCCTTGAAGTCACCAAAATATCAATATTACCGTACAACGTCAAGCACTTTTGCTATAAAAACTCGACATTGGCAAAATCATCACATACCCAAGATGGCAGCCATTTTTTAAAATATAGAATAGAATAGAATAAAAAGAAACCTAACAAATTAAAACTGTATAACCTCACATTTCAATAAGTACGGATACAACGACCTCTTTCTTTAGGTGAATTATACATTCGTTCTTTTAGTACGGGGTGAGTAAACACCAAAAGTAAAATTGTTCCTTGTATTCTCTTCTATAAATCTATGTTTGGTCGAATTCGGCCTTAGTAAATCAAACTAGAGCCCGTCTGAGCCGATGCCAACGCTCATGAACTAAATCCGATTTAAGTCCTTTGAACTGAACAAATTTTAAACATGGGTAGTTAGCCTGCTGATTGGTTAAAGAGGATTTTCAGGTAAGTGATTGATTCTTTATTTTCGATTTTGAACTCTTTGCCGATTAGGATTCGTTAGGATTTTGATTTGATTTAATAAAAAGTTATAAATGGATTATCATGTTATCTCTACAGGGTGTATGTGAAAGCCTAGCAAATAATTATACGGTGAATTCAGACATCAAACTGAACAACTTTCACTGTTTCATACATTAGACGAATTTTTCTTTTATCGTAACTGGTTATACGAACCTCTGGTTTCGTACGCGGCCGAAGGGTTTGAGTCGAATAGATACAGCTGTTTTGTATGGAGCAGCAGATTTTAGCTCCATAGTGAAAGTTGTTCAGTTTGATTGTCTGAATTCACCGTTTCAGTATTTGCTAGGCTGCCTCTTACACTCGGTATATAGTGTGATTATCTGAGAACAAAATTACTTTAGTAAACAGGACCTTGTACTAACGGCAATAAGATCGCAAGTTCGAATCCCAGGTTAGGACTTTGTAGGGGATGTATATGCTGATGATGATGAAATCGTTAGAAATCAACAAAATTTAGAATACTTCCATATGCAGGGTATAACTTATTGAGCTGACGATTTTTTAAGCGGATAATCAGACCATCAAACTGAACAACTATCTCTATGGGACCAATAACGGAATCGCGAAAAGAAAATCAGCTCTCCCTTATATTTCGGTCGAGTCTTTTACGAAGTTAAAGGCAGTTTTTTACGGAGCAGTAGCTGATTTTCTTTCGCGGTTTCCTCTGTGGTCCTATATAGAAAGTTGTACAGTTTCATGGTCTGATCTTCCCCTTAAAAACTGTCAGCATATTAACCCCTTACCGCATGGACTTTTATAACTAAGCGGGAAAAAAAAATGTTGTATTTCTGAGTTTAAGGAACCTATAAAAAATATTTAAAAAAATTTAGCAGTCTTCTGGAATTTTTTATTTATTTGAGTTCAAACTGACTTTATTCTTTTTCCATCAAGGCTGCCGAAATTTCACCGTTACTAACGTCAAAAGTAAACATCTAGTCTATAGTTTTTAATGTTGCTACTACTCAAACTTGAAAATAATTTAAATTTTTGTCAAAAAACTTTGGTGTGCCAATATGGGTCGCAATGCGGTAAGGGGTTAAGAAGGACCCTTTTGCTATACCATACAAAACAGCGTTCTTACTCGATCGACTACGTATGAGACAGATGTTTTTTTCGTAATTTTGATGTTGGTTCTATAGAGAAAGAGAAAAAAATGTCAGCATATTAAGAAGGACCCTGTATGTTCCAAGGGGAAAATTTATTAGTTTCATTGTCTGAATACACCCTTAAAATTTTGTTAGTACCTTACTAAAAAAGAATATAATTTTCACAGCATCGCTTACAATCCAAAACGTACCTAAATAGCAAAGATATAAGTTAAAAAGTTATAGCCTAAAGAATCCCACTGCAGGGCAAAGGCATCCACTCACGAATAATGGTGAGAGGGAGTGGGCCATACTCAACCACGCGGGCCCAGTGCGTGTTGGTGGAGGCAAGGTAGTGGTCAACTTGCTGTCAGAGTCTTGCTTTTCAAACCGCCTTAATAGGCCCCTGACCTGGCTTAACGAATAGTTACAATGCCATCTGACGGAACTATCCGAGACCAACTGCTTAACGTGCCTTCTGAAGCACGAAACGCTCGAGATGAAATACCACTAAACGGTCGCCCATCCAAAGACTAACCGGACCTGACGTTGCTTAACTTCGGTGATCGTTTCCAATACCGAAGCTCCATTACGCCAACGAGCAAAGATATAAGATTAAATTAATCAAGAACTATAAAGTTATGACAAGTGGACAGACTTGATCGATGTCAACTAAGATCGATGGACTCCTTGATCATAGTTGTGGATGATAAACTTGTGCGGGAGACATAGACATCTTATATACAAACAAGACTCACAATCAACGTTCGAAAAATGGCACAACCAAAAGAGCTCGGATGAGCTCTTTTTGTACTAGCTGACAGTTAACAAACGAAATACGACTATGTTTATGAATTAAATACAACGTATTAGTGACGACCAGCAGCATGCATTTGTGCGGTGTTTTGCGTCAATGTGCACAAAAATTTGCTAAGATTTTATATGACACTGTGGGTCTAGTATAGGAGGTCAATGGCGGGAGACCGCTCTTTGGGGCAAAAACTTAATGTACCTACTTATTAATTAAAATGTTTTGGGTATGTAAGCATAATCTTAAGCATAATGCTCACGACTATATTCCCCGAGGGAGTAATTAGAGATATTCTGAAACCTCAGAACATCCACGTTTCACCAGTAGTACCGAAACTCTGTCCAGTGTGACGGGGGGTGAGTCCGTCGCCTACTTATAATGAGCAGTGGATACAATACAATGCCTCGAAATTGAAGCATGCAGGTTTCCTCACGATATGTTTTCCTTCACCGAAAAGGCAGTGTTACAAATCGTACATAAATTCCGAAAAACTCATTGGTACGAGTCGGCCTGGACGAGGATCGAACCATCGCCGCCTGCACAGCAGGCAAGGTTACTCGCCACTGTACCACCACGGCACCACGGCAATAAAGGGTGTTAAATTTAATGCGTTAGGTACTTATTAAACAGGGTGCTTCAGACCATCAAACAGACTTTCACTATGAGACCAAAAACGCGAAAAACGTAGATGTTGGTCTCATAGAGGATGTTGTGTAGTTTGATAGACCGATCACCGTCTTTAAAAATCATCAGTATATTTAGAAGGACCCTATGTGTTAAAAGTGTGCTTTTAACATTATAGTGACACTCCATACAAATGGGTTCGCACTGACAAGAAGAGGCTAGTGTACGTGTAGCATGCTGAGTGAGTGCGAGATAGAGAGTTGCTTACTGTCATCCATCTCACGTACGGTCATCAATTAAGATGGAGGGGTTTTTTTCAGGGGGGGTTCTCTGATGCTGACTGTACCACCAATAAGGGGTGAGGTCAAAATTGGTGGTGGGCAGGGAGCGTCCGTACCTACTCTTTTATACTGTTAAAGTTAACCTTGAAAGTTGCACGCTAGTTGGAAAGTACAACAAACTTTCTTCATTATGGTCGTGAGGCTAACGTCATTGCAGTTATTCGCACTATTCTTTCCTCCTCCGTCTTGTTACTTATCCAAAGGAATATTTTTATTTTTAAACTTTTTCAGTAATGAGCAACATGCTCATGTAAATTCTGGTTTGGTGTTTGCACAAAGGATACGTAATGAGAAAGTACCTTGCTTTTCCACTCCACACTACTTTTTGGGATAAGAAAAAAAACGTGTGAAAATTCATGTTGGTTCTTGGGTTCTTTTAACATTGAATATTTATTATTAAGTAGGTACCTGGGTGACCGTGCTTTACTCGGCGCCTTTCAAGTTAATATTGATAGATTTCGTCACTGAGAAAATCCGTTTTCACACAAACAATTATTTCCTTCCTAAAATGTTTGCCAACGCCATCAAAGTCAAAGTCACAATTTTTATTCAAAATAATATCACATAGATAACTTTCTGACGTCATTTTTGATTCTACCACCGCTTCGGAAGGTGTTCCGTTGTAGAGAAGATGCGGCCAGAAACTCTACAACACACTTCTTTTAAACAAAACAAAATATACAAAGTACAAATATTGAATTACATAGTGTAACATTGTCAAGACCAGACATTTTGGTCATTCAAATAATCATCGAGTTTATAGTAACCTTTTTTACAGAGGACTTGTTTAACATGGGATTTAAACTTTTTGTCTGGCAAGTTTAGAATATCCTCTGGTATCTTATTATAATAGCGTATACTAGATATACTAGAATAGGCTAAGGGTTGAACCTCATCTATCAGCACCGCATCGAATTTTTCCGTCGCTCTATCCTTTTCTGTCACTCAGGAACGTCATTTGCTAGAGCAAATAAGATAGACGGAACGTGATCGCACGCGGCGTAAAGATTCTTCGAACCAGTATAACTTAGTTCAGAATAACCCTACAACTTTCGTGCCATATTAACTATTGCTCCAAATACATAGTTCTAACAATACGTACCTACCATTTTTAGTTGTTGGCCGGCACTTTCAGAAAAGGCACAAAATGAATGTTCTTCTTTTCTGCTGCCTGATTTCAACGTGTGACTCAAAAATTGTACTACAGACCGCAAGGTTTAATTCTTCAGCTTCCGGAACCCTACAAATGCATAAAGGCCTCTAATTAACGTAAGCGTTGTATCCCTCCATACAACACCTGAGTTCGCCTGCAGCGGCAGCGGTGCGGCTTGCTAAATTAAAAACTGCCTTTAGTGCAAAAAATAGAATTATTTTATTTTGTTATTTTAGTAGAATTTTTAATTTGTTAGTTTGGGATTACGTTTTTCTGCATCTGTAGTGCAATTAGAGATACTATCGTCTCGATCATATTAGGTACTATACTATGGCAGCGCGTTAGCAGTAAATGAGCGATTTTCTTTTCTTTTTTTTTTTCGTTCCTAAAAAAACTCGGCATGTTTATCGCTCCATAGCTTAGAGCCGTTCGCGAGATCCTGTCAAAAATTTTTTATAACGCAAAGGGATCGAGCCCATACAATCAATTCAGGCGTAAAAGTTTCGAATATTTGATTAAAATGATTAGCAAATAATGAAATATGCCATCAAAAGATACGTTGGCATCTTCTTGATCATCTTTTACCTCTTTATTAAGTATTTTAAAGAAACACTTTTTGAAATTTTCGCACAGACACCGCGCAATCTATCAATCCTCTAGAAAACCAAAAGAAAAATGCTCATTATTATTAGCGCTAAAGCGAGCGCGATAAGAGACGCGCTGCCTATGTAGGTAGCACTATCGTTTAATTGGCAATGACGAAAAAAAGTAAATTAAAAATAATGTGATTTGAAAAAACTTGTGGTATACAGGGTGTAAACTTACATTCGTTACATAATACGAAGGATTAATATCAACTAAATACACAGCTTTGAACGTATTTATCTAATACAACGTCAAATAAAGTTACTGTACCGAATCAATAAACCTTTAACCGATAATCTTTGTTATTGGGTCCGGGCCAAAGCTTCGTCCGGATCCGGCTTGGCTCATTGTCCGGAACAAAAACACCAACAGACACTGTTCCCATTAATGCTGTAAGTAACGAGTCATTAGCGAGGCACTGATCCGGAATCCGGCAATTTTAATGCCGGACGCGATTGATTTTTAATGAAGCTTCGTCTAAGAAGAGGTTTATTTAGTCTTGGTTTCATACATTTTGTAGTAGCTTGTTTGAAGGATTTGTAGCCTAGCTTGAACGTAGATTATCTACCTAGCAAACTGATATTGTGCTACTACCTAATTAGCAACGATATCAATGTACTAATTAGTTTTAAAATATGCACTATTATAACGTAAATAAGCAGTGAAGCCGGGAAGCCGTGGTGGTGAGTAACCTTGCCTGCCGTGCAGGAGGCGATGGTTCGATCCCCGTCCAAGCCGACTCGTACCAATGAGTTTTTCGGAATTTATGTACGATTTGTAACACCACTGGCTTTTCGGTGAAGGAAAACGTAGTGAGAAATCCTGCAAGCTTCAATTTCGAGGCATGTATTGTACCCACTGTCCGTTAATAAGTGGCGACGGGCTCACCCCCCGTCACACTGGACAGAGTTTCGGTACTACTGGTCAAACGTAGATGTTCTGAGGTTTCAGAATATCTCTAATTACTCCCTCGGGGAATATAGTCGTGAGCATTATGCTTAAGATTATGCTTATATACCCAAAACATTTTAATTAATAAGTAGGTACATTAAGTCTCCCGCACAAGTTTATCATCCACAACTATGATCAAGGAGTCCATCGATCTTAGTTGACATCGATCAAGTCTGTCCACTTGTCATAACTTTATAGTTCTTGATTAATTTAATCTTATATCTTTGCTCGTTGGCATAAGGGAGCTTCGGTATTGGAAACGATCACCGAAGTTAAGCAACGTCAGGTCCGGTCAGTCTTTGGATGGGCGACCGTTTAGTGGTATTTCATCTCGAGCGTTTCCGTGCTTCAGAAGGCACGTTAAGCAGTTGGTCTCGGATAGTTCCGTCAGATGGCGTTGTAACTATTCGTTAAGCCAGGTCAGGGGCCTACTAAGGTGGCTTGAAAAT
Source organism: Agonopterix heracliana (assembly GCA_963693445.1). NCBI lineage: Eukaryota > Metazoa > Arthropoda > Insecta > Lepidoptera > Depressariidae > Agonopterix > Agonopterix heracliana. The sequence continues at coordinate 2,641,183 of OY856312.1, read as the reverse complement.
TCGCTGACATCAAGTTGACCACTACCTTGCCTCCACCAACACGCACTGGGCCCGCGTGGTGGAGTATGGCCCACTCCCTCTCACCATTATTCGTGAGTGGAGGCCTTTGCCCTGCAGTGGGATTCTTTAGGCTATAACTTTTTAACTCATATCTTTATGCTATTTAGGTACGTTTTGGATTGTAAGCGATGCTGTGAAAATTATTGTTTTTAACGTGAACTATGTACTTTTTTAGTAAGGTACTAACACAATTTTAAGGGTGTATTCAGACAATGAAACTAATAAATTTTCCCCTTGAACATACAGGGTCCTTCGTAATATGCTGACATTTTTTTCTCTTTCTCTATAGAACCAACATCAAAATCACGAAAAAAAAACAACTGTCTCATACGTAGTCGATCGAGTAAGATTGCTGTTTTGTATGGAATAGCAGATTTTTTTCGCGATATAGACATTGCTCCCATAGAGAACAATTACCAGTTTTATGGTTTGATCATCCCCTTAAAAAGGTGTCAGCATATTAAAAAGGACAAAGGGTCCATAGCGTCAAAAACGAGATTTTTTTTTTGGACCGAGTCCTAACTTCAACCAACCAACCAAGTCAGGCCAATGATCTTAAATCACCGGTTTAATTAAAACCTCAGTTGTCCTAAAATGGTGATCAGAAGTATAATCAGCAGACTGACATTCAAGACTGGATTCAAGGATACTGAGAACGGTGTATTATTCACACTTGAAAATTTCTTTCGTATTCACTATCAGTATCATAGAAGAGATCCCAGAAGGCTATCCTCTGGTGGAAGGGTCGTTTGCTGGCGCTCAGTTCTGAGTCTATGTTCAAGTAGCAGTAAACTGAACCTTTGGAGATTGGCTCCTATTTGACTGGTATCTTCGTTTGTATCCGGAGAGTAAGATTTCTACAATAGACAACACTGTCGATTTAAAAGATTATTTGAGGAAGGTAGGTACCTAATAATATCTTTACAAAATTTTAAACATTAGGTAATGAATTGAAACATGAAAATCATGATAATATTATTTGAAATGAATTTGTTCCTATAACTAGTCCAATAAGCAGAGGGCTTAAAGCAATAAGTGAAGCGCTGTTTTCTCTGTACCCTCTCTCAAACTTAGCATAAGTATCATAGAAGAGATCCCAGAAGGCCATCCTCTTGTGGAAGGGGCGCTTGCCGGCGCTCAGTTCTGAGTCTATGTTCAAGTAGTGGTACACTGAGCCCTTGGTGATCGGCTCCCATTTTACTGGCAACAGCGATGATGTCTGCGGAGTTGGGTCTCTGCAACGAACAGACATTTATGAAAGATCTTTAATAGATAATTAAAATAATTTATTTCCGTATTGTTGTTCTAGAGAATAACGGTCGAGGTATTGTCTTCCGTGCTGAGAGGTGGTGGTTTGATTCTTAGACTAGACTCGTGCTGATTTTAGAAACTTATGTACGATCTGTAACAACATTGGTATTTTGGTGAAGTAAAACATCGCAACCTACAAACGTGGTGAACCCTACAAACTGCCATTTCTAGTTATATGTATTTTTCACCGTTACTTTTGATAACCCCTTTCTCTGAATCTAATATTTTTCTTATTGCAGCTTCTATAAATACCTATATTAAAAATTTATGGAGAGAGTGGACATCCCTGCCCCTCTTGTCTTATCTTGACCGTACCCTTTCCTCCCCCACTTCTATTACTGTTTCCTGTTACTTGTAAAGTTGGTAAACTATCCTTCTGTCTCAATCAAGCCCTTCTTCTTTCATAGTTCTCATCATTATTTCCCAATTTACCCTATTTCTCTAGGTCTATGAATACAATATGCGTTTCGAGGCCCAGGTCCCTTGTGCCCTTTTTCTGCCTAATATTGATCCGGTCTCAAATAAAATTCTGGTCTTGGCCTTATTCTATTTTGAACGACATCTTGAGAAGTAATGGATAACCCGGTAACTGCTGATAGAAGACATTGAACCCGTTCAGAAAATTGACTTTCATGTCCAATAAAGTGCCACGGTTTTCGACATATTTGTTATTTTAAATTAGGACTCAATTGTAACTATAATAATATCGAGTAACGACAGAGCAAATAAATCTTATCTTATCTTATCTTAACGATTCCGGGGCACGAAATTCTCTTCACTATCGTAATGTATATAGGTACGTAATACTTTCTACCAAGCACCTTTTAGACAAGATAATAATTAAAAGCGAGCTAATCTCGAAAACATCCGTCAATAAGGCCAAATAAAAAAAAAATTTACCTATTCGAAAAAACTTAACTGACTTACCCATACTTAGCGAAGTTAGCCCACATCGCAGTTACTCTATCTAAAATAAGTTGATCTTCAGGTGTTGGCACTTCTGGAATAAATTTCATATCAAAAAGATAACCGATTTCATCAGCATGGGCAGCGCCTTCTGCAGTAATATTATCTTTTCTTTGGACAAAGTTTCTCTCGCCACTATACGAGAACATGTAGTAAAATATTTTCTCTGCTCCATTATCCAGATACCTCTTTATACTTCTGTCAGCACCATACACAAATGATGTATCTGATAAGAAATCAATAATCTCCCAAATGACTTCTTGACTCATAGGTTCATCACCAATGTAAAATCGTCTCGTAAGATACTCCAATTTAACAAGATCATCGTTTTCAAAATCGAATCTTCTCGCCAGACTATCATGAAAAAAGTTCCCTGATTCAATTATTTCTGGAGGCAAATTGACAAAAACCATAAGTTCTCTGTTGTTTATTCCTGATAAAATTGAGATTCCTTCTGCTTTTGGCACCGGTAAATTTATTGGAAAATCTGTTATAAAGCTTTCTACTTCAGGAAAAGATTTTTCTGCACAAACACCATACCCCATACCAGCTAGAAATCCAGCTTCTATCAATGATGCCGGGTCGGTAGCTGCTATAAATGAAATAGCTTCACCAAGATCACTCGTTGTAAATCCAAGCTGTTCAGCTAACTTAAATGGCGCTAAAGAATCACTTTCACTAACAAGCGATGGATTTAATGATGAACCACTTTGCAGTATCATCCTTTTGAAAATTTTTTCTCCGTGCGATAACAAATGAAGATCTATCGACGTGGCACCGGCACTATTACCAAATACTGTTATTTCATCAGCATTACCTCCAAATGACTCGATGTTTTCACTGATCCATTTAAAGGCTAGAATTTGATCTTTGAGACCTTGGTTCCCTGGTATTTCAGGGGTGTCGAGACACATGAAACCGTAAGGACCGAGTCTGTAGTTCAATGTCACTAAAATCACATCATGTCTTACTAAATATTTTGCACCGTAAAGAAACCTTCCTGCAAATCCTATTTGGAAACCACCTCCGAAAATGTATACCATTACTGGCAGTTTACTTGTCGTATTGGTTGATGTCGGCACGTACACGTTTAAGTGTAAGCAGTCCAGACTACCCACTATTGTTTGGTTAAACTCTTCGATTTGGGGACATATCGCAGAGTCGTCGATGGCATCGAATACTTCATCAAACACTGGTTGAGGCAGGGGTTTCTAGAAATTTAAAAAAAATATTTTAATACTAGATAATAAAATCCACAACATACATTTATAATTACAACAGATGTACTTACACCAAATGGATTTTTTCATCAACTATTGCGTAAGGGATCCCCATAAACTGGTCGAAGTCTCCATCGGGTGCTCTTATACCTCGAATCGATCCTACTTTGGTATGAACAATAGGTTCATCGCCAATAGTATTTTCGATAAAACCGAATAATAGTATTATCAAAAACACCAATTTTTTTTTAATGTTGAGCATGATTGCTTTAAATTTCATGCAATACTAGTTGCTGTATATTTTAATTTTTAAACACAGATAAATTTTATCAAAACCAACATTATCATTGAATAATAATTTTCTATCAACTTTGATAACAATGATTATAAAATAATCAACATACTTATGTCCAGTAATCTAACTAGTATCTTATGTCTAGTAATTTCGTTCTCTGGGTAGTGGGCTCAGTGGTGAAATTGGATAACGCAGGAAGAGGAAGAGTGCGGGTTCAAGCCCCGCCCGAGACTTAATGTTTCAATCTTAGTTTCTCTCAAAGTACCTAAAATTGTCCAGAGCACAGTCCAGAGGGGATTTGCTCAAATTTTTTATATCATTCTTCGTTTCCAAAATATCAAGCGCCAAATTTAAATTCGGAAAACAATTATTTTTTTTACTATTTGCAATCGACATACAGGTACATACCTAAACTATTCTTTATTATACTTATGTACAAGCCAATAAAAGTCAGGTTAAGGGTATATTTTCGTTTGTGACGTCATCACTTGCTGTCAATTTTCAATAAAAAATGTTGATAATGTTTTGTAAGTTTTCCGTGACCTTTTGTTTGAGCTCCCACCATCGATAAGAAAAGTGTTAAGTATTTTTTGTGAAGAATACCTAGTTAGTAGGTAGGTTTTTTTTTCACACAATAAGAAATTCATTACTTAACTAAAACATTTTAAATTAACCAAAGTGGGAAGTTTCGGTTAATTTAAAGTGTAACCTACATACATACCACTTTTTTCAAACTAAATACGATCATCACTGTGGGCAAAAAAATTGTGTATAGAGATACAAAAATTATGATTTCACAATATGTAGAGTAACGGAATATGCCTACATAACTAATTAAATTTATTAAACACTTATTTTTTTAAATATTTTTATAGTTTCAAAATTACACATGTGATATTTTTTACTAACCGACAAGGAGGAGATTCTATGATATATATACCGCCGGTATTCTAATTTTGAACATACTGAAAAAAAAAATCACCGACATTTTCGTCAATTCGGTATGTCAAGTTTTTTTTTGGGAGGACAAAATGGAAAACCATTTCGAGATAATTGAAATTCTCTTTCTTACTCCATGTTGGAAACAGAAACGTGAAATGTCAAATTCTGACACATTGAACATATTTTTTCTGAATGAACAGTTATTTTAAGTTGATATTTAGTTTAATCCTTTCATTTTAAATATTCTGACATATAAAATATTGTTATTTCTAAGTAAGAAAGAGAAGGCAGGTAATTTTTATTTTTTAAATTAAATTTTTAAACAACAAAATTAACAACGTGGAGTTCGAATAATTTTTTCGAGCCCACTTTTGCCATTTACAGATAAACTTCATGAATTGAAAAAAAAATGTTTCTTATAATGATATCTTCTATCCGTAAAAAATATAAAATAAAGAAAAAAAAATGCTTGACATACCGAATAATTGTGTGAATAATATAGTAGATTACACACCGAGGGCAGGAAAGTAAGAAAGGTCTCAGATGTCATTTGATTGCTGACCGAGGTGAAGCCGAGGTCAACAAACATGTGATCTGAGGCTTTCTTATTTACTGCCCGAGGTTAGTTTACTATTTTTCTCCTCGACGGAGGTGGAAAGCGGCAACTTCGTTTAGCGCAGGAGTGCGATTTTTGAATCTCATTCGGTGAGCTCAGCAGTTGAAAATGTCAATATTACTATGGAGATTTGCATCTTCCTACTGCTGATGCGACTTTCAAAAATCATACTTCAGCAGTGCTATTTTTGAAAGTCAAATCAGCAGTAGGAAGATGCATATCTCCATAGTAATCTCCATAGTAATTTAGACATTTTCAACTGCTGAGCTCAGCGAATGAGATTCAAAAATCGCACTCCTGGGCCCTATTCAATAAACGCGACAATTACAGGTGAAAGGCGACAGGCGAAAATTCGACAATTATTTACAGTTTAATAAAAATGTACATTGGCAAAATTGTCAAGTGCATTGAGTTCTGCTTACGTAGGTCGTGGGTTCGATTCCCACGGGGGACACCTAGTGACATGTCACTTTGTGCATTTTTCCCCAGTTTGTTAGGATATTACAGGCTGAATCACATGATTCCATGCTTCGGATGGCACGTTAGGCCGTTGATCCCGGCTACTATCTTTGGTTAGGTACATAAAAACCACGTCAGAGGCCCGTAAGGCGGTCTGAAAAAAACTCTGATACCAGGGCTTGCTGCCCACACGATAAGAAGAAGTGTTTAATAAAACAAATACTTATGTCAAGTTTTTCAGGACAAATTTTCATTATGTCTATTCTATTTTTATTAAATGGCGTTTCCTTGTTAGATTTCGCCAGTATCAAGTGTTGAAGATATATTTATTAGATATTGTACGGTAATAGGATATGGCGATCTCAAAACCCCGTTTTTAAACAAAAACACACACTTGAAACCACCATAAAACGGCGGAGCCACTTGGGCAATCAAATCGCAAGCCGACGACACGTCTACTTGTTACCTCCTTAGCCACGCGACTCCTCTGTCACATGTCACCTGTCAGGAGAAAAATTATTGAACTGGGCAGGGCTGCGTTCAGAACCTTTGGGTGCGGTCGTTCTTCTCGCTCGCTCTTATGGGTAATACGCTTTTCACCGAGCCTCTGAACGGCGTTAGGGCGAAAAGTTGCACTCGGAGTGCACTCTGGGCGTAGGTTCTGAACGCACCCCTGCGTTCAGAACCTTTGGGTGCGGTTGTTTGGATGTTTTTCAACCGAAGGTACTGAACGAACAGTTGTTTTTTAACTCGCAATAAGGTACGGAACGATCCCGGTTGTTTTATAACCTCAAATTTTGACATTGACAGTAATATGGACTTCTAGGGCTTCTATCGTTTCCAAATACAATAAAAACTCATCTTCCATGCTAGCAAATTAAAAAGTGAATAAAAACACTTTGAAAAAACCTAACTTTTAATCAAAACGAACGAAAAGTCAAGTAACCACAGATAATCAAACGTCAGAGTGTTTTTTAACCATCTAATTTGATGGTTAAAAGTTGCAACCCGCCAGAGGTTTGGAACGGTTGAGTTGTGACAACCGAGTTGCAAGTGCGTTTTTTCACCGAGGCTCTGAACGACGTTAGTGCGAAAAGTTGCGCTCGGAGTGCACTCTGGGCGTAGGTTCTGAACGCACCCCAGAAATATGTCAAATTGTCGCTACAATCCGACAAATTTCTTTTCTCAAACATGCTTGGAAATTTGAGCATTATGTTGACAACCTTCTTTGAAATAAATCGAAATTGCTGTACTATGCGAGCAGTGGCCGGCAATAGTTGTATGAAAATCTATATCTGTCGTAGTTTAGCGGCCAAATAAATTACATAGTAAACTTATAATGTCGCGTAATTTAAAAATGGAACGATCTTTTACTCCGAAACATGGCAACCAAGGAGGTAACTTATCAAAGGTTTGGTTTAAATTTTGAACTGGCTTGCAAATAAAAAGCTTTATAATGAAAAAAAAAAAAACGAATGGACACTTTAACCACAGATAAGTTATCAGTTACTAGCTTTATCGCAGGAAAAATTATTGTTGTTCGTCATTGATTTTGAAAAGTTGATTAATTTTCATTTCCGCGCATTCATAATTCATAATATTTATTGCATAATCATAATAATAACATAATATCATTGTTTGAGAAAAGCACTATACAAGCCTTGGCCACAACTAGGCATTGATGGACTTACGTATGTGTGCCTTGGCTTCGCCTCGGCCCACATTTACACGTTCGTCCATCGATGCGTCTTTTGCTGGCCACTGCAGTAATGTACTATAATTTTCCACCATGACATTTTGACGAAATTATCAGATTTTCCACCTGTAATTGTCACGCTTATTGTCACGTTTATTAAACCGGGCCCTGTAAACTCCTCGGTAAATTTGAAAAGTACATAAAATAACTGGCCGATAAGAAAAACAAAATTATAATGTCAGAATTTGACATTTTATGTTGCCGTTTCTGTTTCCAGCATCGAAGTAGAAAAAGAAGGAAGGTGTCTTTTTTAGATTAGCAAAGTTTTTTCTACATGAGTTCGAATGATTTTCTTGTGACCACTTTTGCATTTAGAGATTACCGTTCAAATTCATTTAAAAATGTATTTGTATTGTTAAACTAGCTAGCTTTTACGGTTCGCTTTCATTGCAACAAACTATCTTTCATAAAAAATACTTATTTTATAACTATCTCCCATAATCTGTATATTCTTCTGTCTAGCCCCACACCAAGAAATGGTGGTTGGGCAAAAAATCTCGAGAGAAATATGTCTCAAGACAATAATTATATTACTACTATTGTATTGTATGGTATAGTCAAAGTGAATTTACGCTATGGTATGGTGCTAAGGGACCCTCCGTACGTGAGTCCGACTCACATTTGGCCGGTTTTCTTTAAATATAGTAGTTAACTTAACAAAATTTTAAAAATATTGCTTTTATGACTAGTGGAGAAAAATTAGCCGTGGAATTTAAATATTCCCATTGTTTTGGCAGACGTGCCTAAACCACTGAACCGATTTTGATGGTTGAGATGTCATTCGACTGCAATTTAAGTCTGTGATTGAGTCATAATTGCAAACATGACGTGGATGTACATTGAAGATATTTATAAAAATGTTAATTGGCGGTGTTTGGAATAGGTACCTACGTAATGGAATACATTGAGACCATTTTTAGAATTTTTGTCTGTTTGTTTGTGCACACGTTATTTTAAAACTACTGAACAGATTTGGATTTCACGAAAGCATAGGGCTTAGTTTGGATTGGCATCAAACTAGTACCTACCTAAGTAATAAAATCCTTTCTGTTCAATTATTCATTGAAATTGGTAGGAAGCAAGTTTTTAGTTGTTTTGATATTATTTGCAGTGATTTAATTTCAGAAGTAAATAAAAATTGCATGATTTTCTTATCAAGAATTTTATACTACGTAGGGTAATTTAATCTTCTTGCTTAGAATTTATTTGAAACTGTTCGCGACTGTATTGGTAATTGTATATTGAAAAGCCGACCAAAGAGAATGGTCATAGATTTGGTATACGCTACTTAGACGACACTGACATAATTGAAGTCATTTCAATTTGATTGAACAATATGACAAAAATTATCCTAGAATTCGTTAATTTTTTTTGGAATACAACATAATTTTAGCTTTAGAAAAATACAAATAATGAATTATTCCATTCAATTACCTTTGTGTTTCAGTCATCCACAGACGGATCGAGAAAAAAATTGTCGCAAATTATTTTTAAAACATTTGACGCGGACGTGCTCCAGTAACGGCATTTCGCCGTACAATGAAAAAAATCAGAAACAAGGATAGTTTTGCAGTTGTCACAGGATGTCAAAAGCTTGAATTTGTTCGCCATTTTGTATGGTAATCACAATATTTGATTTTAAATAATATGTTTTCAAAAATATTAGTGTTTCAGACTGGTATTTCAAAAAATCGATTCATTATGTTTTTTAAATTTATATAAACTTTCTTTTTACGTAAACTGTAAATTCAACCGTGTAACGTAACCCTTCTAAAAATGTTCCTAAAGTAACCCCATTTTTAGCAATATTTCGACGAACAGTGTCCGGATTTTATGCGATTACTAAAATAAATTATATGAAACATACAAAAAAACGATTCATTACATTTTTAAGTAAAGGCAGTTCTTTCATAATAAATATAAAACACTGGATATGCAATAGCATATCACTGAAAACAATGTTCCTAAAAGTAGGGGTTTTAGAAAATATACCCTTAAAGCAACCTCTCCCTCGCCACTACGAGGTACCCTATAAATCATTGTCAGATGGGCCCCAGTTGCAGTGGAATTGTCTACCAACCCTTTTTTCCCTTAACTTAATTAATTTGAGCGAAACAAAGGTGGACCTAACTTGGCAGTAAGGATCTTGTCTCCCAAGACATTTGTCTTATTTCGTTGCTTTTTACGGTTGGCAATAGTACAATGTGAAACCAATGTCACTACCTACCACAAAACTAAATTCGTACTTACATTCTGCCCCTCCGCCCCCCAAATCTTGTTATTGTTAAGTTGTAAACAAACAAATTTCTTTCAAAAATATGCACTTAGCTACATAACAAAGTACCTAACATAATTTAACTAAAATAAGTAGCGCAAAATTCAATATTCCCAAAACAATACCGTAACACCTGCTAGGCTGATTTCCATTCTCCCCTCAGGTTCGGTTTCTGTATAAATTTTCAATTTAGATACCTCACCATGTGGATCCCTATTTGACATAAACACTGGCTCGTAATATTCTGAATATATTCGTAATATTCTTATTTTTAGAATATCTACAAGTTAACAAGTTTATAGTCTAACTATAAATAACTAACTTACTAACTTCTGGATAAGTTCTTGTTAGCTTATCCGACAGATAGTTTGACATATTTTGTATAAAATGATGTCAAAATATCTGTCGGATAAGCTAACAAGTCTACTAACAACTTTTTGCGGGAGGTGTGGTAGCATGAAATCCGCAACTTTAGACTTTATTCCATTACTATAGAATCATCTAATTTGAATGTTAAAAATCATGAAAAACAGTGTCGTATGAACCCCAAAGCCCCAAACGTGATAAGTTCGAAGTTATAGGTCTCATTTAGTGATGGATAAAATTGTATGTGAATGCATAAGATTTCTTGATCTTGCACGTTGGCTATGCTACCGCGAGGCGGGTCCGTATATAAATTGTCTAAGTTTAAACTATAGAAGTAAAAGCTAATTTAAATCTGCAGGCGATGTTTGTTATGACAAGAAACGTGTTGTTCCGGAGAAAACTATTTGGTTATACAGGCTTTAACAAAACCCGGTTAGAGCCTTTGCTTCTGGCCATCAAACTGAACAATTTTCACATAAGATTTCTTGATCTTGCACGTTGGCAGAGGGGAAATGCTAATAAAACTCGTATAGTTAATTTAACTATAGAAGTAAAATCTGAAGTCGATATTTGTTATTATGAAATGATTATGAAAAGTGATGTTCCTGAGAAAACTATTTGGTTATACAAGGTGTTACAAAACTACAAATAAACATTTAAGGGGGTGGTTTAGACCATCAAACTGAACAACTTTCACTATGGGACCAATATCGAAATCGCGAAAAAAAAAATGTATGTTATATACTCTACAAATCGACTCGATCTAAAATACGAGTAGCCTATTTGTATAGGATATCAGTTTTTTTTTTCGCGATTTCGATGTTGGTCCCATAGAGAAAGTTGTTCAGTTTGACGGTCTTAACAACCCCCTTAAGAGTTTTAAAAATTTATTCTTACTTATGTAACACCCTGTATAATAATATCATTTATTTCAGACCAATAGATCCATAATGGCGTTAGTAAGGGCTTAAGACTATGTTACCATTACAATAAAAACAATAAGTACAGATAGAGGTTACATTTAAATTTTAACAGCCCCAATAGCCAGACCCACCCAGTGTCTTTGAATAGGACAATCATAATGACCGGCTATTGTTTTCAGGATGCTGTTGTTGCTGTTCCGCAGTCGATGTAAAAGAGACGCGACTTTTTTGCGCCTAATGGCATGGAAACCATCTGTGCGCGCCTCGGCAAACATGCCGGACGCGCTACAGTAGCGTGGCAGCCCTAACAGCATCCTGAAAGCGTTGTTATATTGTACGCGCAGGACATTGATGGCCCGTTGCGTATACCATACCCACAGGCCGCTCGAGTAGAATGATTGACAGTAAGCCTTGAAAAGCGTTACTTTAACTTCCTTTGTACATCGAGCAAACCTGCGAGCTAGCATATTGCTCCTGACCGCCAATGCCCTACGCTCTCTTTCTATATCACAATCATCATCCAGGTCATACGTAACAACATGTCCCAAATACTTAAATTGGTCTACAGTTTTAAGCGCCTCTCCATTGAGCATCATAGTATAGGGTGTAAAAAATCCCTTTGCTTCAGACCATCAAACTGAAGAACTTTCACTATAGAGCCAACTTCAAAATCGCGAAATAATAATCAGCTGTCCCATACATTTGAGTCAAGTTGGTATATGCAGTGTTATTCTTTTCAGATTTCGATATTGACTCCGTACTCCGTACTATTGAAAGATTTTCAGTTTGATGGTCTGAAGCATAAAGGCTCCAACAGGGTTTTTTTACACCCTGTATATCTGAGAGGCAGTAGTTGTACAACTTAGTTCTACACTCATTAGGTTGGTAGGTAATTACCAAAACGCTAATACGCGTTTTCACAAGACGTTCCGTGTTCCAACGTTCCAAGTAAGTACCTACTACCTACCCAAGTCCCGACGTTATCGACGTGACAAAGTCACGGTGATTTATCACTGTGATTTTTGTGTGACCGGAACAACAGTCACAGTGATTGCGAAATAACGTCTTTGCCGATGTCTATACCTCTCTACCCCGCATTGTATGTAAAATACCTCGATCTGATAGGCCCTTTCCCACCAGCATAGGTAGCATGCCGCCGTGATACAGCTCTATCACAACTTCGCTCTCTTTCTATTTGCGCGCGAACGAACGAGATAAAAGACGTGATACAGCCGTATCATGTGTGGCATGCTACCTATGCTGAGCTGCGGTCTGCGAGGCTAAGAATTTGAAGCAATTCTATTGGTGCTGGCCGTGCTGGTGTCCTTGCGCAGCATTGGTGCACAAGCACCCTCATTTTGGAATACAAAATCCACGCTGTAACTACTGTTTGTATTATACTCCTGCGCGTCAACAGCCTCTTAGATATCGATTTCATATTTTGCTCCATTTACCGTTCAGTGGCGACCTCACAATATTCAAGATTTTTCAATAAATAAAGCGTAAATTAAAAAAGTGCTACTCCAACATACTACAAAAGCCTTAGTGCTGTTTTTTTTATATGTAAAGCCTGACCAGAAAAATAAAAAACCTCGCCATGTTGCGGAAAATCATTAGAACTAAGTTTTGTTAAAGGTTATAGCCGATTGCAGCGCCCCCAAACCAGGTTTTTTATATTTCCGGTCAGGCTTTAGAATAGGTACTTATTTTTATAGGTTCTAAACATTCCACTTAATAAAATATAAATACTTTAAAAAGTTGTCTTTCTTGAATGTAAAAACCTATAAAAGTAGGATTGTATTAAAATAGCTTTAAGTTTTATTATATTAGGTACTATATTGGAGTAACACTTTTTTAATGTAAGTTTTCTTTAATGACAAATCTTTAATTTTGTGTTCAGGGTGCCGCTGAACTGTAAAAGGACTCTTAACAAACGGATTCATTATTGTCTGGAATGTTCGCATGCTATTCTGTTATAATTTCACCCCTACATAAAACCACTGTTGATATTTCGTGAAAAGTTTCCTCTTTGCGGCGGTCAACCACTAAAACTTCGGTTCAAACTCTAGTTTAGTATGATTTCACCGTTATGCGGCTTTTGTTTCAGTTATCATTATTTGGAATTTAGACCTGGCAGAATATTCGTTGGTTTGCATTGTCGAAATTAAAATTTGTGTTGCTTCGGAATGTTTTCATTTTTAGAATATCTTTACAAAAAAAATAACTGCCTCCGTGGTCTAATGGTTTGAGCATTGGGCTCTTGACACGGAGGTCGTGGGTTCTATTCCCACGGGGGGCACCTAGTGAAATGTCACTTTGTGCGTTTTTCCCCAGTTGGTTAGGACATTGCAGGCTGAGTCACCTGATTGTCTGAAAAGAAAGATGATTCCGTGCTTCGGATGGCACGTTAAGCAGTTGGTCCCGGCTACTATCACTGGTGGTAGTAGTCGTTACATAAAAACCACGTCAGAGGCCGGGTTTGAATAAACTCTGATACCAGGGCTTTGCAGCCCACTCTATAAGAAGAAGAAGAAGAAGAAAAATAAAATCAACCGTATTGTATATTTTATCAGTCTTGTGCAATACATAGTTACTATCGAAATAAAAAAAACGGAAACTCTCTTGATTCTCATATCAGAAGGTGTCTTGAAGTTCCTTATCTCAAGTGATTCCACTCAATACTATCAACGTTAAGACATTGCATTTTATTCGCAGGAGACAAGAAAAAATTTATATTATTCCATCGAACACTCAGAAGTCATGACGATTTACAAAATTATATTGATACCTCTATTGATATTTCAATGTGTGCAAGGGAATCCAAGAGTGGATCCTCTGGTAGACACAAAACTGGGATTGATTCGAGGATTGAGAGCGAACGATGGAGAATATTCCATGTTCATGGGTATACCTTACGCGAAAGTCGATGAGGCGAATCCGTTCGGGGTAAGTTTCCATCTACAGTTCATCTTTTTCTTCCGTTTCTTGTAGTGCCCTCTCCTATCGGAGGTTGGCTATCATTGGGGCTATTCGTACCCTGGAAACTGCAGCCCTGAATTATTCAAGGTTGTACTCTCCAGGGTCCGAATAGCCCTAATTATGACGTCGAATTCATATCGAACTATTCACACAGGTTCTTAAGCCAGGAGGAGCCCTTCTACCAGACATTCGTCTTCCCAAAATTTTCTACTGCAGAATTATGATATGACTGATATAATGAAATGAAAAATCTGCCAAGTGCGAGTCGGGCTACTCGCGCATCGAGGGTTCCGTACCACACCAACACAGAACACAACATATTAACTTGGGAAAAAACTTTTTTTCTCCGGGACCTTAAGCGTGAGACCGACTCACACTTAGGCTGTTTTTAGTATTTGTTGTTATACTGTAGAGTTTGCTCTATAATCACACCAATGAATTACCGTTTTTACATTAGAGCGAGAAGAAAAAACGTCGATAAAAACTAGTTTCTCGTTGAGAACCCCCTTAATTTTTTACTTTTTGATATTTTTATTATTTGTTAACAAATCCACTGTAATAACTAGCTATTCCGCTTCAAAAGTTACAGCCCTAAATAGGTAGGACGGACGGACGGCCGGACAAACGGACGGACGGACAACGTAGGCTTAGTTATAGGGTCTCGTTTTCACCCTTTGGGTACAGAACCCTAAAAAATTTCTAAAACAATTGTTTCGAACAACATTTATTAATAATGGATCTTTCACCTCACTAACTTTGGAAGCCGATTTCACTTGGTTTATTGAATAGATGGCCTATCTATTCAATAAACTTTTTACTTTATTTTGGTAAGCTGAAAAGTCACTGAAGTTTTTAAAATTAGTGTGAACCTATTGATCGTCCATTTTGTAGCTTTAAGAGAATTTAAGTGGTTTAGTTTGCATGTTAGTAAGTACCTATTGTACTATTAGTTTACTTATGGCTGTCAATTCAGAAGTAGTGTTTAGATTAGAAAACATAAAATTTATTAATTGAACTACTTAATTCTTTCAAATTACTTAACCGTATGAGTGGAGATTTTCGGATACACTTAAGCATATGCTTATGCTTATGCTTAAGTGTATCCGAAAATCTCCACTAATTCTTTCAAATTACCTAACCGTATGAATGGAGATTTTCGGATACACTTCATTAGTTTAATATTTATATTTAAGAACATACATTATTTAATTGCCCCAACATTAGGTAACAACTGTGGTAAACATGTACTAAAAACAATGGATTTAACTTTTCAGCCTTCAACGCCATACCCAAAATTTGATGATGTATTTGAAGCATATGACGACTCAGCAATATGCCCTCAGATTGAAGAATTTAATAATACCATAGTAGGAACTCTTGATTGCCTGCACCTGAACGTTTATGTTCCCAACTCCGCCAGTTCCAAGAACCGTCTTCCTGTACTAGTCTGGATCTATGGAGGTGGATTCTCTATAGGCTTTGCTGGAAGATATCTGTACGGTCCCAAATATCTAGTCAGACATGATGTTATATTAGTGACACTAAACTATCGACTTGGGCCTTATGGTTTCATGTGCCTCGATACCCCTGAAGTACCAGGGAATCAAGGTCTCAAAGATCAACAGCTGGCTTTAAGATGGATCAATGATAATATCGAATCATTCGGTGGTGACGTCAACATGATAACGCTATTCGGTGAAAGTGCTGGAAGTATGTCAGTAGATCTACATTTGATGTCTGACGAAAAAAAGTTATTCAATAATGCAATAATGGAAAGCGGTACCATGTTACTTGCACGTATTATCGGTGAACCAGACTCATCCACTCCAATAAAGCTTGCGGATAAACTTGGATTTCCCACAGATGATGTATCCAAAGCTCTATCTTTTATATCAACAGTCGAACCGAAATTAGTTATTGCAGCAGCATCTACGATAGAAAAATTCTTACCATGTGTCGAAAAACAATTTGATGGAGTAGATAGTTTCATATCAGACTTTCCTGTAAATAGAAACGTACCTAAAGCCAGAGGTATGCCCATTTTAATAGGATACAATGATAACGAATTTATCTCCACATACGGTCACGCAAATCCTGAATATTTCGAAGGGCTTAATCACATATTTGAGACTACCATAAAAGATGACTTTAAATTTAATGATGACGAACTAGCCGAAATGGAAAAGGTAGTTCGACATTTCTATATTGGTGATGAAATAGTTAGCGAAAACGTCAAGTTCCAAATTGCTGATTTTGAATCTGATTTTGCATACAATCATCCAACTGAGAGAAGTATAGCTAAGTTTTTAGAGAACGGAGCCGATAAAGTATTCCACTATGTATTTTCTTATAATGGTGGAAGAAACTTTGTTAAAAGAAAAAACAACATCACTGTTGGAGGAGCTGCTCATGCTGATGAGATTGGTTATTTATTTGATATAGCATCGTGGACTGAAGAACCAGCACCTGAAGATCAACTTGCTCTTGACCGGGTCACAAAAATGTGGACCAACTTTGTCAAATATGGGTACGTGACGGATTTTCTTTTTTCTAAGTACTACATTAATGTTGGCTGTCTCCCGTTTGCAACAAAGGAATAACGGGAATGACTTGTTTTTTCTACTCCTTGTTCATTTTCTTTGATAACATTATTTGCGAGGTGCACGACAGTATCGAGTTATCTCCAGGCTCGCCGAATTTAACGCCCCTTGTATTACTGAAACTACAGTTGGTGGTACCAAGCTAGCCAATTTTTTAAATGTCATTTAGGAAACCCGTGGCGGTCTAGTTGCTAGTGTAAACGCGACACACGTGCAGAGGGCGCAAGTTCGAACACAGCTTGGAACAGTCTCGCCCCAATGAGTTTTTAGAAACCTAAAAACCTGCGAACGCTGAAAATACATTTTGATACGTAGGTATGCAAAACCTACCAATCCGGATCGGACACGTGTTATGGTATGGATGAATACCAACCTTACCATGGGGGGAGGCTTGTAATCCAAAAGTGGGGTCGAATCTTTATCATGGTGTTACTTTACTTAAAAACGAAAACGGTAGGTATTATATTTTTGTTCAAACAGTCTGCAATAGGATTATGATGTCAATGAGAAACTTACTATGAATACCTACTTACTATTTCTGATGCCTACAACTTTAATGTTCCTAAAAACATGTAAATGTAGGTAATAGGTAACAGAGTGTAAAAAAATATCTCCCGATCGTGAAAGCAGTTAAAGTACGTACCCCTCAGTATGAACAACTTTTAATAGGACCAACTAAGTATGAAATCTCCAAAAATCAGCTGTTCCATTCATTTTGCGCGGTAGGTAGCTATTTAGTACGAAATAGCTGATTTATTTTGAGTTATCATAAATTGGTCCCATAGTAAAAGTTGTTCTTATTGATGGATACTTTCATCCCTTGGGGTTTTTGGGAGATGTCTTTTTACACCATGTATACGAATAAAATTTTCATCTGAATGTGTCCTTTCTAACTTCTTCTTTTTAATTTTTTTTAGTAACCCAACCCCGGAGACATCGGAGCTGTTGCCCGTCAAATGGGAGCCGATCACCAAAGACTCTGTGTACCACTACTTGAACATAGACTCAGAACTAAATCTTGAGGCGCGGCCATTCTGCGACAGAATGGCTTTCTGGGATCTGTTCTACAAGTTGAACGGGAAGTTACAGAAAGGTTTCAGAGAATGATTTAAAATATTTTCTCATTTGATTTGTAAATAAATAGTTACATCAATTAATTCAAATCAATCTTTATTTTACACCAAAAACATTAAAGGTATACAAAGACAGGAAATACAGAAAGTATAAAAAGATATAGCGGTGTAAGTCAGGTGATAGATAACCTTGCATCGATCTTAGGTTTACTCGCATTGCATTATTATGCGCCGATTGTTGTTTTATTCATTTAAAAGACACCAGGGTTAAGGGGATATAATTCTAAAGGCGCTCCATACAAACGTACTATGGTGAAAACGAAAATCTGACTCCATACAAGCATAGAGATTTGTTTCTAGATTGTTTCTGCAAAATTTCATTGACTTTAATTGGTTAGTATTGAAAATATCACCATAGTACGTTTGTATTCAGCGCGCATTTTCGCTCTCGGAATAAACTTCTTTTAAAGCTTTGTCAGTGATAAGACCGCCATTTGTAATATTTTTGTTTGCTTCATAAATTGTTATCTAGTATGTTTTCGGTGTGGAACAAGACACGAAAACTCTTCAAGTAGCTACCCTTCCCATCATAATATACACTATCTTTGTCTCAAATTAAGTATATCTTTCTTTATTATCAATTATCTATCTCTCTGAAATAATATTATTGAGTAACACAATAGTTATACGCTTAGATTTATGATTATATAATATCTGAGGTTCTTGGTTCCAAGAAGCTTGGAAATAGTAGAAATTTTTATTTAACTTTATTACTTTAACAGAAACAATATAAACGTTAGGCAAATGAATGAACATAATTAATATCTTAGAACTAAAATATAACTATAAGACTATACAATAGTAGAAATGTCAACATCTAAAGTACCCTTATTGTTGTGCTCAGGTATCGTTTTATTAATATTTCAACATGTGCAAGGAAATCCAAGTTATCACTCCATCCATTTGTGGCCCTGGGTCAGCTCTTGTGGAGCCTATCAACGAAATTTTACGTATAAAATCGAAATACTTAATCAACAGCCATATAAATTTTTAGATAAAATTATGTTGTTTTGTATAATATCAATCTTTTTGTAAAGGCTGTTCCTCACCACTTGTGATTCTTTTCAGATTAAGCGTTGAATAGCTACTTACTTGAATGTGTTTGGGCGCTATATAGATATAGCTAGATAAAATAACTATACAAAAATAGTTATTTGTTATGCTAGGCTGCAAAGTTGTTTTTTGGCGCGAGTACTTGTATTGAAACCTGAGCTTATAGCGAAGGTCTGCGACTCGTGCTGCAATCCCGCCTCGTCTGTAATGACCAACTTTGCTCACTTGTATCATAATGTACTATTCTCTTACCTGGGTGCTATACAACACTATCCAATGCAGGCATACTACTATACTGGTACGACTTCGTACTCCATATAAATACATCACAGCGTTTGTAATCCCGATAATTGAGCAGTTTAGAGCAGGTTAGGTTAGTTGTGGGTTTGAATTGCAACCAATACCTAATAGATAGCTGCCTTATTAAAACAAATGATCCGGTAATTAAATAAAATCTGTTCTTTTACTTAATGCAGTATTAGGAATATGAACATACCTTTATGGAATTAAATAGAGAAGATAACAATCTCTACCTCGTGTTAAAAAATTTTCATCGTCCATTATTTCATTTGGAATTTAGATTTTACGAAGACAACAACTGAAAAGACACAGTAATGATAGCTCTGATTATCACCGTATTGTTTCAAATAATACGCCCAAGTCAAACGAATCCTATAGTTGAAACAAATGTGGGTTCCATCCGCGGTCTACAATCAAGTGATGGGGACTATAACATGTTTATGGGAATACCTTATGCAGATGTGGATGAAACCAATCCATTTGGTGTAAGTATAAAACATGCGTTTAATATAATTGCAAAACTAAGTGTTTTCAACGGGTTCGCTTGACTATACTCTGAAATCGAATCCGAGATCAAAAATTTCAAAATAAAAACCTTTTTTTGTTTGAAATTTTTGTTCTTGGATTCGATTTCAGGAGTGCGATTTTTGAATCTCATTCGGTGAGCTCAACAGGTTGTAAATATCAAAATTACTATGGAGATATGCATCTTTCTACTGCTGATTTAACTCTCAAAAATCATGCTTCAGGAGTGCGATTTTTGAAAGTCAAATCAGCAATAGACGGCTTTTGTATGAAATTTAAAAACCGTTCAAACTCACGGATGACATTCAAAAATCGCACCCCAGAGTATAGTCACGCTCTCTTTTTTTAAGTGTCGAGTAGGTACATGAGCATCATAATATTTTAATGCATTGCAACCATTAAGTAAATTATTTAAAAATAGCACACCAAGAGTAGGTATGCTGTTTGATATCGATGCTTTTTGAACATCGATACCAGTAAAAGGCGTAGGTAAGTATACATAGGTAAACATCAATAACCAAGCATATCATAGTTATGGGAGCTTATTTGTATATTTCTTAGAGAGATGAGTTTTAAAAACCAATCAGTCCAAATTTTAGCCATCAAGACCACATCCGAAATTCGAAGGAATATTTGAAGCTTACGATGACAGCTCGAGATGCCCTCAAAGAGAAGAATTTAACCATACTGTAACCGGGACCTTGGACTGCCTCCATCTGAATGTTTACGTGCCTACTACTGCTAATTCCACAAATAAACTTCCTGTAATGGTGTGGATTTTCGGAGGAAGTTTCACTATAGGATTTCCGGGAAGATTCCTTTTCGGAGCAAAATATCTAGTCAGACATGATGTTATATTAGTGACACTGAACTATCGGCTCGGACCTTATGGTTTTATGTGTCTCGATACTCCTGAAGTACCTGGGAATCAAGGACTCAAAGATCAGTTGCTAGCTCTAAGATGGATAAAAACAAATATCGATTCATTTGGAGGCAATCCAGAAAAAATTACGTTATTTGGTAACAGCGCAGGAGGGCGATCAACTGAATTTCATTTGATATATAATAAAGAAAACGAGAATCTCTTCAGAAGTATTATAGTTCAAAGTGGCTCAGCATTTACGTCACAATCTACTTTAGATTCAAATGCAACTATTCCCATACTGATTGCCAAACGCCTTGGGTATTCCACCAATGACTTAAATGCAGCTCTTTCTTTTCTTTCTAAGGCAGATACAAATTTAGTCATCGAAGAATCACTGGATTTTAATTTTAGACCATGCGTTGAAAAACAGTTTCCAAACGTAGATAGTTTTATAACTGATCATCCGATCAACATGAAGCTACCAAACGCTAATGGAGTTTCAGTAATGACAGGATATAACAGTTATGAGTTTCTTTTTTTAACTCTACTAAATTCTTCGCAAATGAGAACTTCAGATCCATTTACCCTTCAATTAAGGAACAGTTTTCAATTTGATCCAGATAAGTTAAGAGAAATCGAATATCTCGTGCGACGTTTTTATATAGGAGACGAAGATATAGATGTCCCAGCCGTATGGGGCATAATTAATTTTCGTTCAGACATTATGTACAATTACGCTGCTGAAAGAAGTATTGAAAAATATATGGAAAACGGTGCTGAGAAAGTTTTCTATTACTTGTTCTCGTACAGCGGCGGAAGGAATTTTGTTAAAAGAAAAGATAAAATAACTGCGTACGGCGCTGCACATGCCGATGAATTTGGATATCTGTTCGAAATGGAATTTATGCCAGATGTCCCTACGGCTGAAGATCAACTTATTATAGATAGGATGACTATGATGTGGGCTAACTTCGCTAAGCATGGGTATGTAAGTTATAATTAAC
The DNA here is from genome assembly GCA_963693445.1 of Agonopterix heracliana. Classification (NCBI taxonomy): domain Eukaryota; kingdom Metazoa; phylum Arthropoda; class Insecta; order Lepidoptera; family Depressariidae; genus Agonopterix; species Agonopterix heracliana. The sequence goes on along the minus strand of OY856312.1, from coordinate 2,619,535 downwards.
CTAATGAGTAGGTATTATTATAACTGACTTGTCTCCACCTAACCTCACCTTAAACTAGAGTACCTACCTAAACATTTAAGCAGGAAATAATATATAAATTAGATCAGCTCGTTTCACAAATTGTAACAGTCAAGAACAGGAGTGCGATTTTTTAATCTCATTCGCTGAACTCAGCAGTTGAAAATGACAAAATTACTATGGAGATATGCATCTTTCTACTGCGGATTTGACCTTCATAAATCATACTTCAGAAGTGCGATTTTCAATCAAAGTCAAAACAGTAGTAGAAAAATGCGAATCTCCATATTAATTTTGAAATTTTCAACTACTGAGTTCATCGAATGAGTTTCAAAAATCGCACTCCTGATCAATCAAATATGGTAGAGTGGGTACCAATATAATTACAGAATTACCTTAAATCGATGATTCTTATATTAAAATCTGTCTACAAATAAAGTCATTGTGGTTTTTCAGAGACCCAACCCCGCAAACATCTGAGTTGTTGCCAGTCAAATGGGAGCCAATCACCAAGGGCTCAGTGTACCACTACTTGAACATAAACTCCGAACTGAGCGCCGGCAAGCGACCCTACCACCAGAGGATGGCCTTCTGGGATCTGTTTTATGATACTTATGCCAAATATGAGAGAGGTGCATTGTCATCGTCTGCTAGTTCATTCGTTTTTGGTCCACTATTGTGGAGCTACTTATTTGTTATTTTTAAGACAATACTTTAAACATGAGTAATCTTTATGCTTATTGTTTTATTAAAAAGTTTACAGCTAGGTAGTACGTTTGGGCCCACTCTTTAAAGTTAAATTACATTTCCATTTAGTATCATTTAGTCCTTAGATTGAGTTTATTGTTTCCGAGTTCGTACAAACATTTATTTTCAACACTTTTTTCTTACCAGCTTTAGGTTATCGCAATATGCATTGCACCCCACAATAAAATATTATCTTTTGAACTGACAATAAATATAAATCCACTTATCATAATAAACAAGCTATTTTCGATCAATAAATGTAATAATTAGTGTTTAATCCACAACAATGATGTAATATCAACTACTTTGTCATAGAAGACATATTATACATGGTGTAAACATAACTTTAAAGGGTTACTTATGATACTGAAAAACTTTCCCCTAGGAACCTAGGTACCATCCGTGGGAATCGAACCTGCGACCTCCGTGTCAAGAGCCCAATGATCTTAACCATTAGACCACGACGAAGGCAGTTGTAAATATTTAATAATGAAGCCGTGGTGGTCCAGTGGCCAGTAACCTTGCCTGCCGTGCAGGAGGCGATGGTTCGATCCCTGTCCAAGCCGACTCGTACCAATGAGTTTTTCGGAATTTATGTACGATTTGTTACACCACTGTCTTTTCGGTGAAGGAAAACATCGTGAGGAAACCTGCATGCTTCAATTTCGAGGTGTGTATTGTACCCACTGTCCATTATAAGTGGTGACGGGCTCACCCCCCGTCACACTGGACAGAGTTTCGGTACTACTGGTGAAACGTGGATGTTCTGAGGTTTCAGAATATCTCTGACTACCCCCTCGGGGAATATAGTCGTGAGCATATGCTAAATTATGGCTACGTTTTTATGTTATTTATAATATTTTCCCCAGAGTGTATATAGTCAAAGATAATATAAGTATTCAGAATACCAACATTTCACTACCAGTGTCCAAGCTCTGATAAGTTTAACAGATAATTATTTAATAAGTTTTGTAAGTACTTCGTTGCCACCATTAATACAATACATTTTTTTGCAAAAATCTCAAACGTACATCCATACCATTATTATTACGTAATAGATAATATAGCTGTCAACGTTTGGATGTTCATGTTTAGATGTTTGAATGTTTTTCACTCAATCACACATAAACGGGTGAACGGATTTGGATGAAACTTGGCACGCAAACAGAATATGTCCTGGATTAGCACTTATGACACTTTTTTAAGGTTCACGTAGACGGAGACGCGGGCAACAGCTAGTTCGTTATAAAAACAACAAATTGGAAATACAACAAAATGCAAAACTTGCCCTTTTTTTAAAAAAAAAGTGGAGATAACCAATCTGTTATCATAATTATATAATGTATTGTAATCTTTTTATCCACAATCAATATATTTTTACACACTAATGTCGGGTACCTATTTACTATAAGTAGTAATAAAACACTTTATCTTTAGAATTTAATAAGTAAACAAGTAAAATGCCGGCCACGGTAACGTTTTTACTATTATTTCAAATAGTTCAAAAGATCATTGCTATAAATCCAATAGTTGAAACTAACGTTGGCCCGATTCGAGGTCTACAATCAAGTGATGGGGACTACAAAATGTTCATGGGAATACCTTATGCAGATGTGGACGAAACCAATCCTTTTGGTGTAAGTAATTAAAGATAAGATAATTTTTTATAAAATAAGGTACCATGCTCTTATCAAAGAAACAAGCAATAGAATTTACATTTAGATTGTGCAATAAAACTAATCCTTTTTATTCTTATCGTGTGGGCAAGCCCTGGTGTCAGAGTTCTGGTGCATTTTAGGTACTTCGCTCAAAAGGGATTCAAACCACCATACGGCCTCTGACATAGTTTTTGTATAACGACTACTACCACCAGAGATAGTAGCCGGGACCAACGGCTTAACGTGCCATCCGAAGCACGGAATCATCTTTCTTTTCAGACAATCAGGTGATTCAGCCTGCAATGTCCTAACCAACTGGGGAAAAATGCACAAAGTGACACAAAAATCTCTGTTTGCACCCTTTATTACATGAATTAATACCGATAGTAATTATAACAATACTTTCGGGAGAATCGGGAGAGTGAGTCATAATACATTTTAATAACAATAATATTATTTTCATATAATATTTCAGAAATCAACACCACATCCAGGATTCGACGACATATTTGATGCCTATGATGATTCCGCAATATGTCCTCAAAGAGAACAATTCAACAACACTATAACCGGAACCTTGGACTGTCTGCATCTTAATATTTATGTTCCTAATTCAAATAACAATACAAACAAACTACCAGTTATGGTATACATTTACGGCGGAAGTTTCATCAGGGGATTTTCCGGAAGATTCCTTTACGGTGCAAAATATCTAATCAGACATGATGTTATATTAGTGACACTGAACTATCGGGTTGGACCTTATGGCTTTATGTGTCTTGACACTCCTGAAGTGCCTGGTAATCAAGGACTCAAAGATCAGCTGCTAGCTCTGAGATGGATCAACAATAATATTGAATCTTTTGGTGGTGATGTAGATAAAATTACGTTATTTGGTAACAGTGCAGGTGGCCGATCAGCTGAATTACAATTGTTAAATCACAAAGAAAACGAGAATCTCTTCAGAAATATTATAGTTCAAAGTGGTTCAGCATTTTCATCGCCAGCAATAGTTTATTCCAACGCAACCGTTCCAATGCTCATTTGTAAGCAACTTGGTTTCTCACCGAACGAAATGAATGAAGCTCTATCGTATCTATCAACGGTTGATACAAATTCTGTCATTGAGGCAGCACTAACAATTAATTTTGATTTTAGACCGTGTGTAGAAAAACAATTTCCAAATGTAGAAGCTTTCATGCCCGAATACCCAATTAATTTGAAGATACCAAAAGCAAATGGAATTTCAGTTATGACAGGGTTTACTGAAAATGAGTTCCTAAATATTGTAAATCAAAGTTCTTCTGAAATCAAATCATCAGATCCTTTCAAAATTCAGTTACGAAATAGTTTTCATTTCGATGACGATAAATTTAATAAAATTGAATATCTGGTTCAACGTTTTTACATAGGAGATGAAGAAATAGATAGCCCAGCGGTATGGGGTATTGCAGACTTTCGGTCAGACATTATGTATAATTATCCTGCTGATAGAAGTATTGCAAAATACATAGAAAATGGTGCGGAGAGAGTTTTTTACTATATGTTCTCATACAGCGGCGAAAGAAATTTTGCTAAAAGATTAGGAAATGTAACACTAGATGGCGCAACACATGGTGATGAAATAGGCTATTTATTTGAAATGGAATATATACCAGAAGTTCCGACTCCTGGAGATCAAATAATTTTGGACAGAATGACTACGATGTGGACTAACTTCGCTAAGTACGGGTAAGTTGTTTATGAAACTTTAACTTTAAATTGCAGCCTATTTGATTTTTAATTCACTCTGTAAACAATATTTTAAAAAATTGAAGCAAAACCTGAAAACCCTTTTGTGTACACTGAACAACATCTTATACAAACTTAACTTGTTAAACAGTGCACATTTTTGTTTCGAAGGCATAAACACGAAAATCGACACGACTCATCTGTATTAGGGTTTTTCAATCATCGATTTTAAGGTTTCGCATCCATTTGTTAATTAACTTGTATCTACAGAGGGCCTACCATGAGTTTTTTCTGTACTTTACTACTGTAGTTACGTCGCCAATTCGTATGACAGAAATTAGTTCTCAACGTAACCACTAGGAGCGCTGTACGAAATTCAATACAAAATTGTTGACGTAACGACAGTAGTAAAGTACGGTGAAAACTCATGGTAGACCTACAGGATGTAACTCTGTTGCAGAGACCCCACTCCGCAGACATCATCGCTGTTGCCAGTCAAATGGGAGCCGGTCACCAAGGGTTCAGTGTACCACTACTTGAACATAGACTCAGAACTGTGCGCCGGCAAACGCCCCTACCACCAGAGGATGGCCTTCTGGGATCTGTTCTATGATACATATGCAAACTATGAAAAGGGCGCTTTAACATCGTCTACATCTTCATTAGTTTTTTATACACCATTGGTGCTTAGTTACTTGTTCATTTTATTATAATGTTAAAGACAATAATTTAACATGGCTATGCATATCCTGCTGAGTGAAATATTATTACCTAATAAAATGTACATTATATTATACATATGTGTTTTTATGTTTTATGATATTGTATTTAACTTAAAGAACAAAGACGACCCGGAGCTCAGTTGGTTCTGGAACCAACCCTATATAAAAATGGTCATGAAAATAAGTAGGTAGGTGAAACCTTAGATCAAGGTGAAACTAAGGGAAGTACAAGTTTATATGCGTCCTGAAGGTTTATCTTTTTAATAACCTAGCGGCACCACTAACTATATAATAGAGACGCGAGGCAATAGAACGGTTTTTTAGTCACTTATTAATTTTTACAATTCGGTTTCCGTGAATAATTGCGAATCTAAAGTGAAATCGTAGATAATTTTATGAAATATGCTGACACTACTTCATAAATTTATCCACAATTTCACGTTAGACTCAGAATTATTATAGACAGTATTCGAATTATTGCCTGCGAATAGTCTCCAAAAAACATCCAAAAACGGTTTCATTTGACAACTCATGTTTGTTGCTCTATTCCTGAAGGTATAATACCTTTATGGTGTGTACACAATGTACGTAACTTCCTTACCTGTGTTCAGAAAACGTAATATTTCAAAAAGTGTAGGTAATTTACTGACCGAACCAAGAACAGTGTTATATGGGATCGGTGTAAGTTGAAGGATGATGTATTGTGGTAACCAGGATTGAAAGAGGTATGTTTAGGTGGTTCGGTCACGTACAGAGGATGAATGACAGTAGACTCACTAGGGAGATTTATCGATCCAATGTAAGTGGAACAGTCGAAACCACGCCCAAATAAATAGTCTTCTCCTAAAAGGACAAGTACGCAGCACCCTCAACCGACGGAAGTGCATGAAGAGATGTCTGGAAGCGGATGAGGCGAGAGAATTTTTTCAGAATCGTAGTGTGTGGTGAGCCGTAGTCTCTGCCTACCCCTGTGGGATAGTGGCGTGAGTACATGTGTGTATTTTCTTCAGTTACCGATTTTGTACAAGTGGTTTTCAGGTTTTACGTTCATTTGTTACACCTTTGACGTTATACTTTTTGGTGCCGAGGGGAAAGTAGGAACTACGTTACACACTAGGTCCAGTTGAAAACGAGGATGGTAACTGGAGAATCCGGAAAAATCATGAATTTGAAGATCTTGCGGTCTTAAAACGGCGAAACAAAGGCACTCTGCCTCCACTGTCCCAGTCATCTAGAATTCATGGATGAGGATCGGCATGTCAGGAGAGAATATCTAGATGGGTCGATCTACTGACCGACACCCATTGGGTCTCCCCAGGTAGCGCTGGAACGACGACATAAAGTAGTGGAGGGTGACCTACGTGACCTTCAAGTCAGCTACTGGCTAGAGGTTGAGCAGGATCGGGAAAAGTGGCGTTCTCTTGTTTCAGCGGCCAAAACCCACTTTGGATCGCTGAGCAAAATGTTAGTTAGTTAGGTATACAATATTGTGGCGGCCTAATATTGACCTTATTAAGTTTATCAAGCCCAAATGTTATGGTGATAATGTAATTAAAACTTTCATAACTGACAAATGTTTAGTTATTTTCGATAACGTAAAAAACGGTCTTAAGGGTTTTAACAACATCAAAGCAGAGTTAATAACTAAATCGCTTACATGAAATTGATTTAGTTCAGGTTTTTCGTTTTATTCATTTAAAAAAAAAAGTTCCGCCTTTTTTAGAAATCTGTTTTACGATTCTGTATTTCTTGTTTTCTGTTTATCTGTTTTTGTTTTCTGTTTTCTGTTTACGATAGCTATAATCTATGGGATTAATTCCATGTTGCACAAAAGTCTACTGATTACCACCTATGAGGATAGATTAAATCAATAAATTTGTTTAACTACTTTACCAATCTAAATCTTCTTAATATCTTATCTATTACCGATAAAAGAAGAATTAATTGTTTTTATTATCCAAAACAATTCCTTAAGTGGATGTCGATATTGAAATCTGCAGCACTATTTACGACCAGGAGTGCGATTTTTGAATCTAATTTGGTGAGCTCAGCAGTTGAAAATGTCAAAATTACTATGGAGATACGCATCTTTCTACTGCTTTTTAAATCTCAAAAAGCGGTCTCGTGCATCTTTCTACTGCTTATTTGACTTTAAAAAAACACACTCCTGAATTATGATTTTTGGAAGTCAAATCAGCTGTAGAAAGATGCATAATCTCCATAGAAATTTTGACATTTTCAACTGCTGAATTCATGGAATGAGATTCACAAATCGCACTCCAGTAATAGAGTCCAAAAATGACTATCTTTAAATAATCTGCCTAAAATTCGGTAACATCAATCATCACGTCAGCCTGTATCACAATACAGGCATGCTTCAACAGTAACTAACTACCAACATAAAATACATACATACATACATAAGCTCACGCCATTGTCCCATGGGGGTAGGCAGAGACCACGGACCGCCACACGCTACGACTCTGACACACCTCTTTAGCCTCATTCACATTCATACATCTCTTCATGCACTTCCGTCGATTGAGCGTGCTACGCACTTGTCCTTTTCGGAAAAGATCATTGATTTGATCATGGTATGTTTAAACTAACTAACAACATAAAATAAATGTATTATTAAAAACACCATACACTTTATTGTAATGAAGTTTGCAGATAAGTGTGTAAAAATTATCTCCATCCTCTATCTTTATATGTTTCTGACAAGTGAGATTATTTTCATATTATCTTGAGATTTTAAGGAAACAAGTGAAATGTCGACCACTATAATATATTTTATATTATTTCAAATAACAGTACAGATTTTTGCTTTAAATCCTATAGTAGAAACAAATGTAGGGCAGATTCGAGGTCTACAATCAAGTGATGGGGACTACAACATGTTCATGGGTATACCCTATGCAGATGTGGACGAAACCAATCCCTTTGGTGTAAGTACCCAACTAACATCCGTATTTTACCACCTTTGTTCACTTTTGAGAGTTTCTTTACACCTCAAAATTATGAGTGCCTGCCTACCACCACTACAATTTAAAGTAACAATAAATAAGTTTTGCCTACTAGTCGTAGCAGCCTATTCGATGTTAAAAAACATAAAAGTGTTATATACTAACTGTCAGTTGCAGAAACGCTCATTAAAGTTAATCCTCCATTAAATCTCTTACTGTTACTTTTTGTCTTGTTGACAAAGTAAAAGCTAGCGAGAGGTATAACGGAGGATTAACTTCAACGAGCGTTTCTGCAACTGAGTGTTAAACTAGCAATTTCATCGATATTGTGAAAAATCGAAGTGACACGTACTGCAGTATCAGCGGCTTGCGTCTCCGTTCGAACTCGTTTCGTTGTAGTTGCTTTGCGTACTTACTTCAAGTGAGTTTCAGTTAATGCTAGATCAACAATCTTTCTCAGGCAGCTATACAAGTAAGATAATCATTCATAACCATACCATACAAACAACCTTAGAAATTTAATATTTTCTAAACTGTTCGACGGTTCTCCGTCGACGTCAGAAACATGAATGCTACTAGCAACTACATACATAAGCTCATGCCATTGTCCCATGGGGGTAGGCAGAGACCACGGACTGACTCATTCACATTCATACATCTTTTCATGCACTTCCTTTGATTGAGGGTGCTACTTACTTGTCCTTTTCGGGAAAGATCATTGATTTGATCATGGTATGTTTTCCTCGGACGGCGTCTCCCAACACTTCCGCTCACCTTTGCCTGATATATTTCATTCGTAAGTCTTCTTTCATTCATTCTCCCTACGTGACCGACCATCTAAGCAGGCCCTTTCAATTCTTGTTATCATCCTTCAACTTACACCAATCCTTTATCACACTGTTCTTGATTCGATCAACCGAAGTAGTACCACACGGCACACGCATACTTCGTAAGGAGCGCATCTCAACAGCATTCACTCAAATTTCGTTCCTTTTATTCCATACCCAACATTCACTCCCATACCTACATCAGGGTAGGCACCTACATACCGTTGTGAATAGCCAGACGTGCCCTTTTTGACACAGACCAGCCACTCACAATTCCGCAGTCACTCTTCGCTCTACACCCTCATCACACTTTCCATTCCCAAATATACAAATTCATTCTCCTCTTCCACTCTGTCTCCTTCCATAACAATGTTACATTCTGTAACATCGTCGTATTCACGTTCCAAATTTACGCTGAAAAACTGAATTTGTAAATAGTTGTTAGTCATAGCTGCGTCAAGTGGTGAAAGAGGGCAAAAATTTTGACCATATAAACAATATAACAATATAATTACCTACGATGTTTTTATAATTAAAATTTCTTGGTTGTTTGTCTTCAGGCATCCAGACCACATCCAAAATTCGGCGACGCGTTTGATGCTTATGATGATTCCGCCATATGTCCTCAAAGAGAACAATTCAACAACACTATAACCGGGACCCTGGATTGTCTGCACCTGAACATATTTGTTCCAACTTCTGTAAACAATACAGTCGACAAACTACCAGTAATGGTTTTTTTTTACGGAGGAAGTTTCACTGTTGGATTTGCGTCAAGATTTAACCGCCCAAAGTATTTAGTCAGGCATGACGTCATAGTTGTGACTCTTAACTATCGAGTCGGAGTTTATGGCTTTATGTGTCTTGACACTCCTGAAGTGCCTGGGAATCAAGGGCTTAAAGATCAGCTGCTAGCTCTAAGATGGGTCAAAAATAACATTGGAGCGTTTGGAGGCGACGAAGATAAAATTACTTTATTTGGGACCAGTGCCGGAGGACGATCGGCTGAATTACAATTGTTGAATAACAAAGAAAACGAGAATCTCTTCAGAAGTATTATAGTACAAAGTGGTTCAGCATTTTCATCGCAATCAATAGTATATTCGAACGCAACCATCCCAATGCTAATTTGTGAACAACTCGGTTTCTCAACAAACGACATTGGCGAAGCCATTTCATTTCTTTCAACTGTCCATACGAACGCAGTCATCGAAGCAACGCAGAGATTGAACTTTAGTTTCAGACCGTGTGTCGAAAAACATTTTTCCAACGTAGAAGCATTTATGCTCGAATATCCAATAAACTTAAAAAATATTGGAAAAGAAAATGTTTCAGTTATGACAGGATTTAATAGCCACGAGTTTCTCAGTATAGTTCTTCAAAGTTCTTCTGCGACTCGATCATCAGATCCATTTTCCACTGAATTGAGAAACAGTTTCAACTTTGGTGACGATAAATTCAATGAAATCGAATACCTGGTTAGGCGTTATTACATTGGAGATGAAGAAATAGATAGCCCAGCTATTTGGGGCATAGTCGATTTTCGATCAGACATTACGTACAATTATCCTGCTGATAGAAGTATCGGTAGTTACATGATGAATGGAGTTAATAAAGTATTTTATTATTTATTCTCATATGATGGGGGAAGAAATTACAGTAAAAGGAGACGTAATTTAACGGAAGATGGCGCTAATCATGGTGATGAAATGGGTTATTTGTTTGATTTGGATTTTATGCCAGAGACACCGATGCCAGATGATCAACTCACGATAGATAGAATGACTATGATGTGGACTAACTTCGCCAAATATGGGTAAGTTTAAAATGAAAAAAAAAAAATGTTGGTGTTCATCACCTACAATTTCATTCATTCATCGGTCCATTCATCATCACAGCCTATATATGTCCCACTGCAGGGCACAGGCCTACCCTCAGGGAGAGTGTATGGGCGTTAGTCCACCACTCTTGCCCAATAGGCCAGTCATTTTACGGAATTTTGTTAGGAGAAGTAGGGAGTACCTAATTATAAATTGTACTTTTAAACTGTTACAGGTATGGTACCAGTAGTGGCAAAAACACTAGGTACCTGAAAGCATATTAAAAAAATTTACTACGCAACATAAAAATCTAAATTGTACCTCCCAGACGGATACAAACTTAATAATTTTAATACCGATGCACTCATTAGATTCATCAGTAAATTGACTTTTGAGTAATAAAATAGACATAGAAATTAAAAAAAAATGATTATTCATTAGAAAATAGGAATACTTGTACTTTTCAAAGATTTCGAAGTAGACAAAAATTTGTACACCGTCTTTGAAGGGTGCATAATGGTAAAGCCTTAAAACTGGGAAAAAAAAATTTACTATCAGGTTTTATTAGAACGAGATAAATGCTAAATTTTAAATTTGGGGCTGTTGCTGACGTAATTTTTTTTTTATTTTGGTGCATATTCAAACCTGGACCTCAAGATTGAGTTTCCATAGCTCTCCGCAACACGCCACTGACACTCCATCAATCAGTCCATTTTTAGTAAGATATAAAGTGTGTAAAGAACAGTGTGATCTAAAAAGTAGGTAGTAAACTGCTTTAGAAAAAAGGGAGGTTGTGTTATTTTGGTCATGTGAAGAGGAATAATTCAAAACATATATAAATAAACTCACGACTGCAATCCCTTTCGGGATGGTCAGAAACATCCAACTATTAACTTTCTATTTAAGAATCTAGTTGTAACAAATGCTCACATTGAGCTATTTGAGTTTCATAGTGAAATGACGTGTCAAGTGGTGAGAGGTGGCTATCCTTTCACCCACATAAGCATAAAAATCCCTTAGTCGCCTCGTATGACACCCACTGGAAGAATTGGGATGGTCCATTCTAAGCCGGAACCACACTGCTAGTCTGCTACTGCACTGGTCAATTTTGTCGTTCTAAAAACATTACTTCTCTTCTGTCGCAGTCGCGTAAAAAGAGAAGCACCAAGCGAATGAATGAAAACAATGAATGTTAACGTGACAACATCTTCAATATGCTAAAAGTAAAATATTTTTAATATGCTAAAAGTAAGCTAAAACTTATAGTAAGTAGTGCTACATACAATGCACGCTACAAAATACCTCTGACTACCCCGCTAGGGATTATGGTCGTGAGTTAATGTATGTAGGTATGAAGTGACAAAAATGATGTTTCCAACACACCAATTGTATTTGTCGAATACAGTGAAAAACAGCCTTGGACAAATTTTATATCGCTTTAGCCCAAATTGTCTGACTTAAAAATGTTCATGATTAACTCAGTCATGGATATTATAAATTCAAATGTTTTATGAACCACAGTAATGTTTAATAGTAGTAACCTTAGAGCGACTGGATACTCTAAGGTAGTAACTCATATTAACAAAAATAACCCTGTTGCAGAGACCCAACCCCGCAGACATCATCGCTGTTGCCAGTCAAATGGGAGCCGATCACCAATGGCTCAGTGTACCACTACTTGAATATAGACTTGGAACTGAGCGCCGGCAAGCGACCCTACCACCAGAGGATGGCTTTCTGGGATCTCTTCTATGATACTTATGCCAGCTATGAAAGAGGTGCATTGACATCTTCTGCCTGTCTAATAGTTCTTAGTCCTCTTTGGATCATATCTGTTCTTTTGATTTATTAAACAAACTGTGATAGTTGCAATCATGTTGTATTTTAATATTTTAATGTAGTACTTTACATATTACCTGGTCTTTGACTGAACATCAAAAGTCCAACCTCAAGATCTGCCAAAGAGCGATGGAGCGCAGTATTTTAGGTGTAAGACTAACCGATCGTGTTAGAAACTGCGCTCCAGAACTGGTATAGCGGACGTGGAGCGCAAGACAGCCCAGCTGAAGTGGAACTGAGCCGGACATGTCTGTCGCATGCAGCCCGAAAGATGGGCCGAAATCTCCACAGACTGGGTTCCCCAGGATGGTCTCCGGCGTCGAGGTAGACCGAGAAAAAGGTTGAGAGATAACATGGATGCCTTCTTGGAGAGTCGGCCAGAAGTTGCACACAACAGAGAGGATTGGAGAGTGAAAGGGGAGGCCTTTGCCCAGAAGATATTGGGACATTGAAGAGCCTACGTAAAAAAAAAAGTATGTAGGTACCTAATCTTTCTTATACAGTGGTATAGTGTTAGCGGAAAAGTGGTTTTTGGCAGACCCCCCTCTGCGTGCTCTATGGATTGCCCCTTGGTCTGCTGTCAATCTGACAGTCGGTGGACTTCCGCCTCGGCTCCGTGGGACGCGCGTACGCAATTCTGAACCGCTCCAATGTTTTTTATAATTATCGAGGAAAAGTCCATTAAATGTATTCACCAGTGTCCAGAGAGTTTCAGTCTAATAATAGGTTGATCGAAGAGTACAAGGTAGTACCTAGTTTATTATTGTTGAATGTCTAAAAATTACTTTTTGTCATGTTGAGTTCTATCGAGAAAGACGCTTCTCAAATTGTCAGATAATAAAGTAAGTAACCACTGTCCATTAAAAGTGGCGACGACGGGCTCACCCCCCGTCTAACTGGATAGAGCTTCGGTACTACTGATGAAACTTGGATGTTCCCAGGTTTCAGTATATCTCTGACTACCCCCTCGGGGAATATAGTCGTGAGCATAATTATGTATTTATGTATGTAAAGTAAGTAGGTATATAAAAATAAAGTATACCTATGAATAATATTATATTACTTAGTTGTATCGTATTAGAATCATAGGTGCTATTGCAAGTAGGCCATAGCCCTTTTGTAACCAAAATAAATAATCAAAGTGGTACAGTAAAACCAGAAAAATAAGTCCGCTCGACAATCTCCGTTTGCGCAGAGCAGGCCCTACCTACCAAAACCCGAAGTCAGTTAGTAATCAAAGAGTGCAAAGTCGGATACCAGCGAAAAGAGCGCGAAAACCAATTAGCCAATAGCGTAGGTAAACGGATTGAAGGTGGCACATTCTGATTGGTCAATATAATTTGTGGCTAGCTATTAAAGTTTGTTAACTGCGCAGGTACGTCGGTACGACTTATAAACCTGGTACTTACTACCTGTAGTAGACTTCAAAAAATATATTAAATTATTTATTTCCTTTGAAGGTAAGAATATAATTTTTACATAATTAATTACCTTTTAGTGTAAGGTTTATTTACTAGAACTAAAATTAATTTATTTTTACTTACTTATTACATTTTCATTTTTTTAGATTCCATGACAATGAGACTATAGCTCTATCACCGAGACTTTTAAGTAAGAATGTATTATGTCAGAGCAAACACGAATGATTTTCACACAAAAAGTTTAAGAGATTCATCAACCCTTAGAAAAAGTATATGTCTAGAATGAGCCTCACGAATATTACCGTATAAATCAAAAGGGGCCAAGTTTCATAGGTTGGTGTGCGTGAGGCGCCATACACAAATTATGTATGTGTGCGTGTATATGTATAGGCTTTTGGAGCCAGTACTGGTTCCAATTTTTTTCGACGCTTTCGTATCTTCGACTGTCAATCTTGACATATAAGTTTATCAAAGCATCAACCACCTTTCGTCATCATCATCAGATCAGCTTCATGTTAAGTACCATAATATTGTATTGTCATTGAAATTAGTGGTGTGAAATGGATGAAAATTAGATTACTATTAGGTACATGATTTGAATGTTAGATAGATAGTTAGACAGGCTTCGAAGTTGAATAAAATCGTTAAAAAAACATATACCTACCTTACCTTTCGTCTAATTAATGGCCGTATCTATCATTATTATATTCTATGACCGCATTATGTTGGTTTGTTTACATTATTATCTAGCTTCTACAGCAATTAGGTAATAAGTATTCTTCACGGTTTACCTATGCCCAAAAGTCAAAAATAAAAACAAAAGTGTACAAATGTAGTTTTGTGAGAAGAAATAAATGCACACAGTATTTGAGTTTGATTTGTGGAATTATAAAACCAAAGCTTTGTCTGGCTTTAAATATATTTGAGAGCTCTCTTCGGAAACTCAATATTTTTAGAATTCAATACGAATATTTCATAAATCTGGATCAAAGACCACCACAAAGTAGGTATAGTATTCCAAGCGAGGTTCAATATTAATATTGTACCGGTACTATTCTCTGAAATGCATCAAGATTGGATCATGGAAATCCAATACATTTTTCACTGTTATAAAACGAAATTTGCAAACAATGAACTGAATGCTGGACTGATTTCATATTCAATGAAAAATGGTGGATGAATGTTTTGGGTACCTACTGAAATTAAAAATATTTTCGTGATTTCTATGTTTGTTCCATAACAAAAGTTTGTTCAGTTTGATAGTCTAACAATCAGTTTCAGAAACGCTCATTAAAGTTAATCCTTCATTAAATCTCTTACTGTCACTTTTTGTCTTGTTGACAAAAGCGTTACTTAAAAAAATTCATTGATTTTCATTTGGTTATATATCCAATATATAATCAAACTATGTATGTGTGGAGTGCGCTAGAGGACATAAAATATATCATCTTCAAATATGACATGCCATCAATCGACAGAAGATTTCCCAACAAAACGGAATCTTGATATTTCATTCATTTATTTTCAGTGAATTTTCAGTTATTTACATCCAATATCAACGTGCATCCAGCCTGCTTTCGTGGTCTCATGGTTAAGAGCATTGCACTCTTGACACGGAGTTTTTTTTTATTTATTTGTTTATTTATAACTAATGGACTTCTTGCTTGTGCGTTAGCACCGCATTTCCGCCAATGTCAAGTGTTTTGAGGGAGTATCTCTATCCAATCTCGAGGATTGTTGTTGAGTAAGAACAACTGAGAAGGATTGTGGAGCCTCGTGGCAGGCTGAAACGCGAACCTAACGAACACCACGCGAGAGACAAGTGTTCGGGGCAAACCCTGCAACGTGACTCTGACACGGAGGTTGTGGGTTCGATTCCCTCGGGGGACACCTAGTGTCCTAGTGATATGTCACTTTGTGCTTTTTCCCCCAGTTGGTTAGGACATTGCAGGCTGAATCACCTGATTGTCTGAAAAGAAAAATGATTCCGTGCTTGAGATGGCACGTTAGCCGTTGGTCTCGGCTATTATCTGTGGTATAGTAGTAGTCGTTACATACAAACTACGTCAGAGGCCGTATAAGGGGGTCTGAAAAAACTCTGACACCAGGGCTTGCTGCCCACACTATAAGAAGAAGAAGGCAACATGCATTGTGGCGGACCTACGCGCGTGTTGGATAGGTGTTCGGTAGGTATTTTAGAAACTTATTCTTTACCATACCATTTGTATCATATTTTAAGTTAAATCACAAGCTTTCAAACGAAAAAAGTTTCATCAAAATCGGTTTCGACGTTTTTGCGTGATGCCTAAACAAATAAACACAAACAGACAGACAGGCAAAAAATCTAACAATTTGTGATTTGGAGTCAGGGACACCTAAAAACCAAGTCATCATCTTTAATCTTCGAGGTATAGACACACTAAGGTATTTTACAGTTTTTAATAGTAAAAAAATTTTACGTAGGTAGTAGTTACCTAGGTAAGTACTTATCATAGACAAATTACTCTAGCGATAGACTTGCCCTTGCATAGAAGCAACATGTTCCACTTGAATGAGGTGTACGCACCTGATTGATGTTCCCGAGTTCACTTCGTCACTATGGCAATGACAGACCGCAATGTGTCATTTTGTGTTGTTTTGTGTGACATGTTGTTTGTTTGAACGAGCGTGTCTATCGCTAGAGTAATTTGTCTATGGTACTTATTGACTTTTGGTCATTCTACTGAATGAGAAAATGTTTTTTTTTTAATATCTAAGTAACTTAGGTACTTATAGTTAAGTAATGTTATGTTATGTTACCTAATGTTTGTAAGGGTGTTACAAAAGTTAAAATAAACATTTAAAAACTTTTAAGGGGGTTGTTTAGTTAGACCATCAAACTGAACCACTTTCACTAATGGACCAACATCGAAATCACGAAAAAAATATCTGCTATCCCATACATTTAGTTCGAGTAGATTTGTAGTTTAGTACCTATCACGTGTTTAGTATGGAACATCCGATTTTTTGTTCTCGATTTCGAAATTGGTGCCATAGTGAAAGTTGTTCAGTTTGATGGTCTAAACCACCCTCTTAAATGTTTATTTGTATTTTTGTAACACCTCGTACGTATAACCTATTTATTTTAAAGTGTTACTTTTAATAATGGTCTTGAAATCACATAGATTAATTGTATAAGTGTCAAAAAAAAAACAAGTTATTTCAAATAGGGTAGGTACTTAGCTACCTCTTATCACAAAGTAAAAATTCACACGATATTTAAGAGAATATTATTCCGAGAGCGAAAATGCGCGCTGCATACAAACGTAGGTACTATGGTGATATTTTCAATACTAACCAATTAAAGTCAATGAAATTTTGCAGAAACAATCTACAAACAAATTTCTATGCTTCTATAGAGTCCGATTTTCGTTAAAATATACAGTTTCAATGCTAGGATTTATTTAAGATTTTTATGGAAATCTTTGAGGCACTGTAACTTGAAAACTATACATTTTAACGAAAATCTGACTCCATACAAGCATATAAATTTGTTTCTAGATTGTTTCTGAAAAATTTCATTGACTTTAATTGTTTAGTATTGAAAATATCACCATAGTACGTTTGTATGGAGCGCGCTCCGAATAATATACCCTTAAGTACTAATCTGCACCACGCCAGATTAAATGTAATACTCAGTCTTGTGAATATTTTTTACCCCTTATTATTATCTCAAATCCTACAGTGCTAAGCTTCAGACATCTGGAAGTAGATAAGGCACGGTGATCCACTAGATGAACCCTGCAGACATGACAACAGTGGGAGCGGCCTTATCTTTCCTTCCTAGGTGTACTAAAAAGGTTGACAAGGATTTAGGAACAATAAAAAGAGTCTTAAGTAACCTTTAGACTAACTGACCACGTCAGAGGCCGTAAGGCGGTCTGATAAAACTCTGACTCCAGGGTTTGCTGCCCACACGATAAGAAGAAGATTTATTATATTAGTAATAGTTAGTTAGGTATATAGGGGAGACTGGGGCTAGTTGTAACGGGGGTAAGAAGTAACAGTCAATTTTCAACGCGAATTTTTAACATATTTGATTCATGTGTAGGGTGAAAGTTCATCTTATAACGCAAGGCATTGTTTAAGTATTGATAGTTCTCCGTAGGACAGCGCAATGAGAGGTGGTGAACCCATGGTCAATTTCGGGTAGGTATTATAAAAAAATGACACAAGTAAATTTTGATTTTCATGGTCTAGATTTAATAAATATTTGATTGTTTTTAACCTAATAGAATCAGAATATATCTAGCTTCTAATTTATGGTTTCGTTTTTTTCCATAGGTTAGTAGTTTTTGAGAAATTTTGACATTATGAAAATATGAGTCAGCGGGGTACGTAGTAACAAATTTTCGGGGCAAATTGTAACATAAC
Source organism: Agonopterix heracliana (assembly GCA_963693445.1). Taxonomy (NCBI): domain Eukaryota; kingdom Metazoa; phylum Arthropoda; class Insecta; order Lepidoptera; family Depressariidae; genus Agonopterix; species Agonopterix heracliana. Next base: position 2,601,373 of record OY856312.1, on the reverse strand, counting down.
GGTATGGGTTGTAGCTACCTCAATAATCATTTAAATTCGACAGAAGCAGACGAAATCATAAATAATTTAGTGTTACATCTTGAAAACCCTAAATTGCTCAAAATAACCCCCGAAAGAGTCTTAAACAATTAATAAGTGCACAATTGAAGCTACTGTTCTCCCCTTGGTCCTTCAATAGCCCAAATAAAGCCAACACCGAATCTACCTACCCTCTAAATCCAAGGATAATCATTCAAAAGAACTTTTCATCTTCTGTGATAAGAAAAACGCGGTATTGTGTTAACTTTACACTGAAACATGATATGTTTTAGAGAAAACCCATAAAAAAGAGGAAAGAAAGTAAAAAAGAAGGCAAGTGTAGCAAATAAAGCAAAGGCTAAATCCAAATTTGGTGTATATCTATTCACAATAAATATTATTGAGCTATTTTGTTCAGGTATGTTACAAGGAGAAATGCTGTTGTTGATCATTATAAGTATACTTATAGACACGTGGATTAAAATGTTTAAATCTTTTTAGTTTTAAAAATGGTCGTTAATACTGTTTAGTTAATAAATATAAACGTATATTTTATCGAAAATAATGGCGGATTCATATTGTTACAACCTGCCCCGAACCTGTTACAACTTACCCCAAAGAAGGGGCAAATTGTAACACCTCCCATTTTTTGTTAAATGATCTCTCACGGAGGATAGGAAGGGATTTTAAAAGATTTTCTATCTGAATATAGTGCTCAAATAGTTACTCAACATACACACTAATTCAAAATTTTGAAAGTGTTTATGGATTGGAAAATACAAGCATTTTCCCAAAAACTGTTACAACAAGCCCCAGTCTCCCCTACTAATGTAAGTTAATAAGTATCCTATTCTAAATGAGAACAATATAGAATAATAATAATATGGTACCTAAGCCTATACTCTGAAATGGAATCCGAGAACAAAAATTTCAAACAAAAGAGGCTCTTTTTTTATCTTTGATGTAACTAAACGAAAATCAGACTCCATAGAAGCATAGAGATTTGTTTCTAGATTGTTTCTGCAAAATTTTATTTACTTTAATTGGTTAGTATTGAAAATATCACCATAGTACGTTGGTATGCAGCGCGCATTTTCGCTATCGTATGTGTATGATTGTATTGCTCTAACCGATTTCGTTTACGGCGACTGCTTCAACTGCCAATCTTAGAGAAGATCCTCGAATCAAGAATTCATGAATTATCGATTAAGTTTAAAGACAATAATTTTAGGCACAAGTACCTTACTTACCTTTAGTAGCTGAGACCAACGGCTTAACGTGCCATCAGAAGCACGGAATCATTTTTTCTTTTTAGATAATCAGGCGATTCGGCCTGCAATGTCCTATGTTAGTCCTAACCAACTGGGGGAAAATTCACAAAGTGACATATCACTAGGTGTCCCCCGTGGGAATCGAACGCAATTTTTAACGGTCCTTCTGACATTTAAAGACAACCGCTTAAGAAATAAAGAAGCCTGTTCATTGTTGAAAAGTAAGGTCACACGAGTAAATACCCAACAGAGACAAGGATTCATACAATCGCGTTACGATAGTACGAGTATCATTTACTGGAGCTGGGTTCTCTCTTCTGTGGGTACACTCACTACTATCGCAAAATATATGACCTCTGTGTCAAGAGCCCAATAATAAACAATATGACAATTTTTAGATCGATGAGCTAATAGTAACCAGTAATATCTGTATGTTAACACGCCATCATTTGAATACCTTTTAGGCTGTTTTTTACCTTCATCTACTCTCGTTTAGGCTTGTGTAGAAAAACAGAAAAACAAGCGCAACTTCGAAGTCCTCGGGATATCTAAAGAGACCACGACATCTAATAAAAGCGGTTAGGACAGTCTCTCACAACTTAGTGGCAAACCGCACGCTGGGCTGGATTCAGTTTATGGCTGCTTCATTAATACAGGGTCCAACTTAATATGCTGACACTATTTTTAAGGGAAGATGAGACCATCAAACTGAACAACTTTCTCTACGGGACCAAGATCGAAATCAAGAAAAAAATATTAGGTGTCCCATACATTTCGCTCGAGTAGGTTTGCAGTTTAGTATGGAACAGTTGATTTTTTTTCGCAATTTCGATGTTGGTGCCATAGAGAAATTTGTTCAGTTTGACGGTCTGATCATACCCTTTAAGAATTGTCAGCATATTAAGAAGTACCCTATATAATATGTTATGTTATTATATGTATGTTATATTATATGTTATGTTATTTACCATATGATGCAATAAATGAATTATGAATTATGAATTAATATTAAGCTCAGAAAATTTTGAACATGCTTGCATTTTGTTATCGTCTCAATCTGACCCTTGTTCAACCAATTATACTCGTAGGTATACTTTATTTTACACCAAAACATAAAGTAAGTACATATCACTTACACCTTTGTGTACTCTTTAGTAAACATACAGGAAATACAGAAGATAAAAAAAATTGCCAGTGTTATCGCTAAAAAGCGAGCTTTTTCATTTGTTTTCTTTGTTGTAATGTAAAAACAATCATATAAAAACATAAGTACATACATAAACTCACGCCTTTTCCCCAGAGGGGTAGGCAGAGACTATTGATCTCCACTTGGGCGGTTCTGACACCTCTCTTGCTTCCTCTAGGTAGGACATACATTCCCGTCGATTTTATTTTATTGACGTCCCTGGTCTGTTCTAGGTACTTCCTCTTAGATCTGCCTCTACCAATGTTTCCTTCCACACACACCTTATATCTGTTTCGTAAGTCGACTTTCGTTCATCCTTTCTGACTACCCCCTCGAAGAATAACGTTCGTGAGCATAATATTGCTTATGCTAATCATTATAAAAACCTACCCGACATTAACACAAGCCAGGGCCCTAATTGGCCTCTCAATACCTCCCTGCTTTGCGGGTTTCCTTTTATTTCGATCAGGGGAACTTTTTTCATAACAGAAATACAAGTTGTTCATCGCTTGAACGGGTGTTCTGTTCCGCTGGGCAGTGTTTTATTGCACTGGACTTTCCTTATTGGATTGTTTTATTTACTGGCTGTCATCGAAGCGTTGCTGTTAATTTTATATCTATTTCTATATTATGGTCCTTCCTAATATCATCATCAGCCTATATACAGGATGTAAGGAAAAATATCTTTAACCTTTAAACCACATACTCTACCCATCAAATTAAACAACTTTAACTATGGGAGCAAACCGATCAGACCAAAAAAAAATCAGCTGTTGCATACAGTCGAGGCATTGCAGTTTAGTATGGAAAAGCAGATTTTTTTGCTCCAATTGATAGCAAATCAATTCCCCGTAGTGAAAGTTTTTCAGTTTGATGGGTAGACTCTTAGTTTAAAAAGATGCTAATGATATCAATTTCACCCTGTATATTATGCGTCCCACTTCAGGGCATAGGCCTACTCTCAAGGACACCTACCTTGGCGTTAATCTTTGACTAGGCGTTAATCCACCACGCGTGCCCAATGGGGATTGGTAGACTTCACATAGGTCCGCATCAAACTTCTTCAGCGTATGCAGGTTTCCTCGCCATGTTTGCCTTCACCGTTATGTAGAACAGTCGGTATTAATAACGTACGTACGACTACATAAGCTAGAAACACTATAGTACCTACATAGTATATCGTTCGTGCGGATTCGAATCCTTATCCTCATGATTGACTATCCATAGCTCTCTGCAACGCGCCTCGACCTTCTCTGTCTTCTTAATATGCCGACGATATGACTTGATGCCGAAACATCATCAAACTGAACAACTTTCTCTTCAAGATCGAAATATACTCGACCAAAATTTATGGACCAGTTGCTAAGAGAAAGTTGTTCAACTTTACGGTCGGTTCATCTTCTTAAAAAACCGTCAGCATTTTAAGAAGCACACTGTATATTTCTTTTGCCATGTTTTTAACGGAACATCCGATTTAGAATTAGACCGACACTCTATTTCTAAGTGTAGATATGTGGATATTGTAATACGAAAGTGACTAGATTATTATAATTTCTTTTGTAGTGTAGGTATTGTATAATAATATGTTACTCGTACAGTCAAAACTCATAACCGTCAAAACCACTTTTGACTGCAAATCAGTCAAACCTACTATCTGTAATTTTAAACATGAAACCAATAAACAAATAACTATCTTTATATGCACGGATCTAAAAAAAACGGGCGTAATCTCGTCTAGTGAAGCACGCATTTCTATTTGTGTGCGTGCTGACGTACTGTCGCGTAGTACATAATGGTGGCGGGTTGTAGTACCTGCCTAGAGTTGGTGCATCTGTGTAAGTGTAGGTCCCTTGTAGAACAAAGGAAAATGTAGGACCTTGCACGCTTCACATCTTTTTATTGTCACTTACTTTTACTTCCGTCTTTCTAACAGGTCCGTGCTTATATGTGTATCTTATTTTACGGAACTTTTTGTGAGCGAGCGGTTAGAATCACTCAATCATCATGACGAGTCTCTCCACCCTAAACTAAAACTCAAGCAAAACTTCCCACAAGCACGCTAATAAACGTTTAAAGTAAAATTTATTTCGCATTTTACTTTACACCCTGTAGAACCCAATTTGAAAACGTCTCGCTTGATTTATTCCGTCCTGTATATTTACAAGCTCCTCTTAATTTGCATGTTGAGTACATCTTCTTAAGACTTTGAAAACTATTCTTTCGAAAAAGAAACTTGGAAATGTTGGTTTGTTATTATGTCGCGCCACAAACTTGCGTTGAGTGTCATCTTTGCAATTTTTTTTTTTACTTCCTTCACGATAAAAATAGTTGATGCCGATTTGCAGACCTGCGGGAAGCGAATGCTTCAAACCCCGCGTGGATATTTACTGTATGGTGGTAATGTTCCAGTTTGTATGAACCCTGCCAGCATGACACTCAAAAATTCGCGCGGGTCCAGAAGCATTCGCTTCTGGTGGTTTCTCATTCAGTTTACATGTGCTAACCTCTTCTTGTTAGTTCCAACCCCTTTGCAAGAGTGTCCTGAAAGTGCCACTAGTCCACCACGGCTATATTTTTATTCAGGTAGGTAAGTAATCTCTTAAGAGATAGGCTCGCCCTTTGTAATTGTCTAGTATGGTGTTTTCATGTATATTTCCGTGTGTACAATAAAGTGTTAAAATAAATAATAATACCTACCAAATAAGAATCACAATCTTAAGCGTTTAAAACGCCAGTCTACAGTCGCTCGTAACATAAAAGAAACTTCATGCTAAACCGAATGCACTCTGCGACAAACGCCTAGAGTGCATCGTGACTTGAAAGCTGAATTGTCAACATAACAGACACCACAACACAACACTACTTAACGCTGCAGAACTATCATCTCTTCCCTATTTCCACGTACATTACCGTTTGAATTAAACTGGACACACTTTTAACAAGTAGCGAACAAGTAACGGACGCTTTACAGAGCGAAATAATCTGAAATTAGACACAATGTAGTATAGACTGTAAGTGAAGTGGATCTAATTTCGCACTCTTTTTGCATAATTGGTATAAACAACGAGGGTATTACTATTCTGAGACTTTTAACAACATTATAATGAAGTTAGTCAAAAGTTAGTTTAGTTGTTCTTCAAAATAAGATAGTGATTGATGTTCTACTGCAGCAAATTAGGAAAGGCTCGACTATTGAGATCTACCCGGGGAAAATTAATGATGTTTGAGGAAATGGTCAGTCGGGGAAGTGGAAATTTGGGGAAGTAGTGGTTCCAGGTAATAGACCCAAAGGGTCGACTGGACATTCCGCTAACATGATCCTGCCAGGGCCGGATTTAAGCACAGGCAACATAGGCGCTTGCCTAGAGGCCCGCGCCACAAAAGGAAAAAAAATGGGAAAAAAAACAATGGTAGATATGACAACTGCCTCCGTGGTCTAATGGTTAAGAGCAGAGGGCCCGGCCCACTCCAGAATCTTTCTGGCCCACCCCAAAAATCTAATGAATCATTTACTAAAAATAAGAGATATCATATATATAAATGGGGATCCATTTAAGCCAAAGATATGTATAAAACATGGTCACCTTACTGAACAGACTGGCATGGAGCTGCTTATATCAGCCTCAGACTACACTGAAGAATAGGCAACGAGGAAGCTATAATTAAAGGATATAATGGGAATTTATTACTAAACAAATAGCGAATGCATGTATGCAGTTTATTCAACAACACCAATTACCAATATTTTATTCTATAACACGATAATTATGAAAGAAAAACATCTAGTTATTTGACAATTTTTACTTTTTTTTCGAATTGAGCAAACAATTTTAACCGGTTTTTTTTCATAAAATCATAATTTCTGAGACACCTAAGGCCGTAGTATGACAGCATGATACAACGCCGTCGCGCCTTCGCTCTTTCTATTTGCGCGCGAACGAACGAGATAAAAGGCGGGATCACGGGCAACATGCTACGGCTTCTGGATATACCTAGCTTTCTTTCTATTCGCCAGAGTAGCAGTAAGAGGATAATTCATTGATGCTGCATGCTTTGTCGCAGCATTCATTTACGATGTAACGCTTTCCTCTGGAAGGTAGGCCGAGACCTCTAGACTTCTGTAAGAACATCCATGGCCATCCGAATTGCGATTCTTGCTCCTTGTGATAAGGTGCAAGGATTGAGTCTGCAACAATTTTATGTTATTTGGAGATGTGTAACACTGAAAAAAATTGCTTAGGACCTATACAATGATTTAACTCAAGGCTTGGCTCTACATGAGATCTCATAACTTTTTAAGAGAAAAAGGATAGATAGTATTAATAGCATTTATCTCATGTAAGACTTCTTCCATCCACTGGTTGTCTGGAAGAAATCACTTTTAGTGATAAAGCCACCTTTTGTACCCTTCTCGTTCATGTATATTGTTGTTGTTTTTCGTGTATTTTGGTGTGCAAATAAAGTAATAATGTAATAAAATAAAGTAAATCTTATCTTATCTTAAAGTCTTGGCAAATTTTTTACATTAGTTGTTAAGTTGAGATTATCTTCTGAGGACCATTTTATGAAGTATATTAAATGAAGTTTTCTCGCATTTAATAAACATGTTAAACTCACATGACACGGCAGTCACTGTGGCAGAAAGTAGTTGATACGGGAATCATTTATAGGATTGAGATGTTACTATAAATATCTTTGGAATCAACACCATCAATGACGTATCAATTTTATACTTACTATACATAGTGCCTTCGGATCTCTTATCGACGTCATCATTGCACAGCATTGCCAGAACTCTGGCCAAGTTCCTGCCGCAGTAGAACTGAGGGTTCACCATGTCTGGGGACGAACTTTTTCCGCCACCTAGATGAGCTGAAGATAGTGACGCCATCATCAGGAAGAGAAAGGCTAGGGATCGCTGAGAGTTCATCTGCGAAAATAAAACGTTATCCTGAAATTTTTGAGACCATAGGCGCGCAAACATAGTAGGCCCACCGCACTACCAAAAGAAACATTGTTTAGCAGGTAAAATTTTTGTATGTTCTGTCACTGAATATCTAAGAATAGGTACAGAACAAGTTCTGTGCGCTTTCTTTCAGCACCATGGTAAAGATTTTTGCATCTATTAAACCTACGTAGCTGTAGCATTCGACGGAAACAATATGTTTGTTACCTTTCCTTTGTGTCATTTTAATTTTGTCATTTTCATTTTGTCATTTTGGCCATGAATTTATAATTACGACTAGTTATAAGATATTGTTATGAGTTAATTTAATACACGAATTAGCATCTCTGACATTATCAAAAAAATAATTTGTAATTAAGCCGTAAGGTAAGACATGGAGGACCTAATAATTATTGTAACACCTGCTTGTAAAACTACGCATGTCATACAAATAAACGCATCTTTCTTTCTTTCTTTCTTTCTTTCTTTAACGGGGGAAAAAACATAGATGTTTGTTGCACTGAGAAATTCTCAACACAATAATGATATTGATCTTTATCGTATCTTTAACGGTGAAGGAAAACATCGTGAGGAAACCTGCATACGCTGCAGAAGAAATTCCGATGCGCATGTGAAATCTGCCAATGCGCATTGGGCACGCGTGGTGGACTAACGCCTATACACCCTGCCTGAGGGTAGGCCTGTGCCCTGCAGTGGGACGTATACAAGGTGTTACAAAAATACAAATAAACCTTTAAGGGGGTGGTGTAGACCATCAAACTGAACAACTTTCACTATGGGAGCAATATCGAAATAGCGAAAAAAATATATATATATGTTCTATACTCTACAAATCGACTATAGAGCTAAAATATGTATGGGATATAAATTTTTTTTTCGCGATTTCGATGTTGGTCCCATAGACAAAGTTGTTCAGTTTGACGGTCTGAACAACCCCCTTAAGAGTTTTAAAAATTTATTGTTACTTATAAAACACCCTGTATAGGCTGTGATGATGAATGATGACTTAAATTCCGGCAATTTTGCTTGAATCAGTAAACACACTCTCTCAACACGAAATCTCCCAACTTTTGCATGGATGTTTCTCTTGGCTTTTACCAACGGCACTGAAAGTAACTAATTGAACTATAATTTACTACGGAGGTACTAAAAATAATACTGCACGTCACAATGCGGTCCCATTCTTTGTGGTGACATCGCCATACTTTCTTAGTAAATCGCTATCGCTATCTGTTTCACCTGCCTGAGCTCGTCGTTCCCTCATGTGGCGCACTACGTTTGTTTATCGTATTAGTTCTAGTACGTTGTGTAAATAGTTCATAATGGGAATATTGTAGCGAAGAAAGAGCAATTCAGCTAGTTCGTACCTTTTTTAATATTGTTTGTTAGTAATGTCTTTTAGTTTTACTTTATTTTATTAGAAAATATCAAACCTAAAGCACGGACCGGAAAAAAAGACGGACGTAATCTCGTCTAATCACGAGTGAAGCACCCATTTCTTTTGTGTGCGTGCTGTCACGCGGTACATAATGGTAACGGGTTTCGGACCTGCGCCTAGAGCTAGTGCATCTGTGTGCTGTGTGAGTGTAGGTCCCTTGTAGAACAAACGAAAATGTAGGACCTTGCATGCTTCACATCTTTTTAGTGTCACATTACGTCCGTTTTTTATTTCAGGTCCGTGACCTAAAGATAACAGGCGTTGACGCTAGTTAGAAAATGACAGAATGTTTGGATTTGACATTGGCGATCGAAACATTTTGACTTTTGCTTTCGTCACCATACATACGTCAAAGTCCATACAATTTTATATTTACTACTGTCGTTAACGCTAATTGAAAGATACTTTGCCTATGGGCCCTGGTCGGATGTTAACTATAACCAGAAGCCATAAGATGTGCACATCAGAAAAAAAAATTATGCCCGGGGGGTAGTCGCCATTTATTAGCGCCAAGCAAGACGCGTTCCACTTGTTTTAAAAGTAAAAAGTTAAAGAGTAATATTTGGCATAAGGTATGCTCGGAATGTCCTGGACTGAATGACGCACAAATGAGTCCAACCTCGACGAGATGAACATCGAGACGAGGCTCTCCACCATCTGTATGCAACGAGTCCTTAAATTCTGTTGGCTACGGTCATGAGATCATATAGTTTGGAAAAACTCATGATCACCGGCAGTATGGAAGGAAAGAGAGATACAGGACTACGAGATGAAGAAAGAAACAAACATTTGACTTAGAGTTAAAAAATTCTCGATAGTGAACCAAAGTTAAATTAACTTACCATTATTTGGTAGTTCACTTCAGGAGCGCACAGGTTACGTGAATGTGGGATAAGATGTGTAATTTCTTGTTATATACCCTGGTTAACTTATACGTATATTCAACGCCATGTCATAATCAAGCCATAAGTTTGCTCAATGAGCTTTGACTTGACCTTGAAGATTTCAGATTTACATGTGCTGATGTTTGGTAGAAAATATTCCACTATGTAAAGTTGTTTTTGTAAACAATTACAGTCTTTGGATAAGCCTATAATCAGATGTGATTATGGTAAGGTTCTCAAACTGCAGCATTCGACGGAAATGTTTCCATCTTTCCTTTGAGTCAATTTACAAAAATATGCTACGGATTATGCTAGGCTTTCTTAGTTATCAAAAACGTGTTACCAAACTGATACGCAAAGTTTTGCTGATACGATACACCGCTCTTCTTTCTAGTCGTTTTGTACACAGAATTTATTACATTTAAATATTATTTTATTAAGTTAAATGGTTAAGTGTGAATCCTAGGGTGAATCCATTGGATTAAGTAAAGAATAGATGACAATGGATTGGTGATGCACATGTGCATCATGAATTCGACTCCCTTTTCTTTTTGTAATGCTAAGCTATTATGCTTTTGGGATAGAGTCTTCACTTCAACTCTACCCTCAGACTCTACCATGAATTATTTCTGGAGTTCGCTTATAATAGACATGCTTCTGCTATTGTATTATATTGATTTTTCCTACTCCTATCTTTTTTGATTAAATTCGTAGCTGCGGGCTACGAATAAGAATGCTGCGGGTTACAAGACAGATTAGAGTCATCTCCCAAGTTCGCAGGACCTCGTGGTTTGGTGTTGTAAGTGTTCGCCGCTATTTATCGTTTACAGGGGTACAGCAGGAAAAATGTGTTGTGGGTATGCCTGACAAAAAATACGGTTCCGTAGTGTTCATCAAATTTAGTTGCTGTCCGTAGGTAGCTGACTGCTTTTGTAAACTAAGCAACTATAGTCGAAATTCACTAATAATAAGAAAATATTCAATAATAAAGCAAAACCTTTGAGCATGCAATAGACAAGACAACACGCTCCAGTAACTTCGTAATAAAAACAAAACAAACGATTTAAAAACTGTTTAACCTTTCAAGAGCGATACAGGCATTCTAAGATGAAAACAAAAGAGGAGGATGCAAGATGCGGCATTTTATATAATTCATAATTGTTTATGTTTATATTGCGGCGGCTTGCTATTTTCTGAGCTATGTGTCATCCACTTTAGTTCTCTGACGCATCACTTGATTCCTGATGTGCTCTCCATAGCTCGCTGAGCAACTTTGAATTGATGAACTAGTCCTATCGTGAGGCGGGGTCTACGTCGTCGTCATTACTGGCAGGACGCACTGTTTGAACACCTTCGTTTGAGCGTTTCAGATAAGAATGGACCATCCTATTTCTTCGAATGGCTGTCGTCCGAAACGACTAATGGTTAGGGAAGGTTTCTTGCAGTATTTTGGTGGGCAAAAGGCCACTTGACACGTCATTGCAACCTAAAGTTGAGCAATGCACCTGCACGCCTAAAACAACAGTATGTAGTTGAGGTAGATTTTCTCACCACTCCTAAAGGGAATATGGTCCTTATACAGTGGTTATGGTGTAACAACACCATAGTAATATTTAAACAGGTGGTTTAGATAAAACCATGAAACTGAACAACTTTCACTATGGAGCCACATAGAGCAAAAATCTATGGAGGTGCTACTTGGGAATGTTCCTCCATTGAAAGGAGAAGATCTTCCACCAGGCTTAGTGTGAAGCCTGGGGACCGGCCATGGTCCAACAGTTCTTAGTTGGACCTTGCACCTATATATATCGAACCTCTGTGATTATTTCTCTTGCGCGATTTATGTCTCGCATTCGATTGTGAACCTTATTTGTAGTAGGTTATGAGTTACGTATTTACGGTGAACGTTGTCTTTGTATGGAGCATATTTCTGAGAGCGACGGTATCGCCATCTGTATGCTATAACTTGTGGGTGTTGAAATCTATGGCAAGTCCCCACAAATCTGTTTCACACAGTATTTGACGTCTGCGTCGAATTTGTTCCGTATCTCATAGAGAAACTTTAGCAAAAGTCATTCAGTTTCATGGTGTATCTAAATTATTACTAGGGTGTCTTGTTGTATTTAAGAGCGTTTGACTAATAATCTGACCCAGCATTGTCATCTTGTTTATAAGAAATATACACCCTGTTACACCTTGAAGAGTTCATGTCAAGTACCTACCTAGAGCTATGCATTGTAAGAGCATACCGTATCTTCCACTTTTTGTTTTAATCTAAACAGTAGGTTGGGTACCTAATATAAAACGTTCAGCGGCGTGGAATAGACTTTTAACAAATGAAGTGTGCTTCGGTGTTTGGAGGGTACGTCAGAATCAATGTTCCACTTGGCTACATCCTATTTGACGGCTTAAGTGCACGCCAGATTGGAATTGGCGCCAGGGAGACGCCTGATGAGAATGAATTCTAAGTAGTATAAGTAGGTACCTAATGTGGTATCTGAAATGTGATAATACATATTTAGTCCGCTACTTTACCTTTCGGAACAAAAACTATTTTTTTTTAATTAGGTAGGTATAAATAAAAATTAGTCATCCACAAAGTACTAGGTACTTTTTGACAGGCTTGTCCTTTATTATGTCACTGGGGTGCCTTTAATCCAAGGAAGTCTAATTCGAAAATCATTAGAATTGGCATCAAATTTTACAATTAACTTATCAACTCATGTGATTAATAATACACTCAAACCTCAATTAATACACACTCGGCCATTTTTCTCCTAATTTTGCCTTTTTGTTCCAAAATTTACTTATCTCCTTCGCTGCTGCCCCATTAGGAAATTTCAAAATTCTGTTTAGGGATGGGCGATATATATCGTATATAGTTATTGAAACGTATATCACATGAATATCTTAAAATCAGATATTGATGCGTACAGAAACTATATATTTGGTGAAACACTATATTGCCGCACAAACTCGATTCGCCTCGATTTCAAGATATCTGAGATTCATAGATATAGGATATCAAACCGTATCGCATCGCTATACGGGCTAGCGGCTACCGGTTAGGGTGTCGCAACGAGGGTCCCACACTTGGAAAAATTTTACGCTAATTTTATATGGAGCTGGACTTAGAAAAATTTTGAACGATTTCGTATGAGCCATCGACTTAGACGATTTTTCGGGTGAAATTTGTATGGGGGCTGGACTTGTAAAATTTTCAAAAAATCATTTTTTTTTTAATTTTTGCATGCGGAAGGGTGGGTTTCTGGGTACCCCAGGGGTTCGAAAAATTTGCTATTTTTTCGCTAGGATTCACCATTATCGAGATATTTTATAAATTATGTTTTTAGTAAGGGAAGGGGGCGCGATCTAACTGTGTTATCTTAGAATATCTTAGTATTGTGTTATCTTTATCCAATAACACATAAAAAATATGCCGATCTGAACCGAGTAAAGCCGAGTGAAAAAAGTATACCAACACCCTGCTAGAGAGTGAAATACCTAGCAATAATTATGCATTCGTACAATATCAAACCTTAAGTGTATACTGACTGATATAGCGTTACTGGATATCGACCGATATCCAATATATAGTTTCAGAATCAGATATTCAATATCAATATATAGTTTCGATTTGATATTACGAAAATTCGATATTACCCATCCCTAATTCTGTTAACTAATTGCATAGACACTAAATTAAAAACACAAGTTGAACAAATTTTAAACATCCGTTTTTCTTTAAAATCGTGGACTCAAGCATCCCTCCTAGACACGGCGGCCAGGGCCGTAGCTAGGACTGGATTCAAGGTAGGGCATAGGAGGTTTAAGGTAGGGCGGAAGCAAAGAGCAGTTTTTTTGGATGAGATGAGAAAAAAACATACCAAGTATCAAAACGATGGTGATACTGAGTTCCATTAGCCTACCTATCCCCTTTAACACCACTCAAAGGCTGGAGCGAGCGAAGCGAGCTCGAAATTTCACACTCCAAGACTCAAAACGGTGTTGGTTTGGCGTTCCATTAGTCTACCTACGCTCGTAATATCATAGGCTGGAGCGAGCGAAGCGAGCTCGAAATTTCACACTCAAAAACTCAAAACGGCGTTGGTACGCGTTCCATTAGTCTACCTACGCCCGTAATATCATAGGCTTGGAGCGAGCGAAGCGAGCTCGAAATTTCACACTCCAAGGCTCAAAACGGTGTTGGTATGAGTTCTATTAGCCTAACTACGCTCATAATATTATAGGCTGGAGCGAGCGAAGTGAGCTCAAAATTTCACACTCCTAAACTCAAAACGGTGTTGGTATGAGTTCCATTAGCCTAAACTACGCTCATAATATGATAAGCTGGAGCGAGAAATTTCACAGTCCAAGACTCAAAACGGTGTTGACATTTGTGTTCCATTAGCCTACTACGCTCATAATAATCATAGGCTGGAGCGAGTGAAGCGAGCATAAAATTTCACACTCCAAGACTTAAAACGGTGTTGGTAACTCATACGGCATTCCGAAGCGGTGGTAGCTTAAAAAGAATTGACGTTTAATATGTGTGCTTCAGGCTCCTATATTGAATAAATTATTTTGATTTGATTTGCACAATATCATAGGCTGGAGCGAGCTCAACATTTCAAACTCCAAGGCTCAAAACGGTGATGGTATGAGTTCCATTAACCTACCCACGCTCATAATATCATAGGCTGGAGCGAGCGAAGCGAGCTCGAAATTTCACACACCAAGTCTAAAAACAGTGTCAGTCCGAGTTCACTTAAAAAAACAATTTAAAGGCTGGAGCGAGCGAAGCGAGCCCGAAATTTCACAGCAATGGAACTTTGTTGTGACCAGAATTCTGACAGTTTTGTAAGGGAATTTGCCCTACTTGCCCATATAGTAAAGACGTTGCCCATGTAGGAAAGAAGTAATGGTTGGGTGATTTTTAAGGTAGGGCATTGGAATTTTAATGTAGGGCATTGCCCCACGATGCCCCCCCCTAGGTACGGCCCTGACGGCGGCACAGGGATTCGTAAAATCAGCAGCTTGTGTTTACCAGCCTTCCTTTCCTAAGTCTACAGTTCGTCCGACCTCATAGGTAGTATCCCATGGAGGGCCCTTTTCACACTATGAGGTTGCATGTTTTGACGAAGCGAGAAAAGCCTGGTTTGATTCCGGCCCGGGCCAAAATTTACCCACAGACCCAAAAATACAGAGGAGCTGGGATGATATCACCTCTAAATACACCTTCGACTCACTACTTTCCGTTTCGTCAGGCTCCGATCGCGCTATAGACTCCTTGCTTTGCTGCAGCTACAAAGTAGTCGGCGCACTGGCTACGTGCCTACCCGTCCGCCAACACCGGGACATACCTAGACCCCGAATCCCTTCGCATAGCAATGGGCCTCCGAGTCGGCGCGGAACTCTGTACCCACCACCAGTGCCCCTGTGGCATTAAAATTCTTATTTTCTTGTACAACATAGCTAGCATGCCGCAGTGATACAGCGCTATCACACCTTAGCTCTCTTTCTATTTGCGTGCGAACGAACGAGATAAAAGACGTAATACAGCCGTATCACGTGTAGCATACTACGAGTGCAGTACGACCAAGAATTTTATATATTCCATAATTTTTGCATAGAGCCTTTTATAATGAATTTATAAAAAAAGACAAAATCAGACTTGGCTGCATGGGCTATGTTCTCTTTGCCTTTCCGCAAGGATAAATGTAACAACAACAACGAAACAACATCAACTCAGGGCGTCGTGTTTATCTTGCGTAAAATAAGGTCTTCATAATCCGTGAAACAGAGAGAACATTCTCCAAAACTTGTATCGTTTTTCTCTTTTGCAACACATGATTCAGTTTCTATTGTAGAATTTAAAACGCATCAGTTGCAAAAGTAGGAATTTGGGGCGAAAGTTCAAATGGATTTATAATCCCGTTATTTCCTTTCTTTTACTATAAACGAGTAAATGTATCGTAGTAAATACAAAGTTTAACTCATCAAGTGTTGCAGTGTATGTAAATCTTTTTTATCACGATGATAAACATTATAGAATTTGTTTTTTTAAGTTTGGCCTCTGCGGTTACTTTTACTGGACTTTTGATAAGCAAATACGAAAGTCACGTACCAGCATTTATAATAAAAGGCTACAAGTATGGCAGTTTCGCTTACCAAGGATCTGGAGGCAATTTCTTACAAGCCATAGAAATACCCAAGTCGTACTACAGGCATTTTTATCTTTTTTCTTCAATACATAGTGTTTCAACGTTGGTCTATATGTTCCTAGTTTATTACAAAGATTTCGCAGTAAATGTATATGTTTCTGCTATATTGAGAGCGATTTTGGAGCAGGATGGACCTTCAGGTAATCCTTTTTTGAGTTTTATTAAACGTTTTCATTGATAATTTTGTACTTTTTTGTAGTTTAACTTAACACTTTCGCTGCTAAGCTCAAAACAATGATGCTCGCGCAGTGCTAACACTGGAATGCTATACAATTCTGACTCAACGTTTGAGTTGCACTGCGGCTTATTTGTCGCTGACCTATGATAGGTCGTCAGCGGTTAAAGTGTTAGTTTATACTTTCGCTGAGTAACTGATGTATTGTCGTGATTTGAACAAATGAATGTTGTGTACACACGGCGACACATCAAGCTAAACAAAACCAATATAAGCTGGTCACGCAGATGTTGCATAACACATAATGTCACGCGGCCAGCTTATTTTGGTTTTGTGTAGCTTGATATGTCGCGGAAACGTGGACCCTGACGATAGGGCTAGTTAATAAATTCAAGGTCGCTCAGCGAGCTATGGAGAGAGCTATGCTCGGTGTTTCTCTGAGAGATCACATCAGAAATGAAGTGATTCGTCACAGAACTAAAGTGGCTGACATAGCTCAGAAAATTAGTAAGCTGAAGTGGCAATGGGCTGGTCATATGACAACCGATGGGGTGTCAGAATTCTAGAGTGGAGACCGCAAACTGGTAGGGGTAGTGTGGGACGCTCTGCTGCCCGCTGGACAGACGACCTAAAAAAAGTAGCAGGGAGCGACTGGATGAGGAAGGCTGAGGACAGAGTTTTGTGGCGCGCCTTGGGAGAGGCCTATGTTCAGCAGTGGACGATGATAGGCTGATGATGATGATGATATGTTGCTGTGTGTACATCTATTATAGGCATGTTAAGTAAGTTATAGCCTGTAGAATCCCACTTCAGGGCAAAGGCCTCCTCTAGCTAATAAGGGTGAGAGAGGGAGTGGGCCATACTCCAGAGGCAAATTTTCAAGCTGCCTTTAATAGCCCTCTGACCTAGCTTAACAAATAGTTACAAACGCCATCTGACGGAACTATCAGAGACAAACTGCTTAACGTGCCTTCCAAAGCACGGAAACGCTCGAGATGAAATACCAATGAACGGTCACCCATCCAAAGACAGACCGGACCTGAAGTTGCTTTACTTCGGTGATCGTTTCCAATACCGAAGCCTTACTACGCCAACGAGCGCTTCAGGCATGTACATTGGATAAAATACCGCATGCTACTATTATATGTATTGTTGCTGTTGATTTTGACCTTAATAAATAAATAAATAAAATAAAATTACTATAGTAATTTAAAGTGCAGCCTAAAATAAAGAATTAAACAAAAAGTAAGTACTCACCTATACACATTCAGAGGTCTACACATATGCATGTAAAGTTGCAGGCAATACTACACCTTACTACTTTCAAAGTAAAGTTCAATTCACCAATCATTTTAATTTTCTATTCCAGTGTCGGCAACGGCCGCTCTCATAGCCATGTCTCTCCTAACAGTACAATGCCTGAGAAGATTCTACGAGACGTATTTCCTTCAAGTATTTGCTAAGTCCAGCAAGATGAACTTGAGTCATTACTTAGCTGGCATTGTGCATTACTTTGGTTGTATTGTTACTGTGTTTGGACAAGCTCCTCTGTTCATTGGTGAGTATTTATCTGGGGTCACGTTGCAGGGTTTGCCTCGAACACTTGTCTCTCGCGTGGTGTTCGCGCGGTTCGCGTCTAAGCCTGCCACGAGGCTCCAAAATCCTTCTCAGTTGTTCTTACTCAAAAACAATCCTCGAGATTGGATAGACACTCCCACAAACTACTTGACACTGGCGAAATCTAACAAGGAAACGCCAATAAATAAAAATAGAATAGAATAGAGTATTTATCTACACTATTAGGGTTGAGACATATTGACCGATGGCGAACGACAGTGGGTCCATACAAAAAGCATATTTAGTATGGGATAAAACACCGTCCGCATCCTCCGCCATCGACGCGGCGCCGAACGCATTCCCATACTAATTGTGGTATGTATTTATATGGGCCCGCCGTCTCAACTGTAAAAGAGTTATCTGTGATAGAGTGAGCTGTGAAGATTTAGTTATCTATGAAACAATTTCTATGTTCGATCATAGATTCTACAGAATTGGTTATCTGGTTTTTCTTTATTTTATCTTATTATAGAGGCTGCCAAGCCCACAACACTTCGAACCAATGGGATCTTTCATGCTGTATTTTCTTCACCCTTCAATAATATGGTAATTGGCAATATCAACCTTGCAATAGAAATTCCAAATAAATCAACTTATCTATAAAATGTAGACATCATTGTCACCCTATAAGTTCTTGCAGCTTCAGACTCCAATAAAATTCAGAACAAACATTTTTCAAGATTAACATTCGTTTGTTAAAGATTTACTATATTTCAATACTCTTAAATTTTCAGGAAACCAAACCAGAGATAAAATGGCATGGTCTGACACATACACAATGATTATCTCCATACCGTGCATCCTAATTTTCCTCTGGTGCTGGTACGAACAGTACCAGAGCAATATTATATTCGCCAACCTACGTAAAGACAAGAAGTCAGGGCAAGTTGTTACGGAAGAACATAAGGTGCCTAGCGGCAGGCTGTTTGAGAGGGTATCCAGTCCGCATAGGATGTGTGAACTTATTATGTACACGGTTTTGGTGCTTTTGGTGCCTACAAGGACATTCTTCTGCATTTATTTGTGGGTATTGGGTAATCAGGTGAGTTAACATTTTTATTTTATTTTCATTTTTCACCGTCCGTGAATCCTTTGCTGTAAATGAGCTTGACTATATTATTATTGTTGGCTGGGCTATTGCAAGCAAGGTTCGTTATGTAACACTGCGACCATCGCTGATCTTTTGTGTTCGCCCCAAGCTCACCCATATTTTACACATACATCCGAACAAATTTTTTATTATTCTCGGGTATGCAGGTTTCCTTACGTTGTTTTCCTTCACCGTCGAGCTAGTGATAATGTTAAATACAACCGTACATAAATTCCGTAGAACTTAGTGGTACAGGCCAGGAATCGAACCGCCGCCTCTTGATTGAGTCGCTAGCTCTCTTCCGTATGGACTATCATCGCTCTCTCATTAAATAGAGCTTTCATTTGAAAGTTGTCTGAAAGAAATTGGTGTTGCTGACACTTTTGTACATTCTTGTTCTCCCTGGACAAGGGCTTATGTTTAAAGTTAATAAAGTGTTGATTCAATTTATGTTTCAGATTCAAACCGCAATCCAAGCACATGACTGGTACCAGAAGACTTTCAAAAACTATCCTTCAAACAGATACGCCATTTTACCCGGTGTTTTGTAAGAAATGTCTGTTTATCAATCTTCTTCTTCTTCTTACAGGGTATTAACAGCTTAATAAGGCTTATTTTGTGCTAAAATTTAAAGAGGCTTATAATGACATTACATAAATTAATATTTATTTAATTTAAGAACCAAGAGAAGGCGTCAATCTGTTTCGCCTACCCCAATGGGTGGAGTATAATGTACTTACAGTCGAAAAAGTGGAATCATACATGAACCACCTACACAGTATTTCGTCTGAAATCGTCAAAGTAGAAGAGAGATATATTTTTGAATGTCACGCATCTTATGTTCATACTCGAAAGTGACATAAATTCTATAGAATTTGGTATCACTTTCGAGTTCGGATAAAGAACGAGTGAGATTAAAAAGTAGCACTCATGCAGCCGTAGCACGATGCGCGCGATAAGGCCTTATCGTGCTTTAGGCCTCTTTCTTTTTGCGCGCGAGAATAGAAAGAGAGCTAAACGCTTATACCACGGTGCCATGCTACGGCGGTACGGCCGCAAATATTTTATTGACATAATACTTAGGGTGCGTCATGCATGAGATGAAACCATTATTCGACTATACACGGCGACGCATCAAGCTATACAAAACCAATATAAGCTAGCCGTGCGACGTTATATGTTACTCACCCTAAGCGCGGCCAGCTTATATTGGTTATGTATAGCTTGATGTGTCGCACTGTGTGCATGTATTGTGTAATTAAAACAGTACAACAAACGATAAAACAAAATTTTATATCGCAGTACAGTAGTTACAGCCTGAAAGAACCCACTACAGGTCAAAGGCATCTCACGAATAAGGGTGTGTCTTACAAAGCACGGTGACGTTCTAGATGAAATATCACTAAAACTGTCACCCATACAAAGACTGACCGGACCTGACGTTGCTTAGCTTCGGTGATCGGTTCCAATACCGAAGCTCCACCCCACTACGCCTACTAGATAAGTACAATATAAAGCATTTTATAATATTCTGGCTGCCCCGTCAGGGAATATAGTCGTAAACACAGAACAGAGATCCCTTCTTCGCCTTAATAGAAGTAGCATGTAGGTGCAGTGCAGCCCGCATGCAGGCTTCCGCCACTCGGCCGTAGGTACCGAGATAAGTACCTACACTTTGGCCCATCGGAAACGATGCGCTTGCTTGATTTCTGCCACTCGCTCCAGGCGGCAACGTCTGGCTGTAATAACGCTGTGGCAAGATTCAATAGGTAAATTTTTGCGCGTACCGTCTGGCAGTAGATAATTTAAACGTGCGAATTTATGAAGATGATGATGATGATGAGAATTTAATGAAGATTTAGTCATAAGACTTATGAAGCTAAGGTTGAATTTAATTTGATTTGTTTTCTGGTCACGCTCGTTTTCCAACAAATTAATCGCAATGATATTTCTATTAAGTTATCTGAAGATTATAGTCATAAGCATAGCATGACGGCCCGACAGCAGTCTTTTGTGAACCTGCCTGCTGTGCCGCGGGTCGCGGGTTCGAATCCCGTAAGGGACAAATATTTGTATGACGAATATGAATATTTGTACCCGAGTCATGGATGTTTGTATCTATATAATATTCTATATCGTTGTCTAGTTATCATAATACAAGTCCAGGCTAGATTCTGGAACTTTTAAATGTGACTAGATAATTTGTGTGACACTGTCCAAGATATTTATTATTATTTATTATTAATGTGTGTCACGGCTATTTCCCTGAGGACTCTGTATTCAGCATAATATACCGTATTCAGCATAAATATGTTTCATGCTTATGTACTTATGCATTTATTTTTATGAATAGTAGATAATAATATATTTAATCATTTATTTTAAGAATGTTATATTTTGTAAGCATAGTGAAATATACCTACTCTGTTAGATAGAAGAACTTTCTAACATTAATTATTTTTTGTTTTGATTCTATACCTGTATATTTTACATGAAGAGATATTAAGAAATCTGCTGTTCCATGCATTTAGGTCGAGCCACCATTGACGTTTTCTATTGAATTGAACACATTGATTGAACAACTGTGTATTTTTAGCGGTTTCGATGTTGACCCCGTAATGAAAGTTGTTCAATTTGATAGTTTGTAGCTAAAGTTTAAGGTATGTAACGCATTTAAGTTTAAACCTATATATAAAAGAGATTATTTTTGTACAAATTTAATTCAATAATAAATTAAACAAACTGTATATTGTTATAATTAAAAAATGTTTTATTTCTTGTCAAACTAAAATGGAAATTAACGAAATAAAATTATCAACCACACACACTCTTCATACAACATTACCTCACGTTTTCTTATTTGAATAGGAAACTGAAACAAAAGATAAATATTATTTGAAAATCTATCATCAAAAATTGCAGCCACCCACACCCTGGGCACTTTGCTATCAATTCATACAAATGGAAAAAACTGACAAGCGGTAAGTAAGCATATGCGATACAAAGTGCGAGTGAGAGAGGACTTAACTGTCAGTGTCACTGTCACAGTAAGGGTTGAACTACTTAAATCACACAGCACCGCATCGCATTTTTCCGTCCATCCTTTTCTGTCACTCAGGAACGTCATTTGCTAGAGCATATAAGATAGACAGAACGCGATCGCATGCGGACGTTCCTGAGTGACAGAAAAGGATGGAGCGTTATTCACATAACGACGGGCGCGGGGGGTCTAATGTAAAATAATGCCTATTTCAATATTTAAACCATACAACCATAGACCTAGGGCGCAAGTATGGTCCAATTTTTTGTCACCACTCAGTTACCTAAATGCGAGACATAACGCCGTCTAAACAATTCATCTGTTTATCTTTGTCTACAATAAGAGCTTTAAAAATTGTTACATGGCAATCATGGCATTATGCGTAGCAATTTATTACGGCAGGAAAACTGGACCATACTTGCACCCCATCTATCTCACTCTAGTAAATGACATTCCTGAGCGACAGAAAAGGTGGAGCGTGAAAAAAAGCGATTCCGTGCTGCCAAACGAGGTTTAACCCTAAGTGTCCAAGGTGTGATTGGGTTAGGTATAAAGAAAATATTACCTGTAAGGATACCCCTGTGTCTTAGCTCTAAACACCGAGAGCAAGAGAGAGAAGAACACGCAGACCAGCACCAGCCCCACCACGGACTTGAATCGCCTTCTCTTTCCCTCCGCCGGCGAGCGGGATACCTCTGACCCCTTCACACCGCCTGCAGCTTCTATCATAAGTATCATGCCGACTACCACGGCGCCATCTGATTGTTAGCTAAGGAAATCAGTTGGAATCATCGACCTAGAACTCTATGGACACAGGGTCTAGTACAAAATTCTTGATAAAAGTGTCCCAAACTAACCTTATAAAAAATATTGGTATGCATAGTAATGTAAACAAACTGAAAACATTGCAATTGAAATCGTATGAAGCTAGTCACAAGGGTTAATTTTTCTTACACCTACTTAACACCATATGCAGCTTCGACTAGGTAGCACCATTCGCTTCTAGCATATAAAACAAAAGTGCCAACTTTCTTAGGTTGGTGTGCGTGAGGCGCCATTCAACTTATCTCTTGTGTGCATGTATACAGACCGTAGAAAGAGAAGGTACTAGAAGGAAGCAAGTGTCTTGTCATATTCACTCAGTAAGAGATGCACATAGCAAATTCGCTCTAGTTAAAAAAGGAGATCGCTACTTATTGCGGTCCTTATCGACGTAACCACTTTTTTGTTCTACGACGGCTGACTGACTTCGGAGTCAGACATCTAGATTCATACAAATTGTATAGGATTTTATGACTATCGCTATCTCATACGCGGTTACACTGATGTTCCGTCTACCAGCGTAAGCAAACAACTTTCCGTTTATGTTTAAAAGGATACTCAAAATGGCGACAATGTAACTCTCCAGCACAAACTGCCCGTGCGATCCTCCATTGATATAAACTGGACCATTCTTGGTCCTGTGGAAGAATGGTGGTCCTCTAATCTGGTTCCACATCTGACCTGAGACCATAGTGAAACAGAAGAATACTGCGGCAACGGCCCACATCTGCTTGTTGTATAGGAACTCTAGATTGTTTCTTCGGAGGTAGAGGAAACCGGCGATGAGGACTGCCAGCATTATGAAGGCTACGGCCCCAGAATAGTTGGGTGGACGGAAGATTCTGATCTGTAAATAAATAATTAGAGTAATTTAATCTACCATAGTCTACCAAACCGCATTGGACATGCAAGGTGGACTATCGCTCACACACATATAATACACCCTCGAGGATAGGTCATAGCCCAGCAGTGGGACTTGTATAGGCTAATGATGACAATGAATTAAAAACAATAAAACTAGGGTTTCTGTTTCCCAATCTTCATTAACTATTTAGAATTTAAGTAATTTTACACTCTGTTTTAGTAAACTGTACAATCCAATTTTTAAAAGAGGAAAATTGATTAAGCTTGGAAAAAAATAAAGTTTACAAAAAGGAAAAAAAATCATAATCAATGATTTTTTTTTTTTTTTTTTTCAATAGCCTGTTTTGTGTCCCGGCAAAGGCCTCCCCTCTTTTCCTCCCCTCTTTTCCTCCCCTCTTTTCCTCCCCTCTTTTCCTCCAATCTTCCCTATGCAACGCGAAATCAGGCCAAGAGGAAGGTTTCAAGAAGGTATTCTTGAAACCTTCAGGAAGGTATTCAAGTCGTCACTCCATCTTCTCTTGGGTCTTCCTCGACGTCGGCAACCGTCTTGTGGAACCCATTCTGTGGCCATCTTGGTCCAATCAATGTTTACAAATCCAAAATTGTTCTAATACAGTAAACAACCAAACCCAGAAGTTTTATTCATTTCATTGTAGGAAATGTTAGCTCATGAAACATTGTCAGTCATATTTTGTTATCATTGTGAAAAGTTGAATAAAAGTCTCACAAAATACTGTCCCATTTTCATTATAACTATCTTCATCTTAATATGGCATTAACACATTGAGTTAAGGACTGAAAACAACTGAATATAATTTATACTAATTTCATGCTAGTTTATGTTTAGGCTACAGCTTTTTCACGGCAATTTGCATGTTTATACATTTTCTGTTTTGTTATCAGAAAATATTACCATCAGAAACATTAATAATTGTGTTAATAATAAACTATGATTGTAGCATCTTATTTTTAAATTTACATACATAAGCTCACGCCATTGTCCCATTGGGGTAGGCAGAGACCACGGACCGCCACACGCTACGACTCTGACACACCTCTTTAGCCTCATTCACATTCATACATCTCTTCATGCACTTCCGTCGATTGAGGGTGCTACGCACTTGTCCTTTTCGGAAAACATCATTGATTTGATCATGGTATGTTTTCCTCGGACGGCCGCTCCCAACACTTCCGCTCACCTTTGCTTGATAAATTTCATTCGTTAGTCTTCTTTCATTCATTCATTTTGAAATTTCCTATGCTAAAAGTCTATAAAGGTCTATTTCCAAAAGTTACCTTAATGGTCAGTCAGTTCACAATTCACATGATTCTTTTTTCTTATTGACAAGTTGATAATTAACTCAATTACAATCAGAATAGGGTTGAAAATTGAGTGATTAACCCTGTGGTGTGTTTGCATTATCGAATATGTGTATCATTTAAATGAAGTTACAGTTTGTACTGACCCTTGCACCACAAAATGCTTTTAAACACTGTCCATTCTTTTCTTTCTCTTCAATTTCAGTAAAAAAGCTTTACCTGAGCGTCAGTCCTGTCCTGGATCCATTTAGCGATAGCTTCAGCATGGATGCCAGCTCTCTCAAAGTCCATGGTGTCAGCGGGCTTCGGCTTGCCTTTGGCCGGGAAGTGCATGATGATTGGAGCTGTGTTTAATCTTAGCTGGAAGTGTTTTATAAGAAAATGTTTTAGGTAAATAAGTGCGTTCAACCACATCAGAGGCAGTAAGGTGGTCTGTAAAAATTCTGACACAAGGGCTTGCTGCCCATGTGGGCATAAGAAGAAGAGTGCATTCTTAAATTATTGTAACTAGCAAAAACCTGCCCTGAGTGCCAGTTTATACAAGGTGTAAAATAATAATTGCATGCGCACACCACTGATTGTAGTAGAAAGAGATTGCGTCAGGTTGCGATAATATCGCGGCAGTGTGTAGGATCGCGCGCGTCCCCATACAAAATGTACTGGAAACAATTATCGCAAAATCGCAGCGATATTATCGCTCGATAAAATCGCTGCAATGAGCGGAGGCCTTGAACCATTCCTTTGAGTATATGTAACACATTTAAGTTTACACCATGTATTGTATGTATAGCATTCCAGCAGTGTTATTCCACAGTCAAGTTTCATATTGTGAGCAAGCAGCGAATGTGTTAAGGCGCTGCAGACAACAAACAATATTGCATGCGGACACTCTCAGACTCCAGACACATTGCTCTTTGGAGCTCTACGGATGTGTGCATGTGAATCTGACTAGATGTGTAAGTTGCTAGGCCGCCTAGCATCCTTCTCCTCGCATACATGAACCGATGAGGTGTGAGACCTCTTGGGTTGTCCACACCTTGCTTTATTTTTGTTTACTAAAGATAAGTCGCACGCCCGAACGAATAAAGGTGTAAAATGCCATAACACCCTTTTTGCTTTTATGCCATTTTTTTTTGCTCTCCTGTAAAGATGACTTTTCAAAGTTACACCTTTATTCGTTTGGGCATGCAAAGTGCATGTTAGGATTAAAATCCACCCAAATCAATACCATTTACATGAATTACACCCAGGGCAGAATGTTTCGCATTTACACAGCAGATTTCTGTCCATGCAAAGGGGCCTGTCCTAGCATGCTATAAGATGCAGAAAAACGTCTGCCAGTATTACATCAAACTAAGAATCCGTCAATGCGTTTTAACCCGGTCCGCAATCTTCAGCATATGCAGGTTTCCTCGTGATGTTTTCCTTCACAGTTTGAGAGCAGTCAGTATTGTATACGAGTTAAAAAAACGCATTGGTACATAGCATTTAGTCCGTGCGGATTCAAACCCGGATTTAAATATTGAGTTTCCGTAGGTCTCCACAACACGCCACCGACGCTTACCCTAATATGTGCACACCTATTCAACATGGGTACAAGCTAGGTGGTAGTTACAGCTAATATCCCGAAATAAAATAAATAATAAATTAATATCTCGGACAGTGTCACACAAATTATCTAGTCACATTTAAAGTTCCAGAATCTAGCCTGGACTTGTATTATGATAACTAGACAACGATATATAATACATAAATAGATACAAATATCCATGGTACGGGTACAAATATTCATATTCGTCATACAAATATTTGTCCCTTACGGGATTCGAACCCGCGACCCGCGGCACAGCAGGCAGGTTCACTACAGACTGTGCTGTCGGGCCGTCCAAATGAAATACTGTCGTGTATGGATTACAATAGGTTTAACACTTTCGCTGCTAAGCTCAAAACAATGACATTCGCGCAGTGCTAACACTGTGGAATGCTATACGATTCTGACTCACGGTGTGAGTCATGAGCACTGCGGCCCATAGGTCGCTGACCTACCAGGTAGGTCGTCAGCAGTTAAAGTGTTAATAAACAGGAAACACTTACCATTTGGAAGATATCGGAACCTTCATCGAAATCAACCATACCAAAGTACAATTTGTTGTTATAAGACGGTGAAAATCTAAAGGAGTTCGCCACAATCAGGAACTCGTCGTAAACGTGCTGGCAGATTGCACATCGCCTCGCTGGAGCCATCGCCGTGAACATTACCACGAAGGAGTAATCGCGAGGCGGCGATTTCACATACTCCTTAAACTTATTGAGATTCAAAGAGACTATAGACTTCTTCGCAGTCATATCCGTCAACTGCTGAACCTTATCCGCGAGCTGAAATATCAAAAGTTACGTTATTAAGTTATCAGGAAAATAGTACACGCCGGTTGAAGAAATTAATAATTTAGATATAAAACGTACCACTTTAGATGGATTTTGTGCATTTCCCTGGTAGTAGGTTAGCAAGACGGTAAAGCATAATAATGCTTTTAACTTCATTTTCTCAGTTTATTCGAAATATTCTCTGAAAAATGGTCTGCAAATAATTTCCAACTCTAAACATATGACGTGTGCTTATCAAAATCTTATCATACCAGTCGAAAACCCAGAATGAGATAGTTAAATACAACCGTGTATTTGTTATCTCTTTCTAAACAATATCTCGTTACTAAAGATGGGCAAAATAATCTCGCCTGTCAAGTTGCGGGGTTAGTACGACAACCCGCGATAGCGTGATATAACGTCCCTGGCGCTATCACGCTTCCGCTCTCTTTCTATTTGCGCGCGAGCGAACGAGATAAAAGACTAAATTTGTCAGATAGATGTGTAATGCATTCACATGCACGCCGTGCAGCCCGGCAAGCTTAGGCAATGAGGGATTTTCAGAAAGCCATTAAAAAAGAAAAAGTAGTTCCTAATGGCTCGATAGATGGCGTTGACGGGACAGGGGCGAATTTCTCTGGGTGCGGGCGAACTTGTAGATAATAAAATACAAATAAAATAGATTTGCCTACACTCAGCGGGACCCCATGTCCACCCATGTCCTAGAACGATGCGAGTATGTCTGGGATTTAGTTCCGAATTTGTTGTAAGAATTTGTGTTTTTAAGTAAGCAGCAAAGTATACACGAGCATTATAATTTCATCAACAGATGCGTGTGACTCGGTGAAATGCATTTTGTTTACTTGTTAGCCTCAAATTTTCGTCTTCGGCCCCTCTCTGGTCAACGCCATCTATCGCCGGTATGATACGTTTGAGCAGCTGTCAGAAAACTCCTCATTCGCTGTACATCGATTGGTCTGTAAAGTGAGTGTTACTATTTAACTTTATAGAAGCCTCAATGTACAGCGAATTGCCTAAGCTTGCCGAGCTGCACGGCACATAATGTAGCTATCGCGGGTACGGGTTGGCGTACTTACCTCAATCCGTTAAAACCATAGATTAATATGTATATTGGTTATAGATAGGTAAGTCGCCTTGGATTTTAGGACGTTTTAATTATTGGCGTTGCCTCATATTAGCAGCAGGGGGAGCCCCAGTATTAAATAAATAGAAAAAAGACTCGGCTGACACAAGGCCCGAACCATATGCACCCGAAACGTGAGCCGGTTGTCTAGATCACTAGACCAACAAAACAGTGGTTGATACGGGCCAAATCTCTCACTATTACAGCGCAGCGGTGAGGTGTAGCGTGCTTTCTCTACACTTTAGATACGAACCCAAATTCAACACTTAGTACTTCGAAAAGATTAGTACTTTGACGGCCCGACAGCACAGCCTGTAGTGAACCTGCCTTCTGTGCCGAGGGTCGCGGGTTCGAATCCCGTAAGGGACAAATATTTGTATGACGAATATGAATATTTGTACCCGAGTCATGGATGTTTGTATCTATATATGTATTATATATCGTTGTCTAGTTATCATAATACAAGTCCAGGCTAGATTCTGGAACTTTAAATGTGACTAGATAATTTGTGTGATACTGTCCAAGATATTTATTTATTTATTTATAAAAGTAACCGATAGATGGCGGATGCTGTCTTGATCCGACGGACCTAGATTTATTCTGTATTAGTGTAGCGATCAAAACAAGCAATTTATGCCGAAATCAGCCATGCATGAGCATGACCTGCATCTACAAGTCTTTGCCTGCATGTTGGGTACTGTATCGCTGCTTTATGCTGGGTTTACATGCACGCCGTGCAGCCCGGCAAGCAGCAATTCGCTGTACATCGAGTCGTCTGTAAAGTGATTGTTACTACTTAACTTTATAGAAGCCTCAATGTACAGCGAATTGCCTAAGCTTGCCGGGCTGCGCGGCACGCGTATGATCGCACCGTTTCGCTTTTCGTCCACCGGGTAGGCAGTCGTAAACTGCTCTAACTCTGACATTTCCTATCTATGGCGTGAAACCCACACAAGAGGTACGCGGAAGGGATAAGGAAGCGGTGTGGAATGGATACGTCACGCAAGAGGCATCGACGCGTCATCGAAGAGTAGGCGATGCGGTGAAGTGCTAGTCTAGGAATAATTACGGTTTGAGATTGCATCAAAGATACTTTAGTAAATTGTGTTTGAACTAATATTACTGTTAGGAGGTCTGGCTCACTCCGCCTTTAGGTATAAAAATGTACCTACGCGGCCGGGTCCGGTACCGTAACGACGCGTCGTTACGACAGGAATATCCTCTTAAATCTGAAAATTGCTGTTGATAAGATCTTCGATTATTTAATACTTTTAAAATAGGATCAAACTTCGTTTGTATGCAGCGCGCTCGGGCGCGCTGGCAGGAATATCCTCTTAAATTCAAAAATAGCTGTTTATAAGTTGTTAGATCAATTTAATTAATAGAAAATAGGATTAAACTTCGTTTGTATGCAGCGCGCTCGGGCACGCTGGCAGGAATATCCTCTTTAACTCAAAAATAGCTGTTATATGAAAATAGATAAAAATGATATTCAATAATACACAATAAAAAAATCGGGGATTGTTGAGAATTTATGTTTTTCAGTTTATGTTTTTTCAATTTACCTATGTTTTTCAATTTATGTATCTACTATATCCCAAATTACCACCTAAAGTGCAATTAATTCAACCTACTCCATACAAAAATCCGTAGATTTCCCCGACTATTTCGTGAGGTATGGGGTAAGCAAGCGTAGCGTAAGCGGTGAGGAAGGGATACGCATCGGGCATCGAAGCGGCGTGGAAGCGGCGCCGCGTCGATGCCCGATGCTTGCCCGATGCTTATCCCTTCCTCACCGCTTACGCTACGCTTGACTCCTGCGGCATGCGTTATAGTCGGGGAAATTTACGGAGCCTAGCATAGCATAGCATATGATCACGACTATATTCCTCGAAGGGGTAGTCAGAGATAATCTGAAAACTCAGTTAGAACATCCACAGGTAAAAGAATAAAATAAAATGTCTTGAATAATTAAGACATTAACAAAACATTACATTTAGGTATGAAAAAACATGGAAAACTTGGTGATTTTCTGCACGATGGCTTCGTTTAAGAGAAGTTTATTCCGAGAGCGCAAATCCGCGCTGCATACAAACGTAGTTTAGTGATATTTTCAATACTATCCAATTAAAGTCAATGAAATTTTTCAGAAACAATCTAGAAACTAATCTCTATGTTCGTATGAAGTCAGATTTTCGTTTAAATATACAGTTTTAATGCTGGGATTAATTATAGATTTGTATGGAAATCTTTTAGGCACTGTAACTTTAAAACTATGATACATTTTATCGAAAATCTGACTTCATACGACGAACTCGACTGAAGAAGAAATCGTGGTAGCTACGACCGACGCACAGTGGGTCGAAACTGCAATTGGAGGGACTTAGGATATTTTTTCATTGTACCTATTTTTAACTGTGTCAATCGGTAGATCTTACGATCCTAGTGAAACATTGTCCTAAAGCCTAAATCAAAAATCGAGTAGTTTAGGTGAAAATATTTAATTTTTATTTTTGTTGTATGGGACGACACTTATCTTAGCTCATTTCTGCTTCACTAATAGCCGGTCCACCACCGGAGTGTAACCACCACGTATTTTGCGTGAACGTTTTCGGTCCAATTTCAACTCTATTACAATGGAGTTAGGTCCGAAACTGTCGCGTTAAACTTCAACTGAAATAATATTTTGGTCGAAGATGATAAATTGAAAATCGAAACTCCGAGTACAGAGGGTCTACCATGAGTTTTCACTGTACTTTACTACTGTAGTTACGTCACCAATTCGTATGACAGAAATTAGTTCTCAACGCCACAAGGAGCGCTGTACGAAATTCAATACAAAATTGGTGACGTTACTACAGTAGTAAAGTACGGTGAAAACCCATGGCAATGAGAGCGTGACACTCGACTGAATTAGGCCTCGAAACTTCGGCGTCGGGCCGCGTAGGTACATTATTATACCTAAAGTGCGGAGCGAGCCAGACCTCCTAACAGTAATATTAGTTCAAACACAATTTACTAAAGTGTCTTTGATGCAATCTCAAACCGTAATTATTCCTAGACTAGCACCTCACCGCATCGCCTACTCTTCGATGACGCGTCGATGCCTCTTGCGTGACGTATCCATTCCACACCGCTTCCTTATCCCTTCCGCGTACCTCTTGAGTGGGTTTCACGCTTATCATACGCTGCTCTCGCTTCATACAGAAGTGCGCGATTTTTGAAGATCGAGTTGATCGTAGTTATGTTTCTAAAACAAAAATCGCACTTCAGGTATTCACCGTACAGGTACCACCAGGGGTACTCTATGCACCAGGGGTACGGTGGGTCCGCAGGGCGGATTTGCATGCTCCTCAGTTTGGTTTTGGGGTACCTAACTAGGTAAGTACTCAACTAACTATTATAATTTTCCCTATAAAATGTTTTATTTTTATTGGTTTAGGGCTTAGGGCAATGAGCGTTTTTCTTTTTGTTTTCTTGGGGATCGATAGATGGCGCTACGGTCTGTGCGAAGAAACGTCAACATTTCAAAAAGTGTTTCTTTAAAATAATAAAGAGTGAAAAGATGATCAAGAAGATGCCAACGCATCTTTTAATGACATATTTCATTATTTACTAATCACTTTAATTGAAAATTCGAAACTTTTACGCCTGACATGGCTGTATGGGCTCGATCCCTTGGCATTCCAATAATGAGGCAGGCACAGTCTTGACAAGATTTTGACAGGATCTCGCGTACGGCTCTATAGGCGATAAACATGCCATCTGTCTAGTTTTTTAGGAACTAAATTTAAAAAAGAAAAGAAAAACGCTCATTATAAAAACGCAACACTGTAGATACAGTGCGACATAAAAGAGTATATAGAAAATAAATTAGGGCGCTGCCTCCACGCAAGAACGTCAAAATCACACGCAATAAGGCAAGGCCGACCTACAATTTTTACTAAATAAAGTTTGTTCCTGCTGTCACCGTTTTCGACTCTTCTAAGTCGCACTGTACCTACTTAGGTACATAGTCCAGTAAAAATACGGGTCGAAAGGAAATAATTTATAATAAGCAATTTTTTTTGCTAGATCGTTTATACAAATGATATTAAGATACTTTATAAACGAATCCTACTAAATTTCGTATTTTTAGTTTTTAGTACTAAAATGTAAATTTTTTATTTATAGTGTCAGATAGCTTTCTTTTTTTATTTTGATTGTTTGTTTTAGGGTATGAGTTTACATACACTGTGTAAATTTTGTCCTAAAATTGAGTTTTTCGTAATTTCTACTTATTTAAAAACAAAGGTTCCGTGGTGATTTTTCGTTGGATTTACTTCTAATATAAAAGAATACAAATGTATTTAACCAATGACGTAAAAAAATTGTATATACTATTTTTTTCCAATTTTACATGTTTTTTTTTTATTTTGTTTAATTATTTAAGAAAATTTTTAGGAGGATTTTCAATCTAAACGATAACAAGAATTATAATCTAAAATATAAAACAAAAAAACCTGCTATTATAAATTATTTACATTCGCCATACAAGCGACCCGTAACTTTACTGGAGTAACATGGCATGGTAAAGCCCGACCAGAAAATAAAAAACCTCGCCATGTTGCGGAAAATCATTGGAACTAATTTTTGTACTTGAAACCCGCCCCCAAACCAGGATTTTTATATTTCTGGCAACAAAACAACGATCAGTCTTCCTTCAGTCACTCTCATCATATCATATCATATCATAACTTTGCCCGAGTTGTTACATTTGCGATCCAAGAATCAATCCCCGCCGGACCAGAAGTACCATCGGGAAGTACCATCTATTATTTATTATGACCTTGAGTCGTATGACCACCAGTCCACGAGTCACGACATCCCTTTCGGGTTGAGACTTGAGAGCTTATTTAGATCATATTATATGTAGCGAGTTATATGTCCTTGTGGTGTCTGCTAAGAGTAGCACCATACCATTTCCTCCCGTGGGTGTCGTAAAAGGCGACTAAGGGATCTACCGGAGGATGGGCAGCAGCATCCTCTGAGTACAAACATTCAATCCAACTGCGATCGCCAACCCGCCTGCCAAGCGTGGCGATTATGGCAAATCCCCCCATTTTTGGGGAGGCCTATGTCCAGCAGTGGACGTTTATCGGCTGATATGATGATTATGATGATGATATGTAGCGAGAACTGAACGAAGTGTATGACCACCACGACGGGTTGAGACTTGTGAGCTTATGTCTAGCTGACCCGGCGAACTTCGTACCGCCTGAGAATTAGTTTTTTCCGACACACACTTGGCCGTTTTATTTATAGCCTATGTTACTCAGGGATAATGTAGCATTCTAACGTGAAAGAATTTTTTAATTAAGTAGTTTTTGCGTGAAAGCGTACAAAACTTACATTCGCATTTATAATTAGGGATTTACCATGTACATGTACATGTACAGTACTTCAAGGAAAATAATGGGCATCGACTAACTTCGTATTCCCGAAGATGCCCGACCGAAACCAGGCAGAGAGCTGCTTTTACGATTATTTCCGATGCCCATTATTTTCCTTGAAGTACAGTACCTACTGTACCGAAATCCCTTTCGGGTTGAGCTTATTTATATCACATTTATATGTAGGTCCAACCCTGTGTGTAAATGATGAAAACAAAAAGTTAAAAACTTATACATTAACCTAGTTACTACAGTTACTTTTAGCAATTTGTTCCACTATTGATCTGTTCTAATGGTTTCGGTTCCAGTTACTATTCAAAACAGAAATGACCTCGGAAATCTGGGTCAAGCATTGTTACCTAGAGGCGTTTCAGTTTATGTGTAAGTGGGTATGTATATATGAACCGAATAAGGGGTGCATTTTTTGTTTTGTTATCATTATCATTCAATAATAATATATGGAGTTCGATAAATCGTAATCGCCCTGAAAAGCTGTCAAATAAAAATTGGCCACCAAAAGTAAAATTTTCAAAATCATAGGTAAGTAACAGAATCGTAAAATAAACTGGATTCAACAGAAACACTTTGGATTTCATAATTTATATAGTAGTTATTTTCAAAATATTTTATTAACACAATTCATTCAATAACACCAAAGATTATAACATTCTCTAACATGAAACCTAAAATAAAATACAACTTTACCTATTTGTATTTTACTTTACCAATTTATAATCATTCAAACATCATTTTCGACTATGAGGTATACAGAATAAATATTATATTTTGAAATATTTCACATTATTATATGCCGTCAGAAACGTATATATTTTATAGAATAGAGATAATTTAATTTTATAATAGACAGTGCTGTTAATGTCATGAAAGCATAGCATTGCCAATGATTGTTTTCATTCACCTATCGAAGACAGAAAAGGAAAATAAAACACAGAACATTTAAGTAGAAACAAAATAATATGGAATGTACAAATCATGTTTATTTACTGATTCCTGGCAATACAATTTTTGTGACTCGCTTTCCTGTGGTCACTCGAGAGAGAACAGCATAGTTACATTTTACTTTACAGTTGTAACAATACTAGTTACAAGATACATCCACTATAACACTGAAAGCTATATAGCATGTAGTACTTAAGCCAGGTCTATCCTTAACATCCTCTGCAAGACACGGGTACATAGTACCCCGGGGTTTAACGGTTCATAAATTATTTTTAAGATAACTTGTTTGGACTTAAATTTCTACTCTAACTGTACATTAGTTTCGCCTTAACGCTAAAATAATCTAAAAGTGATATCGTCAGATGGTAAAGAACCTGTCGCGAGGGATGTGAACGCGCAAATAAATCTTTGATATGTCGAGGTGAAACAAAGTTCTCCTGT
Organism: Agonopterix heracliana; assembly: GCA_963693445.1. Lineage (NCBI taxonomy): Eukaryota > Metazoa > Arthropoda > Insecta > Lepidoptera > Depressariidae > Agonopterix > Agonopterix heracliana. Next base: position 2,566,117 of record OY856312.1, on the reverse strand, counting down.
CACCGAAAAATAATACGACCGGCGTAGATAAACTAAACAATAAATTACGCTGTCATCGCGCGGTAGCGTGAAACCATGATTGGGATTCGAATGTCGTGATCGTATTTTATAAAATTGAAATCGAAAAATTATTTTATACAGATCGCGGCTATAGACGCGGAGCAGCCGCAGCATCAAGGCAGCACCGTGCCGTAGCTATGCGACAAAATATAAATGTTTAACGTTCAACAAGTTACTATACAAGACGGGAAGGTGCTCCGAGGCCCTATGCGGGTGTACGCTACCGGCGACGACTCCCTGTGCGCGACTCGTATGAGCAGATTCTGTGGCATAGAAACTCGGAGCACAGGCGACGGGAGAAGTGTGTTGCAGATTTACTGTTTCGTGTAAAGGTAAATGGCGACGATGAGACCGTATAGACCCAACACTTCGGCGAAAATGAGGATAAGGATCATTCCGACGAATAACCTGGGCTGTTGTGCAGTACCACGCACGCCGGCGTCTCCCACGATGCCTATAGCGAACCCGGCGGCGAGACCAGAGAAGCCTACCGCGAGACCGGCGCCAAGGTGGATGAACCCTCTGCAATTACAAACATACTTTGTTAAATTGGATGTCAATGTCAACATATTCTTATATTAACTTTCAAGCAATCGTCTGGAATCTATGTCTATAACATAGGTATGAGATTAATCGCCAATCAACTTTAATATCTATGTTAAATTCATTTTTATGGAAATATTCAGAACCATTAACGTAATAACTGCAATGATGTACTTTGAAAACACAATGAGTGAAATAGTCCTGGCACAACAATTAAATTTTAGATCTAATTTCTTTTCATATTTAAAGTCAATTAAAAAAAAATGGTTTGCTGTAACAATTGTAATAAACTTTACAGTTAGCAAAACTACATGTTCCTGCAAACATTAGAGCTAAGTCGAAGTTCCACAAAAAAATGTCAATTTCACAAAAGTAAACAAGTCATCCAGCTAAACATTTTGGTACAAGCTTAAGGTGCCGGTTAACAGCCGACCGCATACAGCAGCAGCATACGACGTGTCGCTCCGACACTACTGGTTTGTATGTAGTTCTATGAAATACCCTGCGAAGCATCCGACACGAAGCATGCGACGTGCTGTATGCGGTCGAGCCTCGACCGCACACCAGTAGTGTCGTCGAGTGCTGCCAGGCATGCGATAATTATCCTAAATTCACGAATTTATTTTGTGGCATGCTATAGAAAATAAAAGTCGGATAAAGCACGATAATTCATACAAATTCCACTATAATATTTAATTTAATGAAATCTTTATTTTCAACCACATTTTCCGTTAAATTCCAACGATACCTAGGTACATCATACGGGCGTTCGGTATTGGGTGAAACAGTGTTCAAATATTATATAGGGTCCTTCTTAATATGCAAAAACTTTTTTAAGGGAATGATCAGACCATCAAACTGAACAACTTTCTCTAAACACTAACATTGAAATCACGAAAAAAAACAGCTGTCCCATACAAAAGTGCTAACCTACTCGAGCCAAATGTATGGGACAGCAGATTTTTTTTCGCGATTTCTATGTTGGTCCCATAGAGAAAATTGTTCAGTTTGATGATCTGATCATCCCCTTAAAAAGTTTCAGCATATTAAGTTTGACCCTGTATAAACACGATAGTTTCGCAATAAATTGATCGAAGATCTTATAAACAGCTATTTTTGAGTTTAAGATGATATTCCTGCCAGCGCGCACGAGCGCGATGTATACAAACAAAGTTTCATCCTAATTTCAATGAATTAAATTGATCGAAGATCTTATAAACAGCAATTTTCGAGTTTAAGATGATATTCCTGCCAGCGCGCCTGAGTGCGCTGCATACAAACGAAGTTTAATCCTATTTTCAATTAATTAAATTGATCGAAGATCTTATAAACAGCTATTTTTGAGTTTAAAATGATATTCCTGCCAGCGCGCACGAGCGCGCTACATACAAACAAAGTTTATCATATTTTCAATTAATTAAATTGATCGAAGATCTTATAAACAGCTATTTTCTAAATAAATATCTTTTCTGCCTTCGGTATGTAATCTACTACTTATAACATTTTAAGATTTTTTTACTCCAGCATTTTAGAAGTAAAGTAACTAAGACCCTAAAATCTTAAAAAAAAAATTGTTTTTTGTATGAGGATCCCCCTTAATTTGATACATTTTGTAATTTTTATTATTTCTAGCTATTACGGTTCAAAAGTTACAGCCCTAAATAGGTAGGACGGACGGACAAAGTTTCCGTTTTCACTCTTTGGGCACAGAACCCTAAAAAGGTGAAAAGGAACCAGGTTACTAAGATCACTGATGTTTGTAACAAGGATTCTGAGTATCCCAAAGGGGAGCACGGTCGTAATTTAATGTGTCACTTTACCCCAAAAAATGGGATACATACGCCATTCCGAAACACTTTTTATAGAAGTTCGTTTCCCGGATGACGTTTAACCGATAGATTGATTGAGCGATTATTCATTTCCTTGAAGTACATTTCCCCGATGGTTCGTTTCACCGAAAACTCATTTCCCAGATGACGTTTAACCGATGGATTGATTTCGCGAGCATTAGTTCGTGGGTTTGGGAGGTTGGTTTATTGGTGGCTTGGTCGGTATATAGTTTGTAGGGTGTTTTGATCGTGGGTGTTTTGGTCGTGGGTTTTCTGGTCGTGGGTGTTTTAATCGTGGTTGTTTTGATCGAGTGTGTTTTGATAGTGGGTGTTTTGATCGTGGGTGGTCTGGTCGTGTGTTAGTCGTGGTTGTTTTGATTGAGTGTGTTTAGATAGTGGGTTTTCTGGTCGTGGGTGTTTTAATCTTCACAACACGGATCCTAAGTCGAAATTCAGAAAAGTGGCCGCCATCTTGAACTTTTTTGTTTTTCAACCGATTGCTTCCAAAATCGATATCTGTGAGTTTCTGTGGTCACTGAACACGGATCCGAAGTCAAAATTCAGAAAAGTGGCCGCCATCTTGAACTTTTTTGTTTTTCAACCGATTGCTTCCAAAATCGATATCTGGGAGTTTCTGTGATCATTGAACACGGATCCTAAGTCGAAATTCAGAAAAGTGGTCGCCATCTTGAACTTTTTTGTTTTTCAACCGATTGCTTCCAAAATTGATATCTGTGGGTTTCTGTGGTCACTGAACACGGATCCGAAGTCAAAATTCAGAAAAGTGGCCGCCATCTTGGACTTTTTTGTTTTTCAACCGATTGCTTCCAAAATCGCAAAAGCAATTGGTTGAAGGACAAAAAAGTCCAAGAATGCGGCCACTTTTCTGAATTTTGACTTCAGTTCCGTGTTCAATGACCACAGAAACTCCTAGATATCGATTTTGGAAGCAATCGGTTGAAAAACAAAAAAGTTCAAGATGGCTGGTACTTTTCTGAATTCTGACGTCAGATTCGTGTTAAGAGATCGCAGAAACGCCTAGGTATCGAATTTGGAAGCAATTGGTTGAAGAGCAAAAAAGTTCAAGATGGCGGCCATTTTTCTAAATTCTGACTACGGATCCGTGTTCAGTGACCACAGAAACCGCAAGATACAGATTTTGGAAGCAATCGGTTGAAGAACAACAAAGTTCAAAATTGCGGCCACTTTTCTGAATAATGACATACATACATACGTACTTATTATACATACTATTACATACATACGTACGTACGTATTATACATTTTATTACATTCATATGTACGTAGGTACGTATTATACATACTACCTATTACATACTTACATACATACGTACATAAATACATACATACATACTACATACCTACATACAAACGTACCAAACTACCCTCCTTCTGGCGCAATCGGGAAAAACAATGCATCAGTCAAAGCATTCATCTAGGAAACTACTTTCGGTGAAACGAACCATCGGTGTAATGACCATCGGTAAAACAAATAGTCAAGGAAATGAATAATCGCTAAATCAATCTATCGGTTAAACGTCATCCGGGAAACGAGTTTCTATAAAAAGTGTTTCGGAATGGCGTATGTATCCCCCAAAAAATACCCTAAGTCGGCAACACTGTTTGCAGCTGCTGTATGCTGCTGCTGCGTGCGGTCGGGTTCGAATTCATACCCCTCCGACGTGTCGGAGCGACGCGTCGCTCCGACGTGTCGGATCCGACACGTCGTATGCTGCTGCTGCATGCGGTCGGCTGCCAATTTACTCCTTTATTTATCAAGCTTATCAGGATAGTTGGCTGACAATGTCTTATCTAAAAACCCTATTACCAAAGTACTTTTCACAACACTATCTATGTAATCTTATGCATTTTGCTCAAGTATATTTTTCAATTGAATAATATGTTTGAAATACTTCGGCCACTTGTGTTAACGTGAATAACAAGCATGTGTTAGAACATCAGTTTTCTACTTGCAATTTCCTGAATAAATAACACTCAAGAGGTTTATAATGTTATGTAATTTCGTTGATACTGATATCAATTATTCTTTAGCGCAAGAAGTTAATAAATTGGAATAACCTGATATTGCTATATAAAATCCAAGTGGTTTTGTCTTACTTGACTCCGTTTTTCTGACTTTGTCATTGGGAGAATCATCGTTCACACGATGGAGCCATTCATAAGCATAAATATTAAGTTGAATGACAATGTTTAGATGGTTTGTTCAATAACTAACAGTCCCATAGCAATGCTACTAACATGCCATGACCTTGTATTGAGTTATTTATTGCAATCATGACATTGCCAAGGCTATGTACAGGAAATAAGATAATCAGAGCTCATACATTTTTTTCTGCACCTCTCATTGACAATAGATGCTACTAAACTATAATATTTGTTTAATTTGAGACATTCATGATTTAAATATTGTCATCGTCTGGGCAAAGCCTAAGGCTGGAATGCATCCTAACTATATGGTTATAGCAAACTACTACTACATTCTGGACAAGTGGCTTAAGGTTTTCTTTATTTACGTTATTATCTCATTACATAAAACAATGAAGACGGCTGAGGGTAGTTTTGTTGCGCGCCTTGGGAGCGGCCTATGTTCAACAGTGGACGATGATAGGCTGATGATGATGAAAGACAATAACATAGTTACGCTAAAACAAACTTCGTCCCTAAGGTCCCTTTTCGATTTTGATTGCCACTGTCAATAACTAGTGACTGCCTATTTACAAAAGCAGTATGACATGACTGAAATTTATAATTCCATGAGGACATGCACAGATGCACTCTATCCCTTTTGTCCAGAAGAATAGGATTCCTTTACGATCGGAGGTGGAGTTGGATGCAGACTCCGAGTGAATTAAATTATAGTCGCTGACATATACTCTTAGCGATTGACAAGCTCGTTCAAACAAACAACATGTCACAAAAAACAACACAAAATGACACACTGCGGTCTGTCATTGCCATAGTGACGAAGTGAACTCGGGAACATCAATGCGGTGCACCCACCGCATTCAAGTGGAACATGTTGCTTCTATGAAAGGGCCCGTCTATCGCTAGAGTGTAAGTCAATGATTATAGTGTAAGATGTTACAAACCTGAAAAGTGGGTAGGTCTTGGAGTCTTCCAAAGACCCGGCGATCAGGACAGCTACTACCAGCCCGTAGATGGCGATAATACCGGCCATGACGACGGGAATGATGCATTTCATGATCAGCTCAGGCCGCATCACCGACATGGCGGCGATACCTGTGCCTGACTTGGCCGTGCCGTAGGCCGCGCCGAGGGCTGGAATTTGAGAAAAAATATTATTATTTCATGGATTCATTCACAATATTACAAGCAATTCCTATGTTTGTTTGATAGTGGTTTCTTGGAATATGGTTTTAATTATTTGTATGTTATGGAGAGATTTAGTTAGGAGGCATCATCAATTAGTCATTTGTAGTGCCCAGGTTATTAAAAGATTCAAGAATGTACAGTTCCAGTGAAGGTATGAATTTCAAATAAGATAAGATACTAGACATGGTTCTCCAGCCCTGTTCATGTTATATTCCCGTCAATGGGAGATTCATCCCTCATATCTTGATTACCTATAATTATTATCTTGTTTGTCACGGAAGTAAAACCCACCTAATTGTGTTCCACACCATTATTTCCCAGTTATGTATTTGTTTTATTGAATATCCTTGGTTATTAATAGTATCCTCTATCAATTATGAATACAATAAATATTAGTGTGTATGTAATGTGTCATTTTGCTAGTGTGACATTCTGCGCCAAATCAATTTAGTCCTTCCAGCTTCCACAAAAACAGCTAGGTTTTTTATTTTTTAATGACCAAAGGGTCATTCACAGTGCCGTGAATAACACAACACAACAGAAAGATAACTCATAGTTATTTATGAACTATAAATAGCAGATTATGTAGGTGTGTACACACAAACATTCAATGGAGTACTAATGAGTATGCAAAGTGTCATCAAACTATGGGAAAGCTAATTTCGAGTGACGTGGCTGAGGGGGTGGCAAGAGGACGTCTCGTCGGCTTGCGATTTTGACAGCCACGTGGCTCCGCCGTTTTATGGCGGTTTCTAGTGTGTTTTTGTTTAAAAACGGGGCTTTGAGATCGCCATATCCTATTTTACCGTACAATATCTAATGAGTATATCCTCAACACTTGACACTGGCGAAATCTAACAAGGAAACGCCATTAATTAAGAATAGAATAGAAAGCTAATTTCTATGTGGTCATAGGACACCTGGCTTAATTAAGTATTGCACCAATATATTAACAATGCCCATACAACCAGGTAGGCTTGAGGGTAAGCCTGTGCCTTGCAGTGGGATGTATAATAGGCTGCAAAATGACATATCTTATTCCTGTGTAAGAGGTAAAGTAAGAGAAAGCTATTAGCATCATCTATGCGTTAGAATAGTACATCCCAGGCTTTACGAAACTGCTCTATACATTATAACTTATAAGTACAAAAATTAGGAATTATTATTCCATTGCAACTGGGAAATACCAGTTAGTCATGTGATTATTCACTTATATGTGTTCACTATCACATGATCTATGCCCATATTGAAATACCTATCAATATTCACTAGGCATCTAGATTAGGAGCTAGGGTTTTCAATGTCCTATTCTTACTGAGATTTAATAAAGCAAATTTTAATTTGTAAACTATCTTCTTCTTCTTATCGAGTGGGCTACAAGCCCTGGTGTCAGAGTTTAAAAAAAAAACGTGTTCAAATCCACACGGACCACATGCCATGTACCAATGAGTTTTTCTAACTTATGTACGTAATACCGACTGCTCTCAAACGGTGAAGGAAAACATTGTGAGGAAACCTGCATACGCTGAAAAAGAAATTCCGATGCGTATGCGTATGTGAAGGGTAGGCCTGTGCCCTGCAGTGGGACGTATATAGGCTGTGATGATGAAGAAGGAGTATCTAGTACTACATACAGTACGGAAACTCCCTGCCTCCCACCAATTTCTTACCTCACCCCCTCAGAAAAGATCATGTAGTAAAATGTAAGGAAATGCGTATTCCTATCTCGCTCGCACTCAGTATATCACATGATTACCTCTCCTTTTTTATTTCTCCCATTTGTATGAAATGACAGCTATGTGTCCAATGTGTGATTTTAGTAATAGATCCCATAATTTATTTGAATAGTTAACTTCAATGATAGAAGATAACTATTGTTTCATACTAAAGTAAGGTCAGGCATGATCTATGGTTAGGTTAGGCATGACTAAACAGCTGATCATGTCACATGACAAGTCATTCAAGTCACATGATAATGATTTTGACACAAAAAAAAACTGTTTTATGGTTCTTTTTTGCTGTTACCAGTTTTGATGATCTTGTGAATAGTGTGACCATGATTGTTACATCTGTTTAGGACAAAGATTGAGGTGGATTATCCGGAACGAACCAAATGTTTGGTTACACACATGTGTCAAGTATGTTTCACTCCCTCTTTTAGAGGAAGCATTTTGTAGAAGGACTTTTGTACATTCCTTACTATAGTTATAGCATGGATACTGTTTTCAATCTTATTTTCCTTCTAACATAACATTACAAAGGAAAAGTACCAAGTTTTATAAACATAAGTAGCTAGCTATACTTTCACAAATTGGTTCTGCAGACGAAATTACAAGATTCCTTTGCTATACAAACATACATGTATACAGTGCTACCAACGTCACAAAGATATTAATCACATGACCAGCGAATGAATCACGATTACCGAAATTACAACGCCCCCTTGACACAAAATCAACCCTTAACCGCCCTAATAACTTGTTTTAGCTCAAAAAATAACATATTAGCCGCGATTTCGATTTTCGGCGTGCATTGTGAGGCCTATCTAAAAGCAGAAGGCGCGGCTATCCTATAATTAGGACACCGAAAATATCACATCGCATGCATCAGGGAGCATCATTTATAGTATAATTACTAGGTGTAACTTTGAGGTAACTGAAAAAAACTCTTAGTGGGTAACCATCTTCGGGAAATCGATACGATTGAAGACAGCCATTAGGGTATCAGAAAGAATAAATCCATACCGCTGAAGATGATGGCTGACGCCGCTCCCATAACGCCGAAGAAGGGTCCATAGATAGGGTTAGCTTCTGCCATTTTGATTTGAAGTGTGGGAGTATTTACAGGTCCCAAAAACTGTGATGACTATCTGCACACACTCACTCCACGAAACTACTTTTGCACAGACAAATATGGCCCAGACTTTGCAGATCCGATAGAATGGGTCATATGACGATTGATGTCCAAGGCAGTGCTCGATATGAGCCAAGCTGTGATTGGCTTTGATACGTCACTTCCGAAATGCGCGACCAATCCTGAGCTCAGGATTTGGTAGTGCAGTGACGTCCAACATTGATGTGGATCGCTGGCCAGCAATTTCCTTCTGCGCATGTACTCGTGCAAAATTGCTGTACTTTTTATATGCAAATAATTGCTTTTCCTGTTGAGTATGATCCAATATACCAATGTAATCATCTAAAAATAATGTTTAATGCAATGTTTTAATCATTTCATACAATTTTAAGGAGAAAATAGTGCATTCAAAATTATTAAATGTAGTTTTGACTCAAAGTTGGTAATACCAGTTTTTTCAAAACTACCATTTTGGAAAATTGATTTCACCTATATTTTTAAACTTACTTTTTAATAGTCTTTGTCGTAAACTCGTAAACTATAACATTTGATTGTGATTTTTAATAATATTTTTATTCTATGCCCTGTTGAATTTTGTTTTATCTAAATCTAACAAAATAATATAATTTGTCATCTATGTGGAAAGTAGGTATTTTAACATTATACTGTGCATACATTATTCCTTTTTTTGACAGCTACTGTCAGTTTTTCCATCAAGTGTTGCCACCCTAGCCCAGTTGGGGCTAGATGTAGGACTTTTACAGTAGTTTTAGAGTAAATGTACTCTCAAACTATTGTAAAATGTAATCCTCACCGCAGAGTGGAGGGGGGGGGGGGGGTCCGAGTGAAGGGTCGAGTGGGGGTTCGAGTGGGGGGGGGGGGGGGGGGTCGAGTGGGGGTCCAGCGGGGGGTCGAGCGGGAGGTCCATACCCGCACCGATTACATGCCATGCCATGTACCAATGAGTTTTTCTATGTACTTACCACTGATCTCAAACGGTGTCGGAAATAATCGTGAGGAAACCTGCATGCATACGCTGAAGAAGAAATTCCGATGCGTACCTATGTGAAGTCTACCAAATCACATTCATGGGCGTAGCAATGATTTTTTCCCAGGGGGGGCCAGGCCCAGGTTAGGTCGTTGCAATAAAATGTAAAACCTGGAGCGAGCGATGCGAGCTCAATTTTTTTACGACCTAAAATCTGGAACGAGCATAGCAAGCTCGAGATTTTACTTTACTATAGAAAAAGGAGCCAAAACCTAGAGCGAGCGAAGCGAGCTCGAGATTTCACTGAATTCTGGAGCGAGCAAAGCTAAGGGAGCTCGAAATTTTTACTGCAATATAGTAAGATCAGTGTTATAAGACTTAAATCTTGGAGCGAGCGAAGCGAGCTCGAGTTTTTACGACCAAAAATCTAGAACGAGCAAATCAAGCTCTAGATTTTACTGCAATGTGTCTAGCCATCTAGCCAGGAGCGAGCGAAGCGAGCTCGTGATTTTACAGCAATATAAATTAGATCAGTGCAGTAGGTTCTAAAGATTTTGCTTCATTATAACTCGACTCCAGCTCATGCCGAGATCGAGGCGATTCGGACTCTTATTTTTAGTAAGTGATTCATTTGATTTCTGGGGTGGGCCAGAAGGATTCTGGGGTGGGCCGGGCCCACCCGGCCCTATGATCACATTGGGCACGCGTGATGGACTAAACCCTCCCTGAGGGTAGGCCTGTGCCCTACGTATAACTATTATATTATAGGCTGTGATGATGATGATGACGAAACGAGATCCAATTTTTTTAAGGTTTCGTACTTCTTCTTCTTGGTCGTAACCTCATGGCTGAGGGACGTGACCATGGTGGGCCGCTTGTGCCACCACAGCTCTCCAGGCCGCTCGATCTGGGGTTGAGGGTTCCGTACCCAAAGGGTGAAAACGGGACCCTATTACAGCTAGCCTATGTTGTCCGTTCGTCCTGCCTATTAAGGGCTGTAACGTTTGAACCGTAATAGCTAGACAGTTGATATTTTCATAGAATGTGAATTATTATGGCGGATTTGAAAACAAATACTAATAAAAAATTACAAAAAGCTAAAAATTAAGTGGGTCCTCATACAAGAAAATAGTTATTATCAACGTTTTACTTCTCGCTCTATCTTAAAAACGGTCATGCTTATCGCGGACTTTGTTTTGCATTACTTAGGTATTTTGCGCTTAATTTATTGTGTGGAAACTATTAATTCATTGATCTGTTCATCCATAGGGCGCGCTAAACAGCGCTTTTATTTTTACAGTGCGACATAAAAGAGTAGAAAACGGTGACAGCAGGAACTAAATATTTTAGTACCTACAATTATTGTAGGTCCCTGCCAGGTTATGCGTGATTTTGACGTTCTTGTGTGGAGGCAGCGCCCTCATTTATTTTCTACTCTTTTATGTCGCACTGTAAGTAACTATGCAAGCAAAAATGCGCCTAGTGTTGGTCCGGCGGAAAACATACAAGCGCTAAACACAATGTAATAAAAACCGGCCAGTTCAGTGTTATGTTATGTGAGTCGGTCTCGCGCTAAAGGTCTAGAGACAACAAAACTTTTCTCTAAGTTAAGTGGTGGTGTGGTACGGAATCCTCGGTTCGCGAGTAGCACGACTCGCTCTTGACCAGTTTTATTTATTTTAGAAATTAATTGCACAGCGTGTATCCGATTTTGGAGGGCGTCGCAGTGATGTCAGGTGCGGGATATTCTCTGTAAATTCGGGGGTATTTTTCGGTATTCGACGAGTTTGACCCAGTTAGTTCTTTGGGGGGATTTTAATTAACCTTAGACGATTTATACAGTACATTCTTCTTAATGTGCTGACACTTTTTTAAGGGGATGATCAGACCATCAAACTGAACAACTTTCTCTATGGGACCAACATCAAAATCACAAAAAAAAATCTGCTGTATATACTTTTGGCTCGAGTAGGTTTGCAGTTTTGTATGGAAGGGCTAATTTTTTTTTCGCGATTTCGACTTTGGTCCTATAGAGAAAGTTGTTCAGATTGACGGTCTGATTCCTCTCAAAAAAGTGTCAGCATATTAAGTTGGACCCTATAGGTACAGGGTGTTATGAAAAGTATCATTAACCTTTAAACCACATTCTCTATTGATTCGAGTAGGTAGGTATTGCAGTTTAGTATGGGACATACTTTTTTTTTGCTCTGATCGTTTTGCTCCCATAGTTGTTCAGTTTGATGGGTAGAGTCTGTGGTTTAAAGGTTAATGATACTTTTCCTTACACCCTGTGTATAGGGACCCGCCTCGCTTTAGCATTTCTCCTCTGCCAACGTGCAAGATCAAAAAATCATACGCAATTAGTTTCATACAATTTTTACCTTATCACTAAGCGTGACAGCCTATTATTGCGAAACAATAACTTCGAACTTTATCACGTTTAGGGTTCACAAGACACTTTTTTCGTTATTTTAATTAAACATTCAAAATTAAAATCCAAAGTAATGGAATAAAGTTCAAAGTTGCGGATTTCATGCTAGGTACCTCGCCCTCCGCAAAAAGTGGTAGAAAAGCTTGTTCATATTATGTGAATAGTCTAAGATTTTAACAGTAAACAACTGTTGTCATCATAAAAATGTCTTACTTAATTATAGGTACGTGCTTATACATACCTACCTCTAGTAGTTAGTATCACGGAACACATACGATTTTTTTAATAATCTGAGTACCATAAATGTTCAGTTTATTAGAAACTGAGTCAGAAATCAGAATGTTTAATGTCGATGTAAAATAAGTGGTTTTTCGTTTAATAACCTATTTTTTGGGCAATTTTCTGTAAGATTGTAGAGGATCTCGAAATAGCTGCCTGGCAACACAGTTTTGTTGTGACAGCTGTCGTTTTTTTGGCGGGATTTGGTAGCTGACGTTTGGAGTCCTCTCATATTTCATCGAATTTTTATTGTTTATAGTGAGTTTTGGTTCGTAAAATTGGTGTTGTTTTGCGTAAAAAAGTGTCGTGCAAGTGAATAATATATAGTTCAGTGAAATATGATGGTGCATGGGTCGTAAACAGGAAAAGCGTTCCGTGATTTTAGCGCGGCAAAGCGGTCGGTTCGTCTCTTTCCTGTGGACTTCTCTGCTTTTCCTGCTTCTTTTGATTGTCTCCAAAAACTCCAAAAAACCATCAAAACGTCGAATACCAACGTTTTAATGTAAAAACAGAAGAAAATTAAAAGTAAAATAAGATTTAGCCAAAAGGTCTAGAAACCAGGCTAGTAAATAAATAAATAAAAAAAAAAAAAAAAAAGTGACAGCTGTCACTCACTGTCAAGAAATGCACGTGTTTCGAAGCGCGGTAGTATTGTTTTGTATCTAAAATCTAAAATAATTACTATTAAAGAAATGTGTTAAAAGTTTCAAAGATGAAGTTCAATTACAAGGTACGCTTATAAACTATTCCTTTTCGTTTCACAGTTAATTGTTGCTATAAAAATTTCCTCGTAAACATTCGAAACCAAAAACCAACAAGTGTTTTCAAAGATTTACACATTTCATTTAGGTAATTTATGGAGTCACGTTGCAGGAATTGACCCGAGCACACGTCTCGCGTGGTTTTCGCGCGTCGCGTTTTTGCCTGCCACGAGGCTCCGCAATCCTCAATCTCTTCTTGTGCTTGAACAAAAACAATCCCTGAGATTGGGATATATACTCCCAGAAATCCCAGGCAAAAGTCTTTAAAAGTATTTTCTTTCTAAGTATTTTATATTTAAACATAATTACAATCGTTTCAGTTTCAAAACCTTCTCGGCACGGTGTACAAGAGAGGTGACATTCTCTTCACAAACGACGGCAACTGTGTCATCAGTCCAGTGGGAAATAAGATCACTGTCTACAATCTGAAACAGTAAGTAGCAAGCTAATTATGAAGATTGGTAGATTGTAAATTTGTACTGCATGCTATACATAATTACTTGCCTATACAGGGTCCTTCTTAATATGCTGGCACTTTTTAAGGGGATGATCAGACCATCAAACTGAACAATTTTCTCTATGGGACCAACGTAGAAATCGCGATTAAAAAATCTGCTGTCCCATACATTTGGCTCGAGTAGGTTTGCAGTTTTGTATGCAACAGCTGTTTTTTTTCGCGATTTCGATCTTGGTGCCATAGAGAAAGTTGTTCAGTTTGACGTTCAGATCATTCCTTTAAAAAAGTGTCAGCATATTAAGAAGGACCCTATATTTATAAAATTAGAATGTAGGGTAAACTATACAATGATTGGCACCTTAAGGCTTAGCCAGACTTAACATACTTATAACTAATTCAATTTTATGTTTAGACATAATTAACCAATTTCGAATTATCGATTAGGGTATAGGTTATTAAATAAAAGAGTATTCTAGTATATATTATCAGAGGTTTAATAAAAATTAGCGAATTAAAAAATATATACCCGAATGTATAGTCATTGGCACTTCAGGTACAAACATTGGCACTATGTATCAGTCATTGGCACTAAACACAAATATCTTAAATTTTTTCAATTTTGTACAAATAAATGAGTTTAAACCAACAAAATAATAATTTTACTGAATACTACTCATGTCTCTACTTAGCTGCCTTAAAATTTTTGTAGATTTCTTTTATTATTTGAGTCTTGAAATTGTATCAAAAAATTAAATAGTTCATCTTCATTTTGTTCCTTTCAAATATTTTTTTCATAGGTTTAGGAAGCACAAAATTCTGTGGAGATTTTGTTTCCCTGTAAAGTAGTTTTGGTTAAAATTTTTTTTAGAAAATAATGTTATAATTTTATTCAACTACCTTGCTATCCATTTCTGCCACTGCCAATTATTATACTCAGGTTCAGTGCCAATCACTGTAATTCGTGATTTAATCAGAGAAAGGTACAGGAATATCTAAGTTTAGATATTCCTGTACCTTTATCTGATTCAATCTTAATATTTGAGGTAATTTTAGATATAAGGTTTGCAGAATTGTTAATCCCAGGAGTTTGTGTAGTCGCGCTGATATCTTCCTTACTGTCTTTTGTAAGTGGTTGATCAAAAGTAATCTTAATTTTTTCCTCCGTGCCGTCCGCCTACCTCCGTCTGTGGTCTAATGGGTAAGAGTATTGGGCTCTTGACATGGAGGTCGTGGGTTCGATTCCTACGGGGGAGACCTAGTGACGTCACTTTCTGCGTTTTTCCCCAGTTGGTACGACATTGCAGGCTTCTTATCTTATCTTGTTGTGGGGGCTGGCAGGCCAGCAACACTTCGACCCAGTGGGATCTTTTGTGTTAGCCCCAATACTTTTCGCTTTCCTCACCCTTCAAATACATGGTCAATGAAGGAGGCAATACCATTGAGGGGAAGAAACCTAAGATTTCCCGGTTTTGGGTATCCATCTCCGAGGAGGCACATGCGTTTTGCCGCCAAGACATCACAGTCACAAAGAATATGTTCCATAGTCTCTTCATCCTCTCCGCATGCTCGGCAGCTGGGATCTAGGGTGAGTTTCATTTTGTGCATCATCGCGCCTGTGGCGTAGTGCCCAGTGAGGGCTCCGACGATGGCATGAGCCTGCAGGCTTAATCACCTTATTGTCTGAAAGAGAGATGATTCCGTGCTTCGGATGACACGTTAACCCGTTGGCCCCGGCTACTACCTCTGGTAGTAGTAGTCGTTATATATAAAACACTTCAGAGGCCGTAAGGCAGTTAGAATAAACTCTGATACCAGGGCATGCCCACACGATAAGAAGAAGATTGGATTCACGTTGCAGGGTTTGCCCCGAACACTTGTCTCTCGCGTGGTGTTCGCGCGGTTCAACCTGTCACGAGGCTCCGCTATCCATCTCAGTTGTGTTCTTCCTCAAAAACAATCCTCGAGATTGGATAGATCCTCCCTCAAACCACTTCACACTGGCGGAAATGCGGTGAAGTCCATTAATAATAAATAATAAAAAAAAAAAACGTTTTGACATTTTGTAGGTGTTTTAAAAATATTTAACGGTAAGTCATCATCCCTTGACACCATGCCTTCAATTGCAACGATTGGCACTCAATAAAATTACAGTGATTGGCACTGTACCTTAGTATAATGATTGGCAGTGCCAGAAATTGATAGCAAGGTAGTTTAAACAACATTCTAACATTATTTTCTAAAAAATGTTAACTTGCAAACCGTCTCTTGGTCTAATATTGAAGGCTAAATATTAGAATTGATTTTTAGTGATTGGCATAGGTGCCAATGAATTATACTTTAGTACAAAATTAAAACTATTGATTGGCACTCTATTAATTTAAGATATTGTTCGAAAAATTGTCGTAAAACCCATTAAAATCTATTATTTGTCGTAAAACAAAGCAAAATAACACACTTAATATCTTATTTGTATAATATATACACTAAATAATCGTCGTTCAAACTTACCCAAAGCTAGTTAATTTTTTAAAAAATGGCGCCATAATGGTTCTTTCTCCCTTCAAGGAATTTGTTTTTTATACAGCGTTGTCAGGTTATATGTTACAAATATTACCATTGAAATTTATGAATGTAGACATTTGAAAGAACCCAATAAAAATACCAAAATGTATTTTCTGATATAGCAATTCTTAATATTTGTGTTGAAAACGCAAAGTGCCAATGACTAGTGGTGTGCCAACAATAGTATAGTTTACCCTACCTACTTTCAAATTGCAATGCCTTAAACTTATAAGGTTCACAGATATGTAACTTATTTACCTATTGTTACCACCTATTATGTACGCACGGCGAAAGATCAACCTACACATGGTTGGACCTTATGCCCATGAATATAGAGTTTAACTATGAGTAGGTTGATCTGTCGCCGTGTGTACTCTGTGTGAGCAGTAAAGGATTATGAATGAGTTATGAACATATACTCTGATTCATAATTCGACAGCCAATTTTGAATTTACAAACTTTCATGGAATTATGAATGGATGGATGGATCCATAAGTTACGTCATAATTATTCATCAAATTGTGAATTAGACCAGTGTTTCCCAAACATTGTTCTGCCATGGCTCGGTAATTTTCACACTGCCCCTTCGTGACCCACTAATAATACTTTTAAACCCAAGCTGGTTCCATATTAGGTAAAATAATACACATTTATTAATAGTAAAAATGTTTTGTTTCAGAAACAAAAGCAACACATTGTCCGTTGAAAGTCATTATAACTACACAGCTATAGACATATCTCCAAATGGATCTGTTCTTATTGCTATTAACGAAAGTAAGTACCTCTCGCAACATCTTTGTGTTAATCATCTAGTCCAGCTTGTGCTTATAAAACTAAGTAAGTTATAGGCTGTGAGTTCCCACTGTAGTGCAAGGGTAAGGCTTAAGTGCAGATTGGTGGAGGCAAGTTAGTGGTCAGCTTGCTGTCAGTGAATTTTCCAGCTTTTGAATTAAATTAATATATTGTAAAAAACAAACACTATAGGTACAAGGAACTAATAGTGTGACAATTTTACAACTTAATAAGTCATGTGGGAGTTGCTTTGTGGGTCTGCATCTGTCTGTATTGGGCGGTCACGTGCGCGTCGGTTGCCCCATCCCCGGCCTACAGTGGAACTCCAGTGGTGGCTCAGGATATTGTTCTTTTATAAGAACAACCCTTGAAGTCACCAAAATATCAATATAACCGTACAACGTCAAGCACTTTTGCTATAAAAACTCGACATTGGCAAAATCATCAAATACCCAAGATGGCAGCCATATTTTTAAAAATAGAATAGAATAGAATAGTCATGTGGGGTCTTACGAACTCTCCCTCGAAAACTACATTCGATTTTGGTTAAAGATCACCCTTATGTAGGAAGCTACCTTTAAGATAAGATGGTACAATTAAAAGCAAAGGAAGTATTGACGTTTGATCACGAGCTGGGCTAAACCCACATGAGCAATTAAGGTTAAATCCTTTTGAACACTGCGGGAAATGTAAGTTATATGCGCAAAATGTGAGTTGCTTGCACAGACCACTAAGCCTCTAGACGGAGCTTAGCCGGGCCCCCGCGCTCGCCAAGCATATGTCGTTTTACTACATATGTCCCGCCGCGGTCGGTTTCGTCGCCTCATTCCGCTATCAACAGTCGGAGAGGTATAAGCGCCGAAATAGCCGATAAAATTGCCCTATTGTTCAGCGAAAAGGGGTGGAAAATGTACCGCAACATTCAGTTGTACAAAAGATGTAATTTCATATCACCGGTAATAAATTATTAATTTGTTTTCGATTCAAACAATTACAAAATATTTATGCAACCAAAAATTTCATTAGAAACGCACCCGTTGATGTCTTTACTAAAGTCTCTCTCATTCTCGTATAAACTTACATATTGCTATCTCGCACTAACAGAAGCTAGTGATGGACGAAATCTGGATATAAACTTAATCGATAAAATAGTAAACACACTTACAAAATACGTAATAACATACTTACGAAATATTAATTCATGTCTACGAATAAGTTTTATGTTATGAAAATAAGTTTTGCTGTACTTATTCATTATTGCATTTTTAATACTAGTGTTTTCCGCAACTTCGTCCGCACAAATTATATATCAGTTTTTAAGTCAGATCATAAGCAATCAAACAAAAAATGTTTCATCAAAATCGGTTCAGTAGTTTTTGCGTGATGCGCGGACAAACAAACAAACAAACTAAATTGTCAATAGATGGCGCTGCACGTCATTTAAATCGCGCTATCGAGTGTTATTTAATTTTATATGAAGTGAACCGCTACTTTTTTATTCTTCACGATTTTACGGTTTTTAATAGTTAAGATTATTTTTTTTGTTATTTTACTTCGTAAACAATGTCGTCGTAAAAAATGACGTCAATGTTTTCAAAATCATGTCAAGACTCAAGACTGTGCCTACCTGTCGGTATTAATCGACTTCGAAAATGGACCCAGTAAGTAAATTCACCAGTAGTACCGAAACTCTGTCCAGTGTGACGGGGGGTGAGCCCGTCGCCACTTATAATGTACAGTGGGTATAATACATGCCGCGAAATTGAAGCATGCAGGTTTCCCCACGATGTTTTTCTTCACCGAAAAGCCAATGTTACAAATCGTACATAAATTCCGAAAAACGAGAGCACGTCAAGCTAGACACCTTTGACTTCGTACTGTTCTTATGGCTTTCGTATTAATAAACAATATCGCACTTCGATTGTCAAGGTTGATGTGCTCTTGACTGTACGAGTCGGAGTGGACGGGGATCGAACCATAGACTCCTGCACAGCAGGCAAGGTTACTCGCCACTGGACCACCACGGCTTTTACTAAATGTACGACATAAAACAGACACAATTTATCGATAAATATCGACACATGACTATACGACGTCCCATCACTAGTTTGATTTCTCGTGAGTGACAGTCTGTCAAATAACAGTGCTATGATTGGTTCGTTCAAGGACACGTCCCCCCGCACCCCGCCACCTTTTGGCGATTTCGTTTTCATACTGCGCTCGATCAAAGCGGGGTCTTTTTCTTACTGGTCTGTGGTTGCTTGTGAGGAGCTCCACAAACGATTGCCCATCTCACATTGTGCCCTGCGTGCCCTAACACCTGCACGCAGGAGGAGCTCATGACCGCTAGCGACGGTGCAATATCGGTTGCCAACTTCGGGAAAGGTAGGTACTATTTAGCGACTTTGTTCAAAATTTGAAATCGACATGATAAGAAGAAGAAGAATGTTTTTTAAACTCTTTTATGAAAATAAATTGCAGAGGGCGAAGCTCAGATGATCAGCCTGCTCACGTGTACAGTGATACACCGTTACAAGTTCAGGCAGCAAGTCAACGCTGTCAAGTTCAGTCCCGACGGAAAGTACATTGCTGCTTGCTGCGATGATACTGGTAAAGTATATTTATATTTTGACACTCTAGGCATCGGAATTTAACTTGCTTTGTAGCTGTGTTGAATCAAGATATATTTATATGGGATCCATTTTAATATGCTGACACTTTTTTAAGGGGATGATCAGACCGTCAAACTGAACAACTTTCTCTATGGGACCAACATAGAAATAGCGAAAAAAAAAATCGTCTGTTCCATACAAAACTTAAAAAAGTGTTAGCATATTTAGTTGGACCCTGTATTTAACAACATATTTTATATGAATTGTGCAGGGAGTCGCGTTGTAGGTCTGCTATTGGGGGTATGTGGTGGTATAGTGTATGGTGGCTCAAGACAGTGTTTTTCTTTGAAAAATACTTAAAGCCTTAGCACTTTTGCTAAATAAACTAAACATGGGCAAAATCATCAACACTAAGACGGAGACCACAATTTCAAAATTACAATAGAATAGAATGGAAGTATCTAGAGTCCAGGATGTACCACGACATAGTGTGGGATAAGCATGCGTTGTAGGTAGGTAGTTGCTAGCAACAGCATGAGACCGAATATACAGGGTGTTACATAAGTAAGAATAAATTTTTAAAACTCTTTAGGGGGTTGTTTAGACCGTCAAACTGAACAACTTTCTCTATGGGACCAACATCGAAATCGCGAAAAAAAAAAATCTGATATTCCATACATATTTTAGCTCTAGTCGATTTGTAGAGTATAGAATATTTTTTTTTTCGCGATTTCGATACTGGTCCCATAGTGAAAGTTTTTGAGGGAGTTGCTTTGTGGGTCTGCTATTGGGCGGTCACGTGCGCGTCGGTTGCCCCATCCCCGGCCTACAGTGGAACTCCAGTGGTGGCTCAGGATATTGTTCTTTTATAAGAACAACCCTTGAAGTCACCAAAATATCAATATAACCGTACAACGTCAAGCACTTTTGCTATAAAAACTCGACATTGGCAAAATCATCATTAACCAAAGATGGCAGCCATATTTTTAAAAATAGAATAGAATAGGAAGTTGTTGAGTTTGATGGTCTAAACCATAGAGAAATTACACGCTCCCCTTGGTAGAGATGGTGTAACAAAGTGTGCACAGTAACCACCAACTGAGCACTAGTTTGTACGGCGACCATAGAGAAATTACACGCTCCCCTAAGCTTTTTGTCTCCCCTCACCCGTCCCTCACCCCCTTTGTCGGCGACATAATTTTCTATAGAAACAAGCCGATATGCCATCTCCTCTTACTCCATGGTCTAAACCACCCCCTTAAATGTTTATTTGTATTTTTGTACATTGGGACTTGGGAGAGGTCTATTTTGAGCAGTAGATATCGACAGGCTGATGATGATTATTGCTTGGATGGTTGATAGCTGGAATGCAGTTTAATGATTTTTACAAGCTTTTATTTAACTTACCTTGTTCATTGAGTTTTGTGTTCAGTGACTTAACTAAAATATGGTAAAAATAACAAAAAAACTTTCTTTCCAGTATTCGTAATGACGGCACCATGCACTTTCACCGGTGAATACCGTTCATTCATAATGAAGCGAGTTTTCAAAAAGTCCCACGATGAAGTAACCACATTAGACTGGTCTTCTTGCTCCAAACTCCTTGCTGTAGGCTCCAAAGATACCACCACGAAAATATACTCCGTAGATTATCTAGACAACTTTAATATGTACTCGATAAGTGGTCATACTGATAAAATTGTCGGCGTTTTCTTTGAGAAGAAGAGTTTAGACCTTATAACGGTTAGCAGGAATGGTCAAGTTTGCTTGTGGGAAGCTAGCTTGGATATAGATGATTTGGTGACGTCATCGGTTCAGATTTCACATAAGAAACGTAGGAAATTGGAGAAGGCAGAGGACAGCGAAGACGATGTCAACGAGAAAGATGTTATTGAAAAGGATAAGGAATATGTAAGTAAATTTTTATTACTATTAAACGATTTTTCAACTCACTTGCTCGTAAAGTGGCTCTTGTCGTATCGCTTCGCTTTTATATTCATAATGCAATTTAAAAAAAAGACAGTTTGGGTGCCATTTTTCACAAACTTTTTTGTTGTCTGTCTATGTCTACACCTTTTGTGAAATTCGATTTAGTTTTTCTTCGCAAATGTTTTGAGAAACGTCGTATGAAACGCGTGAGCGTTAATCATTATGGTTTCGGCTCGTTTACAGCCCTCGCCTGTGGATCGTGCTGCAATCCAACCCCATCTGTAATGTGACCAACTTAGCTTAATAGTGTAATAATGTACTATTATTCAACTTCGAAGCTGTCTTTCTATCATCCTATATAAGGTCTAACAAAATTAGGTGAAACTATTTTTAGGGGATGATCAGACCATCAAGCTGAACAACTTTCTCCATGGGACCAATATCGAAATCGCGAAAAAAAAACAGCTGTTCCATACAAACCTGCTCGACCTAAATGTATGGGACTGCAGATTTTTTTTTTCGCGATTTCGATATTAGTCCCATAGAGAAAGTTGTTCAGATTGATAGTCTGATCATCCCTTTAAAATAGTTTCACCTAATTTTGTTAGACCTTATATAACAAGCATGCATATTTATTTAGTTACCTTCAAAGTTAAAACTTTAATAATTGCAGGAAAGTGACAATGACCAAGAAACTAAGAAGGAAGAGGACGACAAGAGGTTGTTTTACAAGAAACTTGGCAGGCACTACATAGGAGATGCAATACGGAACGCTCATCATAAAGTTAGGTTGACAGCGGCGCAGTATCATAAGGATACTAAGATGCTGATTACTGGTACGTACAAAAAGATTAAGGGCCTGTTTCACCACTTCTGGGTAAGTTCTTGTTAGCTTATCCGACAGATAGTTTGACATATTTTGTATGAAATTATGTCAAAATATCTGTCGGATAAGCTAACAAGAACTTAAACAGAAGTGGTGAAACAGGCCCTAAGGCCCACTATCTGTCACTCTTGACCATTGGTTTTTGATGTTTAAGGCGTGCCCACAGAACAGAGAACCCGGTTTCGTAGCATGCAGGTGTAGCCCGCTTGCCACTGATATAGTCGATATCCTATATATTTTCATACATTTCGTGCAGAAAAAGGTCAGATTTTTTATTTATTCTTTTGGGCACAATGTTTCACGAAAATTTCTCGTGAGTACTCATGCGATTTCTACTGGTTCTCTTTTATGTGGGCGCGACGACGACACGGGGGGCGCGCACCACGAGCTGACATAATGTCAACCTCATACATTCCGAAAATTAACTTTAGTTATTCGTCATAAGATGTCAAATCGGCACTCTTCGACTCTTTTATTGTAGGTATCCTAACATTGCGACACTTGATGCTATTTCGATGTTTAATGATGCCAAAAATCTTCAACAGGGTGTAGACCAAGTTACAGAACCAATTTAGAGTTTGAAGTCTGAATGGCCTATCAATTACAGATCAACAAATCGCCTCTATTTCTCTTCCAGGCTTCTCAACGGGTATATTCTTCCTACACGAGATGCCGGACGTAAACCTGGTTCATACGCTGAGCATATCTGAGCATCGCATCAGCAGCATAGCTGTCTCGACGCCCGGGGACTGGATAGCTTTCGGCTGCCCGAATATTGGACAGTTGCTGGTTTGGGAGTGGCAGAGTAAGTGTGCTTTATTAAGGAGACATATTGTAATCACTGTTACGATTCCAATACACGTGCACCTACGTGCAACTGGAAATTACCAAAAATTACCTCTTTCCGCGATTTTTAGAGAGCGAACGCTGCGCTTATCGCGACAACCAGAATGGAAAAATGCCGAGTCGCGTGCATGAAAAAAAATCAATACTAGACGGGCTGGTGCAGGTAGCGAATCCGTTGCAAGAGGGGCGAAGGCAGCGCAGGATCGGTCGCTATGGGAATCCCTGGAGCCTGGAGGAGGCCTATGTCCAGCAGTGGACGTCTATCGGCTAAGATGATGATGGTGATAAATTGATAATAGTAGCCACAATGTTTTTCTTTTTAATTGACTTAAAAAAGAAGGTCATCAATTCGTCTGTATTTCTTTTTGTATAAGTACTGCATTTCTGAACAGATTTGGATGATTCTTTTTCTTTACTAAAGGGGCTATCGCAGAGATCCTGCCATTTAATATTGTTGTGGGTCTAATGAATCGATGGATGAATGGACCACGGAACGACAGACAAACATCTGCGATTCTGTAAAAAAAACTATCTCTATTCTTAAAATAGGATTATGAATTACTTCGTGGAAAATTAATTCGAACGTTTGAATGCGAAAGGCTTTTTGATCCTTTTAATTGACCGAATCTTTATGCAGTCAATGTTTGTGTACAATAAACTAACATATTCGGTGTTCTTGCTTATTTATGGGTGTTGAACAGCAGATCATCCATGTCAGTCAATAGACAAACAGCTTTCTTTGACCTTCAAATCGACACGTTTCTGTCGAATATAATCAGGCCGTCTACAGGTTTTTCGTTTGACTAATCTTCGAAAACGCTTAATTGCAGGTGAACAATACGTAATGAAACAGCAAGGCCACACGCTAGACATGACTTGCCTCGCGTACTCGCCCGACGGTGCGTACATAGTGACGGGCGGACACGATGGCAAAGTGAAAGTGTGGAGCCCGGCCTGCGGCTTCTGTCTGGTGACCTTCAGTGAACACAAGTCCACTGTGACCAGCGTGCTGTTCAGCGCCAACAAGAAGTTCTTTGTGTCTTCCTCGCTCGATGGCACTGTCAGGTGCTACGATCTGACAAGGTGAGTTTTACATAGAGTCCTAGCTTCTTGTGTAGTGACCTTCAGTGACAAGTCCACTGTGACCAGCGTGCAGTTCAGCGCCAACAAGAAGTTCTTTGTCTCGTCCTCGCTCGACGGCACGGTCAGGTGCTACGATCAGACAAGGTGAGGACATCTTTGTAAATATGCTCAATGTACACAGGGTGTAACAAAACACCCTAGTAATACTTAAGGGGGTGCTTCAGCCCATCAAACTGAACAACGTTCACTATGGAGCCAACTTCGAAATCGCAAAAAAAAAATCTGCTGTCCCATACACAACTGCTGTAGGTACCGACTCGACTAAAATGTTTGAGACAGCTGATTTTTTTTCGCTATTTCTAAGTTGGCTCCATAGTGAAAGTTGTTTATTTTGATGGTCTGAAGACCCCCTTAAGTATTACTAGGGTGGTTTTTACACCCTGTATGTATGTCCTGTGTGTCACAATTCGGTCAAGTTGTCAAGTTTTTTTTTGGTGTAATTTGTAAAAGGCAAAAGTGGTCGCAGGAAAATAATTTAAACTCTAAAATGCCCGGGACGGTATCAGGCTCCAGCCCGCCCCTGGTCAGGCCTGTGTCACTCCGCGTGTAGGTACCTACAGGCGGCGGCCATTGCGCAAGGGCCAATCTAGTAGGCTGCCGCAATAAACTCTTTCAATACGTATAACCACGTATAGCTTATTATGAACCGTAGTCCAGTGAATTAAGGCCCATATTCCCTCAAAAAAATTTGGTAGGTATGTAAATGAACACGTGCTCGGCTGGAAAGCGAGCTAAATTAAATCATATTGTTTATCAGATTGAGTACATATTTCTTTGAAAACCATTGCGAAGTAAAGCTTCTGTAACGCTAGTTACTAGTTATTATTCTGTGCCCTGGTTGCGGATGTGATGTTAATGTGTGTGTCAACTTGGCAGGTACCGTAACTTCAGAACGCTAACGTCGCCGTCGCTGGTACAGTTCAGCGGCGCGGCGCTGGACGCCAGCAGCGAGCTCTGTGCAGCCGCTGGACAAGACGTCTTCGAGATATTCATCTGGTCCATCAAGTTCGGCAAGCTTTTAGATGTCAGTCTCTTATTTTTTTTCTTTTAATAATCTAACTAACTAATAATCATAACAAGCGATTTTTGAGCGTTAGCGAGCTCGCAACTGCACCGTAACAACGTCTCAACTGCATCGCCGCGACGTCGCAATGGAATCGTATCGACTGATACGCACTTAACATAACATAAATATTCTTTATTTACACACCAAGAATAGACAAATACAATTTCCCACTTTTGTATGAGAGGTCCAAAAAAATCTAGCTTTTCCATGTTCCTTGGAGAGAGTTGTTAAGTTCCATCATCTGAATACACAATTAACATTTTTTACCCGACTGCGACAGAAGGAGGGTTATGTTTTTCGAGCGTATGTATGTATGTATGTATGTATGTATGTATGTATGTTTGTATGTCTATTTCTTTGGCACGCCCTACAGCCTAAACGGCTTGATGGATTTTAACGTATGAGGTGTCGTTAGATTCGTAAAAATTGTGAGAGTGTCATAGGGTACATTATTTTAATATGGCGTAAGCGAATTAAAAAAGAGAGGGGGGAGAATCAAATTTATTTCGTAAAAAAATACAATATGGGTATCAAATGAAAGCTGGTGAAGAGCAGATTCCAAATATATATATATTATAGTATTTTTATGCTACCATTTTGACACAAGACTAAAAAGTATGAAATAAACTAAATTATTTAGAAAAACAAAAAACCCGACTGCATAAAAAACTATTAACTGATAAGATAAAAACAAGCTTCTTAAATCAGCTGTAATAACTTTGTTTGAGCAAATTAATACAATTTGAATGTAATTACTTATTAGGTAGGTATTGCAGGCGGGGACAAACCAATAACCAACAAATAGGTCATTTTTCTTTGTCCCCGTTTGCGATACCTACCTAATAAGTAATTACATTCAAATTGTATTAATTTGCTCAAACAAAGTTATTACAGCTGATTTAAGAAGCTTGTTTTTATCTTTTCAGTTAATTTTTAGTAGGAAATGAATAAATAGGAGTAGGTATATATTGAGCAAAACGCGCGTTACAACGCTTCTGCATAAACGCTTTCAATATCAGCACATGTTTCATTTGTCCGCGTGTCCGTACGAGGCATTACGAATACAAGAAGGAGTAGACTATACTCCACACGTGGGAACCGTGTGCCCATCGGTGGAGATAAGTTACGAGCTCATAGTAGTCAACGAGCCGTCAGAGCTCATCAAGCCGCCGTTGTTGGTCTCTGACGATGCTTAAAGAAAGGACACTGCGATATAACATCATCTTCTATTTTTTGGACCAACAGTCTTTAACCTATAAAGTAAGTACAAATTAGTACACTGTCCGAAAGTTTTCTTTTCTACTTCACAGGTACTGGGAGGCCATGAGGCGCCGGTATCTTGCCTAGCGTTCAGTCCCACATTGGCAAGCTCCCGCCTCGCGTCGGCCTCGTGGGACAAAACTGTGCGACTGTGGAACTGTTTGGAGAACAGTTCCGAATGCGAGACAATACAGCTAAGCTCCGACGCTCTGCAAGTTGTCTTTAGACCCGACGGCGAAGAGGTAAAGAACAGAGACAAGGCGACTTCTCGCTAGAGATGAAATAAACAGGGTGTAGTTAAAGTCGTTGGTATGAATTTAAGCTAAAACTCTGCATATAAAACGGAACAACTTTATGATATAGGATTATTATGTGAGCACCATATAAATCTAAGAAAAAATGCAGCTAATCGTCCGTTCATACATTTGAACCGAGTAGACATTGCAGTTTTGTGTGAAACCACGTGTCTTTTTGCCATTCCCGATTTGCTCCATTGATAAAAGTTGTTTAGTTTGATGTTTAGAGTCTTTGAATGGTTTGAATGGATGTCAACAAGTTCCCTATTGAGGCCTTGATTTTCAAGCTCAAGGTTTGACGGAGAGCGATTGAGTGCAACATTCTAGGTGTTAAAATAAAAGAACCGATTGGATACAGAATGTTGCGCTCCAAGATTTAAATATAGACGTTGGAAAGAAAAGCACCAAACTTAAATGGAAATGACCTGGACATGTCTGTCGGATGTATCCCGAAAGATAGACTAAAACAATCATGTCCTAGATCCCCGAAGACGGTCGCCGGCGTCCGGGTCGACGCAGGAAGAGGGTTCGGGATGACGTGGATAAATTTGACGACCAGTGATCATAGGTTGCACAGAAACAATTGGTTGACTATAGGGAAGGCCTTTGCACAGCAGTGGGATGATATAGAGAAACAATAGTTATATATATCAACCTTTTATAATTAGATATAACAATAATAGTGACAAAATGTTTGCAGATAGCAGTATCGACACTAGACGGCAACATATCGTTCTTCAACGCGACGACGTGCGAACAGACGTGCAGTATCGAAGGCAGGAACGACCTCGGCGCGGGCAGATCTGACACTGATCTTATTACTGCCGAGAAAAACCTTAAGACCAAGTAAGCGCCTTTTTTTATGATTTATGCATGTTGTCTCTGTAGTTTTTTACATATTTCACACCCAATTGTCATAGTACAAAAATATGGTTACTTCGATAAGAACAGTAATAACTTAAGGGAGCAATCACCTTTTTTAACCAGAAAATCTATATGCATCTCTTATTGAGTGAATATTACAAAACACGTACTAACAGACATCTATGCCATCTATGCCTACGGTTTAAGAATGAATTTGGCTATCTTCCAGAACATTTTCTGTCAAATGACAAACCTGGAAGAGTGGGTTTACATTTTGTGGTATCACTGTTTATACAACGTGTTAATGAATTAAAGCAAAACTAGAAAGTAATTTGTTTAGAATCGAGAGCAGAATCTAATTATCATGGTTTCAAAAAAGGTAATTTTTTTCAAAATATTAAATAAATTGTTTGTAAAATTTACTGAACTCGATCTCAACCGCAAGGGCACATTCACCCTACTTACTACCAAAACAAGATTCTTAAAATGTATACATGAGCACGTTAGCACGTTTCATTAATTGCTGAAATGATAACAAATCATTTTTGCCTCAAAACTTAAAATGCGAATAACTTTAAATTTAGACTATCAAAATAATTCATTAACACGTTGTATAGGGTCCTTCTTAATATGCTGACACTGTTTAAAGGGGATTGTCAGACCGTCAAACTGAACAACTTTCTCTATGGGACCACATAGTCCAATCATTTTAGGGTTTGACCCTAACAATAATTCATCTATCGCTGAAACTTTGCAGTGTGATAAAGTAAAGTATACAGATTACGGTTGACAAATAATCTAGGTCCAGCGATAAAAGTTTCAGCGATAGATGAATTATTGTTAGGGTGTCCATACAAGGAAACTCTAAAATGACTAGACTAACAATAGAAATCACACACACAATAGAAAGAAATAGTAGGTTTGTAGTTTTGTATGCGATTTGATTACCGCGCAGCTTTTCATTCACAGGCGCCACATTCAAACTTCCTCTAATATACTCCTTTCTAATCTTGTCCATTCTAGTAATACCACAGATCCATCTCAACATTCGCATCTCTGCTGCATGCAGTCGGTTTTCATCCGTCACTTTAACTTTAACTTTTTGTTTGTTTATTTATCACTATATTTTTATCGTATTGCAGAGCCTTCACAACAATCTGCTACTCGTCGGACGGTACCTGCATCCTCGGCGGCGGCAACTCCAAACACATTTGTTTGTACAGCGTTAATGAGTCTATACTTATCAAGAAGTTTGTCATCACTCAGAATAGGTCGCTCGATGCTGTCAATGTGAGTTTTTTGTGACTTCTTTGTTTATGCGGTGCGGTTTAATTTAATTTTATGAATTTAATATCGTGAGGAAACCTGCATGCTTCAATTTCGAGAAATGTATTGTACCCACTGTCCATTACAAATGGCGACTTCGGTACTACTAGCGAAACGTGGATGTTCTGAGGTTTCAGAATATCTCTGACTACCCCTTAGGGGAATATAGTCGTGAGCATATGCTTATGCGAACGAGAACAGATTGCGATGAAATAAACCACAACAAATGAAGTGATGCGTGCACAAATAAAACAGACAAAAATTCGCCAAATGGTCTTAATGCATCTTATTACGATTCAGATTACCATAACACTCTGTATGTAAATATAAGTGCACCCCCTTAAGTATGTAATGCATTTAAGTGTACAACCTGTAGATTGTTTCCGAGAAATAAACACATAGCTTTTTCTAGGAAACAATTTTGATCCTGGATACTTATTTTTCCTACTCCTATAATTCGTTGCTTTTAATTTAATTTTATATGAAAGGATAAATAAGAATAAAATATAACTAGCTTGATAAAATATTTATATTCGTTGCTTTTAGTTTAAAAACAATGATGATGTTCAAAACAACCGTACTTAATAAAACAGACAGTTAGACAAAAGACGGACGAATTAAAAAAAATAGATTATCATAACAATAAGCGCTTAAAATTTCGTCGTTGTGTTACTCTCGGCACGGATTAATTAAGAAGAGTACAACAGATGCCTCACTATCTAAGAACGCTCGCTCCCAGCACGACTGACACGCACACTTGGACTCTGGTGCAAGGGATGTCAGTAGTGCGTGCAAAGAGACCGGCCGGCCGTGCTGGCGGGGACGGTACGTCTTCTATCTATGTTACACTAATGTGTTTACATTTTGGTTCATCTAAGTCATTCGAATAATTCCAAAGAATGAAAAAAACATAAAATTCGCTTTAAACATTTTTTTTTTAATAATCTCTCGATGATGAATATTTCCGACGATGTACATAGGATACTAATTTAATTTTCGAAACGAAAAGACAAATATCAAGGTCGTTCGGTGCGATGCAATGAGCGCGTGACACTCGACTGAATTAGGCCGCGACGTCGCGGCGCGACCGCGTAGGTACATTTTTATACCTAACGTGCGGAGTGAGACGCTCTCGGGTTCAAATGCGACTTACTACCAGAACCTGTTAAATATTTGATTTGTTTCCTATCGACAGGACTACATAAACCGTAAGCTGCTATCGGAGTTCGGCAACATAGCTCTCATAGAAGAGAGAACTGAACTGGAGGGAGGGGACGTCGGTATTCGTCTGCCTGGCGTCAGGGAAGGCGACATGGCTGACAGGAAGGTTAAACCCGAGGTATGTTGTGTACTATACGAATTAAAAAAAAATGTGGCTCCATCGTACGTAATATCGATGATTTTGCAAATGTCCATTAAAACAAGCACACGTGTTTGACGTTGTTCGGTAATTGAACAATAATTGTTCACCAGAAGATCCTCAGTGGCGCGTTGCGGAGTGGTATGGAAACTCAATCTTGAGATCCGGGTTCGGTCCATGAGGGTAGGCCTGTGCTCTGCAGTGGGACGTACGTAAGCAGTGATGGTTTTTAAGGGGGATCAGACCATCAAACTGAACAGATAAAGGGAAATGATAGCAAATAATTTTTGCCTCAAACTTAAAATACGAATAACTTTAACTATCAAAATAATGAAATTATTAAATTAAAGAAATTTGTCTCGGGCGGGACTTGAACCCACGCTCTTCCAAACCGGGGAAACGTGCTAACCAATTACACCACCGAGACAAATTTTTCAATCTTTAATTTAATTCGAAATAGCACAACATGGCTGTAACATGTTTAAAATCAATAATAATGAAATTATTGTTACAATTTTATTATTTTGTAATAAATCAGTTGGGGTGTATGAGGTTTTGCGCTTATTCATTAACACGTTGTCCTGTGTTAATGAATAAGCGCAATGTCCGTGTGGTGTCGGCTAAGAGTAGCACGATCCCATTTCCTCCCGTGGGTGTCGTAAAAGGCGACTAAGGCATCTACCGGAGGATGGGCAGCAGCATCCTCTGAGTACACACATTCAATCTAACTGCGATCGCCAACCCGCCTGCTAAGCGTGTCGATTATGGCAAATCCCCCCATTTTTGGGGAGGCCTATGTCCAGCAGTGGACGTTTATCGGCTGATATGATGATGATGATGATTAACACGTTGTATAGGTTGATGATGAATACAAACATGTTCCAGGTACGAGTGCACTGCGTGAGATTTTCCCCGACGGGCGAGAGTTTCGCCGTGGCCGCTACAGAGGGCCTTATGGTTTACAGCCAGAACGCTGGCCTCGACGGCACCTTCAGGTTAGTCTGTGAATTAAATGTGTTATAGCGGAGACGTGGTCGCTCACTCAAGGCCTCATTCTTCTTCTTATCGTGTGGGCAAGCCCTGGTGTCAGAGTTTTTTCAGACCGCCTTACGGCCTCTGACGTGGTTTTTATGTAACGACTACTACCACCAGAGACTGTAGCCGGGACCAACGGCTTAACGTGCCATCCGAAGCACGGAATCATCTTTCCTTTCAGACAATCAGGTGAGTCAGCCTGCAATGTCCTAACTGGGGAAAAACGCACAAAGTGACATATCACCAGGTGTCCCCCGTGGGAATTGAACACACGACCTCCGTGTCAAGAGCCCAATGTTCTTAACCATTAAACCACGGAGGCAGAAGGCCTCATTAAAAGGCTGAAAGTCACGCAATGGAGAGGGCTACGCTCGGAGTTTCCCTGCGAGATCGAATCAGAAATGAAAAGATCGCAGAAGAACCAGAGTAGCAGACATGTCCCAAAGAATTGCTAAACTAAAGTGGCATTGCTCGCAGAACCGATGGCGCATGGTTCCGAAGAATTCTCGAGTGGCGACCGCGTACCGGAAAGCACAGTGTGGGTAGGTTCCAACAAGGTGGACCGACGACCTGGTGAAGGCGGCGGGAACCCGTTAGATGAGAGCAGTGGAGGAGGGTAGTTGTGGCGATCCTTGGGGGAGGCCTATGTCCAGCAGTGGACGTCCATCGGCTGAGATGATGATGATGATGATAGCTTTTAAGTAGGTACAAATAAAACAAAGGTTATCCTTGCACGATCGGCAAAGTTGATGAACACTTCAGAACCTTAGTGTCATAGAAATAAAAGTAAGAAATGTTCATCAACTTTCGTTGCGGACTTTACCCATCCTTCACTTCATAACTTTTGATTTATTTGCACCTACGTGGTCAGAATCTGACTATCAATTATTTATTTATTATATAATTATCTATACTTGAAACAAAATTGTTATTTAGCTGTAAGGTCTCCGAAATGCATTATTTCCTTATTGTTATCATCATAATCTTATTTAAGAGCTACGCTCTTGTCGGTGGAGTACTCACCAATCTTGTCCTTTTCCGCTATTGTCTTGAGTTCTTGATACGACACGATATCAACCTTTTCCTTCACTTGGGCTAGATAGCTCTGTCTAGGTGTAAACATATTAAAAACAGTGTAAACATATTTTTAAAACTTAAAACTTATTTAAGTATGTAACTTATAGTAAAATTACAAGCAGGTACGCTGTGAACAGCGACTCACATCCTGCAATTAAACCGAATAAGGTTTGCAGTAGGAAGTTTTTAGTTTGGTAAAAATATGTACTTATCTTTTTTCGTTGTATAATAAATTAAAAAAAAAAAAAAAAAACGGTATCTGCCTCTATTTCGCTTTATTGAAAGGATACCTAAAATTGAGACCTCGCGTTCCAGTCTTCCCTCTTCTTTCGTTTATTCAATAATCTTTAAAAGTTAATATTATTGTCGACAGACCATACCGCCTAGAGTCAGGGTCGACGCCGCTGGCAGTGAAGCAACTGTTGAAGGAAGGGTCGTGGGGCGCCGCGCTCGTCGGCTCGCTGCAACTGAACGAGCACACCGTCATCAGGGAGTGCATCGAGGCGGTGCCGCCTAGAGACAGTTAGTTCGAACCCTTACCACATGATTAAATATCCGAACAGATCGGAAGCTTCATACAAGCGGGACGCCGAGCCGGAGGCCGCCGCTAGACTCGTAAACACACCATTTTGATCCATAAAACCATTGATTACAACTTTTTTCGCTAGTCTAGCGCCGTTGCGCGCGCTTCTAGTCGTATTTATTCATATAATAATAATAATATTTATTTATTCAAGTAACAAGGACTCATAGTTAGTATGTTCTTATTCTATGTTAGAAGGAATATACACTGAAACAATTAAAATTGGCATAATACGTCCGGACGCTTGGAGTGCAACGCTAGAAATGAGTCATCGCTGCGCCATTCCATTTGAGATAGCGCAGCAACGAGTCACATACGCGCAGTCCAACCTACCGGCGATCATAGTCAAAATGCTGTTAGGGCTGGCCCGCACCCTGCGCACCAGGGACGCGCATCTCTTGCGCATTGTGGCGTAAAAGCAATTTGTTCGCGCTTCGGCGAACATCCCTGATGCGCTACAGAAACGGGGCAACCCCATCAGCACTCTGAACGCATTATTATATTGGACGCGAATGCCCATACGCATATGCCCTTACAATTATTTTTTTACTATAGATGGGTTTGCTCTTGACCTCAATCTAGTCCTCAGGACCAAGATGGGGTCGAAGATGTAGCAATGTGTTACAGTAAGACTAGGAAAATAAGGCCTTCAGTCTCGGCAATCTTCGTTCGCGTAGGGACTAATATTTCCCGACGGTACTTGAAACCATCTGATAATGTAATCAACCTTATGGCTTTGTTAAAGAGGGAAATTTATTGGCGTGCAGTCTAATGATCGAATGTAAACAAAGTTAAGAACAATAGGGGAAAATATAGCTCTTTTAAACTTTCTTTGGGGGGGCGCTACAATCAAATATAATCTTTAACGTCAATGTTTTGAGTACAAAGATTTGTTCCGATAATTTTCCGCAATATGGCGAGATGTTTTATTTTTCTGGTCATCTTACTAACACCATCTATTGACTTGTTCCATAGCAATCTTTGAAAACTTATTAATCACGTATCATTAAAGAAAATTAAACAAACCTCCACAGTTGAACTAACAATAACTAGCCTCGAGGAAGACTACACGGATCGGCTCCTGAGCTCGATAGCGCGTCTGTTGGAGGACAGCCGCCATCTCGAACACTTGCTGCTATGGGTGAAGGCCATAGTCACTGTCAAGAGAAGGAAGTTCCCCCCGAGCGTGCTGTTGGCTCTGGAGAAGGCGCTAACTGTTAAATACTCGCAGTTAAGTAAGATGTAAGTATGTCTACAGAATAAATACGTACTACCGTATAAAAGATTAGCTATAAGGTGCAAAGTTATTCGCATCAATATGGGATGGAAAAAAAACGACTTAGATGTGTAAGAAACTGTAATTGCAGCAAAATGCATTTAAACTTTAAAACTTCCGGTTTCCTATATGCGGAGTAGAAAAATGTTTCAAACAAAACTGGTTTGTCTGGGTTTTCTCCGTTATTACAAACAATACAATTTTCTAATTAATTTCTAAATGAGTAGTTTCGATAGTTCCATTAGGGTGCCTGTCCACAGATGCGGAGCGACCTGGCGGAGCGGGAGAACGGAGTTTTATCAACCAATAAGATTCCATGAGGAGTCACGTTGCAGGGTTTGCCCCGAACACTTGTCTCTCGCGTGGTGTTCGCGCGGTTCGCGTTTCAGCCTGCCACGAGGCTCCAAAATCCTTCTCAGTTGTTCTCACTCAAAAACAATCCTCGAGATTGGATAGACACTCCCTCAAATCACTTGACATTGGCGGAAATGCGGTGCTAACGCACAAGCAAGAAGTCCATTAATTATAAATAAAAAAAAAAATCCATGAAAACTCGGAGCTAAAATTGTATGCTATCTAAAACTCCGTTTCCTCGCTCCGTCAGCTCACTCCGCATCTGTGCACCCTAGTGGAACTATCGAAACTTCATAAAACTTAATGAGGCGCCTTCTTACCAATAGACAATCTTGTGCTAAAACAAAGTAAATACCTAGGTAGTATGGGCATATCATAGTATGTGGGAATAACCAGATTTGTGAAAATGCAAAATCACGTGCCACATGATCGACACTATCTTCCACTACATCACAGTCGAGATATCGATATTATTGAGGTCACGTTATCGAGTTATCAAACACCTTGTGTAAGAATAAGATAACGCTGGTATGTTATAACAGGCATTTTACAGGTTAAGGTTAACTTGGGATGAATAAAATTGCTTTATGCCGATAATGTAACATATTATGATCATCAGCCTATATAAGTCCCACAGCAGGGTACAGGCCTACCCTCAGGGAGGGTGTTTGGGCGTCAGTCGACCACGCGTGACCAATGGCAATGCGGATTGGTAGACTTCACATACGCATTGGAATTTCTTTTCCAGCGCATGCAGGTTTCCTCACGATGTTTTCCTTCACCGTTTGAGAGCAGTCGGTATTACATACATAAGTTAGAAAAAACTAATTGGTACATGACATGTTGTCCGTGCGGATTTGAACCCGGGGCTCAAGATTGAGTTTCCATACCTCTCCGCAACGCGCCACCGACGCTCTCAGATGAAACATATCATCATCATCTCAGCCGATGGACGTCCACTGCTGGACATAGGCCTCCCCCAAGGATCGCCATAACGACCGGTCCTGCGCTGCCCTCATCCAATGGGTTCCGGCCGCCTTCACCAGGTCGTCGGTCCACCGTCTGGGGGGCCTACCCACGCTGCGCTTTCCGGTACGCGGCCGCCACTCGAGAACTTTTCGGCCCCATCAGCCATCGGTTCTACGAGCAATGTGCCCCGCCCACTGCCACGCCAGAACATGGTGTTTTAGACCATCAAACTGAACAACTTTCACTATGGAGCCAATATCGAACCGATAGAAAGAGTTGTTAAATTGTATGGTCTGAAGCATGCTGTTCAATACGTGACGCATTTAACTTTACACCCTGTATAGTCGTGTCCCTATCAAATGTCCGATAATTTTTCCTCTCCGGTTGTCTATTGTTTTCAGAATATTTCTCTTTTCTTTAACCAACTCTTTAAATATTACAAAAGGTATTTAGTTACACGCTGTATAAAGTCACGGTTTGTTTTATTGCAGATGTGACTTCAACAAGTATACGATCCGTTGTATAAAGACGGTGGGTGAGATGGCGCCTAAAGTTGAAGAAATGGAGATGGACGACAATTCAAGCGGCCGAGGCACCGGTTCAGACTCCGATTGAAAGATGACATGAAACTATTTAATTAAACGCTCTTTTAAACAGTTTGTCGTTTTATTGTAAAACCTGCAGGACTAGTATGATTTCTCAACACGCGCGCGACGCGGTTTCGCTGCATAGAAAATAACCTATTCCCGTGCTGTTCGGAGATCGAAAGCCGCGCTTGCCGCGACTTGTAGTATTACTTGTACCCGAGTCACGCGCAGGTAGAGAAATCATGATAGACGTACTGGAGTGCGATTTTTTAATCTCATTCGATGAATTCAGCAGTTGAAAATGTCAAAATTTCTATGCATCTTTCTACCTACTGCTGATTTGACTTCCAAAAATCATAATTCAGGAGTGCGATTTTTTAAAGCCAAATAAGCAGTAGAAAGATGCATATGAGAACGTTTTTGTATGAGATTTAAAAACCGTACAAGCTCACCGATGACATTCAAAAATCGCATCCAAGAAGACAGTTTACTGTACGGGATATACTGGACGATTTTTAGTCACTTTCTACATTTTCAAGTGTGGTGCAGACCATCGTATAATATCATTGATCAAACTAAACAACTTTTACATGAGAGCAAAACGGAAATCGGAAAAAAAAACCGGCTTTTCCTAGGTATGAAACTGCAATACCTAAGTACTCTCGATCCAATGTATGGGACAGCTGAGTTAATAAAGAAATTGTGACTTTGTCTTTATGGTGACAATTTTTCGGTTTGATGGTTGAAAGTTTAGACTAGTTTGGTTTAGACTTTAAGGGTTAAACTACATCAGGAAGCACGACGAAGGTGTAGTATATGCCTAAGTTTACCCTTTTACCGCGACTTAACGTTACGCGCTGCAACACTGTGACAAACGTAGCTGACTATAAGCTATAAGTACTTAAGTTAATTATAATATTAATCGATTACTCTCTTCTTGTACGGATCGTTGACAATACAACACGTATCCTACAATGTGTGGTTTTACTTAACACCTCATTCGACCTACATTCCTGTCTCACTTCATGTTACACCTTGTATATCTTTTTGCCATAACGGTTCCCTCTTTTCATAATCAACTAAACAAATTCGAAGCCGGATTTGTTGAAGGAAGTGATATTTCCTCATCCGTGACTCGATTTGGGATAACAAAAAAGCAATATTCTACATGTCCCCGAATCAAATTTATTTTGACATGTCAGATGACGATTCCAGAAGGTTCTACGCGGATTATGCGGATATATGTGACGGCCCAACAGCACAGTCTGTAGTGAACCTGCATGCTGTGTCGAGGGTCGCGGGTTCGAATCCCGTAAGGGACAAATATTTGTATGATGATGAATATTAATATTTGTACCCGAGTCATGGATGTTTGTATCTATATATTTATTCTATATCGTCGTATAGTTATCATAATACAAGTCCAGCCAGGCTAGATTCTGGAACTTTAAATGTGACTAGATAATTTGTGTGACATTGGTATCGATTCGGTAATGCCACGACTTAACTTAACTAAATTTATTCCTGTCATTTTCTAACATTCGACTAAGAAAAGAGACAGAAAACCAACAACTGACTTTAGTGCTGTCAAAGTGACGCTACACGCCCAAAAACGAATCGATACCAATGTCCAAGATATTAATTTATTTATTTAATTTATAATATCTATCTATGCACGGATAGCATGGGGCTTCCATAAAGGCCTGTATTAACTTTGCTTAGTGCGAGTGCAGGAGATTAGTAGTAATTGCGGGTCATTCAAAAATTTTGAGCGATCACCGATAGAATATGACATTTTGTCGTCTTTGATTTACTTTCAATGTTTGTAGTAATGACCCGCAATACTAATCACCGCACTCGCACTAATCAAAGTGAGTGAATACAGGCCTTTAATCACGTGATGTTAATTAGTCCAGTGCAGGAAGGTGGCATAGGTACCTAGTGTCTAAATCCATGGTCCAGTGCATAGAGAAATTACACGCTCCCCTTGGTAGAGATGGTGTAACAAAGTGTGCACAGTAACCACCAACTGAGCACTAGTTTGTACGGCGACCATAGAGAAATTACACGCTCCCCTAAGCTTTTTGTCTCCCCTCACCCGTCCCTCACCCCCTTTGTCGGCGACATAATTTTCTATAGAAACAAGCCGATATGCCATCTCCTCTTACTCCATGGTCCAGTGTCACTTACTAGCGCGTCGTAACTAGCAAGCGCTAAATTGCATTAAAATGCGAAAATCCTGTCTATCTTAATTGATGCTTAGTACCTAGAGACTAGGTGCTAGACAGACTGTTCCATCACTTCTGGGTAAGTTCTATTAAGAACTCAAGATCGTTAAAAAAAATCAGCTGTCCCCATAGACATTGCTGTCCCACACATTTGGGTCGAGTAAGATTGTAGTTTTGTAGGGAACAGCAGTTTTTTTCGCGATTTCGATTTGGTCCCATAGAGAATGTTTTTAAGTTGGTCCTCCACTTAAAAAAGGACCCTATAACACCAGTTTTTAAGTCTAATCATAAGTTATTAAAAAAAAGTTTCATCAAAATCAGTCCGGCACAACATAAGAAAGTGGTTTTTGCGTGATGCTCGAACAAACTATTATAAAACTCTAACTGAAGTGTATCTGTACATTGAACATATTTACAAAAAAAGATTACGATATGGTTTTTAGGTATCTCTGACTCGAAATCAACCTTTTTTAGATTTTTTTTTTCGCGCATCACGCAAAAACTACTGAACCGATTTTGATGAAACTTTTTTTGTTTGATAGCTTATGATCTGACTTAAAATCTGGTATATAATTTGTGCGGACGAAGTCGCGGGTAAACACTTGTTTATTATAATAGTGTAGAAAAGAAGTCCTTAGAGCGGGTTAAAAATATACTTAAATAAATGTTCATAAATTAAAAAATAAGGATTTAACTCCGTCCGCTGTAATCTCACTCACTCACTCTTTTACTGCAGTGTCCGTTTCCCACAAGGTTCAGTGCTTGGACGTGTACTATTTCATATCTACACAAATAAAACACGGACACATAAACATCAGTGCACTTTATTCTCGGAACTAGGCCTCATAATGAAACTAACAGAGTTGTTATTAGGCCAAAAGGGCACCGCACCACTTCTAACCAATGACACCATGCTACCTATGACACCAATAATTGCCAGTACGGTAAATATGGCAGGTATCCATTTCGCGTATCTGATCAAAGAGTGGGAATCTCGCAGCTCCTGTAGGATAGATTCCGGTAGTTCAGCTCCCTGAAACGAGGCATTACAAATAGGTAAATCTGCTATCTTAGCCACGGTTTATACAGAAGAGACGTGTGGCGGTGGCGGATAATCTAAGTAACACAATATAAACATTATAATACCTACGTAGCATAGAGTCGTTTTTGTCATAAAGGAGAATCGCACTGGCGACGTCACCTGGAGGCGCGGGCGTAATTCTCTAAACGACGCTAAATTAAGTACCATTTTGACTATCTGCCACCGCTACACGTCTATTCTGTACAAACCGCGCCTTAGGTACAATCTTACGTAACTACGTTGCGTTGGGTCTGTAAATTTTCGAAAACAAACAAAAACACCTTTCAAGTGTGCTTAGCAGCCGGGACCAACGGCTTAACGTGCCATCCGAAGCACGGAATCATCTTTCTTTTCAGGCAATCAGATGCTTCAGCCTGCAATGTCCTGACCAACTAATAGGGAAAAACGCACAAAGTGACATATCACCGATCATATCATAGGTGTCCGCTGTTGGAATCGAACCCACGACCTCCGTGTCAGGATCCCAATGCTCTTAACCATTATACCACGGAGGCAGTTGCAGAGGCAGAGCGCAGCAATGTAGATGTATATTTTGTACTGGTTACCACATCTTTCTCGCGATTGTAACTTGTGTGAACCGGGATCAACGGCGGCGATCATTCACGACACCAGACAATGGAGTCCAGGGATAAACTCTAACAAGTGTATGTATGTAGGTAGGTGGGTACTAGGTGGGTACCTACCTCTTCTATCCACAGTAGCGGGAACACACCGGTGCGAACATTGGCCAACTGCGGCGCGTCTGGCATATTACGCAGCTCTATGTTGAATTGTAGACGCTGAAGACCTTTTAGAACAACGCCGGTTACCTGAAACAATCAGTTAAGTACATTTGTTAAGTCCAAGAATAAATACCTGATTAATGCACCCAACAGTTCTAAATAATAAGGGGTAGGTACTTATTCTTAATTTGTAATAATGGTTGGGTTTATCACCTTAGACTTGGGTGATATTTTTTTCGAGGCGTTCTAGTCTATCTTAACATAACTATCACTTATCAAAGTGTATAGGACAGCAGATTTTGTTTGGCTCCATAGTGAAAGTTGTTCAGTTTTATGATCTGAGTTCAAGGTTTCAGTTTGTGGAGGGATGTCCCTTACACCCTGTATATCATCTTAAGTCTAAAATTTACCGGGTCCAGGTAAACATAAGTGTTATGTTTCTCCTTATCAGGTTTGACTCCTTCATCGAAATACTCCAGCAACTCTTCAGATCCGAGGTAGAAGTGGGGCAAGGACGCAATGGCGGGAGCACCCTGACATGGCATCAGGTTTAGCAGCCCCATTAGGAGGCATCCATCATGGTTTGCACTCCAGTTTCTGAAATTAATATCGCTTGGTTATGAGGATAGGCGGGCTGAAATGCTAATTTGGAGAATAGGTCACTCTTCCAACCTAAGATGTTTTTATATGTAGATGCGTTGCACGCGCTCCAAAATGGCAACAAAAAAGCAAGGTAATTGCCGGGCGTTCGCATAGTCGCGCGCCTTCTAGTGTACGGGCGACACGTCACTATATCGCGCCATTTTAAAGTGCAGTGATGTTAGCGAATGACGCGTCTATTTGTAAAACGTCATTGCTTCCAACCGTATATACATATTTGTCCGATCCGCCCCACCTACATTGATATCGTTGGCCCCACCCATACAGGTTACCGACTGGAGTGCGAATGAGACAACTGCAGCTAGGACCGATTTTATTTACATAAAATCGACGAAAACAGCATTTCGTATTCCCCTGTTTTCTCCTCCAAAACTAAACCGATTTTAATAATTCTTTCAAGAATAATATGAGAAAGACTTTGGCTATGTCTTTACGTTTTGCTTTTTTTGTTTATATTCGTCAAAATTGTTTACTGGATGTCTATACAGTAATTAATTAATGTAAAAAAGAGACATGGCAGAGGTGACATAGATTGTATAGTAAAAAAATATTTGCTCTAGTGTTATTATCCAGGGAGAAAACTGTGGAATACGTTTGTATGGAAAAAACTGTTTTTACTGGTCTATCCTCTTAAAAGGCTAAGGCCGTTCCGTCCATCGTAACTCTAAAAATCTGTTGAATCGTAATAGGTAGCAAGTTCAAATTTTCACAAAATACCTGTGTTATTATTTTGGATATTCTATCAAAGATTAAAAGGTAATAAAATAAAGATATTTATTTAAAAAAATTAAAAATTTAGTTATCTTATAAATCTAGTCGAGCCGGGTTCGCACTTGGCTGGTTTTTTTTGCTCTTATTGGAATTCTGAGTAGATTTCTCCTAAACTACTTAAATTTAACACTCTCACAGCCAGTTGCACGTACGTTCATTTCAGTTAATCCTCCATCAAATCTCTTGCTGTCACTTTTAGTCTTGTTGACGTAGTAAAAGCTAGCAAGAGATTTAATGGAGGATTAACTTAAATGAACGTACGTGCAACTGACTGTCAATCTTGAACAGGTAACTAAAGTTATTAAACTTTTAAATTCTTGTTTCAAAAGTGTAGAGTTTGAAAAAAGTTTTGATTGGATTAATAACTCACAATTTATTATCTAATCTAACTCCTTTTCATTTAAAATCAATATTACTTAGGTACCTACCTTTTGATGCGGTAACTCATAAATATTAAGCTGCTCTGTTACATTTAGTTATGCAAGACGAATTAATAGCTTTTTTCCTAGTCTTGCATTTTTTTTCATCTTAAGTGGCACTTGCTAAGTGCCTACAAACAGATAATTCTATTGTTTTGGTACAAACAATGGAAATAATTATCTTTATACCAGTGATGTAATGCAGTTACTTAATCTCAAAAATTTAGCAGACAAACTGCTTTAACTTCAAGTATGATTACCTATACAAGGTGTTACAAAAATACAAATAAACCTTTAAGGAGGTGGTGTAGACCATCAAACTGAACAACTTTCACTATGGGACCAATATCGGAATCGCGAAAAAAAATGTTTTGTTCTATACTCTACAAATCGACTAGAGCTAAAATATGTATTGGATATAAAATTATTTTTTTTGTGATTTCGATGTTGGTCCCATAGACAAAGTTTATTAGTAAACAAAAATTTATTGTTACTTATGAAACACCCTGTATAGACAATTTTCTCGTTCTCCGCGTGTTCCACAGATTAGTATAGGCACGGAATATCCAACAGTTCAAGTATAGGCACAATCATCGACACGATGAATGAACTTAAGAGGTTTCCCTGACCGAACGACCTATTGACTCTTTCAGAGCCGCCTCACCTCTACTAAACTACGTCATTTTAGTAGGTATACCTATTTTTGACTGGCTTGTCCTTCATTATGTCACTGTGGTGCCTTCTAATCCAAGGAAATAAATAAAATCATAAGAATTTGCACAAAATATAACTCATTAAAATTATTAAAATATAGCAATTTATCTCAAGTAAAAGTGACTTCAACTTAAAAAGAATATGCACATAATACCTACATAATATTTCTTCCAATATTTAGGCTTTCCTTTGAACACAAATTTAATAATTAAGAAATATGATCTATAGCAAATAAAGCCGAGATGTTAAACATAACTGGAACTGACGTTGCTTAACTTCGGTGATCGTTTCCAATACCGAAGCTCGAACGAGCGCTTCAATATTAAATTATATTGGTAAGTTAATACTTACCTAGTTACTAATTTTTTTTTTCGGGACTCTTAGCGTGACCGACTCACACCTGACTAGTTTTTATTATTTGCTGTTATACCTACTGTAGAGTTTGCGCTATAAACAGACCACGTATAACGTGTTATGTTTTAACGATTAAGCGAGAAGAAAAAACGTTGATAAAAACTAGTTTCTTGTATGGGGACCAATTGGCCCGGGGGACTCATCATCATGTCATCATCATTTAATTTTGTATATATTTTTTTTATTCTTTGTCATCAAATCCCATACAATGATACAATTCTGTGAAAATTTCAACTGGCTACCTATTATTTCGGTTCTGAAGATACAGCCGTGCAGAAATCTGAAGCTAGGTTAGGTTAGGTTAGCGGACGGAGAGCGTGCGTCGGTCGGCTTATGAATAGCGTCCCGGTTTCGTCCTTTGAATACGGAACCCTAAAAAGAACACAAACAAGAATG
The DNA here is from genome assembly GCA_963693445.1 of Agonopterix heracliana. Classification (NCBI taxonomy): domain Eukaryota; kingdom Metazoa; phylum Arthropoda; class Insecta; order Lepidoptera; family Depressariidae; genus Agonopterix; species Agonopterix heracliana. Next base: position 2,522,292 of record OY856312.1, on the reverse strand, counting down.
CAATATCCAATATCGACATACCTTTTGCAAAAACATTTATTACTAGGGTTGGCGCTTTTCGCAGCCAAAGCGGATTCCGAAATCTCATAATAATAAGCAGTCATGTTGAAAAGGGTCCTTTTTCCCACGAGGCTCGCGTAGAGAGATCTGAAATACAGTGAGAAATATTATTTACAGGAAACGATTAACTTTGAAATACCTACAATACGTAAATAAACTCACTAGCGCAATTTTAGTCTATTAGTCCAATCATTTTAGGGTTGGACCCTAACAATAATTGGGTATTTCTTATGAAATTTCAAAATTTGAGATATTTATTGAATTTTTTTTTTAAATATACTTAAATTTGTAATTTTTTTTGCAGAGATCAAAACAGGTGCTGTATAAGATCTATTTAGGAGTGTTGGTCTTCCATATTCAGTATTATTTTTAATTTTTCTCGCCCTTTTCTTCCATACTCTTTCTTTTTTAATTTTTTTTTTGCGTCACCCAAATTTGGTCGTGCCATGTTTCTTCCACATACATGCACCTGTTTTTAAGTAAATACCATGAAATACAAGTTGCAAGAAATAAAAAACAAATTATAGGAACCGTTGAATACTGTATAAATCATTCCCTCATACAGCCGTCATTCCCTCACTCCATGTGACTGTGAGGGAATGACGATTTTTAACTAAAGCTACAAAAACTCCGGCACATAACCTCAATTTGCTTGTAACATTTCGAATATGGATTTTACTCCCAAAAACGCATAGAAAAAACAAATTATATACATATATACTAAAATGCTTAATACATAAATGTAATGTGAGGTAATGATCGCCATAAATGTAACTCTTAATATTTTGTTACTTAATATGTTTTTGCACAAAGTCATCTACGGTTGAGAAGAAATCGCCATCTTGAATCATTTGAGAGTGTTGCCAGGTACTAAAAACATAAGGTTGCGTTCCTAAATATCGTTCGACACGTTCAGAAATCGAATATTCGTAATATGGTGAGGGAATGATTTTATTTGGCGGGACATATTTAAAATCGAATTATCGTTTTTATAAATTCGTCGTTGTAAAATGGAAGCTTTTATAGACAATAACAAACATCTTTCTAATATATTAGCATAATTTCATTATTAAGAATATTGCTATATTTGAGATGAATAGGCATTTTAGTAATGTTTTTGTACTAAGGGACAAGGTGAGGGAATGATTTTCAGGGTAATAAAGTAGCCATAACTTTTTTTTCTTTAGAGGCAATACGTTTTCTTTTTAAAGAATAGTGGTATAGACAGCGTGCATTGAAATAACAAAAAGACTTATGTAGTTAATAAACTCTAAAATGATTGGACTATATGACATGAAAACTTTGATACCTACAGCTGCAAACAATTTGCTAGAAATCTATTTTTAAGCAACTTGCTGCAAAGTTGGTAATGTTTCCTGATAGTCGTGATTTTATGTATGAAATTGTAGGTAGGTATGTTTGTAGCAAAGTTCACTCTGGTATATTTTACAAACGGTGCCGGTGTGGTCATATTTAAATTGGTGCTTCATCAGACCATAAAACTGAATAACTTTCACTAACATGGAAATTCGCGAAAAAATATCTGGCGTTCCATACAAACTGCAATATTTACTGGATTCAAATGTATCGAATTCCGCTTTCGTATCTATTTTTAATAATTTTACAAATCAAACACTTCAACTAGGTGCTTCATATTTAAAATACATAAGTAGGTACCTACCTAATTTATAATCAAAGAATAGAAGACAGGGTGCTAGGGTAAACAGTTGCATGTAGTTTAATGGGCACAGAGTACGTGGTTTAAAGGTTTATGATACTTTTCCTTTACACCCTGTATAGGTGTGGGTACCTAATGTTTTGATATTAGAAGATGTTTTCTATGAAAATATGAAAAATATTCATTACCTATCTAAGCCGTGGTGGTCCAGTGGCGAGTAATCTTGCCTGCCGTGCAGGAGGCGATGGTTCGATCCCCGTCCAAGCCGACTCGTACCAATGAGTTTTTCGGAATTTATGTACGATTTGTTATACCACTGGCTTTTCGGTGAAGGAAAACATCGTGAAGAAACCTGCATGCTAAAATTTCGAGGCGTGTATTGTACCCACTGTCCATTATAAGTGGCGACGGGCTCACCCCCCGTCACACTGGACAGAGTTTCGGTACTACACCAGTAGTACGTTTCACCAGAAACGTGGATGTTCTGAGGTTTCAGAATATCTCTGACTACCCCCTCGGGGAATATAGTCGTGAGCATATGCTTATGCTTATGCTTACCTATCTAGAAACAATGATTTTCGATATAACATTTTTGGGAATATTCTTCCGTTCAAATGAAGCTTGCTTGCTTGCTTGATGAATGATGCTTTTAAATAAAAGCTATCATGAAAATCCCATTGAACGTTTTTATTTTCACTGACAACGGAATTCAAATAAAACTTTTTTATCATTGTAATCAAAACGTGTAATAAATCTTTCATAAATCGCACTCTGCATTCCATACTGACCTGCAAATATCTGGTTCGAAAATGTACAGTCTCTTCGGCGCATAACTCTCGTCTATTGGAGGGAATATGCTGGAGTCAGAGCCATTTATTTGTCCACAATACTTGTCTCCCCACATGGACATCGAGGTCTTGCCTTTGTATGACACTATGTGACCCAATTCGTGGACGTTGTTACGACCTCGCACCATCTCGAAGGGGCCTGACTCTGTTCTGTTTAACTGGAAAATAATAACAATATTCAGATGGAAATCATTGACTTTGTCCAGCCAACGTGGTGAAGAAATTTGACGACTGCAACCAGAATTAGGAGCGTCGGACCAGATCATTCGGTTGTCAGACTATCTTCATGCACAACCATAATAATAATAATGCCGGCTCCATAGTCCCTTCCATAACCCAATTACCTAGTCCACTAGCACGCCAACCCAATAGTCTAGATTCCTTTTTTTCTCTTCTTACAATAGTCCTACACTGCCCGGGGGCTGTTTTGGATGCACAATGTGTACTGGGATAGTGCCAGTTGGTGTCCCATTACCTTTTAGATAACATTGTTTGACGGGCCTCTACGTGTTGGGCCTTCAAAGGTCCGGGACACTTATGTCCCGAGATAAGAAAAAGACAATCAATAATAATGATAGGCAGGTAGGTAGGTACTGAATCGCATTAGTGCACTTTTTCAATGGAGCCTTTCGGTCCACGGTGGTCAAAAGTTTAAAACTCAAGACCTCAAGTCTGTTTCGAATGTTTTTTGTACTGACAGGTAAATAAACGGTTAGTGGAAAAAAAAACTGTTGCTAAACATTATAGTGGTCCAGAATCGTCAAAAAGGCCCAATTGAAAAAATTCGCTTGGGGTATTCACACCATTGTCAGATCCGCTCATGGTCGTGAAACGCCTAATGAGTAGTAATGACCCAGCCTAGTCAAAGGCCGAAAATCTTCTGGCTGAAAGTTGACCACTTACTGGCCTGGCTGGTGAAGTTGCAACTTTCACCCTTTTGTGAGTGGAGGTTTAAGGGGCTACCTGCCGGTTTTGGGTAATTTTGTAACCATTTTATTCATTAACTATGGCACTTTTTGAGCTGAAATTTAAACTAAACCATCTACAGGATATGAGAAGTGATGTGGTTTTTCTATAAATCGATTTTAATGCATAAAACCGAAGAAAAGGGACTCTAAAGTCACCCCTTTTTTTCCAGTTGTAACCATTTTACTCTTACATTTTTAATCGGAACAAAATGAAAATTTACTATATTGTTCACAATACAATTTAGAATGATGTGGTTTTTTTACTTTTTCGAAATTAATAAAAAATCATCGAATTTTTCAAAGAAAACAGCAAAATTCTGACCGGAGCCTCGCGCTCTTTCTCATCGATTAGTATGGAGAGTGAGTGAGAGGAGAGTGGTCCACGGCTGATACGCCTTAAGTTCATTACCAATATCTTAATATTTAGGGAATTGATCTGGTACCGAACGAGAAAGTGAACTTACATGAGAGAACATAGAGAAGTAGTAGCCCTTGCCATCTTCCGCAGGACGCATCGTAGGCGGAGTGTCTGACTTTATCTTGCCGCAAACAAGACCTGCAACATTTAGATAGGACTTAATTTCAGACCCTGCAGTCTGCACCTCTAATATAATTTATCTACTTGCACGCGACTTGGGTTGTTTTTCCGCTAGCGTAAAGCATTCTAGCCATAAAGGTATGGCAGGTCTGCATGTGTAGTGTAGTAATGTTGTGCACGTAATAGTTCCTTTTTTAACCGACTTCAACAAAAGGAGGAGGTTCTCAATTCGACCCGTATGTTTTTTTTTTATATTTCAAACTTTAACGGAGAGTCCATTATAAAACAGAAAATAGTATCGAGTATAGAATACGAGCATGAGTTTACAGAAAAATAGCTGGAAAGAGGGTCGCTATGAAATTCGTATACAATGATTCACCCCACATTTTCATACATTTACAGAAAGGGCGTGGGTGATTTGGGCGACCGCCCACAGCTTCGTGGTTCAAGATGTCACCCAACTCAACGTTTTATTTATGCAGCTTTATTTCAACTCATGACAAATATTTATAGTTAGATACCATTGAAAAATGTTGCCGAGTAACGATGTAGGTAAATAATGTTTTTCGCTCGGTCCCGTAATTATTTTATTTTATTTTTTATGTTTTTTGTTTCGTTTAGAGTTCGTTAATATAGTGAAACGTGGATGTTCTGATGTTTCAGAATATCTCGGGGAATATAGTCGTGTGCATATAAGCTGTGCTATGTTTTTTTAATTTATTTGTAAGAAATCAAAAATAGGGGTCAACTTTAAGGGGTGATTGCACCCATGATACTGAAAAACTTTCCCTAAGAAACTGAAAGGAAATTCGCAAAATTTTTTTTTACTTTTGTATGGGAAGTCCAAAAATGATTTTGCTAATTTCCTATAGGTTTCTCGGGAAAAGTTGTTCAGTATCATGGGTACAATCACCCCTTAAAGTAATGCAGCTGTTTATCCTAACTAACATCCTGCAGGTAGATAGTGTGTTCAGGTAGAGTCAATAAGCTTTTATGTATAAGCCAATTGATTTTACACAAAGGTAAACTTCGAGAACCTCACCTAAAGCAGAATTATCTCCTTCACAGTTGAGGTAAATACCGTCGAAGAACAGATCCTTGACCTTGACCCTCAGGAAAGGATCTGTCAAGTTGCTAAAGAATTGCTCCAGAGCACCGTTCACCATGCCAACTAATGAAGGCATCATTTCGTGAACTGCTAGAACAGCTGCCTGAAAAAAAAAACAGCAAAAGTAGAGTATTTTTACTGGGTGGTGGCCATGTTCCAAGTTCTGGTTTGGTCATGTTGTGGTTTAGTCATGTTCTGGTTTAGTCATGTTCTGGTTTAGTCATGTTCTGGTTAGGTTATGTTCTGGTTAGGTCATGTTCTGGTTAGGACATGTTATGGTTAGGTCATGTTCTGATTTAATTGAAGCGAGCTCGACATTAAACCGAATTCTGGAGCGAGCCAAATAAGCTCGAGATTTCACTGCAATGTGTGCCAGGAGCTCGAGATTTTATACCAATATACCTAAATAAGATCAGTGCAGTACGTTCTAAAAATGGGAGCGAGCGAAGCGAGCTCGAGATTTTGCTTCAAGATTCGCATTAACTTTTCAAGAATGTGAACATAAGAAACGAAACACAAGAAAATAATATCGTGAATATATGGAACGAGGTGTCACAGGAAGAGAAAACTTTTTATACAACGGCGGAAGAACAATATTGATAATTAAAACTGTTTTCAGTCTTCAACAAAAGCAATAACAAAACAAATTAAATTAAAAAGTGTTAAATTTTGCGGTGACTTAGAAACACAAATGTGCAAGGAGCACTTTTGCTTTAAAATCATATTCTAACAAAAAACTAAAATAAAAGATCATATTAACCATGTCTTGTTTTTAGTCTTAGAACTTTATCCCTATTGTAATAGAGTTTATTTCGCATCCAAAACGAATCAATATACCTAAGTACTTAGATAATCTAAGCAGAAGATAAGTATGTTATATGTTTGCATAAAGAAAATTAATTACAAAGTTTATTAGGAGTTTTCAACAAACCTACGGTGTACTAAATAAATTGTATAACTTACTTTTCAATGGGCAGTAGCGTAGTGAGCCCCGGGCGCCACTTTACGAGGGGCGGTAAATTCGGGAAAAATACAGATTGATTGAGCTGAACCAATTCGTAGAGCACAGAAAACTCGAGCTCACTTCGCTCGCTCTAAGTTTCTGTTGTAAATTACTGTAACTAGGTACACATAATCCTAAAGAGTTCTGATTCTGACCACAGCTAAGACGTGGTGCTAAAAATGTCGAGCTTTCTTCGCTCGATCCATAGCTTTTATTTAGGTTACTTATAGGTAATGCTTTGTACGTAAAAAGATCTGGCTCCAACCGATTCGTATTGAGGAGAAAAGTCGAGTCGATGTTTCTGTTTTCCATAGATATTTCGTGCTCGCTTCGTTTGCTCCGTTATTTTTTGTGTAGGTATTCTTATAAAGATAAGGGGGCGGCAAAATTGGTCTGTGCCCCGGACGACAGAAACCCACGCTACAACGCCTCTGTCAATGGGCGTCGACAACACGGTATAAAATTATTGGAAATTCTTAACAATTTAATGAGTTTTATAAGAATAATTTGCTATAAATATATCTTATAAAGTATACTGTTTGCCGTATTGCAAAACCCAAACACAACTTCGAGAACATCCCTTTATACTTATTAATACCTATTATCGCAACGCTGCGGTTTGATGGCCAGGAATGACCAGACCTGTGGAGGTTCGGAAATAAATTCCTGACCTCCACTTCAGGTGCAGAGAGAAAGACCTTTCCTTCAAATTCTGCAATTTATAACCAATGAACATAACCAACCAACGAAAAAATACTTCGACTTTTCATACAAACGTTCAAAAATGGGTTTGTCAATTTTCTATAGGCGTTTTATAAGTCATTAACACTCTGTATAAGATAGGGTCTGAAATAACAGGGCCTTTTATATCCTTAATTTTATGCGGCTTTTAACCTTGATGCTTAATGCTAGCTTTATCGCACCTTAACCCAAAGAGTCCTCAAACTAAATGAAAATTTAAATCCGTTGTCTATTCCTTCAGCCATCTTTAAATCTCAAACAGTGTGGCTACCAGTTATAGCCACTGCATCTGATTCCACCTCTGATCGTATCAATCTATTTCTCTTCAACTAAGCTAACACTCACCATGTAAGAGAAGTGGATGACAGTCACGTCGTCATCTTCACTGAGCTCTCCGGTCGCCTCCTTGTCGAATACGAATGTTTTCTTTAGTGTATATTTGACGGTATCGTTTTCTCCATATCCAAGGACTGTTTTTTCTCTGTATTCCCTGAAACAAATTTAATGCATTTTCAGTCGTAGCATAGTCAACTTATAGTACCTACCTAACCTATCACCAACCCAGTCGAGTGTCGGAAGAGGTGATGGAGTCACGTTGCAGGGTTTGCCTCGAACACTTGTCTCTCGCGTGGTGTTCGCGCGGTTCGCGTCTCAGCCTGCCACGAGGCTCCAAAATTCTTCTCAGTTGTTCTTACTCAAAAACAATCCTCGAGATTGGATAGATATCCCTCAAACTACTTGACACTGGCGAAATCTAACAAGGAAACGCCATTAAAAAAAAATAGAATAGAAGAGGTGATGTCGTGATGTCTAATGGAAACTAAAAATTTTTAACCACCTGTTTTATTGAAAAATATAACCTTGCTTAAAAAATAACAAATACTGTATGTTTCCGATTTAATTTTTGATCGATATTTCTATTGTTAATTCACTTTTGAATTTTCTGAATGGCTATAGTATAATACTCGCTGGTACCTTGGCCGCGTTGAAATAAGAAATAAAAACCGTTAAATTCTATAGAAAAGGGAAGCAGGCAAAGAAATAAAATCTCAATAAAGCACCTGACTCAAGAAATAATGGATCACGTAATCTCCAAATGGTTTTCGAATTCTGGAAATGTTGTCTATTCCTTCAGGCATCTTTAAATCTCAAACAGTGTGGCTGCCAGTTATAGCTACTGTATCTGATTCCACCTCTGATCGTATCAATCTTATCTCCCGTTCCATAACATAAAGATAGGAGGGTTACTAGAAGGGTAAGCACAAGAGAGTGCCTGCTGTGTTGCTCTTAAAAATATCCTGTGTCACTTATATTTATTACAAGTATTCGTAAAATCTAAGTTTAGTGTTTGTGCAAAATTTGAAAGATATACTTATTTCTCGATATATCATCACCTACTCTTGGTACCTGAATTAATGCACAATAAAGAATACCAACATGAATAAACAAAAACACCCGACCTTCATACAATCGCGCTACGACATAGGTACACAAGGCGCAGCTCAGTGGTCGTTGCGTTCGTGATCTTTTCACTGACTCATTCACTCTTTGTCTAGGTGGTGTATTTACTCATTACGCCGTGCTTCGCTATGGTGGTTATTTTGAAATACAAAGTAAATTCTAATGGAAAATGCAATTTGAATTTGAATTCTATGTATACACGGGTGCCCGGGCATTACACATAGATGTAAAATGCAAATTCATATTTCATTTTCCATTTGAATTTTCGTTTGTAAGGGGTGCTTTAAACTGAAGAACTTTCACTATGGCTCATGGTTGAAAATGTAGGTGCTAATTGCTCCATCTCATCTACTTACTTATAAACATAAGGTCCAATTTCGTTCAGCTTCGGCCTTCTCCCATTGTTGACTTCGTCAGGGTTGGTCACGTTAAAAATGTAAATTTTGAACGTGAGAGGTATCGGTAGTTTCCGCCATCTCTCGAACATCGCCGAAGACTCGTCGATTTGGATGTTCTGGAAAATTGAAGAAACTTTTAAAGGCAAGAAAAAGAAGTCAAATCATCATCATCATCGGCTTTTTAGTTAATCATTTAATGTCAAATGAATTGTATTTTCTCCAAAATGGTTGTTCAAAACACATCTTTTATAATGAGAACCGGCAAGGTTTGGAACACTCTCCCTGCGTCTGTTTTTCCAAGTAAATACAGTCAGGATTTTTAAAAGAATATTTAATAGGCTTTTTCTGGATGAGCGCTATACATCCTCGGCTTCATCTACACTTTCCATCAGGTGAGCTGAAGACAAGCGCATGCCCATTGTAAATAATAAAACAAAAGGCGAACCGTTTTTATTCATCACTGGCCTTACATCCCACTGCAGGGCAAAGGCATCCTCTCAAGAATACGGATAAGGGTAGTTCTTCGTTCCGGCATTCTTCGTGTAATTTTCGTGGCGAATTTTATTTTTAAGATTTTTAGATAAATAAGGTCACAATATGAAAGTAGCTAACAATACAAGTCAATTCATCTATTGCGCACTTAGATATGACTGTTACTTTCAGTAGAATTCAATTTTCAAATTTTTGGTGCCACGAAAATTACTAAGCCGTCCACGAAAATTATGCATACATTTTGCATTGTGTTTAATATTGTGTGATAAGTCTTGGAGGCCTTTGCCCTGCAGTGGGATCCTACGGGCTACACTTACTTATTTACTTAATTATTTTAATGTCTAAACAGCAAAATTTTGTGAATAAATTATTTATATTACAATGGCTAAACCTGCCAAGCTAGCTTTTTCACTATTTAGTAAAGTTCCTGGATTGATTGTACAGTGTACACATAAAAAATAAAGTGTGTTAAGAGGTAATAAGTTTCACCTAAGTTGACAGATTTTTTGTGAATGTATTCGTACCTACATATCTATAAAAATTTGCATTTGCTGAGACGAAACCTAGCGACACTGTGTTAAATCCTTTCTTACTCACACATGTCACCTTTCACACAAAGTAGTTACCTACGAATTCAATTTTCTATCTCTTTAATTGTTGGGAGGGAACTGACAATCATGTACGAGACTAGAAGGAGAACTGACCCTGAAGATCTGGGATCGGCTTTGACCTGACCGACATGGGCCCTCCTAGTACTAACTAATAGGTTGCCGTAAATCTGTCTAAGTATATCAAGGATAGCACTTTAGAGGTAAAACGAAGTAGCAATGGACTTGTGGTTTTGAAGGTGCCTGTGAATGGAGTGAAGACCTATTTATTAAGTGGATATTCGTCATAAGATGGTTGGTGTGACAATAATTTGGCGTTAAAATGAAGGGGCGTCCCGATTTTAGTAATGATGCCCTGTAACGTTACAGTCAAAAGAAATCCCACTAAAATGAGGACTTTTTGTCATCGATGACGACTGAGAAAGTCCATAAAGCTCTTCGCTCTTCTGCGAAACTGGATGGTCCCGAGGTGTCCATTGGAGCCTGGTATGTTAAGGAAGAGCAAAACTTAATGGAGAGGAATACTATGTTTTGTTGTCTTCAAAGGCAAGGCTTTTTTGCAAACGAATCAAAATTATCATTAACAATTTCGGTAAAACCTGCTAATGTCTCGCATGTCCTAAATTTTACGAGTCGTTCTTCTGATCCAAAAAGACCTACAACATGAGGACACACTGCTTCAACTATCAGTGTCACCTGAACAAAGGCTCGTCATTACTAATATAAGGTCCTTTTTTTTGGTTCTGAATCTATAATGGTAAGAAGGATAGTTACTTTATGTCGTTGTCATTTTCTACTCGAGTTTACAACATAGTGCCCGCACCGCCGTGAAGCAATGAGTTCGTTATGCACCCATCGCGAGCTCGCTACGCCGCAACGCGGTGAGTACGTTGACCGATTATCTCATTCGCAGCACGTTCGTAAATCACCAGTATGATAATTATAGCCGTAAAGCCAGATTTCCTCAAAGCTCTATCTTGTTCATGAAGTTTGTTCAGAAGATTGAGTAATCCTCCGTTTTCATAAACGACATCTCGCGTCCCTGGCATGTTACGATATCTGTCTTCGCAGACTCTGCGCTGCCCCTTGCTTCTCCGCTAGAACTTGTGTACCTATTCTTGGAGATGGAATTGAGAGATTGGAATGGAGAGTAAAATCAGAGGAAAAAATGTAGCTGGGTTCTTTCGGAGCTGATAGGGAGGGAGGTCAGGATATTCGGTCGTATAATCCTTATAGTACCTGCCTCTAATGGTTAAAAGCATAAGGCTCTTGACACGGAGGTCGTGGGTTCGATTCCCACGGGGAACACCTATCGTTTTTCCCCAGTTAGTTAGGACATTGTAGGCTGACTCCACCTGATTGTCTGAAAAGAAAGATGATACCGTGCTTCAGATGGCACGTTAATCCGTTGGTACTGGCTACTATCTCTGGTGGTAGTAGTCGTTACATAAAAACCACGCCAGAGGCTGTAAGGCACTTTGAATAAACTCTGACACCAGGGCTTGCCCACACGATAAGAAGAAGAACCTTTTAGTGGTAGCCGTAATCTCTTTACCTGGATACGATCAAATACCTATGTGTAAAGTTAGATCGCGCTATGGCATACCGATCTCACATCCATCGCGTTCAAATTCACCATTCGAATTTTTCAATTTTTAATTCAACATTTTTCATCATCGCCTCAGCTGAAAGACGAGCTGGACATTAGCCTCCCCCAAAAATTGCCACAACGACCGGTCCTGCGCTGTCCTCATCCAATGGGTTTCCACAACCTTCACCACCCGGTGACCAACAAACTCGTCACCTTATTCATGCAACGCCTTCTGATACGCGATCAACACTCTAGAACTTTTCGTCCCCATCGGTGCTCTATTCTACGATTAAGCCCATTGTAACTTGAGTTTAGCAATTCTTCGGATTTTGTCAGCTACCTTGGTTCTTCTGCAATTCTCTGACCTCTGAGTATCTCATATCGTATAGTAAGCCACCACGTCACCACGTCTCAGTTCCGTATGTCATCACTGGCAGTATACACTGATCAGTCCTCTTGAGATGCTGCATTATTTAGGATTAGAAGATAATATGTAGCTGAATGCTGTCCAGCTGCCCAATTCGACGCTTGACCTCAGTCTCCAAATTTGACTTACCTAACTGCATAATATTGTTTACTATCTTCTTTAAACTAAGGTTGTCTGGAAGAAATAGCTTATTAATAGTCAGACCGCATTATTTTGTGCCTCTTGTATTTTCTCTCCGTATTTTTTCTGCTTATGTTTTTGTGTGAATAAATTATATTTTATTTGATTTGAAAGTTGGTTCCTGGTGTATTAGTTGTTAACAAACTCAAGCACAGATTTTCCGATCTTAACAGGAGAGTAGGTAGAACATGGACAGGACATGATCCTCGTCTAGTCAATGTTCATTTTCAAACCATCGCTCATCAAAGGCTTTCTCATAGTCCACGAATGCTGAAGCCTTTTTGGAACCCAGCTTGTTCGGGAAGCTGATTCTTATGCCATCGTTTATCATTCGTTTGGTATCATTAGCAAGCTGAAGTTGGAATGGGCTGGTTATAATTATTATCTAAAATGTCAATGAACTGATGATGGGGGAATGAAAATGAATTGGAGAGTCATGATAAGAGAATGGAGACCATGCACGGGTTACCATAGTATATAGTAGGACGCCGCCCTACCGCCCACTACTTGGACTGAAGATCTGAGACAGATACCAGGCAGAGACTGAGTGAGGATGGTCATAGATAATTATTTTCTATCACACCGTTAGGGAACCAGCTTTGTTTTTACCCGTAAGACTACCACATATTCCACCACTGTAACTCTGTAAACCAGGATCAACAGCGGCGACCACTCATAACACTAGACACTGATGACTCTTTAGCTGGCGACCCGCAATTAATTTAGTTAGCTACAGAAGTAGGAAAAATAAGTATCGGACTTCCCTGCATTACAAACAGGAAACATCAATAACAAAATCATGGCTATTATTAAGCCAGCTCCAGAGATAATTTTATGGCAGAGTTGAAGGCCCTTTCGCAATAGCACCAATGAAACACCATTATAAAACCAAAAGAAGAAAATAAACCTAATTAAATATTATGACCTAGTTTGCTTTCAAATATATTATATAAGTATGGCAAAAACATCTGAACGCACCGAAGCCGAAGTAATCCCTAATTGCATCAAGATTAATTGTAATAAGGGACACCAGAAAACGATTTTATTGAGTCAAGCATGGTCTGGCAGTCGCCGTGCCAAAGTTCACATTCCCATTGAATATGATGGGCGGTCTGTTCTAAATCGGGTTCTGGGACATGGCTGTTCACATGTCTGAACGTCCAAAGGGTTCAATTGCCTATGTGCTAAATAATAGGAAGGTCAATAGGTATGCATCGGGTCACCTTTATGTGTACCTTTACTTTAAAAATATAAGAGCTTTCCCTTAAAGCTTTGGGTTGGGATCTACCTCCTAGCGGTCCACCCCGGGCAACGCCACCACAGACTACCAAGTTTGTGGTGACGGCTGAATGATCCCCCACAGCGGTGGTAGGCTCCGCAAGGAGCCGCCTGGTTTGCGCCCACCCTCATGCTGGAGTCTGACGCCAAGCAGCTTGCTGCGTTCCGTCGGTGTGCAGGAGTGCCAGTGCTATTGCGGAATGGGAGAAAGTCATTTGCGCTGTTTGGAACCGGTCTTGGCCTCTGAGCAACGCTGTACCTGGAAACTCATTCTGGAGGGTAGCGGGATCTGAAGAACGGTGACATTCGTTGGCCGACCGAAGTTAGTAGGGGGCCCAAGTAGTGCGTTAGCCACGTGTGAAAGGCTGCCCCACACAAATAGCGAAAAATCCCGCAAAGCCCCACCGTGCCAGTTGGCGACTGGAAGGGAGGGCCCGGTGGCCTTTGCGGGGGGGTTCGGGCGTCCCCGCAGTCGCCAAGTGAGTTTCCCATCAGTCAGTCGAGCCCAAGAGGTCCATCAGGGTATCTGAGGAGCGTCTTGACTTTCTTTCCACGTCTCCACCATTCACTACAAAATTATGAATCGAAAAGTGAAAAAGAACTAAAAGGTTACACAACGGCTACACTTCTCCCACTGAAAGTGCACCTCAGTAACATACGAGTTTTGCACTCAAATATCGATCCGGTCCACCACCACCTTGAGACTGAAAGGCCACACCTATTCTTTTTAACGAGACGCAGATAGCAACCCCGTCTGATACTGCGCACCTCAACTACCCAGGATACTCGTTGGATCATAAGTTCAAGAAGCGAAAATCCTTGTCGATCTGCTCTCCTCCTGATGACAGCCCTATGGGCACGAGGCGAGTCCGGCTATACGGATCGGCAGATTGGGATGAGATGCGAGACTTCTTTGCGTCGTGATTCGGCAGGGAGTGGAATATTATATTCCATTCTCCGACATCGCACTCGGTCACAAAGCCCAACGATGGTACAATGCGGATTGTGCTCGCGCTGAGGCTCGAAAGGAATCCGCCTACCAAGCATGGGTCCAAGCTCGCGACCTCAAAGTTAGAGCACGAAGGGTCCGCGCGAAGAAGAGGGCCTTTAAAGGCCTCCGCTCATTGCAGCGATTTTATCGAGCAATAATATCGCTGCGATTTTGCGATAATTGTTTCCAGTACATTTTGTATAGGGACGCGCGCGATCCTACACACTGCCGCGATATTATCGAGCGATAATATCGCTGCGATTTTGCGATAATTGTTCTCAGTACATTTTGTATGTACCACCACACTGCCGCGATATTATCGCAACTCTTTCATTGGTGGGGCGCATGCGTGACGCGAATCACGGAATCGCTGCAGTGTGTAAGGTGTCGCGATATCGCTGTTGATAATATCGCTCGATAAAATCGCTCGATAATATCGCTGCAATGCGCGGAGGCCTTAATTCTGCCGCCAAGTCCTGCAAATGGGTGATCCGGAAGGCTCGATTCGATCATGTCAGTCACATTGGAGCCAGACTGGCAATTTACCCCTCTGGTAGTAAACAGTTCTGGTCGCTTTCAAAATCGGTCTAAATCAATTTCTGCCGTCCCACTTTGCCTCCCATGCAGAAACATGATGGGTCGCTGGCTCACTCCGCAACTGAGGAAGAGAATTTATGTGCTTTTCTGTTTTCGAGCAATTCACGTCTGGAAGCTGGTGCCAAACAGCCACCAACCATCCCACGTTGTGATTCTTCGATGCCGGATCACAATACACACGGAAGAGGTCCGCAGAGCATTGCGTAGTCTGGATGTGAATAAGGCAAGTGGTCCTGATGGCATACCTGCAAGAGTGCTGTGATATTGTGCGCCTGACTTGTCTCCTGTTTTAACACGCCTGTATTGCCTCTCTCTCAGAACAAGAACGGTGCCAAAATCCTGGAAGCTTGCGAATGTGCAACCGGTTCCCAAGAAGGGCAGTCATGCCAACCCCTGCAACTACCAACCTATAATAGCCATCACTTCCATTCTCTGTAAATTCATGGAAAGAGTTCTTAACAGTAAGTTGCTGACATACCTAGAAGATAATGATCTACTCAGTGATCGTCAATATGGCTTTTGCCGGGGGCACTCGAGTGGGGATCTTCTTGTGTATGTCACGCATTGCTGGGGCGAGGCCATCGAGAAACACGGTTTATCACTAGCTGTGTCACTTGACATCTCGAAGGCCTTTGACAGAGTATGGCACGTAGTTTGCTGAGCAAGCTTCCTGCTTATGGCATCCCCGCTGATCTCAGCAGCTGGATATCTGATTTCTTGAGTGAACGGTCGATTAGAGTTGTCATTGACAGCTGCTCTTCTGACCTCATGGCAATTGATGCTGGGGTTCCTCAGGGGTCTGTTCTCTCTGTGACACTTTTCCTGCTACACATCAATGACCTCCTTGTGTCAGGTAGTGTTGGGTATGCAGATGACAGTACTGTCACAGAGAGATATCTATCCGGCGTTGGGGCCAGCGGGGATGAAATACGTTCGTAGAACGTGACTTAAAGTCAAACTTGACTTGTCTTGTCTCGCAGTGACGTGACAATAATCTAGTCAACTTCAATGCCACCAAAACTCAGGCTTGTCTGTTCACCGCCAAAAGGAGCGTTTAATCGGACTCCTACTTTCTGGGGTACATCTGTCTCTGTTTCCGACAGTCTTGAGCTTCTGGGCATGAGGTTGACTACGAAACTCAACTTTGGCGCTGATATCGAGTCTAAGGCTCAAACTGCAGCCAAAAAGCTGGGCATCTTAAACAAGGTGAAGCGGTACTTCACTCCTGGACAGCTCTTAATGATGTATAAAGCTCAGGTCCGATCGTGTATGGAGTATTGCTGCCACATGTGGGATGGCTCAGCTAAGAATCAATTAGACGCTCTCGACTCGGTTGAACGCAGAGCCAGGAGGCTCATTGGTGACAGTAAGCTGGTAGAAACCAAGCTTCATAGCCTAGCCCACCGCCGCAGAGTAGCCTGCTTGTCGGTCTTCTACAGATTGTACATCGGCGAGTGTGCACAAGAGCTGCATGTTGAGCTCATCCCGCCGTCTCCTTTCTACTATCGGACTTCCAGATACCGCGGGATACCACCCCTTCTTGGTTTATATCCCACGTATACGCACTAAGCTAAGATTCAGCGGATCAAAATGCGCTATGATGATTACTCTTACTACTCCGTCATCAAATAAACTTTTCTTTAGTCATTCAGTTAGTCACGGAACTCTTTTATAAGACAAGTATGATAAGTAAAATGCCATGTCAGTTTGATAATCATTATGGTACTTTGAAAAGACAGATTTCAATTTTAAACTACCATTTCGACAAATAAAGCATAATAGACATTTAAACAATCGATCAATTACCCAAATTCACAAAGAAATTCTATATTTCATGATTAAATTCACTCAAAACAGGTGGGTAATAATTTTCGTGGAATGAATAGTAAGTTTCGTGGACAGCATTCCACGAAAATTACGCCACGGAAATTACGATTTTTGACTATTTTTACAATTGACTCCTTATTTATCATTTAATTTCAAAGGATCAATACCTTAGGAAAATCTCGCCTATATTAGCACTTCTAAAAGTTAACAATAATAAAAAACAATGCATCCTTTCTATTTAATACAGTGTCCACGAAACTTACCTAAATAGGTGAATAAAATGTTGATTCCGGAGATAAGCTTTTATATCTTAATACACATTGTATATAGCCTCAAATTGCACTAAATATTGAATTCTGGGATAGATTTCCGTGTCTGTTAAAACAATAAACTTACTAATAGGTTGTAATTTGTATACATACGAAGCGTTTAAACCTGCGCTCCCAGAAATCATGAAATCGTGTGACCAACACATATTGGCTTCTAAATCTTAAACAATCTTTTAAACCTACAAATAGACATAAGAAATGAATAAAATAACTCTTGACAATTATTTTGATATGCAAAACTTATATGTAACACAATAAACTAAAAAGTTATATGCGATTGTTTTACGCGAGAGGAGCGTGGGACACTCGAAGAATAGCCAAATTCACCCCGTTTTCAGTGTTCGGACGAAGTTTTAGTTTTATTAATTAGTTTTATTTATTTTGATGAAATAATTAGTGTTCCAGATAGATTAATAAATGATGAAACGTATAAAATTTGTTTGAATGCTGTATCTTTCATATCTTAGGATTTATAGCCGTGTGACCACCATTTTCGAGGTTTCAAATAATGACCCATAACCAGAGGGACCGGCGGCGCAGCTTTCAATAACCACATGAGTGAGTAACCGCACAGAAACAGAGCTTCTAAGGAGAGCACAAAATGGCTGGCCGAGCCGATTTTTCCACGGGCGGCGATGTAGTTAAACTCGTGAAAAGAACACATTCACACCTATCGTAGTGCGATTGTATTGTATGTATAGCATTGTCTCTGTTGGGTATTTACGCCACACTGTCACGTGGAGATGACCCAGTGACCGGATCGACCGAACCCTGATCAAATCGGTTACGTTATTACGTCCTACACAAAGGTGAGGTAGGTAGGTAAGGTCAGCAGGAGCAAGGTACTCTAAAACCGGCGGGCATGTATAATGATGCAAAAGAGGTATGCCAGAATTATCATAATCATAGAATAGAGTAGCAAAGCAAGCAAAGTTGCAGAAATGCTCATTGAAGCTAATCCTCCATTAAATCTCTTGCTAGCTTTTACTAAAAGTGACGGCAAGAGATTTAATGGAGGATTAGCTTTAAGGCGTATCTGCCTTGGACCACGAATCTCCATACTAATCGATGCGAACGAGCGCGTGGCTCCGGTCAGAATTTAGCTGTTTTATTTAAAAAATTTGGTGACTTTTTATTAAAACTAAGAAAACCACATCATTCTAAATTGTATTGTGAACAATATTGTAAATTATCATTTTCTTCCGATTCAAAATGTAAGAGTAAAATGGTTACAACTGGAAAAAAAGGGGTGACTTTAGAGTCGCTTTTCTTCGGTGTTATTCATTAAAATCGATTTCTAGAAAAACCACATCACTTCTCATATCCTGTAGATGGTTCAGTTTATTTTTCAGCTAAAAAGTGCCATAGTTAATGAATAAAATGGTTACAAAGTTACCCAAAACCGGAAGGTAGCCCCTTAATGAGCATTTCTGCAACTTTGCTTACTTTGCTACTCTATTCTAGATGGCTGTCAATCCCGTTTTTTATATGCGCGGTTATATCAGGGACTGACAAACACATGCACGCACTGAAATTTTAATGACACGACTGGCATCCGATTTTGCAAATAGTAAATGGAAATTCCCCTGCATCTTCTATCTAATGTGAATATGCCCCACTGTTATTGGCACCAGATGAAATAAAAACCCTCCCTGTTAAAAACCTACTGCAAAATTAACAGGGAACGAATAAAAGGGCACAAAATACCAGCGGTGCAGTGACACAGGCGTAAGTCATAAAGGCCCGAAACTACCAATATAATAATAACAAGAAGAAAAACAAATAGGGATCAGCCATGGTTCAGCGAACATTTCGTTTCTTATAATCCTGCTTCAAAATCCTTGGTCGTCAAATGGAAAACGTGATGATTCGCTAATATCTTGGCTTTTTATGCGTACCTACCTTAGTATTATAAGTTGACGGATATAAACAGAAGACCTTGATTTGAATCTACTGGGCGTGGGAACGTAATATTATATAGGGTGTAAGATTATTATTATTATTATTATTTTATTCGATTACTCGAATAAAATAAAATTTTAAGAGAGCCTGTAGTAACTTATTCCGTATTAACTAATTCATTTTATATTAATTTATGTTCTTGTCAGTTTGTCTTTTGTTATGGGGAATTTTCGGACAGAATATAAAAGTACCATTAAGGCTTTCTAATTCTTATTTTGAGATAGTTATAATATTCTAAATACACAGCGTGTTATTCAGAATATTCAAAAACTAACACTGGCATAAAAATGAGCCAATCGCCTCTAGTGGACACAAATACACGTTTATGTCTCAAAATTGAAGCATTTGATATAATAATAAATATAATATAATGAAAATACCAATTTACCAACCTTTTGAATTTGTCTCTTTATGACAGAAGGGGCACCCCAAATCTGGACAGCAATCGAAATTATCGTAATTCCCACGCACACCACTAAGAACACTTTGGCATTTCGGCCCAACATTTTTAAAATGTCCAGTATAAGTTTTTATTTAATAACCTTCACAATGCTTAACAAAAAAATAATAAAACCTTTAACTTATATTTTAAATTAAATTTAATTAAAGTTTTAAATATTAAAATATTAATCGACACACAACCATAGACCGTCTTCTTACAAATCAAGTAAACGATTATAATGAGATAAGTCTATTCTCACATCGCAACTTTGCAGTTTTCCTTGTAATTTTTTTTCCAATAATGGTACGTTTGCAAGTCGTTGGAAGGTTACATTAGGTAGTTAAATTCTCGATTACCGGTCTATCTTGTATTATTATTACGTCTTAAAGGGTTTGAGATTTGATTGGATAAGTATAAAAGTTTTTTCTTACTTATTTATTTTATAAATCACTATTTTTTACACGCGGGCGCACTAGCACTTTATGTATTTTTAGTAAATTTTAGGTAGATACTTACTTTTTTTATATTTAAATTATATTTAATTAAATTAATTATTTTAAAAAGAATAGTTTTTTTAAACCTTGTGTTTTTGGGATTTAGATTGAGATTACGTTGTGATCCTCTATTTTTTAAGGTACCTACTCTGGATTTCATATAATCGTTACATCAACCTAAATGTTTTAAATTATAACTATGTAAGTAAGTCTAGAACGATTAAGGGCCTGTTTCACCACTTCTGAGTAAGTTCTTGTTAGCTTATCCGACAGATATTTTGACATAATTTCATACAAAATATCTCAAAATATCTGGCGGATAAGCTAACAAGAACTTACTCAGAAGTGGTGAAACAGGCTCTAAAAGTAAGTATTTAAATTTAAGCAAAGTTTCATCGCGAACATTAAATAATTTGTTTTCTATTTTTTTTAATCAAAAAACATAGTAGCGGCAAATCACAACACCAAATAACCATCTGACTCTCGTCCTAAACCTAAACAGACCTACCAATTGTTTTTTACAAACAAAAATCGAACAAACCAGTTCTATGCTTAGGATCAAACACAAAGCAGCAAAAAAACATTGTCAGGGTAAATTACTTAGTGCGGATAACTTCACCATGTATTCTACTCATCAAACTGAACAACTTTCAGTATGGAGCCAACTTCGAAATCGTGAAAAAAAAAATTCTGTCCCGTATTTATATTGAATTTGAATGGTTGTGTCGACCCACCGAATATTGGCCCAGCGCAAGCGAGGTGTAGGTACTCTTTGGCGACAAAAAGTGTCCCTCCCAACTCTATTTGTGCCGCCGTCTGAGAGCCTCCCGCCTGGAGATGACTTGCCTTAGGCGACCTGGAAGTCCTTAAACCGACTTCGAACCCAGGACGGTCGCAGTAAGGACAACATGGTCAGGTGGGGATTCTCGGATGCGCAAAATGTGAGTTGCTTGGTGTGTGGTTGCAAAATGTGACCTACTGTAGTTTTGTATGAAACTGGTGATTTTTTTTCCGATTTCGAAGTTGGCTCTATACTGAAAGTGGTTCAGTTTGATGAGTAGAATACAAGGTGATGTTTTCCGAACTGATTAAAAAATTTACTCTGATATAAAAATACAAAAACAACGGACGAGACTATCGTATTGATTGCGACTATTCTATAGTAGGACAAACAGAACACAGCACATCAAAAAATCTGTTTGTTTTGTCACGATATAAAACTAAGTAGTTCCACCTTGAACTGTAGCTCTACTATTGGATAAATGGCGTAAAATATAATAGCACCTCATAACGTCATGGACACAGTGTATTAATAAACCAATAAAGAAATAGCGAACCTCTGTTAATTGTTGTACAGGCTTTTTTTTGTAGGCTGACTGTTTTTTTAACAATATAGGATAAGGTATACCTATATTTTTTTTTTGAAATTGCGCATTACGTAGAGTTAAAAAAAATATTATCTTTGGCCGCGATGTTATCTATTATAGATACGAACATAACCGATTTTACCCGATGCCCGAAGCCTATTCTAAGTGCAAACGGACTTCCTACAGGTTGTTAGGGTAAATAGTTGCATTACTTTAAGGGGTGATTGTACCCACAATACTGATCAACTTTCTCTAAGAAACCTAAGTCTAGGAAATTAACAAAAAAATTTATGGACTTTCCATACAGACAAAAAGTCGAAAAACTATTTGCGAATTTCCTATAGGTTTCTTGGGGAAAGTTGTTCAGACTTCAGTATCATTATGGGTACAATCACCTCTTAAAATAATATTATGGAACTGATTACCCTAACCCCCTGTATAAATCTGTAAACCTACTCGGCCCAAATCACAGATTATTCAATAGTTACTATAACAGATACCACACTCTCCAGATTGCAAGCGCTTTTTTTTGCAATTTAGAACTTTGCGCTTCAGGAACGACAAACTAAAATGCGCGAGAGCCTATATCGCATGCGATACGCGGTGCCGTAGATACGCGTTAACAAGAAGTAGATAAGTAGCTACGTGCAGGACTGAGGGCGTGTGAGTGAGAGAATGCACCTCTGTTTACTGTCGCTAGCCTTGGGTACAACCGAGAGGAGGCTGAGGTGAGGTCGAATCTGGTGGGGGGCAGGGCGAATCCGTACCTTACTTGTACGTAGTAGGTTCCATTCATTTGAGTCGAGCAGGTTTTGAAGTTCTGTATGAAACACAAGATGGGATGGTTGGGGATCTACCTCCTAGCGGTCCACCCCGGGCAACGGCATCACAAGCTACCAAGTTTATGGTGGCTGCTGAACGATCCCCCACAGCGGTGTGGTAGGCTCCGCAAGGAGCCGCCTGGCTCGCGACCACCCTCCTGCCGGAGTCTGGCGCCAAGCAGCTTGCTGCGTTCCGTCAGTGTGCAGGAGTGCCAGTGCCATTCTGGGTAAGCTCGCTACACCATCAAACGGGACAACTTTCACAATGAAGCCAACATTGAGAAAAAAAAAAAAGTTTTATTTTTATTTTTTTATTATTGTTTTATTATGTATTATTATGTATTATTTTTTATTATGTATATGAGTTTGCTCTTAAAAAAAAAAAAATGTTTTAATTTTTTCTCAATGTTGGCTTCATTGTGAAAGTTGTCCCGTTTGATGGTATTAACCACCCCTTGAATTACGAGTATTACTAGGGTGTTTTGTTACACCCTGTACTGTGACTCAGTTGTCTTACTTCTTCCCGGTTCTCCTCCGCTTCCTTTGTTCTTATTATTGAACTTTTACTTAGTAATAAACTCAAAGGCTAAAGTTTTCCTTACTTTGTGTAATATTGCACAGTAATAAATGCTCCAACCTCGCGTCATTACGGTTCAATTTTGCACCAACAAATATTTTAAATTCTTGTCTCGCAAAATAATAAGGACGAAAATGCGCATAGGCGAGAATTGAAATGTATGACAAAACAATTTTAAATTCTTGCATATCCTAAGCCGACGACGACGACGGTCAGATGACGTATCTTGTTGCACTTTTAGTTTGTTACTAGAGTTTACCCGCGACATCGTCTGCACAATGTTCATAATAATATGTTAATAAGTTGTCTCAGTAGGTCTAATGGTTAAGAGCAATGGGCTCTTGACACGGAGGTCGTGGGTCCGATTCCCACGGGGGGCACCTAGTGAAATGTCACTTTGTGCGTTTTTCCCCAGTTGGTTAGGACATTGCAGGCTGAGTCACCTGATTGTCTGAAAAGAAAGATGATTCCGTGCTTCGGATGGCACGTTAAGCTGTTGGTCCCGGCTACTATCTCTGGTGGTAGTAGTCGTTACATAAAAACCACGTCAGAGGCCGTAAGGCGGTTTGAATAAACTCTGACACCAGCACTCGTAGTATGCTACACGTGATACGGCTGTATCACGTCTTTTATCTCGTTCGTTCGCACGGAAATAGACAGAGAGCTAAGATGTGATAGCGCTGTAGCACTGCGGCATGCTAGCTTTGCTGGGCTTGCAGCCCACTCGATAAGAGAAGAGTAGGTAATGAAAACCCAGAATGAAAAAAGTGCTACGCTAACTTACTACAAAAGCCTGAACGCTATTTTATTTTCGATATAAAGTATTCCGATTTCATAAAGAATACTTTAAAGATTAACCAAAAAACCCGACTGCGTTAAAAAATAATTAACTAAAAAGTCAAAAACATGCTTCGACCATAAAATAACGAAATTATTCTTATGCTTCTAGTTACTTAGGTACTTATAGAATCCGCGAGTTTTCAACTAATCGGTAAAATCAGCACCCTCTAGCATTGAATCCGTGAGTTTTCAACTAGTAGGTACTTGGTAAACTCAGCAACTCTCAACGAACCTCAACGCGTGCTTTGTATAAAAAATTTAATTAAACAATGAATAGTGACGTTATTGTTTTTCAATGTCGGTCGTTTAGATACTTTTTATAGTTTGTCCAGTTATTAAAAATATTGTTTTTAGCTAAAATACTGAAAATGTGCATTAATTTCAAGCTTTTTTTTACTGAGAAGACGAAACTAAAATATAATTGTGTGAAATGTAACTTAAATGATATGGTATTGAAGGCGGGGAACAAACAAAAAAAAAAACGCCTTAAAAAAACTAAACAAAATTTAGAAATAATATTGCAGCCGATGACTCCTTCGTTCGCATCATAAGAACATTAATTTGTTTTATAGAAGTCGCTGTCAAGCCGGTACGAACCGCGACCGGGAAAGGGAAAGCATTCTTTTTTTTGGCTTGGCTTGACACCGACTTCGATATAAAAAAAATGTTCTTATGATGCGAACGAAGAAGAAATCGGCTTCAATATTATTTTTTAATATTATTGAAGGCGGTTTAAATTTTTTGTAAAAGGATTGTTTATTTTACAATTTTTAGTGGTGAATTCATTAGTTCGACTCAGATATCACTTATACACGCAAAATGTACCTACATACATACGTAGCAAATGTTTCAATCGCCGATGATTTGCTGTTAACTTTTGAGCAGTTATATTGTGTAGCTCCGAAGCGCTTCATCAAATTAAAAGAATCATTAAAATCGGTTCACCCAGTCCAAAGTTGAGAGTCTGAGGTAACAAACATTTATAAAAAAGGTCGAATTGACCTCCTCCTTTTTTGAAGTCGGTTAATAACCAAAAAATAGGTAAGTAGGTAGGTAGGTATGTTTTGTAATTTTTGTTTTTAGTCAATAGGTATAATGTTACAACATTTTATTTAGAGTGTAGGGTTATTACGACCCCTCTATCTGAATCTTTATAAGCGTAAAGGGGTTAGATTTCTCTGGTAAATCTCGGAATAAGCTGAAAAGCTTGAAAAAACGCAAACGGATTTCCGTGCGCGGAATTTTTCACCATTTTGTGACAGTCTGTTTTGTTCTCTAAGATATTGGACATTGTTATTGTTTGGTGCTAGGTCTTTTTCTGTAAGGGGATCGCGAGTTTTGCTCTATTTAACGATGTTGGTGGGTTGTTTTTAACATTGTTCTAGATGACATTTTGATTTAAGACAAACGTAAAAAAAAGTATTGTTCTTTTTATTATTTTATTAAGTATTATTTTATTTTTTTATTTTTGGTTTTGACTAATGAAGTCAGGATTCATGTTTACTTACTTCAAAAATATTTTTTTTCCATTTTTAAATTTGTTTTTTTTAATTAAAATATAAGTAGTAGGTATGATTTTTTTAAATTAGTTAAATATTGTGCATGTTTTTTTCAATTATATTATTGATTTAAAGCACTAACTTACTAGGTAGGTACCTCACGTTAAGCTGTGTTATTTGTAACTGAAACTACATTTTTGTCACGCTAATGCCACCACTAATTGTCCACGATTTAGATATAAGGCCAAGGGAAAACGATAGCCATTATTATTAATTTGTTTTAATACATTTAATACACTAACTGAAACGACGAGGCAATTTTGTCGTGATCAGAAACGAATTAAGTTTAAAGGAAAAAAAAATAGCCGTTACCAAAAATAATACAAAAGCATAATATATTTTTAACCGACTTCAACAAAAGGAGGAGGTTCTCAATTCGACCCGTATGTTTTTTTTTATATTTAAAACTTTGAACACTAATTTAACTCCCTGTAAATTTATGGTTTTTAGGGTCTCAATAAGAAACATCTTCTTTTTCTAGCCCGAAAATTAACAAACTTTTGGGGTCACCTTTTAACCGACTACGACATAAAAAAAAAGGAGGATTTTAATAATGCATGTTTTAGGTATACGCGGCACAACTCCGGCCTTTGATTCAGTTTACCATATTTTGTTGTAGACCTCTGTCTCTCGGAGATGTATATTAGAATTCCCCGAACGAAATATTTAGCCATTGATTTACGAATATTTTGTCATCTTCTTCGGGTTCCTCTCCACTCAGCTCTGCTCTGCATATCCCTGTCTATCTCTCGCCAAATGAAGCAGCCCTTCAACGCTGGCAATCCATCGATTTTTACGATGCATAAAATCCTTAAAAATAAAAAAGGTGAACATAATAATACACATATTGTACCAACGTAATATTATGTTGTCTCAAGTAAACAATTATTAAAAGCTCTGTACGCATAGCATTATGTAATATATTAAGATAATTACCTACCTACCTTGTAGGTACCTACTAGTATATCGCAAGAAAAAATGTTTGCTTTCCGGCATGCGGCAGTTAAACCTATTATAATATCGTTTTGCGCGTTCTTGTAAGATTTATCAATCAAGGAGACATAACATAAAAAATTTCAACACCAACTTACTAAATATAGGATCGAAACATTCCAGTTTTAAGAAAATCTAAATAAAATAGTAGTACATATTATATTCTTAAAATTTTTATGTTTTAACCTGCGATCGAAGGTTACATATTGGGTGCCCCTTTATATGGCGACGATTCTTCAAGGGGATCAAACTGAATAACTTTCTCTATGGAACCGATAGAGGTTTACGTTGCGTTGAAATCGCGAAACCTACTCTACCCAAAAAACACAAACCTAAATTACATACATTGGCGTAGGTACATTGAGGGAGCTCCGTGGCTAAATTCTAGGGCGATCAACTTTGAAATAAATAATCAAGGAACCGAGGAATCAAAAGATACAATATACATAGCCCTTAACCTAAAGAAACCCAACCCAACTTGGTAAACTTTTGGCTATCTATAGCTTTTCAAGTAGAATAGCATGGGAGGTAGTTTCCTCAGTAGTCCGACAGTTTCGGTACGTTTTAACCCCCTGGCCAGACAATTTTTACCTGCTATCGGCCAAAGCCACCGTGCGCGATCCAAACTTCATAGTCGGGGATCGTTTTTACCTGTATTAGGGTCATGCATATATTATTTTTCAGGTTTTATAAGTTAACAAGCCACGGGCTCTTGCTCAAATTAGGTAGTTGTTCTAAAAATTTCGAGCTCGCTGCGCTCGCTCAGTACTTTTGTTATGGTTATTGATGTTCTCTGTATGACGGGGGGTAGCAAATTCAGTATATCCCGGGCCGAAGAAACCTACACCACGCTCTCGGGGCCCAGGAAAATAACCCTAGATTCGCCAAAAGAATACTCGTACTTACTCTTACTATTGACACAGAGTATTATACATACAAGGTGTTAAAAAAATACAAATAAACATTTAAGGGGGTGGTTTAGACCATCCAACTGAACAACTTTCACTATGGGACCAATATCGAAATCGCGAAAATAAAAAATTATGTTCCATACTCTACAAATCGACTAGAGCTAAAATATGTATGGGATTTAAAATTATTTTTTTTGCGATTTCGATTTTGGTCCCATATAGAAAGTTGTTCAGTTTGACGGTCTAAACAACCGTCTTAAGAGTTTTAAATATTTATTGTTACTTATGAAACATCCAGGCAAGACCTGGATGCGACTGGCACAGGACCGAGAAGAATGGCAAAATATGGAGGAGGCTTATGCCCTGCAGTGGGTAGATACAGGCTGAAAATGATGATGATGATGATGAAACATCCTGTATACCGTAAGCTATTGATATTGAAATTATAATCGCTTGCTTCTTTCTCATTGTACCTATGTCATGTTTAATAAATTACCTTACTTGCGATATTGTTAAAACATAATAATGATCGGTCAAAAGGGAATTGAAATCAGTGCTTGGAAATTTTTAAATCGAGTGGATTAAAAGATGACCTTAACAGATATTATGGTAATTTTGTTAAATGAGATATGACATTTAAATTGCTGTTCAGATATATAAAGTTAATAGAGAAGCATTATTTTCAAATATACTATATAAAATTATAATTCTCATTCTCTTTTATTGAAAATATAATATATAAAATCACGACGATTATCCCTTTCGAGGTGGTCAGAAGCTTTGCTACAACTACCAATACATTTTTAAGCGTACTTTAAGCACATATAGGGTCCTTCTTAAGGGTATATTATTCGGAGCGCGCTCCATACAAACGTACTATGGTGATATTTTCAATACTAACCAATTAAAGTCAATGAAATTTTGCAGAAACAATCTAGAAACAAATTTCAATGCTTGTATTGAGTCAGATTTTCGTTAAAATGTATAGTTTTCAAGTTACCGTGCTTAAATTAATCCTAGCATTGAAACTGTATATTTTAACGAAAATCTGACTCCATAGAAGCATAGAAATTTGTTTCTAGATTGTTTCTGAAAAATTTCATTGACTTTATTTGGTTAGTATTGAAAATATCACCATAGGTACATTTGTATGCAGCGCGCATTTTCGCTCTCGGATTAAAATTCTCTTAATATGCTGATGATCAGACCGTCAAACAAACAACATTCCATAGAGAATGGGACCAATATCGAAATCGCAAAAAAATAAAACTTCTGTTCCATACAAAACAGTAAACCTACTCGAGCCAAATGTAGGTATGGGACAGCTGATTTTTTTTCGCGATTTCAATGTTGGTCCCATAAAGAAAGTTGTTCTGTTTGATAGTGTGATCATCCCCTTAAACAAGTGTCAGCATATTCAGTTGAACCCTGTATAAGGTTTCAGGATGGAATGACGTGTCATGTGGTGACAGGGCTAGCCTTTCGCCCACAAAAACACTGCACAAGAAACTTTTATACCTTAGTCGCCTCGTAAGACACCCACGGGAAGTAATGGGGTGGTCCATTTAATGAAAATACTAGTTAGTCATAAAGTAGTTAGTTACATATCTTATTTATGTACCAATCTTTTGCAATTTTCTTTAAAAACATGATGCTGTAGTGTAGGTCATAATCATCATACATTTTTCTCAAAAAAGAGAATAAACATATTTCTCTTAATAAATCGCGGCGTATACAAAATAAATAACAGTATAAATTTTTCATTAAATTGAAAATAAAATTTTTCGTTTCCATTTTTCTTTTCTACGAAAATTAATTCTCGAAGAAATATAATACCATTTTTTTGCGAGGGGAACAATCTCTGACTGAGCGTCGCTTAAGGCGCCAAATGCAGTAATACTATTATTTCATTATATTATTATTCCACCTTGTTATTATGAACAGTAGTAAAAATATCTGAGTATAAGGTAGCTTTTTCTGCAGCTGTATAGATAGAAGTTGGTATGTAATGAATAATATTAATGAAATAACAATCATGTTAAAACGAACAGTCAGCATCAGATAAACCTGACCCCTCTATCTTATCGAGGTCGCTGAAGTCTTTAATTATCATGAATTTTACTAAAACTTGAAGTGGTGTGTAATAATAATTGTTTACTCTGTATAAATTATTTTGTTTAAAAAGTAATGTTGTAGAGTCTCTGACCGCATTTTCTGTACAATAAATAACAACTTGGTGGTAGAGTCACAAAAAATGACTTCATATCTATAAGATAATATTTCGATAAATGATTTGGTGGATCTCAATTTGATAATATTAGGTAATATTGTATTTATAATTGACATCTACCTATCTATTTTTCTTAACTGATTTCAGAAAAGAAGAAAGTCCTATGTTCGTCTGTGGGTATGTATATCTGTTTGTTTTTTTTAATGTACCTATGTTCTGCCAATATTTTCATGAATAGAGGACCAATATAAAAAAAATGTTTTTTTTTTATTTGAAAGGGGTGGAGATGGTGGGGTTTCGAGGTGGTCGCACTTTAATTTTGTGAAGATCTGATAACGCGCTTCGGAGCTATACAATAGAACTCCTCAAAAGTTGACGGAAAATAATCAGCGATTGAAATATGTGATTTGTATTAATGAACCCCTTACGTGTATAACTGATATATGATTCGAACTTATAATCACCACTGAAAATCGCGAAATTAACAAATGTTTTTTCAAAATATTTAAACGACTTCAAAACTAAACAAGTAAAAAATAATATAACAGCGAATGTCTTTTACTTTCGCATCTATCAGAACATTACTTTGTTTAATTGGATTTAGTCAAGCCAGGCCCCAAAAACACACACCATGCCTAGTCGCAAATCATACCGGCTTGACAGCTACTCCGATAAGATAAAGTAATGTTCTGATATATTATTATGCGACAGTAAAAGACATTGGCTGTAATATTATTATTTTTACTTTGTTTAGTTTTGAATTCTGTTTTATTATTAATCAATTGTAACATCTATTGACATTTGATTAATTACGACAGCGAATAAAAACGTTAAAGTTTTCTTTTGTACCTACTGCTAAACATTTGTATTTTTTTTCCCATAGAAATTCGTACATCTACAATAAGGTAGGTACGTAAGGCTGCATAATCCACTGTTAGTAATAACATCTTTAAAAATCTAAGTTCAGCGATCCACGTATACCTACTTACATGATTATGGAATGATAGCGCCTTAAGGGACAGGCTTTTGAACGTGGTTTGACTTTAAGCTTTTAATTATTCAATAGGTAAAGCTTTTTTCTTTTACAGAAAAAATGGGTCCGGTTAATAAACTGTTGCCATGACACAACCTGAAGTATCTACGTAGCATATACAACGTGTTAATGAATAAGCGCAAAACCATATACACCCCAACTAATTTATAACAAAATAATTTGATTGAAACAATAATGTCATTATTTTGATAGTTAAAATTTAAAGTTATTCGCATTTTAAGTTTTGAGGGAAAAATGATATGTTATCATTTCAGCAATAAATGAAAGCGATGAGCACGCTAGGATATGTCGCAGTCATCTGGTTCAATCTGCTATTTGATTGAATGACTAGCGCGTTCATCGAATGACGACATTTAATTGAATGACTAAAGGACAACTCGTCAAGTTGTTTAATGTAACGTTCAACGTTTTGACTGATTCAAACCAGACAACTCGACCCCGACTATTCGACTGACTATTTTTTTGACAGATTGTTGAGGAAACCCCCCCTTTTTTTAATGGGAGAGGGGGATTGTTGCAAGTCGAAACGTGTTTGCTCCGCTACGCTCCGCGATTCTATATTACACTACTTACTTCTGTCAAAAAGGGGTCGGGCCTCCGCCACCAAATGCCAGTACAGAAAGGTTTTTTGGAGGATTTGAGGGACGGGGTACGGGGTCGAGTTTTCCGGGTCGAGTTCTCGGGGGTCGAGTTGTCCGGGTTGAGTTGTCGGGGGTCGAGTTGTTCGGTTTGAGTTGTCGGGGTCGAGTTGTCTCGGGGTCCAGTTGTCAGGGGTCGAGTTGTCGGGGACAACTAATTCAACGAATTCAACAATTTCAATCACCTGACTGATCAAAGGGCTATGTTACAATCCGCTAACTAGTTGGACGTTGAGTGAAGCTTGTTCAATCAACGTTCGGCCTAGTCATTCAATTAAATGTCGTCATTCGATGAACGCGCTAGTCATTCAATCAAATAGCAGATTCAACCATGACTTCGACATATACATTTTAAAATTCTTGTTTTGGTAGTAAACAGGGTGAGTGTGCCCGTGCGGTGGTTTGAGATCGAGTTTAGAAAATTTTAAATTTTAAAACAAACTATTTAATATTTTGAATAAAATTACCTATGTTGAAACCATGATAATTCGATTCTGCTCTCGATTCTAAACAAACTACTTTCTAGTTTTGCGTAAACTCATTAACACGTTGTAGTATACAGGGTCCTCCTTAATATGCTGACACTTTTTTAAGACGACGATCAGAGCGTCAAACTGAACAACTTTCTCTATGGCACCAACATCGAAAACGCGAAAAAAAAATCTGCTGTCCCATACATTTGGCTCTAGTAGGTTTGCAGTTTAGTATAAAACAGCTGATTTTATTTTCGCGATTTCGATGTTGGTCCCATAGAGAAAGTTTTTCATTTTGATGTCTGATCATTCTCTTAAAAAAGTGTCAGCATATTAAGAATGACACTGTATAGCGTAGTAGTATAATAATAGTCCATACCATGGCGATGATGATGATCATGACTATCACCCTTTATCGTCATACTGCAGGGCGCAGGCTTCCTTTCTTAAGCTCTTCAGAAGAAGCATGCCAGACTCCTCCTAGTGGATTGGTAGAGGTAAGGGAGCATTATAGTAGCTGGATGAATAACTATAAAACAACTCACTAGCATCCTAAGCCTTCAGAAATATAAATAACTAGAGTTTACCCGTGACTTCGTCCGCACAAATTGTATACCATATTTTAAGTCAAATCAAAGCTATCAAACAAAAAAGTTTCATCAGTTCAGTAGTATTTGCTTGATGCTGTTACAAACAAACAGACACAAAACTTCTTATAAAAAGGGTGATTTTGAGTCAGGGATAACTAAAAGCCATTATCGCAATGTAATGACACTTCAGTTACAGTTTTATAATAGTGTAGATGACCAAAGTATAAAAACGTTTTGGACTGTATTATTGAAATTGAAATTTTATTATGCCAGTAGAAAGAATACATTTATCACTTTGATTGTTCCGCTAATGGGAACACCCGTATTCTTAAGTATTTGTTTTCTTGACATTTCCTCACTCGAGGAATTAACGTAGTTTTTGACACAATTTGTATGACAAAAATGACAAAAACGTCCTCGACTCGCGTGAGGAAGCCTCAATGAAACACTCGGTGGCGTAGCGTGAGTTTCTGCCGCCCGGGGCAAAGATCGATTTTGCCGCCCCCTTATAAGAAGGACCAACCCAAAAAATAAGGGAAGCGAGTGAAGTGAGCTCGAAATTGTTGGCACCTATTCGGGTTGTGGTAAAACATCTTTTGGTTTATCCATGCAAAAATAGAAACTTGATAGCCAGCGAAGTAAGCTCGACTTTTCTCCTCAATAAGAATCGGTTAGAGCCAGAGCTTTTTACGTTCAAAACATGTGTAACCTAAGCAAAAGCTATGGATTGAGCGAAGCAGGCTCGTCATTTTTAGCACCACGTCATAGCTGTGTCCTCTTTAGGACTATGTGTAGGCACAGTAATTCAAAACGAAACGTATAGTGAGCGAAGCCAGCTCGACTATTCTCCGCTCTACGAATTTCTTATAGATAGAGCTCAATTAATCGATGTTTTTCCCGCCCCTATTAAAGTACCGCCTGGGGAATTTGCCAACACTGCCCCCCCGCCCCCTCGCTACGGTACTGCTTAAACTATAGAGAACCACACAGCAAGATCGGTTTACGAAAAAAGGGATCAAAAGTGCTATTTTTGAAAGTCAGACAATTTAAATCAGCAATAGAAAATGACAAAATTACGATGGAGATTTTGCGTCATAGAAATTGTATGTACTAGAGCGACAAAACATTGCCTTGACGTCATATCAAAATTACTCGAGTCATCAAAATTGATAACGACGGGTAGCTTCCCGCGAGGAAACCATGAATTATAATCAAAACGGCTCAACTCATCGGATTTAAATATTATTCGCTCTAAGATAATTAAGTTCCTAGATGTTGTCAACGTTTAGCAACACGCAGATTAATCATATTATTATAGTGATATACTTATTGATTTTTAAAAACTTTCCGAAGGCCTTTCAGACCATCAAATTGAACAACTTTTACTATGGGTGCAAAGATGAAATCGCAAAGAATAAACAGTTGTTTCGTAAATTTTAGAGCGTGGGTGGTGATGGTATAGATAGAAAAAAGGCACTAGGTTTTATGTTTTAATTACTTGTTTTGTCAAAAAAGAGAGTACCTTATCGCTGTCCCTATTGACGTAACCATATTTTTGATCTATTATATGTATAGCATGATACACGTGTGTGACCTAGAAGCTTAAATACATACATATCGAACAGGGATACCTACCTACAACAACAAAATTTTAAAATCTGAAACACAGACCATCAAACTGAACAAATGTTACTTACTATTAAAATAGGTATTGAAATATTAAAAAAAAACCCAGCTGTTTATACATTTTAGTCGAGCTATTGACATTTTCTATGCAACATCCGATTTTTTTTTCGCGATTTGATGTTGGCTCCATAGTGAAAGTTGTTAAGTTTGATGGTCTGAAGCACCTGTTGGATAACGCATTTAATTTTACACCCTGTATAATCTTCAACTCAATATCGCCATCTCTATCACCAATGAGTTTAATGAGTTTTAAAATAGGTTTGAAATAGCAAAAAAAAAACCCAGCTGTTTATACATTTTAGTCGAGCTATTGACATTTTCTATGCAACATCCGATTTTTTTTTCGCGATTTGATGTTGGCTCCATAGTGAAAGTTGTTCAGATTGATGGTCTGAAGCACCTGTTGGATAACGCATTTAATTTTACACCCTGTATAATCTTCAACTCAATATCGCCATCGAGCTATTGACATTTTCTATGCAACATCCGATTTTTTTTTCGCGATTTGATGTTGGCTCCATAGTGAAAGTTGTTCAGTTTGATGGTCTGAAGCACCTGTTGGATAACGCATTTAATTTTACACCCTGTATAATCTTCAACTCAATATCGCCATCTCTATCACCAATGAGTTTAATGAGTTTTAAAATAGGTTTGAAATAGCAAAAAAAAACCCAGCTGTTTATACATTTTAGTCGAGCTATTGACATTTTCTATGCAACATCCGATTTTTTTTTCGCGATTTGATGTTGGCTCCATAGTGAAAGTTGTTCAGTTTGATGGTCTGAAGCACCTGTTGGATAACGCATTTAATTTTACACCCTGTATAATCTTCAACTCAATATCGCCAACTCTATCACCAATGAGTTTTTCTGACTTTATGTACGATTTGTAACACCACTGGCTTTTCTTTGAAGGAAAACACGGTGTGGAAACCTTTATGCTTCAATTTCGAGGCATGTATTTGTACCCACTGTCCATTATAAGTGTCGACGGGCTCACCCCCCCTTCACGGTGGTTTGAGTTTCGGTACTATATGGTGAAACGTGGATGTTCTTAGTTTTCAGTAGACCTCTGACTACCGCCTCGGGGAATATAGCCGTGAGCATATGCTATGCTTATGCTATCGCCATCTCACACGTGGTTACGCTAATCTTAACGATTAGCGATAGCTGTCATTTCTGCAAAGTATCGCCTGTAAATTAAATACTGCAGGCACTAAACAGAACTCAAGTAAAAAATGATCGTTTCAAATACTTACTAGCTGGGTAACTGTGTTTTTCTCTCGATAAAATAATTCTCCCGAAAATGGAACCTAAAATAAAATGCATAATTCGACGAGCAACTTTTCCGTTACTTACGTTATGAATGAATGAAATGGATCCTTTCATCTTATTTCATCTTTTTCATCTTAACTATTAAAACCGTAATCGTTAAATCGTAAAGAAGAAAAATGTAGCGGTTCACTTCATATAAATTCAAATAACAATCGATAGCGCGATTTAAATGACGTGCAGCGCCATCTATTGACAAAATTGTTAGTTTGTTTGTTTGTTCGCACATCACGCAAAAACTACTGAACCGATTTTGATAAAACTTTTTTTGTTTGATAGCTTATGATCTGACTTAAAATCTGGTATATAATTTGTGCGGACGAAGTCGCGGGAAAACACTAGTC
This sequence comes from Agonopterix heracliana, assembly GCA_963693445.1. Taxonomy (NCBI): domain Eukaryota; kingdom Metazoa; phylum Arthropoda; class Insecta; order Lepidoptera; family Depressariidae; genus Agonopterix; species Agonopterix heracliana. The sequence continues at coordinate 2,486,857 of OY856312.1, read as the reverse complement.
TTTGATAAAGTTATATGAAAAGATTGACAGTCGAAGATACGAAAGCGTCGAAAAAAATTGGAACCAGTACTGGCTCCTAAACCCTATACATATACACGCAATTTGTATGGCGCCTCACGCACACCAACCTATGAAACTTGGCCCCTTTTGTTTTATACGGTAGAACAGTGAGGCTCATTCTAGACAATTCTACTTTTTCTAAGCCTTTCATAGTACCACAAGATACGTCAAAGTTAGTCGTCAAATAAACAGTTTATTATATATTATCAGATACTGTAGAAAAACAACTATTAAATAGAAACCCGTCGTCAAATTCGAAAATTGAACTAAAATTAGAGGCATTAGTGCGTTCACACACGATGACGCACTGACGGAGCGGCAGATATCAGTCCATTGAACCACACCCGGTGCGTCCATGCGTCACCGTGTGTGCTTCTACGTGCGGTTTCATACAACTCCTTGCTTCACAAATGACGGACTGACGTTTGAGAGATAGGTATAGGCAAGGATATGCAGAGCTGACTAATGGAGAGGAACGACATGGTATTTCGACAACGAACTTCGACGTAATTGACCCTCCCCCCCCCACTCACTGGTGGGGGACATTAAAAATTCTTGAACCACTATCCTGTATGGATGTATGTGTATTTTAAGATAACATTTCTTTTTCTCTCCTCCTGACGGAAATTGTCAATTGTCGTCCCGCTGCGCTAAACGAAGTTGCCGCTTTTCACCTCCACCTGAGGAGAAAAATAGTATACTAACCTCGGGCAGTAAATAAGAAAGCCTCAGATCATATGTTACAATTACATAAGATCTGAGACTTTTCTTACTTTCCTGCCCTCGGTGTGTAATCTACTATAATCGACCTATATTCAGAGCCTCATACAACAAAACAATCAGGATCGCATTCACTCATGCGCATAACGGCCTATATGACAGTTACGACATTAAAACCCATGTCATGTGGGTTATTTGAATTCGATATTCAAATGAACTATTCGTGATAAATAGTGCTGGGATTTTGTACTTGGCCGTATTTGCAAATTAAAGCGCTTGAGTTTAGAACTGAACCATGCTAATTATTTTTTCATTTACCGTCATAGTTTTCAATTTTATTTTAAATGTTGGTAAGTTTTCTTTACAAAATATTTTGTCTTTAAAGTAAATTGATTTTCTATGAATTTTGGGAAACTTAGGGCTTTATTTGAAGAAGTAAATTAATTGCTTTTAGAATTTCGTTTTGTATAATTGAGTTGCTGAAACCGGCGACAAAATAATCTTTTACAATAAATACTTTTTTTTCGTTAGTATTAAACATAAGCATAAAATAATGTTTCTGTACCGAGCACAGTAATAGATAGTGCAAAAAGGTCAAAGTAAGAAAAGTTTAAAGTTAAACCCTGCACAAATCCTTTAAAATAAGTGTTTGGCAGATTCTCTATTTTCCAGATAGCCACACTGGTGCCTAGAGTCACAGTCTGTGCTAGAGTTATGTAGGTACGGTCGACAGCAAAATATGTCCGCATTGGGGATATTATAACGGTTAGAGGCGAAATCGATATTGCTAATAATTCACCATATCATAATCATTGCGCCGTGCATACCATATGAATAAATAACCTCACAGAAACAAAGGATTCTAAAGAGAGCGCACAAAATTATCGTGTCACTTGACGCGCTCGCTAGCCCATAGATTGTCTACTCTAGCCGAACCGGTTTTTCCACGGGCGGCGCGGTGTGGCTCATGGAGAAACATATCTAGTAGCAAACTATGAGTTTTATCAGACTTTACTAGAAAACAGCAAGTTTTACTAGAACATTTTTAATTTTATGAATCGAAATCTGGTAGATTTCACTCAAATCTAGATTTGTTGTTGTACCTAACAACAACAAATTTTCTATTAAAGTTTGCTAATATTTAGGTATAGTTGTGCCACAGAATAGTTAGTAGTATATAGTTCTACATACAGAACGGCCACTCCCCCCCCCCCCCCCCCCCCTCTGACGTCAGATACCCCACCTCCCCTCACACTCTTTGGGAAACTTGAGGGAAGCCATGTGATGTATGGTAAGTCAACCCGACATAATATACGAGTATGTCAAGGACAATTCGCACCAAGTGCGCTTGTGCGAACGCCATCATGTAAAATCCAAAACGTTGTTTGAAGTGCTGGACCTGTGGTTGTGGCGTGCATGTAAAAAAGCCGTGGTGGTCCAGTGGCGAGTAACCTTGCCTGCCGTGCAGGAGGCGATGGTTCGATCCCCGTCCAGGCCGACTCGTACCATTGAGTTTTTCGGAATTTACGTACGATTTGTAACACCACTGGCTTTCCGGTGAAGGAAAACATCGTAAGGAAACCTGCATGCTTCAATTTCGAGGCATGTATTGTACCTATTGTACATTATAAGTGGCGCCGGGCTCACCCCCCGTCACACTGGACAGAGTTTCGATACTACTGATGAAACGTGGATGTTCTGAGGTTTCAAAATATCTCTGACTACCCCCTCGGGGAATATAGTCGGGAGTATATGTTTACTTACTCAACTAAATATTTCTCTCCATATACGTGAAATCATCGATCAATGAACGGTCGTGCTAACACCGCACCTCCTTGTAGTAGTTTACCTATCGTAGCACGACTGTATAAATCTATACCTCTGTGTGGTATTTACTCTGTGCCACGTCCGAGCCCTGAGTAAATTGCTATTTAATTATCAATTTTGCGCACGCATGCATCACTGACCCGTTCTATGGATTGGGGTTGAAATTCTGCATAAGCATAAGCATAAGCATATGCTCACGACTATATTCCCCGAGGGGGTAGTCAGAGATATTCTGAAACCTGAGAACATCCACGTTTCACCAGTGGTACCGAAACTCTGTCCAGTGTGACGGGGGGTGAGCCCGTCGCCACTTATAATGGACAGTGGGTACAATACATGCCTCGAAATTGAAGCATGCAGGTTTCCTCACGATGTTTTCCTTCACCGAAAAGCCAAGTGGTGTAACAAATCGTATATAAATTCCGAAAAACTCATTGGTACGAGTCGGCTTGGACGGGGATCGAACCATCGCCTCCTGCACGGCAGGCAAGGTTACTCGCCACTGGACCACCACGGCTCTTTTTCTGCATTTAATTAAAACCTTTGATGAGCTATACCTAAGTATCTAACTAAGTATCTTCAAAACTGATGAAATATTAACATAGTTCCTTAGATTGGACAGAGTGTTGGTACTACTAGTGAAACGTATATGTTCTGAATACCCCCTCGGGGAATATAGTCGTGAGCATAATATGCTATGATAGTTACCTAAATAAAAATACAGGGTGTTTCATAAGTAACAATAAATTTTTGAAACTCATAAGGGGGTTGTTTAGACCGTCAAACTGAACAACTTTCTCTATGGGACCAACATCGAAATCGCGAAAAAAATAATTTTATATCCCATACATATTTTAGCTCTAGTCGATTTGTAGAGTATAGAACATAAATTTTTGTTTCGCGATTTCGGTATTGGTCCCATAGTGAAAGTTGTTCAGTTTGATGGTCTACACCACCCCCTTAAATGTTTATTTGTAGTTTTGTAACACCTTGTAGAGGGACCCCGAGTATAGCCTCTCACCCTCTCACCAAAGAGCTGTAGCACCAATGTGTATAGACCTCTATCGGGCAAGTATAGGTTACCAGGAGGGTGTTGGTCGTACACTACGCTAGCCCGCACTACGAAAGGTCAACGGAGTCAAGATCGTGGTTTATTGGCCTAGACTTTATATTGTTATCATAAGCTTTTATTTAACTTGCTTCGTTAGTTACCTACTTTGTTTGTTAGTATGTTTGGTACAAATCTTGCAAGTAACTTTTGAAGCAGTTCTCGTTATCAGAATTGACTGTTTGGTATACATACATATACAAGGTGTTTCATAAGTAACAATAAATTTTTGAAACTCTTAAGGGGGTTGTTAAGACCGTCAAACTGAACAACTTTCTCTATGGGACCAACATCGAAATCGCGAAAAAAATAATTTCATATCCCATACATATTTTAGCTCTAGTCGATTTGTAGAGTATAGAACATAAAATTTTTTTTTCCCGATTTCGATATTGGTCCCATAGTGAAAGTTGTTCAGTTTGATGGTCTACACCACCCCCTTAAAGGTTTATTTGTAGTTTTGTAACACCTTGTATAAACCCGATGATAATGCAATATTATGGTATCCCAGAGCTGATCTGATGCTGGAGCCGGAAGGTCACCACAGGATCTCCGTAGTAGCCAACATAGACCCATCGTGATTGGGCTCGTTAGATTGTCTCAATCTTCTTATCGTGTGGGCGTCAGATTTATCAAACCGCCTTCTTGCATCTGCTTGAAATTGTCTCAATGAGTCAGGTTTACAGTGTGATTACATGGTGATTAGGGCAACAATAACATAAAATAAAATTGTTCTTTTTTCTAAAAACTAGCTTTTATTTACTTAAAAGAAATTAAAGAACTCTTTTTTTAGGCAGTGCTGAATTATTTTTGTACACTTACAAATATATTTATGCCCCAATAGATTACTTAACATTAAAAAATATACACAGGGTGAAATTGATATCATTATTTTCTGCTCCGATCGTTTTGCTCCCATTGTAAAAGTTGTTCAGTTTGTTGGGTAATCTCTTAGTTTAAAAGGATGCTAATGATATCAATTTCACCCTGTATTATCACCTTGCATCAAATATCAAAAGCGTAACAGAAACAATTTCTTCCACAGCTACCGAACCAGACCTGCTGCCGAACGGCCTCCTCAATGATCGTCATTCGATCTTCGAAATGGACCGGATAGTAGGCGGCCAGGAGACCACCATCGAGGAACATCCATACCAGGTCTCGTTCATCGTGAACAACTCATACTTCTGCGGAGGCTTCATCGTCAGTGAGAATTATATCTTGACGGCAGCTCATTGCGCTCAGAAGTAAGTTTAGATCAAATCATAAGAGACCTTATGGTGGGCGATGGTTAAGAGAATTTTATTCGTACGTACAAACGTACTATGTATTTTCAATACTAACCAATTAAAGTCAATGCAATTTTGCAGAAACAATCTAGAAACAAATCTCTATGCTTCTATGGAGTCAGATTTTCGTTAAAATATACAGTTTCAATGCTAGGATTAATTTAAGATTTGTATGGAAATCTTTGAGGCACTGTAACTTGAAAACTATACATTTAACGAAAATCTGACTCCATACATGCATAGTAATTTGTTTCTAGATTGTTTCTGCAAAATTTCATTGACTTTAATTGGTTAGTATTGAAAATATCACCATAGTACGTTTATATGGAGCGCGCTCCGAATAATATACCCTTAAGCTTAAGGCGTATCATCACGGGATCACGGCACTCCATACTAATCGATGCGAACGAGCACGTGGCTCCGGTCAGAATTTAGCCGTTTTCTTTGAATAATGAGATGATTTTTCATTAATTTCGAAAAAGTAAGAAAGCCACATCATTCTAAATTGTGTTGTGAACCATATTGTTAATTTTCATTTTCTTCCAATAAAAATAATGTAAGAGTAAAATGGTTACAACTGACAAAAAGGGGTGACTTTAGATTCCCTTTTCTTCGGTTTTATTCATTAAAATCGATTTTTAGAAAAACCATACCACTTTCCATATCGTATAGATGGTTCAGTTTTCTTTTCAGATCGAAAAATTACATAGTTCTTTAATGAATAAAATGGTTACAAAGTTACCCAATTTCATGGTACAACCAGGAGGTACCCTTAATCTTAGACCGTCACGTCGGCGAATAGGTGTAGTGAAAACAATATGAAAATAATCAACATTTTTATACGGGTAGATAAAACATTATTGATTATAAACATTGTTACATGTTACGTCCCCTTAAGACGTAACAGTAGGTCTACCATGAGTTTTCACCGTACTTTACTACTGTAGTTACGTCACCAATTTTGTATTGAATTTCGTACAGCGCTCCTAGTGGTTACGTTGAGAACTAATTTCTGACATACAAATTGGCGACGTAACTACACTAGTAGAGTACAGGGAAAACTTATGGTAGGCCCTCTGATTGAAAATTTCGTTCTCTGGGTAGTGGTATCGGTGGTATAATTGGTTAGCACGTTTCCCCGGTTTGGAAGAGCGTGGGTTCAAGTCTCGCCCGAGACAAATTTTTCAATCTTTAATTTGATTAGATAAAACATGTTGACAGAAAGAGTGGAGATGGACGGAGCTCTTTCCTTCAAGGCCCCTGCACGTCGTCGCGATCTCAAAAAGCCCCGTATCCACTATGCCACAATTGTTGCGCTACACGTGACGCTCAACATGTTCGACAACGTTGTAAAACAACGCGCGACGTTGCTTCTTTCAAATTCTTTTTGCAAAAGAAGCAACGTCGCGCTTTGTTTTGCAACGCATGTGGAGCGTCAGATGTTGCGCGTCAATTGTAGCCTCGTGGATACGAGGCTTTACAGGGGACAACCTTCAAGCATATACTCGTAGTTCCTAGATTGTTTGAAAAGTTTCATTGGCTTTTTTCGAATTTGATTTCCTTGGATTAGAAGGCACCAGAGTGACATAATAAAGGATAAGCCATTCGAAAATAGGTATACCTACTAAAATTACGTAGTTTAGTAGGTAGAGGTGAGGCGGCTCTGAAAGGGTCGTTAGGTCAGGGAAACCTCTTAAGTCATAATATTATTGATTATAAACATGTTACAGCCATGTTGTGGTATTTCGAATCAAAATAAAAAATTAAAATAAATTAATATAATTAATTAATTAATTTTATTAATTATTAAATTATTATTTTCGTTCTCTGGGTAGTGGGCTCGGTGGTTAACACGTTTCCTCAGTTTGGAAGAGCGTGGGTTCAAGTCCCGCCCGAGACAAATTTTTTAATCTTTAATTTGATTCGAAATAGCACAACATGGCTGTAACATGTTTATAATCAATAATATTGGAACAGGGTGTGCCATCTATATTGTAATGCTTGACTTGCATGTTGGTTGGTTGTATATATTGCATATATTGCACTTGCAAGTCAAGCATTACAACTTGAATTCATACAATATAGATGGCACACCCTGTAATACTTCCAGTAGATGGCACGCACATCCCCTTTCGACGTAACAGATAGAAAATTTCGTTCTCTGGGTAGTGGGCTCGGTGGTGTAATTGGTTAGCACGTTTCCCCGGTTTGGAAGAGCGTGGGTTCAAGTCAAGAGGCAAATTTTTCAATCTTTAATTTGACTCTTAAGTCATGTCATTATAAATAAATAATTAATATATTGGACATTGTTGCACAAAATATCTAGTCACATTTAAAGAACCAGCTAACTTGTACTTGTATTATGATCACTAGACAATGGTATAGAATGATTATTATGACATAATAAAACTTGCCGAACTTACCATGAAAATGACAATGACAAACTTTTTCTATTAATTATAGCCCGGAAACATTTCTGTGAAGCGTCCGAGGGTAATTGTAAGTTACTTTCTTTAAAACTTTATAAATTATTCGTTATTTTTCTTCAAAAAGTAAGCAAAAGTATGAAGGCCTCAGGGGCGCTTTAACTTTTATCTTTTTCGTTGTTGGTACGCTTGTAAGGTCATCGGAGTCCTTATCCTAATCCGCGGAAAACTGGTTCTCTAAGAAAATATTGAACAAACAACAAGGCTGGGCACTTTTTTACACTTTTATTTTTGTGTAATGTTGCGTCAGGTGGTAAGACAAAAGTGACAAACGCAATAATGTTACACACTATAGTCAAGCCGCTACCAACGTACAGTTTAGGTCATAAATTATCTCATCGAACCTCTCACTCATACTTATGGGCTCTATGGAACTGTTTCCGTAAAACCCATGGGTGCGAGTGAAAGCTTCGATGGGATGATTTATGACCTAAACTGTACGTTGGTAGCGGCTTTACTATAGCAAAAAAAAAAGTGCATATCCGCTATAATAGCTATAGTTCCATCTCCTTCTACTATTAAAGGTACATCATAAGACAAAAGAGACTAACTACAGTCGTAAATTGATGCGGGCTCTATGCTTTAGAATAAAGAGATCCTTCATCTGAGGTATGGAAAAAGACCGAGTCGCGCGTGTAAATAGAATAATCATGATAGTGGGTCTGTTACCTTTATACATACACATATAAGAGGATATAGTCGTTAGCTACATACAAACGAGAAGACATTGCCCACGTGACGAACTGTATTTTGTTTCAAATCGTTGCGTAAATAACGAATGAGTATAATCAAAGAACAAATACAAAGAGTACGAGTATGATAGCTAAAATTATACACAATATCATACATCCCAATGAAATGGAAATTAACCTTTTCTGCAGTGGGATTACTTATAAAATTCAAATTCAAATTTACCAGTTTTGTGTGTGAAACGGGATTGGGCAATGTCTTTTAACTATATTTTCGATATTACCATTGATTTACCATGTATACAGTCATAATTACTCAATGATATTGACCAAATTATTAACCAATTAAAGTGCCTGTGGATTGTCAGATTTTTAAAAGATTTCAATACAAATATTAAATTAATCCTTAGTATTGAAACTGTACATTTTAACAACAATCTGTCAAAAAACGTTATTTGATTATACTTCTTCTTCTTATCGAGTGGGCTGCAAGCCCTGGTGTCAGAGTTTATTCAAACCGCCTTACGGCCTCTGACGTGGTTTTTAAGGTTGTCTAAGGTTGTCTGGAAGAAATCGCTTTTTAGCGATAAGACCGCCTTATTTGTACCATAATTTGTTTATTTTCCTGTGCAATGTATTTTATGTTTGGTGTAAATAAAGTATATTTCATTCATTCATTTTATTCATTCATCTTATGTAACGACTACTACCACCAGAGATAGTAGCCGGGACCAAAAGCTTAACGTGCTATCCGAAGCACGGAATCATCTATCTTTTCAGACAATCAGGTGACTCAGCCTGCAATGTCCTAACCAACTGGGGAACAACGCACAAAGTGACATTTCACTAGGTGCCCCCCGTGGGAAACGAACCCACGACCTCCGTGTCAAGAGCCCAATGCTCTTAACCATTAGACCACGGAGGCAGTTATATACTAAAATCACCAAATAGATAGATATACAAGGTGTTACAAAAATACAAATAAACATTTAAGGGGGTGGTTTAGACCATAAAACTGAACAACTTTCACTATGGGACCAATATCGAAATCGCGAAAAAAAAAATTGATGTCCCATTCTCTACAAATCGACTAGAGCTAAAATATGTATGGGATATCAGATTTTTTTTTTCGCGATTTCGATGTTGGTCCCATTGAGAAAGTTGTTCAGTTTGACGGTCATAACAACCCCCTTAAGAGTTTTAAATATTTATTTTTACTTATGAAACACCTTGTATAGATTTATAGAAATTAAAATTTAATTTTTAAAAATTACTCACATAATCGACTTCAGCAACATGCGTCGTCAAACCCACAAAATTCCCTTCAGCAATCTTTATTGTATTTAAGCTAAAATTAATCATTGTAACAGGTTCTTACACAGTTTTTTTTTAGTTTTTGGTGTTTCCGATATTTTGGCAGTGTTACATTTGCCATGTCAAGGGATGACAGTCATCCCTGTGTAAATTTGTCTTGAATATATGATCTAACTTCGTCTGTATACACTGCTCTGCGCTCTGTTAGAACTATTCTCTTTATGAGATCTGTCTTTTTATTTGTTAATCAGCTACATGTTTTATAAATAATGTTAATTACAAAAGCCATAGCACAATATGGCTGACATAGCGCAGAAAATTAGCAAGCTGAAGTGGCAATGGGCTGGTCATATCTGCCGAAGAACTGACAACCGATGGGGTGTCAGAGTTCTAGAGTGGAGACCGCGAACTGGTAGGCGTAGTGTGGAACGCCCTGCTGCCCGCTGGACAGACCACCTAAAAAAAGTAGCGGGGAGCGACTGGATGAGGAAGGCCAAGGACAGAGTTTTGTGGCGCGCCTTGGTAGAGGCCTATGTTCAGCAGTGGACGATGATAGGCTGATGATGATGATGATAGCACAATATTGCGTTGAACTAATAATGTAGCTAGATGCTAGCCCCAGTTTAATAAGCCATTATTAATGCCGGACGTCATACTGCGCGATGTACTGTATGCATTTAATTCAAACAGTAGGTCATGCGAGGTATTTCCAGAAGCACATGAATTATTAATCAACAGGTTGGATAAAACCACATTGAGTAAATAGCCTATCTACAGAGACAAAGCTTCTAAGAGAACTATTAAATAAGCTATTTTTGGGCGTATACAGGGTGAAATCGATATCATTAGCATCCTTAGTGTAGGACTATTGTAAGGAGCAGAAAAAGGCAAAATCTGGGCTATTGGGGTGGGGCGCTAGTGGAACAGGTAACTGGGTTTTGAACAGGACTATATTATGGCGCCTATATCTGACCAATGTATAAACACGGATAAAATGGCAGACGGTGACTCGCCAACTCAAAATGAATGGGGCCCCAAAAACGGGAGCGACAAGGGGCAAAATTTCCTGAGAAATTATTTGATCTGTGAACTCTATAAAAGCGACGCGTACAACAACGGGAGCCGTAACGCTTTACGAATGCAAATCTTTCAAAACTCCATGGAGAAAAGTTTTGCATGAATAATTTGCTGGAAACAAAATCAGACAAACATAAAATTTCAAAGTCAAATTCGGACATTATAAATATTGATTTTTTTTCATGGCCGGGAATTTTAGGTTAACTATTGAGATTAAAAGGCACCGAATGACATCACACGTTATAATGAAAAACGAAATTTTATGTATAACGAAAATAAAAGTAGGTACTTAATTGATACTATAATTTTCAAATCTCCCTTCTTACAAAAAATATTGTTATTATGACAATAATTATGTCCAAGAATTGTCGATTCAGCCCTCCGGAGAAAAGCTTGACTTGGGTACCTAATTAGGTAGTAATAGTTAGCAAATTTCACACGGACCTGAAAAAAAGACGGACGTAATGTGACACAAAAAAGATGTGAAGCATGCAAGGTCCTACATTTTCGTTTGTTTTACAAGGGACCTACACTCACACAGATGCACTAGCTCTAGGCGCAGGTCCAACACCCGTCACCATTATGTACCGAGTGACAGCACGCACACAAAAGAAATGGGTGCTTCACTCGTGATTAGACGAGATTACGTCCGTCTTTTTTTCAGGTCCGTGAAATTTCATTAAAACCACCTAGGTATACTACTTTACGATATTGCTTGCTGGCTTGCTCACGACTCACGACTATATTCCCTGAGAGGCCAAATCTTCAGTACGTGAATCGCATCTTATCTACATATATATAGCGGTACACCTTCCGACGTCGTGGGGATAGAGGTGATAGAATAAAAAAAATGACGTCAGACAGTAATCTACAGGGTGAAATTGATATCATCAAACTGAACAACTCTTACTATTTGAGCAAACCAATCGGAGCAAAAAATAAATCTGCTGTCCCATACTAAAGTAAAGCGCTCGTTGGCGTAGTGGAGCTTCGGTATTGGAAACGATCACCGAAGTTAAGCAACGTTAGGTCCGGTCAGTCTTTGGATGGGTGACCGTTTAGTGGTATTTCATCTCGAGCGTTTCCGTGCTTCGGAAGGCACGTTAAGCAGTTGGTCTCGGATAGTTCCGTCAGATGGCGTTGTAACTATTCGTTAAGCCAAGTCAGAGGCCTATTGGCGGCTTGAAAATTCTCTGTCAGCAAGGTGACCACTAACTTGCCTCCACCAACACGCACTGGGCCCGCGTGGTGGAGTATGGCCCACTTCCTCTCACCCTTATTCGTGAGAGGAGGCCTTTGCCCTGCAGTGGGATTCTACAGGCTATAACTTAACTTAACATACTAAACTGCCCGCCGCCGCTGCCTACACCCTACACGACTCAAATGTATGGGACAGCTGATTTTTTTGTTGCTCCGATTGGTTTGCTCCATAGTAAAAGTTGTTCAGTTTGATGGTTAGACTCTTAGTTTTAAAGGATGCTAATGATATCAATTTCACACTGTGTGTGATAATTGCCACTTTTAAATAAAATAAAATAGCTTAAGTTCTAATGCTAAATCAAGTTAGCAAGTTGAGTACCTACCTACGGAATGTTATTTCATTAGTTCAGAGCTAGGTTCAGAGTCGATTGTGCCGATAGTGAAGGTGTAAATTAGATCACTGGCTCAATGTAAACTTGTCTTAGCTTTTTACATTTAAGGCCAGGTTATCCAAGTGCAAACGTCTCTTTCTTGCAAGCATAAGTTTGCAATTAGCCATCCCGCTCCAATTGAAAGCAGGATCGCAAAATAACGTGGATTTCATCAATATCTTTGCTCATGGGTGTTTCTAAGCACAAAATTCTACGGAGATCACTAGAAATATTTAATGTATTTAGTAAAGTACAAGAATAAAAAGTTAAATATCAACAGTTTAATCATAGTATTGAAAAAACATAACAAAAAGGGGTAACTTTGGAATTTTTTTCTATCTATTAAACTTAATCTAGTCGTGTAATTGAGAACGGTCGCCTATCAGCCAGATCCTTAAATAATAAATAAATAACGCTCACAGGCACATACATTGTAATGATCCCAAACTAAGCACTAAAGGCTTTTATTATGGAAACCATACAACAACGGCACGAACAAATAACATCCATGACCGAACCGGGATTCGAACCCAGGACCCTGGTTTGGCAGTCCGGCGTGGTTGTTGAAATAAGACATAATTGGTATTCAGACTTTAAAACACAGTTTAAAACACTTTCGTTCGTGTTCAAAAAACGGCCTCGACCGGATAACAGCGTCTTAACAAAGTAAAACCTAAAAACTGGTAATTCGAGTCGGACTCGCGCATCAAGAGGGTTCCGTGTTCCGTTGGTTGTATGAACGCAAAAAAAAAATCCGTGACCCTTAGCGCGAGCCCGACACACGCTTGGCCGGTTTAGATTATTTGTTGTTTTACTTTACAGTATGCTCTATAATTACACCAAGTTGTGTTGCCATTTTTACGATATTATCACCCATGATATCGTGAGGAAACCTTCATGCTTCAATTTCGAGGCATGGGTACAAACCCACTGTCCATTAAGTGGCGACGGGCTCACCCCCCGTCACACTGGACAGATTTTCGGTACTACTGGTGAAACGTGGATGTTCTAAGGTTTCAGAATATCTCTGACTCCCTCGGGAAATATAGTCGTGAGCATATGCTATGCTATTATGGGAACGTTGGCGTGGCAATGAAAGGACAGTTGATACTTTGATGCCTACTGACCTTGCTCTTCTGACAAGGAATGCAGGAACGGACCCAGGCATGACAGTCTTTTTGCATGGAAGGCCAAACAAAACGATCAGACACCAAACGTGCGGTTGCTCGTGCGCCAGGGTGACTGAGATTATGTAGTTTATTAAAAAAAGCTCGACGAAAAGGAGGGGTTAAGTACGGTCGAGGTTTCCCTGTAGATGTGTCGCAAGTCAGCGACGTTTGGGTTCCAGGAACGATAACTTGTTCGAGTCGTAGCGATGTGCCGGATCGAACTTTTCGAAGCTCGTCATCCGACCCTTGAGATAGAGCGAGGGCTGCATAGTCTTCCTCTAGCGATATGGTGTCAATCCGTGAAAAAGAATCGGCTACAACGTTTTCAGCGCCCGGTATATATTCAATGTCCGTCGTAAACTGGCTAATGAAACCCAGCTGGTTCAACTGGGAAGGCGGTAACTTTTCACGGCGCTGTTTGAAGGCGTATATAAGGGGTTTGTGGTCGGTATATATCGTAAAATGCTGGACTTCAAGAATGTGCCGAAAATGCTGAACGCTCTCATAAACCGCCAAAAGTTCTCTATAATACGCTGGCCATTCCACCTGCTTAGCAGCCAGTTTCTTACTAAAAAATGCGATGGGTTGCCACGTTTCACCCACCTTTTGTTGGAGGCAAGCACCGATTTGAACGCTCGAAGCATCCGTAAATAAACCAAGGGGAGCATCAGCCACTGGGTGCGCCAACTGGGTAGCAGTGGAAAGGCCTTCTTTACACGCTTCGAAACATTCTGTCAGCTTGGGTGTCCATGGAAACGGCTTCGCGCCTTTATCCTTGGTCGCTGCTAGGGCGTCGATTAACGGCGCTTGGAGCGATGCCGCGTGAGGTACAAACCGACGGTAATAGTTAATCATTCCAAGAAAACGCCGCACCCCTTGAATCGATTTGGGAATAGGAAACTCCCGTAGAGCCGTAATACGCTCCGGGGGAGGTTGAATACCTGCCGCACTCAGAAGATGTCCCAAGAAAATAACTTCAGGCTGGCCGAACTTGCATTTCGCCGTGTTCAACACGACACCATAGTCTTGCAGACGTTGAAAAAGAGTGCGCAGATGTCGAACGTGTTCGGTGGCATCGCGTGAAAAAATTAAAATGTCATCGACATAAGCAAAACAAAAATCCAAGTCCCTAACAACCTCATCGATGAAACGTTGAAACGTCTGTCCCGCGTTGCGTAGACCAAATGTCATATACGGAAATTCGAAAAGGCCGAATGGAGTTGTGATAGCAGTCTTGCAAATATCTCGTTCGAAAACTGGTATTTGCTGATAAGCCTTAACAAGATCTAAGGTGCTGAATATGGTTGAGCCTGAAATTCGTTGGTTAAAATCACCAATGTGGCGCACAGGATAGCGGTCTGGTACGGTTCGTGCGTTAAGGGCGCGGAAATCCCCGCAAGGGCGCCAGCTGGAGTCACGCTTGGGAACCATATGTAACGGTGAGGACCAAGGGCTCTTAGAAGGCCTCGCCGTTCCGCACTTTAACATGTCTGAGAATTCCTTCTGAGCAGCGGCAAGCTTCTGGGGGCCCAGGCGTCGTGGTCGACATGACACAGGAGGCCCATCAGTAGTATTGATGTAGTGCACCGTATGATGCTTGGGTTGTTTATGAATGCCAGGGGGCCGAGTAATATCTGGGAACTCGGCGAGCAACTTAGAAAAAGGAGGAGCTGCGGAAATTACCTTGATACTGAGTTGTAAGTTCTTCGCTACCTGCACTGGAGCAGATAAACCAGTGCTACCGTCGACAAGGAGTCTATTCCGACAGTCGGGAAGCAAATGGTAATATGCGAGAAAATCGGAACCAATTATCGCGGTGCTGACATCTGCTACTATGAAATTCCACGTGAAATCCCGCCTTAAACCGAGGTTAAGCGTCAGTAATAGGCTTCCGTAAGTTTTGATGCTACTCCCGTTAGCAGCACTCAGGTCGAAATCGGTAGCTTGGCGACGATCATGCAACAATCGCCGTGGAAAACAACACAAGTCCGACCCTGTATCAAGTAAAAATTGTAACTTGGAGCTTTTATCTGTCACAAACAAACGACGGCTGGAAAGTGAGCAGTCAGTCGCCGCCATCACTGGCTGCTGGGAGGGTTTTCCGTCGGTGCAACCCAAGAGCAGGGCTTCGTACATTTAAATGCGTTTGCCTGAAAATTTCGATGGTACCAACAAACTCCGACCGCCTCGCCAGCCTTCGGATTTGGAGGGACTTGGCGCCCAGACCTGGAATTAGATCGAGATCTGGGTCTGGAATCAGGCCTTTGGCATCTGTTCAGGGCTGAAACCTGATTCGCGAGATCACTGAGTTGCTCCTTAATATCTTTAAACTGATCGGGTGGGCCCGCGGTAGCATGGACAAAATTCGATGTGGATGTAGGAGATACCTCCATAATTTTGTCTGCGATCTCAGCGACCTTATCCACCGGCAGCTCAGCCTGTGCTGCGAGGACCGCCTGAATATGGGACGGCATTCGGCGAAGCCAGAGTTGCCTAATGATGTTTTCATCCGACAACGTGCTGCCTGCAAGCGAGCGCAGGTGACGCAGAAATTGGGAAGGGCGCCGATCGCCCAGCTCTTCATCAGAAATAAGCTGTCTTACCCGCTGTTCTTCAGAGATAGATAGCCTTTTGACTAACTCTTCTTTGAGCTTGCTGTACCGGCAAATTGCGTCAGGTGGGTTTATTATAATATCCTGAACCTCTGCCGCCACCCTCGAATCCAACTGAGAAATTACGTAATTATACTTAGTTGATTCAGTTGAAATTCCAGAGATTTCGAACTGAGCCTCCGCCTGGGCAAACCATACGGCCGGCTTGTCCGCCCAAAATGTGGGAAGTTTTACCGCCACTTTAGAAACAGAGGGCGAAGCAGGAGAAGGGGTGGTGTTTAAATTACTATTGCCAGATGAAACAGAATTTATCCGCTCTTGTAGGAGCGAATTTTGCTGGTGCAAAGCCTGATTCTGCTCCAACATTGTCTGCAGAAGCTCTTTAAAATGTTCAACGCTCTCAGCCATGTCGAAAGAATACAAGAATAACAATAAATTTAAATTAAATAGGGCTGAAGCGACAACAAGTTATACAGTTATGACATCTAAAACTAAGCTTTCGTACGCATAAATGTACGTGAGTTAACAGTTCATAAAGCGTGATTACAAAATAATTAAATCGACTTATAGTAACATTCAGGCAGCCAACTTAAATAGGTAACACAACTAAACAACAACAGAAATATTAAAAAAAAAAACGTTACGCGTCGCGCAGTAACTGCACTGATGCTGGAGAAATCATGTGTCCCGCGGCTGACGTCAGGTCCCATGCAAAATTTTCTGTGCAAGATTGGTCGTGCAAAAATGACCGGCCCTGGTTGGTACGGCCAAAAATGTCCAACGGCTCATTCAAGTTGATGCCAAGCTGGTTTAAAATCAATCTCTGTCACCGAAGAAGTCTTCTGCCGAGGGTTACGAAATGAGCAGCGAGAAGAAAAACAAAATACTATCTGGAGCGATTTCTCATTCTTCACACTCTGGGATCACCACTATGGGAACGTTGGCGTGGCAATGAAAGGACAGTTGATACTTTCTCCCGATAACGTTTAATGCACTTGGATAGCTACGATAATAAATTAATATAACAATAAACTGCTTATCAGTTACATGAATCGACATCACAAATCTGTCGCGTCAATGAGACATAATCATCGGCTCTCGCCATAAACAACTCCTCACCAAAGAGGTGTTGCTACACTATGCTATAAAAGCCGCGGTAAACTTGGCGATTGAATAATATAGTCTAGGAACTAACATGGGTCAAACCACAAATTAAGTGCAAAGGAGGTTTACTCTGGTTACAGGAAGGTGTGGAACACATGTAGGTATAGTACGACAAGGTTATATTTAAGAGGATATTCCTGATAATGCGCTCCATACAAAACGAAGTTACGTCCTAGTTTAAACATTTACTAAATAAAACCGTCAAGTGCGAGTCGGGCCATTCGCGCACCGATTCCGTACCACACCACCACACAATTACATATTAACTTACAAAACAGTGTTTTTCTGCAGGACCTTTAGCGCGAGACTGACTCACACTTAGCCGGTTTTTATTAATATAACTGGCCAAGAGCGAGGTGTGTACTCGCACATAGAGGGTTCCAAACCTAATGTTACCGTAAGAAAAGATGAGAACAATGTGATGAGAACAGTGTTAACGAAAACCGCCGTTCGGAAGGTACAAAGTGGCATGTTAAAGTGGTATGTTAAAGTGGTGTGGTAAATTATGTCATGATATTAGAATATATATTATATTAAGTAAGTATTTAAAGTTTTAATGTTTAAAGAACATGATGTATTGTGACCATGCTCAAAGAAGTGGCAATGGTCTCGCTACATGAACACTTACATCGGACAAGTTTGAGTACCTACTGCACGAAAAATTTTACATAATATTTGGAATTCAATATGGTTACTAAGAAAATCCCTGAATATCCCAATTAGAGAATAGGAGGTGGGAATAGGTAGGGAGTCTTAATGCAAATGTAGGTAAGACATCAATTTTCTTTAACATATTTATTTTTCAAGCGTCTGCGTGGGTCATGAATTGTTTCCAGTGAAAGAAAGTGGATGGATAATAGCCAAGTATTTTTGTTAACAAATGGGTGGGTACACCTAAGACGAGTAGTATATTCCTTGCCTAACACCCTCTAATGACTACCATCTGTATTTTAAGTTCACCAAGAAGTTTATGCGTTGCAATCTCATTCAATCATTAGCAATCTTTTTGAGCTATGATTCTAGAACATGGATATAAACCATGGATTTAGAACGTAGAAAGAGAAGGTATAGAAGGAAGCACTTGTCTTGTATATTCACTCAAAAAGAGACGCACATAGCACATTCGCTCTAGTTAAAAAAGGAGATAGCTACTTAATACTGTCCTTATCGACGTAACCGCTTTTTGTACTACAAAGGCTGTCTGACTCCAGAGTCAGTCATCTAGCTTCATATAAATTGAAAAGTCATTTTCACCGCCTGTACGGAAGTTTGCTCTCCTCTCCAGGTGCTTATAGACAATGCCATCTTTCTGTTCTAGAAGTTAAAATGTATTGTAATGAGGCGGGTTATTGACGAACAGAAGAACTAGGTTTATCATTTTCTCACATTAGTACTAGCACCCGAGTTGGATAGAAATACATTACTCCAGTTTGTCTTCCCGGTATGAAAGCCTAAAACCAAGAATTGTGATAATTCTTCTTTTTCATTCATTCATTCAATCTTTCATTCAATCTTCATGCCTAAAACACTAAAAGTTGCATAAGCTAGCGTAAGCGAAAGTTCATGATCAAGAAGGTTGTAATGTAAGGCACTGTCTCTAATTTCATTGCATGTTAATGATCAAGAAGCTTGGAAAGCGTTGATTGAGTATTTTATAGATCGTACCTTAGCCCGACTAAGTTGTATGATTTTGATAGCAATTTCAACTTCATCAGTATCAGCACAACGTATACGCGTGTCTCGATTTCGCGATTACTATTATTTTAATCCCTTTTCGAGTCATTGTATTTCAACGTTGGAAAGGTATTGTCCATGATCAGCAAGGTGGCATTGGTATTGTCTATACATTGGTTTATATCCATGTCTCACAGCTCATAAGAAGGATCTCTTAATTCTAAAGCATAAAGTCCGCATCAATTTAAGATTGTAGTTAGTCTTTTTTCTCTTATGACATACCTTTAATAGTAGAAAGAGATGGAAATTTAGATATTTTGTTTATGCGGCTGTCCACTTTCCACGTTTTTTGACATGCTAGTGTATGTAAAGTTGTGTAAAGTAGTAACTTTTTGTGCCTTTTGTCCTACCACATGACATAAAACATAAAAAAACAAACTTCAAAAAAAGTGGACCGCCTTGCAAAAGTTATCATGACTCTATGCAAGTATAATCTCTTTGATCCATGTCCATGATTCACTACTGACGTATGACTGACGTGTAAAGATTTTATTCCGATTTGTCCTAATCATTATGATGATAAATATTTCATTTGTGAAAATCATTATTTCAATCCATCTAATAACGTAGCTGTTGATATGGCTTAATATTGTGTTACTTTCCGTAATTCTCTTATATTATGTTAGGATTTTTTCAATAATGAAATACGATTTGCTGTAAAGTTATAAATTTTAAGTTTCCTGCATTGTGAATCGGACCTCGCATCCTGTCATTCAAGCAAAGTTCAAATATTCAAATTACTGTTACCTTCTCGAAAATATTTAAATAGGTACAGTTTATTCCCAACGAAATAGTGATTTTTCACAAAAATCTTAAGCACCTACCTTTTATGCTATCTCTGGATATAGGTACTCTAACTAGTTGTTTACCAAGTTTCACCGATACCGGTACACCCGTTCTTGCATGAAACCATACAAATCACAAATCAAAATATCGAAACAATTATTCATTTGTACTTTTTTTTAATGAGTAGGAATAATTGTAGGGTGTTATAGAATAGATATTTAACAGATTTACCGTCTTTTAAAAATGTTTTAAGCAAGAAACAGTGACGAAATATGGCTAACAACAAAACTTCACAACGGAGTTGGTAATTCATCGAAAAACTAGCATTTTTGTTATCTTTGTTCATTTTTATGACTGAAACTGGTGTTAATTTATTGGATTTTATTTAAAATGTAATATAAAAAGTTTGTGTCTATGCTCATCAACGAAAAACATCAACTGCAACCCTAAGTTTGTTTGTACTGTATTTTTTAAATTTTCTCAAAAACTATTATCAATACAGACACCGCTATAATTTTCCTACAAAATTCAATAGTTCATCGACATGTAAGAATTATTTCAGATTTTTTGGCTTTATATGTTCGGAGATTAGGGGGGGGGAACCAAAATTTTTCGTGCAGTCGGGCTTATAAATGAATAACTACGCATCACTTAGTAAAACGAACTACCAATACAAAATCTACGTTCAAAGCCCTTTCAAATGATACCAAACTCGGCTAGGTTGGAAAACTTTTTTTTTAAAAGTCATCCGTTTTTGGACCTTAAAAATGTGAAGAAAAATTATTTTCTAAATTTTTAGTCTTGCTTTACGTTTGGGTTAGCATGATTGACCACTATGCCGAATTTCAAGTCGCTAGCTTCTATAGTTGCTGAGAAAAGTGGCTGTGACAGACGGACGGACGGACACGAGAGTGATCTTATAAGGGTTCCGTTTTTCCTCTTTGAGGTTCGGAACCCTAAAAATAATAATAATAAAAAAAAAAAAAAAAAAAAAATTATTTGTTTTAATAATGTATAGCTTGCTCTATAATCACACCAAATTTGACGGTTGTATGTATTACCGTTTTTAAGATTCAGCGAGAAGAAAAAACGTTAATAAAAACTATTTTCTTGTATGAGGACCCCCTAATTTTTTAACCTTTTGACATTTTTATTATTTGTAAACAAATCCGCTGTGATAACGCATATTCTGTGAAAATTTAAACTGTCTAGCTATTACGGTTCAGAAGTTACAGCCCTAAATAGGTAGGACGGACGGACGGACAACGTATGCTTAGTAATAGGGTCCCGTTTTCACCCAACCCTAAAAAAGTAGTTTAAAGTAGGTTTAAAGTAGGTTAGTTTAAAATTTTGTTGTTATAAATGTCCGGCAAATTTCTTGAGAGATCTTTACTGCAAAGAATAAAATTTGCAGACGAAAGCGGCGTATACCCCTCACCCCCTATCATTTTTCAAGTTGTTTCCCGAGTTGTCTGTGTTGCCAGAATTCCGTTAAATATATTCCTACTTAGTTTCAAAGTTACCACGGCTCAAAGATTTCCTTACAAATCTTAAATTAATACTGCTGCTAATCATTTCGCAGTAACATTCTCAAGATTCTTACCACTTTTGTAATAAATTAGAACGCTGTGCGCAGTTATAAATGAGGTGCGAATTGTATTATTAATTTGTAAGATCGTGGTTTTAGTTTTTACTTACTTTGTCACTGTCTGTACCAAATAAATAAAAATAAAATAAATAAAAAGAGTGTTTATGATATGACTCCAATCTGTCTTAATCTTAACGCATATGCTCACGATTATATTCCCCGAGGGGGTAGTCAAAAATATTCTGAAACCTCAGAACATCCACGTTTCACCAGTAGTACCGTAACTCTGTCCAGTGTGACGGGGAGTGAGTCCGTCGCCACTTATAATGGACAGTGAGTACAAAACGTGCCTCGAAATTGAAGCATGCAGGTTTCCTCACGATGTTTTCCTTCACCGAAAAGCCAGTGGTGTTACAAATCGTACATCAATTCCGAAAAACTCATTGGTACGAGTCGGCCTGGACGGGGATCGAACCATCGCCTCCTGCACGGCAGGCAAGGTTACTCGCCAATGGACCACCACAGCTTTTTAAAATCTTAATATCTACGTAAACAAGATAATAATATAATAGTTGTTATTATGTTCTAATTATTACTTCTTATTGTTTTCTGAAAGAATAATCGATGTCTATTTATAACATGCCAATTAGTGCCGTTCCTACGAGTACCTTACGTAATCAAACGTTTGTGCGTCGCGTGGGGAATTTTATCAAAAGCTAAATCTACACTGTCTAATATTATGTGTTATGAACACGCCAAATATGTTTTTTTATGTCTTCGTGGAGCGTAATCTCTGGAACAACTGTCTCCGTGGTGTAATAGTTAAGAGCATTGGGCTCCTGACACGGAGGTCGTGGGTTCGATTTCCACGGGGGACACCTAGTGATATGTCACTTTGTGCGTTTTTCCCCAGTTGGTTAGGACATTGCAGGCTGAATCACCTGATTGTCTGAAAAATAAAGATGATTCCGTGCTTCGGATGGCACGTTAAGCAGTTGGTCCCGACTACTATCTTTGGTGGTGGTAGTCGTTACATAAAAACCACGTCAGAGGCCGTAAAGCGATTTGAGTAAACTCTGTCACCAGGACTTGCCCACACGATAAGAGGACTGGCTGCTGGAGTGGTATTTTTGAATGTCACACGTCCAAATGCATTATCCTATCATGATTTTGAAAGTAGGAGATTCAAAAACGGCACTTCTGATGATCTGAGTAATGTTGACTATATAAAACATACACGTTGACGATGTTATGCGCAAAAAAGTAAAAAAAAAAAAATAGTTTCCTATATAATTCCGTGGTAAGCGATTCGGTAATTATGGTATATATCAAACAGTGATGTCGTATAATTTCAGAAACCCTATTCGCGCCAAGTCACGGCTATCAACAGATAGCCGTAGCATGGCAGCTTGATATAGTGCTATCGCCCGTTATAAGAGCCCTTATAAGAGAGCTATAGCTCTATTTCCATTTGCACGCGAACGAACGAGAAAAAGGCATAATACTGCTTTATCATGCATCATCATCATCGTGGCTGACATAGCTCAGAAAATTAGCAAGCTGAAGTGGCAGTGGGCTGGTCATATCTGCCGAAGAACTGACAACCGATGGGGTGTCAGAGTTCTAGAGTGGAGACCGCGAACCACTACACACTACGCCTACCAGAGGCGTAATGTGGGACGCCCTGCTGCCCGCTGGACAGACGACCTAAAAAAAGTAACGGGGAGCGACTGGATGAGGAAGGCCGAGAGTTTTGTGGCGCGCCTTGGGAGAGGCCTATGTTCAGCAGTGGACGATGATAGGCTGATGATGATGATGATGTGCAAAATGCTATCGCTGGAATCTCACAAGCTTACTGCCAAAACATGCGCACCAATACAAAAAAAATTCGCGTACAAATGTCAAAAGATGGCGTAAGCTACAAAACCTAATCAAAATCCTTGTACCCACAGCGTAGACCCAACCACCGTGGTCCTTCGCGCAGGAAGCTCGTACAGAAAAAACGGCACCATAATACCCATAGCAGAAGTAATACCCCATCCAGAATACGACAACCCAGCCTTCGATAAAGATGTAGCCGTTATGAAGACGGTCGACCCGATTGAATTTAATGAACAAATACAACCGATAGACCTGCCTTGGAAGGGTAGAGCCATGAGGGGAGGAACTGATATTGTGGTCAGTGGGTGGGGGCGAACGAAGGTAATTTGAGTTACATTTCAGATAAAGCACATTAAACTCGACGACGCGTAGTCCGTCGGGTACAGAGGATAGACGAGTACAGTTTTCTCCATAAAAACGTTTTCCCCTGTTTTCTCCCTGGATAATAACACTAGAGCAAATATTTTTTTACCATACATTCTATGTCACCTCTGCCATGTCCCGATGTTTTGCTTTTTTCCATTAATTAATTACTGTAAGAACTAGGGACCTTCGAAAATGAACCTTAATTTCGCGATTTCGATGTTGGTCCCATAAGAAAGTTGTTCAGTTTTATGGTCTGATCATCCCCTTAAAAAAGTGTCAGCATATTAAGTTGGACCCTATATGTAAGTAATCAAATAATTTATAACACAGTGAATGTATATTAATACAAACTCTACCTTTCCAGCAAGGTGCTTCAACAATCCCAGATCGTCTGATGGATGTCCAGATCCCAGTAGTGTACTTCGCGGAGTGTTTAGTTGTGTATGGCTCTGTGCTGACACGCAACATGTTCTGTGCCGGGAACTTCTTCTTAGGAAAGCAGGGGACATGCCAGGTAACGTTCCTTGTCGAAAAAGTCTGATTAGACTTGAAGATATTGAAGTCATGAGTTCGATTGCGAGCTCGTACCACTGCCTTGTTCTTCCTGTAATGGATTTTATGAAGATTGTGTTGAAGATATCCTATCTACATGCTTTAATAATGTCAAAATCGCAAAAAAAAACTTCTTTTCCATACATTTGGGCCAAGGCTTGCAGTTTTGTATGGAATAGAAAATTATATTTTTTCATGATTTCGATGTTCGTTTGTGCCATAGATGAAGTTGTTTAGTTTGATAAATCGTCCTCATAGGATTCCATAATTAATTTCTGCTAAATTAAAGTGTCAATGGGCGGGGGCACATTGCTCGCAGAACCGATGGCCGACGGGGCCAAAGTGGACCGACGACCTGGTGAAGGTGGTGGGAACCCGTTAGATGAGGGCAGCGCAGGGTTGTGGCGAGCCTTGGGAGAGGCCTATGTCCAGCAGTGGACGTCTTATCGGCTGAGATGATGATGATGAACGTAAAATCTATCTACAGGGTGACTCAGGCGGAGCAGCTATTCAGGACGGCATGGCGGTGGGTATAGTTTCTTTCGGGCGTGGATGCGGCCAACCCCTCAGCCCCAGCGTGTTCACAGACGTTGCATCACCTCCTATGAGGAGTTTCATCGTAAAACATACTGGATTATAGATGTAGATACTTTAGTTTAAGTATGTAGTAAATGTTACTAATAAATATGTCTGTATTGTTATAATTCTTTAATTTTACTAATTATTTATATGCATAAAATGGTTTTCTCCGAAAAGGACAAGTGCGTAGAACCCTCAACCGACGGAAGTGCATGAAGAGATGTATGAAAGTGGATGAGGCGAGAGAAGTGTGTCAGAATCGTACTGTGTGGCGAGCCGTAGTCTCTGCCTACCCCAGTGGGATTGTGGCGTGAGTATATGTATGTATGTATGCATTTATATTTCCTTACTTACCAAATAATTTTTTTGGTCGCTCGCAGCGAAGACCAAATAAAATCTTTGTTTCTTACATTCTTTAAATTGTAAAGTATACATATAAATATGTTTGTTTAAATAAGTGTTGTGTACTTAGGTATCTACTTACGAACTCACAAAGACCACCTCAGGCTTACAGATAGGTATTGTATCTAAATAGTGTTTAATATGTGTTATTGGTTACTATTGAAAATAGGATGTAACTTCGTTTGTGTATCGAGCTCGGGAGCCCTGACGGAAATATTCGCTATAAAACTGCAAATTCAGTCTATAATTACCAGCACTTGATTACAAATAAAACAGGATGTCTGCTCTTCGAATAGCCTTCAAAATAACTAGAGTCATGATGACCTGGACAGTGATTTCCTGAAGCCATATGATTCAATGTCACGCACGCAATCAATGGTCTAATGCAGGGGTCGGCAAGTAATTTTAAGTAGGGTCGGGTTATAATTGAAAAATTGTGTCGAGGTCCAGTCAAAAAGTTCAAGGTCACAGGGGACCCCCGTGCTCAATCGCGCTTTCTTGCGCTACACAGCATAGAAACTATGTATCTACCTACTATCTATGACATATCAAATCAGTCTGGCTATTACTTGTAAAATACTAGAAAAAATTATAACTGATAAGGGCCTCCCTTCCGGTCCGTGTGGTGTCGGCTAAGAGTAGCACCATCCCATTTCCCACCGTGGGTGTCGTAAAAGGCGACTAAGGGATCTACCGGAGGATGGGCAGCAGCATCCTCTGAGTACAAACATTCAATCCAACTGCGATCGCCAACCCGCCTGCCAAGCGTGGCGATTATGGCAAATCCCCCCATTTTTGGGGAGGCCTATGTCCAGCAGTGGACGTTTATCGGCTGATATGATGATGATGATGATGAAGGGCCTCCCTTATCTACAGTTCAAACATATTAAGGGCCTGTTTCACCACTTCTGAATATGTAGCGAGCATTATGTATGTATGTATCACGCATGACAAATACGCGTTTCCCGGTGTCTGTCGGTTTTCGACGCATACTAAAGGAGTGAAATAGGCAAATATGCAACCAAAACATTCCCTGGGATCCACGTTTTTGTAGTTGTATTGCCTATTTTTAGTTTTATTGATATCTAGCGAAATCCTACGCCATGTGAAGTGCTGCCATTAAAACTCATTGAATTAGGATACTAAGGGCCTGTTTCACCACTTCTGGGTAAGTTCTTGTTAGCTTATCCGACAGATATTTTGACATATTTTGTATGAAATTATGTCAAAATATCTGTTGGATAAGCTAACAAGAACTTATTCAGAAGTGGTGAAACAGGCCCTAAGTTATTTAACGTACAATTTTTGGCGATCCAGGTTCCGACCTTCCGCGGTCCAGATGTGGACCGCGGTCCGCTAGTTGCCTACCCCTGGTCTAATGTATCCCAATTAGGTTTATTTTGTTTATTTTGCCGGAGGGCTATATGTCATGCTATGGCTTAATTGGTGTATTGACGTAACATTGCGACACAGTAGTTCTATTCCCAATAAACAATAGACATTATTAGGTACATTTTTTAACCACCTGTTGTTTGTTTGTGTTATAAAATCAGCTGTTGCATACATTTGAGTCGAGTATGCACTGCAGTTTAGTAGGGAACAGCTGTTTTTTTTGTTGTTCTGACCTTCGATCAAAATAAAATGAATGGATAGGCCTAAAGCGCGGTAAGTTGAAGCAAACTACTGGTGCACTTGGTACATACAAACTAGCGCCATTATCTGTCAAATCTAGGGCACTTTCATACAAGTGACAAGTAAAAATGTCATTTGTTTTGCCTCATTTTTCTGGTTTGAAATGTTCGCTTAAGGCCTATCCATTCATTTTTTTTTGATCGAAGGTTCTGACAGGTTTGCTCCCTAAAAGTTGGTCAGTTTGATGGTTAGAGTATGTGGTTTAAAGGTTAATGATTCTTTTCCTTCACACTGTATTGGATACAATATTAATGTTTTTTCACTTTGTCTACGTGGATTTTTTTTGCTCCATTCGGTTTGCTCCCGTAGTAAAAGTTGTTACGTTCACGGGTAGACTCTTAGTTTAAAAGGATGCTAATGATATCAATTACATCCTGTTTTATGCTATGCAATGTACGTACGTTTTTAATTGAACATAACGTAGATAAAATCTTTAGAACTTATTGGACATTAGTATGATCAAATTTCAAAGCAAATGTCGTGGCGCTCTTGCTCGGTTGTAGACGCCCCAGGGCGCCTCGCCTTCGCTTTTATTTACTGTTATTTTTTCCCGTAAGAAAAGAACATAATCTTTATCAATCGACATCATGCTGTGATATGTATCGAAAGAATTTATTCTGCACGGATTTATTTGATTATAATATTATGGTTTTGATGAAGGAAAACATTTTCGGTGAAGGAAAACCTCGTGACGAAACCTGCATATGGAGAAGAAGAAATTCTTATGCATATGTGAAGTCTACCAATCCGCATTGGGCACGCGTGGTGGACTAACGCCCAAACACCCTCCTAGAGGGTAGGCCTGTCTGTGCCCTGCAGTGGGACGTATATAGGCTGATGATGATTATGGTTTTTGTTCTTATAAACTTTCGAGAGCATAATGCGAATTGTATTACATTGTGTTGCAACAGAATGTTAAGAGAATATTATTCCGAGAGCGAAAATGCGCGCTGCATACAAACGTACTATGGTGATATTTTCAATACTAACCAATTAAAGTCAATGAAATTTTGCAGAAACAATCGAAACACAAATCTCTATGCTTCTGTAGAGTCCGATTTTCGTTAAAATATACAGTTTCAATGCTAGGATTAATTTAAGATTTGTATGGAAATCTTTGAGGCACTGTAACTTGAAAAATATACATTTTAACGAAAATCTGACTCCATACAAGCATAGAAATTTGTTTCTAGATTGTTTCTGCAAAATTTCATTGACTTTAATTGGTAAGTATTGAAAATATCACCATAGTACGTTTGTATGGAGCGCGCTCCGAATAATATACCCTTAAATGACTATTCGAGGCTACAGGTGACAGGAGGGCTGGCAACTATTTTGCGCAAAGGATCAGTCTCGTGATCCAAAGAGGCTCCAAGCTCATAGTACATCACTAGTTTTTTAATTAGTAACAAAACTTTAAGGGTATATATTCAGACCGTGAATCTGAACAACGTTTCCTAAGGTGCTACAAAAATAAAAATAAACATTTAAGGGGGTGGTTTAGACCATCAAACGGAACAACTTTCTCTATAGGACCAATATCGAAATCGCGAAAAAATATCTGATGTTCCCAAAGAGATTTAAACTTATTAAATCTCTTTGGATGTTCCATACTAAACTACAAATCTACTCGAGCTAAATGTATGGGATAGCTGATTATTTTTTTCGCGATTTCGATGTTTGTCCCATATTGAAAGTTGTTCAGTTTGATGACCTAAACAGACCCCTTCTTCTTCTTCTTATCGTGTCGACTTCAAATTTTGAACAAAGTCGCTAAATAGTACCTTGCCAGAAGTGCAATAGTATCTTGAAAATAGTATCTTGCCAAACAGACCCCTTAAAAGTTTGAAATGTTTATTTGACTTTTGTAACAACCTTTATAAGCAAGGCACTCTGCCTCGAGTAGGCGCTTAGGGCGTATCATCCCGGGACCACGATTGTCCATACTAATCGATGCGAACGAGCGCACGACTCTGGTCAGAATTGAGCCGTTTTCTTTATTAATTTCGAAAAAGTTATAAAACACACATCATTATAAATTGTTTTGTGAACAATATTGTAAATTTTCATTTTCTTCACGTCAGAGTCATAGGTGCATAGACAAATTATTATATAGAGTTCTGGCGACTGTTTCACTTACCCCACCTGATAAAATAATATATGTTTCAGTTACCCCACCTGCCTTATAGAATCTTAGTAATCGACGCATTTAGGTATCGACTTAAGGACATAAATGGATCATTTAAGTAAGTAGGTATACAAATTGTGTTATCTAGTTATTAATATTTTAACCAATTATTTTGTAAATATTTTGTTCATTTATAATTCGTTCTCGACCTATTTATTGGTATTCGTCTATTTAACTTTCGGTGTTATGTACTAAACTCGCCCAAATAACACACAAGCTGTATACAGATGCTTGTTAGAAATAATTTATTTTAACCAACTACTGTACCTACATCATGTGGTGTTACTAGGGTGGTTGGTCTTCTAATCACCATAACGACAAACTCAATGACAATGCCAACGACACCACAGATTCAGAACCGAACAGAAACCACCAGAATACTAAAACTAAATTTATTATCACAACACGATCACAATTTTTCCAGCAGAGTGTTAATAGATGAAGCTACACCAGACACCATGGCCACTATAGATAGCACGCCAATGATGCCATTCTTCCACACGACCCAGTGGCAAGGCCCAATGTCTTTGCCCCATCTCCACACTGTCTCCACGATGGCAGGCAGGAGCAGACCCATCACTGACAGACAGATTGCTCCAACTAGCTCTTGGAAAAGCTCTAGTTTCGGTACTGCACTGGCAAGGCATACTGGAAGAGAACAAAAAATTATACGATTAATAGACTTATTTGGTCTTATTATTCTGTCAAATATTTTTATCGCAGCCTGAAAGTCATGATTACGACGACCTGCGCCGGCGGCATGATGGCGCGATAAAGCGCTATCGCGCTCTAGCTCCCTTTCTTTTTGCACGCAAACGAACGAGTTATCAGGCGCGATAAAATGTTTACCGAGGTCGCTGATTCAGTATTCATCGGTGTAGAGCATCTATGTGATGGGGATTCTGCCTGCAAAACTCCAATTGGTTTAGGAGTTACAGGCTTACAGCCGTTCAAAAGTCTGTATCAAATGAACGATCAGCTGCAAGGCTGATCATAGGATATTATAGTAATATGCACTGTAGCTCTGTGAACAGTACAAAAACTGTTATGGTCGGTCAGTCGGTTTAGGAGATACAGCCATGCAAAGTTTCGACCTTTGAATGGCTGTACCTATCTGTGTTTACTATGGGAGCAAACCGAACGGAGCAAAAATTAAAAAATCTGCTGTTACATACATTTGAGTCGAGTCGGCACTTTAGTTTAGTATGGAACAGTTGATTTATTTTTTTGCTCCGATCGGTTTGCTCTCATAGTAAAAGTTGTTCTGTTTTATGGGTAGAATCTTAGTTTAAAAGGATGATAATGATATCAATTTCACCCTGTATAAATAAAGGTAAAACTAGCTTACCAATCAACACTGTCCCCACAAACCGGATCCCTGCGATAGCCCAGTTATGTGCTCTGGGTGGGACTCGATCCTGCAACCGTCGCCACACCACATCCACTGGGACATAGTAGACTAGGGCGAAGGATAGAATCATGACGCCGGCGACCAGGACCTTAGCCGTTTGAGCTAGTCTGTAAAGGAAGAAATAAATAAAAAAAAAATTTATCGACCAGACGGTTTTTAAGAGGACTATCACACCATCAAATACAGCAACTTTCTCTATGGGACCAAAACTTAATCATGAAAATAAAATCAGTTGTCTCATACTTGAGTCGATTGGTATCAAAACGGCTATAATTTCTGTCTGGAAAGATAGCCGTTTTTTATCCTATTCGACTCACATTTGGATCGAGTAAGATTTTAGTATTGTTGGGAACAGCTGACTTTCTTTCACGATTTCGACGTTGGTCTCATAGAAAAAGTTGCAAGTTGTAGAAAAAGTACGGGACAGAAACAGGTAACGGTATTCATTGAGATCGAAGATAATCGTATTATAAAATTATAAGTTAATACCTATTTTTCATATGATTATCTGTGATCTCAATGAACACAGTGAATTGCCAGTTTCTTTAGAACATGATCAGTGCCTAAGTTACGGTTTTGTTTACTTATATTGCAGTAATTATCTGGAAATTTTAAACTTCCAGGAGCTTTCTTTAGTTCAAATTCTTCAAAACTTTTCATAAAGATTTTCTCATTACTAATAGGATTTCCACTGTAGAGTTCAATTTATGGACTTAAAACTTTGTTTAAATACGTTTATTTAAATACTTAATAATACGCAATCGTAGTAAATTTTTAACGAATTGTCTGTCATTAATTTCACCATGGAGCCAAATATACTCGTAAGTTATGATATGATATGTGTGCAGACAAGTAAAAATTAAAACATAAACCTGAAAGGCGTTTATCCAGAATCGATTACCATATAAACGTTTTTAAAATTCATAAACTATCTCGATGAGAAAATGCACAGAGAAAATAAACCAAACGTTTTTTTATTGTTTCTGGAATTGCAGCAGTCCGTGGAATAAATAACGCAGTTTTATAGGTTTTCAATGAATTCCTACAAAACGGCTGTAAATGGAAACCGTTTTGTACGATCGTAGGGCTTAGCATGCCACTTACGAGACAACGACAAAAATTGAGACGCGCCTCGCGCTTGACGCTTAGACAATTTAGGCATGACGGTTTCCTCGTTTTGTCGCTTTGTCGTACGTAACATTCTAGCCCTAAAGAAGCGGTAAGACAAAGTACCAAAAAATAATCCACCTCTAGCTCAGAATCATGTCTGCAAATATTTGAAGATATATCTTTAACATGTCTGGCATAACATTGGCATTAAATGTAAGAATCTGTGCTTCTTTGTAGGAACAATATTTACACACGGATCTAGGACATGTTTACAAGAAAAATGTGAAATTTCAGTTCAATCTCTCGTATGTTTACCTACTGGTATCTACGTAGGTATTATAAGAAGTAAGTATAGCGGAAAAGGTTCAGCTTTATTTCGCCTGCGGGTTATCGCTGGATTATATCAAGTTAAACAATACCTACGTTGCTTCAGGCGCTATATTTGTGGTGGATATTGTATTGTATAGCGCCATATTACTTGGGCAATCACAACGTTTCCGTAATCAACGTAATTTTTTTTGCTAGATTTAGCCATAGCTTATGTTTCTGTTGTAATTTCAACTATTTGCCACTTACAGGCATGCTGATTTTTACGTCAGCTATACTAAACAACTTTTTCTATGGGAGGTAACTAATCGTTCTAGGTAGGTAGGTAATTCTATTTTTCCTTACACCCTGCAGATAAATAGTCGTGTAATAGAAAAAAGGGCTACCAGAATTAGAAATTTAACAATTCTTATTCTCTTCTAAAATGTATAAGTTTCCTCATTTCTCAAAATTACAAAATTTTAAAGCAACACATTTTTTTTCTACGTGGATGCGGATAATTTTACATTGACCTATTCTCCAAATACTAGGATCAGATAAAGTCTAAAAGAAACTCGCATAGCATAAGCTCACTACTATATTCCCCGAGGGGGTAGTCAGAGATATTCTGAAACCTCAGAACATCTACGTTTCACCAGTAGTACCGTAAGTCTATCCAGAGTGATGGGGGGTGAGCCCGTCGCCACTTATAATGGACAGTGGGTACAGTACATGCCTCGTTATTGAAGCATGCAGGTTTCCTCACGATGTATTCCTTCACCGAAAAGCTTGTTACGAATCGTACATAGATTCCGAAAAACTCATTGGGACGAGTCGGCCTGGACGGACATCGAACCATCGCCTCCTGCACGGCAGGCTAGGTTACTCGCTACTGGACCACCACGGCAATAGTTTAATTTTTAATTAGTTGGCGAAACTCAACCTGGGCACTTGTTAATGATAACAGATTGCATTATCAATGTTTATAATCGGTATTGATGATTTACAAAATTATTATTATCGTACGAATCGTACGCAGTGCGCGGCCGGCGGGCGAACATTGACCTCAGAATCATATGATCGAGTGGGGGGTCATTACCACGTAACTGTGCTTAGTAACAGATACCAAATGCATTTTTTTAAGTTTCGCCAACTAATTAAATTTAACCTTATAAGCCCCACTTGCGCCAACCTGGGTTAGCAATAAACTCTAGGTTAAGTTGGTAACCCATGATTTTTTGTATAGAAAAACAACTGAACGAGCAATTTTATCCGGAGTTAATTGCTAACCCGTGGTTGGCGCAAGAATAAAACGATATAATAGTTAAAGCGTACTCACACCTCATCCTGGGGGAGATTCAACGTTAGGCTCCCCCTGACATCTTCTCCGTACTTCAAGTAGCCGGCGAACCCGACGGACCCGTACAGCACGACCACTGCGGTCATGGCGGTGTTGAGGACCCCTGGACAACCGAGGAACTGGTGCGGCTTCGTCATCTCGTTCTCTATCGGCATCACCACGCCTATGCCTTCCATTGCGAAGAGACAGGTGCTGGAAATTACGGGAACAGTAAATTAAAAAGTATTCTTACTATTATTTATTAGAGAAGCGCTCGTTGGCGTAGTGGAGCTTCGGTATTGGAAACGATCACCGAAGTTAAGCAACGTCAGGTCCGGTCAGTCTTTGGATGGGTGATCGTTTAGTGGTATTTCATCTCGAGCGTTTCCGTGCTTCAGAAGGCACGTTAAGCAGTTGGTCTCGGATAGTTCCGTCAGATGACGTTGTAACTATTCGTTAAGCCAGGTCAGAGGCCTATTGAGGTGGCTTTAAAATTCTTTGACAGCAATTTGACCACTAACTTGCCTCCACCAACACGCACTGGGCCCGCGTGGCGGAGTATGGCCCACTCCCTCTCACCCTTATTCGTAAGAGGAGGCCTTTGCCCTGCAGTGGGATTCTATAGGCAATAACTTAAACTATTATTTATTTTGTTCAACCTTATAGCAATATAGTTGATCACCGATCTGGAGTTGGGGTACTTGGAAACCATAATACCATAATATCCGTCCTATAGCGTCCTACCTATAAGGAGCTGTGTCTTTTGAACTATACTACTAGATAGGCAAAGACAATGCATTACTATAGTGGATTTGCTAACAAAATAATCAGTGACGTAAATTACTATGGACGCCCGGCTCTAGTACAAAATACTCAAAAAAAATTCCGAAACTAAACTACACAAACCTAGGTGCGTGTAGTAATATAAGTAAACCAACTAAAAACTTTAAATTATTGTGACATTCATTACCATTCCACTCCCCCATCGCGGCGCCGATCAAACGAAGATTATCGCGTAATTGGTTCTTTTACGTTACGTTTTGGTGCTCTTTTGGTTCGTACACTAAGCTTTTGAGCGCGGACCCTACGTCCAGTAGTTGGTAAGTCAATGCAATTAATAAATAAATTTAGGTACGAGTACCCCATGGAAGAAATGTGTTTTTTTTTCAAAGTTTATTGTTTCAGCTCTATCGTAAAAACGGTAAGACATGCAAGCGTCAAACTTGATGTGATAATAGTGCATACTCTAAGGTAATACAAAATGTCATAAACATCGGTCAAGTATGTGTATATATCCTGTGGAAAGCACATTTTTTTGGCAATTTTGTATGGTGCTACGTAACCCACGATGCTCGAGTCCGACACGCACTTGGCCGGTTTTGTTGTCTTCTATTAAAGTAGGTCTTTTGTCACCTCTTGCATCATTGGGCTTCAAAGCTGTTTGAATATGCTCATCCAATTTTATTTTATTTCGTTTCGTCTTAGCCTTATTCGTCGTCTTGAAGCCGGTACGCTTTTTTTTTGACGTGGATATATTTATATCTCACATTACAAGAGTGTAGGTATAATGTAGAGCAGCGGTTCTCAAACATTTTCGTTACGCAGCTCAATTGAAAGGAGAATACTACTTAATTTAAAATTTACTGATCATATTCTAATTGCCTAAAGTGTTTTGCAGTGCTGTATCTATAGTCTGTCATGAGAATTCAAGATCCGTTTTGTTAACACCCTTAATACAGTATAGGCATTCAAGAATTAAAATGTATAAGAAGATGAATGAATGAAAGCCTCATGGCACCCCAATATTTCACCACTTTTAGAACCAGTGGTGTATATTACATGCCGATATTCACAAAGGAATAAAGCTTGTGAACTGTATCATGTCTAGATAAGTAATATTTTTTACTGTCATTGATACTGTGTTGCCATCGTTTTTAGGGTACCGTAGTGGAAACATTACTTATGGAATAAAATGACTGGGCGATTTTTGTCAGATCTTTTTGACTTTTTGAATCAGAAAAGAGCATTAGCGTTCTCATAGATTTGTTATGACTAACTTCTAAATCATTGAAGAGATACGATTGGAAATGTTGTATAGGGATACTTTATATATAAATCTGAACATCGAGAAAAAATACGGCTGCCGTAGGCGTGCTGCGTCAAAATAAATAACTACATTGTACATAAGTCGGAAGCGGAACCCTGCAGCTATGCATGGTCCGACATTCTACGATTCTTTTTATAAATTTGTATTGAAAAACATAAAAGAACGACTCCTCTCAAATAGTGAAGGAAAATAGTGAGGAAACCTGCGTACGCTGAAGAAGAAATTCTAATGCGAATGTGTAGACTAGTTTACCTTTTGATCTAAGAGTCTACCATGCAATCCGCATTGGGAACTCGTATACACCCTCCTTGCAGTGGGACGTATATAGGCTGATGATGATGATAATACTATGTACCTATACTTAGATAAATTCAAGCTAACCTTATGAAATTGGGTATTCCAGTGATACTAGTAGCCATATTCCTTGTTTCGACGCCTGGCGGGTCTCTCAGGCAGTAATATATCGATATACAAATAGAACCCAGCCAGACGAAGTTGGCCAACGCTGAGAATGGCACCAGGTACTTCAGCTTGGTTATTTGTGTTAAAGGAACCAGTACTACTAGAGTTAGAGCACAGTAGACTGTCACTGTCCATGATGGGCCTCCGTAGACATCTGAAACCTGGAAAAGGTAAAATTGAGTATGAGCGTTTTTATTTTGGTCTTCTAAGGCCTAGAAGACCTAGAATTTAGGCTATCGATAGATGGCGTTGCGGCCTCCGTGAATAAAGGTCAAAATTTCAAAAAGCCAACACATCTTTTGGTGGAATATTTAATTATTTAAGAATAATTTTAAACGAAAATCTAAAACTGTTTACGTTTGACATGGTTGTAGGGCTCGATCCCTTCGCCTTTAAAAAAGGCAGGCACAGTCTTGACATCATTTGACAGGATATCGCGAACGTCTCTATGGAGCAATAAGCATGCCATCTGTCGAGTTTTTAGGAACTAAATTTAAAAAAGAAAATAAAAACGTTAATTGAAGTGACAATAGTATTAACACCATGATATTTTCTTATACGAATTAGATTGTTTGGAATTTAAAACACCCTTGTTTTAAATGGACCCTGCACCCTGGCACTTGCAAAAGGATGAGAGTACCTTTTTTTTATTCGGTGCTAATGACCTAACATTGATGAGTAATAAAACGAACCTGTTTGAAGGACTCAGCGATGACCACAACATAAACACAGCATGCTCCTATATGTGTAACCGCCAACGCCCAATCTGCCAGCTCTCTGAAATGACATACAAAGCAGATTGTAGTATATTTTATTTTTACATGAGAATATTAACTACTTCTCATGCAGGTTTCCTCTATCATTATTCATTATGCACATAAGAAAAGCTCATTGGTACATGCACAGACTACGATGACATGTCGTCCGTGCGGATTAGAAACCGAACACTCATGATTGAGGGGTATCCTTTTTATTTTTAATTTTTTTCAGTTGTAACCATTTTACTTTTACATTGTTGATCGGAAGAAAATGAAAATTTACAGTATACCTACTTCAAAATACTAAATGATTCGGTTTTCTTATTTTTTGAAAATTCATAAAAAGTCATCTTATTTTTCAAAGAAAACGGTTAAATTCTGACTGGAGCTTCGCGCTCGTTCACATCGATTAGTACGGAGAGTTCGTGTTCCGTCCGGGAACACATTTTGAAGTATACTGTAAATTTTCTTTTTCTTCCGATCAACAATGTAAGAGTAAAATGGTTACAACTGAAAAAAGGGGTGACTTTAGATTCCTTTTTCTTCAGTTTTATTATTTAAAATATATTTCCGGAAAAACCAAATCACTTTTCTTGTCCAGTAGATTGTAGCGAGTTTTGTTTTTTGCTTAAAAAGTACCATAGTTAAAGTATAAAATGGTTACAAAGTTACCCAACTTCACGGTAAAAGCGCCCAGCCCTTTAAGTGCCCATCCCTTAAAAAATAAACTCCCTTATTAATCCTAAGAGGTTCATAATTACCTTGCGAATGGAGCAAACTTCTGCAACGGTCTGGGTCCACTCTGGAAAACTAGGTCACAAGTGTCGGCGTAACCTAGACAGGGCTTTTTTGCTTCTGTGCATAACTGCTGTGAAGTTTTAACCTGAAAAATATAAATTTCGTGGTCAGGAAAGGGACGTTGTCAGCTGTTCTATACATTTCG
Organism: Agonopterix heracliana; assembly: GCA_963693445.1. Lineage (NCBI taxonomy): Eukaryota > Metazoa > Arthropoda > Insecta > Lepidoptera > Depressariidae > Agonopterix > Agonopterix heracliana. The sequence goes on along the minus strand of OY856312.1, from coordinate 2,449,507 downwards.
TTCAAGTCATAGGCGTTTTCTATGGATCATTTTTTTTTCGCAATTTCTATGTTGGCTCCATAGTGGAATTTGTTCAGTTTGATGGTCTCAAAAATAAAAAAATACATAAGTACTCCTTAAAATAATAATTATGTAATACAAACACACTTATGTAGTACCTTCCGGACTGTTGTAATTATCGATCTGAGTTGTACTCATTTCTTTTTATTTTTCTGTATCAAATCGTCTCGTGACCCAGAAGATAACATGCACTTCAAAAGTAGAACGCATTAGAAAGTAAAAATGTTATATAATAGGAAGTAATATTACGCCACAGAACCTCTATTAGTTCCGACTGATGTTGACGTAATTTCACGGTGAGAATCTTTACTAATTTTATGACCGTTTTGTTTGGTGAATATTTTGGAACGTGAGAACAATGATGTTTTAGGAATAACACTTGGAATGTTGTTGGTGTAGCAGGTATTAATGCAAAGGTATAATAAGACAAAATTTGGTAGGTATCAAAAATAAACTTAATATACAGGGTGTAAGGGACAGCCCTCCGCAAACTGAAACTGTGAACTCAGACCATCAAACTGAACAACTTTCATTATGGAGCCTACCTCAGGAAAGGCGAAAAAAAATCTGCCGTCCCATACAAAACTGCCGTACCTACCCGACTCAAATGTATGGGACAGCTGCTTTTTTTCGCGTTTCCTTAGGAAGGCTCCATAGTGAAAGTTGTTCAGTTTGATGATAGAGCGAGATGAAAAAACTTTGATGAGAACTAGTTTCTTGTATGAGGACCCCCCCCCTTAATTGTAAACTTTTTTAAAATTGTATTATTTGTTAACAAACAAATCCGCCGTGATAACGCATATTCTGTGAAAATTTCAGCTGTCTACCTATGACGGTTCAAAAGTTATAGCCCTAACTATAACTAGGTAACAGGTAGATGACACGATTGTGTCGAGCTTCTAAATACCTAGTAAACAAAGTTGTATTATAACGTAATGCAATACAACCCGCCCACCAAACACCGAGTCTCGGTGTCGGATATACAACTCTGTTTCGAACGTTCGTCGGTCTAACTCCTGAGGATGCTCCTTGGTGGAGCGAAACACGTGTAGAGTAGAAATTATTAGGTGGGCGGGTTGTTAACGTAATACAACTTTGTCTACTAGGTATTTAGAAGCGGAGGTCTCGACACAATCGTGTCATCTACCTGTTAGTCATTCAATTAATTATAACTAGGTAAAATGGACGGGCAACGTAGGCTTAGTAATAGGATACCGTTTTCACCCTCATCATTATATCGTATGGCATTTTTTGTCTTCCTGCTTGGATCCGGGGAGGTTCAAATTTCGAGGTCAAGATGTTTTACCCAGTGTTTTGTTTGTTTTCACTTTTGGGTATGGAACCCTAAAAAAGAAACGTGGACCAAAGAGCGTCACTGCACACGCCTGCAGCCATCCAGAAAAAGGATCCTTTTCAGAGACGGTTTTTACGCAGTGATTTTTAAGGGTTCGTATCCCAAGAGTGCCAGCGGGACCCTTATCACTATTGCCTACGTTGTCCGTCCGTCCGTCTATCCTACTCGTACCTATAAAGGGCCGTATCATTTGAACTGTAATAGTTAGACGGAATCACAGAGTAGTGGTCTGTGGACGGAATGAAGGTCGCTCAGCGAGCTATGGAGAGAGCTATGCTCGGTGTTTCTCCGAGGGATCACATCAGAAATGAAGTGATTCGTCACAGAACTAAAGTGGCTGACATAGCTCAGAAAATTAGCAAGCTGAAGTGGCAGTGGGCTGGTCATATCAGCCGAAGTGCTGAAGTGGCAGTGGGCTGGTCATATCTGCCGAAGTAGCGGGGCGCGACTGGATGAGGAAGGCCGAGGACAAAGTTTTGTGACGCGCCTTGGGAGAGGCCTATGTTCAGCAGTGGACGATGGTAGGCTGATGATGTGTTAGACGGTTGAGATTTTAACAGAATATGCGTTATTGCGCCGGATTTGCTATCAAATAATTGTCAAGAGTCGTATTTTGAATAACCAATCCCAATAATTTGATCTAAAAAAAACAAACCTAGTAGGTAACAAAATTCAGAGAAGACACAAGTATTTATTAAGTCGTATCGTATACTCTTATTGTAATGGAAAAAATAACATTTTCTTAGGACAGAATCAAATAATAAAAGTACAAGAAGTAAGGTTATCTCAAGAGAGAGGAAAAGGCGAAAAAGGATGTCTTATATTGTATTAAATAGATTATTGAGTTTGTTTATGACTTTATCTATTTCTAGTACTTACATAATAAAAATATAGGTGTATTTTAGGTTTAGGTAAATTTTATTTTTTTTCACACTCAGTATTGGTGTTAGGCTAAACGGTTGCATTACTTTAAGGGGTGATTGTATTGTACCCATGATACTGAACAACTTTCCCTGAGAAACCCATAAGAGATTCGCAAAAAAAAAAACGACTTTTCAGATACAAGGTGTTACAAAGATACTTGACAAATAAACCTTTAAGGGGGTGGTAGACCATCAAACTGAACAACTTTCACTATAGGACCAATATCGAAAACTCGAAAAAAACCATTGATGTTCCATACTCTACAAATCGACTAGACCTAAATATGTATGTGATATAAAAATTCTTTATTCGCGATTTTGATGTTGGTCCCATAGAGAAAGTTGTTCAGTTTGACGGTCTAAAAAACCCCCTTAAGAGTTTTAAATATTTATTGTTACTTATGAAACACCCTGTATACAAACGTTCGATCAGCTGAGTGCATCAAAATCACAATCAATCAAAGTGTTTTATTCAAAATAATATCACATGGATAGCTTTCTGACGTAATTGTTTACTCTACCACCGCGTAGGAGGAGACAACGGAACACGTTGTAGAGAAAATGCGGCCAGAAACTCTACATCACCTTTATTATGGGAAGTCCATTTTTTTTTTATTTCCTATTGGTTTCTTAGAGAAAGTTGTTCAGTGCATGGGTCCAATCACCCCTTAAAGTAATGCAACTGATTACCCTAACACCCTGTATATTAAGATAAATAGATAGATCAATAACTTATTATATACGGTGAAGTTGATATCGTTAGTATCATTTTATACTAAGAGTCTAACCATCAAACTGAACAACTTTTACTATGGGACCAAACCGATCGGAGCAAAAATAAAATCTGCTGTTCCATACTAAACTGCAATGCCTAAACGACTCAAATGTTTCAACAGCTGATTCTGGCCGCATCTTCTCTACAACGACAACACGTTCCGACGCGGTGGTAGCTTAAAAAGATTTGACGTTTAGTGTGCTTCAAGCTTCTATATTTACTTATATTGACTTGACTTGACTTGATTTTTTATGCTCCGATCAGTTTGCTCCCGTAATAAAAGTTGTTCAGGTAAATAGGTAGACTCTTAGTTTAAAAGGAATGTTATCAATTTCACCCTGTACAGGGTGTTTCATAAGTAAGAATAAATTTTTAAAACTCTTAAGGGGGTTGTTTAGACCATCAAACTGAACAACTTTCTCTATGGGACCAACATCGAAATCGCGAAAAAAAATATTTGATATCCCATACATATTTTAGCTCTAGTCGATTTGTGGAGTATAGAACATCATTTTTTTTTTCGCGATTTCGATATTGGTCCCATAGTGAAAGTTGTTCAGTTTGATGGTCTACACCACCCCCTTAAAGGTTTATTTGTATTTTTGTAACACCTTGTGTTCACCACGTTTATTCTATTGCGCTGGTACACAGAGTGAACACAGAGAAACTACGGAATTTAATTCCTATTTTATTTATTTAATTAAGCAAAGGTAAAAAACAACAACCCTTGTCCATTTTGGTAAGAAGAACAATCCATAGAGAAAACCGAATCAAAACATAGACTTCCTCTATTACTTCTAAGAGTTTGGTTTGTTTAGACGTATTTATGGTACTAAACACCTTGTATAGTTTAGTACATTGACGTAGTAGCATGTTTCAGGGCCACTAGACAAAGTATCTTTCGATTAACGTTAACGACAGTAGAAAACATAAAATGACGTATGGTGGAGAAAGCAAACATCCATACATTGTGTTATTTTCTACTAGCGTCAACGCCAATAGAATGCCTCTTTGTCTAGGGCCCCTGATCTCTAACAGAATTCTTCGCTACGGCAACGGCACCGCACTGCATCTTGCGGCTAGGCTCTAAAGGATCCACGTTTCAATAAATTTTTTGTCAAAATGCGAAACTGCCGGCCAACGGAAACTGGTGCTATATTCTGTTGGAACTTGTACCTTGGGCATTTTTTATTATGTCATGAAAACTGTAGCTGTAAGTTTTATTACATTAAAAATTTATGTAATAGGGTAGTTCTTCGTTCCGGCATTCTCCGTGTAATTTTCGTGGCGCATTTTATTTTTATGATTTTTAGATAAATAAGGTCACAATATGAATGTAGCTGACAATACAAGTCAATTCATCTATTGCGCACTTAGATATGACTGTTAATTTCAGTAGAATTCAATTTTCAAATTTTTGGTGCCACGAAAATTACTAAGCCGTCCACGAAAATTATGCACACATTTTGCATTGTGTTTTTATGTCTTGGAGGCCTTTGCCCTGCAGTGGGATCCTACGGGCTATAACTTACTTATTTACTTACTTATTTTAATGTCTAAACAGCAAAATTTTGTGATTAAATTATTTACATTACAATGGCTAAACCTGCCAAGCTAGCTTTTTCACTATTTAGTAAGTTCCTGGATAGATTGTACAGTGTACACATCAAAAATAAAGTGTGTTAAGAGGTAATAAGTTTCACCTAAGTTGACAGATTTTTTGTGAATGTATTCGTACCTACATTTCTATAAAAATTTGCATTTGCTGAGACGAAACCTAGCGACACTGTGTTAAATCCTTTCTTACTCACACATGTCACCTTTCACACAAAGTAGTTACCTACGCATTCAATTTTCTATCTCTTTTATTGGGAGGGAACTGACAATCATGTACGAGACTAGATGGAGAACTGGCCCTGAAGAGCTGGGATCGGCTTTGACCTGACCGACATGGGCCCTCCTAGTATTAACTAATAGGTTGCCGTAATTCTGTCTAAGTAAATCAAGGATAGCACTTTAGAGATAAAACGAAGTAGCAATGGACTTGTGGTTTTGAAGGTGCCTGTGAATGGAGTGAAGACCTATTTATTAAGTGGATATTCGTCATAAGATGGTTGGTGTGACAATAATTTGTCGTTAAAATGAAGGGGCGTCCCGATTTTAGTAATGATGCCCTGTAACGTTACAGTCAAAAGAAATCCCACTAAAATGAGGACTTTTTGTCATCGATGACGCCTGAGAAAGTCCATAAAGCTCTTCGCTCTTCTGCGAAACTGGATGGTCCCGAGGTGTCCATTGGAGCCTGGTATGTTAAGGAAGAGCAAAACTTAATGGAGAGTGAATACTATGTTTTGTTGTCTTCAAAGGCAAGGCTTTTTTTGCAAACGAATCAAAATTATCATTAACAATTTCGGTAAAACCTGCGAATGTCTCGCACGTCCTAAATTTTACGAGTCGTTCTCCTGATCCAAATAGACCTACAACATGAGGACACACTGCTTCAAAACGTATTCACTTTGAATAAACTCTGACACCAGGGCTTGCCCATACGATAAGAAGAAGAACCTTTTAGTGGTAGCCGTAATCTCTTTACCTGGATACGATCAAATACCTATTTGTAAAGTTAGATCGCGCTATGGCATACCGATCTCACATCCATCGCGTTCAAATTCACCATTCAAATTTTTCAATTTTTAATTCAACATTTTTCATCTTCGCCTCAGCTGAAAGACGAGCTGGACATTAGCGTCCCCGAAAATTGCCACAACGACCGGTCCTGCGCTGTTCTCATCCAATGGGTTTCCGCAACCTTCACCAACCGGTGACCAACGAACTCGTCACCTTATTCATGCAACGCCTTCTGGTACGCGATCAACACTCGAGAACTTTTCTTCCCCATCGGTACTCTATTCTACGATTAAGCCCATTGTAACTTGAGTTTAGCAATTCTTCGGATTTTGTCAGCTACCTTGGTTCTTCTGCGATTCTCTGACCTCTGAGTATCTCATATCGTATAGTAAGCCACCACGTCACCACGTCTCAGTTCCGTATGTCATCAATGGCAGAATACACTGTCAGTCCTCTTGAGATGCTGCATTATTTAGGATTAGAAGATAATATTATGTAGTTGAATGCTGTCTAGCCGCCCAATTCGACGCTTGACCTCAGTCTCGAAATTTGACTTACCTAACTGCATAATATTGTTTACTATCTTCTTTAACCTAAGGTTGTCTGGAAGAAATAGCTTATTAGTAGTCAGACCGCATTATTTTGTGCCTCTTGTATTTTCTCTCCGTATTTTTTCTGCTTATGTTTTTGTGTGAATAAATTATATTTTATTTGATTTGAAAGTTGGTTCCTGGTGTATTAGTTGTTAACAAACTCAAGCACAGATTTTCCGATCTTAACAGGAGAGTAGGTAGAACATGGACATAACATGATCCTCGTCTAGTCAATGTTCATTTTCAAACCATCGCTCATCAAAGGCTTTCTCATAGTCCACGAATGCTGAAGCCTTTTTGGAACCCAGCTTGTTCGGGAAGCTGATTCTTATGCCATCGTTTATCATTCGTTTGGTATCATTAACAAGCTGAAGTTGGAATGGGCTGGTTATAATTATTATCTATAATGTCAATGAACTGATGATGGGGGAATGAAAATGAATTGAAGAGTCATGATAAGAGAATGGAGACCATGCACGGGTTACCATAGTATATAGTAGGACGCCGCCCTACCGCCCACTACTTGGACTGAAGATCTGAGTCAGATAGCAGGCAGAGAGTGAGTGAGGATGGTCATAGATATAATTATTTTCGATCACACCATTAGGGAACCGGCTTTGTTTTTACCCGTAAGACCACCATATATTCCACCACTGTAACTCTGTAAACCAGGATCAACAGCGGCGACCACTCATTACACTAGACACTGATGACTCTTTAGCTGGCGACCCGAAATTAATTTAGTTAGCTACAGAAGTAGGAAAAATAAGTATCGGACTTCCCTGCATTACAAACAGGAAACATCAATAACAAAATCATGGCTATTATTAAGCCAGCTGCAGAGATAATTTAATGGCAGAGTTGAAGGCCCTTTCGCAATAGCACCAATGAAACACCATTATAAAACCAAAAGAAGAAAATAAACCTAATTAAATATTATGACCTAGTTTGCTTTCAAATATATTATATAAGTATGGCAAACACATCTGAACGCACCGAAGCCGAAGTAATCCGTAAAATTGCATCAAGATCCATGTAATAAGGGACACCAGGAAACGTTTTTATTTAGTCAAGCATGGTCTGGCAGTCGCCGTGCCAAAGTTCACATTCCCATTGAATATGATGGGCGGTCTGTTCTAAATCGGGTTCTGGGACATGGCTGTTCACATGTCTGAACGTCCAAAGGGTTCAATTGCCTATGTGCTAAATATAAGAAGGTCAATATGCATCGGGTCACCTTTATGTGTACCTTTACTTTAAAAACATAAGAGCTTTCCCTTAAAGCTTTGGGGGGTGGTTGGGGATCTACCTCCTAGCGGTCCACCCCGGGCAACGCCACCACAGACTACCAAGTTTGTGGTGACGGCTGAATGATCCCCCACAGCGTTGGTAGGCTCCGCAAGGAGCCGCCTGGTTTGCGCCCACCCTCCTGCTGGAGTCTGACGCCAAGCAGCTTGCTGCGTTCCGTCGGTGTGCAGGAGTGCCAGTGCTATTGCGGAATGGGAGAAAGTCATTTGCGCTGTTTGGAACCGGTCTTGGCCTCTGAGCAACACTGTACCGGGAAACTCATTCTGGAGGGTAGCGGGATCTGAAGAACGGTGACATTCGTTGGCCGACCGAAGTTAGTAGGGGGCCCAAGTAGTGCGTTAGCCACGTGTGAAAGGCTGCCCCACACAAATAGCGAAAAATCCCGCAAAGCCCCACCGTGCCAGTTGGGGACTGGAAGGGAGGGCCCGGTGGCCTTTGCGGCGGGGTTCGGGCGTCCCCGCAGTCGCCAAGTGAGTTTCCCATCAGTCAGTCGAACCCAAGAGGTCCATCAGGGTATCTGAGGAGCGTCTTGACTTTCTTTCCACGTCTCCACCATTCACTACAAAATTATGAATCGAAAAGTAAAAAAGAAGAAAAAGGTTACACAACGGCTGCACTTCTCCCACTCAAAGTGCACCTCAGTAACATACGAGGTTTGCACTCAAATATCAATCCGGTCCACCACCACCTTGAGACTGAAAGGCCACACCAATTTTTTTTTAACGGAGACGCAGATAGCAACCCCGTCTGATACGGGTACCTCAACTACCCAGGATACTCGTTGGATCATAAGTTCAAGAAGCGAAAATCCGTGTCGATCTGCTCTCCTCCTGATGACAACCCTATGGGCACGAGGCGAGTCTGGCTATACGGATCGGCAGATTGGGATGAGATGCGAGACTTCTTTGCGTCTTATCTCCGCTGATGCGGTTGCGGATGTGATTCGGCAGGGAATGGAATATTATATTCCATTCTCCGACATCGCACTCGGTCACAAAGCCCAACGATGGTACAATGCGGATTGTGCTCGCGCTGAGGCTCAAAAGGAATCCTTGGAACCAAGCATGGGTCCAAGCTCGCGACCGCAAAGTTAGAGCACGAAGGGTCCGCGCGAAGAAGAGGGCCTTTAATTCTGCCGCCAAGTCCTGCAAACGGGTGATCCGGAAGGCTCGATTCGATCATGTCAGTCACATTGGAGCCAGACTGGCAATTTACCCCTCTGGTAGTAAACAGTTCTGGTCGCTTTCAAAATCGGTCTAAATCAATTTCTGCCGTCCCACTTTGCCTCCCATGCAGAAACATGATGGGTCGCTGGCTCACTCCGCAACTGAGGAAGAGAATTTATGTGCTTTTCTGTTTGCGAGCAATTCACGTCTGGAAGCTGGTGCCAAACAGCCACCAACCATCCCACGTTGTGATTCTTCGATGCCGGATCACAATACACACGAAAGAGGTCCGCAGAGCATTGCGTAGTCTGGATGTGAATAAGGCAAGTGGTCCTGATGGCAAACCTGCAAGAGTGCTGTGATATTGTGCGCCTGACTTGTCTCCTGTTTTAACACGCCTGTATTGCCTCTCTCTCAGAACAAGAACGGTGCCAAAATCCTGGAAGCTTGCGAATGTGCAACCGGTTCCCAAGAAGGGCAGTCGTGCCGACCCCTGCAACTACCGACCTATAATAGCCATCACTTCCATTCTCTGTGAAGTCATGGAAAGAGTACTTAACAGTAAGTTGCTGAGATACCTAGAAGATAATGATCTACTCAGTGATCGTCAATATGGCTTTTGCCGGGGGCACTCGACTGGGGATCTTCTTGAGTATGTCACGCATTGCTGGGGCGAGGCCATCGAGAAACACGGTTTAGCACTAGCTGTGTCACTTGACATCTCGAAGGCCTTTGACAGGGTATGGCACGTAGTTTGCTGAGCAAGCTTCCTGCTTATGGCATCCCCGCTGATCTCAGCAGCTGGATATCTGATTTCTTGAGTGAACGGTAGATTAGAGTTGTCATTGACAGCTGCTCTTCTGACCTCATGGCAATTGATGCTGGGGTTCCTCAGAGGTCTGTTGTCTCTGCGACACTTTTCCTGCTACACATCAATGACCTCCTTGTGTCAGGTATTGTTGGGTATGCATATGACAGTACTGTCACAGAGAGATATCTATCCGGCGTTGGAGCCAGCGGGGATGAAATACGTTCGTAGAACGTGACTTAAAGTCAAACTTGACTTAAAGTCTTGTCTCGCAGCGAGGTGACAATAATCTAGTCAACTTCAATGCCACCAAAACTCAGGCTTGTCTGTTCACCGCCAAAAGGAGCGTTTAATCGGACTCCTACTTTCTGGGGTACATCTGTCTCTGTTTCCGACAGTCTTGAGCTTCTGGGCATGAGGTTGACTACGAAACTCAACTTTGGCGCTGATATTGAGTCTAAGGCTCAAACTGCAGCCAAAAGCTGGGCATCTTAAACAAGGTGAAGCGGTACTTCACTCCTGGACAGCTCTTAATGTTGTATAAAGCTCAGGTCCGATCGTGTATGGAGTGTTGCTGCTACATGTGGGATGGCTCAGCTAAGAATCAATTAGACGCTCTCGACTCGGTTGAACGAAGAGCCAGGAGGCTCATTGGTGACCGTATCTGGTAGAAACCAAGCTTCATAGCCTAGCCCACCGCCGCAGAGTAGCCTGCTTGTCGGTCTTCTACAGATTGTACATCGGCGAGTGTGCACAAGAGCTGCATGTTAAGCTCATCCCGCCGTCTCCTTTCTACTATCGGACTTCCAGATACCGCGGGATACCACCCCTTCTTGGTTTATATCCCACGTATACGCACTAAGCTAAGATTCAGCGGATCAAAATGCGCTATGATGATTACTCTTACTACTCCGTCATCAAATAAACTTTTCTTTAGTCAGTCAGTTAGTCACGGAACTCTTTTATGAGACAAGTATGATAAGTAAAATGCCATGTCAGTTTGATAATCATTATGGTACTTTGAAGAGATAGATTTCAATTTTAAACTACCATTTCGACAAATAAAGCATAATAGACATTTAAACAATCGATCAATTACCCAAATTCACAAAGAAATTCTATATTTCATGATTAAATTCACTCAAAACAGGTGGGTAATAATTTTCGTGGAATGAATAGTAAGTTTCGTGGACAGCATTCCACGAAAATTACGCCACGGAAATTACGATTTTTGACTATTTTTACAATTTACTCCTTATTTATCATTTAATTTCAAAAGATCAATACCTTAAGAAAATCTCGCTTATATTAGCACTTCTAAAAGTTAACAATAATAAAAAACAATGCATCCTTTCTATTTAATACAGTGTCCACGAAACTTACCTAAATAGGTGAATAAAAAGTTGATTCTGGAGATAAGCTTTTATATCTTAATACACATTGTATATAGCCTCAAATTGCATTAAATATTGAATTCTGGGATAGATTTCCGTGTCTGTTAAAACAATTAACTTACTAATAGGTTGAAATTTGTATACATACGAAGCGTTTAAACCTGCGCTCCCAGAAATCATGAAATCGTGTGACCAACACATATTGGCTTCTAAATCTTAAACAATCTTTTAAATCTACAAATAGATATAAGAAATGAATAAAATGACTCTTGACAATTATTTTGATATGCAAAACTTATATGTAACGCAATAAACTAAAAAGTTATATGCGATTGTTTTACGCGAGAGGAGCGTGGGACACTCGAAGAATAGCCAAATTCACCCCGTTTTCAATGTTCGGACGAAGTTTTAAGTTATTAGTTTTATTTATTTTGATGAAATAATTAGTGTTCCAGATAGATTAATAAATGATGAAACGTATAAAATTTGTTTGAATGCTGTATCTTTCATATCTTAGGATTTATAGCCGTGTGACCACCATTTTCGAGGTTTCAAATAATGACCCAATAGCAGATTTTTCCAACTTTAATAAAACTAAGGATATTGGCTCAACAGCTTTGGTAGGGGCGGACGGATTCTAACAGAATAATCACATTTTTGTCGGACCCATACAAAACCAAGGATAATGGCCCTACAGCTTTGGTCCGATAATGATGGATGTTCGGACGGACATTTTCTATCTAACCAAATATAGCATTATTATGTTTTGGCCGGTACTTTCTCATTTTGGAACAGAATGGATGATGTATTACGAATGTAAATAACTTTACCAATATATGAATGGTGTGTCCACAGATCAGCCCAATGAGGATAGTGCCGATGGAGCCCACCAGCAGACCTGCGCTGCTGAAGGCGAGTGGCATGGCGAGGACCCCGGAGCCGAGGGAAGCCTTCAGCAAATGTGCCAGCGCTCCCAGGCTCCTGAAACATATCGTTTGATAGAACAATCAGTTTACAACCATTAGTTCCGTGGGTAATTTTGACCAATAGTTTACAACCACCAGTCTCATTACAAATGACTCCAGATGCATCCCAGACGTCGTTACAAGGATCGCTATGGCAAAAAAAGCATTCAACAAAAAAATATTTTAAAAAACAATCGAGAACCGGAGAGGAAAAATGATCGGACAGGATCGGACACTTGATACGAAACGACAAAACCATACTGGAAGGAAAGATAGAGGGGAAAATAGGCAGAGGAAGACCCAGACAGAGTTATCTAGCCCAAGTGAAGGAAAAGGTTGATGTCGTGTCGTATCAAGAACTCAAGACCAAGAAAAGATCATTAATAACATTTATCACAACATTTACATAAAATTTTATACCTTATCACTAAACGCGGCAGCCCATAATTGCGGAACAATAACTTGGAACTTAACACGTTTGGGGTTCACACGACACTGTTTTTCATTATTTTAAATAAGATTCTAAATTAATGGGATAAGGTCAAATGTTGCGGATTTCATGCTACCTCGCCCCTCTGAGTTGTAAGAATATCTCTAACTAGGTACCCCTTCGTGGAATATAGTCGTGAGCATATTATGCTAGTTCCGTGGAAGAATTATTTCGGTGGTCCGCTAGACGAAGTATACAACGTGTTAATAAATAAACGCAAAACCTCACACACCCCAACTGATTTATAAAAAAATTATTATATTGAATCAATAATTTCATTATTTTGATAGTTAAAATTTAAAGTTATTCGCATTTTAAGTATTGAGGCAAAAATGTAAATGTTATCATTTCAGCTTTGAATGAAAGCGCTAAACGTGCTCATGGATTAATTTTAAGAATCCTGTTTTGGTAGTAAGTAGGGTGAGTGTGCCCTGTGGTGGGTTGAGATCGAGTTAAGTAAATTTTGAATTTTACAAACAAATTAGTATTTTTAATATTTTGAAAAAACAATACTCATGTTGAAACTATGGAGGTGCTACTTGGGAATGTTCCTCCATTGAAAAGGGAAGATCTTCCACCAGGCTTAGTGTGAAGCCTGGGGACCGGCCGTGGTCCAACAGTTCTTAGTTGGACCTTGTATATATATCGAATCTCTGTGATTATTTCTCTTGCGCGATTTATGTCTCGCATTCGATTGTGAACCTTATTTGTAGTAGGTTACGAGTTACGTATTTACGGTGAACGTTGTCTTTGTATGGAGCATATTTCTGAGTGCGACGGTATCGCCATCTGTTAGCTTCTTTGCTATAACTTGTGGGTGTTGACATCTATGGCAAGTCCCCACAGTACTCCCCCCTCAGACCGGAGGTCGTTGAGTTTTTTGAAGTGTGCAGTCTGTATCCATGTAGGTGCAGGGCTCCAGTCAAGTGAGTCTGACGAGCGATGTGCTGCGAGTGCGTGCATCTGTCAGGGAGTCCAGTCCTGATGTGATGCGGGTGAGTGACAGGCGTGGAGAAGGCGAGCAGAACTGCCACGTGGAGGTGAGCTCAGACACGTGGGCTGCGGGAGATCCTTCTATGCAGACGCTGACTGTCGTTGAGGAAGCTGCAGGCCCAGGAAGCGGTGTGAAGACAGCTGCGATGGACCTGGTGCGGCTTCGGGTTGACGGCGTGTGACTGCTGCTTGTTTGACCTGGTCGAGGGGTGTGAAGGGTTGGTTGCTGCTCTGTGTTGATGCTGCTCTGCGGTGTTCAGGTTGCGATGTTATTTGTCGAGGGTCACCAATATGGAGGTGCTACTTGGGAATGTTCCTCCATTGAAAAGGGAAGATCTTCCACCAGGCTTAGTGTGAAGCCTGGGGACCGGCCGTGGTCCAACAGTTCTTAGTTGGACCTTGTATATATATCGAATCTCTGTGATTATTTCTCTTGCGCGATTTATGTCTCGCATTCGATTGTGAACCTTATTTGTAGTAGGTTACGAGTTACGTATTTACGGTGAACGTTGTCTTTGTATGGAGCATATTTCTGAGTGCGACGGTATCGCCATCTGTTAGCTTCTTTGCTATAACTTGTGGGTGTTGACATCTATGGCAAGTCCCCACAAAACCATGATAATTCGATTCTGCTCTCGATTCTAAACAAACTGCTTTCTAGTTTTGTGTTTATATTCATTGACACGTTGTATATATCTAGCGCGGCTACGGCTAGTTAGATAAATAAATTTTCCTCAGCTATTTCGAGATCAACATTATTTCTGTAAATTGAGTAATTGTATTTCCAATTAGCACCTAAATATACGTTGCCAAAAATACAACACGTGTATCTCATTAGGTACTTGAGTCTTCTTACGTTCGTAAGAAAACGCTACCGTAATTCAACGATAATTAGCACAAAATGCCACACACGTCGTCTGTACAAGTCGGGAATCTTAGAGAATTTTAAAAGACTTAGAGAGGGGTTATAAGGCTGCGTTTCCACCAGAGATGTGCGAGGTAGCGAGGCGGTGGGCAAGGAAACAATCCGCCAATAGCGCGCTCGCTCGATCACGTCATTGGGAAATTGAAGCACTCCCATTGGCCGATTTTTTCCTCGCTCACCGCCTCGCTACCTCGCACATATCTGGTGGAAAAGCAGCCTTATTTGGGGGTCGTGTAGCTTGAAACACTTCGACCATTCACTTGCTCTTTTCTCCACCATGTTTGTACACTACTCAGATTTATTTCCATCCCTCTCTGGTACGCCAATTCAACTTTCAAAATTCAACCGTACTGCAGAAATTCCGAGCGTGCTATTTTTAAACCGTGAGATTAAAAATCATGATCGAATGATGCATATATCCATACAAATTTCGTCGTTTTCTACAGCATATTTGAAGGAGTGAGTTTCAAAAATCGCATTACTGACCAAGGATCGTACCATAGCCGCATCGTCACGCGATTGAACACTCTCTTGCATATAAGAGAATGCTCTTTGAGGTTATTTTGGAGTAACTTACGATGTGTTAGATTCCATGGGTCTATTGTCAGCTGGTACGTAGGGATCCAGGTCTTCTCTTGAACCATTATACGCTAGTTCGATCCTGTAAACAAAAGATATAGATAATATTTAATTTATTGACAAAATGGGGAGAAGGGTGTAAAGGCCCTGCATTGGGTGGATGGGCTAAAGGTAATAATGAAGATAAAAACTAAATACCTAAATCTCACCAATTAAGTTTACAGACTCGAAAATCAAGACTTTGAGATGTTTGTTAAGGATTTTTTGAAACTAATTTCCTAAGGTTGTGAAAATAGGGGTGAAAGTTTTTACGGGAACTTAGAAATTCTGTAGAAGTGCGGAGAATTGCAGCTACCTATATGAACTTAGAAAATCGTTTCAAAGTATACTTTAGTTTAGAACAAGATTAGATACACAAGGAGAAAAATGTGTAGTTGTATTATGTATGTGACAACAACTGTTTATTGTAGCAGGCTTAACTAGAAGATATATAATGTTGTTATAAGTATAAGTAGATTTTAGTGATGTCTACCAGAATTAATATTCATTAATTCTATAAATAAAATGTATATCACATTTTCTAGTATATGGGGCGAAATTGATATCATTAGCATCTGTAACAACTGTGTATTTTATTTGCTAAAATACTTTACTAGAAAATTACATACTATACAGGCTCTTATAATATTCCGTGCTACAGGATGATATTGATATCATTAGCATCCTTTTAAAGTAAGAGTCTACCAATCAAACTGAACAACTTTTACTATGCGATCAAATCGAGCAAAAAAAATCAGCTTGATCAGTATGATGGGTAGACTCTTAGTTTAAAAGGATGCTAAATGATATCAATATCACCCTGTAGAACGGAATATTATAAGAGCCGGTAGGATGTTATTTTTTACTTAGTCAAGAAATTTTGCAAATAAATACATTGTTGTCACATACTACTTATAACTTTATTTATAATTTTTTTATCTTTTAGAAATTTGAAAATATTTTTTAAATTAATGTTTCGCGGCGATTTTCAAGTTTGTATGAAAAATAAGTTTCATAGGTACTTCACAAAATTATATGTACAAATAATTTTCTTTATCTTGTCATGTTTTAATATTGAAATAAAGATAATTTTAAAATTAAAATTTAATATCTGTGGCGGAGGCGATGTGAATATTTTATAACTTTATTGCAACTTACTCTAGTTTTAGTTACGTAGGTAGTGGTTATAGTTGGGGGTAGAATACGCAACTTTATTGAACTTTGTTTACCAAAGTTAAGATCGCAAACATAGTTCAGCCACAGGTGTAAATATTTAATCATGTGGTTCAGCTGTTTTGTACGGATCGTAAATGCAAGTTCGCATTGCATTTTAATAGCATAGCATCTGCCCACGACTGTATTCCCCGAGGGGGTAGTCAGACAGAGATATTTAGAAACCTCAGAAAATTCACGCTTCACCAGTAGTACCGAAATTCTGTCCAGTGTGAGGGGGGGTGAGGTCGTCGCCACTTATAATGAACAGTGGGTACAATACATGCCTCGAAATTGAAGCATGCAGGTTTCCTCACGACGTTTTCATGATGATGATGTTGCATGATGATGATGACGATGATGCATTTTAATAAGAACTGAATAATTATTTATTATCATAAGTTACGGCATTTTGATTCCCAATGGTGGACCTGCTTGCTGAGCTGAAGGTTGCGGATTCAAATCCAGCAAGGGGCAAATATTACATATAGTATAATAAAAGGTTTGGCTAAATTTTCAGAGGTTGTACAAACCATCAAACTGAACAACTTTTACTAATGAGCAAACCTGATCTAGGAAAAAAGTCATACATTTTAGTCGAGTAGGCATTGCACTTTAGTACGAGACATCAGATTTTTTTGTGGTTTCTGGTTTGCTGCCATAGTAAAAGTTGTTCGGTTTGAAAGTCTGAACCACCCCTGAAAATTCTGCCAAACATTTTATTATTGAATGTTTTATGAATATGGATAGTCATGGATGTTTGTATGAATATTTATTTGTATGATGTTGCTGGATATATTAAATTCTGTATCGGTAGGTTTTAATCTAGCATAGCATAAGCATATGCTCACGACTATATTCCCCGAGGGGGTAGACAGAGATATTCTGAAACCTCAGAACATCCACGTTTCACCAGTAGTACCGAAACTCTATCCAGTGTGACAGGGGGTGAGCCCGTCGCCACTTATAATGGACAGTGGGTACAATACATGCCTCGAAATTGAAGCATGCAGGTTTCCTCACGATGTTTTCCTTCACCGAAAAGCCAGTGGTGTTACAAATCGTACATAAATTCCGAAAAACTCATTGGTACGAGTCGACCTGGACGGGGATCGAACCATCGCCTCCTGCACAGAAGGCAAGGTTACTCGCCACTGGACCACCACGGCTTTTTTTCTATCTAGGTTTTAATCTATTTATCAAAAAATCACAAAAGAAGTCTGAAAGTCAAATCAGCAGCAGATTGATATCTCCATAGTAATTATGAAATTTTCAACTGCTCAGTTCAACGTGTGAGTTTCAAAAATGAAGATACCTACTCTTTCTTATGCTGTGACATAGGCCTCTCCCACGGGGAGCTTCAAAACACTATCCGGTCCTCAGCGTTCGACAAAATAAACCAAAACAAAATAGTTCTGTTAATTTATTGACACAGCAAGTATTCAAGCTGATTGATGGCAATGGATCCAATAAATTGGTGTCGATATCGACGATTTAACCCCAATCGGTTTACTTCGACGCATAATGTGATGACACTCGTATTTTACATTGCATCATCATTTGCTCTTTGTTACAGGGTATAATTATATTTAAATGTATGTTTCTCTTAAAGAAAACTATATGTTGTTTATGTTAATTATTAACCTTATATACCTAGCTCCTTGTACAGTAGGCTTACCATAACTACATTAGTTTTACTCCCATTTTCGTATTGAATTTCGTACAGCTATCCTAGAAAGTAGCTTGAGAACTGATTTTGACATAAAAAATGCGTACCGTAACTACAGTAGTAGGTATACTATACAATGTCAACTCATGGTAGGCCTAAAGATTCCTTAATAGTTACTGCCTAATCGCACACGCAAGAAAAATATCTAGTAATATACATACTTGCTATTTATTTTAGACTTGATTAGAAAATAAATTTAATTATTAGAAGCCGTGGTGGTCCAGTTCCAGTGGCGAGTAACCTTGCCTGTCGTTCAGGAGGCGATGGTTCGATTCCCGTCCAGGCTGACTCGTACCAATGAGTTTTTCGGAATTTATGTACGATTTGTCACACCACTGGCTTTTCGGTGAAGGAAAACATCGTGAGGTACCCTGCATGCTTTAATTTCGAGGCATGTATTGTACCCACTGTCCATTATATGTGGCGACGGTTTCCACCCCTCACACGGTCAGTGTTTCGGTTCTAGTGAAACGTGGATGTTCTGAGGTTTCAGAATATCTCCGACCTCCCACTTCGGGGAATATAGTCGTGACGTGAGCATTATGCTAGAAAATAACAAACTTTATTTTAGAAAATTCTGAAATTTTGTATCTAGAAAGTAAGAAAGGTCTCAGATCTCATGTAATCGGCTCGGCTTCGCCTCGGTCAACAAACATGTGATCTAAGATCAATTCGCTTTCTTATTTACTGCCCGAGGTTATTATATTATTTTTCTCCTCGACGGAGGTGAAAAGCGGCAACTTCGTTTAGCGCAGCGGGACGAAAATTGACGCTTTTCGTCCGGAGAGGAGAAAACATACATTTTCGTCACAATATAGGTACTACGAGATATTTTTTTCCGTGAAAGATCAGCTGAGATTGAGAAAGGGTAGGGTTAGGTTAATATTAAATTTCCGCTATAATCAAAATACTTCCTGAAACATGACGTAAAACAGGTCAAGGATCCGTGGCAGGTGACAGAGCTACTTAATTCTATCAATTCCTGATTGATAACAAGGTCTCCTGCTAGTTCTTTCAATTACTAACGTCACGTGGGTCTTATTTGTACGTGTTTGATAATAGATCCCCCTTCTGATTTCGGCGTAACAGGAAGGCGAAATAACTTTGAATAGATTGCAAATTGGCTGCAAAAACCTACGAAAAGGGTGTGGGACATTTAATTTCGTAAGGTATAGGTTTACCGTGTTTAGGGGTTCGTTACCCAAAGGGTGCTACAAAGGGACCCTATTCATAAGCCTACGCTGTTCGTTCGTCTGTTAGTTCTACCTATAAAGGGCTTTATCTTTTGATTTTACGCATATTCTGTGAAAATTATGGCGGATCTGTTAAGGTGGTTGCAGAGTTGTCAATTTCATACAAAAGTTTGTCGCAGAACACTCGTAGATGGTATTAATAACAGTAATGTTTTATTATGGTGATGACGATGATATCTTCGTAATACTATTATAAATTGTAAATATTATTTGATACGCGCAATCTAGATTTTCTAAGCTATTTTTCCATATATAAAACATTACTTTTATTAATACCGTATACGAGTGTTCTACGACAAAGTTTTGTATGGACGGAAACCACCTTAACAAGTAATAAAAGAACCGTGTTTCAAAAACCAGTACAGTGTGTGTCGGGCTTGCAATATGGATCCCGGGGAAAACACTATTTTTGGTACTATTGTAAAGGTGGTGTGGAAACCGCCGAGCGCGAATCCCAACTCGCACATGGCCGGTTTTTCTAACCACCCATAATACGATTATTGTCGTGAATTTATGTGTGTAAGTATAATAATCATGTAAAACTAAAGTCAACATCTCTGTTCAAAAGACGCCGCAATCTGATTTAGAACAACCTCACTTACGTAGTTAAATGCTCTCTTTACGCTCAGTTAAAGGAAAGTTAACTAAATTGTTAATTGTTTAATTGTACAGTTTATCTGATCTCCATTGTTCTAATCACTGTACAAGTTAACAACCTAAAGGTGCTTGTCCACCGCGTTGCAATGCGCAATAATTGTTGTGTTACAGAATTTAAACTCGGCGAGAGTTTAAATTGCAATTTTTGTGGATAAGGCACGGCTAGGATAGGCAAGTCAAGAATTAACAATGTTTGTTGATACACAATTAAATTGTTTTGCTGCGAGGTAACAATTTTTAGTTATGGTAGCTGTATAAAATCTTGCAATGTACCATCTCGGACTTTTCCGCTTGACCACCACTAGGCTCATTTTTGCTTGCATACTTAAAAAAATAAAAGCGCTGTCTAGCCCCGCCCTATTGATGAATATACCAATGAATGAATAGTCCAAACAATAAATTATGCACGAAATTATGCGAAAAAAAAATTAAAGTGATCAGCCGGAAAAGTCCGCGATATCACATAGCGGGATTTCTTAATGCTGATTAGTAAATATTCTAACCGCGCGGCAATGTGGTTCAATCTTTCGCGTCGTCAAATAAGAAATAAAAAAAATTTACGCATCGCATCGCAATTCATCCCGGTGGACAACCAACCTATTTCGATCCAAGCAAAAGAGGACACGAGTTAGTTTTCAGCCGAAAAGGTTGTGTTTCAGCCGATAAAAATGCAAAAAAAAAAAACTTAGGTAACTTTATTTTTATAAAGATAAATGCGTTACATAGTTTAGATGGTTTAAACCATAAAACTAAATATTCATTACGTTATCAACATTGAAATGGAGTCATGTTGCAGGGTTTGCCCCGAACACTTGTCTCTCGCGTGGTGTTCGCGCGGTTCGCGTTTCAGCCTGCCACGAGGCTCCACATTCCTTCTCAGTTACTCAAAAACAATCCTCAAGATTGGATAGACACTCCCTCAAACCACTTGACATTGGCGGAAATGCGGTGCTAACGCACAATTACTACTCAAGCTAAAATTTGTATGGGATATCCGATTTTTTTTTCCGATTTCCACGTTGGTAAAGAAAAAGGTAGGTTGGTATAGAGAAAGTTGTTCAGTTTGACGGTCTAAACAGCCCCTTAAGAGTTTTAAATATTTATTTTTACTTATGTAACATCCTGTATAGAAACTAGAACCATCTTGAAAAAAAAAACCATTTTATTACAATAAATGCCTCCAGTACAGTACAACCAAAACGCAAATCTTCTCTTTCCCATATTGACTGAAATTCAAATCGGCTAGTTCAAATCGATCAATTCTCCACATCGAAAACGGTGGATGTTCAAATCGTCAAAGTTATAGCAACCCTTTTCTTGCATCGGGGATTCGGATAAATTGTTTTGAAACGACTTGTCATGTCGCTATTTTATACAGGATGTTAGGGTAAACCGTTGCATTACTTTAAGGGATGACTGTAACTATGATATAGAACAACTTTCCCGAGAAACCTATTGGAAATTATTTAATAAAATTTGGTCAGCTGGAGTGCGATTTTTGAATCTCATTCGGTGAGCTCAGCAGTTGATAAAGTAAAAATTACTATGGAGATACGCATCTTTTTACTGTTGATTTGACTTACAAAAATCATACTTCAAGGCCCACTTGCGCCAACCACGGGTTAGCAATTAACTATAATTAAAAAATCATGGGTTAGCAACTTAACCCGGAGTTTATTGCTAACCCAGGTTGGCGCAAGTGGGGCCAAGACTGCTATTTTTGAAAGTAAAATCAGCAGTAGAAAGATGTGTATCTCCAGAGTAATTTTGACATTTTCAACTGCTGAGCTCACCGAATGAGATTCAAAAATCGCACTCCTGATCGAACGTTTGTAAGAAAAGACGATTTTTTTAAAATATAAATTGCCTTATGTACCTTTGGGAATGTAGTTCAGTTAGTATCATGAGAACAATCACCCATTTCAATGATGCAACTGTCTACACTAAACTAGTATTATAAACAGTATGTATCACAAAAAAAAAACATTAAACGTTAATTTGTTAACATTTGCTGCATAATACCATCCCATATCTCTCGCAAATTGCATAATTTTGTATAATGCCAGTGTGATCTTTTTAAATTGCAGAGTACATGAGTAATTAAAAAGTAAAATTGACGTTACATTGTAGAACCTATGCAAACTGCAGTGCGCTATGTTATTAAAATTACTCTCTGGTTTTATTTATTACAAACATTTTGTCATAAAATTGTCTGTAATTGTTGTTAATAGCACGTTTCCGAGGTTTATCGGCTTTCTTTTGTTAAGTCTGTTAAGAAACTCAAATAACTTTGTAATCATCAGCTGTTGTTTCCCACAAAATTGTTTTGCATTCATTCATTTTTCTCAAACATGCTTCGAAATTTGAGCATTATTTTGACAACCTTCTTCGAGATAAATCGAAATCGCTGTACTGGCCAAATACATGCGAGCAGCGGCCGGCAAAAGTTGTAAGAAAATCCATATCTGTCGTGGTTTAGCGGCCAAATAAATTACATAGTAAACTCATATCTGTCGCGTAATTAAAAAATGGAACTATGTTTTACTCCGAAACATAGCAACCATGGAGGTAACTTAACAAAGGTTTTATTTAAATTTTGGAACTGACTTGCAAATCGAAAGCTACATAATGAAAAAAAACGAATGAACACTTTAACCACAGATTAATAATAAGTTACTAGCTTTAACACAGGAAAAATTATTGTTGTTTGTCATAGATTTTGTAAAGTTGATTGATTTTAATATCCGCGCATTGTTTGAGAAAAGCACTATACAAGCCTCTGCCACAACTATAGGCATTGATGGACTAACGTATGTGTGCCTCGGCTTCGTCTCGGCCCACATTTACACGTTCGTCCAGCCTCTTTTGCTGGCCGCTGCAGTAATGTACTATTATATTTATCTATATACTACAGTGAACATTAAAATGATTTATTTTGTTCTGTACAAAAAACCCAACGCTCCTTGTATGAAGCTGGCCTTTGGCACCTTTTTATTTGGTGTCAGTAAGCAGTCGTCTATCCCTCTCCCACTCACACACCTCAGTATGAAATGTGTTAACCTCTTCTTGTCAGTGCGAGCCCGTTTGTGTGTGAACACTTCATGTGTTCGGGTGTGATCCTCAAAGGTTGAATATCAAATTGTTGGCGGTAGAAGCAGTAGTTTTGAGTCTAAATGTTAGATTGATAAAGTTTAAATTCGTACCTACATAAGCTGTATTTTTTTTCGATGTCGATTTTTGCGATTTATTGGTCGAAACGATTTCTTTAAATGTAACCATCCCCCTTTCTGTTATACAGTCTGTAATATAAGTACCTAAATATTTAATAAATGAAAATCTGAAAGACAATTTTCATCATTTTAGTTTCGAAGGAACACTGGTTTCTTAATTTATTCGCCACGATAGAAATTCAACTCGGTTAGCCATCCGACTCGACAAAAGAAAAGTTTAAAGTCTCAAACACTGTTTAGCTGCAAGTAGGTAAAGTAACCTAACTTCCACACTTAAAACCGAGTTGTAGTAGGTACTCTAGGGACTACTTTTATACTTAAAGCCAACAAGTTATTGTATATACTCTATTACTCTAGGGCGTTCTTCAGAAGTTTGCGCCCCTTGAATAGAATTGCACTCATAAAAATAGGACCGCTGGTTGTGGCGATCCTTGGGGGAGGCCTATGTCCAGCAGTCGAAGTCCATCGGCTGAGATGACGAAGGTTGAAATTATCATAATGTTGTGTTATCATGAGAACCAAATGTTTATCATAATTATAAAGTTTTATAAACATAAATTGCAAAAACCTTTTATATTTTCGTTTTCATAAGCTTTCAAATATTGATTTATACCCTTTCTGCCCCCCTGGTGTAATATTTTTTTGACTTTATATTGTAATTGGTTTATTAATTCTTGTCTCAATTGTAATATTTTTATGGAAACGGATAAACAATTGGTTAGCAAGTCATTAATTGCTATACTTAAGTGTGCCAAATTCCAGCTTCCTACGTCTAAACGCTGACACGATGACGCATTGACGGAGCGGCAGACGTTAGTCCGTCATTTGTGAAGCAAGGAGTTGTATGAGACCACATAGAAGCACACACGGTGACGGATTGATGCACCGTGTGTGCTTCTACGGACTGACGTCTGCCGCTCCGTCAATGCGTCATCGCGTGTGATCCCACTTACGGACTCTGACAAAAATGCCTGAAGATGTGGACGCACCCCCTGAGACAGACACTAAGATGACGCCGTAAAGTGTTCTGTTTTGTTGGAACACTAAAAATAGTAGATTACACACTGAGGACAGGAAATTAAGAAAGGTCTCAGATCTCATGTATTTATGTGATCGGAGGCACTCTGAGGCTTTCTTATTTACTGTCCGAAGTCAGTATACTATTTTTCTTTTTGACGGAGGTGGAAAGCGACAACTTCGTTTGCAGCGGGACGAGAATTGACGCTTTCCGTCCGGAGGGAAGGAAAGACTGTTAATGTAATTTAAGATAGGTACAATAAATAAAAACAAAGACTTTGAAGCTCTTTGTTTATCAGCCAGTACGGTAATTGAATAATGAGGCATAACATGGAAACAAGATCAATTGGTAAACCTAATAAAGGCAATTATTTCCATTACCATGACAACTAATCAACATTGTGGGTGTTCTACTGTAATTATAGGACTGACTGAAGAATGTTGTGACTCATTCATGTGAACTGTGTGGTATATGGCTAAAGAAACAATGGTGCCAAAGGAAATAGCAATGCCATTACCATTATCATAATCAGCTTGTACAGTACCAGACCATCAAACAACTATCCCATGTTCCATAAATGATCGAATTTGAATTGCAGTTTTGCATGGAGCAGCTGGGAACAGTAATTTTTCTCGATTTAGATGAGTCCCGTAGAGATATTTAGTTATGTAGTTCGATGTTCTACAACTTTATACTGATCTAGCAACATTACCACATTCTTACGAATAATAAAATACTATGATCTAACCATAGACATATTACTCTAGCGATAGACAAGCTCGTTCAAACAAACAACATGTTACACAAAACAACACAAAATGACACATTGCGGTCTGTCATTGCCATAGTCACGAAGTGAACTCGGGAACATCAATCAGGTGCGTACACCTCATTCAAGTGGAACATGTTGCTTCTATGCAAGGGCAAGTCTATCGCTATAGTTTAAGTCTATGGATCTAACACCTAAAATTCCCATGTCATTATCACGTATTTACCCCTTGGTTTTTGGGTAGGTTAGGTACTTACTGGACCCCCTCTAGGTAAACGCAACCGCTGTCGCTAGCCAGACTGACGGTAGTAACTGAAACTAGATTTAGATTACGGAGAAGAACACCATTTTCATTAAAGCCTGATCAGGTATAAATAAAAAACCTGGTTTGGGGGCGCTGCAATCGACTATAACCCTTAATGACAGAGTTCCAAGTACAAAAATTAGTTCTAATGATTTTCCGCAACATGGCGAGGTTTTTTATTTTCCTGGTCGGGCTTTACTAGGATTACGTGTATTTTTGTTCATCGCGTCCTAGACCATTATATTCGTTTAATCTCCGATACTTCGCTGTCATATTTTGAAGTTTATTGTGTAGCTCCGAAGTGCGTCATCACGTCGTCGTCGTCAAATTAAAATGGGACCAACTCAGTTGTAACTTTTTCAGAACATATTTCATAACAGATTTATGATTATTTCCCAATGCCGAAGTTATCTCGTAACACGTGTAATATATTTATGAAAATCTTTCTTGACATAGTCCAATGCCATAGCAACATCAGAGTTTTTCTTTTTAATAATCTTAGTTCGCATTTAATCTTTGATACGAGTCGAAACAATCTTCGTCTTGATTTAACAGAAAATCTGAACTAAGCCCGTGTGAGATAAAACTAACTGGATTATGTCGTCGTCTTTGTTTGTCAAACAATAGGTGATAACATACTTTCGGAATGATAGACGGAGAAAAGAAAAATATATTACGATGTAAACAGCATTGTCAGGGTGATTGCTTGTGAATTTCTTTAGAATGCTTGTCCAGGGTGATTGCTTGGATCTGTCAATTGTGAGATTCATAATTTGACCGACACTTATTCAGTTAGGTAGGTCCAACTTTGAGAAAGAGATCAACCGTCGAATCCAACTCAGCTGGGCAGCGTTCGGGAAGCTACGTAGTATCTTCACGTCCCAAATACCGCAGTGTCTTAAAACGAAAGTCTTCGATCAGTGTGTGTTGCCATAGTGATGACATATAGAACAGAGACATGGTCGCTCACTCATGGCCTGATGAGAAGGCTGAAAGTCACCCAAAGGGCAATGGAGAGTGGAGTTTCCCTGCGAGATCGAATCAGAAATGAAGAGATCCGCAGAAGAACCAGATTAGCTTATATCTCAAAGAATTTCTAAAATAAAGTGGCAGTGGGCGGGGCACATTGCTCGCAGAACCGATGGCCGATGGGGCCGAAAAGTTCTCGAGTGGCGACCACGTACCGGAAAGCGCAGCGTGGGTAAAAAATTTGATATCCCATACATATTTTCTAGTCGATTTGTAGAGTATGGAACATCATTTTTTTTTCGCGATTTCGATATAGGTCCCATAGTGAAAGTTGTTCAGTTTGATGGTCTAACTAAACCACCCCCTTAAATATTTATTTGTATTTTTGTAACACCTTGTATATAATAGTGAGGACGCTCTAGGGTCGCGACAGGCCTATCGTGCGGGGGGTGCGGGTGGCGGGGGGAGCGGTCCCAGTACCCCATCACCTGCGCGCTGTACCCCAACGGCCGGTGCCTCACCCCTCCGCACACCAGGCTAGCACCCTCCGCGTGAGCATAGACTCGCCGCGACCACTAAGCGTACCCACTCTATTATATTTAAGCTATGCACTGTTCACCACCTATAACTCACCTATGTATCTATCGCAATAAAGTTTTGAATTTCGCATAAAATTCTAATGAAAGCGACAGGATTCATCATCATCAGCCTATACAAAGAAAAAGTATCATGAACCTTTTAATTACATACTCGGCCCATCAAATCGAACAATAACTCAGTTCGTCTTAGCCCGTGGGGACGTATTGAAGTAGCTTTTCCATATACGCAGACGGGACCAACGGCTTTACTTGCCATCCGAAGCAAGGAACCATCTTTATTTTCAGACAATCATGTGATTCAGCCTGCAATGTCCTAACGAACTGAAAAACGCACAAAGTGACATAATAGTGTCATAAGTGACATATAGTGATATATCACTAAGTGTCCCCCGTGGGAATCGAACCCACGACCTCTCCGTGTCAAGAGTCCAATGCTCTTAACCATTAGACCATGGAGGTACAATATCTATGATTGATTCGTATATCTTCCTGCGTACATCTGTACTTCACATTTCTTATGTCCTACTTGAAGTACCTACAGATACAAGTAGGAGGTTGAATTTACAATTTCGGATAAACAAGGATATTGAATGTAACCACGTGTATATTTGATTTGATTTGATTGCTTATTTCATCAATAGGTAATTGGCTTATTGGATAATAATAATAAGCTAACCAGAATGGAATTATGGATGACGTTATATTCAATACAGTTAATAGGTATGCTTATCTGATGAAAATTGTAGGAAAATAACATTTTGTATAATGTATTGAGCTGTAAGTTAAATTTTTTGTTTGTTTTTTAATAACAAAAATACAAGGAACTCGGGAAATAAAACACACTAGAAATATTTATAGGTGTAGTTTAGAGTCTAAACCTTAGACCATAGACGAAAAAAATTTCGCTTACGCACTAGCGTCTACTAAGCGGTCTACTAAGACCGAATATCAGTGTAACCGGGTATGAGATAGTGAATTATATGAAGTGACATCTCGGAGTCAGGAGGTTGTCCCAAGCAATTTATATGAAGTGCCATCTTGGAGTCAGATGGCCGAAGTACAAAAAAGTGGATACGTCGATAAGGACAGCAATAAGTAGCGGTCTCCTTTTTTAACTAGAGCGAATTTTCTATGTGCATCTCTTACTGACTGATATGACAAGACACGTGCTTCCTTCTATTCTCTTTCTACGCCTTAGACTATTAAACTGAACAACTTCCACAATAGCGACGAAGTCGAATAGGTACACAAAAAGACTGGATTGACGTCAAGAGCAAACCCAATTTTTAATTTAAAAAAAAAGTCATCGTCTGCGATATTATTTTTTCACTTTAGAGTTTCTTTTGAAGGCGGTTTTAGTTAGTTTTTTAATTTTGTATATTTCACAATTTTTAGTCGTGAATTCATTAGTTCAACTCAGATATCAGTTACACACGCAAAGAGTACATCGATAGGTACGAAGCAATGTTTCAATCGCCATTGATTTGCTGTCAACTTTTGAGGAGTTCTATCGTGTAGCTCCGAAGCGCTTCATCAGATCTTCACCAAATTCAAATGGAATCGTCTCGGAACTAAAAAAAATCACCCAAATCGTTCAAGAAATTCCGAAGTTATCGCGTAAATACATACAAACCGTCCGACACACATAAGTCCATATCTTAAAAACTACTGAACCGATTTTTTTGAAACTTGTATGAAGAAAGAATGGTAACAATCCGATTAAAAGTTTCGGAGAAATGCGTGGACAAACATTATATTATACATAGGTACATACTTACATACACCTATTAAATGTTGTATGTTTGTTTGGAAGCCCTAATACTTAGATGATGCGGCCCCCTGTAAATTTGTAAAAACTTACCGGCTATTTGAATTTTTAAGATTGTAAAATTTGTACATACTTACTTAACTTTTATTCTTAAAATTCTGTATTTAATTAATTAATTTGTAGTTAATGTGTACTTTAGAGTTCGGTTAAAAAAGAAATATTAAATGAAAACTATCACCGCTAAGTAAGCTTTACAAGTTAACGAGTAATAGTCGACCAACTTATAAAATGTACTTTTTAGACTTTATTAGCCGTTAAACCGTAGGATAAAACAAAAAGCCCCCTTCTAAGTTCGTATATTGTGACGGGCAACTACGTCACCCTACCCTGCGCGTGGCCCGACACGCACTTGGCCGGTTTTTTACATTTAGCGAACTACGGTTGCTCATTAACATAATGTATCTATCGGGTCTAAATTCGGAAAGGCTTTATGTGTCAATGCTACAGACAGGCGTCTTAGATCCATTGAGAAATAAGTACTTCTGTATTTTGTTTAAAAGGAGGTTCAGGCGGGCTGA
Source organism: Agonopterix heracliana (assembly GCA_963693445.1). NCBI lineage: Eukaryota > Metazoa > Arthropoda > Insecta > Lepidoptera > Depressariidae > Agonopterix > Agonopterix heracliana. The sequence goes on along the minus strand of OY856312.1, from coordinate 2,420,421 downwards.
ATTGGAAATTTGGAGAATAGGTAACTTTTTTGACTGTATACGTATTTGTCCGATCTGCCCAACCCATACACCCCGCCTAGAGTGCGAAAGAGACCACTGCAGCTCGGACCAATTTTGTCTACATAAAATCGACGAAATCTGCGTTTTGTATTCTTCTGTTTCCTCCTCCAAAACTAAACCGATTATAATAATTCTTTCAAGAATAATATGAGAAAGACTTTAGCTATGTCTGTATGTTTTTCTTTTTTTGTTTATACCTAAAATTTGTTTGCTGGATGTCTGAAAACGTGCGGTAAAAACTGTCATTTTCGAAGGTCCGAACATAGCAGAGGTAACATATTATAGATTGTATGGTAAACATTTTTTTTGCTTTAGTTTCATTATCCAGGGAGGAAACAGGGGAATACGTTTGTATGGAAAAAATTGTACCCGCCCTATCCTCTTAACACGCAAACATATCTCCAGATCGAAAAAAAATACACTCAAACGGCCATTGACAGATTTATCTTCGAAAGTGATTGTAAACGAAGGCTTTGTAATGTTTAGTTGGTAAATAAATAGGTAGCTGACTGGTAAGCCCCGATACGTTCAAGGTTATTTTTCTTTGGAGAGTTTATCAAATTGTATTATATTCGTCAGTTGTTTGTATTTCATTGAAACTATGTACAATTAATGTCGTAAAAGCGTCGTATCCTACGAATAAAGGCACTCTCGCCGTTGTGCCTTTTTATTTTTATTGCTTATTTAAAATCAGCTACCCTTTTTATATCAACTTCATTCAATAAATCACCTAAAAATCAAATTTATCAACAAGAAAATCAAGGTTTAAAAAAAGCCACTATTGCTATCTCTGGAATTATCCGACGAAAATGGCCACAACAGTGCTAGTGACTTTTTTCTTCCCGGGAGCATGACGACGTGCGGGGGGTGGGGCGGACGCACGTGCCACTCCGCCATTTCTCCGCGCACTCACTCCCTGGCTGGTTTCCCGCGCGTTTGCGTTGTCGTCGCTGTTGTTTTGTAACAATAATTACTTCGCGATACCTAAATGATAACCGAAACATTTTAAGGGTATTTATTAGGTTGTATAGTAATTTATTTTGAGCTCGCTTGATGTTAAGAAATGTATTCATCGTTTTCAATGTAATTTTAGGAACTCCGTAGAAAAAAGGCGCTATTGCATCAGTGGTTTTATTCCACGGAATTGTCTAATAAAGTGGTTATATAATTAGTATGAAGAGTTTTCAGCCCTAATCGCTTTTGTGGCCTTATTCTACGTACTAATTTTATTTTGTATGTTTTTTGCACATTATGCAGTTTGTATGTATGAATTTACTAGTTTAACTAACATTTTACAATTGAAAATAATATAAAATACAAGATAACACATATTTTATAGCTTTGTTAATGATTTTTTTGAGAAGCCATTGTGGTGGTTGGGGCTTTTTACCATTAGGAATAGTGTGTGCTGCATATTTTTCTTTTAGCTTTACTAACAAATTTGAATGCATTTTTTTGGATTTTAGATACTCGCATGCGAAAAAAGTCCCCGGTACCAAAGGTATAATCGGTTCGGTCCATAATCATATTCAGAATTACCCTATAATTTTAAATAGAAATCATTGATCATCTATTATCGGTAGAACTAAAAATTTCTTAACCGATACATTTTTATATAGACAGCACGGTTCGCCGAAAGATCTTTAGAAATTGTACATACTTGACCGATACTATTATGTATAGATAATTTAGTTCGCCGAAAGTTTGGTTAATCAAATTAGCCTTTCAGCGAAAGGTGGTATCGCAGATAGGGGTGCGTGCACAATTCATATGACAAAGAAGCTAAAGTAAATTGCCGCTAGACTACAGTTGCGAAATTAGGCTGTACTATCTTGGTAAACATAAAAATACTAACTACCTACCTCATGAGTCATGACACAACATTCATTTTATAATTTGAAAATATCTGCTATACATACAGGGTGTAAGTGACAGCCTAGCAAATACTGAAACGGTGAACTGAGACCATCAAACTGAGCAACTATGGATGGAGCCTACCTCGAGAAACGTGAAAAAAATCTGCTGTCCCATACAAAACTGGTACCTACCCGACTCAAATGTATGGGACAGCTGATTTTTTTCGCGTCTCCTGAGGAAAGTCCATAGTGGAAGTCGTTCAGTTTGATGGTCTCAGTTCACCGTTTCAGTATTTGCTAGGCTGTCACTTACACCCTGTATAATAATAGTAAAAATAAAAATGATGAAAGACGCTGATTTATAGTTGCAGGAGTTTTAAGTCGTTAATGAAGGCAAGAAGCTTGCTTCTAAAAAACGTTTATTTTTGTAATGTTGTAATGATATCTTAACAAGATAATACCTAAACATTTCGAGAGTCAATACAATTTTGTTGCCTTTGCTGGGTTACAAAATAAACAAAAAAAAATAAACAGAATTGGAACATAAACAAACGTTCTGTTTGATTTCATACACAACATTTTTGACAGACTACAAAAATCTACAAAAAACATAAAAAAGAACAATCACTTTGGTTGTTTATTTTGTAACCCAGCAAAGGGATTTTGTTGTTTTTTTTTTAAATAAAAAACTCGCTAACAATTTATGTACCTACCTCATAATATATTTGTTGATTGTTGTATTTTTGTTGATTGAGTGGGTTTCATACAATTCTTATTTTGTAATTGGGAAACCAAAATGATTGTTCTTTTTTATGTTTTTTTGTTGATTTTTGTAGTCTGTCAAAAATGTCATGTTATTTTCTTTTATTAGAAAACCAATTTTTTTATTAGAAAATCAACCAAATTGTATTGACACTCGAAGTGTTTAGGTATTATCTTATTAAGATATCATTACAAAATTACAAAAATAAAGGTTTTTAGAAGCAAGCCGCTTGCCTTCATTAACGACTTAAAACTCCTGCAACTATAAATCAGCGTCTTTCATAATTTTTATTTTTACTATTATTATATGTAGGTATAGCAGATATTTTCAAAGTATAAAATGAATGTTGTGTTAGTATTTTTATGTTTACCAAGATAGTACAGCCTAATTTCGCAACTGTAGTCTAGCGGCAATTTATTTTAGCTTCTTTGTCATATGAGTTGTGCACGCACCCCTATCTGCGATACCACCTTTCGCTGAAAGGCTAATTTCATTAACCAAACTTTCGGCGAACTAAATTATCTATACATACTAGTATCGGTCAAGTATGTACGATTTTTAAAGATCTTTCGGCGAACCGTGCTGTCTATATAAAAATGTATCGGTTAAGAAATTTTTAGTTCTACCGATAATAGATGAACAATGATTTCTATTTAAAATTATATCGGTCAAGGGTAATTCTGAATATGATTATGGATTCTAGTTGTTTTAGTTTAAGGTATTGTACTAATTTATAATAATATGTCTGTGATTTAATTGATATTAAAGTGCTTTTTATTATTTTCTTCACTATTTTTCATTTCTTGTCTAATTGCCATGTTGTTGTAGATACGCAAAAAATAAAGATTCATTAACATATTTTTCAGATGAAAACGATAAATAGCCCCTAATGCTCTTACGACCTGGCATATTCCGGAGAAGAAAGGCATAACGTTACTTATGTCTAAGAGAACACATTTTACTCCAGCGAATAAGGACATAAGGGACAAATTTACCAGAAATCATGAAATAATAGTCTTAGTTACAGTTTCGTTAGAATCCCAGAGTAGTTTAACATGGTTTTAAAAGCTAACATCTCAAAAATATCTGTTAGTATTGAAATAAAATACAAAAAACGTCCTCCTGAAAAGTTGTCAGTTTGCAGTTGCGCCTTTATTCTTAGGATACGACGAAAGAGAGAGCTAACTTTTAAACGGGGCGACAATAAAATCGGTAAATTAAATTACAAATTTAAAAAACCCCCAACGCCAAAAACGAACATTTAAAAAGTAAAAAATAATGCGGTCACCTATTATTTTTGATGTAAGCAAATGAATGTTTTACTTCTTTACTCTCTTTAAGATATTTTAGGTTAATTAATGCGTAGAGGACCGCTATGAGAGTTTTTTAAATTTGTAATTTAATGTTATTTCATAATTTTTAAAGTCACATGAAAACTACTGAACAGATTTTCATTAAACAAAGCTAAGAACACTCTCGCATAAATTAACTTTCTACTTAAAAAAACCGCATCGAAATCGGTCCACTTGTTTGGGAGCTACGAAACCACGAACGGACAGAAACTTATAACACCCGTCTTATTTTGTCGCAATTTTTAAAGTTACTTCAAAACTGCTAAACCGATTTTCATGAAACAAAGCTAAGAACACTCTTGCATAAATTAGCTTTCTATTAAAAAAAAACGCATAGAAATCGGTCTACCCGTTTGGGAGCTACGATGCCACAGACAGACAGAAACTTTTAACACCTCTCTTTTCTTTTGTCGCAATTTTTAAAGTTACTTCAAAACTGCTGAACCGATTTTCATGAAACATGAACACTCTCGCAAAAATTAACTTTCTACTTGAAAAAACCGCATTGAAATCGGTCGACCCGTTTGGGAGCTACGATGCCACAGAGAGACAGACCGACAGACAGACCGACATAGGCGTCAAACTTATAACACCCCTCTTTTTGCGTTGGGGGTTAAAAACAAAACTGTTGTTCCATAGAAAACGTCAAACGGTCAAATGAGGTGACTTTGAGAATTAGGGCGACTTTGATGATAACTCCAAATGACAACAGAATTGTAAATTTCTCTGCGAAAACAGAACGCAGCCTTATATTCTTTTTGTGTTGGCATTATTGAGAGTTCGTCCATTTTTTACCAAATCTTGAAGGCTGTAACATGAGGCTGAGTGGTTAAAATAATTTGATAAAGTTTGTAGTAAATATTCGCAGAAAAAGTTTCCTCTTAGGACTTTCGAAAGCAATGAAAAAGAAGACTGGTATCAAAGTATTTCAATATATCTTTGATACGCTGGTTGTTCTTTTAAATTCTCCGAAATTAAACATCCATAACTTTTATTTTAAATATAATCATAAGACTAGTCTTATGCCTAGGCGTCACTACTGTATTTTTTTTCTAATTTTTATAACCAAAATTATGAAAGAATCCATTTGAATTTCAAAACTAATAAAAGTCACCTCGTTTTACGGTATTTGATCAAAGCGATTTGGAAAAGCTGATTTTTGAGCGATCTCTATGCTGGCCTCGTTGCAAAAGATGTACCTACAGTTTGATGGTCTGAAGCATCAAAAACATGGCTGGTGCATTTAAATTTAAAACCCTGTAAAACCTGTAACATTGAGGTACTATGTTAACATAATTACTCAATGTATTGTAAACTCTTTCTAAACAATCTTTGATCCTAATTCCTTTTGTCAAACATGCTTGGATATTTGAGCATTATTTTGGCAACCTTCTTTGAGATAAATCGATATTGCTGTAATATGCGAGCAGCGGCCGGCAAAAGTTGTATGAAAATCCATATCTGTCGTGGTTTAGCGGCCAAATAAATTACATAGGTAGTAAACTCATATCTGTCGTGTTATTTAAAAATGGAACGATCTTTTACTCCGAAATATGGCAACCAAAGAGGTAACTTAAACAAAGGTTTTATTTAAATTTCGAACATAAATATTTGGTTTGCAAATAGAAAAAATACAGAATGAACACTTTAACCACAGATTAATAATAAGTTACTAGCTTCAACGTAGGTAAAAATATTGTTGTTCGTCATTGATTTTGAAAAGTCGCATTGTTTGAGAAAAGCACTATACAAGCCTTGGCCACAACTAGGCATTGATGGACATACGTATGTGTGCCTCGGCTTCGCCTCGGCCCACATTTACACGTTCGTCCATCAATGCCTCTTTTGCTGGCCACTGCAGTAATGTACTATACCAATCTCTCTCTTTTACGACATCTATATAGGGTCCAACTTAATATGCTGACACTTTTTTAGGATGATGATCAGATCGTCAAACTGAACAACTTTCTCTATTGGACCAACATCGAAATCGCGAAAAAAAAAATCAGCTCTTCCATACAAAACTGCAAACCTACTCGAGCCAAATGTATGGGACAGCTGATTTTTTTTTTCGCGATTTCGATGTTGGACCCACAGAGAAAGTTGTTCAGTTTGATGGTCTGAACATCCCCTTAAAAAAGTGTCAGCATATTAAGTTGGACCCTGTATAGGTATTATAGTTTCAATGATACACAAACAACAGATAACTAATATTCCTTATACTATACTTAAACATAATAAACGTTGACCTTAATTCGAGGATCATAGAGACGATATTAATGAAGTTCTCCAAAAGAATGGAACCTTGCAGTTCCTTTATACAAGCTGTTACAAAAGTAAGAATAATTTTTTTTTACTTTTAAGGGGGTCATTAAGACAATCAAACTGAACAACTTTCACTATGGGACCAACATCGAAATCGTGAAAAAATCTGCATCGATATCAGCTATCCCAATCATTTAGCTCGCGTAGATTTTTAGTTTAGTATGGATCAGATTTTTTGTTCGCGATTTCGATAGTGAAAGTTCCCATAGTGAAAGTTGGTCAGTTTGATGGTCTAAGCTACCCCCTTAAATGTTTATTTGTATTTTGTACACCTTGTACTTTGGTACAGGTGGCAACCCTAAATATTTGACAGTACGAAAAGGCCAACCAAAAACGTAATAATTCTCAAAGATTCATGATTCACACGTCGCGACCATCAACGATTTATGAATGAATGTAATCTTCGGGTTTTGTTTCAACCTTGGCTTCTTTGTTACGGCAGGTGAGACGAGGTTTAACGTCTTGTAACCTTATTATCGATATTCCACTTCTACAGGGAGTAAAAAACACCCTAGTAATATTTAAAGGAGTGGTTTATTGACGGCCCGACAGCACAGTCTGTAGTGAACCTGCCTGCTGTGCCGGGGGTCGCGGGTTCGAATCCCGTAAGGGACAAATATTTGTATGACGAATATGAATATTTGTACCCGAGTCATGGATGTTTGTATCTATATATGTATTCTATATCGTTGTCTAGTTATCATAATACAAGTCCAGGCTAGATTCTGGAACTTTAAATGTGACTAGATAATTTGTGTGACACTATCCAAGATATTTATTATTTATTATTATTTATGCCTTCAATCTGATCTCTTCTTTTTTGATCCTAAAGAAAGGTTCCACGCGATCAAAAACTAGTTTTGAGGGTTCCGTACCTTAAGGGTTAACGGGACCCTATTGCTAAGCTTACGTTGTCCGTCCGTCCGTCATACCTTTTTAGGGCTGTACCTTTTGAGCCGTAATAGCTAGATCGTTGAAATTTTCACAGAATATGCGTTATTACGGCATATTTGTAAACAAATAATAAAAATGAAAAAAAAACTGGCCAAGTGTGAGTCAGCCTCACGCTAAAGATCCCGGAAAAAAAAACATTTTTTTACTTTAATATGTTGTGTGGTGGTGTAGCACGGAACCCTCGTTCGGTGCGCGAGTAGACCGACTAGCACGTAACCGGTTTTATTAATATAACTTAATTAAATACTTACTTAGAACTGTAAGTATCCATGACAGTCGATATCTGAGGAGCTGATGCTTTTGTCTTCTTCATTTTCTACGGTTATTATATTTTCAATCTTCAGTAAAACGCTATAAAGTCGTGTTTAATATCTTTCGTCGTCTCCCATACATTGCCACGAGTTAGGTACCTGTAATAGAAAAGTTAGTTCAATTGTTTGTATTGAGAAGAATGGAGCGTGGGAAAATGTACGTCTTTAGTAGCAAGTAGAAAAACATCTGTGCGAAGAAATAAAAGCTGGTTGTACACACGGCGACACATCAAGCTAGGCAAAACATAAAAGGAAAAACTTTTAAACAACTTTTTTTAAACACGCTTTTATTTAGCATTTAATCTTAATTATGTCTCAATCATAATTATGAGCATTAAAAGTCAGTGATCTGCGTACGAAGAGGGTGTAAGGATAAGTAGATGTCATTAACCTTAAAACCACATACTATATCCATCAAACTGAACAACTTTTACTATGGAAGCAAACTGTAAGCGCAAAAAAAACAGCTGTTCCATACTAAACTGTTATGCCTATATACACGAATTAAATATATGAACGACAGAATACCACTAACTATACGTTAGAATATGTATTCCTCTATCGTGTAGACTGAGCATTGATAGTATGGTCATAGTTTAATAATAAGTAATAGTGGTAAAGCTCAGCGGTCGCAACCGCGGGTCTAAGGTAGCGCGGTGTGCGGGGGACGGCGTACCCTAAATGAATTCGCTTTGAGGGTACGTGCGCAGGTAGCGGGAGCAGGGACGCGCTCGATTGACCTATTGCGAATGCTGAGCTTCACAGATATAATTTTTTATTACATTATGGTACGGTAGTGAATGGCGTGTGTAACAGAAAAAACATGAATCTGTAACGAATGCTATGTTCCAGTCCGTGTCCACTAAACAAATCCATTACCTAATGGATTTGATTCCTCTTTTTGTTCCAATCCAATCCTTGAATAGATTTGGAAAACAGGCCAGAATGAAGGTTTACAAAAGGAAGGGGACTCCTGACAAAAGTTTCCAAATCGTTAACTGAACAACAAATTGTACCTTTCACAAAGCTGAATTTTCTTTTTGGATTTTTCAATCTTTGTTCCTTTCGAAAACTCAAAATTTACACTGGAAATTATTTTTAGGGATCGATTCTGGGGAAAAGGTTTTCAGGTTCCACATACGATAAAGTGATCTACATTTATAGTATATTATACACCGAGGGCAGGAAAGTAAGAAATATCTCATGAAATTTCGGCTTCGCTCGGTCAACAAACATATGATCTGAGGCTTTCTTATTTATTGCCCGAGGTTAGTATACTATATTTCTCCTCGACGGAGGTGGAAAGCGGCATCTTCGTCTAGCGCAGCGGGACGACAATTGACGCTTTCTGTCCGGAGGGGAGAAAAAACGTTTTGTTTCGTTAGAAAACAAACTCGAAATTCCACTCCGATTATAAAAATAAAGATGTAAAAATTTCAAAAAGTTTACACCTGTAAATAATAGTTATGTACAAATTCAGTCTGTTAAAACCGTTTTCATATTTTTTTATAAAGAAAAGTATACTCGTAATTTACCTTGGAACCTACATTACATGATACATACCTACATTACATTGCTGATTACCGGCTGTTATAATAAGATTGACGAAGCTTGTGCTGACTGCTTGTTTGGTGTAGACATTAATGAATTAACATTACATTATAACATTATAGCATAAGTCGAATACAATCGATTTTATTTGGATAAAAATAATTTGTATTTTATTTTATTTTTACTATTTTGTAAAATGTACAGCCATATAAATGCGATTTTGCTAACAGTGCTAACAGAATAGCCAATTTTTATTATGATGTGAAATAAAAAATAAAAAATTGTGAATTCTTCATAATTCAAATTAAACTACATAACATCACAGAACACTGAAATTTTCAACATATAAAATCACTTACCATTAAAAATATTATTTATTATATACCTCGCTTGCTAGTGGCGCCCACTAGTGGTTATTGAAGCACATAGCCCAGCAAAAATATCAAATTTTCTATCATAAACAGTGATCGGAATGTCGGGGCATTTTTTGAGCATACAAGTATGGATACGCCTGAATTTCCCGGAAATATCCGGATTTAATAAATTTGGATAAAATTTCACGGGATTTACTGGGATTACCTATTTAGATGTCAAGAGACGTTTTTTTTAATCAAGAGTATTAGCAGCGCATACTAGAGGCCGCGCCTTTGAAACACGCCGCCTGGTACTTTTGACATGTACCGCGCTTAGGTAAATATGTTGACCGTTATTAAACAATGATATTAAGTAACTAGATTAGTAGTTAGGGCACCAAAGCGTTGCCACTTCGAAGATGTCTGCAGGCTTCTTTGACTTCAGTTCAGGCGTTTATCTATAGTGAGCGGACATATCCGTGACGTATAAATAAAGCTACCAAAATGGGGAAAAGCGCCGTAAAAATTTGTAAATCACAGTCGGAAAAGAATAATAAAGGAAGTGGTGTTACTTTTCACAGTTTACTATATTTTTTCAAAATAAAATTAAAAAACTAAATAAATTTTTCAAACATTGTTTTTGCCATCAGTGTTGCAAGTAAATACGATTTTGATTTACAAACTTTTACGGCGCATTTCCCCATTTTGGTAGCTTAATTTATACGTCACGGATATGTCCGCTCACTATAGATAAACGCCTGAACTGAAGTCAAAGAAGCCTGCAGACATCTTCGAAGTGGCAACGCTTTGGTGCCCTAACTACTAATCTAGTTACTTAATATCATTGTTTAATAACGGTCAACATATTTACCTAAGCGCGGTACATGTCAAAAGTACCAGGCGGCGTGTTTCAAAGTCGCGGCCTCTAGTATGAACTGCTAATACTCTTGATTTAAAAAAACGTCTCTTGACATCTAAATAGGTAATCCCAATAAATCCCGTGAAATTTTTATCCATATTTATTAAATCCGGATACTTCCGGGAAATTCAGGCGTATCCAAACTTGTATGCTCAAAAAATGCCCCGACATTCCGATCACTGATCATAAAAGACCGATGGAAAAACAGATTGTTCGCTCACAATACCATGCTGACTCAATTCTCTGCCATGGTCATCCAAGGACGTTCGATGATTAAAGTATTGAATGGATGGCAAATTGGCAATAATACACATACTATATTCAGCCGTCCCAAATGAATAGTGCATTGTGTTGGTTGAGTTACAAAAACTGATTGACTATTTAAGGCCATGCTGTACCGTGTTTTTATAGGAAAACAAAAATATGTCAATGGGATAACCAAGTTCGTAAAAATAAACAGTGGGAAAGAAGTCGCACACGATCCCTACGAGAGGCTGCAATTATATATCCTTCTTAATAATGCTGCGGTTTTTAAAGAAGATGATCAGACGACCAAACTGAACAACTTTCTCTACAGGACTGGGACTAACATCAAAATCGCAAAAAAAAAATAATTTGCCGGCCCATATATTTTGGGTCGAGTAGGAGTGCAGTTTTGTATAGTACAGTCAAGAGCAAGTGGAGCTTGACATCACCAAAATAAACTGAGCTCTGATTTGTATACACGCGTCATACAGTACACGGCCGGTCCAAAGTGCAAAGTGTACCTAAAGCTTGATGTGCTCTTGACTGTACAGCAATTTTTAAAGATTTTAATGTTTGAGAGTAAGTCGTAGTTTGATTGATTGTTGAAGAGTCGCTTGGCTAGCGGGCTTTCGGGTTGACGTCTCTTTCGCTCCGCCATTTTATGACGGTTTAAATAAAAAATACATATGGGTCGAATTGAGAACCTCCTCCTTTTTGTTGAAGTCGGTTAAAAACAGGGCTTTGAGATCGTCATATCTAATTACCGTACAATCCTTCCTAATAAATATATCTTCAACACTTGAAACTGGCGATATCTAACAAGGAAACGCCATTACACAAAAATAGAATAGATTGTGAATTCCTCTGAGAGTTTGATGGTCTAAAAAACCGTTAGCATACTAAGAAGGAAGGAAGCATACAGTGTGAAATTGATGTCATTGGCATATAAACTAAGATTTTACCCATCAAACTGAACAACTAATATGAAACCAATCGTAGAAAATAAGTTGAGTCGAGTAATTTAGAATTGACGACCTTACCTTGACGACCCGGTTGGTGTAATGGTTACCACGCCGGACTGTGAAACCAGGGTCCTGGGTTTGAATCCCGGTTCGGTCATGGATGTTATATGTTCGTGCCGTTGTTGTATGGTTTCCATAATAAAAGCCTTTAGTGCTAGTTTGGGATCATTACAATGTATGTGCCTGTGAGCGTTATTTATTTAATTTAGAATGGAACTGCAGATTTTTTTTGCTACGATCGGTTTACTCCCATAGTAAAAGTTATTCAGTTTGATTCGTATTCCTGATTCGTCGTATTCCAGTTTGGTCGTAATACGTACAGTCAGCTTCAGAGAAACGTGACCCCCTATCTAAATCGGTCAAGCCATTTTGGAGATAAATGGGAACATTGGATGTGCACAAACAAACAAACAACCTCTCACCCTAAACGCATACACGTTCTCCGTTCCGTCATGGGTAAATAATATGGCATCGACTGTTTTACAACAAAACTGAAATTCGACGAATCTGGAATACGACGAATCTGGAACACGACGAGTCCGGAACGCGGCGAATCCGGAACAAATCATTGTAATAGATTAGCTTTATATGTTTTGTTTAAAACCTAATTACTAGATGTTTCTGTCAATCCGTGTAATGAGGTAAAATTACAATGTAATGTACCTAATGAACTGTTTGCCTATTATGGAACCAGCAGAATCTTTTATGTCACCTAAAAATCACTTTTGGTTTATGTGATGTATTATTTAAGTCGTATCAATTCATGTATCTGGTAAATAAATAAATACAAAAAAAATACAAAATACAATACTATGACCACCTATGCGCGCAGCCCACAGTACCGCCGAATCTTGAGGGTGAGGCGAAGTGGAGGAAGCAAGCAAGGACAGAGAAGACTATAAAACATAGGTACGTAACGATCACATGCAGAACCTATTTATAAGTCGGTTCAAAAGAGATTACAGATACTCGAAATTGTTATCGAGTATAATATAAATATTGATAATGATAACACGAGTGTGTTTAGTGCGTAGACTTAAGAGTACAAAACGCATTAAAACTATAATTTAATTAAAGAAATAATGGACTATAGAGGTACGTGGTTCTGATTATTTAATTACAAAATAAATTTCAGTACAGACCGCCAAGAAAAACTACATTTACTATGGAAACAATATAAGCAAATCGCAAAACCCCTAAATCACCATTAGTCAAATTAATTATTAAAAGGTCCTTCTTAATTAACATGTTGATGGTTTTAAGTTTTAAGTATATTTTGGTTCCTAAAAATCCTAAACAAAACTAAGGAAGCCAACGAGTTCTTCGACAGTTCGACGAATTTTAGGAGGCACGTCTCGTTCTTTATTACGGTACCTATCCTGATCCCGTATGACGCTTCATACTTGAACGAAAAGAAGCAGCTTCTGCAGATTTTTGTCATTTCTAAAATGAAATGAACTTAAAGCACCCCACGGACACTGCCTACAAACATCATAAATTGACAAGATGACGTCAGCAGTTCAGCACGTCATGCGAAACGGAGTCTAGGTAGCGACGGATTTGCCCTTAGGCCCAGTAGACCTGGGCCTAGGGCGGCCCGATATTAGGGGCGGGTAACCACGTAACAATAAATTCAGAGATGAAAGAAATATCTCAAAGTACCTAAATATTCTAAAGGCTCGCGCACATTATTTAAATTTTTGAATCGATTTCGATAACTGGTACTTCATCTAATCATAATCAAACCATCAAACTAAACCACTTTCTGGTCTGGTCTGGGTCTGATCATCCCCATGAAATCCCTCAGCATATTACTCATGTATATTTATTGGTTAAGTGGGCATCGAGCCTGCTGTCTTCAACTTTATTATTAACTAACATAGTTTTTAGATTGTATTACTAACTCTATTATGGACTCCGGTCTGAAATAAAGATTATTATTATACTCGTATGTCTTACGTTCCGTAATCACGGGCAATTAAGTCTCGGACCTTTGGAAGGCGTGCATGGAGCCGAAGCCAACATGTAGAGCCCGTTCAAACGACAAGTTAATCTAAATATAAGGGATACACATGGCGGATACCATCTCCGAGCGCACAACATGATAGACACGGGGATGGTCCCCGCCAGGTGCAAAGACTATAGATTGGAGTCCGGCGCTATGGCCGTGATGGAAAAATAAGGTCCTGGGCTATGGAGGTGAAAGTTGGATGGATGGATACTGGGCTATGGGAGGAGACTAACGGACGCCTGCCATGACAACTAGTCTCTATTATAATCTATAGATACTATGTCAGTTGTTATTCTTGGTTAACAGAGTGTGAAAGTTTGCGAGTGAACTGACACGAAGTAGCAATTGTGTTACAAGTCTGACACATTTGTGTTCCAGAGGTAATTAGCCGAGGCTGACATTCGTAGTTGCTTTCTGGAGATTTCCTCCGCTATAGTCGATGTCAAAAATATCAAAAAGATCCTCCAGTCGAGAAATTAGAACAGAAAAGTCAAACTCAAGGTAGGGAGAGAATAGTATATTCCTTGGGTCTTATACCTACGCAGGACAGTTTTTCGTAAAATAATAAAAAAATATGTATTTGTCTTCTACTATTAAAAATACCACAAAAAAAACCACCTAAACGATTCTAAGCTAGCCAGAATAACACTGCTATCTATATGAACCCGGCATAAATGAAACGACTATAAAATGATGAAAAACTGAAATGAAATTATAAAAGATGCTATTTGTGATTGAAAAAAATATTCTAAGTTAAGACCCGTCCTTTTTTATGTTGGTTAATTAGTATTATTAGTAGGTTTTTGATTTATCTTTAATATTATGTGTACAATAAAGTGTTCTAGTAGTAGTATAGTGTAGTGTAAGTGTTTCTAAACTAACTAATTGCCCCATTTACAGTCAGCTTAAAGACCTTCAAAAATGTTGTTTATTTTGTAAATGAATCACTGAAACAGATGGTTCTGCGTGTCAAATCGACAAAATTAGTATCGAAGGTCTCTCTCCTAACTAGTATCATTAATGAAATATGAAATAGCTGATGTGATATATAACCGACTTAATAAAAAGCACATGCAATGTACAGCTAATTGCTTTAATCAATCTAGACTAGAGTGCATACCTACGTAATAATTTTACGTAAAATTTTTATCAATATAATTGGTAAATTTTCTTTGAGCTCAAATATTTTTGATTTCAGAGAGAGACACCAGCGTCTTGGGTACGCTCCAAAGAAATGATAAAAAACAACATTAATAGGTAGGTAGGTACCTAATTATATTTAACAAAAATGATATTTTTCTTCTAAATTATCTTTTCACTTTTATTATTTTAATTCTAATTTGTTCAATAACCCGGGTGTTATAATAAAGTCCTTCTTAATATGCAGGTGTTTTTTTCTCGGTGTTTGCTGTTTGCTCTATAGTGCAAGTTGTTCAGTTTGATGGTTTGAAGCACCACCTATAGTCCTCCTTAATGCTCTAGGTTTATTAAGGGGATTTACAGACAATCAAATTGAACAACTTTCTCTATTGAACCAACATAGAAATCGTTAAAAAATATGCTGTTGACCAGTTAAAAATGATACATGGACCCTTTAAAGTGGCACTGATTTCCGATCGACAGTACGATCCCGGTCTGAATCAGAATCGAATGTACAATTTGAAACACGTCGATTTTCGGTGAAGGAAACCTACGACGACAATTTCGGGCGTGTATTATGTCGACTAGTAGTATAAGAGATAAGAGGAATTTTGGTTACCATCAGCTGCAAGGCTGATTCAGTATTCATAGAGTGTAGAGCATCTCTGTGACGAGGATGGACCAGGTCTGCCTGCCTAACTCCAGTCGGTTTAGGAGTTACAGCCGTTCAAAGGTCTGGTATGGTTGCTAAAAATGAATATTGCTGAATTTGTAGGTATTATTGTAATACGCACAACTATACGAAATGTATAGCTACAGCTATACGAACAGTACAAAAACTGGCATGGTCTATCAGTCGGTTTAGGAGATACAGCTGTTCAAAGGTCAGAACTTTGAATAGCTGTATCTCCTAAACGGACTGACAGAAAGTGTCAGTTTTTGTACTGTTCACAAAGCTCTATGCACTGTGCATATAACAATACTATCCTATGATCAGCCGGGCAGCTGATCGTTCATTTGACAAAGAACTTTAAGCGGCTGTAACTCCTAAACCGACTGGAGTTATGCTGGCAGACAAGGTCCATTCCCATCACAGAGATACTCTACACCCTATGAAATCAGCCTTGCAGCTGATGGTGACCAAAATTCCTCTTGTCTCTTATACTATATAGTACCTACCTAATTGACGATAGGGTACCTGCCACACAAATGGACACTGCTAGTGCGGTATTCTGAATTTATGCTTTGTTTAGTCTCTGACTAGGTACGTCATCGTCAGCATAATGTTGTGCAAGTTTTATGGAAATTATCTTTGTGAGACATCAAACCCAGACGGAGTCCTCAACCTAATTTTTAACTTATTCGAAAGGTCGTGACAATTTAGCTGTCAGATCGAAAGTGCTACGTGTTTTTTTTGGATTCCCTAATTTTACGGAGCAATTTGTTAATTAATTAATAGGATTATGAAGGTTATATTATGTGAAAGACGTTTTGATATTTTGAATTAATCGACTTTTCGTGCAGTTAATGTTCAAATAAAAACTAAAATTTTTGTTGCTATTGCGATTTATTGGTAGTGAACAATTTATCCATTGGCAACACCACCTGTCTGACGTGAAGAAAGAGAAGGAACTAGAAGAAAGCATATTTCTGAGCGCGACGGTATCGCCATCTGTTAGCTTCTTTGCTATAACTTGTGGGTGTTGACATCTATGGCAAGTCCCCACAAGAGTTACCGTTTTTATTTTATTAGTGACTAGCTGTTGCCCGCGACTTCGTCTGCGTGTACATTTGTGATTGTTTGTCGTGTCTCGTCTAAAAGATCATGAATTTTCATGGAGAGAATTAAAATGAACATCAGTAAGTACCTACCTATATAAGTAGGTACCAGAAAAATATATTTTACTGATCCATCACTTAAATTTCTCTACTATTTATATGTCGAGCAGCATAATCATCATCTTACAACCCACTCCTGGTCCCGGTCCACTGGCACCGGGTGGCAGAGAGCGAGAGAGTGGATTTGTACCTGCGCAAGTGCTGATCCACTTTAATATTATCACGCGCATATAATATGACTTCGGCAACGTCTCTACAACCCACTCCTGGTCACAGACCTCCATTCACGTGTATAAGCGTGAGAAGATAGAGTATACTCCACCACGCCGGCCGGCAAGTGCAAATCGGTGGAGGCAACAGCTGGATCGAATATACAGAGTCCTTCTTAATATGGTGACACTTTTTTAAGGGGATGATCAGACCGTCAAACTGAATAACTTTCTCTATGGCACCAACATCGAAACAGCGAAAAAAAATCAGCTATTCCATACAAAACTGCAAACCTACTTGAGCCGAATGTATGCTGCTCATTTTTTTTTCCTGATTTCGTAATCTGTCCCATAGAGAACGTTGTTCAGTTTGACGGTTAATTATGTTTTGGAAGGCGAAAAGTTTTAAATCTATGTTTTTGAATAAATTTAAGTTGCAGACTTGCTTTAAAAATACACTTAACGCCATCTACTTAAAAGAAGAAGGTACTACAGTTTAATTTTAAAACTAATAACGCCATCTTTTTAAAAGAAGACGATACCATAATTTATTTTAAAACTTATTACGCCATCTATTTAAAAAAAGACAATACTATAATTTAATTTAAAATAACTTGGTGGACCTGGTCTCCAGGGTCAATCTTGAAGCCAAGCGAGGCCGCAGGCCGAGCGGTTTCTGAAACGTCTTTTTCATAAAAAAAATTATGGTTTGGGAGAGTCGATTCAACTATTGCTGGTATGGTGATATGGCGACTACACTTATATCAAGTAGGTATCAAGAAATACACTATTATCGCTAACGTAAATTTACGTACGTGTACATGTACTGGGCATTTACATTAAAAAAAAAAATTAACACAAAAACAAATAAAATACAAAACACCACAGAAACCATAAAAACTCTTACAAACTACAAATAAAAGATATCCTCCAAAGCGCCGACCCGAGGCCCTAGGAGGCTGGCCGCGTTGCCTCTTTGAATAGGTAGCTAAACTTATCCTTTGGGCAAAATAGCTGCCAGCCCAAAAAGTTTCGCTGCGGGACCTCAACAGGCGGTAAGGTCTCTACAGCGAAAGGCAGAAACCCATAGCCTTCTCCCAAACCATGATACGTCTCTTCTCTGACTTTACAAGACCCCGGGACGTGAGAAGGCGCCAAAGCGTCGATACACGTGGCGTCCCAAACCAGACACCTACCACGACTCCACGGTATGAGGGACAGGCCATCTGGTCTCTTCCCATCCGACCGAACCATACCCTGAGGCTCCAGTATAGATGGGACATTCACTGACGCCAGGGCCCGCTTATTTAGCACGTATTAGCACGTCTATATTCCTGCTCAGAAAGGGAAACTGCTCTTCAAAAAGTAGGTAGGTTATATGCAGGTCTTAGGCAGATCCATTTGGTGTAGAGACCATGGGTCTGGGAAGCTAATTATTAAAGAAAATAGTTTCCAGGATAGTTTATGCTACAGGTGACCAGAAGGCTGGCGCGTACCTCAGTCGGTGAAAACGCGACACCATCCAAAGTGTATTAAGCATCCTGGGCCTGATTGTCTGAAGAGAAAGATGATTCCGTGCTTCGGATGGCACGTTAAGCCGATGATAGTAGTCGTTACATAAAAACCACGTCAGATGCCGTAAGGCGGTCTGTATAAACTCTGACACCAGGACTTGCTGCCGTGAAGAAGATGATCCGTCCAGTTTACAGCCATTGATCTCTACTACACCTATCTGTAGTTGATTTACCGATCATTGGTTACCTATTTTGTTCGTTTTTTTTTGTGTGTATAAAATCTATTCTTGTTTGACTACCTATTGTTGCATTAAAATAGAAAAAAAGCAAAAAAATTGAAAATGGATACAATGTGTAGCTTGTAGCACAGATTATTATAATACTATACCACAGAGGATTATATTGTACAGAGTGACAGCTTCAAACAACCTCGCAAAAGCGGCGCATCACTACATGCGCAGTATGATTGTGTGCGCGTTCACCTACGGGGCTCACGAACGAGGCCGAGGGGACACTTTGGCTATGCTTCGGGTGGTTACGGCGTAACGAGGGTGTGAATTTAAGGTGTGAGATATTGTCCATTCTTCCTTTCGGAAAGAGATTGGAGCCACTGACCTCTGTTAATATTAATATGTCTATGGATTATTTTCTGTTTGATCGTCACTGTCATTGTAGAACGTCATGTCATGTGAATTTAAAGTGTGAGATATTATTATCGTTCATTTTACTCGAGCATGTTTAAAAGTAGTTTAAAAATATTAAACGAAATGGTTAATAATTGCACTGTGTGCTTTAATAATACGAGGAGGAACACAAACAAAAACATCTCCTTCTTCATATACCTACCACAAAGATCGTGACAGGTAAGTCAATTTCTGAGTCACCCGCGTAAAGCGGCGGATCGGGCGGCAACGTTTTTTTAATTTTAACTCATTTTATTCAACTAAATACAAATAATAAATAACACAACAAACAACAACAAAAAAGAAAAACAATATACCTACATATTATAAAACATTATCCTTCATACTTCAATTAAATTTATTTCCTTTTAGACAGCCCTACAAGAATAGGCTAATGTAATCGAAGCTCCTATGAAGCTGTTGCTCTGTACAATATAATCCTCTGTGACTATACCTTGTATGTAATTTTATTTAAAAAAGTAAAAATATTAAATTTCATCTCGACTAAGAATCGAACCTCAACCTCATGTGTGTAAGTCTAACCATTCACCGAATGCGCTACAAGACTTCTAAGAAGAGCGATGAAAAAAAGAAGTACTATGTACCTATACCACTAGAAAAAACAAAATACGTCCCAAATACAGTGTCCCAAATACATCTGTCAGCACAAGTCAGTGTGGTAAATCATTGTAAATTATCCCCACTTATCCCGCGGGAGCCCATTACTGGGATAAAATGTATCCCATTCTATCTGCGTGCCAAATTTCGTCCAAATCTGTTTTGCCGTTTATGCGTGATTGTTACACAAACCTACAACCTTACAAACATCGTCACAAACTTTCGCATTTATAATATTAGTGAGAAGATGAGATATAATTTAAGAATAGTAGTTGACGACATCTGGAAAAGTCGGCAAGACCAGGATGTAAAAATGGAGGAGGCTTATGCCCTGCAGTGGGTAGATTAAGGCTGAAAATTATGATGATGAAAGAGTCGTAGCAAGATAGTTAATTTGTTTAATGTACTCGAAAAACTGAATACAGCAGGTTCCATGTTGATCCAAACAAAAAAACTGATTAAAATAGTAAAACACTAGAACAAACATTCCTAACAGCCAAATAAAGATTATGTTCAAAATAATAGGCAAAGAACCAAAAGACGGAGGCTCTAATATGAAGATGGAGCACCGATCGTAAAATAAATGAAGATTCTGTATTATACATTACTTGAATGCAAATAATTACGAATGTTATTTTAATTAGTGACCTATTTTTTAGCTCAACTAACTTAATTTTTCTCACAGTTTCCTTATTACGTTAAACGTTTAGACAATCATTAAACAACAATAAAAAATGACATGTTTTAATAGTCTTTAAACTAATTTAGATGAGATTAGATAGTGTTTTTAAAGATTTTAATGACAGTTTACATTTTTATTTTATTACTGCTATAATTTAAGAACAGTAAAAGAGTCGTAGCAAGCTAGTTATTTTTTTTACGTACTCGAAAAACGGAATATTTACCCTAGCAGGGTCCATGTTGATCTTGTAACTACTTGATCTTGACGGCCCGACAGCACAGTCTGTAGTGAACCTGCCTGCTGTGCCGGGGGTCGCGGGTTCGAATCCCGTAAGGGACAAACATTTGTATGACGAATATGAATATTTGTACCCGAGTCATGGATGTTTGTATCTATATATGTATTCTATATCGTTGTCTAGTTATCATATTACAAGTCCAGGCTAGATTCTGGAACTTTAAATGTGACTAGATAATTTGTGTGACACTGTCCAAGATATAAAATAAATAAAAAACTAGCCTATAAGATCTTTTGTAACAAAATGAGGCTGTGGGGGGAAATGGCTACCGGAGTAGTTAACGAAAATAAATATTTCATTTATTTATTTTTCAACATACTTGCTGCACCACATAATGCAGCTTATAGAACAAGCGTGCGAAAATGTGTATATTATCGCACTAGTGCGGTACAAAGAGATTTTACGTAAAAAATATTTTTTTCTGTTTAAATTAATCTGTTTTAGTTAAAATATGAGAAATAAACGCTTCACTTCATCAAACAATTTATTTTAGTTAACAAATTAACATTAATTTGAAATAATACAAATCATTAATTGTTTATACGTTTTCGAAACGTTTCCTAGTAGGTACTACGTTATCTGACTAATGTAATTAATAGACGAATTCTTAGAATATAAAATAATTAATTATACTTACGAATAATTAATAAAAAATATTTTCTTTTTACGAAACACACCGTCACTTTAGAGATTTAATTAATTATTGTCACGTTTTTCTTTATCTCAAAGGCATCTGTTATCTATTGTATCTACAACCGTGTTCACAACTACAATGCTCAAAACCGACTATAATATCATTACAATAATTATCCTCCTCTTAAGGCACTAACATCAGTGATACTGGTTCACGGCTTCGAATTTTAATTTATTCATTTCCTTTAGTTGAAAAAATCAAGTGCTACTCAGATTCACGCCTTGAGGTTCCATAAAAACTTGTGAAGGAAAAACATAGCAGTAGAAAAAAAATCTCCTATACATTGATCTACATCACGGTCGATTCGCCAACGGAAAGTTTTAATATAGTGATATACTTAAACAAATTTAAAAAATATGGATTCAATCCTTACTTTGCTGTGGCGTGAGGTGAGATCTTGCTTCATGTCATGACTTATTTTATGATTGATTTCAATTTCATGCAACTGCAAACAACAAAAACACCAATTCTAACTTAATACAGCTACAGGCATTAAAATCTTAAGATTGCACTGACCGGTCCGCTATCATTGTATTACTGACCTAATAAATGGTTATTTTAACACGTCTTCCCACGTCTTATTCAGGATGTAAACTAATGTTTTTTCACCAATTCAATATTGGTCTCATAGTGGAAGTTTTTCAGTTTGATGGTGGCCTTAAGGTGGGCTTGAAAAACTCTAACACAAGGGCTTGCCCATACGATAAGAAGAAAATTGGAGTCACGTTGCGGGGTTTGCCCTGAACACTTGTCTCTCGCGTGGTGTTCGCGCGGTTCGCGTTTCAGCCTGCCACGAGGCTCCAAAATCCTTCTCAGTTGTTCTTACTCAAAAACAATCCTCGAGATTAGATAGACACTCCCTCAAACTACTTGACATTGGCGGAAATGCGGTGCTAACGCACAAGCAAGAAGTCCATGATTATAAATAAAAAAAAAATTTAAAAAAGAAGAAATTTTATTGTCTGAAGAACCCTCTTAGGTATGTAATGTAATTTAAGTTTAAGCTCTGTATAGTGTGTTATTATGTGTATGAGGGCTCAAAAATCGCGCTTATTTTTGGCAGTAGAACACTGACAGTTGCGCACAGAAAGGCAAAAGGCGTGACAAGAAAATATTGTCATCTGAAATTTTTTTGTTTCAATTATTCAATATTTATCGCCTAATAAACAACTAACACGTAATCCCTATATTTTAATGTATTTAATAAATATTCGTAGTGACGTTCAGAGGATAGACAATTATATCCAGCCATTCAATTTATAATCGCGAAAAAAAAAATTTGTGTTCTATACTCTACAAATCGACTCGAGCTAAAATATGTATGGGATATCTGATTTTTTTTTCGCGATTTTGATGTTAGTTCCATAGTGAAAGTTGTTCAGTTTGATGGTCTTAACAACCTCCTTAAGAGTTTTAAATATTTATTTTTACTTATGTAACAGCCTGTATATAACCTTTTAACCACATACTCTAGCCATCAAACTGAACATCTTTTAGTATAGGAATAAACGTGTCAGCGCAAAAAAATCCGCTTTTCCATACTAAACTGCAGTGCTTTGCTTACTCGACTCAAATGAATGAGACAGCTGATTTTTTTTGTTCTGACAGGTTTACTTCAATAGGAAAAGTTGTTCAGTTTGATGGGTAGAGTAAGTGGTTTAAGGGGCTACCTCCTGGTTTTACCATGAAATTGGGTAACTTTGTAACCATTATATTAGTTAACTATGACACTTTTTGTGCTGAAAAATAAACTGAACCATCTACGTGATACGAGATACATGAGAAGTGATGTGGTTTTTCTATAAATCGTTTTTAATGAATAAACCGATGAAAAGGGTATCTAAAATCACCCCTTTTTTTAGTTTTAACCATTTTACTCTTACATTTTAAATCGGAAGAAAATGAAAATTTACGATATTGTTCACAACACAATTTAGAATGATGTGGTTTTCTTACTTTTTCGAAATTAATAATAAATAATGTAATTTTTCAAAGAAAACGCCTGAATTCTGACCGGATCCACGCGCTCGTTCGCATCGATTAGTATGGAGAGTCATGGTCCCGGGATGAGGTTATACTTTTCCGTACGGTAACTTTTCACGGTGGAATTATGAACTACACAGAACCAACTCAATGATACCTAATTGTGTGTTATACAGTAGTAAGTGCCTTAAGAATGTTATGACGTTTGTTTGACAATTATATTACCTACACTATGATGGCACGAAACGCTGATGACAATTGAATTGTATTACGTGGTATTACTGTAAATCCGATACGGTTTTTCTTTGACATTGTTATTATAGGTGTACAGTTGTTACTGTTTTCTTGTTTGACGGTCTTTTATTAATAATATCGAACGAATATATATAAGGTCGGGCATAATGAACAACATTTCATTTAGCATAATGGAAAATATCATGATCAAATCCATAGACATTACTCTAGCGAGAGTTTAAGTCTATGATCAAATCAAAGATCTTTTCCGAAAAGGACGTAGCACCCTCAATCGACGAAAGTGCATGAAGAGATGTATGAATGTGAATGAGGCTAAAGAGGTGTGTCAGAGTCGTAGCGTGTGGCGGTCCGTGGTCTCTGCCTACCTCCATGGGACAATGGCTTGAGCTTATGTATGTATGTATGTATTAAATTATTTGTAATCGCCAATTTTTTGGGAGCCGTGGTGGTCCAGTGGCGAGTAACCTAGCCTGCCGTGCAGGAGGCGATAGTTCGATCCCCGTCCAAGCCGACTCGTACCAATGAGTTTTTCGGAATTTATGTACGATTTGTAACACCACTGGCTTTTCGGTGAAGGAAAACATCGTGAGGAAACCTGCATGCTTCAATTTCGAGTCGTGTATTGTACCCACTGTACATTATAAGTGGCGACGGGCTTAACATTTACTCCGTCCGCTGTCATTGTATTAGTGACCTAATAAGAGATCCCGAAGGTCGTTGAAGACACGAGATCTGTTATTTTTTTTCTGGCTGGAAATATTATGTGGCTTACTATTCTGATTGTATTCTGTGTTCTTAGGTGCTGAAAATCAAATCGATGCTCTTCGAGGAAAACCTCGTTTCGGTGACCTTTTCCAATACCGAAGGTCCTCTATGACTATCCAACGAATACCTCGTCGCTTGAGTCAGAAATGCTCAGTGGATATTATACTTGCTAGTCAATCTGTATATAGAAATTATTATAATTTCCCTTTAAGCATGCAAGATAACCAGTTTTTATAACTAGACCCGTTGGGTTTCCCAATGGTGAATTTCCTCAACTGACTGGAATCACATTTCTATTTTCAACTGTTCTTTAAGAACCCAAGAACCTACTTACCTCTTATATAAATTTCCTTATTTTAAGATAAGATAAGATAAATATTCTTTATTTGCACACCAAGAATAGAAAAAATACAATTTAAAACAAGAATAAGAAGGGTACAAAGGGCGGTCTTATCACTAAAAGCGATTTCTTCCAGACAACCATTGAATGGAAGAACTGTTTACAGAGACAAATGCTGCGACTTTTAATAAAGAGCTAGGTAATAATCGAAATCGCAAAAAAAATCCGCATGCCCCATATTAAAGTAGAGTAGCAGTTTGCAGTTTTGAATGAAACAACAGATTTTCCTTTCGCCATTTTGATGTTGGTCCTATAGAGAAAGTTGTTCAGTTTGATTGTCTGATCATAGCTTTAAAAAACCGTCAGCATATTAAAAAGGACCCAATAGGTATAGGTAAGTAATAGTACCTATGTATACTTTCTGTCAGTTCAATATTTCAATTCACCATGAGTAGTTTTAGTAGCATTATGCTCACGACTGTATTCCCCAAGGGAGTATAGTCAGAGATATTCTGAAACCTCAGAATATCCACATTTCACCAGTAGTACCGTAAGTCTGTCCGGTGTGACGGGGGGTGAGCCCGTCGCCACTTATAATGGACAGTGGGTACAATAATATGCCTCGAAATTAAAGCATGCCGGTTTCCGTACGATGTTTTCCTTCACCGAAATGAGTGGTGTAACAAATCGTACATAAATTCCGAAAAACTCATTGGTACGAGTCGGCCTGGAAGGGATCGAACCATCGCCTCCTGCACGGCAGGCAAGGTTACTCGCCGCTGGACCACCACGGCATGGTTTTAGTATTAGGTACTAAATACATTGTACTTCGTACTAGAGGTGACACGAAAACTATACGCCATGCGCCACATGCGAACAGGAGAAACGCGGGCAGGTAAAAGAGAATACAAGGTGTGAGTGACAGCCTATAGCAAATACTGAAACGGTGAACTCAGACCGTCAAACTGAACAACTTTCAGTATGGAGCCTGCCAGGAATCGCGAAAAGAAATCAGCCGTCCCATACAAAACTGCTGTCACTACCTGACTCAAATGTACACCTTTTTTTTTCGCGTTTCCTGAGCGCTCCATAGTGACAGTTGTTCAGTTTGATGGTCTGAGTTCACCGTTTCAGTATTGAATTTTGCTAGGCTGTCACTTACACCCTGTATAGTGAGCATATCTGAGTGACGTGCGGCAACAGCGCCGCAAACTAAATATTTAAATAGTTAAGTACAGTTTAAAAAAAAGAATAAAAACCAAAGCATTGATTCCTTGCAAGAAATAATTATAACATTTTATTTTATTTTTAAACCCCCATTCAAATAGGACTAAAAAACTATTGAAGGGATTCATATTAAGACGAATATAATTTGATGTGTTGCGATGAGGTGATGACGCACCTTCAGCCAGCTAATGGGCAATCAGCAAAATTTCAAAACACTTTCTATAAGGATAGTTACAAATAACAAAAATAATTGTAGACTATAAATTTAATAGAAAAATAGATAATAATCAGGCTATTGTGACTCGAAATTCGATTATCTATGAATGCCTCTTGAACCTTAAGTACTTTAAGTAATAGATAAAGAAATAATGTCTCTGCAATAATTTTTATCTTTTTAAGATTTAAGAAGGTAAGCTAAGAGCCGCTATACATTATACTGCCAATTGCTTGCAATCTCAAGTACCTACATTGCTGCGGGAACGTTTTCAAAATTTTACCTAAAGGTCTATCCACATTACGAAAGGCGAGCATGGGCAAGTGCATGCAACAATGCAAAGAATTACCTATTTCACTAGCAACATACGCACACATGCTCAAAAACACCCCTACACACATAACACAGTCATATCACACGTATACTAATAAGTACAACGTGTTAATGAATTAACGCAAAACTAGAAAGTAGTTTGTTTAGAATCGAGAGCAGAATCGAATTATCATATCAAATTAAAGATTGAAAAATTTGTCTCGGGCGGGACTTGAACCCACGCTCTTCCAAACCGGGGAAACGTGCTAACCAATTACACCACCGAGTCCACAACCCAGAGAAAGAAATGCAGAACGAGCGTGGGTTCAAGTCCCGCCCGAGACAAATTTTTCAATCTTTAATTTGATTCGAAATAGCACAACATGGCTGTAACATGTTTATAATCAAGCATATGCTCACGACTATATTCCCCGAGGGGGTAGTCAGAGATATTCTGAAACCTCAGAACATCCACGTTTCACCAGTAGTATCGAAACGCTGTCCAGTGTGACGGGGGGTGAGCCCGTCGCCACTTGTAATGGACAGTGGGTACAATACATGCCTCGAAATTGAAGCATGTAGGTTTCCTCACGATGTTTTTCCTTCACCGAAAAGCCAGTGGTGTTACAAATCGTACATAAATTCCGAAAAACTCATTGGTACGAGTCGGCTTGGACGGGGATCGAACCATCGCCTCCTGCACGGCAGGCAAGGTTACTCGCCACTGGACCACCACGGCTATCATACGGCTGTTTATAATCAATAATATCGAATTATCATAGTTTCAACATATAAGTTTTTTTTTTTTAAATACCTATTAAAAGTAGGTAAATAATTTGTTTATAAAATTTAAAATTTAATGAAATCCACCTCAAACCACCGCACGGGCACACTCGCACCTGACTTACTACCAAAAAAAGATTCATAAGCGCTTTCATTCATTGCTGAATATGACAACAAATCAATTTTGCCTCAAAACTTATAGTGCGAATAACTTAAAATTTTAATCATCAAAATAATGAAATTATTGTTTCGATCTAATTATTTTGTTATAAATCAGTTGGGATGTATGAGGTTTTGCAATTATTTATGAACACGTTGTATATAGGGTCCAACTTAATATGCTGACACTTTTTTAAGAGGATGATCAGACCGTCAAACTGAACAACTTTATCTATGGGACCAACATCAAAATCGCGCAAAAAACATCAGATCTTCCATACAAAACTGCAAACCTACTCGAACCAAATGTATGGGACGGCTGATTTTTTTTTCGCGATTTCGATATTGGTCCTATAGAGAAAGTTGTTCAGTTTGATGGTCTGATCATCCTCTTAAAAAATGGTCAGCATATTAAGAAGGACCCTGTATACACATACATAAACTCACGACCGTAATCCCTTTCGGAGCATGGTAAAGTTATCCGCACTGATATGAAATTGACCCTTTAATTTTTATAATTTAGATTCTATTAATTAACTCTGTAGACCTGTAATAGGTACTTAGTAATACTGTCAGCTCCCTGTACCTGTGACCAAATATCTGCAAGTAACATTTTTGAGGGTTATAGGGATGTCAATAGCACATGCTGGTATTACCTGTCTTTAATGACGTCAGCTGTATCTATAAATACATGATCAATACGTATAGCCTAAACCTAAAATAAGATTTAATATTATTTTCACCTCACAAGCTCGGAAAGATTCTGTTTATCATTCGAAATCTGAGTGCAAAAGTGTATTTTATCCGCTAGCGTGGAAAGAGTTTTTGAAATTCGAATTTGACTATTCAATATTTTTCTATACCGCCAGTCCGCTGAAAATGCATTAAGAACTATTTCATGTCACTGGCCTGCACAAAAAAAAAAAATTTAACTTGTTCTCTTTCGCAATTCACTTTTTTTCCTCGCTGTTGTGTGGTGAAAAGTTGTGTGTTTCGCTCGGCTGCAAACTTATTCTGCGTCTCGTACCTTTGAAACCTTCGCTATAAGCTCAGGATTCTATTATTTGAACCACTCGCTTCGCTCGTGGCTCAATCCTAGAATCCTTCGCTTGCTCAGGTTTCAATACAAGTACTCGCACCAAAAAACAACTTTGCAGCCTAGCATAACAAATAACTATTTATCAATAGTACCTAATTTATCGGAGGAAAAAACAAAGAAATCTAGAATTTAGAATGCTGTGGTGGTCCAGTGGCGAGTAACCTTGCCTGCCGTGCAGGAGGCGATGGTTCGATCCCCGTACAGGCCGACTCGTACCAATGAGTTTTTCGGAATTTATGTACAATTTGTAACACCACTGGTTTTTCGGTGAAGGAAAACATAATGAGGAAACCTACATGCTTCAATTTCGAGGCATGTATTGTACCCACTGTCCATTATAAGTAGCGACGTGCTCACCCCCTGTCACACTGGACAAAGTTTCGGTACACTGGTGAAACGTGGATGTTCTGAGGTTTCAGAATATCTCTGACTACCCCCTCGGGGAATATAGTCGTTAGCATATGCTATGCTACCTAATTCATCTGTAAAATTGCATTTTGTATGCATTTAATAGACTTGAAGAAAACCGGAGATTCCTTTTCCATTAAAATTAATTAAAAGAATAAACGTGATCTCAGAGCTAAATTACAATAAAAGGAAAATTGTAAATTAAAATAATGCAATATCACGGTTTCCTATGTCATCATTATCATCGATCCTATTCAATACTGCGGTTAGAAAACGTGTAACCGCAAATAATGTTTGTTAATGACGTCTTTCAAGGTACAGACGGATTCACCTATTATATTCATCAGTTTAAGCATCAGCACTGACTTTTCGGTGAAGGAAGACATGACGAAACCTAACTAAATGATTCAATTTCGATTCAAGGCACGTATTCTCTTTCATCACCTCAGCCGATAAGTACTTATACTTTATTAACGAAAATAAAATGCATAAGCATATGCTCACGACTATATTCCCCGAGGGTGTAGTCAGAGATATTTTGAAACCTCAGAACATCCACGTTTCACCAGTAGTACCGAAACTGTCCAGTGTGACGGGGGGTGAGCCCGTCGCCACTTAAAGGACAGTGGGTATACATGCCTCGAAATTGAATCATGCAGGTTTCCTCACGATGTTTTCCTTCACCGAAAAGCAAGTGGTATTACAAATCGTATATAACTTCCGAAAAACTCATTGGTACGAGTCAGCTTGGACGGGGATCGAATCACCGCCTCCTGCACGGCAGGCAAGGTTACTCGCTACTGGACCACAACAGCTTTTTTTTCACGAAAATAAAATGAAACTTCATAAGTAAACTAAGTAAAAATTATCAGTGGTAAAACGAGTATTTATAGCTGGGAATTTATACGGGACCTCAAGGTTTTTATGTTCCCACATCTTATGCCATTTATAATTTTATTATAAGAGCATTGATATGTACGAAGTACTCAAGGTTAGTCCGTTTTTTTAAGATCCGATAAAATTTGCTGTCGCCGCAGAGTATACCTATAGTCTCTGGCAGATCGGACGTTTGAGTAGTTCTGTGAAATGACTGATAATCAGTGACATTCTATTACATCAATTACTCACCACGTCATACAATAACAAAGCCCAAAAATGGCACAGTCTCTAATGTCACCTCAGTATGCTTTGATGGCTTTGCTTTGCTGTTCTGTACTACCTTCTAGACTACCAGGCCTGTCTTACTCCACAGCTCAGGCACAGATTACTAGGTATATCCTACGCTTGACGGCCGATCCCCACCGAGGGGTAAATGGTCGCTCATTGAAATAAGGTGCATTTTGGAGTCGCGTGGCGTAGGGGGTAACAAGTGGACGTGTCGGCTTGCGATTTAATTTGCAACGTGGCTCCGCCGTTATAAGGTGGTTTCGAGTGTGTGTTTTTGATTAAAAACGGGGCTTTGGGATCGCCATATCCAATTACCGTACAATATCTAATAAATATATCTTCAACACTTGACACTGGCGAAATCTAACAAGGAAACGCAATTTAATAAAAATAGAATATTAGGTGCATTTTAGTTATCGTTCCTGAAACGCAAACTTCGAAATTCGAAAAATAACTACATATTAAATAATATTTGGTACTAGCTTCATGCTCTCAAAAAAGAGAGCGTTCCTTCATAGGCTGTCTTTTCTGTTTTATAGTCAGACGTAGAAAAAATGTATCAGTATTTTGCCAAAAAATATCTACGATGTTAAAATAATCCTGTAAACAGACAAGCGTATCCTCCTTCAAACATATTTTCTCACACAATTTTCCTTAACCAAGCGAGTACCATATTCATACTGGAAAATCCAGTATATGTAGTTCATCCTGTATATAAAGTACCAGGAATCAAGCCATTTTGATACTTACGACTTTGATTTAAGACTAGACTAAGTGGACTTCTTTAGTATGCTGACACTTGTTCTGAATGTAATCCAGTCTTCACGACGTAGACTATTCCCAGCGGAGGTATTCTATGACGTTTACAAGTCAAGAACTGTAGAGAAAAAAAACTGGGCAAGCAAGCTTGGAAAAGCCAAGCGAGAACTTGTGCAATTAATGTTCCTCGCCCCACCGTAAAACAAACACGAAAGCAACTATCATCACAATAAGTAGTGCACTTTGGATTATTTTAATTGGATTGTCTAACTAAAAACGTATATATAATTCTCCAATAAAATGAAATAATAAAAACATTTTTTGGGTTACGACCGTTACCGACTACTCACACTAGCCTAGAGCAAAAGCTTGAAATGTGGGGAAGCAATTTAAGAGGATAGGCAGTCTGAAATGCTAATATGGAGAATAGGTCACCTTTCCGACTGTATCATAAAGGTATTATACCTTACACCTGTAAGGCTTACAGGAATAGAGCAACTGACATGAGTTGTCAAATGAAACCGTTTTTAAAAAAATTCAAATACTGTCTATAATTCTGAGTCTAACGTGAAATCGTGGATAAATTAATGAAGTAGTATCAGTATATTTCACAAAATTATCTACGATTTCACTTTAGATTCGCAATTATTCACGGAAACCGAATAGTAAAAATAGGTAAGAGATTAGAAAACGGTTCTATTACCTCGCGTCACGTATCTCTTTCTATTATACAGAGGTGCCGCTAGGTAGGTACATCTCGCTCTCTCAGCTATCAGTTACTCTATTCCTGGTATAATACCTTTAGGAACTGTATACATATTTTTGTCTGATCCGCCCCACCCATACACAACACACCATCGACTAGAGTGCGAAAGAGACAACTGCAGTTCGGACCAATTTTATCAATATAAAATCGACGAAAACAGCACTTAGTATTCACCTGTTTCCTCCTCCAAAACTAAACCGATTTTAATAACACTTTCAAGAATATTATGAGATGACTATGTCTGTATGTTTTGTTTTTTTTTGTTTATATCCGTCAAATTTGTTTGCTGGATGTTTGAAACGGGCGGTAAAATTGGTCATTTTCGAAGGTCCCTTATTAAATTCAAAATTTAAATTATTTAATGCAAAAAAACAAAACATAGAGACATAGCAGAGGTAACATTGATCGTATGGTAATGTAATTCGTGCAGTGGTAATTTGTGCTCTAGTGAAGGAGGAAACAGGGGAATACGTTTTTATGGAAAAAACGATACAATACGACCTGGGCCCTATTCAACAAACGTTACAATTGTAATTTACAATTACAATTTTGGGTACATTTTTGAGAATGTTAGATTATGTTACCTACTGCAAGTTTAGCGTCATAAGTAACCAGCAATGTACCCAGAATTGTAATTAAGCCATATAAACCTGGTACTACTAACTGTAGGCTATCGTCTATTGGTCGTCTGCAATGTTTTTAGTCTAGTCTAGTTAGTAAAAATTATTTAGAAAAACAAAAAACCCGAGTGCATAAAAAACTATTAACTGAAAAGATAAAAACAAGCTCCTTAAATCAGCTATAATAACTTTGTTTGAGCAAATTAATACAATTTGAATGTTATTACTTATTAGGTAGGTAGGTATCGCAAACGGGGACAAAGAAAAATGACCTATTTGTTGGTTATTGGTTTGTCCCCGCCTGCAATACCTACCTACCTAATAAGTAATAACATTCAAATTGTATTAATTTGCTCAAACAAAGTTATTATAGCTGATTTAAGGAGCTTGTTTTTATCTTTTCAGTTAATAGTTTTTTATGCAGTCGGGTTTTTTGTTTTTCTAAATAATTTAGTTTATTTCATACTTTTTAGTCTTGTGTCAAAATGGTTTCATAAAAATACAATAATATATATATATTTGGAATCTGCTCTTCACCAGCTTTTATTTGATACCCATATTGTATTTTTTTACGAAAAAAATTGGATTCTCCCCCCTCTCTTTTTTAATTCGCATACGCCATATTAAAATAATGTAACCTATGACACTCTCACGATTTTTACGAATCTAACGACACCTCATACGTTAAAACCCATCAAGCCGTTTAGGCTGTAGCGCGTGCCAAAGAAATAGACATACAAACATACAAACATACATACATACATACATACATACATACATACATACGCTCGAAAAACATAACCCTCCTTCTGTCGCAGTCGGGTAAAAAGTAAATGATTTTATTTCTTTCAATAATTAGGCAATACCAAACGCAAAATCAACTTGTAGGTACGGCTTATTTAATCTTATTACGCTAAGATATTATGCAGCTTGTATTGAAAATATGTTTTTATTTATTTGTAAAGAAATTACTTAATTATTCTTTTAAGTTTGGTTTTTATTAACATCTTCAGATGTTAACATAAGTAAGTACTTATTTATTTTTTAGTCGTTCACCTTTAGTTTTTGCTTGTATCGAACCTTGTTCCACTTAATTGACCTTAACGCATCATGATTCACGGTGACTAATAATGACGTAGTATTTAGGGTTCCGTATTTAAAAGGTGAACCTTGATCAGTTTAGAAGAGACTGGTCAAAAGTCCGTGTGTCAAAAGAGGTACCGAGGTGTATAATAAAAACTCATTCAGCCACCTTTCTTTGGTCGTCGCCGTCGGTCGAGAGCGGGCCGCAGGGCGTCCCACTATATACGCCAGCCAGTTCGTGGCCTCCACTATAAAACTCTGTCAGTCCTAATTAATATTATTTTTCTCAAACATTCTTGGAAATTTGAGCATTATTTTGACAACCTTCTTCGTGATAAATCAAAATTGCTGTACTATGCGAGCAGCGGCCGGCAAAAGTTGTATGAAAATCCATACCTGTCGTGGTTTAGCGGCCAAATAAATTACATAGTAAACTCATATCTGTCATGTAATTTAAAAATGGAAATCTTGGAATCTTGTACACCAAAACATGGCAACCAAGGAGGTAACTTATCAAGGGTTTTATTTAAATTTCGAAATGGCTTGCAAATAGAAAGCTTTATAATGAAAAAAAAAAAACGAATGGACACTTTAACCACAGATTAATAATAAGTTACTAGCTTTTCAAAAGTTGAATGATTTTAATTTCTGCGCATTGTTTGAGAAAAGCACTATACAAGCCTTGGCCACAACTAGGCATTGATGGACTTACGTATGTGTGCCTCGGCTTCGCCTCGGCCCACATTTACACGTTCGTTCATCAACGCCTCTTTTGCTGGCCACTGCAGTAATGTACTATTAATGCTTATGTTTCAGTTTCAAGATATTTATTATTTCCCAAAAGAACATTAATTCGAGATATTATTTGAGCATAGAGGCAAAAATAGAATGTCCCCTTAAAACTTTTTAGGAACTAAGAGTATAGGCCTTATTAAATACTTTCCATGAACATTTATAGCAGATGATGTAAAATAAATTAGCCAATAGCGTAAAAAAAATCTTCTTGTGAGATGAAAGTATATTGGACAAAGATTTAAAAAAGTTGTTAAAGAATCTCTATGCAATGCTACATCGGCTACAGAACCCTGTCAAGGGCACGTCCAACACGCACTTGGTTGTTTTTTTTAAATTGTCAATGCTCAATTGCTAAAACGTGAGCGGAATCTTCACGAGGAATTTTACCCATCGGGAAATAGTGTCTCAGAGTAGACGAAAACGACTTGCTAGAATGAAAATAAATCAATTTTACTAATCGAGTCAATCACGTGTTTACTAGAGCATGGCTATTGCATCGTATGCTATTTTGAAAGCACGATATTTCGAGTGCTACTTTCGTTTTAATCGAAAAATATAACAAAGCAAATCATTTTAGAGTCTATTGAGAGAGAGTATATTGTATCCACTGTTAACTGGAGACGTATATACTCATTATCTATCAATTTGGACCAAGTTTCCGCACTGCTAGAGAAATTTTCATGTTATTCTAATTATTATGCCATATTAAGACTATACCTGTGGACTTCTAGGGAAATAATATAGTCCTGGACAGCCTATGCTTATTTCAATAATGAAACAAACAAAAAATTAACAATTGACCATACTATATTCTTAAACTATTATTTTCCTGTTTTCAAATACATTAGAAACTATTTATGATATTTTGTCTGCGTCGAAATTTGATGTCTATGTCCTTTATTAGTGTTCAATCAAGCTAGCTCATAGGTAACTTTCATAAAAATCGGTTTAGCGGTTTAGCCGTGAAAACGTAACAAACAGAGAGACTTTCGCATTTTTTATTAGTAGGTATATGGATGATATCGAGGGGAAACTGTGCAATCATTATCAGCTATCAGCGACATACTAAGCGAACGTCACATTAACATTCTTTTTTAAATATTGGCTATTTCCGAATAATTCACATTATATTAAAATAAATAGGTAAATATAAATATCTTGGATATTGTCACACAGATCAATTGTCATCTAGTCTCATTTAAAGTACTTGGACTGCACCAGAATCGTGCTTGGACTTGTATAATAAACACTAGAAATACATACCTAATAGATACATACCTAATAGATACAAACATCCATGACTCGGGAACAAACATTCATATTCATCATACAAAATATTTGCCCCTTACGGGATTCGAGCTATCGAGAGGACGAGAAAAAATGCATCAAAACTAAATGGTAAATGGAAAAACACAATATTATTATTAATAACTAGCTTTACCCGCGCGACTTCATCAGCGTGCTTACTTGAAAAATGCTGAAACAGGGGTATTATTATTTTTGCTTTTTAATATGCGTTTTGTACGCATATTAGACATAATTTAATTTCAGACTTTAAAACACAGTTTAAAACACTTTCGTTCTTGTTCAAAAAACGGCCTCGACGGTATAACAGCGTCTTAATATAGGTAACTTGATATTGTTTTATGCGTTTCTACAACTTGTCAAGCGTCGGAAGGAGTTCGCTAATTCACTATAGAAGATGCGACCATCAGGAACTCTACAATATACTATTGTAAATACAGTCAATTAAGAGGATATTTAATTCCGAGCACGCTCCATACAAACGTACTATGGTGATATTTTCAATACTAACCAATTAAACTCAATGAAAATTTTTAGAATCATTCTAGAAACAAATTTCTATGCTTGTATGGAGTCAGATTTTCGTTAAAATGTATAGTTTAAAAGTTACAATGCCTCAAAGATTTCCATACAAATCTTAAATTAATCCTAGCATTGAAACTATAATTTTAACGAAAATCTGACTCCATACAAACATAGAGATTTGTTTCAAGATTTTTTCAGCACAATTTCTTTGACTTTAATTGGTTAGTATTGAAAATATCACCATAGTACGTTTGTATGGAGCGCGCTCCGAATATATAATTAATGTTAGATAGGTAAGTCGAGTAGGTACTACAGATTTAGTACCTATAGGAAACATAGTTTTTTTCGCGATTTCGAATTTGGCTCTATAGTAAAATTTGTTGTTTGTTAGTCCTAACCATCCCTTTAAATATTACTAGGGTTTTTTGATACATCCTGTATGAGTGAGAATACCTATATATAATATGTATAATATGTACATTAATCGATACTTTGCGAATGTCTGCTGTAAACACGGTTTGAGAACAACTTTTCCAGGCTTGTTTAGTTAGGGGATTTTGTTTGCGTTTTCAAAAAGTTTCATTCCATTCGTTGGATCTACCTAAATGTTTGTGCTGTGTGGAGAAAAAAGTTTGTAAACCCTGGCTAATTACGTAATTCAATTTTTAACCAGCTTCAACAAAAAGGAGTAGGCAATTTGGAATAACAACATTTTTGAAATTTGTTGTCAAAAAATTGAGATTTTGAAATGACAGGATTATGCAGATATTTATTAATAAAATAATGCCGTGATCTCTGTGATAAAGATTAAGGGGCCACCGCGGTTTTACCGCCAAATTGGGTATATTTGTAACCATTTTGTACATTAACTATGGCACTTTTTAAGCAGAAAACAAATCTGAACTTTCTACAGGACATGAGAAGTGATTTGGTTTTTCCCGATTTTTTTTTAATAAAACTGCATTAAAAGGATTTTAAAGTCACCCCTTTTTTTCCACATCCATTTTAGTCTTACATTGTTGATATATTTCATAATACTACATAGAATGACGTGGTTTTCTTATTTTTTCAATTAAAATTCATAAAAAATCTTTTCAGTTTTCAAAGAAAACGGCTAAAGTCTGACCGGTGCTACGCGCTCGTTCACATGGATTAGTATGGACAGTCGTGGTCCCAAGCAGATACGCCTTAAAAAGGGGCCATAGGTTCAGATCAACTATTTATATACTAGATTTTCTATGAGAAACGCGATTGCCCAGCCCTCCGAAAAGTGCGTACGTGGGCCGGGCCGTATTTTCGATTAAAAACAATTAACAAAAGTACTTTTTACAGATTTTTTTATGATTTCACTTTATATCATATAACACTTTCATTTTATCATCATCATCGGAGTTGCTTTGTGGGTCTGCTATTGGGCGGTCACGTGCGCGTCGGTTGCCCCATCCCCGGCCTACAGTGGAACTCCAGGGGTGGCTCAGGATATTGTTCTTTTAAAAGAACAACCCTTGAAGTCACCAAAATATCAATATAACCGTACAACGACAAACACTTTTGCTATAAAAACTCGACATTGGCAAAATCATCATAAACCAAAGATGGCAGCCATATTTTTAAAAATAGAATAGAATCATCATCATCAGCCTATCATCGTCCACTGCTGAACATATATAGGCCTCTCCCAAGGCGCGCCACAAAACTCTGTCCTCGGCCTTCCTCATCCAGTCGCTCCCCGCTACTTTTCTTAGGTCGTCTGTCCAGCGGGCAGCAGGGCGTCCCACACTACACCTACCTACCAGTTCGCAGTCTCCACTCTAGAACTCTGACACCCCATCGGTTGTCAGTCCTTCGGCAGATATGACCAGCCCATTGCCACTTCAGCTTGCTAATTTTCTGAGCTATGTCAGCTAATTTAGTTCTATGACGAATCACTTCATTTCATGGTGAATATGTGAGTATAAATACCAAAAATCGGAAACAATATGTATGACTTTGGTTTCGGTAAATTAAATTGAATAAATCTAGTCGAAAAGATGAAAAATGCTTCCAAGGTATTTCGTTCTACTATTGGGCCTTAAAAATTTAAACATTGGTTTTATATGAAATTTTTAAGGCAATTTACCGAAACCAATGTCATACCTCAGAAGTTGAGGCAGAACGCGCGTAATCGTATCAATCAGTATACATATACTCCATTCCAAATAGCAACAAAAAGTTATGGCCATTTTGAATTACAGAAACAGAGATTTGAAACACTTCCTCTCACTTATTCTTAGAACAGCTTTAGTAACGTCCAAGATACGTTGGATAGTATATCTTTCTCATAAATAAATCATATTTGCTAATCAGAATTGGCCAGAAAGCTATACCGGAATAGGAATATCTTTTCGTCCTTATTTGGATTGCAGTATAGTTACTGGGTGATTTTTTAAACACTATCAATCAGGGGGGTTCAGAAAAACAACCAGAACAATTTTTACTACGGGAGCTCACCTTAAGTCGTAAAATAATTATCTGCTGTGTATGAAACATTTGAATCGAGTAGCATTGCAGTTTAGTATGGGACAACAGATTTTGCTCTTTATGCTGGCTCTATAGCGAAGGTTGTTCAGTTTGAGTCAACTAAAACTAACTTTAAATATTGTTGATAAATATCTGTTTTGTTACAACCTGTATCATAAAACTGAATTTGGAGTAAGTAATATTATTTGACTGTTTATTTCATCGCCATCGGCTCACTCAACCAAAAGGAATGCGACCACGCCTGAGCGCGCTGTGTACAAAGGAAGTTTGATCCTATTTGGAATATTAATTAACAACTTATATTTACTACCTTTACTGCTATCGGAATTTTCCGGCTGGCTGTATCAATGACTCTCATGTTTATTGCAACCGGAATTAGAATAATATCTGAATAGAGCTAAAGCTCTATAGGATTAAAATCCAACGGAAAAACAACGTATTCGATTGGTACATAGTCAACATAAAAAGTAAAAGATGTCGAAAGTAACTTTCAAAATTATTATTTGCACTTTTTTTGCTATTTTATTAGTTCTAGTAATTTAATTTTAAGCTTCAAGTGACGTTAATTTAACACTTATTTGGCTGAAAGCTGAGGCTGAGCAAGCTGAATCACCTGATTGTCTGAAAAGGAAAACGATTCCGTACTTCGGATGGCACGTTAAGCCGTTGGTCCCTGCTACTATCTCTGGTGGTAGTAGTCGTTACATAAAAAACCACGTCAGAGAGGCCTTAAGGCGATTTGAATAAACTCTGATACCAGGGCTTGCCCACACGATAAGAAGAGCATTTTTTATCGTAACATCGATTTATCATAATCATCATCAGCCTCTCATTGAGGGTCATGGGCGTTATTCCACTACGTGTGCCATATTATGTGGATTGGTAGACTACACGAACGCATCGGAATTTCTTCTTCAGCGTATGCAGATTTCCTCAAGACGTGTTCCTTCTCCATTTAAGCTTAAGAGGATATAATTCGGAGATATTTTCGATACTAACTAATTAAACACAATGAAATTTTTCAGAATCAATCTTGAAACAAATTTCTATGCTTATAAAGAATCAGATTTTCGTTTAAATGTAGGCATTGTTTTAAATTTACATAGTCTCAAAGATTTCCATACAAATCTTAAATTAAACCTATCATTGAAACTGTATATTTTAACGAAAATTTGACTCCATACAAGCATAGAAATTTGTTTCTAGATTGATTCTGAAAAATTTCATTGACTTTAATTTGTTAGTATTGAAAATGAGTCTATGTTTGTATGCAGAGCGCAATTGTGGTCTCGGAATAAACTTCTCTTAAGATTTCGTAAATCGAATACTTTTTATCGTAACATGTACTCGTATCACTTTATAATGTAATAGCTTTATAAAATATTAATTATATTTTGAATTTCGCTAAACTTTATTGCTGAATATACCTATACAGTTCAGCAATTCGTTGACAATTATTTAGGGTAGTCTGGTTTTCAATTGATTTGTTTACGCGAGAGATAGGTTCAATTCGAATACTTAGATATACAGGGTGTAAGGAAAAGTATCATTAACCTTTAAACCACAGACTCTACCCATCAAACTGAACAACATTTACATGAGAGAAAAAAGATCAGAGCAAAAAAAAAGTCAGCTGTCCCATACTAGACTGCAATACCTATCGACGCAATCGTATGGAACAGCAGATTTTTTTTTGCCCTAACCGTTTTGCTCCCATAGTAAAAGTTGTTCAGTTTGATGGGTAGAAGGTTAATGATACTTTGCCTAACACCCTATATTACTCCGAACTCCGAACTCCCGAATCAGCATAGAATTGTACATTGTTTATAATCCGCATGGTTGTTTTAGGAAGTGACTAAAAGATAAGGGTGTCTTTTTGTAGGGATTTTGGGGGCAAAATTAAACGGTAGTTGCACGGTGTCTACCATCTTCTCAAGTGGGGTATAAAAAGCTCACCGAGTTCGACTGCGGTGCTCTGGAACGTTTGTTCTAGACAAACAGTTGACAGTTGTTTCTGTCTGTTGTTGACAGTCTTGTCGAGCACATTGTTCAGACGATTCGACGGTGGAATCCAGGAGTTACACGAGCTAACCCCGAGAGCCAAACTAAAAACCATAGACATCAATTTGTAATCTCATCAGGAATAAAAAAGCCATACCAATAATGATATCTTAAAAATAGATAGAGACAATGTATGCCAAAATCGGCCCTACATACAGGGTCCTCCTTAATATACAGACACTTTTTTAAGGGGATGATCAGACCATCAAACTGAACAACTTTCTCTATGGGAACAACTTCGAAATCGCGAAAAATAAATCAGCTGTCCCATACATTTGGCTCTAGTCGGTATGCAGTTTTGTATGGAAGAGTTATTTTTTTTTCGCGATTTCGATGTTGGTCTCATAGAGAAAGTTGTTCAGTTTGATGGTCTGATGATCCTCTTAAAAAACTGTCAGCATATTAAGTTGGACCCTGTATAGGGTAATGTAATCGCTGCTAGAGCATAGCACCTCACAGATTAATTTTTATTAGGGTGTTAGGCTAGACAAGTTGCATTTCTGTAATGAGTGATTGTACCCATGATACTGAACAACTTTCCCCAAGGAGTATAAGGGAAATTCGCAATATAAAATCAAATTTTCATACAAACGTTCCATCAGCATTAGTTAAATAGGTGTGGAAAATCCCAATTTTTTTTGCTAATTCTCTAATTATGTTTTTTAAAGAAATTTGTTCAGTATCATGGGTTAAATCGTACAATCATCCCTTAAAGTAATACGATTGTTTACCCTAACACCGTATTTAGTCCATTTAGGGTAGTCAGACATTTGTTACGACTACCAAATACCTATTTAAGCAATGTAGTTATAGCAAGCTCACTCTATGAATGTGGAATGACAAATCAAGTGCTATCAACCTTATTAATATAAGTGATTAACTTTTACCCACAAAAATACATAGGTAGGTACCTAAGCAAAGTTACGTTTATAATTCCTTTCTCAGTTTTTTTGAATTAAAAATTAAAATAAATTTAATAAATTGTATTTAAAAAAGTTAAACATAATAAGCAATTATGCTTTTAAAACATTCTGAATTTCAAAAGTCATAGTCGTGAGCATATTCTACACTACCCTATATTTCAAAAATGTATAAAGTTTAATATACAAGTAGGTATTATGTGCATTGATTAAAATAATAATAAAATAAATACTTACAATAAAATCCTTTCCTTCAACACAAATATAAAACAAAATTCAGCCTACAAAGCACTTTACACCGCACAAAGAAAAAACTTTGACAGTTCAGTTCGTTGCGAAAATCGAACAAAAAAACGCGCACAATTTCTGCACGCGTGCATTCACTGCGCATATAAAGCAAACATTAAAGCGATTAGAGCAACCGCAGAGCAAATGCTCGGAGACAATAATTGAATGCTGTGGGAAGGCAAGGGGGCTTACGAGACGACCAGTCTTGTTTGGCCCAGCCGGGCCCAGCGCTCACTTGTGGAGTATTATTGAATGGCAGAATATAACTACACTAGCTGAGTTGGTAGCTACTCGTACCATTGATATGTTATATCAGTCGAAGCTACGAACGAGTCGAAAAAAATATCACCCAAGAGGGCATCCATTAATTACGTGGGGTGATTTTTCGACCCCCCTCCCCCTAGGTGAGATGTCGTGAGATTTGGCTCGACCCTCTCCCCCACCCCCTAAACACAAGTATTATTTTTCAAAATGCGTATGTTTAATACGTAACCCCTCCCAACTCTAAGGTTATAAACCGTCTCGCTATACACGCACCCAGAGATATGTTATACGAAGCTTCACGCACACCAACCTAAAAAAGTTGACCACTTTTGTTTTATACGGTAAAATCGTGAGGCTAAATCTAGACATATACTTTATCTAAGCTAGCCTTAGGGCCCTGGAGCTGACGGGGGGCACTGAAACCCATTACCCACCCCCGCATAAAAACGTACTTGCTACGGTAGAATATTTAATAAAATAAAGTAGCTCTTGGTAAGTACTTTCCATGAAAAATATAACGGATGTTGTAGTACTTGTAGTGCAATTAATTAAGTATTAGAAAAGAAAAATGAAAAAGATTTTCTAACCAAGTAAGCAAGAATAATTAAACAATGTAATAAAACACCGTAGTAATATTTAAAGGAGCGGTTAAAATTTAAAAAATTGACGATGTTCGTTCAATATCGAAATTTGTTCAGTTTGATGGCATAGCATAGCATAGCATATAATTATTATGATCGAAATTTGTTCAGTTTGATAATTATGTTAATCTAAACCACTTCTTTAAATATTGCTAAGGTGTATTGTGACACCCTGTATAATGGCTACGGAACCCTATAATAGGCGTGTCCGATACGGGTGTCTTGGCAGGTTTTTGGTTAGGTACCTAACGAATTCCGGTAACAAAACCTGCATACGCTGAAGAAGAAATTCCGATGCGTATGTGAAGTCTACCAATCCGCATTGGGCACGCGTGGTCGCAAGACGCGTCCGGCGTCTCGGTGTCGGACGCTCGGCGGGGTAACAACTCTGTTTCGAACG
The DNA here is from genome assembly GCA_963693445.1 of Agonopterix heracliana. Taxonomy (NCBI): domain Eukaryota; kingdom Metazoa; phylum Arthropoda; class Insecta; order Lepidoptera; family Depressariidae; genus Agonopterix; species Agonopterix heracliana. Next base: position 2,377,362 of record OY856312.1, on the reverse strand, counting down.
TTCGTCTGTCTAACTCCTGAGGATGCTCCTTGGTGGAGCGAAACACGTGTAGAGTAGAAATTATTTGGTGGGCAGGTTGTATTGCATAACGTAATACAACTTTGTCTACTAGGTATTTAAAAGCGGAGGTCTCGACACAATCGTGTCATCTACCTGTTGATTAGAATGGAACAGTAGATTTTTTTTCGAGCGATAATATCGCTGCGATTTTGCGATAATTGTTCTCAGTACATTTTGTATGGGGACGCGCTCGATCCCACACACTGCCGCGATATTATCGCAACCTGACGCAACCTCTTTCTACTACATTCAGTGAAGGGCGCATGCGTGACGCGAATCGCGGAATCGCTGCAGTGTGTAAGGTGTCGCGATATCGCTGTCAATAATATCGCTGCAATGTGCGGAAGCCTTTATACAGTAAGAACGGGTCGTCACAAGACGTGGGATATCAAGAATGGGGTATGCCAAGACGGACCCAAAGTTTTTCACTTTCTGTCTGAACCAACCCTGACAACTTGTTGCCTCGTTTTATATAATTATATTAATATTTTTTTTGTTTGTTTCTTTTTCAATGCTGTACTTATCTGTGTTTTTGGTGTAAATAAAGTATATTTCATTCATTCATTCAATTATTTAGAATTTTGGTATAGGTAGGTATTATAAAGTCTAGTTGTAGTTGTAGAGTTCAGCTTAAAGCCTTGCTATGCGAAGTGTCTACTATCAATGGTAGAGACGGTGGAGTGGAGTACGTTCCATAATTACGTCTGTTCCCTTTCGTTGGCCTTCGCCGCAGACAGCCTTGCGTTGCGTTACTGTTAGTTCTGCAGCCAACAGACGTTATATTCATGTTGTGAAATAGTTATAGTTAGTGAGCGACACAGAGTGAGCGATGACGGCCCATACTGAAGAGAACAGCCCATGCGGCGTTCGATTCCTGGCCCGTACCACTAAGTTCTTCGGAATTTATGTACGGTTGTATTTATCATTTACTAGGAAAAATTTGTGAGAAAACGTGCATTCCCGAGAATGAAAAGAAAATACCATAAGTTCGGAGGTGTATGCGTAAAATATGGGCGAACACAAAGGATCAGCGATGGACTAAGTGTTACATAACGACCCTATGCTTGCTTGCCCAACTACAAATAATAATACACGCGTGACCACAGAAGAAATACTAGTACTACCCGTACAGAACAATCACTTCGCAAATAGATTTAAATAAATATCAGTTCTCTCTCAGCGGTAATAAAGTGCAAAATTATTCGCACCCCACAATATTCGCGAATAACCTACCAATCGCAATCAAGGGTTTCTACGCAGGAAATTATTAAGACGCTGTTATCCCGTCGAGGCCGTTTTTTTAACACGAACGAAAGTGTTTTAAACTGTGTTTTAAAGTCTGAAATTAAATTATGTCTTATTTAAGGATCGGGCGGATCGGCGACTGTTCTCAATTACACGATTAGATTAAGTTTACTAGATAGAAAAACATCCCAAAGTTACCCCTTTTTGTTATGTTTTTTCAATACTATGATTAAACTGCTGATATTTATCTTTTTATTCTTGTACTTAACTAAAATACATTAAATATTTCTAGTGAATTCAGAAGAATTTTTAGCTTAGAAACTCCCATGAGCAAAGATATTGACGAAAAACTCGTTTTTTTGCGATCCTGCTTTCAATTGGAGCGGGTTGGCTAATTGTAAACTTACGAGTATTCTTGCAAGAAAGAGACGCTTGCACTGGGATAACCTAGCCTTAAGTGCGTGAGTGTGTACTAAACAGAATCTCTCTTCCTTACTCTGTAAGCAGGGCTTGAACCGGTACCAAAAGTATAGGTACTTAACGGCTCTTGCCATTTCGGTACCTGGATTGCGGTTTCAGACGGGTCCCGGTTCCAGACGGGTACAGGTACTTCGCCTTACAAGTATACCATTCAGGTACCCGCCGCGTATGAAAATGCCTATCTTTTCTCCCTAACTAACGCAAATATTTGTTTGGTATCGATATACGGTATAATACTGAAACTAATTATGTAGAATGTTATAAGGTCCGGTACTACGTCGGGCATGGTACCAATATAACAATGCCAATGGTAGCGGTTCCCAAAATTAACGGTATTTCAAGCCCTGGGCCTGTCAATTAAATAGGTTAAAAAAAGAATAAAGATAAAACATTTTTTGAAATCGGCTAAAAAAAATTATTCGACTAAGGGCCTGTTTCACCACTTCTGAATAAGTTCTTGTTAGCTTATCCGACAGATATTTTGACATAATTTCATACAAAATATGTCAAACTATCTGTCGGATAAGCTAACAAGAACTTACCCAGAAGTGGTGAAACAGGCCCTAAGGATTGCAATTTGCACTTGGCTAATTTTCTTTAATAAAGAAGTTTGCATTGTTGATAATTATAATATTGCAACTCGTACTTGGCCTATTGTCATTAATAAAGAAGTTTGCATTGGTAATGTATTGCAACTCGCACTTGGCCGATTTTCTTTACACATGGTAATTACATTTTTGATTCAGCATGTCAGTGTCACCAACAGAAATAGGTTTCCCTTGTGGACCTACTAGTAGGACAAAATAGTTGGACCACGAGAAAACGCCGGTCATTATGAAGCTTCTATCTTGAAATATTTGGGCTCAAAGTTATAAATAGGGCATTTTCACTTTGACTACCTCCGTGGTCTAATGGTTAAGAGCATAGGGCTCTTGGGTCGTGGGTTCGATTCCCACGGGGGGCACCTAGTGAAATGTCACTTTGTGCGTTTTTCCCCAGTTGGTTAGGACATTGCAGGCTGAGTCACCTGATTGTCTGAAAAGAAAGATGATTCCGTGCTTCGGATGGCACGTTAAGCTGTTGGTCCCGGCTACAATCTCTGGTGGTAATAGTCGTTACATAAAAACCACGTCAGAGGCCGTAAGGCGGTTTGAATAAACTCTGACCCAGGGCTTGCAGCCCACTCGATAAGAAGACTTTAACTTCATTATTCTATTTCTACGGATGGTGAACTATAATGGTGCAATTATTGAACCTTCTGCGAGTATTTTATCGGTACCTAACCGTTATTATAAACAGTATACAACTTGGTACTGTTGCATGTGCATTTGTCGCATGACAGATACTGGTTTTAAAACTCAAATACCTTGTATTGGGGCCTTTAAGCCTTTTTTATTATTTTGATATCGGATATTTCTGTAGTGTCAGTCACCTTGTACTTGTAATCGTGTTTGTTGATAGGTATAAGTCACTGACCTCTATAGGGTGAAATTGATATCATTAGCATCCTTTTAAACTAAGAGTCTACCCATCAAACTGAACAACTTTTACTATACATGGGGGCAAACCAATCGGGGCAAAAAAAAAATTAGCCGTGCCCCGCCCCGCCGCCGCTGCCTACGCGACTTAAATGTATGGGACAGCAGATTTTTTTTTTTGCTCTGATTGGTTTGCTCCCATAGTAAAAGTTGTTCAGTCTTCTTCTTATCGAGTGGGCTGCAAAGCCCTGGTGTCAGAGTTTATTCAAACCGCCTTACGGCCTCTGACGTGGTTTTTATGTAACGACTACTACCACCAGTGATAGTAGCCGGGACCAACAGCTTAACGTGCCATCCGAAGCACGGAATCATCTTTCAGTTGTTCAGTTTGATGGGTAGACTCTTAGTTTAAAAGGATGCTAATGAATTCAATTTCACCCTGTATACGAGATGTTAGGAAAATTATCATAACCTTTAAACCACATACTCTACCCATCAAACTGTTTTTTTTTTACTATGGCAGCAAACGATCAGATCGAAAAAAAAGTCTGCTGTCCCACATACTAAACTGCAATACCTAGGTACTCGACGCAATTGGGACAGCTGATTTATTTTTGCTCTGTTCGTTTTGCGCCCTTAGTAAAAGTTGTTCAGTTTGATGGGTAGAGTATGTGGTTGAAAGGTTAATGATACTTTTCCTTGCACCCTAAATAGGGTCCTTCTTAATATGCTGACACTTTTAAGGGAATGATCAGACCATCAAACTGAACAAAATCAGTTCTATACAAAATTGCAAACTTAGTCTTACTGTATGGGACAGCTGAATTATTTTCGCTTGTTGGTCCCATATATTGAAAGTGGTTCAGGTTGACAATCAGATCATCCTATCCTATTAAAAAAGTGTTAATATCAGAAATATAAAAAAACCTCGCCATGTTGCGGAAAGTCATTGCAACTAATTTTTGTACTTGGAACACTGATTTAAAGGTGACAATCGATTGCAGCGCCCGCAAACCAGGTTTTTTCGGCGTTTTCTCGTGGTCCTACTTTTTATATTCCTGGTCAGGCTTTACATAGATACCTAGCTATGCAGCGTGATAAATTAAATGCGTTTCATTATACTCAAGGGGATGCTCTAGACTGAACAACTTTAACCATGGGACCAACTTTGAAATCGCGAAAAAGAAATCAGCTGTTTCATACATTTCGGTCGTGTAGCTAAATTATTAACGTTAATTTCTAAGGAACGACAGATTTTTTTTTGTTTCCTTTGTTGGCTTTATAGTGAACGTTATTCAGTTTGGTCTGGTCTGAAGCAACCCGTTCGATAATATGTAAAACATTTTATTTTACACCCTGTATAAATAATAAAGAAATATCTTGGACAGTGTCACACAAATTATCTAGTCACATTTAAAGTTCCAGAATCTAGCCTGGACTTGTATTATGATAACTAGACATCGATATAGAATAGTACATATACAAGATGTTACAAAAATACAAATACAATAAATACCTTTAAGGGGGTGGTGTAGACCATGAAACTGAACAACTTTCACTATGGGACCAATATCGAAATCGCGAAAAAAAAAAAATGTTCTATACTCTACAAATCGACTAGAGCTAAAATATGTATAGGATATAAAATATTTTTTTTCGCGATTTCGATGTTGGTCCCATAGAGAAAGTTGTTCAGTTTAACGGTCTAAACAACCCCCTTAAGAGTTTTAAAAATTTATTGTTACTTATGAAACACCCTGTATAGATACAAACATCCATGACTCCGGTACAAATATTCATATTCGTCATACAAATTAATATTTGTCCCTTACGGGATTCGAACGCGCGACCCCCGGCACAGCAGGCAGGTTCACTACAGACTGTGCTGTCGGGCCGTCAAGTATAAACATACATCATTAAAAGTTCCTCCTAGAATAATAATAAGATAATGTAACGTATTTGGTTTTATATCCTGAATGTACGGGACAGCGATTATTGTGTTCATGTATTATCTACTAAAGTCGGATTAAACATTCCAATTTAAGTATGTAGTTTTCGAATATCTAAAATAGTTGAATATTTGAAGGGTAATAAAAGTGACGGGTGTAAAAAGAAAACAAGTTTATTAATATTATTTATTTCTTAATATATATTAATTACTGTGTTATTTATACATAATCTAAATTAAATATCACATTTAAATTTTCATGTTTATGATTTAATCTTAATTTTAAAACCTTGTGAAATTAGTCGACTGTAACAAAATGTCAATAACATTTTGATCCAAAATGTAATTGAAATGTTATTTTTCTTGTTTCTTTTCTTATTGATTTTTTTTAGTCGTATTGGAAGTTTGCTAGCAGGCGGCCGCGTATCGATCAGTTGCTTCCCGGCTTCCGCGTGGCTCCATATTTTTGTATTAGCTCAAATTGTACCCTTATTGCCAAAACCAACTATCTGCAACCAACTATCCAGATTTTTCTATAAAATCTATTCAGTTTTCTTCAATTTTGGTTAAATTTTGGTGAAGTTAGTTTTATTCAATAAGGATACGTCGTTCCCTTATTGCAGAAACCAATTATCTGCACCAGAATTTAACCAAAATTGAAGAAAACTGAATAGATTTCATAGAAAAATCTGGATAGTTGGTTACAGATAGTTGGTTTTTGCAATAAGGGTACGAAATTGTGTTTTGTAAATAAAACGATCTTTGAGATTACGTTACTTCCAAAACTCACTCGACATTGGCCGAAAGACACAAGCAAAACAACATTAATTTATTCATAAAAATATCAAAAAACTAATATTATGGCGACAGTGAAATATTGCAGGTTCTAAAACGAATATCACCTTTAGCAAATTAAGGGCAAGAGACCTGTTATGCAAAGAACCAAAATATTAATCATATAAAATTTGTTTTTTTTTTGTAGTTATTATCACAAGTATTATTATTGTCACTTACACATTGTGACTTTTTGCAGCGATATCAAAGCGCGCAATATGCGACTGCACCTTGAAATAATCAGATCAAACCTATGCAAAAAAAAACAGGCAAAGCAGACTTTCTAGGTCATTTTGATCTGATTTTTTTTTTACTGTATCTTCAAAACATAAAGTGTATTGTACCTATTGTGGAAAGGAAAAAACCAACGTATATCGTACGTTCGATCGTTACAAATGGCGCATATTGGTCTCTGCCTACCCCTCAGGGAAAGAATCGTGACGTTATACATAGATAGATACGTTCTACCAATAAAAAAACAGTTTTTTTACATTTACCTTGTAGAAATTAATTATAGAGTTAAAATTAAAAGCGAGGAATTATAAAAATCTTAAAAATGTAAGTAGGAAGAAGAGTCAAAGCTTAAAATTAAGAGTACAATCATTAAAATAGTTTATAGTCTTCGAGACTTTGTTTGTTTTTTATTTACATAAATAAAATCAACAATAGGACGGATTTAGATACAGCCTTAGAATATTATGCATCTCTGATTGTTTAAAATAATTTTGACGAAAAAAACCACATTTATGTTTGCTGGGTCCAAGAAGCTTAAAATAAATACCGACGGTCAGTCTAAAAAAAAATTTTTTCATGATTGGCACAAATTAATACCTAAGTACTTACAGTTTTTTGGTATATTTATACAAGATGTCTTTACACAAAATACAACAGAAAATGAGTTTTATTGTTTAGTATTATTATTATGAATCAGTAAAATAAAGTTAAATTACTAACTAACTTCCATTTCTTGTAAAAAATTATTATTACAAGAAATTGAATGTTTTCGCAATGAAAGTATGGTATGGTTTTGTTCATAAATATCACTGTTTATCAAAATAATAATAATTGTACTGTTGGCAGTTGACTTTTATAACATCTAAAAGTAGTAGTTCGGGCGGCGGTGACGAAGTCATATACCCATCGAGCTCATGAATAATTCAGTTTTCATGCGATAGTTTACTATTAGGAGATGCGAAAAAACTTGGTCGGCCGACCCCTATCCTGGTGGGTTTTGCGCAGGAGGGTGACTAGTAACCTCTCTGAGACGACACTAATTACCCATCGAGCTCATGGACAAAATTATGCTTATCCGATTGGTTTTAGTTAGTGTAACGAAGTACACTCGGTCGTCCGCCGGATATCCTGGCAGGTGGTGCTGGCCAACCAAAAATGGTGGTCAAATTTTGGAGTACTTCTCACCCATCGAGCTCATGGATGAAATGTATGCCAAATCAGAGGTTAGACCTTCACCTTCAATATTTCATCGGTCGTCCTGGCCAAAGCCTGGTGGTTTCTGGCGGCCAACCAGATTTATCTGTCAAAGTAAGATCATGCGTTTCCACGTTCATCCAAATAAATACATTATTAACCTGATATATGCAGTTCTTTTAGCATGAACGTGAACGGTTCTATGGTTTAAAAGAACTTATTACAAAAAAAACTTAAAAATAAAATTATGTGTTGATACGCGGCGATTTAAAAAAAAATTTTTTTTTTTTTCGTCATAACTCCGTCATTTCTAAACTGGTTTGGTTGATTGCTTTATCGATCAAAAGAGTGTATTGCAGAGTTCATCCTATCAAAATTTGGTGAGGATCTGAAGAAGCGTTTCGAAGATGTACAATGTTTTAAGTGGGTCAGATTTTACTACAAAAAATACCAAACGAATTTTATTCTTTTACGAAAATAACCTTCGAGTTCTATTAATTTTTCTTTCTGAAATAAAATCTGTTCTCTTAAGAGGTGCCTATATAAGAAAATAAACTAGTAATCACCGCGGCGTTGCTATCGAAAATTGTAATTGTAAAAAAATGTTTTGTCAAGTCAAAGCTAGCTATGTTTATGTGGATGATCTAACTTAGTACATATATCAGTTCTAACATTATTCGCTGAAACTGTATTAAAGGGATGATCACACGACCAAACTGAACAACTCTTATTATGGGTCCAACATCGAAATCGCTAAAAAAAACAGCTGACCTATACAAAACTGCAAACCTAACTCGACTGAAATCTGAATGTATGAGACAGCTGGTTATTTAGCGATTTCGATGTGGGTCCATCCGTGGGTGGGATAATAAGAGTTGTTCAGTTTGGTCGTGTGATCATCCCTTTAATACAGTTTCAGCGAATAATGTTAGAACTGATATATGTACTAAATTAGATCATCCACATAAACATAGCTAGCTTTGACTTGACAAAACATTTTTTTACAACTACTATTTTCGAAAGCAACGCCGCGGTGATTACTAGTTTATTTTCTTATATAGGCACCTCTTAAGAGAACAGATTTTATTTCAGAAAGAAAAATTAATAGAACTCGAAGGTTATTTTCGTAAAAGAATAAAATTCGTTTGGTATTTTTTGTAGTAAAATCTGAACCCACTTAAAACATTGTACATCTTCGAAACGCTTCTTCAGATCCTCACCAAATTTTGATAGGATGAACTCTGCAATACACTCTTTTGATCGATAAAGCAATCAACCAAACCAGTTTAGAAATGACGGAGTTATGACGAAAAAAAATTTTTTTCTTTAAATCGCCGCGTATTAACACTTATTTTTATTTTAAAGTTTTTTTTGTAATAAGTTCTTTTAAACCATAGAACCGTTCACGTTCATGCTAAAAGAACTGCATTTATCAGGTTAATAATGTATTTATTTGGATGAACGTGGAAACGCATGATCTTACTTTGACAGATAAATCTGGTTGGCCGCCAGAAACCACCAGGCTTTGGCCAGGACGACCGATGAAATATTGAAGGTGAAGGTCTAACCTCTGATTTGTCATACATTTCATCCATGAGCTCGATGGGTGAGAAGTACTCCAAAATTTGACCACCATTTTTGGTTGGCCAGCACCACCTGCCAGGATATCCGGCGGACGACCGAGTGTACTTCGTTACACTAACTAAAACCAATCGGATAAGCATAATTTTGTCCATGAGCTCGATGGGTAATTAGTGTCATCTCAGAGAGGTTACTAGTCACCCTCCTGCGCAAAACCCACCAGGATAGGGGTCGGCCGACCAAGTTTTTTCGCATCTCCTAATAGTAAACTATTGCATGAAAACTGAATTATTCATGAGCTCGATGGGTATATGACTTCGTCACCGCCGCCCGATCTATAGGTAAGTACGTCAAAAGAATAAAACTGTTAAGTCATACTTCATTATTCTGTCTTCTGTCTGGACAATCACAACCCTGTTTTAGTAAGTAATGCTAGTTTTAAGTACATTGTATAAAGTACGTATGTACACGACCGTATTAAACAGTTGACAAAATATATGACATATTTATAATAATCTCTCAATTAAAATGTATAGGTTCCGAAATAGGTCCTGCATTTAGATTTTAATAATTTGAGATTTTTCATTACAATTTAAATACATTCACTTATTTCTTTCTGATGGTATAGGTTTATCAATCTATGTTTTATTTTCCTATGAACGTCCGGTCTACTTTTGTTCCAATCATAAAATTCAAAAACTTAACCTTAAATATTCATACCGTCGTCGAATTACCTAAACTTAAAGTTCCATTTGCAACCATCTGCATCTCTAAAACAGGTGTGTGAGAAAGGCCAAATTTGTCTACCATATTTTTTATCGACACAAAAGATCCGGCAAAGAGAGCCAATAAAGATATCACAGAAATGAATATATTCTTCCATAGGACCCAGTTGAGGGGTCCTAGACCACGGTCCCACTTGTGGACAGTGTCTATGATTGCAGGAGTCAGGAGGCCGAGACTTGAGAGGAAGATGGCACCGCAGAGGCTGATGAACAGTTCCAGGTCAGGGAAAGCAGCTGCCAGGGCAACTGTGGAGGTAAATATTATCAGTTAATGTTTAGAAAATATAGGAAGACGAATTGGTTAAAGTAGTAGAGGATATGTGGGGAGCTTGTCACAAATGGCATGAACCACAACAGTGCAAGTTATAGCAACGAAGCCAACAGATGGCGCTACCCGTCGAACACGCAAATGTGCACGTAAGACAACTTGTGACGTCACACGAGTTGCATACATTTAAATCGAGTAGGCATTGCAGTTTAGTATGGAACAGCAGACTTTTTTTTGTTCCGGTCGGTTTGCTAAAGTTGTTCAGTTTGATGGATAGACTCTTAGTTTAACAGGATCAGATTCACCCCTGTATACAGGGTAAAATTGATATCATCAGCATCCTTTTAAACTAAGAGTCTACCCATCAAACTGAACAACTTTTACTATGGGAGCAAACCAATTGGAGCAAAAAAAAATCAGCTGTCCCATACTAAACTGCACCCGCCGCCGCTGCCTACATGACTCAAATGTATGGGACAGCAGATTTTTTTTGCTCCGATTTTTTTGCCCCCATAGTAGAAGTTGTTCAGTTTGGTGGGTAGACTCTTAGTTTAAAAGGATGCTAATGATATCAATTTCACCCGTATACAAAGTCCAACTCACAACCGTTCCCGGACACGGACACTTTCACGGACCACGGCCGGTCCCCAGGCTTCACACCTAGCCTGACGGAAGATCTTCCCTTTTCACTGAAGGAACCTTCCCAGTAGTTCCTCCACAGATACAATTAATTTAGGTCACTTTATAGAACTTTCGCACGATATAAACCCGCGCAAACTAGGTAGTGTGAATAATTCATGGACGTTGTAGTTTGGTGTTCAACCATAGTCAATACGACCCTTGTACAGTTAACTTGACATCTGAGAGAAAGGTGCTTGTTAACTTGATCAGAACGCAATAGTAGATTACACACCGAGGGCAGGAAATTAAGAAAGGATTTGACATTGTTAAGGAATTGACATGTGATCTGAGGCTTTCTTATTTACTGGGGTGCGTTCAGAACCTACGCCCAGAGTGCGCCCAGAGTGCACTCCGAGTGCAACTTTTCGCCCTAATGCCGTTCCGAGGCTCAATGAAAAGCGTTCTACCCATAAGAGCGAGCGAGAAGAACAACCGCACCCAAAGGTTCTGAACGCAGCCCTGTCCACGTATTATTCTACTTGACGGAAGCGGAAGTCTGCAACTTCGTTTAGCGTAGCGGGACGAAAGTTGACGCTTTCCGCCCTGAGGGGAGGGAGAAAAGGATATTTTCATCATTTATTTCACAGAAATGAAGTGAAGTGAAGTGAAAGTAAAATGGAAACCGTTAAACCTAGTTTATAGTGCACTGAATTAAATAAGATCAATACAAAAAAAAAAAAAAAAAAAAAAAAACATACGGGTCGAATTGAGAACCTCCTCCTTTTGTTGAAGTCGGTTAAAAACCATCAGCTTTTGTTCTGCTTGACTTGAGTGACCGCTAGTTTCACAGGCCTTTTGAAACTCTTCTTGTAACTTTGAAATACATTTGTATAAAAATATACCTAAACAATTAAACAGGTTTAGCGATTACAGCTTTTCTATCACAGGTGCTACTTCAATCTTTCTCTATTACAGTTTATATATATATTATTACACTACCTATATGTTACACCACTCATCCATCTCAACATTCGTTTTTCATCCATCTCTTTGGCCCATCACCCCGCACTCAAATACGTACATGACGACAGATTGAATTATGCTATTAGATCAATTTCAAACAATTTCAATGTTATGATTTGTTATCTTTTGAGCTCAATAAACAAGAGAGTACGAAGCGGAAATAAAGCTGTCAAGAACACAATTTAATTTCCTCTAGTGTGCGCGTCGCTAACAAGATTTGTTATAATCATTTCGCTTCAATACATTACGACTTTGTAGAGGTTGTGAAGTTTGGAGTACGTATCGAGCTCATCGATTGATATTCGTTTGATGTGCTGATTCTTAGGCCCATATTAATAAACCAAAATCCATAGATAATGCGTTCCTAAGTAACCTCTAATTCATGCCAAGCGTTGGAGGTCCATCGTTCTTTTCCCCGAACGCCCACTTTAGACTCGAACGTCCATTTCCCGGTTTCGTCCTTTTCCCCGAATGGCCATTTACCTGAACGGCCATTTCCCTAGACATGTAAAATTATTAGGAGTGGGTCGTATTCCGTAGTGTATCCTACTTAGAACCTCACCTTATTGGAATGAGATGTCTTATGCTGTGTTTTGTGGCCAAAGGCTAATCAACTGCTGCTCATTGACATGTTATGCTATCTTGAAATCTTTATAACAACAACAAGGCTCTTTTTTACATAGGATCTGTTAAAAAAAAATGTGTTCCTTACGGAACATATTTACATATGGTCGCTTGGTTTCTGATCACCTCAAAAAGGAATACGGTTGTGAGTTTATCCAGTCAAGGTCATTATAAATACTAGGCAAAATATATTTAAACAATGTGTAAAATGTGCACACATTTTTCGCCGAGGTTGGGTTAGGGTTATTTACCCCTCAAGACCTCAGTGAACACAGCTTAGGGGTTCCAGTCATGCTCCACCACGCGGGCCTCGTTCAGAATCTTCTATTTTGGTCTACGTCCAATTATGGCCCGACTCGCGACCACTCTATTTGATTCGAAAAATAGAATAAGTCTGATATACCTCAATTAGGTTTGAAAAGGTATTTGAGACTAGACTTAATCAGGTTTGTTAACTTTTATCAAATATTTTCCGTTTGCACGTTTGATTAGGTCGACTCTTTAAAATTTTGAGTTTTTTGTTTTTTTATTTAACGAATAGCCTCTGGCACAGATTTTTTAATAGATATATGCTTTTGGTCTGTTGTGACACAGATCTGGTCCAGATACAGATTTTCTATCGTGTTTGGAATTGCGAGTGAGGAGTGACGCACTGTGTGCTGAAATATAGCTTTCATAGACATAAAGGACGACACAACTTTTTGGCCCAAAATGTTTTTTGGTGTTGCCTAAAGATGAAAACTTTGCTAGTCGATAGCAGTCACTTTTAGTATTAAACTCGCAAATCCATCTGAGTGGAAAAAAGATACGGTAATAAGAAAAAAAAATGTTTTTCTTTATTTGTTAGAAAATGATTTTATTTATGTGAAACGAATACAAAGGGTTATGTATATTGTATCTTTTTTGTTGTAAATACCTAAATACAAAGCTACCATTTTATATTTTTTATGTTGGCATTAAGTGAGTAAAAGATGGTTAGGTTAGGTTAGGTTTTGGTTAGATAAGGTTAGGTGAGATTGTGCAACACCAAAAAAATAATGTTGACCAAACATTCAAAGACAAGTTGCATTATCATTTTCAACAGACCAAGTACATGCCCAAAAACATCCACTGTCATGAATAGCAATGCGAACGGCAAAGTAAAAATGTATCTAGAAAATTTTGTATCGAGCTGATATGATAAAAGAAAATATTTTGGTTGTCTCTCAATTGACCGTTATTTCCTTATTAAGTATATTATTATGGTTTATCTATGAATTATATCTGATGTTTTGACATGCTCCGTGACTCGGGCAAATGTGCGACCTTTTTTATGAATAGCACAAGAGATTTTTCTATTTTATTATTTATATTTTTTTTTATAAAGGACATTATCATACAAATTAAAGTACCAGAATCCAGCCTGGAATTGTTTTATGATAACTAGATAACAACAATAAATAGATACAAACAGCCAATGACTCAGCCATATTACAAAAATAATTTCCCTTTACGGGATTCGAACCTGCCACCCTCGGCACGCAGGTTCACTACTGACTGAGCTATCGGGATATCAATTTCGTATCCTCAGATGTGTTTTTGTTCATAAAACAATCCTTGAGATTACGATAGTCTCATAAACTACAAGACTTACAAAGCTATGATATGATATAAGTAAAAAAAAAGAAAACGATCTCACCTGACCCAACAACAGCGGCAGTTCTGATAGAGATTTGTGTTACGTTGTGGTATCTAACTGAGATCTTCGTGTGGATCTGTCGCCAGATCATCTCCATGGGCACGTAAAACTGAAGACTGTAGGTGAAGAGTATGGCTAAGGCCATCAGGATCTTGGCACTTTGGGCGAGCCTGCAAATAAAAAGAAAAGTTAATAAGCTCATGGGTAAACATGTTTCTCTGCCGTCCTCGTCAGCTTTTATCATAAGAGACTGAGGACAAACGTCTCCATGCTTCACCATGGACGTTGAGCAGTTGGTTCGGGATAGTTCCGTCAGATGGCAGTATATAATACATATAGGACACAAATATTCGTTATGCCGGTGTGGTGGAGTATAAGCCCACTGCATCACACCCATAAAGTTATTATACCTTACAGGAATAGAGGCAGTGACATGAGTTGTCGAATGAAACCGTTTTTGAATGTTTTCAGGAGACTATTCGCGGGCAAAAATTCTAATACTGTCTATAATTCTGAGTCTAACGTGAAATCGTGGATAAATTTATGAAGTAGTGTCAGTATATTCACAAAATTATCTACGATTTCACTTTAGATTCCCAATTATTCACGGAAACCGAACTGTAAAAATTTATTAGTGACTAGAAAACGGTTCTATTGCCTCGCGTCACGTATCTCTTTCTATTATACAGTGGTGCCGCTAGCTGCATCTCGCTCTCTCAGCTGTATTTTCCTCTATTCCTGGTATAATACCTCTATGATCACACCATTATCCCATCGGTTTTAGGCCAAACTAACAACAACAACAACAAAATTTTTTATGGAACCAACATTTAAATCGACTTTTAAGAAAAGCTGGAGAAAAATGAATTTGCTTGGCAGCTGATTTATAATTGGCGATTTTGAAGTCCCATAGAAAAAGTTGTTTAGCTTGATGACCTGAACAGCTTCTTAAAATATTGTGCAATATTTTAGAAGGTCCGTGTAAACAATTTGAATCAATACTTACACCTCGTCCTGTGGCAGATTCAAAGTGACACTTCCTCGAACGTCATCACCGTACTTGATGTATCCAAAGAACCCAACAATCCCGTAGAGGGAGATGACAATAGTCATAGCGACGTTCAGGACACCAGGACAACCGAGGAACTGTTCAGGCTTGGCCATCTCGTTCTCCACCGGCATTACTACGCCGATGCCTTCCATTGCGAATATCACGGTACTGGAAAAGTAAATAGGGCGTTAATAGAATTAGCAACTAACTTTCTAGCAAGGTCTACTAAAATGAATAGCAGTCGCATACACTTCACAATTCGAATAAAAGAGAGAACATTTTTCACTCCCCTCCATGCGAACCAACGTGTTGGTGGTCTGCCTTCTAACCTCTGTCCGCAATTTGTCATGAATCTGAAGTTTTGGTCCACCAACCACCACCACCTTCCTATTAAGACTTGTAAGGTAGAAAGATTTCTACGAACATGGACAATTTTTGCGAATGAAAAACGGACTGTCCAACAATTGGTTCCTTTAAAAAGAAATCAATATGCGACGACAATTGACCGCTTTCGGTCCGGAGGGGAGAAAAAATGATTAACTTTAGTTTATGTCATTGAAAATCTGAACCAAGCCTAATGTTAACTTTATTTGAAGTTTATAAAGCTAAAGCGTGTCTAAATTGCTTATAAAGTTCTGACGTAAATTCTGTTACTATTAGCCTTAACTTAAGTGAGAATTAATTGAAGTTTGCGAATTTGAGATCTGTCTTCCTTAGTTACAATAGAAGTTAGAAATCTTTTGTCTACCATTGAAATAATCTAATTATTTCTTAATTAACTTTGAGAACTGTAGCTATTAAATTCAGAGTTATATAGCGTACCTACCTCCTTGAAACGAAAAAGCTTCAAAACATGTATAATTAATTTACTATGTCTGAAAATGTTTAATCTAAAATTAAACATTTTAACGGGTTCTTACCGCGTTTTGGTATATTTGAGTTCCCGATAACCGCGTAATTAGAACTCTCAAAAACTTAAATTTTATGGTTCGTAACAGACAAAATTGGTGATTAGCTAACTGTTGCTTTTATTTATTTCTGTAAATATAATTTCCGTAGGTATAATATAATGTAAAGATAGAGAGACATACGACAAAATATCCTAAAACTAACTTATATAAACAAAAAAAAAGCAAACAGACCTGACAACCGTCTAGTCCTACAGACAGTTGTTAAATTAAAAAAAATTATTAAGTTATTTATCAATACTGTGTTAGTAACAATTAATTGTCGATGTTAATGTACGTTTTTTTTCTTTTTAATAACCACGTTTACGTGTTTGAGTTATTATTATTAGTCTTCATGCGAAATATCGGTTCATAGGAAAGTGCAAAAATTTGCGCAAATGGGCCATGCAGATAGACCGAATTGACTACGGAACCCTAACAATATATGTACTAACCTCATAAACAAAGGCCATTGAGTGACACTCGCTGCCATTTCCCTCTCAGCAGGGTTCGGCATATCACTGAAGATATAATACATTGTGATAGCAAAGCATATCACCAGAAACACGTTGGCTATCGCAGAGAATGGAACCAGCCATTTGAGGTTCCTGATCTGACAGATCAGGACCAGTGGAACTAGGGTCAAAGCGCAATAGGTTTCAGTTGACAGCTTGTAGTTTGGCACGTAAACGTCTAGAACCTGAAATGAGAAAAGTAATCAACATTAGTTTATTCGAAACAGTATCATTGAAATGTGTTTTAGACGCTATTTTTTTGTAACTACCACCGCTTTGTAAGCTGAGGCTGTAAAGAAGATGCGGCCAGAAACTATAGTAGATACACACCGAGGACAGGAAAGTAAGAAAGGTCTCAGATCTCATGTAATGTGATCTGAGGCTTTCTTATTTACTGTCCGAGGTTAGTATACTATTTTTCTTCTCGACGGAGGTGGAAAGCGACAACATCGTTTAGCGCAGCGGGATCAGAATTGACGCTTTCCGTCCGGAGAGAAGAAATAAAAACATAGTGTAAAGCATACACCAGAAACGGTAGAAACTAAGATGTTTTCCTTTACTGAAAACGAACTACATACGTAAAATTAATTTTTACGACACTAATAATGATTTGGAATTCATCATTCTTCATCTGCATAGCACAGGGTTACACCCATAGAGAAATTACACGCCCCCCTGGGTTACACCCTTCAAGGTGTATGGGCGTGAGTTCACCACGGGACTTGGTATTAAAAAAAAAACGTTTTTTTGGCAGTAATTATCTGGCCAAGCACGTATCCAGGGGGGGGGGGGGGGGGGATAGGTGGGATTTATCCCCCCCCCGAAATTCTAATATTTGTATGGAACAGTGATCAAAACTATACCTTTTTCGTCGTTTTTCATTGAAAATCCCCCCCCGAACCCAAAGTCTGGATACGTACTTGTATCTGGCTGTTTGGACATTAGCTTTCCTAGACACACTATAAAGCAAAAAGAGAATCATAATAATCTATTTATT
This sequence comes from Agonopterix heracliana, assembly GCA_963693445.1. Taxonomy (NCBI): domain Eukaryota; kingdom Metazoa; phylum Arthropoda; class Insecta; order Lepidoptera; family Depressariidae; genus Agonopterix; species Agonopterix heracliana. Next base: position 2,359,799 of record OY856312.1, on the reverse strand, counting down.
ATTTACTCAAACAAGAGGGTGTTTAAAAACATTCCATGCTTTCAAGGTTGACGTCTTGTCGGTTTATTTCTGTATGTATTTATGGAAGACTTACGACCACCTCCACCGGTGATGCTTTAATTCAGCAAATTAATTAAACTTCTATAAAATTTCTAAGAAACTGCCATCTATGAAAAAAGTGTTCATTTCTTTGCTTCGTTAGAGTTTTAACATGAGTTAATGAAACCATGATAAAAAGAAAATTATAATAAGCTTCGTCATCATCGTCATCAGCCTCTATCATTACCACTGGCAAGGCACATATTATGCCTGCCCTTAATGAGGATGTTTGAGCGTAGTCCACCACGCGTGACTTCACATACGCAACAGAATTTATACTTCAGCGTATGCCAGGTTCCTCAAATTGGTTTTCCTTCACCGTTAAGCTTGCACTACATTCTCGCCGAGAACAGACGAGAAAGGCCGAGAACGAGAGTGTGGATGGCCTTCATTCTTCTCGTGGCATCCTGAGCCGTAGTATTTTTCTTTTTCTTTGGAAGTTCTTGCCCAGAAGTTTTCGCGAGAGTGTAGTGTCTGCTTCACATATACGTATCAATATTTATAATTCAGCGTGGGTAGCTATGTAGACATTCCTCAAATTGGTTTTCTTTCACCGTTTGAACAGCAGCATGAAAGTAAAAACATACCTCTTTAAAATTTTCCGCTATGAAAACAACGTAGACACATAGAGCGGCTAAGTAGGTGCAGGTCAATGCGTAGTCTATGAATGTCCTGCAAAGAAACATTAGAAATAATTCAGTAATATGATGGAACCTTAGAAAAAGTATATGTCTAGAATAAGCCTCATGAATATCCCGTATAAAACAAAAGGGGCCAAGTTTCATAGGTTGGTGTGCGTGAGGCGCCATACAAATTATGTATGTGTGCGTGTATATGTATAGGGTTTAGGAACCAGTACTGGTTCCAATTTTTTTCTATTCTATTTTTAAAAATATGGCTGCCATCTTGGTTTGTGATGATTTTGCCAATGTCGAGTTATTGTAGCAAAAGTGCTGGACGTTGTACGGTTATGAAGATATTTTGGTGACTTCAAGGGTTGTTCTTACAAAAGAACACTATCTTGAGCCACCACTGGAGCCCCGCTGTCGAGCTGGGAGGGGGCAACCGACGAGCGACACGCGACACGCGACCACCCACTAGCAGATCCACAACGCGACTCCTCCAATTTTTTTCGACGCTTTCGTATCTTTGACTGTCAATCTTGACATATAACTTTATCAAAGGATGGAAGAATATAGGAGTCACGTTGCAGGGTTTGCCTCGAACACTTGTCTCTCGCGTGGTGTTCGCGCGGTTCGCGTCTCAGCCTGCCACGAGGCTCCAAAATCCTTCTCAGTTGTTCTTACTCAAAAACAATCCTCGAGATTGGATAGACACTCCCTCAAACTACTTGACACTGGCGAAATCTAACAAGGAAACGCCATTAAATAAAAATAGAATAGAATAGAACAATATAGGAGTAGGTGCTAGGTGCTATCACCACAATACAGAATACGTAGTACCACCCTGATACTCCAAATACCAGAAATATATAGGGTCCTTCTTAATATGCTGACACTTTTTTAAGGGGATGATCAGACCATCAAACTGAACAACTTTCTCTATGGAACCAACATCGAAATCGCGAAAAAAAAACAGCCCCTCCATACAAAACTGGAAACCTACTCGAGCCAAATGTATGGGACAGCGGATTTTTTTTTCGCGATTTCGATGTTGGTCCCATAGAGAAAGTTGTTCAGTTTGATGGTCTGATCATCCTCTTAAAAAAGTGTCAGCATATTAAGTTGGACCCTGTATTTATCAAAATTTTTCTAGTTTTAGAAACTGGACTTGGTTTTCTTTTCATTGTTGTGTAGAGTCTCAAGTTTAAGGCACGGTGGGGCTGACATAACCTCAAAGTCCCAAAAGAAAAATTATTATAAACAGTGAAAAAAAAAAACGTTTCTAGTAAAGTCTGACAGGTAATATATTATTTTATAGTAGTAGTCACATATGCCATTTTGCTTTCAGACCTGACCAGGAATATAAAAAACCTGGTTTGGGTGCGCTGCAATCGACTATAACCTTTAATGACAGAGTTCCAAGTACAAAAATTTGTTCCAATGATTTTCCGCAACATGGCGAGGTTTTTTATATTTCTGGTCGGGCTTTACTTTAGTTCTCTGACGTATAACCTCATTCCTGATGCAATTTCTTGCATCGTTGGTATTCGACGTTTTGATGGTTCTTTGGAGTTTTTGGAGACAATCGAAAGACGCAGGAAAAGCAGAGAAGTCCACAGGAAAGAGGTGAACTGACCGCTTTGCCGCGCTAAAATCACGGAACACTTTTCCTGTTTACGACCCATGCACCATCATATTTCACTGAACTATATATTGTTCACTTGCACGACACTTTGTTACGCAAAACAACACCAATTTTACGAACCAAAACTCACTATATACAATAAAAATTAGATGAAATATGAGGACTCCCAAACGTCAGCTACCAAAGCCCGCCAAAAACTCCCCGAACATAACTCTTTATACTGGGTGGCACAGAACCAGGTACTTTCCCGAAAATATCGTAAAATATTAATGACGTGTAATCGTATTGTAATGATTACTATATTGGTTATAGACATAGACGTAGACATGGATATCGTTGGTTATAGACATAGGTACTATCAAAATAAAATCAATTTTGATCATTCAGCCTCCCTAAAAACCCTGAAATAACGTTAGAGTCGAACATTGTAACTATTTATGTCAAACTTTGATAATCTGCAACTTTAAAATGGTTGAAAATTGTAACGTTAATTGGAGCTGAATTTGGTTCAAATGTTATAGAATGTAAACTTTTCTGGAAAATCCCTCGTTCAGTGCCACCCAGTATACCTCGCTGAGCAACGTTGAATTATGGACCAGCACGTCTAGCATGATTTTTCTACACGCGCGACTCTATTTTTTTCCATACTACAAGCTTCGAACAAAGTAAAATTAATGGATAGGCCCAAAGTTACGGTAGTAATCTGTGCCCAAAGCACGTTAAGTTTAAGCACACTACTGGTGCACTTGGTCCATACAAACTGGCACACTTGGTCAGTCATCTCGGTACATATTTGAAAGTATACCTGTCATTTGTTTTGCCTTATTTTTCTGGATTGAAATATTCGCATAAGGGCCTATCCATTAATTTTACTTTGATCGAAGACTACAAGTCGGGGTAAGCGCGGCTTGCGCTCTCCGAAAAGCGCGGGAAAAGATTATTTTTAACCCCCGACGCAAAAAGTTTGTTTTAAGTAGTTGTTTGTTAGTTTGTGTGTTTGTTATAAGTTTGACGCCTATTTCGGTCTGTCTGTTTGCCTGTCTGTCTGTCGGTCTGCCTGTCTGTGGCATCGTAGCGGGTGGACCGATTTCGATGCGTTTTTATAGATAGAAAGCTATTTTTTGCGAGAGTTTTCTTATCTTTGTTTCATGAAAATCGGTTCAGTATTTTAAAGTAAAAAATAATTCGGTCACCTATAAATATCGGTCAAACATATTAGGTGACCAAAATATTTTTTTTACTTTCTAATCGTTTGTTTTTGTCGTTGGGGGTTTTCTTAATTTGTAATTTAAAGTTATTTCATAATTTATAAAGTTTCATGAAAACTACTGAACCGATGAAACAACCACATCAAAATCGGACCACCCGCTACGATGCCACAGACAGATAGATTAAGCAGCGAAGGCGCGTCGCGCGCGTCTAGAGAAATCATACTAGACGTGCAGTCCAGGGTCTACGTTTTCGCACCATAGGTCATAACTCAAATAACAATACAATGATAATACCTGGCAAAATTTGCCCAAGGTCTAAGTCTCTTTGGGCCGAACTCGAAGGCTGCTCCACACGTCTCCGCAAATCCCATTGAAGGTTTCTTCGCCTCTACACACACTTCTTGTGACGTCTTTACCTGTTTACAAGACATGAAAATAGAGTTAAACCTGTGGTAAAACTAATCAAGAAAATTGTATACACCACTAATTTTTTATTAGTAACGAAAGTTTAAGGATGTATTCAGACCGAACATGAGTCGAAAAACGAGAAAATTTTTTGTATTGAATGAACCCTTAAAGTTACGTTACTAATTAAAAATTAGTGGTGTATTTTGTAGTTTGTAAGTGGTTATAAGCAAGCACGTAACCAGGGAGGGGGGGGGGGGGGGGTTATCCCCCCCCCCCCCCCGAAATCCGATATGGAACACTGTTTCCTCCTCCAAAACTAAACAGTGTTTATTAATTCTTTCAACAATAATATGAGAACATCTTTGGCTATGTCCGTATGTTTTGCTTTTTTTGTTTCCATTCATCAAATTTGTTTACTGGATGTCTGAAAACGGGCGGTAAAATTGGTAATCTTCGAACGTCCCTAGTTCTTACAGTAATTAATTAATGCAAAAAAGCAAAACATAGGGACATGGCAGAGGTGACATAAGATGTATAGTAAAAAGATTTGCTTTAGTGATATTATCCAGGGAGAAAACAGGAGTACCTATACGTTTTTATGGAGAACACTGTACTGGTCTATCCTCTTAAAAATTATCAACACAAGAAAATAAATAAACATCTTTCAAAATAACATAAATGTTAAGTGTTCAAAGTTACTTTCAATTAATAATATGTGTAGCCCACACGGTGCCAAAATTCTCGATTTAACCTCCAAAAAATTAATTTTCGTTCTATGAAGGAAGGTGCACTTCACATTTTCGGATACTAAATAGTTTCGGAGAAAATTTCATTTGATAGACTGGACGGAGACCAAATTAATTTCAATTTTTTTTTATTTAACAATTTTGGTATCTACTGATCCAGGGATTGGGAAATTGATTTACATGGAGCTATCAATAATTACAAAATATGAGTTACTACAAGTAATACATACATACATAAACTCATCACTATACCTAATACAAACACCACGGACCTGAAAAAAAGACGGACGTAATGTGACACTAAAAAGATGTGAAGCATGCAAGGTCCAACATTTTTGTTTGTTCTACAAGGGACGTACACTCACACAGATGCACTAGCTCTAGGCGAAGGTCCTACATCCGTCACCATTATGTACCGTGTGACAGCACGCACACAAAAGAAATAGGTGCTTCACTCGTGATTAGACGAGATTACGTCCGTCTTTTTTTCAGGTCCGTGACAAACACATAAATAAACATAATCAAGTAACTAAAGTTTCCTTTACTACCTACATCCTTGAAGAACTTTCACGCCAATGTGGTCTTCCCGAACCAGAGGTCAATGCGATTCCAAAAGCCAGCAATAAAAGATAATGTTTTGTTAAGTCAGACCACTCCGAGCAGGGTTGCCAACGACTGGCAGGGGCAGGCAATTAAGGATATCGAAAGGGGCGAGCAATATCTATTGTGCGAGAAATTTCAATTTGGTTCCGATACGCTAATTAAGTGTAAGAAATACGGAATATTGAAGCTACCAAATGGCGTTCCAGACTATTTAAGAGTATTTTGGAGTAATTTTCTTTTTTTTTTCTTCAATGAGCGTTTTTCTTTTCGGTGGAGGTTTTTAATTTCAATGTCTTTTAAAAAACTTAGTAACTGATTACGATATTTTGTGCCCGCTAACATAACATACAATTAAATATTATATGTAAATAAAAAGCTTAAAATAAAAAATCTCACCGAGCGAAATGAAACAAAAATCACAGAGACGCTTAATTCAAATGTATACCATATAACCTGTGTATCGCAATAAAGTACTTTGACTTGACTTTGTTGAATTTGACCCAAACACATTTTGAAATTTAGATCTTTAATCGCACAGCCCGTAGCGCCATCTATCCACGATCCCCTAAAAAACCACAGGAAAAATGCTCGTTGTTTGATAAAGTCAATAACATCAAAAGAGATATACTTACCAGAATATAAACGCAGTGCGTACAAATGAATCCGACTATGATGGTTCCTATTCCTCCGACGGCAAGACCAGCGTTCTTGAAAGCAGCTGGCATGGCCAGGATACCAGATCCGAGAGAAGACTTCAGTAGATGCACGAGGGAGCCGATGGTTCTAGGAAAAACAATTGAAAACTATTAAGAATAGTTTCTAATGAGGCATTTTAAGGCTAGGTTATCCCAGTGCAAGCGTCTCTTTCTTGCAAGCATAAGTTTACAATTAGCCATCCCGCTCCAATTGAAAGCAGGATCGCAAAAAAACGTGTTTTTCGTCAATATCTTTGCTCATGGGAGTTTCTAAGCTAAAACTTCTCCTGAGTTCACTAGAAATATTTAATGTGTTAAGTACAAGAATAAAAAGTTAAATATCAGCAGTTTAATCATAGTATTGAAAAAACATAACAAAAAGGGGTAACTTTGGGATTTTTTTCTATCGAGTAAACTTAATCTAATCGTGTAATTGAGAACTGTCGCCCATCCGCCCGATCCTTAAATAAGACATAATTTTATTTCAGACTTTAAAACACAGTTTAAAACACTTTCGTTCTTGTTCAAAAAACGGCTTCAGATCGGATTAGTCATCGAATCCCTTATTTTCGGGAGAAATAAGTAAATTCATTTATAAGATTACCCTGGTTTCAATAATGAAAGACGTTTTGATACCTACTTAGAATTCATCAACTTTTTGTCCAGAGAATGTTCATTTAAATATAAGGTATAACAAAATTTGCAGAAACAATTGTAAGGGGAGTATCAGACCATCAAACTGAAAAACTTTCTCTATGGGACTAATATCGAAATCGCAAAAAAAAATCTGCCGTCCCATACAAAACTGCCAACCTAATTCGACCCGAATGTATGCTATGCGCAAATGCGTGCTGCATACAAACGTACTATGGTGATATTTTTAATATTAACCAATTAAAATCAATGAAATTTTTCAGAAACAATCTAGCAACGAATCTCTATGCTTGTATGAAGTCAGATTTTCGTTAAAATGTACAGTTTTAATTCTAGGGTTTATTTAAGATTCGTATGGTAATCTTTGAGGCACTGTAATTTTAGAACTATACATTTTAACGAAAATCGGACTCCATAGCATAGAGATTTTTTTCTAGATTGTTTTTGCAAAATTTCATTGACTTTAATTGGTTAGTATTGAAAATATTACCATAGTACGGTTTGTATGGAACGCGCCACCGGTAATATACCCTTAAAAAAATGCATTTTTAGTCCATATTTTGTGCATATTGCCATTTGCTTAATTTGCATATTACTCGTATATTCTGATGTCTAATTATAACAAAATATCAATAGGTTCTTGGAAATAATTATGAACTTTGTAAGTACTAGGTAAAATAATGTTTCAACTAAATTTTTAAATAATAATGTCCTTTTAACTAGGGACGAAACGGTCTGACGAATATAAAACGGATTCTTTTATTATTTGTTCTGCGTTAAGCTTGACTTAGACACCTTAATTTAATTTTGAAATGGAAATACTTAAAATTTCTCGGGAAAATTGAATTAAAATTTATGAAATAATTTTGTCATGGCTTTGTGAATTCAATTACTTACTCGTTTCTTAAATTTTATTGATATTACTAAAGCTCAGTTATTTAAATAATTTGCAGAGATGTCTGCAAATGTTCTAAAATTAGGATTTTAAGTTTTTCTTTTCTTAAGGTTCCGTACCCAAAGGTTGAAAACGAAATAAGTAGCCAGTTGAAATTTTCACAGAATAATTGTATCATTATATCTTATCTTAAATTATAAATTATCTATTTGACGAAAAATAATAAAAACACAAAAAGTTATAAATTTAAGGGGGGTCCTCTATACAAGAAACGTGATTAAGTATTTAAAGGTTTTTTTTTGCTCTATCTTATAAAGGGCAACACCAACAAGCGTCAAACTTGGTACCTACGATTATAGTGCAGCATGCTATATGGTAAAACAACAAATATTAAAAAAAGGTCAAGTGAGTGTAGGATTTGAGAAAAAAAAAATCGGTAATATTAAATGGTGGTACGGAACCCTCCTTGCGCGAGTGCAGCTCGCACTTGGCCGGTTTTACTTTTTCAATTTATCATACTCGTTTAAAATATTTAAACTCATTAGTCTTCTTTAATGTGAAAAAAGAATTTTCTTTCTTTTTAGTGTTTTATTTAGCTTCGCTCTTTTATTTATAATTCAACACGTTCCCAGTTGAATAATAAGACCTGGAGGCAACGTTGGATATAATACGCGTGAAATTTTTGAGTTGACGGTGTTTTATCTCCGTTATGGCCTATGAGAATATTAAATTGTATTTTTTTCTATAGTTTCCATACAAAAAACGAATACGTTTGTACATTCATAAACCTTAACGTGTTTAAAATATTTTTTAATTGTTATTGGTAAAATAATAACCACATTGGGCCATAGTTCAACAACTAACGTCCAATACATTCCTTGAGAACAGGCCTCTGCCCTGCAGTGGGACGTAAAATATTATAGAATAATGATGATTATGATAACAAATTACTAACTGGGTCTGTAGCTCTTGAATTTTTTTTCTTATTTTTTGTAGTTTTTTATAGATTTACTAGTGTTTACCCGCGACTTCGTCCGCACAAATTATATACCAGATTTTAATTCAGATCATAAGCTATCAAACAAAAAAAGTTTCATCAAAATCAGTTCTGTAGTTTTTGCGTGATGCGCGAACAAACAAACAAACAAGAATACAAACAAACATACAGACAGACAAAATTTCTAAAAAAGGTTGATTTCGAGTCAGGGATTCCTAAAAACCATAATTATCGTAACCTTTTTTTTTGTAAATATCTTCAATGTACACACACACACGAAACACACGAAAGTTACAGTTTTAAAATAGTTTAGATGAGCATTTCAAATTGCGCAATAACGTAGGTATCATTATCAAATTTACAAATCGTGTATGACTTTAAAATTTAATCAAAGCGTTCCTTAGTATAAATTAATAACCTAATACAGGGTGTAACAATACACCGCTGTCCCATACATTTGAGTCGAGTCGGTACTGCAGTTTTGTATGTAGTCCAATCATTTTAGAGTTTCCTTGTATGGACACCCTAACAATAATTCATCTATCACTGAAACTTTGCAGTGTGATAAAGTAAAGTATACAGATTACGATTGACAAATAATCTAGGACCGGAAAAGAAGAAACCTAAATTATTTGTCAACCGTAATTTGTATACTTTACTTTATCACACTGCAAACTTTCAGCGTTAGATGAATTATTGTTAGGGTCCAACCCTAAAATGATTGGACTAATGAAACAGTTGATATTTTTTTCGCGATTTTGATATTGGCTCCATAGAGAAAGTTTTTCAGTTTGATAGTCTGAAGCACTACTCTTAAGTATTACTAGGTTAACAGGTAGATGACACGATTGTGTCGAGACCTCCTCTTCTAAATACCTAGTAGACAAAGTTGTATTACGTTATGCAATACAACCTGCCCACCAAATAAAAAGGCTCAGGGGCTCAGGGTTTAGGGCTGTAAGCGGAGGTCTCGACACATTCGTGTCATCTACCTGTTGGATGGATTTCCGCAAAGTAAAGCCTGATTCAATAAATTATTACTAGGTTGTTTTGTTAATCCCTAGCTGGGTGTAGGTGACAGCCTAGCAAATAATGAAATGGTGAAATCAGACCATGGAGACTGTATACTGACTATGACTGCTGTATGGATCAGCTGATTTTTTTACCGTTTCCTGAGTGTGGCTCCATAGTGAAAGTTGTTCATGAGTTTGATGGTCTGACTTTACCGTTTCAGTATTTTCTAGGCTGTCACTTACACAGGTATACGGTAGAGCACTAAATCAAATGAACCCAAAACTATAGATTTCTGTAAAGTTTAAGTAGGATGGGTGAAACGGTTTTGGCATTTTGTTTAGAGACTGCTTCACCTTCAATCCTTATAAAATCTCTGATCAGGCGTTTCTTTGCGGAAATCCATGACTAATAGGTGGATGACACGATTGTATCGAGACCTCCGCTTCTACATACCTATAGTAGCCAAAGTTGTATTAGCTGTACACACGGCGACACAAATCATGTTACGCACTCTATATACCCATAACTACACTACCTACAAAGCCGTGGTGGTCCAGTGGCGAGTAACCTTGCCTGCCGTGCAGGAGGCGATGGTTCGATCCCCGTCCAGGCCGACTCGTACCAATGAGTTTTTCGGAATTTATGTACGATTTGTAACACCACTGGCTTTTCGGTGAAGGAAAACATCGTGAGGAAACCTGCATGCTTCAATTTCGAGGCATGTATTGTACCCACTGTCTATTATAAGTGGCGATAGGCTCACCCCCTGTCACACTGGACAGAGTTTCGGTACTACTGGTGAAACATGGATGTTCTGAGGTTTCAGAATATCTCTGACTACCCCCTCGGGGAATATAGTCGTGAGCATATGCTTATGCTACACTACGTACAAAACACAAAATAGTGCGGTAGAGAACCTGCATAGACGCGGCTGCCGGCGCGGGCGCAGCGTGCCGTGAGACGAAACAACAACAACATACCGCACCTTCTCGCACGATTCGCAGCGTTCACCTTCTAATAGTTCAAAGTTCAAACAGGGTAACCTGACCTGTCGCCGTGTGTACGTTATATGCAATACAAACTGCCCACCAAATAATTTCTACTCTACACGTATTTACTAGGTACTCTACTAAGTATTTAGAAGCGGAGGTCTCGATACAATCGTGTCATCTACCTATTTCTCTGCCTACTAAAACTTTCCAATCAACTCTGTCGTGTAAATTTACTTACGAATTAGGGTGCTCCACTCTCCTGTGTTCAAACGGGTTGTATGCTTTCTCATTTATGACCTCCTTGGAACCCAAGCTCAAGGTTGATTGAAATCCAGCGTTTGATGCCAAATTTGCCCTGAAAGAGAATTTTAAAATACGTAAACTTAGAAATTGACCACTGACTTTGATTGAAGAACTTAAATGTTTTTCCAATCCGCAAGAGAAAAGGCGTTTTTATCAAGAAATCTAGATTTTTGCAGTGATTATGGAGCATGCTCTACAAGGTGTTTCATAAGTAACAATAAATTTTTTAAACTCTTAAGGGGGTTGTTAAGACCGTCAAACTGAACAACTTTCTCTATGGGACCAACATCGAAATCGCGAAAAAAATAATTTCATATCCCATACATACAGGGTCCTTCTTAATATGCTGACACTTTTTTAAGGGGTTGATCAGACCATCAAACTGAACATCTTTCTCTATGGGACCAACATCGAAATCGCGAAAAAAAAATCTGCTGTCCCATACATTTGGCTCGAGTAGGTTTGCAGTTTTGTATGGAGCGTTAGATTTTTTTTTCGCGATTTCGATGTTGGTCCCATAGAGAAAGTTGTTCAGTTTGATGGTCTGATCATCCTCTTAAAAAAGTGTCAGCATATTAAGTTGGACCCTATATTTTAGCTCTAGTCGATTTGTAGAGTATAGAACATAATTTTTTAATTTCGATATTGGTCCCATAGTGAAAGTTGTTCAGTTTGATGGTCTACACCACCCCCTTAAAGGTTTATTTGTAGTTTTGTAACACCTTGTATATCCGTAAAAAATATAAAAATGAAGACCAAAAAAAACTTGACATACCGAATTATGTTGTGGAATGGTAAAGAACCCTCGGTGCGCGAGTAGCCCGACTCGCACTTGACCGGTTTTTATTTTGAAATGACATACCTATTATAAATATACACAAAAAACTTACGTTGAGTTAAAATTCTCAAGGACAATGGCCCCTTTTTTCTCGTCCCTCCCCATTTTTGCGTGGTGTCCTGAAACAAAAGGAGACAAAAGGTTACACCAACATACAATTTATAAAATGACTGAAGAAAACTTCCATAAGTAAAGTAGCGTGTTAACTTAAACGTTGCTTATCAAGCAAAAAACACAGCAAGAAATTCCCCTTTGAAATCGGAATGCTTTAAAATGTATAAGAGTAGTAAAAAGTGTAGCGTCGTCCCTGGTTGTACTCTCATGCAACGTTTTAATCAATAAGCGCAAAACCTCATTCACCCCAAGTGATTTATAACAAAATACTTCGAATAAAATTTTTTTTTAAGTAAAAATTTTAAGTTATTCGCATTTTAAGTTTTGAGGCAAAAATTATTTGTTATCATTTCAGCAATGAATGAAAGCGCTATGAGCACATTCATGGATACATTTTATGAATCTTGTTTTGGTAGTAAGTAGGGTGAGTGTGCATGCGTGGTGGTTTGAGATCGAGTTCAGTAAATTTTAAATTTTAAAAATAATTTTTTTGATATTTAAAAAAAAAAACTTGAAACCATGATAATTCGATTCTGCTCTCGATTCTAAACAAACTACTTTCTAGTTTTGCGTTAATTCATTAACACGTTGTATAGGGTCCAACTTAATAATAATATGCTGACACGTTTTTAAGAGAATGACTACACCATCAAACTGAACAACTTTCTATTTGGGACCAACATGGAAACGGCAAAAAAAACACCTGTCCAATACATTTGGCACCAGTTGGCTTGCAGTTTTGTATTGAAGAGCAGATTTTTTTCGATGTTAGTTCCATAGATAAAGTGGTTCAGTCTGATCATCCCTTCAAAAAGGAATATTAAGAAGGACCCTATACAGGGTGTAAGGGACAGCCCTCCGCAAACTGACACGGTGAACGCAGACCATCAAACTGAACAACTTTCACTATGGAGCCTACTTCAGGAAACGCGATAAAAAATCAGCTGTCCCATACATTTGAGTCGGGCAGGTACGGCAGTTTTGTATAGGACAGCTGATTTTTTTTCGTGTTTCCTGAGGTAGGCTCCATAGTGAAAGTTGTTCAGTTTGATGGTGTGAGTTCACCGTTTCAGTTTGCGGAGGGTTGTCATTCCGTGCCACCCTGTATATTCCGTGCCCGTGGAAAGATTTGTACCGCCATTTTCTAGAAAGAGAAACAACGCAATAACTTTGAAAGTGTAATTAATGTTATGCTTATGTATACGCTTTATTATTTCATACAAAAGTATTCCCCTGTTTTCTCCCTGGATAATGACACTAGAGCAAAAAACGATTTTTTTCAGCATTATAAAATCTCCTCAAAGTTAAGCTCTGTGGGTTGCGCCCCTGACAGCCGTCCCGCCCACTCAGCCTACGAAGTTGTAAGAGTTTATTTGAGGAACGCATTCGTTGTTCGTGAATTGAACCAACATTACATTCTGTTTACGTATGAACGACCAGATCCACAGTAGCGTGCAAGCTCTATAGAGCTAACATATTATTCTAGGCATGAATTGTGTATTCAATGCCTGAAAATCTACTCGAGCTATTCTGGTTCTGACCTCTTAAGGCCATGCCATACATAATACTATAAAGGTCATGACATACATAATACACAAGCAACAATCCTAACTAGCTGTATTCTATTCTATTTTTGTGTAATGGCGTTTCCTGTTAGATTTCGCCAGTGTCAAGTGTTGAAGATATATTTATTAGGTAGGATTGTACGGTAATTAGATATGGCGATCTCAAAGCCCTGTTTGTAAACAAAAACACACTCTCGAAACCGCCGCCATAAAATGTCAACTCGTGAGTCTGTTTGCGTATTTAATGTGAGAATTACTTTTTTTTTATTTAAAAAGATTGAATATCGAGCGGTTTCGGTTTACAAAACTTGTTTTGCATGACCAAAAATAAAAAGTCGAAGAAAGAGTTAAACAAAACCTGATCCTTACACAGCTGCCATGAAAAAAGGTGCTAAAGAACTAAAACGAGGTTAACGACGAAGTTCTCTGTGTACAAGGAGTTCTCTAAAGTCGAACAACTTTAATTATGGGACCAACACTAAAATCGAGAAAGAAAATCAGCTGTTCCATACATTTGTGTCAACTTGCCATGGACGTTTTCTATGGAATAGCAGATTTTTTTTTGAGTTTATTTTCGATTGGTCCCATATTAATAGTTGATCAGTTTGATGGTCTGGTCTGCAGTATGTAACGCAATTAGTTTTACACCCTTTATAGGACATTATGACACCACACCTCAGATAAATTAACAGGAATGGATGCGATATTACGCGCGTACCCCTCTGCCAAAGACGCATGCTCAGTGAGCATACCCGTCATATAAAAATAGTTGACGCGCGTCCCGCGCCAGTATATAAAACTCCCCCCTCACCCCCGCAAAATTGACGGACTTTTTTGCGTAGAAATGAGAGATCATTTCCAATCCATTCCTGTTAATTTATCTGAGCACCACACGCAACTGTCGTTTAAAGGCGCGATAGCACAGTCTGTAGTGAACCTGCCTGCTGTGCCGAGGGTCGCGGGTTCGAATCCCGTAAGGGGCAAATATTTGTATGATGAATATGAATATCCTTGACTCGGGGTCATGGATGTTTGTATCTATATTATGTATTCTCTATATCGTTGTCTAGTCATCATAATGGTAACCTATCTTACTTTCGAAATTTCACTGACCGAATTTCAGTTGTTCGAAAACGGTTTATAGAAATTTCTAGTGACAGATATTTTGTTACACATACATTTGTTACTCCTTATAAAGACTTGACAGAAGTATCATTTTCCAGAAAATTTAAAATCAGAATTTCATAATCATTTTTTTTCTTTTGACAACGGTCTTCTGGGTTCGAAGTTTTAAAATATAGAAGCAACTTCTTCCATAGTATGACTAGGACACAACACAGTAAAGTTTTCTGTAATAATTACCTAGTAGATACATGATACCAGGAGTATAGCACCAACATGCTTGCTAGCATGCTGCTTGCTTGCTTGCTTGCTGCATGCTTGCTTGCTTGTTGCTTGCTAGCTTGTATGCATGTTGGGGGGTGCGGGGGGCGGAAACCCCCTGCCTGAGAAATACAAACTGGTGGTTTTAAAATTGTAGTTTAGGTTAGAACATGTAAAACAGCGGGTGAAGCGAGCAGAGCATCAAAATGCTTGCTGCATGCTTACTTGCTTGCTGCATGCTTGCTTGCTTGCTTGTATGCATGTTGGGGGGTGCAGGGGGGCTGCGCCCCCCGCGAGGGGGGTTCGGGGGGCGGAAGCCCCCTGACTGAGAAAAACAAACTGGTGATTTTAAAATTGTAGGTTAGGTTAGGTTAGAACATGTAAGACACTTAGCGGAGCGAGCGAAGCGAGCGGAGCATCAAAATGCTTGCTGCATGCTTGCTTGCTCGCTGCATGCTTGCTTGCTGAATGCTAGCTTGCTTGCTGCATGCTTGCTTGTTTGCTTATATGTTTGTTGAAGGTGCAGTGGGGTGGACGCCCCCTGTCTGAGAAAAACAATCTGGTTTTTTTAAAATTCTAGGAAAGGTTAGGTTAAATATTTCTGCGGAAAAGTGACTGTACGGAAAAACAAATATTCGAAAAAGTAAATTATCTGACTTACATTACTTTGGAAAACTGAGTTACAGAATTTTGATTCATTGGTTAAAAGAAAAAAAGGACAAAAAAAAATCTGGCTCTTTAAAATATGGCGAATAATATTTCGGGGAAACAAAAAAAAAGGGAAACAATAAAAAGTGTAACGATTTCGGAGAACTAAAATTCGGAAAACTCTTTTTCGAAAGTACGATAGGTAACCCATCATAATACAAGTCCAGGCTAGTGTGTGACAATGTCCAAGATATTTATATTTATTTATTTATTAGTCGTCATCATCATCATCATAGGCTACGTTGCAGGCAAAGCTAGAGTAAAGTAAAATTTCAACTTGTTACATAATTTTTACTTAGAATTTCACAATACGTTTATTTTTAGCCTTTCGCTTACATAACCATCATCATATCAGCCGATAAACGTCCACTGCTGGACATAGACCTCCCCAAAAATGGGGGGATTTGCCATAATCGCCACGCTTGGCAGGCGGGTTGGCGATCGCAGTTGGATTGAATGTGTGTACTCAGAGGATGCTGCTGCCCATCCTCCGGTAGATCTCTTAGTCTCCTTTTACGACACCCACGGGAGGAAATGGGATGGTGCTACTCTTAGCCGACACCACACGGACACCATGCATGATTACATTACATAACCATGCTGTTATACAATGTCCTGAAAATACAAAGGGTTAATGAGTCACGAGGATAGCGTACTTTATTCCGAAACCAATCAACATTCAACGCGGTTTACTCATTTGAGTAGTTTACCTTGGATGGATACGCACTTGGCTTGGCAAATCGTTTACAAGTTTATTGTACCAACCAGTCATCTAATCTAAACTATTATAAAACTGTAACTGAAGTGTGTCTGTACATTGAAAATATTTACATAAAAAAGATTACGATATGGTTTTTAGGTATGCCTGACTCGAAATCAATCTTTTTTATAATTTTTTCTGTCTGTCTGTCTGTTTATCTATTTGTTTGTGTGTTTGTTTGTTTGTTCGCGCATCACGCAAAAACAGAGTCAGTAACTCGATTTTGATGAAACTTTTTTTGTTTGATAGCTTCTGATCTGACTTAAAATCTGGTATATAATTTGTGCGGACTAAGTCGCGGGTACACACTTGTATTACATAATTTCAAAAATAGTCTTTTGTTTATGAGGACTTCAAGACTTTCCATCCAGTGCTGCTCTCAATTGTTTTTTATTTATTTCTTGAAATTTAGTATTAACAAATTAATCAAATTAAAGATTGAAACTTTAAGTCTCGGGCTGGGACTTGAACCCGCGCTCTTCCAAACCGGGGAATTGCGAGATTGACTGAGATTGATTGATTGCGTGGGATTGACTTGCGAGTTGGTTAATTTGTAATAACTTCCAGTGGATGTTGCTCACGTCCCCTTAAGACGCAATGAGGAGTTTTCTGACAGCTACTCAAACGTAGTTCATCATACCGTCGATAGATGGCGTTGACCAGAGAGGGGCCGGAAGACGAAAAATTTAGGCTATAAAGTAAACAAAAATGCATGTCACTGAGTCAGACGCATCCGTTGACGAAATATACGCTCATATTTTGCTGCTTAATTAAAAACACTATTTATTTGTATTTTATTATCTGCAAGGTCGCTCACCCCTGTCTCGTCAACGCCATCTATCGAGCCATCAGGAACTACTTTTTCTTTTTTAATGGCTTTCTGAAAATCCCTCATAGATTGAAAATATCGTTCTCTGGGTAGTGGGGCTCGGTAGCGAAATTGGATAACGCAATTTTAGGTCTCCCGCCCAAGACTTAATTTTTCAATCTTTAATTTGATTCGTAGTAGCACAACATGGCTGTAAGATGTTTCGTATTACTATACAAAAAAAACGTGTCTTTTTTTTCTCGTAACTTGATCTTAAATGCGGCATTACATAAAAACGTGAAACTTGATGTAATTTTAGAGCCTACTCTAAATATACTAAACACTTCGATGGTCGGGTGGACAAGGAAGATCTTCGTAATCGTTGTTATTGTTACCTGTCGATAATCTATATTTTATAGGGTCCAACTTAATATATTATGTTGATGTTTTTTTAATAGGATGATCAGACAATGCCGTCAAAAAAAGCCGTGGTGGTCCAGTGGCGAGTAACCTTGCCTGCCATGCAGGAGGCGATGGTTCGATCCCCGTCCAGGCCGACTCGTACCAATGAGTTTTTCGGAATTTATGTACGATTTGTAACACCACTGGCTTTTCGGTGAAGGAAAACATCGTGAGGAAACCTGCATGCTTCAATTTCGAGGCATGTATTGTACCCACTGTCCATTATAAGTGGCGACGAGCTCACCCCCCGTCACACTGGACAGAGTTTCGGTACTACTGGTGAAACGTGGATGTTCTGAGGTTTCAGAAGATCTCTGACTACCCCCTCGGGGAATATAGTCGTAAGCATATGCTTATGCTATGCTATGATCAGACAATCAAACTGAACAACGTTTTCTATTGGGTCAACATCTAAATCTCAAAAGTACCTACCTACAGGGTTACAGTTTTGTATTTGTTTAAATATTATTATATTTTGATATATATATAATATCACGTATTTTGATTCTAACCTGAACACACGGGGAAAATAAACGTGAGCGCATTTATTTAATTAGATTCATTTTTGTAACACAAAAGAGTCCTTCCGTTTACTTATAATTCACGTCCTCACAGTAAAGTATTATAATTATGTCTAAGTCCGCATACCATTGTTTTTGACATGAAACCGGAGATCAGACTCACAGAGCTGTGACTTTAGAAGCAGCCACCGCGACTGTCGACTCATAAGGTAATCATGCCAAGGTTATGTTGCCGCCAGGTTCACTGCGCAACGCACGTCGCACACTCTGCATTTACCATAGATTACTAGTTATGTACTACGTAATAGATACCTCCATCATTTCCTCAGAAAACGATTTATTCTCACGCTTTAATTAACCTACTTCCGACCAGCAAAAATGTATCTATCTAATGAAGCTTAACTCAACTTTATTATTACTTCGTACAGCGCGCGACGTTACCATCTGACGCGAGTGGCAGAAATCAAGCAAGCTCATCGCTTACGATGCGCCGAAGTGTAGCTTATCAGAGCTCATTGACGGAGGCTTGCTTTTAGCATCGGCGATCATCGATTTTGCTACTTCGTCGCTACAAGCGACATTAAAGTTTTTGTACTGATCTATAGAGTTGCGAATTTCACTGTGATCACAAAATATCCCAGAAGGGCTTCATACATACGAGTGAAACAGGCGCTCACACACATAGACGCGCACGTACGCCGATCTCGCATCAAGTCAGTCGAACGCCGGTACGATAGTACACATGCAGTACAAATATTTAAGGGGATGATCAGACCGTCAAACTGAAAAACTTTCTTTATGGCACCAACATCGAAATCGCAAAAAAATTGTTGGTTCCCAGCTTTCCGGTACGCGGTCGCCACTCGAGAACTTTTCAGCCCCATACGCACACTTACGGTCACAAAATGATTAGCTATATGGTATAGTATCACATAGCTATATTCGCTCCTTGCTTGGAGTCGCCCTTCTGGGGTATATTTTATGCTGTGATGATACCTAGAGCATCGGCAATCAGCGTTGATGCGACTGTACTGATGCTGCATTAGTAAGCTTTCAACATTCGACCGTTTTATCGAAAACGGGTAGTCGAGACTGCATCGCAGTTTTGCTAAGTTTTCTACAGCTTTACCGAAAAAAGAAAATTTATGTATACTGCAAAATTATCATGTTAGCAAGCAGAAGCGTAGCGAGGGGGAGCCGGGGGCAAATGCCCCGGGTGGTACT
Organism: Agonopterix heracliana; assembly: GCA_963693445.1. Classification (NCBI taxonomy): domain Eukaryota; kingdom Metazoa; phylum Arthropoda; class Insecta; order Lepidoptera; family Depressariidae; genus Agonopterix; species Agonopterix heracliana. The sequence goes on along the minus strand of OY856312.1, from coordinate 2,340,531 downwards.
TTACTAGGGGCGCCAAATTCGAGAAAAATATAGATTGATTGAGCTCTGTCTATAACTAATTCGTAGAGCTGCGTAAAGACCAAACCATTATTTCATGACTTCGCTCTCATTCTACTTGAGCCGATTTTTTAATAAGGAATTCTGAGCACGAAATATATTAATTTTACGTTATTTTAATAACTTGCTACCTGTCACCTTTCATATAAACTTTGAGTCTGCGTTGAGTGTAATAAAATTCGATGTCAGGTAAAATTAATCTTTAAGATTAACTAATACGTAAAGTTTTTCAACGAAATTAACTTCATCGTTGGATACAAATTCAAAGGTAGTTTGTAAGTAAACATTCAAAAGTGTTAATGTCGTATAACACTATACTACGTTACTTAAACCATTATGATACTTAAACCACAGCATAACTACATTAGTTCTTAGTTATGCATAGATTATGTTGTAATGGTCCCGATTCAAATGCGTATTTTAAATTTCAAGAGGCAGAAGGTGTTTGCATCCTATATTTATCTTAGAGCGCAAATATTTCTAGAAGGAAGCATTAAGAGAATATTATTCCGAGAGCGAAAATGCGCGCTACATACAAACGTACTGTGGTGATATTTTCAATACTAACCAATTAAAGTCAATGAAATTTTGCAGAAACAATCTAGAAACAAATTTCTATGCTTGTATGGAGTCAGATTTTCGTTAAAATGTATAGTTTTCAAGTTACAGTGCCTCAAAGATTTCCATACAAATCTTAAATTAATCCTAGCATTGAAACTGTATATTTTAACGAAAATCGGACTCTATAGAAGCATAGAATTTTTTTTTCTAGATTGTTTCTGTAAAATTTCAAAATTTCATTGACTTTAATTGGTTAGTATTGAAAATATCACCATAGTACGTTTGTATGAAGCGCGCTCCGAATAATATACCCTTAAAATAACTTAGTTCAAAAGGACGTTCCATTTTTAGGGTTCCGTAGTCAACAAGGAACCCTTATAGTTTCGCCATGTCCGTCTGTCTGTCTGTCCGCGGCTTAGCTCAGTGACGCTTAGTACCTAGAAAGCTGTAATTTGACATGAGTATACACATTAATCAAGCCGACAAGTGGTAAAATAAAATCTTGAAAAAAAATATTTTGTTCTCATTTATCCCACGATGTGAGGTATCGTTGGATAGCTTTTTTCTAATATTGTGGGTGTGGTAAAACCATTTTTCGGTCTCTGCAAATATTTGTGAGAGCTAACTTTACAAGTTAACGAGTAATAGTCGACCAAATAGTAGTTTAAAACAAAAAGCCCCCTTCCAAGTCCGTATATTGAGACGGGAAACTACGGAACCCTAACCTGCGCGTAGCCCGACACACACTTGGACAGTTTTTTTCCTTTTTTATTTTTCTCAGCAACGGCAACGTGAAACGAGTTTGAAAATGGAAAATGACAAGCTTTTGTTTCCTTATTAAAAAAAAAATTTGGTTCTACTGCTCAGCAATGATTTTAAAACATTTCCACCTCCGTCCCTCTATATTCTTTGACAGCTGCGATCATTAATTTCACATTTGCCAAACATTCAAGGTTTTGGCTATCTGTGGAAGTTTATAAGGACACTCCGAGCAAGACATCAGGCTTGTCTCTGAACTTCTCATTAACAAAGCAAACTATCCAGAACTAATAGTAATCTAGTATAGACCAACGTCTTCGTTTATCGAGTAACATAGACATGGAACTGTTTTGAGAATACAATAGATGGCCTTAATGTCTTTAGGTACACTGGGGCCCAATCGCGCTAATTTAAAAAATCAAAGTTCAATCCTTATTCAATTTCAGTTCTAATCACATTACAATCCAGTTACTTTTAAACTGAACTGAATTCCGTATCGCGCTAAACTTGACTTATTTACTATGTGATCGATCTGTTAAAAAAAGGTTCTAACGGCGCTGTCAAATGATTAGCGCGATATGAATGTGTAAAAATTGTAATCCAATCATGTTTCAGTGGAGATTTATTTAACGCGATTGGATGGATTGAATATGCTTTGATGCTGCTGCAGACTTCAATTATGTTTCTGGAAGCCAAATATTTACGATCTTAGATTATCAAGATAGACAGTCAAAGCTACAAAAGCGTCGAAAAAATTTGGAACCAGGACTGGTTCCAAGGCCCGTTTCCCGTGTTTAGTGTCAATTATGTCATCACCGAAAACGCACGTAACGCTAGAGAAAATTGTTTTGTTTACTATGACAAAATGTGTGATGAAGGTGTGCAGAAATTACAAATATCGATTAAAAAAAACGGAGAAACTCACTTGTCGTCGTTGAGTACCTATATTTCGTATCATTTCTCATGAAATAAATCATCGAATTACGCGGAAAATAAATTAACTAAAGTTCACCATTTTGTTTTGTGTTGCCAGTTTCCTAATTGAAAATTCCCTAGACAAGAGTTTTTATTTTTTTATTTTTATTATTTACTGGCTCGGTTACAAGACCTTTAAGTCAAATCTTATTTTATTTTCAAATTGTCTTCTGTTTTCACATTAAAACGTTAGTATTCGACGTTTTGACGCTTCTTTGGAGTTTTTGGAGACAATCGAAAGACGCAGGAAACGCAGAGAAGTCCACAGGAAAGAGGTGAACCGACCGCTTTACCGCGCTAAAATCACGGAACGCTTTTCCTGGTTACGACCCACACACCATCATATTTCACAGAACTGTATATTGTTCACTTGCACGACACTTTGTTACGCAAAACAACACCAATTTTACGAACCAAAACTCACTATAAACAATAAAAATTCGATGAAATATGAGGACTCCAAACGTCAGCTACCAAAGGCCGCCAAAAACTCGGACGTCCTTCTTTGACACTATTGGTGTTGTAGGTACTCAAAATGGATAAAAATGTATCCATACTTGGAGTCTATGGTGTCATTATGTTTGATATATAGCATTAAAATTGTTATCTATGACTATTATGTCAAAATATATGAAAAGGTAACATTTTGGTGTGACAGTAAGTGTTATCTATGACTGGTATATCAAAATATATGAAAAGCTATCATTTTGGTGTGACAGTTAGTGCTTTCTATCACTGGTATGATTAAATGTATGAAAAGCTATCATTTTGGTATGACAGTAGGTACTAATCCGTACTTTATGGTAGGTTTGTTAGTTGGTAGTTTTTGGGTGTTTTTCATAGTTGTTGGTAATTTTTGGTATTACCTATTTACTAACGTTTGTTCGCATCAGTACAACTTTCTCAGGATTCCAATCCAACAAAGTACTAAAAATTACTAAATAGTGCCAAAAGTACTAAAACTACCTAAACAACCAAAAACTACCAACTAAAACCAAAAACTACCATTAACTTCCAAACATAAACCTAAACCTAAACTTTTAAACCAACTGTCACACCAAAATGATAGCTTTTCATATATTTTGACATAACAGTCATAGAAAACACTTTTTATGAACATAATGATACCATAGACTGACGACCTGACTGAATGACGACCCGGTTGGTGTAATGGTTACCACGCCGGACTGCCAAACCAGGGTCCTGGGTTCGAATCCCGGTTCGGTCATGGATGTTATATGTTCGTGCCGTTGTTGTATGGTTTCCATAATAAAAGCCTTTAGTGCTAGTTTGGGATCATTACAATGTATGTGCCTGTGAGCGTTATTTATTTATTTATTTATTTTATTTATAGACTCCAAGTGCGGATAGATTTGTATCCTCTTTGAGTACCTACTACACCAATAGAGTCACAACTTCGTAGAAAAGTTAAAGTTACTCTATGGATATTACCGAAACACGGCTTTAAAATGTTACGAAATGACCTCATACATAGTGTTTAAGTTTATGAAATACAATCGGTAGTCAGTACTATATTGTTACATTTATCCCTATTTTAATCGGAATCTTTCAACACCTGGTATCACTATACACGCACATAAAGAAAAATTTCATGACACCTCACGCACACCAACCTAAGAAAGTTAGCCCCTTTTGTTTTAAACGGAACAAGTGTGAGGCTCATTCTAGATTATACTTTTTCTAAGTTTACGATAATAAAATAAAATTAAATAAATAGACCCTATGGAGAACTACTAACATTAGAAAAACAACATCTCACCCTAAACGCACGTTCGCGGGTAATAAATGAGTATATAATGTTACTCGAAATAAATGATTGATTGATATCGTCATAGTATGAACTGTGGTATTTCAGGATTATCGACCGTAAATAAAACAGAAAAAAAAACCGACCATATTGCGCATGTTGACATTGTTGGTCCATTTTGGTTGACATTTATTTTGACGCCACACTGTTTTTCCCAAGACGAGATAATCTTCGGTCGGTTAAAAGTCAGGTAATATTTTCATGATGCCCAAAAACGCTTAAGCGTTTGGGCACAAACAACACTCTTCAAATATGAATTAAAAACACTACAATCTTAATTCGACGTATAGCTGAGCAAAAAGTAGAAGCATTGGGTTGCGCTTATTACAAAACAGCTATTCAATAATTGTAACAGACAATTTAGAGCTATTAGAAAGAGGTTTATACAGCCGGCTAATTAGTAATTACAGTCGCCTTTAATTATACTTTCAACTTAAAGAGATTAAGTTCTTGTTTTTCTCACTACTTTCATACTTTCCAGTGTTTTATAACGATTAAGGTTTGTTCACTCACTAAGCCGCATCAAAAAGTCGATCAAGAGAGGATTTGTGAAAATCGTGAGCAAACTTCGGTATCTAAGTGCCGCTGATTTGAACGTGTATCTTTCAAATATCTCATTCCAGGAATAATTTAACATTTACCGTAAAACTGTTTATAAATTATAGTCCAGTAAAAATACGGTTTGAGATTGCATTAATAGAGATAGAACATAATATGTTCAGAAATAAGCTTGCCTTTTGTAGATTTATATCATTTACAATAACCACGAAATCTCGACAAAAGTGTACTAAAATAATAGATTATGTCGAACACAATTTACTAAAGTGTCTTTAATGCAATCTCAAACCGTATTTTTACTGGATTATAATTTATAAACAGTTTTACGGTAAATGTTAAATTATTCCTGGAATGAGATTTTTGAAAGATACACGTTCAAATCAGCGGCACTTTATTTCTTCCAGCAGACCCGCAAAACAGACAGTTTAACATCACAAGGCAAATTTAAAGTGTCAGTAAAACGTAGGTATTTAAAGAAACTATTCTATATAAAATCGCCAGTTTAAATTATTTGTTCATACAGATTTGGCCACCCAAGGTTCCGTACCCAAAGGATGAAAACGGGACCCTAAAAATACAAAAATAATGGGGATATTAGAAACGTGTTTGTTTCAATGTTTTTGTTTTTACTCTATTATGAAAACGGCAATACATACAAGCATCAAACTTGGTTTTATTATATAAGGTCTAACAAAATTAGGTGAAACTATTTTAAGGGGATGATCAGACCATCAAACTGAACCACTTTCTTTATGGGACCAATATCGAAATCGCGAAAAAAAAAATCAGCTGTTCCATACAAACCTACTCGACCTAAATGTATGGGACCGCAGATTTTTTTTTTCGCGATTTCGATATTGGTCCCATAGAGAAAGTTGTTCAGTTTGATGGTTTGATCATCCCCTTAAAATAGTTTCACCTAATTTTGTTAGACCTTATATTATAGTGTATACTCCAAAGTAAAACAAAAACCAATAAAAACCAGACCGACACACTTAACCAGTGTGTGTCGGGCTTGCACTAAGGATCCTGTAAAAAAAGTTGGTAATACTTAACGGTAGTACGGAATCCTGCGTGCGGGAGTCCGACTCGCACTTGGACGTTTTTTATATAGGGTCCTTCTTAATATGCTGACACTTTTTTAAAGGGATGATCAGACCATCAAACTGAACAACTTTATCTATGGGGCCAATATCGAAATCGCGAAAAAAAAATCTGCCGTCCCATACATTTGGCTCATGTTGGTTTGCAGTTTAGTATGGAACAGCAGAATTTTTTTCCGTGATTTCGATGTTGGTTCCATAGAGAAAGTTGTTCAGTTTGATGGTCTGATCGTCCCCTTAAAAAAGTGTCAGCATATTAAGTTGGACCCTGTATGTCTAATTTATTTAATAATACACAATTATAAATCGTAGATTTTTATGAATTTACGTTTGTTGGGTATTTATTTGATTTTATTTATTGTATTACTTACCTATATAGGAAATTGTCACCGAAGTGCAATGAAGACAACCTACTTCCTGGTACGAAAAGTCGTAGATTTACTGGACTAAAATTCGCACGGGATTTCGCTCCATTTTGAGGCAAATTGTAATATTGTAATAACGATCCACTCTCCCGAAAATGTTTCATTGTTTCCGTTGTAGGTACTTGATTTCCCCCAAGGAATTATGTTAAGAGGATATAATTCGTACGGTGCTCCATACAAAACGAAGTTCCGTCCTAATATGATTGTATAGTGATTGAAGTAAAAAAAAGGTAGTAACCAATATCTTTTCTGTGCTTTATATTTGATAGATTTCCGTTTGCCAGCTTCAAAGTTATCGTGGGTTAAAGTTTTCCATACAAATTTTAAATTAATACTAGCATTGAAAGTAGAATATTTTAACGGATAGGAAAATGTAAAACACAGATAAGTATTGGTTTCTAGATCGTGTTTTTAAAAAAAAATCCCCTTTATTGGTTTTTAATGAAAATAGGACGGAAGTTCGTTTGGGAGCCTTCGGAATAAACTTCTCTTAATGTTTTCATCCATTTTGGAGATAGATATTAAATGAAATATTTCAACCCTTGTATGTTTGGGCAAGGACATGTCACAATTAAAGCTTTCTATTATGACTTTGTAAGCCTATAACTACAAGGTGTTACAAAAATACAAATAAACCTTTAAGGGGGTGGGATAGACCATCAAACTGAACAACTTTCACTATGTGACCAACATCGAAATCGCGAAAAAAAAAATTGATGTTCCATACTCTACAAATCGACTAGAGCTAAAATATGTATGGGATATGAAATTTTTTTTTTTGCGATTTCTATGTTGGTCCCATAGAGAAAGTTGTTCAGTTTGTCGGTCTAAACAATACCCTTAAGAGTTTCAAATATTTATTGTTACTTATGAAACACCCTGTATAAGCATAAGCATTATTTTCAGTCCAAGTGTAGGTTACCTACCTACTAATGTTAAAGCGACAAAAAAAAAAAAAGCTTCAAACCTAATAAAATGTGGATCAGGAGTCACGTTGCAGTTATTGACCCTAGCACACGTCTCGCGTGGTTTTCGCGCGTCGCGTTTTTGCCTGCCACGAGGCTCCGCAATCCTCAATTTCATGTTGTTCTTGAACAAAAACAATCCCTGAGATTGGGATAGATAGATAAACTACTTGGCAAAAAGCCATTAATTATAAAAAAAAATAAAAAAAAGGATCAGATCCGCACCTTATACAGAGGCCTAATTATAGGTATCGATACTGACAGTTTTTAAAGAGGATAGTCAAACCATCAAACTTAACAACGTTTTCGACCTTCAGGGTCGAAATCGCGACAATAAATCAGTTTCTTTGTTATAAAACTGCAATCTAACTCGACCAAAATGTATGGGACACCCGATTTTTTTCAGAAAATTGTTCAGTTTGATGGTCTGACAAACCTCTTTAAAAACCATCAGCATGTTACGCTGAACTCTGTACCTACCTATGTAAATTGTATATCATATGGGACCGTCCTGGCGATAACCAACTTTTAACAAACGGCTTCTTAACAAAAGCAGAATAAACAAGTAAAAAAAACTGTTGAATTAATAGATTTCTCCTTTTTTAACAACTGTTTTTTAAATACCTAACTCATTATTAACGAAGCCCACTTTTTTAAAACCAATTACCTAATTAAAAACCAATAAAATTTTCCAACAAAAGGAATAATTTTAGGAAAATTCAAGTACAAAAACTGGGACATTGTTTTAAAACAATCTAGTCTATAACATTGACCGTTTTACCTAATCTGTAAAACGTCCTACCTGTAGAGGCTTTCTGAAAATACGTTTTCAATAAAACTAATTTTCAGAAAGCCTCTACAAATTGAAAGAAGGCTTAGAAATGTTGAAACAGCTTATAATTATAGTACAAAATTGTCTTGCAGAAAATAAGCGAGTTTGTTTTGAAAGCTTTAATAAGATTATGAGATATGAACGTATAGGAAATTCCCATCCTTAAAAACGTAATTAGAAATAATTCGGTTTCCGTGAATCTCAAGTGAAATCGTAGATAATTTTGTGAAATATACTGACACTACTTCATTAATTTATCCACGATTTCATGTTAGACTCAGAATTATAGACAGTATTCGAATTTTTGCCTGCGAATAGTCTCCTGAAAACATCCAAAAACGGTTTCATTTGACAACTCATGTCAGTTGCTCTATTCCTGTGAGGTATAATACCTTTATGGTTTAATTTATTATTTTCTGTCAAATGAATGTCATCGTTAAACCTGGGTTAACTTACGAGTATTTGTGGTATCGCGGCTGGGGCCCAATGATGTTCTCTAGGGCCCATCAAACTGATTGCGGTGTGCGGTTGCGATTGTAGTGATCCAATAACTGAGAGCCTACCACGAGTTTTCCCTGTATTTTACTACTGTAGTTACAGAAATTAATTCTCAACGTAACCACTAGGAGCGCTGTACGAAATTCAATAGAAAATTGGTGACGTAACTACATAGTAAAGAACGGTGAAAACTCATGGTAGACCTACTGAGAGCATAATATTAAGTTACTGTTTACCTACTTTGATCTTAGAGTAAGTATAAGATATACGTACCTAATTCTTTGGTAGTCACAATTCTATTTAAATCATATGTAAGTTTTGATTAAAATGTTTAACATTTAAACTTATGATTCCTGGCTTGGATTGCCTAGCCTGGCTGGGATTTTAACTCATAATGACCCAGCGCGTCTCTTATGGGTGACATGTTTTTGCCATACTTATTAGGTACTGGAAGCAAAATAAGTTATAAATAGTTTCAGTACAATTTTAGGTAGGTACCTCTTTTGTTTTAGATGTAGGTAATTTCATACTTTTGTTGGTGCTTTTGCGGTAGGGTCTTCAACTCTGCTATAAATGATATTTATCTGAAATTGGCTCTCTAATAGCCTATAATAGCCATGCTTTTTTCTTATTGCTGTCTCCCGTTTGCAATGGACGGAAGTCGGATATTTCTTTTTCCTACTCCTCCCATCTTCTTTGATTAATTCATTGCGGCTTCCAAGACAGATTAGAGTCATCCCCCGGGCTCGCTGGACTTCATTGTCTAGTGTTGTGAATGGTCGCCGCTGTTGATCCTGGTTTACAGGAGTCACAGTGGTGGGAATGTGTGGTGGGCCTATGCGCGATTAAAAAAAAGCGTTCAATAACCTGCCACTAGTGTTATTCTGTTTGTTGAAAATTTATATTCTTTAGTACCTAATGTACTTAATTTTAATAACAATAGCGTCTGCGACAATAAGATAGACTGATGTAGGTATGTCAATACTTCTTAATTATTTCCACTTTACAATGAAAATATATACGACATTGTTCAAGTAAAATTTTTACGGCTTTCAGACGAGGAAGTTTGGTTATTATTTATGCAGTTACTTATTAAAAGTTACCAACAATAGTCCAGTTGTTTTACGAGTTGAGTCGAGACTAATACACAAAAAAAAAAATTCGGTGTATTATTTAAGAGCCAATTTGGGCCTAGAAATAAACCAAAATAAAAAAAAAAAATTACTTCCGCTACAGAACCAAATTTAGAATTTAGCATTTATCTCGTTCTAAAAAAACTTAGATACGGTAACATTTCAGTAAGTTCATCTTTTCCCGGAATTCCTGAAATCTTTTCCTGGAATACAAATTTAGGACGGAGAAAGGTAATAATTTCTTGATACCCACGCGCGTCACATTATGTACGAACGAACGAAGTTCCTATTTGGGATTTTAGGTAATCGCAAACAATGTCAAAATTACAAAACTGATTAACTAAGTAACTCTGTCAATTCAACGTGAATAATTCTTGATTTGTTGTCCTTACTTTTGTAGGCTGGCAGTAGCAACTTACTTACTTAGGTACAATAGTTAAAATCTATTTGTTATTGAATAAACCAAAACACTAAACTTTCAAAGTCAAAGACTAACACCAAACTAAGTTTATTGTTGAATATTAGGTTTGAAAAATACAACTTCAGTTCAAATTCAGACTTACTAAACAATTTCCCTTAACATAGCTTCTAGGGTTTAGGCATTAGATTAGGTTTTCAATGTTTTGTTGTTTTTGAGATTATTGGCCAGTTGCACGTACGTTTAATAAAGTTAATCCTCCATTAAATCTCTTGCTAGCTTTTACTACGTCAACAAGACAAAAAGTGACAGCAAGAGATTTAATGTAGGATTAACTTTAATGAACTTACGTGGATCTGGATGTTAAAATTATTTAATTTTGTTTTAATATGTCACCTTATTCTTGATGTGATCTTTCTGAGATATACCAAGCATAGCTCTTTCCATAGCTCGCTGATAAACTTTGAATTGATGAACTAGTCCTATCGTCAGGGTCCACGTTTCCATGCACACCATAGGTCATTAGTCATTACTGGCAGGAAGCACTGATTGAATACCCTTCGTTTGTGGCCGAGTAAAATTATACTTAATGACGAAGTTTCACGAAAATGTATAACTAAGTATTTACTAATGACGAGCTGTGACTATGACTTGATAAATGACAATTTCAAAATAAAATCACATGTTGTTTAAAAGTTAAATCACGTATAACGATCTCAGTTATCAGGAAAAACGTTTAAAGTCTTTGCTGCTTGTACATTATAGTATAATAATAACAAGAATTATGCATCAATAAGTCTATAATTTATGACTGGTTTACGCTAGTACAATACCTTATTAGCATTATTTATAACTAGTGTTTTCCCGCGACTTCGTCTGCACAAATTATATACCAGATTTTAAGTCAGATCATTAGCTATCAAACAAAAAAAGTTTCATCAAAATCGGTTCAGTAGTTTTTGCATGATGCGCGAACAAACAAACAAACACACCATTGTGTCAATAGATGGCGCTGCACGTCATTTAAATCGCGCTATCGTTTGTCATTTGAGTTTATATGAAGTGAACCGCTACTTTTTTGTTCCTCATGATTGTACGGTTTTATAATAGTTAAGATAAGATAACATAATATAATAGAAATTAGCAATAAAGGAAGTAAAATTTATGAACTGTAAGTCTTAAGATATACCTACTTACCTACAAAGGTTCATATTAAGCTGTTGTTGCTATACAGAGTTAACAAATACATTGCTATACAATACTAAAATATGTTTTTTTATTTGCCAACGACTTACTATGTAAAATTCATGATCAGTTTTCAAGGTAAGAGAGCCCGTCACCTTTTTTTAATTTCGAGATGAGGTCATGAATAACCTAGCTTATTTTATTGATACAGGGTGTAAACTTAAGACAATATTATTCCGATAGCGAAAATGCGCGCTGCATACAAACGTACTATGGTGATATTTTCAATACTAACCGATTAAAGTCAATGAAATTTTGCAGAAACAATCTAGAAACAAATTTTTATGCTTCTATAGAGTCAGATTTTCGTTAAAATATACAGTTTTAATGCTAGGATTAATTTAAGATTTGTATGGTAATCTTTGAGGCACTGTACCTTGAAAACTATACATTTTAACGAAAATCTGACTCCATACAAGCATAGAGATTTGTTTCTAGATTGTTTTTGCAAAATTTCATTGACTTTAATTGGTTAGTATTGATAATATCAACATAGTACGTTTTTATGGAGCGCGCTCCGAATAATATATCCTTAAATAAGTTAAATACTATATGAGGTGCTTCATACCACCAAACTTAACAACTTTCACTATGGAGCCAACATCGAAATAGCGGAAAAAATACAGCTATCATAGAAATCGTCACCGAATGTATGATGGAACAGCTGTATAGTTTCGTGATTTCGATGTTAGTTCCATACGGGAAGTGGTTCAGTTTTACGGTTTGAAGCATCCCTTCATCACCTTAGATCAAAATAAAATGAATGGATAGGCCTTACGGGAACATTTCAAACCAGAAAAGTGAAGCCAAACAAATGAAAGGTTTACTTCAAATTTGTATGCAAGTGCCCTAGATTTGACAGATAATGGCGCTAGTTTGTATGGACCAAGTGCACCAGTAGTTTGCTTCAACTTACCGCGCGTTAGGCCTATCCATTAATTTTATTTTGATCGAAGTTCATCACAGAGTACTATATTATACTACCTTCATCAACCAATCAATCAATCAATTATACTTTATTTTACACCAAAAAACATAGCGTACAGAGAGCAAACAAACAAGAAATACAGAAGGTAAAAAATAGGCGGTCTTCATCATCATCATCATCAACAGTATTAATAATATGCTGACACTTTTTAAGGTTACGATCAGACCGTCAAACTGAACAACTTTCTCTACGGCACCAACATCGAAAACGCGAAAGATTTTTTTTTCACGATTTCTAAGTTAGTCCTTTAGAGAAAGTTGTTCAGTTTGACGGTCTGATCATATTATGATCATCAAAGTGTCAGCATATTAAGAAGGACCCTGTAAATGACTGCCCGATAGCACAGTCTGTAGTGAACCTGCCTGCTGTGCCGAGGGTCGTGGGTTCGAATCCCGTAATGGACAAGTATTTGTATGAAGAATACGTGTATTTGTACCCGAGTCATGGATGTTTGTATCTATATATGTATTCTATATCGTTGTCTAGTCATCACAATACTGGTACTTTAATGTAACTGGATAATTTGTGTGACAATGTCTAAGATATTTAAGATATTTAAACGTCGCACGCCACGGCACCCCTGCCCTGTACCCCCGTACAGGCAGGTCAAAGAGGTTGAAAAGGTGAAATATAAAATATTGAATATATTTAATTTTACACCCTGTATAAATAACCACTTCATTCTAGTATTGTATGTTCTAATTACTAATGACGCATTTAAAGTCCCTAAATGCTTATTCAAACACACAAAAAATCATGTTGTAATCAGTAATCACAGTATTTACTTTAACAATGAAAACGTTTTTTTGTTTAACCCGGATGAGAACCTCGCAAGGTAGGACCGGTCGTTGTTGTGGCTATGTCCAGCATTGGACGTCTATCGGCTGATACTTTGACTACTTATATGTGGACTAGTTACGCGTGTAATTCTACTAAAAAACATTTCTGCCACTTTTTGCGAGGGGCGAGGTAGCATGAAATCGGTAACTTTGGATTTTATTCCCCATAACTTAAGATTCTAATTTTGAATGTTAAAAATCATAAAAAGTAGTTATAGTATATAATTGTTGTAGTTTTTATCAACAATTGCGAAATAATAAACTTCGAACTTGAACGTTTGGGGTTCACACGAGACTACTTATTCATGATTTTTAACATTCAAAATTGTCTCGATTAGTGATAAGGTGTAAAATTGAATGTAAATTGCACATGATCAATTTTTCTAAAACCGTGGCAGAGGAGAAATGCTACCACAAGGCGAGTCCTTATAATAAATAGTCAAAGGGCTGATATGATGAAGATGCTGATGAATTGAGTCATTAGCAAAGATGTTTCAGACATATTGAAAGGATGAATGAAAGTCGACTTACAACACATACTTATTACTCTACCCATCAAACTGAACAACTTTTACTATGGGAGCAAACCGATCAGAGCATAAAAAACATACGGGTGGAATTTTGAACCTCCTCCTTTTGTTGAACTCAAATGTATGCAACAGCAAATATTTTTTTTGCTCCGATCATCGGTTTGCTCCAATAGCAAAAGTTGTTCAGTTTGAAGGGTAGAGTATGTGGTTAAAGGGTAATGATACTTTTCCTTACACCCTGTATACAAGGTGTAAACTTCAAATGCGCTACATACAGGGTTCTTCTTAACATGCTGACAATTTTTTAAGGGGATTGAACAACTTTCTCTATGGCATCAAAATCGAAATCGTGGAAAAAAATCTGCTGTCCCATACATTTGGCTGCATGGACTATGTTTGCAGTTTTGTATGGAACAGCTGATATTTTTCTCGATTTTGATGTTGGTGCCATAGAGAAATTTGTTCAAGTTGACAGTCTGATTATCTCCATAAAAAGTGTCAGTATATTAAGAAGGACCCTATATTCTATAGGGGTGCTTCAGGCCACAAACAGAACGAATTTATATTAACACATTCTAGCATTAGACCTTAGAAAAAGTATATATCTAGAATGAGCCTCACACTTGTTCCGTATAAAACAAAAGGGGCTAACTTTCTTAGGTTGGTGTGCGTGAGGCGCCATACAAAATATGTATGTGTGCGTGTATATGTATAGGGTTTTGGAACCAGTACTGGTTCCTATTTTTTTCGACGCTTTCGTAGCTTCGACTGTCTATCTTGATAATCTAAGCATTAGACCATCTTATAAGATTACATACGAAAATAAACAAAGATGCATTTTAAAGGCAAACAAGTTTTTATATAATATTTAAGAAAATTACGTGATTAGCATAATTTATTGATCCTCGAAAATCAAATTGAATAATATTTTTTTTACAAGTCTCTCTTGGTGTTTACTTCATTTGTCTTCTAACAAACTAACCCGTACTAAAAGAACGAATGTATAATCCACCTAAAGAAAGAGGTCGTTGTATCCGTACTTATTGCAATATATCTATACAGTTTTAATTTTTTAGGTTTCTTTTCATTAATTTTTTTTAGTTATGTGACTCGGACATTTCCTTAGTCTCGGTACAAGCTTACACCATCAAAATTGGCCGCGTGAAATGTACTCTCAACTTATTCTTAGATTCTATTACTAAGACTCCGCTGTCCGTCCGTCTGTGCGTCTGTCACTAGGCTGTATCTTATGAACCGTGATAGTTAGACTGTTTAAAATTTCACAAATGATGTATTTCTGTTGCCGCTATAACAAAAAATACTAATAAACAGAATAAAATAAATATTTACAACAAACGTGATTTTTCTGCTCGTTTATTTCCTCCCATACATTTGAGCCGTGTACGCAGCGGCGACGGGTGCAGTTTAGTATGGGACAGCTGCTTTTTTTTGCTCCCATCGGTTTGCTCCCATAGTAAAAGTAGTTCTGTTTTATGGATAGACTCTTCGTTTAAAAGGATGCTAATGATATCAATTTCCCCCTGTATAGGTAGGCAACAAATGTTTTTCACCCATACAACATAATATACAAACACATAGTACAACCATTTGTGCATTCAAAAATAATTGTATGGAATTACTCGTGTGCCGTATAGCCTTGCTTGTGCCATTGAGTGATGAGCTCATGATTAAATGATCATTATCAGCCTGTCATATGCTAATGTTAATAGGTATGTAGGTTTGCCATTATAGAGATATTTGTGATTCAAAGCTAAATAACATTATAATTTTCTTTTAATAGAAAATGAAAATATTTATTACTAGTGTTTTCCCGCGACTTCGTCCGCACAAATTATATACCAGATTTTAAGTCAGATCATAAGCTATCAAACAAAAAAAGTTTCATCAAAATCGGTTCAGTAGTTTTTGCGTGATGCGCGATCAAACAAACAAACAAACAAACACACAAACAAACAGACAAACAGACAGACAAAATTTCTAAAAAAGGTTGATTTCGAGTCGGGGATATTTAAAAACCATATCGTAATCTTTTTTTTGTAAATATCTTCAATGTACAGACACAGTTCAGTTACAGTTTTATAATATAAAAAAAAAAAAAAAAAAAAATATAAAAATATAAATAATATAAAACACAATTACCTATGCATGAAGCGAAATTCCGGCGAACCTCACAAAAGACAGATTTTACATGATCTGTGGTTTCAACATTAGCCATGTTTATAAAGGTGTACAATAACGGCTTTAAAAGATTAACATAAATTATGAATTTGCAATGTAGGTAACACCGCTATAATGAAACAATTAACGTAACATTAAACTATGAATAAGTACCTACGCGATTACAAACTGGATGACACGTTTAGTTTCGAATAAAATTAATTAGAATATTACTAAAGAAGGTGTGAAAAACCGAGTGATTACATATTATTATAGTTTCTGAGACGGGCGAGTTTGATAGTGTGTGTGTGTTGAATAAAAAAAAAATATTTAAAAAAAAAAGTAAAAAAGGGTGATTGAAATTTAATTTTAATTTTATTGCGGCAACAAATCATTTTTTTTTAAATTTCACTTCTTCTTGTGGTGCCATCTCCTATCGGAGGTGGGCTATATCATTAGTGCTATTCGAACCCTTGAGACTGCAGCCCTGAACAGTGAGGTGGTGTTCATATCGAAAAATGTCACTATAATACTTATAAATAAAAATGCTGCGTATCGCAGTAAAATTTACAGTAGCTGCTCCAAAAAAAAGTATGATAATGCAAAAAGTGGTTTATAATATAAATCGATTTCACGGGGGAAGAGATGTAACAAAACAATGGTTTCTTTATTATCAAAGACAAAGCCAGGAGAAATTTATAGCACACAGAGTACTATAATTACTATAGTACAACAAATTAATAACAATATCATTATCTATTTATTAATTAATATAATTATGTAAGTAATGTATCTTATAAATTATCATTATCTATACATATAATAAAATTCTAAACTTGGCGATGATGTACATTGCAGATATTTACAAAAAAAATAATTGGGGGTGTTTAGGATACGTAATGGAATACATTTAGACCATTTTTAGAATTTTTGTCTGTTTGTCTGTTTGTTTTTTCGCGCATCACTTAAAAACTACTGAACCGATTTGGATGGGGTTTTCACTGAAGTGTAGGGCATGGCTTAGATTAAAATATAGGCTATGTTTCATCGCAATCGGTTTATTCAATCAAAATTTATGAGTAATTAAAGAAAAAGTCGCGAGCCCCACTGAATTTAATTCACGCATAACTTAAAAACTACTGGGCCGATTTAGATGGCGTTTTCACAAAAATATAGGGCTTAGTTTGGATTAACGTGTAGGCTTTATTTCATTGTAATCGGTTAATTCAATCAGAAGTTATGAGTATTTAAAGTCAGTGGTCTGCGCGTTTATGCATTTGCGAAAATTCAGTATGGTAAATACTAATTGCTTTTTTCAACACTTTCTTCAGAAAGCTCAGTAGCGTAATTGGTATATGGTCAGACTTTCAAACACGAGTTGATGGTTTCGAATCTTGGTGCAGAACTTTTTGTTTTTATTTTTTTAACGATAATATCACATTTTCATCATCAAGTGCATACATAGGAGAATCTGATTTATGGATGAAGTTTGGATTAACATTAGGCTTTATTTCATCGGAATCGGTTTACACAATCAAAAGTTATAAATATTTAAAAATTTACTCACAGAGGTTGAGTAAATGAAAGTTAGTACTCCAACTGCTCCAAGTGTACAAATTACACAAATCAAATTGTACTTATCATACTTTATGTGCCTATTCTGTGTATGTGTATTTCAAAAGACCGACGGCCTACGGCCTAGCTTTGGTGTCCTGGCAGAAAAGCAAGTGCCTCCTGTGGCACACTACATGCGTAAGCACCTTCCCCGCCAGACCTCAGTCGCACGTCGCGTACACCTGGAGCAGCTGCAGAACTTACTGCCACAAAAAAGAGAGTTCGGTACTCAGCTTTGAAGCGTCAATATCTCTTAGTTCCTGTCACCGTCAAGACCACAGGGGCATGGGGAGCCGAAGCTAAAAGCTTCATTGCTGAAATTGCGCGTCGACTTTGGAAGAGGAAATGTGACCCTCTTTGGGTCGTTCCGCGCTAGGGTTGCCACTGCCAAATCGCTGTTGCCGGACAAATACGTCAAAAACCCCGGACATTTCAGTCAAATCTGAAATTTTCCCCGGACAACCACGATAAATTGTATTTTGACAGTAAAATTCAGCTTTGGTCGTTATTGCACAATCTAAAATCTTCTTTTAAATTTACATCAATACGAATAGGTTGTTGAAATACGAGCTGAAACCTGACTGGAAGCGAGCTCGAGATTTTGCAATATACGACTAACTTGATTCAAAAACCAGGAGCGAGCTCGAGATTTTCATAACATATCGAGATTTTGCAATACGACTCAATCGATTCAATATGTACGAATAAAACTAGGAGTGAGCGAAGCGAGCTTGCCATTTTGCCAAATATTATAGCGCATTTCCAGGTCATGGCAAAATCGAGGCCTTCTATGTATGAAATAAGAGCTGAAGCGAGTGAAACGAACTCACGATTTTGCTACATAACAACTCGATTGTTATGCTTATGCCGAAATCGAGTTTATTTTTGTTGATGAATCAAACTTTTGTGACGACCCCGCCTGGACGCCCCCGGACGCCCGTCAAACTAGGACAAATCCGGGGAAACCCGGACGGATGGCAGCCCTATTTCGGGCTGGTCATAATGTCTTCCGAAGAACTGACGCCCAATAATTTAGACCACTAACTGGTTAGGTGTGGGACGCCATCCGGCCTAGCATCCGGCGCTGTATCGACGGCCTGGCGACGGGACAGGGCGAACTGCAGCGCAAAAAGCGATTTTTCAATTCGCCTACGCGACGGACACAACACTCAGTGTATTGAAAAATCTGTTTTTGCGCTGCAGTTCGCCCTGTCCCATGGCCATTGGCCAGTCCGTAAGGCGTGGAGTACTATATACAATGGTAGTGTGGAGTACTAATGTACCGTGGTAGCTCGGAGCGACTGGACGAGGAAGGCCGAGGATAGTATCGTGACGCGCCTTGGGAGAGTCCTATGCTCAACAGTGGACAATGACAGGTTGATGATACTTGACACTGTTTTTGAAAAACATGCAGTTACAGTATCCTTTTTTATGTACCTACACTACCTAATTACATATAGATAGATACATAAACTCACGACCATATTTCCCTTCTCAGGGGGGGTCAGAAACAAAGCAATTTTTGTTAACACTAATAAACATTAAAAAAAAATAACATTGGGTTCCAACTCTTCAGTGTTGATGCTGCAGGGGTCCTGACTGTCTAAGCCATACTTGAGGATTTGCCGATTTTGAATTAGATTATTAGGATCAAGCAGAGTTCTCTTCACGGCTACTTACTCTGTAGGGTATTGTCAACATAAACGAAGAATGAGTAACTGTGTAGGGGTGTGTGTGTGCTTTAATAATCTACAGATTATTCTAATAGTATCTATTTTTCTAATAGTTGTTAATTTGTATTGCTTTTTCGGGTTCCTATTACTCAGTCCTGATGCTGCAGGTGTACTGCCTGCATGTTCTGATTTAAAATTAGTGTTTGTAAGTACTTATCAAACAATTTAGATGTAGTTTTGAGAAATGTATGGAGATTCTACTTTATGTTTTAATTTGATGGCAATGATGGCAATATAATGCGATATTTTTTTTCTTTATTTCTTTCTTTACTTTTTTTCAAAATGTCTATTTATTACTCTTTCTTTGCATGTCTTATTCTTTTTTTCTTTCTCTTAATATTATTAAGAACTTCTCTGCGCGTACGAAGTCGCGGGCACAGCTAGTTATTAAAATAAATATATAAGTAATGTATCTTATAAAATGTCATTCATTACTAATTGTACATACACACCAAATAACGAGTTTAACTATTCAACATAATATATCCTTATCATTAAACAAAGTATCGTAAAATGCCTTTTTAATGATGGGTAATTAATTAACACATAGGTAACCTTCTTTTTTTTAAGTCGGTTATAGATAGTCGAGTTTAATTATGACGTCACAAACCGGATCACTACCGTCATCTGTATTGTTTACAAAAATGTCACACGTGTGCACCCGGCCGGACATTACCGAGTAGTGTTGGAGTCTTTAGTCCGAACCGTGGGGGTCCTTGGGTCCAAATTACGAAATAGCGAGTGACATCATCGGTAAGAATACCTCTCACGAAAACTCAAACTGGTGAAAGTACCCATCAATAAGAACTACTTTTAGTATGGGGTCAGCACTGAAAACATTTAAAACCCAAAAAAATTTAGCTATTTCATACTAAAATTAAATATCTACAGCGAAAAAGTATGGAACAGCAGATTTCCTCATCGTTGGTTCTTAAAAGTTGTTCATACTGATGGGTAGTTTCACCCATTTGAGTTTTCGGGAGAGGTCTTCTTACACCCTGTATATACCTGTCTTATAAAAATGGTCAATCAATCAATCAATTAAACTTTATTTTACACCAAAACTATATAGTATACAGAGAGTAAACAAACAGGAAATACAGAAGGTACACAAATAGTCAGTACACGTCTATAATTATGAAATGATTATGTAATCAGCAGAGTCCGGAATTTTGGTAGCTCTTTTACTAAGTATGTCAAACATACATACATACATATACTCACGCCACTATCCCACAGGGGTAGGCAGAGACTACGGCTCACCACACACTACGATTCTGAAATAATTCTCTCGCCTCATCCGCTTCCAGACATCTCTTCATGCACTTCCGTCGGTTGAGGTGCTGAGCATTTGTCCTTTTAGGAGAAGACTATTTATTTGGGCGTGGTTTCGACTGTTCCACTTACATTGGATCGATAAATCTCCCTAGTGAGTCTACTGTCATTCATCCTCTGTACGTGATCGAACCACCTAAGCATACCTCTTTCAATTAAAATTATGTGACAAGATTGACAAGCTAAGTAAATCAGTGGATCCTACGGGTGCGAATGAACCGCCTACTCCTCCGGTATGTAAACCCCCAAGAGTAAGCGAGAAGCCAAAACCCGCAACCTCGTCGGTCGAGCCACCTACGAATACATCCGAACGAGCAAAGCGTGCTCATGCTCGTGCCACAAAGACGCCGAACATGCATCGGGATGAGACAAAAGGTAAGGTGAGGAAACCAGTTGTGGCCCCTAAAACAGCTGAGACACCGCCTATAATAGTCCCACCCGCTACCGCCGATGACGCAACCAAATCCGAGTGGCAGGAAGTTAGATACAAGCGGTCAAGTAAAAAACGCCTAGTAACGGTAGGTGCTGGAGCTGAGGATACGGAGATTCAAACTGTCGAGAGACTTCGCTACATTCAAGCTTGGTCTTTCAAACCTGAAACGACTTCAGACAATGTTCTGAATTTTTTGAACAAAGTTGCGAAACACGACGAGTATGTAGTTACGAAACGAGAAATACAAACAAATAGACACGCTTCGTTCATTATTGGGATCCCCGAAAGCCAGTTTGAGAAATTGAACACGCCGACGGTGTGGCCCCCCGGCGTAAGATTCTCGAACTGGTTTCTCAGGAAGCCCCGCGTGCAGCGGGGAGACGGCTCGGAACTTCGTGCAAGCGACACTCCAATCACCAACACAACTACTAAGTAATTCACGATCCGGTGAACAAATACGTGATTTAATTATTTGCTTACAGAATGTACAATCATTAAATAATAAAACTCGTCAGTTAGAAGTCTTACTTCAAAATGAGATGCAGAATGACGTTTTATGCTTAACGGAGCACTGGTTAAATAATGACAACTTAGGTCGTGTTTACATCGATAACTATTCACTTGTGTCTAAATACTGCCGCCGTCAGTTTGCACACGGTGGGTCATGTATATATGTAAAAAATGGGGTAATAGCCATAGAGGTAGAAGAGTTATGTAACATATCTAACGAAATGCATTGTGAAATATCAGCTATACAATTAATCGATTTTAAGTTACTTATTGTTTGTTTTTATACTAACTTGACTAATTTAGAAGAGTTTTTAAGGACTTTTGAATGTTTGTTGGACAAGATTAAGCAAACTAGTCTCGACTGTGTGATAGTGGGTGACTCGAATATAAATTGGCTCGTTCAAAGTCCAGATCGTAAAAAACTAATGGACCTCCTGTCTGTTTACAATTTTCACAATAAAGTCGACTTTCCGACTCGAATTCAGGGAAACTCCGCCACGGCGCTCGATCATTTGTATTGTAATATTGATACATCTTTTATCGATGTGTCTGTGATTCGGTCGAACGTTAGTGATCACTACGGTGTGCGGGGGGCGCTGACAAGGACGCGGAGCGAGCCCCGGCCCGCTACGCGCCTGCTGTGTGACCAGTCCCGCTCCGCGCGCACCGCGCTCGCTGCTTCGCTGCTCAGCGTCGACTGGGAAGACGTATACTCGCGTCACACCTCCGCTGATGGTCTTGCGCAAGCGATTATTAATATTTTATTGTATCATATGAATATATGCTTTCCTTTAAAAAGAAGACCGAATACGCGCCGAGAAAATAGTTGGGTAACAAGTGAAATCCTGAATTTAAAATCCCTCCTTTTTGATTTGCATGATTTAAAAATGAATTTTCCTGACATCAACGACATCCAAACAAAGTTAGATCAAGTGCAGATGCGTTATAACAACTTACTGCGAACGGAACGAACAAAATTTCTAACGAATACGATCGAACGTAGTACTAATGTCGTGAGGTCGATGTGGAGAATCGCTAATAGCGAAACCGGTAAAAGCAAGGGGTCTCCAGTGGACTTCACAGATCTAATAAAAGAGCCGGACGGTACTAATTTTAAATCAAAAAAAGTATTGGTAGATTTCATGAATAAACAGTTTGTGTGTGCGGCGGCGGTGAGTGGTGCCCCGTCCGCCGACGTGCCGCGGGTGCGCAGCGGCCTGGACGCGGCACGCGCCCGTGCGGACCGCAGTCTGCGTCTGCGACATTTCACACCCGAAGAGGTTTTCACTATTATCACAAAGCGGGTTGCCAATAAACCAACGAAAGACATTTATGGCATTTCTATCGAAATACTTACTTCCATAGCGGCACCTATCTCTGTGCCCCTAGCAAATTTATTTAATACTTGTCTCAGAAATGGTGTATACCCCAGACCGTTTAAAGAAGTAAAGGTATGTCCTCTATACAAAGGCAAGGGAAGGAAAAGAGACCCCAATTGCTACCGGCCTATATCTATTATTCCGGCAATAGCAAAAATTTTCGAAAACGGCCTCACTTCACGGCTCACAGATTTTCTCACACAAACTAGTGCGGTATCGGAACGGCAGTACGCGTACCGCGCCGGACACTCCACAACGATGCTGGCTCGCGAGGTGGTGCACTCGATCCTGCAGGCACGCGAGT
Source organism: Agonopterix heracliana (assembly GCA_963693445.1). Taxonomy (NCBI): domain Eukaryota; kingdom Metazoa; phylum Arthropoda; class Insecta; order Lepidoptera; family Depressariidae; genus Agonopterix; species Agonopterix heracliana. Next base: position 2,317,331 of record OY856312.1, on the reverse strand, counting down.
ACAAGCAGCAGGTCGCTCTGCTGTGCTGTGACCTGTCAAAAGCGTTTGACGTCGCCGATCACAATGCAGTAGCGGTAAAGCTCAAACACTACGGTGTGGATGGCCCGGCGCTGTCCGTGCTGACTGACTTTATGGCGGTTAGGTCTCAGTACGTGGTATCGAGGGGTGGTGAGATACGATCGGATGGGCTATCCACTGAGAAAGGAGTCCCTCAAGGCTCATCTCTGTCAAACTTAGCCTTTTCGTTACTTCTCAATGACCTACCCGCCTTAATTACGGAGGCCAGCATATTTATGTACGCGGACGATGTTGCGGCTGTCGTGACGGGTGCATCTGTTGATGATCTAGAGTCAAAACTTAATTCGGTAGCGAGTCAGTTGATGAACTGGTTTCGCCAAAACGGACTTATGCTCAACCTAACAAAAACCCAATTCATACAGTTCGACTTAGCGGGTCGTATAAAGCGTCCTTTAGCTGTGTGTATAGAAGGGATCACGATTGGGCAAGTTTCGAACACCTTATTCCTCGGCTTCCATGTTGATAGAAGCCTCACTTGGGATTCCCATATTGAGAAACTTTGCGGGAGACTGGGTGGAGCTTGTTTTGCCCTAAGCCGCCTCAGTTCAACTCTCCCAAAAGAGGTTGTACGGACGTGCTACTTCGCCACCGTGCAGTCGCTACTGCAGTATGGTGTGGAGTTGTGGGGACGCGCTGCTGAGTGGGAGCGTGTCTTTAGAATGCAGAAGCGTGCTGTACGGGTGGTGGCTCGCGTGCCTCGTGATGAGCCTGCTAAAGACCACTTCATAGCCCTAGGCATTATGACGCTGCCGAGTATTCTAATATACCAGGTGGCTGTTTATACGAGGGAGAACCTGAGTGAGTATGGGCGACTCGGTGACGGGCATTCGTACAGTGTCCGGCACACCCACAGGCTCTGCTCGGTTACTCACAAGCTTACAAAGTCCTCAATGACTATAAGGGTCATGGGTCCGTCGGTATACAATCGTCTGCCGCGGGATGTCACTGATGCACAGAGCTTGCCTATTTTTAAAAAAAGACTGCGCCTATGGCTTGTCCAGCAAGCATTCTACTCATATAACGAGTTCTTGCTTGCATGCAAGATTGAATAATTTATTAATTGTTCGGACATTAAAAACAATTTATTAAAGACATTCTCTTCAGATGCACATTATAATTATTGTTATTATTATTCTTTGTTTTAAAATGAAATGTTTACCTACGCATAAGGTACAATAAAATGACTTGTAATGAAAATTATTAATAAATATATGTCTATGTCTATGTCTATGTATGTCAATCCTGGTTACCACATCATCCTTCAACTTACACCGATCCCTTATCAAAGTATGTCAAAGGGATTACAGTTACACGTTTATCGACTTCCAATTGTGTTTATTTTATGTCACTGCAGATAACTTCAGCATGTATTCTACTCATCAAACTGAACAACTATACTGAATGGTTCTATACCACACACGGTCGGTTTGTTTGTGTGTTTCTTTGTTCGCGCATCACGCAAAAACAACTAAACCGATTTTGATGAAACTTTTTTTGCTTGCTTATGATCTGACTTAAAATCTGGTAAGTATATAATTTGTGCGGACGAAGTCGCGGGTAAACACTAGTAAATAAATAAATTTATAAATCGTTTAGTAACACAAGAACAAGCGATGATGGACTCGTGCGTGTCCGTAACCTCTGAAGTACTCCTAGATAAGAGCACCTCTTTATCAAGCTTAACAGGAATATTCTGTTACATGCTTCAGACCACCAAACTGATCAACTTTCAACCAGCCAACTTTAAAATCTAAAAAAAATTTTATTTGTTCCATAGAAATTCACTTTGGGTCACTCGACCCAAATGTAAATAGAGCAGTTTTTTCGCTATTTCTCATAGACATATTACTCAATACAAACAAACAACATGTCACACAAAACAACACAAAATGACACATTGCGGTCTGACATTGTCATTGCCATAGTGACGAAGGAACTCGGGAACATCAATCAGGTGCGGACACCTCATTCAAGTGGAACATGTTGCTTCTATGAAAGGGCAAGTCTACGCTAGAGTTTAAGTCTATGCTATTTCAATAATAAAAGTGGTCCAGTTTGATGGTCTGAAACACCCTTTACACCCTGTAAGTATGAGTTAAAACGTTAACAAGATGTTTTTTTGGCCTCCCTTATACTGTAGCCCCGGGACTTTTAAAGATTACCGATTGGTGTTTAGACATTGTTGTAAAGTACGAAATTACTAATACAGGGTGTTAGGGACAACCCTCCACAAACTGAAACGGTGAACTCAGACCATCAAACTGAACAAGTTTCACTATGGAGCCTACCTCAGGAAACGCGAAAATAAATCAGCTGTCCCATACAAAACTGCTGTACCTACCCGAGTCAAATGTATGGGACAGCAGATTTTTTTCCACGTTTGTTGAGGTAGGCTCCATAGTGAAAGTTGTTTAGTTTGATGGTCTGAGTTCACCGTTTCAGTTTGCGGAGGGCTGTCCCTTACACCCTGTATATGACAACTTTAGATAGTCTTACTATTACCACAGCTATTACGTATGGGTATTGAATAAAGGCGAAGAAGATGACAGTACAGAAAAAAAACAGTAAACTCGCAATTAAAAAATTGCTGTTTTTTTTTACTGTGGGTTGTGGTTGTGATCTGTAAGACTTAGATTTTTAAATTAGTAATTTCGTACCTTACAACAATTTCTACACGGTAATCGGTAATCTTTTTGGTAATTAAAAAGTCCCGGGCTACACTACACTACTATTACAAAAGTGCGGATCTCGATCAATTTGCTATATGGGAGGTCCAAAAAACTATTTTGCTTTACAACTCAAAGTTATATTCACTGAATGAATAACCCTTTAAAAGTTGTTAGAAAGGTTTAGGGTTGAGTTGAGTATTCATTAATACTTGATATGAATATCAAAAAACACAACCCAGGGACTCAAGTTCTTTACAACACTATCACACGAGAGACTGATAATATTTCCACGTCGGCATTCGTTACTGTGTACCTTCGTTTTTTTATTACAAAGCCAGTGTTATTGCGTATTATTTCTCAGTTGGGAATGAGAATTCCGGCAATATCCGGGCATTTTTGTCCCTCGTAAAACCTCATTACACAATTTTGGAAATTGCGGAAATTCCTTTTGTGATTCCTTCTTTGTAATAAGTATAATATTTTTGTTATTGTCTACATTATTCGTAATTTTTAAAGAAATATATTTAATCACTAGTGACGCCTACAACTTCGAACGGCAGATTTTTTTCCCGATTTTGATTCAATGTTCAAAGTTATTCAGTTGGATGGTCTGCTCATCCTTCAAAAACCGTCAGAATTTTAAGAAGAACCCCATAAACTTACCCCCTCGGGGAATATAGTCGTGAGCATATGCTATGATATGCAAATATAATATATTTTTAGAAAGATATACCAACTCTCCAATATATTATTTTGAACGGACTTAGATTTTGGAGCTCTGATATCTTTTCTAAGAATAAGTGATAGCAGGTACTTAAAGTGTTCCAAACCTCCGTATCTGTAATTCAAAATAGCCTTAAAATTCCTTTGCTATATAGAATGGAGTACCTATAGGTATAATCAATTTATTTAGAACCTTGTCACAAAAAACTCTATTCATATTGCACAGAAGTTTAATGACATTATTACAGGTGGCTTCCATTTCGAACTGGTTTACTGTATTACTTGTATTATAATATCTTATTGTACTCATATCTACAATACTATTATAAAACTATGAGTGTGTCTATACAGTGAAGATACGTATATTTACAAAAAAAAATTACGATTATGGTGTTTATATGTCCCTGCTCCAAATCACCGTTGTTTGGATTTTGTCTGTATACAAGCATATGCATAAGCATAAGCATATACTCACGACTATATTCCCCGAGGGGGTAGTCAGAGATATTTTGAAAACTCAGAACATCCACGTTTCACCAGTAGTACCGAAACTCTGTCCAGTGTGACAGGGGGTGAGCCCTTCGCTACTTAGGACCCTATCAGGGTGAAATTGATATCTTTTAAACTAAGAGTCTACCCATCAAACTGAACAACTTTTACTATGGGAGCAAATAAATCGGAGCAAAAGAAAAAACCAGCTGTCCCATACTAAACTGCACCCGCCGCCGCTGCCTACACGACTCAAATGTATGGGACAGCAGATATTTTTTTTTTGCTCCGATTGGTTTGCTCCCATAGTAAAAGTTGTTCAGTTTGATGGGTAGAATATTAGTTTAAAAGGATGCTAATGATATCAATTTCAACTGTAAATGACAAAAAAGCTCATGGTAGAATTCCGATGACACCACTTTGTGTTTTAAAGCTTATTATTATGACTGCTGGCAGCTGGCTTGTGACTTAAAAACGGGTACATATTTTATCTTGTTACGACAATGGGAGCTGCAGATATACCTACCTACCTACCTAACATTATGACGAAGTTGTGGGCAAAAGCTAGTAAATCATAATTATGTTGTAGGTAGAGGTATTCTGTGTTTTTTCCGTTTATTTAAGGCACCTTTACCTATACAGGGCGTAAACTTAATTGCTTTACATACTTTAAGGGGTGCATCAGTCCAAAAAACTGAACAACTTTTACTAAGGGACAAAGTATACAATCGCAAAAAAAAATCTGCTGTTTTATACCTTCTGATCGAGTAGCTATTGACATTTACTATGGAAAAGGTGATTTTACGCGATTTTGATGTTGGCTCCTCGGTGAAAGTTGTTCAGTTTGATGCACCCTGTTCGATATGTAATGCATTTAATTTTACACCCTGTAGGTAAAGTATACTTACCATTATTAATGACGAAGACCAAGTTGCGGGCAAAAGCTAGTAAATCATAACTGTCGTAAATGAACTCAATATTGTTTCGTTTATTTATAACCGCGTCATTGTAACTATTATAGGTAGGTCTAGGTACACTCGTACCTATATTATACTCGTTTATTTAAATTTCATAAACAGGTACCAGTCGATCTCCTTGGTACGTTATTGAAATGCAAAACAGCTTCTTATGTTAACATGTTTACACAAATAAATTGTTTCTACGTCTGCTTCTTGGAAGTTGAATAAATACCTACCATATTATGCTCATGATATTTTTCTTTGGGATACATCCTCATCAACTACTGCTGAACATAATAATGCCATCGGCCTTCCTCATCCAGTCTCTCCCTGCTATCTTTTTTAGGTCGTCAGTCCAGCGGGCCGCAGGGCGTCCCACATTACGCCTGCCAGTTCGTGGTCTCCACTCTAGAACTCTGACTTGCCCATCGAATATCTGTTTATCGGCAGATATGACCAGCCCATTGTCACTTCAGCTTGACAATTTTCTGACAAGTACGGTTACATAGCGTGGGTTTCGCAAGCGGCCGCCGATTGGGTTCAAATCAACGTTGTTTGCGGTCACATTAGACCTTTATCATAGCAGTGGACACGATAGACGGTGATGATGATGCTCTTATATTTCGTGATACATTCGATACTACTACTTTTAGTTGAGTAGAATACTATAGTGTGGAAGGAACACAAGAACTGATTGTTTAATCACCAACAAGGTCAACTAGGGTAATTGCAAATTGCACCTGTGGGACAACACTTGCATTTTGTTTAAAAACATCGATGCAATCTTTCTTTTCTTTAGTAATAAAGTCTTAAGGCCCAATGGTAGGACGAAAGACTTTTATTTTTCATTTTACGACTAGATTTATACCATTTACCGAAACTAAAGTCATACCTCAGTATTTTTGGATAGTTTATCTAGTGAAATCATAAACTGAATACACGATTGGAATTACTTCACTCGATAGAAAATCGTCACAAAGATGACGTATTTTGATGCATTTTAAACATTTTTCTCGTTTTAGAAGATCTTAAAATAGTTTCCGATTGTTGGTATTTATACCACATATTCACCATTCGTTTATCTAGTGAAATCATTAAAAAAATCTATAAAAATTGCTATTGTTCATTCTTTTTAATCGAAAATACGGCACACGCAAGCACTTTTCGGAGGGCTGGGCAATCGCGTTTCTGATAGAAAATCTTCGTCAGAACCCATGGCCCCTTGAGGCGTATCAGCCGTGGACCACTCTCCTCTCACTCACACTCCATACTAATCGATGAGAAAGAGCGCGTCGCTCCGGTCAGAATTTTGCTGTTTTCTTTGAAAAATTCGATGATTTTTTATTAATTTCGAAAAAGTAAAAAAACCACATCATTCTAAATTGTATTGTGAACAATATAGTAAATTTTCATTTTGTTCCGATTAAAAATGTATGAGTAAAATGGTTACAACTGGAAAAAAAGGGGTGACTTTAGAGTCCCTTTTCTTCGGTTTTATTCATTAAAATCGATTTCTAGAAAAACCACATCACTTCTCATATCCTGTAGATGGTTCAGTTTAAATTTCAGCTCAAAAAGTGCCATAGTTATTGAATAAAATGGTTATAAAATTACCCAAAACCGGCAGGTAGCCCCTTAATACGCTTTGTCTTTATGCGCGTGTAAGAGCCGGCGTACACCTGGCGAAACGCAACGCATTTCCGGGATCCGGAACGAAGTAGTTAGATAGAAAGAAAGTTTTTCTCAGTGTAGAATAAATTTGCTATAGGTTCTAGGATAAAGTTTGCAAGGAAAGTTTGCGACGTGCTCTATAATAGGCCGCTGCTCTTTCAAAGTGAGATGACCCTTTTTGATTCGATGAATATTGATAAACCTCTGAAGAGGGTTTTAACGAGGTTTCAACGTTATTGACAGATATCCTTCCTGTACAAACTGTTTATTTGATGCTTGGTCACACTTTAGTTATGTGTTCTATGGAAGTTGTTTTTTTTATCTTGATCCCATAATACAAATTTAACGTTTGAATTAAAGACTGAAATTCAGGAAAATTTTCGTCTTGAACCCGCAACATATCAATCCGAAGCTGTGCTTTCATCCAATTAAGCTTCCGGTTATTCTTCAATCTTTTGCGTGGGACAAAGGGGAGTGACCAAAATATTTTAAAAATTCGAAATCTAAACAGCACGACATGGCTATAACATGTTATATAACCAATTATATATTATTATTATTGTTGCTCGAATTTTTTTTATTTTTGTTTTGTAAATAGGTTTAAAGTTAAAGTTAAGGCGGAGTAACTTTGCTGGTTTTGTAAAAATGAACATGTACCCTTGCGTCCGTGTAACTGAAAATTACTGACTATTTAGAATAGAAACCAAGCTTTGTCATAATCATTAAACATTTAGTCCGTTAGTTATTTAGTCCGGTCGCCGTAAAACCTTGCACTAGAGTAAAAACTACGCTACGATAATAATGCACTGTTTTTATAATAGGTATAGGATACGTAAATGGTGGTTTTAGGTAAAATATTGTAAAAATGTACAATAAAATCAATCGAAAACCAAGTGTCCAAAAATTTGGCGGCCGTTTTTCGTTATCGTTTTTGGCAGTTTTTGGCAAAGTGCCAGTTCACTGCTGGTTTTTACACTATGACCATTAGGGCATTCTGTTCAGATATTTTTGTAATCACTCAGATTTTTGGCTCAGGCCATCAATCATCGATGGGGGCAAACCTGAACCCTCAAAAATAAATCCATATAAAGGTGGAAGTGAAAAAACCTAAACATAGAAATTAATAAAGATTTATATTTCGGGCCACACGAGGATAAGCCTTTTTCTATTTCGTTGCAAGTTTTACCTTTGTCGGATTGAATAATAATATATCCCAACGTATTTTCCTTATGTTTTTCTCGTACACTTTCCTAAGTTTAATGACACACCTGACGAATTTTCGCAGCGTAATTTACTCGGTTATATGGCGCTTATTTTTGTGTTATCGGTATTGGGAAAAGCATTGCAAGTGTAATCAGATAATCACTAATCATGTTTTTTTTTGTTTTGTTTAGGTGATGATACATAGGTATTCCAATGAAATGGTCATTAGGGTTTAGGTTTAGGGATTCTAAAAAAAAAAACAGTTTCTGTTGATTATTACGTCGTCTAGTTATTAAGATCTGATAAAGCGCTTCGGAGGTAGACAATGGAACTACTCAATAGTTGATAGCACGGTGATTGAAAGAATTGTTTTGTTTCGATCTAGGTAACTCTTGCCTGTGCGAGAGATATATCAATTTCACTACAAAAATTATAAAAAATCGACTTCAAAACTAAAAAATTGGAAACATAGTACCTCCCATCCATCCATTCATCACAGCCCTTGATCAGTCCGTCTTCGGGCATAGGCCTCCTCCATATTTCCCCATGACGTTCTGACTTCTGTCCCTCGCCCTCTGCCTCCAGTTGGGACCCGGTATCTCCTAATATCATTGACTCATTTTTCTGGTGGGCGGCCTCTACCCCGCATGATTTCTTTGATTTTGTACTCCACTGTTCTTCTGGTCCAATGCTCAGTATCCATACGTACAACGTGGCCTGCCCATCTCCACTTACGGTTTTCTATACATATACAATCAACGTCTTTTAACTAGTATCTTTAAATACTATTATTTATTTATTGGAGTCTAGGCGTGTTGTGTCGTAAATAAGTCCAGTTTTTTTCGGCATAATTTCAATTAAAAAGTCCACTCAGTTATTTAGAAACACCACTTACCTACAATTTGAACATTTTGAACCTTGCAGAACTGTTATAGAGTTCAAAATTATGTCAATATAATTATAAAGGTATATATGTCTAAAGATCTTTGCTTGCTACCTAATTTTTTGTAAGGCAAAATTTACAATAGACATTTCATCATCATCAATGAGTCATATCATTAAGCTGTGTCCTCACTTGCAATATTATCATTTACCAGGATCCATTAGCAGGGTATCAAAAATTGAATTGTAATTTGATATTATCGTCCTTGCTGAGAACAACCCGTATCTAGTTATATTTCATTTTTTTTCGACTATTAATTGCGTATCAAGCATCGATCAAATACAAGAACTATTTAGAAAATTTTTGATCTACCTGTTAAACCCAATCCTAAGCGAATCATTTGTGACCACATGTGACATGCATATCACATGTGATACACCGGTATTGATCTCGTTAAGACAAAAGTGCCTTCTTAGTTTCGAACGAGCCGAAGGAGGCGAAAAAATCGAATTTTAGAATTGGTTGTATGAAATTCTATGACACCTCGCACACTTATCCGCGGCGAATCGGACGAATCGTCAGAAGAATTCAAAGGGAATTCGTTTCATTCGCCTACTTCGGCTCCTTCGCCGCAAATATATAATTATATATTTTTTTTCATTTTAAATGGGTTTGAGCTTGGCTTCAGCTCACCTGATGGAAAGTGTAGATGAAGCTGAGGATGTAGCGCGCTCGCCCAGAAAAAGCCTATTAACTCTTGTTTTAAATATATCATGATTGTATTTGTTTGGGAAAACCGACGCAGGGAGAGAGTTCCAAACCTTAGCGGTTCTCATTATAAAAGAGGATGCGAACCTTTTTGTGCGGATTGTTGGAAGATCGACTACATATTATAATATGCGGTCCCTTAAATTTAGCTTTTTTGGAGCGTTGATTGTATTCCTGATATTAGATATCCTCTTCTTCCTGCCCTTATCCCATTATTTTGGGTCGGCGCAATATGTCGTCTTCCTCCATTCATCCATGCCATGAAAATACTTTGTCGAGTCAAAAAGTGTGGACGTTTATTATTATCATTTTGGCATATTATTTATCATCATCATCACAACGTATTATATTGTGCCGTCCAACGTTCCTTCTAGCTTTCATGACACGCAGACCACGCCGTAGTGAAACCATGATACGGTTTTACGGATACGGACAAATGTCGCAAGTGAACACACAGCTTAACGTCACGTCAATACTATTAAATTTGTTTGGGTCAGTTACCAAACATTTGATTAGTCATCTACCTAGTTTAAAAGGAATAAGAACATTAAAATATTAATTATTTCTCAGATTCTAGGAATATCAAATATTTATATTGCTTATATGTTTTTTGTAGATAGCTTTTCGGTGAAGAAAAACGTCTTGAATAAACCAACAAAACATTGTTGGCGAAAACCTAAATTTCAAACAATAAGATGCCGTTGACTCTACAGACGAATAATGTTATCCAGAATTTAGGCATATATTGTTATATTATGACTGTGTAAAAGTAAAATTCACATTATAATGTTTGTGCCACGCAATCTCAATGGGAGATGATTCTTAATTTAATGTATACAATGTGTGTGTATGGTTAAAACCCCCATAAAAAAAGTATATAGCGGTGGTCCAGTGGCGAGTAACCTTGCCTGCTGTGCAGGAGGCGATGGTTCGATCCCCGTCCAAGCCGACTCGTACCAATGAGTTTTTCGGAATTTATCTACGATTTGTTACACCACTGGCTTTTCGGTGAAGGAAAACATCGTGAGGAAACCTGCATGCATCAATTTCGAGGCGTGTATTGTACCCACTGTCCATTATAAGTGGCGACGGGCTCACCCCCCGTCACACTGAACAGTTTCGGTACTAACTGGTGAAACGTGGATGTTCTGAGGTTTCAGAATATCTCTGACTACCCCTCAGGGAATATAGTCGTGAGCATATGCTTATGCTAAAAAAAGTATAAGAACAAAAGTAAAATAACACATATTTCACAAGAATGAAGTTACTTAACCGTAAAATCTAAACGTATAATAAACCTAGTAGGTACCTATACATTATATTCCTGTAAGGTCATGTCGGGTAAAAACGTTTTCACTGCAGTTTCTCAAGTCACAATTTCGCTGGCGCAGCAAAATTGCGATAAATTTTGATTTACGAGACAGCTGACTAAGCAACAATGTAGGCTGACGATGTAAACAACAGATCATTATGTCAGCAACAAAGCAAAACAAGGTTAGACAATCCAATGACGAGGACTCAAAACACACTGACGAAGTTTGCAAGAAAGTTTCAATAAATACAAGATTCAACTAGTAACAGTTGGGCCGGTCCTGGGCGTATTGGGTTTAAAGGGGGTACCCGAGCTTCCAAGCTGCACTCAATCGTATTTTTTTAATTTTATAACTATTTTACGACATTTACAAAAAAACAAGAATGCCACATTTTAGTCATTGCTGATTTGTTTTAGGCCTATCACATACATCCGGAATTGCTAAACGGAATCCCTTATATCCAGAGAAGTCATTCGAAAGTTTTTTGGTCAGTAAATCATAAAACAATGTCAACAAAGACATACAAAATTTTAGGCATATTTTAAACGCCTCTCTAGTATTTTTTGTAACGATACTTGGCAATACTGCTGCCAAACGTTATTCCGGATGAAAGAAAACGTATGTGTGTGGATGGCATCAGGAATTCGGAATCGGAATCCAGAATCAGGTTTCCGTTTGACGATTCCGCATGTATGTGATGGGCCTTATAGAGTTATTACGGATTTGTTTTATGTATACTCCATTCCAAATAGCAACGAAAATTTAAGGCCATTTTGAATTACAGAAACAGAGATTTGAAACACTTCCTCTTACTTATTCGTAGAACAGCTTTAGTAACGTTCAAGATAAGTTGGATAGTATATCTTTTTCATAAATAAATAATATTCCTGAACGTCATTGCCTTTGGAATCTTTTCGTCCTTATTTGGAATGCAGTATAGTAGTTTGTAAGTAGGCAAGTACTAAACCGGTATTAACGATAATAACTGCAAACATAAAACATACTCAAATTGAAAACCAACTATGACTACCAATATCTCACTTAGTTTTTGGAAATGTTGTATTAAAATCAAGGGGAGTGTAGACCTGCTGCTGACGTCTTGAATCACTGGCTCGGCAATGCCCACGTATATACACCTAAGTCCACTCCCGCCGGCGGCTCTGGTGCCACTGACTAGACTAATTGACATAAACATGACTACATACACTACAGGGAGCACTGAAGGCTCGGTGGCCCCTTAACTAATCAAACTTGGTGTTTCAAAACACGATCTAGAAACTAATATTGCAAGTGTCGAGCTTTTAGAGATAGGTATCGGTTTTGCTCTTCAACAGGACGAAGTTTTGTTATACTAATATGGTACGAAATTACGAATTAAAAAAAATAGTTTCTTGACTTTCAAAGCGCGTTGACTTGAAACACACAAGTAGCGGCCTATTGAAAGAATTTGTTCATGTTTTTGTAATTCGTTTAAAAGAAGATTTTCCATTTAGGGGGAATAGATACGATACTGTTCTAGTACTAGTTACTAGACCCTTTGCATGCTAATAATTTGTCAGTATTACTCAGGTTCAATGGTCATCCCAAAATTAAAAATTTTAGGCTTTCTTCATTGATAAATCAAAAATTTTGTGATGAGGACGACAAAGTGCCGTGTTAAGCCTCTTATACTGAATTTTGAAAACCCCTAACGGGCATAAATAAATGATACGTTTCCTATTTTGAAAAGTTACTACCAATTTTAGATTAAACATCAAACTTTATCAAACTCTAAAATTTTAATAAGTTGAGCCTTGTTGAAAGCAAAGTTAGTCCATCAAAATATAAATTGGCCCAATCAAGGTCTGTTTAAATCCAGTTCTCTCATTTATTCTGTCTCCTACCTTGGTTTGAACACGAACTGAATTTCAAATTGCTATTTATATGTTACTGGCAGACATTACGGAACCATATTGGTTTTTATGATGGTGTTGAACTTAGATTTTATTAATTGCTAGCTCTTTCTTCTGATTTAGTCTATGTTCTTGTTTCTTTAGCAAAGAATCATACCCAAAATTCTATGAAAGTTTGAACTTGCGTCTGGTCAAATTGTCACCTAAGAACAAGAAAATCGTTAAATAATTGATGGGAAATATTTAAAAGATCCTTAGTTAAAAAATTAATCTCGTAAAAACATAAGCATTAATTCTTTACAAAAAATTAGTATTAAATTGCACTTTACTTTTAAACCCCCATTCCCAAAGCGCCAAATATACATTAATTAATGGGATTCATAACTCGGACCAAATATTTTTGTTACATAAATGATGATGACGGATATTTAGCCTGGTTTCGGGCATTGTCTTTTTATCAAAATCCATTCAGTAGTTTAAAGGTTAAAACGTAACAGACAGAGACAGTCGAATTTATTACTTATTTAACTTGCCTTATTTTAAATATTAGCTAATAGCTATCTATTACAGATAATCGCTTCCATATCGTGTTCTAAAAAATTCCATTGACTTTTATTGGTTAGTAATACCTAGTATTGAAAATACGAGTAATAATCAAATAGCAGGCTGCAAAATTGCATTGGTTTATGTTTGTTACTTCCGTGTGATTTTCGGAATAGAATATCCACCGTAATTCTACTAACCGTGGGTGACGTAGTATTTTTTTTTATTGAGAACATAAACGGTAGTGTAAATGTACAATAAGCACCTATGTCTTAGAACTTAAATAAGTTTATAAACTCCAAGGACAATGTTCCACCTATAAATTACAAAAATTACACGACTGTCGGCTAATCGTAGTAAATTTAAAGAAATTTAAAAGTCTGTGTTTAAATGCAAATCAATTTAATGCTACAATCAATCAAAAGTAGAAGATACTGTATTGTGTAGTAGGTGACTAAGTGATAAGATTTCACTAGCAGTATCTTTGGGCGTAAGGTTACCCACCTCTCATTGGCACGTCATAGCATTGCGAAACACATGCACTAAAATGTGAGCATTGTTACAACTGCATACTTAGCATAAACATTGCTGAATACTGCATGTTATTTATTTCTTTCCTTTTTGGAGAACTTACAGCATGATTTCTAAAAAGACAAATTGATGGTCAGATGCTGACAACAAGTTCCCATATACAGGGTCCTTCGTAATAATTATGCTGACAATTTTTTAAGGGGATGAGCAGAATGTCAAACTGAACAACTTTCTCTATGGGACCTACGTAGAAATCGCGGAAAAAAATCAGCTGTTCCATACAAAACTGCAAAGAAAAAAAGAAAGAAAGAAAATTATTTATTTGCGGAATCACTGTAACAGTGGACAGTTTTAATTTAGTACAGCATGTTTCGCCATGAGCATGGCACGCAAAAGTTGTTTGACTAATTCGGTATACCTACATAAATTTAAAACTTTAAAACCTACTCGAGTCAAATGAATTGGACAGCAGATGATTTTTGCGCGATTTGTTGGTCCCATGGAAAAAGTGGTTTAGTCTGACGATCTGATCATCTCCTTAAACAAGTGTCAATATATTAAGAAAGACCCTGTATAAAACCTACCTACCTATCCCGATATACAAGGTGTAACAAAATAACCTAGTAATATGTAAAGTGGTGGTTTAATTTAAACCATCAAACTGAACAACTTTCAATATGGACAGAACATTATAACAGGGGTTAGAAATACAAAGTAGCACTGTTGCTTCGGATACGGCGTCGCCCCTTCTCTCCCGCTCACGCTGCTACCGCTCGCACCACGCCGCGCGCCATATGGTGTTATACAAATAATTGCATAACCTGTGGCGACACGTTCCACGCCTACTTTGCTCTTCTGACCCCTCTTATAATGTTCTGTGATGGAGACAAGGTCCAAAAAATATATTGTGGAGATCCAGTCTCTGCCTAAAAAGGAGCGAGTTTATCTATGAATGTTTTTTACGAGTTTCTCGTATTATAATGTTCTTTCAGAAAAGACTTGACATGTTGATTGATTATCGACATGATTTTGATTACTCAACCCCACTGCCATGGCTTCCTGTTCTTTCGCACATCCCTCCACCGGCTGGTTTTGAAAAGGACCGTAAGACCTGGGTTAAGCTTAACCGGTTCAGAACCAACCACGGAAGGACTAACTATCACCTCCACAAGTGGGGTTTGAGGGAGTCTCCAACCTGCGACTGCGGGGCACCTGACCAGACCCTCTCCCATGTGGTAAACGAGTGCACTCTGCGCCGTTTCCCCGGTGGAATCGAAGAACTCCACAGGCTAACCCCGGCAGCGGAAGACTGGCTCAAACACCTCGACCTCGAAATTTCCCCCCCCCTCGGATCCAAGCAGGAAGACCAAAATGCCATACGATATGATGATGATCGACATGATTTAACAATAGCAACAGGATAGGTAGTTAAGTAAAAAACTCAACGACCATTTCACTAGAAACTATACAATTAACTTAATGATTACTGACTTGATGTTATTAATTAGTTCCCACACTAATTTAGACTTGCTTTACTTTTGAATCTTTTGTCATAGTTATAAGTACTTATAAGGAGGTTGCAGAGTTGTCAATTTCATAAAAAACTTTGTCGTAAAGAACACTCTTAGACGGTATTAATAAAAGTAATATTTTATATAAATGGAAAAATAGCTTAAATAATGTAGATTGTGCGTCTCAAATAACATTTAAAATTTATAATAAGTATAATTAGAATTACGAAGATATCAAACTTTGAAATTATTCATACAAAATTTCAAAGCCTCTTCTCATCTTCGTAATTTTATTTTATACTAAAATAAATATAAGGCTTTGAAATTTTGTATGAACAATTTAGCATTATTATGGTGGATTTCGTAACAAATAAAAAAAATGCAAAAAATTTTACATCAAGGTTTTTTCCAAGTTTTTTCTTCTCGCTCTATAGTCTACATCGTAATACATACAAGCGTCAAACTTGGTGTGATTATAGAGCAAACTCTACAGTATAACAACAAATAATAAAAACCGGTCAAGTGTGACTCGGTCTCGAGCCAAACTCGTCCATACAAAACTGCAACACCTGACTGAAGCGTATGGAACAGCAGATTTTTTTGTTGTACTTACAGGTTTGCTCCCATAGGTACTAAAAGTTGTTCAGTTTGACGGATGGAGTATGTGGTTTAAATGCTAATGATACTTTTTCGGTGAAGGAAAACAATGCGAGGAAACCATCATGCTTCAAATTCGAGGCATGTAATGTACCCATAGCGTGTAATTTTTCAATAAAAGTAACCACTGTTCATTATAAGTGGCAACGGGCTCACTCCCCGTCACTCTGGACGGAGTTTCGGTACTACTAATGAAAGGATGTTCTGAGGTTTCAGAATATCTCTGGCTACTCCCTTGGGGGATATAGTCGTGAGAATATGCGTACCTACTATCGTATAACTTTCCATGTTAAGGTTTTGGCAACTACCTATTTTACTGCCACCGTGCCACCTGCTTGCCTTCAACCCTCTTTGGGACCTACGATATGTAATGCCTATCGATCACTTATTCATGTGAAATAATTCCGTTCCCCTAAGTAGGTAAAATGGATTGTAAACTTTAGTATGGAAAATCGTATTCCCTGTTTGTATACCTACAATATGAGGGAGTCATTAACCTCAAGGTTTCATCAGTTGCTTTCAACCTGGCCTTATTTAACAGTCAGTTAAATGTGTCTTTTGGGACAAAAGCAAGTAGGTACAACAAGCAATAAATGATATCCACGTGGTTTATCCACGTCGCGGGCAAAAATATTAATAAACATGACAGAAAACAATGTAAGTATTTCTTAATAATTTATAGTAAGTACCATTTTAAAATACACACTTGTACCCAATATACCTACGTATAAATAAATATTTTGTAAAGTAACAAAAAACATGTACATCGGCTAAAAACACGAACACGGAACTAAACAAAAACAAAAGACTAAACGCCAAAATTATGCAAGTGTCACTTGACTTACCTACTTTTAGAGTTCCCTTCACTTCAGAGGCCCTTTGTATCACATCACTTTCGAACGCTTCGAGTTGCGCAAATGCGCTCGCGCAGCGTTTGCTTCGTAAACAAACTGATTTCAAACACTGCACGCGCGTACGGCTCTTTTGACTGACGGCTCAACACTGCAACGAGGTTTTGCGAAATCGCACGCCAGCGCAGGACCTCGAAAAGAACCGAACTAATCTGACCTCCCAAAGTACTTATCACCCCCCCTGGATGTCTGCAAAATCATTCGCTGCTAAAGCAGAGTGGAAGGTCAAACAGTCTGGTTAACTTTTTACAGGTCTCGCGTAATGATTATTGGCTTATTATCTCCCATATGAGTTGATGCTTTGACGTCTCAAGTTGCAAGCGTTGCAAGAGCAGCGAGACAAGCTGGTTTTGGGTTCACTGACTTTCCATATTGGAGAAATTGGGGTTTGTTGAAAAAAGGGGAAATTTTGAGGCTTCGGGTTGTAGGTACTTTAGGCTGGGTGCACATTTATCAGCTGGGTCATTTTGTACATATTACATTCTCTAAGTAGTTGTGATTATTCTTCAAATTTTATCAGACGAACATTGGAGAAAACAAGATAGTTATCTTGCTGTCACAGTATTTTCAAGTTGCCTCTATAGGCGACATGGCTTATCAAATAGATCAGTTTGACGTGCTTAGGCAGGCTCAAAATGAAGTACATCTATCCATAAAGCAACGCATACGCATACTTTCCCCTCTGCTAAAGTCCCACCCCCGTGATGGCCCCGACCTAGCCCAGATGGGCTATAAATTCAATGCGTTTTACTGCTATTGTCATAGCAACGGTCCCTCCACCCCCGCAAAAAATGACAGAAAAATGTTCTTTGGAGAAATAAACAATACTTACTCCTCTCCGGGCGTTGACAGGAGACACGTTTTTCTCAAACATCTGACCGTACGTTGTCTAACTTCGGTAATTAATCGCTTACAATACCGAAACTGCTCTACGCCAATTAGCACTTTGATTGGCGATAGGGCGATAGGCGATAATATTAACTATAGATTCTAAAATGAAATCGGTAACCAGTTCGAAGGTACGTTCGTAGAAGAACATGTTCACGAGCACGGAAATGAAGGACGTGGATATGCACTCGAAAACACCATGATTTAACGTCGAACACAACGATCTTTTTTATTTATTTTTTTAGAATTTAGTCTCGTCGAGTCTGTATCAAAACTATTTTGGCTACATGCCTCCCTCAATCAGATGCAACATCCGTTTTTTCGGGAGATTTTTCGCCGAAGTGCATGTCGCCTTTTTGATGAGACGCCTATCAATTACAGGGTGTTAGGGTAAACAGGTGCATTTACTTTAAGGGGTTATTGTTCCCATGATACTGAACAACTTTCCCTAAGAAGCCTATAGGAAATGAGCAATACAAAATTGAACTTTCCGTAATAAATTCAATCAGCGTTTTGTATGAAAACTTGTTTTTTTTTGCGAATTTCCCTGTGTTCCGTAATAGGGAAATTTGTTCAGTATCATGGGTGCAATCATCCCTTAAAGTAACGCAACCGTTTAACCTAACACCCTGTATAAGATTGTGTTTAAAACTAAAGAACTTACTTATTGGCGTTTGAGTGTTGCAACTAGATATTTTTTCCAATTTCATTGATTAGAACATTCTTTTTTTAAATTAATAAAGATTGCATTTATTTTAATATAAATTACACTAAGTCGTTATGATTATGAAGTGTGCGCTTAGCCTTAAACTCATCTTAAACTGGTATCAACTTCAAAAGAGAAGAGTTGAGCGGTGTTGCAAAAATTATACTTTTTATCTCATCTTTTTAGGGTTCCGTACCCAGTGCCAACGGAACCCTATTTATAAGTTTACGCTTTTTTTTGCTCTGATCAGTTTGCTCCCATAGTAAAAGTTGTTCAGTTTGATGGGTAAACTTTTAGTTTAAAAGGATGCTATTGCTAATGATATCAATATCACCCTGTAGTGCATATTGTAGGGTACCTACCTAATACAACAAATAATAAAACCAGTCAAGTGTGTCTTGACTAGGCTAGGCTTGCGCTAAGGGTCCCGGAGAAAACACAATTTTTACCCGACTGCGACAGAAGGAGGGTTATGTTTTTCGAGCGTATGTATGTATGTATGTATGTATGTATGTATGTTTGTATGTCTATTTCTTTGGCACGCGCTACAGCCTAAACGGCTTGATGGATTTTAACGTATGAGGTGTCGTTAGATTCGTAAAAATCGTGAGAGTGTCATAGGGTACATTATTTTAATATGGCGTATGCGAATTAAAAAAGAGAGGGGGGAGAATCCAATTTTTTTCGTAAAAAAATACAATATGGGTATCAAATGAAAGCTGGTGAAGAGCAGATTCCAAATATATATATATTATAGTATTTTTATGCAACCATTTTGACACAAAACTAAAAAGTATGAAATAAACTAAATTATTTAGAAAAACAAAAAACCCGACTGCATAAAAAACTATTAACTGAAAAGATAAAAACAAGCTCCTTAAATCAGCTATAATAACTTTGTTTGAGCAAATTAATACAATTTGAATGTTATTACTTATTAGGTAGGTAGGTATTGCAGGCGGGGACAAACCAATAACCAACAAATAGGTCATTTTTCTTTGTCCCCGTTTGCGATACCTACCTACCTAATAAGTAATAACATTCAAATTGTATTAATTTGCTCAAACAAAGTTATTATAGCTGATTTAAGGAGCTTGTTTTTATCTTTTCAGTTAATAGTTTTTTATTTGGTAATGTAAAGTGTGAAGTAGGAGATAGGGAACCCTGCGTGTCCGAGTCCGATTCGCACTTGACCTGTTTTTTATGTGACCCAAAACTACAACTCGTTTACAAGAGATGTCATGGGAATAAGTACCTACAAACAGTCATAAGATGAATGTGCCTTTAGTAAATTTATATAAGGTTACAAAATTAGGTGAAACTATTTTAAGGGGAGGACCAGACCATCAAACTGAACAACTTTCTCTATGGGACCAATATCGAAATCGCGAAAAAAATATCAGCTGTTCCATACAATCCTAATCGACCTAAATGTATGAGACCGCAGATTTTTTTTTTCCTGCTTTCTTTATTGGTTCCATAGAGAAAGTTGTTCAGTTTGATGGTCTGATCATCCCCTTAAAATAGTTTCACCTAATTTTGTTAGACCTTATGTAGGGTGAAATTGTTATCATTAGCATCATTACCCGCGACGGAACGGAGAACGTGTATGCGTTTAGGGTGAGAGGTTGTTTGTTTGTTTGTTTGTTTGTGTGTTTGTTTTGTGCAAATCCAATGTTCCCATTTATCTCCTAAACGGCTAGACCGATTTAGATACGGTTTTCTGTAAAGGGTTCGTAATTAATTAGCGATGGTTCTTAGATAGGTGATACGATATTAACTCGCCAGGGGGCGCTGCAGTAACCATTTTTCTAACGTCAAAATGAGTTTTTGCGCATTTACGCCGAAACGGCTTAACCGATTTAGATGCGGTTTTTTTAAAGTGCTTGAGGTTTATTTGCAATTATTCTTAGATAGGTTTGATTGTGACAAACCACCAGGGGGCGCTGATCCGGTTTTTATCAAGTGCATGCTAGTAGACCGTGTTTGGGCTCTTTTAATAGCGTTTGGTGAGTAGCTTCTGTACATGAAGGTCTGAGGGTCTGAGGGTCTGATGATAGTAGCAGGACAACTTTGATGGGAACTCTGTGAAGGCACGTAGCTAGTAGAGCGTGTTTGGGCTCTTTTGATAGCGTTTGGTGAGAAGCTTCTGTACATGAACTGCTGAGGGTATGGTGATGGAGCAGAAAAGCATCGTGGGGAACTCTGAAGGCACATAGCTAAGAGACTGTGTTTGGGGTCTTTTGATAGCGTTTGGTGAGTAGCTTCTGTACATGAACATCTCAGGGTCTGATGATGTAGCAGAACAACAACGTGGGGAACTCTGTGAAGGCACATCACTAGGAGACCGTGTTTGATGTCTTTTGATAGCGTTTGGTGAGTAGCTTCTGGACGTAAATGTCAGAGGGTCTTATGATGCAGCAGAAGAACAACGTGGGGAACTCTGTGAAGGCACATAGCTAGGAGACCGTGTTTGGGGTCTTTTGATAGCGTTTGGTGAGTAGCTTCTGGACATGAACGTCTGAGGGTCATATGATGTAACAGGACAACATCGTGGGGAACTCTGTGAAGGCACATAGCTAGTATACAGTATTTGGGCTGTTTTGATACAGTTTGGTGAGTAGCTTCAGTACATGAACGTCTTAGAGTCTGGTGATGCAGCAGAAAAACATCGTGGAGAACTCTGTGAAGGCGAATAGCTAGGAGACCATATTTGGGCTCGTTTGATAGCATTTGGTGAGTAGCTTCTGAACATAAACTGCTGATGGTCTGACGATGGACCAGAAGAACATCGTCGGAAACTATGTGGAGGCACGTAGTATGTAGGTAAACCATATTTAGGCTCTTTTTTAACCACGACTGGATGGAGAAATTATATGCGTTTAGGTTGAGAGGTTGTTTGTTTGTGTGTTTGCAGACGGTTATGTAGGAATTCTCTAAAAAGTTTAAAATAAAAAGCAAAATTAAAAATTTTGAATAAACCCGCGACGGTAATCGAAAAAGGATTAAATAATTTTTTTGCAAATCCCTCGACTAATAGAAAATAGGTAAGTAACGAAAGATAATAAACCAAACCCTAGAAAATCCGTCGAGGGCTGCCATTGCCATCTGTTCCCAATTTCAATTAGACACAAACTCATAAAACTGATTTACGTTACTACTGGTGAAACGTGGATGTTCTTAGGTGTCAGAATATCTCTGACTACCTCCTCGGGGAATGTAGTCGTGAGCATAATATGCTTATAGTCATAAAACTGAAAAAATTTAGTTCATGAATCAAATCAAAAATGAAATAGGCATGAAATGGCAGCCCCGACGGATTTTCTAGGGTTTGGTTTATTATCTTTCGTTACTTACCTATTTTCTATTAGTCGAGGGATTTGCAAAAAAATTATTTAATCCTTTTTCGATTACCGTCGCGGGTTTATTCAAAATTTTTAATTTTGCTTTTTTTTTAATCTAAGAGTCTACTACCCATCAAACTGAACAACTTTTACTAGTGGAGCAAACAAATCGGAGCAAAAAAAAATCTGCTGTCCCATCCTAAACTGCACCCGCCGCCACTGCCTACACGACTCAAATGTATGGGACAACCGTTTTTTTTTTTTGCTCCGATTGTTTTGCTCCCATAGTAAAAGTAGTTCAGTTTCATGGGTAGAATCTTAGTTTAAAAAGATGCTAATGATATCGATTTCACCCTGTATATTTTAAACTTTGTAAGTTATAGATTTGTTCAATATTAATTTAAATTTTAGATTCGTTTATACTTTATTTTACTTTAGGTATTGAACATACCTTATAGGTCATCTACGATGTTTTTTGGCCTCCATAGTGACTAATTGTTAAACCCAATTCTTAAACGTATCACATGTGATACACTGGGGTTTACATCGTTGTAAGCGATGACCCTAAAGCTACCTTCCATGTGGATGATACGTTATTACCGAAGAAATTAGAGAAAATTGGTAAGTACTCGTTTAAAATAAACGTTTTAAAATTATCCTTAATTTGATTAGGTACTGGAATTTGTAGTTCATTAAGATTCTGAACGTTAATTATGTACTTAATAGGTGGAAAATGAGGTTAGGTATACATACACAGAATGAACGAAACTATCAGGGTTTCTTATTCGGTTACGGAACCCTTAAAAAGCTGATTACCTGCTCCGCTTGTTTGCAACAAATAACGAATAATAATAGTTTATTTTGGCTGATAAATAAGTTTGTAAAAAGAACGCCTAAAAAACTTCTTGAGCAAAAAATGAAATATTAGCCACCCGATAGAGAGACAATTTATGTATAGTTGTAAATATCATTTTTAAATATCCTCTAAAATGTGAGATACAAAACATTTGCCGGGCTGGTTTTTTAGGGCCATCGTCTTTTCTTATGAAAACATGAATTATAAGGGAAAAAAGTTATCCTAAAGGTACTCAAATAAGAAGAAAACTGTTTTTTTTTAAATTCGATATAGTAGCTGGACCAAAATGTTTTTACGAAACTGTTTCTACGTTTTTCAGATCTTGTTTCTAGGTTGAATGTAGTCGATTAGTGTCTCTGGGGTACTGGGAGACGTGACGTATGATAAGTTACCCTAAATAATTTTGTTACACCCTTTATGCAATTGATAGTCACGAGAGAGAGAGAAAGCGATATCTTACCAATGTATAAAATGTGAAAGGTTGAATATTTGTGGTCTTCAATCACGCAAATAAACGGCTGAACGGATTCGGAAGATAATTTGGTACACAGATTGAAAAAGGATACTTTTTAAAGACAGTAAGTACAGTACTGTTTAAGTTTAAGTAAATGATTACTCATATTTAAAAAGTAAAAGAAAAAAAGAAAAAGAAAAAGAACAACGGAGAATCAAGTGCACCGGTTTTTAAATGTATTTACGGAACACTAAAAACCGCTTTAGCTACAACCTGTATTTAGTGCAAAGCTATTAGAAATGTAAATTAGATGCCATAACGTCAAATGTCAATGAAATGTCGGTCAAGGTCGGACACGGTTCGACCAAACGCATTGCATTGTTTGAAATGAAATCATCAACAATTTTGGGTTTTTTATCTAAAACGTTTGGATACTTCTAGAGGCCATTATTTACAGGGAACATCTTAAATGCCAACGAGTATTTTTTTAAATCAGTAACTGGTCACCTTTCTGCTTCTAAACTATTGTAAAACTGTAACAGAAGTGTGTCTGTACATTGAAAATAATATTTACAAAAAAAAGATTACGATATGGTTTTTAGAATAGAATAGAATAGAAACTTTATTTTTCGACCAACTGGGATCACAATAAAGATTTAGATGAGATTTTTTTTTTTTTTTTCGATTTTAGGTAAGTATCCCTGACTCGAAATCAACCTTTTTTTAGAAATTTAGTCTGTCTGTTTGTCTGTTTGTTTGTGTGTTTGTTTGTTTGTTTGTTCGCGCATCACGCTAGTTCATACAGTAATTAAACTACTGAACCGATTTTGATGAAACTTTTTTTGTTTGATAGCTTATGATCTGACTTAAAATCTGGTATATAATTTGTGCGGACGAAGTCGTGGGTAACCACTAGTACAATATAAATGTACAGGTGACATAATAGAGAAGTGGGTCGTTCGACGGACACGAGTGCTTTATGTCACAAGTTCTTATTTTTGTTCGAAAGTTATGCATTATTCGAACATGATTTTGAAAGTGTGAGATTAAAAAAAAGTTTGAAATCCACTTCGGTTGATGATATCAATAAACCTGTAAAAATCCAGTGTTTCGATATAAAACCTAGATTAGGTTACTTTTAATGACAGATTAGGTAGTAGCAGGCCTCAGTCACTGAACCATAGGTACAGAGATAAGTACAGTCAGCATCAAAAGTATCTAAGCATGTTAAGTGTTCATAAATATCTGAACAACTTTACGATAGCAAACCTTATTTCAACTCACAAAGAAATCAAATTAATTTATCTGTATCCCCTCGGATCCAAGCAGGAAGACAAAAATGCCATACGATATGATGATGATCTGTCATGTTAATATTTGTTAAGTTAAAAAGCAAATGGTATCTAGTAGGAAATAGGGTTTATTTTCGTGTAATTGTTTAGATGTTTTTGAACACCGGAGATGCTTAGTACTTTTGATGCTGACTGCACCTATATGGGAAGTTGTTGTCAGCATCTGACTATCAATTTGTCTCCGACTGTTGTTTAGCTGTAAGTTCTCCAAAAAGGAAATAAATAAATAAATAAAAAATACTTTCTATTATTTTTATTTTATTTTTTTTATTTTTATTTATTTGGAAAATCTACAGCGAAGTAAATGTGATTATGCTAACTTACAGTGCTAACAGAATGGCCAATTACAGATTTTCTCTTTTATACATCTCGCTCATCGTAAGCGATGCGCTTGCTTGATTTTTGCCTTTTTGCCTTGATTTTTGCTAGACGATAAGAGGATAGGCGAGTACCGTTTTTTTTTCATACTAACTTATTCCCTGGATAATGACTCTAGAGCAAAAAAAATTTTACCATACAATCTATGTTATCTCTGCTATGCCCCTATGTTTTGTTCTTTTGCATTAATTAATTACTGTATGAACTAGGGACCTTCGAAAATGGCAAATTTTACTGCCCGTTTTCAGACATCCAGCAACCAAATTTGACGAATATAAACAAAAAAAGCAAAACATACAGACCAGTCTTTCTCATTTATTATTCTTGAAACAATTATTAAAATCAGTTTAGTTTTGGAGGAGGAAACAAGGGAATACGAAATGCTGTTTTCGTCGATTTTCTACCTAAATAAAAATTGGTCCGAGCTGCAGTTGTCTCTTTCGCAATCTAGTCGGCGGGGTGTATGGGTGGGGCGGATCGGACAAATATGTAAACAGTCGGAATAGTGACCTATTCTCCAAATTAGCATTTCAGACCGCCTATCCTCTTAAACGCGCCATACGTCGCGCGCTGTACGAAGTAATAAACGCTGTAGCAAGCTTACGTGTTTGCGCGTAACGTCTGGTAGTAGGTATAGTTAAGAGGTTTCCCTGACCGAACGACCTTGACCTTTTCAGAGCCGCCTCACCTCGACTAAACTACGTCATTTAGTAGGTTTGGTATACCTATATTTGACTGGCTTGTTCTTTATGTCACTGTGGTGCCTTCTAATCCCAGGAAATCAAAATCGGAAATCATAAGAAATCACACCTTTTACAATTATCTAATTAACTCATTAAATATTGGTCTTAAAAAAATTACTTCATATCATGTCGCAAGTAAAAGTGACTTCAACTTATAAAGTAGATGCAAATAATACGGTTTTTGTGCAATATTTAGCAGTTTCACACACGATGATGGATTGATTGGGCGGCAGACGTCTCAGTTCGTCATTTGTGAAGCAAGGAGTTGCATGAAACCGCACGTAGAAGCACACACGGTGACGGATTGACGCAACGGACTAAGACGTCTGCGGCTCCCTCAATGTGTCATTGCATGTGACACCCCAATGTGACTTACACCCCAATTCTTAGTTGTTTTCTTGACATTTCCTCACTCGAGTGGAGGACGTTTTTGAAATAACTGGTATGACAAAAATGTCAAAAACATCCTCGACTCGAGTGAGGAAGCTTAAAGAAAACAACTAACACCCGTATTCTTAGTTGTTTTCTTGACATTTCCTCACTCGAGTCGAGGACGTTTTTGACATAATTTGTATGACAAAAATGTCAAAAACGTCCTCGACTCGAGTGAGGAAGCTTAAAGAAAAAGAATACGGGTGTTAGCCTTTCCTTTGAATACAGGGTTCATATTTATTTTATAGAAAAATAAGAACTTCGTAGAAAATAAGCCGAGCTTTTTTATTTTTCACTAATTTGTATGTCTTTCAAATAACGAGAAAATAGCTTCTAATAACCAGCAAAATATCGCCCGGCCATGCGTTTACCTATGGGGATTTATCGTTTTCTTAGGAAGCTAAGTGATGTAGGTATCTGTTACATAAAGTGGTAGGAAGCACAAAACTACAATTTTACAATGTAATGTACAGACAGGTATGATCGTTCTGATATTTGCGCTACTCGCGCACCGAGGGTTTCGTACCACACCACCACACAACGTATTAACTTAAAAAAATAGTTTTGTTCGGGACCTTTAGCGCGGGACCGACTCACACTTGGCCGGTTTTTATTATTTTTTGATATGCTGTACAGTTTCCTCTAAGTATAACCTCACCAAATTTTACGCTTTTATAATTGTATTACCGTTTTTACGATACAGCGAGAAGAAAAAACTTAGATAAAACTAGTTTTTAGGGTTCCGAAGTCAACAAGGAACCCTTATAGTTTCGCCATGTCCGTCCGTCCGTCTGTCCGCGGCTTAGCTCAGAGACGCTTAGTACTAGAAAGCTGTAATTTGGCATGGGTACACATATTAATCACGCCGAGAAAGTGGTAAAATAAAATTTTGAAAAATATTTTTTTTTAGGGTACCTCCCCTACCCGTGAAGTGGGGACGCAATTTTTTTTTCTCGTTTATCCCATGGTGTGGGGTATCGTTGGATAGGTCTTTTAAAAATACGGTGGGTGTGGGAAAACAATTTTTCGATTTAGGGATCCGTTAGCGAAATATTAAGCTTTAAGGTGCTCATTTTTGTTAGAGTCGAGTGTCCCCCCCCTCTGCCAGCTAAACGGTTGTTTCTAGATATGTGAAAAAATTCATGGCAGTAGTGTATATAATGAAATTAAAAGGAAAACTATCACCGCTAAGTTAGCTTTACAAGTTAACGAGTAATAGTCGACCAACTTAAAAAAGTACTTTTTAGACTTTATTAGCCGTCAAACCGTAGTATAAAACAAAAAGCCCCCTTCTAAGTTCGTATATTGTGACGGGCAACTACGGAACCCTACCCTGCGCGTGGCCCGACATGCACTTGGCCAGTTTTTTATATTGAGGCGGGGCATACAGACAGACGATGTATGAAAGTGTAAGGGTTCCTTGTTTGACTACGGAACCCTAAAGCATAGCATTTCGCTAGCAATACAGCATTTTCTTTCATGGTTTTGCAAAAAAAATCACCATGAACTCGAAAGTGTGAGCACCAAGTAGAGTTTTTTTTTAAATGTCACTTACAGTCACGGACTTGAAAGAAATACGGACCGAATATTGATCTAAAAAGATGTGAAGCATGCAAGGTACTGAAATCTCGTTTGTTCTACAAGGACCTACACTCACACAGATGCACTAGCTCTAGGCGCAGGTGCTGCAACCCGTCACCTTATGTACCGCGTGACAGCACGCACACAAAAGAAAAGGGTGCTTCACTCATGATTAGACAAGATTACGTCTGGTTCTTCTTTTTTTAAGTCTGTGATTACAGTAGGTACCTATTGCTCAGCCAGCAGTTAATGCTTAATTACACTGCGGACTATGAGGGGACCATACAAGAGAAGACGAGGCTGGTCCCTGGTAGGGCAACTGAACCAGTGAAAGAACCCAAGGGCACTCCGAAGAGGTAAGGAAGGATCTTTTTATTATTTATTTTGTCTTTGCAATTTCTCTGGTATTTTTGTTGTGCCATTTACCGTACAGGACATTATTACAGTCAAATCACCCAATTTCTTACGCACACGTGCTTTATTCCTAAGGATAATCTATAGATACGTACATAATCTATATAAGGTCTAACAAAATAAGGTGAAATTATTTTAAGGGGATGATCAGACCATAAAACTGAACAACTTTCTCTATGGGACCAATATCGAAATCGCGAAAAAAAATCTGTGGTCCCATACATTTAGGTCGAGTAGGTTTGTATTGAACAGCTGATTTTTTTTTCGCGATTTCGATGTTGGTCCCATAGAGAAAGTTGTTCAGTTTGATGGTCTGATTATCCCCTTTAAATATTTTCAGCTAATTTTGTTAGACCTTATACAAGGTGTTACAAAAATACAAATAAACCTTTAAGGGGGTGGTGTAGACCATCAAACTGATCAACTTTCACTATGGGACCAATATCGAAATCGCGAAAAAAAAAATTGATATTCTATTCTCTACAAATCGACTAGAGCTAAAATATGTATGGGATATACCTTTTTTTTTTCGTTTTAGATGATGGTCTCATAGAGAAAGTTGTTCAGTTTGACGGTCTAAACAAGAGTTTAAGAGTTAAGGGTTAAGAGTTTTAAAAATTTATTCTTACTTATGAAACACCTTGTATAAGGAAAAGTTTTTGCTAGAAACCTAGCTTAGCTATCCTTAGAATCGCGGCTGTATCACAATTTGCAGCGTTGCATTCCATCAACGTGCGTTGCGCTTTGCGAATGATAAACGTTGTTTGACCTCCATTGGACGTGATTCTGCGGAAATTATACCTATCTAATGCATCTACGTGACGTTAATGTGATATTTATTCTACTATGTTATCTTATTTAGCTATGCCTCTAAAAATTGATAACGGATAAGTATATTAAATAACATGGGTGGAGGTAAGAAATATGAATATGAAACGTGACTATTTTCCCTAAATTGTAGGCGACATAAAGGTCTGACAAATGTAGGTCTGCTTCGGATTTCATACCTTGTTATTTATTTCATTGAAAGTATTTCAAACAACGTGCTCGTCGAGATACTAAAAAGATAAGTGAGTTTCTCAAAGAATTCTTCAAAGAAGGTCTTACATATTTAGGCCGAATTCGACCAAACTTATATTTATAGAAGAGTAACTATACGAGGAACAATTTTACTTTTGGTGTTTACACACCCCGTACTAAAAGAACGAATGTAATATAATTCACCAAACGAAAGAGGTCGTTGTATCCGTACTTATTGCAATGTGAGATTATACAGTTTTAATTTGTTAGGTTTCTTTTTATTATATTTTTTTAATTATGTGAATTTGACATTTCGTTTAGATTAGGGTTGGTAAAACGCAAAATCAGTTTACTGTAATATTGTAACCGGCGACTTAATCTATGAATAAAATTTACTCGCGTTTGGTTGAACCGGGCCTTAGTTAGTTATTTAGTTAGTTAGTTAGTTATTTTGTTAGTTATAGTTAGTTAGTTACATACAGGTGAAGCTAAGCTAAAACGGCTCTGAACATTGTGTTTTATACGCCTCTTCCACAGTTCTAGCTCTGTGGTATCTACCTTGAAACAAGCTCGAGAATTTGTAAAATGAAAAGTTTATTGATACTGACATGACATGTCCGTCTAAAATACATGCATGTACGAGTACGTAACAGAAATGTCAGTTGGTATTTCGATTCCAATAAACTTTCCGACGATTGTATAGTTTCAGACTCTAAAGCGTATATTGGAACATTCACTGGATTCCAAGTATTCCAACGCAGCTGTACGAAGGCTTTACGTATGCACGTGTAGGTTTATATTTGTACTGCGTGGTGTGTTGTGATTTCATAGCTTAGTTAGAGTAGCCCTATCACAGAATGATGGTCTAACTAACTAAACCATTAGATTATACATATATATCTATGGTCTAAACGTTAGACCATGAAACCGTAGAAAGAGAAGGAACTAGAAGAAAGCACGTGTTTTGTCATATCACTCAGTAAGAGATGCACATAGCAAATTCGCTCTAGTTAAAAAAGGAGATCGCTATTGCTTATTGCTGTCCTTATCGACGTAGCCACTTTTTTGTTCTACGACGGCTGTCTGACTCCGGAGTCAGACATCTATTTTCATACAAATTGTATAGGATTTTATGACTATCGCTGTCTCATACGCGGTTACACTGATGTTACGTCTATCAGCGTAAGCGAAAAATACTTCGCCTTTGCATGAAACTGAATAACTTTCTATATGGCACCATTATCGAAATTTCGATAAAAATCTGCTGTCCCTTACACATGCGTAAAGTAGGAATGCAGTTTTGTATGAAACAGCCGATTTCTTTTTCACGATTTCGGTGTTGTTGCCATATGCCATAGAGATCGTTTTTTAGTTTCATGGCCTGATCCTCCGCTTAAAAACCGTCAGGATATTATGTTGAACCCTGTCTGTATACAGGTGAGGAAATGAGGAATTTATTAGAAAACAATTTATTTTTCAAAGCTTTCTAAGTAGATACAAATATTACACCATGTTTGAAGTATGTCATGTATTAATCTGCCTCCGTGGTCTAATGGTTAAGAGCATTGGGCTCTTGACACGGAGGTCGTGGGTTCGATTCCCACGGTGGGCACCTAGTGAAATGTCACTTTGTGCGTTTTCCCACATTGCAGGCTGAATCACCTGATGTCTGAAAAGAAAGATGATTCCGTGCTTCTGATGGCACGTTAAGCTGTTGGTCCCGGCTACAGCTATCTCTGGTGGTAGTAGTTATTACATAAAAACCACGTCAGAGGCCGTAAGGCGGTTTGAATAAACTCTGACACCAGGGCTTGCTGCCCGCTCGATAAGGAGAAGAATCTTAACAAGATAATTTGAATTGGATTTTGCAATATTTTAAATCTGAAACTGTTGCTGACGTGATTTTTTTATTTTGGTAAATTTATAGGCTCAAATTGGCTCTTAAATACCATACCGAAAAAACCGTAAAATGACTGGGCTACATAGAGAGAGTTTGTTCCGTTTGAGACGGTCTGAAAAGTGTCATCATTCTTCTCACTTTGCTTCCCTAAAGTTAGCATCGAAGAACGGGTGTGTAAGGCCTGTCACATACATACGGAATTTCGATCCGGAATTCCGAATGAAAACAGGTTTTTCGTTTAGGTTTTCTAATTCAGTTCGGAAATCTGGAAGGGAACCGCCATACGAAAACCTGTTTTCATTCGGAATTCCGAATCGCAATTCCGTGTGTGTGTGGCAGGTCTAAAGGGCCCTAATCAAATTTAAAAAATTTTTATTTCCTTATTTGCCATCAGATTCTGTAAGACCTTTGACTACTTATATATAGGACTAGTTACGCGTGTAATTCTACTAACATACATTTCTGCCACTTTTTGCGGGGGGCGAGGTAACATGCAATCTGCAACTTTGGATTTTATTCCCCATAATTTTAGATTCTAATTTTGAATGTTAAAAATCATGAAAAGCAGTCTCGTGTGAACCCCAAACGTTCTAAGTTCTAAGTTATTGTTTCGCAATTATAAGCTGTCTCGTTTAGTGATACCTAAGGTATAAAATTGAAAGTAAACTGCACATGATCAATTGATCTTTTACCGTGGAAGAAGGGAAATGCTACCGCAAGGCGAGTCCTTCATATAAGTAGTCAAAGTGTAAGTCATATATAAGGTCAAATTTAATTAGTTGGCGAAACTTAAGAAACGCATTTGGTATCTGTTACTGAGTACAATTGCGTGGCAATGGTGGACCCCCCGCTCGATCATATGATTCTGAGGTCAATGTTCGCCCGCCAGCCGCGCACTGCGTACGATACGTACGAAAATAATAATTTTGTTAATCATCAATATACCAATTATAAACATTGATAATGCAATCTGTTATCATTAACAAGTGGTTCAGTTTCGCCAACTAATTAAAAATGACCCTATATAAGTAAGTAGTATAGCTACTGCTACCTTTGACGCGGGCGAAAATACCATCTTGGAACCTTAGATCAAAATAAAATGAATGGATTGAAATTGAATGAAAATGAGAACGCGAACATTTCAAACCAGAAAAATGAGGCAAAACAAATGAAAGGTTTACTTTAAATTTGTATGCAAGTGCCCTAGATTTGACAGATAATGGCGCTAGTTTGAACGGACCAAGTGCACCAGTAGTTTGCTTCAACTTACCTAGTCCAGTCATTTTAGAGTTTCCTTGTATGGACACCCTAACAATAATTCATCTATCGCTGAAACTTTGCAGTGTGATAAAGTAAAGTATACCAATTATGGTTGACAAATAATCTAGGACCAGAAAAAATTAAACCTAGATTATTTGTCAACCGTAATCTGTATACTTTACTTTATCACACTGCAAAGTTTCAGCGATAGATGAATTATTGTTAGGGTCAAACCCTAAAATGATTGGACTAACCGCGCTTTAGGCCTATCCATTAATTAATTTATTTTGATCTAAGCTTGGAACGGGGAACAATAGAACGCGCGTGAGAAGACCATTCATATTCGTGTTCGCACTGATTCACGGGTGTTCACGGCCGAGTGAATGTGGAGCGGGCTTTTAATTTTATCCAAACAACAACAAGTCAACATTTATTATTGTTTACCTGCACCAAACATATCAATTCTACGAAACGAATATTGTAATACTTATTTATTTTTCCAACAATAACAGGTACCTAACTAATGATGTTTAACAAATATCCGGTAACGATATACGTTTTTAGGGTTCCACAAAATACAAATACAATAGGTATCTTCCTTCCTAGCTCTAAAGAGCTGTATCTTTTGAACCGTAATGAACCGGTAAAAGGTAGAGGGTTGAAAAATTTCACAGAATTTGTGTAGTTTCAAATATGTATTATCTAAACTATTATAAAACTGTAACTAAAGTGTGTCTGTACATTAAAGATATTTACAAAAAAAAGATTACGGTGTGGTTTTTAGGTATCCCTGACTCGAAATCAACCTTTTTTAGAAATTTTGTCTGTCTGTTTGTTTGTGTGTTTGTTTGTTTGTTTATTTATTTGTTTGTTCGCGCATCACGCAAAAACTACTGAACCGATTTTGATGAAACTTTTTTGTTTGATAGCTTATGGTCTGACTTAAAATCTGGTATTTAATTTGTGTGGACGAAGTCGCGGGTAAACACTAGTTGATTATAAACATGTTAAAACCATGTTGTGCTATTTAGAATCAAATTAAAGATTGAAAAATTATGTCTCTGGCGGAGAGGGACTGTGAGAGTGCGGGTTCAAGTTCCGCCCGAGACTAAATAGGTAGTTCTTTTGAATTTGCTAACAGATAATAAAAAGTTAAAAATGAATACTTGCAAGAAACGTGTTTTTAAAAGAGTTATTGTTTTTTGTTGTCAAAGGTATCACATACAGGGTGTAAGGAAAAGTATACAAGGTCCTTTTTAATATGCTGACACTTTTATAACGGGATGATCAGACCATCAAACTGAACAACTTTCTCTATGGCACCAACATCGAAATCGCGAAAAAAAAATCGGCTGCTCCATACAAAACTGCAAACCTACTCGAGCAAAATGTATGGGACCGCAGATTTTTTTTTCGCGATTTCGATGTTGGTCCCATAGATAAAGTTGTTCAGTTTGATGGTCTGATCATCCCCTTAAAAAGTGTCAGCATATTAAGAAGGACCCTATACAGGGTGTTTCATAAGTTAAGAATAAATTTTTAAAACTCTTAAGGGGGTTGTTTAGACCGTCAAACTGAACAACTTTCTCTATGGGACCAACATCGAAATCGCGAAAAAAATAATTTTATATCCCATGCATATTTTAGCTCTAGTCGATTTGTAGAGTATAGAACATAATTTTTTTTTTTCGCGATTTCGATATTGATCCCATAGTGAAAGTTGTTCTGTTTGATGGTCTACACCACCCCCTTAAATGTTTATTTGTAGTTTTGTAACACCTTGTATACATACTCTACCCATCAAACTGAACAACTTTTACTATTGGCCAGATATAAAAAAAATCTGCTGTCTCATACATTTGAGTCTAGTAGGTAGGCGCTGCAGTTTAGTATGGAACAGTTGACTTTTTTTTGCGCTGACAGGTCTCCCATAGCACAGATTATTAATACTATACAGTACAGATGCCCAACGTCAAACAATGAAACGCGACTGCCGTAACGCGGGCAGTCTTCGGGCAAAGTAAATTGCTTGATTTTCCGAGGCTCATGAGATTTTTTTTGTAGTCAGATCATGTACTTTTAGTAACAATTTACACGTTTACGTAAACATTAATTACAAATCGATACCATAACGCCATATATTGCAATTTTTAAACTAAAATTTAATTTGTGTGGGATGGGACACCATGCCTATATGTTGTTCAGTATAGTACCTATATGTTGTTCAGTTTGATGGTTAGAATATGTGGTTTAAAGGTGAATGATACTTTTCTTACTCCCCTGTAGAGCTTACTTTAAAGTGTTTGGTTATGTAGGTATGGAAATAGAACCCTTGGTGCACAAGACCAACTCGCACTTGGTAGGTTTTAATTAGATTATGCTGACATAGTATTGGCGTTGTTTCGAACCGAATGTGAAACCCAATATTTTGTGTTTTAATATTTAATGAATGATATTGGCAAACACAATATATTATTTTCACCTCACAAGCTCAGAAAGAATCTGTTTATCATTCGAAATCTGAGTGCAAAAGTGCATTTTATCCGCTAGCGTGGAAAAAGTTTTTAAAATTCGAACCTCTGTATTCAATATTTGTCTATGCCGCCTTAATGCGCCAAAACATCGCCAAAATGATTTTTTCTTTTTTTTTTCTTTCATCCAGCCAGCATTTTCCTCGCCGTTGTGAGGTGAAAAGTTGTGTGTTGCGCTCGGCAGCAAAGTAATTCTGCGTCTCGTACCTTTGAAACTTTCGCTGCGCTCAGGATTCTATATTTGAACCCACTCGCTTCGCTCGTGGTTAAATCTTAGAATCCTTCGCTTGCTCAGGTTTAATACAAGTACTCGCGCCAAAAAACAACTTTGCAGCCTAGCATAACAAATAACTATTGTTATTCTCATGCTAGCACAATGACAAAATACGCTTTTTTACGTGAACATAGGCAATAAAACTACAAAAACGTTGATCCCAGGGGATGTTTTGGTTGCATATTTACCTATTTCACTCCTTTTATGTGCGTCGAAAACCGGCAGACGCCACAGCTGACTTACGTAGTAGTTATAAAGTTCGCATTGCCTGGGATTTCTTTGCATAGATTTATAACAACTTCAGAGTCCCGCTCATTACGTGTTTCATTACGAATTGACAACATTTAATTTTTTTAACCACCAGTTTTTAATGAAAAATATAAAAGTAGTTTAAAAAATAAGAGATAAGTACGTATTTTTTTGATTTAATTTTTGACGGATATTTCTATTTTTAATTTACTTTTGAATTTTCTGAAAAACGTAGGATTTATGGCCAAGATACCTTGGCCTCAATTATATTAAAAATCGACTGCTCTCAAACAGTGAAGGAAATCACCGTGGGGAAACCTGCGTACGGTGAAGAAGATATTCTGATGCGTAATATATTGTTTAGTCCACCAATCCGCATTGGGCACGCGTATGGACCGACGCCCAAAACACTCCCAAAGGGCGTAGGCCTGTGCCCTGCAGTGGGACAAAATATGGACTGATGATGATAGAGATTTGCCAGTAGATTAAAATTGTCAGTACCTTTTAATGAATGAAAAGAGATTGAATAAAGAGATCCTTCCTCTGAGGTAAAAGGACACCTATACAAGGTGTTACAAAAATACAAATAAACCTTTAAGGGGGTGGTATAGACCATCAAACTGAACAACTTTCACTATAGGACCAATATCGAAATCGCGAAAAAAAAAAATTGATGTTCCATACTCTACAAGTCGACTAGAGCTAAAATATGTATGGGATATGAATTTTTTTTTTGTGATTTTGATGTTGGTTCTATAGAGAAAGTTGTTCAGTTTGACGGTCTAAACAACCCTCTTAAGAGTTTTAAATATTTATTGTTACTTATGAAACACCCTGTATAGGGTAGATGGCCGGTAAGGGAGAGATGTCCAACTCAAAGAAACTCGACGAACACTTGTTGGGTGTCGCTAGTTATCAAGTCATACGAACACCTGGGAACAAAAATATTCTCGAATATAATACGAAAAATAAAATAGGTAAAAAAACTTTTTAAGTTAAACGATTTTATTTGAATGAAAACTGCACTAAACGGTAAAAAATAATTTTCTACATTTTCGTATTATGTTGTACACTACCGTTAGCTGGAAATTTGTGAGTAGTATAACCTAAAGTAAAACCTAAGTATAACCTATGTCAACCTATCTTCAAAATAGTTATGACGAATAAAGGTATTACAATAGGCATTCATATTTTAGATTAATACTTTGTTAATTAATTTTGATTATAAAATCGTGGGCGCTTGCATAGTAATAGGTATAACTCAAATGTTACATACTATTTATCTAACAAAATAAAAAAAATACATCAAAACATTTTGAAAGTAAATAGGTGATATCGATGTGGTTTTCATTGTTGGATGTCATCGACCTATGAAGACCTGTACCTGCACTACCTACGGATGAAAGCAATTTTTTTAGGATAGTTTAATATTTTACTAGCAAGCGCCCACGATTTTATAATCAAAATTAATTAACAAAGTATTAATCTAAAATATGAATGCCTATTGTAATACCTTTATTCGTCATAACTATTTTGAAGATAGGTTGACATAGGTTATACTCACAAATTTCCAGCTAACGGTAGTGTACAACATAATACGAAAATGTAGAAAATTATTTTTTACCGTTTAGTGCAGTTTTCATTCAAATAAAATCGTTTAACTTAAAAAGTTTTTTTACCTATTTTATTTTTTACTTTTTAGTTTCCCAGTCAAAGTAAAAACTGAAAACATTCATAGAAACGAATTAAATGAGATCGAATGCGAGTGATCTGCTACAATTAAATGAGACCGTTGACCACCTCCTGTCTCGATCATAAGACGCTCAATCTTACCGAGACTAAAAAGTATTCATCGAAACAAATAAAATGATACCAAACACGAATGTTCTGCTACAATTAGTTGTATAGACCCCTTGAAAACCTTCCATCTCCAACATTAGATACTCAATCTTACCGGTACCTACCTACCGTAAAGTTCTCATACACAAATTATATGATACCAAACACGAGTGCTATGCTATAATGCATCGAGGAGATTCCTTTACCACCCGCTGTATTCATCATCAAGACCCTCAATCTTACTGACACCACAAAGTTCTTATCGAAACAAATGAAACGAGATCAAACACAAATGCTTTATAGAGGAGATATCCATCATCAGACCCTTCAGTCTGACCGGGACTAAAAAGTCCTTATCAAAACCAATTAAATGCGATCAAACACGAGTTTACTGCAACAATTTACTGAGGAGATCCCTTGAACACCTTTCGCCTCCATTATCAGACGTTCATTTTTACCAAGACTATAGAATCCTCATCAAAATCAATTATGTGATCTACATATGTGATCCGTCACGAGTGTTCTACTTCAATCAACTGAAGAAATCCCTTAACCACACTCAATCTCCATCATCAGACCCTCAATCTTACTGGTGCCACAAAGTTCTCATCGAGCAATTTAAATTATATACCAAACACGAGTGCTCTGCTATAATTCATCGAGAAGATCCCTTGACCACCTTCCGTCTCCATCATCAGACCCTCAATCTTACTGGTACCTCAAAGTTCTCATCGCAACAATTGGAATGAGACCAAACACGAGTGTTTTGCTATAATTCATCGAGGAGATCCCTTAACCACCTTCCGTCTCCATCTTCAGACCCTCAGTCTTACAAGTGCCACAAAATTCTCATTGAAACAATTTAAATGATACTAACGCTAGTTACTAGTTATTATTCTGTGATGATACCAAACACGAGTGCTCTACTATGTGTCATCGAGTAGATCCTTGACCACCTTCATTCTCCATCATCAGACCCTCAATCTTACCGGTACCATAAAGTTGTCATCGAAACAATTTAAATAATACCAAACACAAGTACTCTGCTATAATTCATCAAGGAAATCCCTCGACCACCTTCCGTTTCCATCATCAGACCCTCAATCTTACTGGTACCTCGAAGTTCTCATCGCAACAATTTGAATGAGATCAAACACGAGTGTATTGCTATAATTTATCGAGGATATCCCTTAACCACTTTCCATCTTCATCTTCAGACCCTCAATCTTACTGGTGCCATAAAGTTCTCATCGAAACAATTTAAATGATACCAAACACTAGTGCTCTGCTATAATTACTCGAGAAGATAGCTTGACCACCTTCGTCTCCATCATCAGACCCTCAATCTTACGGTACCACAAAGTTCTCATCGCAACAATTGAAATGAGACCAAACACGAGTGTATTGCTGTAATTCATCAACGAGATCCCTTGACCACCTTCCGTCTCCAGCATCAGACCCTCAATCTTACTGGTACCTCAAAGATCTCATCGCTACAATTGAAATAAGACCAAACACGAGTGTATTGCTATAAGTCATCGACGAGATTCCTTGACCGCCTTCCGTCTCCATCATCAGACCCTCAATCTTACCAGTACCATAAAGGTTTCATCAAAACATTTTAAATGACATGAAACACGAGTGCTCTGCTATATTTCATCGAGAAGGTCCCTTGACCACCTTCCGCCTCCATCATATGACCCTCAATCTTACTGGTACCACAAAGTTCTCATCGCAACAATTGAAATGAGACCAAACACGAGTGTATTGCTGTAATTCATCAACGAGATCCCTTGACCACCTTCCGTCTCCAGCATCAGACCCTCAATCTTACTGGTACCTTAAAGATCTCATCGCTACGATTGAAATGAGACCAAACACGAGTGTATTGCTATAAGTCATCGACGAGATCCCTTGACCGCCTTCCGTCTCCATCATCAGACCCTCAATCTTACCAGTACCATAAAGGTCTCATCAAAACAATTTAATATAACACTAAACACGAGTGCTCTGCTATAAGAAATCGAGGAGATCTCTTGACCACCTTCCCTCTCCATCATCAGATCACCTCCATGTTACCATAATATTGCATTGTCATCAGAACTATACTTGTGTGTAAAGTTTCAACTGAATCGGTTGACAGGAAGTGGGTGAAAATTCGATTACAAGAATCCATTGTTAGTTAGTTAGATAGATAGTTAGACCGGTTCGAAGTTAAATAAAATCGTTTAATAATAAAAATATCTAAAATCCACCTTTTTACTTTTGCATAGTGCAAACATTTTATAAGGCGTTCATGTTGTCAAAGTCAAAGTCAAAGTCAATATAATTTATTCAATATAGGAGCTTGAAGCACACTTATTAAACGTCAAATCTTTTTTAAGCTACCACCGCGTCGGAACGTGTTGTCGCTGTAGAGAAGATGCGGCCAGAAACTCTACAACATAACACGACTTAAAACTATTACAATATAAAATTCTTAAGCTACTGTTATGTATACAATAATACATAGTCTATCTAATAAAATAGTTGATACTTTACAGTAATGTAAATAAACTATAAGTTAGTGACCTCAGACCCAAGCATTTTGATCATTTAAATAATCATCCAGTTTATAATACGCTTTCTTACAGATAACATTTTTGATCTTAGTTTTAAACATGTTTTCGGAAAGATTCAAAATGGTCTCGGGGATTTTATTATAACAACGTATACAGTGACCCATGAAAGACGTGTTGACCCTACTAAGCCGAAAGTGCGGAGATATCAGTTTATTTTTGTTTCGAGTGTTGTAATTATGGACATCAAAATTTTTTGGAAACAAAGACAAATTTTTTCTTACATATAAAATGTTTTCATAAATAAACTGTCCATAAACTGTTAAAATATTAATTTCCTTAAAAAGGTCGCGAAGCGAATCACGACAGCGCAAACCATATATTGCTCGAATTGCCCGTTTCTGTAGGATAAAGATTGTCTCAATGTCTGCAGCACGACCCCACAATAAAATACCATAGGACATGATACTATGAAAGTAACTGAAATATACGAGTCTGGCAGTTTTAATATCAGTTAGTTGTTTAATTTTTCTGACTGCATATGCTGCAGAACTTAGCCTACCAGCCAGAGTTTCAATGTGGGAACCCCATTGCAGCCTAGAGTCAATCGTTATTCCCAAAAACACTGTATTATCAACAAAATCTAGACTATTCCTGTTTAAAATTACTTGATTATCTACAATTGGTACGTTCGGCAAAACAAATTTTATACATTTCGTTTTTTTTGCATTAAGTGCGAGATTATTTGCGTTAAACCAGTTCAAAACTTGTTGAAGGGTATCATTTACGTCGTCAAGTTCTTGGTCCTTCCTATTTACTTTAAAAATCAGAGAAGTATCGTCAGCAAATAATACTATGTTCGACAAGTTTTGTACCATATGTGGCAAATCATTTATGTAGACCAAAAAAAGGAACGGGCCCAAGATTGAACCCTGTGGCACGCCTGTTTGCACATGTGATCCAGATGATTTAGATCCATTCACTAGCACTTTTTGGACTCTGTTTTTTAAGTAGGAGTCCATCAAATCAAGAGCTCTACCACTAATTCCGTAATGTTTTAGTTTTAACAGCAAAGTTTTATGATCAACGCAATCAAATGCTTTGGAAAGATCGCAAAAGACGCCTATCACATTTTGGTGCTCCTCCCAAGCGTTGAATATGTGCTGAATCAGAGTAACACCTGCGTCTGTAGTCGAGCGTCCTTTGGTAAACCCGAACTGCTGATCATGCAGCAGTTTATTTAGATTGAAATGAGACAGCATTTGATTGAGAATAATCTTTTCAAAAACCTTGCTGAGAACTGGTAAAATTGAGACAGGTCTATAATTGTTGGGATCATGTCTATTGCCTGATTTAAAGAGAGGTACGACTTTACTATGTTTCATAAGATCGGGAAAAGTACCTTGATCGATGCAGATGTTAAATATTGATGCCAAGTAAGGTGACAGGACACCAATGACAGATCCAAACAACTTAACCGACATACCCCATATATCTTCAGAGTTTTTGAGATTAAACTTTTTATAAATTTTAACAATTGTATCAGGGTCAACATGCGTAAATCTGAATTCGGAAGAACAGGCATTTACATTCTCTTGTAGTATTGTCTCGGCCACAGCAGACGAGGAACCTAGTGACTCTGTAATCTTTACTGGAATGTTAGTAAAGAATGTTTCAAATTCCTGAGCTACTCCCGCCTCGGAACTGATAATACCGTGATCAGTTTGAATAGTTATGTCTGGATCACGAGGTTTTGTTTTGCCTGTTTCATGATTAATTACTTTCCAAACGGCTTTGATTTTGTTATCTGAACTCTTAATTTTTCTGCTAATGTGTAGTGATTTTGCTGCGATACAGACTTTCTTGAAAGTTTTTGAATAAAGTTTTACAAATTCAAGAAACTCGTCATTATGAGTATAGGTCTTTTTATCATATAGACCAAAAAGGGTTTCTCTACTTTTACGGATTCCTTTTGTTGCCCAATCGCTGAATTTAAATTTAATTGATTTTACAATATTCCGAACCGTGAAAACCTTGTCATATTCATTTTGTAAAATATTAAAAAACTCATTGTAGCATGTATTTGGGTCATTCTGCTGATAATGTGGTAATGGCAATTTAAGTTGCAGTGTTTCTTTATATTTTTCTATTTTGTTAACAGTGGCAGGCCTGATTCGTATAGAAATTTTAGGTTCTATTTTAATAACTGGAAAGCTAACTGTTTGGCCACTATGATCAGACTTTAAGCAATTAATTACAGCTTTATCGACAAAATCACAGTTACAAAATACATTGTCGATGCATGTGGCAGTCGTTGCTGTGATTCTGGTTGGCTCTAAAAACAAATTTTTTAAATTAAAAGATATAAAAAGGGTTATTAATCTACAACTTCGGGAATCCTTTTCAAGCAGATTAGCATTAAAATCGCCGCAAACTATTATGGATTTACTACTTTTAAAAACTAACTTTAAAGCATCCTCCATCACGGATTCAAAAGTATTAAAGTTTTCATCATTAGGGGGCCTATACACACTCAAAATTATGTGGTTCTCTAACTCAATACAAGAGAGTTCAATATTACATTCAACCGAGAGCCTAACAATATCTTTTCGTTCTTTCACTTTTAAACTATTTTTACTAAATATAACTGATCCACCTCGTGTTGTTGTCTTTCGGTTGAGTGCACTAGCTATAGAATAATTTTCAAAACCGAACATCATTTGACTTTCTCGCAGCCAATGTTCTGTTAAACATAAAATGTCAATTTGAAATTTTTCCAAAAATAATTCTATCTCTAGTTCTTTGCCGGAAAAGCCTTCAATATTTTGATGAACTAATTTCAGAGTCGACTTTTCCTTTGTCTCCTTACTTAGTTTAAATCCGGAGATTGAAGCACCGTATCTATAGCACTGCTAAATATAGTGCTATCCGAGGAATGCCCTACCGGCACGCTATCGGCTTGCTGACTATATGTCTCAACGGCAGCTATGGTTGAGCTGGTGGTACGTGTGGCGCCATCTAGCGCCACCGGCGAGGCACTACTCGTCATCTCCGTTGTCAATAAACATTGTATACT
Organism: Agonopterix heracliana; assembly: GCA_963693445.1. Taxonomy (NCBI): domain Eukaryota; kingdom Metazoa; phylum Arthropoda; class Insecta; order Lepidoptera; family Depressariidae; genus Agonopterix; species Agonopterix heracliana. Next base: position 2,274,675 of record OY856312.1, on the reverse strand, counting down.
TGCATTATTTACACAAGGTAATCTAATTTGTCTTGCTAGCAGCCTAGCAATGATTTTTTGAAGGTACAATAACGTATCCTTCGTCAAATATTTACCACTAATAATTTTATTAGTGTCAAAGAAAGAAAAAACGTCGCTATGACGACATGTCAATTTGAATATAGAACTATTCAACAAGAAAATATGGTCATTTAGACTTCCCCGATGCTGGGAAGAATAGGGGATTGCACAAAATATTATTTTTCCCGCCCCTAGTTTTGATAACAAAACAAAGCTCTTTTCTATATCTTCCACCTGTACATCCGAACAATTTTGTACAAGAATTATTACATTTGTTGTACTATTACAATTATTATTTGATATAATTTTTCCTACAATTTGGGCTAAGGAACAGTTAGGCATACAAAAGTTATGAACTTCATGACTGATTTTGCTATTTATCATGGGACCTAAACCTCTTCCTATATTATCAGAATAAATTAAAGTTTTTGGTTCTAATTCTGTTTGTGTGGTATGTGAAAGGTCACACGCATCCTCAGACTGTGACCGATCTGAACTCACAAGTGAATGTGATTGAGATTCAGGCCGCTCAGTGTTTGCAGAGTGCATACAGTTGCAACTGTAGTTATTTACTAATGAGTCAAAACGTTGCTGGTTGTAAGTACACAACTCCAACAACTCATCAGCGTCCTGAATCTGTTCACTTATTTGTTTCTGTGCCTGATCATATTGTATGGTCATATCATTAAGAGACTGTTCTAAGCTTGTTATTTCAGTCTGAAGGGTACGTGTGTCCATTTCATACTTAATTATCTGTGTATCTAATTTAATTTTACATAATTGTAATTTTTCTACAAGGTTTGACCGTTCTTTTCTTAATTGTAAGTTCCTATTACTGCACAGAATATTTGGTTTAACAACTTTGTTTAGTTTCTTAATAAACCTATTTAGTTTAATATATTTCTTTAACTTTGTAATACTATTTGATTCCAAATGTGAATGCAGTGAGGCATGGCTTGTACCACTTGAACCGGACCCGATCAGCTCGCAGTACAAACTTTGGGTGGTGCTTGCGTCCTGGCGTGCTTGTTCCTCTTTCTCTTCCCTTTCCTTCTGGGCAACAAAGTCATTCACTTCGCTCAGCTCACGTTCCAGATGACTCACACGCTCCAACGCCTGCTCAAAGATGTCACGGCACTGGCTGTAAGACTCAATCTGTTTGGTGAGCTGATCACGCTGTTCGAGTACGTCCGTGTAGTGGTTGTGAAGTTCTGCCAGCTCACGCTTCAACTCCGTATTTTTGTACAAAATGTTTTTAATTTCATTTTCGCTATCCTCCCGTTCCTGCAACAGCTGATCGCTCAGGTGCTTGGAACATTTCAACTCCTCGAGAGCCACACGTAGTTTGGTTTCCAGTGCAAGTGTCTTGGCCATGCTGCGGGTGGTCATTTTGAGGCAGCAGTGACTCCAATGACACCTGAAATGTATACACACGGCAGCTAAATCGTGGGTTGGGACAGCTTGAAAAATTATGTTTACTTTAAGAGTAAACCGTGGAATATGCTTTAATCTTACTAGTTCGGTTGTACAGATGTTAGGAGTTATTAGAAAGTGTTAATTATGTCTGTGGCAAGTGTTTTTATCGTCTACTTTGCTTCCACAAATTCGTCAAGCAAAGTGAGATTGTAACGGCGCCAAACGTGATGATGGACGTGTCTCACGGCCGTGAGACGTGTATAGGTGAATTGTTTTAATGTTAGGTGATAAATTAATAGATTTTGAACACAATTACTCCCCTGGTTTCCAGTAAATCGTCCAAAGAATTCAAACGTAGTCCGTTGGCGGTTGACGTTTGGGAACTTGTTGTTGTTAACTTCGAATTAACACTTTCACCGTACGGGTTTTGTTTACGTAATGGTTTTCTACATTGATTATTATTAATATAATATAAATTAAACGTATTTGACTATATTTTTACTAATTATTTCTAATAAAATTGCTACGACTTATATTTTGACAACCGCTCGGCAGTGTTGCCAGCGGCAAAAAAAGGTTGTGGTTGTGTCGTTTTTGAAAAATGAGAACGGCTTTTGAATCGTACTTGAACATAACTTCAAAATAACCACAATGGCTCATTCATTTTGTCACTTGGCTGTTGTGGTCATCTCTCCCTGAACATTAGGAGAGATGACCACAATTGGTCAGAGTGTGATGCCCATTACTAGATACTTTTTCATATTTTTGTAATGGGACCTTACAGGCATTAACTTTGTTTTAAGTTGCTATAAGCCGTCAGCTGTGGAGGCAGTGTAGTGGTACTTAACTTATACAGGGTGTAAGGAAAAGTAGCATTAACTTTTAAACCACATACTCTAACCATCAAAATGAACAACTCTTACGATGGGAGCAAACCTGTCAGCGCTAAAAAAATCTGCTGCTCTATACGTTTGCGTCTAGTAGGTACTATGGAAGAACAGATTTTTTTTTGCGCTGAAAGGTTTGCTCCCATAGTAAAAGTTGTTCAGCTTGATGGGTAGAGTTTGTGATTTAAAGGTTAATAAGACTTTTCTTTACACCCTGTTTAGTAGATTATAAGGTTTCATGTTCAGGATACCTACTTGCATATGAATAGATTTATTATTATTCATATGCTACTAGACAAAGGAAAAAGTTCCTTATACACTAGAAAATACATACTAAAATAACAGCGGTGCTCCTATTCAGCTGCTAAAGGAATTGGCAAGAACCGCAGAAGCCGCCAGCACAAGCTACCTAACCAAACTACGACCCGGAATAATTTAATTAAGAATTTATCCTGCGCTAAAATATTTATAGCGTAGTTTCCACAATGGAGGTCTATGCTAAAACTGACTTAATCATAATAGCCTAATAAAAAGAGTTTTCTCCCCTCCGGACGGAAAGCGTCAATTGTCGTCCCGCTGCACTAATCGAAGTTGCTGCTTTCCACCTCGGTGGAGGAGAAAAATAGTATACTAACCTCGGACAGTAAATAAGAAAGCCTTAGATTACATGAGATCTGAGACCTTTCTTACTTTCCTGTCCTCGGTGTGTAATCTACTATTTTATACAGATTACAGAATATTATCTACATTGATCAAACTTCATCAGATTTTGATAAATAATATGCCGTCGATGTGATAGTATTGTGCAATCTAAACTTATGTTGCTTAATAGAAGTCTAGGTTTTTAAATAAATGTTGATGATTCGTCATGATTGATAAAAGCATAAGCATAAGCATAAGCATAGCATATGCTCACGACTATATTCCCCGAGGGGGTAGTCAGAGATATTCTGAAACCTCAGAACATCCACGTTTCACCAGTAGTACCGAAACTCTGTCCAGTGTGACGGGGGGTGAGCTCGTCGCCACTTGTAATGGACAGTGGGTACAATACATGCCTCGAAATTGAAGCATGCAGGTTTCCTCACGATGTTTTCCTTCACCGAAAAGCCAGTGGTGTTACAAATCGTACATAAATTCCGTAAAACCATTGGTACGAGTCAGCATAGACGGGGATCGAACCACCGCCTCCATGATTGATAAAAAAATATAATAAAACACTGAACCTGACCCTTTAGCATGATTTGTCTTTTTTATGAGGATAGGCGATTACCGTTTTTTCCATACTAACGTATTCACCTGTTTCCTCCCTGGATAATGAGACTAGAGCAAACATTTTTTTACCATCTATGTTACCTCTCCTATGTCCCTATGTTTTGTTTTTTTGCATAAATTAATTACTGTATGAACTAGGGACCTTCGAAAATGACCAATTTTACCGCCCGTTTTCAGACATCCAGCAAACAAATTTGACGAATATAAACAAAAAGCAAAACATACAGACATAGCCAAAGTTTTTCTCATATTATTCTTGAAAGAATTATTAAAATCGGTTTAGTTTTGGAGGAAAAAACAGGGGAATACGAAATGCTGTTTTCGTCGATTTTATGTAGTTAAAATCGGTCCTAGCTGTAGTTGTTTCTTTCGCACTCTAGTCAGTGTGGTGTATGGGTATCTAATAAATACGTATACAGTCGGAAAAGTGTCCCATTCTCCAAATTCGCATTTCAGCCCGCCTATCCTCTTAATATAGATTGCACGCCCGCGATCTCGCCCGCCGATCTAAAGCCGACCATAGATAGCGACAGGGCTCTAAAATAAAATAATGGTAGAACAACTATTCTCCAAATTAGCATTTCAGCCCGCCTATCCTCTTAAGGCTTTTTTCAAGCTAAAAGTCGCGGTAAGCGAGGTTTGCGCTCCCTGAAAAGAGCAGGAACAGGGTTATTATGTATGCAGCGAAGGCGCGTCGTCACGCGCGTGTAGAGATATCATACTAGACGTGCTGATAAGATAAATGACCCTTTTTATTAAATACGTGGATATTCTGAGGTTTCAGAAGATCGCTGACTACCCCCTCGGGGAATATAGTCGTGAGCATATGCTATGCTATGCATGCATGCTATGCTTTATTAAATCACTAAAAATATTATAATTGCAGAATTTTCATTCCAGTATTTAACTTGGTAAGAAAAAATCAAATGACCCATTTGAATAAAAGTTTTAATTGGTAACCCAGCTCAGTATGTTTTTTTTTCGTGCGAGTTGTTCTGCTCTGAAAAGCGCGGGAACAGGTATTTTTCTATGCATCAAAGGCATTTCCCGCTCGAGTAGAGAAGTCGTACTTACTAGAGGGTCTGAAGCCGGATTAGGTGGCCACATGACTCCGCCATTTTATTCGTGCTGTTTTAAGAGCTTTTTATTGAACAAAATCCCTGCGATCACTGAAATATCTATCAACGAACTACGTCAAGCATAGTAGACATTGGCAAAATCATCAAAACGACCATTGGAGAAACAATTATTTCGCGGACTACAGACTTTAAATGATCATAACTTTTGATTGAATGAACCGATTGCGATGAAATAAAACCTAAATGTTAATCCAAACTATTTACCTCCATGGTTTTATGAATACTCCTTCTACATCGGTTCTGTAGTTTTAAAGTGATGCGTGCACAAATAAACAGACATAGGTACAGCCAACGCATTCTTAAGAGAATATTATTCCGAGAGCGAAAATGCGCGCTGCATACAAACGTACTATGGTGATATTTTCAAAACTAACCAATTAAATTCAATGAAATTTTGCAGAAACAATTAAGAAACAAATCTCTATGCTTCTATAGAGTCAGATTTTCGTTAAAATATACAGTTTCAATGCTAGGATTAATTTAAGATTTGTATGGAAATCTTTGAGGCACTGTTACTTGAAAACTATACATTTTAACGAAAATCTGACTCTATACAAGCATAGAAATTTGTTTTTAGATTGTTTCTGCAATCTGACTTTAATTGTTTAGTATTGAAAATATCACCATAGTACGTTTGTATGGAGCGCGTTCCGAATAATATACCCTTAACGCCCCCAATTCATTTTTTTTAATATCTTCAATGTAAATCCACGCCAAGTTTACAATTCTATGAAGTATAATAATTAATAGATAGAAGTAAAGTCATACATAGCCTCAAGGCTTGCCTTTGCATTTTGAAGTCTAGACTTCTAATTAGCTTTCTGCTTTCAGCACCACTCTCTTTGAATTTACAGGGTATATTATACAAAAGTAGCTTCATGTTCGACTTATTCCATGCAAAACTGAATAGAACACTGCGTAGCCCAATTTCTGACCGGTCATGGTAACTTTAAGGGTAAGCATATTTTATTTTAAATTGGTTGCGTCTCCTTAAGAGGTTTCCCTGACCGAACGACCTTGACTCTTCCAGAGCCGCCTCACCTCTACTAAACTACATCATTTTAGTAGGCATACCTATTTTTGACCGGTTTGTCCTTCATTATGTTACTGTAGTGCCTTCTAATCCAAGGGAATCACATTCTAAAATCATAAGAATTCGCTACAAATTTAACGATTATCTAATTAACTCATTAAATATTGGTCTTAAAAAAAATTAGCTTTATAGCAATTTTAGATTTTCATAATTGTCTACACAAAGGTGTGTGTCTCAAGTAAAAGTGACTTCCATTTAAAAAGTAGATGCACATAATACAGATTTTTTGCAACATTTTGGCTTTCCTTTGAACACAGGTTTCATATGTATTTTATAGAAAAATAAGAAATTTGATCTATAGCAAATAAAGCCGAGATGTTGAAGATCATTTCTACACTTTTCAATAATTTGTATGTCTTTCAAATAACGAGAAGATAGCTTTTAAAAACCAGAAAAATATGGCCCGGTCCTGCGTTTGCCTATGGGGACTATGGGGAGCCTCTTATTCTGTTGACGGTAACGAGTTCAAACAAACCGCTCATCATATTCTTTGGGAGTGTGAGCTCTGGTACGCCGAGCGCCAGACCATGCTTGACTCATTAAAATCGTTTTCTGGTGTCCCTTATTAAATGGATCTTGTTGCAACTAGGGATAACTTTCGTGCGTTCAGATGTTTTTGCCATACTTATTACTGGAAGCAAAATAAGTCATAGTTTCAGTACAATGTTAGAATCCTCTTTTATTTTTAACGTTATACATGCATTTTTTTATGCCTTTGCGGTAGGGTCTTCAACTCTGCCATAAATGATACCTGGAATTGGCTCTCTAATAGTCATGCTATTTTCTTATTGCTGTCTCCCGTATGCAATGGAGGGAAGTCGGATATTTCTTTTTCCTACTCTTCCTATTTTCTTTGATTAATTAATTGCGGGTTCCAAGACATATTAGAGTCATCCCCCGGGCTCGCTGGACTTCATTGTCTAGTGTTGTGAATGGTCGCCGCTGTTGATCCTGGTTAACAGGAGTTACAGTGGCGGGTATGTGTATGCCAACCCACTGAAAATGCGTAATAACTATTTTATGACACTGGCCAACACGAAAAAAACAACTTTTTCACCTCACAAGCTCGGAAAGATTCTGTTCATCATTCGAAATCTGAGTGCAAAAGTGCATTTTATCCGCTAGCGTTGAAAGAGTTTTTGAAATTCGAATCTGTCTATTTCATATTTTTCTATACATCCAGTCCACTGAAAATGCTTAATAACTATTTCATGTAACGAAAAAAAAAACTTTTTAAAATGTTCTTTTTAGCAATTCACTTTTTTTCTTCGCTGTTGTAAGGTGAAAAGTTGAGTGTTTCGCTCGGCTGCAAAGTTATTCTGCGTCTCGTACCTTTGAAACCTTCTCTGAGCTAAGGATTCATTACAAGTACTCGCGCCAAAAAGCAACTTTGCAGCCTAGCATAACAAATAACTATTTAAAATGTTCTTTTTAGCAATTCACTTTTTTTCCTCGCTGTTGTGAGGTGAAAAATTGTGTGTTTCGCTCGGCTGCAATGTTATTCTGCGTCTCGTACCTTTGAAACCTTCGCTAAGCTCAGGTTTCAATAAAGGTACTCGCTCCAAAAAGCAACTTTGCAGCCTAGCATAACAAATAACTATTTCAGTGTATGCAGGTTTCCTCACGATGTTTACCTTCACCTTCATACACCAAGGTACCGTTACTTTAAATTATTCGGTTTTAAATTCAGCATCACATTGTATTCAAGCCGAACAAAGTGTAATTCCAAAGTCACGTGCCGCATTAAAAGTACAAAAACATTACAGTAATATTGTTGGAAGCCAGGTTTACGCCCTAACTTTTAAATGAGATTTATACCGAGAGCGGGAAAGTAAAAGTCTTTTCCGAACAGGCGTTAATAATAAGTTTACCTAACTACCTAACACTTTCGACGGTTTCTCTAAAGGAATCTTTTAGTCTTAGGTTTCCGTAGTTAAACAAAGCCTACAGTTTCGTCCATTCTGTCTGTAATCTCATAGGTAGGTACTCTCTCATATTTTGTGAACCAACCTATTAAATCAAAATTTTTCTTGAAGACAGTTAATAAATAACCCAGAAATACGAACGCATAGACGAAAACATAGTCGCTTACCTACGCTAATAGACTGGACACTGCCTACAAAAACACATTACCCGTCCTTTGCGTCGCGCAGTCGGGTAAAAACAGATTTTGATAAGATGACGTCAGCATACGCGAAACGGAGTCTAGGGCTACAACAACTTTATGTTGAAACTTTACACACAAGTATAGTTCTGAGGAGAATACAATATTATTTTATTTTTTTATTTATTTATTTATTTAAGGCTTACCAACTAAATATATATTACACATTCAATATAAATTACATTCAAAATATCGTATTTTATTTTATTTTATTTTTATTTTATTTATTTGGCACACAAAACAGGAAACAATCAGTGAGATAACAACACATAAAATAAAAAGCTAAGCGTATTAAATATATACTTACTTAAATTATAGGAAAGCACAACATTCAAACATGAAAAATATAAAAAGACAGAAGACATTATTAACTGTCTCTTTTGCGGGTCTGCTGGAAGAAATCTTTTCAGAGATAAGCTCGCCCTTTGTACATGTTTTCTCAACTCTTTTAATTAATATATCTGTGTGTACAAAATAGATAAGGAAATTAAAATTAACTAGATCACAATAAAAGGTTATCACTAAACACAACAAAGCGCAAACGAAATAAAAATAAAAACAACAATTCACAACACATTACTCTTGAGACATTGATACACACTACGTTTAAAAGATCCCAAAGTTTCAAAAAATATATCTAGTTCACATTTATGAAATATTTCATTATAGTAACGCATAACAGACGACATTGGGGCATTGCTACCATAATTGTTTCGACTGAAATCCACCACAAATGGTGTATAATTATGCAAACGTGCTGAAATCCTAGGTACTTTAACATTCAGTAGTGCCAAGAGGGACGGACTATCGATACGATTTCTTACTAATTTATATAAAAAGGTTAAAGCTAAAAAATTTTTACGTTGATCTAATGACATCACATTAAAATATTCCAGCCTGTCACTGTAACTCCTAACCGAATAGTACTTTCCGCCCAGATAAGAAATTCTCCTTAAAAACTGTTTTTGTACTTTTTCAATACGTTGGATATTATTTTGATAAAAGGGGTACCAAACAATGCTGCAATAATCTACATTACTACGGACGAGAGCATAATATAACACTTTCATTGCTAAGACAGACCTAAATTCCTTGGTATTTCTGAAAATGAATGCTAACATTTGAGAACATTTCTTTACTACTTTATTTACATGAACATCGAACCGCATTGCAGAGTCTATAACTACTCCCAGGTCTTTAACTTCTTCCACTCTTTTTACTATTGTACCGTTTATTGTGTAGTCTGTGTTGAAACTAAAGTACTTACGGGAGTATTTTATGTGATAACATTTATCGATGTTCAACTCCATTGCATTTACTTGACACCACTCAGTAATTCTATCCATATCCTGCTGCAATTGAGTTTGATCGTTAATATTTGATACTGATTTAGATACTTTCAAATCATCGGCGTAAAGTTCAAAGTACGAGTTGTGAATCGCGTATTTAATATCATCTATGAACATGACAAATAATACAGGCCCAAGGTGTGATCCTTGCGGGACTCCAGAAGAGGGTACTATTTCCCTGGACGCATATCCGTTTACAAAAACTCTTTGAGTACGCTCTACCAAATATGATCGGAACCAATTCAACAGAGACCCATTAATCCCGAAATATAAACGTAACTTGTGAAGTAGCAAAGCATGATCCACTTTATCGAATGCTTTACTAAAATCGGTATAAATAGCATCTACCTCCTTCCCTGAACTAATGTATTTTAATGTTCTATGCACGAACGTAGCTAGATTTGTAACTGTAGAGCAATTTTTTAGAAATCCATGCTGATTTTCAGTTAGAACCTGTTTTACATGGCAAGCTAGATATGGACACACAAGCGATTCAAAAACCTTCGCTGCCACAGGAAGGATACTGATAGGCCTGTAGTTTCCTACGTCCGTTTTATCACCAGGTTTTGGTATTGGCGTAATGATTGTTCTCTTCCATTGCTTAGGAAAAACACCATCTTTGAGAGACCTGCTGTATAATATGTGGAGAGGCCTTGAAAGAGCCGAAGCACACTCCTTAAAAAAAACGGGATGGAGACCATCAATTCCAGGACCTTTGTTACATTGAGTGACTTTAAACACTTCTCAATATGCTCGCGCGAAATATTAACTTCGCTTAAAGATACAGTATCTCGGGAAATTATATCCAGAGTTGAAGGTGATCGTGAAATTGGATTATATACAGAAGAAAAGTTATCGGCAAACAAATTACAAATACTAATTAAATATTATGGTAACATGGCTGGATTTGGTCTGATTATGGAGACGGAAGGTGGTCAAGAGATCTCCTCGATTTATTATAGAAGAGCACTCGTATTTTGTATTATTTAAAAATTTTGGATGATTCCTTTATGGTACTGGTACGATTGAGGGTCTGATGATGGAGACGGAAGGTGGTTAAGGGATCCCCTAGATGAATTATTGAAATACACTCGTGTTTGGTCTCATTTCAATTTTTGCGATGAGATCTTTGAGGTACCTTTAATATTTAGGATCTGACGATGGAGACGGAAGTTTGTCAAGGGATCTCCTCGATGAATTATATCAGAGCACTCGTGTTTGGTATCATTGAAATTGTATCGATGAGAACTTTGTGGCACCAGTTAGATTGAGGGTCTGATGATGGAGACGGAAGGTGGTTAGGGGAGCTCGTTGACAAATTACAGCAACACACTCGTGTTTGGTCTCATTTCAATTGCTACGATGAGAACTTTGTGGCACGAGTAAGATTGAGGGTCTAATGATGGACACGGAGGGTGGTCAAGGGATCTTCTCGATGAGCATTCTTGTTTGCTTATAAACCTGTTAACTACTGTAAAACAGTGATAGATAAAAAAATGAAAACTGTCACTAAACAGGGCGTAAAATTAAGACGCAGTTATACCGTCGAGGCCGTTTTTTGAACAAGAACGAAAGTGTTTTAAACTGTGTTTTAAAGTCTGAAATTAAATTATGTCTTATTTAAGGATCGGGCGGATGGGCGACTGTTCTCAATTACACGATTAGATTAAGTTTACTAGATAGAAAAAAATCCCAAAGTTACACCTTTTTGTTATGTTTTTTCAATACTATGATTAAACTGCTGATATTTAACTTTTTATTCTTGTACTTAACTAAATACATTAAATATTTCTAGTGAACTCAGGAGAAGTTTTAGCTTAGAAACTCCCATGAGCAAAGATATTGACGAAAAACACGTTTTTTTGCGATCCTACTTTCAATTGGAGCGGGATGGCTAATTGTAAACTTATGCTTGCAAGAAAGAGACGCTTGCACTGGGCTGGGATAACCTAGCCTTAAATGCGTTACATCTTAAACATCCATCAAACTGGCAAGAATGGGAACAACATTAAAATCGCGGAAAAAAAACACCTGTTTCATACAAATTTGTGTAGAGTAGCCATCAACGTTTGCTATGAAACAACAAAAACAAACGCTATTTCTATGATGGCTCTATAGTGAGTGATTCAGTTTGATGGTCTGAAGACCCCACAAAAAGTAATATTCAACGCATTTAAAGTTTCCCTTCACACAGTAGCTACGGAACCATAATAATGAGCGTGTTCGACATGCTCTTGGCCGGTATAAACCATAGCAGAGTTAATTCCAAAGGTCGGATGTTATTTTCACACAAAGATCAAACACAAAACATACTCTCGACTAGGACTAGACTAGGAGGGGGAAGATCAAAGAAAACTGTTATTGCTTCGAGCTAATCGATTTGTCACATCATAATCGTAGTTTATGGGTTCCGTAGTCGGAGAATGAACAATTAGAAGATTATTGACGAAGGTTGTGGTGGATTTTACTTTAGTTGTCAATGCATATTGCAGGTTTCTAACTGTTTATTTAATTTCAAATTAATTTCTGCTCAACACGTGTTTCGCTCCACCAGGCAACGCAACACGTGACTTCTGAGGATGATAAAATATCGTCAATGTCGTCAATTGATTTTATCATCCCTGGACCACGACTCTCCATACTAATCGATGCGAACGAGCGCGTGACTCCGGACAGAATTTAGCTGTTTTCTTTGAAAAATTTGAAGATTTTTTATTGATTTCGAAAAAGTAAGAAAACCATTATACATTACATTATAACTAAATTGTGTTGTGAACAATATTGTAAATTTTCATTTTCTTTCGATTAAAAATGTAAGAGTAAAATGGTTACAACTGGAAAAAAGGGGTGACTTTAGATTCCCCTTTCTTCGGTTTTAATTATTAAAATCGATTTCTAGAAAAACTGCATCACTTCTTCTCATATCGTGTAGATGGTTAAGTTTATTTTTCAGCTCAATTGCCATAGTTAATTAATAAAATGGTTACAAAGTTACCCAAAGCCAAGAGGTAGGCCCTTAAACTAACGTTTATACGTCCTTTTTTAGCGTTGAATCACGTCATAGGACTCGAATATATTATATTATTCACAATTGATGTATTCTCATGTGATTCAGTAGGATAGAGTGTGAAATTTGTGATTAAGGAACGACTTGGTGATAAAAGTTTGCACCGATACTTTCGGTAAAACGAGTTACACTCTGGGGACAAATACGTTATCATTTTACTGAACAATATACTTCGCAAGAAGTTATTTATTATACGTATCTGGAACAAGACCGATTGGTAATCAATCAGAGACCGATCGATAAAGAATAATTCTAAGAAAAGGTGTGAGCATAATACCTATAATGTGGATGAGGCAAAAGAAATGTATCAGAATCGTGGCATGTGGCGGACTATAGTCTATATCTAGCCCCACTAGACTGTGACAATGGACAATTATGTTTCACGGAAAAGGACAGATATCGTCGTCGGCAGATATTTTTTCGCGTTTTAGATGTTGGCTAGAGAAAGTTTTTCAGTTTGATGATCTAAACTTTAGACCATCAAACTGACTGAACAACATTCACGGTGACACCTTTGGGTCCGCCACATGCATACGGAATTCAGATTCCGACAGGATTTTAATTTTGTACCTATATGATTTGATACCGTAATTTCCGAACGGAATTCTGGAGGGGGAAAATCATAAATCCATCCAAAATCGTAATCCTGCAGTGCGATTTTTTAAAATCATACGAGCGGTTCGGTAGTAGAAAATGTCAGAATTACTATGGAGATTATGCATCTTTCTACTGCCGAACCGCTCGTATGATTTTCAAAAATCGCACTGCTGATTCGAAATTCCTTTGTATGTAGCGGACCCCTTTATTCGTAGGGCGGACCTTACTTTATAATACACGCTCATCGGTTTTCAATAATTTGAATAAGTTTTTAAATACGTCCATTTGGTAAGCTTGCAGGAAACGACCAATGTTATATTTAACTAGTGTTTTCCCGCGACTTCGTCCGCACAAATTATATACCAGATTTTAAGTCAGATCATAAGCTATCAAACAAAAAAGTTTCATTTAAATCGGTTCAGTAGTTTTTGCGTGATGCGCGAACAAACAAACAAACAAACAAACAAACAAACACACAAACAAACAGACAAACAGACAGACAACATTTCTAAAAAAGGTTGATTTCGAGTCAGGGATACCTAAAAACCATATCGTAATCTTTTTTTTGTAAATATCTTCAATGTACAGACACACTTCAGTTACAGTTTTATAATAGTTTAGATTAGATTAGATGCCTTGGTCATTTCCTGCAATGGTTTTCATAATCAGCAAAGTATATTTAGATTAGCAGAGGGATTTATTTGACTACAAAACGCCCAGCATGTCATTGTAGTACTGTAGCCCCGGGACTATTTAATTACTTAAAAGATTACCGATTGTCGTTTAGAAATTGTTGCAAGGTAATAAATTACTCATAATATAAAAACATAAATCCTAGAGATCACAACCCGTGCCATAATAAAAAAAAAAAAATTGTCTGAAATTTTTAAATTTCTACGTTTTAGTCATGTTCTTCCATCGACTTAGGATACTAATTCAATGTGTTCCTCACCTTATTTCAATACCTATACGTAACATTAAGACCGTCTAAAGTTGCCACACAAAGCTATAAGACCAGATGAAAAAGTCAATTTTGATTGGTCTGTGGGGACTTGCCATAGATGTCATCACCCACAAGTTATAGCCAAGAAGCTAACAGATGGCGATAGCATCGCAGATTGCAGCTGTCTTCACACCGCTTCCTCAACGACAGTCAGCGTCTGCATAGAAGGATCTCCCGCAGCCTACGTGTCTGACCTCACCTCCACGTGGCAGTTCTGCTCGCCTGTCACTCAACCGCATCACATCAAGACTGGTCTCCCTGACAGATGCACACACTCGCTTCAAATCGCTCGTCAGACTCTCGTGACTGGAGCCCTGCACATACATGGATACAGACTGCACACTTCGAACAACTCAACGACCTTCGGTCTGAGGGGGGGGGAGTGGGGACCATAGATGTCAACACCCACAAGTTAAAGCCAAGAAGCTAACAGATGGCGATACCGTCTCTCTAGGAAATATTCTCCATATAAAGACAATACAAATAAGGTTCTCTATCGAATGCGCGACATAAATCGCGCAAGAGAAATAATCACAGAGATTAGATATGTACACAAGGTCCAACTAAGAACTGTTGGACCACGGCCGGGCCCCAGGCTTCACACTAAGCCTGGTGGAAGATCTTCCCTTTTCAATGGAGGAACAATCCCAAGCAGCACCTCCATGGGTCTTATAGCTTTGTATGGCAGCCACAGTGCTACTGTGTTTGTCTTGCCATCGTGTAGTAAAAGAGATTTGCTAATTAGCAGTCAGCAAGCCAATTGCCCTGGGTTTAAAACCTAATTCGGGGATGGTAATTGTTTTGTGTTCGGTCGGTGTAGCTTAGATGACCGTTTCGAATAACAACATTAAGAGCCCACACTGACTAGCGTTTTGATCGGCAATTTAAGAGGTTTCCCTGACCGAACGACCTTGACTCTTTCAGAGCCACCTCACCTCTACTAAACTACGTTACTTTAGTAGATATACCTATTTTTGAATGGCTTGTCCTTCATTATGTCACTGTGGTGCCTTCTAATCCAAGGAAATCACATTCACAAAAACATAAGAATTCGCACCAAATTTAACAATTATCTTATTAACTCATTAAATATTGGTAATAAAAAAAATTTGCTATATAGCAATTTAAATTTTTGACCATAGCGACATACAGGGCTCTAAAATAAAATAATGGTAGAACAACATTTGTGTCAAAACAAAGTAATTTTATTTATGTTAAACAAATTTAATTTAACAGTGACCAAACAAAATTTTTATAGTTGTAGGTATTATGTACTTACTAGTAGACATCTGCTTTATAAACTACAAAGCGTAAAAAATAAATAGCACTATTTTGAGAGACATTCATGAAAATATTTTCATAATAATTATCTATTATTATTTTAATATAAATAATTAATAGCTAAATTATTTACAACGTTTTAAACAATACATTATACTCCCGAATCATTTCATTAACTTTGCTACAACTAAGTTACGGAACAAAATTTTTTGTAGTTGTAGCAATGTTTTTAATGGAGTGACGATGATGTGATGAGTCATAAGGTTGGCAGTTTGCCGACAAAAATACAAGGAGAAAAATATCGAGTATTATACAAGGTGTAACAAAACACTAGTAATATTTAGAACTCCGGACTGAAAAAAAATCACTAAAATAAAAAAAATCTGCTATTCTATCGTTGTTACAAAAATTAGATATTTTTCTCCGTGCGTAACAAAAGAAGCTTTATACCTTAGTCGCCTCGTACGACACCCACAGGAAGAAATGGGGTGGTCTATTCTAAGCCGAGAACCACACGGCAATTTATAACAATAATAAAATTTTATAAACACTAATCTATCACAATGGTTTAAAGCTTGATGATATTTGCATTAAAGATGAATGATAGGTATTTCACAATACACACTGAGAAAAAAGGAAACTAAAACAAACCACTAAAAATTACCATGACTGCAAACATAACCGTTAGAGCGGTTTCGTACTACGTTTGATCCGAATCCGATCCTTTAAAAAATTCATGGAATAAAATTATGATGAATTTTGGCCACACGGCCATATTTATTTATGTATGAACAAAGGTACATTCCAACCGAGAAAGAATTATGAATGTGACTATCAAAATCCATACTTTTGACGGACATTATACTTTGAGGGATCGGATGTAGAGCGAAACCGCTCTTACAATCGGAGTTTGATGGGTAGAGTCTGTGGTTTAAAGGTTAATGATACTTTTCCTTACACCCTGTATAGCTATGTAATTTAGTTTATTTTTGTAGTTAGTCAGTGGCGTAGCGTGGGTTTCTGCCGTCCGGGCACAGACCGGTTGTATTTGTAATAATAATTATGATACACGATTGATTTAAGTAAAATGTTACATTATTCGACATTGCAAACCAATATTTTAATTTCTGTAATTTAAATTTCCTCAGTGCACGTTTTTCAATATTGAAAATCCGAATTTTCTCTCTCATCTCTAATTCACACACTAATATTATTTTTCTTCATTCATGCATAAGCATATTATGCCCGTCGCCACTTATAATGGACAGTGGGTACAATACATGCCTCAGATTTTAATTAATATAATATGTAGAAATTTTTTATTTGTACGTATTTACTTTTATACAGAATGTTAGACAGACGACGGTTGGACAAAGAGGAATATCAGGTAGGGGAGATCATTTTTGGGCTAATTACCAATCTACGAAGTCGCACGGATTTTTGACCAGGGAATTTGTCATTGAATTCGTTGTGTTGTTTTTGTTGGGTCTTGGCTGCCTTGTACGGGGTCTGCCAGGAAAAAAATTCAGAAATTTGAAATTACCAACTAAAAAAAATCATATTAAAAATCCATGCCACTTTGCGCATAGGTAATAAAATAAATAGGTTCTAAATACCCCCCTTCCCCTTCCCACCATTCTCTTTGTCTAAGGGTTAAACTACACCACGTAGCACAGCATCGCATTTTTCAGTCGCTCCATCCTTTTCTGTCACTCAGGAACGTCTTTTGCTAGAGCATTATAAGATAGACGGAACGGAACAGCACGGAACAGCACGCCGCGTGCGATCGCGCAAGGATGGAGCGACGGAAAAATGCGATGCCGTGCTTCCTGATGTAGTTCAACCCTATCCGTCCGTCTAACACCCTGTATAAAATGCAAGTCCGAAAACGTTTGTGGCAACTTTTTTTAAACCCGAATGCCCCGAAGGCTTGCAACTAAAAAATTTCAATCTTTCATTTAATGTTTCTTACATGAATTATCCACGAAAAATATATATAAAATAAACATTTATTTTGTGCATAGCAAAGTTTACATTCGGACGATTTTATTTTGAAACCAGGTTTCAAACAAAACAGGATTTCTTAAATTATCTTTTAACTAAAAAGTTTAGATACTTACTTTGTTACCTACTAGTCTTTGTGTCTTTGTTTCTTGACCCGGACATAACCTAGGTACCTATAAGTATTCTGAAATAACTACCTAATTAGTCTAACATAGCTTGCTAAAATCATAACCATCCTTTTGGCTTTGTCATAGTCTGGTAAAAATAAAACCTATATACTCCATTCTAAATAGCAACAAAGTTTTAAGGCCATTTTTATTTTTGAATTACAGAAACATTGACACAGTTACTCTCACTTATTTTTAGAACAGCTTTAGTAACTCCTAGGGTTCAAGGCATGTCGGATTGTATATCTTTCTGATAAATAATTAATATTTGCTAATCAGAATTGGCCAGAAAGTAAAATAGGAGTCGGAATATCTATTTAACTTTATTTGGAATGAAGCATAATTCTTGGTAAGATAAATACGGTTATTTATTATTTAATACTGAACTAAGTAATATTTCGGGAACTCATATAATAATACGGAAACGCTGTAAAATTATACAGGTACCTATAGACTTAGATCAAATTGTACCTACTTATTAAGCCTATAGATCCAAAATAGCACTGATACTCAAAATAACGTTATTTTTATCAACTACATAAACAATAAATAAGTTTATAGGTATTTATATTCTTTTTTGTGCTGACTTTGTACAAATGTTCTCGCTCGATAATCGACTATAGTATCGATAGGTATCTTAAGGGCTGACATAACCTCAGAGTTAAAAGCCCCAATATAAATAAAAAGAATGAAAAGGTATCTTAAGTGTTTGCAATTCATCGCGTTTACCTATCCATTTTTTAACTGTAATTTGTACGGCAAAAGTAGTCGTGAGAAAATCGTTCGAACTCCATGGAGAAAAAGCTAAGATTAATTAAAAAAAATAAAAATCAGCTGCCTTCTCTTTCTAACTCAACAGAAACGGCAACATCAAAATAATGTAAAATACTGACCATATTGAATATTTTTTTCTTAATTGCCAGTTATTTTTAGTAGATTTTTAGTTTAACAAGGAGTTTACAGGTCCAGCGAGTGACGTCACTCGTTGGACCGAAAATAGACGTTACTTTATGCTTCTGTAATCCTTTCATTTTCAAATCTCTGACATATAAAATATTGTTTCTCAAAATGGTTTTGCAGCCCTCCCAAAAAAAACTTGTCACACCGAATTAATGTAAAGCATGACCAGGAAAATTAAAAAACCTCGCCATGTTGCGGAAAATCATTGGAACTAATTTTTGTACTTGGAACACTAACATTAAAGGATTGCAGCGCCCCCAATCCAGGTTTTTTATATTCCTGGTCAGGCTTTACTGCAATACACCACAATTTTTAAATCACTATATTAGAAAATAGAAAGAACTTATAGTATGAAAAAAAGTAGTTTACATATTTTAATGGATGGTTATTCTAATTTCCGTTGAAAAGCATTATCGTTAATATCCCGTTCAAAAGAATGTTTCAAATGAATGTTTTGTGTTAATGTTAAATTTTAGGTAATATTAATATCAGTTTTTAATAAAGAATTTACAGTGAGTATGAGGCGTTATTATTCAGTTTATCTAGACTCCATAACACCAATCAAAAGCTTTGCTAGCATGAAGAGCGATAAAGCAAAGTAGCACCATTATCTATCTTTCATCACGGTAGAATTGCTACGCGCGTCATGCTCTACAGTGACACCGAAAGTGTACTGAACTCAAAATTATGCGCTTGAATTAAACCAAAAAATATTTTCTACAAACACCTCTTCTCTCAATTCAACTTCACACAACGCCAGCTCATATATCCCAACTATCAATGTACCTTGCCAGTCTTGCCACCAAAATCACTAAAAAACTACCTACTTAAAATCTTTGAACAAAAATTCACTATTAAACTGTAAACGTTATGATGACGTCTTCGTCTTCAACAGCAGCACCGGCCAGTACATGGTGACGAAGAGGAGGAACAGAGCAGGGAATACTACACGGGAAAGTTTGTCTATTTCCCTCCATAGCACACGCTCTTGGCCCGTATCGGCATCCAGCCACGCTACCTGGAACCAGCAAAAAGATAAATATTAAACTAACGATTCTGTTTCGTGATAGTAGTTTTATTTTAGTTTTAGGATATTTTGTTAATTGGCTTTATAACCATGTTACATTCTTACATCAATATTTTACATAAAAAACAATTTATAGTTAAGGTCACATAAAATAATTAACACAGATTATTTATTACTGTCTTACTAAATAAATAAATTAGGTGTTATAATTAATAAAATCGTTTAAAAAGGTAGGTAGATTGATGGTTAAGATATTATCATGTACATAGTCCATTATGATTAGAAGCCGTGGTGGTCCAGTGGCGAGTAACCTTGCCTGCCGTGCAGGAGGCGATGGTTCGAATCCGTCCAAACCGACTCGTACCAATGAGTTTTTCGGAATTTATGTACGATTTGTTACACCACTGGCTTTTCGGTGAAGGAAAACATCTTGAGGAAATGCTTCAATTTAGAGGCGTGTATTGTACCCACTGTCTATTATAAGTGGCGACGGGCTCACCCCCCGTCACACTGGACAGAGTTTCGGTACTACTGATGAAACGTGGATGTTCTGAGGTTTCAGAATATCTCTGACTACCCCCTCGGGGAATATAGTCGTGCGCATATGCTAAGTCCATTATGACTACGATTAAGTACTGCTTCAAGGGACTAGTCGCTTCTTATATGGGTTTATTCCGAGTCAGATAAGTACCTTTTATAATTTCAGGTTTTAATAATTTTTTACGCAGATTGGTGTTTTGATTTTCTTAATTATTTTTATTTAATGAAAACGTTACCCAGTCTTCATAAAAAATATTACGAACGCGAATTCATAATATTCGCAACAACCTTAAATTAAAACGTAGAAACTTTTTAAAAGAAGTGTTTCGGATGGGTCGGTTATTTCAGACGTAGTTTCAGACCCAGTCTTAGAGATACCGCACAAAAACGAAACTTTGCATCTTGTTTACCTATGAAATTGCTTACATTTCTTGAATTATTTACGCAGTATCTCAGTACAACACCACAACATTTTATAAGCAGATTTTTTTTTCAATCAAAGTGCTACACGTTACCGCAGTGAGACAGTGACTAAATTTTCTATATATTAAGCTGTAGTCTTTAGACTAAATGCAATGCAATCAATAGAATCAACGTCATGACGCGCGATGTTCGCTCTATACCTCTAACTCAGTGCTTGCACCTAAAATTTTCCACGCTGTTGTGAGGTGAAAAGTTGTGTGTTTCGCTCGGCTGCAAAATTATTCTGCGTCTCGTACCTTTGAAACCTTCGCTACGCTCAGGATTCTATATTAGAACATTTTCTCGAAAAATCCTTAAAATAAATATTTTATTAATTAAAATGTTTTTTAACAAGCATTTACTAGTTTAAAATAATTATGACCTGAACCCTGAAAGACTAATAGTTATTGAAAAAATGACTAGGTCCGACATCACCATTCTTCTTTTTATAAATTAAGGTGGTTGCAGAGTTGTCGATTTCATACAAAACTTTGTCGTAGAACACTCGTAGACGGTATTAATAAAAGTAATGTTTTATTATGGAAAAATAGCTTAGAAAATCTGGATTGCGCGTATCAAATAATATTTACAATTTATAGTATAATTTCGAAGACACAGCACAGAAGAAGGCTTTGAAATTATTCATAAATTTTTTTTTATTGGATTTAATTTCGCTGGGTGAATACAATAACGGCACAATTAAAAAAAAGCGATTTCGAGAAAATTGCGTTTAAAGTTGCGTCGAATGTACTACGCGCGAACAGATTTAAGTGACACTAGTGCCATCTATCGGGAAACCCTGTGAAGTAGCAAGTTAAGTCATTATTGCATAAATAGAACAGTTGGCGCAGAGCATGAATCCGCATCTAACTCGAATTTGCCAAATTTTGACTTGTGCCGTTATTGTATTCACCCAGCGATTTAAGCCTTAATCTTCGTAATTATTTTATAAATTGTAAATGTTATTTGATACGCGCAATCTAGATTTTCTAAGCTATTTTTCCATATATAAAACATTACTTTTATTAATACCGTCTACGAGTTTTCTACGACAAAGTTTTGTATGGACTGAAACTACCTTAATTATTAATTGTTTGAAATGGTAGACTGTTCATTTAATTTTGATGAATCTTTGTGAACCCAGTAGAGCAAAAGTTAATTTCGAATGAGGTTTATTTGTCTTTAAATAGGATTTGGAACGAAATGTTAAAGGATAAAATTGCGTTTTATGAAGCCTGGTCATTTGGGAGATGTACAAAAATTAAAGCTAATTCTGAAAACGATGTATGTACTGTACAGAATTGGGAATTAAAAAACTTGTTTTATTTTAACTACAACCTGTTGACATTTTTCAGAGGGAATTTTTTTTTTAGGGAAAAAAGGAGCGGAGGTGTCGCAAAGCAATATTAAATCGAAGTGTGTGTCGCTAAAATGCAGGGATGGGCGACAAGAAGGGTGCGCAGGTTCTGTCCCTAAAACCGAATCCAGGAAGAATTGCGCGCTTCATAGTTTTAGATGTCTTTTATTGACAAAACCCCTATCAGCAATAAGCTATGCCCACTGTGACGTCATGACCTAATGCAGGATGTAAGAAAAAGCGCATTAACCTTTAAACTCTATCAAACTGAACAACTTTTTAAACGAGCAAACATGGTCAGCGCAAAAAATTAATCTGCTGTTCCGTACTAAACTGCAGCGCATACTCGACTCAAATTTATGAGACAGCTGATTTTTTTATTTGTTCTGACAGTTTTGCTCTCATAGTAAAAGTTATTCAGTTTGATAAGTAGGTTAGGTTTAAAGGTTAATGATCCTTTTCCTTACATCCTGTATAATGGCGACATACCTAATTGCCTTGCGACACCTCCACTACATTCTTTCCTCCGAGCTCCGTGAATAAACTGTACTCTTGAGACAGATTTATAAATACGGCCATAAAGGGAGGGCGTGTAACGAGAGCACAGTCACAGTGAAGGCGCGTAACTAAAAACTTAACTAAAAATAGTTCCGGATTTCGAGCTCTGAATACAAAATGAATTTTCACATCACAAGCTCGGAAAGATTCTGTTTAACGTTCGAAATCTGAGTGCAAAAGTGTATTTTATCCGCTAGCGTGGAAAGAGTTTTTGAAATTCGAATTTGTCTATTCAATATTTTTGTATACCGCCAATGCACTGAAATTGCTTAATAACTATCAACTATCAATCCTAGAATCCTTCGCTTGCTCAGGTTTCAATAAAAGTACTCGCGCCAAAAAGTAACTTTGCAGCCTAGCATTACAAATAACTATTACCTAGTGATGTAAATTTGCAAAAACTGGAATTACGGCTACGAATAAAGAAATAAATATGGAAATATAATTCACGTCAAAAAATGACCCCACGAACTTTGGTGTACACCACGCAAGCGCGCAAGACTCTATCATTATGGCGACTCCAATTACGGCGTTTGCCGCCAAAACTCATGGTGCCAAAAATTAAGGAGATTTTGTTCGGAGTTATCGTTCCATATTTATTTCTTTATTCGTAGAATTACGGGGTTTTGGCTTTGCTCTGAAAATAAGCTTTGAAGAGACTCAAGTTCCTACTTAGGAAGATAATCATGAATTGAATGAATCAAGAGGTTCTCTCGAACTCGCTTAATGAAGTTATTGAACTTTATGAATTATCTAACTTGGTTTCAAGATTCCGCTTCTTTACCTAATTAAAAATTTTAAACAGATGTTAAACTTTAATAACACAAGTTCACAAAATCCTATTCCAAAGATTAATGAAGACGGAATAAAATCACTTAGTACACATAACTGCTGATTCTGTTGCATTTATCCTTAGTCTCTCCGGCTTCTTTCGATAGGACAGAATTCCATTGTGTTTGACTTGCTATCTTGGTGAAGACTTGCTATCTGACAATCTGCTTGAAAGGCTTGCTGGCTTGAGTGTCTCCTGGTGGTAATTAACTTAGAAGTCGAGGGAAGAACAAGGTTTATTTCTAAAAGATAACTTGAACATGATATACCTGAAGTATGCTTTGCCTTCGTTCCACGCCGACTAGATGCGGGGTGTGGGGCGCTGAGGGGGCAGGGTGTACAGCTGGTGTAGAGGCGGGTGGTGAAGTCGGTGATGTGATGTCGACTTTCCGACATCGGACCCCACTGCCTTCCCAAGCCGCTACGGTGCCACAAGAGCCTTTTTCTCCGTTGAGCCGCTGCAACATAAATAATATTGTCTGATCAATTTTGCCAACCAATTTGACGTTTTTAGGTTACTGCAGATAGATATGTGGAGCTGACGTTCAACCTTCAATAATGGAGAACACTAAGGGCTCTTACAGACGAGCGACGCTTCGCTGAAGTGTCGCTCGTCTGTAAGAGCGCTAAGACGTTTAAAAAGGAACAACACAAAATTGTTGATTGTGACATCGTGTGTTCCTCATCTTCCTATGTCGTTACGATAACTGCGGCACAGAGTCGCGTGGCTAGAGGGCTCTCGAGTAGACGTCAATTCGTTCCGCTCGCGATTTAAGTGGGCTCGCGATTTAAGTGGCCACGCGGTTCCGCCATTTTATGGCAGTTTCGTGTGTGTGTTTTTGTTTAAAAACAGGGCTTTGAGATCGCCATATCCAATTACCGTACAATCCTACCTAATAAATATATTATCTTCAACACTTGACACTGGCGAAATCTAACAAGGAAAAATAGAATAGAATAGAACTGCGGCACAGTCCATCCTTAGTAATAACCCAATGTAATCCATACTAAATTTGCGATGATATTTTATCAAATAATTTATTCTAAGAGTGTCGAATCGCTCCATACCTTAACGGGATTTTGTTAGGTATTGTGAAAGAAAAACTGCCTTTCAGTTGGGTTGTGATTGTTGTGAAAAGGCTTTGAATGTATGTCTCGTAACCGTAAAGAGCTGTTAGATGTGATCCGAAACCGACGTACGTGAATAGCATCTCATGAATGAAGATCGCGGTGAAAATCTGGATTTATTTTGTCGGAATCATAGAATTTATTGTTCTCTGTGGAATGGAAATAATATAAAATATCTTTTATAGTAGGTATTAGGATACGTTACATACAAAATGTCTTTTGTATCGTAAGGTCGCGTTCATTTGACACGGGGATTTTTCACTCGTCGTCTGTCTGCGCGCTTAGGAAGCCCCCTTAAATAGCCCAATTAACATTTTCACAGAATACGTATTATTATGTCGGATTTGCTAACAAATAATAAAAACAAGTAGGTTGGTACTCCATACAAGTACATTGTTTTGTTTTTGCAAACAAGATCATAATTTTTTTTTGTAATTTTTTTTGCTCTATCTTAAAAACAGTAGATAAATACGACAAAAGCGTCAAACTAGTCAAATTTAGGGAGCGCGCGGGAAGCTTTTTAAAAACTATAGAATCAAAAAGAACAAAATAACAAAATAATACAAACTTAAATGTGTTATACTAGATTACACACAGAGGGCAGGAAAGTAAGAAAGGCCTCAGATCTTGTGTAATTGTCAACAAACAGGCTTTCTTATTTAATGCCTGAGGTTAGTATACTATTTCTCTCCTCGACGGAGGTGGAAAGCGGCAGCATCGTTTAGCGCAGCGGGACGAAAATTGGCGCTTTCCGTCCGGAGGGGAGAGAAGTATTTATACGTAATAATATTGAAGTGGTGGTCGAGCTAGACCATCAAACTGAACAAAATTCATAATCGGTCCAACACTGATACTGCGAAAAAAAATCGGCTACAAAAATCGACTTAATTTGGCTCGAAAAGCCATCAATCAAAGTTTGATGCGTAGACTCTTAGTTTAAAAGGATGCTAATGATATCAATTTCACTCTGTAGATACAGGGTTAGGTGTACACATAACTGACTTGGTCTGGTTATGGTACAAACTTAAAATTTGAACAACTAATAATAAAAACTGGCCAAGTGTGAGTCGGGCTTGCGCTTTAAAATAACAAAAATAAAAATTCGAGCGACAAAGGACCCATAGCGTGTCAGTAACAATTTCTTAATTGTAGGACTGTAGTAGTTAATACCTAGGTTACTGTAATTAGGTTTTTTTTTTAAATTAATAAATACATTATTTGGTGGTACGGAACCCTCGCCTCAGAACACTCTAACCGATAAGTATTTCTATACTTATCAATAACATAGGCCATGAGCATTTATTTTCTGAAAGTAAACGCTTCTTGGTGATACGACCGCTCGCTGACTGCATTATTTTGCGACTCTTATATTTTCTCTCTGTATTTTGCTGCTTGTAAATAAAGTATTTTTGATTGATAACATTTTACACATCCTGAAATCGTGTATAAAGTTGGAAAAAACTTCAATGGAATTTATACATTATTCGCATTTAATATGAATAAGAATGTGCGAAATTCAATGATATCACTCCAGGGCGACATTCTCTTTTGACACGTGTAGTGCTAGTTGGTTAAATCTAGGCCATTTTTTTATTTATTAAAACAGTACAGTTGTTATTATTCTCATGTCCCTCGCTATTTCAATCAAACAATGTTGATTGTTTTGTTGCGTCGGTTATTTGTACGTGTCGTTGCTATAGAAGCGAAAAAAATCACCTATTTGTACAGAAGCTTTTGATTATGATAACACAGTCTTATACCTCTTACATAATATTTAATACAAACATCTTCATCATTCTGTAAAAATGTTCGTAAGTCCCAAAATTTGCTAAACCGTTTCCTGTTTATTTTTCGTAAGAAAACCTAATAACCAATAGTAATATTAGATCAGGGCCTTTAAACAAAGTATCTTTCGATTAGCGTTAACGACAGTAGAAAACATAAAATTGTATGGATATGACGTATGGTGATGAAAGCAAACGTCAAAATGTTTCGATCGCCAATGTAAAATCCATACATTCTGTCATTTTCTACTAGCGTCAAAGCCAATAGAATGTCACTTTGTCTAGGGCCCATGGAACTTAATAGACAAGATAGCGAATGCACATTTGTGTCGTCAGCCTCACGCAAATCTCTCTTCAAATGCGGGGTGAGGTGTGGTATCTGAAGTTAGTGAGGGGCAGGGGCTTGCCATTCTGTAAGCAGTACTAATTATACACTTATTCTGTGGTTCATGCTCAAAATGTACACTTACTACAGGAATGATCCTCGGCATTGACTCCTGCGCCTTGGTTTTGTTCATCTGGTACTGTTTGTCCAACACTTTGACAACTACAAACTCAGCAAGTGCTGCGAAGACGAACATCATGCATCCTGCCATCCATAAGTCGAGTGCCTGTTGAAAAAGTGATGTGAGAATAATACTGTACCTACCCCCTAATAACTAGCTAACCCTTCAATGCTTGGAATCGTGTCGTAAACTCGTAACCATTTCAAGCTAAGAAAAAGGATTTTTTCTCCCCTCCGGACGGAAAGCGTCAATTGTCGTCCCGCTGCACTAATCGAAGTTTCCGCTTTCTACCTCCATCGAGAAGAAAAATAGTATACTAACCTCAGACAGTAAATAAGAAAGCCTCAGATCACATGTTTGTTGACCTCGGCATGATATATGAGCCCTTTCTTACTTTCCTGTCCTCGGTTTGTAATCTACTATAAGTATCTTGTTCCTATTTTTAAGTTCGCTTCTTTGCAGATTTTCAGGATTTTTCAGATGTTTTGCTTCTTTGCAATTTTTCATTTTTCAAGATTTAAAAGTTACTTTTCTTATTATTTTTATATAGCCTGAGTAAATGTGATAAGGGCGAAAGATATGCAATTTTGTGTTTCGGTTCTAGGCGGTGATTCTGTCCACCCTGAATAACCGTCTGGGAATAACTAAGCGACTTTATAAATGTATGCAATTTTCCGATGGGTAAAAAGGAATATGCATGTTTTATACCTATCTTCAACTATCACGAAGCAAAAAAGTCACGTAGTTTCTTTGTTCTGTTACGACGAAAAGAATGTATAGACACACACACTTTCGCAAATATAATAACAGTTAAGATTAACTCTGCTTACCTTAACATAAGCTACAGGAGGAATATCCGCTCTCAACCCAGTAAACATGGTCACCAGAGTCAACATGCAGGTGACCAGTAACGTAACTCTCCCTGGGATAGCATCCAGATCCAGCCAGAAACTAAACCAGGACAACATGACGACCAGGGAAGATGGAGCGAAGGTCTGGATAAGATGGTGACCGATCTGCCTCTCGAATCTGAAGTACACTACCAGTCTTGAGTAGTTTCCTGGAAAAGGGTGAGAGCCTAGTAGAAAAAAAATGATAGAAATGTAAATACAAGATGTAAAGAAATAGAAAAATTGTAGGTCAAAGACAGACAGAAAGAGATAGTTATAGATATTCGGATTAGTGCGAAAGAGACAGTGCCTCACACAAGTGAGCTGCTGTTCGGTCTGTAATGCATGATGCAGGAGTTCATTTCTCCTAAAGTTTTGTTTATGGATATACTATAGGTATGATTACGAATGAGATTTTAGCTGACCACGTGTGGCTTGGTGGAGTAGCTAGCCAGAATACGCAATTTCGTATAAGCTCAAATTAAAGATTCTCCCGAAACCCAGTCGATATTGTCAGAAGGGTCGTGCTTAGGGACAAGTAAATGGTCATTAATAATGAAATTAAGTAAGTAGCCTGTACAATCCCACTTCATAATAAAAGCCTCCTCTAAAGTGCCTGATAAAAAAACCATGTAAACAGAATCACCTAAATAAATCGCCCCACTGCAGGGCCACTGCTCTGCTGGCAAGCTGTGGATTATATTATTTTTATTTGCAAATCCAATTAAGTTAAAACCACAGACTTTTCGGTTTTTTAACTAGCTTTTCCGTGAAGGAAAATATCGTGAAGAAACCTGGATTCTTCCGTTCTAAGAAAATACTAAAATTATTTTCTTAAAATTGAACCTCAAGCGTTTTAAATCTCGTGGCTCAAGATTGTTCCGTTGGCAAGAAAATGCAAAAAAGTGCCTAAAAACGAGTGTGCTTTAGACCACCTAAGATGTTGCCAATCATATCAATAAACCATTCTTCGACGGCCCGATAGCACAGTCTGTTGTGAACCTGCCTGCTGTGTCGAGGGTCACGGGTTCGAATCCCGAAAGGGACAAATATTTGTATGATACGTTATAGTAGAAGTTTTACTTCAGTCGTGTGTTCTAAAAGCACACTCGTTTTTTATCGACACACGAGTTTATTAGACGGCTTGTTTGGCCTGCAGGGGGGGGGGGGGGGGATGTAGTAACTATGATGAATATAAATAAGGATAAAACAGTTTGCAACAAGCATAGAAACGAGAGATATTGAACTTATAACGAGATTGAAATAATAATTTAATTAATGCATGCTTAATGAATGTAATAAGATGATTATTTTTGTATTTTGAATTTATTGTAATTGAAATTAAGGAATAAAGAGTCTTTATCATTATTATAGAAACGAGAAAAACAGCTGCTGGCTTAATGAGGGCATTCATAACTTGCGGCTTGAGGCTAAGGGTGAGATTAATGCATAGGGTACCTACAATATTATAATTTTGTAATAATATTACTAAGACTAAAAACACTTACCGTCTTTGTCAATCATGTACCCATTCGTCTCTTCTAATCTCAATGGTTCTCCGATGTGATATTGCAATAGTTTCAATTCTGGGTTTATAGTGACACCGGCTTCGCTCCAGCGAAATCTTACTTTCTGGTTACTATACGAAACTGAAATGGGAAAAATAAGTTTTATAAAGGTTACGGGTAATGTCAACGATTTTTACGTTTTTAAAAAATAAGGGCTTTCTTAATATGCTGACACTTTTTTAATGCGACGATTTGACCGTCAAACTGAACAACTTTCTCTACGGCACCAACATCGAAACCGCAAAAAAAATACAATTTTCCTATACAAAACTGCAAACCTACTCGAGCCAAATGTATGGGACAGCTGTTTTTTTTTTCGCGATTTCGACTTTGGTCCCATAGAGAATTTTTGCCACACGAATTGCACAACTGGCAGCGTACTCCACTTAGTTTACAGACAATCTGAGTGGAGTACGAACGAAGGTGTACTTTCTTCGTTCACCGTTTCCTCTACCCTAAGGTTGTCTGGAAGAAATCGCTTCGTAGCGATAAGTCCTCCTTATTTTGTGCCTACTGTTTTTTGTTTCTGTATTTTCCTGTTTATATTTTGGTGTAAAATAAAGTATATTTGATTTGATTTGAAGGTGTCCGTACTCCATTTAGAAAGAAAGAAAGAAAAATTATTTATTTGGATCTCCGACACACGACCGACCTGAAGAAGGTGTCCGTACTCCATGAACGTAGGTGTCCGTACTCCATTAAATTTATAGACAATCTAAGTGGAGTACGAACGTACCCACCTACCTTTCTGTAACGACTACTGTACGTAGTTGAGCCCCTGTACCAATCTTCCCCTACTAAAGTCAAACAAAAAAAAATCATAAATATCATATTAAAGATTGAAAAAGACGGGCGGTGAGCGGGATTCGAACCCACGACCTGCCTATCCGGGGCATGCTCTACTCCAACAGAGCTGTCGTCGCCCCGCAAGCCACGACGAAATTTTCAATCTATATCTCGCAATATAAATATCATGTAATACTAAGTCTTTGCTGTGGTAATTTTTAAAAAGAATACCATACTAGAACTGTATTTTTGTTGTTGTTGTATGTTATTGTTACTGTAATTTCTAGAAGTAACTACAGCAAAATTGTTGAATAAGTACGATAAGTTCTTAGGAAAAATTATCTGAATAAATATAAAAAATATTTGCCAATGCCTTTGCATTCAATGGAGCTTTGTGACTTCTCAAACGAATTCTCAATAATAAAATCAATACCAAGAAGGCATACTCACAGCTTTCGATATAAATAGGACACGACTGAATGTCCATGGGATAGAGTTGAAATTCCATTTGACACGCGATTATTGCGTGCATTCTAGCTGCATACCTTACTGTCCGATTTCTATACAATGTTACTGAAGAAAACTTGTGCGTCAACTCTGCGATTTCTGAAATGAAAAAAAAAGTTTTTTTGAGTTATTTTATTTCTAAACGCTCGCTACGAACAAATAATAAGTCTTAATTGTTCGTAGGCTCACAGGCATATACATTGTAATGATCTTGAACGTAAGCTTTAGGCTATATTATATTATGGAAACCCTACAACGACATCATAATAATTATTATAATATCAAAGTTAAATAGGCGGGGATGTACATTGAAAATATTATTATTTACAAAAATATTAATTGGGGGCGTTTAAGATAAGATACGTAATTGAAACCATTTTTAGAATGTTTGTTTGTTTGTTTGTGCATGCGTCACATGAAAACTACAGAACCGATTTGGATAATACCTTATGCACAGAAGCATCTTAAATTAAATTAACATATAGGATTTATTTCATCGTAACCGGTTAACACAATCAAAAGTTAGAGTATTTAACGTACGAAGTAGTTCAATAATAAACAAACACTCTGAAACCGGATATTGCATCTCAATTATTATTAAAACAATTATATCATACAACAACAAAGATAAAACAGTGTCATCATTAAAATGTTCAAAATGTGCTACAGAATAAAACTAAAATCCTACCATTTTATACAATCATTTTTACATTTTAGCAGTTTTTCCATTTGATACTTTTTGTAATAAAAAATGTACTTTTACTTTTCAAACAAATTGGAGGTGTCGGTGTTCCCATTATTCGCATAAAAAGTCGAAAAACATTGCGAATAGGAAATTTCCATAGGTAGGTTATAACTATTATAAAACATGAAATGAGTTTCACTTAATCTATACAGGGTGTAAGGAAAAGTATCATTAACCTTTAAACCACATACTCTACCCATCAAACTGAACAACTTTTACTATGGGAGCAAACCTGTCAGAGCAAAAAAACTAAATCATTTTATTTTATGCAGCTGATTTTATTTTTGCTCAGGTTTGCTCCCATAGTAAAAGTTGTTCAGTTTGATGGGTAGAGTATGTGGTTTAAAGGATAATGATACTTTTCATAGCATCCTGTAAACAAATACAGGGTGAAATTGATATCATTAGCTTCCTTGCCGCAATAGAAAGGATATCCTGAGTCATTTAATATTTCCATTCTAAAAAAATCCATATAGTCGTTTATAATCTAAAACATTTCAAATTCAACTCAGAATTGCGGATTTTTTAATTCTTTTTCGAATATTTTGTTCAATCAAGTAGTGAAAATATACTATGCTATATATTTGTAATGTACTCATAAAGCTCTTTCATTGCATGTCCCACACGACATTAATAAACAAAAAAAATGCTTTATTTTTTATGGCCATCTTTATGACGTCCAGTGTCGAAACTCTGTCCAGTGCAAAAATATTGTATAATAGCATAATATAGGTACAATGTTCTTGGTCCAGTGTGACGGGGAGTGAGCCCGTCGCCACTGACACTGACAGTTGGTACAATACCTACATGCTTCAAATTAAAGCATGCCGGTGTTTCCTCACGATATGTTTTCCTTCAATTCAACGAAAAGCTAGTGGTGTTACAAATCGTTCATAAATTCCGAAATACTAATTGGTAAAAGTCGGCCTAGACGTGGATCGAAACATCGCAATTTCATCATAACAAGTTAAATAAAAGCTTGTAATAAAAGAAAAAAAAAACTAAAAGCATCGAATTCTGTAGGCAACATTTTTATCTGACATTTTTATTATGAAAAGCTAATAGTCTGTATATAGGCTCTATATCCCCGTTGCCCAAGTTACCTTAACGGTTTATTCATACCGTTTATTGATACGTCAAGTACCAGGAAAGGGGAAAAAATAAGTTGAAAGAACTTTCTTCAACATCAAACATAACGAATAAACTTTTCTTAAGTTATGTAGAACTATATAGGGTGTTTGGTAGAACGATGCCGATGTAGATATTTTCTAAGATGATTGAGGGCATCTTTATGATAATTTTAAATAACTATAGTATTATTAAAAGTGTCATAGTTTTTAAGTTATTATCAAACCATCAGACCAGAAATGTTACTAACCAGGTTCTGAGCATACCTACCTAGATTCACTAACTATTATGGGCAAAGGACTAGAGCCTATCTTGTACCAAAAATTATAAATAATCTACCACAAAGTTTAAAAGAAGATGTAAGTAAATCAACTTATAAGAAAAAACTTTAAAAAATTAAGCTTGAATTTTTCGATGAAAACTTGTAAAGTGTAACTGTAACTTGTAACCTATTGTGAATTTCATTATCTTTAAAAAATGTTGATATTTCGGAGTTAAACTAAAAAAAAATTACCAACATAAATAATTATATCGTATTACCCAAGTGAGATCCGAGTTTGACTGCCAACAAACTGCGCTGTAGTTTGGCAGATAAATCTTAACTATTATAAAACTGTAACTGAACTGTGTCTGTACATTGAAGATATTTACAAAAAAAAGATTACGATATGGTTTTTAAATATCCCCGACTCGAAATCAACCTTTTTTAGAAATTTTGTCTGTCTGTTTGTCTGTTTGTTTGTGTGTTTGTTTGTGTGTTTGTTTGTTTGTTTGTTTGATCGCGCATCACGCAAAAACTACTGAACCGATTTTGATGAAACTTTTTTTGTTTGATAGCTTATGATCTGACTTAAAATCTGGTATATAATTTGTGCGGACGAAGTCGCGGGAAAACACTAGTATGCTATAAAACTGTATTGTGTAAAGTTATGAAATAAATTATTTATAAAAAAAAAAGTTTGTTTTTTTGTTTATAACAAGAATTGGGGCGGTTAGAAGTCCATGACACTAGTTATAGTCTTTCGACATTTTCTGAGGAGAGATGCGACTGCGTATAAATAAAGCCTGACCACAAATATAAAAAACCTGGTTTGGGGACGCTGCAATCGACTATAATCTTTAATGTCAGTGTTCCGAGTACAAAAATTTGTTCCAATGATTTTCCGCAACATGGCGAGGTTTTTTATTTTTCTGGTCGGGCTTGACCACAGAAGCGCGAAACTTAGATAGGTAATTAATTGAAGCGTACTAACCAAAGTGGTTTTAAATGATTTGAACTTTACCACTTGTCGTTTTTTTTATGATCGGTAAGTAAAAATATTTTTACAAAAAATAATCATTTGTGACAACTTTAAATCAATATTTGTTTTTGACAGCATTTCCATTTGCCATTGAGACCTTCTTTTGCTTTCATTTTCAAGGTACTTTATAAGTAAGTGTTTACCCGCGACTTTGTCCGCACAAATTATTACCAGATTTTAAGTCAGACAGATCATAAGTTATCAAACAAAAAATGTTTCATCAAAATCGGTTCAGTAGTTTTTGCGTGATGTGCGAACGAACAAACAAACAAACAAACACACAAACAAACAGACAAACAGACAGACAACATTTCTAAAAAAAGGTTGATTTCGAGTCAGGGATATCTAAAAACCATATCGTAATCTTCTTTTGTAAATATCTTCAATGTACAGACACACTTCAGTAACAGTTTTATATTAGTTTAGATTAGATTAGATAAATAACTCGTCAATTGAACACTGTTTGAAGTCGAACAGAATCAATGTAAATAACTATTGTAGTAGGGGTAAAAAGCCCATACAAGAATGTAGCCTATTGCTAAACGGATTTGGAGATTTTACTTCTTTCGAATCTCTAAACTTTAGATTATTTTGATATAAATACCTTATTTAAGTAAATATGATGCTGACGGTTTTTTAAGATGATGATCAGGCGATGAAACTGAACAACTTTCTATATTATGAGACCAACATCGAAATCTCGAAAAAAAGGGTGCTTCAGACCAGCAATCTGAACAACTGTTACTACTGGATCAACTTAGAAATCGCGAAAAAAGAATCCACTGTTTCATATATTTTGTCGAGAAGCTATTGAAATTTTCTATGGAGAAGCTGTTTTTCCTGATTTAGATATTCTCTCAGTCCTGGATTTGTCCATAGGCCGTATAGGCCGCGGCCTAGGGGCGGCAGCGTCCTAGATTTCAGAGGACTATAGGTACTACAAATGGAAAATTATTATTTTAGAAAGGTAATAAAGTTGAAGACTTATAAAAATATAAATCAGGCACTGTATTCTCTCCATAGCGAAAGTTGTTCAGTTTGATGGGCTGAAGCAGTTACGGCTTCAAAACGACCCTGATTCCACGGCTGATGATGGTGATGACCATTACATTATTTTATTGATATCTATCTTTATATATATATATATCTTTATAAAGAAACTACCTCTTTTGAGATCAATGTTACGATGTAATTCCAGTGGCAATGGAAAATAAATAAAAAATTGATCTAAGCGTGAGAGTCAACCCAACGTGGCATAATATGAACGAACAGTGATTCAGTGATTGGGTGTTCAACATTCCAATACGCTGAAATCCAGTAAATATACAGTGTCTATTAAATCAAAAGTCTTTCTAATATAAGTAGGTACGTATCATGTCTAACTCAACAAAATACTAGTTCGATATTCTTGCTATTAAAGAAGAATTTTAACAGGTGCTTTAATCAATAACAATTAGTACAATTACAATTTTGCTATGGAAACGTAAAACTGTGGAATAAAATTGATTTTACGTTCTAATAAAAATTAAAAAAAAAATTGTAAAGTAAAAAAAAAAAAAAATTAAAGCAAATAAAGAAAAAGGCGTTTAAAGTTAATTAATGTTGTTTTTTAATTTAGCAATAATGTTAATTAATAATAAAGATTAACGTATCTTTCTCTGTAAACATCAAAAAGTAAGTGTGACAAAAAACAGTGGAATATACGTACTTTAAATTGTTTTTATTTAATCCGTGATAGTCGGTAATTAAAATAAACAATTGTTTTAAATTATGTGAGAATCAACACGTGGAGTCATAAAATAAGCAGTGGGATAAGTGATGGAAAAAAATTGTGGGAATAAAAACAGTCATACCAGCAGATTGGTGGCGATAGTGAAACGCTCCTCCTAAAATCGAAAGAGGAATAACAATGAACATTTTGAAATATAAAGATAATAACAAAATAGGGAAAATGCTAACATAACAGGAACGCCAAAATAAAAATAAAAACACCCTATAAACGATTTTTACTCAATTAAAACTTTTTTTAAATCGTTGAATTTTCTCTAAAAACTGTTTTAGATACCCAGCCAATTTAATTCACAAAGTATTCACAACCTAACCATCGTATTGTGGGCACAGACTTAAAAGATGAACCAGACGTAATCTCGTAATCATGAGTGAAGCACCCATTTCTTTTGTGTGCGTGCTGTCACGCGGTACATAATGGTGACGGGTTGTAGCACCTGCGCCTAGAGCAAGTGCATCTGTGTGAGTGTAGGTCCTTTGTAGAACAAACGAGATTGTATTACCTTGCATGCTTCACATCTTTTTAGTGCAATAATCGGTCCGTATTTCTTTCAAGTCCATGGGTCTGGGCCACCCTTTTAAATATAACTAGTTTGTTTAGTAACACTCTGTATAAACGTTTTCTCTTTTTGTATCGAGACTGCTATCTTCAAAATACGTACGAAACGGTAAATTTTTATACAAAATATAATTTGCGTAATTTATTGTTTGTATAAATCACACAAGCTTGAGTAAACAACAGTAAACAATAACAAACAGTAGGTAAATGAAGAAAAGGACCTCGAAAGGTTTGTCGATTAAAACGACGCTTGGTAATTTTAACTGATTAATCGTAGCGAAATATTTCCAGGAAATTAATTATGTTTTACAGTACATCAAGGGTACTTGAAAATTGTTTCTATTAAAATGGTTTTCTGTTAAATATTTTATTCATAAACAGGCATAACGTTGATAACGTTTAGAAGTTCACGCCAATATTTCACGGCGTATTAGGCAAAGATATTATACCTAAAGGTATAGAGGGAGTCTATTCTATTCTATTCTATTTTTAAAATAATGGCTGCCATCTTGGGTATTTGATGATTTTGCCAATGTCTAGTTTATGTAGCAAAAGTGCTTGACGTTGTACGGTAATTTATGTATTTGGTGACTTCAAGGATTGTTTTTCGAAAAGAACACTATCTTGAGCCACCACTGGAGCCCCGTTGTAGACCTGGGAGGGGGCAACCAACGATCGACAGGCGACGCGACCGCCCAATAGCAGATCAACAACGTGACTCCCATAGAGGGAGTCATACATATTGCAAGGCTGCCCACTTTTTTTGACGTTTGTTTGTATGTGTTGTGTCAAATGGTAAGACAAAAGGCACAAAAAGTGACTACTTTACACAAATTCATACGAATTGCACGTCAAAAACTGACAAAAAAAGTGGACAGCCCATTGATTGAGTATTTTATAGATTTGCTGAGCGCGTGTAGGTACTGGAAAAGGATGGAGATATGACAAAAATGTATGAGAAATCGAGCCTTTGTTTGACTTACTTGCAAAATTTTGTATGAAATTTCAACTAAGTCAAACTAAAATATCGCATACGCAGAAAGGGACAAACAACATAGATTTCTCGCTCTTACCGTGTAATTAGCGTATAAACTTGTCTCGTTTTCGCGACTATTATTATTTTAATGCCCGTTCTATAGCTAAGTACTCTCTTTCTACAAATATCTATAGTTCCATCCCATTCTGCTACTAAAGGTACGTCATAAGGAACTCTAATCGTAAATTGATGCGGGCTCTATGCTTTAGAACAAATAGATCCTTCCTGTGAGGTGTATGCACCATGAACTTAATATTACTACCGTAAAGTATGCACAGATTATGCCTCGCTCTTGCTATCATCATATTACTCCATGGATATACTCAGTGGGTATCAAAGAGTGCATTATTATAACGGAAAGTGGGTATTACAGAATGATGTGGGGTGTTTCAGACCATCAAACAGAATAACTTTCACCATGGACCCAGTTATGAAATCGCGACAAAACGAAATAACGATATAAAAGGCGCCTTATCACGCGCATCATGCTAATGCCTTTATTCTGTACAAATTGGAGTAAGTACTCAACTCAAATGCCTTCTGACAAAAATATCTCGCTTCCTTCACATTCATCAGTCTTTGCATGCTGGTCGGTTTACGGTACATCCTGACGTGACCCTTTTTAATCAAAGAGATTTAAACTAAGTATAGTAATAAGTTAAATCTCTTTGTTTTTAATCACATCAGTTAACGTCTTAGTTCGTCCTAAGCTCGTCGTTGTATTCTTGTTTTGTAAACTTTCGAACTGTAAAATTATGTGTGTGTTGTTTCCGCAAATAATTTTTTTATATATCTATTTATCCTACTTTTGACAATGTCACTCACGCTTGCCTTATAACTTTCTCGGCCTGTAAAATATGATGTCACTATAGTCTTTAATGAATGTAAAATTAAATACCTAAAGAAGAATACATAAATTTTGAGACTAAAAGGCCTCTAAAGTTAAGACTAATAAAAAGAACAACTATCGAGCCAACATTGATATCGGGAAAATAAACATGTGTTGTTCGTAGAAAACGTCATTGGCTACTCGAAATCGGGATTGATACTGTATTTCAACAGTCATATATGAACAACATTTAAAATATCAAACCCATAAGGTCAGCAAATCAAATGATCAATGGTTCAAAATCTCAACAATCAGTGTACAAATCATAGACATATTACTCTAGCGATAGACAAGCTCGTTCAAACAAACAACATGTCACACAAAACAACACAAAATGACACATTGCGGTCTGTCATTGCCATAGTGACGAAGTGAACTCGGGAACATCAATCAGGTACACCTCATTCAAGTGGAACATGTTGCTTCTATGAAAGGGCAAGTCTATCGCTAGAGTTTAAGTCTATGGTACAAATATTTTTTGTCGCGATTTCATTTTTGGCCCCACAGTAAAAGTTGTTCAGTTAGATGTTCGTCAACGGTCGTCGTTCTGGTCGTTCAAATTCAGTTTATTTAAATTTTTTAGATGATATTTGACTAATGTTAGTCATAAGAATAAAAAGTAGGTATTGATAAAAACATTTTTTTTAACTCAATTTTTTCTAAGCGGATTTTTCACCTAACTAACTTTGGAAGCCGATTCCAGCATAAAATGGCCTATTAAAAACAACTTTTTGTTTTTTATTTGGTAAATTGAATAATCACTGAAGTTTTAGAAATTAGTTTTATTCTATGGAACATCCATTTTGTTGGACGAACGTCGTCCAACTCAAACCTAAAATTTTCACTTTCGACCCTTTTTTCGGTAACTTTTATGGATGTTGTGTTGTTGATTATTTTATTTATGGAAGAGTGTTTCCAGACAATCATTATGCAAAAACAAAATATAAAAATTCGAACTATGAAAAAAGTTATGACAGTTTTAAGCCGCTCAGGTAGAAAATTTCCAAATATTCGTAACTTCTAAACTACAAAAAATCGCGGAACATGTTTGGGGTATTTTCGGATACACCTTAGATGTGAGGAATCTAAAAAAAAATTTTGGACGCCTCCGTTTGGACCACCCTGTATAAAAGCGTTGCGCGCGTATTCAACCGAACGTTCGGCGCGGAACGTTCAGCAGGTGTGTCCCTACACTAAAACGTGCGTTGGCTTCTTTTTGGTCTGATTCTCGTTGGATTTTTCCCTCGTTATTATAAAAAATTTAGCCCCAACGGAACGCCAGTCTGAAGTGAACATAGGCGAAGTATTTTTCGCTTACGCTGATAGACGTAACATCAGTGTAACCGCGTATGAGACAGCGATAGTCATAAAATCCTATACAATTTGTATGAAAATAGATGTCTGACTCCGGAGTCAGACAGCCGTCGTGGAACAAAAAAGTGGCTACGTCGATAAGGAAGCAATAATTAGCGATCTCCTTTTTTAACTAGAGCGAATTTGCTATGTGCATCTCTTACTATGATATGACAAGACACGTGCTTTCTTCTAGTTCCTTCTCTTTCTACGGAAGTGAAACATCCGCAACTGTCAAATTTAAATTTCGATCTTCCGTGACATGAAAACGTTGCGTAACCGA
This sequence comes from Agonopterix heracliana, assembly GCA_963693445.1. NCBI lineage: Eukaryota > Metazoa > Arthropoda > Insecta > Lepidoptera > Depressariidae > Agonopterix > Agonopterix heracliana. The sequence continues at coordinate 2,235,187 of OY856312.1, read as the reverse complement.
ATTTCAAAGCCCTCCCATGAAAAGTTTCACTTCAAAACACATTCTGAAAGTTTGACCTTTATTCGCGCAGACCGCAGCGCCATCTATCGATCTCCTATAAAACCACAGGAAAAAAGCTCATTATAGGCTCACGACGGACGCTGCGAGAACAATGAAGTGAATCCACACTCTCGGCCTTTCTCGTCTATTTTTGGAGAGAAGGTACTTAGTGCAGGCTTTATTTAGACAAAATGAATAAACATTCACAAAGTTCTCGAGTGGCGACCGCGTACCGCAAAGCCCACGGTGGGTAGGCCCCCCACAAGGTGGACCGACGACCTGGAGAAGGCGGGAACCCGTTGGATGAAGGGCAACACAGGACCGGTCGTTAATGTGATCCTTGGGGGAGGCCTATGTCCAGCAGTGGACGTCCATCGGCTGAGATTATGATAATAATGATGAAAATCGCACCTGTTACTTTAGAGTTCAAGAAGTAAGGGTCAGGATGCCACAAGTTGTCGAAGAACTCAGGAGGCAGCGTCACATGGTCGTCCCCCTCCTCGAAGATGTCTTCAGGGAGCTGCAGGCGACTCTCTCGCCAGGTTTGTCTGATGAACATGTCCACTCTGGAAATTAAAGGAAAATAATTCAGAGCGCGCTCCATACAAACGAATTCTGGTGATATTTTCAATACTAACCAATTAAAGTCACAAAATTTTTTCTGAAACAATCTTGAAACTAATTTCTATGTTTGTATGAAGTCTGACTGCCTCAAAGAATTCCATACAAATCTTAAATTAATCCTGGCATTAAAACTGTATATTTTAACGAAAATCTGAGTTCATACAATCATAGAGATTCTTTTCCAGATTGTTTCTAAAAAAATTCTCTAGCTTTAAGAGGATAGACGAGTACAGTTTTCTCCATACAAACGTATTCCCCTGTTTTCTCCCTGGATAATAACACTAGCACTATTTTTTTACCATTCAATCTATGTCACCTCTGCCATGTCCCTATGTTTTGCTTTTTTGCATTTATTAATTACTATAAGAACTAGGGACCTTCGAAAATGATCCATTTTACCGCCCGTTTTCAGACATCCAGTAAACAAATTTGACGAATATAAACAAAAAAAGCAAAACGTACGGACATAGCCAAAGTCTTTCTCATATTATTTTTGAAATGATTATTATAATTAGGTTTAGTTTTGGAGGAGAAAACAGGGGAATATGAAATGCTGATTTCGTCGATTTTTTGTATATAAAATCGGTCTGAGCTGCAGTTGTCTCTTTCGCACTCTAGTCGGCGGGATGTAGGGGTGGAGCGGATCTGATAAATACGTATACAGTCTGAAAAGTGACCTATTCTCCAAATTAGCATTCCAGCCCGCCTATCCTCTTAATTGGTTAGATTGAAGATATTACCAGACTTCGTGTGTACGCAGCGCGCATTTGCGTTTTCAGAATAAACTAATGTAAGTACTGTTAGCGGAAAAGTGGTTTCAGGCAGACTCCTCTTGCTCTATGGATCGCCCTCCTGCACTCTGAAGTTGACAAGACATACGTCACTTCCTCCCCGCTCTCCGCGCGACGCGCATACGCAAATCTGTACCGCTCCGATAGTTTTGTATAATTATTGAGGAAAAGTAAATTAAAATGTATCTAAAACTGTCCAGAGAGTTTCCCATCTATTAATACTTACCTGTAAGAAAGATTAGAATACAACATACTTTAAAGTTGAAGACACTTTTACTTTCTTATATTAGCTTCACCCGTATGTAACTAAACTAACGAAGTATGTAAGAAAATCTAGGAAGTCGATTTTAACCTACTTCTAATTAATGTATCGATTTGAAAGTTTGCAGGTGTGTGTAGTTCCTATGACAATACAATAATTTGGTACCATCGAGCTGATCTGATGATGGAGTCATGTCATAAATAGTGGAACTCTTCAATCTCTAATCTAAACTATTCTATTCTATTTTTAAAAATATGGCTGCCATCTTTGGTAAATGATGATTTTGCCAATGTGGAGTTTTTATAGCAAAAGTGCTTGACGTTGAACGGTTATATTGAAATTTTGGTGATTTCAAGGGTTGTTCTTATAAAAGAACAATATCCTGAGCCACCACTGGAGTTCCACTGTAGGCCGGAGATGGGGCAACCGACGCGCACGTGACCGCCCAATAGCAGACCCACAAAGCAACTCCATCTAATCTAAACTATTATAAAACTGTAACTGAAGTGTGTCTGTACATTGAAGATATTTACAAAACAAATATTACGACATGGTTTTTAGGTATCCCTGACTCGAAATCAACCTTTTTTAGATATTTTGTCTGTCTGTTTGTTTGTGTGTTTGTTTGTTTGTTTGTTTGTTTGTTTGTTCGCGCATCACGCAAAAACTACTAAACCGATTTTGATGAAACTTTTTTTGTTTGATAGCTTATGCTCTGACTTAAAATCTGGTATATAATTTGTGCGGACGAAGTCGCGGGTAAACACTAGTATCTTTATAAAAAACAACAATGATCTAGATTTCATAATTCACTAAAATACAAATAATGCCGTAATAATTGGAAATGAATGGACGAAAGAGATAATCTTTTTATTTTTGGATATTGTGATTAAATAAATGTTGTTTTTTTATAAATTTATACAATTTATTTCCCTCCGAGACATTTAACGGTGTTTAACGCGGCGGAAATTAATTTAGAAGGACTCTTGTGAGATTAAGAATAAATTAATTCGGAAGAAAATTTTATGATTGGAATATTTTAATCCGTGTTATTCCGGCTTAGACCACCCCATTTGTTTCAGTAGGTGTTTTATGAGGCCACTTAGGGATACGTTTTCTGTATCTATAGGCGGCTGGCCAAATCCTCTTTACCTTGCTACAAATAAATGCTTAAAAAGTAGTAGGTAGTTGTTGTTGAGTTCATTTGTACGTACTGTATGGTATAACAGATAAGTGTACTTTTTGCAACCAGCAGCTGCTGCTGGTGCAATCAGCCTTGCTGTCAGCAAGGCTGATTCAGTGTTTATGGGGTGTAGACATAAACTTAAACTCTAGCGATAGACTTGCCCTTCCATAGAAGCAACATGTTCCACTTGAATGAGGTGTACGCACCTGATTGATGTTCCCGAGTTCACTTCGTCACTATGGCAATGACTACCGCAATGTGTCATTTTGTGTTGTTTTGTGTGACATGTTGTTTGTTTGAACGAGCTTGTCTATTGCTAGAGTAATATGTCTATGGGTGTAGAGCATCTCTGTGATGGGGATGGACCAGGTCTGCCTGCATAACTTCAGTCGGTTTAGGAGTTACAGACGTTTAAAGGTCAGTAAAAAATTTACGATCAGCTACAAGACTGATCGTATGATATTATTGTAGTATGCACTGTAGCTATGAGAACAGTACAAAAACTGGCATGGTTCATCAGTCGGTTTAGGAGATACAGCCGTTCAAAGGTCCGACCTTTGAATGGCTTTATCTCCTAAACCGACTGGCAGTTCATTTCAGTTTTTCAAAGTAAGCATTGCAGTTTAGTATGGAATAGCAGATTTTTATTTCGAGTCGATCGGTTTACTCTCATAGTAAAAGTTGTTCATTTTGATAGGTAGACTCTTAGTTTAAAAGGATGCTAATGATATCAATTTCACCCTGTATAAGGTCTAACAAAATTAGCGGAAACTGTTTTAAGGGGAGTATCAGACCATCAAACTGAACAACTTTCTCTATGGGACCAATATCGAAATCGCGAAAAAAACTCCCCTTAAAATAGTTTCAGCTTTTGTTAGACCCTATAGTTGTAGAAAAGCTTCAGACACCCCTAAGAGGGATTATGGTCTTGAGTTTTTGTATGTTTTTATGTAGGTCGTAATATTTTGAAACATAAAAAGAAAAAAGATGTAGGTACCTGAAATCCATGTCTTCAACATTAATGGAGTTAACATCTACAACGTAAATACTGAACTCGACTATAACTGGTTGTCCCTTTCGAGCAGGCGGCCGCATTTCTGAAAAAAAGCAAATAATAACATATTCATTCTAAAACAGAATCCTTCAGGTGTTTTTTACAAAACGAGTTGTGGATGTGAATGATGAAGTCTTCCTTTGACGAATACTTTTGTGGAATATTCATGACTTTTTTTTCACTTGTTTTTTATCAAGTTTAATAATAGTTCGGGCGGCGGTGACGAAGTCATATACCCATCGAGCTCATGAATAATTCAGTTTTCATGCAATAGTTTACTATTAGGAGATGCGAAAAAACTTGGTCGGCCGACCCCTATCCTGGTGGGTTTTGCGCAGGAGGGTGACTAGTAACCTCTCTGAGACGACACTAATTACCCATCGAGCTCATGGACAAAATTATGCGTATCCGATTGGTTTTAGCTAGTGTAACGAAGTACACTCGGTCGTCCGCCGGATATCCTGGCAGGTGGTGCTGGCCAACCAAAAATGGTGGTCAAATTTTGGAGTACTTCTCACCCATCGAGCTCATGGATGAAATGTATGCCAAATCAGAGGTTAGACCTTCACCTTCAATATTTCATCGGTCGTCCTGGCTAAAGCCTGGTGGTTTCTGGCGGCCAACCAGATTTATCTGTCAAAGTAAGATCATCCGTTTCCACGTTGATCCAAATAAATACATTATTAACCTGATATATGCAGTTCTTTTAGAATGAACGTGAACTGTTGTATGGTTTAAAAGTACTTATTACAAAAAAAATATTGGGGGTAGAAACTGTGATGTCATAAAGATGGCCATACAGAGTAAATTTTTGTTTGTTTTTTATGTCGTGTGGAGTATCAAATAAAAGGCTTTATGAATAGGTACATTACAAATATGTATAATTTCTTAGACCAAGTAAATATTATACTATGCTACATTTTTGTTGTTTTTTATTTGCTACACACGGCATGAATAAACAACAACAAAAATTTACTTCTTATGGCCATCTTTATGGCGTTACAGTTTCTGACGCTAAGTCTGAGCGCTTGTCATCTCGTATATTAGTAATCAGGATTTCATATAAACACATTGATAACAGACTAGAGGACCGTGGCGAAATTCTTACCGCTTTAGAATCTTCTCAACACACTCTTGGCCGTTTTTTTAGCCTAATGTTCATAACGGATATTGTAGCATTCTAATGGTGAAAGAATTATTCAGATCGGTCCAGTAGTTTCGGAGCCTATTCAGTACAAACAAACAAAAAACTGAATCTTTCCTCTTGTATAGATTCCGGCCTAAAAGAGAAACTTGTGCCAAGTCGATTCGCCGAACTACTAGTATGTCATACACCACTTTTTTTGACGACTGAATTGATAACAATTTCGGAGGTTTCAGTCCAGATTCCAAAAAGAAAAAAAACTTGACACATGTACCGAACTGCAATCTGCACTAGCAATTTGAAAAACATAGGCAATACGATGACAATTTTGCGGTGCGAATTCTGCGGCGCCTAAAAAAAGCACCGTAAAACATTTTTCGCACATTTTTTTCACGGCATGCGATCGTTAGCAAGGAATCACAGATCACCCCCAATAGATACCGCATACAGGGCCGCCGACGCGCACCACACATCTATGATTTTGCACTGATATATGCAACGGGATAGAGCGAGATCGGAATAGTGCGATCTTGAAAATGGCCAATCACGTTGCATTGTTTCGTGCCCCACTACTCGCACCTACCGCCAAAAATTGTGATTTCGGGCCTGTACGAAATTTTCATCATGCGGTATCTATTGGGGGTAATCTGTGGCAAGGAATAGAGCACGCGTCTATTTTTCGGTGCTAGTGACCTCCGCCCGCGTCCCTCGCAACCCCCGCACCAATTTTTCGACTCGTGTAAACACGGTTTTCTCAAGCAAATCCATTCGCATGCGAAAAGATTGGCGCTAAAAACTAGCACCGTGTAAACCGCATGCCGTGCTATTTATTAAGGCACTAAAAATTGGCGCTAAAAATTAGCACCGTGTAAACGACCGCAAGCAGTGCTTTTTTTAAGCGCCCCAGAATTCGCACCGAAAAATTGTCATCGTGTAAACCTGCCTTTATGTTGTTTGACGCCATAAGTAATCAGCAATGTACACACGGCGACAGATCAAGCTACGCAAAACCAAAATAAGCTGGCCGCGCGTAGGTAGAGTAATGTACCTATTACGTCGTGTGGCCAGCTTATGTTCGTTTTGCGTAGCTTGATGTATCGCCGTGTGTACCCTTGAATTGTCATTGTAAATAACTATTGTAGTCCAATCATTTTAGAGTTTCCTTGTATGGACACCCTAACAATAATTCATCTATCGCTGAAACTTTGCAGTGTGATAAAGTAAAGTATACAGATTACGGTTGACAAATAATCTAGGACCGGAAAAATAAAAACCTATACCGCATTCCAAATAAGGACTACGAGATATTCAGATTCCTATTTAGCTTTCTGGCCAATTCTGATAAGCAAATATAATTTATTTATCAGAAAGATGTACTATCCGACATATCTTGGACGTTACTAAAGCTGTTCTAACAATAAGTGAGAGTAAGTGATTCAAATCTCTGTTTCTGTAATTAATAATGACCTTAAATTTTCGTTGCTATTTGGAATGGACTATAGATTATTTGTCAACCGTAATCTGTATACTTTAGTTTATCACACTGCAAAGTTTCATCGATAGATGAATTATTGTTAGGGTCAAACCTTAAAATGATTGGACTATTTGTCATTGTTTTATGAAATAAGGCGCTGGCATCCTCAAAATATTATGTTACTTCATTATTTCGTCCTAAAATATTTACTGTAGGTACTTACGACTATAACTTTACTTTAACCATGGGAGTTTGCAAGTGACAGCTTTATAATAATTGTTGTCAGCTACCAGACTTCAAACTTCTACTATTACCGACGGGAAAACAAATGTCGTTAAAACTTCTGTGATCTATTCTGCAGTTTATAATCCTGAGTTATTGTTACCTAATGCCGAGTAGTTCTCTTGTTATAGTCAGACTACAAGGACTGTACCGCTCATTGGATGCGATAGAGTTCTAGGCTCAATGAAATGTTGTTGGACCCTTCGAACAAAATAAAATGAATGGATAGGCCTTACGTGAACATTTCAAACCATAAAAATGAGGCAAAACAAATGAAAGGTACTTCAAATTTGTATGCAAGTGCCCTAGATTTGACAGATAATGGCGCTAGTTTGTATGTACCAAGTGCACCAGTAGTTTGCTTCAACTTACCGCGCTTTAAGCCTATCCATTAATTTTATTTTGATCTAAGGTTGGACCCTACGAATAAGAATGTATAGAAGTATAAATGAAGCTCAAAAAGTGGCACCAAAAAAAGTGTACCGTGTTCTAAATTTGTTTAAAAACTGTACCTAGCCGCCAAAACTCATACAACACGTCATTTTTCGTTGGGTGTCAAAAATTATTTCGATTTTGTTTAGAGTTACTCTTCTATAGTTATTCTTATTCGTAGGTTGGACCACGTGCGAATCTCCACTTTTTACTCATACGCGCGCTTTTCATTTGACAGCTCATGACAGTCGTTTGACAGATCGCTCATACGTTTCAGGCTGTCAATCACTTAGTAAATAAGTCAACTTTGCCGCGATATGGAATTCGCGGTTTTTTTTTTTTTTTTTTTTTTTTTTTATTAATAATAAATCTTTTATTCATAATAAAAACTTAAAACACAAGAAAATACAAATTGGGAACTTATTATAATAGATTTATGCTATTTAGGTGGAATTTATCCTAAGCCTAAGCATACCAATGACCACGCTAAGCTATCTAAGTATACAGATACAAAGATGCTTGTGTAAGTGGCCATCGGTCGCTTACAGTGCTTACCTACATACTAAAACTGCTAATTTATACATTATTAATAGTAACGGTTGAATAGTAACTGGGTCGCAATTTGATTACAACTGAAACTGAATGAGGATTGAACTTTGATGTTTTAAATTAGCGCGATCGGCCTTATTAATGTTTTATTTTATGTGCGTATGATGTACACCATCATTTCTCCTTTTTATTAGGATTCCGTACCTCAAAAGGAAACAAAATTAAACCCTTATAGGATTACTTTGTTGTCCGGTCGTCCGGCTTTCCCTCAGTCTGTCAATACTCCTTTTATCAGGAACGGGTATCGGTATCAAGTTGAAATTGATATCCTATAGTGGCTACCACAACCACGACCTTTGTGTTTCGCATGGAGATGGGCAGGCCACGTTGCACGTATGGATACTGAGCGTTAGACCAGAAGAACACTGGAGTGGAAACCCAGAGAAACCACGCGGGGTAGAGGCCGCCCACCAGAAAGATGGGTCAATGATATTGGAAGACACGCGGGTCCCAACTGGAGGCAGAGGGCGAGGGACAGAACGTCATGGGGAAATATGGAGGAGGCCTAGGTCCGAAGACGGACTGATCAATGGCTGTGATGGTGAGGTATAAGGAATTGAGGGTAGGTCCCGGGGAGGTATAAAAATGCAATCTTAAGCTTCATCAAATATCGTCAGTCCTCCCTCCCTCGAGGTCTGTAGTCGTGAGTTCGTTGTAGCTTATGCTTATGAAACGTACCTTTCACATAGCTTTCAGGCAGTACAACTCTAGGCTTCAGTGTGAGATTTCTCTTGGAGGCAACGTCATTGCATAACCTGAAAAAAGAAAGAAAATAATTTGTAAATAAAATAGTCCAATATTTTAAGGTAACTGTGAAAACCATATTGAAAAACTGTATTTTTCAGATTTTATAGAAATTATACAAAGAAAAGAGCTACAAATGCAGAGGGAGAAGGCATTGGGTCTTTACGTGTTTTGTACTATTCAATCAAAAAGAAATGCGTATAGCAGCTCTGTTTATAAAAGAAGATCCTTATTTCTGTCCTTATCGACGTAGGTAGGTATAACCCATAAAGGTATTATACCAGGAATAGATGAACTGACAGCTGAGAGAGATGTACCTAGCGGCACCACTGTATAATAGAAAGAGATACGTGATGCGAGACAATAGAACCGTTTTCTAATCTCTTAGCAATTTTCACAATTCGGTTTCCGTGAATAATTGCGAATGTAAAGTGAAATCGTAGATAATTTTGTGAAATATACTGACACTACATTAATTTATCCACGATTTCACGTTAGACTCAGAATTATAGACAGTATTAGAATTTTTGCCTGCGAATAGTCTCCTAAAAACATCCAAAGACGGGTTCATTTTACAACTCATTTCAGTTGCTCTATTCCTGTAAGGTATAGTGCTATAGCTGTCTGTAAATTGTATATCTCTAGTTTCATATCGCTATCTCATACGCAGTTACGCTGGTTCTATCTACTAGCAACCGTCATATTTTTGTGGCATTTCTTACAATGACCATACTTCCGATACGAAGGCCTTTTAATGGTGGCACTTCACATGGCGTATTTGGCAAATATCACACAATAACAAAAATATGCGTTTTTCAGCGTTTGTCAGTTTTCTATTTCGGTTGCAAAAAGTTTTATTGCCTATTTTCACTTAGAAACGTGTTTTGAAGTGCCAGCATAATGAGTATAATTTCATGCTATTTTGCAGTTCAACTATAGTTCAACCTCGTATCAAAATATCACACAACCAACTTCCTTAATCAGCTTTCTTTAAAAGCGTGTTTTATTTTCCCCCATTTAGGTACACCTAAATACTTAACGAGTGCAATAAACTCCTGAAATTCTAGAGCAAAGCCTTTTTTTATTGCCACACCATTCACAACTTTAAATACTTAACAAATAAAGGACGAAACAGCTTTTTTCGTACAACTTGGCGAGTTAAGCTATGACGTCAAATAAAAGTGGTATTATTCCAACGTAGCATGGTTTATTTAAATTTAGAACTACTTTTCCTAGTTGGCGTGTGTATAACCTATTTCTGTATAGCAAATTGTGTTAAAACTGAAAGTTTTTGTGAGGTATTATACAACACGTTAACATTAATAAAGCAAAACATGAAAACCGCCAAGCATTAAGGGTGCAAGGAAAGAATCTCCCCATGTCCCCATGTCCCCGATCACCCTGGCCAGTCAGCCTCGATGCCACCATTGGCTAATCTTTCCACCTTTCATGCGATATACAGAGTCCTTCTTAATACGCTTATACTTTTTTAAGAGGATGATCAGACCGTCAAACTGAATAGTTTCTTCGAACTAACGTGAACAAATAATTCTATGGGACCAACATCAAAAGAGCGAAAAAAATATCTGCCGTAACGTCCCATACCTGCATTTGACTCGAGTAGGTTTGCAGTTTTGTTCCATACAACACTGTATGGACACGAAAGAAGAAGAAGTGATAATCACTGGAAAACATTTAGTTAATTAGGTAGATAACTTTACGGTATGTTACTTCACACTGAGAATTTTTAAATAAAAATTAAGAAATCGGTTCGCAATGCATTGACATAAATACCATAGACCAGTGGTTCCCGAATGGTGTACCGCGGAACCCCGCGGAACACTGTATAGGAGAACTTGACTATTGGATTGTGGATGTGCGTATGGACGCTTGCCATTTCTGTATCTCACAAATCGAACGTTTGACCAGGGCCATCTTTGTACATGGATTTGCGCATACTAGTCAAGGGCCCAGGGCCCCGCCATTCCTGGGGCCCCTTTTTTCCTACTCTTTTTATGTTCTATTGCCTTTGTTAACAACCGTCTGTCTTAGGCAAAAAATTAAATTAAATTAAATTAAATTAAATTAAAAATTAAAAAAATTGGTCTAAGACGGATCTGTGTTTGGCAGTCGGAGACTTTGCTGTATTCAACGTGTTAATGAATAAGCGCAAACCCAACTGATTTATAACAAAATAATTAGATTGAAACAATCATTTTGATAGTTTACATTTTAAGTTATTCGCATTTTAAGTGTTGAGGTAAAAAATATTTTTTATCATTTCAGGAATGAATAAAACCGCTAACGTGCTCATAGATAAATTTTTAGAATCTTGTTTTGGTAGTAAGAAAGGTGAGAGTGCCCGAGCGGTGGGTTGAGATCGAGTTCAGTAAATTTAAAATTTTTATACTTAAACAAATTATTAAATTTTTTGAAAAAAAATTACCTATGTTGAAACCATGATAATTCGATCCTGCTCTCGATTCTAAACAAACTGCTTTCTAGTTTTGCGTTAATTCATTAACACGTTGTATACAGGGTCCAACTTAATATGCTGACACTTTTTTAAGGGGATGATCAGACCATCAAACTGAACAACTTTCTCTACTTTCTCTATAGGACCAACATTAAAATCATGAAAAAAATATCTTTTGGTACATTTGGCTGGAGTACGTTTGCAGTTTTGCATTGAACAAAAGATTTTCTTTTCGCGATTTTGATGTTGGTCCCATAGAGAAAGTTGTTCAGTTTGACGGGTAAAAAGTGTCGGTATAGTTTAAGAAGGACCCTATATAATTATTACTAATAGGGTATTACCAGAATTTCATACCACAAAAAACGTTAAAAAACTGATATACCTACCTATCCACATAAAGTAGTATCAATCTGTTATCGATTCAAATGCGTGATTGTAGCGATACACACGCACGTTTGTATTGATGCAGACGCGCATTGCGACATAGGCTGTCTTCTTCTTCTTATCGAGTGGGCTGCAAAGCCCTGGTGTCAGAGTTTATTCAAACCGCCTTACGGCCTCTGACGTGGTTTTTATGTAACGACTACTACCACCAGTGATAGTAGCCGGGACCAATAGGCTGTCGATTGTCGATGAATGATCAAATATTACGAACGTTTTTCGACGTGGTTCTATCGCGTTTGCATCGATGCTGCATCGCGACTGAATGCATGCAAAAACGTAGCAAAAAGTCGCAGTGTGTAAAGGGCCCTAATCTAATTACCCCAGTGTAGCTTGCCCTAAAAAATGTTTCCTTATTTGCCATTCGATTTTGTTTCTAGCCCCACCTATACATATAGCTAGCCTTCGCCCGCTAAAACCAGCAAGAGAAGTCGACTCGCACAAAATCCACGGGGAGAACTGTGATGATCCATTCTTAGTCGGAACCACACCCTCACCTCTTTTCCCAAATATGTCGAATTCACTGTTTACGAGTTCGCAACATAGCTAAATATTATTATAATTCAAACGGTATGGAAACTCGTCCGTTTTCAGGCCAAGGTAAACTAATCGATTGCCACACATGCACGCTATGTCACTATATTTAGAACTTTTAATGCGTATTCATACTTTTTATTGATTGTTAACATAGCACGTTTGATCACTTTTTTATTGGTAGAGTTAAACCTATTAGTTTACTTAAATATTTTGTCACTATACTTACATTATCGTTAAAGAGCGACAGTGGGGAAACTCAATTATTGAGGTCCAGGTTCAAATCCGCACGAATTATAGTCCAATCATTTTAGGGTTTGACCCTCAATAATTCAACTGTCGCTGAAACTTTGCAGTGTGATAAAGTAAAGTATACAGATTACGGTTGACAAATAATCTGCATACTATACACTTACGTAATCTGTATACTTTACTTTATCACACTGCAAAGTTTCAGCGATAGGTAGATGAGTTATTGTTAGGGTGTCTATACAAGGAAACCGGATGTCCGACCGATCCGACCGGACGATCCGAGCTCAAATACGCGTTTTATCGTTGCTCTGACAAAACAATTTTAAAAACGTACTAAATATAGTCTAACGATAATTCTGAAGTGTTATTCTAAATCCTAGTGATCTAAACTATATACTAGTGAAAACAGTCGTGAGGAAACCTGCATACGCTGAAGAAAATTCTGATGCGTGTCTGAGGTCTACCAATTAGCATTGGGCACGCGTGGTGGACTAACGTTCATAACGCCCAGGACTACCCTCTCTGAGGGTACTAAAATGGATCTCTACACACTAAAAAGGCTTGCGTGCCTTTACTTTTACATCTAAATTTTTATTATCACTGCTGAACATAGGCCTCTCCCACAAAACTATCCTCGGCCTTCCTTATCCATCGTTCCCGCTACCTTTTTTAGGTCGTCAGTCCAGCGGGCCGCATACGCCTGCCAGTTCGTACTGCCACCCTATATAACCTTAAGAGGATAGACCAGTACGGTTTAGTCCATACAAAAGTATTACCCTGTTTTCTCCCTGGATGATGACACCAGAGAAAATATTTTTTACCATACAATCTATGACACCTCTGCCATGTCCATATATGTTTTGGTTTTTTGCATTAATTAATTACTGTAAGAACTGAAATGACCAATTTTACCGCCCATTTTCAGACATCCAGTAATCAAATTTGACGAATATAAACAAAAAAAAGCAAAACATACAGACATAGCCACAGTTTTTCTTATATTATTTTTGAAAGAATTATCAAAATCAATTTACTTTTGAAGGAGGAAACAGGGGAATACGAAATGCTAATTTCGACGATTTTTTGAATATAAAATCGGTTCGAGATGCAGTTGTCTCTGTAGCACTCTAGTCGGTGGGTTGTATGGGTAGGGCGAGCGATGATAGCCCATACGGAAGAGAGCTAGCGCCTCAATCATGAGGCCGCGGTTCGATTCCTGGCCTGTACCACTAAGTTCTTCGGAATTTATGTACGGTTGTATTTATCAATTACTAGCTCGGCGGTGAAGGAAAACATCGTGAGGAAACCTGCATTCCCGAGAATGAAAAGAAAATACCATTAAGTTCGGAGGGCGTAAATATGGGTGAGCTTGGGGCGAATACAATAGACCAGCGATGGTCGCAGTGTCACATAACGACCCTTGCTTGCAATAGCCCAACCACAAATCAATCAATGGGTAGGGTGGATCTGACAAATACGTATACAGTCGGAAAAGTGACCTATTCTCCAAATTAGCATTTCAGCCCGCCTATCCTTTTAAGTAATTTAATGCCCCAAGTAATAAACCTTCAAAATTTAGCCAAAATTTAGCCAATACCAATCCAAGGATATTCGTGATCATTTCACCTTCCATTGATAGCTAAACTAAGCAAATAAGCTACTATCAAGCTGATTTCCATATTGGATCACGGAACGACTGCAGTGCTGAAATGATGCTATCGTTGTATCAAGTTGATTCATGGCACCTTTGACCTTCGCTGTGACCTTGGTTAGTTTTAATTGTCTGGTAACCTGGTAGGTGTTTGTATTCTTGTCGTTAGTTTAAGCAGACTAATTTTGAAGACCGCTGGGGAAAGTTGTTTAAATATTTGGTTGTAATTTTTATGGCCTTTGTGACACCGTGCAAAGTTAGGGAAATTCATTCTGTGTGGTTTGTGAAAGGACGATACACTCTCCTCGAGGGCAGGCCTAGTCCCGTACCCCATCGTTCACTGTCAAACAAAAGAAATTTAACTATGGAGCTGGAAAAATTGTCTGTTCCATACATTTGGGTCGAGCAATTTGACTTTTTGGAAAAAAAACTGTTTTCCGATGTTGGCTCTATACATTTTACACCCAAAGAGCATAAGGATTCTAAACAAAAGAAACTACTGTTATTACAGATTGGGACAGACGGACAATCTTCGAGTTGTTAACTATTATCATCATTATCAGCCTACGTCGCACTGCAGTGCACTGGCCTACCCACAGGGAGGGTGTATAGGCGTTAGTCCACCACGTGTGCCCAATGCGGATTGGCAGACTTCACATACGCATCAGAATTTTCATCAGCGTGTGCAGGTTTCTTCACAATGTCTTCCTTCACCGTTTGAGAGCAGTCGGTATTACGTACAGAAGGAAAAAACCTTTGGTACATGGCATGTCGTCACGCTCACAGGACACTGGGCAAAATTGTTTGGCCACTGGTCCAAAAGCCTGTTTTGGCACAGGAAGGGATAGTTAGAGGATACCCTAATGTACATTGTGTACAAAGGGCGTCAAAATATTTTCGAGGAAAAAAAAGATACAGTGTGTCTTATTATTACGTGGTCGTTTAAGAAGAAATTATTTTGACATTATGACCCAAAAGGTGTAATCTCTTTCGTGGTGATCAGAAACTTAGCTACAACTACTTAAAGTTATTATTAAACGTACAAAAGTATGAATGCTCACGTGTACTATAATTGCAATTTCAGGATTGAATCACGATTTTCTCGATTTCAATTTACGATATACTAAGGGCTCTATAGCCCTTTTGTATTATTAATAATAAAAAACCAACGATACTATCCATATGAAACAAGAAATTCAAGCAGCAGATAAAAATTGCAGTGAAATGCTAACATTAGCATGAAAAGCCACTAAACAAAACATGCTGTATCTTTTTTTCCCTCGAAAAGATATTGGTGCCGCATATAAAAAACTGTTCTATATTAAACCCCTTTTCAAACGTAGTATGCCACTCTTGGACCACTCCTGCCCTCTGTCCTTTAAATATTTTATATTAAGTATTTAACTACTAAGTGAAATTGCGTGCACCGCATTTGCTGAAGATAGATTAAAAGATTTGTATAAAAAATAAAACGTTTCATTAACAGAATTTTATAATTATTTCTATATCGCACGCTACGATAAAAGGTCTTGTAAACTACTCTAGGTGTAATGTAAAAGCCACTGGGAACTCTACTTAATTAAATAATTATTATGTACACACACCCAGTATAGAAGATCCATGACCAAGTCCTGAAAAAATAAAAAATGAGTATAGAAAAGTCATCCATAACACCAGTGAGTGAAGGACTTAAATAAAATCGGCCAAGTGCGTGTCGGGCCGTGCGCAGGGTAGGGTTCCGTAGTTGCATCCTAAACGAGGCACCGGCTCTTCTGCCGGTGTACTTAGTTAAGGTTTACCGGTTTACCGTTGGCGCTCTCCATACTAACGAAGTCTGGTGATATTTTCAATACTATCCAATTAAAGTCAATGAAATTTTTCAGAAACAATCTGACAACTAATCTCTATGTTTGTATGAAATCAGATTTTCGTTAAAATAACAGTACCTCAAAGGTTTCCATACACATCTTAAATTAAGCCTTAGCATTAAAACCATGGAGTAAGAGGAGATGGCATATCGGCTTGTTTCTATAGAAAACATGTCGCCGACAAAGGGGGTGAGGGACGGGCGAGGGGAGACAAAAAGCTTAGGGGAGCGTGTCATTTCTCTATGGTCGCAGTACAAACTAGTGCACAATTGGTGGCTACAGTGCAAGTTTGTTACACCATCTCTACCAAGGGGAGCGTGTAATTTCTCTATGATTAAAACTGTATATTTTACAAAAAATCTGACTTCATACAATTATAGAGATTAGTTTTTAGATTAGCATAAGCATAAGTTATGTTCACGATATATTCCCCGAGGGGGTAGTCAGAGATATTCTGAAACCTCAGAACATCCACGTTTCACCAGTAGTACCGAAACTCTGTCCAGTCCAGTGTGACGGGGGGTGAGCCCGTCGCCACTTATAATGGACATTGGGTACAATACATGCCTCGAAATTGAAGCATGCCGGTTTCCTCATTATGTTGGTTAGGTGTTACAAATCGTACATAAATTCCGAAAAAGTCATTGGTACGAGTCGGCCTGGACGGGGATCGATCCATCGCCTCCTGCACGGCAGGCAAGGTTACTCGCCACTGGACCACCACAGCATTCTAGATAGGTACTATTATTTCTGAAAAAATAATTGACTTTAATTGGATAGTATTGAAAATATCACCAGACTACGTTTGTATGTAGCGCGCATTTGCGCTCTCGGAATAAACGTTCTCTTAGGGTTGAACTACACATGGCCGCACGCGGAGAACTATGTACTTTAATGCATATCCTTAACTTAACCAGATTACCTTTGTCGTTAGGTGCTCAAATTCAGGTGCTTTTTAAAATTGGTTCTCTTTGTGGAATACCTTTCAGATAAACAATGAGCTTTTTAAGCTTTATCTTGAAAAAAACTTTAGGTATTCTAAAACGTTCGTGGCTGCCATTACTTTAGATCGAAAATATCTTATCTAGTAACTATTTAAATTGAATTATAGTGAGGCAAACACTATAGCGTGCCTAGTGCCTTATCGGAAGGTCAGGTCCGTTAAGATTAGACCTAACCTACGTTTAGACTCACCCTCTAGATAAGCAGGTGCCACACCGGTCACCGGTGCCTGATTGGAAAGGAAGTTCTAAAGGGGTTTGGAACATTTTACTGCGGTATAACAAAGAGTGGTTTTACCGAAGAATTCTGCGAATTTGTTGGGTTCAACAAGACACCAATGTGGAATTTCGACGAGTTAAGAAGTGTAGGGAGCTTTTTTGAACTATAAAAAAGGAGAAAAGTCGCCTCTGATGTACTCATGACTCCATGTAAGAACGCTCCAATGCTGCATTTCTTTAACAGCAGCTATTCGCCAGAAACTAGAGGCCATATAAAAATTGGAATTTATACGTATCTACGTAGTCATCTGTTGTGGTCATGTGTAGTGACTCTCTCACTTGAATTTACTCAACAGATACCTACAACATGTGCTAATTTCTTATCAGCACGAACCCGTTTGTGTGAAGTGTTCAAGGTGATAATTTATTATGAAGGCAGATAATAGTCTTCAGCCGCAATTTTTTTTTTAAATATATTATTTTTCGCATGATTAAACCTATACAAGGTAAAAATTTATATTTAAAACTCTTAAGGGGGTTGTTGAGACCGTCGAACTGAACAACTTTCTCTATGGGACCAACATCGAAATCGCGAAAAAAAAAATCTGATATCCCATACATATTTTAGCTCTAGTCGATTTGTAGAGTATGGAACATCTTTATTTTTTTCGCGATTTCGATATTGGTTCCATAGTGAAAGTTGTTCAGTTTGAGGGTCTAAACCACCCCCTTAAATGTTTATTTGTATTTTTGTAACACCTTGTATAGAATTATGAATAGAGGACAAAGAAACAAAAATTGTCCTTAATAAAACGTATTGTCCGAAAACTTCGACTTTTCTAGACAGTGGATTAGGAATGTTAGTTTTATACAAACAATAAATAACAGTAGTGTTTGGACACCCCTATCCGTTAGATACGCGTAATGTATTACGCTGGCTAAGTCAAGGTCGGGCATAATGTTCAGTTTATTCAGTGTTTTAGCTTTAGTCTACTGGTCGAAGCACTAAACAGTTTAAGTACTTACCTAATAAATTCTTCTAGAATGAAGAATTATTTGTGTGGTTCTGTGATAATATAATGGTCAATAATTATTGTTCTTCCCATGGCGGTCGTTCAAGGCGACTAAGGGATAAACCAATGCAATGTTTTTGTAATCGTAATGCTCGCAACCTATAGAAAGCTACAGTTTTAACATCATTAAAGAATAGCTGAAAATAAAATGTTGTTGCTAATTTAAGACGCTGTTATACCGTCGAGGCTGTTTTTTGAACACAAACGAAAGTATTTTAAACTGTGTTTTAAAGTCTGAAATTAAATTATGTCTTATTTAAGGATCGGGTGGATGGGCGACTGTTCTCAATAACACGATTAGATTAAGTTTACTTGATAGAAAAAAATCCCAAAGTTACCCCTTTTTGTTATGTTTTTTTCAATACTATGATTAAACTGTTGATATTTAACTTTTTATTCTTGTACTTAACTAAATACATTAAATATTTCTAGTGAACTCAGGAGAAGTTTTGGCTTAGAAACTCCCATGAGCAAAGATATTGACGAAAAACACGTTTTTTTGCGATCCTGCTTTCAATTGGAGCGGGATGGCTAATTGTAAACTTATGCTTGCAAGAAAGAGACGCTTGCAGTGGGATAACGTAGCCTTAACTAAAATTCGACGACCATTTTTGACGTAGGTTACTCATTATTAGATGACTCAGACTTATTTATAGGAGATTACACACCGAGGACAGGAAAGTAAGAAAGGTCCCAGATCTCATGTAACACATGGGACACATGTGTTACAAGTGATCTGAGGCTTTCTTATTTTCTGTCCGAGGTTAGTATACTATTTTTCTCCTCGACGGAGCTGGAAAGCCGCGACTTCGTTTAGCGGGACGACAATTGACGCTTGAATATGTCAAAGTCATTCATAACATAATCATAAGTTACTTATGTTAAAAAAACCTCCAACACTAAAAGCAAACATTTAAAAAGTTGAAAAAAATTCGCTAAAATGTACCTATGTTTTTTACTTCTTAACTCTCTTTAAGATGTTTTATGTCAATTAATGCGTTGGGGACCGCTATGAAATGTCCATTGATATTTTTACAATCACTTGTAATTGACTAAAACATACATTTTACCGAATTATTTTTAACTTTTTAAATGTTTGTTTTTAGTGTTTGGGGGTTTTTTAATTTTATTTTATTTTATAATTTTTAAAGTTACATGAAAACTACTTAACCGATTTTCATGAAACAAAGCTAAGAACACTCTCGCAAAAATTTGCTTTCTCCGCCGCCACCCAAAAAACCGCATCGAAATCGGTTAACCCGTTAGGGAGCTACGATGCCACAGACAGACAGACCGACAGACAAACAGACAAACAGACAGACCGACATAGGCGTCAAACTTATAACACCCCTCTTTTTGAGTCGGGGGTTAAAAATTGGTCGCCGAATTATTGTCATTGTGGTGCCATATCATACGTAAAGTGTCATGTGGTGGGAAAGGCTTTGAGCGAAACGACAAACCACCGCGCCACGTTGCTAAAGTGATGCTGAAAGCTCTGAAAGGTTCTTAGGTAGGTACCTAGTTACTTAAATTACCTACAAACAATGAAAGGAATATAATTAATGTTTCTAATCTAATACAGGTACGTTTCGTCTTTCTTAATATTAAAAACTGTAAAAATATTGGATCAACATTAAAAATTGCGAAAAAAACAACCTGCTGTAAACTATGTGATCCATTTCCATTTCAAGTAAACAAAAACAGTTACTTGCAAAAATTAGGTTGGTTGGTTTGCGCAGCAAACATTATTGTTGTGATAAAAATATTGCGTAAAATTAAAACACCTAAAACGTAAATACTTACGGAAAAACGGGTGTTAATTACCGCCGCGGTAGCGTTTCAAGTAATTGATTGAATAAGATTGATGCCGGAGATTAGCTATCGAATTCTAACGACCAGGTTTTAACCTTGAACTAATACAATACCTACGTCAGGGGGTGAAAACTCGAAAACTGATTCATTAATCATTACCATGTCGCTTACATACTTACCTAATAGATATTAGGTACCTGCTACAAACATAGTTCTGGCAGTGCACTTAGGGTTACCATCTGACCGGATAAATCCGGTCTTAACATGTCATCTTTAGAATGACAACTCCTTGTAAATTCGAAAAAGGGTGCAAAGCGAAGGTGGGTGAAAGTGCTGTGATTCTAAAACATTATGTATAAGGTATAAGTACTTTCAGAAACTACTGACGGTTTTTCAGGAGATAACCATTATTATGAACAGTTAGTTCTGAAAAAGATCTGAATGGGAAAAAGTATAAGGGTTCCTTGTTTGAGAAGGGAATCCTAAAAAATCTATCTGGTTCGGGACTAGGTATGCCAGAAGTACATAAAACCCTGTGAAAGAATGTTATTTCCTTATGTCGTCAATGACATATGTTCATTCTCTACGTTTTGTCATAAATATTTTTAGAAATCGTTCAACTTAGTAAATAAACAGTGTTTTTTTTTTTATTTCTATTCAGAAAATAAATAAGGTTAAGCTACTCTATCTCACTTTTCATCAAAAAAATTATGTCATCTGAATTATTCCCATGAATGAACCCTGTCTCTAACGGTTATTTTGTGATAAAACGGTATAATATTTTATCTCTGGGTGCTTTAGAAGAAATTTAATATTTATTAAAACTGATAAAGGCGGCTAGGATGTATCCACTGGACACCGATCGCGCTATAAAGGTGAACCACTGAACCTTGATTGGACCGCGTTCAAACTTTTCCGAGAGCGCAAATGCGCGCTGCATACAAATGTACTATGGTGACATTTTCAATATTAACCAATTTTTCAGAAACAATCTAGAAACGAACTTCCCATTTAGACTGCCGCTTACCTACATGTTTCTGATCGAATAGTTTAATATTATTAGATAAACATTACAAATTATAATGACCGTCAGTTTTTTAGATTTGTAATTTAATGCGGAGGAAATCGTTTCACATTTAAACGACGATTTTATGACAGGTGGGCATAGGGTCCCGCTGAGTATAGCCACACGAAATTACGTTATACGACATTTAAGTGACGGCTACACAACCACACATTTATATAAATGTCATATTGTGCACTAATGGTACCAATACACGACGAAAAGTCATATCAGCAACATCTTTATAGCGACTGTGCGACCTACTTGGTCCTTAAACGACTGTTACGTGTCACTTTAGGGCAATAGATCGTATTAAATGGGTTCAATCAATGAACGTTCTTACGAAACTTATAAGACTATAATTACATAATATAAAGTAGAGACCAGCAGTGCGATTTTTGAAAATCATACTAGCGGTTCGGCAGTAGAAAATGTCAGAATTACTATGGAGATTATGCATCTTTCTACTACCGAACCGTTCGTATGATTTTCAAAAATCGCACTGCTGGTCTCTACTTTATATTATGTAATTATAGTCTTATAAGTTTCGTAAGAACGTTCATTAATTGAACCCACTCATTATTTTTTTTTTTTTTTTTTTTTTTTTTTTTTTTTTTTTTTTTTTTATAGAACGCCTTCTCGACCATGAAATTGTTTGTCGTGTAGAGGATGCAAAAATTGTGTTCCTATAGATTTCCTGTACGCTCATTGTTTAGGCAATAAATTGTATACGTACAAAATTGAGCTATACTTATCAGCTACACTAATAAAATAAGAATGCGTGCATTGCATAATGATGGACAGAACGTACCCTGCGTTGTCGTATTATTTTCGATCGTACGAAAGGGGAAGATTTACTCGAAATGTTGGAAAGAATTTGATGATTCTTTCGCATATGAAATCTCTTCTCTGGTAAGGTTTTTTACATCATGAAATAGTATAACAGGAACAACAATTTTGCAATCATACAGAGCTTTGGATAGGCAGCTCAAATTTTGGATTCTGAAAGTAGGTATACGACACTGGTATAATTAGTGTATCCATTGCCTTAACAAATACTCTATAAAATTGCAGTGGGATCTTAGTCTATAAAATATTTTAATTCAGTGAAAATGTTTAATTTAAGATCCACTTTACGCATTTTTTAAATAGCATAATTAATAAAGTTTTAATTAAACGTCTCAAGAGAGTTAAGAGAGAGAGAGAGAGAGTTATGAAACACCCTGTATAAATATACAACATTAATTTTCAATGCCTACTCGACTCAAATGTACCTAGGCAAAGGCAGATTTTTTTTTTGCTCCCATTGATTAGCTCCCAAAGTTGTTCAGTTTGATGGGTAGACACTTAGTTTTAAAGGATGCTAATGATATCAATTTCTCCATGGATAGGTAGATAGGCAAAATAGCGCTAAGATGTTCTTTAAATATTATAATGTTTTGTATCTTAGTGTTCCGTACTACAATTTGCAAAACGATACACTTATTGAATCACCTCGGTATCTGTCCGTCCGTCTGTGACTGTCTGTTTTCTCAGAGACCATAACACACACAAAGCTGTAACTTGGCACAGCTATGCCTATAGCAATCAATGGCGCAATTACATAAATGAAGTCAAAAAACAGCAAAATTTCTATATTATGGGGCAGTTTTAGGGGTAAGGGTTAAAAAAATTTATTTTTCGAAAATTTACGGGGTAATAATTAAAGGGTGGCGAAGACGGGCTCACTACCCGTCACCCTGGACAGAGTTTCGATACTAGGTAGGTAGGCATTTGTGAAACGAAAATGTTCTAAGTTTTCAGAACAACTCTGACTTCCCCGTCGTGGAACATAGTCGAGAGCGTATTGAACCTCGGGGTTACAAAATTATCAACAAGTCACACAATTTTACCCGAAAAGATTAACCGTGTAAAGAAAAGTTTGGATTAAATCAAATCTCTCGTGATTTGATCTAATTTATTATTATTTAATCTTTAAATACCTCGAGATTTGATCTAATTACCGGTGTTATGTCTATCTCGTTTATTAAGTAATAACTAGCTTTTAATGGTTTTAATTAGTTCGGTGAAGGGTAATGCCCTTGGACCCCTTGGACAAACCAATTAGAGCTCATTTTCCTGTCCACCCACCTATTGGCGGTTTTCGTACGCTGCAATAACATAATAAACTTTATTAAGGGCCTGTTTCACCACTTCTGAATAAGTTCTTGTTAGCTTATCCGACAGATATTTTGACATAATTTCATACAAAATATGTCAAACTATCTGTCGGTTATATAAGCTTACAAGAACTTACCCAGAAGTGGTGAAACAGGCCCTCAATAAAGCACCGTTCACCGAAACGATATCCTACAGATAAACATGGGACGTCATTAAAAAAAAAGAAGCCGATTTCGATGGGAATTTATGACAAGATGTATGGACCTAGAGGAAGCAAGAGAGGTGTGTCAGAACCGCCCAAAGTGGAGATCCATAGTTTCTGCCTACCCCTCTGGGAAAAAGGCGTGAGTTTATGTGTGAAAACTTATGTGGGCGTCCACGCAAATAGGGTACAATGAGGAGTTTTCTGACAGCTACTCAAACTTAGTTAATCATATCGGCGATAGATGGCGTTGACCAGAGAGGGGTTCGAAGACGAAAATTGTAGGCTAAAAAGTACCGGATGCGGCGAACTTTATATGAAGCTGTTCCTCGATAGGTGTTTTTTGTGCCACGGACAATTATTAAAGCATGTCTTATTTGAGGCTGCCAAGCATTTAGGCGTACGATGGCGATGAAATACAAAGGTAACATAAATGTTCTTACCATATTAAGAAGAAAAGCGTCGTTGGCCAGGTGCAGGGTATCATTTTCGAGGGGAGCTGGGGATCGCGGGACACAGGGTAGCGCGTAGGAGGTCATTCCAATGCCGCCAGATTATCTGAAAAAGAAACATGACATTGTATTGTGTTAAAATCTTTCTTAGGTCAAATATTTGGCGATCCAAATCGACAGATCAAAACGCGACCGCGCGAACGCATTATTGGCGATCGTACGCAGAGCGTCATTCATTACACAAAATTTTAAATACGCACAACGCAACGTCAAATACGCGCAACGTCAAATATGCGCAACGTCAAATACGCACAACTTCAATAACAATATGAAATACAACGTCAAATACGCACAATTTCAAACAGGCACGAGGTCAAAAAACGCATTAATTATGAATGCAATATTTTAAGTCTAGACAAGACGTCACTTACTTATAGTTAATCTGTTACTAGACTATGATTTAATTAATTGAGAGAAGCTACACAACATTTTGTCAATATCGTAAATTAATTCGAGTAGCAATTTACAAAATGAATTTTAAAGCGTGTCTGTATGTTGAAAATTATTTAGTTATTAGCAAAGGAAGGGATGGAGGAAGAAGCTTAGGGTAAACAGTAATATTACTTTAAGGGGTGATTGTACCCATGACACTGAACAACTTTCCCAAAGAAACATACGAAATTTGTATGAAAAGTCACATTTTATTTTGCGAATTTCCCATAATGTTTCTTAGGGAAACTTGTTTAGTATCATTGGGTACAATCACCCATTAAAGTAATGCAACTGTTTACCCTAACACCCTGTAAATGGATTGGGTGTAAGCTAGGGATAGTACCAACGTAATAGAATACGTCCAAGCACGTATCCAGACTTTTGTTTCGGGGCGGGGGAATATTCATAGAAAAACAATGAAAAAGTAAGTGCTGTAATCACTTTTCCATACAAATATTCGGATTTCGGGGAGGGGATAAATCCCACCTACCCCCCCCCCCCCCCCCCCCCTGGATACATCATGATAGTTTTTAGAAATGTCGTCCGTTTATTCTGTTTGTTTTTGTACGACGAATCACTTAAAAACTACTGAAGCAATCAGAATGAGGTTTCAAAAAAATGATAATGAGAGCTTAGTATGGAGTAGCATTAAATGATTTCATCGCAATCAACTCATCGAATCATATACCTAAGTTCAATTCAATTCAATTAAACTTTATTGCACACCAAAACAGAAGATACATATATGTATTTGAATAACGAAAGAGAATTACAAGTAGGTACAAATAAGGCGAACTTATCGTTTAAGAGCGATTCCTTCCAGACAACCTTAGGGTAGAGGAATTGACAAACGAAAATAGGTAGGCGTATGTAGCTCAAAAGAAAGAAAACCTAAAAAATTATGAGACGATAACGTTTTCTAGTAGGTAGGTACGTGTTCCAGGTGTGCGATTTTTGAACATCATACGATCAACTCGGCAGTAGAAAATTTTAAAGGAGATGGAGATTATGCATCTTTCTACTGCTGAGTTGATCGTATGATGTTCAAAAATCCGATTCAAAGATCGTGTGATGTTCGAAAGAAGTCGCCAGGCGTCACTATAATCTAAACTATTATAAAACTGTAACTGAAGTGTGTCTGTACATTGAAGATATTTACAAAAAAAAAGATTACGATATGATTTTTATTTGTAGGTATCCCTGACTCGAAAACAACCTTTTTTAGAAATTTTGTCTGTCTGTTTGTGTGTTTGTTTGTTCGCGCATCACGCAAAAACTTAGACAAGCTAAGCGCAAAAACTACTGGACCGATTTTGATGCAACTTTTTTTGTTTGATAGCTTATGATCTGACTTAAAATCTGGTATATAATTTGTGCGGACGATGTCGCGGGTAAACACTAATGCCTTATAAACTCTTGCAAAATCCGATAAACTTATTAAATTATACCTGAAGAAAATGAATCGTGACTTTGATTCTACTTATTTCTAATGATTTATTTCGTCTATAAATAATCGGAGTGTCGTTTTACTGATAAACCGAACCGTAGTTACGAAACTCGTATACCTATACAACGTGTTAATGTATTAACGCAAAACTAGAATGCTGAACGAAACATCAACACAACAAACAAGGTTAGGGTTAGTTAAGCGGTTAGTTAAATGACAGTGTATTTTTTGCAGATGGTGAACTGTTATAAAAGAAAAACTAAGCAGGCGTCTTGAGATGAAGCAACAATACAATGGCACGAGAAGAAAACATTTTGTTTGTTGAAATACATTTTAGGAGAAGAAGCTTTACATGTTTCGTTTTCTGTTAAAATTATGTTATTTTGGTTTTTAAAATAAATATTACCTGTTTATATCATTATTATGGTATTTTACTCTATGACGCATGGAAAAACTGATAATAAATTTTCCAGATTTTCCTAATAAAACATATGAGACCGCTTTTTCCAAAATCTGTAACCGCTTTAAGCACCCCCCTCGGGCAAAGCGGTTATTCATAAGGGTTTCGTAATTCGCTTACTGTGATATTATTTGCAGATATAAGTGAAATTGAATTGCATATAACAATACCACATTAAATTCTGCTACCATTAGTACCAAGACGTTATTAAATATCTATTGCCAAGTTCGTTTTATCTGTGTTCAAAGTTAAGCTTTGAGCTGACCCCCTTAATCCCTAAATAGGTAGGACAGACGGTCAGACAAACAGACGACGGACGGACAGCGTAGGCTTATGAATAATATTGAATGGTCCCGTTTTTACCCTTTGGGTACAGAATCCTAAAAAGCTTGGTTAAAATGCCGACAATACCCTTTTTGCGTGGACCCCCCCACATATATGGCTTGAAGCGTAGTAAATAAAACTTACAAGGTCTTCTGAGGGCAATTTCACGAAACAAATATTAAAACTGATTCGAATCGACGATGTATACGATAAAAAACCCATTTGGTTTCTTTGTCCGCTTTGTCGCTATAGTTTGATGGTAGATGTCATGCATGATTATTGAGGTACTATGTTAACTAGAGAAGCTACCGACAAGTAATGTTTTGTAACACGCGTTAGGGTGCACGCGCTCTAACTCACTTAGCCTGTGCCAGGCGCTCGTCACAGCCTGACGCTCCCAGCACGCGCCCCACACTGCTGATCATGGTGCACAGATTTTGTTCGCGTTGTCTGCTCTATACATAATTACTCAATATGCATGATACATTTTTTGTGATGTTATTAATTTCTTTTAACCATGCTTTATAAAAATCAACGCTTTTAACGCAATGAGGCATTTTCCAAGATTAGTAACACGAAAAATCACTAGATGGCAATAATAAAAAGTTCAGAAAAACCAGTCACATTGACAGTAAAAACTGTTGTTTTGTTTGGCTATGGTTTTCATAATAACTGAAAGGTGGTGTTGCCAAGGGATTATTTGTTCACTACCAATAAATAAACAATAACACCGAAAATGTTAGTTTGTTACACATAAATGAACATTCACTGTACAAAAACTCGATGAATTCAAACTATCACAACATATTTCATATTAAAACCATGTTAATCTAATTAATTAATCAACAAATTTCTCCCTTAAAATAGGGAATCGAGAAAAACACTGAACACTTCTAAACTGACAGCTCAATGAGCACGATTGTAACGCCATCCTTCCATTGTCTTAGAACTATATATTTTTTTAATGAATACGCCTCATTAATTTTCCTAATTTCTTGTCTGACAGGTTAACAAAATCTCTGGAACGCTATTTAAAAATTTCACGCATTCGTATTACTTACAGAAATATAAAAAATCGTTTAGTTTATACCATAAACATAATATTATGGTTTATACCATTGTACTTAAACGACAAACGATTTTGTTGCGCCCATAAAGTTATCAATAAATAAATATAAATATCTTTGGACATTGTCACACAAATTATCTAGTCACATTTAAAGTACCAGAAACTAGCCTGGACTTGTATTATGATGACTAGACAACGATAAAGAATACACATATAGATACAAAAATCCATGACTCGGGTACAAATATTCATAATCATCATACAAATATTTGTCCCTTACGGGATTCGAACCCGCGACCCTCGGCACAGCAGGCAGGTTCGCTACAGACTGTGCTATCGGGCCGTCAATTATAATACCTTACAGGAATAGAGGCAGTGACATGAGTTGTCAAATGAAACCGTTTTTGGATGTTTTCAGGAGACTATTCACAGGCAAAAATTCGAATACTGTCTATAATTCTGAGTCTAACGTAAAATCGTGGATAAATTAATGAAGTAGTGTCAAAATTATCTACGATTTCACTTTAGATTCCCAATTATTCACGGAAACCGAATTGTAAAAATTGATTTGTGACTAGAAAATGGTTCTATTGCTTCGCGTCACATATCTCTTTCTATTATACAGTGGTGCCGCTAGGTTCATCTCGCTCTCTCAGCTGTATGTTCCTCTATTCCTGGTATAATATCTCTATGGTTGTTCCCCAAAGTAACTTAGTGGAGTAGTAGGTACGTGGTACGTGATAGTGTAGTACGTGGAGCTCGTATGTGTGCGTGCGTTGATTCGGGCGCTTGTACGAAGTTTCTTTACTGCTATCTTTTTTTCTGCTCTGTGCTTAATGTGTCTCAGGGAAGACTCGTTTCCTTTTAGAAGCCAAATTGCATTTGGATGTCTATCCAATATCTAATTTGGCTGGCCTTACGCTCAAAGTGGAAGTTCCATTCGGGTTAGGGGATTGTAGCTAGATATTGTCGTAGTTTGTTTTATCAAAGCTCAACTTTTGCATATTTTTCAGGTTTCAAGATGTACCTAATGTTCATACAATTATAAGGGCTTTGAACCTCTTTGTATGGGAGGCTGGCATAGTGATGACCATAATCTATAATTTTTAATCGACTTCAACAAAAGGAGGAGGTTCTCAATTCGACCCGTATGTTTTTTTTTTTTTACAATTATTGTTTGTAAGTGTTATGTCTTGTTCTAAATCGAATGAATAACCTAACCTAACCTAATGAAATAGGTTTTGTCTTGCACTTTTCATAAGGTTGAAACGGTCAGTAGGCCAGTTGTAGTACGCGACGATATCGATTCTGAAGAAATCGATTTGATATTGTTAAATTATTAGTCTGAGGCACTGGCACATAATATCTATGTCATCGTGTTTATTGGTGCAACTTATTATGTATGAGTTATGTTATACTAAAATATGCTAACACTTTTTTAAAGGGATGATCAGACCATCACATCAATCTGAACAACTTCCTCTATGGGATCAACATCGAAATCACGAAAAAGAATTTTTTATGGAACAGCTGTTTTTTTTCGTGATTTCGACGTTTATGCCATAGATAAAGTTGTTCAGTTAGACGGTCTGATTATTCCCTTAAAAAGTGTCAGGAGATACCTACAGGGTGAAAGGAAAAGTATCATTAACCTTTAAACCTTATACTCTACCCATCAAACAGAACAACTTTTACTATGGGAGCAAACCTATCAGAAAAAAAAATCTGCTGTCCCATACATAATCCTCTGTGCCCATACGAAACTGCAAAATACCTACTAAATTCAAACGTATGGGACAGCTGATTTTATTTTGTTCTGACAGGTTTGCTCCCATAGTAAAAGTTGTTCAGTTTGATGTACATAGTATGTGGTTTAAAGGTTAAGTGCGTTCACACACGATGACGCATAGAACCACTCAATGCGTCACCGTGTGTGCTTCTACGTGCGGTTTCATATAGCTGCTTGCTTCACAAAAGACAGACTGACGTTTGCTGCTCCGTCAGTGCGTCATCGTGTGTGAACGCGCTAATGATACTTTTCCTTACACCCTGTATTTATTTACAGTTAAATCCAGGAGGTAGCCCCTTAAGAACTACGGCTTTACATATTCTTCTTCTTCGGGTTTCTCTCCATTGCTGGAGGTCAGTATCCCTGCCTCTACGAAACATCTCTTCGATGCTGGCGATGTCTGTCCACTCTTTCAGGTTCGCGAGCCTACCTATAGACATTAGTGGCCTACCGACGCTTCTTGCCCTCGGTTTGCCCATTACCATAGTCTGGATCAATGGTATCGCTCATTCTTCAAGATATGTCCAAGGTAGGTTACTTTCCTCCTTTTAATGGTTTGCAAAAGCTCCCGGGACATCCTGACTCGTAGTAAAACTTCCTTCTACATAATATTGTAATATCACATAATGTACATTCGCAAAAATTTCAGGACAATAACCTTTTACCGCCTGAGAGCAATCCATATTACCTATATGAATATAATATCTCGAAATAAAAGCATTAAAATGACTTAGTCCCAAAGGGTGTTTTGTTTCATTTCAGATATTATATTATATAAAGTACTCTGTGATATGTATGACCTAACGATAGCTCATTCGATGTGATAGGTAAAATATTATTTTTTCGATTGGTAGAAGTTTTTCGTACTTAAATATTTAAGTATAAGAATAAAAAGTTAAATATCAACAGTTTAATCATAGTATTGAAAAAACATAACAAAAAGGGGTATCTTTGGGATTTTTTCCTATCTAGTAAACTTAATCTAATCATGTTATTGAGAGCTATCGCCAATCCGCCTCCTTAAATAAGACATAACTTCATTTCAGACTTTAAAACACTGTTTTTCATGTTTCGTTCTTGTTCAAAACACGGCCTCGACCGGATTATAAAATGTTGAATTGGTACCTATAGTTAGTTTCAAGCAGAGATTTTGTCATTGAACTCCACTCCTCTTTTAAACTCTTAGAATTTGCTGATTTTAAAGATGGTACTGTCAGAAACTTTGACATTTTGTAGTTTTGAGAAGATAAAGTTGGAGTCACGTTGCAGGGTTTGCCTCGAACACTTTTCTCTCGCGTGGTGTTCGCGCGGTTCGCGTCTCAGCCTGCCACGAGGCTCTAAAATCCTTCTCAGTTGTTCTTACTCAAAAACAATCCTCGAGATTGGATAGACACTCCCTCATACTACTTGACACTGGCGAAATCTAACAAGGAAATAGAAGATAAAGTTAAAGTTAAAATAATTTTATTCAATATAGGAACTTGAAGCCAGTATAATTGATTGAAGCCAATTTATAAAACTTATGTTACCTAGTTGATCTTTTTTGGATGCTACCACGGCGCCAGAACATGTATTGTAGTCGCTGTAGAGAAGATGCGGCCAGAAACAGTATAACATAACACTTCTTTACCTATTACAATATACATTTTTCAGCTAAACAGTATAGATTTGTAATTTCTTCGGATTCGGCTCACTCGATCAGACCTCAGTTATGCGGTAATTATACAGTATCGGGACAATACATTTTTTCAATGCTATAAGCGCATAGGAAGTCGAAGGCATATCTAGTTCTAAAAAATTAATAAACACATTCATTTCACATTTCATTTTTGACATTTCTATGGCGGCGAGTTCCGTGACATCCTGTTTTGGATTTATCTAAGTACGTAGCATTCGTATTCCTTTTCAATTAGATAGCGCCTAGCGCCTGCTCGAATTCCCAAGGCAGTATCGTGTAACGTGTACCTCATATTACACTTATACCTAGAGTTATTGATTCCACCCCAATAAGAGAGTTTGCTAAGGCACTTACCGGGGGACTGTCTGAATTTTCATTAATTTCTTTGACAGTTATAGTGAGGGCGCTTGTCTAAGAAAAAAATTGTAAACCTTTAGAAATCATGACTATGGCTTGAAACTTGGTACAGTTGCTCAGGGGGTCAAAAGAAACCGATCGAGATCGGTACCCCACGGGAGCCCCCCGTCTGGGCCGGGAGAGGGGGGATCAAAGTCTCCGACCGGACAAACTCAAAAAATTACAAATGCTAGAATATAGCTATCAGGTTAAGTTTCATATAAATTAAGGTCGAGGAATTCTAAAACTTAATATAATACAAAATCTTCCAGAGAGGAGTGTTTCTAAATTTTTTGATACCATTCTTCGTTTTCAAAATATCGATAAATATAACGTTTTTTTATTTTTTTATATTTCGGCCATAACTTTTTTCGTTTTTGACTTTCTCGAATAATTCTTTTTGCACCTTACAGCTCTAGTAAATACGCGTCTTTCGAGTCTTTTTATAATTATCATAATATCTTCACAACTCTTCGAGCTATAAGGGGATCGCACTTTTTCGTGAAATCGGAGCTTACACTGGATAAGATAAGATAAGATAAGATAAATCTTCTTTATTTGCACACCAAGAATAGAAAAAATAAAATTTAAAACAAGAATGAGAAGGGTACAAACGGCGGTCTTATCACTAAAAGCGATAGCAAAGCTGGAGCGAACGCAAATACATTTCCAATATAAAAATGTTTTAGATTCGCATTGCATTTTCATAAGCCTTTTTGCTTTAATAAAACTTGAAATTCTATCGAAGATCTGAAACGCTTATTACATTTTCTAAGAATGATAGGAATTAGAATAGAATATCTTCTAGACATAAATACAATGCTATGGAAATTGTCTTGTAATTTAAATTAGGATAGATTCGGTACGAAATTAATATGAGAGAGCTGTGACATATTTTAGTAGTCTGGAATTCTGCATAGACATTAAGTATTGCTACTGAAATACATGGTGAAATTGATATCATTAGCATCCTTTTAAACTAAGAGTTTACCCATCAAACTGAACAACTTTTAGTATCAAACCAATCAGAGCAACAATAAAATCAGCTGTCCCATACTAAACTGCACCCGCCGCCGCTGCCTACACGACTCAAATATATACGGGACAGCAGATTTGTGTTATGCTCCGATCGCTTTGCTCCCATAGTAAAAGTTGTTCAGTTTGATGGGTAGACTCTTAGTTTAAAAGGATGCTAATGATATCAATTTCACCCTGTATACCTACATTTTCTGACAGACAACACACAGCCAAAGCACAGAGGATTGTGCCAAAGGGTGCCTGTCCGTTGACGCGGAGATAGGGCGGCGCGGCGGACAGAAGAAACGGGGAAATATTAACCAATAAGATTGCATAAAATCTCAGCTCCGAGATTTTACTTTATTGCGACATTGCTGTCAGGTCTGCGAGTGGCAGAAATCAAGCAAGTGCATCGCTTACGATGCGTGCGCCAAGGTGTAGTACCTACATATCTCAGTAGCGGACTAAGCCTGTCGGATGCCCGGGGCGGCGAATCTAAACGAGGGGGTCTTCCCAGAAATCGATATTGTATCTAAGATAAAGAGTAAAGAATAAAGAGTATTGTATTGTATTGTATTGTATTTTTTCGAACCGGGGCAAAACCGGGACGCGTCTTTACAAACCCTATACCGTTTCGGTCCAGATCGGTACCATAATCGATTAGGGTTTTTTTGCGCAAAATCGTGAAAAAACCTAGTCCGTTACAGTACGAAATCGGACCGAAATCGCATAGCGTTTCTCATCGACTCCACTAGGTAAATTAAGACTGCAAAAGCTAGTCTAATATGGTCTGATTCCCATTAACATTGCAAGTAGGTATATTGTATTTATGTGTGTAGGTATCGTTGTACCTATGTATTACATACAAATAAATAAAATTTACTTTATTATATTATGTTATACTTATGATATGAATTTCATTATCATTCTTTTTTTATTTATATATTAGTAGTAATTAAATAAATTTAAATATTTTTAAACATTTTATTTATCCCTAAAATATCAACAGAATAATATGAAGAAATACAATAATAATTATCTATACATGCCTACATACCTACATACATACATAATAATATAATTTTGGGGTGGTAGGCTACCTAAGTGATAGAGAAGAGATGATTATATTTTTTGTCTGTTTTTGTGTAAGTCTGTTTGTGCACGCATTTCGTACAATACTGCTGATACTAACGATACTATTTATTATATGTATTTGTACAGTCAAGAGCAAGTGGAGCTTGACATCACCAGAATAAGCTGAGCTCTGATTTGTATATACGCGTCATACAGTACGCGGCCGGTCCAAAGTGCAAAGTGTACCTAAAGCTTGATGTGCTCTTGACTGCACTACGGTAAAAGGTATAAAATTGTCACATTTTTCTTTGCAAGTATCACCACTTGTAAGTTTACTCTGAACTTGTGCATGAAAATTGTCTATGCTCGTCTCCTGGGCTTTTATCATTTTTGGCATAGTATAGTAACCTAAAAACACAGCGTATTACAAGTTGCAGACACTTTATTCAATTAGTTTTTATCAAATCACATATTCGACTAGGTTTTATTGGACGTTTTACGTTTCAAAAAGCTAATGTATTTGAGTCAACCGGGTTAGGGTTTATGACTACTAAATGTACCGCAATTAACGTGCACAAACCCTATACTGTTAGAGTGCCAATTTTGACTGAAATGGGATAGGGTTTTTCAAGCATTTATCGACAGCAAAACCTAGTCTATTATAGTCGGGATGGTGACTGAAACAGTATAGGGTTTGTAAAGACGCAACCGGCGTTAAGAAAACCCAAACCTAAACATGAAAATTCGCAACATATTTTTAAGCCTCCAATTTCAAACTGCAGAAGATTTTTCGAAGATCATCTTTTAAAGGAGCCCAGCGGGGTATTAAAATTATCCGAAATCCACGCGGACGAAATGGGGAACAAAACCTAGTAAAGAAATAGTATATTGAAATACCGTATAACTTGGGACATAATTAAACAGGCTCTCTTGAATCGATTTTTGCTCTTTTGGTCAAAGGACCGTGAAGTATGAACTTCCGTGCGTTCCAAATGAATATTTGCCATACTTATACGTACTACTGGAAACAAACTAGGTCATATTATCTGATACTATCTTTTTAGGATTCCGTAGTCAACAAGGAACATGGAAAATATTCTAGTAAAGTCTGCTAATCTTCTTATCGAGTGGGCAGCAAGCCCTGGTGTCAGAGTTAATTCAAACCGCCTTAAGGTCTCTGACATGGTTTTTATGTAACGACTACTACCACCAGAGATAGTAGCCGGGACCAACAGCTTAACGTTCAATCCGAAGCACGGAATCATCTTTCTTTTCAGACAACCAGGTGATTCAGCCTGCAATGTCCTAACCAACTGGGGAAAAACGCACAAAGTGACATTTCACTAGGTGCCCCCCGTGGGAATCGAACCCACGACCTCCGCGTCAAGAGCCTAATGCTCTTAACCATTAGACCACGGAGGCAGACTGCTAATGAAAATAGTTGCCACATATACCTAATACTAGACATTTTTCTCCGTGTGACCTTTCTCAATGTCTATTCTATTTAGGGGTCATGTAACAAAATGGACAACAAATTTGCACGTTTTAACATGTTTCCGTCCGAGGGGATAACGGGTCCTTAACGCTTGTTGAATTATGTCCGGGATGTAGTCCATGCGATCCAATGTAAACTGACCTCTATGATAAAGATTTGAAATGCTTAGGGTTTGCCCCGTTGAACGGGATTCCGGAATACCGGGAAACCGCAACATTTCTAGGAAATTTCAGTCTCTATCATTTTACTTCAGGCAGAATGGATTTGTTCCTGAGTGAGCGAGTTACATGATTCATTTTTACTTTCCATCAGGTAAGCTGAAGCCAAGCGTAAGCGCGTTCACACACGATGACGCACTGACGGAGCGGCAGATGTCAGTCCATAGAAGCACACCTGGTGCCTCAATGCGTCACCGTGTGTGCTTCTACGTGCGGTTTCATACAACTCCTTGCTTTGCAAATGACGGACTGACGTTTGCTGCTCCGTCAGTGCGTCATCGTGTGTGAACGCCCATCTTAATAATAATAATTTTAAAAAACCCCGTAGATTTCATCATTAGAGTGACCGCATATCTATCCGCAGCGAAGGAGCCGGAGAGGCGATCGAAACGAATTTCCTTTTAATTCTTCTGACGATTCGTCCGATTCGCCGCGGATAAGTGTGCGAGGTGTCATAGAATTTCATACAACCATTTCTAAAATTCGATTCTTACGCCTCTTTCGGCTCGTTCGCCTCGATTCTTAATGGTTCAAGGGTATTTTAGTCCAAGACGGTACGCGCAAAAATGTATGTTGTAATGTTTTTAAGCTACCACCACACGTTCCGACGCGGTGGTAGCTTAAAAAAGAATTATTGACGTTTAATAAGTGTGCTTCAGGCTCCTATATTGAATAAATGATTTTGAATTGAATTTGAATTGAATTGTATCGAGAGAATCTTGTCACAGCATTATTATTACTTCGTACAGCGCGTTGCCGTCTGGAGCAAGTGGCAGAAATCAAGCAAGCGTATTACTTACGAATAAAGTGTAGATACTGGTCTTGGTACCTTCGGCCGAGCGACGGAGACCTGATTCCGCTGACTCGGTTATTTAAAAAATTATAATCCCAACGGATTCTCGGATCCCCTCCTATTACATTCCCGCTTGTACTGGGATAACAATTTGTAGCAAGATTGCAAACCCTATTCACTCGCTTGACGTTAACAAATCGGAAACCGTACATTAGCATTAAGTTTTCGGTTATTATTACTAATAGTTTCTAGTTTGACGCTAGTTTGGCAATGCAGGATGTGGTATAAACAAGCAGGTATTAACTCATTATATGCAACCATGATCTTTTATTCTATTGACAAACAGGTAAAGTTGAAAGTATTATTTTAAGTTTCCTATTACATCGTTTAGAAAATCGGTAATGTGTTGTGCCTGTATTGGCAATTATAAAGAGATATTTTGCTTCTGTGATCAATATAATCCATTGTCTGAAATTATTTAACTGAGTCACTAAGCACTGCCACAAACACTATGCTGATTTGATACCGATTGAATCGGGTAATTACACAATAAGATGTTAATGGTTAATGTGATTACCACGCCGGACTGCTAAAGCAGAGGACCTGTGTTTGAATCTAATCAGACATGGATAGTATATTTGTGTCGCTGTTATTTCAACATCATTATCATCTCGGCTGAAAGACGTCTACTGTTAGAACAGAACTCTTCCAAAGATCGTCACAACGACTGGTACTGCGCTGCCCTCATCCAACTTCACCAGGTTGTAGATCTACATTGTAGCGCTTGCTTACCCACGCTATGCCTTTCGGTACACGGTGGAACTCATTGGCCCCATCGCTTATCTATTCTACGACCAAAGTGCCCCGCGTTGTCATCTAGTATCCCCTAGTATTTACTTTTTGGAAGGGGAAAGCAGTCTGCTTCTAGACCCAAAACCACCAAATTGTTTCCAAGTATGCTGTATTTCTACCCTCCTCGCTTATTTTAGTCGATCTATCTTCGTCAGTGACATGACATGTCATATTCATGTCATTTAAGATGAGACTTGGTTAAATTGCTTGGCAGCAAGAGCTAATAAAAATGATAAAAGGAACTCAGGCCAGCGTTGCATAACAATACCAGATTCACAAGTCGCTTTATATCTCGTCGATTGCAGGTAGGACATTTTATTTGCATTTCACCATGACAGAGGAACATGGATAGAGGAACAGAGGATAATGATGGTGAAGAATGAATTAGGTTAGAAATTTATTAGCGAACACTATTTTTTATAGTCCTACCTAATTGAGTAGGTACCACAAGGTTAGTATAGACAGTTACATTACTTCAAAGGGTGTTTGTAATATGATACTTAACAACTTTCTCAATCAACTTTTCATGCAAACGTTCGATCAGCTGATTACATTTAGTATGGAAAGTCAACAATTTCATTTTGTCAGTTGCATGGCATAGCCGACCGCTTGTCAAGAGACCAGTGCAGTGCCAGAGTGTCATTTGTTGCCAACGGCCTCGAAGGCCGTATTCGAGAGATGGGGCCAGAGGTCGACGTATTCGCTTCAAGCAGAGCTGCCGTCGTGCTCCAGTATGGGACTCCAGGGATGGGTTAGGTTAGGTTATTTTTTTGTGACGTCTTCAGTCGACCCTGGAAATTCAGGCTGGGTTGGGTGTCCCGTCTCTAAATTTAATTCCACGAGTGCTTCATCATCTCAACTCGTCAGAAGGAACATACATTGTAATAGCTCCACAATGGGCTCAATGTTTTTGGCTCACAGATCTCAAGGCGAGATCCCTTACCCAACCTCTTCAAATCAAGGACCTTCTCATATTGAGAAACTGGAACTATTGGTTTGGAAAATTCGGGGTGGGGCGATCCAATTGCCCACTGGTCAATAGAGGAAAGAAGTTTTCTAAGTAGAAATTGGCGTGAATCTACCTAGGCCACTTAATAGAGCTCTTATAAAACGATGGATCTCATGGTGTACTACAAACAAAATAGATTCAAAGGCACCATGTGGCTATGATGTTGCTAGATTTTTAGCCAAGTTATATCTAGAAGAGAAATTAGCTTATCGCTCCATGCTCCTGCACAAGTCCGCAATTTCTACGTATTGTGCTACAGCTGGAGAGGAAATAAAAAAATTGTACAGCAAATTCTAAAAGCCATATCCCTCATTAAGCCACAAGAAATG
The DNA here is from genome assembly GCA_963693445.1 of Agonopterix heracliana. Taxonomy (NCBI): domain Eukaryota; kingdom Metazoa; phylum Arthropoda; class Insecta; order Lepidoptera; family Depressariidae; genus Agonopterix; species Agonopterix heracliana. Next base: position 2,196,900 of record OY856312.1, on the reverse strand, counting down.
AAAGGCCAAGTCAATCTGGGACACTGAATTATACTTTTCAATTGGCTAATAAATACACCAGACTCTGGTTCACTATTTGAAACCTCAAGAAAAACAGCTTTGATTTTATTGTTAGCTTCTGGCCGCAGAATACACGACTTTACCTACTCTGCTTCGGTATCTGATGATGACAGGAGCAGTGACAATGACCAGTTACGTCTTTGGCCAAGATTTGGGTCGAAAACGGATAATTCACAAACAGTCGGGCTGGCTGCTAAAGAGTCACCCTAATCAATCTTTATGTCCGTTAAGATATGTCAGACAGTTGGTACAGATGATGACTGAAGTTAGGCGCTCTGATCAGAACCGGACATGTTTGTTTATCTCTATTACAGTTATTTGTAAACCGGCCAATAGAACCATGATAACGATGGATTAAATCAATTTTCAAAGAACCCGATATTGACGCTTCACCAGGTTCTGTAAGATCAGCAGTAGCATCTCGAAGTTGGACAGAAAAGAGACCTATTGAAGAAATTATGATTAGGGCAAAGTGGAAAAATGCTGAAACTTTTGCAAAGAGGTGGAAAAAAAGACAATGCATGCATTATCATTAAAGTGGAGTGCACATTTTTTTTTTTTTATAATTAATGGACTTCTAGTTCGAAGGTTTAAGATCAGGTAGTAAATAAAATCGGTAGTGAGTATACGGCAAGAGATAGGCAGGGGGAATGCAGACTGACAACCTAAAAGAATAGTAAAATAAAACGATACTGAGAGATTTTTTTTTTAATTCAGTTTTAAAGAAAAAATTGTAAATATATGGCGTGCAAAATATTACTGCAATTTTTTTAAATACAGGGTAAATTTTATATCACTGCGGATAACTTCAGCATGTATTGTACTCATCAAACTGAACAACTTTAACGATGGAGCCAACATCGAAAATGCGAAAAATAAACAGCTGTGTCGAACAGGTAGGTACTGTTGTTTTGTATGGGACAGCAGATTTTTTTCGCGATTTCGGAGTTGGCTCCATAGTGAAAGTTGTTCATGAGTAGAATACAAGCTGAAGTTATCCGCAGTGATATAAAATTTACCCTGTATAGACGCTTAATTTTGTAACAATACCTACTTACCTTTTGCTTCCATCTAATTCATGCCATTTTGGTTTGTCTTGGCAAGTTAACGCTTATTTTTTTATAATAATCCTAATACGTTTTTTTGGCTCCGATCGGTTTGCTCCTATAGTAAAAGTTGTTCAGTTTGATGGGTAGACTCTTTGTTTAAAAGGATGCCAATGATATCAGTTTCACCCTGTAGATATAATTATGTGTTTTTTAATGAGACGACACAAAAATTGTAAATATGGCGGATCCTACACTATAACAAGTGCATATTACGAACGAATAAGTTCGGTTAGCAGATGTCTTTGTCACTTGTTGTATGAATTATGAAACAGACCTAGATTGTTTGAAGGATGATTGTAACTTGTACTGAAGACCAGTTTGGAATTGGGTAGAACTATTTATGTGGGTAATAGTTACTATATATTATTAATGCCTGAAGGTATGTAGGTATATTAGCATATATTTTCATATTGGTCTTTTTGGGTTGTTACTGCAACACCTGCATTATATTGGAGACGGTTACTTGAGTCTATTTTAAGGTGTATTATTGTGTCTTGTATTTTGTTGTCTTACAAATAAATAAATAAATAAATATTAACCCTGTTTTTTTATTTAATTAGCGATAAAATTTCATATTCAAATATTGAAACTAAACAATTTTCTCTAAGGAACATGGGTCGACAAACGTGAAAAATTTTAGGTCCTTCCATACAAAAGGGCCTACTAGAACGATTTAAGAGAACTTTACTATGGTGATATTTTCAATATTAACCAATTAAAGTAAATGAAATTTATCAGAAACAATCTAAAAACGAATCTCTATGCTCGTATGAAGTCAGATTTTCGTTAAAATATACAGTTTTAATTCTAGGATTAATTTAAGATTTGTATGGAAATCTTTGAGGCACTGTAACATTAAAACTATACATTTTAACGAAAATCTTACTTCATACAAGCATAGAGATCTGTTTCTAGATTGTGTCTGCAAAATTTCACACTTTAATTGTTTTGTATTGAAAATATCACCATAGTACGTTTGTATGGAGCGCGCCAACGGTAATATCCTTAACAGTGCAGATCATCCGATCGATTTTCTAGGAGAGTTCCAAAAAACATTCTCGTTTTTACTTTTTGACACAATGTCCATGGAACATGTCATGTTCCTTAGGGAAAGTTATTGTATGGCTTGGCTTATAAGACCACTATACTCATTAGGACAACAATCATTTTGAAATAGGACGTCAATCAATTTACAAAATGACTGTGTCTTCCCTAAGTAGTAGAATAAAATATCTTGTGTTACGTAATCCTGCCGTCTACCATAATATAATCGGTATTTACATGCCATCGCATCGTGATTTTCGTGTACCTTTCAAATAAAGTTTTGGTAAAGTAAATACTTGGTTCATGTAAGAGCCTACAGCAGTGTATCCGTGTCGATGTGTGTAGGCCCTACGCACATATTAACACGAAGCGACGCGACGTTCCGTCGTCGTGCGTGATACGATGCGATATTGTAACACGCACAAATTAGGTCCCAGAAGGCGCGTATGTACCTACGGCGATATCTAATAAAGTTTGTCGAACGCCAGTATTTAAGGGTTATATTATTCGGAGCGCGCTCCATACAAACGTACTATGGTGATATTTTCAATACTAACCAATTAAAGTCAATGAAATTTTGTAGAAACAATCTAAAAATAAATTTCTATGCTCGTATGGAGTCAGATTTTCGTTAAAATGTATAGTTTTCAAGTTACAGTGCCTCAAAGATTTCCATATAAATCTTAAATTAATCCTAGCATTGAAACTGTATATTTTAACGAAAATCTGACTCTATAGAAGCATAGAGATTTGTTTCTAGATTGTTTCTGCAAAATTTCATTGAATTTAATTGGTTAGTTTTGAAAATATCACCATAGTACCTACGTTTGTATGCAGCGCGCATTTTCGCTCTCGGAATAATATTCTCTTAAGAGGATAGGCGGGCTTAAATGCTAATTTGGAGAATAGGTCACTTTTCCGACTGTATACGTATTTATCAGATCCGCCCCACCCATACAGCCCGCCGACTAGAGTGCGAAAGAAACAACTGCAGCTCGGATCGATTTTATATACAAAAAATACTTTCAAAAATAATATGAGAAAGACTTTGGCTATGTCCGTACGTTTTGCTGTTTATATTCGTCAAGTTTGATTACTGGATGTCTGAAAACGGGCCTTACAATGGGTCATTTTCGATGGTCCCTAGTTCTTACAGTAATTAATAAATGCAAAAAATCAAAACATAGGGACATGGCAAAGGTGACATAGATTGTGTGGTAAAAAACTATTTTTGCTCTAGTGTTATTATCCAGGGAGGAAACAGGGGAATACGTTTGTATGGAGAAAACTGTATACTCGTCTATCCTCTATAAGATGATATAATTTGGAGCACCCTCCATACAAACGAAGTCTGATTATATTTTCAATCCTAACCAATTTAAAGGCAACTACAAACAAACACTATGTATGCGTGCGCCTACTGTATAGCTCGTTCGCATGGTGCCGGTCTCCTGGATCTGTTTATTTTGTGGCGACGTCGGACGTTGCATAGTGGAAATCACAAACGCGTGCATTTGGCATCGTACGATAAAATATAGTGGCAGTTCGAGACAGTGTGTTTGACCGGGTTGGGATCGTTTCTGGGTTTCGACGGGTTTCGGCAAGATGTCTTTTGGTTAAGTCTTTAATTTTTACTGTACTCAGTAAGCAACAGACTGAACAACCTGTATATCAGCCATCTGATCACACGCCGAACGACTGACAAAACTGCCTATGCAGTTTTTTCTATACGATTACGCGATAAGAACTTGTTGTTGGCCGGTGATATGTACTGTAGTTATGTATCTAATCTACCTATTTGCCTATTGTTGCTATCGATGTTGTTATGACTGATGTTTCTGCATTGGGACAAACCTGATATCGGGTTTATCAATGTTTTTAGTTCATAAGATGTCTGTTTATGTATTTGATAAATAAATAAAAAAAAAAAAAAAAAAAAACACGTAACACGACGTTGCAATGGAAATGTCGCATCGTACGTATCACGATAACAGTGTCGCGTTATGTATGGTTATGGTGTCGGGGCCTTTATAAACGGTTACGTAAATCTATGAAGATTCTGTTTATTCACGGAACTTATATTTTGATTGTTGGAAATGTGGACTTCAAGTTTTCGATTCCTAGAACTTTGAAGGTGATATTGATTAGAAGTCTCGTACGTAAACTTCAGTATCAAACAAATGATTGAAAAACAATTCCAAGAGCTAAATTACACATAAGATAAATTGATGTTCCTGAATAATAAAAAAAAAAACTATTTTATTTCAGACAATGTCCATAATGTTGTTAGTAAATACAAAATATGTTAGTATAGTACACATCATTCAACAAGGTTTTTATACATAGGTACACAATTTAATTTAATTTACATAATTTCAATCCAATCACTTTCATAAATAAATTTAATTCAATTCAATCCAATTAATAATAAAATTAGAATTTCCATGTATTCTAAATGTAAAAAAAAAACATACGGGTCGAATTGAGAACCTCCTCCTTTTGTTGAAGTCGGTTAAAAATAAAAGTAAGTTTAGTATAGCCTGTAGGGTCGACTTGGATCCCACTGCAAGGCAAAGATCTTACGAATAAAGTTGAAAAGTGGGCCTTTAAGAATGTATACTGAATGAACGTTTCATCATTTCTGTTACAAAAATATTTGGTCTGAGTTATGAATCCCATTAAATGTATACTATTGGCCTTATGGGAATGGGGGTTAAAAATAAAATGCAAACTTATAGTAATGTTTTGCAAGGAATGAATGCTTTTCTGATAAAACCTATCTATTTTTTAACTGAGGATTTTTCAAATATTTCCCATCTTTATTGAATCAGGCGGTACTTTGCGGAAATCCTGCTCCTCCAGGATGCTCCTTGGTGGAGCGAAACACGTGTAGAGTAGAAATTAGTTGGTGGGCAGGTTGTATTGCATAACGTAATACAACTTTGTCTACTAGGTATTTAGGAGCGGAGGTCTCGACACAATCGTGTCATCTACCTGTTATTTCCGATCAATTATTTAATGATTTTCTTGTTATAATAATGCTTAGGACATGTCCTATCTTTAGGTGACAATTTGACCAGACGCAAGTTCAGTCTAACTTTCATAGAATTTTGGGCATGATCTTTTTTAACTATTTTATTTACGTCAGACTTATGATAAGAAGATAAGAAAACAATTTATTCATGGCGATATGGGCTCGATCGATCCCTTTGAGTTTAAAAAAGGCTGGCACAGTATTGACACGATCTGATTCTCATACCTAGTTTCATAGTCATTAGTTTATTGCTTCATGTTTATTTTCATATTTACAAATACTAATAGTATTTGCATCAGCGATATATTCTATGGAATGATAAAAATGCCATCTATTGAGTAGTTAGAGAAGTAAAAAACAAAAGATAAATAAATTAAACCTAAGTACAAAACATAATTGCTGAATCTTAACTATTATAAAACCGTAAAACCATAAGGAACAAAAAAGTAGCGGTTCACTTCATATAATTTCAAATAACACTCGATAGCGCGATTTAAATGACGTGCAGCGCCATTTATTGACAAAATAGTGTGTTTGTTTGTTTGTTCGCGTATCACGAAAAAACTACTGAACCGATTTTGATGAAACGTTTTTTGTTTGATAGCTTATGATCTGACTTAAAATCTGGTATATAATTTGTGCGGACGAAGTCGCGTGAAAACACTAGTATGATATATTTCTGACTACTTTCTTGTGGCGAAGAGTCGTGAGCAATTATACTACAAAAACGATAACCACATAAAATCATTAGGTAACTTCTTTACAAAGATGGAATAAAAACAAAAGCTCGGCCAGAGTTCTTCTACAGTTAGTAGAACTTTTGTTTTAGTGGTTCTTACCGGTATTTGAATTAGGTCACAGATTAATGTGCTACGTATTAGGTCCCTATAACTGAAAAAGAGGTGTGACGTCATAGTATAGAGAAATATATATTTAAATTCCCGTATCGCAAACGCGTTAAGAAACCGATACAAATTTTAATTATTGTAATACTTTATTAAGGCGTATCTGCCCTGGACCACGACTCTCCATACCTAATAATCGATGCGAACGAGCGCGTGACTCCGGTCAGAATTTAGCTGTTTTTATTGAAAAATTAGATGATTTTTTATTAATTTCTATAAAAAGTAAGAAAACCACATCATTTTGAATTGTATTGTGAACAATATTGTAAATTTTCATTTTCTTCCGATTAAAAATGTAAGAGTAAAATGGTTACAACTGGAAAAAAAGGGGTGGCTTTAGAGTCTTTTTCTTTGGTTTTATTCATTAAAAAGCACATCACTTCTCATATTCTGTAGATGGTTCAGTTTATTTTTCAGCTCAAAAAGTGTCATAGTTAATGAATAAAATAGTAACAAAGTTACCCAAAACCGGCAGGTAGCCCCTTAAGAGACTCGTTAGCTCTAAAAGAACATAAACGCCAGTAAAAATGACTCATCTTGACCCATAACCATAACTTCATAACAGTCATTCATAACAGTCATGTTTACATCAACTTATGTGTGAAACTAACATTCAAGTTTGTAACAAAATCGATTAGTAAAACTAGGTACATACTCGTAATTCTGTTAACTTTGCCATGTATTTTTAGTAATCGATGTTAGTAATCAAAACAAAATTGAGTGCAAACACAAAATTCGAATTTGCACCGAAACCTATTAGTGAAACTACACATTAAAACTTTACTTACCAATTTTACAACATTTCATTAATTATCAATTAACGAATCACTGCACAACACTCCACATTTGTAAACAAGGCACTGACTGGATCGGATTATTGTAAAGTTATTTTTGTTTAAATTACTTTTAAAAAGTAAGGCGCGGTCGCGACGTCTACCGCGGTAGTTTTAACTGAAAAGTACTTGCTTCGGGTTGCGTGCTTGACTTCGTTGATGTTAGACACCCACCCGCTTGGTCAGGGATCGCCAACGTTTTCTTTTAATGTTACTAAACATATTAAAATTTGCATATATTATAATGTGTTTGTCTATGAATACATTTATTAACAACAGTAATTATAATAACACTTAACCTAAAGAAAAGAAAAACAAAACTTATACATACTATACATACTACCTATAAATAAAAAACATCCTCTAAATTACCGCTGCTTGCCGGCAGGGTGCCCAGAAGGCTGGAAGCGTTGCCTCTTTGTATGGCCAGACTGATTCGCTGGCCGAGGTAGCTGCCAGCCCTCTGGTCACCCCACAATGTGTTTGTACAAATACATTCTTGGACAAAAAGTTGGTGGTCGTAGCAATGTTTCCAACCACCGCAAAAACTCAAATATTTCTGAACAACAAAAAAGAAATTAAATTGTTTTTTTATAAAAAATCGTTTATTGTCACATAAATACAGCTTTTCTTACAATCTAAGTACAAAAATAGGATAACCTACACAACCGAGATAAAAGGTCGAGGCTCAGCTGTGCTGTCACGAGGTTGAACACGCGCAGCGCTGATTTTCAGCCTCTTACAGTTGTTTGTTTTCAGCTTCTTACAGTTCAGCAATTACAGTTGTTTGTGTTTGTATGTCTTGACAATTTTATACACTATTTAATTCAATATTGTATTTGTAAGTGTACTTTGTATATTTTGTTTTTTTAATTATGTGTGTTGTAGAGTTTCTGGCCGCATCTTCTCTTCGACGGAACACTGTGATATTATTTTGAATAAACATTTTGATTTGATTTGATTTGTGCATATTTTTTCTTTGCTAAATTGAGTTCTTCATACTCTTAGTTATGTTTTCTTACTCCCCCTTTGATTAAATTCATTGTGCGTTCTGTAAAATTTTGGAATCATCCCCGTGCTTGCTGGATTTCATTGTCTATTTTTGTAATTGGTCGCGCCGCTGTTGATCCTGGTCTACAGGAGTTAGATAGGTGGGAATGAGTCGGAAATGGGGCCCATTGAAAAAAATTTAAGTCTTTTCACTAGTTCTAGTTGAGAATTTTATTAAGAAGAAATACTTTTTATAGACGAAAATATAGGTTAAGTATCTATTTTCTGGGTTCTCTTCAATCTGAATTCTTAATTATGTCTATCTGAATTCATTAATGCGAAAATAGTAATTAACATTAAAGTAAAAATACGGAAGTTCTCGTTTTTTGTTGGCTTTAAGTACCTATTCCATTAAAATTTTCAACAAAATTTAAAAGTAAATAAATTTCAACGGAATCCTAATGGATTCCGCTGTGATAATTCACAGCACATCAAATATTATATTCAGCCAAATAAAAAAAACATAATATCATTAAATTAGTGAGTAGGTACCAATACTTAATAGGATTTCAATTTTGTATATTATATAATTAAGGGCCCTTCACAAAATATCCTGTCTGTTTGCAATATCGTTGCCATGGCAACATTTTGTAATAATTCCATATTAATTATTATACCTATTGGATTGGATAATGTAGGTAAATAAGCAGCTTTTGATATTCGAATAAGTAGCTTTTTAATCGACGTGGGTTGCGACGTTGCTTTTGTTGTAACAGAAATGAAGAATAAAGATAAATTAAATTAAAATCACTGGAAATACGAAAAAACCGGCTAAGTGCGAGTTGGCTCGCGCACGAAGGGTTCCGTACCATTATCTATAAAAACGAGCAAAATAATCACTTTTGTTGTACCACCGTCGCTCCATCCTTGGAGCGACGGAAAAATGCGATGCTGCTGCCTGGTGAAGTTCAACCCTAACAAGCGGTGAAACATGATAATACTACTTGGTGGTCGGTAATGATCGTTCTTCTTTCGTGAATTCCGTCGTTGTTTTCACCTTTTTTAGTCCCTTTCTAATCCAATGATAAAAATTTTAGCTCCTGTCACCGTCATACATGACTTGACGACCTTATTTGATAGAAAGGGACACAAAAACGTTAAAAATATGGACGACGGAGACTTACGAAAGAAGTCTGAATATTACCGACCGCCATGCACGGACCTGAAAAAAAGGCGGACGTAATCTCGTCTAATCACGAGTGAAGCACCCATTTCTTTTGTGTGCGTGCTGTCACGCGGTACAGAATGGTGACGGATGTCGGACCTGCGCCTAGAGCTAGTGCATCTGTGTGAGTGTAGGTCCCTTGTAGAACAAACGAAAATGTAGGACCTTGCATGCTTCACATCTTTTTAGTCCGTCCGTCCGTCTTTTTTTCAGGTCCGTAACGCCATGGCCAATTTTCTGGTTTCCATGCTTGTAATGAGGAGTGGCATCCATTATGATTCTAAGATCCTTGGTAAAATTTCAAAGCACCAACAATAAAAAACCCTATCCTAAAGGAAAAAAAAATGTTGAGGACCCCACTCGTAACGAATGGTGGACGGTTAGTAATATGACATTCGACTGCGGCACTCGTTACGTTGCCGGCACGATGACGCGACGGGTCCGTCCGTACCGACACGACATCGCTATTCAAATGGGTGACCTTGGGCTATTTGACCAGATACGGGCTGAACATGGTCTGATTGGACTACACTGGGTCACTTTTCTCACCTGGAGTTGGTATGTTCAAAGAAAGTTATACTCTTAACAACTCTTGTTTATTTAACTATTACTACAATTGAAGTATAACATAAGAACTAACGTGTTGAAGTAGTAACTATTCTGGCCCTGTACCTGGACTTTCGATTTTCGATATATCGCAACCGTTTCGGTTCGAACTTCATTGTTATAGAGTTGACATTGGAACGAAGACGTTCACGCAATTGCGAAGTTCTAAGGCCTTGCACAAAATAATGTTTCAGTTTAAAATAAAGACGAAAGAATCGTAAGCTACTAACGGAATATCGATCTCATATTTAACTGACGGTTTTTTACGAGAATGATTAAGGTGGTTTCAGACTTCGATCAAAGTAAAATGTTTCAGAGTAGTTAATTTCATACAAAACTTTGACGTAGAACACTCGTAGACGGTATTATTATTAATAAAAGTAATATTGTATATTATATGCAAATTAAATTGCGCGTCTCAAATAATATTTACAATCTTAACTATTAACTATTATCTTAATCTTATCTTATCTTAACTATTATAATAAAACCGTAAAATCGTGAGGAATTTAAAAGTAGCGGTGCACTTCATATAAACTCAAATAACACTCGATAGCGCAATTTATTGCGCGTCTCAAATAATATTTACAATCTTAACTATTAACTATTGTCTTAATCTTATCTTATCTTAACTATTATAATAAAACCGTAAAATCGTGAGGAATAAAAAAGTAGCGGTGCACTTCATATAAACTCAAATAACACTCGATAGTGCGATTTAAATGACGTGCAGCGCCATCAATTTTTTAGGGGATGATCAGACCATCAAACTGAACAACTTTCTCTAAGGGTCCAACTTTGATATCGCGAAAAAAAACAGCTGTCCCATACATTTGGCTCGAGTAGGTTTGCCGTTTTGTATGGAAGTGTTGATTTTTCTTTCGCGATTTCGATGTTGGTCCCATAGAGAAAGTTGTTCAGTTTGACGCTATGATCATTTTTTAAAAAAGTGTCAGCATATTTAGTTGGACCCTATACCTACAGGGTGTTACATAAGTAAGAATACCTACATTTTTAAAACTCTTAAGGGGGTTGTTTAGACCGTCAAACTGAACAACTTTCTCAATGGGACCAATATCGAAATCGCGTAAAAAAAATCGGATATCCCATACATACAGCTTGGCAAAAAAGTCGTGATAAAAAATAAGGGCGCTGCCTCCACGCAAGAACGTCAAAATCACGCATAACCTGGCAATACCACCATACTAAAATTTTAGTTCCACCTGTCACCACGATCATGACTTTTTTGCCAAGCTATAATTTAGCTCGAGTCGATAGAGTCGATCACAATATTTTTTTTCGCGATTTAGATATTGGTGCCATAGTGAAAGTTGTTGAGTTTGAAGGTCTAAACCACCACCTTAAATGTTGATTAGTATTTTTGTAACACCTTGTATAAAATATTACTTTAATTAAACGTCTACGAGTGTTCTACGACAAAGTTTTGTATGGACTGAAACCACCTGAAATCTCACTAATATTATAAATGCGAAAGTTTGTGACGATGTTTGGATGTTTGTATGTTTGTGAGTTTGTTTGTTTGTGGCGCAATCACGCATAAACGGCTGAACGGATTTGGTTGAAATTTAGCATGCAGATAGAATGTGATCTTGATTAACACATAGGATACTTTTTATCCCAGTATTGGGTTCCTGTGGGATAAGTGGGGATAATTTAAAATGATTTACCACGCTGACTTGTGGTGACAGATGTATTTGGGATGTGTTTTGTTTTTTCTAGTGGTAAATAGTAGTCACTTTTTTCGTCGCTTCTCTTAAAAGCCGTGTAGCGCATTCGGTAAATGGTTATCACATAGTAATGAGGTGAGGTGAAGGTTCGAGGTTCGATTCTTGGTCGAGATGAAACTTTACTTTTTATAACATTACCTACAACTACATCAATTTTCCATTTTTTTTTTGCTTACTTCTATTAAAACAAGATGTTATCCACAAAAAAAGGTGAATATTAAAAACCAAAATAGGAAACCAATCTAAGTATGTGCGGTAAACCAACTACTTTTACAGATAACTACAGAACCCTGTCAAATATCAATGGCGGTAAACTGGACGGATCTTCTCATCGTTTGGGCTGCAAGCCCTGGTGTCAGAGTTTATTCAAACGGCCTTACGGCCTATGACGTGGTTTTTATGTAACGACTAATACCAGCAGAGATAGTAGCCGGGACCAACGGCTTAATGTTCCATCCGAAGCACGGAATCATCTTTCTTTGCAGACAATCAGGCGATTCAGCCTGCAATGTCCTAGCCAAGTGGGGGAAACTGCACAAAGTGACATATCACTATAGGTGTCCCCGCCGTGGGAATCGAACTCACCACCCCGGATGGACGGAGCAACTGGACGGATGCCCAGGATACTCTTTGTGGACTTTGTCTATAAAAAGACGTTTCAGAAACTCGGCATCAGATATTCGATTTTATACTTTGTAGGTGAATAGTAAATACAATAAAAAATAATCTTTCTAAAGCTTACCTATTATAATTTTAAATTAAATTATAGTATCGTCTTCTTTTGAATAGATGGCGTTATTAGTTTTAAAATTAAACTATAGTACCGTCTTCTTTTAAGTAGATGGCGTTAACTGTATTTTTAAAGCAAGTTTGCAACATTAATTTATTCCAACGCGTCATAATGAACTAAAAAAAAATGGATGCTACTATCATTTTTCACCCCTCCGGGCGGAAAGCGTCAACTTTCGTCCCGCTGCGCTAAACGAAGTTACTCCTTTCCGTCTCAGTTGAGGAGAAAAATAGTATACTAAGTATTCAGTATTCAGTAGTTTTACTAACCTCGGGAAGTAAATAAGAAAGCCTCCTCGGCTTCGCCTTGGTCAACAATTACATGAGATCTTAGACCTTCTTACTTTCCTGCCCTCGGTGTGTCATCGACTATTACTACTTCGGTCTATAAAATATCTAAAAGTTGGTAAGATTGTGATGGTCCATCATGGTCCATCATATACATAGCACAACAGATAATGAACATAACCGTTAAAATAGGTTAGAGATATAAAGAGCTTGAAAATACTTTCTTCTTCTTATCGTGTCGACTTATGAACAAAGTCGCTAAATAGTACTTTGCCAGAAGTGGGCAACCGATACTGCACCGTCGCTAGCGGTCATGAGCTCCTCCTGCACGCTCGGTGTTAGGGCACGCAGGGCACGATGTGAGATGGGCCATCGTTTGTGGAGCTCCACACAAGCAACTCTCATTTTGCGCATTCGAGAATCCCCACCTGACCATGTTGTCCTTACTGCGACCGACCTGGGTTCGAAGTCGGTTTAACGACTTCCAGGTCGCCCAAGGCAAGTCATGTCCAGGCGGCTCTCAGACGGCGGCACAAATGGAGTTGGGAGGGACACTTTTTTTCGCCAAAGATTACAAATATCAATGGCGCTCCTCGCTCGCTCCACCTCGCTTGCGCTGGGCCAGTATTTAGTGGGTCGACACACTTCATAAAGCTGCGTCTGCTTGCCAGCCTTTGCGGCGCAGGAATGAAGCCGTGCATAGGATGTCGTGTGTCGTCCACCATTTTGGCTCTTTCTGAGGAACCTCCCACAGCCCTGCGGACATCCGGGGGCACCTTTGCCAGCCAGTGGATAGAGCAACTGTATACCGGAGTCGGTTTAAAGCAACCAGTTATAATCCGGCACGTTTCATTTAGTGCCGTATCCACCAGCTAATACACCAGAAAATACTTAAACAGCAAGCTAGACACTAGCTTGCTAGAATATATTCGATCCAGCTCTTGCCTCCACTTCTCGCGTGGTGGATTATCCTCTATCTTCTCACGCTTATTCGTGAATGAAGGTCTGTGATCAGGAGTGAGTCGTAAGATGATGATTATGCTGCTCGACATACGTTTAAAAAATTTACGATTAATAGTAGAAAGTTTAAGTGATGGATAAGTAAAATACCTACATACATTAGGTACTTACTGATGTGGATTTTACTTCTCTCTATGAAAGTTTATGACCTTTTAGACGAGCCGCCACGACAAACAATCACATGTCCACGCAGACGAAGTCGCGGGCAACAGCTAGTTTATCATAAATATGTCTTTGAACCAGATTTCACAAACTTTTCATTCACAAATTGTTCATTCACAATATCAGTAACAAAATAGCTCAGTAAACGCGCGTCATGGGTTTATCTTTCTTTCTTTTTTGGGTTTATATTTTACTAGCTGTTGCCCGCGACTTCGTCTGCGTGGACAAGTAGTTGGTTTACCGCACATACTTAGATTGGTTTCCTATTTTGGTTTTTAATATTCACCTTTTTTTGTGGATAACATCTTGTTTTAATAGAAGTAAGCAAAAAAAAAATGGAAAATTGATGTAGTTGTAGGTAATGTTATAAAAAGTAAAGTTTCATCTCGACCAAGAATCGAACCTCGAACCTTCACCTCACCTCATTACTATGTGATAACCATTTACCGAATGCGCTACACGGCTTTTAAGAGAAGCGACGAAAAAAGTGACTACTATTTACCACTAGAAAAAACAAAACACATCCCAAATACATCTGTCACCACAAGTCAGCGTGGTAAATCATTTTAAATTATCCCCACTTATCCCACAGGAACCCAATACTGGGATAAAAAGTATCCTATGTGTTAATCAAGATCACATTCTATCTGCATGCTAAATTTCAACCAAATCCGTTCAGCCGTTTATGCGTGATTGCGCCACAAACAAACAAACTCACAAACATACAAACATCCAAACATCGTCACAAACTTTCGCATTTATAATATTAGTGAGATGAGATTATAAACTATTGATATTGAGACCATTAAAGTTACAATAATTATTTCAATTAAAATAGAAATTTATTTTGCATTCATTATGCAGAGGTGTAATGTCCTAAGTATACTCCATTCCAAATAGCAACGAAAATTTAAGGCCATTTTGAATTACAGAAACGGAGATTTGAAACACTTCCTCTCACTTATTCTTAGAACAGCTTTAGTAACGTCCAAGGTACGTTGGATAGTATCTATTCTATCTTTCTCATAAATAAATCATATTTGCTAATCAGAATTGGCCAGAAAGCTATACAGGGATCGGAATATCTTTTAGTCCTTATTTGGAATGCAGTATAGTCCTTTTCTTAAAATGCATTCAGTTTGAATACTTTGGAGTATTCTTTCGAGCTAGAATGAATCCAGCTGTCCTAGTACGTATAGGCCCAAATCCGTTGTGGGCTCTATGACTATATACCAGAAGAATTATTGTAAGGTGGTGGCGATAGGTTTCCTGTAACCCAGAAAAGCAGCAAAACAAACTTTGTCTTTGCATGATTATTCGGAGCGCGCTCCATACAAACGTACTATGGTGATATTTTCAATACTAACCAATTAAAGTCAATTAAATTTTGCAGAAACAATCTAGAAACAAATTTCTATGCTTGTATGGAGTCAGATTTTCGTTAAAATGTATAGTTTTCAAGTAACAGTGCCTCAAAGATTTCCATACAAATCTTAAATTAATCCTAGCATTGAAACTGTATATTTTAACGAAAATCGGACTCTATAAAAGCATAGAAATTTGTTTCTAGATTGTTTCTGCAAAATTTCATTGACTTTAATTGGTTATATTGAAAATATCACCATAGTACGTTTGTATGCAGCGCGCATTTTCGCTCTCGGACGTCCCACTGCAGGGCACAGGCCTCAAGGTGCATCAGTCCACAGCGCGTGCCCAATGTTGATTGTTCTGTTTCACATACGCATCAGAATTTCTTCTTCAGCGTATGCAGATATGTCTAACTCAGCTTTAATACCAAATGAAAAGGAAGGAATGAGCTGGCCTTAGCCGAGACCCCACGACTAATAAAATTATTAAACTTACGTAATTCAAGCTCCAATGATTCACAAGGGTCCGCAGTATGTGACCTTGAGACTGTGATCGATCGCTAATACACCAACACACCATTAGAAAGTAACCCTGTCTTGAATGGGCTTCGTAAAACACACAGTTAAACTTTCCTTTGTTTTTCATTGTTTAATTTTCAAGGTTTAAGGTGATTTCAGTCCATACAAAACTAATAAACACTACCAACCACCACCCCTAACCACCACCTGCTGCTACTAACTTCTTATAACTGTTATAAAATCGTAAAAATCGTGAGGATTAAAAAAGTTGCGGTTCACTTCACAAAAACTCAAATAACACTCGATAGCGCGATTTAAATGACGTGTAGCGCCATCTATTGACAAGTTTGTTTGTTTGTTTGTTCGCGCATCACGCAAAAACTACTGAACCGATTTTGATGAAACTTTTTTTGTTTGATAGCTTATGATCTGACTTAAAATCTGGTATATAATTTGTGCGAACGAGGTCGCGGGTAAGCACTAGTATTTAATATAATTACGAAGATAGAAAGCTTTGAAATTTTGTATGAATAATTTCAAAGCTTTATATCTTCGTAATTAGGTATATTATATAGGTAAATTGCAAATGTTATTTGAGACGCGCAATCCAGATTTCTAAACTATTTTTCCAAATAATAAAAATAATACTTTTATTAATACCGTCCTAAAGCGTGTTCTGCGTCAATGTTTTGTATGAAATTGACTTCTCTGTGGTATTTTCTTTGTACTATGAAAATAACTCACGTCTAGAGACCGGATTATTAATATGCAAATGTGTGTTTGCATTGAGCATATTACACTGAAAACTACTCGTATTTGCGGTATTTTCTTATTACAGAATTTAACAAATGTATTAACAAATGGATTATAATTATATCCGACATAATAATTGAATGCAACTCATAATCATAAGCGATCTGCTTTTTAACCCCCGACGCAAAAAGAGGGGTGTTATAAGTTTGACACCTATGTCGGTCTGTCTGTCTGTGGCATCGTAGCTCCCAAACGGGTCGATGCAAAACAGAATTATGTATGGTATAATTTGGTATAAGAAGCGCGAGGTATTTCTTGGTGCTGTTTTAAAGTGCATTCTTGAAGTCTGAAACACCCCTGAAAGTTTCGAAACGGTAAAAAAAATCTTCCGGTATAATCAACCTGACAAGAAAGAAAACGCAAGGAAAGTTTTCCAGAATCCACTTGTTTATTCCTCCATTTTTGTTCCATACACAGTTTAAGAGCATTAACGTCCAACAAAGAAGCCGTGACCCTGAACTTGGCCCGGTTTAGTTCGATGCAATTCGTGATTAGAAATGGCGGTCGCGACGGGAAGCGTTAGATTGCTGGCAGTTACTCAAAAGGTACGCTTACAAAAGCATTCATCATCTGACATAGATTAAGCAAAGTCAGAGAGACCTGTTGAAGCAGCTTATCTAATCCATGGTGGAAAAGGTAAGATCTTGACATTAAATAAAGTTATAAATAAAGTGACTTAAATTTTAACTAATCTAGGATGTGGTGCAGGTTCGGTCCTTGAGGGAATTATCCAGACAGAACACTGTCCGCATTTCCTCGCTGAATGGCTATGCTGATGCTGATGCTGATGCGTTGAGCGAGGAAAGTGCCAGCCCTTGGGTCCCCCTGTCGAGTATATCAGGCGCTTTGATAGGTCTTCTGTTTTATTATTATTTCTGGAATGTTATGTGAAAATGTCCATACACGCCTCTTTTACAGTTATAGTTATAATAATTATAATATTAGGACCAATATTCTAAATGGTCGTGTATTGATAATACAGGGAATGAACTTAAATGCGTTACGTGCGTGTGAAGTTTGACCATAATTTAATTTTCATTCTTGAATCTCGTAACAGTACAGCATACATGAGTATGAAATGAGGAGGATGTAGCGATGAAGTATAATTTCAGACAAGATGCCCATATACCTACTTAGAGTTTATTATCTGAAAGGATCATGAAAATCGGAGCAACATCATAGGTTGCCCCTATGATTTTCTCAAAAAATAGGACTAACCACTTTTTTAAAGTCGGCTAAAAATTATTTTTCCACCTGTACTTTGACGAAATACGTATGGACGAACTGCGTAGGTATTGGACGAAATGAGTATTGGACCAAGTGCTACTAGGTCATTGGTACGAAGACGTGGGCACAGCTAGTTCTTAATTTTAGTTTAAAATTGAAGTAGCATTTTACTGTTTTGTTATTTTAGTTATTTATTTCTGTAACTAGGCTAGAAATTTAAGAGCTATACTTACATAAGGAATAATTTCAATTTTGGAATATAAATTGAACGTAAAATTCCAATACTAATTTAGGTGAGTACATATTTAAGTCTTCAATATACTTTAGTAGGTATCCAAATATAACCGTTTCTTATTCGCGTTTCATCATTTTAATTAACCTACATTTCTGAGAACTCGTATCTAACGATTTAGATGAAATTTTGTATTTAGATGGTGTTTTACTTTTCAGTCTAAACTAGATAGGTTTCATTCCTGAGAAATCTCGTTTACAGACCAAAAAATTTTTTTCTTCTATTATGGCATGGACATTTAAGGCCTCCGCACATTGCAGCGATATTATCGAGCGATTTTATAGAGCGATATTATCGACAGCGATATCGCGACACCTTACACACTGCAGCGATTCCGCGTTTCGCGTCACGCATGCGCCCACCACTGAATGTAGTCGAAAGGGATTGCGTCAGGTTGCGATAATATTGCGGCAGTGTGTGGGATCGAGCGCGTCCCCATACAAAATGTACTGAGAACAATTATCGCAAAATCGCAGCGATATTATCGCTCGATAATATCGCGGCAGTGTGTAGGATCGCGCGGTCCCCATACAAAATGTACCTACTGGAAACAATTATCACAAAATCGCAGCGATATTATCGCTCGATAAAATCGCTGCAATGTGCGGAAGCCTTTAAAAGCCTTCTGCCAGTGGCCAATTTTCGTAGGTTGGTGTGCTAGAACCGTCATATTTATATTAAATTATCTCTGTCAATCTTGACATACAACTTATCAAAGCGGGAAATATTTTTTGAAGGATTTATGTTTGTTTGTGGAAATTGATTTTCTCAGGTATAAAACATATCTAGATTAACTAGGAAGACGCCGAGAAAGCTCGGTCTCTCGTCCTTTCCCTTATGAATCTGATGGGGAAACCGATAAGACCCGATTTCGAGTCACACATTAGATTTTAGAAGCCCAATAAGAGACATGGACGGGTTGAGTTCAAAATCTGATAGATGTAGTAATAACGAGAAAAAATGCCAAAAAGTGTCAAAAATGCGTGGATTTTCTTCTAGTAAATTTTCAAATTCTCAACTATAAACCTATCTAGATTAATTAAGAAGACGTCGAGAAAGCTCGGTCCGTCCAGGTACTTATTAGTTTTGATAGGTGTCCAGTCCAGAATCATAAAAACTTTTGAAATTCTGCCTTTCCTGAGCATTGGGGTTTATGAATGTCTCTGAGAGGCTATCCTACTCACTAACCATGTTTATACCTACATCTACAAACGTCAGACTGATCTTTGCCATGACGTTCGCTGCCGCACAATTACGCTAGCGCCGCTTCAATAAGGATATGTCGTCCACCGTTGTTACTATTAACTAACAATTACTATACACTAATTGACATGACTTTGTCACGCATGGGGCGCGTGGTGGGGCCCAGTTTAACCCTTTATCAGGCATAGTACGTTTCATCGACCATCTAAATAATTTGAGTTTGCTAGTGATCTTCATCAAATCTCTAAAATACAATAATCTTGTATTTTCAAAGAAAAAAAAGTTTTCTTAATTTTAAGATAACGTTTTTTTTATAACTGATATAATATATGTGTAGTTTTCATTATGTTAAAAAATATATAAAAAAAAACGCTTTGGGAACAATCGTCATTCAAAGTAAGTGGTAATTATATTATTATGCCCTACGCCTGGATTATTATTATTATATTAATATTATTTATATTAATGGAAACAAATTATATAACGCTACAGACCTTAGCAGGCAAAGGGCATAGTACGACCGACGTTTTCTTATATTTAATGAAACTGCTATTAGGTATTATTATTATTCAGGTAAAAATATGGGCAACATCATATCTAAAAAATATTGTATAATTCCTGTTCTAAATGGGGCCTAAAAAAGGGTTAGTTGGTTAAATTGTATAAAACATCACACAAAAAGTACGGTCTATAAAGTACGGGGCTGGAAAGCCGGTATCCAACATCACACGACCGTCAAAAGTACGGGGCTGGAAAGCCGTGTGATGTCGGTTTAGATTCATTATCATCAGCTTGCACTGAAAACAAACGCGAGTTGAAAAAATCTGATGTTTCATAAAATTTTTTCTTGCGCTGACAGGTTTGCGCCCATAGTAAAAGTTGTTCAGTTTGATGGGTAGATTATGTGGTTTAAAGGTTAATGATACTTTTCCTTACACCCTGTATACAGGGTTCAACCTAATTATGCTGACGGTTTTTTTAAGAGGATGTGGGCAAGCCCTGGTGTCAGAGTTGATTCAAACCGCCTTACGGCCTCTGACGCGGTTTTTATGTAACGACTTCCGCTGAACTGCTTCCGTGGTCTAAAGGTTAAGAGCATTGGGCTCTTGACACGGAGGTCGTGGGTTCGATTCCCACGGGGGACACCTACCTAGTGATATATCACTGTGCGTTTTTCCCCAGTTGGTTAGGACAATTCAGGCTGAATTACCTGATTGTCTGAAAAGGAAAATGATTCCGTGCATCGGATGGCACGTTAAGCCGTTGTTCTAATGATTAGACCACGGAGGCAGTAAAACTGAACCACTTTCTTTTTGGGACCAACATCTAAATCGAGAAAAGAATCAGCTCTTCCATATAAAACTGCGAACCTACTCTACCCAAAATGTATGGGAACGCTTCGACGGTCTGACTTACACCGTCAGCTTATTAAGAAGGCGACTGTTTGGAGTGACGTGGCTGAGGGGGTGGCAAGAGGACGTCTCGTGCGTCGGCTTGCGATTTTGACAGCCACGTGGCTCCGCCGTTTTATGGCGGTTTCTAGTGTGTTTTTGTTTAAAAACGGGGCTTTGAGATCGCCATATCCTATTGTACCGTACAATATCTAATGAGTATATCCTCAACACTTGACATTGGCGAAATCTAACAAGGAAACGCCATTAAATAAAAATAGAATAGAATAGAAGGCGACTGCTTATATAGATAGCGAGTTGAAATTTTCCCAGAATCGTAATACTATAAGCTGCTGTAAGCTGTGGTGGTCCAGTGGCGAGTAACCTTGCCTGCCGTGCAGGGGGCGATGGTTCGATCCCCGTCCAATGAGTTTTACGGAATTTATGTACGATTTGTAACACCATTGGCTTTTCGGTGAAGGAAAACATTGCGAGGAAGCCTGCATGCTTCAATTTCGAGGCGTGTAATTGTACCCACTTGCCCATTATACTAGTGGCGACGGGCCCACCCCGTAACACTGAATAGAGTTTCGGTACTACTGGTGAAACGTGGATGTTCTGAGGTTTCAGAATATCTCTGACTACCCCCTCGCGGAATATAGTCGTGAGCATATGCTTATGCTATGCTTTCGTAATACTATGATTCAAAATATAGGTACTCAGCGTAGGCTTAATAAAAGGGTAAAGGACGGTAAAAAGATATCCGTTAGCCAATTTAGATTACAGCGACCTTATTTATTAGATAAGCAGTCAGGAACCCTGTAGGTATATTTTTAAGAGCGTAAACACAATTTATATTACACTCTCTAGTTCTTTTCTTCATCATCATCATCAGCCTATCATCGTCCACTGCTGGACATAGGCCTCTCCCAAGGCGCGCCACAAAACTCTGTCCTCGGCCTTCCTCATCCAGTTGCTCCCCGCAACTTTTTTTAGGTCGTCTGTCCAGCGGGCAGCAGGGCGTCCCACACTACGCCTACCAGTTCGCGGTCTCCACTCTAGAACTCTGACACCCCATCGGTTGTCAGTTCTTCGACAGATATGACCAGCCCATTGCCACTTCAGCTTGCTAATTTTCTGAGCTATGTCAGCCACTTTAGTTCTGTGACGAATCACTTCATTTCTGATGTGGTCCCTCAGAGAAACACCGAGCATAGCTCTCTCCATAGCTCGCTGAGCGACCTTGAATTTATGAACTAGCCCTATCGTCAGGGTCCACGTTTCCGCACCACAGGTCATCACTGGCAGAACGCACTGATTGAACACCTTCGTTTTGAGGCATTGTGGTAGGGCCGAGGAGAATATATGACGTAGTTTCCCGAAAGCAGCCCATCCTAGCTGGATACGCCTAGCGGCCTCCTTGTCGAAGTTGTTTCTACCTAGTCTTATAGTCTGTCCAAGGTAGACATAGTCTTTTCTTACCCTCTTGAATTTAATGGAACGGGAAACCGATCATGAGTGCGATTTTTGAAACTAATTCACTGAGCTCAGCAGTTGAAAATGTCAAAATTACTAAGGAGATGTATACGCATATTTCTACTGCTGATTTGACTTTGAAAAATCGCACTCCTGAAGCACGATTTTTGAAAAATCCATAGTCATAGTAAAATAGACATGTTCTGCTGAGCTCAGCGAATGAGATTCAAAAATCGGACTCATGACCAGATATAGAGTAGGCATGGACTTTGAAAAAAGACGGACGTAATCTCGTCTAATCACGAGTGAAGCAGCACCCATTTATATTTGTGTGCGTGCTGACGAACTGTCACGCGGTACATAATGGTGGTGGGTTGTATGACCAGGACCTGCGCCTAGAGCTAGTGCATCTGTGTGAGTGTAGGTCCCTTGTAGAACAAACGGAAATGTAGGACCTTGCGTCCGTGAGAGTAGGATGAACATTTCTGTTTCCAAGTGATTCGTTTGGTCCTATAGGCAGTAAAAATAAAAATGTGCAGACGGCGATCATAGTAGATAAAGAAAACTTTTATGTAGGTAGGTACCACTTAGTGTAAATTTTCTATGAAAGAAACTTGTTAACTTGAAGGTTGGTTTGTTTATTGAATGACAGTAAATTTTATAGTGTTGCCAGTAGATAAGCCAGTAGATAAATAATAATATAAATAAATAAATATCTTGGACACTGTCACACAAATTATCTAGTCATATTTAAAGTTCCAGAATCTAGCCTAGACTTGTATTATGATAACTAGACAACGGTATAGAATACATAATATAGATACAAACATCCGTGACTCGTCATACTCAACATATTCAGACTCGACATATTCATCATACAAATATTTGTCCCTTACGGGATTCGAACCCGCGACCCTCGACTGCAGGCAGGTTCACTACCGACTGAGCTATCGGGCTATAAATTTACTCTGTAGTATCTACATAAACGAATATAAAATGCATAAAAAGTAGATCAATTTACGTCTTTCATTCAGTCGCGATTTCGATGTTGGTCCTATAGAGAAAGTTGTTCAGTTTGACGGTCTAAACAACCCCCTTAAGAGTTTTAAATATTTATTTTTACTTATGAAACACCCTGTATAATGTATGCATAACTTAAACTCAATCACGAGTAAATCCGACGCAACCGAAGCATCAAAAACCCTTTCAGGGAAAGTCAACCAATCTTGAATAACGACTTTATGAGCTTCACGAACGGATCAGGCGCCCACATGACAACATGTCATCTAAACGCAACAGGTGACATTCGGAAAATATCACATTCGCAAAATATTATATTAATAAAATATCACACTCGCTGAGTGAGTTAACTGAGTGACATTCCCCAAGACTTTTTAAAGATCCATCCATTTTCAAAGATTTTGGTGGGGACTCAAACCATAAGACGCTATCATCATCATCAGCATATTATCATCATCATCTCAGCCGATGGACGTCCACTGCTGGACATCAGCCTCCCCCAAGGATCGCTATAACGACCGGTCCTGCGCTGCCCTCATCCAACGGTTTCCCGCTGGACTCCACCCACGCTGCGCATTCTGATACTCGGTCGCCACTCGAGATCTTTTTGGCCCCATCGGCCATCGTATCTGCGAGCAATGTTTAGTTTAGCAATTCTTTGGGCTATATCAGCTACTCTGTTTCTTCTGCGGCGCTCTCGATTTCTGATTCGATCTCGCAGGGAAACTACGAGCATAGCCCTCTCCATTGCCCTTTGGTTGACTTTCAGCCTTTTCATGAGGCCATGAGTGAGCGACCACGTCTCTTTTCCAAATGTCATCACTGGCAACACACACTGATCGAAGACTTATCATATGAAGCCTATCATCGTCCACTGCTAAACATAGGCCTCTCCTAAAGCATGCCACAAAACTCTATCTTCTGCCTTCCTTATTCAGTCGCTCCCCCTATACCTTTTTCAGGTCTTCGGTCCTGTTCGCCGCAGTGAAACTCCAGCGCTTTTTTCTCTGTACAGGGTGTACCTACAATGAAATGCGTTACTTACTTAAGGGGTGCTTCAGACCCATAAAGTTACTAATAGAGAGACTGACAGCTGAGAGAGCGAGATGTACCTAGCGGCACCAATGTATAATAGAAAGAGATACGTGATGCGAGGCAATAACCATTTTTGAGGATCTTATCGCATAGTAAAAAATCAGTTTCTGTGAATAATTGCGAATCAAAAGTGAAATCGTAGATAATTTTGTGAAATATACTGACACTATTTCATTAATTTATCCACGATTTCACGTTAGACTCAGAATTATAGACAGTGCTCGAATATTGTTGCCTGCCGATACTAAAAAGTCCAAAAACGGTTTCATTTTATTTATTTATTTATTTGGGTTACCAACAGATGAATCACATTACAAACTCAAGAGACTACATAAAATTAGGCAAACATTGTGTTCATCTACTTAAAGGCTACCACAGCTAACATAAAACACAAGGGCAAGATACAATACAATTATAGGGAACACACAAATTACAGTAAAACATTATTTAGCATAAACATTAAAATGACCAAAAACAAAAACAAAAACTTCATTTGACAACTCATGTCATTTCCTCTACTCCTGTAAGGTATAATAACTTTATGTTAAGACCATTATTAAACTGAACAACTTTCACTATGGAGCCAACTCTGAAATCAAGAAAAATATTTATTAACATAAATCAGTTTCGATACGATAAGATTCTTTTAAACATACAGGGTCCAACTTAATATGCTGCTTTAAGAGGATGATCAGACCATCAAAATGAACAACTTACTCTATGGGACCAACATCGAAATCGCGAAAAAAAAAACCCTTAGAAAAATGACAGCTTATTGAGAAGGACCTTCGATCAACAATATACAACTAGATAACGGGTCGCATACAAAATCAAAGAGAAATTCTGTCCTCGTGAATATACAACATTTTTTGTTAACGAACCGAGAAAACAGTCCGAATACATTATAATTTCGACCTCAAAGCAACCATAATTCCTAGTAATTTAAAAAAGGAACACTGCGGCATTGCGAGACGTGCTTACGTTGGCTTTGTTCGAACGCAATTAATTCAAAATAAGACCTCACTCCAATAGTGAGGCGTTATTTGCCGGGACATGTTTTGAGCGCTGACGCGTTATCTAGTTGGATATTGTTCATCGAAGAGAAGGACCCTATATTTATTACCTAAAGAGTAAACAAAACCGGTAATACTCGGTATTATGTACCAGGGTTGTTCCTATTACCGTATATAGCCATTTATCATGAATATGACGCTCTGCTCATTGAAATATCTCTCGTGTAAAGAGGAGGTATCAAATTACGTGCTTATACAAGAATAACTAGATGAAAATGATGAATAAAATTCAGAAACATCTGGACTGGACTGGATATTGTTAGTAATGAAAACTAGGTAAGTACTTATAAAGAGTCCTACTGAAACTAGAGTCAATGTCAATCAGAACTTTAATTAATTTCTTTTGAGACACTACAAGAACACTCTTGTTGATTTTACAAATTACTTTTAATAATAACTAGTGTTTTCCCGCGACTTCGTCCGCACAAATTATATACCAGATTTTAAGTCAGATCATAAGCTATCAAACAAAAAAGTTTCATCAAAATCGGTTCAGTAGTTTTTGCGTGATGTGCGAACAAACAAACAAACTAACAATTTTGTCAATAGATGGCGCTGCACGTTTTTAAATCGCGCTATTGATATGTTATTTGACTTTATATGAAGTGAACCGCAACTTTTTATTCCTCATGATTTTACGGTTTTATAATAGTTAAGATTACGTTTTTTAAAAGCTTTTTCTATATTATTTATTATTCAACATCATCACATCAGATACGTTCCACTGCATGAAACAGACAGGCCTACCCCTCAGGCATGGTGTCCTATTCCATACAAATGAAATTTTTGTTAAAAAAATTGCAATATACCACAGAAGTACGAAACTTAGTTCGAGTATGTGTTCGAAATCGTGAATCACACTTTAAACACGACCGGTGGATTATATAATAATAATAATTCAATGATTAAATGTGATATGGGAGACGAAACTAAGATAAATTTTTATTTTATTTTCAGTTATGTCTTATGAAAAAATTTGATTGTAGATTTATTTGTGGTTTATAGCATGTTTATAGCTAATAATTTTTTTATTAATTGAAAGTGTACTAACCAAAGTAGTTTTTAAATGATATGAACAAATTTACCACTTGTAGTTTTTTTTTTAATGATCGGTAGAGTAAAAATATTTTTTCCAAAAAAATCATAATAAGTATGTTACAAGTTTAAATCAAGATTTGTTAGTGTAGAAGCAGTACCGGTATTCATACCGGTATTCGTACCGGAATACCAGTATTCATGAGTACCTAATGCTAGATTGGACATACCGGATTTTTTTGGGTTTGAACCTCATCTGGCAGCACGGAAACGCATTTTTAGACGCTCCATCCTTTTCTGTCGCTTAGGAACGTCATTTGCTAGAATGAGAAAGATAGCGGGAACGGGACCGAACGCAGTAGCCCCGGCAGAGCTGCGACCTTTCTCGCTCTCCAATGACGTTCCTGAGCGAAGTAAAAGGATAGAGCGCGAAAAAATTCGATTCCGGGCTGCCATATTAGGATTATCGGCTCAACCCTTCGTTTTCTTTTTGTGATTGAACCGGGATAGCTAATAAACAGGATAAAAAGGAGGTCATCATCATCATCATCATCTTAGACGATGGACGTCCACTGCTGGACATCGGCCTCCAACAACCTCGCCATAACGACCGGTCCTGCACTGCCCTCTTCCAACGGTTTCCCGCCGCCTTCACCAGGTCGTCGGTCCACCGTGTGGGGGCCTACCCACGCTGCGCTTTCCGGTACGCGGCCACCACTCGAGAACCTTCCGGCCCAATCGGCCATCGGTTCTGCGAGTAATGTGCCCACTGCCACTTTAGTTTAGCAATTCTTTGGGCTATGTTAGCTACTCTGGTTCTTCTGCGGATTTCTTCATTTCTTCACCGAGCATAGCCCTCTCCATTCATCTCAAAAGGAGGTACGGCGGTCTTATTGCTAATAAGCTATTTCTTCCAGGAAATGTGTAATCAAGCTGCACGGTATTTATCTCATTGCATAAAAATTAATTTATCCAATGAAATTTTGAATGTACCTAATACTAACTAAAATTAAATTACATAATAGAAATTACCATGGTCACCTACCATAACTAATGGCCATAGTGAAAGTAATTTGAATGTATACTGCGAGCAACAAAAGCTGAGAACAACAAACAATGAATTTATTTTTTAAATATAGGTTGTAAACTTATAAACATAGAGGATTAAAATTTTAGGAGTTGCTTCCGACTATCAAGAATGCCAAATTAATTGACTTTCAACATACATACAGACAGAGTCGTATTTGGACGAACTAGATGGGATTCTTGTTTGATTACGGAACCCGAAAATGAAGTAATGGGTAAAAATATGAACGAGCACAATTGGATCAGTAACTTGCAATTATCCCCAAAATAATAATACCTAAGTTTTGATGGTCACAAGGTTGGGTCACGCATACAGAGAACATGTAAAGTAAAACCTATTCACTCTATCTTGCCTTAAAAAGACCAAGGTTGCATGTATTCAGGTAAGGTAATGGGCGCTGGGGTAAGATGTTGCAATGGCATAACTGAAACGCCCATCTTACCTTATTCGATTTAGACTTCGCGAAGTCGTAGGTAAACTCTAGAGTGTGATAAAATAAAACTTTACCCTGCAACTGTGTAGGATAAGGTAAGATGGGCGTTGGAGTAATGCCATTGCAACATCTTACCCCAGCACCCATTACCTTACCTGAATACATGCAACCTTGGTTTTTTTAAGGCAAGATAGAGTGAATAGGTTTTACTTACTTCGTCCACACAAACTACGAGTATATACCAGATTTTAAGTCAAATCATAAGCTATGAAACCAAAAAAAATTCATCAAAATAGGTTCAATCGTTTTTGCGGGATGCTCGAACAAACAAACAAACAGATAGAAAAAAATTCTAAAAAGGTTATTTTTTTTTGGGTTTGAACCTCATCCGGCAGCACGGAATCACATTTTTTGACGCTCCATCCCCTTCTGTCGCTTAGGAACGTCATTTGCTAGAATGAGAAAGATAGCGGGAACGGGACCAAACGCCGCCGTAGCCCCGGCAGAGCTGCGACCTTTCTCGCTCTCCAATGACGTTTTCCTGAGCGAAGTAAAAGGATAGAGCGCGAAAAAATTCGATTCCGTGCTGCCATATTAGGATTATCGGCTCAACCCTTAGTTTTCTTTTGCGATTGAACCGGAATAGCTAATAAACAGGATAAAAAAGAGGTCATCATCATCATCTTAGCCGATGGACGTCCACTGCTGGAGATCGGCCTCCCCCCGGCTTAACAAAAATAATCTGACAGCTAATCGCCATCCATCCAGGTCTTTCATTTTTTGTTTTAATTTATCGTTATTTGCTTTGGGACTAGGTATTAGGAAACCGAATTTAGTCTCACACAAAAGTTTTCAAAAGGTTTTTCCAGCATTTCTTTCGCACCGTATAGTAAGAAAACACTTAAAAATAAGAGTTACGTAGTAACCAGCAGGTAATAATTAAATTAAAGCAGTAGGTACATTGATGTTACGAATGTAGGCTAGAAACCTTTTCAGTGTTTTTTCAGTGTCCGTTCGCGAAACACGATGGTTGATGGTAAGTGTTGTTTTAAGTGATAATTATCCTTTATTTGTTCAGCCAAAATTAAGACCTGTCTACGAAAAATTATTATCTTTTCATTACATTCTTGATCTAAACTCTTTACAGCATTTGACCGGTATTATTTAGGTATTGGGGCATTGACAGGCTTGCAACTGTATCACTTCGACCATCACTGGTCTTTTGTGAACACCCCTTTTCCTTCTGCAGTCAAAAATTCTAGTAGGTTTTTGATCTAAATGGTTTTTTCTCATCTGGTGTCAATATTTATCTGCCTAGATGAGTATTACGTCTGTACCAGGGGGCCATAGTCACATAGAAGGTGTGGAGGGGTCTCCATATCCTCGATGACCGCTAACTTGTTTTTTTTTTAATTTATTTAATAAAACGTTTGGAAATAAAAATTTTAATCATAGTCCTACAAAACCATGTTTTATGGTTTGGCTGTAGGAAACAGAAAATTATAGTCTCGCATTACATAGGCGCAATTATATAGGGTAATTTTTAACTAGTTGGCGAAACTTAACCAGGGCACTTGTTAATGATAACAGATTGTATTATCAATGTTCATAATTGGTATTGATGATTAACAAAATTATTATTTTCGTACGTATCGTACGCAGTGCGCGGCCGGCGGGCGAACATTGACCTCAGAATCATATGATCGGCCACGCAATTGTACTCAGTAACAGATACCAAATGCGTTTCTTAAGTTTCGCCAACTAATTAAATTTGACCTTATATAGTCTTTTTTTTTACACGTTGCATGACTGGTGTAGTACGTAGTACGTACTAGCTAATCAATGATACATTTGATAGTAACCGTTCCTTTAACATTCTACAAAATCTCGGCTTCTTTACCTCATTTTACCAATTCTCATGAGCTAGTGTGGTGGCGGTCGGTGGAAGCCTCTACTCTGGCCTCTGCAGTAGGATCCTATGGGTGAAATCGTCTTAAGGATATTATTTTATACAGAATCCAACTTCATATTATGCTGACGGTTTTTTAAGAGGATGATTAGACCACCAAACTGAACAACTTTCTCTTTTGGATCAGCATGGAAATCGCGAAAAAATTTGCCGTCCCACACATTTGGGTCGAGCAGGATTGCAATTTTATATGGAACAGCAGATTTTTCTTTTACGATTTTGATGTCGGGTCTGCAGTTGTTCGGTAAAAGTTGTTCAGTTTGATGGTCTGATCATACCCTTACAAAACCGTCTGCATAATCGTTTATTATTTATTTATAGATTAATTTTTTTGTAACAAATATACTTACTATATTTTTCAGTCGTCGACCAAGGCGTGGTGAAGACCGGTGCGTATAAATACGAAGATGGGACGAGATACGTAGGAGAATGGAACTCCAAGGGCCAGAAGCATGGTATGGGTCATCTCGTCCTGCCCGATGGAACGAGATACGATGGTTCTATGATCAGCGGACTTTGCTCCGGGCTTGGTGTCATGGCATTCCCTGATGGTGCTAAGTGAGATTTTGACATTTATTTTGAGTATAGTACTCGTAGCGTAGCATATTCTATTGTGTTCATTGTTGTCGATATAATTAAAAATATCTCAAAAACTACGTATCATATTTAAACCAATTTTCGATAAAATTGTTTTCTACAGGGAGTAACAATTAATTAATTACCTAGTAGCATTTAATTTACGGGGGGGGATATACATTTTTTTGCGATTTCATTCTAGGTTACAATGTTTGTTACGTTGTTTGTTGTAATGGTTGTTTTGTTTGTTTGTTTGTTGTTGTTTGTCAGCCATACGATAAAATAAATGTTTGTTTGTTTTATTTTAATGGTGTAAAGCTGTAAAGTATTTAATATAATATTTGCTGCATATAATATTTATCTATGTTATATTATAATGTCGTGAGCATATTTATTTTGAATGTTATTTACGACAACATTTAAATTTGATGTTGATTACAAGAACAAGTTAACAAATAGGAATCGAATAGTTCTTTTATCTAAATAAAGGTCATCACAGACACCACTAATCTAACACAGTCCATTACGCCCGTACAAAACACAGTGGACAGAACAAAGGTTTCGCTTGTCAAGTGCCCAATCTTTTACCTTTTGTAAACAAAGCTGCAGACAAAAGGCTGTACTGTACGTAATGGATCCGAACCAGAAGAGCCTGTGATTTTCGTCAGACACAATTTGTCAATTTGTTGGACATTTTAATTTCTTTTTTGCTTTTTATGTTCAAACTGTCCAATTAGGAACAACATAAAACAAAGGGGTGCCGCCAGTGCCTACGGGTCCCGGAGAAAAGTTAAAAAAAATATATTTTCACCGCACAAGCTCGGAAAGATTCTGTTAATCATTCGAAATCTGAGTGCAAAAGTGCATTTTATCCGCTAGCGTGGAAAGAGTTTTTGAAATTCGAATCTGTCTTTTCAATACCGCCAATCCACTGAAAATGCTTAATAACTATTTGTCACTGGCCAGCACGAAAATCCTAGAATATAAATACAATACTCGTGCCAAAAAGCAACTTTGCAGCCTAGCATAACAAATAACTATAGTTTTTCAGTGATGCCACAAATAAACAGAGAAAATTTTTGATGTTAATACAATGATCTTAAAAATAAATAAATGAAACAAAAAAATACTTTATTTCACCCTTTTCGACTGTCCATATTGTTTTAGTACCTAGCACAAGCTTACATCAATCAATCAATTATACTTTATTTTACACCAAAAAAACAATATACAGAGAGAAAACAAACAGGAAATACAGAAGGTACAAAAAATAGGCGGTCTAGGGTAGGTAGGGCAGCTTACATCCTTATATTACAATAAAAACAAGGAAATATTTCCATTAATTCACCAAACCTAGACCAAACCATATACCACCTCTCACATGCAAATCGATCGAGGATAACTGTCATCCATCTGTTTAGGTTCATTGATTTTTATAGCTACTAAGATACTAAGATGATTTTACAGGTACCTACTAAGATAATTGAATTCGGTATAGTCCTGATTCCTAAACTAGTAAACCGCGTGTCCGGAATCAGAAATATGATGTACAAACATGCCGCCATGTTTACAGTTCCGACATGACCGTGTAGACTTTCGTCCAATTAAAGACTGTGTCAAATCTAAAGCCAGGGTAAAACTAAAGCTATACATTATTTTTAGGAGATTTTACCTTTGAGGCTATGCCAGCCCTATACAATAACCCTGCCTTGGATCAAAAAAACCATCAATAACTTCTAATATTTTTTGTAATGTCTACTAATATATTTTGTTGTATGGACTCATGCCGTCTGTAAAAAAAAGATTTTCATTTGTTTATTTACTTATTACGATTTTTTTTTTCATTTGCAGATTTATTTGTAAATAAATAGTTCAATTTTAAGATCAAAGAACGCATAAACTAATGCGTAATAATAATAGGCCAAGCAATGAAGACTTTAGGGGGCTTTCGTTGCAAAAGGTCAAGGACAGTTATAATTTGGTGGATTTGTATTGTTTGATGTCCTCATTAATATACGTACCGAGTTTGTGATCTTGAGCGACCGTCGCTCTCGCAGCCATATTGGAAAAATAATCCCGAAAACCAGATACATTTTTTCTTGAAATTTCAGTAAATACCTACTGATTAATGGATACGTACTACCATTTTTTTACTCATTTCCGCATCACTAGGAGGCAGAATAACAGGGGCGTTTATTTTCACGTGGCTATATCCCCAATAGGCTTAATACACGATTCGTTATTTACTGATGTCTGTTTTTATGTTTCGATACCCTAAACCTGGGTAGTCTAGGCTCACAAGTATCAGTAACTTCTTGCAAATTTCTTTCCCCCTCTTAAGTTTTCATTTTCGTTGTCTTCTTCGACCTCATTTGCCAATAATTTCGCAATAGCCATGTCCTCGTTCTCGTTTTCGGCGTATTCTTCTTCTCCAGACCCTGCAAACTCTGCGCTGTTTTCACACGCGTCTTCATGGCAGCATGTGAAGATAACAGAACACTTCAATCCGGTTTTCCTACACGCAAAGGCCCAACCGCATCCTTTCTTGCACTTGCACGTGCCGGGTCGATTATTGTTTTCACTGGAGTAAGCCCAATTCTTTCCCAACCCTATTGCTCTATTCTATTTTTATTTAATGGCGGTTCCTTGTTAGATTTCGCCAGTGTCATGTGTTGAAGATATATTTATTAGATATTGTACGGTAATAGGATATGGCGATCTCAAAGCCCCGTTTTTAAACAAAAACACACACTCGAAACCGTCATAAAACGGTGGAGCCACGTGGCCAATTAAATCGCAAGCCGACACTCGTTACCCACTTAGCCACGCGACTCAACCCTATTGCTCTGGACTCTCGTGTTTATCATATCAAGCATGAACGCACTGAAGAACAGTATTTTGTGTGCCACTATTTCTCCATACGTCATCTATCGAACCATTTGGAACTACTTTTTCTTTTTTAATGGCTTTCGCAAAATCCCTCATTGAATTTCCCGCGTTAAATCACTGAAAACAAGGGAATGGAATCCCTCCGTTTTAATCACTACGACATCCGATATGGTTCGTTATGCACGTGTTATTCGCATTTCCAAAAAACTGGAATTAAGAGGATAGGCGGGCTGAAATGCTAATTTGGAGAATGTGTCACTTTTCCAACCGTTTACATATTTGTCCGATCCGCCTCACCCATACACCCCACCGACTAGAGTGCGAAAGAAACAACTGCAGCTAGGACCGATTTTATCTACATAAAATCGACGAAAACAGCATTTCGTATTCCCCTGTTTTCTCCTCCAAAACTAAACCGATTTAAATCATTCTTTCAAAATCATCAAATCATTTTTATAATATGAGAAAAACTTTGGCTATGTCTGTACGTTTTGCTTTTTTTTTCGTCAAATTTGTTTGCTGGATGTCTGAAAACGGGCGGTAAAATTTTTCATTTTCGAAAGTCCCTAGTTCTTACAGTAATTAACTAATGCATAAAAGCAAAACACAGGGACATGGCAGAGGTGACATAGATTGTATGGTAAAAAAATATTTGCTCTAGTGTTATCCAGGGAGAAAACAGGGGAATACGTTTGTATGGAGAAAACTGTACTCGTCTATCCTCTTAAAACGCTATAGTGATTCCATTCTCTTGGACCGGAATGCGAAATTGAATTGGTATCATCGATGAATTTGAACACCGTGTATTTAGAATGTTTATTTTTTTCTGTGTTCTCGAATAGGCATTATGTTTCTTTTGGTGCAGAAAAAAAATTGAAATAAATTTTGTCTCAAAACCAATCAATTAAAAATTATCGAAGAACCGACAAAGTGGTAATGAGGCTGAGCCAAAAAAAACAGGAAGCTGGCATCAATCCATTGGAAAATTATGGAAAAATTACTATTTTCGTAACTAGTAATAACCACTACTTACATTTAATTGTGTAATGTACAAAATTTCATTTCATTTAGTTTCAATAAAACCAATGCTGTTGCCTAAAATCAATGATAGGACTGAGGTAACTGTCGCAGACTAATGAGTTTGCGAAGAAAAGAAATGATTCGCAATAAAATACGGCCAAATTACAGCGGTTTGTGCAATCAAGGGTATGTTTTAAGCCATCAGGATAGATGGATTAATCTTCTTGATCTGCGTAAAACTAGCTATAGTTACTATTGTATGCTACCACATAGTCACAGGCGATGGTCTTTCACTTAGGTAACTGGCCAGTATAGAAACATATTATCCAGCTAGGTTATCCCAGTGCAAACGTCTCTTTCTTGCAAGCATAAGTTTACAATTAGCCATCCCGCTCCAATTGAAAGCAGGATCGCAAAAAAACGTGTTTTTCGTCAATATATTTGCTCATGGGAGTTTCTAAGCTAAAAATTCTTCAGAGTTCACTAGAAATATTTAATGCATTTAGTTAAGTACAAGAATAAAAAGTTTAATATCAGCAGTTTAATCAAAGTATTGAAAAAACATAACAAAAAGGGGTAACTTTGGGATGTTTTTCTATCTAGTAAACTTAATCTAATCGTGTAATTGAGAACAGTCACTCATCCGCCCGATCCTTAAATAAGACATAATTTAATTTCAGACTTTAAAACACAGTTTAAAACACCTTCGTTAGTGTTCAAAAAACGGCCTTGACGGGATAACAGCGTCTTAAGCTTTTTTGCAGGCTGTATATCGTATTGTACTTTACGCGAACTTAGTAATGCCTCTTTTGCTTGTTTCTCGATACACTTTGTCAAAAATTCTCGTCGGTTTCTTCGACAACCGCGACTCTCAGCCGATGGGCGTCCGCTACTGGACATAGGTATGTAATCGCGACAACGATCGGTCCTGCGCTGCCCTCCTTAAATTAAAATGTTAATTAAATTAAAGACCTCATTCAAAATAATCATCAGGAAGTTCTTGTAGAGCATGAAATTAAGCCTTTAATGAACAAATAGAAGTATCTCACAAATGCGAAATTGCTTTAATTTGTTTTACAGGCGCGACAAGGCGCCTTTTGATCCGTAAATGAATAATATTATAGATCATGGATTTATTACCTTTGCCAGCTTCCTGACATAGATACAAATAATTTACTGACATATAAAACCTTAAGTAGAACATTCAAAGTCAAAGTCAATATCATTTATTCAATACCTATAGGTGCTTGAAGCACACTTAGCCCCACTTACGCCAACCTGGGTTAGCAATAAACTCCGGGTTAAGTTGGTAACCCATGATTTTTTGTATAGAAAAACAACTGAAAGAGCCATTTAATCCCGAGTTAATTGCTAACCCGTGGTTGGCGCAAGTGGGCCTTAGGTATTAAACATTAAATCATGTTTAAAGCTACCACCGCGTCCGTCGGAACATGTTGTCGCTCTGTAGAGAAGATGCGGCCGAAACTCTACAGCATAACACAACTTAATAACTATTACAATAATGAATAAATTAACTTATTCTGCGTTTGAAATTTAACCTTATTTTAACCAAAACTAGTAATAAAAACCCAAGCTCCAGTAATGGAGAGTAACCCGAAGAAGAAGTAGAAAAGGTTTCTAATGTCGTAATTACGGTCACTAACTGACTTAAAAGCCGGCCAAGAGTGTGTTGGACTTGCCTATGATAGGGTTCAATAGTAATTATAATATGAAAAGGTTATGCTTATGCTGACATGAATTAGATAACTAAAGGAACTTTCACTAAGGAGACCAAAGTAGAAATCGCAAAAAAATATGCTGTTCCACATTAGGTAACTACACCATGTCACATGGCATTGTAAGAGCTAATGACACCTTACTCGATTGAGTAGAAAACACTATTTTTTTCTAACTACCTTTTCGTCGCACGGTCAGCGTAAAGAATAATGCCCGAAACCAGGCTAAAGATGCGTCATCAATGCTTCATCATCATTTATTTAAAAAAATATTTTGTATGAGTTATGAATCCCATTAAATGTTATATTTGACCCTATGGGAATGGGGGTTTAAAAATAAAATGCAATTTTTATAGTATTTTTTTGTATGGTCTTAATGCTTTTGTTTAATAAACCTATCTATTTTTTAACTTTGGATTTTTTAAATATTACCAATCAATTATTTAGCGATTTTCTTGTTAAAATAAGGCTTATTACATGTCCTATCTTTAGGTGACAATTTGACCAGACGCAAGTTCAGCCTAACTATCATAGAACTTTGGGCATGATCCTTTGTGTCTATTATTAATTACCACATATTATTTCTGTTTTTGGGTTACTGTTATCTGTCTTCATGACGAATTTTTATTCAGTAGGTTTAAAAATGAGGGAGTAACTAATTGATGTGAAGAGCAGTGGGCTTCACCGTGGGTTGTATACCTATGTATGTATGATCTACTGTGGGGCATACAGACAAGCAGACAGACGTACCCCAAAACAAACATTAATAGGCATGTGATGTGAAGGATGAGCCAATAGCCGTTCGGTACTTTGTCACGTAGAACTATCTATTCTGTTAGTACCTAGGTAGTAATAGTAAGTAGCTTTAACTATCATCATCATCATCATCATCATCAGCCCGGTAAACCCCACTGCTGGGTATAGGCCTCTTCATTTTCACGCCAACTAGAACGGTCCCTCGCTAGTCTCATCCACTGTTTGCCGGCTACTTTACAAATGTCATCCGACCACCTGGCTGCTGGTCTGCCCACTGACCGTTCCCCCTCCCACGGCCGCCACTCAGTCACTGCCCTCGTCCATCTGCCATCATTCCGCCTGTTTTAACTATAAACAAGACAATCTCTTTTCAGATACGAAGGGGAATTCATGCAAGGTTGGTTCCACGGACACGGTGTCTTCTGGCGAGCAGATGGTATGAAGTTCGAAGGGGAATTCCGCGGCGGACGGGTTTGGGGCCTTGGTTAGTAGGTACCTCCTTAAAATAAAGAGTGCTATACGTTTGCATGCCATATTTCATAGAGTGATTTTGTATTGTTATCAAAACAATATTTTTATGCTTACCTCTCTGACGTCCCGCCGACCTATAAAGTAGTAAGCCGCCACTCTATTGTAGGTAATGTTAATGTATCTGAATTGGGCTAAGACAGGTAGCAAAACAGGTAGTGATATCTCAGACGATTAAATATGTTTGTCTATAGTAGGTATAGTTATCACTTTCAGAGTCAATATTATACAATAGTATGTGGCTTGATGAAATTGGTTTATTTCAGCCTGACCAAAGGCCAAGAAAACCAGAAAATATACCGAATCCACACCATTGTTACTTTTATCTTCAAAGAGCACGCACCCAATTTTTTCAGTCTGAATACACACATCGTAACGTCCGATATTGTTGAATTCAGGGAATGCGGGATTGCGAAATGGACGAAATGTTTTTTTTATTTTTTTACTATAAATGGGTTTGCTCTTGTCCTCAATCTAGTCCTCAGGACAAAGATGGGGTCGAAGATGTAGCGAGCTTACCCAGAATGACACTGGCACTCCAGCACACCGACGGAACGCAGCAAGCTGCTTGGCACCAGACTCCGGCAGGAGGGTGGTCGCCAGCCAGGCGGCTCCATGCGGAGCCTACCACACCGCTGTGGGGGATCGTTCAGCCACCACCACAAACTTGGTAGCTTGTGATGCCGTTGTCCGGGGTGGACCGGTAGGAGGTAGATCCGCAAACACCCCAATGTGTTGCCAAGTAACTGTATCAAAAATGTACCTATACATAAATAGATACTTTAGCCGATTGAGAACTAATTATTTTAGTAGATCCTTCGGGCCAGGTATGACCAGCTTTTGCTGGTTTTTAGAAGCTATCTTCTCTTCTCGCTATTAGTAGGAGGGTACACAGGGGTAGGATTTATAATATTTTGTCGGCGAAAGCTTAGCTAACTAGATAAGTCACCTGTCACACACGTCATTCCATTCCTAAAATC
This sequence comes from Agonopterix heracliana, assembly GCA_963693445.1. Lineage (NCBI taxonomy): Eukaryota > Metazoa > Arthropoda > Insecta > Lepidoptera > Depressariidae > Agonopterix > Agonopterix heracliana. The sequence continues at coordinate 2,158,602 of OY856312.1, read as the reverse complement.
TAAATAAATACCTGGAGTGCGATTTTTGAATCTCATTCGCTGAATTCAGCAGTAAAGTTGTTGATGTCAAAATTACTATGGATATATGCATCTTTCTGCTGCTGATTTGACTTTCAAAAATCTCACTCCTGAAGTATGATTTTTGAAAGTCAAATCAGCAGTAGGAAGATGCATTATCTTCATAGTAATTTGGACATTCGCTACTGCTGAGTTCGACGTATGACATTAAAAAATCGCACTCCTGTACTAAATTATTTAAACCGTATGTTCATCGATAAGCAGCGAAAAATACAGAAAATGTAATTTTGTGAATTAGATAAGAAGTAATAGCTAAATAACAACGAAATTCCAACGATTCCGAAACTTGGACTGTAGCTTGAGTCAATAGTAAATGTGCAAAAGGATCAAAGAAGACGTTAAGTTAATTAAAAATGTTTTTTTCAGGTCTGGTAACCTTCAGCGACGGAAGCAACGGTTTTCCTCGCAACGAGGGTTTCTTTCAAGACTGCAGGCTAGTCAGACGCAAGAGATGTCCTGAAGTGGTGCAGAGGGCGCAGAAAGTGGCTTACATGGCACGTGCGCAGTGTCAGCAACTATAGTCAGTGTTCAATATTAAAAATGTTTGAAGAACATTCGAGTTTTTACTACCCGATCCTTTCCCTTTCTCTATGTTATGACGTGTTCGCGCTATAAGCCAACGAAATCGGACCGATTTTATTTCGACAATGGACCAATGGTGTTGTACTAATAGTATACTAACCTCGGGCAGTAAATAAGAAAGCCTCAGATCACAATATGCTTGTTGACCGAGGCGAAGCCGAGGTCAACAATTACATGAGATCTGAGACCTTTCTTACTTTCTTGTCCTTGGTGTGTAATCTACTAAGTATACTTTTCTAACGCTGTAGCTCTGAGTTGACAAAATGTACATGTACTCGTAGTTTTGACGCGCATTTTATAACAAAATTATTGCCCTCTCAAAGTAAAATCAAATCCGAGTTAAACTATAGCATACCTACAATGTCAACTCATGGTAGGTACAATTTATGGTAGATCAATTTTCGTTTCCGAAGAAACGGATTTTGGATTAAAGTTCCTCTATTTACCCCATAATCTAGATCAAATTAAGAACTTGCACCCATATTCACAGTCCGGTCCTCGACTCGACCTTAATCAAAAATCCTTGACTTATTTTCGAAACCTGTATTCTCAGTGATAAGCTCGAGGCTCCAACCAACAACAGGTCGATGGATTAGTAAAATAGTAGAATTTTTAGTTCTTTGGGCATACCATGAGTTTTCACTATCGTTACAACAGTAGTTGCGGCGCCAATTTTGTATGACAGAATTAGTTATCAACTTAACTACTAGGAGCGCTGTACGAAATTCAATACAAACACTGTAGTTTACTACAGTAGTTTTATTGTAGTTTATTACAGTAGTTTTACTGTAGTTTACTACAGCAGTTTTACTGTAGTTTACTACAGTAGTTTTACTGTTACATTATACTAAAGTGTAAACTCATGGTAGACTTTTCTTTTGTGGTGGTGTTTAGAATAGAAGACTTAAAAATTTGGTCGCGAGCTACGATGAGTTTGACGTCTTATTCGTCCTGACAGTTGCCTGAGTGGAGATCGACTCGAGCCGAGGAAATATCGAGGACGCAACTAAGAATATGGTTAGACTATAATTCAAATTCTTTATCTAGACGGTCTTCGATCAAAATGAAATGAAAGCCTAAGAACTCGATCGCTATCAAGGCGTCGGATAAGTCCTGTTTTTTCTACGCCTCCTTTGATTAAGTTCCATGCGGGATCCAAAATAGATTAAAGGTAATCCCATGGGATCACTGGAATTCAGTGTTCTGAATGAACGCCGCTGTTGATCCTCGCTGTAACGGAGTTCAGTGGTGGGTGGGAAAGAATGGACTAAGCTCGTAATTAATTCTCTCTTCAATTCCTCTATCCCTTCTTAACTTTTTTGTAAGATAACGTAGTGTCCAAGATTATAAACATGAACCACATTCATTAGAGTCTCTCGTTGGTGAAGTGGAGCTTTGATATAGTAAACAATCATATACAGGGTCCAACTTAATATGCTGACGGTGTTTTTAAAGGATACCATTCAAAATAATTAGATTGAAACAATAATTTCATCATTTTGATAGTTAAAATTTAAAGTTATTTGCAAAAGTTAGTTATGCATCGCGAAAAGAAAATCAGCGGTTCCATACTAAACCTGCAAATGGCTAGTGCCGTTTCACAGAAAACCTAAATCACCAACATCATCTCAGCCGATGGATGACCACTGCTGGATATGCCTCCACCAAGGATCGCCACAATGACCGGTCCTGCGCTGCCCTCAACCAGCGGGTTCCCGCCGTCTTCACCAGGCCGGCGCGGCGATCCACCTTGTAGGTGGCCTACCCACGTTGCGCTTTTCGGTACCTAAATACTAGCGTTTGCAGCTTAGTAGGTATACATATACATACATATCGCTGCATAGAACTGCAGATTTTGTGGGGCTTGTTTTAAAAAGTGTAAATATCACTTTTAAATTAAGGCATTTAATTTTACGCCCCATATGTTTAATTTGAATCAAGAACAAATATGAATATGAATTAAATATGTTTTGTCAAAACTGATACTTGACTTTCGTGGGAGACTGTACCTACCTGTAAATACCATGTTCGCTGTCTCTATTAAAATGACTCAATCTGACACAGAAATCACGTTTCCAAAATCAAAGTAAAATATAACTGTCGTAGACGCAAAAGTTAACAACTTCTTTATTACATCCTTTGATGAATGAGATATTAAAGATTGTATCTCGTATATAATAAGACTCTTATAATAAAACACAAACAGCTATATCAACGTAACAAAAATATTTATTTAAACCCTCAATAAAAAATACGCTACTATAATTACATTTAACTTAAATTATTGGTTTTAATAAATTATTGATGGAAGGAACTTGACGAAATATTGGCGGTTTTACCGGGTGGTACAAAACGACCCACGTTTCCGAAGCTGGTCGGTCGCACTGTTCGTGGTAATAGGGCCTAGGGTCAAGGATTAGATAACAACAATAAAAATAAATGAACATTTTTATCATAGAAATGTTCATTTTTTATTTGTCGTTTCTCAACATTTGAAATTCGAAAACTACACAACATTTTTGGAAAAGTGGATCATTTTGTTCCACCACTATAATTTCTTTATTCTTTATTATGTATCGTGAGTGCATTTCATACAAACGAGGTTTCTTCATCTGAAGGCATGAAATAGAAAATAATTAATTTCGCTTGTTCGGAATAAATGTAAAAAAAAATTTCTTTTCTCTTCCAAAACCACGGACATAGGAAAAAACGTTTCCTACATTAAAGAGTTTTATCGAATGTTATTTTTCGTTAAAACCAATTAGGTAAGTCGTTGATTTTGTCATACAAATGGAACCTTATCTATAAAGAAGCAAAGTAACATATTAACCGCACACATTTTCGTCAAGTACCTAGACTGTTTTCATAAATAGAATAAGTAAATTAGTTTTGTTTGAGTTTTCTCTTTTCTATAGTAGCTTCGTCGTCGAGGCATTGACCGTATCTCACTTCCATACATTTGCTTCCCTGTAAAAAACAACAAAAAAGAGTTAGTAGATACATGGTAGATACCTACAAATATTGAGCATAAAATATGACATTTATGCCCGTCGCGGTACGGAACATTAAGCCATAATATGCCCACTGGATCGAAAACGACCCAATACAACCTAAGGTTGTACTTGGGTCGAAAACGACAGAATACAACCATAGGTTCTAAACAGTCGTTTTCTATCCTGTGGGTATATAATAATGGATTATAAATATTATAATATTGTCTATGTTTGTGGTTTTACTTTTCTATAGAATAAAATTAAGGCATTCACAAGTAATTAACACACGATGAAGACCTCCAATAGTGCTGCCCAAAAACCAAGAATACATTGTATTCATTTCTGGTTTTCAAATTGAGAAAATATTTTCTGGGATTTAGGGTTTAAGGGTTCAGGATATTTCCATCACCATAACTTAAAATAATATTAAATGAAGACCGTTGGACACATTTTCAATCCCGAAAAAAAATAATTGAATACTGAATAAAAAATAAATAAAAAAAAAAACAATGAAATAATTTTTATCGTTTTATAGCTTAGTATCTAAATACCAAAGTTCTGGATTTACTCAGGCTTATGATAACAAGCAAATTATGTCTTTGATCAAAAGCATCGTTTCGTAAAGTTTCTTCGTTTGTGAATGGCTTTAGGCTACACACATACGGAATTCCGAATCAGAAAGGAATTTTCTGTAGAATTACCCGCATTCTGTTAGAATTATCAGAATTCCGTTCAGGAATTCAAGTCCATGCGAAATCGTAATTCCGTCCGGAATACTACCGCATGTATGTGGCAGGCCTTAGCCACTGTTTATACAGAAGAGTTTGTATGTCAGTGGCGGTTACTCGTAAACTAAGTAACACAATATAAACCTTATACTACGTAGCATAGCGTCGTTTTTGTCGTAAAGGAAAAAAAAGATATAGTAATAGAGTTAACTCCAGACGATCCTATGCTACGTAGGTACTACAACTTGTTAATGAATAAGCGCAAAACCTCATACACCCCAACCGATTTACAACAAAATAATTAGATAGACACAATAATTTCATTATTTTTATAGGTACTTAAAATTTAAAGTTATTCGCATTTTAAGTTTTGAGGCAAAAATGATTTGTTATCATTTCAGCAATGAATAAAAGCGCTAATATGCTCATGGATACATTTTAAGAATCTTGTTTTGGTAGTAAGTATGGTGGGTGTGCCCTTGCAATGGGTTGAGATCGAATTCAGTAAATTTTAAATTTTACAAATAAATTATTTAATGTTTTGAAAAAAGTCACCTATGTTGAAACCATGATAATCCGATTCTGCATTCGATTCTAAACAAACTACTTTCTAGTTTTGCGTTAATTCATTCACATGTTGTAAAGGTTTATATTAATTGTGTTATTACTTTGACTATCCGCCACCTCCATACGTCTCTTCTGTATATAAACTGCGCCTTAGGCCCGATTCGACCAAACACGAGTATATTTAATTCTTAGATTAAGTCGCCGGTTACTATAGAGTCAACTTATGTTGGGTTTTACCAACCCTAATCTAAATGGAATGTCAAATTCACATAATTAAAAAAAATTATAATTAAAAAAAACCTAATAAATTAAAACTGTATAACCTCACATTGCAATAAGTACGGATACAACGACCTCTTTCTTTAGGTGAATTATACATTCGTTCTTTTAGTACGGGGTGTGTAAACACCAAAAGTAAAATTGTTCCATGGATAGTTACTCTTCTATAAATCTAAGTTTGGTCGGATCCGGCCTTAGAGTTTGGAGAGTCTCGTGCTCCAGATCGACTTTACGGAACACCTTCTATATTAAAGAGAGTAAAACTATCATTCTATAACGGAACTTGCATAACATCAGCTGTCACTTTCACTCACGTAACCGACTGCGTAACACTGAACCACAATTTATACCGTAATAGGTATAAAGCTTATGTTACGTCTGATTATTTACTTTTAATTATAGCCATTGTGATTCCGGCTTAGAATTCACCATCCCAATTCTCCTCTTGGGTGTCGTAAGAGGCGCCTAAAGGGCTTTGACTACGTAATGAGGACTAGTAACGCGTGTAATTCTACTAACAAACATTTCTGCCACTTTTTGCGGGGGCGAGGTAACATGCAATCCGCAACTTTGGATTTTATTTCCCATAACTTAAGATTCTAATTTTGAATGTTCAAAATCATGAAAAGTAGTCTCGTGTGAACCCCAAACGTTCTAAGTTCGAAGTTATTGTTTCGCAATTCTAGGCTGTCTCGTTTAGTGATAAGGTATAAAATTGAGTGTAAATTGCAGATGATCAATTGATCTTATACCGTGGTAGAAGGGAAATGCTACCGCAAGGCGAGTCCTCATTATAACTAGTCAAAGCTAAGGGGTTAAAGGTTTCTTATGCAGTGTTTACGTGGGTGAAAGGCTAGCCACTTCTCACCACTTGACACGTCATTCAATCCTGAAACTTAAATTGCTAAATGTGAGTATTGCTACAACTACAATCTTAAACAGGAAGTTTGTAGTTGTAGCAATATTTCTGATCTCCCCGAAAGGGATTACGGTCGTGAGTTTATGTATGTATGTAATTATATCCACTGACTGAGCCTAACGGGTTTTGGAGAATTTCTAATTTAATGCAAATTAAATTGATGTTCCACTTTTATATGCGAACGATTTGCAATTTGTTTTAAGAGGATTGAGTGTTAGCAGTCTCTATACCAATAGCTAAAACGTTTTTACACTTCTGAATGGGGGGCGTTCAATTTCAATTATTTTTTTATATGCTATTCAATCAACCAGTCAATCAAACATACTTTATTTTACACCAAAGTAATGGTTATTGGTTTTATAAATAAAAAGTTTTAAATGTCTTCTAATTTCTTTATAGTTTTGTAGATAGATAGTTAGGTACGTAGATAGTCGAAATAATTTATTTCACCAATCGATGGTTTATAGAAGCCATAAAAAAAATTGTTATTCCGTCAATGGCTGCTTGCTCTACCTAAATGGGAAATATTTTGTTGTTCGCGATTTTAATATTTGTCCCGTACGTAGTGAAAATTGCTCAGTTTAATAGTCTGTAGTAATTTATTAAACCCCTACAGTATGTAATGCATTTAATTGTAAAATTAAAATGTCCTGTTTAGTGCACATCTGCACATTCAAATGACAACAAAACCTTTTTGTGGTAAAAAAGATTTCGCTTTTATATGGAGACTGCTATGTAATTTATTTTTATTTATTTTTTGATTAAAATCGTTACGGAGACAATTTTTTGCTTAATACCGGGTGTAACAAAACACCCTAGTCATACTTAAAGGTGTCCCATACATTTTAGTCGAGTCGGTAGAGCAGTTTTGTATGGAACAGCTGTTTTTTTTTTCGCGATTTCGAAGTTGGCTCCATATTGAATGTTGTTCAGTTTGATGGTCTATATTTTATATAAGGGCGTGGCCCCTAAAAGGTTTATTTGTATTTTTGAAACACCTTGTATAGGTACGTGTTTTTCAAAGTTTGCTTGTTTTTGCTCTATCGTAAAAACGGTAATACTTGGTGTAATTATAGTGCATTATAATTAAAACCAAAAGTGTGTCGGACTTGCGTTAAGGCTTTGATAAAGTTATATTATGTCAAGATTGACAGTCGAAGATACGAAAGCGTCGAAAAAATTGGAACCAGTACTGGCTCCTAAACCCTATACATATACACGCACACATACAATAATTTGTATGGCGCCTCACGAACACCGACCTATAAAACTTGGCCCCTTTTGTTTAATACAGTTTTGGTAAAACAGTGAGGCTCAATCTAGACATATACTTTTTCTAAGCGTTAAGGATCCCGGTGAAAACATATTTTTTTGGAAATAGTGTATGGAGGTACGGAACCCTCCGTGCGTAAGTCAGATTCGCGCTTGCCCGATTTTAAAGCCGCAGATGGAATCGCGGTCAAAAGCTAGTATCTCGTTGAATTATAATTACCAACCTACCTAACTTAAAATGTAGATTAAGGCCATTCTGTGTTTTTAATTATGTACTTTCTATTTACTTTGCTAGATTAAATAAAAAAAAAATCATGTCTTTGTAATTATCTAGGTTACTAAAATTTTAGAACATCTGTATAATTATCATGAACATTGTTTTAATAACTTTCCTTTGTGTTTCCCTAAACTGTTTTAACAAGAGGTAAGAGAATTTTATTCCGAGAACGAAAATGCGCGCTGCATACAAACGTACTATGGTGATATTTTCAATACTAACCAATTAAAGTCAATGAAATTTTGCATAAACAATCTAGAAACAAATCTCTATGCTTCTATGGAGTCCGATTTTCGTTAAAATATACAGTTTCAATGCTAGGATTAATTTAAGATTTGTATGGAAATCTTTGAGGCACTGTAACTTGAAAACTATACATTTTAACGAAAATCTGACTCCATACAAGCATAGAAATTTGTTTCTAGATTGTTTCTGCAAAATTTACGTTTGTATGGAGCGCGCTCCGAATATACCCTTAAACAAGTTCCTTCTAAAAAGTCTCGGTAATATCTGCTCAGGGGTAAGATCGATCTTCCTTATCGATAACATTTGCATTTTTTTTTCACTATCCGAGTAAAATGACTCAGTTTCAGCAAATTGTTTCACAATCGAGTTATTTGGCAATATTTATTTTTGGTGATAAGTATTCAGTGTTTATTAAATGAAAAACTGCCTTCGTGTTCTAATGGTTAAGAGCATTGGGCTCTTGACACGGAGGTCGTGGGTTTGATTCCCACCTAGTGATATGTCACTGTACGTTTTTTCCCCAGTTGGTTAGGACATTGCAGGCTGATTCACCTGATTGTCTGAATAGAAAGATGATTCCGTGCTGCGGATGGCTCGTTAAGCCGTTGGCCATGGCTACTATCTCTTGTGGTAGTGGTTAATGGTACCTCAGTGGTTTTAATATCGCCTCTTTCGCCGCGTCCATACCTACTAGTTTCTACTATCTTACCCCAGGATCTTACTCCAACGAACTCACTCTTTTAGTTAACAAGAACGGTAAAAGCTCGTATTTTTCTTTATTGCAACGTCAAAAGAAATAATTGAAAATTATACTTGACCAAATATAACTAATACCAATTAACGGTGCTGAGTAGTACACAAGCCCTTCCTTAGGTAGGACTTTATAAATTCTAACTAAATCTAATTTGATGTTCACTCTTCTGGGCCTAAATCGGGCTTCTTCATTTTATGCGGATTTCGAAAATTGCTTTCAAAATATTATCATTGACGAGGATACAATAATCGAAGTACATTGCGTTGCGACGCAACCTGTCAACAACCTTTTTATTTGTTTCTCGATTAATCTCTCATTGGATGTGGGTATGACAGTCTGTCGTTCAATGGATTCTTTTTTATCCTATGTCCGGCAAGTTTGGGATATTCTTCTTATAGGTATCATAAATTCATAAGAATAAAAAATACACGAAGATAAATAAAATCTTACTAAACTTCCACCGACTTCACCCTTTACTTACTTCTTACTATAATACATTATTGCAGTGGCCAGCAAAAGAGGCATTGATGGACGAACGTGTAACTACCTACGTAAGTCCATCAATCCCTAGTTGTGGCCAAGGCTTGTATAGTGCTTTTCTCAAACAATGCGCGGAAATTAAAATCAATCAACTTTTCAAAATCAATGACGGACAACAATAATTTGTCCTGCGTTAAAGCTAGTAACTTTCTATTAATCTGTGGTTAAATTGTTCATTCGTTTTTTTTTTTCATTATAAGGCTTTCTATTTGCAAGCCAGTTCGAAATTTAAATAAAACCTGTGATAAGTTAGGTACCTCCTTGGTTGCCATGTTTCTGAGTAAAAGCACAGAGGATTGTAATCCTCTGTGGTAAAAGATCATTGCATTTTTAAATTACACAACATATTATATGAGTTTACTATGTGAAACGTTAATCTTCTGAGTTTTCTTATAATCTCTGACTGGGGTAGTCAGAGAGGGTTCTGAATAGAGAGTTCGGGAATATAATCGTTAGCATAATTGCTATGCTATTACTATGAACTTAACTTTTGGTAGCGTATGTATGTCCTTAATCCAAATATTTAGTTTAATAGAGCGATACGGTTGAAAAGTAATCTAAAAGTTTTCAGACCTTTTCTATTCAATATGATTACTATCGAAGTTTGCAAAAAATCTAGTATAATAAAACCCACCTTTGCAAGATAAGCCTTCATGTAAAAGTTTCCAAAGAGCACGATGAAGGAGATCATGTAGATAATGAGGACATAGTGCATCCACAGGGGGAACTCGCAGCCAGTCCTGATGCCGTTGACGCCGAGGATCAGGGCGCAGGTGAACTGGATCTGGAGAGTAAGTAAAATAAATTGGTTATTAAAATGAGTTTTATTAAAGCAGGATTTGTAGGTAAGAATCTTAGAACGAATTTGTGTAAAAATCTCTTTACTAGCGGCGCTCGCGGCTTCGCCTGCAAGTCCATTCCCATTTTCGGTTAGGGGCTTTTTCTCTTGCATAATGATTTCATTACTTCCATAAATGATAATTTTGGAACCAAGGGTTAGAGGAATTTTTAGGTATGAAACTAAGTATTGAGTTAACTTTAAGCATTCTAATTTATACGGAGTGTAAAATTAAATGCGTTGCATATTGATCACTTAGACTATTTATACAGGGTGTAAGGAAGATTATCATTAACCTTAAAACCACATACTCTACCCATCAAACTGAACAACTTTTACTATAAGAGCAAACTGATCAGAGCAGAAAATAAATCTGCTGTTGTATAGGTATACATTTGAGTCGAGTATCGGAGTTTAGTATGGGACAGCAGATATTTTTTGCTCTGATCGGTTTGCTCCCATAGTAAAAGTTTTTCAGTTTGATGGATAGAGTATCAAGGTCAATATAGATAGATAGAGATAGAGATAGAGATAGATATAGATAGTCAATATAGATAGAGGTAGATAGAGTGTAAAGGTCAATGATACTTTTCCTTACACCCTGTATAAATAGTCTAAGTGTTCGATATGTAACGCATTTAATATAAATCATCTAAGATCGAACAGGGTGCTTCTGACCACCAAACTGAACAATTTTCACTATAATATGGAGCCGCAATATTGAAAACGCGAAAAAGAAACAAGTTCCATAGAAAATGTCTCGACTACAGCCGATTTCTTTTACGCGATTTCATAGTTTGTACCGAAGTAAAAGTTGTTGAGTTTGATGGTCTGAAAATAAAGTACCTATCTATCTATAACGTCACGCCACTTTCCCAGTGGGGTAGACAGAGACCAGAGCGCGCCATCTACTACGATCCTTACATAGCTCTTTTGCTTCATTCATATCCATACATTTCTTCATACATGCCCGTCGGTTTTGAGTACTCAGCACCTCCCCTTTTTGTAGGACGCAACTGATTTGATCAGAATACGTCCTACGAGGGCGCTCTCCACCGAAATTCTACTCACTATAGCTTTATATATCTCTTTCGTACATCTGCTATCACTCATCTTCTCCACATGACCAAACCAACGAAGCATACCCTTCTCTATTCTTGTCGTATGTAACGTATTTAAGCTTACATGTACGACTCAGACAAACATATGCAGGGTCCAACTTAATAATATGCTGACACTTTTTTAAGGGAATGATCAGACCATCAAACTGAACAACTTTCTCCATGGGACCAACATCGAAATCTCGAAAAAATAATCACCTGTCCTATGTCATATGGCTCTAGTCGGTTGGCAGTTTTGTATGGGACAACAGATTTTTTTTTCGCGATTTCGATGTTGGTCCCATAGAGAAAGTGTTTCAGTTTGACGGCCTGGCCATCCCCTTAAAAAAGTGTCAGCATATTAAGAAGAACCCTATATATGAAATAATTAAGAGCTCATGTACTTCGCTTTACTTGACTTTACAAATGAACTTCTAAGTCAAAGACAAAATAATAGTTCGGTAAGCCGAACTAAATAATTAACCAACTTCTGATACCACAGTTATGAACTTTAAAATTCCTATGTGTTAGAGTAAACAATTTCATTACTTTAAGGGGTGATTGTACTCATGACATTGAACTTGTAAATTGAATTAATAAAAGTAATGTTTTATATATGGAAAAATAGCTTAGAAAATCTAGATTGCGCGTATCTTATTTATATTGACGGTCTGCCTACATTGAAGATATTTGCCAAAATATTAATTGGTACGTAAAAGAATGCATTGAGACCATTTTTAGAAGTTTTGTCTTTTGGCCTGTTTGTCTGTTTGTTTGTGCGTGCATCACTTAATTTATTTCATCGCAATCGGTTCATTCAATCAAAAATTTATGAGTTTTTAACGTGGTCGACGTTTATGAAGCCGCGGGGGGGGGGGGGGGGGGGCGCCGCGCTAGTAAGGAAAAACCTACTTCGTGTTCTAAAAAAGATTTTGCGCGACAAATCCTGACAAATTAATCTATGCCAGCAATTGACCTAACCAAAATAAAAATAAATATCTTGGGAGAAAATCTTTTCTGCGATGAAAATAAAGTATTTTTGGCTAAGCCTATAAAATGGCTTACTTAATTAAAAATTTTAATTAATGTTATAAATACCATAATCAAGTGGCCGTTACACAAGTCTAGACAAGGTCCCGAAGGTAAATAACGACTAAATTTAGACTGTATACCTATACAGACAATTATGCCCAAAATATTTAAGTACTTTGATAAAAACTTATTGTAGCCGAGATTACACGGGTGAAAGCGAGATCACACGATGTGTGTTTGTCTGTAGGAAGCACTATTTGTAATGTTTTGGTGTTCAATGAACATAAAACAGCATGGGAGCCGTGTTGCTCTAAGGCAATGAAAATGATGTATAATGGACGATATCTCATTTTAGGAATGGTACTAAAAAGGCAATGCGGGTTTTGTATGGAAGGTTTTTCTTATTTTTTATTCTTTTTTAATTATATTGGGGCTTTTATCATTGAGGTTATGTCAGCCCGTATGGATGGTTGGCGTCTTATTTCTCGCTGTTGTTTTTGGCGCAGCCATAAAAAAAAATATGTTAGTTTAGGATAAAGTAACAAACAAAACTTGTTAAAACATTTGTATATATATCCCTAAACGGAGTCCAAAACTCCGAAAGGCTTGAAGTTGAAAATCCTATTCATTACGTTTACTTCAAGCCTTTACAGGCTTGATATCTTTTTTTAAACTAAGAGTCTTCCCATCAAACTGATCAACGTTTACTTTTACCGATCAGAGCAAAAAAAAAAATCTGCTGCGGCATACATTTTAGTCGAGTAGACGGTGCAGTTTAGTATGGAACAGCAGATTTTTTTGCTACGATTGAATTGACAGAAATACTAAAATATCAATTTTACGACTGAATGTGACAAATTTCAGTTTTAATTTATAGAAAAATATGAAATGTTGTCTATTTGATTGATTGTAAAATAGTCTTTAATAAATTGAAAAATTTATGGATTAATAGATTAATTGTTTAGGTATGTATCAATATCGATAATACTCACCAACTGCAAGATGGTGAGGTATTTCTTCCACCACAGGTACTGGACTACTTTTGGACCGAAGACCGAAAGACCGTAGTAGGTGTACATGAGGACATGGATCCCACTATTCACCATGGCTGGGAGGAAAGCTGCAATAAAAAAATAACTTATTATTTAGAAATAGAACATAACAGACCCATAAACGGTACGGTACGGTTCTGATGTTTTTGGTGTGCAAATAAAGTACCTATATTTTATAAAACGGCCTGATGGTTAAGTTCGTAGTAGATCTCTCTGCTGATCGGGTTCAAATCCCACAAGAGGTAAATATTTGAATGATATATACAGGATATTAGGGTAAACAGTTGCATTTCTTTAAGGGGTGATTTTACCCATGATAATGAACGAATTTCTTTTCATATAAACGTTCGTTCAGCTGATTTAATTTAAGTAGTATGTATGGGACGTCCAAAAATTTGTTGGCGAATTTCCTATAGGTTTCTAAGGAAAAGATGTTCACAGTATCATGGGTTCAATCACTCCTTTTTCGTTTATTCCTACGTCACCGCATCAATATATTGATAGGAACCGCGGCCTATAAAATGTAAGAAATCTAAGCTTTCATATGTGAAACATAAACATTTAACGAGCAAACGCAAATTTTACTGCTTCTATGAAACAAAGGGTCCGTTTGATATTCATCAACATAAAATCTGTTGTCTTTCTGTATAAACGCTTTGTGAAATGTGCAATAAAACGTGTTATTTTGATAAAGATAGGGCCTACCACAGACCAATAAGCTAAAAACGAAGCTTTTAACGAGTATCTACTGTAAGCACATGAGTAGCTACACCACAGAGAGAAAGCTTCAACTATTCTATTCTATTCTATTCTATTTTTAAAAATATGGCTGCCATTCGTGGCTGCCATTCGTAGCTGCCATCTTTGGTTATTGATGATTTTGCCAATGTCGAGTTTTTATAGCAAAAGTGCTTGACGTTGTACGGTTATATTGATATTTTGGTGACTTCAAGGGTTGTTCTTATAAAAGAACAATATCCTGAGCCACCACTGGAGTTCCGCTGTAGGCCGGGGATGGGGCAACCGACAAGCGACACGCGCACGTGACCGCCCAATAGCAGACCAACACCGCAACTCCGAAAGCTTTAACACAAATGCGGTAGCATAAAGGTATTATTATTATACCAGGAATTGAGGAACTGACAGCTGAGAGAGCGAGATGCACCTAGCGGCACCACTGTATAATAGAAAGAGATACGTGACGTGAGGCAATAGAACCGTTTCTCATACCAATTTTTGCAATTCGGTTTCCGTGAATAATAGCGAATCTAAAGTGAAATCGTAGATAATTTTGTGAAATATACTGACACGTACTTCATTAATTAATCCACAATTTCACGACTCAGAAGTTAACTACTGGTGTCCATCTAACAGGTTTTACAGCCGTGAAAGCCTTTTTCAGTCACCAGTCTCCACAAACATAATCATTGTATGAAGCTGTATAATTAATAGGAATGCTATGCAGTCAGATCAGGACATTAGCTTTTTTTTACATCTACGAGTATAACCATTTAGCCTGTTTATATGCTTACAAATGTATAAATTGTTAGCCCAATAATACAATCGTAAATTGTTGTAAATCCTGTTAATGTCTCTGGACATTTAATGGCCTATAATGGTTCAGCCGATATATGCCCTTTTAAAGCTCACTGAATCCAGATGTATTTTTAAGGCAATATTGCTGCAATAAAAATGTCCCAGCGACGGAGGAAATGCATTTTGTAAAATGTTATGAGGCAAAATTTAGAAAATGAACAGATCGAACAGATTTAACATGTCCTAGCATAGCATATGCTCACAACTATATTCCCCGAGGGGGTGGTCAGAGATATTCTGAAACCTCAGAACATGCACGTTTCACCAGTAGTACCGAAACTCTGTCCAGTGTGACTGCCAGTGGTGTAACAAATCGTACATAAATTCCGAAAAACTCATTGGTACGAGTCGGCTTGGACGGGGATCGAACCATCGCCTCCTGCACGGCAGGCAAGGTTACTCGCCAAGTCGCCACTGGACCACCACGGCTTTTTTGCTTAACATGTCCTAACTACAAACAATTTTAGATGAATTTAAAAAGTTCCCTGCTAAAAGCGACGAGATTTTTCACTCTAGACCCTTTACAAATGCCATAACATTGTTGAGTTCCTCGTGCGTAAACGAATTTCCCTTTTAACTGTGAATTTGGGAAAATCTCATTTGTTGCCACATATTCAGATTTAGTTGAATACTCAGCTAATATTTCGTATATCAAAAGTGAAAGTCAGGATTCATCACACTGTAAACATTTCCTAAAATATTTCAGTAAACTACCTTAATCGGGCCAAACAGGGTTCGGCGTTCCGACTTTTGAGGATAGTAAATAGCTATATTTAGAAACAAAATTAATACCATCGCTTCTTTAAAAGATGAAGTACAAGATGAACAAAAAAAATTTCAGTAAAATTGTGTAGTTACATCAGAAAGTAATCGAGAATTTCATGAAAAACTCCAGAATAGCACTGCCGCGTTCCGAGTCCTGTGATTTAGTGAAACAAAATAAAACAACAATATATATTTCTAATCAATGGCAAAACATCAAAGAACACTTTAAACAAATCAGTTTTTCGATACGACTTCTAGTTTTTTTGCAATTTGTTACCAAAAATCACATATTTTTTTGGACGTTTTCTTCATACAAATTACTATGGGCCGTCAATCGTTCGAAATCATTGCAAATAGACCGGTGACCGGCAACACCCAACCCTGTCTTAGAAGATTAATAAACAAATCCATTTTTAGCTAAAGTAGGCAAAGTAACTTATAAAAAACCGGGCAAGTGGGTGTCGGGCCACATGCAGTGTAGGGTTCCGTAGTTGCCCGTCACGTATGTGGACTTAGAAGTACATTTTATAAATTGGTCGACTATTACTCGTTATTATAACAGAATAACTGTAAGTTTATTACTATTATTACTATCAAACTAAGGATTGATAATCTGAAATCATCATCATCATCGTCAGATATGTTTTAAATAAGAATGGAATAAGAGTGAATTCTGTACCGCAGTAGGTAACTCAAACGATTGACTTTGTAAGTCATTTGCACGACAGAATTTTGCGCGAAAAGACATTGCGCGACACAAGACAACACAAAGGAATTTCACAAAAGTTACTTTCCGGGCACTGTTTGGTAGTTTTTGGTTATTTTGGTAATTTATGGTAGTTTTGAGTCTTTCGGTAGTTTTTGGTAAATTTTCGTACAAAAGTAACCAAAAAGTTATTTTGGTAGATTTTCGTACTTTTCGGTAGTAGTTTTTGGTTATTTTGGTAGTTTCTGTTTTTTTTGGTAGATTTTCGTACTTTTTGGTAGATTATTGTTATTTTGGTAATTTTTCGTACTTTTTGGTAGTTTATGGTTAATTTGTTACTTTTTGGTTCATCTCATTTCATTTTATTTATTTACCTTAAATTGTAGGTAGGTACATAAGTTACAGATGGTAAGTACAGAGTACCTATTAGTCACACTACAATATAATTTATAAACATTAAGAAAAAAACAGATTTAAACAATAGGTGCCAGACAATAACTTAACTACCATCTTTCACTTACTACAATTAAATTAGTTAAATGTTATAAAATCAGTTCAATGTGATTAGTTAAAAATTATAATAACCTAGTGAGGTACAAATAATCGGTCTGCAACACATTTTTTTCTACTCAGATTGATGCCTGTTTGTTTACTTATACTGAAGAAACTAATTAAAGTCATAGGGACACTGTTCGATTAATAATTCTTTAACCTTCTTCAGAAATTTCTTGTCGGCTTTAATGTCATCTGGTATTTTACTATACACAAGAACAGTATTCGACTTTATTTTGTAGTCCTTAGCATCGATGCTAGTCGGTAATTTGGTACCAGTAGCTCATTTTTTCGAGTTAAATTTAATCTTTTGCTACGGAATACTACGGGGTATCGTCTCACGATTTCGCACAGATCGAGGATATACGAAGCTGTCACAGTGAGTAATTTAAAGTCGGTAAACAAGGATCGGCATGACACCCTTACTGACTGAATTCCGCTTACGATTCGAATGTAGGTACCTCTTTTGCAAAACATATATTTTATTTATGTCTACAAACCCACCCCGTAGCCAAGCCGTCAAGAACTCTTTTGTTTTTATGGTAGTTTTTGGTAATTTTCATTCTTCTATCAAATATTTCCAAAAAGTATAAAAATCTACCAAAATAACCAAAAACTACGAAAATCTACCAAAATAACCAGAAACAACGAAAAACTACCAAACTAACCAAAAAACCAGAAACAACAAAAAAATAATTACTAAACTGTACCAAAAATTACCAAAACCTACCAAAAGAACCAAAAACTACCAAAAGAACCTAAAGAACTATTGACGTTGTACTAATTTTTTTCTTTAAAATTACTTCTTGTTAATATTGCTGTGCCCTTTCAGGATTCATGTACCCACTTTAGCTACTAAGTAACACCTACTTATATGTTCTTGTGTCGCACAATGTCCTTCAGCGTGACGAAAATTACTGCTGAAATTTACCAAAATCTACCAACCCTGTTTCAAATTCTACTTAAATTCTACCAAATAATATTATTGTCGTTACAGATGGTTAAAATTTAATATAAAACACGTTTTTGAACAAAAAATTATCAATTTTATCTAAACGCTCATCATTACACATGTTATTTTCGCATTTTTGTACCTATAATTTTTATTGGTTTTCATCACTTTGTAACATGGATGCTTCAATTTTCAAATAAATATTAAATTTGGTCGTCCCTACGCAAGTTTAAATTTAGTACAGTTTTCTGTGTCTCATAAGCAGAGTCAGAAATTTTGGTAGCACTTTTAATTATGTCAAAGGGATTGCTTGCACCTTTATCGACTTCCGATTGTGTCCATATACGGGTAATTTTTTATCACTGCGGATAACACCTCATCAAACTAAACAACTTTCACTATGGAGCCAACTTCAAAAGAGCGAAAAAAAAATCAGCTGTCCTATACAAAACTGCAGTACCTACATATTCGACTCAAATGTATGGAACAGCTGATTTATTTTCGCTATTTTGAAGTTCGATACATGCTGAAGTTATCCGCAGTGATATAAAATATACCCGTATATCGACATTATTGGAAGTCGATAAACATGTAATCTCTTTGACATATTAAAAGTGCTAGGTACCAAAATTCCAACTCTGTTCAGAAGCCCTTTTTTTGTAAAAAAAAAAACATTAGGCGATATGATTAATATTTGCTGTACTAGAAGTGAGTTCGGTGGCGCGTTGCGGAGAGGTATGGACTCTCAATCAAGAGGTCCGCGTTCGAATCCGCACGGACAACATGCCACGAACCAATGAGTTTTTCTAACTTATGTACGTATTACCGACTGCTCTCAAAGGGTGAACGAAAACATCG
The DNA here is from genome assembly GCA_963693445.1 of Agonopterix heracliana. Lineage (NCBI taxonomy): Eukaryota > Metazoa > Arthropoda > Insecta > Lepidoptera > Depressariidae > Agonopterix > Agonopterix heracliana. The sequence goes on along the minus strand of OY856312.1, from coordinate 2,139,916 downwards.
CGAGGAAACCTGCATAATGCAGACGAAGAAATTCTGATGTACATGTGAAGTCTACCAATCCGCTTTGGGCATGCGTGGTGGACTTACGCCCAAACACCCTTCTAGAAGGTAGGCCTGTGCCCTGCAGTGGGACGTATACAGGGTGTTACAAAAGTAAGAATAAATTTTTAAAACTCTTAAGGGGGTTGTTTAGAGCGTCAAACTGAACAACTTTCTCTATGGGACCAACATCGAAATCGCGAAAAAAAATCTGATATCCCATACATTTTTAGCTCGAGTCGATTTGTAGAGTATAGAACATAAATTATATTTTTCGCGATTTCGATATTGGTCCCATAGTGAAAGTTGTTGAGTTTGATGGTCTTAACCACCCCCTTAAATGTTTATTTGTATTTTTGTAACACCTTGTATAGGCTGATGATTATGATGATGATGTCCTAGAAGTTCCGGAAAACTTGCAAACCCTGCAATCGTTTTCTCAGCCATTTGTATTGCCAGCTTAGATTTTATTAGCCTGAATCCTTGCATTTTTAAATACATTAACATTTTCGAATACCCAATTTCTACTAAAATCTACTAAACAATTTTGCTCTAAATATACCAATAAAGAAGAAATCTACTAAAAGTCGTCACACTGATGATGTCCTTTTGCGCAAATGTTTTTGAAGGCAATCGTTCCAGTTACTGCAAAATTAACTTTTATTCGGTGCTTAAAATATTATATCTGACGATGATTATGATGATAAAAGATTACAAACCCTTAGTTTGCTAATACCAATAATATTAAACTTATAATAATTTCATTATTCTGTTAAAAGTTTTAATTTGTTCTGTTAAAATAATTTTAAGTTTTTTTAAGCCTTAGTAATACTGTGATCTAATTAGCTAGAACCCATCCTATCCTACCACCAGGGGTGATCTTTGATCAGTCACATTATAGGTCCATCACGGTACTGTACTGTTGCTGTAAATGTCAATTTCGACCTACGGCTCTCAAATCCAGATGCTGCAGGATGATTGCCACGCACAACCAAACATTCAACATTAATTTAAATTAAATTAAATAGGAGGCCGCCAGGATAGGGTCAGCCGACCAGACTTTTTAGTCCTTACTAATTGGACTCTAGACCAACAGACTAGTTACGTCCTTTAATTCAACGAGGTAAAATGTTGTGTCACCAGGTAGGGTTCACTTTTTCCTTCACACCAGTAAACATGCCAGCCAAGCTGCGCCGCGCGCTGCAGCCGACCAAGTTTTTTGCAAGAAAAGTATTACCAAAAGCTATCAAATTGATTTGTTCATTAATCTTATAAGATAGGGTTGAGTGTTGTCGGCCACCGGTCTTTTTCTTTTGACAGATATGTCAAACGGGCCGTAGGTAGTGCCGACCCTTAAGTATAACTACTAAAACATGGAAAAATACACGGGAATTACTAAAACCTATTAGTAAGATATCTTTGATATTGTTACACAGATTAACTAGTCCCATTTAAATACCAGAATATAGCCTAGACTTGTAAAATTTTTTAAATTATAGAACGTTGTGGCACGAGTATTAGTGCCAGTTGTACCATTGATGGTACTACTGGCACGACCTAGTGCCAATTGTACCATTAATGGTACTACTGGCACCACCTAGTGCCAACTGTACCATTGATGGTACTTCCCGATGGTACTTCTGGTCCGGCGGGTCTGAAATAGGATGTAGTGACAAGAATAGAGAAAGGCATGTTGAGATGGTTTAGTCACATGGAAAGAATGAATGAGAGCAGATTGACGAATGCAACCTATAAGGCAAGCGTAAATAGAAATGTTGGAAGGGGAAGGCCTAGACGACACGTACATATACGGACCAACTTGGCGACGTGCTTAAAAAGGGCCAGGTCAGATCTACCCGAAACCGACGAGCATGCATGAAAGGACTAATGAATGTGGAGGAGGCAGGGAGGTTTGTCAGGATCGTAGCAACAGGCGTTCCGTTGTCTCTGCCTACCCAAGTGGGAGACAGGCGTGAGAATATGTATGTATATATGTAGTGAAAAATTATGCCACATTATGCTAATAAAACTTACTGGATCCACTGGGCACCCATTTGATCCCGATCCACCAGAAACTGAACATCGTAGAGTGGTGGTAAACGTGGAGGAACGTCAATTGCTCCTCTTTCTTCCTCAATATGAAGAAGAATGTATCGCAGAATTCTAGAAGCTTCGAGAAGTAGTACCACCAAACAGCGTCTGCTATCTGTAATTGAATTTAATTGCTTTAGGATTAAGATTGAAAACTTAAAGAATCTATGTTAATCCGCCTACGCTTCTGTAAAATGAAACCCCATGAAAATCGGTTCAGTAGTTTTAAAGTGATGCGTGCACAAACAAACAGACATAAATTCTAAAAATATATTCTATTATACGTATTGTATAATAGAATGTATTTTTAAATACCCTTAATGCCTTTTTTTTTAAATATCATCAATATACTCGTAGGTACATCGACGTCAAAATTGTATTAAATGCAATGCAATGAATTCGAAACATGTTTCGATATAAAATGAAAGTTTGTTCGACAATCTCGAAAGTGCTCTCAAAGCATACCTAATGTAAATTTCATCATCCGGAAAATTGCTTCTCTTCTAAAACGATGACGACTTAGTAAATAGGTAGTAGGTATATATATGTGAAGAGAGAATACTGGAGTTCATGAACTAATGAATCATTTATGAAGAACTTAGCTTTTGGCCACGACATCGTCTTACGTTTGACTTTAAAAACCGATCAAGGCTATTCGGACTCGTGCACGAAGGGTTGAACCCTTCGTGCGAGAACCTCAGGGTTCCGTACCACTACAGAATATAAAAAAATTGTTGTTACTCACATACGAGAAACGGTTTTTTATTAGCGTCTAATTTGGTGTCATTATAATAAGATCCCGCAGAAAACACAATTTTTGCTAATATTGTATGGTCGTCGGAAACCTCAATGCGTGAGACCGACTCACACTTAGCCGGTTTTTTTTAACGACTTACCGTGATGTAATCCGGCAAAGTCTGCAATTTGACTACGACATTTCCTCTGTATTGTGATCTTAGAGAACCCAAGTAGCGCAAGTAGCATTATAAGAGACCAGTTTTGGTGTAACTCGGAACTTTATGAATTATGGTTCAACCGAGAACTCAGAGCTGCGCATTACGCTTTAGCCTGTATAATAGCATCATTAAAGTAGGAACGGATACTATTGTTACGGTATTAGAGTTATATAGCAGATGTGAAAAATGCCTTCATACAGCCCTTATCGCAATAAATAAATAAATAACGCTCACAGGCACATACATTGTAACGATCCCAAACTAGCACTAAAGGCTTTTATTATGGAAAACATACAACAACGGCACGAACATATAACATCCATGACCGAACCGGGATTCGAACCCAGGACCCTGGTTTGGCAGTCCGGCGTGGTAACCATTACACCAACCGGGTCGTCGCAATGGTTGCTTAAGAACATTTTAGTGGTAGTATGTAATCTAGAGCTGTGATCAACTTGACTGTCCCCGTCACCCACTTCGCATGTAGCTAATACGTAATTAGTATAGACTATAATCACAGCTATAATAGTACTGACTAAAAGTTCGCGCGTGACCTTCCCGCGGGGCACAGATGTTTTGGGGGATTCGGGGTAGCGCGTGCGACTGGCTTTGAGCGGCTCGCGCTTCCCTTCCCCGCCTCCCCCAACGTCTACGCACGGCGGGACGATCGCCCACTAACTTGTCTGATTAGGAGTGATTAGTTAACTCACCTGTAACTCATCAGGATCGTATTTCTGCCGACAAGGTTCACAAATGTAACTATATCTCAACCTAAATGACGCAGTTAACAATCTTATAGCGATGTATGCGTTCAACCCTGCCATGGCTAGGTTATAGGGGACTAGTAACCAGTTCAGTTTGAACGGTTGTCGATTCTTCATTAACTTCGGACCAACCCATACTATGAACAGGTACATTAATGTGTAGAAGATTGTAGGGGCTGGGGAGTCGACCAGTGGCCATCCTTTTGTTCTGTTATCTGAAAAAAAACAAAAAAACGTAGATATTAATTCATAGCCGTATTCTCTTCGCCTTCATCATCATCAGCCTGTGCAGGATAGATTTTTGAGACGGGACAGTAAGGGCAGGTACCTTATCCGCGTGAGTAAGAGTATGTGGTTTAAAGGTTTATCATACTTTTCCTTATACCCTGTATTTTTAAACGCCATAGGACGTAAAAAAAATGCGTTACGCTAGCATAAAGTAACGTCTCCTATCACGAATAAGAGTAGCAATTAAGTTATAGCCCGTAGAATCCCACTGCAGGGCAAAGTCCTCCTCTCTCGAATAACCGTGAGAGGGAGTGGGCCACATACTTCACAACGCGGGCCCAGACCCAGTACCGATTGTAATAAGTAGAGGAGTAGATAAGAAATTGTTTTATTTATATTTTTGTAAAAAAAATGTGAGAGGAAAAAATAGGACAATGTACAAGGATATTATAATTAGTTGTTAAGTGTCTTCTCCTGTCAAGTCTTTATCAAGTTTGGCTTGATTTTCGGCTTGTTTGAGTTTCCTTTGCTCGCCTTTTTGCTCATCTTTTGTTAAACCTTGGAATGTGGAAAAATCATAAAATATTATGTGGACCCTAAATAAAGTGATAAAAATGTAATATAAAGTATCATCATCATCACAGCCTATATACGTCTCACTGCAGGGCACAGGCCTACCCTCCTCCCACCTACCTACCACCCTCGTGGAGGGTGTATGGGCGTTAGTCCACCACGCGAGCAAAATGCGGATTTGTAGACTTCACATACGCACTGGAAATTCTTCTTCAGCGTATACAGGTTTCCTTACGATGTTTTCCTTCACCGATAAGCCAGTGGTGTTACAAATCGTACATATATTCAGAAAAACTCATTGGTACGAGTCCGACTGGACGGAGGATTGAACCATCGCCTCCTGCACGGCAGGCAAGGTTACTCGCCACTGGACCACCACGGCTTTTTATATAAAGTATAAATAATAAAATATAAATCTTACCTGAAAGTGATAGAGTCCACAAATAATAGTCATACGTATCTTTTAGGACGGTTTGTGTAGAATTAACTATTACTTTCGCCATTTTGACTACGAAGAAATTTTATCTGAAACAAATAAAAACAATCGATCAATATAATGCTGAATGATTGTCATGTGAAATGCGGAGATGAAAAGAGAAGCGGAGAATATAATCCTATATTCCAGGGGTTCCCAAAGTGTGCGCCGCAAGGCAAAGTCAAAGTCAAAAACAATATATTCGATATAGGAGCTTGAAGCATGCATAGCATGCATAGCATAGCATAGAATATGCTTACGACTATATTCCCCGAGGGGTTAGTCATAGATATTCTAAAACCTCAGAACATACATCCACGTTTCACTAGTAGTACCGAAACTCTGTCCAGAGTGACGGGGAGTGAGCCCGTCGCCACTTGTAATGGACAGTGGGTACAATACACCTAGCCGAGCCGAGCCGAGCTTGAAGCACACCTATTAAACGTCAATTCTTTTTTGATGCTACCACCGCTTGTCGCTGTAGAAAAGATGCGGCCAGAAACTCTACAACATAACACGACTAAAATATAAATTTTTAAGCTAAGGTTATGTATACAGCGTAATACGTAGTCTATTTAATTAAATAATTGATACTATACAATAGTTTACTGTATTAAGTTTGAGACACTCTGACCCAAGCATTTTGATCATTTCAATAATCATCCAGTTTAAAATATGCTTTTTTACATAGGACTTTTATGGGCGCTCCTGTTTACTCCAAAACAAACTAAATAGAGGAAGATAAATTTACGTGGATCCAAGCTCCTTTCAATGCTCCACTCGATGCGAATCGCTCCACTAGAATTCGCTTCGCAAGAAGAAGCGAATCTCAGTATTGAACTGCCTAACCACAACCTCTGGGACGGGTCTGCCAAATACCAGTTGGCCGCGCTAGACTCGATCGACAGGCGTGCCAGTAAGCTCATAGGTGATCCAACCTTGGTGGCGAAGCTACAAAGTCTTGAACATCGTCACAAGGTAGCCTATGTCTGTCTGTTTTCTATAGGATACATTTCGGAGAGTGTGCGATGGAATTACACGAACTAATACCTCCATCTCCCTTTCATCTGCGAGGGACGAGACGCAGGCTGGGTTTCCATCCTTATGTCGTTGACCTACCAACAAGCAGGTATACAGACTTTAGGTTCGGGGGGGACATCCAATTTCGGGGGGGGATTTTCCAAATTTTTTATAATGCGCACGGCTAAGGAGTGGAACGAACTGCCTGCGGACCTGTCCCTGAGCAATACAACCTGGGCCTCTTCAAGGCGAAAGTGCATAAGCATAGCATATGCTCTCGACTATATTCCCCGAGGGGGTAGTCAGAGATATCCTGAAACATCAGAACATCCACGTTTCACCAGTCATCATCGCTTAACATCAGGTGAGATTGGGGTCAAATGTTTACATATAACATAAAAAAAAAAAAACTTTGATTGTTCCGATTTGGAGGAAGTTTTGGGTAACAGTCAAAAATGCAATGCAATGCAAATGTTTTGGATGTAAGACCAACTATTAAGTTCAAAAGCTATAAGAATTCTCGTTCCCTTTGCAACATCCTCAGCATTTCATGCTGTAGCTATAATTAAGAGTAAATGTCACTTAAAAAATCAATATGCATGCCAACTGCCTCCGTGGTCTAATGGTTAAGAGCAGTGGGCTCTTGACACGGAGGTCGTGGGTTCGATTCCCACGGGACACTATATCTACGGTATTCTATATCGTTGTCTAGTCATCATAATACAAGTTCAAGCTAGAACTTTAAATGTGACTAGATAATTTGTGTGACACTGTCCAAGATATTTATTTATTTATTTTGACAAGAGCGCCGTGAACTCAAATAGTTTGGGAACTCCTGCTATATTCTAATACCCCCTTGATACATCATTCAATCGGGCAGGCGTTCCTCTGTAGTATAAAATGTTTATTGACACGCAAATTTCCAAACAATGGTTATTAATAATCTTATGCTGTTTTCGTTCTGCCATGTTTGAAAAATGTTGTTCTGGACGGGACCTCCTTAAGCATCAAATTTAACTACCGGTACTATATATACCGATATAGGCGTTAAAATCAAGGTTCAAGTCCCGTTCGGTATGAAAGAATTATTTTCGATTACCTGATAAAACCAACATGGATAAATCACGGATCATGGATAATTGTAATTTACTCCACACGCTTTATATGTTTATTCGCTCCACAGTTGTCTTTCGGTTTTGGCATACACAGCCCCATCTAAATATAACTATTCCTCTCTCCAATAACCTAGATTTATTCGCTAACCTAGCTCACCTCCAGTCCAATATAGTGTCATCACTGTAGTAGTTTATGTATCAACTGGGAATTGTTTCTGAGTGCATTTCCACATCGAGTTCCGTCTAATCTTGATCTCGTTTATATTACAGGGGCTCAAAGGGTATATCTTATATAACTACTATAAAACCGTAAAATCATGATGAACAAAAAAGTAGCGGTTTACTTCATATAAAATCAAATAACATTCGATAGCGCGATTTAAAAACGTGCAGCGCCATCTATTGACAAAATTGTTAGTTTGTTTGTTTGTTCGCGCATCACGCAAAAACTACTGAACCGATTTTGATGAAACTTTTTTTGTTTGATAGCTTATGATCCGACTTAAAATCTGGTATATAATTTGTGCGGACGAAGTCGCGGGAAAACACTAGTATCTATATAATGTTAGTACCATAAGTTAAGTATCTTATATCCTCTTGGGGTCCACTCCGACATGGTGCATCCCGTCGCATTTATGTAAAAGTGTCTCGAAGGGACCTCTACGACTTTACGTGCTATCTCTATGCAAGCCTTCCATAAGCACAGGTCCAGGCTACGGCCCGTGAGTAAATCTTTTACAGAGAAACGTAAAATAATAAATTCATTTATTCAAATAACCATAACCTTTATAATAAATTCTGTCTGAAAGCGTCGAAATTTTAAGCACATTTTTCATATAACAGCTAGTCTATAACATTTATTATGAAGAGTTCTCTCAAACTTTACGCATTTATTATTAAAAAGTCAAGAACTTACTTAAAGTTGTACTTATGGAGTATAAATTACCTACTGCAAAAATCCATTATGATAAAAAAAGTTATACGTACTAAATAAAATTTTAACGATTAATCAATTTAAGAATAGCCTGCCTGTGGCATAGACTTAAATTCTAGCGATAGACTTGCCATTGCATAGAAGCAACATTTTCCACTTGAATGAGGTGTACGCATCTGATTGATGTTCCCGAGTTCACTTCGTCACTATGGCAATGACAGACCGAAATGTGTCATTTTGCGTTGTTTTGTGTGACATGTTGATTGTTTGAACGAGCTTGTCTATCGCTAGAGTAATATGTCTATGGCCCCTGGCCATATTTCCCATTCTTATTCATTCTCTTCCATTGATACCCAAATCCATATTTTTTGAGTAAACCAAGGAATAAATGATTTCCAGTCTAAACGGTTAGCATTTGCCAGTAATCTTATGTCACTTCGGTTAACTGTCATATTGCGTTGATAATGCTGATTTCCCAAGTTGGGAAGCAAAAATCGAAGAAGAATTCTTATAAGAGCATGAGTTAGGCATTATAAATAAATAAATAAATAAATATCTTGGACAGTGTCCCACAAATTATCTAGTCACATTTAAAGTTCCAGAATCTAGCCTGGACTTATATTATGATAACTAGACAACGATATAGAATACATAAATAGATACAAACATCCATGACTCGGGTACAAATATTAATATTCGTCATACAAATATTTGTCCCTTACGGGATTCGAACCCGCGACCCCCGGCACAGCAGGCAGGTTCACTACAGACTGTGCTGTCGGGCCGTCACACTACCATACACTTATACTTATTACCATTAGGCAATTAATGGTAGTGTGATAAACCATAGATAAATTACACGGGATAAAACACACTGCCTGACGCTGTTTCAGTGTAGCTCTTTAAATTCACATGAATTACAGTTTCGAGTGTCGATACTTTTGCAAAAAACACACCACAACAACAATGCGCTGATAAACGAGTTTAATAGCTCGAGATCGATAGCTTTTTATTTTATTTTTACTAATTTCTACGAGAAGATCATATTTTCTATTGTGTCTGGTATTACGGCATACCTTTGGTTATGGCTAAATGCGTACAAATAAATACGAACCAGGAGTGCGATTTTTGAATCTCATTCGGTGAGCTGAGCCGTTGAAAATGTTAAAATTACTATGGAGATATGCATCTTTCTACTGCTGATTGGACTCTCAAAAATCGTTCTTCAGGAGTGCGATTTTTGAAAGTCAAATCAGCAGTAGAAAAATGCCTATCTCCATTGTAATTTTAACATTTTCAACGGCTCAGCTCACCGAATGAGATTCAAAAATCGTACTCTAGAAGATTATAGTATTTCTAGAATCACAGAAAAGTTTCAGAAGATCAAGAAAGCACCGTATGTCTAGGTACTGGTGCCCTAACCTACCTATAGGTCATAGGTACTCCTTATGAAAGTGTTATTGTGGCAGATAATAAATATTATAGCAGATTCAGAATCACGATGAAAACAATGAATAATCCAATTAACAATACCGTTTTCTCTTGATATTAATATGTATATTCACGTTCGGATAATTTTGCAGAACCTACCTTTCACATGAACGTTTTGAATTTTATTGTTATATTATTACAACGACGAATGGAACGGACTGGATGCAAGATATCGACGCTGGAAAGCGGAAACGCTGTAACCCACAAAAGGCAAACTTTACACCAGGCCCGAAAAACTTTTGCGATTTCAGAAAAAAATTCATAACTTCGTTAATGTTAGTCCCACATATGCCATTTTTGGATAGAAAATATAATTTAAGATAAGCTATGATACGAATTTCCCCGATTCCGTTAAATGTTCCTGCTTTTAATTTTATTGTGGGTTACAGCATATGGACTTTTTTTTTCAACCCCAAAGAACGCTGTAACTGAAGTCGATTATTGTATGGATTTCATAAAATAATACTTTATTTTGGAAATCGAAATCGTTGTAACCCACTATTCCGTAATGTACCCAGTACCATAGTTTTGATGTAACAATATAACCTTTTTAATTTGTATAGTCATGTAATGGTTTAACCACAAGAACAGCGAAAAAAATTGCTAAATTGAAATGACGTAAATATTAAGTCAAAAATGTTTACTGTGTTATTAAAAAGTAAAGACATCAGAAAGTAATTCAAAATATAATATTATTAGGTTACAAAAAAGCACAAAAAGCTTAATTCTTAATATTCGAATAGTCGAAACAGGAATTAACTGGAGCGCGGAAGCGTTCTCGACGAATTTTTTCTCAAGGAATTCATCTCAAGGTAGGATGCAAAATCTGATTGATTATTTATCATAATTGACAAATTACTGTCACATATTTGGAGATGTATCAGTAATCAATAGATTATTCAACAATATTCTAAGTAACACTTTTTAAGGGAATGATTGAACCGTTGAACTGTACAACTTTCTCTATGGAACCAACATCAAAAACGCAACAAAAACAGTTGTTTTATTCAAAAGTGCAGTCCTACTAGTGCTAAATGTATGGGACAGCTGTTTTTTTCGCGATTTTTATTTTGGAACCATAATAGATAGTTATTCAGTTTGATGGTCTGGTCATCCTCTTAAAAAACTGTCAGCTGTCTGTAAGTTAGGTATACGAGGAACTCCGTAATATCAACTTTAAACATGAAAGAAAATCATTATTACAATGATAAAATTCTGCTTGAATAAAACATTTTCCAAGTTATCCTCTAAATCTGATGCAATTCGCAATACCACTGAGAACGAGGCTACAAATCTGCTGAATATTACATAGTAGGAGACAAAATTTACTCACGACCTCTCGAACGAGACTGGAGATCAAGAGGAAAACACGTGAAGTATTGAAGGTTTTCGATAATAATAAAATAGAATTAGTAACAAATGCAACTTCCGACACACAAGCCCCATAAACGAGACGATGAGCAGATTTGGCAGTTCAGTAGCTTCGGAAAAGCCCAGAATCGTATAAGTGAGGAAGACTACGAGGAACGAGATACTTCTGGGCCGGATTTTCTAGCTGAAGTTTAAAATTACTATGGAAGTAAGTACCTATAAGCGATACCTTCTTGGTGTATAATGGGCAAAAGAAAAGTAGATAGGCTACGAATGACATGGCTCGCAAGCCTGAACAAACAGTAGACAGGCATCACCACCTTTAAAAAGCTTTTTCGTTTGCCAAGAGACAGCCAGGCGTATACAGAGCTGACTGCCAACCTCCAGTAATGAAGAGAAACCCGAAGAAGAAAAAAGTAAGCCAAATACACCACTACATTGGTGAAATCCTGGATCTTAATTTGAGTCAGATTAGGAAGACTCCCGCTCCTCAAAATAAGAAGGCGTTGGATGAAGGCTCCTATCACTCAGGTTTCCTTTGCGAGGGACCCAGGGCTGTGCTTCATCAGTAATCAGCTTAAACGTAGCTTCCTGACGTATCGGTGTCGGCATGAACTCGGATAAAACCATTGGGCCATTAGAATAGGCAGAAACAAATTCGACATATAAGCTGGTAAAGCGCATTCAGTCGAGATGAGCTGCTTTCGGGAAACTTCATTACATAATATTATGTCTATCCGAATACCTAGAACGAAGAACTTATTCAACCTATCAATATTCACCTTTAGTATTTAAACGTGGACGAAAATAGTAGTAGGAGACGACGTAGAAACCCTTACGTTAACGTGATCTAACGTCTATAAATTCATAGAGAGCGAGTGCGAGCGATCTAAGACAGCAGCTGTAAAATAAGCAATTTAATGTGGTGAAGTGTTGGTCATCTCTGGCTATGAATCGACGGGGAGTCCGAGTTCTCAGACGGAGACAACGAAGATAGGCGTAAAGTGGTTGAGTACTTACCCCTCCAGTCCAGTGGACCGAGAACCTGAGGCAACATTTAGATATGAAAGGGCGAGGATCAAGTTTTGTAGTGCATCTTGGGAGAGCATTATTGAACAGTGGGTGACGATGATGCGCTTTTTCAGAACCCTGTATTTCATAAAGGGAATAATGCAATCCAGTTCACTTTTTTTTAAATAACGTAAAAAATAAGGAAACACATTTACGAATAAAAATGTCAAATAACAGTATCTAACAAGTAGACTTACTATTCAAACGAAACCAATTACGCGCCAAAAAATACGAACAACAAAAGTAAGACACCTTTTTGACGGCCATGGACTGATTTGGGACGCAGTAAATGGTAGGCCATAGCGGTTTGAGCGCCAAATCGATGGTGGTAAAAGCAATAACTTTGTCGCGAATACTACATTTAAAAAAGCGTAAATTGATTTGATCTAGAAATAGAGATTTGAAATGAATGTTGTAACACGTCATGTAGCCATAATGTTGGTTACGTTAAAACGTAATAAGCCACATTCGTTGCTAACAATTGGACAACAAAATGTCATAAATGTGGTGCACTAAAATTTTTTGTCCCGCAAAAACGCTGTAACCCACATTGAATAGTATATCACGAACGATGTAACTAGCTTGTTGGTTTTTTCTACGGAACTCGATTTTGACGTAAATGCAAATCGGTAAAAATTTAGAGTTTTTGTGCTATTTACAGCCTACCAAAATCTATGTCGACCAAAAATAACAGGCAATTTCAACGCTGTACAAAATTTTCTAAGGGCCGTAGAGCTATGGGACTCAGACCATTCGACGCAGAATTTTTTTCTGATTACGAATCTGCAATAAAAAATTTTTGACACTGGTGTCAGTTACAGCGTTTTCGCTTTCCAGCGTCGATATACAGGACCAAGTATACTGGCATGAATTGGGAGAGGCCTTTTTCCATGCATCAGTTGAAATGCAGTACCTGTATCATTATAGTCTGTCAGCGTCCACTGCTGAACATAGCCCTCAATGACTAGTATAAAAACCTAAGTCGTACAGATCAGAACCCGCCGTAGAAATTTTTTTTTTAAAATATTGTCAGAAATTTTCAAATTTCGAGGTTACCGTTTTTTTTCTATACTGTCATGTCCTTCACCTTAGTTCAATACCCATACGTTATAGTAAGACAATCTAAAGTTGCCATACAAAGCTATAAGACCAATCAAAGTTGACTTCATCGTTCGTTCGTTCGTTGAGTCATCTGGTCTTATAGCTTTGTATGGCAACTTTAGATTGTCTTACTATAACGTATGGGTATTGAACTAAGGTGAAGGACATGACAGTATAGAAAAAAACGGTAACCTCGAAATTAAACCGCGAGGCGCGAGGCGAGTAACCTTGCCTGCCGTGCAGGAGGCGATGGTTCGATCCCCGTCCAAGCCGACTCGTACCAATGAGTTTTTCGGAATTAATGTACGATTTGTAACACCACTGGCTTTTCGGTGAAGGAAAACATCGTGAGGAAACCTGCATGCTTCAATTTCGAGGCATGTATTGTACCCACTGTCCATTATAAGTGGCGACGGGCTCACCCCCTGTCACACTGGACAGAGTTTCGGTACTACTGGTGAAACGTGGATGTTCTGAGGTTTCAGAATATCTCTGACTACCCCCTCGGGGAATATAGTCGTGAGCATATGCTATGCTATGCTATGCTCGAAATTAAAAATTTTTCTTTTCTTCGGCGTATTGTGATCTGTAAGACTTAGGTTACTATATTAGTCATTTAGTACCTTACAACAATTTCTAAACGGCAATCGGTAATCTTTTTGGTAATTAAAAAGTCCCCCGGCTACAGTACTATAATCGACATCCCCGCCGGCGGGGACAGCCGCGATCTCTGCCCACTCTTTTTTTTTTCAAGGGTTCACCGACTTCGCTACAGGCACATCACATGCTGGCTTATCACCGACCTATCCCTAATAACCAATCCGCCGCGTAGTCCCAGAGGTCCGTACTCTTTCTGGGTGCCCCAAGTTGCTTTAGTAAATCACTAGCTCGGTAGACCCTTCGTGGTCACTCGAATTGTCCACAGTACAATTAGTAGCTGCTGCAAAAAATAACTAAATAGAAGATGTTGTGAATGAATCGGTTCACCTCACTTTCGACACTCATCTCAAGTGATGAAAGTTTTCTTGTAATATTATTAGAAACAAGTACCTATCAACTTAACTAAACGAAGTGGAAAGCAAAGTTTATTTAGTAAGTTGGACAGTAACAATCAAAAATGCTGTGTCATCGGAGAAAACGAACATAGGTACGAAGATATTTTCCATCACACTTTGGCATTGAAAATGGAAATAATTACTAGCCGATTGTTATTGTAGCATAGGCGGATAACCGTCTTATTGACAATTATTGAACGTTTCAAGGCCCCCAATGGAGAAATCTTTCCGTACTATAAGTTAAGCACTAATTTAAAAAGTGTTTTTTAGGGTTCCGTATCCAAAGGGTGAAAACGAGACCCTATTTATAAACCTACGCCGTCCGTCCGTCCGTCCTTAAGAAAGCTATGTCTTTTGAACCGTAATAGGTAGCCAGTTGAAATTTTCACAAAATATGTACTTAATGATATCTTATCTTAACTATTATAAAACCGTAAAATCATGAGGAACAAAAAAGTAGCGGTTCACTTCATATAAACTCAAATGACAAACGATAGCGCGAGTTAAATGACGTGCAGCGCCATCTATTGACACAATTGTGTGTTTGTTTGTTTGTTCGCGCATCACGCAAAAACTACTGAACCGATTTTGATGAAACTTTTTTTGTTTGATAGCTAATGATCTGACTTAAAATCTGGTATATAATTTGTGCGGACGAAGTCGCGGTAAAACACTAGTAAATAATAAAAATACGAGAAGAAGTAAAAATTTTTGGGACAATACAAGAAACGCGTTTTTGTCAAGGTTGTTGTTATTGGTCTGTCGTATTAAACGCCTAATGCCTACAAGCGTCAAAGTTATAATGTTATTGTATAATGGTAAGATGATTCAATATGCATTCTTGGTTGGTACCTACATTAAACACAATTTGTAAAGGTTGAATAGTATAACCAAAATAAAATATCTGAGAAAACAATCTAGACCAAACTGTCATTGACAATTGACAACACCAGTCCAATTTCATCAATGTCATTCAGTCTATCTTTATACATATTGATGTCTTTACAAATACCTAGCTACATGTTCGAATAAAGAAATGAAAGAAAGTGTGTCGGACATCTCAACTATACAATTGGTACAGTAAGACACTCGTTTATCTTCGTATACAAGATAAATATCGGTGTGATCAACCATGTCGAGGCCATGAATATAGCTAAACGTATGTATACAGATTTGTATCTCAAGAATCCTGCGAAAGTTATCGTGCCTCAGTTGTAGGTACAGTCAACAAATTTCGGATTTTCAGAAAGCCATTAAAAAAAAAAGTAGTACCTAATGGCTCGATAGATGGCGTTGACGAGGCAGGGGCGAGCGACCTTGCAGATAATAAAATACAAATAAAATAGTAAGAATTTGTGTTTCTAAGTAAGCAGCAAAATATGAACATATTTTTGGTCAACGGATGCGTCTGACTTTTATTTTTTAGCCCAAAAACTAAACTAAACTAGTAAACTGTTAATGTGTACCTCTCACTACCGTTTATTGCAAAGCTACAGCTGATAAAGGCCTTAATTAAACGTATTTGGAGCGAAACAAAACGCCAAAAAAACCCCCGACGCCCCGTATAAAAGAACCTTTCACATATTTGCGAAAGTAAGTATTTAAATTGTAACAACTTAGTAAGTAATTATTCGAGAAGAAAGAATTCATTCGTTGACCTAAAAGTAACAGAGGCTAATAATGAACTTCGTCTGTTTTAATATTAAGTCTGGTAATACTTATTGCGACGGCTAGACAATATGGGCGTGCCCATCCGTGGGTCTCGCCGACATAATGAGCAATATTTATAATATGTACGTCGCTTTCACTCCTTGTGGCAATTCTTATCTACCAGTCTCATCACATCCTCTTAAAACTATCATTAGTCATTCATTACTGACAAACTTAAATAATTACAGTTTTTAAACCTAAAAGGTATCAAGTCAAAAGTGAAGCAGTCGGTACACTTCAGCACTTTTACATTTTTATTTTATTCGGAAACCATACAGCTTACAATCAAAATAATGGTTCTGTTAATGTTATAAGTAGTGCAATCTAAGCCAAGTAGGTAACACATAAATGATTGATGCTGATGATAGTTCGTTATGGGGCTACCTGCCGGTTTTGGGTAATTTTGTAACCATTTTATTCATTAACTATGGCACTTTTTGAGCTGAAATTTAAACTGAACCATCTACAGG
Organism: Agonopterix heracliana; assembly: GCA_963693445.1. Classification (NCBI taxonomy): domain Eukaryota; kingdom Metazoa; phylum Arthropoda; class Insecta; order Lepidoptera; family Depressariidae; genus Agonopterix; species Agonopterix heracliana. Next base: position 2,123,452 of record OY856312.1, on the reverse strand, counting down.
ATATGAGAAGTGATGTGGTTTTTTAGAAATCGATTTTAATGAATAAAACCGAAGAAAAAGGACTCTAAAGTCACCCCTTTTTTTCCAGTTGTAACCATTTTACTCTTACATTTTTAATCGGAACAAAATGAAAATTTACTATATTGTTCACAATACAATTTAGAATGATGTGGTTTTTTTACTTTTTCGAAATTAATAAAAAATCATCGAATTTTTCAAAGAAAACAGCAAAATTCTGACTGGAGCCACGCGCTCTTTCTCATCGATTAGTATGGAGTGTGAGTGAGAGGAGTCCACGGCTGATACGCCTTATCAGCCTAAAGAGATCCCATTGTAGGGCACAGACTACCTACCCTCAGAGAGGGTGCGAGTTAGTCACCCACGCATGCCCAAAGCGGATTGGTGGACTACAAATACGCATCAGAATTTCTTCTTCAGCGTATGCAGGTTTCCTCATGATGTTTTCCTTCACTATCGAGAGCAGTCGGTATTACGTAGGTACATTAGTTAAAAAAAGTCATTGGTCCATGACGTGTCGTCAGTGCAGCTTCGAACCCTCTGTGTTGTAGAGTTTCTGGCCGCATCTTCTCTACAACGGAACACCTTCCGAAGCGGTGGTAGAATCAAAAATGACGTCAAAAAGTTATCTATGTTATATTATTTTAAATAAAAATTTTGACTTTGACTTTGACTTTGACCCGATCTCTCATGATTGAGTGTTCATACCTCTTCGCAACGCTCCAATCTTAGATAAATGATTGGTTTTCGACACAGCGAATACCAATTATTTATCTAAGGCGCCACCGAAGCTCTCTAAGTTCTTAGTTAAACTGTTACAAAGTTAAATGAACGTTAATGTTGATGCGACTGAAGTTAAACACAACCAAGTGTCTTTACTGCATTGGTTTTAGTTTGATAAATGAATTACCATTAGATTAAAATGTGGCTTCCGCATAAAACAATAAATCATCGTTGCGACTTTAAGATCTCCTATGTGACACTTTTTTCGAAATTCACTTTCTTATGTTAATGGATAATTTATTATGTCCTCCATAGAATGCAAAAACTCCCAAGTCAAAATAACAACAATTTCAAGGCTATTCTACTGTTAGAAAAATACTCTTATGTAGGTAGGTAGCCATCTACGATCATATACCCCTATAGAGACGTAATACATGCGAATTTAAAAGAAAACAATTCTGTCAACTAGCTGCGGTGCGGGGGGGACGGAAATGCTCCGAAGTACTACGAAGTCTATTCGAAACAATGGCGGAAAACAAAGGCGTTGCGAAATATATAAGTGACAAGTCACTGATGAGTTGACAGAGTTGGGTCGCCTTATATTACGTCTCTATAGGGGTATGTACTCGTAGGTAGCCATGTAAAGTTGGCAATTTAAAATCTCAATTTCCCAACACTTTTACATTTTACACATAGGAGATCTTATAGTCGCAACGACGAAATGTACAGCTTGTAGGTAAATTGAGCGAAAAACATAAGCATATGCTCTCGACTATATTCCCCGAGGGGGTAGTCAGAGATATTCTGAAACCTCAGAACATCCACGTTTCACCAGTACTACCGAAACTCTGTTCAGTGTGATGGGGGCGTGAGCCCGTCGCCACTCGCCGTGTCAGTCGTCGCGTTCGTGAGCGAAAAGTATGGCCTATATCAGGCAAAGTCGTCCACCAGGAGTGCGATTTTTGAAACTCATTCGGTGAGCTCAGCAATTGAAAATTTCAAAATTACTATGGAGATATGCATCTTTCTACTGCTGATTTGACTCTCAAAAATCATACTTCAGGAGTGCGATTTTTGAAAGTAATATCAGCAGTAGAAAGATGCATAACTCGATAGTAATTTTGACATTTTCAACTGCTGAGCTCACCGAATGAGATTCAAAAATCGTACTCCAGATAGGTAAGTTAAACTGAAAGATGTGATTACCAAAGGGTAAAAGAAGAACTGCATAGCATAAAGGCGGCAGATTGAGGCTGACAAAACTATCTTTAATCTTCTTGTAGGTACATATAAAACTGTTTCATCACTGTCTGACTGGAACACTGACTGTGGTCTACGCATGCAGCCTAAACCACTGAGATTACATGAAATTTTGAATTTATATTCCAAAGAGTAGGAAGTAGGTGAGCACTAAGAAAGGATTTTTCAAAAAATTTGTCCATCGCAACGGTCGAAGTCGCGGGTTAAAATAATTTTATAAAGCCAAACAAATTCATCAACATTGCGTTAACACAAAAAAAACAACTGTTCTTCATAAATGTGAACATTTTGTTACGATCAGTTCAATTATTTGATGATAAAAGAAATATTTTCGGGATTGCTTTATTGGCATAACCTTTATTTCACTGACTGTATGTAGCGGTTCGTTATGTGAAGAGGATGACCTTATGAGACCATCAGCAAGCGAAAAAGAGTCGTCAAGATATTTGGACAAGTCCAAATGAAAGAAGTAATATTAAGTTCAGTTCAGTAAGACTTATTGATACTTACATAAATCTGTTGCATCTTCTTTGATGTGAAACCCCACAAAGTCTTTCAATTAATGGGAGTATGATCGAGTTCCATATTAATTGATTTTCCTTTTTTTTATCGTTTCCGTTATTTATTTTTCTCAATAATACAAGTACAAGTAACTTCACTCGTAAATTATTCCGTCTTAAGGTTTCTTTGTATTGCCAGTAATTATAAGTACAGGGTGTAAGTTCAAATGCGTTACATACTTTTAGGGGCTGCTTCAGACCATTAAACTAAAAAAAAAAAATTACGATGAGATCAACATTCAAAACACGAAAAAATCTGCTGTTCATGTATTTCAATACATTTTGTTCATTTTGAGGCATCCTTTCAAGAATCTTGAAGTTCATCCCTACGATGTTTGCAGTTGGCATCATTTTTCTTATCAACACGGATATGCATTTATTGTTCTATTCACATGGTTGGATTAAAGATACGATTAAAAACTGGAAAGAGCTAATTTTGGTGGATAGATGAACATATTGCAAACATTAAACTGTCAAGATATCTATCAAGTATTTACGGAATCGTCGGAAATATGAACGAAAATACCGACAAAGCGACCGCAGACCGCAAACCGTGTCGATTTGACCGCCTTAAGGAGACGTGAAGTAAAACGATGACCATCAAGCATCGTAACATACTTACTATACTTCCCTGTCAATGGTCATTCAGTGAAGAGAAAGTGAAAACGTCCGAGACGAAAAATACACATGGCAGCTAAGAGAGAAAGAGAAAGCAAGGGCTCTGAATCACGTACCGTTTCTTAGAGATACTCGACGTTTCCGTATTGGGTATTGACATTTACTCACAGACGAAACACTTTTGTTTGCTTGTTACAATGGTGTTGAAAGTCAGTTTGTTAAATAGAAAATTTGCAAGATATTTGATGAAACTTAGATTCAAACAGATCATATACCTACAAGCAAAGACAATTTGTAGTTAAAAAATCGGGTAAGCTGTATCAGAGACGCAGGCACAGTGGAGTACGTGAAACGCGTTGTACCGAGTAATGGGTTCAATCAAACTGAACAACGTTTACTCACAGACTTAAAAGAAGAACCAGACTTAGTCTCGTCTAATCATGAGTGAAGCACCCAGTTCTTTTTTTTATTTTGTTTTTTTTCAACAAAACAGATACAATAGTATAATCTACATAGATATAGACAGGGAACGAAAACCGCGTACGATTTATCTGCCGCCGCTTATTCGCGATAACATAATACTAGGTATACTCCATTCCAAATAGCAACGAAATCCTCAGAATCTCCTTTGTGTGCGTGCTGTCACGCGGTACATAAGGTGACGGGTTGTAGCACCTGCGCCTAGAGCTAGTGCATCTATGTGAGTGTAGGTCCCTTGTAGAACAAACGAGATTGTATTACCTTGCATGCTTGACCAAAAATTTTGTATACTGCTTGACATCTTTTTAGTGCAATATTCGGTCCGTATTTCTTTCAAGTCCTTGCTTTTACTATGGGAGCAAACCTGTCAGCGCATGTCTGCTGTCCCATACTAAACTGCAATACCTATCGACGCAATCGCATGGGACAGCAGATTTTTTTTTGCTCTGATCGTTTTGCTCCCATAGTAAAAGTTGTTCATTTTGATGGGTAGAGTCTGTGGTTAAAAGGTTAATGATACTTTTTCTTCCACCCTGTAGATACAATTATACACAGTCATACATGCCACAATGACTAAGGCATAAAAATAAAATATTATTCATAAAACCACACAAACATTTGCCTCTAGCGGGATTCTATGCCGCGACCTTAACCACAGCAGGCATGTTTACTTCCGACTGAGCTTTCGGGTTATGCTTTGTATTTTGTGATAAATGATTTCTTCAACATTTGAGTATGAAGGAGCTTTCTTATCTGAATCTATTTAGATTTTACCTTTTTAAGGCGTATCAGCCGTGGACCACTCTCCTCTCACTCACACTCCATACTAATCGATGAGAAAGAGCGCGTGGCTCCGGTCAGAATTTTGCTGTTTTCTTTAAAAAATTCGATGATTTTTTATTAATTTAGAAAAAGTAAAAAAACCACATCATTCTTAATTGTATTGTGAACAATATAGTAAATTTTCATTTTGTTCCGATTAAAAATGTAAGAGTAAAATGGTTACAACTGGAAAAAAAGGGGTGACTTTAGAGTCCCTTTTCTTCGGTTTTATTCATTAATATCGATTTCTAGAAAAACCACATCACTTCTCATATCCTGTAGATGGTTCAGTTTAAATTTCAGCTCAAAAAGTGCCATAGTTAATGAATAAAATGGTTACAAAATTACCCAAAACTGGCAGGTAGCCCCTTAAAAGGTTGTATGTTAACAATTTAAGAGAAGTTTATTTCGAGAGCGAAAATGCGCGCTGCATACAAACGTACTATGGTGATATTTTCAATACTGACCAATTAAAGTCAATGCAATTTTGTAGAAACATTCTAGAAACAAATCTCTATGCTTGCATGGAGTCAGATTTTTGTTAAAATATACAGTTTCAATCCTAGGATTAATTTTAGATTTGTATGGAAATCTTTGAGGCACTGTAACTTTAAAATTATACATTTTAACGAAAACATGACTCCATACAAGCATAGACATTTGTTTCTAGATTGTTTTTGCTAAATATCATTGGCTTTAATTGGTTTGTATTGAAAATATCACCATAGTACGTTTGTACGGAGCACGCTCCGAATTATATCCCCTTAAGGGGCCATAGGTCCTGACGAATATTTTCTATGAGAAACGCGATTGCCGAGCGCTCCGAAAAGTGTGTGCGTGAGCCGTATTTTCGATTAAAAACAACTAACCAAAGTACTTTTTCTAGATTTTATTTATGATTGCACTAGTTAAACTAATGGTGAATATGTGAGTATAAATACCAACAATCGGAAACTATTTTAAGTTCTTCTAAACCGAGAAAAATGTTTAAAAATGCATGAGAATACGTCATCTTTGTGACGATTTTCTATCGAGTGAAGTAATTCCAATCGTGTATTAAGTTGATGATTGCACTAGATGAACTATCCAAAAATACTGAGGTATGACTTTAGTTTCGGTAAATGGTATAAATCTAGTCGTAAAATGAAAAATAAAAGATGCCTCCGAGGTATTTCCACCTACTATTACGTCTTAAGCTATAATTTGTCCGTTATTGTAACAATATTTCAGACTACCCCGGAATGTGAGTTTATGTATAGGATTGTGATCAAATGGGTTTTAATCCTTCGCGTTCATTGTTTTGTTGATGTTAAAAACAATTGTTAACATTCATCCTCTTAAAAAGGTAAAATCAAAATACCTACTCAAAAAAGAAATCATCTATTATAAAATTCGAAGCATAATAATATCTTGCATATAAAAAAGAAATGAAACGTGCTTACCACTAGAAAATAATGTTACGTAACTATTACCGATGTTACGAATCTCAGGCCATTAAGTTTACTCTTACCTCAGCGTTATGTCATAAACTGTGACGTATTCAAATTAAATAAGAGTTAATTGGCGTAGGTCGTAGTAGTAATTTTATTTTTTCGCAAACGGAAACGCAGTGGAAATGAGCTATAAAGACATGGGGCTGGTTCTAACAGGGTCGCATACGTAAAACACCGGCCAAGAGCGTAAGACTTGACCATGATAGGGTTCCGTAGTCATTATTATGAAAACTAATCCTGACATAGGTGATATTTTCAATACTAACCAATTCAAATCAATGAAATTTTGCAGAAACAATCTAGAAACAAATTTCTATGATTTCATGTAGTCCGATTTTCGTTAAAAAGTATAGTTTTAAAGTTACAGTGCCTCAAAGATTTCCATACAAATCGTATATTTTTCCTAGTATTAAAACGAAAATCTGACTCCATATGAGCATAAAGATTTGTTTCTAGATTGTTTTTGAAAAATTTCATTGACTTGCTTTGGTTAGTATTGAAAATATCACCTATGTCAGGATTAGTTTTCATAATAATGACTACGGAACCCTATCATGGGCAAGTCTTACGCTCTTGGCCGGTCTTTTACGTAGGTGACCCTGTGTATGGGGCGTCCTATTCGTGGTCTTTACTCTAGAACTCTGACTCCCCATCGGTTGTCAGTTCTTCGGAAGATAATGAATAGCCCATTGCCACTTCATTCAGCTTACTAATTTTCTGAGCTATGTCACGGAATATATAAGAGTACGCTATGTCAACCACTTTAGTTTTCTGACGTATCACCGCATTCAAGATGTGATCTCTGTGAATTGATAACTTGCCCTATGGTCAGGGTCCACGATTCCGCACCATAGATCATTAGTCATTCATTACTGACAGGACTCACTGATTGCCGCACACGCAGCGTATTATAAACATTAAAGACTGCATATTCGAAAATGTAAATACAAATCCTTCTTCTCCTGTTTTTTTTTCATTGAATTCGCTGCGGGTCCCAAGACAGGTTTAGGTTATCCACTTCGTTCGTTGGACTTCATTGTCTAGCGTTGTCTAGTCGTGGTGTACAGGAGTTACAATAATGGCAAGTATATGCCCTTAAGGCCCTGGACTCGTAAAAATCTATGTTCTTGCAGAATTATCAGAAAAGAATGATTGTCTTTCAGTTATTAAAACCACTATAAATTAAATACGACGACGACTGGCGACGGGCTCACCCCCCGTCATCCGAATATCTCTGACTATCCCCTCGGGAATATAGTTGTGAGCATATGCATTCATGCACAAATTAAATACATTTTGCGTTAATTAAGAGTTTTGGATTATGAAGTTTCCAAAACAAATATTTTACAAAACATTGTTTGCAGTCACACTGTAACTCCTCAAAATTTGAAAGATCCAAAGTTAAATTAACTACAAGAAAACAAAAGTTACATCCACTTCCGACTTCTCGACAAAAAGTCTGAGCAAAGACATATTGCAATTGACCTGAAATAGAGAGTATCATGCCAAATTCAATTGGTTTGCTTAAATTAAAACCTATTCATGAAAAAAAAAGCTTCTTAATGAGAAAATACCCATCTTTTATTTTTAGGTTTCAAATAATTTCTTTACAGATTCGTCCTGATGGTGATGAAAGACTTTTTTTAAGAGATTATGTCTCGTTTAATAAGGGGACCATTTTGGATGGACGAGGAAACGCGAAATTGAATAGGAAATAATTCAAAAGAATCTATAAATTATTAAGGTAGAAAGTTGAGCGTTCTAAAATTCACCTAATTTCGTTGAGTTATAGTAGGTACGTTAGTGCCAGGCTCGTTTGGCTCGTCTTAGAGCTCGGGGGGTCTATCATGTCCCCACATTGTGATGTAAAACATAAATTTACGTCGGTTTCGTTTGGTCATAAATAATCTTTGTGAACCCGGTTCACAGGCGCTTTTTAAAGACCTTTCAAAGCTCCTGGTAGACACGACTATCCAAGGGCTGCTTGCGCTTTCCTCGCTCAACGGATCTGTGAGTAAACGCTGCCAACATCTTGGGTGCGAGTGGACCAAACTTGCACCAAGTTCATACGTCCTTTTTATTCTATTTTAATGTACACCTACCCTTATTTGTTTTTAGGATAAAATATTAATGATCTTTATTATAATGCAGTTTCTGCTGTCTGGTTTCAGCTTCAAAACAATTTTTGTTTTTACGGGTGTGTCCCACGCTATAGATAAGAGATAAGGTTTAATTTGCAGTATTTTTATGGTGAAAAAACAATCACCACTTGACACTTCAGTCTTGTTACAATTATTGTTACTCTCTTGAAAATTGTTGTTATTGGACGCAAAGTTTCTGCTCATCCCACGCTAATAAATTGTGGTTCGTTTACCATTTCTGTTATTTAAGACTGGGTACTATTAATATTTTGAAATGTAGTTCCTTACATAAAAATACCTTATAGTCCCGTCGTTTGTTCCCTGGGACGAAATAGCGTGGTCTAGGTTGGGATCCAAATTATCTTTATGTAGATAAGTAATTAAATATTTTAATAATCTGTGAAGATAATCGTTGACGAGAATATTTTTAAAGTTGTGTCCGATTTTTTTAACAGTGGGAAAGAGTTTGGACATGGGTAGGTAAGTATTAATATTTTTGATACATTTTGCTTCTTTATTGGTGGCGAAATAAGCCTACTACCCAAGGTAGAGTACGAAGAGAGATTTTATTTCAATAAATTATAAATTAATGCTTCTGTTTTTCCTTGAAATTAACATTACTGTTTCAAATTAATATAATGAATATAAGACACACTCATTCTTCTCAAAAATCGCTCTGAATAACAGAAAAAGTCAAGTTTAATTAAAATATAAATGCAAAATCTGACACACTTTGCGATCGTTTGTTGCCTTGTTTTTCTTTTTTCAATTATGAAAAAATAAATGTAGCCTGTAAGTAGGTAAACAACTTATAATAGGTTAGGGATTGGGATAGAGCCTTATTATAATAATTATTTAAAATTTAAATTTGATCCTTACCTAAATCTTCAAAATCCACTCGTGATCCTACACGAATGTCCAAAAACACTTACTTTCACTAAAAAAAAATTATTTTATTACTTTCACACCGAATTTCGACCCGCGCACAGCACCGGTGCGCGCTGCGCCTTCTGATAGCAATTGCCGACTGCGCATCCACAGATTTAAGACCCCAACATCTTGACTTCACAGACCTACTGCATAGCAAGGAGAGTGTACATTTCGTCAAATCACCAGACTCATAAATAATTATTCCGCTTTCCGGATGCTGAGCTTTGTTAGATTTTACGTAATAATTTAAGTGCTTCAGGCGATTTAAAATATTTGTAGTCAAATATCGTCGTAAAACTGAAGTGGTGTTTGGCCGGAAATGTTTTTCGTTTGCTTAAGGCTGCACCGAGCCTATTGTACTGCCCCCAATCGTATTTATTTTATTTCTTAACAATTCAACAATATTTCCAAAACACAAGAATGTCACATTGTACTCATTGCTGATTTTCAATTTATCGGGTCACTGCGGATTTGTTTTTATAATGTTTGTAGTTATTATCGTTAAAACCGTCAAAAGTGGCCACTTTGGGCGGTTTTAAAGATAATAGCTACAAGCATAAAACATAATAATCCGTAATGATTTGATAAATTGAAAGTTAATCAGGACTACAATGTGACATTCTTGTTTTTTGGAAATATTGTTTAATTGTATAGAAATAAAAAAATACGATTGATGGCAGCACAATAGGCTCGGTAGTCTCTTAAGAAATAACCTAGGCGTTTTATCACCAAATAGTGATATAGTACGCCTATAATGGTAACCATTGTGACTGCTTGTACTATAAAGGTTTTTAAAAGAGCGTTTTGATTCTATAAGATTAAAGAGCATTTAAGTTCTATAGTTCAGCTCTTAGAACGCTTACAGGACCATACAAAAGAACCTTTAAAGTGTTGCACTGTAATCGATATGAAAAAAGCGGATATGGTACTATTTAGTACTATAGACAACCTTACTGACACTTTTATGTATCTATTTTGCACTAATAATGAGTCAAAATTGTTATTACAGTACTAGTATTGAAGCTATATCGAAAACCCTATTATAGGATCAAATTGCACTATAAATTTACCTTACACGACCATTACGTAATGTTTTAGCTTCTTAAAAGCTCCCTCCACACCGTTATGGGGACAGTTCTGTGAAAGTCACGAAAACTCCTCTATAGTACTAAATAGTACCATAGCTACTCCTGGTGCCGTTGCTAATGAACATAAATGGCTTAAATTGCTTTATAATTGAGTTTGTGGTACTGCTACGAGACTAAAGCGTGACATAAAAGTACTAAAAGTAACGATTTATGAACTAATTAGATCTGTAACTAACTTATGAGTACCAATTATATCACTGGTAATTCATAAATGGTGGCATACTGTCATGGCTGCTGTTTTCTGCAATGATAGCACATTATCAGCACGGCTGTAGCCAATGTGTACTATAACAGCCATAGTCGGGACAATTCCTTATTTTATTAATTTACATTTTATTAAAACACGAAAATTATGAGGGCGCATTGTCAAATTTGAAATCAGCATAGTGATTTTATCGATACAATTATTTTCGCAAGTGCAAGTTACAGCAGAGTTACGGTCCATGGATGTTTTGTAGCATGTCCTTTTTATTAGGTAATACCTACATGTTACGTTAAGCAATGGCGAATGACATAAAAAAAGCATATTATTCACATACCGAAATTTGTTTTGTTAGTTAAGCGCTTACGTACTTAGGATAGCGAAACAGAATCGATTACGGTGCTAAATAGCACTATAAACGTTTTTCGGTTACTTTAATAGTAGTAGATTTATCACCGTGAGAGCCTTTATGTAATGTTTATAGAATAAATTAGTGATAAAACTAGGGCCTTTTTGGGGTTCTCTAGACGTTTACAACACCATTATAGTGCTAATCATGAACACTAATTAGCACGCTCTAAAACGTTCTCAGGTCTTTTATAGTACCAGATTTTGCTGCTTGGGATGGTGACCCAAAGTGGGGAATAAAAAAAAGTTGGGACCCGGCAAAGCAAGAACAAGATGGTGCGGGTGCGACGATCTGGATGCTCGCGCCGACTGGGCAATGTGGAGTTTTCTGACAGCTACTAAAACGTAGTTCATCATACCGGCGATAGATGGCGTTGACCAGAGAGGGGTCCGAAGGCGAAAAATGTAGGCTAAAAAGTAAACAAAAATTAATGTCACTGAATCAGACGCATCCGTTGACGAAATATACGCTTATATTTCGCTGCTTACTTAAAAACACAAATTCTTACTATTTTATTTGTATTTTATTATATGCAAGGTCGCTCGCCCCTGTCACGCCATCTATCGAGACATTAGGAACTACTTTTTCTTTTTTAATGGCTTTCTGAAAATCCTTAATAGATTGCGATAGTAAAGCCCTGGGGAACAGCTTTGCTCAACAATGGGTCGAAACAGCTTAGGTTAATAGATCGGTCAAGTATGAATCAGATTCGCGCCCTGAGGGTTCCATACAAACTTGATCATGAAGGACAACGTTAACTTTGCGGTGGAAACATATTTTCTCCCACATACCTACATCGGTCTACATAGCAATTTTTTTTTCGCGTCTTCAAAGTTAGTTCCATATATTAGTATAAGAGATAAGTGTACTTTTTGCAACCATCAGCAGCAAGGTTGATTCAGTGTTTATGGGGTGTAGAGCATCTCTGTAAATGGGGATGGACCAGGTCTGCCTGCATAACGTCAGTCAGTTTAGGAGTTACAGACGTTTAAAGGTCAGTAAAAAATTAACGATCATCTGCAAGGCTGATCATATGATATTATTGTAGTATGCACTGTAGCTATGTCAAAAGTACAAAAACTGACATGAATTGCCAGTCGGTTTAGGAGTTACAGCCGTTCAAAGATCGGACCTTTGAACGGCTGTAACTCTGTATCCGAGTATTCCGAGTACCTATGTAATGCATTTATGAACGATTATCTGTACCTAATAGCTTTGTTCACACGTTGTAGAAAAATATGTCTTCTTTATCATGTATTTCTTTGTAATAATCTATACTCTTATACAAGTAGGTTTTATTTGTTACCTCTTTTTTTACCTCTAGATGATAATATTGCCAAATTGATTGCATACCGTTAGAATCACCTCTCACCCGGTCTTTCCAGGTCATAAATACTGCTATAACTATTCTAGATTCTAGACCAATTTAGTAACAAGGCCAAAAGCTTTCCGGTTATCTTACTTCCTATTTAGTTTGTCTTAATTATACTTATATATACAAGATAATGTAAAGTATATAGGGTGTAAACTTAAATGTTTTACACACTTATGTGAAGATTGGCACCATTCGTACAAGGGGACCTACGACGGGTCTTCAACTCTGCCATTAATGATCTCTGGAATTGGCTCTCTAATAGCCATGCTTTTTTTCTTATTTAGCCCAGTCATTTTACAGTTTGAGCCGGGGCTTATTAAAAATTATTTTTTCTTTCAGTGTAGGTAATTATCCGCAACAGCCCCTTTTGAAATTTAGCAGAAATTTAGCAGCATTTATCTCATTAATAAATATAATTAATGAGGTAAGGGGTAATTTTTTAAGTTTACCAATAAACAAGGAATAAATATTTATGTCTTCAAAAAAGAAAGCTCGGAAGGTTCATAATATCAGAAAGCTTTGAAAAATACATTTGTATTTTCTAATGAATAATTCATTTTTTCAATTTCGATGGATATTTTATTGCTCAAAAGTCATTTGGTATTAAAATTATTACTTTATGTTTAGGTAAAATTTTGATTTCTATGTTGCGAAGTGAATTTTCCTTAATATGTTTTCTGGTAGTCTTTTTGTCACTAAGGCCGGATTCGACCAAACTTAGATTTATAGAGAGTAACTAGTTATACAAGGAACAATTTTACTTTTGGTGTTTACACACCCCTTACTAAAAGAACGAATGTATAATTCACCTAAAGAAAGAGTTCGTTTGACTTCAGATCGGGTCTGATCTCCAGTGTGAATGCGGTGTTGCCCCACAGACTATGGCTCACCTCATATCCTGCCCTTCCTGCCCTGACACCTGCGCGCTAACGGAGCTTATGGACGCTGCCGACAGTGCTATCCGTGTGGCGAAATACTGGGCTGGAAAGATTTAAAATGACTTGTCATCGACTCGATAGAAGAAGAAGAGTTCGTTGTATCCGTACTTATTGCAATGTGAGGTTATACAGTTTTAATTTGTTAGGTTTATTTTTACTATATTTTTTTTAATTATGCGTGACATTGACATTTCATTTAGATTAGGGTTGGTAAAACGCAAAATCAGTTACTCTATAGTAACCGGCGACTTAATCTATGAATAAAATTTACTCGCGGTTGGTCGAATTGGGCCTAAATGGTATCTACTGGTAACAGTTTAAAAGTACTATTTATAATTACTCCCTACTAACCTAACAAAACACCGTAAAATGACTGGGCTATTTGCTGTCTCCCGTTTCCAAAGGAGGGATGTCGGACTTTTCTTTTTCCTACTCCTCCTATCTTTTGTCTAGTGTTGTGAATGGTCGCCGCTGTTGATCCTGGTTTACATGAGTTACAGCGGTGGGAATGTGTGGTGAGCCTATAAACGTACAATAGTTATTACAGACAAACTAAGTGGAGTACGGACACGTCTTTTCATATTATGTGCGTAGTCTCTCAGTGACCACATCTTTAGACCGGGAAGCCGCGACAGCAGCGCCATTACACGATACGGGTATAGTAAATATGTTATGGTAATTTTCGATCGCATTGTGACTAATTTTATTTCATTTCTAACCTTTATGACAAGTAAAATATATCCCTAAGAAAGTGTTTTAATGGTTTGAATATTTTCTCACTTGACATTTTTCTTAATTTTTCTAACTTATGCAGGGTGTAAGGAAAAGTATCAATAACCTATAAACCATATACTCTACCCATCAAACTGAACTACTTTTACCAAGGGAGCAAACCTGTCAGAACAAAAAATCTGCTATTCCATACTAAACTACAGCGCCTACTAGACTCAAATGTATGAGACAGCAGATTGCTACCGTAAAAAGCAAAAAAATTTAAAATTACTAACATACCTAATTTGTGCTTTTTTTTACCCAATTTCAAAAAACTACTATATTTTTAGCAATGTATCGAAAAAATACAATATAACATTTCCACCAATAAAAAGGTGGCAACCCTAATCGGACTCCTTTCCAGTTCTAGTTTCCAGGTCACAAAGCTTGGTCTGAGTATTCTAGATTCTAAATCTAGGTATTTAGTTGCGGCCAATAATTCAGGTTATCCTACTAGCTTACTTAAATTTTTTTTGGAACAATATTTTAATGATTGGTAAAAGATAATACTTTCACATACCTACTTACTCACGGTCACGACCACATTCCCTGTCAGATTGGCTAGAAACACTGCTACATCAACATCCCCCTTTTAAGAGGTTTCCCTGACCGAACGACCTTGACTCTTCCAGAGCCGCCTCACCTCTACTAAACTACATCATTTTAGTAGGTATGCCTATTTTTGACCGGCTTGTCGTTCATTATGTTACTGTGGTGCCTTCTAATCCAAGGGAATTACATTCTAAAATCATAAGAATTTACACCAAATTTAACAATTATCTAATTAACTCATTAAATATTGGTCTTAAAAAAATTTTGCTTTATAGCAATTTTAGATCTTCATAATATTGTCTACACAAAGGTGTGTGTCTCAAGTAAAAGTGACTTAAATTTAAAAAGTAGATGCACATGAACTTGCACTTGCAACTCAGGGTTTCATATGTATTTTATAGAAAAATAAGAAATATGATCTATAGCAAATAAAGCCGAGATGTTGAAGACCATTGCTACACTTTTCAATAATTTGTAAACGTGTGGTGACAATGTTGTGTGTCTTTTAAATAACGAGAAGATAGCTTCTAAAACCAGCAAAATATGGCCCGGCGCCCTGCGTTTGCCTATGGGGAGCCTCTTAAGGTAGTTATGTTTCACTTTAAATTTTTTAAGGTTTTAGTATGTCATAGTATAAAAAAGAGTATAGTACTACATAAAGTAGTACGGACACTACATGCAGCTGAGATGCGAATGTTGAGATGGATGTGTGGTGTAACTAGAATGGACAAGATAAGGAATGAGTATATTAGATGATGTTTGAAAGTAGCACCTATGACAGAAAAATTACAGGGTAATAGAATATCGTGGTACTTGCATGTGATGCGGAGAGACGAGTGTCATGTTACGAGACGGGTGTTAAGTATGAATGTGGATGGCTGTGGTAGGAGAAGAAGGCCGAAGAAAAGATAGGTGAATTGTGTGAAGGATTTTATGTGTAAGAAAGGAGTGAGTGCTGAAATGACGGCTAAGAGAGATGAATGGAAGAGGATGACATATTGCGCCGACCCCAGATAATGGGGAATGGGCTAGGGAATGATGATACAGTACGGACACTCCCCTCCCAGCCAATTTTAACCTCACCCCCGCTTGGTACAAAGCGTGGCGGAAAATTTAGGCAATGGCATTTTCCTGTCTCACACTCGCCCTCACTCAGTATGTTCAAGGTGTGGTATAGTTAAGTATTATGACGTGTAAAGTGGTGATAGGTAGCCACCTATCGCCACTTTAAACTTTATTTATCATTCTCCTCTCTCTATTCATTCTATCTTCTCCATTTATCATTATCGCCCACTTAAAAATGAAAGTTTCCTAAAATGATGTTTTTATGAAAAAGAATTTGATAAATGGAAATAATTCAGCTATAATACCTTGGCTGCAATTAAATAAGAAATACAATCTGTCAAATTCAATAGAAAAGGAATAAAATCTCATTCAACTATGGATTAAAATTTTCAGTATTTTTCAAGGTAACTCGAGAAAAATGGAAAGAAAAATCTGAAATTTTTATTATGAGCTTTGAATCACATAATTTTCAAATGGTTTTCGAATTTTGCTACCTTTCATAAAATAAAATGCTGTCCATTTATTATTTTAAGTGTTAGGAAAAATGTGGTTGTGAAATTATTTCTAACGTTTCATTAATTTTGTATACGTACGTTTAATAAACGTTACTATTGTGTGTCCAATGCTCCTTATTTGTGAGTTTTGTGACTATGACAAGGTAAATTCTCAAAATGATACATGTATACAAGGTGTTACAAAAATACAAATAAACCTTTAAGGGGGTGGTGGTGTAGACCATCAAACTGAACAACTTTCACTATGAGACCAATATCGAAATCGCGAAAAAAAAAAATTGGTGTTCCATACTCTACAAATCGACTAGAGCTTAAATATGTAAGTATGGGATATCAAATTTTTTTTTGCGATTTCGATGTTGGTCCCATAGAGAAAGTTGTTCAGTTTGACTGTCTAAACAACCCCCTTAAGAGTTTTAAATATTTATGTTACTTATGAAACACCCTGTATAATCATACATAAGCTCATGACTATAATCCCCCTCGGGGGGGTCAGAAACACAGAAACTACCAGCTGTCTTTCACGCAGTTGTAAAAAGGTTCATTTGTATGTAAACTGTAATTTTATGGGGGCTACGTGTGCAAATATGTTTTTATGTATCCATCACTTTTAGCAAATTGAAGGTTCAAGATGAAATCACGATTAAAGTGGCCAGTGGCTTTAACTCGTAATGCGATAACCAATTTAAAGCTTGACCAGGAATATAAAAATCCTGGTTTGGGGGCGCTGCAATCGACTATAACCTTTAATGACAGAGTTCCAAGTACAAAAATTAGTTCCAATGATTTTCCGCAACATGGCGAGGTTTTTTATTTTCCTGGTCGGGCTTTAAATTAGTTTTTCTTCATTTTTATTTCCAAAGTCTTCGCCTAATTCAATAGAGACCGAAATCAAACATGTATAGCTACAGCTAGGTAGGTACCTAAGAAAAATGAATTAAATGTAGAATTTTTCTAAAAAATTAACATCTAAAATAAAATAAAAAATCACGTTTTTGGTGTCCCAAACTAAACATTCAGGTCAGAATTATTAATTATGTATTTTTTATTATTATTAAAGGGCGATAATTACATTAGGTCTTCTAATTATTATTAATTAAATTTTTGCCTAATTCATTAGACATCAAAATAAGACAATTAGACGACGTGTCGCTCTCGAGAAAGCTCGCTACGCTTTCTCGAGAGCGACACGTCGTCTAGTTGTCTTATTTGAGCCGAACTTCGGCCGAACTTTTATTTTCACCGAATGTTCGGCCTAAGTTTATGTTCGATTCAAACCACATTCGGCCCATCCCTAAATTTCTTTCGCCTCCTTCGGCTCGTTCACCGCGGATATAATTGTGTCCTCCTTAAAAATAAATTACGTAAATTCATATTTAATATTACTACTTTAGTCTTTAAGTAAATGATAATTGGTTGTCAAGAAATAAAGTTTAACGGATAATCATTTTTACTTTACAGCTATCGAAACGATACAGGTTATCACACAAAAGATGCATACGCAATCATTATGGGTGACCAGTGAAAGGCGAATTCCACTTGCTTTCGACTCTCTATCCGTTGCAAAATCTGAACCGGTTCCGCCAAAACAATGCGACGTCTGCAGGCGAGTCTGACCTTCCGAAGACTAAGTGAAGATGATGCCGCAGACGAGTAGATTGATCAATCAACGTCACTGATGCCAATTAAGTTCTTTTTAGGGTTAAAAAAAAAGGTTATTTGTGAGTCGGACTTGAGCATTGAGAGTTCCGTACCACAATATCTCAATTTTATTTTTAAAAAAAACGACACCTTTAGCGCGACTCAGACCAGGGATGCGATTTGTATAAAGTCGCACGTCGAAATCAGTGGTAGCAGAAACATACTTAAACAGTCTGCTCGTATATTATAGGGTCCAACTTAATATGCTGACACTTTTTTAAGAGGGTGATCGGACCGTCAAATGACTTTCCCTATAGGACCAACATCGAAATCGCGAAAAAAAAATCAGCTGTCCCATACATTTAACTCGAGTAGGCTTGCAGTTTAGTATCGAACAGCAGATTTTTTTTTCGCGTTTTCGATGTTAGTGCCATAGGGAAAGTTGTTCAGTTTGACGATCTGATCATCCCCTTAAAAAAGTGTCAGCATATTAAGAAGGACCCTATATACGAATAAAGTGTATTCATTCGGTTATGAATGGTCATTATTTTGAATCAAAAATAGCACTTTTGGACAATTTTTATTATTTGTTGTTTTACTTTAGAGTTTTCTCTAAAATCACACCAAGTTTGAGGCTTTATATTACCATTTTAAAAACTAGTTAGTTAGTGGGACCTAGATCGGACTCTTAATTTATTACGTTTCTTTTCGAATCCAGCAGACAGACAGAGAAACGGACAAACGGACAGGCGTTGGTGGATGGCATAGCTCAGTAAAAGAATAGGGACCCGTTGGCACCCTTTGGGTACAGAACCCTAAAAACACAGGTAGGAAACATTTTTGATAGCGTATTCAGAATGTTGTTTTTCGACTTTCGATATTTATGTTTACCGGTAAATGTTAAGTAAGTCCTTTCCTCCGTTTAAGGTAAGCGTTCTTTTAATTTGTAGTAGGTACGTTGCATAATAATAACAAAATTTTTATATTTTCAAAACGAACATCACTTGAAGAGGATAGGCGGGCTGAAAAGCTAATTTGGAGAATAGGTCACATTTCCGACTATACAGGGTCCAACTTAATATGCTGACACTTTTTTTAAAGGGATGATCAGACCATCAAACTGAACAACTTTATCTATGGGACCAACATTGAAATCGCGAAAAAAAATCAGCTGTCCCATACATTTGGCTCGAGTAGGTTTGCAGTTTAGTATGGAGCGGACGATTTTTTTTTTGCGATTTCGATGTTGGTCCCATAGAGAAAGTTGTTCAGTTTGATGGTCTGATCATCCCCTTTAAAAAGTGTCAGCATATTAAGAAGGACCCTGTATACATATTTATTAGATCAGCCCCACCCCGCCGACTAGAGTGCGTAAGAGACAACTACAGCTCGGACCGATTTTATACACAAAAAATCAACGAAATCAACATTTCGTATTACCTCTAGTTCTAAAGGAGTGAAGAGAGTTCTAAACTTGGTGTGGATGTATATTGAAGATAATATTTGCAGAAAAATTAATTGGAGCGTTAAGAATACGTAATGAAATGCATTGAGACCATATTTTTAGAATTTTAGTCCGTCAGAATTTTTTTCTGAATTTACAGATTTCTAATAACTGTTAATTTGTTGGGTAGAGAAGCAACTTTAAGTCAGTCCTGACCTGATGCTGTGTAACTAAGTGTTCCGCCTACTTAGTAATTTAGATCTAGTTTTGAGAAATTTGTGAGGCTTCAATTTCGAGGCATGTGGTGTACCCACTGTCCATTATAAGTGGCGACGGGCTCACCCCCCGTCACACTGGACAGAGTTTCGGTACTATTGGTGAAACGTGGATATTCTGAGGATCCAGAATATCTCAGACTACGCCCTCGGGGAATATAGTTGTGAGCATATGCTTTGCTATGCTTTTGAGAAATTTATTGATGGATTCTACTTTATGTTTTAATTTAATGGCAATATTTTGCGAACTCATTTTTCTTTTATCTTTTTTCTTTTTCCTATTATTTCAGTTGTATTGCGCGTACGAAGGCGCGGGCGCAGACGTCAGAGACCGTAAGGCGGTCTGAATAAACTCAGATAGGGCTTACCCACACGACAATAAAAAGATAGATACAGGGTCCAACTAAATATGCTGACACTTTTTTAAGGGGATGATCAGACCATCAAACTGAACAACTTTCTCTATGGGACCAACATCGAAATCGAGAAAAAAAAATCTACAGTCCCATACAAAACTGCAAACAGACTCGAGCCAAATGTATGGGACAGCAGAATTTTTTTTCGCGATTTCGATGTGGTCCCATAGAAAAAGTTGTCCAATTTGATGGTTTGATCATCCTCTTAAAAAAGTGTCAGCATATTAAGAAGGACCCTATACAAGGTGTTACAAAACTACAAATAAACATTGAAGGGGGTGGTGTAGACCATCAAACTGAACAACTTTCACTATGGGACCAATATCGAAATCGCGAAAAAAAAAATTATGTTCTATACTCTACAAATCGACTAGAGCTAAAATATGTATGGGATATCAATTTTTTTTTTCGCGATTTCGATGTTGGTCCCATAGAGAAAGTTGTTCAGTTTGACGGTCTAAACAACCCCCTTAAGAGTTTTAAAAATTTATTCTTACTTATGAAACACCTTGTATACCTACAGGGTAACACATGGGACAGACAATTAGGTATGTACAGTCAGCATCAGATAAACCTGACCCCTCTATCTTAATCTTTAGAAGCGCTAGGTGGTTTTACTTACTATACGTAATAATTAAGTGTTTTTATTTAAAGTTTGAGAGAAATATGAAACCAGAATAACGTTTTTTTTTATTTATAATTCATGGACTTCTTGCTTGTGCGTTATCACCGCATTTCCGCCAATGTCAAGTGGTTTGAGGGAGTGTCTATCCAATCTCGAGGATTGTTTTTCAGTAAGAACAACTGAGAAGGATTTTGGAGCCTCGTGGCAGGCTGAAACGCGAACTGCGCGAACACCACGAGAGAAACAAGTGTTCAGGGCAAACCCTGCAACGTGACTCCCTGAATAATGTTGATAAAGCGTAGCTTATTATTAATCTGTGATAAAGCTTATTAAACATTTGTGTGACTATGATATCTGACACGAGCATAGATGCTGAATGTAATAATGATGTGGCGGAACATTTGTGGTTGCCACCAGTGGTCCGTGCAACACGAGAGATAGTTATTACGTTTTAGCGAACCGTTCATAAATGACTTAGACCTTAATTACACCGTTATGTAACTAGTGACTGACAAGAATTGTATAACGTGCTTATATAGCAGACATGCGGTACGATCATAAAGGTATTATACCATAGACATCTTATATACAAACAAGACTCACAATCAACGTTCGAAAAATGGCACAACTAAAAGAGCTCGGATGAGCTCTTTTTTGTACTAGCTGACAGTTAACAAGCGAAATACGACTATGTTTATGAATCAAATACAACGTATTAGTGAGAACCAGCAGCATGCATACTTTATTTGTGCGGTTTTTTGCGTCAATGTGCACAAAAATTTGCTAAGATTTTATATGACACTGTGGGTCTAGTATAGGAGGTCAATGATAGGAGGTCAATGTATTATACCTTACAGGAATAGAGGAACTGAATAGAGGAACAGAGGAACTGACATGAGTTGTCAAATGAAACCCTTTTTGGATGTTTTTATGAGACTATTCGCAGGCAATAAGGAAAGTAATAAAGGTCTCAGATCTCATGTAATTGTTGACCGAGGTCAACAAACATTTGATCTAAGCCTTTTTTTTACTGCCCGAGGATAGTATACTATTTTTCTCATCGACGTAGGTGGAAAGCGGTAACTTCGTTTAGCGCAGCAGCGGGACGAAAATTAATGTCGTTTAGTAGATACGTAAATAATAACTGACATTCTATCATGCGAAACGTTAAATCTAATAACAGGTTGTAAACTTAAATGCCCTGGATCCCAGAAAACGGTCATTGGCGTCCAGGTCGTCCTAGGAAGAGGTGGCGGGACGATCTGGATGCTTTCGATGACGCGTGGCCAGAGCATGCCCAGGACAGAGATGGTTGGAGGATAGAAGGCCTTTGCCCAGCAGTGGGATGAAATAGGCTAATAAAAAAAATAAAAATAAACTTAAATGCGTTACATAAGAGTATAAAGCCGCTTTAGTCGACAGACAGAAAAACACAGAAAACTTGAAACAGCCTTATAAAACGTCGGTTGTGCTGAGATTCGCTAGCACTAGTGCTAGCTAGCTATAATTAAAATCTATCACATTCAAATAAATTTACTCACACACAAACATACAAAACCACACACGCACACTCATACACAGTCACACACTCACGGACGAACACCTCCAAGATGATACTAATGTACTCACCTAGCTAATTAAACACTAACCCAACATCTTACCAGAGTCAGGGTGGCCTGAAAAACAGCGCTGTACAATCAGACACTGTGTCTATTGTCAGCATCGCTGAGAGCCATCCTATTGCCTAATGTTAATTGTAATGTGCCTGTCTATTTTCTGCTTTATCATATTTTTTAAATAAAAATGTTAGCTCCTAGTTACGGGGGTTGCAGAGGGAGTTGCACTACACTAGATGGCGCTCGGGAGCATTATTCCTGATTTTATCACATTTTATTTTATATCTCGTAATTGTGATGATTTCAATCAAAATTTTCAATTATGCGGGCACTTGTGTTTATGTTTTACTGATCTAGCTACAAGTTATAGTAATTTTATTGTTCATATTAATTTGATATACATTTTAATTTTAATCAATTTCATACAACACTTTGACGTAAGTTTGTAAAGTACGTTTGAAGACGCGTCATCTCCGCTCTCCGCTCTGCTGTGAATACCTAGAAGACCTAGTTAGGTACAATTAGGTACAACCAAAAACGACTAGATATCATATTAAGTTCTCAACATTATTTTTGTTTGTCTTTTTTATTTCTGTAATTTTTTGTTGTTCGATACATGGAAAAATTGTCCTCTTGTTTTCTTTTTCTTTTTAGTATGTATAGAGTCACGCACACGATGCTAATTGTTTATCTTTTGCTTATTTCATGATGTGCACATATGCTTAGGATTATGGCTTGCTTTACATTATAACCTGTCTATATTTGGTGTTTTTATAACTGTAATCTGTTTTATGTGCCTAATAAATAAATAAATAAATAAATAAATAAAGTATAAAATTCGTAGACGGTATTAACAAAAGTAATATTTTATATATGGAAAAATAGTTAAGAAAATCAAGATTACGCATCTCAAATAACATTTGCAATTTATAACATAATTACGAAGATATAAAATAAAATGTGATAAAATCAGGAATGATGCTCCCGAGCGCCATCTAGTGTAGTGCAACTCCCTCTGCAACCCCCTTAAGTAGGTTAAGCAGTGTTATAAAGTTTGTACTATACTGGCAATAAAATATTTTTCTATTCTATTCTATTCTATAAATAAAACAGACTGCTTCAGACCATCAAATTGAACAAATTTCATTGAATCAGGAAAGAAAAACAGATGTCCGCTATGGGACATTCGGGTAGAGACATTTCTATGCAATAGCTATTGTCCGCCGCACTCCCTAAATTATATGTAACGTATTAAATTTACACCCTGTTAGGTATTTTAGCACAAACGCAGCATGGGAGTGCCGTGGCTTCTGTTTTATGTTTTTATTTACTTATGCATTTAGCGCGTTGATTTTGGTGAATCGTAGTGAAAGTAGCTCCGTGCAGAAAGCGGAGCATGATCATTATTAATTATACGGGGTGAAATTGATACCATTAGCATCCTTTTAAACTAAGAGCGACGGGCTCACCCCCCGTCACACTGGACAGAGTTTCACTACTACTGGTGAAACGTGGATGTTCTGAGGTTTCAGAATATCTCTGACTACCACCTCGGGGAATATAGTCCTGAGCATATCTTTATGCTTATGCTGTATAAAAAAAACCTTCTCTGGCCAAAAAGAACGTAAAGAAGTTAATGTCAAACAAAATGAATAAATTGGTTCTGAAGTGAAAGTGTAAGAGTCAAAAAATAAGAGAATGAATTACTGAACGAAAATTTAGAGCAGACAACGAAATTAAAAATATTCTGAATAGGTATGATGTAAGTACCGGAAGGGGCAACGTGAATCTACGTCCTGATGATGGCAGCGCAGGACGGGCATTATGTTCTGATGCTGGGTTCGCATGCATCCGTGCAGCCCGGCAAGTTAAGCAATTCGCTGTACATTGAGGCTTCAATAAAGTTAAATAGTACAATCACTTTACAGACGAGTCGAAGTACAGCGAATTGCCTAAGCTTGCCGGGCTGCACGGCGTGCATTGTGAACCCAGCATGATTTGTTCTGCAGTGGATGTCTATCGGCTGCAATGATGATGATAATGATGACCCATATTTTACTAGCATTGCCCAAATACCCATGCTCTGTCTAATATTGCAGAAACGCTTATTAAACATCCTCCATTAAATCTCTTGCAGCTTTTCTATTCTATTTTTATTGTTAGATTTCGCCGGTGTCAAGTAGTTTAGTTTAGTGTCTATCCAATCTCGAGGATTGTTTTTGAGTAAGAATAACTGAGAAGGATTTTGGAGCCTCGTGGCAGGCTGAGACGCGAACCGCGCGAACACCACGCGAGAGACAAGTGTTCGAGGCAAACCCTGCAACGTTACTCCTTGCAGCTTTTACTACGTCAACAAGACAAAAAGTGACAGCAAGAGATTTAATGGAGGAACAGGTAGATGACACGATTGTGTCGAGACCTTCGCTTCTAAATAGTAGTAGACAAAGTTGTATTGTTGTGTTGTGTTGTTTGTTGTTGTTGTTGTTGTGTTGTTGGAGGTCTCGACACAATCGTGTCATCTACCTGTTAATCATGGATTTCCGCAAAGTAACGCCAGATTCAATAAATTATTTAATGGAGGATTAACTTTAACGTGCGTTTCTGCATTTGAGTGTAAGCGCGTCAGTCAGCCTGGTTTTTGAGTACCTGGGTACCGCAGACAGCCAAAAATGTGTATTCAAAATGTAGCTGTTACCTTTCTCCACTTTAACGAAAGAGTGGGATATAACTTGTTTTAAATACAGCTGAATTAATCCGTTTTAGAGATGTGAATGTTAGAATATTCCTTCAAATAAATCAAATTTAATCACCTACCAGTAATATAACTTATTAACATAACTTGTAAAATAATTATGACCTGACACCGGGACCGGTATGAAAATGTATGGCATATATGACAGAACCACTCGTCAGTCGCATCGGCCGCTGGGATCGGAAGTGAAACTTTAGAAGGATCCTGTACTGACCATGAGGCTGATGATGATGAATCATGAGAGAGAGTCTTACATGTCTCAGACACACATTCTTAGGTAAAATTTTAACTGTGTTCCTCACCATGTAAGATCCATTGTGTATGCGTCTTTATTTATGTGTGCATCATAATTTTATCAAAGATGTTGTTTATTAATAACGGAGGTCGCGCCCTTAACATACTTAGGTCACACCTTGCCACCCTTTAGGGATTTCGTGTTCCCGGACATTATCGGTTCCCGGGAATCTGGAATTATATCTTTATATTCACGGGAACTCTCGGGTTCTTGAGGATTTCCAACTAATTGAATAAAAATGTAAATTATGATTAATAATAAAATCCTAATTCTAAGATTTCTTACGCTTTCTTACAAAAAGGCCGAATAAGGCAGTTAAAAAATCGATAGGACAGCCTATTACCTACTTGCTTTGAAAACAAAACTCCCCACAATACACAAAACTAGCTTTACTTGCTCGTGCGTAGAAGTAGGTTTGCTTGACTAATAACTGGCATTGAGAAGAAGATCCAAATTAACAGTTTATGATCTAAACTGATAATAAAGAATTCCTCAAAATACCCGTCAATTCAATTCCGTTCAGTTTTGCAATCTTTCCTATAGGGAAAAGCTTGTAATCCCGGAAATTCTCGGTCGCGGGAACCCGCGACAAAACTCTAGTACGTACACAACACTGGTTATTTGATTAATGGCCCTGCCACCACCGCCTGCATCTAGTCTCGGTATAACAAAAAGCTGACACTATAAAGGGTCCTTTTCCTGTACAACGGCAAGAAAGACCATAAATACGTTCTTTGCTACAGTAAAGTTCCTGACCACCTCGCAAATGTTGCGGTCGTGAATATGACAATAAATTGTTGTACTCATAAAAGTTGAAAAACAATAAACATTTGACACCTAACTGCTAATGAATTCCCAGAAAAGTTCTAATAAATAACACACACATTTAGGCGAAAGTTATAGGTAGGTACATAATTCAATGTGAAAATTTTTATTACATACATCTCTACGACCCACGCGACAGCATTGTTTCTTCTCTAATTCAAATAAAAGAAAAATGGATAATAATTTGATACTCAACGGAAGGTAGGTAACAGAGAAACGAAACAAAGTTATTTTATTAAAGAGGATTGTGAAGCTAGCCAGTCTCCATAAAAAAGCAAATTAAAAGTGAAAAACCGGCAAAGAGCATGTAGGACATGCCCAAGATACGTTTCCCTAACCATTGCACTACAAAAATAGTGGCTACAGTGCCTACAGTACTTTTTTACCAACTATTTTTGCACACACATCGTTCAGAAGAGGTTTTATTGACATTGATTGCGCTAAGTACCTATCTACAGCATTTTTTTATTACTTACTTCTTACTTACCTACTAAGAGCCGAGCCTCCAGTGCTGCCCTCAGTAGTATTTTTCAAATTTTTTACTATACAACATTTCCAAAAAACAAGAATGTCACATTGTAGTCTTCGCAGATTTATAATAATTTATCGAAACATTACGAGCAATATGTTTTACATTGTAGTTACTACTGTTGTACTCTTTTATTATATTCCGTGTACTGCTCTACTTGTAAAAACCTTAGATCAAAATAAAATGAGTAAAAACCACCAAAAGTGGCCACTTTCGGCAGTTTTAAACATAGTAAGCTACGAATAAGAGAATAAATATGGAAGAGTAACTCCAAACAAAATCGAAATCATTTTTGGCACCCCATGAAAAATGACATTTTGTATGAGTTTTGGCGGCGAGTTACAATTTTTAAAGAACAAATTTAGAACGCGTTACAATTTTTTTGGTGCCACTTTTTGAGCTTCATTTATACTTCTATACATTCTCTTATTCGTAGATAGTAAGTAACTACAAACATTCTAAAAACAAATCCGTAATTTCCCGATAATTTGAATTAACACTATAAGTAGTTAGTTACCAGCAATGACTACAATGTGACATTCTTGTTTATTGAAAATGTTGTACAATTGTAGTAGGGGAGCCCACGATGCTAAATCGGGATTTACTCGAGCGCGTCATATAGACCTATTGGGTTGCGAAGCTTAGATGATAAATCGAAAAAAATTGTACCTATAATAATATATCGCACCTTTAAAGGCAAACCGTTACTAAATGAAATTTTTCAAGAATTGAGTTATCAATGCCATCTTTCTTATGATGCCATAAACTACAAAATGAATTTGACACTCTCCGTTTTAGGAGAGAGATGGCGCTTTTTAGTGCGGTACTAAACTAAAAAATAGTGAAAAAATATGGCTTGCTAAATGCAAAACTGTGTCTAAACCAATTGTTACATGTCCGTTGAGGAATACTGACGGAAGTTTATAGGAATAGTGTGATTATTTGGATAAACACGCCTGCACATCACGTAAAGGGGATTTTGTCTACCCTTTTTAATTGGTAAAGTGTAACATTTTGTTTAGCCACAGTTTTCTTTTTATCAAATTATGCAATTCACACCTATGGTTTCATTGGTAAAATGTTACATTTAGTATAACTACCCTTTACTTTTATGTTTTGTTATATTTATGCAATTATATTTACCACTAAAGAGTAATGATTGGGTTAGTCACCGTTTTTCTTATCTAGAGAGATAATAATTTTTGGTTAGTTGCAGTTTGCCACTTACATTTTATTTATGTTGGTACTATTTTTGTAATTAAATATTGACTTGATAATAAAATCGAATAGTTAATCTTAGTTTAATGGCATTGAGTATCAGTTTTATACAAATCGAAAACAAAATAAATGTTGTTTTAGGTGCAGTGTGTAGGTACTTGAAAATAAAATATAATATTTCTTAATAGGTTTTCATGGTAACAATTTAAAAAAAAAACGTTAATTCAGATAATTTCATTTTATTGGTTCTTCACTTTCGTGGCTGCTATTTCTTGCAGCAAGCTCCGTACAAACGAAGTACCTACGATTATAATATTTTTTACTAACCAATCAAAGGTAATATTTTTTTTAAATTAAACACGATCTAAATCTTAATCTCTATGCCTGTGGTCAAATTTTCGTTAAAATATAAAGTTCTAATGCTATGATTAATTTAAGATTTGTAGGTATGGAAATCTTTGAGCCACTGTAAGTTTGAAACTATACATTTTAACGAAAATCTCACACAACACAGAGATTAGTTTATAACTTACTTATTCAAAACATCTATTTGACTTTAACTGACTTTTAATGGTTAGTATTGAAAATATAATCAAACTTCGTTTGTTTGGAGCGCGTTTGAAGGACTATCCTCGAATGAAATGACTGCAGCCCCACAAAAATCGATCTGTGGGTGAGCTGAATCACATCCCCAATGCAGATTTAACTTTTTCGCTAAATCTAAGTAATCGAATCGCAACCACAAGCATCACTGTTACTTCATGTTCTTTTTCTACGGATGAAGAAATTGCGGAAACTACCTAAGTCGGTAAGAAATAAGATCACCGAGCTCAAACAAAAGAGGAAGATCTAACTCATCAAGCTCAAAATCGTCTTCAATTTCATCATCATACAACTTCATAATTTTCAATGAGTAAGTCTACCTCGGACTTTCCCCCGTTGAAGTAGATCACGACATAATAATATAGACATAATATTGGCTACCTAGCAATCTTAACAATCCCAAATTAACAATGCAAAATAAATGTATGGATCTCTCTTTGATTTCTAATAAAACATGATTTCGAAAATGTTATT
Organism: Agonopterix heracliana; assembly: GCA_963693445.1. Lineage (NCBI taxonomy): Eukaryota > Metazoa > Arthropoda > Insecta > Lepidoptera > Depressariidae > Agonopterix > Agonopterix heracliana. Next base: position 2,094,719 of record OY856312.1, on the reverse strand, counting down.
TAGAGTATCTTTCCAGGTATAATTAGAAGGAACGCTAACTATATTATTTTCAATTTGATAGTAAAGTAATATCTTCGAATTATTCTGATTTTATATAGTGTTTTGTATAATTACAAAATTTACACAGTGACTTCATAGTTAATAATCATTATCGAAAAAAAAATTAACGGAAAAGTGTTACTATAAAAGTTATAAACCATAATTAATAATGTTCCAATTAAAAAAAAAAACTTTTCTGAATTATAATGTAATAAAGTAAAGAAATATCTACACTGTAACCTCAAAATACGGCTCATAGTACAACGTATATAAATTTTATGACGAAAAAACCGCTCAAATTTCTTTATATAGGGTCCAACTTAATATGCTGACACTTTTTTAAGAGGATGATCAGACCGTCAAACTGAACAACTTTCTCTATGGGACCACTATCGAAATCGCGAAAAAAAAATCAGCTCTTCCATACAAAACTGCAAACCTACTCGAGCCAAATGTATGGGGCGGCTGTTTTTTTTTCGCGATTTCGATGTTGGTCCCATAGAGAAAGTTGTTCAGTTTGATGGTCTGAACATCCCCTTAAAAAAGTGTCAGCGTATTAAGAAGGACCCTGTATATGCTCCTGTGTAAAATTTGATATTTTCGTTTAGTAACGGTTTGTTTTTAAAGGTGCGATATACCTTTTCATCGGTGGGGTGAGGGCAGCACTATAAGCTTGATACCCTCTTAAGGTTGCCCTCTTGTTTTACAGTGGAACCCTAAAAAAATCGTCTATCTATTTTGTATAATGATGTCGCGTCGCACGAATTTGAGTTGCCGCAATTTTGAGCTTTTGTTCTTAGGAGCCGTAGGGCGGTTTCTCATCCCCTAACCATTCGGGTTTTATTATTATTTGCAAATTTCTCAAGAATTCGTTTTTTTTCGACTTGGAATTATTCCGCAGAGCTTTATCTAAAATACCTATTTCTGTAGGTAAACAATTAAAATTGTGGAATAACATCCAAACCAGAACAATTCCGAAGTTTGAAATGAAAGGTAGGTAAGGTACTTTAAACTTAGATTAATGATTGGTCTTGACAGCGCTCCGGAGATCAATAATTAATCTAAGGGCCTGTTTCACCACTTCTGAATAAGTTCTTGTTAGCTTATCCGACAGATATGTTGCCATAATTTCATACAAAATATGTCAAACTATCTGTCGGATAAGCTAACAAGAACTTACCCAGTAGTGGTGAAACAGGCCCTAAGACTTTAATAAATTATTCAGTTATCTAAATTCATTGCTAAGAGCTAATACAAAAAAAAACGTCCATTTCAAGACCTTTTGTTGATAATACACTGAAACGCCTTTGCTAATTCTGTTGTATGAAATGTACTCGTAGCAACAAACTTTGTCGTTGCTAAACAGAGAACCGCAGGCGCTTTGCAATCTTGGTTCATTAACAATGTAATGAGATTGTTTTGTTGTTATTCGGCTGTCACAAACACACATAAACTCACGACGATGATCTTCTCGGGGTGGTTAGAAGCTTCGCTACAACTACAACCACCACTTATTTTTGGTCTAGTAGGTTTAGTTTGGAGACCGAGTTCTAGAGTGGAGACCGCGAACTGGTAGGCGTAGTGTGGGACGCCCTGCTGCCCGCTGGACAGATGACCTAAAAAAAGTAGCGGGGAGCGTCTGGATGAGGAAGGCCGAGGACAGAGTTTGCACCAGATACGAACCCGAGCGGGGATCGTTCCCGCTCTCAACAAGCCTCCTTCCCAGCTCTCGCACAAAAGCCTTGGCCTCACCACCCCAAACACCAGACGTTTCTACATAATAACCGAGTAAGTAATGTTTCTTCGCGATTTCGATGTTAGTCCTTTAGATAAAGATGTTCAGTTTAACGATCTTATCATCCTCTTAACTGTCAGCATATTAATAAGAAAAGGCGAGAGATATAGTTAATGATACTTTTCTTACATCCTGTAGATTTAGTTCTTTCTATAAGCGAGGGTATAAAAATCTCTTCGTGAGGTTAAAATTTGTAGGAGTTAGGGAGTGTCCGTAGTTCCGTACTGTATGTATCAATGTATGTGTCTGTAACTCTGTATTGTGTTGTTCTTGATCAACGTTACAGTGTACCTAAAAAAAGAATAACTGCTATAACTTTTGTTTCATAATATCTATGTGATAATTTTGACAGATTTCATACAAAGATGTTATCAAGACATTTGGTTACTAACCTAGATTCTCAAGCGGCTACATTTCCAAATCTCAACGAGATTATTATTGATTAGGTAAGGTCCTGTCGTGATTAAAATCATATCTTTTAATCTTGAAGATAGATACAGATTTGTTCCCGACAACGGAATATTAGCTATGTGTGGTCCGACACGCATTTGGGCGGTGTTTAGGGTTCCGTACTCAAAGGGTGTCAACCCTGAGCCTACGCTGTCTTCCTGTCCATCTGTCGTAACTTTAAAAGGCTGTATCTTTTCAACCAGACTATTACTAAACCTACGCTTAACGTCCATCCGTCTTAACCCTAATGGGCTGTACACACGGCGACACATCAAGCTACGCAAAACAAACATAAGCTGGCCGTGCGACTTTATACATTACTCTACCTACGCGCGGCCAGCTTATTATGGTTTTGCGTAGCTTGATGTGTTGCCGTGTGTACTATCTTTTCAACCGTAACACAGAATATGTGTTAATTCTGTGTTAATATGGCGGATTTGCTAACAAATACATATTTTATAAAATCTTTAAAATTAAGGGGATGCTTGATGGAATGATGGGAAAATTAAGGAGTATAGGTATGTGTTTTCTCCCCTTCGGACGGAAAGCGTCAATTGTCGTCCCGCTGCGCTAAACGAAGTTGCCGCTTTCCACCTCCATCGAGGAGAAAAATAGTATACTAACCTCTGGCAGTAAATAAGAAAGCCTCAGATCACATGTTTGTTTACCTCGGCTTCGCCTTGGTCAACAATTACATGAGATCTGAGACCTTTCTTACTTTCCTGCCCTCGGTGTGTAATCTACTACTTTTTTAAGTTTTTGTTTTGCTCTATCGATCGTAAAAACTGCAATACATACAATACATACAAGCGTAAAACTTGGTGTGATTATAGATAATACTCTAAAGTAAAACAGCAAATAATAAAAACCGGCCAAGTGGGTGTCGGGTTCGCGCTAAGGATCCGGGACGCATGTAAGCAAAAGTTTTTGACGCGCGTGCTGATTGGTCAATGAACTCCCATAGTGAACTTTGTTAGCAAAATCTATTTTCGAAGTCTTCCCGTAGTGGGTTTTGTCAACAAAATCCACTATCGGAGTTTTGAAGACGGTCTCTGATTGGTCAATAAACTCCCTTAGTGGATTTTGTCAACAAAATCTACGATTTTATTTATTTATTACTTTATTTTATATTATTCGGGATGCTAACAGCCTCTTTTACAAAATAATGTACTTAAAATAACAAATCATTAGTACCATTAGTAAGTACTAATAGGTACGGTACATATCACTACGTTACTACGTTACGTCATAAGACTTCCGTTCTCCTCGCCCGAACACTTTTCGCTCTCGAGTCTCGTCACGCATTCACCAGCTTACTCCCCATCAAGCGTGCGTAAAGAAGTTTTACTTCAAAAACGTCTCAGGAGTGCGATTTTTGAATCTCATTCGGTGAGCTCAGCATTTGAAAATGTCAAAATTACTATGGAGATACGCATCTTTCTACTGCTGATTTGACTTTCAAAAATCGCACTCCTGAAGTATGATTTTTGAAAGTCAAATCAGCGGTATAAAGATGTATATCTCCATAGTATTTTTGACATTTTCAACTGCTAAATTCAGCGAATGAGATTCAAAAATCGCACTGAGTCCCGTTGCAGGGTTTGCCCCGAACACTTGTCTCTCGCGTGGTGTTCGCGCGGTTCGCGTTTCAGCCTGCCACGAGGCTCCAAAATCCTTCTCAGTTGTTGACAAACAATCCTCGAGATTGGATAGACACTCCCTCAAACCACTTGACATTGGTGGAAATGCGGTGTTAACGCACAAGCAAGAAGTCCATTAACTAAGTATAAATTAAAAAAAAATCGCACTCCTGTTCCTCGTTAAGACATGGGTTTTTATTACATCTGTATTGTCGTTACATCCATACCTACTTACGACCGTAATCTCTTTCGGGGTTAACTGAAACACTGCGTCGTAGATACCTTACAACAATTTCAAATTGGCAATCGGTGTTTTCTTTTCATTGTTGTGTAAAGTCTCAAGGTTAAGGCACGATGGGGCTGACATAACCTCAGGGTTAAAAGCCTTAATATAAAAAAATAAAAAATAAATGTTTTTAATTAAATAGCCCGCGCTACAGTACTATAAAAGGCACGCAGTATAAAAGCCAGGGAAGCGTGAAAAAAATTCAGTTAAATGTTCACTTACAGCTTCATTGTTTGAATGGAAACAACGATGCGTAGGTATATAATTAGTAGCATTTAATACAAGCAATTTTATCTCAGTCAAATGATTCCATGAGTTTCCCGGAGACATTTAAAAATGACAAAGCTGGTTGGTGATTTACTATAATTTTACGGACACTTTTCGTGATTAACACATTTGTTATTTCTATTTTGTAGTGTTTATTTTATGTTGCTTGTATGTTTATTTTGTCACAGTGTTGTGATAGAAAACAAGGTACTTAACTAAATACATTGCCTTTTACAAATATAATTGCGTACGTTATTATACTGGAATATAAATAAATGGTACGCTTTTTCCTGATAATTAAGTATTAAAGGATGTACCTACTCCTTAGACAAGTAAGACCGCAAGTTAGAGATGAAAAAAGAATGATTTGTATAGACAAAAAATTACTTTTTTTTTCACTTATACACACAATTATAAATTTTGTTAAAGTATCATACCTTTGTCTAATACTTTGTATTGACTTTTATGATTACCAAGTAGGGTAGATCTGGTCTCCGGTACGGGGTCAATTTTCCGACGCCTGCAGCTTATCAAGAGGTTTTGTCGCCTATTTTGTACTTATGCCAAAATCCGATTTCAAAGAAACCGGTAGAAGAAGTTGTAGACAATACATTAAAAATTAGAGTAAAACATTTTTATGTAGTAGGTGTCACAGTTGTGGTACAGATTAAGGGGTGGGCCGACTTTATTCTTGCCTGCAGCTCCCGCATGCATATTGAAGTGACTTTGACCCAATCAGCTGATTAGAGAACTCATTTATCATGATACCGGATAAAACCCGCAAGAGACAGCCTCCTCTTATTTTGAAGTAGGCTAAAACTAATATAGCACGCCCCACTCTCTTTCTAAGACTTGTCAGAATCAAATGGTCCAACATTCAGGAAAAAAAAAGACATGCGCGAGTCGGTACTCGTGCAATTAGTGTTCCGTACTAGGTACCAGTTGTTTTATATGGGTCGTAGGGTCGTAGGTGATAACCAGTATAAAGATGATACTTACTAAGTATGTAGGCTCATATAGTAACTGATGATCCGTTTAGTGATAAAAGGTACTAACTTTTTTGGTAACACTTAAATGGTGTTAGTTTCAACCTGATAATTTTCCCGCCATCTACACCTTTATTTCTACTGTTTATGATTTTTTCAGGTGTAGCATAGCTCCAGTTTTTGAAATATAAACTCCCCGTTTATTGAAATATTAATTGTTCAACAAAGCTTAAAGAAAAATTAGAGAAAAAAATTTTTAGGCTCGTATTTTTATAAGCTTTCATGTGATACCCCAAAAGATATTGAAAAAAAATTTAATGTCTTTCACCCGCAAAAAATTCCATGTAAAGAAGAAGGAAATTAATTTTCTGAAAACCTTTTTACATTCAAACGAAGGTTTGAAAATTACGAAACAGTCAATATTTATTGTGGCAAATTGTTTCGGGTAGTTTCCGAAGTTCCTTTAGAAACTTTTGTCCGTAGGTATCTTTTATATAACGACCTACGACGAAATTATCAAGTAAATTTTTTATAGGTATCTATCAATTTTCATTTTAAGAAATACCTTCACTTTTTTGCGAGCAACATCAAAATTTCAAATTCCAACATCGTTTTTTTTTCTCATCGGCCGGTTATTATAGTTGATTTTAAAAATGATTATATTATTAAAAAAATATTGTATTCCTTTCATTTAAAAATCTCTGATATAGAAAATATTATTATTGAGACACTTATCTCGAAACTGTTTTCGATTCATGGCTCCAAAAAAAAAATTGAAATTGTTACAAACAATGAGTTTTAGACGTTTTAAGGATGCAAACGGCCTTTTCCCACGCTGCGATTATGGCTTACTACTATTAAATCTTAAAAATTTTGGCAATTCTGCTTCAAAAAATTAAATTTTAGTTCCTAAATTTTATATTATTCTCCTTGACGGACCCAACAGTGGGACGTATACAGGCTGATGATGATAATTTATTGGATTATGACGATAAAGCCTATCTAGTTACCTACATAAGAATTTCCTATAGGCATCGATGAACGAACACTTATAAACTTAAACTAAACCACGGAATATTATAAGAGTCATCATCATCATCTCAGCCGATGGACGTCCACTGCTGGACATAGGCCTCCCCCAATGATCGCCATAACGACCGGTCCTGCGCTGTCCTCGTCCAACGTTTTCCCGTTATAAGAGTACTGAACTAAAATTATGCATTTGTAACAACTGTGTTGTATTGCAAAATATTTTCCTCCGTGATCGATGTTCAAACTCAGAAGACACTAAAATACTTTGTTTTGAAACCTCAGCACAAACTAATTTCTTTACTAATTGTCTCATAAAAGATGTGAGAGCAATTTTCCTGCATAATTCCACAATCATCTTTGACCTTCCTTTTGTTTTAACTGGGTCACCCGATGGCCCAGCTATTATGGGTTGTTTCACTGATTTCGACTTTAAACAGAACAGTCTGTGTGACATCTGACATTTTTGTGGCTAGTAGTTTGGCAACGTCAGGTTCACAGAGTCCCGGACTTGTTTCCGAAAGATATTTTGCCGTTTCATAGTACCACGATATTTCAGTTTTTGGGTTACTGTCATCTGTCTTCATGCCAACGATTCAACAGGTGCAAAAAAACAAAAAACCCGACTGCATAAAAAACTATTAGGTAACTGAAAAGATAAAAACAAGCTCCTTAAATCAGCTATAATAACTTTGCTCGGGCAAATTAATACAATTTGAATGTTATTACTTATTAGGTAGGTATCGCAAACGGGGACAAAGAAAAATGACCTATTTGTTGGTTATTGGTTTGTCCCGCCTGCAATACAAAAAATAAGGTAAGAAAAAGGTTAAAGGTTTAGGTTAGGTTAAGGTTAAATTAAGGTGCCAAGACAAACCCAAATAGGGTTTTTTGGTATCATAAAATTTAATGTATTACAACCCAATGTAAACCGAAATGTTAATAAATAAATAATAAATACCTACCTAATAAGTAATAAATACATTTTTATAAATTTTTATAAATTTTTTATTCGGGAAATATACAAATTGTATTAATTTGCCCAAGCAGGAATAACATTCAAATTGTATTAATTTGCCCAAGCAAAGTTATTATAGCTGATTTAAGGAGCTTGTTTTTATCTTTTCAGTTACCTAATAGTTTTTTATGCAGTCGGGTTTTTTTTTTTCTAAATAATTTAGTTTATTTCATACTTTTTAGTCTTGTGTCAAAATGGTTGCATAAAAATACTATAATATATATATAATTGGAATCTGATCTTCACCAGCTTTCATTTGATACCCATATTGTATTTTTTTACGAAAAAAATTTGATTCTCCCCCCTCTCTTTTTTAATTCGCATACGCCATATTAAAATAATGTATCCTATATCACTTTCACGATTTTTACGAATCTAACGACACCTCATATGTTAAAATCCATCAAGCCGTTTAGGCTGTAGGGCGTGCCAAAGAAATAGACATACAAACATACATACATACATACGCTCGAAAAACATAACCCTCCTTCTGTCGCAGTCGGGTAAAAATGAGCAGTTACCTAATTGATAAAGACAGACAGAAAAAATGGACGAAAGTAAAAGGGTTCCTTGTTTAAGAACGGAACCCTAAACATTATAATTAGGCTACCTATTAAAAAATGACAATTAATTGAAAACATAATCATGGTTTGTCAAACCAGAATCATACTATCTTTTATTTCACACTTCGTCAATGGAAATGTATAAAATATAATTCGCCATACGCTTGCAAGCTTCTTCGTCAAAACACAAGGCTCCCACTATGTTAACACAGGGCCGGGCCATATTTTGCTGGTTTTTAGAAGCTATCTTCTTGTAATTTGAAAGACATACAAATTAGTGAAAAAATATAGCAATGATCTTCATCGTCTCGTCTTTATTTGCTATGAAGTATATGTATTTGTTATTTTTCTATAAAATACATATGAAACCTGTGTTCAAAGGAAAGGTTAAATATTTGAAAAAGTCTGTAATGTGCATCTACTTAATTTATTGAAGTCACTTTATTTAATGAGTTAATTAGATAATTGTAAAATTTGGTGCGAATTCTTATGATTTTCGAATTCGATTTCCTTGTATAAGAAGGCACCACAGTTTCATAATGAAGGACAAGCCAGTCAAAAATAGGTATAGGTACCTACTAAAACGACGTAGTTTACTAGAGGTGAGGCGGCTCTGAAAAGGTCAAGGTCGGTCAGGGAAACCTCTTAAACAGAGGGTCCTGCCCTGCGCAACCTTGGCTCCAAATTGGCCCTAAAATGCTAGCCGCATTGCCCCTCCAGATGGCCAATGATATTCTTGGCCCCAAGAATCCTCCCGCGCGAAGATATACAAATTGGAGCCATATTTGTCAGATACACGAAAATAAAGGGCTGCGCTTGCATGAATATAATTATAGTCTGATCAAAAACCGTTAGCGTATTAAGTTGGACCCTGTATATTTAAAATAAACTTTTAGGGTGAACAAAGGCTGTATAATTTATTACCTCGTTGTTAGAACTCCACACAGATGAAGCCGCGGGCACAGCTATTATAAAAAAAAACACTAAATCTTCTCTCTTCTGGGAAGACAGAAGGACAAAATGTTTTGCACCCCGTTGCCAGAAAAATTTATTTTTTTATTAAAATTCTTAATTAAACTATGAAGCTTCTACTGGAAACTGGAATAGTCTATAATATTTTAATCGAAAATGTCCCTGAAACGAAAATTGCTAACGCCAAGCCAATTTGAGTTCTATTATAACGGCCCTACAATCGGTAGTACCACTGACCCTGACAAAGGCCAGTAAGGTAATGATTGTGACAAAACGTGTAAAATATCAACTCTTGCGCATAGTATAGTTATTCGCTCTGTTGGTAGGTCAGTTGTATTTTAAAAGCGGTGCGAACTGCACCTGACCGTTTTTTATTTTATTCTTTATTTTGAATAATGCGTGTGATTGTGTCTTTTAAGTTTGAGTGAATTATAAGGTTAGTATTTATTTTTTATATTTTTTAAGTCTTAAATTTTTGTTAGGTACCTACCTTCCTACTATTTTTATTTATTTTTATTACTTAGGTACAGTCACCATCAGATATATCGTAGCAAACAAGGTGGTCAAATAGTTCTAAGCAGTTCTAATTTTCAATAATTTCAATACACTACACATAACCAATCAACAATATTGGAACGCCTAGAACATGAAATATATCTACGCAGTCAGGGTGGTCATAAACATCTGAACAGTTTAGGGAAAAAACCTAACTCCATTGTTTTACATTTTAATTTTAAATTACATTGTTAAGAAATTATTGAAAATTAGCTGTTCAGATATTTATATGTTTAGATATAATTGGTAACATTTACTGTAAAGAATTTAATGAAAATTAGCACGGTTCAGAAATATTTTGACACCTTGTATGCTACGATTTATATCTGATGGCGACTGTACATACTTTACTCGTTGTTTACCCTGCCTATTCATCCGCATTGACTTTAAAAAAGTATCATACCTATTGTGTTAATCCAGAACAATGCGGGAAATTTAATCATGTGACAATGCTATCTGTGTGCCAAATTTCATCAAAATACGTTCAAGCGTGATTTGAGTGTAAAATATCCAAACCTTCAAACTTTCACATAGGTATTTAGTTAAATATTTTTTATAGAGGAAATTACCTATCTAATAACAGTAGCTAGTTCAAATCAATCCAAATAAATAGCAAAATGTTTACAAAACAAGCAGTTGTTAGGCTCGAAATTGGCTAGAACTTTTTTTTTTAAAAGTATCCTGTAGCGAGCGAAGCGTAGGTACTCGATCCTTTCAGAAATACCTACGAATTTTACAGCAACACAATTTCGTTATAGCCTCCGTCGATTTACATGAAATTCAAAAACGAGAAAGTTGGAGTGAGCGAAGCGGGCCATCTAAAAAAAACAGAAAAAAATGCAATTTCCAGTAATGGCTTCAATGCATTCTATCTCCCTTTCATCCCCTAATTAACTTCTTCTCCAATAGGTCGCTAGTCTTACTAAACGACGTATCTGTCATTTTTGGCGTAACTGACTTACTCATTGTGGGCGAATCAATTTTTCAAGACGAATCAATCGGTCTAATTCGTATCTGTATCTTAACATTTTGACAGGTAGACGTAACTGACAATTTATACTTAGCGCTCAACCGAAAAAAACTTTTTTCTGAAAAATCACCTCGATGTTAGTTACGTCTGTCGTTTAGTAAGATTAGCGGCGATGGTTGTAACGTTCAGACTACAGGTTTACAATTATAATTATTTTCTCCCCTCCGGACGGAAAGCGTCAATTGTCGTCCCGCTGCTCTAAACGAAGTTGCCGCTTTCCACCTCTGTTGAGGAGAAAAATGGTATACTGTCCGAGGGACAGTAAATAAGAAAGCCTCTGATCACATGTTTGTTGACCGAGGCGAAGCATGAGATCTGAGACCTTTCTTACTTTCCTGTCCTCGGTGTGTAATCTACTATATCTAGGTAATATCATCAGTCTCTTACCCTTATCCAGTTATTTGAGTGGCAGTCATCGCAATGTGTCATCTTCTTCCATTCATCTCTCTTGGCCATCATTTTAGCACTCTCCTTTCCTGCATAAAATACTTATCATCTTTTACACAATCCCTCCATCTTGTCTTCGGTCTTCCTCTCCTCCTACAGCCATATAATATACCTACTACACTCATTATGTACCTCCGCATCACAATGATCATACGACAAAATATATTGATGGGTAATAGCCCAGAACGATGTAATAGCTAAACACCATTGATTGCCATCTTGGTTGATATCCCACGTATCTGCACTAAGCGCTTTTCTGATTCTTTTATAATGTGCACAGCCAAGGAGTGGAATGCCCTGCCTGCGTCAGTATTTCCGAGCGCTTACAACCCGAATAACTATAAAGTAAGAGTGAATAGGCTTCTTCTGGGTAAGCTCGCTACATCTTCGACCCCATCTATGTCCCCAGGACTGGATTGAGGTCAAGAAAAAACCCATTGTTTAATAAAAAAAAAAGATTGCCAATAAAGTAAAAATATATTAACATCGGTACATTTTTATCGTTTGGCTAATATTGTAATATTGCATACCTATATTATGTATATAAATGCATTACAGCTGATACATTACAGCTATCTCAGCTAAACAAACATAATGACGCTGATGTCTTGGGCGCTTACAATTACAAGACAACCTTTGTACCTACACAGAAATGGTGGCTTCAAATCCAAGGATGGCTGATTAAGTCAGACCTTCATTGTGAAAATTTATCTATAGAGGTACCTCTACCTTCTGAAATATTTTGGTTAGTTTATGCTGGCCATAGAAGATGGGAACCTGGCTCTGCGCTGGCCACTGTACAATTTTTTTAGACCAACAAAGTTTGAAACTTGCCTACTTTCCTCTTTATTTACCTAACAACCTTTAGTTTAGAACATCTGTGACCACCACGGGGACACACAGTCGTGAAAATATGCTTATAGAATAATAAAAAAAATCAATTTGACTGATTTGACAATTAGGTACCTATACTTACCTACGATTTTGCTTTTTCTTTATAAATAACTTTATGTTTTTCCAGTTTCACTCATAAATTAGGTAGGTACCTACGTCATGTGTAAATTAAGCAATGAATATATTTTAGTTTTTCAGAAAGTTGTTCAACATTATTGTAGGTAGGTCCGATAGGTATCTAATCTGTCGTACCGATATGCAAATTATGTTAGGTATAGCTTGCTGTGAATTTACCCTTATACAGGGTGAAATTGATGTCATTAGCATCCTTTTAAACTAAGAGTCTACCCATCAAACTGAACATGAACAACTTTTACTATAGGAGCAAACCAATCGAAGCAATAAAAAATCAGCTGTTCCATACTAAACTGCAATGCCTACTCGACTCAAATGTATGCTACAGTTGATTTTGTTTTTGCTCCGATCAGTTTGGTCCCATAGTAAGTTGTTCAGTTTGATGGGTAGACTCTAAGTATAAAAGGATGCTAATGATATCAATTTCATCCTGTATAGTCCTATAAACAAAGGACTCTGAAATAATTATTGTACCATAAGTATGTTTAAAAACAATAAGTAATATAATAATAATTAGTACTAAATACTAAGCTTTCAAAACATACTGCATTAGACTCGGGCCCGGGCCCAAAAAAAATTCAATTGTGATTTCGACCTGACTTTATTTGATTGAATCCTTTAAGCCGCATCCCAAAAGGTTATAAAGAAAAATCCAAGTTCAAAAAAGGTTTGCGAATTCTGAGTGAGCGGGTTGTTCACCCCATCATCCCGTACGATGAAACGTGATTATGAGTCCTCTACCTAACAGAAACTTGTTTGAAGAGCGATATCATCAGTAGTGCAACGGCGCCACTTTACTAGTTGCTAATATGGACATTTTTCCACTAGGGTAGCCAGGTTTTTTTTTTCCGTAGGCCCTTCACACAAATATGCGGCTGGTCACACGCTGAATCACGGCGCCGGCGCCGGCGCCGTATCGCACGCGCACCGGACTTGCCAGTGCCACCCCCTAGACTAGGCTTGAAAGGGGTGATGAAAGAAATAAAAATAAATAGGTGGTACCTAAAAACCAGTCAATTATGTCAATGACAAACAACAAAAAGTTAGAGCCAGTACATGCGATATCAAAATAAGATAAAGGTGTAAGATATCTAAATCATTTTGCTTCAGACCCTGTTTATGTGACCGTACCTTAAAGTCAGTTGTATACCAGACACAGCATGCGGTCAATCCGACGCCAAAATGCGTCAGGGCAAGCCTAGAGGTTATTCATGATGTTCTCGTAATAGAGTAATTTGGATAGCCAACCTTTTTTTAACCATTAAGGCCCTCTTATCCGAGTGCAAGCGTCTCTTTCTTGCAAGCATAAGTTTGCAAATAGCCATCCCGCTCCAATTGAAAGCAGGATCGCAAAAAAATTTGTTTTTCATCAATATCTTTGCTCATGGGTGTTTCTAAGCTCCAAATTCTACGAATTTCACTAGAAAATTTGATGTATTTAGTTAAGTACAAGAATAAAATGTTAAATATCAGCAGTGTAATCATAGCTTATTGAAAAAACATAATATAAAGGGGTAACTTTGGGATTTTTTCTATCGATTAAACTTAAACTAATCGTGTTATTGAGAACCATCGCCTATCCACCAGGGGGGTTATTGTTGTAACTATACCCGATTCAATCGGTATCTAATCGACACGGTGTTTTGGCAGTTCTTGGCGATTTTGCTTCTTAATATTTAGTTAATTTATCTCAGATAATGAACACGATGATCACAGAAACAAAATATTATTTAAAAATTGGCTAGTACAGTCATAAAACGTTATCGATTTTATAAACGATATAATCGGAAGCTTACACAATAGCCCTACATATCCTTAAATAAGACATAATTTCATTTCAGACTTTAAAACACTTTCGTTCGTGTTCGAAAAACGGCTTCGACCTGATAATAGCGTCTTAAATCGACAGGTTTCGCGGTACAGTCAGCAGCAAAGAGATGTATGCACTTTTACTACGTCGTAGTATAAAGATGTATCCACTTTAGTACTTCGCGTAGTACTAAAGTGTATATACATCTTTTGCATGAGGAGGCATACATCTTTTTGCTGCTGACTGTACGTCCGATTTGAATCTGATCTATCAAAAAAAGTATCAATTTTGATGGATCACATTCATAGTTCTTTCTCGGATGGAATGCACAACCTTTGTCCATACATAAAACATAAATAAATATGGCCATGTGGCTAAAATCCATACTTTTTTTGACGGATCGGATAAGGATCGGACGTAGTGCGAAACCGCTCTTATTGTTTAGGTTCGATACTATTTTTAATAATAGGATAAACTACATATTCACGAAAAGCGTGCGATTTATAAAAAGTTGCAGATTTGACCATAATTGCCAATTAGCCTAGACAGGGTGAAATTGGTATCGTTAGAATAATTTAAAACTAAGAGTCTACCCATAAAACTGAACAACTTTAAAGCAAACCGATAGGAACAAAAAAAATCTGCTGTTACATAGGTACCTACCAAACTGCAATGCATACAATGGCCCTTTTACTTGTCAAGCAGGCATACCTACCAATCTGACTGCATCAATCAACTCATTGAATCTATAGATCCTGAGGACTTGAGATAAAGATTGTAGGATAAGTGTTCACTGGTAGGTAATCTTATCTTTTGAGATAAGCTAGACGTCAGCCACTGTCGAAAACACTTATAATGTTATGTTTTACACATGTATACATTCACGACCACTATCTTATCTATACATTTCGGGGTGGTCCGAATTATTGCTACAACTAGCAGTGGTCTTCTTTCAGTTGTAATAAACTCGATGAAATAACGTGTAAGTAGTGATAGAAGGTGCCTTTCGCCTATAAATCGATACACTGCGTAAGAAACTCAAATCCCCTGGTTGTCTGGAAGAAATCGCTTTTAGTGATAAGACCGCCATTTGTACCCTTACGTTCTTTTTATTATGTTTTTTTGTTGCTCTATGTTTTTGGTGTGCAAATAAAGAATATTTATGTTATGGTTTGAGGATGGAACGAGTCGTGTCACGTGGTGATAGATGGCTATTTTTATTATTCTGGCTTGGGCTCACCACACATTCCCACCGCTGTAACTCCTGTAATCCAAGATCAACAGCGGCGACCATTCACAACACTAGACAAAGAAGTCCAGCGAGCACGGGGGATGACTCTAATCGGTTATTTAACCCGTAATGAATTTAATCAAAGAAGATAGGGGAGTAGGAAAAACAATTATATATCCGACTTCCCTTCATTGCAAACAGGAGGCAGCAAAAAGATAAAGCATATGGCTATTACAGAGCTAATTCCAGAGATTATTTAGAAATATAACATTCCAAAAACAAAAGAGGAACCTAAAATTGTAATGAAACTATGTCATTTTTTGATGAGCCTTTCGCCTTCTGCATGACCATTACTACACTATCTTTGACTATAGCCCATATTCTTAGGAATCCTCAAAATTTTCTACTCTCTACGACTTACAATTTTAATATTACAATAACCTTCACCCAGTCAAATTTTATGTCAAAATGTCCTTGACTTTGGAAATTTCCTCCTTCTAGTCGAGGAAGAAGTAGAGGAAAGAAACGTTTAACCAAGGGTAACCATGAGTTTCCTTGAAATGCGTAAACATCGTTGATGCATATATTGTTGCGTAAAATATATAATGTATCTATACATATATAATAAAATTTTAAACATGGCGTGGATGTACATACATTTTACTTTGAAAATATGGGGGCGTTTAGGATACTTATGTAATGGTTTGCAATGACACCATTTTTTGAATTTTTGTCTCTTTGTTTGTTTGTGCACGCATCAGTTAAAAACTACCTACTGAACCGATTTGGATATAGTTTTCACAAAAGCGTAACAGCGGTTGAGCACTACTACCGATCCGTACGTCAAGAAAAGTAAATCCATAAAACTTTTTGCTTTTTTTTGTCCAAAATTTTTTTTGACGGATCGGATTCGGATAGCACGTAGTGCGCAACCATTCTAGGGCTCTTTAGGAGTTGCGTTGTGATTCTGCTATTGGGCGGTCACGTGCGCGTGTCGCTTGTCGGTTGCCCCATCCCCGGCCTACAGCGGAACTCCAGTGGTGGCTCAGGATATTGTTCTTTTATAAGAACAACCCTTGAAGTCACCAAAATATCAATATAACCGTACAACGTCAAGCACTTTTGCTATGAAAACTCGACATTGGCAAAATCATCATTAACCAAAGATGGCAGCCATATTATTAAAAATAGAATAGAATAGGGCTCTTTAGCCCTTAGTATCTCGTAAACTCAAATCGAGAAAATCGTGATTCCATCCACAAATTGCCACTATAGTACCTACACGTGAGCATTATTACTTTTTACGCTTAATAATAACTTTTAGTAGTTGTACCTAAGAGTCTGATCACCACAAATTACACCTTTCGGGTTATAATATCAAAATATTTTCTTCCTAAAACGACCACGTCAAAATAAAACACCCTACTTTTATCTTTTTTTTCCTCGAAAATATGTTGATGCCCTTTGTACACAATGTACGTTAGAGTATCCTCAACTGTCCCTACACGTGCCATAGCAGGGGGCTCTTGGACCAGAGGCCATACATTTTTGCCCAGTGTCCTTTCAGTAGTCTGCGCGTACTAAGACGCAGGTGCCGCTATAAAATATAAATAAATAAAATAAAAACATATTATTTCTTCATCAGCAACATATACCTACAAGATTTATACCCCCCTTTCCTTACCCTACACTACCCTATTCTTGCTATCAAAGAAGCTAAAGTATACGTATAATACAAGTTTCGCAATTTACAAGTTAGTTTTCACACACTGCATAGGAAACCTTATACGGTACTTTCTTCAAACGAAACTACTCCCACGGGAGGAAATGGGGTACCTATACTCGGTAAGCTATATACACACGGCATGTTTCATTCATTCCTAAACTAAACTGGATTTATATTTCCATGATTTCTCTGTAGGTATATATTATGAGTCCTTTCACGGTTCAGTGGCTTCGTTCACAACAGAATACTTAATATTTCTCAATCAAGAAAACATAGAATTGCTAAACTAAAGTGGCAGTTGGCAGGGCACATTGCTCGCAGAACCGATCGATGGGGCCGGAAGGTTCTCCAGTGGCGCGGCCGCGTACCGGAAAGCGCAGCGTGGGTAGGCCCCCCACACGGTGGACCGACGGCCTGGTGAAGGCGGCGGGAAACCGTTGGATGAGGGCAGCGCAGGACCGGTCGTTGTGGCGATTGGGGGAGGCCTATGTCCAGCAGTGGACGTCCATCGGCTGAGATGATGATGATGATGAAGAAAATATAGAATAAAGCCTCGTATCCACTAGGCAACAATTGACACTCAACGTGTTCGGCAACGTTGCAAAACAACGCGCGACGTTGCTTCTTTTGCAAAAAGAAGAAACTTTGAAGCCTGCGCGCCTAGTGGATACGAGGCTTCAAGAGGATAGGCGAGTACAGTTTTTTCCATACAAACGTATTCCCCTGTTTCCTACCTAGATAATGACACTAGAGCATAAATTTTTTTACCACACATTATTTATTTTTAACTCTGCTATGTCCCTATGTTTTGCTTTTTTGCATTAATTAATTACTGTAAGAACTAGGGACCTTCGAAAATGACCCATTTTGCCGCCCGTTCTCAGACATCCAAGCAAATAATTTTGACGAATATAAACAAAAAAGCAAAACGAACGGACATAGCCAAAGTCTTTCTCATATTATTTTTGAAATAATTATTAAAATAGGTTTAGTTTTGGAGGAGAAAACAGGGGAATACGAAATGCTGATTTCGTCAATTTTTAGTATATAAAAACGGTCCGAGCTGCAGTTGTCTCATTCGCACTCTAGTCGGCGGGGTGTATGGCTGGGGCGGATCTGATAAATACGTATACTATCGGAAAAGTGCCCTATATTCTCCAAATTAGCATTTCAGCCCGGCCATCCTCTTAAAGTGCAGCTTCGACTAACTTTTGCCCACAACTTTGTCCGCGATGCAGCTAAATTGCGATACTACCTACTTTCTTCTTCGATGTCGAGTAAAAAGTACTTATCTACCGCAAGTCGTTTCCCAGTGATACTCTCAAAGAAACAGACAGAAAAGTTAGTTGTTTTTTTTTATTATCAACACAACTTTTTTCAAAGTCGTTTAGTAATTTACAGGGTGTTAAAGAATGATGTAGCAATTACTACACACCATTCTGTTACATCCCGTAAAAACATTTTACTGGCAAAATCCCAGAGATAAAAGTACTTACATAATATCTGAAAAATATACAATACGGTTTAAGCTTTTCTAAATGAGAGCAAACGACTTTTTGGCAAAATGCTAACGTAATAACGACAATTTTATTAACCTGCAATTAGTCATCCACATTATTATTCTGTATGTTATCAAAACTGGTTACCTTCACAAAATAAATGCTACGTATTTTCATTTTAAAAACCTTTTTGCACAAAGAAAAATAATGTTCATTCATTGTTCCAAATAGCAACGAAATTTTAAGTCTATATTTACCTACAGAAACTGGCCCTGTACTCGGACTTTCGATTTTCGACATATCGCGACCGTTTCGGTCCGAAATTCGTTGTAATAGAGTTGACATTGGAACGAAAACGTTCAAGCAATTGCGAAGTTCGAATGTTCAGAGGCCCAGAGATTCGAAACACATTACTCTCCATCATTCTTAGAACAGCTTTATACGTCTAAGATAATGTCGGATAGTATATCTTTCTGATAAGTAATCCAAAACGGAATGAAGTACCTACTATTAGTATAATATGTGGCAACTAGAATATAGAATAGCGGACTACTGGATGGAATTCTAGGAGATTTTACTAAAATTGATAACATCAAAATCTATTATAGTCTGCTATAAAAGGTTGTAACATACAGGTTCAACTATAACTTTTTCTGGGACCGACATCAAGATCGAGAAAATCTGTCAAGTGCGAATCGGGCGACTCGCGCATCGAGGGTTCCGTACCACACCGCCACACAACATAACATTAACTTACAACAATATTTTGTTTGAACCTTTAGCGCGAAACCGACCGACTCACACATGGCCGGTTTTTATTATTTGTTGTTATACTGTAGAATTTGCTTTTTAATTACACCGAGTCTGTCACTTACGTATAGAAGAAAAAACGTTGATAAAAACTAGTTTCTTGCATGAGGACCCCCCTTAATTTTAAATTTTCTGACATTTTTAAATCCGCCGTAATAACGCACATTCTGTGAAAATTTGCATTATCTAGCTATTACCGTTCAAAAGTTATAGCCCTAAATTGGTAGGACAGACGGACGGACTGACAACGTAGGCTTCTGAAGCACCCCTTTAAAATATATAATGCATTTAATTTTACAACCTGTAGGTATATTGACACTCACGTGGTCAATTCTACCAAACACGTTAGCTGCACACGCTCGGAAGTAAAAAATAAATGAAGACGACCTTTATCGTTTACCTTATTAAGACCTCTACAGTTTACCGGTTGCAACCTGACCTTGGAAGTTATCTTAACAATAGATACGATGTTAATGAACGCGTCCGCTCCCATGTGGTACTTGCTGAATATTGCAATTAAGTAGCTAACTGAAGTGCAACTAACAGATAATACCCGATAAACAACTTAGCTAAAACCTTGACTGCGTAGAACAAAATTTGTAGGAGAAAGCGCTAGGTACCACAGAAAAACCCTTGACACGGAAAAACAATCTTTACCCCATTGGCACAGTGGTCTAATGGTTAAGAGCATTGGGCTCTTGACACGGAGGTCGTGGGTTCGATTCACGAAGTCAAGTTTTTGGCCGTGTAAGTGTGTAGAAGAGCTCGGTGGCGCGTTGCGGAGAGGTATGGACTCTCAATCATGAGGTCCGGGTTCTAATCCGCACAGACAACATGCCACGTACCAATGAGTTTTTCTAACTTATGTGCGTGTTACCGACTGCTCTCAAACGGTAAAGGAAAACATCTTGAGGAAACCTGCATATGCATGAGAATAAATTCTGATGAAGTCTACCAATCCGCATTGGGCACGCGTGGTGGACTAACGCCAAAACACCCTTCTAGAGGGTAGGCCTGTGCCCTGCAGTACGTATATAGGCTGATGATGAAGTGTGTAGAAGATAATTGTTTTACCGATGCGTGCAGTTCGATCCACGTTTTACTAGTAGAAGCTTCGATCAAAGTAAATGGATAGGCCCAAAGCACGTTAAGTTGAAGCCTAGAACGATGAAGCACACTACTGGTGCACTTGGTCCATACAAACTGGCACACTTGATCTGTCATCTCGGTGCATATTCGAAGTATGCCTGTCATTTGTTTTGCCTCATTTTTCTGGTTTGAAATGTTCGCGTAATAATAATAATTCATTAATATTGTTTTGATCGAAGAGTAGAAGCATCAGTGGATTGGCGACTTAACCCAAATGTTTCGAACAGCTGATTTTTTTTTCGATTACCCCCTTAGTCAAAATTGTACAGTTTAATACCAAGCTGGGCCCTGGCAAAGCAAGTTTTTTGTATGTTATTTTTAGCCTACTTTAGCTGCAAAATGGATTTGTTCATTAATCTTATAAGGTAGGGTTGGTTTTTGTCGGCCACCGGTCTAAATGGGGGTATCCAAGACAGACTCACGCCAACATTTTGATGCGAGTCAAGCGAGTCATCGGTCAAGACTGATAGGTAGCTAGCCTTAACACAGTTAACTACTAGTTACTTAACTTGAATGATTTCTAGCCCAGTCATTTTACGGTTTGAGCCGGGACTAATTATAAATGTTTTTTTTTTCAGTGTACCATTTAAGAATTTGGCCTAGATATAAACCGAAATTAAAAATAATCACGTCCACAACAGCCCCAAATTTAAAATTTATCTCGTTCTAATAAACCTGACGGTTAAATTTTTATTTTCACATTTTTAAGGCTTTACCAACACCCTTCAAACACGGAATAAATATTTTTTTCTAGAAAGCTTTGATACATTTGTATTTTCTAATGAATACTTCAATTGGATGGCTATTTTATTGCTCAAAAGTCATTCATATTGTTGAATCGAATTAAAATTGTATTAAAATTATAAAGTTTAAAGCCTTCTGGGATCTACAATTTTGATTTCTGTGTTGTGCAGTGATTTTTATATATGATATGTTTTAAGGTAGGTCTTTTTGTCACTAAATAGTACCGGTGACAGTTTAAAATTACAATGTATAGTTACTTTCTACTACTCCTAACAAAACTCCGTAAAATGACTGGGCTATTGAATATTAATACACAACTAGCTGTTGCCCACTACTTCGTCTGTGTTGACTTCGAAAAGAATCCTGTGTTAATCCAGAACCTATTCTACCTGTGTGCCAAAAAATCAGTTCCTGCGTGATTTGATTTATAGAAGTGTAACTATACAAGGGAAAATTTTACTCTTGGTGTTTACTCCGAAAGAACTTAATTTGTCTTCCCGTACTAAAAGAACGAATGTATAATCCACCTAAAGAAAGAGATATTTTGGATTTTAAGGTGATGGTTTCAGAGTAGTCAACTTCATACAAAACTTTGACGCAGAACACGCGTAGACGGTATTAATTAAAGTATTAAATAAAAATAATAACAGTAAATTTTGTATGAATAATTTCAAAGCTTTGTATCTTCGTAATTATATAATAAATTGTAAATGTTATTTGAGACGCGCAATTTAGATTTTCTAAGCTATTTTTCTATATATAAAATATTACTTTTATTAATATCGTCTACGCGTGTTGTGCGTCATAGTTTTGTATGGACTGAAACCACCTTAACCAAGTAAACTTAGCTAGTGAAATTTTTAAATACGACATTAAACCTAATCTCTGTGCCTACGTCAGATTTTCGTTATTGTCTATTCGTTTCGTTCGAGATTAGATTTTAAATCACGTTTAAAAAATTTCATAACTAACTTCGAATTCAGCGAGTTTTGCAAGGAGTATATCTATCTGCAAACAATAATGCAAATAAATATTTCTATTTCTATCCTCTTAACATGTTGCCAATAATTGACACTATTGTAGTCACATTGTATTGTACTGATAGTGCTAATATTTACTTATCTGTCGTCGTGATGTTTCAATAAAGTATTAGTTTATTCATTAAGAGAATATTATTCCGAGAGCGAAAATGCGCGCTGCATACAAACGTACTATGGTGATATTTTCAATACTAACCAATTAAAGTCAATGGAATTTTGCAGAAACATTCTAGAAACAAATTTCTATGCTTCTATAGAGTCAGATTTTCGTTAAAATATACAGTTTCAATGCTAGGATTAATTTAAGATTTGTATGGAAATCTTTGAGTCACTGTAACTTGAAAACGAAACAACATTTAAACGAAAATCTGACTCCATACAAGCATAGAAATTTGTTTCTAGATTGTTTCTGTAAAATTTCATTGACTTTATTGGTTAGTATTGAAAATATCACCATAGTACGTTTGTATGGAGCGCGCTCCGAATAATATACCCTTAAGGGCTCGTCCCTCGTCCGCATAGCGATTTTTATTCACGCGAATGATGTGAATGTGATAACATAGGATGACTTCTGACAAGACTCTTATGTCAAGAAACTAAGTACGAAGATTGTTTGTTTCACGCGTCTCAGTTTGCGGAGGGCTGTCCCTTATACCCTATAGAGAAATATCTCAATAAGTGCATTTGTCAAGTCGCTAACCCAGGCAGGGTTAGTAATAACATGACGTTGAAAAGATAATTCCTTTTGATAAGTATTTTTGCTTATTGTAGCAAACCATTGTAAACATACATTTTCCACTTGTCTCGAACCGTATCTTCTGAAGTGTTTCGAATACTTATAATTGTTTTCTTTACATTTTATCACTTTTGTAATCTTAAAAATATACCAGCGAAATAATAACAAAACGTGCTTGGACGCAAATTTTAAAACTGGAGAGATTTAAGGCCCTCTTATCCGAGTGCAATGTCAATTTTATGCAAAAGTTTGACGCGTAATACACGTAGACGGAATTAATATAAGTAGGTAATAATATGTATGTGGAAAAATAGTTAGGAGAATCTATATGCCGCGTATCAATTAAAATTTGCAATTTATATTATAATTACGAAGATACAAAGCTTTGAAAATTTGTATGAAAATTTTTATTATCTTCGTAATTATAAGTTATTATATAAGTGTATATATAGTATTATATAAGTTTTTTGTATAGATCACCTTAACATTACTTATAGTTTAATTCATAACATTTGTTTCAGATAATATAGAAAAATGTCGGAAAAGAAGAAAGAAGTTTCTACTGTCGATAACTTTACATCGACGTAAGTATGAATTTTTATCGATTCCTACCTACTTTATTTAAAGAAAAACCGGCCAAGTGCGTGTTGGATTCGCCCATGATAATGTTCCGTAGCCATTGCTTAAGGGCAGGATCTTCCAAATCGCCTGTTTTTGGTTTAGTTTTAAGGCATGAAATAGTCGTTGTTTTAATCCAGAAAAAATATATGTTGTTGTTCATGAACTATTCTCGATTATACTGTGGCTCAAAACACGATAGTTATTACTTCTCTCGATCATAAAAGCATGCAAAGATAGGTAGTTTATTACTATTTTTCAAGTTTTACTTAAAGATTATTAACACTACAAATAAAAAAAATACACTGAAAAATAGGAAATGACATTGTCTAAATTATTCTCAGGCTAGTTTTTTCCCCCACCACCAGAGAGAAAAGATATTGATGAAAAATACGTTTTTTTGCGGACCTGCCTTCAATTGAAGCGGGATGGCTAATTGCAAACTTATGCTTGTAAGAAAGAGACGCTTGCACTCGAATAACCGGGCCTTAAGTAGAATAATATTTTTAATAATATTTTGATTCTCAAACTTATAAGAAAAGCAAGCTAACGAATAATGGACGAAAGTATAAAGGTTCCTTGTTCGACTACGGAACCCTAAAAAAATCAGCTGTTCCATACTAAACTACAATGCCTACTCGACTCTAAAGTGTATGTATGCAACAGCCGTTTTTTCTTGTTGTTCCAATCGGTTTTCTCTTATTATAAAAGTTGTTCAGTTGCTCAGTTCGGTTGATGGGCAGTACTCTTAGTTTAAAATTAAAAGGATGCTAATGATATCAATTTCACCCTGTATATGCCGAAGAATTCCTTTTTGTTCAAGTGGTAAATGTTTGATAACAATTCATGTTTAATTGGAACTGCTTCTATCGGGTTCTGATTGATTTGGTTTGATTAGAATTAATGGCCGTTCTTTGGTCCTCCCCATTTCTTCCTTCTTGATTATTTCCACGTTGACCTCCAAAGGATAGGACGTAGCCGCATTGCTATTGCAAAAACTTACTGTCTGGCACAGATTTAAGGGTTCCGTAGTCACCAAGGGTATTCAGAGTGAAATTTATATCATTAGCATCCTTTTAAACCAGGGACTGAATTACCGAAAAATAAAGGTATATTTATTTAACGGTATGACGTCATACCGATAAATCATTCTGGTTAAAGTAAAATTTCACTACCGAAATAAATTACGGTACCGAAAATAAACGGCTTTCTTAAATACCGGTACCTAACCTTTATGAATAAAGGTTTTCTTTGATAAATTGCCACGCCGCGCTTCTACCATGCTTCAGTGCTTCAATTCGTTTCATTCGCTACGTGGCAGCAACTTTATAGCATTACGGTACCGTTACATTTTTACAGTACTGGTACCGTGTACAGTACAGTAACCGCTTTCAGTCCCTGTTTTAAACTAAGAGTCTACCCATGAAACTGAACAACTATTACTATGGGAGTGTTTGCTCCCATGATAGGAGAAAATAAAAACTGCTGTTGCATACAGTTGATTCGAGTAGGCATTGCAGTTTAGAATGTAGTGGATAGACTCAATCAATCAATTTCACCCTGTAAAGTTATAGTTTCATATCCGTCTGACTTTCCGCGGCATAGCTCAGAGCTACAATTTGGCTTGGGCATAACATACAAGGTCCAACTTAATAAATGCTGACACTTTTTTAAGGGGATGATCAGACCATCTAACTGAACAACTTTCTCTATGGAACCAAAATCGAAATCGTGAAAAAAAAACTGCTATTACATAATAAATTGCATACCTACGAACTTGAGCCAAATGTATGGGACAGTAGATTTTTTTTTCGCAATTTCGATGTGGTCCCATAGAGAAAGTTGTTCGATTTGATGGTCTGATCATCCCCTTAAAAAAGTGTCAGCATATTAAGAAGGGCCCTAAATACGCCGACAAAGCGGTAAAATAAAATCATGGATGACAATTGTTTTTTGCGTTGTCATCCCCTCTTTACGTGTAGGGAGGCTGGGGAGGTCACGTCACGTGAGGATTTATTTTTTTCTCGTCTATCCCGTGATGTCGTTAGGTATGTCGTTCAAAAATATTGCGGGTGTCTAAAACAATTTCCGATTCAGGGAAATGTTTGTATGAGTAAATTGAGTAAAGTGTCGTCGTCGTGTATTTTATTTCATTTTATCACAAAATAATACAATTGAATAGGTACTTTTAAAGCATGACACATTTTTTTGTTAAATATCATGGTGTGAAAAAATGAAATGTCACACCTAAATAATGGAATTTGATTATAATCATATTTTAGTGTTCCGTACCAAAATTAGCAAAACGGAAATCTTATGGAATCAGCTCGGTGTCTATCCGTCCATCCGTCTGTCACAGGCATTTTTCTAAGTGACTAACACCCGTATTCTTAGTTGTTTCCTTGAGACTTCCTCACTCGAGTCGAGGACGTTTTTGAAATTTTTGTCATACAAATTATGTCAAATACATCCTCCACTCGAGTGAGGAAATGTCTAGAAAACAACTAAGAATAGGTACGGGTGTAAGACATAGGAACCGGAAAACCGCGTACCGGAAAGCGCAGCGTGGGTAGGCCACGCTAGGTAGAAGAGTAGGTCCACACGGTGGACCGACGACCTGGTGAAGGCGGCGGGAAACCGTTGGATGAGGGCAGCGCAGGACCGGTCGTTATGGCGATCCTTGGGGAGGCCTATGTCCAGCAGTGGACGTCCATCGGCTGAGATGATGATGATGTTGATAAACATATCGACCCTTCGAGTAGCAAATGTCGTAAAAGCCATTTTGGCGAAAATGAGTTTTTAATGCTGTCTTATGTAATTTAACGAGCTCTATCGATCTGTATATTTAAAATTTTGATATCTTGAAAAAAATGTCTTTTACTACACATATTTTTAAGCACCGAAATTCAGAACTTTTTTCTATTTATTGTCGTAACCGCCTATTTTGACATAGGATAACTGTCATAAATGGTCGTAAATAACATATTTTTATGAACAGTGCTAATACAACATTTTTTTGTTATCAAATCCAAGAATGTACAAACGGTTAACTTGTCGTAAAAGACAAATAAGTTTGCAATAATGCTATTACAACATTATTTTCCCTAGGATGCTTGCGTCATTTTAGACTATTTTGTCGTAACGAACAACGTGTTTAAAACAATGCTTTTACGACAGCAACACTACAAAATAATATTAATAATGTTATGTCGTAAAATGTGTTGTTTTACACTTTCGACAAGCTTCGAGTATCTAATATACAAAATTGAAATCAAAGGCCAACCTAAGTGGGCAGTTTAACGAACTGAATCGAACTGTATATACTTAGCTATAAAAAAAAAGATTGTTGATTTTAAGATTTATCACCAACAATAATTTTGATTTATAATTATTTAATTTTCGTAATCGCTTACTGGCCAAAATGTCGTAAATTAAGTCCATATGTCTAAACACTGCTTATACAACATTTTATTATTATCAAAATCAAGAAAGTGTAGATGCTGAATTTGTCGTAAAAGACAAATCAGTTTGCTTTTTTGCTATTACTACATTATTGTCAATGAGATTCTTGAAGTTATTTTAAAATTATTTTGTCGTAATCAACAATAAGTAAACAAAAAATATTTTTACGACGTTAGCATTACAATCCACAACTTGCAAGCAGTCATCAAATAGTAAACAAACTGTTTTTCTTTAGATTCGAATGAGTGTATGTTATTGTACAATAAAATACTACAAAGAGTGAAGTTTTACGATTTCACTTGACACCTCTCAAGATTAGATTGCATCTTAATTTGTACGACTTATAATGGTCGAGCGGGGTGGAGTGCGCTTGAGCGCAGGCAGGACAGGACATTTTTTTCGCGCCATTATCTAATTACTCTCTCTCGCTCGCTCAATCATTCGATTTCGTCCGTTATTCGCTCGCGTCGTGGCGTGTTTGCTCGTCGTCCTTGAACTAGTATTCCGCAAGCAGTCCTAGAGAAAACGTGCGTCAAATTCTACATCTTTTACCTTGTGTTTTTCTGTTCTGTATTTAAGGGATGAGTAGTAAGTGTAAGCATCAAAAAGGTTGCTTCAATAGTTTAAGAGAAAGCATGGCTTTTACTACATTATTTTTCAACAAAAATGGCGTTTACGACAAAATTTGCAATATATGGGATAATCAAAACTGTTGTATTATACATTTTGCTTGAAATAAGACCTACTTTTTATGTAGTAAAATACCAAGTTCATAATTAAAACAAATAGTTTATTGTAGTAAAAATCAGCGTTTATTCTGTTATTACTTGAATTATTTCAAAACAATGATGTTTTATTGTAATTTCTAAGTTTATAATCATAAATTCACATTAACCTAATAAGAACCTGATAAAACTTCAAGTAAAAAGAGTATCAGTGAAGTAATTTTTCACACAAATGCTGCACGATACCACCGTATTTTGCCAGTCCGGTGTTAATGAGGAAAGGAGTTTTATAAAACCGCATCAGTGATGATGCATTGATACATTGATGCGGTTTCATACAACTCCTGACAAAATACCGCAGCATCATGCGGCACGAATGCAAGACAAACTCACTTATAATCTTCATACATGAAGGTTTACGACGTGTCAAGACCACCATAATTATAAATTATGATCAATGTACCTTAAAAGGCACTTGTTCAGTCTAAATCTTTTTCATGTTTTAAATGTGAAACTAGGTAATTGTTTAAACAAAATATTATAATTTTAGCTTAACTGAGATTAAACTAGAATTTAAATTTTCACAGCTCGTGTCATTTCAGTCTTTGACAAAGGAACTACTGAAAGAAATAATATAAAAACTTAACTTAAACAATCATATAAAAACGTACTTGTTTTAACAAAACAAGTTAATCTTTTAAAAATAAATTCTACTTAAAAACAACAAAAAAATATCAACTCTCAAGTTAATCTTTTAAAAATAAATTCTACTTAACAAACAACAAAAAAATATCAACTCTTTAAACTATATTTAAATGACTAAAATTATAACTTCAGGATAATGTAAAGAATGTCACAATTTTGTGAATATTTTGGCAGACTTTTGCATTAGCTGAGATCTGTAATCTAATCTGTTTTGATAAACTTAAACAAACTATAACAAAAATCTTAAATATTATCTTAATAATCAACATTATCAAATCAAATCAAAATAGTCATCAAAAGAACGTTCATACGCTTACGTTCATTGAAAAATAGTTATCAAAAAGTAGTAAATTATCCATATAACTATTCAGGCTTCTTCCTCATCGACGTCTTCTTCGTCTGTTTCAACAAGGGTGTAATTTTTTTGACCATCGTAGGGCATCTCTAAGTATTCTCTTTGGAACCGTTTAGGAATAGTCATCGATGAACATAATTTTTGTATATACTTGTATTTTTGTGCAGATATTGGCAGTTTTTCTGAAATACATTGGCCGAATATGAAAATCGTTTAAATCTTGCTGATTTTCCATATTGAGTCTGACTTGCTTCATCGATTTCTTCCTTCTTTTTTCCCTTCCCTTTTCCCTTCCCTTTTCTTTTCCCCTTTCCTTTCTTGCTTGGTTTTTCAAAAAGCGTTTTGTAGATCAAAGCTACATGTTACAGTTTCAGCATCATTCAATGTTTGGTGACCTTTAAATCTCTTGTACGTAGCCTCTTTTTCTTCCATGTGGATTTTTAGAATCTCCTTATCTGTTTCAGTTATTTCTTGTCCAAGATTTTCAGCTTTTGTACACAACACACATTTGTCTTTTTTGGGGGTGTGAAAACCCAGATCATACTCATTCTTGTAATATTGTGAACGTTGCCCTCATTTATAAAATAGTCATAGGAACAGTTTCTCCGGTTACTGTCGGCTCTTTTTCTTTTTATTGGTGTTTCACGTGCATAACGAACAAGCCAATCGCGTCGCCGCTGTACATCGAGCTTCCAAAAAAATGTAAATAATGATGTACGTCTCTCCTCACTAATTTCGTAGCAACCTCTTTTGCACTTACCGGCAATACAAGGGTTCTCTAACATCTTTTGGCTTCGATCACTTTTCCTTTCCTTGTAAAATACTCTTCTCCGCTATCTTTTCTTTGTTTATTTAACTTAGTCATATTTATATTCTTCTCCCTCTTCTTAATTTTATCATCGGTCGTAGCTTTTTTATTTTTACGTTTCTTTTTATTTCTGGTTTTTTCATTTGATGACTGCGTTGACTCTGATGAATCTGAATCATCACTACATGACCAAACGTCTGAACTTCCGGGTGAAAAATCTTGCAAATCTTCGTCGGATTGAAAATCCATGTACGATTTTTTAAAGACTTTAGTAGCCTTTCGCCGCTCTCGTCGTTTTTGAGATTTAGTCAAACGTGTGTGCTCCATGTCGATAGCGAGTATTTTTGTAGATTCGGCATCGGAATTTACTACTTTTTGATAACTATTTTTCAATGAACGTAAGCGTATGAACGTTCTTTTGAAGACTATTTTGATTTGATTTGATAATGTTGATTATTAAGATAATATTTAAGATTTTTGTTATAGTTTGTTTAAGTTTATCAAAACAGATTAGATTACAGATCTCAGCTAATGCAAAAGTCTGCCAAAATATTCACAAAATTGTGACATTCTTTACATTATCCTGAAGTTATAATTTTAGTCATTTAAATATAGTTTAAAGAGTTGATATTTTTTTGTTGTTTGTTAAGTAGAATTTATTTTTAAAAGATTAACTTGAGAGTTGATATTTTTTTGTTGTTTTTAAGTAGAATTTATTTTTAAAAGATTAACTTGTTTTGTTAAAACAAGTACATTTTTATATGATTGTTTAAGTTAAGTTTTTATATTATTTCTTTCAGTAGTTCCTTTGTCAAAGACTGAAATGACACGAGCTGTGAAAATTTAAATTCTAGTTTAATCTCAGTTAAGCTAAAATTATAATATTTTGTTTAAACAATTACCTAGTTTCACATTTAAAACATGAAAAAGATTTAGACTGAACAAGTGCCTTGTAATGTATAGTGTTTTAAGGTACATTGATCATAATTTATAATTATGGTGGTCTTGACACGTCGTAAACCTTCATGTATGAAGATTATAAGTGAGTTTGTCTTGCATTCGTGCCGCATGATGCTGCGGTATTTTGTCAGGAGTTGTATGAAACCGCATCAATGTATCAATGCATCATCACTGATGCGGTTTTATAAAACTCCTTTCCTCATTAACACCGGACTGGCAAAATACGGTGGTGTCGTGCAGCATTTGTGTGAAAAATTACTTCACTGATACTCTTTTTACTTGAAGTTTTATCAGGTTCTTATTAGGTTAATGTGAATTTATGATTATAAACTTAGAAATTACAATAAAACATCATTGATTTGAAATAATTCAAGTAATAACAGAATAAACGCTGATTTTACTACAATAAACTATTTGTTTTAATTATGAACTTGGTATTTTACTACATAAAAAGTAGGTCTTATTTCAAGCAAAATGTATAATACAACAGTTTTGATTATCCCATATATTGCAAATTTTGTCGTAAACGCCATTTTTGTTGAAAAAAAATGTAGTAAAAGCCATGCTTTCTCTTGAACTATTGAAGTTACCTTTTTGATGCTTACACACTTTAAAAGGGATTTTTGCGCTCAGTAACATATATAAATAGCACGAATATAGCTTTAGAAACATAAAAAATATATAAGATTATTTTTTTCCATTTTTAGTTTTTCGCGATTTCCCAAAAGTAGCGATTTGGCTTTTACGACATTTGCTACTCGAAGGGTCGATATAGGAAGCTGCAACTTGGCACAGATATAGCATTTAATGGTCCAATATCATAAATGAAGTCAAAAAAGCTTATTTTTTTATTGTGGGGCGATTTTGGAAAGTAGAAAGGGTAAATAACAAACAATTTTTTTTCTACGAAATGAAAGCTTATGGAAAAACAGTCTAAAAATGCTTTAATTTTTTTTATTAAAACAACAAAAATTTTGTTGTTAAACAAGAACAGTTTCAATTAAGTAACACATCTATTTATAGACATTACACACCGAGTATTATAGTAGATTACACACCGAGGGCAGGAAAGTAAGAAAGGTCTCAGATCTCATGTAACGTGTGATCTGAGGCTTTCTTGTTTACTGCCCGAGGTTAGTATACTATTTTTCTCCTCGACCGAGGTGGAAAGCGGCCACTTCGTTTAAATTAAATCTAAAAAAAATCATGAACGTTAGGGTACAAAAGTAATGGAACTGTTTGCTATACCAAGAAGTAATTTAATAAAAAAAGGAAAAATAAAAAAGAATTTGGCAGGCAGGACGTAACGAGATAAGGGCGGTCCAAATATGAATAAGAATAGTTTTTTGGTGTGTTGGAACCATTTCACTATGTTTTTTCATCGTCGTTATTCCTAACCAAATACTTACTAATCTATCAATGGGAAGAACACAATACACCATTACGTTTAGGTATCGACTCTATTTAAAGCCTGTACGGCTATTGTGTGAGTAGCTTGCAGATTATCAATCGATTTTAGGTCCATGATATAATGTCGAGTCCTATGTGCCGATTGACATGTTTGACAAGTAAAAAATGTTGTATGAAATATGCACATGGGGTCCTTCTTAATATGCAGACACTTTTTAAGGGGATGATCAGACCGTCAAACTGAACAACTTTCACTGTGGCACCAACATCGATATAGCGAAAAAAATATTGCTGTCCTATACATTTGACTCGAGTAGGTTTCCAGTTTTGTATGGACGCGTACATTTTTTGCGATTACGATGTTGGTGTCATAGAGTAAGTGGTTCAGTTTGAACGTCTGATCATCCCATTAAAAAAGTATCGGTAATGTCAGCATATTAAGGGTATATTATTCGGAGCGCGCTCCATACAAACGTACTATGGTGATATTTTCAATCCTAACCAATTAAAGTCAATGGAATTTTGCAGAAACAATCTAGAAACAAATTTCTATGCTTGATGGAGTCAGATTTTCGTTAAAATGTATAGTTTTTTAGTTACAGTGCCTCAAAGATTTCCATACAAATCTTAAAATAATCCTAGCATTGAAACTGTATATTTTAACGAAATTCGGACTCTAGAGAAGCATAGAAATTTGTTTCTAGATTGTTTCTG
This sequence comes from Agonopterix heracliana, assembly GCA_963693445.1. NCBI lineage: Eukaryota > Metazoa > Arthropoda > Insecta > Lepidoptera > Depressariidae > Agonopterix > Agonopterix heracliana. Next base: position 2,062,111 of record OY856312.1, on the reverse strand, counting down.
CAAAATTTCATTGACTTTAATTGGTTAGTATTGAAAATATCACCATAGTACGTTTGTATGCAGCGCGCATTTTCTCTTAAGAAGGACCCTATATTTTGCCAGCCAAGTCGGTGGACCGTTCGTTGTGGCGTTGGTCTATGTCCAGTGGTGGAAGTCTTTTGCTGAGTTGATGATGACTTTGTTTACTGGTTTTTCGTTCGATTGCAAACACCTTGTATATTAACCTTGATCAGTAGCAGTTGTCCAGTGATGTAACCGAATTCATTCGAACGGAACGCATTTTTTGTGTAAAATCGACAATGAGAAATCTAGTTGGTACTTAATTCCTATTGTTTTCATGCTCCATTGCATTATTGTAAAATTTTAAACAATGGATTGTAACATTTGAAAATTATTGTTTTGAATGAGTTTAGAAAGAAGTAAAATGATAAAATTTTGGGACAGTGGGTACAATGATCTAGTTTTTTTCCATAAGCATGGAAAAAAACGTGGATGTTCTGAAGTTTAAGAATATCTCTGACTACACCCTCGGGGAATATAGTCGTGAGCATAGGCTTATGTAGTTTTTTTTATTCAGCATTTTACCAAGGAAATCACTTCCTCGTAAATTTATGGGTTGAAGGCTAGGCACCGACAGCCACGTGGCTAGAGGGCTCACAAGACGACGTGTGTTTCGTTCGGCACTCGAGTTAAGTGGCCACGTGGCTCTGCCATTTTATGGTAGTTTAATTTCGGGTGTACATTTTTGTGCATGAAGTTTCGTAATATTAATTATTTATCGTTACAGCGTGCCCCCTTTGAATTATAGCTAAGCTTATTTGTTAACCGAGGAACTTTATTACTTAGTTATTTTGATAGTCGAATCTAAAGAATTTCTAGGGTCACGTTCTGCTTTGCAAAAAATACGCTGTGTTTAGAAAATTTCACATCATCATCAACAGCAGCTTTTGTGCACCCACTGCAGGGTATAAGCCTCTTCCCCATTAACTCTTTCCTGTATTGTGTCAATCTCATCCAAGCCGCTGTCTTTGCAATACACACTCCTCTCTTGCTTGATCTCGGCCACAACTCGGTCAAATCTTTGCTCTATTTGCTGTCTGGTCTTCTAAGCCACGTGTTATTCTATCGCCGACATCCTGAATCTTATTTCGACGTCGGATCTCAACATTTGTGAAAACATACGCTATTGCATATAATCCCATGATATGGAATTTAAATAAAAATTATTTGTTAAACACCTCTATTAATTGTTATCTTTTTCATGTTTTCAGAGCAAACCTCACGAGCAACCTCGGCTTCCAATCCAGCGTCAGTTTAGCCTCCAAGGATGCCGAGAAAGAGAAAGCCTACAACCCATTCGAACATCGACAAGTGGAACATCCAAACACGTATGTAATAATAAAATATTGTTAAAACAAAACACACTAGTAGATTTACCAATAATCTAAAAAAAACATTAACAATAAGTACAATCGGCTGCAGATTTCAGTCTTGTACTTACCGACCGTACCGTCAAAAAGCTTCAAGGAAATAATGGGGCGGTGCGGAGTACTCGAAATCGACGGGAATGGTATGAAAAGATGTATGAATTTGTATGAGCCAAAAGAGGCATGTACGGATCGTAGTAGATGGCGCTCCCTGGTCTCTGTCTACTCCACTGGGAAAGAGGCCTGACGTTATAAATAGATAGATGAATATCTGTGTTCTGAGTTTTCAGAATATCTCTGACTACCCCTTCGGGGTATATAGTCGTTAGCATATGCTTATGCTTATGCTATGAATATCTTAATGACAAAATGAATTAAAGGGTACCTACCTATTTTAGTCCATTGTAGTACTTGTTCCTTGGATTTAACCATGTTTTAACCAGATACGTGATACCTATTTGTAATCAAACACAAATTATAAAATTTTTAATTATGTAAGGTCCATGAGGGTGTGTTGGCACTTGGCACACATTTTAATGTACGTAACTATGGCAGTGGGGGATGGCAGAAAAAACATGAATTTAGAATAAATGCTGTTGAAATGCGCTCCCTGCGTAGTATGTGTGGTGTGACTTTGAAAGACCTGTTACGGAATAGTGTGATTAGAGAAAGATGTGATCTGAAAGAAGATGTAGTGACAAGGATTGAAAAAGGCATGTTGAGATGGTTTGGCCATGTGGAAAGAATGAGCCAAAGTAGGTTGATGTATGAAATTTACTAGGCAAGTGTGAACGGAATTGTTGAAAGGTGTCTTCCTAGGCCCACGTACGCGGACCAAATCAGATGCGTACTGAAGAAAGGCCAAATGAAATGTACCAGGAACCGACGATAAGAAGAAGAGACTTAATTGGATGTTGTGGAGGCTAGAGATGTGTGTCAGAATCGTAGCATGTGGCGATCTGCTGTCTCTGCCTAACCCGATGGGACATAGGTGTGAGCATAATTATGTATTTGTATATTTACATAAGTAAAAATAAATTTAACTCTTAAAATCTCTTGTTTAGACCGTCAAACTGAACAACTTTCTATATGGGACCAACATCGAAATCGCGAAAAAAATAATCTGATATCCCATACATATTTTAGCTCGAGTCGATTTGTAGAGTATAGAACATCTTTTTTTTTTCGCGGTTTAGACATTGGTCCCATAGTGAAAGTTGTTCAGTTTGATGGTCTAAACCACCTCCTTAAATGTTTATTTGAAGTTTTGTAACACCTTGTATTGTACATGTATGTACAAAATATAAAAAGTTTGTAAAGGTTTTTAAAAGCACGTTTGTAAAGTTTTATATTTCTAAGAACACAGAATTTAATATAAATATTAGAGCATCATTATCTTTGATAAAAATGTTAGTTCGATAGCGGTTTCTTTGTACAATCCTCTCCACCATAGTGAAATTTAATTATGTGTGCTTAACGAGGTAAAATGTAATAACAATTTTATTATGATCAACATAATATAAAAGGTGGTTTCGGAGTAGTCAATTTCATACAAAACTTTGACGTAGAACACTCGTAGACTGTATTAATAAAAGTAATATTTTATATATGGAAAAATTGCTTAGAAAATCTGGATTGCGCGTCTCAAATAAATAACATTATAATTTATGACAAAATTTCAAAGTTTTGTATGGACTGGAACCACCTTAAGGTAAACAAATGTATTACTATAATGGGTTCTTCTTATTATCAATTATCATGTTGGCAGCAAGCCCTGGTTTTGGTTTGGTTTCGTTTGGTTCAGACCGCCTTACGGCCTCTGACTTGGTTTTTATGTAACTACTACTACCACCAAAGATAGTAGCCGGGACCAACCGCTTAACGTGCATTCCAAAGTACGGAATCATCTTGATTTTCAAAAAATCAGGTGAATGGTGATTCAGCCTGCAATGTCCTAACCAACTGGGGAAAAACGCACAATGTGACATATCATATCACTAGGTGTTCCCGTGGGAATCGAACCCAAGACCTCCGACTGTTGACTCTAACACCCTCTAGGGTCCGAACTAATACCTATGCCGACGGTTTTTTAAGGAGACGATCAGACCACCAAATTAAAGAACTTTATCTACGGTACTTATTAACTTCGAAATGTCATCAAGTGTCATGGCTTACGTAGCACCCCTACACAGTATGAGAACCTGGGGTACGATAAAGTCTCTGCGTAATTATCAAATACTAGTGTTTTCCCGCGACTTCGTCCGCACAAATTATATACCAGATTTTAAGTCAGATCATAAGCTATCAAACAAAAAAAGTTTCATCAAAATCGGTTCAGTAGTTTTTGCGTGATGCGCGAACAAACAAACAGACAAACCGACAGTAAAATTTTCAAAAAAAGGTTGATTTCGAGTCAGGGATACGTAAAAACCATATCGTAATCTTTTTTTTGTAAATATCTTCAATGTACAGACAAACTTCAGTTACAGTTTTATAATAGTTTAGATTTTCACAAAATTCAATTTGTCCGCAGAACCATTGGATCTATATTGCATCTGCTGAAAGCATGCTTGGGTTCCGGCATATTGGCAATGCCAGCGGCGTTCAAAAACTCTGGCCTGGCTATTGGTACAGTCGGCACATTACTGGCTGGATTTATATGTACGCATACTGTTTCTATGGTGGTAAGTATTATTACATAATATATATACATAGGTACAACGAATAAAAAACTTGTAAATAAATAAATAAATAAAAGTTTTTTATTTGTCTCAAAACAGCAATACACAAAATTACACAAGAAACATAGCAAAATATTAATTTAAGTTTAGAGACAGAAAGGTCTATGACTCAGCATAATGGAAGTTGACGAAATCGCCAGCAACCGCTGTTATTCTGTCGTAGCCTGATGCTCAAGAGACAGGTATTTATACAGAAATACGAGTATGCAATGTTATACATGGATACAAATTGAACTTGTTTACTAATGAGGTTTGCAACTATGTATGTAGGTACACTCAGACCACTCAAACACGAGTAGTACATACCTACTCTGTGTAGGTACTTAAAAACTTGAAAATCTCATTGTAACTTTCATACTTTCAAGTGATTGGTTTTTGATCGTACCTACCTAACGATTAGGTAGCTTAATTGAACTAAGTACAAATGCCTGGCTCATCCGATTCTTTCCAATCCTTAATTTCCTTTTCCAATGCTAGCTGTTTTTTAGGGTTTCGTACCCACAGGGTATTACCACAGAGTACTATAATTAGCCTATACACTGTCCGTCCTAACTCTTAAGGGCTGTATTTTTTAAACCGTAAAAGGTAGAGTTTATATTTTCACAGAATATATAGTGTAATTATTTAGACATTTGACAGACAATAGGTACACGTGTCTTTTTCTTTGTTTTTTTGTTTTTTATCTCTCACTCTCATTCACTAAGTAACACAATACAATATGTGCTTAAACGTTTTCGTGTCAGTGCGAGCCCGTTTATACAGGGTGTTTCATAAGTAAGAATAAATTTGTAAAACTCTTAAGGGAGTTGTGTAGACCTTCAAACTGAACAACTTTCTCTATGGAACCAACATCGAAATCGCGAAAAAAAAAAACTGATATCCCATACATATTTTAGCTCTAGTCGATTTGTAGAGTATAGAACATAACATCAGTATTTTTTTTCGCGATTTCGATATTGGTATAAGTTGTTCAGTTTGATGGTCTAAACCACCCCCTTAAATGTTTATTTGTATTTTTGTAACACCTTGTATAAAGTGTCCAGGATGTGACGTCACTCAGATAGGCACTCGTCACCATTAAAAACTTAAAGCATCCTCAAAAGTTTGTTGTTAATTGTAGCCAGTATGCGCGTGTGATATATAGTTATAAATATTGTTATCATGTGGTTTCAGGTAAAAACATCACAAGAAGTATGTGTTGACGCCAAGACTCCGTCCATGGGATTTGCTCAGACATGTGGAGCTGCATTTTCTTATGGACCGAAGAAATTAAGGCCGTGGGGTGGTTTCGTCAAGTAAGTGACGGGCAAAGGCCTCTTTTGACGAGTAATCGTGCATTATAGTCTGACAAGAGTGTGTGACCTTTCCGCGTGGCACATATACAAGGTGTTACAAAACTACAAATAAACATTTAAGGGGGTGGTGTAGACCATCAAACTGAACAACTTTCACTATGGGACCAATACCGAAATCGCGAAAAAAAAAAATGTTCTATACTCTATACAAATCGACTAGAGCTAAAATATGTATGGGATTTAAAATTATTTTTTTCTCGATTTCGATGTTGGTCCCATAGAGAAAGTTGTTCAGTTTGACGGTCTAAACAACCCCCTTATGAGTTTTAAAAATTTATTGTTACTTATGAAACACCCTGTATATAGGGTCCTTCTTAATATGCTGACACTTTTCTAAGGGGATGATCAGAGCATATTAAGTTGGACCCTGTATAGACATAGACATAATTTATTGACAACAGATACAGACGTTGGGACGTAGTAACTTATTATTAATCTATGGCTGGGGGAAGCGAGGTACTCTTAGTGAGGTTGGTGTAGCGAGGAATGGAAATGCGCGCCGTTCACTGGCAGCTGCATTAACTTTTGAAATACCAGTATGAAATCTAAATTCAAGAATGTAGCTTACGATGAAACTCTTTCAATGAAAATTATAACAGACGCTGCGCTGTAGCGTAATCGTAATACAAAAATAACATCTTCTGATCAGAGTGTGTTGAAGTTTACTCCTATTTATTTGAACAAAAATAAAGTAAAAAAACATTGGCTACGGAACCCTATCATAGACGTGTCGCGTGTCCGACACTGTCACCAATTGTTTTCTACATGAATTGTTGTCTTTGCTTTTCTGCGCTTCGTTTTGAGTCTAGTTTTCTTTCTCATCATCATCATCAGCCTATCATCGTCCACTGCTGGACATAGGCCTCTCCCAAGGCGCGCCACAAAACTCTGTCCTCGGCCTTCCTCATCCAGTCGCTCCCCGCTACTTTTTTTAGGTCGTCTGTCCAGCGGGCAGCAGGGCGTCCCACACTACGCCTACCAGTTCGCGGTCTCCACTCTAGAACTCTTCTAGTTTTAGAACTAGTTTTCTTTCTATTGAAATAAAATTAGTTAACCATCTACCTGTTAAAAAAAATGTTTTTTTGTTTGTTTTAGGAACGTGGTGGACTATTCCATGGCGGTAACATATTTAAGTGTTCTATGTGTTTACGTAGTATTCATTGGATCATCTTTTAAAGAGGTAATTATTAATAAAAATGCCTAGGTAGGTACATGCTTCAATTTCGAGGCATGTATTGCATCTACACACGATGACGCACTGACGGAGCGGCAGATGTTAGTCCATAGAACCAACCCCGGTGCGTCAATGCGTCACCGTGTGTGCTTCTACGTGCGGTTTCATACAACTCCTTGCTTCACAAATGACGGACTGACGTCTGGCGCTGCGTCAATGCGTCATCGTGTGTAAACGCACTAAAGTCTAGGTACAGGGTGTAAGGTAACCGATCCCGAAAACTCAAAGGAGTGAAAGTACCCATCAATATGAACAACTTTTACTGTGGGAGCAAACGCCAAAAAAATCTGCAATTCCATACTAAACTGCAATGCCTATACGATTCAAATGTATGAAATAACAGTTCTTTTTTTCGTTCTGACAGGTTTTCTCCCTTAGTAAAACCTCAGTTTGATGGGTAGAATATGTGGTTTAAAGGTTAATGAGACTATTCCTTACAACCTGTATGTATGAACCAAAAACATTACATATAAACTAAATAATGTTAAACTAATTAAGCCATGGATTCTAACTGTGTTTGTAAAAACACTCGAGAGCAATGAATACGGGGGTTTGCCAACAACATAAACCTTAATATCTCGGAAACTAAGAAGGATTCGCTTTTATTTGGCAAAACAGTTATAAAGAAAATGAACATATTATAATATCATAAAACTATAAAATATATTTAAAAAAAAAAAATTATTGTAGCAAAATAACTATCATAAGGAAGGATATTGGTCATTTTATAGATTATTTATTTTAATACTAATACTTAAATTAGTAAAACTGTAAAAGTAAGGCTAATAAAAAGGTTAAAAAATTAATAAGTAAATGATTCATAGAGCATTTTGTTTTTAGTTTTTAATATTTATTATTAATGTGGCAATTATATCAGTCATGCACACTAAAATGTGAGAAAATGTTTTAGTAACTGTTACAAAAAACTGTTATTTTAAATTTTTGTTCTGCGATACAATTGACGCATTTTTCTATTTAAGTATTTTAATTACTTAGGTACGTAAAACAAATGAAAACTAAGAAATGTAACTAATTTAATTGAAATATTTTAAGTAGTCTATAAAATACTTTTATTTGAATAAGCTATCATTCTTAGTTTCCTAGATATTAAGGTATGTTGGTGTTCCGGATTCATTGCTCTCGAGTGTATCTGTAGTGTAGAGTTTCCTTATAGAATCTCGATATCAAAGGTAGGTATTAACTAACGATGTTACTTTCAAACATTGTAAATTCCTAGTAAACTCTTGAGGAATTCTGCTTTCAAGCTTGTTGGGTTTCATATAAACTATTAATACTCTAAGCTTACATAGAGCTCAGCTTTCTCAGCTGCAGCTGTGAATCCATAGTCAGTCAGTGCCGGGAGACGTGGCAAAGATATAGGGTCCTTCTTGTAGACATATTACTCTAGCGATAGATAAGCTCGTTCAAACAAACAACATGTCACACAAAACAACACAAAATGACACATTGCTTGCATTGCAGTCTGTCATTGCCATAGTGACGAAGTGAACTCGGGAACATCAATCAGGTGCGTACACCTCATTCAAGTGGAACATGTTGCTTCTATGGAAGGGCAAGTTTATCGCTAGAGTTTAAGTCTATGGTCCTTCTTAATATGCTGACACATTTTTAAGGGGATGATCAGACCGTCAAACTGAACAATTTCCACTATGGCACCAATATCGAAATAGAGAATATAAAATCAACTGTTCCATACTAAACTGCAAACCTACTCGAGCCAAATGTATGAGACAACTGATAATTTTTTTGCTATTTCGATGCTGGTCCCATAGAGAAAGTTGATCAGTTTGATGGTCTTATCATCTTAACAAACTGTCAGCATATTGAGCCATAAAATGTATAGTATTATGATATGAAACTTTTGAAACAATACATTCAAAAACTAGCGTTTGGTTTTTTATATCTATGGTAATGTCGTTCCTTATACAGGGTGTTTCATAAGTAAAAATAAGTCTTTAAAACTCTTACGGGGGCTGTTTAGACCGTCGAACTGAACAACTTTCTCTATGGGACCAACATCGAAATCGCGAAAAAAATATCTGATATCCCATACCATATTTTAGCCCTAGTCGATTTGTAGAGTATAGAACATCATTAATTTTTTTTGCGATTTCGATATTGGTCCCGTAGTGAAAGTTGTTCAGTTTGATGGTCTTAACAACACCTTGTAAACATTTCACAACTGCAACCATTTTCGTAAATAAAAAGTAAGGGTTAAATTCTAATTCAATGGGGTTAAACCTCCTCTGACAGCAACGCATTGCATTTTTCCATCGCTCCATCCTTTTCTATCACTCAGGAACGTCATTTGCTACAAATTAATGTTATGGTTCCAACTAGGTAATTTTACTGCAAAAATGTATACGGAAGTTTTACTAGTAAAGAATTACTCTAAATTGCCTACAACACAATTAAAGGCTACTTACCTTACATCTTTATTCCTTCCAGGTCATAGACGTGTACTACCCAGACTCATCACCGTCAATCCAGACTTACTGCGTCCTAACATTATTGCCGCTCGTTCTGTTAGCACAGATCAGAAACCTGAAGTATCTGGTGCCTATCTCAGCCCTAGCAAACGTTCTGATAGTAATAGTGTTTGCAATCACTATGTATTTCATGTTTGTTGATTTGCCACCTATCAGTGACCGGGAATTGGTGGCTAATGTCTCTCAGTGGCCGCTGTTCTTAAGGTGAGTTTTTTTTTTTTTTTTTTTTTTTTTTTATATGGATAAAAGTCGGGGTAGATCCAGCTTAGAATAGACCACCTCTTCTTTTAAAGTTGGTGTATACAACTATCTCTAACTATCTCCCTATATGTACATGAATAGTATAATGTACCAATAATATAATATACACTACACTTGAGAGCCGTGGTGGTCCAGTGGCGAGTAACCTTGCCTGCTGTGCAGAAGGCGATGGTTCGATCCCCGTCCAAGCCGACTCGTACCAATGAGTTTTTCGGAATTTATGTACGATTTGTTACACCACTGGCTTTTCGGTGAAGGAAAACATCGTGAGGAAACCTGCATGCTTCAATTTCGAGGCGTGTATTGTACCCACTGTCCATTATAAGTGGCGACGGGCTCACCCCCCGTCACACTGGACAGAGTTTCAGTACTACTGGTGAAACGTGGATGTTCTGAGGTTTCGGAATATCTCTGACTACCCCCTCGGGGAATATAGTCGTGAGCATATGCTTATGCTTATGCTTGTAGTGTATATTATATTATTGGTACATTATAGGGTAATACTTTCACTATGGAGCAAAAGACGGAAAAAAATTAAAATATTTAATATCAGAGAAATCGCTTCATGTTTCCCAAGAATTTTTCCTATGTATTTTTTCGCAGTAAGTAATTTCTTCAGATGTTCCATTTGGGATATTATTCGAAGCAGAAGTTCTATAGTCAGGAAGAAAGTTAAATCAAAATGATAATTTTCATTAAATTATTCTGAATAAAATGGTCCTTGATCATAATTTATTTCATTTTTTGTTTGTTTGAAAGAAAAACAAATATTTTTAAAAGATTTATTTAGAAAAATGACGGTAGTGTTTATTAATAAATGAATTATGAATTATTATTATTACTTCGGACCCAGGTGTAGTAGGTATACAGGATGTACGTGACAGCCTAGCAAATTCTGAAACGGTCGACTCAGACCATCAAACTGAACAACTTCCACTATGGGAATATCCTATCCTCGGGAAACGCGAAAAAAAATCAGCTGTCCCATACAAAACTGCTGTACCTACTCGACTAAAATTTATAGGACAGCTGTTTTTTTTCGCGTTTCCTGAGGTAGGCTCCATAGTGAAAGTTGTTCAGTTTGATGGTCTGAGTTCACCGTTTCAGTATTTGCTAGGCTGTCCCTTACACCCTTTATAACGTGACTTTTTTATTAGTCTTACTCTCAATTGCAGACACGCTCATTAACGTTAATCCTCCATTAAATCTCTTGCTAGCTTTTACAACGTCAACCAGACAAGAAGTGACAGCAAGATATTTAATGGAGATTTAACTTCAATGAGCGTTTCTGCAACTGAGTGTATATGCCCCCAATCCTAAATCTTATCTTAACAATACTCATAGAAAAACAATGAAAAAGTAGGTACTGTAATCACTTTTCCATACAAATATTCGGATTTCGGGGTGGGATAAATCCCACCTGTCGCCCCCCCTGGATACGTGCCTGGATAGACCGAGACGAAAAAACGGTCAAATAAACTAGTTTCTTGCATAAGGACCCCCCTTATTTTTCAACTTATTGACATTTTTATTATTTGCTGGTATATCCGCCATAATAGCGCACATTTTGTGAAAATTTCAACTGTCTTGCTATTACGGTTCAAAAGTTACAGCCCTAAATAGGTAGGACAGACATACAGACCGACAGACAGACGGACGGACGGACAACGTAGGCTTAGTAATACGGTCCCGTTTTCACCCTATGGGTAAGGAACCCTAAAAACAACATTACCACGTATTGTTAGAATCTTGGAGCAAGAGACCCCTTTAGAATAAAGAGTGGGGTGTGTTCTAGTGGATGAAGCTATCTGTAACGTTGGATTTAGTTCAGGTACCATAAAAGTGCGTAAATATTTCACGACAGCGCCGTATATTAGGTATGTAGTTTCTCATAACGAAATTGGCCAATTTTTCTTATAGAAGCACCGTCATAAAATACCGTCTATACGAACACGTACTTTGTATGTAGGTACTGGCTTTATTATATTTTATAGGTATATTACATTTTTCATCGGTACTATACTTTGTTCCAAATAACAATACAACGTGTTAATGAATTAACGCAAAACTAGAAAGTAGTTTGTTTAGAATCAAGAGCAGAATCGAAGTATCATGGTTTCAACATAGGTATTTTTTTTTCAAAATATTAAATAATTTGTTTTTAAAATTTACTGAACTCTATCTCAAACCACCGCACGGGCACACTCACCCTACTTACTACCAAAACAAGATATTTAAAATGTCTCCATGAGCAGGCTATTTTCATTCATTGCTGAAATGATAACAAATCATCTGTGTACCTACCTTCCACTGAACTTAAACTTCCTCTTCCAGTACGGTGATCTTCGCAATGGAAGGCATAGGTGTCGTGATGCCCATAGAGAACGAGATGAAGAAGCCCCAGCAGTTCCTTGGCTGTCCAGGTGTCCTGAACGTGTCCATGTTCATAGTCATCATAATGTACGGAACATTCGGATTCTTCGGCTACGTCCAGTTTGGAGATGATGTGAAGGGCAGTATTACTTTGAATCTGCCTCAGGAATACATGTGAGTATATTTTTACATTTTTGATGTAGGAACTAAGACGGTCTTATAGCTAGAGCATACATCACCAAAAAAATTAAATAAAACCTTATCTACAAAACACCTCTTTTAAGGCCTGGCCTTGGGGTACCGTACCCAGGAGGCTGGCAGCATTCCCCCTCTTAATCGCTTGGCTCATCCGCTGCCAGAGGGAATTGTCAGCTCTCCTGCAGCCTGTGCACTCGACCAGGGCCCTATTTAATAAACGTGATAATTGACCATGACAATTCTGAATACATTGCTGAGAACGCTAGGAAAATGTTACCTACTGCAAGTTTAGTATCATTAGTACCAGCAATGTTCTCTGAATTATCATTGTCAATACAATGAGCGTTTTTCTTTTCTTTTTTTAATTTAGTTCCTTAAAAACTCGACAGATGGCACGTTTATCGCTCCATAGAGCCGTTCACGAGATCCTGTCAAAATCTTGTCAAGACTGTTCCCGCCTTTTTTTTTTTAACTACAAGGGATCGAGCCCATACAGCCAAGACAAGTAAATAATGAAAAATTCCATCAAAAAATGCGTTGGCATCTTCTTGATCATCCCTTCCCTTTTAATTATTTTAAAGAAACACTTTGAAATTTTGACGGTTATTCGCACAGACCGTAGCGCCTTCTATCGATCCCTAGAAAACCAAAAGAAAAACGCTCATTGTCACGTTTATTGAATAGTCGTGCGAACAGCTCTTTAGTAAACAGTTTTACTTGCGGTTCCTGATCTTTTCGATAAATCTATAATAATTTTGGAAGGGGAAGGCCTAGACGTACATCAATCAATCATTCAAAGAAACCTACATCAAGCCACTGCTGGACAATTGGGCATAAACTTCATTTTTATTGCGCCGGTCCTAACTGTCCTGTGTGTAATATGTAATCCAATACATGACGTGTATACAAGGTGTTACAAAAATACAAATAAACCTTTAAGGGGGTGGTGTAGACCATCAAACTGAACAACTTTCACTATGGAACCAATATCGAAATGGCGAAAAAAAAAATATGTTCTATAGGTAGGTACCTACTCTACAAATCGACTAGATATGAAATAATTTTTTTCGCGATTTCGATGTTGGTCCCATAGAGAAAGTTGTTCAGTTTGACGGTCTTAACAACCCCCTTAAGAGTTTTAAAAATGTATTGTTACTTATGAAACACCCTGTATATTACGGCTAAAAACTGAAGTGCGATTACAGCTACTTTTGACCGGCTACAACTAGGTACATCCTGTAGGTTAGGTTAGATTTTTGTTATATTATAACTAGCCACATTGTAAAGATCGTAAAAATGGATGCAAGTAAGCATAGGAAAAGAAATAGGCCACCGGAGTCCGGAGTAGCCCAGACACGGACAAAGTGCAAATTGATTGGTAGAAAAAGTTCGTGGTGAGCTGTCAGATTATTTTCCAGGCGTCTTAATTGGCCACTGCCGTAGACACATCCATCTGAGTGGGTTCCGGGATTAGTCCCGGAAAGGCATTCAGATGGATGTGTGATTAAGGAAAGATAATTGAAACTTTTATAGAACATAATGCAAATGAGGTGCAAATCCGTTTTACCAATTTTAGTACGGAACCCTAAAAAGTTTCCAGCGAACTATGAAAACGCCTTTCTTAGGCCGGATTCGACCAAACTTAGATTTATAAAAGAGTACTATACAAGGAACAATTTTACTTTCGGTGTTTCCACATTCCGTACTAAAAAAACGAATGTATAATTTACCTAAAGAAAGAGGTCGTTGTATCTGTACTTATTGCAATGTGAGAGGTTATACACTTTTAATTTGTTAGGTTTCTTTTTTTTTTTTTATTATGTAACATTGACATTTCATTTAGATTAGGTTTGGTAAAACGCAAAATCAGTTTAATCTATAGTAACCGGCGACTTAATCTAAGAATACAATTTACTCGCGTTTGGTCGAATCGGGCCTTAGTAGTTTTGCCCTCGGGCAAATTCACTGGAATCTATTTAAAGTTGCAATTATGTTGTTGACGTTTTCTAATTGACTAGCGAGAAAGCAGTCGCTGTCGAAGTATGAAAGGTTCGTAGAAAAATAAGGTATTAGAAGGAAGCACGGGTATGAAATGCACATAGCAAATTCGCTCTAGGTAAAAATGGAGATCGCTACTTATTGCTGTCCTTATTGACGTAACCCCTTTTTTGTTCAAACAAAATTGTCAGACCGAAATTGTGTTTTGCGCAATTCTCTTATTTTAGGGAGCAATTTGTTGATTTGTTAATAAGATCATGATGGTTTTAATATTGAAAGACGTTTTGATACTTTGAATTCATCGACTTTTTGTACAGTGAATGTTCATTTATGTAGGTCCTGTATGTATATCAAACTAAAATGTTCAGTGTTATTGCGTATTTATTGGTAATTAACAACTTATCCATTGAAAACCAAAAACCACTTATGTGGTGACCAATATCAAACATCATCAGATGATGCAAAGAATAAAATAAGCAGCTTCTCAACTTTTATTATTGACATCTACTCGTATTGATTTTTTGTTTACCTAGTCTTGGGAAACGTCGCATTGGAAATGCAATTAGTGCCCTTTGACTGTCTCATTAATTATTAATGAACAGAGAGCACCACGCTCGGTCAAATTTTATGCTTCGATTCACACTGTCCAGACAAATGTAGCCTCTATAATTGTACCTGACAACTTGCTCGTTGGCAGAACAGCTTATTTTATGTAACTTTTAAATTTTTCATCCATTTGCATTACACCCGAAAATACAATTCATGCTGTGTATTTGTTAGGTCCAACGATGTAGGGTTACTGACGGTGTTCTCTCGGTCTACTACTGTTTCAGCCATGAACCCTGTAAACAGATGACAAGAAGAGTAAATAAAAATACGATATCCTAACCAACCGTCCATTTTTCGTATTCCCCGGGGGATAAAAGTATTTTTCTCGGACATTTGTGTTACATAAGTAACATAATTCTAGGAATAAGACGTACATTTTTTCTATAAATTCTTATCATATTATTTCGTCTGTGGATTATACGATTAGGTAAGTATTACCTTATTTTTAATACTTACGTATCTTAGCTTATGAATACGAAAAGAGGAAACTTGATCTTGGATTTTTCGGAATTTGTTTTCATGCAAACTATCTTGAAAATGTAGATTTTCTGCGGTATGATCGTCAGATCTGTTGAATATAGTATAGCGTCGTATGCTCTGACCTTACTTTATTTCATTGAGAAGACCAACAGCATTCAGCATGATAGATTCTATACGTGTGTCGTTACGTCGGTATCATATTATCGTTTTTCACCCCGTCTGTCTGCCGCGTAGTCCCAGTAAATATTATCTTTAGTCCAAGGTTCTTACTCCTCTCAGTGCTTTCAGGGAAGTTACTCAAAGGATAGGTATTCTTCTTCTTATCGTGTCGACTTCAAACTTTAAACAAAGTCGCTAAATAGTACCTTGCCAGAAGTGGGCACCGATACTGCACCGTCGCTAGCGGTCATGAGCTTCTCCTGCGATAGGTATTAATACAATATTATTTGTATTAATAATTTTATTATAATTAATAAAATTAAAATATTTTTTTTGTATTATATCGTAAACACTCTGCATAATTGTTTAGGGTCCTTTTTAATATGCTGACACTCTATGGGACCAACATCGAAATCGCGAAAAAAAAACAGCTGGCGCATACATTTCACTCAAGTAGGTTTAAAATTAAATTAAATTAAAATTAAAAAGTCATTTACAGTTTTGTATGGAACAATAGATATTTTTTTGCGATTTCGATGTTGGTCTCATAGAGAAAGTTGTTCAGTATCATATGATGGTCTGATCATCCCCTTAAAGAAGTGTCAGCATATTAAGAAGGACCCTGTACCTATAAACAAATTTTCCATAGTTTTTATAAGCTGTTTTGCTTATCAGGAAGGAAACAAAAACTATCCATTCAATATAAGAAAGTGCGAGACCATATTGAATATGTTATTGATTGAAGGAAGATAGAGGATGTGAACGGGGCGGTCTGTTCTAACCACTCAAGTTCTAAATTAGGGCGATACGTGTTCAACCGTATTGCGGTCTGTTCTGGTCTGACCGCACAACACGCCTGTCTCGTTACTACACCTACTCTAAAACATCTCCATATAATTATCATACACTCACGTCTTGAAACTGAAAAGGAAGATAAATTAGAGTGGATTTTTACAGCAAAACTCCCGTGAGTTGAGTGCACCTCAGTATAAGACTCAAGTGTGTATAAGACTGAAATCCTTTTTTGCTGGTACATATTATATCGCTCGATTTCTTATAGTACAAATTATAATATGATTCTTAGGAGCTCTTAAGAGTACTTCTCGTACGTATTTCCTTGTTTTCTTCCCTGGATAAATACATAAGAGCAAAAAATAAGGTTAACTATATAGTCTATATCAACTTCCTTTGCCATGTCCCTATGTTTTTTTTTTCGATAAATTTCTTAATATTATAAGAACTTGGAACTTTCAAAATTTACTAAAATTGCTCAAATTCACCGCCGCTCCGTTTTCAGTCACCCAGCAAACAAAGACAAATGGAAAACATCTACTTTTTTACATGATCTTTTTTTAATCAGTCTAGTTTTGGAGGATGAAACATACGAGAATGTATTTTCGTCTAATTGGTGTAGGTAGCAAAAATCAGTCAGAGCTGATGTTGTCACTTTCGCACTGGTTTCTCATTTGCTCTTGAGTAGCGCGACGGCAAAAACCTATGCTATTCTTAAAATTTCTTGCAGTTCGAGTTTCGCGTTCGGTCTCACCTAAATCACCTGTAACGCATACTAAAAGAGGTAGCAAGCGTAGGAGTTCGGCTTAAGGGGGTTGCAGAGGGAGTTGCACTACACTAGATGGCGCTCGGGAGCATTTTTCCTGATTTTATCACATTTTATTTTATATCTCGTAATTGTGATGATTTCAATCAAAATTTTCAATTATGCGGGCACTTGTGTTTATGTTTTACTGATCTAGCTACAAGTTATAGTAATTTTATTGTTCATTCGAATTTGATATACATTTTAATTTTAATCAATTTCATACAAAACTTTGACGTATAACATTCGTAGACGGTATTAACAAAAGTAATATTTTATATATGGAAAAATAGTTAAGAAAATCAAGATTACGCATCTCAAATAACATTTGCAATTTATAACATAATTACGAAGATATAAAATAAAATGTGATAAAATCAGGAATGATGCTCCCGAGCGCCATCTAGTGTAGTGCAACTCCCTCTGCAACCCCCTTAAGTATGATTAAACCTTTCACCAATCCAGCCAATTTGAATTTTATCTTATTAAAGTGGATTAGGTTCATGAAACGAACTTTTTTTTACAATGTGCGTCGCATCGTTTTGCTGCACTATCCTCATCCGACGGAGTCAAGTCTTTACAATTATTACTCAAAGACTCAAGTTAGCGTTCGTTGCGACACTAGTTAGGTCCTGTTTAGATTAACGATGTGGCTTAAAGAATCATTTATGTCTCACTCACTCCTAGGGGCTTACCCAAAAGGGAAATTTTTGATCTCGGATTCCATTTTAGAGTTTACGTTGATTAAATGTTAAACTGTGGATCGTGGTTCTAGGCTATAACAGGATAGAGCATAGTTGTAGCTTTATTGTGTCTGACCACTGACCACCCCAAAATAGATTACGGCCGTGAGTTTATTTATGTATTGTATGATTATTATGAAAATAAATTTCTCTTTCCATTACAGAGTAGCGCAAACCGCAAAGGTATTGATGGCGGTGGTAATATACTTCTCGTACCCGTTGCAAATGTATGTGCCAATGGAGATGATCTCGAGGTTGCTGCAAAAGAGACAATCGAGGAACTATGAGAACGTAATACAAATATCGATCAGAACATTTATCGTGACGCTGACTGGTAAGTTATTGGCTATGTGAGAAGTGGTGATGGGAACTGTCAGCGCCCGGGGTGGCAGAAATATGTACTTTTGTCGGACAAGCTGTGTAAAATTATGTTTGAATCTATGCAAATACACACACTTACTCAACACGAAATCTCCAAAACTGTAAAGACTACAAACTTAAAATTTGGTACGGAAGTTTCTATTGGCATCTAGGTGCTCACTAAAAGGTTTTTTTGAAATTTTATCTCTAAAGGTGTGAAAACCGGGATAAAAGTTTATAAAGAAATGGGCATTGCAAATATCGTAGATTCTAGCAAATAGGAAGAGGTAGTTAAAAAAAAATTATGTCGATAATGTTGCTAATCATTATAACGGGTTCTTACCGCGTTTTTATTTATTTTGGAGTTCCCGATATTTCGGCAGTGTTACAACTGCCATGATCACGGGATGACTTCATATCATAATTTATTTAGTTTTTATGTGTTTTTATTATAAAATAACAAACTTTAACTAACATGTAACATTGAAATAATTCACGGCGGTCAGACACCCGCTAGGGGCGCTAGTGTCGTGCACCTGGCGACGCTCTTGATGTGCCGCGCCCCGCCGCTGCATCTCGGTATACTTACTTGTCATGCGCAGTCAAACCCGTCATCTTCATACATATCTCAGGACGATCCGCACCGCCCCCTTCCCCGCTAGGCCCGCTCCGTTGCTTTGTGCAAATAAATCAGTTGCCGTACTGTAAAGCCTATACTGCTATTATTACATAGTTATGCTGTGGTTATAGTCCATTACGGAGTAGGTAGTCCATTATTGCACAGCGTGAAGTTAGCACCCGAGCGCAGCGAAGAAACGGTTGTGACTTAAAAAGTTAGTAGTGTAACTGGTGCAATGACAGCACAGTTTAAGGAGGCGAATGCCTGGTAGAGAACCTGTGTGAATAGTTCTTCCTTTAGTTAATAGGGTCGGAATACGGAATAGTCCGAATGATCGCCAAGCACGTATCCAGACTTTTGTTTCGTGGGGAGGACATTTAATTTTCGGGGGGGGATCTTCATAGAAAAACAATGAAAAATTAAGTGCTGTAATCACTTTTCCATACAAATATTCGGATTTCGGGGGGGATAAATCCCACCTATCCCCCCCCCCCCCCCCCGCGCCTTGGATACCTACGTGCCTGATCGCCGACCTCCAATAGGAGATGGCACCTCAGCAAAAGAGTCACGCGCAAAGGCCATTTTTAGATTCTAGAAGATAATTCTAAAAAAAATTAGAATCGACATAGAAAACAGTTCCGTGACTGATTGACAGCCGGTGTTTTTGTGGGCGAAAGGCATGTCACCATCTTGAAATTCCAGCATTGAATCCTCAAAATGCAAAATTTAACATCTACAACATCATGCTTCAAAAATTGTTTGTAACTGCGTTCACACACGATGACGCACTGACGGAGCGGCAGATGTCAGTCCATAGAACCACACCCGGTGCGTCAATGCGTCACCGTGTGTGCTTCTACGTGCGGTTTCATACAAATCCTTGCTTCACAAATGAAGGACTGAGGACTGCCGCTGCGTCAATGCGTCATCGTGTGTGAACGCACTTAGTTGTAGTAATAATTCCGACCAACCCAATAAAGATGATGGTCGTGCTCGTGAGTTTATTTAATGTCTGAACGTAGAGAAGTTGTATCTATATGTATGTCTATTTATTTACACGTTTCACGCACAAAGACGTCAAATTGGGTTTGTTTCTCAAACGTCGTGCACAAAATAGCGTACTTATCCTTTCTGACGTGATGGCGCTTATGCTGTACTTGCTTCTGCCCGCGACTATGTTCGCGGAGACTTCGGAAAACCTCAACATCCCGTTGGACCCTTTTCGGGATTGATTTTCGAATAATCTTTATTTGTTAGAGCACCCCTACGTCTTTTGTAGAATCATCATCAGCTTATACAGGGTGTAACAAAATACCCTAGTAATACTTAAGGAAATACTTCAGACCATCTAACTGAATAATATTCACTAACAAGCCAACATTGAAATCGCGAATAAAAAATCAGCAGTTTTTTGAGTCGAGTCGGTAGTTACTGCAGTTTTGTATGAAACAGCTGATCTCGGACCAATTTTATCTACATAAAATCGACGAAAACAGTCATTTCGTATCCTTTCGTAGTCTTTTCGTAGTTATGCAATAAAATAACTTAGAACTAACAAGCCAACATTGAAATCGCGAATAAAAAATCAGTAGTTTTTTGAGTCGAGTCGGTAGTTACTGCAGTTTTGTATGAAACAGCTGATCTCGGACCAATTTTATCTACATAAAATCGACGAAAACAGGCATTTCGTATCCTTGTTTCTTCCTCCAAAACTAAACCGATTTTATTAATTCTTTCAAGAATAATATTATGTAAAAGACTTTGGCTATATTTGTATGTTTTTCTTTTTTGTTTATAATCGTCAAATTTGTTTGCTGGATTTCTGAAAACGGGCTGTAAAATTGGTCATTTTCGAAGGTCCCTAGTTCATACAGTTCATACATATTCATACTACAGGCATATGCTCACGACTATATTCCCCGAGGGGGTAGTCAGAGATATTCTGAAATCTCAGAACACCCACGTTTCACCAGTAGTACCGAAACTCTGTCCAGTGTGACGGGGGGATATTCATACTAATTAATGCAAAAAAGCAAAACATAGGGATAAACATAGCAGAGGTAACATAGATTGTATGGTAAAAAAATTTTTGCTCTAGTGTCAGTGTCCAGGGAGGAAACAGGACAATACGTTTGTATGGAAAAAATAGTACTCGCCTATCCTCATAGCCGTGGTGCGTTGGCTGTCAGTCAGTCAGTTACGGAACTGTTTATAAATGTAATATGTATATATAATATAAGGTAAATATAATTTGACAAACAATTTGATCGTTTACAGGGCGCTTTATATATTTTTGTTTCTAAAAGCTTCGACAACCTTTTACGTGTGGGTTATAGTGTATTTTATTCGAGCGCTGAAATGTCAGCTTTTCTCTAGAGAAATAATTTAATTTTATCACTATATTTATTTCTGATGTCTACCATGTTGGCATTTTGAAAGGTACTCGTAGGCGTACTGGAGTTTTGGTTTTGGAAATTATCACCGAAATTAACAACGACGGTCTTCTTTGGATGGGTGACCGTTTTAGTAGTATTTCATCGCGCCTTTTATTTCCGTTTCCACGTGGTGTTTTTCTTCACCAAAAAGCCAGCAGTGTTTCCTACATTGACTTACACTCTAGCGATAGACAGGCCATGTCATAGAAGCAACATGTTCCACTTGAATGCGGTGCACGGACCTGATTGATTTTCCCGAATTCACTTCGTCACTATGGCAATGACAGACCACAATGTGTCATTTTGTGTTGTTTTGTGTAACATGTTGTTTCTTTGAACGAGCTTGTCTATCGCTAGAGTATATGTCAGTGGTTTCCTACGTAAAAATACATACATAGGTACATTGTTGATGTGAAAGATATATGAGGAGCCTTGGAAATAAAACCGATACGTATGCTGTCACGGAAATACGCTATTTTGGCAGCTGCGGAAGTTCGAAATATTCGAAATTTCGTGAAATCGGGGGAGAGTCTAGATTTTGTTGATAATACAGTGTTTTTGGGAATAACGATTGACTCTAGGCTGCAATGGGGTTCCCACATTGAAACTCTGGCTGGTAGGCTAAGTTCTGCAGCATATGCAGTCAGAAAAATTAAACAACTAACTGATATTAAAACTGCCAGACTCGTATATTTCAGTTACTTTCATAGTATCATGTCCTATGGTATTTTATTGTGGGGTCGTGCTGCAGACATTGAGACAATCTTTATCCTACAGAAACGGGCAATTCGAGCAATATATGGTTTGCGCTGTCGTGATTCGCTTCGCGACCTTTTTAAGGAAATTAATATTTTAACAGTTTATGGACAGTTTATTTATGAAAACATTTTATATGTAAGAAAAAATTTGTCTTTGTTTCCAAAAAATTGTGATGTCCATAATTACAACACTCGAAACAAAAATAAACTGATATCTCCGCACTTTCGGCTTAGTAGGGTCAACACGTCTTTCATGGGTCACTGTATACGTTGTTATAATAAAATCCCCGAGACCATTTTGAATCTTTCCGAAAACATGTTTAAAACTAAGATCAAAAATGTTATCTGTAATGTAACGAGTTATACTTACCTACTTTCTATGTATTTGTCTATAGAGATAACATAAACAAATCGGACTCACAAGAATTATTTTTTTCTTCCAGTTTATTCTTTAGCTGACCCAAAATAATCTAACGCTATGGAAAATTCCCAATAGTTATCGAAACGCATTACAAACTAATACACGTTTCTATCGAACGTTATTCATTAGAAAATAGGATTGATTTTTGTAAAAATTTGTCCGCAAAGAATGTTAGTTAAACTTTTTCCGTCTTTGACGCGCCGACCTAATGTTGCATTTATTAGCTTTGAAACAATTGCTGACACGTGTTTTACAAGCTCCCTTAAAATTACAGACGCGTTGGGACAAAGGGCATTGTTCTTGGGAGTTAGTTTTGCGCCGGTTTGCCATAACAAAATAAATCGAGCCTTTAATTTTTATCTTTTATTTGTGTCTTTTATTAGTTTGATGGTTCTTAGAAAGTGAGTAAACCGTGGGATTTTTTGGGAGGACCATATGTTTTGCAATCCGAGGCAATGTCGGAAATCAAGGGTGAGGAATGGGGATAGTGAGTTTTCGGACACGAGACAAGACGGTCAAGTTTGAGACGCGCGCGAATCCAAGCTAGATCTGGAACTACTTGGTTACTTGCTGTACAAAGTAGCGTGAAGTACGGTGCGCGGTTTTTGAACTTTTGAAAGAGAGCCGAGCGAAGCTCTGGACGCGAGTGTAGTGTATAGTGCAAGGATTCGATAAATCCTGACGCGAGTTATTAGGGTGTAATCTTTGTGTAATCTAATTAATTTATAACGTGCATATATTTTTCTTAAGGTTGGTCCTGAGCGAGCTTCTCCGAATCTGCGATCGCGTATTTAGATCAACGTCACGATATTTTAGTGTTAGTAGTTGTAGTAACCTTAGTAACTTTGGCTTTTGTTTTTACGCGTTTCAGTATTTAAGCTGCGGCCGTCGGCGAGGTTTAGATTGTAGTACAACTTGTTTCGGCTTTTGCACAGATTATATAAGGTGAATGAATGGAGTGTGAATTAAAAGCAAATCGCGTCAAATATAATCATCAACTCTTTAAATTTACTTGATTACGCGTTATTAAAAATGTTTCTTTGAAGGAGCAAAATAAATTAAAGCTAAACAAGTGGATACTCTTTGCACCTTGAGTTTTGGAAATCGTCTTGTTTTTTTATTACCGCGGTACCCGTTACAAATCAAAGCAATTATTTTATGTTGGGGACTACAGATCGTTAATTCATTTGTGTGTGATCACTGATCACAACTGAACTAATGCCATCTCGCCCCTGGATCTATCAGTGCAAAGTTTCCCTTGTTAAAATCATAGTCGTAATAACTTCCCCGCGGATTTGGTTTGTTGGGTGTTTTAACGCATTTACTGGCTGAAACCCTGTCTTGTGCTTGCCTGCAGACCTTGTGTTATTTGTCCCTCGTGACTCTCGAGTGCTCCTGTGGGTTTCCTTTACAGGTCCGATGCCTAGACTGTGGGTGTTGTAAATCTATCATACAAACCAGATTTAACCGTTTGTAAAAGTAAATTCACCAGACAAGCTCTCGTTCGCTGACCAAGTATTAAATAATAGATAAATTCCACCCGCGCCGCGTATCGCATTATGACGTATGTTTGTGATTGATTTGAGGAAGGAAGTAAGAGGTGTTAATCAGAGGGAGAGAGTGAAGTTTTGGTTCATGTTGAATTAGGGTGTTTTCAGCCGCTAGTGCGTTCTCTGCTGGAGGCCGTCTAATTCGGTACACGAGGTTGAAGGTCGCTGATAGTTTGTTAATACGTGTAAATATATTATTTATAGTTAGTTGGCCAATACCCCATCCAAGACCAATATCAATTTGTAACTGCGACTAGAAACTTTTACGCAACAATAGAACTATGATCTTTACCTTTTCTCACTCATCTCTTTTCATCTAGTCGGAAGTCAACAAAATGATGTCCGTCTCATCCTGGCCTTATTGGTAGGGGTTCTTTTAGGGAAATATATTATTATTTTCTTTATGTGTTTTACTAACATAGCAAAGTGTTAAAAGCGTGTGGCCACGAAGAAGAAAACAGCGAATTACGCGGCAATGTATCCTGCGGCGGACCGGAAACCGGAACAGTGGAGGAATCTAGCTAAGTTGCATGTCTTTAGTTTACTTACTATAATTTGTTTTATTCTAACTACACGTGTACGAACTTTAACTCCCCGCGGATTCGATTTACTTTAAATTACTTGCAGAAATAACTACAGACGTCGAATTCGAATTTACACAACGTATGAAGGGTCACTAAATAATAATCTGGACGATCACACCTACAGGCCATTAACTTGTTAATTAAATAATTACGGATTAAATATATAAATAGATTAGTGTTACGTGTTAGCAATATTAGAATAGATACAGATATACATACTACAGGTAGTTAGCTAGGTTAGATATATACATAGGATAGGGTAAGGTCGTTACAGTAAGAAAGCGTATTATAAACTGGATGATTATTTAAATGATCAAAATGCTTGGGTCTGAGGTCACTAACTTATAGTTTATTTACATTACTGTAAAGTATCAACTATTTTATTAGATAGACTATGTATTATTGTATACATAACAGTAGCTTAAGAATTTATATTGTAATAGTTTTAAGTCGTGTTATGTTGTAGAGTTTCTGGCCGCATCTTCTCTACAGCGACAACACGTTCCGACGCGGTGGTAGCTTAAAAAAGATTTGACGTTTAATAAGTGTGCTTCAAGCTCCTATATTGAATAAATTATATTGACTTTGACTTTGACTTTGAGAGTGCGGTATTTCGTTGTTTCACATCTACCGGGCGTCCAGCGATGGCCACTTTTTCAAAATTAATATATGCATACTATTTTGCTTGTGCTTGTGTATCGCTGCATTTCTGCCAATGTCAAGTAGTTTGGGGTCATCATCAATCATTATCGATCAGCCTATCATTGTCCACTGCTGAACATAGGCCTTCCCCAAGACGCGCCACAAAACTCTGTCCAAGCCTTCCTCGTCCAGTCACTCCCCACTACGTTTTTTTAGGTCGTCTGTCCAGCGTAGGGACGTTGTCCAGGTCCAGCGGGCTGCAGGGCGTCCCAAACTAGGCCTACCAGTTCGCGGAGTGGAGACCGCGAACTGGTAGGTAGTTTGTGGGGTAATCTATCCAAATTACAATTGTTTTATGAGCAAAAACACACACGAGGAAAAAGATGGTGGAACCCTGTGGTAAGATCAAACGCGAATCGCGCGAACACCACGCGAATAATAAAACCGCTCGTGGCCAAACATGCGACGTGACTCATACACAACCTACTTAGCCAACTCTCACAGCAAAGAGGATGTTACTATCATAATGCCAGACGAGCAAATACGCATGCATCCCTAACCGTCTGGCCACGGGACAGGGCGAACAGCGGCGTGAATTGCGATTTTAGAATACACTGAGCGTTGTGTTCTTAATATTACGCAAGCACGCAGCGGCGCATAGGCAGTGTATTCTAAAATCGCAATTCGCGCCGCAGTTCGCCCTGTCCCGTGGCCAGGCGGTAAAGCTGTTCACACATCGTCGCGCATTGGCAATCGCTTAGATTGCTTACTGAAGTGTGTTGTTTATCATTGAAACGATAAACAAAAGATAGCAATGTACACATGACACAAGTACGCACATGCACGTGTGTGAGATAACATGTAAACAGTTTTATGCTGAAGTAAACATTTCAGTCAATTAATTAAGGATGAGAACAATATTATATTATTTAGAATAAATATTTGTCATTACCGTCACCAATAATTTTGTTACAGTTGCAATAGCAGCAGCGTTCCCAAACTTGGAGCTGGTCATCAGCTTCGTTGGAGCCATCTTCTTCTCCACTCTCGGACTGCTCATCCCTGCTGTCATAGACACCGTCTACAATTGGGAAAGGAACCTTGGTCCTTTCAAGTACGTCTTCTGGAAGAACCTAATCATTGGAATTATCTCTATAATCGCCCTAGTGTCAGGGTCTTACGTATCAGTACAAGGAATGTTGAAGGAGTTCTCAGGTCACGAAGGTCATGGTAATGAGACTTTGACGTAGTAATTAAGGTGAGATGTTTTTGTAAATTTAGAAACTTTGTGGACATAATGAATCACTTTTCCGGAAATGTAATTTAAAAAAATAAAGCTATACATACCTACGTCGATGGGTAAAAACTAAATTAATATTTTTTTTGTAATGTTTTTTATTTTATTAGGTATATTTATAGCCATAAATTGCATACCAGTACGTAGATATTAATGGCATAAGTAATCTAAATTGATGTAAAAGTTCAGTGCATTTTACTTATAGGAGTTCAAATGTCGAACAAATGGCAGATGTCAAGTATGTTAGCGTATAGATGGACTCCACTACAAAAGTAGAGAGCCTGGTGGCATGTGAACCAATTAGTAGAATTGATATTTTTCCATTGACTTATACTCTAGCGATAGACAGGCCCTTTCATAGAAGCAACAGCTTGAATGCGGTACCCGCACCGCATTGATGTTCCCAAGTTCACTTCGTCACTATGGCAAAGACAGAAAACAATGTGTTATTATGGTGTTGTTTTATGTGACATGTTGTTTGTTTGAACGAGCTTTTCTATCGCTAGAGTAAGTATATGTCAGTGAATTTTTTATTTAATTAAATTTTTCGACACTAAACAGATATTCATCTAATTGGGGGAGCAGTCGGGCTTTTACAGTTTGAATATCAGTCATTTTCAGGAAAGTGGGTCTTTATGTTTCAACTAGCATAGCTCATAACCTGTTCAGTGTGCTGTGAAAAACATTTTTTTGACTTATTGTGTCTGGAATAGCCGCATACGAGAGGTTAATATTAGACTGTGAGCTAACAAACAATAATAATAAATGGTGTAAATAATGAACACGTTACCTATCGTTACCTGTTAAGAAAAGAGAAATTAAATTGATAGGACCCACCTATTCAATCTTTTTGCAAAAAAAATTTAAGATTTAAATTTTGCGTTTATTTTATTGAAACTTATACCTACGTATTGTACCAAGATTTTAGGTACGATACCTAAAACGTTATCGTACATGATTTTTTAAATATAAAAAGAAACTACAATTCTTTCCTATATAATTATCTACTTACTTACGTGTATTTTTACATTACAAAATATTATTCAATAAGTATTATTCAAATGACGATATCAAGAAAATTCCACTTGTTTGAAATTCATGTATGAAGTAATGAACAACAAATGAATAAATGATTTAATTTAAAGTAGTTTTAAAGTAATAAGAAGTATAGTTGGAAACACGTAAAAAGAGTGAACGGTCTTTCTGATGATTTGCCGTTATTTATCCCTACGATACATTAATTACGGCGAAACATCAAGCTACGTAAAACAAACATAATTATGCTGGCCTCGCGACTTTATACATAACATTAGGTTACTCTACCTACAGCCAGCTTAATTTTGTTTTGCGTAGCACGTAGCGTAGGTTGCACTTGATGTCTCACCGTGTGTACATTGAAGATATTTGTAAAGTTATTAATTGGGGGCGTTTAGGATGCGTAATGAAATCATTGAGACCAATTTTAGAATTTATGTCTGTTCGTTTGCACGCATTACATAAAAACTACAGAACCTATTTGGATAAGGTTAAGCTTAGTTTGGATTATCATATAGGCTTTATTTCATCGCAATCGGTTCATTCAATCAAAAGTTATGAGTATTTAAAGTCAGTGGTCCCCGCTAGTTATTAATAAGATAAAAGTAACGTCTATTGTCCGGAACCTCACACCACCTCGAGAGGTGGTGAGTACGAGGCCTTGTACTCACCAGCGTACCATCAAATAGACCGGTCGTTTGCTGCGACATTTGTAAAGCGCTTTTTAAACGCCATTCGAACTGAAACATACTGGGCCCTGGGCTGAAAAATTACAGATTAAAATTTTAATTGAACTGGTTATTTATGGTCACTGTCGTTCAAAATGTTTAATTACTTGGTGTTTATTGCATCGAGAAAATTCATAACATTTATTTACTTGATGTTTAATTAAAATCGAGGAAATTTAAATGACCATCACACCCGTATCATGTCAACTGTAAATATTTTCGTAAAACACCCAGATGGACAGGAAATTAAGAGATGATTATTATAATGCCGACATCCCTAAATAATAATGTTCTGAAAATATTTCAGCTTTAATTATAATTAATTTCGTAATATTCATTGACAAAATAAGCAGTCCAGTTCAAGCCTCGTCAATCAAATAAACATGTAAATCTAACAGTCATTAATCAGCAACATATTTTTGCCAAAACTTTAATAAGTTGTAAACAATACTTTCTTGCATTTTCATTACTTTTTTACTAAATTACATTGAAAATTGAAATTGTATCTTGGTGCCTTAATAATTATAGCCTAATATTTTATCATTTGCATATCCATTTTGAAAGTACACGTATTTTACTTGACACTTTAACTTTCTTCAATCATCATTACTAACCCTCTGGATCATGTTGTCTGAAAAAAAAATATTTTTATTGATTTTGTCATCTTCAATATTTAAGTACGTCGAATTAATTATTATTTCTTTCGATTGTCTGTGTCAAAGAGCATTCTGAATTTTTCTCGATTCCCGACATTTGTATGATAATTTTATTATTAATGCTGGTGTCTGTACATTTTACAATCAACAATGTTGTATATTGTATAGTCTTAGTTATTGTTGTGTATTTTATTATTTTTGAGGTAGTTTTGTAGTTTAATAAAATATTTTATTTAATTGAATTTTAAACTTATACCTTAAGTGTATATAGTATTGTAAACGTATACCTAATTATTAATTAGTTGTAATTTCTTTGTTACCTAATTTATTTATAGCATGTTGTTCCTTTAGAATTTATGGCTATATGTCTTGGCTACTTCTTTTCCTTTCAATTTAACTCCTAAATTTTGGAAGAAAAATATGTGAGATAATGCTGCATAGGTCACAACATCCATGGTGCATTTTGTTTCTGTAATTATTTTTATTAGTTCTTTGAACATCTGTGCAATCGAAAAACTGTCTGTCGCTATCCGAAACTGAGTCATGCTAAATTAAAAGTACAAAATGAATGTAAATTTGGTACAAAGTTACTTGTGTTTTGCAATTGTAATAAAATTTATATTTTTAAAACATTGTCTGCATTATTATTTTGCTTCTACGATTTTATGTTTAACTAGTGTTTTTTCGCGACTTCGTCCGTACAAATTATGTACCAGATTTTAAGTCAGATCATAAGCTATCAAACAAAAAAAGGTTCAGCAAAATCGGTTTAGTAGTTTTTGCGTGATGCGCGAACAAACAAACAAACTAATAATTGTGTCAATAGATGGCGCTGCACGTCATTTAAATCGCGCTATCGAGTGTTATTTGAGTTTATATGAAATGAACCGCAAATTTTTTTAACCTCATTATTTTACGGTTTTATAATAGATAAGATTATATCAAACTGAAAGTCTAAAACCTTTAGGTGGTTGTAGGTTGTCAATTTCATACAAAAGTTAAAAGTATTATTTTTATGTGGAAAAAAATACAAAAACACAATAATAAAATACAAATAACATTTGCATTTTATTATATCGAATTAATTACCCATTGAAACAATAATGTAATTACACTATAAATTGCAAATGTTATTCGTGACGCGTTAAATTACCGATAAAAAAATAGGTACGTCGTTTATCCATCCTGCCCTTATCCCATTATTTGAAGGTCGGTGCAGTATTATAAAAATTGAATTTGCAGGTATTATCTCGGGATGGTATTGCACGGCCTGGACCTTTGGAAGGCTTGCGTACCAACACAGATCCCATACGTAAATGCCTCTTTGAGATACTTTTTTACTACATGTGATGGATGCACCAAGGGTTTTCTATCCCTGAGAATGAATTATATAAACGCACCCAAAGACATCACGTTTATCTCACTTTTCAGAGGGGTAGAAACTCAGTGATTAGGGACGACGTGAGGAAATTTCGGGTATTAGGCAACTAGAACGTCATAGAACATAATTTCTAAATATTAGAACGAAAATACCAGACAACAGTTCCATATCATTTGGCAGTGTCACAAGCAAGAAAATGTTCATAGATACATAAAAATACTTCTTTAAATGTTTTATTTATTTTATTTTATTTATTTATTGACGAAACCAACAGCATTACGTGGGTAATATAAAAATAGCAATTTGTGTAGATAGGTTAGCCAATTACTGGTTTCATAAGGTTAACATAGTTATAATATTTTGTTTGTTAATATTAATAAGTGTTAATGTTAATAAATATATTTTGTCCGTGTGTCACAAGCCTTTAAAATTAAATGATTGAAATTTTTCCAAAACACCTGCAGACTGCAAACCAATTCAGGTATTTACTTTTATTTTGCATTTTCTTTCAAATATATCATATAAAAACCGAAAAAAATTGTCTCATTCCTCAGACATACCTTATGTACATTGAACAGTAAAAATTTTGAGTCCTTTCGAAATGCTGAAAATACTTAGTATAATTTTAGTAGTACTACTGTGCTATGTTACAGCTGAAGTTAATTATCGCTTCTATCCACGCTACCACTTGGCTCCTCCATATGGATGGATGAACGATCCCAACGGCTTCAGTGTTTTTAACGACGAATACCATCTGTTCTACCAGTTCAACCCCAACTCCAGTTACGAACCTGGCATTGCTCATTGGGGACACGCGAAAAGCAATGATTTCTTCAATTGGGAACATCTACCAATCGCATTATATCCTGAAGATGAATACGATATCAGCGGAGCATTCTCTGGAAGTGCTGTTGTAGAAGATGATAAGATGTATATTTTCTACACTGGAAATGCAAAGTTTCCTGGTGGAACCCCTGATCATTTAAATTCTCAAGCTTTAGCTATTAGCACAGATGGAGTGGAATTCACAAAAAATGAAGCAAATCCCATTATTAAAGGTAACAATGAAGAACCTGATAAGAGAGATCCTAAGGTATGGAAGCACGAAGATACCTATTATATGGTATTGGGAAATTCCTTCAATAACAGCACATTAGGACGTGTTCTTCTGTATTCATCAACAAATAGGACATCCTGGGAGCTGGTGTCAATTTTAGGCCAGTCTAATGGGACTCTTGGATACATGTGGGAATGTCCGGATTTTTTTGAGTTAGACGGTAAATTTGTATTACTTTTTTCACCTCAGGGAGTAGAACCAGAAGGTGATAAGTATAGAAATCTTTATCAAGTCGGATATTTTGTTGGAGAATTCGATTACGAAACTAACACATTTACTATTACTTATGAGTTTATAGAGCTAGACCATGGTCATGATTTTTATGCAACACAAACTATGAAAACACACGATGGACGTACAGTTTTGGTGGCCTGGGTGGATATGTGGGAACAAAATTACCCAGAGCAAAATGATGGCTTTACAGGTCATATGTCACTTATTCGTGAACTGACATTAACGGAAGATGGAAAACTTATCCAGAAGCCGGTGAAAGAAATTTCGAATGCTAGAGGTTCAATGATACACTCAGGAAAAGCAGACTGTCAAACAGTTGTTACGTTGGAAGATAATGCGTGTGAAATTAAAATTGAAACAGAAGACAAAAATATTGAGATTATAATAGGATCAGGCGATAAACCTAATAATACGGTAATAATAAGTTACGACTCTAGTAAAGGTCAGGTCACTTTAGACCGTGGAGGAGAGGACGGTATAAGGCGGACCGAATGGAAACCTAAAGGAAAATTATACTGGATTATTTATGTGGACGCTAGTTCCATAGAGCTATTTTGTGGAGATGGAGAAATTACTTTCACCAGTAGATTTTTCCCTGATGGTAAAGTTGATATACGTTTAGGAGAAAACACAGAAATCGAAGAATTTTCAGTGAGTCTCATGACCCGCACCGTTCCAAAACCGTAAAACTATGCGCTTGTCGCCCCTATATCACAATCCATAGAAATATTACACTAGCGATAGACAAGCTCGTTCAAACAAACAACATGTCACACAAAACAACACAAAATGACACATTGCGGTCTGTCATTGCCATATTGACGAAGTGAACTCGGGAATATCAATCAGGTGCGTACACCTCATTCAAGTGGAACATGTTGCTTCTATGGAAGGGCAAGTCTATCGCTAGAGTTTAAGTCTATGTCACAATCAAACACATTTTTTAGATTTTTATTTTTGATTGCTTAAAATCGTTTTTCCACATGGACGAGTTTTTGTTTTTTTAATGTGAATAAAGCCGAAAATAAAAATGTTTGACGAACGATTAACTGTTTATTTTTTTTAGATTACAGCCGTTATATAATTATACCTGCCAGTAAGTAATAGTTATTCATTCACACATGAAACAAGGTACTTCATGTCGTTAATAGATTAAGAAAATATAATTATAGTAAAATGATATTTATGTAATACACATTATAATCTCAACTAACACTATGGAATAAATTAATCACAGATCTATTTATACATTGTCTGATTATTGAAAGTAATTAGGTTGTTAAACGATTAAAATTTTACAAACCTCGTTACAA
This sequence comes from Agonopterix heracliana, assembly GCA_963693445.1. NCBI lineage: Eukaryota > Metazoa > Arthropoda > Insecta > Lepidoptera > Depressariidae > Agonopterix > Agonopterix heracliana. The sequence goes on along the minus strand of OY856312.1, from coordinate 2,029,296 downwards.
AATTCATTTCATTAACCAGATTCGTAACATATTTTCCTTCTATCTCCACGTAAGTTCAAAGTGCGTTTCATATTACTTACTTTCAATTGTTGAACTTCACTAGCATCACCTAACCTTACTTTCACAGCTCCTTCAGGGAAGAATCTACTTGAAAATGTGACCTCACCGGCTCCACAGAACAATTCTACGGAACTTGCATCTACGTAGATTTTCCACTTCAATTTTCCTTGGGGTTGCCATTGTGTTCGGCGCACTCCATCTTTACCACCTCGATCGAGAGTCACTGTACCTTCAGCAGCATTGTAACGAATTAAAACTGCAGCTGAATTGCTTTCTGATTCTATAAATACTTCAAGATCTTGATCCTTTGCTGCTCTGATTTTTATTTCACCAGCTTTGTCTTTTAAAGTCACTGCTGTTCCTTTATCAGCTCTTCCAGCACGTAATATACCTCCTCTAGCCGCTGCAATTTGCCTTACAGGCCTTTGAATAAGATAACCATCCTTCGTAAGTGATAAAGTCCTCGGGATAGTCATTTGGCCTGTGAAGCCATCAGCTCTTTCTGGGTAATCTTGTTCCCACATATCAAACCAGGCGACGACTATTCTACGTCCATCGTCATCTATAGTCTGCGTAGCATAAAAATCATGTCCGTGATCTAGTTCTCTAAATTCAGTCTTGGGAGTGAATTTATTAGTTTCATAATCAAAATCTCCGACAATGTAACCTGTTTGGAAGAGGTTTTTGTACTTATCCCCTTGGGGTTCTATACCTTGCGGAGAGAATAGAAGTACGAATTGACCATCCAGCTCGAAGAAGTCGGGACATTCCCACATGAATCCGAGCGAACCGTCTGATTGATCAAGAACTGACACTTGCTTCCATGTTTTCATATCATCTGATGAAAATAAAAGAGCACGACCCAAGGTATTATTGTTAAAAGAATTACCCAGAACCATATAGTAAACACCATTATGCTCCCAGACTTTCGGGTCTCGTATGTTAGGTTGAAGATCCTCTCCCATTATAACTGGATTGCCTTCATACTTCGTAACTTTAACTCCATCTGTGCTCGTAGCGAGAGCTTGTCTCTGGATGTGATCGGGTGTTTGACCTGGGAAGTTTACATTGCCAGTATAAAGCAGGTACATAGTTCCATTCTCAACAATAGCGCTTCCAGAAAACACTCCTGTCTTGTCATACTCTTGGTCAGGGTACATCGCAATGGGTAGATTTTGCCAATGGAAGAAGTCATGGCTCTTAGCGTGACCCCAATGAGCAATTCCAGGCTCTTGGCTCGATTCAGGGTTATACTGATAGAAAAGATGGTATTCATTTTGAAATATGCTGAATCCATTAGGATCGTTCATCCATCCCTTTGGCGGAGCCAAATGATAGCGCGGATAATACCTGTCATTAGTGACAGCTGTGGCGCGATAAAAAAGCAGTAATAGCAAACTGAGTCTGTAAATTGTTTCCGCCATTTTTCAACTGTAATGACCGACAGACTATCTACCGTAGAATAGTAAGTTTCCGCGGTTAGATCTCTGTTTTATAGCAGTAATGTCGTGCCGCATCCGATTGTTAGTTCTAACAATGAACTTATTGTAAATTTCAATCATTATCTCAAAGATTAGCTTCGCTTGACTATTTTAGAACAAGATCTGTCATCATAATCACGACGTGTTTGCCGTAAAACAAGTGGTACTCAGAATTCATGTAAAAACATATTATAAGTGAGATTGTATAATTTTCCTGCACGGAAATAAGTCGTGTTTCGCCACTTTAAGATACATTGTTTAGTTTTCAAAAGGAGTTCTTACATTATTAAAACTATATTATTGTATTATAAATTATAATAATAGAAAAACAGGAAAAATCTTTGGACAATAACATATTTTTTCACATCGCATCAAAATTATGATGAAATAATTTTCAATCATGAAACCGACAAAATTTCGATACTCCTGCTTAAAAAAACATTGTGTGGTTAAGACGTAATTTTGGTAAATTACCGAAAATTAATTTCTTCTTAATTTCGAGCGCTTCAAAATTTCGAAGAATATTGACTTTACAAACAGAGTTGAATTCAACTAGGTGCACAAAAAATGGCTTTGGATTAGGTAATTAGGTAGGCTAGGGAGTAGGTAACCGACACACGACCACCCAATAGCAAACCCACAACGCGATTCCTATAATACTTTATGTAAGTCTATTTTTAGTAGTTTACCACTACTTGATCTTTTTGCAGTCGGTACGTCCAGGTCCACATCAGCTAACGAACGCGCCGCGAATGCTTGCGAACAGCGCGATAGCTGCGCGGTTGCAGTTTAAGGGTATATTACCGTTGGCGCGCTCCATACAAACGTACGGTCAGCATCAGAGAAATATAACCCCCCTGCGCTTATAAAGATTAAGATAGAGGGGTCAGGTTTCTCTGATGCTGACTGTACTATGGTGATATTTTCAATATTAACCAATTAAAGTCAATGAAATTTTGCAGAAACAATCTAGAAACAAATCTCTATGCTTGTATGGAGTCAGATTTTCGTTAAAATAGTTTTAAAGTTACAGTGCCTCAAAGATTTCCATACAAATCTTAAATTAATCTTAGAATTAAAACTGTATATTTTAACGAAAATTTGACTCCATACAAGCATAGAGATTTGTTTCTAGATCGTTCCTGCAAAATTTCATTGACTTTAATTGGTTAGTATTGAAGATATCACCATAGTACGTTTGTATGCAGCGCGCATTTTCGCTCTCGGAATAAAATTCTCTTAATTATGCTCAAGGCCTCTACTGCGCAGCTCGCGAGCCGTTCGCGAGCCGCTCGTGAGCTGCGCATTCGCGGCGCGTGAGCTGCGCATTCGCGGCGATGTGAACGCACCCTTACAGATTAATTTTATTTGCGTCTGAATGATTGAGGCGACAATTGAGGCCAGAGGGGTCGACGTTGTAGGTAGTTACCTACTTGAACACCATCAATTGATATTTTCCCTTACCAACCTTGGAAAACACTTCTTTACAAACTGTCAAGCATGTGATTACGCAAGTAATAAAAAACAAATTAATTTATCTTGTAATTCGGGACGTGATTAAAACTGTAATCTGTGATTATTTTGATCACGCGATGAGTTCTTACTTCAAGGAGAACGTGTTTAATCGCTTAGGTTATTGCCCTAATACTCAGATCATTAGATTCTTTGTTGTACCGACATAATAACAACATCAACATCATGCCTACAACCTTAGATTATCAAGATAGACAGTCAAAGCTACGAAAGCGTCGAAAAAAATAGGAACCAGTACTGGTTCCAAAACCCTATACATATACACGCACACATACATAATTAGTATGGCGCCTCACGCACACCAACCTAAGAAAGTTAGCCCCTTTTGTTTTATACGGAACAAGTGTGAGGCTCATTCTAGACATATACTTTTTCTAAGCCTACAACGTCGACCCCTCTGGCCTCAATTGTCGTAAACGCCATAAAGGACTTTTTACAGGGGAATACACCGATCGATAGAGTGAAAAAAATTAAAGAAAGCTGCATTTTTAACTCATTTTGGCCAAAAGTGGGGTTTACGACCTTTGAGGCCAGAAGGGTCGACGTGTTAATGAATAAGCGCAAAACCTCATACATCCCAACTGATTTATAACAAAACAATTAAGTAGATTGAAATAATTATTTCATAAAACGATTTGTTATTATTTCAGCAAAAAAAAACATAACAAAAAGGGGTAACTTTGGGATTTTTTCAGCGTATGCCGGTTTCCTCACTTTCCATCGCCGTTTGAGAGCAGTCGGTAATACGTACATGAGTTCGAAAAAATAATATGTAGGTACATGGAATGTCTTCCTTGCGGATTCGAATCCACTCACTCGCATGATTGAGTGTCCGTCTCTCCGCAACGCGCCGCCTCTACAAGGTGTTAAAAAAATACAAATAAACCTTTAAGGGGTGGTGTAGACCATCAAACTGAACAACTTTCACTATGGGACCAATATCGAAATCGGGAAAAAAAAATTGATGTTCCATACTCTACAAATCGACTAGAGCTAAAATATGTAGGTATGGGATGTCAAATTTATTTTTTCGTGATTTCGATGTTGGTTCCATACAGAAAATTGTTCATTTTGACGGTCTAAACAACCCCTTAAGAGTTTTAAATATGTATTGTTACTTATCAAACAGCATCCTGTATAGTATAGAGTATAGAGCATCTCGATGACAGCTTCCAGGTCTATACTATAGAGTCTATAGTATAGACCAGGTATTGGTAGAGACAAATATGATCTATACTATAGTATAGAGTTTACAAAATAATCAAAATTATTACTTAACCCGTTGTATGCGGCAATTCCAGACACAATAGAAAATACAATACCTAAATTTTTCTTCGTGCAGACCTAAGGTTGTCCACAGCACTCAACAGGTTAAGTCGTACCTAATATTATTATACAAAGGCGAACTTTCCTCCGACAGAGTATCTAAATGACAATAAAATATTTAAAATACCATTTATTAATAATAATTTACATATCAATTAATCTAAAGCTTCTATCACCTGCATGTCTAGCATGACAGCGTGATATAGCGCTACCACACCTTCGCTCTCTTTCTATTTAAGTGCGAACGAACGAGATAAAAGGCGTGACATAGCCGTATCACGTGCAACATGCTACGCCTTCATATTGATACATCATTACGGCTCTACGGCAGTATATTCAACTAAATTTAGTCACAATTCCAGTAACTGCAACATAACAACCTGATAATAAAACGAGTAAATAAATTATTAACAAAAGTCCGTTCTTCCATAATATGTAAGAATATTTGCCCAATCCTCGATCCCACTTGTGGACTGTTTGGATTACTGCTGGGATTAGTAAGCCCAGTGTTGAGAAGAAGATGGCTCCCACCAATCCTATAAGCAGTTCTAAGTTTGGTACTGCTATTGCGAGTACAACTGAAAAGAAAAAAAAACAAGAATTAATCATCTAAATTATACAGTGTGTTAGGGTAAACAATTGCAATACTTTAAGGGTTGAACTACACATGGCATCACGCGATCATATAGTATAGTATAGTATAAGATAGACGGAACGGAACAGCACGCCGCGTGCGATCGCGTTCCGTCTATCTTATATGCTCTAGCAAATGACGTTCCTGAGTGACAGAAAAGGATGGAGCGACGGAAAAATGCGATCGCATGCGGCCATGTGTAGTGTGTTCAACCCTGAGCCGTAGCGCGTCCTGCGCACCACTGTGGTGCGTAAGAACTTTGTGCTTGTAGCACCCTGCGCACCACTGTGATGCCTAAGCGAGTTCGCTATAATGATACTTTTATTACTCTGTTTTCTATGGGCTTAGCTAACCGGAAAGATATTATTTCGAGAGCCTCATATTTCCATTTGTTCAGGAATATTTCTATTCAACGTGAACGCAGCTGTAAGTAGTAAAATAAATACCCTCCACGTGCATAGTTTAGCTGAGTGAGGCCGCCATTGTTTATTCGCTCCCGTAATTATGATTATTTGTGTTGTTTTATAGTGTTAAAGTGATTATGAAATAGCTGATTTCGAGGCGTAAATAACCAGGCTTGCTATTATTGAAGGTGTAAAGTGAAAACACGAAACCATTTTAATGTACATCGTGATTGAAGTGACCAGTGAGGGAAAAACATCAAAATCTTGGAAAAAACATTTCTTTATTGCAATAACCAGGTAATTGTATATTTTCAATTATATCTCGTAGTATATTACGCAGATTAAGCTTTACAAAAATATATTTCACTTGAAATATAATTATACCGTTTAAAGGCTTATTACACCTTCCTAAATTCAGATTTTAATTGAGGGACCTCTTATACATCAATGGACAAAGCGCTTGTTTTGACGTCCGAGAAAGAATTGCTTGTTGGAAACTCTCGGATTGCAATCTTGTAGGATGTTTCCCTTTGCCAACCGATATAAGTCTAAGGAAACTTATTTCATCTAAGCTAGGGAGAGATCGAACTACGAAGTTATGTAACTTACACTATTGACTACCGAGTGTAAACAATTTAGATAGGTACTATCGACAATTTTACATGTATAACGAAGGAACTACGAGAGATCCATATACAGGGTGAAATTGATATAATTAAGATCCTTTTATAAACTAAGAGTTTACCCATCAAACTGAACAACTTTCAGTATGGGAGCACGCTGCTGTTCCATACTAAACTGCAATGCCTACTCGACTCAAATGTATCAACAGCAGTTTTTTTTTGCTCCGATCGGTTTGCTCCCATAGTAAAAGTTGTTCAGTTTGATGGAAAAACTCTTAGTTTAAAAGGATGCTCATGATATCAATTCCACCCTGCATAGGGTCCTTCTTTAAATATGCTGAAAATTGTTTAAGAGTATGACCAGACCATCAAACTGAACAACTTTTGCTATAGCACCAACATCAAAACCGCGAAAAAATATCTGCTGTTGCATACAAAACTGCAAACCTACTCGAGCCAAATGTATGGGACAGCAGATTTCTTTTTCGCGATTTCAATGTTGTTCAATGTACCTGCCCGAAATTGACCATGAGTTCACCACCTCTCATTGCGCTGTCCTATGGGGAACTATCATTACTTACACAATGCCTCATGTTATAAGATGAACTTTAAACGACAAAAAAATAAAAACAAAAAATATTTATTTCAATGAGCACTTCAACTTAGGTACATTTAGTTCATATTCAACAAAGGATAGGTACTGCAAATTGACATCACAGTATCACCCCACCCCCACCCCTACACATGAATCAAAATTGTTAAAAATTCGCGTTGAAAATTGACTGTTACTTCTTACCCCCGTTACAACAAGCCCCAGTCTCCCCTACCCCAGTAGTGGGACAAGACTAGACGTGAGCAAATAAATGTATGTATGTAAATCAAGAGTGGTTCATACCATTAAACCGAACAAATCGTAAAAAAAATTCAGCTGTTTCATACTTAACTGCAATGCCTTATCATTATCAACTCCAATCTATGAAACATCATATTTTAATTTCCTGTGCTACTGGGGAATAAACGTGGGCTTCTACCGTACATGCCATTTCTTCATTCAATAATTTTTGTCTACTTACCAGTCAGTACGACGCTCAATGTCCTCAATAATATTTGTCCAACGTTATGAAACTTTTCATTCACATTCATGCGTAGGCGACTCCATATTATATCCATTGGTGCATACATTTGTAAGCAATATGTGAAGAAAACTGCAACTACTACTAGGATTTTCGCTGTTACGGCTGGGCTGGAAATAAAATTAAATTCTATTAATAGTTTCCAGACTCCTATATCATAGAGGTAGGAATAGAGGAACATACAGCTGAGAGAGTGAGATGTACATACCTAGCGGCACCACTGTATAATAGAAAGATACGTGACGCGAGTCAATAGAACCGTTTTTTAGTCACCAATCAATTTTTACAATTCGGTTTTCGTGAATAATTGGGAATCTAAAGTGAAATCGTAGATAGTTTTGTGAAATATACTGACACTACTTCATTCATTTATCCACGATTTTACGTTAGACTCAGAATTATAGACAGTATTAGAATTTTTGCCTGCAAATAGTCTCCAAAAAACATCCAAAAACTGTTTCATTTGACAACTCATGTCACTGACTCTATTCCTGTAAGGTATAATAACTTTATGTCTTATATACTATAGACTCCAAGTCTCCTAAAAAATCGTCGAAATCTTTTTTTTTGTCGAAATTGACACAGTACCTACCCGACACAAATCAAGTACCTTTATTGTATGCCGTTGCAGGTATTTGATTGATAAACTAAGTCCGATTTTGGTATATACAGGGTGTTAGGAAAAGTGTCACTAATCTTTAAACCACACTAATGTAACCACCAATATCAAACTGAATAACTTTTACTATGGGAGCAAACCTGCAAGAACGAAAAAATCTGCTCTTTACATACATTTTGAGTTATTTGAGTCGCGTAGGCATTGCAGTGTAGTATGGAACAGCTGTTTTCTTTTGCACTGACATGTTTTCTCCCATAGTAAAAGTTGTTCAGTTTGATGAGTAGAGTATGGGGTTTAAGGGTTAATAATACTTTTCCTTACACCCTGTAAATTTTTACTGTCAGTTAGTTTGAAAAAAATAGTAAGTACATTAGATACTGCAGTGGCCAGCAAAAGAGGCATGGATGGACGAACGTGTAATTGTGGGCCGAAGCGAAGCCGAGACATACATACGTAAGTCCATCAATGCCTAGTTGTGGCCAAGGCTTGTATAGTGCTTTTCTCAAACAATGCGCGGAAATTAAAATCAATCAACTTTTTAAATCAATGAAGAACAACAATAATTTTTCCTGCGTTAAAGCTAGTAACTTATTATTAATCTGTGGTTAAAGTGTCCATTCGTTTTTAGTTCGAAATTTAAATAAAACCTTTGATAAGTTACCTCCTTGGTTGCCATGTTTCGGAGTAAAAGATCGTTCAATTTTTAAATTACACGACAGATATGAGTTTACTATGTAATTTATTTGGCCGCTAAACCACAACAGATATGGATTTTCATACAAATTTTGCCGGCCGCTGCTCGCATAGTACAGCAATTTCGTTTTACCGCGAAGAAGATTGTCAAAATAATTCTCAAATTTCCAAGCATGTTTGAGAAAGAGCTACGAGTACTTACGAGCTCTTTTGGCTCTGCCATTTTTGGCGCGTTGATTGTTTATCTAGTTGACTTGGAAAACTACTCGAGTATTATCCTTTTGAACTGCGATGACCCTAAAAGCTATAAATAATAACAAAACAACAACTTTAATACAAAACAAACGTCGCTTACAGTAGTTATGAATATTTTAATCTGTCCATTTTCACGAACCTCCGAACTAATACGCCTTAATTACCTACTTTATGCACCACAAAGCTCCATTTGGGGCCTCACAAATCAGTGGCCATTATCGTTATAAGTCCGTAAGGTGATTAGCAAAATGTGTGTGATTCGTGTCAGGTTTTCCATGAATTGCTTGCGGTTGGATTATTAAAGGCAGTATTGTGTTATTATCATTTTCTTTAAGGGGGTGTTTTGAGGTTCACCCCAATTCTTGCCGTGTCTTATACGAGGCGACTAAGGGATAAGAGGTTTCTATTTATACAGTGTTTAAGAAGGCGAAAGGCTAGCTACATATCACCACTTGATATACCTCATTCCATCATGAAACTTAAAGTTTAGCACTTTAACACCTTTTCACAAGAAATTTCTTTTTCTTCCCTCCGGACGGAAAGCGTCAATTCTCGTCCCGCTGCGCTAAACGAAATTGTTGCTTTCCACCTCTGTCGAGAAGAAAAATAGTATACTAACCTCGGACAGTAAATAAGAAAGCCTCAGATCACATGAGATCTGAGACCTTTCTTACTTTCCTGTCCTCGGTGTGTAATATACTATAAACAAAAAGTTAGAATAGAACACATTTATTTGCCAGAATATGGTACATTAAGGTCTTAAATATATAGTATGAAGCAAGACATATTCTAGCACACATGGCGGCGTGCAAATTTTAAGATTTTTACAAATTTAGTCATCTTCTAGTTATTTATACATTTTAATAAAACAGCAAAAGATTTTCTTCTGAACATGCAATTACTTCAAATTTATTATTAGTTCAGTATATCGTTCAAATATTAGTTCACTGACATTTATCCAACAGAAAAACATGTAAACGTTTTTTAAATGTTCGTAAGTTCAATGTTTTAAATACGTCAGGTAGATGGTTGTTCACTTTGATAACCATGCAGTATGAGTTTTTATTAAAAACTTGTAACTTTCGCTGCGGGAGTACTAATCTCACTAATATTATAAATGCGAAAGTTTGTGACGATGTTTGGATGTTTGTATGTTTGTGAGTTTGTGAGTTTGTGAGTTTGTGAGTTTGTGGCTCAATCACGCATAAACGGCTGAACGGATTTGGATGAAATTTGGTTTTCAGACAAAATATGTTCTGGATTAACACATAGGATACTTTTTACCCCAGCTGTGGGACTCTGTGGGATAATTTACAATGTTTTATCACGCTCACTAGCGCCGCACAGTATGTTTTTTGACCTGAAAAGCGGTCATGGTCGTTTTATTCGTGTAATCGTTAGTGTTAATCATTTTGAAACTGAGAGTAGAACTCCCGTGCGTCAAGTCTTCTTAATTCTTCTTAATATTGAGTTGTGATTTTTTTTTTTTTTTTTTCAAAATATCGCTATAACTTCCAAATAATCCGGTTTTCTTCTTTTTTCTCAATTTAGTATAATAAAACAATAAACGAGGTATTTTATACACATTACAAAAGTTCTCGAACATTTATGTTAATGACGAAATTATACATTTTATTGTTTTTGGTTTTTTATTTTTTATTTCTATGTAGTCAGTTATTGGGGTTCAATTTTTACTTTTCAATATTAAGAGCCATACTATTGATGTATACAAAAAAAATCAGATCTAAATCTGGTAGGATATAGGAGTTATTAACTTCTAATGTTTTTTTCTGATAATTTTAGAACTTTTAGAAGAATTAGTTAATAACTCCTATATCCTACGAGATTTAGATCTGATTTTTTTATTAGACATCAATAGTATGGCTCTTAATATTGAAAAGTAAAAATGGAACCCCAATAACTGACTATATAGAAATAAAAAATAAAAAACGAAAAACAATAAAATGTCTAATTTCGTCATTAACATAAATGTTCGAGAACTTTTGTAATGTGTATAAAATACCTCGTTTATTGTTTTATTATACTAAATTAAGAAAAAAGAAGAAAACCTTATTATTTGGAAGTTATAGCGATATTTTGAAAAAAAAAATTAAAAAATCACAACTCAATATTAAGAAGAATTAAGAAGACTTGACGCACGGGAGTTCTACTCTCAGTTTCAAAATGATTAACACTAACGATTACACGAATAAAACGACCATGACCGCTTTTCAGGTCAAAAAACATACTGTGCGCCGACTTGACTCTGACAGATGCATTTGGGCAGATTCCAGTGTTAAATAGCAGTTCCTTTTTTCAACACTTTTCATAAAATCAGTTTAGCGTGGTTGGTAAGCGGTTAGATTTTCGCGCATGGGGTCGAGGTTCGATTCTTGGTCGAGATGACTTTTTTTATTTTAAAATTTTACATGGCTTGGCTTGATTTGCTAAGGACCTGACTTCCAATCGTAATATCCTGAGATCTGGAGTGTGATTTTTGAATCTCATTTGCTGAATTCAGGTAGTTGAAAATGTCAAAATTACTATGGAGATACGCATCTTTCTACTGCTGATTTAACTTTCAAAATTCGCACTCCCGCAGTATGATTTTTGAAAGTCAAATCAGCAGTAGAAAGATGCGTATCTCCATAGCAATTTTGACATTTTCAACTGCTGAGCCCACCGAATGACATTCAAAAATCGCACTCCAGATCGATCAGTTGAAGTAAATGGTAAAAGGTAAAAGGTGAATGGTCAGAAACTTACTAGGTAAATTGGAAAAATACGAAAAAATCCCGCTTTTCCAAAGTTTGTAGGTAGTTCGTTTTCATATAAATAGATGGCGTTAGGCGTATTTTGAAAGCAAGTCGTGTGCAACAATTATTTATTCTAAAACCTAATGAGCTTAACAAATTTGGTTGATTATCGTGGTGTTATCGTTATAATTCATCGTTCTTAGTATATTGGTCATTTGAGTCAAATCTGAGCCAACAAAACGGTACGATAACGCTTATAGTAGGTACACTACGATCGACGTGTGCCCTAAGTAGTCCATTATTGCACGGCGTGAAATAATGTCACGAGTATCATATACTATTTTATAGCTCGTGTGACCTAAACCCGCCAAGTTTTAAGTAATTTTTTTAATCATCTTTTGGAAAAATACAAAAAAAATCCTCTTTCTTTTAAGCTGTTCTAAAGTAAGTAGGTGGTTCGTTTTCAAATAAATAGATGGCGTTAGGGGTATTTTTTATAGCAAGTTTGCATCAATTATTTATTCCAAAACCTACTGAGCTTAACAAATTTGGTTGATTACCGCGGTATTATCGTTATAATTCATCGTTCTTAGTATATTGGTCGTTTGAGTACAATCTGAGCTAACGCAACGGTACGAAGCTTTGCCAAATGTTTATCAAAAGGCCCCGGCGGGGTGGAGCGGCGAAGCCCCCCCCGGGGGTACGGGGGGCGGAGCCCCCCGAAGCACATAACCATGACTTCAAAACCTTAGTTAATTATCACAATCACAAATTAATGTCCGACGTGAATTTCACAGAAAGACGAATTTTGTTGCAGAATGTTTAGCCGAATGTTTGCCCGTAGCCCCCGGTCGGTGGGGTAGAAGTGCGGAGCATTTTATTTATTAGGTCTTGCAGATTTTTTTGTATACTTAGATACTAGGTGAATTGGAAAAATACTAAAAAAATCCTCTTTCTTTTAAGCTTTTCTAAAGTAGGTAGTTCGTTTTCAAATAAATAGATGGCGTTAGGGGTATTTTTTATAGCAAGTTTGCATCAATTATTTATTCCAAAACCTAATGAGCTTAACAAATTTGGTTGATTAACGCGGTATTATCGTTATAATTAATCGTTCTTTAGTATATTGGTCTTTGAGTACAATCTGAGCTAACTCAACAGTACTTAGCTTTGCCGCATGTTTGCCCAAAGCCCCCTTGGGATGGAGCGGCGAAGGACACAACCATGACTTCAAAAGCTTCGTTAATATATCACAATCAAAACCAAGGCGTGAATTTGACAGAAAGACGAATTCTGTTATGTAATGTTTGCCCGAAGCCCCCAGTCGGTGGGGTGGAGGGGCGGAGCCCCCCCGGGGGAACGGGGGGCGGAGCCCCCCGAAGAACACAACTATGACTTCAAAAGCTTCGCTTATATATCACAATCAAAACCAAGGCGTGAATTTTACAGAAAGACGAATTCAGTTGCAGAAAGTTTTGCCGAATGTTTGCCCGAAACCCCCGGTCGGCGGGGCGGAGGGGAGGAGCCCCCCGGGGGCACGGGGGGCGGAGCCCCCCTGAAGGATACAACCATGACTTCAAAAGCTTCGCTAATATATATCACAATCAAAACCAAGGCGTGAATTTTATGGAAAGACGAATTCTAAACGAAATTCGTAACGAAAATCTGACTTCATACGAACATAGAGATTAGTTTCTAAATTGTTTCTGAAAAGTTTCATTGACATTAATTGGATAGTATTGAAAATATCACCAGACTACGTTTGTATGCAGCGCGCTTTTGCGCTCTCGGAATAAACTTCTCTTAAGTATTTTATCGCACTATTTAATAATTCCTCTCTGAATTAAATTCTAAAGTCAACGCAGACGAAGTCGCGGGCAAAAGCTAGTTGGTTTATATATGCTCGTCTGAGATTTCTGTCTGTGACGTCTCTACACTTAGTAAACAATTTAAGGTTCATGTGTAGAAATAGATATAAATAATAGAACTCGAATAGATATAAAGAGGGCAATGGCAATATATTTTTGCTTTTAAATTACGGCCTACAGCTATCCAAAAAGTCGGCTCCACACAGTGCACGAATGCATCGCTTCTGTGCTATGAATGCTCTCTCCGAGTCTACAGAGCAGCCCCGCAATATAATACCATAACGTAGAATGGAAGACGCTAGTCCATGTTAGGCTGTAAGTACAGAGTCAGAGTTGATAGTAGCAGCAATGTTTCTGACCACCCCGAAAGGGATCAAGGTCATGAGTATGTATGTTTGTGGGCTGTTTCAGACCATTAAACTATAAAACTTTCAGAGCCAACATCAAAATCACAGTGGTCAGTGGTATGGTAGATAAATATCTTCAAAAACAATGTTGATGTGTGCGCTTGAAAAGTTTGCGTTAGAAAGTTAGCTTCACAGAACATGAACTAATAGTTAGAAGTGGTTTGCTTCGCCAATATGAAAACTGAGATAACTTTATACAGCGGTTTTTCCCTCCATTCAATACAGGAAGGGTAAGTAGCGAAAGACACATATGCATAACAACAATTCTTTTACCGCGTACATGACAGATTTGAAATGAAATAATTTTCATCAATATTTAAACCTGCATTGTCGCCGAATTCTCGCAGAATCTTTCACGACATGAAAAAGTATTACTTAATTCGTGAAAACCACAATAAATCGACTACTGTGTCTCCATTTTTTCATTTTGTATTCATTCGAAACTCTTCAATACGCGCCCACAAGGCACTTCTACTATTATTAAATGTTCTGTGGGTAACTTAGTTAATCTAACTTAGAAAGTTTTATTCTAAGTTACTTTTGACTTGGCTACTTCAAAAACCAGCTAAAGTGCTATTATAACTTTCGCAATTATTCCGGTCTATGTATTGTTGTTTTTACTTTCAAAAGTAGCAAGGGAAATTTTGAAAAGTAATTATTACCTCTATCTATATCTATACGTTATAATATTGGAAGCTTGGTGAACATTGAAGATAATTGCAAAAAATATTAACTGGAACTGTTTAGGATTGGTACGTAATGGAATGCATTGAGACAATTTTTTTAAATTTATGTCTGTTGATAAAACTTCTAAAACGTTTTGAATTGGGTTCTCGCAACAGCATAATATGGCATATTTAGGCTTACAACCTTGGATTTTTTATCTTGGATTTCACAATATTGGATTTTTTTCACCGCCAACCAAATCTGACCAGGGTCCACTATGACATTTGTTTGAGGTCCATAACCCTATCTGATAGTTTCCGCGGATCGTTGACCTCATCCGTCAGGAGTCGACCTTCCGAGGTAGTCAAAGTTTTCCCTGTATGACCAAGGCATCCTTAATATCCTTATGATGATCCCCAAAATAATTTTATTATACGTTATTTGGGGAATCTGATCGGAATCTGTAGATTCCGAGAAATAAGCGAAAAACTGAAAAAGTCCTATAATTTCATGGTTTTTTGGGTAACTACACCGCCGCTCGCACAGCATTTTGGAAATTGCAAATCTGGCCATTTAATATAAGTTTAGGTCCTAACAAAACATAATAAAAAATTCAGACCGACCGGACCTTTTGTAAGCACGGATGTACATCTTGACTGAACTACTAATATTAGTGAGTTAAAATCGCCATTGACCGACAAAGTGACTATAACTCACGGTGATTCAGGAAATTGGTATAAATAGAAAATTTCCCGACGAAGATAACATAATAACTTAAATATTCCAGAAATTAATAATTTTACTGAGGCATTAAGAACGCAATTACGAAGCGAGTTAACGACACCAAACGTTTTAATAAACCACAAATGAATTTCCATTTACAGTCTTCCAAAATTACGGTCATAACTTTGTAAGAAAGTAGGCTATAACTTTGTAAGTTTACGTAGGTATTTCATTAATTTTTTACTGTCCCTACAAATGAAAATATAATCATCTCACTCCCGCGATACTTCATACAAACGAATCGATTTAATTACCTACTATTACTACAAGAGCTCTAGCCTGTCCGCACAAGTTTTGTATGTGAGCGTACAACATTACTACCAGAGGGCCTACCATGAGTTTTCCCTGTACTTTACTACTGTAGTTACGTCGCCAATTCGTATGACAGAAATTAGTTCTCAACGTAACCACTAGGAGCGCTGTACGAAATTTAATACAAAATTGGTGACGTAACTACAGTAGTAACGTACGGTGAAAACTCATGGTAGACCTACTGTACGGAAAACGTGACTTCTAGGCAGTAGCGTCGCGAGGGCGGGCAGTGAGGGGCAGAGGCCCCGGGCGGCACTTTACTAGGGGCGGCAAATTTGAGAAAAATATAGCTTGATTGAGCTCTGCCTATAACTAATTCGTACAGCAGAGATAAGTCGAGCTTGCTCTATGTTTTTGTTTTAATTACTGTGTCAGTGTGTCTACATAATATAATCTTATAGAGTTCTGACCAACAGCTTAGACGTGGTGCTAAAAATTTCGCTTCGCTTGCTTCACTCGATCCAACCAACAGATTCGTATTGAGGAGAAAAGTCGAGCTCGCTTCACTCTCTCTAAGTTTAATTTATCATGGATAAACCAAAAGATGTATTACTACGACACGAAAATAAGTGCAAAAATGGTTGCTCGCTTCGCTCGCTCCGTCTTCTCAGCTAGGTCTGTTTATAAAGATAATGGTGCGGCAAAATCGGTCTGTGCACGAACAGAAACTCACGCTACGCCACTGCTTCTACGTCTGAACTGTGCTTCTAGTCTAGCTACAAATCCTACAAGGCGGGCGGCGACTTTAATTAATTAGGACCCCCCCCCCCCCCCCCATCGTGAGGAAACCTGCATGCTTCAATTTCGAGGCACTGTCCATTACACGTGGCGACGGGCTCACTCCCTGTCACACGGACAGAGTTTCGGTACTAGTGAAACGAGGATGTTCTGAGGTTTCAAAATGTGTCTGACTACCCCCTCGGGGAATATAGTCGTGAGCATATGCTTAATGCTATGCTTTAATTGGTTAGTGTTGAAAAATAAAACCAAGACTTCATGTGTATGGAGCGCGTTTCTAATAATATCCCTAGTTGCTAGTCGAAATTAATTTATAAAGTACAATAAAATTAAGTAAAGTTTAGTTATGATGTTAAACATTTCAAGTGGGATTAATTTGTCTGGGCTTAAAACAGTGAACAAACTCTAGCAGTTAATTTAATTTAACAAGGCATGAAATAAAGCTTGAGTAAAATTCTTTTCATAAAGGTATTGATATATCAAACTGACGCGGTCAGCAGTCTGCGATCATGGTCTTGGTGCGGTTTGTCATTTTTCCGTGAACAAATTTTTATAATAGGGTTGGAAAAGATAATCATCACGATAATATCTAGTTAAATATACGTTGACAAATTTTAAATTAATCGAAAAAACTAAAAGTTTACGCTAGCAGCGTCACGCCATGTACAGCCAGCGTCAGAGAAATCTGCTGCTGAAATCAGTTTCTCTGAAGCTGACTGTACGCCACTACGATACGCGGGAAAAGATAGGTACTCACAAACATGAAATAATTTGTCTCATTGTTATAATGTCAGAATGTTATTTTCCTTAATTATTATTTTTTTGTTTCGTATCACAATGAATGTGGACTAGACTCTAGTCATCCACTTAAAATGATAGTTAGATAATATTATGATAGTTCAGATTCAGGCAATGCTCAGCTCAAGTAAAAATAACACTGCTTAGAGCGTACTGCACATCTCTGCACACCTGTAGTCTGGGGACTGCATATCGCCAGGGATCTCTAAGGGCCCTGCGCACCCAATATAATAACGCCTTCAGGATGCTGCTGGGGCTGCCGCGCTTCTGCAGTGCGTCTGGCATGTTTGCGGATGCTCAAGGTTTCCCATCACGCTCCGCAAACGGTGTGCCGCCGCGCTGTAGAGCGTTCGTGCCACCACCAACAGCATCCTGAACATGGTCTCCAGTAGACACTGAGACAGTAGCTTTATTAAGCACTATTAAACATAGTTATTTAGGTGTGATACTAACAACATAATTGGATGTAATGTCTGAAATAAATATTTTTTTATATTGATTTTATTTTAGAAGTCCGTCAGCATATTAAGTTGAACCCTATATGCACCACAATTTTTTAATTACTAACAATATTTTAACGTATAATCTAAAATCGAATCCGAGATCAATTTCAAACAAAAGAGGCTCTTTTGTTTGAAATTTTTGATCTCGGATTCCATTTCAGAGTCGTATTCAGACAATGAAACTAAACACATATATCCCTGAGAAAAATGGGTCGAAAAATGAGACATTTTTTTGGACCTCTCACACAAAAATCTCATACCTCTCCTCGGTCAGCCGATTGATTTTATATGGAAGGGGTAACAATAATATTTTCATTAAAATATTGTTAGTAGGTAATTAAAAAAACTAGTGGTGTATGCCTAACTGCTTTGTTTTTGCACTGCGGAAAAAAGACTGCATTGGCGAAAACGCCACCGATAAAGTTTAGCTCTTAAATAAGATGATGATGATGATGATGAATTTTCAGCAAACATTACTTTGATAATTAATTCGCATACGCCATATTAAAATAATGTACCCTATGTCACTCTCACGATTTTTACGAATCTAACGACACCTCATATGTTAAAATCCATCAAGCCGTTTAGGCTGTGGGGCGTGCCAAAGAAATAGACATACAAACATACATACATACATACATACTTACATACATACATACATACGCTCGAAAAACATAACCCTCCTTCTGTCGCAGTCGGGTAAAAAATAACCGACACGACTGTTTGTTGTTATTATTCAATTAGGTGAAAGTAAGTGTTTTTAGCATTTTCTTAGTCTATTTTTTCAACAATAATAATATTTTGTTAGTATTATGATGCTTGGTAAAACGGCTACCTACCTGAAAGTTTTGCTGCCTACCTAATAGAAATTATTATCTAAATATAGACAGATTTTTAAGGGGATAATCATACCGTCAAACTGAACAACGTTCTTTAGGGCACCACCATCGAAATCGATAAAAGCTGTTCCATACAAAACTGCAACCTTCTCGAGCCAAATGTATGGGACAGCAGATTTTTTTACTCCCTTCGGTTTGCTCCCATAATAAAAGTTGTTCAGTTTGATGGGAAGGCTCTTAGTTTAAAAGGATGCTAATGATATCAATTTCACCCTGTCTGTATTGTGAATTTTCTGTTCATGCACCAAGCGATAATAATGTTTTTCTGCTTAGCACTAACCTAAACCTCAGGAATATTAAAATGAAAACAGTTATTTTTTAAATTGGTCCACAATTGACCTTTTTACCATTGAAATGAAAATATTGGTGACCATAGATAAAAAAAAACCTACTCCTTTTTTGAAGTCGGTTAATAAAATACAACTAAAATAATAAAGACGTCAAAACAATCTCAACAATATTAGATACCTACTTTGACCATGAATATCTCTGGTTGGAGACGTTTTAGAAGATCTCCACTTTCATTACTTGAAGTGACAAACTTAAACAGCAATTTATACTTAAGTATTCTCACTCATCATCTGAAAACTAAGCCTGATTATAAATAGCTCAAGATCGATGTACTTGCACGTGATGATCTTACTGAATACTAGAGTGTAACCTTTAGCAATTTGTGCTTAATTTGTTTTGGTAATTCCAGAACTGTGAACATGTGACATGACTACGAAAGTGACAGAAAATTATACTCTGAAATCGAATCCGAGATCAAAAATTTCAAACAAAAGAGGCTCTTATGTTGATCTCGGATTCCATTTCAGCATATAATTGGGACGTGTTTATGGCTATCATCATCATCCTCATTTTATCAACGTAATTTTTTTGTGGTTTCGTTAGTTAGGTGATCCCTGTATAGACACAGGGTCTGAAAACACGTCCCAGTCATTTTTTAAAAGGGCGGTTTAGACCTTCAAAGTAAACTAAACGACTTTCAATATGGAGCCAATATCCGGATCGCAAAAAATGTATCTCTGCTGTTTCATTGTTTACTTACTCGACTCAAATGTTGACAGAATATTTTTTATTTTTTATTGATCTTAGCTCCATGTGAAAGTTGTTCAGTTTTATAGTTTGAACAACCCCAACAATTTCCATTACACCCTGTACCTTGTCAAAAAAGAGAACAGACGTAATTTTATGTGTACTCACATTTCATCTTGCGGTAGATTCAAAGTTACACTGCCAAGGACGTCATCTCCGTACTTTACGTAGCCAAAAAATCCAACAACGCCATACAAAATGGCTACGAATATCATGGTTACGTTCAAGACTCCAGGACAGCCGAGGAAATGTTTGGGTTCAGCCATCTCATTCTCTATTGGCATAACAACGTTGATGCCTTCCATTGCAAATATTGCAGTGCTGAAAAAAATAAAAAGTTCTAGAATAGACATTTTAATTTAATAACCCCTGTTTTTATGGAAAAAATAGGTTATAAGATAAGAGATACCTACCTATTTTGCAGATGGTTATTTATACATCACGTATCATTGTGTATCTAAACGATTATAAAACTGTAACTGAAGTGTGTCTTTATATTGAAGATAATAATATTTACATAAAAAGATTAAGATATGGTTGTTAGGTATCCCTGACTCGAAATCAACCTTTTTTAGAAATTTTATCTGTCTGTTTGACTGTTTGTGTTTTTGTTTATTCGCGCATCACGCTAAACTACTTTACCGATTTTGATGAAACTTTTTTGTTTGATAGCTTATGAGCTGACTTAAAATATGGTATATAATTTGTGCGGACGAAGTCGCAGGTAAACACTAGTGTATTATACAGTAGTTAAAAAAATAAACATTTCTGACTCGATTCCAGCGACTATAGCCCATACACCTGTGCTATGTCGTAGCATGAATTTTGAGTACCCAGTATATTATAACAAATTTCCACAAAATATCCTAAAACTAACCATTTAAACGAACAAACAAAGCAGACAGTATAGATACATTTTTAATATTAAGTATTTGATTCAATTTTCTATTATTAATTTAACACTTTCATTTTAAAATTTTGGAAAAAGCTTCAAAGTCAACAGAAAAGGCAGCCAGGCAAAGTATCCATCCATCTCAGATAATATTATTTTTGAATTTTTCTGTATTTTCAAAATCTCGAGAAATAATGGATAGAACAATCTGATAACGTTCGTAATTTTCACATAATCTTTAAAATCTTCGAAGTTTGTTACCTTTCATAAAATGAAATGTCCATTAAATATTAAATGGATGGAGCCCAGGCTAGTTAATGGCCAAAACAGTCAAGAATTGGTAGCATATTACCATATTAGGGTTTTCATTAATTTTTTCAGCAATTGTTATAAGGCCACGTATTTTGGTATTCATATTTTAATGAAGATTCATACAATGTTTAATATGGCAGTAAAAATTACTCAGTGACATGGCTGACGAAATACCAATCTCAGCTGACGTACCTATACTTTAGTGCAGGGGTGGCCAAGATGTCGACCGCGGTCGACCGGTCGCCCGCGTCGACATTTATGGTAGATCGCAAGGAGATCGATAAAGTAAAAAGAAAATTTATCAATTTTTTAAAATTCTGGCTCAGGAGGAAATATCGTTGATACTTACGACCATAGATTAATATTTTTGGCGCAGCGAAGACCAATTAAAATCTTTGCTTACGACATACTTTTTGAAAGTGAATATTTTTGGAAACAGTGACAGGTCCCCATAATGCCTACAAAAAGTAGCGTGAATCTGCGTTTTCTATGATGGAATGAAACATCAGTAGGTATCAATAATTGACAGACGAGACGAGTTATAACCTCCACCAAAATATTTTAATTTTATCAAAGAAATAATGTCGGAGGTACAGACTACAGTTTTTATGTAGACCGCCAGGTAAATCTGAGTTTTCAAGTAGACCGCGTACTAGAAAAGTTTGGCCACCCCTGCTTTAGTGTAGGTATAATATTATGATTGATTGGAAAGTCTCTACGATGTAATTTAATATAGAGATATAACCCTGATTCCAAAGGACATAAGCATAAAAATTCAACGCAGACAGAGTTATATTTTTATCTGTAAGGTTCTTGGTTTCTTTATCACCGCCGAAGAAGGTCGTAAGGTTAAACAGATATAAAATAAAAATTGTATGTAATTTAGAATATCTCAAACTTGATAGAACTCTGCCAAGCCGCAGATCGTGTCTTGACTACTAATCATAGTATTGAATCTCAACAGAGTACAAATCGAATTTGTCACTCAAAAAAGTTCTGCTGTTCCATACAAAATTGCAGTTACCTACTCGAACCCAACTCTTTCCCTAGCCTCGAATGTATGAAACAGCAGATCTTTTCAAGATTTCGAAGAAGCTTCACAGTAAAAGTTGTTGTTGTAAAAGTTTGACGAGTAAAAAGCATGTTTAACGTTACCGCACTGACTAAAAATGGCCTTTATACTTAGTTCTCTAAATAGTCTTTTCAGCCTTTTTGAAACCCATACTTAAGTCAATTTAAGTCAGTCAGTTCGTAGGTCCCTTGTAAAATTAATTACAAGACTTCAGCCAAGCATTCTTACTTGAATCTCTCGAACACTGGACACTCTATGAACATGTTATCACTACCAGTACGCTATCAAAAAACGCAAAATAATATAGCTTATTCAAACACAAATAATGTTGCTTTATTAAAAGTTAAAAAAGCGCTAGATTTTCCGCTAGGCGCTAAATTCTGAGATACGGCGCTAAACAGCCAAAAATACGCTAGCTCTAGCGCCAAAAGCGCTAATGTGGCCAACAGTTTTGTATCGCGCAGTTATAGCCCAAGAAACACCTAAGCTGCTTAAATGGCTTCTGTACAACCTGAATGCTGTTTAATAGCCGTTCAAGGGCTGCACTATAATACTTAAGTGGTTCAGTAGCGTATTTTATAACGATTCAACAGGCATGTGGTACAATAGCCGTACAACGGTAAATATAATCCCAATGACGATACAAAGGCGTGTTATAGAGTTATTGTACGGGAATTAGATATAAAGCAGAGTTATAAATACCTTCTAAAACACCTCGAGTTCTTATAGAGGGCTATAGTAGTTCAAAGTGTTTAAATAGAGTTATAAGCTTCCTTTGAAGCGCTTTAGGTTGTATATTGTATATTTCTAAACCTCTAAGCTGTTGAATAGAACTTATTACAGCCTTTCAAACGCTATATCTACAGCAGAGAAATATAATTCCATAGTGGCACTTAGGGCGCTATATCTGAGAATTTTACAGCAACTGTATGGTAAATAGCTGAATAAGGCAAGAAAAACACGCCTTATACAGCTAAAAGCGTAAAAATTCCGTTTATATGGTCACTATAACGGTTGAAGCGAGAAAAGAGTGTTTTACTTATCTAATTGCTTCATTGTGACTCCATTTTGAGAAAGATTATTTTATTAATATTATTATGTTTGTCTTTTTCTTATCTCGGGACATAACTTACTCGTTTTATTATTATTATTGTATGTTATTTGTAAATATTAAATTGATTGTACCTCCTAGTCCTATTTAATTAGTAGAGTATAAATAGAAACACACATAGTGTAAGAAGGAATGAACAGGGGTTTTATGATTTTAAACATGGACCCCTTAATAAAATTACCCTTATAATAGAATATCAATAGTCCGTTGTACAACCTTAGACTCTTAAAAGAAGATATTAATTGCTGATGTACACCTTAAAAAGTACAATAGAGCGTCAATACCACAATTGTAGAACCGAAAGGTCTACAACGGTGGATACTAGCGGCTTAAAGCGATAGAACGGTTCTAGTAAACTCTGAAGGCTGTTGTAACCGAGACGCCATTATAGTTTTTGATAAAAGCAATTCTCATGATAATTTATAATTTTTTAACATCATATATATGTATAAAAACCGAATTTAAGTCACTTTTTCTCACCAAAGATGCTAAAGAAACCACCTAAAAAGCTAAACTATCTTATATAAACTATGGTCAGAATTCACACCTTCTAATTAAATATACTTTTGATACAAAAAACTGCATAAATAGCCGGCGCGTGAAAATTTAAGCTAAAACATATGTATATATTTACAATAAACTGGTACTCGCACTGGTATTTTGCACGCATAAATGGAAAAATCATCACATAACCTGTTGCTGTTTTTTTATTTTCATTCGTTAGTATTTTATCCATCAATCATTTAATTGGCACTGGTCTTCGTTGAAATAATTATGTTTTGTTCATTTCCCCAAAATATCGCTACTGTATGACTAATACAGATCCATAAACTCTAATTCAGAGATACAGACGCATCTAAATACGATGCGAGCGCTATAGTCGCGCTACAAGAACTTATTTTAGAACCTTAGGCGTACACTACCGCTCGCATAGCACCTTTGTATCTCCGTACTAACACACATTTACGACCACTGTAGAGACATTGTAGAACCTTAGGCTGTATAAATTGGTGCCTCTTTTGGGGGTACAGCGGCGCTGTAGCAGCTTGTACGGCTACTGTAGAACTTGTTTATACAGGCTATGCCGTTATTAGGAACTTCTAACCGACCACTGTACGGCTTGTTATAGAGCTTGCGTGCTACTTGGGAGTACGCATTGACTTATGATCAACCTCTTTATTCGTAGCATTAGGCCATCGGGTCTTTCACTTTGGCAGAGGGGAAATTATGCGTAACCCGCTCCTCTCCGGTCCGTAGACGCGAGTTACGTGACGCTCTACGATTGCATATCATTAAGTTTATGTCATTGGCATGAAAAAGTTGCCAATCAGTATAATTATGCCTTATGCGTTATGATTATGATGTTAATCTACTTTCATTAATTCTTTCCGCATGACCTTCCCTTATCATTATCACACATCATCATCGTAAGCCTGTCATCGTCCACTGCTGAACATAGGCCTCTCCCAAGGCGCGTCACAAAACTCTGTCCTCGGCCTTCCTCATCCAGTCGCTCCCCGCTACATTTTTAGGTCGTCTGTCCAGCGGGCATCAGGGCGTCCCACGCTACGCCTACCATCCTGCTTAACAAAAGTAGTTTAGGATCAGCACACAGTGATCACCAAAGTGTTCGAGTAGTTTTTACTTTGCTGCTCAGTGTGCTGTGACCTTTCTCTTTCACAACTTTTATTAGCTTTTCATTAAATTGAACAGTCATGCAGAATGTTGTAAGTCTGCAAATTGAGAGTTCATGCGAAAGTCTGAGGTAGTTATGCCAAATCCATTCCAAATGAGAACGTTCGAAAGGTTTAGTATTCAAGTTATATTGCTGAAAGAATTCAAATAAAAGTAAGCACCTTCTTTTACATAAAAGAGTTCTTGAAGACAATAAAGGCATTGTAAAATTGTGAAAATATATCTTTATGAATTTCAGTTTTTAGATACCTACGACTTTGACTAAATCAGACTTGGAAAACGTCGTTTTCCGTGGTTGTTCTTTAAAGAGGAAAAAGGTATTCGCAATCATCATACAACGAAATTGTGAGTGTATTATATGTGCTCCAAGGATACGAGTATAATGCCCTAGCTTCATACTATAGGGTATTTGAGAGCAATTGACAGCATGTAAAATATAGGATCTATTGATAGCATCCATATTGAATATGAATTTTGGAAACCAACTGTTTAGTCAGTTAAGAAAAATACTGCATATTTTGAGAGAAAATCGACAAAGAAAACATATTTTTTTTGTCTACTTTAGTCACGTGATCACTGTTATTGGCCCAATGGTTGATGACGTCAACTGCATGTAAACAGTTGCGTGTAGATTATGAGTGTCGTGTCGTACAAAGTTGACGTCACGATGACGTGAAGTATTAATAAAAAGTAATGTTTTATATATGGATTAATAGCTTAGAAAATCTAGATTGCGTATAAAATAATATTTAAAATTTATAATATAATTACGAAGATATCAACTCTGCAATCACCTTAACGTAGAACAGTTTTTAAAGACCTGTCAAATACCCTATTGAATTAGGATTTCGAAGCTAGTTATACAGTGCCGTCGATTCGCCAGTGATTGCATCTAAAAGTGAGTATTTCTACAACTGAAACACACGCTTTAAATCATCGGATATTTGGTGGTTGTATACAGGGTGTTACATAAGTAAAAATAAATATTTAAAACTCTTAAGGAGGTTGTTACTTTCACTATGGGACCAACATCGAAACCACGAAAAAAAACAGATATCCCATACAAATATTTTAGCTCTAGTCGATTTGTATAGTATGGAACATCTTTTTTTTTTTCGCGATTTCGGTATTGGTCCTATAGTGAAAGTTGTTCAGTTTGATGGTCTAACTAAACCCCCTTAAATGTTTATTTGTATTTTTGTAACACTTTGTATAGCGAGACCTCTAACCACCCCGATAGGGATAAAGCTTGTGACTTTAATGAACGTTAGTATTACATTAATTACCTTATAAACAACGGCCACTGATCCACGCTGACAGCAAGCTTGGCTTTAGTAATATCAGGGACGCCAGTGAACGTGTAATAACAAGTTACACCGAACGTTGTCAACAAACACAGGTTCGCCAACATTGAGAACGGAACCAGAAATTTCAAATATCGAACTTGAGTTATGATAATCAACGGCAGTAGCAAGAAGAGGCAGTAGATTTCTTCTGAGTAGTTCTTTTCGATGAATTTGTCGCACAACTGTAATAGAAAACAAAGATTAGCGGTATTACAAGTCATATTGAGGAGTCGTTTGGCAAATCTGCTCGCAGATTGTTGTGAATCATACGCCATTTGGCTTGCTACGAGGCTCCATCATTAAGTACAGGGTGAAATTTGATATCATTAGCATCCTTTTAAACTCGCTATACAAACTAAGAGTCCCCCTTAGTTTAAAAGGATGCTAATGTAATGATATCAATTATATTAGAAAAAGTATATGTCTAGAATGAGCCTCACGGTTATACCGTATAAAACAAAAGGGGCCAACTTTCATAGGTTGGTTGGTGGTGCGTGAGGCGACATACAAATTATGTATGTGTGCGTGTATATGGATAGGGTTTAGGGGCCAGTGTTGGTTCCATTTTTTTCGACGCTTTCGCGTATCTTCGACCTTCAATCTTGACATATAACTTTATCAAAGAGTCTACCCATCAAACTGAAGGACTTTTACTGTGGGAGCAAACCGACTGGGGCAAAAAAATCTATTGTTCCCATTGACTTCTTATACTAGACCGTAGGTCTAGTATATAAAATCTTATCTTTTGTCCACATTGACGCAAATACCCGCACAAATTAAGTAGGCCATGCTGCTGGTAGTCACTAATACGTTGTATTTGATTCATAAACATAGTCAATTCGCTTGTTAACTGTCAGCTAGTACAAAAAAAAGAGCTCATCTGAGCTCTTTTGGTTGTGCCATTTATGCATAAATGTATACGATACGTAAAATGCATTCATTACAATATGTAAATGTAAGCTGAAATGTGTTTTGTTCATAAAACAATACTTGAGATCATGATACTCCCAACACTCACTCGACATTGGCAGAAATACAGTGATAAGACTTAACAAAAAACCGGCCAAGAGCGTGTCGGACTCGCCCATGATAGGGTTTGCTAGTCAAAGTCATTGTAAAGTTTATGCTGATTTAGCTTAGAGTACATAAGGAAATTTTCAAAAGCAATCTATTTTTTTCTCAATTATTTTAAAAGTTAGAGAAGGTTACTACCCTATTTTTGACGTTGAGTGCAAATATCTCGAGATGGAAGCATAATAACGACTGAGTTCTATAGATGTTTTGTTGCATTTTACAAGACCTATTCAATGACACCTGACACCACCGCCAAGCCACTGCCACCAAGACTGCGCTTGCGCAATCTCTTTTATTACCTGTCCTAGACTATGCTGATGTGGCCTATCTTGATCTCAACGAGGACCAATTAAATAAACTCGAACGTCTCCAAAATTTCTCCATACGTTTCATTTGGTCTTCGCAAATATGACCACGTTTCCGAATTTCGTGCTAAGCTCAAATGGTTGCCCATCCGTCTTCGTCGAAACTTTCACATACTTTCTCTTCTTTACTCTATTCTGTTTCTTCCTCTTACTCCCTCCTATCTCAAGGACCGATTCACTTTTCTTCACGCCACCCATGACCGAGTACTGCGATCGGCTAACAATCTTCTACTTGCTATGCCTTCCCACACCACTTCCTTCTATGACAAGTCCTTTTCTGTTCAGTCCGTCCGTCTATGGAATGAACTGCCACTTTCTGTTAGACAAGCTCCCTCACAAACTAAAAAACTGCTGAAAAACTACTATCTCTCGCTTTGACAATCTTCGCTTGTTTCGGGTACCTACATTTTGAAATTTTGTTTTACATAATTAGTTAAAGCCTGACCAGGAAAATAAAAAACCTGGATTGGGGGCGCTGCAATCGACTGTCACCTTTAATGTTAGTGTTCCAAGTACAAAAATTAGTTCCAATGATTTTCCGCAACATGGCGAGGTTTTTTATTTTCCTGGTCAGGCTTTATTTATAAGGTACCTAATTATACAATTATTTTGTCAAATTGAGTTACATGTATGTATTTATGTATATATTTCTGTGTGTCCGGTGAATAACGGTCCAACTCAAAAAATGCAACTTTACAGGAGAGCCTAAAAACATATTTTTTTGGTAAAAAAAATTATTTTCTCGAAAACAGTTTCATATTTTTTCAAGCAAATCACTGTGTCTTCTAGATATTTTTATGGTCTTTTATTATTATATGGTTTAGTCTATGAAATACTTACCGTGCTGGAGATATTTCGTTCAGAAGTTGAATTAAACCTTTTGACACTAATAAAAATACGTTACATTATGATTTAAATTGAGTTAGGGCCTTTTACACTTCACAATAACCTTGGTATAAAATGGTTTATGTTATATTTTAATTTCATTTTTATTCCATCCCTTTCTTAAATACACACCACCGGAAAACTTACTTTGTAAACTGAATCAAAACGAATTGATAAAAGTAGTTTTATTTGGGTAAAACAAGCTCATCACAAAATTACAAAGTGTTTTTTGAGTTAAATTCTTTTTCACAAAGGTAACATTTTGTGCGTATGGATTTAAATCTAATATTTAATAATATTTTTAAGGAAAAATATAACAAACACTTGCAAAATGTACTTTCTAAGCTCACTGTTTAAGCTTTTAATTTCCACCATATTCAGCATTAAACTTAAGTGTCACAAAAATTCGATATTTTCTAGAAAAAATATTCATTTCGTTATTAAGTAGGTAAGTAGTTTTATCATATATAGGTATATTTTTTTGATGGGTAACACTAGCTTATATGCAAATTTTGTGACGTGGGTAACGCCACGTGGTATCAGTAATGCTGGAAAGTGAAATATTAAACAACAAACCAATATAAAAACAATACAAAAACAAATTCTAAAGCGACGCATGCTTAAAAACTTATCAAGTTAGAACTCACGATTCTGTGCCTCAAAATTGTATGACCAGTCGACAGTCTGATGTATTGTCATTCTTAAATACACGTTTGATATCCGGTTCGCTTTGCAGTGTTGTTATTATACAAAATACAAGATATTTTAGGAAAAAAATAGTTTAATTTCAAAGAATAAACAACAGATTCTTTCTTTACCACTCT
The DNA here is from genome assembly GCA_963693445.1 of Agonopterix heracliana. Classification (NCBI taxonomy): domain Eukaryota; kingdom Metazoa; phylum Arthropoda; class Insecta; order Lepidoptera; family Depressariidae; genus Agonopterix; species Agonopterix heracliana. The sequence continues at coordinate 2,000,134 of OY856312.1, read as the reverse complement.
ATGTACAAGCCTATGCTTGAAGTGCGGTTCGGCAATCCCTAACTAAAACAAGGCCTGACATTATCACTTAGTTCAATATAACAGTACCACCCTTAAAAAAATTCGCCAGATTGTATTCATACTAAGTGATTCTTATTCTCACTACATAAAAGAAAATATTTGGTGATTGACGGTTTAACTCACTTATTCGACATACATTTTTGGTGAGACGTATAGCGTTCTCCCCAGTCCAAGATGATGTCAGTTTCCGTACTTAGCCCGCTATCAAACGCGCATCATATTCATGAGCTACACTTGATTTTTTATGTAGGTATTAACTATTAAGGTTTTTGAAATTTGGTTTAACTCAGATAAATCATATTTCACAAAACAAAATAAATTGTGTCGAAAGATTTAAGTCGAAGTAAATCCATGTTCACCTAATTTTATATTTGTTTTATGATCTAACTCTATTTCAACCATTGTGCACGATAAAAAAATGGACTTAAATCGTTTTGTAATAAGTCTATCTCTGGAATTATTAAAGGATTGAATATTCCAGTAACACCATTTTGTAGAGAAAAAAAAATTGAGTATTATGGCATTAAAAACTCATTTTGGATCTAAGTTGAGTTAGACCGTTATTCACCGGACCCACAGATTTATACTTTGCGTAAATTATAATATTATTTATCGACTAGTACACCGCCATAGCTTTTATCTCATGTAAGACTTCTTCCATCCACTGGTTGTCTGGAAGAAATCACTTTTAGTGATAAGGCCGCCTTTTGTACCCTTCTTGTTCATGTATATTGTTGTTGCTTTTTGTGTATTTTGGTGTGCAAATAAAGAATATTTCTCTTATCTTATCTTACCACCGGTTTAGTTAAAACAAGGTTTTTTTTAACCCTCTTTTCGTTGTACCTATAGATTTTACAAGACCTATTCAACGACACCTGACGCCACCGGTTTAGTTAAAACAAGGTTTTTTAACCCTCTTTTCGTTGTACCTATAGGAATTGAGTGCAAATATCTCGAGATAGAAGCATAATAACGACTAAGTTCTATAGATGTTTTGTTGCATTTTACAAGACCTATTCAACGACACCTGACACCACCGGTTTAGTTAAGACAAGGTTTTTTTTAACACTCTTTTCGTTGTACCTATAGATTTTACAAGACCTATTCAACGACACCTGACACCACCGGTTTTGTTAAAACAAGGTTTTTTTAACCCTCTTTTCGTTGTACCTATAGGAAATTTTATCTATTCAATCTATCCACCACATTTTTGTTTTTGGATTAAATTTATCTGTTGTTTGTACCTGACTCATGTTTGTTAATTAAGAAAGATTTTCCATTAGCCTGAAATTGTTTGGCGTTTTTTTTTCTCTATACAAATTTTGGTAACGAACGCAATATTGGTTTTAACTGCGGCGGCAAAATCAATTTCAAAATAGGTATATAGGGTCCTTCTTAATATGCTTACTCTTTTTCAAGGCGATGATCAGACCGCCAAACTGAACAACTTGCAGTTATGGCACCAACATCAAAATCGCGAAAAAAAAATCTGCTGTTTTATACAAATCTGCAAACCTACTCGAGCCAAATGTATGGAACAACAGATTTTTTTTTCGCGATTTCGATGTTAGTCCCACAGAGAAAGTTGTTCAGTTTGACGGTCTGATCATCCCCTTAAAAAGTGTCAGCATAATAAGAAAGGACCCTGTATAAATATGTTCAGTGTCATGGGTACAATCACCGCTTAAAGCGATGCAACTGTTTACCCCGGGAAATAGGTACAATATATTTAGTAACCATATGGTGGTACGGAACTCTTCGTGCGCAATTAATTACACACCCGATTCCGAGCGTAATATAGCCTAAATAACGTAATCTCGTTCTATTTACAATATTAACCAAATGAAGTCAATGACATAAACACGATCTGGAGTGCGATTTATGAATCTCATTCGCTGAGCTCAGCCGTTTAAAATGTGAAAATTACAATGGAGATAATTATGCATCTTTCTACTACTGATTTGACTTTCAAAAATCATACTTCAGGAGTGCGATTTTTGTAAGTCAAATCAGCAGTAAAAATATACGTATCTTCATTGTAATTTGGACATTTTCAACTGCTGAGCTCACCGAATGAGATTCAAAAATCGCACTCCTGATACTAAAATATTTGTCTGTATTTTGTCAGATTTCCGTTAAAATATAAATATACTTTCAAGAACTTCGTTTATTATGCAGCGCGGTCGGGATATACCTTTTAACCCGTTTTTTATTTTATTGAGGAATGCAACATTTTATTTTGCTCGCTTTTTGCTCATTAATTTGTGTTTTTGCGCAATCCCATAAATGTTTTAATTCCAAACCGCCTAATAAGCCCTAAAGTTAGCCAAGTTTGGTTTTCATACAGCTGTTTTCCTTTACTAATGGAGATAAGCCGGATATTTGTTTTCCCTTTCCTGCTATTTTCTAGGGTTCCGTAATCAAACAAGGAACCATTATATTTTCGATCGGCTTGTATTTTATAAAATTCTAGAGTAAAACTTTTGAAAATAACTATGTAAATTATAGTGGATGCTGTACCGCAATCAGGGTCGAAAAAAAAAACCAGTGTCCGTGAAGTTTACTTTTATGTTCATCGACAAGGACATCGCAAAAAACGGTCAAGTGCGAGTAGGACTCGCGTACCGACAGTCCATTTGATAGTACCATAAAGGTATTATACCAGGAATAGAGGAACTGACAGCAGAGTGAGCGAGATGTACCTAGCGGCACCACTGTATAATAGAAAGAGATACGTGACGCGAGGCAATAGAACCGTTTTTTAGTCACTTATAAATTTTTACAATTCGGTTTTTGTGAATAATTGGGAATCTAAAGTGAAATCGTAGATTATTTTATGAAATATACTGACACTACTTCATTAATTTATCCACAATTTCACGTTAGACTCAGAATTATAGACAGTATTCGAATTTTTGACTGCGAATAGTCTCCATAAAACATCCAAAAACGGTTTCATTTGACAACTCATGTTTGTTGCTCTATTCCTGTAAGGTATAATACCTTTATGGGTAGTATACGGACCGCGCGGTTCGCTACGACAAAAATTAAAAAAAAAAAACTTCCGGGGTCCTTAGAGAGAGTCACAGTTAGTTAGGTTTTTATTATTTTTTGTTTTACTTTAGAGTCACGGACCTGAAAAAAAGACGGACGTAATGTGACACTAAAAAGATGTGAAGCATGCAATGCATTTTTGTTTGTTCTACAAGGGACCTACACTCACACAGATGCACCAGCTCTTGGCGCAGGTCCGACACCCGTCACCATTATGTACCGCGTGACAGCACGCACACAAAAGAAATGAGTGCTTCACTCGTGATTAGACGAGATTACGTCCGTCTTTTTTTCAGGTCCGTGTTTAGAGTATGCTCTATAACAGGGGTGGCCAAGACGTAGACCGCGGTCGACCTGTCGACTGCGTTCACATTTATGATAGCCCGCGAAGAGTAAAACAAATTAAAACAAAAAAGATTTTTTAAATCTAAAAACAATCCTTAAGTTTTGCTGAACAGGCTATTTACAAGTAGTCTTATGCGGTCCTGTTCTTAAATTGATGAGTCAGTCAAAATAACCTTCGACATAGTTTTTGAAAGTTTAAAGCATTCGGAATTGAGATAATTGGAAAGCAGCTTTATGTTTTCTACAATAAATGCAATAAACACGATCAGAATTTAACATTGATCTCAGTTTACAGATGCCAAAAAACGAAGCCGCGGTGTTCCAGTGGCGAGTAAACCTTGCTTGCCGTGCAGGAGGCTCGTACCAATGAGTTTTTTGGAATTTATGTACGACTTTTAACATCACTGACTTTTCGGTGAAGGAAAACATCGTGAGGAAACCTGCATGCTTCGATTTCGAGGCATGTATTGTACCTACTGTTCATTACGAGTGACAACTGATTAGTGGTTATAGAGCTTGTTTTTCTCTTTTTTATCTGAAAAGTAATAGTTTTTTTATGCAGTCGGGTTTTTTGTTTTTCTTTACAATTTAGTTTATTTCATACTTTTTAGTCTTGTGTCGAAATGGTAACATAAAAGTACTTTAAAATAATAATATTATATATATTTGGAATCGTCTGTTCACAAGCTTTCATATTTGATACCAATATTGTTTATTTCGAAACCTGCATGCTTCAATTTCGAGAAATGTATTGTACCCACTGTCCATTATAAGTGGCGACGGGCTCGGCCCACACTGGACAGAGTTTCGGCACTACTGGTGAAACGTGGATGTTCTGAGGTTTCAGAATATCTCTGACTACCCCCTTGGGGAATATAGTCGTGAGCATATGCTTATGCTTATATTATTTATTCCTTCTCTTTTTTTAATTCGCAGACGCCATATTAAAATAATATGGCCTATGTCACTCTCACAATTTTACGAATCTAACGACAGCGACACCTCACACGTTAAAGCCAAAGAAATAGACATTCAAACATACGCTTGAAAAACATAACCCTCCTTCTATCACAGTCGGGGAATAATACATTATTCTGTGAAAATTTCAAGTTGCTACCATTACGGTTCAAAAGTTACAGCGCTTTAGAGTAAAACGGAAGGACGAACAGAGTTGGCACCCTTTTGGGTACGGAACCCTAAAAAGTAACTAACCAGTCATTATGGGGGGCGGAACACTTTCATGGGCGTGTCCCACACGCTCTTTCGACCAGTTTTGGATTAACTTTGTTCCGGTTGTGTTAACTTCGTTCTAAGACAGACTACATAGTAACGATATCGGTGGTGGTTTCAATACTGCACAGAAAAAAAATGTGTTTACTTCAACCAAGATCTTGTTTATGGTAATCATAAACCCCTAATCGAAGTTGGCTGAAATGGTGGTGGTGAAAGTTGTTTAGTTTCATGGGCTGAAGCACCCCCTTTAGTATTACAAGGGGGTTTTGTTACACACTGTATAAATGCTAACACTTTTTTATGGGGATCGACTTTTTCATCGAAATCGCGAAAAAAACTCAGTTGTCCCATACATTTGGCTCGAGTAGGTTTGCAGTTTTGTATGCAACAGCTAAGCTGATTTAAGTGGTCCGCTGTTGATCCTTAGTTTACAGGAGCGATAGAAATGAGTGATGCGCCTTTTGTGCTTTGTGCTAAACTTAGTGAAAGTTATGTGGTTTTTAAAAAACAGCTATTTAAACTGCTGGTTGACAAAACATATTACTCGGTTCACGAATTAAATAACAACTGCTAATTTATTTAATTTACTTATTGAATTGACATTAAATTATATTGACATAGGTACTTAAATGATCCAATAATGTTCAGAAAACTGAATAAAAAAATTTTTTATTTTTATTTTTTATTAATTCACTAATAGGTTAGTTAAATTGATGTTGTTATAGACTAGGTAATCTTATCTTGGAAATGTTTTTTATTTTTCAATTACTTCTTTTATTTAATAATTTATGTTGTATTCGTACGTCAACTGTGGCAGACCGCAGAGAATCAAATTATATACTGTAACACCATTTTATATTATTACCTGTGTTCACGAATAAATAATTTAGTATTTGAACTATTTGACCTCAAGAATCCTCCCTCAGTTCAATCGAGGGTGTTATCGTGTATGACACAATGCAATATAAACTTAAATATCGAAATATTTAGATAGACTCATAGATCCAATGTCAAAGGGAGAAGGGTCAAATCGTTCTAGGTCAAAGATGATTACAGGTTGTAACACTTTGTGTACATCATCATCATCATCACATCAGCCGATAAACGTCCACTGCTGGACATAGGCCTCCCCAAAAATGGGGGGATTTGCCATAATCGCCACGCTTGGCAGGCGGGTTGGCAATCGCAGTTGGATTGAATGTGTGTATTCAGAGGATGCTGCTGCCCATCCTCCGGTAGATCCCTTAGTCGCCTTTTACGACACCCACGGGAGGAAATGGGATGGTGCTACTCTTAGCCGACACCACACGGACACTTTGTGTACCTACGTCAATAATTCTAGACTAATCATATTTTATTCAGTGGGACGGGATGCCCTGCAACCTGCTGGATCAACGACCTAAGAAAGGTAGCGGGAAACGACTGGATGAAGAAGGACGATAAAGTTCATGTTTTATTTCAGTTTTTTTTTGTGTTTTTTATTGTTTAAAAATTGTTATGATTGTAAAAAATAATTCCATAATTCCCCGTTTGTATCCTAGATAATAAAAATTATTCTTTTATAAATATTCCTATAAAATAAAGTACTTATTTAATTTTTGAGGCAAAAATTATTTGTTATCGTATTTTCAGCAATGAATGATAGCGTGTTCATGGACACATTTTAAGACTCTTGTTTTAGAAGTAAGTAGGGTGAGTGTGCCTGTTTCCAAACCACCGAGGTTTGAGATCGAGTTGGTATTTAATATTTTGAAAAAAAAAGCCTATGTTGAAACCATGATAATTCGATTCTGTTCTCGATTCTAAATAAACTGCTTTCTAGTTTTGCGTTAATTCATTATTTGTTGTTATTCGTTGTATAAAGTCTAACAAAATTAGGTGAAACTATTTTAAGGGGATGATCAGACCATCAAACTGAACAACTTTCTCTATAGGAGCAATATCAAAATCGCGAAAAAAAAATCTGCGGTCCCATACATTTAGGTCGAGTAGGTAGGTATGTATGGAACAGCAGATTTATTTTTACTTTAGACTAAGTGTTTATTTTTACATTTTCCAAATTTTTCGATTCACGTTTCACGTTTGCTCCTTGAACCTTGCTAAATTTCGATCATAGTTCCTAATTCCGAAGCCCATGATATCACCAAGAATCTCCTTTGTGAATTCGAGTAAAAATCGATACCTGTTTAATTAATGATAACAAGTAATTACTGAAACACAGCTATCAGATATCGGTGTAAACAATTATATAGAAAGCCACTTGAAAATTATGCCAGGAAACCTGTGGCATCTATTATAATTGCACCCGTATTCTTAGTTGCTTCCTCGAGATCAGTGCACTCGATTTGACTTCTACTCAGTCAATTAGTATTTAAAAACATTTACGACAAAAAAAAATCGGTGACTGAGAGCAAAACTCATCTGCCAGCACAGCATCGAATTTTTCCGTCACTCTATCCTTTTCTGTTACCCAGGAATGCCATTTGCTAGGGCTGCGACCTTTCGCGCTCTAGCCAATGACGTTCCTGAGCGACTAAAAAGGATAGAGCGTGAAAAAATTCGATTCGGTGCTGCCTGATAAGGCTCAACCATAATGCAATTTGAAATTCAACTGACAGTACAATAAAGTACCTACTATATCGATTGTATCGAAAGCAACCGCGCAAGCATAGAGTAGTACTCGCTCGGCGTACGCATCGCGAACGCGTCGCCCACGAGTCGCGAACGCGTGGCACTCGCGTATTTTGTACTTTATTGAACAGTGGATAAACTTTTTAGGTATGCAACGTTATGTTATGTTTCTGTTTAAGCTCTTGAAAAGAGTTGTGCTTTTCTACGTGAAGAGAACGCGAAACTCACGCGAATAAAAACATGTATATTTCATATGAATATACGACAACGTGGAGGAAAGAAACGTAAACGTCGCCGAAATTATAGTTTATCGTAAAATAATGAATTATATTTGTCTTTTTGTATGGTCCAACACGCCGTACAAGTCTATTTGTGTCAGTGTCTACCGCGACACAGCCTCATAGCACTTAGATCGCTAATTTACCGCTGCTAATTCAGTAATTCAGTATTTCGGACAATCAAGCATTCCGCGCTCGTTATCTTCAATCCATATAACGAAGAAAAGATTCTCTGATTCCTAATTTAGCCTTCTGCCCAATTCTGATTAGCTACTGTATTTTAGAAAGATCTACTATCAGACATGTCTTGGAGGTTACTGAATCTGTTATAAGAATAAGTAAGAGAGTGTTTCAAATCTCTGATTCTGTAATTCAAAGTAGCTCTAAGCTTTCGTTGCTATTTGGAATCTTAGTCGTAATTATCATACCAGTAATCGAAAATCAATACGCACTTTCAAGTCTTCTCCGTGTTATCAATCAATATCAAAAGATAATAAATTCCGGCACAATGTAAAGATGCTTCTTCTTAGCAACACACTGTACACCATAAAATAATTCTTAACGAATGATTACACGAATTTCAAAGTAGACAAAAATTAGACATTAAAACTACAAAATGTAATTTTCTCTGAATTTAAACTGCCATCATTTAATAGTTGTTAATAATTGATAGGATTTATAAATTGTTAATAGATGTGGGTACAAATGACCCCCAATGCCAATGAAATGTAAATATGACGAGTACATTAAATATAACGTATGAACTACGGAGATGTTGTATAATGACACAAATACGATAATAAATATTATTCTATTCTATTATATTATATTATATTCTATTCTATTCTATTCTATCATCAAACTACTAGCAGCAAAGGGTGTTGGTAGCAAACCCAACACTTTTGCAATTATAAACACCACCAAAAAGAAAAAGGGAATTCAACCACAATAACTAATTCCTTTACTCGACCCCAGTGGAGGAAACTGGAGATTTTGACTTTCAAGGATGAGTTGACGAATGAGGTTGTGTGGAGGTAGAGTTCGAGGAAATGACTAAGAATACGGGTGTAAGACACTTAATTATGTGATACCCATACATTTATTAGTGGCGTTTCGTGTTTGTGTAGTCACTGTATTCACTGTCTTTGGCCAAAATATTTGATCGTTAGGTACCTACATATCCACATCTGGAACTGAATAACAAAAAATGTATTTGAGTCCTCTGATCTGTGTTTAAAAGGAAGAACGAACGGAAATTGGTGTCTGCTATATAATACGTCTACCTATTTCACGGATATAGACAAATTCATGTTTGTGATCGAATAGTTTAAGGTTCCGCAGTCAAGTAAAAAGCCGTAGAAATGATGGAGAACCAATGTCTCATCTCACTGGCTGAATAATATGTTAAGTTTTAGTTTATGGTTTGTTGCTTGTTTATGGGTGGTTGTTATGTCTGAAAATAGGAAGATGGTTTTGTTTTGTTGTTAAATGTAGAAAGGAAGAAATAAATGTTAAAGTTGATAAAATATTTTTATTAAAACAAAGCACCTCGCCAATAGTGGTAGCAGAGCGTGGTTGCGTGAAATTATTCCTGCGGGAAACTGAGATTAATTTGGATTTAAGAAGACGAAAATGGCGGAAGCTTTAAAAGTTTATAACATAAAACAATTCGACGGGAAAAATTTTTCGACATGGTTATTTAGAATTAAAAGCTCTTTAAATGAAAACGAGTGTCTGAAGGCAATTGAAGACGAATCATTTGCAAGCGATCCTGATAATAAAAAGTTGGAGGCGAGAGCAAAAAACATCGTCGTAAGTGGAATAGCAGATGCACAGTTAGAATATATCAAAAATGAGGACACAGCATTTAAAATGATTAAAAATTTAGAAGCTAATTTTACGAAGAAAAGCACCCGGGGAAAAATGTATCTAAGACGGAATTTGAGCGAGATGAGATTTGATGAACGAACCTCTATGATGAAACACATTACAGAAATGGAAGAGATTTTTTCACAGCTTAAAGATGCTGGATCTACACTCACCGAAGAAGAAAAGGTTAATTATTTATTGTTATCGATGCCTAAAACATACGAGATGGCAGTAACAACTCTAGAAATGATGGATAATCTGAAGTTAGATTTTGTAAAAGACAGACTTATCGGAGAAGAAGAGAAACGTCAAAAGAACAATCAGAATTATGGCGGACAAGAAAATGCTGCCTTCCTATGTTATAAGTGTAATCTACCCGGGCATAGGCAATTTGAATGTAGACGTCAATCATCAGCAAGAGGAGCTCGAGGAGGTTTTTCAGGCCGAGGCTACCATACACCACCTAGACGATATGGAGATAATAATCAAGGATTTACAAGAGGAGAAGGACCAATGGGGTACCAAGAACAATCGAGAGGAAGATATGCTGGAGCGAGACGAGGATCAGGATGGAGTAATGGACGAGAATATGGTAGAGGACATTTTAATACTTTTTCAGCAGAGACGGATGACATAGGATATGCCGACGATACAGGATCAGGATGGAGTCATGGACGAGAATATGGTAGAGAAGATTTAAATACATTTTCAGCAGAGACAGATGACATAGAATTTGGCGACGATACAGGTGAGGTGCACAACTGTTGTAAAAGTAATAAATTAGTATGGTGTGTAGACTCAGGGTCATCGGACCACCTTACAAACAGGAAAGACTTATTTACGGAGTATGTGGACTTTAAAATACCTAAAAACATCGAGGCTGCTAAGAGTGGTGTTACATTGAAAGCAGTGGGAATTGGAAATATCAACGTGAAATGTTTTGTTGGTAAAAAATCTACGGACTGTACTATTAAAAACGTTTTCTATGTACCGGATTTAAGAAAGAATTTGTTATCAGTTTCAAAATTAGAAAGTAATGGTAAGAGAGTTGAATTTAGTAACGGAAAAGTTAGGGTTTATCACGCGAATTATTTATTAATGATTGGAAATAATGAAGGGTCTTTGTATACCATTGAAATGCAACTAAACAATTCGAAGTGTAATTTGTTATCTAATAATGATGAGGTCATACAGCTGTGGCACAGGCGATTTGGTCATTTGGGTCTGAGAAACTTGAGTATGTTGACAAACAAAAATTTAGTAGATGGATTAAATGATTTAAAAGGTTTACCAATCAATGAAAATGCACTGTGTGAGCCGTGTGTACTGGGAAAGATGACTAGGCAACCATTCAATAGAGTCGGGTATAGAGCGAAGTATCCATTAGAGTTAGTTCACACTGATGTCTGCGGATCTATCTCTCCTATAACTAGGGAGGGATATAGATATTTTTTAACATTCATAGACGATTACACACATTTTACTATGATATATCTTTTGAAAGAAAAGTCTGAAGTGTTTGAAAAATTTAAAACTTATTATTATTATGTCACGAATTATTTTAATACGAACTTACGTAAACTCAGGGCTGATAATGGAGGTGAGTATACTTCTGGGGAACTTCAAAGATTTTGCAACTATAAAGGAATACATCTTCAATACACAGTTCCATACAATCCTGAAATGAACGGTGTCGCAGAAAGGATGAACCGAACAATCATGGACAAGGCGAGGACAATTCTATCTGAATCAGGATTAGGAAAAGAGTTCTGGGGAGATGCCGTACTATATTCTGCATACGTAACAAACAGGAGCCCAACAGTCGGAAAGGAAATGACACCAAGTGAATTATGGACTGGACGGAAACCAGATGTGTCATTTATGCGAGTATTCGGAAGTATCGCATATAATCATGTACCTAAACAGTTGAGGCAGAAACTTGACAATCCAGGAAAAAGAATGATTATGATTGGATATTGTACTTCAGGGTATAAATTATACGACGAAGAAAATAAAAGGACTGTAGTGGGTAGGAATGTCATATTTGATGAACGAAAAGACATGGATAAGAATATAATCTATATACCAGGACAGGAAAATCTTAATGATGAAGAATCTGAAAAAGAAGATGAAAGAGAAAGTATAAGAAAAGAAGAAAATTCTAAAGAAAATTCAAGAAAGACACAAGAACCTGAACATGAAGAAAGTGAAGAAAAGATTAAAGAGACTCCAAGAAAGAAACAAGTGGAAAATAGAGAAGAAAATACAGAAACAGGGAGAGACAGAAGACATAAAAGATTACCAAAGAGGTTTGAAGACTATGAAATAGATTTAAGTGATGATGAAGAGTGTTTATTTGCGTATATGACAAGTTATGAGAATGTTCCTATCAGTTATGAAGAAATAGAAGCAAGAGAAGATAAAAAACAGTGGCAAAAAGCAGTACAAGAAGAATTAAAAGTCATAGAAGAAAGTAAAACATGGAAAATTGTACCTAAACCCGAAAATGAAAAGTTGATTGACTGCAAATGGATATTTACCAGAAAAGAAGTAGGAAATGAAGAAATTCATAAAGCAAGGTTGGTAGTTCGAGGTTTTAAGCAGAAGGATAAATTAGAAGATATTTATTCACCAGTTCTGAAACTACAAACATTGAGAATTTTATTATCAGTTGCTGCTCACAAGGATTTTCATATAAGCCAAATGGATGTTAAAGGAGCTTTCTTATATGGAGACATTAAAGAAGATGTTTATCTTCAACCACCAGAGGGATTACAGATACCAGAAGGTCATGTGTTGAAACTTACCAAGTCACTATACGGATTGAAGAAATCACCAAAATATTGGTATGAAAAATTTCATGATACAATTACAGGATATGGTTTTAAAAGGTCACAAAATGATTACTGCCTATACACAAAGGGAGAATTATATTTATTATTATATGTCGACGATATACTCATTATGGGAAAAGATTTACAGGAAAATGAAAAGGTTAAACTATTTTTATGCACCAAATTCAGAATGAAAGATTTAGGTTGTGATAATTTGACCTATCTAGGAATTTCGATTAACAAGTTACCAGGGGAAGTTCATATAAATCAGACGAAGTATTTAAATAGCGTTTTACGTAAATATAACATGCAAGATTGTAAGGGGTGTGATACACCAATGGATCCAAATTTTGTTTTAAATGTTGAACTCTGTGAAATCGATTACAATTGGGAATACAAGTGTAGATCGTTGATTGGATCCTTAATGTATGCTATGATAGGTTCAAGACCTGATATTGCGACTGCCGTATGTTACCTCAGTAGATTTCAATCTCAACCAAGCGAAAAATTATACAAAGCTTTGAAAAGAATTTTGAGATATGTTAAGCAAACTGTAAGTTATTCTTTAATTTATAAGAAAAGTGATTGTGAGTCAGATTTTGTTTTGATGGGTTATGCAGATGCTGATTTTGCAAGAGATGTAACAGATAGAAAGTCAACTTCTGGATACCTATTCAAATTATTTGATAATACCGTAATTTGGAGATCTAAAAAACAGTCAACTGTTTCGCTTAGTACAACTGAAGCAGAATTAATTTCTCTTTGTGAGGCTTCTATGGAAGCTTGTTGGTTAATGAAAATATTGTCAGATTTGAATATTAAGATTGAAAATGTAATTATTTTTGAAGATAATTCTAGCACTATTAAGACAGTTAATAATCCAGATCAAAAGAGATTAAAACATATTGATGTAAAGTTTAACTTTATAAAGCAGAAAGTTGAAGAGGGATCTATTATTGTAAAGTACATTTCAACTACGGAGCAAATAGCTGATATTCTGACAAAACCTTTGCCTAAGATAAAGTTTCAAAACTGTATTAAGTGGATGCGTATGTATTGAAAGATGAAACATTGAGGGAGAGTGATGGAGAACCAATGTCTCATCTCACTGGCTGAATAATATGTTAAGTTTTAGTTTATGGTTTGTTGCTTGTTTATGGGTGGTTGTTATGTCTGAAAATAGGAAGATGGTTTTGTTTTGTTGTTAAATGTAGAAAGGAAGAAATAAATGTTAAAGTTGATAAAATATTTTTATTAAAACAAAGCACCTCGCCAATAAGAAAGACTAGAAAGGTAGGTAGGTTCTACGTTAAAAAAAAATATACAACCGTTTAGATTTAGTACGAACGGGCGGACATTGGAATAGCCTGCATAAGGCATAAGGCCCCCTTTTGTTATTGTTAAATAAATAAATGTAAAAGTATTTTTTTAAAGACTAAACATAGGTACGAATTAAAATAAAAAAAGATATAAGGTAGGTACCAAAAATAGAATCCGCAACGCAAGCTTCGTTAAACCTTAGTGACACATCTGCGGAACGTACGGCGCCGAACGGTTGGTTGATACACATCTACTAGGAAAAATGGCACGTAATGGTGTGTCGCCGGTATAGGGAAAAGCATTGCACGCGTATTAAACTAAACGTTCGGCGCTGTAAATACATTTTCTTTATTTGAACAACAGCAACAAAATTAAATGAAAAAAATGTAGGAAAAAAAAAAACTCACGTCTTTCAGAGAAGAAGCGATGAAAATAACGTAGACACTGGTTCCTCCCAAACATACACCAGCCATTGCGTAGTCGACAAAATGTCTACGGAAAATAGAATAAACTTTTATTATCAGAGCATGGACTAGGTACCTAAACTAAAGGCAGGTTTATACGATGACAATTTATAAGGGTGTTAGGACATACAATTGCAAAACTTTAATGTTTAAGGGGTGATTGTTCCAATGAATGATACTGAACAACTTTCCCTAAGAACCTTATAGGGAATTTGCAAAAAAATGTTGGTCTTTCCATACTAAATGCAATCAGCTGATCGAATGTTTGTAGGAAGTCAGTTTTTTTTAGTGTACATTCCTTTTGTTCCTTTGGGAAAGTTTTCCAGTAGCATGAATAAAATCACATATTAAGGGGCCATAGGTCCCGACGAAAATTTTCTATAAGAAACTCGATTGCCCAGCGCTCCGAAAAGTGTGTGCGTGAGCCGTATTTTCGATTAAAAAGAACTAACCAAAGTACTTTTTCTATATTTTTTTTATGATTTCACTAGTTAAACTAATGGTGAATATGTGAGTATAAATGCAAAATAATCGGAAACTATTTTAAGTTCTTCTAAAACGAGAAAAATACATGAAAATACGTACGTCATCTTCGTGACGATTTTCTATCGAGTGAAGTAATTCCAATCGTGTATTCAGTTTATGATTTCACTAGATAAACTATCCAAAAATACTGAGGTATGACTTTAGTTTCGGTAAATGGTATAAATCTAGTCGTAAAATGAAAAATAAAAGATGTCTCCGAGGTATTTCCACCTACTATTACGCCGTAATACAACTGTGTCTATCCTAACACTCCGTATATTACATACTCAGCAAACTGTTTTCATTAGCATGTAGAATGGTCTCAAATTAGCTTCGAAATGGTTTGACCGCCTAAATAAATAAAAGGTTCCAAGCATAGTAAGTTAGGATCTAACAGTCATGAATTTAACATAAGGATGCCAAACTCGCATCCCAAAGTCTGCATGTATCTTGATCGTACTATTTCTGAAACTTTCGCGTGAAAATGTAAATATTTTAGACGTATTCCTGACTCGCTGTCAAGCTGTTCTGAGTTTGAGACCCTGATGGTGAAATATACGTATTCTGAATATTCACGCTACATACATTTGAGCATGCCAATTGTAATGCAAAAAAATTCAAAATTCATGTATTTTTCCGCAAAACTAGCAGCGCGAATGACTTCATACGCGCAATACGCTATCATAACTTTTGGTTGAGGAACCGATGATTGCGATGAGTTAAACCGAAATGTTAATCAAAACGAAGCACTTTGCTTTTATAAGGACCCTACCCAAATTGGTTCAGTAGTTTCAGTAGAAAGAAAGAAAAAAGAAAAGAACAAAAAAAGGAAAGAAAAAGTTAAGGCTTCCGCACATTGCAGCGATATTATCGAGCGATATTATCAACAGCGATATCGCGACACCTTACACACTGCAGCGATTCCGCGATTCGCGTCACGCATGCGCCCTTCACTGAATGTAGTAGAAAGAGATTGCGTCAGGTTTCGATAATATCGCGGCAGTGTGTGGGATCGAGAGCGTCCCCATACAAAATGTACTGAGAACAATTATCGCAAAATCGCAGCGATAATATCGCTCGATAATATCGCTGCAATGAGCGGAGGCCTTTATTCTTTAGAAGAAAAAAAAACAAACAAATTCTTTCCAAAGGATTCCTTAATTTTTTCTGTTATTTTAATTATAAACGCCGACCAGTAGAGTCATGTGGGTCAAGTGTACGCAGCGGCACAGAATTATAATATTATAAAGTTCTACATACAGAACGGCCACTCCCCGCGCCCTCTGACTTCAGATACCCCACCCCCCTCACACTCTCTAGGAAACTTGAGTGAAAACGAGCAAGGGAATGCAGTCAGGCGCTTTATGTGGAGAGATACCTATATCTATCCACCGACTGAAGACTGGATAAAATGTAGAGTTTGTGATAGCTGATGTCACGAATAGTGCACCAGTTTTGAACATAGTGTTTTCAAATGTTATAACTGTGTTTATTAATAAGTAACTTTGTGAATTAAGATATGAATCTCGTTTGTGGGTACTAAATAAACAGGGGTGTGGGATTATAGTTTTGAATTTATTCGTTACTGAAACATAAATAGATAATAATTAAGTTAAAATTAAAACTATTGAGTATTTTAACAACTCAAAATTTGTTGTTAATTTATGCGGCGTACACTCACCCCCACCCACAGCGCACACTTACCCCCTACTCGGGAAGTGTACGCATTTTTAACTACGTTTGTATTTTTTAAGTTCCAAGAATTTGTGCCATTATAGATGAATATTGAATATTTTCATTCTTAAATTGTTGATTAATAAATAGTCTAACTAATAAATACTATTTTGTTTTATTTAGATAGGTAATCATTTTCATTACAGAGAGGTTCAAATCTTAAGTGCGTACACTTGACCCACATGACTTTACGCCTTTTAGAATTCGTAAAAATTACTGGGTCCAAATGCGTCATGGTTCTTTTCTAGTAAAGTCTGCTAAAATAAATAGCTGTCAAAAATACATATATATATTTTTCTCCGCGAATAAACAAAATCATTAGTCTTATTCATGAACCAGACGACCCTATACACTACGGGTACACTTTAGTCAAAGCGTAGTAACTAATCTAATTTAATGTTTAGTTAATTATTATTAGATAGAGTAGCCTTTTAGGTTCCATTCTAAAGGTCTACTTTTGCTAATGAAGGTTAGTAGAGATGGGATTAAAAGGAAAACTGTAATTATTATTAATTACACGTAAGTACCTAGATTTCATTTATTTTTCATGTTATGATAAATTGTAGTCTTTATAATTATTATCCAGGGTGTTAAATCAAATTTGTTACCATATTAAACATAGACTTAAAGTCTAGCGATAGACTTGCCCTTCCATAGAAGCAACATGTTCCACTTGAATGAGGTGTACGCACCTATGGCAATGACAGACCGCAATGTGTCATTTTGTGTTGTTTTGTGATTTGTGTGACATGTTGTTTGTTTGAACGAGCTTGTCTATCGCTAGAGTAATATGTCTATGATATTAAAAGTTACCGTGGCTAATAGAATTCACACCAATCTTAAATTAATCCTAGCATTGAAACTACCAACGGAAATCTGACGAAATACAGACACAGAGATTCATTATAACATCGAGTTTAAAAAATTGCAATATTATTTACTGTATATTGAAAAAAAAAAATCGTTTGTATGATGCGGTCTCGGGTGCCCTCTCAGTTATCCTCTTATATATAAAATATGCAAAGTGATTGACGGACGGATGGGGCTGGACGGGTGATGGATCGTATCTCTTTGTCAACTTATCTGTTTGTATGCGAACATTCAGGTTAGGCGAAACATAACAAAAGCATTTGGTACTTATCTGTTACTAAGTACAATTGCGTGATAATGACCCGCCCCCCGGTCATATGATTTACAGGTCAATGTCTGCCTACGCCCCGCGCACTGCAGCATTATAGGGGTCAGTAAAAGGATATTTCTGAACTTTCCGTTCAAGTCATCTCTTTTATAGTGTTATCTGGTATCAATGGCTTCAGTATGACCTCCTGATTACAAATATATAAGATGACAAGCGCTCAGACTGTGGGGGTAGAAACTGTGACGTCATAAAGATGGCCATACAAAGCAAAAACCATTTTTTGTTTATTCATGCCGTGTGGGGTATCAAATGAAAGGGCTCTATGAGTACATTACAATATTACAATATACCAGATAACACTATAAAAGAGATGACTTGTGCCAGAATCTTATTTAAGCTACTTTTTGTCGGATCGCCGATCTACTATTACGTACAATTACTAATTTTGTTAATCATCAGCAATAAACAAACACAGATACGATGGCGTGAACTTATTATATTATGTACAGGGTCCAACTTAATATTCTTATTCTTTCTATCTTCTTTTATTATTATTATTATTCTTCCTTTTTTTTTTTAATGTGATGATCGGAACATTAAAATGTTGTCTATAGGACGAACGTCGAAATCACGAAAAAAATACTGTTTGTAAAAATTGAAAACCTACTCGCCCTGTATGGGACAGCTGTTTTCTGTCGCGATTTTGCTGTTCTGGTCTGTTATGGTCTGATCACCCCCTTAGAAAACGGAACTTGTTTGAAATAAATAAGTAGCAAACCTTACCTTACAAATGTTGAAAATTTCCTCAATCGCTTCGGACCATATTTGAAAACATTTTCACACGTGTCTGTGTAGTTAAGTGAAGGCGAGTGACTCTCCTTGCATATATCTCGTGATGTAGTTACCTGTGAAAAATCGTTTATTTTTCAACACACTTGCTCATAAAATGGCTCTAATTTCACCGCAATTAGGCACATAAAATTACACCTTTAATCAAACTGTGACTTTTTCATTACTATTATTCACTAGTGAGTTATAGGGTTTTCATTACTATTATTCACAAGTGAGTTATAGGTTTTTTTTGGTTGAGTTGCTTTGTTCTTAAAAAAGTACAAATACAAAAAAGATCTTGTTCAATAGTACAAAATAAACTTTTATCTACTAAATAAAATGATTTTTTAGTATTATTTTCTTCACAAGTGTGTTGACAAACGTCGAATGATACACGCGTGTATTGACGATTTCCATCCTCGGCTCTCTTAAGACTTCTCTCTCAATGGGGCCTCAGCTGTAATCACCAACATTACACACTTGTTATGGTACAATGTACTATTACACCAAAAATTAGAATACAGAGAAGAGAGGCAAACAATCAGAAAGTACAAAGTAATTGGGGTTTTTATCGCTATAAAATCAACGAGCGATAAAAACCCCAATTACGTTGTACTTTCTGCTATTATAATCATATGAAAACTACAATCTTCCTCCATAAGGCGACTTCAGACACGAGGGGATAGTCAGAGATATTCTGACCTCCGAATATCCACGTTTCACTAGTATTGAAACTCTGTTCAGTGTCACGGGGAGTGAGCACATCGCCACTTATATGTACCTACAGTAGAACCAAGTTTATAAGTCTTACTGATGTACCTGCGCAGTTGACAAATTTTAACAGAGCGCGGAATTATATTGACCAATCAGGATGTGCCCCATTCAATATCTTGCCGCTATTGGCTAATTGTTTTGGCGCTCATTTAGCTGCTATCCGACTTTGCACCCTTTTAATAAATGACTTCAAGTTTTGACGGGTACTCGGGTCTGCTCTGCGGAAACGAAGATTGACGAGCTGAATTATTTTCCTCGAATTCGAAGCATGCAGGTTTACTCACGATGTTTTCACCGAAAAGCCAGTGGTTTCACAAATGGTACATAAACCCTACCCTTATTGCAAAAACCAACTATCTGCAACCAACTATCCAGATTTTTCTATGAAATCTATTCAGTTTTCTTATATTTTGGTTAAATTTTGGTGCAGATAATTGGTTTCTGCAATAAGGGTACGACGTATCCTTATTGAAAAAACAAACTATCTGCACCAAAATTTTACCAAAATTGAAGAAAACTGAATAGATTTTATAGAAAAATCTGGATAGTTGGTTGCAGGATAGTTGGTTCATTTAAAAAACTTAATAAGTACCTGAGTTCGAGTCAGCCTGGATCGTCCGTGGCAGGCAAGGTTACTCGCCACTGATCCACCACGGCACACAAATTTACAAATTGTCTTACCAAAATATGAACGCAGTGCGTGGCGATAAAACCAACCACGACCGTACCAATACAGCCAGGAATGAGTCCAGCGTGTTTGAATGCAGCTGGCATTGCCAGCAAACCGGAGCCAAGGGATGACTTGAGCAGGTGGAAGAATGAACCTAAAGTCCTGTAGAGTAAGATAATACTTGTTGTATCAACTTGTCGTGTCAATGGTTCTACAAAGGTGTTCTTAATGTGCCTATAAGTACACCACTAGTTTTTCATTACTAACAAAATTTTAAGTGCGTATACAGACAACGAAACTAAACAATTTTCCCCAAGGAACCTCTTTATTTTGTATGAGAGGTACACAAAATTTTCTCGTTTTCGACCCATATGTTCCTTCGGGAAATTTGTTTAGTTTAATTGTCTGAATACACCCTTAAAATGTTTACTTAGTAGGTACTTAAAAACTAGTGGTTGTGTTTTACTTGGTCAGATAGTCGGCAAGCTTGATAGCGATTTAGCTGTATTTAAGAGGAAGTAAAAAAGTTACATTTTTTTGACATGTTTATTTGACATGTCCATAATGACGCATATTCTGTGAAAATTTCAATTGTCTAGCTATAACGGTTCAAAAGGTACAGCCCTAAATAGGTAGGCCAGACAGACGGACGGACAACGTAGGCTTTGTAATAGGGTCCCGTTTTCACCCTTTGGGTACGGAACCCTAATAATGAATCTTTGATGTGCACCCGCACAACGCAAGACACAATGCTATCCATGTCCATTCCTAGGGAGTGTTCATTCATTTTACTTACGATGTAGGGTGAGCAATATTTCTGTGTTCCAACGGATTGTAGTCATCATCCTTAACTTTATGTAGAGTCACCGTGGAATTGTTTTGGGTTGCTATATCACTGTCATTTTGGTCACTAAAAATATAATTCATTTATTTGATGAGTGGCAAAATGATAGACCAGCATACAACTTTGGCAAAAACTGGCCAACTGCGACAACATTAACAAAATTTTCCGGGATCCTTAGCAGAACACACATTTGACTGGTTTTTATAAAAACAATAAATGTTGAAAAAACGTATAACAAATAATAATAAAAACCAGTGAAGTGTGTAATAACAATTATAATTATATGTAATAATGACATAATATACAGTTCTCATTGTTCTAACCCTTATTTATTTATGGCGACGAATTGTAATTTTTATTTATTATTTTACTTTAAAGTAAGTACTTAACTAAAAATTTACTGCTAAAGTGTACTTCGACATTTTATAATGCCGTGTCGTATTTGTCCTGTAAACTTTCAATGACTGAAACATAAGTTTGATTTATAATAGTGTATTAGTTATTCTAACATCTACGACTGGAAATCAGAATTCGACGACCAACTTTGAATGGATCCATTCATAACTAGAACGATTTTAAATCGTTCTAGATTCTTATGTTACGTCAAAGTTGGTTGTTGAATTAGGAATTTGGTACGTTTAGTTTTTTTATTGTCTTTATTTTATATTTTACGGGTAGTAGAATCATTTTAACAAACTAATTTCATTCCTTTTTGTGATTAATCGAGTTTATCAATATTAAATAATGTTTTTAATATTTCGATCTGTGCTCTCAGGTGTGACTTTGTATATATGTTTTGTATTTTAAGATAACCTTGGAGTTTACATAGCACCGTAACTTGAAAACCGACACTATTTTTGTCTGTTATACTATTGTAATGTTAATGAGACATTATCTCGAAATGATTTTCGATTACGACGCTATGATCCGGTCGAGGCCGTTTTTTGAACACGAACGAAACATGAAAAACTGTGTTTTAAAGTCTGAAATGAAATTATGTCTTATTTAAGGATTGGGCGGATAGGCGATCGTTCTCATTTACACGATTATATTAAGTTTACTAGATAGAAAAACATCACAAAGTTACCTCTTTTTGTTATGTTTTCTCAATACTATGATTAAACTGTTGATATTTAACTTTTTATTCTTGTACTTAACTAAATACAAGTCCTACCTGTAGTGTGTGTACCTGTTCGTCATGGATTTCCGCAAAGTAACGCCTGACTCAATAAATTAAAGTAAAATTAGTTGAATTTGGAGCTTAGAAACACCCATGAGCAAAGATATTGATGAAAAACACGTATTTTTGCGATCCTGCTTTCAATTTGAGTGGGATGGCTAATTGCAAACTTATGCTTGCAAGAAAGAGACGCTTGCACTCGGATAAGAGGGCCTTAATCCCCTTTAAAAATAAAACTTGACATACTGTATGAAGTCTCCATTTTAAAAGCGAAAACTGTCCACTAACACAATATTGACAAAGAAAAATAATAGGTACCCAATACCATAATGATAGCTGATAGCTGACTACATTTCCACTAAGTACATAATCAATTCACAAACCTAGTATTTTCCTCCATATTAGTATAACACTTGGCACTTGAAAATGAACTCTATATAGGTTGAGCACAGCACATTTCACAACTCTCAGTTCACTATTCTTTCTCAAACATAATTTTAGTCTAGATACAGTCGAATGGAAGCGTTGACTGCGAAATCTTCGGGTACATTTGTTGAATTGGATCTTCATAAACGCAAGGGTGACCATTTAATTAAAGTGTCTAGGACAGAGAATATTTGCACATCGCTCAGTGAGCACATGTTTGGTGATAGTGAATACGAACGCGACGAAGGCCTGATGAGGCATTTTAAAGTACAGTAAAAATAAAAGTCGGCAGATAGCGTTAGTCAATTTGACAAAAAAAAACGTGTTTATTTGAAGGTTAAAAAGGGTTGGTTGTCTATGGTTTTGTTTATTGAATGACAGATAATTTGTGGTGCTGCCAAATAGACAAACTGCTGTTGAACTTAGACGAACATTAACTGCATAAAAAGTCAATACATTCAAAGTCTTTCACATTGTAGCCAAATGTTTCTAATTAATGCATTAGAAAACTCTTTAGATCTAAAAGCAAAATTGTTTAAATTGTAACGTCACCTAATAATGTCACTAAACTTTTATGAGTAAAAATAAAATTAAATAAAAATAAACGAGTCTTGTAAATTTAGATAATTATAACCATAGAATAAGAATCAATGTACTTACCTATCATTATTTAATTTCGAATACACTGTTTATTGTTAAGACGCTGTTATACCGTCGAGGCCGTTATTTGAACACAAACGAAAGTGTTTTAAACTGTGTTTTAAAGTCTGAAATTAAATTATGTCTTATTTAAGGATCGAGCGGATGGGCGACTGTTCTCAATAACACGATTAGATTAAGTTTACTCGATAGAAAAAAATCCCAAAGTTACCCCTTTTTGTTATGTTTTTTCAATACTATGATTAAACTGCTGATATTTAACTTTTTATTCTTGTACTTAACTAAATACATTAAATATTTCTAGTGAACTCAGGAGAAGTTTTAGCTTAGAAACTCCCATGAGCAAAGATATTGACGAAAAACACGTTTTTTTGCGATCCTGCTTTCAATTGGAGCGGGATGGCTATTGTAAACTTATGCTTGCAAGAAAGAGACGCTTGCAGTGGGATAACCTAGCCTTAATGAATAAATGAAATGAAATTGTTCATTTTTTTAATCAATCCATTGGATAGCTATTGCCAAAATGAATATAATTGAACATAATAATTATGTAGCGTACAAAGAGCACATTAATTTACATGACAAAATGGCTTCATTATTTATACATAATTTATGTCATGTCATGAGTAATAAGTTATTATGTTTCACAATAGTATACAAAATAGTTCAACGTACAACTACAATTAAATTGTAAACTATTTAAAAAATTTCAAAATGAGGGACATACTCATACTAGTTAGCAGAAGTTTGAAATAATTGCACAATTGGACAACGGTCGAAATAATATTATTTCATTCCTCATTACCATTAGTCGTTCATAGATCTATTACGTTTCTGTGTCTATCTACAGGGTGTTTCATAAGTAACAATACATTTTTAAAACTCTTAAGGGGGTTGTTTAGACCGTCAAACTGAACAACTTTCTCTATGGGACCAACATCGAAATCGCGAAAAAAATAATTTGATATCCCATACATATTTTAGCTCTAGTCGATTTGTAGAGTATGGAACATCAATTTTTTTTTTCGCGATTTCGATCTTGGTCCCATAGTGAAAGTTGTTCAGTTTGATGGTCTACACCACCCCTTTAAGGTTTATTTGTATTTTTGTAACACCTTGTATACGAAAGGGTCGTTTAAGGATTCGTCACGTAAGGATTTTTAGGTCACCTTTACACTTTCCTTTCGTGGTGAGGTTTTAGGCTACCACCACCACCACTAACGCGTGCATTACGTGCATTTTTAGTTGAAATTAGAAGTTTAATTTTCTGTTAATTTTTTTAGTAAAATTCTGTGAAATTAAGGTTTATTCTACGTAGGTTTCTTATGAGTAGAATTTTTGAATTAACTCAAGTGATACTTTTTGTTTTTTTCTCTACTATCTATATTGTTATTAGCTAACAGGGTGCTCTATTGTATATTTTACTAAGATCTTTGTAAGATTTCATTTATATGTGGCAATGCAATAAATATTTAATTGAAATGATTCGGCGTGACAAAAATTTCCTGCTTAGCGGCGCCGGCGGGCGCGCGGCGTAGGTTTTCAACCGCGATTAACACTTCTTATCTAGCGGAGAACTTTTCGAGTATTTCCCAGTGCTCGATGAAATGTCATCCTTATCAAATTCAAATAGAGTTATAAAATAGCGTGCGCCAGGAAAAGCTCCCGTCCGTTTGGTAAAATTATAACTTGACACTTCGAATTTCAATTGTCTAAGGATGATATTTTATTGGGCACTCGAGCATTTTTCCGCCTGATGTGCTCGTTCTGTTTCTTCTTATTTTTTCAATGCTTTTACTTTCTTGGTCCCGTGACAAAAGTACATTCAACTAGTTTTGTAGGAAATATTGTCTGGTTTAATTTGTAACTACAGAGCTTTTCATTACGACTTATAGATTTTGTAAGTTGGCTTAGAAAGTATTTTTCAAAATCCAACACCAATAATTTTTTGATTACCTCCCAAGTTGTTTTTACAAAGGGCCCTACTTTACCTACAGACGTATTGAAGTAACAAATTCTCCTTTGTAGTGTAAGTAATTGTTTTCATAGGTACGCTATTTCTTTCATAACATTATTCGTCTTTTCTATAATGGATTTTTGGGTCTTTGAACTCTGATCATTTGTTTAAGAGTCCTTTTATAGTTCAGTGGCACCCTCATCAAAATATTAAAGCCTAATTTAAAAATGAATTTTTCCAATAAACTACAAAAGATAAGAAAATCATTTAGATATTATTCTTTGAGTATTATTATTGGAGTAGCACTATTTAGGGTTCCGTAGTCAAACAAAACCAAAGTGAATATAATCATAATAGTGAGGGCGCTCTCTGGTCGCGACGGGCCTATCGTGCGGGGGGTGCGGGTGGCGGGGGGAGCGGTCCCAGTACCCCATCACCTGCGCGCTGTACCCCAACTGCCGGTGCCGCACACCGCGCGAGCCCCCCCCGCACTCCGCGCGAGCATAGACTCGCCGCGACCACTAAGCGCACTCTATTGTGAAATTCATATATTATATTTACGTTATAAAACTTTGGTCCATTCTATCTGTCTGTCCGTTTGTCTGTATGCTCCATCGTATGATTACACGCCCATTTTTGCTCCTAATGAATCAAAATTTGGCATAACGACAGATAACAGTAACCATAAAGTTAGATTGGATAGGTCTTGTGTAATGGAACGAAACTCCCATAAAAACTAAATCGTTATAATGCTTTTGTCTCAAGATATCTGCACGCAAAGTGAAAAATAGGGGGTACCCCACCCCCTCTAAATTCTAAAATACTGGAGAGTAACAAATCTGAAATATTTCTGCAATCATAATATAGATTATTGAAAGTACTTTCATTGTAAGGATTCTGCAGCGCAACCAACAAGTTTTGGAAAAAACAATTAACATTTGTTGATTTTCTTTTAGGTGAAAATACTCACCTAAAATTTATTTACCTACGATTTTTTTCTTATTCTACTTATATACAATGGCTACGGAACCCTGTCATGTGCGAGTCCAACACGCTCTTGGCTAGTTTTAAATATGAGGGATATAGAAGCAAAGGCGCCTCAGTCCACTTATTAACTATTTTGTGTTAAGTATGGCAAAACTAAAAGTCGGAAAGGGAGTTATGCCTTTTTCCTATTTCTCAAAATTTTAATAACTTGGACTGAGGCGCATTTGCTTCTATACAACTCATTTAGGCTTTCTTTATTGATAAAACTTTAATAATATTGTGATGCGGGTGTCCCTGAACGGTAAAAGGAACCTTATCATAATGTACTCCGGGTGCTATTAATTATTTATAATATCCATTTCCATTCAGGCTGTTTCTAATATCAGCCAGAATATCGTCGCTTGAGAGTGAAAACCTCGTAAGTACAACATTTTACAGCGTAGCCAAAAAACAGATTTGCGAGCATGTTCCGAGTTTTTCTGTCTTATTTAATCAAAGTAAATTTTTCACTAGAATTGATCCTTACGAGGTTTTCACTCTCAAGCGACGATATATGAAAATGTTAGCTGACTTCCTTTTCAGCAAAATTCAGATGTTCACAAATAGATTACAATATTACATAGTTGTGAACAATAGGTACCTACAAGTTATCAACTCGTTTACAAAATGCTTGCAAATAAAATCCTTTCACTGTTTACAGGAAAGTCTTTGAAAAGATAAAAGGGACTTGTAAACAATGGAAAATAACGGTGTTCTGCTGTGTTGAATCAAGCAACAAAACTACTTACATAAATTATTTAATAAACCACTAGTTTTTAAATACAGTATTTGAGAGTTACGCGGTTATTATTTAATCTAGAATTAAACATACAACACGGTATATAAAAACGCGGTAAGAACCCGTTAAAA
This sequence comes from Agonopterix heracliana, assembly GCA_963693445.1. NCBI lineage: Eukaryota > Metazoa > Arthropoda > Insecta > Lepidoptera > Depressariidae > Agonopterix > Agonopterix heracliana. The sequence continues at coordinate 1,973,411 of OY856312.1, read as the reverse complement.
TGTTTAATTCTAGTTTTTAAATACTTCAAGATAGTACCTAAAATTGTAATTATTGCCTGATAAATCGTAAAGGATTCCCGAGATTCTGGCTTGCCGCATGCGGGGTCCATTGTAGCATGTGTACTGATTTGTTCTTTTTGTTAATAAAGATAGTAATTAATTTGTAATTAATAAATAAGTAAGTAATTTTTAATTAATTATTGTTTGAAAACCACGCTCTTTTTTTTAAAGAAATTTATTGAACTAATACAATTTTTGAGAGTTACGCGGTTATTATTTAATATAGAATTAAACATTTTAACGGGTTCTTACCGCGTTTTGGTACATTTGATTTCTTTTTCTGTTTTTTTTCTGTTTATTTAACTACCTTAGTAGGCCTTTGTCCTGCAATGGGATCTATAATATAGCTATAACTTAACTTATTTTTATTTTAACTGAGAATAATATTGTAATTTAGTGCTTCTAGCCGAGAACAGACGAGAAAAGCCGAGAGAAAGAGAGTAGATGTCCTTCATTGTTCTTGCGTAGTCGTTAGCCATAATAATTTTCTTTTGAAGTTCTTGGCGATAATTCCCGGTGTGAATCCTATTCAATTCCCTATTACGAATATTGAGTCACGAAGGTTACTGATCTTGTAAATGATATTATAGGTACTTAATTGGATACTTACACAATAACCCTGAAACCTGAAGCGAGTCGGGACCATAAAAACGTCTAAAGGCTTTTTTTGTAAACACCATGCTCGTTTTTCCTGTAGTTTTCTAGGGGACTGATAGATAGCGCTACGGTCTGCCCGAATAAATGTCAACATTTCATTATTTATGAATAATTTTAATCGAAAATTTAAAACATGGCTTGATGGGCTTGATCCCTTGCCCTTTGAAAAGGGCAGTCACCATGGATCTAAATCATAAAGGATAGCACTCCTCCTTACAAGCATTGATACAAGAAAATGGACGTTCGTCTCCGTCGTCGATATTTAATTCCAATTGTACGTGTGTCCCTTTTTATTCCAATGACGTCACAACGACATGAACGACAATTGAGTGACGTCATGCCAAGACGTAAATTAGAAAGGGACAAAGTTAACGTCACTGAAAACAACTACGGAGAAATACGCAGGGATCGGAACCGGTTTTGAAATAGCGGTTAATATAGTTCATAAAACCGGTTAAATTACGTTCATCCATTAACCGGTTAATCCTGTAACCGGTTTTAATAAAAACGAAATAATTTCGGTAACCGGTTAATTCAGAGAACGAAATTATTAAACTCGCGCTAACCGATATTAAGATCAGAATTAACCGGTTAAAGCAGAATTAGCAGGCCGTAGAAAAAGCGAGAGGTCCGTTATGCATTAACCACAAGAGATGGCGCTCGTTTTTTACTCAAATTAACCGGTTAATTCCGCTCAATGAAACCGAAATTAGTAAAAAACCGGTTTATACATTAACCGGTAACCGAAACCTAAACCGCAATCATTTCTGGTTTGGGGTCAATGATCTAAACCGGTTTGTAAGATTAACCGGTTTCCGATCCCTGGAAATACGATCATTACCGACCACCAAGGAGTATTATCATGTTTCACCGCTTGTTAGGCAGTCTGTGCTCCACTATACTCGTAGAGGATTCCAAACTTCTTGGCAGTCACGGACTTGATATGATCTCACTTCTCTATGAAACACCCTGTTCATAAGTAACAATAAATTTTTAAAACTCTTAAGGGGGTTGTTTAGACCGTCAAACTGAACAACTATTTTGTAGAGTATGGAACATCAATTTTTTTTTTCGCGATTTCGATATTGGTCCCATAGTGAAAGTTGTTCAGTTTGATGGTCTACACCACCCCCTTAAAGGTTTATTTGTACTTTTGTAACACCTTGTATATGGAGCGATGAATATGCCATCTATTTTTAGAGTTTTTTCGAGTTTTTTTGGAGATAAATTAAAAAAAAAAACATGCATGAAAGGACTAATGAATGTGGAGGAAGCTAAACCGGTAAAGGGGTACGTCACGATCGTAGCAGGTGGCGTGCCGTTGTCTCTGCCTACCCCAGTAGGAGACGGGCGTGAGAATATTAATGTATAAACAAACAAAGTCTTTGAACTATATTCATATATTATTACCACGATGTTAATATTTCTAAATAAATTTCGCTAGACATTGTAAAATATTTAATAAAAATTATATGACATTGAATGCCTCGAAGAGGCAGATTGCTGTACCACAAACTAATTATACCATCTTATATGTAATCATCAACAATGAATAAATGAAAAAAAAATTATTAAAAAAACCACTCATTTTAATTGTGATAAAACTTTATCCCATTCAGTTCGTCTAATATAGTCACCCTACAAGATAAGACAAGACAATTAAAACACGAAGTCTGGCTTGACTGCTTAGTACAAGTGATTGCTATAAGTGTGCCGGATTAAGTGTACGCCGTCATTAGCACTGTGAAGCTAGTATTTAGTTGGTTTCTCACCGGGCAGGATTGTCTAGGTGACGTGAACATTTAATACCGGTTGTTAATCAAACGTGTAGTCAACGTATAGTAATATTTTTTGTGTAGGTAACACTTACATTGTATTTATACATTTTTGGTATGTCTCAATCTAAGAGTTATTCGGAGCGCGCTCCATACGAACGTACTATGCATGGTGATATTTTCAATACTAACCAATTAAAGTCAATTAAATTTTGCAGAAACAATCTAGAAACAAATTTCTATGCTAGTGTGGAGACCGATTTTCGTTAAAATGTATAGTTTTCAAGTTACAGTGCCTCAAAAATTTCCATACAAATCTTAAATTAATCCTAGCATTGAAAATGTATATTTTAACGAAAATCTGACTCTATGGAAGCACAGAAATTTGTTTCTAGATTGTTTCTGCAAAATTTCATTGACTTTAATTGGTTAGTATTGAAAATATCACCATAGTACGTTTGTATGCAGCGCGCATTTTCGCTCTCGGAATAATATTCAAAAAACGTTGTCATAGAACAGGTCAGGTAACTATTATAAAACCGTAAAATCATGAGGAATAAAAAAGTAGTTCATATAAATTCAAATAACATTCGATAGCGCGATTTAAAAACGTGCAGCGCCATCTATTGACAAAATTGTTAGTTTGTTTGTTTGTTCGCGCATCACGCAAAAACTACTGAACCGATTTTGATGAAACTTTTTTTTTTGAAAGCTTATGATCTGACTTAAAATCTGGTATATAATTTGTGCGGACGAAGTCGCGGGAAAACACTAGTGTTTTATATATGCAAAAATAGCTTAGAAAATATATTGCGCGTCAAAAAATATTTACAATTTATAATATAATTACGAAGATATCATGCTTTGAAATTATTCATACAAAATTCTCAAACAGAAAGTTAGTTGTAGCAATGTTTCTGCCAACACGAATGGGATCACGGTCGTGTGTTTATTTATGTATGTGTATTCATTTTTATATGGCTTCTTAATATGCTGACGATTTTAAAGGGGGTGATCAGACCATCAGTGCTCCGATTGGTTTACTCCCACAGTAAAAGTTGTTCAGTTTGATGAGTAGACTCTTAGTTTAAAAGGATGCTAATGATATCATTCTAGTTCTAGAGTGGAGACCGCGAACTGGTAGGCGTAGTGTGGGACGCCCTGCTGCCCGCTGGACAGACGACCTAAAAAAAGTAGCGGGGAGCGACTGGATGAGGAAGGCCGAGAACAGAGTTTTGTGGCGCGCCTTGGGAGAGGCCTATCTCCAGCAGTGGACGATGATAGGCTGATGATGATGATGATGATGATATTGGTCCCATAGAGATACTTGCTCAAATTGATGGTCTGGCTGATCATCCCATTAAAAAACCTTCAGTATATTAAGTTGGACCCTGTATACAGAGTTGTAATTGTATATGTAGTACTTGGTATAGTAGGGACATGATATACGATGCCGCCAAGCGTTACCTTATCAATCATAGGAACATAATGAGCTGTCAATCATCCGTTCCGAGATCCCCAAGAGCGGAAATAAGAGGAAATTAACCGTGTCATGTTTGTCCATCGAAGTGTACGTAGAGTAGATAGGAAAGTTTAAATGAAGAGGAAAAGCAATTCTATCCTTTTTTTTTAATGGCCGGGTATTGTGATGATTTTGCCAATGTCTAGTTTTTGTAGCAAGAGTGCTTGACGTTGTACGGTAATTTATGTATTTTGGTGACTTCAAGGATTGTTTTTCGGAAATAACACTATAAGAGCTTCGTTGTAGGCCGGGCAGGGGTCAACCATCAATCGACGAGCAACGCGACTCGGGGAAAAGCAAGTTGTTTGGTCGAAACACATGCACAGCATAGTGTAATAACAATACAGGGTGAAATTGATATCATTAGCATCCTTTTAAACTGAGACCCTTATATAATAGGATGCTAATGATATCAATTTCAGTTTAGTATGGAACAGCTGATTTCTTTTTTGAGCTGACAGGTTTGCTCCCATAGTAAAACTTGTTCAGTTTGATTTGTAGAATATGTGGTTTAAAGGTTAATGATACTTTTCCTTACAACCTGTATACAGGGTCATAGTAAAATGTTTAGCTAAACATTTTATTAAAACTAATAATGTTAAACAATACATTGTTATTAGTGTTATTACGGTCTTTCCTGATAGAGTGAGTTAATGATATCTCGGACACTTAACTCGCTTGGTACTTATTATATTTGTTGTAGTGTAAATAGTGTGTAAGACCTAAATATATATTTATCTGAAACATGCTTCGAAATTTGAGCATTATATTCACAACCTTCTTCGAGATAAATTGCTGTACCTACCTACTGGCCAAATACTGATCGCATAGCGGCCGGCAAAAGTTGTATGAAAATCTATATCTGTCGTGGTTTAGCGGCCAAATAAATTACATAGTAAACTCATATCTGTCGTGTAATTTAAAAATTGAACGATCTTATCAAAGGTTTTATTTAAATTGCGAACTGGCTTGCAAATAGAAAGCTTTATAATGAAAAAAAAATCAATGGAAACTTTAACCACAGATTAATTTATAATAAGTTACTAGCTTTAACGCAGGAAAAATTATTGTTGTTCGTCATTGATTTTGAAAAGTTGATTGACTTTAATTTCCGCGCATTGTTTGAGAAAAGCACTATACAAGCCTTTGCCACAACTAGGCATTGATGGTCCATCATGTACTATTAGCCGTACCTACATAACATAGTTTTATGATTTAGGTACCTACTGAATAAATAAAACATCAAGCAATGTAAAACGAAAATTTATTTCATAACAGCGATAACATTTAGGCTTTTATTTACACGTTGTTTAAACAATCGTTGTTTTTTATTGTAGGTAAGAACATTGTAAATGTTCCTGTTTATAGCTATACATAAAAAGATTTAGTGAAAATCATAAGCGGCAGCGGGTACATGTTATGGTTTGTTTACAAAAATTAAGAGTACAACGTTTAAACAAACTATTAATTTAAATTTGCTTTTAAGTCAAACATTCTTAAATGGTAAAATGGAAGTAATATAATTTCATCTAAGAACATTTGAAAGTACTTAACTATTACTTTCATACTTGAAAAGTCATCATCATCGCGTCTCCAAACGAAAGCCAAATGCAATAAAATGTATTAATAAATAAATTTAACATTAGAAAATATTTTATTCACTGCATATTATGAAATCCGTAAAGTAGCGTTTGAAACTAATTGACCGCTTCAGTTTTCAAGCTTATATAAAGTCTAAAAAATTATCAACTAACCAATATACCTACTAGTTATGCTGTACTGTGACTAAATGCTTTCAAAAAAATGAATATCGAATGTGCGGTGTCGATACCTTCTATACTTAGTTCAGTAATCTTATTATATCTTTTTTACAAATATTTTTGCGTTCTTTTGATAACACCTTATATCCTATAACATAACATTTTCAACATAAGTATGTAGATTTCTTTGCACACCAAGGATAAACAAATAAAATGTATAAGAAGGTCAAGGCAAGGTTTGCCTATCCTTCATTAAAACTTTAAAAGAGCGGACAAAAGCCTCATAGATAAAAAAAACCGCTACCGCTCATATCTTGTTAGCTTGTTACCATAGAACAATCAGTAGATTTACCTATTGACAAACAGTTTAGGTCCACACCAGTTATCTAGAACGCACAATGTTTTAAATGTATATAAACAGCTAATTGTGGTTTTAAGCACAGTACATTGAACTCAATACAGTATACTCTCTCGCCTTGGAGACTTAGCTGTCATTTCATACAAATGGGAAAAATTGAAAAGAAGAGGTAAGTACGGAGACAGGTTACGCATTTGCTTACATTTTACGCCACGATTCTGCCAGAGGGGGTGAGGTAAGAAATTGGTGGGAGGCAGGGAGTGTCCGCTCTGTATGTAGTACTAGAAAATCTTTCTTATACCGTGGTACAGTCAACAGCCACGTCAAGGTTACGGCTTGCTGGATTTCCCTCGCAAAATTTTTTCTTGTCATTGGAAAAGGAAAAAAAACCACCAAAGAGATTGCTTCATCTGTCACTAACATAAATCTTATTGATGAGATTTTGCACGCCTCCCTTCCTCGCCCAGTTTTAGTAAAATCGACCAAACAGTCCTATCTTATCCGGGCTTTGGGTTTTTCTTATCTCATATGCCATCTAAACTATTATAAAAATGTAACTGAAGTGTGTCTGTACATTGAAGATATTTACAAAAAAAAAGATTACGATATGGTTTTTAGGTATCCCTGACACGACATCAACCTGTTTTAGAAATGTTGTCCGTCTGTTTGTTTGTTCGTGCATCACGAAAAAACTACTGAACCGATTTTGATGAAACTTCTTTTGTTTGATAGCTTATGATCTGACTTAAAATCTGTCTACATTAAAGTGTTTAAATAAATATTCACTTTTTACTGCCGTGCTCGAACTCTTCCTATTGTGACAAGTATTGAGATTGTTTTTTGAGTTTATACTGCATGAATTAAAAGTACTGTACCAAAACTAGTTCGCGATTTTAATTACCTATTGATATAAAAGGATTAGTGATTGATAAAAAGTTGCAAAGACTTTGGTAAAGCCTGATCAGGAATATAAAAAACCTGATTTGGGGGCGCTGCAATCGACTGTCAGTCTGTCACCTTTAATGTTAGTGTTCCAAGTACAAAAATTAGTTCCAATGATTTTCCGCAACATGGCGAGGCGAGGTTATTTATATTTCTGTTCAGGCTTTAACTAATAACAATTAACATATTAACTTGCGTCTAAATGAGCTGATACCTTCTCAAATTCAGTTGCTTTACTTACAAAATTTGTGTTCGTTTTGAAATACCTGATACTGTAGTAGGTATGCCTCCTCGACAAAACGTGAGAAATCGAGATTTGTCTCTGTGGTCTCTTGTCTCTGTTAAGCGCATTGCCAGAAGGAATCGAGGCGGAGTCGAGGCGGCGTCGAGTCGCGGGCGCGCCTTGGCGACTTTGACATACGGTCGATAATTGTATACCGAGAATCCGAGAGGCGCACCGCTCGGTTTGGTGTGATATACAATTACCGACCGTATTTCAAGGTAGAAGAGAGCGCTTTACTTTACGCATGTCAAAATGAGCGCGAATTACGGTTTTCTCTTTTTGTTGCTTTGTCGTGCGTGGCTTGCGATGCTAGTCCTATACTGCTTTTTAAAAAATCTTATATAAAAAATGATACCTTTAAAAAAACGTTGTACGCACGGCGACAGATCAACCTACCCATAGTTGGACCTTATGTCCATGATTACCTATTTCTATTTTATTTTAAATTCTCTGGTTTAAAATTTAAATCTTTTAATTTAAAAATTAAAATCTATGGTTTAGTAGATAAAAATAGTATCAATAGTTTTAACCTATGCTATAGTTTTAAATTGTTTCATTTACTTACGATGCAAACACCCTGTATACAAAACAGAACATCTGAAAGGTACAATAGTAACTGTACAGAACACATACTTATAATATAGGATCCAGCAGTAAAATTTATTCGGTCGGTTAGTTAGTTTTGAAGTCAGTTTTTATTAGTTAATATTTTGCTCCTTAGTTGTATAACGTCGCTAAAACAAAAAAAAGTAGATTTTCGAAATGAGGAAGATTTTTCACATCTCTTCGAAATATAAAATCACGTCCTTTTTTATGTTTTTCATGAACAGACTATTTAAAATATTAGTTGCAGGAAATTAGTCGCAACAAGATTGCTTAAAATTTATTTTCGAATAAATACGAGAAGGTGTAACATCTTACTATCGGATCTTGAACTATAGCAATAGATTTATGGAGAAGTGACAAAATAATCGTCATTTACATAACTAGGTATATTGATTAAAGTCACAACCTCAAATACCAACTTTATTGTAGTAGTAGGTATTACAGATTAACATTATTTAATTTTTAGCTGATTGAACGTATACAATACAAAGATGTGTAGTAGGTACTTCATTTTTCTATGATTCAATACGCCAGGCACACAAACCATGCAAAAGTCTGAAAAATCGAATGAGTCACTGTCTTACGATTAATTAATCTTTTTATTGTTAAAAAATAATTTAGGGTACCACCAAAAGTTGTTCAGTTTGCTGGTCTGATCTCCTTAAAAACCGTCAGCATATTAAGAAGGACCCCGTATAAACCCAAAAACATTATTTACCTCAGCAACATGTAGTATAAGAGATAAGTCTACTTTTTGCAAGCATCAACAGCAAGGGTGATTCAGTGTTTATGGGGTGTAGACCATCGCTGTGATGGGGATGGCCAGGTCTGCCTGCATAACTTCAGTCGATTTAGGAGTTACAGACGTTTAAAGGTCAGTAAAAAATTAACGATCAGCTGCAAGACTGATCGTACAATATTATTGTAGCTATGTGAACAGTACAAAACCTGACATGAACTGCCAGTCGGTTAAGGAGATACAGCCGCCGTTCAAAGGCCGGACCTTTGAACGACTGTAACTCCTAAACTAACTGATGAACCATATCAGTTTTTATACTGTTCACATAGCAACAGTGCATACTACAATAATATCATACGATTGCAGCTGATCGTTAATTTTTTACTGACTTTTAAACGTATGTAACTCCTAAACGGACTGACATTTTGCAGGCAGACCTGGTCCATCCCCATCACAGAGATGGTCTACACCCCATAAACTAAGAGACACTACACCACATAATAAGAGTCAGCCTTGCTGCTGATGGGTGCAAAAAGTACACTTATCTCTTATAACAATGCTTCGTCAAATAAAACATCCTGTGTACCCGCAACACCGTTCGTCAAAAAACGAAATACTTCCTACATCCTACACATGCTTCACCGAGTATACCTACCATAATAATAAATAATTTACAGTTATTCTATATCTAGTCGTGACAAGGATTGCTATGGCATTAAAAGCTTTCAACGACAAAAAATACCATTTGAAAGCAAAAATATCAAGCAAAATCCGAAAACGCCTGATTGAAGCGTACATATGGAGCATTTCACTTTACGGTAGCGAGATGTGGACATTCATCAAACGAGATCGAGACAGGCTGGAATCTTTTGAGATATGGTGTTGGAGGAGAATAGAGTTATCAACTCCATTCGTTGGACAAAACTAATAACAAATGAAGATGAGTTAAGAATGGTTAAAGAAAAGAGAAATATTCTAAAAACAATCGAAAACCGGAGAGGAAAAATGATCTGACACTTGATACGAAACGACAATTTCTTTAAAACCATGAAAGTGAAGATAGAGGGGAAAATAGGCAGAGGAAGACCCAGACAGAGCTATCTAGCCCAAGTGAAGGAAAAGGTTGATATCGTGTCGTACCAAGAACTCAAGATACACTAGCGGAGAAGAGACAGGATTGGCGAATACTCCAACGACAAGAGCGTAGCTCTTAAATAAGATGATGATGAGTTATTTTATACGAGTACCTAAAACTAAAACGTTAATATACTAATATCCTACAAGAAGAAAACTTCCTCCAAAACTTATCCCTGTGGTACTATTCAGAGAAATCCGGAAGCTACGCTCTGAGTTGCCAAACTTATTCGTATAACTAATTATATTGGAAATTCAAAAGCAGAACTCCAGAGCACACAAAGTAAAGCTCACTCTTTGCTCAGTGTTCCTCGTAACGTACAAGTAAAATAAACCCTCTGTCCTGTAGGCTCCACTATCTCGATCCACCAGTGGATCGAATAGGACGCTGAAGTTCACTGTGATCCACCATTAGGCTCAGTGGATCCTATGATACTTGAATGTATTAATAGGCTCCACCAGTGGATCGAATTTAATTCTGGGAGTCTCGTACGATCCACCACTGATTTCTGTGGGACCTGTAATATAATTTACATAATATAGGCTCCAAGGAAGTTCGACCTCTTTTACACGTCTGCTCTCCTGGTACATTTCGGCGTTTTCTCGTGGTCCTACTAGTAGGTCCACGAGGGACACCTATTTCTGTTGGTCCTACTGATGTGCTGAATCAAAAAAAGAAAATCGGCCAAGTTCGAGTCGTAATATATCAACAATACAAAAAAATCGGCCAAGAGCAATAAAGCATTGGGAAGTACCAAGAGAGCAGAAGATTAAAAGAGGTTAAACTTTCAAAATTACCGTTGAAGCGCTGCTCCATACAAAAGAAGTTTGTATTGTTATACCAAGTTTGTATTGTTATACCTTTTGGTATAACAATACAAACTTCTTTTGTAACAAAAATGCAAACTTCTTTATTTTTTTATCGTCATTGGATTTTTCCAATGACGATAAAAAAATAAAGAAGTTTGCATTTTTGTTACACCACCTTTAAGGGCAAACACACGGTCGCTATAATATGTTGATGTACTCTTCTAACGCATGCAAGTTGCTAATCGCTTCTTCTCACTCGCACGCAGGAAAGAGACGTGCTTATGTAATTTTGCGTGCGTAAGAAGAGTACAGCCACATATTATAGCGCAATTCTGATTTCTTAAATTGAAGAAAAACACACATTTTGCGTTTTGAACGTTTTACGTATTGAACACTGCGTTAATTCATGTCGTTTCGCGTATGTGTCGTTTCGCGTATGTGTCATATCGCGTATGTCAATTCGCGTATGTGTCGTTTCGCGTAAGTGTCATTTCGCGTAATCGAAATGTGTTATTATGCGTATTATCCGTAAGTAATAGAAAAAAAAATGAAAAAGGAAAAAGAAATAAACAGTAAAAGAAAAAAAAAGCATAACTATTGCGTTGCAATGCCCCATTTTCTATTTTCTTTCTTCGTTTTTTTTTTTTTCATTTTTTTTTTTACCTAAACATATTTATTTTATTTATATATATATTTATTTACTACTCATTTAAAATATTCAAATGTACCAGGAGAGCAGACGTGTAAAAGAGGTCGAACTTCCTTGGAGCCTATATTATGTAAATTATATTACAGGTCCCACAGAAATCAGTGGTGGATCGTACGAGACTCCCAGAATTAAATTCGATCCACTGGTGGAGCCTATTAATACATTCAAGTATCATAGGATCCACTGAGCCTAATGGTGGATCACAGTGAACTTCAGCGTCCTATTCGATCCACTGGTGGATCGAGATAGTGGAGCCTACAGGACAGAGGGAAAATAAAGGGGTCAAAAGATAACATAAAATATTATAAGTAACAATTTACGTTAATATTTTATTGAGTATTGAGTATTATTTTGAGTATATTTTGGCATCACAGATTCTGCTAAGTTTAACAAAACACTCTAGTAATATACAGGGTGTTAGGGTAAACAGCTGCTTTACTTCAAGGGAAGATTGTACCCATCACTTTAACTGCAGTACACATAAATGCATGGGACAACAGATCTCTTTTTTCTCGACATTGCCACTTGTCATAAAGTATTACATAAAGTTTTTCAGTTTGATAGTCTAATCCACCTCTTTCAATATCATTAGGTTGTTTTGTTACACCCTATATTGTCATTGTACTTTATGTCTATAGCACTGATTCCAAACATTTCATTTGATTACTTTCACCTACTTTATTCATTTTGTTGCGCACATATTTTTTACGAGTATGATAGTATCACTTTCATCGTCCCTGATAATGACAGCTATTTCACAGGTAATAAGGTTCACGTTGCATTGAAATAACACGCCGAGTAGTTATACCAACATGTTTAATAACTTATTAATTATGCTTAATTTGTTGCATATCACGGTCCATTTCTTCAAACAAATCTTCGTTAATGTGGGAACTTTCTTAATGCCTATGTGATCACTACCACTAGATATCGCCTGAGTGATGCTAAAGTGTGGAATAAGGAAGTGGATATTTTATCTATAAATAAAACATTCACTTCCTTATTACCTTCTAAGTACTTTTGTCTAAACACTGAATTTCTGCAAATGTCATGTGGGTTTCGGGAGTATTATACGAGTAATTTATAATACACATTACGAATTTAGTAAAATAGTTCTAAACTAATATAATAGTTATAAAGTTATTTAGGAAATGGACAACTGCGGGCTCTCCATCGACGATGTTCAGGATAGAGCGAAGTGGAAGAAACAGACTAGGAAAGCAGACCCCGCTACCCAGCGGGACTGCAGCTAGGAAGATGATGATGATGAGTTATAAAGCAAATGAACATAATATCCTAAAACTAAAATATTAACTATACATTACTACACTTACGTGTAGTAAGTATATTTGGTATAATATTGTAATACGCATTTTGAGCTGATGCAAAATCACGGAGCCTCGGGGTAATCCAGAATGCTCACAATCTATAAAACCGTTCGCGATCCCACTTGCCACGTGATTCGCTAGTTGATAGTCGTGTATAATCATTCCAGAGTTCAAAATACTATGTAAATAAGCTCTTTTTTAAAGTCGATGATAAACGAATGAAAAATTAGATTCGATTTGAATAAACAGTGAATTTTGAAGTATACCCTACCTCTATACCCTACCTGTACAGTTTCACCATAACGTTAACAGTCTCTATTTTATAATTATCTTCACAGTTCTATATAAAATCACTATTTCACTACAAACACCAATTGGTCCAATATCCACATACATCACTAAAATTCTTCTTTTGTAACTAAACTGAATTGTTTATTCATAACGCGGTTGTACTTGCGTGGCCTTCGGTTGTCCCGTTCGCGCCCATGAAATGCGATAAAGGAATTGGCTTCCCTCTTCGCCTGTCTCGATGACCTGCACAACATGGAAAGAATTAAGCATGAGATCAGATAAACCTGACCGCAATATTTATAAGCGCAAAGGGAGTTGGACTTCCATGATGTATTTTACCTTTTAATTTTAGACAGGCTATTATTAAGGCTACACGACCCTCGAGGACAATTGTGATTTATAGTGTAATAGGAAACACTGTACACGTAAAAACACTGATAAAATTCGTGATGTGCTTAAAAAGGGTCAGTTAATCTTAGAAAATAGTCTAGAGCGTCGGTGGCGCGTTGCGGAGTATTTTACCTTTTAATTTTAGACAGGCTATTATTAAGGCTACACGACCCTCGAGGAAAATTGTGATTTATAGTGTAATAGGAAACACTGTACACGTAAAAACACTGATAAAATTCGTGATGTGCTTAAAAAGGGTCAGTTAATCTTAGAAAATAGTCTAGAGCGTCGGTGGCGCGTTGCGGAGAGCTATTGAAACTAAATCTTCAGGTCCGGGTTCGAATCCGCACGGACCACATGCCATGTACTAATGAGTTTTTCTAACTTATGTATGTAATACCGACTGCTCTTAAACGGTGAAGGAAAAATTCGTGAGGAAACCTGCATACGCGGAAGAAGAAATTCCGATGCGTATGTGAAGTCTACCAATCCGCATTGGGCACGCGTGGTGGACTAACGCACATACTGAGGGTAGGCCGTTGCCCTGCAGTAGGAGGTAGGTATATAGACTGTGACGATGATGACGACCCTTTCTACATCTTGTGGATCTGACAGTTATCCAAGAAAATTGTCATCAATTTTTGAAAAGCATTAAAAGATATTTGAATGTGGATAAGGCGAAAGCAGTTCGTCTGAATCGTAGCATGTGACGGGCCGTAGTCTTCGCCTGCCCCCACGGGACAGTGTGTCATTCTTCTTCTTTCTCGTGTGAAGGTGATGACACTTTGTCTTTCCAATACTTGTCCACGAGATTCCTCAAGGGGAAGCCTCTATTAGATCCCGGAGGGGGCAAGACACAGAGCACATGCTATGATGTTAAGTGGTTTGCACTTGACCACATACACACTCCACTGACGTATCATCCGGCAATATTATATTATGTTGCATTTTCGCAGATAATTCTCGATCTCTTAACTTTCGTTCGAAACCTGTTAACACGGGACGATGGCATGTGCTTATGAATGTATGTTACAGGTAATGTTCTTACCTGAGTGACTGGCCTTGAGACGACGGGCGCGGGCAGAGCTGGGTGCATGCCGCTGGTCAGTGTAGTACTTTGTGAGGCGCTGCTAAACACAATCCTCCCCTTCTTGGCCGTCCAGCTCTGCAGGATAAAAGCCTTGGCTTACATTTTGTTCCTTAGGGTCTATTCATATTGAAAGGTCAGCGGTCGGTGGAGTTCGTGTGCACATCAAAATAAAATTCGGAAGATAATACAGAAACGGCTTTGTCTGGATAGTGGTCGAATAAAACAATGGTTTTCCCTTGACAGCTAGGCCACATGACCTGCCTAAGACTACAATGACATCATTGAATTACCCAAACATTTTTATTGTTTCGGAAAATAAGTAACGGTGAATGGATGGCAGAGAGGTAAAGGAAGACCTAGATAGAGTCATGATTTGTGATTGGGATTATTGCAAGCAAGGGTCGTTATGTAACACTTAGACCAGCGCTGGTCCTTTGTGTTCGCCCCAAGCTCACCCAAATTTGAGTAGAGATAGAGTCATGGTGAACAAAACAATTTAACTGGTATTGTATTCAATAAGCAAAAAGGACAGAGGACAAAGGAATTCCACCGTCAAGATGGTCAGATTTTTGATAAGATGATGATGATGGGAAAAATAAAAGAGGAATCATATTTTAATTATTTTACGTTCTGCCTTTGTACGGTAAGCAAATCAACGACATTTTACATATCTCCGAGTCTTTTAATCGTCAAATTATCAAGCTCATCCTCGAAATTAGCATAATTAAGCCCTTTAGACCTTTCTGCGATTAAGTAGATAATCGTCCTTGTCAAATACAGAATCTTTTTACGAGTAAAACGTTTGGGAAGCTATCATTACGATGAAGTAGTATTGGGCGTCCGCCAGGAGAGAGACATTTATTCGCCTATGATCTGAATGACCCTGTTTAAAATGTCAAATAACCGTGATGAGAAACCTGTGCGTCCAGTTTGGCTTCCCCTAATCACGCAGGCGGTGACTTCTTGGCTGGAAGGTGGCGGGGTCACTTGCTTGCATTCCAGCTTCTCGGCAAAGCATCTCCTAGAATCACAGATTATATTAGAAAGTTGACCTACTATTAAGCATTGTCTTAATTTGCCTATAGATTTAATCGATCACGCAATGGTAAGAAGGACGGTAACCTATCTTACTTTCGAAATTTCACTGACCGAATTTCAGTTGTTCGAAAACGGTTTATAGAAGTTTCTAGTGACAACCATTTTGTTACACATACATTTGTTACTCCTTATAAAGACTTGACAGAAGTATCATTTTCCAGAAAATTTAAAATCAGAATTTCATAATCGTTTTTTTTCTTTTGACAACGGTCTTCTGGGTTCGAAGTTTTAAAATGTAGAAGCAACTTCTTCCATAGTATGACTAGGACACAACACAGTAAAGTTTTCTGTAATAATTACCTAGTAGATACATGATACCAGGATTATAGCACCAACATGCTTGCTAGCATGCTGCTTGCTTGCTTGCTTGCTGCATGCTTGCATGCTTGTTGCTTGCTAGCTTGTACGCATGTTGGGGGGTGCGGGGGGCGGAAACCCCCTGCCTGAGAAATACAAACTGTTGGTTTTAAAATTGTAGTTTAGGTTAGGTTAGAACATGTAAAACACTTAGCGGGCGAAGCGAGCAGAGCATCAAAATGCTTGCTGCATGCTTACTTGCTTGCTGCATGCTTGCTTGTTTGCTGCATGTTTACTTGCATGTTGCTTGCTTGCTTGTATGCATGTTGGGGGGTGCAGGGGGGCTGCGCCCCCCACGAGGGGGGTTCGGGGGGCGGAAGCCCCCTGACTAAAAAAACAAACTGGTGGTTTTAAAATTGTAGGTTAGGTTAGGTTAGAACATGTAAGACACTTAGCGGAGCGAGCGAAGCGAGCGGAGCATCAAAATGCTTGCTGCATGCTTGCTTGCTTGCTGCATGTTTGCTCGCTTGCTGCATGCTTGCTTGCTTGCTGCATGCTAGCTTGCTTGCTGCATGCGTGCTTGTTTGCTTATATGTATGTTGAAGGTGCAGTGGGGTGGACGCCCCCTGCCTGAGAAAAACAATCTGGTTTTTTTTAAATTCTAGGAAAGGTTAGGTTAAATATTTCTGCGGAAAAGTGACTGTACGGAAAAACAAATATTCGAAAAAGTAAATTATCTGACTTACATTACTTTGGAAAACTGTGTTACAGAATTTTGATTCATTGGTTAAAAGAAAAAAAGGACAATAAAAACTCTGGCTACTTAAAATATGGCGAATAATATTTCGGGGAAACAAAAAAAAAGGGAAACAATAAAAAGTGTAACGATTTCGGAGAACTGAAATTCGGAAAACTCTTTTTCGAAAGTACGATAGGTAACCAAGAAGGACACTCAATGGACATTGGTTTGTTTGATCGCAAGCTAGTAAGATCGGTGCGATGCGATTGCCGTACGATCGAGTGAGCGATGGGCAACATTAGGCGCGTTTTATACAGAAGAGGCGTGTGGCGGTGGCGGATAGTCAAAGTAACACAATTATATAGCGTCGTTTGGAGAATTAGGGTTGAACCTCATTTAATAGCACCGCATCGCATTTTTCCGTCGCTCCATCCTTTTCTGTCACTCAGGAACGTCATTTGCTAGAGCATATAAGATAGACGGAACGCGATCGCACGCGGCCGTGCTATCGCGCGCGATCGCGTTCCGTCTATCTTATATGCTCTAGCTAGCAAATGACGTTACTGAGTGACAGAAAAAGATGGAGCGACGGAAAAATGCGATGCGATGCTCTGTGATGTAGATTGTAGAGAGTTCAACCCTTACGCCCGCGCCTCCAGGCGGCGTCACCAGGGCCCTGTATAATAAACGCGACAAGTGACAATAACAATTCAGAGTACATGGTTACTAATGACGCTAAACTTTCAGATAGCTAATGGTTAAGAGCATTGGGCTCTTGACTGAAAATTGGTAATCAGGGATAATAGGGGTCGCTGCTTAAACATTTTTGTTTATTACCACTAACTGCAATTAGTGCTAAGCTAACACTACAGGATGAGGTTTTAGACAGTTTCATTACTGTATTGTGATTGTACTCATAGTACTAGTGAACAACTTCCCACAACAACTTCCCTCAAGAAATTGGGATTTTTTTTTGGACTTGTCATACTTTTAGAATGTTTTTCTTCTATCTTTGATTTTCAAGAGGATTGTCAAGCTCGCAGGGCGAGCCAGGAGATCAAGGCCGAACCTGGGAGGGGCGAACCTATACCCCACCTACCTAGTGATTTTTGCGAAGGTCTAGGATCACAGAGCCGAGCTCCGCATATGCATAAAGCGACAGAGCGTCCCTCCCAGGAACCTGGTGGACCTGGTCGCAAGGGTCTATCTGGTGGTATACACACTTTTCTATTGGGAGGCAATTTTCTCGCAAACCCTATTGTATGACTTAAAACTATGATATAGTAGATTAGTAGATTACACACCGACGGCAGAAAAGTAATAAAGGTCTCAGATATCATGCAGGTCGCCTCGGTCAACAAATATATGTGATCTGAGGCTTTCTTATTTAATGCCCGAGGTTACTCGTAGTCGACAATGTTATAAACAATATTTATGATTATGTACATAATTTCCTTTTACGAGTATCTAGCGCTTTTAATTCTTGAGTTATTAACTTATAACAGAAAAGTCAGGATAACATGTATTTTTTTTTAATTGCCGCTATTGTTTAAAATGTTACCCCACCTACTTTGGCCCCCTTCAAAATCGTTTAATATCCTCCTGAAGAACAGATATCAACACAAATATTCAAACTTTATCATGGAATGTTTTTGTATGGAGATTAATACCTACTATTCGTACAAACTTTATTTTAATTCACTAGTTAGTTTGATATGTTTAAAACTAACTTTTGAACCTATTCCCGTTTTCAGAATTTGCTGAAATTTGGTTCTAGTGGGTAGATTGCTGATCTACCCATAATGTAAAATTCTTGGAAATAAATGTTTACCGCGATACCACAAATAAGTTAACCCACTCATAAACCAGGTTTAAGGCGTAATAGTAGGTGGAAATACCTCGGAGGCATCTTTTATTTTTCCTTTTACGACTAGATTTATACCATTTACCGAAACTAAAGTCATACCTCAGTATTTTTGAATAGTTTATCTAGTGAAATCATAAACTGAATACACGATTGGAATTACTTCACTAGATAGAAAATCCTAGCATGGAAGCATCAATGGCTGACGAGACTTTTTAACCTTGTCCTTAGAAGCAGAAAAATCCCATACTCATGGCGCCTGAGCCACCTAGTTCCTTTCTACAAAAATAAAGGGGACGTCACGGAATGCAACAACTACAGAGGTATCAAGCTAACTTCGCATACACTAAAAATTTGGGAACGAATAGTGAACAATCGTATTCAGCATCTCTCATCCTTGAGTCCAAACCATTTTGGCTTTACACCCTCAAAATCAACAACGGACGCGATACAGGCAGTTAGAGTGGTGGTAGAGAAACATCGTTTGAACAAGGAAGATCTGCACCTCATTTTCATTGACCTAGAAAAAGCATTTGATAGGGTTCCGCGGAGACTAGTGTGGCAAGCACTGAGAGCGCAACACCTGCCTGATATCTACATACAGTTAATCCAAGATATGTACAACAACGTGCGCACCAGAGTCAAGAGTCCCGCGGGGCTGAGCGATGAATTTGAGGTTAGGGTAGGAGTCCATCAAGGCTCAGCCCTCAGCCGACTGCTTTTCAACTTGGTCATGGATCTCGTTACGAAGCATATCCAAGCGCCGTTGCCTTGGAACCTTTTGTATGCGGATGACATCGTCCTGATCGCCGACTCGGCAGCCAAATTACAGACTACTTTGGGATCTTGGGTTACAGCCCTCGAATCAGCAGGTCTTAAAGTCAGCCGATCAAAGACTGAGCACGTAGAGTGCCGGCTTAGCGGTGTCAGCCTCCCAGCCACAATCCATTACGGATTTAAAAACACAAATAGCCGACGTTGGTGAGAAAACCGCCAAGTTGAAATGGGATTGGGCTGGCCATATCTGTCGATTGCATCCGGAAAGATGGGCTAAAGTCTTAACACCTTGGATCCCGGAGAATGGACGTCGCCGTCAGGGTCGACCCCGAAAGAGATGGAGAGACGACCTGGATGCCTTCGACGAAAAGTGGGTGGAACTGGCTCAGGACAGAGATGCGTGGAGGATAAGGGGGGAGGCCTTTGCCCAGCTGTGGGATGAAACAGGCTAAGGAAAAAAAATATATATATAGTGAAAAAAAACTAACAATAAAGTTAATTGGTTGTAACATGGTTCGGTTGTAACCAGTAGAAGTTAGAGTTTAACCTATAGAAGAACTTTGGTCTCGTGTAGAAAAATTTTCAGTTTAATGGTCTGATCATCCCCTTAAAAAACCGTCGGCATAATAAGGACCGAATATAAAAAAAAACGCCCAAGTGCGTGTCGGGACTCGGGCAATTAGTGTTCCGTACTACCAGTTGTTAAAGGGGTCGTTTATGACAACCAATAAAATTGACACATACGTAACTGAAGATCATTTTATACTGGTGGTGGTTTTTTGGATATAGGAAAAAAAACTATCCAAGTTAGAGCCACCCTGATAATTTTCCCGCCGTCTACACCTCATTTCTAAAGCTCATGATTTTTTTTTTAGATTTTACGTGACGCTAGTTTTTGAAATACCACCGATATTCCATAAGTGTTCCGTTTTGCCAATTTTGGTCCGGAACACTAAAAAGGCCAAAAGTAAAAACCAATAATAGTTGGCAAAATAAGTAATAAAGTTCCTTACCTGAACAGCCTGCAAGACTTGATAAGGCTGATGAACGCTTGCCTGAACTTGCGATTCATGAAGCAGTAGGTGATGGGGTTGCAGCAGGATGAGCAATAAGCCAGCAGTTGAAGGGAAACGATCCCTTTAGACCCTATGTATTGGTAGAGTTCGTCTGGATAAAAGAGGTAGATCTGAAAAGATTAGTCCGTTTCAACACAGTGTTTAATAAGCTGACGGCATTTTTTACACAGTAAATCTTTAGGTGTAAAAAGCCTTGGTGGTCCAGTGGCGAGTAACCTTGCCTGTCGTGCAGGAGGCGATGGTTCGATCTCTGTCTAGGCCGACTCGTACCAATGAGTTTTTCGGATTTTATGTACGATTTGTAACACCAATGGCTTTTCGGTGAAGGAAACATAGTGAGGAAACCTGAATGCTTCAATTTTGAGGCATGTATTGTACCCACTGTCCATTATAAGTGGCAACGGGCTCACCCCCCGTCACACTGGACAGAGTTTCGGTACTACTGGTGAACCGTGGATATTCTGAGGTTTCAGAATATCTCTGACTTCCTCGGGGAATATAGTCGTGAGCATATGCTATGATATGCTAAATCTTTAGGTGAAGCGCAGCGTGGTTAGAAGGCCTCCCACCGACGACTTGGTGAAGGCGGAGTAACCCATTGGTTGGTGGCGCAAGACCGCGAGTTTTGGCGATCATTGGGAGAGGCTTATGTCCAGCCTTAGATGAAAATAAAATTAATGGATAGGCCTAAAGCGAGGTAAGTTGAAGCAAACTACTGGTGCACTTGGTCCATACAAACTAGCGCCATTATCTGTCAAATCTAGGGCACTTGCATACAAATTTGAAGTAAACCTTTCATATGTTTTGCCTCATTTTTCTTGTTTGAAATATTCGCGTAAGGCCTATCCATTCATTTTATTTTGATCTAAGTGTCCAGCAGCGGACGATTATCGGCTGAGATGATGATGAAATCTTTATGTACAAGTGTCTTAATTCTAGAATGCAAATCACAAATGTTGGATTGTAGGCCTGAGTTAGGTAGCAGAGAGCAACTGGACGAGGAAGGGTAAGGAAAAGGATACAGTTTTGTTAAGTGTTATTAGTTTATGGTCTTGATTGGGACAAATAAATTCACTAAAAAGACTTTTGGAACCGAAACAGTTAAATTTCGTAGGTAATTTTATCGTTAGTAAGTAGATGTAGCATTAATCTATTATAAGTAAACTTTGTTAATATGTTTGTTTCAGTGCATGGTGTATTTTCCTTTAATTAGTTGTACATTTAGCTTAAAAGTTTCTTAGATTTATATTGTTGTATTTGTATTAGTGTAACAACTGTTGGGAAACCAATAAAAAATATAAAAATAAATAAACAATTTTCTATTGGAATTCTGTTAAACCAAGGCATAGACTGAAGTTACTATAATCAAACCACGGGCATGTCTCGTCTCGGTCCAACGGCATTGTAAGGGTTGTGTGCCTTGGATCAGATTATGACAGTGCCTTGATAAATAGAGTGTCAAAAGGAGGCCTTTGGAGCAATTAATCAATTCAACGAGCCTACATCCTCCATACATTGTGGAGTTGATTTGATTGATTGAAATCTGCGAGAGAACAATCACCTCAAAAGCGCAAGGTCATCGTAAATAAAGATTTGTAACAAAGTTTTTTTTCTACGAGTTCTACGACCTGTGTAACCATTTATGGTGAAATCTAGGGAAAATCAGTAGTGCTGAGTAATCATAAATCAATGTGTTATTGACAGACTGCAGTAAGAGGCAGGAAATGGTAAATAAAAAAAATAGCTCAATTTATGTGAGAAACTTCATACTTAAGTACTTAACTTTTTTTATATACGGCGTTTATTAATCGGCTACGTTTAACTTAATTATACACTAGTTATAACTATAGAACCAGGTCGCTGCCGCTGTCTTATATGGTATGCCACTTGTGTAAGTACAGGCATATATGTACTTCAAAGGTACCCCATAGGTTTCCAATATTGGTTGAAATAAACTTGCGGCTGGGTCTGGGGCCGAATGGGCGGCTTCACAAAATACCCATACACCCACACGTTAAGGTATGCTTTTGCCCTGCAGTGGAAAGGACGATTGATGATGATAAAGCAATTAGTAATTAGTGTGTTTAAGATACTAACGGTATTAATGACGTGCAGCGGAGCCCAGCAAACGAAGAACTCGATCATGAGCACGAAAAGCATCCTTATTACCTGGAAATAAGAGTATGGATTAGTACCAATAATAACATGAACCCATAGTTCACATGGCGTTGTTTAAAATACTGCACTGAACATGAAGAGGTAAGACAGATACCAATTATTTCAGGGGTCTACCGGAACTGATCTGCACGGTATAAACTTTTTTCAAACATGCTTGGAAATTTCTGCATTATTTTGACAACCTTCTTCGAGATAAATCGAATTTGTGTACTGACCAAATACATGCGAGAAGCGGCTGGTAAAAGTTGTATGAAAATCCATATCTGTCGTGGTTTAGCTGCCAAATAAATTACAAAGTAAACTCATATCTGTCGTGTAATTAAAAAATGGAACAATCTTTTACTCCGAAACAGGGAGGTAACTTATCAATCGTTTTAATTAAACTTGCTTGCTAATGGAAAGCTGTTTATTGAAAAAAAAAAATGAACACTTTAACCACAGATTAATAATTAGTTAGGTACTACGCTTTAACGCAGGAAAAATTATTGTAGTTCGTCATTGATTTTGAAAAGTTGATTGATTTCAATTTCCGTGCATTATTTGAGAAAAGTACTATACAAGGGGAAATAATATTGGTTCCGACAAATAAATAAATCTCCAGCTATCTCTGTCCGACTTTTATTCTAATTTACCAGCGTTATAATAATATACCGACAAAAAAATTCAAAGCATACCGAATAAAATACCTAAATTTTGCTGACACCTATGAACACAATCAAATTACATTTCTACTTATAAATATATTAAACTTTGAATAACAAAACTAAACTTCTGAATAAAATACTGAACCTCCGACGAGATTACTGGGTTACTGACAACAGAGGTCATGTCAAAATAATCATTCTTTTACGAATTTTATGAGTTATTTAATTTTCTAGTGTTGGTTACCAAATATATTTTTTAACTCTCAACATTGATGAAAATACCGAAACTGGTCGGACCGCGCGAACGGCGTTTGAGCAAAATGCATTCGGTTGGGTTAGCGAGGAGCGAAGCGACGAGCGGGTTAGGTTTCTTGCGACCAGCCCCACGAGCCGAGCGAGCGCAGCGAGCGTGCCGCGGCAGCGGCCGGCGAGTGGCAGAACCGAATCGCTACTGTTTTAAATAGTAGACTAAAAAAAATGTTTACAAAAAAAAAACTTAGGTTAGGTTAGGTTAGGTTAGGTTTGGTTAAGGAAAAAAAAAAAAAAAAAACTTTTTTTTTTTAAAGTTGAGATTTTTTTTTAAAAGTTATAGGTTAGGTTAGGTTAGATAGATTAGATTAGTAGTAACTAGAATTCATGATTATAGTAAGTACATTTTTGTATTTTTAATAACTTTCTGGACAAGCGCCAACAATAGAAATTTAAGTATAACATTGTAGTAAAAATAGCACAGAGTTTATGAAAAATTAAATGTAATTGATGAATTTCTAGTTGGCAAGTAAAGGTAATAATTACAAAGCATTGTTATCAGTAGAACATAATTTTATATGGTAAAAAAGTATTACAGCAATTAATAGTCATAAGATTTTTTCTGAGATTTAAGTATATCATTCGGTCGTTTCGTCATTTTTAGTCGGACAGAAGTAGTCGGAGATTTAGTATTTCGGGCAGTAAATATTATATTTTTAGTAAGGACATTTTTAAATTTATTATCGGAGCTTTTATTACTACCCCTATACAAGCCTTGGCCACAACTAGGCAGCATTGATGGACTTACGTATGTGTGCATTGGCTTCGCCTCGGCCCACATTTACACGTTCGTCCATCAATGCCTCTTTTGCTGGCCGCTGCAGTAATGTACTATAAATATGTTTCATACATATCGGACAGAGTGCTTCAAGACCATCAAACTGAACAACTTTCACGAAGTAGGACAAACTTTGCAATCGCAAAAAAACAACAGCTGATTCATAATAATACATTTTGGTCGAGTAGCCATTGACATTTTCTATGGAACAGCTGATTTTTTTCAGCTGGCTCCTTAGTAAAAGTTTTTCAGTTTGATGATCTGAATCAACCGGTTATATATGTAACGCATTAAATTTTACACTCTGTATACATTTTGTTCATTACTGAAATTGCGATACCTATACAGGATGTAAGGAAAAGTATCATTAACCTTTAAACCACATACTCTTCCCATCAAACTGAACAACTTTTACTATGGGAGCAAACCTGTCAGCGCAAACAAAGTCGTCTGTTCCATACTAAACTGCAATACCTACTCGACTCAACCGTATGGAGCAACAGTTTTTTTTTGCGCTGACACATTTGCTCCCATAGTAAAGGTTGTTAAGTTTGATTGGTATAGTATATGGTCTAAAATTTTATGATACTGCTACTTAAACCCTGTTTAACGTGAACATTTTGGTTAATCTTTTCAGAAGGCCAGGATCGTGACAGTTGGCGATCTATTTTTTCCGCCTATCCGAATTTTAATCACCGGCGTCTAAGAGCTGTTTTGTTTGGCAAGAGATAGGTAGCAGAAAATCTATCGCTTACTCGAACCGAATATGGTTGTGCTTTGTATATGAGAACAGTGTATGTATTCCAAAAAACACACACTCATAAACATTACCCCTTTTCGAGAAGTCAACTTTGCTTCTAGTACTAATCAAGTAGGTACTAACTAAGTATTTTCTCTGTGATTAAACTTGCAAGTCATTTACTTTATTTATAGTACCTACTCTTAACAAGAACACGCATATTTGCCATTAGCACGCAATATTTTACTAAAATACAAAGGAATGTACAACCCTGCCCAAAATCGATGTTTATTGAAAGAATTACTTTGTTGGGAAGTGTTAGGGAAACAAACAATGATCAAGTTAAGGATCTTTTCCAAGGAGTGCGTAACACCCTCGATCGATGGAAGTAGGTACATGAATGTGCATGAGGCGAAAGGTGTCTGATAAGAATTGTAGCGTGTGGCAGCCTGAAGTCTGCATGGCCCATGGGAGGATGGTGTGAGCTTATTTGTACATAAATAATCCTCCTATGGGCCTAACTAACTAACCTACACATAGTTAAAGGTATGTATTTGTTACATGTTTTTTTTTTAATCTTAGCATCGCATTTCCGCCAATGTCAAGTGGTTTGAGGGAGTGTCTATGCAATCTAGAGGATTGTTTTTGAGAAAGAACAACTGAGAAGGATTTCGGAGCCTCGTGGCAGGCTGAAACGAACCGCGCGAACACCACGCGAGATACAATTGTTGCAACGTGACTCCTGTTACATGCTTCATGTTACAGACGTTAGAAAGGTTGTACTGTTTCAGCCCAACTTCAAGAAAGAGGTCAACCGTCAGACAGAGCTTTGCTCAGTGTTTCTCAGGAATGAGGGGATACATTAGAGAACTAAAGTGGTTGAATAGCTCAAAATTAGCACGCTGATGTGGCAAATGGGCTGATCGTAAATCCGCAGAAGAACTGACAACTGAAGAGGAGTCACAGTACTAAAAGTCGGGCCAAGTTAATAGGTCACATTTGACATCTATTGATACTTCATCAAACGTAACCTTTTAACGGCGGGCATAAAATAATATTTATTTTTATCGAAGTTAGAACTGCACAATGGCTTTACTCTTTTTAATTACGATTACATATTATTTATTGTAATAATGACCAAAGAAGGTAATTTTATGATTTACATTCACTAATCAACCATTCTTAACATAATAAACAATTTCTGATCCAAAGAACTGAACGTCGTTACAATGTTGCGTCAGTGAACCCTTTTTCTTTTTTAATACTAAGGATGTAACCCAAAAAAATCGTTGTAAAATGTAGTTCCAACAAATCACGATATTCACATATAATTCGATTCACGTATGTTTGAAATCCGTATCGATTCATTCACTTTAATCGATGTTTTTAAGCAGGTCACCTCATGTTCTTGGTCACCTCACTACGAAGCTAAAACTGACAAATGTCAAATGTGACCTATTAAATTGGCCCAACTTTAAAGTGGAGACCACGAACTGGCAGGCGTAGCGTGGGATGCGCTGCGGTCCGCTGGACCGATGACCTTAAAAAGGTAGCGGGGATCGACTAGATTAGGAAGGCCGAGGGTTGAGTTTTGTGGCTTGACTTAAGAGGCTTATGTTCAGCAGTGGACGATGATAGGCTGATGTTGATACTGTGCCTTTACCCTGCACATATTATCCTGAGTAACGTAACTAACGGCTTTTCTAACTGTATAAGCAGTAGTCGAAATCCTATATGAGCATAATCATAAGAAAACGTCTCTATTATGATGGCGGTAAAACATGCTCGAGCAGTTTATAGCTACTTTAATACTTTCTTAGAAAACAATCTCGATAAATATAACAAAGTACTGCTAGCTGGTAGCAGGTGTTTGTAACTGATTCGATTTATCAGTATTGCGGACCAAAGTAGACTAAAATTGAACAAATAGCATGATTGAAACATAAGAGACAAGAAATGGTATTTACGTCTTGTTACGTCTATACTTGCTAAGCCTTGCCTATGAACCATCCAATTTCTACCCGTCGGTTTTGTATGAGGCGACTAAAGGATGTGGTTTCTTAAGCCTTTGGTTTCTTATCCATGGACTAAAAAAATTTGCAATTTAAAGCTTAATATTTCGCTAACGGATCCCTAAATCTAAAAATGGCTTTGCCACACCTACAATATTTTTAAAAGACCTGTCCAACGATACTCCACACCATGGGAGAGACGAGAAAAAAATTTCATCCCCACTTCACGTGTAGTGGGAGCTAGAGCTATAGTAAAAGTTGTTCAGTTTGGTTGGTTTAAAGGTTAATGATACTTTTCCTTACACCCTGTATACTACTGCCGTGCATTTTATCACATACTTATTATTATCCTTTTTACCACTTTCTTTGTTGGCGTGGTACCTTTACCCATATCAAATTAGAGATTCAAGTATAAGTATAAGATCCTCATACGGAATTGCAATTCGGAATTCCGAATCAGAATTGTGACTTTGTATAGGATTTGATACCTCCGCAATTTCGAAAGCAAATAAATCAAATCAAAATCAAAATGTTTATTCAAAATAATATCACATGGAAGGTCGGCGTCGGAAGGTGTTCCGTTGTAGAGAAGATGCGGCTAGAAACTCTACGCAATTGTAGAAGGGGGAAAATCATAATCCTAATTATTTATGTGGCAGACCGTCTCTGAGCTAAGCCGCGGACAGTCAGACGGATGGACATGGCGAAACTATAAGGGTTCCTCGTTGACTCCGGAACCATTAAATATGAGCAAATAACAACAAGTTAACAAGTAAACAACGATTCTTCGCATCGAGTGTTTTAGTACTTAGGTACAAAATAAGATCTAAATATAGATTTTAATTAGGTTATAATTATTCAAGTAAACAGTAATTCTTCATATTGATGAGTCTAAGTGTGTACAAAAGATGGTCTAAATATAGATTTTAATTAGGTATACAATGCTAGTACAACAAGTGAGTGACGTATTTACTGAGAGAGAAACTAGACGGCGACCTTATCGTGGCATCATCACCATCATATCAGCCGATAGATGTCCACTGCTGGACATTGGCCTCCCTCCAAGGATCGTCACAACGACCGGCCCGGCGCTGCCCTTCTCCGACGGGTTCGCGCTGCCTTCACCAGGTCGTCGGGCCACCTTATACCCACCCACCACCCACGCTGCGCTTTCCGGTATACCTACGCGGTCGCAACTCAAAAACTCTTCGGCCTCATCGGCCATCGGTTCTGCAAGTAATGTGCCACACCCATTGCCACTTCAGTTTAGCAATTATTTGGGCTACGACGGCCACTCTGGTTCTTCTGCGAATCTCATCATTTATGATGCGATCTCGGAAGGAAACTCCGACTTTTTGTGTGCCGGACTCACATCATGGTTAGGCTTTAGTGTGAAATTCATTACGGATTTTCTGTCTCCTCCTCGTACTACAGGGTGTTAGGAAAAGTATCATTAACCTTTAAACCACATACTCTACCCATCAAACTGAACAACTTTTACATACTTAAATATTTGACGAAATGCTTGCTTGACGAAATGCGTATTGACGAACTGCGTATTGGACAAAATGCGTTTTAGACCAAGTGCTACTAGGTCAACCTGTCAGCGTCAAAAAAGCCTGCTGTCCCATACTTAACTGCAATACCTACTCGACGCAATCGTATGGGACAGCTGTTTTTTTTTGCGCTGATCGTTTTGATCCTATAGTAAAAGTAGTTCAGTCTGATGGGTAGAGTCTGTGGTTTAAAGGTTAATTACACTTTTCCTTACACCCTGTATAGTATAAACGGATAATGTGTCCGTCGTCTAATCAGAGCCTTAATATTAAAGATAGCTTGTTAGTCAGCATAACATCATTAATTATTAGTTAACACTATTGAAATTATAAATTAGTTACTCTGACCCAGCCGTGGGCGTACCCAGCTTTTAGTCTGGAGGGGAGGGGAGCAAGTCTGGAATTATCTGTATAGGTATACAGAGTGGATACAGAGTGGCGTATTTCGAAATGTTGCGCCCCTGTGCAAAATATATTTGGCTACCCCTATAAATGCAGCGGCGGGTTTGTTTTCAAGATTTGATAGAACAGATTTATCGATTTAATTACATATCAAATGTGGAGAATTGTGTCAGACTGTGTCGTTGCACTAGTAAGAGTGATCGAAGCGAGCTCGAAAATTTTCAGCCTTCATACTCATTATAGGAACCTACTAATTAAGATATCATAAAAAAATGGTTGTGAGCGAAGCGAAATCAACATTTCTTAGCACAGTGATTTGGTTGGACCATGTCTATTGCAAGCAATGCCATAGTAAAATAGAAACCAGAACGAGGGAAGTGAGTTAGAAACTTCGTAACAAATTCAACCTAACTGGACCAGAACTCGGTCAGTTTACGTAAGCGTATTGAACAGAAACGAGAGCGAGCGAAGCGAACTCGAAAGATTTCAGAGTAATGACTTGGCTGTGACCAGAATTCTCACGTTCCGTACGGTAGTACGTGACGCAGGATAAGCCCGATCCAGGGGGCTTTAGCTAGCAGCTAGCTATGTACCTACAAGCGCTTCCCTGATTTCTTCCTCTTTCAATCGTTTTGCTCCCGCGATAACGGCCTATGATTATTCGATGTATGGGATGCACTTACTTTTCGTTTAGCTTCAATGCTCTTGTCTATGTGTGTCGACCGCACCACGTGTCGGAACTCCATGTCTGTGTGCATACAGAACGGGTGGCCCTTCCGATCCTCCGGTCTCGATTCATCCTGTCAACAAATAAGTTTACCTAAGTATATAAATAGCAGGAGTATTTGATAGTTTTGATACTAGCTTTTGCCTTTGTTTGCGGTGATTTCAAGAACCAGAACATATTAATTTTATCAAAATCTGTTCTGCCGCTTACGCATGTTTAAGTCACAAACATACCAACCATCGTACATCAGTTTAAAATAAGATTGTGCAAGACCATGCAAATTTTGTTTAAACATATATAAACACTTGGTTGAGTAGGGATTGCATTAAATATACCAAGCCTTTGTCATAGGTAGCCCATTTCTTACGAAAATGTCCACAACAATTTTTTTTTGGTGCAGTACAAATTAAAAAATAAAAATTTGTCAGTGTTTATGTAAGGTCACGCAAATTGTTATTTTAAACTGATAGTTCAAACATCCAAGCATCGTTACAAATATGTATTTACAAAACAATTGCTTGTACTACCCCCTTGGAGAATATAGTCGTGAGCATTATGCTTTATTTGTACCAACAAAATCCCATATACGCATTTTGTATTTTCTCTGTGTTATTTTGCTACTTATGTGTTCGGTGTAGGTAAAATTAAGTATTGTGATTTGATTTTGACTTTTTTTTCGTGTTCTGTTATTAATACCTACTGAATCAGCCTGTGAAATAAGTCACACGTCTCGATTTAACACAATTTATAGATAGAGTCATGCTAGAGTATAACCATGGACGGAGTACTGGTATAACTAATACTACCAGTCAAATACATTACATACTAGACACAATACATAAACAATGTGTTATGTGGGAGTCACCTTGCAGGGTTTGCCCCGAACATTCGTCTTTCGCGTGGTGTTCGCGCGGTTCGCGTTTCAGACTGCCACGAGGCTCAGCAATCCATCTCAGTTGTGTTCTTACTCAAAAACAATCCTCGAGATTGGATAGATACTCCCTCAAACCACTTGACGTTGGCGGAAATGCGGTGCTAATGCACAAGCAAGAAGTCCATTAATTATATATAAATAAAAAA
This sequence comes from Agonopterix heracliana, assembly GCA_963693445.1. Classification (NCBI taxonomy): domain Eukaryota; kingdom Metazoa; phylum Arthropoda; class Insecta; order Lepidoptera; family Depressariidae; genus Agonopterix; species Agonopterix heracliana. The sequence continues at coordinate 1,942,681 of OY856312.1, read as the reverse complement.
AGTGTTATGTGCCAGACGTATCCGACGCCAAGAACTTACGGGATAGCTAAATGGAAACGAATCCATAATAAAATGAGTACTGCGAGCATTATTAATGTGCTATGAAATATCGTAGTCTGAAACCACCTTTAGAACGTGTGGAATTCATAAATTCTTCTTATCGGCTGGAAGCCCTGGTGTCAGAGTTTATTCAAATCGCCTTACGGCCTCTGACATGGTTTTTATGTAACGACTACTACCACCAGAGATAGTAGCCGGGACCAACAGCTTAACGTGCCATCCGAAGCACGAATCATCTTTCTTTTCAGACAATCAGGTGACTCAGCCTGCAATGTCCTAACCAACTGGGAAAAAACGCACAAAGTGACATTTCACTAGGTGCCCCCCGTGGGAATCGAACCCACGACCTCCGTGTCAAGAGCCCAATGCTCTTAACCATAAGACCACGGAGGCAGAAATCTACCGGTTCATTCAATTTGCACAAATAAACGGAATTAACTCCCAAAGGACTCGCAAGATGTTGCCGTCTTGAGGACTGAAGAGTTATCTCATTGCGGAATTGTTGTAGAACAAAAGGCCGGTTATTTAGCATTCCATGAAAGGATGGATTATAAATTTCATTCTCTCCGTAAACCACGAAAATTTTCCGAAAAGCTATTTAAGCTTAGAAATAATGAAAATTGTTATCCAAAGTTTTGTAAAGTCGCCCTTGCAGAGCGACCGAGTGCGCTGCATATATATAAGAGATTAGTTCCTATTTTCAATATTAACCAATTTAAGTCAATTACATTTTTAAATCATGATTCACATTGAAAAGTAATTAAATGGTTTGCCGTTATTAAAGGTTAACAACAAAAATCTGCTGTTAAATTCGGACAACATCATAAGATTTTGTTTGCAATAAATAAAAATCCCCTTGTCCTGCAAACAATCTTGAAAAAGTCAGTGTGTAATATTATGTGTTTGCTTAATAAACAGTCGCGCTGCAAAACAATAATTTGGTCAGCAAGATTTCACAGTTAGTCTGCAGAGAAAACACCATATCGCGGTTGGTGTGATAAGATAAGATAATTCTTTATTTGCTCACCAAGAATAGACAAATGCAATTTATAACAAGAATGAGAAGGGTACAAACGCGGCTTTTTACATGTCTAGAAGCAGTTTATCTGATAAGTAAGCATATTATGGTTTAGGGGTTAAAGTCTGTCGCCCGACTTAATTTAATATTTGCTGAACAAAATTTAATATTCTGCGTACCCTCCCTGAGTGCTTACCAATATTTGATTAGTCACTCAATTGAGCTTATGTATTTAATTGGGTATACAATAAATTGTTGAGCAGTCCAGTATGGCAATAATTGCTGACTGATTTGGAAATGTTTGCTGGGCATAAGTTGTTAACCATCTAGTCTGACCGAATACATTTTTCGGCTCACAAAAGTACGAATACTTTGCTAACCGTTTAAATGATACGTATAATACCTATATAAATATACCTAATGATATTCATCTTTGTACTTGTGGTTTAACAGATTTCCGATAAAATAAACAGTCAAAATGCTAGGATTAATTTAAGATTTGTATAGAAATCTTTGAGCCACTGCAACTTTGAAACTATACATTTTAATGAAAATCTGACAACATACAAGCATATAGATATTATCGTGTTTATTGAGTAAAATAATTTTAATAACTCAAAACAAATAAATTAGGGTTACAGTAAAAATAAACGAAAAATGTCAAGGGCTATAAGCATAAGTATAGATTAGTTTCCAGATTGATTCTGAAAAATGTCATTGACTTTAATTGGTTAGAATTGAAAATATAATCAGACTTCGTTTGTATCGAGCCCGCCAAGGGCTTACTGTTTAGAGAGATTCGTTTCTAAATCGAGTTTAAAAAATTTGATTGTCACAATCCTGTCAATGAGGCGTTTTCCAATCTAGGTACCTAAATAGCATGGAAACAATAATTAGATGGCATTAGTCTCCATATTTGATCAAATTAAAATGTGCTCATATTATAAATTTATCTAAGTGGAGGAATATCAACTGTTTGAAAATAATAGTAATATTTAGGTATTTACTCAAATCTAAAAGGTAGACCACGATCTGAAGATAGAAACATAATATTTTATATAATTATATTCTTTTTCAATGGAAAATGTAAATTAATTAAAGTTCTTTTTCAAAAGAAAGGATTTTTCGAAAATCAACCTCTATAGGGGTACAACGGGGTGTTGAAGTTTTCCAAAATCCACGAGAACGAAGTCGCGAGAAAACATCGTTGAAATTTTCACCTACGGCTACGGTCGTAATTGTATTTATAAACAAAATAAAATAAAATAATATTTACAATTTATAATATAATTACGAAGATAAGGCTTTGAAATTTTGTATGAATAATTTCAAAGCTTGATATCTTCGTAATTATATTATAAATTGTAAATATTATTTGATACGCGCAATCTAGATTTTCTAAGCAATTTTTCCATAATATATAAAACATTACTTTTATTAATACCATCTACGAGTGTTCTATGACAAAGTTTTGAATGAAATTGAAAACTCTGCAACCACCGTTTATAAACGTCTCCCTAAAATAAGAAAATCGACAAAAATGCTTACTCAATGCGATTGACAAAAACTATTTCTGTGACTACAACGCCATGTAAATGTAATGTCTAAATAATGAAGAAATGCATGTTTTAAAGTTTAGCCGTGTCCAAATTGCGATTTAGTCTCATTCATTTTTTATCCTCATTCCATTCGCAATTACATACAACTCAAAGCTAAGGATAATGTTGAATGAGTTTTCTTTTATGCAGAACCTTACTTAACTTAACTTTCTTATGCTTTAAAAAAAATGCAGACTAGCTGATTCCTCGAAGTGAAAAGCTTTGCAAACAAAAGAGCAGCATTAAATACTGGAAACGTTTTCAGACTTAAAAATGACTAAGAATGAATTACCTACCAATATAAATTAAATAGTACCTTGTATTATCAGTCAACATGATTATTATAATACTGCTAGGTAACTGCTAGTGATACGACGAACCTGAGACAGTGATCGCTCACTAAAGGCCTCATAAAAAAGCGAGTTTATATTGAATTAGAAATGAAAAATATGGGAGGCTTTGAAATTTGGATCCGCAACTTTTTTGTGTAACGGAAGTGCGAAATTTAAATTTGACGGTTGCGATAGTTTCACTTCTATCGTTTGTTTTTCCGACAGATATTTACTTTTTCTCTTGATGTTGGCTATATATCGTGGCTCTATCATGACTGGTTTTTTTTGTCACCTTCCTGCAGTGTACCTAAATTATCTGACAAAAAAGTAGCCAAGACTCACAACCTTTTAACTCATAAAAAGTTATGATATCAAATTTTAAGCCATGTCTTGAGTAAGTGTTCATCTCAGTCAAATAAATATAAAAGGCTTGGCCACCATCGTCATCCCATGTAGAGCCAATCTAAATGACAAAATAAAGATCAATATGTATACTGACTTAATAGGTATTGGCTCTACATGGAGTGGGGATGCCGGCCAAGCCTTTCATCTTTATTTAATCGAGATGAAGACTTACTCAAGACTTGGTTTAAGACTGGATCTCAAAACTATTTTTGAGTAGGAGAGCGACGATAGCCCAACGGAAGAGAGCTAGCAACGCAATCATGTGGCGGCGGTTCGATTCCTAGCCTGTACCACTAAGTTCTACGGAATTTATGTACGGTTGTATTTTTAATTATAACTAGCTCGGCGGTGAAGGAAAACATCGTGAGGAAACCTGCATACCCGAGAATGAAAATAAAATACGGAGGTATGCGTAAATATGGGTGAGTTTGGGGCGAAAACAATAGACGCAGTGCTACATAACGACTCTTGCTTTCAATAGCCCAGCCAACAATCAATCAATAGACCATATAACTAGGGATCAGCCTTGCGTTAGAATTCCCCTGTGCCAAGTTACATGGCCAATTGACCATGAACAATCTGTATGACTTCACACTAAACACAAGACCATCCATGATTGAGGAACAATATCTTCAAAATAGTCTCGTTTGGGGTTCCCACGAGATTGTTTTTGAAAAAACCAAAATTTGTATCTAAAGCACACCGACTTGAAAGAAATACGGACCGAATATTGCACTAAAAAGATGTGAAGCATGCAAGGTAATACAATCTCGTTTGTTCTATAAGGGACCTAGACTCACACAGATGCGCTAGCTCTAGGCGCAGGAGCTACAACCCGTCACCTTATGTACCGTGTGACAGCACGCACTCAAAAGAAATGGGTGCTTCACTCATGATTCGACGAGATTACGTCTGGTTCTTCTTTTAAGTCTGTTCTAAAGCAATGGAAAAAATGCAAAGTTGCGAATTTCATGTAAACTTGTCCCCCGCAAAACTTCTCAGAAAAGTTTTCTAGTTGAATTACATGCATAACACGTCCATATCTAAGCATACACATGATTAAAGTACCTACTTTATAAGTAATTTCATAAGCGACATGGCAATTACATTCTCTCCAAGGCAATTAAGTACACTTTACGAGTATACGTTAACTGCTGATGTTAAATAAACCAATCTAGATTATATCGTTACAAGCTGTCTCTTAAGTGCTATGTTTTAGGATATGAGAAGATTTTTTATGACAAGATGGAGAATTAAACTGTATTATTGATTATAAACATGTTACAGCCATGTTGTGCTATTTCGAATCAAATTAAAGATTGAAAAATTTGTCTCGGGCGGGACTCAAGTCCCGAACAAATTTTCAATCTGTTGCGTCTTAAGGGGACGTGGGGACGCAACAGATTGAAAATTTCGTTCTCTGGGTTGTGGACTCGGTGGTGTAATTGGTTAGCACGTTTCCCCGGTTTGGAAGAGCGTGGGTTCAAGTCCCGCCCGAGACAAATTTTTCAATCTTTAATTTAATTAAACTGTAGTCTTAGGGAGTACTAGAAATACCTTTGCCACCTTCTACCTAATTAAATTCGAAAAATACGAGTCAAAGTGCAGGTAAAAAAAAGACTATTTGTCTTTGGTTTTCCTTTTGAAAGATATTGTGTTGCCAATGTATAAAATGGTCACATAAACTAACATTTATTCTTATAGTCTGAATCCTCTAAGCATTTATTGCATGAAAAGTGGATCCAGTAACGCTGTTAATACCGCCGCGGTACCGGACCGGAAGACCTGGGCTAAGCTGAACCGGTTCAGAACTAACCATGGAAGGACCAACTCCCACCTCTACAAGTGGGGCCAGAGGGAGTCACCGATGTACTACTGCGGGGCACCTGACTAGGGATTGCAATCCGGTGCAATTTTCAATCCGGCCGGATCCGACCGGATTTACACCGATCCGGCCGGATCCGCCGGATCCGACCGGATTGGTAATATCCATAATCATTTTCGTTTTCATTTTAAAATCAACTGTAAAACAGTAAAGGTGTTTCTAGCAACTGTGAAAAAAATTATTATTGTTACGAAGTGATAGTTTCTATCGTATTAATAATGCGAAAAAAACATTTTCTAGGCCTCAAAGCAATGACTAACATTAAGAAAGACCGCCTAACATCCACACTTTTCACATTTATGGTAATTTTTCTTTTGTCAGACTGAGACATGTATGTACCTACTACTATACCCTGTTAATTTGTATACTTACTTTTAACAGGAAAACAAAATAAAACTTTTCTGCTGTACTTTTTATAATGACATATTAATATGGTATAAGTACTCTGAAATCGAATCCGAGATCAAAAATTTCAAACAAAAGACGCCTCTTTTCTTTGAAATTTTTGATCTCGGATTCGATTTCAGAGTATAGGGAAGAAAAAGGCTCCATACCTAGGACAAATTTCTATTTTAAATGTACGTGTAGGTGCGGATTGTCGTAGCAGGTGACTCAATAACGTCGTCAGCGACGTCCACCGCGAGAATTTTCGTTAAAAAGCGGTTTTATTCGATTTTCAAGACATTTACCGGATCCGTGCCGGATCCGGCTAGCTAGTGCCGGATCCGGTAGGCCGTAAATGGTGCCGGATCCGCCGGATTACCGGATCCGGAAAACCGGATTGCAATCCCTACACCTGACCAAACCCTCACCCATGTGGTAAATGAGTGCACCCTACGCCGTTTCCCCGGTGGTATTGAAGACCTCCATAGGTTAACCCCGGCAGCGGAAGACTGGCTAAAACATCATGACCTCGAAATTTAAACCTCCCTGGATCCAAGCAGGAAGACAAAAAAAATGCCATACGATATGATGATGACCGCTGCGGTAGCGAAACTTAGGTGAATTTATCGTACACTATGAATTTATATTGCATAAATGTTGCATCTCGCTCTTTCTGTCTGTGATTTCCTATAGTTGCATTTCTGTCTGTATAGTAGACGCCGCGGTACCGCCTTTCAGTTTCCTTCAAATATCGCTTTTTCGTTGCGTTTCACCTCGTCGGTGTGCCAAAGGCGTAAAAGTATCGAAATGTCTTGCACATTGCAACCATCATAATCCTATTTGTGAATATCGAATCAGGAAAAAACTGAACTCTATGGATAATTAATATGACCATACAATTGAAATTTTAATTCCTTGCGAAGTGTGTGTGGTGTTTACGCTAAGAGATAGGTAGAGTGAGAAATTGTGTGATTAGACATGGATGTAAATTGAAAGAGGATGTTGTTACAAGAATAGAGAAAGGTATTCTTCGTCGGTTTGTTCATGTGGAAATACAGCAGATGTACGAAAGATATACAGGGTGTTAAACATTTAAAACTCTTAAGGGGGTTGTTTAGACCGTCAAACTGAACAATTTTATCTATGGGACCAACATCGAAATCGCGAAAAAAAAAATTATAACCCATACATATTTTAGCTCTAGTCGATTTGTAGAGTATAGAACATTTTTTTTTTTGCGATTGCGATATTGGTCCCATAGTGAAAGTTGTTGAGTTTGATGGTCTAAACCACATCCTTAAATGTTTATTTGTATTTTTGTAACACCTTGTATATGGTGCATATATTATTTTTAGTCGGCAGAGGGCGCCCTCGTAGGACGTATTTTGATCAAATCGGTTGCGTCCTAGGTTGCGTCCCACAAAAAGGATTGGTGCGGAGTACTCTAAACCGACGGGCTTGTATGAAAAGATGTATCGATGTGAATGAAGCAAAAGAGGGTCTATGTAAGAATCGTAGTAGATAGCGTGCCCTGGTCTTTGCCTACCCCACTGGGAAAGGGGCGTGACGTTATAGATAGATAGATAACATTCTGACAGGACTTATCAACGCCCGTGCCCGTGCGTTGGGGTTTGACCTTAACGTTTGAAGAACGCATTGAGTTTCCGACTTAGACTTAATAAAGCATTTTTACACTTGAATAATTTAATCGTAAAAGAATATTCCAGATGTGTCAAACTGGAGACGTAGCTTAATTACATCTTTACATAATTTTAATCGTATTTCTAGCAAGTCGCAGCGCAGGCAGTGTCTGTTTGACGTCAGAGCTTCGTCAGACCTGACCTCAATTGGATTTGAGCCAAATTGAAGCGAACATGGTATTTCGGAGTGTAAAATGATAACCTTTAAGTACCTAATCAGATTTTAAGTGCAGCGTCCCTAACGCGGTAAGTTCAATTAATCAACTAAGGCCCGATTCGACCAAACGAGAGTAAATTTTATTCTTAGATTAAGTCGCCGGTTACTATCTAGAGTAAACTAATTTAGCGTTTTACCAACCCTAATCTAAATGAAATGTCAATTTTTTTTTTCCAATTTATTTACTAGCCTGGTTACTAGACCTTTTGGCTATATCTTATTTTATTTTTAATTGTCTTCTGCTTTCACATTAAAACGTTGGTATTCGACGTTTTGATGGTTCTTTGGAGTTTTTGGAGACAATCGAAAGACGCAGGAAAAGCAGAGAAGTCCACAGGAAAGAGGTGACCCGACCGCTTTGCCGCGCTAAAATCACGGAACACTTTTCCTGTTTACGACCCATGCACCATCATATTTCACTGAACTATATATTGTTCACTTGCACGACACTTTGTTAAGCAAAACAACACCAATTTTACGAACCAAAACTCACTATAAACAATAAAAATTAGATGAAATATGAGGACTCCCAAACGTCAGGTACCAAAGCCCGCCAAAAACTCCTGAAATGTCAATGGTATCGATTCGGTATTGCCACGACTTAACTAAATTTATTCCTGTCATTTTCTAACATTCGACTAAGAAAAGAGACAGAAAACCTACAACTGACTTTAGTGCTGTCAAAGTGACGCTACACGCCCAAAATAAGATGGCATCATAATGCACGCCATCTTATTTAAGTCGTTTTTGGGCGTGTAGCGTCACTTTGACAGCACTAAAGTCAGTTGTTGGTTTTCTGTCTCTTTTCTTAGTCGAATGTTAGAAAATGACAGGAATAAATTTAGTTAAGTTAAGTCGTGGCAATACCGAATCGATACCAATGTCACATAATTAAAAAAATTATAATAAAAAGAAACCTACCAAATTAAAACTGTGTAACCTCACATTGCAATAAGTACGGATACAACGACCCCTTTTCGTTAGGTGAATTATACATTCGTTCTTTTAGTACAGAGTGTGTAATCACCAAAAGTAAAATTGTTCCTTGTATTGTTACTCGTCTATAAATCTAAGTTTGGTCGAATTCGGCCTTATTAAAACTTTATTTTACACTAGTGTTTTCCCGCGACTTCGTCCGCACAAATTATATCCCAGATTTTAAGTCAGATCATAAGCTGTCAAACAAAAAAAGTTTCACCAAAATCGGTTCAGTAGTTTATGCGTGATGCGCGAACAAACAAACAAACAAATAATTTTGTCAATAGATGGCGCTGCACGTCATTTAAATCGCGCTATCGAGTGTTATTTGAGTTTATATGAAGTGAACCGCTACTTTTTTGTTCCTCATGATTTTACGGTTTTATAATAGGTAGTTAAGATTACATCAAAACCAGTGAGGTAGTAACATTAATGTCATTGAACAAAACACAGTACCTAACTATTCCTTTACGGAGACATACAAGTTACAACCTAAATTCAGTGTATGTGTTACAGTCAAAACTCATAACCGGTCAACACCACCTTTGCCTTCAAATCTGTCAAAAGTAGTGTTGACCGGTTATGAGTTTTGACTGTAACGTCCGGTCCGTTTATTATTTAGGTTTACCAGGTTTAGTTAGGGTACCAGTTATAAGTTTTTAGACCCAGATCTAACTCAGTCGGTTAGGTTAGCGAGGAGCGAAGCGACTAGCATGTTTGGTTTCTTGCGACCACAGCACACGAGCCGAGCGAGCGTGCCGCGGCAGCAGCCGGCGAGTACCAGAAACGAATTGCTACTGTTTACTTAGTCCACTCGAAAATATAATTTTGACTGATTTTTGCAGTCAATGGTGATTTCACCGGTTATGAATTTTGACTGAAACACAATGCCTTAAATATTTGTTTTGTTCCAAATGAAAACGTCGCAAGCTCCTAGACTTAACCTACTGCTGCCTGCCTACTGATGAATTATGAACGTGTGACTTTCAAAAATCTCACTCCCAATTGGGTATTCTTTCAAAAGTCCGCGTCAAGCAATGTTACTAGCAAGACGGCTGTGTGGTGCAGCCTAGGTGCAGCACAATTTTACACGCCATTTTCTGTAAAGGTAACATGTAAACTGTGTACAGTGTATGTGTGTGTGGTACTTGTGTAATGTACCGATGATTCACAATAAATAATTTGTATATTTCTATTTCAAACATTAATGGGTGTAACGTAATTGGAAGAACATTGTAATATTTACCTTGACAAGTTTCTTCGTAGGCCAACTGTTCTTGCAGCATATATCTGTCGAACTTCCTTGCAGAATCGGCGTCGTGGGCAGTAGGTGATTGCTCTTGCAGCTAGCAGCCCGAGCCACTGTTAACAGACAAAGATTTAACGATACCTACCTGTAATTACTATTGTGTTAATGGGGATTTGACAGACTTGCGCCTGCGTCTCTGCGATCATCGCTGATCTTTTGTGATCCCTTTTCTTAGCAGTTAAGAATCGCAGTAGGATTTTAATAGGGTGGTTTTGTATCTCAATTTGGAGTCAGTACCTTGGCAGACCAAGATGAGTACTTCGTTTGCAGTTTGCTTTTTAGTGGACCACATTCACAGAGAATGTGCAGCGGTGTTTCTATTGGTAGGTCCCACAAATTATAAGGTAGGTTGTGAAAAGTTTATCCACTGGCAGCATCAGAGATGGCAATGTCAGTCAGATGATGTTGAATGGATTCACCTTCAATGTGACAGGTTTATTTCAAATAGTGTTTACCCGCGTTTAAAAAAAAAGCCGTGGTGGTCCAGTGGCGAGTAACCTTGCCTGCCGTGCAGGAGGCGATGGTTCGATCCCCGTCCAAGCCGACTCGTACCAATGAGTTTTTCGGAATTTATGTACGATTTGTAACACCACTGGCTTTTCGGTGAAGGAAAACATCGTGAGGAAACCTGCATGCTTCAATTTCGAGGCGTGTATTGTACCCACTGTCCAATAAGTGGCGACGGGCTCACCCCCCGTCACACTGGACAGAGTTTCGGTACTACTGGTGAAACGTGGATGTTCTGAGGTTTCAGAATATCTCTGACTACCCCCTCGGGGAATATAGTCGTGAGCATATGCATGCTAATGTTTACCCGCGACTTTTTCCGCACAAATTATATACCAGATTTTAAGTCAGATCGGTTCAGTAGTTTTAGCGTGACGCACGAACAAACAAACAGACAAAAAGATAGACAAAATTCACCACGAGTCAGGGATACCTAAAAACCATATCGAAATCTTTTTTTTGTAAATATCTTCAATGTACAGACACACTTCAGTTACAGTTTTATAATAGTTTAGATTGTACGATTGCCCTCTACAGATTTTTCGTTTAACTAGTCTTGGACAACGTCTCTCTGGTCATTTGCAACATTTACATCATAATAGCTTTCGAAATGCTTTCCAAAATATAGAAAATAGTTAACCATTTAAAGTGGAAATCTCATTTTCGCGTACAGGAGTGCGATTTTTGAATCTCATTCGGTGAGCTGCTGAGCTCACCATATGCATCTTTGTACTGCTGATTCGACTTTCAAAAATCGCACTCCTGAAGTATGATTTTTGAAAGTCAAATCAGCAGTTGAAATATGCATAATCTCCATAGTAATTTTGACATTTTCAACTGCTGAGCTCACCGAATGAGATTCAAAAATCGCACTCCAGATTGCAATTTGCACAGTCATCAATGATTTTAAAAAACCCTTAGTCTGGCCGAAAAAGACAGTAGTATATTACCTATATCAAACTAATATAGAATCTTTGCTGTTATCAAATGTAAAGCACTTTAATAATTTTCTGCAACACAATGTTAATTTTCATTCGATCTACATTACCTACCAGTAAGTAAATTTAAAAAAAAGGAGCGTCGCAAATACGGCGACCTCATTACTCAAAGGCTGTTGACGTTTTGACACGAAAATGATAAATATCCAAGCTACCACTTGAGTAATCGTACACTTCGCAGCTAGCTTCGCAGGTTTCAATAATTATTGAAAACTTCGAACGTAAAACTTTCTTTCTTCGGTAAATTGTTTTTCGTCTGAAATTGTTTAAATCGATACCTAATATTACTCATATAACACACATTTTTTAGGAAAGTGAGTTTACTTCATGTTTCACATGAACAGAATCATAGTCGATCGGTAAAGACAAGTAGGTACCTATTTCCATTGAGGTACTATGTTAACTAGAGAAGCTACCGAGAAGTAATGTTTTGTAACGTGCGTTAGGGTGCACGCGCTCTAACCAACTTAACCTGTGCCAGGCGCTCGTCGCAGCCTGACGCTCCCAGCACGCGCCCCACACTGCTGATCATGGTGCACAGATTTTGTTCGCGTTGTCTGCTCTATACATAATTACTCAATGCCTATTTCTTCTTTTTTCGTGTCAGCCTTTAGATATCTATGGTGTCAGCTCTCAGCTTGCGCTATATCGCATTATAACCACAGCATACAAATATTGATAACAGCTGGTGGACGAAAGAATTAGTGTAGAAAAGAAATCTATTGTGAGAGTAGAACGTATGAGTACGGAAAACAAGGGTAGAAGTGTCAGTAGATAACACCCTCGCAGGACGTACTCTGATCAAAACCGATTACGTCCAGCGCCCTACAGAAAGGTGAAGTGCTGTAGATGTATGGATGTGAAAAAGAAAACATAGAGGTGGGTACTAATGTTCGTATTGCGTAGTAAATAGCAAGCCCTATTCTCTGCCTACCACATCACTGGGAAAGAGGCTAAGAAGGTTAAGAGGGCACCGAACGTCCAGAACTGCCATCAATAGAATTTTTAATTTCTTAACAATTATACAATATTATTGATTATAAACATGTTACAGCCATGTTGTGCTATTTCGAATCAAATTAAAGATTCAATTTTTTTTTTGTCTCGGGCGGGACTTGAACCCACGCTCTTCCAAACCGGGGAAACGTGCTAACCAATTACACCACCGAGTCCACAACCCAGAGAACGAAATTTTCAATCTGTTGCGTCTTAAATTATACAATACTTCCAAAAAAAGAAGAATGCCACATTGCTGTTTTATCGATACATTACGGGCTATTATGTTTCGTATTTGTAGTTACTCTTACCATCTTTATCGTTTCTTAATATGCTGACACTTTTTAAAGGGACCGACAAAAGGTTGTTCAGTATCATGGGTACAATCACCTCTTAAATTAAAAGGCTCCCCATACGTAAACGCAGCGCCGGGCTATATTTTGCTGGTTTTTAGAAGCTATCTTCTCGTTCTGCTTTTTGTCTCCATGCTATTTTTAAACAAGTGCTATATTCATTATGTTTTGTAACAGTTTTAAGAGACAAATAAATACTTTTTAATTTAATTTAATTTAATTTAATTTAATTTAATTTAATTTAATTTAATTGAAAGACATACAAATTATTTAAAAGATTAAGGAAAGCCTAAATATTGAAAAAAATCTGTATTATGTGCATCTACTTTTTAAGTTGAAGTCACTTTTACTTGAGACACACCTTTATGTAGACAATAGCTTTTTTTTTTTTAAAAGACCTATATTTAATGAGTTAATTAGATAATTATTAAATATGGTGCAAATTCTTATGATTTTAGAATGTGAGTTTCTTGGATTAGAAGGCACCACAGTGACACAATGAAGGACAAGCCAGTCCCAAATAGGTATACCTACTAAAATGACGTAGTTTAGTAGAGGTGAGGTGGCTCTGAAAGAGTCAAGGTCGTTCGGTCAGGGAAGCCTCTTAATGCAACTGTTTTCCCTAACACTGCACTGTAGATATATACATTTTAGTTAATTTCTTTTAAAACCGCCAAAAGTAGCTACTTGGATACAGGGATACTATCTTCAAACCATTCAAAAAAATAATTCTTGATATTCCGATGAATTGAAAATCATTAATAACAGTGTGACATTCATGTTTTTTTAGAAACAATAACCCTCCTTCTGGCGCAGTCGGGTAAAAATAGACTTTTGAGGGCAGCACTGGAGAATAAAACTCTCTAAACTAAAAGATAAAAAGATTTGACATTACTAACGTTGTTGTCTGTTAAAGTTATGTTGAATTTCATGGCGCATGCCCCTCCAGAGCTTGGTGACGATGAGGGCGTACGCGAAGGACATGATGAATAGAGGAACCAGGAGTAAGGCACCGTCCAGGCCCAGGTTGAACGCTCGCTCCAACTCCAGGCTCGTCCATACTTCCCGGCATTTGTAGGCTGTTGACAAAAAAAACATTTGAAAATGGATTATACAAGGTGTTACAAAACTACAAATAAACATTTAAATGGGTGGTGTAGACCATCAAACTGAACAACTTTCACTATGGGACCAATATCGAAATCGCGAAAAAAAAAATTCTACAAATCGACTAGAGCTAAAATATGTATGGGATTTAAAATTATTTTTTTCTCGATTTCGATGTTGGTCCCATAGAGAAAGTTGTGCAGTTTGACGGTCTAAACAACCCCATTATGAGTTTTAAAAATTTATTGTTACTTATGAATATATGTATTTTGTAGGCTTCAGTTTTGGTTGGAGTTTTTGAAACAAAATTTTTATTTCATCTCATACTCAATGCAATGTAATCGGACAGTAAATAAGAAAGCCTCAGATCACAATGTTTGTTGACCTCGGCGTCCTTTCTTACTTTCCTGTCCTCGGTGTGTAATCTACTATAGTTTCAAAGTTAGACAGGAACAAAGATTTGTTAGTACCTATACGAAAAAAACAGCGTCAATTTTTTAACTCATAGATAATATTTAAGCTTATCTCTATGAGCTTATCTTTCCCGCCATTCCGCCAACACCTGGGGGTTTTATTACACCTTGTATACAAACTTCGATCAACAATATCCAACTAGATAACGCGTCAGCGCTCAAAACATGTCCCGGCAAATAACGCCTCACTATTGGAGTGAGGTCTTATTTTGAATTAGTTGCGTTCGAACAAAGCCATCGTAAGCACGTCTCGCAATGCCGCAGTGTTCCTTTTTTAAATTACTAGGAATTATGGTTGCTTTGAGGTCGAAATTATAATGTATTCGGACTGTTTTCTCGGTTCGTTAACAAAAAATGTTGTATATTTACGAGGACAGAATTTCTCTTTGATTTTGTATGCGACCCGTTATCTAGTTGTATAAATTGTTGATCGAAGTATACAAAGGCAAACCCCAGAAGAGGTGGAGTAATGACTTCTTCACCTTCCTGAACAGAGTTTGCTTTGGGCAGCATTTATGGACATGGACAAGACGAATAAAAAAAAAATCACGTTCACTGATATTCGATAGCTTGTAATGTTTCGAAAAAGAAAAAGAAGGCAATTGTTTAATCAATATTTTCTGGAATTAAATACAAATTGAAAAATACATTTAGGCTGCTTCAGATTCGAGTCACGTACCAACTTAAAATACCTCAAGGAAAGTAGAGGTTCATTTCTAAATCTTTCCTTAGACCTCTAATTTGTATGCATGAAGCATAGCACAAGCTATTGATATTTATACTCTTACAGGGTGAAATTTAAATCATGGGCATCCTTTTAAACTCTACCCATCAAACTGAACACATTTTAGTTCTATACAAACCAACCATCGCAAAAAAACTGCTGTTTTATACATGGAGTCCAGAAGGCATCGCAGTTTAGTAGCACACCTGCTTTTTTGTGTTCACAAGTTTGTTCCCTTGCCATATAAAAGTTGTTTCGTTTGATGGATAGACAGTTTTAAAGGATGAAAACTAAGACAGTGATAAACACTGACATTATAGTCATTGCCATAGTGACGAAGTGAACTCGGGAACATCAATGCGGTGCGCCCACCGCATTCAAGTGGAACATGTTCCTTCTATGAAAGGGCTAGGCCTTCTATTGCTAGAGTATACGTCAATGGTTATAAAGGATGCCAATCGTAGGATGCCAATGATTTCAATGTCATCCTATATACATTTACACATAGCCTCACTACCATAATCTCTTTCGGGGTGACTATCTGCTACAGCCAATACCAACTATCTTGTAAGCAGGCAGTTGCTACCTTTAATGGAAACGTGTAAAGTTATTATAAATGGTGAAGGCAGCCTAAAAAACCCTTGATAATGTTAGTGGATCGAAGATCGTCCACCACAAGAGTCATAAGGATTGGCGTAAAGGACATAATGCAGGTTTTCAGGACGAGCAAAAAAAGTTAAAATAATGTTAAACCGCTCAAACTTTTCCATTTAGAAAGTTTTTAATGTCTTGAAATAAATGATTGAAATAAAGGTCACTTGTGTAATACTCTTGAGATAAGCTTAATTCAATAATTTTACAGAGATGGAGAATTAGAGAAATTTTATAGAGATATCTCTGGATTTATAGATTTACTAATGTTTACCCGCGACTTCGTCCGCACAAATTATGTAAGTACCAGATTTTATACTAGATCATAAGCTATCAAACAAAAAAAGTTTCATCAAAATCGGTTCAGTAGTTTTTGCGTGATGCGTGAACAAACAAGCAAACCAACAAACAAACACACAAATAAACAGACGGACAAAATTTCTAAAAAAGGTTGATTTCGAGCCAGGGATACCTAAAAACCGTTTATCATAATGTGCGCAAGTAGAGAATTATTCATGAGATGGACTGTAGGCCTAGATGCCACATCCAAGGAAACGACAAAGATTGAGACGCACGAGTCTTTGTCTATGCAAAAGCGAACGTGATAACATGAATGACTACGCAATCCTAGTTTTGCCTTCATGCGAAATGTTTTAATAAGTGCGAAAATGATAGAGTAATTGAAGTGGGGCATACGCAGTCAGACGGAAAGAAGGAAACGATTGGTTCCTTTTTTGACTCCGGAATCCTAATAAAAGGATAAATTTGCCTCCTTTGGGACTTTATTGCATATTCATGCGAGCCTCTTTTGCCAATGCCGCCATTTGTGCCGTTTTCACTTCATATTGTTATTGTCGTATGTTTTAGATGTGGAAAAAAGACAACATTGTACTTTTTTTAAAGCTTACCTCATACATTTTATGGCGGGTTTTTGTCTAACAAATTCTGCATAATTTCCCAATATTGACTTTGCCATTTAGATCCTTGCTTAGAATATAAACAACCTAATTTACTTTTTATCGTTGTTATCTCTTGGGAGACGAGCAAGGGATACAAAATTGTTTTCACCTCACAAGCTCGGAAAGATTCTGTTTATCGTTCGAAATCTGAGTGCAAAAGTGTATTTTATCCGCTAGCGTGGAAAGAGTTTTTGAAATTCGAATTTGACTATTCAATATTTTTGTATACCGCCAATGCACTGAAAATGCTTAGGTAATAACTATTTCATGACACTGGCCAGCACGAAAATAAAACTTTTTGAAATGTTCTTTTTAGCAATTCACTTTTTTTCCTCACTGTTGTGAGGTGAAAAATTGTGTGTTTCGCTCGGCTGCAAAGTTATTCTGCGTCTCGTACCTTTGAAACCTTCGCTTGCTCAGGTTTAAATACAAGTACTCGCGCGAAACTTATTATTAATCTGTGGCCTAGCTACCTCGCTAATCTCTGGTGGAAAAGCAGCCTAATGTAATACAACACTTTGATGTTTTACACTGTTATGTTTTATAAAGGTCATTGCACAAAATATCCTCTCGACTACTGAATTTTTGTGAGAAATAATGACATAAATTGTCATTTATTTTTCAATAAATAAACAACAAAAAAGTGGTTGAAATATTTAACCACCGAATATTTTTTATTTGTAGCTAGCGTGTTCGAAAGTGTTGCTAGCCAAGAAGTACCTAAAGTGGCAACACTCAAATCAAATCAAAATAATTTATTCAATATAGGAGCCTGAAGCACACTTATTAATCGACAATTCTTTTTTAAGCTACCACCGCGTTGTCGCTGTAGAGAAGATGCGGCCAGAAACTCTACAACATAACACGACTTAATGACTATTACAATATAAATTCTTAAGCTAAGGTTATGTACCTATACAGTAATACATAGTCTATTTAATTAAATAATTGATACTATACAGTAAACTATAAGTTAGTGACACTCAAACCCACTCATTTTGATCATTTAAATAACACTGCCAACACGACCTTTTCATATAAACTAACGACCTGATTTTCTACATAGTAAGCTAATTACACCTACTACAAACTAAGCAATTTAATAGATGCCTGACTATGTTTGCATATTAATAACGGTAGTATATTGAACTGAAGCCAACACAATTTTGAACATACAAGGTAGGTAGGATAAAAGGTAAAGTTTATGTTATAATATTCAATTTATCGAATTTTGAGAGCTTTTGATAACGTTACTTCATCTGCCGTATTAGTCTAGTTACTAGATATACAGAGCGTATTTAAAAGGACCACCCCCTTAGACAATGAAACTAAACTTTAGTTTAAACCACCTACCCCCCCCCCCCCCCCCACCCCCCCTCCGGTTTAGAGTCTAAACCACCCTTTTTATTATTACAATTGTGTTTTTTTACACGAATGTTTTATTTACTTAAGTACAATTGAAAATTGTTATCAGGGTTGTCAAGTTTCCATACAAAAAGCAAAAACGTTTATACACCCCTAAGACCGCGGAAGTTGGGGCAAAAGGGGGGCAGATGCCCCCTTAAATCAAGGGGCGCTGGGGGAGGGATTTCGCTGCAATGACAGCTAAAACGCGCAATGACTTTGATAGCGTCCAGTGGATCTTTACAATGAAATAATCCATAATAATAAATAATCCCCTCCATCGTAGAGTTCCGCGGTCCCTGCCCTATACCTAGTTGATGTCAATTTATTGCAGACATTATGGCGAAGTCAGTTAAATACAATTTTATTTTGTAAAAGGCATCCAAAATGATGGCAAAGATAAAATATTATGAAAACGACTTATTTAATCTTCGATATTTTTTGTTAGATGTGTCAAATCGGTTAAGGTAGATATCCATAATAAAAATTGTTTATCGAATACTCGAGGTCCTATTTTTTTATTATTATAAAACCCATATAACCCAAAAAGGGTCAACGTTAGTAAATCCCGTACACGAAACTAAAAGGGTCAACACTATTTGTAACTCTTCGTGTGCGGAATTAATCTCTATTCTTCCAAAGTTTTTGGGTTACGAAGGGTTTGTTTTGTTTGCCCTCAAATATAACTTTTATTAACAACCCTATAATTTTAAAATAAGTGATTTTAGCCCAAGAACATATTAAAATTCATATGGGTTTAGCACATAGGGAAGGAATATTTAATCATTTTGTTTTAGTGTGTATAACATACGTGTTCGAAGTTTGATAGTTTCCTGGCTTTTGGGGAACATTACGAATTGACGGAGTTTTTAAGGCCAGGTTATCAAGTCAAGTCAAGTCAATATAATTTATTCAATATAGGAGCTTGAAGCACACTTATTAAACGTCAAATCTTTTTTAAGCTACCACCGCGTCGGAACGTGTTGTCGCTGTAGAGAAGATGCGGCCAGAAACTCTACAACATAACACGACTTAAAACTATTACAATATAAATTCTTAAGCTACTGTTATGTATACAATAATACATAGTCTATCTAATAAAATAGTTGATACTTTACAGTAATGTAAATAAACTATAAGTTAGTGACCTCAGACCCAAGCATTTTGATCATTTAAATAATCATCCAGTTTATAATACGCTTTCTTACAGATAACATTTTTGATCTTAGTTTTAAACATGTTTTCGGAAAGATTCAAAATGGTCTCGGGGATTTTATTATAACAACGTATACAGTGACCCATGAAAGACGTGTTGACCCTACTAAGCCGAAAGTGCGGAGATATCAGTTTATTTTTGTTTCGAGTGTTGTAATTATGGACATCACAATTTTTTGGAAACAAAGACAAATTTTTTCTTACATATAAAATGTTTTCATAAATAAACTGTCCATAAACTGTTAAAATATTAATTTCCTTAAAAAGGTCGCGAAGCGAATCACGACAGCGCAAACCATATATTGCTCGAATTGCCCGTTTCTGTAGGATAAAGATTGTCTCAATGTCTGCAGCACGACCCCACAATAAAATACCATAGGACATGATACTATGAAAGTAACTGAAATATACGAGTCTGGCAGTTTTAATATCAGTTAGTTGTTTAATTTTTCTGACTGCATATGCTGCAGAACTTAGCCTACCAGCCAGAGTTTCAATGTGGGAACCCCATTGCAGCCTAGAGTCAATCGTTATTCCCAAAAACACTGTATTATCAACAAAATCTAGACTATTCCTGTTTAAAATTACTTGATTATCTACAATTGGTACGTTCGGCAAAACAAATTTTATACATTTCGTTTTTTTTGCATTAAGTGCGAGATTATTTGCGTTAAACCAGTTCAAAACTTGTTGAAGGGTATCATTTACGTCGTCAAGTTCTTGGTCCTTCCTATTTACTTTAAAAATCAGAGAAGTATCGTCAGCAAATAATACTATGTTCGACAAGTTTTGTACCATATGTGGCAAATCATTTATGTAGACCAAAAAAAGGAACGGGCCCAAGATTGAACCCTGTGGCACGCCTGTTTGCACATGTGATCCAGATGATTTAGATCCATTCACTAGTACTTTTTGGACTCTGTTTTTTAAGTAGGAGTCCATCAAATCAAGAGCTCTACCACTAATTCCGTAATGTTTTAGTTTTAACAGCAAAGTTTTATGATCAACGCAATCAAATGCTTTGGAAAGATCGCAAAAGACGCCTATCGCATTTTGGTGCTCCTCCCAAGCGTTGAATATGTGCTGAATCAGAGTAACACCTGCGTCTGTAGTCGAGCGTCCTTTGGTAAACCCGAACTGCTGATCATGCAGCAGTTTATTTAGATTGAAATGAGACAGCATTTGATTGAGAATAATCTTTTCAAAAACCTTGCTGAGAACTGGTAAAATTGAGACAGGTCTATAATTGTTGGGATCATGTCTATTGCCTGATTTAAAGAGAGGTACGACTTTACTATGTTTCATAAGATCGGGAAAAGTACCTTGATCGATGCAGATGTTAAATATTGATGCCAAGTAAGGTGACAGGACACCAATGACAGATCCAAACAACTTAACTGACATACCCCATATATCTTCAGAGTTTTTGAGATTAAACTTTTTATAAATTTTAACAATTGTATCAGGGTCAACATGCGTAAATCTGAATTCGGAAGTACAGGCATTTACATTCTCTTGTAGTATTGTCTCGGCCACAGCAGACGAGGAACCTAGTGACTCTGTAATCTTTACTGGAATGTTAGTAAAGAATGTTTCAAATTCCTGAGCTACTCCCGCCTCGGAACTGATAATACCGTGATCAGTTTGAATAGTTATGTCTGGATCACGAGGTTTTGTTTTGCCTGTTTCATGATTAATTACTTTCCAAACGGCTTTGATTTTGTTATCTGAACTCTTAATTTTTCTGCTAATGTGTAGTGATTTTGCTGTGATACAGACTTTCTTGAAAGTTTTTGAATAAAGTTTTACAAATTCAAGAAACTCGTCATTATGAGTATAGGTCTTTTTATCATATAGACCAAAAAGGGTTTCTCTACTTTTACGGATTCCTTTTGTTGCCCAATCGCTGAATTTAAATTTAATTGATTTTACAATATTCCGAACCGTGAAAACCTTGTCATATTCATTTTGTAAAATATTAAAAAACTCATTGTAGCATGTATTTGGGTCATTCTGCTGATAATATGGTAATGGCAATTTAAGTTGCAGTGTTTCTTTATATTTTTCTATTTTGTTAACAGTGGCAGGCCTGATTCGTATAGAAATTTTAGGTTCTATTTTAATAACTGGAAAGCTAACTGTTTGGCCACTATGATCAGACTTTAAGCAATTAATTACAGCTTTATCGACAAAATCACAGTTACAAAATACATTGTCGATGCATGTGGCAGTCGTTGCTGTGATTCTGGTTGGCTCTAAAAACAAATTTTTTAAATTAAAAGATTTAAAAAGGGTTATTAATCTACAACTTCGGGAATCCTTTTCAAGCAGATTAACATTAAAATCGCCGCAAACTATTATGGATTTACTACTTTTAAAAACTAACTTTAAAGCATCCTCCATCACGGATTCAAAAGTATTAAAGTTTTCATCATTAGGGGGCCTATACACACTCAAAATTATGTGGTTCTCTAACTCAATACAAGAGAGTTCAATATTACATTCAACCGAGAGCCTAACAATATCTTTTCGTTCTTTCACTTTTAAACTATTTTTACTAAATATAACTGATCCACCTCGTGTTGTTGTCTTTATCCCAGTGCAAGCGTCTCTTTCTTGCAAGCATAAGTTTGCAATTAGCCATCCCGCTCCAATTGAAAGCAGGATCGCAAAAAACTTGTTTTTCATCAATATCTTTGCTCATGGGTGTTTCTAAGCTCAAAATTCTTCGGAGTTCACTAGAAATATTTAATGTTTTTAGTTAAGTACAAGAATAAAAAGTTAAATATCAGCAGTTTAATCACAGTATTGAAAAAACATAACAAAAAGAGGTAACTTTGGGATTTTTTTCTATCTATTAAACTTAATCTAATCGTGTAATTGAGAACGGTCGCCTATCAGCCAGATCCTTAAATAAGACATAATTGGTTTTCAGACTTTAAAACACAGTTTAAAACACTTTCGTTCGTGTTCAAAAAAGGCCTCTACCGAATAACAGCGTCTTAAATAAGATAGGATACTTACAAAATATTTGGAAGTATTCCGAAACAATCGGGATATTTCGCATAGCATATGCTCACGACTATATACATTCACATAATAGATTAGAATTACGATCGTTCACCGATTTTTGTGAATGCTACTTTTACTTTTTTTTTTAAAGTAGGGTTAGTATGTCACGCACGAAACGACATCGACATCCTCCTCCCGGCCCCCGCACACTGCGCTCGATTGTCCTGCTGCGACGGTGAGCTGCACCACTAGGTATTAGTTTTTATTACATAATATTATACCTATGCTATCATGATAATTTTTAAGAAACAAATTATATTTCTGTTACCATTATATCCATTGTCTGAAATTAATTAACTAGATAATTAAGAAGCAAAATCACTAAGAACTGCCTAAAACACCATTTCAATTTGATACATATTGAATCTTGTGTTAGGTACTCAATTGTATAACTTGGCAGAGGGGAATGCTTACGCGAGGCTGGTCCCTAGTTATATGGTCTAAGATTACGTCAGCATGACCTTTCCCAAAAACAATGTTTTCCTCATTCTCTTCGCCCTCAAGATATTTCCTTTTGAGGAATTAAAGGCCAGTATGAAAGAGATGAGAGAATGACGTCACATCATTTATATAAATCCTAACGATAGTAATATGATTGAATAAGCTTTGCGGCTGGCCCAGTACGAGATTACTCATGATTTGTTAGAGGGAATTAATTTCATGCCAGTTGGACCCCGAGGGCAATGTCACCACGTTATTAATTCCGAAGGTTTAGAATTCCGTAGTCCGACGAAGAATTTCAATAACATCTTTAAGTCCAAAATCAAGCGCCGAGGAAATAACAGCATTTCAAAAATATGATATACGTATGGCGATATATCATGTCCTCACAAAACCGTCAGCATATTAAGGCCAGGTTATCCAAGTGCAAGCGTCTCTTTCTTGCAAGCATAAGTTTGCAATTAGCCATCCCGCTCTAATTGAAAGCAGGATCGCAAAAAAACGAGTTTTTCATCAATATCTTTGCTCATGGGTATTTCTAAACTCAAAATTCTACGGAGTTTACTAGAAATATTTAATGTATTTAGTTAAGTACAAGAATAAAAAGTTAAATATCAGCAGTTTAATCATAGTATTGAAAAAACATAACAAAAAGGGGTAACTTTGGATTTTTTTCTATCTATTAAACTTAATCTAATCGTATTATTGAGAACGGTCGCTTATCAGCCAGATCCTTAAATAAGACATAATTGGTTTTCAGACTTTAAAACGCAGTTTAAAACACTTTCGTTCGTGTTCAAAAAACGGCCTCGACCGGATAACAGCGTCTTAAGGAGGGATCCTATACAACGTGTTAATGAATACGCGCAAAACCTCATACACCCAAACTGATTTATAACAAAATAATTAAATTGAAACAATAATAATTACATTATTTTTAAAGTAAACATTTAAACAAAAATGATTTGCTATCGTTTCAGCAATGAATGAAAGCGCTAACGTGCTAATGGATACATTCTAAGAATGTTGCTTTCGTAGTAAGTAGAGTGAGTGTTCCCGTGTGGTGGGTTGTGATCAAGTTCAGTAAATTTTAAATTTTTCAAACAAATTATTTAATATTTTAAATAAAAATTACCTATCAAATTAAAGATTGAAAAATTTGTCTCGGGCGGGACTTGAACCCACGCTCTTCCAAACCGGGGAAACGTGCCAACCAATTACACCACCGAGTCCACAACCCAGAGAACGAAATTTTCAATCTGTTGCGTCTTAAGGGGACGTGCCGCCCGAGACAAATTTTTCAATCTTTAATTTGATTCGAAATAGCACAATACATGGCTGTAACATGTTTATAATCAATAATATAAAAATTACCTATGTTGAATTGAAACCATAATAATTCGATTCCGCTCTCGATTCTTATTAAACTACTTGCTAGTTTTACGTTAATTCATTAAGGGGCTACCTGCCGGTTTTGGGTAATTTTGTAACCATTTTATTCATTAACTATGGCACTTTTTGAGCTGAAATTTAAACTGAACCATCTACAGGATATGAGAAGTGATGTGGTTTTTCTAGAAATCAATTTTAATGAATAAAACCGAAGAAAAGGGACTCTAAAGTCACCCCTTTTTTTCCAGTTGTAACCATTTTACTCTTACATTTTTAATCGGAACAAAATGAAAATTTACTATATTATTTACAATACAATTTAAAATGATGTGGTTTTTTTACTTTTTCGAAATTAATAAAAAATCATCGAATTTTTCAAAGAAAACAGCAAAATTCTGACCGGAGCCACGCGCTCTTTCTCATCGATTAGTATGGAGTGTGAGTGAGAGGAGAGTGGTCCACGGCTGATACGCCTTAACACGTTGTATAAGGTCTAACAAAATTAGCTGAAACTATTTTTTTTATTTCGATGTTGGTCCCATAGAGAAAGTTGTTTAGTTTGATGATCTGATACTCCCCTTAAAATAGTTTCAGCTAATTTTGTTAGACCTTAACCAAGATGTTACAAAAATACAAATAAACCTTTAATGGGGTGGTGTAGACCATCAAACTGAACAACTTTCACTATGGGACCTCTACAAATCGACTAGAGCTAAAATATGTATGGGATATAAAATTATTTTTTTCGCGATTTCGATGTTGGTCCCATAGAGAAAGTTGTTCAATTTGACGGTCTAAACAACCCCCTTAAGAGTTTAAAAAATTTATTGTTACTTATGAAACATCCTGTATATTATAGTGTTGGTTTTGTTTTCATTTGCATGCGCATCCGTTATCCGTCACGTTAATGATCATCATCATCCCCAGCCGTAATCCACCCACTGTAAGGTTAGGCCTCCATTTGTTTATGCCACACCCTCCTCTGTCCTGAGCATCCCGCATCCACTTTGCTCGCGCGACCCTGTCAAGTCAACCCTACTGAAAACTAAATAGCACAACCGCCTTCGGTGGTTTCCGTACTTTCCGTCCATACAAAACGTTGTCGTATAACACTCGTAGACGGTGTTAATAAAAGTAATGTTTTATATATGGAAAAATAGCTTAGAAAATCTAGTTTGCGCATATCAAATAATATTTACAATTTATAATATTATTACGAAGATAATTATCACGCTTTGAAATTATTCATACAAAATTTCAAACCCGTAATTATATTACAAATTGTAAATATTATTTGATATGCGTAAACTAGATTTTCTAAGCTATTTTTCCATATATAAAACATTACTTTTATTAACACCGTCTACGAGTGTTATACGACAACGTTTTTTATGAAATTGACAGCTCTCCAACCACCTTAAGGCAGAAATGTTATCCAGGATTATTTATGTACATAACTTTTGAAAGCCATTATTGTGCAATGAACCGAGATAAAACAACCTACCTACTTATTTTACGCCACCCGTCAAAATAATTTTGTGGTTATTCGGTGATTATAGTGTCGGCACTTAGACTATTTATATATGGACAAGTTACGCGTTTAATTCTACTAACAAACTTTTCTGCCACTTTTTGCGGGGGGCGTGAAATCCGCAACTTTGGACTTTATTCACTTACTTTAGATTCTAATTTTGCATTTTTAAAATCATGAAAAACAGTATCGTGTGAACCCCAAACGTGTAAGTTCGAAATTATTGTTCCGCTATTATAGACTGTCACGTTTAGTGATAAGGTATAAAATTGTATGTAAATGCATAAGATTGTTTCATCTTGCACGTTGGCAGAGGTGAAATGTAAAGGCGAGGCGTGTCCCTATATAAATCGTCTAAAGACTATGCATGATTTATAAAGGGTTGTTTAAGAGCTCGACCGACGTCGGTACCGATAGGCGGTTTGGTGTAGCTGTTGCTATTTGTTTTAAGATATTTATTTCTCAAGAAAAAAGAATACAATCACTTAAATATCACTTAAAATATTGAGAAACACAAGTTAGGTATTAAATCACCATTTTCGAACGTACAGGTAACAAAACGATAATTTAGGTTAGGTATACACATAGTTTTAAGACGTAGGTAAAGCAAGGCTATACAAGGTGTTACAAAAATACAAATAAACCTTTAAGGGGGTGGTGTAGACCATCAAACTGAACAACTTTCACTATGAGGCCAATATCGAAATCGCAAAAAAATTGATGTTCCATACTCTACAAATCGACTAGAGCTAAAATATGTATGGGATATCAATTTTTTTTTTCGCGATTTCGATGTTGGTCCCATAGAGAAAGTTGTTCAGTTTGACGGTCTAAACAACCCCCTTAAGAGTTTTAAATATTTATTCTTACTTATGTAACACCTTGTATACAATAAAATAACACATCTCTAACAGCATGAACTATGAACATTATAGGAACGCGTTTAGTGCTTCGCTGACGTTGTACGCCGTTGATTATTGCGCACTGTAGTGGAAGAAGGCAGAGAGGTCAGTGTGTGATTTGTAGGTACTCAATAAGAGATGCATATAGCAAATTTGCTCTTGTTAAAAAAGGAGATCGCTACCTTATTACCCTCTTTTTCGGATATTTTTGTACTAAGGCTGTAAATTGCTACAACTTTATACAAAATTTTAAGGGTGTATTCAGACAATGAAACGAAACAACTTTCACTAAGGAACATAGGACGAAAAACAAAAAAAAATTGCTAGACCTCCCATAGAAAATCGATCGTCTGAATCGCGATTTGTATAGGAGGTCCAAAATTTCTAGATCTGTTTAGTTTCATTGACTGAATACACCATTAAAACGAGTCCTAGTCTCTGCCTACCCCTGTGGGATAGTGAAGTGAGTATAAGTAAAATTTTGTGGTATACAGGATGTAAGGAAAAATATCATTAACCTTTAAACCACATACTCTACCCATCAAACTGAAAAACGTTTACTTTGGGAGTAAACCTGTCAGAACAAAAAAAAACAGCTATCTCATACATTTGAGTCGAGTAGGCGTTGCAGTTTAGTATGGAACAGCAGATTTTTTTGCGCTGACATCTTTGCTCCCATAGTAAAAGTTATTCACTTTGATGGGTAAAATATGTGGTTTAAAGGTTAATGATACTTTTCCTGTGTAAAAAAGGCAGTCAGAGGGTCTACCATGAGTTTCCACCGTACTTTAATACTGTAGTTACGTCACCAACTTTGTATTGAATTTCGTACAGCGCTCCTAGTGGTTACGTTGAGAACTAATTTCTGTCATACGAATGAGCGTTTTTCTAGGGGATCGATAGATAGCGCTACGGTCTGTGCGAATAAACGTCAAAATTTCAAAAAAGTGTTTCTTTAAAATAATAAAGAGGGAAAAGATGATCAAGAAGATGCCAACGCATCTTATGATAGCATATTTTATTATTTACTAATAATTGTATTCGAAAATTTTTACGCCTGACATGGTTGTATGGGCTCGATCCCTTGGGTTTCCAAAGAAAAAGGCAGGCACAGTCTTGACAAGATTTTGACAGGATCTCGCGAACGGCTCTATGTAGCGATAAACATGCCATCTGTCGAGTTTTTAAAGAACTAAATTAAAAAAAGAAAAGAAAAACGCTCATTTGCGCCGCAACTACAGTACAGGGAAAACTCATGGTAGGCCTTCTGGAATGATTCAAGAGCGGTCGCTCCCTGGTGATAATTTGAATACCTAATAAAAACGATGATAAATCCTTAGAAAAAGTATATGATAAATCCTATTTTGTTCGAGCTATCTCCATGATTAATATACCGGTAACGCCAAGCCAAGTCTCGTCGAAACCGGTCGTTTCAGCGTGATTGAGTAGATTAGGTAGGTACATCCTAACTCTAGCTTATTTTGATTTATACAAACGAAAATCAACTTTTAAATTAGTTTCTGTTGCTCTACGATATTGTCATTTATAATTTTCACTCCGTCAACTTCGTCTAGAGTTATCGCTTTCACTTCGCGGTTCGATTCATTTATGATTTTCGTAGTTGATTGGATTTTAATGTATCTCTTAGAACAAAAGTGTTAAGGGGAAGGCTAGCAGTCTTCATATAAAACTCGACACACGCAATGAATACAGTTTCTATACAAAAGTTAACACACCATTTCACCCCCTAAAATCTTTCCTAACTGGTGCACTTATTTCCAGGGACCGAAAATTTTCGGTAACCTTTATTTAAATGTTACCTTTATCGAGGTAACAACCGATTTTAATACCGGTAACCTAAATATGACCTTCAATAGAAAGAGAGTGAGTGCGGGAAAGGGTCGGCGCAGACGGAGCGGCAAAAAACGCGCGTGTTTTTAATAACACCGAAAAATGAACTTTAATTTCAAATCAAAAGTACGAAATTGATTCAACAATGTCGTTGGTGTAGCGGGTGACGCAAAAATGTTGGAGTAACCGACGAGCGACGCGCGCACTATTTTTGGTGTTGCTACAGCATTGGACAGGTTGAGATAATAAAGGAGATGGTTATTTACATTTTATTGAACCTAAAATAATAAAATGGTTAAGTTTATGTTTACGTTTGAGTTTGAGTTTAATTTTGTTATTATAATTAATTGAATTTGTATTTAGTAACGAGGTACCTATACCTACTTACTCAAAAAACTGAATACTTATTATATTTAGGAAGATTCAATTTTGAATTTAAACAAATATCTGTGTACCCGGACCATTAGTAGAATGCTATTAAGGTTACCTTTAAAAATACAGGTAAAAAAAATTTTGGTTGTAACCAAAAAATACCGGTATTATCGATACCGGTTTCGGTCCCTGCTTATTTCATTTGCAGAAAGTATTCCAAACTCAATTTTTCTACCTTCAGTGGTTTAGGCTATACGTGTATTGGTCAGTCAGTCACGAAACTGTTTTATTTATTCTAAGGCTCAATTCCCACTGGCGCAGAGTCGAAGCGACGCGACGCGAAATAATTCGCCACGTAGACGCGTGAATGCGCGCCGCGCGCGTAGTGATTACTTGCTCAGTGGTCACGCAGTTCGGCCCAGCGTCCGCGGCATGGTACATCAATAAACGTTTTATCGCGCCTGCTAACTCGTTCGTTCACGCGCAAAAAGAAAGGGAGCTAGGGCGCGATAGCGCTTAATCGCGCGATAATGCCGCGGGCGCTGGAGTGCGATTTTTGAACATCATACGATCAACTCGGTAGTAGAAAATGTCAAAATTACTACGGAGATTTTGCATCTTTCTACTGCCGAGTTGATCGTATGATGTTCAAAATCGCACTCCTGTGCTTCGTCCGATGTCAGCGCCCGCTGACGCGCGTCTGCGCTCGAGGTGACGCGCGAACCCAAGCCATACTCTTGCAGGCGAAGACGATGCTGCAGACGCGCGTCGCTGAGCGTTTTAAAATGTTTGCAACACAAATTCATACATATACATAGAGATGAATTTAGAACAGTTGAAAAACGTGACGCTTCACGCCGCGTCGCGATGCTTCGACTCTGCGCCAGTGGGAATTGAGCCTAAAATAGAAGAAGATTTTAAATACTTAGTTACTATAGGTACTTGGAAACCATTAGGTATAACTGACGACTGTCCCCTAATGGTTTTACACGACCACGTTATATTACGGTCACGACAGATTACGGACGTTTTCTATTCGCTTCACGAACTATTCATAAAGTCGTTAGAGTAAAACATATTCCTGAGAAGTTCGATTAAGAACTTTTAGAATTTCTAAGTAGAATTAGTACAAAAGCGTTCAAAGACTAATTTAGGACTTTTACGGATATGTGGACGGTTCAACATTATAATATCACATAGATAGCTTTTTGATGATTTTTTTTACCTACCAGCGTTTCTGAAGTTCTTCCGTTGCAGAGAATATGCGGCCCGAAAACTCTACAAAACACGTTTTAAACAATATAAAAATAAGAAAAAAGTTGTTAAGTAATCCGTGAAAAAAATCTCTCCAATCTCCATAGATTGACCACCGAGAGATACCTTGACCACCGTTCTTCTCCATCATCAGATCAACTCCATGTTACCATATTATTGTATTGTCTTCAGAACTATACGTACCTACGTGGGTGAAAATTATACTACAACAACCCATTGTTAGTTACTTGATCATGTCAAAAAAGGGTCAGCATATTAAATATATTATATCTAACTAAGTATAGTTAGATATAATATCTAACTAAGTATAGTTAGATATAATATATTTAATATGCTGACACTTTTTTAAGGGGATGATCAATTATATCGACAGAATTATATCCCCTTAACAACATGGGTAGCATGCAACCGTGATACAGCGCTATAACACTTTCGCTCTCTTTCTATTTGCAAGCGAACAAACGAGATAAAAGATGTTATACAGCCGTATCACGTGTTGCATGCTACGGCTTCTGGTCTTGACAATATTACTTTACGTAAAAAATTCAATGTTGTATTTATTTTGTAGTTGCACTTTATTCAACTTCGAAGCTGTGTAACTATCTATACAGGGTCCAACTTAATATGCTGACACTTTTTTAAGGGGATGATCTAACCAACAGACTGAACAACTTTCTCTATGGGGCACCAACATTGAAATCGCGAAATAAAAATCTGCTGTTACATACAAAACTGCAAACCTACTTGAGCCAAATGTATGGGACAGCTGATATTTTTTTCGAGATTTCGCTATTGGTCCTATAGAGAAAGTTGTTCAGTATGTATGTATGGGGCACCGACATTGAAATCGCGAAATAAAAATCTGCTGTTACATACAAAACTGCAAACCTAATTGAGCCAAATGTATGGGACAGCTGATATTTTTTACGCGATTTCGTTGTTGGTCCCATAGAGAAAGTTGTTCAGTTTGTTGGTCGGATCATCCCCTTAAAAAGTGTCAGCATATTAAGTTGGACCCTGTATAGATAGTTACACAGCTTCGAAGTTGAATAAAGTGCAACTACAAAATAAATACAACATTGAATTTTTTATGTAAAGTAATATTATCAAATTTTGGCACACCATGGACTTAGGCTAAATAGACTTAATAATCAAAACCAATTGGAAAATGCAGGTGTTTTTATCTCGGGTTTATCTGTTGGAAGCATGGATGTAATAAGTTACAGCCCCAAAAAACAACCGTCGACTGCATGAAAATAATATTAACTAAAACGTGAAAAAAAAAAGCTCAATAATCGTTAATCAGCTATACCTACGTACTTTGTTAGTGCAAATATAAATTTGAATTTTATTAGGTAGGTCTTGCAGGCAACAAACCAATAACCAACAAATAGGTAGGTTTTATAATTTTTCTTTGTCCCTGTTTGCGATACCTACCTAATAACATTCAAATTGTATTTGCACAAAAAACTAGGTAGGTATAAAGGATTTACGATTATAGAGCTTGTTTTTCTCTTTTCAGGCAAAATTTTTTCCATGCAGTCGGGTTTTTTCAAAGCTTACTGTCAGACTTTTTACACCGATAGCCTATGAGTCAATTACACATGCAAAGCTTTTAATGCCTTACGCGTCCAGTAGGTACATATAATGGTTTCAGGATTCTACTGGGGCTGCCCCGCTTTTGTAGCGCATCAGGCATGTTTGCAGAGGCCAATACGGACTGTTTTCAAGAAATAATCAGAAAGAGTAGTAGGATCTAAGGGTTGAACTACACCACGTAGCACAGCATCGCATTTTTCCGTCGCTCCATCCTTTTCTGTGGTAGCCACGACATTCGTCAAATTCTTGTTTCGTCAAATTCTTATTTCGTCATATACTACATTCGTCGTCACTCAGGAACGTTATTTGTTAGAGCATATAAGATAGACGGAACGGAACAGCACGGAACAGCGCGCCGCGTGCGATCGCTTTCCGTCTATCTTATATTCTCTAGCAAATGACGTTCCTGAGTGACAGAAAAGGATGGAGCGACGGAAAAATGCGATGCTGTGCTGCCTGGTTTAGTTCAACCCTAAAAGTTGGAAGACCCCTGTTACGGTTGTACTAACTGAGACATGATGCTTCCGACTTTTTTATTTAAAAGACCTAAATAATCGAAACCTGCGCATCAAATGACAAGAGTAGAAAAAACAAAAAGATTAATAATACTCTGTGCAAGAAGTCGTAAAAGTGCTTCCGTTTTGTTTAAAGAATGGCTTTCTTGCAAGGACGATGGCGGCAATTGTTTGCTCTCCCTTTTTTGGACCTTTTTGTTAATTGTTTTGTATTTTCATCAAAAGTTTTAAGGATTTATGTTCTTTCAAAAATTGTATTTCGTAGGGTACATTATTGTGTATTATTTAACTTTCTTCTTATCTTAATATAGGGTCCTATGCTGACACTTTTTTAAAGGGATGATCAGACCGTCAAACTGAAAAACTTTCTCAATGGCACTAATAACGAAATCGCGAAAAAAAAACAGCGCTTCCATCATGCTTCCATACAAAACTGCAAACCTACTCGAGCCACAGGTTTGGGACAGCTGATTTATTTTCGCGATTTAGATGCAGGAGTGCGATTTTTTAACATCACACGTTCAAACAAGCAGTAGAAAATGACGTAAAATCGATCATTTGCCATTTTTGAAATCCACATCATTCCCTTAAAAAAGTGTAAGCATATTTAGAAGGACCCTGTATAGTATATTCTATTCTATTTTTAAGGTTATGGCGTCCATCTTGGTGTAGATGATTTTGCCAATGTCGAGTAGGTAGGTGTGTAGCAAAAGTGCTTGACGTTGTACGGCTATTATAGGTATTTTGGTGACTTCAAGGGTCGTTCTCCGAAAAGAACACTATCTTGGACCCACCACTGGAGCCCCGTTGTAGACCCGGGAGGGGGCAACCAACAATCGACGAGCGACGTGACTACCCAATAGCAGATCCACAACGGGACTCCCTGTATAGTATAGTAAGGTAGTAGTAGTATATACATTCATGTATACATCATTTTTGTGTACTTACCTCTAAATTGAAATAAAATACTTAAAGAGTTTTTTTTTTATACAAGGTGTTACAAAAATACAAATAAACCTTTAAGAGGGTGGTGTAGACCATCAAACTGAACAACTTTCACTATGGGACCAATATCGAAATCGTACATCCTGTAGGTATACAGGGTGTTTCATAAGTAAGAATAAATTTTTAAAACTCTTAAGGGGGTTGTTTAGACCGTCAAACTGAACAACTTTCTCTATGGGACGAACATCGAAATTGCAAAAAAAAAATCTGATATCCCACACATATTTTTTAGCTCGAGTCGATTTGTAGAGTACCTACCTATAGAACATAGTTTTTTTTATTTCGATATTGGTCCCATACTGAAAGTTGTTGAGTTTGATGGTCTAAACCACCCCCTTAAATGTTTATTTGTAATTTTGTAACACCTTGTATACGAGCAAAAACAAAAAATGTTGAAAAAAATCTAGTTTCTTGATAATCAAGAAAATATATTTTTTCCAGGGTAGCAAGGGTAACACTTATTAGGAGGTTCTTACTCTTATACGATTACTTTTAGAGTGCGGCTTAAAATACTTACGAGAATATCAATTGAGTCAAGAATGAAATCCCTTTACAAAAAGTTAAGGCCTAAAGCTTTACCAAGGACGTCGCTTAATTTCTCTGGAGAAATCGGTACGTTTGGTTTTTTTTTCGAGGGCTGAATTTATTAATTTGATTTATGTTGATTGACATTGATGTAGCAATTTATTTATTTCATTTCAATAGGTATTTTTAATTATATTAATAATCAGAAAAAATGACAGTTTAG
Organism: Agonopterix heracliana; assembly: GCA_963693445.1. NCBI lineage: Eukaryota > Metazoa > Arthropoda > Insecta > Lepidoptera > Depressariidae > Agonopterix > Agonopterix heracliana. The sequence continues at coordinate 1,908,705 of OY856312.1, read as the reverse complement.
AGACAATAAGAACAAAATTCCTACTGATTATAGAAGAAATACAATACGAGGTAAATTTGATATTACTGCGGATAACTTCAGCATGTACTCTACTCCTCAAACTGAACAACTGTCACTATGGAGCCAACTTCAAGTCGCGAAAAAAAATACAGCTGTCCCATACATTTAAGTCGAATTGGTACTGAAATTTTGTATGGGTCACCGTCACATATTAGCCGTATGAGGAAACTCTATACAGGGTGTAAGGTAAAGTATCATTAACCTTCAAACCACACACTCTACCCATCAAACTGAGCAACTTTTACTATGGGAGTACCGATTGGAGCAAAAAAGAAATCAGTTGTTGCATACATTCGAGTTGAGTAGGAGGTATTGGAGTTTAGTATCGAACAGCTGATTTTTTTTTATGCTCCGTACTTGTACTTACCTTCAATCAATCAATCAAATATACAAGGTGTTACAAAAATACAAATAAACATTTAAGGGGGTGGTTTAGTTTAGACCATCAAACTCAACAACTTTCACTATGGGACCAATATCGAAATCCCGAAAAAAAAAGATGTTCTATACTCTACAAATCGACTCGAGCTAAAATATGTATGGGATACAGATTTTTTTTTCGCGATTTCGATATTGGTCCCATTGAGAAAGTTGTTCAGTTTGACGGTCTAAACAACCCCCTTAAGAGTTTTAAAAATGTATTCTTACTTATGTAACACACTGTTTAATGAATTGAAAACCCTATAACTCACTAATGAATAATAGTATTGAAAACCCTATAACAGACTCACTAGTGAATAATAGTAGGTAATGAAAAAGTCACAGTTTGACGACAGGTGTCATTATGTGCCTAATTGCGGGGAAATTAGAGCCATTTTATGAGCAAGTGTGTTCAAAAGGTTTTTAACGTTTGCGTTACGTCGAAATTTTGAGAATTTTGCCTTACGTAATTTGTTAACGTTTAAGGCCTCCGCACATTGCAGCGATATTATCGAGCGCTATTATCGAGCGATGTTATCGAGCGATATTATCAAGCGATATTATCGACAGCGATATCGCGACACCTTACACACTGCAGCAATTCCGCGATTCGCGTCACGCATGCGCCCCACCACTGAATGTAGTCGAAAGAGTTGCGATAATATCGCGGCAGTGTGTGGGATCGAGCGCGTCCCCATACAAAATGTACTGAGAATAATTATCGCAAAATCGCAGCGTTATTATCGCTCGATAATATCGCGGCAGTTTGTAGGATCGCGCGCGTCCCCATACAAAATGTACTGGAACCATTATCGCAAAATCGCAGCGATATTATCGCTCGATAAAATCGCTGCAATGAGCAGAGGCCTTAATGTTTGTGAACCCGCGCCCGACGCCGCTTGTCCCGTACCTGAATTAGGATTCAGGTCGGATCTAAATCTACATAATTAAGTAGGTAGGTATCTAATCCTGAACAAGCAGAAGTTCCGCAAACGTGCTTAGAACTATTAATTTGTATGTGTAAATGTATCATAGCAGTTATAGCCTTTGGATCCACTGCCAGTCAAAGGCTCTCAAGAGTATTAGTGTGGGCCATACTCCAGCCAGTGCGGCTTGGTGGAGGCAAGTTACTGGTCAACATGTGAGAGCTTTTCAAGATAGGCCTCTGACTTAGCATAACGAATAGTGAGTTATACCGCAAACTGCTTAAAAGGATAGTCCTTGCAGTGCGCTCAAAGTCTAGTCCGTAGAAGAGGATAGCTCTTCTACGGACTATCCTCTTAAGAGGATAGGCGGGCTGTCATGCTAATTTGGAATTTAGGTCACTTTTCCGACTGTATACAAATTTGTCCGATCCGCCCCACCCATACACCTCACCGACTAGAGCGCGAAAGAGACAACTGCAGCTCGGATCAATTTTATCTACATAAAATCGACGAAAACAGCATTTCGTATTCCCGTTTCCTTCTCTAAAACTAAAACGATTTTAATAATTCTTTCAAGAATAATATGAGAAAGACTTTTTCTACATCTGTATTTTTTGAATTTTTTTGTTTGCTGAATGTCTGAAAACTGACGGTAAAATTGGTCATTTTCGAATGTCTCTAGTTCATACATAAATTAAATAATGCAAAAAAGTAAGACATAGGGACATAGCAGAGGTAACATAGATTGTATGGTAAAAAATGTTTTGCTCTAGTGTAATTATCCAGGGAGGGAACAGGGGAATACGTTTGTATGGACAAAACGGAACTCGCCTAGGCGATAGCTATCCTCTAAATGCAAAAACGGTCGAAATCCAAAGACTTACCGCATCTTTTTTTGCGATTTTGATGTTAGTATTAGAGAAATCCAAAGACTTAGCGCATCTTTTTTTGCGATTTTGATGTTAGTATTAGAAGAAAGTTAGGTTTAGTTTGATGGTCTGATCATTCCCTTAAAATATTGTGCACTAAAGGAGAAGAATCATTTATAAATAAATCTTACCATTTCCTCTCATCGGCTGCAGTGTGGACACCAGCAGAATCGGAGAGTTCAGCATAATAGAGATCATCCAGACGGTGGCGATCATTTTGTAGGCGTGGCATTGCGTCTGCCACTTCCTTGACTTGAGCGGCCTGCAGATCGCGAAGTACCTCTCCAGAGAGATCGCGACGAGGGTCCAGACGTCGACGGACACTGACACCGCTGTGGAGAAGACAGAGATCTTCAGAATTCTGAGATTATGAGATATAAGACAGCTCGGTGGCGCGTTGCGTCGTGAGGAAACCTGCATATGCAGAAGAAGAAATTATGATGCATATGTGAAGCCTACCAATCCGCATTGGGCACGCGTGATGGACTAACCCCCAAACGCCCTCCTATAAGAGGGTAGGCCTGTGCCCTGCAGTGGACGTATACAGGCTGATGATGATGATGATGATGATGATGAAATATAAGTCCTTCAATACGCTAAAAGTGAGCCTTGCTACAACCTCATAGGGTGTTTTATAGATTGACATAAACTCGGAACCTACTATGCAAGGTGTAAGGAAAAGTATCATTAACCTTTAAACCACATAAAACCCACCCATAAATTGAACAACTTTGACTATGAGAGCAAACCGATCAGAGAAAAAAAAATCTGCTGTCCCATACTAAACTCCAATACCTACTCGATCCAAACGTATGGAACAGCTAATTTTTTTATTTATTTATTTATTTTATTTATTTATTTATTTCCTTTTTGGAGAACTTACAGCTAAACAACAATTGGATTTCAAAAGACAAATTGATAGTCAGATGCTGACAACAAGTTCCCATTATTGCTCTGATCGGTTTGCTCCCGTAGTAAAAGTTGTTCAGTTTGATGGGTAGAGTATGTGGTTTAAAGGTTAATGTTACTTTTCCTTACACCTTATACAGGGTGTTACATAAGTATGAATACATTTTCAAAACTCTTAAGGGGGTTGTTTAGACCGTCAAACTGAACAACTATGGGACCAACATCAAAATTGCGAAAAAAAAAATCGGATATCCCATACAATTTTAGCTCGAATCGATTTGTAGAGTATAGAACATAATTTTTTTTTCGCGATTTCGATATTGGTCCCATGGAGAAAGTTGTTCAGTTTGATGGTCTCAACCACCCCCTTAAATGTTTATTTGTAGTTTTGTAACACCTTGTATAGGGTAAGACAAATATAAAACAAAAGATCATCTATGTACCTACTATTATACAGGGTCCTTCTTAATATGCTGAGACTTTTTAAGGGGATGATCAGACCATCAACCCGAACAACTGATCGTCTGATTTCCATGATTAAATAACTTCAATTTGGGATAAAATGTAGGTCTATACTGTGAGCTTTATTAAAAAAAACCCTCACCAATCTGTTAATAATAAAGTGAAAGGGTATATTCAGAGAAACATTTCCAATTTTGTTGATTCGGTTTTGTTGAAAGTTGAATTTTCAGCAATATTTTTATTATTTCACTAGTGTTTTCCCGCGACTTCGTCCGCACAAATTATATACCAGATTTTAAGTCAGATCAAAAGCTATCAAACAAAAAAAGTTTCATCAAAATCGGTTCAGTAGTTTTTGCGTGATGCGCGAACAAACAAACAAACAAACACACATACAAACAGACAAACAGACAGACAAAATTTCTAAAAAAGGTTGATTTCGAGTCGGGGATACCTAAAAACCATATCGTAGGTAATCTTTTTTTTGTAAATTCTTCAATGTACAGACACACTTCAGTTACAGTTTTATAATAGTTTAGATTACAAAATAAAGATAGGAAAACAAATTCGAATGAAAATATTTTTTGTTTCCATTGCTGGTATAATATCGTTGTTCAATTCTAATTTGATATCGCGTGATCAAAATCATTCAGCGTAAAATTACATGAAACAGACTTATGCTTCTGTCGGATGAAATTAGCTTGGATGTTCAACAACAAAAAGAAGAACGCCTATAATAATCTTACTAATATTATAAATGTCATCGTTTGGATGTTTGGATGTTTGTCACTCTAAACGGATTTGGATGAAATTTGGCGCGCAGACAGAATAATGTTCTGGATTGAGGTCCACGCAGACGGATTCACGGGCCACAGTTAGTATTATTATAGGTATTAGCCATCTTTATCGTCGAGCTAACTCAAACACAGTCTGTCCAAATAATTTATTATTCAAAATTAAATCACACAGATAGCTTTCCGATGTCATTTTTTGACTCTACCACCGCATCGGAAGGTGATGTTTTGGGTATGCAGAACCGGAACTGTTCCAAAGAACCGGGATTTTAGGGTTTCGTGGCCAACGGAACCGGGAATACCGGGGTATTCAGTACTTTCGGGACTTTTAAAACAAATGTGGTTAGAATATTTTCCTGACGGATTCGGCATTTAAAATTTATCAAAATTGTGAAGTTTCATGTTAGCAAAAGGGTATTTTACATTATTATACCCATTGAATACCCTTGTCGGTTGTATGCAACAGATAACTTAAATAATCCTAGTGCAAGCAAAGCCAGATCGAGGTTTTGGTTACATTGAGACGACATGGTGATATTGGGTATCTAATCATAAGGAATGATGAAATGCTTATCGATTGTTAACTATAGATAGTTTGACAACACTATTCGTTGTTTGTAACCCGGTTACCGCTCGCTTTGCTGTGTACTGCGGTTCTAGCAGTCGTCGTATATTAAGGTGTTTGTCCACGGCTAGGATGCGAAGCGATGCAATGCGCAGGAATTGATAATTAAGCCAGCCCTTTGTACCGAAAGATTGATTTGGGGAATTTTAATTGTCTAGTTATCATAACACAAGTCCAGGCTAGATTCTGGAACATTAAATGTGACTAGATAATTTTTTTTTATTCCAATTTATTTACTAGCCTGGTTACTAGACCTTTTGGCTAAATCTTATTTAATTTTTAATTTTCTTCTGTTTTCACATTAAAACGTTGGTATTCGACGTTTTGATGGTTCTTTGGAGTTTTTGGAAACAATCTAAAGACGCTGGAAAAGCAGAGAAGTCCACAGGAAAGAGGTGACCACTTTGCCGCGCTAAAATCACGGAATACTTTTCCTGTTTACGACCCATGCACCATCATATTTCACTAAACTGTATATATTGTTCACTTGAACGACACTTTGTTACGCAAAACAACACCAATTTTACGAACCAAAACTCACTATAAACAATAAAAATTCGATGAAATATGAGGACTCCAAACGTCAGTTACCAAAGCCCGCCAAAAACTCCAGAATTTTGGGACTAGATAATTTGTGTGACAATATTCAAGATTAAAAAAAATTTAAAAAATGAAACTAGGTTTTGTGACGAGACTTCGTATGCGTTGACTTAAAAAAACCGGCCAAGTGCGAGTCGGATTCCCGAGTCGTGGGTTCCGTACCAACATTTTCACCAAAAAAGAAAATTCTCTGCGCGAGCCCGAAACTCTTGGCCGGTTTTGGTTATTTTTTGTTTTAGTAGGGTATCCTCCATACTCACACCATGTTTGAAGCTTGGATTTAGGTATTGTCGTTTTTTCCGATAAAAAAAACCTTGGTAATGACACGATTCTTATATGGGGACGTCATTTAATTTTTTTACTTTTTGAACTTTTTAATCTAGTCATAAGCTTTTAAATACATAATAATTATAGTTTAATCTAAATCGGTCAAGCAGTTTTTCAGTATTGCTCGAACAAACAAAGATTTTACTGATATTATTACGAGCGCTTCGCCGATAAACTGTTGTGCAGTTTGGCGTGGTAACATAATGGCCTATTATGTAAAAAGTAAATGAATAAGTTAAAATTACAGTTTTCATTATAATAGTGTAGAAATTAAACCATATATTGCCGCATAGTTATAGTATTTACTACTACATAGTTTACATTACACTGAAGATTATTTAACTATCTAACCTCGAGGCAATAACTGTTAAATTTTGCACCAAAAAACATTTTTAAATTCTTGACTCGCTCATCTGCTGCAGTAGGTACAATTTCAAATTCCTGCTCATCGCATCGCATCCCATCTTAGAAGGTGGGCATGCACCTTTAGTCTTTGCAAACCACAGAGCACATAAATTATGCAATGTTCTGTAATTCAAGTTCGACCGTTTTGAGTGTGGTTTTGGCACAGACCGAGGCTTTTCGCTTATTACGGGGTTTTCGGTCTCGCTCTAAATTTTAGGATGACATAAATGCTGGGCATTCGCAAACGGAGAAAATTTTTTTTTAAATTCCTCTCGCGTGATTTATCTTAACTATTATAAAACTGGAACTGAACGGTGTCTGTACATTTAAGATATTCACAAAAAAAAATTACGATATGGGTTTTAGGTATCTCCGACTCGAAATCAACCTTTTTTAGAAATTTTGTCTGTCTGTTTGTTTGTGTGTTTGTTTGTTTGTTTGTTTGTTTGTTTGTTCGCGCATCACGCAAAAACTACTGAACCGATTTTGATGAAACTTTTTTGTTTGATAGCTTATGATCTGACTTAAAATTTGGTATATAATTTGTGCGGACGAAGTCGCGGGAAAACACTAGTATGACATATAATCAACAACCACAAGGTGACACTTTTTAGGGTTCCTTAGGGACCTATTACTAATTTAAGGGATGATCAGACCGACTGGAGAAATTATGAAAGACCCTGTATATTTACATTTTTAGGGTTCCGTACCCAAAGGGTGAAAACGGGACCCTATTTACTAAACCTACGTTGTCCGTCCGTCCGTCCGTCCGTCTGTATCTTACCTATTTAGGGCTGTCACTTTTGAATCGAATCTGCTTGAACTTTTTAATCTTGACCAGACAGATACTTGCCGTAATGAAATGTAGATGATGTTTATACAATGCGTGGTAAGTCAACCCTACACATAATGTCAAGGAAAAATTTGCACCAAATGCGCATATGCGAACGTCATCATGTCAAATCCAAAACGTTGATAGAAGTGCTGGACCTGTGATCATGCCTTTTATCTAGTTCCTTCGCGCGCACATAGAAAGAGAAGAGAGCTTCAGGCGCAATAGCGCTATAACACACTGCCATACTACGGCCGGTCAACAAATGATAAGAAAAGGGACTTAGATTAAATTCTTTATACAAGGTGTTACAAATTTACAAATAAACATTTAAGGGGGTGGTGTAGACCATCAAACCAGGGTTGGCATGATTAAAACAAGTTGTTTTAAAACACGTGTTTAAAACAGTGTTTAAAACAGTTTGAATTAAAACCGTGTTTTTTATTAAGTGTTAAAAAACACAGATTAAAACAAGTTTTAAACAATGTATAAAACATTAAGAAGAAAACAAGGTTTAAAACTACTTTTCATTGCGAATGAATGGAAATAAATTAATATTTAGGACTCTAAATAGCTTGACATAAAACCAGTTGAGTCTATCTATAAGCTATTGTACTGCTATATTATATTTTTGTGCTTTTGAAATAGGAATTATAAGGAAAATTTTATTTAGCATTGTAATTAAATAAAACATATAATTTTTATGACAAGTAATTTATTCGGTGAAAGATCAAAGTATCATTAATTAACAAAACATATTTGGTGCATTTGTATAGGACAAGATAACTATTATATTAAAACAATTACTATATTATAATACTTATTCAAATTTTAATTAAAAAATTATAACAATTATAATGAATAAACTAGATATTATACAATCAAAATTGTGTAACAGAGTCAGACAATAACAATACTTTTTCTTATTTAGGTATTTGAAAACTGTGACAAGTTTTGCAGCTTTCTCGGTACCCAGTTTATTTCGTACGTCAGAATGAATAAATCCAAACGTTGAAAACAGTCTTTCAATTCCAGCACTTGAAGCTACTGCAGTGTGAAGCTGAGTCACTAAGTCCATTGTTTGGCCATTAATTTGTTTTTTTAATGACAGCCACCATTCCAGAGGTCCGACTTGATTTACTACATGATCTTCAAATAGAAACTTATGAAAAGGATCTGTCATTGCCCTGTATTTTACAACATAGGGCATCGCCTCTTTGTGATAAGCTTCTATAAATGATAAAGCTTCAGAAATATCTGCACTGGTGAGGTTTTCGCCTCTGTACTTAGGATGTAGTAAGTTGGCTGCAAAATGAGCTGGAGACATTGCCATTTCAAGCCGGGCATTGAATTTACTTAAATCACCAAGTGAATACTCGGTCTCCCGCAGTCGTACATTCTCACCCTCAAACATATTTTTAAGCTCTATCCATGCTTCAGTCACTTCGCCAATACAGCAGGATGTCTTCTGGGAGATGTCAAGTGTAACCGCAATATTTTCCAGTTTTTTGTAGAGAGTCTGGGCTTGTTGCTTCAGCTCCATGTCATTTACTTTCAATGTCATTGACAAATCTATAGCAGTTGCATAATTTAAGCATATGTCTGACATTATATGCCAATTTTCCAAAAAAACTTTTAAGCAGTCAGCCATTGTGTTCCACCGTACCTGTTGAGGTATAACAATTGCTTTTCCACCAGCTTCTTTGTATTTGGCAGATGCAAAGTGGGTGTATTTGAAGTACCGCATTATCAATTTAACTTTCTCAGTAATATCTTCTGCATTCAAATCCTTCGCTAGAAGGTTTAATATGTGTGACGAACAGCCGTATGTAAGTATATCCCTGTGAGAAGCTAGTTCTTCCTGTTGAGCCAAATCTCGTCTCATACGGCGCATATTTGCTGCGTTGTCTGTTACTACGCTTCGCACCATGCAGTTGAAAGTTTCACATTGTTTTATTGCCGCAGTAGTAACGTTAACTAAGTAATCAGCTGTATGGCTTTCGGCGCCTGTGTCTATTGTATCAATTAAATGAGTTGAGTTTGTCAACACATCTGTGACGCAGACACAGATTATCGGGTCCTGCCTGACATTACTCCAACCATCAATTGACAGATTAACAACTTTGTTTTTCAAATCATTTTTTACGCTTTCTTGAGTCGAGTTGTAGACTTCGTCGAGTAGATGACCAGCAATTTGTTTGCGGTTTGGAGGTTTATATCCTGGGCGTAAAATTTCCATTAATTTCAGGAACTGTGAGTGTTCTACGTGGTTAAAAGGTGTGTTGGTAGCAAACATATAACGTGATACTTGTAAATCAATTTTCTTCTTATCTTCTTGACTAGTGGCAATAATAAATTGTTTCATTGAAATGTTCACGCTTGCGCTGCTGCTGGCACTGGAATTTTTAGATTGAAGAGTAGTAACAGGTGTGGGTGTGGCAGAAGAATTATCTGAAGATCGGGATCGGGAAGAATCAGCATCACTCAATCACTCCTCCACCACAAAGTCCTCGTCCGCGTCAAGATTTGCATCAGTGTTAGAACTGGTGGCGCTACATTGCTGGAAGTGTGCCTCCATTCTTTTCACAAGTCCAACTAGTTCTTTTTTACATTTTCTGCAACGCACCCTACTGGTCTTCAGTGTGGTATTTTCTTGAGGAATCGATGTGAATTGCTCCCAAATTGCATGCTTTTTGCGTCCTGGACTTGACATTTTTATGAGGTGTTATCAGTTACAGAATTTATAATGAAATGATTTACTAGAAAGAAAGGCACTCGTATTTATAGAATAGAATTCCCCCGGTAAAGTCCCTATGTCGGCCGTCGAAAGAAAGTAATTCAATGGACAAGTAAATAAGGGGAACACCCGCCAACTACTAGTGCTAGTGGGGATAGTCCCCACTAGTGACTAGCGAGCGGGCACTCCCCTGATTTACTTTATTCAAACCATTAATAATACCCACTAGCACTAGGGTATTACCCTTATTTTAAACATAAAATAATATGAATATTGGGGTTTCCCCTATTAAAAAGGAAGATTAGTTAGCGTTCAGTATTGATTAGAGATACGTAAAATAAAATAAATGTTTATCCACTGACAGATTTTTGTACATATTGAATTTATTATGGCGAATTTGAAAATAACTAGTCTAGAAATCAAATATTATAGGTCTAATTTATTTGAAATTAATGGCCTAAAGACAAAAGAAAAAAAAACGTAAAAAACAAAAAAACACTTTGAACTGTTTGTTTTATAAAATTAAAAAAAAACTGTTTTTTTTCCAACCCTGCATCAAACTGAACAACTTTCACTATGGGACCAATATCGAAATAGCGAAAAAAAAAATTATGTTCTATAGCGACTAGAGCTAAAATATGTATGGGATATAAAATTATTTTTTTCGCGATTTCGATGTTGGTCCCATAGAGAAAGTTGTTCAGTTTGACGGTCTTAACAACCCCCTTATGAGTTTAAAAAAAATATTGTTACTTATGAAACACCCTGTATAAACAAGGATGAAGAGCCAGTTTAAATTGCACTAATAGGTCTATAAATTACAGTAGACATACGTACCGGCTCCAGGTAAAGTTAAGTAAACAAGTTAAGAATTTCCGGTTAAATTCTTAATGAGATCGTAAAAGGTTGGAGATTTATTGTTGAAAACATCCTGAGGAAACCTGTATCTAAACCTGTAGTATCATATAGGGTCCTTCTTAATATGCTGACACTTTTTTTAAGGGGATGATCGGACCATCCAACTGAACAACTTTCTCAATGGGACCAACATTGAAATCGTAAATACATTTGGCTCAAGTTCGTAGCTATGCAGTTTAGTATGGAATAGCAGATTTTTTTTTCGCGATTTCGATGTTGGTCCCATTGAGAAAGTTGTTCAGTTTAATGGTCTGATCCTCTTAAAAAGTGTCAGCCTATTAAGAAGGACGCTGTATACAGGGTGTTACATAAGTAAGAATACATTTTTAAAACTCTTAAGGTTTAGACCATCGAACTGAACAACTTTCTCTATAGGACCAACATCGAAATCGCGAAAAAAAAATCTGATATCCCATACATTTATATTAGCTCGAGTCGATTTGTAGAGTATATAATTTTCGCGATTTCGATATTGGTCCTATAGTAAAAGTTGTTGAGTTTTATGGTCTAAACCACCGTGTTTATTTGTAATTTAAATGTTTATTTGTAATTTTGTAACACCTTGTATATTTATAAATATAAGAGGTCCGTGACTGACTGACAACGGACAGGCTTAAACCACTGAAGATTATGGAACAAATATTCCACAGAGCATGTAGGGTAAAGAAAGGATTTTTCGAAAATCCGAAATCGACGCGGCTGAAGTTTCTTACTTATTTAGTTATTTGTTTTCATACAGCATAGGTTTTACCAACGAACAACAATACGGTGTTACATAAAACAATATTGCTAAAAAGGGTGCATAAACCCTGTCGGGTACCTACTGAATAATTAGTTATTTTCATTACATGAGTTACAGCATACAGTTATAGTTATATAGCATACAGTTGATTAATAATTAGGAAGGCGGGCTTTTAAAGTCGCAGGCAAAAGCTAGTTATACTGGGTGGCACTGAACGACTTTCCCGTTGTATATTGATTACTCATATACTAATTTAACTATCTATAATAATAGTAAATATACTAGTCTGTGATATGATCTAAGAAGTAGGTACCTACTCGATATTATTATATCTTTACATGTGTGGTGATGGGTTCACTACGTACTTTTCACAGAGTTTGGGCATACCACAATGATATTACCATACCATAGTAGAGTAGGTATACCTTAATTATGCAATCTGAGAACATTACTAGGGGAAGTGTTTATTCATTCAGATAGTACGTATGTATTATTTTATTTTTCTCAAACATAAGCATTATTTACCTTCTACGAGATAAATCGAAACTATTATACTGGCCAAATACATGCGAGCAGAGCTCTCGAGCAGAGCAGAATCTGTCTTGGTTTAACGGCCAAAAAAATTACATAGTAAACTCATATCTGTAGTGTAATTTAAAAATGGAACGATCTTTTACTCCGAAACATGGTAACAAAGGAGGTAACTTATCAAAGGTTTTATTTAAATTTCAAGCTGGCTTGCAAATAGAAAGTTGTTTATTGAAAAAAAAAACAAATAACAGATTAATAATAATTAATAAGTTACTACTTTTAACGCAGGAAAAATTATTGTTGTTTGTCATTGATTTAGAAAAGTTGATTGATTTAAATTTCCGCGGATTTGATAACCTACTTTTAACATGTCGCTTTTAAAAAGCGTGATCCAAAAAAACCTCAAAGGTTTTATTGATGAGTTCCGTAAAATACTTATCGGTATTAATTACATAAAGATTCGACACAGACAGCCTCTCCGTTTCAAATATCCGTATTGTACGTTTTATTTCTGTTTGTACGCCCGTCGCCCGTCCAGTTGCTTTGTTCTTCTTTACGAGTTTATTTGTAACGTTGTAGAGATATTGGACACAATCATTCGCTCGATGGCATCCGTTCAGAAGGATCATTTAAAAATCTAATGAGTATCAGACCCACGCACACCGAAATTCCTGTTTCTGTACCAGAAGTATCGTATTCACTTAGAAAGAGTTTATGTCTAGAATGAGCCTCACTGTTTTACCGTATAAAACAAAAGGGGCCAAGTTTCATAGGTTGGTGTGTGTGAGCCGCCATACAAATTATGTATGTGTGCGTGTATATGTATAGGGTTTAGGAGCCAGTACTGGTTCAGATTTTTTTCGACGCTTTCGTATCTTCGACTGTCAATCTTGACATATGAATGAATGAATGAATGAATGAAAAATGCTTTATTGCCAATCACGAACACAAAAAAAAAGAAACTAACAAAAAATTTTACATGCTAAAAATACAAAATTATAGGTACAATAACATATAACTTTATCAAAGCGTATTCATTATTCAGGGTGAAATTGATATCATTTGCATCCATTTAAACTAAGAGTCTACCCATCAAACTGAACAACTTTTGCTGTGAGAGCAAACCGATCGGAGCAAAAATAAATCAGTTGTTTCCATACTACAATGCCTACGCGACTCAAATGTACGCAACAGTTAATTTTTTTTTGCTCCGATTGGTTGGCTCCAATCTACGAATAAGAATAACTATAGAAGAGTAACACTAAACAAAATGCCCATAATTTTCGGCAAGCGGGATTCGAACCCACGACCTGCCTATCTGGGGCATGCTCTACTCCAACAGTGCTGTCGTCGCCTACAAGCCACGAAGAAATGTAGTAGAGCACGCTCCGGATAGGTCGTGGGTTCGAATCCCACTCGCCGCCCGACTATTTCAATCTTTAATTACATTGTTTTAAGTTTTAATTTTATAGCTAAATTTGCTTTTTTACGTTCCCACCCCCACACAGGTAACAGGCCTATCTTCACAGTTATTTACGCAATTATTTACGTGTTACCCAATGCAGAATGACGGACCAGAATTTCTTCTTCGGCGTACATTATATTATGTCAGTTTCCTCACAATTGTGTTCCTTCACAGAGAGGTGCTAGTAATAAAAATCATAAGTATAAAATATGTGGTCGTCCAAGCCAATAGAGGTTGGGGTCCAGTGGGGCATTGAGTTAAGACTGGATTCAGAAACTAGAAATGTTGCTTGATATTAAGAATTAAAAATTAACTTTTTAAATCAGTGAAAAAGATTTATCGAGCGGAAGTAAGAAGTAAAGAAAGAAAGGAGAGGCCGTCCGAGGGAAACATACCATGATCAAATCAATGATATTTTCCAAAAAGGACAAGTGCTAGCACCCTCAATCGACAGAAGTGCATGAAGAGATGTATGAATGTGAATGAGGCTAAAGAGGTGTGTCAGAGTCGTAGCGTGTGGCGATCCGTGGTCTCTGCCTACCCCCATGGGACAATGGCGTCAGCTTATGTATGTATTAAAATTACAATAGTTTGCCATCCATTCTCCTTTCATCACAATTAATTAATCATCAGGTGTGATTGGGGTCAAATGTTTACCTATAACACATTTAAAAAAAAACTCAAATCTGTTTACTGGACCCTTTGGACGTCCACATATTATTGGATAAGTTGGTGCTAAATAATCTAAACTAAAATGTACCTTATGCCTTTAACACAGACCAATTTGTTTACTGTCCCTTCCATTGACAGATACATAATACCTACTTATTCGTATACAGGATACAATATAGTCAAGTACCGCATCCGTACCGCGACCTTAGACTGCGTTAGTTCAAAGTTTTGTCGCGTAGAACGAAGCCGAGCTTAATAAATTTCTTGACAACGGCAGAAAATTTTTATAAATTTACTACAAACTATATTAAAAGACTAGCTTTTGCCCGCATCGTCGTCCGCGTGGATTTTCTACATCACCGCCCCGTTTCCTAAAATCCTTTCTTATTGCACACTACTCGCGCACCAGGGCTCGTATAACCACACAAAAAGTAGGTTTTCTTACCAAAACATTTTATATTTTGGGATATTTTTACAATTATATTTATCACTAAAGAGTACCAATCATTGAGTTAGTCACAGCTTTTATTATTTGTTGTTATACTGTAGTTTACGCTACACTACAGGGTGTAAGGAAAAGTATAATTAACCTTTAAACCACAGACTCTACCTATCAAACTGATCATCTTTTACAATGGGAGCAAAGACATCAGAACAAAAAAAAAACTGCTGTCCCATACGATTGCGTCGAGTAGGTATTGCAGCAGGGAGTAATTATATTCCTTGTATTGCAGTTTAGTATGGGCACAGGTATGGGACAGTCGACTTTTTTCTGATCGTTTTGCTCCCATAGTAAAAGTTGTTCAGTTTAATGGGTAGAGTCTGTGGTTTAAAGGTCAATGATACTTTACCTAACACTCTGTATAATGACACCAAGTTTCCATTTTTAGGATAGAGCAAGAATAAAAACATTTAAATAACTAGTTTATTGTATGGGGACCCCTGTTAACTTTTTACTTTATGTTTTTATTATTTTTATCAAATTCAATATAATAATACACATTCTGTAAAAATTTCAACCCGCTATCTATAACAGGTAAGGTAGGTACTTAAGTTACAACCCTCTGAAGCTAAGACGGACTGACGACAACGTGGGCTCAGCACGAACCCTCACACCACCAAAATAATGCCTAAGCTTGTGAATTAGTTCAAGGGACTAAAGCAAATAAAGTAAAATGATGGTTACAAATATTGTAAGTAAGCAAATGCACGGCCCGACAGCACAGTCTGTAGTGAACCTGCCTGTTGTGCCGAAAGTCGCGGGTTCGAATCCCGTAAGGGACAAATATTTGTATGATGAATGAATATGAATATTTGTACCCGAGTCATGGATGTTTGTATCTATATTATGTATTCTATATCGTTGTCAAGTCCAGGCTATATTCTGGAACTTTAAATGTGACTAGATAATTTGTGTGACAATATCCAAGATATTTATTTTATTTTAATTTTAAATGTAATTACCTTGTAAAAATGGAATCAATTTGCAAAGGGCGGCTCCAAACAGAAACCTCCTGTAAACTTGACCGACGAGAGTGAAAGGAAGGCAAAATACGCCCAGTAAGAAGTCCGATATAGCCTGAAACAAAAGATAAACATTATTTTAACCGAACTAAAACAATACGTTCCTTAAAATTGGGTCACTGATGTATGACGTTTTTCTAACAAATAGGAAAGGCGAATCTAATGACAAAATATGTAGCATAAGTATAATGCTCACGACTATATTCACCGAGGGGGTAGTCAGAGATATTCTGAAACCTCAGAACATCAACGTTTCACCAGTAGTACCGAAACTCTGTCCGGTGTGACGGGGGGTGAGCCCGCCTCCACTTATACTGGACAGTGGGTACAATACATGCCTCGAAATTGAAGCATGCAGGTTTCCTCACGATGTTTTTCTTCACCGAAAAGCCAGTGGTGTTACAAATCGTAGTACATAAATTCCGAAAAACTCATTGGTACGAGTCGGCCTGGACGGGGATCGAACCATCGCCTCCTGCACGGCAGGCAATAGGTTACTCGCCACTGGACCATCACGGCTTTTATAAAAATTATGTGGGGTCCTTATAGGTATGCTGACGGTTCTTTAAGGGGAGCAGACCATGAAACTGAACAACTTTTGAACCTGGGTCCCATATAGAAAGTTGTTTAGTTTGATGGTATGATCATCAGCTTAAAAAACGGTCAACATACTTAATTAAGTAAGTAATATTTACAAATATTGCGCTCCTGGGCAAATATATTTGACCGCCCCCCATATTATCTGCAGCTTACCGGCGGCGGGCGGCAAGATTTTTTCCAGCAAAAGTTGTAAGGTTATAAGATATTTAAGAATTGACTGATAAGAGTTGTCGGTTAAATATTTCACTTTACTACGAGTTGCAACCACATCCAAATCTAGAGCGAGCGAACCGAGCTCAAAATTTGGCAGAGTTGTGATCAGAAATATGTTTTTCGTAAGTAGCAACAACATTTTAACCATGGAGTGAGCGAAGCGAGCTCGAGTTTTTTCCGTTTTACGACTTTGTTGTGCTAAAACTCTTATCAGTCTAAATAACTGCATAGTGCAGAGCTCGAAACAGTGGCGGACTAAGCCCGTCGGAGGCCCGGGGCAGTGTAATTGAGTCCCCTGGTCTTTCCAGAAATTGATTTCTACGTTTTTTCGAACCAGTGCAAAAACTGGGATCAGGAATTCAAATCTTATAAACGAGGTGCGAGTGAAGCGAGCTCGAGATTTTGCTACATTATAACTCTATTTTCAGCTCATGCTGAAATCGAGTAAATTTTTGTGCGAAACAAAAATATTGAGCTCGAAAATTTGCAATACAAGGTGTAAGTGACAGCCTAGCAAATATTGAAACGGTGAACTCAGACCATCAAATTGATCAACTTTCACTATGGAGCCTACCTCAGGAAACGCTGCGTGTTCAATTTGCTGGTCTGAGTTCACCGTTTCAGTATTTGCTAGGCTGTCACTTACACCCTGTATATTTTGGTTTTGACTCTATTTCTGACCGTCTTTGACTACGCTGGTTACTTTGGATTTGATAAAAAGTCTTAAGATTTGGAGTCCCCCCAGGACTAGAGCCCCAGGAATCTAATTTAAAATAACCATATACACATTTAAAAAAAACCGCGGAAGCCTCAAAAATGTAAGAACCATTATTAAGATTTTCTTATCACGCCGACAAAGGAAGCCGACTCCACGTGTCGGCATTGGGCCCGCCTACGCGACACGCTACGACGCTAATGTTACTCTTCGAGACGTTTTCTACTCTCACGGCTTCTCTCATTTAAGGCGTATCAGCCGTGGACCACTCTCCTCTCACTCACACTTCATACTAATCGATGAGAAAGAGCGCGTGGCTCCGGTCAGAATTTTGCTGTTTTCTTTGAAAAATTCGATGATTTTTTATTAATTTCGAAAAAGTAAAAAAACCACATCATTCTAAATTGTATTGTGAACAAAATAGTAAATTTTCATTTTGTTCCGATTAAAAATGTAAGAGTAAAATGGTTACAACTGGAAAAAAAAGGGGTGACTTTAGAGTCCCTTTTCTTCGGTTTTATTCATTAAAATCGATTTCTAGAAAAACCACATCACTTCTCATATGCTGTAGATGGTTCAGTTTAAATTTCAGCTCAAAAAGTGCCATAGTTAATGAATAAAATCGATTTTAAAGAATAAAACCGAAGAAAAGGGACTCTAAAGTCACCCCATTTTTTCCAGTTGTAACCATTTTACTCTTACATTTTGAATCGGAAGAAAACGAAAATTTACAATATTGTTCACAATACAATTTAGAATGATGTGGTATTCTTAATTTTTAGAAATTAATAAAAAGTCATCAAATTTTTCAAAGAAAACAGCTAAATTCTGACCGTAGCCACACGCTCGTTCGCATCGATTAGTATTGAGAATCGTGGTCCAGGGCAGATACGCCTTAAATGTTTTGTAATTAACGAGTTTTGCCAAATTAATTTATTCAGCTTGTTCAAGCGCTCGTTGGCGTAGTGGAGCTTGTATTGGAAACGATCACCGAAGTTAAGCAACGTCGGGTCTTTGGATGCGTGACTTTAGTGGTATTTCATCTCGAGCGTTTCCATGCTTCGGAAGAAACGTTGAGCAGTTGGTCTCGGATAGTCCCGTCAGATGGCGTTTGTAACTATTCGTTAAGCCACGTCAGAGGCCTATTAAGGCGGCTTGGAAATTCTCTGACAGCAAGTTGACCACTAACTTGTATGGAGACCAGCTTTAGTGCAGATTCTAAAATGTTATAATCCAAAAAGTTTAATGTTGACTTTAAGATTCTTTTTTGAATAAAACATTTTGTTCCTTTAAAAATAAAGATATTGCTATTGAAACTGAAAACGAACTATTTCCGCTAAAACAAATTTTATTTAAAATCGGTACCTGATTTGCTCGAAGACTGCATGCATGAAAAGGTTAATTATTGTCGAAAGAGCACTCTAGTTTCTAAAAAAGCTGTCTTGAATCGCAACAAACAAACGTAAACGGATGCATTCTTCATGAAAATAAATGGTTCTGACTGCATTAATATCAATTTACTGCCATTTACTGCCATTATGGACTGCCAAGAACCATATTTTTTACCTGATCATCATCAGACTCTGAAGAGTAAAGATACGGAATCACCACAAAGCATATAATGTCTACATACATACATACATAAACTCACGCCTTTTTCCCAGAGGGGTAGGCAGAGATTATGGATCTCCATTTTGGGCGGTTCTGACACACCTCTCTTGCTTCCTCTAAGTCCATACATCTTTTCATACATTCCCGTCGATTTCGGCTGCTTTTAACCTGGCATTTTTTAATGACGTCCTTGATCTGATCTAGGTACGTCCTCCTAGGTCTGCCTATACCAATATTTCCTTTCACACACGCTTTATATATCTGTTTTGTAAGTCGACTTTCATTCATCCTTTCAATATGTCCAAACCATCGAAGCATTCCCTTCTCTATAATGTCTAGATCTAGACAAAACCAATTTCCAGCTTCATGGCACCACTGTGCCTGTATTGCTATCATTACTACCGTAAGCTTTAGCATAACTAGGTATTTACTAGGTTTCAATTTCATGCAAAAGTCACTTTTAATAAAACAATTTGATTAACTTTGACATGAATTGAGTAAATTGAAATGTTCATTTCAAATAGTCCTGGTTATTTATCTACAACTAGCTTTTCCATTGAAATACGTTAAGGTTTGGACGTAAAAAATGTTTTCTCTTTTTGTATAAAGACTTAATATGATATTATTTCTTCAACACAACTCTGCAACCACCTAAAAGCATTTTTTTTTTAATTTTTTAAGTAGTTTTTTAAAGATAGTGCAATTTCCACTTCAACATTTTATTTCGATATTCTTAAAATTGGAACGTTTAGGATCTATAAAAGTATTATATCAAAATTGCTTTTGAAGGCTATTGTAGTAAGTCGTAGTATGTAGCACTTTTTTATCATGGGTTTTCATAATTGAGAAATCTTTAAGAGGATAGGCGCGCTGAAATGCTAATTTGTAGATTAGGTCACTTTTCCAACCGTATACATACTTGTCCGATCTGGCCCACCCATACACACCACCGACTATAGTGCGAAAGAGACTACTGCAGCTAGGACCGATTTTATCTACATAAAATCGACGAAAACAGCATTTCGTATTCCCCTGTTTTCTCCTCCAAAACTAAACCGATTTTAATAATTCTTTCAAGAATAATATGAGAAAGACTTTGGCTATGTCTGTACGTTTTGCTTTTTTTGTTTACATTCGTCAAATTTGTTTGCTAGATGTCTGAAAACGGGCTGTAAAATTGATTATTTTCAAAGGTCCCTAGTTCCTACAGTAATTAATTTATGTAAAAAAGCAAAACATAGGGACATAGCAGAGGTAACATAGATTAGATGGTGAAAAAATGTTTGCTTTAGTGTCATTATCCAGGGAGAAAACAGGGGAATACGTTTATATGGAGAAAACCGTACTCGTCTATCCTCTTAATATTGTGATACGTGTGAGCCCGTGCACGATAAAATTAGAAAAAAATATACGTTGGAAGGTTTCCAACACATCCTAGATAGAAAAATCGTAGATTCGGGGCTGGATCGAGAAGTAATAGTTGGCTAACCTATAAAAATCCTGCAAGAAATCGTAAAAGTCCCTTAGCTACCTCTTAGGTACTGCACGTAAAGGAATGGTGTGAATTCTAACTTGGGACAACGCGACTTTATCGTTTGTATTTCTTGTTATTGTTTTTATTTTGAAAGTTTCTTGAAAGCGAACGCTGCAAAGCAAAGCTTTGTGAATTGTGCAAAATGCTCAAAGTAGGTAGGTACTCCAATAAGTAAACGTCTGTGACGGACATTTTCTAGTGCCCTCATGAAACCGGAAATATAGCTTCAGTAAAGTTTAGAAGTATTTACTTAAAGGGACTGTGTAATTTCTCTACATAGACCAAGAATTATTTCTCTATGATTTGATGAATAACAAATTTCAACCGACTTAGGTTATAGGACTTGCTTAGAATTTAGATACTAGAGAGCGCACGTCAAAATCTATTAACTAATTTGCCTACATTCAGAAAGGACGAAGCAACAATCTACATAAGAAAGAAGTTTAGTAAAACTGATGATATTTTATCTCTAAAATTCCACTAAAGCGGCATCAAATCGCGGATGAAAATTGTATTGATACAATATAACGATAAATTTACGTTAAAAGAGCAGCAGTTCGTAATTTCAGTGCAAAATGTTAATATTTTTGTTTTCATTGAGCTTTTCTTTTGCTGACCGTAATGCCCCTCGTTATCGAAACGGTTGTATATGTTGAGGCTATATACAGTCGGCTGTAAACCGGGCTTACATCCGGTCATCTGTAATGTCACACCGAAGGTCAGTTTTGGCCGAAGCCGAAGGTTCAATCGTAAAATACAAATACTAAAATGCCTCAGTAAAAGTACAAAAATAATGAAAAATCTATACTTATTCCTATTTTGTCGCGAAGGTGTAAGGAAGACTCTTTCACATTACATTCTGTGTAATTTTAAGGTACCTAACTGTACTCTATTGTTTAAATTTTTTTGAAAATTATTAGATCAATTTGTCAAGATTATTTAAGTATCAAATTTAACCGCACGAAACGGAAATTTCATAGGTAAAGCCATAATTTGATTAAATATAATACACCCGCAATTTTTTTTAAATCAAAACCTACATTTTAACATTTTGAAATTGTACCTTGTCTATTTTTGGTGTGCAAATAAAGAATATTAATCTTATTTTATTTTAACAAACCAGGTGGCACACAGCTTCGTCTTCGGCAATTTTGGCCGAAGGTAAATCTTCGGTCGGACACTAGTCGTCAGTCGATATGTCTACAATGAGACATTATTTTTTTTTAAATTACTATTACAACCTTATTATTGTTGGCTGGGCTATTTCAAGCAAGGTTCGTTATGTAACACTGCGACCATCGCTGATCTTTTGTGTTCGCCCCAAGCTCACCCATATTTTACACATACATCCGCACTAATTTTTTATTATTCTCGGGTATGCAGGTTTCCTTACGATGTTTTCCTTCACCGTCGAGCTAGAGTGTTAATGTTAAATACAACCGTACATAAATTCCGTAGAACTTAGTACAGGCCAGGAATCGAACCACCGCCTCTTGATTGAGTCGCTAGCTCTCTTCCGTATGGACTATCATCTCACTTTAAATACAGCCTTGCTCAGGGAGCAGTTACTGTTTTTTACTGCGGACTATTGGCGGGACAACGAAGGGTCTACCGATACAAATAAAACCTTCACCCGGACCTCGGCAGAGGACGTTGCTGGGGCTACGCGGCGGATTGGGTAGCGGGTATTGGTGATATTATGAGCCGGCGATAACAGAGGTCTGTTTTGTTTGGCCCAGTTTACAGCCGTCTGTAGCCCGGCACAAAACCCTCTCGTTACAAAGGAGCCTCTAACAATTAGGGAATTTAATTACGTTTTACCTCACCTCCATGTGGAAAGATAAATACATTTTTGAAGCCCGGATGTACAGCAGATGTAACCCCTGAAGCCTGAGGCGATTCATAACCAAACAACTCTGAAAGATTTATTTATTAAAGTATAGAGCGTACAAAGCGCAACTCAAAAGATATACGACCTCTTCACACTTTAAGAATTAGTTGTACGAAAGACACATTACTATCATTATAATTATAGCAAATGCTCACGACTATATTCCCCGAGGGGGTAGTCAGAGATATTCTGAAACCTCAGAACATCCACGTTTCACCATACTAGTACCGAACCGAACCTCTATCTAGTATGACGGGGGGTGACCCCGTCGCCACTTATAATGGACAGTGGGTACAATACACGCCTCGAAATTGAAGCATGCAGGTTTCCTCACGATGTTTTCCTTCACCGAAAAGCCAGTGGTGTTACAAATCGTACATAAATTCCGAAAAACTCATTGGTACGAGTCAGCCTGGACGGGGATCGAACCATCGCCTCCTGCACGGCAGGCAAGGTTACTCGCGCCACTGGACCACCACGGCTTATAATATATAATGGCATAATTATAATTATTTTGAAACAAAACCAGCAACTCAATATTATACTATAGGTTTTTATAGTGTAAACAGTTGCATAAGGTAGGTACTTTAAAGGGTGATTGTACCATGATACTGAACAACTTTCCATACGTATTATAAAGACAGGCAGGCGGGTGTAGGTAAGTTCCAAATGAAAAAAAATGAACTTTCCGTATTGCAATCATCTGAATGGAAGTTTGTATGAAGGAAAGTTTTTTTTTAGAATTTCCCTTAGTTTACTTTGAGAAAGTTGTTCAGTACTATGAGTACAATCACCCATTAAAGTAATGCAACTTTTTACCTAACACCCTGTATAAAATAAAATACGAGGTGTGAAGGACAGCCTGGCAAATACTGAGAAAGGTAGAATCATACCATCAACCTGAAAAACGTTCACTATGGAGCCAAACTCAGGAAACGTGATAAAAAATCAGCTGATCCATACAAAACTGCTTTATTACCTACCGGACTCAAATGTTTGAAGGAGGTGGTCTGTATTCGCCGTTTTTGCATTTGCCAGGCTGTTCTTTACACCCTGTATATCAAAAGAGGTGGTCACCTCACACAAAGTCATAGACAAAATAATTTATTCAGTATAGGAGCTTGAAGCTCACTTATTATTAATCGTAAACTCTTTTTTAAAGCCTTAACTTACCAAATTAAGTAAATAGACGTTAGTGACAGTCCTCATTCTCCTATTGCTAGCTAGTGTTGCTATCACCATACAGTTTCCCGATATCGATAACATGAATATCAGGAAGTACGGGGGCAGTACGAAACGCCACTCGTATGCGTTACTAGTTACATTCCGGACAACACTAGAGTTCCTGACTGTTACTATAGCGTTCACTGTGGTGGCAACATCACGCATGCGCAATAAGGAGCTGATGTTGTAAAGAGACGTCGTGTTGTCATCCATTTTCATTTCAGTGTTTTACCTGGAAAAGATAAAAACAATGGTTAGATTTTCTTGTGACTGAAAATACAATTTTATTCAACAAAGTTGCAAAGTTGCTTTACGACGACTTGCAAAACAATGAAATCTGTGAATTGAGAATTTTTGATGCTTGATCCCTTTGATGCTGTTCAAAGTGAAAATCAACAATTAAAAAAACATTTAAAAGAGAAGTTTCTTGGGCGAATGCTATATTTAATAGACCATCGATATTTTTTACAATTAACAGACTTCAAACGTGCAAAATTTTAAAAAAGATTAAACATAACATAACATAAATACTGGAACTATGGAACCAACATCGAAATCGCAAAAAAAAAAAAGCTGTGCCATGCATTTGGCTCGAGTAGGTTTGCAGTTTTGTATGGAATAGCTGATTTTTTGTACGTGATTTCGATTTTGGTACCATAGAGAAAGTTGCTCAGTTTGACGGTCTGATCATCCTCTTAAAAAGCCATCAGCGAATTCGTCACCTCCAAGGTTAGAAGTCTTAAGCGCCGTTTTACCAACTTAACAGCAGAGCAATTTTTTGACGAAAAAAAAATCATAACTTTCTCCCTGGTTAAGACATTCTTGAATTTCTTAGACTATTGAAGCCAATCATACCAGCTATATTATGACATCAATCAATGTTATCTAAATAAGATGGTTTAGAAGAAAAGTGTCGCTTAAGACTTTTGACTTACTTTTGAAAGTAATAACAACGCTGAGTAAAGCAGGAAGCTTCATTAGATACATTTTTGAACGTAACGCCGCCTGGCAGTAGTTGAAGCGTGCAAATTTAATGTTTTCTAAGGAATTGATGTTTCTGTTACGTAGTACCTAACTAGGCTTTAGTAATCTGTGATACTCCACCGAACTAATGAAGATTAATTTATCATTTGTCATCTTAATTGAGCTTGAAACAAAACTTTCCCCCGAGCTGACCTGATTGGTTAATTCAAGAAACTTGAAACTTTATGATCAACTAGGTACTCTCAAGAGAAGTGCAAAATGGCGGTTCAATCCCTATGGATGGCGATACCATTAAGATATAACATAAAATGTAACTTTATAGCGATCCTAAAAGTGTTATAGCTCAGGGTTGCGACATAGATCTTAAGTGCTGGCCCTATAGTGGACCAGAGGGCGACAATCGAGGGTCAAGCCGTCACGACCCACCAAATTCACAGTCGTAGACTTCGTCATAATTCGATTTGCTCTTCGACATTCGAAATTTTAATCCCTTGTCATTTTTTCATTTAGGGGCTGCTACCTTCGAAATTTGGGCCACTTTATAATTCGCATAAATCGTGAAATGCCAGGGTGAAGTACCTATTTAATTTTCATTTTATAATTCCTTAGTTCATACTTCTAGTCGTTGGGCCTCACGATGTCGTTCTAAGTTTAAACCACAATGTTGAACTCTTCGATGGATAAACTTAGGCGCGGGCCAGACTCCTTCAGTCTGGCCGGAAGACGGGGTGCAGACGCGGAGAGTTTCATATTAAATGTGTCAGTGCCGGACCTCTTTAAAAAATGTGTATGCGTCCGCGACCCGTCCTCGTCTTACTTCTTTAAGGCTTC
Source organism: Agonopterix heracliana (assembly GCA_963693445.1). Lineage (NCBI taxonomy): Eukaryota > Metazoa > Arthropoda > Insecta > Lepidoptera > Depressariidae > Agonopterix > Agonopterix heracliana. Next base: position 1,883,224 of record OY856312.1, on the reverse strand, counting down.
CGCACATTGCAGCGATATTATCGGGCGATATTATCGACAGCGATATCGCGACACCTTACACACTGCAGCGATTCCGCGATTCGCGTCACGCATGCGCCCTTCACTGAATGTAGTAGAAAGAGATTGCGTCAGGTTGCGATAATATCGCGGCAGTGTGTGGGATCGAGCGCGTCCCCATACAAAATGTACTGAGAACAATTATCGCAAAATCGCAGCGATATTATCGCTCGATAATATCGCGGCAGTGTGTAGGATCGCGTGCGTCCCCATACAAAATGTACTGAGAACAATTATCGCAAAATCGCAGCGATATTATCGCTCGATAATATCGCGGCAGTGTGTAGGATCGCGTGCGTCCCCATACAAAATGTACTGAGAACAATTATCGCAAAATCGCAGCGATAATATCGCTCGATAATATCGCTGCAATGAGCGGATGCCTTTAACGTCTTTTCTGTGTCCTGCGCCTTAGACATTGTATTATAGTTTTAGCTAGTCTTGAATTACGATTGTGAGTATATAAATGTAAATCTGTTATTGATTTTGAGAAAACGGTATTCAGGTTAATGCCACAGTCGTGATAAATTACTGATGGCAAAGATAGATTAATTTTATTTCTATTCAATTGAAAAGATTCATCGTAGAACGCGAAATACTTTTGAAGACAAATTGCGGAAAATTGTTAAAACTGTTCTAGTACATCTGCCCGTTTCCCTTTATTTTGTTCACTTGGTAACCGGAATCACTTATCAACTATGCATGATGATTATTGATGATATAGGTATTACTCTTTGATAAAGTATATGTCAAGATTGACAGTCGAAGATACGAAAGCGTCGAAAAAAATTGGAACCAAGACTGGTTCCTAAACTCTATACATATACACGCACACATACAGAATTTGTATGGCGCCTCACGCACACCAACCTATGAAACTTAGCCCCTTTTGTTTTATACGGTAAAACAGTGAGGCTCATTCTAGACATATTCTTTTTCAAAGGTATTACTGTTGAATGACTATACTCGACAAGACACTAGCGAAAAAAGATTTGATTGTCGTAAACTCCAACGACAAGAGCGTAGCTATTAAAAAACAATGAAAAAGTAGGTGCTGTAGTAGCACGGATACAGTGTTCTTATGGTGGTTTCCGTCCATACAAAACTTTGTCGTAGAACGCTCGTAGACGGTATTAATAAAAGTAATGTGTTATAATTAGGTACTTATATGGAAAAATACCTTAGAAAATCTAGATTACGCGCATCAAATAAAATTTACAATTTATGATATAATTACGAAGATCTAAGGCTTTGAAATTTTGTATGTGTAATTTCAAAGCTTGATATCTTCGTAATTATATTATAAATTGTAAATATTATTTGATACGCGCCATCTAGATTTTCTAAGCTATTTTTCCATATATAAAACATTACTTTTATTGATACCGTCTACGAGTGTTCTACGACAAAGTTTTGTATGAAATTGACAACTCTGCAACCACCTTAATTTAGTTTCTTTGCATATTTTTTACGTTTAAGTAGTCGTAATGGAAGAGCATTTTAATAATTTTATTTATAAATTTAATTACTTACTTAAATACTTTTTAGAAAAACCATAAACGCCACGGTATAAAATCAGGTGGTGTATTAAGGATCCACATCAATAGATGAATAATTTCCGTAAACATTTGTGTAAAATAACTGGACATCGACTGATGAACTGCTGATACATCTGAACCGTACCCATATAAATTACAGACCGGTCTTTAGGGAGACCGTACAATACAGACTTTATTACTTTCTCTAGATTGGAGGGGGCTGTGAGTAATTACATTGACATTATTCATTTGTACCTACTTCAACCCGAGCAGAATAAGAAATGGGATCGACTGAATCTAAGAAAAACTAGTGTCGTTCTCATTATCAAGCGTTTACAGGCAAAATGTTTAGCTATTATATTATTGGATAAAACAGCTATACATCATTCCAAATAGCAACGAAATTTGAAGGCTATTTCGAATTACGGAATCAGGGATTTGAAACACTTACCCTCACTTATTCTAAGAACAGCTTTAGTAACGTCCAAGATGGGTCGGAGTCATTGAATTAGAACACTATGGAAGATGGGTCCAAGGCTCAAAAGTGTCCGAACCAAAAGAAGTGTACAATTCAAAAAGGCACTGTAGTCTCTTGCCAGTCTTTGTTTGGTCGTCTAAGCACGCGCGAGTTCATGATGGCGTACTGTGTTGTAAAAACATGTAAAAACTACCAAAGAAAAGTGAAAAAATGAGATGGTGTATCCTATTTTCAGTAAGCAAACTATTATTTTATCATTTAGAAGTATTATTTTGTTTTCGAACATAATATTTAATTTTTATTTTATTTATTGATTATCTGTCATCGCGTCCGCCATTACGTCTGTCATGTTAAATGTTCATTTTCACCTCCAGTCGAAGCTGCATATGGTGTTAAGTAGGTGTAAGCAAAATTAACCCTTGTGACTAGCTTCATACGATTTCAATTGCAATGTTTTCAGTTTGTTTACATTACTATGCATACCAATATTTTTTATAAGGTTAGTTTGGGACACTTTTTTGTAACTGGCTTTTCCGTGAAGGAAAACATCGTGAGGAAACCTGCATGCTTCAATTTCGAGGCGTGTATTGTACCCACTGTCCATTATAAATGGCGACGAGCTCACGCCCCGTCACACTGGACAGAGTTTCGGTACTACTGGTGAAACCTTGATTTTCTGAGGTTTCAGAATATCTCTGACTACCCCCTCGGGGAATACAGTCGTGAGCATATGCTTATGCTTATGCTTATGCATTTTTAGGGCTACAAGGAGAACAATTTAGCTAAAATAATTGTTACAATTCCTTCAGTCAAAGTTAGTTTCATAGATGAAGACAAAAGCTCGTACTTTGACCATTTTGTAGTTAAGGGGTTACTACTGGTTTTACCACGAAATTAGGTAACTTTGTTACCATTTTATTCACTAAGGTGGTTGGAGAGCTGTCAGCTTTCATACAAAACTTTGTCGTAGAACACTAGTAGAACACTCATAGACGGTGTTAATAAAAGTAATGTTTTATGCATGGAAAAATAGCTTAGAAAATCTAAATTGCGCGTATCAAATAATATTTACAATTAATAATATAATTACGAAGATATAGCGCAATTTAGATTTTCTAAGCTATTTTTCCATACATAAATCATTAAGTACTTTTATTAACACCGTCTACGAGTGTTCTACGACAAAGTTTTGTATGAAATTGACAGCTCTCCAACCACCTTTTTTGAGCTGTCAAATAAACTGAACCATTTACACCATTTTTTTCTATGATTTACACGATATGAGAAGTGGTGTGGTTTTTCTAGAAATCGATTTTAATTAATAAAACCGAAGAAAAGGGTATCTAAACTCACCCCTTTTTTCCAGCTGTAACCATTTTACTCTTACATTTTTAATCTGAAGATAATGAAAATTTTTCACAACATAATTTAGAATGACGTGGCTTTCTTACTTTTCGAAATGAATAAATAATCATCTCATTTATAAAAGAAACCGGCTAAATTCTGACCGGAGCAACGCGCTCGTTTGCATGGATTAGTATGGAGAGTCGTGGTTCCGGGATTATACGCCTTAAGACAGTAGTTAAGGGTATATTATTCGGAGCGCGCTCCATAAAAACGTACTATGGTGATATTTTCAATACTAATCAATTAAAGTCAATGAAATTTTGCAGAAACAATCTAGAAACAAATTTCTATGCTTGTATGGAGTCAGATTTTCGTTAAAATGTATAGTTTTCAAGTTACAGTGTCTCAAAGATTTCCATACAAATCTTAAATTAATCCTAGCATCGAAACTGTATATTTTAACGAAAATCTGACTCTATAGAAGCATAGAAATTTGTTTCTAGATTGTTCCTGCAAAATTTCATTGACTTTAATTGTTTAGTATTGAAAATATCACCATAGTACGTTTGTATGCAGCGCGCATTTTCGCTCTCGGAATAATATTCTCTTAAGTACAATCTTTCAAATTATGTGAAGATCTATTCTACTCGTTTCTTTTTTTCTAAATAAATAGCTCATTCAGAGACTGATCGCGAATAATTCAACCAGAAAGAGTGATTTTGACCTAATAATGCCGGCGTAGTTGGTACAATAAACATAGTACACACGGCGACACATCAAGCTACGCAAAACCAAAATATGCTGGACGCGCATAGGTAGAGTAATGTATAACTTCGGCGCAGCTTATATTGGTTTTGCGTATCGTGATGTGTCGCCGTGTGTAGGGTAGGGTAGGTGTAGGGTAGGTGTAGGGTAGGGGAAATGGCTGGTGTAATGTAAACCACATAGGTACTCTACCCATCAAACTGAACAACTTTTACTAGGGGAGCAAACCGATCAGTGGTTACGACCCTTACGGTGGGTCCGCAGTGAACTTAGGGAGGAACAGAATTTTATTGATTCTAAAGAATTTTTACTGTAGTTAAGTATTTATATCTATTCTTGTCTCAAATCGTTACAATCTTAATCATATTTGTTTATGAATTTACGAAATTTGTTGCGAGCAGTCTGGATACGATGACTAGACCTATTGTAAGAAAACTGTGTTCGTGCAAATAAATGATATCTATTATATTTTATTCTATTCTATAATAAAGTCTCTGTCTCTAGAACTGGAAAATTGAGAATTATGTGTTTGACAAGTAAATTAATTTTCAAATAACGCTCTGTCTAAACGCTAAATCTGTTTGATTGTTGATAATCGTCGGCGTCGATCAGGGGAATTATAGTTGTGAGCATATGCTTGCTTGCATGCATTTGTATAAGAAGCATGACATTATGAACTGAACTGAACTGAACTGTCTCTTTTGCGGGTCTGCTGGAAGAAATCTCTTCAGAGATAAGCTCGCCCTTTGTACATGTTTTCTCAACTTTGTATATTTTTATGTTTTTGTGTGCAATAAAGTGTTATAATAATAATAATAATAATGAATAATTATGTGGCTTGGAACAAGAAATACGTATGTCCAGGCTATAGTACAGACTTACGTACTTCTTGTACCAAGCCACAGAATTATGAAATAACATAGGTACCTACAATTAGAATGTTAAATAGGTACTGAACGTAAAGACGTAAACAAATATATCCAGAAATAGGTAATTGCAAGTCATAGCGTGACAGAATGTATTGGAATTTGTAAATTATTTTAAAGACCTCTTTGTGACCTACATTATTATTTCATTTCTTAGTATTAAGGGGAAAGACTAGTGCCGTTTTGTCCATACCAACTTATTCCCCTTTTTCTTCCCTGGATAATGACACTAGAGCAAACAAATTCACTCCTGCCATGTCCCAATGTTTTGTGTTTTCGACAAATTAATTATTAAAAGAACTAGAAGCCTTCAAAATTACTTAATTCTCAATTTTAGTGCTGTGTTCAGACATCCAGCAAGCAAGTTTGACGAATATAGTACCTAAACAAATAAAAATAAAAATATACAGACAGATATTATAGCCGAAGTCTTTCTCATATTATTCTTGAAATAATTATTTTAATCGGTTTTGGTTTTTTAAACGGCAATCGGTAATCTTTTTGGTAATTAAAAAGTCACATAATTCAGCACAGTTGAATAGTAATTGGATTGCAATGTGATTCGAACTGAAATTGGATTAGAATTACACTTCGATGTTTTGAATTAACACGACCGGGTCTGGTACAAAAGTTTCCTACATGCATAACATACTAAGGGCTTGTTTCACCACTTCTGAATAAGTTCTTGTTACCTTATTTGTCAGATCGTTTGACGTATTACGTATGAAAGAAATGTCAAATTATCTGTCAAATAAGCTAACAAGAACATCGCTCATCTAGTACTACAAAGACGGAATTATCACAAAATGCAAATTATGAGTTATGATGCCAGAATGTTCCAAAATGTTCAATAAGTATGGTGTTACAAAGTCGTTTTTATTGTTCAACAAATGAGCGTAAGACAGCGCCACTGTCTTTGTTGCACCGGTACAAAAATTGACTCGCCCTGAGTGTAACAACGCCACATTGGTCAGATGCGCGGGACGCTCCGTAAAATGACAGTTACGTCTTTGTAGTACTAGATGAGCGACATATCCAGAAGAGGTGAAGCAGGCCTTAAGAGAACTAACAAGGCAAGTAAAATAAAAGCTTGTATATAAATAAATTGTATTCAGAAGGTACCTATTTTGCAGTGTCACAAGTTATAACGCGCTTACGAGTATGTGCACTAACTAGGTCTTATAAGATTATATTGGCGGTTCGTTAGGGCGTCGCAATATTATTGCAGAATGCCTGACAATTTTATTTCCTATATTCTATACATTATATTGTACAGGGTGTAAGGAAAGGTATAATTTTCTTACCTTTAAATCACATACTCTACCCATCAAACTAAATAACTTATAGGTACTATGCAAATCTGTCATAACAAAAAGAAAAATCTGCTGTTTCATACGTTTGGCTCAAGTACGCACTGCGCTAACAGGTTTGCTCTTATGGTATGTAAACGTTTTTAATTTAATGGGTAAAGTATGTGGTTTAAAGGATAATTATACTTTTCCTTACATCCTGTATGGTATTTATACAGCCTTTGTACATAATATATAACTGTATATTGTATTTCATTTCATTTCATTTCATTTCATTTCATTTCATTTCATTTTAAATTATTTTTTAAGGGGATGATCAGACCATCAAACAGAACAATGTTCTCTATGAGACCAATAACGAAATCACGAAAAAAAATCTGCTGTCCCATTCATTTGGCTCAAGTCGCGGTTTGCAGTTTTGTATGAAACAGTTGATTTTTTTTTTCGCGATTTCGATCTTGGTGCCATAGAGAAAGTTGTTCAGTTTGACAATCTGATCATTCCCTCTGATAACGCGCTCAGAGCTAAAACAAAACTAAAAAAGCTCAACTAAACTAAACTAGCTCTTATAAACTTTGCAGTTAGTTATAGGTAGATTACACACCGAGGACAGGAAAGTAAGAAAGGTCTCAGATCTCATGTAATCAACAAACATGTGATTTGGGGCTTTCCTATTTACTATCCGAGGTTAGTACCTATACTATTTTTCTTCTCGACGGAGGCGGAAAGCGACAACTTCGTTTAGCGCAGCGGGACGTGAAAACACATTTTGTAACGCTTCAATATGTAGAATACGAAATCATCAATCAGTACTAAGTAGAAGTACTAGCGAGTAGCAAAAGCCATTAACTTGGTAACTTTGAGCTGGATGTTAACGAATCGCCGACTTAGGATTAATGTCTTTACCTCCTATAAATAAATCTAACTATAAATCATGTACTTATACCTAATAAGAAGTACATAATATATTTCTAAAATTGGTTTCTCGGAAAGCTTAGCTCTGCCGATTTGGATGAAATTTTGAATATTTACTTTCCAAGTTTACCTAAATAGGTGTCATTCACAAAAAAAAGAGGTGAGGCTCGGTCACCCAAATACGTATTTAAACTTTAATCGCCGATTTATAATATAATATAGGTAATATAACAAAATAAAGACAAAATATTATGACTCTAGTCACGACCAACAGCATCAAACCTAGAGTCGGTGTAGATGGACAGGTAATATAATGTTGATCAGGGTTCGAAATTATCAAGATAATAACGAGTCGTGATAATTATCCGATAATTATCGGATAATTATCCGATAATTATCGGATAATTATCAGATAATTATCCGATAATTATCACCATTATTAAAATATCATTTGTTTAATTGTTTCATAAGAAATATCGATGGTTTATTGTCTCAAAACAAACAAAAAATATATGTTTAATTTTTTTATATAACATAATACAATACAAATCAACATTAATGTCATTAATTAAAGGTGAAATCGGTGTTCGTCAGATTTGACAGATTAACATTCGAGTTCACTTGGCTTTACGTAACACCAACTGACATTTTTTACGAATTGGGGGAATTCCCGTGTCGCGGCTAGACGTGCGTTCGGATACACGCAACAAGTGCGGAAATACACGTTTGGATACTTAGAATATAGTTCTATTTCACGGGCGCAATTTTTTGTTATTATCAATTGATAATTATCAACCTGTTATTATCATGATAATTATCGTGATAATTATCGTGATAATTATCATTGATAATTATCCTTTCGAACCCTGATGTTGATGTGTACATTTACTTGGGCCGGATAGTTTCCTTCGAAAACAAGCAAGACAAGGTAGTTTCACACCGTGTCGACAACGCCTGGACGAGCTACTAAGGAGTTAATGAAGGGTAAACTCCCGATAGCCCGCACATGAATACTCATCGACATGTGTATCCTACGGTACCTATCCTGACCTACGGTCTCCAGACTTGGTCTCTCAATGAGTCTCAAAAGTCCAAACTCAAGGTTTGTCATAGCGTAGAATACTAGGTGTTAAAAGAACGGATCGTGTCAGAAACACTACACTGCGCGTTGGGGCCTGATTAAAGTGGGATTGGGCCGGCCATGTGTGTCGAATGCACTAGGAAACGTGGGCAAGAATTGTCACGCCCTGGATACCAGAAAACGGTCGTCGACGTCCAGGTCGTCCTAGGAAGAGATAGCAGGTCGATCTGGATGCTTTCGATGACTCGTGGCCAGACCATGCCCAGGACAGAAGGATGAAATAGACTACTAACTTCCCCAAAAACAGCGAATCATAATTTAGTATTAGATACGTATAATCACAAACCCAAACACCCTCCTTGAGGGTAGGCATGTGCCCTGTAGAGGGACGTAGGTACATGCTGATGATGACGAAGTTACAAAACAATAGGTAAAAAAACAAAGCCTTCCTATCACTTTATTACGCCCGTGACGTAAGGCTAATAAGTACTTGTATAATTAGAAACTGGAGGGTCTGAAGGACATTTTTAATGTGTCTATAAGTCCTGTCTGAGATTCAGAAACTTATCTAAGTTTTTTTATTATTATGATTCTTTCATTAATGGCATAATCTTCTTATCGAGTGGGCTGCAACCCCTGGTGTCAGTGTTTATTCAAACCGCCTTACGGCCTCTGACGTGGTTTTTATGTAACGACTACTACCACCAGAGATAGTAGCCGGGACCAACAGCTTAACGTGCCATCCGAAGCACGGAATCATCTTTCTTTTCAGACAATCAGGTGACTCAGCCTGCAATGTCCTAACCAACTGGGGCATATGGCATAATAAAACGAATATATATTATTATCTTTTAAGAGCGTCTTAATTTTTGTATATTTGTGATCACATAAAAAAACGTATATACTCGTATTTTTGATTCAGCACATTAATAGGACCAACAGAAATAGGTGTCCCTGGTGGACATACTAGTCGGACAAAACAGTAGGACCACGAGAAAACGCCGGTATAACCTTCTCCTATAGTAGAGAAACCAATTTAAATAAAGTACATAGGACTGAGAAGTTTTATACCTACAAGCGTTCAAGTATTCGGTGAAGTTTCCTGCGTAAGAAAAATGACGTTGTCACTTTGTCAATTGGTGGAGTGGGGAGTTATGACGTCGCCAATTTTTGGTGATGGGATTAAAAACAAATTTTCTGGGTCCTGTCGTGTAGGGTATCAAATTAAAGGGCTTCTTGAGCCGGTTCTAAAAATATTCTAGACCATTACCTTTGGGCCACTGGTTTGAAAAAATACGAAAAGCATTTTTAAAACACATTGTGTGGAGCTCCACAAACGATGGCCCATCTCACATCGTGCCCTGCGTGCCGTAACACCTGTACGCAGGAGGAGCTCATGACCGCTAGTGACGGTGCAGTATCGGTTGCCCACTTCTGGCAAGGTACTATTTAGCGACTTTGTTCAAAATTTGAAGTCGACACGATAAGAAGAAGAAAACATACCAAGTTTGGGCTCCTCCAGGTGGGAAAAGACTGGATAAATTTTTGTTAAACTTACGCTAAATGACTCATAACATCCTCATATGTAATAATTATTTATGTTTAGTTACTTATTTTGAATTTTGAGCCCAAACTTGGTATGTTTAGAAAATACTTTTTGGATTATGTGGAAACAAGTGGCCCAAAGGTAATGGTGTATTCATGTACATTGATATCGTTGGGTGTATTTATTAATAATATTTTTAGAATAGGCTCCGAAGCCCTTTCATTTGATACCCCACGCGACATGTTTTAGAAAAAACACTATATTTAAATCCCAAACAAAAAATTTATGAAGTCATAACTCCCCCTACTCCAGTAATTGAGAAACCGAAGACATTTTTCATACTTAGGAAACTCTACTGAATACAACGATACCACTTGTCGGTATAAAACTACTCAGTTCTACGGAAATGATAGTGATAAGAGACAAATAAATACTTTTAATTTAATTTAACTTAATTTAAATGTTCTCTACTAGGTACTACATATTAGAAGTGTTTAAATATTTGAACATTACCCTAGGTAAATTTAAGCATTTCCATTATTCTTATAGGTAAGTAACGACCTAAATAAAAAAAACGTTTACTTACGTGCAAATTTGTATATTCAATCCTCCGAATTTTAAAATCATCCCAAAAATACACACATAATCCTCACGAAGTACAACACTTATTCACACACTTTTTTAACAAGTAGGTACAGCACAAATTCACACACTTTTTAACACTGATATTGCACGTACATTTAAATTAATAACTTTTAAACTATTTTGTAAACTTTATGCACTTAAATCTGAGCACTAATGAAAATTCTATAGTTTAATATCCACATAGTCTTTTATATGCTATTTAAATAAAATGTTTATGAAGTAGTTTAGATTTAAATATTTATACCTATTTATTTATCAATATTCACAACGTTTTTTTATATTTAAATATTCACAACTTATTTTTAAATAAATATTCACAAAGTTAATTTAAATTTTGATGTTCACAACGTATAAATTATAAAGTGGTTGAAAGCTACGAGAGATTGCCAGAAAACTTTTGGTCGTTTCCGTCATGCGTCAGGATCGAAAGCTCTGCCAAGACTGTCGCTCGGCAGCTTTCAGAGATAAGGCCGTACGCATGCTCGGAACATAAGGTTCGAACAATATTTTCTTTTAGATTACATCTACACATCATATTTATTATCACCATTCATACAAAGGTAAGTATAATAATTTGACTGAAAATCTTTTCTCATAAGTACAATTTGAAAACACGGAGAAAAACTTGGGTGATAAGTGATAACTGAAAATACACAAAAAACAACAATATAATATACACGAACAAGAAGGGTACAAAAAGCGGCCTTATCACTAAAAGTGATTACTTACAAAAATTCTAGTTTAACAAATACCGACCTATTAGTATTTATTTTATTTTTCATTTTAGCACTATAAGGGCCTGTTTCACCACTTCTGAATAAGTTCTTGTTAGCTTATCCGACAGATATTTTGATATAATTTCATACAAAATATGTCAAACTATCTGTCGGATAAGCTAACAAGAACTTACCCAGAAGTGATGAAACAGGCCCTAAGTTTAACAAAAACCGACAATAGAAGGTATAAATGTTTTATTTCTTTTTAATTCAACTTGCCCCACTGATGCAGATACTACGGCGTAGTACTATTTAATATTTATTCTGTGCTACGGCAAGGCTACGGCACGCCACACGCTACGTTTATGTACCGTACACAACCGTAGGACACAATTTTCTTGGTCAATGCTGTGTAGGTACTGTAAGGAAGCTGTTTGTAGGTATACCCAAGAACGTTGCTGGTTATTGATTCTAAGAGTTTGAGCACATAATTAAGGTTCGAGTAAGGTTGTATGGAGAAAAAAAGGCATTTTTTTTAATAGCCAGTAATAATAGATGTTTAGAGGACCTTTCAAAATACATTAAAAAATAACTAGTAAGTATGTAGACAAATTAAGATCTAAAATTGCTATTTTAAAATTTGTTTAAGACCAATTTTTAATGAGTTTATTAGATAATATTGTTAAATTTGGTGCGAATTCTTATGATTTTAGAATGTGATTTCCTTGGATTAGAAGGCACCACAGTGACATAACGAAGGACAAGCCAGTCAAAAATAGGTAAGTATACCTACTAAAATTACGATGTTTAGTAGAGGTGAGGTGGCTCTGAAAGAGTCAAGGTCGTTCGGTCAGGTAAACCCTACGAATAAAGAAATAAATATGGAACGATAACTCCGAACAAAATCTCCTTATTTTTTGGCACCATGAGTTTTGGCGGCAAACACCGTAATTGGAGTCGCCATAATGATTGAGTCTTGCGCGCTTGCGTGGTGTACACCAAAGTTCGTGGGGTCATTTTTTGACGTGAATTATATTTCCATATTTATTTCTTTATTCGTAGGGTAAACCTTTAAATATTTCTTAATTTCTCCGCTCCGCAGCCTCGCTCCGCATCAGTAGACAGGCACCCTAAAAGTTAGGTTCGACAATGGAGAGTCCACGGAGTCACGGACAAATATTTCACGACCGCACTATTCAATCCAAGTCATGCAAAAAAATAATCGTGTGGAAACCGAAAACTTCGAAAAGTTTGGAGTGCGGTGGGAAAACATGATAATGTAAGAGCCTCTTCAGACCCTCGGTCTCGGAGGCCAAAGTCCCGTCAAAGAATGTTCAAAACCCAACTATTTGAAGTAAGGTATCGGTATCTCAACTTTATTTGAGTGTTGTTCACAATATTGAAAATGTTTTTCAATCCTATCTGCTTCAAGTTCTGTAAAAGTTATAACAGGTATACAATACCTTTTCCAGCTTCCTTTCCGTGTAGGTATATTTCAAGTTTAGGCCTACCGACCACAATTTTTTATGGTTCCGTAGTCAAACAAGGAACCGTCATTGATTCGTCCATTCAGTCTGTCAGTTCTGTCCGTCAAGAAATAACTTTTTATACAACGTGTTAATGAATAAACATAAAACTAGAAAGTAGTTCGTTTAGAATCGAGATCAGAATCAAATTATCATGGTTTCAACACAGGCCATTTTTTTCAAAATATTAATTAAGTATGTAGTTAAGGACCTAAACTGTTTGTAAAATTTAAAATGTACTGTGCTCGATCTCAACCCACCGTACGGGCACACTCACCCCACTTGCTACCAAAACAAGATTCTAAAAATGTTGGTATCCATGAGCGCTTTCATTCATTGCTGAAATGATAAGATAACAAATCATTTTTGCCTCAAAACTTAAAATGCGATTAACTTTGAATTTTAACTGTCAAAATAATGAAATTATTGTTTCAATCGAATTATTTTTGTAATAAATCAATTTGGGGGTGTATGAGGTTTTGCACTTATTCATTATAACGTTGTTTATGGGAGACAATTTTTTCCACTACAAAGTTAAGTTTGTCTTTCATTAATTACCTATGTTTGCCAGCAACCCTCTTGGCGCGAGTCCCGACTCGAACTTGGCCGTTCTTTTTACTGCGAGTAGGGGATCTCTAAACAGTCGTAGGTAACATCAACTATGAGCATCCATCATAAACTTACGTCCTTTCATGTTAGTTAGATAGGTAATTGAGAGAAACGCTCTAGCAAATCGATGATTTACTAAAAGTTTTTATTTTGACGTTTGACTGAATGGAATACCTACATTAATTAACATGTTAATTGGAGTGACGTGGCTGGGGGGTGGCAAGAGGACGTCTCGTCGGCTTGCGATTTTGACAGACACGTTGCTCCGCCGTTTTATGGTGGTTTCTAGTGTGTTTTTGTTTAAAAACGGGGCTTTGAGATCGCCATATCCTATTGTACAATATCTAATGAGTATATCCCCAACACTTGACACTGGCGAAATCTAACAAGGAAACGCCATTAATAAAGAATAGAATAGAATAGAACATGTTAATTATAGTTCGCTGTGTTAACATCAATTTACATTATAACAAGCTAAGAAGGTACCATACAAGGCCGAAGGCGCTACGCGTGGGAGCGAAGCTCAGAAAAAGCTCCCATGGAACCTGGTGGACCTGGTCTCCGGGGTCAATCTGCCGCCAAGCGAGCCGCAGGACGAGCGCTTACTTTTAATCCCGAAAGCGAAAATAATTTATAAATATGAGGGCAAAAGATTAATATTAATTAAGATAATATTATCGTTGAATTAGAATTTCATCGAAGACTAATATTAAAGGACTGAGTAGGTATTATTAGCCTATTTTTTAATGCCTGTTATTACTTATTTTACGATGGCGGAATTATAATTTCAGAAGACCTTTTTTAAGGTCAGTTAGTTACCTGTTTATTTATAAGTAAAAGTTCCTAGTTACCTATTTATAACCTCTACGAGTAGATATGTCTATGAGTAGATCAGTAGTGCGATTTTTGAATCTCATTCGGTGAGCTTAGCAGTTGAAAATGTCAAAATTACTATGGAGATATGCATCTTTCTACTGCAGATTTTACTTTCAAATTTCATTCATTTAAAAATCGCTCTCCTGTCCTTTACATTCTGACGGTTATTTGTGGATGATCAGACCATCAAACTGAACAACTTTTTCTCCTACCTAGTACAAAGGTCAAAATCGCGAACAAAAAATCGGCTATAACTTGCTTTGATACGTAAGAACATTAAACTGAATAAACTCGGTCGAAACCGCCTTTATATAACTCTCTCAGGTATTTATTAGGTAGTAATTGGGGCTTAATGGCATGGAACTACTGTACGTAATTGGTTTAGGTACTTAGGATCAACACTCAGTCATGGTATCGGGGTATATTTCAGTTACTTCCATAGTATCATGTCCTATGGTATTTTATTGTGGGGTCGTGCTGCAGACATTGAGACGATCTTTATCCTACAGAAACGAGCAATTCGAGCTATATTATGGCCTGCGTTGTCGTGATTCGCTTCGCGAAATCTTTAAGGAAATTAATATTTTAACCGTTTATGGACAGTTTATTTATGAAAACATTTTATATGTAAGAAAAAATTTGACTTTGTTTCCACGAAATTGTCAAACTTGCATGGACATAATTACAACAATCACATTTTCAATCCTTAAAAAAGAATTTACGTTTAATAAGTGTGCTTCAGGCTCGTATATTGAATAAATGATTTTGAATTGAATTGAATTGGGGCATGAAGCTTTCAGCGACTAACTCGTGCAACTTTTTAATCTAATCACATAATGGATAGGCTTCTATCTACTCAATATACCTACTACTCGATACTCTTACGGCCATGTCTCAATCTGCCGCAACGCCAATAACTCTTGGGTCAAAAATGACTTCTTAGAACCTGGCAACCCTAGAGTTGCGGCAGACCTATTGTTTTTCCAGTTCTTTACATCGGTCTCCTTTCCCAAACAGATCAGTGGAAAAAATGGTACCTACTTACCATAAATCATCATGGTAAAGGTACTTGCGGCAAGATTTTGCTAGGTAAGGGTTGAACTACACCACACAACACAGCATCGCATTTTTTCGTCGCTGATGTTGTGCTGTGTAGTTCAACCCTAACCCGGCGGGAATGTATGAACCCCTGTATAAACTTTCACTTTATTCGATCCACTGGTGGAGCCTATTAATACATTCAAGTATCATAGGATCCACTGAGCCTAATGGTGGATCACAGTGAACTTCAGCGTCCTATTCAATCCACTGGTGGATCGAGATAGTGGAGCCTACAGGACAGAGGGTAAATCACATTTCGTTCACCAAATAGGTGCATAAATTTACGGTCGGGTCTTGGGCTATTCTTTATGGGATTGCAAGTACATAACGCTACAACTATATAGTTTTATCATTTAATTTTGTACTGTACACATTAAGTCTGCCTCACACTTTAGAACTGTCTCTGTTGCGGGTCTGCTGGAAGAAATCTCTTTAGAGATAAACTAGCCCTTTGTTATTTCTGTAATATTGTCTGTACAATACACACAATATTAAGTACATATTTTAATAAATTCTCAACATAAGAGGCATTGACCGTTCTTACTTCTTATACAACGTGTTAATGAATTAACGCAAAACTAGAAAGTAGTTTGTTTAGAATCAAGAGCAGAATCGAATTATCATGGTTTCAACATAGGATTTTTTTTTTTTCAAAATATTAAATAATTTGCTTACAAAATTTAAAATTTACTGAACTCCATCTCAACCCCACCGCAAGGGCACACTCACCCTACTTACTACCAAAACAAGATTCTTAAAATGTACCTAGGTATACATGAGCACGTTAGGGCTTTCATTCATTGCTGAAATGGTAACAAATCATTATTGACTCAAAACTTAAAATGCGAATAATTTTAAATTTTAACTATCAAAATACAAAAATTATTGTTTTAATCTAATTATTTTGTTATAAATCAGTTGGGGTGTATGAGGTTTTGCGCTTATTTATTAACACGTTGTATAAGACATCAATGCATAGAGGCATGTTGATAATTTTCAGACCGATGCAAAAATAATAACAACTTTTTCATCAGAAACGAATCATTTATTCACTTACATTTATCAACAATCATTAAACGCATCAATTATTAACGCATACCGTTATACTTACATTAATATACAAGGTGTAAACTTAAAGAATTAACTTAATTTGAATTTAACTCAGGGACTAACTTGTACTGTCAATGTACCTACTGAGAGGGAACTGAACCACCGTTTAAATATGACACCTTTCTATTTTACCTTGTATTATATTTTCAGTAATTTTACTAATTACCTATTGCCGTCGTATAATATTTAAGTCGTTTTGCTTTATCTCGTGAGACCGTCATATTGTAATAGAACATACTCTACGTCTGCGGCTGTCGCATGACGCGCACGATAAAGGTTGAACTACACATGGCCGCACGCGATCGCACTTTTCCGTCGCTCCATCCTTTTCTGTCACTTAGGAACGTCATTTGCTAGAGCATATAAGATAGACGGAACGCGATCGCGGGCGGCCATGTGTAATTCAACCCTTAGGCTATATTGCGCCTTTTATCTCGTTCACTCGCGTGCAAAGATAAAGAGCTAAGGTGCGATAGCGCTATATCATGCTGCCATACTACGGCCGCCGGACTCAATCATGTTATATTATATTTTTTAAGTTTACACACTGTATAATTAATTACACATTACAATTATTAGCAGTTTTATACATATAGGTACCTAGGTGCATTTATTTATTCATATATTTTATAAGTACCTATTAAAAACCGCAATCCCTTACACGAGGCAATTTTCCTTACATTTTGATATTTAATTTTATTGTACCCAATCATTTTTATTTACTTTTGTAATTGTAATTATGTTAAGTGCTGAAAGTGAAATAGAATATCGTCAATTGAATTGTTGATTTAATTATTGGACATGTACCCAGGCGTACACGGCGACAGGTCCGGTTACCCTGTTTGGACTTTGAACAATTAGAAGTTGAACGCTGCGAATCGTGCGAGAGGTTTGTTTTTGTTGCTGCACGGCACGCTGCGCCCGCGCCGGCAGCCGCGTCTATACAGGCTCTCTACCGCACTATTTTGTGTTTTGTACGTAGTGTAGTTATGGGTATATAGGGTGCGTAACATGATGTGTCGCCGTGTGTACACATACAATACATAAACTCATGCCCGTATGAAGGTGGTCAGGAACATTACTACAGTTAAGTATAGATGGTTTATCGATATAAGCTCTTTCTTTTATTATGTATCTCAGCAGTTATTGCACAGTATCAATGAAAACGATTCACTGCAGTAACAAATGTACCTACTTTAAACGCACATGACTGTATGCGTGCGACAATGTTTTAACATAGAAAACATAGTATTAAACTACATAGTACCTACTCGTAAGTATAAAAACAAAATGTCATGACAATTATAATATTGTTGTTTTGTGCATTTTTTTGTGCGAGAAGGTAGACAAATATTTCAGGTCACGTCACGTCTAGTATGATTTCTCTACTTGCGCGCAACTCGGCTTTTATCAATTACTACACTTTCGCTCTCTGAAAAGAGCGTCCAGCGCGTGTAGAGAGATCATGCTAGACGTGCAGGAAGGGATGGCAATTTTTTTCTCATTAGAATTAATTTTCCACAGCTGTTTGGAGTTCGAAAATTAAAAACATTACAATCGATAATCGATCGATTTTATCTTACTATCAGAACGATCGTAAAAAGCAGCATTTTGTCTAGAAGTAAAATGTAGATGCCATTGCCATCCCATACGTCAAGAATATAAATTATATCTAATAGACTTTTTTATTTTATTGTATCAAAAGCAGACTCTGGCTTCGCCAGGAAAACTGCTACAATTAATTGATAAATCATTTAAATAACCATCGTCAAGCGGCCAATTTATTTTGGCATCTGAGTAAAAATGATCACCCGCTTTACCAGGCGCCAAGCTAAACTGGCCGATACCGATGTATGCAAGGTAAAGTAGCTACTTTTAAAAAAATAGTTTTCTTTTGTGTTTCTACTGTTTTAATCTAAATACAATAAATCTTTGAACTATAAAGTATAGATATTTGGCAATGGGTTCGTGTTGACTAGAATATTCATGATTTACTTTTTAGAGAATTAAACTATGTATTATCGTAGGGTTTGTGTCAACCGGGGCATGTGAGACGGTAGAGCAAGTAACAGTTGCAAATTATACATCATCATCAGCCTGTCATCGTTCACTGCTGAACATCCACCGCTTTCCGTTCCTAGTCCTTTAGGTAGTTGCTACATATACCAGTAGCAAGTTGTACGTTGTAGTTTCAAACAAAGTAGAAACCTTTATATCAGAGGTGGCGTAAGAGATGAGGTTCTCGAGACCCATAGCCTGAGGTACCTATACTCTGAAATTGAATCCGAGATCAAAAATTTCACACAAAAGAGGCTCTTTTTGTTTGAAATTGAATCAGAGATCAAAAATTTCAAACATAAGAGGCTCTTTTGTTTGAAATTTTTGATCTCGGATCCATTTCAAAGTATACTTTTGATTGCAGGCCACATTTTTCATACAGTAGCATATTAGCATAAAAAAACTGTGAGCTCAACATCAAGCATTTCGAATCAGTAATTTATACAATAAAGAAATACACAGAGTAAAGCTAAATAAAACAGCCTAGTATCAGAGCGCTGTCGGTTCCTTTTCTGCAGTAGGATTTCTTATAAAATTAAAATTTACCAGTTTTGAATGCGAAACGAGATTGGGCAATGTCTTTTAGAGCGAGCGAAGCGGGCTATAAATGTTAAAGCTCTTCTCGCCTGTGGCCAGAAATCGGACAATGCATGAACATGGTGGAATAATAATCCAAGAGCGAGCGAAGCGAGCTCGACATTTTTCACACTATGATTCGCCTGTGGCTTTTAATGGTCTTAGCTAAAAAAATCACGAGTTTGAACAAAGCTGCATAAACCTTTTGATGCGCGAGGCCCCTCGGACTACGAGGTCATAGGCCGTCGCCCACACCGCCAACGCCTTATCCCGCTTCTGCTTTTTGTATTATAATTCGCAACTGCTACATATTATGCTCTACCTACGCTACCTTACTCACTAGAAAGTGAGGTCATATTCAAAACGTAGTGTTTATTTTGAGTTATTTATAGACTAGAAATCACAGCGGGACCACAACGGGCATAGCACAAGGAATGGGGAGACACTTTCAAACTTTTAAGAAAATCCCACTTTCACAAAGACGCATTAGGATAATTTCGATGGTGGAAATTTGTGACAATTCTACCAAACGCAGATTTATTTGAATGTTGGCAAAGTTCTATACAAAATATACTGTCTTTTCAAAAAATCAGGCTTACCATTGAAATTACCCCACCACCGCTAATGCACCTCGTTAATTCACTTTAACTGTGTCTATTATCGGTATTACGCCAGAATATTTTGTTTCAAATTATTCAAATGAATGAAGTTAACTATTATTTAAAACAAACACGCATTCGTAATTCTAAAACAAAACCACCAAATTCTATCATAATTAATTATTATAATGATACGAATGTAATTATTCTCTACAGGTATATTAAATAAGTAACACGTGAATAATTAATGTAGTTAACGAATAACTAATAGAAATATTTGGCTATAATATAAGAGATCATAATAATACTGGTATTAGTTAACTTAAATCTGTTGAGATTTAGAACTATAAGCCTTTTCTGATATTATCAATGGCTTATCATTAAATTGTATTACTTTATATAAATCATAACAAAAATGCTCCTTTGCTTTACAGAAAACTAAATAATTAAATAAAATTAAATACTAGACACGTCTTAATAAATTATAATAATTATATCAGTTCAACAATGCAACATAAATGTTATCATATTATTTTAGTGATTTA
Source organism: Agonopterix heracliana (assembly GCA_963693445.1). NCBI lineage: Eukaryota > Metazoa > Arthropoda > Insecta > Lepidoptera > Depressariidae > Agonopterix > Agonopterix heracliana. The sequence goes on along the minus strand of OY856312.1, from coordinate 1,862,900 downwards.
CAGCTAAGAATACGCTCAAACTATAGTTTGAGCCACTATAGTGGCTCTTGGGACTTTAGTGGTTTTTGTGTGAGACGACCTGCTACCCGCTGGACAGATGACCAAAAAAAAGTCGCCGAAGAGCGACTGGATGAAGAAGGCCGAGGACAGAATTTTGTGGCGCGCCTTGGGAGATGCCTATGTTCAGCAGTGGACGATGATAGGCTGATGATGATGATAGTGGCTCTTGAGTCATGTCCATTAATATTCTCTAAGGAATGTTTTTTGACTAGAATATACATACATAAATAAAATCGCGATTATTCCCCGAGGGTGTAGTCAGACATTATAAATAAAACATTCAGAATATCCACAAAAGGCGAAATTATCCTCCTCTCCCGAATAAGGGTGAGATGGAGAAGGCCAAACTCCACCACATGGGCATTGGTAGAGGCAAGTTAGTGGTCAACTTGCTGCAACGCTACTTAATGCAAATTAACATCAATTCTTTCTCCTTTATAATCATTGCAAAAAATGCTTAAATTCATATTCTTTACAGCACTAATAATAACCTTGTAACAAACGTATTAGAATCTTAATTTGATTGTAACATAACATTACTTCCTTAAAACTATAGCTGCCAATATTATCTACTTAACATACATAATTATATATCATCAACTTTTAAAAAGATATATTTGGATATGACAAGACAATAAGCTTACGACTCTGTAGTGAAGAAATCAATCATCCGATGCTTTGTAGTGAATGTTTGAATTGTAATAACTTACTCAGGTTTGTAAATACCAAGTCCTGAGGATTCGATATAACGAAGTAGACCAGCCCGAGGATTGATAGGACCGCCCGCCATATTGAAAAGTGTGTCCAGGTGTGGTAGAACGTTGGGATTGTAGGCTGCAAACCAAAATATTTGTTAGGTAACAAACAGTGAAAATGAACATACAGACGGCCCGACAGCTCAGTTGGTGGAGAACCTGCCTGCTGGTTAGAGGGTCACGGGTTCGAATCCTTTAAAGGGTAAATATTTGTATGATGAATATGATATTTGAACTAGAGACACTCGAGTCTTGGATGTTTTGTTTGTGTCTACACGAAGTGTCTTTGTTCAACATTGTGATTCAATAGGTGCTAAATTTGAGGGGGTTGTTGAAACTGAAGCGTTGAGTTGGGGCATACAGACAGACAGAACGGACCAGAGTATTAAGGCTTCCGCACATTGCCGCGATATTATCGACCGATATTATCGAGCGATATGTCACGCATGCGCCCCACCACTAAATGTGGTCTTAAGAGATTGCGTCGGAACGAAATCGCAGCGATATTATCGCTCGATAATATCGCGGCAGTGTGATCGCGCGCGTCCCCATACAAAATGTACTGGAAATAAATATCGCAAAATCGCAGCAATAATATTGGTCGATAATATCGCGGCAATGTGCGGAAGCCTTAAGGGTTCCTAGTTTGAATACGGAAACGGAACCCGATGATATTCTTTCAAAAATGACACTTGAATCTAATGTCACCTCTGTACTCTTTAGTTATGCTCTGCTGCCATACATTGAGGCTGACATTCCAGTCCTTTGAAATGTCCTCAGTCACTAAGCAGTAATGTAAAACAATCAAGCACGCTTTTGCCGTCCCGTTAAGATGTAGGCACTCACCATAGTCATATTGCCGGTGACATTGACCAGCGGCGCGTACTGGTACACCATGAGCTCGTCATACATCCGTGCGACGGTGCAGATCAGTAAGCACGCCGTGTACAGGATCACCAGCACTATGGGCTGGAAGTAGGGCTGCAGACCTCGAGAAAGGTCCAAGCTTGTCACGTCCAATCTGAAACGAATCAGAATCGTTACCGAAATGTTACTTTACCATTCAGAGGTATTATGGGCGAGACTCGAATTTAAATTGACTGGATTTAACAAAAACTGAGCTGAAGGTAGAGTCAACTTTAATCACCTGGGTGATTATTTGGTCAGGTGAGCATAGTACACTGAGTGATGAGTATATGATCATGGTGATATCCAGGATCTTCAAAGTGGAGTAACCCGCATAAGATGTGTCCGTTTGGACGTTACAGCGTAGAAATAGATTCGAAATCGGAAAGAGAAAACTTGAAGCAATTAATTTAGAAGACAGTGACTGCTTAATTTCAAAAGCAGGATAGCAGCAAACCAGACGGTATCGTTAGAGGCGACTAATCCCTTCAGCCATCGTCAACATCTCTAACGCCAACACCATGTAGCTACCAGTTAGGGCCACACTTCCGATCCATTGTCTGATCGTTATGCTTTCCCGATCCAACTGATTCAAAAGAGGATAAGAAAGTGGAAGAAAGAGTGCATCTGCGTTAAGCAGCTTAATATCCCGCGTAGCTGACAGCTTTTGTAAACAAGCTCTCACTTAAGACTTGGACAGGCGCGTCCACTGATGCGGAGCTAGCTGGCGGAGCGGAGAAACGGAGTTTTATCAACCTATTGGTTATATGAAGAAGAGATAGATTAAGCATAAGCATATGCTCACGACTATATTCCCCGAGGGGGTAGTCAGAGATATTCTGAAACCTCAGAACATCCACGTTTCACCAGTAGTACCGAAACTCTGTCCAGTGTGACGGGGGGTGAGCCCGTCGCCACTTATAATGGACAGTGGGTACAATACACGCCTCGAAATTGCAGCATGCAGGTTTCCTCACGATGTTTTCCTTCACCGAAAAGCCAGTGGTGTAACAAATCGTACATAAATTCCGAAAAACTCATTGGTACGAGTCGGCTTGGACGGGGATCGAACCATCGCCTTCTGCACAGCAGGCAAGGTTACTCGCCACTGGACCACTACGGCTCTAGATAGATTAGACTGCATGAAATCTTAGAGCTGAGATTTTATGCAATCTTATCGGTTAATAAAACTCCGTTTCCCCGCTCCGCCACGTCAGCTAGCTCCGCATCAGTCGACAGGCACCCTAATATTCGTAATCGGATTATGAATCTAGAGTAATAGTCCTAGTTATTATGGAGACATTTTAAGGAAAAGCTGCACTTTGTGATGGAAGCAAGCCGCTTTGCATAGTGATAGAAGGGATCAAAATAAGCGATTTGACCCGCAGCAGCGCAACTTTCATCCCTTAGGAACACAGATGGCGCCACTTCTTTACATGAAACTTCAAAAAATTCTACAAGCCTGACGGCTTCACCGATTTCATTCATTAAGGTGTCTATCGAAAGAACATTTATTAATTAATAATAAAAAAAAATAAAAAGTAAAAAATCCATAATGGCTGTAAAAAGCCATGCATTTTTGTAAATTTTTCAAAATTATTTTACAGTTTTTTCTTAATAATATTTAAAAAATGTATGAATTGGGTATATTTTTAATTATTCACATTGTCAATAAATCAATAACACGTTTAATGAAAAAAACTGCATGTCAATATCTTTAATAGTTAGGAAAATATTTAAGATTTCATAAGCAGGCACGGTCCGCCCCAGTCATAGTAATTAAGAAAAAAATACAGAATTTTGTGATGGAAGCAAGCCGTTTTGCACAGTGATAGAACGGACCAAAATAAGCAATTTTACCCGTGGCAGTGAAACATTCATTCTTTAGGATCACAGATGGCACCACATATTTTAACAATCTTCTAAAAGTTACAGAAACTAAACGGCCTAAGTGTGAAACGGTTCGTATTATTAAGTTTCAACTTAAAAAAATAATAAGTCGAATATTTTTAAAATTAAGTGCAAAAATAAAAAAATATGTACAAAAAATTAAAAATTACTTACAAGTTTTCAATAAACTACGTTGAACAATGTATGTGTGTATTTTTTATTTGAGACTGATCTATTTCGAATCTAAAAATGAAAACTGCATCGAAATCGGTTTAGTAGCTTTGTAGATATTTGTAATGTCTGCCGATAAACGTCCGCTGCTAGACATAGGCCTCCTGCAAGGATCGCTACAACAGGGCTGGTTCTGCACTACCCTCATTCAACGAGTGTCCTCTACCTTCACCGGATCGTCTGTCTAGCTTTTGGAGGCCTACCCACGATACGCTTTCCGGTACGCGGCTGCGCGGTCGCCACTCGTGAACTTTTCAGCCTCATCGCCCATCCGTACTGCGAGTAATGTGGCCCAGCCCATTGCTACTTTAGTTAGCAATTCTCCGGGTTGTGTTGGGCTGTCGGCTACCCGGGTTACCTTGCTCTCTTTATTTCTTATTCGATCACGCAGGGACAATCTAGCTCTGTGCATTGCCCTCCGAGTGACTTACAGCATTTTTACTTGGCCTTAATTTTGTTAGCGACGACGTATCAGCATAATTTATTGTATTAAGTATATTAGTATAGCATTTCAAAACATATGTATTTACTTACGTATAATTTCCACAGCCACCTTTGCAGGATTTTTTTACACTACAGGGCGGAAGCTATGTCGACGCGTCGGCAACCACAGCGCATTGTGTCCGTCACAGCTTGATGTATAAGCGCATTGGTTGAAGAATGTTTTCTATTTAATAGTTCCCATAATATGTCTATCTTTTTATTTTAGGGATATGACAAGACCTCCTAAGATGTATGGACTCCACAATAGTCAAAATATACAATGGTCGTCGCAGACTGATTTACCTACAAGTGTATTAGTCGAAGAGGGATAATTCTGACCAAATCGCAGTAACTTTTGGCCATTGTGGAGTCCATCAACCTTAGGAGGTCTTGTTACAATATCGTAAAAAGATAGACATGGGATGGGAACTATCATATTGCAAAAAAATCTTCGACCAATGCGCTCGTAAATCAGGCTGCGGCGGACACAATGCGCTGTAGTTGCCGAAACGTCGACCTGCCTTGCACCCTGCAGTTCAAGATATGCTGTAAAAGCGGCTGTGGGAATCAAACGTAAGTACCTAGATATATTTTGAAATGCTATACTAATGTATTATAATAAATTATGCTGTTACGTGGTCTATCACTAAATGAAGGCATAGTTTAAAGGCTGAAAGTCAACCAAAGGGCAAACCTCCGAAATCGAATCAGAAATTAAATCGACACAATCAAGAATTGCTAACTAGAGTGGCAATGGGCTGGGCATATTGCTTGCAGAACGGCTGGCTGGCAGATGGGACCGAAGAATTCTTGAGTGGCAACCGCGCAGCCGCGTACCGTAAAGTGTATCGTGCGGCCTCCACAAGGTGGACCGACGATCCGGTGAAGGTAGTGGACACTCGTTGGATGAGGGTAGAGCAGAACCGGCTCTGTTGTGGCGATCTTTGCAGGAGGCCTATGTCTAGCAGCGGACGTTTAACGACAGAAATACCTAATATCCTTAGATCAAAATAAAATTAATGGATAGGCCTAAAGCGCGGTAAGTTGAAGCAAACTACTGGTGCACTTGGTCCATACAAACTAGCGCCATTATCTGTCAAATCTAGGGCACTTGCATACAAATTTGAAGTATACATTTCATTCGTTTTGCCTCATTTTTCTGGTTTGAAATGTTCGCGTAAGGCCTATCCATTAACTTTATTTGATCTAAGCTAATATCTACAAACCTACTAAACCGATTTCGATGCAGTTTTTATTTTAGATTCGAAATAGATCAGTCTCAAATAAAAAATACACACATACATTGTTCAACGTAGTTTATTGAAAACTTGTAAGTAATTTTTAATTTTTTGTACATATTTTTTTTATTTTTGCACTTAATTTTTAAAAATATTTGACTTATTATTTTTTTAAGTTGAAACTTAATAATACGAACCGTTTGACACTTAAATAATTAAAATCGGCGTAGCCGTTTAGTTTCTGTAACTTTTAGAAGATTGTTAAAATATGTGGCGCCATCTGTGATCCTAAAGAATGAATGTTTCACTGCCACGGGTAAAATTGCTTATTTTGGTCCGTTCTATCACTGTGCAAAACGGCTTGCTTCCATCACAAAATTCTGTATTTTTTTCATAATTACTATGACTGGGGCGCACCGTGTCTGCTTATGAAATCTTAAATATTTTCCTAACTATTAAAGATATTGACATGCAGTTTTTTTCATTAAACGTGTTATTGATTTATTAACAATGTGAATAATTAAAAATATACACAATTCATACATTTTTTAAATATTATTAAGAAAAAACTGAAAAATAACTTTGAAAAATTTACAAAAATGCATGGCTTTTTACAGCCATTATGGATTTTTTACTTTTTTTTTTTATTATTTATTAATAAATGTTCTTTCGATAGACACCTTAATGAATGAAATCGGTGAAGCCGTCAGGCTTGTAGAATTTTTTGAAGTTTCATGTAAAAAAGTGGCGCCATCTGTGTTCCTAAGGGATGAAAGTTGCGCTGCTGCGGGTCAAATCGCTTATTTTGATCCCTTCTATCACTATGCAAAGCGGCTTGCTTCCATCACAAAGTGCAGCTTTTTTTTCATAATTACTATAGCTATAAAAGAGACAGAGGTGTTTCATGACCACCCAATGTGGAGATCCATAGTCTCTGCATCCGGGGGAAAGGTGTGAAATTATGAATGCATGTGATAATGAATACCAGCAAAGATTGACACAACTCACCGATCCAAAACAGACAGCAGACATAAAACGCAGAAGAAATAATAAGTAGCCACATAGGGCATGGTGACCACGGCGTGGAAGGACAGGTGTCCAGCGTCCAGGCTGTCAGAGTAGCTGATGAGGAGGAGGTGCATGAGGGACAGTCCACCGAGCACGCCGTGGCAGGCGGGGGCACAGGACCGCCAGGCTTTCTGCACTGTGAGCGCTACGTCTAGGGCTGTAAGGTCTCCAAGTCTGTAACGAATTTGAATTCAAAAAATATTTTTATTTTGATATGATCCTTCTTAATATGCTAAACTGAACAGCTTTTTTAGGGGCCAACATCGAAATAGCGAAAAAAAAACTCAGGCTCTCCATAGAATACTGCAATCCTACTCAGCCCAAATGTATGGAACAGCAATTTTATTTGCGATTTCAATGTTGGTCCCGTAGAGAAAGTCTAGTTTCTAGACTACTAGACTTATTTTTGTCTTTGCAGTTTTTATTTAAAGTTGACTTTCGTGCAGACGGGTTTTTTGATTTCTTAAATTAACTTTTTATTTTACACTTTTTTGTTTTTTCAACTTTAAATCGTTATAGATCCTAAATGGTCATTCGAAATGAAAAATGATAAGAGAAACCTAAAGATGATTTTTAAATACCTATTCAATGATACCGCACTCGACATAGTGCGTCAACTTTTATTTTTTTTATGATTCATTTTATGGCGTCTGGTAGGTGGTAGTCGCCCATGGATCTAAATCATAAAGGATACCACTCCTCCTTACACGCATTGATACAAGAAAATTTGACGTTCGTCTCCGTCGTCGATATTGCCAATTTTACGTGTGTCCCTTTCTATTCCAATGACGTCACAATGGCATGAACGACAGTTGAGTGACGTCATGCCAAGACATAAATTAGAAAGGGACAAAGTTAACGTCACTAAAACAACTACGGAGAAGAACGATCATTACCGACCACCAAGGATTATTATCATTTTTCACCGCTTGTTAGGCAGTCTGTGCTCCACTATAGAGGATTTCAAACTTCTTGTAGTCGCCATATTGAATTTTGATTACTGTCATGTCTTTAGTGACCATCGCAAGAATAAGACAAATCGATTGACGTAAGAATCATCAAAATCGGCCAACGCGTTTGGTCTCTTGTGTGCCACAAAGGTACAAACTTACATACATACATAGGCTGTTAAACACATTACCCTTCCTTTGCATCGCGCAGTCGGGTAAATACTATTTGAGCTAAAGAATTACTGAAAATGAGAATATAGCGTTATTTTTCAAAGTTTTTTTAGCACTGGAAACATACAATTTGTATGTATTCAAATACTTTGGGTGAGGTGAGGTGGAGTATCTGAAGTCAGAGAGGGGCGGGGATTGGCCGAATGTACAACTATGCTCTATTTGTGTTAAGTATTACATAACAGTTCAATGGTTAACACCAAATATGTCACCTCAATTTTTAAACAAAAAACTTACCTTAAATATTTATCCCCATCTCTCGACTGCTGCGACTCCAATATCCTGTCCCTGGATACAGCTCTGAAGGTCCCACCTCCTTGCAAATATATCTTCTCTGGTCTTCGCGACCTGAATGGATCCAATCTCTCATCGTTGGGTGACGTCACAGGTGACGGGGAAGAGAATGGGTTGTCAATGTACTGTTCCTGATAAGGCATTTTGGATTCTAGACTTTCCAGCATAGTGGTCAGGTCTGTTGGTCGAGCTGAAAGTAAATCATGATCAGATGCAATGATAATAAATGTAAAAATTTTAACAAGAATACAATAACTGAAAATCAGAAGTTTGCAACATATTAAAATTCAAGAGAAGAGAAAAAGGAAAGGAAGTAGAAGATATGAGAAGAGAGAGGAGCCTCCCAGAAGTGAGAAGAGTATTGCTTTATTCACAGATTTCACAGAAACAACATCATTTTTATCAAGGTTTCATACTAAAAGGGTGCCAACAAGGCCCAATTCATTAAATTCATAAGCCAACGCTGTCTGTCCGTAATAGCTTCAAAGGGCTGTTTCTATTAAACCGTAATAAGGTAAGTAGAGAATTGCATTTTTTATACTACTTAGGGCTCCTCCACACATGAACAACATAGACCGTCACTGGTCACCTTAGATCAAAATTAAAGCGAACATTTCAAACTAGAAAAATAAGGCAAAAAAAATGAAAGGTTTACTTCAAATTTGTATGCAAGTGCCCTAGATTTGACAAATAATGGCGCTAGTTTGTATGGACCAAGTGCACCAGTACTGGTCCAGTAGTGTGCTTCACTTCAACTTACCGCGCTTTAGGCCTATCCATTAATTTTATTTTGATCTAAGCTGGTCACAGTGTTATAGTGCCTCGGCTTGCTAATAATAATAACATTAGCAGAATCATAGCTTGTCCAATGGAGCCATAACATAAAATATTAAATTTAATTAAAAGTTGTACCTGGTTTAGTTCCCATCTTGCTCTTAGTCCCAGATTTAAACACTTTAGGGCTAACATCTCTTCCGTTAGCATTACTGTCTTGGCGTTCCTCTCTGGTTTTCCGCCTCGTCTTCCGAGGCTTGTGACGAAGATCTTTAGAAGTCCCGTTATTGTTCTCCACATCGTTCGCTTCTATTTCTAATTCTCCGCTTAATGTTACTACTTCTTCTTTATTGTATTCTTTTAGATAATCGTCAACCTGAAAGATTTTTAAATTATTAAATAGGTATTTATCTTGTAAAATTTTAAGCTTATACCGTCCGGTGAGTTCAAGAGCTCGGTGGCGCATTGCGGAGAGGTATGGACACTCAACCATGAGGTCCAGGTTCGAATCCGCACGGACAACATGCCACGTACCAATGGGTTTTTCTAGCTTATGTACGTATTACCACACGTAATTCATTCATCATCCCTGTGCTGTGGCTGTGGCATGCCATCCCTCATAGTAGGTATTTCAACAACTGCAATGTACAAAACTCAAAACGATATACAGTGGATTTCTGGTATAACGATGATGAAGGGACGACTCTCTTTTCGTTGTTATATCCGGAAGACGTTACAGGCAAAGGTAAAGAGATACAGACACGTACACATGTATAGTTTATATTCATTTATTATTGAAAATATTTGCAGTGAATGTGCGTCTAGCAGCCATACTTATTCAAAAGTTTACCAAACCCAGTGGCTACTCAGAATATCACTTTGTAACTGAACCATAACTTCAACTCCGAAACGTACGCACGGCGACAGATCAACCTACCCATAGTTGGACCTTGTCTCTGAACATAGAGTTCAACTTTGGGTAGGTTGATTTGTCGCCGTGTGTACACGCTTCCCTACCTACTTAGCTGATATCTATAAAGGCTAAAGGTATACACTTGCTGACCATCTGTGTGGATGTTAACAAAAGACTAGAAATATTTGTGAAAGAAAGAAATCTTTGTGTCTTTGGGGGCAGACTCCGGTCGCAATATCTGTATGATATTTCTAGGAATTTGTTACAAAAGATTCATTGAAAACAGTTGATACACCTGAACTCGGTTTTACATCCAAAGTCGCTATAGCCACATTAATGTTGTACTAAAGTATGCTTTAAATTCAAGGCACTTAGATTTAACGTCGCTATAGGTAAATGGTCGCTACAACCAAGGTGGTAATAAATGAAATCCACCATAATAATAATGAAGAATCATACCCTCTCCAAAGCACTCAAACTGGACCCAGGAATTTCGAAATCATGAAGATCTCTGTCACGATGCCTTGACGAGTGCCTCTTCTTCTTCCTGTACGACGGACTCCGCTTCTCCTTGTGCCCACTCGACGGCCGCGACAACGTCTTCATAAACTTCTCGTCCAGCCCGTTAGGGTCGTGCGAGTAGAAAACAAACGAAGGATTCTTATCAGACTTCTTTATTTCTTTCTCGACAAAGCCTAAAATTCCTTGCTTTATTTGGTCGTGTATTGGTAATTCGACGTCTAAGGATTCGTGTTCTGATTTTATCCAACTGTCTCGGGTTTTGGGTCTTTCAGTTTCGTCCGAAGGTTCAATCGCCTCCGCAACTGGCGTACCATTCGACAATTTTCGCGAAGACGATCTCGATCGAGATCTGGACTTGTGTTTACCGTTTTTATGCTTCGGTGACGGTGAACGGGCGCTCGTGTGCACTTCTGCTATTTCCTCTTTCACATCCACACTTTTTCCTGGCTTCATTTTTGATGTATTCTCGTGAAAACACCAATGTGAAACGCAAAACTGATTTTACCACTTTATTCGAGTTTTGACTAACACTGAATCTATGTAGCTACGGAAAACTAAAAGAAATGAATGTAATGTTTTATTTACGCATCTTTCAATGCATATTTTGCAAGATTAGGGCTGTTTTGAATTTATTTTCGTTTTTTCTGAAAACAAAGGCCATTGAAATGTCAAAAGTCATGTCGGCCAATGACGTCACGCATTCGATTATACGTGAGTGAGTGACGTCACGCGCTTGTTGAATGAATACGTTCCGTTCTAAGCAGGTAATAACTAGAAATAGAATGCATTTTTCAGCGTCCCGAATAAGAAACAAAACATTGGTGTTTTTATTTTTTTTCTACGACCAAAAATGAGCGAGCTAGCAACAAAAATTTTGATGTTCTTGGCTAGCAACTGTTGAACTAGCTGGTGGCAAGGTGCGTGACGTCATCGCACCCGTTCGTACCGCGCTTGCAAATTGAAAGTATTTTGCGTAGAAAGGGTAAGTATACAGGGTGTTTGGTGCATCGTTGGCTGAGATCGTTGTATATTTTCTTTGTCGTTGGCCAAATGAGCGTTTTTCTTTTCTTTTTTAAATTTAGTTCCTAAAAAACTCGACAGATGGCATGTTTATCGCCCATAGAGCCGTACGCAAGATCCTGTCAAAATCTTGTCAAGACTGTGCCTGCCTTTTTACTGGAATGTGAAGGGATCGAGCCCATACAGCCATGTCAGGCGTAAAACTTTCGAATTATCTATTAAAATGATTAGTAAATAATGAAATATGTCATTAAAAGATGCGTTGGCATCTTCTTGATCATCTTTTCGAGCATTTTTTTTCAAACAGCTACCTTGTGTTTTTGGCATGTCCGGACACTTTAAAAATTCATATCTCAATTAATTACTCAGCAAACATCGTTTTAATGTATTGAGGTGGTGACAAATTTAATATTTTATATAAAATAATTTTTAAAAGTATATTGATTGATAGTAAAATCAATCAGAAAGCTAACTTTTGTCATGCGGGATACCCACATTTCCTAGCGTCCAGGCAGGAAAATTAAAAAACATTGGTCTTTTTCTTGTTATTATATATGTTTTTCTGAATTGGAAACACTTGTTCTAGATCAATATATGCATTAACTTGTATAAAATATCCTTATCAGGCACTGCGTAGTACAAAAAATAAGAAATAAACATGTTTTAATTGTGTCCGAGAAATTTGATAAAAGGGACATCCCATATTCCGTTACCACGATTTTACCCTGATCCGATTAAAATTTCGAACAAATAAGGTGTTTTTTTACATCAAGCAACATTTAATTTTATATGGAAACCTCAAAACTTGCCCTACATTCTTCAGTTTTGGCAGAAATTGCCAGTAAAGTGAACCGGGCGCGTGGTTTACGTCGGGTCCGTAAATTGTCCCCCAGATACGTTACCAGGACAAATCAAGGTAAATTTTCGACTAAGTTGCTACTTTTTTGCTTTGAAATTATATTTTAAATGTTTATTGGTTCATGACCAAGACTCATTGAGCAAAATATAACCTTAATTGATAGCGAAAACATTTAAATTATTTTTTTAAAGATTTTCTAGCGTTAGGACCGTTACTTCCCCTCCGTTGCCATCTTGGCGGTAATGTATTATGGGGACCCCGAAAAGTAACGGAAGATAAGCATAAAGTATTGGGCACAATGAGAACATTACAATAATAATTTTATTAATATTTTTTTTTAATTCAATTTAATTATGAGAGATAATAAGCTACAAACTTGTAAAAATAATCGTTATGACAATTTTTATGTTATGTCAAAAGGCACATTAAATATCGACTACGCAAATCAAGATATTCAAGGACTAATGTCAAAAAACTGGTTTTTTGAAAATATCTTCTTTCCTATGCTTTAAATGACATTTAAGGTTAAGTAAAAATTTTAGAGCTTAAAATTGTCTAAAAATACGACCTTTTGTAATATTTTGTATAACTGACCGTTCTTGAGATAGAGCGCGAAGAGTTGGAAGCGCTTCGTTATTATGTATGATACCTGTATCTTTTGAACCGTAATGGGTAGATGGTTGACATTTTCACTGAATTGATTATATATTTATTATACACAGAAGTTAGTGTAGCAGATCTTTTAATAAATAATAAAAAAAACGAAAGGTTACAATTTATGAGGGGTCACCATACAAGAAACGTGTTTTCTTATCTGTCCCATACATATGGGTTGAGTAGGATTGCTGTTTTATATGGAACAGTTTATTTTGTTTTTCGCGATCTCGACAGTGGTCCCATAGAGAAAGTTGATTAGTTTGATGGTCTGAACGAGTTTGTTTTTGTATTTTGATTTCGTATTCTTCCCTTTTTCATTATTATGAATTTGTTTTAATTTTTAATTATTCGATATTTTCGTACCTTTATGCCACCAGCCTTATGATTCCGTTACCGTCTTTTCCGTTACTGTCCGTTTTTGAAACACTATAAATTATGTGAAAAAGTACATAATTATTCGATTATTCCATTATTTTAGTGAATAATAATATAAAATCAAAAGAGGACTTCAATTTCATATACAAAACTCATAGATATTCCTACCGATCTGATCGTTAAAGAGAAAAATACACTGCCATCTTGACCATGTGGTAACGGATAGTACAAAGAAATGCCTAAAACTAAACAATTGTAATGTTTTTGTTAAAAACGGTGTCGTTTTCCAATACGTCATGTATAAAATATCATACTAAACGGTTTTTTATTCTTCTATAATGCTTCTTTTAGGATTTATTCACTGAATTCTATGGTAACGGAAGGGAAAGAAAATCTCCGCCTGGTCTCGTTAAAATCGATCTGTAAGCGAAAATAGCTAATATTTTACCATTTGAGTGCTAATATTAGATACCTAATTATATTACGAAACATATTATAGCTTTAAATCATTCATTTAATGATATTTTTAAAAAAGTTAACATTTTGAACAAGGTAGCTGTTTGAAAAAAAATGCTCTTTCACTCTTTATTATTTTAAAGAAACAGTTTTTGAAATGTTGACGTTTCTTCGCACAGACCGTAGCGCCATCTATCGATCCCCAAGAAAGGGGATTTCTAGGGGATCGATAGATGGCGCTACCAAAGAAACGTCAACATTTCAAAAAGTGTTTCTTTAAAATAATAAAGAGTGAAAAGATGATCAAGAAAATGCCAACGCATCTTTTGATGACATATTTGATTATTTAAAATTTAATCGAAAATTCTAAAGTTTTCGCCTGACATGGCTGTATGGGCTTGATCCCTTGGCATTCCAAAAAAAGGCAGGCACAGTCTTGACAAGATTTTGACAGGATCTCGCGAACGGCTCTATGGGGGGGGCCTCAGATCAATTAATACAAGTAGATAACTTCTTGATGACGTCACACCGTACTACCCAAAACGTCAAACTGACTCCTAAAGACCTCTATCCATACTGCCAAATAAGAAAGTCACTTTTATCTATCTACGATGGCAACATTGGGAACCCTTTTCAATTTGGTCGCGTATCATTGCTCGAAAGTACCGTCGCGGTTCATTAGCAAGAATTGTCATTTAAAAAAGAAATCTGTAGAAATTAGTGAAGTGGTGGTGACTTTAATATAAAGAGAATGTCCTGTATTGTGCGCGGGTGCAGATCGCATTCAGGAAACAAGGAAAACTCGGGCGAATATCAGATTCCACAAGTGAGTACATAGGTAACATTTTCTTGAAAAAATAAACCAGAAAGTGTAAAGTCTGATTTTCCCATGGCTTAATTAATAACAATAAGATAGTTTTGTAGATTTTGGACTTAAATAAAGCACGAAAATGGAACCAATTAGATTTTGAGGTTATAGCATTTGACAGCGTTTGACAGAGGTTTGACAGATAGGGGCTGTAGGCTGCTTGGAATCGACATGTTGATAAAAATACTGCCATCTTGTTTTTTCACACGTTATGTTGTATTTGCGCAACCAAGATAGCATTACTATCGTAGGTTCTTGCTAATTAACTGGAGGCCTTGGGGGGGGGGGGGCGATAAGCATGCCATCTGGATTGGCTTCCCGCCATTAAATTTGTTCGGTCAAAGTTGTATTTGATATTCGTGAAAAATTGGTTTTAGTGATATTTGTGACATAATTTCGTGCGGATTGTGTGCCAAAAAGTTGCGTAAATCGACCAACATAACAGGAATCTCAAATACATACGAAGAAAGAACAAAAGTTTTGGTGCAAGTTAAATCGTACTGGTGATTTTGGCGGCAACGCGCGTGCGCTTACAAAATCGACCAAAATTTCATCCTCATCGTTCATCTATCATCCCATCGTCATCAGGAGAGTTTTGCACAGGAATTGTGAAGAAACAGACGGGCTTTGTTTCTTAATTTTCTAAATTCGTTTTTCGTGGCTATTATTGTGTTAATGTGGTGGAATTAGTTTGATAATGTGCCATTAATGGAGAGCAATATAGTAAGAGTGAGAAATAAAGAAGGCGCTCCCGTTTGATTCGGATTGATTCTCGCGTGAAACTCCCCTGACCATTGGAATGTGTGTACCACCCTCGCATTTCAAGAGTTAGGTATTAAGGTTAGGTTAGGTTAGGTTTAAGTACAAAGAAAAAAAGACACTAATGACCAGGCAGTAAGGGCTAGTTCCCATAGCCTATCCGAAAGGATAAACTTAAAAAAAAAAAGCATGCCATCTGTCGAGTTTTTTAGGAACTAAATTTAAAAAAGAAAAGAAAAACGCTCATTGGTGGATAGAAGAGGTCTTTTTCTATCTCGCCCACAAACTTAGGTAGGTACCTATTACAGTAATCTCACCACGCCCCAAAAAAATAATAATTATGCATCACAGATTTTTTTAGGTGGATTTTTTACAGATTTTTAATGTTTTTCTGAAAAAAGTCCGAAAGTCAGCATTAGGGCTTGCATAAAAAGAAAAGTTGCCAGTAACTATAAATTTTTATTGCATTTCATTGTTATAATACTCAATCTGTACCTACTCAATAGCTCAAGAGCTCGGTGGCGCGTTGCGGAGAGGTATGGACTCTCAATCATGAGGTCCGGGTTCGAATCCGCACGGACAACATGCCGCGTACCAATTAGTTGTTCTAACTTATTTACCTACGTAATACCGACTGCTCTCAAACGGTGAAGGAAAAAATCGCGAGGAAACCTGAGGCAGAAGAAAAAATTCTGATGCATATGTGAAGTCTACCAATCCCGCATTGGGCACGCGTGGTGGACTAACGCTCAAACACCCTCCTAGAGGGTAGGCCTGTGCCCTGCAGTGGGACGGATATCGGCTGATGATGATGATGATGAATACTCAATAGAATCAAACTTCGTTTGTACGGAGTTAACTCGCCGGCATATCCTCAGCTGCCTATTGTCGGTTTCTTTCTAACTTAAAATTTTCAGTATGAAAATGAATCTCTCAGCATGCTGCGTACAATGTCATTGGATGATAATGTGATACGAAAACGTCTTTATTTCTGAATTTATGAGCCATCTTTGCAATCTTCGCTTCGATGGCAAACATAGTTGAATTTCAAATTGTTATAACTTTTGATCTATACAAGGCTACTAGCATTCCAAAACATTTATTTTCTCTTAGAACATAATATCAGCTGTACACTAAAAGTGGTCTCTTATAATGCTACATGCGCTACTTGGGTGTCATTGGATGATAATGTGATACGAATACCACGTCTTTATTTCTGAATTTATGAGCCATCTTTGCAATCTTCGCTTCGATGGCAAACATAGTTGAATTTCAAATTGTTATAACTTTTGATCTACACAAGGCAGTAGCATTCCAAAACATTTATTTTCTCCTATTAGAACATAATATCTGCTGTACACCAAAAGTGGTCTCTTATAATGCTACATGCGCTACTTGGGTGTCATTGGATGATAATGTGATACGAAAACGTCTTTATTTATGAATTTATGAGCCATCTTTGCAATCTTCGTTTCGATGGCAAACATAGTTGAATTTCAAATTGTTATAACTTTTGATCTGTGCAAGGCAGTACCATTCCAAAACATTTATCACTTAGAACATAATATCTGCATCTATTTTATCAACACAGTAAGTTCAACAATATGGGGGATCATGCAGGGGGAGGGGGAGGACAATCGACATAGTTAATTTCGACATAGTGGAAACCTATAGAGTGCTCTAACTCCTGACTCAGTTAGCATACAGACTTACTTGAGGGCTCATTTGAAAGATATTTACATGTTCTATTGGATTTATTTCTTTTTTTAAATTCATTAGTAAATGTAATCAAATGTCAAGTAGGATATAGTCAAGTAGATAGGATTAGCATAAAAGCATAACATATGCATATTTCCCGAGGGGGTAAGCTGTTAGAGATATTCTGGAACCTCAGAGAACACCACGTATAGTTAGGTAAGATTAGAAGGAGCTAAATTAGTAATTACATATAGGGTGCAATATGTACCTACTTAGACAAGTTGACTATGTAAGTATTTTTAGCTCATACAATAACAAAACCAGCATGGACAACACAACAACAATTTCTATTAGGAATAAAATAGGTATATTAGAATAGGTATAAACTATAAAGCATTCGGCGGCGGCTTGCGACGGCGACGCCCGCCCGCTCGTACCAGTTGGTGACTTGGTATGGTGAACTGGACTCACAAATTTGGAATGCCGCCGACCTTCAGTCGACGCTTTAGGTTGGTCCAAGTGATCAGCGCTTCGTAGGTTTTGTACTTTCTACCAGCTTTTTCCTGCGACTTTAAAAAGTATCTAGAGTTAGCTATCCCATCTATTAAGAGAATATTATTCAGAGAGCGAAAATGCGCGCTGCATACAAACGTACTATGGTGATATTTTCAATACTAACCAATTAAATTCAATGAAATTTTGCAGAAACAATCTAGAAACAAATCTCTATGCTTCTATAGAGTCCGATTTTCGTTAAAATATACAGTTTCAATGCTAGGATTAATTTAAGATTTGTATGGAAATCTTTGAGGCACTGTAAATTGAAAACTATACATTTTAACGAAAATCTGACTCCATACAAGCATAGAAATTTGTTTCTAGATTGTTTCTGAAAAATTTCATTGACTTTAATTGGTTAGTATTGAAAATATCACCATAGTACGTTTGTATGGAGCGCGCTCCGAATAATATACCATCTAGAGTTATCTATCCCATCTATTAATCTAGAGAACATAACATTCTATCGGTGTGCGTTTTATCCAAATCCGTTCAGCCGTTTAAGCGAGACTGAATTACAAATATCGAAACATCCACACATGGTCACAACCTTTCTTATTTATGATATTAGTAGTATAGTACTGCCTAACTCTACTCTCTACTCTCACAAGGCACGCCAAAAAATACTGTCTCGGTATTCTCGATTACATACAAACCTCTGGAGTTGGCTTACCACTAGGATTTTTTCTTTCCTATAGCTATTATTAGGTATATCCCGCTATCTGGAATATGGCCCACTCCCTCTCACCCTTATTCGTGAGTGGACGCCTTTGCCCTGCAGTGGGGTTCTACAGGCTAGGTACTTACTTTTATAGCTATCACCCGTTTGGTAAGTCCAGGATGAAGTTGCGGGTTCCAAGACCGACTGGAGTTATCTCCATGAGTTATCTAGATGTTTAGTTTAGTGTTGTGTGTTATCGCCACTGTTGGTCCTAATTTCGTTTTACAAGTGTTCCAGTGGCTTACATTCAAGCCTTATTTGGTACTTAAGTTGAAAACTTGCACCGTAATCGGCTTCACCATGATAGGGTTAAAAAGTATTACCAAATTTTAATGTACTTAATCACTTAAAAAATTGTTCATGGTCGTTCTGTATCAACGTCATTTGACTTCTGTGAAACATTACTGTAAATAATTTGCTGTGGCAAGGATCGAACGTAGGAGTCTTGGTTTGGTTGACTAAGATGGCCTTCATTGATTGACTATACAATTAGTCACTGTCCTCTAATTCTTTATTTTTGTACCACAAGCAAATATCTAGCAGTTGGAAATTATTTAGATAATCTGAGCTCTAAGGCATAACTTCTTAAATTACCATAAGTATTGAATTTCGCTAGCTAATTAAGTGTGTTTCTTTTATTGTAGTTGACCTATTGGCTTAAGTATAGATTTAAATAATAAAATTTGAACATCTGCGCTTTTCCGATCTAGTTTGGCATTTTGTAGTTATTATTAGAAGAATAGCAGTTTGTAGTACAACTGGCTTTTCGGAAAAAATATAAAGTTAATCCGGAAACCTAGGTAAGTACATGTAGCGTAGAGGTACCTACCTATTATAGGTACCTATTATTATTATAAATTTGGGACTCATGTTGTTCATCCGAGAGAGATAAAAGGCCAAAACTAATGTAATGTATGGGCAGGACTGTTGCACGTATGGATTCTGAGCGTTGGACCAGAAGAGCAAGCTGGAGTATAGAGGCCCAGAGAAACCACGCGAGGTAGAGGCAGCCCCCAGTCCCAACTGTGGATGCAGAGGTCGAGGAACAGAACGTCATGGAGGAACATGGAGGACGCCTATGTCCGAAGACGGACTGTAGGTATTGGATAGATGGATGTAATGTAATGTTACAGGTTATTTATGTATTACTGGTAATGTATTCAGAAAAATATAATAATGCCATGCAGCCATCGAAATACAAGGAAACTGCAAGAAATACGTCTTTCGTTGCATCAGGTTGCGCAAATGTGACGTCAGAACCACCAAATTCCACGAGTGAAAGTTCCTTTCGCCGCCGGGGGACGACCTCGAGAGGGGAAAGGGGGAGGACAGTTGTGTAAGCAAACCACTTGACGTTTGATGGTTTATTTGTATCAACGCTTTTCGGCACACTGGTATGGTAGTGACACATTTTTTAACAAGTTCACTACCTGTCACACTGGGACATTGTCATTAAATGCTGATGTTCTATTTAAATAGATAGGTTTTTTATGCAGTATTTCTGAGGGCGAAATGCGAGCCCCACTATCACTACTTGACACATTTATCATTCCAGCCACTGAGCCCTGAGCATCTCTACAACTAGGTTCTACAAAAGATAGTTGGCAGTTGTAGCATAGCTTCTAACCACGATTATGATAGTGTAGCTTACGTATATTTTACTAGGTTTTGCCCGCGATTTCACCCTCGTGTATTTCGGAAAACTTTAACACCCTGTCGCACCCCATTAGTGGTTGATTTTCGAAAATTTCTTCGGGCCGGACGGGGACCTGAAATCGGCCCGGGCATTTTAGAGACAGTCGGCCCTCGCAATCTCGACAAAAAATGAAAACTCCGCAAGTAGGTACCTAAACTTTTAACATCGGAAACATTTATTGTTGGACATTTTATGTATGTTTTGAATTAGTAGGTATATATCCTGTTAATTTATGGGGTAGGCCGGGCGGCTAAAATGACCGAATATCGAAAGTCGATGACCGGCCATCCAGAGTGGTGACCGGCCCACCGGAGCCACATGCCGGTATGCCATGCCCTAGGGCCAGTCCTTACCTGCCCTATATATATACTCTGTAGAACATTTGTCTTCCAATTTTCTAACTTCAGTGGTTTAATCTGTGCGGTGTCTGTCAGTCAATCAGTCAGACACGGTAGAAGATACTCGTATGTAGGTATAAGCATAAAGGTATTATACCTTACAGGAATAGAGCAACTGACATGAGTTGTCAAATGAAACCGTTTTTGGATGTTTTCAGGAGACTATTCGCAGGCAAAAATTCTAATACTGTCTATAATTCTGAGTCTAACGTGAAATCGTGGATAAATTAATGAAGTAGTGTCAGTATATTTCACAAAATTATCTACGATTTCACTTTAGATTCGCAATTATACACGGAAATCGAATTGTAAAAATTGGTAAGAGATTAGATAACGGTTCTATTGCCTCGCGTCACGTATCTCTTTCTATTATACAGTGGTGCCGCTAGGTACATCTCGCTCTCTCAGCTGTCAGTCCCTCTATTCCATAAGGTATAGTAACTCTATGGGTATAAGTGAGGATAGAATGGCCTATCATTCAGTGTAGTAAGTGATTTAGTAATTTGATTTTAATTGAATGTATGATAATAAAAACCCATTAATGATTTGAAGACTTTGTGTCGTAGCCGTAACCTTGCCGCTTTTGTTCATTCATTCATAAATTTAAAACTATTGTATTCCTGCCTACAGCTATTGGGCGACTATAGTAGATAACACACCGAGGAAAGTAAGAAAGGTCTTAGGACTCCCTCGGTCAACAAACATTATGATCTGAGGCTTTCTTATTAACTGTCCGAGGTTAGTATACTATTTTTCTCCTCGACAGAGGTGGAAAGCGACAACTTCGTTTAGCGCAGCGGGACGAAAATTGACGCTTTCCGTCCGGGGAGGGGAGACAAATGAATAGAGGTATCTACCTCCTACCTATCTACGTGCAGTGCAATCTTTGCCTGCCATGTCATGGTGAAATCTGAGGACTTTTTATATTAAACAATGATTAACTTATTACCAAATTTCAGAAAACGATCTTCTGATTTCTAGAGTTTCAGGATGGCATTGATTTAAAGTGGTTTTAAATAGCTGGAGTGCGATTTTTGAATGTCATACGTCGAACTCAGCAGTAGCAAATGTCAAAATTACTCTGGAGATATGCATCTTTCTACTGCTGATTTGTCTTTCAAAAATCATACTTCAGGAGTGCGATTTTTTAAAGTCAAATCAGCAGCTTAGTAAGATGCGTATCTCCATAGTAATTTTGACATTTCAACTGCTGAGCTCACCGAATGAGATTCAAAAATCGCACTCCAGACACAGAGGATTACATATAATCCTCTGTGCTCTAGATCTTAAACAGTCCAAGAAGGTCAGCGCAGATGAACAGAGTAGCGTCGAATGAAGCGATTAGTTCAGAAACAAAAATCATTCAACTCTATTTAAACTCAAACTCTATCTCAAAATAATGTCACATGGATATCTTTCTGACGTCATTTTTGACTCTACCGCCGCGCCGAAAGGTGTTCCGTTGTAGAGAAGATGCGTCCAGAAACTCTACAACACACATCTTTTAAAAAACAAAATATACAAAGTACACTTACAAATACAATATTGAATTACATAGTGTAACATTGTCCTTGCACAGCGAAATAAAATGGAACCTACCAGTGTGTTAATTTCTTCTTCAATCGAGCCGATGCAAGTCATTGAGGTGCACATACAAAGAGATCTTTTATTGACGTAGCCAACCCCTTAATTGAACCCCGATAGACCAGCGCACCTCGGGCAATCAGTTAAGCCTCTAAGCCCCACTTGCGCCAACCACGGGTTAGCAATTAACTCCGGATAAAATAGCTCTTTCAGTTGTTTTTCAATACAAAAAATCATGGGTTACCAACTTAACCTAGAGTTTATTGCTAACCCAGGTTGGCGCAAGTGGGGCTAACAATAATATAGCCCAACAACAAATCAAGTCTCTAATGCTGGCTGCAAATCTCTTAACTTGCCAAACCAAACTGAATCACCTTGGCACTTGGCGGTAACTTCATACAAATGCGAAAAACTGACAAGAGGTAAGCATAGATAACACCATTGCCTACATTTTCTGGCATACATCCTATCAAACATTTAAATGATCAAAATGATTGGGTCTGAGTAATAGTTTACTGTATAGTATCAATTAATTTATTAAATAGACTATGTATTACTGTTTAAATAACCTTAGCTTAAGAATTTATATTGTAATAAGAGTTTCTTGCCGCATCTTCTCTACAGCGTCAACACGTTCTGACGCGGTAGTAGCTTTAAAAAGTAACGTTTAATAAGTGTGCTTCAAGCTCCTACTACTACTGTTGAAACGTGGATGTTCTGAGGTTTCAGAATATCTCTGACTACCCTCTCGGGGAATATAGACGTGAGCACATGCTATGCTATGCTATGCTATGCTATGATATGCTATGCTATGCTATGCTATGCTATGCTATGCTATGCTATGCTATACTATGCTATGCATCAAGCTCCTATATTGAATAACTTATTTTTAATTTGATACTAAACGACAATTTATTTTTTTAAGACCATATTTTGAAGGGAAGAGTGAAGATATAGGGGAAGAGAAGCTGAGGAAGACCTAGACAGATATCTAGCCCAAGTGAAAGAAAAGGTTGATGTCGTGTCGTATCAAGAACTCTAGACACTAGCGGAGAAGAGACAGGATTGGCGAATACTCCACCGACAAGAGCGTAGATCTTATACAAGGTGTTACATAAATACAAATAAACATTTAAGGGGGTGGTTTAGACCATCAAACTGAACAACTTTCACTATCGGATCAATATCGAAATCGCGAAAAAAAAAAAATGTTCATACTCTACAAATCGACTAGAGTTAAATATGTATGGGATATCAGATTTTTTTTTCGCGATTTCGATGTTGGTCACATAGAGAAAGTTGTTCAGTTTGACGGTCTGAACAACCCCCTTAAGAGTTTTAAATATTTATTTTGACTTATGAAACATCTTGTGTTGTATACTATTAAGATGATCCTACCAAAAGAGGGTTAGGTAAAAATTGGTAGGGAGCAGGCAGTGTCCTTATTCTTATGCTGAGACTAAATCTTTATTTATATCGCGTAAGCACAGTGATAAATTATTTTGCTGCGAACTTTGATGTGTAATTTATATAAAATAAAACAAAAAATAAATGGCCATTTAATTTTATTGCGATATTACATTTTTGATTCATAAAATGTACATTAGTTTGGTACAATACTACTTATTATTAAATTATATTTAAGAAAAACGCTAACTGCGTTGGAACTTAAAAAGATAATCTCATTACATTTATTTTAAACCCAACACCTTTATGCTTAAGTTTATTTTACAACAAAACGCTTCGGCGGGTTTCTAAATAATCACAATTTACAAATTTTGTCCCGAATAAAATTCTATAGGTAGTCTATTTGGCACAAAATTCTAGATTTAATTGAGACCCAATTATTATATCCAATTTAACACCGCCTTTAACATTAAAATAACACATTTAAAAGGTATATTGCAAATGACGTCACTCGTCTTCTTTTTATTATAAAAATACAAAACATTAATTATTTTATAATAATTACTTATTCTTAAACGTTAACATGAGTTATCCGAAATGTACATTTATCTCGATTTAAAAATCAAACAAGAATAGTTTACATTGTTTGATTTAACTTTTTTAAATTATTATTTACAAGACATTTAATTATCTAAAAGTTCATAGAACGTACTAGAAATATATCATAGATATATGGGATAAACATTACCAGCTTTCAACGATGTCGATCGATTACAATTCGAAATAAATCGATACAACCGTGACCGTCTAGTCGCCGGTAAAAAAAACTTAAAGTCAAACGCAAACAGCGATTTACCCGTCCAATAGAATTCTAGAGAAAATTACCTTTCTCGAATTATATGGAGGGATACACGACACCTATTAATTCATAGTCCAAGAACGTAACTTCGTTAGGACTAGAAAATTCGGTTGCCACAGACTCTGTCACTGCGTTGAGTTTTGCGTTTAAAGCACAAAACGCAACCAGTGATCCACACGTCCGCATTACCGCGGCTCACATACCCTTATTCAAACTAAAAATAAATTATTTACAGCTATAACCTATATTGCAACTTTTGCTGGAGTATTTTGGCAGATTACAAGCAGTAAGGGTGGCAGAATTGGTACACGAGCCTTTGACTGCGTTCCGTTTTCTTCATGATCCCTTTCTTGTAATATTGCCGAATACTTCTGGAGAGTTTATCGTAGTTCATGGCAGGCCTGTTCTTTCTCTTGCCCCAAAGTCTGGCGACACGGACTGAATCCTCAATTTTGAAGACACCGGTACCTGTAAAGAACGAGACTTGAATTTAGTGTTTGCTGCATGAATATTAAAGTAGATTTTAGAAGTGGATTTGAGATTTTTAACCTGGCATACATTTAGAATCTGGGCATTTAAGTATGGTCATATTTTCTAGCGTAACAATTGACTACTTATATAAAATGTGAGTCCCATTTTGCAGACAAACGGAAGACAAACGTCGTGCTGCTTGGTTTGAATTATCATTTATTAAAAACTTAATAAAAACGTAATCGATATGTTGGCTCGCTGAATCTGCTACACTGAGATTCTAAGACGTGTTCGAACTTTCGCATGATAGACTCCATACATTGCATAAATGCGTACCTACTTAGACTCTTTTCATGCTTAAAATACGTGTCTGAATCTCGGCTATAATTTGACTATATCGTTAGATATCCACCGTTTGAAGATACTCTACCCATAATCGTCATAGTTTCTACCAAAGGAAGACTGTACAAACACATAGTTAGTATAAAAGGTAGGTACCTAACTTTAATATCAAGCTAAAAAAACTACAAATTCGTACCAATTAAACATAACACTGGAAATCCCAAACTAAAAGGACATCGTTAAATGTCTTTGCACATAATGAGGCATAAATCAAGACAATGCCTTGTTTGAATCACGTTTATAGCATAACTAAACCGTGCACCTAATGTAAATTACAATAGAACTGACATTTCGTACTGAGACATAGTTATAGGCCAGGGCTTGTGAAACTGAGGCCTGTGGTTTGTATCAATTGACATTTAAAGTATTTAGAAGAATGGAATGCTTTGATTTTTAAGGAGTGTAATCTTTGAACACGATTTTTTCAAGTTGTGATTACGACATGTCTTTTCTGAAAAGAAGATCCGATAGCAGGAAGCGATTTTTGAATCTCATTCAATGAATTCAGCAGTTGAAAATGTCAAAATTTCTATGGAGATATGCATCTTTCTACTGCTGATGTAGACTTCCAAAAATCATAATTCAGGAGTGCGATTTTTTAAAGTCAAATAAGCAGGAGAACGATGCATGAGAACGCTTTTGTATGAGATTTAAAAACCGTTCAAACTCACTGATGATATTCAAAAATCGCACACCTGGTACAAAATTTGATATCAATTTGGTATAACACGTATTTCTCTGAATAAACACTTTGTAAAATAAGCCATTTTTGTCTCACAGTTGGGCAAAGGCCTCCTTTCGGTCTATGCTTCTCTGTTTTCATCTTCGATAGATCAGTTCTTTAAGAAGCCCTCGATTTAGTTCATCTTACAGAACATAACCTTAGGTTAGGTTCAGAATTTATATATTGCGATAGTTATTAAGAAGTGTTTAATGTTGTACAATTTCTGGTCGCAGCATTGTTAACACGAAATAAGGAGAAAGACGTGACAATGCAATATATAACTTTCCTAAAAATTATAGTAATATCCTACACATAACCAACACATTCCTCTATACTTTCCAAAGCTTTTCTTTACCGACTCCATTAAAATTCTAAAGTTGTCAGCACTGTCTACACAAATCGTCTCACAAGCTAGTCACGATGGAGTAACCTTTAGGATTAAAGCTTTATTAATGTAGTAAAGCGAGTGGCTTGCTCACCTTGGGACTTGAGAATGTCGTACGGTATATGGTAACAATCGTTTTAGTTATACGGAGCGGACAAGCACGGTAGGTACCTATATAGACTTTTTTTTTCGGGGTGAGGGACATTCATTGAAAAACGATGTAAAAGAAATCCTCTGTAATCAGAATCACTGTACTTTACATCTACATTCAGAGGGGGCATGGGGAGGGATACATTCTATCTACCCCCACTTAGTAGTGAGTAGAAATGCATGGTAGCGGATCAAAAAGTGATGATGAAATGGAACGGAACAACTGTATTTTCTAACTTTTGGAAAAATGTTTGCAATTTTCACTGATTAGTTTGACAGGCCTGCAACGTTATTAAGAATTTGAGTAAAATACGACAAAAGACTTAATAATAACGTTCTAATTTTCCTTATTTTCTGAAACATTGTACTTAAGTATATAGCCTATTTTAAAGTCTATCTTTTCAAATTTTGATGTATGGTATTAATCACATACAGAATGGAATATCATGGCATCATTGACGAGATGTTTTATAAATGCTACAGATGCAAGTGTAAGTACACTGGAATTTTTTTAAATCTTTTTCATTTTTATTTCATTTACACGAAATTGTGTTCATTCTGATTTTCACTGGAATCTATCGGTTATCTACCAGCTACTAAGCCTACCCAAACCAGATCTAGATAATAGAAAAATATATCATCACTAGTGTTTACCCGCGACTTCGTCCGCACAAATTATATACCAGATTATAAGTCAGATCAAAAGCTATCAAACAAAAAAAGTTTCATCAAAATCGGCTCAGTAGTTTTTGCGTGATGCGCGAACAACAGACGGACAAAATTTCTAAAAAAAGGTTGATTTCGAGTCAGACCTAAAAACCATATCGGAAGACACACTTCAGTTACAGTTTTATAATAGTTTAGTTAATCAGCCAGTCATCATTCACTGCCCAACTTTGGACTCTCCCAAGGCGCGCTATAGCTCTTTATCCTCGGCCTTCCTCATCCAGTCACTGCCCGATACCTTCCTTCTTTTTATATTAACTACAAATACCTATAAAGGTACCTATTTATCTAGAAACCTATCGATTCCGTGCATTCAGCCAATTACATTATATACCTACCTTACCTACTACCCATAAATTATTCTCGTAAACTTCAAGACTTGACAAGCGACTCGGACAAAGAAACTTGTTCCTATTGTGATATTTAAACGAAGTCGGCACTTGCGTGATACAGATTACTATTCAGGTTTTTGAAAAACCAGTTTTACGATTTTTAAATAAGGAAATAGCTGGAGCTTCTTTTGTTACTGGCCTTTAAAGATGGACTCAAAGAAAACTCAACATTTAAGAGAGGTTAGCACAGGTCCGTGACAGAAAGCACAATAAAAATGTGTCGCACACTGAAAAAAATGCGCTCCAAAGTCATGATGTTGACAGGCTCATATGGATTCATGATGTATGATTATCATAAACAAGATCTTGGTTGAAATAAACAATTTTTTGTTTTTCATTGTCACGGCCCGACAGCACAGTCTGTAGTGAACCTGCCTGCTGTGCCGGGGGTCGATGGGTTCGAATCCCGTAAGGGACAAATATTTGTATGACGAATATGAATATTTGTACCCGAGTCATGGATGTTTGTATCTATATATGTATTCTATATCGTTGTCTAGTTATCATAATACAAGTCCAGGCTAGATTCTGGACCTTTAAATGTGACTAGATAATTTGTGTGACACTGTCCAAGATATTTATTTCGTGCAAAAACCCCCATGTGCCGATGCGAGAAAAGCCGGCAGGCTCAAATCCTGTACTCGCCGAATACCCAAACCCCCATGGCGGATGGGAAGGGATGCCTGGCACCATTGATCCTCACTAAGGGAAACATTTACAATAGTTTCAATAGCAGATTTCACCGTGCTGTCAAAGGAAGAGATATCACTAGGGCACAACCAGATAGGGGCCGATCATAAATAATAATTTTTGCAATGTCAAGATATTTATTTCTATTTCTATTTCATTGCGCATATGCCCAGCAGTGGGTTAATTTGACTGATTGATTGGATCTTAAATTGACCCAACAGAACCGTAAACTATTTGTATTTTAATCAAATTCAAAATAAATAATAAGAATACATTGTCACCATAGCAATAACCAGGCATTTGAATGGCAATAAATATTAAAATATCCAGTTTCCCTACTTTGTTGCCAAGCTGCCAACTTATAACGAATTCAAATTATTTCAAATGCCAATGCATGTTGATTTATTTACAAGAAACAAGAATCGACGTGGACTTGTTAATTAGCTGTAAGATAAGCTAAAACGGTTAATTGGTACTCTAAAATTGTATCATTTTACGATATAATAAGACGATAGTGTAAATAACATATCCATATAATCGTAATAAAACTGTAACGAGGTCGATATACAGTGGAAAATCATATGATTTACGCTTGATAGATATAAACAACTGTGTAATAAATACTACGTAGATCTGTGAGTGAGGTAGAGGTACCCGTGTATCTTTTCTTTGATATGCGAGCGATGTCTCTCATTTTCTCACTTCGGTTGATCTACCTGACGCATATGCGGGTATTGTGGACTTTACGACCACAGCACCCACACACCACAGTGCTCATAGCATTATGTGCACCCATACATGTATGGGCATCCATGTAAAACTTAAATGTGTCAAACTCCGTCCTTCCCTTGTGATAGGACTCTACCATAAAGTATTTATAATCTGTTTTTATCTTTAAAATCGCTATTTATTACAGCTGGCCATTAAATACGAAAGGAATTTATAAATTAAAAAACCTGATGTAATTAATCGTTTGATGATAGTCTCTACGGTTGTAAAACATAATTTTATCAGTTTTATGACTTATAAACATTCTAACATAATAAATAAGATAATAATTCAAAAAGTTAATGTTAATTGAAATTAAAAATTTATTTGCTGAATTTAGAAAATGATTGTTAATTAGCTCTTATATTACAACGGTAGTCCGGAACATAGGATTTGTTTACGTGCATAAAAAGTTAGACACTGCCTTAGTAAAACCTATAGGTTCAATCAATCAATTAATTCAGCCCGCATCAACCCACTGTTGGGCTCCTCCAGCCTCCTTTTTATTGCACCAGTCCTCACGGTCCTGTGCCAATCTGTTCCATGTCTAACCTGCACCCCTTAAAATATTGTCTGACCAACGCATCAGTGGTCTACCCACGGACCTCCTTCCTCTTCCCTTCTAGCCAAATGTCCTGCCCATCTCCACTTCAACTTTGTAATCCGGTCTTCAACGGCAAACCTGGTTCTAATGAAGCAAAATACTCACTTCTATCTAGCCATCGTATCGCGGAGCCGTGTATCTGAGGGGACGCGAGTAACTCCTTGAGGAACTGCCAGAGGTGGATGTGGGTGCTGCCACTCTTCGCTTTGCCAACTGTCACTGTGCTGGTGCCTGCTGGTTCCGAGTCATCGTCTGTGGACAAGGAGAGAAGTTGTTTAGAATCAGAAGCCATAGCATAAGGTGTAAAAAAAACAAAAAAGCTTTCGAGCTACGTCAATATAAATTGAACGATATTTTTTTAACGGAACGGATAATAATGCACTCGTATTCGTTTTATAATAGGCTTTCTATTGAAAATGACAGACATTTCGAAACATAAACCCTTCCATTTATTTTGGAACACATAAAAAGGGGATTATATTAATTAATAGACAATAGTTAGATTAAAGCGTATTAACTACTGCGTATAATGGTTTTCAAACCATACTTAATTAAATATCTTAAGTATTTTATCTCATAAACAATAATGATTACTCACTTAGCAAGTAAGTACACAAAGTTCAGTTACTTTCCACTCCTTCTCAAAATCAATTACCTAATTACCATAAAATGGTCTCAATATTCATCTTTAAGCTCAATTAAGTAGAAAAAAGGCTTTATACCTTAGTATGTGACCTTGATCCATACTAAACAGCAGTTAAGTACTGTTTAAGTATTATATTCAACAATTTAGAATCATTAAGTGTATTATGGATAGTTGATGCAAAAAGGAGGACAATGCAGTAGCATGGCACTAGACATGTTGTATGGATACTGGGAAGAAAACGTAATGGGTTCTATGAAACTATCTCTAGAGTTGAGATACTGTGCTTGTCTTGTGTACTATGTAAATGTTTTGAAACTTTAATTGGGGTTTGAAGTTGTGAGTTTGAAATGAGGTTAGGTAGCCTAAAAAGGGGGTGTGCATCTGAAACTTATCAATGTTTTATAAACATACAAAAAAAAAACATACGGGTCGAATTGAGAACCTCCTCCTTTTGTTGAAGTCGGTTAAAAAAACATACTAAGCACAAAAAAAACGCACTTGTGTCGTCCTGGATTGGCGATAAACTCCAGGTTAAGTTGACCACCCTTGATTTGTTTTTACTAAAACAACTGAGAGAGCTACCCAGAGTTTATTGCTAACCTAGGTCATAGGTTTTCGCAAGTGAGGCTAACTTGTACAAAGATATTTTTTTCGGGCTAAATTGTCATGGATAGTACATTTGGACAGCTCTAATTTGGTGTGATTATCAAACTTAATAAATGTACCTATTAACTTAGTTTTTAGTATGAGAGCAACATTGAAATCATAAGAAAACACCAGACTAATGAAAGCCTATCTCCAATATGGATAGAACCCACAAGAAGATCTAGAAAGTCTACCAAGCGTTTTAACTCAGAATTCAAGTAAACAGTAAAATTTTATAAAAAGTTATTTTCAACCCGTTATTCTAAACATAAAATTTTATCCAAACTCTAGATCCAGACATAAACAGATGGGCTGATAAACAACTCTGTTAGTATAACTTTTCAATAAAGAAATACTGCGTTTATTTCGATAACATTGAATGGAATGTTTTATGAAATAAAAAAGGTGTTACAGTAATTTAGGGAATGCTTCAGATCATCAAACAGAACAACTTTGACTATGGAGAACACACAGAAAACGTAAAAAAAATGTTGTTCCAACGATCCAAATGCAGACCAAATTGAACAGCAGATTTCTACAAAAGAAATACTGATACATAATGCGTTCATAGCTAGCCTAATACTAAAATAAAACACAAGTACAGAACAAAAAGCCCTTTTATAAAAGGTATAAGAAACGGGACGTCTCACCTATCAGATGGCATTAATACATTTTTTAGTGTCAGATAGATCTTGGTCGAACGACCTTGTAGCTCCGGTGCCATAACTGGCAACTTCTCATATAATCTGGGTCGGAAGGCTATACAAAAAGTTGTATAGACATACATGGATCAAAGTTGGTCGTATATGTATGGGACATTGGACAGAATGGCAGGCGCAGACTGATTAATGGTTTTAACGGTGGAACTGGGTGTGGTTGGATTGCTGTCAAATAGTGCTGTTTTGATTTTGGTGTTAAATAATCATGGACACTCACGCAAACCATCTGCAAACGGATTGAAGCTTTTGAGATTTAGTATAGGATATTGAAGATATCATGGAAGGATGGAATAAGCAACGAGGTGGTCCTGCAGAGGATGAACATGAGAGTGGAAATCCTAAAAAGTACAAAAAACTCGGATATTACAGAACCTCGGTCACATTATGAGAAGAGACAAATAACAACTTCTCCAGATTATAATGCAGAAAAAAATGTATGGATACGAATGCTTGGTAGAAGGACTTCCTGACATAAAAACCGAATGTGAATGGAATTGGTTGGTAACAAGAAGAAGAAGCACGACGTTGTCTGCGTCGAATTTAAAAAAGTTTATTCTGTGTGCCAATAATACAAATCCTTTCAGCCATTATTAGACGAATAGGAATAGTAGGAACGACGAGTTGATTCGGAGACGGTCGTTTAGTTCGTGTGGTTTCCTTTCAGTCAGAGTCTACAACAACTACCCACGTCCCACACTGTCTTTAGCAGTTGAAGCAAGAAAACGAAGGCATACGAAGCATATTGAAGGTTTAGGGATAGAGTGACGTGTCAAGTGGTGACCATGAAATTTAAAAATATGATATTTAAGTCGATGACCTAATTCATTTTTTGTCTTTCCATTATCGATAACTCTAAATCTTTACCTTACCCAATGCGTCAATCACTGATAATACCGATAAAAGTTTCTCTTCATGGAATATTGTGGTAAAGAATTTAAATTGAATTCATCGACCCATTCCCCTCATTCGACTCCCCGCGGGCCGCGGGCCCTTTCCGATATAAATCTATACGTCAACGCGACCAGTGACAACTGAGAGAGAGATAATTGCCTGGAGCTATTTCCTGTGCTAGGCCTACTATAAGCCACCTTTTTATAACCATAGCGGTCGAAGTACTTCTATTTGAGATCTTCAATGTATTTTAATACTTAACAGTGCAGTGATTGTGTTGATAATTGTATAAATGTAATTAATTCAAGTTTTCCTTCACTGTAGCTGTATAATGAATAGAAAGATAAACATCTTGAAGTATTTACGTATTAGTTTTAAATAGAATAGCCATGTAATAAAATTTGCATTATTGCCTTGGTAGTTGTTAGGTGTATCTGGTCTGTTAAATTCTTTAAACTCATAATATTTGTTCATTCGGACAAATAGTTTTAAAAACTGACCTTTTGTACAATTTTATTTAAGGATTTCATATTATGCAATGTATTTGTAGGCTTAATCACGAATAAACTATTTTGATGAAATTTGGTAGATATAGATAGAAAAAATATGATAATCGTACATCTCTAAAGTCAACGCAGAAGAATTCGCAAGCAAAAGCAAGTAAATTATTGTGACAATGTTTGAATGTGTGTGACTCAATTAACGGATTTGAATAATACTTGGCACACAGTTGGAATATGTTCTGGATTTACACAACATAGGACACTTAAAGTCAAAGAAGACGCAGTGGCGGGCACACGCTAGAATGATATAACCACTGTTTTTTATAAATATAAAAATTTGTAGTATTGGTATGGATCAGCCGATCGACTTTTTGTGGAAAATCCAAAAAGTTCTTGTCTTTAGTTTTATTATCTTAATACAATACACAAATAATTATGGGAATTTAAAAAAATAGTGGCATAATGCAGATGCACGCTTTTGTAACTCAAAGATAAAGATCTAGAATCAATTTCCCATTTTCCAACCAATAACTTATCAATTATGTTACAAAGTCCTCAGAAGTCAGGTGGTCATACAGGGTCCTTCTTAATATGCTGACACTTTTTTAAGGGGATGTTCAGACCATGAAACTGAACAACTTTCTCTATGGGACCAACATCGAAATCGCGAAAAAAAAATCAGCCGCCCCATACATTTGGCTCGAGTAGGTTTGCAGTTTTGTATGGAAGAGCTGATTTTTTTTTCGCGATTTCGATTGTGATCCCATAGAGAAAGTTGTTCAGTTTGACGGTCTGATCATCCTCTTAAAAAAGTGTCAGCATATTAAGTTGGACCCTGTATATCATTAGGTCGTTTGTCTCCAGTATGTGGGACGAGGCTAACGGTTGATCACAATGCATGCGCCCGCGCCGACGTCTGATGCATCGCCGTGCCACATCGCTTTGCGACCGTTGGCTAGGTTTCTAAAAAAGCTAACGCCTTTAAATGGGTATTGAATTTATAGTGCCACTGGATTTTATTCAAGAGGTATTTAGGTGTAGATAGAAAATCAAAATTAGTTGAGATAATGTCAGCTTAGAGTTGGCATTTTCCGGTAAGTAAATTGACAAGACATTTTTCCTTCCCCATTTGGTGCTAATTTCGTCTTAGCTACAATTTCTTGCGTGATAAGTTGATAACGATAATTTACTATCATAAAATAAGGATTGATAACAATTTTACGAAATATGCATGAAATATGTCTCAATACTTAGAGTACCTATACATATACAGTAGATACTTACCTCTATGTCTCAATAGCTTTCATCGAATTGAAATCAATTAAATTAAGTACTGAAACATTATCTTTGTTTCATGACTTATTTTTGCCCTTCAGGACGTGGTTTTCTCTATTTGTAAAGCTATATTCAGAGATAGGTAAATTACTCAGACTACAAGTGGATTACAAACTTGCCTATACACTCCTATCACATGCCTATCCACACTGGACCATCGTGGTGGAGTATGTCCCGCTCCTCTCATCGCTTATAGAGCCATCGCCCACGACTTTTTGCGACGGTATCGCACTTGTCGCATTTGCAATGCGCGACGTACAACGCTACAAACGCGCCACCGTATCGATTCAGTCGCACTTCAGCATCGCTATTGTATCGATATACTCGTAAACACGCAATTATATCGGGCGAAATCGATAGGAAGAGCGGAGGCGGGCTGAGGTGATGCTGTAGCGCACTGTATCGCGATAGTAACGATACAGAATCATGTCTGCGTGGGCTATACAGCGTCCTTCTTAATATGCTGGTTTTAAAGAGATGACCAGACCATCAAACTGAACATCTTTCTCAATGGGACCAACATCGTAATCGCAAAAAAAAAATCTGCTGTCCCATTCATTTGGCTCTAGTAGGTTTGCAGTTTTGTATGGAAGAGTTGTTTTTTTTTTTCGCGATTTCGATGTTGTTCCCATAGATAAAGAAAGTTGTTCAGTTTGACGGTCTGATCATCCCCTTAAAAAAGTGTCAGCATATTACGAAGGACCCCTATATGTACGCAGCCAGATGGCATCGCGACTACATCGCTGCAAAAAGTCGTCGTGCGTGATTGCGTTATGCGTGGTTGTGCGTTGAGTTCCATCCAAAGCTGAATTGTTCAATAACAACAAACAACTTACCGTCACTCAAGTCATCAGCGGACGGTAGACAGGCTGGTGTCGGGTTCGGTGAGGGCTGGTGCTCCGACCACTGCGATCTCCACGCCTCGTGACGTGCTGCCTTCCAGATTTCTAGTTGCGCGTATAGTGTACTGCCGGCCTGGAACAATAGAAATCAAGTTTAGTTATTTATTACACAGATAGGTACATAATAGGAATTATACTCAAGCTTTATTCCTTTTTTGGAGCCTTGAAATGTCAGCTAATAGAGACAAATGGAAGAAGATGACATAATTTGATGCCAACCCGTAATCACTAGGTACATAGTATAAAACAAAGTGGCTTCCCGCTGTCTGTCTGTCTATCTATATCTATAACGTCACGCCTCTTTCCCAATGGGGTAGGCAGAGACCAGAGCGCGCCATCTACTACGATCCTTACATACCTCTTTTGCCTCATTCACATCTATACATCTCTTCATACATGCCCGTCGGTTTCGAGTACTCCGCACCTCCCCTTTTTATAGGACGCAACTGATTTGATCAGAATACGTCCTACGAGGGCGCTCTCTGTCGACACTTCTACTCATTTTAGCTCCATATATCTCTTTCGTACATCTGCTATCTATCACTCATCCTGTCTGTTCCTATGTATGTTTAGATCTTTAAAACTACGCAACGGATTTTGATGCGTTTTTTTAATAGATACCTAGAGTGATTCAAGAGGTTTATGTGCATTGCACACCTGTGCGAGTCGTACTGGGATAAACGCAAGAGGGTTGATTATTCCCGCATGCATGTTCTTGTTGGTTGAAAACTATAAAGGACTATGGTTAATTAATAGAATCTATGTTTTAGCTTATATTTGGTTTTAAATATTAAGGCTTCATCACATCATTTTATTGTTGATTTCGCTAGAATACATTATAATATTGATGACTTCTAATAAACATAAATGCATTGATAATAGTTTCTAGGGAAATTTTTAAATTACAAATTAATGCTTATCATCATCAATTATTTCTACTAGTCATGTTGATTCGACAACGATAATCTGTATTTTATTTATCCTTATATTGATACTCTATCAGGTAAATTTTTGATCACTAGTGGAGCATTTTTTTCAATGTAAACAGTTGTTCAGTTTGATCATCGGAAATCCCCTTCTTCGCCTCGGTCAACAAACATGTGATCTGAGGCTTTCTTATTTACTGTTCGAGGTTAGTATACTATTTTTCTCCTCGACGGAGGTGGAAAGCGACAACTTCGTTCAGCGCAGCGGGACGGAACGGACTTCCGGACGGAAAGCGTCCGGAGGGGAGAAATAGATATTATTCTAATAATAGCACACACTATCAGAATTATAAATGTAAATGTTTGGATCTAAAGGCTAAGCAGATTTGAATGAAATTTGGCACACAGGTA
This sequence comes from Agonopterix heracliana, assembly GCA_963693445.1. Lineage (NCBI taxonomy): Eukaryota > Metazoa > Arthropoda > Insecta > Lepidoptera > Depressariidae > Agonopterix > Agonopterix heracliana. Next base: position 1,826,380 of record OY856312.1, on the reverse strand, counting down.
GAATATGTTCTGGACTAACAAAATAAGTAATAGGCTCCTTTTTTAAGGTCACACATATAGACAAAGTATAGTCAAGGCGTGAGCTTATGACTGTATTTATAATTTGAATAAAGTAGTCACTGTAAATACAAACATGGAAATAAGAGACAAATTGTAATCGAATAGCCTTCAGACCAAGAAACAGTTAGACATAAACATTCATGGTTATTAGAATCCTCCTCATTCGTTAATTAAGCGAATAATTGTAGTTGACAGGGTCAAAAGGGACCTGTTTTAAATACCAATAGATCAGGGACGTGGTATTACTTCTTCCTAGCAATAGATTCACTCTACTCGACACCACTTACTTATATTGTTTAATTAAGTAGGTATGTATAACAAATTTCTGTAACTTATTTTTTGAATGGCTGTTTATTTTCAAGCAAGATTATCTTACACCATCAACAACATTTTATTTCTCTAAAAACAATATTAAGTAATCAAAAAAAGGCTAACCCCAAAACTGATTTTTTTCAGAACAAACAGTTAGTCAACAAACCAGATAGATTTGTATGCAGACAAGTACAAGACAAGTCAGTACGTGCTATGGCGACTTTCATCAGCATTGGAGAAAGTCATGGAAGCATCGACGCGTACGATTACCATTGCCCCCCCCCCCCCCCTCTCCTCTCTACTTTACAAGGTGGTATTAGATCGTTCAGTTTCAAATTATGGTTGCATAATTGTTGAACAGGTGCCTATTTTTCATAAAAGATGATTGTTTTGTTGTTAGAAAAAAAGATTAGATAATTGACATTGTTTTAGAAATTATTGCAGATGTGCACTGTCGATATAAAGAAAATAAAATTGTAATGAAATAAAATGTAACAAAAAGCGACGAGAAGTGGATATGGACAAGGAAGACGTTGAAGATGTGACTATCGAGATGTTGTCTACTTATAAACAGTAGTTATGAAATCAAATTAAAGTAAATAGATAAGAAGATATGCACCTGGATTATGCCTTTTTGCTTATGGAACACAATCGTAAGTAGTATAATGTATGGATGTAGAAACTTTTAAGCAATTAATAACCCAATTAAAAATTAACTTCTTGTTTTAATACTTTTCACACTGGACAGAGTACCTCTAGCGGAATAAGATATTCTCAATAATAATAATAAAACAATATAACGCTATTATATAAAATCCTAATTAAAACTTGAAGAAATGCTTAAACCTACCTGTAAACCTAATTCTTTGTATACAGGAAAATCCGTGTCATCAAATGTTATGAAATGTTTAAAGTGTTCTATTGGGTTGCAAATATAATCGTAATTGGTTGCATAATAGCCTGATTCCTAAACGGATTTCCTCAACAAGTCTACCGTAAAAGACCTGCATAACAACCCAGAAGCCGTTTAAACAGATTGCGAAATCATTATAAAAGAGGTCCCTACTGTAAACACAAAATTTATACGATGTTAAAAGCCGATCAGTTTCATCACAATTCACAGTGTAACTAATGTATTATAGTTAAAATAGATAACTTATCAATGAGAGAGCAAATGTGAAAGATCAAAACAAGTTTTAAACGTAAACTATTGTTAGAGACCAAATTACTAGCGAATAATATCAAGCATCGATTAGTTTTTCGATCGATTACCATCGATTATTTATTACATTTGACATCAACTCTCAACTTAGTTATATTGTATAAGAACAATAGACGTGTAGTAGGTATATTCCTTCGTATATTCACAATTTTTACAACGCATAAACGAATGAATGAAGCATAGGAAAAAAACACTTATAGCGGTTCTAAGATTGTAACTACAAATACATTGCAAAACATGTTATATTTTACAAGAGTTATACCTAATTAAGATCTTTGTAGAATAATTATTGTTGATTTCGATGCAAATTATGTTGTTATAAAAAACAATTACAACAAATTTGAAAGCTGATATTGAGAACACTTTAAGAAAATTATCATAATCGACCAGAACAACTAGATTAACCTAGAAAAATCCTTTAATCTACATTTTTACAAACTTAACATGAAATCTTTAGAAATCGTTGTAAGTAGAACATTAGCTGCATTTAATATGTCTTGCACTAGTTGAATCACAAGCAATGACCATCTTTGTAATGAAGAAACCACGGACCATGATGTAATAAGCCAAGCAAAAACTTAGGAAGCAATTATTAAAATAAATGTTGATGGTTGATGGTTAAATGTTCAAGTTATGGAAATAATCGAATATGTCTTGACGGGAGATTAAATTCAATTTGCTATAGCAATAAATCGGAGGCTTGAACGATCTGAAATATTGTTTCAAATGGAAAATTATCAGCAAAAGTGTAAATTGAACTATAATGCGCATCATTTAATATTATAATTATTCCAATCGAATAAATATTATTCTGTGATTTCTATAACCTTTACTGGAATCGGAGTCACTGGATCAAATAGGTGTAACAAATTTTAAAGCTGGTTATGGGTAACTTAATTAGAAGGAATACGAGTATAATCGTTCGGTCACTTGCTGGCCTTTCATTCTTTAAGATTAAACTTGGGTAAATACAATAAAGATGATGACTCGAATGCAATGGTATGTAAATGTAATTTAATTACAAATATAAAAAACGACATGTTATTGATTGTTTTCTAATTATCAGAGTAAACATGCAGTATGTCACTTATCAGTTACAAACGCGCGAGTATTGGACTTTGGTCGCTACACGCCCTCAATCGTACTCAGGGTCAACAGATTATCACAAAAATATTCCATTATTATTTGAAGAGAATGTAAATACCTGAGGTGCTCTCTGGTTGAAGTCATCTTCTGTTAGTGCGACTAGGGCCGCTCCATCCATGGCGAAGTATTCCGTAGGGACCATCGCAAGGTTGAAGTGTTGTAGTGTGAACATAACCCACGCTTTCACGTCTGCTGCACTCCATAGCATTGGATCTAAAACAATCAACAGTCAAATTTTAGAAGACTTAACGTTAATTTTTTTATCATCTATTACTAGACTTAAACGTCAGTAGCATCTAGCACACACTATCAGATTACGTAATCAGTCTCTGATTCTCGGAATCAATTTATATTATATTATCATATTGCTACGTGTTGGTAGCCGTCATGATCTCTACGAGGAAATGCTTGTTTTTTTACCTCTTTTAGATCATGTGTGACGTCATTAATAATTGCTTCAAATCGTACGTCATGATTAATACCACATTCCCATGTCATGTAGTCGCGTATTAATAACGTATGTATAAATATTTAAGAGTTCTTAGCATTTTTGCCCATTTAAGTGATATTGTGACTAAGAATAGAGGTGACTCACCTGGTGATATACCCAGAACTGTGCAGGTGCTGTCCACATCTCGCTTCGACTGCTCGATAGCCATCGACAGGACTCTGTCTATGTCTGGTGCTACCAAAGCCTCGTCTCCCGCACCCCCGCTGCTTTCTTCCATTTTCACACTCCCCAATTCCAATGGAATAGGTCTGAGATTTAGCCTTTTTTGGAACGTCGTGTCTTCTAGAGCTGTCCTAAGGAGAACGTGGTCTCTTGGCTCTTCGACTTCTATTTTAGGTGTGATGTAGCCTTGTACACTGTCTTGCAGTATCTGATTCTCTTTTAGTAGTTCCTCAATATCGATGTATTCCTCGTGATGTGGTACTGGTGAGGAGTACTGATTCTGGCTGCCGTATGAAACACAGGAGCCTGAAGGTGACAGGGGGTAAGGGTAAGGTGACGCAAAGCCTGGAACCGTCAGTCTATTGGGTTCTTCTTTGATGAAAACTGGAGAGTTGTACTGAAGAGAATTGTATGGTGATGAAGGTTGAAAAGCCACTGTTGGTATGGAGCCTTCGTCTGATGATGGGGAAGGTGTGGGGTATGCTTCAAAGTCGTAAAGGCGTTCCAAGAAGGCGTTGTCTTCTGGGTATGGTGGTGGTGGTTTGACGTGCGTTTGTGGGGAGTGCAGCATCGGTTCTGGTGGTGATGCAGCTCCGAGGAGGCGCAGGAGGTGGTGGAGGTCGGCGGGGGAGCCGGGGACGGCTCGCTCGCCTTGTGATGCTGAGGGCGGGCTACACCCGGACCGCGGCACCGTCTGTGGCATCTGTTGACAATACAAAAATCTTTATCAGTTATTGCATATACTAAAACAGAGTCTTGCCTTCACCAGTCCACACTACGAGTAAAAAACGACCTGTTATCTCTGTCATACGTGTGAAGCAACTTTTGGTCTGCACGTAACAAAAATAGCTTAATTACTCTAATTTATTTTTATAGTTTAATAAAACAGATTCTTCGTTTGCAGTGGATCGTGAATGGGCTAGGCTAGGCTAATGGTGATGAATGAAGCATAAAACAAGAAGTCATTTCGGTAACTTTATGATCCAGGCATGTTATGTCGCAACTGAATTGTTTAATCTATTTTTAGCCTTATGTCATGTCATCATCATCAAGTACAATAAAATATTGAACGACAAATATTTACTCATCCGATGACATATTAAGTCTTGAATTTATTACTACTGATAACATGCGAGTCACAATAATGAACCCAAAATGATTGGGATATATCTAGATATGTTAAGTAATTAATTTTAACAACTTCTCTGAAAATCTGTGAGTATTTTAGCAGTGTTTATTATTTGAATAGCATATTTCGGTACGTATAGATTATGACGTCATTCGTACAATACGTAATTTACCAGCCAGATGTCCTAAAAATAACGTCTTCATTTTCGGGCCATGTTTATGTAACGTCAAAAAGAGCTAAAATTAGGTATGACTGAGAATAATTTGGAACTAAAATCGATGAAACAAAATATTAATAGCGAAGTTAATTCTAAGATAGTTTATTAATAAAATTGGTAATACGTGGTTTTACTATTCAATGTGCTACAATTTGATATAGCTGAACACCTAAAAACGACAATGCCAAAGTATTTTTCTAAAAATGAGCTTACAACGGAAGGCGTAAAATGTGTGCCTTGGTGCAAATGCATGCTTTAAAAGCTGCAGGTTGTATTGTTATACTAGTTTCGATGACAAAAGATGAAAAAGTAGTTACCTAATTTATTGCGCATTATAAAAATGTTTTACTACCTTTAATAATTTTTTTACAACCAATATCATTCGAATTTTATAACAAACATAAATTGATAACAAACGTGATAAACGTAATTTCTTTTTGTTTTATTACATTTTGTTTGATAAAATCTGAAATTTTGAGCAATTATATTCGAATGATTAAATTCGACATTTGTGTTTTATAATGGGTTATAGACGTCATTCTCTAAAACGAGTTATTTTAAAGAAAATTGTTTGTTGTGTTTGGAAAAGATAAGAAAAAGATATGCAATGTTGACGTTTATTCAAATTATTAGCTGTAAAAATGTTATCATTGGTCGCGTAAAATTTTATTGCTTAGATCGATTATATCGACCGATGCAAATTGATTCGAACGAACCTCGGACTCGAAAAAAAAAGGTTATTTAAAGAGACAATCGTAATTAATAATTTGTTTTTTTACATTTTTTCAGTGAAACTATAATTGAATAGTATTTATACCTGTTCTGTTCAATTGTAGTTTCACTGAAAAGCATTAAGATACTTACATTATAAAAAAGTTGATGCCAAAAGACTCGGCTATGGAACGGATGACGTAATAATTATACGAATAAATAAAGATAGGTAGGCAGTTTATCTTCTGATATATATTTTTTTAAATGAATACACTTACTCTCAAAAGTGACAGACCCATTGTAAATCCTCACCATGACTGACATTGTATGATTTCTAGCATTCCCGGGTTTCCGAACAAATCCTATCAAGTTATACCGGTCAGGTCGGTTCATTAAACATGGCGATTTTCTTTATTATTCCTCCTGCTAATAGATGCTGGTTTTGTTTCCCACGTGATTGATTGCCTCTTTGTTTGTCGTTGGTCGTCTTTTGTTTCAGGTTTATTACGTGGGAAAAATTGTTCAAGTTTTTGAGTTGGAGTTAGTATGAAAAGTAGTATGACGTTTGTTTGTATAGTAATTAATACCTATCTTTTCAAAGTAGTCTTATATAACAATGTATGTTCATAATAAAACAAAGAAATTATTTTTCTCCCCTCCAGAAGGAAAGCGTCAATTTTCGTCCCGCTGCGCTAAACGAAGCCACTTTCGACTGAGACATTTCTTACTGTCCTGTCCTCGGTGTGTAATCTACTATAACTCGATAGGTGGCTCTACATTACAAGACGAGTGTAATATATGAATGTGGATGGCTGCATGAAGAGAGGACGACCAAAGAAAAGATGGATGGATTGTGTGAAAGATGATTCGCCATGTGTAAAAAAGGTGTGTGCGCTGAAATGACGGCTAAAAGAGATGAATGGAGGAAGACGACATTTTGCGCCGACCTCAAATAATGGGATAAGGGCAGGCAGATGATGAGAGCTAAAAGGCTCTAAATAATTTTTCTTAGTGAAGTACCTACATTAGACACCAAAGTGGCCGTTTTGGATCTTTTCTCAAATTTTGTATATTTAGACCTATTTATAAACAACCTATTAGAGTATTGTAGCATATTGAAGTACAGAGCACTTTTTAATTTAGGCTTTCGAGATTTAGAAATCTTTAATATTGTGATGAGGGCGCCACTAAACAGCAAAAGGACTCTTTCAGTCTCGATTAGCACCTTTCGATTAATTTTAATTTGATCGAAGTTAGCACCACTGTAAGTCACACACCGCACGTCAAACTAAATTCTCTTGCTATATAGTACCTATTTTTTGCTGCCTATGTAATGCTAATGATATAAGATTTGTACGCATGCACCTTGAATAAATATCTGAGTGAATTATTTGTGGCGCCAGTTAAGTATGCGGAAATGTATCGCGATTTTGAGCCGTTTGTTTCAGTGTGGTATTGATTGCAAATCATAAGATGGCTCAATACATACATTCATAAACCAAGGTGCAATTGTAGTCTAAATACTGTGGCCAAGCAACACCGTGGTCAATAGACAATCTACAATGCTCTTCGAGGCAGGTAGCCAAAACTCACTGTCTGTCACTGTCTGAAAATTGTATCAAAGTCCATTGCGTGGTTTTGAAGAAGTAAGCGGGGAAACAGAAATGATGAGGACAGACGCGGATAGCGACTTTGTTTTAATATTATTTAGAGATAGAGAAGAGTTCTAAGATGATACAAACATTCAACCTTATCTGCTTAAGGGGCTACCTCCTGGTTTTACCATGAAATTGGGTAACTTTGTAAACATTTTGTTCAATAACTATGGCACTTTTTGAGCTGAAAAATAATCTGAACCATCTAAACGATATGAAAAGTGACGTAGTTTTTCTATAATTGATTTTATTGAATAAAACCGATGAAAAGGGAATCTAAAGTCACCCCCTTTTTTACCAGTTGTAACCAATTTACTCTTACATTTTTAATCGGAAGAAAAACAAAATTTTAAATTTTGATTGTCACAACACAATTAAGAATGATGTGGTTTTTTTACTTGTTCGAAATAAAATAAAAACATCTCATTTTTAAAAGAAAACGGCTAAATTCTGACCGGTGCCGCGCGCTCGTTCGCATCGATTAGTATGGAGAGTCGTGGTCCCGGGAGGATACGCCTTAACAAAGAACAATAATTTTATTATTCTAATTAGAACAAAGACATTGTTATCTAACCGGCAGACAAGCCTAGTCTATGATCCAAAATCGTGAATGACCGAGCTACACGTCCGGAAAGGCCAACGTATCTTAACAAGGAAGCTTTTTTTTAAACTTAAAAAATATTTGTCCATGACGTCATTTCATTGTACAGCGACGCATGCGCTCCGGCGCCGTGACCACTCAAATTGCAGTCTCTTATTATTAGGTACATTTTTTTTTGACCTTGGGTTTTCACGATCTGAAATACTTTGCTTTACATTACGTCCAAAATTCTGAGACTTCTTTTGAGCGTGAGTTGAGTCTAAGTACGATCGAAAATAGGGTGAAATAGGGGTGGGTGCGGCCCACTGAACCGACGACGCGACGACCTAAAAATGGTTAGCGGAGAGCAACTGGCGGGGAGTTTTGTGGCGCACCGTTGGGGAGGTCTATCTTCAGCAGTGGACAATGACAAGAAGAAGAGGGTCGAAAATGTATGAATTTTGACATAAGGGGGTGCGAACTCAAACTTGAAAAAATTTCCTAATCTCGACTAATGTAGGTACATAGTAGGTATATAATGGTCAAAGATTAAACCATTTGAAGCAGTGGTTCCGGATTAAAATGAATTAACCCTTTTCATCTCGTAGGTGTCATACGGCTAAAATGTAAGGTTAATTTTCTAGTGTTTTGTGGGCAAAATTCATGAGTATGCTCAAAGTCTTCCTTGCTACAACTGGGCTTAAAAAGATAGTTGATAGTTGTAGAAAAGCTTCTGACCAGCCCGAAAGGGACTATAGTCGTGAGTTTATATGAAGCTTCAAAAGACAAAAACAACATATTTTTAAGAAACTAGCCGTGACACCAAGTCTCACATCTCAATCCGTATATTAGAAGCCTTAACTTCAGAGTAGCATTTTGCATAATCTGACAATAAAAGAACTCTCGTCTGGTTACTAGATAGATAGATAAAACTTAAGATGGCTGAGGTAGATAAACTTTAATTGCCCATTAGTTTGAATTGTTCATAGTTTAGTTTATTTTCGGCACCAAAATGGCTTTATACTTATAGGAAATGTAATTTTTGTGGTTATTATAGGAACCTAGGTACTTAGGTACCGCGTTTAGGTACTTACGTTTTTCATTAAAAATTTGGTTGTCCTAAAATATTCCTATAATTGACATTGACTATATATATATTTTTCATCGAGATTAGAATTAAAAATTATTAAGTTATTAATCCAAAACAAACTGTTTATAAAATTATCATTCATACCAATATACGCCGTAACTTCAAAATAAAATCCAGTATGGATTATGAATAAGTTATTTAAAGAATGAATCCAAAATTCGATCTTGGTTTTTCTCGATTAAACTTAATTTAAAGTGCCACATAAGGCTTTTACGAATAGCCACGAATCCTAACTTATTCTAAACTAAACATGTGAGACTTGTTTTTGCGTTCATCTAATTTAAACAGAGAAAAGTGCTAACATAAAAAGCTTGCAAAACAAAACCTACACGTAAATCCGTTAGCCGCAAAACGGACTCTCTAAACATCTAGATCTAGAAGAATCAAGAATTAACATACTGTTTTAAAAGAAAACCTGTTACATTAGGATTTCCCAGCTGTATTATCAGTCAATTAAACGGTTGTCTGTCCAAGAATTTCTGCCTCCGAGGTATTTTTATTGTTAACAATGTTTATGCCAAAACAAAATGGCTGCCAATTTAACGTTGTTGTTTTTGTTATGCAATTTTCTTACTTCATAATTGAAAGGTTTTAAAGAATCTGGTACCGTTCCATTAACTTAGTTTGGTGTAGAAGGAACGTAAATTTTTAATACAATCCCAAAGACTTGGAGACTGGGTAAATAATCATATTATCTTAGAATCGGAATAAAATTGATAGCAAACTAGGTACCTATATATTACAACAAAAATTTATTGAAACTTTTAGGGTAGTTGTTATAGGTTATTAATTCATAAAAAATCATGTATCACTCTCTTGCAAAGTCTACGTAAGAGGCAATATTCGATGCTTGATGACAATTAGGTTTGTAACTGGTATTATGAACATTGAAATTTGCTTGTGGATATAGGTACAGAGCTACTGCACTTTCAATAGTCATTGAAAATTGAGCCATAGAAATAATTCATAAGTTTTCTCATATTTTCGCTATGAAATACGCATGTGGCAATGTAATAACATTACATTTACCGGTATCAAGAGTATCAAGACAAGTTGTCTAAAAGAAATTGAGAATTCAATCAACTTAATGGCTTTTTGATTTCATCGACTGATTTGGTAATAGTACCGTTATTATTTTTATTATTTGGTATATAAATGATGTTTCTAGAATGAATAGCATGTGCCTAGTTATTCGAGTATAAGGTTTCTCGCGTGTCGTCAACGTATCGAATGATTACACGAAAATTTGTAACGTTTACCATTAAGTTAATCTCTACAACCGTTTTTATATAAAATAGTTGCATTCAATAATAAATAAGTATACTATAAATCTATATTGTAACATTTAGTCTTGGATCAATGTAAAATACTTTGAACAAGCATGTTAGTCAAATAATAACGTTCATGATAGAGTTTATTAAAGTAATTTAGTCTCCTTTAAAGTTAATTATCCTCAACACTTTAAGATTTAAAGGGTTAAACTAGTAAGCTAGCAACACAATATTACAACACGCACCGGTATTAGAGTCAGTTCAATAACTGGAATGTGAACTTTAAGCCGAGGTCAAAACTCCCAAAAAGGTAACAGCAGAAATCCAAACGATCCAGTATTTTGGACAGTAGCTTACCTACTATCAGTGTTATTATCAACTCACTTGACACTGCCATTCCTCCATAATTAAAGTCAATCACAAAACTGTAAACTTAAAAAGCCGCACTCACACAATAAACTGCAAATATCAAATGTTATCCACGTTTGACAGTAGTGTTTGAGGTTATGATTCGCCGGCCGGTCTTTAGTTTCTTCAAGTCCAGATTAAATAATCAAACTGCGTTCCATTTTTGATGTTTGGCGGTTTTTTGGTCCATGATAAGGAGTGCGTGTGTACGGCCGATAGATCACACTGCCACTGAGCTCTCGGTCGGCGCCCGCGCATTCAAACCTTCGCCTCAATGAACGTCTGCGTCACTACGGGAAGTACGCTCCTAAACTAATATCTAACTTAATAAAACCTACATCGGAACTAAGTTTACACGTCAATCTGTAATTAATTAGAGTTTTATGACGTCTACACAGCGATAGAAATTAAAAATGTAATTTTGTTTATTTCCATTCTTTGGCGTAACAATGATTGTTTAATTGAGATCCGTATTTTGGTAGTTTCTGGCCTTGTTATTACTTCCTAAACCAACTGTTATTTATGTCTTTTCGTGTCCTTATAATTCAACTTGCATTGTTAATTATAGGGACATAAAAAGAGCTCAAGAAAAACCGACACAAACTGATTCTTTCTCATCAAAAGTTAAAACCTTAAAAATGTTGAAAGCTATCCTTGCTACAAAGGAAACCTTAAGAACAACGTTTCTGACGATTGAAAGTTTATGTTATGTAATTGTATTGTGTTTTCCTGTAGCTACAACGGTTAAGGTTACCTGCCCTAGTGCCCATCCAAAAAAAGACCCTGTTCCTATATCTCGGCTCTAATATTACTGAGTGCAATGTTTATTAATCATACATGTTTATTTGAAGAAATGTTACAAAACAGTAATAATAACTTTTCAGTGGCTTCATAAAAAAATATTATTCCATAAAAAGTTACACAAACCCCATTAGGGGATGATCAGACCATGAACTGAACAACTGCCACTATGGGGCCGAATTGGAAATCACGAAAAAAATCTGCTTATCCATACTAAACTCACGGACTTGAAAGAAATACGGACCGAATATTGCACTAAAAAGATGTGAAGCATGCAAGGTAATACAATCTCTTTTGTTCCACAAGGGACCTACACTCACACTGACGCACTAGCTCTAGGCGCAGGTGCTACAACCCGTCACCTTATGTACCGCGTGACAGCACGCACACAAAAGAAAAGGTGACTAGACCGGGTGGCTTCACTCATGACTAGACCAGATTACGCCTGGTTCTTCTTTTAAGTCTGTGACAAAACTGCAGGACCTACTACTTGACTCAAATATATGAAATACCAGTTTTTTTAGCAATTTTGATATTAGTCCCATCGATAAAGTTATTCAGATTGATAGTCTGATCTTCACCTTAAATTAAAAGAAACTCATCTAAGTTCCAAAAACTCAGCATATTTAAAATTTAGAACTCTATGGTAGTAGGTAAATACAGACTGTGTGGGAAAAATGGTTATCTAAACAAGTCATAGATCTTACCAGTGATTGGCCGATCGATCTATGACGTAATTGGCGACTTGCGTACGCGCCGCCATATTTCATTCATAGTCTAATAATAGCAAAATGCTGCTACATGCTAATAAAGTACGTACAGCAACACTCACACTCTTACATTTTGTGACTCCTTTGGGAACGCAACTCTATAATTTATAAAAAAACAAAACTTATTATATTTGACTTTGTCCTATTCGTCCTTAGATCAAAATAAAATGAATGGATAGGCCTTACGCAAACATTTCAAACCAGAAAAATGAGGCAAAACAAATGAAAGGTTTTCTTCAAAGTATGCTAGTGCCCTAGATTTGACAGATAATGGCGCTAGTTTGTATGGACCAAGTGCACCAGTAGTTTGCTTCAACTTACCACGCTTTAGGCCTATCCATTATTGTATTTTGATCTAAGTATTCGTCCATACAAAAGACATCAACGGGTATATCGAACGATTTTTTTTTAATCACTCTAAAATGCGATTTCTGGTTTGCTCCCAATAGTAAAATTTGTTTGATAACCTGAACCACCCGTGAAATTATGACATTAAAAAATCGTTTAGAATAAAAGAGTTTAAGAGCACAGAGAAGCTGCACACTCCCTTAGGGCCAAGACAGACGTGCATGCAAATCTTATTTTTCTAATTTAAAAAAAAATTGGTTCTTATTTCAAATAGTAGATAATGTTGCTTTCAGTTATTATTTCTGTCGAAATGTAAGTTTGCGTTCATCTATTAACACTTTGTATCTGACATTAATTTTCTTTAACCAGAAATGAATAAACATTTAAATAATAAACCAGATGAAATATAAATCTATTTATAACCTGTCAATACATTATGTAATTGGGATTGCCGGGTGACTAACGTATTGTTTCTTATGTCATTACTAAAACCCATTCATAAATCCGTCCCACACTTCGCACGGTCATGCACATATGTCATACAGAAGAACTTACCTGCGTGTACAAGCAAACACGTTTTGTACTGTGAAATACCGAGATGCACTTACATATTAGATGTATGGGAAATTTAGAATTACTTGACAAATTATCAGCTCCTGTAGCATTCTAAACTTCAAATTTAAGTGAGATACTATACAGGGACCAGGAGTGCGATTTTTGAATCTCATTCGGTGAGCTCAGCTGTTGAAAATGTTAAAATTACTATGGAGATACGCATCTTTCTACTGCTGATTTGGCTTTCAAAAATCGCACTCCAGTAGTATGATTTGATGAAAGTCAAATCAGCAGTAGAAAGATGCCTATCTCCATAGTAATTTTGAAATTTCCAACTGCTGAGCTCAGCGAATGAAATTCAAAAATCGCACTCCAGGGTGTAAGTGACAGCCTAGCAAATACTGAAGCGATGAACTCAGACCATCAAACTGAACAACTATCACTATAGGCTTTCCTCAGGAAACGCGAAAAAAAATCAGCTGTCCCATACATTTGAGTCGGGTAGGTACAGCAGTTTTGTATGGGACAGGAGATTTTTTTTCACGTTTCCTGAGGTAAGCCTTCAGTGATAGTTGTTCAGTTTGACGTTCTGAGTTCATCGTTTCATTATTTGCTAGGCTTCTTTATATGCTGACACTTTTTTAAGGGGATGATCAGACCGTCAAACTGAACAACTTTCTCTATGAGACCAACATCGAAATCACAAAAAAAAAATTCTATTCCATACACAAAACTGCAAACCTACTCGAGCCAAATGTATGGGACAGCAGATTTTTTTTTCGTGATTTCAATATTGGTCCCGTAGAGAAAGTTGTTCAGTTTGATGGTCTGATCATCCCCTTTAAAAGTGTCAGCATATTAAGTTGGACCCTGTATGGAGATAACCGGCATGCCATCTCACTTTTAATTTGTCGTTTAGAACGTGTCGTTTAGAAGTGACTTGTGTCGCTATCGCCCCTGTCATGCTAAAGGATGTTGCTCAGATAAACTGAACATTTGACGGCCAAGAAATCGAGAATATCAGACCATAATATTTTTAAATTTCAAATCCAAATCATCCGTGAATAAAACCTATAATATAAAAAAATGTGATTGAATTCTTTTATCCTTTTTATGAAAAAAAAAAAAACTTTTTAAAAGATCGATATCGATTCAATCTGAACTACGACGCCATCTAGCGACGCGATCCCTTGAAAAATGTGTTTTTTTTTAATCATTTTTATTTATATGGGGGCTTTTAACCATGAGGTTATGTCATCAGCCCCATCATAACTTTAGAACTATACAAAACAAAACAATGAAAACCTACAAGAAATAAATCTAAACGCTACTACTATAAATAAAAATGTACACCATTTTAGCCTCTCCCGACGTAGGGGCGGCCAAAATGGTGACAAAAGAGCCTACATCCATAAGGTTTAGTTTAAAGCTATCATACAGTAACAGCCTCTGCGATATGTTCTACATTAGAATACCGTTTTAATCTTACCTGATAATAATCATAATCATAGTTCAAATCTCTTCCGTGAGCCCACAGGGTCAACATTTTGTTTATTACAATTATAAACTACTTAGTTTTCTTTTACACACAACTTTTCTCAACCAGCACCAACTTGTAAATGCCTAATTTTTTGTACAAACAGTCTTTATTTAAACAGAAATGGAAGTTATCTTGTATTATCTTTCTTGGAGACCAAAGTTCGTGGGTTTATCTGTATCTTATCTGTTAGATTATTGAAGGTGTTATCGAATTGCGTCGTTCCTTAAAAGGCAATATTCAGTTTACGTTTTATCTGTTTAGTGATAAAGTGTTTACTTCTCTTTCTTTTTTTGCATAAGGTAACAGAGACAGAAAGGATTTTCATACTTTTGAGTTCTCTATTCCACTACTGAAGGTATACAGGGTGTAAGGGTAAATAGATGCTTTAAGGGGTGATTTTACCCATTATACTGAACAACTTTCCCTAAGAAATCTATAGGAAATTCGCAAAAATGTTTTTGGATTTTCTATACTAAATGCAACCAGCTGCATTTTTGCAAGAAAATTTGAATTTCCTATAGGTTTTATAAAGAAAGTTGTTCAGAATCATGGGTTCAATCACCCTTTTAAGTAATACAATTGTTTACCCTAACACCCTGTATCGAAAGAAAATTAAAATTATACTTATAGAAAATTAAGATATTTAAGTTTTAGGTTATTTTAGTTTTAGGATATTTTAGTTTTAGTTTATTTTAGTTTTAGGATTTCATGTTAATTGATAGTTTTTGTTATAAATTGTATTTGGACAAGTTTAGCCGTCAATAAAATGGTTTTATTTAATTACAAAATGTATATCTTTTTATGCTATTTTAGACAGTCAAAATTACACAACAAACTTCTTCAAAAATATAATCCTCGTTAAAGAAATAAATAGGTACTATTAAATATAGAGTTAAACGTGGTTAAACTATTGACAATCTAGTTCTATACACTAGGGGTGTTTTGGATGAAAAATTTCATGGTGGTCCGCTTTTCCGCCTATTAGAGATTCTACGCATTAATTATGGATTCCGCACAACTGACATTGAACACATTCTTTATTCCACGCAGTCTTCAATTTTACACCACCCATTAAATAATGCAACATCTTCTGCATTTTTCTCCATATACTAAGAACTGTAACTGAAGGCGAAAAAACTTACACAACTTCTTCAAAAGTATACCTTTTAACTCCAGAAAGCCCGTGAATAATTGTAACTTTATTGAGAGGCTTTATGCTCGAGACAAGTCGATCGTGCGCGTGCGCATATAACCGGTTGTCAAGGCTCTTGGTTTTCCCAGTTGAACCAACATGGCGGATTACGTTGTATTGTATTGCGTTGCTATGGTTAGCATAATTTGTTACATTCGTTTTTCTTACTTTTGTATGATAAATAATTGGGTTTTGGATGGTTTTCGTAATTTATTTGAAGAATAGAAGATTGAAGAATATAAATAAATCAAATTACAGATTGAAAATGTTGTCTCGGACGGAAACGGACGGATCGTTTTTAAATAACACAATTTGGTTGTAACTTATTAGTAGGTACCTACTTCTTAACTATTATACAACCGTAAAATCATGAGGAATAAAAAAGTAGCGGTTCTCTTAATATAAATTGAAATAACATTCGATAGCGAGATTTAAAAACTTGCAGCGCCATCTATTGACAAAATTGTTAGTTAGTTTGTTTGTTCGCGCATCACGCAAAAACTACTGAACCGATTTTGATGATGATTTGATGAACTTTTTTTTTTTGAAAGCTTATTATGATCTGACTTAAAATCTGGTATGCAAGGTGTTACAAAACTACAAATAAACCTTTAAGGGGGTGGTGTAGACCATCAAACTGAACAACTTTCACTATGGGACCAATATCGAAATCGGGAAAAAAAAATTTATGTTCTATACTCTACAAATCGACTAGAGCTAAAATTATGTATGGGATATGAAATTATTTTTTTCGCGATTTCGATGTTGGTCCCATGGAGAAAGTTGTTCAGTTTGACGGTCTTAACAACCCTTAAGAGTTTCAAAAATTTATTGTTCCTTATGAAACACCTTGTATAATTTGTGCGGACGAAGTCGCGGGAAAACACTAGTAATCAATAAAATTTGAAATTAAATATGCTGTTTAATAATGGATTTATACAGGGTCCTTCCTTTTTTTTTTTATCTTTTTTTTCTTTTATTTATACGGGGTCCTTCTTAATATGCTGATATTTTTTAAGGTGATGATCAGACCGTCAAACGGAACTACTTTCTACAGAAATTAGTAACATTATCGATATTAAAAATTTCCACGATATTTGCAATGCGAATTTCCGTACAAACTTTTATCCCGGTTTTCGCACCTTTAAAGATAAAATTTCAAAAAACTCTTTTTAGTGTGCACCTAAGATGCCAATAGAAACTTCTGTGCCAAATTTTAAATTTGTAGTCTTTACAGTTTTGGAGATTTCGTGTAGAGTAAGTGTGTGGATTTGCATAGATTCAAGCATATTTTACACAGCTTTTCCGACAAAAGTACATATTTCTGCCACCCCGGGCGCCGACAGTTCCCATCACCACTTCGCACATAGCCATTTGAACTATGTGGACTTTCAAAAATAGCACTCCAGGAATGCGATTTTTGAATCTCATTCGGTGAGCTCAGCAGTTGTAAATGTCAAAATTACTATGGACATACCTACGCATCTTTCTACTGCGGATTTGACTCTCAAAAATCTCTCTCCTGTAGTATGATTTTTGAAACTCAAATCAGCAGTAAAAACATGCGTATCTCCGTAGTAATTTTGACATTTTCAACAGCTGAGCTCACCGAATGAGATTCAAAAATCGCACCCCAGGCGTTTTCGGTGATCGTTTTACAGGAGTCACACATCCTAATAGGATTACGAAAGTGATGCCAAACTCTATGGAATATTCACTTTCGAGTATGAATTAGGATGCGTGACATTCAAAAATAGCACCCCAGAAGCTCGACCATGCGAGCGGACGCCTCTATAAAACTTTAAAGAAATAAAGTTGAACATTATAAATTGTATAAATTACAGTTTCAATAATACTTAATGTTTCCGATTGGCTACACACACAACAACATGACAATTTGCATTGCTTATCATAAATCAATCCATTACGCATTTTAATGTATGTTAATAGGCACGAGATTATAGTTCTTATTGCTTTAACCGTAAAAGAGAATTTTCTATAAAACAGATGATTAATTGTTATCGTTAAATGAAAAAGAAGTTATGTATAGTGGCAATGTTCAAATTATTTTCTGCTACGACAGATCTAGTTACACAATAATACCCCTGAGTTTATTTAGAATAATGTATGACATAGGTAAAATCGCACGCATACCTACATAACTAGTTTAAGTTACACTGAGGTAGGATGCATCAATTTCGTAGCCTTTCATCAACATGCTCGTCTTTCACGGGGACATTTTTATTTTGTCAATTTTAATTACTTACCCCTCCGATATGACCAGAAATTAAGGCGAAATATAAGAACGAATAAATAACAGATTTTATAACAATAAACAAAGGTCGTGTTGTCTGGTCTGTTTGCTTTTTTTTGTTCACTTAAGTAAATTTTAAGTCTTTCAATTATTTCCCAAAATAGGCTTTTTCTATGTCCAATTCCAATAGTTCACTTATAAATATAGTCCATTTTCTATGTTTATATTATCTTAATTATAAACAAAATTCATTCTCATCTTATAAAAAACTCCAAGTTGAAACAAATCAAATGATTTTCAGTTATCGACTTCTGAGGGGAGTTCATACATTAACACCATAAAGAGGATACAACAAAGTTTCGTCATACTTTAAATTTTGACCAATTAAAGTTAATGAAATTGTTTATTTATTTATTTTTATTTATTGATATATTGCACCTTAAACACAATCTGGAAACTAATCTCTGTGTCTGTATTTTCCCTGTAGATTTCCATTAAAATAATATAGTTTCAATGCTAGGATTAAATTAAGATGTTTATTTAAATCTTTGAGCCACGGTAACTTTAAAACTACACAAGGGTGTAACAAAGCACCTTAGAAATAAGGTAACCAATATTGAAAATAGGACGAAACTTTGTTCGTATGGACCGCGCTGCTACACGGACTACCCGTTTAACGGTAGGTGTATGCCAATGTTCCTTTTAATAAAGTATATAATATTTTGCGTGTGACTGTGTTTGCCTGGATTATTAATCTCAGCTGTTAATTAAGCTCTAAGTAAAGTGACTCCATCACCGCTTGCTGTAGCAAATCAGAAACATTTTGCTATACAGGATGTTACATAAGTAAGAATAAATATTTAAAACTCTTTGTTGAGACCGTCAAACTGAACAACTTTCTTTATGGGACCAACATCGAAATCGCAAAAAAAAAAAATTCATATCCCATACATATTTTAGCTCTAGTCGATTTGTAGAGTATGGAACATAATATTTTTTTTTCGCGATTTCGATATTGGTCCCATAATGAAAGTTGTTCAGTTTGATGGTCTATACCACCCCCTTAAAGGTTTATTTGTAGTTTTGTAACACCTTGTATACATACGCCTAAAAATTTACAACAAAAAAGATACATTTATCAACAATCTATACCTACTTACATTTCTATAACCTTTTTGTACATTTCCAATAAATGATTATCTGACTCATTGTCAAAATCAGTAGTCAAAATTAAAAACGCATTTCTTTCACGATCGTCATTCTCTAGCAATAACGGAAAATCTTGGGCGCAATTCAATGCTCGATAACAAAAGTTGCTACGGCCTTATTGTTAAGGAGATAGATTTCAAAATACCTCAGCAAATTACCGGTTTATAAATCCAATCGTCAAAGAAATTAAGATCACGGAAATTTAAAATCGTCGTACATAAGAACACGTGGTTAACTATGTTGAGTGATTAGGATTAATTATTTGTGTCAAACAGTAGATATAAAATATTCCAGTAATTATTAGTACGAGTACCAATGATTAAAATGTTTGCTTAATTTTAAATTTAGCTCCAACACGCTGTCCTCAGACACTAATCTAATACCAAAATCTGAATAGTATTACTGATCATCATCGTCAGCCTATATCCGACCCAGTCAGTGGCGGATACAGAAAAAACTCAAGGGGGGGGGGGGGGGGGGGGAGGCGCAAAAGATATCTAGAGCTTGATTTTATCGTAATAAAAACACAAGGAACATACAAAGTTTAAGAATATAAGAATATAAACTCGCAATTACAGAGAGCTCGAAGGAGAATGTTGACTTTGGCAGCCGTTGTTCTATCCCGTGCGCATGCATGGTCAGGGGCGGCGCGACGGGCCCCGCAAGGGGGGGCGCGCGCCCCCTGCGCTCCCCATCTGTATCCGCCACTGGACCCAGTGCAGGGCACAGGCCTGCCCTCAAGGAGGGTGTATGTATAGGCGTTAGTCCACAAAACGCGTGCCCAATGCGGATTGGTAGACTTCACATACGCATCGGAATTTCTTCTTCAGCGAATGTAGGTTTTATCCCGGTATAGAAATAATGGGTAGCATGCCGCCGTGATACAGCGCTATCACACCTTCGCTTTCATTCTATTGGCGCGCGAACGAACGTGAAAAAAAAAACTCAGTCTACTTTTGTTTTATATTCAGCGCTGGTAAATAATGTTAGGTGTCTAATTTCAAGTCTCGGGCACAAAGTAAAATAATTCTCGGGTAAGTTTCTATATGAAATTATTTTTCAATCAAGCAAAGTAGGTAATACAATTTATAACACGACATTAAAAAATAACTGGAGACAGGCGCCAGATCACTGAGTAAGTGGCTTCACAATGATTTCACCACATATCTGAAATATTGGGAAAACTGACGAAATGAAAACTAAAACCATCAATGAAATCTTAAACTAATAGAAAAGAGATATCTAACACGTTTGATTTGTGAAAAAAATAATTTATCGACCTTATTTTACATTTTAACTTTCAAGCCATTGACAACGAATACCTCCTAACTAATGAAATACAAAATGAAATGGAAAGGAATGAACACTGTCTGAGGTGAAGATTTTTACAACATTCAAAGGGTCTTGAAAACAATGAATTTTCTTGAAGTCGTATTTAGATATTCTGGTGAATCATGAGCTGACCTTGGCAAGACTGAATTTCATTTACGGGACACCCCGTATCATGGAAAAACCCACATAAAATTATTTAAGAGAGAACAACCGGTGCACGACGCCTACTATTAAACGCGTCCTGCTATAAATTGTAAGACAATTAAAGTCCACATAATATAGAATCGAAGGTCGAACGTAACCCGAGTTGGCGACGGGTTTCCCTTTCACCAAGCACCAGCGCTGGGCGTCTCGTGCGCACGTAATCTGTATGCGCTGGACTGATTTATTTACATCTACATTATTACTCGTTTATACATCACGAGCTTTTGCCCGCGACTTCGTCCGCACCGCACTGGTTTCCGTCATCGGAACGAGATGAAATATACCAATTTTTAAGTCTAATCTGATTATAAACACAGAAAGTTTCATCAAAATTGGTCCAGTAGTTTTTGCGTGATGATTGATTAAACAAATAGATGGGCAAAAACTAAAAAAATCCGTGATTTGGAGGCGAAACTTAAACACCATATTATCGTAACTTTTTTCTAAATTACTTCAATGTAGACTCTTTTCTGTCTGTTACAGTTTATAATAGTGTAGTGTAGATGATAACGAATGAACGCAAAACTAAACCATTTATTTGTACAGAACAATTTATCAAAACTCATTTGTAATTTATCACTTATTCTTTTGTGATTCATCTGTTTCAGCCCAAATCAAAGTACAAAACGGAAGACTTCTATTCGTTAGAAATTTTAGGGATGATTTTTAGAACAATTTTAGTAGAGGATCTTGGTTTTTAAACAACGGCTCTAGTAATTTTATGAATTATTATTTAGGCCAAACCAATATTAGGTTTTAATTTCGAGTAAAATTCGCGAAAATGTAACTCCATCTAGCGTCATATAGCAGAACAATATCAAATATATTTAGTTATAGACTCTACTAGAGGACACTGAGAGAGCGAATTGGTAGAACAAACATTACATTTTGTAGTACTCTCAACAAAGTAATCTAGATGCGTAAATAATAGAAATAAACACCAAAGTATACAAACATAACATACTTAAATATTATTTTTTTGCACGCCAAAAACATACAAAAACAACAGAACAAAAAGAACGTAGGTGGTCTTTTAACATAATTACTATAATTGTCTTTTTTGGGGTGGTCAGAAACCATGCTGAGTACAACCACAGAATAAATAATAAGTTGTACATCTGGATACCAATTACCGTTTTAAGCGTGCAGCAAAATCGAGTTGTTGATTTTTAAAAACTTCTCGAAATAAAATGATATTTCGTTTCTGACCGATTTTCTAATAAGACTAAAATGGGACTATTTTATGGGACTTTCGAACTTTTGCAAAACGCGGTCTAAAACTGATTTGTAAATTGATCGTTTTCTAAACATTATAACTTATTTATTATGATCAGTTAAATGTGAATGTTTTAGAACATAAATAATTTACATGCATAGTTTCATATCCTTTAATATTTTATTGGTTTAATAATGAGTTCGCTGTGGTGGTTTAATATAATTTACTACTCTACTGTAAAGAATTGCCTATATACTTCCAAAAAGGTGATTGTGCCAAGTCATTCAAACAGAAAAAGAAACTTTATTTCGCGTAATTCAATTATATGTTTTATTATAATAACAAAAAGTACAATTTAAGTTGTACGTTGACTTTTTGTCCGTAAATAAAATTCTCACGAAGAACCAATATTAGAGTCACAAATCACAATTCTGAGAATGATTTTCGTTTAAAGAACTTATCAAAAAATACATCAAATGAAATACAGTATACGTATTAACTGTCTAGAAGCCTGCCTGACCGTTTTTGGGGAATGAGGATTGAGTTTATGTACTACAACTAAAAGTATAAATTAGGCTTTAACTTGTTTAAATATGATACTGTCACTGTCATTTGAATGAGCAGTGTGAAAAACGGAGCTATCACTAAATACACCCTTGGGGAAAATTGTCGTGGGAATATGCCATACCTACATGCTCAAAGACAATAAACAGAAATTTCTGCTATAGAAAAAGATATTTGTGAGCATGTTAATAACCATTCACACCTAAAAAATATGATAGAAAACATCAAGACTGTAAAAGGTATAGGACATCTTACTGCTGTTGCTATCGTTGCAGAAATGAGAAATAAATTTGAAGGCACTCCAAATTATGACACGAATTTTGTTATCTTCCATTTAAATTACTATCAGATCAAATGTATTGTGTTATAATGTAAACCTATGCAGGGTTCTTCTTAATACGCTGACTGCCTTTGAGAAGAGAATCAGACCACCATGCTAAACAACATCCTCTATGGTAATAACATTATAATTACAAACAAACCCACCATTCAAATCCATAGGGAATCGAGACTGACCACAATTGTCACTATATTGTGTTCTCAATTTAGCTACTTAGATGGCCAGTACCCAAGTCACAGTATTGTGTTGTGCGCAGTGCGCCATCCAGTACCCAAGTGGTGAAAACGCCTGTAATTCTTCAAAGGCCAATACTATAACCCCTTTTAACATATTGTGAATTGATTCACTCACCAAAAATGTTTTAAAAAACAAACATGACCATCATATTTCCAAGAAATATTTTTACCAGCACACGCAGCACACGTGTCAATTGTAAGGCCTAGGAAAATTCCTCTATTTTTACAAAAAATTAACGTAACCGTGCCATATTTTCAATTTTCAATACAGTTTGTTAATAGTGTCAAATTGATTTGTCCACTATACACGTCCTTTCATTCGTCTGCCAGTCCAGTTAATGTATCCAGTGCATGTATCATCAACACCCTATATACGTCCCACTGCCGGGAACAGGCCTATCCTCAAGTAGGGTGTATGGGCGTTAGACTACTATGCGTGCCAAATTATATCAGAATGTCTTCGTAAAGCTAAATTTAAAAACTTCTTATAATAAATTATTTTGTTTTACTAACATCTAAAACCGCATGTTTCCGAAGCTTGAACTTAAACAATACATTGATAACTATTGTACAACATTGGGTAAATTGACAAAAGTAGATAAGTAATATAGAATATTACAACAGAAAAATTGACTTCCAAAACGAAATGCAATGTAGGTGACCGAGATAACTTGCATAATATTAAAACCAAAAGTTACCGAATGTTAGCCAAAAAAATCTACAATTACTGAGTCATCAATTTCTCAAGAAAGGCCGAAAGGTTTGCATCAAAACAAAATGGTTCTTTCGTATTTTCCTGTTCGAAGTTGGTACGTGACGGAGGCTTTCGCAACACTATGATTCATTCATAGCTTGAGCCTTGCTTGAGTTGAGAATGTGGACTTGAATAGTAATTGCTTTCGTTATTAGTTCTGACAAAGACAAAACCAAAAATAGATGCCACATTTGTATGTTTTTGGATGTAACATGATGCGACTGAGTGAGGAAACCTATAGGATACAGTTTTGGGGTGCACCTTAGGAGACGCCTATGTTCAGCATTTAACTATGATAAGCTGATGATGAAGATGATAGATGTGACATTTTGTGACCCTTTTTCCCAGAGGTTTGGGCAGTACTAAGTGCGTTCACACACGATGACGCACTGACGGTGCGGCAGATGTCAGTCCATAGAACCACACCCGGTGCGTCAATGCGTCACCGTGTGTGCTTCTACGTGCAGTTTCATACAACTCCTTGCTTCACAAATGACGGACTGACGTCTGCCGCTGCGTCAATGCATCATCGTGTGTGAACGCACTAAGATACTCTTCTCCAGAGTCATAAAACCAACAATATACCTACATACCGCCATATAAAGGCATTACAAAAACCTACCTATCTGAGACTAAAAGAAAGGTTTCTACTTTCATCACCCTGAGTGATCATAGGTGACTCATTATCATTTGATTGATCACCTACAAAATTTAATAGAATTGAACTCAACCAGAAGAAGGTAACAACCATTTTATGGTGACGTCAAATCACCTAACAACTAAAGTGAATTAATAATTACTACCTTTATCTACTCTATAGACAAAAACTACTGCAGAATATTTCGCTACAAATTCCATGCCTTTGGCCATTTATATTTATTCCAAGGCTTTGATAAAGTTATATGTCAAGATTGACAGTCGAAGATAAGAAAGCGTCCAAAAAAATTGGAACCAGTGCTGGCTCCTAAACCCTATACATATACACGCACACATACATAATTTGTATGGCGCCTCACGCACACCAACCTATGAAACTTGGCCCCTTTTGTTTTATACGGTAAAACAGTGAGGCTCAGTCTAGACATATACTTTTTCTAAGGCCTTAGGTTAAAATAGTACACACACAGATACATAAACTCGCGACCATACGAGACTAGAATAGTCTCTTTGGCAGTTGTGCCGATGTTTCTGACCACTCGACCCCGAAAGGGACTATGGTAAATAGTTTACATTCAGGGTGTAAGGGAATTGCTTCCGAAAATTCAAAGGGGGGAAAGTACCCATCAATATGAACAACATTTACTGGGACCAACTAAGATATATCAAAGAAAAATCTGCTATCTCTTGGTTGTTCCCATAGTAAAAGCTGTTCATATTGATGGGACCTTACACCCTGTATAGAAAAATACTAAATTCCGAATTCACTACGCATCAACGTCACCCACGTCAACGTTTCGCACATGGAAGCCTGATTCACGTAATAAGAAGTCCGTCCTCGACCTCAATACACAAAAGTGAAAATCGGACCGCAAATACTGCTCTGTTCTCTTTACTTCCAAGAAAATATTGCCAAACTGTAGCTAATCAGTTTATCACTTACTCATCACTATGCCGGCCCATTGGGATAGTTAGAGACAATTGTCGCTACCTGTGGCCTTCAGGGGTCTGGGCTAGCACGTCATGCACGAAAAAACTAACACCGCCGTCATGCGTGCCCGTTTCGGCAGGCGACAAGACAAGTAAAACAGACACACAATCATGTATCTCGATTTTGTTAAGTTTTTGCGGTGGCGGCATGCTAGGTCCACTATAACGATACCTACATGTTATTGCAGGGTTCGAAATTATCAAGTTAATTATTTTCTTTGATAATTATCATAATAATTATCAGTCACAGATAATTATTCTAGCTGATTCTTAGTTTTGAGCACTAACTGAACGTTCTGAAACTGCTGTTTTTGTTTTTGCTGGTTGGTTTGAATCGAGGAGTTTGACCCTGACAGTAATTCATCTATCGCTGAAACTTTGCATTGTGATAAAGTGAAGTATAAAGATTACAGTTAACTTATTATCGAGGAATTATTGTTAGGGTGTAATTACTAACTTTTTTTACTAACTTTTTTTTTCGCGTATCGTGTTCGGATATTACGAGTATATGGCGCGATATTGCTAGCGCAAGCTTTTTGATTTTCCAATTTATTTTTATAATATTATCCTTTCAAACCCTGTGTTATTGACATTTAAATACGAGAATTGCTATCAGAATAAGGAAATAAGGATTTTCTTTTAATTTTTCTGTCGATTCTAATAATTTTCGTCATATTAATAATCCTGATTAGATTTTCATGACAATTCTATTTTATACTAACTACGATCGAAAAACTGAAATTATACATTTTCACGAGTTCTTACCGCGTTTTCTTATTGTTTGAGTAATGAGAAGTTTTGGGAATGTTTTAACTGTAATTATTATCACGGAATTCATAGGATTATACGAGATTTCACCCCGTGATCATGGCTTGGCAGGTAATGTTGTAATGTTACAATGCCGCGTAACTATCAAAAACTGAAGAAAAACTAGAAAAAGATTTGTATCACCTACAAAACAATGTATTTAATAAAGCATGCTAGTTGTCCATTATTATACTGTCGAGAAAGTTAATAAAAACTGCAAGATATGACATGGGCTCGTTATGAAAATATTTAGAACTGCACAACAATGTCTGAGCTATGGCGGACAATTTGCTCGGCGCTTTGAGAAGGTTAAACTTTCATCTTGAAGGGTTAATTATTAAAAGTCACAATGTTTTTTCTGTTGAGTACTGTCATGTCAACATAGTAAACTAAAAACGTCCCATTGTTCCGAAAAGTTTTCAAAAATAAAAAAAGCTGATGCAAGTCTTGGCTATTCAATGAAAATATAGGTATACTATTTTTGTTTCTCTTTAGTTTTTTTTTCTTCAGTTTAGGAGCTATATATGTACCTATACAATTTTATGTTAGTAAGTTTTTTGTAATAAATAAATAAATAAATAAAATGATAATGTTGAAGTTGTTACCTTTCTGTAGGTAACTAATTATAAAATTAAACTCTTGCTAGTTAATGTTTCGCATTAACGCATAAATAATTTACTTTATTTATTTTTTTTGCACCTTGCTGGTTAGGACAAGCCTTTTAGAACATACTGTCTATTTCTTTATTAATGGATTACGGTAAACTTTTTTATTATTTAAATAAAAATTGCAAACTACTCACATACATTTCTCGAGTTTAAAAGAAAATACGGGTCAGTGCCACACTTCTGAACACCACAAATTAGGTTGACTGTCTGAACGAATATAAACCAAACTTATGTTTTTATCCTCCTGCATCCAAAATAGCATAACATAACTGTTAAAGTGTTGGTGTAACGAAAACCTGTTTTGAATTAATTGATTCTTTAGAATGTAAAGGAAAGTCCGGCCATTTCTCGTCAAGGATCTTTCGTTTAATAGCGCATGCGTATTTTTAGGGTTCCGTGTTCAAAATGTCCAAACTGATCGACGGTAGACCCGTCCGTCTGTCTGTCAGACGCTTCTATAACGAGTCAAAAACATTATAATATAAGGACTTTTTGTCTCAAATATGCTCACATGTTACAAATTCGAAGTCTGATAAGATTTTATATACTAAGGTACATTTATATTTTAATACTATTACTACGAACCATAACACCATCTTTCCCGTCAATAAATATTCTGCAGTCTGATAGTTTTTATACCGGCAGAATAATAGTTTTAATATTGACGTTTTTAAAGCTCACGAGAAACCAAAATATGAACCTGAATTTGAAATTAGTGGGTAGGTACTAGGTAGCATTTTTATTTTTATTTTATTCGGTATTCCCGATACAAAACTCTTGACGCAGGAGTCCAACTAGCAATTAGCACTCTAGCATGAAGCTATCAAACGAAGTACGAAGTTATAATAATAAATTAGCAATCAATGAATTGGGTTTGGGTTTTGACGGGGTCTGCTCTGCACAAACGAAGATTTTCCTGGTCATACGTGGTCAATTCTTCATGGTTAAAGTACTGCCATATTTAGATTTCAACAATATTTAAACATTATGCAACATGTCGTAGAAATGCATTTAATAATTATCTTTAATTGAGCTACTTATACGATTTGTTTACATTTTTATTTACGTTAAATAAAGATATTTTTAGCACCTCATTTACTAATTGACGTTTTTTAATTAACTTTTTGTAACGTTTTAGCTTAACGATAATCAACTTAACTACGTAAATAGATACCTGTATGTAAATTAAAAAAAAACCTTAATTTTAAATGGGCACTTGATATCATCGACTATTAAATTAAAAACAACTTGCACGAGTCAAAAAGTGGTTCACTTAAGTTACAAATTATATATAAAAACAACCTCATTAATACACCTTATATCAACAGCTTTAAAGTTGATTTTAAGTCGTTATAAGAAACAAAAGTAGATATTTTTTCTGTAATAATTAGCTCACGACCGGCCTTCAGAGGGATAACTTCCGAGTCCTCAAGTATCAAATTTTTAAAGCCGTGTTTTTATAGTACGACCAAGCGATCTTGGTAATTGTGCATAAAGAGCATTTAACTGATCGGTTTCAATTTCAAGTTAAAGTTCAATTGAGGATTTGGAGGTTTTAAGTTACATGTACCTACCCTATTAAAGATGGAATAGATAAACTTATTTGTGGTTATATCCAAGCCATTGTCGTGTGGTCCAGTGGTGATATTGTAGTACGGTATTGGTGGGTGGTATTGAGTTAGGTCAAATGATTCGGAAATTAGAATAGTTGCTTTATATGTTTTTTTTTTTTCATTAAACCCTCTTTTAATTAAAACAAAGATTTAGTAAAAACCCTACAAAAACTCTATTTATAAAAATGTAATAAAACGTTAAATAACATTAAAAAAATGGACCTGATGAGATGAAACAGGCATTTTAATTTACTTAAATTTCGTATTGTTCCCAGCCATGAAAATATAATCCAATTTCTTATGTGGTTCTTCACAGGAAGAAATAGGGTTCCAACACTTCGAACGTTTTTTTTTGCCGTGTTGGCTTTTAATAAGTTTTCTTTTGCCATGCTGAACTCCTCAAAAGAGCACATGATCGTGAATTTTAAATGTTGTAGATTTAACACAATAACCATGATTTTGCATCTTCTACAGATTAATTTTAACGAATAAACTAAAGTCATCATTTCTGTAACTAGTAAAATACATCAAATTTTACCCCGCTTAAAAAAAACTTTCATTATAAAAACCATGTCATTTCTTGTTATATTGACGAAGGTACTAAAATAGACAAGGTCGAATATTTATGTAAGCACGACTGACTTTTCTGACTCGACTGATTATGTCGGAAGTGGGTACAGATTTTATCTTAAAATTTATTTCCATTGTTCTAATATTCTACTACGTTATAGGATTGATTCATACGACCTCTATAATGTTTTTAAGCTTTCTTAGCCCAATGAAGCCTTGAGATAGAAATGTCAAGGTGGTTCAGGAAGACCAGGCTGAACATAAATTACGGAAAAGAAAAAAAAAGAATTTACGCTTAAAGAAAGAAAAGGAGATCATTTTTACTTCTTTTTTATAGAAAAATAATGTACGCTTAAAAAAGGAAGTAAAGAAGATGAGAAGAGAGAGACTAGAGAAATCCTTATTACTCATTTTTGTAAGCGTACATCCTTTTTTTTCTTTTTCTATACTAAAATGTTCCGCCCAAAATGGAGATCCATAATCTCTGCCTACCCCTCTGGGAAAAAGGCGTGAGTTTATGTATGTATGTAAAATGTTCCGTAATTTATGTCGAGCCTGCGCCCGCGGCATGATCGCGCGATAAAACGCTATCGCGCCCTAGCTCCCTTTCTTTTTGCGCGCGAACGAACGAGTTAGCAGGCGCGATAAAACGTTTATCGATGTATCATGCCGCGGGCGCAGGAGTCGTTTCAAAAACCAAACACTTATACACGCCCCCACACAAATACCTACTCGTACAGAAGACTCGATTTACTTATATTATTTTGGTGACGTCCTTCATTTAAATTTCAGAACAACAACCTATTTTTTTTTCTATCATAATTTATGTAATGTAGTACATTATTTTGTTTCTGTTTGCAATAAACTAGAATTTATTTAACTTATACACATACTTCTGATGTTAATTGAAATGTAACAACACAAACTATGTGCTGTCGTCTATGCATGTAATTTAACTAGCTAAGAATGAAGTAGTTTGTACTTATACCAACGTTTCTGAACACGCCGAAATGAAGAAGGTCGTTAGTTTGATACATGTAGCATGCCTTACACGCAATATTAGTCATTCATTTAAGTTGTCTGTACACGGTGCGACTGAGGCAGCGATTATTGTAGAAAGCTGGTTAATTACACGAGCGATGGTGCGTAAACACATGTATACGCCGGGGGGTGTCCATTTCCACATACTTCAAGGGATTTTCTTCTATACGAGAGGTGATTACTAGTGGAAAGCTTCCAATATCATATTTTTTAATTCCTATGGTGTTCCTATGTAGGGTGTAGTATAAATCGCGCTATATTCTTGATTCATTTTTCTTTCCCGAAAAGTCAATCACATTTTCATTCGGAACACTAAAAACAGTTTTCAGATTTTTGGGTGATTTGTTATCTTACATTACTTTTTGTGGCGCTACAAGCTTGTGTAGGTCCTAGCTTACTTCACAGTTCAATGCTATCAATCAAGATCCCTGGCTTTCTTTCTCCAGATGGTAAACTTGCCTATGGCCTCAGATACTCTTCAATACAGTTTATCCATCTCTTCATCGGCCTCCCGCATTTTCTCTCCTGCTGCAGTTTCCGGTGCCATTCTTTCAACGTGCCCAGCCAATAGCCCAGTCATTTTACGGAGTTTTGTTAGAAGGGATGGGGAGTAATTAAGAATGATAATTTTAATCTGTAACCGGTATCACTAAATGTAGTGACAAAAAGACTATCAGAAAAATTAAAAAAAAAATTTCAACGCAACATAGAAATCCAAATTGTACTTCCCAGAAGGCTTTTAATTTAATTATATTAATACCGATTCGAGTCTAATTAGATTCGGACTAGGGAGACTCGACAATACAAGGTGTTTCATAAGTAACAATAAATTTTTGAAACTCTTAAGGGGGTTGTTAAGACCGTCAAACTGAACAACTTTCTCTATGGGACCAACATCGAAATCGCGAAAAAAATAATTTCATATCCCATACATATTTTAGCTCTAGTCGATTTGTAGAGTATAGAACATAATTATTTTTTTCCCGATTTCGATATTGGTCCCATAGTGAAAGTTGTTCAGTTTGATGGTCTACACCACCCCCTTAAAGGTTTATTTGTAGTTTTGTAACACCTTGTATAAGTGAGTTTGAGTATTAAAATAGAACATTGAATTATAAAAAATGAGTTATTCATTAGAAAATACAAATGTATTTTTCAAAGCTTTCTAAGTAGACGAAAATATTTACACGGTGTCTGAAGTGTGTATAAGGTAAAGCCTTTAAAATTTGATTTTTTACCGTCAGTTTTTTTAGCACAAGATAAATGCAAATTTTTAAATTTGGGGCTGTTGCTGACGTGATTTTTTGTTTATTTTTGTGTATTTCTAGGCTCAAATTGGCTCTTAAATGATATACAGAAAATTATATCAATTCTTAATTAGTCCTGCTCAAACCGTAAAATGACTGGGCTACAAATTGATACTTACGTTGCGATTTGATAAATCTTACTGAAGTCTCCTGACGTCTATATTGTTATTATTATAATTTATGATCTGTAAAATTTTTCACCAGTTTTCATATTTGAGGTTGCTAAATCGTACTTAGTTTGCTGTTCATTTACTAATCTTTTCAATCGTTGTTTTGGAAATTAAAGTAATACCAAAGCAAGCAAGCTAACAGTTTAACGTGGGTTGGTATCATTTGTTACCCTGCATGTAGAGTGCCGGTGTTTTGTTAAGAAAGTTAACAAGTTTTTAGGCAATACAAGTTAACTTTTATGGAAAACATGTTGCAATTCACAAAATTTAACTGTGAATCATTTTGTAGAGATTTCAAATGTAATTTATATGTTCACGACTTTATTCTCCGGAGGGTTAGATATATTATATATACGTCTCTCGTTTTATTCGCATGCGTACGTACGTAGGTATATTCGGCAACAAAAGTTAATGAACATCTGAACCTTTTTTTTATTTTGATAAAAGTGACAAATGTTCATTAAATTACGATACTGACTGTCATCATCATCATCATCATCAT
The DNA here is from genome assembly GCA_963693445.1 of Agonopterix heracliana. Classification (NCBI taxonomy): domain Eukaryota; kingdom Metazoa; phylum Arthropoda; class Insecta; order Lepidoptera; family Depressariidae; genus Agonopterix; species Agonopterix heracliana. The sequence continues at coordinate 1,794,206 of OY856312.1, read as the reverse complement.
AGGCCTTACCATGATTTAGGCAGTGTTATCGGAGAAGTACTTTTTCTCATGGCTAGCCAGCCATGTACAGTCCTATCAAAGAGCGGCACACATGACCGCAGACTCGTACACAAACTATACTAGTGTACGCACGGCGACAGATGAACCTACCCATAGTTGGACCTTATGTCCATGAACATAGAGTTCAACTATGGGTAGGTTGATCTGTCGCCGTGTGTACGTTTCCGATTATATCGTTTACATGATTCGTAACATATTATGACTGATGTACACACGGCGACATATAAAGCTACGCAAAACCTAAATAACCTGGCCGCCACGTCTAGCTTGATGTGTCGCCGTGTGTACCTACCTAGGTAGGCAATTTTTTATCCGTCAGCATATTAAAAAGGACTCTTTGTCGCTATACGCTAGTTTCCTAACCCTTTAATACACCATACATAGATTAGATTTTGTAGATATTTTAGAATCTAGATATTCCACCTAATCAATTCGATTTCATATCATAGTGTGATATGATAACTAGAAATTAGAATTAATTTGATATCTAAAATATTATCGAAAGATAGCTTAAAAAACTCGATTTGTATTTATAATTAATAAGATTCCTATCTGGCTGGTAGATACCACTCAAGCCCCGCGCTCTCGGCGGCGGCGAGCGCCTAACTGAGCTAGTTCAGAAAAAACGTTCCCATTCCTTCGTTTTTTTATAAATTGACATGCGGTTTTTTGTTACGGCATCTTGAATAGTTGAGCTATTGGAAAGAAACAAAACATACTTACCTCTCTACCACTAATAGTACAAAGTGTCAAGATGAAAACATGAGAGACGGATATGGGTGGTACCAACAAAAAATAAAAACGACCCTACAGATAAAAAATGTACAGACAAGGAAAACTGTTGGCTGAATACAGATAAAATATGCAAAAAAAATGAAAAAAGCTTTATTTTTCCTTGCCATACTAAAAAATCGAATAAATTCAATTCAAAATGTGTGGTTTCCGCGCGGCCGCGCGTTGACCTCGTGAAAATGGCGGCTAGTGACGCGGCCATTGACTTGCTCCCATAGTGTGATATATCGTTGGAAAGGGAATTTTATAAGGTTTTATGTCGTAGAACATGCCAAAGAGATACAAACCATAGATTTGACCTTGCGGATCAAACTAGGCACGATAGTGTGGTCTCCAAAAGTATGTACCCATGGGATCAAACCATGCTCCAAAGGTTAACATAATATGCACACCTTTTTTTATTTGTCTGCCTGCCATAGACAATCCATTTAATGTATCAATGCGTAGAAAGAGAATCAACTAGAAAAGGCATTAAAATAATAATGTCACGAAAACGAGACAGCCTTATACGCTAATTACACAGAGTGAATGCGACAAAATCCATGTCGTTTGTCCCTTTCTGCGTATGCGATATTTTTGTTTGCCACAGTTGAAATTGCATACAAAATCTTGCAACTATGGCAAACAAAGGCACGATTTTTCATACATTTTTGTCATATCTCTGTCCCTTTCGAGTATACGCTGTCAGGAAATCTATAGAATACTCAACCTACGTATCAATGCCTACAATGAACACGTTTTTAAAAAAAATCACAACTTTATTTTACTTCACTGAGAAGAGCCTACGTATTAGCAGGTATTATAGCATTATGGGAATATTTTTTTTTTTTTTTTTTTTAGATTTATTTACTAGCCTGGTTACTAGACCTTTTGGCTAAATCTTATTTTATTTTTAATTTTCTTCTGCTTTAACATTAAAACGTTGGTATTCGACGTTTAGATGGTTCTTTGGAGTTTTTGGAGTCAATCGAAAGACGACACGGAAGAAGAAGAAGACACTGAACTATATATTGTTCACTTGCACGACACTTTGTTACGCAAAACAACACCAATTTTACGAACCAAAAATCACTATAAACAATAAAAATTCGATGAAATATGAGGACTCCAAACGTCAGCTACCAAATCCCGCCAGAAACTCCCTGGGAATATTTAATCATGTGGTACAGGGTTGCCAGACGTAGAAAAATTTTCCTCGTACAAAAAGCAAGAAAAATCTCGTACTTTGCCTACTAAACCTCGTACATCAATCAAAAGTGTGTAATTTTTTTATTTTTTTTTCACATAAAAAGATAATACAAGGAACAAATCTAAGCAGTTATCGGTTTCTTTATGGTTTTGCCGGCAAGCTAAAATAACATAAACATGTAAATAGGTAGTATTTCATGGTTAAAACATCATTTATTCTACAAAACGGCTGCTTCAATGGAAAATCATGCCATAATTTCTGTCAACTTTTGGCTGACAACATCCTCATACTTCTTACGAGAGACCCCAAATCTCGTATTTGTACGAGGAACCTCGTACATCTGGCAACCCTGATGTGGTATTAGTGTAGGTAGGGGATGGGAATCCCCTAAACTTACACGTAAGTCAGGTACGGATGATTTTAGTAAATCATATGAAAAATAACGCCAGTTAATAATTTTTTTTGTGTAGATACATTTGGATACGGCAAACGATACTTCCCCCACCTCTTCCCTTTATTTTATCATAGACAAAAAGAGATTTCAAAATTTTCCACAGACTTCAGAGAAAATGGCGCATGACCAGATCTCAAACATATCTCGTTCTCTCTCCTAAGAGATTTGTATAAGCTATCTCTTTTAAACAAGTCATTAATTACCCCTATTAGTTATAAGTAAACTTGTTTTGTTCTTTGGAATCGTTTTTACGATAATTTATTATAAGCGTTTACATCATCCTGCTGTTGTCATAGACGTTTTTTTTTAGTTTTTTCATATTTAATGATTTTAAGACAGTGATGAGTAGCGATGGCTGATCATTAAGTTTGACCATCATTTTCTGTTAATTAGCAAAAAACTAATAGGATCACAATGTCATGATTTTAAGAATATTTTGTGACTTGTGATTGGTTCTTACCTACGTACAAACAGCGACAGCTTACACATTTTTGGACTCTATGTCAATGAACATAGAGTTCAACTACAGGTAGATTGATCTGTCGCCATGTGTCTACCTACCTTATTGCAACGATTTGTTCTTTTTGCAGTTGGCGTCTATACAAGGTGTTTCATAAGTAACAATAAATTTTTGAAACTCTTAAGGGGGTTGTTAAGACCGTCAAACTGAACAACTTTCTCTATGGGACCAACATCGAAATCGCGAAAAAAATAATTTCATATCCCATACATATTTTAGCTCTAGTCGATTTGTAGAGTATAGAACATATATTTTTTTTTTCCCGATTTCGATATTGGTCCCATAGTGAAAGTTGTTCAGTTTGATGGTCTACACCACCCCCTTAAAGGTTTATTTGTAGTTTTGTAACACCTTGTATAAATTATATTATATTATAAATTGTTTTTTATCTAATTGTATATAATAATCTATTCTGTTACCTTGTATAAATAGAATAAATAGATTTAATATCTATCTCATTAGCATAATTATGTACATATTATACATTTAATATATTATCTTAATATCTAAGATACTTAATTAACATTAAAAAACTAATCCACCAATAGGTTAAGTAGGTAGGTAGGTATCTATCTCTACATATTTATGGCAGCTAAAATGCCCGTCTCTACATTATCGTTTTCCTCATTACAAGACGGCATTTTAGTGCTCTTAGGTCGTTGATTCGTCAAAATACACCTTTATTTACATCTAATAAAGACATTACCAATTCAGGCACATCGGTGAAGATGCGCAACGTATATTTACATACCAAAGTACCCTTTAAACGCTTCCATGTGGTTTATATTATGAAAAACCATTCACGTTTTATGCAAATATCATCGAGCGTCGAGCGAAAACTAGAAAGTTAACCCACACATACGCAAGGAGCGTGTAGACAGACGTGCTGTAACAGTGTGCGTGCAACCGGCTTCGTTTCATAATTTAAAAGCATGCAGACAAATTAATTATTGGATAAATTTTCAAGTTACTTCTCAAATTATAAGGAAAATTCAAAAAATAACATACCGTATCTGACTCCTCAAGAAAACCAGACTCCCACAACATGTTTTCGTGCAAACAGTTCGACACAAGTCACTTCAGCAAAAAACGTTCAAAAAATCAAACAAATAATTCGATTCAATGTAAACAAATGTCCATATTGTCGCGGTGGATGTTTACAGAGAAAATTTGCATCCCGTGACGCTTTCAGTTGGGAAAATTGAGCGAAACTCGAGCGCAATGCAGCTAGGACGGTGTCTCAGTGCTGTGTGCGCGTACGCAGAGTTCCGAGCGCTCACGAAGCCACCCGAGCGCCCACGAAGTTGCCCGAGCGAAGCGACCTACTTTGTTCTACTTCGAAACGCCAAGTGGTCGCGAGGCGCTTTTTTCTTGCATTTTCCGATGAAATCCTACCTACCTTTAGATCGGTGCAAAAAATCTTAAGTGGTTTTCTTATTTACTCTTTTTTTTATGCACGGTGTTTACGATTCTTTGAAAATGTTAACATAACCTTATGTAGGTACATAATTTAACATAATTATGTCTACGCCACATTTTAAGCGTGATGGATGTAGGTATATACTTACGTATAGAGCTAACTGAAACCAAAAAATGTTGTAAATAAGGGTTACATTGTCCTGAAATACACAAAGAACTGTTAATTTCATCTTAATATGTAGAGACTAGAGCCAACTTACACGTGCGTTGAGATCTTTTGCAAGGAAAATTAAGCAATGTGTTGCATTCGAATACAGAACTAAAAATTTTACCATAGTCGATTAGGTACCAACTGAAAAACGATCTGCGTTTTTTAACTTTTGGCTTTGAGCGCAAAACCTCTTGATATAGGTAGTTAGTATATTTTAACTCCCTTTTCATGGTACGGAAAAATGTTTATTTATAGTTTTATTACATTTTATAATTATTTGCCTTTATGTTAAATTTTGTGACTGTACGGTAGAATAGAATATTATAATGTTCTGGCGATAGAACTAATCAAAATAGTACGAATCAATTTGTTTGAATACGGAACCCTATGAGATTATCAGCAAGAGAACACTGAAAGCCTGGCTGACCGCGCGTAGGGTTTAATTGTGTTCACGTGACCACACATAGAGCAACTTTATTTTATAGTTTTTGAGATTTCGTAATGGTGGTATTCACAGAAGTTAGCAAAAAAATACATAAATTAGAATATGTGAAATTCAAAAATTGCACACCACAAAGCTCCTTATTAAACTTCGGAGTAACATAAAGCATAAGGGGCCTTATCCTAAAGGATTATGTCACTTTTGTTATCAATTCCTTTATAACCTACAGGAATTTTGGGCCTAAAGCAATCAAATCAAAATAATTTTATTTCCGACACAGTCCATAGTGTTAGTATATACTTAAGGCGTATCAGCCGTGGACCACTCTCCTCTCACTCACACTCCATACTAATCGATGAGAAAGAGTGCGTGGCTCCGGTCAGAATTTTGCTGTTTTCTTTGAAAAATTCGATGATTTTTTATTAATTTCGAAAAAGTAAAAAAACCACATCATTCTAAATTGTATTGTGAACAATATAGTAAATTTTCATTTTGTTCCGATTAAAAATGTAAGAGTAAAATGGTTACAACTGGAAAAAAAGGGGTGACTTTAGAGTCCCTTTTCTTCGGTTTTATTCATTAAAATCTATTTCTAGAAAAACCACATCACTTCTCATATCCTGTAGATGGTTCAGTTTAAATTTCAGCTCAAAAAGTGCCATAGTTAATGAATAAAATGGTTATAAAATTACCCAAAACCGGCAGGTAGCCCCAGTATAGAATAATACACAATAGTCCTATAATTTACACTTAGCCTATTTTCTGATAGAGGGGGCAGCAGAGAGGTGTAGTTCCGTCCAATGCCTCCAGAAGGGACAGTGTGGCCTGTTTGAATTGGTGCTGTTCAGGAGACTGTTGGTGCTACTTTGGAGGCGATGCATCAGGGAGGTGATTCTCTTGCGTGTTATGTCGTGAAAGGAAGTCAAACTTGCCGCCGCGAACATCCCTGACGCGCTACTAAACCTCGGGAGCCCCATCAGCATCCTGAACCCATTATTGTATTGGATACGCAAAGCATTGTAGGCTCTCTGCGTATAGCTGACCCACAGGCTGCACGTGTACATCGACTCGCAAAAAGCTCTGAGAAGTGTACGCGAACATATTACAGCGCACCGTCAACGCTCAGCGCTCCCGCTCCATATTCCGCACAGAGTTGTCCTTAAGGTCATCGGTGACCCAGTGTCCCAAATACTTGAACTCGTTCACCTTTACAAGTGGCGAGCCAGCAAGAGTGACGCCAGGGATGTTATAGCATTTGTTTCCTGTTTTGAAAGCAAGCAGTACACTCTTGCTTGCATTGTTTTTGAGACCATGAGCCACCGCATATTCCTCGCAGACCCTTAACAGCCTACGGAGGGAGCAGCACCATTTCATCGGCATAGCGATATTGTTCATAGAGTTGCCATCAATAGAGCAACCCGCCTTGGCGCTGCTGAGCTCCACAATCAGATTGTTCATGTACAGATTGAAGAGACGAGGTGAAGTCAACCCTCCCTGGATCACTCCGCACTCCATCCCGTACACATCCGAGAGCGACCCAGCCCACTTTACGTAGTTGCACTGCTTGTTGTACCAATATTTCAGGATCCCTATCAGTTCCTTCGGGAGCTTTGCATCCTCTGAAAGCTTGCTCCACAGCATGTCGTTGGACTAAATGGAACGCCTTAGACAGGTCTAGGAAACAAACAAAACCGGAGTTTTTCTATCCGTATAATAGCAATACGAGCAATACAAGTAATCCTTTATTTTTTGCAAAATTCTGCAAAGGGCCATGTCAGCTTTTGATAGGCTAACTGATATCTATTTTGATTCATTTCACCAGAATTTATTAGCAGCAGCATTAATGTAACGAGAAATAGGTTCTTCCCATTGGAACAAAATCTTAGTGACGTCACATATCCTATACGTGATTATATATCCACTAATAATTATTTGTCAGTACTGCAACAAGGAACAAATCATTTAGAATACTATTCTGAGAATTATTTCAAATGGTATATACCAATAGTTGAACCCAAACGTCACTAATTTTGATCGATCGGTCGAGATATCATTGATGACCCCTACTGCTGTAACGAACAGCAATCGAGTTACTCGTGACATGCCAGTTCCTTGACCTAATACAATGTTAGCGATAAGAGTGAGATAAAAGTGAGATAACATTTGACTCGGGTTTCTGACTTCAAAACAATAATTTGTTATCACTTTTAGCTTTTGTTTTAAAAAGTTATTGAACATGACTGGTTATTTAGATACGATACGATATAATATAGGTTTGGCATTTAAACACTTATCAAAATCTCAAAGGTTACGTTAAAGTTGGTCGACGAATTAGGTAGGTATAGTACGAACTTTAGTACCTAAGCTAGCCTAGCAGCTGATCGTAAATTTTTTACTGACCTTTAAAAGTCTCTAACTCCTAAACCAACTGGAGTTATACAGGCAGACCTGGTCCATCCCCATCACAGAGATGCTCTACACCCCTTCTTCTTCTTTCCCTTTGCTCCATCCCACTTTAGGTGGGGTCGGCTCTCCTAATTTGGCGGCCCTAAGACAGCCTGTCTTGGGTTGTCGGGTCGGGTAAATTCTCCTTTTGGATAAGTTTGGTCATACTGGTCCACCACGTTAGAGGAAAACGTCCTCTGCTACACTTATCTCTTATACTATAAAGTCATTTAAGGATGTATTGGCAAAAATGTCAAGATCGTGGAACTAAAATTTTAGTATAGTGGTGTTGCCAGGTTATGTGTGATTTGCGTGGAGGCAGCGCCCTCATTTTTATCTTGACTTTTTTGCCAAGCAATATTTATTGTGTATTGTAATGGATATTGTTGTCTTGTCATCGTACCTACTACAAGTCTGGACTAGAAATTCTTTAGATAATCATTAATGTTTATAGTGCGGAAAGTCGCGGTACTTCGTACGCGCAGAAGCTCTTAATAATATAAAGAGAAAGAAACAAGAATAAGAAATGTAAAGAAAAAGAATTCACATAATATTGCCATCAAATTAAAATCGAGTTTCTCTAGTAAGCCCAAAATAAACCCAAACCTATGCATCCGCAAATTGATCCTTGTAACTTCGAGGAAAAGCCCAACATTAATATTTATAAATCGATATCTAGGTACCTATATTGTAACTAAAAGTGAAGGTATGTCATTATCTGCATTTTCCACTACAATAATCACAATACGGATATATTAATGTGTGTCTGTTAATTAACGAAAGTACAGTCGACGATCTTTACGTATACTGTCCTTTGAATTAACGGTTTGACTACGGTATTCACGCCATCACGTCCATTACAGGGTGTAATAAAACACAAAGGGTGGTTTAGTGCAGATAGACCATCAAACTGGGCATCTATGGATCCAAAACCGAAAAAATAAAAATCTGCTGTTTTGTGTGAAACAGCAGATTTTTCCATCACCTTTTTGATGGCGGCTTCGTAGTTCAGTTTGATGGTCTAACTAAACCACCTCTTAAAATATTACCTAGGGTGTTTTTTTACACCCTTTACATTAAACCCTGTTTTTTTTTATACGACGTTATAGAATTGTGAAAGTAATGATGATCAGGAGTGCGATTTTTGAATCTCATTCGGTGAGCTCAGCAATTGAAAATGTCAAAATTACTACGGAGATACGCATCTTTTTACTGCTGATTTCACTTTAAAAAATCGCTATAATGGAGCATGATTTTTGAAAGTCAAATCAGCAGCAGAAAGATGCGTATCTCCATAGTAATTTTGACATTTTCAAATTCTGAGCTCATCGAATGAGATTCAAAAATCGCACTCCAGATTAAAAAATAGCACTTTTTAGATTAATGAATCGGACTTGGCAGTTTTCTTTGTATTAAAGTAACATGCTTAAGGGTATTTCAGATCATCAAACGGAACAACTTTTGGTATGGAAACAAACATGAAAAGGCAATCGCGAAAAAAAATCTGCCATATATTATTTTCATAAATGAAGTATTGAATCAGTCAAGGACGCACTTTAAATCGGCGCAGGAGCTCTTATCTACACTACACATACGAGTACCATACCTAACGCAGTAGTTGCTTTACCACGTATCTTGACATAAAATTATGAGCAAAAGAACGCTTGAACTCTAAGCTATCAAAGTAAAGCCTGACCAGAAATATAAAAAACCTGGTTTGGGGGCGCTGCAATCGATTATAACCTTTAATGTCAGTGTTCCAAGTACAAATGTTAGTTCCAATGATTTTCCGCAACATGGCGAGGTTTTTTATATTTCTGGTCGGGCTTTATGCTAATAGTCCGTATACTTTGATAGCTTCAATCACAAGAATTTTTAAAATAAAACTCTCGTCAAAACAAGACAAGTAGCCATTTAAGAGTTCCACTATAGATCATCAGATCAGCTTGATACCAAATTATTGTATTGTCATTTGTATTTTCTAAGATATAAATCGACGAACGATTAGCACAGGTATGTAGAAATTGACTTCCAAGATTTGTTTATAAAAAAAAATGTTATTATACTTTGTAAGTTACAGATAAGCGTGTTAAAAAGAAACGGTCACTCACGAATCCAAAATAAAGACCGTGAGGAATGGAACAATAATAGGGAGGCGTATCAGTGCATAGCAGTGGGTTGGAAAATACAAAAGCTTGGACAAATATTAAAAATGTTTATTATCCCAATGAATCATACACAGAATATACAAATTAAAATTGAAATAAAAATTTATCTTTGACGAAGCATGTTGCAGATACAGACATTTTGCCATTTTGACGAAGCGTGTTGCAGATTTGAAGTCTGACGAAAGAAGAAAGACTTCTGGTTTTAATAAACATTTAACTTATAATAGTCACTTGTTCACATTTTCTGCATGTGGTGTAGTGGCTTCCTCTGCCGACACCTTTTCTTCAAGTCTGTCGGCCTCATTCAGCAGTTTCTGTACAGAGCGCTCAGCAAACTCAGCGCGGCGTTCAGCCTCTCTCAGTTGAGCGTCAAGCAGGTTTACTTGAACCGTTAAAACGTCCGGGGACTTCAGGCTTTTGCCGGCAACAAGTAGCTCCTCCTCAAATTCGTTGATTTTGCAATTGTTCTGCTCTGTGCGCTTCTCCACCCGCTCGAGGTCTTGCTCTATCATGAGCAGTTTGCGCTTCATCTCCTCGTATTTATTGCTGGACTCCTCTGCTATGAGCTGTGACTTTGACAGATGTGCTTCCAAGATAGCGATACGGTCTTCGTCCAGTTTTGCTCGATTCTCCCACTTATCGCTGTGCAAGGAGGCTTTAGCCATCTTAGTGATGACGTTGGCAAGACGCGTCTCGAGGTCTTCCTCCAGTAGTTGGAGGCGTAGGTTGAGGGCAGCCACTTCGGACTCGGCTTCTTTTCTACGCATTATTTCCTCTTGTAATTGTTTGTGAAACTCCTCGCACTTTTCTACATTTCCCGCCATTCCCTGTCTTGCCTGTTTTAAATCTTTCAGGACAATTCTATTGAATTGTAGGATATTGTCTAAAACTACTGTAGTTTACGTACTATAGACGTCCTCGCTTTGCTCGCGAAAATAACAACTAATCGCCTACGCATGACCCCTTCTGTTAAAATAATGAGATAACGGTTAACTCTAGTTCACAAATATAATTTCATGAAGTCTTATTGCCGATTTTGACTCTAAATTTATTTTATTTAAAAAAATCGGTTATTTTGAAGTGCATACTCAGAAAAAAAAAATTACTTATTAAGCAAGCAATATTATTTGAGTCAAGATATTTTCGCATTTCGATATAAGGAAACTCTAAAATGTTTTGAACTTTGAACCCAGTCAAGAAATGAAATCTAGAATCGCGGGATTATCTTAGTCCAAGACATATTTGAGATTAAGAAATATCAGTAGAAACATAATATGTTTCTAGAAATAAGAACCAAATAATATTTGGTTTGGTTTGGTTTTATTTCTAGAATGTATTTTTTTATGTGTAAGTGTGTGCGCGAAACTTCAAAGTAAAAGCGCGAAACACATACAGGATGTTACATAAGTAAGAACTCTTAAGGGGGTTGTTTAGACCGTAAAAAAGAACAACTTTCCCTATGGGACCAACATCGAAATCGCGAAAAAAAATCTGATATCCCATAAATTTTTTAGCTAGAGTCAATTTGTAGAGTAATGAATTTTTTTTTTTCTTTCGATATTGGTCCCATAGTGAAAGTTGTTGAGTTTGATGGTCTAAACCACCCCCTTAAATGTTTATTAACTGGTTTATTTAATTATGCCTCACTAGTTAATACCCGTAAGACCGACTTTGACTTTGATGCTCTGGCAACTTGCAAGGCCATCAAAGATGTTGACGATGCCTGATGGAATTTTGATGCTGACTGTACCTACACTACTCTCTCATGTGACGGTACTTTTAGTCCGCGTATGTGAAAGGATGTGAAAATATACCTGAAGTATAAAGATTTTACTTATAGGGTCATTTCAGGGTCGATTGAAATATAAAGTGAAAGCGAAAAGACATAAGGATCGTAGAAGGTAACGTGCGCAAATAATGATCATCCATGGTGTACTAACGCCCTATGTCGTCCTTGAAGGCAGGCTTGTGCCCCAGCAGTGAGGACGAGAGAAGCTGATGATGATGATGATGGTATCGATTAAGGATTTTGCTACCTTCAACACCCCTGTGCGAACAAATTTCGCACGGGGATTTCCGCTGTGATTTTATTAGTCTCCCACCTCATATCTTAGGGCATGTTTCACCACTTTTGGATAAGTTCTTGTTAGCTGATCTGACAAGCTGGTCGGATAAGCTAACAACAGGCCCTAAATGATTATAAAAGGTGTTATAAAAATAACAATAAACATTTAAAGGGGTGGTTTAGACCATCAAACTGAACAACTTTCACTATTGGACCAATATTGAAATGGCGAAAAAAAATCTGATGTTCCATACTAAACTACAAATCTACTCGAGCAAAATGTATGGGATAGCTGATTATTTTTTTTGCGGTTACGAAGTTGTTCCCAAATAGTAAATATAATATAGGTATAGTGTATAATATATATGTAGATAGATAGTAAAAGTGTAGCCTTCACAAGGACGTTCATACCTCTTTCAGGAAACGTAGTAAGTAACGGTAATTATGGAACAACTTGTTTAAGATCATTGTACCCGACTTGCGCATGTGCGATACTTAAGTAGTATACTTAATTGATAACAAGGTTGTACAGAATCTACCTTAAGAGGATACAATCGTTAGCTCGCTCCTTGCAAACGAAGTTTGATTATATTTTGGATATTAATCAATTAAAGTCAATGAAATTTTAAAAACACTATACCAACCAACCTGGTTTATCAGATTTTTGTTGAAATGTAGTTTCAAAGGTATTAATAATAATAATAAATCTTTATTTATTCAGATAACTATGTGATCCATCAAGGGTTAGTAGGTACAATAAATTCAAGCCAATTTGAGCCAATGATTTCCATACAAATCTTAAATAAATCCTAGCATTGAAACTATATAATATTTTATCGGAAGTTTTACAAACCACAGGCACAGAGATTATTATCTAGGCTGTGTTTGAAAAATTGCATTGACTTTAATTGGTTAGTATTGAAAATAGGATCTAACTTCGTTTGTATACAGCGCGCTCGGATGCTCTGCAAGGACTATCATCTTAATAGAACGTAGATACAATACACCCTTCGAAATTTAAGCATGTCGATTAATGGAAAAACAGAAAACCTCTTATTATCCCAATTACCCACCATCATGTACAAGTACCAGAGTAACTCTAAGTATAATTTTTGCCCCCATTCCATCTAATGTCCTTACGAGACGAGATAGAATAAATACAGCACATCAGGGCTGCGTAATGTGAAACATCAATAAACCTGGATCTCATTGAGGGTAACACACTAGTTCACTTGCATGCTAATTTGAGAGGGAAGGGGAAGAGGGAAGTGTGGGTTGGACGAAGACTTAATAAATAATCAGCTTGTTTACGTTGAGTAACTCATTTATTCAAAATATTCCCTTGTCCATAATGAATGACAAAATAACAAATGAAGAGTTCAAGAACGAGTTCTTATTGTGTAACTAACCGTTTCAATCGGTATCAAATTGACATGGTTTTTTTGCCAGTTCTTATAAATTCTGCTTCTATTTATTGAATTAACTTTAGACATATTATTGATTATAAACATGTTACAGCCATGTTGTGCTATTTCGAATCAAATTAAAGATTGAAAAATTTGTCTCGGGCGGGACTTGAACCCACGCTCATCCAAACCGGGGAAACGTGCTAACCAATTACACCACCGAGTCCACAACCCAGAGAACGAAATTTTCAATCTGTTGCATCTTAAGGGGACGTGCGCACCATCTACTGGCAGTATTACAACCAACCAACCTGAAAATTTCGTTCTCTGGGTTGTGGACTCGGTGGTGTAATTGGTTAGCACGTTTCCCCGGTTTGGAAGAGCGTGGGTTCAAGTCCCGCCCGAGACAAATTTTTCAATCTTTAATTTAATTTTAGACAATTGCTAAATTGGTCTCAGAAACAAAATATTACTTAGAATTGACTTGTAAACTCAATATTAATTCTCAAATACTTAATTTCAAAAGTAAAAAAATTTTTAATGCATTGATACAGTACTGCATGCTATACATAATGAAGAGTTTTCTGACAGCTGCTCAAACGTAGTTCATCATACCGGCGATAGATGGCGTTGACCAGAGAGGGGTCCGAACACGAAAAATTTAGGCTAAAAAGTATACAAAAATGCATGTCAAAGACTACAGTTTATATACGGAAAATGCATGTCACTGAGTCAGACGCATCCGTTGACGAAATATACGCTCATATGTTGCTGCTTACTTAAAAACACAAATTATTACCATTTTATTTGTATTTTATTATCTACAAGGTCGCTCGCCCGTGTCGTCAACGCGATCTATCGAGCCATTAAGAACTACTTTTTCTTTTTTTAATGGCTTTCTTAAAATCCCTCATTACTTGCCTATATTTATAAAATTGGAATGTACCTCCTCTCAAATTACAATGCCTTAAGCTTATAAGGTTCACAGATGTAACTTTATTTACCAATTGTTACCACCTATCATATACTCTGTGTGACCAATAAACGATTATGTATTATGAATTGCCTAGGTACTGTCATAATAGGTACGTTACCAATCTTGTAATAGTAGATTACACACCGAGGACAGGAAAGTAAGAAAGGTCTCATATCTCATGAAATTGTTGTTTGTTGTGTTGTCAACAAACATGTGATCTGAGGCTTTCATTACTGTCCGAGGTAAGTATACTATTTTACTCCTCGACAGAGGTGGAAAGCGGCAACTTCGTTTAGCGCAGCGGGACGAAAATTTACGCTTTCCGTCCGGAGGGGAGAAAACGATTTAATCGTAAAATTACACATGCCTACTGTTCTGTTTGATAGTTTATTAGCACGTATACGATGGTTTATCGCGAAAGCTCCTGAGATAGGAAGTGAATTAAACGATTGCAATATTACACATAATCTTCTAGTTGTAGAATTGTGAGAAAGATTATGTCTACTAATATTATAAAGAAAGATTTGATTTTTGTCTGTTTGTTTGTTTGTAATGAAGAGGCTCCGAAACTACTGAACCGATCTGAATAATTCTTTCACCATTAGAATGCTACATTATTAGTGATTAACATAGGCTATAAGAAACGGCCAAGTGTGTGTCGGGAAGATTCAAAGGCGGTACAAAGTTCGCCGCAGTCCTCTAGTACTATATAATTTGAATATTAAAGCCGATCTATAGGAAGCTTAGCTTTTAAATTATATTGTTATTTGGACTTAATCACAGTACACGAAATCGAATGGTACAGGTACATACAGTTCGGACACTCCCAGACCCTACCAATTTTTATTTTACCCCTCGTGGCAGATGGTGGCAGAAACCACAGCAAATTAATAGGCAATTATGTATTTCTCTCTCATTCACACGTTGCCAGTTGCCAGTTTTTCCCAATACAAAGAGAAGCCAACAAATAATGTTAACAACTCAATAAATATTTATAGAAAAGCTAACAATAGGTTGTTACAAAAAAATATTTATCCTTAAAATCAAGCGTCACCTTCACGAGGTCGTTTGACAAAAACTGATCGATTTAATCAAACATGAATTGTTTGGTGCGCTCGTTCAATGAATTAGGACACGTGTACGTACTTTGTATTATACAGGGTGTGACAAAACACCCTAGTAATATTTAATAGGGTGGTTTAGACCATCAGACTGAACCACTTTTACCATGGAGCCATCCTCGAATTAGCGAAAAACAAAACTGCAATACCGTCTCCCAATACAGGGTGTAAGGAACCACATACTCTACCCATCAAACTGAACAACTTTTACTGTGGCAAACGTGTAAGCGCAAAAAAAAAATCTGCTGCTCCATACGTTTGAGACGTGTAGGTATTGCAGTTTAGTATGGAACAACTGACTTATTTTTTGCTCCAATCGGTTTGCTCCCATAATAAAAGTTGTTCAGTTTGATGGGTATGTGGTTTAAAGGTTAATGATACTTTTCCTTATACCCTGTATAGTTAGAGTTCCCACTCTTGTTTATTGCAACCCCTTAGCCGAATGTGAAATAAAGTGTTGGTGTTATGTTAATGTATTATGATGTTAAAACATTCCTCGAAGAGGATTTTCATCGTATTAATATATAAGTATAAGTGAAAGAATAATCAAAATCAGACTAACAGTTTCCGAAGTAACTTGGCAACCTGGCAAGTGGCAACCCTAACTTTTTATACCGCTTTTTAATTCCAAGTGCTAATTTTCAGGGGTGGTCAGTCAGAGAGTCAGTCAGACCACCGCGGAAGCAAACATGAAATCCCTAAAAAATCAACTGCAATGCCTACTCGACTCTAATGTATGAAACAGCTGTTTTTTTTACTATTTTAGTTTGGTTTAGTAAACGTTTTTCAGCTTAATGGTCTGAACCACCCTTGAAAATTAGGGAAGTGACTAAAAATCATTTCGTATAATATAACCCGATACATACTTTGAATACCTATCTCAAACCCCAAAGATGCTAAGGGTGGGTTACATTCGACCCACCTTTACACCTGTGATTTGGCTCCTCAGGTGTTTTTTTTTCGGTTATTTTTATTTCGAGGCTATAATTTATGACATAGGTACCAGCCTCTCTCTTCCGGTGTTCTCCTCAGTCCCTCTCCGTCTAAAGTCGTTCTGGCTCTCAACTCACCCACAGCAAAAAACACAGTTTTACAGCAAGTAATAAATTTTAGATTATAGTCTTGCCCTTTTCTTCAATACTACTTGTTCGTCATAATTACGCCCTAGACGCCTCCTTTCGTATGTTCTTATCATATTGATTGCCTTGGGATTTAATTTTGTCATTCACTTTCACTTTTCTTTACATAACCTTATAGGGTTTCAAAAAGCAGTAGTTGTCTAGTAGTTAGTAGCCTCGTTTTCCGCACAAAGGGTAATGGTTCGATCCCAGCCTGGACCAGACGCAGCAATTTTTTTTTCAAATTTTATTGATTGTACCATCTTTTTTAATAATCCGCGATATATCGTATCTACATACGAGTACCTAAGTTTCTAAAATATCTTAGAGCCTCATCAAGACTAGGAGAACTTTTTTTTAATTACCAGTTATTAATGTATATCCATAAAGTTTTGTATACAAATTGCAATTCTAAAATACCACTCTAGGATCAAAACGTGGCTTAGCGAAGCTACTATTATATAAAATCCCCTATTAAAATAAAAAGGCAAACGTGTTGGAAAGAGAAACGGTTTATGTTAATCTGGAAGGAGATTGTTGTGTTTTTGTGAGCAGGTAGCACTCATACACATTTATCCTGTGGCAGTATCTAGATACTGCCACAGGATAAATGTGTATGAGTAGGCCTAGACCTACCATGAGTAGACACTACCTACTAGGCACATTTGATACCTACTACACTAGTTTTACTCCCATTTGTGAATTAAATTGTGTACTGCTCACCTAAAGCTCGGAGCAAACGAATAACCGGGCCACAGCAAAGCCAAGCAGTTTCATACTTTTATAGGGACTACACATCGTGTAGGTAGACGGTGGACTTGATTGTTATTTATATTTTGAAATTTAATTTAATAATATGACATCGTTCAATTTGTAGTGTATTATTTGTTGACATCTTAATGTTTTATCTGTAATTTACATCAAATTTATTTTATTTTGTGAGATACTAATGCAAATCTATATTTCGTTAAGCTTGATTATGATACTTGTAAATGTCTCTACTTGTAAAACTTTTGTATGCCTTCTGGCGGAACACAAAGGAACTTTGAAAGGACTTTACCGCCCGATCATTTAAAAAAAAAATCGCATAATTTCGCGCAAAATTTATTGTTTAGCAACTATTCATTCATTGGTTTATTCATCAATAGGGCAGGGCTAGACAACGCTTTTATTTTTAGTATGCAAGCAAAAATGAGCCTTGTGGTGCACTGCCACTTTAATTTAGCAATTATGATGATAAATAAAAACCAATTTATAATTTATAAATTAATTTATTTTGCATACGTCGACCCTCTTAAATAGGCGAAAAAGGAAAAAGCAAGTAGACAAAGTCACAGCAATAATCAGAAGAAATTATTCAGAACAAAATCCTCTTTATCTATCAAAATCGATACAAAAGTAAAAAAGTTGAGTCATAGTTTTACAAATTCGATTTCTGTACAACAATCATTTTAATTATTTACCTACCCATTACTTATTATATTCTAATGTTAAATAAAGGCAGTGAAAGCTATTTCAATATTAAACAATAATTAAAAACCCTACGTAGTCAGTTACAGTAGTCATCAACCATTGGAATACATTACAAAATAATCTTAAATTTGATATAGAATCAAAATCATGATAAACTAATAGGACATTGATATCTACAAAATTCTATAAAACATTAATATTTACACAATCGTATATAAATATACAGATAAACAGATTTTTATCGCACTGGTATTAACGAAACTGACTACTCTTTTAACCCGATAAAGTCATTTTTCGCTCCAAAACGTTAATATAATTAAATACGTTAATACTAATAAATATAAATTAAAATAAATAAATAAAAGCACAAGAGATAGGAGAAGCGATAACATCAAGCACGTGCATTAATGGCACATGGATTTAGACTAAGTTTAAAGATACATTATCTAATTTGCATTTAGATTCGATTCTTAAAATTGTATACTTTTCTTCATGATAAAATTAACATAAATTCATGTCAAAAGATGGTTTATGTCATTTTGAATTTAATTCCATTTAAGAGTCAAGTACCATACTCGTTAAAACGAATATAAGGATGGACTGGGAAGAATCACTTTTCTAAGATTAGCTAAAGAAATAAGCTACGAAGACGTTATAGGAAAATTATTTAGCTTAAGCAAAAATTACAACCAGTCGTGTTATAATAACTCTCTTTTCCCATTAAGATATAAAGGCATTAGATGAACAACAAGAACCATCTAATAAGTATTTACATTAAATTTTAATTATTAAATATTAACCTAAAGTAGTGCTAACATCACATTCTTTGCCTAAATTCTATTTCAGACAATCTTTACAAATGACATACCAAAGTCACTATTTTTTTTCTTAAAACATGAAATAAAGAAAATGTTTAACACGCCTCTCATATTTAGGAACACTTTGAAAGGCGTTTAATCTTCGAGTCTACATTTTCTTTTACGAATCCAAATAGTGTATCTATCTAATGACAAAAAGATCCCAGTCATGGTTCAGGACATTGCTTCTTTGATCTTAATCTTAACCACATTCATTACCCTCTTTATTTACGCTGTTCGTAGTTTCTGTTTGAATACCATGCCTCTACTAAACTTTAGTAATGAGGAATGAGACGAAATTACTGAACAAATACAGTTTCAAAAGTAACGATGATTATTTTAAGTGTAAATTGATATATATCAGACAAAGGCAGAAAATTGTTATTTAATTTTATCAGACACAGTCAAATCACGGTTTTAAAAGTAGCGGTCTTATTTAACGAAAGATTTTTTATTTATGATTATAATTTCATTACTTGTAGTATTTTTAGATGTGCCTTCACTGTAATTATTATTATAACACTTTATTGTACCTACACACAGACCAAATAATACACTAAGTTGAAAAATAATATACACAGGGCGAACTTATCTCTGAAGAGATCATCATTAATTTTAATACAATTTGTACATAATGTTGTTCCATCTGCAGCCATATAATTTTACTTAACATAGCTTTGACAACTGCCAACTTTTTTACAAGCCAACGGCAAGATCTATTGTATATTATACCGAAAATACGGTTAAGATTAAATTCAAAAAAGCAACCCAAACAAAACTTAAACCAACTATGTACAAATTACAATTGAGCACTTGCAACACGGTGCATACTATAACACTTTTCGCAAAAGTTTTGAGTCCATGGCTACATACAGAGTGTCTTTAACCTGAGCCATTCGTGTATACGTCCGAAGCTGCCCGTTGACCGGCTCTTATCACGTTCTGTACAGTTTGGGCTGCACCCTGTAATTTGAAAATTATCATGTCAATAACCTCAAATATGGTTTTTAACCGTGCAGTAGTCATCTTCATGACTAATTATTACGTCAATCTTTATCTGTCCAATTATTTAAATACCTATATATGATTTTCATTGACATTGACCAGAAAAAAAGGGGAAAATACCTATTCATTGAGCTGATTTTTTGACATTACAAACTTTCACAATCAAATTTAAATTCCAGAAGAAGAGTATAGTAACAAAATACTATGACTACAGAGACAAACAATAAACCAAGGAATACACTTAGGGGATATAAATAAACAGCATTTATAGAACTAAAGAAATAAAGTAGGAACTAAAAGATAATTAAAGAAAAATCGAAAGGAAAGAATTCAAGAAAACTAAATAAATGAAACAAGCATAATTTATTGTACAGCCAGTTTTTGCTGAACAAACAGAATTTTTGTTCCGCAATCGAAGAATATGAAAAATAATCACAATAGAAAGATTTTACCTTACAATAAAATCAATATTGTGATCCTGAAGTCCCTCCAGGGTTGTGAGAGAGTGTTTCTTGGATTTTACTGCATTTTTGCCTCAAAAGCCCATTAATTGGCCGCTTCCGTTGTAATTTTCCTAATTTCATAAATAGAATCCTAACTTCCGCTTGTCATTTTCCCGCCATTCGCCAGCGTGCTGAATTGGCTCTGACGCCATTTTGTTCATTGCGACTCACCCAGGTGGCCTTAAATAGGCCCTGGAGGGACTTCAGGATCACAATATTGATTTTATTGTAAGGTAAAATCTTTCTATTGTAATCCTTTCGTCCCTCCAGGGTTGTGAGACGTGTCTGTTATCACCTGGTGAATGGCGGGGATGAAGTTATGATAGGTACCAGATTCAATAGAATAAAGAATATATTGTTATTAAAAACAAAAACATAGTAGGTACTGTTATGGTAAGAGAAGAAAAAAAAACAAAATAATATAATTAATTGAATACTCTTCAATATATAGGTATTATAACGTTGCTTTGTTAATCTAACAAAGTTATTCGAACCATTTCTATCAAAAACTAAATGTTTGAAAAGATTATGATAAATTTTGTCTTTAATCTACCTATTTTGTTTTCTGTGGTAATTATGGAAGTTTTTACAGATCCCTTTAATACAGCATCGAGGAAGAAATTACTGATCCAACTTGAGAAGTCGCTTTAACTGTAAGTACAAAAAGAAAAGCTATAATTATAATTCCCCACCGGGGAAGAGGCCTGACCTCTTAAATAGATAGATACCTAAATAAACAAAGCTGAGATTTAGCTCCTTTATACCGAGTAATAATCAAATACTTCTCAGAATCTAATTTCGTGGCTAAAACTTTTATCGGATCAACCGAACAGTCGATCCGTACTTGCGAAATGATGCTAAGTTAGTTTCAAGGTAATAAGGAAAATATGTAATTTGAAGATCATTACCAAAATCACATTAAATTTAGGCCGAGCCGATGCCCACAAAACGTGGCGCACTGATGCAACGAATGGCATAATGGCCTTATCTTCTCTAGATAGATCCTAAATCGAAGTTCTGACAATCTGTGTGTTTTGTGTGTTAAGCGAGGATGTCGCTCTATTCCTAGCCTAGGTAAGGGTCACAGTAAGTAAACACGACAGATTTATGAAAGTTGATAGAACACGATAAACGTGGTTCCTCTTTGGTGTGCAAGTTTTCACAGAACAAGAGTAAGAAGAGAATCAGAACAACCTTACGCCGGAAATTCTAGGCGATGCCGAAGGATAGGAAATGACAAAATTATATTTTATGTTCTTATGAAAGCACCACTTTAGCCATCTTATTCATGGAGTTTGATAGGAAAATAATGTGAGCTAACGACGATTTTAAAATGTCTTCTTATACACTCAGGCTGCTTTTGGGGAACCATGCTTCCAGTTTCAGATCTTCCAAAATTGGACTAGGTTACCCCGTCCGCGTTCAGCGGTGATGCTACTATTCTGTGTCCACTCTGTAAGAGCTATTTGGTTGTATTAATGACTTTACTGACGTCAAACTTTCTATTGATAGAATTTGAATACCAGTAAGTCTGACCAATTAAAGCAATTCATAGTCATACTATGTACAAAATTCAAATTGACTTCTCATTGAATTGTACTCCGATAAACCCGCTAATATGTTTTGTTATCAGTCATAAACAGACAGAAGGCCAAGATCTCCACTTTTATGATACATATTAGCCACGGCCGAACAATTGTCGGACTATAGTCAAAGCTGTCAAAACTCGTATAAAATTTTACAGCTGCTCACGTTCTTATTTATAATCGTCTATGATGAACGCTGGAAGCTGTCGGAGACTCCAGGGACTTGACCGCAGGAACTCACGACTCAATATCTAAGCTCTGCGACAGTATAGGCGACCCAGATGACACGACGAAGCCCGCAGAGCTCAGTCTAGGTTACAAGGAGGGACTACACCCACCTGGAAAGGATTTTACTTCCAAAGAGGGACTTTACCCGCCTGGAAGTGTGCACAACGATACTCGCAAAGATTTATCTTCAGATGAGAGACTTTAATCACCTAGAAGTATGCACAAATAAGCTCGCAAAGATCTGACTTCAGAGTTTGGGGACTTTACCCACCTGGAAGTGTGCATAACGAAGCTCGTAAAGATATGACTTCATAGTGAGGACTTCACTCACCTGTAAATGTGCACAACGAAGCTGGTAAAGATCTGACTTCAGAGTGGGGACTCTACCCAACTGAAAATGTTCACAACGAAGCTCGCAAAGATCTGACTTCAGAGTTTGGGGACTTTACCCACCTGAAAGTGTGAACAACGGAGCTCGTAAAGAGATGACTTCATAGTGAGGACTTTACTCACCTGGAAGTGTGCACAACGAAGCGCCTAAAGATCTGACTTCAGAGTGGGGACTTTACCCAACTGGAAGTGTGCACGACGAAGCTCGCAAAGATCTGTCTTCCGAGAGAGGACTTAACCCAACCGGACGTGTGAATGACGACGCTCGCAAAAATTTGTCCTCCACGGAGGGACTTTACCCACCTGGAAGTATGCAAGACGAAGCTCTCAAAGGTCTGTCTTCAGAGGAGGAATTTCATCCACCTGCTGTGTGCACGATGAAACTCTCAAAGATCTGACTTCTGAGACACTTTACCCAACTGGAAGTTTTCACGACGAGGCTCGTAAATATCTGCTTTCTACAAGGGACTTTACCCGACTGGTAATGTGCACGACAAAGCTCGTAAATTGATAAAATTTCATTTCTGTCAAGGAATTTTACCCAAGTCGTAGTGTGCACTACGAAGCTCGTAAATATTTTACTTCCGACAAGGGACTCTGCCCAACTGGAAGTGTCGACGACGTAGCTTGCGAAGATCTGATAATCGACGAGAGGGACTTTGTTCGCTTTACCCAACTGGAAGAGTGCAAGCGAAGATAGTAAAGTTTTGACTTCAAAAGAGGGTCCTTACCCTACTGTAGTTGTGCACGATCTATTGTAAGATTCCACTCCTTCCTTCTTTCGTCCGCTTTTCGTGAAGAATTCTTGTTTAAGGTCATGTTACAGTAGACAGGCACCAAGAAATGATCTATCAATATTAGAAAAATTACTGACTTTTGTAATTAAATATCTGTCCAATGCATTTCATAGCATTTATAATCAATTGAAGAACACGATAATTCTTCGTTCGATGCAGCGAAGCTTTCTTGAAGAGGGTTCGGCCGAAGCGACGCCAAATAACATGTACTCACAATATCTTTTGGAAAAGACTTGGTTTTACCTAAGAATTGAACGATGAGCTAGAATTGCTATAAAATTACGTCCAATTTCTAAACAATCGCTGTAGAAAATGTATGTGTCGAAGTAGGATTAATATTCTTGTGATTCGACACCCACCTGAATAAATATATTTTGACATATTTTCTCAGGTTTTATAGGGTTCGATGGACGGGAGTTTCCACATCCTTTTTGTAAAAAAATTAATAAAATCAAAAGATTGATGAAAAGAACACTTGCTCACATATATGTAGAACAAACCGTCATTTACTGTGGCAAATACGACGACGCGACGCACGGAAGAATCTCGAAGAGTTCATAATATTTCAGAATTTAACCAAAACTTTTAGTAAAATATCAAGTTACAGACCGAAAACAATATTAAAATCATTTTGGCTCAAACTGATCGATGGCGGTCATTCGCTAAACATTTCGATAAGTCGGCTAGTAACAAGAAAAACATAGGTAATTCAGCTCTTTGAGCCGTTAAAATAAAAGTTACCTAATGTTATACAAGATAATTGAAACCATTCTTATTCGGTTTTAATCACTTTAGACAAACATTTTACTGACGTCCCCTTTTCTTTAAATTATCGATTCACTCACTCGCAATCTGCAACCTCAGAAGATGGTTGGTACTTGTAGCGATAACTTTTCCGAAATCGAAGTACGGTTGCAATGTACATAATTATGTGTGTATGAAAATAAAATAGATTGGAAATCATCGCAATCCCACCGCCCCTGCTCCTGCTAACAGATCTGACATTCGAAAATATCGTTCTAACGGGTATAAGACATCGGTCAAATTCGATATCGGTCTAACCTCGGTCAAACCGGTAATTCGTCTAAAACGAACAATAATGTCAGCTTATCATCGGAAATTTATCAAATTTTCAGATTTATCATGACATTAGTTAAATTAAAATAGGCTAGTCGTATAACATCTTTAAACCTTAAGGCAATAAAATACCCTAGCCTCAAAGTAGTTTTAATTCGGCCGGATGCCGCGCACGGGGTTTGAAGAATTCCCTCGAAAATGGAGGGCCGGCGCGGCCGAGCACCCAAGCGTTGTACAAAGTCAAAACACAAACCTGGCCCGCGAGTTATCAAACCTCAACTCGCAACGACTGTAGACTGTAGACACGTGGCGGCGGAGCGCATCGGCGCTGCACCTGGAGCTGGCGCCGCGTTGGCGGCGCGGGGCGCGGGAGCTGGACGCGAGCCACGTGGCGCGGGACACGGCGGCGCGACGCGAGCGGCGACAAACCCTCGATTCGACGATATAATGACTTTCGTGAGCCATGACGAACCGAATTCACTAAACGGGCTAAAATTTGAACAAAACTAAACTATACGAGTGACTTAACGAAATTATTTCACTTTAATATCGATAACGGAAATTTCGAACTTTTTCACTCGCGTATTTTGAGGCAGAACTGCACTCGTCAAAATCCGGAAACACAATGAACAAAATGGCGTCAGAGCCAATTCAGCACGCTGGCGAATGGCGGGAAAATGACAAGCGGAAGTTAGGATTCTATTTATGAAATTAGGAAAATTACAACGGAAGCGGCCAATTAATGGGCTTTTGAGGCAAAAATGCAGTAAAATCCAAGAAACACTCTCTCACAACCCTGGAGGGACGAAAGGATTACAATAGATAATATTAAAATGGAAAGTATAGGTTACGAGTATTGTAATGAGACATAAAATTTTATTTGTTAACAGAGTCAATGTTTTGGAAGATAATGGTATTAATAAGTTACATGAAAGTTAATGATTTCATTATTACTTGTAACTTACAAAATTTGGCTGACTACCAATCTGCAAATAATTCAAGAGAACAATTTTAAAAAGGCATGGTACATTATAACTACATAATATAAGGAATAGAAAATGTCAGAAAACTTTTAAACTTTGGATTCACTACCCTCTGCATCTGAATGTTGTTGTACAAATTACTTTCATATGATTCAATGCGCGCACACTATGCTTTTGCTGGTATCAATATCGTATCTTACCTATACGTGCATATTTTATAAGACGAAATTTTTTGCAGCTTGGCTTTTTGTTTGTTTCGTTTTGTATTTCAGAAACTAAATATTTCATTTTGATCATAATCTAATTTATATCTAGCTTTTGCATGCAAGTTGCAACTTCAGATTTCGCAAAACGTCAACACAGGTTAATAATTTTCGAAAAAACTTTTCATCCTCTGCAGAATATGTTTCTCTTGTTGTGTGTCAATCAGTCACGGAACTTTTATATTGTTGTCGTTATGAAAGTTACACTAGCATGGTACATTTTGAGCGAGATCAAATTCGCATCTGAGCCCTGTCACGCGTATTGACATCAGCACGTGCTTGTCTTCTACAATTAATATATTTTGTACCTGTATAGCGGCTCCCAGGAATTGAGAGAAAGCTCTTGTGACGTTGATGGCTGCCGACACCAGCTGCCCCCGGCCAGGTGTCTGCTCCGCCACGACCGTCCTCGGGGGCTCCAGAGGTATCTAGTCCAAGCAGTGGCGTTAGATGGAGTTGCGACTAAAATGGCAGGTGAGGCTACTAAAGTATGCTAGTTTGTAAACTGGATCAATAATTGCAACAACAAACAATACATAAAAAGACAAGTTTATGCATAGACGCAAAACTTTATCTTATTTGCAGAAACTTAATCGTAACCTATTTGTTTTTCCATTTTACCAAAAACTCAGAGAAATCAAATTGAATCACAAAACTTTGTGCTTGACTTGATTCAAACATAATTTAATAAAATAGTAGGTACTTCTCTGGATTAGTCATTTAATTATAATGTACGAACAATACTTTAATAGCCTTTCCTGCAACTGAAGAAATGTGAAAGAAAATACTGAGATGCTGAAGCTTAAAGACGCAGTAACTAATGTTACTACTGCTGATAATATAAATTAATGCAGTGAACTAAAAAGTTGAGATGGAAGTAAAGCTTGCCCAGATAACATAAGTCTTAGGGGGGCATAACAGAACGACACTCAACTGGAGATCTCTTCTTGAGTATAGATAGACAAGGATGCATGTATTAGTTGTATGTATTTGCATCCTTTTCTATCTGTACTCAAGAAGAGATCTCCAGTTGAGTGTCGTTCTGTAGTACCCCCCTAAGAGCATAAGGATCATTTTTATTTGTTGGACTAAAAAGAGATTGCTAATGTAAAGTATTCTTTCAAGAATAAGTATGATATATATTGTGCCACACAATCAACAACCGTGACTTTTTTCGAATGTTGTGACGATCCATCACTTGCGTTGGGACCTTAGAGAATCCAGAAGTTCTAATAGGGAGGGACTGATATAAAACTTCAAACTACTTTTACCAATTGTTTCGAGTTGACTATCTGAAATATCATGCAGATGATGTGCATATGTTTATATTAAGTAAATTGTAAGGAATGTAAGGAAGTGAAAATGCGTGGAAATCTACACCAAACGAAAATATTATCATATATACAATTTTTCATACATATTTACATACTCAATTATTTATAAAGGGTTATATAATAAATAACTGTTAGTAGTATAAGAAAAGGAAATTATTAATAAAGTGATAAACAATATTTCAGTAAAAAGAGCAATATTGAAACATTTTATTTTTTATTTTTAAAAGGAATGGGAAATGGGCAAAAGAATGATAATGATTTTGAAAAGGAAAACCAGTGTCTTTTTCAAATTAAGGATTATTAATAACAATCACTATATTCACCATGCAAAACTATTAACATGTTAAGATTTTAATGTTAAAGAATTTTTTAACCCATTACCAAGTAAGAATTAACACACTCAATCGTATTCTAAAACTCATAGAAATTATTTAAAAAAAAACTGCCATACTAACTGGGCCTGTTTCACCACTTCTGAGTAAGTTCTTGCTAGCTTATCAGACAGACAGTTTGACGTATTTTGTATGAAAATATGTCAAAATATCTGTCGGATAAGCTAACAAAAACTTACTCAGAAGTGGTGAAACAGGCCCTAATAATACAATTATATCTACAAGTTAATTAATTATAAGTGTGTCACCATTGTCCAGAATAGTGAATTTTATATAATATTTTTAGACGCAATATGACGACAATATTAGTAATTTGTTCACTCTCACTCACTACAAGGGAGTGTGTAATTTATCTGTGCTCACTACTCACTACCGTTGGAAAAGAATGCTACAAAATAAAAAAACTCAAGGACTACTATAAAATAAAAAAAACCATTTTGTAAGTCAATATACAGGCAAGCAGTTTTAGTGCCGATTGCAATTTGGAAACAAGATTATTTACAAAGTTATTGTGTTAAGCCAATTCATAATTTTTACTCACCGATGTTATATTTCAGGAACACTTAATTATTTACAAACATCACACACAAACAAGTGCACTCTTATATAATACGGGGGATTTAGGACACATCAGCAAGAGAAAACAATATTTAAACATTTGATTTTGCATGACCAACATCCTAAAATATGTTCAATCAAAATTTGTTAGGTAGGTATTCAAAAATTAGCAGGTAGCTTCATCAAATTAAATCAAATTAAAGATTGAAAAATTTGTCTCGGGCGGGACTTGAACCCACGCTCTTCCAAACCGGGGAAACGTGCTTACCAATTACACCACCGAGCCCACAACCCAGAGAACGAAATTTTCAACATGGCTGTAACATGTTTATAATCAATAATATTTAGGTAGCTTCATATTTTACACTCACTTATTTAATTTTATGAGTTATATAAAACAAATAGTTTTGAGCAAAGAATTAAAATAGAGCTAGATATGTACTCATTATTGTTTTCCCATATCGAATTTAGGATACCTATTTATAAAAAACCATCAAATGTAGGAGGAGATTTTTGAATTAGTTTTCTATATCAATGAACGATTTTCTTGTATAATTACTACGTAATATCAATTACAAAGTTATTAATACACTAGATTCACTAGGTATTGAATGACTTCGTTCGTTTTTTAGTCAATTTTAATTGTGTTATCGAGTGTGTTACCTGTCTTCTAAAAGTGCAACTCCGAATACCACCTCCCCGTAAGCTCACTAATACGAATCACTTAACAACGAATGCAATATACGCTACCACGAAAAACTTATCGCCGAAGTCACGCGACCTCTTTTTCGCGTACTGTTGAAATCTAAGTTATCAATCAGATTCATCAAGCGCATCAAACCAAGTATTTGGACTGAATGAATCTTAATATTATAATTTAAAATCGTTCATTGTAAAAACCCATAAAATACCTTTCAGGAAATTATGGAGACCCAATGTATTAATAACAATGATAATTATTTTGGACATAAGGTGTGGAAACTAGATTTTACTCTCATACCAAAAAGAAAACAAAATGATAAACCGCGATGTAAAAATAATTTTGAAGTTAGGTACTATTATTTATTATATACAGGGTGAAATTGATATCATTAGTATCCTATTAAACTAAGAGTCTTCCCATCAAACTGAACAACTTTGACTATGGTAGCAAACCAATCGGAGCAACAAAAAAAATCTGCTGTCCCATACATTAGAGTCGTGGAGGCAGCGGCGACGGGTGCAGTTTAGTATGGGCACAGATTAATTTATATAATACTATGTATGGGACAGCAGATTTTGTTGTTGCTCCGATTAGTTTGCTCCAATAGTAAAAGTGGTTCAGTTTGATGGGTAGACTCTTAGTTTAAAAGAATACTAATGATATCAACTTCACCCTGCATATTGTATATCTATAGTTGTAAAATAAAATCTAGTTAGATCAAAGGTATTTTGTTATAATTTATATACAACATTCACACAATTAATATGGATTAATACGAGTATTTGAAACTATTGAAAACAACGTCATAGGGTAATATTTTTATTCTAGAAAACGCAATAGCTTACGGCACATTTTTTTATATACAAGCCAGTGAAGCCAATCTTTAATAAATAAAAAAGTAATAAAAACTAAAAAGTTGAAACTATTTTACCTAACGTAAATATTGACAAGAAGGTATTTGACATTAGGTAAATACTAAATTCTATACACAACGTCTCACCTTTCGCGGCCCAATAAAAATGTACAACCAACAGACTTAAATTAAATAGGAACGAA
This sequence comes from Agonopterix heracliana, assembly GCA_963693445.1. Taxonomy (NCBI): domain Eukaryota; kingdom Metazoa; phylum Arthropoda; class Insecta; order Lepidoptera; family Depressariidae; genus Agonopterix; species Agonopterix heracliana. The sequence continues at coordinate 1,764,615 of OY856312.1, read as the reverse complement.
TCGTTATAAGCCACTACTCAAAGAATTTCCATACTGACATTCCTTATCACAGCACTGTCATACTAAATGTAAGTGAGACAGACAGTGTCGTGACTGTTAATGTCAGAAAATTTCGAAAGTTTTATTTAATCTAAGTCCTTATTCCATCACCTCAACCCCAATCACACAATCTAAGTAAAAGTGATGCGAAACCCACTCTGTTACTAGACGTCGGCCGCTCATCAGCGTTTCCGACGAAAGGTCCTGAGCCAAACCAGTTGACTCGGTTACTCGTCGCTGCTGACGAAGAGATCGTGGGGCTCGGTGAGGGTGCTGGCCTTCTGTTGGGCCTCGAAGCCCCGGCCCCCGGGCTGGTCTCTCTCCACTGCTGCCAGAGCCACGCCAGACCATCCAGGACCGGTCTGCGTGGCGGTGGAGGTGGAGGTGGCGGCGTCGTCGTCCTTCTACTCTTCGGCGTCACTACCACTTGGTTGAGTAAAGCCTACGAGGTTATAGTTAAGTCTAAAGTTTATCTAGTAAATGCAGTTGATGTGAAGAATGAAGATTATAGTAAATATTGATATAAATATGTAAAAGTATGAAGCTGATAGTGAAGGAAGTTGTAGTAAAGATGAACGAGAAGCGTTTCATGCAAGATCTATGAATGATATTGACTGTAATTTACCTTCGATTGGTTCTTTAGACGGAACGATTAGATAAGAAAAAGAAAAAGTTAGGAACTAACAGCGAGTCGTAGTTGCTCATCCAAAGAACTTGCCGTTGTGGGGCCGAAACCTTGCTCCTTGAGCAACGCAGCTAGCAATGCGTCGTTACTCTTTCCGTACTCGGTACTGATTGATATAGGCGCTTTGGTCGCCTCTGACATCATTCCCGTTGGTTTATTTTGATGTATCAGCTTTTGTAGTGCTTCGTCTGGAGTTTGTCCTGGAATTCATCAAGGTGATATTTTAATACATAGGTACTCGTTTTATAATAAGACAGAGTGTTTGGTCCAACCGTCTTGGTTGGACAAAAAGGAATAGGAAAAATATTAGAACCTTTTTGAGCTAATACTTTTGTGCAAAGTCGCACGTATTTATTGACCTAAACATAAAATTTACAATGTTGTTCACTGGTTTTTGGGACTTTGTTAGCTCATAATTCTTTTTTTCGTTTTTGTTTGCACCATTTTTTTTTATTTTAGATGGCGAATATGTTGAAAACAATATACCTACCTACAACGTGTTAATGAATAAGCTCAAAACCTCATACACCCCAACTGATTTATCTCAAAATAATTAGATTGAAACAATAATTTCATTATTTTGATGGTTAAAATTTAAAGTTATTCGCATTTTAAGTTTTGAGTAGTTTTCTAGCGCATCTTGTTTTGGTAGTAAGTCGGGTGAGTATGAGCGTGCGGTGGTTTGGGATCCAGTTAAAAAAAAAATTAAAGACAAATTATTTAATATTTTGAAAAAAATTACCTATGTTGAAATCATGATAATTCGATTCTGCTCTCGATTCTAAACAAACTACTTACTTTCTAGTTTTGCGTTAATTCATTAACACGTTGTATATTATATTAAAATTTCAACATTATTCTAAGTAATTGGCTAAATTTTCGAAATTTTTTCTATAGTCATCTAAAAAACATCGATACAAAAATCCGTCCGACTGTGCACAAAGGTAGGTAATTAACCTAGGAACGTTCTGACCCGCCATTAATTTTTGTCCGACCGTCTGCCTAACACCCTGTATAGCAGTGATAATGTGGAATAAGAATTGTTTGTGACTTTATTGCTAGAGCTTTATTGTAATTAGAGATCAATTAAAGCAACACAAATTTTATTCAATCTATAGTAAACCAAGAGCGATTTTTTTTCTTTAAATACAGTATTCGTACCTGTAATAGCAAGTTTACTCCTTTGTGTCGTTGTCTCCTGTACTTCCTGTAATTTGATCAAAGTCTTTAACAATTTTCCATCATCTTGCACATTCTTGAAATCATCTCTAACTGCTATCTTGGCACCATAAGTCGGTGGGGCAGTAGGTTTTGCGACAGGTTTTTCAGTTAAAGAGTCAAAAGGTTCATTGAGAGGTGAGGGTGAAGCAAGAAGATTCGATAGTAGTTTCAAATCGTCATTGGCACCAGCCGGTATGGAACTCACTTTAACGTTCGCGTTTGTGTTAGCGTTCACGTTAGGTAGTGTTGGTATATTGAATTTAGAAGGATCTTGGCCCGTTGCTTTGAGTAATGCCTGAAGAAGTTTAGTGTCTTCTTGGAATTGTTTAAGGTCTTCTTCTAAGGATGGTAAGTTTTCTCTGACTGTTGTCGTGGAAGGTGTTGTTGTTGTTGTGCTTGTGGTTCTATAGACAGGTGTTGTTGGTATGTTTTTTCCTGTACGACCATCGTTTGCCGTTTTTCCTGACTCAATTTCGTTAAGACTTTTTTCTACAGCCAGAGCTATGATACGATTGGCTAGTGCAGATTCGGGATCATCGTTGTTAGGGTTTGTGCCAAGCACCGTTTTCTGAAAAAAATAAAAATGTCAAATCAATATTCAAATTAACTCTTTGAACTCAATTATCATACGGCAAATAAAAATTTCCGAATCAAAATAGAAGGTAGTAGAGGCGCTCCATGCAGCTGGAGGTGGAATAACGACAATGAACATATCTTCCCTTAGTGGGTTCGGTGATTCGGGAGTCAACGGATGCAGGTTACAAAATATACAAATAACGATGATTCTAATCTTAAGAGGATAGGCGGGCTGAAATGCTAATTTGGAGAATAGGTCACTTTTCCGACTGTAAACGTATTTATCAGATCCACCCCACCCATACACCCCGCCGACTAGAGTGCGAAAGAGGCAACTGCAGCTCGGACCGATTTTATATACACAAAAAATTGACGAAATCAGCATTTCATATTCCTCTGTTTCCTCCTCCAAAACTAAACCGATTTTAATAATTCTTTCAAAAATAATATGAAAAAGACTTTGGCTTTGTCCGTATGTTTTTTTTTGTTCATATTCGTCAAATTTGTTTACTGGATGTCTGAAAAATTGGTCATTTTCGAACGTCCCTAGTTCTTACAGCACTGAATTAATGCAAAAAAGCAAAACATAGGGACATAGCAGAGGTGACATAAATTGTATATGGTAATAAAATGTTTCCTCTAGTGTTATTATCCAGGGAGAAAACAGGGGAATACGTTTGTATGGAGAAAACTGTACTGGTCTATCCTCTTAATAGAATGTGTTTGCACAATTTTGATAAATAAATGTAGAGAACAGACATACGTATTTTAAATCGAACCATTTTTAATAATTTAATAATGATCTTATGTAGATTATAAAGTTACAAAATTATGCAAATTAGCTAGTCTTACCAGATTCTTAAGGAAAAGTAAATCCTCCTCATCTGAGAACGTTGATGTACTCGGTACCTCAGTGGTCACTGTGAATCTTGAACTGGGCGCGCGTCGAGCCGTAGCAGTCTGCACATTTCTGTCAGTCGTCGTCGGCAGCCTTCTTCTTCCCTTGAGCGGTGAGACTGTGGAAGATGTCTCGACTTCTGCCACAGTTCTAACTCGAGGCTGTAATGTCACAGGAACAGTACTGGGTGGTACAGTTGTAAAATCAGTTGTTATTGGTGTTGTCCTAGATGTGTACACAGGTCGCAGACTTATAGGTGTTGTGGGATTCGATCCTAAAGATGTAGTCAAAGGATTTGATGCTACCCTGACGTTTGATGTAATTCCACTTATTATTGGGGCGTTGTTATTGTTTTGTCCGGTAGCTTGTAATAATGCTTGTAAAAGTTTTGTGTCTTCTTGAAATTGTTTAATGTCATCTTCTATATTTGTTGTTGTTCTTGTTTTAGTTGTTGTTGTTGGTGCTGTTGTTGTGGGTCTAATTGTTGTTGTTATAGGCACTCCTTGTGTTGTTGTTAGTATGTTCAGGCCATCCAGTGAGGGTATATTCAGACTGGCTGGGTTTTGTCCCGTAGCCGCTAGTAAAGCTTTTAATAATTTAGTATCTTCTTCAAACTGTCTTATATCGTCTTCAATAGAACGTGATGTAGTTGTTTGTGTTCCAGATGGTAGTCTTAAGCTACCGCCAATGTTGGGTATTGTAATTGTGCTTGGACTTTTAGTGTTTGCTGCCAATATAGCTTGTAATAATCTAGCTTCTTCGCTTTGTTGTGTTGTTATAGGTACATTAGCTGTAGTTGAAGTAGAGGTTGAAACACTAGATATTTGATTAGCTTTCGAAAAATCATCTAAACTCTTAGGACTTCGTTCTGTTCCATGCAATAGGTTTTGAAGGAATTGAGCATCGTCTTGATATTTTTGAATCTCCTCTGTATTTGTGACAGTCGACATATCAGTCACAGTTGATAGAGGGAATGTTGTTAAAAGATATGTAGTTGTTGGTACCGGCATTGTTGTAGTTATTGGAGCCAATGTTGTTGTTGGAGCCTGCGTTGTTGTTGGTTCCGGCGTCGTTGTTATCGTGGACGTCGTAGCTTCAGTTGTTGTGGTTATTGTTGTAGCTTCAGTTGTTGTAGTTATCGTTTCAGTTGTGGTTGGAGGAAGTGTCGTTGTTATTACAGTAGTAGTAGGTATAGGTGGGGAACTTGTACTTTCAGTTGTTATATGGTGGTAATTAGTAAAAATTGGTCCTGCAGTTTGTTCCGTTACAGGATTTGTTTCACCCGGAATTCCAACCGTCACTTGGACTGTAGTCGTTGGATCTTCACTCGTGTCCACGCTTGTTTGCATTTGTGACGTCTGTGTATTTGTTTCAGTTATAGTCTGAGCATCAGTTGTTCCCGTACTTGTGGTAGGTGCTTTAGTTGATGCCAATTTCAATACGTTGGTGTCTTGTGGTGCGGCCATCACCTCGTCTATTGGTATGAACTTAAATACGGCACCTGCATTAGCATCACTAGGTTTTTCGGTTCGTATTTGTTTTGTCTGTAATTGATAGATAAATATGTTATTACTATGAAAAACGGCTACTTAAGTTTTACTACTTACTAAAATGTTTTGTTAAAATGTATTTTTTAAATAACTAGGAATTTTATGTTTTAAATGTATCTAAAATCAAATCCGTCACCAAATACACCACTTACCTTTACCAAAACAATATCTCTAAAACCATCTTAAAATAATTTGTTATCATGCATTAATTCTAGCGCCAAATTAATATCGCTAATATAAATATAACTAATGGTGTAAACTATGATTTAAATAAATATACTAATAAATAGTGACATATTAAAATGATAATGACTTAAAGGTTATACCTCCGGATCGATATCCAGTGTTAATATTCTTGGTTCACGAGTTGAGCTCGTCATTGATGATATGACCATTTCCTCTTTAGCAGCCGAAGATATACTATTAAGCAGAATCTCATGAACAGAAGGTAGCATTGTAGTTGTGCGTAAACTCAAAACATGCGAGGCAGTGCTTTTTTCAGCAGGCGACTTATTTGTGGCAGTAGTTACACCCAAACTGCTATCTTTTATATTAAGTGCCGATGAAGGTATCTGCAATTACGAAATAAAATGTTACGCGTTGCAGCGTTAGTCGATGAAAGCAGTTATCATAGTGCAGTGGCATGCAGAGCTTATAATATCTAACTACAATAGAACCTCATGCCCATGCGCGGCACTAGATGCTGATAAGCCCCAAGCACAGCGTTCAAGCTAAACAACGTAAAGTCAATACCATCGTTTGTTGGTTATTTACAGTGTCGTTGGTTAATCGGTTTTCCGTTCCGTTATCGGATGTGTCTGTGGATGTCACGATATTAGTGGATACTCGGATGGGGTTAGGCTTCGGCCTGACAATGGCCGGGTTGTTATGGATGGGGCTGTATGGATTTCTCAAACTCCATGGACTGATTGGTAGTACGTCAATTTTTTGCATGACTCGTGGCACTCGAGTCCCGTTCGGGAATCTACGTATTACTGTGTTATTGGGTAGCACACCGAATATGATGTAAGGGCTCGCTTCTGTTAATGATTCCAGAATGTCATCGTTAGGGTCTTTACGTACCACTGTATTGTTGGGTAGTATTCCGAAAATAACGTAATCTTTTTTTGGTTTTTTAGTGAACACGTCGTGTTGATTATATTGAACTATTGAAACTAGATTTTGTTTAGTTTCTGTTGCTGGTGTAGAAGTGGTCGATTCTACATCTGTTTCTGTTTGTGTAGTAGCTACACTATCTGTTGTAGTGTCTATAATTGTAGGTGTTGTCTCAGCGTCGGCTGATGCAGTGGTTGTTTCAATATTTTCCGTTGTAGTAGTTTGTTCAGTTTCTACATTACCAACGGTAGTAGCATAATCATCTCTAGTGGTAGCTATAGGAGTGGTACTAGAATTTGCATCAGCTGTGTCTGTTGAAGTTTGCGTGCCTGTTGTCTGCGTGCCCGATGTTGATGTGCTATCGGTACCAAAACCTTCTGTAGTTGATGATGTTACATCGTTGGATGTAACTGTTGCTTCAGACGTTAAAAGTGTTGTGGTCAGGCCATTTTCAGTAGTTTCACTGGAAGGGGAATCGGTGTCGACAGAAGTAGAAAGTGGAAAAGGAGTTGGAGAAGGAGTAGTCATAGGAGAAGTGGAATCACCTGCATTGGTTGTGTCAGTCGATTCAGTCGTAGAGCTCATGGTGTTTATGATATGAGTCAAACGGTCTGACATTGGAATATTGTTCTCTTGGCTTAGTACATCTGTCAAAGGTGTTACGGTCGCTAATTCATTGTGGTGCTGTTTTATCAAGTCTTCTATCATCTGCAAAACTCTGGCCTTTTTAGATAAGACCATTAACTGTAGAGGTGATACGTGAATTTGATCCTGAATATCAATAATTTCTACATCCCGTGACGGTGTTACTGATTTAGTAGTCAAAGTAATAGGTTTAACTTGTGTAGTTGCTACATCGTTATCTAAATTATCAGGATCACCTTCGACAAACTCTTTTAAATCCGCATTTGTGAAGAACGGGAGGGGAACATTCTTGTTAGTATAATCATTTGAGGAATCACCAAACCTGTTGTCATTTTTGCTATCTACAATAATTGTATCAGTATTCAAAGAGTTAGACGACGTAGCTTTAATTGTACTTGGTGTCGTAATAGGAGTTGTTATGGAAGTAGTAGTTATACCATTATTCAAAGACAAAGATGTGAAAGTCAAATTAGGTGAAGATAATTCGGCTAACGTCGTCTGGCTAATTGATACAGGTAGTGTGCTATTTGCAAGTCCCAGTGTTTCGCTGGAGCTATTTACAGCTTGGGTGGGACTATCTGTAAGATTAATTGATGAGATAATACTTGTGTATCTGGGACTATTTACATTATTTGCCCCTACATTTTGGAGAGCATCGACACTTGTGCCATTTGAATTAGTGACAGTATTTACATCAATATTTTCTGTGTCTTTTATCTCCTCCAAACTATAGGGTGTAGTGTTGGGAACTATATCTACGTCATCATTTACAGTCGTGAGTCCATCTAAAGCCCTGGGTATTAATTTTTTCAAAAGTCTCGCCATATCTACGGATAGTTTAGATCTACTCTCTGCATCCATGTTTTTAATAATATCTCTAATGTTATTGGACAACATGCTTGTTAGTTCTGACGAAACTAAGTTGTTATTGGTTAACAAAAGATCAGACACAGTGTTATATACCGTTGTTGAGTCAGTCGATGGCTGATTTGATGTGGGTTCTGTTGCAGTCGATAATTTGTCTGTTGGTGGTTTGGTGTCTGAATATAATACTTTGAAAGCGAATGGTCTCCTTGCGGAAACAGGAGTAGTGGGAGGAGGAGAAGGAATTATTGGTGTATTCACAGGAGTTACATTCTCTCGATCAGTGTTTAGTGATGCAGGTTCCCCCGACAAACTGTTAATCACATTTGGTGTTGTCTGCTCAGTGATCTGTACAGATTTAATATTAATGTTTGCACCAACGTTCATCGATGCAAACGTGTTCTGATTTGCTGAACCTTCAACATTATTTACATTAACATTGTTACTCACGCCGTTGAGTGTTTGTTTTATATCGTTATTATTTTTTTGGCTTTGCTGTACTTCTGTTGTTGATGATAGTCGTGGTGTTCTAGGTGTAGACGTAAGTATGTCAGCTAATGCATCGAATATAGATACAGTAACTGATGGGGAATGTTGTGATGCCTCAACGTTCAGTATATGAGATGGTTTCACCAAACTCTCTGAAATTTTCAAGTCTGCTGAGGATAATGTACTTCGGGTCTGAGTAAAGGAGATAGCGTTCATGTCTGGCCCTAATTGGATTTCTTCTCCCTCTACCTGAAATAAGAAGTAATCTCACCCATATAAACAGTAAATAGACATTGTGTACAAAATAAATAATTAAAGACAGTATATTTCGTGAAATATAGATCAGAAAAACTGTAAGTAGAAAATCGTGCAAAGACCAAAGCCTCTTTATTACTCTTGGAGTTAAGGTGGTAGATTAGGTATAGATTAGTGAAAGAAAATGAAAGATAGTAAATGAAATGTGTTTACATTAAAACAAGTTATGATAAGTTATAAATTTTAATGTATATCGCTTGTTAGTGAATTTAAATAATTCTATGTACATACTGTATTTTGAGAAGCTTATGCGTTGAGTTCCTATTTGAAAATTAATTTTAATTGAAAATTTAAAAAGAACTCATAACGCAGAAACTTTCATGATGGTAAATGACTCTAACAAGAGTCTTAAAGAGATGCTCATAGCTTAGCTTATAAATGCTACATCAAATAAAAACTATGTACTACTATAAAACTAGTAACTTAATCTTTTTAAAACTATCAATAATTAACAAAACAATCAAAAACATCTCTTTAAAACTAAAACTATTATTATACAATGAATGAGTGAAATGAGTAATGATAATGTTAAAGTTAAGTGAAAATGATTCAATGATGGTTATCTATATGATTCCATTAACCAGTTCTATGGATGATTCGTGATACATGGATGGCGTTGTGAAGCTCTGTCTTGACATCTCTGTTGTTATGTATATGTCCTCCCCCTCGAACCAATTAGGCTCTTCTACATACTTGGCCAACTGATGGTCGGTCACGAAGAATTTCAGCCACGCCTTTAGCAATGAGAAACTTATAATTATTCCTTTATGAAAATTATGTTGATGAGGTTTATGAAAGTTATAAACAAAATGAACAAAATGATAATTTATGTGAATTTACATTTTGCATAATTGTGATTTTACTATACTACGAATGATGGAGTATTTTAAAAAACCAATGCATTAATGGCCGGATACAAATAAATTATAATAGACAAAAGTATGGTGATGAAGAATCTATGAATTATTTTAATGATATCGTTAATAATTATTATTAATGGTAAACACGAACTTATTAACGCCAATGTTATAAAGGGGCTTTGTCTTATTGACTAATTTAGAATATCTTCTGAAATAACAACGGATAAAGTCATGTGTATAAAGTATTGATTCAGTAAATATGTAGAGTAAATAGTGGAGTAAATTATGTGTTACTTACAGTTGACGATGTGATTGTGGGAACAGTGGGTTTGTAAAATGGTTTATCGAGATACGAGGACCTATATTTGGAACTGTATCTGTTTTTCGTTTTTTCGGGCTCAGGTGGTATCTGTAAAGTTGTTATCAGTATCCTATAAGAAACTTTCACAATTTGTGTCAAGGTTTAACTAACAAAAAATGTTACTTACTCCATTGGTAGATGGCTCTGTAGTTTTCGAAAAAGAATCGCTGTACTTTCTTAAATTTCTTTCTCGAGGCTTAGGTGTCACTTCAGCTCCGTCTTCATTTACTTCTTTTGGTTTCGTACGTCTCCTTCCATACTTCCTTGTTTGAATATTCTTTATCGAAGGTGTCGATCCTGGTGTTACATGCTCTTTATTTTCAGACACTTCTACAGTGTGATCTTTGTAGTTTGAGTGATATTTTGATGAAGGAACGATATTGATAATTGGCTTACTCACGCTGTTATCGTCTTTATTCACAACTTCATTTTCTGTGCTATTTTCTAGAGATTCTTTACTACTGACAGCTATTATAAACATTTTCTTTTCTTTTTCACCGTTAGTGTTTTCTTGTGGTGTTTCCTTAGATTCACCTTCGTTAGGACTTTTTAATAAGCTAAAAATTAATGGCATATCCGCAGAATTCTCCATTTTGTTCTGGGCAGGTGATTGTTCTATGAAAGTAGCTGCCTCCGTGGCAACTTCTGTTGTTGTCGAAATATCATTCTTGTTCTTGTTCCTTAATCGTGAATAGTATGACGTTTTTGGCAAAGTGCTTTTTCTTGGTGTCAAATTTAGGCGATTATTCTCTGTTATTGCATTGTCGATGTTTACTGGAGCTTCAGAGCTAGAACTTACATTCTTTGTAGCGTTTCTTCGTGAGTAATACGAGGGTCTTGCTGGTGTTTTTTTTAACAGACTATTAGTCTCTACCCTTCTAGCTTTTAGTAAACCATCTGCGTTTGGAGACACGGTGGTAGTAATTTTTAATTTTCTATTGAATTTATAAACGGGCCGTTCTGGGGACTGTGAAGATTGACTTGAAGAACTCCTTGCGGTGGTGGAGCTACTTGATACTTTTCTATTTCTAGCTGAATATACACCTCTAGGTTTGTACTCTGAAGTGTTCGTTTTTGGCGGGTCTGTTACAATAATGGGTTCCATAATTGTTTCCTCTTCTTTGTCTTCAGTTTTCGTTTCATGTTCTGCGTTAGTTTTACTTCGGAACTGTAAATTGTTTTCTTACAGTTAGCAATATTATGATGTCTAACAGTTAGAATTATAACGAAGAAATAAGTAAATGAAATTAAAAAGTGGCTAATGGGTAATTGTATAGGTGTAAAAAATATGACGTGACCATGTTTATGAATTGAAGTGTAACGTTACCCTTGACAATTTGCTTTTGGCACGATCAGTGTTAGTAGACTGTGGTGATGACGAGTAAGTTTTGTAAACCTTTTGTGATGCTTTCAATGAGAAACTCTCGCTTGTTGGAGAGCTCGCTTGTGTCTGAAAATATTCAACAGTTGGAATAAATGTTATTTTTTGTGATATTTAAGATTTAATGCAAAACTTACCGATGCATTTTTAGCTTGAATCAATGCCTTAAAACTTTCAGGATAGTTGTCATCTTCACTGATCTCGTCGCTCTTCGTCTGCTTCGGTAATGACACTGATGGCCTAAAATTTGCTTTCCCTCTTGCTAACGGACGCCTTACTATCTTCGTGGCTTTTTTAGTTGTTGTTTTAACTGGGATCGGTTCCGTGCTTGGCTGTACTGGTTCAACTACAGGCTCAGGTGATGTGGATGTTTGGATTTCTGGTTGACTAGGTAAGTTTTCATTATTCTGACTAGACTTTGTGACTTCATTTGTAGTGATTCCTTCGCCTGTTAAATTAGTATCGGTATCTGTTAGACGTGTTCTGTATCTGAGTTTTCTAGAAGTTCTTGCAGTGGTCGGTTCTTTTACAGTTAATGTATTAGTGGTTCCAGAAACGGCAAGATCAAGTGCTTTTGTATCTGTCCGAGTATTTATGCGCCCACGTAATCTTCTTGGAGCTACAGTTTCAGTTGTTGAAGTGGATGAACTTCTTCGACTAAACTGCGTTGATGCAACGTCATGTTGCAACGCAGTCACTCTTGTAATTTGGTCCAAATTGGTGACTTCAGTCTCTCTAGTAGGAGAAGATATATCAAAAGATCCTTGAGTTGGCTGTATAGTCGTTGATCTGCTGCTTTGACGTGATCTACTTCTGATGACATTGTCTCTGCTTTTTGGTACTTCTTTATTAACTTCAGTATCGACAGGCCTACTACGAGTTCGGCTATATGTTTTTCTCGAATCGAATTGTTCGTTGCGCTGCGGTTGAGGTCTTTCCGATTGGGGTGTCTCTGTCCTTTCGGGCCTGTTCCTGGTTCTTGTTCTTACTTCTCTTGTTGGGGTTTCCTCTCGTCTTCTTGAGCTTCTTGGCCTGAATGTTGGCTGCACATCTTCGGTTTCAGTCCCTTGTCTGGCTTCAGGTGCAGATGGTGATGCAAATCTTCTGCCTACCCTCGATGCGCCTTCCACCTGAAATAAAAAAAAAAACGTCTATTAAATCTCGATAGGATTACTAAGGTTATTATCGTTTAAATCAATTAATTAACGTACAGACTAACAACGTAAATAATTAAACAGCTTTCAAATAACAAGAAGGTAAGTAATTCAATACTAAACGTCTAATATAGAAAGCGCAATAACGATTTAGCAAATACATTACAACAATGCATTCTTACGAAATCTCAAATTGCATCTCCGGTAATGCACAGATACAAAGAAAGTGCGGTCTTTAACAATGTTAAGACAATGCTAGGAACGATAAGGGTGGGCGGTCATTGAAACACATGGTGATTGTTACTTAACATGACATAATACACGAAAGCTTTGTGCGATAACTCTATAACAACCTGGCGCCCCATAAACGCATAATATCGTGACAAAACGACAAGCTATTTATGGAAGGCAATCAGAGTGAAATTTTACTATTTTAATTCGGTGTCAGACGATGGATATCTAGGAGGAAGAAGTATAATATGGATAATCCATAATCCATTATGTTTAAAACATTAAAACAAAAGTTCATAATTTTACACTGTAGGTATTTCATTCTAGTAATCAGTCAAAAGTTTCTTAAAAGATAGTACCTACTAAAATAATTTTTTTGTTTGCCTTTTGGATTGGTCTTTTTAGTGTTCCGTACCAAAATTAGCAAAACAGAATACTTTTGAGCGGAAGCTGAAACTTTGGTCCAATATCATAAATTAAGTCAAAAAAGCTTAATTTTTATATTGAGGGGCAATTTTAGGAGGTAGAAGGGTAAACAGTGACCAAAAAACTGCAATGTGGTGTGGGGTATCAATTGAAAGCTTGTAAAAGCGTGTTCATGTCGAGCTTGCTTGTGAAAAGCTTGTGAAAAACAAAAAAATATAAGTTTAAAAAAAAAATTAAATGTAAACTGTTTTATAAAAAAAAAAAAAAATAGCTGATCCCACCTCTATTTAAAAAAAACACAGCTTACTATGTGACCACATACTAAGTAAGTGTCAATTTATAGTGGTTGTCATCAACGACCCATGTAAAGCGCATCGCATACAGAAGGAGTCGAGGCGGCGTCGAGTCGCGGGCGCGCCTTGGCGATCTTGACATGCGGTCGATAATTGTATACCATGAATCCAAGAGGCGCGCGGCTCGTTTTGGTATGATATAGGTACAATTACCAACCGTACCAATAAGATCGCCAAGGCGCGCCCGCGCCTCGACGCCGCCTCGACTCCTTCTGCTGTATGCGATGCGCTTTAAACAACTGGTAGTACGGAACACTAATTACCCTCCTCGCAATTTGCCGGTTTTTTTAAATGAATTAATGGCCTTTTGCTTGCGTCTAACACGGCATTTCTACCAATGTCGACTAGGTTTTGAGAGTACCAAATGATTCAAGTTTTATGTACGCCTTGTGGCAAGCCATAAAGCACCCGACTAACACGATCGCCTGCAAAACAACTTGCCAAGCGACTCCACTTTGGTCTTCGTAGTGCTGGTAAACTTGTCAATTCGGACAACAAGTTAACATTTTACATGAGAGTATCTTTACTCTCTTTCTTTTGTTACCTTTTTAATTTTTGTTGTCGTTTAGTGTATTACAGTTTGTTTACTTCTTAATTAATGTTCTCCTCGTGAGACTATTATGTGCATCTAGTGATCGATGACATTGTCATAAGTTATGCTATTTTATTGGGCAGCATTATTACCTATTATTTTAGTTTACTGAACAGTCGTATGCTCTGTCGAGTACGTAGCCATTAAGGTGGTTGGAGAGCTGTCAATTTCATACAAACGTTGTAGTATAACACTCGTAGACGGTGTTAATAAAAGTAATGTTTTATACTCGTATATGGAAAAATAGCTTAGAAAATCTAGTTTCCGCGAATCAAATAATATTTACAATTTGTAATATAATTACTAAGATATAAGGGTTTGAAATATTATAAATTGTAAATATTATTTGATTCGCGGAAACTAGATTTTCTAAGCAATTTTTCCATATATAAAACATTACTTTTATTAATACCGTCTACGAGTGTTATACGACAACGTTTTGTATGGACGGAAACCACCTTAAGAATAATATTTCTTAATCACCAGTCAACTTTCAGAATGACTATCGCAATAAATTACCCTTTTACGTCAAGCTTGATCAATTGCAAATTAAATAGTGATACATTGTCATAAGTTATGCTATTTTATTGGGCAGAATTACCTATTATGTATTAAGTTTACTGAACAGTCTCGTGCTCTGTCGAGTACGTAGCCGTTAAGAATAATATTTCTTAATCACCAGTCAACTTTCAGAATGACTATCGCAATAAATTACCCTTTTATGTCAAGCTTGATCAATTTCAAATTAAATAGTGATAACCAGATGATCTTAAATTTTACATTTTAAGTTTTATGCGTATGTTATTTTAAACGATTTAAATAATCATTCAAAAAAGCCTTGGTGGTCCAGTGGCGAGTAGCCTTGCCTGCCGAACAGGAGGCGATGGTTCGATCCCCGTCCAGGACGACTCGTACTAATGAGTTTTTCGGAATTTATATACGATTTGTAACACCAACAAAGGCTTTTCGGTGAAGGAAAACATCGTGAGGAAACCTGCGTTCTTCAATTTCGAGGCATGTATTGTACCCACTGTCCATTTTAAGTGGCGACGGGCTCACCACCCGTCACACTGGACAGAGTTTCGGGACTACGGGTGAAACGTGGATGTTCTGAGGTTTCAGAATATCTCTGACTACCCCCTCGGGGAATATAGTCGTGAGCATATGCTGATGCTGATGCTGCTGTAAATAATCATTGCATTGCATGCAGCATTGCTACAACTACATTCTTAAACAGATAGTTGTTAGTTCTATAAATTTTTCTGTTCGCCATAAAAAGTATCCTCAACAAACTATCATAAAACTAGCCTTACATATTAATCTAGGCATCTAGCCTTCAGACAAGTTCGTATAAAAGTGGTCATTCTTTAACAATACGTTATTTTTATTAAATCTGCTGAATCAAGTTATAAGAAAAACGGAGGTAACTTGTTATATGGTACGCATAGTTAAGTTGGTCTTGATTGAACAGTATCATGTTCGCCAATGTCACACTTGACTGCTTTTTGACAACGGCTTTTTAAAGCTCTAAATTTACAATGTACAAAATTACGTTCTTAATTTTGTTTACATTCGTAAAATGTGCAAGGTAATGAGAAATCTGCGGCTGTTTCTCAAGATTTGATAGCTGGGACAACACTTGATATGTAAGTTTTAGAAATTAATTTGTTTCAGAGTTCTTTTGAATGCGGTCAGACAGCATAATAAGGAAGGAATTTCTTTCAAATTATATACGCTCCAATTCAATGGGTAAAATCGGGTAGGGTGTAGTGACACAGCCGCAGTGGAGTACGTGAAACGTCTTGTATCTAGTAATAAAACGGAGTAATTATATTCTCTTTACTAGTAATGGTGGTGGTGGTATTTATAAGCCGTGGTGGCCCAGTGGCGAGTAACCTTGCCTGCCGTGCAGGAGGCGATGGTTCGATCCCCGTCCAAGCCGACTCGTACCAATGAGTTTTTCGGAATTTATGTACGATTTGTTACACCACTGGCTTTTCGGTGAAGGAAAACATCGTGAGGAAACCTGCATGCTTCAATTTCGAGGCGTGTATTGTACTCACTGTCCATTATAAGTGGCGACGGGCTCACCCCCCGTCACACTGGACAGAGTTTCGGTACTACTGGTGAAACGTGGATGTTCTGAGGTTTTTTAGAATATCTCTGACTACCCCCTCGGGGAATATAGTCGTGAGCATATGCTTATGCTTATGCTTATGCTTACTAGTAATGGCTTCTATCTTTTAAGTAATGGTAATAAACTAATAAAATAATGCTGAAAGGTGATATACTTCCAAAGTAATAAGCGATCTCTTCATAACATATTTCTATAATTTTATGATTTACTAGTGTTTTCCCGCGACTTCGTCCGCACAAATTATATACCAGATTTTAAGTCAGATCATAAGCTATCAAACAAAAAAAGTTTCATCAAAATCGGTTCAGTAGTTTTTGCGTGATGTGCGAACAAACAAACAAACTAACAATTTTGTCCATAGATGGCGCTGCACGTCATTTAAATCGCGCTATCGAATGTTATTTGATTTTATATGAAGTAAACCGCTACTTTTTTGATCCTCATGATTTTACGGTTTTATAATAGTTAAGATAAGATGACTGTACTGACCGCAATGAAAGACAGTTTCACTTCAAAAGGAATAAACGAGATAGACCCAGAGGGCCATATTTTTTGAGGTTTCCATACATAGAAATAAATTTGAACAATTTCATGGATACAACCATAGAGAAATTACACGCTCCTCTTGGTAGAGATGGTGTAACAAATTGTGCACAGTAACCACCAACTGAGCACTAGTTTGTACTGCGATTGTTGTATACCATAGAGAAATTACACGCTCCCCTAAGCTTTTTGTCTCCCCTCACCCGTCCCTCACCCCCTTTGTCGGCGACATAATTTTCTATAGAAACAAGCCGATATGCCATCTCCTCTTACTCCATGGATACAACACAGCCTTTCGGAGGTTAAATATTATTAAGCATAACCTGAGTGTAGTGACCGATTCAGTACTTAAATCGAGCTCTATTGTCGACGTATCGATAGTGCCGTGGTGCAATTTCGTCGTGACAATCGAAACCTTTTGTGAACCAAGCCCAGTGGTCATGTCGAAGGTCTTTGAGGAAAAAAATAATGAAGTTTGACATATTATTTGGGGCGATATTTATGTAAAACTTAATTTGAAGTGAAAGTTAACAAAAATTTTACCTTTGAAACTTTTGTTTGAATTTAAATGATACATTCATTGTGTTCTTTTTATTAAATCTCATAGACTTAAACTCTAGCGATAGACTTGCCCTTGCATAGAAGCAACATGTTCCACTTGAATGAGGTGTACGCACCTGATTGATGTTCCCGAGTTGACTTCGTCACTATGGCAATGACATACCGCAATGTGTCATTTTGTGTTGTTTCGTGTGAAATATTCTTTGTTTGAACGAGCTGGTCTATCGCTAGAGTAATATGTCTATTTTAAATCTCAATTTATTTCAAATATGCAAAGACAGTAATACAGGATGTTAGCGCTAACAGTTGCATTACTTTATGAGGTGATTGTACCCACGATAGTGAACAACTTTTCCCAAGAAACCTATGAAAAATTCCTATTAAAATTGTGAACTTCCCTTATAAATGCAATCAGCTAATCGAACTTTCGTATGAAAAGTCAAACTTTTTTTTTACGAGTTTCCTATAGGTTTCTAAGGAAAAGTTGTTTAGTATCATGGGTACAATCACCCCTTAAAGTAATGCAACCGTTTACCCTAACACCCTGTATAAATAATCTCTTAAAATTATCTATAGCTTTTTTGACCTAATTGAAAAGCATAATCAATCATATCTATATCCTAAAAGTTTGCTAAAACATGACTAACGATCGTCCATTTAATCTAACAACATTGATTAAATAAACCTCCGCTTATAATATTTTAATGTACACTTAAGCACAAAATCAGCTGCTGAAATAATATTCACTGTTCAGTTAGGTAGAGCCTCTACATTCGATCCCACCTCAGGAGAGCAATAAATAAATAATAAATAAATAAATAACGCTCACAGGCACATACATTGTAATGATCCCAAACTAGCACTAAAGGCTTTTAGTATGGAAACCATACAACAACGGCACGAACATATAATTAACATCCATGACCGAACCGGGATTCGAACCCAGGACCCTGGATTGGCAGTCCGGCGTGGTAACCATTACACCAACCGGGTCATCGTAATAGCACTAAATAAATCGCAACTGTACCATGATTGGACAGAGTGCGAACCACAACTTTTATCATATTCAGTATAGCGCTATTCATTTGACAGCCATTAGAACCGTTTTGCACAATCGCCCTCCTGATCGTAGATTTCAGATTCAGAATGATGTTGACGACAGACTGTAGGTGACCAACATAGGAATTACTGAAAAAAGTAAACATCGATGGCTATTCGACCCAAATGTATGTAATAAGTGGGCTAATTGGAACTGTGCCTTCATCTATGAAGGCAGGTGCTGGAAAATAAAGAGAAGAACTGAATCGTGATTTAAAAGTACAATTTTCAAATTACCCCATAGTTGCAATCACCCGGAAAACCTTTAAAAAAAAATCGGTTTTCTCTGTTGGCCCCATAGTGAAAGTTGATTAGTTTAATGCTCTGAGTAAGTATGTAGGTACACAACACATTTCAGTTTAAGCCCTTTATGGTAGCTCCTTATTATAAATGGTTGTATTAATTATTATATGTTTTTATTTTAGTTACTGACTGTACATTAAATTGAGATCACAGTCACAGCACACGTGTGTTTCATATGGACCTAGATAGAACAAGTACTTTATAATACCTTGTTTAGGTGCCTGGGAGAACATTTAAATAAATATCTTTGACATTATCACACAGATTATCTAGCCCCAATTTTGTAGTACCTTAACCTAGGCTAGATATGTAGTGTTATATCTGTTACCTATAATATAATATAACACTACATACTTAATTATAATCTAATCTAAACTATTATAAAACTGTAACTGAAGTGTACATTGAAGATATTTACAAAAAAAAATTACGGTATGGTTTTTAGGTATATAAACCTCAGAACATCCACGTTTAACCGTAGTACCGAAACTCTGTCCAGTGTGACGGGGGGTGAGCCCGTTGCCACTTATAATGGACAGTGGGTACAATACATGCCTCGAAATTGAAGCATGCAGGTTTCCTCACGATGTTTTCCTTCACCGAAAAGCCAGTGGTTGTAACACCACATAAATTCGTTCATAAATTCCGAAAAACTCATTGGTACGAGTCGGCCTGGACGGGGATTGAACCATTGCCTCCTGCGCGGCAGGCAAGGTAACTCGCCACTGGACCACCACGGCTTTATGCTTATAATTAATACAGATACAACAAACAGTATCATTATCAGCCTGGCAATAGGCCTCTACCAAGACGCGCCACAAGACTATGCTAGGCCTTCCTCATCCAGTCGCTCCCCGCTACCTGTCTCAGGTCGTCGCCCCAGCGCCAGAGGGCACCCCATAATACTCATGCCAGTTAGTGGTAATTCTAACTGCCCTTTGGTTGTCAGTTCTTCGGCAGATATGACCAGCCTAATAAAAAAATGCTCATGGAGTAACGTTTATATTCATCACACAACTATTATCTGCTTGATACAGACAAGTTAACCATGCTTGATATTATTATACATTCACGGGATTCGATCCGCCGACCCTAAGTTTCGCAGGCAGGCTCACTAGACTAGGGCGTCGTCATCGTCGCAATTTATAAACCACATGCTAAGATAAACAGTTTGTGAGAATTTTCTTTTCATTTAACTTTTTTCGCGTCTTATTTACTTTAACATCATTAGAATATCTACCCCTTGCAGATATTGTATCTAGCTAGCAATGCTACTTACATCCTTGGCCGACTTTGTTTCCGAAAATGTCGCTGTCATGTCTTGACTATCCACACACAACCCGCCGACATTGTGTAGGCGACTCGTGCAGTTTTGTTTGAAGATTGTATGTGTGATTAAGTATTAGTAGGGTGTTTTGTTACACCCTGTAGGTAGACAGAGACACCTTTACCTATATCATTTCAGTGCTGGAAAAAGACCTCCCCTTGTGGTTATAGCAAAATTTCTTACCGCCCCAAATGGGTTTAAGGTCTAGGTACGTATGTAACTAGTTAGGTTAGTTGCTTACAAATGTGCACAATGTTTCACGTGAACCTGTTGACATGTGAACGTGTCGGTAGCTTGTCGGTAGATATATCGCAATTCACAATCCGGGCCAGATAAAGCCTCAGGTAAAACCAGGGCGGGTGACGGTAGGACTACCATTCTTAGTTTATTTGTGAGGATCTGTGAATTTATTATTTGCCTTTTACTGACGGTCCTGCGGTGTGGAAAGCAAATGGGAAAACCACCACACTAGTTTTGCCTAGAATATGAGTAGGTATGTCTATCAGTGTCACAATATATAAAAAAAAAACTTTAATTGATCAAAAATTCTTTGGACTTTTCATACAAATTGCTCTAGTTTGGTTCAAGTTTGTAAAAAAATTTTGTTTTGTTTTTTGTTTTTCGTAATTGGACAATGAATTAATTTTGAAAATTCGTATATTAAAAGAAAATAATAATAAATTACAAAAAATAGCGGTCAGCGTCATCAGACAAGCGTCGTCAATAACAAAAATACACAAACAGACAAAAATCAGCAACATGCTGAATGAATGAATTAATTCATGAATTAATTGTTCTGAAATGTTTATTTTTATATTAAATGGTTTTTAAAGTTTTGCTTTCATTGCTATTTGAATTTAAATGTACCCTTAGCGAGAAGCCTTATTTAAAAGGATCATTATGTTCCACCCAGTACGCATACTTAAAAATGCATTTAAAATGCACACAACACTACACCTCTTAAAAACAACGTCAAAGTCATAGCTGATTATTAGGACTGAAACATGGTCACCCTACAGGCTCTTGCCGCCTTTCACCCCTCAGCTCGCCTGCGCGCGCGCCGGACCTTTGTTCTTGTCCACTGATCATTTATCAATGCACTTATATGTTCACGTATATTTATTTTGTTAGTCTAGTAACTATTATATTCATAAAAATTTTAATAAGGCTGGTGTTTCAGCTGATCTTTATTGTTGAGTTATAAGTCGACAAATTAGGAAAGATAACCTGTATTCCTTCCTGCGGAATTGACTTTCCACACATTTACAGGCTATAGAGAGGATTGGAGAGTGAGAGAAGATGGAGATCTGAAAAGCAGAGTGAAAAAATACAAAAGGGGTTACTTAAAAATACGATTTGGAAATTGAAAAATATCTGGAATAAATTATATGGGATCTAAACTATCTTATATAATATTCGCTCGATGGGACAGGTCGATAGTAAGGAAATGGTGTTCAATATTGTGCTTATGTGTGATGTAAGTCACGGGAACTCATCAATGCCAAGAAATATAGCATCGATGTCTGAATCGTTTCCGTTGAAGATTTTATTGATTCTCACTTTTTCCGTATTCATTTACTAAATAATACTTTTAAGCCAGTAAAAAGACAAAGTGCGTATCCACGACAGGCTTCCAGGCTTTAAGCCAGTTAAATTGGAAAACTCTTGTTGTATTCTTGTTAAATACTACATTCTTGTAGAGACTGAGATTTTGTTTTGTAGAGTTCCATCCTAATGAGTTCATTTTTCACTTTACATACCTACTGAGTTATATTTTATCTATTGATATTATTGGAATGAAGGTACATAAAATAAGCAGAAATACATTTTTCAGGCTACTTACATTTCAACATGCTCTATAATACGAGCACGGTCTCTTTGATGTCAGACGTATTTCATTAGGCTAACATCATAGCATAGCCGACTTCAAAAAGTGCATGTACAGCCACTTTGAATTCCTAAATTTCACTTCTCAAGCATTTACCTACTACCTACTAGGTTTCCTCACGAAGTAACTCCTTCACCTTGCCTGTTTATTACAAAGTTCAAGACCTGGATTGAGTAACATGCAGGCAGGATACAAGTTTAACAAGATTAATTACACAAACTAAATTTAACTTCACACTGCACAAAAACTAAGCTGCAACAGCTCGATTCCTTTCTTTCAGTGACGTAAGCCGAAGACCAAAAGTGCAAGCTTTTGCCACTTTTGCCACTTTTGCCATTTCTGACATTAGCAATATAGGCCGATAACCGCGAGGTCAAGGTGCCAGGGGGCAACGGAGGTGGGGGGTGAAGGGAATGTCGAAGTTCCGGTTTTTTGAATTAAGAACTTTTGAATTGAGTAATGTGCACAAAATCAGATTATTACGAAAAGAGAAAATATGTTATTTGTTGCTGGGTGAAATAATTATTGCTACTTGATTTTTTTCACCTCACAAGCTCGGAAAGATTCTGTTTATCGTTCGAAATCTGAGTGCAAAAGTGTATTTTATCCGCTAGCGTGGAAAGAGTTTTTGAAATTCGAATCTGTCTATTCAATAATTTTGTATACCGCCAATGCACTGAAAATGCCTTAACTATTTCATGACACTGGCCAGCACGAAAATAAAAACTTTTTGAAATGTTCTTTTTTTCCTCGCTGTTGTGAGGTGAAAAATTGTGTGTTTCGCTCGGCTGCAAAGTTATTCTGCGTCTCGTACCTTTGAGACCTTCGCTAAACGCTCAGGATTCTATTATTTGAACCACTCGCTTTGCTCGTGGTTCAATCCTAGAATCCTTCGCTTGCTCAGGTTTCAACAAAAGTACTCGCGCCAAAAAGCAACTTTGCAGCCTAGCATAACAAATAACTATTTCCATATCGATATTTATTCTCGGAATGACTTTAAGACCATGGATAACAATGTAATTTTTTTGCAGTAATACACCTATACAAGGTGTTACAAAACTACAAATAAACATTTAAGGGGGTGGTGTAGACCATCAAACTGAACAACTTTCACTATGGGACCAATATCGAAATCGCGAAAAAAAAAATTTATGTTCTATACTCTACAAATCGACTAGAGCTAAAATATGAATAATTTTTTTCTCGATTTCGATTTTGGTCCCATAGAGAAAGTTGTTCAGTTTGACGGTCTAAACAACCCCCTTATGAGTTTTATAAATTTATTGTTACTTATGAAACACCCTGTAGAGGTAGGTACATTTACATTCAGTTGTAGAAACGCTCATTAAAGTTAATCCTCATTTAAATCTCTTCCTAGTTTTTACTACGTGACAAAAAGTGACAGCAATAGATTTAATGGAGGATTAACTTTAATGAGCGTTTCTTCAACTGTGTGTTTGGTAAGATCAAGGAGTTATTATATCATAATGGAATCGGGGTCACTTTGAAGCAGGAACAGGTAACGGGTGCTTCATACAAACAAACTGAATAACTTTCACTATGGAGTCAATATGTCAATAGCTGACGTGGATGTTCTGAAGTTTCAAAAGATCTCTGACTACCCCCTCGGGGAATATAGTCGTGAGCATATGCTATGCTACGTCAATAGCTTCTCTACAAAAATTTATAAACAGCAGATATTTTTTTTGCAATTTCACCGTTAGTCCCATAGTAAAAGTTGTTCAGTTTGATGGTCTGAAGTACCCTGTTCCGGCTTCAAGACGACCCCGATTCCACTGTATTATACACGGTTCTTCTTTTGCTGACAGTTTTTTATGGGGATGACCAGCACCCGTAGTATGCTACACGTGATACGGCTGTATCACGTCTTTTATCTCGTTCGTTCGCGCGCAAAAAGAAAGAGAGCTAACGTGTGATAGCGCTATATCACTGCGGCATGCTAGCTATGCTGATCGTGAAATTGAATTAGTTTCTCTGTGGGACCAACATCGAAATCACAAAAAAAAAATCTCGAGTCGTCACTCGAGTAGGTTTGCAGTTTTGAATGGAACAACAGATTTTCTTTTTTTTTCCGAATTCGATGATGGTGCCTTAGAGAAAGTTGTTCAGTTTAGTGGTCTGATCATCTCCTTAAAAAAGTTTCGGCATATTAGGAAGGACTCTTTATTATCTCTCCGTGTTTAAATGGGACAATTTTTTTATGATTATGTTATAATATGGATAGTTGTATAAGTTAGACCTCTAGGTCAAGGGTGAAAGTAACAAAAGATCTATAAAGGTTGCAGTAGATTTTGGTCACTGACCAAGCCCTTACAACCAAATAATAATAAGTTTGGAAGAACCACAATATCCGAAAACAAAGTCATCATAAAATTGTAAAGTTAAGTACTTTCTTTAAAATTGGTACACCAATCAGCGATCATCATAAGCGATCAAAGAATAATATCGTGCTATTACCGCCACGATAGTGGTTCATAAATCATAAACCACAAACTCAAATTCCTAATCCTACGCTTTGCACGTCTCGCAATAAATATCTCAATAATACTTAGAGACACATAAACCGATGTTAAACCTAATCTTAACCTACTTTCTCAACTAATAACAGATCCAGGCATCCGCTGGGTTATCTATCACGCGTCTTATCAAGTTATCACAACTTTCATTTCATTTCCTCGCTTTTCCTGTATAAACACCAATATAAGAAGGCACGTGACTTGAATGATTTTAAGAGGACTAAAGGTTTATTTTATGTTGGTTCTATTATGATGAAATAATATTGGAGTGTGAGAGGCATGTTTCAGCTTCAAAACGGTCTCTAAGAAAATTGCGTGTGCCAGACGGACGGACATACATCGTGGTGATTCTATAAGTGTTCCGATTTGCCAATTTATTTACGGAACGCAAAAAAGTTCGCTACTCAATGTTTGACTTGATTTTAATTATTATTTCGAGTAAGATATTTTTTTTCACAGCATAAGCATATGCTCACGACTATAGGCAGAGATATTCTGAAACCTCAGAACATCCACGTTTCACCAGTAGTACCGAAACTCTGTCTTGTGTGACGGGGGGTGACCCCGTCGCCACGTATTTTTTTTCAAGTCTGTCTAATACACCAGTAAAAGAGATGGTTATGGTTATTATGCCCTGGATACCAGAAAATGGTCAGCGTTCAGGTCAACCTAAAAAGGAACCTAGAATCTTGATGGTTTTAATAATAATTAGATAGAGCTTGCCCTGGACACGGGAGGTTGATAGTAAAGGGATTGTCTTTGTCCCGCAGTGACTTAAATCTTCTTCTATACTATATCTTCTTCTTCTTCTGGTTGCGCTCCAATACTGCATAGCTAGCATGCCGCAGTGATACAGCGCTATCACCAAGCTATCACACCTTAGCTCTCTTTCTATTGCGTGCGAACGAACGAGATAAAAGACGTGATACAGCCGTATCACGTGCAGCATACTACGAGTGCAGGAGTTACATATCAAACACGATGCTTCAAACCATCAAATAGCTTGTTTGATGTGTAATGCATTTAATTTTACACCCTGTATAGGCTAAAAAAATTATGCTTCACCTTCTATAATGTTATGAGATCCCGTGTTAAAATCTAAATTCAATGACACTTTCGACCAAGTCGTGACTGATTTCATTTATTTCAATCATAACATAAGTCACATGTAATTCGTTTCAATCAATCAAATATAAATCGATATTAGATTGATTAGAGTCCCCCGATGTCCGTCAGTCGATTTGTTTCATAATCGTTTTATATCTTGGAATAAAGAAATAGTTAATGACGATAAGTACTATTAAGAAAGTTCGGCTATATTGACCAACTTGGCTCACTTTTATCGTAATGTACTATTGTACTGTACATTATGATAACAGTGAGCGAAGTTGATCAATACAGCCGAGGCGGAATTCCCAGCGAATGAGATTCAAAAATCGCACTCCTGGAATGCGATTTTTGAATCTCATTCGGTGAGCTCAGCTGTTGAAAATGTCAATATTACTACGGAGATACGCATCTTTTTACTGCTGATTTGACCTTAAAAAATCGCTCTCCTGCAGTATGATTTTTGAAAGTCAACTC
Source organism: Agonopterix heracliana (assembly GCA_963693445.1). Classification (NCBI taxonomy): domain Eukaryota; kingdom Metazoa; phylum Arthropoda; class Insecta; order Lepidoptera; family Depressariidae; genus Agonopterix; species Agonopterix heracliana. The sequence continues at coordinate 1,738,881 of OY856312.1, read as the reverse complement.
AGCAGTAGAAAGATGCATATCTCCATAGTTATTTTGATATTTTCAACTGCTGAGCTCACCGAATGAGATTCAAAAATCGCACTCCTGAACGTAATTAAATCATGACATGTTAGTTTGCCTTTCTCCCAATAAAAACACAAAAAAGCGAATATCCTGTAAGTAAATAACATTTATGATTACATAAGAAATAGTGCACTAAATACTACGAAAGTGTAAATGACAAGACGCAACAAGACAATGGACGGAAAGTGAGTTCTACTGAACTCGGAGGTGAAAACAGTTTAACTAATTTTCGGTAACAATTTAGGAATCGTGTAGTGGAACTAAAGTGTAAGAGAAGTTATGCAATATGCGCTTGTTTGGTTAATTTTAGACGGTTTACATCATTTTCGTTTGCAACTCAGCTTCTTATTATCTTTAAAACTAAACTGGCTATAAGATTTTGACGGCCCGATAGCTTAGTTAGTAGTAAACCTGCCGCTGACCAGAGGGCTGCAGGTCCAAATCCCACAACCATTTCGTATGATGAATATGAATATTTTTTACCCGATGATTGTATTGTATTAGTATATACCGTTGTCTAGTCATCATAATAAATGTCCGAGCTAGACCCTAGATAATCAGTGTGACAATGTACAAGATATTTATTATTATTATTTAAACATATAAAATAATGAACTTAGACGTTATTTAAAACAGACACTGAAATATACAGGGTAAAAATGCATTGAACAACTTACAAGTTCATTAAGTGACCAATATTGACAAACGCGAAAAAAAATTGGTTGTTCCAACTAAGTATTGATCTTCTGAATTTAACTCTGAATCTTTTAATTATGTCAAAACTTTTTCAACTTTTTCGCAGTTGAACAATATTTCTCGTGAACATTATAAGAGACTACACAAGAATGTTTTCGAAAATATTTTTTAAAGGGAGAATTGAGCGAAAGTCGACCGGAGATCGCTTTCGTTGCAAACCAGTTGGCTTTCTTCAGTAAATGTATAACATGGCAGATATAAGGGCGTGGTACAAGCTGTGACGATCTGGCGGTTTTAAGACTACTTTAATTTGTTTTATTATTAAAATAAATTTTAAAGGATTTTTTAGTTACAAAATTGACATGAATAAATTAACACAGTGTCTCCTTAAAAAAAGCTATGGTAAAGCCTGACCAGGAAAATAAAAAACCTGATTTGGGAGCGCTGTAATCGATTGTCACCTTTAATGTCAGTGTTCCAAGTACAAATTTAGTTCCAATGATTTTCCGCAACATGGCGAGGCTTTTTATATTTATGGTTACCTAACGCTAGGGGCTTAATAACTATTTAGGTAATTGCAATAAAAAATAATGCAAGCGTCTCGTGTTTTTAATAGACATTATTAAGTACTTAATTATAATAATTTATGATATAAACTTGGACGTAAATTGTTTTCTTTCCGCTCATCGCTATCGCTTTGACCTCTCATCTAGACCACAATCGGCAATAAACTGGTGACATAAAGCGTTCAAGGTTGCGCCGGCACCGAAAGTGTTAAAGCCTTGCTTGTATCAGCAGCACTTTGTGTCTGACTCTCCGGGGACACTTAATTTAACACGTGTCACTTGTTACACTAATGTACACTGTACACACGGCGAAAGATCAATGGTTGTAGTTGTACCCATTGTTTTACTCTATGTTCATGAATATAGAGTTCAACTATGGGTAAGTTGATCATTAAACATAGTTGAACTCGTGTGTACACACGGTTACAGGTCAGGTTACCCTGTTTGGACTTTGAACTATTGGACGCTGCGAATCGTGCGAGAGGGTGCGGTATGTTGATGTTGTTTCGTCTCAGGACCTAAAACTAAAGTTTTTTTTGAACAATAACTTTAGCTTTTTAGGTAAATCTGCCCGGCTAGCATGCCACCCAAGACAAAGCGTTTAAACGAGAAACACGTCATGCGCGCTCTTTCTGGCATACGTAAAATAATAAGGATGGAGGCACATCTCGATTTTTATCGTTTTCTCGGGGGTGGCATGCGAGGCCTACTGTAGTGATCTCATCCGTACGAAATCTCATGATCATATTCCATATCGGCCTAGTCAGAGTCTTGAAAACTACCAACCAATTTAAGGCCGGTAGCAAAATTGTTGTAATTATAATATAAGCGCCGCTTTTGCCCGAGACTTCGTCTGCGTTGACTTTTAAAAAGTTTTTAATGTGTTAATTTATACATACAGGGTCCTTCTTAATGTGCTGCACGGACCTGAAAAAAAGACGGACGTAATGTGACACTAAAAAGAAGTGAAGCATGTAAGGTCCTACATTTTCGTTTGTTCTACAAGGGACCTACACTCACACAGATGCACTAGCTCTAGGCGCAGGTCCTACAACCCGCCACCATTTTGTACCGCGTGACAGTTCGTCAGCACGCACACAAATATAAATGGATGTTTCATTCGTGATAAGACGAGATTACATCCGTCTTTTTTTTAGGTCCGTGATGTGCTGACGGTTTTTTAAGGAGATGCTCAGACCATAAAACTGGACAACTTTCTCTATGGGACTAATATCGAAATCGCAAACAAAAAATCTGCTGTCCCATAAATTTGGCTATAGTAGGTATGTTATTATTATTGTTATCTATTTATCGTTACAATTAGTATAATATTTATTGTTTTGTAGACAGACACCTGTAGACTTAACTGACAGAACAAAACATGTGAAAAAGCCATTCATTCATAGCTCTATGTAAAACTCTAAGATGTAAAATTATGAGATTGTAATTCATACTTTCGTTAATCAAGTAATCTAGTTCAATTTAAAAGTCACTGTAATCATTTTCGCGTCAAACAATAAAACTACTTGCCGAAACAAGTTTTTAAGAGTCCGGTAGCCTTTCCAGACTGTGGTTATCTCTCTTATATCAAGCTAGTAAGATAATTATAAATATTTCTAGAAACATATAAATGAAAACTTGAACCAGTTAAGTGTGTCATTACGAATTGCAGTGCTCTTTTTTTACGTATACAGTTCTCTTGTAGGTAATCAATCTATCTATCAATGGAAGTCACGTCACTTCAAATATTTTAGGGACCAGCGTCTCATATTGTATTGTTTCTCCATAAAAGCAAACGTCAATGGACAACTGAAATGTATGGCGTGGTTTAAAATAGTATTTAAGTTTACACCCACACCCCACAAACTGTATACATGGAGATGATCAGACCATCAAAGTGAATAACTTTCTCTATGGGACAGTGGCGGATACAGAAAAAACTCAAGGGGGGGCGCTAAAGATATCTAGAGTCTAGAGCTTGATTTTATCGTAATAAAAACACAAGTCACATGCAAAGTTTAAGAATATAAGAACTAGCGTGATATTAAACTCGCAATTAGAGAGAGCTCGAAGGAGAATGTTGGCTTTGGCAGCCGTAGTTCTATCCCGTCCGCATACATGGTCAGGGGCGGCAATACGGGCGACCCCGAAAGGGGGGGGGTGCGCGCCACCCGCGCCCCCCATCTGTATCCGCCACTGCTATGGGACCAACATCGAAATCGCGAAAAAATATCAACGGCCCATACATTTGGGGTCGAGTCAGTATGCAATTCTGGCAAGGTACTATTTAGCGACTTTGTTCAAAATTTGAAGTCTACACGATAAGAAGAAGAAGTATGCAATTTTTTATGGGCCCATAGAAGAAGTTGTTTAGTTTGATGGTCTGATCTTCCTCTTAAAAACCGTCAGCGTATATCATCATCGTCATGTTATTTAAGAGCTACGCTCTTCTTGTCGGTGGAGTATTCGCCATCCTGTCTCTTTTCCACAAGTGCCTAGACTATGAACATGTCTCATAAAAACCATTTATCCAGAATCGGATTACTGAATCGGTCCACACCTCACCGGTCATACGGTATGGACATCAGAGTTGTCGACAATGCCTAATAATATTCTTCTTCTTACGACACTTCGCCTGAGTTTGTGTTGGCAACAGTACCTATTAAGAAATTTTTGACCATTTACTTAGGTATCATTAAATAGCAGTTACCAGTTAATACTACGTGCTGCGAATACATTTCCAAGGTTTCTAGCAAGCGAATAAAAGGACCTTGCTCCTTAGTCCCCTCCATATCGTTATGAGTAATAACTAGTTCAAACTAGATTTTTATCTATTCTTGGTCTGTTAGTCTATTTAATGTGATTGTTGGTTTTAGGGTTAACTTTATACGAATGCCTGCAACATAGCAATGTTACGGCTTATGTCTCTTTTAGTTAGCGCGTAACAGAGCGAGAAAAAAGGCACGTGATTATGACGTTGTGGAACGAACAATGTTAGACTCCCTGATTCATTAAAAGCTAGGGATCCTAGCACAAGGCTGCTTTTACACGAGAGATATGAGAGAAAACAATCCGCCAATAGTGCGCTCGCTCGATCACGTCATTGGAAAATTGAAGCACTCTCATTGGACGATTTTTTCCTCGATCACCGCCTCGCTACCTCGCACATCTCTGGTGGAAAAGCAGCTCTTTACAGTGTTATTGAAGTGAAACTATCCAGTCGATGGGACTCTTGCTTGCTTTCTAGAGTGTCCATTACACCCGAACGCTTGGACCAGAGAGGCCTTAAATACTGCTACACCTGACGCTATCAAAGCTCGTTGAATAACTGGCGAGTAAAATATAGAAACGTCGTAGAACCAATTGACACTGACATGGACAAAAGAATAATTATTGAAAGGGATGTTGAAATGAGATCAGTTTTGCGTTCCGCATTACTATTAAGAATTGGGAGAAGCTCTTTGAGAAAAAAAGAGTTCACCACCATCGACGCACCTAGATCAACCCTAGATACTGAACAAAGTTGTTTTATGAAAATGATGTTATTGTTTTCTCATAGCCGATTACGAAAACGGCGACTATATATTTATAAAGGACCACAGGATATTTTTAAGCAGGTACGTACGCTAATCTCAGATGCTCTCTCAACCATACCCTGAATCTGATAGAATGGGAGACCGCTACTATGCGTGAAGGAGTCGGATGCAGTGACCACAACCGGTAGCTAAAGCTATGTTGACGACATTTGATGAGATAAATTACCTCTTACGACACCCACGGCTACTCAACGCCGTACGGATATTATGTATGACTCATATTATAAAAGTAAAGCTGTAAAACAACTATTAAGCTGAAGTATATAAATAAACAGAGCTGCACAGTCAGAAATTACATAGCTGCCGCATTTCCTTACAAACAGCTTCCTCGTTTTTATTTCTGGAAAAATAAATACAAAGTGTTCCAAGACATACAATTATTCCGAATTCACACTTGGAAACGTTGCTTGAAAAGGTTTCCTTTTCTATTTTAAAATGCAGTCAGCTAGAAATAATGTAAATACAATACTTAAATGTAGCATGGAACTGTTAAGTTGCAAAACGTGAATATAAACACCTGTTTCGGTAAAAGTAGTTGGTATCTTAGATCGCTTCTGGTAGTAACCGTTCGTCGTAGCGTGATGAACTGATGATTCTAACATAACGTTTTTGTTATTATTTTGTCGGCCACTTTACGTAGCCTAATAAAAATACGTATACTACTAACTAATAAGCGTTATAAACGTTTTCCGAATACTTAATTACAGTTTTACAATGTCTACATTTCCCTGACGAAACGATTTCATGTTTATTTTTTCGATAAAGAAAACAGTGTGAGGGAAACTAAAAAAGCTGAAAAATAAAAGATGCATTAAATGTGAAGTTAGCTAATCTCAATTTTCCACGTAAGGTGGTATACGGGTCAGAATAGTGGTAAGACAGCGATACAGCAATTAACGATTTATATGGAACACCTGATTTTGTTTAACGATTTCGATGCTGGAGTGAAATTCTCTATACTCTGAAATGGAATCCGAGATCAAAAATTTCAAACAAAAGAGCCTCTTTTTCTCTGTTTGAAATTTTTGATCTCAGATTCCATTTCAGAGTATAAGGTAACATCCTTCTTGTATCCCTCAGATATCGTCGAAGTTTTAATATCAACGACCGATGTTTCAACTTATGTTTGCGCTTAGTGAATTGCACTCCTGGTTCCATAGTGAAAGATCTGAAGCACCTGCATTAGATACCAATGTAACGTTTTATACCCTGTACAAACATCCCGAAAGGGAAAATGATCGTTAGTTTATGTATGTATGTATGTATATGGTAGATGCGGTAGTGTGCTTTAAGTGCTGTGTTTACGTTAGCACACATGATATTTTCTTTAATCACGATGAGCCTAGATACAAGTTATAATTTGCACAAAGTGCAAACTGCTTTCTTTTAACCCAAGTTGAGCGTGTCTTCGCTATCTACAGTAAGAACCACGTAAAAAGACCCGTAGTAGAACTCTTACATCAATGCCATAAATACACAAATAGCTTGTTTTATGCGACTTTGTTTTGTAGGGCGTAGAAGTAGATAATTTCGCGGCATGATGTGATTGCTGTCTGATAGCTAACTGCTCTTGTCACGGTTTTAGATGACCATCTGATAAGCGGTTGAGCTCCCGTTCCCATGTAGTTGTATAGTTAGAAGTTATAGTCTAGTTAGATTAAACATACCTATATGTTAAGGTGACGAGAAAGCTGTGAAACTTCCCCCTATACTAGCTCAAACCTATGAGCGATTGTTTTAACATTTAGATACTTCTTTAAAAACTCAAAAATATTGAGCAAAGGGATTAATCACATACAGATTTGTCAGCATGCAGTTTCAGATTGTTATAATTCAATATTAAATTAAAAGACGTGTCTTTATGTATTTTATTTTAAGGTACATTTTAAAAGACCTATATACCTATATACTAAGGGGCCAACATCGAGAAAAAATAAAAAATAATCTGCTGTCCCATACAAAACTGCAGTACCGACCGACGCGACTAAAATATTTTTCTTTTTTTCTTTTTCTCGATGTTGGCTTACTGAAAGTTGTTCAGTTTGATAGTCTAAGCCACCCCCTTAAGTATTACTGTGTTTTGTTACATCCTGTAGATTGTAACTGCGCTGTGGCGCCATCTAGCTATCTCGAAAAATGCTAGAAGATAACTATTAACTATACTAAGTATTTTAACAAGAAATTACGCTAGACCCACAGAGAAATAATAAGCTAGACCCAAACTAGACCCTACTCCTTAAAAAAAACGTAGTTTCCATAGAACAGTTTCTGTCAAAAAACTGTCGATTATGACACGTCAACAATAGTCTGCAAAATTAGACATCTGTTAGTACTTATGTAAGTCTGGTCTAGATATTGTTGTAAAGTATTGAACTGAACAAAAAGATATTTAGGTCGTTCGAAAGGTCTTTGTGTACATCACAATACGTATGAAGTAACGTATAGTGTTCATTGGTATGTACAGTCATCTCCGAAAATACGAGAAGCTTGTGGTTACATGAGACGGTGCTAAGTGGACCGTTCTAAAAGGGAACAGCTGTCAATCCAGACAAAGGTCTCTCAGGGCTTTTATTATTTTTTGGGCGCAACAAAATTTCTTATATCAAATCATCATCAATTTACGAATTAAAGATAGGAATACCTACACTAATTGCTTACAAAGTAGGCGTAATGTATTTTTGAAATAGGAACGTAAACTTATTATATTTTGTTAATTAGAGTCTTGAATCCGTTTGGATCAATTGGGACTCGAATAGGCTGGCGTTTACACCCTAACGTTTTAACCTCTAATTAAAACAGTTTTATGTTTCTATGTTTATCTAATAAGACTCTGTTATTATGGATTTCCTGGAGGCATAAAGACTCGCTGCTTTGGGGCATATTTGTATTAAAATTGAATTGCAGGGAGTGTTGTGGATTGTCGTACAGAAAGAAATGGATTAATGGAGCCGACTGTACTGGAATGGAATATATCATCGATATTGTAATTTTTGTAAACTTATCGTTCTAGTTTGTTATTTTGTCTGATTGAGAAATGTTGCTAATGAAGGATTTTTAGACAATGGCTTACTTTTAATGATGTTTGTTGCTTTATCTTCAATCTTTTTTTAGTATTTTCTAGGTAGTTATTAGTAAGTTACAGCCTGTAGGCCCCTAGCAACGCAAAACTTCAAAACCAAATCTCTATAGATAACTTAACAGCATATCAGAATTTTTAAAGCGTAGGTATGTAGTAGGTACTTCTTTCTTATACAGTGCCGTAGGCCTGTATGTAACTCATTTAAATTCTGAAGAAAAAGAATGAAAGTATTAAAGTGACAAATTATAAAAATACCTAAATCAATCATCACCAATCTGGTCTCAAACATAGTTTTACATACCTAACTAGGTACCTAGTACTCACTAAGTACTACCTATAGTACTTACTTATAGTATTTGTCTGATTCTGAACCCCGTTTCCCAGTAACTTAGCACTAAAAATATAAAAGTAATACAAAATACAAGTCCGAAACAATAAGAAAGCTTTGCCAGGTTTTACATCACACAAAACTACATTAGATCCTTTTGTCACTTAAAGTGGGCTAACCGCATGCGTAGGTGATGCCAAAATGTGCCTGTGCTTAGAATAAATAACATTTTCTTATAAGTAGTACAGTGCACAATATCAAAGAACACTGTTATAACGAATTATTCAGAAATTTTAATTCAGTATTGTTCAGAAAAAATTCAGGATCTCTATTTGATCCGTTCACGATTTACTCAAAAACATGGCACTGCATGTACCTGCATTGTACCTACTCTTTGTCGAATATTTAATTTATTTTGAAACTATTTTAATAAAAAATAAATTCAATAACTAACTTATACACCACTAGCTCTTAATAATAAAAAAAAAAATAAGGTTGTATTCTGACAATGGAACTAAAGAACTTTCCCATTTTTTGGACCTCCCATACAAAAGTAAGGGTCAGCCGATTTTTTTCTACTGTATATAAAAGTACAAAATGTTGAAATAAACGTATTAAAAATAAAACAGCATTATTTTAATCTGCAAAATAAAAGTCTGTCTGACTTAAAAATTTTAATCGGTAAAGTTCTTGCCGAGCAATATTATGAGAGTTTTATTCAGACAATTTTACTTAATTAAAAATAGTGTAAGAATGTTTTATAACCTTTATTTGCCAACTGTACTACTAAGTTAACAGTATTGATACGCCTACTTGAACATTTTTTTAATTTATAAAGAACACTTAGTGTCGTCATCGTATGGAACGAAATTTTTTGAATGACAATTTTAGAAAACTGTACACAGGATTTCATGCTTTGGTGTCTTCTAAGATGCTCATGACTATATTCCCGAGGAGGTAGTCAGAGATATTCTGAAACCTCAGAACATCCACGTCTCACCAGTAGTACCGAAACTCTGTCCAGTGTGACGGGGGGTGAGCCCGTCGCCACTGCTTTGGTGTCTCCTCATCCTCAAAAATCTCGCCAACAACCTGTTGTTTTCGTACATAACATGACCTATCTTATAATCAAGTAGTTAGATTACAGAAGCTCAAAAGAATAAATCTAACTATTCACACATCTAAGGGATGGCAACACTTAGTACAAAAATAATTATAAATTAAATATAACTTACTCGTATTTAATTATCTACCTTATTTTACTTATCTTTACGTAATTGGTAATACCTATATTTTATCCGATCGATATACAAGATGTTACAAAAGTACAAATAAAAATTTAAGGGGGTTGTTTAGACCATCAAACTGAACAACTTTCACTACCAACTGAACCAACTTTCAGGACCAATATCGAAATCGCGAAAAAAAAAATGATGTTCCATACTCTACAAATCGACTCGAACTAAAATATGTATGGGATATATAGTAAAAGTTGTTCAGTTTGATGGTCTAAACAACCTCCTTAAGAGTTTTAAATATTTATTTTTACTTATGTAACACCCTGTAGATCGAATTTTATTAGTTCGTATTTTTTGACATAACTGACCAACTTCTAAGTAATATTCCGTCCTCTCCATTGTTAGAAATTAAATAACTGATAATTAAACAGAATCACCAAGAACACAATATCGATTGAATCGACTAACACTATACCCTATTTAAATGCATCAAATGCTATGGTTATTAAAATAACATGCAACGTTTGAAAAGATTACTGCGATGACATTTTGATAGCTATAAATAATGCAATAATGCCACTTGATTACAATTTTATTAAGTTACAGACAAATAACTATTAATCTAATGAATGTGGATCTTCCTTGACATTTACAAAAAAACAAGTTAAGACTTTGACAGCTCTGTTAACAAAATGTTATGCACTTAAATTATCAACTAATTTGCAGTGAATTTTGGCATACTTAAACTTGTTTTTTTTCGTCATAATTATCATCATTAAACCTTTTAAATTCGGAAAGTGAACCATGCTGTTACAACCTTAAAGGCACCTCGATTTTATAAATAACTACCTATACAACCCTGTTAGTCCATTGTAGACGAAGGAATATTCGAAGTATTTAACAATTATTGCCTATTTTAAGAGGATACACGGGTACGGTTTTCTCCATACAAACGTATTCCCCTGTTTTCTCCCTGGATAATGACACTAGAGCAAACATTTTTTTACCATCTAATCTATGTTACCTCTGCTATGTCCCTATGTTTTGCTTTTTGACATAAATTAATTACTGTAGGAACTAGGGATCTTTGAAAATGACCAATTTGACAGCCCATTTTCAGACATCCAGCAAACAAATTTGACGAATATAAACAAAAAAAGCAAAACGTACAGACATATCCAAAGTCTTTCTCATATTATTCTTGAAAGAATTATTAAAATCGGTTTGGTTTTGGAGGAGAAAAAAGGGGAATACGAAATGCTGTTTTCGTCGATTTTATGTAGATAAAATCGGATAGCTGCAGTAGTCTCTTTCGCACTCTAGTCGGTGGGGTGTATGGGTGGGGCGGATCGGACAAATATGTATACATAGCATTTCAGCTTGCCTATCCTCTGAAAGAGCATTATTCCAAGTTGAACAATAGGATTGGCGCTCAATGTGGAATCAAACAATAACACTTACCAAGTCAACTGAGGACGATAGTAGGAATACTCAACAAAATTTCACAATTCTATGCCATTCTGAGCTTAATTTAGCGCTTTCATATACGATGACGCAGTCCGTCATTTGTGAAGCAAGGAGTTGTATGAAATCGCAGGTAGAAGCATACACGGTGCGTCAATCCGTCACCGTGTGTGCTTCTACGTGCGGTTTCTTACAACTCCTTGCTTCACAAATGACGGACTGACGACTTCCACTCCGTCAATGCGTCATCGTGTGTAATGCCACCTAATCGATAATCATCAGCGAAAGCAATTCAAATCTGATATACATATAAAATATCATCCTTTCGATGTTATATGGATAGACTAGTTACACAACTCTACAGTATTCACGTTGTCATACCAACGAGCCCTCATATGAATATGTTTACTATAGTTGTGGAATCTTGTCGTGACAATAATTTGCCGTAAACTCTTGTCATGTGGATGCCGTAATAACATTTGCGTAACATTTAAATAAAATAATAGACTTAATGTTATCGTAGACGATGTAAGTGCGATAGGAAGGCTTCAATTGGGTGTCTATCGTTTCCTAGATGAGTTGGAGAGATAGATCAACACTTTGATCACAGAGAAAATAATGACCGAGTACAAAATGTACATCTACCTCCGATCCTCCGAACCTCCTCTACCTATTGGTTTCAAGAAGCTTTTTATGCAATAAGTAAACGATTTTTTTCTGATTGGTACCTATTAGGGTGCAATTGATATCATTAGCAATATCCTTTAAAACTAAGAGTCTACCCAGATTTTTGTTTTACTCCGATCTGTTTGCTCCAGTAGTAAAAGTTGTTCATTTTGATGGTTAAACTATTTTTTTAAAAGGATTTCATTATTTAAATAAAAGATTACAGAAGTAACTAGTTTTCGATCAGTTTCGATACTCGCAAATAAAAGCTCTAACTACCCATTGTACGTACGAAACGAATGCCTCCAAAGATTCCAGTCAATATTATGGAGATAAAAATGAGTCAAGGTACCGAAATACCCACGATAATAAGAGATCATCCAAATCTTATAACACATCTTATTAGATAGATAATGTTACCTTCCCATGACATTCAGACCATGTTCACCCACTGTCATCCATATTTGTTATTAGGTACTTTATCGTGATGGCTTTGTTGGTTAGATTTAAATGTTCATTTGGACATGGAGACGGTCTCTGAATCATCTTTATTTATTGTGTTTGAGTTCAAAATTAAGAAACTTTTAGATCTAGTGTAAATTAACGCAAAATCTGAAAACTGTTAGCACAGAACATACCTGACTAAACATTAAATCAATCAAATCAGATCAACCCTCACTGCAAGACATATGCCTTCCTTTTATTGCGCCATTCATCACGACCCTGTGCTAATTTGCAGTGCGATTTTTGAAAATCATACGAGCGGTTCGGCAGTAGAAAATGTCAAAATTACTATGGAGATTATGCATCTTTCTACTGCCGAACCGCTCGTATGATTTTCAAAAATCGCACTGCTGATCCAATGCAAACCCACCACCCTCACAATGTCATCGGACCAACTATACTGACCTCCGACGAAACATTAGGAATTGTATCTTTTTGAATGTATTATTTTAAAATCGAGCAGAGTATCGGTTGTACTAGTGAAACGTGGATGTTCTAAGGTTTTAGAATATCTCTGAGTACCTCGGGGAATATAGTCGTGATCATATAAGTAAGTTATAGCCTATAGAATCCCACTGCAGGGCAAAGGCCTCCTCTCACGAATAAGGGTAAGAGGGAGTGGGCCATACTCCACCACGCGGGCCCAGTACGTGTTGGTGGAGGCAAAGTAGTGGTCAACTTGCTGTCAGAGAAGTTTCAAGCCGCCTCAGTAGGCCTCTGACCTGGCTTAACGATGGCTGGCGTGTCGTGATCATATGCTTATGCTTATTTTAAAACAACATTTTTCACACAAACATGTCTACAGTAATTATTGCGGCTATTTGGGAATACTTTGTGTGTATAACACTTTTATTTATAGTAAGATACCACCCGGAAGAAGCTGGTTTGGGTATATTATTATACAAATGGTTTAAACTTGACTTGGTAAAGGGAGTGGCCCAAAGTCCATTAGGGTAATATAAATCCAAAATAATATCTACTTATAATGTCAGAGAGCAAACATAATAGGTATTCTAGATAATTAAGTAGTTGTTGCCATATTCCAATCCTACACAATTAAGGCTAAGGTCATACCTAAGCTACACTAATAGCTCGCTACTTCTGTAGTCAGGCACGTATCCATAGGTGGGATTTATCCGAATCCGAAATCCTAATATTTGTATGGAAAAGTGATTCTTTTTCATTGTTTTTCTATGAATACCCCCCCCCCCCCCCCCCCCCCGAAACTTAAATATGTCTGGATACGTGCTTGTCTGTATAGTGATAGCTAACGAAATACATACCTCAGTTGATTGTTTTTTCTAACCTAATGATTTTAGAAATAAATAAGAAACCCGGAACTTACCAAAATCAAGACCCTCACTCTAAAATAAAATAGTACCTACTGCCTGCAATATAAATGATCTACATAAAGTATACTTAAATCTATTGATGCATTTGTTGAGGTCAATAATAATCTCAGTCACGATTAAGGAACTGATGCAATGATAAATAAAAAAACTGTATCTATCACACATTCCCTTTCACGGATCGTCGTAACAGTGAAGAATAACGTTAGTTAGAATGATCGAAATGAACAACTATCTGTATAGGACCAACATCGAAATCGCGAAAGAAAAATCTGCTGTCCCATACATTTGGCTCAAGTAGGTCTGAAGTTTTAAATGGGACAGCAGATTTTAGACACGTGAGAGAAAGAGCTGAATATTTATTCGCTTTCTCAGCAAAATCTTTCGAAGCAATAAGTATAACTAACTAAGTAGGTAAGTTCTTTACTATTTCTTAACAGCAAGATTTAATAAAATTACCATTTTATTTCGTAACTTTTCAAAAGCCTTAATCTGCAATTGATTCCATAAATTACGCATTAGTCATAAGTTACCTACTATAAAGCTTCTTGTTAACGATAATTTTATTGAGTCTTATTGAGACTGCATTAGAGCTTATAATTTCGTAGCAAAGGAAAGAATTGTCTGGTACAAAACGAAAGTACTATCTCTCGGTGCATTCACTAGATTTTATGACTTAGCTAGTTTTATATTGCTCGGTCATCGACAGTTTGGACAAATTCAATGAATTCTTACTCACAATGCAATTAAGACTCTATGCTGATGAGTTAGGTGAAAATTTGTGTGTTTTGCTCGGCAGCAAACAAGACAGCAAAGCTATTCTGAGTATCGCACCTTAGAAACCTTCGCTACGCTCAGGATTCAATAAAAAGTACTCGCGCCAAAAAACAACTTTGCAGCCTTGCATAAAAAATAACTATTGTAGCTATTTCAGCCTATAACTAAGTATTGTTCTATTCACTTACACGCACCCTCTCTCCCATTTGGTTTAGGTAGAGACTATAGAACGCCACCCGCTACAAACCATCTACTATTTTAATTAATACATTTGGTAGGTACGAATAATAGAAAGCTGTATCTTAGGCTACAGTAATTAAAACGCTACGTGTTTCCTAACATCTCCTTTACCAAAGGTCAAAGTTTCAGCCGCTATTCCAATCAAACAAGGTCGATAATCGAATAAGCAATTATCGTAATTGAAAACTATCAGGTTCATCAAATGAATAAGAACAGAACGTTCACAAAATAGTATTTAACTAAAAGTTCATTCCAAGAAGTCACGTTATATAAATCTTAAGTGAACGTAATAAGTCAGATAATGTTTATATTTATAGGACTTAGTAATATGGAACAGACTAAGTGACCAGACACGACATTTTTGACCTCGCTGTTTGAAAGGAACGGTCGTCTTCAAAGTAATTGCGGTGCGAGGACTAGAGAGGATTTTCAAAATGGAACCTTTTAAATTCAATTTTCGACGTGATCACTTTGATATTGATCAGCGATTTGGATAATTTAGTAATTGAACCATTTCGTATGCTACGAGTTGTACAACATAACAGTTTTGAGTTCTGGGTTTGGGTGACAGATTATTTAGGATGAAACGAATATTTTTCTGAATAGTCACTACTATCTAATTAGATCTTTGCAGATTGCTGCACCACAAATTAACTAGAACTAAAGTGTCTAATGAATGCAATCAACCAATGTATTATCAATTATATCGATCGAATGTGAACGGTGGGATAGGTAGATAGCACTCTCGTTTAGCTAAAGTGCATGAAAATCAGTGCCAAGTCCTAGTCCTTTGAAATTATGCGAGCTTTTAATAATATCAAAGCCGTGGATTATGTTAAGTATATTGCCTAGGCCTCTCAGTATTTTCGTACATGGGTAATATGTAAAGAAATAGTAAGCATGTACATACTGAGTGAGTTCGAGCGACACAGAAATACGCCATTGCCTACATATTTCGCCACCCTTCCTACAAAGCGGGGGGTGAGTTAAAATTGGTGGGGGGTGCAGGGATTGTCCATGTACTATGTATAGGACTAGGTACTCTTTCTTATACTGAGGTATTGGTTTGGTATGTGTGTTACAACAAGCTCGTAAAAAATCGTACATAGGTACTTAGATCTTTCCAGTTAGTTTAGAATGTCAGTAAACGCATGATCTGAATGCAGTCTTGTAAGTTAAATATTTGCGAAGTTTTGTGTGCAAATATTGTCCACATGAGCTAGATTAAATTGTGTTGGCCTGTGGGCACTTTTTAATATAATTGACTGTCTTTTTCTTCGAGTCGATGGCATGTCACTGTGTTGAACTTGCTATCATGGTGAAGTGTTGCGGGGGGGACGGTAGTAACATTAATATGACTGGCGCGGGGTGTCGAAAAGAATTCATAAAACATTTTGGGGAAAGTTCAACAATAATAAATTCTCCAGAAACTGATATTTGATATTATTAGCATCCTTTTAAACTAAGAGTCTACCCATCAAACTGAAAATTTTTTACTATGGGAGCAAACCAATCGGAGCAAAAAAAATCTGCTGTCCCATACATTTTCTCCACCAACCCGCACTGGGCCCGCGTGGTGGAGTATGGCCCACTCCCTCTCACCCTTATTCGTGAGAGTAGGCCTTTGCCCTGCTGTGGGATTCTACAGGCTATAACTTACTTTTTTTTTATACGAGTAAAAGGAAATAAACATATTTTATATATTAATCCGTTCAACTAATTTATGTAACAGTGAATGTTATCCGTCTGACCTTAACAAGTTAATAGTTTAGTTACATCGTTAAGTTCTCAAGTCAAGTGATTTACTGTCTAATGTATTTAGAAGGTCATCATCATTATTAGGTATTCATTTTGTTGACAATATTAGTTTTTTGTGTTAAAAAATTATTCATTATTCTAAACAAGCTGGTGCATCCTATTTTTTTTTATTTATATTGTCGGAACTAACTCAATCAAAGTCAGATGATGTACGGGCCAGCTAGCGCGTACACTTGATTGTAGTGAAGTTGCTTGATAGTAGTTGAGGAGAGATGAGAGAAAGAAGATGTAGTTGAAGATATAAGGTTTTACTTGAAGATAGGTAAAGAAACAAAGTTAAGTTGGCGAATCTTTCTCTAATGTGTCTTGCATGACAGTTGAATATAGTCTCTCATGATTATTACTTGATACATGCATATTTATAATAAACGCTATTCCACGCGGCCAAACTAGGTCACCACGTGCGCAAGCAAATGTTCGGTGGTTGGACCGTACATGTTGGCAACCCCAAAAGGATAAAACAAAGACAAAAGAAAAGAATTCGCCATTACAAAATAAAAATAAATCAATCAAAATTAAAAGCTAAGTTTTCTGCTGCTCCGGTTCCCGGTCGCGTCCTCGTCGTGGAGTTGTTGAAGGGCGCGGGCGGTGACAGCGTCGCGAGCGGCTCGGCGGCGGCACGCCGGCACTGCAGCTCGATGTTCTCGTGTCGCGTCGTCTTCGGCTCTCTCTTAGAGCCAATACGTTGGCGGCACTTCCTCAATGCTAGCCATAAGGCTGTAAGTATAGCTGCGCCTAGTAGACCATAACAAATTACATATTGGTGTAGGTCATGGCTTGATATTGTCGAAGGAAGTCGTTCTTCGTGACGTTTCTGTATGCCCAAATGCTTATCGATGTCTTGAAGTTCCGGGTGCGTAGGCAGAGACAGACGTGTTGCATTGTAATGTGCAATATTTACAATTTTATTGACAGTAGAATTCAGAGAAGGTACAGTGAATTCGTACTCCATCTTCAGATTGCTGCTAAATTCGTTATGCGAGTGAATAGTCAAGTCCTTTGATTGCAGCATACATCCCGGAGCCAGAGTCACTATCGCAGAATTAGTTATAGTGTGTGATGCGACGTCACTCTCGCATATCGTCCGCATTGTGCAGATTGTGCAACATATCGCAAGCCAGCTGTTCGGCGCGTGCAACCCGATCCATGCATCCTTACACGGTGCGCTCCGTACGTCACACGATGACGTCGATGGCCTGTGGCTCAGTAGAGTGGCTTCGCAGGGAGCGTGCGGATTATGTAGGTTGAAAGTTGGTAGGTTCTTGTTGCATAGGAATTCATCAAGTTTGTGCTGCATACATTGTCCTATATCTTCTTCTGACAGGGACATGTAAGTATTCTCCTTGAAGTTCACGGCAATGTTTCTTGAAGTTAATTGAAGAGTGGTTACACTATCGTTTGTAGTGATAGGTAACGAATAAGCTCTATACAAATTATAATCTTGATCCGAAGTCAGTGGTATGTGAATTTCAAATAAAAAGTAGTTGGATGTTACTCGTGCCTTCACATAAAGTAGTTTGTAAAGCTCCTTTATATCCTGTCGCACGTTTCTCACGGGTAGAGATAGAGTTGGTGGAAGTCTACCGGAGATGTCTTCCAGCTGTTTGATCAAGTTTCCAGGCGTGATGAGATTGACGTTCAGGTGCCCTTTGTGGACTTCAGTGATAGTATTAAACAGCATTTCTTGAATCCTTCTTAAACTGTTTATTAGTAGATAAGCTGATAAGGATGCGGAGTTAAAGTAACTAGTTGACATCACTATCTCCATTTCTGATTCGACCTTCGCAAAGTTGGTGTCAGTTAGTTTCATGTAGTTATTAATTAAGTCGAACTGACGCTGGATGTTGTCTTCGCTCTTCTTCAGTGCATTGTTCTCCAGCTCGACTATGGATGTTTGATTTTTAATCAAGTCGAGTAGGTAGTTTTCGTTGTTCTGCAGCGATTCTATATCTTGATGGTATTTTTCTGCGAAGTGTTGGTCCAGGACACCAAACAGACTGTTAGCTATGTATCCCACTCCGTCGATGAGTCCTCGCTTTCTGCGCTTGGTCACATGTTTGTGTGGAGTGAGAAGAATGGTGTTGTAATAGTTCATTAGTTCAGTCTCATGATGAATCTGTTCAAGTGTCATTTTACAGTATCTTGGGTCTGTTTTTTGACATAAGTCGTCCAAACTCTGAACATAAGTTTCGATGCGTCGGATGCCCTCCCAGTAGTTCGTTAAGTTATAGTACATAAGTAGTTTCCATTCATTATGAATAATTTGTAACTTCCCAATAGTATCATAATAAATCGGGCGTTCTTTTTCAAAGCGTGTAATATGAGCCCTTGACGACGGCGAGTCAATCCCGCCGCCTGTGGCGCGTGCTCCGTTTGTTATTACACACAGCGATAACAAAATTGTCAACAATATCGAGAGACATCCTTTTTTATGTTTGTTAACTTTTGAATAAGTTGAAGTATTTTGGTTTATTTTACTCTCTCTTCTACAGTTAGAACTTTCTTTCTTGTCAGTATTGGTCGTAGTTTCCATCGGGAGCGGCGATAGCTTTACGACGGGACGTTTGATGACTCCAGTTTGAGTCTTGAGAGTAGTTACTCTAACGAGGCCATCTGAACCGGGATGTAGTTCTAGTACCCGGCCCATGGCCCATTTTCCAGGTGGCAGGTTGTTCTCTTTTACCAACACTATGTCACCTATCTTGATGTTTTCAGTTGGTTTGTTCCATTTGCATCGTCGTTGGAGTTGGGTTAAGTACTCGTTCGACCATGATTTCCAAAATTGTTGAGACATATGTTCAGTTAGTTGCCATCGACGACGTATATCGATGTTTGTGACGTCACTATAATCAGATAATGGTAGTGAGGTCATAGGGCCACCCGTTAAGAAGTGACCAGGCGTTAAGTAATTGAAGAATTCATCAGGGTCTTCAGTAAGAGGGCACAGCGGTCGTGAGTTCATGCATGCCTCGATCTTGGTCAGCAGCGTCGTAAACTCCTCGTAGGTCAGTTTCTGGTCGCCCAGTACCCGGCGAAGGTGATATTTCATAGCTTTTACCGCTGCCTCCCACAAACCGCCCGCACTTGGCCATGCGGGGGCGTTGAAGTGCCACTCCACTTCCATCTTCCCTATTTCTTTGAAGAATTCGGGAGACAAAATCTGTTTGAAGTCTTGAAATTCGCTGTGTAGTAGCTTTGATGCCCCGATGAAGTTTGTTCCGCAATCCGAGTACATGTGCTTGGGTGTCCCGCGTCTAGAGCACATCCTCTGGAATGCAGCAATAAAAGTTTCAGAGCTCATGTCAGAAACGAGCTCGATGTGCACAGCTTTCGTTGCCATGCATATGAAGATCGCGATGTATCCTTTGCTAGTTTTCACACCTCTTCCTTTATTAAGTTTGACATCAACACTCCCAGTGAAGTCAACGCCTGTATGTGAGAAGACCCTGGAAGGGATGGTTCGGTACTCAGGCAGGTTACCCATGAGTTGGTTCTTTTCAGTTGGCTTGTAACGATGACAGCGTACACAGCGCCGTAGGTGATCCTTAGTAGCTCTGTTGCCACCCACTATCCAGTATCGCTGTCTTATGTAGGCTAGGGTTAACCGGGCTCCACCATGTAGTAGCGAAGTATGTGCTTGTTGGATGAGCAGCTCTGTGAATCTGCTACTCTTCGGTATTATTGCGGGATGTTTCATCTCGAAGGGTAGGTTAGAGTTTTGTAACCTGCCTCCTACTCGAATGATTTGTTTATCATCCATGTAAGGGTTGAGTTTATGCAGGATACTTTTCATGTTCAAGTTTGTATTTTTTCTAAGTTGTTCGTATTCAGCCGGAAATGCTGATTTTTGCACATATTTTATTATTTGTTCATTAGCGACGATCAATTCATTTGTAGTTAGGTAGTCGGTGTCTGATTTCTTGCCGCGTACGCTTGCAACGAATCGTATTGCATATGCCGTGACCCTGGTTATTCGTGTTAATGAACTGCATTTTTGTAGCAATTTATTAACAAAATGTTCATTCAGTTGAGTTGGTAGGGTTGGCTCTATTGGATTTTCTGTTCCCAATGTAGTTGTAAATAGACAGTTTGAAGTTTTCGTATTTTCGAAATGTTGATGAGTTTTAGCGAACGCGGCTCCATGCCACCATAAGTTGAAGTCGGTAAGTTTTTTCGGGTAGAGTCCTCGCGACGCACAGTCTGCAGGGTTCTGTTCAGACTTCACATAGTTCCATTGCTCAGCTGGGATGATTTGCTTGATTCTTGCTACTCTGTTAGCGACATATTTTTCCCACCTTGAGTTATCTCCTTGTAACCACGCCAGAACCACCTGCGAGTCACACCATGCTTGAACTCTTATGTTGTAGTTAGAAAAGGCTTCTTTACATTTTTCCATGAGTTGAGATAAAAGTAGTGCCCCGCATAGCTCTAACCTCGGTAGTGTAGTTTTCTGAGCTAATGGAGCAACCCTAGTTTTGGCGGCGAGTAGTGTTATCGCTTGTTCGCCGTTCACGTCGGGCACACGGCTGTATATGACGCATGAATAGGCCTTCTCGCTTGCGTCACAAAAACCTAATAGGTCGATCTCTTGCCCTTTGACGCCGATCCATCTGTTAAGTTTGATATTTTTTATGTAGTGTAGTTCTGCTTTGAATTTTCTCCATTCATTTTGTATGTCACTGGGTAGGACTTCATCCCACCCGAGCTTGCTTAGCCAGACCCTTTGGAACATTAGTTTAGCTGTCACAGTTATAGGAGACAACCATCCCAAAGGGTCATATAGTTTGGAGATTTCAGATAGTAGAGTTCGTTTGGTTAATGATTGAGGTTTTTGCTCGAGATCCCAGTTAATCACAAAATCATCTGTGTGCGGGTTCCAGCTCAGTCCGAGCGTTTTCATTGAATCTTCATGCTTGAAATCGAATATAGCTTGTTTTGATATCTGATCATCCGATAGGTCCTCTAATAAAGCGGGATGGTTACCTGACCATTTGCGTAAGTTCATACCGCCGCTTTTTAGTAAGTTTATTAATGATCGCTGCAATTCTTTAGCTTCCTCAAGCGTCGCATGCCCGCTGACAAGGTCATCTACGTAAAATTGATTTTGTAATGTTTCGGCAGCTGCTGGGTATCGGTGACGCTCGTCTATGGCTAGCTGCTTGAGAGTTCTCATTGCTAGCCATGGTGCGCTTTTCATCCCATACGTTACTGTACGTAGTTCAAATTCTTGTAGCTTTTGTGAGGGTGAATCTCTCCAAATAATTTTTTGCAGCTGTTGATGATCTGCTGAGGTCCAGATACAGCGATACATCTTCTCAATATCAGCAGTGAAGGCGTATTGATATGACCTCCATTTTAAGAGCAACGCTTGTATGTCTTTTTGTAGGTTGGGACCTTTTTCTTGCACGCTATTCAAACTGTAGCCACTTGTAGTCTTCTGAGACGCGTTGAAAACAACCCTCAGTTTAGTTGTAGTTGAGCTCTCCCGCAGGACGCCATGATGTGGTAAGTAGCATTGGGTCGTCGTTGATGAGACCGGAGTTGACGGTATCATGTGTCCAAGTTCGGCATATTCCCTTATAAAATCACGATACATAAGGGCGAGTTTTTTATTTCTCTCCAGCCTCTTTTCCAGCTGAAGAAATTGAGAGATGGCTATAGATTTAGATTTTCCCAATTTATTTTCAAAACCAGGTTGAAGTGGCAGCTCTACGATGTATTTTCCATCTGAAGCTCGTGACACAGTTTTGCTGTAGTGTTCCTCGCAATGGTCGTCCTTGGGAGTGTCTGAGTTGCCTTGTTGTATATCTTCGTGCTCCCAATACTTAGTTAGTTCGTTCATGTCAACTAAAGTTACGTGACAATTAAAAACTTTCTTCAATTTGCCACACAAAATCCATCCTAAGTGCGTTTGTTGTGCAGTGGGTGAACATTGGTCGCCTCGCAGGACTCCTCCCAGGATAATATCGGAGTAAATCTCGGCTCCGAGCAGAAGATCGATAGGACTTGAGATATTAAATTCAGGGTCGGCAAGTTTTAAGTTTTCCAGATGAGGCCAGTTAGCCTTTTCGAAGGACGAGTTAGGTAAGTTATTAGTTAGTTTTCTCATAACTAAAACGTCCGCATCAAAAGTATAATCGTTATGTATCGATTTGCAGGTTAGTTGCAGGCGTCCCTTGCAGTCTCCTGATACCACCCCCACTCCAGATATGGTGGCGTTCATTTTCTTCCTCGGTAGCCTTAAAAGTTGTGCTGCGTTCTCGGTAATCAAGTTAACTTGCGAACCTTGATCTAGTAAGGCTCGCAGTGTGACGTAGGTTCCGTTGTAAGTTTTAATTTTCAGTTGAACAGTTGTCAATAGTACTTCCATCTCGCCGTTAGATAAGTGGTTAGAACTTTGATTTTGATTATTATTTGTCGATGGCGGCGGTCGTTGCCCCGAATTATTGTTTACGGGTAATTTTCGTGCAGTGGTGTGTAACAAAGTATGATGTTTATGGTTACATTCTTTACAGGTTTTTGTCGACTTGCATTCTGCGTCGCCGTGGCTAAATAGACAATTTTGACATAATTGTAATTTGACTACAGTAATGCTTCGCTGTACAGGATCCATGTCAACGAACTGTGGGCATTGCATCAGAACGTGATTTCCGTTGCAAAGACGACACTTTTCATTAGCGAAGTAGGTATGATAGGTTTTTGAATAACCTTTTTTCGTATCGAAATATTGTTTTCTTTCAGGATGTTGGTTGTATGAAGATGAAAATGGTTTTTTCGGTACAGTGTTCTCTTTCTTGACGCTTTTCATGTTTTCGTAGGCCATGAACTTGGTTTCAAGGAAGTATAAGAATTCTGATAAGTTAGGTAAATCTCTATGATGTTGAAGTTCCTTCATATATTCGTTGTAGGTCGCAGCGTCCAATTTTTGCGACATTAAGTGCACGATGATAGGGTCCCACGTAGTAATGTTTAAACCGATGTTAGTTAGACCGTTCAAACATTCTGTGAGTACGTCATGCATTCTTTTGATGTTGTAAGCATCTGGATGTTGTATGATAGGCAGGTTCAGTATGGTATTCATAAAAGAGCTGAACTGAAGGCGTCGATTGTCGTACCGTTGACCCAGTATATCCCAGCACGAGTCATAGTTTTCGGCTGAGACTGATAGATGCTGGACCATTCTGAGAGCTTCTCCTCGTAGTTTAGTTTTCAAATGTTGCATCTTCTGTGCTTTATTGATAGTAGGGTTGTTGTGGATAGTTTCTTGGAAGAGGTCCTTGAAAGATATCCAGTGATGGTAGTTCCCAGAAAATTCAGGGATCTCGATTCGTGGCGCAGACTGCTGATGATGAACGTTGGACCAGATCTTGTTGTTAAGAAGCCTTCGCATCTCGTCGTATTCGTGTTCGATATTTGCGAACGTGTTGTAGTATAGTTCATTGTTTCCTTTGAGTTCAGCGTCTATCTCCCAGTGTTGCTTGTCGACCGCTTCCCATTTCTTTTTCAAAATGTTCAGATGGTCTTCTAGCTCCCATTTTTCTTTCACAGTTTCGATGTTGATTTTAGATAAGGCACGGTCAATGGCCTTAAAGTTACACTCCTGTTTGTTCAGTAGAGTTCTAACGTTGTCCTCAGCATCTTCGTCTAACATTCCTGTCAGATCGAAAGTTATCTTTTTCTCGTCTTCGTTTTGCTGAAGACGCCGCAGGAGGAGTTGCATGTCGGTCTTGGTTGACTCGAACAGCGCTTTAGTTTTATTGTAGATGTCTTCCACGAAGTAGTGAATGTTCTTCTCTTCAATTTCTTCGACAAGTGTGTTGTGTCGCTCGTTGAAGTCCTGCCATTGAGACTGAAGAGATGATAGTCGTTTGTTGAGATAATCTTGAGTTTTTCTTGACGAGCTGTCTTTCTTGTAGTTGGTGCATAGAGTTTTGATGTTCTCGAAGCAAGTTTGTTGTAGTTGTAGCTTACTCATGGTGAGTTGTAGTTATTTTCTTTGAAGTTAGTTTGTAGCTTGATAACTCGGCGGGCCTGTCACGTGTAAGTTTACGTTGACAGACGCAGTGTAGTAAGAAGGTGTTCGTTGGTTCGCGACCCGAAGTCCACTCAGTTGATGCAGTCTTCGTGTAAATCTTCTCAAATCGTAGCTTGTAGTAGTTGAAACTCCGACTCGAAGTTGATTTATGATGGTCGCTGGACGGCACTCGATGCCCCTGCACTCTCTTTACGATAAGTACGAGTTCTCAATTAAACTGGTGAGACCCGCTGGTGGGAGGCCAGTCAACCGATTCGCTACCGTATCGAGAGACACAAGAACACCTCGTACCTGCTGGTTATGCTCGAAGGACCATTAAATGTACGGGCCAGCTAGCGCGTACACTTGATTGTAGTGAAGTTGCTTGATAGTAGTTGAGGAGAGATGAGAGAAAGAAGATGTAGTTGAAGATATAAGGTTTTACTTGAAGATAGGTAAAGAAACAAAGTTAAGTTGGCGAATCTTTCTCTAATGTGTCTTGCATGACAGTTGAATATAGTCTCTCATGATTATTACTTGATACATGCATATTTATAATAAACGCTATTCCACGCGGCCAAACTAGGTCACCACGTGCGCAAGCAAATGTTCGGTGGTTGGACCGTACAGATGATATTTAAAGTAACTAACTATAGTAGACTTATTTTGAATTTCATCATCATCTTTTGTCCACTGCACCCCGTTCTCTTCGATTCATTTAGGAAAAATTCATAAATTCCATACCGTTTACGACACTTTTGAATATTATTTGGGATGTGTGAAATTCTAAAATAGCAAACATATGCTCACGAATATTCCCCGAGGGGGAGTCAGAGATATTCTGAAAGCTCAGAACATCCACGTTTCACTAGTAGTACCGAAAATGCGCTCGTCGCCACTTATATTGGACACTGTTACAATACATGCCTCGAAATTGAAGCATAGTAAAAAAGCGCTCCTGACTGAAATATATTTAATGCCAGTGCCAAGCAGTGAGACGTATATATAGGCTGATGATTATAGTGGTGAAATTGTTCTCTATATTAGGAATCACGCTAGTACAAGAGGAACAGGTTGATTTTATTTAATCTATCTTTTCTCATCCGTTCCCTACGAAATCACTTATTTTTTTACAATCTATTGTGGAAACATTTGAATCAGCTAATTGTTTACCTTTCTAACCTTATTTCAGCATTTTACTCCCATTTTAAAACAAACAGAATTTGTCGAGAATAAATTATGTTTAAAAATAGGATATCAAGGTTAAAACTGCAATTTGAAATAAATGGTTTAGAAACCCAGTTTCATTTGTTTTTTTATTTTATTTTCAAATACTTAGATAATTCACAAAATGGTTCAAATAGTAAACGCTGGGATGTTATTGTGCAACTGCCCGATTCGATATAGAAATCAAATATCGGCGAGGTGTTTAGCTAGTTACTTTAACGTATAATCTATGTCAGGCTAGGCTCAATGTAAACCCCTCGCAGGATTAAGTGCCAGAACAACTATATTACTTTTGTAATGTTGTTATGATGACTAAAATTACTACAAAAAAAGAAATCTATAGTTCCTACATTTTTTTAACATGACGAAATAAAATGTACAAAACATCTTCAATAGGTACGTTGCAAAGACAATTATTAAGCGGCAGCTGAGATTTTGAAAAGGACATGGCATTTTGGTCCTGACTAATGGAGCAGGTTAAATTTAACAACTATAATAAACGGCCAATTATTTACGAATAAACCATCGCTAAATAAAAAAACCGGCCATCCAACTATCTCCATTTAGAGCGATTTCGACCCTTTGTACAACTACATAAAGTTCACGGAAACAAAACTGGGTTGAACTTTAAAAAAGTGCAGAAAGGTTGCGATGGCACACTTGATAATTTTCCTTAACGTATTTTTTTTCTGTAAAAGGACAAGACATCTCTACTCCATTCCATTTAAGTAATTATTAACCAAAGTTAAATATCGATGTTTGCAATACAGACAAATTAGCATTTTCTTTGGGTACACAACTACTTTTGATAGTAATTACTTTGACCTGATATTAAGATCAATGTCAGTCAATGATTATTGGCTACAGCTCTGTAATGGGTAAGTATAATGTATCTAAATGTAGTAAGAACACATATCAGAGGCTGGTATTAAAGTGGCGAGTTGATCACTTCCTGTCACTCTGTGGACATAGTTTATTCAGTGTTAGAAGAAAAGAGAAGTAGAAGACTTAGACCGAGCTGTTTAGCCAATGTATTTAACGCTGGAGAAGGAAAGATCAGATTCTTGTCGTGTCAGGAATTCAATGCACTAGTAGAAAAGAGATAGAATTGGGGATTACTCTACTGAACGTAGAGTAACACTTAAATATGATGGTGTAAATGAAATAAAATTCAACAAGTATTGTTATTTCTATGTATTCATTGCTACATGCTTCAATTTCGAGGCGTGTGTTGATCTACGGGCTCACTATCTGTCACGCTAGGCAGAGTAGGCACTGCTAGTGAAACGTGGATATTCTGAATCATAATATGGCATATTTAGAATACCTCTAACAACCCCCACGTCCGCACGGGGAACATAGTCGTAAGCGTATGCCTATGCGATGAACGTCAAGCAGTAATTCTTGTTCTTTCTCTAGTGAAGGTGACACTTTGTCTTCCCCATACTTGGCCACCTCTATGCATCGAGGGGAAGCCTCAGTCCTCGACACAGGGTACAAACTCCACTGCGATAGATGTCGAGTGGTTTGTACCTTACTACATCCCAACTCTGCAGAAAGTAGTCATTGATAGCGTTTGAGACTGCGGGTCCTTGGGGTACCGATTCCAAAATGTTTGTGCAGGAGATCGGGCGGCGGTTGAGAGCTAAAGGTGGCAACCCGCGCTCTGGCACTTTTTTGGTGCAGGCATAAACTTAAGTATATGGTGCAGAGGTTGCCTTTGACAGTTCACAGGGGAAATGCCGCTAGCGTCATGGGAACCATGGAGCCGGGGTTGCTTGGGGCTGGGCCTATGAGTGTGCATTAGTCTGTATGTTGACAAAACATGTGGAAAATAAGGAGTGTATAGGTTTAAGTTTTAACGAAGCATGTTGCTGATTGGGATCCTGTTTATTAATTATTATAATGTTTAACTTTTGACGAAGCGTGTTGCAGATGCAGATATGTCGCCATTTTTGACGAATCGCAAACATAAAATAAATGAATTAATCGAATTATGTTTTTGTAACAGCTGTAAATGACAAAATATTATTGGTTGGCAATATTAACTTGTAAATCAAGTCCCAGCCGATAATGAATATTTAATTTATTTTTTCATGATCATGATTAGACAAACTAAATTAAACAATTTAAATTTATTTCGAATGCAAAATATTTGCAAATATTTGTAGCTGACTAAGAATTATTTAAGTAGATTAATGGGTTACTCCGACAACTAATTAGCATTAAGATTGAAGATAATTTTTTTAAAGTTTCTATTCACTTCCTTATAGCTACCCTATATTATGCACTTATTGTTTGATACATTTAAAAAAAACACAGTGGCCACTGTACCTATTGTCTTCGTCAGGCAATGAGCGATTTTCATTTCTTTTTTAAATTTAGTTCCTAAAAAACTCGACAGATGGCATGTTTATCGCTCCATAGAGCCGTCCGCGAGATCCTGTCAAAATCTTGTCAAGACTGTGCCTGCCTTTTTTTTGGAACGCCAAGGGATCGAGCCCATACAGTAAAAAGCCAGGCGTAAAAGTTTCGAATTTTCGATTAAAATGATTAGTAAATAATGAAATATGTCATCAAAAGATGCGTTGGCATCTCTTGATCATCTTTTACCATCTTTATTATTTTAAAGAAACGCTTTTTTGTCATTTTGACGTTTATTCGTACAGACCGTAGCGCCATCTATCGATCCCTTAAAAAAGGTAGTCGCGCTGCAAGTCTGGCGGAAATGTAATGATACAGCTTTTTTTGCGATAGTAATAGTAGTTTACATGGTTGCCAATAATTTTACTTTCACCCCATATTAATAATTAATGTCCCTAAGCTAAGCGTATATTAAGGTATTACAATAGTACTGACATGAAGGATGTTGTTTTTTCTCTGTATTTTACTTATACAGGGTCAAAATAAAGTAAATTTGAATTCATTTGTTGTTGTTAGGACGATAGTATGGTCCTAAAACTCTCTATATATTATCCAAGAAAGGAAACCTTCGTTTATTTAAGAGCTCTACATAATGTAATTAAACTGGGAAGTGCGAACAAAACAAGTGCTCTTTATTAAACCGAGGACACCCGCCTCTTCTTTTTGCGTCCACCTTCTACTCGTAAACGTTGCCTATGTGTTGTTTAATGTCAGTTAACAGATCAATACCTACGTCACACGGCCTTCGTACGTGTCAGTTTGTGCTTGTTTGGTAAATGCGTTTCGAATCCACGGACTTGAAAGAAATACGGACCGAATATTGCACTAAAAAGATGTGAAGCATGCAAGGTAATAGAATCTCGTTTGTTCTACAAGGGACCTACACTCACACAGATGCACTAGCTCTAGTCGCAGGTGCTACAACCCGTCACCTTATGTACCGCGTGACAGCACGCACACAAAAGAAATGGGTGCTTCATTCATGATTAGAAGAGATTACGTCTGGTTCTTCTTTTAAGTATGTGTTCGAATCATTTCGATCTGGCTGGGATACCCGTGCTTCGCTGGATGCACTTGCTTCACTAAGTTTATCTACAGGTGTAACAAAACACCCTTGTAATATTTAAGGGGTTCTTCAGCTCACGAAACTGAACAACTTTTACTATTTTTTAGAGTTACGCGGTTATTAATTAAGCTAAAGTTAATCATTATAACGGGTTCTTACCGCGTTTTTATTTATTTTGGACTTCCCGATATTTCGGCAGTGTTACAACTGCCATGATCACGGGATGACAGTCATCCCGTCCCCGTCCAGGTCGTAAGGACCCGTTATAATGATTAACATTAGCTTAACTTTCACTATGAAGCCAAATTTGAAATCGTGAAAAAAAAAACAGTTGTCCCATACAAAACTGCTGTACTGACTCGACTAAAATGTATGGGACAGCCGATTATTTTTGTTGTTTTGTTACACCCTGTATAGTCCTTCATAATAATGCCGTAGTAACTTATTATTCATCTGTGATAATGCTAACGGTTTTTAACGACCAGATCAGACCATCAAATCAACCAACTTTCACAAAGAGTACAACATTGAAATTGTGAAAAAAACAGGTGTTCCACACAAAACTGCAAACCTCTCGTCACAAATGTGATTTTTTCTTCGCAATTTCAATATAGGTCCCATAGAAAAAGTGGTTCAGTTTGATGGTCTGATCATCTCCTTAAATAACCGTCAGCATATTAGGAAGGACCCTGTATATCCATAAGTACATGCTAATTAAGTATCTATAAACATAAAATTTTACTTACTATTTAACTAAATACATGGTAATAAGAAAAAACAATTTATAATATAATATGGAAGAAATGAAAATTTACATCATAAATTCAGAATTGTCTCTGTTTCTCCGTTGCCTACGTTTTCACGGCTCAACTCAGTTGCAGAAACGCTCATCAAATATAATCCTCCATTAAATTTCTTGCTGTCACTTTTTATCTTTATGACGTAGTAAAAGCTAGCAAGAGATTTAATGGAGGATTAACTTCAATGAGCGTTTCTGCAACTGAGTGAAAACCGCTTAACCAATTTTGATTAAATTTGATACCGAGATAGTTGGTAGATCATAGTGAACATTTTTGATGTCCTGTACTTACAATAGCTCTTAAAACCTGTGTATTTCACAAATAAATATTTGATTGATTTATTTTGATTTCTATTTAGCTGTTGTTTAAAAAATTCTACTCTGTATTGTTTTTTTTTTTTTTTTTTTATATAGCCTATTTTGTGTCCCACTGCTGGGCAAAGGCCTCCCCTCTTTTCCTCCAATCTTCTCTATGCAACGCGAAATCAGGCCAACCGTTCAGGAAGGTATTCAAGTCGTCACTCCATCTTCTCTTGGGTCTTCCTCGACGTCGGCAACCGTCTTGTGGAACCCATTCTGTGGCCATCCTGGTCCACCTCTCCGGGTGCATTCGGCAGATATGTCCTGCCCAATCCCACTTTAGCAGAGCTGTTTTTAGGCCTACGTCCGCTATACCAGTTTTGGAGCGCAGATCTGTGTTTCGCACCCGATCGGTTAATTTTATAACACAAATATTATGGTGGTACCGGAACCCCCTGTGCGCGTATCCGGCTCCCACTTGACCGGTTTTAAAATTCAAATAGATGTTATGAGTGGCGCTAGATGACTGCTGTATGCCTCTTAAAGAATGCTAAAGAGTTCCGTTCTATTCCAACAAGGTTACTCATTCCGTATAATCATATCAAATTAAAACATAATAAAACACAAATTTTTCAAATATTTACATATCTTGATGGAAATACAACTTGTCATCTAGATTTCAGACCAATTAGGCGAAGGTTACTAAATAGATCACATTGAAATTGATAAATAATCATAAAAATGCACATATTGATGATTTCAAACCTGTTGTTTTGACATTTTTTTGTCAAAAACATGCAAAAAGCATAAAAGGCTTTTAAATTGACATTTCTGCAAGCTGTTATTGCAAAATTTATGCGTGATATACCTTTTGATCTCATTTAAATGGTGAGAACTACCTTGATGTTACGTCAATAGTTAATCAAAGAAAATTAAAATTATAATATAGGAGATTGAAATATCAAGGTTGGTATGTTAGCAAATGATCTTTAGCAGATTAGATGAAAAGGGTCATTTGATTTTGAAGCGTCGAAACACGCAATATTTTATACATCTTGCCAGAGAGATGCAAATCTGTGCAGAAGTTTGACAATAGCTCAGACAACTGTTCCAAAAGAAAGGGTTTTGGTTACGTTGACGTCCATAAATCCAAAAAAAAAATGGTCTAGTCGAAATATCTCGAAAACTAGGTAACTTATCGAAAATTGAAAGTAGAAATTTTCATTCAGAACATTTTCATTGTTAAAATTAACTTCTTTAATAATGTTAAGAATGAAGCTAAGCCCTGTAACTGCATTTTTGATTGCACTCTTATTAGTATTTGTTGATTAATGTCACGCAGCAACTATGGATCTCCCGCTAAACACCTCGTGGAGTTTTGGAGAGAAATCGTGATCATTCTGTAAACGTTAAATAAATTTAAAAAAACTACTGCATAAATTGTTCTTGATGCTCAGATTCTGTCTTCATTTTGAGGTCTATGGGGCTTCATTTTCCCTAGTTATTAAATGGTACATGTGGACTTATTGCCCCTGTGGTAGCCATACCCAACTTGACTTATAAATAGGTAGATTTATTTATTCTGAAATACCTATCCTTTATAACGTACAGTTTTTATAGTTATTTAATACTATATAAATAAAATAAAGATTATTCTACTTACTCAAATGTTGCTTTCTCTATTACTCTATCTTAAAGTTCACTTAAACATTTTACAAAAAGTTGAACAAAAAAGCTGAATGTCAAATAATCATTAAAGCTAGATAAAATACGGTTGTAAACGTTATTATAATCAAAGGCGGGGCGCTGTCAATCGACTTCCTCATTTCTGTAACCTAACTACATAGTAGGTAGCTAGTAGGTACAGTCAGCAGCAAAAAGATGTATGCCTCCTCATGCGAAAGATGTATACACTTTAGTACTACGTGTATAACTAAAGTGTATATACATCTTTATACTACAACGTAGAAAAAGTGCATACATCTTTTTGCTGCTGACTGTACATGTATTCGTAGTTTCTAAGGGCGCCGTACATTTAAACTTTAAATTCAATCCGGTACGGTTTGACCTACACAATTTTACTGCTTCTGCAATATAATTAATTTCACTAAAGTTGTGAACGAAAATGGCATGACACATCGAAACTTTTACTATGGAGCAAACCTCTCAGAGCAAAAAACAATCAGCTATCTTGTCTCATACATTTTAGTCGAGTATTTTGGGTAGAGTATGTGGTTTAAAGGTAAATTATACTTTTTCTTACACCCTGTCTACGTCTCACTTCAGGCCACAGGTCAAACCTCAGGCAGGGTGCATGGGCGTTACAACTCATGTGCCCAATGCAGATTGGTAGATATCACACACGCATATAATTTTATCTTCAGCGTATGCAGGTTTACTCACGACGTTTCCCTTCACCGTTTGAGAGCTTTCGGTATTATGTACATAAGTCAGGAAAACTTATAGGTACATGGCATGTCGCGTAGAGGTAGGAATAGAGGAACATACAGCTGAGAGAGCGAGATGTACCTAGCGGCACCACTGTATAACAGAAAGAGATACGTGACGCGAATCAATAGAACCGTTTTTTAGTCTCTAATCAATTTTTACAATTCGGTTTTCGTGAATAATTGGGAACCTAAAGTGAAATCGTAGATAATTTTGTGAAATATACTGACAGTTCTTCATTAATTTATCCACGATTTTACGTTAGACTCAGAGTTATAGACAGTATTAGAATTTTTGCCTGCGTATAGTCTCCAAAAAACATCCAAAAACTGTTTCATTTGACAACTCATGTCACTGACTCTATTCCTGTAAGGTATAATAACTTTATGGCATGTCGTCCGTGAGGATTCGAACCTGGGCGCTCATGATTGAGTGCCTCTCTGCAATGCGCCACCGACACTCCGACCATATAATCTATTAGGATCTCTCATATTTACCTCACTTACCCCAAGGGGTATATAGTTGTGTTCACATACCATAGGTATGTGAACCATAGGTTTTCCTATGTCTCATACATGTAATGTTCTACTCTATTTAAGTAATGATGTTGTAAAACCATGACAAAAATTATATATTGACAGCAATGAAGGATTGAGTAAATAATGAGTTATTGCGATCTATGGGTTGCAATCGTTAAGCTTCGATGAATACGTTAATTTTTAACTACCGTAATGTTAGTTTAATTATAAATGCCGTAATAAACTTGACAAAATAAGGCTTTTAAAATTATGTCGCTATTAAAACGGCAGAGTTAGGAAATGTCTACAGCTTACAATCTTACGAACAGCAGAGGCCGTAGCATGATAAGGACGTGATAAGGCTATACACGCCTTTTATCTCGCAAATAGAAAGAGAACGAAGGCGCGATAGCACTATACAGGGTGTAAAGAAAAGTATCATTAACCTTTAAATCACATACTCTACCCATCAAACTGAACAACTTTTACTATGGAAGTAAGACTTTTTTTTGGTCAGGAGTGCGATTTTTGAATCTCTTGACGACCCGGTTGGTGTAATGGTTACCACGCCGGACTGCCAAACCAGGGTCCTGGGTTCGAATCCCGGTTCGGTCATGGATGTTATATGTTCGTGCCGTTGTTGTATGGTTTCCATAATAAAAGCCTTTAGTGCTAGTTTGGGATCATTACAATGTATGTGCCTGTGAGCGTTATTTTTTTTTTATTTTTTTTTTTTTCATTCGGTGAGCTCAGCAGTTATAAATGTCAAAATTACTATGGAGATACACATATTTCTACTGCTGATTTGTCTTTCAAAAATCATACTTCGGGAGTGCGATTTTTGAAAGTTAAATCAGCAGAAGAAAGATGCATAGATCCATAGTAATTTTGACATTTACAACTGCTGAATTCACCGAATGAGATTCTAAAATCGCACTCCTGATCGTTTTGCTCCCATAGTAAAAGTTGTTCAGTTTTATGGGTAGAGTCTGTGATTTAAAGGTTAATGATACTTTTCCTTACAGCCTGTATAAAGTATGTAACGCATTTAATTTTACACCCTGTACATGAAGTGATTTTGTAATTTGATTACTTACTTCTGTAAGTATGTCAGTAGGTACACTTCCTAGTTTTATTTTTCATTGACTAGACACGTATCATAAATAAAGCTATGGAAATACATGCATACATAAACTCAAGACCTGATCTTTCGGGATGCTCGAAAACAATATTACATCGAACAAATACCTTTTGAAGGATGCAGTTTTAGCAATGCACTCACTTTTAGCATACTTTGTTTTAGGATTCAAATAAGTGTCAAGTGGTCAATTTCTTCAAAAACTATGTAACTGTGGAACTCTCTCCCATTAAATATAAGAGACTGTCAAACAATCGCTTCATTTAAAAAAAACAAGTCAACAAACAAGATTTTTGGCTAGGACAGAATAACAGCGGTAGCCGGCATCCCCGTCTGCCATGCTGAGTCCTTGGCTTTTTTGTCATCATTGAGCACTATTACTTTTACTGTGATAACTTTTCATGTTGTACCTAATGCCTATGAGACAAATATATATTTTTTTTTATTTAATTTAATTTTTTAAGGGGATGATCACACCATCAAACTGAACAACTTTCTATTTAGCCCCAACATCAATCTGCAAACCTACTCGAGCCAAATAAATGGGATAGCATTTTCGCGATTTCGATGTTGGTGCTTAGAGAAAGTTGTTCAGTTTGACGCAAACCGGTGTCCTTTTGTATGTCAGAGCAGAAATGTTTACCTGAAACAAAACAAAAAGAATACTTATAGTACAAAAACAATTCCTTTCAAAAAACCAAACATAATATTTTAAACATAATAACAAGAAAAATTTTAAGTCACGACGGAAACTTTGACCATGCATTCTACTAGTCAAACTGAACAACTTTCACTATAGAGCCAAATTCAAAATCGCACAAAAATAGCTATTTCATACAAAACCGCAGTACCTGTTCGACATAAATGGACTAAAAATGTTTCCTGTATTGTTAACAGAAACAGAAAAGACAATAATAATTTATGTCGACAGTCAACATACGCCAGCACCG
Organism: Agonopterix heracliana; assembly: GCA_963693445.1. Lineage (NCBI taxonomy): Eukaryota > Metazoa > Arthropoda > Insecta > Lepidoptera > Depressariidae > Agonopterix > Agonopterix heracliana. The sequence goes on along the minus strand of OY856312.1, from coordinate 1,703,613 downwards.
AAAACGACAATAGGGTCGTATTTCTAAGATACAGAATTCGGTATGTCAAGTTTTTTTTGGTCGTCATTTTTATATTTTTTACGGATTGAAGACATAACTTTAAGACACCTATTTCATTTTTATTGCGATTCATCGAGTTTTATCATATCAATTTAATTTTTAAATTATTTTGATCTGTAATCTCTAAGTGCAGAAATGGTGGAGAAAAAATAATTCAAACTCCATGGAGAAAAACTACCTACTGCTATATTTAAAAAAACGTGCCTCCTCTTTCTAACTCTATGCTGGAAACAGATACGGCAACATCAAATGTCAAATTTTGACATTGTGAATGTATTTTTTTTTTTCTTAATGGCCGGTTATTTTATGTTTAACAAGGAGTTCACAGGTATGCCAGTGACGTCACTGGACGTACCGAAACACGACGTTATTTTATTAAAAATATCCGTAATCCTTTCATTTTAAAATCTCTGACATAGAAAATATGATTATTGAGACAATTATCTCGAAATGGTTTTCGATTCAGCCCTCCAAAAAAAAACTTGACATACCGAATTTAACAGAATCCAGTTCATGAACGTAGATAGGCTGCACATATGAAAATATAGAGTCGGTTTTATTTAGAAATATACGCTATTATTGATATCGGAGGATATTTTGAATATTTCTGACATAAAGTTACACACATTCAACAAGTTTTTTTTAAAGGTTTTAATATTGTTTCGATGACTATGAATATGAACGATCAAACTGCCTTGTCTTTAGTTTTGACTAGGTACAATTATGTCACTTTATGTAACTCAATGTTGTATTTTATTCTGGAATCTTATGTCTGCAGATTTTAAAGATAAATATTGTTATAGTTATATAGTTACTGTCCGCATCTTACCCGTAGAGATGACACCCAAGACGCGGTTACAAACATAAAGTTACAAGACATTAAATAACTAATACCTAGGACTGATTGGACTAATTTGAATAAATAATTTTGATTTGATTTAAATAATATTTTGTGCCAAAAGTAGACCAATATTAGCAGATTAATTATGTAGATTAACGTATATTCTTTATAAAAGATTTATTTAAAATAACATCTTGTATCTGGCATAGAGAAAACCAGTGTAAACGTCACAAAGGTACTTCTTGTACTAGTTTGGAAAGGACAAGGTGAACTTGTGACAGTGTTGTCGCTTATCTAATGGACACCTACTGGTCAACATTACTGCATTGTGATAGGAAATATACTAGACAACTAAAAACCTCAAATATACCTACTGTTATATTTTGAAGTTGTTCAGAAAAATTATGAAATTATAACATAATATAAGGTCATTCTTAATATGCTGACAATTTTTTAGGAGGATGTTCAGACCGATTCAGACCGTCAGACTGATAAAATTATTATATGGCACCAACAACGAAAACGTGAAAAATTTAATCTGCTGTTCCATACAAAACTGCAAACCTACTCGAGCCAAATGCAGCTATTTATTTCGTGATTTGGATGTTGGTCCCATAAAAAAAGTTGTTCATTTTGATGGTCTGATCATCCCCTTAAAAAAGTGTCAGCATATTAAGAAGAACCCTGTATTAACCAGTACATCAATCTGCACCAAAACGTTTTTTCAGGTATTTAATTAAGTATCATTTTTTATTTATTTATTAATTTTTTTATTTTATTTATTAATTAAGTATCTAGGTAAGCGAAAATTCTTAGTCAAAGGTATTTTTTTATATTTAGGGCCTGTTTCACCACTTCTGAGTGAGTTCTTGTTTGCTTATCCGACAGATATTTTGACATATTTTCATACAAAATACGTCAAACTATGTGTCGGATAAGCTAGCAAGAACTTACTCAGAAGTTGTGAAACAGGCCCTTACTCTCTTATCTCTGTCTGTCACACTGCTTTATACTTAGATAGTCCTTCCTCTGAGACTTAGATTTTTTATAGGATAGTCAAAAAGATAGTATGTTCAAGCCTGAACTAAATTATATTTTTAGCTACCCTAAGTTATATTATGAAGTTCGTTGCTTTCTTGTGTCCCATCTATTCATTCCACTATCTGGGTCTATTTTACCTAGACGTACATACCCTTAGATAGCGAATTAAGTAGGAGAGACACGAGAAAAAAGCGAACTACCGAATCTCACTTAGGGTAGCTCAGAAAAATAAGTTCCTTTCTCAGGTTCATTATACATTATTAGGTCGATACGGAATCCTTGATGCAATCAATAAGAATATGGAAATGTTTAACCAGTCACTCTGGGTAAAACCCTTTTGCAATTATCTGGTAGCCTCAAAGTAGGTTGATTCATTCATTCAATGTAACTAAGCATGAAATGAACGTTGAAAAATACTCTTGGTTTTGTCGTAATCCATTCTTTGATCGTACCCGATTCTCGTTCGAGATTCAAGAAGGGTGCGTTATGTGCGTTGTGCGTAGTGGTTTATGTTAGTACACACACTTACGAACTTTAAATAGTCAATTTTCCTAACTGTTTTTGTTTATAATCTATTCTATTCTATTTATAAAAATATGGCTGCCATCTTTGGTTAATGATGATTTTGCCAATGTCGAGTTTTTATAGCAAAAGTGCTTGACGTTGTACGGTTATATTGAAATTTTGGTGACTTCAAGGGTTGTTCTTATAAAAGAACAATATCCTGAGCCATACCACTGGAGTTCCACTGTAGGCCGGGGATGGGGCAACCGAGGCGCACGTGACCGCCCAATAGCAGACCCACAAAGCAACTCTTGTTTATTATCATTAACAACTCCATCAAAGCTCAAATTTGGTCAAGTACCGACTGTTAATGTTAAGAAGTGCCAAATTTTTTTAGTTTTTAGGGTCCTTGACAGCATCAAGCTACTGAGAGTTTGATAATTAGTTCGGTACTAAATTTTTGAGACTTTTTGTCTCATTAGTTTGGGACCGAAATGGTACCAAACTTTTCAAACTTGCGTCTCTGCCACTGCGACCACCCGTTATAAATTTATGATCACCCTTTCTTAATATAGTCCCTCACTAATTTTGTGTTTGTGTCTCATCCGGTGACAAGACTTGTGTGTCTTGATTATTGTTGCACAGTGGGCCACACGCACACAGGAGATGCAAGGGAAACCATACATTTTTCTGCAGAATTAGCAGCTAGCAGTAGAATACTTGAGGCTGGTAATCTTTGAGCTTTAAGTCTTTATACCTTTCTCACGATCGATATGAATAAAAAATCCTGATGTAGTTGAATTCGCGTGTTAATTAAACAATTCAGCTGCTAAGTGCAACACTTTTAAAACAAACCCGAAACGAAACCATGAACCAAATTAAAGTTATGCAATGAAACAATCGGCTGTCAGATCAAACATTTTGGTATTGTCACGCGTCGCTGCCGCCGCTGCGCCCGCGCAGCTGCCGTGCGATTTTGCACAGATAGTGAAAGTGACCTCTGAAGACATGAGATAAGGTCTCTATTTTCTTTTATGGTATTTTTATTTAATAACTTCATCGAATTATTAGGAAAATATACTTTGGTTAAAAATTGGCGACGGACTCACTAACTGTCACATTTGCAAAAGTTTTGGCACTACTAGTGAAATGTGGATCTTAATTTATTTAGAAGAAATTCAAAATATTTTTATTCCAAATAATGTCACATAGATACCTTTATGACGTAATTTTTTGACTCTACCATAGCGTTGGAAGGTGTTCCATGTAGAGAAAATACGGCCAAAACTAAATTAAATATCTTTGACTATATCCCCTCCTCGTTAGTCGTTCGTATTATGCTTTTATTCATAATTTGTAAAATTCTATTATTAATTAAAACTTAGGTTATGTTTTCATTAATAATAAATTAGATTGAACAAAAAGGCCTCCGCGATATTATCGAGCGATTTTATCGTGCGATATTATCGACAGCGATATCGCGACACCTTACACACTGCAGCAATTCCGCGATTCGCGTCACGCATGCGCCCCACCACTGAATGTAGTAGAAGATCGAGAGATAATATCGCGGCAGTGTGTGGGATCGCGCGCGTCCCCATACAAAATGTACTGGAAACAATTATCGCAAAATCGCTGCTATATTATCGCTCGATAAAATCGCTGCAATGAGCGGAGGCCTTTAACTTATATTTTAACCCCGATACGTAACTATTCTGGTAAAAAGCAAAATGATAGCAACAATAAAAAACAGTTAATACTGTTTAAGAGAACTATTGTAGTTTTCAATAAAGTAATTTTAAATATTAGAGCAGAGAGTTTTGCAAACAAAGCATTCCTCCACGGACGGGCGAGTACGCTAATCGTTTTGATAGTGGAGCCGGCGCAAGCGCAAGCACGCAACCGACCGGAGAGAAATGCGTGCAGCGAAAATATAGGATTTGTCATCGTTAGGCACGGTGATAAGCTACTTTATCGTTAACTACAGCGACAACACGTTCCGACGCGGTGGTAGCTTAAAAAAGAATTGACGTTTAATAAGTGTGCTTCTGGCTCCTATATTGAATAAATGATTTTGAATTGAATTCAATTAAATAAATAAATAAATAAAATAAATAAATAACGCTCACAGGCACATACATTGTAATGATCCCAAACTAAGCACTAAAGGCTTTTTATTATGGAAACCATACAACAACGGCACGAACATATAACATCCATGACCGAACCGGGATTCGAACCCAGGACCCTGGTTTGGCAGTCCGGCGTGGTAACCATTACACCAACCGGGTCGTCAAATTGAACCAGCTTTTATCCGCGGCTTCCACCGAGTAGAATTAGTTTTTGAGACATCAAGCAGACTTTCATTTTGTAGATAACAAGATGGCTAGGTATCATAAAAGCATAACATAGCATATGCTCACAACTATATTCCCCGAGGGGGTAGTCAGAGATATTCTGAAACCTCAGAACATCCACGTTTCACCAGTAGTACCGAAACTCTGTCCAGTGTGACGGGGGGTGAGCCCGTCGCCACTTATAATGGACAGTGGGTACAATACATGCCTCGAAATTGTAGCATGCTGGTTTCCTCACGATGTTTTCCTTCACCGAAAAGCCATTGGTGTTATAAAAGGTATCATAAAAGGTAACTAATATTAGGCATCATTTACCATATATGTGTTGTGGACCGGTTATACTCACTAGTAGTCGTAATTTGACTGTTTGAAGCACCCTCTAGAATTTTTAATGCATTAAAAATACCCCATTTATTATGTTTTACAAACTAAATATTCCAGCCACTAAATAGGACGTTACTAAAATGTGTTACCATAATTGACTTATAAAAAGAAATATGACCTTGTTTAATAATGCATTATTATGTGACGGATTCCAATCAATGCTGTCCGAGTAATAAATCTATTAAAACTTGTTCTAAATGCCACATAGTTTTCGTAAGCCGATCATCGAAATTGGAGCATTTTAGCGTGAAGGTAAAAAAACACGGAACTTTGGACACCAAAACTGGTATTTGGTACATCGACAAATGTATAGCAGGGCTGTTTGACGCCAGAAATATGCACGGTTTTTATCGAACTTGCATCCGCTTGTCAGTCATGTAGAAGTAGAAGGCAGTTTTTTTTTGCGCTTAGCTTTACATCAACTGTGATGAAAGGTGCCCATAAAGCCTAAGAAGAAACGCACTTACCCTTCCCTGGAACCACTTGCTTTTTGGTAAAGGAAAACATTGTGATGAAACTTTGATTGACTCACCAATAAATGTAGCGACGGGCTCACCGTCTGACACTGGACAGATTTGGGTCTTCGTATTCTACCATCAGAGAACTGACTGACTACCTGTCGCACTAGACTATGTTTGGGCACTCTTTCTAGTCCACCGCCAGAGAACTGGCTCACTACCTGTCACACTAGAGCGAGTATGGATACGTTCTCTATTCCACTATCAGTAAGTACCTGTACCACTGGACAGACTTTGATCAATCTTTCTATTACATCATCATAGAACTGGCACACTACCTGAAACACTGTACTGAGTTTGGGCACTCTATCCATTCCACCATCAGAGAATTAACTCCTGTGATTGTGACTCTGGACAGAATTTGGTCAATCTTTCTATAACGTCTCAGATAACTGGCTCACTACGTGTCACACTTGATTGAGTTTGGGCTCTCCTTCTATTCCACCATCTGCCACCTCTAAAGTTCAACGAAATCAAAAGAATATAAACTCAAAGTAGGATATACCGACAACATCGCCTAGCTTCCTTATTCAAGATATATAATAAACGATAGGTACTTTCACTGAATGGTACATTGCATGATTCTATGTAATCTGAACCGTATTATTTAGTAACCACATAAGCAAAGCCGCAGAAAGCTATTTAGTTTATCATATAAAACTAATAAATAAAAATAGGTACCTAAATTGCTGCGTCGTCGGTGAAGGAAAATATCGTTAGGAAACCTGCATGAACATGCAAAATCATGATATGGGTAGGCCCATTGATATTACTTTCTAACTTCATGGGTAGGTGTGTGCCCTTGTAGTGACGTAGATGTTGAAGATGATGAAATGGCATAGAAAAAGGTTGAATAATAGAAGATATCAAACCAACCTAGTAATATTTAAAGGATGTGTTAGACATCAAACTAAACAACTTTCAATGGAGCCAACAATAAAAAAAAATATCGAAAATCTTACTCGAGTACCTACTCGACTCAAATGTACGGGACAGGACTGCAGTTTTTTATGAAACATCGGATTTTTTGTTTTTATTCTCTATGTTGGCTCTATAGTGAAAAAAAAATAGTTTGATGGCCTTAACCACCACCCCTTTAAATATTACTACGGTATTTTGTAACATTCTGTCATTCTGTAGAACTCGCATGTCTTTTTTCGAAGGAGTAAGATCTCCACTTGGAACATTCTTGTCACTACTTCCTTTGCTTCCACTGACTAATTCATTCTTGTTATCTCACAAATAATATTTTCATTTCATTGCGCAAACATTAAATTTAAGATTTATTGAAAAGCAAAAGGAATAACGATATTGTAAAAAGAATTAGATAAGTCATGAATTGAGTAACACGTCATTTAGCTTAATGGACTGTAACGTAACAAACTTTTTTTACAATCAAGATGAGTGTGAGAAAAAAATAAAGTTGATGAATGCACTTCATAATGTTAACTTACGACCGTACGACCATCACGTCGTGTCACGTCGTTGCGTTCTTCTTCTTATCGTGTGGGCAGCAAGCCCTGGTGTCAGAGTTTTTCAGACCGCCTTACGGCATTTGACATGATTTTTATGTAACGACTACTACATACAGGGTCCAACTAAATATGCTGACACTTTTTTAAGGGGAGGATCAGACCATCAAACTGAACAACTTTTTCTATGGGACCAACATCGAAATCGCGAAAAAAAAATCAGCTGTCCCATACATTTGGCTCGAGTCTGTTTGCAGCTTTGTATGGGACAGTAGATTTTTTTTTCTCGATTTCGATGTTGGTCCCATACCAACATCGAAATCGAGAAAAAAAAATCTACTTTCCCGCTCCAAAAGAAAGTCACTTTTTATAAAATTAAATAATATATGCCAGGAAGTACAAGCAGGGCTGAAAGGGAGAAGAATCTTCATTTCATTAAATTCAACACTCCTTTTTTTTTCTTGTCCGAATATAAGTTTCAGAATCACATCACTATAATAAAACAGACTAGTTATTTTCTAAATAGATAGTAGTGCCTGTGAAATACACAAATATTTCGTATGGTATTTCAACCCGCACCATTGAAAATATTGTTTGTTTCAGCTAAACCAGTTAATTTGGTCTGATAATTTTTTTTCGCATCGTGAGGAAACCTGGATGCTTCGATTTCGAGGCATGTATTGTACCCACTGTCCATTATAAGTGGCGACAGGCTCACCGCCCGTCACACTGAACAGAGTTTCGGTACTACTGGTGAAACGTGGATGTTCTGAGGTTTCAGGATATATCTGCCTACCTTCTCGGGGAATATAGTCGTGAGCATATGCTGTGCTATGCTATATATTTTTTCTTTTTTTTTTCAATAACGCAATCTATTGTTTGAGAAAAAGGTAAGTAATATTTTAATCTCAAACAATAATGATCCCCATTAATTTAGCCATGAGAATAAAACCTATATTTTATCAGATTTCATTTATTTGAAACGAAAATTTAATTACGTAGGTATCCACTCCATTTCACTAGCTATACAAACAAAGAAGCGAGGTTTTGTAACAAAATTCATTTAATATTTTTTACGATAACGATCAAGTAACAAAATGAACAAAACAATTATGTTAAGACACTAAATGCGAGGAATATAATGATGAACGAAGTTTTGTAACTAGCTATTATGTGTTTATCTCATATCGAGATCTGATATATTTTTGTAATACTTCCCTTTCACTAAGATTATTAGGGAGTAGACAATTTAAGATTTACTACTGTGGTAGCGAATAAAAGACAATTTATTAGTTTCGAAGATCCCACTCACACTTAGTGCGTCCACACACGATGACGCACTGACGGAGCGAAAGATGTCAGTCCATAGAACCAAACCCGGTGCGTCAATGCGTCACCGCGTGTGCTTCTACGTGCGGTTTCATGCAACTCCTTGCTTCACAAATGACGGACTGACGTCTGCTGCTCCGTCAGTACATCATCGTGTGTTAAAGCTCTTACTCTTACAAATTGGGAGAGGTTATTTGAGAATAAGAGTGGCTTGCAAAAAAATATAAGAGACTGGTTTGATCTCATATAGATACTTTACTTTTTTCTCTGCAAGTCGTAAATTTTATAATTAATTATTAAGTAATAATAGATAGTTGTTTTGTTTTGAAAGTTGTTTTTAATTTAATAGTTTTTATGAGGATGATGTTATTTTTTTCTGCGTCAGTGCGTCATCGTGTGTGAACGCACTTATTCGTGAGGAAAAGCTAGGCCTGTATAAGCTACACCTTCCGAAAAAACTTTAGCCGGTAGTGTGATTTTTGAAACTCATTCGCTGAGCTCAGCAGTTGAAAATATCAAAATTTTCAAAAATCGCACTCCTTAAGTATTATTTTTGAAAGTCAAATCAGCAGTAGAAAGATGCATATCTCCATAGTAATTTTGATATTTTCAACTGCTGGGCTCAGCGAATCAGTTTCAAAAATCGCACTACCGGCTAAAGAGTTTCAAAAATAGCACACCTGATATCTGAATGTCAAGATAAATATTACAAAATAAAAAACAATCTTCAGTTGATCAGTGTTCAATAACACAGTACAGTACAGAAACAGATTGTGTCAAAACTATTTTTATGAAAATGATTAGAATTACGAACAAAAGACACGCTGCACGAATTAGTATTGTATATTGTCGTAATAGGTAGTACTATAATATCTCATCTCATCTCACTAATATTATAAATGCGAAAGTTTGTGACGATGTTTAGATGTTTGGATGTTTGTGACTCAATCACGCATAAACGGCTGAACGGTTTTGGATGAAATTTGGCACACAGATAGAAGGTGTTCTGGATTAACACATAGGATACTTTTTAAAGGTTCTCGCAGACGGAGTCGCGGGCAACAGCTAGTATTATGATATTTAAGCTTTGGATAGATTCAAACAAAAACTCAAAAAATAAATGGTGACATCTTTGAACTACAACTGTAATTAATATTGATAGCAGTCGCTCTAACCAAATCCATCGACCACAAACAAAAGTCATACTGTGAGACAATAATCAAATAACATTTAACAATGCACAATATACGAAGGAGGTATTTAAAGTTGATCGATGTCTTAGTACTCAATTTCAGTTTCAAAACTCACAAATTGGCTATTTCGTATGTAGTTGATCGTACATTAAGCAATTATGAATCAAAACGTCCACTCTGAACTGACATACTTAATGTTGCCTCGTATGATTAACTACATAAGGTTTTAGTCTTGTCTGTTAAGTATCGGTTACTGACCACAAACTGTGACTTCATGATTTATAGATGACACAGTCTTGTTGCACACATTAACTGAAATCAAACTTGTAAACACAGCAGATGTGTTCAATGCTCATCGCACTTGGCATCGAGCAATGGGGTCTTAGAATTGTTATGATGTGCTCTGGGATCCAGGCCGTCAGTAGTTTAGTCCACATTTCTGTGTGCGATTGAGGTGCCAACTCAATCGAAAATATAGCTAGCTCAAACCCATTTCAATTTGGGGGTTTTCCACCAAAATCGGCTATTTGCCTTTTTGAGTCTCACCTGTGGTGTTTCTGACGCGATCGTTATTTAGTGGACTAGATTTTGGTACTTCATTTGTTAGATAATCAATGTGATGATGTCCAAAACATTTATGTAGCCTGGAATAAAAAGTATATATGTAACTTTTCCAAGCCACAGACTTATTTGATAATTTATTTATTTCAACCTTAGTGTAAGAAATTATGTTTTTGCGAGTAATATTTAAATATTCTTTGGAATCACAGTCTACAGTTGATATCTCAAAGATCAACTTTGGATCGAATAAGTGTAACGCCCAACCAACCTTATTATTTCTGAAAGTGCAATCTTTTACGAGCCAGCAAAATTACTGTAATACCTAAAGTAAATTTATAACCACTTTACGTTAGATCTACCGTTATAGAAACCTCGTTTCATCAAAGTGTTCTAGTTAACTAAAGAAAATTAGTTTGAACGCCTCCCTAGTGTTTGTTTTGTAAAATTGTTTTCAATCAAAATGGACTAGGTACCTACCACTTTGTTCACACTAGTTTATTTTGCGTTGATTATAATAATAATCCAATTTAATTAGATTTACTATCATATAAATTAAAAGTCGAAAAACATCGTGAGGAAACCTGCATGCTTCAATTTCGAGGGCGTGTATTGTACCCACTGTCCATTATAAATGGCGACGGGCTCACCCCCCGTCACACTGGACAGAGTTTCAGTACTACTGGTGAAACGTGTATTATCTTCGGGGAATATAGTCGTGAGCATATGCTATGCTGATAAATTAAAACTCGTGGTCCAGAAACGGTGTTTTGCGTACAAAGTTAGATTTTTTCGTACGGACAAATACAACATTGCACAGTGAATAGCTGTTATATTGCTTATTACAGCAGGAAATTTAAAGAGACCATACCAATACCAGTGACGTTAAAGAGCCGGATAAACCCCTCTAGTATGATTTCGATACTCGTGCGCAAAGTTCGATACCGACTATACTCTGACCATTTAATATTGATGGTACTGAAGAAAAGGTTCTGATCTGGTTTCGGTTTTTTCTAGTTTGCATTTTACAGGATGAAATTTAAATACCACGAACATTACAACAACTTGGTAAACTAACGAACGCTGCAACGGCTCCTAAATTAGTCAAGTCTGAAGGTCCGGAGCCAGAGCGCCAGAAGCGAAGATCTATCGACAAACTTTTATCCAAAAACATTGATTAGTTCTTTCTATGTACAGTAAATTATCCGTGAACCCGTTCCGTAACCGTTTGACCCTTGCCACTGAATAAACTACATTCGTAATGTTACGTAACGCACATCTCCACCTGCCTTCGTGACTTGATCGACCTACATGCCGCTCTGCTATCGTGTTCCAAGTTTTTTGTAAAAAGTTTTTTTTAAAGGGCCACATCTATATGTGGTTATGTAGTTACGTACAAATAGGGTATGTAATTTGTTGAGATTGCTCTTGTACAAGTAAATTGATGGGCACAACGTAAGATAAAAATATGGCTAGTACTACTTATATAAGCAGAACCTTTTAAAAGGTTATTTTATGAAATAATGATCCATCGTTTTGCTGTTTGTTGCAGTCCAAAACAAATTTTTTATTTCAAATGTTTAGTAATTAGTCAAACATTCCATACCTTGATTACTTACCTAAAACATTGCAGATTTAGGAATAATTCTGACTATATACCCCGAAAAGGAACTTAACCATGAAAATTTTGTTCTGTAGATTTAGCGAATACTACCTGACCTTATTTACAAATTTTCATTTAATTCCGTATTTATTTGAAACATAAACGCCCCTGGCTCACTCCCCACACTGGACAGTTTCGGTACTACTAGTGACATGTGGATGTTCTGGATTTTATAAAAATTTCAGACCACCCCTCGTGGAAGATAGTCGTGAGCGCATGCATACATAAAAATTGCATCATTACCATGACCATATTTGTCAAACTACTCACATCTTTTGTGTCCTATTATGTCAAGGTTATGCCAATAATCTTTTTCATCGACATTATTGTAACCGATTATTCACAAAGACAATAGGACCGATCGTTCATGAGATATGACATTCAAAATAACGAGCACTATCGTTAGAAAATAATATTAAATGTAGAAGAGATGTATCTATACTATCAGGATATTTCAGAAAATATACTTTAGATAGGATATCGGGGTGCAATTACGTCACTGGGGGACAGGGCCTGAAATACCGCTATTTTTGGGAACCCGTACCATTGGCTTTGGTGTGATACCGGTTCTAGAGTGGTACTGTACTATTAAATTTCAAATCAGTACCGTTATAAATAATACCACCGGTACCAAACAAAATAATTACGTAAGTTAGAGTAAGAAAACAGAAGTAGTACTTGAATTGGGTACAGGTACTTTTTAGGCGGAATACCGGTACCCGCCTGGAACCGGTACCGAAATGGCAATAACCGCTAAATACCGGTACAGAACCTGTACTTTTGATACTGGTTCCAAGCCACGCAAGGGGAGGCTCGCGATATGTGCTCCCGTGGTGCGTGCAATAAAATGGCTGCGTGCAATTATATGGTTGCATGCAAAGACATGGGTGCGTGCAATTATATGGTTGCATGCAAAGACATGGGTGCGTGCAATGACATGGCTACATAAAAAGACATGGATGCGTGCAATGACATGGCTGCATGCACTTCGACTTTGTTTTTAGTCGTCTAAACTTAGACCAACTTAGACCGACTTTTCTGGTCTTACCCGGAATCGGATGTTATGACATCCGCATATAATTGCATATAATTGTCTGGAAATGCATCTATTTTGAGCGGATGAAATTGTGGTCGAAATCTTGTTATAACTAAAGGTATATTGTATCGCCGTTGATGTCGTAATCGACCGTCTGGCACACGTCTGATATTGTACTTCTAATTGCTCTTATGTAAAGTTGAACAAGTTGAATGTTACCAATGTTCCTACTTACAGGATGATCTTGTTATTGTATATCGATAACTAATAACGTAATAATATCAAATATGGTATAAAAATAATTTAATTAGGTTCTCTTGTAAAACAATTTTATGCCTGTATGAATGAAACAAATATATATTTTAGCTTAATTTTTAATAAATATACATACGTACACTAACATGTAGTGCACGCCTGTAAACTATTGGTGTAGGCAAAGACAACAGATCAACACCTACTACTATCCTAACATCCTAAACTATTGATTGTAAAACTATCTAATAACAAGTTGAACATACAGTAGATATCATACTTCTTATTGTATCTTTAAAATTTGTGTTTTGTGGTGAGATAAAAATAAATATTTTTTAAAGGTAGCATAGTCAAAATAATCATAATAGGAACATGTACCGAGTCTTGTGGGAAGACTGGTGCCGAAAATAGAATTTAATAATAATAATAGAAATTTTCAGGTCACCAGGTCTCCATGAACATTTTTGAGGTTAACACTTTACGATATTACAGAAAAAATGGAAATAGGAATAATAACAAATAACAAAAATTTAGCAGGTAGGTTCGATCGGCAATACTAGCCCACTTTAATTAAACAATACACGCTACGAACAAATAGTAAGATAAGATAAGATAAGATATATTTGCACTGAAAAGGGTATTATTATCCTTATTATATAACTAACTATTTACAAATAGCATGTAGAATACACCCCATATTCTTATCTTTGCTCTCGCATCGGTCCGCGAAGTGATCTAAAGTCACGACCACACATCCGTCAAATCGTATGGCACTCCAAATGTTATATTGCAATTGACCTATTATATCACACGTTGCACAATTGATAGTGAATGCATTTTACATTCACAGTCTTATTCAATTTTAGATAGTAATGTATCATGACTTAATAACTTATAGCGCATCTAATCGTGTTCTTAATCGAATGGCAATGTAAAACATTCTAATTTCGTTTGATAGCCGCTCACGAAGCTTCAAGAAGCCAAAACATAAGATTTTATATCCACTCACGAAGCTTAAGGTTGTCCTAAAGAAATAACTTGTTTGCGATAAGACTGCCTATTTTCGTACCTTCTGTATGTATGTATCTTGTTTTGTGTCTTTGTACAATATGTTTTTGGTGTTAATCAAAGTATAATAGATTAAAACTTATATGTATAGAAGCTAAAACTCTAGATTTTGTCGAAGAGACAACCTGAAAACGAAATGGGCCAAAAGTATAGGTATATACTTTGCTAGCAAATCTCCAACGTTGGTTGATAAATGATAATTATAGCATGGTTTCTATCTACCCCAAAGTCACTATAAACGTGAGTTTATGTATGTAAGACCGATGCTCTCCAAAACACATAAAAATTATCGGACTACTAGTAAAATTGTCCACAGTCAAAGTTCAGTCGGTAGACAAAACGTTGATGGTAGAAAAACTTGATATTGGTACAAACCATACTATCTTTCAGACAACCTTAGGGTAAAGAAAAAAGATAGATAATATTTTAGTTAGAGTTGAGTCACCCACCACGACCTTTCTTTTGTAATAAAAAACGAAGTGTTCATTTTGTTTTCACGCTTTATCTGTTTAGAATGTATTGTAGAATGCTTTTGATGTCTAGACGTAAGTAATTCTCCTTCGACGTAGCTAGCTCTTAAATAAAATGATGATCATTGACATATTACGTAAAACCAGTTAGTCAAGGTATTCGTTTACTAACAACACTTGTTAAAATAATGTCTTACTTGAATACCATCTTTCCACCCATTTTCTCAATTTCCACACCAATTTTCACTAAAAATTTAAATTTCACACTTCAGTCACGCACGTAAACAAATGGCGTTACAAAACTGACAAGAGAAAGAAAAGAACCGGGTCAAATATGTCAGTAGACTTTATTATTCTTGTCAAGACAAATACTCGCTAAGCAGAGTTACGGCGGATGCATTCAAATCGTTTTATAATGCGTGTGCTTTCACGCGTGCGTAGTGTTGTCACCTTTAACATTGTTAGTGTAATTAATAAATAAATAAATAAATAAATATCTTGGACAGTGTCACACAAATTATCTAGTCACATTTAAAGTTCCAGAATCTAGCCTGGACTTGTATTATGATAACTAGACAACGATATAGAATACATATATAGATACAAACATCCATGACTCGGGTACAAATATTCATATT
This sequence comes from Agonopterix heracliana, assembly GCA_963693445.1. NCBI lineage: Eukaryota > Metazoa > Arthropoda > Insecta > Lepidoptera > Depressariidae > Agonopterix > Agonopterix heracliana. Next base: position 1,688,229 of record OY856312.1, on the reverse strand, counting down.
CGTCATACAAATATTTGTCCCTTACGGGATTCGAACCCGCGACCCCCGGCACAGCAGGCAGGTTCACTACAGACTGTGCTGGCGGGCCGTCAATAATTAAGCCGGGCCGTAATTAAGGTGCATTAGTGTGAACTTGGGTTAAATATTTACGTGCTTAATTTAACGATGAGTATGGAAATGAATGCTCTATCCGTATTTCCTTTCCTTGTATTATAAAAGTAGACCTGTTTCTTTTCATTGATTTATTTATTAAGGATACCAAACAGTCATAGGTATGTTTATTGCAAAAAAAACCTATAAAATGTTATTGTTTTGAAATAAAGAGGTGAAAATGCTTTTTATAAAATATATTATATAGAATAGATAGAAGTTAGTATTAAGTTACAAACAATGTAGGGATTAATTAGATCTGAAAGTAAACAAAAAACATATTTGATCTGCAGTTAACAAATAAACAAAAAATCTGTACAAAATTAAAAAACGAGTCTAGAACACACGACTGAAGTAAAACTTCCGTTTGCCTCGCCCGATCGATCACACTTTTCGTAACGCTCGCGTCACGCATTCACCAGCTTACTCACCAAGTCAAGCGTGCGTAAAGAAGTTTTACTTCAATGATCAACATTTACAGAACAATTTTTTAAATTCAAACTTTGTTCAAGAATTAAAAAAGCTAGTAGTAGTAGTGTACCTTATACAGTTTCAGTCCATTCCAAAAGCAAATTGGCTCTCGACGCATAATGCCCGAAAATCAATAATTTTCTTAAACGCATATTAAGTTATAAACTCAGACGGTCCTTATTAATATGCTGAGGGTTTTGAAGGGGATGATCAGTCCATCAAACTGACCAACTTTCTATGTAGAACCTACATGACCCCATATTATATGTAGCTATGCCTACTTACAGTGTAGCACAACCAAAAAACTTAATACAGAGAAGTGAATTTTTCTGCGGACTATACATCTCGTCTGGTCCGCAGTCATTAGGTCTCGTTTCCTATGACTCACGACTTACAGATCAAAAGGTGTGGCGCTTTATAATTCAGAGCAAGTATACTCTGCAATGTCAAACTTTCATGTCAAGTCATAATGCTAATATTAATGTAACAGACGCGGCGCGTGCGCCGCTACATACAAAAGACATCAACGAGAGCGACAGTTTTTATTTTTTGACGATATTGTAGTAGAAAAAAATGTTTTTGTTTTTATTCAAGTAGCGTTTTATAAAATGAAATTGTCATAAAAAGGGTTAGAAATATGATACATAACCAAAAATAAATGTATAGTGTCTTACTTCGTAATATGCTGACGGTTTTATAAATAACAGGATGACCAGACGATGAATCTGAACATTTTTCTGTATGAGAGCATTATCAAAATCGTGAAAAAAATATCGTATGTCCCATACAAATTTAGTAGGTAGGATTATTGCAGTTTTATATGGAGCAGCAGATTTTGTATTCTTTTGCAGGAAAAGGCTGACTCGCATGGTAATTATCAGGCCTTCTTATACTGGACAAAGTTTGGAAACTAAATGTTTTGAAAAATTCCATATTTTACTATTCCCTCGGGAAAAGTAACAGATAGCATAATATCTGTTACTTGACCTTCATTTACTGGGTCGCAAATTACAAAAAAGTCCATTTCCACTTCGTAGATTACAAAATTCTTTCTGTAATCTTTAATTAAGCATCTCCATTTTGAACCCTACCCCACTGCAATAAGGTATTTGAACTTATAGTGATATTAATTACGGAATGCAGGTTTCGATTTACTTTCACTGAAGTTCGAACCGGACTCCGTGTCACTGTGACGTCACGATTTGTCACGGGTAGACCATAGTTATACCGTAAAGATTACATCAAATGATCGAATTATTAAATAACCTAAAATCCGTGTCAATTTTAATTTGTACGTTTCTTTTGCTCACGACTTACGAGTAGTCCGGGAGAGTTCTTAATTTATGCGTTGGTTCGTAGTTGGCGACTGACTCTGCACTGTTGGGACGCGCGTGTTGCCTAATATTATTGACTCCTTAGAAAAAGTATATGTCTAGAATGAGCCTCACTGTTTTACCGTATAAAACAAAAGGGGCCAAGTTTTATAGGTTGGTGTGCGTGAGGCGCCATACAAATTATTTATGTGTGGGTATATATGTACAGGGTTCAGGAGCCAGTACTGGTTCCAATTTTTTTCGACGCTTTCGTATCATCGACTGTCAATCTTGACACATAACTTTATCAAAGATTGACCCATCTTTCTTGTGGGTGCCTTTACCCCGCGTGTTTTCTCTGGGCTTCTACTCCAGTTTTCTTCTGGTTCAACGCTTAGCATCCATACGTGCACCATGTTCTGTCCATCTCCACTATTAGGGCTGTAACTTTTGAACCGACATAGCTAGACAGTTAAAATTTTCATAGAAAATGCGTTAACAATTTCAAAAAGTTAAAGATTAATCAGGACCATATTAGTTTTTAACAACGTTTTTTCTTCTTGCTCTATCTTAAAAACGGTAATACATACAAACGTCAAACTTGGTGTAATTATAGAGCAAACTCTACAATATAACAACAAATAATAAAAACTGGCCAAGTGTGAGTCTGTCTCGCGCTAAGGGTCTTGGGGAAAACTATAATTTTTGATATGTTAATATTTTCTTCGGTGGTACGGAACCTCGGTTTTTTATTTTCTATCCAAAAATTCTGTGCTCGCCACTGCCAGCTAAAAGAATGTGTATTTCAAAATTGCATAACACTAAGATGTGTATGACACCAAAACATTACATGTGGCGCATCGCATCCTATCAATTCCGACATGAGAGCTATGAAGTAAACTGGCGCAACATATAAAGGTCACTGGAATGCGGAGAGCCGCAGAGAATACTGTGAAATTATCTTTTATTTATCGGCACGTCCCACCTCTCATCCACGTGACTGAAAATACAAAGTACTACTGGTACTAGCTTTTACCCACGACTTTATCTGCGTGGATTTCGAAAAACTTCAGCACTCCGTTGCACCTCTTCAGGGTCAGGGCACAGATGATTATGTCAGGGGTTTAATTTTCGAAAAATCCTTTCTTGGTAGGTAAACTCTTACATCCTCCCTCCGTCGAATCTTCTTATGTTCTTATATAACTACTATAAAACCGTAAAATCATGAGGAATAAAAAAGTAGCGGTTCACTTCATATAAATTCAAATAACACTTGATAGCGCGATTTAAATGACGTGACAGCGCCATCTATTGACAAAATTGTTTGTTTGTTTGTTTGTTCGCGCATCACGCAAAAACTACTGAACGGATTTTGATGAAACTTTTTTTGTTTGATAGCTTATGATCTGACTCAAAATATGGTATATAATTTGTGCGGAAGAAGTCGCGGGAAAACACTAGTATAAATTAAAATGATTATATATGTATGCAGAAAGTTATAAAAATAAGGCATAGGTGTATTTCGCGGGCATAGCTTAGTCGTTCAATTTTTTAGTATCTCTTAGTATTTAAAGTATTGTTTAAAATCTTTAAAATGTTAAAATCTCTTTATTTCTGTACGTAGATGTAATAGTTACCAACATAGTGAATGCATTAATTAGCATAACGGACATAACAATTATCACTTACCGTATAATTATGACGGAATTCACACTTGTTCTCTAATTCACGTGCAAACGTTACTTTTAGCCGTGTATATCAAATAAATATCTCGTTATGATAAGTATAGTTAGTGAAATTGCAAGATAAAGGGAAGGAGAATAATACATAATTTAAACGCTTATATGGATAGTTACCTATGTAACATGTACAAGTACCTATTTATTATAAATTAGGTTTATAGTAATTGGTTCGACATGTTTGCAAAATCGGAATCAAAGGTGAATTTTTAATTGACTTACTTTGAATGAAACAAACATTAAATCATCCTAAAAATGAGTAACGGCATGAGATGATGACTTAATCTTGTGGTAGTATAGTAAAGCATTTTCAAGATTTCATTTTTTACAGATGTTTTAAAAGTTTTGTCGTGTCTGTATGTTTATGTATGTATGTTCCATACTCTACAAATCGACTAGAGCTAAAATATGTATGAGATATCAGTTTTTTTTTCGCGATTTCGATGTTGGTCCCATAGAGAAAGTTGTTCAGTTTGACGGTCTAAACAACCCCCGACATGTTTCGAGTTTCGTTTAAGAGTTTTAAATATTTATTTTTACTTATGAAACACCTTGTAGATAAACTAGTAATATTTAAGATTTCAATTATATCATAGGTAAATCATAAACGAAGTCATTTTAATGTTACTAACACATTTGATGAAAATCATTTCTCAACTTATCTTGTGAAACCTAAAGATGAAACATTACAGCTTAATAAATGTTAATGTACTTTATTACATTTTAAGGTAATCGAGGCCAAATGCTAGTGCTACCTTTTGTTGGTTGATATTAAGTTAACTTATTAATCTTATTACAATATTTTACTTTTTCTTATTTGGTAACTAGGTATATCATAATGATGCCTGTCAAAAGTGATTGATCTAGTAGAAATAGTTTTGAAATTGTTATTATATCCCAATTTTTACTGATTGAGATATAAATGGTTCGATTTTTAATTCATCCTTACTAATTTATTATAAAGGCTACCACAATAATAAACAGACATCTAAGCATGAAAATAAAGTTCTATAGTACATAAGACGATATGTTATTGTATAATTCTACCTCTAACCACAGATGCAATCCAAAACTCAAAAAAACTCAAAATGTTTTATTCAAAATAATATCACATAAATAGCTTTCTGACGTCATTTTTGACTCTACCACCGCGTCGGAAGGTGTTCCGTTGTAGAGAAGATGCGGCCAGAAACTCTACAACACACTTCTTTTAAACAAAACAAAATATACAAAGTATAAATAATAATTCATTATTTACATAGAATAACATTGTCAAGACCAGACATTTCGGTCATACATATAATCATCGAGTTGGTAGTAACTTTTTTTTTCAGAGGACTTGCTTAACATGGGACTTAAACTTTTTGTCTCGCAAGTTAGCAACAATATCCTCTGGTATCTTATTATAACAGCGTATCCTTCGCTATTGTTTCACCTCATGATAGTTTTTCTGATAAAAAAGAAATATTTGACTTTATTTGACTAGTAGACATCATCATCATGTCCTGTATAGAGTGTGACAGAGAGGTATGGTTATATTTAAAAGGCTATGAAATTGAACAACCATGTAGTGAACTAGGTAAGTATTAAAGTTTTGTTTGGAACAGCTGATTATTTTAATTTCTAGATTTGTTACACTGTGTACTTCAAACTGCATTATACGAATAATGTATGGAAGGAAATGTACTGTTCTCACAAATTTGAATGAAAAAGAATATTATGAACAGAATACTCAATGGAAATATAGATAGATTTTGTCTTTTTACTAAACGAAACAATTAAACTTACAATCATATCAGATAATAGCTTATAAAATCTAGTATTTAGTACAAAGTGCCTGTTAAATATCAGTCAGATATCAGTTAGCCTCAAATCTAGGTCAAGTTTTAGCGCAGATCTTAATACACTATAATCTAGATCTGTGAATAATGAGAGGCGATATAGTTTGCAAATTTGTTGGCAATTATACTAAAGAAGTGGGGCGTAAAGATAACGGAACCTTGAAATAAAACGGTTAAAGTCAATTTTTAAGCAAAATGGTGTTGTAAAGGATGTTAATTAAAAAAAGGAATTGTGGTAGGACGTTTTACACAATGTACGGATGTCTTAGTAAGTAATATTCTTATCTACTTATAAGTACTGTGCTCAGGTCATTAAATTACCCGATACGACCACATACTTATCTTTACCACATGAATAAATAATCCAACAGACACAAAGTTTCGCACAATCGTGCTAGTGGACAATCTATAAATTAAGAAACATTGGGCGAACATGCCATTCGCTCCTAAAAGCTTTCTGTATTCAAATCTGTGGTGCCAGGAGAGCACAAAATGATCACGTGATACGGTCGCCCAATGTCTCCCAATAGATTAATGTCTACTAATTTGATTGTTCTAATCTAAGTTTCATCTCTGTGAGGTATCTCATATGTTTGTACTAGAAACATTGTAATTTTCCCGAGTAAGCTACTAGTTATACAACAACGGCACAAACATATAATCCATGACTGGACTTGGATTCGACCCCAGGACCGTTTGGCAGTCCGGCGTGGTAACTATTACACCACCCGGGTCATCAAAACCAAATGTTTGACAATCGTGTGCGTAACATATCATATGCTCACGACTATAATCTTCGAGGGGGTAGTCAGATATATTTGAAACCTCAGAAAATCCATGTTTCACCAGTAGTACCGAAACTCGACCGTGACGGGGGGTGAGCCCGTCCCCAATTGTAATGGACATCCATTTCGAGGCATGTATTTGTACCCATACTATACTTGGCACTTGCCTCGAAATGGAAGCATGCAGGTTTGCTCACGATGTTTTCATTCACCGAAAAGCCAGTGATTTTACAAATCGTACATAAATTCCGAAAAACTCATTGATACTAGTTGGCCTGGACGGGGATAGAACCATCGCCTCCTGCACGGCAGGCAAGGTTACTCGCCACTGGATCACCACGGCTTTGACAATCTTGTAAATGCCCCTATTATATTCATCATTCTAAATCATTTTTACTTTTCGATTCCTACACGTCTCTTTATGGCTTGTTAAAGTTGTAAGGTACTTGTTATATTTATGTCTACTATAAAACATTTATATCGATCGTTCCACCTGCCCAACCATCAAATAACATGTTCTTCATAACCATTATTGTCTGAACCAAATTGACAGCATGTTCTATTTTGTAACATGAAATATTGTCAAATGTTTTATACCTATAATCTTACTAACTTCGGTAGAGTTCATTGCAATATAAAATTTATCACAAACTAGTAAGACGTATATTTAATTAATGATTCCTCAGTACTTTACGCTTATAATAGTATTATTTTGTTAGTCATAGTCACAATTCAGACTAAATTATAACGTTGTACCAGTTTCTTGACAGATTTGTAATTATTTGAGATTCTAATATAGGTACAGGGTGTAAATTTAAATGCATTAAATTCTTTATGGGGTACTTCAGACCATCAAACTGAACAACTTTTACCATGGGACCAACTTCGAAATAGCGAAAAAAAATGTGCTGTTTCATACATACCTACATTGTTGTAGAGTAGCAATTGACAATTTCTGTGGAGCTTGTTCAAATGTGAAAATTGTTCAGTTTGATAGTCTACTCAGTTGCAGAAACGCTCATTCACGTCAATCCTCCAAAATCTCTTGTTGTCACTGTTTGTCTTGTTGACGTAGTAAAAGCTAGCAAGAGATTTAATGGAGGATTAACTTTAATGAGCGTTTCTGCGACAGAGTGTTAAGCTCTATGTGTAACACAATTAATTTTACATCCTCTAGAGCTGCTGTTGAACAAACTTTAACCGGTCGGTGTTCTGATTCAGGGATTTAAAAAAAACTGGTTACGTCATTTAATTCGTTTAGTTAAAACCTATCCCTTATTCGCTTTCACCGATACGAAAAGGAGAATGAGATGATATGTTCTAATTCTAACACAGAACCACCCTGGCCCTACCTAAACTCGATGAAGAAATAGCTTTAAGTGATAAGACCGTTTTGTGCACTCTTCTCATTCTTGTCATAAAGGCCTCCGCATATTGCAGCGATATTATCGAGCGATTTTATCGAGCGATATTATCGACAGCGATATCGCGACACCTTATGCACTGCAGCGATTCCGCGATTCGCGTCACGCATGCGCCCCACCACTGAATGTACTCGAAAGAGTTGCGATAATATCGCGGCAGTGTGTAGGATCGCGCGCGTCCCCATACAAAATGTACTGAGAACAATTATCGCAAAATCGCAGCGATATTATCGCTCGATAATATCGCGGCAGTGTGTAGGATCGCGCGCGTCCCCATACAAAATGTACTGGAAACAATTATCGCAAAATCGCTGCAATGAGCGGAGGCCTTAAATTGTATTTGTCTATTCCTAGTGTGAAAATAGAGAATACCTATTTATGTTACGTTATATTGCAAAATTGCAAATGAAATTAAGGGGCTACCTGCCGGTTTTGGGTAATTTTGTAACCATTTTATTCATTAACTATGGCACTTTTTGAGCTGAAATTTAAACTGAACCATCTACAGGATATGAGAAGTGATGTGGTTTTTCTAGAAATCGATTTTAATGAATAAAACCGAAGAAAAGGGACTCTAAAGTCACCCCTTTTTTTCCAGTTGTAACCATTTTACTCTTACATTTTTAATCGGAACAAAATGAAAATTTACTATATTGTTCACAATACAATTTAGAATGATGTGGTTTTTTTACTTTTTCGAAATTAATAAAAAATCATCGAATTTTTCAAAGAAAACAGCTAAATTCTGACCGGAGCCACGCGCTCTTTCTCATCGATTAGTATGGAGAGTGAGTGAGAGGAGAGTGGTCCACGACGGATACACCTTAAGAAAATAGCTACAAATCTGTCAATTTCTACATTACGGTAACTTTTATTTTACAGTCTTAGCCACATTAGTAATTTACTTTCTAATTAAATCTCAGTTTGCGTAACTGCGGTTTCCAAGTTCGTCGACCGTTCAGACCCTATTGTGCACACCTTGAACATAAAGAAACGGTTATGAAAAAAACATAACTAGTCATCCTTCACTTCTTATTCATCGACTTAGCAAATTATAATATACCTTTTAACAATAGAGATGAAGATGACATTGCATCGTCAGCAAATATTCGAAAAAGCGAAATAAAAATGAATTTATTTCGAAGACGGATAAGGCATTATTTCTATCAGGAGTGCGATTTTTTAAAGTCACACGTTGAAATTAGCAGTATAAAAAAATCAAAATTACTATGGAGATTTTTTGTGCAAAGTAATTAAGTAAAACCTATCGATAGAGTGAAACATGCTCGAAATTTTTAGCAACACGTCTTAGCTGTGGTCAGAACTCTTTAGGATTATGCGTAGGTACAGTTATTAAAACAGAAACTTAGATCGAGCGAATCGAGCTTGACTTTTCTCTGCTCCAAGAATTGATCTCAATCAATTAATCCAAATGTGACAGCTGATATTTTTTTCGGTGTTGGTCCCATAGTGAAAGTTGTTCAATGTGACGGGCTGATCATCCCCTGAATTATAGTCAAACTTTACACAGGTAAGTTTGCTTAACCATTATTATACAAACAAATGTTGTTCGTTTATTAGTATGGGATAAAACGTTTAGTTCTTAACTTTGGCAAAGAAGAGAGATAGGATATTCAAATAAATAATTTTCGTTTCTTTCTATTACACTCATAATGTACTTGCAATCCTGCCATAGTTATTGACATTTGCTACAGTTATTTACATCTTGATAATAATGTATTAATTAGACAAAACAAGGTCAAAATAAGTAAAAAAAAAACACTTCCCGGACTTTTCATAATCAGATCAAAGACACGATTGTAATCATTTAGTTACCGAGGTGTCTAGAAGGGCCCTAGAAAATGGTGTTCCAAAGGTGTAGTATTACTTATCTTCTTAGATTAAATTCATTGCGGGTTCCAAGACCGATTAGAGTCACCCCCCGTTCGTTCGCTGGACTTCATTGTCTCGTGTTGTGAGTGGTCGCCGCTGTTACTTACCGATACTTGCCGCTGGTGGACATGCAGGGAATTCTTTTATTTTTTGTACTGTTTTATTTATACATTATTTTTTAAAAATAAAAAACATACAAAAAAAAAAAAAAAACATTGGGGTCGAATTGAGAACCTCCTCCTTTTGTTGAAGTCGGTTAATAAAATAGATAACATTTGACAGACACATTATATTGCATTTCTGTCAATGTCAAGTAGTTTGTGTCAGCATCTATCCCAATCTCAACGATTGTTTTTTAACCAAAAACACTGTTGAGAAAAGATAGCGCCCGCTTTGTATCGATAAGGTCTAATAGCTTACCTTGCTTCCACCGATACAATCGGCACAGAACCCACGTGGTGGAGTTTGGACAACTTCCTTTCACTCAATTCATAAGAGGCTTTTGCCCCATAGTGGGATCGTACAGGCATGACTTAGTAACAGGCTTAATATTTTTTACCTAACAGTATAACGTAGAGCGTTCAACTAAATTGAGAAACACGTTCCAAGTGTCCGTCATATGTCGTGCTGTAGCCGCGGGTTGCGTACTGTTGAATGTTATCGTTTATTTTGTTACAAAAGCAGCTTAGTTTCATGATAATGGCACGCATGTGCGTTTATTTGATATAGGTTTTAGACTGCATATGAATTGCGTACACAGAAAATGAGTACCTAAGTTTAAAACAGTTGACTGACTGACTGACAACATACAACCTAAACCGTTTGAAGACAGAACCATGATTCTACAGAAGAAGCAGGGGTGCACCACGGACCTGAAAAAAAGACGGACGTAATCTCGTCTAATCATGAGTGAAGCACTCATTTATATTTGTGTGCGTGCTGACGAACTGTCACGAGGTACATAATGGTGGCGGGTTGTTGGACCTGTGCCTAGAGCTAGTGCATCTGTGTAAGTAGAACAAACGAAAATGTAGGACCTTGCATGCTTCACATCTTTTTAGTGTCACATTACTTACGTCCGGCTTTTTTTCAGGTCCGTGGGGTGCACAAGAAAAGATTAATCATTAATCAATGCCCAAGGGGATGAAATGGGAAGTAAACTTTTATATGTAAAAATCTTAATCCAGGCGGACGATATCACAGGCAAAAACTAGCAAAAAATAATTATGCCTCAAAATTGGCAGTTGAACGCTCGCACTAGAGACGGTTTATCAGAAAGAAATTCCCGTCAAATGGTGCTACGGTTCCGTGATAAGATAGAAAATGGCTCATTTCGAAGGACTTCATTTATTAACTAAAGTGCATAATATAATAAATAGCAAATTGCAGATCGTAATAATACGGCTTAAGCGGAGTGGCAGGATGATCGCTTCTTCATTTGTTAGGATGTGGTTACGAAGAGGCAGATCTTATCCAAAATATCATCATACTATTATTCTTCAATGTAATTCAAGGCGAGCAAAGTATCGTATAAAAATTTAAATTTAGGTCAATTGTTTCACAGCCAAGTTGAAGTAGTTTAGTTAAAATTTTCTGTATGTCCTTTATTTCTTAATCAGTAGCCCGTGCAAAAAGCTGAAACGAAAATCCGTAGCAATTTAAAAAATAATAAATTAATTGCTTTTTATACGACATGCAAAATTAGAGACTGTATTTAACTAGGTATATCAAAGATCGTGAGGAAACCTGCATGCTTCAATTTCGAGGCATGTATTGTACCCACTGTCCATTACAAGTGGCGACGGGCTCACCCCCCGTCACACTGGGCAGAGTTTCGGTACTACTGGTGAAACGTGGATGTTCTGAGGTTTCAGAATATCTCTGACTACCCCCTCGGGGAATATAGTCGTGAGCATATGCTTATGCTTATGCTTATCAAAGATCGATATTTGATAGAATAGAATAGAACAGTTTATTTGCTATGAATAGTTATTACAATATTTACAATGGTGTTACAATGTGCATACCATATAACCTGTTTCAGGGTGGTATTATTCCTGCATCCCATAAAATAATTCATTGCTCTCTTTAGGGTTAGCATGTCTCTAAAATAAAACCTGACGCAGTCACTTCAATTCCAACTTATCAATGTGGTCATCAACCTCTGAAGCTATTATACTAATCACTTAGTACTTCAACATCATTAAAAATGTTCGTGGCATTATTATCTGTTTAATTACCGTATAATTTTAGAAATACGAGTTTAATTGAGAACACATCTTCATAATAATAGTCAATCATCTCTATCTACTAATCTTCTACAACATTCACCTAAAATACGAAATTACTTAATTATAACGTCTAAATTAATAACTGATTAGTAATGAGTGATTACCGAAGATTACTTATTATTATGAATTTAGTAAAATAGGTATATTCTTGAATCTAAGAAACTTTATAGGAGCTCTTTCGCTTTTGCTCAGATAAACAATCAGAGAACAAGCATAAGATAACTACTGAGTACAGGCCCAAGCTAATTACGATTCTAAATAAATAATACATTGTTATCTAAAGGCTTTAGGTTTGTATTTAATGTATCTTGTTACACTACCTTAACAAAGTAAGTAAATACTTGCTAAGTTTATGAATTTAATTTAAAATTCCTTCATTCTAAAATTAAACATTTTACGGTTTCCTTCATTCTATTTTTGTTTGGAAGAAAATTGCCCTTTGAGTGATAAGCCTTATTAGTTATTTAATTATTTATTTCTTTTAAAACTTTATTGTACCACAATGATAAATATTATAGTACCTATTAGTACCTATTAGACACACATAAAGACACCACAAATACATACATAGTATGAGTATGTATGACATAGTAATCTTATGTGTGGGGTGCAGGAAAAGAGCCTCCCGCGAGATGAAGACTGAACCAACAATACTTTAAAAAATGACGTTCCTGAGCGACAGAAAAAGATAGAGTGTGACATTATTCGATTCCGTACCCGGCACACACATTATGGAATAGCGATCCGGAATTCCGAATCAGGATTACGATTTCGTATGGATCACAATTCTGATTCGGAATTCCAGATCTGTTGTAGACCTTGCACATTGCCTGTGAAAAAGCCATTCAGCCAGCGGACAATCTACAGGGTGAAATTGATATGATTGGCATCCTTTTAAATTATGAGTACCAAACCTATCAAACTGAACAACTTTTACTATGTGAGCACAAACCGATCGCGATCGGAGCAAAAGCAACATTCCAGTCCACACTAAACTGAAATTTTTACTCGACTAAACTGTATGAAACAGCAGATTTTTTTTGCTCCGATCTATTTGCTCCCATGCTAAAGGTTGTTCAGTTTTATGGGTAGACTCTTAGTTTAAAAGGATGCCAATGATATCAATTGTATGGCGGGCGCATGATCATTTTGTGCTCTCCTTAGAAGTTTTGTCTCTGTGTGGTTGTTATCTTATTGTTATCCGAACATCATTTTTTCCCTGATATTGTGCGTTTCCCTGATCAGTTTTTCCCTGATATTGTGCCACAAAAAGCATCGGGTGTGCACGTACTCTAAACGTAATGAAACTCATGAATCCGAACAGACATGCCATTATCGAAAGTGCAACGTGCACGTACATCGTTTATTGCGAATAAGTCTCATTGACAGGGTAATGGCCGGCTGTAAAAATACTCTCAGTTTCTGATTTGCATGCAATAGTTGATCGTATGTAAGTAGCTTGCATTGAAATCGACATTTCGCGTAAGTGTAAGTAATTTCAAAGACAACTCGCAAGGAATTTATTTTGGTATGGTAACGATCGAGTTTAACCCTTTACCTTCCAAGCACTGCATACTTACTTTAAACTACTGATACATTTGTCACCCCAAGCCTGATACAATGGTAATTATATTAATTTTGACTGTCTATAATATCAACATAAAACAAAAGGTTTTTTTTTTAAATCAGACCGAGATTAATCTGTAAAATCGTGTATCACTATCATAAACGATACATTTCCTCAAACTTTTTAAACGTAGTTTGCCCGCGACTTGGTCCGCGTAAACGAAATTATCGGATTTAGAACAAATTTAACAAATCTAAAAAAAATCAACAATCCTTTGCTTGCACCCGTTTAGAGATTGATTTTCGAATTATCTTTTCTTACCACCCTTATTGCCCTACCAAAGTTCATGTTTCTATCTTCAGTGGTTTAGGCCATACTGTGTGTTGTCTGTCAGGCAGTCCATGTACTTATAGTTTTCTAAAAACTGTTATTTATTCATTATGGGTTCACAACATTATGTCTGAATGAAATTATATAAAATTCACATTCACACACTTCAAACATCCTAAATTCACACTTCAAAATTCAGTCACCTTGTAGAATGTAGAAGGACTCACCACACTACGCATACTCAAGACCTATTAATGAATTATCACCAATCTTCCCATTTATCATACTTATCTCATTGTCAGTTTACATTCTTTCTCATACAGTAATGGCACGTACACACTGTCATTGTTTAAGTTGCGTGCCATTTAGTTAACGTGAGTAATGAATAGTGAATAATTCGTGTTGGTGGATGATAAACAAACGGTCATCGTGAAGTAGAAAGCGCGGGTTGATGCTCTAAGAATCTAATTAATTCGTCATTTTAAACGCCTCGCTTAATTTAATTGAATCAATGTTAAATGCTGTTATGAAACTGTTTAGTGAAAATGCGTAATTTTTGTGCGTTTCGGCACGATTCAATTAGCTGTGAACTTGTATAATAAGAAGGATATTTTTTTCATGGAAGAATGGGTAGGTATTCAAAAATCCATGTTGGTCATTGTTGGTTGGTCTGACAACAATAGGTAGGTCATTTCAGCCAAGGAGTGGAATGCCCTGCCTGCGTCAGTATTTCCGAGCGCTTACAACCCGAATTACTTTGAAGTAAGAGTGAATAGGCTTCTTCTGGGTAAGCTCGCTACATCTTCGACCCCATCTTTGTCCGGACTGGATTGAGGTCAAGAGCAAAGCCATTTTTTTATTTAAAAAAAAAAAGGTACCAGGAAATTAAAGATGTGGCATAGGGTCCAATAAACGTTGAGTTTTGTCTTGTGGTGACTAGCTTAGACAGGTGGCGTAGCGCCTACCACACACATACTGAATTCCGAATATGAATAAGATTTCGTATTCCAAATGACACGAGATAGTAATTCCGTCCGGAATGATTCCGCATGTTTGTTTCAGGCCTAAGAGTCGACTCATCCATTCGACATCATCAACGTATCTGATACCAACACCGTGTTGCTAGAGTAGTAGCAGTTGTTACTGCATCTGTCCCCTTCTTTGATCTTAGCGTGCAGTTTCTGGTGGGTAAGGAGATAGTGTATGTTATGTGTTTAACGCGCACATTTAGGCACTTACATATACGAGTAATATGCAACCTGACTGATTTATTAATCAAGCTGTCGAAAGCTACTATGAGCACAAAAGTTGACTTCGACTATTACTTTGCTAAGCTTTAGCTTGCTAGCTTTCCTTTGCTTTTTACCTGTGGTGCTGCTGATATAATTTCAATCAAGCTTATTATGAATTTAGTTCGATGAAGTAAACACGTGTATCCTACTTAAAGACAACGTTAGTGGCTACTTTGTCCGTGCTAATAAAATTTCAATAGCAGGTTATTAAGGTCGATATTTCTACACAGATTTCAAACTAAACCGCACTAGGTACTTGTCCTAAATTACGTCTAATACTCGAAGTGGTAGCTTACTCAAAACTACCTAGGTTTAAGATGATATTAGGATCTAAATTATAGCCGATAGTGTCTATGCTACATGATTTATAAGCTATGAACACTGCATTCGGCCTCTTCATTGATCGTATCGTAGCGGTTACCCGTTCGATCAAATTCAAGAGAGAAAGGACGGCAAAGTGCATCTGTGTTCAGTTCAGAACTCGCCTGACGATTCAATCGGTATCAAATCGATGAGGTGGTTTTTGGCAGTTCTTAGTTATTCGTTTCAGACAATGGATATAATAATCACAAAAACAAAAGCATAGCATATGCTCGCGACTATATTCCCCAAGGGGGTAGTCAGAGATCTTCTGAAACCTCAGAACATCCACGTTTCACCAGTAGTACCGAAACTCTGTCCAGTGTGACGGGGGGTGAGCCCGTCGGCACTTATATTGGACAGTGGGTATACAATACATGCCTCGAAATTGAAGCATGCAGGTTTCCTCACGATGTTTTCCTTCACCGAAAAGCCAATAGTGTTACAAATCGTACATAAATTCCGAAAAACTCATTGGTACGAGTCGGCATGGACGGGGATCGAACCACTGTAATCGAACCATCACCTCCTGCACGGCAGACAAGGTTACTCGCCACTGGACCACCACGGTTTTTTTTAAACAAAATTTTACTTAATATTGCCTAGTTCAGTCATAATAAGTACTTTTTAAATATATTTTTTTGTTTTGTTGCTTTTAACTCTGAGGATAATGTCATCTATCTTGTAAACGATATAATACACAATAACCCTACTGAATATCTGTCGATGTAGTGGAAAAGCTACAAGCACGCATTCATTTTATAAGTTCTTTTTAAAATAGTATCATCATCGGACTAAACGTCTTTGTATTAAATATAGTTTTTAATTAAAATGCTGTAAAAATATAACTAGATTTAAACCAATGAAAATATACCGGGTGCCAAGTCATCACCTTGAAGTTCTTCGAAGTAAATGAAGTTGAATATAAAATCTGCAAGTCTTAACAATTTTAATATCAAGTGAGTGAGTAAGTTATAATCATAAAGTCGGCATTACGTGACTGAACCAGTTTTTAATAAGGTTTCACTCGGCAAGTGGAACTTTAAGGTTCAGAACCTACTAGGTTGACTACGTTTAATATTTAAACTATTTCAAGCGTATTCTCAGAAACGTTTTAGTACCTATAAAAGGTCTAACGAAATTAGGTGAAACAATTTTAAGGGGATGATCAGACCATCAAACTGAACAACTTTCTCTATGGGACCAAAATCGAAATCGTGAAAAAAGTCTTCTGTCCCATATATTTAGGTCGAGTAGGTTCGTATGGAACAGCTGATTGGTTTTTCGCTATTTCGGTATTGGTCCAATAGAGAAAGTTGTTCAGTTTGACGGTCTGATCATCCCGTTAAAATAGTTTCAACTAATTTTGTTAGACCTTAATATTTAAAGTTTAAGGACAAAATGACGTGTCCAATGATAACAGATGGATAGCTGATGGATAGCGTAAGCTCACCAAAATCCAGTTGCTGAAACATTATCCCACAGTCAT
Organism: Agonopterix heracliana; assembly: GCA_963693445.1. Lineage (NCBI taxonomy): Eukaryota > Metazoa > Arthropoda > Insecta > Lepidoptera > Depressariidae > Agonopterix > Agonopterix heracliana. The sequence continues at coordinate 1,671,284 of OY856312.1, read as the reverse complement.
AGGAAACTCATAATTCTAATTAATCTCATTAAAAGCCATTTCAAGGTGCCCAAAACGGATATTAAGTAGTTCAAATGTCAGCACGTTATTAGAGTTATAAAATGTTAAAGTGAAAAGAATGTTATAACCTTGCAATGTTGACAGAGTGGACCGACTGAGTTGCTTGTTTACATGATTTATGTTGTCAGTGATCGTTGAGGTTATAAGTTAAGTTATAGTTGGTAGGATCCCACTGCAGGGCAAAGACCTTCTCTTGCCAATCATGGGGAGAGGGAGGGAATAGGCCGGTCAACTGTCTGAGAGTTTTCAAGCTGCTTCAATAGGATCTGACTTCGTTTGCACCGCCATCTGTCGGTACTATCCGGATCAACTGCTTAACGTGCCTCGAGACGCTTCTGATAAAACACCACTTTAAGAGTCACTCATCCAAAGACTGACCGGACCTGACGTTAATTGCTTTACTTCTGTAGTCGTTTCTAATATCGAAACTCACTACGCCAACGAGAGCCTATGTTTAGATTATGGTCACAATCATTTTATCTTTACATCAATAGCATGAATCTAATATTTGTTTTTCCCTTTATTTGGACGGAGACTACATTTGATACAACTAAAAGAGAATGAAGGATCTCGAAAAAATATATAATATTATTTTAAACAGATTGGTATTCAAGGATATCATTTTTACATTCCTACTACAAAATAAATGAATCTTCCTAAAAATATATAGCAATGTAAATAGCTGTATTGAAATGCTTTGATCTTAGAAATAACAGAGCAGAGAGTATAATAAAAAATACAATACATAAACATAAAAGGAAACAAGAGAGAAGGACGTTGGAAATCGTTATAATACAGAAAATGGATATGCATTTGATCATAATACGACTACAATAGCTTCATAAAGTGTTACAAACCAAATCTCTGTTGTTATTAACATGCGAAATTGATATTAAAATTACGTAACCATAACAACGAACACGTTGCGAATTTAGTCTAACTTAGTTTTAGTTTATAAATAGAGTTGGCACAGATATTGTTAGAGAAATAACTAAACTGTATCGAAGTTACCTTAACTATTGTTATTTACTCATGGCCGATTTGTAGTAACAACTGCTGCATCAGTTAGGTTCGCAGAATATTTTTAAAGGGCATATAAGTGGGTGCGATTAAGACGGATGCACTATGTATTTCGTCATTCCCCTTTTTTAATCTGGATCAGGCAAGAGATAAGATCAGACGCTGGTAGGATCCAGTTATTCTACCCGATAACCACACCGTATGGGCATCTGCATCTTCATCAGCCTATACGTCCCACTGCTGAGCAGGCAAGTGGATGTTCTGAGGTATCAGAATATTTCTGACTACCACCTTGGGGAATATAGTCGTCAGCAAATGCTATGCTATGCTGAGCAGCCCTACCCTCGGGTGTATGGGCGTTAGTTCACCACTAGTGCATGTACGTATCAGAATTTCTTCTTCAGCATATTATGAAGTTTTACTCACGATGTTTTCCTTCACCGTTTGAGAGCAGTTGGGTTTTTCTAAGTTATGAACAAGTTAGAAAAGCTCATTGATACATGGCATGTCGTCCGTGCGGGTCTGAACCCTGACTCTCATGAGTTAGTATCAGTACAAGCATCAGAGATGTTAATGATGCCAAATAAGTGTCATTTTATTTAAAACAGCCCCGTCTAGGCTGGTGCTATTCTAAATCGGACCACATGAACTAACTATATTGTTATTGTGGTATTGTAACTGCATGAGTAAGTGGTATATAGATGAATATATCCTTGCAGTGACGGAAGTAAAGGGTTACTTAGTCAAAGTGCATTCATTTGTAAAGCAGTTAAATTAATTAGTTTCGTTGAACTTTAATGTTAAATGTATTTCAACATCCGTAACAAAGATGTGTGAACTTTATGTTTAGCTTTATGCATTTAAAATGTGCTTTGTATTTAGTATATTTTCAGTAATACGCGGGCAACGTTTACGCGTTAAAAGTGAGAGTTGGGAATAATAATTACAGCTGAGAAGACATTTTTGAATCTAACGAAATCGACAACAAATGGTTCTCTGATCAATGATCAAGAGATCATCTTCCTAGCCACAGTCCCGCTGGGTAGTTTCCTTGTATGTTCTTCTACTTCGCTCTATCCTGAACTTCACCAGTGGAGAACTCACAACTATCCATTTCCCAATCTAATTTAAGATTGAAAAATTAAGTCTCGCGCCGGGCTTGAACCCGCACTCTTACTTGAACTCAAGAGCCAGAAATTTTTAATCTATTGCGTCTGAAGGAACGTGGCGCCATCTACTGGCAGGAATTGATAAGATATAGACTTTATATAGATGACACAGCCTGTTCCAATTTCAAATCCATGTCCTTTCATCAGACCATCGGAGTTCTAACCTGCCTACGCCGCGTTTACCTGGTAGGTAGAGTAAAGTCCATTACTATGCCGTCTATATACCTATTCTGGTGTTCTTCTTTTTACATGACCACACCAAGTCGATTTTCTTGAAGTTTATCAGCTACGTCTCGAACTCAGAGACTTAGGGTCGGCACTACCCTGATCGGGCCAAACAGGGTTCGGCGTTCCGACTTTTAAGGATAGTAAATAGCTATATTTAGAAACTAAATTAATACCATCGCTTCTTTAAAAGATGAAGTACAAGATGAACAAAAATAATTTCAGTAAAATTTCATAGTTACATCAGAAAGTAATCGAGAATTTCATGAAATACTCTAGAATAGCACTGCCGCGTTCCGAGTCCTGTGATTTAGTTAAACAAAATAAAACAACAAAATATATTTCAAATCAATGGCAAAACATCAAAGAACACTTTAAACAAATCAGTTTTTCGATACGACTTCTAGTTTTTTTGCAATTTGTTACCAAAAATCACATATTTTTTTGGACGTTTTCTTCATACAAATTACTATGGGCCGTCAATCGTTCGAAATCATTGCGAATAGACCGGTGACCGGCAACACCCAACCCTGTCTTAGAAGATTAATGAACAGATCCATTTTGTAGCTAAGGTCGCAAAGTAACTTATAAAAAACCGGTCAAGTGGGTGTCGGGCCACATGCAGTGTAAGGTTCCGTAGTTGCCCGTCACTAATGTGGACTTAAAAGTACATTTTATAAATTGGTCGACTATTATACGTTAATTTTTGTCCCCATTATTATAACAGAATAATTATAAGTTTATTATTATTGGTAGGTACTAGCAAACTTACGATTGATAATCTGTTATCATCATCATCATCGTCAGATATGTTATACAGAATGAATTTGATATCATTAGCATCCTTTTAAACTAAGAGTCTACCCATCAAACTGAACAACTTTTAATATGGGAGCAAACCGATCGGAGCAATAAAAAAATGATGTTCCATAGTAAACTGCGGTGCCTACTCTATTCAAATGTATGCAACAGCAGATTTTTTTTTTGATCCGATTGGTTTGCTCCCGTAACAAAAGTTGTTCAGTTTGATGGGTAGACTTTTAGTTTAAAAGGATGCTAATAATATCAATTTCACCCTGTACATAAGTATGGAATAAGAGTGAATTCTGTGCCGTAGCAGTAACTCAAACGATTGCCTTCAAAAGACATTTGCACGACAGAATTTTGCGCGACACAAGACAACACAAAGGTATTTCACAAAAGTTACTTTCCGGGCACTGTTTGGTAGTTTTTGGTTATTTTGGTAGTTTTGGTAATTAATGGTAGTTTTTGGTTCTTTCAGTAGTTTTTGCTTATTTTGGTAGATTTTCGTACTTTTTGGTAGATTATTGTTATTTCGGTAATTTTCGTATTTTTTGGTAGTTTATGGTTATTTTGGTACTTTTTCGTACTTTTTGGTAGTTTATGGTTATTTCGGTACTTTTTGTTTTGGTTCATTTCATTTATTTACCTTAAATTGTAGGTAAGTACATAAGTTTCAGATGGTAAGTACAGAGTATTAGTCACACTACAATATAATTTAAAAACATAAAGAAAAAAAAACAGATTTAAACAATAGGTGCCAGACAATTACTACCACTTTTCACTACTTCAATCAAATTAAATGTCGCATAAAATCAGTTTAATGTTATTAAAACACTGTTCGATTAATTATTCCTTCTTTAGAAATCTCTTGTCGGGTAGGGCTTTATCTGGTATTTTATTATACCTACACAAAAACAGCATTCGACTTTGTAGTTCTTTGCATCGATGCTAGTCGGTAATTTGGTACCAGTAGCTCATTTTTGCGAGTTAAATTTAGTCTTTTGCTACGGAATGGGGGTTTACTTGGGAATTCGTCAAACGATTTTGCACAGCGCGAAAATATACAAAGCTGTCACAGTCAGCAATTTAAAGTCGGTGAACAAGGATCGGCATGACACCATGTTGGACTGAATTCCGCTTACGATTCAAATGCACCTCTTTTGCAAAACAAATATTTTATATTTTATGTCAACAGACTCACCCCGTAGCCAAGCCGTAAAGAACTCTTTTGTTTATTATGGTAGTTTTTGGTAATTATCATACTTCTATCAAATAATAACAAAAAGTATAAAAATCTACCAAAATAACCAGAAACAACGAAAAACTACCAAAATCTACCAAAATATTCAAAAACTACGAATAATACTAAACTCTACCAAAAACTACCAATAGCACCAAAACCTACCAAAAGAACCAAAAACTACCAAAATATACCACAAGAACCTAACTATTGACATTGTAATAATTATTTTCTTATCTTTAAAATACTTCTTGTTAATATTGCTGACATTGCTGTGCCCTTTCAGGGTTCATGTACCCACTTTAGCTACTAAGTAACACCTATGCTGTAACTGTACATGAATGCGAATAAATTAATATGAATATGAACCAAAAACTACCAATCAGTGCCCTTTGTAAGTAAAATTTTAGTTCTTAAAATAACTTTGTGCAATTCTTTTGTGTGTTCTTTTGTCGCGCAATGTCCTTCAGCTTGACCACTTTTTTCAGAGAATCTACCAAAATCTACCAAGTCCTGTTTCAAATTCTACCAAATAATATTATATAAATAATAATAATATTTCCGCATTTTTGTATAATTTTTATTGGTTTTCATCACTTTGTAACATGGATGCTTCAATTTTCAAATAAATCCGAATAAATATTAAATTGGGTTGTCCCTATGCAAGTTTAAATGTAGTACTGTTTTCTGTGTTAGTCTGGTTCACTTTTCTCTAAAATTGTTATTTTAATCATTTTAGCGGCATTTTGCACGAATTTCAATGTTGGCACTCCCGAATTTACAAGCTCGAGGAAGGGGAGGGGGGAGAGGGGGGGCTCTAAAGGTGACTTTTTTCAGATTTTTACGTTTTATCGCAAAGTTTTGTAGAGACAAATTAAATTGGATAAAATTTTCTACAAAACAAGTTCTTTGCACTTTTGTCATAGGACCTGTACCTTGGAGGGTTACAGGGCCGAGAAAGTAACAGCATTTCAAAAATTATGAAATTTTATGTATGAATGATTTCATATTCTTAATCAGCGACCCCTAAAACCGCCGGATACAATTTTTTTTGTCGGTTCGGTGAACCATTAAAAGCTGCTTTGGCGTTTCAAATTTCCATGGCAGCCATCTTGGATTTCGATATTTTGGAATTTTTTTACTGCCAACCAATTCTGACTAGGGTCCACTATGTTATTTGTTTGAGGTCCATAGCCACATCTGTCATAGTTTACGCGGGCCGTTGAATCCGTCAGGAGTCGATCTTCTGAGGAAGTCCAAATATTATTTTTACCACCCGGGCATCCTTATTAACGACCCACAGATCTCAGATCATAATTTTTGTAATGCCGTTACTTTCTGACAAAAGTGCACAGAACTTGTCGATAAAACTTATAAATTCCGAGAAATACGCGATAAACTGAAAAAGTCATCTTTAGAGCCCCTTAGTCCCCCTTAGTCCTTCCTTGAACTCGCAAAATCGGGAGTTCCAACATCGAAATTCGTGTTCAGCAGGTCCGAATTAGTAAAAAAAAACCACATTTGGCTAAGTTTTACCCAAAATGCCTCTAGAATTTAAAACCGTCTAAAAGTGAACCAGTCATTAAAGCAAAGTCAAAATCAAAGTCAAAATTTTTATTCAAAATAATATCACATAGATAACTTTTTGACGTCATTTTTGATTCTACCAGAAGCTTTACTAGAAGTTCCGGAAAACTTGCAAACCCTGCAATGGATGGTTTTTTTTTTAATTGTTTTACAGCCATTTGTATTGCCAGCTTAGATTTTTTTTAGCCTGAATCCTTGCATTTTTGATAAAATTTTCGAAAACCGAATTTCTATTCTACTAAAATCTACTAAAGAATTTCCCACTACTAAATTATCGTTCTATTTGCCCTAAATCTTCCAATAAAGTATAAATCTACTAAAAGTGGTCACACTGATGTCCTTTGGCGCAAATGTTTTTGAAGGCAATCGCTCCAGTTACTGCTGCAAAATTAACTTTTATTCCGTGCTAAAAAAATATCTGACGATGATGATGATGATAAAAGATTAAAAACCCTTAGTTTGCTAATACCAATAATATTAAACTTAGGCCCGATTCGACCAAAGGCGACTAAATTTAATTCTTAGATTAAGTCGCTTGTTACTATAGAGTAAACTGATTTTGCGTTTTGCCAACCCTAATCTAAATGAAATGTCAATGTCACATAATTAAAAAAATTATAATAAAAAGAAACCTAACAAATTAAAACTGTAATTGTGTAATTAAAACTTGCTCTTCTATAAATCTAAGTTTGGTCGAATCCGGCCTTATAATAATAAAATTATTCTGTTATAAGTTTTAGTTTGCTCTGTTATAATAATTTTAAGTTTTTTTAAGCCTTAGTAATACTGTATATTATTATGGTTGGGTTAGGTTCCCACCAGGGGTGATCTTTGATCAGTCACATTTTGGGTCCATCACGGTACCTATTGTACTGTTACTGTAAATGTCGATTTCGACCTACGGCCCTCAAATCCAGATGCTGCAGGTGCAGGAGTATTGCCACGTACGACCAAACATTCAACATTAATTTGATGAGGTAAAATCTGCCTTCCGGGTAGTAGGTATACCCTAAATTCGGTCGGACCTATGAACCTGCCAGGATAGGGTGCGGCCTACCAGACTTTTTAGGCCTTACTAATTGGCCTCTAGACCAACAGACTAGTCCGTCCTTTAATTCAACGAGGTAAAATGTTGTGTCACCAGGGTTTTCCTTCACACCAGTAAACGTGCCATGCCAGCCAAGCTGCGCCGTGGCCGACCAAGTTTTTTGCAAGTAACTTATTGCCAAATTTAGCTATAAAATTGATTTGTTCATTAATCTTATAAGATAGGGTTAAGTGTTGTCGGCCACCGGTCTTTTTCTTTTGACAGATATGTCAAACGGGCCGTAGGTAGTGCCGACCCTTAAGTACGGTATGGTAAACAAGAGACGTCTAGTACAATTCGATGTATTTATAGATATTTTTTTGACTAAATAGCACTTTAATGGTTGTGATGGATGACTCACCTGAGGGGTACGGAGGGCGCTGGTGACCGCCAGCAGCGCGAGCGCAGCCGCGCTCCACCACACACCGGCTCGCATACTCTGCAACAACACAAACAACAGAATATAGAACAACAGAAGAAGATACCCAGCAGGGAACATGCCTTATCAGTGTTTCAAGAATTTGCGTGAGCTGGGCCCAGAAATAACTCCACCACTCAGTCCCAGATAACTACAAATAGCAAAGGTTTAATGTAGACGCGAATGTTAAAATTCATATATCATACATACATAAACTCACGACCGTAACCTTTCCGGGGTGGTCAGAATAATTGCTACAACCACCAGTTGTAGCACTGCTCACATTTAGCAATATTTTCAGTTTGGAATGACGTTTCAAGTGATGGTATATAACATTATACCTAGTAATAATCACTATAATTTTAACAAAATAATGATTTTTATTAACGTTGTGTCTTATAATAATAACATCAAACCACCTTAATATTACAATATGTATTGATGTCATTGATGAAGCCATATATGGGTAGGTATATGGGCGGAATCACAGGACAGATAACCCGGCTGTGGGATCTTGTACTTATGTCAGACTATATTGTAAACAGAAAGGGCGTTTATCGGCTCTTACGAGTATCTGATCTTACATATAAAGGAGTTCGATAACATTAACAAATATAATTACAATCTCAAATGCCGTGCAAGAAAACTCAACTTAGGTGAAGAAGATTCTGAACACATCATTATAGATAAATCAGTAAACTCATAATATGTTTCCAAAGACTTTCGCTAAACTTTCATTTTAACTTGAAACATAAACGACAACTAAGTCAAAGTTATTGTTTGTAACTTTACAAGAATCATACTTGCATGAGATAATTTTAATAAACATACATAAAGTAAGTTATTATTTTCTTCCTGTTTTCCCTTTTTATCTTTTGTCACCTATAAATATATCGTTCATTACTTATAAGTTCTTGTCTATTATATTATATTAGTTTAGTTATAGTTTAGGTAACTAATGTATACTCAATAACTGTTTCCTTGAATAAATATATTTTAAACAGTTATTATTTGTTACTTTTATATGTAAAAGGCGTAACAAAATGGGTAGTGGGGCGTAAGACACCGCGCTCGTTTAGGACCGCGGTGTCAATCGCCCAAGGGCTCTTTTTAAATAGGGTTTTATAATCTTTTTCTTGTGAATATCTCCAACACATTTCTGTTACTGTTTTATAAAAGTTAAGATTGTCATTCTTCCAATATGTTAATTCTATATTACAAATCCTCAAAAATTCTGCTCTAGTACAATCTAATAGAATTTTCTATTTTAGCATCTTAGTGCACATAAGACAATTTTGAACTTATTTTTATTTTTTGAGTTTTTCAGCTTTAGCAAATATTCTTGAGTGCATGTATATGCTCACGACCATATTCCACGAGGGGGTAGTCAGAGATATTCAGTGATATTCATATATTAAGTGTGGCTAGTAGTGTAGAAATACAATAATCGTTTTTATTCAAAAATAGCCCGAACGTCTGGACGTATACAGTAGTAAGTATGTTGCACATGATTGGGCAAACAGACGCTCTCTTATTTCAGAGCCCAAGACCCACTTTGGGTCGCAGAGAAGAGTGAGTTAGTTATTCGAAAATGAGCAAAAGGTGTAATCTTGATAACCTACTCATAATCCAAGATCCCAGCGCATAAATTCTCCAAGTTTTGTTTAGGCAAAGAGACATATTCCAGTTCCATGGTCATAATTTAGGGATTCTAAAAAATACTCGTACCCCGTACCGTCGCAACCCCGTAGCAGACGCGAGCAAAAATGGGGTTCCTGGTGATTATCTTCACTTCTATGTTTCGATGATGATACTCATTGATGATTTGACGACCCGTCGACGACGACCCGAATGTACCCGACGACGTACAGTCTGTAGCGAACCTGCCTGCTGTGCTGAGGGTCGCGGGTTCGAATCCCGTAAGGGACAAATATTTGTACCCGTGTCATGAATGTTTATATCTTCTCGTGTTTATATCAATATATGTATTCTATATCGTTGTCTAGTCATCATAATACAAGTCCAGGCTAGATTCTGGTACTTTAAATGTCACTAGATAATTTGTGTGACAATATCCAAGATATTATTATTAATTATTAATTTGTAACAGCAACTTGACAGATCCAAATAGTCCACAATCATGCACTATTAACTAAACAATAATTAGCGAGGCATATGACCGACCACGCATGCGCAGTGCATCTGTTGCAACTGCACCCGCGCTTTCGCCGGCCACTGGCCGCCTTGCCATCTAGACCGACCAGCTTATGTAACGTTCTAATTGTTCAATTTCATGACTTAAAGAGGAATTTTATTTAATAAAGTTGTTTAAGATTTCGTTCTAGTAATTCTTAATTGAGATAGAATGAATGGATGTAGTATTTTGATTTTAATTTTATCAAGAAGCGGTTATCGGTTAGTTTCTTTGAAAATTTTGCTTTATTTGAGTTATTATAGAGTTCATTTTTACAGCTATATGCTATTACCTATTCTGTGTTATTACTTAGGAAGTTCTTACACAGGTATTAGTTTTCGTTCATACATTATTTACCGTTGGCGCTCTACATACAAAACGTAGTCTGGTGATATTTTCAATGCTATCCAATTAAAGTCAATGACATTTTTCGAAAACAATCTTGAAACTAATCTCTATGTTTGTATGAAGTCAGATTTTCGTTAAAATGTATACTTTTAAAGTTACAGTGTCTCAAAGATTTCCATACAAATCTTAAATTAATCCTAGCAACAACTGTATATTGTATATTTTATCGAAAATCGGACTTCATACAAACATAGAGATTAGTTTTTAGATTGTTTCTGAAAAATTTCATTTACTTTAATCGGATAGTATTGAAAATATCACCAGATTACGTTTGTATGCAGCGCGCATTTAAGTTCTCGGAATAAACTTCTCTTAAGTTGTTTACCTTATACAAAGACGATACTAATCCGTGTTTTAACTTCGTCATCTCAGATTAGGTATGACTATAACAGCATGTAGGTTAAGCAGCACCTTTTTTGACTGTCACAATGTTATAAGTCTCACAAACTGTATAATTTTAAATTTAATACTATTGAAACGATAAGAATGTTTAGGAGTGTTACATTATACCTTTTTACTGGAATAGTGCTCTATTTTTTTCTAGTTATGGTTGGATCGTAAGCACTTCTAATAAAACGTCCCTGGTAAGCACTAATGCGACCTTATTTCGACACCTATACTCCATTCAGGAATTAGAGCGACAAAATGTAAACAACGATGATACCAGTGTAGAAAATACCATCTCGAGATGGAAGAAAACTTATCTCCGGAATGAATAACAGTAAATTATCTACTCTACTCGCCAAGGATTACGACAAATGATATGTTAATTTTGGATGGAACATAATTAAAAAATACGCAAGCTATAATTTATTTTAGATTAAAAGAAAGCGTGACTGTAAATATTTTATTTCGTGGTCTGGCAACAATCAGATATTTGAGACCTTTGGTTCGTTTTAACAAAGTTCTTAAAGAAATAGATTTTATATTTTGTAAACGCATCTCTTGATTGTTTAATACCTTCGTCTGAGTCCGTACGCTATGCGCGGATGCTACGCATAGCACAAAAAGCCCACACAGACAGAATAGCGGGCTACATAACATAATTTAAAAATTTCATTCAAATTGTCACGATTGTTTATATTATTTATAGATAGACGATAAATTTTTAATGCCAACGCAATTTATTAAATGCCGTGCCGACATAATTGTATTCTTAAAAAATGTACCAAAGGTTTCTGACCACGTAATGTCACTTTGACAGTGACGTTTCTTTGTTTACATTTTGTCGCTCTAATTCCTGAACGGAGTATAGTACTACGTATTATTTTTTCCAAGGTAGTAGTACTATGGAACGAACACAAAGTATGGCCACAGCATAAGAAAAAGTATGTAGAGCGTAAGCGAAAAAAAATTCGTCTATGGTATGGCGTAATAGCTAAGAACTAAAAAAAAACATTGATTCGATTTAAATTAATCGCGTATACAAGTGTTACAAAAATACAAATAAACCTTTAAGGGGGTGGTGTAGACCATCAAACTGAACAACTTACACTATGGGACCAATATAGAAATCGCGAAAAAAAAAATTGATGTTCCATACTTTACAAATCGACTAGAGCTAAAATATGTATATCAAATATTTTTTTTCGCGATTTCGATGTTGGTCCCATAGAGAAAGTTGTTCAGTTTGACGGTCTAAACAACACCCTTAAGAGTTTTAAAAATGTATTCTTACTTATGAAACACCCTGAAGAGCCATTTAAAACTGTCATTTACCACCGTCTGGATTTCATTAAAGATTGGAAACTTAAGAAAGTACTTGGTCCTATAAAGTGACGTCTAATGCCTTAAACTGTATTTTATCTGAGCTTTCTCCAAGTACATGTGGGTTGCACTCTCGTATGTATGGTGATTCACTATTAGTAATCAAAATAATGGAGCAATTCTTGCACAAAGCTGTATCAGAGCGGGTTCGGGCGATATGATCCATCAATCTGTACTAATACACGTATTGCAGCATCGAACAATTACTTTCCCTCGTAATTTAATGGTTTTATAGTTCAAGTGCGAATTTCCTAGCATCGTTCTAGTATCATAATTATCATCATCAGCCTATATACATCGCCCTGCAGAGATGAAGCGGTCTATCTTTTACACGAGCGCCTGTATAGCACAAGATCCGACCGTAAATTTATGCACCTATTTGTTTGGTGAACGAAATGTGATATAAGTTAAAGTTTATACTTGAAGAACGAATTGTGATTTGAGTGTGTATGTGTTTCTACAGCCTTGTAAAATCTTGCCGCGAGTACCTTTACCATAATTATTTATGGTACCATTTTTTCCACCTTACTGTTTGGGAAGTAAATGAGATGCCATCTGAAGGAGACCAATATAAAAAACTTTTTTTTTTATAATTAATGGACTTCTTGCTTGTGCGTTAGCACCGCATATCCACCAATGTTTTAAGTGGTTTGAGGGAGGGAGTGTCTATCCAATCTCGAGGATTGTTTTTGAGTAAGAACAACTGAGAAGGATTGTGGAGCCTCGTGGCAGGCTGAAACGCGAACCGTGCGAACACCACGCGAAAGACGAGTTCGAGTTCGGGGCAAACCCTGCAACGTGACCTCTCAGTCTGACGGCAACTCTAGGGTTACCAGGTTCAAAGAAGTCACTTTTAACCCTAGAGTTCCCGGCAGACTGAGAGGTGCCCTAGTGCTAGTTTTTCCAGTTCTTTACATCGGTCTCCTTCAGATGGCACCAAAATTACTTCCCAAACAGATAGGTGGAAAAATGATACCATAAATCAGGGATGGGCAACCTTTGGAAAGTCGCGGGCCAAAATTTAGGATGTTAACGAATTCGCGGGCCGTAGATAATAGTTGTGAAAAAAAAACGGTCGGTTTTATACATGTACAAAAAGTGTACTATTAAAGTAACATCAGTCGGTATAATACAAGGTGTAAGGGACAGCCCTCCACAGACTGAAGTTGTGAACTGAGACCATCAAACTGAATAACTTTTAACAGTTGCTTCATACAAAGCTGCTGTACCTTCCCAAGTCAAATTTATGAAACAGCACATTTTTTTTCGCGTTTCCTGACGTAGGCTCCATAGTGAAAGTTGATTCAGTATGTACACACGGCGACACATCAAGCAACGCAAAACAAACATAAGCTGGCCGCGCGACGTTATGCATTACTCTACCTACGCCCGGCCAGCTTATTTTAGTTTTGCGTAGCTTGATGTGTCGCCGTATGTACCTACGTTTGATCTTGAGAAACAAGATTATCAACGTTGTGTATGTAAAAAGTGCACAAAACTAGCAGTGGATATCTTTTATGATAAAAGTATCCGTTTCGTCGCCTGAATCTAGTAGTAAGAAGAACGAATATCATTCTCTTATTGGCGTGAACCGAGAACATTTGTTTCGCGCGCGTTATTAAAATCCTTCGCGGGCCGGATCAAAATCCGGGGCGGGCCGCATCCGGCCCGCGGGCCGGGGGTTGCCCATGTATGCCATAAATCATAATTAGTAAAGGTACTTGCGGCAAGATTTTGCTAGGCAACCCGGTGGCGTTTTATAAACCCATGTATAAACTAACACTTCGATGACATTTCGTACACCAAACAAATAGGTGAGTAATTTTGCGGGCGGATCTTGGTATAGTGGGGATGATTGCACTGAAACGGTCACCCATCCAAAGACTGACCTAACCGTTTCAAGCTCACCTTCGGTCAAAGTATAAAAGAGAGTATGGTACTACACTCAGTATAGCACGTGCTTATACCTCGTCAGCACGGCTAGCATGCCACCCACGACAAAGCGTTTAAACGAGAAAAACGTCATGCGCGCTCTTTTTGGCGTACGTAAAATAATAAAGATGGAGGCACGTCTCGATTTTTGTCGTTTTCTCGGCGGTGGCATGCTAGAGGGGCTGGTCAGTGCGAGCACGTTTGTATGAAGTAGTGTACAGGTTGTGCTTTGGTAGTCGTTAGTCGTTAAAGGAGTCTTCTGTCTTGGGTCTGCCCTACATGCTAAAAAACTGATTTCTCTACACATCTAACACCATTTTACATAAAAACACAACATACAAACCAAACTACAGACATAAAACAATCTTTTAACAGTACAATAGTTATTTTATTTTGAGGTATCGGAATGGAATTTACAAATTACATGTAATTCCTATACAGAGTTGTAAAAAAGAAAGTGAGAAGGGAGAAATTGTCGCAGCCATGTTCCAAACCTCTATTATTTTAAGTGTTGTAATTTATTTCTAACAAACCAACTTGTTTTATTGCTGTCTAATTTAATTAACGCTTCTATGTTTAGAAGTTTTATGTTATGGTTATGACAGAAGCATGACTTTTGATGTTAGAGGATCTTTGCCTGCTTGTCTCTCGTATTCTTCTTCTTTCTTGTCAGCATGAGTTATATTGCATGACAATCACTTCAATCCACGACCCTCGGTGCAGCAGGCAGGTTCACTAACTAACTGAGCTTATGGGCCTTGACTGTGTTACTATATGTTGGTAATTCAATGTTAGCATAGCATAGCATATGCTCACGACTATATTCCCCGAGGGGGTAGTCAGAGATATTCTGAAACCTCAGAACATCCACTTTTCACCAGAAGTACCGAAACTCCGTCCAGTGTGACGGGTGGTGAGCCCGTCGTCACTTATAATGGACGGGTGGTGAGCCCGTCGCCACTTATAATGGACATAGTGGATACAATACACGCCTCGAAATTGAAGCATGCAGGTTTCCTCACGATGTTTTCCTTCACCGAAAAGCCAGTGGTGTAACAAATCGTACATGAATTCCGAAAAACTCATTGGTACGAGTCGGCTTGGACGGGGATCGAACTATCGCCTCCTGCACGGCAGGCAAGGTTACTCGCCACTAAACCACCACGGCTTCAATTCAATGTTGCTTAGAAAAATTATATATCTAGAATGAGCCTCACTTTTTTACAGTATAAAACAAAAGTGTATGTGTGCGTGTATACGTATAGGGTTTAGGAGCCAGTACTGGTTCCAATTTTATTCGACGCTTTCGTATCTTCGACTGTCAATCTTGACATACCTATAACTTTATCAAAGCAATGTTGTATATTTTTCTATATACTCTGTATAATATTTTGTTTTGAAACTTTGTATAGGTATTGTGGTGTTGTAGAGTGTAAAGTTTCTGGCTGCACCTTATCTATAATAAAAACGCAGAGGTAGAATTACAAAAAAAAATTTCTGTTTGTATACAGGATGCCATTTTGAATAATTGATCTATTTTGATTTGATTTGCTAACAACATTCTGATCTATACCAACGCAACGATAACTTAATACTATAGATTATGATAACCTAGGTAAGCATGAAATTGTAATATAACATTCATTCTCCGACCAATACAAGTGATTGCAAATTCATAACTTGCATAACAACAATTTACATTGTCCCGGTTAAATTAAAACTGTAACAGTTACCGGTTTTTTATTCGCATAGTTTAGTTAGACCATGTATTGGCGGTTTTTTGCTATCGATTTTATTAGTTTAAAGGAATTTTCAATGTTTTTAGAAGCATTTTAAATTATGCTTTTACAAGAATTGTAGACAATATCTTTTGATTTATATTCATAGCCGTCACGGACTTGAAAGAAATACGGACCGAATATTGCACTAAAAGATGTGAAGCATGCAAGGTAATACAATCTCGTTTGTTCTACAAGGGACCTATACTCACACAGATGCACTAGCTCTAGGCGCAGGTCCAACAACCCGTCACCTTATGTACCGCGTGACAGCACGCACACATAAGAAATGGGTGCTTCACTCATGATTAGACGAGATTACGTCTGGTTCTTCTTTTAAGTCCGTGATGGCCGTTTGGTTGGATTCATTATCCGTTTGGTTCTGGTCTGGAATACAACGTACGATGCTACTAAGGGATGGTTCCTACTCAGTGATTTTGTGAGCGAAAGGCTAGCCACTTCACACATCGAGCAACTATAAAGATGGAGCAACGTTTTGACAACCTCCGAAAGCGATTAAGGTCGTGATTTTATGTATATATGTATTCTGTATGTCAAGTTTTATTAAAATTTTGCAATGAAATTGTGTCTTTTTGCAATAAATCTAACATTTACTTAAAAATTGCCACTCAATCACAAAACGCTATTGCGGTTGCGTTTTTTCTCAACAAACACTAATCAAATAACTGTACGTTTGACAAAAATAGCCGGTCTTCTGTTAAACCGTAGTTAAATTACAAAAGACAGTGATTGTTTTAACAAAAGTTGTTAAGGTGAATTTTCACACAGTTCTCAATAAAAGTTTTAATTACTTACACCATAATGAAGCATTGAAACAAAAAAAGTTTTCATAAACCAATTAACTAAGATGTAACTAAGTTAAGCGAATACTATAGGGTCTTTCTTATTATTCTGAAGGTTTGTATGAGACCACGGGACCAAGGTACAAATCGCGTAAAAGAAGTCATCCATATAAACAAAACTACTAGAGTAAAATGTATAGGACAGCAGATTTTTTCCGCGTTTTCGATGTTGGTCCCATAGCGATAATTGTTCAGTTCAGAACCCTGTATACTTTGATAAAGTTATATGTAAAGATTGACAGTCGAAGATACGAAAGCGTCGAAAAAAATAGGAACCAGTTGAACCATAGGAACCTGGTTCCAAAACCCTATACATATACACGCACACATACATAATTTGTATGGCGCCTCACGCACACGAACCTATGAAACTTGGCCCCTTTTGTTTTATACGGCAAAACAGTGAGGCTCATTCTAGACATATACTTTTTCTAAGCCTGTATACTTGAATATTTTTAGGTTTGTATGAGAAACAATGCGTGATAATTCACCTTAAGATAAACAATAGAAGGCATAATGTCACTTGACAATAATGTCAAAGAGAACTGCTTAAAAATAAATGTCACGGGCACAAAAACCAATTAAAAAGGTGTGTAGATCGTAATGGAGAATGATGATGTTATTACTAGTTGTCATAATGTTTGAATAACACGCAATGGTTCGGATTCATGTATTTTCTTTGTTTTATAGGTCCTATGCAGGGACAAGGGAAACTTATTATAGCATATGCTCACGACTATATTCCCCGAGGGGGTAGTCAGAGATATTCTGAAACCTCAGAACATCCACGTTTCACCAGTAGTACCGAAACTCTGTCCAGTGTGACAGGGGGTGAGCCCGTCGCCACTTATAATGGACAGTGGGTACAATACATGCCTCAAAATTGAAGCATGCAGGTTTCCTCACGATGTTTTCCTTCACCGAAAAGCCAGTGGTGTTACAAATCGTACATAAATTCCGAAAAACGCATTGGTACGAGTCGGCCTGGACGGGGATCGAACCATCGCCTCCTGCACGGCAGGCAAGGTTACCCGCCACTGGACCACCACAGCTTATTATTAGCTTAAATATGACAACCTTAAAGTTACCTACTTATTATAAATCTGCAAGCTACCCAAATCTATTCTCTATACCTGAATTCATCAGCCTATATACGTCCCACTGCAGGGCACAGGCCTACCCTCAGTTAGGGTATATGGGCGCTAGTCCACCACTACTCCAGTAAAGTTACGGGTCGCATGTATGGCGAATGTAAATAATTTATAATAGCCGGTTTTTTTCTTTCATATTTTAGATTATAATTCTAGTTATCATTTAGATTGAAAATCCTCCTAAAATGTTTATTAAATAATTAAGCAAAGAAAAAAATATCATGTAAAATTGGAAAAAAATTGTATATGCAATTTTTTTATGCCATTTGTAAAATTTATTTGTATTCTTTTATATTACAAGTAAATCCAACGAAAAATCACCCCGGAACCTTCGTTTTTAAATATGTTGAAATTACGAAAAAATCAAGTTTAGTACAAAATTTACACAGTGTATGTAAGCTCATAACCTAAAACAAACAATAAAAATGAAAAAAGAAAGAAATCTGACACTATAAATAAAAAAATTACATTTTAGTACTAAAAACTAAAAATACGAAATTTAGTGGGATTCGTTAATAAAGTATCTTAATATCATTTGTATAAACGATCTAGCAAAAAAAATTGATTATTATAAATTATTTCCTTTCGACCCGTATTTTTACTGGACTACACGCGTACCCAATGCGGATTGGTAAACTTCACATACGCATCGGAATTTCTTCTTCAGCGTATGCAGGTTTCCTCGCGATGTTTTCGTTCACCATTTGAGAGCAGTCGGTATGAGGTACATAAGTTTGAAAAACTCATTGGTACATCTATACCTACATATAATAAAATTGTAAACTTGGCGTGGATGTACCTACATTGACGATGTTTCAAAACATTAATTAAGGGCGTTTATTTAACGTAATGGATTGAGACCATTTTTGTTTGTCTATTTATTTGTTATTTTGTCCACGCATCACTTAAAAACTACTAAGTAAATCCATTTGTATGGGGTCTTCACAAAAGCTAGGGCTTAGTTTGGATTGATAAGGCTTAGGCTTTATTTCATCACAATCGGTTCGCGGGTGCCTCTAGGTCACAAATAAAATTTCAGACAGTAGAGACTTCCTGATTGTAGCTATGGGGCTAAGAATGATATCAGCCACCCCGCTACCCCAAAACAACGATTTTGACACAATTTATACAAAAAAAGTATGTACCCAATCCAAGGGCATGAAGTTTTTTGCTCCCTTTCCATAAAAAAGAGCAGTTGCTCTAATATTGTAACCTTATTAAATGCGATGTTTATCTACTTACGTTTTTTTCTACTTGAACAATTAGTAGGTACACACTCAGATCTAGTACAAGGAAGTCTTAAAAGGTTACTAGATCTGTTAGGATGTGTATTAAATGTTACAAGAACCTGATTATTAATAAGAATCGGTAAAAACATCGAGAGGAAACTAGCAAGCTTCAACTTGGAAGCTTTTATAGCGTCCACCGTCTATTATATACAGCTTCTTAACAGCTGATGATTTTTAGGGTTCCGAACCTCAAAGAGGAAAAACGGAACCCTTATAAGATCACTCTCGTGTCCGTCCGTCCGTCTGTCACAGCCACTTTTCTCAGCAACTATAGAAGCTAGCGACTTGAAATTCGGCATAGTGGTCAATCATGCTAACCCAAACGTAAAGCGAGACTAAACATTGAGAAAATAATTTTTCTACAAATTTTTAGGGTCCAAAATCTGACGACTTTTAAAAAAAAAGTTTTCCAATCTAGCCGAGTTTGGTATTATTTGAAAGGGCTTTGAACGTAGATTTCGTATTGGTAATTCGTTTTACTAAGTGATGCGTAGTTATTCATTTATAAGCCCGACTGCACGAAAAATTTTGGTTCCCCCCCCCCCCCGATCTCCGAACTTATAAAGCCAAAAAATCTGAAATAATTCTGACATGTCGATGAACTATTGAATTTTGTAGGAAAATTATAGCGGTGTCTGTATTGATAATAGTTTTTGAGAAAATTGAAAAAATACAGTACCAACAAACTTAGGGTTGCAGTTGATGTTTTTCGTTGATGAGCATAGACACAAACTTTGTATATTACATTTTAAATAAAATCCATTAAATTAACACCAGTTTTAGTCATGAAAATGAACAAAGATTAAAAAAAACTATAATAATTATTGAATAATTGTTTCGATATTTTGATGTGTATTTAGTGATTAGTATGGATTCATGGGGCGAAACTTGGTAAACAGCTTGTAGTACCTATCTACATCCAGAGATAGCTTAAAAGGTAGGTGCTTAAGATTTCTGTGAAAAATCACTATTTCATTGGGAATTAACTAGGTATATTTAAATATTTTCGAGACGGTAACAGTATTTTGAACATTTGAACTTTGCTTGAATGACAGGATGTGAGGTCCGATTCACAATGCTGGAAACTGAAAAATTATTACTTTACAGCAACCGTATGTCATTATTGAAAAAATCCTAAAATAATATAAGAGATTTACGGAAAGTAACAAAATATTAAGCCATATCAACAACTACGTTATTAAGATGGATTGAAATAATTATTTTATCAAATGAAATATTTTTCATCATAATGATAGGACAAATCGGAATAAAATCTTTGCACGTCAATCATACGTCAATAGTGAAACATGGACATGAATCAAAGAGATTATACCTAAAGGCATAGAGGGAGCCATACCTTTTGCAAGGCGGTCCACTTTTTTGAAGTTTGTTTTTTTATGTTTTGTGTCTTGTGGTAGGACAAAAGGCACAAAAAGTTACAATACTTTACACAACTTTACATATACTAGCGTGCCAAAAAGTGTCAAAAAACATGGAAAGTGGACAGCCGCATAAACAAAATATCTATAGTTCCATCTCTTTCTACTATTAAAGGTATGTCATAAGATACAAGAGACTTACTACAATCTTAAATTGATGCGGACTTTATGCTTTAGAATTAGGAGATTCTTCCTGCGAGACATGGATATAAACCAATGTATAGGAAATACCTATGCCACCTTACTGATCAGTAATAGAATGACTCAAAAAGGCATTAAAATAATAGTAATCGCGGCAACGAGACACGCCTATACGCTATGCTGATGCTGATGAAGTTGAAATTGCTAACAAAATCATGCAACTTGCCAGGCTAAGGTACGAGATTTCATACATTTTTGTCATATCTCTGTCCCTCCAGTATATACGGTCAACGAATCTAAAAAATAATCAATCAACGCTTTCCAAGCTTCTTGATCATCAACATGCAATGAAATTAGAGACAGTACCTTACAACCTTCTTGATCATGAACTTTCGCTTACGCTAGCTGATGCACCTTATCACCATTTAGTGTTTTAGGCAACAAGATTTAATTATCTAAATTCTTGGTTTTAGGCTTTCATACAGAGAAGACAAACTGAAGTCTTGTATTTCTATCCAACTCGGGTGCTAGTACTTATCTGAGAAAAAGACATACCTACCTAGTTCTTCTGTTCGTCAATAACCCGCCTCATTACAAACAAGCGGTGAAACATGAAAATACTCATGGAGGTCGGTACTGTTCGACCTTCTTTCGTAAGTTTCCATCGTCGATTTTCCAACTATAGGTTTATCCCTTTCTAATCTAAAGACGAAAATAAATAAAGTTCTTATTTAATTTTTGTTCTAATAGAAAGTGACAAACCTAAAGTTGGATATATTGACGATGGAAACGTACGAAAAAGGTGGAACATTACTGACCGCAATGGCCAATTTTTGTATTTCCATGCTTGTAAGGAGGATTGTATCCATTGGTTTATATCAGGATGCTGGAAATAGGTATTGTCTATACCTGGAGACTGCCGTACAAGCGGTGAAAAATGTAAATTCTCTAAACATCGTTAAACGTTCTTTTGTACGTTTTCATCGTCGTTGTTGGTTGGTCCCTTTCTAATCCAACGACGAAAATAAAAATAAAAGAGTTACGATAAAATTACCTAAACTTTGAAACAGTGTCGACGTACGAAAGAAGGTTGAACGTTACCGACCGCCATGGCCAATTTTCGTGTTTCCGTGCTTGTAAGGAGGTTATGATGGATCCATTATCATTCTAAATCATAAAAAAAAAATTCCCTTACGCTGATAGACTGAACCACAACGTAACCACGTATGAGACAGCGATAAAGCTAGATGACTGACTCCGGAGTCAGACAGCCGTTGTAGTACAAAAAATTGTTACGTCGATAAGGTCAGTAATAAGTAGCGATCTCCTTTTTTAACTAGAGCGAATTTGCTATGTGCATCTCTTTTTGAGTGAATATTATACAAGACAAGTGCTTCCTTCTATACCTTCTCTTTTAACGTTCTAAATCCATGGTTTATATCCATGTTCTATTAGAATCACAGACTTGTCACAGACTTAGGTATTACAGTAGATTAGAATCATAGTTCAAAAAGATTGCATCATGATTGAATGAGATTGCAACGCATAAACTTCTTGGTGAACTTAAAATACAGGTGGTAGTCATTAGAGGGTGTTAGATGTACCCACCCATTTGTTAACAAAAATACTTGGCTATTATCCATCCACTTTCTTTCACTGGAAACAATTCATGACCCACGCAGACGCTTGAAAAATAAATATGTCAAAGAAAATGCTGCCGCGCTAGCAATAACAGCAGTAAGTACGATTTTTGACGAAATTGAGTTACATATAGATTCGGAATCAGCAAAATGAGCTCTATATTATGTTAAGACTCTTATTTTGATAGCTTAACGGGAACCTGTATTTTCCAGTAAGCATAACAGCAGTATCTCTTAATAATGGGAACAATTACTTAGAATGATAGCAGTAAGTATACTTACTGCTGGTTTTTTAGTAATGCGCCAACATTAACATTTGACCACTACTTAAAATAAGGGCAGTAACTAAAAGTACTGCTCTTATATTAAGCAAATTGATTTAACTTTTAGCACTAACTACGTAGAATATGAGCAGTAACTAGAAGTACTGCTATTATATTAAGCAAAGTGAAATTAACATTTTGGTACCCTACTAAGAATATTAGCAGTAACTCAAAGTACTGCGGTTATAGTAAGTAAAGTTAAATTTACTCAGAGTATTAATTGCTTAATGCATCAGTAGTAACTTTCGAGAAATTTAAGAAAATAGTACTTATTTTGAAGTACTTAAGAATTGTTAACAACTTGAGAATTGGCAAAAACTTCCACTTTCTCCGAAGGTCGACTCGCTTGCTCCAGCCTATGATATTATGCGCATAGGTAGGCCAATGGAACTCATACCAACACCGTTTTGAATCTTGGAGTGTGAAATTTCGAGCTCGCTTCGTTCGCTCCAGCCTTTGAATAGTGTTTTATGTGAACTCGGACTGACACCGTTTTTAGATTTGGTGTGTGAAATTTCGAGCTCGCTTCGCTCGCTCCAGCCCATGATATTATGAGCGTAGGTAGGCTAATGGAACTAATACGAACACCGTTTTGGAGTATGAAATTTCGAGCTCATTTTGTTCGCTCCAGCCTTGGAATTGTGGTTTATGTGACTAACACCGTTTTTAGATTTGGTGTGTGAAATTTCGAGCTCGCTTCACTCGCTCCAGCCTTTGAATTGAGTTTTGGGTATGGCTTAGGACCTAAGCTTAGGTGATGGAACTCGGACCGACACCGTTTTGAGACTTAATGTGTAAAATTTCGAGGTCGCTTCGCTCGCTCCAGCCTATGATTTTATAAGCATGGGTAGCTAATGGAACTCATACCAACACCGTATTTAGAGTCTTTGAGTGTGAAAAATCGAGCACGCTCCGCTCGCTCCAGCCTATGATATTATGCGCATAGGTAGGCCAACGGAACTTATACCAACACCGTTTTGAGTCTTGGTGTGTGCAATTTCGAGCTCGCTTCGCTCGCTCCAGCCTATGATATTATTCGCATAGATAGGCCCATGGAACTCATACCAATGCAAATGCCGTTTTGATTCTTGGAGTGTAAATTTTTTAGTCCACTCCAGCCTATCATATGAGCGTAGGGTAGGCTAATGTAACTCATACCAACAACATTTTACATGTTGGAGTGTGAAATTTTGAGTTTGCTTCATTCGCCAGCTCGAGATATTATGAGCGTAGGTAGGCTAATGGAACTCATACCAACACCGTTTTGAGTCTTGAAGAGTGAAATTTCGAGTTCACTTCGCTCGCTCCAGCCAATGGTGTTTTGAGCATATATAGGTAGGCTCAAAGAGGTATAGTTTTGAGACTTGGTGTGTTCTTCTAATTTCTGGATAGGAGAGAAGATTTCACAGACACTGAATTATGTTACTCATCCAAAAAAGTTGGTTTTTGTTTCTGCCCTACCTTAAACCTCATATGCCCTACCTTCAATCCAGTTCTAGCTACAGCCCTGGTCCCAGATCAAAAATATGAAAACATTTTTTTTCTATCTTCAACTTTCGATGTGGTCGCCACACAAATGTTCAAATTTTCCCCCCTTAATTATTGCGAGGCCGAAGGTCGAGCTATGCGTAGGAGCGAAGCTCCGAAGCGTACCCCCTGGAAACTGGTGGACCTGGTCTCCGAGAGGTCTCCTGGTCTAGATTTTATGTTTTACTAGTTTTGGAAAACGGCTCACTGTTTTCTAATTGTGAGACATGTTAATTTAGTAACCCTAAGCGATTAATCTCAAGTGAAATATATGTGCCATATAATACTAAATTTAGTTTTGTAAAAGCTTTTGATTATTTTCATGCAGATTTTTAATAGACACAAGATTTCTATAAATTTACATCTTTTTTTTCCTTACCCCATACTATGATTTGTATGAACTGCTTACGATAACGGCAGTAAGTCGGTACTTGCTGCCGTTATTCTAAGCAAACTGTTAGTAAGTATCTAACTTTTACTTAGTATAAACGGTTTTCCATTATTTACAATTATCCTAATATAGATACAAACTTTTCGATTACTATATATCAAATTACATGATTTCAGCTATATATAAAAAAATAAATCAATTAAAATAACTGTATAAATAAGTCAGGAAAATTAAAAATGTTTCGAAAACTTTACGCGCCGTTTTCTCGAAATCAAGTCGAACGTACTTACTGCTGTTATTGCTAGCGCGGCAGAATGGATGTCTTACCTACATTTACATTAAGGTCTAATTTTTTTTTTTTTTTTTTTTTTTTTTTTTTTCTAATTGGGATATTCAGGGATTTTCTTAGTAGGTAGGTACTCGTAATAATATTAATGAATTCCAAATATCACTTAACATTTTTCGTGCAGTTGGTACTCAAACTTGTCCGATGTAAGTGTTCATGTAGCGCACCCGTTGACACTTCTTTGAGCATGGTCACATATTTAAACGGCTGTAAGCTATCAAACTATCATGACATAATTTCTCTAATATCGTTGCACTTTTTTATGTTGAGCTCGCTATTTCTCGCACTTTGTACCTTCCGAACAACGGCGGTTTTTGTATTTCAAAATAACATAATAATATTGTAACACTGTTCTCATCTTTTCTCACGGTAACATTAGGTTCGGAACCCTCTATGTGCGAGTACACACCTCGCTCTTGGCCAGTTATTAAGGGGTTAATCAGACCACTGAACAACTTTATTGGATCAAAATCGTGAAAAAAATTCAGATGTACTATACAAAAGTGTAATCCTTCTCGACCCAAATGTATATTAGGACAGCTGATGTTTTTACATTGAAGTGCTATTTTTTTTAATTTTAATAACTTATTAATTATTCTTATGGTCAAATATCTTAATTCATATAAACAAATTGAATAAACCATGTAATTTACGCATTATTCGAATAAGAATTAGAATGTGCGAAATAAAAAATAGCACTTCTGACCATACTTTGTAGCATAAGCATATGCTCACGACTATATTCCCCGAGGGGGTAGTCAGAGATATTCTGAAACCTCAGAACATCCACGTTCCACCAGTAGTACCGAAACTCTGTCCAGTGTGACGGGGGGTGAGCCCGTCGCCACTTGTCCACCATACTTTGTCCGGTGAATTCATGTATTGTATTCATTTCTATTCGACACTAAGGCTGAGTAATGAATGTTGGAACCCATAGACGTCAATGTTGGAACCACATGGCATACGTACCTAACGTACCTTAAGTCAGTATGCTGTTCGGAAAGCGAAAACACATACATATTTGTAGGTTATACATTTTTAGAAAGACGAAATGTAACTATGCAATTAAAATGGAACCAACTTCTCTTCTTCTTCTTCTTCTTTGCACTTTCCCGCTTTATGCAGGGTCGGCTCTTCTAATCATGCGGCGCCAGGACAATCTGTCCTGAGTTGTCGGGTCGGGCAGGTTCTCCGCTAGTGTTAGCTTTGTCATGCTGGTCCACCAGGTGGCAGGAGGGCGTCCTCTACCTCTTTTATGTTCAGGCAGACTTAGAGCCTTTTGTACAACATGTTCCTCGTCTCTTCGCATCACGTGGCCGTACCACCTGAGGCGGCTCTCGGTAAGTTTCTCTGGTATGGGGGCGACTTTGAAACTGCCACGAATATGTTCATTTCGAACTTTGTCCAGCCTTGTCACTCCTCCTGACCATCTCAGCATTTTCATCTCGGTGGTATGAAGCTTTTGCACATGTGTCTTCTTTACTGGCCAACATTCTGCCCCGTACATCATCGCCGGCCTTACTGCGGTCTTATAAACTTTGCCTTTTGTTCGGACAGGCATACGAGGGTCACATAAGACTCCGCTCAGTGAACGCCATTTCTGCCATGCTACACTTACTCTGTGAGCCACGTCTGGCTCCACATCTCCATTATCCGCGATTACCGAACCTAGATATTTGAATTGTGTTACTTTCGACACAGGCGTACTATCGGGGTAATGGATTGTGGCTGGGAGGCTGACACCGCTAAGCCGGCACTCTACGTGCTCAGTCTTTGATCGGCTGACTTTAAGACCTGCTGATTCGAGGGCTGTAACCCATGATCCCAAAGTAGTCTGTAATTTGGCTGCCGAGTCGGCGATCAGGACGATGTCGTCCGCATACAAAAGGTTCCAAGGCAACGGGGCTTGGATATGCTTCGTAACGAGATCCATGACTAAGTTGAAAAGCAGTGGGCTGAGGGCTGAGCCTTGATGGACTCCTACCCTAACCTCAAATTCATCGCTCAGCCCCGCGGGACTCTTGACTCTAGTGCGCACGTTGTTGTACATATCTTGGATTAACTGTATGTAGATATCAGGCAGGTGTTGTGCTCTCAGTGCTTGCCACACTAGTCTCCGCGGAACCCTATCAAATGCTTTTTCTAGGTCAATGAAAATGAGATGCAGATCTTCCTTGTTCAAACGATGTTTCTCTACCACCACTCTAACTGCCTGTATCGCGTCCGTTGTTGATTTTGAGGGTGTAAAGCCAAATTGGTTTGGACTCAAGGATGAGAGATGCTGAATACGATTGTTCACTATTCGTTCCCAAATTTTTAGTGTATGCGAAGTTAGTTTGATACCTCTGTAGTTATTGCATTCCGTGACGTCCCCTTTATTTTTGTAGAAAGGAACTAGGTGGCTCAGACGCCATGAGTATGGGATTTTTCTGCTTCTAAGGACAAGGTTAAAAAGTCTCGTCAGCCATTCCAGTCCCAATGGCCCAAGAGACTTCCACACTTCGGCCGGGACTTCATCGGGCCCTACGGCTTTACCATTTTTCATTCTTGTCACTGCAGTTTTTACCTCGTCTGGGTCTATGGCCTGTACCGGTCCTTCTACTGGCGCAAGGGGTTCCAGGTCTTGGCTGGGAAACTCTTCGTTCATAAGTTCTTTGTAGTATTCAAACCATCGTTTATTTATCTCTTCGTTGTTTGTCAACAGTTTCCTGTCTCCGTTTTTAATAAATTTATTAGTTTTAAAATTAAAATGGAACCAACGATTTCCATAATAATAGTCAATTGTGTTGACCCATTCGATACGGTGGCGATACGGTAAGAAAAATCATAATTGTACAGTAATACGTCTTTTCTCAAATGTGTTTATGCTCACAAAACAATCCGTGAGATTGGGATATACAAGGTGTTTCATAAGTAACAATAAATTTTTTAAACTCTTAAGGGGGTTGTTAAGACCGTCAAACCGAACAACTTTCTCTATGGGACCAACATCGAAATCGCGAAAAAAAAAATCTCATATCCCATACATATTTTAGCTCTAGTCGATTTGTAGAGTATAGAACATAAATATTTTTTTTCGCGATTTCGATATTGGTCCCATAGTGAAAGTTGTTCAGTTTGATGGTCTACACCACCCCCTTAAAGGTTTATTTGTAGTTTTGTAACACCTTGTATACTTCCATAAACTACGACCCACTGCAGGGCACAAGGCCTTCCCTCAGGCAGGGAGTATGGGTCCAAGTCCTCTACGAGTGGTAGACTTTCCGAATTACCGTAGCAGGCAGTTTTAGGGTTATTGTTTTATATACTACGTATAAAATCAAATAGACGAAGTACTTATTCAAATTCCGCTACCGTGACGCCTAGCACGCAACCAATGAAATTGTTACGGCTATTTCCTAGCGAGTCTGTCGGTCATGACTGTCATTAGTGGCTAATTGCACACTCCATGACAGTTCGTATGCGGTATTAATGATTTAAACTACGCGAAACGAACGGCATGGTTCTGTGTGTTTTTTTATGTACACAAAACTTTAGGGTTGTCAATCTGGGATTTTAGTAAAACAAACTGTCCGGTAAAAAGTTATTTACAATGTTATTAATTATTTATTATTCTTATGCCAAAATTTTATTTGTTTTTTTTTTCTAATTTAATTATTTAGCAATGGTTTTCTACTAGAGATATTTTAAATGAATTTGTAAATAAACGTTAATTCAAATATCCAGTCCAAATCCAAAAAAACTTTGACGACAATAAATAAAAGACATTTTCGACAACGATAAAAGATCTGACGCCACCACTACCGCACTGACTACTGTATAGTTTTCTATGTAAAACACATAGATGTCATACTTACAACTAAATGCAAATCAAAACGAATCGCAGCCTACCCTAACAAACTTTGAATCTTAATCACCGCCTCACTAGCATGCTTTGCACACCTTGGCCGAATTACCTGAGCATGCCATCTCTTCCTCCGTGGTAGACAATAATGCACAATAAAATTAATACTTCAACTTATCGGCATCCTATAACCTTGGATCTATGAGATGTAATAGATACTGGCACAATGAGCCAATTTCGATTGACCTCCTGATTTATCTGGTTAGATGAAGTTTTGGATACCTGAGTGATTTTTATTTAAAACCGTGTAGCGTGTGTGGGGTTTAAACTGCATGAACCGTGATTATTATATTCTTTGACGTATAGGTAGACTTACTTTGAGATCAGCTTTAGATCATATGATCTTCTCTTCAGCGACAACACGTTCCGACGCGGTGGTAGCTTAAAAAAGAATTGACTTTTAATAAGTGTGCTTCAGGCTCATATATTGAATAAATGATTTTGAATTGAATTGAATTGAATTGAATTGAGCCTCCTGAGATTAGATTACTTATTGGCAACTTAAAAGGGTTGTGAGTCTTGGCTACAATTACTACCATAGAGAAATTACAAGCTCTTTACTACTATAAAATATTCGTGGAAGAATGATTGCATGACAAGCAGCGTAAAGTGTTTTCTCAGATAGTTTGACACCTTGTTTCAACGTAATGTTATAGAGAACTCTGTGGTAATATTAAAGTTCCATCAGTGAGGTAACAATAGCAGCATCGCCATCATTTTAAAATACATACTAGTCTGTGGAATCATAGGAATTATTCAAATTATCTGAAAATTTATGTTCGATTCGATAATCGGAATCACCTAGGCATACGAATAAGATGATGATTTTGTTTCATTACGAGAAATAAAAATTAATGAGAATCATCTATTCTGATCATAAACCGTAGTTATAATGGGAAATATTGAAAAAAATACTTAATTTTATAATGAGATGAAGGCAAAAATAACTATAACTACGGTAAAATATAAGGGAATATCTATGATAATGCTTGATGGCCGTGTTAGACCAGAGCGACTGATTATGGCTGTTGACACGCCGTGCAGCCCGGCAATTCGCTATACATTGAGGCTTCTATAAAGTTAAATAGTAACAATCACTTTACAGACGAGTCGATGTACAGCGAATTGCCTAAGCTTGAAGGGCTGCATGGTGTGCATGTAAACCCAGCATGAGAGCTTCGTTAATGTGCTCTTAGATTGCTGATGTAGCATATCATGGCTTTAAAACTGCGTCCGCCTGGAGTGCGATTTTTAATATCACACGTACAAACAAAAAAAATAGAAAAAAAGTCAAAATTACGATTATGCATCTTTCTACTGCTGATTTCAACGTGTGACTTTCAAAAATCGCACTCCAGGCGACACGACACGTCAATTTCCTATAAAAAATAGCTGTAATGGGTGGCTTTGGGTGATATGAATGAATACAATGTTGAACAAATACCAAATTGTTTCAGGATTGCATTTTTTGACAGTTCAATAACAAGGTAATAAACTAACAATCGTGTATGCTAATCCTATAAATTGTACCACTATAACAATGTTAGGGAAGTGACTATAGTGTTAGACAAATGTACATCTTTGACCTTTTAGATCAGCTATTACGATAACAATAGCGCTTTGTGATGACTTGATTGTGGCTTGGCTGTTAGACTGGCCTATCTATGTTTTTTAAGGTGTTATAAATGGTAAGTTACATATTTTTTAGATAGTTTTGATACCCTGGGTGAGGGTGTGTATTGAGCTTTTGAATACCCAAATCATCTGGCAAAATTGTTTCATCTTGATTATAAGAAAAAGCATGCAATTTTGTAGCGCTGTTATAAAGCCTCATAGCGGCGCTTTAAAATTATTTATGCTTTTTCTTATAAACAAGATGACATTTTTCGGCCACATGACTTGGGCGTTCAAACGCTTGACTATATAATGATTGAGATTTAAAGATTTTTTTTTCATTTTCATTAGGTGTCGGTTTCGCCAGGATAACGGTGAAAATAGAAAAATCATTTGGAAAAAAAACAAAAGAATTAATTCATACCGATGCTGATGCATCTTATATTCGAAACTCTCCTTGTCAACAAAAATGTTAATTTGCTATTCATATTTTTGAAGTTGACTGTACAGTATAGTTGAAAAACCGTTAGCCCCCAGCTCAATTAAAGCATGCCCTTCTTAATTGAATGATCTACGTCATAATCCTCAACGTCTCTCAAACATAAAGAAGAACTTTCTAAACGCACTGCTTTAGTTTACTTGTAACTTGTTAACATATCAATGACGGGCGAAAGTCTTTCGCGTAATAGCCTCGTAATGCGAGTGACCGCTTCACGCGAGATAGTTAGGTGTACAGAGCGAAGAATACTGATCACGGCAAGTACATAGATACTAAAATTTGCGCTTAGCGCAACCACAGATGAATTGTACTAAAATTCGTGTTTAGTGCAGACTCAGACAGCTTGACTAACGTTATGTGCTGGTGACAAAAAAAATTATTTTTTTTTGTTACAAAATTGTTTCTGTTTTGTAGATAACTATTATTTTTCACATATAATTTGTCTTTGATACTAATTCTGACGATCTACGATACCAATTGTTACCGATGGCCTGCAGGTAAAACTAAATATCACAATTAAATTATAAGTAATAGATTAAGTTTTAGACTTTATAACTAGATAGGTATCATTCTGGCACGATTATCTTTCTCTTAAATCTACTTTCCCATAATATTAAAATTGAAGTAATTATGAATTTATAATTATGAAGTATTATAAACATTACAAAGAGTGTACAGTTTTTAACGCTACATTGATACGCTTGTAAGCAACAAGCTGATATTTTTCTTCTTTGCTCTGTGGTTAACAAGCAAGTACATAAGTAATGGATGACAAATTACAGACTGTGAGTAGTCGAGTCAGCTCAACTTGTTGTTTGTTGCCTCTCATAAGAAACTGAATGAATGAATGAAGGGACATCTACTTGGTATATCTGTATATTGACAATATTTGTAAAAAAACAAGTAGGAAAAAGAATAATTTGGTGATGAAATTTGATTAAATTAAAATAGCGGAAGATAGGTGACTAGCCTATAGCGTATGGACCGCATAAATTAAGCCCCCGTCACCTAATTTACTTCGTCGCAAATTCGCAATATGAGCGGCATTGCGTGATTGAGATATTTTTTTACTTCAGGCACTATAAATATATACAACAATACCTTCTTGTGCTTTTACTCCTTTTAAAAATAATATAAAAGAAAAAAACAAATCACACGGCATTACTTTTCACTCGTAAGTACATGAAAAGCAGATCCATTGTTCGAGTACGTAGTGCAAGAACGTCACCTATCTTCCGCAATTTTAATTTAATCAAAGGTGGGTGAAGGATCAAAACGTTGAATGAGAGACAGATTATAAAAGGTTCGGCATATACAGGGTCCTTCTTAATATGCTGACACTTTTTTAAGGGGATGATCCGACCGTCAAACTGAACAACTTTCTCTATGGCACCACCATAGAAATCGCGAAAAAAATATCTGGTGTTCCATACAAAACTGAAAACCTACTCGAGCCAAATATATGGGACAGCAGATGTTTTTTTTCCGATTTCGATGTTGGTCCCATATAGAAAGTTGTTCAGTTTGATGGTCTGATCATCCTCTTAAAAAAGTGTCAGCATATTAAGTTGGACCCTATATAATGGTGCTACGTGGACAAGGTCATCAATGAAAGGTGACCAATCGGGCAAAAACAATCTCAATTTTTAAGATATATTTTTACGTTCACTGAGCACGTCTGCATATGCACGTATGTACTATCAACTATCACACTGGACTCATTTTGAGAACCGACATCTGAATATTCTGGTCTACAGGCTATAAACTTAAGGGGAAACTTCAGGCCATCAAGCTGAACAACTTTCACTACAGAGCAGAAGCGAAAAATTTTTTATTCCTTAAAAACATCAAAGTCAAAGTCAAGTCAAATTCAAAGTCAAAGTCAATATAATTTATTCAATATAGGAGCTTGAAGCACACTTATTAAACGTCAAACACCGCGTCGGAGCGTGTTGTCGCTGTAGAGAAGATGCGGCCAGAAACTCTACAACATAACACGACTTAAAACTATTACAATATAAATTCTTAAGCTACGGTTATATTGTATACAATAATACATAGTCTATCTAATAAAATAATTGATACTATACAGTCAATATTGATACTGTACATCAATGACAACTCGACCGTTTATAGAAGAGCTGACAATTTTTTTCGCGATTTCCATATTGGATCCATAATGAAAGAAAGAAGGTCTGATTCACCCCCTTTTATATGTAATCCATTCACCCCATTCGTTCAATAAGCCGTGGTGGTCCAGTGGCGAGTAACCTTGCCTGCCGTGCAGGAGGCGATGGTTCGATCCCCGTCCAGTCCGACTCGTACCAATGAGTTTTTCGGAATTTATGTACGATTTGTAACCATAGAGAAATTACACGCTCCTCTATGTAACACCACTGGCTTTTCGGTGAAGGAAAACATCGTGAGGAAACCTGCATGCTTCAATTTCGGGGCATGTATTGTACCTACTGTTCATTACGTGAAACGTGGATGTTCTGAGTTTTCGGAATATTTCTGACTACCCCTCGGGGAATATAGTCGTGAGCATATACATGCATGCCATTCACACCCTATTCTCTCGAGAAATATAGTTATAAATATGCTATGATATTGATATGCTATATTTTAGTGGGAACTATGGTACAAATATTTATAAGTGCATTCATTCTGTCCTTGGATTTGAGCATATCTTATGAAGATTGTACTTATTCATAGTACCAAACAAAGTACACATACCACTTCCTCACTGCGACATCGACACCTGTTACAGGAAATGATGTCACTTCCCAAAAAATTACGTTCGCTTTTTATTTTACGTCAACATGTCTGTTGGCGGTCTGAGAGTTATTAGAAAACTAGCGAAAGTTGTGTAAAATAGACCTAATGGTAATATAGGAAAGCTGTTTTTTGATTGTCACGGGAGTGTCGCGATTTATGGAGTTTAATGTGTTTGGAACGTAAACCTGTCTATAAAGTGAAATGTTATTGGAATCGGTGACTACAGATAGAAGAATAGAGATAACATATAAGTACCTACATATACTCGCATCCGTATTCCCTTTTGCGGTAGACAGAAACAGAAACACGATACTAAATACAAGTAAATATAAGAAGCAACGTTTCCAATCACCCCTAAAGGTATTATAGTCGAGAGCTTTATAATTATATAGGGTCCTTCTTAATATGCTGACACTTTTTTAAGGGGATGATCAGACCATCAAATTGAACAACTTTCTCTATAGGACCAACATCCAAATCGCGAAAAAAAAATCTGCTGTCCCATACATGTGGCTCGAGTTGGTTTGCAGTTTTGTATGGGATAGCTGAATTTTTTTTCGCGATTTCGATGTTGGTCCCATAGAGAAAGTTGTTCAGTTTGATGGTCTGATCATCCCCTTAAAAAGTGTCAGCATATTAATTTGGACCCTGTATAATATGTATCTTACAGAAGAATAGGGACCAAAGTTTTGATCTTTGAATATATAAAGAATTTTAAAAATACAATTTTAATTGAATTTTTATGTGTCATAATATTAATGCTAAGCCAGGTCAAAAGCCTATAAGGCGGCTTGAATATCTCTTAGAGCAATATGACTAACTTGCCTCCGCCACCGATCCTCAAATAGGCCCGCGTTGGTAGAGTGTGGCCCACTCCCTGTCACCTCGAGAGCACGCCTTTGCCCTGCAATGAGATCCTATAGGCTATTTTTCTGTTTTCGTGTCAGCACGAGCCATATAATCAATAGATAATGATCAAATCGAGGCTGACTGACCAGGGTGAGGTAGACGAACTCAGGTTTTGTCACGCGGGGAGGCTATAGGCTATTACTTACTAACTTAATACGCGGAGTTCTTGTGTAAAGTAAATTTCCGTAATCCCTTCACGAATTTCCCTAAGTTTATTCGGGAAAGTTGTTCATAGTCTCATGAGTACTTTAAAGTAATGATGGAGTCTTCACTTACACCTGGTTCATGTATGATTATAATAGTTACTGCTAGCTTCGGAATTGGTTTGGCTCTTAACTACTCACAAGTTTCTTATAATTTCTTATTCTAATGATGAGAAATGAAACCTAAAACTAGTTATTATACTTTCTAAATGGATATTGCAAATGCAGTTGAAACTTGACCCAGATAGGTTACAAACTTATAAATATCTAAATTAGAATCAGGCATCTCATTCATAAATAAAAAATTGCTCTTAGTAGTCACAGACAGTCACAAAAATTATCTTCTGTAATCTGTTATCTAAAAAAGTATGTCCATTATAAAGTGTTTTTCGTAGTGGTTAAGCCAATTTGACCACAAGGAAGCAACGAATTTTAATGAAAAGCTAAATGAAAAATTGGGATTAAAATGGGGACAAAAATCTAACGCTTGATCGTTTGATAATAATTATTCAAACAAGGTTTTCAAAATAATGCTCAAATTTCCAACCATGTTTGAGAAAATATGTTAACAGCTGAGCTATCGAGCCATCAAAAACAAATAAAAAATGTTTTCTCCAAATAAACACAAAACCAAGTCTATTCAGTACAACAACTGCTTTCATCAGCAATCAGAATTCCTTAACGCAAACTAAACTTAACATAATTACATAACAGTAACAGTTAGAAGACAGTTATGCTAATGACTGTTACTAATTAAAGTTTGAAATTAATTCAGATGCTCCGCTCCAGCCAATACATAAATCAGACTAATAATGCGAATAAAGAAAGTGGTGAAACTAGTGTCCTTGACTTGAATATTATTGAGAAGGTGTCAAACACGTGGTACGATACAATTTGTGGCTTTTGGTTAACAATATAAAACTTAAAATTGTTTAATGGATCGCATGTCCTTGGGCGTAAAAAGCTTGTAAAAATGTACTTTCATTTATCTTGCCCGTTATTTTGAGATAACTGGATTGTATAACGACCCAGTTGGCGTAATTGTTACCAAGCTGGACTCAGACTGGAGGTCTTGGGTTCAAATCCCGGTTTAGTCATGTGTGTTTGTGTCATTGTTGTATGGTTTACATAATAAAATAAACTTGAACACTATATAAATTGGAGAATTTAGTTTTTTCTAGTAAAAATGTACTCCAAATCAATCCTAGAGTTCTTCTTGTTTCTGAACTGGGTAACCTTAATTCTGGGGGTTCGAATTCCTTAATATAATTATGATGTACCGGGTCAGCTAACCCGGCGAACTTCGTACCGCCTCAGAATCCGTTTTTCTCGACACACACTTGGCCGTGTTTTTTTTATAAACCTTGCCTGGCACCTGCAAGCTTCAATTTTGAGGCGTGTATTGTACCCACTGTCCATTATAAGTGGCGACGGGCTAACCCCCCATCACACTGGACAGAGTTTCGGTAGTACTGGTGAAACGTGGATGTTCTGAGGTTTCAGAATATCTCTGACTACCCCCTCGGGGAATATAGTCGTGAGCATATTCTTATGCTTTCCTGGCATATGTGTACAGCAACCCACCAAAGTTTCATCGCAATCGGTCAAGCCGTTTTCAAGTTTTAGAAAGACTAATGGACAGCTGTTTTTTATTATAAACTACTCCACAACAGAAAAATATTGTAGCGCTCGTTGATGTCTTTTGTATCGAAGTTAGAGATTGTGCTCAAAATGCTAAGTTCATTTTGAAATTAAATTACTAATTTACTATGAATGACTAATGCATACAATTTTGCGAATGAAAACAAAAGTTCAAGTTTAAAGATATTAGTTGATACGCCATGAGAGAACTTATAACAATGAATTATGTGACAATGAACTCAACATTATGAATTCGAAAAATTACGTGAATTGTCGTGTTCAATTCAAAACTTTGGGATTTCTTTACAAAGGAAGAAAGTTTTTCTTTCTTTCCGTTTGTCTCAATTTATTCGATGTACGTGTTTTTACCTTTTTTATTCAAAGTGAATCATGTTTATATCCAAGTTGCTATTAAATTTATATGATTTTTTGTAAACTGATACTGTGCTTTAAAGATTTCAAACACTTAGAGCCTGTTTCACCACTTCTGAATAAGTTCTTGTTAGCTTATCCGACAGATATTTTGACATAATTTCATACAAAATATGTCAAACTATCTGTCGGATAAGCTAACAAGAACTTACCCAGAAGTGGTGAAACAGGCCCTTACTCTCCAATTATTCTTAGAAAAGCTTTAGTAACGCCCAAGATAAATGTCGGATAATATCATTCTGATAAATAAATAATATTTGCTAATCAGAATTGACCAGGAGTGCGATTTTTGAATCTCATTCGGTGAGCTCAGCAGTTGAAAATGTCAATATTACTATGGAGATATGCATCTTTCTACTGCTCTCAAAAATCATGCTTCAGGAATGCGATTTTTGAAAGTCAAATCAGTAGTAGAAAGATGCATATCTCCATTAAAATTTTGACATTTTCAACTGCTGAGCTCACCGAATGAGATTCAAAAATCGCACTCCAGAAAGCAAATATAATAATAATCATTTATTTTCAGACAACTTACAGTCCATTTGTTAGAAACACGATTAAATTTACACTAAAAAGAAACTTACAAACTATGTTAGTAAACAGTTATGGAACAGGGATCGGAAAATCTTTTCGTCCTTATTTGGTTTGAAGTATAGATATTTCTCTCAGTGTGGTTCTGCACTAATTTTTAACACCTTTTAGAATCATGCAGTAGCGTGTCTGAACAGTGAAATGTGCAACGAAATACCTACTCGGTAGCTAGCCACACCACATGTGCGCACGCACCACTTTCGATCTCTATACCGACCGACCGCCGGATCGTTGATCGGAATGCCACGTTAGGTATGACAACTCTTTTTCGTTTGTGGATAAAAAATTTACATTCGCTTTTAATCGATAGTAAAAGTGTTGGGAACTTCGTACCTATACTCCATTCCAAATAGCAACGAAAATGTAAGGCTATTTTTAATTACAGAAACAGAGATTTGAAATACTTATCTCTCACTTATTCTTAGAACAGCTTTATTAATGTCCAAGATATGTCAGATAGTACGTTTTTATGATAAATACATTATATTTGCTCATCAGAATTGGCCAGAAAGCTAAATAAGAATCGGAAAATCTCGTCGTCCTTATTTGGAATGAAGTATAATTGTGTCCAGGGTTTAGTTTTGTTTGTTCATAAAGTAACTGTTTAAATTTGTTTTTTCTTTATTACAGACGATGATTGACGATATTCGATGACCATAATTATAACTCAGGTGGTAGTGAAACTGCCTGCTTGTGCCTGGGTTGTGGGCTTGAATACCGTAAGGGCACATACATATTTAAAACATACACATTTGTCCCAAAGTTTGGTGGTCTAAAGCAGCGGTCGGCAACTGGCGGACCGCGGTCCGTGGCTGGACAAGGTCGAAACCTGGACCGCTAAATATTTAATGTATATTCTTAAATACCAAAGTAACAACTTTTTAATATGATAGATATACGTTTGACGAGCCCTTATCTAATCTAAACTATTATAAAACTGTAACTGAAGTGTGTGTGTACATTGGAGATATTTACAAAAAAAAAATACGATATGGTTTTTAGGTATCCCTGACTCGAAATCAACCTTTTACAGAAATTTTGTCGGTCTGTTTGTTTGTTTTTTTGTTCGCGCATCACGCAAAAACTACTGAACCAATTTTGATGAAACATTTTTGTTTGATAGCTTATGATCTGACTTAAAATCTGGTATATAATTAGTGCGGACGAAGTCGCGGGTAAACACTAGTTAATAAAAAATTTCTAGTATTTTAAAAGTAATATAGTGCAACTAATTTGATTTTGTATACTAAAAAGGTAAATACATAGCTTAGCAGCTATGTAGCATAGCTGCAGCATAGCTAGCTGCTTGTAGCGCAAGAGAGTGCGATGGAGCGCGGGGGACACATGCGACCTTGAACTTTTTCTCTGGACCTCGATAAAATTTTCAAAAAATATCCGGATCACACTTAAAATTTCTTGCCGACCCCTGGACTAAAGCATGTTGTAGGTATATGTACCTAACACATTTAACTTTAAACCCATTTTAAATACCTGCATGAGGTACAAATAAGCATATTCTTGCCAACTTCATCTAAAAGCTCGCTTCCTGCCACTCTATTCATTAAGTCCTATCTGTAAAGCAGTATCAATTAACTAGAAGCCTTATTTTGTAACCAACTTGTAAAACATGATTCACTATGAACCTGGAGGTAAATAAACTCGTACGCAAATAAATTAAAATATGCAAAAGGGAAAGTATTTATGCAGCTGATTTCGTGATGGTGTTGACAATTTTTAATGTTAGGTAGGTAATCTGGTGCGAAGAGGTACAGACACTCAATCATGGGGGTCAGGGTTCGAATCCGTACGGACTACACGCCATGTATCAATGAGTTTTTCTAACTTTTTTACTGTATTATCTACTGCTCTTAAACGGTGAAGTAGAACATAGTGGAGAAACTTGCATACGCTTAAGAAGAAATTGTAATGCGATTGTAAAGTCTACCAATCCGCATTGGGCACGCGTGGTGGACTAACGCCCATACACTCTCCCTGAGGGGAGGCCTGTGCCCTGCAGTGGGACGTATACATACAGGCTGATTATGATGATAGGATCGCTATTTGTTTTCCATCTCGCTGTCTCTCTCTGTCTGTCAAGACACTTTTTCTCAGGAACCAATAGAGGTGCCAAGATAAAATTACTGTCAAATACTAAGGTATTACCATCCTTTAGAGGTGAAAAAAATTCACGCTTCTAAGGGTTGAGACATATTTACCGACGTGGCGACGACGGCAGATGGCTACCTACCTGACAAAATGACATTTTTGTATGGGCCCGCCGTCGGTCGCCGTCGGTAAATGTGTCTCAACCCTAAAGCAACGCAATAAAATTAAGTTTGTATGGGACCCTCAGGGCATGAGCCCAACTCCCACTTCGCCGGTTTTCTAACAACTTGTCCCACTGAACAAATCATCTGCCTTGTTTAGTCTATTAAAGTCAATGGAGGCAAAGAGCTTTGAGTGAAGAGCTTTTGTTATTCGTTACAATAACATCTCGTGGGTCTAATTGTTCAATAATCACGTCATTGGTTCCACCTGTTAGTGGTTTGAATACTTAGTCAGCTGTGATCTTCAATATAACATGAGAAAGGTCAGGCAAGCTTAATTCTCTCTTTAGGAGTAGTTAGAAACTTTTCTACAACGTTCAACTACTTCTTTAAGTGCAAGTAGCAAATTTCCCATTTGATATACAGGTCATAAACTTAAATGCGTTATTCAAGGTCTAACAAAATTAGGTGAAACTATTTTAAGGGTATGATCAAACTGAACAACTTTCTCTATGGGACCTACATCGAAATCGCCAAAATAAAATCTGCTGTTCCATACAAACCTACTCGATCCAAATGTATGGGACAGCAGATTTTTTTTTCGGATTTCGGTATATGTCCCATTGAGAAAATTGTTCAGTTTGATGGTCGGATCATCCCCTTAAAATAGTTTCAGCTAATTTTGTTAGACCTTATATACTCAAAGGGGAGCTTCTGACCATGAAACTGAACAAATTTTTGTACGGGACCAACATAGAAATAGCGAAAAAATTCAGCTGTTTCATACATTTTGGTCTAGTAGCTATTGGCATTTTTTATAGTACCTACAGCAGATTTTTCACGTTTCCAAAGTTGGTCGTAATGTAGCTTACTTTGGGATCATTACAATAATATATGTAGGACCTATACTTTTTGGTGCAAGCCAGTCTAACTGTTTAAAGTATGAGTTAGTAACCCGTTAAACATGATATAATCGCGAGTTTAGTAAGGATTTCAATATGAACTAGTTTACGAGTGCAGTTTATACAGTCCAGTCATGACTGGCTGGTTCCGGGTTCGATCCTTAACTAGAATTTTCCTCATTCTTTAATAACTTCCATGAAAAGTTTTCTCGTTTATTGTTTTAAGGGCGTATTTTACCACTTCTGAATAAGTTCC
Source organism: Agonopterix heracliana (assembly GCA_963693445.1). NCBI lineage: Eukaryota > Metazoa > Arthropoda > Insecta > Lepidoptera > Depressariidae > Agonopterix > Agonopterix heracliana. The sequence goes on along the minus strand of OY856312.1, from coordinate 1,630,489 downwards.
TAATAACCGATCTGATAGATAAGCTGTCAGATAACAATAACTTATCCAAAAGTAGTGAAACAGGCCGTTCAAGTCTTTTAAGTGCATTTCTTTTTTATGATAATATGTAGTGAGTGTACTTTATAATTGCAGTCAAATTGACATTCGGATTATATGGCGGAATGTATGGCATAAAAGCAACATAAAATTTGTAATAAGTTAGGCAATTAAAGTTAATTGAAATAAAAGTTTCTTTTCACTTGCGACAAATGAAGTGAAATGTCCCAACAGGCTTTGTAATTGTAGACACCGTTTTACTTTCAAACGAGTTCTGTATCGAGCGCTCGACTTTACAAAGTTCAGCTGCGAAATAATCGACACCTTTTTTATTATTTTATGATTATTTCTGTGCAGCAAATTTAAATCAGAGTGGTCGTGACTGCGCCCGCACTCATGGTCGGCTATTTAGAAAGCGAAAGATATTTTATTGAGCAACAGCTACTGCATAATTATGCAAACTAAATAAACATTATATTTGATCAACTTACCTCTAAAATTGTTCAACTTTCTTCGAATGTAACTAAACAAACACTTATAAAATTTATGTAGAATCCACCATCGTTCCAATTGGCACTATGGTTCCGAACACCTGCTATCACCTTCACTTTAAGTTTGCAAAAAAAGAAAAACTTTTCAGCACAACACACACTTCGCGCCAAAACTCGACATATTCGAAAATACGTTCAGAAACTTAGACAAAGTTCCGTATCATTGATTCGATGTCAACGGCCGTAATGCAATCCGGACACTGGCCGGCAAGTGTCGCGGGTTTTGGCTCGTTACGCCCGACTGCACTTTAGTTGCAATTAAGAAAAATAAATTAAGTTTTCGAACGTAAGGCTTCGAAGTTTGAATAGTGGCGGGAAGTGTGTTACGTTGTGAGCGTGCGTTCGTTCGGTGCGCGGATGCCGGTCGGTGCGCGAGTTGCGACTGCGGTCACCGTTGCGCGTGCGACACTCTCTGCCCACCGCTGGCCGTGTGTGTTCAATGTTAATCCGTGATATATTTCAGCTGCAAACCACTTACCGTTGAACTGCAGAAACTAGATCAATCACCATTCTTGCAATGTTGCACTGCACAAATTCGCAACACCCATAGGTCTAGTTGGAGTGGCGGCTGTCATAAAGATGTCAGACAAGTTTAGGCTTTCATGATTTACAATAGCTTACAGTTCTAGTTTCATAATGAAAGCTTAAGTAGGCAGTTTTTACGTAAACATTGCTACGGTATATACGGTTGATTAAAATCGATTGTTATACCGTCGAAAAGAAATCTGCGCTTTTGTTAATGAACTGTTTAAACGTCATTGTTTCGTTTATGAGTTTTAGTTTGGGTAAATTGGGCTCTACCAAGTCGAATTTTTAAATTATTCCAAGTAGCTATCGTTGCATTTTAGGTCACTTTGTGGTGTAACGAGGATGTAACCCATACTTCATACTTACCTAAACAAAGAATTTTTCAAAACTGTCGTGTTGAAAACATGGATTTTCTACCCCTCTATCCATCGTGTTCCACCACTGACGGTGTACTCTTGTCCTTAGCATTGCTTACCATTCAATGAAACCGAGAACAAACACAAACCCATAGTGAAAAAATTGTATTGAGTTTAAATTGAAAAAATAGTGGCAAGTATTTCATCTCGAGCTTTCGTGCTTCGGAAGGCATGTTAAGTAGTTGGTACTGTACCGTTCCATCTGAGGGCGGTATACTTAATTATTTATAGGTCACAAGTCACAGGTGGCTTGACCACTAACTTGCCACCACCAATTTAAAACATCGAACGAAGTTGAATCCTAATCCAATTTCAGTTCTAATCACATTGCAATTAAATTACTATTCAACCTGAATTCCGTATCGCGCTAAGCTAAACTTGACTTATTTACTATGTAACTTTAACGTCTGAGCGATCTGTCAAAACGGCTGCCAAATGATTAGCGCGATACAAAATAGGTTAAAAGTTGTGGTTCGCTCGCGGTCCAATCACGGTTCAGTGGTGATTTATTTAGCGCGATTGATCTCCTGGGCCCGGGCCGGGTGGTGGAAGTGGCCCGCTTTCACCCTTATTCGTGAAAGGAAGCATTTGCAGCACAGTTACTGTTGCCTGCACTGCAGTGGGATCCTGTTATAAAAAACTAAATAGATTTTCTTACAAATACAAATTAATAAGAGAGTACCTCGCATAATCTAGAAATTAGTTTCGCTGGTAGCTGCGAAAGCTAAATTGTCATATTAATTTATGATATCTATGAATAATATTAATTCCTAATCCGCAAGGATTGTCGTTAAAACTACCATTCAAATAAAATTTCAAAGAAATTTCAACTCACAGTGAGTTTCTGGCAAATGAGATCAATTGTTTTTACATAAATTACACACGTAGGTGACGTAGTCATCATCATAATCATCATAGCCTATACAGTGTTTCATAGGTAACAATACATTTTTAAAACTCTTATGGGGGTTGTTTAGACCGTCAAACTGAACAACTTTCTCTATGGGACCAACATCGAAATCGCGAAAAAAATTATTTTATATCCCATACCTGCATATTTTAGCTCTAGTCGTTTGTAAAGTAGGGTAAACTATACTATTGTTGGCACACCACTAGTCATTGGCACTTTGCGTTTTCAACACAAATATTAAGAATTGCTATATCACAAAATACATTTTGGTATTTTTATTGGGTTCTTTCAAATCGTCCGTTAAAAAGAAAAGTGGCATAAATCAAAATTTTCAGATTTATGTTTTTTTGCAAAAATGAGTATAAAAGTTGATATATATTAATGTGGAAAAGTGTCGCTGTGCAGTTTCACGTTAAACTCACGAGAAATCGGAAGTGTCACATTTCCATTCTATGGTTATCTGCCGTCTCGTATATAGAAAACGGACATTTTGTCAGTTCTGCCCCAGTCTCAGAGGTGACCTTGCAAGCGTTTATGTGGAAAGGTGACATTATTCGAAAAAATACCCCAATTAAGTGAATAATGATATTTTATTATATATAGAAAAGTGACAAATTTTGAACAATGCCACCTTTCTTTCAAATTTTAACCTTGCTTCGACTAAATTTTCTATTGAAACGTGACTCATTTTGGAATATGACACTCTTCTTTATAATTCTTAAACTACAATATGATAATATTATATTGATAGGTGACCAATTCGGGAACTTTTAATTTTCCCCCCAAATTTATTTACTCATAAAATGATTAATTTTTGGAGAAAAGTTCGAGAAAACGGTTTTACAGGAATAAATTAACTCACAAGCAAGGCAGGTAATGGTAAATTTGTGAGTTTACTCTTGTAATATGATTGAAGAGTTTGATCCAGAATTCTACGCGTCAGAGACACGAAAACCAGACGCATGAGACGTTACTGATTCCAGGGTGGAAAGTGTGGATTGCCTTCTCGAGGAGGCAAAACGACAGCTCGTTAGTTCAGTCTTTAGTGAACCTGCCTGCTGGGCCGAGGGTCGGTGGGATATACGTTGAGATGCTACAATCAGGGCTCCTGGTACTGCCAGTTCTCGTTGGTTTAGTGTTTAACATGGTGCTGCAACTAATTGCAACCCGAAAGTGAAGGAAGAACGGCACTTCTCACGATCCTATACAAGAAAGGAAACAAAAAAGCTCTCTTACTCAGCCCAAATAGTCTACTCTTTCAGGTTTACAAACTGTTTGCCAAGATTCTGTGCTATAGAAAGACCCTTTCTGGCGGGAGGTCGTCTTTGATCTCAAGATAATGCTTGGGGAATTGCAGGAATGATCCTGAAGATTAGTCTGCGGATGAACATGTCCAAAACTAAGATCGTGCATGACGAATCGTTCCAATAATTCACCGTGATGATTTAATGTAGTAGCGAGCACGTGGATGTAGTCAACGATTACGTCTATCACGTTTAACCTGCATTGTTAATATCCTTGGACTAAAGATCCCAGGTTTAGGAGATCGAGAGACGTGTTCAGTTGACGTCTGTCTGGGCGGCTTTTGCATTACTGGATAACATTTAAGAACCAGGGCCGAAGTCATCGAAGTCAGGGTCATCTGATCACAAAGTTGAAGTGAAGATGGGCAGGATACTAGTTTAGACGGGCGGGGAGACGGCCAGTGGTCCCACGCAGTGTCAGAGTGGTGGCCGGAGAGACATGTTTTAGTTTAAATTTATTGGTTCTATCTTTTTAATTACTTAATGAAAGTTCGTAAATATGTTTTCGGTCTGTTCCCAGATTAAAAAAATCATTTATGTTGGCGTTTTCAATTGACTACTTTTATATTTCTTTAAAAAGTTTGTGCTTAGTACACAGTTAGTTCTTTACCTACGACAAATAAAGCAATTTGAAACCATTACAAGTGTTTTATGACCTTAAACACGATTTTTTATTAAAAAAATACGTGTGTTTCAATGGAATATTTATATAGAAAAGTGACAAATGGTGCAAATAGGGTGTTTTTTTTAAACTATTGCTACTAATTTATTAACCATCTGATTCCTTACGTAAATACGAAAAAAATTATATATTACACTTATAGATTTCTTTTATACGTTTTTGTAAATCATCAATAAACTTCACTCAAAACTTTAAACGCTCGTACTGTAAAGTTTATGAATTTTGAGTAATGACAGTTTTCTTTTTAACGGACGAAATGTCTACATTCATAAATTTCAATGGTAATATTTGTAACATATAACCTGACAACGCTGTATAAAAAACAAATTCCTTGAAGGGAGAAAGAACCATAATGGCGCCATTTTTAAAAAAATTAACTAGCTTTTGGTAAGTTTGAACGACGATTATTTACGTGTAAATATATACAAATAAGATATTAAGTGTGTTATTTTGCTTTGTTTTACGACAAATAATAGATTTTAATGAGTTTTACGACAATTTTTCGAACAAAATCTTAAATTAATAGAGTGCCAATCAATAGTTTTAATTTTGTACTAAAGTATAATTCATTGGCACCTATGCCAATCACTAAAAATCAATTCTGATATTTAGCCTTCAATATTAGACCAAGAGACGGTTTGCAAGTTAACATTTTTTAGAAAATAATGTTAGAATGTTGTTTAACTACCTTGCTATCAATTTCTGGCACTGCCAATCATTATACTCAGGTACAGTGCCAATCACTGTAATTGTATTGAGTGCCAATCGTTGCAATTGAAGGCATGGTGTCAAGGGATGATGACTTACCGTTAAATATTTTTAAAACACCTACAAAATGTCAAAAAGTTTTTTTTTTTAATTATTTATATTATTAATGGACTTCACCGCATTTCCGCCAGTCTGAAGTGGTTTGAGGGAGGATCTATCCAATCTCGAGGATTGTTTTTGAGGATGAACACAACTGAGATGGATAGCGGAGCCTCGTGACAGGTTGAACCGCGCGAACACCACGCGAGAGACAAGTGTTCGGGGCAAACCCTGCAACGTGAATCCAATCTTCTTCTTATCGTGTGGGCATGCCCTGGTATCAGAGTTTATTCTAACTGCCTTACGGCCTCTGAAGTGTTTTATATATAACGACTACTACTACCAGAGGTAGTAGCCGGGGCCAACGGGTTAACGTGTCATCCGAAGCACGGAATCATCTCTCTTTTCAGACAATAAGGTGATTAAGCCTGCAATGTCGTACCAACTGGGGAAAAACGCACAAAGTGACGTCACTAGGTGTCCCCCGTAGGAATCGAACCCACGACCTCCATGTCAAGAGCCCAATACTCTTACCCATTAGACCACAGACGGAGGTAGGCGGACGGCACGGAGGAAAAAATTTAGATTACTTTTAATCAACCACTTACAAAAGACAGTAAGGAAGATATCAGCGCGACTACACAAACTCCTGGGATTAACGATTCTGCAAACCTTATATCTAAAATTACCTCAAATATTAAGATTGAATCAGATAAAGGTACAGGAATATCTAAACTTAGATATTCCTGTTCCTTTCTCTGATTACATCACGAATTACAGTGATTGGCACTGAACCTGAGTATAATGATTGGCAGTGGCAGAAATGGATAGCAAGATAGTTGAATAAAATTATAACATTATTTTCAAAAAAAAATGTTTAACCAAAACTACTTTACAGGGAAACAAAATCTCCACAGAATTTTGTGCTTCCTAAACCTATGAAAAAAATATTGGAAAGGAATAAATGAAGATGAACTATCTAATTTTTTGATACAATTTCAAGACTCAAATAATAAAAGAAATCTACAAAAATTTTAAGGCAGCTAAGTAGAGACATGAGTAGTATTCAGTAAAATTATTATTTTGTTGGTTTAAACTCATTTATTTGTACAAAATTGTAAAAATAAAAGATATTTGTGTTTAGTGCCAATGACTGATACATAGTGCCAATGTTTGTACCTTAAGTGCCAATGACTATACATTCGGGTATATATTTTTTATTTCGTAATTTTTTTATTAAAGTTCTGATAATATATACTAGAATACTCTTTTATTTAATAACCTATACCCTAATCGATAATTCGAAATTGGTTAATTATGTCTAAACATAAAATTGAATTAGTTATAAGTAAGTTAAGTCTGGCTAAGCTTTAAGGTGCCAATCATTGTATAGTTTACCCTATATAGAACATAAATCTTTTTTTTCACGATTTCGATATTGGTCCCATAGTGAAAGTTGTTCAGTTTGATGGTCTACACCTTAAAGGTTTATTTGTATTTTTGTAACACCTTGTATAGTGTCCAACTTAATATGCTGACTTTTTTTAAGAGGATGATCAGACCGTCAAACTGAACAACATTGTCTATGGGACCAACATCGAAATCGCGAAAAAAAATCATCTCTTCCATACAAAACTGCAAACCTACTCGAGCCAAATGTATGGGACAGGTGATTTTTTTTCGCGATTTCGATGTTGGTCCCATAGAGAAAGTTGTTCAGTTTGATGGTCTGAACATCCCCTTAAAAAAGTGTCAGCATATTAAGAAGGACCCTGTATACGTACCACTACAGGGCACAGGCCTACCCTCAGTGAGGGCGTTAGTCCACCATGCGAGCCCAATGCGGCTTGGTAGACTTCACATTTTTTTTTTTTTGTGTAAAGCGGCTATTCGAGTCTACTCCAGACTAGTAATTCATAATTCATAATTCATTTATTCATGCGGATCATATGGTATATAAAAAGTATTATAAAACATAGGAGATCAGCATATGATACCCATTGTGGGCACAGCATGCTGTGTAACACAGAACAAAATTTATCACATTTAAACAATACAAATTAAATTCATTATCATTTCTAAGTTACAATTTTAACATTCATTCAATTAAATATCAACATTAGAAAATTATATTACAAACAAATATTGAAACATAATAATAATAATACTTAGGCGCTATAAATTTATGTCTATGAGATCAAAAAGATCACTTCGACCTTATGTAGATCTTTTGTGATCGACACAATAGTTACAGTTCACTGCTAATACCCACTTCCTTAAGGAATTGTAGGATTTCTTTAGCAGTGAAAAATTTTACTTCACTCGGATGAACAGACTTAGACTTCACATAGGTACCTACGCATCGGAATTTCTTCTTCGATGTTTTCCTTCACCGTTTGAGAGCAGTCGGTATTACCTACATAAGTTAGAAAAACTCATTGGTACATAGCATATGGTCCGTGCGGATTCGAACCTGGACCTATTATTTCCCAGTGTTACGACATAGCTGTGACCAGAATTCTGTCTGTAATCCACGGTAGCACTTAGGTACAGGAGACTGGGTACTCCAGAAAAGGGTAGGCCACATCTGCGCCCCACCCCTCGTTATGCCTATGATCTATAATTCTATCTAGTCCTAATTCTAAGTCGGTCGGTACCTTTTGGTATGATAAAAATGCGAAAGTATGTTTATTTGTGAATCATGACTTCTAATCGAAACCCGTTGTTTGACGCCACGTAGGTAATCGCTTTGTTCGGAAAGCCATATTTTTATTGATAAACCAAAAATTAACCTAATTAATATTTACCATGTTTGACGGCAGACAGACTAAAAATCATCATCATCAGGACCGGTTACAATTAGACGAGGCCTATGTCCAGTAGAGGACGTTTTTCGGCTGAGATGATGATGATGATGATGATAACTAGCCCAACTCGCCCACTCGAGTATAATAGCAAGCAAGCGGAATGAACAAAGTAATCACCCGATATTGTTCACTTCTACACCAGACCCAGACCCAGACTGTCTGCAGGCGGGTATACCTACGGTCACGGTCATTCAGACCAACTCTAATAAGCAAGTCAGTCGCAGCTTTCAGACGCCTTTAAAAATAAGGTTCTACTCTCATATTTGTTTTTGCTATTATAATATGCTGAGGCGTTTTCGGTGGCACGTTGCGGAGAGCTTCAACCAATATAAATGATATTCCGTGGTTTTGCGTAGCTTGATGTGTCGACGTGTGTGTGTACCAATAAGTTTTTCTTACGTAATACCAACTGCTCTCGAACGGTGAAGGAAAACATCCGATGCGTATGTAAGTCTAAAGCCTGTGCCCTGCAGTGGATGTGGAACTTGATGAGGTATTTGATGAAAGTTTCGCTAGGTAGTAAAAAGTTATTTGAAAAGCTGACAAAAGCTTTGTTCAAACCCTAGCAAGTAGAATAGAAACGAACATACGTTCAAGTTGCCCGCACCATGGCTCTATGAATAGGTGTGCGTTAGGTGTGCTTAACTAAGGTACTTATATATCTTAAAGGTATATTAAGGTACTTATATATAATACCTTATAATATGACCTATTGTTCTCAGATTATTTAATACAAGCTAATATTGTTAATTTTGGAATTTGATAAACACTTCAGAAAGTCTGTTCGGAAATGATTAATTCTGAACGATTTCAAATGTCAAAACGTTTTGTAGGATCGTTTCCGAACGGAAATATATCTGTCATTGTCAGTCTGACATCTCAGTAAGTGCTGCCAGCTGTTTTCAACAGTTTCTGTACAAGCCAAGCAAGTTTTTAAAATTAATTCAGTTTTGTACAATACCTACCTAGGTATACAGGGTGTAAGGTAAAGTATCATTAGCCTTTATACCACATCCTCTACCCATCAAACTGAGCAACTTTTACTATGGGAGCAACATCGAAATCGAGAAAACAAATATTTTAAATTCCATATACATATTTTAGCTCTAGTCGATTTGTAGAGTATAGAACATAAATTATTTTTTTCGCGATTTCGATATTGGTCCCATAGTGAAAGTTGTTCAGTTTGATGGTCTACACCACCCCCTTAAATGTTTATTTGTAGTTTTGTAACACCTTGTATTGTGTTGTATTAAATTAACCATGTTTTATATAGTCAATATATGGAAGATAAAGAGTGTTAACTAACTTTTAATTAACATCAACTCTGAGCAACTTTTTAGTAGAATTTATGTTTTTAAGTAGGGAAGCAGCAAAACATGAGCATAATTATAATATTTCGTCAACGGATGCGTCTGACTCAGTGACATGCATTTTTGTTCTCTTTTTCTAACATTTTCGTCGTCGAACCCCTCTTTGGTCAACGTCATCTATCGCCGGTATGATGAATTGAGTAGCTGTCAAAAAAACTCCTCGCTGGCACGATTGCAACGAACGCCATCCATTCCAGTCTTTGAATTTTTTTTTTTTAATGAAAATGCAGAACGCTTGTTTTTATAGAAAATACCAAAAGTTTACAACCACTGCCATTACGTCATTCAAGTTCAAGTACCTGTACCTGCAGTAAAGACAGGCAAATATAGAACTAGCAGCCGCAGCAAGCAATTTTGCTATAAAACTTATGAAAACCTTGAAACTATTAATCATCAAATCGAATGAATCATTCAAATAAACCCGCATAAAGTGAAACTCAGTTCCCTTAGCGCACCATACGCAACAATGCGCCAAGCTTCACGTGATTATCCAAGAAGATTTTTGTAAGTAGATGGCAATAAAACTTTTTACAAAAAAACCTTGGTGTGAAAACCCTTGTTCATTCGACCGTGGTTCTTTGCCTTGAAAACAAAAAAAATGCGACTTATTCTCTCGAATGCCTCTAAACAACTGACTACTAATTTTATTTTAATCTTATCTTTACAAAGATTATTATGTGCACAAGTGTCAAACCTATAGCGTGTAATGGGCAACACATTACATATCAACACCGGACCGGGTACCATATGATAACAGATTTGCGTGAACGCAGACATATGGAAAAGAACGAATTAACGTTGAGTTTCCATAATTTAATAAAGCGAGGTAGTGTTTTGTTTTTTTAAAAGTAACAGTGCTGTGTTGTGTGGTTGTGTGCGTGATGGAATCTGTGCAAACAATAATTATACAATCAAAAATTGAGAATGAGGAAAACGGTTGTAATTATGTTTTCCAAAGATGAACGTGCTATTTTAGTTTATCCATTTGGAATTAAAAAGGTTCTTTTCACGTTGTTATGAATATTTTACTAACAAAAACCAACCAAATAAGACTGAGTCTAAAAGACCTTTGTAAATGCCTGTATGTTGTGATTTTAAGATGTAGTAGGTAGCATGTGTGTGTACTTGGTACAGTACTAACTAACTCCGCTGCACAGTAGAATATAGAAGAGGAAAAAGTGACATCCTTGAGAAGAGTCCAAAATCTGATAGATTTATCAATTTAAAACCCACGACGAGAACACCCGTGTGTCAAAAATGCGTAGATTTTTTTTTAGGGGAATTTCCAAAACGCCAATTTTATGGTTGAAAAATCGAAAAAATCTTTATAATTTATAACCGATACTAGTAATTTTAAATCTGATAGCATAGTATTGTAGGCCTCGTTAACAGCTATATTTCAAACGTTGATTGGTAATCCTACTCGCAATATTTTAAGAGTAATTCAATTATTTGTGTTTTCGTTGTGAGAATTTTTTACTTAGGTATCAGGAGGTTTCGGTCTAAGTTATATACACGAATATGTAAACATAACTATGATCTACATGTATAATTTTTTGCGTTTTCCAAATAGGCGTAACACCAGAGATAAAACGATTTCCTTTTTTTCGTACAATTTCCGCGCCTAGGGTTGTCACTAGAAAAAAGAAATATCTTTTGATAATTGAACGGACTATTTTACATAGTGAAAATACTACTTATCAATAGTAGTACTTACTTGATAAACAAATCTCAGTATTAATTAATTCAAACATTAATTACTGGATTTTAAAGATTTTAATCTTTTATTTCTGAAACCTCATCAACTTGTCGCCATTTTCAGTAACCTGCTAATAAATTATCTTGATACATCAAATTCACTTTTGGCGACCCAGTTGGTGTTATGGTTGCCAGTATGCCATTGCCAGACCACCAAACCAGAGATCCTGGGTTCGAATTTCGGTTCAGTCATGGGTGTTAACAATCTTTCAGTTGAACTTAGTTATAACATTCAAAATGGTACCTATTCCTTTTAAAACAAATCAACAAAACAAAACTATGTCATTAATAATAGTTTCATACAGATTAGTAAAACACCAACATATTAATAACCGTGTTTGCAGTGTGTGCGTGAAATTGAATTGATACATAGATACTAATGTATAAGTGTAGTATGATTGTCTTTTACACCTAATGTTAAGGATGAGTCCCTACCGGTAGTACCGGCGTACGAACAAACCAGTTATGGTTTATAGTGCGTCGATTATTTGTTAATCTACAACATTGTATTGTCATATATAAATAAATAATAATAATAATAATAACAATTAAAATTTTAGTTAAAAGTTACTCTATACAAGGTTTTACAAAAATACAAATAAACATTTAAGGGGTGGTTTAGACCATCAAACTGAACAACTTTCACAATGGGACCAATGACGAAATCGCGAAAAAAAAACCGGATGTTCCACGCTAAACTACAAAATATCTAGGTACTCGAGTTAAATGTATGGGGCTATTGGATTTGGGATTTTGCTATGGGATTAAAATAGATAACTAAATTCTTAAGTTAAATAATTAGAGATTAACCCGCATTGTCTTTTAATTTAAAGTTACTCCATGTACACATAATAACAAACGTAAAAATATCTTCTTTATTTAATTAGAAATCACAAGGCATATACCATCTTGAACTTTTTTATTCAAAGCAACAAATATAAAAATAATTGACCTTACAATTGAATATTACTGAACATCTCCGCTCAAAGTTATCATAGTAAAATGTTTGTGTATCATTTGCTCATAAATTAATTTAGGCTTTTCAATTTCCTTGAACAGTGACAACCCTGACTAATTTTTTAAAAGTCAATTATCTCTGGTGTTACGCCTTTTCGGGAAACGCGAATAATTTTTACATGTAGAACATAGTTATGTTTACATATTCGTGTATATAACTTAGACCGAAACCGCCTGATACCTAAATTAAAAATGCTCACAACAAAAACACAAATAAATGAATTACTCTTAAAATACTGCGAGTATGATTACCGATCAACATTTGAAATATAGCTGTTAACTAGGCCTACAATACTATGCTATCAGATTTACAATTACTGGCGCCGATTAGAAATTATAAAGATTTTTCCGATTTGTCAAAGCAGGAAATTCACTTTTAGAAGTTCGTCTAAAAAAAAATCCATGCATTTTTGGCAAGCGGGAGTTCTCGTCGTGGGTTTTAAATGACTAGACCCAGCAGATTTTGGACTTAACTCAACCATGTCACTTTTTTGGCTTCTATAATCTACTGTGCGCTGGTTCGCCTGTGAAACGAGAGAACGCCACTTTCAATCCTGCGGCACCTCTCGGCAGTAGCTGGCTTGAACCTCACACAGCAGAGCACACAGCAGCAGCAGTATTTGTGGCTTGAGCACGGCGCACGCCTTGAGCATTTTACTAAAGACAAATAAGGCTGTTTTCGGTGACAATGAGATTTCCTCCCAGGTTTAAATGAAATGAAATGAAAAAATAAAAAAATATTTGTTTTTTAATAGATTACAATATTTCCCTAAGTTTAGACATTTTATCAGGATCCTAATTATGCATGTTGGCATGACATGACAAATTATTTAATGGGCATGATTGTACTTAGACTTTGGGCAGAGTGTAAAGGGGCCCAATCACTGCAGTCCGTCATGTAGGATTACAGATTCAGTTTCATACATTTTGGGTTGTGAATGGAATTGCAGTCATGCATGGCGTCCGACAACCTTGAGCAAAATGTATGTGGAGAGTCACGTTGCAGGGTTTGCCCCGAACACTTGTCTCTCGCGTGCTATTTGCGCGGCTCAGCCTGCCACGAGACGAGGCTCCACAATCCTTCTCAGTTGTTCTTACTCAAAAACAATCCTCCAGATTGGATAGACAGGCTAACGCACAAGCAGGAAGTCCATTAATTATAAATAGTAATAATAAAATGTATGTGTAGTCCTACACGTCGGACTGCAGTGAATGGGCCCTTTAAGAAAGAGTAGCTAGGACTAACATACAACATGGACACTCCCTGCCCCCCACCAATGTTAACCTCACCTCACCCCCTCACCCCGCAGTCAATCAGTATGGCACATGCTTACCTCTTGTAAATTTTTCCCATTTCTATTAAGTGTCCAAGGTGAGTTTTACGCCTTGGCTCTCACAGTTAGACACAGATCGTTGTAAAACAAACTCTGATTCATTCATTGCATAGAATTTTATTTGAACATCTCAAAGTGTTGCCTATCAAATTGATACAATTGATACTCAATTGTACAAAATTACTTAAGTACTTATGAAAATGAAATTGATGAATAAATTGAGTACTACTGATTTGTACACTTCACGGTTTGTTTCATCTATTGATAAATTGATATTACGAGCGAGCCGCGTTGCATTCTCCAGTTAAAAGATCAAATTGATCATGTGCATTTACATACAATTTTATTCCTTATCATTATCACTAAACGAGACAGCCTATCATTGCGGAACAATAAGAAAGGACGGACAGCATAGGCTTATGAATAATGTCCCATTTTCACCTTTTGGGTACGGAACCCTTTTTTTTTTCACTAATTTTATCTGCAATCCGCCAACGATGGCCATAATCAGATTGTTTCTCTGTTGCTTGTGAGTTTTTTCTATGGGTGATTCTACATCAAGCCTCAAGCCCATTTTTTCATTATCTTAATTCAAGATCCAGTATTTGCCACCGCTTAAGCCGTGTCCCTTGATTATGATTGCACAGATTTCTGGCCAATCTATTTGTGTCTCTTTAGCCTTGTTTTGTATCTTGTACAAAACTTTTACAAAACTGGACGGTACTGAACCCTAAAAATGAGTAATATCAATGTTCCCTAGTTAAATGGTCTAAGATTTCGTTACTTCGGGAGGTTCTTTGCTCCCCAATACATTCAAGCTACAATAGGTAATACAATAAAAAATAAAAAATAAATAACGCTCACAGGCACATACATTGTAATGATCCCAAACTAGCACTAAAGGCTTTTATTATGGAAACCATACAACAACGGCACGAACATATAACAACGAAAAAGTAACTAACTGAGAATGATACACACACAGAGTACCATTACTACTGTAAATACACAATGTGTATTTGTGTCACCATGTCATGGTGGCTTACTTCCCTAATGAATTCATTGCAGATGAGAAACTGTACGGTTACACAAACCACGGCATGGAGACGCCGACTCCGACGGGAGACGGGGACTGTCTCCCGGGGCTGTTCCAGCAGCTGGACTCCCTGACTCCCGCATTGGACTCGGATTTCGACGAGAGCCTGGCTGTCCCGGAGTCTTTGTCCGTCATAGATGCTGATAAAACTGAGAACAAAGAGGAGACAGATTGTCTTGGTATGTATTATTTATTATAGGTAGTGTTTTTAAAGTTATTAAATATTTATGGTTTTTTTTCGTAACACTTATTCTACCTCTAGTTTAAACATTGAATTCTTGAACTTTATAGAACACGGGCTTTTGCCCGCGATTGGTTTGCTCCCATAGTAAAAGTTATTCAATTTGATGGGTAGACTCTTAGTTTAAAAGGATGCTAATGATATCAATTTCACCCTGTATATACCATATTTAAGTCTAATCATGCGATGCGTATGTGAAGTCTACCAATCCGCATTGGGCAAGCGTGGTGGACTAACGCCCATACTCCCTGAGGGTAGGCCTGTGCCCTGCAGTGGGACGTATATAGGCTGTGATGATGATGATGATAAGCTGTCAAACAAAAAAGTTTCATAAAAAAAGGTTCAGTAGTTTTTGCGTGATGCTCGAACAAACAAACAGACAGACAAAATATCAAAAAATCTGTGATTTGGTGTCAGTGATAACTAAACACCATTACCTTTGACCTTTTATTTGTTAATATGTTCAATGTACCGACACACTTCTGTTACAATTTTGTAATAGTGTAAGATAGATAACTGACCTCTATTGGTGCAGAAGGTCACTTGTAACTATTTATAGTACCTTTTAACCGCCGTAACCTCTGATAATTTGCACCTACATGACTTCCTTTTTAGGCGTTTTAGATTTATTTTTTTTGTTTTACCTGTGAAATAATAGTTTTTATAAATATAAAAACAAGCAATGTTTTTATCAAATTATGAAAATATTGTTAAATGAGTCATTTATTCCTTGACATTCACAGGAAACATCCACGAATAAAGCAATCATATTAAGAGCGAACTGTCTTTAACCTTTGCTTTGTTGCAATTTTCTGCAGTTACGAATATGCATACATAATTAAAATTATGTTGTTGACCTTTATTTTGATTGTTTGCAACTCTTTCTCATAATTTTATATTCAGCCAGATTGATTTTGATCTTTTGATATAAGTAGTTAGGTACCTGTTTTAAAGATAATGATAATTTATTTGGCATAAATAATGGTAAATTGTATAAGATTTTATCAAGGTACAGGGTTTTCAGTCTTCCCTTTATCTTTTCTTTTCAGGGCTGGTGACCTTATTATTATATTTGGTTCGAATATCTTTATAATTTAAAAAATACAACATACCTACTTAAACTCACAACCATAATCCCTTTCGGGAGTGGTCTCAAACTCTGCTACAAATACCTGGAGTGCCATTTTTTTATCTTATTCGGTGAGCTCAGCAGTTGTAAATGTCAAATGTTTTTATCTTTAAAGAAAAAAGAAAGGAAACGTTTTTTTTTAAGACTGTATACACTTTACTTTATCACACTGCAAAGTTTCAGCGATAGATGATTTATTGTTAGGGTCAAACCCTAAAATGATTGACTATTAGCACATTTTATGCGATAGGCTTGTTTGATTTCTGCCTCTCGCACAAGACAACGTCACATCCGTAGCGCGCTGTACGAAGTAATATCAAGTCTGAGTCAACCTTCATTAAATCTGTGTTACAGACTTTTATCTTAACCTATTTGGCTACTCGCGTGGCGGTAGCAAAGTACGCAATATTTGAGTGCCTACTCATTCACATGTAAACAGACTGACGTTTTCATAGATACGGGGAAAACACCAAAATTGATATATCCATTAGACAAACAACTTATGTTTATCAGCGATGCTATTGATTATTGATAAAGCTATATTTATTGAGCGCTTTTAGTGGATTAGTAAATGCTTTATTACACCACGATTATTTGACTATTAAATACATTGACCAGATTAAATAAGAAGGTAAAAGTTAATTTCGTTGCATCGTATATTATCTGGTCCCATTAAAGTACCATGCTAATCCAGACGTGTATTTATGACGACGAAAAAATCGGTTATATCTGAAGTTTTAATTGTAGCTTTTTTTATTAAGTAGATCATCCAACAAATAGACACCGTTGAATTAATGCGTAGTTTGTAAGGAACACCGCTTATGAACGTTACCGTGTTATACACTATAAACTTTCCTATACGGCAGGGATGACCAAACTTCATACATTGCGCGGTCTACATTAAAATTTTAGATATACCTGGCAGTCTACCTTCAACCGCAACAGGTTTAGCAATTAATGTATATGAATAGCCTGATTTTGATAGACATAGGTACTGTTATTTTTTTTCGCCTTTAATTTAGCTAATATGTATAAACAAAAAAAGCAAATTATACCGACATAGCCGAAGTATCTCTCATATTATTTTTGGAATCTTCTTAACTATATGAGGAACGAAAAAGTAGCGGTTCACTTCATATAAACTCAAATGACAAACGATAGCGCGATTTAAATGACGTGCAGCGCCATCTATTGACACAATGGTGTGTTTGTTTGTTTGTTCGCACATCACGCAAAAACTACTGAACCGATTTTGATGAAACTTTTTTTGTTTGATAGCTTATAATCTGACTTAAAATCTTTTTTTTTTTTTTTTTTATTCTAGATGGGTTCGCTCTTGACCTCAATCTAGTCCTCAGGACAAAGATGGGGTCGAAGATGTAGCGAGCTGGTATATAATTTGTGCGGACGAAGTCGCGGGAAAACACTAGTAATTATTAAAATCGGTTTAGTGTTGGAGGAGGCAACAGGGGAATACGAAATGCTGATTTCATCTATTTTTAACCGACTTCAACAAAAGGAGGAGGTTCTCAATTCGACCCGTATGTTTTTTTTTGTATATAAAATCGGTCCGAGCTACATTTGTCTCTTGCGCACTCTATTCGGCGGGGTGTGTATAAGTGGGGCGGATCTGATAAATACGTATACAGTCGGAAAAGTGACCTATTCTCCAAATTCGCATTTTAGCCCGCCTATGCTCTTAATCTCTTTGCGAGACCTCCACAAAAGTCGACCGCGGGGGACCGGGTAGACCGCGAACGAAAAAACCGAAAAACATGCGCTCTCATTTTGGCATACGGAAAATAAAAGACAGAGGCTCTCGTCTCAATTGTTCTCGTTTTGTCAAGGGTGGCCTGCTAGAACACCACAGAAGAGAGATTTAATATGTGAAAGAGTTCACAATATCGGTCCAGTAGTTTTTGATACAATCGCAAACATACTCGTAAATACATACATTTAAACTCAAATAGATAACCACTATTTTGAAGTTTGTTAAACATTTTAACTGATCTAATTTCTCTTTCTTTCACAGGTGCACATGCAACGTCAGTAGCTTTTAGAACAATCCACGATCCACCGATAAAGTTCAACTCTGTGCACAGGAAAGTGTTTATTCCGGGCGTTGAAATAAAGGTCAAATTCGTTCAGAATGAGAGAAGTGTCACAACACATCTGCTTAATCCGAATCTGTAAGTATGCATAAGCACTCAGCTTTATTTCCTTAGGTTATTCCTCGAGCCGAAAAAATCAGAGTTTGTAAAAAAAGAGTCCCAATAAAGAAATTAAAAAAAAATAAAAAAATAAAAAAACATCAGAAAAAATCGAGGCTTTCTATTGACTAAGGCGTATGTATAGCATACAGAAGGAGTCGAGGCACAGGCGCGCCGTCTTGGCGGCCTTGACATACGGTCGATAATTGTACATCACACAAATCCGAGCGGCAGTCGGATTTATTCTTGGTATACAATTATCGACCGTACCTACGTCAAGGTCGCCAAGACGCGCCCGCGCCTCGACGAAGCCTCGACTCCTTCTGAATGCGATACTCTTAAAATGAAACATGTAATTTATCCATGTTTTTGTTACATAAAAAATAGGATAAATCAAATACTTAACAGAAATTTTGTCTGAAACCAGAAAATCCTATATTTACCCAAAAAACAAACAAAAATGTAAAAACCCAGTAGGCAGTTGAATAGGGTTTTTGCCAACCTTGTTTGAAGCAGAGATTATACTGATTTAGTATATTAAGACTGAGAGTCACGTTGCAGGGTTTGCCCCGAACACTCGTTGGTGTTCGCGCGGTTCGCGTTTCAGCCTGCCACGAGGCTCCGCAATCCATCCGTTCCGACGCGGTGGTAGCTTAAAAAAGAATTGACTTTTAATAAGTGTGCTTCAGACTCCTATATTGAATAAATTATTTTGAATTGAATTAAATTGACTCTAAAACAATCCTCGAGATTGGATAGATACTCCCTCAAACCACTTGACATTGGTTGAAATGCGGTGCTAACGCACAAGCAAGAAGTCCATTAATTATAAATGAAAAAAATATAATATGTTAAGAATATTTCATGAAACAGCTTATGAAAGTTTTCGGCGGCGGCGGCCTTATTTGAAAGAACCCGCCGAAACCAATCGACACGGGCGGCGGCTAGCGGCGTGTCGGCGGGCGGCGAGAGTAGAGCGCTTTAGATAGCGCTAATTATCATTACATTGTTCTAACTCGTGAGTCACTTCTGTTATCACCTGATTATCTGATTTTCGAAGGTGATCGTTTGATTCATTCTATTATGTAGATTTTTTTTTGCGGATAATACATTATAATACATTATTTTATACAAGGTCGTTACGAAATAACGGACATGTTAGTTCCTTAGAGAAAGTTGTTTAGTTTGATGGTCGGAACATCCCCTGGAAATACATTACTTGAGTAGAAAATGTAAGATCCAATTGTAATAAGTAGAATTGCCATTTTGTACAGTCGCCGACAGTGAAATAGGGTATAATCTGACCAGAAGGGCTGTACCCTTAGATCAAAGTTAAATTAATGGATAGGCTCAAAGCGCGTTAATTTGAAGCACACAACTAGTACACTTGGTCCATACAAACTAGCACACTTGTATGTCATCTCGGTACATATTAAATTTGTAAGTAAATCTGTCATTTGATTTGCCTCATTTTTCTGGTTTGAAATGTTCGCGTAAGGCCCATCCCTTTGCCCAGGTACCTTATTCTTAAGTCTTATGTATTTAAACTTTATTTCATCATAGTAGTACATAGTAGGTACTCTGTGATTTTACTTTTATCTAAGGCTGTACCAATCATTAGTTTCGACCGAGCTCTGGATATTTCATCTCATGTGTACTGTGTATGTCATATACACAGTCCGGTGCAAATCAACCGAATAACCGCCGCGAAAACGAGGAAATTACAGAGCGAAGCTGACTTCTCTGCAACCGCATCTACCTATGGTACACCCATTTTGGTCAGACTATATGACGACATTATAAATTAAACAACACCGGCATTGAATACCGACGCCGGCCCATGGCTGGCAAGTGCCCGTCTACCAGATATTTACGAGGCAGTGAGGCGTCGTGGGAGGAAATAATCCACCAAGGGGAGTGTTTCAATTTCCTTATGTCGTGATCAAGCGAGCGCCTTATTGGTGGATTATCTTACACACGTCGCGTCGCTGTTTCAGATATCTCTGTCTGGTTGTTGAGCTTAATCACACAGTAAAAAAAGTACCCATAGTTATGTTTTTAACATAAACGCGTTTATGTAACTAATCGTATTCCTATATTGACAGATACACAATCCTCCTCCAACACGGAGACTTCACATGGACAGTTAAGAAACGATACAAGCACATACTATACCTCCACCAGCAGCTGACTCTCTACCGGGCGTCCCTTGATATTCCATTTCCGACCAAAACGCACAAGTCCAGAAGAGCTAGTTTCAAAAATACCGTAAATGAAGAGAACGCAGAAAGGGTCGCGCTGGAGGCGCTGCCGAGAAGTAATTCTAAGAAGAGGGAAGGGAGGCCGAGGAAGAGAAAAGGTGCTTTGCCCAGGTACCTTATTCTTGAGTCTTATGTATTCAAACTTTATTTCATCATCATCAGCCCTATCGTCCCTATTGACAGACCTACCGACAAGGTGGGTAGTGGGTCCTATTTTATTTATAATAGTAAAAAGCTTGGGTGTTAGCTATGAATTTCTCATACCTATTAGAATTTCTTCTTCAGCATATGCACACAATTCTTTCCTTCACTGTTTAAAGCTCTCCCTTTTCATCCGTATTCGTGAGATTGCGCTGGGCTGGGATCTTACGGGCTATCCACCCATGTATAATACATTACTGCAGCGGCCAGCAAAAGAGGCATTGATGGACGAACGTGTAAATGTGGGCCGAGGCACACATACGTCAGTCCATCAATGCCTAGTTGTGGCCAAGGCTTGTATAGTGCTTTTCTTAAACAATGCGCGGAAATTAAAATCAATCCACTTTTCAAAATCAATGACGAACAACAATAATTTTTCCTGCTTTAAAGCTAGTAACTTATTATTAATCTGTGGTTAAAGTGTCCATTTTTTTTTTCAATAAACAGCTTTCTATTTGCAAGCCAGTTCGAAATTTAAATAAAACCTTTGATAAGTTACCTCCTTGGTTGCCATGTTTCGGAGTAAAAGATCGTTACATTTTTAAATTACACTACAGATATGAGTTTACTATGTAATTTATTTGGCCGCTAAACCACGACATATATTATGGATTTTCATACAACTATTGCCGGCCGCTGCTCGCATATATTTAGCCAGTACAGCAATTTCGATTGATCTCAAAGAAGGTTGTCAGAATAATGCTAAAATTTCCAAGCATGTTTGAGAAAAGACATAAACAGTGATATAACTTGTGCTGGTTATCAAACTAGAGATTTTATCGGACCTTTTTTGTAATTGCAGGTTTCCAAAGAAGCCCGAGGTAATGATCACGTACGAGGGTATCCAGCTGAGGATGAAGCAGCTTGAAGAGTATCTTTTCAATCTGCTTAACATCACCATTTATAGAAATCATCACGAAACGGTGAGTCATTTAGATTATTTCTTATTTCTTATAATTTATACGTATTTTGCTTGAGCAAAACGTAAGTATAAATAACAAAACAGTCTTCAGACTATTTTCCCCAAGAGTGAATTCAGAGATATAAGCACAGCATAACTATATTGGTTCATACAGTATGGCAACGCTCTTGTTAGCGGGCGATGAGGCCGCCGGTGCAAGTACTTACGCTGTCATGCGCAGATATGCAAGGGTTGACACAAGATTGAAATGTAAATAATTCTAATTTATGTATTATGATTTTGGCACGTTTAAGTAGTTATGCTGTGATATAAGTGCAAAAATTATGTATACTCTTTTGTTACCTCCGTGCATCAGATGGAAGAAAGATGCCTGAAAGAATTTAATTACCGCACGGTGTTCACTGTGTTCATTTGAGGAGTATCCAGAAATTTATTTTTTATCATGAACGATATCTATTTACATATAAATTTTTTCGAATGATAGCTTTGCTCCAAACACATAAAATCTTCGTACAATATGGAAATAAGTTCCAGTAGTAAAAGGCAACGATGCCGATGGTTAGATTGTTCTATGGCGTGTGCCAGTGGTCTTGAACTTGGAAAACCTGGCGCACCCACCCTAAGTCCCACGTATACTGTATTTGATAGCCCTTATGTTTCTATATTAACAGGTGAAATTCCTGGAAGTGTCTCACGTATCGTTCATATCGGAGATCGGTACGAAGGGCAAGGAAGGGATGATCCAGAAACGAACGGGCTCCACACAGCCGGGGCAGGCCGGCTGCAATTGTTTCGGACTTCTAGGCACTGTGGTTTGTGTCAGGTGGGTTCCGATTTTTTAAAATTAGTTTTGAGTTCTGGTGTTATGAAACATCCGAATATTATATAGCAAAGTGTATAAAACATATAGTGAGTAAGCTCATAAGAAGTCGCGCGCGACGTCAATAATGCTTTGGCATTATTGGCACTCTATGGGTTGTCTATGGTTTACCTCATCGTTGTATGGTACCTGTCGCAATCACCCGAGATTGACAACTGTATGGATTAGGTATGGATACATAAACTGTGACATAATGATCAAACAGGATCCCACAGCGGGGCATAGGCCTCTCGCGAATTAGAAGGAGTGGGCCATACTCCACGCGGGCCAACTGACAGCATGTTTTGACTTATATCTAGGAGCGATCTGCCCCTTGCATAGATTTAAAACTTTTCGCTTACGCTGAAAGATGGAGCCAAGAAATCGAGAGCGAGATAACCAGTTGTGAAACCTTATGTGAACAAAAAAGACAAAACATTATTTTTGTTTCGGTCACCGTGGCCGGTTTATGTGTTTGGCAAGCTGTCAGTCCTATAGAATCTTTGCCATACAAATCGTCTTTTAGTATGCAAAAGTCAAACTATTGCTGTTCCATGTGCGGCCACGACATGGCTTAATCTAGAGTGTAAATCCATGGCCCCTGGTATGTGCCCTGTTGTGGAACGTATGATCGTAATTATCATAATATTGTCTTTCTCTTTCGTAGGTGTAACTACTTCTGCACGGCTCTAGTTTGTGCGAAGTGGCAGGAGAGATGGTTCTTTGTGAAGGACACCTTCTTTGGATATATACGGCCTAGAGACGGCGTCATCAAAGGCGTTATGTTGTTCGATCAGGGGTGAGTAACATTTATTAACTACCTACTTGTGTACTTATTAGTAGTTGTAACTTCGACCACTGACAAGAGGGGGCTAGAGTGGCACGTGTATTACGCTGAGGGAGAGAGAAATACACCACTGCTTACTGTCAATATTGTGGGGGGGATTGTCCGCACTTTATGTAGGTACTAGCACTGTTGCTTGAATATTGTGACCACCTTCCTTTTCTTGCTAATCTGTTTTGGTGCTTTAATATATCTACGAACATTGTTTTACATACATTCTTCTCTGATTTACTATTATTTTATTACTTTACATACTTATATTTTGTCATAATTATACAAGATATTGAAATATTTGTAACGCATTCATGTCCCCTTACTCTTATGCGGGTTTTGCGGACTTATAGCGGTGCCCAGACCGCATTTATGCTGTCCGCATCGTGAACGAATTGAGAGTGAGCATTGAGTGAAAATATCAAGGGAAGAAACTGAACAACTTTCACTGTGGAGCCAACTTCGAAATCGAGAAAAAAAAAATCTGCTGTCCCATACTTTTTCTTATCGTGTGGGCAAGCCCTGGTGTCTGAGTTTTTTTCAGACCGCCTTACGGCCTCTGACGTGGTATTCATGTAACGACTACTCCCACCAGAGATAGTAGCCGGGACCAACGGCTTATCGTGCCATCCGAAGCACGAAATCATCTTTCTTTTCATACAATCTGGTGATTCAGCCTGCAATGTCCTAATCAACTGGGGAAAAACGTACAAAGTGACATATCACTAGGTGTCCCCCGTGGGAATCGAACCCATGACCTCCGTGTCAAGTGCCCAAGCTCTTAACCATTAGACCACGGAGGCATACAAAACTGAAGTACCGACTCAACTAAAATGTATGGGACGGCTGTTTTTTTTTCGCAATTTCGACGTGTCAGTGTCATGGTCTGAAGCACCCCCTTAAGTATTACTAGGGTGTTTTGTTACACCCTGTATATTATTTTTAGTATGTTAATATAGTATTTATTTTGTTCCATGCAGCTCATGGATATGTGAGTATACTAGCGTATCAAATAGAAATCATAGTGCTCAAACAATAACAATCCCTGTCACTGACACTTTTTAACCTTTGAATTGATTCTAAACCTAACTATGCAATCAAAGATGGTATTCACACATTATTTAACATAGAATGTGAGACATGTTTACATAAACCATTCATTATGCCATTGTCAATTTTGACACAACACCTGCTTAAAACAAGTACCAATTGTTCATTAATCGTTTTAAGCAATCACAATGTGTGTAGCATCTACCTACGTATGAATACAATTCGTAGCATAACAGAGCATAATGCTTATGGCTATATTCGCGTCGTCAGACATATTCTAAATATGCCTTATCCAGAACTTGCACATTTCACTAGAAGTAGGATGCCAGTCTATGTCCATCCCCACTAGTATGATGCCTCTAAACGACGCGCCCTCGCTGCAAAGAAAATGACCTCTTACCGCTGCTGCGCTCTTTTCAGAGAGCAAACGTCGCGCTTTCTGCAATATGTAGTGTAGAAAAAAGCCGAAACACGCGCAAGTAGATAAATCATGCTGGAGGTGCTGATAGTGAGCACCACGCTACTTTAGAAAAAAAACGAAACATTAAATTTTATTATCTATATTTGGGACCCGGAAAAGGTTCCAATGACGCTAGGTGGCGCTAATGTAATACACACGGTCACAGCGAATGCTTTATACTCATACTATATGTCCCACAATCGTATTGCAGCTTCGAAGTGTCAAGCGGGATGTACTCGACGGGGCTGAACCACGGCCTGCAGATACTGAACCAGAGCAGGCAGATGGTGATCAAGTGCTGGACCAAGCGCAAGAGCAAGGAGTGGATGCAGCACCTCAAAACTGTGGCCAATCAGACCGGTAAGGTTCAAACTGTTTACGTCTGACATGGCTGTATGGGCTTGATCCCTTGGATTACCTAATAGTTTCTGACGTAACAAATACTTCATGCTTTTAGAAACGAATGAAATCGTGGTTTTAATTACCTACAAAATATTCAACGTCATGCAGGCGTGCAAAAACGTATCAAATATGCCAGCACCGAGAGGATCTATTTCTTTGCGTGCCGTGAAGGTATGAGGTCAATAATAATACCCTGTGCACGCAATTCAATGGCTATAAGTAAGGAAATTATTATTACAGAGACCAAAGCTTTAGAATAAAATCTGAAATATTTATTGAATAAGAAATGAATTAGAATTGTTTGGCTATTTTTATTTCGTAAGTCGTTGACATTGAAATAACTACGAGATGTAGGCATTAATATTATTTTCTCCCCTCCGGACGGAAAGCGTCGATTTTCGTCCCGCTGTGCTAAACGATATTACCGCTTTTCACATCTGTCGAGGAGAAAAATAGTATACTAATTAGCTTTCTTATTTATTGCCCGTAAATAAGAAAGCCTCAGATCACATTTGTTTGCTGACCGCGGCGAGACATTTCTTACTTTCCTGCCCTCGGTGTGTAATCTACTATTACAGTCTTCGACATGATCTGACACACTTCTCTATGACGCAGCGTTGAACAAGGACATCTGTGAAGTTTTTTATGGAATAAATCCAACCTATTGCCCTCACCTATCACAGGACACAAGCGTGCTATTAACACTTAAAACACTGTTACCCGCAGCGCGAGACTTCACATACCCGAACGTGCACCACTCGTTCGCGCCGCCGCGGCCCGCCACGCCGGTGGGCACGCTGGTGGACGGGTCGGCGTACCTCTCCGCCGTGGCCGACGCCATGGAGCTCGCCACGGAGGAGATCTTCATCGCCGACTGGTGGCTCAGCCCCGAGATATACATGAAGAGGCCCGCTCTAAACGGCTGCTATTGGCGACTGGATACGCTACTGAAGAGGAAAGCTGTAAGTGTTGATGCATATCCGATTTTGCGCTGACTAACAATGTTTCTCGCGGTAGTAAATGATGTTTCTATGTGGCAGAAAGGGTAGAGCTATGGGAAAATCTGTGCGGTGAGTTCTGGGTGTCTACCCGGACATTTGAACTTCGCAATTGCGTGAACGTTTTCGTTCCAATGTCAACTATATTATAATCAAGTTAGGATAGAAACGGTCGTGATATATCGAAAATCGAAAGTCCAGGTACAGGGCCTGGTCCAAGTCTTACCTATGTTAAGGCAAACGAGGAGCTCTTTGGCGTAGTAGACATTTTATCTCCACAATTTAACACCTTATAAAATGACACGTCATCGACTCGATAGAAGAATAAAAAGAAGCACCTTAAATGACTGTTAAAATACTGCAGAAAGTATAATTCCTAATTAAATTTAATAAAATCTTTCGCAGGCCCAAGGTGTGAAGATATTCATAATGCTGTACAAAGAAGTAGAGATGGCTCTCGGTATCAACAGTTTTTACAGTAAAAGTAGACTTTCCAGCGAAAATATTAAGGTAAGTGTGTATGATATTAGCCTCCTTGTACTTTTATACAGGGTGTAAGGAAAAGTATCATTAACCTTTAAACCACATACTCTACCCATCAAACTAAACATCTTTTAGTACGGGAGCAAACACGTCAACGCAAAATAAAATCTGCTGTTTCATACGAGTACTAAATTGCAGCGCGAACGCCTGCTCGGCTCAAATGAATAAGACAGCAGATTTTTTTGGTCCGACTGGTTTACCTCCATAGTAAAAGTTGTTCAGTTTGATGGGTAAACTATGTGGTATAAAGGTTAATGATACTTGTCCTTACACCAATCAACTCCTTTATAAAGACGCAAGAAATTGCTCATTTGGAAGTTACTGACAATAAATATCGGCAGCTTGAATCGGACGTAACAAAATGTCGTTAACGCAGGTTTTCCGTCACCCAGACCACGCGAAAGCGGGCATCCTGTTCTGGGGGCACCACGAGAAGATAGTCGCGGTCGACCAGACGGTCGCCTTCGTGGGCGGCATCGACCTCTGCTACGGACGCTGGGACGACCATAAACACAGGTCTACTATTATTTAACATCGATGAAAGGAAGCTAAGGTAGTTTAGCTTAAGGGGGCACCGAGCCTATTGTGCTGCCCTCATTTGTATTTTTTTATTTCTAAACAACTTTTCCAAATAACTAGAATGTAAGGTAGGCTACCTTACCTTACCTTCTGCTTAAGCTATACTACCTTAGCTTCGGTACGTAATGAATACGATCACTGAAGCTAAGCAAAGTCAGGCCAGTCTTTGGATGGGTGACAGTTTAAGTCAGGCACGTCAAACTCAAAGTCACTAGTGGGTCAAATGCATTGCGATAGTAGAATCAGTGGGCCGCAAAGAACATGAAGAAAAAAAACTCATATCGTCTATCGTAGAACAGGACGATTAAAACGGGACGGTAGTTGTATACAAGGGCAACATTTGCAAAAACCCAGGACCCTTGCAAAAAAAGCTACATACTGTATAAAAAAAGTGAGCGAGCGAAGCGAGCTCGAAAGTTTTCACATCATGATTCATTCAAAGCAGTGGTGGTACTTACATAATATGAGTGCCTGCGTCTAAGTCAACAGGCTCGCGGGCCGCACAAAAACGCACTGCGGGCCGCATGTTTGACATGCCTGGTTTAAGTGGTATTTCATCACGAGTGACAGAAAAGAGAACCAAAAGAAATCGCATGAGAACTATTTTGTTCGGAAACGAGCGTGATCAAACAATTAATCCAATAAAATTCAACGTCATCGTCAGTGCAGTGCGTGCAGTCATCGCATAAAACCTGTACAAGCTTAATTATTATTATCAGGCTTTTTAGTCTAAATGCGGTAGGTATACAGTTTGTATATAAATGAACAGCACCCAGCTACTTCTGGATGATAGTCTACCCATCAAACTGAACAACTGTTACGCATATGGGCTACGTTCATGCTACTTTTCATGTACATCTAAGATTGTTCTGCCCTTTTCGGATCATAAATACTGTACATGATGGTCTGAGCATATTAAGAAGGTCCCTATATATCTCACTTATTCATTATCTCGTGAACAGATTGACGGACCTTGGCAACATATCGCAGCCGAAGACGTCAATAAAGACGAAGAAGAAGACGTCCAGCTCGCCCGGCGGCGGCGGCCTCTACTTCCCGCACAACAACGGCCTGGAGGCGGCGCTAGAACTCGCCAGGTCGTCCAAAGACATCGTTATAGGCCTTAATGAGTATGTTTACTTACTTCTTCTTTTCGCGTTAGCATGAGTTATATTGATATCGCACTGATTCGTACCATGGAAGGAAATATTGGTAGAGGCAGACTTGCCAGTCTGCCGACCTAGGTGGTCTGGCGACCTTGACCAGATCGGGACGTTATTATTAGAAAATAACAGGTTATATTATATGTAGCGTAAATCTATAAAAATGTATGACATGATGTATGGATCTGGATGAGGCAAAAGGTCGCGCAACGAATCGTGAGCGCTTGGGGAAAGTCCACCTTCCTGCCGGAGTCTGGCGCCAAGCAGCTTGCTGCGTTCTGTCGGTGTGCTGGAGTGCCAGTGCCATTCTGGGAAAGCTCGCTACATCTTCGAACCCATCTCGTATAAAAAAAAGTGGTAGGGGTTTTTGCGCAGGTACCTGCCTCCCGCTTCCCCCCGCCAAATAGACCCGAATTTGATTTCTGCGCATTCAAGGTCATCGCTCATGTTTCGTTGCGCGATCTGTATGTCAGGACCTCCCAAAGTGGAGATCCTTAGTGTCTGCCTACCCCTCTAGGATTTCTTGTCTGTACAATAACATTTATTGAAGGATGAAGGATAGGTGATCGAATGAGCTGAGATCATTTGGAATATTTGTTTGTTTGATGATAAAAAACTGATTCGAATGACGATTTCCTAAAATATGGCTGCAATATAAACCTAAATCTCTTATGATGCCACAATATTACAACTAAACTTCCCAACTTCCAGCACCATCCCAATCGAAACTCCACAAACTCAAGACGATCCACCGGACAAGGACGAAGAAAACATTCCACAAGACAACCTGCCAGTATTAGAGCCAGGAGACCAACTCCTCGTCACCTCCCCCCACGAGACCAAAGATGAGATCCAAAAACGAAACGTCCTCAACAAAATAACCGACAGAGGCAAAGATATTATCAGTATTATATACCCAGCTTACGAAGAAGAGCGTAATGAACAGAAGTTCGATGATTCCGAAAGAAAAAAGGCAGAAAAATACGCTCTGTCTAACGATCAGGTTTTACTGACTGACGCGTTGGGTATAAAGCCAGCGGCTGCTAGGGCTGTCAGTCAACCAACACCGCTGGCGCAAGTTGTGGAGGGAAGGGTTATCACGGAGAAGACCAAGGATGCGTTGGAGGGGATCGAAGGAAACTCAAAGCTGTGGATAGGGAAGGATTACACTAATTTTATTGTTAAGGACTTCAATAATTTAGATCTGCCATTTGTTGGTAAGTGGAGTTTCGTTTCTAGTTTTTTTTTCCAGTGTTTTTTTAGAATAATTTCATTTTAATTACCTAACATAATTTCATCATCACAGCTGATGCACGTCCACTGCTGGACACATGCCACCCCCTAGGATCGCTATAACGACCGGTCGTAATATTTCAAAAACCTCGCCATATTGCGGAAAATCATTTGAACTAATTTTTGTTGTTGGAACACTAACATTAAAGGTGACAGTCGATTGCAGCGCCCCCAAATCAGGTTTTTGTATATTCCTGGTCAGGCTTTACGAATAATTTTAATTGAAACTGTCTACGTCTGACATAGGCATACGGCTAGGGCTTATCATTTGGCTTTTAAAAAAAATATGACAAACATGATTTGGCACACTTCTCTATGGAGCAATGAACATGCCATCTGTTGAGTTTTTAGGAAGTTTTGAAAAAGAAAAGAAAAGTGCCATCATTGCCATACGATTGCAGACCTAGTGGACCGGAACACAACGCCCAGAATGCCGTGGCACGACGTGGGCGTGGTGGTGCAGGGCGCGGCCGCGCGGGACGTCGCTAGGCACTTCATACAGCGGTGGAACGCCATCAAGCTGGAGAAGGCCAGGTAGGGTTATACCACAGTATTATTTATTTATTTATTTGGCACACAAAACAGGAAACAATCAGTGAAATAATAACACATAATATAAAAAGCTTAAATCTAGATTGCAACCCTAACCACAGCATAACTATAAATAAATAATAAATATCTTGGACATGGTCACACAAATTATCTAGTCACATTTAAAGTTCCAGAATCTAGCCTGGACTTGTATTATGATAACTAGACAACGATATAGAATACATATATAGATACAAACATCCATGATTTGGGTACAAATATTCATATTCACCATACAAATATGTGTCCCTTACGGGATTCGAACCCGCGACCCTCGGCACAGCAGGCAGGTTCACTACAGACTGTGCTGTCGGGCCGTCAACTATATTAGTTCTTACAGTATGGCAAAACGCTTGTAATACGCCCCGCCGGTACTTTCTTAGTCATGCGCAGTCGATCCCAAAATCTTCATACAGATCTTGGTAAAATCCGCGGCGTCCACTTCCCCGCAAGCCCCCCACCGTTGCTCTGCGCAAGTACATCCGTTGCCGTACTGTGAGAACTAACATAGTTATGCTGTGGTATTACTATATCGTCCTTACAGTACGGCAACGGATGTACTTGCGCAGAGCAACGGAGGGGGCCTAGCAGGGAAGCGAGCGGCGCGGATCATCCTGAGATCTGTGTTAATATGTCGGGGTTAACTACGTATGACAACGTAGGTACTTACTCCGGTGGCGGCGTCGCCCGCCATCAAGAGCGTTGCCATACTGTAAGCCTAATAATAATACTGTGATTATACTATACCACACCCTGGACTCCCCGTTCAAACAGGCTCGTACTGACAACAAGGGATAAAAAGCGATAGTAAACTGTTGGTGTACTTTTTCAAAGTTATTATTGGGAATTATAGATAAGCTCTTTTCGACGTGACGTAAATGGCGAAGCCATGAACTTTGCGTTGGAAAAAAGTTATCTTAAATTCCCAATAATCACCTACTAGTGTCAATGAGAGAGGACTACACTATTGCCTACTGTCGCCTTCATAGAGAAATTACACGCCTTCCACATGGGGGTGAGGTAAAAATCGGTGGGGGACAGCACCATACTGTGTGTAGTACACATTCTCTTAGCACAGCATAAGCAGAGTATTATCAGATTATTACACTGTCACTTTGTATAAATAGGGGAAGAAATATACTCCAAGGTCTAAAGCCTACCTGTCGTTTTCCACGAGGGGAGAAGTAAAAAATTGGCTGGGGGCAGGGAGTATCCGTATTGTTTTGTACAATATTCTTTCTTATACCGTACCTCATACATCAGTAGTGTCATTCATTAGGCGTGTAATTTCATCATCATCATCATCATCTTAGCCGATGGACGTCCACTGCTGGTCATTAGCCTCCCCCAAGGATCGCCATAACGACCGGTCCTGCGCTGCCCTCATCCAACGGTTTCCCGCCGCCTTCACCAGGTAGTCGGTCCACCGTGTGGGGGGCCTACCCAATGCGTGTAATTTCTCTGTAGGTAAAACCTCAACTCGCAGTTGCGACCGCCGTTTTATAGATACACTAGTGTTTACCCGCGACTTCGTCCGCACAAATTATATACCAAATTTTTAGTCAGATCATAAGCTATTAAACAAAAATGTTTCATCAAAATCGGTTCAGTTGTTTTTGCTTGATGCGCGAACAAACAAACAAACAGACTGAAAAATTTCTAATAGAAAGATTTTACCTTACAATAAAATCAATATTGTGATCCTGAAGTCCCTCCAGGGTTGTGAGAGAGTGTTTCTTGGATTTTACAGCATTTTTGCCTCAAAAGCCCATTAATTGGCCGCTTCCGTTGTAATTTTCCTAATTTCATAAATAGAATGCTAACTTCCGCTTGTCATTTTCCCGCCATTCGCCAGCGTGCTGAATTGGCTCTGACGCCATTTTGTTCATTGCGACTCACCCAGGTGGCCTTAAATAGGCCCTGGAGGGACTTCAGGATCACAATATTGATTTTATTGTAAGGTAAAATCTTTCTATTGTAATCCTTTCGTCCCTCCAGGGTTGTGAGACGTGTCTGTTATCACCTGGTGAATGGCGGGGATGAAGTTATGATAGGTACCAGATTCAATAGAATAAAGAATATATTGTTATTAAAAACAAAAACATAGTAGGTACTGTTATGGTAAGAGAAGAAAAAAACAAAATAATATAATTAATTTAATACTCTTCAATATATAGGTATTATAACGTTGCTTTGTTAATCTAACAAAGTTATTCGAACCATTTCTATCAAAAACTAAATGTTTGAAAAGATTATGATAAATTTTGTCTTTAATCTACCTATTTTGTTTTCTGTGGTAATTATGGAAGTTTTTACAGATCCCTTTAATACAGCATCGAGGAAGAAATTACTGATCCAACTTGAGAAGTCGCTTTGACTGTAAGTAAAAAAGAAAAGCTATAATTATAATTCCCCACCGGGGAAGAGGCCTGACCTCTTAAATAGATAGATACCTAAATAAACAAAGCTGAGATTTAGCACCTTTATACCGAGTAATAATCAAATACTTCTCAGAATCTAATTTCGTGGCTAAAACTTTTATCGGATCAACCGAACAGTCGATCCGTACTTGCGAAATGATGCTAAGTTAGTTTCAAGGTAATAAGGAAAATATGTAATTTGAAGATCATTACCAAAATCACATTAAATTTAGGCCGAGCCGATGCCCACAAAACGTGGCGCACTGATGCAACGAATGGCATAATGGCCTTATCTTCTCTAGATAGATCCTAAATCGAAGTTCTGACAATCTGTGTGTTTTGTGTGTTAAGCGAGGATGTCGCTCTATTCCTAGCCTAGGTAAGGGTCACAGAAAGTAAACACGACAGATTTATGAAAGTTGATAGAACACGATAAACGTGGTTCCTCTTTGGTGTGCAAGTTTTCACAGAACAAGAGTAAAAAGAGAATCAGAACAACCTTACGCCGGAAATTCTAGGCGATGCCGAAGGATAGGAAATGACAAAATTATATTTTATGTTCTTATGAAAGCACCACTTTAGCCATCTTATTCATGGAGTTCGATAGGAAAATAATGTGAGCTAACGACGATTTTAAAATGTATTCTTATACACTCAGGCTGCTTTTGAGGAACCATGCTTCCAGTTTCAGATCTTCCAAAATTGGACTAGGTTACCCCGTCCGCGTTCAGCGGTGATGCTACTATTCTGTCTGTGATTCTGTGTCCACTCTGTAAGAGCTATGTGGTTGTATTGATGACTTTACTGACGTCAAACTTTCTATTGATAGAATTTGAATACCAGTAAGTCTGACCAATTAAAGCAATTCATAGTCATACTATGTACAAAATTCAAATTGACTTCTCATTGAATTGTACTCCGATAAACCCGCTAATATTTTTTGTTATTAGTCATAAACAGACAGAAGGCCAAGATCTCCACTTTTATGATACATATTAGCCACGGCCGAACAATTGTCGGACTATAGTCAAAGCTGTCAAAACTCGTATAAAATTTTACAGCTGCTCACGTTCTTATTTATAATCGTCTATGATGAACGCTGGAAGCTGTCGGAGACTCCAGGGACTTGACCGCTGGAACTCACGACTCAATATCTAAGCTCTGCGACAGTATAGGCGACCCAGATGACACGACGAAGCCCGCAGAGCTCAGTCTTAGGTTACAAGGAGGGACTACACCCACCTGGAAAGGATTTTACTTCCAAAGAGGGACTTTACCCGCCTGGAAGTGTGCACAACGATACTCGCAAAGATTTATCTTCAGATGAGAGACTTTAATCACCTAGAAGTATGCACAAATAAGCTCGCAAAGATCTGACTTCAGAGTTTGGGGACTTTACCCACCTGGAAGTGTGCATAACGAAGCTCGTAAAGATATGACTTCATAGTGAGGACTTCACTCACCTGGAAATGTGCACAACGAAGCTGGTAAAGATCTGACTTCAGAGTGGGGACTCTACCCAACTGAAAATGTTCACAACGAAGCTCGCAAAGATCTGACTTCAGAGTTTGGGGACTTTACCCACCTGAAAGTGTGAACAACGGAGCTCGTAAAGAGATGACTTCATAGTGAGGACTTTACTCACCTAGAAGTGTGCACAACGAAGCGCGTAAAGATCTGACTTCAGAGTGGGGACTTTACCCACCTGGAAGTATGCAAGACGAAGCTCTCAAAGGTCTGTCTTCAGAGGAGGAACTTCATCCACCTGCTGTGTGCACGATGAAACTCTCAAAGATCTGACTTCTGAGACACTTTACCCAACTGGAAGTTTTCACGACGAGGCTCGTAAATATCTGCTTTCTACAAGGGAGTTTACCCGACTGGTAATGTGCACGACAAAGCTCGTAAATTGATAAAATTTGATTTCTGTCAAGGAATTTTACCCAAGTCGTAGTGTGCACTACGAAGCTCGTAAATATTTTACTTCCGACAAGGGACTCTGCCCAACTGGAAGTGTCGACGACGTAGCTTGCGAAGATCTGATAATCGACGAGGGACTTTGTTCGCTTTACCCAACTGGAAGAGTGCAAGCGAAGATAGTAAAGTTTTGACTTCAAAAGAGGGTCCTTACCCTACTGTAGTTGTGCACGATCTATTGTAAGATTCCACTCCTTCCTTCTTTCGTCCGCTTTTCGTGAAGAATTCTTGTTTAAGGTCATGTTACAGTAGACAGGCACCAAGAAATGATCTATCAATATTAGAAAAATTACAGACTTTTGTAATTAAATATCTGTCCAATGCATTTCATAGCATTTATAATCAATTGAAGAACACGATAATTCGTTCGATGCAGCGAAGCTTTCTTGAAGAGGGTTCGGCCGAAGCGACGCCAAATAACATGTACTCACAATATCTTTTGGAAAAGACTTGGTTTTACCTAAGAACGATGAGCTAGAATTGCTATAAAATTACGTCCAATTTCTAAACAATCGCTGTAGAAAATGTATTTGTCGAAGTAGGATTAATATTCTTGTGATTCGACACCCACCTGAATAAATATATTTTGACATATTTTCTCAGGTTTTATAGGGTTCGATGGACGGGAGTTTCCACATTCTTTTTTTTTTTTTAAATAAAATCAAAAGATTGATGAAAAGAACACTTGCTCACATATATGTAGAACAAACCGTCATTTACTGTGGCAAATACGACGACGCGACGCACGGAAGAATCTCGAAGAGTTCATAATATTTCAGAATTTAACCAAAACTTTTAGTAAAATATCAAGTTACAGACCGAAAACAATATTCAAATCATTTTGGCTCAAACTGATCGATGGCGGTCATTCGCTAAACATTTCGATAAGTCGGCTAGTAACAAGAAAAACATAGGTAATTCAGCTCTTTGAGCCGTTAAAATAAAAGTTACCTAATGTTATACAAGATAATTGAAACCATTCTTATTCGGTTTTAATCACTTTAGACAAACATTTTACTGACGCCCCCTTTTCTTTAAATTATTGATTCACTCACTCGCAATCTGCAACCTCAGAAGATGGTTGGTACTTGTAGCGATAACTTTTCCGAAATCGAAGTACGGTCGTCAATGTACATAATTATGTGTGTATGAAAATTAAATAGATTGGAAATCATCGCAATCCCACCGCCCCTGCTCCTGCTAACAGATCTGACATTCGAAAATATCGTTCTAACGGGTATAAGACATCGGTCAAATTCGATATCGGTCTAACCTCGGTCAAACCGGTAATTCGTCTAAAACGAACAATAATGTCAGCTTATCATCGGAAATTTATCAAATTTTCAGATTTATCATGACATTAGTTAAATTAAAATAGGCTAGTCGTATAACATCTTTAAACCTTAAGGCAATAAAATACCCTAGCCTCAAAGTAGTTTTAATTTGGCCGGATGCCGCGCACGGGGTTTGAAGAATTCCCTCGAAAATGGAGGGCCGGCGCGGCCGAGCACCCAAGCGTTGTACAAAGTCAAAACACAAACCTGGCCCGCGAGTTTTCAAACCTCAACTCGCAACGACTGTAGACTGTAGACACGGGGCGCACGTGGCGGCGGAGCGCGTCGGCGCTGCACCTGCAGCTTGCACCTGGAGCTGGCGCCGCGTTGGCGGCGCGGGGCGCGGGAGCTGGACGCGAGCCACGTGGCGCGGGACACGGCGGCGCGACGCGAGCGGCGACAAACCCTCGATTCGACGATATAATGACTTTCGTGAGCCATGACGAACCGAATTCACTAAACGGGCTCAAATTTAAACAAAACTAAACTATACGAGTGACTTAACGAAATTATTTCACTTTAATATCGATAACGGAAATTTCGAACTTTTTCACTCGCGTATTTTGAGGCAGAACTGCACTCGTCAAAATCCGGAAACACAATGAACAAAATGGCGTCAGAGCCAATTCAGCACGCTGGCGAATGGCGGGAAAATGACAAGCGGAAGTTAGCATTCTATTTATGAAATTAGGAAAATTACAACGGAAGCGGCCAATTAATGGGCTTTTGAGGCAAAAATGCAGTAAAATCCAAGAAACACTCTCTCACAACCCTGGAGGGACGAAAGGATTACAATAAAAGGTTATTTCGAGTCAGGGATACCTAAAAACCATATCGTAATCTTTTTTTTGTAAATATCTTCAATGTACAGACACACTTCAGTTACAGTTTTATAATAGTTTCGATAAACTGCTAATCGTACTTATTATTTATCGTTACTGAAAATAGGATACACCATCACATTTTTTCACTTTTCTTTGGTAGTTTTTACATGTTTTACACTTATTATTATCGTTTACACTTATTATTATCGTTTCAGACAAAACTCAAACTACCCATACTTATTGCCGAAGAGTTACACCAACATTCAGCCGCTGCAAGACCTGGACAAATTCCTACAGTGTGATATTAAAAACGCGTCTTGTCAGGTATGTTTACCTTAAGAAAAGAGACCCAAACCTTAAAAAAATTAAGACGTGTCCACAACACGCTACCGTCGCTCATATGTCCTTAGTAATTACCATAGAAACATAATATAGCATAGCATAGTAAATGCTCACGACTATATTCCCCGAGGGGGTAGTCAGAGATACAAATTTCGGTTTAGAAACATAATATTATTGTCTAATATAACTACGGTCTGCCTCCGTGGTCTGGTTAAGAGCATTGGGCTCTTGACACGGAGGTCGTGGGTTCGATTCTCATGGGGGACACCTAGTGATAACAATGTGCGTTTTTTCCCAGTTGGTTATAGGACATTGCAGGCTGAATCACCCGATAGTCTGAATAGAAAAATAATTCCGTGCTTGGGAGGGCACATTAAGCAGTTGGTCCCGGCTACTTTCTCTGGTGGTACGTAAGGCGGTTTGAATAAACTCTGACACCAGGGCTTGCCCACACGATACGAAGATATACGGTCTACTACATAGGAAGCCAACATGACACATATAGTTTTACATTCACAATGTTACATTATAAAAAATTCTTAGTGTATACATGTCATACTTATAGGCTAACTCAGCATGCATACAAATTTAAATTTAAAGAAGGTGCATACACTTCTTGTTTGTTCCACGGTTAATTAACGTGATCAATGAGGGTCATCACGCCAATTCCGATTATAGGTACATACCTACTAATTAACATTATATTAAGCATTATAACGCCGTAAGTTGTCGCTTTCCACCTCCGTCGAGGAGAAAAATAGTATACTAACCTCGGGAAGTAAATAAGAAAGCCTCAGATCACAAATTACAATAGATCTGAGACCTTTCTTACTTTCCTGCCCTCGGTGTGTTTTTTTTTTTTTTTTTTTTATTTTATTATTCTTAGGAAGATTTACAGCAATTATTAAAGAGTAAACACATCCTTAAATAACTGTACGCTAATTACAAATCTCCACCTATAAATTTCACTTTTCTTTTGCAAAAAACGTACTTGGTGGTATGTGTATGTAGGTAGGTATATAAAACAAAATTGTGTTAATTGATAATAAAATTAACAATGTGAAAAACAAACAAAAGAACAAATAATGCAGTCGCAGTCGGGGAAACAGCTTGCTATTTAAAATAGTCATTCGCTATACTAGTTTTTATAGATTTTGCACTAGAACAAAATAAATCGATGTTGTAAACAGTCGATGCGTCGTTAAAAGCTTTGCAGCTTCGTGGTAGGAACGCGTTTTGCCCATAATTAGTGCCAGCAAAAGGAACGCTTAAAATCGGACGTTGCCTCAATCCCATAATGTTGGTCCTGATTGAGATGTTTGACAAGATCTCGGAACAATCGATGGAACTATTAGCGACCTTGACAAGAAAACAGATGTCATTTACTTTTCGTCGCAAGTCGAGAGGCAGAAAGTGATACCGCTTACATCGATGTGTGTAGTCCGTCGACATTTGGCGTGCCTTATAGTCTAGGAATCGTAAAAATCGTTTTTGAATTTTTTCAATACGTTCTTTATACACCTCGTACTGCGGGTTCCAGACTTGTGATGCATATTCGAGGTGACTGCGTACGAACGCACAGTAAAGTATTTTAATAGATTTTAACCTACGAAAGCTAGAAGAGACACGTATGATAAAACCTAATGCTTTTGATGCTTTGTTTACCACTTGGTTAATTTGTTTGTCAAATATAAATTTGCTATCATGAACTACACCAAGGTCTCTGATATGATCTACTTTATTCAAGGTTTGACCCAACAGCTGGTACGTAGTATTGATAACATTAATTTTTCTTGTAAAGGTGACCTGGAAACATTTTGAGACGTTGAGATCTAATTTATTAATAGAACAGTATGACTGAAATCTGTCCAAATCTGATTGGAGTGCTTGAGAATCTGAGACAGTATGGACATGCTTTAGAATTTTCATGTCGTCAGCAAAAAGCAAAATTTTTGAATTTTGAAAACACTTATTAATATCCATTATAAAAATTGTAAATAACAAAGGTCCTAAAATAGATCCCTGAGGAACTCCTGATGGAATAAACGTCCAGTTAGAAGCATAACCATTCAGTACCACAGATTGGCTACGGTTTTCTATGTAGGAGGTGAACCACCGATAGAGGTCACCGTGAATACCCGCAGAAAGTAGTTTTTCCAAAAGCACACGGTGATCTATACGGTCAAAACATTTACTATAATCGGTATATACTACATCTACTTGTGCGTGCTTTGCCATACCTCCCGATATAAATTCATTTGCTAGGATCAGATTAGATACAGTTGAGCGATTTTTTAGAAAACCGTGTTGCTCCCCGCCGAAACTTGATTTTAGGGCGTGGTATACTTGTGTATAGACTAAACGCTCGAGAATTTTAGAGAAAAGACATAATTTAGAGATAGGTCGGTAGTTTTCAACACTAGATTTACTTCCCTTTTTAAATACTGGGGTAATAAAAGCATTTTTCCAAATTTGAGGAACAACTCCCTCCGATAAGGATCTATGGAACAGAATACAGAGCGGTTGAACAAGACTGTGTGCACATTTAACTATGAGCACTGGTGGGATAAGATCTGGGCCACCAGACTTGGACAGATCCAGAGATAGAAGCAGTTTCAGTATTAGGCTAGGGTTAACTTCAATAGAGCCTATGCTAGCAGAACTATTAGTGTCACCGATTAAATTATGCACGTTGTGGTCACGATCGCTGGGCGTAGGCGGAGACAAAAAGGTAGAATGGAAATATTGAGAAAACAAATTACTGATACCATCCCCAGTGTCAGCGTCACTCTCTTTGTACGACATAATGTTCGGAAAGGAACTGGATTTCCTTTTACTTTTTGTATACGACCAAAACGATTTCGGATTTTTTTCTATTGCAGATTCTATTTTATCCATGTATCGATCGAAGCAACTTTGCTCCAATGTGTGTACTCGATTACGTAATAAAGAAAAGCATTGGTAATCAGATTTGTTTCCATATATTTTATATTTTTTGTGAAATTTCCACTTTTCTGCCAACATTTTAATCAGAGCTGAGTTAAACCAAGGAGGATGTGAGTTTGATTTGACAGATTTTATCGGAACAAATTTATCCCTTAGTTCATACAGTTTATCGTAAAAACATTTTACGGCACTGTCAAGAGGCCCCTCTCGTAAACAATCGCTCCACCTAATTTCATCCAGTGCCGAACAGATGGAGGTGTAGTCGGCCCTGTTAAAAATAAATTTACTAACTGCTTTTTCTTCAAGAGTGTGTAATTCTACGAATTCAGCACCAATGCATACGGATTTATGGTGAGGATCTTCTGGAACTAATGGACATTCACTAGCATTTACTATTAGAGGGCTATTCGAGAAGATCAAATCCAGGATTCTACCGTTACAGTTAGCTTCTCCGTTGAATTGACTAAGGTTGCATGTTTGAATCAGATCGAAGAAGTCTAACAAGTATTGATGTTGGTCAAAGTTTGAGGGCTGTAATTCAGAAACACCGTCTGACCTGATCCATTCCACATGATCCTGAAAGTTGAAGTCACCCATGACAACAAATTTGTCAAGAGGATGCATTAAAATTAAGTCACAAAGCTTATGAGTGAAGTTTTCTAATTGAATTTTATATGAATTGCCGCCTTTTTCCTTGATTAGATATAATGAACAAATGTGCATTTTATAGGACACTGATGGTCTTTTTTGTGATATTGTAATGGTCAGCCACAGGTCCTCAGCCGAGCTATTCCACTCGGGCCTCTCGATAACGTTTATATCACGCCTCACTGCTATCAGGACGCCTCCGCCTAGAGTCTGACCTGTACGAGCGTAATTACGGTCACTTCTAAAAACTTCGTACCTGGCATCGAATAGCTCTTTACTGTGTATACTTTCGAGTAGCCAGGTCTCCGTAATGACAATTACATCGTAATTACATAAACAAACATTCCTAAACATATTTAACGTCTTAGTACGCAAACCTCTAGCATTCTGGTAATATATATTAAGGGGAGCCATTTCTATAACTCACAACAACTAAATAAAATAAAACTATAACGGACTGTAAATAAAGTAAGAATCCAAAATAATGCAATGTATACAAATAAATATGATATGCAGGTAGAATACAGCAAGTTCCAACGATTCTTTGCGAACACCCATCATGTGGCAAATCAGAAATTATGTTGTGTAAATAATAGTAGCGAAAAAGCGACTTAAACCGGCAAGCAATAGTGAAGCGTTTAGAAGCGCATTCAATAATTGTGGTAGGCATAAACATTAACAAAGAGGGACGATCGACTGGTTTTCTATTCGAGCATGCGCCAGTGGTTCTCAAACTGCGAATACATTTACAAAGTATTAGTTTAGATAAATAGAAATTGTTTAACAAAGTCAAGTAAAATAAAGTAATACATATTGATAAATAGTAATTTTTTAACAAAGTTAAGTAAAATAAAGTAAGTAATATTACGACGTTTTTTATATGATTTTGGCCAGATCTTTTTCGTTTTTTATATTCAAAACCGGTGAGGTGTCGCACATCCTGACGAAAATCTTTGAGTGTTTTACCCAGACGTATTGGAAATTCCGATCTTTAGCTGCGGTTTTAGCTTTTGACAGCAGCTGTTTGTACTTAGGACTGAGATGGTCATTGACAAATATTTTTTGCCGACCTGCGTACCCTATAGATCAGCCGCTATCAGTGGTTGAGTCTTCGAGTAAGCTCTAGCTGCGGCAACAAAATTTTCTTTAACGTACCTGTTATTGAAGCAGACTATGATGGGTTTAATCTGCTTCGGATCCCAGGAAGGTACACGAGTAATAAAGTTAATCTGGGTATCTGGAACAGTGTAGTTTATTTTGCTTCCGATAGTTTTAATCACGTCGAAAAGATTTTCAGTTGCAGTCAGAGTAACACCTTTAATTTCTATGTTATTCATACGAGACCATTGATCCTTTTCGTCGCATTCCCTCTCTAGCTTGTCCAGCCTTGCCTGCAGCTCGGTTAGCTGATTTTGAGTTGTCTCGACCTTAGTCAATCGGGTCTCGATATTATTGAACCGAGAATTAAACTCCTGAATGGAATTATTGGCCTGATTAACAGATGTTCTCAGGTTGGACAATTCAGCTCTCAGCTCTTTAACCTCGTCTACCAAGGTAGCAAGGGGTGCCAACTTAGATCTTATATCCTCCAGTACCTCAGAATGGGGTTGCTGAGCAGAAGATCCAGCACCAGGCCCTTGTTGTTGTGGACCACCTTGCCGACATTTAGGGCAGCGCCAGGTTGCTTTCCTCTCCTCACCTAGCTTCCTGTAGCCACCTTCTGTGATTGCCGTAGTCCAGATTACATACGTTGCAATGTGCTCCGTCAGACAGGTTTTCACGACAAGCTCCGCACACGTAGGACATTTTGAAGTTTGAGAAACACTTGCCGAGAGTTAGAGAGTATGAGCGGTATAGACGACCGAACGCTAAGGAACACACGAGCGAAGTGTATCTACTATATTGTAACCACGCAGGTGCTGCGCAGTGTGTCGAGCTGGTCGTGCGGGTTCCTGGACCCCGACACCGTGGAGCAGAGCATCCACGAGGCCTACGTGGACACCATCACGCGCGCCCAGCACTACGTGTACATAGAGAACCAGTTCTTTATCACGCTGTCGCGATCCAGTCTCAGTGTGAGAAACCAGGTCAGTTCAATTATCTATTTGGTACATTTTAATAGTATTGAAATAATGTCGCAAGAGCGGAAAGACGTTGAATCTATTTGTTCCACACTGATGGGAGTGAAAGATAAACTTTGATTGTTCTATCAGTTGCTTATAT
Source organism: Agonopterix heracliana (assembly GCA_963693445.1). NCBI lineage: Eukaryota > Metazoa > Arthropoda > Insecta > Lepidoptera > Depressariidae > Agonopterix > Agonopterix heracliana. The sequence continues at coordinate 1,587,359 of OY856312.1, read as the reverse complement.
CGTTCTGCGCAAGTTGTAAATGTCGACTGAGGAAGTGAGCAACAGTTTTCCAAATTATAGGCGAAAGAGACAGACTGACAACTTGCCACTGCCGCGCTGCGCGTAGAAAGAGAAGGTACTAGAAGGAAGCACGTGTCTTGTCATATTCACTCAATAAGAGATGCACATACTAGTAAAAAAAGGAGATCGCTTCTTATTGTCCTTATCGACGTAGGTAACCACTTTGTTGTACTACGACGGCCGTCTGACTCCGGAGCCAGTCATCTAGCTTCATATAAATTGTATAGGATTTTGTGACTTTCCCTATCTCATACGCGGTTACACTGATGTTCCGTCTACCAGCGTAAGCGAAAAAGAAACGTCTTTGGCGCTACCTGGCGCTACCACTGCGATGGACATCTACGCGACTATCGCAGCGGTTCAATTTGTACGTGGACTCTCAAGCTTTCGGTTTTTTATGCATTAGGGTCAACTGCCCCTGAAAGAGCAATGGCTGGCAGCGCGCGGCATTCTATATTGAACTTTTATCTACAATGAGATAAGATAAAAATTGAGTTGACAGACCGGGAGACACGCTGTGCCGCGGCGATTGAACTGTATTTCTATTCCATGAATAGAAATTTCATCAAATAGCTCACTTGTATTTGATTGACTGTTTGATCTGATTAGGCTTTAAATCTAATGTCGTATTCCAGATCAGCGAAGCCCTGTACAACCGAATAATGCGAGCCCACCGAGCCAAGGAGACGTTCAGAGTGTTCGTCGTGATGCCGCTCCTGCCGGGCTTCGAGGGGGAAGTGGGCGCGCCCAGCGGGACCTCGCTCCATGCCGTCACGCACTGGAACTATCAGAGCATCTGCAGGTACTGCACCAAGTATCAATGAAATACATTTCCATAGCTAGACACGCCAACATAATTTGGGTTGACCGACAGCGACCGATGGTCGGCCCATACAAAAATGTAATTTAGTATGGGAAGCCGTCCGCCGTCGTCGCCGCGTCCGCAGATAATTTCCTATAGGTTCTTAGGGAAAGTTGTTCAATATCATGGTAACAATTACCCCTTAAAGCTCAGGCCACACAAAGCCGGCACTGGAGGCGGTCCGGAGGCGGGATTTTTTGTAATGTAAGAGTTTACACTTTAACTGCTGACGACCTACCTGGTAGGTCAGCGACATATGGGCCGCAGTGCTCATGACTCACACCTTGAGTCAGAATCGTATAGCATTCCACAGTGTTAGCACTGCGCGAATGTCATTGTTTTGAGCTTAGCAGCGAAAGTGTTAATATGGCCCTGCCACACAAAAATCCGGCCCGGGAGCGGCGCGGTACCGCGCAAAACGCTATGACAACCAGGCGGCCGCGATGCGGGCCGGGGGCGTCGCGGAAGCGGCGGCGGCCGCTGTATTCCGTTGTAGTCAATGCGAGGTGTCACACAGAGCGGTGGCGGTCCGGAGGCGGTATTTACCGCGCTGCCATTTTGTATTTTTTCACTATTTTCGATTGCTGTTTCGACATGAATTCTACCGAAAAACTAATATATTGGTTCAACCACATCCTTGTCTTTATAATATGAGTGATAAGGATTATAAAACAGTCTGAAAAAGAGTATTTATTTGGGAAAAAATTTCAAAGGAACTGAAGCAAAGTCGTGCCTCTTTAATTATTATTAAAGTAAGTAATACTTCTATGGCCAAATTGGTTGATCTTTGATTAGTGCGAGAAATTGGTAGAAGTGCATTGCCCTCAAACTCAAATGGTTGAGAATCCCGTTGAGTAGCAATAGCAATCTGTACAGATACTGAAACAGGGCCGCTTTTGATGTCACACCGGCCGCCACCGCGCCGCGCGGACCCTGTGTGGCAGGCTCCGGAACGCTTTCGCTTCCGGCAGGACCGCCGCCGGCCCTCTTTCCCGCAGAACCGCCTCTGTGTGGCCCGAGCTTAAAGTAATGCAACTGTTTACCCTAATACCCTGTATTTGTCACACAACAGAAGCAGGGAAGCGATCCTGACCCGGCTGTACGAGGCCGGCATCGCGGACCCGTCCGAGTACATAACGTTCCACGGCCTGCGCACGCACTCGGTGCTGGAGGGCGAGCCCCTCACCGAGCTGGTGTACGTGCACTCCAAGCTGCTCATCGCCGACGACAAGACCGTCATCTGCGGCAGCGCCAACATCAACGACAGGTCCATGATCGGCACGAGAGACTCGGAGATCGCCGTGCTGTTGCAGGTAGACTATTATAATGATATCATCAGACTCCCACTTGTGAGAGCGCATTGAGAGTCCACCACTCGTTCACAATGCGGATTAGTAGAATTTACATACGCATCAGAATTTCTTCTTCAGCGTATATGCAGACTTCGTTATGATGCTTTCCTTCACCGTTCAACTTTAAAATTATCTGCAAAATGTTGTATTAAGAGTAGAAGAACAATTAAGATACGGCTTAGTCGCACATTGAATGTTAAGATGCAATCTTAATCTCTTCTTATTACATTTACATGTTTAGCTTCCCATACAGAACCCCTTCTTAAACCTGGCTCTCATACCCTGGAGCACCCTGACCCGATACACTAAACTGGTTATTAAAATTACTGAATTTCCACCATTAGCTATTGTACGCCCATGCATCCTTGACTTCATGAACGTTAAAAAAAACCGCTGGCTCAGCGACCCAAAGTGGGTCTCCGAACTCTTCTTCTTTACGTGTCAATTGTTCTACTATGGTGTTTCTATATTTTATTGGCCAGATATAAGAGAACGTCACTTTTCCTGATCCTGCACAACCTGTTGCCAGTAACTGACGTAATGTTTTTTTCCCAGGATGAACAATTCGTGGAAGGTAAAATGAACGGTGAAACGTTTCCATGCGGGCGCGTCGCCGGGGCGCTGCGCAAGCGGCTCTTCAGGGAGCACCTCGGGCTCATGGAGGAGGACCTGGAGAAGATCGGCCTCAACATCGACGACGTGTGCTGCGAACAGTTCTACCGCGACGTGTGGAAGGCTACCTCCAAACTTAACACCGACATGTATGAGGAAGTAAGTATATTACTTGGATCAAAATAAAATAAATGGATAGGCATTACGCGAACATTTCAAACCAGAAAAATGAGGCAAAACAAATGAAAGGTTTACTTCAAAGGAGATCATTCTGGGTCCATACATTTTTGGGCTAAATCCTAAAGTGCCGGCCAAACAAAAATAATGTTATATTCCTTTAGAATACTTAATTATGCCCATTTGTTACTATGGCACCAAAGCTGTAGGGTCATTCTCTGCTCTGTTATAAGTGTTCGAAAATTATTATTTCAGTATTTTTTCGACCACAATATAACAGTTATCTAATGAAAAGAATGGCTTTCTATGCCAGAAATAATCAGTGTGAACATTTTTACTATGAAATCAAGGCTCTAGGGTCATTCTCTGTTCTTGTAAAGTAGTTGGAATTGTAGTATTCATACCTTTTCAATAGAAGTACCACAGTTAACCCATTTACTTAGACTCAAACTACCACTGTCATCACTGACTCTACACAGTGGTCAAAGACTTTCGTCTTGAGACACTTTGACGGTTGGCCTCTTTCTCGAAGTTGGACTTATAGTCTGTCTATAAAGTCGTGACATGAATGTTTGAGGAACTAATCATTTTAGTATGATGGTGTTGCCAGGTTATGTTTCATTTTGACGTTCTTGCGTGGAGACAGCGCCCTCATTTTTTGTCAAGACTTTATGGACAAACTATACCTAACTGGATAGCTTGTCCCAGGTTAAAATAATCGTCAACAACTTCGAGCGTAGAGTCCCCGATCTTTACAGGAGTTATGAACACATTATCAGGGTGAACGTGCTCCCCATAATAACTTCGAGCCTGCTTTATCTGTTGGGCAGAGTTATTCTTTCATTTATTATTCTTAAAAACTTCTCATCGTGCACATTATTATCGATCAGGACGTGAAAGTCATGCAACAAAGCTGCAGCATTTTGAAAATAGTTTATCATGAGGTTTTGTGCTCGGTTACTGAGGTCAATTCTTAAATGGCGAAAATCCCTCTTAAAACATCCATTTATAACTTCGACCACGCATCGAAGGAGGATCATGGCTCTCAAACAGCTTAAGAACAACAATTCGCCAGGTGACGACGGTATTACGGCCGAGCTTCTGAAGGTCGGTGGAAAACCAGTCCTGAAGGCCCTTCAAAATATGTTCGATTCAATCATACTCGAGGGAAATACGCCGCAGGCATGGAACAGAAGTCTGGTGGTGCTCTTCTTCAAAAAGGGTGATAATGCCCTACTGAACTATAAGCCCATCTCCCTTCTTAGCCATGTCTACAAGCTGTTTTCGAGAGTCATTACGAACCGTCTCACGCACAAGTTCGAGGACTTCCAGCCTCCCGAACAGGCCGGTTTCCGAATGGGCTTTAGCACCGTGGACCACATACATGCGCTTCAGCAGGTTATACAGAAGACCGAAGAGTATCACCTGCCCCTTTGCTTGGCGTACGTGGACTACGAGAAAGCCTTTGAACCTCCGAACGAGTTGGTCTGAAGATGAACATGGACAAGACAAAGATCATGGTTAAATGTCCATGTTGAACCCACTCCTGTAACGATTGGAAACTCTGCACTCGAAGTTATTGACTATTATGTTTACCTTGGACGAACTATTCAGTTAGGTAGGTCCAACTTTGAGAAAGAGATCAACCGTCGAATCCAACTCGGCTTGGGCAGATACCAAATAAAACAGGCTCGACGTTCTTGTGGAGAGCACGTGCACCCTGGGAGCTGGGCGGGGACGTACCAGTTCAAGAGTTCGACCTCAGTAACCGAGCACAAAACCTCATGATAAACTATTTTCAAAATGCTGCAGCTTTGTTGCACGTCCTGATCGATAATAATGTGCACGATGAGAAGTTTTTAAGAATAATAAATGAAAGAATAACTCTGCCCAACAGATAAAGCAGGCTCGAAGTTATTATGGGGAGCACGTTCACCCTGATAATGAGTTCATAACTCCTGTAAAGATCGGGGACTCTACGCTCGAAGTTGTTGACGATTATTTTTACCTGGGACAAGCTATCCAGTTAGGTATAGTTTGTCTATAAAGGCTTGACAAAAAATGAGGGCGCTGTCTCCACGCAAGAACGTCAAAATGAAACATAACCTGGCAACACCATCATACTAAAATGATTAGTTCCTCAAACATTCATGTCACGACTTTATAGACAGACTATAAGTCCAACTTCGAGAAAGAGGCCAACCGTCAAAGTGTCTCAAGACGAAAGTCTTTGACCACTGTGTAGAGTCAGTGATGACAGTGGTAGTTTGAGTCTAAGTAAATCGGTTAACTGTGGTACTTCTATTGAAAAGGTATGAATACTACAATTCCAATTACTTTACAAGAACAGAGAATGACCCTAGTGCCTTGATTTTATAGTAAAAATGTTTACACTGATTATTTCTGGCATAGAAAGCCATTTTTTTCATTAGATAACTGTTATATTGTGGTCGAAAAATACAGAGAATGACCCTAGAGCCTTGATTTCATAGTAAAAATGTTCACAGTGATTATTTCTGGCGTAGAAAGCCATTTTTTCATTAGATAACTGTTATATTGTGGTCGAAAAAATACAGAGAATGACCCTAGAACCTTGATTTCATAGTAAAAATGTTCACAGTGATTATTTCTGGCATAGAAAGCCATTTTTTTCATTAGATAACTGTTATATTGTGGTCGAAAAAATACAGAGAATGATCCTACAGCCTTGATTTCATAGTAGAAATGTTCACAGTGATTGTTTCTGGCATTAGTCGGGGAAAAATACGGTTTGAGATTGCATTAAAGACACTTTAGTAAATTGTGTTTGAACGTATATCTGTATTAGTTTATAACACTTTTTTCGAGATTTCGTGTTTGTACAGGCTCAGGACTCTGAGAATTACCTAAAAATCGATATAAATATACAAAGGGCAAGCTTATTTCTAAAGATATTTCTTCCAGCATACCAGCAAAAGAGACAGTTAATTATCACAAGGCAAATTTAATGTGTACAAACAAACAGTAAATAATTAAGTTTTGAGGTTAGAATTTTTAAATACTTACAAAATATTAAATATCTACTCAAATTTACGATATTAACCGGGGATTATTATTGTTATGAGTAAAACGTATTGAGCGAAGCCGTCCTGTACAAAATCACGAGTTTTCCATTTTTTGTTCATACCAAAATTTTATGTTCTGTAAATGTCTTAATTATTCAATAATACACAATAAAAAATCGGGGATTTTTAAGAATTTATGTTTTTCAGGTATGTATCTATATATTCCAAAAGAATCCCCTAAAGTGAAATTAATGCAACCTACTCCATACAAAAATCCGTAGATTTCCTAGAGTACATAGAAAGTCATTTTTTTTATTAGATAACTGTTATATTGTGGTCGAAAAATACAGAGAATGACCCTACAGCCTTGATTTCATAGTAGAAATGTTCACAGTGATTGTTTCTGGCATAGAAAGTCATTTTTTTTATTAGATAACTGTTATAATTATTGTGGTCGAAAAAATACTGAAATAATAATTTTCGAACTCATATAACAGAGCAGAGAATGACCCTACAGCTTTGGTGCCATAGTAACAAATGTACATAATTACGTATTCTAATGGAATATAACATTATTTTTGTTTGGCCGGCACTTTTGAGATTTAGCCCAAATTGAATTTTATCCTTTGTATGCAAGTGCCCTAGATTTGACAGATAATGGCGCTAGTTTGTATGGACCAAGTACACCAGTATAGTAGTGTGCTTCAACTTACCGCGCTTTAGGCCTATCCATTAATTTTATTTTGATCTAAGGTATATTATAAGAAAGACATACAATATTTCATTTGCATACCCAACAAAACACACTGACGTCATTATATTCGTACTTAGTCCGAGATATAATTACGTGTAGTATCGCTCATCTTGCTCGTATCCGCGTCCTTTAAATCATAGAAAAAAAAAAAACAAAAAATGTTTCCATCACCCGCCACCCACCTGTCAATGTCAGTCGTTTTGTCGCGCTCAAATCGCGCTCCTGTGTTGAAACAAATTGTTAATTATTATATTGATATAAAATGTTATTTTGTGTATATTATGGATGTGAAGGAAGTTTGAAGACAAGCAGGAAAGGTGGAAGTAAAGGAAACATAAGTAGGAGGATTGAATGACAAAGTAATATATTATTATGTAGACTGTAAGTATGTACACAATTTACAAAGGTTTACACAAAGAAAATTTTATTATAAATGAAGTTAACTTGCTACTAGTGAGGGAATAATATCCCCGGCCGGCCTGACACTGGACACAAAGGTCCACGCATTTTCGAGTTTCGAACATGCGATTTCCCGTTGGGAAATGTAGGTACAATAGCGTACCAATCGCGGCCCATGCATGAACGTGTTACGTTTCTTGCGCTTCCCCGTTGGGGAAGGAAAACTGACGCCGATCAAAGCTCCTGTGCTCATAGCACAATGCATTTTCGAGTTTCGAACATGCGATTTCCCGTTGGGAAATGTAGGTACAAAAGCGTACCAATCGCGGCCCACGCATGAACGTGTTACGTTTCTGGCGCTTCCCCGTTGGGGAAGGACAACTGACGCCGATCAAAGCTCCTGTGCTCATAGCACAATGCATGTTCGAGTTTCGACCATGCACTTGTTTACCCGTTGGGAAAACTATACCAGTACTAGTGCCCAATGCCCACACACGTTTGAGTTTCGAACAGACACATTCCCGTTGGGTACCTATTATTACCCACCATTTTGGAGTTGCCACCAAGCACTCTCCCATTGCCAGCTCCTGAGCCCTTAGGCCTTGAAAGGATGATGATGATGACTTTCCCGCTGGGAAGTCAACTGCCGCCGTCTCCGGTGCCCTGTGACATAATGTACTAACACAGCTTTTGTGTTCTGATTGACATACTCGCTGAGTTTGATTTGTCTGGACTATTTGACTTATCTGATCTATTGGTTTTTTCCACTTGGACCACCCACCAATTCCCATTGGGAATTATCATATCTATGTTATTGTCCTTATTTTCATACATATGGTTCTATCTGTGTGATCGTGTAATACTTATGCATCTTTCCGTTGGAAAGTGGGTTTGTTTTTGTTTCTTTGTTTGCCTCATAATAAATTAGGCATTGATGCCTCATTTACCTATTCATGGTGATTTCCCGGTGGGAAAACATAACTCCGAACAGTGGGGGTTACCTATACCTATGTTCCAGCTACCTACTAACATGTATGAGGCTAGTGTAAAAAGCTTTTACTCTGTAAGTACATTATAGCTCTTAGTGTTGATTTTGACATAGTTACTAAGAGAGACGTTGAGCTAAATCCCGGTAGATATAAAATTCATACTTCGAATATTCAGTAAACATTTAATAACTGCACATAAGTCACACTCCCAGGATTCAATTAGCCTCAGGCATGCTACTCACCTTAAGTTAAGGTGAGGTTAGAAAACAAATCAGAAATGCGGCAGAGTCAATCTACTCTCAATTTGAAAATGTTCAGTCAATAGTAAGAACACAAAGAGAGAAAGATGCAGTTTCTAAAAGATTTATTTATAAATAATTAGGTTAGGTACCATAAAACTGCACACATATAGATGCCCCTAATATAAATTTGGAAACGCCTGGCAGTTTGAAACAATCTGGTAAGGCTAAAGGCCACAGCCTACAATACAATATTCTTTCTCTCAAGAGATTTCAATAAACTAGCACCAAGTAAGGATGCTTACAGACTCTCCAAGCTAAGCATTCTGCATTTCTAGTACATTGAGTTAAGATAGAAGGTTATTGCACCTTTCGTTTACAAAAATATACCTTGGCCTTATAAGGAAATTAGTGAACTGAATTCCTTTGCTCCACAGTGTGAAGTCTTATAATAAAGAAAGTTTCAGACAGTATGAACCACAAACACAAACCATGGCTTCAAACCGAACCGTCTACAGTTACCCTTCAGCATCCATCAGATTTGGACGTGTGAAGTACCTGCCCTTTGTGATAAAGCTTATCGCTAGTCACAAATACCTTACTTTTCAATTTGGGCAATATCACTAATGATCTAATAAAATACCTTTTGAGGTAGCGTTTGCTGCTGAATTAAAAGAGTTTTATAATTGAGTAATATATCACTAATAAATCTAATAATACCCTTTTTTGGGTATGTTGTTACTCCGGTATAGTAGCAGCAACATAACTTTCATGTTAATAACAAGTTAAAGATGTCTGAAATGAAAATAATTAAAACAGGCAAACAATTTAAGATTAATTATGTTATAACTTATTCACAAATGATGATGTACCACAGTACACGCCATAGATTTTAAATTTAGAACCTCCCAATAATTAAGTACCTATGTAGGATGTAGGTTTTTGTTTTTTAATAAACTTTTCAAATAGATGGAATATCAGAGTTTTGGGTAAACTTTGGTTGCAAGGGATTTCATTGTGTGGGTGGTACCTTGGAAAATTGAAAACTGTTTAGTAACAATACATATGGATCATAAATAGTATTTTAAGATTTCAATTAATAATGGTTCATTATTTAAAATGGATGGCCTACCCAATAGACTAGCTTAGCTGGCTAGGCCCGGTCTGCACGGTCAATGTTCACAAAACTGTTAAAACCCTTAAAAAATTTAAGGAATGTTTAGTCCTGTACTTAAGGACCTGAAGATGTACCTATCAATACCTCATTGGTACGTAGGACTTACTAATAATGTTTAAAATAATGGTTTAATGAATGAATGATTGAAACAGATCTATTGTCACAGCACAGAAAGTTTTACAACATAAGACTAAAGATATTTTAGAATCTGTCGGTTCTATTAAACATAAAATAATTTTTAACATTCACTGCTCAATCTAATTAACCTATATCTGAACTTAGGGTCATGAGCAATTAAAGATTTTATTAAGTGGTTATATTATTATTATTTGATATCTGTTGTGTGGCAGTTTGATAGAGCTTTGTTTACACAAATAATCTGGATATTAATACGTACCTATGTTACCTACATGTCCAGAAATATAAAAACTATGTTAAATGGGTTAAAAGTCAGAGGTTTTCGGTTTAATCAAAGATGTATAATAAATTATTTAGTATAAATTTAAGAGGGTACGAAGCTCACAGCATGTGGATCAATGCAACCTACATTGCACTTAAATTCTTAAGGGGACATTATCCCTAGACTGATAAAGGAGTATATCACATAAGTATCTAACTAAATACAGGCAAATAGCAAAAACGAAGGAGCTACAGCAGAAGGAGAGTTTTCCCAGCAAGTTTTGAATATGTTTACTTCAAAGTTCCGTTCAGTGTAGATCTGTCAGTGGTACAAAGTTCACAGCGTGTGGATAAATTCAGCCCACATAACACTTATTTTCATAAGGAGGCCTTGCCCCTGGAGAGATAAAGGAGATAATCCTAACTAGCCTAATTAAGTATAGGTAAATACTTACTGAATGAGTTTTCTCAGAAATTTTTGGATGATTCATTCTAAGTTTGGTTCATGTGAAAAATAGGTTTCATGCATAGAGACACTCTCGCATGGAATGTAGAGGGTTAGGTTGACATTTTCACCCTCATTTTTTCTTCTAAGCATGTTCCAATCTCATACTCTCAGCCTTGGTACTAACTGCTGAAAGCACTTGAAAGTCTCAGAAATAGTTATGTTTTAACTCTGTCTATCTTCTACGTTCTATTCAGATCGCAGGCAACTCTTTCTTACTGGGTTAGATTTTAAAAAGATGCCGTGCAAATTTATATAAAACACTAATAAATTTCTATAGTTTGCGAAAGTGCAAGCAGTTTTGTTAGTTAAATTAGGTATTTTTAGAGGTTTCTATTTGTGTTATTGTATTTTACATACTTCTGTTATTGATACTGATACCTAAAGGTGATTCTGAACAAATGCATCACCTATTCTATATCTCATAATGGATAATAACACTTATATCGACAATGATTTGATGATAGATCAATTTAGATAAAACGCGGTTTTAAAGGTTATTCAAAATACGACCTTCTAAACAAAAATATGTTAGTATGTGGGACTCACATCATGTCTGATTCTTATGTTTAATAGTTGTACCCATTCAATAACTTAGATTTAGGTAAAGGTAAACTTATCCATGAAGTTAGTTAAGTATACCTTTTACTTAATTTTCAGATTAAAAATGATATTTAGTATACCTGCAACTAATTATGTATATTTAATATTAGCCATGAAACTGATAGAGAAATGTTATAATTATAACAGACTGAAAGACGTCTACTCTTGGTACACATATTAGTTTAGAAAGTTTTAGTCAATCAACCTGAAATGTGCCCCGTTAAATAAAAGGCTCTTACAATAAATACCTACTTAAAAGTCACTAGTCAACTTAGACCAGTAAAAGAATACATGGCCCTGACAATTGGTAGACGACATCAGAAAGCCTCTTGTCAGAATGTATGAGCCGGTGGTTTAGTCAAGTCCTGAGACAGTGTAGTGGAGACCTGTGTTTTCTTTTCACATCCACTATATTTGCTGCAACGTAGGTCCGCAAAAAGTCTTAACGTGGATAGTATTTTTAAAAAGCGACACCAATGTTGGTCGGTCTACTATAACCTCAACAATATGGAGTCTGACAGTGATCAGATTAAGTTGGGAGAAGCAGTTTGAGGTACTCATATAATTATAATTAATGTCAGTTAGAATTTAGAATGCTTAACAAGATATTCTTACTGACTAATTGTAACAATCGTTATAGGGATATGGTTGAGATATTAGTCCTAATAACTTACAAGGTTTTGTTCTTAGTTGTGACTCTAAGTTCACAACAGAACAGTTGTCTTAATTTAAGATGTTGTTTCCTCTAAACATCTACACGTAATTATATCTCGGACTAAGTACGAATATAATGGTAGGATTAAACGAACTTACCTGAAGTGAAGTTCTATCCTAATTATATGATCAACTGTGTCAACTGTATCAAGCTCCCAATCCTGTGAACCTGAAGAGTGTATAAACTTAGTTCCCATTTACGGAAGCTGTCTCAAAGTGCTTACCCAAAACATACGCAGCATATCTGCAAACATATCTAGCTTCGTCACACTATTAACCAGACTGAAATTAACACAGGACATCATTATATTGACTGAATGTTGGTTGTCCTGCAATCCCAATATCCCATCAATAGATGGTTATGTTCACTACTCCACGAATGCGAGAACGAATCAAAATGATGGAGTGGTGGTGTACATTAGAAGTGATATCGTGGATGTTTCAATTACTGAACATGTTGTTTCGGATGCAAGTTGTATGATGATAGCGATCGGCAAAGACACATGTGTCCTTGCAATTTACAGACCACCGGCTTTCAAGGACACCACGAATTTCCTAAATTCCATTGACAGCGCTTTAGCAAGTAAAAATTCATTCGATAACATTATAATAGCCGGTGATATCAACATAGATATAGCAGAGGGCAATATCGATGGCAGTTCATCCGAATACCTAAATCTTTTAGCCAGTCACGGGCTTCTGCCGGCTCATAATATAGCGACCCACGGTAAGACATCACTTGACCATATTATACTTAAAACCAAACTTAAGGCAACTACTTTGGTAATAGAAGCTACCGTCACTGACCATTATTCTGTCTTTTTGGCACTAAATAAAATAAAACTATCAAATACAACAAATACTAAAACAAAAATTGATAACATACTTCTGGAGAATAATATTAGGAATATTGACTACTCCCATATATACAAAATTGAAACTGCTAATGAGGCCTTTGAGTATCTCGTGAGCTCATTGTCCACAGCTATTGGAATGAGTACTAAAACGTACGTTGTACCACATCGCCTCAGAATTATTAAACCCTGGATTACTCCTGGTGTCCTGAAGTGCATGAAAAATAGGGATAAAATGTATAAAAAACTTAAAAAAAGTCCTCAAAACGAAATACTCAGAATCACATTTAAAAGATATCGCGACTACTGCAACAATCTGCTAAAAAACCTGAAAAGGCAATATGAGAAGGATGTATTGAACAAAGCTAAATCGAATCCCAAGAAAATTTGGAATGCTATTAAAGAGATAACACACATCTGTAAAACTAACTCTACCGCCAATGATTTGCTGAGGCTGAGAAGTTCACCTCAAATATCTGTAAATGAAGTTAATAGTTATTTCGTCAATATGGGGAAGGGTATTGCTGACAAAGTAGCCAAACACTCGAACAGCCAAAGGCCTGCAAGCGTTTTGAGAGATACGAATCCCACCTCCTGTAACTCAATTATGTTCCTGGAAACTGACGAACGGGAAGTAGAACAGATAATCAACTCCTTGCGTGCCGATTGTGCTGTTGGTCTTGATGGTATTTCATCTGGCTTCCTAAAACAATATAAGGATATTATAGTACCACCACTCTCATATATAATAAATCTTTGCATCTCCGACGGTGTATTTCCGGATATACTTAAAAGGGCCTTGGTCCACCCGATCCATAAGTCAGGGGAGATAGGCCGTGTCAACAATTATCGCCCGATATCTATCCTGCCTGCCTTGTCCAAAGTATTGGAGAAAGTTATGAATAAACGCCTCAAGCAGTACTTTGAAACAAATAACCTGCTCTCAGATAATCAGTTCGGTTTTCGTAACGCTAGGTCCACTGATGATGCGGTTCATAATCTCACCAACCACGTTGTAAGGGCTTTGGACAATCGAGAGAAGTGTGTGGCTATTTTTCTTGACTTGGCTAAGGCCTTTGACACGGTCTCTATCCCCAGGCTCTGTGAGAAGCTAGGAAAGCTCGGAATACGAGGAGTTACACTGAAATTGTTCCATAGTTATCTTTCCAATCGTACTCAGTGTGTGAAAATTGGCGAATATATCAGCAAAGAGCTACCTGTAGAGCATGGAGTCCCCCAAGGAAGTGTTCTGGGACCCACACTATTCCTGGCTTATGTCAATGATATGTGTGATACCAATTTAGCAAATGGCAGACTAGTGGCTTTCGCAGATGACACAGCGCTGATCTTTACAGCTCGTACCTGGGACAAAGCTTTTCAGGCTGCACAGCTGGGATTCCATAAAATTAATGAATGGCTTTCTGATAACTTGTTATCATTAAATGTGGACAAAACAAAAGTGTTGAGATTCAGACTTAGAAGTACGGAAGCCTTAGACAATCCGAAATTTAATGTATTTGCTCATAATCATGCCCTAAATAATTCCCGTATTTGTGACTGTCCTAAACTAGGTACAGCTACCTCCATAAGATACTTAGGAGTCATCCTCGATGAAAAACTTAATTTCACACTTCAGATTGAAAATCTTACTGGTAGGGTACGAAAGCTGATCTATGTCTTCAAACACCTAAGACATGTGGCTGAACCTAAAATATTAAAAATGGTATACTATGCATTATGTCAATCAGTGTTGGGATACTGCATCACAACATGGGGAGGTTCTTCCAAGACCTTTTTACTCAAACTAGAGCGCGCTCAGAGAGCAGTCTTGAAAGTGTGTACTTTTAAACCTTTTCGGTATCCAACCAAGGATCTTTATGAATATTGTGAAGTTCTCACAGTACGCCAGCTCTTCATTCTTCAAATTCTTCTGAGGCAGCACACTACTGGTCATAATATTGCATTGTCGCGTGGTGGAAATAGACGTGTTAATGTAATTCCCTGTGGACCTACTTGCAAAACTTCCTTCGCCCAAAGATTTTATTATTTCTTGGGATGTTTTCTATACAACAAAATTGATAACAATTTGGCTATTCACTCAAGAAATAAATACGAATGCAAGAAAACTGTCACTGAATGGCTCTTGAAACTATCATATGACGAAACAGAAAATCTTCTTCATCCCGTCCAATAAAATCTTACCCGGTAGGTTATATAGAACCAAGCACAAATAATTAGATAATGCACAATTAAATAGAAACAATTATTTAAAACTCACACACACACACACACACACACACACACACACACACACACCCCCACCCCCACACCCCTACCACACTCACACCTCAATCATACTTATTTTACCAATTATTTTTCTTTTCTATTGCAATACCCTTTTTTCGCAACAGTACATGTACCTATATTTAAAAGTACTCATGTAATTTCTCTGTGCCACTGGAAGGTTGCTGGTATTCAAAGGACAGGTTTCTTTTTTGAGTATCAGCGGACATTTGTACTGTAAACCTATTGTGTACTCTATATGTCTAAGCTTTTATAATCCTTGTACTTTGTGAAACAATAAATTATTATTATTATTATTATTATGTGTCTTACGATCCGTAATCACGGGCAATTAAGTCCCGGACCTTTGGAAGGCGTGCATGGAGCCGAAGCCAACATGTAGAGGCCCGTTCAGAAGACAAGTTAATCTAAATGTAAGGGATACACATGGCGGATACCATCTCCGAGCGCACAACATGACACACACGGGGATGGTCCCCGCCAGGTGCAAAGACTATTGGAGTCCGGCGCTATGGCCGTGATGGAAAAATAAGGTCTTGGGCTATAGAGGTGAAAGTTGGATGGATGGATACTGGGCTATGGGAGGAGACTAACGGACGCCTGCCATGACAACTAGTCTCAAAATTGTAAATAGGGCAGGCGGTGACTCGCCAACTCGTCGAGTGGGCCCCATAAAACGGCCGCACGCACAAAGTGCGACAATGGGGCAACATCCCATTGAGCGGCTAAAGGTTGTCGAGAGGTGCGGCACCGGTTTCACCATCGCGGGGTTTACCCCCGTGAGCGGGTTTCCCCGTTATTACGCCATTACGTGCAATACACTTCCAACCTGGAGCATAGGTTCTTTGCTCTTGCGATTCCACTCTGGCCGGCCAATAAAGGCAAGCCAGAGGTAGGGGGGTGTGTTACTGTCTGTGGGGGTGTGTGTGTAAGCGCATGTCTGTATGGTCCCCCCGGATAGGGGTTCGCGGTGTCGCCACTCACCGTCAGCTCGCCACAATATTATTACCATTATACAGAAAAATTTGACTATAATACGCAATTTAAAAATGTCGTAATTAGGACCGGTGTGGTACACAGCAAGGTTACGACATGCTAAGCTCAGCCCATTATAAATTGAGTGGTAACTGGTATTGTCTGACCACAGGGGCTGTGTGGCGAGATGAGTGGACAGAGTCTGCCATTCCGTCATAGACTATCACGGCGGCCACGGTTTATTTTCAACGGACTGTGTAGATATAAAATCCAGAGCTCTGCGCACCCAATGAGCGGTACAGCCACAGAAATAAATCAAGATAGAACGGTTATAATCATTGTTTTACTTGTGTTCCGCGCGTGCTTGTTTCGGACCACCCGAGTATTTTTGAAATTTTGTTTTAATTTTCATTAAAAGGTGGAAAACGGCAACTCAGCAAAAAAAAACTGCCGTCCCATACATTTGAGTCATGTAGGCAGCGGCGGCGGGTGCAGTTTAGTATGGGACAGCTGAGTTTTTTTTTTGCTCCGATTTGTTTTCTCCCATAGTAAAAGTTGTTCAGTTTGATTGGTAGACTCTTAGTTTAAAAGGATGCTAATGATACCAATTTCACCCTGTAATGGCACCACAAAAAAAAATGTTCTCGCGTAGAAATTAGCATAGGTATGTGTAGACCACCAATCCACATTAGGCGTACGTGTTTGACTAACGTATTATCCTTCTTGCGGATAGGTCTGTACTCTGCAGGGACGTATACATAGGCCACAGATAACCCCCAGTAGATACCGCATGATGACAATTTTGTACAGGCCCGAAGTCACCATTTTTGGTGGTAGGTGCGGGTAGCGGGGCACGAAACAAATGCGACATGATTGGCCATTTCAAGGTCGCACTACTCCGAGCGTGTACACTAGTGATGCGACAGTGTATAAAAAATATCGATAAATTTTGCCATGATTATTCATCCTAAGGCAGGTGATTAAAATTACTAATATTACACAACGATAAATGGTTCTTCCGTGAGAATCAGATAATGTGAAAAGTAGCCTATGATCACTGTTCCGTCCGAGTATCATCTGAATCCGTTCAGTCGCTTTATCGATATTGAGTGATAATCATAAGTACATCCATCCATCCATACTTTTGTATTTACAATATTTGTAAAATTGATAAGATTAAGATAACAATAAAATAAGAAACAAAATTTGTAAGTAGGTAAATGATAAAACTATCGATAGCGGTCAGTACGCATAGGAGAAGAACACTATTATAGCACGTGTCAATGTGCCTAACATGTAATACTACCGTTTTAAAATCCTCGCCTAAAAATGCTTTGTAATAATATGGCATATTATAAAAATATCGATATCGGCCCGAATGCAGAGACGAACAACACTAGCATTACACGTGTCAATGCACGAAAGTGATAGATTTACCAAATTAACTAATGAGAGAAAGGGACCATTTCAAAAAGACATCAACGTGAGCTGAAATTTTGTAGAGGCAACCATTGTAACGCCCATTATAACTTGAACTCCGCAAACCAAACAAAATAATGAAAATTAATTAATGTAATGCCATCTTTCTCCTAGCTGGATGTCCAAGAGTTTTTCCCACACCATTTTATAGCACAAACTGAAAGTTTATGCTCAGAAAATCGTACTAAGTAGGTGATTTTTATTTTTTATTTGTGTGTTCACGGATCCAATACTTGGTCGGTACTGAAGTGGCGTGATCAGTGACTTGCTTACATCAGTGATCAATCATAGATGTTTGGCGCGCGTCGGCGGCCCTGTATGCGGAATCTACTGGGGGTTATCTGTGACATAGGCTGATGATGATGAATGAATGATACGTTCACCCTGTATAGGAGGTTAACTATCGTTGGCATAATGCTGTAAGTAAGTAAGTTATAGCCTATAGAATCCCACTGCAGGGCAAAGGCCTCCTATCACGAATAAGGGTGAGAGGGAGCGGGCCATACTCCACCACGCGGGCCCAGTGCGTGTTGGTGGAGGCAAGGTAGTGGTCAACTTGCTGTCAGAGAATTTGCATATGCTGTGCTTGTATTAAAATATCAACATTTTGTTGCAGGTCTTTCACAGCATACCAACGGACGCCGTCCATTCATTCGCCGAACTAAAGAAATACCAAGAGGAACATTGCCAAACTCTATGGCACACCGACCCGGCGCTAGCTAACAGGAAAATAGACCTTATTCAAGGCTATCTAGTAGATCTACCGCTAATTTTCCTTTGCAACGAAGTATTGACGCCTAGAAACACTTCCATGGAAGGCATGATGCCTACTTCTCTTTGGACGTAGACAGTTAAGTTTTAATAGTAATAATTTATGAAGATTCGCCATTGAATAGTAATATATTTAAAACAACAATGCCTCACGTACTGTAGAATAATAGTTTGATGGTTTAATCATCCCCTTAAAAACAGGAAATGGACACCAGGTCAATTTGTTAATTAATTGAGGCTTTCTCACATCTTTCTATTAGTTTAATGTGACGTCAGACAACGCCCTTTCGACTGTATCTTTTAACGAATCCCTTTTTTTCTAAAATTTCTCTTTTTTTTCTGTCTTACTTTCATGCGGAGATCATCCGCATCCTAACCGATGGCGGTCCACTGCTCTCACTCTAATTTGTAAGGTTTTTGGGAGCATGTTTGCCCATCCTCTTCTCCGAGAGCTGGATTCACGCCTGCGTCAAACTATTTTCCTCAGGAGTTTCCCTTTTTAAAGTCTGGGTATTTTTATGGTGCTTATGGAACAAAGCTTATGAATCCTTTTAGTAATAGGTACCTACTAACTGTTACCATAGACGCTATAGGTAGAGAAATATCTTGCCACAACTTCACAAAATATGTGATCAAATTATAAGTATTTTAGTTATAATATTTAATTTATTTTAACTCTTGATTATTAAAAGCAGATTTTTTAACCTGTCATAAGTACAGTCAGCATCAAAAGTATCTAAGCATGTTAAGTGTTCATAAATATCTGAACAACTTTACATAGCACACCTTATTTCAACTCACAAAGAAATCAAATTAATTTATCTGTCATGTTATTATTTGTTAAGTTGAAAACAAATGTTATCTTGTAGGAAATAGGGTTTATTTTAGTGTAATTGTTCAGATGTTTTTGAACGCCGGAGATGCTTAGATACTTTTGATGCTGACTGTACGATGTAGTTACCGTAAAGTAGAGTAATTGAAGATGCGGGGGTGAATGTGAACGAAACCTAGAATTTTTATGTCAATTATTTTTGTATATTGTTGTGTACTTGTAATTTACATTTAATTTCACTTATAAATTCGTCTGAATCAAACCATTATCGCCTGTATGACATAGCCTGTACCTATCATGGGTGGTTTTATTAATATATTTTACAGTATTTATTTTTATTTTGCCTTTTGCTGGGTTCACATGCACGCCGTGCAACCCGGCAAGCTTAGGCAATTCGCTGTACATCGACTCGTCTGTAAAGTGATTATCCTAAGCTTGCCGGTTTGCACGGCGTGCATGTGAACCCAGCATTAGATTGTAATTCGGTATTATTTTATATAATTCCTTTTTATTTCTATCAATTTTATTATTATTAAGCTATATCATCTACCTCTAATCTAAGCGTGATGAATGTAATGCTTTACTGTTTATTTTAAACTAACGTAAGTAAGTATATGATATTGTGATTTGTTTATTAATACTAAATTTGGTTAATAATATTATTGTATTAGGTAATTATTTTTATCAAGGAATTATAAACGCATAATTATTAATGAGTCCTTAAATATTATGAGGTTATAATCTAGCGTTTTTAACGTATTTTTGTAATGAGCGTTTTTCTTTTCTTTTTTAAATTTAGTTCTTAAAAAACTCGACAGATGACATGTTTATCGCCCCATAGAGCCGTAAGCGACATACTGTCAAAATCTGGTCAAGTCTGTGCCTGCCTTTTTTTTAATGCCAAGGCATCGAGCCCATTCAGCCATGTCAGGCGTAAAAGTTTAGAATTTTCGATTAAAATTATTAGTAAATAATGAAATATGTCATTAAAAGATGCGTTGGCATCTTCTTGATCATCTTTTCACTCTTTACTATTTTAAAGAAACACTTTTTGAAATGTTGACGTTTCTTCGCACAGACCTTAGCGCCATCTATCGATCCTCTAGAAAACAAAAAGAAAAACGCTCATTCGAATGTAGGTAATCAGGAAAATGGCCGAACTTGAATGTTCTTCCCGCCTTGTATATCATTCCAAATGCAGTCTTCAAACGTTCCTAGATAAGGTCCAATATTAAGTTCCACTTTATTTAGGGGAACTTAGTATGTCGATTAAAATTTTAGTACTTACAGAAATGTCCGCATTAACAACTCGTCCTATTCCGTAAACACATTTTGTACTAACGTACTTAGTTACTCCGTCTTAAGTTATTCGTGTCATCTATTGAATGCGATAGCAAATGACTAAGTTATTTTAGGAATTGCTTTACCAAAACGAAAGCTAATTTACAAATTATTTTTATTTATTAACCTTTTGTGTGACGTAAAAATGAGTTTCATTTATTTATATAATTATTTTCGTGTTGATTTATTAATAAAATGTTCAATTCAGTACCCCGGAGGTAGAGTTCGTTAAATCATGTCAGATTTTTAATTTTTAACTTTACAAACTCTACCTCTAAGGTACAGAATTAATTATTGTGCCGTTGTCCATGTGAAGTAATATGTTAATAAATTATATTTTTAATCAGTCTATAATTCCGTACCCTTACTCATGCAGCGTCAGTAAACCTTATATCGCGCCCGCCTTTTTACCCGACTTCGCAACGCAAAGGAAGGGTTAATGTGTAACAGCCTATGTATATATGTATGTAATTTGTACCACTTTGTACCTTTGTGGCCTAGGTCGATGTTTGTGGCATACTAGCTAGGGACCAAACGCGTGGGCCGATTTTGATGATTCTTACGTCAATCGATTTCTTTTAATTTTGCGAGTGCCGCTAAAGACATGACAGTAATCAGAATCATAGATTAATATGTATATTGGTTAATCAGAATTCAATATGGCAACATATAGGAATATCATCATTGAATGGCAACTACCAAACGCCATAATGTGAAAAATAAAAAATTAAAGTTGACGAACTATGTCGAGCGGGGACGACATTTAATTTCGGGGGGGGGGGGGGGGGCATACAGCAATACTACACTTTCAGAGTTCTATGGAGCGCACGGGGTGTCTTCAAATATTCCTTGCTTTAATAGGGCCCATTCACAGTAGTCCATGCAGGACTACGAGCCCACACACTATCCTGCAAGTAGGACTCTACTCATACATTTTGCTCAAGGTTGTCGGACAGTCTTGTAGGACTACAACTGAGAAACTCTTATGTAAAGCCTGACCAGAAATATAAAAAACCTGATTTGGGAGCGCTGCAATCGACTATAATCTAGTGTTCCAAGTACAATAATTAGTTCTAATGATTTTCCGCAACATGGCGAGGTTTTTTATTTTTCTAATCCGTGCTACAACACCATTCACGATCCAATACTGGTGTAGGCTCAGATTGGTGTAGGACTGCAAGACGGACTACTGTGAATAGGCTCCTTTAAAGTCAAAAAAACCCAGCTGGCAGAGCCGTAATAGTACATTACTGCAGCGGCCAGCAAAAGAGGCATATTGACGGACAAACGTGTAAATGTGGGCCGAGGCGAAGCCGAGGAACATTGGAATGTGGGAACCAACCTCGCATTTCAGGAAATTAGGTTCAAAGAAAAATATAACTTAAGTCAACGGCTGTAAGGGCTAGTTCCCATTGCCTTTTAAACATATTAAAAAAAACCGGCCAAGAGCGTGTCGGACTCCTCAGGATAGGGTTCCGTAGCCATAGAAAAAGAAGAAAAGTTATTAAACTGCCTAAGAGGAAATTTTGAAACACAACGATAGCGCGATTTATTTTCGTGCAACGTCATCTAGTTTTTTTTTAATAGATAAATCTATTTTACTGGTTTTTTCCGAAACAGCATGGGTAGCATGCCATGCCACCGTGATACAGATCACTTCGCTCTCTTTCTATTTGCGCGAGAACGCACGAGATAAAAGACGTGATACAGCCGTATAACGTATAACTAGCATGCATGGCTTCTGGTTCAGCTACAGCTATATTTTATAACTAACTAGGTAAGTACCTATTTCAGATTTTCCACTCCAGTATTTTAGAAGTAAGAGTGAGAAAAACATTTTTTTCTCCAACCCCTCGTTGTATGGGAGGGGTCGAAAAAAATTTTTTTCTTCACATTTCTGTTTTTGGGTTACCTGCCCAATTATCTATCGGACTAGTTCTAACAGAATATTTTAGCCTTAGCTAATTTTATCGAAAATGTGTATGAAAAGGCAGATTTTCCCACCCAAATAAAACCCCCCTCGCGGAATATAGTCGTGAGCATATGCTATGATATGCTATGCTATAAAACCAAGGACAATGGACATTACAGCTTTGGTGCTAGAAAAAAAATATTTAGACGGATAAGTCCTAACAGAACATAGCACTTTTTATGGCACTTTCACATTTTGGACCAAATCTTGCATAGGTAGCATGACACCGTGATAAAGAGGTATCACGCCTTCACTTTCTTTCTATTTGCACGCAAACGAACGAGCTAAAAGACGTGATACAACCGTGTCACGTGTAGCATGCTACCAGTGCTGGACGTCCTTTCGATTCAATAGACAGAACGGGCAAAAGTATAAGGGTTCCTTGTATGACAACGGAAGTTCCGTAACGGAACCCTAAAAACCTGGGCTGCAATCTAGCGCTTTTTTCACAATTGTAGCGCCCAATCGATTTTTCGAGGTGGCAGCCCTGAAAAAAACATGCTGTCTGGAGTGCGATTTTTGAACATGTGATTTCCCAACGAGCGGTAGAAAGTTATACCTGTCTCATCTTGCAAATGTCAAGTTTTGATGTGCTACGTGAGACAGGTATAACTTTCTACCGCTCGTTGGGAAATCACATGTTCAAAAATCGCACTCCTGTGGTGTGATTTTGGAAAATCATACGTGCGGTTCGGCAGTAGAAAATGTCAAAATTACTATGGACATTACAATGCATCTTTCTACTGCCGAACCACTCGTATGGTTTTCAAAAATCGCACCTCTGTCCTCATGCTGTCAAATTTGTCAATGAAATGTCAAAAAACACTAGGTAAAAAAAAACAATTTTGCAAATGAGAAGGAATGGAAAATGAAATTGAAATATTGTGTGAAATATAATTTCTGTGATATTTTAGTGATAAAAACTTAGATAAGCTCTAATTGGAAGCAATAATAGGTTTAAGAACGGGTCAATATTTCGGCCAGACACAATGGAACACATAAGACAATTTGATTGGTAAGTTTTTATAAAATTCTTCATTTCTATCCTTTCGACTGCTGTTTTATCTGATTACCTTTCGAAATAATATCTTGATGAAGCAGCGGAGCGATTACTTGAAGCCCCACAACACAGCTTCTTGTCTATTGATTACTATAAGATCTTACACCTTATTGCAAACTGCATAATGGGGAAGGTTTTTATTTCTTTAAAATTTATCTCTATAACATTGCCACAGAATAGGTTATAGTCATTGACTTACACTCTAGCGATAGACAGGCCCTTTCATAGAAGCAACATGTTCCACTTGAATGTGGTGCCCGCACCTGATTTAGAGTTGTTCTTGCTCGGTCACTGAAAAGAGCGCTCAACGCAACAACGTTTTGTATGGACGGAAACCACCTTAAGTATCTTTATTTTATTCTGAATCTGATTTATTCAGAACAAATGCAATGTCAATAAAACAAAATTATAATGTGAAATTGATTTATCTATCTAACAATCAGTGATCGAATTGACTAATTTATTGTATCCGTTCCGGGTCGTTTCTGGTGCAGAGGCTTGCCATTTCAATTCAACGTGGCAACGCTGCTAGCGTAATGGGCTCCTTTGCGCCAGGATCGACAAGGGGCGGATTATTTGACTGAGCTTGTATTTCTTTGTATTGACGAAGCATGTTGCTGATTTTTGTCTGTTTTTGTATAATTGTTATTGACGACGCTTGTGCTGACCGCTATTTTTTGTAATTAATTATTATTTTTGTTATCAAATAAATTCCTATTTATTGTATTATGAACAGAAGACTAAAAAATATTACTAGTTCCGATTCTGAAACGCATGTCCATATTATTCTTTCGTGGGAATAAAAGTGAAGTTTAGGTATATTAGAGCAAATTCCGATGACTGAATATGAATAGCATAAAATGTTGTAGGTGTTCATCAGAAACAGACATTTATTTCCTGAACGAGCAAGACCTGGACAACTGCGTGACGGAGAGGATCCTTCGCAATAAGTTCAGAGATCCTTTGTTATCTAGCGAGTCTGAAGACGAAGCTTTAGTCAAACCTAAGGTCAATTGGAGCGAAGTACTTAAAAGAAAAGAGAATGTAAGTTTTTGGCCTTTACATTATTTCTTCTTAGAGGGTTTTTACAACACAATTAAGGGATAGAGTTTCTTTTGAAGTTCATTAAAAAAGAAAAGTTGTGCTCAAAATGAAATGCCTTGTGGCCAGCCGAAAGCGCACTTTCTACACGACCGTGCGCGAACTGACTCACCACGCGACTCCTTTAAGAGAATATTATTCCGCGAAAATGTGCGCTGCATACAAACGTACTATGGTGACATTTTCAATACTAACCAATTAAAGTCAATAAAATTTTGCAGAAACAATCTAGAAACAAATCTCTATGCTTCTATAGAGTCAGATTTTCGTTAAAATATACAGTTTCAATGCTAGGATTAATTTAAGATTTGTATGGAAATCTTTGAGGCACTGTAACTTGAAAACTAAACATTTTAACGAAAATCTGACTCCATACAAGCATAGAAATTTGTTTCCAGATTGTTTCTGCAAAATTTCATTGACTTTAATTGGTTAGTATTGAAAATATCACCATACGTTTGTATGGAGCGCGCTCCAGATAATATACCCTTAACCTTCATAAAAAAGTCACTTTATACAGGATGACCGTCCACCAGAGATGTGCAAGGCAGCGAAATAATGTACCAATAGCACACTCGCTTGATCATGTCATTATACTGCAGGAAAACTAGCATATTTTGCACTAGAAATGAGGATCTGCAGAGTCCACCCAAAATTTAGGAGTCCTACCCATTCCAGAGGGTATGGATAGGGCGGGACAGTACCTTTTCTCAAAGAGATTCGGCGTATTTTTCAGCGCTAATAACTTCGGTCTGAATAGTACCCGTGAGATCAAATTTTCAGGACTGCATGTGGTTGTCACTCTTATATAAAATGTACCCAATTTTAGCTTTCTAGAAATTTGAGAAATACCAGGTTAGGTTTTGATGATCAACGAACGAAATCAACGAAGTTTGCGTATTCTATATAAAATCTAAAGTAGCAGGGCTATAAAAATAAAATTGGGTTCATTTTATAAGAGTGATGACCACATGCTGCCCTAAAAATTTGAGCAACAGCTACTATCCAGACCGAAGTTATGAGCGGTCAAATATACGCCAAATCTCTTAGAGAAAAGGTACGGCAGTGCGCCGGAACATGGTACTATAAGCAAGGGGATGGTCTCTTCTCTTCAGCGCAAAAAAATTACATAGCAAATGACTCGCCTAGTCTGTAAAATGTGCATTTTCCAAAATGCCCCCCCTTCCCATACCCTGGAACCCAAATTTTTGGGTGGACTCGGAAGATCCGCATTTCTAGTGCCTAGATAAATTTAAAAAAAGTTTCATTGATGTACAAATTTTGCCACCAAACGGTCATTATTTAGCTTACTTTACCTGAACTATAAGGCAACTGAGCGCTCCCATTGGTTCCTCACACGCCATCTCAATGACGTCTCATGTCATCGGTATTCAATGATAATAAAACTTGCAGGACGACAAGCACCGTCGCCTGTACGTGCCGGGACTCCGCATGGTGCCTCCGTTCCCGAAGGTGTCCGCCCTGACCTCGCATCAACACTACCAGTGCCTCAAGGTGCTGTGTGCTGATAACCCCAACGTCCTACCCGCCGAGTTCATCCAGAGGCCTACCAAACAGGATCATAGAGTTTTTGAGGTAACTAGCTTTTAATGTACAAATAAAATAAATGAAAGATGTATAAAATATGTTCATGACTGTATTCCCAAGGTAGTAAGTAGCCTGACATTATTATTAGATTTTCCATCTTAGAATGATGGAACTATGAATGATGTATGGCTTTGCATAAAATAGACAACCCCATTATTTTCCATAGCAGGGTCTCAAGGGATAAAAGTTTCTTACGCAGTGTTTGTGGTAGAAAATATTATGTTTTGTGGTATTTAACAAATTTATACACCACAACAATTCACTTTGGAATCTAACTACTAAGTAATCAACAAAATCCTTAATTCCCAGGAAGTAAAACTAACATACGCGAAAGAGCAACAGGAATACATAGAATGGACCAAAACATTATGGACTAACGGTCAATGCGTCCGAGCACTGCGCCCCAAGCCCGCCATAGAGATGGTCTACGAGGCAGAGTACAAGATGAGAGCGAACAAGATGGAGTCCTTCCCCAAACACTATCAGATGGCTGCCCAGATACCGTTGGATGCTAGGAGCGATAAGTGTGAAATGATTTTTGAGAAGGATTTGATTAGTGTGAGTTGTCATTTACATTATTTATTTATCTATACTACTCTATTCTAAAACTATAACAAGCTTTACTCAGAGTGTCTTTATAAAATTAAACATTTTAACGGGTTCTTACCGCGTTTTAGTATATTTGAGTTCCCGATATTACTTAATTTAAGATTAATTTAGTTTAATTCTAGATTAAATAATAACCGCGTAACTCTCAAATACTGTATGTCTTTATAAATGTTTGATAGTTACAAAGAAGAGTATAAGATATTATGTTTTAGCTGTCCCTGACTCCAAATCACATTTTTTTGACTTTTTGTCTGTCTGTGTTTGGTCGAGCATCATGCAAAAACTACTTGACCGATTATAATTAAGATTTTTGTGTTTAAAAGATTATGATTTGACTTAAAAACTTAACTTACCTTACGAGTCACGTTTCAGGTATTGCCGCGAGCAGTTGTATTTTGCGTGGTGTTCGCGCGGTTGCCTGTCACGACGCTCCGCAATCATTCTCAGCTGTGTTTTTGCTCGAAAACAAATCCTTGACATTTGATAAATTGATACCTAGATAGATACAAACAAACCACATGAAACTGGCGGAAATGCAGTGCTAACGCACAAGCAGGAGTCCATTCATTTATAAATAATAATAAAATATACTTTTTCTCCCCTCCGGACGGAAAGCGCCAATTTTCGTCCCGCTGCGCTAAACGATGTTGCCGCTTTCCACCTCAGTCGAGGAGATAAATAGTATACTAACCTCGGGCTGTAAATAAGAAAGCCTCCGATCCCATGTTTGTTGATTACATGAGATCTGAGACCTTTCTTACTTTCCTGCCCTCGGTGTGTAATCTACTATTATTAATACTTGTTTTGTGTGTATAGGAAATAATGCATACAAGTTATTTACAGGTAAACGTTACGGCGCTGCCGCGCGTGGAGTGCCCGGACCAAATCACGCAGAAGTTCACAATACTGCGGCCTAGCTCTGTGCCGGAGCCCTGCGACAAGCATCCCTGCAGATTTGTACTACCTGGTTAGTTATCACTCCATTGATCTCACTACCAGATCACGCAGAAGTTCAAAATACTGCGGCTGTGCACCGTCCGGAGCCCTGCGACAAGCATCCCTGCAGATTTGTACTACCTGGTTAGTTATCACTCCATTGATCTCACTACCAGATCACGCAGAAGTTCAAAATACTGCGGCTGTGCACCGTCCGGAGCCCTGCGACAAACATCCCTGCAGATTTGTACTACCTAGTTAGTTATCTCTTCATTGATCTCACTACCTGATCACGCAGAAGTTCACAATACTGCGGCCGTGCTCCGTGTCGGAGACCTGCGACAAACATCCCTGCAGATTTGTTCTACCTAGTTAGTTATCACTCCATTGATATCACTACCAGAGCACGCAGAAGTTCACAATACTGCGGCCGTGCTGCATGTCTTAGAAACATAATATTATATCAGTAGGTCAAGCGATGGCTAATGAATAAGTCGCAGACCACGAAGATGTATCATCTTCTAATTCTTCACCAGCATCACATGCTTACGATCTCTTTGCATGCCACATCATTTCTTTCTTTTTAATCATTTAGCAGGAATATTGTGTTTTGTGCGTTGATTGAGTATTTTATAGATTCGCTGACGGAAAGGGATAGAGATATGACAAAAATTATGAAAAATAGTGCCTTTGCCTGACTATTGCAAGACTTTGCAAGCAATTTTAATTTACTCACTCAATGTGATTCAACCTGTCTCGTTTTCTTATTATTTTTTCTCCCCTCCGGACGGAAAGCGTCAATTTTCGTCCCGCTGCGCTAAACGAAGTTGTCGCTTTCAACCTTCGTCGGGGAGAAAAATAGTATACTAACCTCTGGCATTAAATAAGAAAGCCTCAAATCACATGTTTGTTGCATGGTGTCTGCAATTACATGAGATCTGAGGCCTTTCTTACTTTCCTGCCCTCGGTGCGTAGGTAATCTACTATAATGCCTTTTCTAGTCATTCTCTTTCTACAGTATGTTACACAACGTGCGCGCGCGTCACTGCTTTACGATATTCTATATTGATCGATTGAAATGAAATACAAACTGGTACAAAAGATGATTTGGTCGCAGGTGAGAAGCAGATGTCTATCCTGCCGCTGACGGAGGTGCACCAGGAGCTAGCGCAGTTCGCGCTGGACAGCGGCGCGCGGTGCGCGGCGAGCGAGGCCGCGCTCAAGTGCCTCGTCGAGCTCGACCGCGCCTGGCACCTGCCGCTGAGTGTCTGCAGCGTCTTCAATGCAGGCATGTACTGCTTTACTAATTTATCGTACGTTTATCACCATCATCATCATCATACAGTGTGATATCTAAGGGCTCTTACAGACGAGCGAGTCTTTTTGGTCTTTGCGGTCGCAGAGGAGTTCTGCCACCCTAGGCGTTGCGATCGATTTGTCAGTTCCCATTACCACTTCGCACATAGCCAGCCGGAGAAAACATGAAAACACAAAAAAACCTGCTGTCCATGTATGTACTTACATGTAAGCCTTTGACTTTGTCTCTGGAACAATCCATATTTTTGGCGATTTCAATATTGTTCCCTCATAGTGAAAGTTGTTCAGGTTGATGGTCTGCAGTATGTGTTACATTTAAGTTTACTGTATATTCTCTCCCTCTACATTAACCCTTGTTCCTGGTAAAGGACAGGACGTTGTGATGCTGACTATGTAATTTACAGATGGCGACAAAACGAACGTGCTAGTTCTGGGCAGTGAATTTTCAACACAAAAAGAATCGGCGCAGACACGGACGTACCGGGCGTTTAGACATTTACTAGTGTCCGCTATGATACCGTAAGCAATCTTAACAATGTAACACATTTGTATCTTTATTACAAAATAATTTATTTAAATTATGTAATTACTTACAAAAAAAGAGGCCAAGACCTTGTCTATGTTAGGGTTCCAGTAGGCACACTTGGTAACCACCAAACAAGAATTGATAAAAAAACTTACTTAATTCAATGCCATCCGGTAACAGGGAAAATTGATTATTTAGCTATTACAATCTTGGTCCCATAGTGAAAGTTATTCAGTTTGATGGTCCGAAGCACCCCGTATTAATTAACATGACATAATATAACATTATTATTATGCAGGTCATCAGAGAAGGCGCGCGTCCTACAGATGCATAGTAACGTGGAAGAGAGCGCAAACAATGAGAGTGCTCACAGTGTAGCCCTGAACGACACGGAGATGTCCAGCGACGAAGAAAACGACAGCTTGGTTATTGATGCCGGTCCGTATATGTTTTTGTGTTCTAAGGTGTTTTGTGGAATATCCTAATCAACAATCGAATTATTTCATCCTAAAATCTTAAATATGCTAAAGCTTTGTAAGTCTGTCAGGATATTGTATGTCTCTGGTTATCTTCAAAGGGAGACAGGCGTGAGAATCGCCCCGCAAAACGGCCGACTAATATTCATAACATACATACATCTTCATATTCTTACGGCTGCCACCCCATGACAAATTCGACCTTACCTTATAGCAATAGTTAAAATAAGGAATTACGTACGTCGTTCTGACAACTGCCACCGGCAACAGGCTAGCCAATATCCGCATTGACGCAGCGTCGTGCAGCAGCCGCTGATTGGCTGACCTTGACGCTGTGTCCCAATTTCAATTGCGCGTTGATTATAGTTTTTTAGTCCCGCCCACTTGATTGGCGTCTGCGTGGTGCGGTTTTTTGACCAATAATATTGTAGTTCACTGACACATACGAAGATTGCTATTGCTACAACATGATATGTTTGTATATTTTGGTTTTAGGCGAAGACGAAGACGAGGGTGAATTACAGATGGATATAGACGAACCAGAATCGGAGACCACGGATCAACCAGAGCAGAACAAGCGGAAACCTAAAGAGACGCTCGTCGAAAAACTGGAGCAAAATGACAAGAATCAGAAGAACGACGGCTTCTACAGCTGTACTTGTAAAGGTAAGTGTTACCAACAGGAAGGAAGTTATCATACAGAGCCGGCGCTTTGAGACACCTGGAGAACTTCGCACTGCCAAACCATTATAGACTTTATTTGAGTTGAAATATAGCATTGAGGCGAAAGTTGTGTTAATTGATATTCAGTGTTATTTCAACGCAAGGATTCCATGGTAATTGGTTATACCATGTTAAAAACACAGCATTTGTTATACCATCCTCAGCCTATCATCGTCCACTGCTGAACATAGGCCTCTCCCAAGGCGCGTCACAAAACTATCCTCGAGCTTCCTCGTCCAGTCGCTCCCTGCAACCTTTAAGGTCGTCTGTCCAGCGGGCAGCAGGACGTCCCACTCTACGCCTGCCAGTTCGTGGTCTCCACTCTAGAACTCTGACACCCCATCGTTTGTCAGTTCTTCGGAAGATATGACCAGCCCATTGCCATATCAGCTTGCTAATTTACTGAGCTATGTACCACTTTAGTACTTTGAGTAACTAAATTGCTTTCAGATTCACTATTCGAACATCCTCCGGCGAGATCGTTCAAGAAGTGGCAAGTAAGAAACTCTTCGTCGAGCGTCAAGTATGATCTCATCGTTCACTGCTCACACAAAGTTAGGGTAAGTTACTATTTTTTTTTATATTTTACCAAAAAATTACTAATTACCTATTTATTTTATTTAATAGGTAATCTAATACAATTGGTCTTGTCATTGGTTACTTGCTCTATCGACAAAGTTGGCCAGTTCCAAAAAAAACAGACAATCCACATCTTTAAATAGTGTGTAAAAAAAGAGTTATCATATTTAAAGGGTTGCCTTCAGACCCTCTAACTAAACAACTTTCACAATGGAGCCAACATTGAAATCGCGAATAAAATATTCGCTGCATACAAAACTGCAGTAGTTACCTACTAAACTTACTTGTATGCACTTTGTCTTATCCGCAGGGGGAAAGCGGCGAAGTAATCTTAGAGCCGATACCAGAGTACCAGATAGACCTGGGGGGAAGTAAACAATCCGACGACAAGATCAAAAGTATCGCGTTATCGCTCTATTTGAGGAGGAACGCTTCTTTGATTAATGGTATGTATTACAAAGTGTCGCGCGGTGGACTAACACCCATACACCCGCATCATTATCGATTCCTAGTAAATGTCGACTACTATGCGAATGCTTTTTGTTTTTTCCTGTCAGATGACGCTCTTGCGACACCCGTCTGACCACAAGGTCTGTACAGTCTGTTTATAAAGTCGTGACATAAATGATTGAAGAACTACAGCGTTTTAGTATGGTGCTGTTGCCAGGTTATGCGTGATTTTGACGTTCTTGTGTGGAGGCAGCGCCCTCATTATTTTTAGACAGACTTTACCTCATTGGACGCGACAGAGCTCTGGATATTTTATCTCATAGGTATTATAATTTATAATATGATGAGCACAGTCCTGTGCAAAAAAAACGAGTGGCCGCCGCTAAAATCTTGTGGTCAGACTATAAAACAGTCAATAGCAAAAGTCAGTCAGTCAGTCAGTCAGTCTACACAAGAGAAAATCAAATTACGATTAATCATGAACAAATAGTTACGAAAGAGCGTTTTCCCTCTGCTGCATTTCATCACAGCCTATATACGTCCCGTTGCAGGGCACAGGCCTACCCTCAGGGAGGGTGTATAGTCGTTAGTCCACCACGCGTGCCCAATGCGGATTGGTAGACTTCATATACGCATCGGAATTTCTTCTTCAGGCTATAGCAGGTTTCCTCGCAAGAGCAAAAGTGTAAGCTAACAATACAATTTCTAGCTATAATTTTGCAACTTTAATTTCAGATAATAATGTTGAAAATTATTTACGTCATCATTTTATGTTGACTGTACAGATATTAAATTAAATTAAATTAAAATTAAAAAGTCATTTATTAAATCTATGGATTGTAGATAAATTACGTAGAAAGAGAATTAACTAGAAAAGGCATTAAAATAATAATAGTCACGAAAACGAGACAGCCTTATACGCTAATTACACAGAGTGAATGCGACAAAATCCATGTCGTTTGTCCCTTTCTGCGTATGCGATATTTTTGTTTGCCACAGTTGAAATTGCATACAAAATCTTGCAACTATGGCAAACAAAGGCACGATTTCTCATACATTTTTGTCATATCTCTGTCCCTTTCGAGTATACGCTGTCAGGAAATCTATAGAATACTCAACCTACGATAAATTATTATTTTATATCCAGTCAGGGCCGACAGCGGGACTGGAGATGTAGTGACCATAGACAACATTTTCCTAGAAGACTACCTCAAAACACACGCCAACGTCTTGCAAGAGGTTGTTAACAGAATACACGCAACTATAAGCCAGCTGCAGGGACTTCTACCGGGCAACTATATTCTTCAGCATGAGGTAAGGATAATCTTCTTTTGATAGTATGAGAGTCTGACTTGTTGAGGTCGTAAAGAATTTTGGTAACCAGCGAGTAGTGAGCCCATCGTTTCTTATAATGGACAGCGGGTCAATTTAAGTTCCGTAATCACGGGCAATTAAGTTCCGGACCTTTGGAAGGCTTGCATGGTATCATAACTATTATAAAACCGTAAAATCATGAGGAATAAAAAAGCGGTTCACTTCATATAAACTCAAATAACACTCGATATTTAAATGACGTGCAGCGCCATCTATTGACAAAATTGTAAGTTTGTTTGTTTGTTCGCGCATCACGCAAAAACGACTGATTTTGATGAAACTATTTTTGTTTGAGCTTATGATCTGACTTCAAATCTGGTATACAAGGTGTTTCATAAGTAACAATAAATTTTTGAAACTCTTAAGGGGGTTGTTAAGACCGTCAAACTGAACAACTTTCTCTATGGGACCAACATCGAAATCGCAAAAAAAATAATTTCATATCCCATACATATTTTAGCTCTAGTCGATTTGTAGAGTATAGAACATAAATTTTTTTTTTCCCGATTTCGATATTGGTCCCATAGTGAAAGTTGTTCAGTTTGATGGTCTACACCACCCCCTTAAAGGTTTATTTGTAGTTTTGTAACACCTTGTATATAATTTGTGCGGACGAAGACGCGGGAAAACACTTGTTATTATTATAATGAGTGACGCTTTGCAGCCAAGTCACGGTGCTAACGCGCTACTG
The DNA here is from genome assembly GCA_963693445.1 of Agonopterix heracliana. Lineage (NCBI taxonomy): Eukaryota > Metazoa > Arthropoda > Insecta > Lepidoptera > Depressariidae > Agonopterix > Agonopterix heracliana. The sequence continues at coordinate 1,553,495 of OY856312.1, read as the reverse complement.
TACGTATCACGCGCGGCGGCCGCGGTTGGCGGCGGCGCTAGCATGACGCTCAGCCTCGGCGCAGAGCCGGGGCAGGGGCAGGGGGCGCCGCAGCTCGCGCGCGCGGACGACGCGGCCGGCGTCAAGACTCCGCCGACCCTCGCGCCCGTTCTACTGCCCTGCCACAAGTATGTACACTCTTTTGTGCCCTCTAGCCTAAGCCAGCCTGGTCCAGTGGCGAGTAACCTTGCCTGCCGTGCAGGAGGAGATGGTTCGATCCCCGTCCAGGCCGACTCGTACCAATTAGTTTTTCGGAATTTATGTACGATTTGTAACACCACTGGCTTTTCGGTGAAGGAAAACATCGTGAGGAAACCTGCATGCTTCAATTTCGAGGCATGTATTTGTACTTTCTCACCGAGCTGGTAAGTCAAACTGGTAGAGAAAAAACCCCGACCATGCAAAATTCTTGGGTTCGCGACAGCGGGGTAAAGGCGAGAGCGAGGGTAGCATTACTGGTCCAGTGGTTAAATCGTTCTAGATTTGTACCTGTCCATTATAAATGGCGACAGACTCACCCCCCGTCACACTGGACTGACGTTACTACTGGTGAAACGTGGATGTTCTGCGATTTCAGAATATCTCTGACTACCCCCTCGGGGAATATAGTCGTGAGCATATGCTATGCTATTCTGCCCTATAATAAGGCTGCCTGTCTATTGACGCGGAGTTAGACGGCGGAGCGGAGAAAAGAGGAAATATAAAGAGGACCGGCGGGCTGAAATGCTAATTTGAAGAATATGTCACTTTTCCGAATTTCTACATTTTTTTTCGATCCGCCCTAACCCATACACCCCACCGACTAGAGTGCGAAAGAGATAACTGCAGCTCGGACCAATTTTATTGACATAAAATCGACGAAAACAGCATTTTGTATTCCCCTGTTTCTTCCTCCAAACCCAAACCGATTTTAATAATTCTTTCAAGAATAATATGAGAAAGACTTTGGCTACGTCTGTATGTTTTTTTGTATATTCGTCAAATTTGTTTGCTGTATGTCTGAAAACGGACGGTAAAATTGGTAATTTTCGAAAGTCTCTAGTTCATACAGTAATAAATTAATGCAAAAAATCATAACATAGGGACATAGCAGAGGTAACATAGATTGTTTGGTAAAACAATTTTTTGCTCTAGTGTCATTATCCAGAGAGGAAACACGGGAATACGTTTGTATGGAAAAAACGGGACTCTCCTATCCTCTTAACATCGCAATGCTGCTGAATTGTTTACTCCGATATAATGTTATTCCGCCATTGTGTCAGATTCCGCAAGATCCTGCCGTGCGCGTTCACACCGTTCCAGAACCAGCTGGCCAAGGAGTCCAAGAAGCCTGTCACACGGCAACGGACTCCGCCGCAGGCCATCAAGGTACGTGTATACATGTTATAGCTATGTTGAGTCTACATGATATGTTTTATTACAAGCTTTTTTTTAACTATCTGTTTATGAAATACCCTTTGTGAAATATCTGAGATGTTTTATTATTATTACTGACTGTAGTGCATTCCAAGTAACAAACTCCCAAAGGTGCGTTTCAAAACTTGTAAAAAATCAATCGGGGTGTCTGTCTCTCTTTAGCATACATTATCTTATGAAACGGATTCTTTAGGGTTGAACTACATCAGGAAGCACGGCATCGCATTTTTCCGTCGCTCCATCCTTTTCTGTCACTCAGGAACGTCATTGGCTAGAGCATATAACAAATGTCGTTCCTGAGTGACAGAAAAGGATGGAGCGACGGAAAAATGCGATGCTGTGCTACGTGGTGTAGTTCAACCCTTAAGTCGATTAACGTTAACAATTTCGAAGAATTTGCAATTGTCTACATTGAAGATTATCAATTGAAACTTTTTATTTTCTTAAGGTGGTTGGAGAGCTGTCAATTTCATACAAAACGTTGTCGTATAACACTCGTAGACGGTGTTAATAAAAGTAATGTTTTTTACATGGAAAAATAGCTTAGAAAATCTAGTTTGCGCATATCAAATAATATTTACAATTTATAATATAATTACGAAGATATAAGGGTTTGAAATTTTGTATTAATAATTTCAAAGCGTGATATCTTCGTAATAATATTACAAATTGTAAATATTATTTGATATGCGCAAACTAGATTTTCTAAGCTATTTTTCCATACATTACTTTTATTAATACCGTCTACGAGTGTTATACGACAACGTTTTGTATGGATGGAAACCACCTTAAGTATTACCTACTTACTCATAACTCATTTGAATATCTAACTCTAACGCGCAGTAGCTAATATATTTGGAATGCACATGATGTCACTCTCAATAAATTAAAGCATTTTCCATTATTATAATCCTTGAAGTTGCTTAGAAGAGAAAAGGCCTCATCAGCAGTGGGTTGCAAATTGAAAAAAAAAAGAAATAAACTTATGATTTCTCACAAAATTAAAATTTTATATTTGTTTGTTATTTTAAATGTCTCGTTCCTTGAGCCTGAAAAATGGCTGACATTTTACACGTAAACCGGAACCAAAGGTAAACACATTGGAATTAATGACATAATTTCATATTACTAAAGTTATATTTGTTGTAAAGTGTCGAATTTGTTTGTTTGGTTGTTTGTTGTTAGTTGGACGGCGGAGGATGCGGCTCGCGTCGAAAGGTATCGGCGAAACCGCATTTTAAGGGAATCTCTTGCCAATTGCGTTGACGTAGGATTCAATATCGAGTGAGAAATAATGGTGTCGCTTTGTCAACGGACGTAAAGTATTGAACGATTATTTACAGTTGGCAATACCATTCAGTTGGCGGATTGGTGAAAGACGAAACTTATAGGGCATTGGTTAAAGCCGGATCAGGGGTAACGAGACTAACAGACTTACAATATACATAGCGAAAGCTATTCAGTTTTAATTTTACGCATGGAAAGTACCGTAGAAGATAACAAGTTAGCGTGCTCGAACAATTATGCCACAGTCTTGCACACTATTTTCAACTCGATTTTAGTTGTGATTTAGTTCATGGGTCTTTATAGTAGATTACACACCGAGGACAGGAAAGTAAGAAAGGTCTCAGATCGAATGCAATTGTTGATCGATGCGAAGCCGAGGTCAACAAACATGTGATCTGAGGCTTTTTTATTTACTGTCCGAGGTTAGCATACTATTTTTCTCCTCGACCGAGGTGGAAAGCGGCAACTTCGTTTAGCGCAGCGGGACGACAATTGACGCTTTCCGTCCGGAGGGGAGAAAAATAAATAAATTGTTCGATTTAGTTCAATAAAAACAGCTCGAGCATTTTGTTGCTAGGTGTGTGCTGACCCTCATACTCAAAGGGAACTTTTTTTTAACAAAAACCTGAATTTATATATATTACTTTCACGTCTTTGTAATCTTTTCATTATTGATTTAAGAGTGCACTAGGTACCTATTATTTTATCAAATTCTTCGACGGTATAGTGCAGCTTATGTCTACCCTGCCTACGATCGATTGATCTGTGGTTTTCATTGTTCTTCAAGTTCACGAATTTGAGACTAAAGCCTATAATATTAATAGCGTCCATAACAGTATTATATACTGATGGTTTTAGTGGCATGGCTAATTTTAGCTCACACAAATCGAATGTTCCCTGATCCGGCTTTATTACCTTCAGAAGTGGGAACATTTTTCATAACTCAATTCCAAATAGGAAAGTATTTTTGAATTTATATTGCTCTAAACTCACGCTTGAAAAATCATTTAAATCAAATTGTAAAATTTAACATTTGCCCCAATACACTCAATCAAGCAGTGGTGTTATTTTTTAATTTCACACATCTATATTCGTTAGCTGTACGAAAACATCCATAGAGCTTATGCAGCTCTCATTTACGAATAACTTTAGGGAAACACGTCTACACATGCAGAAATACGCAATCGGACTTCGATAAAATGGCCCCGACATTTCCGACTGACGCGTCGCGGCTAATTTATAGTCACGCCGAAGTTCGGCCGCGCGATTTTGGCGCGATGTGTTTCTGCACATAGATGTGTGAAATTAAAAAATAGCACGCAAGTGCCGACACAGAGCGTGTGATCGGCTTACATACGCCAGGGGACGCGATCACACGCACACGGACGGGCGGTAATGAAGGCGGAGCAGACTGCACGTGCAGCCCCAAACCTCCCGAACCGCTGTGAAGCGCGTTTGTGTGCATGTGACTGGTAGTATGTATACTACTGCTTTATTAGTGTGTTGGACGTGTGCTTTAGAAATTTCATTAAACGTTCCTTACTCCCTCCTATTTGAGATTTTTACTCGGTGATTCTCAATTTGTTCGCGATGCCTCCATGAATGCATAAGGGTTGAAATACACCAGACATCCTTTTCTGTCACTCAGGAACGTCATTTGCTAGAGCATATAAGATAGACGGAACGCGACCGTCTCGTCTATCTTATATGTTCTAGCAAATGACGTCCCTGAGTGACAGAAAAGGATGGAGCGACGGAAAAATGCGATGCTGTGCTATGTGATGTAGTTCAACCCTAAAATGATGTATGGGCACTTCTATAAAGTCTGCAAAACGGCCATATGCGTTAATGCACATAATATTGCGTCATCTCATGGACTGGGCACTTGGTTTTAAGTTATGAAGAATGTAAAAGACTACTGAACCGATTTTCTCAAAAACTACTGAACAATATAATCTCAGAGACTACTGGAACCAATTTTTTAAGTACAGCCAACAAAGAACCCAAGGAATTACGAACCGTCATTAAACGGCGGTTTGAATGAACTCTGACACCAGGGCTTGCTGCCCGCACGATAAGAAGATGACGAATTATCATAAAATGATTCTTCTTTCGTGCCAGCATGACTTATATCGCATGACAGTCACTCATGCTGTAGAGTAAAGATTAGCCAGTCGGCAATGTTAGTATCGAGGCCGACTGGCCAGGGTGCGCCGAACGAACTCAGGTTTCATCACACGGGGAGGCTCTTTCCTTGCACATAAAATGATTGATATTATGTTTGACATTATTTCAACTGGGTTTATTTTTCTAATTGATCTTTCAAATTCAGGTTTCTTTGATGACTGTACAGATTAAATTCAAAAGAGATCTATTTTTTTAGATTTCTTGCCTTTAAACGCCTTTTAGTTTTTTAACAACCCCTTTTTATAATTTTATGCTAGCAGCCTTTTATTTAAAATCCTATACAAAAACATTAATCATCATCATCATCACTTCCCTTGAAACAATAACTTCTGATATTGTGATACGAAAAATAACGTGTTTCTTTTTTTTTACTTATTTTCTAAAACGAGATTATAGTTTTAGTAATACACTAAAATATAAACAGGTGTCAGTGAAATAACACCACAACAATAACTCCTAGAACATCATACATTTTTTTGTCCTAGCGCATATGTACCATTATTCCTTAAATAAATGGATTTTGGTCTCGCCCGAAAACAATATTGGCCTAACACAATATGGATAAATAAAAAGTGGTTGGTGGTGGGTGGTGGCGTGGGTTCAAGTCCCGCCCGAGACAAATTTTTCAATCTTTAATTTGATTTGAAATAGCACAACATGGCTGTAACATGTTTATAATCAATAATATGGATAAATAATCTGAAATAAATCATTTGAATTGAATGAACCCGACTTTAACAGAACATATTCAACATGTGGCGAACACCATGCACATTTTTAAGATGTCGCACACACATCGCCTCGTCATGAACGAATACATTCAAATGTGAACTTTAAATAATGTGCAATTAAGTAGATTTTAATTTAAACAGATAACAGTTGACGACACTCGCTCTAAGCGTGCCGTCTACTCGTGCTATTGACTTTGTACTTTATTAAACACGCTTTAGATCTCTAATTTGTAAGGTTCATGCGGATACATTCAAAGCATCACTACATCTACTATAAACACAATGTAATATAATTTGTTATAATCAATGCGTCTTGTTTCAGTGGCCGAGAAGGAAACAGAAGATCAAATCTACAAACCAATGAAAGCCTTAGTCGTGAATAAACATTTATTATTAATATTGTCTTTTATTCTTAAGAATCTTATGTTATGATCAGTGTACAAAAAAAAGTTAGATTTTAGTGCTAGCCGTGGAGACTGAATCGATTTTCGTCAACCTTTCTGCTCTATTTTAAATTTACAATATTTTCCAAGCCATCATATGTTTTCTATCAAATCAAACATTGATCGAAACCTTGAATACCTAAATTGAAGTGCGTCGTGTTAGAAGGCGCACAACGGTTGAGCGATTTTTGAATCTCGTTCGGTGAACTCAGCTGTTGAAAATGTCAAAATTTCTATGGAGATACGCATCTTTCTACTGCGGATTTGACTCTCAAAAATCTCTCTCCTGTAGTATGATTTTTGAATGTCAAATCAGCAGTAGAAAGATGCGTATCTACAGAGTAATTTTGACATTTTCAACTGCTGAGCTCACCGGATGAGATTCAAAAATCGCACTCCTGGTTAGGCTGATTGCAAGTTCGGTTCCCACAACAATGCTCTTGTGCCCTATAACCATAACTGGTTTGATCGTACTTCGGTTAACCCCCAACCACCCGACAATAACAATATAAAGGTTAGAAGGCCCTCCAAACTCGTCTCCACTCCAGATTATATTATCAAAGCTTTCTTAATTATGTACAAATCGATAATAATTGTTGAATTTCCTATTGTATTGTATTTTTTTACTTTTTTAAAATAAAATACAATTTATTCCGCACACTAAATATTGTATGTATTCTAATTGTAAGTTTATAATAATAATATGTATTCTGATTGTAGGTTTACAATTGAGTAGTTATATGTTCACTATAAAAATTGTCTATGATTGTTCTTCCCTTATGTTCAATAAAGTAACTAAACGAATGGAGTAAATAACGAATAGTACTTACAGCATACAGATAAATAAAATAATAGTTTACACGGAAGAATAATAATAAACTAACTTCTAAGCGGCCTCGTCGAAGTATCCGTCCAACTGGGTCGCGATCTGAAACAAAGTTCAATAGATAAGTACCCGTGTTTGTGAACGCACCAATTTATAGCGAAGTCCCGCACGGCAGGCGAGGCTCTTGCCTCTTCCACGGTTATAAGAATAAAGCGGAGCTACGAGGGAGACAATTTAATTGGTTTTAAAGAATAAGTATCTGTGATATGGAATTAGGAACACCAAAACATAATAATGGAGCGCTCAAACCTTGGGCGACTGCGACGCGGGATGCGAAGAGGGAGCGTCTACGACGCGAAACTCGGCCTCCAAACCTACGCGACTGCGACGCGGGAACTTTATTTGTTGATGAATTATCATTGAAGCAACACTAACTATTGTTGTGGTTATGTCATTTTCGTTTTAGCATCGTAGTCTTACTAAATTGAACATCTAGAGAACTTTGGTACTCTTTGGTAGTTTTTATTACTTTTTTGCAGTTTCTAGAACCTATCTAGTTCTTTTTTTTAGTTTTTGTTGTTTTGCTACCAAATCTACCAGAAATTACCAAAAACTACCAAAAGAATCAAAATTTCCAAAATCGACTTAAAAAAAACGAAAACATGAATAATCTAGGAAAAACTACCAAAAACGACCCAAATCTACCAAAAAGAAGCAACAACTATCAAGAACCAAAATGTAGGTACAGATTTTTACTCGTAAGTTTTACACACGCTGACCACTAGACGCGCGTGTCCCACTCCGCTGACGCTGCCGTCCCGCGCCGTGGTCGCGCAGGTTTAAGCGAGAAAGGCCGAGAACGAGAGTGGTCATATAATTCTATCGACTAACCTGTACAGGGCTATACTTGACATATTTATCAGGATTCTTGGAGAAAGGCAGAGAGGCGTAGTTGTCGTAGAAGGCGGTGTAGGGCGGCAGTATCGCCTGCTTGTTGTCTCGCTTCAACGCTTCGCGCAGCTCGGGGTCCGGCACGCTGTAGCTGCGCTGCGCTCGGGTGCACTCCTCCCACTCACGGTTGAACGACTGAGAGAGATGGTTAGGGATGTATTTACTCGTTGGCCTCCAAAAACATTGAACGCTATTTCCGTTAGACCTTATACAGGATATAAACTTAAATACGTTACATACCTACTTATGCACCCCCATAAGTCAAACCATCAAACTGAACAACTTTCACTACGGGACCAACATTGAAATCGCGATAAAAAAACAGCTGTTCCATAGAAAACGTAAATTTTTCGATGTTTGCTGTTCATAGTGAAAGTTGTTCAGTTTGATGGTCTAAGACACCCTGTTTAATATGTAACTGATTTTATGATTTTATTTTGATTCGTAACGAATTTAATTTCACACCCTGTATCCCTTGACGTTATCGTGGCGGGACCGCGGGACCATTGGGAAGCATTGCCCACATGTGGACTACCAAGCCATTTGTATTGTCTCAAATACTGTGTCTTGAATGTGTAAGTAAAGTATAATTTTAAAGTAATGTAAGTATTTTAAATTATGGTCCCGCCATTTTGACGAGCGATTCGCTCAATCATAGTTTATCTCATTTTGTACGACTGATCAAGATGATAAAACAAAACTTACGGCGAACTTATCCTTCAGGATCTGTCGGTCTCTGTCCCTCAGTTTAGCTGGCAGCGGCTCATCCAACACTGTGTGCGCCAACAATTTGTTCCAACTGCAATAATAACAGATAGCTTACCAAAAGCAGGGCCATATAGACTATCCTAATATCTTTTAAGCTAAACACGCAAATTCTCATTGAAATCGTGGTGGTTTCGGAGATTAGCGCGTACGAACCTAGTGACACGTGATTTTTATATTATTTACGCTGACAAGGCTATATCACGTCCTTTATTTCTAAAGAGCTGAAGCGGAATAGCGCTATAAAGGCCTCCGCACATTGCAGCGATTTTATCGAGCGATAATATCGCTGCGATTTTGCGATAATTGTTTCCAGTACATTTTGTATGGGGACGCGCGCGATCCTACACACTGCCGCGATAATATCGTTGCGATTTTGTTCCGACGCAATCTCTTTAGACCACATTTAGTGGTGAGGCGCATGCGTGACGTATCGCTCGATAATATCGCTGCAATATGCGGAGGCCTTTACACGCTACCATACGTCACATTGCAACACCAGCGTGTTGCAAGGTGACGGATACAATTTTTTTATAGAATTACATTCAAATTATATTCTTGTTTACCTGGTTGAACTGCAATCTAAACGGTTTAAAAATACGCACCTCTGTAAATAAGCGTTCTTGTACTCCTGAATCATATCCCTGTAGTTGGCCTCACATTCCGGTTCGGCTATCATCAGGACGTCCAGCAGGCCGCTTCGTTGTAGGCCCTGCAACACCATACATACATAAACTCACGACTGTCATCCCTTTCGGGATGGTCGGAAACATTGCTTCAACTAACAACTTTAACTAACACAGAAACACTGCATGAGACCGCACGGCAAGATAATTAATATTAAAGAGATCTAGCGGCACCATGGCGCGACCAATAACTAGCGCTAGCGCCATAGATTTACACTCTAGATTAAGACATACCGTGGCCGCACATGGAACAGCAATAATTTGACTTTTGCATACTAAAAGACGATTTGTTTGGCAAAGATTCTATAGGATTGAAATCTTGCCAAACACAAAAACCGACCACGACGACTGAAACAAAAAATAGTGTTTTGTCTTTTTTACGACACTATCCCTATCACACCACAGACAAGCCAAATATTATATTATGTAAATAAGCGTTTCGCGCGACGATCTGCAAAAAGTGACTAAAGGGAGGGAGAAGATATGGTACGTACCTGAAGTAAATAGAGCGTGTTATTTAGTAGAAATATGGCTTTCAGTGCTTCTGGGTACTGTTCGCTTTTGTTCCTCAGAGCCAAGTTCAACTGCGCCAACACTTTACCTGCAAGCGAAATGTACTATTATTATTAATCAAATTAAAGTTAATATGTTATAAATGGATGTTCTGAGGTTTCAGAATATCTCTGATGTTATAACTTTTTGTATTCTATTCGATTGTAATTTATAAAAATTCGTTACAAGATATGAATTTCCAGGATCAGTCATCATCTCTATTATACCCATATTTAGTCAAGCCCGACCAGAAATATAAAAAACCTCGCCATGTTGCGGAAAATCATTGGAACTAATTTTTGTACTTGGAACACTGACATTAAAGGTTATAGTCGATTGCAGCGCCCCCAAACCAGGTTTTTTATATTTCTGGTCAGGCTTTACAAAATATCAATAGTAAGTATACTTACGCATGTAGATGGCTAGCATGGCCGCGTTTTTGTCCTGCACACCGATCATCAGACTGACGGCGCGCGAGTACGTCGGCTCCGCCGCAAGCGCCGGTCCTGCTCAACCAAACGCCCAGACCAATATGAAAGCCGGGTGGTTCCCGCGCATAGATAGATATCTCGGCTAGGCCCACAGATAACCCCCAATAGATACCGCATGATGAAAATTTCATACAGGCCCGAAGTCACCATTTTTTGCGGTAGGTGCGGGTGGCGGGGCACGAAATAATGCAACATGATTGGCCATTTCAAGGTCGCACTATTCTGATCTCGCTCTATCCCGTTGCTTATATCAGTGTAAAATCATAGATGTGTAGTGCGCGTCGGTTGCCCTGTATGCGGTATCTATTGGAGGTGATCTGTGGCTAGGCCGCACCAAAAACAAGCTTATGAATAGGCCCACCACACATTCCCACCGCTGTAACTCCTGTGAGCCAGAATCAACAGCGGCGACCATTCACAACACTAGACAATGAAGTCCAGCGTGCCCTAATCTGGAGTGCGATTTTTGAAACTCGTTAGCTGAGCTCAGCAGTTGAAAATGTCTAAATTACTATGGAGATATGCATCTCTCTACTGCTGATTTGACTTTGAAAAATCGCGCTCCTGAAGTATGATTTTTGAAAGTGTAATCAGCAGTAGTAAGATGCATATCTCCATAGTAATTTTGACATTTTCGACTGCTGAGCTCACCGAATGAGCTTCAAAAATCGCACTCCTGTAGCGGAAACGACAATGAATTTATCAAAGAAGATAGCGAGGTAGGAAAAAGAAATATCCGACTTCCTTCCATTTCAAACAGGAGACAGCAATAAGAAAAGAGTAAGGCTATAAGAGAGAAAATTCCAGAGATCATTTATGGCAGAGTTGAAGATCCTACCGCAAAAGCACAAGCTTAATGTATGGAAAAATAAGTAATGAATGGATCCATTAAAAATTGGTCGTCTGATTAGAATCCGAGTTGAGTTATATTTACGAAAACTTAAAAGGTCAGTCGACCTTTTTTTTACCGTAAAACAACTTTAGAACTACGTCAGTCACCATTGAGGTGGTATACATTTCAAGTTGACTGGACGGACACGGGTAAGTAAACAAAGGTGTGTAGTTGTAGTAGTATCCTACTCACCGATAGTGTGTACGTGAGCTTGCAGCGCGTGGCAGTGTGCGAGCGCGGCGGCGGCCAGCTGGTGCACCGTGCCGTCCACCGCGCCCCCCGCCCCGTCCACCCGCACCCCCTCCACCCACTCCTCCAGCGAGCTGACGCACTGCGGACACACGTAGAGTATATACACATACAGTACACGCGTGTAGTGTAGTGTAGTACAGTACGCTGGTGCACCGTGCCGTCCACCGCGCCCCCCGCCCCGTCCACCCGCACCCCCTCCACCCACTCCTCCAGCGAGCTGACGCACTGCGGACACACGTAGAGTATATACACATACAGTACACGCGTGTAGTGTAGTGTAGTACAGTACGCTGGTGCACCGTGCCGTCCACCGCGCCCCCCGCCCCGTCCACCCGCACCCCCTCCACCCACTCCTCCAGCGAGCTGACGCACTGCGGACACACGTAGAGTATATACACATACAGTACACGCGTGTAGTGTAGTATGTAAGGTGCAGGCGGTACAGTATATACTATATGTAGTGTAGTACAGTACGCACGTGTTGCCGGCAGGCCTGCACCGTGCTGCAGTAGGGCGCGGCGGTGAGGGCGCGCTCCAGGTCGGGCTGCAGGCGGTACAGTATATACTATATGTAGTGTAGTACAGTACGCACGTGTTGCCGGCAGGCCTGCACCGTGCTGCAGTAGGGCGCGGCGGTGAGGGCGCGCTCCAGGTCGGGCTGCAGGCGGTACAGTATATACTATATGTAGTGTAGTACAGTACGCACGTGTTGCCGGCAGGCCTGCACCGTGCTGCAGTAGGGCGCGGCGGTGAGGGCGCGCTCCAGGTCGGGCTGCAGGCGGTACAGTATATACTATATGTAGTGTAGTACAGTACGCACGTGTTGCCGGCAGGCCTGCACCGTGCTGCAGTAGGGCGCGGCGGTGAGGGCGCGCTCCAGGTCGGGCTGCAGGCGGTACAGTATATACTATATGTAGTGTAGTACAGTACGCACGTGTTGCCGGCAGGCCTGCACCGTGCTGCAGTAGGGCGCGGCGGTGAGGGCGCGCTCCAGGTCGGGCTGCAGGCGGTACAGTATATACTATATGTAGTGTAGTACAGTACGCACGTGTTGCCGGCAGGCCTGCACCGTGCTGCAGTAGGGCGCGGCGGTGAGGGCGCGCTCCAGGTCGGGCTGCAGGCGGTACAGTATATACTATATGTAGTGTAGTACAGTACGCACGTGTTGCCGGCAGGCCTGCACCGTGCTGCAGTAGGGCGCGGCGGTGAGGGCGCGCTCCAGGTCGGGCTGCAGGCGGTACAGTATATACTATATGTAGTGTAGTACAGTACGCACGTGTTGCCGGCAGGCCTGCACCGTGCTGCAGTAGGGCGCGGCGGTGAGGGCGCGCTCCAGGTCGGGCTGCAGGCGGTACAGTATATACTATATGTAGTGTAGTACAGTACGCACGTGTTGCCGGCAGGCCTGCACCGTGCTGCAGTAGGGCGCGGCGGTGAGGGCGCGCTCCAGGTCGGGCTGCAGGCGGTACAGTATATACTATATGTAGTGTAGTACAGTACGCACGTGTTGCCGGCAGGCCTGCACCGTGCTGCAGTAGGGCGCGGCGGTGAGGGCGCGCTCCAGGTCGGGCTGCAGGCGGTACAGTATATACTATATGTAGTGTAGTACAGTACGCACGTGTTGCCGGCAGGCCTGCACCGTGCTGCAGTAGGGCGCGGCGGTGAGGGCGCGCTCCAGGTCGGGCTGCAGGCGGTACAGTATATACTATATGTAGTGTAGTACAGTACGCACGTGTTGCCGGCAGGCCTGCACCGTGCTGCAGTAGGGCGCGGCGGTGAGGGCGCGCTCCAGGTCGGGCTGCAGGCGGTAGAGGCGCGCGAGCAGCGCCCAGCAGCCCGCGGCCGCGCCGCCGCAGCGCGCCGCCACGCGCCGGGACGACCGGCACGCGCGCTGAGGGTTAACACAACAGATAGCACTGGTTAATGCCTGCCTTGTGCGCCTCACGTGTAGAGGGCCACGACCAGGGTGACCGCACCGACCTTTTGTTATAGATACCATTTGTGACATAAAACGCGATGCGCATTACATTACTCTGTTACACGTGCTAAACCGCTATTTAGCAGAAGGAGTATTCCCAACTTCCTTAAAAATACCAAATGCAATAGCCCATTTTTAAAAAAGGAGAGTAAGATGATGTCGGAAATTATCGACCCATATCATTACTACCGGTGCCATCTAAGATTTTTGAAAAAGCCATGGCTGATCAGTTCTCACTTAAATACAAACAAAATCCTAGCTTGCGAACAATATGGATTTCAAAAGGGTATTTCAACTGTGGGGACTTGCCATAGATGTCAACACCCACAAGTTATAGCAAAGAAGCTAACAGATGGCGATACCTTCGCGCTCAGAAATATGCTCCATACAAAGACAACGTTCACCGTAAATACGTAACTCGTAACCTACTACAAATAAGGTTCACAATCGAATGCGGGACATAAATCGCGCAAGAGAAATAATCACAGAGATTCGATATATATACAAGGTCCAACTAAGAACTGTTGGACCACGGCCGGTCCCCAGGCTTCACACTAAGCCTGGTGGAAGATCTTCCCTTTTCAATGGAGGAACATTCCCAAGTACCACCTCCATATTGGTGACCCTCGACAAAGAACATCGCAACCTGAACACCGCAGAGCAGCATCAACACAGAGCAGCAACCAGCTTCAACCAACCCCTTTGCACCCCTCGACCAGGTCAAAACAAGCAGCAGTCACGCCATCAACCCGAAGCCGCACCAGGTCCATCGCAGCTGTCTTCACACCGCTTCCTGGGCCTGCAGCTTCCTCAACGACAGTCAGCGTCTGCATAGAAGGATCTTCCGCAGCCCACGTGTCTGAGCTCACCTCCACGTGGCAGTTCTTCTCGCCTTCTCCACGCCTGTCACACTCGCAGCACATCGCTCGTCAGACTCACTTGACTGGAGCCCTGCACCTACATGGATACAGACTGCACACTTCGAACAACTCAACGACCTGCGGTCTGAGGGGGGAGTACTGTGGGGACTTGCCATAGATGTCAACACCCACAAGTTATAGCAAAGAAGCTAACAGATGGCGATACCGTCGCGCTCAGAAATATGCTCCATACAAAGACAACGTTCACCGTAAATACGTAACTCGTAACCTACTACAAATAAGGTTCACAATCGAATGCGAGACATAAATCGCGCAAGAGAAATAATCACAGAGATTCGATATATATACAAGGTCCAACTAAGAACTGTTGGACCACGGCCGGTCCCCAGGCTTCACACTAAGCCTGGTGGAAGATCTTCCCTTTTCAATGGAGGAACATTCCCAAGTACCACCTCCATACAACTATGGATGTTGCGTTTGATATGACTGAGTACATCATTGATGCTTTGAATCAAAATGAAACCGTATTGGCTGTGCTGCTCGACCTATATAAAGCATTTGATTAAGTAAACCACATCCTAATGATAGAAATCCTCAACCGCTACGGCATTCGTGACACGGCAAATACTTGGTTCAAATCCTACCTTGAAAACCGCACGCAAAGTGTAATTCTTTCCATTCTCGATCCTGAATCTGGGACAATTGCATATTACCTGATAGATTTAAGGTGTCACCCATGAAACTAATGCTAAACAAATTGTACGCATGGCTTTCACAATATAATTTCTATAGTATTTCAGAATTTTTAAATAATGACTATCAAATTCAATAAATATTTGCATGCTATTGTATTTTAGCTGAATAGATGATACTATCCTAGACCCTAAGATCAATTTTATGTACCTATTCATAGCAAATAATTTATTTCATTTTATTTCATATGAAGTCAGACTCGTATTTAATAAAACAAGGCGTTCCCCAAGGGAATGTACTGGGCCCCTTGTTGTTTCTCACATCCCTCCATAATACCACAAAAGGTGGTAAATGTTTGCTGATAATGATGATGATGTGTCGGTTTTATTTCGATACCCGAAACATAATGATGGATGATGATTTATCCCGTTTGATCGTAGAGACCCTAACTAACATCACAAGTTGGCTAGATACAATACACCTGCGCACAATTTTTCCAAAAATTTTAGGGCCCACGTGACGCGGCTGCGAGACTTCATGTCGACATTAATGGAGACGTCCTAAAACTTGAAAATGATGCGAAATTCTTGGGACTGTCCACAGATGTTTATCTGAGTTGGAAAAAGCACGTTGAGCATTCAGAGGGTAAACTGAGTATCTTGGTTTTTGTTCTAAAAAAAAATCTGGTCCAAATTTCAACAAAAAAGCTGCCCTTCCTGCGTACTATGTGTTTTTCCAGTCAAGAGTCCTTTACGGCGCTGGCTGGGTTCTTAATTGGCTATTTGGGGTGGGTCTGTTTATAGGGGGTATAAACACGCATACACACACACAATGTTTATATTTGTTTTGCAAAAGAGGTGTATTCGAATCGTAAGCGGAATTCAGTCCAACAGGGTGTCATGTCGATCCTTGTTCACTGACTTAAAATTGCTCACTGTGACAGCTTTGTATATCCTCGAGCTGTGCAAAATCGTGAGACGATAGCCCGACAAATTCCCAGTAAACCCCCATTCCGTAGCAAAAGACTAAATTTAACTCGCATAAATGAGCTACTGGTACCAAATTACCGACTAGCATCGATGCAAAGGACTACAAAGAAGAATGCAGTTCTTGTGTATAATAAAATGCCAGATGAAATTAAAGCCCTACCCGACAATAGATATTTCAAGAAGGTTAAAGAATTATTAATCGAACAGTGTCCTCAATGCGTTTCTTCAGCATGAGTAAACAAACAGGCTTCAATCTTAGTAGAAAAAAATGTGTTGAAGACGGATATTGAGTACCAAATGATTGTTATTGTAATTATTAACTAATGAGTTAACTTAGACTGCTATTGACATTCAACAGATTTTATAACATTTAACTGATTTTATGTGACATTAAAGGCCTCCGCACATTACAGCGATATTATCGACAGCGATATCGCGACACCTTACACACTGCAGCGATTCCGCGATTCGCGTCACGCATGCGCCCCACCACTGAATGTAGTCGAAAGAGATTGCGTCAGGTTGCGATAATATCGCGGCAGTGTGTGGGATCGAGCGTGCCCCCATACAAAATGTACTGAGAACAATTATCGCAAAATCGCAGCGATATTATCGCTCGATAATATCGCGGCAGTGTGTAGGATTGCGCGCGTCCCCATACAAATGTACTGGAAACAATTATCGCAAAATCGCAGCGATATTATCGCTCGATAAAATCGCTGCAATGAGCGGAGGCCTTTAACTTGTAGTAGTGAACGGTGGTAGTTATTGTCTAGCAGCTATTGTTTAAATCCGTTTTTTTCTTTGTTGATAAATTATAAAAATATGTAAATCTGTAAAATTACTATGCCCCTAGACTCAAATTGTAGTGTGGACTAAAACTCTGTACTTACCATCAGTAACTTATATAGGTACTTACAATTTAAGGTAAATAAAAGAAATGAAATTCTATAGTAACGGTGGTCGGTGCGTCCACCGGTCGTGGGCGATACGCTTGAAGACTTAAAACAATCAATGGCAATTAAAAACATATTCTAAATAAATAAATAGAATATTAATGGCTTAATGCCAATTAAACAATAGCATATAAATGATCGAAATGAATAGCAGGTAACAAGGGAAGACGAGGCAGCGGCACTAGTCCCAGCAAGTGCCTCTGCTCTAACAGAGAGCATCACATACATCTACGTCAGCCTGCAGCGTGGTGAAGCAGTCCTTCAGCACGTGCGCCAGGAGCGCGGACAGGCGAGGCAGCGGCACTAGTCCCAGCAGGTGCCTCTGCTCTAACAGAGAGCATCACATACATCTACGTCAGCCTGCAGCGTGGTGAAGCAGTCCTTCAGCACGTGCGCCAGGAGCGCGGACAGGCGAGGCAGCGGCACTAGTCCCAGCAGGTGCCTCTGCTCTAACAGAGAGCATCACATACATCTACGTCAGCCTGCAGCGTGGTGAAGCAGTCCTTCAGCACGTGCGCCAAGAGCGCGGACAGGCGAGGCAGCGGCACTAGTCCCAGCAGGTGCCTCTGCTCGTGCCTCGCGAGGCGCACCACGCAAGCCGCCACGGAACCCGCCAGCTCCGCCTCAGCCTCGTCACCTGTCTCGAACGACTCCTCCGTGTCTACAACATACCAAATATACTAGTTATACTCAAATTTAAGCAACGTACGCAATAGATTTATGATTACTTGAACGTATGACCACTTTATATCTGAATCCATAAAAATAACAAAGATAGGAACTTACATGATTCGTTCATAGAACGGCGGGGTCCTATAGCGAGTCCGGTGGACTGCTCCAGTGTCTGGGACGCTTTCATCATTATCTTGTTAGCGCGTTTCTCCAACCTGCATGCGAAACGAGTTTAAATAACTATGTAAGACTTGGAGATTATGTACTTCCACATAATACCTAGGATGCCAACTTGACGAGAAGCAAATATGGAGGACACATATTGAAAAGAAACGTGATTAGTTGGACTACAGAACAAGATAATTGAATTGGCTACTTGGAAGACAGTCGAAGCTATCTGTAAACAACAAAGTTTTGATTTAAAAGACCTACGGTATGTATACAACTTACAAAAATAAACTCACGACCAACCCGAGATAGTCAGAAATTTTGCCACAACTGTAAACTAATTGTTGTAACAAGATTCACTTTTAGCACATAATTATAAACTTACACTTTTTGAATCTTGCTAGTTTTTTTTGAAGTGCTGTCGGTGCGATGGAGCATATTTTTGGATCTCTGTAACAAAAAGTAGCACTTGTTAAGTTCAAACGTAAATTCGGCAACAACTAACCTTCACATTGCTCTGTCAACGAATAGTGCGGATATCTCGAAATGTATTCCCTCCTTACCCCTGATATTTCTTCTTAAGGCGCAATAGTAGTACGAAAGTATTCTTGGATAGTTTATCTAATAAAATACACGATTGGAATTACTTCACTCGATAGAAAATCTTCACAATGATTGGGAAAGCCAACCCCGTGTAACGGGACGAGGCGAGGCAGAAGAAGAAGATAGAAAATCGTCACAAATATGACGTATAAGAACTTAAAATAGCACGGCCATGAGGGCCTGCACGGGTGGTCATTGTTGATACTCACAGTGAGCGGCTCGCACAGGGACCTCGAGCGCAGGTAGTCCTTGAAGGCGCTGAGGGAACTGTTGGCGGCGAGGGCCCGCACGGCCATGAGGGCCTGCACGGGCGGTCTCCCGGCGGCGCTGAGCCAGTGCGCGCAGGCTCGCTGCACCTCCGCCGCGGTGCCGTTCTGTGCCGACCCGCTCCCGCTCACACTCACACTCTCCACACTCGAGTCTGACAAGTTCACACGCATATAAAGAACGCGGTATTAGACGGTTAATCAAGTGACTCATTTCGAGTAAAAGATGGTGAACGACTGTGTCTGTTTACACGTAAAATGTGAAATTTCGTACACCACGTTTTGGAATCAAGTTATGCACATTGAAATTACTTAACACAGATTTTCACAATGCATTGTTTTGCTAATATTTTCAATGTACAGACTAGCCATCATGCCTAGAAAGCCACCTTCGAAAAAAGGAGAATGTGTTTGTTACTTTGCATTTGTCAAAAATTTACGCGCATGACCATTTTCTCGATTTGTCGTGCATGGCGTGCTAGCCGTGTTTACAAGATTATATTTTATTTATAGATAAGTGTCTGTTAAGGAGAGCCTTACCTTCTTCTAAAGCGATCATGTCCATGATTGTAGTAGGTGACAGAGGTCTGGTGTTACGACTGAGCAGGTCTTCAAATGCGTTCTCTAATTTAAGCACTCCCATGTTGTACAGTTGATTCTGTAATGTGCGTTACATATATTTTGTTTTATAATTAAACTAGTGCCAGTTCTTCTTCTGTTGGCGATGACACGTAATTTAATTGATTGCGTTGCGAAGATTTGTAAACAAAACAGCATGATGGAAATTCTAAAATTGTACTCCTGGGCAGTGATCGAATCATCGCCGTCTGCAAAGATCTAGTCACTGGACTAACACAACTTAATAAAGTTGTTGGTAATTGGAGCTCTCATCCACTTTGAAAGGGATCAGGGTTGTAGGTAATGTGATATTTTTATTTTATGTTATTATATTTGGGGAGCTAATAGCTATAAAACAAATAGTTTACAAATTTTGCCAATGTTGGGGAAAAAACCCGCCAGATTAAAGTGGGATTGGGCCGGCCATGTCATGCACCAGGAAAGGTGGGCAAAAATTTTCACGCCCTGGATCCCAGAAAACGGTCGTCGGCGTCCGGGTCGTCGTAGGAAGAGATGGCGGGACGATCTGGATGCTTTCGATGACGCGTGGCCAGAGCATGCTCAGGGCAGAGATGGTTGGAAGATTAAAGGGGAGGCCTTGGCCCAGCAGTGTGATGAAATAGGCTAATAAAAAAAACAGGCTTCCATGTTTTATGCAAATATACTTACAATGTTTTCAAGTTCAACACTTTGAGGGTTATTCTTGTTGAAGTAGGCCTGTGCTTCCGCCAGTTTATCCAAAGCCTGCAAAACATAATAGTAAGGGCCTGTTTCACCACTTCTTAGTAAGTTCTTGTTAGCTTATCCGACAGATATTTTGACATATCTTTCATACAAAATAAGTCAAATTATCTGTTGGATAAGCTAACAAGAACTTACTCACAAGTGGTGAAACAGGCCCTAAGACTAGTAGAGTATGCATATAACAATCTACTGGTCTGAGTCACTATTGACTATTGTCATTTCTAATTTTAAAATTGTGGCTCCATTGTAGTGTTTATGATTTTTCAAATATCTAGTTCAAAGAGCAAAAGTGCTTGAAATTGTACAGTAATAGATATGACGATCTCTAAGCCCTGTTTTTTAAAAACACAGGCGAAACCACAATAAAATGGCGGAGCCGCGTGGCTACTTAATTCGCGAGCCGAACTAAAGACATCTATTCGAGAACCGTCTAGCTATGCGACTCGGTTATTGTCAGGTCCATATTAATAAACAAAACTCTACTCTGTCAGGATCCTAAGTAACATCAAACAAATACAAAAACATCATCTTAATAGGCCGCAATCATTGGAGTTTCATTTATTAATATGGGTCTAATTATAAATTTACATAAAAAAAGGGCTTTACCACAAAAGACAAAACATAGATCTTTGGTGCTACAGACAAAAAATGTTGAAAATTTCTGATGGTTTATCAAATATTAATGTAAGTAACAGAAACTGTTTACCTCTAAGTAAATATTCAAAGTGTCAGTGGATCCCGTGTGGGGGCCCACTTTGATACGGTCGGCCAGCTCTCTTGTCACCATGTAGTAGTTTATTACGTGGTCCAGGGATTTCACCGTCCGCTCCATATCTGTTGCGTTTTAACTGTGTTAATGCACTTAATGATAGAGGTCCACTACGATAGCAAGACCCACAGTCATACTGACAATGATCAGCAAGAAATCAGTGTATTTGATTTTGTATAACGTCTGTCTCAGCACAGACACATGCGTTGGCAGACTTGTAAATACTTTGGAGGCGCAGGTCATGTTATCGGAGTAGATCTCTACCAGATCTCTCTCTACCTAGTTTTTAAAAAAACTGCAATCCTACTCGACCCAAAATCTCAAAAAATTTCCATGTTATATATTTTATAATAATATATTTGATAATTTTGCTACATATTATGCAGGGTGTAATTCAGCATAATGTGTAACACATATTCATTTTAGCTTGCTTGGTATCCAAATTAAAGTGTCACTGATACACTCCCAAGTATATTGTCCTGTGGTATCTTTTTCTCAAGTCGGCGGGTCCGAGTCTCTTTCCTCATTACATTTTGAACTAAATATATTTGGGTGGTGTACTATCCATTTCTTGTAGTTTTGTGTGAACTATACTATATTTCCTCCTTCACGTAGTGAACCTTAAGGTCATTATGAAGTATGTTGTGTGTGTGGGTGACATACCAAGGTACGTAAATGTATTATGTATTTTGTGAAAGTTATTTAGTTTAATAGTTTGATGATCTGAAGCAGCCTATAAAGTATGTAATGCATGTAGAATAGAATAAACCCTCTGCTACGCTACGAACTATAGTATCAGGCCATCATAACTCACTGTGGTGTATGTGCTGCAACCTTGCAGTGTCCCCGTACAACGGCAGCACAGCCGTCTCCAGCTGCTGCAGCCTCTGCTCGCAGGCCCCCAGTACCGTGCACACCTCGCCCGCCAGGCGGCTGCTGCGCTTGGCGGCCGCTTTTAGCTCCACGATGTTTGTCATCTCCTAAACATTGATGAGAAACGCCCACCAAGAATACAAGTTATCTTCCGTTTTTTGGGGTGTTGGGTACCTAGTGATACTGGGATGATGACGCAGAAATTCGGAGTAAGTAGTATATTGAGTAATTTCTTTATGGAGGAGTACAGAAAGGAAATTAAATGGAAAGTTTACCTTTTTCAACTTCATTTCTATTTCGTACTTTTTCTCTATTGCAAACATGTTTGATTTGATTCAAAGCACTGTCCTGTGTTCTTAACTTTTTTATTTGTTCTTGAAAAAGCGGACTAAGTTTATAAATTTATTTAATACGATAGAAAGTATCTACAATTTTACAGTAGATTTTTGTTTTCAAAATTTCAATGAAACGAAAAGATTGTCAATGTCAGTGTCAAAAAAAAGTCTGTAATGATCGGATACACACAGACTTTTCTCGAGTTTTGTCACGACTTCAAAATAATCTGTCCAAACTGGAGAAATAGAGAATGACTGGAAAAGAGATTAAAATAAGGGAATGCCTCCGCTTCCAGCGAAGCCGATCCGGTTTCCATGTATAGCTTGGCCATAAAGTCATGAACGTGGTGACAGGTGGAACTAAAATGTGAGTATGGTGGTGTTGCCAGGTTATGCGTGATTTTGAGGTTCTTGCGTGGAGGCAGCGCCCTCATTTAATTTCTACTCCTTTTGGCCAAGCTGTAGGCTGCCAGCACTGGTTACCTATATGGCTGCCGGTGCCGGCTACAAGGGTGCGTTCAGAACCTACGCCAAGAGTGCGCCCCGAGTGCACTCCGAGTGCAACTTTTCGCCCTAACGCCGTTCCGAGGCTCGGTGAAAAGCGTTCTACCCATAAGAGCGAGCGAGAAGAACAACCGCACCCAAAGGTTCTGAACGCAGCCCAGTAGTAACAGCACTCGTAGCATGCTACATGTGATACGGCTGTATCACGTTTTTCGTCACGATCGTTCGCACGCAAATAGAAAGACAGCGAAGGTGTGATAGCGCTTTATCACGGTGTCATACTACCTATCAAGCAGCAGTGTATCAAGGGCTTAATAAAGTCGTAAAAGAAGTGTCACGACATTGAACACGGAACTGAAATTTGGCGAGTGTATCCGAACAAAAGTATGGTGACGTGCGTACATTTTTTGGGACGTGGCTGACGTTTTGGATGTTTTGTCGTGATTGTTCTCCATTTCACTATTGCTATTGGAATCAAAATCCACATCAACTTCGTGATATTCCAACGTTGTTGTGAATAAATCAAATTATATAAATCGTAAGTAACTCTAAACTAATTGATTTACACCAGAAAAGTTGTGCCCTACGGTTTTGTCAGGTTTGCTGTAATAAATTGTGTGCTGATTTCAGAAAATGGATCAAATTGCTAAGTTCGTCGAGCCTGGTAAGCAGTTCGCCAAGGACTCCATCAGATTGGTCAGAAGATGCACCAAGCCAGACAGAAAAGGTATGTTTTAGATCTATCAAATTACAAAGTAGAACATAGTTCTAGAAATGCCTGGAACATACAAATTGTAACATACTTCTGTACTGCGGTGTTGGCATTCGGCCACTAACTGTACTGTCTATTTGCTAAGGCACATGAAATAGTCCAGTACAAAAAGATATAGAAATATGTCTTCAAATAATTTGAGATGAAATTTAGTAACTCCTAGCTTTCATTTCATTCATCTTTTTAGGCTTTCCCAACTAAATCTAATGCTCTTTCTTATTTCGTACTCCAGTTAAATGAATAAGAAACAATTCATAGTAAACATATCACTTTGCATAATAATTTTATGGATTTCATGCCTGAAAAGGACATATTTTTCTACTCATTTCGTTTTATGGATTATGTTTGATGGTTATTGTTGTTTGATAACAATCTTAGACGATGGGACAAATTTTGGTTGGTTTGGTATCAATAATAATCAGTTCATTTCTACATGTAGAATTTCTACATCATAGTCGTTACATAAAAACCATGTCAGACCACCAGTAAGGCGGTTTGAATAAACTCTGACACCAGGGCTTTGCAGCCCACTCGATAAGAAGATCATCGTAAGATCTTCATACATGCCCGTTGGTCTCGAGTACTCCGCACCTCTCCTTTTCGTAGGACACAACTGATTTGATCTGTATACGTCCTACGAGGGCGCCCTCTGCCGAGACTTCCACTCATTATCATTGATCTAATTATTCAATTAGTATTAATGAGGCTATTATAACTAGGTTTGTAATTATTATAACCTGTTACTTAATTCAAATAATCTGTTTTAACAAAATATCTGTCTTGTTCCAGAGTTCCAAAAGATTGCGATCGCCACAGCCATCGGTTTCTGCATCATGGGCTTCATTGGTTTCTTCGTCAAGTTGATACACATCCCCATCAACAACATCATCGTAGGATCGTAGGCTTGTTAATATATTATTTTATAGATATAATTGTTACCTCTAAGGCTCCCAGACATATAAGTTAATTCTCACATACATTTTTCTTTTACTATTTGTTTTAAAAGAATAAATTATTCCATTTTGTAGTTTTTCTCGTTTAATTTCAATCCTGATTAGATTCTCAAATACATACTCTATTATGCATTATCTTTTCTGTCTTGAGTTTATGAAGGTATGTTATGTATGTATATTTTCTTGTAAACATTATAGGATTTGTTACTTTAACTTATTAGTTTCATTCAATATTCTTTAAATATTTTATAGCTATAGTGGATGAAAATTGTCTTGTTCTCAGAGTGTTCTTCAACTTTCATGTTTTATTTTATCCCATTAGTAGTAAGACAAACCATTTGCAAATTGCTTTTTTACTTACAAAATTACTAATTATCTACCTACTAAATAGGATTAGAATTCTCTTTTCAATAGCAGAAATCATACAAAGAGTTCTTCAAGTAATACCAAGAGTTATACAAACAAACAAAAATCTGCACAGCCCATCGAATAAATCAACTTTGTGTGTATTAAATAATTTTATTATAACAATTATATTTACAAAAAGTCTACTAAAATCATTTATTTTTCTCCATCACGTGTATGTAGAAGCCGGGATTCGTGACCTGGTCCATGGACTTGAAGTCCGCGTAGATGTGGTGCTTCACCTCGCCTCCGAACGCGTTGTCCAACATCTTGGAGAACTTGTCCAGCTTGTGTGGGTAGTAGCACAGCCTGAATTCACTGCGAATAACATGAGAATAGAATAGTTATTAGTTGAATGAATGAATGAAATATACTTTATTTACACCAAACATAAAATACATTGCACAGGAAAATAAACAAATTATGGTACAAATAAGGCGGTCTTATCGCTAAAAAGCGATTTCTTCCAGACAACCTTAGGGTAGAGGAAATAGTTCAAAGAACGGGTCAAGAAACATTAAATATTAATGTACAAGAAGTGAATAAAAACAGAATACATATATATATACATAGGCATACATATCATATATACTTAAAAAATAGATATAAAGGTAAATAATAAATATATATAATTAATAAAATATATTATAATATATATATCACACATGCTGCAACAAAACATAACCATACCTAATAGGTACACGTACCGGATTGATTTAGATAAAATAGATCAGAGGTCAAGGAAATGTGTTTTGACTTTCGATTTAAAAACATCCACAGAAGGAGCATGCCTGATCGACTCTGGCAACGAGTTCCAAAGTCGAGCAGCTTGGACTGTAAAGGAATGGGTGTAGAAGTCGGAAGAGTGGGATGGGATATTGAGAGAGAGATTCTCAGAGGAGCGTAAGGGACGGCCAGTAGTTAGGGAGCTAAAGATGAAGCGTTCTTTGAGGTAAGGGGGTGTCATCGGATTAAATAGGATAGTGTAGAGGAGGGACAGAACATGAGAGTCTCTTCGACGACGGATTGGGAGCCACTTAAGTTTAGCGCGGAATTCGGAGACATGGTCGTATTTCCGTAACCCAAATATAAACCGTATAGCAACGTTTTGAAGGCGTTCAAGTTTATTAAGAAGCTCCACCGTGAGGTCGAGGTAACATGAATCTGCATAATCAAGGATGGGCAACAGGAGGGACTGTGCGAGCGCAATTTTAGTACTTATGGGAAGAAAGTTCCGTAGTCGTTTGAGAGAACTGTAAGCGGCGAACATCCTCCTACTTACCTCGGAGGTCTGCGGTACCCAAGACATCGTTTTATCGAAATATATACCCAGATTTTTAACAGTATCGCTGTAGGGTATGCAGACACCGTCGAAAATAACAGAAGGCAGATCTTCAAAGCTGATTCTCGAGACAAGCCGTGGACTACCGATGATGATGACTTGAGTTTTAGAGGGATTTACCCTGAGGCCAAAAGATTTGCTCCACTCAAGGATACGAGTCAAGTCATCGTTTGTTGTTTGGACTGCCTGTGAAATATTGTCCAAGCTTGATTTTGAATAAATCTGTAGATCGTCTGCATATAGATGGTAAGAGGAAGATAGATTTTGAGTAATTGAGTTAATAAATAGAGAAAAAAGGAGAGGAGATAGCACACCACCCTGCGGCACACCAGCAAGAGTATCACACCACGATGAAGAGGTGTCTTCAACCCGTATCCGCTGCCGGCGCCCGTACAGGTAACTATGAAACCAGTCAATTGCTGTTGGAGATACATTAAGAGAACGTAGTAGCCCCAGTAAAATGTCAAAGTCGACTGTGTTGAAGGCATTGCTAAAATCAAGCAACGTTAGGACTGTAAGCTCTCTATTATCCATGCCTTGTCTAATGTCGTCGGAGATCTTGACAAGAGCCGTTACCGTGCTATGACCAGGACGGAAACCGGATTGTGAAGGATTAAGGAGATTATTAGTGGATAGGAATCGGGACAGCTGCCGATGCACAAGGCGCTCTAAAACTTTGGAAAGGAAAGGGAGAATGGAGATGGGGCGGAAATCTGAGAATGCGGTAGGATTACTTTTCTTAAGCAATGGAACGACTTGTGCATCTTTCCACACTGAGGGAAAGGTACACGAGGAGACGGATTTATTGAGGATCTTGGTAATGATTGGAGTAAGGATATCAATGAGAGGAATGATCATGTTACGGCTGATGTTGTCAACCCCGACGGCATTAGAAGCAATGGTGATGATGTTTCTCTTAACGTCACAATCAGCAAATTGATTAAAGAAAAAGGGAGGGAAGTTAGGTGTCGGTGCTGAAGAGAGAGTATTTAAGGTATTTGTCCTGGAAGAAGCGTCCAGAACTGAAGCAGCAGAAAAATGTTTATTTAATGAATCAAAGTCGATATCTTTAGAGATGGAATTACTACGGGATTTACCCACACCTAACGTTTTAAGGAATTTCCAGGTTTTAGCTGGATCTCCATTTTCGACAGATTTGTGAATGTGGCGTCGTTTTGCGTCCCTACACATTCTATTGCAGCGATTTCTTATGAGATGGTATTTGTCACGGTTCACCTCAGTAGAATCAGCCCTGAATTTCGCCTTCGCGCGATTTTTCTGGGTAATTACAGCTTTGATATCATCAGTCAACCAAGGAGCAGGAAGATGTTTCACTCTCACTGGACGGATAGGTGCATGAACGTCATACAGATCAATGATTATTGAGTTGAACAGTGTTATCTGCTCATCAACTGTACCAGCATCATCAATAATGGACCAGTCCACTTTCATTGCATCATCATGAAGACTCTTCACATCCATGTTCTTAAAATTGCGCTGCAGTAGGATTTTGGCTTTGGCTTTTGGGGGACGAATTTTATAGGAAAGGTAGACGAGATCGTGATATGAAAAGGCGTCAGCACTATACTGGCCATGCTTAGCAACGTAGTTTTGCATATTTAAATAATATAGCCTAATCCCTGAAGAGAAGTGAGGTCTTTGTGGGACGTATACATAAGCATAAGCATACAGTATACAGGGTAAACTATATATCACTGCGGATTTACCCTGTACAGCATAGGTGTCCGTATAGTTAGCAGCCTCACCAACGAATTCGAAGATTTTGACTAGGCCACGATTTAGTACCCAATTAGTACTATTTAGTGCCCAAAGCACAGATTTGGTACTCCTGTATTTCAAAAGATATTTGGGTTACTTACTGAGGCTGCTAGATAGACGTCAAGGTAGCAGTCGCACCAAGAAATACTGTTTATACCAATGTGATTTATATGTCACGATTTAGTACTCATTTAGTACTCCCTATATCCAAAATTTCATTAATATTGATTCAATACAAGCCGAGATATGACAGGGCATTGTTGAGGCTGCTAACTTGACGTTTATTCCAACGATGATTCCAATGAAACGGGTGCACATTTCAAACAGATAAATACATACAGATTTAGTGCTCGATTTGGTGCCTCTTATGATATTTATAAAATGTAGAATTTTCTTTCCTACTTCCCAAAAAAACTATGTAAAGTTCTACATACATTCGATTTTCGGTACAATCATGAACAAAAATTATCATTAAAGCTCAGGCCACACAGAGGCGGTCCTGCGGGAAAGCGGGCCGGCGGCGGTTCTGCGGGAAGCGAATATCTGCGGACCAGCGAAGATTTTTGTGTGTTTTGTAGTGTGTATGGTGTGGTGGAAAGGTCATGTCCGAGTTTGTATGTCCCCTGTAACAGAGAAATAAGCACTGGTCCGGAGCTATTCGCTTCCCGCAGGTCCGCCCCCGGACCGCTTTCCCGCAGTCCCGCCTCTGTGTGGCCTGGCCTTTATCGGAACTCTACTGCCATGAGCTGGCGCACGCAATCATAGCAAGTAGTTCATAGCAATACCGAGAGATGGCGGGATTTTATTTACGTTAATTACGGTGGGTGATGCGAAAACTTGTCGAAGAATTGTTTGATTCAAATGAGTGCAGCCGAGGGACTACAACGAGTTTATGATGAACCTTGTTCTATCATAGTTGTTTTCAAATTGTCTTTTATGTTTTTGTTTATGTTGTGAACAGGAATGCAATTTTTGAAAGTAACACGTCGATCGAATGATGAATAATCTACATAGTAATTTTAACATTTTCTACTGCTGATTTGAACGAGTGACTTTCAAAAATGTTTGAAAAGTACTAGTCTCATACATTTGAGTCTAGTAGGCGTTGCAGTTTAGTATGGAACTGCTGATTTTTGTATGCGATTTCAGGATTGGTCCCATAATAAAAGTTGTTCAGTTTGATGATCTGGAGAGCGATTTTTGAATCACATTCGGTGAGCTCAGCAGTTGAAAATGTCAAAATAACTATGGAGATGTGCATCTTTCTAATGCTAAGTTGACTTTCAAAAATCATACTACAGGAGAGAGATTTTTGAGAGTCAAATCCGCAGTAGAAAGATGCATGAGAACGCTTTTTTATGAGATTTAAAAACCGTTCAAACTCACCGATGACATTCAAAAATCGCATCCCTGAACCACTCATGAAAGTTTCAAACCACAATGAAATCAATATTTATTGCTTCGCTTTATTTCGGAACGGTAAAAAAAATTTCCAGTACAATAATAGTAGAGTAGATTTAAAGAAGAATAATAGTCTTCTGGACTCACATTACATAGGTACATACGAGATTGAGAAGTATCAGAGTTACCTATACAATTTAATATCATTTCACTTTTTTGCTTGTCAGTACCAACCACAGAATTAAAATAAATTGTAAACCCTATTACAGTTGAATAAAGTCTAAATTTGATTAACGATATCGACGGACCTAAATTACGATTAGTATGTAGAACTTTACATAGTTTTTTTGGGAAGTAGGAAAGAAAATTCTACATTTTATAAATATCATAAGAGGCACCAAATCGAGCACTAAATCTGTATGTATTTATCTGTTTGAAATGTGCACCCGTTTCATTGGAATTATCGTTGGAATAAACGTCAAGTTAGCAGCCTCAACAATGCCCTGTCATATCTCGGCTTGTATTGAATCAATATTAATGAAATTTTGGATATAGGGAGTACTAAATGAGTAGGTACTAAATCGTGACACATAAATCACATTGATATAAACAGTATTTCTTGGTGCGACTGCTACCTTGACGTCTATCTAGCAGCCTCAGTAAGTAACCCAAATATCTTTTGAAATACAGGAGTACCAAATCTGTGCTTTGGGCACTAAATAGTACTAATTGGGTACTAAATCGTGGCCTAGTCAAAATCTTCGAATTCGTTGGTGAGGCTGCTAATTATACGGACACCATAGCTAGCATGCCGCAGTGATACAGCGCTATCACATCTTAGCTCTCTTTCTATTTGCGTGCGAACGAACGAGATAAAAGAGGTGATACAGCCGTATCACGTGTTGCATGCTACCAGTGCAGGGTCCACTTTTTAAGACCGTCGAAACTGAACCACTTTCTCTGTGGCCGAAAAAAAATCAGCTGTTCCATACAAAACTGCAAACCTACTCAAGCCAAATGTTTGGGACAGCTGATTTTATTTTCGCGATTTCGATGTTGGTCCCATAGAGAAAGTTGTTCGGTTTGATGGTCTGATCATCCTCTTGAAAAAATCTGGGGAAGTGACATGTGTGACTCGCGCTGAGAAAGAAATCGCTAGTGTACTAGGGCTATTCGTTAGTTGGACGTACGAAGGCTGATGATGATCTTAATATTTACTAATATGAGAGTTATTACAGGTAATTTATTGTATTCAGACTTTTAAGCATTATTATTATAATTATTATAATTATTTAATTATAATTCCGTGTAGTTCCCGGATTAGAATAGGACTACCCCATCTCCACCCGTGGGTGGCGTAAAAGGCGACTAAGGGAGGGACAAGTTCCCTCTTTTGACCTGGACACATACCATCCTGCATCCTTGGTCACCCGAATAGTGGCGGAGAAACCACTACAATTGCATTCCCAAAGAGGGTTGGCGTCAGGCAGGCGGCCGGCTGTAAAACTTTAGCCAAAACTAGTAGCAATATGAGTCTCAGTGTAAAAGGAAATATCGATAGGGTTAGGGCGTACCCCCGAGGCGACGCGCAGGGGCAGCACCCGGCTCCTGTGGGAAATGGACTAGGGTTGTCGCATCAAACCGGGCGGGTGCGACGTAAGAAGCGAGCCCGGACTGTGAGGGAAGTAAGATTAAGGTGTGCAAGTTGGAACATTGGTACGATGACTGGAAGAGGAAGAGAGTTAGCGGAAGTACTGAAAAAGCGACGGATAAATGTGGCGTGTTTGCAAGAAACGAAATGGAAGGGGTCAAAAGCCAGAGAGATTGGTGAAGGGTATAAATTTTACTACTGTGGGAGTGATGGTAAAAGGAATGGTGTGGGAATCGTGCTAGATAGTAAGTTAAAAGAGTGCGTGATGGATGTTAGGAGAGTAAGCGTCAGATTGATAGCCGTGAAAGTGATGTTAGAGAATTTGGTTCTGAATGTAGTTTGTGCGTATGCACCTCAGAGTAATAGTAAAGATTGCATAAAAGAGAAGTTTTGGGAAGAATTTGATGATGTGATGATGGGAATAGCAGACAATGAGGAGGTTTACGTAGGTGGTGACTTTAACGGTCACGTAGGGAGGAAGAATGATGGTTATGAGAATGTGCATGGGGGCTGGGGGTTCGGGACTCGTAACATCGATGGCGAGACGCTGTTACAAGCGGCTAATGCCTTTAACCTGGCTATAACAAATACGTGGTTCGAAAAGAAAAATGAACACTTAATTACTTACAAGAGTGGCCACCACGCGACGCAGATTGATTATTTCCTCGTAAAGAGGAACAAAATTAACTGCGTCAAAGACTGTAAAGTGCTACCAGGGGAGGACTTAGTCTCGCAGCATAGACCGCTAATTATGGAAATTAAAATTACTGTCCAACATAAGAAAAACAGAGAACGGCCCCCGCCCAAAATAAGATGGCACATGTTGGATAAAAATGAGTATGCTAAGAAATTCAGGGAAAGAGTGATAGATAGAATGATAGAAATGAATATGGATGAAGCGTCTGTTAATGAATGTTGGAGTGAGATGGCATGTTGTATCAGAATGGTAGCGAAGGATGTTTTAGGAGAAACGAAAGGCAAAGGTATGATAGATAAGGATACTTGGTGGTGGAATGCAGAAGTACAGAATGTTCTGAAAGAGAAGAAGTTTGCGTTTAAAGAATGGCAAAATACATCGGATAGTGATACGAGTGTAAAAGAGTCGAAGAAAACAATATATAATGAATGTAAGAAGAGAGCAAGAAAAGCAGTAGCCATCGCTAGAGCTGAAGCCCAGGACAAGTTATACGAGGCTCTGGATAGTCCTCAGGGGCAGAAGAAGCTCTATAGGATGGCTAAGGCTAGAGAGAAGAGTGCAAGAGACTTGTCTCACATAAAGTGTATTAAAGATGATGCAGGAAAGGTGATGACAAATGATGATGATATAAAATTACGTTGGAAAGGATATTTTGAAAAGTTAATGAATGAGGAGAATGCTTGGAGTTGTGAGTTAGAATATTTACCAGTGAACGTGGGATTGGTAAGAGAAATTAGTATAGAAGAGGTAAAAAAGGCTGTACGAAGTATGAAAAATGGAAAGGCCGTGGGACCAGATGGAATACCAGTTGAGGTTTGGAAGGTGTTGAATATGGATGGATATAAGGGTTAGCTTTATTCTTCAATAAGTTGTTGCATAAAGAAGTAATCCCCGACGAATGGTGCAACAGTTTACTGGTGCCCATTTACAAAAATAAGGGTGACGTACAGAACTGCAACAATTATAGGGGAATAAAGCTAATGTCACATAGTATGAAGGTATGGGAGAAGGTTGTAGAGAAACGAATGCGAGAGGAGAGTGAGATAACGCAAAACCAGTTTGGGTTTATGCCTGGTCGGGGAACAGCGGACGCTATTTTTTCACTACGCCAACTGTGTGAAACATACAGGCGTGCTCAAAAGAACTTGCACATGGTGTTCGTTGACCTCGAGAAGGCATACGATCGTGTACCCAGAGAGGTTTTGTGGTGGGCTCTCAAAAAGAAAAATGTGCCTGGAAAATACATTGAGTTGATTCGTGCAATGTACAGCCGATCCAGTACATGCGTCCGATCATCTGCTGGTACCACCGATAAGTTCAATGTGGCTGTAGGTTTGCACCAAGGGTCGGCTTTGAGTCCTTACCTCTTCCTGTTGATTATGGATGCTTTAACATCGGACATACAGGAAGAGGCACCCTGGTGCATGCTGTTTGCCGATGACATTGTTCTTGTTGGTGAAGAGGGACTCGAGGTCCAGAGCAGATTGGCAAAATGGAAGCAAAAACTGGAGAGTGTTGGCTTGAAAATTAGCAGAACTAAAACGGAATGTTTGTTCTGCGATTTCGGCGGTCTCTCCAGTTGCATGCCTATTGCCCTTGATGGCGTGCCTTTGCCAGTCTGCTCCGACTTCCGGTACCTCGGGTCACTCATACAAAACGATGGAGAGATCGATCGGGACGTGAAGCACCGAATCAACTCAGGTTGGATGAAGTGGCGGCAGGTTACGGGAACGATCTGCGACTCTCGAATCCCCCTCAAATTAAAGGGGAAAATATACAAGACGATAATAAGACCTGTCGTTATGTACGGATCAGAGTGTTGGGCCACAAAAGGAACGGATGAGAAACGACTGCATGTAGCTGAGATGCGAATGTTGAGATGGATGTGTGGTGTAACTAGAATCGACAGGATTAGGAATGAGTATATTAGAGGAAGTTTGAAAGTAGCACCTATAACGGAAAAATTGCAGGGCAATAGATTATCGTGGTATGGGCATGTGATGCGAAGAGACGAATTTCATGTTACGAGAAGAGTGTTAAGTATGAATGTGGATGGCTGTGGTAGGAGAGGAAGGCCAAAGAAAAGATGGATGGATTGTGTGAAGGATGATATGTGTAAGAAAGGAGTGAGTGCTGAAACGACGGCCAAGCGAGATGAATGGAAGAGGATGACATATTGCGCCGACCCCAAATAATGGGAAATGGGCAAGAGAATGATGATGAGACTTTTAAGCATTACTCGCCGCACCGGGCTCGCTGGATTAATGGCTTAGAGAATCCAGAAATTAATGGTACCTAACTACTACTTTTGATACTGGCTAGTACTCGTTTTAGTTACAAAAGCGCAAGCGCAATTTCCCGCAAGGAAACTTGGAGCAGACGACGCCATACAAATTACAATATCTTCCATACAAATAGGTCTTCAAAAAAATAAAACGTTTTGAAAATCATAGATTTTGTATCTGTAGTTATGTGTAGGAATTTTTTCCTTAGAATATTTTATTTTAATAATGTTCATTTTGACAAGATCTTTTCGTCACGTTGGAATAGTAAATAATATCCAGATGCATTTGCAAAAAAGTTAATAGTTATGCGTACATTGTAGGTAGGTACGTAGGAAATTAATCTCAAAATTCATAGATATGTATAAAGAGTGTGAAACCTTCGGTCGTTGATCTCCCCGTCGGCCGTGGCGTCGATGCAGTAGTCCAGCGCGACCAGCTCTGGCTTGCCGCGCACCACGAGCACCGACGTCTTTATGTCAATCGGGTATTTACACTGCAACATACATTATAATACAAAACTACATTACAGTGCATAAGAGTAGAAAATAAATGTGGGCGCTGCCT
The DNA here is from genome assembly GCA_963693445.1 of Agonopterix heracliana. NCBI lineage: Eukaryota > Metazoa > Arthropoda > Insecta > Lepidoptera > Depressariidae > Agonopterix > Agonopterix heracliana. The sequence goes on along the minus strand of OY856312.1, from coordinate 1,519,079 downwards.
CCACGCAAGAACGTCAAAATCACGCATAAGCTGGCAAGACCGACCTACAATTTGTACTAAAAGAGTTCCTGCTGTCACCGTCTTCTACTCTTTTATGTCGCACTGTACCTTCGTTGTCAGCGTAATTCGTCTAATGTAGGACCACACACTGGACACTTCATACAAATGGGGTCGTACTGTGCTTGTGAGAGAGGAGTACAGCATTGCCTACATACTCATCTTCCTCCCGTCTTCCATCAAGGGGTGAGGTTGAAATTGGTGGGAGTTAAGGTGTGTCCGTACAACCAGACTCTTTCTTATGTTGTGGCAGGACATAGGCCAAAGCACGACTGAAACTTGAAAAAAGACCAGAGGTAGTACTGACAAAAAGTTGTCAAAGAAAAATATACCGTACTTCTTCACGATAAAACCTTAACGTTGTCAGAACATACTAGCTAGAGAACTAGTCCACATTCCCGATAATTTTGTCTTGTTCACACAGATATTATCAGCTCCCGGGTTAGACAGAGATACAATCATCTGAATTGTCTTCCAGCTATGAAAGCATTTGTAGCTTGCCACAGATGCCGCCAGGGCCGCCACATTTCAGATTTTCCACCCAAATGAAATAAAAAACCGTTAACGAGTAATATTGATCGCAGAAGAGTCAGAAAGTCAACTCGGTCTAGCGACTAGTTGACTCTCTCAAAGTTTCACTCGACTCGCCCATCGCTCTGTTGAAGAAGATTATAAATAAAAAATACTGAATTTTCTCACATTATAATAAATAGAATGTCCGGGCGTGGCTCCGCTGTCGATCATGGCATCGTAGTTCCTATGGTCGATCAACAGCAGCCCCCCAGGCTTCAGGCACTTGGCGAAGTTCTCCAAGCACATCTTCTGCATCCTCTGGTCACCGTACTCGTCGAGGAGATGGGCGAAAGAGTTCCCTAAGCAGATGACTGCGTCGAAGAGTTTCCCCGGAAGGATGGCGTTGATGTCCCTTGGCAGGGTTTCCCAGTTTGCTTCTTCGATCACTGCAATTGAAATGTGTTTTAAGAGGATATGATTCAATTTAGAATAGGAATAAATGCGGACGCTATGAGTAAGGCTTCGAGTGGCAGCGCTGCGCCGGCGGTATTCGAACCCGCTTGCCTGGACGTAGTGCCATCTACTACTGGAGTTATTTCTTATTACTAAAAACTATTCACTTGTGTGCTCGGGCACGTAGGTAAATACTTAGTACCTGGGCGGTGTTAGAGCTTTGCTCGACGGCGTCTTCCATGATAATCTAGATAGATTTCATTCGACAGATTTCTTAGACAGATTCGATAGATTTCTTTTGACGACCCGGTTGGTGTAATGGTTACCACGCCGGACTGCCAAACCAGGGTCCTGGGTTCGAATCCCGGTTCGGTCATGGATGTTATACTTATGTTCGTGCCGTTGTTGTATGATTTCCATAATAAAACCCTTTAGTGCTTAGTTTGGGATCATTACAATGTATGTGCCTGTGAGCGAGCGTTATTTATTCCCGAGAACATCCTTATTTTTATCCGTGTCTTTGAAAGTGACAAAACTTCATCCAAATTGTTAGAGCCGTTTCCGAGAAACCCACAAAACTGAAGTAAGTACAGCGAGTAGATACCTACGCGACTCAAATGTATGGGACAGCTGATTTTTTAAATTTTATTTAGGATTTTGGCTCTCCATAGCGTAAAAAATATGAGCGTGCTTAAAAGTCAAACGAAAACACAAGTAAATCTCCAAAAATTCGCTACCAAGGGAGCTATCCCGGTCCGTCCACATACCCTCGTCTCTACATAGCATATACAGGGTGTTACATAAGTAAGAATAAATTTTTATAACTCTTAGGGGGTTGTTTAGACCGTCAAACTGAACAACTTTCTCTATGGGACCAACATCGAAATCGCGAAAAAAAAACTGATATCCCATACATATTTTAACTCGAGTCGATTTGTAGAGTATAGAACATAATTATTTTTTTTCGCGATTTCGATATTGGTCCCATAGTAAAAGTTGTTCAGTTTGATGGTCTAAACAACCCCCTAAGAGTTAAATGTTTATTTGTACTTTTGTAACACCTTGTATATCTCTCTCTCGCAAGTCGCAAGACGCCAACAGCTCTTCGATGTTAGCGATACCTGCCTAGTAAGTACGTATCTACTTCATTTCCGGGTTCACGAGCTACGACATTCTAACTAAAACGTACTGTCCTAAGTTATGTAAATGAATGCTTATCTTACCCCACTCGTCGTATTTGGTATCTTTCCTTTTGTCCCACCTGGCTTTGAGCGCATGCTTCAACATCTTGTCTGAAGCGTCTACAGACACCACCTTGAATCCTTCGTCCACCAACATCATTGAGTCTATACTGAAATATACAATTTTTACAAATTATTATAAATTTGAGGTAATGTATTTGCTTGTAGTACACCATTTGATGGGGACAGTAGGTATACCTACAATACATACCTACCTCGAAATTGAAGCAGGCAGGTTATTCCTTCACCGAAAAGCCAGTGGTCTTACAAATCGTACATAGCTACCTATATAAATTGCGAAAAACTAATTGGTTAGAGAGCATAGACAAATTACACGCTCCCCTAGCACTTTCGCTGCTGACGACCTACGGCGTAGGTCGGCGACGAATGGGCCGCAGTGCTAAAGAACCCACGTAACGAGTCAGTTATATTGCATTTCGGCTGTGCTTATTACTTACGGCGCGAGTCACCAACAACCTTACGCCTGCGCGGGTGACCCACGAGACGAGCTCGTTTCACGGTTACGACTGTGCGCACGACCTACGAGCGGGGTCAAGTTTAGCAGCGAAAGTGCTAGAGGTACGAGTCGGCATGGTTGGGGATCGAACCATCGCTTCTTGCACGGCAGGCATGGCTACTTGCCACTGGACCTGATGGTTACTTTTCATACTTGTTCTATTTTTCAGGTTAAGGGTTGATACACATTTACCGACGGCGACTGACGGCCGGTCCATACAAAAATATCTTTTAGTATGACATTTTTGTTTGGGTCGGTAAAATGTGTCTCAACCCTAATGTAAGTAGCTAGTGATTTAAGGGGCTTCTTTTTCTTCCACCACTTCCGCTCACCTTAGCTTGATTATTTCAAGCAATGACTACAATGTGAAAATCTTGTTTTTTGGTAATTTGGTATAATTGTTGCAAGGTAGCATTACCGAGCGAAGGGAACTCGGTGCCCTCTTAATATTAATTCGACGCAAGAGTCAGGGTCGTAATTTGTGGTGGGTGACCAGTTGTCTGTCTACTCTATTGGGATAAAACACGTTTTAAAATCATGTGCTCTTTGACGTCACCAAGACTTTGTATTCTTATTCTAGATAATTAAAATAGACGTGTCGACTTTTAATCAACATAAATTGCAGATTGTACTCTCACCTACCTACGTTTTTTGTCCGATCGCAGGAAACAAACAACACATTCACTATCTGGTTGTTTACAAGATCAGAATGAAGTTGAAGTAGTCAAGAGCATTGATTGTTTCGTCATAAAGTGTATTTCATAACACTATCTCTGTTATTACTGCTGTTATCTGTTCTTCACAACAGCGTGAGAAACAGTTCTGTGTTCTATATCTTCGAAACGTTTACCTATTTATTAAAGTTAAATGTAAATTCCATGAGATATTGAAAAATAAGATAAGAAACGTCATTCAATCAACCTTTTGAATGCTGTGGTGCAGATCTGCACGCAGAATATGTATTTTCTATTGTCTGGAATTTCATAGGGTAGGGCCCGATTAACCCTTAGGTTAATTAGGCTGCAGCCTAGGGCGCGAGGATCGGGGGGGCGCGCTGAAATCGGGACTTCACAAGCACGACCACGCTCATGGTCAAATGCCCCGGCCGGCACTTTACTAGGCGCGGCAAATTCGGGAAAAATATCGATTGATTGAGCTCTTTCTGTAATCAATTCGTAGAGCAGAGAAAAGTCGAGCTCGCTTTGCTCGCTCTAATTTTCTGTTTTAATTACTGTGCCTACACATAATCTTAGAAGAGTTCTTCACAGCTAAGACGTGGTGCCAAAAATTTAGAGTTTGTTTCGCTCAATCCATAGCTTTTACTTAGGTTGCTTTGCACGTGTTTTGTTCGTAAAAAGCTCTGATTGTTAGAACCAAGTTAGATAAAATATAATTAAAACTATCTTACCCGGTCCCGCAAGCGGTATCCAGGACGCTAACACAGCCGTGCTTTCGCAGCAGGCCAGTGAGGAAGTCCTTGTAGTTCTGCGTCCGCTGGTTGCTGTCCCCGATGAACTTCTTCCATACCCTCGCCGCTTTACCGTCCGCATACTGATCTTTGACACCCTCGGAGGGGATACCGGCTGACCGCGAATGGAAGACTTGGTCCGCCGACATTGTTTATCTAGAGGCAATAATTACGATTTAGATGGTTCGGAGGTCGGAGTTCGATGGTTGAGACTGGTAGCCGAGTCTGGGCAAAAGAGGAATGGGTCATCCGGCAGCCAGGTGAGTTGACGACATCGGAAAAGCACTGGTAAGACCTGGATGCGATTGGCGCAGGACCAAGAGGATGGCGCAATGGGGAGGAGGGTAATACCCTGCAGTGGGTGCATACAGACTGATACGGACGGCTGAACCATCCTATTTATTTAGGCTACTAAGGGATTAGGTGTGTTTGATGCGATGTTTCTATGGGCAGAAGGCTAGCCTTCTGTCACCACTTGAATGTCATTCCAGCCTAAAACATTCAATTGCTAAAAGTGAGCATTGCTACAGCAGCATGCTTCAAAAGAAGGTTGGTAGCTGTAGCAAAGCTTCTCACCACCCCGATATAGGGTCGTGAGTATATGTATGAGGCAGCGAACTTAGTATTGTAGTTCGCTGGCATGGGGCAATGATTACGTAATTTTATACAAGGTGCTTCCTGATATGCTGGCGGTTTTTTAAGATGATCAGACCATCAAACTGAACAACTTTCTCTACGGGACCAACATCGAAATCACTATCATGGAGAAACTCATAATCTCATAATTATTCTTTTAATTTAAATGAGACATAATTGCACAGAGTACTATATGATAATTGTGAGATTTAATTACTCTTCGATGGTATTAGCTACGTGTGCAATTTTATTAAGTATCTACAAGGGTGTAACAAATACCCTCGTAACATTTAAAGGTTGGCTCCATAGTGAAAGAAAATAAGATAATAAAAAAAGAAAATCACCCCTTTAATTATTAAGTAGGTACTAGGATTTTTTGTTACACCGTGTATACAGCGTGTAAGGAAAAGAATCATTAGAGTTGAACTACATCACACAGCACAGCATTGTATTTTTCCGTCGCTCCCTGAGTGACAGAAAAAGATGGAGCGACGGAAAAATGCGATGCGGTGCTGTGTGGTGTAGTTCTACCCTTAAACGCTAAACCACATACTCTACCCATCAAACTGAACTACTTTTACTATGGGAGCAAACTGATCGGAACAAAAAAATAATCAGCTGTTGCATACATTTGAGTCGAGTAGGTAACTATTGGAGTTTAGTGTGGGATAGCAGATTTTTTTTTGCTCTGATCGGTTTGCTCCCATAGTAAAAGTTGTACAGTTTGATGGGTAGAGTATGTGGTTTAAAAGTTAATGATACTTTTCCTTACAACCTGTATAACAAAACAGCAAACGGTGTAACAAAATGTTTATAGCCCGGCCTTATAATAAGATGACTAGATAAAATTATAAAAATATGTAAGTAATTAAACATAAAATAAGTAATGTTATGTTTTTCTGGCAAGAAGTTTCTCATTTACTTACTTAATTTCAAATAAAATATATCAATAATAAAAACGCTGTGTTTTTATTTGAGTGCAAAATCCTTAACGAATGCTAATTCGTACCACTTAGGGCTCAGTCTATCTTCCTATTAAAATTGCGGTAAGTTATTTAGAAATATAAAGCAATCGAAACTTGACTCTACTCCCTCGGGATGCCGTCTAAGATATTCAAAAAGATCGTTAGTGATATGATTGTAAGTTATCGATGCTAATAAAAACTGAAGGAACTATTACCTACTAAGATCTTATTAAATAAAAACTTTCCTAAATACCGTTCTATAAACCACCACTCGAGCGAAACCTAAATCAATACCATAGCTGCAGACTTTATCAAACTGTGACCGTGTAAAATTATGTAGGTAAAAACAGTGAAAATAATTTAAATATTACCTTACGATATATTATGATGCAATAACAACACCGGTCTTACAGGCGACTGTCGGCCAACTGATTCGCTCGAGCAAAATAACAAATTGTAACGGTGACGTAGAGCGCACTTTTTGCAGAGATCTCTGCGCAATCATGTTATCATGCTGCAAAATCGGAGAGGAAAAGTGTTTTTCTTTTTCCTGCGTGTAACTTATTGTTAAGATAGTGTAACAATAACCGATTTAAACTCAGTACAGGCAACTCTTTCAATAAACTGATTGAATTTTAATGTCGTATGATGAAGTGACAAGAATTAATGTTTGGTAACGCTGATCTCAGGTGACGCATTCTTTTGTGAATTGATTTAGTTAACTGTCTGGTTAAGAGCACGAATTTAACAGGTCATTTCACACAGAAGTCTACCAAAATTATAAAAATAACGTAAAAAACTTACAGGCTATCTCTACGTGCAAATAGAATAAACTATTCGTTAGTAAAGCCGCGTGATCTTCAATGTTATCTGGACTTGAATATATTGATGGTTTAATTAACATAACATCAAGATATGAGCAAGACTTGTTTTTGACACAACACAACGTAAATTGGTCAGTATCAATATTATTCGTTAACTATACTTAATCATACCTTTAATCATGTCAGTGGTTAAGTTTTCTGTAGGTCCGGTCCACTGGAAAACGACCTAAGTTCGGTAGCGTCGAGCGACTGGATGAGTATAGACTAATTGCGTGTCTTGGTAGAGAGGCCTATGTTCATCAGTGGACGACGACAGACTAAAAACGAAGGTAGTATACGAGTATACATGTAAATATGTAATAATTAACGTTACATTTAAATTCGGGCCACATAAGCATTCATTGTAACTCCTGTAAATCAGGATCATTAGTGGCAACCACTCAAATAAGTCAGGAGATGATTCTGATCTTGGAAACCGCAACTAATTTAATAAAAGATAAAAGTAGGAGAATTTAATAAAAGATAGAAGTAGATAAAAGTAGAAGAATCGAACTTACCAAAGGAAGGAGCGGTCCCTTAGTCCACCAAACCTGACTCGCTTCAGAACGAGTGTTCATTGTAGAGTTATGGCGATGCATCATATTGCAGCGCCTCACAGATATTTGCGGAGCGTAGAAGTGTTCTCGGAGTGGAGTCCTCGTTGATACGTGTCGTGTGCTGGGCTGCCATAACGGCCTCCTGCCTGACGGCCCTGGATTGCGTAATGAAGTCGCACTGACCCAATAAATGTGACTAGGTCCAGTCTAGCATCAGTAGGTACATACAAAAATCAATGGGTAAAAACAATACGTAATGCAAATCTTTGACAGGATATTGAGATAGCAGCCGTTAATACTTTTTCACCCCTCCGGGCGGAAAGCGTCAACTTTCGTACCGCTGCGCTAAACGAAGTTCCCGCTTTCCGCCTCTGTCGAGAAGAAAAATAATAAGTATACTATCCTCGGGCAGTAAATAATAAATCCTCAGATCACATGTTTGTTTACCTCGGATTCGCCTCGGTCAACAATTAACTATATGAGTTCTGAGACCTTTCTTACTTTCCTGCCCTCGGTGTTTAATCTACTATTACCTATTTTTTAAATATTCGTTTAAATATACTTTTAAAATAGTGTTAAAGAAATATTCTTACTAACACTGTAATTTTTCTAACGTTAATTTAACTCTTAGTTAACTCATAACGACGACACCGGCTCATGACGTAACTTTGTGATATATTTCTCGCGAGAAGATATCAGTTATCAGTAAGTTGGGCGGGTCTGGGTCAAACGTTTGTTTTCGTAGAGTTGCCCGTGAGCCAGAGCCCGTGCCTTCCTTATCAGCCGCGAATACTGGTTTGAGACGAGGTTTTGTTTTCTTGTCTTGTTGACTACACGTAACGATTATCAAGCATCACAATACAGGGTGTTAGGGTAAACAGTTGCATTACTATAAGAGGTGATTGTACCCATGATACTGAACAACTTTCCCTGAGAAACCTATAGGAAATTCGCAAAATTGTTTTTGGACTTTCGATACTACAGGGTGAAATTGATATCATTAGATAGATGGTGATACGATTTTAAACTAAGAGTCAAAGCAAACAACAACCATCAAACTGAACAACGTATACTATGGGAGCAAACCAATCGGAGCAAAAAAAAAATCTACTGTTCCATACTAAACCGCACCCCCCGCACCGCTGCCTACACGACTCAAATGTATGCAACCGCTGATTTTTTTTTCTCTGATCGGTTTGCTCCCATGGTAAAAGTTGTTCAGTTTGATGACGAGTGCTTATTATATCAATTTCACCCTGTATATACAGGGTCCAACTTAATATGCTGACACTTTTTAAAAGGGATGATCAGACCATCAAACTGAACAACTTTCTCTAAGGGACCAACATCAAAATCGCGAAAAAAAATCAGCTGTCCCATACATTTGGCTCGAGTAGGTTTGCAGTTTTGTATGGAGGGGCAGTTTTTTTTTTCGCGATTTCGATGTTGGTCCCATAGAGAAAGTTATTCAGTTTGATGGTCTGATCATCCCCTTGAAAAAGTGTCAACATATTAAGAAGGACCCTGTATAATGCATTCAGCAGATCGAACGTTTGTATGAACCGTTGAAATTTTTATTGGCGAATTTCCTATAGGTTTCTTAGGCAAAGTTGTTCAGTATCATAGGTACAAACACTCCTTAAGTAATGCAACTGTTTACCCTAACACCCTGTATACAGTGTAAACTTAAGGGTTGAACTACATCACACAGCACGGCATCGTATTTTTCCGTTTCTCCATCCTTTTCAGTCACTCAGGAACGTCATTTGCTAGAGCATATAAGATAGATAGAACGCGACCGCGCGCGATAGCACGGCTGTTAGATGAGATTCAACCCTAACTCTAATGAGCGAATCTGCAACGGAGTGTCAGAGGTCTAAAGATGAAAAGAAAGATGTCCAAAGTGTTTAAAGAAAACGACATCGACACACAAGCAAATAAAACAAATATTAGTCGTTTCATTTTTAGTATTATTTTAAAAATAAAGACTAACATACTTATTCTACAAAATTAAGATTACGTTGAACATTTTCGAAAAAACACGGTCTTTCTTAATATGCGGTTTTTTAAGTGGATGATCAGACCATCAAACTGAACAACTTTCTCTACAAAACTACTACAGAAATCGCGAAAAAATACTATTTTCCATACATAACTACACACACACTCGACGAAAATGTATGGGACGGTTGTTTTTTCTCGAGATTTCGATGTTTGTCCCATAGAGAGGTTGTTCAGTTTGATGGTCTGATCATCCCATCATCCAGTTAATAAACCGTCAGCCCTATATAATAAAAAAAAACCCCTGGAAATTGTTTTCATGTTGTGTGCAATATTATTGTAAAGATGTTCTTAAGGTGGTTGGAGAGCTGTCAATTTCATACAAAACGTTGTCGTATAACACTCGTAGACGGTATTAATAAAAGTAATGTTTTATATGAAATATAACTTAGAAAATCTAGTTTCCGCGAATCAAATAATATTTACAATTTGTAATATAATTACGAAGATATAAGGGTTTGAAATTTTGTATGAATAATTTCAAAGCGTGATATCTTCGTAATAATATTATAAATTGTAAATATTATTTGATTCGCGGAAACTAGATTTTCTAAGCTATTTTTCCATATATAAAACATTACTTTTATTAATACCGTCTACGAGTGTTATACGACAACGTTTTGTATGGACGGAAACCACCTTAATAAAGTTTCCAAATTAATTTCTTGAGAACAGAGAATTGCATTTTTTTTAAATTGAGTTGTGCTAGTTGGCAAAGTGACAAAAGTATTAATTTTTGTGAAACTAAAGAGTATCGACCCAAAACTGTGAGTGATATTGTGAAACTCGTCGAACATCAATCGACGCCGCATCGAATATTCGTTATACCGTAAGCGTTTGTCACAATTATCAATAAACTCCCTACTCCAATAAGACAATACTAACATCAAGAATCTTCCCTAAACCAACTTATTATAACGCATAAAAACTAAGGTATTAAAACACAATTTAGAGTGGCTTGCACCAAAACTTATGTAGGCATTAACTTTCTTGTCTCTCACATTCATTATGATGATGATGACACGACAGTAACATGACAATCACTCAATACCAAGAAGTTTGGAATCCTCTATAGTGGAGCACAGACTGCCTAACAAGAGGGAAAACATGATAATACTCCTTGATGGTCGGTAATGATCGTTCTTCTCCGTAGTGGTTTTTAGTGACGTTAACTTTGTCCCTTTGTAATGTATGTCTAGGCATGACGTCACTCAATTGTCGTTCATGTAATTGTGACGTCAGCGTCATTGGAATAGAAAGGGACGCACGTAAAATTGGAAATATCGACGACGGAGACGAACGTCAAATTTTCTTGTATCAATGCTTGTAAGGAGGAGTGCTATCCTTTATGATTTAGATCCATGCCCAATACCTATGCCACCATTTTATTGAATTGACGTTACAAAAACGACACAATATTGTGTTTAGAGCTACGAATGTTCAGAGCTCATTCATGAAACTTGGAACACAATGAGGAGTTTTCTGACAGCTACTCAAACGTAGTTCATCATAACGGCGATAGATGGCGTTGACCAGAGAGGGGTCCGAAGACGACAAATTTAGTCTTAAAAGTAAAAAAAATACATGTCACTGAGTCAGACGCATTTGTTGACGAAATATACGCTTATATTTTGCTGGTTACTTAAAAACACAAATTCTTACTATTTTATTTGTATTTTATTATCTGCAAGGTCGCTCGCCCCTGTCTCGTCAACGCCATCTATCGAGCCGTTAGGAACTACTTTTTCTTTTTTAATGGCTTTCTGAAAACCCCTCATTCAATAAGCTTGTGGAATTCAGATCGCTGTGATATTTTAATGACTCGGTTACTATATTTATTTAAATGTTTTATGAATACTCTCTAAAATTAAGGTGTTATTAAAATTATTTTTAATGTCGAAACAATGACTTAGTTTAACTTGGGATCGCGGTAAACCTAGGACACTACATCTGCTCGAACGAAGAAAACTATTGTTAACACGCGTAATTGGACAAAGATTTGTAGATATTCTTGATTTCATTCATTAATTATTCCTGTTATTTATATCGATTGTAATCCATGCCGTGTGTAGAAAGAATATTAACAGGTAAACCCTGGTCAAACTTAAATATATACATAATTAATCATAAAAGAAATACAATATTCTATTGATTAGTAACCTATTTTTGAGGTAAAATAGTACTAGAAACGTAACCTCATATCCCGGCTCCGACGTCCGAGGCGTCTATGCCTAGCATCGCTAAATCGTCCATTTCCTCCTTCTGTTTCTTCGCCGCTTCACCATTATCTTTCTTAGCTTCTTCTACCTTCTGAGTTTGGGTCTGATTCTGTGATTGGTTCTGATACTTATTTTGATTCTGATTCTGATTCTGCTTATTCTGATTCATAGTCTGTTTATATTTGAGATGAGTTTTATAGGGATTATTTTTATTATTATTCTTATTCTGTCTCGGTTTCGGGGAGGGTACGAGAGGGACGTGAGTGTCGTACAACTGTGTCCGTGGTTGGAACAGTTGTTGGTTCAGGTGTTCGAATCCCATCATCATCTGGTGCGGCATCTGGGGGGGCATCTGGGGCTGGAGGAAGGGCGGGAAGGGCGGCATGACCCCGCCGAGGCCCATGGGGAAGCCCGGGGGGAGGCCGGCCATGGAGAAGAGGTCTTGCTGGGTCATGTCCGGCTTGACGTCCGTCGGGAAGATGATGTCCAGGGCGTCTTGGAAGTCTTTCGGTAGACTCGGCGTCGGTGGGGCCGCTGACCTGTGAGAGAGATGTTAGTGTGATGAAAAATGTGTGGATAAAGTAGAGCTTAAAAATCAATGAGAATAAAATGTAGTCCGAGATATTCTGAAACCTCGAAAGTGCTCAGAACAAGTGTAAAATTGATTATCGTGCAGTTTAATGTAGTTCGCTCAAAGAATAATCCAAAAGCAGGTGTAGAGTGCGTGAGCTGGATCGTAAGAAATTTCTTCAGAAATGTGTTCAGGATGCCTAGAGGGTAAACATACTAAAAGTCCTCGCCTCTAGGGGGGGCGCCGGGTGGGGGGGAGGGGGTTAAAGTTCCCACTTTTGAGTTTTTCGCTAATATCTTTAAAACGGTGCGTCGTAGAGAAAAATTGTCTTCTACGTAATGAAAGCTAATAAAATTTCCTACAACTTTTGTCTTATACTTTTTTTCGAAATTCTAATAAGTTTTCGAATATCACGCTCCGAAATAGTGAAAATGAATGTTTTTTCAGCGTGACGGGCATTACCTGATATTAAATGATATTTTATTGATAGCATAAGCTGGGAGTACCTCCAAGCGGTGAAGGCGGTAACAGTTTGAGATCGCGTTTTCGACCAAAAGCGGGTAATAGAGCGAAGGTGGGTCACCACTTTTCTTTCCATATCTCCGATGCCCACTGTCACAGAAAACGCGATCTTGCTGGCTAAAACTCCCATTCCCGTTATCATTCATGCCTTCGGGCTTATGTTGTCATCGTCTCTCATATCATTTTTAACTGATTGGAAGTAGCCCACCCGGTAACGCAGGGGAGCAGCCACAAGGCCTAAAAGATTATTTTGATCAATACATTACTTATAAACGTTATTAGTTACGAATCGGATTACCGCTATGAGTAATAATAAGTGTCCTGTGTGTGACGAGGATGTCGTTAAAGGGAGTTAGGACGTCACTGAGATGAAAGAAAAGGGAATAGTGGGTCTTATAAAAGCTAGTCAAGAACGGAAAGATGAAAAGCATCAAATTTTTCGTGGTTTGACATCCCTTTTAATTCACACGAATTGTCGTAAAAATTACACCCGAGTTGACACAATTCATAAGGATGTAAGAAATGCATCTGCTAATATAAATGCTCTGTAATTGTCGTTGGTGAGGATGTCGACCTTGCTGTGCTTTTGATAGCTTCCACTCCTCCCACCCAAGACATCCTGCTGCTGAAACCTGGCCGAGGGAAAACTAAAACCATCGTGCTATCCACCCAAGAGATGCAGCAACATGGATATGAACATATCCTGTTCTTACATTCATTTACCGGGTGCGATACAACATCTGCAACTTTCAGAAGAAGCAAAGTGGGTTTCTCAAAACTGTACTTGAAGTCAGATGTCATCAAAGAAGCAGCAGCGACCTTTTATAACCCCGCCTCCACGCACAGTGAAGTTGATGACGCTGGGAAAATGTGCTTTCTTCAATGGTATGGAGCGCCAACAGGACTGACTTCCCTCAACCAGTATCGCTATCAGTTGTTCATGAGATCATTGGCAAAGATTAAGCCTGACTTCAGCTCCCTCCAACCAACTGAGAACGCAGCTAAACAGCATTCACAGCGCACCTACCACCAAGTGCAACTGTGGCTTGGGAATGAGCTGCCTCCTCAAGAGTGGGGATGGAAACATGAAGGAGGCAGCCTGGTGCCAATAACAACTAATGATTTGCCCGCACCGGAGGTCCTATTAAAAACAATATTTTGCCGCTGCGCTAAGGGTTGTGGTAGTGGCAAATGTGGATTTCGTAAAGCAATGCTCAATGTTCTGCGGCATGCCTCCACTGCCAAGGGAAATGTCTTAACGGCGTGTCTCTTGGCGAAGACGATGGTGAAGATGAAGACAATGGTGAAGATTGTGAAGAGTTCCTCCAGAAAGAACCATCCACTGAAGAAGAGGGTGCTTTGGAAGAAGGACTCTTGTCAGCGCCTTCACGACCTAAACGGATTAAAAAATAAAATTTAAATTAAAAATGATAAATGTTTCGATGACTGTATGGCTGAACAGATTTGTATGAAATTTGGTATGTATGTAAATTAGGTCCTGGATTAACATGCCGGCTATTTTTCATCCCGAAATAACACGATTGAAGTAGCAGGCAAGAGGTAACGTTTGATAAGTCGGTTTTTTTCGAAAATTTCACTTTTCCACAACGTGTACTTCAAAAATAGTTAGGAATTCTAAAAAGTGTATAAGACAAAAGTTGTAGGAAATTTTATTAACTTTCATTACGTAGAAGAAAATTTTTCTCTACGACGCACCGTTTTAAAGATATTAGCGAAAAACTCAAAAGTGGGAACTTTAACCCCCTCCCCCCCACCCGGCGCCCCCCCTAGAGGCGAGGACTTTTAGTATGTTTACCCTCTAGGCATCCTGAACACATTTCTGAAGAAATTTCTTACGATCCAGCTCACGCACTCTACACCTGCTTTGTTAAGTGGACTAATGATAGTATCGATCGCGTCAATCGGTCATGCGCTAAGTTGAAATAAATTGACCAATAGAAGCAGGTCATTTTTGTTGTAGGTAGTCAGGCGACAGTAGATTATACTCACACGACAGGTGCCGGAGCGGGCGCGGCGGGGGTAGGTACGGGCGCGGGCGCGGTGGGTACAGGTATGGGCACGGCGGTGACGAGGGGCGGCGCGACGCCGAGCGCGGTGGGCAGCGCGATGGCGGGCGGCGGCAGCTCCGCCTGCTGTCGCTCCAGCTGCGCTTTCGCTATCTTCTCCTTGAACTCCGCCACCTATGGATATCACCTTTATTAGTGCACACATCAAAAAGTTATCTTGGCGAATCTGTGAGTACATAAACACGGCGACAGATCATCCTACCCGTAGTTAAACTCATAGAATTCAACTATGAGTGGTTTGATCTATAGCCGTGTGCACGTATTCTAGTGTTCTGCGCGCACAAAGTATACTTACGATTGGCGCGATTGAGAGAAGTATACTTAGATGATTCCCCCACGAAGGGAGAATGAATGAAAGAAGACTTACGATTAAAATATATCAAACGGAAAGAAGGGAAAGGTTGATCAAGGAAAATTTATCGTAGTCTAATTAATTTCCAAAAAGAACAATTAGTGCATAACCCATTTTTGTGAGAAGTGCATGAAACAATAATATGTGTATTAGGGGTAAGAAATGTTTCAACAACGTAGCTTGTAGTAGGCCGTAGTCTCTGCCTACCCCAATGGAACAAAGGTTTTAGCATAATTATTACCATTAGATAATCGAAATAACAGATACAAACCTTTTTCTGTATCTCAGCATCCATCTCCTCTCGTCTCTTCTTAGTGGCTTCCTCCTCATCTTTCTTCTTCGACTCTTCCTTTTCCACATCTTCGGTCTTAGTCTTCCCTAAGTGCTTGTACACCGGCATTTTACCTACAACAAGTTTATTTTAGAAAAGGGAAGATCTTCCATGAGCCGGATGCCCGGGACCGCGGTCTAACTGTAGCAGTAAATAAAATAAGTATGTTTAACTCGAAAACTGTATACTTAACCATATCTCCGGCTTGCCATTATACCTTCAGATTAACCTTTTACCTTCTTTGACCATTACCTTAATAAAACAACACCAAAATTACCTCTAGCAATCACAAATTATTTGTGATTACTATACATTTTACCATATTATTTATTTCATTACAAATAAAGTATAATAGGAACTATTCGTTCTTCGGTAGCTGTCTTAGGTCCCAAAGTATTGATCTCCAAACCTGAGTAATGAACAGATATAACAATGTTAATGAATTTAATTTAATTGTATTCTTTTATTTAATTATTCGTTTTGTATCGAGTCATACCTTATAATTGGATTCAGGCCCAGGTATTAGCTACAGAGCTTCATAATCTGTAAAACGCAAAATGTGTTAATGTTAGACACTTGTAAATTACGAACGCTCAAAATGTGTGTTTTGTGATGTAAACTAAGTAAAAGAATAATGTTTGAAATCAATAGCAGTGTTATACATGTGGCAAAGGCTGTCGACGAATAACTGATCAAATATTACGAAAGTTTTGTATTGCGTTTGCATCCATGCTTTATCGCGTTTGCATCGATGCTGCATCGCAACCTTCGATCAACAATATCCAACTAGATAACGCGTCAGCGCTCAAAACATGTCCCGGCAAATAACGCCTCACTATTGGAGTGAGGTCTTATTTTGAATTAGTTCCGTTCGAACAAAGCCAACGTAAGCACGTCTCGCAATGCCGCAGTGTTCCTTTTTTAAAATTACTAGGAATTATGGTTGTTTTGAGGTCGAAATTATAATGCATTCGGACTGTTTTCTCAGTTCGTTTACAAAAAAATGTTGTATAATCACGAGGACAGAATTTCTCATTGATTTTGTATGCGACCCGTTATCTAGTTCTATATTTTTGATCGAAGATCGCAACTCATTAGCGGTGCTTCATAATGTTTATGAGAGAGATTTGATCGCTTGTTTTTATTTTTATTTTGTGAACTGACTGGACCTGTTTGAACGATGTCATAAAATTATAGGATAGTTTTTCGCATTTTTGTCGGTTCAATCCCCGGCTGAGGCAAGTGAATTTAAAAGACAGGAACGTTGTTTTGAGTAAAGTTTGCTATTTTAAATATTAAGGGTGCATTCTGTGAGTGAGTAGAGAACTACTATGAGGAACGCGTGCAGCGTTCCAAATTTACAAGTGTCTAACAATATATTTTGCGTTTTTCAGATTGTGAAGCTCTGCAATAGCCATTATCTGGACCTGAATCCAGTTATAAGGTATGACTTGACGTAAAATAAATAATGAAATAAAAGTATACAATTAAATAAATAATTATTATTATCATTTGTTCACAACTCAGGTTTGGAGATTGGAGTCCCTATAATTTGTAATAAAATAAATAACATGTCAAAATGTATAGTAATCACAAATACTTTAAAACTATTTGCACTTGCGTTTGCTAGAAGTAATTTTGGTTTTGTTTTATTCATGGTAATGGTCACTGAAGGTAAAAGGTTATTCTGTGGTTGGTAGGTAAGCCAGTGAACTGTATGTACTACTAATCAGATTCACGGCTTCTTTGAGCATAACAAGTGTCGAGTTTGAAACCTATAAAAGTCTAATCTAGCCTTACCTAATATGGTCTAGAATAGATTCATGATAATTTTCTAAGTAAAGCCTGACCAGAAATATAAAAAACCTCGCCATGTTGCGGAAAATCATAGGAACTAATTTTTGTACTTGGAACTCTATCATTAATGGTTATAGTCTATTGCAGCGCCCTCATACCAGGTTTTTTATATCTCTGGTCAGGCTTTACCTATGTTGTTCACAAACGTAAATTTATACTAAGTACAGTTTCTACTGCTTTAAATGAAAACTATCAATTTTATAAAGATCTATCATAATCATAGCATCATAAGACATGAAGATTAGGTCCAATTAAATTTTATTTATATTTTTGTTTCTTTTGGTCACGTTATATCTCGAACTAAATAGACCTCGTGCTACAGGTAGCACACAATCATTAATCCCTCTTCCTTGAAGATTACTTTTCCCAAAGATCAGACAAGTCTAAAATCACTGACATATACTCTAGCGATAGACAAGCTCGTTCAAACAAAAACCATGTCACACAAAATGACACATTGCGGTCTGTCATTGCCATAGTGACGAAGTGAACTCAGGAACATCAATGCGATGCGCCCAACGCATTCAAGTGGAACATTTTGCTTCTGTGAAAGGGCCTGTCTATCGCTAGAGTATATGTCAGTGTCGAAAATGAAATATCGTCTCACCAATAAAGGGCATCTTCCTGATCTCAGGTTTCTTGACCTCCCGCGGCGGACTGCGGCGGTCGTCCCTGCGATCATCGCGGCGGTCGTCGCGGCGGCGGTCGCGGTCGCGGTCGCGGTCTCGTGTGTCGCGCGATCTAGACTCGCGACGCTCGCTTTCTCTATGAATACAAAATAAAAAGTACGTTAATATTTTACCACAACCAACTCGCGGAAAACGCTTTTATCTTATATCTGTGCTATAGGGTTTGTCGTCGTGGTGAAAGAATTACCCAGTCAGCGTAGGAAGTAGTATGGTCAGGTGGGGCTTCTCGGATGCCCAAAATGCGAGTTGCTTGTGTGGAGCTCCACCAACGATGGCCCATCTCACATCGTGCCCTGCGTGCCCTAACACCTGCACGCAGGAGGAGCTCATGGCCGCTAGCGACGTTGCAATATCGGTTGCCCACTTCTGGCAAGGTACTATTTAGCGACTTTGTTCAAAATTTGAAGTCGATACGATAAGAAGAAGAAAAAGATGTGTGCTATTGTAAAACTACATAATATGACACAAACAAATACCCGGGGAACAGTATAAGAAAGTATGATACTACAACAATACGGACACTCCATACTTCGTGAACGACGGGAGTGAGATGACAGTAGGCAATGGTGTAGTCCTCTCTCACTCGCACTCACTCAGTATCACATGTGTTTACCTCTAGTAAGTGCCAGCCCGTTTACGTGCGAGCGTGCCCGGGGCGTAGCGACGACTTTGAACCCCAAACAACATAAATATAAATTTATATAAATTTTTGTTTGAACATCACAAAGAAACTATTGAACCTACTTAGTCAGTTTTAATTTTTTTTATTGATTTTAAGAGATTCCACGACTTCCACGTGCGAGAAGTAGAGGGAAAAACTTAAAATATGTGTAAATTCATAACGGGATCATTCGCGAAATGGCTACCGAGTCGTGAAAGGCCCAATTTGTGAAATGCCTAATTCGCCAAATGGCCAATTCGTAAAATGGCCAATTCGCGAAATGGCCAATTCGTGAAATGGCCGATTCTGGAAATGCCTAATTCTCGAAATGGCTAACTTTACATAGAATTTATGTTCCCCCCCCCCCCCCCCTAAATTCGTGCCGCACGATTCTAAACCCATCCCGAAAAAGTCATACCTAGTCAAAAGTTGCTTCCACGTACCCCGCCCTATCCAATCCTATGGGACATCATAAGTGAAAAATGGGAGAAAACATGTTTTAAGTAAAGTTAGCCATTTCGCGAATTGGGCATTTCGCGAATTAGGCATTTCACGAATTAGGCCTTTCACGACTCGGTAGCCATTTCGCGAATGATTCAAAATAACGTTACCGCTGTTGAAAATGAAGAAAGTTTCGATGGCTTGTGGGCTCTAGAACTAACATAATAACCATAATGCAACACACCTGGTCTTCCTCGCGTCGGCCTGCGATCGCTCCGGTGTGCGACGCTTCTCATCCTCATCTGGCTTCTCTATTTTTATCCTAAAATACAAATTTGACTATTTATTTCAGAACACATACCATAGGTTGTAAGCATAGCTTACTAGCAAATTTATCATGGTTAAGAGAAGTTTATTCCGAGAATGCAAATGCGCGCAGCATACAAACGTAGTCTGGTGATATATTCAATACTATCCAATTAAAGTCAGTGACATTTTTCAGAAACAATCTAGAAACGAATCTCTATGTTCGTATGAAGTCAGATTTTCGTTAAAATATAGTTTTAATGCTAGGATTAATTTAAGATTTGTATGGAAATCTTTGAGGCACTGTTACTTTAAAACTATACATTTTAACGAAAATCGGACTTCATACAAACATAGAGATTAGTTTCTAGATTGTTTCTGAAAAATTTCATTGACTTTAATTGGTTAGTATTGAAATTATAACCAGACTACGTTTGTATGGAGCGCGCCAACGGTAATATACCATTAAGGTCCGCACAAAAATCACAAACCTGCTCTGCAGCGTGTGCAGCAGCTTTCTGTCGTTGTCGTTGAGCCTGTCGGTCTGCAGTGACGTCATCCACTCGCACAGCGTCTTATCCTCCGCCTCGCGGCGTCCCTTTTCTTTCTCTGCAAGTTCTACATTGTATTAATGATCAGCAGCCTATAGAGGCCCTCGTTGACGTAGTGGAGCGAAGATATTGTAAACTTCGACCATCGATCAACTGCGGTCAGGGGTGAGATTTTTGTATGTCATTGGTGAGCATGACTGGTTTTTAAATCTCATACAAAAGCGTTGTCATGCATCTTTCTGCTGCTTATTTGACTTTATAAAATCCCACAATCAGCAGTAGAAATATGCATATCTCCATAGAAATTTTGCCATTTTCAACCGCAGAATTCATCGAATGAGATTCAAAAATCACACTCCTGGTCATTCTTTGGATAGCGTGGCTACACCCTGGTCACTTCATACAAACGGGCTCGCACTGACTAGAGGTAAGCACGTGAGGTACTGAGTAAGTGAGAGTGGTAGAGGACTACACCACTGCTTAGTGCCGTCCACCACGGTGGGTCGGGGTGAGGCAAAGTTGTTAGGGGGCAGGAAGTGCCCATAATGTGCCCAGGTATTAGTACTCTTTCTTATACTGTCCCACAGTCTTCTTGTCAGTTTTTCCCATGTGTATGAAGTGAAGTAAGTATTCAAGGCGTGACTAACTTATCTTGCTATAGAATAAGAATCCAAGTTAGAAGGAGACTAGACAATACTTTGAAAGCAAGCTGTCCACCAATCTGTACCAGTGTTGGGCGCAATCGATTACTTTTTTCTTCTTTTTCTTCGATTAGTAATCGATTGAAAAAGTAATCGGATTACTTTCAATCATGATTGAATTTAGTCACGGTGGAAGTAATCGGATTACACAAGTAATCGTTAGTTCGATTGAATCAATCGAGCGATCGGGATTACTCAATTACTTTTAACAAGATCTGGTGCTGAGGCCAGGAATGTCTCCGTACGAGGGAACTCCTCAACGGTTAACAGCATTGGCTTGCCATTTTGTGTAAACGTTCAGTTTTGATAGCAAAACACATATGTAACCATGATCTGGTGCTCAACTCGCCAAACATCAAATGGAAATGGAATAACTTTTTACTTTCGAAAAGCAAACATTTAAAATCATTACTAAAAAAGTAATCGAGTAATCGGGACTAACGATTGACGACTAATGATTGCAATCGTTAGTCTAAACTTCGACTAACGACTAAAGTAATCATTAGTCGAAGTCTATGATTGCGATTTGTAATCGCAATTGTTAGTCAGTAATTGATTGAATTTTGCCCAACACAGATCTGTACTACCGAGTGGTGGAGTATGGCTCACTCCTTTTCACTCTTCTCAGTGACAGGCCTTTGCCCTACAGTGGGATCCAGACTTAATATGAAAAGCATAAGCCACTAAAATGCCAAAAACTCACTTTTCTTCTTCTTCTTAGTAGGCTCGCTATCAGAACTGCTCGAATTGCTCGACGAACTGCTGCTGCTACTCTTTCTCCTCTTAGCCTTCTTCTTCCTCTCTTTCTTCTTCTTCTTATCGTCGGCCTGGGGGGCGGGGCTCTCCTTGCGCTTCGTGTGGAAGCCGTCCTTGTTGAAGGTGATCGTGTGGGAGGTGTACTGCTGCGGTTTTTCTTCGGTCTTGCCCTTGGCGTTGCGCGCTTTTTCGAACGCTTTTTGACGATCTGACATCCAGTCTGTTTCCCAGTGCGGGTTCTGTTCTACGAAGTTCTGGAATTGAGGCAAGTGTTTAATTTGAATAAATTTTTAGGTGAAGCTTAATTTTTAATTAGAGAACGTTGTGGTCTGAAAGAGGATGTAGTGACAAGGATAGAGAAAGGTATGTTGAGATGGTTTGGTCATATGGAAAGAATGGATGAGAGCAGATTGACGAGTGCAACCCACAAGGCAAGCGTAAGTGGAAATGTTGGAACACGGCCTAGACGTACATATACGGACCAAATTGGCGAGGTGCTTAAAAAGGGCCAGGTCAGATCTACCCGAAACCGTCGAGCATGCATGAAAGGACTAATGAATGTGGATGAGGCTACGGAGGTTTGACAGGATCGTAGCAAGTGGCGTTCCGTTGTCTCTGCCTACCCCAGTGGGAGACAGGCGTGAGAATATGTATGTATGTATGTATGCTTAATTTTATGTAAACAACTAGAGTTTACCGGCGACTTCGTCTGCACAAATTATATATCCGATTCTAAATCAAATCATAAGCTACCAAGTAGTAGTTTTTGCGTATTGCTCGAACAAAAAGGTTGATTTTTAGTCAGAGACACCTAACAGTAATCTTTTTCTTGTAATATCTTTAATGCACAGACAGACTTCTATTATAGATTTATATATGATAATAGACTAGTGTTTTCCCGCGACTTCGTCCGCACAAATTATATACCAGATTTTAAGTCAGATCATAAGCTATCAAACAAAAAAAATTTCATCAAAATCGGTTCAGTAGTTTTTGCGTGATGTGCGAACAAACAAACAAACTAATAATTTTGTCAATAGATGGCGCTGCACGTCATTTAAATCGCGCTATCGAGTGTTATTTGATTTTATATGAAGTAAACCGCTACTTTTTTGATCCTCATGATTTTACGGTTTTATAATAGTTAAGATAAGATTAGATAACAATCAACAAATATTTCTGTTTATAATAATGACATGATTTTACGGTTTTATAATAGTTAAGATAAGATTAGATAACAATCAACAAATATTTCTGTTTATAATAATGACTTTTTGAGTTTGTTTGTTTAGCATACGATAGACCCTCTCGGAGCCAGCGTTCACCTCGCGAAGCGAATCGCTGAGCGTTTCTCACTGTCAAACCTTTATCGACTTAGCATGCGAATCACAAACAGATATAAATAGTTAACTTACAGTGTAGTTCTTGGAGTGTGTGATGGACTTCAAATGGGCCGAAGCACAGTGCAGGTCCCCGATGAACTGGTCACAGAGCTTGCAGTACCACGCGGTGGACGGCACGAAGAATTGTAGACCTTAGCGTGGTACGAATAAAGCACGTGCTTAGTTTTATGTTCGAAGTAAAACAAACCTTAGAGCATGACGGCCATTCCAGCACGTCTAGTATGATTGATCTACTTCTCATCTAAATGATTAGTCTAAAAAATAACCAGTTCCCGCGCTTTATGGAGAGCGAAAGACACGCTTGCCGCGACAAGTAGTATGGAAATTGGAATAAAGCCGAGTCGCGCGCAAGAAGAGAAATCATCAATCATCAATCATGCTAGACGTGCAGGTCTACATTTAAGGATTTTACATTAACCTTGTACGTATGAATGGCTAGGAATTAATCTTGCCACGCGACTGCAACCTTTGAAATATAAGTAGATGATAGTTGTTGAAAAAAAAAACCCTAAAGAAATAATTTAAATGTTAAAATTATCTGAAGAAGCTTATGTTATTTTAATGCTTACCTATGTATTAGTGTAAAATAAAGTATATTTGATTGATAGATTTATGGAGGTGCTACTTGGGAATGTTCCTCCATTGAAAAGGGAAGATCTTCCACCAGGCTTAGTGTGAAGCCTGGGGACCGGCCGTGGTCCAACAGTTCTTAGTTGGACCTTGTATATAAATATCGAATCTCTGTGATTATTTACCCCAATTAACCAATACAGATAAATTAAATCAAAATTTCTCTTGCGCGATTTATGTCTCGCATTCGATTGTGAACCTTATTTGTAGTAGGTTACGAGTTACGTATTTACGGTGAACGTTGTCTTTGTATGGAGCATATTTCTGAGACCGACGGTATCGCCATCTGTTAGCTTCTTTGTTATAACTTGTGGGTGTTGACATCTGAGACAAGACCCCACAGATTGAATATTTAAATTGTGACGTAATTTTTTTCACTATGTCGAATGGAATTATGGCTGTATTATGTATGTAGGTTTGAAGATTTTGTGTATGCACAATGAAATAGAGATTGACAGAATTAGTTGTGCTGTTTTCCAAGATGAGTATAAAGTAGGTAACTAACCTCTAATGGGCGTGCGCTTGGTGGGCGCGGAGGGCAGGCTGGGGAAGCCCTCGTTGACGCCCGTCACCGTGTGCCAGGGCGCCTCCATGTGAGCAGCAGCCATCCTGTCGAAACAACGGTATTTAGTGGTTAGTTATTGCTAACTGAAACTTGTACGTTGTAAGGGTTGAACAGCACAGCATCGCATTTTTCCGTCGCTCCATCCTTTTATGTCACTCAGGAACGTCATTTGCTAGAACATATAAGCGCGCGATCGCGTTCCGTTTATCTTATATGCTCCAGCAAATGACGTTCCTGAGTGACAGAAAAGGATGGAGCGACGGAAAAATGCGATGCTGTGCTGTCTGGTGTAGTTCAACCCTAACACTTTTTTTAGTTTGAGTTCAAACTCTTGTATGTCAGTATTCGTACAATTCCGACCTTACTCAGGACTCGGGACTCACGCTGAAAAAAAGTTTCTGAATGTCGACCTTAGACTGACGTTTTAAAACGTTTAAAGTTGAGTTCCTAGTTTTCTACATCGATATTCAGGGTTTAAGGGACAGCCCTTCACAGACTAAAACGGTGATCAAACTGAACAACTTTCACAAGGTATGAAACTTACCTCAACGCGAAAAAAAATCAGCTGTTTCATACAATAAAATTATGAAAAAAAAACTCAAATGTATGAAACAGTTGATTTCTTTTCGCGTTTCCTGAGGTAAGCTCCCTAGTGAAAGTTGATCAGTTTAATAGTCTGAATTCATCGTCTCAGTCTGTGGAGCGCTGTCACTTACACCCTGTATAAAAATCAATAAGCATATGCTCACGACTATATTCCCCGAGGGGGTAGGCAGAGATATTCTGAAACCTCAGAACATCCACGTTTCACCAGTAGTACCGAAACTTTGTCCAGTGTGACGGGGGGTGAGCCCGTCGCCACTTATAATGGACAGTGGGTACAATACACGCCTCGAAATTGAAGCATGCAGGTTTCCTCACGATGTTTTCCTTCACCGAAAAGCCAGTGGTGTAACAAATCGTACATAAATTCCGAAAAACTCATTGGTACGAGTCGGCTTGGACGGGGATCGAACCATCGCCTTTTGCACAGCAGGCAAAGTTACTCGCCACTGGACCACCACGGCTTAATTCAATATTCATTACAATTTCATTATCTTAAGTTGAGTACAACCAAGTTGGTTGAGATTAAAATAAACGTTAATTTCCAAAAGCAGCAACTCAAATAAGGCTAAGGCTAACTTTATTTATGGTCTTTTTTTTTTACTATAGATGGGCTTACTCTTGACCTCAATCTAGTCCTCAGGACGAAGATGAGGTCGAAGATGTAGCGAGCTTACCCAGAGTGGCACTGATAAACTGATCTACGCTTCCTCTGTAATCAAACAGTAACTAACTTGTGATGAGCCGGTGAATGCAAATGGTTCAGATAATCCTTAGCAGTGGGCGGGAACTCGTTGCAGACGCGGCACCAGTGCATCTCGGGGTCGTAGTACACGTAGTTGCACTTGTGGCCGGCTGACGGCGACCTGCAAATCAACTGCTTGCTGTAGCTTCATATTTAAAACAGGGAGTCCTTTACTACTATCTATTCCTTACATTTTGGACAAGCAATTTTAATCCCACTTGCAATAAAAAAGGACTTTTTTGACGGTAAAGCCTGACCAGATAAATAAAAAACCTGCTCTGGGGGAGCTACAATCGACGGACACCAAAATTAACTAATGGTAACTAATTTTTGTACTTCTACATTTACACTAAATGTAAAAAGTACAAAAATTCGTTCAAAATTTTTCTGCAACATGGCGAGGTATTTTGTTTATATGCAGCTTCAAATAAGTTAACAAACATTTTTACAGAAACGATTCATGGCACTATACAATAAAAGTTAATTTTGTTTGACAATTTTAAGACTCAAAAGCGACTTTATAGCCATGGGTACACGGGGTACCCGCTACTCATCAGTACCTTTGGTAACTGAACGATTACCACGTACGGACTTTAATACTGCGAGGCAAAGATATCAAAATACTCACACGCGGAATATAAAACAACAGCCAAGGCGAAAGTGCCAAAGTTGTGTCTAAACTTTTACGATAAAGGCCAAATCGCCAAGGCGGGTGGGGTTGCGATCGTACGATCTGTCACATGCGATTTCACCTTGAGAAAAAGTCTGCGATAAATTGCCGGTCCAAACCCCGTTTAAAGATAATGTTCGCAGATGTACTAATGCCGCAAATAGCAAAGCATTGTACATGATTGGCGAAAACGCGAATTAATTTCTTTAATAGAACATTTTGGTAAGAATTCCTCACCTAAGGTAACAATTAAATAAAGTAGGACCGACAGAAATAGGTGTCCCTGGAGGACCTACTAGTAGTACAAAATAGTAGGAGAAATAGTAGAATAGTAGGACGCCGAAAAAATCATGCAATTCATTCCGCGAATGTCCGAGAATTCAGAAATTTCTATCGCCGAAATTTATTTTAAAACATTACTCATAATTATATCAACACGAATCACGACGCTTTGTTATTTATGAACACGACCGACGTTTAACTAAAAAACAGTTTAATTAAAACGACGTTTTAGAGATTTAGTTATGCCTTCAAACAAAAAGTAAGCCGAAAGTATTAAAAAAATCGCTTCCAGTAACACACTTTTTTGTAAAAATGTATCAGCTATTGTAAAATAAGCTCATTGTATCTTACAATAAAAGCAATCGAATAAAAAGCAAGCTGGGAAGTGAAACTCAGTTCATTGATAATGTATTTTAATATTGAGACTGCACATACATTTTAAATAGGTACATACAATAAGGTTCTTATGAATTTAATAAATGCATAAACATAATTATGTTTTAATTTACAATCTTAAATTTAAAAAAAAACTTATTTATAACAAAGAACACAGTGTTGATTGTAATTGACTCTTTAGTAGAGGCCAGACAGGCTGTGTGCCTGTTTCCACAACATCCAGAGGAATTTATGTCTTTACCACAAATGTCTAAGAATAATTTTGTATAATCTTGCGAATTTATAAGTCTTATAAAAATAATTTTAAAATATATTACAAAACTTTAAGTATATAAAACATAACAATAGGTATAACATAATAATGACTCGGTAACTATTAAAAGCATCTTATGTAAACAATTCGTTTAATATGAACACATTCTAAGAGTTATGAAAACTCTTAAAATGGTAGGTGCCCACAATTTTCTCTTGTCACATATAAGACATTTAAAAGTCACAACGAAGATTAGTTCAAGCAATTCATAATTCAGAAGCTGACAAAAATTCTTACAAAATAACGTACATATTGGTAGCGCAGTAAGAGTTGTTAAGTCTTCTAGTCAACTGCATATCATCAATCCAATCTTCTCACTGACACCGAATTCCGCAGCAAAACTAAGCTTGAGATGGTCACAACCTGCTATTTGGAAGAAAGTCAAATAACAAACTAATAAACACAATCAGCCGTTCAAATTCAAAGTCAATAAACTTAATTGTAAGGAAAATAGTAATAGAAACACACCTGGATTTCCTCTTAGCAGCTTTATCAGTAGATTCGTCGTCGTCGAGTAACTCCTGCGCTTCCTCGCCGATGATTCCGTTCAGCATGTCCACCACATTGTTGATCGTCTTCAGTTTATTCTGTATCTCCAACTAGGGACAACGCAGCGGTAGATGCAAGGTTATTTTTCCACTGCCAGTTGCCGTAAAGACCAGAAAACGTCCCCTTTTGGGTTACAAGCATTTGTTTACTGGCCTTTTCTGCAACTGGTTCAACGAAAGCACCGACAAGCAAGGTCGCTGTTACAATATAATAATAAGAGCGAAATTAACTTAAATATTTCATTGGCATAATGTCAAATCAAACCTGTAGTTTAGTGTTCTCCTTTAAGAACCTCTTAGTGTCGGGGCTGGGCGAGCGTTTCCCTTCGCCACGTAGCTCGTTCCGTTGATCTTTCAAAGTGTCAAGCTCCTTCTTCAGAATGCCTGCTTTCTTCATATAATCTTCTCTTTGTTTCGACAGAGCAGCTTTTTGATGACGCATTTCAGATTCGATCGCGGCTGTGGGAAGAAAATTGTAGTCAACTTCTCTTTTGGTTGTTAAATTTGAGTAGTGTGTATTTTAGTTAAGTTATATTAAGTGAAGATATCACCATGAATTATAGCAAAATTTAAACTAATAATTAGCTGTCAGGCTGGAATATACAGTGCAAGACAATATCTGTCGTAAATCTTGGCTATAAAGTACAATATAAAACTGTTCAAAGTCCTTCTTTGGCATCCATTATTATCTAAGACATTGGTCGACGATTACGATTCATTTCCTGGATATTGAAAACGAAATAACATAAAATCTAACGATTGCAGTCGTCAATCAAAGATCTGAAAAGGAAATAATTAAATATATTATGTAAGACATTATAAAGCCAATATTAAAGATATTTCATCAAAGCATTTCTATGCGATCAATCACTTTTATCACCTGTTAGGATTACTGCTGAAATGAATGGCTAGGTTGTTTATGTTAACACTGAATATAGCATATCATAAAAGTTACTGACATACGATTTAATTCTACCACCAAACCTGCAGATTGTGTTAATTCTAACGCCTTGTTTTTCAATGCATATTTTTTTAAATGTAAACATTTACAAAATGCAGTTTAAAGCATGCTTTCCCTTTGTTTAAATATGTTGTAGAAATCACGGAACTGAATGCCAGAACACTCATAGTATGCAAATTGAAAACAATCTCAACGAAATAAAAGAAAATAAGGTCGTCAAGTCACGACTCTAGACACTATGAAACATGCTCAATCATATTATTTTATGACAGAAAAATCGATTAAGATGTACCTACAAGTGTTTGTGAGTAAGATACTAAACCCTACATGAAAGAGAAAATTTTATAAAAATACCAACTTTTTTGTTACCATACAATGTTAGTCACATTTTATATTGCATATAAAACAATTAATTTAGCTATTATTCCTCAACTGAGTGTGTAGGTATATTACTACCGCTCTTACAGACGAGCGACACTTTGCGGTCGCAGAGGGTCCTAAAGTCTATGAGCGCGACCCACGACGACCGCAAAGTGCCGCTCGTCTGTAAGAGCCCTTACAACAAAAAAAGATACAAATATTCATCATAACCCTTAACCTAAAGAACAAACAAAAAGAGAAACAAAACTTATGCTATAAATAAAAATTGTATGGCTAGACTGATTAGCTGGCCGAGGTAGCTGCCAGCCGTCTGGTCACCTGAGACCTCGATTACGCGCGCCGATAAAGGCTTCCGCACATTGCAGCGATATTATCGAGCGATATTATCGACAGCGATATCGCGACACCTTACACACTGCAGCGATTCCGCGATTCGCGTCACGCATGCGCCCTTCACTGAATGTAGTAGAAAGAGATTGCGTCTGGTTGCGATAATATCGCGGCAGTGTGTGGGATCGAGCGCGTCCCCATACAAAATGTACTGAGAACAATTATCGCAAAATCGCAGCGATATTATCGCTCGATAATATCGCGGCAGTGTGTAGGATCGCGCGCGTCCCCATACAAAATGTACTGAGAACAATTATCGCAAAATCGCAGCGATAATATCGCTGCAATGAGCGGAGGCCTTAATTCTCTGAATAATCGGCGCGCCTCCGGCCCCCACGGACCCAATGTCTCAACCCCAAACGGTGCAAATATATAACCCTCACCGAGAAGGTTACATATAAGCGCCGTAAATAGAGGTGCTTACATCAACTAAATTATGTTTCTATTATTAGTCATCACAATGGAATTTACTGGTTATGTTATGTGGTTATCATACAAGAATAAGCCTTATTTATCTTTGTGCGTGTTCACGTGTTGTATACTTTGTACACTTTATCTTTATTGGATAACATGCACAAGAGACAAGGAAATATTTAAACAAAGCTCTTAAAATGTGTTTCTTGAAGTCCTTTTGTGGATATGTCGTGCGTGTTGGTTTCTTTGGCGTATAAATCGTTTTGCGTAAATGTGGTGCTTACGCCAATAAACCAAAGTAAACACGAATAAATTAATAATTGTATTAATATACATTTAATAAGGGTATATAACAAATTATTCCATATAACCAGCAGAAGAATAGGAATTTTCGAGAGTTACGCGGTTATTAATTAAGCTAAAAATAAAAACGCGGTAAGAACCCGTTATAATGATTAACTTTAGCTGAAGAATAGGAAGATAGTAAACTGCATGTTTAATTGTTTAATAAGAAATAATGTATCACAACTCCTAAGTCTGTCTACTTTGTGACATAATATATATAATGTAATAGAGTATAAGTAAAACATAACGAACTGTTATTTTTAATTCTAAAATACATAATGTAATGCAGAATGTAACATCATTATCCCAAAGATATGAATAAAATGAAAATTAAGGAACCTTCAGTGGCTTAGTGTCAGAATAATAACATACTGAAGAATTGTATTTCGTTTACAAGTATAACTAGCACCATGGCTAGAAAGAGATACAATTCTCTGGTTTGTCTTCCGGCCATGAAAGTATTCCACACACAAGTACTACACAGTACACACACTACCCCATGAATACTCAGCTTCTCTTTCAAACACATTGTTGCAACTATTCACACGAATATGATTGCTAGCAATAAGGAAATTTTCTAGCATGGTCAGATTGTGTTTAACATACATTACCTTTTCAGTTGTGGACGATTTGCTTTTACAACATTAATCAATGTAGTAAATTTTTTCATAATAATATTTAGAATTGTTATCCTTCTGAATTCTGATCATAAATAATGTATGCAAAAGTGTGTCTATATAATATAAACTATTGAACCAATTTCAATTAAATTTGAGGGGTGCATGAAGATAGCCTCCTCCTGTTACGTATTGATCCTTCGACTCATTCGGCGCTCCCTGGTCAAGCCATTTGCCAAATCTCTTCACCGAGATTGAAATAAGAATTAAATGCTGCAAAGGGGTGGAATATAACACCATAGAGACAGAGCATCATACGCACGCGCAACAATACTACTAGCATAGAGTGAAGGAGACAAGAAGAGTGCTAATCTCCATACTAAGTGGCGTACACCGGAAAATGCTCAAAATCACGTCTCACAGATTTCGCTGACTCCAATATACGCATAGAAATATTATGAACCAAACCAACTATGTAAGAAATGATACTCATAACGACATCTAGCGAACAAGAATGTACTAAATTCCGGTTTACGCTACTAAGTATGGAGACTATACACAATATACTCTTCTTGTCTCATTTACTTCATGCTACTAGCTACTAGTGTGGCGCGGCATTCGTGACTTGACTGCTCACCGAGTACTCCTACACGGCGCGCGTGGAAAAACCGGTGAATACTATACTATGTCGCCAACGCTCCTAGCACGCGACGTGCGAGCAGTATTGCCGATGTTGCGCGCTCGCTCGCACTTAGGAGCCTTACGGGAGACCGTAGTGATGCATCGTGTTATTGTCAATTATTTGAATTTTGAATAAAACTTTTGTTTTTCAGAAAGCCCTAGCGCTTAATTGTTTTATGCCTGCGCGTGCCACGAGCGTTGGCGTATAGTATAGTGGACAATCTATGGCTGTTGTGCGTCACATGATTATACGAGCGCGTCATGTAATCATTATGTGTGAGCCTTTGAAGCTTTGTCTTTATCATAAAGGCTATTTCTTATCTCGAAAACGGAAGGAATTCAATGATAGCCAAGCTAAGAAAAATTAGAGAATGCTATCAAAATATCAAGACTTTAATAACTTGACTCTAAAACATAATACCTGTGAAAATAATTAAACAAATCCAATTTAAGAAAAAACATACCTTCTTTCTTGAGCTGATCTTCCGGATTAATGAAGGTAGCCGGCATAGTAGCGGCAGGTGGCGGTGGAAGCGACATCTGGTTCCAGGAGGCTATGTCCGGAGGGCACGGCACGCTCGGCACCGAGGCTAAGGGGGGGAAGTCATCGTAGATCCCAGAGTACGAGGGCTGGTAGTTTGAGCCATATGTGGGGTTCGGGATGGGCTGTAAATATTATTGTACATATTTAATTTCTAGGTGTTGTAATGTGATGATAAGCTTTGTAACAGCCAACTGGCAAACAACTTTATAAATTGCTTTGCTATTTTTCTGTGGGTCTTGTTACAATATGCTATGCCCCGGGTGACATATACCCATGCTATACCACTGATGAAGACAATCCTCGTCTTCTTCTTTGAGCCCTATGTGGGAGTGACAGGATGATAAGAGGACTACTCTCAGAATTGGGCTCAATAACTTGTCACTCTCTATCCACAATCATATCCTAGATCAAAGCGAACAAAATGCCATGTGGGGTTTTCTATTATTCTAGGTACTACCTATCTAGATTTAAAGATTTGGAACTCAAGAAAGTTTGCCATCAACACTTTCGCTGCTAAGCTCATAACAATGATCCTCACGCAGTGCTAAAATTGAACCCCTAGTCAATCATGCGCACAGTCGTAATGTTTAAAGCAGTGGCGGATACAGGGGGGACCCACGAACCTCTGCATTTTGAGGCCGAGTAAAGAAATGAGCTCTCTTAATTTCTTTTAATCTTAATATGTGGCCCGAGTTGGCCGATGGGCCCCCCCCAACATGAAATCCTGGATCCGCCCCTGGTTTAAAGGAGCAATGTGGCTCAACTCATGGGTCACAACAGATGACTGACGCTGTAGATCATGATCACAGGCGAAATGCAATAGAACTTGCCAACCCTCGTAGGTCGTGCGCACAGTCGTAACGCTAACGATAAACTTGACTCGTTTCGTGAGTCACCCCGCAGGCGTAAGGTTTCGGTGATTCGCGCGGTAAGTCATAAGCACAAGCGAAATGCAATAGAACTGACACGATACGTGGGTTCTCTAGCACTGCGGCCCATTTGTCGCCGACCCACGACGTAGGTCGTCAGCAACGTAAGTTTAGTTTAACAATGGAATAATACCTCTGGCTGGAAGCCCGGCGGCGGCGGGGCAGGATACCCGCCTTCTTGAAACTGGCTGTCCCAGAGCTCGCTAGGCTCCGGCAGTTTAGATATTTCACTGAGAATGTTTTCGTCCAACATGTCCTTGTCAGTTTTCCGCGGGGAGCGGCTCCGGCGCTTGTCGTCACGCGGCGGGCTGCGGCTCTTCCTCTCCGGACGGCGGCTCCTGTAATCCGAGCGGTCCCTATCCCAGTCCCGGTCGCGGTCGCGTTGATCACGATTCCTGGGATCCCGGCTGAAGTACCCCTTCCTTCCCGGCTCGCGAGACATTTTTCACACTTCACTTTATGCCAGATATTAGATAAATGGTACACATTCGTGTATAACTAGAACTATTGTTCTAAATTATGGTAAAAGCCGATGAGACGCAAAAACACGCTTCGCCTTGACGCTTTGTTTGACAAAAACGGCCATTTTTTTCTCAGTGTTGCCAACTGGTGTGTTAGGCCTGTAGCTAGGTAGTTCACGAAAAGTTGCTAGATTGCCCAATTTTCTTTCATATAAAAGTTGCTAGAAGTAGCTAAACATCAAAATCGATTAAAACAACGCCAAACTTTGAAATGTCTTTTAATTTCTCGAAATATTAGGTGTTATTATCATGTTATAGCAATGTTTGTGCTCATTTTATTCAATTAAAGATTTAAAAATGTATGTATCGGACGTAAAACGGATTAGACCGGTGGCCAGCTACAGTCAACTATACCTTATAAAATTAAGGAACTAACTCATTATGCACCTAAAGTAGACTAAAAATAAGTAATAAAAAACTTGGTCTGCCAGGGCGCAGCTTGGCACGTTTTCCGGTGTGATGAAAAACGTGGACCCCAAAAACACCCCATTTTACCTCATCGAATTAAAGGATGGAACTTGTCTGTTGGTCTGGAGGCCGATTAGTAAAGCCTAAAAAACCTGGTCTGCCGCCGCCTATCCTGGCACGTTCATGGGTCCGACTGAATTTAGGGTGCCCCTCGGAGGGTGGATTTTACCTCATCGAATTAATGAATGAAATCAATGCCAATTTATAGTCCTATCAACTATGTTTACATATGCCTTGGTTTGCCTAGGCTCAGCCTGGCAGGTTTCCGGGTCCGACTGATTTTACTTTCAAAAAATTGTTTAGCCAAACTTTAAAAACCGGTATAAATCTACAGAAACTGCGGAAAATTTTACTGTAATTCGCTTGTATAAATTAACCAAGATATATGTACTCATACAAATATCCCTGAAGGTGGAATTTTAATAGAAAAGGTCAACGGCCCGCGGAAACTAAAAGAGATAGGTATGTGGTCCCGAAGGAAAAAATGACAAAGACCCTGGGCAATTTGACGTCCCGATGAAAAAATCCAAAATAGGAGATCCAAGATGGTCGTCTTACATTTTCAAAGGCCTCATAACTTTGTAACCATTGACGGTCGGCGCGCTGTGTGTGTGTACAAATCAAATTAGTAGCAAAGCCCGGCTTTCGATGTTTACCTTTCGGTTCTATCAGAAGGCATATTTTAGTATCGAAGAAAATGGTGGCGCAGAATTGTTAATCTATGTAACAAATAAATTGATAGATAAATAGATAACTCATTTATTATTTCACCTGAACAATACAGGAAAAAACAGTGACTGAAAAAGGTAGACAATTACCTACCTAACTACACGATAAATTAAAATGCCTAATTAGGATATTCGGACATCGTAGGTATTTTATTTATTAAGAGCTCTTTCCTGATGTTTTACACTGCAATTCTGCCATTATCATGATGACTGGAAGTATCGAAATCTCAATCTCCAGTATTGTTTTATTAACAAAAACATATTTGAGGACACCAAATAGCAGAACTGCGTGGCAAGTCCAGAGACACCAACTGAGACGACCGCCCGTCAATGACTCGCCAAGCTACTAAGCTAGTTTAAATAGTAAAAAACGAGTAAAACACTTAGTTCAACATGTCTCGATATAATATGGCGTTGACATGAAATGGCTTCGAAACCGGTGATTAGGCCAAAATAGTAAAAAAATACGTGTCATCAAGCTAGCGTACACATGACGGGAATCAAGATTAATCATTTAGTGCCATTTAATAATTAAATTAAAAATTATTTATTTCAGATTATTCATCCATATTGTGTTAGTAACAATTGTCTTACAGCTATGTTAGTTCACAAATAATTTACATTCATTAATAATTTACATTAGATTAAATAAATTACAAAAACAATATTATATTAAATTACATTATTGTACAAAGGGGGATGAGCTGGCATGCAGCAGCATCCACCTCTGCACCATGGGCGAGTCCCACCGCTCAACCAACACGCTCAGGATGCTATTAGTGCTGCCCCGGAGGCGATTCAGCAGCGAGGCGCTCCGCTTTCTGATGATAGCGTAGAAGTCATATATGTGCGCCTGCGCGAACATGGTCGATGCGCTGCAAAATCGCGGCAAATAATAGTGCCTCTGTAGTTTGCTAAATATTTATACATATTTTTCCCTGTTAGTGCTTTTGTGTTTATTACTCTCTGACATCCAAAATCTCATAATGACAGGCCTTCAAGAAAATGACATAGAAAAAAACAAGTTTTTCATAAATTAGAATATCGAGCTAGAGTGTAGGCGTACACACGAATTCACACGATAGTTCAAAACTCTAGTATCAAAATAAATTGTTCCTGAAATAGAGACTCTGGAATTATGAAATTTTGAATTTCAGAGAGTAATAAACACAAAAGCACTAACAGGGAAAAATATACACTTTTATATTTCGCAAACTACAGAGGCACTATTTAGGAACTACTTATTTAATAGCACTAAATGATTAATCTTGATTCCCGTCATGTGTACGGAGGCTTGATTGGAAACGTATTCTTACTATTTAATAAAATAAGGAGATTGAGATTTCAATACTTCCAGTCATCATGATATTGGCAGAATTGCAGTGTAAAACATCAGGAATGAGACCTTAATAAAAAAAAATACCTACGATGTCCGAATATCTTAATTAAGCATTTTTAATTTATCGTGTAGGTAGGTAATTGTCTACCTTTGTCAGACACTGTTTTTACTGTATTGTTCAAGTGAAATAAATGAGTTACGGTATCTATTTATCCATCAATTTATTTGTTACATAGATTAACGATTCTGGGCCACCATTTTGTTCGACAATAAAATATGCCTTCTGATAGAACCGAAAGGTAAACATCGTAAGCCGGGCTTTGCTACTAATTTGATTTGTACACACCATGTACACACACAGCGCGCCGACCGTCAATGGTTACAAAGTTATGAGGACTTTGAAAATGTAAGACGACCATCTTGGATCTCCTATTTTGGATTTTTTCATCGGGACGTCAAATTGCCCAGGGTCTTTGTCATTTTTTCCTTCGGGACCACATACCTATCTCTTTTAGTTTCCGCGGGCCGTTGACCTTTTCTATTAAAATTCCACCTTCAGGGATATTTGTATGAGTACATATATCTTGGTTAATTTATACAAGCGAATTACAGTAAAATTTTCCGCAGTTTCTGTAGATTTATACCGGTTTTTAAAGTTTGGCTAAACAATTTTTTGAAAGTAAAATCAGTCGGACCCGGAAACCTGCCAGGCTGGGCCTAGGCAAACCAAGGCATATGTAAACATAGTTGATAGGACTATAAATTGGCATTGATTTCATTCATTAATTCGATGAGGTAAAATCCACCCTCCGAGGGGCACCCTAAATTCAGTCGGACCCATGAACGTGCCAGGATAGGCGGCGGCAGACCAGGTTTTTTAGGCTTTACTAATCGGCCTCCAGACCAACAGACAAGTTCCATCCTTTAATTCGATGAGGTAAAATGGGGTGTTTTTGGGGTCCACGTTTTTCATCACACCGGAAAACGTGCCAAGCTGCGCCCTGGCAGACCAAGTTTTTTATTACTTATTTTTAGTCTACTTTAGGTGCATAATGAGTTAGTTCCTTAATTTTATAAGGTATAGTTGACTGTAGCTGGCCACCGGTCTAGATGTAAAGACAAAATTACTGACTGTTTCTGACTGCTTCCAGAATAAAAAAACAAGTAAGAAGGAGAGTGAAATAAGTATAGTAAACAGGAAAAGAAAATCAAATATTTAGCTATTTTCATGGTTTTTCCTTATTTATTGCTCCATTTTCGTTCATTTTTGTGGCTTTGGCTCGAAAAACTTACAATCCCAAAAGTTGCTAGAAAAAGTAGCCAAAAAGTTTAGCTACAAGTTTTACAAATCTGTAGCTGCCAGACCTCCGAAAGTTGCTAGATCTAGCTATAAAGTTGCTAAGTTGGCATCACTGTTTTTTCTATTCCGCTTAAGTACCCCATTCACAGTAGTCCGTCTTGCAGTCCTACAGCGATATTGGACAGTGAATGGTGTTGTAGTCCTACAAGGCGTCCGATGACCTTGTGTAGGATGCCGCTCGACTCCTACCAGTCCAAGCCCCGCCCACCGCTTGTCTATGGCATGCTGTGCTACAAGCAGGAGCGTGAAATGGAACGCGGGACTGCAGACCACCATTTTTTTATTTTATTTCTTTACAACTAGGTTTACAATGATCGACACAGACTATTATCACAGGCGCAACTGCAATTCCTCTGACGAATTAGCTATTTTCTTTTTTTTTATATCATGATTGCTAGAACACCGACACTAGTGAGAAACGAAACGTAACGGAACTGATGGTAGGACGGCTTGCATGACAGTGTATGGGCTTGTAGTCCTACACGTCGGACTACATGGCTGGATAGTGAATGGAGCTGTCGGACGACTGTGCATGGGCACATCCAGCCATGTAGGACTACATGTAGGACTACTGTGAATGGGCTCCTTTAGGTTCTTTTCTTTCAACGATAATTTAATAGCGAGAAAGAGAAAAAATCCTAGTTTTACTTCTCTGCTTCCCACAACAATTATCACACTTGCAAAGCAAAAAAAGCGAAGTGGAACAAAAAACGTTCCATTTTAAGCAGCAAAATTTCAGAAAATACTGCTTTTTCTATCGTCTTTTTGTTTAGGTACATACGTGAAAAGGATTTTAAAAGCGGAAATACGTTGGATTGGTTCCCGCGTTTTTGAAAAGTTGGAAAAGCCGGAAGTGGAGTTTAAAAAGTTTAGTTTGCTTCTTTTCGCGCCGCGTAGTAAATGCATACATACAGGTACAAGATCGATTTATGTAAGATAATTATATTGGAATTTGTGATTGTGGATCGGCTCGACTCAAAAGTCAAGATCGTCTCCAAATCGTCCCTTTTCTGTAAGTACTGTTTAAAAACTACGTATTGCATTTTATTGTTAATATGATTCATGACATAAACCAGTTATTACTTATTCGTATAAGGTATATTAATCTTGCGAAACAACGATACAAAACACTTACTATTAGAGTAAAATATTTATTAACCAGTAAGTGTTTATTTAATTATTATTTTAATAAGTCCTATATACCTACCTACTTAATATTTATATTGTAATTGTACTAACTTGTACAAAAAAGGTGGGTGACCAACACGTTGCAACGGTGCTAATTGATAAATTGCGCAACTTGCTAGTTTTCAAAGTTATTATCAAAATAGACTATCAAAATATAATAGTGGCTAAGTGGTGTTGTGAAAAATGCAAAACAATTACCTACCTATCATATCGGTAATTGTGTGCTTTGCATGATAATGTATTTCAGACATCAGAAGTAGGTCAATTATACCAAGTCCATTTCCAATCAGTCTGAAACATAATCGCCCGTTAAAATTTGTCAATGTTAATGATTTTCATTGAGTAACGGACGTTGCAATTTGTGAGATTAGATATTGCAGGCTAATGTTTCAGATTATTTGCGTTTCACTAACCGTAACCGCGTCAAGGTTGCTGTCTTGACAAGGTAGTTGACAAGATCGCCCAGGAGTGCGATTTTTGAATCTCATTCGGTGAGCTCAGCAGTTGAAAATGTCAAAATTACTTTTTTTGACATTTTTGAATCGTGAGATTCAAAATCATGATCTTGTGATGCATAATTTCCATGGCAATTTTTGACATTTTCTACCAACTGCTGACTTAGAACGTGAGACTTTCAAAATTCGCACTACAGGTGAGATCGTCTTTAGACCATAGTACCTACCTACCTACTAAAAGAAGAGAAGACAGAAATAATCCCATATTTAGTTAGTCTAATATCGATAGAATATGTATCGTTATAGGTACTTTCGCCGAGAGCGTCGGTGGCACGTTGCGGAGAGCTATGGAAACTCAATCTTGAGGTCCGGGTTCGAATCCGCACGGACCACATGCCATGTACCAATGACTTTTTCTAACTTATGTACGTAACATAATACCTACTGACTGCTCTCAAACGGTGAAGGAAAACATCATCGTGAGGAAACCTGCATACGCTGTAGAAGAAATTTCGATGCGTATCTATGTGAAGTCTACCAATCCGAATTGGGCACGCGTGGTAGACTTACGCCCATACACACCCTTCTTGAGGGTAGGCCCTGTGCCCTGCAGTGGGACGTATACAGGCTGATGATGATGTATATAATAACACTAGCCATTGATGAAGCTTATAGCGGGTATAAAAGATAATGTGATTCTGGTTTGACAAAGCCTACGTTACGGATTCAGATGTTCTGGAGTGCGATTTTTGAATCTCATTCGCTGAGCTCAGCAGTTGAAAATGTCAAAATTACTATGAAGATACGCATCTTTCAATAACTGATTTGATTTTCAAAAATCATACTCCAGGAGTGCGATTTTTGAAAGTCAAATCTTTTAACATTTTACACTGCTGAGCTCAGCGAATGAGATCCAAAAATCGCACTCCAGTTCATTTTCCTACAACTAGTAGAGTTTAGTAGAATGCGTCATCTATTGAATAACAACACCCTATACCCAAGATCTGCAACAGACCTATAATTATCTAGCTGAAGAAATAGCTAATTATAATAAGTAATTATCAATTATGATAGCTTATGTAAATTATTTAGACTTACGTAACTACCGTACGAGCCCCCGACGATACGTCTGTAGTGCGATTTTTGAACATCATACGAGCGGTTCGGCCCTAGAAAGTGTCAAAATTACTATGGAGATTATGCATCTTTCTACTGCCGAACCGCTCGTATGATGTTCAAAAATCGCACTCCTGGCCCCGGGTGAACCCAGGGCAATAGCAAACTTCTGTCAATGCTGGTTAGCGAAAATCTCTACCACGATGACCAGTCAAACTGTCATCGACTCCACAGAAAAGATGAGATTCATCAGATTCTAAAATTTCATTGTCATCGACTCCACAGAAAAGATGAGATTCATCAGATTCTAAAATTCCTGACAGCGATGATGGATGAGTACCGAAGACTAGCATATGCTCACGACTATATTCCCCGAAGGGGTAGTCAGATATATTCTGAAACCTCGGAACATCTAGGTTTCACCAGTGGTACCGAAACTCTGACCAGTGTGTCAGGGGGTGAGCACGGCGTCGCCACTTATAATGGACAGTGGGTACAATACATGCCTCGAAATTGAATCATGCAGGTTTCCTCACGATGTTTTCCTTCACCGAAAAGCCAGTGGTGTTACAAATCGTAGGTACATAAATTCCGATAAACTGGTACGAGTCTGCCTGGACGGGGATCGAACCATCGCCTCCTGCACGGCAGGCAAGGCTACTCGCCACTGGACCAATTAAATCTCTTGCTTGCTTTTACTACGTCAACTAGACAAAAAGTGACAGCTAGATATTTAATGGAGGATTAACTTTAATGAGCGTTTCTGCAACTGAGTGTTAGCACCAGGCGGCTACTTCCAAAGGTAGGTAGATACTCAATAAAATAGGTAGTGAAACTTCTTCGTCAACTGCCCAGTGCCGACAACTGCAACCGAGCGCATTCAAATCGCGGATTTCGGAATCTATTTCACTCATTTTACCTTCACCTTCGCATCTTGCACTAGAGAGTCTAGTGACTAGACGAAGGAAGCATTGTAGTTTTGTAGCAGTTGGGTCGTTGCACCGTTCGTTCGTTCGCGCGTTTGGCAGCAAGCAAAACTGCCGCGCCGGCTCCGACGCAGCCATTACCTCGCGACCGCACCGTACGCATGCGCGGTAACGGACGCATCTCGATTGCGCGCCAAAACCCCATCCGATATTCAATTGTCTTTTTTTTAAGAAATTAAAAAAATATTTTGTTGTGTACAAAAACTATAAGTGCAGTGTGTTGAAGGAGTAAGAAATTAACAAAATGAAATATAAGGTACGTTTTTTTAGATTACTTTTTATTTACTTAATATGTCGTTTTCTAAGTAAGTATATTGTTTCTAATTCTAATGAGCTTTGTTAGGTAGGTAACGTACAACGATCGAAGAGTAAAACATAAAATAAAAAAAAAACAATTTAAAATAAGGGTAAACACTCATCCATGACCAAGACAATTGTAAGGAAATAAAAATACCTACCTAGGAGAGTACCGGTATCAAATATTTTTAATGTTTAGCTAGGTCACAGTAAGATCCGTAAGTATTGAATACAAATCTATGAAGCCTTGACTGAGCGAGCGTCCTCAACCACGTAAAATCATCAACCGATGTTAATAGTCACCAACCATGACATTTTTTTATCATATTTTTAACTTCTGCATTTAATTGTTCTTAGAACTAGCGGAGTAATCATTATTATCTGTATTTATTAAATCTACTTACTTATTTCTAATTCTTAGTAGAAAGATTTTGCAGGTAGTTTTAAGTTAAATTCTGGCTTACTTTAAGTATAATTTTTTGATTCAATTCCATTTATTTCTTAATCATCAGTGGTGAAATATATCGGGTTTACTTTGATATTTAATTTACCTTGTTGTAGGCTACGGCTACGTTGAAGGTACTGTACAAGAGGTGCATGCATCCGAAACAAAACTTTCTACTAACTAGGTACCCGTACCACAGAGGATTATCCTCTGTGACCGTACCTACCAACTTTTGAGGAGTTTAATTTGTCTATATTCGAACAAATGACCAAATTAAAATGGGAGCAACTCGGCAGCAACTCCTTTAGAACAAAAAAGAATAATTCAAATTGGTCAAGAAATGCTAGTCTTAGGCTAAAGTCAACGTGGAACATAGTAAAAAAAAAAGATGTGGTCTTCTCTTCTCTTTTTTGTTGAAGTCGGTTAAAAAACCAAAAATATTGAAACTACTTGTTTAGTAAAGTAAAATACACTAAAAATTAAAAATTGTTCGGTGGTTGTCAACATCAATAAAATTTTATTCATTAAAAATGTCTTATGTCTTTTTAATTAGTTATAAGTCACTTATATATATTTCTTTTTTTTAAATGTAATTTATAATTATTTTTTCTGTGTAAATAAATTAATTTGATTATGATAAATAAAATAAATAAATAAAAATGTCATTTTAAATTTTTAGAGTCGCTTTGAACTTTTTAAACTACATTATCTTAGTCCTACAGTATCTGGAAGGTGTAGTCATATTTTACTTACCTAAGTTACGTAGATTTCTTTCATATCCACCACTTCTACAGGAAGTCAATGTAATAATTGATTTTATTCCGAGAGCGGAAATGCGCGCTGCATACAAACGTACTATGGTCATATTTATACTAACCCAATTAAAGTCAATGAAGAAACAAATCTCTATGCTTGTATGGAGTCAGATTTTCGTTAAAATACAAGGATTAATTTAAGATTTGTATGGAAATCTTTGAGGCACTGTAACTTTAAAACTATACATTTTAACGAAAATCGGACTCCATACAAGCATAGAAAGTTTCTAGATTGTTTTTGCAAAATTTCATTGACTTTAATTGGTTAGTATTTAAAATATCACCACAGTACGTTTGTATGGAGAGCGCTCTGAATGATATCCCCTTAAGAAAATATAACTTACTTACTGAAATAATTTCTTCAACCAATCTATCTATACCTACTCCATTCCAAAAAGCAACGAAAATTTAAGGTCATTTTTAATTACAGAAACAGATTTAAAACACTTAACTAGTGAGTGAGAGTCACTTATTCTTACGAGGTAAGTCGTAAGTCCAAGATATGTCGGATAGTGCATCTTTCTGATAAATAAATTATACCTATTTGCTTATGTACCAGAATTGGCCAGAAAGCTAAATAGGAATCGCAAAATCTCGTCCTCCTTATTTGGAATGCAGTATAGATAGGTATGTACCTACCTACATTATTATCGTCCTGAAACTGGGACGATTACCTATTGTAACATAATGAGGAACCTTCCACTAATATTTTCTACCCCTCACTCGCTCCGAAGTTATCTGAAACAATAAACGTAAATATTAGTAAAAGTGATTGATAACTTGTCGGAAGTAACCATTGTTAAAATTGTTATATTTTATTTAAGTACATTACGAATCATAACTATCCTTCCGTCGCGCGTCGAGTCCACCGAATGTAAAATAATAAAGCATTTCTTACTCAATGAGTTTTTCTAACTTATGTATGTATTTACCGTTTCGGTAGTGCCTACTGGAGTGCGATTTTTGAATCATTCGGTGAGCTCAGCAGTTGAAAATGTCAAAATTACTTTGGAGATATGCATCTTTCTACTGCTGATTTGACTCTCAAAAATCATACTTCAGGAGTGCGATTTTTGAGAGTCAAATCCGCAGTAGAAAGATGCGTATCTCCATAGTAATTTTGACATTTTCAACAGCTGAGCTCACCGAATGAGATTCAAAAATCGCACTCCAGGTGAAACGTGGATGTTCTGAGGTTTCAAAATATCTCTGACTACCCCCTCGGGGAATATAGTCGTGAGCATATGCTTATGCTTCTTTTTAGTCGTGTGTCGAAAATATATTACATGCATACGGTCAAAAAACACAACCCCTCCTTCTGGCGCTGTCGGGTGAATAGAAAAATTTGTCTGTGTCATGTTTTGTTGTCGTTTCTACTTAGGAGTGCGATTTTTGATAATCACACGTTTAGAATCATGACTGAATGATGTATAATCTCATAATTAGTAATTTTGGCTTAGGCGGCAACTAGTCCGCGGACCAGTGGTACGAGTTTACTACTTGAATAAAATTTATACATTTTAGGCGTCATCTCGTCCGCGGTTTATAAAAACTATTCGTTCGTAGCTACCGTTTCTAAAATGAGTTTAATTGTGTAAGGGTTTATTATTTCCCGGTATTTGATTTGAGAATCGAAATCGGAATCGATTTGAAAACTGATCGATTCGAATCGATTTACTCTTTTTCGTTTTCCAATGCTGGCAACTCGCTTGCTCGCGGGCTTGCCTGTGATTGGTAGACGGGTTGCTTGCATGTGATTGGCCGACCAATCCGGTAACTTTATTTTTCCCGCCAAACGACGAGACTGATCGCGGAGGGAACTCTGGCCGGTTGCGACATTCTATCTTTGACTGCGATTCGACTTGGTTATTCAATAAATACTGTGAAACTGTGCTGAGTGGTTTCCATCCAAGCCCCCAGGGTCATCAGGTCTACATATCCGAAGCGGAAGAACCATCGCTGTTTTGCGTAAGTAACGCCCACAAATTTTTATTAAATCGTTATTTCGGTTTGCTATTTTAAATCCATGCTTTGCGTTTTGAAATTATTT
The DNA here is from genome assembly GCA_963693445.1 of Agonopterix heracliana. NCBI lineage: Eukaryota > Metazoa > Arthropoda > Insecta > Lepidoptera > Depressariidae > Agonopterix > Agonopterix heracliana. The sequence continues at coordinate 1,474,519 of OY856312.1, read as the reverse complement.
TTAGTTTTCATCCAGTTAAAATCGTTTTTCTTTATTAGCAGTAAAATTAAATAAAAAGTGCACGTTTTAATTTTGAACTAAACACGTGGTCCACAACCATGGAGCTACATAATGGATGGATCATCCACGTGGTAATTTTCAGTCACGTGGCATTATTAGATGCAGATTTCCTTTGAAGTTTAGGATTAGGATTGTTCTTTTCAAGCTGTGCTTAGCTTGCTACTTTATATCTACCTACCTACATGTAAGTGCTAATATAGCTTTTGTTTTTCGCTTAGTCCTGCAGCTTATTTAGTGTGAGTTTGGTGGCGATGATGATGTTGCTGTTCAGATTTTAGTCGTCCCACGTGAGGGGGTTTATTAAAGGGGGATTTTTTTTCATCCTTTTTGAGCTAGGAAGCACGGTTTACGAGATATTTGTCCTTTTAACTTTTTATTTCTAAATTTTAGTTTAAAGTAAAAGTGGTATTATAACGCGCTATTTTTCAGACAATGGACGATCGGCATCGAAGTCGAGATCCAGGGCGCAGCCTCGAGACGCCCGTTCGTGAGGACCGTCGCAGTCCTTCACGAAGCAGGAGCCTGCAGCACACTCCAAGCTCCAGCCACCGTCCGCGGGACCTGGACCTGGACCTGGGCCGAGAGCGGCTCCACATCCTGGAGAATGAACTCCGGCGAGAGCGGGAGCGACTTCGTTCCGCTCGGGATGGCCGGCGCACAGCATCACTGCAGGCCGACGAGCTTCGGGATAGGAGTCGTAGCTGCCGCGACACGTCTGCGCGGCGATGGGACGCTGAGCAGCGGCGTGCCAAGCAGCGCGCAGAGCAACACGATGAGCGGCGTGCCAGCCAGCGTGCAGAGCAACACGTCGAGCGGCGTGCCAGCCAGCACGCAGAGCAACACGTCGAGTGGCGTAGCAGCCAGCAAGCAGAGCAACGCGATGAGCAACGTGCCAGCGCCGGACAGTTTAAAAGGTCACGTAGCCCCTCTTTTTCTAAGAAAGATTTTATGGATATTTTAAATTGTGTTAAAGATGGTTTTGCATCACAGCCGCCTACTCAGAGCGCACAAATATTTCAAAAATTTGATCACAAAAACATCTTGCCTAATTTTGACCCATCTACTAAGAATCAACGTATCGATGTTTGGTTAAAAAAGGTCAATGAGTGCGCCTCAGTTTATGGCTGGGATGACAAAACCATCACTCATTTCGCCATGCAAAAACTTCAAGGCCTTGCTAAGACGTGGTATGAAGGATTAAGCTCTATTCTTTTCACTTGGCCGGAATGGCAGGATAAATTAGTAAACGCTTTTCCTTATGAACAAAATTATGGCCAAGTTCTGGAGGATATGCTTAAAAGGAAGAGCAAATTTAACGAGCCAATAGAGGTCTATTACTATGAAAAATTAACGCTTGTTAATCAGTGCGATATAGTTGGGAAACGTGCAGTAGACTGCATCATTCACGGCTTGACTGACCGGACTCTAAGGCAGTTTTTGGTCAGTAACAAAGATTCGAATTATCAAATAGAAAGAAATCAATTCAGCAATAAAAATACTGACAATTCGAATCCAACAAATAACAATCCAAAAACTATTAGAACTGGGTTGGCAACAGGTTGTTATAATTGTAAGGAAAAGGGCCACAGTTACTTGTATTGCACTAAACCTTTATTAAAGTGCACAAAGTGTAATAGGATTGGGCACACAGCCAATAACTGTATTAGTAAGGTTGACGACAACACGGTGAAGACTAACAATGTGCCCAAAACAATGTGCATTGGCTCAATAAATAGTCACGCTGATCCTAATCCGAATTCAAAATTCACTAAAGAGGTGACAATAAATGACAAGTCACTAGAGGCATTTGTAGACTTTGGAAGTGAGGTTACTTTAGTGAAGGAATCAGTCGCAATAAATCTCGGATTAGTTCATGATAACGTACCGTCCTTGATGAAGGGTTTCGGCAATGGTGTTGTGCAGTCGCTAGGAGCGTTGTCACTTAACATATCTGTAGATGGAGTAAAAGCTTATGTTCCTTCCAAAGTTGTAAGCGATCATTTGCTAGAAAAATCTATTCTGATAGGACAGTCTTTCACAGAGCAACCACATATAATCGTATACAAGGATGCATCAAAGTTGCAATTTATCGATATAGGTAATGAAATGCCTCATTCCGATCTAGGAATTGAGCGTGAGAGTCTACTAAAGATCAAAACTGCTGCTACGATCGAACTTTTTGGTGCAGCTTCAATAAGGGCATCGACGGGATCCGTTTTTAGTGGTACTGTTTTGCTAAGGAATAGCTTTTCTGGGAAACCCAACGCACAATATTTTGTATGCGGTGGAATTTATTATTCTAAAAGTGGTTACGTTGGTGTAGGTGTCATCCCTTGTACAACTAGTTGCCTCATTCCAGCAGGATCTTTACTTTGCCGGGCAGAACGTGTCGATTTCGTCAATCGGGTTATTGTAGAAGCGCCGGAATTGCCTGTGAGTCCTCCCATGACAAACGAAAGTAAATTGGATGCGAACAATATTTGTGTAGGTGGGAGCGTGTCGGCGGACGAGAAACTGCGGCTGGTTGAAATATTAAACAGGTACAAACATTGTTTTGCTTCGTCGCTCAAGGACTTGGGTTGCGCTAACGTGGCTGAAATGAATATAGAACTGAATAGTCAGCGGCCCATCGTTTATCGTCCTTACAGGTTATCACATCACGAACGAGAAAAGGTGCGCTCAATGGTAGACGAGATGCTAGATGCAGGGATAGTGAGAGAGTCTGTCTCTGAGTACGCTAGCCCGATCTTGCTTGTACGTAAGAAGGATGGTTCCTTTAGGATGTGCATCGATTATAGGATGTTAAATTCCGTCACAGTGAAAGAGAGATACCCTATTCCCATCATTGAGGACGAGATAGCACGTCTTACAGGTCAAGCTTGCTTTATCTCCCTCGACCTCGCATCGGGCTACTACCAGGTGCCTATTTCAGAGCAAAGCAAACATCTCACTTCGTTCGTCACACCAGATGGCCAATACGAGTTTAATCGGATGCCATTTGGTTTGGCGAACGCACCTGCTGTCTTTCAGCGAATGATAAACGCTATCTTAGGTTCTGCTCGTTTCACCAAGGCAACCGCGTATATTGATGACATTCTTATTTTTGGTAGGGATCCAAATGAATGTTTACAGCGTCTCGAGGAGGTTCTTCAGACTATAGAAAATGCGAATCTCACGTTGAATCTGTCGAAATGCGTCTTTTTACGCGACAAAATTGAATACCTAGGGTATGAAATTAGTGCCGCAGGCTTAAGACCCAGTGAAAAGCAGATTCTTGGTGTGATGAACTTCCCTCGGCCGCAGAACGTTCACAATGTCCGCCAATTTTTAGGACTTGCGAGCTATTTCCGCAAGTTCATTAAGGATTTTGCTCGAATCGCTTTTCCTCTTACTAAGATGTTAAAGAAGGATGAGGCCTGGGAATGGAGCGAAAATCAAGAGGAAGCATTTCAAAATTTGAAGTCTAGGTTGATCGATAGGCCAATTCTTGCAATATACGATCCAGCTGCAGAAACCGAGTTACACACTGATGCGAGCAGGTTAGGTGTTGGGGGTATACTTCTTCAGCGTAAAACTGGCAGTGACGCTTTTCTTCCAATAGCTTATTATAGTAGGCAAACCTCTCCGGAAGAGAAAAACTTCCACTCTTACGAGCTGGAAACGTTGGCGGTAGTCTGCTCGTTGCGTAAGTTTAGGGTTTATCTTCTAGGAATGTCATTTAAAATAATCACCGATTGTAGCGCACTTCGCTCCACGTTTTCGAAGCGTGATCTCATCCCAAGGATAGCACGCTGGTGGCTTCTATTGCAGGAATTCGATTGTTCCATAGAGTACAGGGCAGGGGCAAAGATGAGTCATGTCGATGCATTGTCCCGGAATCCCATCTCGGAGTCCGAAGTTATTCCAGCAGAACAATTTCCACCTAGTGTCATGTCCATTAGTAGTGAAGATTGGCTGCACACGCTCCAGCTAGGAGACTCTGAGCTATGTAGAATTCGTAATATTTTAAATAGTGGTCTCGATGAGAAAGGTCTTGGCTACATAAATGATAACTACACCATGAAGGACAACAAATTGTTTCGTTTTTTTAGGTGGCGACAAAAACAATATTCGATGGGTCGTACCGAAGGGAGCAAGGTGGCAGGTGTGTCGCCTAAATCATGATGAAATAGGACATTTCGGCGTTGAAAAAACCCTAGAACGAATTAAGAAAAGCTATTGGTTTGCCAAAATGTCCCGTTTCATCAAGAAGTATGTGTCTGCTTGTATTGACTGTGCCTATGCAAAAAACAATTCGAACACACGAGAGGGTCTACTACACCCCATAACGAAAGTAGAGGCTCCGTTTCACACACTGCACGCTGACCACCTCGGTCCCTTCGTTAAGTCAAAACAGGGGTATACTCACCTATTCGTAGTCATTGACGCCTTCACCAAATTCTGTTTCATAAGACCCGTCAGAAATACAAATGCGCAAAATGTAATTCGAGCACTAGAGGATATCTTTAGCACCTTTAGAGCACCTGATCGTTTTATCAGTGATCGTGGAAGCTGTTTCACATCTCATTCATTTAAAAGGTTTTGCCTTGACAAGGGTGTAAAACATATTCTCAATGCCGTTGCCAGTCCAAGGTCTAACGGCCAGGTAGAACGGTACAACCGTACTATCCTTGGATCTCTAAAGGCGCTGAATATGAAACATGGTGAAAGAGATTGGGACAGTCATTTAGGGAAAATCCAATGGGGTTTGAACAATACCGTTCACAAAACAACTGGCAGAACACCGTCTGAAGTATTATTTGGCACCAATATGAATAGTGAAACAAACCCTATTTTAAATGAAGTAATTGAAGAAACACGAGAAACTAACGATCTTTCAGTTATACGTAGGGAAGTAAAAGATAGAATAGACAGTGAACAGATTAAGCAGAAGCAATATTACGACAAGGGTAGGAAACCAGCACGCGACTATAAGGAAGGAGAACTGGTTAAGATAACGAAGACGAGTTTTAACAACGATGGGCAAAGCAAAAAGCTTATGCCATCATACGTAGGGCCATATCGTGTTACCAAAGTCTTAGGTAGTGATCGTTACATGTTAGCGCCTATTCCGGGCTTGAAGGACACGCAGAACAAGCGTCCTACGACTGTTGCATCAGATCGAATGATGCCATGGATTCATGTTGCTGCTTTGGAGGTAAACGAGGACGATTCTGACACCAGCGGCGGTGTTACTGATAATGATTAAATTTGGTAGTGTTGTCAATAATACATATTATGCCCATTTAAAAGTTATGTGATCCTTATATCGATTTATTAACTGCTTAATTCTGATTTGCGCTGATTCACCTTTTTTTTTAATGCTCATTTACATCATTTATGTGAGGTTATTGTGGCATAATACTACAGAACAGTGTTCTATTGTTGCAGATCAAGCACGGCAATCGATCGGATCGTGTCTTGGTGCGACCAACGTTAGAACAAGTTTCCCTGCTGATGATACAAGCAAATCGATCGGCTTGTAAGCATCTTCAGTGATTCCCCGATAATCGATCGTTTGGGGCGTAAGTCGTTTTTATCTCATTTACCTCGATAATCGATCGTTCGAGGCGTTAGTCGTTTTTATCTCATTTACCTCGATAATCGATCGTTCGAGGCGGTAGTCGAATTTATCTCTTTTACCTCGATAATCGATCGTTCGAGGCGGTAGTCGAATTTTACTTATGTACCTTGATAATCGATCGTTCGAGGTCTAAGTATGATAATATTTTTGCAATCGATCGGCAAAAAAAAAATAAAATAAAAATAAATAAATAAACTTCGATGGCTTGTTTTGCTTGCTGCCTTTTAAGTAGGTATACCTACCTACCATGAGTCGATTTTGTGAACTTGGTCACATAACTGCTTATTGTTCATTTGGTTTCTAATAATGTTGTACCTATAATAACGTTCTGATGATTGTATAATATTCACTGAAAGTAATGTAAAATATTAAAGTATTGGATAAATAAGTAAGGTAGTATTTATCTTTGCAGTGTATAATTGTTTGCATAACTTAATTAAATTAAGTATCCTTGTAATTTAGTAGTTACTTCCTTGAATTTTTCTATTTTTTTTTTTTTTCTTTTCCGTTGTCGCTTGAATTTAAGTAAAAAAACTAAGTACATTTAGTAGATAGTTAATTAGATTATAATTATGATATTATAAAGATTGTGCAACTGGCCATAATTCCATAGTTCCGATTGTAAGGGTGCCACTTGGCATCGTGTGCGGGGACGCACACGTTGTCAGGACGGACGATTGTAAGGGTTTATTATTTCCCGGTATTTGATTTGAGAATCGAAATCGGAATCGATTTGAAAACTGATCGATTCGAATCGATTTACTCTTTTTCGTTTTCCAATGCTGGCAACTCGCTTGCTCGCGGGCTTGCCTGTGATTGGTAGACGGGTTGCTTGCATGTGATTGGCCGACCAATCCGGTAACTTTATTTTTCCCGCCAAACGACGAGACTGATCGCGGAGGGAACTCTGGCCGGTTGCGACATTCTATCTTTGACTGCGATTCGACTTGGTTATTCAATAAATACTGTGAAACTGTGCTGAGTGGTTTCCATCCAAGCCCCCAGGGTCATCAGGTCTACAATTGAATTTGATATGTCCTTTGCTACAAGCTTAATTTATAGAAGAGATTTTTAGACGTATTTATTGTAATTTTTGAAGTTAAAACGTTTTTTTTTTTTCGTTTCGACTGGGGGATGTATGCAGCAATGTATGTATGTATGTATGTTGGTAGGTAGGTAAATAGGTGTGTATGTATCTATGTAGGTTAGGTATGTATGTACGTAGGTAGAAACTAAGTGAGTTAATAAATATGTAGGTATGTATGTGTGTGTTCATACATACCTACATTAAATTGAAATTGTGTTTGCGTGTTTGTCTTTGTTCCTTTGGGAAAGTTGCTTAGTATCATGAGTACAATCATCCCTTAAAGTTATGCAACTATTTACCCTTACATCCTATATACATACATACATACCTAAATTTAAACGTACATAAATCCCCACCTACCTACATACATAATACCTACATAAATTCATTCATACTTGTATGCATATCTAATCTACCTACGTAAATCCATACATATCTACCTACATACATACCTACCTACCCTACTTACTTACCTACATACATAGGTACATAAAATACAATACATACCATAATTACTTAGATTCATACATACTTACCTATATAACACAAACATACATACATACCTACCTACATGAATCATGTACATACGTACATACATACGTATACAGTCATAGGAGAGTCCTTCGGAGGGGACACAACAATGACTTTAAAAGCTTCGCTAATATGTCGAAATCACAATCTATAGGTAATACTCACCCCCACGCTCCCCCTAATCACCCCCTATGCACCCCTAATTACCTACTTTGGTCAACTCGAACAACTCAGTCAGACAACTTGGTCAACTCGAACAGCTCGGTCAACTCTGACAACTTGGTCAACTCGAACAACTTGGTCAACTCTGACAGCATGAACAACTTGAACAACTTGGCCATCTCGGTCAACATAAACAACTCGGTCAACTCGGTTGACTGAGTTTTTCGAGTTAACCAAGTTTTTCGAGTTTTTTATGTGGTCCGCGTTGACCAAGTTGTTTATGCCGTCCGAGTTGACCAAGTTGTGCGAGTTGTTCGTGTAGTTTGAGTAGTTTATAACACCTATAAAATAATATCGTAAATCACAATCAATAGGTAATACTCACCCCCAAGCACCCCCTTATTACCCCCACGATCCCCCTAATCACCCCCAAGCACCCCCTAATCACTCCCTATGCACCCTAATTACCTACCTTGGTCAACTCGAACAACTCAGTCAGACAACTTGGTCAACTCGAACAGCTCGGTCAACTCGGACAACATAAACAATTTGGTCAACTCGGACAACATAAACAATTTGGTCAACTCAGACAACTCTTCGGGGGACACAACCATGACTTTAAAGCCGTGTTCACATTAAAGCGCATGCAACGCGCATGCAATGTTCATGCCACGTTTCGACGCATTCGGTTCATGCCACGTTTCGACGCATTCGGAATTGGACCAAATGAACCTAAACGTATACGATCTACATCGTATACACACCTACCTACATACACACCAACCTACATACACACCTACCTACATACACACCTACCTACATACACACCTACCTACATACACACCTATACACTTACATACATACAAATATACATAACATGCCTACACACCTACATACATTCATACACACCTACATACATACATACCTACCTATATACTTACATACATACATACCTACCTATATACTTACATACATACATATCTACCTATACACGTACATACATACAACCCCCCCCCCCCCCCTACCAACCAGGACAAATTGCAATTGCCCGTAATTGGGTTTAGTGCCCTACGGACCACAACTGCATATCCCTCAGCAAGTTGACCCCTAGCTATTCACGGACGAGTCGACCCCTAGCTATTCACGGACGTGGTAAACTCGTCCACGGACGAGTACGAGTTGCCGCCTAAGCCGTAATTTTGAAAATTAAATCGACGGTAAAAAATGTCAAAATTACTACCTACCTATGGAGATTTTGCATCATTGATAGGTAATGATTTTGAATCTCATGATTCCAAAATAGCAAATGTAATCATGTGGAGGCCTGGTCTTTGTTGCACAATTCCTAGATTCTAGGTTTTTAAGCAGACAACTACTTTTTCAAACAGCAGCATCGTCCTGAAAGGCAGGTAATACATTCACGGTACTACCTGCTTAAGCTATTGACACCAACCAGCTCATACAACAAATTAGGATCTGCTAAAGTTGAAGTATAAAAGCTCAAAAAAGCGTGTTTTTGCCAGTCCCTGAACTAATACAAGTAGGTATGTATAGAGAAACATTTGATGTTTAGCTAACTAATTATGTCCGAAGTAACAAAAAACTTTGTGCATAAGAATGTGATGTACCAACAACTCAAAAGTCAACCCGAATCTGTCACAAACCACGATATTGTGATCAATGATCATTCCATTCATCATTGTCCACTTATTGCCATAACCTATCCAAACTAGGAAGCTATCAAATTGTAGCTCGAGTACGTATGAGTATGTAACAGTACCGCATCCTTTCTGATCCCGTTTTAATTCGACCCAAACTTGGCCTTACCCGTTAGACCTTAAATGTCATTGTTCTGTGACAACAATAAATCATTCGTCACCTATAAAAAATGTACAAGATGGTCATCAACCTTTATAAGATTTGACAATAAGTGATTTAACAGTTACGTGTAGTAGACCGTATGTATTGTATATAAATATTCTAATCGCGATGTATGAGAACGGGTAATTTTTTTTGTCAATAAGTTGACCCAGTTTTGTAACAATAGGTAGATTAGGTAGGTACGTGATCTGATCTGATTTAGGTAACTAATTTTTTATTTTTTTGTTAGGTTACAATCCGGATAATGGTTATATTTTGTCAAAAGCATTAAAAGAAAAACATTTGGGTAGGTACGTATTTGAAAAAGCATTTTTTTTTATGGGGTTTATTGACAAAAATGATTTCGTTCCATAAACTTTCAGAATTTCCCATTTCAGTTGGTAAGTATCAAATTATTGTCAGTATCGATTCTGGAGTGCGATTTTTGAAACTCATTCGCTGAGCTCAGCAGTTGAAAATGTCAAAATTTCTATGGAGACATGCATCTTTCTACTGCCGATTTGACTTTCAAAAATCATACTTCAGGAGTGCGATTTTTGAAAGTCAAATCAGCAGTAGAAAGATGCATGAGAACTACTTTGTATGCGATTTAAAAACCGGTCAAACTCACCGATGACATTCAAAAATCGCACTCCTGAAGTTGGTTTTCAGGCAGGCGTTCTGCCGGGCTGTCAACAAAAATTTACATGAACAATGTTGGTTCCATATACACCAACCCCCAACACCCCCTAAAAGCATGTATCGCATTTAAGCTTACTACAGGGTGTATCAAAACACCCTAGTATTATTTAAAGAGTGAAGCACCCCTTCCATCAACCTGAAAAAATTCCACTATAGTGTCAACTTCGAGGAAAAATAAAAAATATCTGCTGTTTGTTACAAAACTACAGTACATTACACTCCAAATTATGTGATATGTATGTATTGCGCCGACTCCAATGTATATAGCAGATTTTTATAGATTTTGTTCTCCATAGTGAAACTTGTTCAGTTTGATGGTCTTAAGTTTAGACTCTAAACCACCCATTTTGTAACCCCTTGTATAGTAGTCGTGAGCATACATATAACATCGTAACATATAGAGGTTACAACACTAAATAGCAACATTGTAATTATTTAGTAGTAACATTGATTGTCCCTATACGCTACGATTGTTTTGTTAGAGTTACATAATTGGTGTATCATTAGTTTGATTGTTACCATGTCGTGATGTCATTTATAGCATCACTATAGTGTAATGGACTCATAGTTTTACCCTGGTTTTACCTTTCTGTGGCTCGAGGGGGTGGAGGTCTAAACTACTAAAAGCGATCACTAGAAATAGTGGAATGAGTAAACAAGAAACAAGCATGATCGAAATTGTTATCATTTATACTCATCATTTTATTGTTTTCCGTAAGTATTTATAGCATTATTTAAATGAGATGGTAAATTTAAAAGCCAAGAGATCATTATGGACATCGTAGCCCGTAGAGCACTGCAAACAAGTAGAAGAGAGGGAGGAGGTGTTTACCGTTGAAATCTTGTCTATTTTCTCATGGTACAGAAGATGAACAATTTCCAAATAGCGCTTTATGGCAGATAGGCGCGGCACAATCTGCGAATGCGGTAAAAGCTCGCGTCCTTGCATAACGGATGCGCCTGCGCATCTCACGTACAGGATGATGTTCGAGAGTCAGTCTCAGCTTTTGCCCCCAACTAACACTGTTTTGTAAAAAAAATCCCCTAAAAATAAAATGCTTAGGTATTTACAATCTTCGAGGGGGAAAATAAATATGATCAAGATAATTAGCATATTTAATTTTAATTAAGATAAGCATAGCAGAAATCCAGAAACATTCAGAAACATCCATGCTCATCTGCAAAGCCAGGAGAGCGATTTTTGAAAGTCAGACGTTGAAATCCTCTGTAGAAAATGTCAAAATTACCATGGAGATTATGCATCATTCGATCATGATTTTGAATCTCACGATTCTAAAATCGCACTGCAGTGTGAAAGATAGTACTGTGTATAAAAAACTGGCCAAGTGCGTGTCGGGCCACGCGCAGGGTAGGGTTCCGTAGTTGCCCGTCACAATATACGAACTTAGAAGGGGGCTTTTTGTTTTATACTACGGTTTGACGGCTAATAAAGTCTAAAAAGTACTTTTTTTAAGTTGGTCGACTATTACTCGTTAACTTGTAAAGCTAACATAGCGGTGATAGTTTTCCTTTTAATTTCATTATATACACTACTGCCATGAATTTTTTCACATATCTAGAAACAACCGTTTAGCTGGCAGAGGGGGGGGACACTCGACTCTAACAAAAATTAGCACCTCAAAGCTTAATATTTCGTTAACGGATCCCTAAATCGAAAAATGGTTTTCCCACACCCACCGTATTTTTAAAAGACCTATCCAACGATACCCCACACCATGGGATAGACGAGAAAAAAAAATTGCGTCCCCACTTCACGGGGAGGTACCCTAAAAAAAATATTTTTCAAAATTGTATTTTACCACTTTCTCGGCGTGATTAATATGTGTACCCATGCCAAATTACAGCTTTCTAGTATTAAGCGTCTCTGAGCTAAGCCGCGGACAGACGGACGGACGGACGGACATGGCGAAACTATAAGGGTTCCTTGTTGACTTCGGAACCCTAAAAACGCGTCTCGGATTTAACGCGGGCAGGGGTAGGTGTAGGTTTTTGGTTTCACGATATATTTTCCCGATCCAGGTATTTTCCCGGTTCAGTTCTTTTGGAAATCTCGTTTTCTTTCATATCGCATGAAAATCACTCGTGCTATAGTGGAAAGGCAGTTTCGATCCGAAAATTTAGAATTACTTAAATAAAATTAACCCTTTTCGACCGTACTGTATAACAAAGTTGCCTCACTGCCATATCTAAGAGTTAACCTGCAAACTAGATGCACACGATTTCTATAGCTTTTATAGTTTAGCTTATAAACATAGTTATGTGGTTGCCCTTATTATTACATACATCAACATGTTTTTCCATCTTGCCACAAGATATCTGAGTATATTTTGTTTTGTTAACGTTATTAATTGTTAATTTCTTCCGGGGTCAACCCTGATGGGGACGTTCATTTCTCTGGCCTTTGCCCAATAGTGGGATGAAATGTTGGTCTTCGACGACGTCCCCCTCGGCGTATCTCTAAAAGATCAGCTGGACCTGGGATAATAATAATTATAAATACGCCAAGGGGGACGTCGTCGTGGACCAACATTTCATCCCACTATTGGGCAAAGGCCGGAGAATGGACGTCACCATCAGGGTTGACCCTGGAAGAGTTGAAGAGACGACCTGAAACCTTCAATGATGGATGAAGACTCTAAAATTTAGAGTCTTAGTTCCAAAAATGATACGATGATGATGATAATTTTTAATACTTAGACAACTGCCTCCGTGGTCTAATGGTTAATAGCATTGGTCTCTGTTGCGAGTAATAATATGGCGTTAATTTTAAGTTTATATCTTGCAACACTTTTTGTTCCTTCTTCTTCCGGCGATCCGATACAATAAACGTCTGTAAAGAATTCTCTGTGCCTTTAATTCAACAATCAAGAGTGTATCACGGACCACAACAGCACCTATATCAACAAACTACAGTCCACACCCAAACAGTCTCTTGATACGGAGGTCATGGGTTCGAATCGCAGGGGGGAAACCTCGTGGTATGTCCCTTTGTACGTTTCCCCCTGTAGATGTAGGCTGAATGAATCACCAGATTGTCTGAAAAGAAATATGATTCCTTGATTCGGATGGCACGTTACGTCGCGTTGGTACTGGCTACTGTCTCTGGCGTTAGTAGTCGTTAGGTACCTACATAAAACCACGTCAGAGGCCGAAAGCAATGACATTATCATAGGCGTAGCAAGGGGGGGGGGGGGGGGGGGGGGGGGCCTGGCCCACCCCAGAAATCAAATGAATCACTTACTAAAAATAATAGACTGAATCGCCTCGATCTCGTCATGAGCAGGAGAAATCGAGTTATAATGAAGTAAAATCTCGAGCTCGCTTCGCTCGCTCCTATCTTTAGAACCTACTGCACTGATCTAATTTATATTGCTGTAAAATCACGAGCTCGCTTTGCTCGCTCCTGGCTACACACATTGCAGTAAAATCTCAACCTTACTTCGCTCGCTCCAGAATTCGGTGAAATCTCGAGCTCGATTCGCTCGCCCTAGGATTTGGATCGTATATCTTTTCATAGTGTATCTAGAACAATCTTGAGCTTGCTTTGCTCGTTCCAGATTTTAGGTCGTGAAAAACTCGAGCTCGCTTCGCTCGCTCCATGATTTAAGTCTAATTACACTGATGTCACTATATTACAGTAAAATCTCGAGCTCGCTTCGCTCGCTCCTGGCTACGATTCTATCACAAGGACCTACAGCTAGACACATTGCAGTAAAATTTCGAGCTCACTTAGCTTCGCTCACTCCAGAATTCAGTGAAATCTCGAGCTCGCTTCGCTCGCTCTAGGTTTTGGATCATATATGTTTTCTATGTGAAGCAAAATCTCGAGCTTGCTTTGCTCGTTCTAGATTTTCGGTCGTAAAAAACTCGAGCTCGCTTCGCTCGCTCCAGGTTTTACATTATATTGCAACCTAACCTAACCTGGACCTGGCCCCCCCTGGGAAAAAATCATTGCTACGCCCATGGACATTATAGGCCGTAAGGCGGTCTGAAAAAACTCTGACACGGCTTGCCGACACGATAAGAAGAAGAAGAAGAATATACTTATATTATTCAGAAAGACAGCTAAGCACAAATAAACTCTTCCTACCTTCCTTGATCTTGAAGGTATCTTCCTGAATCTGAACTGACAATCGCATGCGATCCGAAGCACAGATTACCGCAAGTACCTTCCTACATTGTTTTGGTAAATAAATATCATCATTATCATTTCAATCGAATGGTCTGTTTGAAATAAACTTTTTAAAATCTTAAAATATGGCACGCTCATACGCATAATAATGCATAATTCATTTATTCATTGCATATCACATGTATACATAGTAATAAAAGGTGTAACATGAAAATAGAAGGTAGGTACCTTAGAGTAGGTACCATCAATGTAAGTACTACCCTAATATACTTATATTACTCTTTGGTACTACCTTACCTACCTACTTTAGATTGTGTGCGATTGGCAGCATAATGTAATGCGGCTTTAACAACTAGGCAGTTAAACAAATATCATTACTTACACCATCTTTCTTTACACCTTTTCATTCATAAATGTTACTTCCGTTTTTATTATAAGGAAATTTTACAATAATAATTATGTATGTTTGTTACGTAATTGAACTCTTACTTTACTTATTGTACTAAGAAAGTACCTATGTGTAAGATATGGGTATACCACGCGCAACAAGTGCTTTGTAACAATACTTTTATCCGTTTAAAATTAGTTGGTACCTAATTAAGGGATAACAACGACTAACGTTTCGAATATTAGCTTTTTAGAACAAAAAACCAGTGGCCAGTAGCAACATATCACAGTTTGAGACGTGCGCGTCGATGTTCCTTCCTGAAATCCTACATTTCGTCATGACTTTTACCATCATGCGACACTACGGTGAAACAGAAATCGGCATGATAGCGCATAAAGCGCATAGAGCGCTATGGCGTCTAACTCCCTTTCTTTTTGCGCGCGAAAGAACGAGTTAGCAGGCGCGATAAAACGTTTATCGAGGCACCATGCAGCGGGTGCAGATAAATGACGGTTACAGTGTTACAGTTACAGGTAGCTAAGAAACTATGCTGAAAAAATAGCTCCTAATGTTTAGTATAGCAGTTTCTTCGTTTTGCTTTTAGGTTGATTTGATAATAGGTCGTTTTGCTTTTAGGTCGATATGATAATAGGACGTTTTGCTTTTAGGACGTTGTTTTGCTTATAGGTCATTCCGATACGAAACCGTTGGTTCGTATTGGGACAGATTTCATTTCGCGCGGTATGCTTACACTAGACTACAATATTATATGCAATACAACAATCAAGACACTTTTGTGTAATTAAGGTGCATATTACAGTAATTATACGTAACACCTTATGCTAACAAGATGACTGTTAAAATATAACAATGACTTTAGGTACTTTTCTATGTAGGGCAGACATTAAATGAAATTATAGCATCATCTTTTAAAACGAGTCATACATGTAAGTATTAATAATACTTTTTAGAATAAAATACAGGGTCCTTCTTAATATGCGGACACTTTTTTAAGAAGATGTTCAGACCATCAAACTGAACAACTTTATCTATGAGACAAACAACGAAATGGAAAAAAAACAGCTGTCTTATACATGTGGCTCGAGTAGGTTCGCAGGTTTGTATTGGAGAGCAGATTTTTTTTTCTCGATTTCGATGTTGGTCCCATAGAGGAAGTGGTTCAGTTTGACGGTCTGATCATCCTCTTAAAAAAATTCAGTATATTAAGTTAGACCCTATATATTTATTTCAGACCGTAGTCCATTGAAAAGATCAGTAAGTAAGTAACAATTTGCCTATGGAGATATGCACCTTTCTACTGATGATTTGACTTTCATAAATCGCACTCCTGGGTTGTGATTTTTGAAAGTCAAATCAGCAATAATAGAAACAAATACAAAACAATTGAATTTACCAGCACAGGGAGAATAATAATAAGTAGGGCAGACTATGCACCTAATTAAAAACGCAGTCAACGCAGGCAACTACTTATTTGTTAGTATGATCTCTAATTCAGAACACTATTTATTTCATTTCCCACAGTGTTAATGAACATGGCACTATGTAGGGAAGATGTTAACTGAATAATACATGCGGCCATGTTTAATTCATCTGCGCCGGAGTTTAATTACTGTGATTATGCGTACAGACAGATAATCTCACTGTTGTTTTATCTTATGTTTGTTAAGTGATGTTAGTGTTTTGTTTAGGACTGATAAAGGTCCGGTTTGTAGGAGGGTGTAATAAGAAATAGTTAATAGAAGTTTATTCCGAGAGCGCAAATGCGCGCTACATACAAACGAAGTCTGGTGATATTTTCAATACTATCCAATTAAAGTCAATGAAATTTTTCAGAAACAATCTAGAAACTAATCTCTATGTTTGTATGAAGTCAGATTTTCGATAAAATATACAGTTTTAATGCTAGGATTAATTTTATTGACTTTAATTGGATAGTATTGAAAATATGACCAGACTGACAGTTTGTATGGAGAGCGCCAACGGTAATATACCCTTCAGGTAGGTACTTATAGGTACCTACATGACTTTGGTCATATTGTAATTAGATTAGTTTTTACTCGTTTTACATATTAGCTTTCGAAAAGATTTACGATATAGGTACTTTATACTCATTTTGAATCGGATAGGTACCTACGTACAACATGAATCTCGTACTTTTGCTACAAACTGCGCCATCTCTAGGTCTAATTATCTAGGTAGGGATATAACATAATTTATATAATCGTTGCCTTTACATTTAATAATAGATATACCTAAACAGGAGATGTAGCTGTGGAAATTAGTACAAGTCCGTAGGACATCATTAATGTATTTCTACAATTACATAAATAGTTTTAGCTATGTAAAGTAGACATTCGATTGAGTTATTAGTTTGTTTACAGACGTGTAAACTGTTTACTTGGGTCATGTGAGTCATGAAGTACCTAAGCACGTGTAATTAACGCAAAGTTAATAATGTCAATTTACCTAAGTATACAGGGTGCAACTTAATATGCTGACACTTTGTTACGGAGATGATCAGACCATCAAACTGAACAACTTTCTTTATGGGACCAACATGGAAATCGCGAAAAAAAAAATGTGCTGTCACATACATTTTGCTCGAGTAGGTTTGCAGTTTTGTATTGCAACAGAAGATTTTTTTTTGTGGTTTTCGATGTTGGTCCCATAGAGAAAGTTGTTCAGTTTGACGGTCTGATCTGATCATCCCCTTAAAAAAGTGTCAGCATATTAAGAAGGACCCTATATAATTTTTATTGATGTACGGATAGTTATTAGGGCAGTAAACGCGCCACTTTTCCCAAACCTGCGCACCCTTTTCGCCAGTAGCCGGCTTGAAGCTCACTAAAGGTCAGCTTCTAGTACGTCTCTCCAGCGATACCTGGGGCGACCGGCTGAATTCGGCCAGTAGATACCATTATGTTTTCACCGATTGTTGTCAGTCGTCTGCTTAACATGGTCCGAGATCTAGAATGCGGCTTCAGAGCACGTGCGCGCCTGCGCTTTCGCTCCAAAGACAGGTTAACCTGTTATGTAACATTTGTTCCGGTTGGAGGGCTATTATGGGTTCCATTCCGGCTAGTAATGTTTGTTATTAATATCAGGGGAGAAACCAACCCTATATAATCTTTACCTACCTAGCTAGATACTGCTGGCTATTTACCGTCATCAACCAGTAGCTTTTTGGGCAATCATCAACATCATCATCATCAGCCCATTATCTACCACTACTGAACATAGGCCTCTCCCAAGGCGCGCCACAAAACTCTGTCCTTGGCATTCCTCATCCAGTCGCTCCCCGCTACCTACTTTTTTTAGGTCGTATGTCCAGCGGGCAGCAGGGCGTCCCACACTACGCCTACCAGTTCGCGGTCTCCACTCTAGAACTCTGACACCCCACCGGTTGTCAGTTCTTCGGCAGATATGACCAGCCCATATAATAATTTTGGGCAATATTGAAACAAAAAACAAGCAAAATACCTCTGTTGCTACAACATTTAGTTCTACAAGATTACGTTACGACTTTATCTTGAACTTGAGGTACCTACCTATTTGGAAAATCTGTTTCGTATTTGCGGTTTTCTCTATTCAATTAAATAGACACCGGTCGAGAAAACGGAGTAAAATTGCCGATTGCGTCAGACGGCGCTAAATGGTAAACGACTTATGGCGTAAGCTTGGAGGTCACTATCGGACAGGCCGAGAACTTGACTAGACCTAGGTGACCTAGATAGATGGGTCTATTGTTTACAAAGTGCGCTATGACCGGGGGAAGTCTTGATTGCGCAAGTTGTCTACTGAGGCTAATCAGGAAGAATAATGTCTAAGTACCTATGCTGCCGATCATCTATTAGGTGGGTAGCTATTCTTAAATGAAGAGAAGACCCACTCTAGAACCGCGTACCGGAAAGTGCAACGTGGGTCGGCCCCCCACAAGGTGGACCGACGACCTGGTGAAGGCGGCGGGAACCCGTTGGATGAAGGGCAACGCAGGAACGGTCCTTGTGGCGATCATTCGACGTCCAGAGATGATGATGATTCTAAAATGTACTGTTCTTATCTCCGATCAACATGCTAGACCGCTTACAATTGCTGAGTAGTTCCAATGGATACTTCTATAATGGAAGAAGATAGGAATCTTCTGAATCCTTTTTCCTTACCCGTCTCGTATAATAATATGACGCCCACGCAAAGAAATTGGGTGTTCCACTCTAAGCCAAAACCACACGGCACATAATGTAAAATCCAATCATATACATAGTTTGCCAAATCTACTTCCCACATGCAAATCGCGTATGCGCGAAAATACACGGCAACAAAGAGTAATATTGTTTCGCTTCAGTTTCGCTACAATGCGCTCTTTTGTAACATTATAATATAATGGAGAGTTATAAAATAAAGCCACAGAACCGTTGGGTTACCGTGCCATCAAACGCAGCAAACCATAATCAGGGGAAAGTTTATAAGAAATAGGTTCACTCTCCCACGATTCTAGTGAAATCTAATCAATAATTCCACGTTTGTGTGACACAATTTAGAACAGTAATTATATATCCCTTGGATAATTTATTGTGTGGATTAGAACACCAGCCCGACGGGAGGCATCATCTTCAAGTCCACAACGCTGGTGCACATCGTGTGGCTATCGGTTAGGTACAGGAAGAAGAGCATTTATCAAGTCGTCCATTCTTTATAACTCTCAATGTCTTTTTCTATATTCTTTTACTCGTATTTGGTAAGGCACCGACTAAAGCTTGTCTCCTTCCAGTCCTACCCCTCTACCTGCCTACTGTACTATCGTCCTTTCCTTTAGCTTTTAATAGTTAATTAAAAGATGCCTGTGCCCTGTTGTAGTGGGACGTATATCGGGTGATGATAATGACGGCGACTCTGCGAATTTCTTTCATAGCAGGAGGTACCGCGTAATAACATTAATCTGTGGTACCGCGGTTTGACTTCTGTAATTATATTCTTGAGGTTTCGATCTAGCCGGCAAGTCTTCTGTTCCAAAAAAATTTATGACGTCTTAATTTTTTGCAAAAACTGATCATCCTTTAAGAACAGAAATTACAGAATTACAGAAGTCAAACCACGGTACGCATATTTTGCATTCCTCGTCCCGCCTGCTCTACAAACCTTCGAATCCAAAACAAAACAAAGGTATTGCAAACGGGTCATGTCGAAACCCAAAGTGCACCGGTAAATGCAATGCCATTTTATCTGGTGCTGCATTAGTGTTATGTCACCTTTCGTTCCACTTCCAGTGTGGTGCTACTTGCCTCGCTTGCCTCACTGAACTACTCGCTTTTTATTTACTCTTTTACACATTCGCCACCAGAATGCGAAAGGTCTTACACAGATCTGCACAGATTCTTCGAAGATGCTCATGCTTATAACCGCAATTGACCTTCGAAATAATGTTACGTCACAGGGACAGAAATGTTGCGAATTTGCTATTCTTTCAAACTTTTACAAAGTTTTTTGACCTTGTGCCCTGCAAGACCAAGACACATAAATATTGATGATGTACTAAGTACCGTTGCCCTCAGTAAAATTTACGAATAACCTGATGGGATATCGTCACCTACAAAACGTCCTACAACGATTCGTAAATCGATTCGAAAAGATTCGTAAACAATCGTTTTATTAGAACATTAAGGCAATCGATAATTTTATTAGCAAACGTTACTATTAGGTACCTATCAGAAAAATACAATTTTTATCTGTGAAAGTTAATTATAATTAGTAGGTAGGAGTAGGTACCTACTCGTATTGACCGTTGACAAATTTTTTGTTGGTTTAGAAACTTATTTTTTGTTGCCTATAAACCTATAAAACCGTTTTGTAACTTGGCGGTCGAATAGTTTTAATACTGTGTGCACATTTTATATTTTTGGGTTTATCTTTCATTCTTATAATCTATCGCTACGATGATGGAAGCCGGTGCGATGATTATGATTACATACAATTGTAAACGTTGTTTGGTTAGGTAAATTCGTAAAAAAGGACGAATTATGAACCTTCATGTTACCACAGAGTATGTTACTATACAATCGCTCAGTGAGGCCGCAGGCGCGAGGGCGAGGTCCTGTAAAGATAACAATGTCACTCAATATTCTTTTGGGCATGACATACCTACCAACACACTTAGCATAGATAAAGCATATACTCGTAGTTCAGCACAGTCATGCACTGTTATGTACTGTAACATTATTATTTAGATATTTTTATGTTTAAAATTCTTACATGAAAGATGCACGGGTCCACTGGGACCGGGTCCTTTGGGAGGCATACTTGGGGCCGAAGCAAACACGAAGATACCTTTTTTGGTACCATTATTATTCTTAATGTGAAATGGCATGCACCTATCGAGGCCTATCGCTAAGTACACCATGGGGATGTCTAAATATTAATAAAACGGCGTGTGAAAAATATTACTTACTACTTAGATCGGTCGAACCTTTCGAACAACTTGATCCGAGATCACCGTACGTTACGCTACGCGTCTAGCGCCTGTAACACTGCTCATTGTATGGAGCCGGCCTTCTGTAACTTTTTTTTTTTTTTTTTTTTTTTTTTTATTATTGATGGGTTTGCTCTTGACCCCAATCTAGTCCTCAGGACAAAGATGGGGCCGAAGATGTAGCGAGCTTACCCAGAAGTGCACTGGCACTCCTGCACACTGACGGAACGCAGCAAGCTGCTTGGCGCCAGACTCCGGCAGGAGGGTGGTCGCGAGCCAGGCGGCTCCTTGCGGAGCCTACCACACCGCGTGGGGGATCGTTCAGCCGCCACCACAAACTTGGTAGCTTGTGATGCCGTTGCCCGGGGTGGACCGCTAGGAGGTAGATCCCCAATCACCCCAACTACTTGTTTATTTTGATCACACTTTTTAGATTACATTAAACGGTAGACTAAAATGCCTGATACGCGAGGTCATCGATTGGATACCCTTAACAATAAACAAAAAACGTATTTTAGTTAAGTAAAATTAAAACAAAGTGAAAGACTGATAAAGTTATATGTCAAGATTGACAGACGAAGATACGAAGCGTCGAAAAAAATTGGAACCAGTACTGGCTCCTAAACCCTATACATATTCACGGACACCCTACATAATTTGTATGGCGCCTCACGCACACCAACCTATAAAACCTGGCTCCTTTTGTTTTATACGGTAAAACAGTGAGGTTCATTCTGGACATAATATACTTTTTCTAAGGTGAAAGAGTGTAATGGCTTTAATAAATGAGCAACAAAGAGAAATCTGTAAATAATGAAATATTGTCAACAGGTGAAGGACATCGACTCAGAGAGCCAGCGCTCCGTGAAGCTGCCCGATGACAAACTGGAGGACAAGTTGTAAGTCATATTGATAGTTGCATACCCATTCAAATAAATATCTCCCACTTTGCACACTTGGACGTCCACGGTTTAAGCCTGGATCACGCACTTTTACCAATGTTTTAGGAACGTTATGTAGGTAACTACGAGTTATTGATTTAGCATCAGTGTTATGAAATAGGAGCGATTCAGAATTTCCCCAATTCCCTTTGTAGACCCAGATGAGCTAGGAAAAAAATAGGAAACGAAGGGACAATTGTTACACAACTTGGCTTGTGTGGTGAAGAAAAACCAGCATGGTTTAGCCGTTAAGTTAAAGTACCTACCTACTTAGCCGGAATCGCTGAGAATTTATGATAAAAAGTATGGGAAGCGAAAGAGGTACGCTAGAACCGCCCAAAAAGTGGAGATCTTACAAAGCTGTGGCCCGACTTTATGTATGTATGTGTTTAGAATACCCATGACTAGGCCCTCGGAAAATAAAGAGATGCGCATACGCAATGCTATATGCTTGTTCTTCTTTTTAATGCGCAGCTTATCATCGAGCAATGCATGCAGCATATCATACTTGAGGTACTATACTAAGGTTTTAATATTGTTTACTAGGAATAACAATAAAAATAGAATCAAAGTAAACGATGTCGGTTACCAAGTGTGAATTCATTCTCGTAATTCTACAAAAAAACATGAGAGTAAATAATAAGCGATTATTATGACACACAGCCACCATAGACAATGGTGAGCAAAAACTAATGTTACACTATGAATTGATACCTACAAGCCTACAAGACCCGTTTCCGTTCGATAGGGTTCCGCAAACATTAAACTTACTTACTTAGATGAAACATAAACTACTTTCATCTAAGCCTACATACATATTCTCTCGCTGAAGTCTCTCGGTGGGGACAATCGTGATCTCTAGCTTGTCTTCTTCTTTCAGCACGGCTAGCATGCCACCCACGACAAAGCGTTTAAACGAGAAAAACGTCATGCGCTCTCTTCCTGGCATACATAAAATAATAAAGATGGAATTGGAGGCACAGCTCGATTTTTATCGTTTTCGTGGGGGTGGCATGCGAGGCCTACTGGTGATGTTCCTATTAGGCGCTATCGACATATCCCTGGTTTCTCGCCGATCGATCCTCGCACCACGTAGTCCCAGCGACGCGACGCCGAGGTCCGAACCCCTTCTGGGGGCCTTCAGGCCGGTTGCTACGGTTCGGTTGTGGACCTATCATGAAGGGATAAGGCAAATAATAGGATAAGGCAAAGGTCCGCAGTAACAAACAGAAGGTGTTCCCTGATCAGCGCTGTGATTCTTATTTCAATCAAGAAAAAATAACCTGTCCCATTGTAATAGGGCTGTAGGGGACAATGATCTAATGGAAGACTAAATGACCAAACGAGAAACGACCAACCAATGTTTGCAACATACTACGTTTTCACACATTCCCCCGCCCCGTCTCTTCAACATTAAACAAAGGACTGTCTTTTCCCTGTTGAAGTTGTTTTAGTAGAAAGAACAATCAACCTTCTTTGAATTACTTTCACTACTTATAATAGTATAATCAATTGGCGGTATTGTTACCTACTATTGAATCTAAAAGAAGCTAGATAAGCTGTTATACAATGGAACCCCTATGGACTACGAATGTATGAATTACTATTACTAGACTGAGGGAATAACTATAGGGAAGGCCGAGGAGAACGTTTTGTTTTGCGTCATCATTATTATAACATAACATAACATATAACATAATTATAACAGTTGCATGAATGTGGAAAATGTTTAGGAGTTAGTACCCAAAGGGTGCCCACCACGCTAGAACGATTCTAGTCACCATGGGACCCAATTATTAAGAGAATTTTATTCCGAGAGCGAAAATGCGCGCTGTACACAAACGTACTATGGTGATATTTTCAATACTGACCAATTAAAGTCAATGAAATTTTGCAGAAACAATCTGGAAACAAATCTCTATGCTTGTATGGAGTCAGATTTTCGTTAAGATATACAGTTTCAATGCTAGGATTAATTTAATTTTTGTATGGAAATCTTTGAGGCAGTGCAACTTTAAAACTATACATTTTAACGAAAATCTGACTCCATAAAAGCATAGAAATTTGTTTCTAGATTGTTTCTGCAAAATTTCATTGACGTTAATTGGTCAGTATTGAAAATATCACCATAGTACGTTTGTATGGAGCGCGCTCCGAATTATATCCTCTTAAGACTTAGTCGCTACGACCGTAGGTAGGCTACGACCCAACCGCCTTCACTTTTCAGCCGTAATAGGGTAGGTATGCAATTTTCACGTAATTTAATTTATTCAAGTACCTATCATAATAATAATAATGTATACTTACCTACTTACTTAAAGGCATGTTGTGATTTTAATTACTGATAGAAAGAATGCACGTGCAACATTAACTTACATTATGTATGTAAACTAATAATGAATTAGCTATAACCTATTATTAACATACTTTACGAGTACATAATATATAATCTCGCTTCATATAGAGAGCTTAAGAATGTTGGGATGCGTTGTGCATCCGCTTACGATCTCACAACACTTGGACACATTGATACAAATAATTGAGAAGAGCATGTTATAGGTTCCTCCTAATCAGTCCTATAATTGAGAAAATAAACAGCCGAATATACGGGGTGTTTCATAAGTAAGAATAAAATTTTAAAACTCTTAAGGGGCTTGTTTAGACCGTCAAACTGAACAACTTTCTCTATCGGACCAACATCGAAATCACGAAAAAAAAAATTTGGTATCCCAAACATATTTTAGCTCTAGTTGATTTGTAGAGTATGGAATATCAATTTTTTTTTTCGCGATTTCGATATTGGTTCTATAGTGAAAGTTGTTCAGTTCGATGGTCTACACCACTCCTTAAAGGTTTATTTGTATTTTTGTAACACCTTGTATAGGGTCCAACTTAAATTGTGCTGACCCTTTTTTAAGAGGATGATCAGACCATAAAACTGAACAACTTTCTCTATGGGACCAACATCGAAATCGCGAAAAAAATCTGCTCTTCCATACAAAACTGCAAACCTACTCGAGCCAAATGTATGGGACAGCTGATTATTTTTCGCGATTTCGATGTTGTTCCCTTAGAGGAAGTTGTTCAGTTTGATGGTCTGATCATCCCTTTAAAAAGTGTCAGCATATTAAGAAGGACCCTGTATAGCCAGTGATTCCTTAGACCACACGATAAATCCTATACTGAATCTATAACAATACAATACCGACATCACACGACGTAATCGAACGTTTAATTAATGACGTCGCGCACGTGAACGTGATGCCACGTTCACACGTCGTCCCTAGATAAAGTCAACTAAGTAGTGTGGAAGACATGGTTGTTTGCTCTATTTGTATGTGTTGATAAACCACGTCTCGTCTTTTTTATTAACTTGTTATGCATTGTTTTGTTATGCATTGATAAGAACAACAATGTGTTTAACGGAAATCTAACAAATATAAAGCAAAGATATTTGTTTCTAGATCGTGTCTCAAAAATCATTGACTTTAATTGGTAATTATTGAAAAATTATCGACGGGAGTCGAGGTCGAGGCAGACCTAGAAAAAGGTGGCGAAACGAGCTAGATGCCTACTGCAATGAGTGGCGGGATGTAGCACCAAATAGAGAGACGTGGAAGAGTTTAGGGGAGACCTTTGCCCAGCAGTGGGACAAAACATGTTTAAAAAAAAAGAAATTGAATATATAACCATACTTCGTTTGTATTAAGCGCGCAGCAAAAACAATCCTTTAAACTTTGGGACGAAGATAATCTGTGATGATGTTCAGAAATAGAATGATATAATTATCTCAGATTACTTTACTAAATATACATAATTGTCAATAATTGTATAAGTACTAAAGTAATCTTAGGATCCCAATAAGAATAAAAAACTACTGATTGCCTAATTAAACAATTAAAGGGATGCATTGACCTACTAAAATAAAAACAAGGTTATTTTATTAATAAACCATCCAAGATAAGTCAATGTCGAAAATTCGATGACCCCTACGGCTAACCCAGTCAATCACAGCGTATTACCAAAAACAAGCAGTAGGCAGGGAAATTATATAGTACCTACCTAGGTGACTACCTACGGAATAATAAATTACATAAACTTAAAAAAATCAAGTGTAGAGTTACTTTGACAAAATTACTGACACATACATTATAGCTCGTCATTTATACATGGCTTGATATTTTTTTTGTCGAACCTCCGATCTGTCATTTCTGACTCCAATTTTAGCAAGTCCAATGTCATTGCACCCTGATCAAATTGTATGAGATCGATCATTGTACCTAAGTATATAAAAGTAGGTAGGTATTTCAATGATATAGCAATATGTAAATTTTAATTATTATATTGTGACCGTGATTGAAGTTGAGGCAGACGTGAAGTCAAGATATGGGAGCATTGGACTTATCATGGATGGTACGATCGAAAGTGGATACGAATGAGGAAATTTAACGCGGGTGTTGCTACCTACTATTAGACTGAAACTCTCTGGACACTGGTGAATACATTTAATGGACTTTTCCTCGATAATTATATAAAACATTTGAGCGGTTCAGAATTGCGTACGCGCGTCCCACGGAGCCGAGGCGGAAGTGCGCCGACTGTCAGATTGACAGCAGACCAAGGGGCAATCCATAGAGCACGCAGAGGGGGGTCTGCCAAAAACCACTTTTCCGCTAACACTACTTAGAAATTATCTTTCTAAAACTAATTTCATCATTTTCATCTGCAGATTAGTATTACGAGTAGGTATGATATAATGCCCGCTACTTCGTATGTACACCGATGCATGATGCTTTTTGAATCCTTCTTAAATTCACATATCTTAATACCTATGACCTAAAACTCTGAAAATCAACACGAATCGGGTAATTTACATACAGGGTCCTTCTTAATATGCTGACACTTTTTTAAGGGGATGTTCAGACCATCAAACTGAACAACTTTCGCTATGGGACCAACATGGAAATCGCGAAAAAAAAAATCTGCTGTCCCATACATTTGGCTCGAGTAGGTTTGCAGTTTTGTATGGAGCAGTTGATTTTTTTTTCGCGATTTCGATGTTGGTCCCATAGAAAAAGTTGTTCAGTTTGATGGTCTGATCATCCTCTTAAAAAAGTGTCAGCATATTAAGTTGGACCCTGTATACAGGGTCCTTCTTAATATGCTGACACTTTTTTAAGGGGATGATCAGACCATCAAACTGAACAACTTTCTCTATGGGACCAACATCGAAATCGCGAAAAAAAAAAAATATGCCACTCCATACAAAACTGCAAACCTACTCGAGCAAAATGTATGGGACAAAAGATATTTTTTCGCGATTTCGATGTTGGTCCTATACAGGGTCCAACTTAATATGCTGACACTTTTTTAAGGGGATGATCAAATCATCAAACTGAACAACTTCCTCCATGGGACCAACATCTAAAATGCAAAAAAAAAAATCAGCTGTCCGCATTTGGATCGAGTAGGTTTGCAGTTTTGTATGGAACGGCAGATTTTTTTTTTCGGGATTTCGATGTTGGTGCCATAGAGAAAGTTGCTCAGTTTCATGGTCTGATCATCCCGTTAAAAAAGGGTCAGCATATTAAGAAGGACCGCCTACAGTGTGAAATTGATATCATTAGCATCCTTTTAAACTAAGAATCTACCCATCAAACTGAACAACTTTTACTATGGGAGCAAACCAATCGGATCAAAAAAAAAAACACCTGTCTCATAAATTTGAGTCGTGTAGGCAGCGGCGGCGCACAGTGGTCCCGTTTTAAAAAAATATGGACATCGGTGCTAGAGTCACAACATATTTTTTTTATGGTGAACAATGTGATGACTAATAAGACAAAAAAAAATTGTTATCCTACCACGTCTATAACTTAGTGAAAAAAATATTTTTTTTTTTGTATGGGAGAAATCACATTATTGCTTATTTCTCGAAAACCTTTAAAAATGGCAAGATGGCAATCACATATGTTACAAAAGAAGTGATCCTGAGTGTTTCACTCATAGACACTTTGAACTTATCTCTGCGTACTTTGGAGAAAAACGCATCTAAAAATTTGTGATTTTTTTTATTCCAAATTATTGCTCAATATGAGTAGAACCTTGCGAGGAGGACCGTGTGTAAGATAAACCTAATAAACTCTGTAAATTTGGACTTGGCGTTTCACTCCAATCCCGGAACCCGTCGCTCGTAACAATAATATGCTGCGCGTGTTTCTATTTTTAGCTGAAATCCATTTTTTTTATATATTGTCAAGGTTCTTTTCATATTGAGCAATAATTTTGAATAAAAAAATAAAAAAATTTTAGATCCATTTTTCTCCAAAGTACGCAGAGATAAGTTAAAAGTGTCTATGAGTGAAACACTCAGGATCACTTCTTTTGTAACATATGTGATTGCCATCTTGCCATTTTTAAAGGTTTTCGAGAAATAAACAATAATGTGATTTCTCCCATACAAAAAAAAAAAAGAATATTTTTTTTCACTAAGTTATAGACGTGGTAGGATAATAATTTTTTTTGTCTTATTAGTCATCACATTGTTCACCATAAAAAAAATATGTTGTGACTCTAGCACCGATGTCCATATTTTTTTAAAACGGGACCACAGTGCGGCGGGTGCAGTTTACTATGAGACAGCGACAGTAAATTTTTTTTTTTGCTCCGATTGGTTTGCTCCCATAATAAAAGTTGTTCAGTTTGATGGGTAGACTCTTAGTTTAAAAGGATGCTAATGATATCAATTTCACGCTGGTATACATATTTTATAAATAACTCCCATAATCTAAGTATAACTTACAGTAATATGAATATAACTATAACGGTGGGAACAATAATAGAAACCTACTTCCTATAACAAACTGGTTTCCATTGTCTGACTGTAAATTATTGCTGTACCTGGTACCTAAGTGCACTTGTTAATTATAATAATTTGTTTTAGAAAGAATTTGCTTCTGATTAGTAATATTTAATCATCTGCCACGAGACATCCGATGAACAAGGGTATCATAAAAGGGAATTTAGCATAGCATATGCTCACGACTATATTCCCCGAGGGGGTAATCAGAGATATTCTGAAACCTCAGAACTTCCACGTTTCACTACTAGTACCGAAACTCTGTCCAGTGTGACGGGGGTGAGCCCGTTGCTACTTATAATGGAAAGTGGGTACAATACATGCCTCGTAATTGAAGCACGCAGTTTTCCTCACGATGTTTTCCTTCACCGAAAACCCAGTGGCGTTACAAATCGTACATAAATTCCGAAAAACTCATTGGTGCAAGTCGGCCTGGACGGGGATCGAGCCATTGCCTCCTGCACGGCAGACAAGGTTACTCGCCACTGGACCACCACGGCTTCATTGAACATCATAATAATAATCAATTATTTAAATAAATAGACTATGTACTACTTAACTATACATAACCATAATCAGAATTTATTTTGTAATAGTCATTAAGTCGTGTTATGCTGTAGAGTTTCTGGCCGCATCTTCTCTACATCGACAACACGTTCATGGATATGCCTTACGCGAACATTTCAAACCAGAAAAATTTAATGAGGCAAATGAAATGAATGGTATACTTCAAATTTGTATGTAACTGACCTAGATTTGACAGATAATGGCGCTAGTTTGTATGGACTATGGACCAAGTGCCCTAGCAGTGTGTTTCAACTTAACACGCTCTAGGCCTATCCATTAATTTTACTATGATCTTAGCTTCTAGCTCCTATATTGAATACATTATTTTGAGTTAGAGTTTTGAGGCACATCTCGATGTTTAGTTTATCCTCTTCTCGGGGTTGGCATGCGAGGTCTACTGGTAGACATAGACATAGACATAGACATGTATTTATTAATAATTTTCATTACAAGTCATTTTATTGTACCTTATGCGTAGGTAAACATTTCATTTTAAAACAAAGAATAATAATAACAATAATTATAATGTGCATCTGAAGAAAATGTCTTTAATAAATTGTTTTTAATGTCCGAACAATTAATAAATTATTCAATCTTGCATGCAAGCAAGAACTCGTTATATGAGTAGAATGCTTGCTGGACAAGCCATAGGCGTAGGTACCTCTACGACGTTCGATGGGAACGAACAAACTAAAGCATCATAAAACCATAAAGTGCGTGAAACTATTTGACGTAACTGGGTCTTTATTACACGGCATTACATATTTTTATATGCGTTTCACATTCAATGGGAAGTTGTTTGGTTACAGAACAATCTCGAATCGGTTCGAAATAACATGTATGTAGCGTGCAGAGATTGTGAAACAATATAGGTAGCTATAACCTATCTATTATACACCTCTTCCATATATTTTTTGCAGCAATTGACTTACATCAGCGGCACTCCCATTACGTAATTATTAAAAGTCGCAGAATTATAAAGACATTGCAACCTGCTACGATCCTGCCCAAAACAGCTTTTTCCTTCTCTGTCTTGTGTTTTTTTATTAGAAATGGGAAAATGTCGATACTTTGATGGGATTATTGCTGCTTCATTGTTACTCAAACGGGTAGATTTTGATTAAAGGGTTTGACCTAGAACGATTTGTTTGGACATAGGTTTGAAGTAGATTCAGCATTTACCTAATAAAAAAGCTAACTAAAACAAATGCTAGCTAATTTGTATTAAAAAACCTGTAGCGACTAGCGATCTCGTCAAATAAAAACATCTTTTTTTTTTCTATATTTTAAAACATTTAACAATGTTTAGAATCACCAATAGATGAACATCTTGTGGTTAAACGGCTTCAAAGCTTTCATCTTTTACGAGCTAAGTAAGTTAGCATTACTTCCCATAAAGCACTTCCTTTATCTTATAATACCCCAGATATCATAAAATAGGAGAAGATGCGGTATTTTTTTTAATACAACTTAAACACAAAATGTGTTTTAACGTGCTTACTCCAAACTCGCATAGGCATTGGAAATGCCATGTATAGGTAAAAGATATAATTTTACTTAAAAATATATTTGTTGTGGCTTTCCACAGCCATTACACGTTCTTAAACGGTGCAGGAAAGGCTAAAAAATAGAGATTTTTTTGTTAAAAACAGAATTATAAACTCCTTTGAGTGAATTACAAATGTGCTGGAGACAGTGCCTCTCCCTCAAGCGCCGCCATCGCCACATGCAAGGGAGGCAAAAGGGACCTACTGGTAATATTATGCAGTTTATTGAATTGAATTTTGTTTTTGACTACACTGTAATAGGTAAAATGCAGTTAAAGATAATTATGTAAATTGACGACACATTATCATTATTTTACCGTCTTTATGTTGTCATATGTTTGCTATCATTGTTATGTTATTCTTCTGTATTTTGCTTCAATAAACGATAATAAATTAGTTAACGTTTGTGTGTGTTCTGAGGTTTCAGAATATCTCTGACTACCCCCTCGGGGAATATAGTCGTCATCGTATGCTTATGCTTAAGCTTACATTAGTTATCAACGTAAAATCATAAACTCCCACATCAACAAAATTTAACATAGGTACCTAATTATAGATTTTTTAATCAAATCTCTAAACTGAGTTCTCGGATCGATAAGCCGGTTTCATCTCACCTACCGATTGACGATTTCGATACGGAATTCCGCGTCTTCCTCTTTTGTTAATATCTAAGTACAATATGTATAATGTACAATTTGTTGTTATGTTCGAAGATGAGAAGACAGTATTTGTGTAAGATCCAGCCAATAGATCACTTTCGAATAGAGAGAGAGCTTTTGAAACCATATTTCAAATAGCACAATAGTTAGATTGGAAAGTTGACTTGTATTGAACTGTTGACATTCGTTATGTGTCTCACAAATAGTGTTCGTGTACTTTTGGCATGAATGTACCAATACGTTTTAATTTATGGACTCTAGGAAGTCCAATGTCGGCATACTAGGTGTTACAAAACAACCTAGTAATATTTAAAGGGGTTGTTTAAACCATCAAACTGAACAAATTTCACTATAGGGAGCAATCTTCCTAATTGCGAAAAAAGAATCTGCTGTTTTATTTAAAACTATAGTAGGTACCTATTCGACTCCGTCGTTGTTTATTCCATAGCGAAAGATGTTCACTTTGGTGGTCTAGAGTCTAGACCTTTTAAATATTACTAGAGTGTTTTGTTACACCTTGTATGTTTGATGAATAAAGGCTGGTACGAGTATTAGAGCTTTGGCCTTTGCTATCAGATATAATTATAATATATTCGAAATACCCTACCCTCCTAGAGGGTAGGCCTGTGCCCCGCAGTGGGACGTAGGTATATAGGTTGATGATGATGATGATTCGAAATAAAATGTATGTAAAATTAGCTGTTACCCGCGACTTTGTTTGCATTGAATTTTCATGCCTATCTTTGTCTTCTGCATGAAAGCTATCTCCTCACATTTCATAAACACCCAGCCAAGGGCGTGTCGGACACGTCCATGATAGGGTTCCGTAGCCTAATGTTAAATAATTGTTTAATTAGTTTTGCTCTGTCTTTGTCCATATAAATAAAAGTGAACTTCACTAACATGTTTAAACGCCTCCGCTCATTGCAGCGATATTATCGCTGCGATTTTGCGATAATTCGGTATGTCAAGTTTTTTTTTGTCTTCATTTTTATATTTTTTACGGACAGAAGACATAATTTTAAGATACTTACCTATTTCATTCTTATTGCGATTCATCGAGTTTATCAATATAAATTTATTATTTAAATTATTTTGATCTGTAATCTCTAAGTGCAAAAATGGTGGAGAGAAAATAATTCGAACTCCATGGAGAAAAACTACCTACAGCTGTATTTAAAAAAATTAAAACCTGCCTCCTCTTTCTAACTCTATGCTGGAAAAAGATACGGCAACATCAAATGTCAAATTCTGACATTGTGAAAGTATTTTTTTTTCTTAATGGCCGGTTATTTTAAGTTGATTTTATGTTTACCAAGGAGTTCACAGGTATGCCAGTGACGTCACTGCACGGACCGAAAAACGATGTTATTTTATTAAAAATATCTGTAATCCTTTCATTTTAAAATCTCTGACATAGAAAATATGATTATTGAGACAATTATCTCGAAATGGTTTTCGATTCAGCCCTCCAAAAAAAAACTTGACATACCGAATTGTTCTCAGTACATTTTGTATGGGGACGCGCTCGATCCCACACACTGCCGCGATATTATCGCAACCTGACGCAATCTCACTTGATGCAGCGCTATCAAACCTTCGCTCTCTTTCTATTTGCCAGATAAAAGACGTGATACAGCCGTATCACGTGTAGCATGCTACGGCTTCAGATATAATTTTCAGTGAAACTACTACGCGCCATACAAAAGACATCAACGTTCTCGGTTTTGCGTAATCGTCATTTTATATGTGCAGGATAATTATAAGTTGGATTCTGACACAAATAATGTGGTTCACATGTTGTTTTCGGAAACAATGAGTAGGTCACATATTATTGTGATAAAATATTTGGGTCACATGTTTCAAAATTTCGTCTACGTGTAATGAAGAAAACTATTTTAATCTTTATTAACAATACCTAACTATATTTTTTGAAATTAAAATGAATTCATTCAAAAATAGCACTCTTACACTCGGTTGCAGAAACGCTCTTTAAAGTTAATCCTCCATTAAATCTCTTGCTGTCACTTTTTGTCTTGTTGACGTAGTAAAAGCTAGCATGAGATGTAATGGAGAGATTAACTTTAATGAGCGTTTCTGCAACTGAGTGCAAGGCTCCTAAATATTAATAGGTATCAATCAAACTAGTAGGTAACTAAGTCTTGAACTACATCAATTCAGGAAGCACGGCGTTGCATTTTTCCGTCGCTCCATCCCTCCATCCTTTTCTGTCACTCAGGAACGTCATTTGCTAGAGCATATAAGATAGACGGAACGGAACAGCACGGAACAGCACGCCGCGTGGGATCGCGTTCCATCTATCTTATATGCTCTAACAAATGACGTTCCTGAGCGACAGAAAAGGATGGAGCGACGGAAAAATGCGATGCTGTGCTACGTGGTGTAGTTCAACCCTAAGTAACCTACAGCTACAGTTGATTGTACAATTTGCACTAAAATCAGTTAACTGATACTATAAATTTTAACGAATATTGAAACAAATTTAAACGTTACACTTTTAAACCCATCAAGATACAAATACGTATATAATTCCACTCTCAATGCAGCTAAAAACAAGACGCCCACGACGGGAATATTATCAAAATTCCAACATGTTTTCAACCATTACCATGTTCCTGACCCCATATTTTATTACAATATTATGTCGCCGACCCCTTGCTTCCTAAAACAACATGTGAGTCACATTGTTTGTGTCGGAACAGAATACTCGCGTAGCGAAGTCCAAACAAAATCATTGACACTCAGGTTACAATGTCGACTACAGAACGGAGAACGTTGATGTCTTTTGTATGGCGCGTAGCATGTCTTGCGACGGATGTGTCTTTTGGGTGACTGTGGGTGATTGTTCTTGATTGATGTTTTTTTACTGCTGGTTTCATGGAACATGGGACATGTCACATGGAACATGGGTCGAAAAACGATAATAATTTTTGGACCTCCCATACAAAAGTGCGGATCAGCCGATCAATTTTCTGTTCGATTAATTTTCTTGTCCAAAAATTGTCTCGTTTCTTGACCCATTAGGGAATGTTGTTCAGATTCACGGTCTGAATACACTCTTAAAGTTTCGTTATTAAGGCTAGGTTATCCCACTGCAAGCGTCTCTTTCTTGCAAGCATAAGTTTACAATTAGCCATCCCGCTCCAATTGAAAGCAGGATCGCAAAAAAAACGTGTTTTTCGTCAATATCTTTGCTCATGGGAGCTTCTAAGCTAAAACTTCTCCTGAGTTCACTAGAAATATTTAATGTATTTAGTTAAGTACAAGAATAAAAAGTTAAATATCAGCAGTTTAATCATAGTATTGAAAAAACATAACAAAAAGGGGTAACTTTGGGATTTTTTTTCTATCGAGTAAACTTAATCTAATCGTGTAATTGAGAACAGTCGCCCATCCGCCCGATCCTTAAATAAGACATAATTTAATTTCAGACTTTAAAACACAGTTTAAAACACTTTCGTTTGTGTTCAAAAAACGGCCTCGACGGTATAACAGCGTCTTAATTAAAAACTAGTGGTGTATTTGAGTTGAGTCCTTTACGTTTTCTTGGGAAAAACATTTTTTTTCGTTTTTTCTATCATAGCGTCATAGTGAAAGTTGTTTAGTTTGATGATCTGAGTTACCCAGTTCAATATGTAACGCATTTAATTTTACACCCTGTATAACCTTCTGGATCTGATTGGACGGAAAACCGGTATGATCACTGTTTGAGTCCTGAGGTGCGGGCAACAGAGATGTTATTGAAATCAGACCTAACATTATTCTTGTTTAACAACGGAATACTAATAAAGAAAGGTTCTTTATATAGAGGGTCCTTCTTAATATGCTGACAGTTTTTTAAGAGGATGACTAGACCATCAAACTGAACAACTTTCACTATGGGACCAACATCGAAATCGCGAATAAAAACAGCTGTTCCATACAAAAGTGCAAACCTGATACCTACTCGAGCCAAATGTATGGGACAGCAGATTTTTTTCGCGATTTCGATGTTGGTCCCATAGTGAAAGATGTTCGGTTTGAGGGTCTGATCATCCCCTTAAAAGTGTCAGCTTGTTAAGAAGGACGAAGAATCCTGTGTAAAATGTATAGTATACGTTATGTATCTCTTTTTTTTTCTTGGATTACGTGTATATTTTTATCTTTTTTGTTGTAAATAAACAAAGCTAAAAATGTCCATAACTGAAGATAAATGATGTACAACTGACCTCCGACCCAAGGTGGCTTTTTAAAGAGGAAGACATCGAAGGGCGAACTGTCAAATGCACCGTGACTTATTGAAACTGCCCGTTGTGAACTGCCTCTGAGGAATAATCATAAAATTGTAGCCATTAGGTATACTTAGTTAGATTTTTAAAATTATAACATAAGTAATTGGATTTGGAAATTAAGAGCGTCGGTGGCGAGTTGCAACGAGATATGGACCCTCAATCCTGAATTCTTGAGTGTCCGGATTGGAATCCGCATGGTCGACAAGCCATGTACCAATGAGTTTTTCTAACTTATGTACGTAATACCGACTGCTCTCAAACGGTGAAGGAAAACATCGTGAGGAAACCTGCATACGCTGAAGAAGAAATTCTGATGCGTTTGTGTAGTCTACCAATCCGCATTGGGCACGTGTGGTGAACTGTGACAGACCCCACTCTCCTCAATTAGGATAGGTCTGAGCCCTGCAGTGGGACGAATATAGGCTGTTTATTATTATTTAAATAATATGTTCTATACGGTTTTAAACTTATGCAGCTCTTATTCCGACAACAAAAAAAAACAAATCCAGTCATCCAACAAAAGGCTCCATTGTCTATCAACGCAGCCCTTTAATCGCCGGCTGCGAAGGTCGCGGCGCAGGCGCAGGTCTCATCACAAAGAAAGCCGCGAGTATTCAACGCCTCACTCATTACCAGTCATCGCTCATTACCATCCATAATCAATCGTTAATCATTTCACGTACGTTACTATACGGTTATTTTTAACTCGAGATGTCCTTTGTGACAAGTCGGTTCCTTGTTGAAGCCCACCCACAGGTTTCCGAGATGACTGTTTTTCTAAGTTTAGGTACTTACCTATATTCTGAAGAGTTCCATTCAACTTTCAAAGATTAGTAAGTAAGTAAGTTATAGCCTATAGAATCCCACTGCAGGGCAAAGGCCTCCTCTCACGAATAAGGGTGAGAGGGAGCGGGCCATACTCCACCACGCGGGCACCTTGTTGTCAGAGAATTTTCAAGCCGCCTCAATAGGCCCCTGACCTGGCTTAACGAATAGTTACAACGCCATCTGACGGAACTATCCGAGACCAACTGCTTAACGTGCCTTCTGAAGCAAGGAAACGCTCGAGAAGAAATACCACTAAACGGTCACCCATCCAAAGACTGACCGGACCTGACGTTGCTTAACTTCGGTGATCGTTTCCAATACCGAAGCTCCACTACCAAACCAACCACAGATTAGTATCAATCCACAAAGGCATCGCTATGTAGTGAAATGTTTATAGGTATTAGAATAGCTACTTACATCTGATAACTAACCCCGCAGGGAATATAGTCCTAAATGTGTATGAATAAACTCACAATTAGTTCCCAAGTACAGTGTGATCAGAAACATAGCTATAACGTTTATAGGTCAATTTCATAAACCGGATAGAATTGTTATTATAATTGGCTAGTTTTTCGTCTACTGAAATTTCCTAAAGCCCCTCGTCTTATACGACACCCATATGAAGGAATGTGTGGTGACTCGACTACTATAGGCCTTCAACTTAGTGCGCGGTGCTCCGTCGGGGTACAGACGTAGGCGGGGGGTGGCCTAAATCGTTCTAGGGGGTGGCGTATAGCACGCGATAAAGGCGCGTCCTCACCCCTCATCACCGCATGGGAGTGCCGCGCACGAACTTGATAGCCAATCAAAGTGGCGAGTCCACTATTTGACAGTTTTGCTTAGAATTTTCAAAACAAAATAGTGACTGTTGTCAAGATGCGAATCTTGAACCCTTATTTATGCACAACTCAAACAACAAACAATGCATTGTTATGTCGGAAGCAAAAGAAAAATAAAACTGCTATAAAACTAGCAGTACCTGACGCGTGAAA
This sequence comes from Agonopterix heracliana, assembly GCA_963693445.1. Taxonomy (NCBI): domain Eukaryota; kingdom Metazoa; phylum Arthropoda; class Insecta; order Lepidoptera; family Depressariidae; genus Agonopterix; species Agonopterix heracliana. The sequence continues at coordinate 1,436,787 of OY856312.1, read as the reverse complement.
TACATGCTTTCGTTTTAATGTGCGCACAATTGAAAGTACTTATTTAAAACAATGTAATGACAACAATTGGGTTTCCATGATGTAAGGCCGTCGTCACCTTGTCATCATTATTAAAGTTACAACTTTAGTTAGGCTGGTTGCAGGTATAGTCCCCACAATGGTTTATGGTGTTGTACCGTACCTGCCTACTGTAACCAAAAAGATTGCCAAAAATATTTCACGGTTGAGAAAAGCATTAGCCATTTTAATAATAAAAACCCGCCAAGTGCGAGTCGGACTTGCGCACCGAGGATTCCGTAATACCACACAATTTTGTGTTAACTATGGATTTACCAAAAGAATTTATTATTTTTACATGTATGCCATGTTAGCTTAATCAAATTAAAGATAGAAAAAGTCGGGCGGCGAGCGGGGTTCGAACCCACGACCTGCCTATCCGGGGCATGCTCTACTCCAACAGAGCTGTCGTCGCCCCGCAAGCCACGACGAAATTTTCAATCTATATCTCGTCTTTAAGGGACCGTCTTCGTCTTTTTTACCAAAAGAAATATTTTATTTCATTCAGTTCGGGATCCTTAGCCCGAGCCTGACTCACAATTGACTTGTTTTTATTATTTGTTATTTTACTTTAGTGTCTGGACTATACAGGGTCCAACTTAATATGCTGACAGTTTTTTAAGAGGATGATCAGACCATCAAACTGAACAATTTTTTCTATGGGACCAACATCGAAATCGCGAAAATAAAATCTGCTGCCTCATACAAAACGGTGATCCTACTCAATCAAAATGTATGGGACAGTAGATTTTTTTTTCGCGATTAATACTTTGGTCCCATAGAGAAAGTTGTTCTGTTTCATGATCTGATCATTCCCTTAAAAAACGGTCAGCATATTAAGAAGGACCTTATTATGACCGAAGAATACCTACATATTCCACAGAGTCGTGTTGCAAAAGGCGTGCATACATAAAAAGATCGTTCTTTAAATAACATTTAAAAGCGGACAGTATTGGAATAAAAAAATACTCTAAGATAATTGAATAAGTGATTGGGTTTTACCTTTTTATTACCTTTGCTGTACACCTACTGACCTCCACCTTCATTACGTAGGAACTAACAATTATATTGGTTATTCACTTATTTGCATACAATAATCATAAAAGTATATATACCTACTTATAAGATCCGATTCTGAATTCATAATATAGGTACTAAAATAGCGGATACTATTGTGTTTCTATGAATCATCTTCAGATTTCCTACCTATCATACCTATGTCCGCTTTTAAATTGAGTCAATGCACCGGACCACATGTCGTAAGGTAACTTCCCGATTCAATCGGTATCAAATAGACATGGTGTTTTTGACAGTTCTTAAGCGATTCTTCTTTATTATACATTTAGTTAATTAATGATAATGATGATCACAGAAACAGAATATAATTAAAAAATTTGTAGACCAGTCTTTCCTAAGTTCCTTCATCAGTCCTTCTTGATATGATGACATTTTTTTAAGGGGATGATCAGACCGTGTCATACTGAACAAGTTTCTCCATGAAAACAACATCGAAATCGGGATAAAAATCTGCTGTCCCTTACATTTGGCTCAAGTAGGTTTGCAGTTTTATATTGAACTGCAGATTTTTTTCGCGTCGCTGCAGATCTTCTTAAAAATGTGTCAGCATGTCAGCATATTAAGAAGGACCCTGTATGTAATGTGTTCATCCCAAGCTCTTCTACCTCCAAACTTATAACTGTTATAATAACACAGGTATAATGTATTAGTTTTCCCTCCTCGCCGAGCTAGTAATAGTACCTACGAAGTAACTATAATATGTGGTAATAGTGACAAATACAACCGTAACATAAATTCCGTAGAAAAACGGTACGGTACGGGCCAGAAGTCCGAAACGCCTCGAGGTTGACTTGCAAGTGTCTCTTCTAAAACTATCGATAATAATTGAATCAGTTGACACGTTTCATAACGGAACAATGAGCCAATAACAGACGAGACGTGTCAAATGAGTAGCCATTAACAGGGAAAGTGAGATCCCTATTAAGGAGCGATTACACTAGTAGAGCCGCGCCAGTCCGGAACGAGAGCTCTATGACCTAATCCGGTTCAAGTTATAGACTGTTAGGTACCGATGATTGTTGTCTGGAAGAAATCGCTTCTTAGCGATAAGACCGCCTTATTTTGTGCGTACTGTGTTTTCTCTCTGTATTTTACCTACTGTTTATATTTTGGTGTAAAATAAAATGTATTTCATTTGATTTAGATTTTATGATTACTTGCAAAAATAAAATTGAGAAATATGTACTTCGTTTAGTCTTTCTGTGTTTTCGTTTAAATACAAGATATTGTCCGCTACTGCGTCCGCGTGGATATCAGATATAAACAGGGTAGGTATACGATTTTCCAAAAAAGATTACACCCCATTTCACCCCTCCAGTCAATGGTACATCTCTGATAGAATGTCCCTTGTGCCCAAACACCTGTGTAGGCCTCGCATCAACTCGCATGCCACCCCAGATTAAACTACAAAAATCAAGATGTGCCTACATCTTTAATATTTTACGTAGGTATGCCAAAAAAGAGCGCGCATGACATTTTTCTGGTTTTGTCACTTTGTCGTGGGTGGCATGCTAGCCGTGCTGCACGAGAGAGGATCTAAAAGAAGCTACACTGCCCACGATCTGGCTCGCCGAATACCGCTCATAAATAAAATACAGAAACGCAATCTTAGAACAATTGACACGAAAAGAAAAAGACTCGTTTAGGAATTGTTTTTCGGAATAAAAACTGTGCATTACTAACCTAAGTCTAAGGATACCTAACTAATCTGACTAACAAAATTGTACCGGAAAATCACCAAATGAGGAAGATAGGAACTCAACTAAGGAAACTTTAAGCACTTCCAAAAATTCCCGCACTCATAAAAAACAAAGGAACTTTGCATGTTCCTCTCTTCACTAAACCCGCTGTCGCGCATGAATCACTCCGCGAGGGGCGAGTGGAAAGCCGCGGACGCGACGTGCCGCGCGTAAATTACACGACCAGCCGCTGCGCGCGCGCCGACCGCTGACCGCTCGAGATCCGTGGCAATGAACCTGAATAGCACGTGCGATACCGTTGTTTAGCCTTGTGTGGACGCCTCTTAATGTGCGCGAAATTGATTTTTTTTGTTTCTGTTTACTATAGGAGCTATTCTATTTAGTATTAGGTGGGTGACCCGATTTGGAAACAGCGTTTTTTTGTGCATATTGGAATTCAAAACAATTTAACATTATTCGTTACCTATACCACGAGTAGGTACTATAATTACTACACCAACCTACACTTTATTCCAAATAAGGACGAAAAAACATTTCGATTCCTGTATAGCTTTCTGGCCAATTCTGATTAGCAAATAGGTATGATTTATTTATGAGAAAGATAAACTAATCGACATATTGGACGTTAGTAAGCTGTTCTAATAATAAGTGAGAGTGGAGGAACACTCCTCTCTTCAAATCTGTTTCTGTAATTCAAAATATCCTTAAAACATATATATACAGGGTGTTTCATAAGTAAGAATAAATTTTTAAAACTCTTAAGGGGGTTGTTTAGACCGTCAAACTAAACAACTTTCTCTATGGGACCAACATCAAAATCGCGAAACAAACAAATTTGATATCCCATACATATTTTAGCTCTAGTCGATTTGTAGAGTATGGAACATAAATTTTTTTTTCGCGATTTCGAATTTGGTCCCATAGTGAAAGTTGTTCAGTTTGATGGTCTACACCACCCCCTTAAAGGTTTATTTGTATTTTTGTAACACCTTGTATAATAATATATCGTTGCTATTTGGAATGGAATATAGTTAAAACAATTTTCAAAAACAAACCTTGACCTACAGACCTTCCTTCACTTAACAAAGTAAAATGTACAATTACAATGTGGGTCCGAGTAGAAAGTGCGACACATCAAACAAAACATCTGAACAAACAGAATGTAACAGACCAGTCTATTGTGGACACATTATGTTAATTATTGTATTCATGTATTGTCCGCCAAACTAAAAGGTGTGTCAGTCGGGCAACTTGGACTACAATGTGGAGAGAAATGCAGTTTTATGTCGGCCAGTGTACTGGGGTGCGATTTTTGAATGTCATCAGTGAGCTTGAACGGTTTTTAAATCTCATACAAAAGCGTTCTCATGCATGTTTCTACTGCTTATTTGACTTTAAAAAATCACACTCCTGAATTATCATTTTTTGATGTCAAATCAGCCATAGAAAGATGCATATCTCCATAGAAATTTTGACATTTTCAACTGCTGAATTCATCGAATGAGATTCAAAAATCGCTCTCCTGTCTGCAGTTTGGTTAACTAAAAACTGTAACCGAAATTCCATAATCCAAATTAAGTAGATTACACACCGAGGACAGGAAAGTAAGAAAGGTCTCAGATCTCATGTAATTGTTGACTTGCCTCGGTCAACAAACATATATGTGATCTGAGTTCTGAGGCTTTCTTATTTACTGTCCGAGGTTATAATACTATTTTTCTCCTCGACAGAGGTGGAAAGCGACAACTTCGTTTAGCGCAGCGGGACGACAATTGAGGCTTTCCGTCCGGAGGAGAGAAAAAGAACTTTACACTTGTTCATCTCTTTTTTATTCATCTGCAAATCTGCAAGGTAAACGGGGTGTAAATAAATGCTTTACATCATTTTTAGGGGAATTTCCGTCCATCAACATCATCATCGAAATTGAAAAAAAAATCACCTAATTGACGTTTTCTATGGAACATAATTTTTTTTATAGTTGAAGAATGTTCTTCTAAAGCAGCCTCTAGAATATATTGTAACGAATTACACCCTAGTAATATGTAAAAGGGGGGTTTAGTTCAACAAACTGAACAATTTTCGCTACGGAGCCAACATCGAGAAAAAAATAAAAACAAACTGCTGTTTCATACAAAACTGCAATACCTACCTACTCGACTCAAATATATGAAAGTTGTTCAGTTTGATGGTAAACCACCCCTTTAAATATTGAAAAAACGGTTTTGTACACACATTTACACAAAACAAACTGTTTTGGTACACTCTTTAGACTTTTATAGATAGTATAATCACATGATTGTATAATTTCATGACTATGTAAGTACTTACTTTCAATAACTGGGGAATATAGTCGAGAGCATATATGCAATGACCATGCCAATTTGATGCTCCAAGCGTTCCAAGGCAAGTAGGCAGGACTATTATTTACGTAGTAACCGTTGACTATATGGTAGTAACTTAATTATTTATTATGTGGCGTAGGTTTGGGCGTAGGTAGGAGGTATTTGTGGTCATCAAATGAGAGCAACTGCATTTATCTAACCCTGCTAACCGCTCCTATGAATGTCATTAACAAATGAATAGCGTAATGTTAGCTTTTATGTCATTATGGCTACATTATGGTTTACCCACCACTCGTGTCGTGAATGGAGACGAGATACTGAATGGTTTAGTTCATAGCATGTATTTTGTTGATAGCATAGTAGTTACCAGAATGTAGCCAATTTAATTTAAGAGGTTTCCCTGAGCGAAAGACCTTGACCCTTTCAGAGCCGCCTCACCTCTACTAAATTCATTCATTCGTCATATTAGTAGGTACCTTTACCTATTTTTGACTGGCATGTCCTTCATTATGTCACTGTGGTGCGTTCTAATCCGAGGAAATTAAATTCGAAAATCATAAGAATTTGCACCAAATTTTACAATTATCTAATTAACTCATTAGATATTCTCTGGAAAAAAATTATTTCATTGCATTTTTAGATCTATTGTCTACACAATGGTGTGTGCCGCAAGTAAAAGTGACTTCAACTTTTAGATGCACATAATACAGACTTTTTCCAATATTTAGGCTTTCCTTTGAACACAGGTTTCATATATGTATTTTATAGAAAGAAACAGAAATGTACTGCTTTGCAAATAAAGCTGAGATGTTGAAGATCATTACTATTTTTTTTATTGATTTGTACATCTTTCAAATCACGTGAAGTTAGAAATATGAGAACTTCTATAGAGGTCCTGGTAAATTCATACTAAGGAATGGAATTCCTATGATAGTGTATGTATGTATGTATAGCTCCTGACCAATTTCGGCCGCGGCGACTGCTTCAACTCTGTTGTTGGCGTTGATGAGCTCTCATGTTGCTAGCATTACCAATTTTTTTAGAGAAGATCTTCGCACATAGCGAGCAGTGTGCACACGTCGTTCTCTCTATAGCATAAGCATATGCTCACGACTATATTCCCCGAGGGGGTACCTAGTCCGAGATATTCTGAAACCTCAGGACTATGAGTACTTAAATGAATGATTCTATCGCTTTCCTCGCATCTGGTTTGCATGTTCCGACGTTATTCACCATTTTACTGACTATCCAGCCCAAAAAAAGATAATTCAATTTTTCCTTCCGTATTGTTATCCTTATACCTATAATTCACCAAAATAAAAATACCAAGAAAAGATTTAATAATCCTGATTAGTAATCCGCACATTTTACCATTGACATTTTTTCTTAGGACTTATTTGGGATTCCTGACTTCCAAATACCATTCATAGTCATAATAAGCCAGACTACAAAAGATTTAGGGTTTGTCCCAACATTTGATATCTCTTTCCTCAATCACCTGTCACGACAAAAGTTGGATTCAAATGTGACAAACCTCGATTCAAGTGATTCTAGTCATTACAGCAAATGCATAAGCATCGTTTCGACGGCTTTATCAAAGGCAACAAATCAAAGTGTCAACCAAAACAAGCGTAAAATCCATACGACTACACTAACGGAATATTTTAAAAGGATGAGTAACTTCAGTTTAAAGAAATATAGCTTTAATTCCAACGAGGCAAGGTACAGTCATCTGGCAGGCACCGTTATACGAAATTGAGTATATTTTATTGCAAGTATTTTTCAGAATTCATGCAATTGCGGTTTTGATATTGCAATGATAAGAACTTAAGGTCTACGTTTGGTCAGAGATCAGAGATGATCTCAATTTTGGTTGGGTATTCGCAATTTGCTGTGACCCTGTACGACCTCGTTAGTTAAAATCGTTTTTAAGAAAAATGATTGTAATCTAGTTTCTGAGAGATTGACGATCATAATCTAAACTAGAAACATAGTACTATAGCCACAGAGTACTATATTGGCCACAGTGCAGTCGGTCATGCTACGTATGAAATGAAAGTTAAATACTTTAGGTGCAACCTAGTAATGGGGTTAATCATTATGATTTTGAGGAAAAAACAAGAAAGAATTGTTCCACGAGTTTTATGGTATAAGGTAGGTAGCCTAGGTTCACAGACTAGGTTCCATTATTTCTACTTTCAGTTTCAGTTGTAAACCGAAAAAGATAACTGAGAATGAGGTAAAGGCGTGTAAAGTTTGTTGCGTCGCCTAAATTGGTTGTAAGTTAGGAGGACAATACCTTTTCTATACATCGCCTCGTCGCGTTGGCATTACCGCCAAATCATATCTCGTATCTCTGCTAAATTAATCTTCCCTTCAATCAGATCACAGTTCATCGACACAATAAACGATGGCGTCTTCCTATGACATTATGATTCAATAGGAATAGGAAAGCGGTTAGTTCCGCAGAGACAATAGCTATTCCTACTTATACAAACCGCTTGCGGGCGCGAAGGCGCGGAAGTATAGTTTAGTACTTTGCTTAGCGGTTGTTTAAGTCAATATTGGATATTCTGAATGAACTATATTTACGATATCGCCCTGGGGAATATAGTCGAGAGCATATGCTATGACCAAGTCAATTTAATGCCCCAAACTTGTTAATGAAGAAATATCAATGTGTCTGTTGTTAAAGGGAGAGAAGCAATTACAATAAAAGTTAATTAGTAAGCATATGCTCACGAATATATTCCCCGAGGGGGCAGTCAGAGATATTCTGAAACCTCAGAACATCCACGTTTCACCAGTAGTACCGATACTCTGTCTGTACTGCGTTTTCATCAAACATCTAGTTGTTTTGATGCCTTCAAAACAGTCAATATCTGTGATACCCACACCGTATGGCTACGGGTTAGAGCAAAAATGCAAACGATAAAACGGCGAGAACATGAAAGTTTTTCAGTATGATTAATCTAATCATCGGCATCGCCTTATAAACTGTCAGCATATTAAGAAGGACCCTAGACTACTAGAGATACTTGTACGACGGATTTTATTATTGTTACCATAACACCCTATCGTTGTTCCATGTTGTAGACTTCCTAGTGCATAACCGACTGACTTTCAATAGAACCACAGTGAAATTAAATTGATCCGAGATAGGATTAGAACACGCAACGTTTACGTTTGAGCAATAGTCGTAAAATTACTCATGTGATGTTGTGAACCTTAGATTCGCTTATATCGAAGCGCATTAACGTAGACAGATTGTGCGCAGGGTTGAACCCAGTTTGGTAGACCAGAACAAGGATTCCGGGACAAATCAGAGTCATCCCATCCCCCGCTCGCTCGCTGGACTTCATAGTGTTGTGATTATTCGGCGCTGTTGATCCTGATTTGCAGGAGTTACAGTGCAAGTGGTGGGAATGTATTGTGGATCATTGCCCGTTTTTAAAGAAAAGACCAACAGAACATAACAAATTTCTGTAGGCACACCAGAATCGGCGAAACAAAAAACGGTTGTCTAATAGATTTTGTTCATCATCGTCTTGAAAAATATTTCGGTGTAGTGAAACGAACTGCATTTCAACTGTAACGGCAAACTACGAATTCATCTGCATTGCATTCAAACTGCATTCCGACTGCATTTGCCTTTGCATTTGCAGTTACCGTGACTACGCCCTAGGACTTAATACTTTTTTTTTTTTAGAAAGGATGAATTATATTGCATAATTTATTTAAAAAAATATTTGGTATGAGTTATTATTATTAATCCCATTAAATGTATATTTGGTTCTATGGAAATGGGGGTTTAAAAATAAAATGCAATTTTTATAGTATTTTTTTGTATGGAATTATATTAATGCTTTTGTTTTAATAACCTATCTATTTTTTAACTTAGGATTTGTTAAATATTACCCATCAATTTATTTAGCGATTTTCTTGTTTAAATAAGGCTTATTACATGTCCTATTTTTAGGTGACAATTTGACCAGACGCAACTTAAGGGGCCATAGGTCCAGACGAATATTTTCTATGAGAAACGCGATTGCCGAGCGCTCCGAAAAGTGTGTGCGTGAGCCGTATTTTCGATTAAAAACAACTAACCAAAGTACTTTTTCTAGATTTTATTTATGATTGCACTAGTTAAACTAATGGTGAATATGTGAGTATAAATACCAACAATCGGAAACTATTTTAAGTTCTTCTAAACCGAGAAAAATGTTTAAAAATGCATGAAAATACGTCATCTTTGTGACGATTTTCTATCGAGTGAAGTAATTCCAATCGTGTATTCAGTTGATGATTGCACTAGATGAACTATCCAAAAATACTGAGGTATGACTTTAGTTTCGGTAAATGGTATAAATCTAGTCGTAAAATGAAAAATAAAAGATGCATCTGAGGTATTTCCACCTACTATTACGTCTTAATTCAGCCTAACTTTCATAGAATTTGGGCATGATCGTTTCAGGGGTGGTACAGACGCAAAAAAAACTGCTGTTCCGTACTAAACTGCAATGCCTACTAGAATCAAATGTATGAGACAGCCGATTTTTATACAATTCAGGTTTGCTTTCATAGGTAGTAAAAGTTGTTTAATTTGATGGTCTGAACCACCCCTGAAAGTTTCGTAACGGTAAAAACTGCTGTTCCGTACTAAACTGCAATGCCTACTAGAATCAAATGTATGAGACAGCCGATTTTTATACAATTCAGGTTTGCTTTCATAGGTAGTAAAAGTTATTTAATTTGATGGTCTGAACCACCCCTGAAAGTTTCGTAACGGTAAAAAAAATCAACTGGTATAACTATAATATCAAGTATGATTTTAATGATATGATTCATTGATTAGATTAGGAGACCCGATATCTAAATAAATGAAGATTTTTCTATCAAAGCGATATATCATGTCAATCCTTTCACTTTTATTGCCTTATCTAACTCTCGTGCCATGTTTGTAGCAAGTAGGTAGGTAACATAGTGTTTATGTTAAACAGAGTCCTGTTGGTTGGATAACTTTCAACCTACAAAAGGTATTGTAGATAGATAGAAGTAGATTCGTTCTGAAGCTGTAATTACAGCGTGCATAAATACCTAATCATTGAAATCCACACCGACATATTCCCTCACGACTATATTCCCCGAGGGGGTAGAGAAATATTCTTAAAAAAACTTAGAAAGTCCACGTTTTGGTTTATTTTGGTTTGGTTTGGTTTAGGTAGTAATATTTTCTAGTGCTATCACTACCTATATGTTTATTTAAATTTATGTTGTCAACAATATCATAATTGTGAATTACAGGTTTTCCCGAACTCGATATTGTGCCATTTAAATTGCCTGTCGGTATGACTCTGGGATGTATGTTCAATAATTAATTTCCCTCGTCATATTTAAGGTAACGATATCCATGGTTACCTGAAGGTTGGCCTGTGCCCTGCAGTGGGACGTATGATGATGATCCATGGTTCCATTGTGAAGAAAATTCTCAAGTATTTAGGAAACAATTAAAACTAAAGACAATTAAATCACATCGTAACCAGTTACGCGCATGCGCGGGCGTGAACATAGGCTGTTCCACTTCGCTTGCTCCAAATTATATTCTTACCACGTACGATGTCCATTGAATCAAACTAATATCATACTTATCGCGTATGATTAAGACGTCTGTCGGGTGACTAGAATGAACTTTATTGTCACTACTTCTATCCAAATACAACGATCAAGCGGTAACGACACTGCGATCGAGACAACGTGATTGAAATTATCTTTCTTTCGATGACAGAATAGATTATACCTAACACTTAGGTAAATTTAATTACAGCAAGACGAAAACCTAAGAAATCACAAGCCTACTTAGGTAAACTACACATAAAAAAACACACAAATGTATAAAGAGAATGCCATAGGAGAAAATGTGATGCATTACGATAAAAAAAACTATTTTTACTTATAATAACTATACATGGTGAAATTGATATCATTATCATCCTTTTAAACTTAAGAGTCTAAAAGGGTTTACTATGGGAACTAACCGATCGGAGCTAGCAAAAAAAAAAATCAGCTGTTGCATACATTTGTTTGATGGGTAGACTCTTAGTTTAAAAGGATGCTAATGACATTGACATCAGTTTCACCGTGTACTACCTTTTCTCTTTGTGTGTGTCAATCTTGACACACATTTCTAAGGTAGTTGCTATCATAAACACCAACCCTGTCTAATTAAAACAAGTCCGGCTTCTAGAATATTATAAAACTGTAACTGAAGTGTGTCTGTACATAGAATATATTTACAAAAAAAAGATTACGATATGGTTTTTAGGTATCCCTGACTCGAAATCAACCTTTTTTAGAGATTTTGTCTGTCTGTTTGTTTGTGTGTTTGTTTGTTTGTTTGTTCGCGCATCACGCAAAAACTACTCAACCGATTTTGATGAAACTTTTTTTGTTTGATAGCTTATGATCTGACTTAAAATCTGGTATATAATTTGTGCGGACGAAGTCGCGGGAAAACACTAGTATTCTATAAAAGTCTACAGTAAAAATCTCTTCCGAGATGAACTCGCCCTTTGTGCAATATCTACCTACTTTGTTTTCTTTGTATAACATCAATGTATCCTACTACAGAACCTAACAATTTATCATCGATACTTCTAGACAACTGTATTGCACTATTATGTTGTATGCTGTAACACCGGTAACCGATGCTTAAATTAGCATGGAAACGATACCACACCAAGTTTGTCAAGCAGGTAGTCATTTCCAACTGATTTGGTTCGGAAGAAAGAGTTAGTTAGATAACTCTCTCTTATTTTGGGTATCTTAGGTGCAAATGCAATTAACTTGAATCACATAAGTTACCACGTCAAATAAAATCAAGCATCGAACGAATGGGACATGGAAATAAATACCTCTGTGGAAGAAATAGGGGTGGAAATAGTTATTTGTTATGCTAGGCTGCAAAGTTGCTTTTTGGTGCGAGTACTTGTATTGAAACCTGAGCAAGCGAAGAATTCTAGGATTGAACCACGAGCGAAGAGAGTGGTTCAAATAATAGAATCCTGAGCTCAGCGAAGGTTTCAAAGGTACGAGACGCAGAATAACTTTGCAGCCGAGCGAAACACACAACCTTTCACCTCACAACAGCGAGGAAAAAAAGTGAATTGCTAAAAAGAACATTTTAAAATTATTTTTTTCGTGCTGGCCAGTGAAATGAAATAGTTATTAAGCATTTTCAGTGGATTGGCGGTATAGAAAAAAATTTAAATGACAGATTCGAATTTCAAAAACTCTTTCCACGCTAGCGGATAAAATACATTTTTGCACTCGGATTTTGAATGATAAACAGAATCTTTCCGTGCTTGTGAGGTAAAAAGATACTTATGCTATAGCCTATAAGATCTCACTGCAGGGCAGAGGAATCCTTTTACGATTAAGAGTAAGAATACCTACTAATCACTCTGACTACCCCCTCGGTGCAAATTGTTCTAAGCGTATAAGAATGCTAGTTAAATGCCTTGCTAAATGCAAGCTTCCCTCAAAAGGTCTGCGTCTACGTCGACTTTCAGGTGAAAACTACAAGTTTTGGCAAGTTATAACCAACACTGTGCATAATCATTATCAGTCTCTGCAGTCCCCAATGCAGGGGCACAAGTCTATCCTCGAGGATAGTTGCACTAAATGATGAGACCGAAATCATAAATTTCCTCAAGGTGTCGCTTTTTGTATGGGGGAGTGCTAGCTTCACAGTTAGTATCTTTATGTATCCAACTTTAACCCTTACCCCATTAATAACAACGTTCATATTGTTTCAGAGAGCGCACAGTCCGCTGTTCATCAGTGCTGATCTGCGCACTAGGGTTGTCACTAATCGCACTAGCTGTCTACACGACTGTGCTGGTGCTGACCGAGTACAGGAGCCCGCGGCCCTGTGTCAGCGAGGAGTGCGTCGGCACTGGTGAGTAGATACCATCCGTACCGGGTCGTCGGTCCGAAACTGCCACAACTACGAACTGTCATATACATCATAATAAACTGGTGGTCAGTGATGAACTGGCATTTCAAGTATAAATACACAAAATCACCACTGTACACTACTTTGGGATGGTTTGAACCCTTGCTACAACTGCCAACCTTTTGAGGGTCCTTTCTATAAGGCAATTTCTAAGATTAAAGTTAATTAAAAAGTTATATAGCTTTTTAGGATGCCACTGCAGGGCAGATGCCTCCTATCACGATTAACGGTGAGAGTCAGCGGGTCATATGGCCACGCGGGCCCAGTGCAGATTGCTGGAGTTTTTCAAGATTAATAAAAGAAAAATTTGTATTTAGATGGCGAAATTAAATAAGAAAAACCTATCAATATTAAGGTAAAAGAAAGGATGCTTGACTTTGGTTTATTTAATCGATAAACTGTTCACAACACAATAATTTTCTTCATGAAATTAAGCAAATTTTTTCTGATGACATAACGCAATATCAAAACATCATCCCATTAGAATGGAAATCGAGCTCGGTCTTATTATAATTGTTTTATTTAGAAACGCCATAGTTGTAATTTCCATAACACGTGTCCTGTCCTAACCCATTTAAGTCTTAATTGAGATCCACATCCACATGGTTTTATAACATTATTTTCTATTGCGCAGACGCAAAAGCTTTGGCATAATATTATTTCAATTAACATACAGGGTGTCGGTGTGCATGACTTCTAGATCGCAGGTACTATCACTACTATGAAATACTCAAATGGAACATCCTTTGTTCTACTACTTTTAAAATAACGTAGTTTCTTGAATTTACTATTTCTCAAACTGTCTGTCAACATACAGGGCCTTAAATATGCATTCACCCTGTATTATGGCCAATATATTATTATTAATGCAAAACAATGTTCTGCGGTAGAAGATTATGTGAAATCCCGATCTCTGATGATAATTAATCTGTTTTTCGTGATCAAGTACCTAAACAAAACAAAGTACTTAGCAGGTAGGTACCGGTGATAATTTGATGGAAATTTACCAACGATTACTGAACGAAGATTCTCTAAGACCTGAGACCAATTAGATGCCAATTAGATAAAATAATCTTTAAAAAAATCTAGGTAGGTACAGTCACAGAATAATAAGAGTACAAGGTACGGTAAAATCATAAGGTCACATAAAAACGGCTAATTCAGAGAAGCCGAACAAATACAGGATGTAACACATAAATATAAGTATTAAGGGGTGGTTCACCGTTCATCATCACAGGCCACGGCCTATATACCTACGTCCCATTGCAGGGCACAATCCTACCCTCAAAGAGGGTGTATGTTCGTCCAACACGCGTGCCCAATGCGGATTAGCAGACTTTACATACTCATCAGAATTTCTTCTTCAGCGTATTTAAACCCCTCACGATGTTTTCCTTCACCGTTTGAGTAGTTACCTAATACCGACCGACGAAAAAATCTGTGGTACGTCATTCTTGCGGATTCGAACCTGGACTGGACCTCAAGATTGAGTTTCCATAGCTCTCCGCAATGGACCATCGACGCTCCAAGGGGTGTTTTTTTCAGTATGAATCCAAAATCGATCTCGGTTAAAAGAAAAATTGTCTGTTCCATGCCAATATTTTGAATCGTTTTTTTTTAAATTAATTACATCCCAGTTCTGTCATGTAAAGCAATAAACGTGTGTGGATATTTTGTACAAGTAGGTACTGAATAACAGGTGAGGAAAAGGTTTAAAAATAATAATAAAGAGTACTTGGGTAAAATACCTTGATAGGAGATAGGTGAGCAGCCATTGCACTAATCTGAATTCAGAGCCTTTATTGATCTATCTCTATGATTCTTTAAGTGGAGCTATGATATTATCAAAGGATGCAGAATCATGCTCTGAATTTCATAGCAGTGAATTCAACAGAACAGAAAAATATTTTAGCATGATGACATTTTTATTATTTTACGTCGGCGTTACGACCACGTCGAATCCCGGATCGGTCAGGAATATTACATGTATATATGTTTGTGCCATTGTTGTATGGTTTCTATAATAAAAGCATAGTAGCTTACTTGGGATCATTACAATGTTTGTGCCCGTGAGCGTTATTTTGTTTATTTCTTATTGAATACTCGTTTAATCATCCAATAATTTCTTGGCATAAAGATGCGAATGGAATTTTAGCCCCTAAGATAAAACATCTAGGTAGGTACCTACGCTACGCAGTTTCCTCATAAAATATTGTTTATCGTTAATTTAATAAATCTAGATCCACGTGTACTTAGGGTACTGCGCCATTTTCGCGGTAAAATGTTACAAATGCATAAATTATTTTGAGTCATAGAGGTATTTTATTTACGCATTTCATTACAAATAGCATAAATCGTTTTGGTATCGTTTTATGTTAATTGTTGAAGATGAATCAAGATAATAGTTGTTTTTCTGCATTAAATTATTTATTTACTAGGTTATTCTAAGGAAAATTGTGTTGCTATTACCTAGGATAATTTTGCAAAAACTTGAAACAAGAAGATAAGATGATTGATTGATGAAGAGATATTGTCTGATATTGCTATTGGTAGGGAAGCCCAGAAATTTTGTACAAATAATTTGTTCGTAGGGTGAATGAGAGATTACCGAAAAACTATTATATCTGAAAAGTTTCATGTACCGTGCACAGGGGGATTTTAGATAGCAAAAATTTCCAATAGACGTGATGTTCAGCCAGAGGTTTCCATATCATCGTATGGGAGTTGACGGGTAGTGACAATTACAGGCAAATCTGACGAACAAAATGTGGGCTTCACTAAATCTGTCGACTCCGAAAACTAAATTTTGACCATTTTTAACGCGATGTTCAGGGAGAATGTAATAGTGTCTGATAGCTTAAATATACAAATATCTGACGGATAGGTGGAGCTTTTTTGGAAAATATGACGAAAATAGGGGTACAGATATTCAGAAAACTCAGAAAATCCACGTTTCACTAGTAGTACCAAAACTCTGTCCAGCGTGACGGGGCGAGTGAGCCCGTCGCCACTTATTAATGGACAGTGGGTAAAATACATGCGTCCAAATTGAAGCACGCAGTAAAAAAAACAAACAAAAAATTTATGTAACTATCCCTGCAGAATTTTAAAGAAGCACATACCTAGAGGCTTTTTGTGCTTCTTGATCGGCTCCCGTAAAGTGTTCCCACCCTAAAAAGTGCGGGGTGAGGTGCGGTATCTGAAGGAGAGGGGGCAGGGAGTAGCTGTTCTGTATGTAGAACTACATAAGTATATATATTCTTTGACATTGTCATATGCCATGCAGTACCCATAAGAGACGTGATACTCTTAGCTGCACTGCACTCCTTAGCTGCATTTACAATCTACTTTAATGCAGCAGGCTAAGAATTCTCGTCTGCAATGAGTTTTTATAGGATCTTATTGTTTATTACTACATTTTTTATACCGTCATTATTATCACCCTC
The DNA here is from genome assembly GCA_963693445.1 of Agonopterix heracliana. Taxonomy (NCBI): domain Eukaryota; kingdom Metazoa; phylum Arthropoda; class Insecta; order Lepidoptera; family Depressariidae; genus Agonopterix; species Agonopterix heracliana. The sequence continues at coordinate 1,420,151 of OY856312.1, read as the reverse complement.
TACCGACATCATCCCCCTGATCCCCCTCCCCACTACTGGGGTAAATGCTTACGCTGAAGGTGAGTGTGTATGGGCCTTAGTCCACCACGCGTGCCCAATGCGGATTGGGGACTTATCACTTAACAAGTCATCAGAAATTCTTCTTCAGCGAATGCGTATCCATATCTTAAAGCCACTCATTGTTCTCTTCTTTCCACAGCATCAAGAATCCTCCTGGCTATGAACAAAGAAGTGGAACCATGCCAGGACTTCTACGAGTTTGCCTGCGGTGGCTGGATCAAGAGGAACCCGGTGCCGGACTGGTCCACGTCCTGGGACCAGCTGGCGAAGCTCAGGGAACGCCTGGTCACTGACCTGAGGGAACTTCTTGAAGCCGATGATGAGCCCGATCTACCCACGAGTGTGGTTAAAGCGAAGACGCTGTATAAAACTTGCGTTGATACTGGTGAGATTTGTTTATTATTCTGGATTATTGTAATACTTTTGTTATACTTTGTTATACAGGGTGTTACATAAGTACAAATTCATTTTTAAAACTCTTAAGGGGGTTGTTTAGACCTTCAAACTGAACAACTTTCTCTATGGGACCAACTTCGGAAACGCGTAAAAAAAATCGGATATCCCATACATTTTAGCTCTAGTCGATTTGTAGAGTATGGAACATCATTTTTTTTTTCGCATTTTAGATATTGGTCTCTTAGTGAAAGTTGTTCAGTTTGATGGTCTAAACCACCCCCTTAAATGTTTATTTGTATTTTTGTAACACCTTGTATAAAAGGGTTATTATTATCATCAGCCAGTCATCGGTCACAGCTGCACATTGGGACACTACCAAGGCGCGCTACAAATCCTTGTATCCTAGGCCTTCCTCGTCTATCCGCTCCCCTCTATTAGTCTCTGGTCATCAGTCCAGCATCGGATAGGGTATCTCACCGATACGCCTGCCAGTTCCTGCATGGGTAGATGCCACCGTGATACAGCGCTATCACACCTTCGCTCTTTCTATTTGCGCGCGAACGAACGAGATAAAAGACGTGATACAGCCAGCTGTAGCATGCTACAGCTTCTGGTCTAAATACTAGAACTTGAACTCCCCATACGTTTTTTCAGTTTTTCAGCAGATATGACTAACCCATTGCCATTTTAGCTCGCTAATATCTTTATGTCTTACCTAATAGTTTGTAGGTACCTATCACCTCATTCCTGATATGAACTGAGAGTATACAATACCTATATTTTTTCCAATACACCAATCGAGCACGCACAAGCGACGATTTGTTTCAATTTTCAAATTCTGTTAACCGAAATAGAAAACATAGTTTACTCTGCTATGGTTTGGTGGTCTTCACATACAGATCATAATTCCGCGTCAATAAAAACGTATTACCATGTTTACTAAATCAGATTTCCATGACAGACAAACTAGAAGAAGAAGGCATCAAGCCGATTCAGCGGCTATTGGAGAAGCTGGGCCTGCCCCCGCGACCACCCGCCGAAGTGTCGGGCAACTTCAGCTGGGAGGAGACGGCGGGCCGCGGGAGACGCATGGTCGGCATCAACGTGCTGCTGAGCGTCCAGGTCGCCGAGGACGTCAGGAACACCAGCAGGAACCGAGTCGTGGTCAGTACAAGTTCTTACCAAATATTGGAACGTTAAGTGGCTAAGATAAATAAAATAAAAATATCCTAGGTAACTATCTACTACGATACAATATTCCTACCTACAACGGATTATTCTCTAATCGTATACATTTTGTAAACTTATTAAGTGTTTCAGACCATCAAACTGAACAACTTTCACATCGATAAAGAAATCGTGAAAAAAAACAGCTGTTTCATATATTTTTCTATAGAACAGTAGCCGATTTTTTTATAGCGATTTCAATGTTGGTCCCATGGAGAAAGTTGTTCAGTTCAGTTCCGTTCTAAATGTGTAACGCATTTAAGTTTACACCCTGTATATCGGTTTCGTTCCTATCAGATGCAGGAGGATAAGAACGAAATAGTTTAGATAGGTACCTACTCGTATCTGTGTTTATCACTCGTATATTACAATACGAATATCCTATAGGATGCAATATCCCAGTGCGAGTTCAAACGAAAATAACCGTAAAATCATGAGGAATAAAAAGTAGCGGTTCTCTTCATATAAATTCAAATAACATTCGATAGCGCGATTTAAAAACGTGCAGCGCCATCTATTGACAAAATTGTTAGTTTGTTTGTTTGTTCGCACATCACGCAAAAACTACTGAACCGATTTTGATGAAACTTTTTTTGTTTGATAGCTTATGATCTGACTTAAAATCTGGTATATAATTTGTGCGGACGAAGTCGCGGGAAAACACTAGTATTATAATATAGGTAGGTTGGTATTGGTACTCTAACCCAGTAGACATCAAAATAAATCTTCTGAGTCATCAACAAGTAAATAAATCCAATCTAAAAATACATTACCTAACAAAAAACCAAATTTTCCATATTTTGCGCGTGTAACAAAAAGCTAGCAAAAACATAAGACGATGCGCGATCCTCATTTTAAACTTTATAATGTTTACTAGTGTTTTCCCGCGACTTCGTCCGCACAAATTATATACCCGATTTTAAGTCAGATCATAAGCTATCAAACAAAAAAAGTTTCATCAAAATCCGTTCAGCAGTTTTTGCGTGATGCGCGAACAAACAAACAAACAAACACACAAACAAACAGACAAACAGACAGACAAAATTTCTAAAAAAGGTTGATTTCGAGTCAGGGATACCTAAAAACCATATCGTAATCTTTTTTTGTAAATATCTTCAATGTACAGACTAGAGGTGGGCGCCGCGCCGGCGCGGCGCCGCCGCGCCGGTTCACCCGTGCCGCCGCCGCCGCCGAGTTAGGCGCCGACGGCGCCGGTGTCCGTGGTTGCTGTGTGCCGGCGCTAGTTGGCGTGCTAAACTGTACTTTTACATGGGCTCTTCGCTGACGGCGCCAGTCGCTCATTTGTTTGCCGGCGCTGATTATCCATATAAGTGCCGGCGCTGCTTGCCTACCTAGCTGCCAGCAGCGCCCCGGTTGCCGAGGTAGATCCCGGCAGCGCCTGTTACCGAGATAGCTGCCGGCGCTGACAGCCAATTTGGCTGCCGGCGCTAGTTACAGGCCTAAACTAAACTTTACAAGGGCTACCTACTCTCCGCTGACGGCGCCAGTCGCTCATTTGGTTGCGGGCGCTGGTTATCCATATCAGTGCCGGCGCTGGTTGCCAAGCTAGCTGCCTGCAGCGCCCCGGTTGCCGAGGTAGATGCCGGCAGCGCCTGTTGCCGAGATAGCTGCAGGCGCTGACAGCCAATTTAGCTGCCGGCGCTAGTTACAGGCCTAAACTATACTTTACAAGGGCTACTCTCCGCTGACGGTGCCAGTAGCTCATTTGGTTGCCGGCGCTGGTTATCCATATTAGTGCCGGCGCTGGTTGCCAAGCTAGCTGCCGGCAGCACCCTGGTTGCCGAGTTCAGTGCCGGTGGCGCCGGTTGCCGAGCTAGCTGCTGGCGCTGACAGTCAAGTTGGCTGCCAGCACAAGTTACTGGGCTAAAACATTATATGGGCTCTCTGTTGACGACGCCAATCGTTCATTTGGTTGCCGGCGTTCAGTGCCGCCGGTTCCTAATGACGTTATATTTAGTTGCCAGCGCCGGCAGCAGTCTCCAGAATCAGATTTCTCGAAATAATGCCGGAGATAACAAGCTTAAGTTCGATGTCAAGGAGTTGACATTTTGAGAGATGTGCTTGCCTATATTGGCGAGATAAGAAGAATGTGTTCTCAGGAGTTTCTACACTTGCCGGGATTAGTCTAGCGATTCCTGCTAATACGACCACCGTTGTTTTTTCTACAACTGGATTGGTTTTGAATGCTGAGAAATCGCTTTTGTAGTTGTAAAAACATTAAACATCAGCACATTTTTTTTTTCATTTCTTATTGTGTATCTGGAGCTTCTAGATAATACATTTAACACCTAAAATGTAATTTTTTCAAAATAAACACCCGCGCCGCGGCGCGGCGCCGCCACGCCGACCAATTTCACCCGGCGCGCCGCCGCCGGCAAATTTCGGGTCGGCGCCCACCTCTAGTACAGACACACTTCAGTTACAGTTTTATAATAGTTTAGATAATGATCGTAGAGTGAATATCGTAGAATCGTATCGTGAATCGTAGAGTTTGTATTTTTTTTCACTTTATTATAGGTAGGTAGGTACTGAAGCAAATCGATGTTCCGATCAACATCGTTAATGCTAAGCTAAAGTCAAGAATTTTTAGAAACTTGACCATGAAACGGTCAATGTTATGGGTCTTGACTTTGTAAGCTGTTTTATTATAAGATTTATAAGTACGAGACAGATGAATGACCAACAAAAAGATGGTAGAGGATTTCCTGTGCTAAAAGTTACGTACCGTGACTAGGACCTAAAATAAGAACAATGTTTTTGGTTACTTGACTTACTTGACTACATTTACTTACCAACTACTGGACGTAGGGTCCGAGCTCAAAAGTGTCCGAACCAAAAGAGCACCAAATTACGTGTCAGTCTTCGTTTGCTCGAAACCCACGGGCACGGTGCCCCGAAGTGGGAGTGGGACGGAAAATAAATTCAGCATTTTCAATGTTTTGAGTTGGTTGGTTTATATTACTAAACGTATTTACTTAGTTATTAGTCTCAGACACTTTTCGAGAATTTTGTAACTCTGTGTGTCCGGTGAATAACGGTCCAACTCAAAAAATGCAACTTTACAGGAGAGCCTAAAAACATAATTTTTTGGTATAAAAAATTATTTTCTCGAAAACCATTTCATATTTTTGCAAGCTAATCACTGTGTCTTCTAAATATTTTTATGTTCTTTTATTAGTATATGGTTTAGTCTATGAAATACTTACCGTGCTGGAGATATTTCGTTCAGAAGTTGAATTAAACCTTTTGACACTAATAAAAATACGTTACATTATGATTTAAACTGAGTTAGGGCCTTTTACACTTCACAATAACCTTGGTGTGAAATGGTTTATGTTATTTTTTAATTTCATTTTAATTCCATCCCTTTCTTTAATACACACCACCGGAAAACTAACTTTGTAAACTGAATCAAAACGAATTGATAAACGTAGTTTTATTTAGGTAAAACAAGCTCATCACAAAATTACAAAGTGTTTTTTGAGTTAAATTCTTTTTTACAAAGGTAACATTTTGTGCGTATAGATTTAAATTGAATATTTAATATTATTTTTGTGGAAAAATATAACAAACACTTGCAAAATGTACTTTCTAAGCTCACTGTTTAAGCTTTTAATATCCACCATATTCAGCATTATACATAGTATTATATAATCTGTGATTATACTTAAATGACACAAAAATTAGACATTTTCTAGAAAAAATATTCATTTCGTTTTAAGTAATTTTATCATATATATGTATATTTTTTTATGGGTAACACTAGCTTAGATGCAAATTTCGCGACGTGGGTAACGCCGCGTGGTATCAGTAATGCTGGAAAGTGAAATATTAAACAAAAAACCATTCTAAAAACAAGACAGTAACCAATTCTAAAGCGACGCATGCTTAAAAACTTATCAAGTTAGAACTCACGATTCTGTGCCTCAAAATTTTATGACCAGTCTGGTGTATTGTCATATTAATACACGTTTGATATCCGGTTCGCTTTGCAGTGTTGTTATTATACAAAATATACGATATTTTAGGAAAAAAATAATTTAATTTCAAAGAATAAACAACAGGTTCTTTCTTTACCACTCTATGTACAAGCCTATGCTTGAAGTGCGGTTCGGCAATCCCTAGCTAAAACAAGACCTGACATTATCACTTAGTTCAATCTAACAGTATCATCCTTTAAAAAAATCGCCAGATTGTATTCATACTAAGTGATTCTTATTCTCACTACATAAAAGAAAATATTTGGTGATAGACGGTTTAACTCACTTTTTCGACATACATTTTTTAGTGAGATGTATAGCGTTCTCCCCGGTCCCAGATGATGTCAGTTTCCGTACTTAGCCCGCTATCAAACGTGCATCATATTCATGAGCTAAACTTGATTTTTTATGTAGGTATTAACTATTAAGGTTTTTGAAATTTGATTTAACTCAGATAAATCATATTTCACAAAACAAAATAAATTGTGACGAAGGATTTAAGTCGAAATAAATCCATGTTCACCTAATTTTATATTGGTTTTATGATCTAACTGTATTTCAACCATTGTGCACGATAAAAAAATGGACTTAAATCGTTTTGTAATAAGTCTATCTCTGGAATTATTAAAGGTATGAATATTTCAATAACACCATTTTGTAGAGAAAAAAAAATTGAGTATTATGGCCTGAAAAACTCATTTTGGATCTAAGTTGAGTTAGACCGTTATTCACCGGACCCACAGAACTACTTACTAGACCCGGCGTTCGTAGTATTCTACGTCAATAGTTACAAGCCATACATCCACCCACACTATAAACATCATACGCGACCTATATCTAAAACATTCTCTGTGTCTGTATTATTAAGTAGTCACATGCCTACTTACAAACTATTTTAAAATACCTACTGCTACTTGGTGAGTAGCAGTATTATAATTGTATGAGTTGTATGTCAAAGGACTTTACAGGAGTGCGATTTTTGAATCTCTTTCGGTGAGCTCAGCAGTTAAAAATGTCAAAATTACTATGGAGATATGCATCTTTCTACTGCTGATTTGACATTCAAAAATCATTCTACAGGAGAGAGATTTTTCAGCAAATCCGCAGTAGAATGATGCTTATCCCCATAGTAATTTTGTCACTTTTTTAACAGCTGAACTCACCGAATGAGATTCAAAAATCGCACTCCTGAACCATACCTACACCACAGAGTACTCACTCATAATTATTACCTTTAGGTACCAATACGGAACCATTTTAATGATTACTATATTATCTAATCTAATCATTTAGTTTCAATAAAATCAAACGGATCCCAAAACCTCCTCCCCAGATCGAACAAGTGTCCCCAGGGTTCAGCGAGCGCTACCTCCTGCAGCCGGACCAGTTTGCGCACGAGCTCCAACAATACCACAAGTACATCAAAGCGGTCATCAGCATCGCCGACCCGGAAGCCGACGCGGAGGTGTTCGCGGACGACATCGTCGGCCTGAGCAAGAGTCTGGCGAAGATCATGACGCCGGTGGAAGTGAGGAGGAGCGGCACGCACCTGTTCCATGAAGTGGCCGTGTCGCAGTTCGTGTCGGGGTCCGGCGGTGGTCCGGCGCAGTGGAAAGAGGTGAGTCCTGGTTATTCATGTCGGAGATGTTGCTGCGAATCTTCAAAACACCCTAGTAATACTTAAGGGGGTGTTTGGGACCATCAAACTGAACAACTTTCACTATGGAGCCAACTTCGAAATCGCAAAAAACAAAATTTGCTGTTTCACACCTAACGTATCAATTTGTTTTTTCGCGATTTTGAAGTTGGCTCTATAGTGAAAGTTGTTGAGTTTGATGGTCTGAAGCTAGTCTGAAGCCCTTGAGTATTAATAGGTTTTGTTACACCCTGTAAAACTGCTTGACGTTCTTTTTCTTGGAATACCCGATCGTCTATAAAAGATTATCCGATCAAAATGAAAATGATACGCGCTCGCCGAGTTCCGACACCGACGTCTCTAAGTGAAAAGGCGAATATTTTGAGGATGAAAGCATTCTTTTAATAACAGCCTTAATCAATATCAGAACAGTACCTTGCATGGGGTAAAACTTGCTCGTAAGGAAACCAAATTAATGGTCCCAAGTAGGTACCTAAAAACTATAATAAGCCCAATCTGAAATTTATCATTAGCTTTTGCTAGATATTGAAAAAGAAAAAGAATCACAGCGTAAAATTTTGCATAAACAATTTCCAGCACGACTGGGATAAATACCTGAAGCTGGTCTTCGCCGACACGAACGTGACTCTCCACCAGCACCTGGACCGAGTCATCGTGATGGACCTGCCTTACCTGCAGAAGCTCGCAGTCCTACTGTCGGACACTAAGCCCGTTATAATCGGTAAGACAACATTATTATCATGATCTTCGAACTGCCTCCGTGGTCTAATGGTTAAGAGCATTGGGCTCTTGACACGGAGGTCGTGGGTTCGATTCCCACGGGGGGCACCTAGTGAAATGTCACTTTGTGCATTTTTCCCCAGTTGGTTAGGACATTGCAGGCTGAGTCACCTGATTGTCTGAAAAGAAAGATGATTCCGTGCTTCGGATGGCACTTTAAGCAGTTGGTCTCGGCTACTATTTCTGGTGGTAGTAGTCGTTACATAAAAACCACGTCAGAGGCCGTAAGGCGGTTTGAATAAAACTCTGACACCAGGGCTTGCAGCCCACTCGATAAGAAGAATATAAATAAGTCCTTGATATAGTCCTATACAAATCTAGTCATGGTGTCTTGCTTTTTGAGTAAATTGTAATCGCTAATCGAAAGCTTTCCTGATCTTTAGTTTGTTGATCTTAAACGTTTGAAGCTTTCTCTTTCAGAGCGTTTCCTGTGGTGGAGCGTTTTCTCGACGGTGGCCCCGATGACCCTCAACTCGTTCCGTGAGCTCGGCTTCGAGTTCTCGAAGGCGGTGTTCGGGCTGCAGCAGCGCACTCCGAGGTGGAAGAGCTGCACTGCCAACGTTAACGCCAACTTTGGCGTCGCCTTGAGCTACTTGTACGTGAAGGGGCATTTCGATCAGACTTCTAGACAAAAGGTTCGTTCACTTTATAGTCTTCAATTGGCTTAATTGAGGATTGATTCAAAACCTATCTACCGTTGTTGTTTCGTCAAATGGGCTTTTCTATTTCTTCTGTTGTGATTGTAAGAATTTTTTTATTGGTGGGCAGAAAAAAAGATACGCTCAGCGGACGTACCATGGCAGCGTGAAATAACGCTACCTAACCTTAGCTCTCTTTCTATTTGCGCACAACGAACGAGATAGAAGTCGTGATATAGCCTCATCGCGCGCATCTTGCTACGTCAAGGCGTGATAGCGCTGTATCACGTCACGATACCATACCACGGCCGCAAGAGTGTTATATTTGAAATTGCTACATCTTAATTCGAATTCGAAAATGGCATAAACACAAGTTTTAGGCAATATTCGTATACGAATTAGGATGTGAGAAAATTATAAATAATACCTTCAGATGGGCAGATTAAATCGAGTCACTCTGTCTTCAAAATTTTTTAATGGTTCAATCAGCAAAAAAAAGGCGATAATGGTACACCTAACAATCAATGATTTAATTTAATCGTTCTAGGTTGTAGGATAATCAAATAAATTACCAGATCACTCAAAACCAAAACCCTCAATAACGTCCCCAGGCCATAGAAATGATAGAGGACGTGCGAGAAGCGTTCGCAGCGGCGGTCGACCAGCTGGACTGGATGGACTCCACGACCAGGCTGAAGACCCTGAACAAGCTGCGGGCCATCAGGAACTTCGTCGGGTTCCCCTCCTGGCTGCTGACCACCGACCAGCTCGATAAGCATTACAAACACGTAAGTTTAATACGTTTACAAAGCTCAGCGGTACCTATAGGTCATTAGGAAAGACCACTACCTAACACAGTTGCAAAATTTTTCAAATTGTATCGTTCTGTTGTCGATGAACGGCTAAGTGTGTCTGCCAACTTCATTTAACATGGAAATCTTTTAGTAGCATAAACTGAAAGTCTCACTAAGAGAAGTTTATTCCGAGAGCGCAAATGCACGCTGCATACAAACGTAGTCTGGTGATATTTTCAATTCTATCCAATTAAAGTCAATGACATTTTTCAGAAACAATCTAGAAACTAATCTCTGTGTTCGTATGAAGTCAGATTTTCGTTAAAATATACAGTTTTAATTTTAGGATTAATCTAAGATTTGTATGGAAATCTTTGGGGCACTGTAACATTAAAACTATACATTTTAACGAAAATCTGACTTCATTCGAACATAGAGATTAGTTTCTAGATTGTTTCTGAAAATTTTCATCGACTTTAATAGGATAGTATTGAAAATATCACCAGACTACGTTTGTATGGAGCGGGCAAACGGTAATATACCCTTAATATTCGCAGGCTGAAGTGGTGAACGGCAGTCTCTTCGACACGTATCTGAAGCTGACGTGGGCAGCTGTCAAGAAAAACTTCGAGTCCTTGAGGGAAAAGCCCGATAGAAACAGGTTCGTATTAGTGGAGGCGAGGCGAGCATCGTAGTGCAGTTTTAATATGGGATCTATTGATCTTCGTGCACAGCCACTGGCCCACCCTCAAGGAGGGTGTCTGGGCGACAGTCCACCACGCTTGCCTAATGCGGATTGGTAGACTTCACATATCCATCGGCATTTCTTCTTCAGCGTATGCAGGTTTCCTCACGATGGTTATCTTCACCCTTTCCTTGTAGTTCCCGGAAAAGAATAGGACTACCACATCTCTGCCCATGGATGTCGTAAAAGGCGACTAAGAGAGGGCCAAGTTCCCCCTTCCGACCTGGACACATACCATCCTGCGTCCTTGGTCACCCGAATAGTGGCGGAGAAACTATTACAATCACATTCCCAAGTTTCCCAACGAGGGTTGGCGTCAGGCCGGCTTTAAAACTTCAGCCAAAACCATTTGCAGTATGATGATGATGGCCATCTTCACCCTTTGAGAGTAAGTCGGTATAACGTACTTGAGTTGGAAAAACTCATAAGATAGTTATGCGATTGACTAATTCCAATTTATTTTTTGTTCACAAGTCGAGGCGATTTGAAAATCCTCTTCTTTTTTCGTGTCAGCATGAGCTATATCGTGTGACAATTACTCATGCCGTAGTTGAGAGATTAGCCAGTCAGCAATGGTCTTATCAAGGCAGACCGACCACGGTGCGCTAGACGATTTTAAGCTTCGTCACTCGGGGGGGCTCTTTCCTTGAACCTTTGAGAATACACTTGATAGACTCTCTTGAAATATTTGAAAAAATCAACGGTGTCCTAATAATTACGATTTTACAGATGGGTAGCTACAGCAACTACTATAAACGCGTTTTATTCGGCAACCCTCAATTCAGTCAGTAAGTAGAAGAAAACTTGAATATCAATCAATTTATAGGGATCGCACATTGTTTTACTACTTATGTTCATTATTTTCTTGCAGCTTTCCCAGCCGGTATATTGCAACCACCGTTCTATGGAAACGGAATCGAGTAAGTATTTTACAAGCTTGTGATTGTAATTTATTAAATCACTCAGTTCTACAGTTTATTCAATGAAACGATTGTTTCCAGAGCAATTAACTACGGATCCATTGGTGCCATAATGGGACACGAAGTTACACACGGTTTTGATGACCAGGGTGAGTTAACAATCAGTATGTTCTACGCTTATATAGTTATTTTGGAATCTACTGTACGTATGGGTTTGGAAAGAGTTTCGGGCGCCTTTACCCATAAGCACAGAAAGCTTTCCTTTACTTTTCTTATATATAGAAAACTATTATATCACGCAGTAACAGACTTGCAGCGCGACCTTATCCTAGTCGTATCGTATGTCACCCACGGGCGGTTCATTCCAAGCCGTAACCACACATTACTAAAATGATGTTGTGAATGATGTAGGTCGCAGATACGACTCGGATGGCAACCTGAAGCAGTGGTGGTCGGCGGCGACGCTCGAGCACTACCACGGCAAGGTGCAGTGCATCATCGACCAGTACAGCAAGTACCACATGCCCCAGCTGCCTAACTATACGGTAAGACTTCTAACTTGGAGCAGGCCTGTGTCACTCCGCGTGTAGGTACCTACAGGCGGCGGCCATTGCGCAAGGGCCAATCTAGTAGGCTGCCGCAATAAACTCTTCCAATACGTATAACCACGTATAACTTATTATGAACCGTAGTCCAGTGAATTAAGGCCCATATTCCCTCAAAAAAAATTGGTAGGTATGTAAATGAACACGTGCTCGGCTGGAACGCGAGCTAAATTAAATCATATTGTTTATCAGATTGAGTACATATTTCTTTGAAAACTATTGCGAAGTAAAGCTTCTGTAACGCTAGTTACTAGTTATTATTCTGTGCTTGGAGGCATATACAAGGTGTTACAAAAATACAAATAAACCTTTAAGGGGGTGGTGTAGACCATCAAACTGAACAAGCTTGTGCACTCCTGTGCTCCCACTTATTTCCACTTTATAGAGCTGTCACCGACACTATGCAGTGATGCCGTCTTCACTCGCTTTCATAAAGTCTCGCATGTCTTCTTGTCAGTTTGAGCCCGTTCATAAAGCGTCAAGGGTCAAGCGTAATGTGTAACAGATTATTGTTGTACAAAATCCGAAAGTAGATTAGACTCAAAGAACTTCAATATGCCATAAGAGGATATTGATCGTTATCCTCTTGGAATACATAGTGGAGTAAGGGCTCTCTCCCTTGCACCCCTGTGAGACCATACCTTGCTGTAGGGCGTTAGGATCTTCGAGCAACTCAGCTTACACGGATTTAACTGAGAGAGCGATACATACATATTGCTTTTGGCTATTTCCTACTGGGGTATGCGGAGAATAGATCGCCACATGCTATGACTCTCACACTCCTCTCTCCTCTGGAAAATCTAAGTCTCTTCTTACATTCTCGTGGATTCCGAGTAGATTTTACTTGGCCTTTTTGCATCTGATATGATCCGTACGTGCGTCTAGGGCGACCACTTTCAATATCCAATACCTAGTGTATGAGCATGTTGATGGTCCGGCAGGTGCACGGGTTCAACACGCAGGGCGAGAACATAGCGGACAACGGCGGCCTGCGCGCCGCCCTCAACGCGTACCAGCTGTTCACCAGCCGCCACCCGGCCGCCAGGCGAGACACTCTGCCCGGCCTGCCGCAATACAAGCCGGAACAACTGTTCTTCCTCGGCTTCGCACAGGTAACATACATCCTCCTTTACCACTCCAGATATTTGGAATCACGATATACAAGGTGTTTCATAAGTAAGAATAAATTTTTGAAACTCTTAAGGGGGTTGTTAAGACCGTCAAACTGAACAACTTTCTCTATGGGACCAACATCGAAATCGCGAAAAAAATAATTTCATATCCCATACATATTTTAGCTCTAGTCGATTTGTAGAGTATAGAACATAAATATTTTTTTTCGCGATTTCGATATTGGTCCCATAGTGAAAGTTGTTCAGTTTGATGGTCTACACCACCCCCTTAAAGGTTTATTTGTATTTTTGTAACACCTTGTATAGTTCTGCATACAGCATGGCCACTCCCTATCCATATCTGACTTCAGATTTCCCACCTCACTTCACATTTTCTGGGAACACTGGGAACGGAATGCAGTTATTACTTGACTACATAAAAAGCTGTCAAACTCTCTCTTCTTCAATCAGTTCAAAATGTTATCGAAAATTACTCAAATGACAGTCACTTTGTCCAACAAAATAAAATCGCTATAATTCAACTTTACACCAAAACTGTGTAAAGACATGTGATACATGCTGCCATACATCAAAACCTTAAAGGCAAAAAGCAAAACGCAAAGCAAAACCTTTGCCTAATCAATTTCTAAATTCGCAGATATGGTGCGGCAACTCAACGAATGGTGCACTCAAATCAAAAATGGTGGAAGGAGTCCACAGTCCAAACAAGATCAGAGTGATCGGTACCCTGAGCAACTCTAAAGAGTTCGCCGAAGCCTGGCAGTGCCCCAAGGGCTCGCCCATGAACCCAGAACATAAATGTGTATTGTGGTGATAGTTAAAATGTGATCTTAGTTATAAGTGAACCAAAGACATCTATCTCTATAGGGTTACCAGAATGTTACCGCTTTAGGTTTATAAGGTACAATCCTGTGTTTTTGTACGTAATACATTAGTGATGCGCTTAGTTATGTATTAATGAGGTACTAACAGTGATAAAAGTGCTGCTCTGAAATTATTAACTATAAAATTAAGGTTTAGGGACCTCGTCAAATGTACAAACTATTTTTAAAGCATTTATACTTTAGTCCGAAAACTGAAGAGTAATAAATTACCAAACATCACATTTTTGTTATATTGTAAATTTGTAACTGAACAGAATGACTGCAATGAAAATACAGAGTAGTGTCAGATTTTCGCACCATCAATTTGACTGTTTGGTTTGACAATTATCTTTATAGTTCTTGCATAAATGATGACTATGTGCAAGCCATCCATATAGTGTTGCATGTAAAGCCTGTAAACCTGTAATTATGCACACATGGAACCATCGTATGCATTTGTGAGATGCTATACAACAAATGTAAATATTTGTCTAAAATAATTGGCTTTAAATTCTAGATGAATGTTGTAAACTGTAAAAATTGTGATTCAAATTATTTTTAAGTAGAATTATAATGTTATTAGAGACTTGAATAATGTTTTTGAAGGAATTTAATTGTAAAATTTTGCATTTAAAAAAAGCATTTACGAACAAGTCATAATCCAGAACGAATCAATGAACAAATTATTAATATAACTTCAGTGCATCTCTATTTTTAAGGAAAAATGACAAAACTATTTATTACAAAAATAAAAATATTACAATTTACCATTGCATTTATTTCTTCCTCATGTATTGGAATTTGTACACCGGTGCAGAAAGTTTCGACCCTTTCTGTTCCCGTTTGGGTTTCATTACTTTAGCTGATTTATTTTGTAGATGGCGCTTCAGTTCCATTTTTTGTTGGACGACAGTCAGTTGTTTTTCTCTCTCTATCCTTGTTGCTATTTCTTTGTAAGCATTTTGTTTCTTTTTCTTCATTTTCTCCATAGTCTGTGGATCAAAGGTAAGGCTTAAACAGAATTTAGACTAAAGACTTTGAGGCTTGCACCAAAAATTATTTAAGTCTTAAATATGATGCTCTCAGTCAGTATGAGCGGTGTGAGAGACACAGTGTTCACTAAATATGTTTAAGCCAAATCACGTTTTTGTGCAAACCAGCCTACATTTTTTTTCTCTCCATTGTATACCTACATAATACATTCAGAAAAGTGAAATAGCAAGAATTTTCAATGCAACATGATTCTTATTTTGTAAAGAGTTGCTATAAAAACTGTTTGCTTATTAAGAAGACCCCCATATATAGTGCAATCACAGAGTACTATATACTACTGTAAGGTGCAATATAAATAAGTTTCAAAACAACTTTACACAAACCTCTTCGTCAATCTCCGGCAATGTGATCTTATTCAAATCAGAAAGTCTCGGCCGATTGGACTTCCTCCCAAGTAAAGACGGATGCGTGTCCAGTCTCTTAGCTAAATCAAAGTTCTTCTCCTCGCCCTCATCAACGAAGAACACATGAGTGCTGGGCGTTGAGTCTGCTATGTCCGTCATGTGCAGTTGTGACTGGAAAACAGAGAATATTGCTTAGATGTTTATTTGTAGCCCTATTTCTATTCCACCCTGCTGCTGAGTAAAGGCTTTCCACACATCCTTAAATTAACCCTTCATCTGTGTTTGTCACGGATTCGTTCCAAAGACAATAATAACAAATCTTTTGTGTCTGGAATGTGCCAAAGACAATTACAAATCTTTTGTGTCTGGAATGTCCACATGCGAGTGGTTGAGCTAGCTCTTTATATAAGGTCTAACAAAATTAGGTGAAACTATTTTAAGGGGATGATCAGACCATCAAACTGAAAAACTTTCTCTATGGGACCAATATCGAAATCGCGAAAAAAAAAACTGCGGTCCCATACATTTCGGCCGAGTAGGTTTGTATGGAACAGCTGTTTTTTTTTTCGCGATTTCGATATTGGTCCCATAGAGAAAGTTGTTCAGTTTGATGGTCTGATCATCCCCTTAGAATAGTTTCAGCTAATTTTGTTAGACCTAATATAAATTTTTTTCAGAAATTAATAGCATTTTGCCAAGGCACATATTGTATCTGCTGTCCATTATAAGTGGCGACGGGTTCACTAACCATCACACTGGACAGAGCTTTGGTACTACTATCAAAACATAGCTGTTCTGAGTTATCAGAATATCTCTCACTACTCCCTCGGAGAGTATAGTCGTGACCATATGCTATGCTAATGGCCTTGTGGTAGTATTGCATTGCATTTCTGACGTCAGTTGGGTCCATTCTAAGCTGGAAGCACAGTTCATGGCATCATGAAATGACTGAGATTTATACCTGTAACCTATTTATTCTTCTGCTTTCAATAGTCCGTTTCATGTTGATGTACTTAATGTCCTGAGTCTGCATCAGCTTCACCTGCTCCGGGGTATGCTCATCTTCTTTCTCCACTTCATGATGGACCTGAAAATTAGCAAAAAAATAGGCTCAAAAGACTTGTATCAATGTCGATAAAAAAAATAAAAGTAACCTCAAAATATTAGTGTTTACATCTGGTTTACTGAGAACTTTGGTTATTTTTAAAGCTAAAACTATGGTAGAACCTTAGATAATTTTGTAAAATAAAAATTAACTAAGGAATTCAAATGAAAAATGGTGAAATGAGCAAAGAATAAGACTGTTTATGTCGAAAATTCCTTACCCCGTCTTTCACTCTGGAATTAACCATATGAAAGTAGAACTCATCAGGATTCTTGTCGAGAGCTCTTTTACGCAAAACCTTGAGGGTTTGCCCCTTCTCGTGGTAATCATCAGCTCTTTTCTTGTAGTCTTTCTTCTTCTCGAGTAGACCCAAGTGTTTTCGAGACTCGGGCTGATGTCTTTCCTTGTGAGTTTTCTGGTTGGCCTTTGCGGCCTTTTTCCAGGACGACATTTTCACTTAATTCTAATGTTTTATTTAATTAGAAACCGATCAAATTATTACAAATAAATAAATCCGCGTGATTGGAAACGAAAAAATGAAAAGAAACGTCATTTTTTTTTTTTAATTCATCCTTTCGAATAGGCAATGGGAACTAGCCCTTACAGCCTGGTCTTTAGTGATATTTTTCTTTGTACTTAAACCTAACCTAAGCTAACCTTAATACCTAACTCTTGCCAATGTTCAGAGGAGTTTTACGCGAGAATCAATCCAAATGGCACATTATCAAACTAATTCCACCACATTAACACAATAATACCCACGCCAAAATCACCAGTACGATATAACTTGCACCAAAACTTTTGTCCTTTCTTCGTATGTGTTTGAGATTCCTGTTATGTTGGTCGATTTACGCAACTTTTTGGCACACAATGCGCACGAAATTATGTCAAAAACCAATTTTTCACGAATATCAAATACAACTTCGACCGAAGCCAATCTCAAAATAGAACATTTTTTTATTTTTTATTTGTCAAGGCAAAGGGAAAGAGGCCATAAAGCCAACTCTGACGCCATGGTACCATAGGCGTAGCAATGATTTTTTCCCAGGGTGGGCCAGGCCCAGGCGAGGTTGATGTAATAAAAACTAAAACCGAGAGCGAGCGAAGCGAGCTCGAGATTTCACTGAATTCTGGAGCAAGTGAACCTAAGTGAGCTTGAGATCTTACTGCAATGCAACTAAGTCTTTGTGATACAATAGTAGCCAGGAGCGAGCGAAGCGAGCTCGACATTTCACAGAATTCTGGAGCGAGCAAAGTGAGCTCGAGATTTTACTGCAATGTGTCTAGCCAGAACCAAGCTCAAGATTTTACTGCAATACAGTGAGATTAGTGTACCTAATACGATTTTAATCCTGGAGCGAGCGTAGCGAGCTCGAGTTTTTTACGACCTAAAAGCTGGATCGAGCAAATCAAACTCAAGATTTGACTACTCTATGAAAAGATATACGACCCAAACCCTAGAGCGAGCGAAGCGAGCTCGACATTTCACCCAATTCTGGAGCGAGCGAAATCAGCTCAAGATTTTACTGCAATGTGCCTAGCCAGGAGCGAGCGAAGCGAGCTCGAGATTTTACTTTAATATAAATAAGATCAGGAGCATTGAGGTACTATGTTAACTAGAGAAGCTACCGAGAAGTAATGTTTTGTAACACGCGTTAGGGTGCACGCGCTCTAGCTCACTTAGCCTGTGCCAGGCCGCTCGTCGCAGCCTGACGCTCCCAGCACGCGCCCCACACTGCTGATCATGGTGCACAGATTTTGTTCGCGTTGTCTGCTCTATACATAATTACTCAATGATCAGGAGTGCGATTTTTGAATCTGATTCGGTGAGCTCAGCAGTTGAAAATGTCAAAGTTACTATGGAGATACGCATCTTTCTTCTGCTGATTTGACTTTCAAAAATCATACTTCAGGAGTGCTTGACAAATCAGCAGTAGAAAGATGCGTATCTCCATAGTAATTTTGATATTTTCAAGATTCAAAAATCGCACTCCTGAGCAGTACGCTGTAATAACAGGAGCGAGCGGAGCGAGCTCAAGAATTTGCTTCAAGATTTTGCGAAAGTAGTGTATTGTGTAGTGTTTA
Source organism: Agonopterix heracliana (assembly GCA_963693445.1). Classification (NCBI taxonomy): domain Eukaryota; kingdom Metazoa; phylum Arthropoda; class Insecta; order Lepidoptera; family Depressariidae; genus Agonopterix; species Agonopterix heracliana. Next base: position 1,401,745 of record OY856312.1, on the reverse strand, counting down.
TTTATCATTTACCTATTCATAAGTAACTTATTTTTAGTAAGTGATTCATTTGATTTCTGGGGTGGGCCAGAAGGATTCTGGGGTGGGCCGGGCCCACCTGGCTCCCCCCCTTGCTACGCCTATGCATGGTACCGTCTCAGCGCTGACCGTACACAACGAGGCGACACGGTTCGAACCAATCAACGGCTTGCAACTCGTCAGCGGAGTTACAAACGAGCAAATCTATAGGGTCCCATCGGCTTGTCCACAAACAAGCGTTTTTTTGTGTGTGCCACTGCGTGCGTACAATACCTACAATGCTACAATACTCTCGCAAAAATGTGTTTTTGAATTTTCGACTAATACTAATAACCGCATTGAAATCGATCCATCCGTTTGGGAGTTAAGGGAGCTACGATGCCACAAGAGGTCAAACTTATAACAATCAATACCTATGACAATCATTCTTTTTGCGAAACTATACCTGCCTACTTAAAATTATTATACCTACCTATAATTATATTCTAGTTGGTGTGTCTTAACTATTAAATCAGAACAAAATATTTAAATACTATTCTTTATTATCATTTAAACGGTACGGTAAAAATACGATGATTGTCATTACAATGTTCATTAACAGGTGTTATTTCAGTAGATTTTCTTAGAGCTATAGGCAATTTAACCATTATAAAAAATAACACTTCTAAAGCACTAAATAAACCAACGCCCAGGAACATGTTGAACACTCCTCCCAGGGACGCTGTAAAGAAAATTAAATTTTATAAAACAAAGGAAGAGGAAACGTCAGTCGTTGTCAAGCATTTTATCGAGTTTTGTTAGGATAGGACCGCAGTGGAAGCGTGCTGGGCCCATAACCTAATGAAACACGAGCTAAAATAAAATAAAAAACGTACTTGGACTTAACCTTAACTAGGTGGCGTTAGTAGTTAGTAGATCATTTTGTTACATATACAGGGTCCAACTTAATATGCTGACACTTTTTAAGGGGATGATCAGACCATATAACTGAAAACTTTCTGTATGGGACCAACATAGAAATCATGAAAAAAAAACAGCTGTTTCATACATTTGGCTCGAGTAGGTAACTAGGTTTTTTTTTGCGATTTCGATGTTGGTGCACTAGAGAAAGTTGTTCAGTTTGATGGTCTGATCATCCCCTTAAAAAAGTGTCAGCATTTAAGAAGGACCATAGGTATATACTTACTATTTTAACTTTGATTTTAATAAGATTCCAATATAAGGTTCATCTTCTAGGGGAGGAAGGGTGTATTGGGCGGTAGTCAACCACGCGTGCTCAATGTGGATTGGTGACATACGCATCAGGATTTTATTCTTCAGCGTATTGGCTATGTCTGAGGACCATGTGCACGACAATAGCGCCATCTACAGCATGCTTCGTGAATTATTTGCTTATATAAATATACAGGGTGTTTGGTAGAACGATGTAGATATTTTCTGAGCTGGTTGAGGGCACCTTTATGATCATTTTGAACCACATAATTATAGTATAGTATTATGACAAGTGTCATAGTTTTGAAGTTATTATCAAAAGTTAGTATTTTGGTTTATTGCCTGAATTAGGGCGGTTAGAGCGGTTCGTATCGGAATGACCTATAAGCAAAATGTCCTACGCATCACAACGTCCTAAAAGCAATACGACCTATTATCATATCGACCTTAAAGCAAAAGGACCTAATATCATATCGACCTAAAAGCAAAACGACCTATTAGCAGAACGTCCTAAAAGCAAAACGGCATATAAGCAAATCGACCTAAAAGCAAAACGACCTACATGCAAGTTAGTGCCTCAATCAGTGTAATTTTTGATTTTGAATTTGTCCTAAGTACACAGTCTTTCATCACAATAAGTTTAAACAATAATTTGAAAGGCAATCATTACCAAGTCTTTGAAGTCTTTCTCCTGAGAAGGTGCCCTCAACCAGCTGAGAAAATATCTACATCGTTGTACCTAACACCCTGTATAAAGTGTCAACATACTCGTATTAAGAAGGACCCTGTATAAAATACTCATTGAGTAGGTACCTAAAGGATATGTTGCGGGCGGATTCGATCCTGGTCCTTCACGACTGAAGATCCACACTTCTCCGGAACGCGCCATCCACAGTTTATATAAGTACCGACGCTCTGCCTAGTACCTACACCACTAATTTTTAATGAGTAACGAATCTTTAAGGGTGTATTTAGACCGTGAATCTGAACATCTTTCCCTGGAACATGGGTCGAAAAACGAGATTTTTTTTTGGACCTCCCGTACAAAATCGAACGGCCGATCCGCACTTTTGTATGGGAGGTCCAACATTTTTTCTCGTTTTTCGACCCATGTTCCTTAGGGAAACTTGTTCAGATTCACGGTCTGAATTGAACCTTAAAGGTTCGTTACTAATTAAAAAGTAGTATGTTCATATTTATCATAATTATCTATGGAGTGGACTAGAAAATCGAATTAACAACTTACAAAGCAAAGTCAACCATGTTTCCGTGGGCATACGATCATAAATCTTGGATCGAGTAATTTTGACACGTACGTCTAGCACTATAGATGTTGTGGCGTTCAGATCGGAACTGAAAAAAAAAAGATTGAAACAGATTAAAAAAAATATACAGTCGAATTGAGAACCTCCTCCTTTTTTTGAAGTCGGTTAAAAATAAACAAGTATATCCTGTAAAATCGCACTGATTTCTTCCAGACAACCATAGGATGGAAGAACTTGTATCAAAGAGTACCTACTTGTATGAAACATTAACTGTCTATGAACTGAATGAATGACTTATAAAGAAGTCTTTCTTATGCTACTCGTAAGTCCTACAAAATTAAAGTGATTCAATGCCCTATGTGAATTGTACCCGCATCAGTCAGTGGATCTACGAGAAATAAGTCTCCCTCTCGTGGACCCACCAGTGGGGCAAAATAGTGGGTACACGAGAAAACAGCAGGACAAAGGCCTTTTCACAAACAGAGGCCCAGTGCGGATTATTGGACGCAAGTTGGTGTTCAACTTCTAATAAAGCAGTAGTTGGAGTCGAAATCTGCTACGAAAATTCGTTCATTGTTAAGGTCATAACACACAGCAGCTATAATATGTTGTACTCTTATCTAAAGCACGCAAGTTGATAATTGCTTCCTCTCACTTACACGTCGGAAAGAGAAGTGCTTATGTAATTTTTATGTGCTGCGTTAGAAGAGTAGAACCACATAATTATAGCTGCTGTCAGTGATTTTTTTTTGCGAATTTCCCGTTCCTTGGGGAAAGTTGTTCAGTATGATGAGTACGTGGCTCGAAGAATAGACGGCAGCTGGAGCTAAGCCTTGGCCGAGTGATGGCCACGGTCAAGCAAGAGAGGAGTGGGTCGTCCAGCAGAAAGATGGGCTGATGATATTGCGAAAGAAAGCAGCTGTGAGACCTGGATAATAATGTGGCATGACAGAAAAAGGGTAGCATAATGGGAAGGACGCCTATATCTTACAGTGGGTGGACAAAAGCTGATGATGACGTTGTGTACAATCACCCTGGACCAACCACCAACCACCCTGGACCAATCATGTGCAACAGCAGGTGTTCAAATCTACGAATAAATTTCTTTATTCGTAGGTTCAAATAGATAAATAAATACTGGGGACTTACTATAATGGATCAATGCAACTATCGATCCTATTTATAGGACTTGACTCGATAACTATATCTGTTTTAATTTGCTTACATGATGGCGGGCAATTGCAATCGCTAATATCTGAAAAAAGAAAACACAATTTTTAGCGCGTTTTGGGGGAGGTCTGTGTTCAGCAGTGGATGAGGTAAGGCTGACCATGATGATAAATGGTCGTAGCTAGAACTATATATTTAAGAAAGGGTACCGGTAGATCAAGGTAGGGCGGAGAGAAAATATTACAGCGTATCTGGACTGCAAACTTATTGTGTTGTAGAGTCTCTGGCTGCATCTTCAAACAGTGGTAGAGTCAAAAAAATAAGAAAGCTATCTATGTGTTATTTATTAGCTATCTATCAGTTCTATAAGGTGAAAAAATATCTTTTGAAATTACAAATGGTGTAACAAACAAAACATGCTAGATATGTTCGACCATCAAACTGAACAACTTTCACTATGAAAAAATAATCTGATTTGAAAAAAGAATCTCATATATTTGATTCGGGTACCTAACTAGGTCGAGAGGAAACATCAGTTTTTTTTTCTCAATGTTGTCTCTTAAACTAAAGTTGTTCAGTTTGATGGTCTACACTATACACCACCCCTTTTAATATTCCTAGGTTGTTTTTGTTACACCTTTGTAGTAGGTAGTGAAGCACATCTCCGACAGACACGTAAACTGTGCTCACTTACTGACTTTGGTCAAGCAATTCATCTGGGAGACGCGGCACGGCGGATGTACGTCTTGCTCATATTTGTTTATCTGCCGCAATGGATCGGCGCATCCACACACTTGCTCTGTGCATTTATCCTGTAAAATAGAAGCTAATTTTGAAAATCGAGATTAAGATACTTCAAAACACCTACTCGAAAGTGCTGAATAAAAGCAGAAGCCATTATATTACGTAAAATTAAAAAAGAGATTAATCTTACCAAGCAGTAGCGCCTATAATACAGCGGGCTGGCCTCGCAGCTTATCCCAAGTCTCTCCGAGTCGCTGTCCTGCAACGACACGAACTTCAAGTGCATTATGTATCTGAACCCCGCCTCCAGGGATGCCATACTCTTCCCCTCCTCCCCTTGGTACCGTGTGTAGAACTAAAATAAGCGAAAGGTGAAGGTTTTTAATGTGCGCGCAAATAAGTCATAGTTAAATAAAGTCAAAATATAAGCATATGCTCACGAATAGGTATATTCCCCGAGGGTGTAGTAGTCAGAGATATTCATAAACCTCAGAACATCCACGTTTCACTACTAGTACCGAAACTCTGTCCAGTGTGAAGGGGAGTGGGCCCGCCGCCACTTATAATGGACGGTGGGTACAATCACATGCCTCGAAATTGAAGCATACAGGTTTCCTCAATATGTTTTCCTTCACCGAAAAGCCAGTGGTGTTACAAATCGTACGTAAATTCCGAAAAACTCATTGGTACGAGTCGGCCTGGACGGAGATCATACCGTCTCGCCTCCTGCACGGCAGGCAAAGTTACTCGCCACTGGACCACCACGGCTCAAATAAAGTCAAAATGTATTACGAAATTTCGAACTTACTTCGCTCACAAAATTTTTTAGGTTCTTTACTCTGAAACAAGGCTCTTGCTACAACCAAGCGATCATCCTGGCAAATATATAGCTCTCCTTCTCTCGCTCCAGCTTTTGTTTCATACACAAAATACTCGATTTCAGCATGGGTTCAATAATAATCGTAGTATTAACGACCTAACCTGGGCCCTGGCCCCTGGGAAAAAAATAATTGCTACGCTCTTTAAAATAGTTGAATTAGAGCTTAATAAGTAGGAAAGTCGGTACCTAAGACGTGGACGTGTGGACGTCACTCGGCTGAGATGATGATGATGATGAAGTACCTCATATAACAGTTTTTTTAGTTTTACTTCACCTCACAACCAAAGACTGCAGATCCACTGTTACACTGCAGAGTTATCAGAAGTCTGTTGTTGATTTCTAAGCGTTTAAAAAACGGACTTCTCGGGTCTTTGAGCCTGTAACATAAGAGAAAGAACGTGTTTTATTGCTCATCCATCAAGTTTAAGTACACGCTTCCAGCACGCATTATCTTCTTACTTAACAAGTCTTTAGGTCTCAAAATAAGTAATATTATTCTGCCATTCTTCGTCACAACGCGTGTCAAAGAGCATGATATTTCAACAAGCATAGGTAAGCTATAACTATAGACGTTTCTTCTTTTTTAAAATAACTCACTTATCAGGCCTCATGACACAGCAGACGCCCTGCTCATCTATCTCCTGAACAAATAAGTCACTGCAATCCACCATTACGTCGTGCCACCGACACTTGGTCGTCAACTGAGGACACGATGGCGCGAAGTCGACAAGCATTTTTGGCAATGATAGGTTGTGGGAGGTGAGGAAGTTGTCCAGGAGATTAAGCTGATCTTGCGCGCTTGACGAACCTTGGAAGATTTGGTTCAGAACTAGAGGCAGCCATGTTATTGTAGTCCTGTTTATTGATCTGGTGGAATGAACAGTTGATTTGTTATATTGAATAGTATTATTATTTTGATGAGAATTAGCCTGGAATAGTCTTCTTATTTGTCGATTGATGATTATTAGATCTTCCAATGGTTAGCCCAAGCTTAGCCACATCGTTTTCGAACGAATAATGAAAAGCCCCGGATTGTCAGGCTACGGCTTCGAGTCCCTTCCGATAAAGAATATTGCGAATTTCTTTTTGATTCTCATATCAGTCATAATATTTCGGTGAACTCCTTTTATAACCGACGCCATCATCTTTAATTATAGTTGTATCAATATGTATAGATAAGTGAGTACTTACAAATGGTTAGCCACAGAGTGTACGAGCATGTCAGTAGAGACGCAGACGGCTACTAGAGGCGTGGGATGGTGTTGGGGGGTCAAGACGGGGTCGCGCGCCACGAGCAGCGCCGGCGTGTGCAGGAACCGCTCCCACACCACCCCGCACAGCACCCCGCCGCAGCACGCGCTGGCGCAGCACCACAGGGCCCAGCCCACGCTGCGACACACATACAGACGGCTACTAGAGGCGTGGGCTGGTGTATGGCGGTGCAGGTGCAGGTGCAGGGGTCGCGCGCCACGAGCAGCGCCGGCGTGTGCAGGAACCGGGCCCACACCACCCCGCACAGCACCCCGCCGCAGTACGCGCTGGCGCAGCACCACAGGGCCCAGCCCACGCTGCGACACACATACAGACGGCTACTATACTCCATTCAGGAATTAGAGCGACAAAATGTAAACAACGGTGATACCAGTGTGGAAAATACCATCTCGAGATGGAAGAAAACTTATCTCCGGAATGAATAACAGTAAATTATTTACTCTACTCGCCAAGGATTACGACAAATGATATGTTAATTGTGTATGGAATATAATTTAAAAATACGCAAGCTATAATTTATTTTAGATAAAAAGAAAGCGTGACTGTAAATATTTTATTTCGTGGTCTGGCAACAATCAGATATTTGAGACCTTTGGTTCGTTTTAACAAAGTTCTTAAAGAAAAAGATTTTTTATTTTGTAAACGCATCTCTTGATTGTTTAATACCTTCGTCTGAGTCCGTACGCTATGTGCGGATGCTACGTATAGCACAAAAAGCCCACACAGACAGAGAAGCGGGCTACATAACATAATTTAAAAATTTCATTCAAATTGTCACGATTGTTTTTATTATTTATAGATAGATGATAATTTTTTAATGCCAACGCAATTTATTAAATGCCGTGCCGACATAATTGTTTTCTTAAAAAATGTACCAAAGGTTTCTGACCACGTAATGTCACTTTGACAGTGACGTTTCTTTGTTTACATTTTGTCGCTCTAATTCCTGAACGGAGTATAGAGGCGTGGGCTGCTGTATGGCGGTGCAGGTGCAGGGGTCGCGCGGCACGAGCAGCGCCGGCGTGTGCAGGAACCGGGCCCACACCACCCCGCACAGCACCCCGCCGCAGCACCCGCTGGCGCAGCACCACAGGGCCCAGCCCACTCTGCACCCACATTATACCTACTCGTTGTATAAGCATTGCTACAGGTTACAGGTGCAAGACAAACACCCATCTACTTATTCTAATTTTAGAAAGAACCATGAGCACACTGTGTTTTTCGACACACCTTCAGCTTTGGCTAAAAGTGGGTCGAGTACTTTCAATAAAGCGAAAAGACAAATTAATTGGCTTGACATCAACTCAAATGTAACCAAAAGTTTTATCTACCTCGTAATACTTACCGGTCAATGTAATAAGGAGAACACAAGTACTTGAATCCATGCAATGTCGTCGTTGTTAAAAACTCTTTTATCGCCCGAAATATTGGCGAATGCTTCATCTCAAATTATAGCACAATCCAAATCGTAATTCCATCACTTCAGCCCATCTAAGACAATTTTTAACGTATGGGTTATAAGAGGTACCTACTTAGTACGAGTAACTAATAACACTCATTTTCAGTAGGTATTAACTACCACAAAGTACTATATACCTACTACCGGAAGGCATTACTTACCTACGCACCTTTTTGTCCATACAAACGTATTTCCCTGTTTCCTCCCTGATGACACTAGACTAGAGCAAACATTTTTTTTACCATACAATCTATTTTACCTTTGCTGTGTCCCCATATTTTGCTTTTTTGCATAAATTAATTACTGTAAGAACTTCGAAAATGCCCAATTTTACCGCTCGTTTTCAGACATCCAGCAAACAAAGACGAATAACTATACTTAAGGTGGTTGGAGAGCTGTCAATTTCATACAAAACGTTGTCGTATAACACTCGTAGACGGTATTAATAAAAGTAATGTTTTATATATGGAAAAATAGCTTAGAAAATCTAGTTTCCGCGAATCAAATTATTTGATTGAACTTGAAAACTATACATTTTAACGAAAATCTGACTCTATAGAAGCATAGAGATTTGTTTCTATATTGTTTCTGCAAAATTTCATTGACTTTAATTGGTTAGTATTGAAAATATCACCATAGTACGTTTGTATGCAGCGCGCATTTTCGCTCTCGGAATACAATAAAAGCAAAACATACAGATATAGCCAAAGTTTTTCTCCTATTATTCTTGAAATAGTTAAGTATTCGGGTTAGTTTTAGTGGAGGAAACAGGGGAATACGAAATGAAGTTTTCGTCCATTTATGAAGTAGACAAATCATCATAAAATCAGTTTGAGCGGCAGTTGCCTCTTCGCTTCAGCGGGGTGTGTCACTTTTGTGGGAGGGGCGGATCGTACAAATATACGTAAACAGTCGGAAAAGTGGCCTATTCTCCAAATTTCTTCGAGGCGGGCCGGGCCTATCCTTTTAAATTATACACCAACCGGCGCCCTTCCTGAAAAGGCTCGATTATAACAGCATGCATGTCTTTTTTTAAAAAATAACAAAGTAGGTACAATTCCTACTTACCTATAACTTTGTACGCTTTACTACATAAAATTATATCTTAATTGCAGATTTACAATCCAGGAAATGGGTACAATCTGCTTTGGGCCCCCAAATACAACCGATCTGCTTTGGGCCTACAATCGATTATAACCTTTTCTCCCCTCGTCCCGCTGCGCTAAACGAAATTGCCGCTTTCCACCTCCGTCGAGGAGAAAAATTGTATACGAACGTCGGGTAGTAAATAAGAAAGCCTCAGATCAATGAGATCTAGGCTGAAACCTTTCTTACTTTCCTGCCCTCGGTCGTATAATCTGTGGTGTAATCTACTATTATGACAATGTTTCTAGTACTTACCAAAAATTTTCCGCAACATGGCGAGGTCTTTTATTTTCCTGGTCAGACTTTACAGCAGCGTATTGTTCTTTAACGCCGATTAACAACACACCATAAATATATTCCTTGACCACACTAACCACGATTTGAAACTTGTAACGATCACTAATCTATAGTTATTCGTTCCGGTTCACAAATATAACATCAGTTAGTTATAATCTCTAAGCACTTCATTCTAATAGTAGAAATTAACTTTAACAAAAAAAATCAATAATAAATAAAATAAGAGGGAAAGCCGCATGATCAAAGTTGTATGCATTTTAGTTCAAATTACTTCCAATATTTCCAATCTATCAAGGAAAATCTGAACAACTTTAATCGTATAAACATAGAGTTCATTTATCTTTGACTGAGTTAGCACCTTCGGATTTAACTTGACACAACCTTATTTCCATAGAGTTAGAGCTCAATTTCGTGTGTTCTAATTTCAATGAGAGCAAGAATATCAGCCACATCGCGTATTTCTTAGAATTTGAGATTGTAGCGTCAGTAGGAAATTCGACCAATCAGAGAACGAATATCAGCTACATCGTGTATTGCACAAACGGTGGAGATTTTAAGCGTCAGCGGGGAATTTGAATAAATAGGGAGGTTCGGTAGTGGACGGGGGCATTCAACATTATTATTTCTTTGAGCTCACACGCTGCCGGTTTGTGATTTGATATTATTTTTACTTTAAAGTTCTTTTGGGGAGTTTATTTGATTTAGAGTCATTAGTAAAGGGTTTGCATTGGGATTTAAATCTAATATCTTTTCTTTAACTTATTAAGGGGTAAATTTCGGGACTTTCATATTTTTGCTATTTAAATTCAATTGGGGGGTTTTTGTTTGGTTGTGAGCTTAAGGAATTAATTGGAACACAAGGACGTCTTGTGGGCTAAGAGTAGTAAAGCTTGCTGAATTGCTCTTAGTTTCCAACAGTGAGTTCGACATTGTGGCGGGTCAGCTATCGTTCTTTACCAACATAACGATTATAGCCACCTGGGTTTCGTAATCTGGATGTAATTGTTTTCCGGTAGCTTTCCGTGAGAAGTGGAATGGCGTCCTTTAGGGGGCTGGGAACCTTGCATCTGGAGTGCGAAATTTAGTCCCCATAAAACATGACACTTGCTGATAGGGACCGTTCATATCACAACTTATGGCTTTGCTGCCGTGATATGAACATACACATGGAATAGCTACACTTAGAGGGCTCCACCCTCGAATCTCTTAGTTCGCTTAGTTCGAAGATTTCCATTGCACCACGGAAATCTTACATAACACACCTACACGTTTAAATGTAAATGTGAGGCCTACCTCTAGTCTTGCGGAATTTCTCTTAAACCGGAGAGTTTCAAACCTTAGGGATACTTCTTTAGAATAGGAAAATATTTAGACATTGGTTAGATTGTAGGAATCGCGTTTTATTGTAAAAATAGAACTAGGATAGGATAGGAACTTACTAGATTGTTAAGGGAAAAATATTGTAGGTTTTCATAGGAAATTCATAATTTCTTATTCTTGTTATAGATAGGAAGAAAAGATTCATATTATCTAAAGAACATCTTATTTACTGAACTAGGTTCCTAATAGAATTGTGCTTTGGTTAGATTATGTACAAAGAATTGACATCAGTCTAGGTTTCTACTGTATCATAAGTTGATAGAGAATTAAAAGCATAAAGAGAGTAAATTCTAATTTGTTTGTAGTAAAATCATAATTTATTGATGGTTATCTTCTAATTTTATTTATCTTAACTGTTTAAATGACATTGACTAACTGACTAGACCAATAAGTTAAATATTGCCCTCTTACATAGTAATTAATACTTACTTATACTTACTGAATAAAGTTGATGAATAGTTGAATATCACTGTAGAGTTTCTGGCCACATCTTCTCTGCAGATAGGTCCTTGCGAAGTGGTGGTAGAATCATTGCTTAATATAATAAAATAATGAGCCATTCCTCATCCAAAGAAAGTATTTGAGAAGGATTTTATTTACAAACTTTACATAAAATGTTCTAATCCACGAAGTAAAAATACTAACATAATAATAATCCTCTTGTAAAGTTAACTCGAGGTTCTGATGATTTTAGTTGTCTTAAGGTGAGCAAGACGCAGCCTTGTAGCCAATTTCTGTACCAAAAAGGATCGGATACGCTACTCTACAAAAGATAATGCTGGAAATATCAGTAATCCAATCTTCATGTCTACTATATACCAAAACATAAGCGTTTAAGTAATATTCTTCTCAGATAATTTCTGTACCCGGCTTCTGGTAGAGGTTCCCCATAAAAAACAATCACATTGTTGTCTAAAACAGTTATGCTTACTATTTTCTTACATACCTACTTAGTCAATTCAGATTCATTTAACTATATTGATAGGGTTAGAGTTAATCTGATTAGGTTGATTTCTGGTTCATTGCTGATAAGGTCTAGGTTACTAAGTTCTTCTAAAAGAAACTGAGTTACTACCACATAGTGTAGGGTCATAGACGATCACATAGGTATTCTGGCCAATTCTTAGTTTTAAGTATGTTTTAAGTTTAGGTTTAGGTTTAAGAAATTTTAAAAGTCTGATATCATGAAGTAGTATTTTAGTTAATAGTTCTAAATAGATTAGTATAAGTATTTACAAGTTAGTTCCGTAAGCCCAAGATAGGTTAGTTACAATCTGGCCCTCGGGTGACCAGTATAGTTTAAGTTAAGTTAGCTAGGGATAGTTACAAACTGACAAGGACTGGTAATTCTTTCCCATCTGTTTTCAACAGAATCTGTGTAATGTCACGTCCGTGTGTCACGTATCGAAATCAAACGTTAGATTTTGGACTAGATAACATTTTTTGAATGTGAAGGCGTGATTTTGAATGACACCACCCTAATGATTTCTACTTCGTCACTATCACACTATTAGCGTAACATGGAGGGCATTCATCATGACATTGAGTTGGCAATTTCAGATAGGATCTATCGCATGGAATAATTTATAAGGTAAATGCTACACCCATTGCTTAAGGGGTCATGTCCCAGGGAGAGTGAACTTAGGTGTCAGTAATAGTGAGATATACCTAAATTAGGTACCTACATTACATTAGGTAACCTAATGTACTTATCGATTTAACTTTGCAATTTTAATGTTTGTCCGTGGTGGTCCAGTGGCGAGTAACCGCCGAGCGATGGTTCGATCCCCGTCCAAGCCGACTCGTACCAATGAGTTTTTCGGAATTTATGTACGATTTGTAACACCACTGGCTTTTCGGTGAAAGAAAACATCGTGAGGAAACCTGCATGCTTCAATTTCGAGGCATGTATTGTACCCACTGTCCATTATAAGTGGCGACGGGCTCACCCCCCGTCACACTGGACAGAGTTTCGGTACTACTGGTGAAACGTGGATGTTCTGAGGTTTCAGAATATCTCTGACTACCCCTTCGGGGAATATAGTCGTGAGCATATGCATTTTAATGTTTTAACCCGGCTTGCACCAACAAGTAGGTATTTAAATAAATATTTAGGATTAAACGTATTTAGAGAGTAGTTAATATGTCTATGGTAACTATTTAGTGAAAGTTCTGTCTTTCACACGGCTCATAACAAGGAATATACTATACTTACAGTCATCGCCTCTTTATAAAAAAAAAATTGTCTAGCTCCATTTTCAAGTAAAATTTTTTCTATGGCCATTTACCTCAAACATTTGTCTAAAATTGTTGTATTTTAAGAAATTTTAGTACTTTTTCCTCGCAAGTGTTACCTATGTTGAAAAACGTCGTATGAAACGCGCGAGCATTGGTCATTACAGACTCGGCTCTTATATTGCAGCACTCGTCGTGATAATCATAAATACAACCGTACATAAATTACTTACGTAGAACTTAATGGTAAGGCCAGGGATCGAACCGCCGCCTCATGATTGTGTTGCTAGCTCTCTTCCCTTATGTATATAGGTACTATCATCACTAATATAGGTAACCTTGTACTGAAGAATAAATACTTAAATTGATTTGAAATCAAAATGACGTTTACAGCGGGGGGAGTAACATTAAAATCGATAAAAAGAGATACGTGCCGCTCACTATATCATCAATCATCATAGCGTCATCATCATCACCTAGTTGCCGAAACTAATTTCACCATTAATTTTGCTATTAAAATACGGTACTTACATGGCCCCTTAACAAACATTTGAACCTTCATTAAACAAATGGACACATCTGTATACATATTAATATTATTACAATGTAGCTATAGGTATGAATCCGGCAACACAGATTGTTGAATGAATTCACGTGAGTGTTCAAATCAATATCTAGCTGCAAATTATACCTTAACATACGATCCGTCCATTGAAGAGTGGGTCCTATATACCTACTTACCTATCTATAGTACTCGTAGGTAGGTATATCATTGACCTGAAATGATAGTCTTAAAGGCAAGCTCCAAGGTATCGGAGTGCTTCTGTTATAATTAGCTGTTTTAGGTAGTTAGTGTAGTAGTTTTAGTAGATGCGCAGAATATTGATTAACCTACTAGTTAGAGTCGTTTCACACCCGTATTATTAAAGTTACTTCCTCTAGATTTCATCCACTCGAGTCTACCTTCGCTTAGTCAAATTGTAGGTAACTATATCAAAAACGTCCTAGAATCAAGAAATTTCCTCCGTAGAGTCAAGGAAGAGTGGAGGAAAGACCGTCATTCTCAAGATTAGGACTTTCAAAAATCGCGCAACCCGTATGAATCCGTTTTGAATCTCAGCAGTTGAAAATGTCAAAATTACTATGGAGATATGCATCTTTCTACTGCTGATTTGACTTTCAAAAATCATACTTCAGGAGTGCAATTTAAAAAAATCGTATTCCTGGAGTGCGATTTTTTAATGTCATCGGTGAGTTTGAACGGTTTTTAAATCTCATACAAAAGCGTTCTCATGCATCTTTCTACTGCTTATTTGACTTTAAAAAAACGCACTCCTGAATTATGATTTTTGGAAGTAAAATCAGCAGTAGAAAGATGCATATCTCCATAGTAATTTTGACATTTTCAACTGCTGAGCTCACCGCATGAGTTTAGAAAATCGTATTCCTGATCATGAAACCTGAACCTGTAGTAATAGTAAGGAAACTATTTGTTTATTCTTAGCAACAAATAGGTATGCTCTAATTATAGTGTTCTAGTATAAACTATAAATCAGACAAGAAAATATTAAAATACTATATTAAGTTTTTAAATTAAGTATGTTTACGTGAACGTACAGTAAAAGTACGATGGTTATAATTATACACTTCAGTCACAGGTGTTATTTCAGTGGATTTTCTTAGAGCGATAGGCAGTCTTACTATTATAAAATATAGGAATTCTAGAGCGCTAAACAAACCAACGCCCAGGAACATATTGAACACTCCTCCCAAAGAAGCTGTAAAGCAAATATGATAATTATAAAAAGCTTAAAAATGTTCTTGAAAAGGACAACTTTCTCCTAAGAGACAAACATATGAAAACACGAGAAAAAAATCGGATGTTCCACACATTATCGCAAACCAAATCGACCCAAATGTTTGTCACGGCTGATTTTTTTTTCCGTGATTTCGATATTGGTCTCATAGAGAAAGTTATTCAGTGTGATGGTCTGATTAGCCCTTCAAAAGCCGTCAGAGTTCTTTTGAGGACGCTATATACGCATATACGCACACAAACAAACACACACACTCACGCACACATGACACTCACTTATGACGTTGTTGCATTGTTCTCTGTAAGTTGTCATCTTTTACACACACGGTCACGCAAGCCATCGGAAAACCACATGGATACATCTATTCTATTCGTAGAAAGAGAAGGAACTAGGTAAGAGATGCACATAGCAAATTCGCTCTAGTTAAAAAAGGAGATCGCTACTTATTGCTGTCTTTATCGACGTAGCCACTTTTTTGTTCTACGACGACTGTCTTGACTCCGGAGTCAGACATCAATTTTCATACAAATTGTATAGGATTTTATGACTATCGCTGTCTCATACGCGGTTACACTGATGTTACGTCTATCAGCGTAAGCAAAAAATACTTCGCCTATGATTCTATTCTATTCTTTTTTCTTTTAGCAAAAGTGCTTGACGTTGTACGGTAATTTAAGTATTTGGTGACTACAAGGATTGTTTTTCGAAAAGAACACTATCTTGAGACAACACTGGAGCCCCGTTGTAGACATGGGAGGGGGCAACCAACAATCTATTTACTTACGGTGCTTAGGTACAGACAAACCTTAGGTACTCAATAGGTACTTACAAAGTAAACTCAACCATGTTTCCGTGGGCATACGGTCGTAAATCTTGGATTGAGTTATTTTTACACGTAGGTCTAGCACTATTGCTGACGTAGCGTTCAGACCCGAACTGAAAAAAGAAAAAAACCTTGTTTAGTCTTTGTGCATCTTTTGTTGATATTATTTGATATTACAGTGAGGAGTTTTCTGACAGCTACTCAAATCTAGTTCATCATACCGGCGATAGATGGCGTTGACCAGAGAGGGGTCCGAAGACGAAAATTTTAGGCTAAAAAGTTAACAAAAATGCATGTCACTGAGTCCGACGCATTCGTTGACGAATATATGGGCGAGGCCGCGGATTTCGGCACAAATGACGCAGTAGTGACGCAACAGTTTGCGCGACAGTGACGCAAAAATAGCGCAACAATTTGCGCCACGGTAACGCAATAGTAACGCAATATAGTAGCGCAAAATTATAAGGGTTGTTGTATACTGGACTGCAATTCTCTAAGGTAACATCCTTCAGATCGTCGAAGTTTTCATATTAAGTTTCACACAATGCACACCGAATTGACAGCTCGCCGATGTTACAACCGATGTTTGCGCTTAGAGAATTGCACTCCTGAGCCTGTTAAACTAAAATATTTTTTTTAAATAGTTAGTTAGGTATATTGAAGATATTTTTTTCTAAAGGGTAGATAAATTGAACAAAATATAAAAAAAAAATAAAAAAAAACACTAAATGCATGGAACTTTAATCCGAAATCTGAAACTAGTGTACCACTACCCTTTTTTTGGTAACACAGTAAAAGTAACGCAGTAATTGCGCCACTGGTCCCGCAACAGTAACGCAACGTAACGCAACTGTAGGAGTAACGCAACAATAAACACTCGTTACTCAACAATTATGCTATATATTGTAACAAGATAGGCACTACAAGACTTCCCACCCTTTCAAGAACAATGCGCAGTAAAAATATTTGCTGAAATCTCAATTTTACCTTGCAAAATGTCCAAAAACTTGATAAAAAAACCCGTGACCATTTGACTTCACCACAAGTATGTCACGATATCTCATTCATTATGGTACCTATTATGCTAACTTTCATAGAAATAGATTGCGTTTGGTATTGCCATTCAAACGAAATATAAATCTACATAACGTGACTAACAAACTGTGGTGAATATTGGTAACGCAATAGAAGTAACGCAATAACATGATTTTGTAAAAAAATATTAAAATATTAAATTTCCATATTAAATAGCCTTTATTTTACGTATAGCATTACTTAAAGTTCGATGATTTATATGCTTATTCCATAGGAATTAATAATTGAATAGTAACTAACACAGGTTTTTTAAAAATTATCTTCGAAGTGCACTCGGTAAAAATGACACGGCGGTTTTACTTAAATTTTCTCCATTTTTTATGGAAAAATTTCAATTTACTCGACTGCATGCCATAATTTTGAAATTTTGACCTTTGGCCATGCTGGATAATAACATTATAGTTTGATACAAAAATATACAAAATCTCTATGTTTGCAAGTTTTTAAGAAAAACATCGGTTAATTTTGAGGTCATGGTAATGTGCACAAATCCGCGGCCTCACCCATATATGCTCATATATTGATGATTACTTAAAAACAAAAATTCTTACTACTTATTTGTATTTTACTATCTGCAATGACGCTCGCCACTGTCTCGTCAACGCCATCTATCGAGCCATTAGGTAAGTACAACTTTTTCTTTTTTAATGGATTTCTGAAAATCCCTCATTGATATAAGGGGCCCGTTTCAAAACGTATAATCACTCGGGGGTGTAACTTTCAAGGAGTTCAATATTTAAATAGAGCATAGAGTAACTTATATAAAATAGAGTACCAATGCCACTCCCGAGATAGCTTGATAAATAAATGCATTGTAGGGTAAACTATACTATTGTTGGCACACCACTAGTCATTGGCACTTTGCGTTTTCAACACAAATATTAAGAATTGCTATATCAGAAAATACATTTTGGTATTTTTATTGGGTTCTTTCAAATGTCTACATTCATAAATTTCAATGGTAATATTTGTAACATATAACCTGACAACGCTGTATAAAAAACAAATTCCTTGAAGGGAGAAAGAACCATTATGGCGCCATTTTTTAAAAAATTAACTAGCTTTGGGTAAGTTTGAACGACGATTATTTAGTGTATATATAATACAAATAAGATATTAAGTGTGTTATTTTGCTTTGTTTTACGACAAATAATAGATTTTAATGGGTTTTACGACAATTTTTCGAACAAAATCTTAAATTGATAGAGTGCCAATCAATAGTTTTAATTTTGTACTAAAGTATAATTCATTGGCACCTATGCCAATCACTAAAAATCAATTCTAATATTTAGCCTTCAATATTAGACCAAGAGACGGTTTGCAAGTTAACATTTTTTAGAAAATAATGTTAGAATGTTGTTTAACTACCTTGCTATCAATTTCTGGCACTGCCAATCATTATACTAAGGTACAGTGCCAATCACTGTAATTTTATTGAGTGCCAATCGTTATAATTTAAGGCATGGGTGTCAAGGGATGATGACTTACCGTTAAATATTTTTAAAACACCTACAAAATGTCAAAAAGATTTTTTTTTATTATTTATTATTAATGGACTTCACCGCATTTCCGCCAGTGTGAAGTGGTTTGAGGGAGGATCTATCCAATCTCGAGGATTGTTTTTGAGGAAGAACACAACTGAGATGGATAGCGGAGCCTCGTGACAGGTTGAACCGCGCGAACACCACGCGAGAGACAAGTGTTCGGGGCAAACCCTGCAACGTGAATCCAATCTTCTTCTTATCGTGTGGGCATGCCCTGGTATCAGAGTTTATTCTAACTGCCTTACGGCCTCTGAAGTGTTTTATATATAACGACTACTACTACCAGAGGTAGTAGCCGGGGCCAACGGGTTAACGTGTCATCCGAAGCACGGAATCATCTCTCTTTTCAGACAATAAGGTGATTAAGCCTGCAATGTCGTACCAACTGGGGAAAAACGCACAAAGTGACGTCACTAGGTGTCCCCCGTAGGAATCGAACCCACGACCTCCATGTCAAGAGCCCAATACTCTTACCCATTAGACCACAGACGGAGGTAGGCGGACGGCACGGAGGAAAAAATTAAGATTACTTTTGATCAACCACTTACAAAAGACAGTAAGGAAGATATCAGCGCGACTACACAAACTCCTGGGATTAACGATTCTGCAAACCTTATATCTAAAATTACCTCAAATATTAAGATTGAACCAGATAACCTTGTTGTACCTTTCTCTGATTACACGAATTACAGTGATTGGCACTGAACCTGAGTATAATGATTGGCAGTGGCAGAAATGGATAGCAAGGTAGTTGAATAAAATTATAACATTATTTTCTAAAAAAATGTTTAACCAAAACTACTTTACAGGGAAACAAAATCTCCACAGAATTTTGTGCTTCCTAAACCTATGAAAAAAATATTTGAAAGGAACAAATGAAGATGAACTATCTAAATTTTTGATACAATTTCAAGACTCAAATAATAAAAGAAATCTACAAAAATTTTAAGGCATCTAAGTAGAGACATGAGTAGTATTCAGTAAAATTATTATTTTGTTGGTTTAAACTCATTTATTAGTACAAAATTGAAAAAATTTAAGATATTTGTGTTTAGTGCCAATGACTGATACATAGTGCCAATGTTTGTACCTGAAGTGCCAATGACTATACATTCGGGTATATATTTTTTAATTCGCAAATTTTTATTAAACCTCTGATAATATATACTAGAATACTCTTTTATTTAATAACCTATACCCTAATCGATAATTCGAAATTGGTTAATTATGTCTAAACATAAAATTGAATTAGTTATAAGTAAGTTAAGTCTGGCTAAGCCTTAAGGTGCCAATCATTATATAGTTTACCCTATTTGTCGCATATATCAGAGAGTACGCGTTATTGTCTTCTCGTCTACTCGGTTTGTCGTGGGTGGCATGCTAGACCGGCTGGATACGAATCAATACAAAAATATGCACCAAAAAATTAGTTAAAATAAAATTTTGAAAGAGTTCCATAATAGGCCAATTTTTGTCACGCCGAGTGCGAGCGGTGTAAGTGGAGCGTGGTAGAAGCGGCCCGTGCGCGCGTCACAAAGCAGACATGCCAATATTCTAACCATAGCATAGCATATGCTCACGACTATATTCCCCAAAGGGGTAGTCAGAGATATTCTGAAATCTCAGAACATCCACTTTTCACCCGGGGTGCGTTCAGAACCTACGCCCAGAGTGCGCCCAGAGTGCACTCCGAGTGCAACTTTTCGCCCTAACGCCGTTCAGAGGCTCGGTGAAAAGCGTATTACCCATAAGAGCGAGCGAGAAGAACAACCGCACCCAAAGGTTCTGAACGCAGCCCAGTAGTACCGAAACTCTGTCCAGTGTGACGGGGGGTGAGCCCATCGCCACTTATAATGGACAGTGGGTACAAATACATGCCTCGAAATTGAAGCATGCAGGTTTTCTCACGATGTTTTCCTTCACGGAAAAGCCAGTGGTGTTACAAATCGTACATAAATTCCGAAAAACTCATTGATACGAGTCGGCCAGGGATGTTTTTGTTGCATATTTGCCTATTTCACTCCTTTTATGTGCGTCGAAAACCGACAGACGCCGGGAAACGCGTATTTGTTATGCGTGATATTTGCCAGATGCGCCATGTAAAGTTCTAGCATGAAATGTAGCAACAATGCTTAATACTCACAACATAGGATCAATGCAACTGTCGATTCTAGTGATAGGACTAGATTCTATAACTATATCTGAGTTAATCTTCTTACAAGTTGGCGGGCAGCTGCAAACGCTGATATCTGAGAAAATAAACACAAATAAAGGTGGTTGCAGAGTTGTCAATTTCATATAAAACTTTGTCGTAGAACACTCGGAGACGGTATTAATAAAAGTAATGTTTTATATATGGAAAAATAGCTTATATAATCTAGATTGCGCGTATCAAATAACTTTTACAATTTATAATAACTATAATTACGAAGATATAATAAGGCTTTGAAATTTTGTATGAATAATTTCAAACCTTGATATCTTCATAATTATGTTATAATTTGTAAATGTTCTTTGATACGCGCAATCTAGATTAATTATAAGCTATGTAACTTGACATTATTACGTACCACTGACATATACTTAATCTAGTCATAGACAAGCCACACAAAACAACACAAAATGACACATTGCGGTCTGTCATTGTCATAGTGACGAAGTGAACTCAGGAACATCAATGCGGTGCGCCCACCGCATTCAAGTGGAACATGTTGCTTCTACGAAAGGGCCTGTCTATCGCTTGAGTATATGTCAGTGTTACGTAGGTACCTACATCAGTTATAAAAACTCATTGATACCTATACTATACTACATGGAAGATTCACTTACCGACTTTATTCAAGCAATTCACTTGTGAGACGAGACATGTAGGTGGCACGTTACGTTCATCGTTTTTAATCTGCCGCAGTGGATCGGAGCATCCACAGATTTGCTCTGTGCATTGAATCTGTAACATAAGTCATAAAACAAAGTAAATTTAAGGATGGCCGACCACCAGACATGTACCAGGCAGGAGCGAGACGGCACGAGCATAGGTTATACCATTGAGTAATTATGTATAGAGCAGACAACGCGAACAAAATCTGTGCACCATGATCAGCAGTGTGTGGCGCGTGCTGGGAGCACGAGCGCCTGGCACAGGCTAAGTGAGTTAGAGCGCGTGCACCCTAACGCGTGTTACAAAACATTACTTCTCGGTAGCTTCTTTAGTTAACATAGTACCTCAATGGGTTATACACGGTCCTTCTGACAGTTTTTAAGGGGATGACCAGACCATCAAACTGAACAACTTTCTCTATGGGGCCAAAATCGAAATCGCGAAAAAATCAACTGTCCCATACATTTGGCTCGAGTAGGTTTGCAGTTTTGTAAGGAACAGCAGATTCTTTTTTTGCGGTTTCGATGTTGGACCCATAAAGAAAGTTGATAAAGACAGTTTGATGGTATGATCATCCTCTTAAAAAGTGTCAGCATATTATTATATTAGCACCCTATTAGAATGCAATCATTTCATTTTTGGAAGTATTATCAGTTTTTGTGCTCGTGTTGCACAAATAAATTGATCCGGATAGAGTTTTCAGAAAAACATTAGGTTTAATTTAGAGTAGCTTTTAGTTTGTGGAATATAAACTGGCCTGTTTCACTAGGTACTGAATTTATAAACAATGCTCGCTCTTGATACATTGACCAAGAATGATCGCTCTACGACTTGATAGCTTAATTAACATAATCTGCTGTCCCATACATTTTAGTGGAGTAGGTTTTAGATTTGTATGAAACAGCAGATTTTTTGTTGAGATGAAAGTTGTTCAGTTTAATGGTTTAAACCATTGACTTACACTCTAGCGATAGACAGGCCCTTTCATAGAAGCAGCATGTTCCACTTGAATGCGGTACACGCACCTGATTGATGTTTTGTGTGACATGTTGTTTGTTTGAAAGAGCTTGTCTATCGCTAGAGTATATGTCAGTCGTCTAAAACACCCCCTCTAAGTGTTACTAGCGTGTTTTTTTATGCCCTGTATTCTGTATCAATATGTAAACATAGTACGTGTGAATATTACCAAGCAGCGTTTCGTCGAGTAATAGGGGTTGGGCTCGCAGGCAGTACGCACGAGCCTCGCGGAGGTGCTGTCCTGCACAGACTTGAACTGCAGGTGCGTCATGTAGCGGTACCCTGGCTCCAGGAACGTCGGACTCACCCCTTCCTCGCCGCGGTAACGAGTGAAGAACTGGAATAAGGGACGGATGCATTATTGGCACGAAAATTTGATAAGAATAATCTCATTAGATCTATCATCATGTTGAATACAGCCGGGCTGATCATTATCCACTGCTGAACACTATGGTCATGGGCGCTGGGAGGGAGGGGTAAACTTGCCCCCCCTCCTCTGTCAGTGCTCCTGACACCTACGGCGCCGCATATCGTCATCGGTCGGTACACATAGGGCGCGTATTAGTTCGTTGCACAAACTAATTAGGGATTCTACCGAATGTTCCTCGTTCTTACTCGGTAGTCGGTAGGTTGTAAAAGTGGGCGAAATCGGGACGGTGCAGTATCTGTTACGTAGTAACTAGGTATTCAATAATCGGTGACAGATACTCAGTTTTTTCTCAAGAAAACAAAAAGTAAGATAGACTTTTTTCTTCAGGAAGAAAAAAGTACACAGAGAGTAGAAGACTTGAACGTAAATGCTTTTATTTCTAATTACAAGGGAGTCTATGAATGAGTTTCGGATTTCGAGGCGGATCACGGCTTTCGACCTCGGCTTCTTTCCCTTCCGAAGCCTAGGATTGTATAAATGGGTTTTCGCTTGGCTTCAGCTCACCTGATAGAAAGTGTAGATGAAGTCGAGGACGTAGCGCGCTCAACCAGAAAAACCCTATTAACTCTTCTTTCAAAAATATCCTGATTGTATTTGTTTGGGAAAACAGACGCAGGGAGAGAGTTCCAAACCTTACCGGTTCTCATTATAAAAGAGGATGCGAACCTTTTTGTGCGGATAGTTGGAAGATCGACTACATATGGATGCAGTCTCGCACTACGTATTGACGTACGTTGGTAGAAGGGGGATAGTGAAATCAGGTCATGTAGCTCCTGGGCACATTCGCTGTAATAAAACAACGACAGACAAGCAACCAAACGCCGGTGTTCCAGACTATGCAACTTAGCCTCGACGATCGTCGTCGATGAGTCTCTTGGCTTGAAGCTCAACTGAGTCCAGTGCGTCCAGTTGGTATTTCGCAGAGCCTTCCCAGAGGTAACTGTAGTACTCCATGTAAGATCGCACTTGGGCTTTGTAGAGAGTAAAAAGCTGTACAGGCGTGAAGTACTCCTTAACCTTGTTCAGGATACCGAGTTTGTTAGCTGCGGCTTTAGCTATGGACTCAATCAAGCGGCTGAAGTTCAGGTCCGACGTGAGTTCAAGCAAGTCAAGACCCAACAACTCTAGTCCTTCGGAGATCGGAATGGAGACACCCCGGAATGTAGGAGACACATAATGATGTGTGCGGATTCTAATGAGAATGTGACCTTTTTGCGGTAAACAGACAGGCCTGTGTTTTGGTGGCATTGAATTCAACCAAGTTGGCAGTACCCCATTCGAACACTGCCGCCACAGATTATATAATACTATACAGTACAGATGCCCAACGTCAAACAATGGAACGCCACTGCCGTAACGCGGGCAGTCTTCGGGCAAAGTAAATTGCTTGATTTTCCGAGGCTCATGAGATTTTTTTGTAGTCAGATCATGTATTTTTAGTAACAATTTACACTTTTACGTAAATATTAATTACAAATCGATACCATAACGCCATACATTGCCATTTTTTAAACAAAAATTTCATTTGTATGGGATAGGACACCATGCTGCCGCCAAGGTCGAATTCGTACGCTCGACCATGGCCTCTCTCTGGGACCGGATGTCATGGCCGTCGGCCTGTCTAACAGACAGATATCTCTCGGTGACCGTGCTGTTGTCTGCGTACCCAAATATACCTGGATGTAGCAGATAATTGATGTACAGCAGAAATAGGGTCGCATAGAGAACTGACCCCTGAGGGACACCGGCATTAATCGCCATAAGGTCAGACGACAAGCCGTCTATTACAACTCGAATAGACCGTTCGCTCAGGAAATCAGCTATCCAGTCACACAGGCCGAGAGGGAAACCGAATGATGGAAGCATGCTTAAGAGGCTAACGTGCCAGACCCTGTCAAACGCCTTGGAGATATCGAGCGATACCGCCAAAGCCTCACCATGTTTCTCTAGGTATATTTTGTATAACGCTCTGGCGCACGTGCTTTGCGGATCTCAGTCTTCGGTCTCCTTGTATACCTAGTACCAGACACAATAGAAAGGCAATCGTCGCTGAGATCTGCGCCGTAGATACACATACGTATGTGCGTCGCTGCGTCCTCCCGTCCCACCCCCTGGAGCAGAGCACTGAGCGAAATATAATTTTAATTATAGGTAAATACTTCACCTTACATCCAAATACTGTAGACCCACTGCTACACTGCAGAACTAACTCAAGTCTGTGGTTAATTTCTAAGCGTTTGATAAGCGGGCTTCTCGGGTCTTTGAGACTGAAACAAAGAGAGAAAGAAAGTTGGTAG
Organism: Agonopterix heracliana; assembly: GCA_963693445.1. Classification (NCBI taxonomy): domain Eukaryota; kingdom Metazoa; phylum Arthropoda; class Insecta; order Lepidoptera; family Depressariidae; genus Agonopterix; species Agonopterix heracliana. The sequence goes on along the minus strand of OY856312.1, from coordinate 1,376,766 downwards.
GTACCAATTTTATTACTAGCCTCTTTGGGTACCAATTTCATAATTATATTCTGATATCTAGGCAAAACATGCATCAAATAAAAGTTGCATAAAAGGGGCATGGATCGTACCTAAACCTTGCTGAGAATATCTCTTGTGGACCGCGAACACAACGTAGAAATCCGTCAAAGAACTAAGGTTGACGACGTTTGATAAGCGGATTACAAAATTAAAGTGGAGGTCGATAGGACACTTAGCTAGAAGGGAAGACGGCCGGTAGACCTAGGCGCCAAGGCACTATCGGAATGGTAGCCAGGGCACGGGCCAGGGGAGAGAAGGAGGTCAGTTGGCAGACCACCAACACGTTGGCTACGCGACATTGTAAGGGTTGCGGGTGAGAAATGGATCAGATTAGCACAAGATCGTGAGGAGTGGCGCTATAGAAAGCACACCCATGCCCAGCAGTGGTTTGATGTGGGTTTTAATTTGATTGATTCTGCCATCAATGTATAGACGTTATTATCAAGGCGCACAAAAGTTGAACGACCAGTTCTTCTATACCTACTTAAGATAAATGTTTTTTAAAGGATAACATTATGAAAATGACTTACTCAGTAGGCCTCATGACACAGCAAGCGCCCCATTGGTGCATCTCCTTCACAAACAAGCCTTTGCAATCCACCATAACACTCTCCCACCGACACTTGGTCGTCAACTCGTCACAAGGTGGCGTGTAGTCGACTAGCATCTTTGGCAGCGTCAGGTTATGGGCCGAGAGGAAGTTGTCCAGGTACTTCAGCCGGTCATGCTTGTCTGGCGTACGTAGGAAGATCTGGTTCAGGACTAGTGGAAGCCATGTTCTTGTAGTTTTGTTTATTCGTCTGGCGGGAATAAGAGTTTGATTAGTTATATCGAAAAGTTACTAACTAGATTTCCAGGAAAATAAGCCTGGCCTGAAATAGTCTTCTTCTTTCAGCGCTTAGCCAGAACAATTCCGAAATGTTTTCTCGCGTTTAGGCTGTAGAAGTACTAGTAGGTATATATTGTGAAAGAAGTCAGATTCCTAACAGGACATACTCTTAGTGCATCAGTTTCTTATTAAGTCGGATTTTGGATTAGTTCCAATTTACTTTATTATTTCTATAGCCAGTTTTATGTAGCCTGTAGGGTCCAGAGCAAAGGTCGGTCATAATAAGGGTGAGACGGAGTAATTCATACTCCACTCCGCGGATCCAATGCGTGTTGAATGCAAGTTAGTCATTTTGCTGTCAGAGGTTTGTTTGAGCATTGTCTGACTTGGCTTAATCACATCGTGACGCCATAAAATTTGCCGGTAACGCATTTAGTATATACCTATAAATATGATAGCGGACCGATGATAGTTAGCTTAATATGTACCTACCTATTCACTTCCAAATGCTTAGCCATATTGTGTACGATCATGTCGGTAGACACGCAGAGGGCGACGAGGGGAGCCGGCTGGGTGAGCCCGGCGGCGGCGGTGCCGGGGTCGCGCGCCACGAGCAGCGCCGGCGTGTGCAGGAACCGGGCCCACACCACCCCGCACAGCACCCCGCCGCAGCACGCGCTGGCGCAGCACCACAGGGCCCAGCCCACGCTGCGACACACATACAGACGATGTTTTCCACTGCTACGTTGGGATGTATAATCATAAATTACTCAACTGCACTCAACTGACGAATCATATAAAACCAATGTTGCATATTTTACTCATTATTATGATTAGTGCAATGATTACCAAAAGCTCCCAATGTTCCCTGTGAATGTTGATGTTCAATGTAATGTTCCAGGTTCCCAGTTTGGTAAACTGTCGAAATTACCCAACTGATGAATGAAGGTAGCTGTCCAGCTTAGGAAATCTGAAAAACTGCCGTGATTGAAAATTGCCTGACCCAGTAGTGGTCCGCTACTCTGGCCGTTAATCTACCACGCGTACCCAATGTGGATGGCCAAACTTCACGTACAGAGATTGACTTTGTTTTCCTTCACCGAAAAACCAGTGCAGTGGTTGGTACACCTACTAAAGATGAAAGTGAAATTAAAATATGTTACCTACCGGTCAATATAATACGGAGAAGACAAATACTTGAATCCATGCAATGTAGTCGTCTTTAGGAACTGTTTGATCGCCCGGAACATCGGCGATTGCTTCATCTCTAACTCAATCCGTCACTCCGCCATTTATAAATCTATAGATAGGTATCACATAACAACAATTTATTAAGCAAGAAGTAAACCTCAATCACCGTTTAAACCAAGCAGAACCAAGCATACCGAACATGTACCGACGTACTTTCTACTATCTAGACTAGAGCCACATCACAAAAGCGATTTCTGAACGTTGAAGGATCATCATGCATCGTCGCGATATTTCTGTGATCAAACAGTGTCGCGGAGATGTTGCGGGATCGCGACAGAGCAGTGGCGACGTCTCGTTGCGGTGCAGTTACGAAATCGCCTACACTACTTTAAACTTTTTATTATTCGCAAATATCCAAGAACAATGATTTCTTAGATCCGACCTTATGCGTCTTGCGTTACTTACCTAACGAATAAATTGATTTTAAAGGAACTTCATAAAACAAGATCTCCACGACTGCCAACGATCGGAAGGTTAATTCCATTTTCAACTGGATCGTAACTGGTATCGAAAACGAACTTCAGATTTTGGTCTTGATAACATTTTGTGAATGTGAAGGCGTGGTTTTGAATGGCCCTATGACACCCTAATGATTTATACATCGCCACTATCACACTATTAGCATCAACGTAGTAACTCTGAGCATTCATGAATCCATTGGCATTGAGTTGGCAATTTCAGATAGGGATCTATCGGATGGAATTATTTAGTAGGTACATGGTGTACACTCCTTAAGGGGTCGTGACTTTGTGAATCAAGTGTACCAACTCCAAGCACGTATAGGTACAGTAGGCCTTTTTACCATGAGTTTTCACTGTAGATACTTTAGATACTGCTGTTGTTACGGCACCAATTTTCCCAATTTTTATTGAATTTCATACAGCGCTCCTAGTGTTTACGTTGAGAACTAATTTCTGTCATACGAAATTGGGACGTAACTAAACAGTAGTAAAGTACAGTGAAAACTTATGTTTATTAACCATCTACCGACGGGGATATGTAGGATTATGTCCGTATGCCCAGCGGGGCCCTCGGCCCTAGGGCTTTGAAACCTAGCTAATCATTTAGTGCTCTCTGAATATGTATGGCTTATATTTAGTGCTTCAAAGATAACGGAATTATATCAAATCTAAGCTAGCGTCCGCCCAGCGGGGCCCTCCTTTATTATGGACAAAAATGATTAAAATGTTACATCAATATTTAGTGCTCTGAATTCCTATTAAAACTGTATCAAAAAATTTGATCTAGCTTGTTCGGTTTAAAAGTTATAGCATTTTTAAGTTTTTCATTTCCAGCGGGGCCCTCTCTTGTTTGACTATATAAGTCGCTGTAATTAATGTCGCCACTTAGTGCTTGGTGCCAGGTATCGGTCTGTATAGTTAATTTACACATTCTGCTTCTAAAAAACCTGGAAAATGCAATAATATATCGCAATTTTGATTCATATTAATTGACATTTCGTGGACAGTCGGCATGAGAAGTACTTATACGAGAGCTTTACTATTTTTACTAGTCCGCCTACAATTGTGCACCCGTATTTCTGGTACATTGTCTACATCTACGTCGTATTTTAGTCCTGGTGACTCTTGATGTGATATTATCAATTATTCGCTGCCGTATGACTTCTACTAGTACCAACATGTTCATGAAAGTGCGCGTGTGTGTAGGTAAGTACTTATTATCTATCTATTATTATAATATAATACCTACTACAAAGGTTTGTCTGAATGTTGGCGTAACACACTATGTCTAAATGTAAGTGTATGGACACACCTGCGGAACGTTCGGTTTAATACGCGTGCAACGCTTTTCCCTATACCTGCGACCATTACGCACCATATTTCCTTGTAGACACGTATTCAACCGAATGTTCGGCACGGAACGTTCCGCAGGTGTGTCCCTACACTTAAACTACCGGACCGATTTTGATAAAACTGTGTCTGAAAGGTTAGACCGTAGCGCCCTCTAGCGATCCCCTAGGAAACCACGGACAACTAAAGCTCTCATCTACTTCTGATGCCGACTGTCCACGAAATGTCATTTTATATGAATCAATGTTGCGAGATATTATTGCATTTTCCAGGTTTATTAGAAGCAGAATGTGTAAATTAACCGTACAGACAGATACCTGGATCAAGCACTAAATGGCGACATTAACACTTTCGCTGCTGAGCTCAAAACAATGATCCTGGCGCTGTGCTAAGATTGACTCTACTGGTAGGTCGTGCGCACAGTCGTAATTAATAAACGTTCAACGTACTGCGGGTGCGGGCGACCTACGCCGCGCGTCAGCAGAGACATTACGCTAGTGCCCACTGTCCCACCAGGTAGGTCAGCGTTTACCTCACCAAGGTGCGAGCGGCTCGCCGGGTAGGACAGCTTCTTACATTCTGTGGTGCTTTTGACTCCCCTAGAGAGTCTTTGTTTACATTTCTCTAGTGCGCGCGGCTCGCCCCGAGGGTCAGACGTCATTTTATTGGTGATGACGCATTGACGACGCAATTTACGCCTGGTTTTGGACATAGTCTTTCGTAAAGTGTTTACATAATCACCACAGGGTGTAAGACAAAGTATTATTAACCTTTAAACCAAATACTCTACCCATCAAACTGAACAACTTTTACTATGGGAGCAAACTTGACAGAACAAAAAAAATCTGCTATTCCATACTAAACTGCAATATCTACTCGACTCAATCATTACAAAAGCGACTTTTTTTTTGTTCTGACAGTTTTGCTCCCATAATAAAAGTTGTTCAGTTTGATGGGTAGAGTATGTGGTTAAAAGGTTAATGACACTTTTCCTTACACCCCGTATAACAATATTTAGAATACAAATTCAAACGGACGAAATTTATTTGAATGGGAGCTAAAAGGGCAAAAATACAAAGGGCAGCTAAAAAGCAAAAGAAAACGTTCTTAAGAGACTAACCCTTTCTTTTGGAGCATTTTACTTCTGCATTCACAGATATTGAAAAAAAAATTACAGTCATCGAGAAAAACGGAAATTTTCACAAAACTTTGTTTTATCCCATTCGATCCTCTTACTGATAAAGAACATAAGCCCCTATGGGGTCAACCGAGGTCGAGTTAGGGTTGAACTACACATGGCCGCACGGAAAAATGCGATCGCGTGCGGCCATGTGTAGTTCAACCCTTATTAGAACTCTCAGAAAAGGCAACATTAAATTCCCATACATTTATAGGGAAATATCATAATCACCCTAGTAGTGATTTTGTAAACACTTTCCAAATTTTTAGGGGCGGTTCAGACTATCAAACTGAACAACTTTTACAATGGGAGCAAACATGAAATAGCAAGAAAAATATAACAATTTTACCTGTAAATAAAATTATTATTAAGCATACTTACCTTATTCCAGGTCTATTATTATATTTGAGAGCGGCTTACTTGACTTCCGTTTCCGAGCGAACATTACCCTAGTAAAGCGCCATCTGGTGGACACAATCAGCAGCCAGGCAGTGGGGGGCACGGCCATGAGGCCGGTGCCCGCCATTTTACTTTCATTGAAGATTTGAATTCAGCTAGCGTTCAGCGTGATCGTGCTGCAGAATGCGAGCAAACAACACGCTAGTGTACGTGTGACCGTGTCAGAGAGCGAGCACGACTATCACACATCGCCAGCACGATCGTATCCTGGTATGCCTTAGAAAGATAGTTTATGATTTCGTTGTTCAAGGTATGGAAGAACGATATTACAGCAGACAGGTATACAAAATAGACCTGGAATAAGGTAAGTATGCTTAATAATAATTTTATTTACAGGTAAAATTGTTATATTAAGCTTTTATACCTTATTCCAGGTCTATTATTATATTTGAGAAGTGTTTGGTATCGGCTGCTGGATTGTTTCTGGATTGACGCCAATGTGATTTATACGAAGTACATTGATTACTTCAAATTGGTTTGCTTTGTGCGAAAACCAAAAACGTTTACATATTCTTTAAGAGTATGGTTGGCATGGTGCGTGAACCAAAATTGTTTTTGAATTTGGGTGGTTTCGTGTGAGAACCAACATTATTTCAACCTGACATCAATAAAATTAAAAACACAAGGTATTATTATAAGAATACCATTGACACTGACATAGGAACGAACATGTAATATTAATATCGATAAAAAGACAAATGTAGGGAGCAACGGCAGTCCAGGCCATGACTTGATCTCAACGGGCTTCACCGTACAACGCCGTAAATTACCGTAGGCAGTTAGTGAATGGGTTCATTCAGCTGAAAGTGGTGGTTTCATGAGGTTCAACTGAAGATGGTTCGTCAGGTACAAATATCGGACTCGCTTTTGCAGACTTGTGATGAATCCAGAAATACGACCCGTGACAATAATAATTCATCAACCAACCTAGGTAGATTTGAACCTTAGGACGGTAGGACATAAGAAAAAAATTTATGTGTGGAGGGTTGACCGAGAAAGAAACTCTTCAAATGCAAAATACATCACTTGTCGTATCAATGGCGATAGCGACAATAATATAAAATTTTTCAATCTGCTCGCATACAATGCACATATTATCCGTAGCCTCCTTGCAGAGGACATAAAATACCTAGATATTACAAAGCTTAGCAGTTATACCAAAGCTTTATTATTTCGGCTTTGGGTTATATTCCAGGCCTGGCATCAAGGCAAAATTACTTGCAACTCATTGTTCGGCAGGAATCAATTCCCTCTGTCTGTTATGAACCGGTCTCAAGCCACCAGTCATCGCGAACAAGTTTTGATGATTGATCAGCGAATAATAAAATATATTGACTGTTAGAATTTCATCCAGCATAATAACACCTGATAAAATAAGGATATCACCTATGTTATGCATATAGGTCAGGTATATATCGAGCGACTAGAATGTTTGAAAGTTGCTCAGCAAACCGACAACACTTGGTTAGCAAAAATTAAAGACAGTTTGTAAAATGACTTCATAGGATCGATTGTCAACCTAAGCTGGAAAGCATGTTTTATTTATAACATTGGTTTCATTTATAATTGATTAGGTACCCACTTCACGTAAAAGATTCAATCGTACTATTTATCTAAGTATTAAAATACGAGGATTGAATTTAATTAAAAATGAAAACGACTAACTTTTCAAGGATATTAAGATTTTAACCAATTGTCTTTCAATCACCGTTCAAATCAAAATATAGTAACCATACGCGACAATTCACAGAGAAAACATAGCCCATAGTCGTAAGAATGCATTTCACAAAAGCCTAGGCATATCACGCAGACACGGTAGTGTTCAACCACCCTCGTAGAAGGGATTTGTTTATGTGAGATTTCATCACAAAGAATATCTGACTACCCTCTCGGGGAATATAGTCGCGAGCAAATGCCTATGCTTATGCTTTAGTCTCCACAGAACGTTTCGTCAAATTAAATACACAGTCCTTAGTAAATGTTTGCGAATAATGATAATAATCATAAATAAAATAGCTATCGATATAAGAGATCGACTGGCCATCTGATAGAATTCGTTGAAAATTATTTTCAGATCAGTTTTCAAGTAATTAAATATGCATGTAACGCATGGCAATAAGGGAAGTATATGGAAAGCGTCATTTACAATACGAAGTATGACGAAATATCGGATAGAATAGAACCGTCCGGCGTAACGTGAATCTTAAACAATACAATTTTAAGAAACACCGGGATAACACCTTTTAGGCAGCTATATTTCAGCTTGTTTTCATGCAGTTTTTGTGTAACGTGCATACATTATTTATTACGTGGTGCTAATACTGCAACAGAATAATGGGACAAAATTACGTGGGGGAATAGCATGCCGACGCAAACATACCTAGATAGTTTGGCTATCAGTTATTAGTTTATTAAATAAAGTAGGTAGATATATTACCTATTATTTATAAAGTAATGCATTTTTTTTTTAAAGTATGCACTTTAGAAAATGTGTGATTTTCTAAAACTGCCCGCATGATATTACAAATCAAAGTATTTAATTATTGATTAACAACGTGTGTTGTGTAACCATCAGATACTCGCAATACTGCTCCGATTGAACTGATTAGAACCCTTGGCAAACATTTTGGTGTTTGAAGAAAGCACCAATAATCAATTGAACTTAATAATACCAAACGTTGGGTTACAAAATTCTGGATTCGATTGCCAGAAAAAACTGAGTTATATGACCTTCTGTAAACATTTTTATTTCGATCTTTGTACTGCAACTTTATACGTGAATATTCGTTAAACGGACAGGCTGGATCCCTTTATTAATCACTTATGTACAGTTTATATATTATCAATTTATCATAAACACAAGAACGCCATCCTGATTACACAATCTTGTTTTCACTGAATATAATATTTACCAAAAAGAACCACCCAACAGGTTCGAGTCAGGATTGCAATTTTTTAAATTAATATGTGGGTAGTGCAAGAAGGTGCCCCACATTTAACAAAGAAACCTCCACGTTTAAAAAGGAACTGGTTCAGATGACAGAGTCCAAATAAAAACCACGAACTGTGATTACAGCGTGATAAAAAATCTTTCGGATTCCTGTGCGATTTCAGAAAATGACTTTAATCATATTAGGGATTTTGCCTAGTCCTCCGTAGAAACGGGCGAAACTAGAAACGATGACCAGGTAGCATTCGGTACGCTGGAAAGTTTCAGACATAAAATTTGATGACCAAGAACATGAAAAAAAAAATTTTTTGATATGGCTTTCTGCGTATGTCATGGAGATTGGGGGCAATTAATGTCCGATAGGTACCGGGACCCTTAATTCCCTCCATTCTTTTACCTTGTGTTTGGTTCCCGATGCTAGATGCAACGCGGGTTACCGAGCTATCAGGCACGTAGTAGACACGTGGTCGGCTGGTCGTCGTGGTGTCGCGCCCCAAGTAGGCACGTGGGCGGTAAGTCATCTCGGTATTATGCCGCCAGCAAGCAGGAGCGTGGGCGGCAGGTCATCACAGTATCATGCCACCAGCAGGAGCGTGGACGGCAGGTCATCACAGTATTTTGCCGCCAGCAGGAGCGTGGACGGCAGGTCACCACGGTATCATGCCTGCAGCGGGAGCGTGGGGGCAGCTCATCGTGGTGTTGTGTCTCCAGCAGGAGCGTGGGCGACACGTACTGGCCGTGCGTGGGGAGACCGCCGCACGGTCCAGTGAGCTAAGCGAACACCGGCAGGGTGGGCCGTACCGGGTCGGTAGCTTGTCCAGTGTCGGCTTTACACAGGCAGAAAAATAGCAATGCGACGGCATTACTAACCTTCTTTATATACTACGGTAACCAAACGGTGGGATAATCGTCGAGAGTCGACCCCAAGCCACTTATTTTACCGTACCTTAACCTGATACCTGCTTGGTGAACTGTCGTTACGCACGGACAGCGCAAGCCTGGATATTAAGTCTTGAATGTCTTCGCTTCATCCGTACTAGACCTGTTCCTGTAGATATATCTTTACAAATACCTCCCTGGACGGGAGTAGAAACACAGGAAAAATAATACTACGAACATCTTAGTTAGCTTTAACGACGCACACATCTTGTCACTCAATCACATTAATTAAACAATTAAGAAAACCATGTAGAAATGTTTTTCCCGCGGTATAATATTTTAACGGTTCTTGCACAGAAAAATGCTACCGCCATACAGGAAATTTATTTAGAATTGTATAGAAAAGTTCAGCAAACAGCACCATACGAACAATGGAAATTGTAATCTATAAGTATATGCTCGACGTCTACTTATCCGATTTCTGCAACAAACGCGTCTTTGTCCACCTTCGAAGACTCCATCACTCCCGCGACCCGAAGACACGACGACGAAATACGCACTTTACTATTTAAGGGTACTTTTTAATGCAATAACTATGCAAATTAATCAATAACATTCGAAAAACAAATCGAAATTTCGAAAAAAAGAAATCTAAAATTTATATTTTAAAAATGGCGGTAACGGAAAGGCAGCGCTTTCCGTTACATGTCCGCTCAGTAGGAATTCAAAACGCCAATGAAAGTAAAATGGCGGGCACCGGCCTCATGGCCGTGCCCCCCACTGCCTGGCTGCTGATTGTGTCCACCAGATGGCGCTTTACTAGGGTAATGTTCGCTCGGAAACGGAAGTCAAGTAAGCCGCTCTCAAATATAATAATAGACCTGGAATAAGGTATAAAAGCTTAATAATCTGCTCTTCATACTTTTAATGGTTATGGATGACGCATTGGCTCACGACGTAGGTCAACCGCACAGGCGTAAGGTAAACGGTGACGCGCGTGGAAATTTTTTTGTGGCTCACTCCGCGAGTCACCGCGCACAGGCGTAACGAATCGGTGACTCGCGCGGTAGGTCATGAGCACTGGCGAAATGCAATTGAACCGGCTCGCTACGTGGGTTGACCTACGAGGTAGGTCGTCAGCAGTGAAAGTGTTAAATTCAGCGACTTATATAGTCAAACAAGAGAGGGCCCCGCTGGAAATGAAAAACTTAAAAATGCTATAACTTTTAAACCGAACCAGCTAGATCAAATCTTTTGATACAGTTTTAATAGGAATTCAGAGCACTAAATATTGATGTAACATTTTAATCATTTTTGTCCATAATAAAGGAGGGCCCCGCTGGGCGGACGCTAGCTTAGATTTGATATAACTCCGTTATCTTTGAAGCACTAAATATAAGCAATACATATTCGGAGAGCACTAAATGAGCACTAAATGATTAGCTAGGTTTCAAAGCCCTAGGGCCGAGGGCCCCGCTGGGCATACGGACATTGTAGGATTTATTTAGAGAACCACTCGCTCGCGCTTATGGGCTTTTGGAACTTTGCTATAGTTGTGACGTTACGAATGTACAGGGCCATTGTGCTGCAAGGATCACCGGACACGGGCCACTAGTGACAGCCACAAGTGGACAAGCAGCTAATTTTATTTATTTTTTTAGTGTGGCTCCGATACGCGAGGCGATTCTTTACAGCTGCAGCTTCATAGAGGTAGTGTTGCCAGACAATCGATATAGTATGTCTATAAAGTCGTGACATGAATGTTTGAGGAACAAATCATTTGAGTATGGTGGTGTTGCCAGGTTATGCTCGATTTTGACGTTCGTGCGTGGAGGCAGCGCCCTCATTTTTGGTCACGACTTTATAGACAGACTATACTTTCGTGACCTCGAAAAATTGTAACAATATCGAGTTTTTACTTTAAAAGACAAATTGATACTATCGGTAGTATTGAGATTAAATAGTATATTATACTATAGATAGTATCAATACTATTGCGTCTCACAACATATCTATGCGATGCAATACTATAGATAGTAGCAATTGTTTTAAAGCAATATTATCGATGCTGTACACGTTCCTTATTAATATGCTGACACTTTATTAAGGGGATGACCATCAAACTGAACAACTTTCTATATGGCACCAACATCGAAATCGCGAAAAAAAAAATCTAACTGCAAACCTACTTGAGCCAAATGTATAGCTTCGATCAAAATATTATTTTGATCGAAGATGTATAGGTATGGGACAGCAGATTTTTTTTTCCCGATTTCGATGTTGGTCCTATAGCGAAAGTTGTTCAGCTTGATCGTCCCTTTAAAAACGTGTCAGCATATTAAGAAGGATCCTGTATAAAATTTGGATACTGTAATATTAAAGACTTACTATCGTCTTACTATCGATAATTAGGCAAGACTACTTTGTGGTGGTTGGGAACAAATGGTTGGTATGCCTGAATAAAAACACGATTATTTTATTTAAAAAATATTAAATAAATTTATTTATTTCCATCAATAATTATATACAAATAGAAACTACATAATTAGTCAGTTTAAAACACAAAATACGCATTAAATTAAGTCAATACATTACTTTTATATACAATATTTTTTTTTGTAAAAATAGTAACCTTGTAACTTTTTAATTTACTATGCACATCTTAAAAAGTATAATAAAAACTATACTTATATCATCATTTTAATAGTCAGGATAATAATATAGGATATTCAGAATACCCACGTGCCACTAAATCAACGGTATCTAAACTTTGGTGTGATAGACCGTGAGCCCGTCGCCACTTTTAATTAGCAAAGCTTCTCGAAATTATGTAGGTTTCCTCGCGATTATTTCCTTAGCCAAAATCCAGTCAAAAAACGTGGTATGTTAAGCCGACCAGAAAAATAAAAAACCTGTTTTGGAGGCGCTGCAATCGACTAAAACCTTTAGTGACAATATTGCAAGTACACAAATTAGTTCCAATGATTTCCCGCAACATGGCGAGCTTTTCTATTTTTCTGGTCGGGCTATAACTTACGTTTTGTTACTTACATAAAAACTCGTTAAGTCTCGACTCGTAACAATGAGTCAGACCTACAAGGTGTAACAAAACTTGCTAGTAATATTTTATACGTAAAGCTCCGCTTGGAGCTCTGAAACTATAGTGTCCTTTGTTTGTCTGACACCTGGACATCACAATTTTTAAATGTGGGTCGCATGAGACACGGTGGCGTTTGAGATATATGGGTATTTACACGATTATTTATTTATGTAAACAATTTAGCCTTAGGTTATTTATTTATTAAACTGAACAACTTTCACTGTAGAGCCAACCACGAAAAAAATCTGCTGTTCTATAGATTTGAGTCGAGTAGGTACCGCAAAATGCAAATAAAATGGCCGGCTAATGCAATTTTGTATGAAACAGGTGATAATTTTGTTTCCTTTTTTGCCTCATTCATTAGTGAAAGTTGTTCAATATTATGGTCTAAACCTGTGTATTGGGACCGAACCGTCGGTCGCCTTCCACGAAAGGCCCTCACCTTCCGTGGACAGGGCGGCAGTGGTTTGAGGCGACTAGACCACTTGGCAACCCCGCTTGTCATAAGTATGCAATATTAGTATTAGGGGACCGTTTCAAAATGAGTAAAAATCACGAAAGAGAAAAAGCGAACGAAGAGAATGTGTTAGACTCCCCGAGTGATTTTAACACATTTTGAAACAGACCAACCAATAGTATTCTTTGGAATTAGCTTAATATTACTGGAGGGCAGATGTTTTTAAAGAGAGCTTTGTAAACTCTGAATTAGTCTAATAAAATAAGAATTATTAAAAACACTATGTATTTCTCTCTCGGTCTATGGTTAAATCATTCATGCATTTTATTTGACATTGGACTAAACTATCAATGGGGCCACGTGTAAACTAATTATAGCAGTCCACGTGATAGGAATCGATCGCTGTCCTCGAGAGCCTGGGGTATTGGGCACGATCACCGAAGATTTCATAAAGGAACACAGAAGAATTATGATTTATCTACATCTCGAACATTATCACATATTATATTATCTCGTCCTATATAAAGTACCAGAATCTAGCTCGGACTTGGATCACGATAACTATACAACGATATAAATATATCCATACGACAAAAGTCTATGAGTTGGGTACATTTGCAAATAATATTACTCAAGCGTAATATTATAAGCATTGCGAGATTCGAACCTGTGACTTTCGGCTGGGCAGGTTCACTACCTATTGAGCTATAGATGTCAACGATATAATATACAAGGTGTAACAAACACCCCAGTAATAATTAAAAAGGAGGCTTAGTTAGACAATTAAATTGAAAAAATTTCAATATGGAGACAAAAAGAAAAAGAAATATATCTGTTTTATAGAACACTTAACTGCCTCCGTGGTCTAACGGTTAAGAGCATTGGGCTCTTGACACGGAGGTCGTAGGTTCGATTCCCACGAGGCGGCACCTAGTGCTTTATCACTATGTGCGTTTATCCCCATTTGGGGGGGATATTGCAGGCTGAGTCACCTGATTGCCTGAAAAGAAAGATGATTTCGTACTTCGGATGGCACGTTAAGCTGTTGGTCCCGGCTACTATCTCTGGTGCTAGTAGTCGTTACATAAAAACCACGTCAGAGGCCGTAAGGCGGTTTGAATAAACTCTGACACCAGGGCTTGCAGCCCACTCGATAAGAAGAAGATAGAACACTGCAGTACCTAATCGTCTCAAATGTATGGGACAGCAGTTTTTTTCAACTTTGGAAGTTGTTCAGTTTAAGGGTCTAAACCACCCTTTTAATATCACTAGGGTGTTTCTTATACCTTGTATACAGGGTAGAAACTTAAATTCGTTACAAACTTTAAGGGGTGCTTCAGACCATCAAATTGAAAAATTGTTGATTAAGGGATCACCATTGTACCACCACCATAAATTATAAATATAAGTGATTATAAACATGTTAAAGCCATGTTGTGCTATTTCAAATCAAATAAAAGATTGAAAAATTTGTCTCAGGCGGAACTTAACTCGCAATCTTCGAAACCGGGGTACCGGTCAAACGGGGTGACTTTGAAACTTGGGGCGACTTTGATGATAACTCCAAAAGGCAACATGATTGTAAATTTCATTGCGAAAACAGAACGCAGCCTTATATTGTTTTTTGTGTTGGCATTATTGATAGTTCGTCCATTTTTAACCAAATCTTCAAGACTGTAACATGAGAGGCTGAGTGGTTAAAATAATAGGATAAAGTTTGTAGTAAATATTCGCAGAAAAATGTTTTTTGTTAGGGGTGACTTTCGAAGGCAATGAAAAAACGACTGGTATCAAAGTAGCCCCATTTTCAACATAGCTTTTTTACGCTGGTTTTTCTTTTTTATTCTCAGAAATTAAAGACACATAATTTTTATTTTAAATATAATCATAAGGCTAGTCATCACTACTGTATTTTTTTCTAATTTTTAAAATAAACATCATGAAAGATACATCCATTTGAACTTCAAAACTAATCAAAGTCACCCCGTTTGACGATATTGCTTTTTTTTCGAATTTAGCTACTGGACCCACTACGACAGAGAACGAAAGAGTTGGTAGTTTGTAAGTACTCCAGTAGATGACGCTACGTCCCTAAAAGACGAATAGGTTGACAAATATTGGCGTTTGGGCTCAGTAGCTAAATTGGAAAAATTGACCAAACCGGGGGGTTTGGAAGAATGCGGGTTCAAGTCCCGCCTGAGACAAATTTTTCAATCTTTAATTTGATTTGTGATAAATTTTATTTCATACAATTTGGTCGAGTGGAAGAGAACAGTTTTTTTTTGCGATATCAAAGTTCATTCTATAGTAAAAGTTGTTCAGATTGATGGTCTGACGCATCTCCTTCAGTACGAACGCATTTACATTCTGTAAGTAAAACGTATTGTTATAGATCGGACAATAACTGATGGTCCATGAGGGGTGTAGATAAGGTACTAACAGTGCAGTCGTGCGCAGAGTCAGGACTGTGCGGCGGACGCGAGGGCGGCGGGGCACACGTCGAGCAGGCAGAACACGGCGCGGCACACGGGGCAGGTGGCGCGGCCCTGCAGCCACTCGGCGGGCTGCCCCTGCGCGCGCGCCGCCCACCACCGCGCCATGCACGCGCTGCACCACAGCACTCTGCCATCATCGCGCCGGTTACATTTACATCGTACACAGTACTACACGACCACACGAAATATACTAAAACGATACATTTAGTATGTGTATCGTACCTACACTAGGTGCAGTGCATTGCGACGACTGATTTTCCGGGAGCGGATATACAGCTAACACTCTTAACTTATATTATGACTAGAATCATGTACCCGCGACTTCGTGCGCACAAATCATAATATACCAGGTTTTACGTCAAATCATAAGCTAGCAAACAAAAAAATTTGATCAAATCGGTTCAGTCGTTTTTGCGTGATGCTCGAACAAAAAAACAAACAGAGACAAAAAATCCAAAAATTGGTGATTTGGAATCAGGGAAACCTAAAAACCATATCGTAACTTTTTTTTAATATCTTTAATGTACAGACACCACTTCTGTTACAGTTTTATAATAGTTAAGATTGTGACTCAATACAATAAATGCTGTAAATGCAATTGCTGTGGTTAACCCACCAATACACATATGCCCAAAGACGTATCTTCGTATGCTCCAAGATATCTTACGACAGTTAACGTATTGAAAAGGGATAATCCTAGCATATTCTGGAAATTTAACAAACATCTACCAAACATAAAAATGTACAATCGTAAAATGCAAAGATACGATACCTGCAGTTGCACTGTTCGCACTGCTGCGGGCCGCCCTGCAGGTGAGGGGGAGGGGCGAGGCAGCGGCGCGATATCTTCACGTCCGCCGGCGCAACCATGCACCCGATGCACAGCTCCGGCTCCTGGCAGGCACAATAATCATAGCATCACTTCTATGTAAGTGCTATTGCCAGCGGAGTATTCGTCAATCCTGTCTCCTCTGAGCATATACCTGGTACTACCTATACACGACACTAATCTTCTCGTAAGTATACGATCATCGTCCAGTAATCTTTGGATGGGTGATTTTTTAGTTGGCCCCAAGTGTCTCCGTTCTTTGGAAAACATTTGCAGTTGGTTCCAGAAGTCTGTGGTTCCGTATAGATTGCGAATACGGAGATTCACAAAAACAACAGTCAGTGGCTATGTCTAGGTATGAATCAGCAAATTAATGTGGTAAGAAGCGAAGCGTTGTTCGCAGAATTGATACCCGAGAAATAAGGTATTGCGGAGAAATGAAAATCATTATGATGGACGCTCCCCTTGTGAAGGTTACTGAGACCGAAAACATGTTCTGTGGAGTAAACTAAATCTTGAACAATACTTTTTCTTTATTTCGTCAACAGTCGTATAAGAATGATGCAGATAAAGAAACAATACTAAGCCCACGTGGGCTCCACGATAGTTCTAAAGTAAACACACTTATCTGATCAACAACATAGACAGGATTCTGTTCAACATTCGGCTTGAATGCAGAAACGAAAAACTAGATCAGATCAACAATAGACGTACGTATATTCGCGCCCTCATAGGCTGATAAAATCTCGGCTGTAAAGAGTGTTATAGAGAAATCACTTACTTGATCAACAATATAAACAGGATTCTGTTCAATATGCTGCTTGAACACGGTCACGAATCTCTCTATCAGCGTCGGCAGCAGAGATATGTGATCCGGGACACGCACAGGCTGCGCCAGCCTCGGCTGGAGGTCTCTCAACGCTGTGGTGGAGATACGGAACGAGAACCGACGTATCTCGTCCCGGGATGGAATAGCTTCGATGTTCACGTATTGGATTTCGTCTTCGCCTGATGGTGTTAGGTTGTGGCTGTCTGTCTGGAGAAGATATTATATTTGAACGTAGTTTAATTGACTAACTTGCATTGTTTGGTATGAATGTTAAAACAAAGCTGTTCTAGCACTGGTAATGATGGTATGAACAATACTATTCCTGATTCATACATGGGAATTGATTCGAAAGATCGTAAAAATTACATTGAATTAAAAAAATCTAAGGATTTAAATAAAAGTTTATCTTCAAGTCAAAGTATTATACCAAATTCATATTTTCAATTGTTTTCTTTATTGTGACAACACTTATCCACAACTTAGATTAAGTAAATTAGTAAGTAGTAAAGATACTTTATTTACCACCAAAACATAAACAGCAGAGAATACAATAATCAAGAAAATGTATTAAAATTATCGAACTTATTAAAGAATAAGAAATGTTGAGCCTAATAAGATCAGAATAAACCAAAAAACATCAAATGAAAACATATGTTATAAACAAAATTAACTAATATAATATAATATAATATAATATAATATAATATAATATAATAATATAATAATAAATTTATTTTCTCAAACACAAACAAAAGTAACAGGTACACTTCTTAGATTAACATTATAATTAACGATTTGGTATAGGTACATTTTGTTGTGATGAGACTGGAGTCTGGGATAGGCTTAAAAAAATTTAAGCCTGGTTCTACAGATCTCCAGGCCCTCATCTCGGACATAATAATTGCTCTTTAATCAACTAGCTAAGATGTGTAGGTAAGATCGAAACATTGCGCTTGAAAGAAAAAGAGAGAATTCATAATCTCTAAAAAAGTATGGGTAAGTATTTTAAAAATAAAGAGGTGGGTAGGTATGCTTGCATGCGTTACTAGATGTGGTAAGTAGTAGGTGTGATGGGTGTGTTTATGTGTGTGTAGTGTGTGTGCATGTGGTCTGGGTAGATATATACATAAAATCGTAAAAGTGGTGAATTTATCTAAACAATTATACTAAAGGTTTCATAAAACTTTCAGTATCATCGTAATTTAGCTTTAATAACCATTCGGACACAACTCTTTTGCATTTATATTTTGGAAGCGAATATATATAGGGTCCAACTTAATACGCTGACACTTTTTTAAGAGGATGATCAGACCGTCAAACTGAACAACTTTCTCTATGGGACCGACATCGAAATCACGAAAAAAAAATCAGCTCTTCCATACAAAACTGCAAACCAACTCGAGCCAAATGTATGGGACAGCTGATTTTTTTTTCGCGATTTCGATTTTGGTCCCATAGAGAAAGTTGTTCAGTTTGATGGTCTGATCATCCCCTTAAAAAAGTGTCAGCATATTAAGAAGGACCCTGTATTTAAAATGTGGTTAGTTTTATTATACATGTAGTTTCCCAAGAAAACGAAGAAGCGGTGTGAGAAACTGGTTTTAAGTACGGTAGATTGGCATATTATGTTCCTGCGACGTTTGTTCGCTACTATTGCGGGATTATAGTCCAGGAGGCGGTGGGCCTTTGTTATAGTGTTTAGTATGTACAACTGACGAACTGTTAGTACCTCAGCTTTTTTGTAGAGTTTATCCGTGGGAAATAAAAATGGAAGAAAAAAACTGACCTTGAGCACTGCTCTTTGCGCTCTTTCCACTTTAATTAGTGTCGATTTCGGTGCTCCTCCCCATGAAGTAATACAGTACGATAACACCGACTGACACAATGCGTAATATAATCTTTTCATTATGTATGGTTGTGCTATATGTCGCAGGGTTTTAAAGATATATATTAATTTACGCGTACGGCTTGTAAGAAGGTCAATGTGTGGCTTGAAATTTAGTTTGTCGTCTATTATAATGCCAAGGTATTTAATTGTGTTTGTTCTTTGTAGCATAGGGCAGGAACAGCAAGCGTTATGGGGATATTTACAAGCATGTGCTTTAATGGAGATAGGTGGGGGGGAGCCTCTTAGTGTGAAGGTTAGGAGTTTAGTTTTTTCTACATTCAGTGTGAGTATGTTGTTATTAAGCCATTTAGAAACAAGGTTAAAGCCGTATTGAGCATGTTCTTGCGCCTCATGCCAGGAGCCAGCATTGAATAAAAGCGCAGTATCATCAGCAAAAGTGATTATTTTGCCACAGGGCAGCTTAAGGTCGCATAAATCATTGATATAGACTAAAAACAATGTAGGAGCCAGTATGCTTAACTAGTAGAAACTTAGATCAAATGATCAAAGTAAAATTAAAGTAGAAATATTAAAATATTTTTTCATATTTTAAGATAATGTAAAAAAAATATTCCAGACGATTACTTAATTTTAACATAAAATTGTCGAAACATTACTGTATTTTAGATAAGATAACACATTTGGGTCAAAACATTTCATGTTTTAGTGGGAATAGCTGCACACTATCTTGATCGCTAGCTAATTATGGTTTTCACGCTGTATCGTTTTTTCAAGTTTAACATCGAAAGTGGAGACATTAAGCAAATTGATGTAAATACATGAAAACTTTGGCCGTAACCTTGACTTGGTTTGGTCTACTGGACACAGACCAATGATTATAAAGAAATTAACTTCTTCACTGCCACAACATAGATATTAAAATGGAAAGTGGCACAGATACACCAAAATGTTTTATGGAAATACAAAAGTAGTAATATCAAAAAAAATGTTTTATTAAATACCTACTTACTTAAAATAAGGAGGATTAAAGGGGAGGCCTTTGCTCAGCAGTGGGATGAAATAAGCTAATAAAAAAATAAAACTTAAAAATCCAATCCAGTAGCTTTGGTTCGACACCTCCCTCCCTCCCTAATGTCACATGAGATTTTTTTAATACCTATTTTTAGTAAAACTAAATACGATAATCTGTGCTTGATCTCAAAATTTTATACTGTATCTTGCAGATTTTTTTTTTCGTGATATTTGCCGAGACAAACCCCCTACCCCCTCGCCCCCTCGTGAGATTTGGCTCGAGCCCTTCCTCCCTCTAAACGCCTCACGTAATTAATAGACGAGCAATTTATGCCAACAGGCTAACAGAACTAGCAGATCGTATGTGGTGAAGACCCACAGACAAATAAGCTAAAAACGTCGCTTTTATCAACTACTGTACGAAAACACAATCACCATAAGGTGGTTTGTTTAAGGATACATCTTTGGACCAAATAGAGCGTGACTTTTAGCGCTAAATACACAGTTGTACCACTTATGGTCAGCGATAATGGGTCTAGAGCTTAGTCTGTGCTTAGACCATACATAAATGTAATGTGCATGATACTTACAGCGGTTGCTACAAGGGCACAATCACTCTGCTTGACGATGTTGATGTTGTACTGAGTCACCTTGATGAGCCACGTCTCCGTCGCCACAAACTTGCTAGTAGCCGTCAGTGGTACCGACACTTTGTCTACGCTGCAAATAACAACAACTTATTTTGATTGTGTTTGTTTGTCATCAGTTAGTGGGCTAGTATGATTTCTTGTAACGCGTGCTGTGTCTTTGCTGCATAGTAAATTATTTCTTCCTTCCCACTGCTTTTAAGAGAGTGAGAGTTGTACTTACAGCGACCAATAGTATGGAAAAAGTAGAGTTGTGCACAAAAAGACAATGCAATCAGAAATAGGTTTTTTTGTAAAGACAAGAGTACTAAGAGTAAGTGTACTAGCAAATGAAATATTGGAATGGAATGATGTGTTTTTATTTCAACCACTGATATTAGCCCGCCAGGAGGCGATACTTCGATTCCCGTCCAGGCAGACTCGTACCAATGAGTTTTTCTTTGTATGATATGATTTGTACCACCACTGGCTTTTCAGAAACAGAAAACATTGTGAGGAAACCTTACTGTTACTGTTATTATTATATATATATTTTATGTTTATAGGATTTAATAAAGTCCCGGACCTTTGGAAGGCGTGCATGGAGCCGAAGCCAACATGTAGAGGCCCGTTCAAGAGACAAGTTAATCTAAATGTAAGGGATACACATGGCGGATACCATCTCCGAGCGCACAACATGATACACACGGGGATGGTCCCCGCCAGGTGCAAAGACTATTGGAGTGCGGCTCCATGGCCGCGATGGAAAAATAAGGTCTTGGGCTATAGAGGTGAAAGTTGGATGGATGGATACTGGGCTATGGGAGGAGACTAACGGACGCCTGCCATGACAACTAGTCTCAAAATTGTAAATAGGGCAGGCGGTGACTCGCCGACTCGTCGAGTGGGCCCCATAAAACGGCCGCACGCACAAAGTGTGACAATGGGGCAACATCCCATTGAGCGGCTAAAGGTTGTCGAGAGGTGCGGCACCGGTTTCACCATCACGGGGTTTACCCCCGTGAGCGGGTTTCCCCGTTATTACGCCATTACGTGCAATACACTTCCAACCTGGAGCCTCCTCTGGCTTGCCTTCATTGGCCGTCCAGAGTGGAATCGCAAGAGCAAAGAACCTATTTCTTTGCTCTTGCGATTCCACTCTGGACGGCCAATGAAGGCAAGCCAGAGGTAGGGGGGTGTGTTACTGTCTGTATGTGTGTGTGTGAGCGCATGTCTGTATGGTCCCCCTGGATAGGGGTCCGCGGTGTCGCCAATCACCGTCAGCTCGCCACAAGCTGCCCCCGCGGGGTTATTATTATTATTATTGGGTTAATGGAGCCTTAACAGACTTGCGCCTGTGCCACTTTGACCATCGCTGATCTTTTGTGAACGCCCTTTCTACAATTCCCTATTAATCCCTACAGCAGTTAGAAATCGCAGTAGGTTTTTCACAGGGAGGTTTTGTATCTCATCTGGAGTCAGTACCTGTCTGCCAAGATGAATACTTCGTTTGTGCATTAGTGGACCACAATCGCAGAGAATGTGAAGGGGAGTTTCCATTTCCTCCTTGCAAAACCTGCAGCAGGTGGAGTCGCTTAGTTTTAAGGTGTGCATGTGTTTATTAAGTTTGCAGTGACCTGTCAGAGATCTCACTATTGCACATAGATTGTCTTTTTTAAGAGCTAATAGGCTGTTCGCATGTTTGCGATTATACCCTTTGATAAGTGCTTTGGAGTGATTTAGACCTGGAGCATTTCTCCATGTCTCAATCGCCTCCTTGAAGCTGTACTTATTAAAAGTTTCCCGTGTTAGACTTTTAGGGATGCCGAAAAAGGGTTCGGGGCCTATGAAGTGGTTTTCTGTCCCCCTTCTGGCCAGTTCATCCGCATTTTCGTTACTGTTAGGAAGGCTTCAATTACAAGGCATGTATTGTACCTACTGTCCATTAGAAGTGCCGACGGGCTCACTCCCTGTCACACTGGACAGAGTTTCAGTATTACTTGTAAATTAATGTATTTGATATTGCAACATTTGCACTCCACTGCGCCATGTAAAATAACAAATTTTATTGAAATCAAACATGTTCGTAGATTATGACAGAATAACAGAGCAATACATTATTCTTTTTCTAATGGGTATCATACAACACTACTAGTGATACATGGATGTTTTGCATATTCAGAATATCTCTGACTATCCCCTCGGGGAATGCAGTCGTGAGCATAATGCTATGCTATGAAAACGAAGCTACCTCACCAAGCGTTAATCAAAATCATACCTTCTAAACTCAGTGTTCAAGTTAGCAGCCACAACTCTCCAGTCACTTCCCTGCGTCACATACGGCAGTAGCGCCTTCACGGCCGGGTGCTTACCCCGGTCGTGTTCCCACCAGCACACCACCTTGTAGCACATTAGTAGAGGAATTATCGCGGTTCCTGAAGCCGCCGCCAGCATCCAAGACCCCCGCTCCCCTCCGCACCAAAGACTCAATATATACCCGAGAGGCAAGGCTGCGTGTATGAGGGCAGTTATCGTGATCCTCTTCATGTGATATCCCATGAAGTTAACATTCTCTGAGCCCAAGTAATTATCGAACAGCTGAGCGATGGTGAAACCGGCGTAAACAAACTCAGTCGGTGGGTACACGACGCATATTGAAAAGAGGATGTAGAATAATGTTATGAGGATATCCATGTTGGAGTTACAGCATTTATATAGAAGCACACGCTAATAATTAATAACAGATTTATTTAATTTTGCAAGCGTGTAGAATTTACAAAAATACACATATTTTTTGTGAAAGTTCTGTTAATTTTGAATACCATTTGTGAAAGTTGTCACCAATGAGCAGTGTTGAAAATGATCGTTTTACATTATAGAAATAAGCAAAAATAAAGACAAATAATCGCACCTAGTTCCTAGAGATGGCCGATCAGTCACTCACAGTTTGTTAATCGATCGATAGGTATTTTGAGTGGAAAAATGGAAAGCACCGAAAAAGTTACAAATGAAAGTAAAAAACGTTATCAACTAACTAGTCTTATAAAATAGTTGTTTCAATGTATTTGTATAAGAAAAGTTTCTAAAAGCGTCTTTTAAAAATTGAAATCGATATCTTAGTTGACACTACAGTCTACAAATCTCACAACACTATACACGTCACTTTGACGTTTTGTTTGTGTGGATGTGGACACGTCGCTACGTTATATTGTGGAAAATTGCGAAATAATTGCTTGATTGAGTATAAAATAATTACTCCTGCGAACAGCGGGAGAGCCGAAGATATCGTAGTAAACAATTCCAAACGCAAAGGACCTCAAATTCAGTATAAACCAGGTATGTAAGTGCCGCTTATGTTTTCGGCCGGACACATAGATTTTATCAGTTTATGGTTGTATTTTGATGATAAATCTCATATAAAAGGCCACAACGTACCAATAGAGTAATATTATTGACTGTCTCTATCAAAAAACATCTATCTTTACTTAAAATTTTGATGAGTAATTTAACAAATGTTCTTAGCCTCAACTCAAGTCAAGTATACTCAACCTTATCAACGCTAAATGTACGTTTAACCTGGTGAGCTCGCAATATAAATAAAAAACGCGCATCCGGTGAGCACCAGTTCGCGACGAGACGCGCGACTGTTTTCGTTCAGAAAAAACATTCCTGCAGTCACGGACTTGAAAGAAATACAGACCGAATATTGCACTAAAAAGATGTGAAGCATGTAAGGTAATACAATCTCGTTTGTTCTACAAGCGACCTACATTCACACAGATGCACTAGCTCTAGGCGCAGGTCCAACAACCCGTCACCTTATGTACCGTGTGACAGCACGCACACAAAAGAAATGGGTGCCTCACTCATTATTAGACAAAATTACGTCTGGTTCTTCTTTTAAGTCTGTGCCTGCAGTGCGATTTCTGAAAAACATACGAGCGGTTCGGCAGTAGAAAATGTCTGAATTATTATGGAGATTATGCATCTTTCTACTGCCGAACCGCTCGTATGATTTTCAAAAATCACACGGCTGTTCCTTTATTTGTTTATCAGTTCAAATGCGTTTATTTATTTCAGTAACTGGAATAGTTGAGCTATTAGAATGAAACAAAAAATTTGACTACATATCCACTTAATGAGTACAAAATCTCAAGATGAAAATAAAAAGCGGCACTTTTCCATACAAAAAAGCTTTTGCAAAATAGATTCCTATGAGCCGGGCATTCACTCTCTCCTATTGGTTCATATATAGTTGGAAAGGGAATTTTATAAGGTGTTATATCCGTAGAACATTCCAAAGATAAATAAACCATAGTTTCGAGCACAAAAGATTCATTTTAAGATGGCAGCTCCCTGGTACATCTGCGTACCAGTGAGGTTCTGTCATAAGCAGTGATACTGGAACGCTTGTGTTCCAGTGAGGCTAGTAAGTAGATTAGTACATGCGTAGTACATACATAGAGACCTACAAGATACTTCCTGGACGTTATGATGTCCAAGGAATTGAGCATCTATACAGGATGAACCAGAACCACAATCTCAGAGGTCACTCCCTTAAAATTGATGGCTTGTTATGTACAAGCAACCCCCAAAAAACACTTTTTGCCCAACCATATAGTTAGCGAGTGGAACAAATTGCCTGAGACTGTAATAAGTGCCCCTTCAGTGAACTCATTTAAAAATAGACTTGACCAATACTTAAGAAACTAAACAAGTGCAGTGATATACATGCATCAGCTCTAAGCTGCTAGTGTATCATAAATAATAATAATAATAATGCAGTTGATTTTGTCTTCGCGATTTCATAGTTAAAGAGAATATTGTTCAGTTTGATGGTATGATCATGCCCTTAAAAAAACCTTCTGTAAGTTAGACCCTATATACAACATCATTACAACTAATTTGTCCGGCTTAGAAAAAGTATATGTCTAGAATGAGCCTCACTAATATCCCGTATAAAACAAAAGGGGCTAAGTTTCATAGGTTGGTGTGCGTGAGGCGCCCTACAAATTATGTATCTGTGCGTGTATATGTATAGGGTTTAGGAACCAGTACTGGTTCCAATTTTTTTCGACGCTTTCGTATCTTCGACTGTCAATCTTGACATATACTTTATCAAAGTTATCCGGATAGAAAACAACTACAATATCTCAGGTCAGGAGTAACATTTTTACAAAAGGTGATATATCTTTTATCTGTGGACAGCATCATGGCAGGCGTGGAGCAGTCGTGCTACACTCTGATCAACTTCCCGACCGACCAGGAGCCGCACAATGAGATGCAACTAAAGCTTGACCTCGGTAAGCAACTTTACAAAAATAACAAATTATCAGCATTTGTATGATCCCACTGCTAAGAGACAGGTGTGATCTCATTTTGCAGTGTGAGTAAATGTATGTTAGTATATCCTCAACACTATACGCTCCAACTGATGAGCTACATGCCTTCCCTGATTCCATACCTCTTTGCCCATTTTGTGCACACAACATACTATGTATTTTTTTAATAATCTTAACGTTCAATAAGGCAAATAAATAATTCTATTCTATTCTATGGTTCCATATTATACATACTCATTGCAATTTCTTTCTTTGCTTTCTCAATAGAAAAAGGTGACATAAAGAAGAAAATAGAAGCCCTAAAGAAGACAATAGGCATCATTCTATCTGGAGAGAAGATCCCGGGTCTCCTGATGATCATCATCAGGTTCGTGCTGCCGCTTCAGGATCACACCATTAAGAAGCTGTTGCTGATCTTCTGGGAGATTGTCCCCAAGACCACTCCAGACGGCAAGTTGATGCAGGAGATGATCCTCGTCTGTGATGCTTACAGGAAGGTGGGTTAACTTCTTGATGGTCCATTGTCTTTTTTTTTGCTTAATTTTGAGAAATGTCGCTCATGCAAAACAAATACTTGGAATATGTGAACCAGAAGATTTTTTAATCTTTGTCCAAATACTTAGGGTGCGTCCATTTATAACGTGAGGTGACTTTGTGAGTTTTGGCAGGATATCATGAGATTTGGCTCAACCCCCTCCCCCCAAATCTCACGAGAGATTTTTTTAAATGTATATTTTTAGTGTAAATACGTTGATATATGCTTGATCTCACAATTTTACACTATTTTTTGCAGAAATAAAAAATAACGTGATATTTGCTATTCTCTCCCCAACGTGTGTTTTGGCTTGACGCCCTCCTCCCCCTAATCGCCTCACGTAATCAATGGACGCC
This sequence comes from Agonopterix heracliana, assembly GCA_963693445.1. Taxonomy (NCBI): domain Eukaryota; kingdom Metazoa; phylum Arthropoda; class Insecta; order Lepidoptera; family Depressariidae; genus Agonopterix; species Agonopterix heracliana. The sequence goes on along the minus strand of OY856312.1, from coordinate 1,349,918 downwards.
CCCTTAGTCTGGACTAGATTCTGGTACTTCGATTGGGACTAGATGATCTGTGTCAAAATGTCAAAGATGTTCATTTATTATTATTATTTGATAGTGATAGTGGTGATAGTGATGAGAGTGATGAGATAGTGATGACCTATGGTGCGGAAACGTGGACCCTGACGATAGGGCTAGTTCATAAATTCAAGGTCGCTCAGCGAGCTATGGAGAGAGCTATGCTCGGTGTTTCTCTGAGGGATCATATCAGAAATGAAGTGATTCGTCACAGAACTAAAGTGGCTGACATAGCTCAGAAAATTAGCAAGCTGCAGTGGCAATGGGCTGGTCACATCTGCCGAAGAACTGACAACCGATGGGGTGTCAGAGTTCTAGAGTGGAGGCCGCGAACTGGTAGGCGTAGTGTGGGACGCCCTGCTGCCCGCTGGACAGACGACCTAAAAAAAGTAGCGGGGAGCGACTGGATGAGGAAGGCCGAGGACAAACTTTTGTGGCGCGCCTTGGGAGAGGCTTATGTTCAGCAGTGGACGATGATAGGCTGATGATGATGATATTTCTATATTCTATACTTTCGAAAAAGCATTTGCTGACCATCAATGACATTCTTCTTTGGTTTTCTTAACTTGCAAGCTTCAGGTTGAAGTTGACTGAATTGAAGGAGAGATGGTGTAAGAAATAGAACATTACAAACAATATTTTCTTCTAAACTATTATAAAACCGTAACTAAAGTGTCTGTACATTGAAGATATTTACAAAAAAAAGATTACGATATGGTTTTTAGGTATCCCTGACTCGAAATCAACCTTTTTTAGAAATTTTGTGTGTCTGTTTGTTTGTGTGTTTGTTTGTTCGCGCATCACGCAAAAACTACTGAACCGATTTTGTTGAAACTTTTTTTGTTTGATAGCTTATGATCTTACTTAAAATCTGGTATATAATTCGACGAAGTCGCAGGTAAACACTAGTTTATTTTAAGAGTTTAGGGGAGACTGTTCAGCAGTGGGACAATGCAGGTTAAAAAATTTAACCTCATCCTCTCTTTCTCCAGGACCTGCAACACCCGAACGAGTTCATCCGCGGCTCGACGCTGCGCTTCCTCTGCAAGCTGAAGGAGCCGGAGCTACTGGAGCCTCTGATGCCGGCCATCCGGGCCTGTCTCGAGCACCGACACTCATACGTGCGGAGGAACGCTGTCCTCGCCATATTTACTATCTACAGGTAATCATTACGACCATAGCTCTAAGAAATACAGTCCGTTTGCATTTAAATTAGGATTTGGCCGGGTAAAATCGGATTTATTCATATACAGGGTGAAATTGATATCATTAGGGTTGAACTACACCAGGCAGCATAGCATCGCATTTTTCCGTCGCTCCATCCTTTTTTGTCACTCAGGAACGTCATTTGCTAGAGCATATAAGATAGACGTAGTCTATCTTACGGGCGACGGAAAAATGCGATGCTGTGCTGCCTGGTGTAGTTCAACCCTTAGCATCCTTATAAACTAAGAGTCTACCCATCAAACTGAACAAGTTTAACTATGGGAGCAAACCAATCGTAGCAAAAAAAAAAAATCTGCTGTCCCATACATTTGAGTCATGTAGACAGTGGCGGCGGGTGCAGTTTAGTATGGGACAGCTGATCTTTTTTTGCTCCGATTGATTTGCTCCCAACGTAAAAGTTGTTCAGTTTGATGGGTAGACTCTAAGTTTAAAAGGATGCTAATGATATCAATGTATAGATAAGATTGTGGCCAATGACAATATCTCGAGAAGTACTTGGGCGGTTTTCAAACAGCCAACAGCCGAGTTCTATTCTAAGGGCTCACAGACTGTACTGTACTTACTCAAGTGGTGATGAGCGGGCCACATTGCTCGCAGAACAGATGGTTGATGGGGCCGAAGAGTTCTCGAATGACGACCGCGGACCGGTCCTCACGGTAGTGAGGTCCCTATAAGGTGGACCGACAACCTAGTGAAGGTGGCGGGAACCCATTCGATTCTCTACTGCTATTTCCTTCTTCCAGAAATTTCGAGTTCCTGATCCCGGATGCGCCGGAACTGATCGCGAACTTCCTGGAGAGCGAGCAGGACATGTCGTGCAAACGTAACGCCTTCCTCATGTTGCTGCACGCCGACCAAGAGAGGGCGCTGACTTACCTCTCCTCTCGCCTCGACAACGTGCACAGCTTCGGCGATATACTGCAGTTGGTTATTGTGGAGCTTATTTACAAGGTATGTTTGAGTTTTATATTTAGTCTAGACTTAGTCGCAGTCTTTAGGAATAGAGTCCAGTTCCCAACGCCGGAGAGAACAACCGCTGTATTTATTTATTACACTCAGGGACTGTTTTAGGGTAGAAATATAACTTCTAGAAGTTAAAACAAAGACGGATTGCGAATCGGCAGAGTTTCGGTACTACTGGTGAATCGTGGATGTTCTGAGGGTTCCGGATATCTCTGACTACCCTCTCGGAGAATATAGTCGTGAGCATATGCTATGGATTGCGAATTCGTGTTTCGAACACATTTCCGATGTTGTAACCACGGAATTGTATATCTTTTTCTAGTAGCCAGCAAAGCACTTGGCATAAACTTTGACTACGCAGAACAAAATTTTTAGGCGAATACGCTTCTGATGATGATGATGATGACGCTATACTTACTATCCCTCCCCAATGGTTAAGTTGTTTGCTAAGTAGTGTAATTAGGGTGTTGGTAAACTATGTTCCCGATCTTAGCTTTATACCCGTTTTCATTAGTTGTTTGAGGTCTTGAGGTTTCCTCACTCGAGTCGAGGCCGTTTTAGACATTTTTGTCATACAAATTACACAAGAAAAAAATAAAAATCTATAACTTCGGGTGTAAGTCTCTAGATGATGAAAAACAGTATATTTTCCTCTGAATTCATTATGTTAGTAATACCTCCGTCTTTAATATGAAACTTGATGTAATCGGTCAGGTGTGTCACGCGAATCCCGGAGAGCGGTCGCGGTTCATCCGCACGGTGTACGGGCTGCTGAACGCGCCCAGCGCCGCCGTGCGGTACGAGGCCGCCGGCACGCTCGTCACGCTCTCCACCGCGCCCGCCGCCATCAAGGTGAGTGACGACCACACGTAGATATAGTCGCGTGCGGTACGAGGCCGCCGGCACGCTCGTCACGCTCTCCACCGCGCCCGCCGCCATCAAGGTGAGTGACGACCACACGTAGATATAGTCGCGTGCGGTACGAGGCCGCCGGCACGCTCGTCACGCTCTCCACCGCACCTGCCGCCATCAAGGTGAGTGACGACCACACGTAGATATAGTCGCGTGCGGTACGAGGCCGCCGGCACGCTCGTCACGCTCTCCACCGCACCTGCCGCCATCAAGGTGAGTGACGACCACACGTAGATATAGTCGCGTGCGGTACGAGGCCGCCGGCACGCTCGTCACGCTCTCCACCGCACCTGCCGCCATCAAGGTGAGTGACGACCACACGTAGATATAGTCGCGTGCGGTACGAGGCCGCCGGCACGCTCGTCACGCTCTCCACCGCGCCCGCCGCCATCAAGGTGAGTGACGACCACACGTAGATATAGTCGCGTGCGGTACGAGGCCGCCGGCACGCTCGTCACGCTCTCCACCGCACCTGCCGCCATCAAGGTGAGTGACGACCACACGTAGATATAGTCGCGTGCGGTACGAGGCCGCCGGCACGCTCGTCACGCTCTCCACCGCACCTGCCGCCATCAAGGTGAGTGACGACCACACGTAGATATAGTCGCAGTTCATCCGCACGGTGTTCCAGTTTATGAACCTTTCAATGTTGGGTCCATACTGAAAGTTCTTTAGTTTGAAGGTCTTAATAACTCCTTAAATATGATCACATCTTTTTGTGCAAATGTATAAGTTGAATGGTAATCTATATAACAGTTTTATATTATTGTATAATTGTACGACACTAAGATCTGTAGTGTACCTATTCAGAGCAGATATCTAAAGATATTCTAACCTATAACATCCTGTCGTTATAATATGTATGCTATAACAATTCTCTTGCAACCCCACCAGGCGGCAGCGGCGTGTTACATAGATCTGATAGTCAAGGAGAGCGACAACAACGTGAAGCTGATAGTGGTCGGCAAGCTCGGCGCGCTGCGGCAGGAGGGCGGCGAGGCGGCCGCGCGCGCGCTGCCCGACCTCGCCATGGACGTGCTGCGCGTGCTCGCCTCCTCCGACCTCGATGTTAGGAAGCGCACGCTGCAGCTGGGTGAGTTGCTGATAGTGAACCTACATTGTGTCTACAGTTGTCTAGGCTACATATTGTAATGTACTGTTTGTGTACCACAGCGCTGGAGCTGGTGAGCGCTGCGCACGCGGAGCAGCTGGTGACGGTGCTGCGCAAGGAGGCGACGCGCGCCACCAGCGCCGACCACGACGACGCCGCCAAGTACCGGCAGCTGCTCGTGCGCGCGCTGCACAATGCCGCCATCAAGGTACCCTCAATACAATTCAATTCAATTTTTGTTTAATGGCATCCAATGTGTTATTACAATTCAGCCAACGCAACGTCTCGTTATGTGGAGAGTATACGTATGAAAATGATCAGTATTAATTAATTAAGTAGAATGACAGATTTGCCAATGTAAGTAGTTTAGAGTCTCAAGTGATTGTTTTAAGGTTAAAACACAAAATAGTTTACAAAATGGCCAAGCCGCATGGCCAGCTAAATCACGAGCCGACGCAGACGTCCTCTCGGAAGACCTCTAGCCACGCGACTCCACCCTCAATACAAACACGAGACGCTCAATCAGTGCTCCGTCACTCGGATTTGACAGCTAAGATAAGTACGGCGCCGCGTATCACATGAGATACAAGCTGTCGTGCATTGACGTGTTATAGTTTCTCGTTCGTGGCGGTTGTTGAAGGCCGGGAATATTAGGTCAGATTTTGTTTCCAACTGTCTGATCAGACTGTCTCTGATCTTATTCACTCGATACACATCCGATTCTTGCGTCGGACTTTTACTGAACTCAGTCGTTCTAGAGCTATAGTATGTTTCAAGCACCGCATGTCAGTGATATAGTCGATATTATTATATCTTTTCGTACATGTCGTTCAGAAAAAGTAACTATGACCATTTTAAGAAGATTCAGTTGAATATAATTTGATTCATTTTGTTTTTAGGTCACGCTAGTTCTCGAACCTCATGCGATTTCTTCTAGTTCTCTTTTCTATGTTGTCAAGTGGTCGTTGTTATATCGTGGTTGTGTTACAGTTCCCGGAGGTAGCCGGCAGCGTGGCGCCGGCGCTGCTCGAGCTGCTCGGCGACGGCAGCGAGGCGGCCGCGCAGGACGTCATGCTGTTCCTGAGAGCCGCTCTGCACACCTTCGTAGACCTGAGGGACCTGATCTATCAGGTACTAGAGGGTAATGTTACAGTTCCCGGAGGTAGCCGGCAGCGAGGCGGCCGCGCAGGACGTCATGCTGTTCCTGAGAGCCGCTCTGCACACCTTCGTAGACCTGAGGGACCTGATCTATCAGGTACTAGAGGGTAATGTTACAGTTCCCGGAGGTAGCCGGCAGCGAGGCGGCCGCGCAGGACGTCATGCTGTTCCTGAGAGCCGCTCTGCACACCTTCGTAGACCTGAGGGACCTGATCTATCAGGTACTAGAGGGTAATGTTACAGTTCCCGGAGGTAGCCGGCAGCGAGGCGGCCGCGCAGGACGTCATGCTGTTCCTGAGAGCCGCTCTGCACACCTTCGTAGACCTGAGGGACCTGATCTATCAGGTACTAGAGGGTAATGTTACAGTTCCCGGAGGTAGCCGGCAGCGAGGCGGCCGCGCAGGACGTCATGCTGTTCCTGAGAGCCGCTCTGCACACCTTCGTAGACCTGAGGGACCTGATCTATCAGGTACTAGAGGGTAATGTTACAGTTCCCGGAGGTAGCCGGCAGCGTGGCGCTTGCTTATCTACATTTACACCATTATAAAACTAAGAAAAGTGTGTCTGTACATTATTAAATTAAGATATTTATAAAAACACTTTATGTTATGTTACGTTACTTATGTTGTTTAGGTGTTCCTGAATCGAAATCACAGATTTTTGTTTTTTTTGTTCGTTTGTTTATTTGTTCGAGCATTACACAAAAACTACTTCAAAGATTTTGATAAAAATCAGTTGAATTTGTTGTGTTTAAAAGCTTATGATTAAACTTAAAAACTGGTTCAATGTTATCTCGCTACACGATGACGGGAACCCGTCTTTCACTTGCGGACGTTCGTTGACAAAGGTCTTATTCGCAGAAACTCCTGGAAGCGGTGACGAGTATCAAAGTGGGGAAGATAGCTCGCTCCGCGCTCTGGCTGCTGGCAGAGTTCGCGGACTCACCTTCCCGCGCCCAAGCCGCCCTCGAGACACTAGAGTCCGTCATACCCACCAATACATCCGATGACGCCAACAAGGTAATATATACAAGTCTACCTGTAGATGGTCTGCCAACGAACCTACGATCGGCATTCCATCCGCAGGCCGAGCTTCCATCATCTAGCTCATTTACTGTTTTCTATCCCTTTTTTGTTTTAATTTCCTTTTTATTACTTTATAAGGTTTATGTATAATTATATATATATTTTTTTACTTTAAGATTATGTACAGTATCATCGTAGGTAAGTATTTAAATTAAATTCGTATAGAAGGACAACAAGTTTATTCTATTTGGTATCCGGCTCGAAGGACTTAAATGAAAGTACGACTCACCCCCCATTTTGACGAGATAGTTTATGAATGGAATTTTATTTTATTTCATTCTAAAAGATGTGCTGTTGTAGGGTTTCTGGCCGCATCTTCTCCACGGTCATAACACCTTACGAAACAGCGATAGTTTAAAAAAAAAATGTTTTATAAAAGAATTATAAATAAAAATGTATTAAATTAATAAGTAAAATGCGTTGTCAGGAGGAGAAAGAAGCCACCGCCGCGAAGCAAGATACCTCAGCCCCACGACAGCTGGTCACCAGCGATGGAACCTACGCGTCTCAGTCCGCTTTCAACTTGCCACCGTAAGTATTTACAATGCATCTTACTATGCGGTATAACATAGCACTAATCCAGACTTTGTAACCGGACTTCATTGTAATAGAGTTGACATTGGAACGAAATCGTTCACGCAACTGCGAAGATTTTAGCGATTCCGTTAATAGCGCATTGATGCGAAGTCGTTGTTTATATAATGTCATTGATTTTTCCCGGTCCTTTCTCACTGTGTGATTATGTTCTCAGGCCGGGAACTACACCGACGTCATCAGGGCCGGCGCTCTGGCAGGCGCTGTGCGAGGCGGAGTCGTTCACCGCGGCCTGCGCGTGCTCCGCCCTCGCCAAGCTCGCGCTGAAGCTGCAGCAGCCCCGCGACTCCACCAGGGCGCTCCACCTCGCCGCCGCGCTGCTCGCCTACCACAAGCTGAACACAGGTCTGTGTCTGTTGTGATGTCATGTAACTAGGTCACCGCGGCCTGCGCGTGCTCCACCTCGCCAAGCTGCAGCAGCCCCGCGACTCCACCAGGGCGCTCCACCTCGCCGCCGCGCTGCTCGCCTACCACAAGCTGAACACAGGTCTGTGTCTGTTGTGATGTCATGTAACTAGGTCACCGCGGCCTGCGCGTGCTCCACCTCGCCAAGCTGCAGCAGCCCCGCGACTCCACCAGGGCGCTCCACCTCGCCGCCGCGCTGCTCGCCTACCACAAGCTGAACACAGGTCTGTGTCTGTTGTGATGTCATGTAACTAGGTCACCGCGGCCTGCGCGTGCTCCACCTCGCCAAGCTGCAGCAGCCCCGCGACTCCACCAGGGCGCTCCACCTCGCCGCCGCGCTGCTCGCCTACCACAAGCAGAACACTGGTCTGTGTCTGTTGTAACTAGGTGTCCAGATTGAAAGCCGCACTCACGTGTCCGCCATGTGCGAGGATCTTCTCTAAGAAGATTGGCTATTAGCTACATGAGAGCTCATCGACGCCAACAACGGAGTTGAAGCAGCCGCCATGCCCGTAATAGGTTAGGGGCAAATATACAGCTAGATGTCAGAGTGATGCCCGCTGGACCAGTTCAATTCAATTCAACTACTTGCCCACTACCAAGGACGTCTGACCTACCCGGTAGTCTGCTTTCATTTCGACCCTAATATTTATTGAAGAAAACGTCAAACAGAAGCTGGTAGCTTCCTTGGTCAACAAATTAAATTGACTATTCAATAGGGGAACGCTGCTTGCACGATCGGGAAGTCGGGGCCATTCCTCGTGGTGACCCGACGACCTATTTTATTTTTGAATGATTGTTATACCTGCATTGTTTTGTAACATCCTTCTGGCGCAGTCGGGTCATAATGCGCTTATTATGACTTTTGTCCTTCGTTTTTAAAACAACTTTTAGTAGATTACACACCGAGGACAGGAAAGCACGAAAGGTCTCAGACCTCATGTGAATCTCATGATGGACGCTTTCCGTCCGGAGGGAAGAAAAATTCTTAAGTCATGCTTACGGTAGAATTTTTTGTTCATTAGACCATCCATGGATTTCAATCATTGATGTAACAAAATGTCAACAGGTTCAAACAACCAGAGTGGTTTAACAGCGGACGACCTGGAACACGCCGCGATATGTCTGCAAGCCGCAGCCTCTCGGCCGCCCGTGGTCATGCACGCCCTGCTGCACTCCTCGAGGGAGGCTCTCGCCGCCTTGATGCTGTTGCCTGACAGACTGATGCTTGATGACGGAGACAAGGTCAGTACTAGTTTATAATGACCTTTTAGCATTAATCCAGATTGATTTCGTAACAGGGGACTAATTCCTTCAAGCATCGTCAACATCTTTATTTATGCCCACCGTGTAGTTGCTAGTTATAGTCACTTTCGAAAGATGTTCAGTTTGATGGTCTAAAGCTAAAGCATGAAACGTACTAAAATTTAGACTTTGTATTTTCCTTATCTCGGGACATAAGTGTCACGTACCGGGAGGTGTGCGTGGGGCCGAAGCCAATACGCAGAGGCCCGTCAGACAATTTGATCTAAATAAAAATTAATGTGACACCGACCGGCAACTATCTCAGTATACACTATAGAAGTGCATCCAAAACAGCCCCTGGTCAGTGTAGGACTATTGTAAGAAGTGGAAAGAAAGAAATCTGGGATATCTGGTTGGGTGGGGTGCTAGCTTATGAATAATTAATATTCTATAGAAACGAATTCGCGCGCTACACGCGTTCAAGGTCACGTTAATAGCCTACTGTCTCGCCACTACTTAGCAGAGAAGTCAGTCCGGGCTTGCATCGGTTTCCTCGCGCGCGCTCGTGCACGTTCCGTCTGATTTTAATTATCTTTTTCCACCAAGCCTTATCATGCTTGTTTAGTTTCTATTTATTGTGTTGTACATTTGTTTATGGGAATGTCGGAATGATTAAAGTTTCGTGATCTGTATTAAAGTGTAATGTCTATGTGGTACAGGAGGTGGTGGCGGGCCCCACGGAGCACGTGGTGGACGTGGAGGCGGGCATCACGTTCGGCGCGCTGAGCGGCGCCGGCGCGGCCGGGGCGCACCACGACATGTTCGAGCTGGCGCTCAGCAAGGCGCTGCAAGGTACGTCACATGTTGCAGGAGGTGGTCTCAGTCTCAGGCCCCACGGAGCACGTGGTGGACGTGGAGGCGGGCATCACGTTCGGCGCGCTGAGCGGCGCCGGCGCGGCCGGGGCGCACCACGACATGTTCGAGCTGGCGCTCAGCAAGGCGCTGCAAGGTACGTCACATGTTGCAGGAGGTGGTCTCAGTCTCAGGCCCCACGGAGCACGTGGTGGACGTGGAGGCGGGCATCACGTTCGGCGCGCTGAGCGGCGCCGGCGCGGCCGGGGCGCACCACGACATGTTCGAGCTGGCGCTCAGCAAGGCGCTGCAAGGTACGTCACATGTTGCAGGAGGTGGTCTCAGTCTCAGGCCCCACGGAGCACGTGGTGGACGTGGAGGCGGGCATCACGTTCGGCGCGCTGAGCGGCGCCGGCGCGGCCGGGGCGCACCACGACATGTTCGAGCTGGCGCTCAGCAAGGCGCTGCAAGGTACGTCACATGTTGCAGGAGGTGGTCTCAGTCTCAGGCCCCACGGAGCACGTGGTGGACGTGGAGGCGGGCATCACGTTCGGCGCGCTGAGCGGCGCCGGCGCGGCCGGGGCGCACCACAACATGTTCGAGCTGGCGCTCAGCAAGGCGCTGCAAGGTACGTCACATGTTGCAGGAGGTGGTCTCAGTCTCAGGCCCCACGGAGCACGTGGTGGACGTGGAGGCGGGCATCACGTTCGGCGCGCTGAGCGGCGCCGGCGCGGCCGGGGCGCACCACGACATGTTCGAGCTGGCGCTCAGCAAGGCGCTGCAAGGTACGTCACATGTTGCAGGAGGTGGTCTCAGTCTCAGGCCCCACGGAGCACGTGGTGGACGTGGAGGCGGGCATCACGTTCGGCGCGCTGAGCGGCGCCGGCGCGGCCGGGGCGCACCACGACATGTTCGAGCTGGCGCTCAGCAAGGCGCTGCAAGGTACGTCACATGTTGCAGGAGGTGGTCTCAGTCTCAGGCCCCACGGAGCACGTGGTGGACGTGGAGGCGGGCATCACGTTCGGCGCGCTGAGCGGCGCCGGCGCGGCCGGGGCGCACCACGACATGTTCGAGCTGGCGCTCAGCAAGGCGCTGCAAGGTACGTCACATGTTGCAGGAGGTGGTCTCAGTCTCAGGCCCCACGGAGCACGTGGTGGACGTGGAGGCGGGCATCACGTTCGGCGCGCTGAGCGGCGCCGGCGCGGCCGGGGCGCACCACGACATGTTCGAGCTGGCGCTCAGCAAGGCGCTGCAAGGTACGTCACATGTTGCAGGAGGTGGTCTCAGTCTCAGGCCCCACGGAGCACGTGGTGGACGTGGAGGCGGGCATCACGTTCGGCGCGCTGAGCGGCGCCGGCGCGGCCGGGGCGCACCACGACATGTTCGAGCTGGCGCTCAGCAAGGCGCTGCAAGGTACGTCACATGTTGCAGGAGGTGGTCTCAGTCTCAGGCCCCACGGAGCACGTGGTGGACGTGGAGGCGGGCATCACGTTCGGCGCGCTGAGCGGCGCCGGCGCGGCCGGGGCGCACCACGACATGTTCGAGCTGGCGCTCAGCAAGGCGCTGCAAGGTACGTCACATGTTGCAGGAGGTGGTCTCAGTCTCAGGCCCCACGGAGCACGTGGTGGACGTGGAGGCGGGCATCACGTTCGGCGCGCTGAGCGGCGCCGGCGCGGCCGGGGCGCACCACGACATGTTCGAGCTGGCGCTCAGCAAGGCGCTGCAAGGTACGTCACATGTTGCAGGAGGTGGTCTCGTGTCGTATCTCGTCGGAGGGTTACGTGACGTGCTATAGCCAGCGCTCAGCACGTTACGTTGTAGCGTGTCTACCATGCTTACCATGATCACTCGCTCCATATCATCTTCATACCATGTTTACCATCATCACTAGCTCCATAGCATCTACATATCATGCTTACCCTCGCTATTCGTTTCAATATATCTTTACAATATCCATAATATTTACCATTATTATTCGTTTTAAAACATACATCTTCCAGTTTCATCGATTTTGATCTATTTTATAAAGTCTTATATTTGTTTACATACTTGACATTGACTTTTCTACTCATATTGTAACCCTTAATTTGCTTTGTGAAGCATAGAGCTATCCGGCCATGGAGTTTGGTATTTACCTTTTCTCTTACCGGAGAAAAGATGTTATACATTTCTTTCTCTTAGAAATCCTGGCCGGTTATCTTTACGCGATTACATTTATAAATTTCAAAATTCAAAAGTTTGTTAGGAATTTGATTGTCACTAAAATTTTATTGAAAAAAGAGGACTGTCACCTTGAAAATGGTAGGAAAAGGATTGTTTTTCTATAATTATATTCTTATATTCTCATCATTATAATTTATTTAAAACTCTAATGGAATCTTCTGAATAAAAGTAACTGAAGAATACAAAAAATGACAAGATTAGTTGGAAGGCATCACCGAGAGACTGACGACGAACAGGGTGAGTCTGAAAAAGACGAAGTGGTCTTGAGTGCCCAATATTGTACTAGTGGCGTAAGATTTTATACACAAGTCGAAGAGGTTTCCTGATACGCCTGCTGCCCGTATTCATTTTCCCGCACCTCTTACATGCGAGAATATGGGACTGCTGCATCTCAATCTGTTCAGGCGTAATCTAATACCCTATCTACTGGGCGATGATTCAATGGGTCTTGTGCAGATTCACCCGGATGACAATTACGGACCCTTTTCCCTTCCTACCTGATTCCTACACGTCCTGCCAAGTGATTTCAGTTACTCCTTCGTTCGTACCACTTTGGACTTTATTTTAAAAAGTGTTTTATACCTATTTATGTACATCCCCTCATCATCATCCTCACCGTGTGACTGTCGCCATTAAAGGACCTACGTACCCGCAAGCTCTCTTGTTTTCTTATCTTTTTTCATTTCTAATGGAGTGCACGGGGGTCGGGGCCCCACTGGGACCCCCCGACTCCCGTAACACGACAACGTGACGTGCTAGAGCCAGCGCTTAGCACGTTACGTGACGTGCTAGAGCCAGCGCTTAGCACGTTACGTGACGTGCTAGAGCCAGCGCTTAGCACGTTACGTGACGTGCTAGAGCCAGCGCTTAGCACATTACGTGACGTGCTAGAGCCAGCGCTTAGCACGTTACGTGACGTGCTAGAGCCAGCGCTTAGCACGTTACGTGACGTGCTAGAGCCAGCGCTTAGCACGGTACGTCACAAATACTCCAGCCGGTGCTCTGGCGTTCAGCCTGAAGGCGCTGCAAGATACAAAATGCTATCGTCTGTTCAATGCCTTAATGTGTCCAATTTGTTACGATGAACATCATCGTTTACCGCACAAGGGTCATAAAATCATAAATAAGAACGGTTCGAGCATTTTCCAGTACCCAATTGAAATAGTCTGTCTAAATTCATCTTATATTTAAAATGTTAAACCTTGTTTCCATGTACTCATATGAAATGCAATGAATAAATGAATTATGAATAGTGTTGTAAATAAGTGTCAAGTTATAAATTTACCTAGCGGACGCCGCCTGCGTTTGCTGGCGCACGCTATTTACAATTCTATTTGAATTGGATAAGGACGATATTTAATTAATCACCGGGAAATGCTCGATCAGTTCTCCGCTAGATGTGCGCTAAAGCTAATGTGACAGTAACTAAATATGACATTATCCCCGCAGGTCGCGGCACGGCGGGCTCAGAGGAGCGCGGCAAGTTATCGAAGGTGACGCAGCTGACCGGGTTCAGTGACCCCGTGTACGCGGAGGCGATCGTCGCGGTCAACCAGTACGACATCGTGCTCGACGTGCTCGTCGTCAACCAGACCGGTGAGTGATGTCACTCTTATTTATATGGTTGTAAGGTTGCATTTATTTACAGGTCGGGATACCGCTGTGGATAGGGAAGCGACTGACCATAATCTGCAGCATAGATTTAACTACAGATGTGTCGTAATAATCGATGGAACAAGCAACGAATACATAATTTAATCTTTTATATTATTATGTAACTATTACGATATTGTGATAAGGATCGGGCTACTGGGAAAAATCTATTTACGGTAAAGTCAAATATGAGCCAAAAGCTGAAAAAACCCCTTTGTTACGTAAGGTCAGATTCTACCTCTGAATAACTTTTGTAAGGCTGTAGGTAAGGTAGGTCTACCTGCAAGGCCGGAGCGGCCTCCGGCTAAGTCTATCTGCACGGTCAAAGGCCGATGTCTATAATCTATACTATGATGAGGTAAATCATATACAACACATACAATGCTAAGCCATGGTCCGCCATATTGACGTAACGTCGACATCGCGCGCTACACCTTTTCACATCCCTACTATGTTTTATGCGCTGCTTTTACGACATTTATGTAACAGTTGTTCCTCATTGTCACCAGACGACACGCTACAGAACTGTACGGTGGAGCTGGCGACGCTCGGCGACTTGCGGCTAGTCGAGAGGCCCGTCTCTGTGGTGCTTGCTCCGAGGGACTTTGCGACCATCAAGGCGCACGTGAAGGTCGCCTCCACCGAGAACGGCATCATCTTCGGCAACATCGGTGAGTTGAGTCATCATCAGACACGCTACGGAACTGCTCACTATTCCCACGTTTATTATCATCATCTTGGCCGATAGACGTCCTCTGCTAGAGATAGGCCTCCCCGTTGGATGAGGCGCTGCCCTTATCCGCCGCCATCTTCCAGCTCGTTACCACGTTTATATTATTGCTCCCCGAAGTGTGGCCTACCGCAGTCGTGTTTAGACGCTTTAGGGAAGCGAGGACCATAAACCCTAGGGAGAGTTAAATGTTAAGTTTTAAGATCATTATGTTATATTTCTATGAATGTCAGGTTAAGGTATTTATAATATGGGCCCGTGATAATGTTCCATTGTACTGTTGCCTGATGCAAATAAATAAATAAAATAAAAATAAATAAATAAATTATTCACGAGTCATACCTGTTCAGTGACTTTTAAACCGCGGCAACACAAATTGTCATTTTCGAACCATTGACTTACAAACTACTGGACGTAGGGTCCGCGCTCAAAAGTGTTACCTTTTGTATTTCCTGTTTGTTAGCTCTCTGTATACTAAGTTTATTTTGTGTAAAATAATGTATAATTGATTGATTGATTGATAAAGAGACACAATTACGTTCCAGTCTTCGTTTGGTTGACAGACTACGCGCACGTCTGAATGCCGTTCTCCTGTGCTCTAAGAATTTGTAAAAACTACGAAAGCAAAATAAAACTTACTTTCGTTTTTGTTTTAGGTTACTTTGGGACACTTTTTTTTCGATAATGTTGTATTGGACCCGGGGTCCATAAGTTAGTAAGTCAATTTGGCAACATAAACTGACATTTCCGGGCAAAGGCAACACAAACTGTAATTTTCGAGCAAAGGGAACACAAGCTGATATTTTCGAGAAAGTGGTTGATTTGTTCATATTTAAAGTCTGGCATAGTACATTTTTAAATATTATTTAATGTTTATGTACAGTGTACGAGGTGACAGGCGCATCTATGGACCGGGGGGTGGTTGTTCTGAATGACATACACATCGACATAGTGGACTACATACAGCCCGCGCTCTGCTCTGACGCAGACTTCAGGCAGATGTGGGCAGAGTTCGAGTGGGAAAACAAGGTACTACATACATACTGAACGACATACACTTGTTTCGTATTATTTTATAAGCTTAGCATTCTACCCTCAAATCCCAATTCAATTCAATTTTTTGTTTAATGGCATCCGATGTGTTATCACAATTCAGCCAACGTCTCGTTATGTGAAGAGTATACGTAGGAAAATGATCAGAGTGCCTACCATGAGTTTTCCCTGTAATTTACTACTGTAGTTACGTCGCCAATTCGTATGACAGAAATTAGTTCTAAACGTAACCACTAGGAGCGCTGTACGAAATTCAATACAAAATTGGTGACGTATCTACAGTAGTAAAGAACGGTGAAAACACATGGTAGACCTACAGGTATAAATGAAGTCTAGCGTGGCAGTTTTGCCAATGTAAGTTATAATTTCAAGTGATAGTTTTAAGGTTAAAACACAAAAGAGTTCACAAAATGGCGGAGCCGCGTGGTCACTTAAATAGCGAGCCGAACGAATTGACGTCCACTTGAGAGCCCTCCACGCGACTCCCCTCAAATCCCCTTATTAAACCTGGATTTGTATACGGCAGGTATCAGTGAACACGAACATCACAGACCTCCGCGAGTACCTCCAACACCTGTTAGCTTCAACCAATATGCAGTGTCTTACTCCTGACAAGGTATGATTTTAATTTACATTTATTCTTAGTGCTCTACAGCCGTGGTGGTCCAGTAGCGAGTAACCTTGCCTGCCGTGCAGGAGGCGATGGTTCGATCCCCGTCCAAGCCGACTCCAATGATTTTTTCGGAATTTATGTACGATTTGTAATACCACTACTGGCTTTTCGGTGAAAGAAAACATCGTGAGGAAACCTGCATGCTTCAATTTCGAGACATGTAGGTATATTGTACCCACTGTCCATTACAAGTGGCGACGGGCTCACTCCCCGTCACACTGGACAGAGTTTGGAGTGGTTACTACTAGTGAAACGTGGGTGTTCTGAGTTTTCAGAATATTTCCGAGTACCCCCTCTGGGAATATAGTCGTAAGCATATGCTATGCTATGCTTTTGACCGCAGATCTACAGCGCTGGCTAGGATCTCTTTTCCAAACACATGATCTAACTCTTATTAATTTGTTCGACAGGCACTGTCAGGGCAGTGCGGCTTCATGGCGGCTAACCTGTACGCGCGCTCGATATTCGGCGAAGACGCGCTCGCTAACCTCAGCATAGAGACGCCGCTCCACAAACCCAACGCGCCCGTCGTCGGACATGTGCGCATACGGGCTAAGAGTCAGGTTAGTTGGGCGAGGGAAGGTCTTTTGTTAGAGGGAGGGAGTTTATGCGAGAGGGAAGATCTTTCCAGTGATGATCTGGTGGGTTTGATGGAGTTTATGCTGGATGGAATGTCTTTCCAGTGATGAACTGTTGTGAGAGGTTTGGATTTTATGTGAGTGGGAAGATCTTTTGTGAGGGCACGAGTTTGTGCGAGAGGGATGATCTTTTCAGTAATTACATTATTTTATCTAGATTTAGTGGTGTGCACGATTAAGAATAAGATAATGTGCGATGGTTACTTCTTTCGTCAATTTGAGCCGAGTGTAAAAATAGGGGCATAGTTACAAAATGTGCCTATGCATGTGATCGAACAACCGTGCATATGGGCGAAGGGAGACTCGCCAAAAACATTAGTTTCGCTTACTTTAATAAGCGAGCATCAACCACCACGGCTTCCTAAGCTACTTTTTACTTCGAATGCGATACAAAGAAATATTTTTCCGTCTGTAGAGTTATGTAGTATTTAACAATGTGAGCTTACAACACGCATGACTTAATCCCATTCGCGAAAAGAGTGCTCCATCTTAGAACCTTACCTGGAAAAGGGAAGATCTTAATTGAGAAGGATTGTAAGAAAAATATTCTTAAGAGTCTTGAAGGCTTTGAAAAGGAATAAGTTCCCTGCGTCGCTGAAACGCCGAAAGTTTTTTCGTCTACTTCATTCAACCCTGAAAGCTTAGATGTTTATCTTAACCCAAAAGGTACGACTGTCATAATATTATGTATGTTTGTAAATACAAGATCTGTAACAGCACTTGTCTTTACTGACGCTCGATGTAAAACAGCACCTAAATCCCTTCTAATAAAGCATATCTGCGTGTTCTAGGGTATGGCTCTAAGCCTGGGCGACAAGATCAACATGATGCACAAGGCGCCGCAGCAGAAGCCCCCCTCCAACCCCATCCCCGCCGCGTAAACATAAGTATTTACTTAACTATTTAGATTTGCAATAAGTTCTGGCGTGAACACATACTAGGTAAATTAATGCCCAGTCTGTTAGGCATCTTTCAATTATTTCCATCAATATAGTTTTTGTGCAACTGGTTTCTGCTTCCCGCGTAAATTAATGGAGATAAGGGAAGGTCTTTGAGAAGGAAGGTCTTTGCATGAGCGATTCTAACATACTTTTCATACAGAGTAACGTTTTAGCTTTAAAATATTTGCGTATGAAAGAGGTCTAAAGAAGGATTGTATGGGCTGTCATTTTGTATAGAAAACCAAAATTATTTGAGCTCATTTGTTGGGTAAAAAGATTTAAATTGTATCAGTTTGTTTGGACCAAATAAGGTCAAATAACTTAGTAAGTGTTCGCGTCAGTTCTGTGAAATGTAATAACTACGCGATCTACGGCCCTTGTTAAAGATCACTACATATTTACCGTGTGTTTCGTGGTTATTCATTTATTACTATACATTAGATATTATGTAACGTATTACGAATGATTTAATAAATTTATTATTATTTACTTTGAATACGGGCTCTTTTTATTTACATAATTATATTTATTGAATGAATACTTCAGTAAATTCTAGAATATGGGTACCTATGTATTGTAGTATTTATATATTGTAAATATGGTTCAATGGTTTATTCATGCAATACATCGATAATATAGTCGGACCACCAGGACTGTACCGCGCCGTCGGTAGCCGCGCGGCGAGATGCGGGGGCCTTAGACAATATAACTATGGACGAGTTACGCTCGTAATTCTACTAACAAACTCTTCTGCCACTTTTTGCGTGTGACGAGGTAGCATGAAATCCGCAACTTTGGATTTTATTCCATTACTTTAGATTCTAATTTTGATTGTTAAAATGGTCTCGTGAGAACCCCGAATACTTTGAAGTTATTGTTCCGCAATTATAGGCTGTCTCGTTTAGTGATAAGGTATAAAATTGTTTGCAAATGCACAGATTAATTGATCTTGTAACGTGGCAGATGGGAAATGCTACCGCAAGGCTGGTCCCTACTTATATGGTCTAAGGCGGGGCAGATTAGCCCGCTCGCACACCACTCTGAGATTCCTTCGTAGACTTTCGCGGCGGCTACTCGTACCGCTTATCATGTCATACGCACATATGTGCGTATCTCATATGAGATATAATATCCAGAGCTCTGTCTCACGCATAGAGCGGTACAGCCTTTGTGGTCTATTTATTTATTTATTTATATAATCTTCTATTTTATTCATTTCACGAGTAAATAAATATTTATAATTTAATGTTAAATCAAATCCTTTTCAATATGAGGGCACCGGCATGTGCTTTAGTAGTACGACAGAGTCAGATGATGATATTACCACAGAGTAGGTACTATAATGTACTACTATTCAAAATATCCCGCAATTTTTAGAGCGATCGGTGTTTTTGGATTCATTTTAAATCGGCATGTATAGCCCGACCAGAAAAATAGAAAACCTCTCCATGTTGCGGAAAATCAATGGAACTAATTTTTGTACTTGGAACACTGACATTAAAGGTTATAGTCGATTGCAGCGCCCCCAAACTAGGTTTTTTATATTTCTGGTCAGGCTTTAACATATTGCAGCGGCACATGTTGAAACGTAGGCCAACTGAGAACTTTTTCACAACAAACTATTTGTAGATAGGTGTCACAGAAGCTTAATGACGTAGAAAAATGTTACTGGGACAAGGTTCTAAGATGGCCTACTCTTCACGTAAAGTAGGCCACCATAAAAACTTGTCACAGACAACTTTTTGATGGAAATTATGTAGAATTCCTTGATTAACTTCAAATAATTTACTGTGACAAGGTTCGTAGGTGGCCTTAATTTCGAATTGGTTGACGGTATACATTATGGAACCGTGGTAAATAAAAAACTCTCGGACTTATGAAATAAATTAGTTTATTGTGACGTCACAGCTGTTCGCGACGTAGGTACGTGTGCGAATGTAATGTCCTTGTTCCGTAACGATTGCGATTCAACAGTATAAATAGTAAAAATAATTTATAATAGTAATAAGTTAATGGATTGGTTACAAAACAGTACGACGCGTCCGTTTGTGATAGCTCCGTGCGGCCTTGCTTGTGACGCGATATCTGAAACAAACGATTCGCTGTTTTATTTATAGACGCGTAAGCGGTACATTGTCTTAAATGGTGACGCGTGGCTATTTACAGGTTGAACGTCGGTTGTAAACATCTCTTTTTAGGGTAGTGTAGAAACGTCTTCCCCCTTCTATAGGAGTGGGGAGCAGTGGTGTAAATAAATTATAAATAACGCTCTTACACTCAGTTGCAGAAACGCACATTAAAGTTAATCCTCCATTAAATCTCTTGCTAGCTTTTACTACGTCTACAAGACAACAAGTGACAGCAAGAGACTTAATGGAGGATTAACTTTAATGAGCGTTTCTGCAACTGAGTGTGAGGGACATACATTGTTGTAGATAGATCTATCTATACTTTATTTTAAAACAGTTCTATGATTGACTGACTGCCTAAACCACTGAAGATTTATAAACATGAAATTGGGAATAAGTATTTTACATTTGCAGGGATGCTAAAGAAATTATTTTTCGAAAATCATCCCCTTACGGGGTGCAAAGGAGTGTTGAAGTTTTCCGATATCCTCGCGGACGTAGTCGCTGGCAAAAGATAGTGATCGATCGAAATTGAAGCATGCAGGTTTCCTCGCGATGTTTTCCTTCATCGAAAAGCCAGTGGTGTAACAAATCGTACATAAATTCCGAAAAACTCATTGGTACGAGTCGGCTTGGACGGGGCTTATATACCTAATTAACTCACTTATTCCTCTTCTTCCTCCTCCTCCTCTTCTTCCTCTTCCTCCTCCTCCTCCTCTTCTTCCTCTTCTACCTCCTCTTCTTCCTCCTCGGGTTCGGGCTCGAAGGCGGCCTCCTCCTCCTCGGCCTCCGCCTTGACATCCTCCTCTCCCTCGGGGGAGTCGGTCTCACCCTTCTTCTTGCCGGGCCTCTCGCCGAACCACTTGGGCAGTCTCGCTGTAATATCAGCAAGTTTTATAGTCCGTCCGACGTAGCTTTGTGATTATGAGATGAGATCTGGGGCCCTAGACAAAGTGGCGTAGACGCTAGTAGAAAATGACAGAATGTATGGATTTGACATTGGCGAGCGAAGCATTTTGACATTTGCTTTCGTCATCATACGTCAAGTCAATACATTTTTATGTTTTCTATTGTCGTCGTTAACGCTAATCATAAGATACATTGTCTAGGGGCCCTGGTTGGATGATGAATGAAAGTCTTGAATAGACTTCGTTTCTCGCGTAAAGGTACACACTTTATATTTTTTATGATTAGTCGCCTTAAGTTTAATAAGTATCGATTATTTATTTTTCCAAACTAATTTTAGTAATAAGGCAAATATATTTGAACATTTACCAATCAAACGCGCTTAAACGACTGGATGGAAATAGATGAAACTTTGTATAAAGATAATTCAAAACATAGACCAACATGTATACGACAACTGTTTGCATTTGAGTAAACTCAAACGTGTATGAGTTAGTAGAACAAAATAAACGTCTATAAAATAAAATAAATCAATACGGAAATATGAAACATTCTCAGGAAAGAATTTGTGCAATATTCGTGTGCAGTGCAGCCATCGATGTAGTAGAAACATGTTATGAACAATCTAAAGTGCAAAACAATACTTTAATAACATACCATTCATGGACAACAGGACATGTTTGAATTGTATTTGCAGTCGAGTTGACAATAATAATTTTTCACCCCTCCGGGCGGAAAGCGTTAACTTTCTACCCGCTGGGCTAAACGTAGTCGATGCTTTCCGCCTCGAAAAATAGTATCCTAACCTCGGGCAGTAAATAAGAAAGCCTCAGGTCACATGTTTGATCGAGGCCAAGCCGAGGTAACAATTACATGAGATCTCAGACCTTTCTTACTTTCCTGCCCTCGGTGTGTAATCTACTATTGCAATTAGATTTCAATAGTATTTAGTTCTCTACGCCACGCTGGCAAGTCTCTATTAAATGATATGCCATCGACTCGACAGAAGAGGAGTGTTTGATGATCTCCATTTGAAATAATCAAGTTTATGTTCTATTACAAGATAAATAAATTATCGTAGTAAAAACATCACAATTAATTGTTTCGCCACGCAGAATCAGCATCTAACTTTATAATTTTCGAGTTTTCCAAATAAGTGTCTGATTATTGTTAACAATCGACTCAACTGTAAAGGTAATCCCATACATGGTCAAGATCTTCAGAGCAAGCTATGCCTGTGGTCACATACCGGAACAGTGGAGTAAGGTCATAGTTCTATTCATACCTAAGGCTGGTAAAAAAGACTTCTCATTGCCGAAATCTTTTAGACCGATAAGCCTATCCTCATTTCTTTTGAAAACGATGGAAAAGGTACTGGACAGACATATTAGAGATGGGGCCCTAAATAACAGACCCATCCACCCTAACCAACATGCCTACCGCAGAGGTAAATCTACGGAATCTGCTCTGCTCGACCTTACTGACAGAATAGAAAGGGCACTGGAGGACAAACAAATTGCACTTTGTGCATTCCTAGACATTGAGGGCGCTTTTGACAATACACCTATCAGAACACTGGTCAGGGGACTCGAACTAAAACAGGTAGACCCGATCACGATCAGATGGGTTAAGTCGATGCTCTCAAACCGAAGAGTAAAACTTACTCTTCACTCTACCACATTAGAAGTGGCCACGACAAGGGGTTGTCCGCAAGGAGGTGTATTATCGCCCCTACTATGGACCCTTGCTGTGGATCAGCTCTTGTATAAGTTGGCCGACCTCAGAATTGACACTCAAGGCTACGCTGATGACCTAGTGATCACAGTAAGGGGTAACTGCCAACACATGATATCATCCATCATACAAAGAGCTCTCAACACCATAAGTGCATGGTGTAGAGAAAACGAATTATCGGTCAATCCTGGTAAAACTGTTATAGTGCCGTTTACGAACAAGCGAAAGCTTGAAAGGCTTATGCAGCCTACTCTGAATGGCAATCAGATACAATTTTCCACGGAAGTTAAATATCTGGGCGTAACCTTTGACCAGAAGCTTACTTGGAACCGACACTTAGAAAACGTACTGCAGAAGGCCAAAATTGCCTTGGGTACATGTAGTCGTATGGCAGGGCTGAATTGGGGGCTAAGACCCAGAACAGCCTTGTGGTTGTACACTGCCATTGTGAGGCCAGTAGTAACATATGCCTCTGTGGTATGGTGGAAGAAGACCAAACAGAGGACTGCAATTACCCAGCTAAGCAGTCTACAAAGAACCGCTTGCTTAATAGCAACTAGAGCCATGTCGACCTCGCCTGGGGAGGCGCTTAATGCACTGTTGGGGCTGCCACCTTTGCATTTGCATGTGCAAAGAGTGGCAATGGCAGGCATGCATAGAGTCGCCTCTCAGACGACAATGAATTGGCTTTCGCAAGGACTGAGATCTTTTAAAGACTCAGTCATGGGAATTCCCACTCTAGGCATGATAACAGATGTTATGCAGCCTAAGAACAAATATACAAAACACTTTACTGTGGAGCTACCATCCAGAACTGACTGGCTAAATGACAATGTGCATTGGAAAGCCGGCAGCCTTGTTTGGTTCACTGATGGCTCCAAGTCTAGAAATGACGTAGGCTGTGGAGTATATGGAGAGCGTCCGAGGTTCAAAAAAAGCACAAACCTCGGAAGATATGCCTCCATATTCCAGGCAGAGGTATATGCCATCCTAGAGTGCGCGGAGGCGAATCTGCAAAAGCGCTACGTCAACCATACTATCTATATAAACTCCGATAGTCAAGCAGCGTTATT
Organism: Agonopterix heracliana; assembly: GCA_963693445.1. Taxonomy (NCBI): domain Eukaryota; kingdom Metazoa; phylum Arthropoda; class Insecta; order Lepidoptera; family Depressariidae; genus Agonopterix; species Agonopterix heracliana. The sequence continues at coordinate 1,326,559 of OY856312.1, read as the reverse complement.
GGCGCTGGCTTCGGACACAATAAGTTCGAAGCTAGTGGACAACTGCTTGACTCTCCTCAATACCTTGGGCGCATTGAACAAGGTCATTCTAAGATGGGTTCCTGGGCACTCGGGCATCGTAGGCAACGAAAGGGCCGACGAGCTGGCGAGAGATGGGGCTAGTGGCACGCAGTATGGACCAGAGCCGTTCTGTGGAGTCCCTAAAAGCCTAGTCAATTTAACGCTTAGGAACCTATGTCTAGAAAAATCGATTGATCACTGGATGAATACGACAGGATTAAACCATTCCAAGGCACTAATTGCGGCATTCGACTGCAAAATGGCAAAGGAGAGAATCGCGCTCAGCACGACAAACTTGCGCATCATAGTAAGGGCGCTGACGGGACACTGTAGGCTGAACAAACACCTTACGACCCTAGGCATAAGGGACTCGAAACTCTGCAGATTCTGTCTGGAGGAGGACGAAACCCCCATTCACATCCTTTGTGAATGTGGCCCACTAATGCACAAACGATATACTCGCTTGGGTAAACACTCTGTTCATCCGAGTGAAGTAAAATTTTTCACTGCTAAAGAAATCCTACAATTCCTCAAGGAAGTGGGTATTAGCAGTGAACTGTAACTATTGTGGCGATCACAAAAGATCTACATAAGGTCGAAGTGATACTAGTCTGGAGTAGACTCGAATAGCCGCTTTACACAAAAAAAAAAAAAAAAAAAAAAAAAAAAAAAAACTGTAAAGGTAATGAATACTTACTCTTTTGCCTGCCTCCGAACTGCTCGGCCCTTTCAGACCAAACCTTCTCGAGGAAGTCCTTGTTCAGTTTCTCTAGGTCCTAGGGGAATGGTTAACACATGGGGTCAATACATGAGGTACATAGGAATCATAAACAATTATTTTACTGGAGTTTTGGGGCATGGATAATGAGCATGACCCTTTACACTGCCTAATTAAAAAGTTTCTAGGGGGTTTATTGATGGTATTTAATGTTGGTACCGAATGTGCTGGGTTTTTTAAATTCTCAATGAAGATGAAGCTATCGAAAGCTCTCTCTTTATATCTTGTAATGTAATACATGCTTGTAACACTAACCTCACTAATATAATAAATGCGAAAGTTTGTAACAATGTTTCGATGTTTGTATGTTTGTGACTCAATCACGCATAAACGGCTGAACGGATTTGGATGAAATTCGGCACACAGATAGAATATTTTCTGGATTAACACATAGGGTACTTTTTTAAGGTCCACGCAGACGTAGTCGCGGGCAACAGCTAGTAATGTTTATAATTTACGTATTGTTAGAACTATCCACTTAACATGTCATTAATAAAGAGGTACATTTTCATATTTTATTATGTTATTATTAGTTACAAATAAAATTTGTAGTAATTAAAGTTCAAACGATCCGCATTGGGGACGTGTGGTGGACTAACTACCATGTCCTTAGTTATGTACCCGAGTAGTACGGACTAGAAAGACTGGTGAATTTTGATTTATGCGATTCTTCAATATACTGTTTAATTAGGCAGTGTTTACACATAAGGATAAATATACGAGGACATTCATGCCGTGAAGACATGCGTCGTAGGGTACAAATATCTTGCATATGATTAGAACACATGATCCCGTGGGTTCCCTGCTTACTTTTATTGCGATTCTGGAACTCTTCCATTTTGTCATTCCATAACTTATCCATGAACTCTGCCATTATGGAATCGTATCCCTGTTTGAATTCAGCATATTGTTTTAATAATCTTATTTTCATCAAGAAAGTAACTTTCTTCACATGCGATGCATGCGATAGATATCGTAGTTCTTTAGTAAAAACGTTTACGTAAAATATAAAAAGTATTCGATAACCATTGCGTTAAAACTATTTACCCCAAGAGTTGACTATCCTACTAAAATTAATTTCATTAGCTGTGTATATGTATGGATATAGCATACATACTCAAATCCACGACCACCATACCCCCCGGGGTGCGGTGGTCTGAAATATTGCTAGAACTGTTGTAGCAAGACTCACTTTTAGCGTATTGAATTATTTAAACCTGCTAATTACACCATGGTTCGTATAGACAACCAATTTGAAATGTAGGCCACCTTAAAACCTAGACACAATCATCTGTATTTACGTCAGTAAACTTGTGTCAAACAAAACGGCTGCATTTTAATTTGTTTGACTGTACATAGAGTACATTGTAGTAACTAGCTCTATAAATATATGTAACTTACACCCTCGAACAGTTTCTTTTTGTCGTCATAGGACCGTGTGTCGACACGTCTCTCGTACTTGGACGCTACTTGGATTTTGGGCTGAAAATAAAACATGATTTTAGCAATAGTTACTTACAAAAAAACCAGCCGACAACGTAATATCACTATCATCAATCATCACTACATATTATAAATTAAAGTCCCGCGCCGCGTTTAATTGTATTCCTCTCTGTATAGGTTAATCTCAGAAACTACTGTACGGATTTCGATACGGTTTTCACAAATAGAGGAAGGTATGTGTTATTTGTGGTACCCGCGCGAAGCCGGAGTGGGTCGCTAGCATATGCTATTTTGAAACCAATAAGTACAGACTTAAAAATAAGAAAGAATTAGAAATAACTCCGCTAAATTATATGGACAGTTCAAAGGTGCTCGTCAACAGCTCTAGTATGATATCTCTACTCACGCGCGACGTGAGGAAATCACCTCTTCCCTCGCTTCTCAGAGAGCTCACTTCGCTCTTACCGCGACAAGTAGTATGGAAGGAAGCAGAGTCGCGCACAAGTAGAGAAATCATACTGGATGACACGATCATAATCATCTTTATTGCATCATAACGTCGACTTACACTCTAACGATAGACACGCCCTTTCATAGAAACAACATGTTACACTGGAATATGGTTCCCGTACCGCATTATGTTCCACTGTGTTGATGTGATGATGTTCTTCGAACTACAGGGTGTCAGGAAAAGTATCATTAACCTTTAAACCACATACTCTACCCATCAAACTGAACAAGTTTTACTACGGGAACAAAGGTGTCAGCGCAAAAAAAAATCTGGTGATCCATACGTTTGAGTCAAGTCGGTATTGCGGTTTAGTATGGAACAGCTGACTTTTTTTTGCGCTGACAGGTTTGCTCCCATAGTCTAAGTTGTTCAGTTTGATGGGTAGAATATTTGGTTTAAAGGTTAATTATACTTTTCCTTACATCCTGTATATCTGGGCGTGTCTATCGTTAGAGTGTACGTCAATGCATCATAATATAAGTCAGATCGAATTACATGATAATGAATCTAAAACTAAATTTCGTTATGCAAATAAGAAGATCGCAGTAACTGCACTTAACTAACTGCCTTGCGGCTGTGGGACTAGTAGGTTTCTAAAGTATAGGTACTTCACACATCTTGGAATGGTCTATTGATAGATAGGTAAGTGATCAGGAAGGGTGTACTTACCGGGTGCTTTCCTGTGAGGGCTTCAGGGTCGAGACCCTTTTTAAGAGCCTTGTGCCTCAACTGTTGCTTTTGTCTTTCCTTGAGCTCTTTTAACTGTAAGCAAGAAATATTTCTATCAAGTTTATGACTTAAAAAAGACCTATTATATTTTATTGTTAAAGACTAGCCTTTTAGTTCTCATTTAAATAAAATGCATACATATACAAATTCACGACCATAATCCCTTTCGGGGTGGCCAGGAACATTGCTACCGTCTTTCAAGCAGTTATAGCGAAGCTCACGGCATAAAAATCTTTGTCTTGTACTTGTAAGACACCCACGTTGTGGGGTGGTACAAAAACGAGCTTATTATGAATCGATTCAGTTAATAAAAAAACAGTATTTTTTTTTGTTTAGGGGAAAATTACCGATTTAAAGTTCTTTAATGTCAACACTGATTCAATAACTACACTAACGCGAATAAAGAATGAGATTAACAGAAAGCAAGAATAGAAAACTTATCTATCTTACTAGAATGAACACTTTATAAGTGTGATCAAGACATCTATAGTTTTCTTTATTTCTTCCCCCCCCCCCCCATTCTTTATTTGTCTGGTTTAATCACTCGTACTTACGTCGTAGTCCTGTCTCTTTTGCCTCTCTTCGAGATCGTATTTCTCTGTCTCGAGTTTGATGATGCACTCCCAGAGCTCCTGAGCCTTAACTCGGAGCTTTTCCGCGGAGAGGTTCTCAATGCTAAGGGGCTTGATGCGGATGGAGAGGGAGATCTTCTTCTCCTCCTCGAGCTGTTCCTTGGTCTTGTTGCGTTCTACTTGAGCGCTGCTAAGGCCAAACTGTTGAAGGGGAATACATTTCAGTTCAAAGTGTCAAGTCAGAAGTTTTATTCTAAAATTCTTCGTGGTTTCGGTCTTCGTTTTTTAACCATCGGTCTGAAATAAAGAGATTATGTACAGTCGGTGTCATAGAACACCCCTTGCGTTTTTAAGATTTAGATAGAGGGGTCAAGTTTCTCTGAAGCCCACTGTACCTACCTGTAGAATTTTGAGTATCAGAATGCATCGGTCCTCCAAATATAAGGTCATACATAACATACTGATTGACAAATATCCTTTTAAAGATTGCTTACTTAGTTTTTTTTTCATTGATATATAACGGCTTTTCGTGTCTCTAGCAGACAGAATTTCAGTTGTACTCTTATATATTCCGTGCTTTCAGTACATATTTTGTAATCGCCACTATATTACAGTTCACTGTGAATACCCATTTCTCTCAGGAATTGTAGGATCTCTTTGACAGTGAAAAGTTTTACTGTATCTATACCTACATAATAATTTTCGATTATTGTTGTTTAACAAAAGACACTAACACCCGTATTCTTAGTTGTTTCCTTGCGGCTTCCTTACTAGAGTCGAGGAAGTTTTTGACATTTTTGTCATACAAATTATCTCAAAAATGACAAGAAAACAACTAAGACTACGGGTGTAGGGGGCCCACTAGAGACACAAGCTATTTTTGAGCGAAGGCGTTGACTCAACGACATACACCGCCGCGATATCGCCGCAGCGATAATGCTCAGTTGCGACATCGGCTCAAGAATCACTTGTTTGATAGGTTCTAATTATAATAGCGTTGTAAGAAAAGAAATATATAATATCTTACGTTGTCGGTCTTCTTCTGGATGGTGAAGTTGGGGCCGGTTTTGTTGGACTCCTTCATGGCCTGGACCATAGCCTGGCGCTTCTTCTCGGCCTCCTCGAGCCTTTGCCTCTTCTCTTCAATGTCACGCTGTTTCTTCTCCTCAATCTCGCGGACTCTCCTCTCTTCCTCTTCCTTCTTCATCTGGGCGAGGCGCTTCTCTTCTTCAGCGCGAGATACCTGTTAAAAGATACCGGAAATTTTTCATATACAGAGTGTTAGGGTAAACAGTTGCATTACTTTAAGGGGTGATTGTACCCATGATACTGAACGATTCTCCCTAAGAAACATATAGGAAAAATCTGTATTCTTCTAAAATATTGGTCATTCAGTCATGCAATGACAAATTATATCATCGAAATAAATAAAAACCATTTTCAATGAAGAATCATTCCACAACTATTGCTTATTACTGTAGGTGTTTTGAGGTCCTCGCCCTTCGAGTGGTGAAGCTGTCAGGGTAAACCGAACCAGTGGAAGCATTAAGCAATAATACAGACCTTGCGCTTAGCCTGCTTCTCCTTGAGGCGTTTCAGCTCGTCCTCCTCCTTGGCCCTCTGTTTGCGCCATTCGTTGATGTAATCCTTCAGCTGTTCGTCCAAGTCCGACCGCTTCTGGTCTTGACGCTGTTGCACAAAAAAATAATAGAGTTATTCTAGGGATACTATCTTCCGCCTATCCCATGACGCTATACGAAAGACTGGAAGAAGTACAGTTTGGCAATGAAAAATATGCAGTACTTTTTCACGATAAAACCTATACTTAGTTCGGTGTCGGAACACACTAGAGAGCTAGTGAAAATACCAGGAATTGTCTCACAGTATTACTAGCCCCTCTAGTTTGATTTCTCTACTTGCGCGTGACTGAACTTTGTTCTATACTACATGTCGCGGCAAGCGCGGCTTTAGCTCTCTGAAAAGTTCAGGAAGAGGTCCTTTTGTATGCAGTGAAGACGCGTCGCGTGCGAATAGAGGAACCATACTAGAGAGGCACATGCAGCTCCCTAGGTAGAAAGAGATATAATTATCTGGTTTGTCTTCCTTCTTTGAAAGCATTCTGTATTTCTAACTCGTTCACGGGCTCGCCAAAAGCTAAGGTTAAGTCACACTTCTTTCGTCTCATCCATTTTCATACAGCTTTCCATTTCATACACTTCCGTCTCAATTGAGTGTGCTATGCACGAGAGTATTATTTTACATACATACAAAGAGTCGCTTGCAGAATGACTAATCTCGAAATATCTAGATCTGTTAACTTGTTTTTGGCACGTATTTTTATTTTATTCCCAGGTTGTAAGAGCTGGGATAAGATTCAATTCATCCCTAAAGAAGTGAATATTCCGACATCCTGGAGTGAGATTTTTGAATCTCATTCGCTGAATTCAGCAGTTGTAAAGTCAAAATTATTATGGAGATATGCATCTTTCTTCTGCTGATTTGACTTCGATTTGAGCGATTTTTGAAAGTCAAATCAGCAGTAAAAAGATGCGTATCTCCGTAGTAATTTTGACATTTTCAACAGCTGAGCTCACCGAATGAGATTCAAAAATCGCACTCCTGAAAGACAGGGGTTTTAAATTGTTAGAGATACCAAAAAAAGAGAGTTTAATACACAATAGGTACGATATCTTTTATTTTCTTTCATTTGAGTGTAGTATCTTACCTTGATGAATTCTGGGTCTCCCTCTGGTGCGCTGCAATAGTAAAACACGATTAGAAACCGAACTTGAAAACAGTTTTTTGTTAATGTTAGAAAACCGTTATTATAAACGGTCATGGATAACATATAATTTCTGTTAAGGTGATATAGGTATATTTTTTATTGATTCGTTAGCATTGTGCTGTTACGCTTTTTCAGAAGCGTTTCAGCGGGGATTTTGCGAGCTTGGTTCTGTACAGTTTGTTAAAAAACTTCTAAATCATGTTTCATGACTATAATAAGTTATGTTATTCATTTCAACGTTTTCTTATTCTGTTAAATGTATGATCTTCTTTTTAAGTTTCATTAAATTTAAGAATGATACTGAACAAGTTATGTTTAGCGAATTCATTGTATATTCATATATTTTGTTGTATTTGACGTTAAATTATGTATATCGTATCGGCGTTGTAAGTGTTTTGTATATTTATAGTTCGTATAAAGTGATAGAAAATAATATATAGGTTCTCAAGCGGACGTAAACAATAAACATTATAAATATTACTTAAAATGCATGCGTTGATTACCATGCTTATCCTCTCATGCAAAAACTCAGGAAGGTTTGTCCGGGGACGCAAGTGATCGCCCGTTGACCGACATCTTGCTTCTTTGCAGCCGGCGCGGGCGCAGCGGCCGCGCACAATTTCGAAAATAGAACGCGTAACTACAGATAAAAATAGCAGTCGACGACGTCCGACAGTTATTAGTTTACGGATCGGTCATCTGGTGGATGCGATAAATCCGTTAAAAAAACTACGCCCGCGCCTTATAAAGTTAAAATGAGAGGGATAGTTAGTGACACCACAGACAGCGGTGCAACTTACGTCGGTATAATCGACGGTCTACTCCTAGAAACAGAAAACAACAATAAGCCTCTACTCAGTTTCATAAATATATACCAACATACTACTTATAAATAACCAAATCCATAGATAGAGACGAGAAGCTGTGAGATAATTATTTCGCACATTCACGACACAAACACTGCGTTACAAGCAATTCTTTATTTTAGAATTTTGATAATGATGAATGGAACCTTTCAACTAGATCGTATTTCTAGTAAAAACAGGTAGGTGTTAATTTAAACGCCAATCGTAGCTAACGTTTTACAAATATGTGCCGGCGAAATGAACAGTTTTGCTGAAAGCAAAGCTTTTAATATAAAGTTAAATTACAAAGTTACTTACTCCTGTCTCGGCGCGGGTCTTCACGTCACAACGGTCAGGAAGAGAGCGATGGAAAAAGAAAATACATTATTAATAATTGTACAGTTGTGTAGTTGGATAATTAATGACACTTACGGACAGTAAGCTTACTAAGTTAATGCGAACAAAATCACAAACAAACAAAATATCAGTCACAGTTTTTAGAACATTCACATGTTTTTAGACAGACCAGGATTACTTACGATCCATGATAATGTACTGATCTCTCGTATAGGATCCGACGTATAGACCCTACGCTTTGTTAAATGAAAGTTTGTCTACATTAAAAAAGCGCGTTTTGCAGTAACACAGCTCCTAGCAATAGTAAGTCCGAAAGCAAGTAAAGCTTGAAAAAGCGCTAGAAGCGTTAGAACAGCGCTAAACTTAGCCTAATGAGCGAAGTGAGTGTAAGTGCCGCATCTAGCACGCCACTTACTTCCTGGAACAAAAGATAAAGAAGGATCGGTGAGGGCGTGGAACAAGCCCAACAGTTTGGGTCCAAGAGCCTCCCAATCAAACGCTGCAATCAAATCGTTCACACCTTGTTCAACCAGAAAACGAAACAGTCTATTGTCACTTTTGACTCTAAAAGAATTTTTTATTGATAGATTTGCCAAGGCAAAGTGTCAAACAGGCCCAGTGAAGCTGAATAGTCCAAAACAAACAAGTTCTAAAAGAAGCTAAATTTTTGAGAACCTTCGCCGCTTCGTTAGGTACTTACGTCTCCGGGACTTCTTCTTCTACTTCCTCCTCCTCGGAGCCACTGCAAGAGACAGGGTCGTTTAACACAGGGACGTGATCAGGAGTTAGAACCAATGGTGTCTATTATCACAGAGTTAGTTACATAATGAGGCTGTTGGGAATTTGAGTTGAGGGGTACAGAATACAGACATGTATCGTGCATAATACATGAATTAATCACATAAAACTTTAATGTTGATTTTTTTGTATTTTAATTTAATTAATTATTCACCTTGAAAAATTTCTTCTTAACTCTTTTTCTTTTTTTCATCATCTTCATCAGCTAAATGGCTATATTTGTTACAAGTCGTAGGTTAAGGCTTTGAAATACTCTGAATATTAAGTTTATCACTAAGGATTATAGACTTTTCCCTTCCACACTTATTAGTAAAGGTATGAGTCCTCCATAAGCTCCATATTATCATCAACTTGTGTTCTCTGTAAGGTATAAGCCTCCTTCCTATTAAATCTTTTCCAAGTCAAGTAACTTCTTTGACATTAATAATTAATGTCTGATTACTAGATTGAAACCTGAAAATCTAGCAAAGTGTACCTTGCGTACAATTGCCCCCATGGTGGTTGATAATTGCAGCAAGGTTTTTCTCCACCCCTAAAGGGACTTTTTACGCGAGTTTATGTATGTATGATCGTTATACTTACGAGTATTCTTCTTCGTCAGACATAGTGGTAGTTTATGTATTCTGAAAGATAATGAAGAAATTAATTTAATTCGACAGGTTTTACACGTGCTGCGTTGATTGCATTTCTTTTTTAGTTTTATTTATTTTCAACTTGGCACCTCGATTGCTAAATCACAATCGACATTGTTTACAATCAAGTCTATCATTTTGTTTATCTATTGGCATAAGTTCAACAATTTTGGCAAGTAAGTACTTTATGCTCGTGCGAAACCGAATTTTTGGTGTCTTTCCATTTAATTAAACACGATTTTGTACTAAATGTTCTTCATTCGTCTTGCAAAAATGAAGTATTTTTTATAATTGCAATGTTATGTTTGTATGAGAAATCTCATAATAAACGTCTGTGCAAAATCCAAAAACGCTATCCACAGAATTGACAACAACACCTGATATGTTATGTTTTTGAAATATAAACGAAAAAACTACAGATTTCTACTACTCTACAAAGCTACTTAAATTTCTAGTAATATTAAGAAAAAACAAAGTTGGATATCAGGCAGTTATCGATTCTGTGCAAATAAATGGTTTTCAGGTTTTTAGTACTTTTTTTTAAAATATGCGTCCTCCGTCTTTTGTACCGGATTTATTCACTTGTGCTACTCTTGACATTAATTATTTTTAATTAAATTAAAATATCTTGTATATTTAGTATGTAAACATCAACAAAAATAACGCATCAACCATTATCTATACTCAATTTACATAGCCAAATAAGAGTGCCAAAGTCGAAAAAAAATCGCGTAGGTGCAGCAGAATGTGACGTATAAACGTGCTTATTGTTTACGATGCGGTATTTTTAGTTTTATCTCCCGTGCCACTAGGTATGTACACCTACTGACTACTGTGCGGCTAGCTGGCAACCGTTCAACGAAAGTGTAAAATTGGATTTCACATCCGCCTGTATTGCCCAGGACTCGGATTTCGCTGAGCCTTGAATTTTTTCAAACCTAGTCGTAGGTTATGTCATGATATTCTTTTGTTTTTAAGTTAATTCTTCCTTTTCACAGACTTCTAGATGGCAAACGTTAATTATTTAGAACCGGTCATTTGTAGAATCGCACATTTTACGAATTGGAATTTGTAGAGTAGGTCCGTAGTCATTTCTAGAATTGGTCCTTTGTAGACTAAACCATGTTTTGTTGGTAATTTCAGAGTTCAATGCGTAGTTTCTGGTTGTTGTTTTAGTTCTTCAAGAAAATATTTTAAAAATTTGTACTAAGATGTTAAATAATCCATCGTTGTTGTACCTAAATATCTTCATCATCTTCCTTCAAGTTGAAATTAATTTTATTTACCTATATGTCAGATAATTTATAAATTTATCCGTTTCATTTAAATATGTAATACCTATTTATCCGTTTCATTTAAATTTAAAAGATTTTAATTCAAATTACACATTTCATATGTTTCCCATTATGATTTTTAAAATGTTTCTTCGCTGGGTTCAGTTCTATATCAATCTAACATTTGACAATTTTACTATCATCAAGCTTTTCACTTTCAAGAACATTATTTTCATTCACTGTCATTTTGTCATAATTCAGTTCAATGAAATATTTTCTATTCTCAGTAAAAGTTATTTTCTATTTAGAATCGCTAAACTATTCATCTATTTTTATGTTCGGCTTTATTTCGATAACTAACTCTTGCTTGCTAAATAATTACATCATTTCAGTAATATGCATGGCAGTAGGTAATCTCCTTTGACCGGGCATGACCTTGTTAATTTAGTTCTGGATTTTGGATTCATATATTAGGATTACATGCCGACTGGCGAGGCAATCTGAGTGACGTAAGTTTAGTAATGTCTCTAGTTTTATTTAGTTTTTTCAGATCTCTTTTGATTAATATCTGCCTCAGGTTTGATTTAATTTAGAAACTCATCATTGAATTATTTTATAGGACGTGATTGTTGAATATCTCTTAGATGGATGGACATTCTTCAGTCGCATTAAGTCTGAGCTCGAAGGATGACGTCTGGATCGAGTATTTGTTTATAATTGCATTTTTGGTTTGACGAATTCTGATCTATTATATTGTTGCGATTTGTATACCTAGGTGTTTTTCTCAGAGAAGTAAATTATAGAATTTTAAAAACTTTTGTAAGTTCGAGTGCTTGAGATTTTTTTTTAAATGTTGTGTTGAAAGAAACCAACGATATAAATTCTACAAATCTTTTGGATTTATTTGAATTTTATAACTTTTTTTTTCACTTTATTAGTTTTTATTCTGATGATGCCCAAAATATAAGGTGTGGCCTATTTTTAGATCTTCTAAATTTCTGATAATGTAAAACATACATTTATTAACAAAGATTGTACAGTAAAAGTTTCCTAAAAAAAGTGTGTAGAGTACCTAACTACAGTGTGGTCAAAAAATGTGATCAAATGTGTGTTCAGCGATTTTATCAAAGTTTCACGTGTTTCATCCGCAGCGGGCGCTGTGTGCGGCGCCCGCGCACGGTAACGTTATCCCGACTATACAAGGCGTTGCTATTTCCGCGCGCCTACCCCAAATTGGCGCGCGCGTAATTTAAGACCACATATGAACTTACGACCACTGCAAGTCCAAAACACTTAGCACTAGCACTCGTCACTGCACTTACGTCGCACGGGTAGAAGACGGTCACAGTCACTGGTTCCTGACACAGCACAGCGACGTTGGAATGTGGAGTCCGCGGCGACCGGGGCGGCTCTGAGCCAGCGGCGCGGCGGTCGGGCCGGCGCGCGCGCCCCTCGCCCCTCGCCCCACGGTTATATTTAGCGGCGGACATTTTAGAGAGGATCGCGAGCCAGCTCCGGTTTCTGGCCTGATGTGCGCCCGGCTGAGGCAGACTGCTGTGCCTGTGGGAGGACGCCGCGGACTTCAGGGCGTGGCTTGCCGTCTGCTTGTTCCTGTTCCAGGTTCATACGGCCTGCGAGGAATGAGCACGGGACGGTTCAGTCAAATACGCGTTCCATTCTGATAGAGCTGGTAGCGAAGATCCTGAAGTTAGTCGGTTCGCTGGGAGATAATTCTGTTACATCTAAATTCGCCTATCTCCATCGCGATTTATTGTAATATTTCATTGACGTAGGTACTATAATGAGATCAATTTAATATTTATGAACATGTTATTGTGTACAACACATTGTATTTCTACTTATCTTTGAAGTTTACCGGTTCTGTGCCAGTACGGTTTGGTGGGTGTGGTTCTAATGTATCCTTGTTAAACTTACAATCACGACCTTGTTCCCGTTTAGTGTAGTCTGAAACTTGTTGTAGCAACCACCTTTTCATGGAGCAATTTCTTTCAGCATATTAAAAGCTGCAATGACTGCGCCACGTACTTAATTTACTACTATTAAACTTACCCTAAGGAATTTGGGTCGAAAAAAGAGAAAATTTTAGGACCTCCCATAGAAAATTAATCGGCTGATCCGCACTTGTATGAAAAGTCCTACAATTTTCCTAGATTTTTGACCCGTGTTCCTTAGGAAAAGTTGTTAAGTTTCATTTTCAGAATAAGTACACCCATGTTAATAATAAGAAAATTGTGGTTTATAGGGTCTTTCTTATGAGTCCTTTGACCGTACAGTGGCGCCCTCAAATTAAAGATTTCTCTATTATGAATAAGCATAGCATACGCTCACGACTATATTCCCCGAGGGGGTGGTCAGAGATATTCTGAAACCTCAGAACATCCACGTTTCACCAGTAGTACCGAAACTCTGTCCAGTGTGACAGGGGGTGAGCCCGTGGCCACTTATAATGGACAGTAGGTACAATACATGCCTCGAAATTGAAACATGCAGGTTTCCTCACGATGTTTTCCTTCACCGAAAAGCCAGTGGTGTTACAAATCGTACATATATTTCGAAAAAATCAAAGGTACGAGGACGGTGATAGAACCATTGCCTCCTACACGGCAGGCAAGGTTACTCGCCACTGGACCACCACAGCTACTACTGGACCACCACGGCTGCTATTATGGGAACCCAAAATGAGAGTACCTACTACTAACATAATATTTAAAAAAAATCATAATATAGAAGAATGAAGAATAAACTAAAATTCTATGTAAGTACGTATGTAGGTATACACATTTAGTTGGGTATGACTGGAATGTACGTAGGTAGGTATAAGAAACCGAACCCATGACGTCATGATTGCGAGGTAAACTTACTCCCAATAAACTATCAACATACCTATAGGTAAGTACATTACTTTTCAAATTATAAAAAGTAACGCTGGTTGCTGTTTCATAGATGAAACTGTGGAAAATTGGAAAATCGTCGACATGGCCGATTTTTATGAAAAGTCTGAATTTTTATTTTATTTTAATAATGAAAATGTTTTTAGGTTTTAATTGCTTTGCTATGGCTGAAAATGTAGGTAGTGACGTATTTCTTTCTCGCTCGCACTCGGTATGACACATGTCATAACTCTTCTTGTCCATTTTCCCATTTGTATGAAATAACAGCGAAGTCTCCAAGGTGTAAGTTTACTACGTAGCTGATACCGGTATGGATATAGAAAGTCGTTATTTTATGTTTAGATTTACGTATGCATTGTAGGCAGGCAATGGATACATTAGAGAGGCGGTGCGGGAATGTGTGGTGGCCATAATACCCGAAAAGAAAGGATAGGTACATTTATTATTGCCCCGCGTACCAGAAAGCGCAGTGTATTTAGGTTCCCCACAAGGTGGACCGACGACCCGGTGAAGGCGGCGGGAACCTGTTGGTTGGATGAGGGCAGCGCAGGACCGGTCGTTGTGGGGATCGGCTGAGAGGGTGATGGTAATCGGCTGAGATGTTAATGGATAGATTAACTGGACTGACAAACGAATAAAAACAGCGTTTTTATTCAAAAGTTACATCAAAAGCCAGTAGTAAGTATAAAGATTCTGTTGCGCAAATGTTTGAATGTCGTGCCAACTTCAAATCTCTTGTTAGTAAACAAACTATTAGCGCGTCGGTGGCGCGTTGCGGAGAGGTATGAAAACTCAATCAGGGGGTCCATATCCGCACGCAAGACATTTCAGGTAGGTACCTACCAATTATGAGTTTTTCTAAAGTACGTAATACCGACTGCTCTCAAACGAAGAAGAAGAAATTCTGATGCGTATGTGAAGTCTATCAATCCGCATTGGGCACGATTAATGGACTGAAGCCCACACCCTCCCTAAGTGTGGGCCTGTGCCCTCAGTGGGACGTTTATAGGCTGATGATGATGAAACAAACTGTTTAAACATAGTGCATCTAGTGTATGTATGCTCACGACTATATTCCCCGTAGGCAGATAAATTCTAAACACCTACCAACTTACCAAGAGGCCGAGCGAGGAGAACATGCCATGAAATTGATCTTTTAAGAAAAGGACAAGTTCGTACTGCATAGAGTGCAGGCAGGTGTATAATATGAGGCGAGAGAAAGGTGTGTCAGGATCGTAGCGTGTGGCGGGCCGTAGTTTCTACCTACCCCCGTGGGACAGTAACGTGAGCATGTATGTAAGTAAAATACCATATTCAGAATATCAAAATCAATACGTAGAAAACGTGGATGGACTAGTTATATACGTTCTTTCCCGCTTACCTATACATAATTTAGGATGGCAGCTTTTTCTACCTATCGACGACGACACGCTATGAATAAGATTGTTTAATCATCATCAGCCTTTATCTTCCCTACAGTAAGGTTAGAGAAACATTGACCGACGGCGGGCCCATACAAAAAACCACGATTAGTATAATATGGGAACGCTTTCGGTGGCCACTTCCGGTGCTTTCTGCATTAGCATGTTACACGTGATAACGGCTTTATCACGCCTTTTATCTCGTTCGTTCACGTGCAAACAGAAAGAGCGACACACACAAAGAATGGACTTCACAATTTCTCAAGTAGCATACTAGCATCATGGCGCAATTTCACCTATTTTGGAGCATTCCTGTTATAGACCGGCGGCCAGCTACAGTCAACTATACCTTACAAAATTAGCGAACTAACTCATTATGCACCTAAAGTAGACTAAAAATAAGTCATAAAAAACTTGGTCTGCCAGGGCGCAGCTTGGCACGTTTTCCGGTGCGATGAAAAATGTGGACCCCAAAAACACCCCATTTTACCTCATCGAATTAATGGATGGAACTTGTCTGTTGGTCTAGAGGCCGATTAGTAAAGCCTAAAAAACCTGGTCTGCCGCCGCCTATCCTAGCAGGTTCATGGGTCCGACTGAATTTAGGGTGCTCCTCGGAGGGTGGATTTTACCTCATCGAATTAATGAATGAAATAAATGCCTAATTATAGTCCTATTAACTATGTTTACATATGCCTTGGTTTGCCTAGGCTCAGCCTGGCAGGTTCCCGGGTATGACTGATTTTACTTACAAAAAATTGTGTAGCCCAACTTCAAAAACCAGTATAAATCTATAGATTCTGCGGGAAAATTTGCTGAAGTTAGCTTGTATAAATTAACTAAGATATATTTACACATACAAATATCTCTGAAAGTGGAATTTTAATGGGAAAGGTTAACGGCCCGCGGAAACTAAAAGAGATAGATATGTGGTCCCGAAGGAAAAAATGTCAAAGACCCTGGGCAATTTGACGTCCCGATGTAAAAAAGCCTATATGGAAAATCCAAGATGGTCGACTTGCATTTTCCAAGTCCTCATAACTTGGCTATTGGCTTGGCAGACAATCTAAAGTTGCCATAGTACAAAGCTATAAGACCGATCAAAGTTGACTTTTTCATCTGGTCTTATAGCTTTGTTTGTATGGAAACTTCAGACAGTCTAACTATTACTATGGGTATTAAACATGAACAACATACATGATAACATGGCAGTATAGAAAATAACCTCGAAATTTAAAACTTTTCAGACGATTTTTTTTTTCTACGGCGTGTTGTGATCTGTAATACTTAGGTTTTTAGGGTTCCAAAGTAAACAAGGAACCCTTATAGTTTCGCCATGTCCGTCCGTCCGTCCATCCGTCTGTCCGCGGCTTAGCTCAGAGACGCTTAGTACTAGAAAGCTGTAATTTAGCATGGGTACACATATTAATCACGCCGACAAAGTGGTAAAATAAATAATTTTTTAGAATACCTAAAAAAAATCAAGGGTAGGGGGACCCGTGAAGTGGGGATGAAATTTTTTTTCTCGTCTATCCCATAGTGTGGGGTATCGTTGGATAGTTCTTTTAAAAATACGATGGGTGTGGGAAAACCATTTTTCGATTTACGGATCGGTTAGCGAAATATTAAGCTTTAAGGTGAAAATTTTTGTTAGAGTCAAGTGTCCCCCCCCTCTGCCAGCTAAACGGTTGTTTCTGGATATGTGTAAAAATTCATGACAGTAGTGTATATAATGAAATTAAAAGGAAAACTATCACCGCTAAGTACCTAAGTTAACGAGTAATAGTCGACCAACTTAAAAAATGTACTTTTTAGACTTTATTAGCCGTTAAACCGTAGTATAAAACCAAAAGCCCCCTTCTAAGTTCGTATATTATGAGTAGCGACTACGGAACCCTACCCTGCGCGTGGCCCGACACGCACTTGGCCAGTTTTATTATATTAGTCATTTAGTACCTTACAACAATTTTTAAACGGCAATCGGTAATCTTTTTGGTAATTAAAAGTCCTACAGTAAAGGCTACAGTACTATGACAATGGCTCGGCAATCCACGCGCTTGCACAGGCAGCGACAGGCGCCCCTTTGAACCGACAGCGATCTGGATACAATACACACCACAGATACACCCATGCTAAATTAAAGCTTTCTAGTACTAAGCGTCTCTGAGCTAAGCCGTGGACAGACGGATGGATGGACGGACGGACATGGCGAAACTATAAGGGTTCCTTGTTTACTTCGGAACCCTAAAAACCTAAGTCTTACAGACCACAACACGCCGTAGAAAAAAAAATCGTCTGAAAAGTTTTAAATTTTGAGGTTATTTTCTATACTGCCATGTTCTCATGTATGTTGTTCATGTTTAATACCCATAGTAATAGTTAGACTGTCTGAAGTTTCCATACAAACAAAGCTATAAGACCAGATGAAAAAGTCAACTTTGATCGGTCTTATAGCTTTGTACTATGGCAACTTTAGATTGTCTGCCAAGCCAATAGCCAAGTTATGAGGACTTGGAAAATGCAAGTCGACCATCTTGGATTTTCCATATAGGCTTTTTTACATCGGGACGTCAAATTGCCCAGGGTCTTTGACATTTTTTCCTTCGGGACCACATATCTATCTCTTTTAGTTTCCGCGGGCCGTTAACCTTTCCCATTAAAATTCCACTTTCAGAGATATTTGTATGTGTAAATATATCTTAGTTAATTTATACAAGCTAACTTCAGCAAATTTTCCCGCAGAATCTATAGATTTATACTGGTTTTTGAAGTTGGGCTACACAATTTTTTGTAAGTAAAATCAGTCATACCCGGGAACCTGCCAGGCTGAGCCTAGGCAAACCAAGGCATATGTAAACATAGTTAATAGGACTATAATTAGGCATTTATTTCATTCATTAATTCGATGAGGTAAAATCCACCCTCCGAGGAGCACCCTAAATTCAGTCGGACCCATGAACCTGCTAGGATAGGCGGCGGCAGACCAGGTTTTTTAGGCTTTACTAATCGGCCTCTAGACCAACAGACAAGTTCCATCCATTAATTCGATGAGGTAAAATGGGGTGTTTTTGGGGTCCACATTTTTCATCGCACCGGAAAACGTGCCAAGCTGCGCCCTGGCAGACCAAGTTTTTTATGACTTATTTTTAGTCTACTTTAGGTGCATAATGAGTTAGTTCGCTAATTTTGTAAGGTATAGTTGACTGTAGCTGGCCGCCGGTCTATTAGTATTTGAAAATGAATACTTTTATTTTTAAACGAATCTGCAAGAATACAAAACTGTCGTCAAATTGAATGTTTCTAAACGAATCTCGAACTGTCAATGTCATAAACAGATTCGTGCCATATGCGGAAGTTGCTGTTTTTATTATTTTAATAGGTAAAAAAACTCTAAAATTAAAATAAATCAATGTGCTATAATCTAGAAAAATGTATTCCTCAATCAAAAATATCAACGGCAACGCATCAACACCAAAGCGACGAAGACTTGGGACCGGCAGAATTTTGCGGCGAAATCTTAATGTTTTTGAAAAAGAAAACAAATTTACAAGCCCTCTACGGTCTTCTTCGCCTCTAACTAGACAAGACGATCCGCCTTTACCGTGTAATCAAATAGAATATCTAAGCGAATCTGGGAACAACAGCTCTGTTACCAGTGATATCCCATGTTCCCCTGGTATCTTAGACAATTCAATCATGAGAAATATAGACAACTGGGAATCATTAGTTGTAAGTAAACATCAGAATATTAATAGTGAAGTATCTAGTACAATGTGTAAAGAATTTAATGAAATTGAAGATATATCAGCGAATATCAGTAAACAACATAATGTTACTAATGAGATATCAACATCAATGTGTAAAGAATTTCATGAAATCACAGATATATCACAGAATATAAGTAAAAACAATATTTGTAAAGAGATATCTAAGTCAATGTGTAAGGAATTTAATGAAATCGAAGATATATCAGAGAATATAAGTAAAAACAATGTTTCTAAAGAGGTATCTTCGTCAATATGTAAAGAATTGGATGAAATCGAAGACATATCTGACGATATGTTTTATTCTAAGTTAGAAATGGAATCAAGTCAGAATAACTTAGTGACATCTAGGTACAAAAAACAATTCTGTAAGAGCGTAGAAGATAGTTTTGATGCAATAAATCAATCTATAAGACAAGATGAACTTAATAGAATGGATAATAGTGTCTTATTTGAAACTAAAGACTCATTTCTACTTGATATAAAAGAAAGCAGTATTGTAGAAGACAAGGAAAGAAGTAAAAACAAATGTATTATACCTGTGATAGATAGAGACAGAGATAGTTTTTATGGTCTGCCAATGATAACAAAGAGCTTATTCAAATCGTACAGAAACATTGAAAAGTTTTATGGTGAGTAGACTAAACTTTTCTTAGATGGATGGATGGAATACAATATTTCAAATTAGAGTTACACTCACACTAATAAATTTTTCAGAATGTGTGGACATTGAACAACATTTGGGTTGGAGAATCCATGGATTTTTTCTCTGGGACAACCAATTTTTTCTCTATTTCTTATAAGATTAAATCTAATTAGTTGATAAAACTTAACAAACACATTTGGTATCTTTTACTGAGTACAATTGCGTGATAAGGACCCGCCGCCCGGTCATATGATTTACAGGTCAATGTCTGCCCGCGCCCCGGACACTGCAGCCTTACGTACGATAGTGATAATTTTGTTAATCATCAATACCAATTAAAATTAATAAACATTGAAAATGCAATCTGTTATCATTCTTGAAGTGCATGAAGAGATGTATGAATGTGGTTGAGGCGAGAGAAGTGTGTCAGAATCGTAGTGTGTGGCGAGCCGTAGTCTCTGCCTACCCCTGTGGGATAGTGGCGTGAGTATATGTATGTATGTATGTATGTTATCATTAATAAAAAGTGCCCTGGTTCAGTTTCGCCAACTAATTCGAAATAACCCTATGTTGGTCCCTTAGTCAAAGTTGTTCAGTTTGATCATCTGAAGCACCCCTTAAAGTATGTAACGCATAGAAGTTTACACCGTGTATAACCATAGTTGTTATTAATTCTCAGACTGGCAAGAAGAGTGCCTCAATCTCCCAGCGATCAAAGAGCGACGTAACTTAATATATGCGCTACCAACAAGCGGTGGAAAAACTCTAGTGGCTGAAGTATTGATGCTGAGGGAAGTTCTCAATAGGAAGAAGAACGCGCTCTTTGTTTTGCCTTTTGTTGCTATTGTACAGGAGAAAGTAAGTAAATTATTTCATAAACAGATTCATTGCCATTCCAATGAGCGTTTTTCTTTTTGTTTTCTAGGGGATCGATAGATGGCGCTACGGTCTGTACGAAGAAACGTCAACATTTCAAAAAGTGTTTCTTTCAAATAGTAAAGAGTGAAAAGATGATCAAGAAGATGCCAACGCGTCTTTTAATGACATATTTCATTATTTACTAATAATTTTAATCGAAAATTCTAAACTTTTACGCCTGACATGGCTGAATGGGCTTGATCCCATGGCATTAAAAAAAAAAGACAGGCACAGACTTGACCAGATTTTGACAGGATCTCGCTTACGGCTCTATGGGCGATAAACATGTCATCTGTCGAGTTTTTTAGGAACTAAATTTAAAAAAGAAAAGAAAAACGCTCATTGCACTGGTTTAAGTAAGATGTCAAAATATTGCTTCACAAATCAGACATATAAAAAAAAATTTTTTAAATTGACGCTGTGTAGAAAGAAAATGTTACTGCCATTTTGTAATTGATGAAAGTCCACAAAATGCTGTAGAAAGTCTATAATTATTCTTAATATTGTAAATTTAGGGCCAATTTCACCACTAAAGTTGGATTAGTTCTTAATCAATAGCTTATATTTTAATGTAGGTAGATTCTTGACAAATTCTATGACATCATAATGAGATATGTCAAATAATTTATCAGATAAGCTATCAAGAACTTATTAAGAAGTAGTGAAACAGGCGGGTAGAGTTTCAGGATGAAATTGAGTCAGTGGAAATGGTAATAGGTGACTAGCCTTTTGCCTGCAAAACTGCAAAAGAAACAATTTCTCTGTCACCTCTTACAACATTAGATACTTCTTCTAAAATTTAAACATTCAAAATACATTTGTTAATTTCTCTTTTCTCTCAGATATGGTCATTATCTCCGTTCGCTATAAAGCTAGATTTCCTAGTGGAAGAGTATGCGGCGGGTAAGGGTCTAATACCGCCCAAGAAGCGACGGAAAAAGAACAGTATTTACATAGCAACTATCGAGAAGGGACTGGCCTTGATCAGAAGTCTTATTGAGATGAATAGACTGGACGAGATTGGACTAATTGTGGTATTTATTATGCACCATTTAAATAAGTACCTACTAAGACATTTGAAAACAGTGTTTTAAAAAATATTAAAATATATTAGTAAGTATAATTTGTTTGAATCTGCATCAATCTGCATTCAAAATTTGAATTAGTAATTTAACTTTTTTATTAAGTATTCCAATAGAGTTTATTTTTATTTTTTATTTTTATTTTAATAAAGTAAATTATTCCATGAAAAAATTTATAGGTAGACGAGCTACATCTCATAGGGGAGGCCGGACGCGGAGGAACCTTAGAAATGTTATTGTCTACAGTTTTATTTGCGCAAAGTAAGTTTCTTATAGTTTTTAAATATCTCTAACTTTATCTTAGATTTAAGAATCCACATTGACTCCCCCTATAACTGACATTAATGTCAGTTAAACACACGTGTACTACCGAATTATTATCTTAGTAAAATGATAACCTCTAAACTTATAAAAGCTTACAAATAAATAATCAAACATCCAGAATTTGCAACAGACTGACTAACCATGGACTAACCAACACTTCATCCCAACAGAATGCATCCAAATAGTAGGCATGAGCGCAACGATCGGCAACCTGCCCGTGATAGCGAAGTTCTTGCACGCGGACGTGTTCGAGCGAGACTTCAGGCCGGTGGAGCTGGAGGAGTACGTCAAGTTGGGGGACGTGCTGCACCGGATACTGTGGCGCGAGGGGGGGATGGAGCTCGTGCCGGGCAGGCAGCTCGCTTTTGATGTGAGTTGAGATGTAAAATTAGGCTAGCTGAGCTTATACAGGGTGTAAGGGACTGCCCTCCGCAGACTGAAACGGTGAACTCAGACCATTTAAATGAACAACTTTCACTATGGAGCCTACCTCAGGAAACGCGAAAAAAAATCTGCTGTCCCATACATTTGAGTCGGGTAGGTACGGCAGTTTTGTATGGGACAGCAGATTTTTTTTCATGTTTCCTGAGGTAGGCTCCATAGTGAAAGTTGTTCATTTTAATGGTCTGAGTTCACCGTTTCAGTCTGCGGAGGGCTGTCCCTTACACCCTGTATTTAGTTAACTTTACCTAGCTGAAATTTAGCTAGCTGAAGATAAAGTTTACCTACCTTTACCTGTTTTACCTTTTTTTTGAGCCTGAACGTAAACTGTACCTAGCAGGGGTTATTCTTTAGCTAACTGAAGGTAAAATTTTGCTGGCTGAGGTCACACTTAAGTTAGCTAAAGATAAACTTTAGCTAGCTGAGATTATACTTTAGCTAGCTGAAGTCATACTTTAGTTAAAAATACAAAATACAATAACATTCAAGAATCAAATCCTAACAAAAGAACGTGTACAACCACATAAAATTTACTGGATTTAAAATGCAATTTTCAATGTAAGAAGGTGTGTATTCCCTTAGTATTCTCCAGCGGCGACCACCCTGGACCCCGACTGGCTCGGCGGGCTGGTCTCTGAAGTGGTCCCAGGTGGTTCCTGCCTCGTCTTTTGTCCCACCAAGAGGAACTGCGAGAACGTCGCCGTTTTATTGTGCAAGCTGCAGAGGAGGTGAGCTCTCACAATTATTTTGTGACATATCTTTATATTTTTCATTAAAGAATAAACAAGAAATATATGGGTGGAACTTGAACCCATATCCAACCTATCCCGGGCTTGATTTCTGCCACTCGATTTTCTTTTTTAAGGGAGTTTTTACTATTGATGCTAGTTTAATTTGTATTAATCAATAATACTTTAGCTCATCTTATGGTAATAACATTTTAAATTCGGAAAAATATTGAATTAAGAGTGTGTTAAATGATTCTTCAAAACCATTTCGTACGGAAGTTTATAGGAACTTTACCAGAACTTGGCTCATGATTAGATTTCAATTATTCTATCTGATATCTATGTTAAGCCAACAGCCAGACTTTTTGGAACCAAATACATAAATTGTGGTTCCATCATAATATCGATAATTTTGCCAATGCTTAGTTAGAAAATAACACATTTGTCTTTGCCGTTGTCAGGTAAATTTTCTATAATTGCACTTGCACTGTGCCCTCTGCTAATTAGAGACACGTAGGGAAACGTCCATCTCCTCGTGTTAGGTTATTCGCCGTTGGGCTATGAGATCCCACGACGAGAAGTCAGTGACGACCACCCAGAATGCACCGGACCATACCCACTGCTGTTCCCTTCATACTCATCCAAAGGGACCAGAAGCAGGTGGGTACACATGGAAGCACCCCTTCTAAAAGAATAGGTGTTACAACAGAGAGATGACGTACCACCGGCAGCCGGAGCGGGCCGCGCTGTCGGCAGCCCTGCGCACGGAGGGTGCGGGCCCCGCGCTGAGCCACGGCGTGCGGGCCGGCGTCGCGTTCCACCACGCTGGCCTGTCCAGCGACGAGAGGGTGCTTCTCGAACATGCTTTCAGGTGAGTTAGGTAATATGTTGTAACATTGAGATGACGTACCACCACCAGCCGGAGCGGGCCAGGTGTTTTCCGCCGAAATCTTATTTATGACGCTCCCATCTCTTATTCGTATATGAAGTTTGTACCTACCCTCTAGTTTGATGTTAACAAGAAGTACCTAACAGGCTCCTAAGGTTGAAAGAACTTTTTTAGAAACATTATAGTTTAAACGAAAATATTTTCAGTCAATCGGTGCATTATCACCTAGTATAGTTTCGGAGATAAATATTTCTTTTAGATTATATTAATTTACATTACACAAACCATTTTGAACGGCTACCTAATGAAAAAAAAAGTCTTTTAGGCATGAATCTATAAGAAAGACAGCAGAAAGTACTGACAGAATTTTGTCAAAGAATAATAAATAGTATTTCATCACGATAAAACAGCCGCTTTTAACATTCGCAACACGAGTGTTCGGTCCAGTCTTTCTAATAAGTTCATGATTTAAGGTCAACCTATCTACTGTGGTTGTTGACCTGTGTATCGTATCCTGCAACCAGGTCAGGAGTGATATCGGTGCTGTGCTGTACGTCGACGCTGGCGGCGGGCGTGAACCTGCCGGCGCGGCGCGTGATCGTGCGCGCGCCGCGCGTGGGGCGGCAGGGACTCTCGCTCGGCGCCTACAGACAGATGGTCGGCCGGGCGGGCCGCGCCGGCGTCTGCGACACCGGTCTGTACCTGCACTAACTGACTACCTTTTGTCTTCCTCCATATTGCACCATCAAGCCTGTTGAGGTCCTAGAGAGGATAAAGAAGAGAGTAGAAATCCTGAAAACCATCAAAACTCGGAAATTTCAGTCACATTATTAGTATTAGAAGTGAAAAATACCATCTTCTCCAGATTATTCTGCTTGGGAACATTTTGGGAAGACGAATGCCTGCTAGAAGAAAGACTTCCTGGCTTAAGAACCTGTGTGAATGGTTCGATATGAACTCGACCTCACTCTTCAGGGCAGCAGTCTCCACGGTCAGATTAGTTACATAATGATAGCCAATCTTCGATAGGAGATGACACTAAAAAGATAGCACTCTCAGTTTCATCCTCATCAGGTGAGGTGAATGGGCGTAAATGAATGTAAATGAATGAATTCTCAATTCGCAGGTGAAAGCATAATAATCAGCTCGGCCCTCGAGTGGCCCCAACTGCGGGCCACCCTGCAGGGCGGCCTCCCCCCGGCCCGCAGCACCCTGTCCCCCCCCGCACTACTACTGAGCGGCGTCGCTCTACAGCTGTGCTCCGCGCGGCACGAGCTCACTGAACTGCTTCGCGGCACGCTGCTAGCTACCGAGCTGCACTGTGACAGTGACAGTGACAGGTGATGTATAGACGCACTACTGCTGAGCGGCGTGCGGTAGGCAGACTCAGATGCCGTTGCGGTAGGCAGCCTCGGATGTCGTTGCGGTAGGCAGTCTCGGATGTCGTTGCGGTAGGCAGCCTCGGATGTCGTTGCGGTAGGCAGTCTCGGATGTCGTTGCGGTAGGCAGTCTCGGATGTCGTTGCAGTAGGCAGCCTCGGATGTCGTTGCGGTAGGCAGAATCGGATGCCGTTGCGATAGGCAGACTCTGATGCCGTTGCGTTACCTAGGCAGCCTCGGGTGTCACCGCACTAGGCTGCCTCAATGCCTCAACGTGGACAACAACTAACTAAATTAAGTGAAAACAGGAGTAATAAATTTGTTTATCAATTTACAAAGCATCCCCATACATACAGCCGGTATTTTATGTTTGTCTTTATTTTACCTATTTCTTAGCAGTGCGCGACAAAAAGTATCGGAACTATGTGACGCTTCGATAGAGTCGCTCATCCGAAGCGACGCGCTACGCCTACAAGCGACAGACACGACGGACGGAGTGACGAGTGACCTTCGTAGTGACAGCGTACTGGTTGTCAGCAAGCTTGGCAAGGCCGCTATCAAGGGTTTGTATATTTTTGTTTTCAAAACCATGAGGACGTCTTCCATGTGCTGATGGAGTTTGTTGGAATTCGGTATGTCAAGTTTTTTTGGGAGGGCTGAATCGAAAATCCTTTCGAGATGATTGTCTGTCACAACAATGTTTTATATGTCCGAGATTTTAAAACTTACAAGAACATCAAACAACACATAACCTGGCAAGACCGTCGAGTATTGTGTACTAATGTACCTATTTAGTTCCTGTTGCTGTTGTCTCGCTGGTACAGTTAAAGTTCTTCTGTGAGTCGATTTCAAGTCATTGAGTTCCACTTGCTATCGTGGTGAAGAGATTAACCAACCCGAATTAGATAAGATAAGATAAGATAATGTTTATTTTAAACTTTTGATTACAACTATTACATTTAAGAGAATATTATTCCGAGATCGAAAATGCGCGCTGCATACAAACGTACTATGTATTTTCAATACTAACCTAACCTAACCTAACTGAAATTTTGCAGAAACAATCTAGAAACAAATCTCTATGCTTCTATAGAGTCAGATTTTCGTTTCTTTTTTATTTATTATTTTACGTACGCTAGAAAGAGCGCGCATGACGTTTTTCTAGTTTTAACGCTTTGTCGTGGGTGGCATGCTAGCCGTCCTGACCATCTCCTTAAAAAAGTGTCCGCATATTAAGAAGAACCCTGTATAGGTGGTTCAGTACATTCTTCGTGGAGGCTCCTATATGCAAAGTAATACGGATACTTAAAGTTTCGTCTCTCCTCACCAGGTTGTATGGAGTTATCTGTAGCGAAGCAGCTGCTCCTTGACTTGGAAGTGGCTTCCCGCTCCCTCGTACTGATGGGCAGCCTGCACCTGCTGTACCTAGTGACGCCACACGACTGCGCCGCCGTCAGGCCCGACTATAGACACTATTACTCTCTGGTAAGGTTCACTATTCCCTGACATTGTAGAACTGGCAACCGATGGGTAGACAGCACAGAACATTATAAGAGGGATTAGAAGTGCAAAGTAGGCGTGGAACGAGTTATGCATGGTTATGCAAAGCAATAATTGCAAAATGGTTATTCAAAGGCAACAGGTTATGCAATAATTTGCATAACACCATAAGGCCTGCGGCGTGGTGCGAGCGAGAGGGCATGAGTAGTTGTAGCAGCGTGAGCGGGAAGACAAGTGGCGATAGCCGTCTTCGAAGCAAAAGCGCTACTTTGCATTTCTAACCCCTCTTAGGGTTGAACTACACATGGCCGCACGCGATCGCACTTTTCCGTCGCTCCATCCTTTTCTGTCACTCAGGAACGTCATTTGCATCTTATAATGCTCTAGCAAATGACGTTCCTGAGTGACAGAAAAGGATGGAGCGATGGAAAAGTGCGATCGCGTGCGGCCATGTGTAGTGCAACCCTTAATGTTCTGTGGTAGACAGAGTGACGGTGGGGATCGACTGTATGGGGAAGGACGAGCGTAAACTTCAGTAGTGCGCCTTGGGAGACACCATATTCAGCAGTGGACGATGACTGACTGATGATAACGGAGATTCGGAATCCCTTGACATTCCCTACAGACACATTCCCAAGTGGTTATGAGTGACTCTCTACCAAAATACCGGTTTCAGACCAGACTATAGGCAATATTATTCTCTGTAACGGTTTGCAATTTATTCCTAATTCTAAAAATGTTTTCAGTATTGCAATTTAGACGAAGAGGGCGTCCAGACTGCAAAGATTTTGGGCATAACGGAAATGAACGCCATACGGATGATGACTGGAAAACCTATCACTGTAAGTATAATTTAATTACAGGATATATTTTAAGCCAACACTGAACCATGCATTCTAGTTGTCAAACTGAACAACTTTCATTATGGAGCAAACATTGAAAACGCGAATGAACAATCTGCTGTTCCATACATTTCACTACTACTGTCACAACGCGATATCGATTTAAGTAAGTTTAGCTAAGTTTTAGTTAGTGAACGTCATTTATAGCTAGTTATAGGTTACATCCAAATGGGAAACTTGAGGGAAGCCGAGCGAGGGAATGCAGTCAGGCACGCGCACCCGTTGGATTTGACTACATAAAATCGAGTCTTTTCAATGCATAAAAAACGTTGAAAAATAACGCTAAATTCACATTTTCAGTAATAGCTCAAATACTATTTTTAATAACAGAACGAACAATAAAAAACAACGAAACGTATGATGTTCTTACCTTCGATCAAAATAAAATTAATGGATAGGCCTAAAGCGCGGTAAGTTGAAGCAAACTACTGGTGCACTTGGTACATACAAACTAGCGCCATTATCTGTCAAATCTAGGGCACTTTCATACAAGTGACAAGTAAAAATTTCATTTGTTTTGCCTCAATTTTCTGGTTTGAAATGTTCGCTTAAGGCCTATCCATTCATTTTATTTTGATCGAAGGTTCTTACGATACGTGGTAAGTCAACCCACATATGTCAAGGACAATTTTCACCGAGTGCGCATGTGCGAACGTCATCATGTCAAATCCAAAACGTTGTTTGAAGTGCCGGACCTGTGACTCTGTATCATGGATCTAAATCATAAAGGATAGCACTCCTCCTTACAAGCATTGATACAAGAAAATTTGACGTTCGTCTCCGTCGTCGATATTTCCAATTTTAGGTGCGTCCCTTTCTATTCCAATGACGTCACAATTACATGAACGACAATTGAGTGACGTCATGCCTAGACATACATTAGAAAGGGACAAAGTTAACGTCACTAAAAACAACTACAGAAAAGAACGATCATTACCGACCACAAAGGAGTATTGTCATGTTTCACGTCTTGTTAGGCACTCTGTGCTCCACTATAGAGCATTCCAATCTTCTTGCTCTGTATACATATTGAAGTAGGGAAATTAACAGCGCACTGCATTACGATTTAAGCGTAATTCATCATCAGGGTTTCAGTTAGTAATCTAGTATGTTATTTTAACAAACAGAATGTACCGGAGTCAGTGCTATGTCGGTTCTACCTGGCGCTGATGTTACATGATCTGTGGAAGCAGGTGCCTTTCCCTGAAGTCGCTGACAAGTAAGTTTCCTCATCCTAACCACATTAATCATTCATATCCCTTTCGGGGTGGTCATAACTTTGCTACAACTACACGTACCTTCTGGTTGCGTTGCGATTAAATAAATACTAAATGTTACTCCAAGTCAAACTATCAGAAATAGTACTAATACATATAGGACGGACATTCCATGTCCCCCAAAAATATTTACTTCACCTCTCCTCTCCCGTTCCACCGAGAGCGGGAGTTGGAAATCAATAAAAACTGGTGTATTCCTCTCTCACGTATCATACATGTGCTAGCCCGTTTGTACGAAGTGTCCAGGTTACGCCCTATGTTTTTTTAAAAACTCCATCCGAGAATGTCAGTAGTTTTTGAAGAGATGCGTGCACAAAGGGTAGTTCCGATTTGTTCTATAGAACATGACCTCATCAAATAATTTGAGAAAATTCTTTTTATACCTTTTTACGCAGCCACTTAACCTACAACGCCACACTTTGGGAAAAAATGACGTCACTAAGAAGTGAGCTCGGGTCAAATGCTAGTATGTTGTTCTATGCAACAAAACGATAAACAACAGACTCATTTTTTGTTTGATGACTTCATGCTCTTAGAAAAGAAAATGATATGGGAACTACAAACACAAATTAACGATATGGAGTGAAAGTAGTTCAGTTTGGTCTGAAGCATCCCTTTAAATATGACACCTTTCTGTAACACCCTATATATCTAAGTCTTACTGTCCTCAGATACAGTGTCCCCCGCGGTACAGTGCAATCAGTGATGTCATCGTCGGCCGCGTTCGCGTCCTGCGCCCAGAAGGTCTGCGAGGAGCTGGAGACGCTGTGGATGTTCAGGGCGCTGTTCGCGGAGCTGGCGACCAGGCTGGTCCACTGCGCGGCACCAGAGCTGCACCAGCTGATGACCCTGCCCAATGTTAAGAAGGTTGGTACCGAACTCAGCCCAGGTCTGCGAGGAGCTGGAGCTGGCGATCAGGCTTGGCCACAGCGCGGCGCCTGAACTTTATAGGCCGATGTTGATGATTGTATTTAATTCGCAGGCGCGAGCGATGCAGCTGATGCGTGCGGGGTACAAGCGGCTGGAGGACGTCGCAAAGGCGTCCGAAGACCGCCTCGAGGCTGAAGTAGCGCACATGACACGCTCGGCCGCCACGCATCTGATCAGTGCCGCGAGGGTAAGTGGCTTTTCAAAATATAGGTCTCGCCACTCCATAGATCTCAAGATATTTGAATAGTACTACTACAGAAACGTCTTGCACACGCGCCGTACACTGAAAAAAATGTTTTATTAATTAAAACCAAACTTTTGTGACTTCTTTGTAAACACTTTTGTTTTCAAGCATTTTTTCAGTTTGAGATTCTTCGGCTCCCCCGTAAATTGTCCCTAGAAGGTGCGGGGTGAGTTGAGGTATTTGAAGTTAGTGAGGGGCAGGGAGTGGCTATTCTCTATATCTTCTGTGAAAAAGTACTAATTTCTTTACTGTGACCCTGTACTGATATCCACATTTCCATTTTAGATGATGCTGATAGAAAAAGTAGAAAATCTTCGCGCTGAAGCCGAAGACGTCATGGAAACTCTTAACATATGATTCAATAGTCTTATAGACTAAGTTATAAACGGGTAAACAAACTTGCATTTATATACGATGAAGTAACCCAACGTGCTGCGAAAATTTTAGTCTGCAACGGAAGTTGATGAACATAGGTCATAATTTCAATGCAAATAAGATTCAAAAGTGTTCATCAACTTTCGTTGCCGACCGTACCTGCGGATTAAGAATAATGTTATGTTTCAACATCACAGACTGATAGTGTAATCAAAATGTTTTGTTTTTTTGTTAGATGAAATAAATATTTTTTGTTCATTGTAATTGTAATTTTGTTTATTTATCGTTAGTGTGAGCGAACCAACGTAAGAATACGGTAAAATGGTAAAATTCGTTTCATCTTTTAGAATATGTACCTACTATCGCGGACTTTTCCGCCTGATCACCACTAGGCTCATTTTTGCATGCATACTAAAAAATTACAGCGCTGTCTAGCCTAGCCATAGAGGATTATGGTCTAGCCCCGCCACCTACGAATAAGAGAATGTATAGAAGTATAAATGAAGCTCAAAAAGTGGCACCAAAAAAATTGTAACGCGTTCTAAATTTGTTCTTTAAAAATTGTAACTCGCCGCCAAAACTCATACAAAATGACATTTTTCATGGGGTGCCAAAAATGATTTCGATTTTGTTTAGAGTTACTCTTCCATATTTATTCTTATTCGTAGCCCGACACCCTATTGATGAACCAATGAATAAAATAATCGTATCCAATAAAAAAATTATGCGCGAAATAATGTGATTTTTATTTTTAGGTCAGGCGGAAAAGTTCGCGATAGTACCTATACCAGTAGAATCAATATTATGATTCAATCAATCATTTTCATTTTAGTCATTAATTAGACTCTTCTGCACATAGCAACAAAACAAGTTACAATGATTCTTAAAGCGCATCGCATACAGGAGTCGAGGCGCGAGTGCGTGCCTTTGTTACCATGACATCATCATCATCATCAGCCCGGTAAACCCCACTGCTGGGTACAGGCCTCTTCATTTTCACGCTAACCAGAACGGTCCCCCGCTAGTCTCATCCACTGTTTGCCGGCTACTTTACAAATGTCATCCGACCACCTGACATACGGTGGGTAATTGTATATCATACCAAACTAGGGATTGCAATCCGGATAATCCGTTATCCGAAATATCCGGATATCCGTACATTTTGGCTGAGCTTTAAAATCCGGATTCAAAAACGAAATCCGGATTTTACGAACATTTTCTTGGTAGACTTGAATAGTATTATTCATTGATGTTCTGGCCTCGAAACCGATCGGGTTTTGATCCCATTCGTTATTATCCTCGAAATTTGTTATTTTTCTACATTGGATCTCGTTTTCACTGAATCCCGCCCAGTTATTTTATCAAAATAAACCTAGGAAATTTTCAAATAACAACAGAATCCGAATGGTTCCAAGGCCTGAGCTTCGATGAGCAGTTCTATCTGCACCTACTCCATTCTTGATTTAAACTGCCTACCTATCTACTCCTTCTGGCCCTACGCCCGGCCCAGGCCTTCGCAGATTTAACAGAAATCCAGGGTGTCAACTTTCTTGAAAAGTCAGGGAAGCTCGATGTGATCAGGGCAAATGAAAAATAGAGTCAAAATGTATTGCGAAATTTTGGGCTCGCTTAGCTCGATTAATTTTGTTTTATTTGCACTCTGACACTAGGCTCTTACTACAACCGAATTATTAGCCTGGGAATTTTAGAGCTCACTTCGCTCATTGCATATTTTTTTTAATAAACAAAATCAACTCGATTTCGGCATGTGTGGACCACAATTTAAGTTATAACTTAAGGTAGGCAAATCATGAGCTCGGTCTAGTTTTTGCTTCTGACATAAATTGCCTCGATTTCAGCATGAACTGGAAATCTCGAGCTCGCTTTGCTCGTCCTGGTTTTAGATTACTTTGTAATGACCCCCATCATAATTATTGCAGTAAAATGTCTAACTGGCTTCACTCGCTTCGGTTTTGTGATTAATTGTATTGCAGCAACAAGTCGTAGCGTTTTCATAATCTCGAGCCCGCTTTTCTCGCTCCAGAATTTAAATCGTATTGATATTGTAGAATTGACCTCATCATATTCAGTCAGTGTGTTGAGAAATGTCGAGCACTTAACCCTCGCACCAGGTTTCTATTTTTACTTTTACAAAAATCTAAAGAGTTACGAACACAGCCAAGATATTATACTTAGTCCTAAAAAAAGTTTAAACTTTTTTTTAATATTTATTTTAACCGAAACAACTCTGTAATAACTGATTCATAGTCCTGAGAATTTTCGAGCTCGCTTTCCTCGCACCCATCGTTTATTTAGGTACTGCACAATACACAACAACGGATACACAACAACGGATACACCACACTTAGGTACTAAATAAATAAGCCCACTTTTAAATTTCGAGCTCACTTGGATCGCTCCATGTCTTCACATAGTACCTAATGTTGGCGACAGCCAACCTCTTTTTATATTTATTTGTATTTTTTATATTTTGGAATGCTTTTAAATTTTACTGTTTTGTTTAAAAACAAAATTATTTTGTTTCTTGTGTGATACAGATTTTTGCTAGAGAAAGACGTGATTTTCATTTCAATTCCTTTCGCTCACTCCTCACAAGAGCCTGTTAGCACCGTCGTCCTTAACACCTACTATACTGCCATATACTTGATTTATTCCTGTATTGAAATTGGAAGCTTCAGTTTTTTAGTCATGTAAATATTGTAGGGGGTTACAGTTCCAAAAGATGATAATTATTGTTGATTTTGATACCTACAAGTGTTTTTAATAATTGCGTTGATTTATCATCACAGAATGCAAAATATTAACACAAATATTAAACTTACCAATTATTGTTTTCAAAATTCGAAATATCCGGATTATCCGGATTGGTCCCAAATCCGTTTCCTAAAATCCGGATATCAGAATCTGAACGGATTTGCAATCCCTATACCAAACCGAGCGGCACGCTCGGATTCTTGGTATACAATTATCGACCGTATGTCAAGGTCACCAAGGCGCGCCCGCGACTCGACGCCGCCTCGACTCCTGTATGCGATGCGCTTATGGGTGTCAAATTCTCAACTAGTAATATTTCAGACATCTTTTAAATAATAAAAAAAAATGGATTTGTTATCCTACTTTATTAAACTAGTGGAAGAAATTCTTTCTATTCTAAGTGATAGGACAAAGATACAGTTATGTTCTCGTTTTGGTATCAAATGTCTCACAAATACCAATAATTATGTGTAAACTTAAAATAGGAAGTAATTAACAATTTATAAATGGGTGATTCTTCTGTTTTTCATACATGAACAAAAAAAAACAACCAAATCTTATAACAAAACTTTTATTCACCGTTTCTTATACAAGCAAGGTTTCAGCGACAACTCTGGTTTGCCTTTCTTCGGCGGGTCTCGGTTCTTAACGAACTGTAGGAAGAAGAACACTTTGTTGGTCTTGTCGACGCCCTTCAGCTTGAAGCCAAGCTTCTCTATGTCCCGCGCGAAGTTGTCCACGTTTTCGAAACGACTCTCCACTTCTGCTATGAGGAGGTGACCGCTGGAAATAAACGTTTTCTTTAGACGAAGTAGTCAAAAGTTAACAATAAGCAGGATTCTATATTAATTTCTATACTAATATTCTTTATTTGCACACCAAGAATAGAAAAAATACAATTTAAAACAAGAATGAGAATTGTACAAACGGCGGTCTTATCAATTTAACCTTATACACTTTAAAATGAGAACAAACAATTACAAACAGCGCGTGGCAACGGCCTTAAGACCATATTTAAATGTGCATTCTTTTACCGGACGGCAGCAGTGTCCTGTATATGTACGATGACTTAAACTCTAAATGAGGGAGTGGGGCATACTCCACCACGCGATCCCAGTGCGGATTAGTGGAGGCAAGTTAGTGGTCAACTTGCCGTCAGTTAATTTTCAAGCCACAGACCTGGAGTGCGATTTTTGAATCTCATTCGGTGAGCTCAGCAATTGAAAATGTCAAAATTACTATGGAGATACGCATCTTTCTGCTGTTGATTTGACTTTAAAAAATCGCACTCCTGAAGAATGATTTTTGAAAGTCAAATCAACAGTAAAAAGATGCGTATCTCCGCAGTAATTTTGACTTTATCAACTGCTGAGCTCACCGAATGAAATTCAAAAATCGCACCCCTGATTTAACGAATTACACCGCCATCTGACGGAATTATGCGGGACCAACAGATAAACGTGCCTTCCGAAGCAAGGAGATGCGAAGGTACCAGGGAGTGCCCGATACCGGCTGCGGCTAATGGGGATAGATAATCCACAAAGAAACACTCACCTCTGCTTCAAAATCCTATTAGCTTCAACGATATACTGCGTCAGGTCGGTTCCCATGAGTGCCAGGCAATACACGGCGACGTCCATAGAGGCTGCTAGCAGGGGCGTGTGGGCCATGTCGCAGACCTCCACGCCGGGCGCGGTGGCGACCAGGTCGAACGAGCGGACTTGGTGCGGCACGCGCCGGGAGAGCGCCGCTTCACCGCAACCCAGGTCCGCTATCAAGTGGGTTTTTGGCCTGGGGATTGATGAGATTATTTAGTATACTAGAGTTTACTCGTGACTTCGTCCGTTAATAAAATAATAAATTTCATCAAAATCGGTTCAGTAGTTTTTGCATGATGCTGTTACAAACAAACAAACATTTACAGTTTTATAATAGTATATAAAGATAGATTAATAAACCAATCTCAACTGTTTGCATACTCACTACAAACTCTCTAAATTTTTTTTAGTTTCTTGGGTAAGAATGAGTCCTGACAATTTTGCCCTTGTAATATAAGTAGGAACCGTCCTGTTCTACGATAGATGCAATGAGTTTTATTTATTTATGTTTTTTGTGACCCATTAAAAATTTTTAATGGGTCACAAAAAACATAAATAAATATTACAAGGGCAAAATTTTCAGGACCCTTGTTAAAAAAACGCTACATGCCATATAAAAAAGTGAGCGAGCGAACCAAGCTCAAAATTTTTCACATCATGACTCAATGCATAAAATAAGTACCTTCATCAAATCTGCACGCTTGCAGGCCACATCGGGAACATATTCTTAAAATTTGATAGGGCCGCAAGAAAACGCACTGCGGGCCAATATACCACAAGTGATTTCGGAAACTTACAGTTTCATAATCTTCTTAACAATAAGATCCAGTGGATTGACAGGCCATTTCTTCAACTGCTGCTGGTACCCTTGATGGTACGTCTGGAATGCTGACGGGTCAGATTGGAACAAATCCTGGGCTTCCGATCCCGACGATGTGTAAAGCTTCTCATTTAGATATCTAAACTGGGCCGCTGCGGGTAAGAAAAAGAATTTTATTTGTATTGCCTAGCTTTTATAAAATTATATGCTAATGCCAAGTTTCAGCTTCCTAAATCTAATGGACTCAGAGAAAAATAAATATCTTGGACCAGAATCTAGCCTGGACTGGTATTGTAATGACTAGACAACAATATATAGAATACATATTTAGATAGAATCATCCATGACTGTTCCAAATATTCATATTCTGCATACAAATATTTGCCAATTAAAGCCAATGAAATTTTGCAAAAGCAATCTAGAAACCAATTTCTATGCTTGTATGGAGTCAGATTTTCGTTAAAATGTATAGTTTTAAAGTTACAGTGCCTCAAAGATTTCTATACAAATTTATCTACGATAAGTCCTTGGACTATAAGTAGATTTGTTTTTTGGTTTGAGTGGCGTTGGTAGAGTGTGCCCCCCAGTGGGGACAGCACCTCTGTTTTTACAGCACGACACTACTCGCGGTCGTGTAACTCCTGGATGTTGTGCCGTTTCAGACGTTGTGGGTATCGCTGGCGGGTTAGCTTGACAGCCAGCTCATTCGGATGGTTTGCATCTATACAAATCTAAAAATAATCCTAGCATTGAAACTAAGTATATATTTTAACGAAAATCTGACTCCATACAACCATAGAGATTATTTCTGCAAAATTTCACTGACTTTAATTGGTTAGTATTGAAAATATCACCATAGTACATTACCAGTAGTGTATAGTCTATACAAATGGACTATGGTGATATTTTCAATACTCCGAATTATATCCCCTTAATATTTATAATAATAATAATTCCAATCCATATCAAATTTAGAAATGACCTTTGTGCAGCTGTGAACTTGAATCCTTTGCTTACTACACTTACCTTTCAGCCTCTCCAGCATCCTCTGCCTCAGTTTGTTGCCACTGACTACAATAGAACTCCTGTTGCTTTCCAATATCTTCTTCAACCTATCCTTCTTGTTCAGTTGCTTCTTTCTAACAGACAAAGAGTCTTCACTCTTTATTTTATAAGCTTCATTTAAATTCTTCTTCTTAGCGTTAAGTAGAACGTCATCGGCCTTTTCTAGGTCTAAATTTGCTATCTCTATGTTCTCAGTTTCCGGTAGATCTTTTTTCGGTGCTTTATTCTTTTTTGTTTCTATCGGTTGACTGTCTAGTTTACGTTTTCTTGAATTTTCTTTTGAATTGTTTTCGTTTCTACTAGGTGCTGTTACGTAATTTTTATTTATATTATTTTGGGAGTTCGCTTTTGTTTTATTGTTTTTTTTAGGCTGCACATTGACTTTTGCCTTTAAATTATTACAGGTAGGTGTTGTTTTAACAAAATTTTCTTTAGGCACACCATTTAACTTTGCTTTTAAGTTTGTGGATGGGCTTTGGACTTTTGTTTTTAAATTTTTCACCTTTGGAATAACTTTTTTTATTACACCAATTTTTTTTGGGGTTTCAGTCTTTATTGGCATATTTTCTTTTTTTTTCTGTAACAGAATAGATAAAGTGGAATAGCATATACAAATTACCTGAATCTAATCTAAACTATTATAAAACTGTAACTGAAGTGTGTCTGTACATTGAAGATATTTACAAAAAAAGATTACGATATGGTTTTTAGGTATCCCTGACTCGAAATCAACCTTTTTTAGAAATGTTGTCTGTCTGTTTGTCTGTTTGTTTGTGTGTTTGTTTGTTTGTTCATTTGTTTGTTTGTTCGCACATCACGCAAAAACTACTGAATCGATTTTGATGAAACTTTTTTGTTTGATAGCTTATGATCTGACTTAAAATCTGGTATATAATTTGTGCGGACGAAGTCGCGGGAAAACACTAGTAATCTAATAATACTCCAAATAGGGACACTTGTTTACATCATTTTGGAGGTTATGTTCTTGGTTCCAAACCATTTGAAATCAGCCCTAATAAAAATCTGAATTCCTTATAAATATTATTGAATAGTAGTTAATCATTTATTCTCTGATAATTTTGGTTAAAATTGTAATAGACAGGCAAATAAACATACCTTAGCTTTCTTTTCGAAATTTACGGTACTTTTGGGAATATCCTCTTCCCATTCTGGTATTTTGAACATTGTAGCTTCTTTTATTAGAGAAGTGAATTCACTCTAAGTTTTCTCACTATTTCATAAAGAAATTATGATGAAAATGAAAAGTTGAAAACGTGTAGAGTTAAAATTATTGACATGTAGTGTGTACTGTCAATGTGACGGTGACATTGACAGCTGACGATTTTTTTTAAATAATGTGGGATTTTCAGAAAGCCATTAAAAAGAAAAAGTTGTACCTTATGGCTCGATAGATGGCGTTGACCAGGCAGGGGTGAGCGACCTTGCAGATAATCAAATACAAATAAAATAGTTAATATTTGTGTTTTTAAGTAAGCAGCAAAACATGAGCATAAATATTTCGTCAACGGATGCGTCTGACTCAGTGACATGAATTTAAGTTTACTTTTTAGCCTAAAAATTTCGTCTTCGGACTCCTCTCTGGTCAACGTCATCTATCGCCGGTATGATGAACTACGTTTAGTAGCTGTCAGAAAACGCCTCATTCATCCTTTCGGATAGGCAATGGGTACTAGCCCTTACAGCCTGGTCTTTAGTGTTATTTTTCTTTGTACTTAAACCTAACCTTAATATCTAACTCTTGAAACGCGAGGGTGGAACACACATTCCAAGGTTCAGGGGAGTTTTATGCGAGGATCAATCCGATCAAACGGGAGCGCCTTCTTTATTTCTCACTTTTACTATATTGTTCTCCATTAATGGCACATTATAAAACTAATTCCACCACATTAACACAATAATAGCTACGAAAAACGAATTTAGAAAGTTAAGAAACAAAGCCCGTCCTTTTCTTCACGATTCCAGTGCAAAAATCTCCTGATGATGATGGGATGATAGATGAAACCGACGGGCCCTACGTTAAAGTCCGAAAGTGGCAGATATACGAAGTTATACTTAAACGTTAAAAAAATAAAAAATATAAAAAGCACGGCGTATAGGTATGAATCTGTCTCTTTCGTACAACGTGTGTGTTCGTTTCGTGCGTTCGTTTGTGGACAACGGTCCAAAAAGACCTTAAAGAAGCTCAGCTCGACACCGACAGCACAAAACCGTGCTCAGTGGACAAGAAGGACAAGGAAGGCCGACCCCAGGTAAATGGGACATGGTCTAGGGCACAGTCTAGGGGGAAGAAGAAGAAGGAGCTGCTTTAAGATTATCAATAACAAACATTTCTACTTACCTATTCCATTGTAAGTCTGCCCTAGAGTCACGTTGCAAGTTTTGCCGCGAGCGGTTGTTATTGGTGTTCGCACGGTTTGCGTTTGAGCTTGCCACGGGGAGCCGCAATCTCTTCTCAACTGTGTTTTTACTCGAAAAAAAAACAAAGCTCAATTTCAGATTGGGATAGATACTCCCACAAACTACTTGAAATTGGTGGAAATGCAGTGCTAACGCACAAGCAAGAGTTCATTACCTATTATTATATAAAAATAAATAAGAAAAACGTATGCTCTAGGTGCGAAATGTCCTGATAGATAAAGTATAGTTAGACTAAGATACTTACTGCCTAATTATAACATAGGTATGAGAATAACATTAGGTACCTTCTGTGTTTGGTCCATAGATTCACTATCGCACATTAATTGCGATCGACCTTTTAATAGCTTTGATTTAATTCCCATAAAACAACAGAATAACATACTCGTACTTAGTGTGTGTGGGTAGTTATACAGGGTGTTACAAAAGTAAAAATAAGCATTTAAAACCTAAAACCTGGTACTACGGAACCCTCTGTGCGACTCGAACTTGGCCGTATTGAATCTGAGCTTCACACAGAACAATACATTGAGAGAAATGGAGCTTCATTTATCAAATCGGAGAGTATACAGGGTGTAAGGAATAGTATAAAATACCCTTTAAAACCACATACTCTACTCGTACCTATCCATCAAACTGAACAACTTAAGGGAGTAGGTAATGAGTAAACCTGGCAGAAAAATCAGCTGTTCCATACTAAATTACACTGCCTACTCGACTCAAACGTATGGAACAGTAGATTTTTTTATTGTTCTGATAAGGTTGCTCCCATAGTAACTAAAAGTTGTTCAGTTGTCAGAGGAGACATAGGTAAGAGCGTACACACGGCGACACATCAAGCTACGCAAAACTGAAATAAGCAGGCCAAGGTAGAGTAATGTATAACGTCGCGCGGCCAGCTTATGTTTGTTTTGCGTAGCTTGATGTGTCTCATGCCTCTTTTACATGGTTCCATCCACCTACTTGAAAAAGTACATACGTAATTACTTGCATCGCGTAAATAGAAGCCGTGGTGGTCCAGTGGCGAGTAACCTTGCCTGCCGTGCAGGAGGCGATGGTTCGATCCCCGTCCAGGCCGACTCGTACCAATGAGTTTTTTCGGAATTTATGTACGATTTGTAACACCACTGGCTTTTCGGTGAAGGAAAACATCGTGAGGAAACCTGCATGCTTCAATTTCGAGGCATGTATTATACCCACTGTCCATTATAAGTGGCGGGCTCACCCCCCGTCACACTGGACAGAGTTTCGGTACTACTGGTGAAACGTGGATGTTCTGAGGTTTCAGAATATCTCTGACTACCCCCTCGGGGAATATAGTCGTGAGCATATGCTTATATGCGTAAATACAACACGAATGTAGAATGGGGCGAAAAGGCTTCAATGCGCAAGTCCTTACCCGGGATCTGCGCATTGGAGCCTTCTCAACACAACACCCTACTACAGTGTTATTGCATTATTCTTTAGATAATACGAAATACTACACAAAATAAACTGGTGTAGAAGGCAAAAAGACTTTGAAACATTAAATAAATTGTTTCCAGTTCTACAGTGAGTGTGACATTGTGAAATTAAGACATTTTCGCTTAATATTTAACCTAAAAATAAATAATTAATGCGGATGTTTATATATTCACAAATAAGTAATTTAAATATAGTGCAGTAGCTTTCTAACACAAAGCAAAAATTAAAAAAACGAATATCCTAGCTAGACTACAGTTACATTTATAAGTGAACAAAATATGTAATTTGGTACGTGAAAATGAAAAACAAGTAAGTGGGTAAGTAGGTAACTATACTTATATTTTGTAATAAGTATTTAAATCCTTTACACAGCTGGTTTGAGGCAACAGTTGGTCTTGAATTTTTAATGAGGTACTTAATCTCGCATGAGTACCGACCTGCATGAAATTTTACAATAATGAAAAGAGATAATGTTTGCTCAGCTTCCCGTGCCGTCAATTTTCGCTGCTCTCAAAAGGTACAGTCGCCATCAGATATATCATAGCAAACATGGTGGTTATCTTACTATATCTAAATTTTCAATTAGTTTTTTACACGCGCGGCGTGCCTACTTTGCCCTTAGTTCCTCTTTTTTTGTATTTGTACTTATCTTATTTTTTCCTAAATTTCATTGTTCCAATAATTGAGTAGGTAAGGTAAGCAAAAGCATATGCTCACGACTATATTCCCCGAGGGGGTAGTCAGAGGTATTCTGAAACCTCAGAACTTCACCAGTAGGTAGTACCGAAACACGAGTACGTAGTAGGTAAATAGCTAGTTACTTAGTACTAGTGTGGTATGTATACTACGTTATACAGGGTGTAAGGAAATAGTAGATTAGTAATTGTCAACAAACATGTGATCTGAGGCTTTCTTATTTACTGACCGAGGTTAGTATGGTCCTATTTTTCTCCACGACGGAGGCGGAAAGCGGAAACTTCCTGCCTTTAGCGCACCGGGACGAAAGTTGACGCTTTCCGCCCGGAGGGGTGAAAAGTATCATTAACCTTTAAACCACATACTCTACCCATCAAACTGAACAACTTTTGCTATGGGAGCAAATCTGACAGCGTAAAAAAAAACTGCTGTTCCATACTAAGCCAATTCAAATTAAGTAAATAAAAAAAATATATATTTATACTTAAGTCTTCTTTCTATTATATTTTACATCACAGTTCTTTAAAGTTACAAATATTCGACTAAAATGTATGAGACAGCTGATTTTTTGTTCTGACAGCGGTTTGCTCCCATAATAAAAATTGTTCAGTTTGATGGGTAGAGTTTGTGGTTTATAGGGTATTGATACTTTTCCTTACACCCTGGTATAGTAGAAGCTATTTACTTATTTATGAACTGTAGCACCAACAGATGTTCAGGTCCCATAGCCTTGTTCAATGAAACTGATATTGTATCTTATTAGGTATGTGGCTATGTGCTAATACAATACGAATATCTAACTTATGATTACGTACCGTAAAACCATACAACTATAGTCCTGGGGTGCAAGTATGGTCCAATTTTCTGTCACCACTCAGTTACCCAAATGAGAAACCTAACGCCATCTAAACAGTTTTACTGTTTATCTTTAACATTGTCTACAATAGGAGCTTTAAAAATTGTTATATGGTGTTATGTGTACCAATTTATTACGGCAGGAAAACTGGACCATACTTGAACGCCAGGACCATAGTTGTATGGTTTTACGGTACGTAAATATTATTGATTTTTTAATTTCGCAAAGCCGTGCCAAACGTCGATTATCGATGTTGTTACGTTATTAGTGAGAGTTTCGCTTTTACCGACTTCAACAAAAGGAGGAGGTTCTCAATTCGACCCGTATGTTTTTTTTTATTATTTTTTTTATTCCTAAATTTCATTCGGTTTATTTGATTATTATAACAATGTGCTCAAAAAATTATGAAGAGCGTTGGTGGCGAGTTGCGGAGAGGTATGGAGGTTCAATCATGAGGTCTGGGTTCGAATCCGCACGGACCATATGTTTTTTCTATCTTATCTACGTAATACCGACTGCTCTCAAACGGTGCAGGAAAAGATCGCGAGGAAATCTGCTTTCGCTGAAGAAGAAATTCCGATGCGTACCCATGTGAAGTCTACTAATGCGCATTCGACACAAGTGATGGACGAACGCCCATGCACCGTACCTGTGGGTAGCCCTGAGCCAGATTGCGCTAAGTTAAAACATCGAAGTTATATTCTTATCCAATTTCAGTTCTAATCACATTGCAATCCAATTACTATTCAACTGTGCTGAATTCAGCATCGCGCGAAACTCTATGTAACTCGTCGATCTGTCAAAACGGCTCTAACGGCTGTCTGAGTCTGAGCTCTGTCTGAGCTCTGTCTGTCGTGAGCACTACCGCGATTAGCGCAATACCAAAATGGTTCTTACGTAGTCAATCACAGAATATTTACCGCCATTGCAGCCCTGTGCCCTACAGTGGGACGTAAGGCTGTTGATGATGGCTTCTAAATATGAAAGGTACTAGTTTTTACGTTAAATAAGTTTATGTACCTATGCTATGTCCTGTATAGTTGAAGGGGACAATATCTATAACGCTTATATAGCCTAACG
Organism: Agonopterix heracliana; assembly: GCA_963693445.1. Classification (NCBI taxonomy): domain Eukaryota; kingdom Metazoa; phylum Arthropoda; class Insecta; order Lepidoptera; family Depressariidae; genus Agonopterix; species Agonopterix heracliana. The sequence goes on along the minus strand of OY856312.1, from coordinate 1,283,253 downwards.
ATATCGGAAAATGATCCATCAATTGACTGTCGTTCGAAGGTAAGTAACTAGGTACACCGACTCGGTTTCATGAGTTTCAGGTGTAGGTACCTGCTCTTTGTGATTTATCACCTTTTTTAAGGGTTCCGTACCGAAAGGGTGAAAACGGGTTCCTATTACTAAGCCTACGTTGGCTGTCCGTCCGTAGGTCCGTCTTTCAAAGGGCTCTACCTATCTTTATAGTAGGTATAAGTAGTTATTGAAATTTTCACAGAATGTGTCATTATATTTAAGTAGTTAATTTGATTATAAATAATAAGAAAAACGAAAAGTTAGTAATTAAGAAAGACGTTTTTACAACGTTTTTTATCCTTACTCTATCGTAAAAAGAGTAAAACTAGATGTGATTATAGTGCAAGCAAACTCTACAGTAGGTATAACCACAAATAATAAAAACAGGTCAAACGTGAGTCGGGCGCGTGCTAAGGGTCCCAAAAACGCAAAGGCAAAAACAAAAATGTTTTGCTAGGTAAATACATTATAATAATGGTACGGAATCCTCTGTGCACCGAGAGTCCGACTCGCACTTGGCCGATTTTGATAATATGTAATTTATTTTCAATTTTCGATTACTAATAGCTATTCGTGTATAAGGTGCCTACCCGCATCATATTTAATTATGCAGATATTCGTAGGTAGCGTACTTTTCGTCCAAGGTAGCTTAGTAGATATAAAATTAGTTGAGTATATGTACGTAGGTACCTATAAAAATACACCTGTGTTCGTCAACTATAGTTACCTAACTATAACATACCTATGTGACGCCTGGCCGATATATAAATACTTAAATCAAATAAATAAATAAATAATAGACTTTATACCTACTGTATCACAGGTAAGTAAACTTAGTAAAAAATCCACTTTCTAAGAACCTATTTACAATTTTAGACGTAAATATTACGTTTCATAAAACGCGATTCAAGGTTACAAGCCAGACTGGATAAATTAAACTTGTTAAATGTTATGTTAATAATTTTTATCAGGACCTGTTAAAAGTATGGCCAGCAGAAATATAAAGTTATTTTGTGAAATTTTAATGTACCTTTCTACCAAAACATCAAATCAAGAGTTGCTCTACTCGAGCCCGTGGTGCGACGAATCAGTTGCACCAATTGCACCTGTCACGGGTGCAAGTGGCGCAACTATGGTCAAGTCAAGAAAAAATATCATAATATCACCAAAATAATGCACCTAATTATATAAATAGTTTTCACTGACTGTCTGACTGACTGACTGTCTGCCAGGCACGTATCCAGACTTTTGTTTCGGGGGGGGGGGGGGGACATACATTTTCGGGGGTTACAAAAAGAGAGTACTGTAATCACTTTTCCATACTAATTTTCGGATTTCGGGGGGGGATAAATCCCACCTATCCCCCCCCCTGGATACGTGCCTGCCGTCTGCCTATAGCCTCGAAAAAGATTTATTTTATGAGGTATATGTGTATTTAAACAGCAGCGATAAAGATCAAAGTAATGTTTAATAGGTTAGGTATACACGTTCATTAGTCATTACCAAACTACATATTTTATAGACCCAAATATAATAGGATAACAATCTTGTTTTAGTACACAACGTTACATAGTATTGTAACAATAAATATTACTAGTAATAGGTACGTTTTAGAAACAGGGCCGCCCTTTCAGTTATTTGACGATAACCATCTGATAACCCTTTTTGAAATACTAGTCTATTGTAGTTCACCCATGTCACTGGATGATGAAAGCTTTTCATTGAAAAGCCGATTACTTTCGCATGAAAATATTTAGGTGCACAAAAATACACGTCAATGCAGATGCACCATCTCGTTCTTACTATCGTTGCTTGTGCCCAACAAAATATACTCGGAGGACCTCTACGTTCGATTGGGAAAGCCAGGGCGTCGATAGAGAAGCAATTGACCGCCAAATAGGTACTGCATCTCTTCTCCGATTTCTTTAATTAATATGAGGACAACCTAATAGGTATAATATTAGGCAAAAATCAGTCATCATTAGGTAGGTACGTATTTTAGTGGTCTGCGCGTATAAAGTGGCGGCCACAATTTGTTGTTTTATCTTATCTGCAGGACATTTGAATATTACCATTACTAGTCTAACATTACCATACGTAATATAACTGTGACCACCCACCCACACATACTATAGATGGGTTACCCTTATCTAGAAACGTAAAGTACTTTCTTATCTTTCATCGAATCAATCATTTAGCTACAAGTAGAACTGACATTGCATTAGCGAATCACCCATGCTTTTATTACTTTCAAACGTTTTCTTTTTCTTCTTATCGAGTGGGTTGCAAGCCCTGCATAGCTAGCATGCCGCAGTGATACAGCGCTATCACATCTTAGCTCTCTTTCTATTTGCGTGCGAACGAACGAGATAAAAGACGTGATACAGCCGTATCACGTGCAGCATACTACGAGTGCATGTGTCAGAGTTTATTCAAACCGCCTTACGGCCTCTGACGTGGTTTTTATGTAACGACTACTACCACCAGGGTAGTAGCCGGGACCAACAGCTTAACGTGCCATCCGAAGCACGGAATCATCTTTCTTTTCAGACAGTCAGGTGACTCAGCCTTCAATGTCCTAACCAACTGGGGAAAAACGCACAAAGTGACATTTCACTAGGTACCCCCCGTGGGAATCGAACCCACGACCTCCGTGTCAAGAGCCCAATGCTCTAATGCCAATGCCCATTAGACCACGGAGGCAGTTGGAGGCGGAGGCAGCAGGCAGTTCAAACGTTTTTATACATATAGATTTCAGAAATCTGTACCTACGCCTAGTGTTGTACGCTTCCGATTAGGTACATAACAATATCGAATACAAAATGGGTAACATATTTGTGACTGTTCTGGACTTAGAGTATACTACTGTATATGTATACTCTAAGGTTCTGGAAATTTTTTACAATATTGTATGTTTCTCTGTAAAAACTACATGTCGATTTGATACCGACCGATATGATCGGTTAGTTATCTATACAATTAGACTCTTAGATTCTAATTTTTTGTTTTAAATTTTGTTATCCAACAAACTTTCAAATTTGATGCTGACTGTACATGTTTATATTCAGAAGTACATTAATCTAGCAGTAATGACAAAATCTTAACCAAACCAAACAAAAGCGCACGCGCGAACGTTTCGTTTCGTTTCGTTTTCGTTTTTATCCATGTCGTTCAGAAGCCGTAGCATGCTACATGATACGGCTGTATCACGTCTTTTATCTCGTTTGTTCGCTCGCAAATAGAAAGAGAGCGAAGGTGTGATAGCGCTCGCTGTATCACGGTGGCATGCTACCCATGAAGATACAATTTACTTTCGTCAATTGCGTTATTTTAGTAGCCTAAGGGCCTGTTTCACCACTTCTTCTTCACAAGTTCTTGTTAGCTTATCCGACAGATAGTTTGACATATTTTGTATGAAATTATGTCAAAATATCTGTCGGATAAGCTAACAAGAACTTATAAAGAAGTGGTGAATCAGGCCCTAACTTTACTAACATGCCCGTTTATTATATTCCCTAATTGGCCATGAGGAAAATGGTTTAGTGTCGGTATAGCTTGATTATTTTTGGTCGTAAACCACTAACTAGCTGCTGCAGGGCGATCTGTCACATGTATTTAGTTGGAGTTGGTCGTTGTTACCTCTCATTTACTACGGCTAACACTGTGTCAACAGGATTGATCGTGAATATTAATTAACTACACTGAGTCACTGAACTAATTTTATAAATAGGGGTTCTACTATTTGTAGATGACACATGCATTTACTTAATATAATTAGTGGCCTAGTAGCATTTTGGTCAAATACAACTTAGCAACGAAGAGAATTTTGTCGTGCCTGCATGTAGGTATGTACGCGCCCTTTCCACTTTATTCTTGTCTTTGTTTAATTAAGCTTAGCTGTAAAAGATATACAGGGTGTAAACTAAAAGGGGTGCTTCAGAACATCAAATTGAACAACTTTTACAAAGGGAGCAACTTTGAAATCGCGACAAAAAAGTCCGCTGCTCGATAGAAAATGTCAATAGTTAGCTACCGAGACAAAATGAAACAGTAGAATTTATTTTCGCTATTTAAAGTTGGTCCCATAAAAAAAGTTGCTCAGTCTGAATCAGCCCCTTATAATAAGTATGTAAAAATAGGTAGCGCTTTTAAATTTACACTCTGTATATTTTGCCAGAAGCCGACAAGGAACCAGTCATAGACAAATTAATTTTCGTTACGATATCTTTTCGTTCATTTTCATTACACTCTTTTTGCGTAGTGAAACGATTAAACTGTAGTCTTTGGTGAAACGCTGTCACTTCAAAAGATAGAATAGAATAATTCCAAGAGGCTTAAAAAAAATGTATACCTACATGTCTCCAACTCAGAATAATTCTTTATGTGTCTTTTTATTATGTATGTATTCTACAAGATTAAATAGCTATAAAAGGTGGCTGTAGCAATGTACACACGGCGACAGATCAATCTTCCCATAGTTGAACTCTATGTTCATGGACATAAGGTCCAACTATGGGTAGGTTGATCTGTCGCCTTGCGTACCATGTATAGGACCACTATAATCTGTGCCACTACCACCAAAGGGGTCTGAGTCGTGAGTTTACGTATGTAATAAATTGTAATAGCAATTCACTAACATAATCAAAGAACAACTTAGGTATGGACTTAATTGTTTACGGTATCAGGGTGAAATAACGAGCGTAGGTGATTTTTGTACTGTAATTATGTACAATTATAACTAATGGTATAACTTTTGTCCGTGCAGATCGTGATCGGCCGGCGTCTGGTTTGATAATGGCTGAATATCAGTACTGCAGATGATATTCAACTGGCTGGTGGCGAACTGTGGGGTCAGGCGACTCATGGCGAAGATACGCAGGGATAAAATCGTGAGCCTACTTTCATGTTTTCTTTATATCGGTATATTCGTCTGAACTCTAAGGTATATACAGACAATGAAACTAAACTACTTGCCCTAAGGAACATGGGACGAAATTTTTGGACCTCCCATACAAAAGTGCGGATCAGTCGATCGATTTTCAATTGGAGGCCCGATTTTTTTTTTCGTTTTTCGACCCATGTTCTTTAGGGAAAGATGTCTAACTTCATTTCCTGAAACATCCTTAAAGTATTGTTAATAACTAGGCTGTGAAAAACAATTACTTAATTTTAAAACTAAAAAGTTGACAATTATATTACGACTTGCTTTGTTTATTTTATTGGAATACCAACAGCAATACAATACAGTAGTCACAAGAGTATAAAGCAGAAAGCCAATAACATGTTTTCACTGATAGATACAGGAATAGGATTTGTTTTCTTTTTACATAAATACACGAAGGCAACACAATTTCCTCAATAGAAAAAGCATTAGGATGCACTACAGTTACTTCACCACACGGGCCCAGTGCCATTTGGTGGAGGCACAATAGTGGTGTCCTTGCTAGATTATCAAGCCACCTAAATAGCCTCTGACTCTGACTTGGCTTTCCAAATAGGTCCGCCATCTAACGCTTATCGTAACCATACAAAATAACATTACAGTGGCGTTGGCGCTGTCAATGGAGCATAGTAACGCTGACAGCAGTCGCCCTCGTGGTCTACAACGGAGTGGCGAACATGTGGCTGCTACAGCCGCAGCCCTGCCCGGTCCACACGGCGGCACCTCTGCCCACCGAGGCGACGTGCGAGCCCTGCCTCGACACCGCGCCCAACACCGCCGTCGACGACGATCCCATCTCACGCCTTGATCTCAGACTCGGCAGGTACAAACTATATATGAAAGGAAATTACACGACCAAACTTCGGTGGGATTACTGCAATACTTTTTAAATTTCCTGTGTCACACCAGGCGTAAATTACGTCATTGTTCTACTTATAAGTAAAGGATTAGCCGCATGGCGGGTTGCTACACAACCTTTTTAGAATCAGTGTGCTGTAGCATGTTGCAGAATTATTACCGGATAGGATAAGATAGCTACTGTTACGAGAACCACGTGAACATAGGATAACTTTATTTTATTCAGGTGGGACGGCTCCAGATCCTACCGACTCTTCGACTACGCAGCCGTCGGAGAAATGTACGCCGAAGTGTCAGCCAATAGACGGGTCTGCCTTGCAACACAAAGTTCTATAGAACGCCTACACGAGCTCCTCCAAATAGCTGCCCATTGGTCCGGACCTATGTCAGTTTCTGTCTACGTTGCCGGTGATGAACTGAGGCTTCTAAGAGCATTCGTGATGTGGATGTTTCGTTGCCAGCCAGAGATATATACGAGAATCGCATTACATGTTGCGACGCCGGTGGAAAGACCCGGGATCCACGGCAATCTACCGAATTGGGCGAAAGATTGTGAAGCAAAGCCATTGCCTCCTGGAGAAAGGAGAGCTGATACGGTAGCATGGAGAGCGAGGCATCCATATCCTCAGAATCATTTGAGGAATCTTGCTAGAAAAAACTGTCAGACAGCATACGTTTTTCTAGTTGATATTGATATAGTGCCTTCAAAAGGCATGGCAGAGGCTTTGGACAAGTTCTTGACGAAGCCTCCGAGTTGTCCGCTCTGTGCCTTCGTGGTGCCCACGTACGAGTTGGACAGACGAGTTGCAAACTTCCCGTCGAATAAGACTGAGCTACTGAGGCTATCGAAAAACAAATTAGCAATTCCTTTTCATAGGAAGGTGTTCATTTATAATCAATACGCGTCAAATTTTTCCAGGTAAGTTTTTCGTGAGTTATTTTCTTGATGCTTTCTGAAGCATATAGGCATATGCTCACGACTATATTCCCCGAGGGGGTAGTCAGAGATATTCTGAAACCTCAGAACATCCACGTTTCACCAGTAGTACCGAAACTCTGTCCAGTGTGACGGGGGGTGAACCCTTCGCCATTTGTAATGGACAGTGGGTACAATACATGCCTCGAAATTGAAGCATGCAGGTTTCCTCACGATGCTTTTTGAAGCTGACACAATAATGTCAATCCTCCTCGCCCTAATCAACTTGAGGCTGTGCAATCATGATTCTCATGTGAAATCTTGCATACATTGGTTTCGTTCGCTCTAGTCAGAGTTGCTTTTTTAACCCAATAATGTAAAAGTCGGAACCCTACTTAGAATTAATTTACCAAGGATTGGTCTTGCCCATGCGTTTGAGAACATATAGGTAAAGTTTAATACACATTTTGTTTAGATGGGAAGCGTCTGGTGGCAACGAGAGCCTGGAGACTCATGTGAGCCACAACGTGACCAACTTCGAGCTTCTGTACGAGCCGTTCTACGTGGCGCCGGACACCGTGCCCGCGCACGACGAACGTTTCCAGGGCTACGGGTTCACGAGGAACACGCAGGTCAGGAGATATATACGAAAGAACTTCACGATATTTTTCAATTACCTTCAAATTTGTTAATACAGAATACAGGGTGATAACTTCAATGTGTTCAAGGCGTTCAGACCAAACTTTACATCTTTCAATATGGGACCAACATATTGAATTCGTGAAAAAAAAAAACAGCTGCTCCATACAGTAGGGTCGATTCTCCATTGACGTGTCTCGCGTGCGGATTAGGTGGCCACGTGGCGTCGCTATTTTATATGTGATGAATTGAATGATTCAAGTTTGTGTTATTATTGTTCTTTATAAAATCCTTGAAATCACAACGACGTCAAGCACATTTGCTTTTTAAACTACTTAGACATTATCTGACAAAATCATCGACATTACAATGGAACAGCAATTGTTAGATTAGAATAGAACAGAACAACTTCAATGGCAATTTGGATGGACATTTGTCAAAAGACTCCTTAATAAATCTTTTGAGTCACGTTGTGGATCTGCTATTGGGCGGTCGCGTCGCCCGTCGATCGTTGGTTGCCCCTTCCCAGGTCTACAACGGGGCTCCAGTGGTGGCTCAAGATAGTGTTCTTTTCGAAAAACAATCCTTGAAGTCACCAAATACATAAATTACCGTACAACGTCAAGCACTTTTGCTACATAAACTAGACATTGGCAAAATCATCAAATACCCAAGATGGCAGCCATTTTTTTTTAAATAGAATAGAATAGAATAAATCTTTTCCTAAACACTTTCAGATAATATCAAAATAATTTACAAGAGAGTCTAGACTAGATGAGAGGCTAGATGATAAGTCTCAAATCGTCACAATCTCAAATAACGCGGAGATATAATAAATACTGCTATTATGCCATGCCGAGCGCCTGGCACCTGGCACCTCGCCAGGAGAGTAACGTAGCCGTATGGTGTGGTGTACTGACCTCATTCCGACAATGACAATCACGTTCCAAATATTCACTTGATTATTTTACGAAATATATTCTTCTTCTGTAAAGTCGATGCCTTGTCATTGAGTTGCACGCAGGGTCAGCGTCGGTGAAAAGATTTTGTACCTACATCAGCATTCAATGCTGAAATATTTGTAACTACAGTGTTTAATTCAACTATAGGAAATTCTTGTCAAGATGGTTAGGTCAGGGTCCATCTTAATAAATGCTTCTTCTTATCGCGTGGGCAACCCCGCCTGAATCCGTAGCATGTTACAAGTGATACGGCTTTATCACGTCTTTTATCTCGTTCGTTCACGTTTAAATAGAAAAACAGCGAAGGTGTGATAGCGTTGTATCACGGTGGCATGCTACCCATGCTGGCCGCGGCCGCGTTTTTTGCGGATAATAAATGCTGACGGTTTTTTTAAAAGATGATTAGACCACAAAAGTAAACAACATTCTGTATGAGACCAACTACGAAATTGCAAAAAAAAAAAGCTGTCCCTATAAGTAGGTTTGTTTGGGTCAGGGGTGGGGTAAATCCCACCTATCCCCCCCTGGATACGTGCCTGGACGCCCTGACGTGCACGGTAAAATTGATGCGTGCGGTATCGACCTATCGCGTTGTACCGCGCAGCCGTAGGCGCATGGCGATGGCGTAGGCACTCTGAAATATTCCGCGTGTATTTTCATAATACAGCGTGCTATTTTAGCGTAGCGTTGTGTACGCTGTACGCGTCACGTACGCTATGTCTAACGTTTCTGAAGACTTTAAAAGAAAAGGTTCTCTGATCCGTTCGCAATATACGCATATTGTATGTTCGCGACGTGGAGAAGTAAAAAAAAATCAAGCGTCTTCTACTTAGAGATGAGGATGATCTACTATTTTCTAAATAGCTGTATAGTTAGTTTCTAAAAAGATAATCAGACCATCAAACTGAACAACTTTTTTTATGGGATCACCATCACCACTAAAATCGGGAAAAGAAAATCAGCTGGTCCATACAAAACTGCAATCCTATTAGACTCATGATTCGATGTTTGTCCAATAGAAAGATTTGTTCAAAAGACATCATCGGATTTGGTCCAAAATGTTGAAAGAAAAGAATGCGATATTCTGCTAGGACATTGTTTTGTATTAGCCCCAAAGCTGTAGGGCCATTTTCCTTGGTTTTATTATGGTTTGAAAACCTTTTCATACATTTTTTTCTTTATTCCTCTTAAAGTTCTAACAGAATATATAGCTCTAGTTTTTGTTGGCACTTTCACATTTGTGCCAAAAATGTATGAAACGTCGATGATGTCTTTTGATGGTCTCATTATCCTCTTAATTGGACCATGTAGGTATAACATCGGCTAATCATCTATCACTCTCACAAAATGTAGGTACATAAGACTCTTCTTGGCCTTCATCCAGAGCGCCAGCGTTCACCAGCCACCTGTCTCCAGGTCGTCGCTCCAGCGAGCGGGGCGCAGGGCTTACAAAACGTCTTTCAGTTCGGGAATACTTGTCCGTCTCTGCTAATTTTGTGAACTGTCAACCATCTTAGTTAAGCTCAAATATCAATTCAATAGCAGAAAATCAAGGGTCTTTTCCAGAAGGCCCCCGAGGTGGACTGACGACCTGGTGAAAGGGTGGAAACCTAGGCGGAAACCCTTTGGATGACCGGTCGTTGTAGCGATCCTTGATGGAGAGGCAGGATGACTGAGATAAAGATGACGGTTTTTTACTGCTAATGAAATTACATAAAACTCAATTAAACAATCAACTATTATAGGTAAAGAAATTGAACGAAACACGTTGTTTGTTCAGTGATTATGGACGAAAGCCAAACTTCACCGTTTGGCAGACAACAACACAAATCTATCAGCATTGAGCACGGGCAGAGATTAAGTTATAACACTTTATATTGCTGACCGATAAATTACATAAAATGCATACAAAATGCAAACACTGTTAGTCTGTTGCTAAGACATTTTAAGACTTTATTGATGTTGAAAATAGTTAATTTAGTCCTATATCTTTGTCACTTTTATACAGGGTGTAGCATTAAATGCGTTACGTATCTTACGGGTGCTTTAGACCATCACACATAATCAAACTGATTTACTTTCGCTATAAAGGCCTCCGCACATTGCAGCGATATTATCGAGCGATATTATCGACAGCGATATCGCGACACCTTACACACTGCAGCGATTCCGCGATTCCGCGATTCGCGTCACGCATGCGCCCCACCACTGAATTTAGTCGAAAGAGATTGCGTCAGGTTGCGATAATATCGCGGCAGTGTGTGGGATCGAGCGCGTCCCCATACAAAATGCACTGAGAACAATTATCGCAAAATCGCAGCGATATTATCGCTCGATAATATCGCGGCAGTGTGTAGGATCGGGCGCGTCCCCAAGCAAACTGTACTGGAAACATTTATCGCAAAATCGCAGCGATATTATCGCTCGATAAAATCGCTGCAATGTGCGGAAGCCTTTAGACTAACAATGAAACGGCAAAACAATACCTAGTCATTGACATTGTCAATGGAAATATCAATTTTTTATTTCGCGAATTCAATATTGGTCCCCTAGATTACTAGGGGTTATTCAGTTTGATAGTCTGATGCACACTAAGAGGATAGGCGAATACCGATTTTTCCATACCCCTGTTTTCTCCCAGGATAATGACACTAGAGCAAATATTTTTTTACCATACAATATTATGTTACTTTTGCTATGTCCCTATGCTGTTTTGCTTTTTTTCCGTAAATTAATTACTGTATGAACTAGGGCCCTTCGAAAATGACAAATTTTACCGCCCGTTTTCAGACATCCAACAAACAAATTTAACTAATTTAAAAAAAGAAAACAAAACGTATTCTTTATCATATTATTCTTGAAATAATTATTAAAATCGGTTTAGTTTTGGAGGAGAAAACAGGGGAATACGAAATGCTGTTTTCGTCGATTTTATGTAGATAAAATTGTGATGTGGTGACCGTTCAAAATCTATACTAGTCAATGAAGTCAAGCGAGTAGCGACCCCGAGTTGCTCTGTGGGTCTGCTATTGGGCGGTCACGTCTTAGTGATCTAAGGGTCACGTGTGCGTCGGTTGCCCCATCCCCGGCCTACAGTGGAACTCCAGTGGTGGCTCAGGATATTTTTCTTTTATAAGAACAACCCTTGAAGTCACCAAAATATCAATATAACCGTACAACGTCAAGCACTTTTGCTATAAAAACTCGACATTGGCAAAATCATCATAAACCAAAGATGGCAGCCATATTTTAAAAAATAGAATAGAATAGAGTAGCGACCCCAAGGAATTCTCTAGAATGCCTTGTAGAAAAACATTCGTTCATTAAATAGTTTATCTCATAAGTTTTAAAGATTTTGCACCGAATCTATAATCAAATTGCACGTACTGCAGAAAATTTGAAAGGGTTGGTCCAAGCGTTGAGCGAACGGCAAACAATTTATTCAATACCTAGTAGTAATTTCTGAGGCCCAGCATTTGCGTAGCAAGGCCTTTAATTAGATTTCTGCTAGGGAATGGAAAACCCTTCATGCGGTTCAGTCAAAATAAAAAGTGATTGTTTAAAGAAGAATCACTAAAATAGTTCTTGCTGCAGCGAATAATTATGCTAGACATTGAATCACAGAAGTATAGGATTGTTAAGACCAGGCATTTAGGTCTTTGAATTAATTTAATCAAGTTTATAATAAGCTTTTAAAAAGGACTTGTTTAATATGGGACTTGGAACTTTTTGTTAGATTAATGAAATCCGGTATTTATTATTTCATTCACACATCCAGTGGCTGAGTTCCCGGATAGTACAACCTCAGTGTCTTCAAGCAAGCATGTTTTAAACTAGTCTTCATTATCACCTTCGGGTAAGATCGACACCAAACACAAGCTCGTTTAGATAAAATAAGTTCCACTGGATTCACGTTGCAGGGTTTGCCCCGAACAATTGTCTTTCGCATGGTGTTCACGCGGTTCGCGTTTCAGCCTGCCGCGTGGCTCCGCGATCCTTCTAAGTTGTGTTCTTACTCAAAAACAATCCTCCAGATTAGATTGATACACCCTGAAACCACTTGATACTGGCGGAAATGCGGTGCTAACGCACAAGCAAGAAGTCCATTAATTATAAATACAAAAAAAAACACTATCAAATCAACAGCCAACTTTTTTCAGTCTTTAACGCTTACTTTCTCTAACTTGACCAGTCCACAGATCGAAGGCCAGTCACGGTCTACTGATGGATCAAGGTCGATGAATCATAGCCGTTGCCACCTGTTATCGAATATATCATCAGCTGTTGGGAAATTGTTTTGTTTTTATCACTATTGAAAGCACAGTTAGTGTATTGTTCTTGATTGTACTCATCGTTGTTTGTATATTACAATATGTTTTTGTTTTTCCTGTTCTTTTAGTTGTGTAGTCAATACCGGTTGTAGGTAGTTTGATTATTTAGTGAGTTTTAGGTAGTTTGACTATTTAGTGAGTTTTATTGTTCAGTGCATTTGTCGATTTCAGTTTGATTATATACACAGGTGCATTAACACACACATAGTTCTTATGGTGTAACCAGCAGACTGCCAGATTCGGTATCAAATCGACATTGTGTTTTTGTCAGTTCTTAGCGAGTCTGCTTCTTAATAATTTATTTACTTAATTAATTTCGGACGATGGATATGATGATCACGGAAACAAAAAAATACTTTAAAATTGTCTAGTATAGTTAATTTACGTTACAGATCTTGTAAACTTGAAACTGACATGTTCAAATCAGGAGAAGAAAATGTCAACATTAGGTAACGGAGATTATGCAAAATTTGAATTTGAAAACCATAGTTATTGACATCAAATGAATTCAAATTTGAATTTGAAAATCATAATGATGCAAATGATGCATAATCTTCATAATGCTGACATTTTCTACTGCAGATTTAAAAAAACTCACACGGTTTCAAAAATCGCACACCTGATCTTAAAGTATAAAATGCTTTTTCTTTTTCTTGGTGACTCTCCCACTTACAGAAATTCCTCATAAGTCAAAAGTCTGTCCATTCTTGCTCGATCCTGGATGTTTCTTAGCCATGACTTCTTCTTTACTCCATATTCTTTTACAGCAACTAATTGGTTTTTAAAGATTTTCCTTTGTCGTTCTTCAGAACATCGATCTCTGTCAGATATTATACCAAACATTTTTCACACTTGTATTTCTTCCAGCAATGATGTAATACCGCGTAAAACCGCTGGCATGCCTCTAATGTTTTCAGAAACGCTGGTTTTATTTCAGGAGCTCATAAAACTCGTTAATCAAAACGAACGAATTATGAGGAAACTTTGATGGTGGAAATGAAATGTGATACCAAGGTTGTTCATTTAGATGCAGTATCTTGCAAAAGTTATTTTTAAGAGTTAATTTAAAATTGTACATTGCAGTTGAATTATTTTGAGCGGCAGTCGGTAGGTGCGGGACGGGGGTGTAGGGGAGGGGGGGGGGGGGAAGGGGGGAGTTGTAGCTGAAAATATTACAAAAATACCGAAGTATGTGCCAATATCGGTCCGTTCGTTGCTAATCTGTTGAATACTTTCTTCTTACGAGGAATTTTTAATGTTCTGATGATTGGAATATTTTTGAATGTAAAAAACTGACAATAACTTTTACAGTAAAAGTTACTGAATAGTAAAAAAGCAGCAGGTAATTAAGGTGATTTCGCTTATGGATAATAACAGTTATGGGGAAATATTGTATCTAAATTAAATATTTATGTATATTTATAATAACTCTCTTCTTTATTCACATACACCTTCTAGACGACTAAAAAAGCTGTAAGTACGTTTTATTTTAAAATCTCACACTCTCTCAGACACTTATTTTCTCTACATTACCATGAAATTGGCAAATAGCCTGAAGTAAGTATTGAAAAACCCCAATAAATAGAAAAGGTCACGACCCTGAACGAAGCGTGAGAAATTACAATTGCGGTCAATTTATTTAGTAACCGTTTAAAAAATTAGGACGCGTCGCCAACAAACTTGTCAGTTGTACTATTTGCCTGAAAGGTGTTCACCAAGATTATTGTGCATTTAATTAACTATACTGTGATATGGAGCCGTGGCCAATTTTGTTCTTGGCTTTGTGTCTTCTGTCAAGCGTCGGTGAGTATTTTTTTTTTGCTAGATTTGTAATAGCTTTCTTTCGTTTTTGAATTATTACTGCTCGTGTGGTAGCTTGAGGACCTTCCTAGTTGTTTTCCTAAATAGTATTGACTTCTTAGGTCCAATAAAAATAGTAATATCGTCAAAATGATCCCTATTATACATTTATTTATTGCTTTGGTACTTAGTAACTTATCTACCTACCTTGTATACATTTTGATGTTGGTTTTAATACTGATGATCATTGAGTTAGTCAAATGAAGTATGTACCGCTGCAGATGTAGCTCTGTAATAGGTAGTTTATTGCTACAAAAAAAAACGTTAAATTAACCCGCACTTTTTGACATTATTATGTAAAAATCATAAAACGTATTAGTTTTTATTACATATTGTATGTAAAATGAAACATTCACTGGCAAGATAAACGTGATTAATCTCTTTAAAATTCTGCTCAGTTTGATCCATTGTCTTTTTTTTTTATCTAGTACATTAGCCTTTTCTTGCGCCATAAATTAACTGGCGCTTTGATTACATATCCACTAATTACTGTTTCAAAATAATTGTACAAGGTACACTTCTTCTATCGTGCGTGTTTTGAAGGGCTGAACTTTTGCCAGAACTTTTCAGATATGCAATATGATAACGTAGAACCCAACGACTAATATTAACCTGTCATCAAATACATACCAATTATCTTTTGGACTTCATTCAAATGCTTAGGGCATGTGAAGAGAGCTGTCGCGAACATTGTGTTCGGTCATGTGTTGACAGACAAACAGACATGTCTGATTGTATTTCAATATAATAGTTGTACCATTGTGTTCGGACACATGTGGACGGACATGTATGATTGTTCAGTAGAACAGTTGGTCAGGTTATAGCACGTATACACTGAAATTTTTTTACTAAAAGCAAAAGATGGTAGTTGTCACAGCAAGCCGAATTCGTTTAACAATGTTCTCTTAGTCACAGAAGTCATGCTCATATGGATACATGATGCATAATTATCATAAACAAGATCTTGGTTGAAGCAAACATTTTTTTTTTCAGTGTAGCATATAAATGTAGACCAAAATTAATATATAATTATCAAAAGTATGGATTACCTACTTTACAAATTAAATACGTGAATTACTTTAAACTGTTCTACTTGTTCCACCACTTCAGGATAAGTTCTTAATATAATATCTGATATTTTGATATATCTTTCATAAAATATAGAATGTCAAATTAAAACGATTAGTCAGATAATGGTCAGATAAGAAGAAGTGGTGAAATAGGCCCTAAATCTCGAACATTATTAGTTGGCATATAGGTACAACTGTATAAGATGTTTTCTGTTTTGAGGAAACATATTTTCATAACTGTCTTATTGAAATATTTGTGGGCTGCTTCAAACGGACCCCGAAAAACCCATGGAGACGGAATTTAACGTTTACGTTTGGCATTTCGAAAAGGGGCATTTCGAAAATTATATTCGTTTACAAATGTTCAAGTAGGTATATCAGTTCTAATAATTTATCAAAACACATGAAAGCTTTTACAAGAACTGTTGTAAGAAAATTAAAACACGAATTAAAATTTTAGATCTCCAAGAAGCAGTAGACGGTGAATGTTGTACTGATGATGACCAGGCCAATACTGAGACCGGTGGCCAGCCAGACCAGGACATCCAGGACGTTGACCTGGAGCAGGTCTGCCCCGAGCTGAGTGGCCAGATCATCGGAGGCAGGGCCAGCTCCGTCAATAGACATCCTTACCAGGTCTCCATGATCATCAATGGAAACTCTTTTTGTGGAGGATTCATTATCAGCAGTGATTACGTGATGACTGCTGCTCATTGTGTGCAGAAGTAAGTGTTTTGTTTGTATTTTGTTGATTAAATCGCACGGAGCAGAGAGATCCGGAAGTAGTCCTCATATGAAGATGGGTAAGGGGTGGGAAGAAAACTGTTGAATCGCATGGGCAGGTAAAGAGACTTATGGATGTTGAAGAAACAAGAGATGTGTCTTAGGATCTTAACAGGGACTGGCTCCATACCTACGGCAAAACTAGTTTCGGAGCCAGGGCTACTTTGTATTATTTCTAAGCTAACTACAAGAAAGAAATTATTGTTATTATTATTCCTATCAAATGTCTCTACCTACCTCAATAAGACATAGATGTAAGTATATGTATCATCATCAGCTTATATACGTCCCACTGCAGGGCACAGGCCTTTCCTCATGTGCTTTATTCGAATTGGTAGAGTTTATTATGCATCAGAATTTCTACTTCAGCGTATGCATAGGTTTCCTTACGATGTTTGCCTTCGCTTCACTGTTTATACATAGCTTTATGATGAATCAATTCTTGTTAGTTAATCTCCTCTCAATGAAAAACCAACTTAATATTAGTTAAGACTCTTGATTCATGCAGATATTTAAGAATAGGAAAACAATTACAGTAGTTAGTTCAATTGTTTTTAAAGATACCTATACAATGAGAGGGCGGAATGTTACGACGTCGTTACAGAAACTATTGTAGTTATTTCAGTCACAAATGACGTGGTACCAGTTGCTATTTTCGCAACGTGTTAATGATTTCAGTGGCGTTAATGTTTTATAAGATTGTTCCCAAATGTTTTAGAAACTAATTATTATAATCTGTTGTATGATCAGAAAAGAAATGCCGACTTTACTGTTTCAATTTGTAACAAATAATAAACATTAACCCAGTGTAGAATAGATCCAATTCAGTGTGGTTACTTATATTTCTATTCGAAAATGCTAGAGATGAATTTCAGTTGTTCTTTCTCTTAAAATAGACCATCCTGTTTCTTTCCCATGGGTGCGTGTTGCGAGGCAACTAAAGGGTTGTTACCACAGAACATTATAAAAGGGGTTAGAAGTGCAAAGTAGGCGTCGAACGTGTCGCTACCTTAGTCTAACGTCACACTTGCGGAGCGTTCCGCGGCGGAACCTTCAGCGGCTGAACTTTTTTTTTTTTTTTTTTTTTATTTATTTTATATAAAGGAAAATACAGTCACAATGATACTTGGTGTCAGAATCAGAATCAGAATCAGAAGTATTTATTTGCTGAAACATGGTAACATTGTGGAAGGTATATAAAAAAAATAAGTCTTCACATTTCGCCATGACATGGCATGCAAATTTAAAGTTAAGTTTGTTACACTTACATTATAAATCTAAAACTAAACAAGATTAAATTCAATTTACTAAATTTTTACTTACAAATTAGTCATGTACAAAATATAAAAGCATAAGATACTCGTAGGATTAAAACATTACAATGTTTGTATTGACACTGCACACTCGTCTTAATCAAAATACATCATAAAGTAGTTGGTACACTTATTCTACAGTTACACCGTAATACATAGTAGTACTTATCATATTTATCATTTTTACATGGTTACGTGATACTTGCTAGGCACACTAGCCGGCTGTGTCGTCGTCAGGTTGTTCAGAAGTGCTATTTTTGAATCGTGAGATTTAAAATCAAAATCATGATCGAATGATGCATAATCTCCATGTCAGTTCAGTATTTTCTACTGCTGATACGACCGTGCGACTTTCAACAATCGCACTCCAAACAACACACACCAACACACACTATCTGTACTAATCTGATGTTTCGGCGCGTAACGTTACGTCGGCTTAGTGTGTCATAGGGTACTTGAAAAGCGTTGCGCGCGTGTCGACCGAACGTTCCGCCACGCAAGTGTGACGTTAGAAAGGTCGCTACAGGTTATGCAATGATTTGCATAACACCATAAGACGCGCGGCATGGTGCGAGCGAGAGGGCATGAGTAGTTTTAGTAGCGTGAGCGGGAAGACAAGTTGCGACAGCCGTCTCTGAAGCAAAAGCTCTACTTTGCATTTCTAACCCGTCTTATAATTTTCTGTGGTTGTTACGCAGTATTTTTGCTTACATTACACGCCATTTCTGAAATTTTCAGTATGCTTAAGGCGAGCCTAGCTACAAATACAACGGCAGCTTGAAGAATGGTTGTAGCAAGGTTTCTGACCATCCCGAAAGGGATTGTGCATGAGATCTACGTAACATTATCATGCTTTCAAACAGTGAAAAGAAGAATAAATTCTGATGAGTATGTGAAGTCCACGAATCCGCAATACGCATTAGCGAAATTATGGAAAGCAATAATAATAATTCACACATCTACCCATTGAAGTAAATAAATAAATAAAAATAAAGTATTGAGTAACGATCTCATAATGATGGAAGGCCCGTGTCCAAGTGGCGAAGATAAAGGCTGATGATGATTAGCAAGGATCTAACAGAATACAATCTACTATCCACAGCGTGACACCAAACAACATCAGACTCCGAGTGGGAAGCACGAGGCGTGACTCCGGCGGACGCATCGTGCAGGTCTCCAACGTGACAGTACACCCACAGTACGGCCGACCTCAGTTCGACAACGACATCGCGGTACTGAGGCTTGCCCAGCCCCTGACCTTCTCAGCAGCCATCAGACCCATCAGACTGCCACAGAGCAGTCAGCCCGTGCCGCTCGTCAGGTTGACTGTTACTGGCTGGGGACTGACTGCGGTAAGTGTTGGAACGTCTGACACAGTCACAGACGTAGATATTGGAACTGAGGTTGTAGTCTGCAGCAGAGCAGGCCGATAATCCACTTGCCCGGGTAACTAGCTGGGGAATCGTCTGCGGTAAATGCGGTATTGATAAGAATAAAGCAGCAAATAAAACTGTCGTATTTTACACGTCTGTTGGTAATCAATAACTCACTAGATCTGAGAATTGAGAAAATTGCTGTTTTGGATTAGAAACGCAGAGATCATGTCGTTGTTTTGAAAAAGAATGAAATCTCTGAGATATTAGGAATAACGTTCGGATCAGCTCTAATTGGCTACACCGCTTCAGAGATCTTTCGTTTCACCAACACACCTTCTAGGATATAGGAAACATTGCCCTCCTTTTGGCGCAGTCGGGTTAACATACAATAACAATTTATTTGACAAGTGTGCAAGATTGAGAGCTGATGATAGCATATCATACGAGTAGCTCTCAATCTTAGTTCCTTCTGATTATGATCCCCTATCCTATAGGAAGTGTAGGATAACTCATGCTTAATTAATTCATTAAGGGTCGGCACTACCTACGGCCCGTTTGACATATCTGTCAAAAGAAAAAGACCGGTGGCCGACAACACTCAACCCTATCTTATAAGATTAATGAACAAATCAATTTGATAGCTTTTGGTAATAAATTTCTTGCAAAAAACTTGGTCGGCTGCAGCGCGCGGCGCAGCTTGGCTGGCATGTTTACTGGTGTGAAGGAAAAAGTGAACCCTACCTGGTGACACAACATTTTACCTCGTTGAATTAAAGGACGTAACTAGTCTGTTGGTCTAGAGGCCAATTAGTAAGGACTAAAAAGTCTGGTCGGCCGACCCTATCGTGGCAGGTTCGTAGGTCCGACCGAATTTAGGGTACCTACTACCCGGAAGGCAGATTTTACCACATTAAATTAATGTTGAATGTTTGGTTGTGCGTGGCAATACTCCTAAAGCATCTGGATTTGAGAGCCGTAGGTCGAAATTGACATTTACAGCAACAGTACAGTACCGTGCGTGATGGACCTATAATGTGACTGATCAAAGATCACCCCTGGTGGTAGGATAGGATGGGATCCAACTAATTAGATCACAGTATTACTAAGGCTTAAAAAAACGTAAAATTATTATAACAGAACAAATTAAAACTTTTAACAAAATAAAGAAATTATTATAAGTTAAGGTATTAGCAAACTAAGGGTTTGTAATCTTTTATTATCATAATCATCGTAAGATATCATATTTTAAGCACGGAATAAAAGTAAATTTTGCAGTAACTGGAACGATAGCCTTCAAAAACATTTGCGCAAAAGGACATCAGTGTGACCACTTTTAGTAGATTTCTTCTTTATTGGTAGTTTTAGGGCAAAATTGTTTAGTAGATTTTAGTAGAAATTGGGTATTCGAAAATTTTATGTATTTAAAATGCAAGGATTCCGTCTAATAAAATCTAAGCTGGCAATACAAATGGCTGAGAAAACGATTGCTGGGTTTGCAAGTTTTCCGGAACTTCTAGTACATCATCATCATAATCATCAGCCTATATATGTCCCACTGCAGGGCACAGGCCTACCTTCTAGGAGGGTGTTTGAGCGTTAGTCCACCACGCGTGCCCGATGCGGATTGGTAGACTTCACATAATATACATCAGAATTTCTTCGTCTGCATATGCAGGTTTCCTCACGATGTTTTCGTTCACCATTTGAGAGCAGTCGGTAATACGTACATAAGTTAGAAAAACTCATTGGTACGTGGCATGTTGTCCGTGCGGATTCGAACTCGGACCTCTTGATTGAGAGTCCTCTCCGCAACGCGCCACCGAACTCACTTCTATTACAGCAAATATTAATCATATCGCCTAATGTTGTTTTTTTTACAAAAGAGGGCTTCTGAGCAGAGTTGGAATTTTGGTACCTAGTACTTTTAATATGTCAAAGGCATTGCATGTACTTATCGACTTCCAATAATGTCGATATACGGGTATATTTTATATCACTGCGGATAACTTCAGCATGGTATCGAACTTCAAAATAGCGAAAATAAATCAGCTGTCCCATACATTTGAGTCGAATATGTAGGTACTGCAGTTTTGTATAGGACAGCAGATTTTTTTTTCGCTCTTTTTAAGTTGGCTTTATAGTGAAAGTTTGATGAGTAGAATACACGCACCCTTAATATTAAACCGTCTTAACTCCAAAATGTGTATTTGTGGCAAATGAAGTTCAAAGTTTTCGTAAATAGCTTTCTTAGTTTTACATCAGGATATTGTCATGATTAATTAACTAAAATAATTTTTTGTTAATTCACTTGCATAATTTAAACTGTGTAGTTATATTTTCTGATTAAATAAATAAGAATTAAATTAACGTAATATTTAATTTATAAATTTAAAAATGGTGATATCAAGATAGATCACTTTATTGCAAAAAAAATAATTTTAGTTTTGTTTTTGTACAGGCATAAGTCTAAAAGTTCCTTTTTTTTATAAAGCCGAGTTAAAACCACATGCAAATAATGAGACATAGGTAGTTCAGATTATAATTAAATTCCTTGTAATTAAAGTCGATATAATACGGGATATTACATTTTTTTAGTAATGTTTGGTTAACAATTGATGGTGTAAATAAGAAAAAGGTCACTAGTTTTCACAATAATCTTCTTTATTTATAAAATTTTGTTCTAATCAATAGCTAGTGTGACAAATGAGTTAAATTTTTTTTTTAAACATTATTATCAAAATATGCAATACTTATTCAAAAATAATTGTCTGCAACAAAATAATGGACCCATGGTTTTACCTTACCACGTTAACGTGGCGTAGGCAGGCCAAAACTCAGATGGTCTGATGTTGTAAAGAAGGAAATGGAAAGCTGCGAGCTCTCCATCGATGTTGTTCAGGATAGAGTTAAGTGGAAGAACAGACTAGGAAAACAGACCCCACTAACCAGCGTGACACTAGCTAGAAAGATGATGAATGATGATGAAAAAAAATCACAATATAGTAAAAAAAACGCTCCTTACTTTCATTATTTGTATAATGATTTAACAAACCTAACTCCATCCCTAAATAATAATCGTCATCGTCTCAGCCGATGGACGTTCACTGCTGGACATAGGCCTCCCCTAAGGATCGCCATAACGACTGGTCCCGCGCTCACCCCCCGTCACACTGGACAGACTTACGGTACTACTGGTGAAACGTGGATATTCTGAGGTTTCAGAATATCTCTGACTACCCCCTCGGGGAATATAGTCGTGAGCATATGCTTATGCCCTCGCTGCCCTCATACAACGGGTTCCTGCTGTCTTTGCCAGGACGTACGTAGTCCGCGGTCGCCACTTGAGAACTGTTTGGCCCCATCGGCCATCGATTCTGCGAGCAATGTGCTCTGCCCATTCTTTGGGCTATATGAGCTACTCTAGTTTTTCTGCATTGCCCTTTGGGCAACTTTCAGCCTTTTTATGAAGTCTTGAGTGAGCGACCACATTTCTGTTCCAAATGTCATCACTGGCAACCCACACTGTTCAAAGACTTGCGTCTGAAGACATTGAGTTACTTGGGACGTGAAGGAAGATACTAAGTAGCTTCTCGAATGCTGCCCAGCCAAGTTGGATTCGGCGATTGATCTCTTTCTCGAAGTTGAACTTAACTAACTGGATAGTTTGTCCTCGGTAAACAGTCGTCAACAACTTCGAGCGCAGAGTTTCTGATCTTTACAGGACCCCCTCCTGTTATTCATTGATAATTACAGGAGTGGGTACAATATGGACATTTGACATGCTCTTCGTCTTGTCCATGGACATTTTCAGACAAACTCGTTCGGAGGATCTGCTTAGTTAGATCATCGAGCATTCCACTGAGCTTCTCCATGGTCTCCGCAATGATGATTATAATCATCGGCAAACCGAAGGTGACTGATGTACTCTCCGTTATGTTGATTCCTAACCTTTCCAGTCAAGAACCTTGAAAACATCTTCCAGTGCAGCGGTGAACAGTTTCGGAGATATAATGTGTCCCTCCCTCACACCTCGCTGTAGTAGGATAGGTTTCGAATTTTGGTCCTGTAGTTGGTCTGACAGAGGCGTTTTTGTACAAGCATTTCAGCACCTCGATTTATGTACCGGTAGTCTACTTGGCATCGCTGAAGAGACTGTATTACAGCCCAAGTCTCGATCGAATCAAAGGCTTTTACGTAGTCCACGTACGCCAAGAAAAGGGGCAGGTTATACTCTTCTGAATAATCTGCCGGAGCATATGCACATACATGCGTCATGGTGCTAAAGCCTTTTTGGATCCCAACTTGTTTAGGAGGCAGCAAGTCGTCGAACCTGCGCGCGAGACGGTTCTTAATAACTCTCGAAAACAGCTTGTAGACATGGCTAAGAAGGGAAATGGGCCTATAGTTCTTCAGCATGGCATTATCGCTCTTTTTGAAGAAGAGCACCCCCAGACTACTGTTCCATGCCTGCGGCGTTTTTCTCTCGAGTATGACGGAATCGAAAAGCTTCTGGAGGGCCTTAAGGACCGGTTTTCTACCCATCCCATCGTCCCATTTAATACCATCGTCACCCGGTGCCTTGAATTGTTGTTCCCTATACAGGGTCCAACTTAATATGCTGACACTTTTTTAAGGGGATGATCAGACCATCAAACTGAACAACTTTCTCTATGGAACCAACATCGAAATCGCAAAAAAAAAACAGCTGTCCCATACATTTGGCTCGAGTAGGTTTCCAGTTTTGTATGGAAGAGCTGATTTTTTTTTCGCTCTTTCGATGTTGGTCCCATAGAGAAAGTTGTTCAGTTTGATGGTCTGATCATCCCCTTAAAAAAGTGTCAGCATATTAATAAAGTGGACAAAAATTTACGAGTAATAGTCGACCAATTTATAAAATGCACTTCTAAGTCCACATATCGTGACGGGCAACTACGGAACCCTACACTGCATGTGGCCCGACACCCACTTGCCCGGTTTTTTATAAGTTACTTTGCCTACTTTAGCTAAAAATGGAATTGTTCATTAATCTTCTAAGACTGGGTTGGGTGTTGCCGGTCACCGGACTATTCGCAATGATTTCGAACGATTGACGGCCCATAGTAATTTGTATGAAGAAAACGTCCAAAAAAATATGTGATTTTTGGTAACAAATTGCAAAAAAACTAGAAGTCGTATCGAAAAACTGATTTGTTTAAAGTGTTCTTTGATGTTTTGCCATGGATTATAAATATATTTTGTTGTTTTATTTTGTTTCACTAAATCACAGGACTCGGAACGCGGCAGTGCTATTCTAGAGTTTTTCATGAAATTCTCGATTACTTTCTGATGTAACTACACAATTTTACTGAAGTTTTTTTTGTTCATCTTGTACTTCATCTTTTAGAGAAGCGATGGTCTTAATTTTGTTTCTTAATATAGCTATTTACTATCCTCAAAAGTCGGAACGCCGAACCCTGTTTTGCCCGATTAGGGTAGTGCCGACCCTTAATCCAGTCTCTCATTTCCACGTTCCAGCCACGCGGTCGACGCATACCCCGTATAATGATGGAGGCACAGGTGCCAGTAGTTCCGCACTGGCTGTGCAGATTGTCCTACGGGGAATCGCTGACCAATAACATGTTCTGTGGCGGACATTTCCTCATTGGAGGAGTTTCTTCTTGTCAGGTACGCGGAAATTGGTTTTGATAAAAGATTAAGAACATTCCCGAGTGATGGATAAGATTTCGTGATTAGAGCTTGGTATTCCTCAAGTTCACCGGGTTTTCTGAATATTTTGCGGGCTATAGTCGTGTAGATGCCGTCTAAAAAGGAATACCAAATTTTCCCCGTGTCTCGGTTATGTTGTATTTGATAGGAGTAAGAATTTTGTTTAGCAATATTTTTTTGTGAATGTGTAGCTACCTACTTCACACATGATTTTTCATAACATCATCCTGAAACTTTCAAAATCCTAAAATAACTTAAAATAAATCAAAGATTGTTCAGAAACTCATTATCGGTGGGGTAACCGATCAACTTTTACTAAAGATACAACCATTTTTTTCTGATGGACTTTTCCCGATCCGTTGTTAACCAATTTTAAGTATCGCAGGAGCATCCCAAGTCAGAAGTTGAAATAATTCCTATAAATGTTCCAGGGTGATTCCGGAGGTCCAGCAGTGTTCCGAGGCACGGCATTCGGAGTGGTGTCGTTCGCTCGCGGCTGCGCACTGCCGCTCTCACCGACCGTCTTCACGAATGTGGCTGCTCTGAGGGATTGGGTCACACAGAACACTGGCGTTTGAGATATACGCTATTTCGGGGAAGCAAGGGCGCTTTCACATCGATAGATATTCAATTTACCCATTTCAGTTTTTGATCACGAATGTGATTTTTGAACCTCATTCGCTGATCTTATACTTCAATCTTAAATCATACTTCCGGAGTGCTATTTTTGAAAGTGAAATCAAAAGTAGAAAGATGCATATCTCCATAGTAATTTTGACATTTTCAACTGCTGAACTCAGCGAATGAGGTTCAAAAATCGTACTCCGGGGTTTCAAAAACTTTCCTTGAGGGTTTACTGCCATGAATGAGCTCTAGGGTTCCGTAGTCAAACAAGGAAACTTGATAGTCCATTCTGCCTGTCTGACTCACTTTAGGGAAAGCCTTTCGTAAGGCTTTCCCCAAAGATCGCCACAACGCGCAGTCCTGTGCTGGTCTCATCCAAAAGATTCCCGTCATCTTCAGCAGGTCGTCGGTCCAACATAGCCAATCAGGGTAGCTTTTCTGGTGCTTTTTTTCTGTATGCCCGGTCAGCCACATTCTGGTTCGTCTTTTCTGTATGCTCAGCCGCCTCATTTACGCTCACCTATTAAATGAAATTTCGGCATGAAGACAGACAGACAGACTGTATCCCGCGGGACGATCGTTCACGAGCTCGTTTGACTCTAAGCATACATAGGTACCGCATTAGATTGGAATATGATATATTTACCAATATCAGAGATAAAATATGGATAAATTATTGACGCTCGATCTTGATCGCATTTTTAGCTTTAAAATCGTATAATGATTACTTGAATAAAGAAAACGAATTGTGAAATCGCCCTGACAAGATGGCGTCCATTAGCTACATAGAACGAGTCTGTGATATAAATAGCCGTGTAAATATACAGTGTGCCCGTTCCCTGTTTGTGTTGGCCTTTATTTTATTTATGTTGTCATACTTTCATAATAAAATCTTAAATGAGATATAAGAAGCGGTGTTTTATTTTAGTTTATAAGTTAAATGTGGTAACTCTAATTATTTATTTAAATTTTTTAATGTAAAATGTACTTTACGTCATAATTTAATGATACAGCTAGCTTTCTCTGTAGGTAACCAGGTATTTTTAATTTAAACACATTTTTATGTGATTGATGCTATGGGAAATTCATCCATTTCATAAAAAGTCTAATCCAAAGTTAGATAATAACTGTTATTATCTAACTTTGGATTAGACTCAGTAGTATTGTATAACAAAATAGGTACCAGAAAAATACTAAGAAGCCCACACCAAAAAGTTTTTAGGCTTAGGTGGTTCACGTCCATAGAAAACTTTGTCGTAGAACACTCGTAGACGGTAACTAATAATAAAAGTAATGTTTTATATGTGGAAAAATAGATTAGAAAATCTAGATTGCGCGTATCAAATAATATTAACAATTTATTATATAATTACGAAGATATAAGGGTTTGAAATTTTGTATGAATAATTTTAAAGCGTGATATCTTCGTAATAATATTATAAATTGTAAATATTATTTGATATGCGCAAACTAGATTTTCTAAGCTATTTTTCCATATATAAAACATTACTTTTATTAACACCGTCTACGAGTGTTATACGACAACGTTTTGTATGGACGGAAACCACCCTAAACATAATTCAAAATTGATGCTGTCACTGTCATCATGTCGTATGTGCAGTGTGAGAGACAAAGAGATCTAGGGATAAGGACAGACAGCTGTGTCTCATCATACGTTAAGCCTACATTGTTTTTTGTGCAAGCCAGGCTAAAAGTAATTCATATCATAATTGATAATAATTCTTAATTGTTTTGAATATCAACAAAAGTACGCATAATAATGAATTAAATCGCAATCGTTTTAACATTAAAGATAAGCTAAAAAAAGCATTGATTTGTAACAATAATCATACCCATTTAGGTAAATTTTTTGTTACATTAAAATTGTTAAAACTTAAACTGATTGACTGTTTACTTTACTGTTTTGATTAATGATGTATCTGTCATTTCCAGGTGTACGAGATGTTCCTAATAGGATACCAGTTTCGGGTCCTGTCTCCGATCTTCACGATCCACTGGGGACTTCAGTCGCGACGCCACCGACCTCTGTGGCGGGAGAAGCAAAATGAGAGGAATCGAAGACATTTCGAGACTTTCAAGAGAGAACTGTTTGCAAGGTGCGGTTTTGTATTTTCTAATAAGAATGTATTATACTACGGCCTCATATGAAGTAGATAGATAGATGTATGTAAGCTCATAAGTATATGAGAAATTATGAGCTTACAGACATCTATTCTGTTACTATGACCCTGATGCACTTTTTCTTCGTTGGTCGTTACATCTTCCACATTATAACACATTTTCATCATTATTTTTCATGATTTTACGCTTTGGAGACATTGAACTTGACTCTTAATATACCAATTTGTGTAACGTCTACACGCCTATATCGTCCCTTTACGATATTTTCACGTACTCTGCAGGGCTAGCATGAACACACGACAAAAGAACAAAACGAGAAAACCATCATGCGCGCTCATTTTGGCATGCGTGAAGTAACAAAGACAGGCACATCTAGATTTTTCACTTCTTTTCGGGGGTGGAATGCAAGGCCCAGGTATCAGAGTTCTGTATAATAAAACACGTCAATCTATTCTAATTTAGAACGTCAAAAGTATATTTTTATACTAGGTCTACTAGAGCTTCTCGTAATAGTTTTTACCCGACTGCGACAGAAGGAGGGTTATGTTTTTCGAGCGTATGTATGTATGTATGTATGTATGTATGTATGTTTGTATGTCTATTTCTTTGGCACGCCCTACAGCTTAAACGGCTTGATGGATTTGAACGTATGAGGTGTCGTTAGATTCGTAAAAATTGTGAGAGTGACATAGGGTACCTTATTTCAATATGGAGTCTGCAAATTAAAAAAGAGAGGGGGGAGAATAAATTTTTTTCGTAAAAAATTACAATATGGGTATAAAATGAAAGCTGGTGAAGAGCAAATTCCAAATATATATATATTATAGTACTTTTATGCTACCATTTTGACACAAGACTAAAAAGTATGAAATAAACGAAATTATTTTAAAAAACAAAAAACCCGACTGCATAAAAACTATTATATATCTATTATATACCTACCTAATAAGTAATAACATTCAAATTGTATTAATTTGCTCAAACAAAGTTATTATAGCTGATTTAAGAAGCTTGTTTTTTTCTTTTCAGTTAATAGTTTTTATGCAGTCGGGTTTTTTCACTTTATAATGTAACCAATTTTGTATGTCCACAGATACAGAAAAGATCCCCTGCATCTGTTAAGAAAGCCGACTCTAGCAGTGAAGAAAACATAGGCATCGCAGGGCCGCGCAATATGTATTGCCGGCCTCGTCACCTCCACTGCCGTTCTTAGTACGATATTGATAAACAGACCTTATTGTTGTAGGTTTTGAGTGTATTTTCGTACTTCACGATAAGTCGACGCTGTTTCATGTGATATATTTTTAAAATCTGGTGCTTTGTGATACAATCGATTCAGGTAATCGAATGAAAAGAAAAATGTGAAAAATGTGTTGGTACAATTAAATGGGTTTGACATTGTAAAAAACCCCTACAATAGTTTCAATTTTAAAAATTGTGTTGTGTTTGACGTTGTAAGAGCCTGCTAGGTACAATATTTTAATTTTAAACATTGTAGTTATTTGGGTTTGGCATTGTAAGAACCCGCTGCAATTTTTTAGTTTAGTTCAGATTTTAGCTGCATGACTCTTAAAACGGTAGCAATGAAAACTCTTATACGTATTTCATAAGTTGTAGCAAAGTTTCTGCAATGTCCTGAAATAGGTCATAATAATACAAATAAGTAATTATTTTGGTATTGCAGGTGGCCTAAATGGTAGTGAGTTTTCTTTTTCGATCTGTAAATTAGTAAAGTCGTATTTTTCCCTGTTAGTGATCGCCTGGACTTTTCTTGAAGTGCTTTCACCAAGTGACTACTACATAGTGATATTTGTACATAGCATAATATAATTAGGCAATTATTTTCAAATTATTGTTAGTGTTCTGATTTTAAAGGTTGAAAGTGTTTTCATGGAACTGACGCCTAAACCAAATTAATGATTCTTCTTCTGATTAATACCTAATTAAAAGCTTCGATCAAAATAAAATGAATGGATAGGCCTTACGCGAACATTTCAAACCAGAAAAATTAGGCAAAACAAATGAAAGGTTTACTTCAAATTTGTATGCAAGTGCCCTAGATTTGACAGATAATGGCGCTAGTTTGTATGGACCAAGTGCACCAGTAGTTTGCTTCAACTTACCGTGCTTTAGGCCTATCCATTAATTTTATTTTGATCTAAGATTAAAAGACTTGAAGATCCTATGAGGTCAACAAAGCCTCGCTGGCGATTCGTATCCAGGAGTTCATGAGGGTACTCAGTAGGTACCTCATTACCGTAAGAGAATCGACATGGGGTAGATTTTATACAGGGTGTAAGTACCTAAATTTAAGTACTTTTTAATATTTTTATTATGCCACTAACATAGACATATTACTCTAGCGATAGACAAGCTCGTTCAAACAAACAACACGTCACACAAAACAACACAAAATGACACATTGCGGTCTGTCATTGCCATAGTGACGAAGTGAACTCGGGAACATCAATCAGGTGCGTACACCTCATTCAAGTGGAACACGTTGCTTCTATGCAAGGGCAAATCTATCGCTAGAGTTTAAGTCTATGGCCACTAAAGTTAATTTTAACCATAAAATCTAACATAAATAAATTATCGACATGAACAAAGTACTTTCTAAAAATGTATTAGTGAAACGGAAGACAAGTAGGTACGGTATAATAATAAAAGAAAAATGATTACTACCTACATAATGACAAATCCTCTGCATCCCATCACGTCCAAGGAACCAAATTATACAGTCGATAATTCGCAGCATGCTTCGTCTACTACTTACTAGCTTTCATAGAAAACCTCAACAACTTCACCCAAATATATCTACAGGGTTCATCCCAATATGCTGATGGCTTCACTTGGACGGAATGATACTTGAACCAAATTGCACTTGGTCAGAATGCAAGTTTAATTGTTTTTCACGGATGGACGAAATAAGACTTGGACTATTTGGTACCGTGACCCTTTTTAAGAGAATGATCAAATCGATCGGTACTACTGGTGAAACGTGGATGTTCTGAGGTTTCAGAATATCTCTGACTACCCCCTCGGGGAATATAGTCGTGAGCATATGCTATGCTATGCTATCAAATCGAACAACTTTCTCTATGGGACCAAAGTCTTAAACGCGAAAAAAAAATCAGCTGTCCCATATTTGGGTTTTGTATAGAACAGCGGATATTTTTTCGCAATTTCAAGTTGGTTCCATAGAAAAAGTTGGTCAGTTAGATGATCTGATTATCTCCTTAAAAAACCGTCAGCATAATATTCTGCCGCGCTAGCAATAACAGCAGTAAGTACGATTTTTGACGAAATTGAGTTACATATAGATTCGGAATCAGCAAAATGAGTTCTATATTATGTTGTGACTCTTATTTTGATAGCTTAACGGGAACCTGTATTTTACAGTAAGCATAAGAGCAGTATCTCTTAATAATGGGAAAAATTACTTAGAATGATAGCAGTAAGTATACTTACTGCTGGTTTTTTAGTAATGCCCCAACATTAACATTTGACCACTACTTAGAATAAGGGCAGTAACTAAAAGTACTGCTCTTATATTAAGAAAATTGATTTAACTTTTAGTACTAACTACGTAGAATATGAGCAGTAACTAGAAGTACTGCTATTATATTAAGCAAAGTGAAATTTACATTTTGGTACCCTACTAAGAATATTAGCAGTAACTCAAAGTACTGCGGTTATAGTAAGTACAGTTCAATTTACTCAGAGTATTAATTGCTTAATGCATCAGTAGTAACTTTCGAGAAATTTAAGAAAATAGTACTTTGAGAATTGACAAAAGCTTCCACTTTTTTTTTTTTTTTTTTTTTTTATTATTGATGGGTTTGCTCTTGACCTCTATCTAGTCCTCAGGACAAAGATGGGGTCGAAGATGTAGCGAGCTTACCCAGAAGTGCACTGGCACTCCTGCACACTGACGGAACGCAGCAACTCCAACAGCAACTTCCTCCGTAAGTCGACTCGCTTGCTCCAGCCTATGATACTGCGCATAGATAGGCCAATGGAACTCATACCAACACCGTTTTGAATCTTGGAGTGTGACATTTTGAGCTCGCTTCGTTCGCTCCAGCCTTTGAATGGTGTTTTATGTGAACTTGGACTGACACCGTTTTTAGATTTGGTGTGTGAAATTTCGAGCTCGCTTTGCTCTCTCCAGCCTATGATATTATGAGCGTAGGTAGGCTAATGGAACTCATACACGAACACCGTTTTGGAGTGTTATGGAGTGTGAAATTTCGAGCTCACTTCGTTCGCTCCAGCCTTTGCATGAATTGTATTTTATGTGAACTCGAACTGACACCGTTTTTAGATTTGGTGTATGAAATTTCGAGCTCGCTTCGCTCGCTCCAGTCTTTGAATTGAGTTTTGGGCATGGCTTAGGACCTAAGCTTAGGTGATGGAACTCGGACCGACACCGTTTTGAGACTTAATGTGTACAATTTCGTAGTCGCTTCGCTCGCTCCAGCCTATGATTTTATAAACATAGGTAGGCTAATGGCACACATACCAACACCGTATTTAGAGTCATAGCATAAGCATATGCTCACGACTATATTCCCCGAGGGGGTAGTCAGAGATATTATGAAACCTCAGAACATCCACGTTTCACCAGTAGTACCGAAACTCTGTCCAGTGTGACGGGGGGTGGGCCCGTCGTCACTTAAAATGGGTACGATACATGCCTCGAAATTGAAGCATTTAGAGTCTTGGAGTGTGAAATTTCGAGCTCGCTCCGCTCGCTCCAGCCTATGATATTATGAGCGTAGGGTAGGAACTCATACCAACACCATTTTAAATCTTAGAGTGTGAAATTTTGAGCTTGCTTCATTCGCCAGCTCCAGATAATATTATGAGCGTAGGTAGGCTAATGGAACTCATGCCAACACCGTTTTGAGTCTTGAAGAGTGAAATTTCGAGCTCGCTTCGCTCGCTCCAGCCAATGGTGTTTTGAACATAGGTAGGCTCAGAGAGGTATAGTTTTGAGACTTGATGTGTTCTTCTAATTTCTGGAGAGAAGATTTAACAGACCCTGAATTATGTTATTCATCCAAAAAACTTGCTACCTTCAATCCAGTTTTAGCTACGGCCCTGGTCCTAGATTCCAAATATGAAAACAATTTTTTTCCATCTTCAACTTTCGATGGGGTCGCCACACAAATGTTCAAATTTTTTATTTTGCTTTTTAATTATTTCCATCTATAGATTTTTTGTTTTAAGTACTAGTTTTGGAAAACGGCTCATTGTTTTCTCATTGTGAGAAATGTTAATTTAGTAACCCTAAGCGATTAATCTCAAGTGAAACATATGTGCCATATAATACTAAATTTAGTTTTGTAAACGGTTTTGATTATTTTTATGCAGATTTTTTATAGACACAAGATTTCTATAAATTTACATCTTTTTTTTCCCTACCCCATACTATGATTTGTATGAACTGCTTACGATAACGGCAGTAAGTCGGGTACTTGCTGCCGTTAATCTAAGCAAACTGTTAGTAAGTATCTAACTTTTACTTAGTATAAACGGTTTTCCATTATTTACAATTATCCTAATATAGATACAAACTTTTCGATTACTATATATCAAATTACATGATTTCAGCTATATATAAAAAAATAAATCAATTAAAATAACTGTATAAATAAGTCAGGAAAATTAAAAATGTTTCCAAAACTTTAGGCGCCGTTTTCTCGAAATCAAGTCGAACGTACTTACTGCTGTTATTGCTAGCGCGGCAGTATTAAGAAGGACCCTAAATGGAACAGCTGTTTTTTTCGCGATCTCCATGTCGCTCCGTTAGTGAAAGTTGTTCAGTTTATTGGTCGGTCGGAAACGCATTTAAATTTAGGTACACTCTGTATAATTCGATATACGTATTGACTGTACATAATTCTTACAATTAAAATATAATTTTAGTTCTAAGATTATATTTTAGTAAATAATATAATGTAAGTTACCTTAACTAGTGAAATTCTGTTTTGCACAATTATGAAAGTTTATTTTTGTTGTTGCGTATTAAAATTTTGAATGTTTTTGTTGTATAAATAAAAGCAGATGTTGTTAAAACAATGTTGTAATTGTGAACACATTCTTAAAATACAATATTTATAGTTATTTTTTGTAATAGCGTAACATCTTAATTAAAATTACAATGGGACCGATCGCGCTACATAAATGCCCACTGAAACGTTATTGTAACGCAAGTGAATCAATTTTTTGCACATGTCTATTAGCATAACGTATCATAGGCTCACGGCTATATTCCCCGAGGGGGTAGTCTGAGATATTCTGAAAACTCAGAATATCTCTTCTACTAATGAACTTTTGCGTTGGCACTGCATTTCCGCCAGTGTCAAGTAGTTTGTGGGAGTTTTATCTATCCTAATGTCAGGGATTGTTTTTTATCAAGAACAGGAAGAGATTGCGGAGCCTCGTGGCAGGCAAAAACGCGAAACGCGCGAAAACCACGCGAGACAAGTGCTCGTGTCAGACCCTGCAACGTGACTCTTTTTTGCACATTTTCGTACATTTCATAACGTAGAAAGAGAAGGCACTAGAAGGAAGCACGTGTCTTGTCATATCACTCAGTAAGAGATGCACATAGCAAATTCGCTCTAGTTAAAAAAGGAGACCGCTACTTATTCCTGTCCTTATCGACGTATCCACTTTTTCGTACTTCGGCCATCTGACTCCAAAATGTCACTTCATATAAATTGTATGGGACAACCACCTGACTCCGAGATGTCACTTCATATAATTCGCTATCTCATACCCGGTTACACTGATATTCGGTCTACTAGCGTAAGCGATAATTTTTTCGTCTATGTTTCATAATCATACTCATTTGACAGCTCATGGTAACCGTTTGACGCATCACTCAGATGTTTCAGGCTGTCAATCACAAAGTAATTATAAGTCAAGTAGGTAAAACGGTAAAACGCGATATGGAACAGCACAGTTGATCACTGGATTGCAATGTGATAAGAACTGAAATTGAATGTAGATTGAACTTCGATGTTTTAAACTAGCGCGATCGGGGCCCTGTTTTATTATAAATATATTTCTACAATCGCTATTGTAAAATGTAGTATCAAAAGACTCCTTTCACGTTTAAAATTACATAACAAAATATTACTACTAAGTACAGAAACTTTCATGAACAATGCACATTTTTGTACAAAGGGTACGAAGATTTGGTTACTCATTTTAGTTTTCGTTACTCATTTTTCAAAATTGCGTCCTTGGTAATTTTTCATGGATCCTTGGTAATCTTTTCAGAAATCTGTATCTGACGTCAATATAAAAAGAAAAGACGGGCTCACTCCCCGTCACACTGAACAGAGCTTCGGTACTATTAGTGAAACGTGGATGTTCTGAGGTTTCAGAACATCTCTGACTACCTCCTCGGGCAATACAGTCGTGAAATATTCTTTGGCGAATCCTGGTAAAGCGTCACATTTCGAATACCTACCTAAGCATCTCTTTGGTAACTTATATCTTTGAAATGTGACACTTTACACAGTTTTGCCTAAGAACCTTTCTTGTTTGTATTGATCTCAGCCATCGATTTCTGAAATAATTATCTGGTAACGTCAAATTCGTAATATCGCGGACTTATACGTCCGCGTAAGCACGCAATATCGAATAGTACAAGAGTAAGAGACGTAAGCAGGCTCTGTACCCGTTTCCGTCACGTTTATAATATAATTTTGACTTAAAGTCTTTCCATTACCCTACATTTAGCTCGGCTTCGGCTCGTTCGCTTTCGATAAAGTGCGTTACCCAAGATGCAGGGCCGATTTCGGCATACATTGCTTGATTTGATCTCTACGCTTTAAAATAGAGAGAAAAAATCAGGCAATGCATGCCGAAATCGGCCCTGCATGTTGGGTAAATAACACGCTTCTGATAAAGAAGCGAACGAGCCGAAGGATGCGACAGAATGAAATTTTAGAATTGGTTGTATGAAATTCTATGACACCTCGCACACTTATCCGCGTCGAATCGGACGAGACGTCAGAAGAATTAAAAGGAAATTCGCTTCGTTCGCCTCCTAGTCCAATCATTTTAGAGTTTCCTTGTATGGACACCCTAACAATAATTCATCTATCGCTGAAACTTTGCAGTGTGATCAAGTAAAGTATACAGATTAGGGTTGACAAATAATCTAGGACCGGAAATTTTTTTTTTTTTTTTTTTTTTTTTTTTTTTTTTTTAACCTGTTTTGTCCCACTGCTGGGCAAAGGTCTCCCCTAAACTCTTCCACGTCTCTCTATTTGCTGCTACATCCCGCCACTCATTGCAGTAGGCATCTAGATCGTCTCGCCACCTTTTTCGGGGTCTGCCTCGACCTCGACTCCCGTCGTGAGGCACCCATTG
This sequence comes from Agonopterix heracliana, assembly GCA_963693445.1. Taxonomy (NCBI): domain Eukaryota; kingdom Metazoa; phylum Arthropoda; class Insecta; order Lepidoptera; family Depressariidae; genus Agonopterix; species Agonopterix heracliana. The sequence continues at coordinate 1,247,283 of OY856312.1, read as the reverse complement.
CGTAACGATTGATGCCCACCGCTCGGTGTGCATTCTGCAAACATGCCCGGCCCAGTTCCACTTTAGTTTTGCTGACTTTTCCCCTACATCTGCTATTTTAGTTTTGGAGCGCAGTGTTGTGTTCCGGATACGGTCTGTCCGTTTTACACCTAGTATACTGCGCTCCATAAAAATTAAACCTAGATTATTTGTCAACCGTAATCTGTATACTTTACTTTATCACACTGCAAAGTTTCAGCGATAGATGAATTATTGTTAGGGTCAAACCCTAAAATGATTGGACTATCCTTCGGCTCCTTCGCCGCGGATAGATATGCGGTCACCCTTAAGTGTGTGGCAGGAGAGAAGCGAATCCTTGATAATTTTAAATGTTAAAAATGGAGGTTACTTTAGTATTTCTATTTATAGTTTGACCTCATAAATAAAATTTTCTTCATATTTGACATTGAATTGGTCCTTCAGGTTTGGTCGTTCATGTCTCAACCCTGTTGGTACAGTCAGCATCAAAAGTATCTAAGCATCTCCGGCGTTCAAAAACATCTGAACAATTACACGAAAATAAACCCTATTTCCTACTAGATATAGAGTAGAACTAATTACTCTTCGAACCGGTACATTGTAAGGACCTGCTCTGCATACAATGATAAATATCAGCACATCGATATGTTTCATGAGAAATTACATAAATATGTTTCTGAGGTCAAAAAAGTTACATAGTAGCTGTATGATTTGTTTTGAATTCTCCTTAATTTTCGTTATTAATTCAGTCCATTTTGTTTTTGTTTTGCCTTTAGCTTTAGTAAAGTCATAATTTAAATAGTAGGTACCTAACTTTATTCAAAATTGAAGTGTTTGTTTAAATGTATCGTTTCTTTTTTAATTTAATTTTGGTTGTTAAGTTTGAGCAACATATCTACTGTAGTTTCTATAAGTGGAAACTGTTTTGGCTAATTCGTTGATTAAGTTTTGTAATCCAAGTGTATATATTAATGCTGTATGTTTCTCTAATCCAATAAAATAAAATAAATAAATAAAATAGATAACATTTGTTTTCAACTTAACAAATAATAACATGACAGACAAATTAATTTTATTTCTTTGCGAGTTTAAATAAGGTTGGTATCGTTAAGTTGTTCAGATATTTATGAACACTTAACATGCTTAAATACTTTTGATGCTGACTGTACATCTAGTTAATTTTACGTATCGTGGTACTTTAACTGCCAGTATACTGGTAAAGGCGCTAACCGCAGTGAATCTAGCGCTACTCAGGATTTTCATTGAACTTATTAACCCAAATTCTTTATTTGCATACCAAAAACAGTTTTTTTTTTATAAAAAGATCAAAGTTACCGTTACCCCAATGTTTACCCCGCAGTTCCTTTCAATTGAGTTTAAAATTGTTAAATGCCTTAATTGGTTTATCGATGCTAGTATGATAGTAGTAAATAACATAATTATGATTAATTTGATTTAAAGATGATATCAAAGTCAATTATAATCCGGAGTGGCCCTATTTTCAGCTGACGGTAGTCTAATTTATGTAAAACTGAGTGAGATTTTGATATTAAATGGATGTCTATCTTAAGTGAATGCGAATGTATAACAAGTAAGTGAATAATTAGAATTGTGTCAAAAAGTTCAGTTCTGATCAAAGAGTGTTCATGACGAATTATTAGCTGTGTTAGCAGTGATACACATCTGTTCTTTGGTACCGGCCTGCAAAATGCGTGACCCCTTAGGAAAATGCACTGAAATTTGGCCCGCTTCAGGCTGAGTCTCTTTTGTGAGACAAACTTTATTTAAAGGGCTTTATAAAAATAAAAAATAACATTCATATAACATATATAATGTACCCCACAAGCTGCACGTATCGAAGGATGTGCAGTAGGACCTGAATAAAGTGAGTTTTTACCCTTTGCTTTTTTGGGAGGGCTGGAGGAGAGTTTCCTGTTCCTTCTTTTATTCAAAAAGCCGTAAAAATAGTGTCTTTAAAACATTCCAGATCATTTTCCTTAGGACCCTAAGATTTTATGATTGATCTCTTTGATTTTTAAGACAGAAAACTGTTATATTATAATATAAGCAACAACTGTACTTAAGTTTTAAGACGAAATAAAAGACAATTTTATGTTAAAGTGAGTATTTTCTTCTAGTTAACTCGATCAGCTAGTGTGTAACAAAATAAGAAACTTACTACAGTAGTTCACACATACACGCACACCCCGTTTCCGTTTATAGCACATGACCATGCATAAAACTTTTGCACGCATTAGTTAGTACCTACATGGTTGCCGGTACACCTATGTGTTCAGGTCTACGAGCATATACCCCTATAGAGACGTAATACATGCGAATTTAAAAGAAAACAATTCTGTCAACTAGCTGCGGTGCGGGGGGGACGGAAATGCTCCGAAGTACTACGAAGTCTATTCGAAACAATGGCGGAAAACAAAGGCGTTGCGAAATATTTCAGTGAAAAGTCACTGACGAGTTGACAGAGTTGGGTCGCCTTATATTACGTCTCTATAGGGGTATGTACTCGTAGGTTCAGGTGAATATCAAAGTCAATTAGATACAATTCGGTAATATTACATGACAAAAGACAGGCGAGTGCGAGAGAATTAGTCGCAATTAACCTACTCTATTAAAACGTCGGTGTTCACGCGATTAGCTGCAAAATAAGTGCTCTCTACTCGACTAACGTACTCGCCTAGTCCAAACCAGGCTTTAGAACTACAAAATACATATCGACGGGGAAGTGCTAACAACTCCTAACATATTTTTTTTTCACACCAGCTTGGTGATACCTCCTATCTTACATTATCTCGCTAAATACTTATTCCAAACAAATTTTGATTATTACCTTACAAGCGGGGTCCATTTAAGTACAAAATGGCCATTTATACATTTTTTTCTTAAACTTCTGAGAAAAAAATTAAAAACGTTTTTTTTCGCCTCCTGTAAAATTTGGTTTTTGTAAGTTAGGAGTTGTTAGCACTTCCCCGTCGATATTCAATCACGATCTTGATTATTGACATTATTATAAAAGTACCAACAATACAAAATCACTCTACACGGTCTTCAAGGCTAGATATTAGCACTTCTCACTCCAGGTTCATTGTCAAATTAGATAGGGTTCTGATTCCAACATCAAATCACAATCTTCATTCACACTAATGTGCTATTCAAATCAACTTTCTTGGAAAGATGCCCATTCAGCCAGTCCCAAACGATGGGGTAAGTTAGTCGCGTATACACCCCGGGGAAGTTACCCCGGGCGCAGCCAAGGCCCCAGGACACCACGCCGATGAGGATGCCTTCGTGAACAATCGGACCTCCACTGTCTCCCTACAAAAAATGAGAGGAAAAAGTGTAATTAGACAATATTTTATAGGGCACTTTTCAAACGTATTATTTGCAAGCAAAATACGATGCTCTACTGTTTACTGTTATTAACGGTGAGGGGCTGAGGTCGGAATAGTTTGCGCACTACTTGACCAATCACATAGTACTCTGTGCTATTACCTTTTAGCTATAATTTTAATACTCCGTGCCCTACCAGTGTTTACCAGCGGTAGCGTGGCTTACTATAAAGAGAAAGCGACCGCGACGTGCCGGGAATAATTCGGAACTCATGTTGTGGCCAATGTCCGTGCTGTATATTCATTCTTATGCACAGTTACTGCCACTTAGCTCACCACACTAGCCATGGACAGACTGGCATCTCAGGAAATAGGAAACCCTAGCTCGCAATGCACTTCAAGGCTTTTTCGCGCCATTTATGAACGCAAAGTGGACAGCGACTAAAAGTACCTAAGACTTATGTACTTTGCCAGCATTGCTACAATAATACCTTTGGGCTGAGTAGAACATACCTATATGCCTATCCTGTCTCCTGTCGCAACACCGGTAATGTCATGCCTCCTTATAGGAATCCAAATAGATCAGAAGTTCATATACCTGACAAGCATCAGGCGATGGTTGATCGAAGGAACCAGCGCAGAACATAGAAGCCGGGTCTATAGCCTTCCTGTCCAGCCCCGACCTCTTGCACAACTTCATAGCGATCGTCTTTATTGTAGTGGACTGCAGGTACGTGGCGCTTGGTCCACCTTCCTGAAACATTTCACGTGAATTTCTTTAGGCGATCGTACTGGAGCACCGGTATTAGCAACGATAGACAAAACAAACCTCTGGATGGGTGACCATTTTAGTGGTGTTCCATCTTGAAAGTGCTTTAGAAGGCACGTTAGCAATTGGTCCCAGATAGATCCGAAGCCAGGTCAGAGGCAGCTTGAAAATTAAACAAACTTTCCCCCACCAATCTGCACTTTTATGTCTGATTTTGTATTTGTTTACCTTCAATTTCCCCCATCCAGACACGATAGTAGGTATGTTCGCTTTCAGCCTCATCTCTTTACCCACCACTCTGATTGGCAGAACCTTCGCGGAAAACCTATACAACAATTACGAAAAGATTTAATTGTATTCGAACTATAAAATTATTGGACCTCCCATAGAAAAAAGATCGGCTATAGGCGGTCCACTCAATATCTTAGAAGGTGGCCTAAATACCACTTAATACCTACCTACTACTCTATTTCTATTACAGAAGTATTTCAACCAGTGTAGAGGTCAAAATCCATAATTGGAGAGACTTTCGGGTGCTAACGGTGGCAAGCAAAGTATAGAGCCAAAGTAAAACTCTCATAAGCAGAGTCATCATTATCATCATCATCTCAGCCGATAGACATCCAATGCTGGACATAGACCTCCCCCAAGGATCGCCACAACGACCGGTCCTGCGCTGCCCTCATGCAATAGGTTCCCGCCGCCTTCACCAGGTCTTCGGTCCACCTTGCAATAGGTATCTATGAATCGCGTGACCACTGGCACAGTATAAGAAAGGGTATTCTATTACTACATATTACCACTGGTCAGTTTCGCTAATTTACCAGTTTCATTTACTAGTCATTTTCCCAAATTGATAACTCGAGTATGAGGATATAACAAACCTATTTTGTGGTATGAGTATGAAAGAAAAAAGTTTATCCCATGCTATGTGTTATCTTAGTACAATTTTGTATTTTGTGTAGTTTTTTGTGGAAGTGGTAGACAGCTTCCGACATCTATCGGTGACGTTTCAAAGCACTATGTGTTGAAAGGCTTCGTATTTAAACTGGAGCGATAGGTGGCGATAGCGCGCTACACCTCACCGCTGCGCTGTAGTAGTGAGAGATTTCGCTCACATCAACACTGTCTTGTTGGTCTAGTGGTCTAGACAACCGGCTCACGATTCGGGTGATTATGGTTCGAGCCTCGTGTTGGCCGGCCGTCTTTCAATTTATTTTACAATGTGGCTCCCCCTTGTGCTAATAAGCGGCAACGACAATAATTAAGACGTCATAACATCTCAGGCGACTTACCTATCTATAACCAATATACATATTAATCTAAGGTTTACCTGAGAGGACTATACAGCTGAACCAGGCCAACATCGTTGACCTTGGTCTTGCTGATGTAGCGAGGGTGTACGAAGCTATTCTTGACGTCATACATCTCACCGCCGTGGGTCTTCCACGAGGAGCCGAGGCGGACGGAGAGGTCGCTTGGACGGGCTCTGTGGGTCAACGAGTATTTATCATCATCAGCCTTCGTTCTAGTCAGGATACAGCCTATACAGGATTCTTCTCAATAAGCAAACAGTTAATTAAATTTTCATTTACTGTATTCCTGAAATAAAAGGTGAGCCTCGCTACCACTTGGACTGGTAAATACATAGATAGTTAGTAGATCGTTTCTGATGACCCCTGTTGATATATTATATGGTTGTAAGTTTACGTACTTATTTGGGAACCCTGTTTTTGAGTATCACGTGAATATTATAGTTTTTATAGTACTAACAAAGATTATAATTCGCAACAGTTTGCAAAAAGTTGCGAATTCGTTTCGCTGTAGGTATAGTTTTGATTTTAACCTTCATTGTGATTGGCACGCTTGCGCACAGAGTTTTTTAAATTTAATTTTAAGATCTATTATAATTAGATTTTACGTACTTACTTCATTACTACACACCTGTCTTGTTAAAAATTAAAACATAACATAACATAAATATATTCTTCATAAATATATCTATTGGCTCTTTCAGACGTCGTCGGGTAAAAAAATTGCAAAACATCGAATCGCTTCGAGAAAAGGTGCCGATTGTACCTACTCGTTTGGCTAGTCTTGGTGACTTCTATCCTTACATTTCTATGGCGACACTACCGCGGAAATATAAAAGTCTCAGATTTTTTTCAGCCCAAGAGAACAGATAGAAGGTCATAAATTAAACATTTAAATGAGAGCTAATTTGTGTAACTAGGTAGCCAATTCAATCGGTATCAATTCCGGACCTTTCCCGTGGTCCACCGATTTAGCTACGATTCATGGGCAGACATTTTTACCCATAGTCCACCTGATAAGTTTAAAATTAGATTTTATTAAAATATTTTGCCCTATGTCCACCAATTTTTTTGTTGACGGTAGACCTGGTAGCTCATTTGATAGCCGCTGATCCACCGTTTTCTCGTGGACTTACTATATTATGTCCTACTAGTAGGTCCACGGGAAGGGAGGAAGGGAAACCTATTTCTGTTGGTCCTACTTATGTGCTGAATGGAAAATGTATAAAGAAAATCGACCAAGTGCGAGTTGCAATGGTGGACATGGTGTTTTTTGGCAGTTCTTAGCGATTCGTTAATTATTTTTAGACAACAGAATCGGACTACCCTCTAAAATCACTCATGTGGCTAAGAACACAAGGTTTATAAAAAGAAAACATCCGATCTTATACTTCATTATTTTCGTTTTGAGCGTCCTATCTTACGCCCAGCCATAACATACGATCGTCACGACGAAATGAACGATGCGGACTGAAGGGAGTAGAAATAAAATCGTTTAAAAAAGGCGTCTCGCGCTATGTTGCGACTGTAAAAAAATTATCACAGAATCGGTAGATATTTAACATATATACGTTCCATTCACGATCGTACCCCAATGCACCTTACATTTATAGACGAACTAAGTCTCACCATAAAGAGATTCTGTTTCTCTTTTTTGGAAAGGAGCCCTAAAAGGCAACTTATTAGAACCCAAGACGATTGTACCTACGTATAATATTGTACGAATACAGTTCCACATTTCCAAGGAAACGTATCGCTTTCAAAGTGGGCTACGATAAATTTGTCGCGCACCATCGTAAACTCTATACGTATTGGACGAAACAAAATGTATGACCCGGTTTGTATCTTCTTTTACCCCAGAGGCGATTCCTGTTTTGCATCGGAAAATTCGGAAAAAAATACAATTCAGTCTCTGGAGAACAAATTGAAATTGTGGAAAGGAACTCGCTAGGGGAAGGCCATAAAAGGCGCGTGTCGTGTCGTATATAGAGGGTGGATCGAATTTACTCGCTTTGAGAACGATTGGCTTGTACAGGGGGTAGGTCTTCTATTGAGACGTATGGCTTCAAAAGGGTTATTGTGTTGCGCTGATACATGGGTACGAGTTGTTGTTTTAAACGACGGCGACGGTCCGATAGTTGGTTGTAAACCTGTCGGCGATGTGCTGGAAAATTGCTTCCACGGAAACTTTACAATTTATGCTTAGTGTATTGTTTTATGTCATCAATAACCTTTTAATGTTAAAGCAAGCGTCGTAAACCGTAGGAAAACAAAAGTTTACTCTGTGATAGAGGTGTGAATTAAAGAAGGCAATGTCAAAGTTAATGAATCCTGCCATGAGACATCTTCATATTATGAATTCTAAGTACGTGTGCTTCACGCTTATATACAGCCGATAGTATCATTGCTTTGCATGAAGAATTTATGATAATCAATAAAACTGGGTAGACACGTGTCAAAGGACATAATCACACGAATTGTGCTAAATTCCCAGAAACTTCGTAATATTAATCATGACAGAAGAAAAGGACAAAGAGCGAGCTTATCTCAGAGAGCATTTTTTCCAGCAGATCGAAGATAGACAGAGGGAGAGTTAACAAAGTAAGAAACATTTTATGAGGCGAATATTCTGACTGTTAGCCTCAGTTCCCAAGTTTGAAACCGGCAAAGGCCCACCTCTCATAATATCTATTACCGTAAATCTTGTAAACCAGGATCAACAGCGGCCAACACTCACATTAAGGGTTGAACCTCATCTAACAGCACGGCATTGCATTTTTCCGTCGTCCATCCTTTTCTGTCACTCAGGAACGTCATTTGCTAGAGCAAATAAGATAGACGGATCGCGACCGCACGCGGCCATGCTGTCGCTAATATGGAGTCTGAACTATGAAACCCGGCGAGCCTGGGGATGACTCTTATCTATCTTGGAACCTACAATGAATTTAATCAAAGAAGAGTACTAAAAATTAATATCCGTCTTCTACTCCACTGCAAACGGGAGACAACAATTAGGACAAAGCATGGCTATTGTAAGCCAACTCCGGAAATCATTTATGGCAGAGTCGAAGACCTTACCGCAAACGCATAAATGAAATAGTAATAAGTACAAAGATAAGAAAGGAATCTAAAGCTCTTGCATGTACTGAAACTATGAATGTAATGAGTATGACGAAAAACATCTGACCGCACAGAAGTTAATCCTAGATGCAACAAGATCTATTATATTTAGATACCCAGTTTGACAATGCCTGTTCAATGTAAAACGTGAACCCCATGCTCCTTCGGGACGTAGACGATTCGCCTTACAGGTCTCAGATAACAATCCGTTGTGTCACTGGCAGTATTGTCAGACAGGCTACGTAAATAAACCCAAGCATACCCCCTGTCGAATCTTGAATGTTTAGCAGAAATTGTGGACTTATTGATTGAGTTTTATGGTGTTGAATACAAAAATATACTTAGGTTGGTTTCTGTTTGGTATCTGTATTTCAATCTTTCTATGTATTATTTTAGCATTCTTCTTCGATCGAGTCGATTTTATCATTTGCATAGCATAGCATAGCATATGCTCACGACTATATTCCCCGAGGGGGTAGTCAGAGATCTTCTGAAGCCTCAGAACATCCACGTTTCACCAGTAGTACCGAAACTCTGTCCAGTGTGACGGGGGGTGAGCCCGTCGCCACTTATAATGGACAGTGGGTACAATACATGCCTCGAAATTGAAGCATGCAGGTTTCCTCACGATGTTTTCCTTCACCGAAAAGCGAATGGTGTTACAAATCGTACATAAATTCCGAAAAACTCATTGGTACGAGTCGGCATGGACGGGGATCGAACCATCGCCTCCTGCACGGCAGGCAAGGTTACTCGCCACTTATTTTATCATTATTTTATCGTTTGAATACAGGTATTTTTAAATTATTTTACAAATTTCGTCTCTATTAGGTACCATACATATAGTAAACATCAAGACGTTGTCCACAATTCTGATGTCCACACCAAAAGGGTACCGTTACTGTAGATATTGTAACTACTGCGTACAATGCATCCTGGTTTTCCTGGTTTTCCGTGCTAGCAGATTCAGGAGCGCAAGAACAAGAGAGTGCGTCTGCTATGCGTTCTTGAAAGCATTTTTAAATGAGTAGTCACTAATAACGTAGTCAAAATCTGCTATGAGACAGCATATAACTTCTTTCCGATTGGTTTCGTTGTAGTCGGAAAGATTTATGGTTAGCAGACAATTTTATGACTAATCTTCTAGATTCTAGAATCTAAAAAGTATAAAACTTCACGGGTGTCTGAAAAATCAGATAGTATCAGGGACACAGCCGCAGTGGAGCACCTACGTGAAACCACGTAAAATAATGCCGATAAGCGCTATAGTTCATAACATATAATTCGTTACTATTATGCTTTTTGCAAATGACCCCCTGAACAAAAATACAATGTTACACACAATACCTTATTAAGCAATGAGCGGCAGTGAGCAGCCAGATCCCAGTGACCACAGACCCGCCACAGATCGGGTAAGTCTTCTCTCTGAGAGACACCTGCCAAGGGACCGATGCTATCGATGTGTTCCTACCCGATACTATGCGACGTGTTGACCCTGAAACTGTTACTTTAAAAATTTTAGATTTCATTTTAAATAATTTCAATACACTCACATTTTTACATGCTGTAGATGCGTCCGTACCTGTTGTTTTCGTAGGGCACTTTAGAGCCTAAAGCAGAGATGCATTACCCTACATAGAGGGCCTATTTCGGCATTATATTGCTTGCTTTGATCAGTACACTTTAAAATAGAGAAAACAAATGAGGCAATGTTAGCTGAAATCGGCCCTGCAATAGGGTAATGTAATCGCTGCTTGAGTAAATAGGTGCCCCACGGGTACAAAGTTGTTGTCATTGAAAGGTAACGCACACAGCGCCGCAACGTGTAGTAGCACACTATTGTAACGCGATTGTGTGAAACTTTGTCTCTGTGAGCTATTTACTCATAGGTATGTAGTCATGAGCGTTAGAATTGCCAAGACTGGTTGAATCATCTTTTAGAGACCAATGATGATGATGATGCTTAGTGGTGATTGATCTGTCTAACAAGGTCAATGGTCTAACATTAATCAGGGAGAAAGTGGTTGAATTTTAACACTGAACCATTGCCAGTAAACTTAAAATGACCATGTATGTAAGCAAAAACTAAATCTGCTGTTCCATACGATTTCTTTCTTCGATTTCACTTAGCTCCCGTATTAGTTATTAGTAAAAGTTAATGGTCTAACTAAACCACCACTGAAAATCCGTAATCTGTAAAATGCTATTGCATTTTTAGAAATATTCAGCATAAGGATATGCTCACGACTATATTCCCCGAAGGGAAAGGGTGGAACTGAAACCACAGAACATCCACTTTTCACTTGTAGTACCGAAACTCTGTCCAATGTGACGGGGAGTGAGCCTGTGTGTTTTATAAATATTAAGAGTGAGTTTTATAAATATTTTTGTAAATAAAATAAGTTTGTTGTAAGTATTTTAAATTATAAATGGAATTTTTGGAGGTCACTATTAAATTTAGAGCAGAACAATCTATGAAATATTATATTTACCTCGTCGAGACGATGTGGGTGGCGCATTATCTGAAAAACACACCCCCACTCATTTTACATTACTTAGAAAATGTTAAAATGTACTTATACCTAGTTATAACCTATTTATTAAAAAGTAATTTTCCTAAATTTCCTAAATTTTCCCGCTCGCCGCCCGACTTTTTCAATCTTTTTGATTAAGCTAACATGGCATACAAGTAGAATAAAAATAATCGATTGGAATAAGGTGTGACATCTATATCGCATGAATTCTAATTGTAAAATTAGACTTGTGAGTCAAGTTTGTAAAAACTCTGGTAGATGGCGCTGTCTTAAAGACACGAGATGATGTAGATTGAAAATTTCGTCGTGGCTTGCGGGGCGCCGACAGCTCTGTTGGAGTAGAGCATGCTCCGGATAGGCAGGTAGTGCGTTCTCCTCTCACCCTTATTCGTGAGAGGAGGCCTTTGCCCTGCAGTGGGATGGGAACCTACAGGCCAGGCCATAACTTACTTATTTACATAGAGACATTAAAGTAGTATTTGTGATTTTAAAATTTTTATTTTAAAAACAATAACAGGGAATCTCTTTGAATCAACACGCATATTGTCACAATCAGATCAGATATATTCGGGGTGTAAAATTAAATACGTTCCATATCTTAGGGGTTGCTTCAGCACATCAAATTGAAAATTTTTACTAACGATGAAATCGCCTGAAAAATTAATCAACTGTTTCAAACATTTCGGTTGAGTAGAGCTAACGATATTTTCTATGCAACAACCGAATTTTTTTCTCGGTTTCGATGTTGGCTTCATAGTGAAAGTAATTTGATGGTCTGAAATACCTTGTTCGATTTGTAACGCATTTTAATTTTACACCCTGCATCATCTTCTACTATCGGGTCGAAGTCAAGTCATTATAAATTTTTCGAGCCCAGTATTTTGCCACTTTGCCTGTGTTTATCTTGTAGAACCCCCAGAAAGATGGGTCAATGACATTAGGAGACACACGTGTCCCAACTGGATGCGGAAGGCGAGGGACAGAACGTCGTGGAGAAATATGGAGGAGGCCTATGTCCGAATACGGACTGATGAAGGGCTGTGATGGATGGATGAATAATCAAATCTTACCAACAAGCTTAGAAAGTAACGAATCGTACAACTCTTTATACTGCTTCTGTATTCGGGTGCTATTCAAGAAGTTCAAGATGTCCGTCTTATGGTTTTCAGCTTCCCAAGCCAGCTTGGTATAGTCCAGTTCCACTCCTGGTTCCGCCATAACTTCCTTGTTGTTATTCACACAAGTTATTAACAAAACCATCACTGATTCTACTAATTTCAACATTGTTAGCAGAAGTTTTTAATACAGTAATTTGGTTAACTTTGGCACTATAATGTTATTTGTTTTGAGTAGGTAGTTCGTTGTAAACGCGATGGTAATTACGTGTTTAGTGCTCTTCTTTGTTCGTTTAATTAGGGTCTAGAATCTTCAGTGTTCAAGTAGATGGACATTAGACATTAAATTGAACCTTCAGAATTTTCATAGATTTCTTTGTATCTTGTTGGCGTCGGTCTGCCACTGCAGATAGCGGAGATTTTGTCCTATATAGGGTCCTTCTTAATACGTTGACGGTTTTTAAGGGAACGATCAGACCATCATACTGAACAACTTTCACTATAGGACCAAGGTCGAAATGTCGACAAAAAATCAGTCTGCGGTTAGACTGTTTTTCGCGATTTCGATGTTGTACCCACAGAGAAAGATGTTCAGCTTAATGATTATGATTATCCCCTTAAAAACTGTCAGTAACATAAAAAAACAATTAACAAACTTATTAGCTTTTTTGTTTTGGTATAAACTTCAATTAAATGTTATCAAGCTCGTGCTTTTTCGACTACCAGCATAAGCAAATTGTCATGCGATATGGCGCTTGCTGACACGAAAGAAAAGTTTACGTGAATTTTTGCACTAAATTTGCTCTTTATTTTACTGTATTGCACTGGAATATTTTAGCTAAAAACTGGTAACCAACACAAGTTCTGAAAGCAACGTCCCAGGTAGCAAATCTTCTGTCGTTGAATGCATTTGCATAATACATTCAGAGATAGACCACGATTGGTGCATCTCATTGCATTTAGATAAATGTGTCACGAAGGGGCCTCTACGTGTTGGACCTGTCTAGCCCGTGAAATATATAATAGGTATAATAATTTTTTATCACTCATAATCAGAAACAAAAAAATAGAGTACCGAATCTAAATAAAAATTGACATCAGAATTTCGTATTTTTTCATCACTGACACTCATGCTACCTTGTTGTAATCAAAGTAAATTTTTTTTACAACAGAATGAAAAGAAATCTATGGAAATTGAGATTGATCACTGTTACTACCTTATTTTGATGTAACAAACTTTAGTTACCTACATATAGATTTTCGTTCAGAGCATGTCGATTCTACGTACGCATGTGCGTAAAGTCAAATGACCGTAAAATTGTTTCAAACTTTATTGGTGTCATTAAATCGTTATCTAATATTGGTTAGAAATAAAATGTTCCCATCTCCTGCCTGGGAAACATGTCGTTTCTGACGTAACACGAACGTATTGAATACGACATTTTAGTAGGAATTTGAGAAGATATTTTTTTTCATAAAATTGAACCTAACTGTGGTTTCGCCTTAAGATGAATGCACACTTACCCGCACCGCTTTCGCCGCACGCAGAATTTGCACAATTGCAGATGCTGCGACCGCAGCTGTCAATTCATACAAATTCTGCGTGCGGCCATGCGTAGTTCAACCCTTACTTTAAGGGGTGATTGTACCCATGATACAGAACAACTTTCCCTAAGAAACCTATATGCAATTCGTAAAAACAATGTTGGACTTCCCATACTAAATTAAATCAGCTGATTGAATTTCTGTTAGGTTTCTTTGGGAAAGTTGTTCAGTAACATGGGAACAATCATTCCTTAAAGTAATGCAACTGTTTACTCAAACACCCTGTATTTCACTACTGAAAATAGATGCTATAAGCTAGAAAATTCCTGTACGATCTACATAGCAAACAATGTTGCTATTTTCTTTGTAAAGGCGCTTTTTAGATCCGCTTTCTGTTTTATTATTAGGAATTGTTTCCGAAGAATCCTTTTCATGTTCATTCAATGAATTCAACAATTATTATCAGCGTAACATAAAAGTGTTAGAATTAAAGTTTTATTCTGAAAGGGTGCGAAGTTGAATACTGTCTGAGGACTTTCCACGATGTTTTGTAACTTTGTAAATCCGCTTTTGAATTAGATTAATGGATTTGTTTAAGACGCGTTTACCGCGTACATAATCATAATACTTGGTGATCTTTTTGGGAAACGGTTTAGCAAATAAAGGATTGATAAGTTTTTATTTATTTTATTACTTTCTTAATGGTTTCAAGGTTTCAAATTAAATACGTTATACAATGGCTTAGGTACTTCAAACTGAACAAACATCAAAATCGCAAAAAAAAAAACGGATATTCCTTAGGTTCGAGTCGAGTAGCCGTTGACGTTTTCTACACGTACAACTAGACTGGACAACTGTACTGTGCTGCGTGTAACAGGGTCTTTAAAACAAAACTGGGATTTTCCAGTCACATTCGAGCTCACGCCAGGAACCAATAAGGGTCGCCATCGAAGGATACGTCGTGGAGGACATCATCACTATACCTCTGACTACCCCCTCGGGGAATATAGTCGTGACCATATGCCTGTATAAACGCATGACCATAGTTCCTTTCGAGCTGGTAGAAACTTAGCAGTTCCATAAAAACGTCAATGGCGATCCAGCAAATGTTTGGAAAAGTTGATTTTTCATTTGCGATTTCAATTATGGTCTCATTCCCAAAGTGGACGTTGTTAAATGTTAAGTTTGATGGTCTGAAGCAACTCTTAGGGCCTGTTTCACCACTTCCGAATAAGTGCTTGTTAGCTTATCCGAAAGATATTTTGACATAATTTCATTAAAAATATGTCAAACTATCTGTCGGATAAGCTAACAAGAACTTACCCAGAAGTGGTGAAACAGGCCCTTAAAGTATTTAACGTATTTCAGTTTACAAGCTGATAATGTGGTCTGTGCATATCGCAAAACGCGCGTACCTAATATCCAGGGGTTACGAAGGTGCTAAAATAAAACATTACCAAATCTATTATGTAAAGTAAGTATAAAACATTCCGATACTACTAGTAAATATTCCTATATTCCTATGCCGCAGTGCAGGTTCTTTGAAACTTTGAGAGTAAACTCCCGCATCGGGCAACTTTCTTTTATACGAATTGTTTTCAATGGTTTTAGAATTGTATCCAGGGTAGGAATTAGGAGTGGGTGCTTGAATGGTTCTTCAGGCCATTGGAAACTGTGGAGAATTAGATGCGCATGACGGGTTGACGTGTAGGTTCCACACACACACACATCACCGCGACGCGATGTCGCTGTCGTCATCATGATACGAAATGACGTCGCGTGGGTCTTCATAATATGCTGTTTTTTAAGGCGCTGATCTGACCATAAAACTGAATAACTTTACCTATAGGACCAACATCGTAATAGCAAAACAAAATGTACGGGACAGCAGATTTTTTTTTTCGCGCAATTACAATTTTTTCCTACACTGTTTGCGCTTCTTGAGCGCATTATATCTCGGGATAGAAGATTAGTCGTAGAACTACTAAGTCTCGATGGATGTTTTGACCTATTGAACGATAGATTTGAAAAAAAAAACTATTTTTTCCTACCTCCTTATCGTTGTATGGGACGGGAATGGGGGTTGAAAAAAATATTGTTTCTTCTAACCTACCACATTTGTGTTTTTGGGTTACCTACTGTTATTTGTCTTCATGCCAAATTTCGACTCAATAGGTGTGCAAAAATGAGCGAGTATTTGAGGTTGACAGACATAAAGTACGAAAGTATAAACGGGTTCCTTGTTTTACTATGGAACCCCACAAAATGAACCATATATGATGCTATAGAATTTTATCTTCATCCTTAATACTTCCCTGTGCGAGTCTTTGTAAATCGTTCAACTAGATACTTGCTCTTGCTCTCTAACCGTGGCGTGGCGTAGTGAACTTGGCTATAAATGTGCAACAACTTCCGTGCACTCCGCAATCTATTGTTCTAAATGGTACATTTTGTATCGGCCGTTAAAAGTTATGGCTACGGGAAAGATGAAAGGTCCAAGGCTCGGTTTTATTTACAATTTTATTTAAGCCGTGTGGTTCTGGCTTAGAATGGCAATTCACGTGGGTGTCGTACGAGGCGACTAAGAAACCTTGAAAGCAGGTTTCTTATGCAGTTTCTATGTGGGTGAATGAAAGGCTACCCACCTCTCACCACACGACACGTCACTCCATCCCTAGAACGATTTAAATCGTTCTAGCTCCATCCTGAATATTCCTGAAACTGAAATGGCTAAATGTGAGCATTATTACTAAATTCTTAAACAGAAAGTTGGTAAAGTTATTAATTATAACGGGTTACCTTAGTTAATTAATAACCGCGTTACTCTCAAAAACTGTGAGAAAGTTGTGTTGTAGCAAACATTTCTGTACACCCCGTGAGTTTATGTATGCATGTGTGTTAGATTAAACTGGTCTCAGTCTGGCAGATGTCAGTCCATAGAACCACACCCGGTGCGTCAATGCGTCACGTGTGCTTCTACGTGCGGTTTCATACAACTCCTTGCTTCATAAATGACGGACTGACGTTTGCTGCTCCGTCAGTGCGTCATCGTGTGTGAACGCACTTATGTAAGTATGTGTGTTAGATTAAACTGGTCTCCATCTCCAGTAGACTATCTCCAGGGTGTATCTTAGTAAATTGTGCTGGTGGTTCTTTACTTTTCTCTATAATTTTGGCCACTCTTTAGCGCTCTGCTGTTAACTCATGACTATCGAATATTATAGTTTATAAAAAAGAAAACTAACTAACCTTAGCATCTACGAGTATGTAGGCGTATTTTTATCAAGAGAAATGGCAGCCTATCTCGCTCGCATGGGAAATAAAATAAAGGTACACGTATACCTAGGCATAGCAGGCGACAATGCCATCCCCTATAAATATTAGATTCGATAGGGGTACGGCCTGAAGACGAACGGTGCGCTTTTACGAGCTCGGGGCTTTATGAAAATGTATGTCCCAATAGCAGAGAAAAATAGGTTTCTTTTAAATGTTTGGTACATTTCTGCGGTTATGTCTGCTAACATAAGACGATGTTTGTTTCTCATACCTAGTCGATTTCGTCTACAAGCGTCTGCTTATTTATGAAAGTACAAGGTATGCAGTATATTTCTGTGTCAAACGGACACCATTTTGGACCTATGATGTCTAGTTGGTTATGCGGTTATGGTACACCATGGAGACCTCATACAAACGATCTAGCATTGACAAGAAGAGGCCAGACGTTTATTTGAGTGCGAGTGGGAGAGGTATACATCACTGCTGACTGTACTGTCACTAGCACGAGAGGTGGTCGACAGTCCACCAGTTTTATGTTAGCTTGATATTTTTAATTAACCAGCTTACAGTTATTTAATGATATGTTTACAATAGTAGTCAATGCTGTAAATCTTCCTAAGATATCTTATCTTATCTTAACTATTATAAAACCGTAAAAATCGTGAGGAATAAAAAAGTCGTGGTTCACTTCACTCGATAGCGCGATTTAAATGACGTGCAGCGCCATCTATTGACAAGTTTGTTTGTTTGTTCGCGCATCACGCAAAAACTACTGAACCGATTTTGATGAAATCTGGTATATAATTTGTGCGGACGAAGTCGCGGGAAAACACTGAGAGGGGGATGAGGTCAAAATTGAAGGGGGGTAAGGAGAGTCGGTACTGTACGTGGTACCATTAGTACATTTTCTTATACTGTGGCTATAAATTAGTGCTGGATTTAGGGAAATTCTTTCTATAGTTGTATTTTGGTTCATATTCCAATAACCCTTCTACTTATATAATTATATTCTAAAGCAGGTAAGTATGTGGAGATTTTCAAAAGCAGTCAAAAGTTCGATAATGATGCCATCTTAGAAATAAAGTTTAGTAAGTTTAGGTAAGTATCTTCTTTTGTTTATAATAATATCATTTCACTATGAGCATGACATAGTAATCAATTTTTGTACTTCTTCTTCATAAAATAAAGTAAGATCATTAGTGTCATTAAATTAGTAAAAATGTCTTTGTATAACTTATACCCAACTCATGCCAATATTGTTCCAAAACACTTTACGAAATTTTCTCACGTACTCGGGAACAGTTTAGAAAGTGGTAGATCAAAACTTTTAAAGGTCACATTAGAAAGATTCTATAACAATAATACATCGTACCGAGTTTATCGTTTAATCAGGATTCCGTCGGAGTGCGATCGTAAACGTTTATGACTGTTGTATCTCTATTTAGGTCGTTATTCCACAATAGCTGTACTTTCAGCCCATGCTGATATCGGTTCGAGATAATCTAAGTCCATGATTGCGTTTACACAGAATAATATGCATACAAATGGTCGGCATTATATTAGTTTGGTGGAAAACAGACGTTTTTGGCTATGTTTGATACGTGGTTCAAATGTTACTAGCTTGTTTACAATGTTAGTGCAAATAAATGTCGCATAAAAGCGCTTTTGCTGTTCTCTCGTGCCTGCAAAGTATTTTATATTGACTTATAATAGCATCCTGAACGTAGAATAAAGACAATGTTTTTTTAAATCTATATTTCTCAAGCCAAGCCTGATCTGAATCCATACTAAACCGCTGAACAGTGTTGTTATCGGGAACGAGAAACCGCTAAGATCAGAGACGGGGTCGAATGCAGTGGCTCTACCATAGAGAAATTACACTGGACTCTACCCTACCCAAAATACTACTCTACCTCTAGCCAAACCAAAGCATCTTGAGTTTTTGACATTGACTGAAGAAATCGATTCGTACTTGTTCCGACACAAGTCTGCAGTGCGATTTTTGAAAATCATACGTTGAAATCAGCACACAGGTAGAATGATTAAGTTAACTCTCAATTAAAATAATGTTGGGGATTCATAAATGAACCGCAAATCGCCAACTAAGTCAGTCGCACCGCTAATGTGTCTAATTAATGCAAACTCAGAGAGAATTGTTGATTCGTTTGTTCCACAGATCTGAAAACTTCGTCGGTATGCTAATTTTGGGAGCGGGGACAGAAATTTTTGTTATAATTTTGTTGAATTGTTAAATGTGAAAATGCCAAATTTAGAAAGAAACATTAACTGTATTTAGTAGTACAGTATTAGAGCCCCGTTCTATTAGTCGTGTCGTCAAACTTCGTTCGCCTGGACTGGGTTAAACATTTGCTAATGATACCCGAAACCATGGATAATAATAATAATCTGCCTTATGCGTACTAATTCAAGGTATGAAAATTGATAGCCGTGTAGTTTAATGACAGAGCGTCAATATATTAAGCGGAATCAATCGACCAATAGTAGCAGGTCATTATTGCCACGCAAACATTGGGTAGGTATCCCGATTGGTTCCCGCGGTTTCAAAAACATTCAACATCGTAGATACGTCCGTAAAAACGTGTTAATATTGTTCAAAGCAGATGCATCAACTTTCTCAATGATTTCATCTAAAGGTGGATGGCAGGTTGTGGTAAAGTTTTTGACTATCCCGAAAGCATACGGTCGTCAATTTATTGTATGGTTGTCTTATGTAGTATGCAAAAAGAACTTAATATTTTGATTTGATAAAACTCGATTATTATATTATTGATTATAAACATGTTACAGCCATGTTGTGCTATTTCGAATCAAATTAAAGATTGAAAAATTATTCATTTTCTTATTTTATTGATTTCGTTCTCTGGGTAGTGGGCTCGGTGGTGTAATTGGTTAGCACGTTTCCCCGGTTTGGAAGAGCGTGGGATCAAGTCCCGCCCGAGGCAAATTTTTCAATCTTCAATTTGATTCGATTACTGTAGTTAAATATTTCTCCAGTAAATAAAAAGTTAGTAAATAAAAATATAATTGATAAATAAAAAAAAATATGGATTGAACTGGCGTAACCCCAGTCATAGGAGCGTGAATAATAACAGCCTACATTACCAATATAAACAGATTTTAATCCTATTTCAAACCAATTTCCGACGGAGCATGTAAACCGATTAAGTGTCGATTTGAATAACTACTGCCATGAAATTACGTACTTATTACATTTTAATAAAACAGAGAAACATGAGCTTTTGATGATAATGTCTTCCATGCTGATATGGCGACTGCTATATGTGTCCTGACTTGATGTGGCAGACGTAGCCAGTTTTGGATATGTAACTGCGTTGGGTTGATTGAGTGATAATATCGGAACTATAAACTATGCGCATGCCAGGAGAAATGT
Source organism: Agonopterix heracliana (assembly GCA_963693445.1). Lineage (NCBI taxonomy): Eukaryota > Metazoa > Arthropoda > Insecta > Lepidoptera > Depressariidae > Agonopterix > Agonopterix heracliana. The sequence goes on along the minus strand of OY856312.1, from coordinate 1,226,834 downwards.
CGGGAGACCACATGTCTGCGTTTGCCATTACAACAGCGGGAAATGGGAAGATATCTCTCGCTGGAAATCGTGATTCGTGGAGGAAGCTAAGCACACGATCGCGTGTGGTTTACTTCCTTAGCTGACAAGCGTGAAAGGAGACACCACCTCGTTGCGAACCCGGCAAACGCATTGAGTCCACACTTTACTTGCCGTACGTGCGGCCGTGCCTGTCGCTCCCGCATAGGGCTCTACAGCCATGAGCGTAAGTGCCGCCAAGACGCTGTTTAAATCATCTCCTATGATTGATTGATTTCGTTTCGACATTATCGCTAAAATAAAAATAAATATTACACGGAAATCTAATCTACAGATTTGTTATCCGCTAAGAAAACGCAAAACTAGGAAAAGCCTATACTTAAGCAAAAAAGAGAAGACCAAAGTTATTGCTACGAAAAGAAGCAACTTAGCTCTTTTTTGTATCTTCAAGTTTAGCGCTCTTATGACATACCTATCTCGTATGACATACATAGCTCGTGGAGGTGTATACAATACACCACAAATTTCTAATTACAGGGTGTATCCGGACCATGAATTTAAACAACTTTCCCCGAGGAACTTGGGTCATAAAACCTAATTTGTTATGGACCTTCCAAACAAAAGTGCGTATCGGCCTAACGATTTTCGATGGAAGGTCCAAATAATAATCTCGTTTTTCGACCCATGTTCTTAGGGAAAGTTGTTTAGATTCATATTCTTAGTACACTCTTAAAATTATGTTACTAATAAAAAATTAGCGGTGTATATTATCATCATTTTGTAGGTATCTTGCTCCACATTACATCGGTGGTTAAGTTGTAGCTTCACATTAGTATAGGTAAATAATACATTTTTATTGCCCCAACAAACGGGCACTATCTACACTTGTCATAATGACTGATACTCGACGGTACAATGGCAAGTACTTTTGTATCTGAAGGTGCTCGTATCAGTTTCCGAGAGAGACTCAACCGAGGCCGTTGTGACATTATTGTCCGAAAGCTCTCGAGATGAACTTGACACAGTTGCTGAAGAAAGCACGCTGAAGTTCACTGTGATCCACCATTAGGCTCAGTGGATAGGTATGTTTGGTCCAAAAAAAATAGTTTTTTGGGTCGCCATGTTCCTTTGAGAAAGTTGTTCAGATTCACGGTCTGAATACACCCTTAAAGTTTCGTTACTAATTAAAAACTATTGGTGTAGGTATACGAAATTAAACATCCTATTTTCGTCACATGTTTTTCGGGTGCAGTGTTCTCACTGTTCTGGAATTACTCCAGCTGTTGTGGCATGAGAGCAAAAAGCTATTCATCAAGGCCAGGGTCAAAGGTTTGAAGACACCTTTTGCCAAAAAGATATCATGGACGGACAGAATTACCAACGAGGTGGTCCTGCAGAGGATGAACAAGAGAGTAGAAATCCTAAAAACTATAGAAACCCGGAAATTACAGTACCTCAGTCACATTATGAGAAGTGATAAATACCAACTTGTCCAGATTATTCTGCAGGGGAAAATTTTGGGTAGACGAATGACTGGTAGCAGAAGGACGTCCTGGCTTAAAAACCTATGTGAATGGTTCGATATGAACACCACCTCACTGTTCAGGGATGCAGTCTCCAGGGTCGGACTAGCCATAATTATAGCCACGATGGCACTACAAGACGAAGAAGTTGCCAAAAAGCGACCGGCGAAGAAAAACAATCATGACATGTTTCATGTACATTGTGTATCAGAAACAGAACAGAAAAGGGTTAAGTTCATTAGTTAATTAAAGTGCTCGATAAAAAACAATAGTAATTTTAATTAATTTGTTCTGAAGGACTTTTCGTTACAAAACGTTGAAACTTTAACTACCTATACTATAATTAGCTTTGTGCAAAGCAAAGTCAACGAGTTTTTGATTAGGGAAGTTAGAAGCTACTACAAATACCAACTATAAACGAAACTTTTTAAGCGTGCATATAGGTAGGTACCTAAAAGGTGATAAAGTTATTTTAATGATAGGCATATTCGGTTTAATGCGGTGTTTTTTAATGTGAATTAACTACAATATATATTCTTTTATAAAAATATAATCCCTACACATAAAACTTTCATAATTCATAATTCAGTAGCAATATTAATAAAAAATTTCCTATCGGACACTATCTGGTACACTTGTCACAATGATTGATACTCGACGGTACAACGGTAGATCTAGATATACTCTTGTATCTGAAGGAATCAGTTTCAGAGCGAGACTGAAGCGAGGTTGTTGTGACTTTATTTTATTATTGCCAGAAAGCTTTGGAGATGAACTTGACACAGCTGGTGAAGGAAGCACAGTTCCATGGCTTTAATAGGCTTGCTGATCGAAGACACAGGTATTTCACTACGTAGTCTTACTATTGCCAAAACTGTGCGTAAGTTGCTTACTCAATAGCGCTATAGCTAAAACAGTCCAAGAGATTTGAATGAAACTTTTCGTAGTATAGTATTACGTAGTAGATGAGTTCAGATGTCAAAATCAACCCTAAATCAGTGGTCTCGGCTTCTATATCTAGTGGTATTAATTGTTACATAAAAACCACGTCAGAGGCAGCAAGGCGGTCTGAAAAAACTCCGATACCAAGGCTTGCCCACACGATAAGACGAAGAAGAAGAATTATAACAGTAGAGGATCCAGTCATAATCATAATCTTGAAAACGGTGGTGTATATAGGGTGTAAAGAAAAGTGTAATTAACCTTATAACCACATACTCTACCCATCAAATTGAACAACATAATAAATAAAACTTAAAACCACAAAAAACTTTTATAAAACTTTTAGCTCCCATGAGCAACCACTAGAAAGTCTTTGGTTTGGCTACCTATGGAAATACTGTCGCCTACGGCGTTATCCAGGACCAACTACTCAGCTTGCCTACCAAATACAAACTTTTTGTGTTTCAACGACGATAATTACCTAAGAATAAGAATACTGGAAGCTATGATCGGTGACAAAAAATTACACCAAAATATGTCTTATAATTATAATATGAATATGACCTTGTCTTACAGATTATGGTGGACAATAGCCTTGTTTTTGGCCCTCTGGGCATCCTCAGGTGTGATCCTTGGTACGGTCTGGCGTTACTTCGAGAACCCCACATTCATGACTCTATTGCCTGACGAGAACAAGAAACCATTCCCCGCAGTCCACATCTGTCCTGAAATATTATTTCCTGAGCATAGAGTAGCAGAGTTCTTATCGAAAATGTGGGTATCGCTCACCTTATATTTTGTGTCCATTGGTTTTTATGAATGGCTTTCATTTGGCAACAGTTTTACTAGATAGTAAGCAATGACGAAGCCAACACGCTTTCCAGAATATGCCTATTCTCTTTTGGGTTAAAGACACCAAGGATGTACGGTGTCCAGAAAAGCGGTTCCATAATGACGATCTGTTATCGAGTACAGGGTCTACACACGAGTACATGCATCCTCAAAACCGGGCAAGTGCATTTCGGACCACAAATAGGTAGTGAAGGGTTCGAATAGTCGGGATGAACGTAGGTTAAAGTTAATAATGCATTTAATAATGATTTAAGTACCTATAGAATATCCAGTTTATAATCCAGCAATTAATACGTTTATGTTTTACAGTATTTCTCAAAGATAGAACAACGTATTTTTTGCGGTCGCAAAACACAAAATAGTGTGTAACTCAAGATGTTCCATACCTTAAAAACTACACAACATAATTACTATATTCAAACCAATTTTCGTTTTAAGTGCTTTGTAAGTTCTACTACCTAGGTACATAATTTTTTTATCGGAAGTTTCCACCCCATTGTTGAAAAGTTAGTGGGGAACACTTTTTAAGACTCTAGAAGCGCATAATATTATCTCACCAACCATTGACTTGAATAAAAACATTCGGATCATTCCATCTCACTGAAGCTTCGGTTTCAGAAAATATCCGGCAGGTATAACCGTAAGATCGGTGAAAGCGAAACTCGTCCAAATTGCTGCGTTCTATTCGCCGGATGTTACGTATAAAATTAAAGATCTTCTGGCACTAGAGTCGGTGCTGACCTTCAACAAGCTTGATATTCAAACCGTCGCTGAACGCTTGACTTCTTCTTGTGAGGAGACACTCATCAGGTCAGTGTCTTATTGATGCAGGGTTTATTTAGAACTTCTCAGTTAAAAGTAATTGAGGTATCTTTTATCTTTTGGCCTCAGATGTCGTTGGCTCGGTGTCACCACGAACTGTTCAGAAATCTTTACAATGGAATTGACTAGAAATGGCTTCTGTTGCGTTTTTAATGGAAGATCGCTCAGACGGTAAACAATATCTACAGGTCGCGCAACGGTTTATGGGTTTATGATCGGTGACCTCGATTGCGTAGAAATACAATTCGGGTCTATTTAAGCGATTTATAACAGTCATCGCGCAAGCGTCATTGGCCAATCAGTCGCCTTTGCCCATTGACCATGAAAATTAGCACGCCTGTTTGGTGGCCTTTGCCCCTTTACGTCATCAACCTGCGCGAAAATCATCATCATCATCTTCATAGCTGCTGTCCCGCTGGGTAGCGGGGTCTGCTTTCCTAGTCTGTTTCTTCTACTTCACTCTATCCTGAACATCGTCGATGGAGAGCTCGCAGTTGTCCATTTCTCTCCCTACCACTTTCCATGAGCGGTCATACATAACCCGTTGCGCAACCCGTCGATTAAAAAGGATACATAATCCTTTTTAATCTAATAATTGTAAGTACATTATTTTGTTTCATGTCAAAAGTACTTTGAAGATCATTTTGAAACTCTTGTGATATTTTTCAGAGAACTTAATATGTATGGGATTCATAAAGTAAAGCCTTCTGTGAAATATTTAATGAATCATGGTGGTTATGACAATAATGGCCTGGTAATAGCTGTGAATCAAAGTCAAAAACCAGACGATGTGGATCTGTCGTATAAGTGGGTATGTATCTCTTGATTTCGATACTGCATGACTAGAATAAGTTTTTAGCTTCGTTCATTAGTCATTAACGAACAAAAATGATTAGTGTAAATATGGGAATATGTAAAGAAACCTTTTTTGTGTCAGGGCTCCCCGGGTATTATTGTCATACCCCCTATATTTATTGACATTAAAATTTTAACGGCAAGCGCCGGTGTAACGGACAAGCTGAGACCTGCTAAGCCAAATGGGTGAATGTGTTAGAATGTGAATGAACGTCGTTAAAAAATGTTTCCTTGCAAAATTCAAACGATATGCCCCCAAAGGAGGCGTGCCCCACTGGTTAGGAGGTCCTGATGTTAAGAGTTCGAATGATCACAGATATCACATCTGCCAAATTTTCCAGCTAACTCTTGAGAATGGTCAAGATTACGTGGAAACTTCAAATAATGGTACCCCGTTGTCGCCTGGCTACGAGGTGTGGGCTGAGTTCGGCTTGAGAAGATTCAAGATCAATGACGACGCCGGAAGCCTCAGCCCTAATCTCCGTCACTGTCATTTTTCCATGGAACCTTTGAAATACTTTCCAATTTACAGGAAGTAAGTAGTGGACCATTACAATGTGCACATGTAGTCAACTGCATCCAGCTCCTACCCTGATAGTAGAGTTCTCCCATTAAGGAAGGACTGCAGAATTTGCATCTAAAGAAAGAAAGAAAGAAAAATTGTTATTCTTATGCACTTCGAAATATACCTGGCACTGCATTTGATAGTCTTTTGTTATTATATTTGTATGTGCAGGAACTACTGCCTGCTTGAGTGCGAGATCGAACGTCTTTTGAGAAGTTGCCAGTGTCTGCTGCCTGTTCACCCTCAAATACCAGGAACTGTTTACTGCCACACTACGAGCTTACTGTGCGCCAAGCATGCTGCAGGTACCTATTGCAAAAGAGTTTCGTTTTGAAATCAAGTTAGCCTACCCACATCTATCCAGGGGAAATGCTTCCTTTTTATGTGTTTTATTGTACGATTTGTTATGGTCCTGCGCATGTATTAGATTAAGAATAAAACTGGATCCTTGATTATATTTGATCGAATGGTTCAATACAAACCCGTTACCATCACTGTAATATCGTAGGATTAATGGGCTGGTAGTCTGCCTGTCTCTTGACCACCACTCGGGTACTGTCTTGGTTTTCCATCATTTCTAACCTAAATGCCTAAATACAAACTATTTAGAAACAGCTCGATAGTGCAGTTCGCAGGCAGATGCCTACGACGCTAAGGGCTACGTGTTCAAACCACAAAATATTTAATATATTACGAATAATGAAAACAGGTACAACTACAAGTAAAGTAACAAGCTAAAACAAATAAGTAATAATAAAAATCATCTGATTCGCAGTTCTATTCTATTCTATTTTTATTTATTGGCGTTTCCTTGTTAGATTTCGCCAGTGTCAAGTAGTTTGAGGGAGTGTCTATCTAATCTCGAGGATTGTTTTTGAGTAAGAACAACTGAGAATGATTTTGGAGCCTCGTGGCAGGCTGAGACGCGAACCGCGCGAACACCACGCGAGAGACAAGTGTTCGAGGCAAACCCTGCAACGTGACTCTCTGATTCGCAGTTCCGTACGGTACGGACCAGTGCGACTGTCCGCCCACCTGTGACACAGATGTAGACTTCTTCCGGAGTCAGAGCTTTAAGCTGATTAATACATCAGCTGTCTTCGATCATTTCTAGTAAGCATTATTAATTTAGTTTTTCATTTTTAGTTACATATCTAAAACAAAACAAAAATAAATAAAATAATTTATAATTAATTTAATTATTGTTCAACAGCAGCGGTTTGGACGTCGAGAAAGTTACGGTGGTGAGGGTATACTTTCAAAGTGGCAGAACAAGGGTGTTCTCCAGGCGATCGTTCTACATTTATTTAAACCTGTTCTGTAAGTCTCATCCCGTTGGCGTTAGGTACTTTAAAGAGCGATGATAGCCCATACGGAAGAGAGCTTGCGCCTCAATCATGAGGCGGCGGTTCGATTCCTGGCCTGTACCACTAAGTTCTTCGGAATTTATGTACGGTTGTATTTATCATTTACTAGCTCGGCGGTGAAGGAAAACATCGTGAGGAAACCTGCATTCCCGAGAATGAAAAGAAAATACCACAAGTTCGGAGGTAAGCGTAAAATATGGATAATTTTAGTGCGGACACAAAGGACCAGCGATGGTCGAAGTGTTACATAACGACGCTGGCTTGCAATAGCCCAACCACAAATAATAAAAAGTAGGTACTTTTCCTTTGGTTGGTGTTGATGATGTGATAGTGCATTCCTCATCTTCAATCTCAGCCAATAGACGTTCACTGTTGGATATAGGTCTCCCCAAGGATTACCACAACAACCGGTTTTGCGCTTCGCTGCTTGGATGAGGGTCTAGCGGGTTCCCACCAACTTTATCAGGTCGTCGGTCCAGCATATGGTCCTCCACTGTAATTTCTTTTTTAGGGTTCTGTACCCAAAGGGTGAAAACGGGACCCTGTTCAAGGCCTACTTTGTCCGTCTGTCCATCTCTCCTACCTATTTAGGGTTGTAACTTTAGAACGGTAATAGCTAGACAGTTGAAAGAACACAGAATGTGCGTTATTATGGCGCATTTGCTAACAAATAATAAGAAGGTTCTAAAGTAAAAAATTAAGGGGGGTCCTCATACAAGAAACTAATTTTTACCAACGTTTTTTCTTCTCGCTCTATCGTAAAAACGGTAATATGTACAAACAAGCTTCAAACTTGGTGTGATTATACAAGATGTTTCATAAGTAACAATAAATTTTTGAAACTCTTAAGGGGGTTGTTAAGACCGTCAAACTGAACAACTTTCTCTATGGGACCAACATCGAAATCGCGAAAAAAATAATTTCATATCCCATACATATTTTAGCTCTAGTCGATTTGTAGAGTATAGAACATAAATTTTTTTTTTCCCGATTTCGATATTGGTCCCATAGTGAAAGTTGTTCAGTTTGATGGTCTACACCACCCCCTTAAAGGTTTATTTGTAGTTTTGTAACACCTTGTAGAGCAAACTCTACAGTATAACAACAAATAATAAAAACCGGCCAAGTGTAAGTTGGTCTTGCGCTAAAGGTCCCGGAGAAAACAAACGATTTTTGTAAGTTAACATTTTGTGTGGTGGTGTGGTACGGAACCCTCGGTGCGCAAGTAGCCCGACTCGCACATGACAGGTTAAGTGGGGTTGAGATATTGCTAAAATATACAAAGTCCAGAATTTCATTGCACTATAATATTCATTATATTATGCCATTTTTATTTTAACACTTTAATGTACACACGGAAATATACATGAAAGCAACTTAATAGACAATTACAAAGGGCGAGCTTATTATATCTCTAAAGAGATTTCTTCCTATATCCTCCTTATACCTGTTGTGCACTAAGTGCCCCGACCCACACACAGACGTACATCCTTTTTAACCGACTTCAAAAAAGGAGGAGGTGGAGGCTCAATTCGACTGTAGGTATATTTTTTTTTCAATATTTAGTAGGTACTGTACATTTATCTCTTGTTTCATTAAAATACTTTCCCCCACATTTTCAGCTCAACTAGGAGGTGTATTTAATCTATTTTTCGGGTGCAGTGTTCTCACTGTTCTTGAATTACTCCAGCTGTTGTGGCATGGGAGCAAGAAGCTGTTTATGAAGGCAAGAGTCAAAGGTTCGAAGCCACCTGTTGCCAACAAGCGACCGTCGAAGAAAAACAAACATGTACCTCAGAAACGAAAGAAAGGGAGAAAGGTTAACTTCATTAAAGTACGTGATTAAAAACAACAGTCTTATTATTACTTGTTCTGGAGAACTTTTTGTTTACTTGTGCTAAGCTAGCTTGGTTTTATTAAAGGCATTTAGATAGGTACAACTACCATCTAAACCAAACTTTCCATTAGCTTTTTTATTATATTCAGATTGGAATAATATGAAATTATAGAAAACTATTGCCAGAAATGGTTGCCAGTTTTGTTTATACCAGGCATTTAATCAATATTTAACAGTGATGTTTAGAGGTAGTTCATACAAACGCAGTTAAGATTCTATTTCCAATCATCATCATCAGCCCGGTAAACCCCACTGCTGGGTATAGGCCTCTTCATTTTCACGCCAATTTCCAATAATAACCAATTAAAGTCAATGACAATATTTTTAATCACTATCTAGCTAGATACTAATCTCTGTGCCTGTGGTTTGTCAGATTTCTGTCAAGAAGATAATTAGTAGTTTCTAACCACCCCGAACCGTGTAAAAACCCGCGAGCAAGATGCAGTCTGAAAAAAAATCAAAAGCAAGTCTTTATTTATTTGCCAGAATACATGGTGGTAACAGTTGTTAAATAGTATGATAGTCAAAATTTATTCACCTTCTTGCATCGTCTGATCATCCTTATTATATAGGGTCCAACTTAATATGCTGACACTTTTTTAAGAGGATGTTCAGACCGTCAAACTGAACAACTTTCTCTATGGGACCAACATCCAAATCGCGAAAAAAAAATCTGCTCTCCCATACAAAACTGCAAACCTACTCGAGCCAAATGTATGGGACAGCTGATTTTTTTTTCGCGATTTCGATGTTGGTCCCATAGAGAAAGTTGTTCAGTTTGATGGTCTGAACATCTCCTTAAAAAAGTGTCAGCATATTAAGAAGGACCCTGTATACTATATTCATCATCATCATCATAGCCTATGTACGTCCCAGCGAACCGCGCGAACACCACGCGAGTAACTGAACCGCTCACGGCAAAACTCACAACGTGACTCAACAATTTATATGATAATTTAAACATTCATTGAAGCTATAAAAACAATTAATTGAAAGTAATAAATTTAAAACAAACAACGGTAAAGACAAAACTATCTCTTTGTGAATTTGTAAATAAGCTTGTCAGGTACAAATGAGCAAATATTAACTACCAAGGGGACAAAATAAAAGCTTTTGCAATGTAACTGAAAAATTGAGGTCCGGGCGCCAGTGTGGCGGTAAGAGGGGGTTGGGAGGGGGAAGCCTATGTAGGGTTACCTACATGATCGAATACTGAAATGTTGCAATCCATCTACCTTCTGGGCTGGGAGTCAGTCGCTTTCGACGTTATCATAACATGCTATGCTAATTTCTAACACATGCTAAAGCTGGTTATTAGATGTAGGAAATTCTGATTTTTAATACAAATAATTCTTAAATAATTAATAATTATAATGTTTGCACATCAACATCTTTTCCTTCCTTTTATTTTAAAGAACAACATTTTGGAAGTTTGACAATGATTGGTGCTTCATCTAGCGATCCTCAGGAAAATTGCTGGAAATGTGCTCATTGAAATGAGAGAAATTTTTATTTTACGTCATTTTAATTTATGAAATTGTATTGATATGCGTAAAATTTTAAAATATAAGGTATGTAACGTTTTTTACACTCAGAATAGCGAAATAACGTATGCGAATATGCTGACACTTTTTTAAGGGGATCACCGGACCATCAAACTGAATAACATTCTCTATGGGACCAACATCGAAATCACGAAAAAAACTGCTGTCCCATACATTTAGCTCGAGTAGGTTTGCAGTTTTGTATAGAACAGCTGATTTTTTTTCGCGATTTCGAAGTTGGTGACATACAAAAAGTTGTTCAGTTTGATGGTTCGATCATCCCCTTAAAAAAGTGTCTGCATAATTTAAGAAGGACCGAGTATATAGGTTATTTTATTTTCTATACCATTTGCAATGACATTCTATAAACAAGGACTTCACAGCTGAGATAAAAACTATCCCGATCAGGATGCGATTTCTGGTCGCAGAGGGGATTGGTAAGGAACTTTAAAAAGGGCGTTCACAAAGGACCAGCGATTGTCTACGTGGCACCCCAAGCCGCAAAATCTTTCCTTAAGTCTGAATTGTAGATATCTCTCATTCAATAACCAAATTCTCGGTTATTGACTTAGGTAATACCATCCCTCCCTCAAGATATCTTGTAGATACACTAGAAGGCAGAGTTAGGCAAAAGTGGGCATATGGAGTACTGAATGAGTTAAGATAGACTTCATACTACTTTAAAGATAAACTAAGATAAACTTAGGTACGACTTAAGGAAAGTTGACTTCTCGTAGATAAACTTAAGTAAAAATTTGTGGTTTGAAATTTCATCCTACCTTCATAATATATTATTATACTTTACGTAGATACAGTAAAGATAAATTATGGTGGTAACATTTTCCAACTTAATATTCTATGATGAATGATAAACAAAATGGCTCTGATAGTTATTATTATTTTGTAATGCATTATTTCGTCGATACGTAAAGTAAAAATTTAAACGCACATTCGTTTATCGTGTGAAATGGACAAATATTCTTAGAAAACCGGCGGGCTTCAAAAATTACAAAGTAATTGTATTAAAAATTCAAAAAATTAAACCATAAAAACAGTTTTTTTTTTCCTTTTTCTTCGAAATTTAATTAAATATTAAATATCAATGATGATTTCGTTACGCAAAACAATGTAAAATTGTGTAAAATTAAGAGAGTGCCAAAAATAACAAAGACTAAACTTAATAAAAAACATGTTCAAATTTGCAGATCATTCAAAATGGCGTTAAATCTATATTGCATGTGCTAAGTACGAGTAAAAGCAATACAGTATTGGTAAATCATAGTAAAGGATCAGTTAAATGTGTTTATAATTATTGCTTACTTACTCAAGTAATGTTATACTTAACTTATACCGAAGTGTGACTTCAAATAATACAAGTAAATACCGTGTCGATTTAAGTCATCCTTAACTAGTACTTGATAAATACTGATTCGACGGATATTTTATTTTCTTCTCATCTGTCATTGTTGTTGTGATTTCTGATAACAAAAGGCCAATGCAAGATTGAACAATTCGTTTTTTGTTTAAAGAAAAACAAGTGATTCAAAGTAAGTAAGTAGGTACTACTTATGTATTACCTAAGGACAATGATAATTATAATTTGGCATTTATGTATATAAATAATTGTAAACTGAGGTAACCTCAGGCCTACACTCTAAATCTTGAATATTTTGACGTAACGCGTCGTATTTGTATCTACTTTATGTATCTCAGTCACAACATAAACATGTAAAGAGTTGTATTTTTTAGGGTTCCGTACGCAAAGGTTCCGTTCCGGTTATGGCCTTCCTACTTTTGAAGAAATGTGTCTTTTGAACCGTAACGTAACAGGAAACAGTTGACATTTTTATACAGAATATGAATCTACTATTTTGCGTATTATTCTGTTGGTTTTTTCGTGATTATTTTTGTTTCATATTCCTGATGAATTGTACGTTGTGGTATATTATGGGAGATAGACCACACTTTAAAAAATTATAATCACGCTCTTCTTTTGATGAAGTTACGTATTCAAGTTCGCTGTTCGTGTCTTCTATGATTTCATCAACCGATGCGGGCCTGGTGGATGTGCTGGCAAACATGATACAGTCTGTCTAAAAAGTCTTGACAAAAATTTGGGCGCTGTCTCCACGCAAGAACGTCAAAATCAAGCATAACCTGGCAACACTACGATACTACAATTATTAGGTCACGACTTTATAGACAGACTGTAAACTTTGAACGCTGTTAACAAGGATCTATTAACAAGGAGTCACTTGCACCGGCTGTACTCGGACTACTCGGATTAACATTTACTGCACAATCTTCGGCATGAATAGAATTTGCGGTCACATTTTTCTTACACGACGTAGAAAATTTCTTAATTTTCTTAACTTTAATTATGCTAATGTTACTTCTATAAACACAAATTGTAGCACTAACTTGTTACTTTTTATTAAAAACGTCCCTTTAAGGCTGATGGTACTGACACAAGCATTAGCTAAGTAAACAACCACTTAAATTGCAATTTCAAAGGAACGACTTAAAGAAACCGGTTGACCTGGATAACCTTAGGAAGACTTAAGGCGAACTTTAGGTAATTTTGCCTTAAGTAGAACTTAAGTAATACTTCTAAACACTATTAAATTTAACTATATCTCCGTTAATTCTGTTTTCAGTAACTTTATGCTTAAGTTTGCATTTCGCGTGGACATACTTAAGGCAAAGTTAATACTACTTAACTGAAACAAAACTTTATTAGAACAAATAGATTAATAAGTGAATATACATACTTCAAATCTGCAACACGCTTCGTCAAAAATGGCGACATAACAATCTGCATCTGCAACACGCTTCGTCAAAAGTTAAACATATAATAATTTATAAACAGGATCACAATCAGCAACATGCTTCGTCAATACTTAAACCTATACACTCCTTATCCGCTACATGCTTCGTCATGCTACTTAACTTAACTAATCCTTTAGTCGGTATTTCTGAAAACTAAGACAACTTGAATTTATTAATACAGACTTCAGCAAAGCTTGCCTTGGTTAATGCGAAGTTTAGGTATATTTAAGGCAAAATTGATTTAGTCACGATCTGTTTTGCTGCTTGGGACAGGCTCAGCAAGCCTGTCAAGGCCCAATACCCATCAAATAATTTGATTTTGTTATGGCCATTTTGATATGAAATTACCATCTGTTTCTTGAAAAGGAAATGTAATATCATTTTACGGACTTTTAATAGACTCGTTTAGCAAAATGTTGAAAAATAGGGGATAAAATTACGAGTCCAAGATTATACAGGAAAGAAATCTTTCGTGCGGTAACCCTGGGTGGAGGCTACAACGAGAGCAGTGACAAGGTGAAATTGCAAGAACTCTGCTAATGAATAAAGTTAATGATCAGATACGTGGCGACGCACAAATTCACAACTTTAATGAAAATACTACAGCCAAAGTTCCGTCTTTGTTACTCTTTACTATTTTCAGAGTCAAAGTGGAAAGTTTGTAAATTTTATAGAATAAATTGTATTGATTGTTTTAATTTTTCTTGCGACTGAGGCCCGATTCGACCAAACGCGAGTAAATTTTATCCTTAGATTAAGTCGCCGGTTACTATAGAGTAAACTGATTTTGCGTTTTACCAACCCTAATCTAAATGAAATGTCAATGTCACATAATTAAAAAAATTGTAATAAAAAGAAACCTCACAAATTAAAACTGTATAACCTCACATTGCCATAAGTACGGATACAACGACGTCTTTCTTTGGGTGAATTATACATTCGTTCTTTTAGTAAGGGGTGTGTAAACACCAAGAGTAAAATTGTTCCTTGTATAGTTACTCTTCTCTAAATCTAAGGTTGGTCGAATCCGGCCTTAGAGTATAAGTCACGATATTTCTTTCCAGCGTTTATTTGTTAACACCGTCACAAATGAGCAAATAAGTGCACACACCCAAAGACACGTATCTCTCAACCAGCCAGTCAATTTTGTGGCCGTACGTGCGCGTCTATGTGTGTGTGTGTGCTTGTGCCTGTTCGCTCGCTTGTATGAAGCTGTCCTTCTGTGTTGTTCTGTGGTGTAGGCATGGAGTAAGAGGAGATGGCATATTGGCTTGTTTCTATAGAAAATTATGTCGCCGACAAAGGGGGTGAGGGACGGGAAGCTTAGGGGAGCGTGTAATTTCTCTATGGTCGCAGTACAAACTAGTGCCCAGTTGGTGGTTACTGTGCACACTTTGTTACACCATCTCTACCAAGGGGAGCGTGTAATTTCTCTATGGGTGTAGGTGTATACCGGCTTTTGTTTGTCAATATTTTAAGAATATCACCGAACGTTCCGGTAAGTCACTGGATACCACTCACAAATCTAATTATGTTTTATGCAAGTCAGACATCCATGGTTTCTATACAAATAGGTAGGTGGTACATTGTTGACACTTATTGCTTTCGTACATGCCATCTCATCGTACCTTGTACTATTGTACGATGGAATGTAGTGTGGGGTGTTAACTCTTAAAGTCTAACGCAGACGGACAGACTATGTTTTTTTACAAAATGCGGATTTTTGTGTAAATACGTTAATTTGTGCTTGATTGCGATGGATTTATTAATAATTTAATTAATGTAACAGAAACAATAATTATAATCGTTAAGCAAATGAATGAACATATCCTAAAACTTAAATGTAAAAAAAATGGATGGATGGGTATATTTTAGTGGAAAAACATGTTTTACTTAATTTAACGACCCGGTTGGTGTAATGGTTACCACGCCGGACTGCCAAACCAGGGTCCTGGGTTCGAATCCAGGTTAAGTCATGGATGTTATATGTTCGTGCCGTTGTTGTATGGTTTCCATAATAAAAGCCTTTAGTGCTAGTTTGGGATCATTACAATGTATGTGCCTGTGAGCGTTAAATCAGTTTTCTCGTGGTTTTACACTGTTCCTTGACGAAAAAAAATTTGCCAACTCTGCGCAACTCTGAGCGTCGGTGGCGCGTTGCGGAGAGCTATGGAATCTCAATTTTGAGGTCCGCGTTCGAATCCGCACCGAAGACATGCCATGTACCAATGAATTTTTCTAAATTATGTACGTCATACCGACTGCTCTCAAACGGTGAAGGAAAACATCGTGTGGAAACCTGCATACGCTGAAGAAGAAATTCCGATGCGTATGTGAAGAATACCAATCTGCATTGGGCACGCATGGTGGACTAACGCCCGTACACCCTCCCTGAGGGTAGGCCTGTGACGTAATATAGGCTGTGATGATGATGATGATGACTCTGCGCATCCGTTTCATGCACATCCTGCACGGCAGACTACTACCGGCTAATTTTTTTACCGTGGTCGAAATGTTATACATTTGAGTCGAGTAAGCATTGCAATTTAGTATGGCACAGCCATTGAGTAATTATGTATAGAGCAGACAACGCGAACAAAATCTGTGCACCATGATCAGCAGTGTGGGGCGCGTGCTGGGAGCGTCACGCTGCGACGAGCGCCTGGCACAGGCTAAGTGGGTTAGAGCGCGTGCACCCTAACGCGTGTTACAAAACATTACTTCTCGGTAGCTTCTCTAGTTAACATAGTACCTCAATGGGCACAGCAGATTTTTTCCTGAGATTTCAGGTTTGTTTCTATGGAAAATTTCGATACGGTATAATGTATGGTTATATCTAGAGGGTAGCCCTCTAGATACAGCCAAGGTCTTTGCTATATAAGAATGCCATCGTAGACAAGATTCGAGTTGCTTTGTGGGTCTGCTATTGGGCGGTCACGTGCGCGTCGGTTGCCCCATCCCCCGTCTACAGTGGAACTCCAGTGGTGGCTCAGGATATTGTTCTTTTATAAGAACAACCCTTGAAGTCACCAAAATATCAATATAACCGTACAACGTCAAGCACGTTTGCTATAAAAACTCGACATTGGCAAAATCATCATTAACCAAAGATGGCAGCCATATTTTTAAAAATAGAATAGACAAGATTCCATGCACAAAAAGATTCCATTTTATCCAAAAGTTTGCGTTGGTCCTAATAACCACTTCAACAATCACAATATAGTCGTGATATACCTACCTTACTATGTTGCAATAGAATGAGGTATTTTATTCGATGTGAAATTTGAATGAACTGGGCTCTTTTGTCGTCTTTTCAATTGAATAATTATATTTGAGAAATAAAAGAAATAGTAACAATAGCTATTGTTAATACTTGCGAATTAATTGCACATGTTTCAATGTAAAACAGTTTTTTGGGTTCCATTTTTGTTACTGGTTTTTTAACGAAAAATATTATAGGTAACAAAAGAAAAAGGATTCAGTTGGAAAATTAAAATGTTGATTTAAGCCATTGGCGTAGAATACTATAGAAGCTGGGTCTAGTACAAAATTCTCGAAAAAAGTGTCCGTATGTGTAGGTTACTACACAAACCTAAGTAGGTAGGTACGTGTATAGTAATTTAATCATTGAAAATGCTGATATTCTTTTCATTTTGTTACGTAGTTTTTACCCCATCGCGGCAAGGCGAGCACCGCGCGCGCTCGCGTGCGCGTCGTCGACCGTTCAAACAAAGACTGTCGCGTAATTAGGTCTCCTTATACGTTTTAGGTCTCTTTTAGTTCGGACACTTTTGAGCGCGGACCCTTCGATCAGTAGAAGTCAATGGTTTAAGCACCAATTGAAATTGTTTAAGATTATAAAAAGCACCTGTGTTATTTGTGCCTATCCAAAATTACAAGCAATTTTTATTTGTAAACGGAACTTATTAGTTAGATTAGTTGGCCACAACATAAATAATATGAGTGTTTCTTACACAGTATGGACACTTCGTATTCCCCACCTATATGGACCCCCTCCCCCCACCTTTTCAGTGTATAACTAGTGGTGTATGCCACTCTCACTCCCACACATGTTAAGGGCATAGTCTTTTTCTCTTAACAGCGAGCGCTCAATCCTTTCTTACACATAATTCATCCAACTTTTCTTCCTTTCTGAACCCTTGAACTCCCAGGAACGCGATAATATTGAACCACCCATTGTTTATTTATTCTTATCTTAAAGCCGGGTTTGCGAGCGGTTAATACAGCCAAAATAAAATAAATAAAAACCTCCATCACCAGACCGGCGACTATTCACAACACTAGACAAAGTAGAGCGAGCTCGGGGGATTATTCTAAACTGTCTTGGAACCCGGTACAAGTGGTAAAACAAACAAAAAAACAAGAAATACAAGAAACAAAAACAACGTTAAAATAATCTCTTTTAATGTACTCCCGTAAAATACCGCTTGTTTCCTTACCCTCTGAGCTGTGAATTAATAGAGAACAGAACGTACACTCTTTTCATTAACGTTGAAGAGTGAAGTTGCATAATGTCTGTGTATGTATTATTTAATTATTCAACTGCTGGCCATAGGCGTCTTTCAATACCTACATGTATCTAGTCCCTTTCAGGTGCTTCCAGTGAGTTTACGAAAATTGGCGCACTAGTTAACAGAGGGGTTCACGCCTGCCGAGTTTCTGCATTAAAGGTGCTCAGTATTCTTTTATAAAATGAGCAATTATTATTATGTTTTTGTAATTCGAAAACGGAGACGTCCTGTCTTTTGAAGAATTTATTGGGTCATAAAATTAATCTAGCTAGTTTAGTTTGATCTTCGCGAAAATTCGTTCTAATGTAAAGATAATTAACAGAGGGCCGTCCCTTAATAAAAATTCGTTAATAGCTACTGTAGTTCCTAGGACAAGGTGTGAGAAAATGGACAGAAAGATCGAGCTTATTGACTTTTAAATTGCATCACCATTACAATTGCTCTCACATGCTGCAGGGATTTAATTGATGCATTGAAACACATTAAATGTGTAACCATACTCAATATTTCAATAAGCGTGTAACATTATGAATTATGAAACTTTCATGTGTCAAATAAAAGTTTTTTTTAAATTCCTTCACAAATTAGTTAATTTAACAATTTAAAATGATACACGAAACATAAAAAGTTGGTATCACTTCTGATAACGGAAAATAAACACATAAATTGGCACCGTCAAAAAGATGTCATACCTCCTCAACCGCGGACGTACAATTTTATTTTAGAAAAGAAAATTCCTGCCCTTCACACTGGTAAGACAGAGCAGTGAATGAATGAATGAATGAAAATTTTATTTTCTCAACACAACACAATATTAATTGTTACAGGAGAGCAATACAGTAGTAGTCATTTACAAAAAGATAAATATTGGCTGTATGAGACAGGTGACCGAGCGAGAATTTAATCTGTGCTACTGATCACCAGGCTAAGTGTGAAGGTGATCAGACGTCAATAAAATACAGTAGACCTTCTGTCATGTAAGTATTTGTCCTCTGTGTAACCGAGCCGAAGACTTCCATTGTCATACAACGGAAACGGGCATTCGGGCTCATGCAAAAATTATACGAGCGACCGTTTGCATCATAAATTGAAATAGGGGTGAGGCAGGCGAGTACTGTTTAGCCCCAGTTCACGAATTAAACAGTAGCGTCATTTAATATCTTAAGCGACGACCGCCTTTAGTTAATTACCTTTAGTTAATTAATTATTAATTATTACCTATACACCTATCTTAACTATTATAAAACCGTAAAATCATGAGGAATAAAAAAGTAGCGGTTCTCTTCATATAAATTGAAATAACATTCGATAGCGCGATTTAAAAACGTGCAGCGCCATCTATTGACAAAATTGTTAGTTTGTTTGTTTGTTCGCGCATCACGCAAAAACTACTTAACCGATTTTGATGAAACTTTTTTTGTTTTATAGCTTATGATCTGACTTAAAATCTGGTATATAATTTGTGCGGACGAAGTCGCGGGAAAACACTATAAGTTATAAATTTGACTAAATTCCCGAGGGGGTCAGAGGACAGGTCTATTTTGAAAACTCAGAAGAGCTACGTTTCACTAATAGTACCGAAACTCAGTCCAATGTGTCGGGTAGTAAGCCTGTCGCCATTTATAATGGACAGTGGGCAGTGGGTTATACCTACTATAATTACATGCCTCGAAAAAGAATGCAGGTTTCCTCATGATGTTTTCCTTCACCGAAAAGCCAGTGGTGTTACAAATCTGACATAAATTCCCGCAAAAACACTGCAAAAGTAATTCTGGGTGAAGTTGAATATTGTGTAGAGGGCTTTGAATGCACTCGCCTGAATTACTATCTTATTTATTTATGCGTGGCGATGGGCTCACTCCCCGTCACACTGGACAGAGTTTCGGTACTACTAGTGAACCGTGAATGTTCGGAGGTTTCCGAATATCTCTGACTAAACCCCTCTTGGAATACATACAGGGTGTAAGGGACAGCCCTCCGCAACCTGAAACGGTGAACTCACACCATCAAACTGAACAATTCTCACTATGGAGCCTACCTCAGGAAAAGCGAAAAAAATAAAGCTGTCCCATACACTTGAGCCGGGTAGCCGGGTGAGCGTTTCCTGAGGTAGGCTCCATAGTGAAAGTTGTTCAGTTTGATGGTCTGAGTTCACTGTTTCAGTTTGCGGAGGGCTGCCCCTTACATCCTGTATAGACGTGAGCATTGGCTACGCTTTATTTATGCGTTTTTATGTTTGTTGTTACGTACAGCTTATGTAATACCATTAGACGGGTGACGAGTATAATAAAGTGATTATCGCCGCGATTATTAGTAGGGATGCAAGGGCTTAATGTCGGTACTGGTTGATTAGTGTATTGGTGTTCAGGTACCTTTTAAAACGTATTGTTTTGCACCTCGCCAAAATTGTTCCTTTACAGATACGAATTATTAATGAGGTTTGTGCTGGGAACTGTTTAAAATTTTAAGTTATCTTCTATGCAATGTGATCCTATGATCCTTTATTACCCAAAGACTCGGTTTAAAACTGTTAGCTTTAAGAAATACCATTTGTATATCAATAACAAACGTAGTTTAAGCTTTTTTAGAACGATGAGATCTTACGTCTGCCTGTGACAAACTCCGTGTATACAGGGTCCAACTTAATATCCTGAAACTTTTTTAAGGGGGTGATCAGACCAACAAACTGAACAACTTTCTTTATGGGACCAACATCGAAATCGCGAAAAAAAATCAGCTGGCCCATACATTTGGCTCGAGTAGGTTTGCAGTTTTGTATGGAGGGGCTGATTTTTTTTTGCGATTTCGATGTTGGTGCCCTTGAGAAAGTTGTTCAGTTTGATGGTCTGATCATCCCCTTAAAAAGTGTCAGCATATTAAGAAGGACCCTAATAAGTTTTCAATACGGTACCCACCACACTTTTGGGACTTAAATCACAAAAGAAAGCGTTAATAGAATAAAAGACTAAAGCGTAACATTTATAACAATGCTCTATGAGCATTAAAGGATAGTCTGGATACCCCTGAACCGTAAACAATAGGAATAGCGAACAGAAATCTCAGAAATAAAGTCCGGAACAAATCCGGACCTGCTTCATGCTCAACTTTCCGGAGTTCCGGACAAAAATGCCGCCTGTGTAGTTTAGCCATAAATAAAGGGATACCTCTGTATCTCTTCACGATTGTTTATTTACGACGATTGGCTATCGTATCGTTGTCGTGTCTTGTCGATCTTTAAGGGGAATCGTTCCATACAAATTTCAGGGAACCACACGTGTAAATGTGGGCCGAGGCGGAACCGAGGCACACATATGTAAGTCCATATATGCCTAGTTTTGGCCAAGGCTTGTATAGTGCTTTTCTCAAACAATGCGCGGAAATTAAAATCAATCAACTTTTCAAAATCAATGACGAACAACAATAATTTTTCCTGCGTTAAAGCTTTTTTTTTATTTATAATTAATGGACTTCTTGCTTGTACGTTAGCACCGCATTTCCGCCAACGTCAAGTGGTTTGAGGGAGTGTCTATCAAATCTCGAGGATTGTTTTTGAGTAAGAACAACGGAGAAGGATTGTGGAGCCTCGTGGCAGACTGAAACGCGAACCGCGCGAACATCACGCGAGAGACAAGTGTTCGGGGCAAACCCTGCAACGTGACTCGTGTTAAAGCTAGCAACTTATTATTAATCTGTGGTTAAAGTGTTCATTCGTTTTTTTTTTCATTATAAGTAAAGCTTTCTATTTGCAAGCCAGTTCGAAATTTAAATATAACCTTTGATAAGTTACCTCCTTGGTTGCTATGCTTCGGAGTAAAATATCGTTCCATTTTTAAATTACACGACAGATATGAGTTTACTATGTAATTTATTTGGCTGCTATACCACGACAGATATGGATTTTCATCCAACTTTTGCCGGCCGCTGTTCGCATGTATTTAGCCAGTACAGCAATTTCGATGTATCTTGAAGAAGGTTGTCAAAATAATGCTCAAATTTCCAAGCATGTTTGAGCAAAAACTGTAACTAATCGTATCGGAATCGTAGAGTATAAGAAAAGGCAGCCGTTTAAACTGCAATGCGTTACCCGCTGCGCTGCGACTTGTTCCCTAACTAACACTTATTTTCAGTTAACTCTACAGAACTACGGAACCCTGCAGTTACATTTCTGTCCGTCCCAAGTTTTATTGGTAGCTTTCTTTAGAACGTTGCGAAGAAACAATGGTTTGGACTTTAAATTGTTGATCTTGTGGATAATGGTAAAAACGGGCCAGTGTAGTAAGTTGAACTTAATCTCTATTAGGTAAATAGCATAGCATAGCCTATGCTCATATATCTATATTCCCAGAGGTGGTAGTCAGAGATATTCTGAAAACTCAGAACATCCACATTTCAGTATTAGTTCCGAAACTCTGTCCAGTGTGACGGGGAGTGAGCCCGTCGCCACTTGTAATGGACAGTGGGTATAATACATGGTATAATAGGTAGATAATACGTTGTAGACAAAGTTGTATTACGTTATGCAATATAACCATAAGAACGAAAGTTTGTCGGTCTAACTCCTGAGGATGCTCCTTGGTGGAGCGAAACACGTGTAGAGTAGAAATTATTTGGTGGGCAGGTTGTATTGCATAACGTAATACAACTTTGTTTACTAGGTATTTAGAAGCGGAGGTCTCGATACAATCGTGTTATCTACGTATTAGTCATGGATTTCCCGCAAAGTAACGCCTGATTCAATTAATTTATCTATTTGGTGTTGCGTACCAGACCGCAAACTAAGGTTTGTGGTCGATCTTCGTTTCGAAAGAACCAGTGGAAAGAAATACCCTCTTGATCAACCTTATAGAAAACAATCTTTTCACTAGTTCTTTTCTGACTACCACTCGGGGAATATAGTCGTGAGCATATGCTATGCTATTCTACTTTTCAGTACAGTAGCATAGTCAACTCAGAGGGAACATTTTATATCCCTTACGAGAATTGATTGAGGTGTTCTATACAGGGTGTTACTTCAGGGGTGCTTCAGATAATAAAACTGAACAACTTTTTGTGTAGAAACAATATTGAAATCATGATAAAAATAGATTGTTTCCATAGAAAAAGTCAATGGCTACTCGACCCTTTATGGAACAGTTAATTCTTTTTGAGTAAAGTACTTTCCTATACGAGAGTATTCGTAAAGCTCAATCGTTTAATGGTAAGTAAGCCTGTTACAGCGATCCGAAGCACGTACCCAGAGTTTTTTTACTCCAGTTTATCACTTTATTCTTAAGTTCAAAGAAAATTTTATAAGGGTTTGTCTAAGCATTTGAAAGCTCTCGATCAATTAAGCTTATTTTCAGCAATTTTAAATCTGTAAATAAACTTAATTGGATCGTTTCTGTTTGCTAGTTATTAGTAATGTATATCCACGAGGTGATGACTACGAGTACATACCCCTATAGAGACGTAATATAAGGCGACCCAACTCTGTCAACTCATCAGTGACTTGTCACTTATATATTTCGCAACGCCTTTGTTTTCCGCCATTGTTTCGAATAGACTTCGTAGTACTTCTAGTGCTAGCGGTACGCCAAACAATACTGCACTTTTTGTTAAAGGCAAGCCGGTTTGCACAGTGGTAGTTAGGACCATTTGGAATGATTTGACCCGTAGTGATTTTTGATTCACCCCTTAGGGGGTGATTTTGGGGGTGTGGGGGATGAACTACTCCTTAAATTCTTAAAATTGCTGATCTTAACCGATATTGACAATCGGGGACTCATTTTCGCATAATTTGAGGTCGCCAAATTTGAATTTGGAGTAATTTTGATCATTCAAACTTCTATTTTGGATATTTTAGACCGTAAGAACGTTTTTTGGTACGAAATTTAAAAAAATGATAAAAAGTCATACAATAGCCATATTAGAGTCAATTTCGGAAAACTCGATGGCGCTAAATCGAAATAAGTCGTCAAAAACATATTTTTGGAAAAAAATTGGAGGGGGCAGAAAAAGAAAAAAAATTTTTTTTTTAATTCGACTGCTTATTGTTTTTAGGGTTCCGAACCAAAAAGGCGCCCAACAGGATCCTATTAATAAGCCTACGTTGTCCATCCGTCCGTCTGTCCGTCCGTCCTGTCTACCTGTACTGCCTGTCCTACCTATAAAGGGCTTTATTTTTTGAACCGTAGTAGCTAGATGGTTGAAATTTTCAGGGAATATGCGTTATTATGGCGGATTTGTTAAAAAATAATAAGATGAGCAAAAAGTAAAAAATTAAGGGGGGTCTCCATACAAAAAACTATTTTTTTAACGTTTATAGTTTTAGCTCTATCGTAAAAAGGGTAATACATACAAGCGTCAAACTTGGTACGCTTATAGTGCAAACTCTATAGTAACTCTATAGTATAACAAGAAATAATAAAAATTTGCCAAGTGTGTGTCGGGCTCGCGCTAAGGGTCCCGGAAATAACTCATTTTTTAGTGAAATTTTTTTAACCGTTTCGAAATTTCCAGTGGTTGTTCAGACCATCAAACTGAACAACTTTTACTATGGGTGGAAATCAGAAATCGCAAAAAAAAAATCTACTGCTCCATACTAAACTGCTATGCCTGCTCGACTCAAATGTATGAGACAGATGTTTTTTTTTTCGATTTCGGATTTCCACCCATAGTAAAAGTTGTTCAGTTTGATGGTCTGAACAACCACTGGAAATTTCAACAAGGTTAAAAAAATTTCACTAAAAAAATGTGTTATTTCCGGGACCCTTAGCGCGAGCCCGACACACACTTGGCCAATTTTTATTATTTCTTGTTATACTATAGAGTTTGCACTATAACCGTACCAAGTTTGACGCTTGTATGTATTACCATTTTTACGATAGAGCAAAAACTATAAACGTTAAAAAAATCGTTTTTTGTATGGAGACCCCCCCTTAATTTTTTACTTTTTGCTTTTATTATTATTTTTTAACAAATCCGCCATAATAACGCATATTCCCTGAAAATTTCAAACATCTAGCTACTACGTTTCAAAAGATACAGCCCTTTATAGGCTTTATAGGTAGGACAGGCAGTACAGGTAGACAGGACGGACGGACAGATGGACGGATGGACAACGTAGGCTTAGTAATAGGATCCTGTTGGGCGCCTTTTTGGTTCGGAACCCTAAAAACAATAAGCAGTCTGATTTAAAAAAAAAAAATTTTTTTTTTCTTTTTGTATCCGCTCCAATTTTTTCCAAAATATGTTTTTGACGACTTATTTCGATTTAGCGCCATCGAGTTTTCCGAAATTGACTCTAATATGGCTATTGTATGACTTTTTATCATTTTTTAAATTTCGTACCAAAAAACGTCCTTAAGGTCAAAAATATCCAAAATAGAAGTTCGGATGATCAAAACTACTCCAAATTCAAATTTGGCGACCTCAAATTATGCGAAAATGAATCCCTGATTGTCAATATCGGTTAAGATTTGCAATTTTAAGAATTTAAGGAGTAGTTCATCCCCCACACCCCCAAAATCACCCCCTAAGGGGTGAATCAAAAATCACTACGGGTCAAATCATTCCAAATGGTCCTAACTACCACTGTGCAAAGCGGCTTGCCTTTAACAAAAAGTGCAGTATTCTTATGAAATTTCCGATGAACCGCTAGCACTATTCGGAGCATTTCCGTCCCCCCGTACCGCAGCTAGTTGACAGAATTGTTTTCTTTTAAATTCGCATGTATTACGTCTCTATAGGGGTATATGCTCGTAGGGTGATGATAATTATGACTAGCCATTTTTGTTGGCTGATGGCTCAGAGGATTATATTGTAGAGAGTTACAGCTTCAAACAACCTCGCAAAAGCGGCGCATCACTACATGCGCAGTATGATTGTGTGCGCGTTCACCTACGGGGCTCACGAACGAGGCCGAGGGGACACTTTGGCTATGCTTCGGGTGGTTACGGCGTAACGAGGGTGTGAATTTAAGGTGTGAGATATTGTCCATTCTTCCTTTCGGAAAGAGATTGGAGCCACTGACCTCTGTTAATATTAATATGTCTATGGATTATTTTCTGTTTGATCGTCACTGTCATTGTAGAACGTCATGTCATGTGAATTTAAAGTGTGAGATATTATTATCGTTCATTTTACTCGAGCATGTTTAAAAGTAGTTTAATAATATTAAACGAAATGGTTAATAATTCCACTGTGTGCTTTAATAATACGAGGAGGAACACAAACAAAAACATCTCCTTCTTCATATACCTACCCCAAAGATCGTGACAGGTAAGTCAATTTCTGAGTCACCCGCGGCGGATCGGGCGGCAACGTTTTTTTAATTTTAACTCATTTTATTCAACTAAATAACAAATAATAAATAACACAACAAACAACAACAACAAAAAAGAAAAACAATATACCTACATATTATAAAACATTATCCTTCATACTTCAATTAAATTTATTTCCTTTTAGACAGCCCTACAAGAATAGGCTAATGTAATCGAAGCTCCTATGAAGCTGTTGCTCTGTACAATATAATCCTCTGTGCTGATGGTATGTACGAAATGCGATCAATCGCACCGCACCGCACGCTGTGGCAGAAATGTGGACCAAAAACTTTACTAAGCTGTACCTTTGCTTGAATCTATTAACACAATATGCCCCACACTCTCTTGACACAAAATTTCCAAAACTATGCAGACTACCAACTTGATTTTTCTATTGGTTTCTAGGTGAGCACCTAGGCACTAGGTCACTAGGTCCTACCTAAGAAAACCTTTTTTGAAAATCAACCCCTTAAGGGTGAACATTTTTATATGGTAACATATCCAAGAACGGGGAAATCAACTATTTTACAATTTCGATAATATTGCGCATTTACGGTCACGATCCCCATTTGGCCTAGAGCTTTATGTATCAATCTTTTTAGTCTCACGATCTTCTAAATAGCCAAAAACTGTATACCTCGCGACCTCCTCATTAATGTTTAATTTTGTAAGACTTTCTATTATATTTTTATTTAATGGCGTTTCCTTGTTAGATTTCGCCAGTGTCAAGTAGTTTAAGGGAGTGTCCATCCAATCTCGAGGATTGTAACCCTAGTCCCTAATATAATTATAATTTATCAATTATTTAATAGAAGGAGGCTCAGTACCTATACCGGTCTCATTTTTTGAACACAATTCGACCACTCTTACATCTAAACTCAAACCCAGTTTGACAAACAGTGGCCTAGACAAACAAATAATAGAGCTGCTAGTAACTACACTAATTTGCTCCCAGCGTAGTTCCCTATTTGACTAATTAGTCACTTGCAAACCAAATGTATTGACCGAAGCGTTTGTTTACATGTGTTCTCGATCCAACTGTTTGCTTTCACTAATCGACATTTATGGGTAGTCTACTTGGTAAGTAGTAAGTACCTCATTAATGAAAACATTATTGAATTCAGCATCAGTTTAAGAGAATTTTATTCCGAGAGCAAAAATGCGCGCTGCATACAAACGTACTATGGTGATATTTTCAATACTAACCAATTAAATTTAATGAAATTTTGCAGGACCGATATAGAAACAAATTTCTATGCTCGTATGGAGTCAGATTTTCGTTAAAATATACAGTTTTAATTCTAGGATTAATTTAAGATTTGTATGGAAATCTTTGAGGCACTGTCACTTTAAAACTATAAATTTTAACGAAAATCTGACTCCATACAAGCATAGAAATTTGTTTCTAGATTGTTTTTGCAAAATTTCATTGATTTTATTTGGTTAGTACTGAAAATATCACCATAGTACGTTTGTATGGAGCGCGCCAACGGTAATATACCCTTAAGCATCAGATTTGACGATGTCTGATGTGATTGAGAGAAGAATTCGCCTTTTACGAAACCCGGAATGTCTCTGATAAATCCCGTATCTCTGGTGTCTGGGTGATAACCAGCTCCATAATAATAGTTTTGAAGGAATCACATCAATTATCGCAAATAAACAGGAACGAAATTTAAGGGTATTTAGAATTACAGTATCAGAGATTCGAAACATGTACAGGTCTTGATAGCTTATTTGACAGATCGTTTGACTTATTTTTCACATTTGGGCGACCTAGGTCTTTTTATTCTATGCATTGGATAGAAAGCTAAAAGAAATTAGAAAATCTTTTCGTCCATACCTACATGGAATGAAGTATATAATAGATACATCGAGTTTGAGCTCAAGTGTTATAGTAGATTACATACCGAGGGCAGGAACGTAAGAAAGGTCTCAGCTCTCATGTAATGCAAGTGTGCTTTAGTTAGACTACACGACTGAAGTAAAACTTCCTTTCACGTCGCCCGATCACACTTTTCGTAACGCTCTCACCACACCAGCTTACTTCCCGGTCAAGCGTGCTTAAAATAGTTATACTTCAATAAAAAAAACCTATGCATTTCAACATCACTTATTATTTATTAACCCACAAATGTGAAGCCGCAGACATAGCCGGTTGAAAATAACCCTCGGATCGAATCGTCACTAATGCAATGCCTGTGTCACGGACCCGAAGGACGTGTCCTCACGTTGACTCTAATAGAATATTCTACGACGGACCACCGAAAGGGCTCGAGTAACGCAGTCGTGGAATCTCCCGCCCAATTGCGATGTTATAATCTGTGTTGCCAACTACAGCATCTTCCCAAAAAACGTGGATTCGGATAAAAAGGGAACCAAATAATGTTTGTCTCGTTAACACAACATACAGGTTGTTAGGAAAAGTATCATTAAACTTTAAACCACATAATCTTAGAAATTAAATTAATTTACCTAAGTGAAGTTCTATTTTAATTGTACGAGCTGCATAGGTAGCATGCCGCAGTGATATAGCGCTATCACACCTTCGCTCTCTTTCTATTTACGTGCGAACGAACGAGATAAAAGAAGTGATACAGCCGTATCACGTGTTGCATGCCACCAGTGCTGCATATAGTCTCGAAATGATAAAGTAGACACAAGTAGAATTCTCCGATTCCGCAGGCCTTGTCACGAAATTTTAAAACGAGGAAAATCAACTTCCAGCTCAAAAACAAACAAAATCACGCGAGATACAAATTAAAAGAATGAAGCCAAATAGGAGAATTTAAATATTTGGTTATTTTTCTGCAGGATATTCTTGAGGAGATCGGGCAACACAGGGTTCGATAGAGAAGCGGTGTCACGATTTCTATTACCTACGAAGGCCCCTGGACCGTTGGCTCACTACTAGCATTTCTAATGATGCCTGATTTACACTTGGACAGTTATATTTTGACATACACACTTAATAACCTCATCATCGTATTCCTTTCAGAAACTTTATTACAACTAGCGCACATTTTAGGAAATACGGTAATTTTAATTTTAGGCTATGTAAGGTATGGATGGAGATAGATATTGTCAAGCAAGTGGTGATGGAAGCCTTTCGTCTACGAAAGAAAGTTTTAATCAAAAGTACTTACCTACGTTTTCGTCTTTTTTAATTGTATACGCATGTGAAGGTGCAAGCATGGTTGCATTGGTCGCAGGACGGATGGAAGATGGAGCTGAAAAGATCTCGAGTGACGACCGTGTACCGGAAAGAGCAACTAGGGTACACCTTGAACAAGGTGGATCGACGACTTGGTGAAGGCGATGGGAACCCGTTGGATGAGAGCAGCGCAGGACCGCTCTTTGCAGCGATCCTTGGGGGAGGACTTTATCCAGCAGCGGACGTCTATCTGCTGATATCATGATGATGAATAGCATGATAAAAGCTTCGAAGCAACAATAAAAAAATGTTACAAACAATTTAATCTTAAGTACTTACCTATTTCCTTGACACGTTTTAGGACATCGGTGTGTATGTCGTAGTCAGATTGTCTGACCCACCTGGGCATTTCATGATGCGCCGCCATTTTATGATATAACCAGCCATATTACAATGTGTCTAATAGAAAGAGGCTGTAAACCTATTTATCGATATTCCCAACTAAACACTTCGCCTCAGTCATTCACGATAAAGCTAGGCATAACGTAAAGTAGTTGCGATATGAAAAGATCGGCCTACGACATATACACTGGGTATTATACCTAGACATCTAGGTATATCATCATGATGATTGATGATGATATACCTAGATGTCACAGGATTATAGTCATAGCTGTAAAATTATAATCTTCCTAGTAACATTACAATCATCCGGATCCGTAATGAGCAGTGATCGGAATCTCGGGGCATTTTTTGAGCATACAAGTATGGATACGCCTTGAATTTCCGGAAATATCCGGATTTAATAAATTTGGATAAAAATTTCACGGGATTTACTGGGATTACCTATTTAGATGTCAAGAGACGTTTTTTTTAAATCAAGAGTATTAGCAGCGCATACTAGAGGCCGCGCCTTTGAAACACGCCGCCTGGTACTTTTGACATGTACCGCGCTTAGGTAAATATGTTGACCGTTATTAAACAATGATATTAAGTAACTAGATTAGTAGTTAGGGCACCAAAGCGTTGCCACTTCGAAGATGTCTGCAGTCTTCTTTGACTTCAGTTCAGGCGTTTATCTATGGTGAGCGGACATATCCGTGACGTATAAATTAAGCTACCAAAATGGGGAAATGCGCCGTAAAAATTTGTAAATCACAGTCGGAAAAGAATAATAAAGGAAGTGGCGTTACTTTTCACAAGTAAGTTTACTATAAACATTAAAAGTTATAAATGTTAAAAGATTATTCAAAATAACATTAAAAACTAAATAAATTTTTAACGCATTGTTTTTGCCATCAGTGTTGCAAGTATATACGATTTTGATTTTCCCACACTGTAGGGAGTTTCGGTAAACTCTTCGTTATTTCATACAGGGTTAAGTTTTAATCAGTCCGGATAACTTCACCATTCATTCCCCTATTTATGTTGGTATGTTAATTGTTTTATTTTTTTGGGGTTGTCAGATGTGTATTAATCTAATGAACCAAGTTTCAGGCGCCTGTGTTATTGGAAAAAAATTCTAGACGCTTTCGAAGTCGTAAAAACTTTAAAAATTTTAACAATACTGCGAAGTTTATGGCAATTATAAAAATAAATAAAATAGTCTTGATCGTTCAAACCTTTTAAAAACATGCTCAGTTATTTGCCTTTCTTTCAAGGTATCATTTAAGCTAATATCTTAGCAATTCTCAGAATTAGAGGTTAAAAACCAAATTGAGGGAGATTAATTTCGATTTTTAAATGGACAAATGAAACAACATTTTTGGTACAATAATTGATTATTCATTTTCAAAATGTGTACCTCGATTTCCTACACACGTTTTTTACTTCTGTCGTTGTTATTTTTAGTTTTTATCTCCAGCTTTTTGAAATTGAATATCTTAAATTTTGCGGATTAGCTCCTCCCGTTTTGCAATTTCTTCACCTGTGTAAAAGAGCTCCTTGGCCCGTCCCGAGATGTAAAAATCCACGGGTGTCAAGTCCGGGGACCCATCTCTTGACCCGCACGGTCCCCGGACCTGACCCCGTGGTTTTCACATCTCGGGATAGAGTAGCCAAGGATCTCTTTTACAAAATAACAACGACCGAAGTAAAAAAAAGTGTGTAGTAAATCGAGTGTACCTCGAAAATGAAAATGAATCATCAATTATTTTTACCAAAAATATTGTTTCATTTGTCCATTTAAAAATCGAATTTAATCTCTTTCAATTTGGTTTTTAACCTCTAATTCTGAGAATTGCTAAAATAATTATCAGCTTAAATGATACCTTGAAAGAAAGGCCAATAGCCGAGCATGTTTTTAAAAAGGTTTGAACGATCGAGACTATTTCATTTATTTTTATAATTGCCATAAACTTCACAGTATTGTTAAATGTTAAAAATTTTTACGACTTCGAAAGCGACTAGAATTTTTTTCCAATAACACAATACATGCGCCTGAAACTTGGTTTATTAGATTAGAAATACACATCTGACAACCTCAAAAAAATAATACCATTTAACATACCAACATAAACATACACTGTTGGCAATTAACTGTCAGAAATCGGGCTTTTTCAAAAATAAAATAAAAATTCAACAATCAGACTTCGTCTAAGACCATGTATGGCTCAAAATGTTATAAATGGTGTCAACTATCATCCCCTTAAATATTTGCACACCGCTTCCAAACACGCTGTATTACTTTTAATTATACCTAAATCTGGTCAGAACACACAGAGCCTATAATCAATATGCTGACACTTTTTTGAGAGGATGATCAGACCATCAAATTAAACAACTTTCTCTATGGGACCAATATCGAAATCGCGAAAAAAAAACAGCTGTACCATACATTTGGCTCGAGTCGGTTTGCAGTTTTTTATGGGACAGCTGATTTTTTTTTCTCGATTTCGATGTTGGTCCCATAGAGAAAGTTGTTAAGTTTCATGGTCTGATCATCCCCTTAAAAAAGTGTCAGTATTATTAAGTTGGACCCTGTATATTCAAGTTTAATTCAGGTAATAAATTCATTAAATTCAATAATTAATTCTGGGGAAATTATTTCTAACCACTGGCAACTGTAGCCGTATTTACTGACGTTTTTAAAATAATAACGTCTTTCTCATTTCGTCGTAATTTTTTTGACGGCAGAAGAAACGAGACAAACATAGTTTACTTTGGCGTATGTATCGATTTCCAAGCTACATCTTTGAAACTCTGAAGTGGTTTTACGCTTTTTTGAGTATTGTTTGTAAGAAGCTATCCCTCTAGTATTGTATAAAGCTCACTGTTATTAAATCACCCAGGACAAAATCTCAATAAAATCAGTCGGTTAACCAATTTCAATGTTATTATTGGATCCCAAATTACTTTTTCGAGATTTCATTACCATATAAAATAATGTTTTGTTGCCGTTGTAGTTTGCCGTCTAATTAAAATTTTCTCAAAATGTTTAAAATGTTGGGACTTGGGAGTAAAATAAAACGATACTTAATTTCATTAAAATTTTTTATATACAGGGTATTTGTTGCATCGTTGGCCAAATTGAATTGCTGGATAGAAGAGGTCTCCCCACGCCCCAAAAAAAATTATGCATCACGTAATTTTTTGGTGATTTTTTTAGTGTTTTTCTCAAAAAAGTTCGAAAGTCAGCATTTAAGCTGGAATAAAAAGAAAAGTTGTGTGTACAACACCCATTTTTTTTTATTTAAATGTTTGATGTTGTACGGTTCTATCAACATAAATTAGTTTTTAATTAATCTGAAGATCTCGAGCGCTTTTAGATTCTTTTTAATTGTAACTCAAAGTTGTGTTGTTAATTTTATTTTTGTTCTTCCGAATAAAATTAAGGTCAATAAAAAAAGTTAGAGGTCGCATCCATATAATTTGAATGTGTATAGAACCGTACAACATCAGACATTCAAATAAAAATAAAAAATGTGTGTTGTACACACAACTTTTCTTTTTATTCCAGCTTAAATGCTGACTTTCGAACTTTTTTGAGAACAACAGTAAAAAAATCACCAAAAAATTGCGTGATGCATAATTTTTTTGGGGCGTGGGGAGACCTCTTCTATCCAGCAATTCAGTTTGGCCAACGATGCCACAAACTTAAATTTTAATGAAATTAAGTAGGTATCGTTTTATTTTACTCCCAAGTCCCAACATTTTAAACATTTTTAGATAATTTTAATAAGACGGCTAACTACAACGGCAACAAAACATTATTTTATATGGTAATAAAATCTCGAAAAATTAATTTGGGATCCAATAATAACATTGAAATTGGTTAACCGACTGATTTTATTGAGATTTTGCCCTGGGTGATTTAATAACAGTGAGCTTATACAATACTAGATAGATAGATAAATCATTTATTTGCAAAAGTAACACACACATAAATAATAGAGTTCACAAGTTTACAAAATAACAAAACAAGGAAACATCAACAGAACAAACATGTAATTTACTAGAGGGATAGCTTTTTGAAAACAATACTCAAAAATGCGCAACCACTTCAGAGTTTCAAAGATGTAGCTTGGAAATCGATACATAGGCCAAAGTAAACTATGTTTGTCTCGTTTCTTCTGCCGTCAAAAAAATTACGACAAAATGAGAAAGACGTTATTATTTTAAAAACGTCAGTAAATACGGCCACAGTTGCCAGTGGTTAGAAATAATTTCCCCAGAATTAATTACTGAATTTAATGAATTTATTACCTGAATTCTAAACTTGAATATATAGGCTCTGTGTGTTCTGAACAGATTTATGTATAATTAAACTTTAAGTAATACACAGGGTACAGGGTTGATGTTTAATCAGCCCAGATCGGATAACGTCATCATATTGTAATCTCTTCACTTTCACTATGCAAATAAAGATTTTTATTATTTAGGTATTTATTTATTTTATTTATGGTGTCAACTTCGAAATCACGAAAAAAGAAATCAGCTGTCCAATACATTTGAGTCGAGTCGGTCGGTACTGCAGTTTTGTATGAAACAGCTGTTTTTGTTTTCAAGATTTCGATGTTGGCTCAATAGTGAAAGTTGTTCAGTTTGATTAGGGGAATGAATGGTAAAGTTATCCGGACTGATTAAAAGTTAACCCTGTATGAAATAACGAAGAGGGTACCGAAACTCCCAACAGTGTGGGAAAATCAAAATCGTATTTACTTGCAACACTGATGGCAAAACCAATGCGTGAAAAATTTATTTAGTTTTTTAATGTTATTTTGACAAAATATAGTAAACTTACTTGTGAAAAGTAACACCACTTCCTTTATTATTCTTTTCCGACTGTCATTTACAAATTTTTACGGCGTATTTCCCCATTTTGGTAGCTTAATTTAAACGTCACGGATAATATGTCCGCTCACCATAGATGCCTGCAGACATCTTCGAAGTGGCAACGCTTTGGTGCCCTAACTACTAATCTAGTTACTTAATATCGTTGTTTAATAACGGTCAACATATTTACCTAAGCGCGGTACATGTCAAAAGTACCAGGCGGCGTGTTTCAAAGTCACGGCCTCTAGTATGCGCTGCTAATACTCTTGATTTAAAAAAACGTCTCTTGACATCTAAATAGGTAACCCAATAAATCCCGTGAAATTTTTATCCATATTTATTAAATCCGGATATTTCCGGGAAATTCAAGGCGTATCCAAACTTGTATGCTCAAAAAATGCCCCGACATTCCGATCACTGGTAATGAGACAGTAAATAATTAACAAGCGATCAGCGAAGCGTTACTTAACTATTCTATTCTGTTGCGCTGATAATCCCTTAACTGTGTTTATAGACCTGCTAATTATTAAGTACAGTTGCTAATCTAACTAATCTATCTTACTGTAAATTTAGGTATTGATTAGTAGATAAGATACGTAGGTGCATGCGGTAGTCCACCACGCGTGCCCAATGCGGTTTGGTAGACTTCACATACGTATCTTCTTCTTCAGCGTATTTCTCGTAATTTTCTTTCGCAGTTTGAGAACAGAATGCATTACGTTACGTACGTTATGTAAAAAACTCAAATATGAAAATTATAAATTGAAAATAGAATAAAAATAAAAAAAATAAAGAAGTAAAATTGTTTTCACCTCACAAGCTCGGAAAGATTCTGTTTATCATTCGAAATCTGAGTGCAAAAGTGTATTTTATCCGCTAGCGTGGAAAGAGTTTTTGACATTCGAATCTGTCTATTCAATATTTTTATATACCGCCAATCCACTGAAAATGCTTAATAACTATTTCATGACACTGGCCAGCACGAAAATAAAAACTTTTTGAAATGTTCTTTTTAGCAATTCACTTTTTTTCCTCGCTGTTGTGAGGTGAAAAATTGTGTGTTTCGCTCGGCTGCAAAGTTATTCTGCGTCTCGTACCTTTGAAACCTTCGCTAAGCGCTCAGAATTCTATTATTTCCTAGAATTTATTCAATCCTAGAATCCTTCGCTTGCTCAGGTTTCAATAAAAGTACTCGCGCCAAAAAGCAACTTTGCAGCCTAGCATAACAAATAACTATCGTTCTTTCGATTTTTCCTTTTGTTTAGCTATTTATACTATGATTATATTGTTGTACGCCTCCTATGCGGATTTGAACCCGGTTCCTCTTGATTGAGAGCACCACACCGCTATTAACGCTAAAAATGTAATAGTAATTAAAAACATCTTTCGAAAGAAAAATTAACAGTTTAAAGGAATATTTAAACTTCATTAAGATGATAAAGTTCAAAGAGGAAACTAGTCAAAGTTGAGAACATTTGAAGTTATTCCAGATGGTGTAAACATCAACACATTTTGCAAGTTAATTACCTACGGATGGCAGAATCTATCCCACACACGCATATTATTATACTCTAGTGTTGCCAGTTTAAGCTTTAGTTTAATTTTACAAATTTTCGAAAATTTTGAAATTATTTATGAACGATTCTTCTTCTTCCTGTGTCAATGGTTCTACGATGGTGTTTCTATAATATTTTACTATTTTTATTAACTAGTCCCTGTTACGAGTAAGTACATTCTTCTTCTATTGTTTCGACGATGACATGTCAATGAGTTTTACTTCGGTGGGGACACAGACTTAAAAGAAGAACCAGACGTAATCTCGTCTAATCATAAATGAAGCACCCATTTCTTTTGTGTGCGTGCTGTCACGCGGTACGTAATGGTGACGGGTTGTAGCACCTGCACCACTGCACCTAGAGCTAGTGCATCTGTGTGAGTGTAAGTCCCTTGTAGAACAAACGAGATTGTATTACCTTGCATGCTTCACATCTTTTTAGTGCAATATTCGGTTCGTACTTCTTTCAAGTCCGTGGGTGGGGAACATAATTTGCCAGTCAGTATGAGTAACTTGCTGATTTAAATTCAAGTACCTGGCCGATCGAGCTCTGCTCGCTAATAACGAGTTTTTCCAGATGAGACCAGCCTAGCAAATACTGGAACGGTGAACTCAGACCATCAAACTGAACAACTTTCACTATGGAGCCTACCTAGGGAAACGCGAAAAAAAATATCCATAGTGAAAGTTGTTCAGTTTGATGGTCTGAGTCCACCATTTCAGTATTTGCTAGGCTGTCACTTACACCCTGTATAATTAGTTTTTGCTCCCATAAACCCCTATTCTGGACCAAGTGGAGTTCTGTGGGACCAACCTGGCAACACTGATAAATAAACGCCTACAGCTATGCTACCACCATAATTATTTCGTAGGAATTTAGTTCCGCGTTGTGAAGTGGAGGTATTTAGTCTGTACTACGATCAGCAGTAGGTACTTGATAAAATGATGTTGCGCCAGAACAATAAAGCTTCCCCTCCCCACCAATAATTTTTTTTATCTCAAAAAAAAACAATTACCTACAACATTATCGCAAAATAACAGCGGAAAGGAAACGGCTCCGAAGTACTTACATCGGACTGGAACAAGCTACAGTGTTATGGGGAAGCCGGTAATTCCCATATTTCTTATCTCTATGGACCCGCAGGCTTTTTTGTCAGGAACTAATGAGCCCCGTCCCTCGGCCCCGCCTCACCCGCCCCGCGGTCCGTCCTAATTAATTTACTTCACACGAAACCTTTGCGCCAGAGATTTAGATACAATAGATGACACAAAGGCCGAATCCGAGAAAGTGAATCACAACTGAATGGATTGTGGATGGACCTATAGATTTGACATCCGTAATTTGAAATGTCAAAATCCATACGTTTCTTGACGACCATGAATCTTATTTTATCGGATGCAGTAAAATGTTCCTCCTTTACAAGAAGTTGTCTGAAGATAGAAATAAAAAAAAACATCAGATGTCCCATTTTAATGATTCACTAATTCTTTAAACCCAGAAGCAAAAAGAGTTTATTTGCATAATTAACACAAACATGTCCACGACAAGATTAAAAACAAGAATAGAACGAAACATCACTAGCAAGTAATTTATTATATGCTTCAGCAGCAAATAGGTCCCAGCTCAACATGACCTTGCCCGAAAAGAGAGGATTTATAAGTTTGACTGGTCGTCTGTGTGTTTGTCTGTGGCCACCTAGCGACAAAACGGGCGGACCGATTTTGATGTGGTTTTTGTAATAAACAAATATACACTAACCCAAAATCTGATATCTGTTTTTATGTTGGACCATTGGCTTTCGAAAAGTAAAAACCACATCAATAGCTTTCAGAATTTTTTTGTTCGGTTGGAGTTTAGTAGCTACACCCTATCCCGTGTATTTTTGCCCCGATGCAAAAAGAAGTCATTAAATAAATCAAATAATTGATGGATTTTTAGAATTTATTATTTAATTTAGATAAATATTTTCTTTTTTTTATCAGGTGTGCTGCACACATCTGTCAAAAAAAATGAAGACTGGCGTGGGATTGTCTCTTTTTCGGGATATTTTTGAGAGCGGACGTTCATTTCTTGGTAGGCTCTAAGTCTGTGGTCTTGCACGATGTTCTTGCGAATGTCCAAAAAATACACTTAATTTGCTGTACGTATGTGAGGATTTTCCTCCTGTTATTTACTTCTGTAGCTTTTTTAGAATGTTACGGGACAAAACGTAGTTCGTGATATGTACGTGATATAAGGCTCAAGTCACACCAAAATGGCAGTGTGACAAGTCAAATGTGTCATAGCTGTATTACCAGCTTGCAGCCGCCGCGCGGGCGGGCAGCCTAGGGCGGTCGTGGGTGGTCGTGCTCTATTTTTTCGAGGACTCGTTCCTCAATTTGCTGCAGGGTCGTTTTTAATATGCTGACAATTTTTAAGGATGATCAGACTATCAAACTGAACAACTTTCTGTATGGGACCAACATCGAAATCTCGTAAAAAAATCAGCTGTCTCATACATTTGGCTCATTATTTGGTTTGCAGGGAAAAGTTGACTTTTTTTTCCGATTACGATGTTGGTGTCCTAGAGAAAGTTGTTCAGTTTGACGTTCTGATCATCCCCTTAAAAAAGTGTCAGCATATTTAGAAGGACCCATAGAGAAATTACACGCTCCTCTAAGGACCCTATATTTTGGCAATGTACCTAGCCTAGATAAAGTTTAGAATGAAACTGCTAAAACACAATACACGCTAGTGGATCTACCAAATGCTAGTGAGCTTGCGATACTATTATACATCTGAAAAATCTGATAATATTGTTACCCTTCTACCAAAATGTCATCATCGTCATCCTCTCAGGAATAAACGTTTATTGTCTGGACACTTGTGCGAATGGTGGGGGCAATCTAGAATCGAAGAAACTTGCACAAGACGGTAAGTAATGGTATAGGTACTTCTTTCGAATTGTCATACAGTAAGTGGGAAGCTAATCCCCTGCTAGTGCAGTAACATGCGATTCCTAAACTATCTCTGTTGAGGTCACCCATGAATTTCCACAGAACTGTAAAAATCCCGACTTATTTTCTGCCAATCCACATAAAACCAATTCACACTCACAAAAAAGTCTACCAGTTATATCCACAACTCATTGCAGTCAATATCGACTTAGATTGTGTCTGTATACTTACAAATCTCCTGAAAAACTCCTTACGTAGTCGTGATAAGTAGCAAATTTCATCGATTCGTGAGCCTTGCGATGGACAAGAGGCCTAACAGTCTCGTCACGTAGGTAACCCCAATTGAAAGGTGCCCAAGATTGAATAAAGATGGCAGACCCTAGCCGTGCCAACTTGCCAACAAATCGTCCCTACGCCGGGTGCCAATCGAAAAACTGATTATACGGCACCAGCTTAGAATTGTGACTGACAATGTGACAATTAAGGCCTTTTTGTGAGTCACTCACGTTTTTTACACAATAAGATGCGTGATCTTTAAAATGAGCTAATGAAAAATGTTGAACTGAGATTAAAAGTTAACCAAACTTAGAGAAGAACTAGAGAGCGGTGTTAGATAGATAGGAAGAGTATCAAAATCGCGTTAAATGTAATTTATACGATTTTTATTAAAATGAAATGGATATTTTTGTTGCAGCTACCTAATTAGATTTGTGCAAAAATCCAGATTTAACTTACCAACCTCAATTTTGTCCTTAAAAATGTTACTACCGTATTTACCTTCAAAATTATACTCCTCCCCTTTCCCTATTTTTCTTCACAGATAATCACCGGAAACGGTAATGAATGCGGACATCTTTATTTTTACGACTCTCCCTAAGGAAAGGCTGTACCGACTCTAGTAAAATGTATGGGACGCAGATTTTTTTTCTCGCAATTTCTAAGTTGGCTCTATAGAGAAAGTTGTTCAGTTTGATAGTCTGAAGCACCCCATTAAGTATTACTAGGGTGTTTTGTTACACCCTGTAGTAAAAGCGATTACAAGTTTTCTCTACGTCTACTTTTCATTAAAATCCAGGGCTATCAGTGTCACTAATATTATCACCCTAAATGTAAAGCCTACATCTAGCTAGATACCTAAGTTACATAGCCTTTGTGCGGACCACTTACTGGCGACAGAGTCGGCCACTAACTAGCATAGGTCTTGACTGGAGGACCTAGGTATCAACGGAGCCTTTGACTTAGGTCGGAGCTGAGGGTGCCTACATTTTTAAGTGGCTTACAAAACTGGGCGTTGATAAAAGTTGTGATTGGAAATAGATTTTATATTTCTAGTAAAAAATGTTAAAAGATCGGACTTTGAAAGGCGTCTTACAGAAGCGATATAATTGATCCACATTTCGATATAATGACATTTCGATATGGCAGTTTCCCATTTCATCAGATTCAGGTAAGGATTAGAGAGAGCCTCTCTGCTAAGCGCACATACTCAAGCACTTAAAAATATCCTGCGTAAATACCTGATACATATATGGCTTCATAATAACAATGTTGAAGGATATAACAAAACCGACCAATAGCGTGTCAGCCATTATGTAAGAAGAATTAGAAGAACTAAAATTGATTATTTAACTAAAAGAACATTTTGAAAACTAACGATCATCATCATATCAGCCAATAAACGTCCACTGCTGGACATAGGCCTCCCCAAAAATGGGGGGATTTGCCATAATCGCCACGCTTGGCAGGCGGGTTGGCGATCGCAGGATGCAGGATGCTGCTGCCCATCCTCCGGTAGATCCCTTAGTCGCCTTTTACGACACCCACGGGAGGAAATGGGATGGTGCTACTCTTAGCCGACACCACACGGAAATCTAACGATAGCGAGGCGGATACAGACAGATAGACAGAAAGGACAGACAGACAGAATGGACGAAAGTATAAGGGTTCCTTGTTTGACTACGGTACCCTAATAACATGTACCTATGTAGATTATTGTAGATTAGGTAATGTAAAAGGTGTTTGACTTTGCAATCACGTCCACTGTGCTTTGAGCATTTCTCAGAGCACTTATTAACTTTAACGCTATGTGCTGGTTTTACATAATGAGCACATCAAAGTTTTTAATTAAACTATTCAGCAAACAGCGCACGCAAACGAAAAACAACCCTATTAAACAAAACCGCAGGCTACTTGTTAAGAAACTAAACAAAAACTGTAGAGTGCTCAGGTTCCCGGGAAGTGCATCCCGCATCGCTGAGCGAGTCCAAATCCCGCGGGATTTGTCCCGGTATGCGGGAACTGGGACTCATCTGCATGGCGGTCTTGCTAAATTGTTAATTCTGCGGGTTTTTTGTGAACAGAACAAAAACTTTTTCCTACACAATATTTTGCAAAATAAACTTTTTTAATGTTTTAAATATTGTGCAAGAGGCTTAGAACAAAACCACTCCGTTTCTTTCTGTGGTTTTACACAAGGCGACATGATGTAATTTTCTTAAGGTTTCGGGATGAAAATTTAATAATGTTGTAATTAGTGTTGAAAGATGGGTGTCTTATCTCACTAATATTATAAATGTCAAAGTTTGGATGTTTAGATGTTTGTCACTCAATCACGCATAAACGGCTGAACCGATTGGGATGAAATTTGGCTTGCAGATAAAATACCTACGTTCTGGATTAACACATAGGATACATTTTAAACTCCACGCAGACGCAATTGCGGGCAAAAGCTAGATAATTATATAAATTAAAGGATTCATTATAAAAAAACATAATATCCCTTGGTCACTTCGTAATCGATAAATGATAGTTAAATTATTCCTCCCATTCCTCTCACGCGGAAAGAGAACTAAGGAGGTGTTATCTCTAAGACGGAACCACGTGTATAATAATACGATTATACAGGGTAAAATAGAAAGAGCTGATGTAGCGCATAAAACTGAACAACTTTTAATATGGAGCCAACTCGAAAGCCCGTAATAATTCTGTGTTTACCAGTTCGAAAAAAGAAAAAACATCTCAGACTTGTCAAGCTATGTCTTTTTTCCAACTACTAAAATCTTTCTTGAAGTATGCTATCTACGTAGTACGGCAGGAACCTTCATAGAAAGTGGTTGCTATCAGTGCACTCACACTGCGGTCGTTAGAAGACGTACAAACAGGTGCACACACACGGGTTATGTGCGTATCGTACGTCCTCTATCTGTTAGTGAACCGACAGCGACCGCATTTACGAAACTTTCGTTCTATAGGGCTATTTATTCATGTGTTATTGAGCCCACGAGATACTAAGGTAAATTCTTCGCCGGAACCAGAAGGTCATATTCTATTGTAGGTAACTATTCATTATTACTCTATCCGTAAAGATCTGTATCTTACAACGTGTTGAACGCATTTAGCGCTGATTGATGAGAGCATCGCGTGACGTCATTGTTGCCATGTCTCAGCTTGGGTGTTAAAAGGGCACATAATTCATGAAACTTTTTTTGCGCTCCTCTTTGAGCTATGTACTCAGGTGGTAGAGTCCACTATTACAATGTCAACCAACCGATACATCAACCAGATTGTTCGAATGCCACGTCGTCAATAATCTGATTGGTTATTCCTGCCTGCCACGTATTCGCGCTCCAGTTTAGTGGAAACGCACCCAAAGGCCCGCAGACAGACGCGACTGACATTTTATCCGAGATCAAAATGTTCATCTTCTGCATTGCACCTGATAGCATAGGATTAGAGTGAAAAAGCAATGCCTGACAACGTAGCAAGCAACTCGCGTAGATTAATAATCTGATGTTAATCTATTTTTTGTCGCTCAGTCAGCTTTCTCGTAACACTGCTTTGTACTTTAGGATTCTGTTTAAGAAATTTTTAAAGTGTAAACAAGTACTTAAATATTTTATATCATAACTAATAACAGACATAATCACTATCCATTGTAAGTGGCGTCGGGCTCACTCCCCGTCGCAGTGGATAGAGTTTCGGTTCTTCTAGTACGTCCTAAACGTAGATGTTCAGAGTCTTCAGTAGGTATTCTCCGATTACCCCTTCGGGGAATATAGTCGTGGGCATATGCTACATAGGTACATAATCATTAAGAGAATATTATTCCGAGAGCGAAAATGCGCGCTGCATACAAACGTACTATGGTGATATTTTCAATACTAACCAATTAGTCAATGAAATTATGCAGAAACAATCTAGAAACAAATATTTATGCTTCTATAGAGTCAGATTTTCGTTAAAATATACAGTTTCAATGCTAGGATTAATTTAAGATTTGTATGGAAATCTTTGAGGCACTATAACTTGAAAACTATACATTTTAACGAAATTCCATACAAGCATAGAAATTTGTTTCTAGACTGTTTCTGCAAAATTTCATTGATTTTAATTGGTTAGTATTGAAAATATCGCCATAGTACGTTTGTATGGAGCGCGCTCCGAATAATATATCCTTAAACGCTTATGCCCTACACCCATCGCTCAATACGGGGGGGCTGGCCGCCACTTATTGGATTCTCGTTCAGTTATTACAGCTATTAG
The DNA here is from genome assembly GCA_963693445.1 of Agonopterix heracliana. Taxonomy (NCBI): domain Eukaryota; kingdom Metazoa; phylum Arthropoda; class Insecta; order Lepidoptera; family Depressariidae; genus Agonopterix; species Agonopterix heracliana. The sequence continues at coordinate 1,183,323 of OY856312.1, read as the reverse complement.
AGAAACGTTTCGGCGGCATTATGTGTAATAAATAACTTTAGTTTGGTCAGTTGTACCAACAATTGGTATTGTTCGACGACCATTCATCGACCCTTACTTAGTTAAGTGCTTTTACAGTTATCATAAATAATTTGTCTGTATAGTCAAATCACAGTTATAAAGTTATATACAGCTACAGTTGCAAAACTCAGCGGTCGCGATACTTCAATCGGATGGGGTTTGCGGCTTTTGGAACTGGGCCATTATTTCACAGTAAATCTAGTACCTAATTGTAGGTGATAGATAAGCCAGCAGGTAGATTATCTACCATAATATTAACGCCTTGTCAGCATTTGAGATAATTATCAGCACTAAACATAGATGCACTGTCTCGTTCTTATCCTCCTTAATCTAATGGAACGGGCAACCGATACGATCAGAGGTAGGTTCGGATGCAGTGACAGAATGTCGAATCGATTGCCAAATCCTACGCCATGAGCATATCAAAAACTCCACAGGCTTTCGCGACCCATGGATACTGACCTCTGAAACGACACAGCACGTCACTTTCCATGATCCTTTGCGACCTCTTGCCAGTAGCTGGCTTGAAGCTTACGTAGGCCAGCTTCCACTTCGTCACTCCAGCATTACCTGGGCGACCCACTAGGCATCGGCCAGCAGGTCCACCCAGATCATTATGCTGCTCTTTTGACATGCCGCAAGGCAGCGGAGACGGTTTGCCTAAAATATTAGTATGATATGTCTAACATTACGATTCTGTAAGCAACTTATCATTCACTCCTTTCGGTCTGGACTGGATCCTCTAGAGTCATAGACAACCTATGTTTTCTAATGATCATCCCAACCTACTTACGCAGTCCGTGTGTCACAGATATTCGGATATTAGTGGATATTTGCGGCTCGTGCGAATATTCGGTAGGGATACGAGTGACTGATGTTGCGGCCGGTCCCGGTGCCAGCTGAATAATTTAGTATCTGGAACGTGCCGTGTGTTTTGAGGCGAGAATATTGTCGGGTAGCGGGGAATTTTGGCGGTACCTCTCTATTATTACGTGGCTGTCAATCAAGCTCGTAGACGGTGTACAATAATAGGTACGAGTAGCTAGGAGTCACGTTGCAGGTTCTGACCCGAGCGCTTAATGTCTCGCGTGGTTTCGCCTGCCACGAGGCTCCGTAATCCTCAATCTCTTCTTGTTCTTGATCAAAAACAATCCTTGAGATTGGGATAGATACTCCCATAAACTACGTGACACTGGCGGAAATGTAGTGCTAAAGCACAAGCAAAATACCATTAATTAAAAAAAAAACTAGTACGTTTGCACTCGCGCAGTACGTATATACTCACGTACGTACTTGAACTCATGACTTTAATCTCTATCAGGGTGGTCAGACTCTTTGCAGAACAGCTTTGCAGCAAGTTGATTACAAACGTGGTGGAGTATGGCCCATTCTCTCTCACCACCGTTGTTCGTGAGAGAAGGAAAGTGGAATCCTACGGGCTAGAAGTTACCATTCGACTTGTTAATTTATCCTGAAATGTATGAAGTGTAAGCGGTCATGAGCTTTTTTATGTATAAAGTGTAAGTAGGAACATACCATCCATGATCAAATCAATGATCTTTTCCGAAAAGGCTTGTCCTTTTCGGAAAAGATTGTAGCACCCTCAATCGACGGAAGTGCATGAAGAGATGTATGAATGTGAATGAGGCTAAAGAGGTGTGTCAGAGTCGTAGCGTGTGGCGGTCCGTGGTCTCTGCCTACCCCCATGGGACAATGGCGTGAGCCTATGTATGTAGGTATGTAAGTTAAGTAGTCATCAAAATACAACAATGAACACAAGGGCCTGGCATTTTAAAGTAGTCATCTGTCGCTGACGTGAAATAACCCTTAAAGTCAAGACTGTAAGGTTATCAGGGACATAGCAATTTCATTTAACTTGGATTGCTTCCAATTAGTACGAGTATTTAGCTTTACGATTTAACTCATTTTCAATAGCTCTTCCATATTACTTGAAGGATACATTCAGTTTTACACCCTGAGAGGTTTTTATCAGAGCTTTGAATAGGTTGTCCGTTTAGTTTTACTGCTTTATAATAGGGAGCAGTGGTGGTCTAGAGGCTATGGTTTGATCCCCGTTCAGGCAGTCTCGTACTAATGAGTTTTTCAGGATTTATGGTTGATTTGTAACACCATGGGCTTTTCGTGGAACGAACTAATTTCAAGGAAACATACATGCTTCAATCTCGAGGCATGTATTGTATCCAATGTCCAGTATAAGTGGCGACGGGCATAGTTTCGGTACTAATAGTGAAACGTGGATGTTTTCCAGACAATGAAGTCCAGCGAGCGGGGGACGACTCTAATCTGCTTTGGAACAGGCAATGAATTTAATCAAAGTAGATTAGTAGAAGTAAGAATAAATAGTATTTGACTGATATCCTATCTTAGACTGAAACTATAGGCTGGGCTTTAGGGATCGCCTCTGGTAATGTGAGAAAACCTTTTGTTGTTTGAAAACGTACGGAACATAATCTTATGACTGAGAAGTAAAACGTGCCGCGAAATGTAATTCGAGTACAAAGCAAAATTTGAAGCGTGTGTTGTGTTCGTAAGAGGACGTCAAATAGTTTTCTGGTGTTGGGCAAATATTGAAAACAATCTGGACCTTTTATTTTATTTATTTATTAACCTGACTTTAAGAAAGACGAGGGTTATCGGACAAATAGTAACGCTAGCTTAATCTATAGGTTTTGAAATGCTATTGACAAATCTTCAAAATTTACAATTCCCCATTTTGTGGTCCTACAGAGATGTTTGCTACAGTACAGCTGGATGAATCTTCAGGGGTTTAAACGCCGTAAATTTATCTCGCCGAACATTTTCATAATATTTAAAAAGAAAAGAGATACGATTTTATAGCGATAAATACGTCCAGCGGGTACGCCAACCACATTTAACACATCCATCTGTCAAATCTAGTCTTCTGTCTCGTTCTGTCGCGTGCAAATAGAAAGAGAGCGGAAGCGTGATAGCGCTATATCACGCTATCGCGGGTTGGCGTACTAGCCCCGCTGGAGCTTTAAAATTGTATGCCTTTTTTTATAAACAACTTGAAATGTTCGGTCAGATAATTTATGGCGTTTAAACGCCCTAAGATTCACCCAGCTAGACTGCTCGCAGGCTATCACTCGCAAATAACCAGCATCTATATCACGCTGGGTCCTATTGTAATAGGATACTGAAAAAACACAGTGTCCTTTGATACGAACACATGTACCTAGTTCTGTTTTTGTTATTGTGTAGTAACTTTTTATAACTCTTGTTATTAATACTAGACTAGATCTTTGTTGAGTTTTATTAAACATTTTTACATTTCATTTCATACAATTTATGAGCCGTGGTGGTCCAGTGGCGAGTAGCCTTGCCTGCCGTGCAGGAGGCGATGGTTCGATCCCCGTCCAGGCCGACTCGTACCAATGAGTTTTTCGGAATTTATGTACGATTTGTCACACCACTGGCTTTTCGGTGAAGGAAAACATCGTGAGGAAACCTGCATGCTTCAATTTCGAGGCATGTATTGTACCACTGTCCATTATAAGTGGCGACGGGCTCACCCCCCGTCACACTGGACAGAGTCTCGGTACTACTGGTGAAACGTGGATGTTCTGAGGTTTCAGAATATCTCTGACTACCCCCTCGGGGAGTATAGTCGTGAGCATTATGCTTATGCTTATGCTGTAGGAGATCTTTGAGTGGAATTATACGAGCTTTAGAAAAAGCCTATAGTACTATGTATGTGGCTAGTAGGCTTACCCGCGCAGGGGGCGACAGTTCAGTCCCCTAGATCAGACTCGATTGTATTGAATGACTTTCCTAAGAGTTTATAATGTACCTATAATTTGTTTCACAACTGGTTCCTCTATGAAAATATTACATAGAGATATGGCTTACTGTCACTTTACTCAAGGCTTCAGATATGACGCATCAAATGGTGATAACTGATAAGATAGTCCTTTACATACAACAGCACAACAAAAGAAACAGGTTTTCCACATAGATAAGAAGAATATTTTAATAGAAAAAAGGCTCACCAAAAGTTGAGGAGGTAAAACTTGATAAAACCTAACAGAATCTTTAATTCCAGAAACTAATTAACTAATCAAATAATCGGCATATTATTAAAATATCTACCAGATGATTAGATCATAGTTAAATATAATCTACTTCATTAGATGACGATGTATATTTAATTAGTTACTCATTTTGCAGACTTTATTAATGTTATGGTGAATTCACACTAGGTGGGATTTTGTATTCCTCTGTTTCCTCCTCCAAAACTGAACCGATATTAATCGTTCTTTCAACAATAATATGAAAAAGAAATTGGCCATGTCGGTATGTTTTCCTCAGATTCTTAGATTCTTTATGGTACCTACATAAAAGTATAATATTAATTTATTTTCCATACCTAATATAAATTAAGTGAGAATTCACCTCAAGCATCTAACTCACAGGAACATGTTTTCTTCCCGTAACTAGGGATCGAAGATATGCCTTAAAGCAATGTATTAACATTATCTTATAATAATAAGCTCATGATAGAACATCACAACACACCATGTTTACGTATTATTATTCCGTAGGTTCCGTTCGATATGTTCTCTTATAATTAAAACAATATTCTACCACATGAGACAAAACTTCTAAATGATCACGTGAAGCGATCGCCCATAGATTGTCATCTAGCCTAGACGGGCAGCGTGTAGGTGAACTCATCGGTGAAAGATCACGCACGGTGTGACTCCGAGCTTGTAGTAGTGTCCCTTTTATAGCGTGGTTGTATGAAGCTTTATCTATGTGGATATTTACGACGGAGCGTGCTCCATACAAACGAAGTTTGGTGATATTTTCAATATTAACCGATTAAATTAAATCAAATTTTTCGGAAACAATCTAGAAACTAATCTCTAAGTTTGTATGAAGTCAGATTTTCGTCAAAATGTATAGTTAAAGTTACTGTGCCTCAAAGATTTCCTTGTATATTTTAACGAAAATATGACTTTGAGAGATTAGTTTCTACTAGATTGTATTTGAAAAATTGCGATGCGATGGAATACGTCTTCAAGATGCTCAATTGGAAAGGACGAGGCATATGTGTGAACGGCGAGTACATCTCACACCTGCGTTTTGCCGACGACATTGTCGTCATGGCGGAATCACTGCATGACCTCAGTGGGATGCTTCGGGTCGGTCTCGGCATGAACTTAGACAAGACGAAAGTCATGCTTAATTCTCATGTCGAGCCAGAGGCGGTATACGTCGGTGAGGCGGCGATAGAAATTGTGCAAGACTATGTCTACCTTGGACAGACTATAAGACTAGGTAGAAACAACTTCGACAAGGAGGCCGCTAGGCGTATCCAGCTAGGATGTTTCGGGAAACTATGTCATATATTCTCCTCGGCCCTACCACAATAGTAGGGTAAAATTGGGGCTTCTGCATCACTCAGCCTCGCCTGGCTCGGCTGAATAAGCAGCTAAAGTTCTTCGTGTCGATAGACACTTTGTAGACTTAGCGGAGATAAGATGCTGAACAGCTGCCTACAATACACTACAAATAAATTAGCTGACAAAAAGTGAAAAGACGGGACTAAAATAAATCATAGTATGAGCTGATGGATGTAATCATCGGGTAAAATTGGGGGGGTCTGCAGCACGAACCGAGCGAAGCGAGGTGAAGTGATGCAGGACCCCCAATTTTACCCTACTCACAATGCCTCAAAACGAAGATGTTCAATCAGTGCGTTCTGCCAGTGATGACCTATGGTGCGGAAACGTGGACCCTGACGATAGGGCTTGTTCATAAATTCAAGGTCACTCAGCGAGCTATGGAGAGAGCTATGCTCGGTGTTTCTCTGAGGGACCACATCAGTAATGAAGTGATTCGTCACAGAACTAAAGTGGCTGACATAGCTCAGAAAATTAGCAAGCTGAAGTGGCAATGGGCTGGTCAGATCTGCCGAAGAACTGACAACCGATGGGGTGTCAGAGTTCTAGAGTGGAGACCGCGAACTGGTAGGCGTAGTGTGGGACGCCCTGCTGCCCGCTGGACAGACGACCTAAAAAAAGTAGCGGGGAGCGACTGGATGAGGAAGGCCGAGGACAGAGTTTTGTGGCGCGCCTTGGGAGAGGCCTATGTCCAGCAGTGGACGATGATAGGCTGATGATGATGATGATTTGAAAAATTGCAATTGAACTTAATTGAAGAGTATTAAAAATATGTATGACCAGACTTCGTTTGTATGCAGCGCGCATTTGCGCTCTCGGAATAAACTTTCTCTATGCTATTCATGTCATCATCATTGTTTGCCCGTATTTGGTACTTCACTTACCCGTTTACGACGAATATTCATTTGAATGAGGTATTATTTTAGGTAATAATGCGCGAATGATTTAGGCAAATCCTAAAACTACATTATGAGCTACTTTTGAAATTCGAATTCGGTGGAGGTTGACCGAAATTTTCGAGATAATATCAATTATCATATGCCGGCGTATAAATTAACCTCGCGGTTACTTTTAATGTAGTACGACTGACTGTAATTGATACTATTATTTCGTCCTTATCATCTTTTTGTCCATACTACATAATATGTCATCCTTTGAAAATATGAACTCTCTCATCACCTTCTTTTCATCTTATAGAGGTCGCATATTTGGGTTTGTCTTTATATTTTGTTGGCGTAGTGGAGCTTAGTTATCACCGGAGTTAAAGAAACGCCACGTAAGGTCAGTTTTGGGTACATACCTGTCCATATCAGTGATATTTCATCTCGAGCGCCGTCGTGTTTTGAGGCACGTACAACAGTTAATCCCGGATAAGTTTTATTCAGATGACGGTGTAAAGAGAGACAAATTGAGAAACTCGATTGGTTGGGTTTACAAAGCTTCGCTCACTCCGTTTTGGTGGATTTCGGGGCAAACTTGCCTTCTGGAATCCGCATTGAGCCTTTTGGTGGAATATGGTATAGCACACTATCTCACCCATATTTGTGAGAGGCTTTTGCTGACCAGTAGGATCCTACAGGTTACTACCTATACTACCTACTTACTTAATTTAGTAGTAATGATTTCTTAAATAAATAAAAGAAATAAACGCAAAACCTAAATACCGTTTATGTAGAATAGTAGTTTACTCAGTTTTTGAGAGTTACGCGGTTATTAATTAAGCTAAAGTTAATCATTATAACGGGTTCTTACCGCGTTTTTATTTATTTGGAGTTCCCGATATTTCCGATGACTTTCGAGTGAGTTCCGATAGTGGTCGGAGCAAACGAAGAAGATTGAGGGTAGACAGATTTGTCTGCTCTTAAAATTTTACCTGCAGTTCTACAGTCATCCCGTGATCATGGCAGTTGTAACACTGCCGAAATATCGGGAACTCAAAATAAATAAAAAGGCGGTAAGAACCCGTTATATTGATTAACTTTAGCTTAGTACCTAGTTTACTTTTAGAAATTTAAACCACCACACAAATTCACATAACGTATACACCATCAAAACTATTCAGTCGCATAGCATCAGGCGGGAACGGACGGCGGCGGCGGCAGAGCGGTCGGCGCATATTCATGAGATTAACCGCCGAACGCCGGCCGCGCCGACCGGCGGCACCGGCCTCCTGAAATAATATACCCGCCTACAACCGCCACTTCGTTTATCAACTTCTATCAGTTTCGGATAATTAGCGCGGCCGTGGATTAAAACTAACTAAAGGATTAAAACTATTGAGTCGCTGTTTAAATAATGTTAGGGTTTTGCGGTTAGAGATAGGATAATATGGAATTATTTGGAATTGAAATAAATTGTTAGCAAAATTAGGAATTGAATTCAACTTAGTTGTATAATTTAATGTTTTCTCAGGGATTATGTTTGGATTTAAAAACGTAAAGATTATGAAAGTTTTCTAGAAAGGTCTATTGTTTTGACGCACTTGGTCCGACGAGTATCAAGCTCGAATAATCTTCACCAGTCATCTTAAGCTGGTAGTAGGGGTTCCGTATGTTACCTCGAAAGTAAACACTTAGATTGTGTCTTAAAAGAACACTGTCGATCGATGGTATGTTGCATCGATGGTAGGCTATTGCAGCAATCTTTTTTTATGGTTGAGAGTTAGTTGTTTGTATTTAAATACAATGCTCGGTGTTTCTCTGAGGGATCACATCAGAAATGAAGTGATTCGTCACAGAACTAAAGTGGCTGACATAGCTCAGAAAATTAGCAAGCTGAACTGGCAATGGGCTGGTCATATCTGCCGAAGAACTGACAACCGATGGGGTGTCAAAGTTCTAGAGTGGAGACCGCGAACTGGTAGGCGTAGTGTGGTGACGCCCTGCTGGGCTGCTGCCCGCTGGACAGACGACCTAAAAAAGAAGCGGGGATCGACTGGATGAGGAAGGCCGAGGACAGAGTTTTGTGGTGCGCCTTGGGAGAGGCCTATGTTCAGCAGTGGACGATGATAGGCTGATGATGATGATTTAAATACATAGCTAGTGTACTTCTATGTATAAAATTTCACACCATTTCCAAAGCACCTAAATCTGAAAAAGATATAAAAAGTTCTAGATAAAGGCATTGCTCACAGTTATATTCTATCTAAATGCGCCCCAGAGGAATACAATGTAAGCATTTGTTTCAATTACAAAGCCACTCGGTGCTCGAAACGTAAAAATATAAACACTGTTATTTTTAATAAAAAATATTGTCAAGTGCGAATCACTTTGTAAGTCAGGGTTCCGTACTCTTTACGAAAACTAATTTAGATACGGGATGGTGAAGTATTTGAAGGATTGATTTCACTATGTCAAAATACATTTTTTATTCCGTCAAAAATGTAGGTGAGGTGTATGTAGTTGATAGTTATAGCGAATATTCTGACCACTTCTAAACAGTCGCTAATGTATAGGTAGTATGTAATATAAAAGCTTGAGATCTTTATCAAAATTATCTGAATTAAAATTACTTTAGGTGAAATCTAGTCTCAAAATTGTAAATAGGGCAGGCGGTGACGGTGACTCGCCGACTCGTCGAGTGGACCCCATAAAACGGCCGCACTCACAAAGTGCGACAATGGGGCAACATCCCATTGAGCGGCTAAAGGTTGTCGAGATTACCCCCGTGAGCGGGTTTCCCCGTTATTACTTACGCCATTACGTGCAATACACTTCCAACCTGGAGCATAGGTTCTGCTCTTGCGATTCCACTCTGGACGGCCAATGAAGGCAAGCCAGAGGTAGGGGGGTGTGTTTCTGTCTGTATGTGTGTGTGTGAGCGCATGTCTGTATGGTCCCCCTGGATAGGGGTCCGCGGTGTCGCCAATCACCGTCAGCTCGCCACAAGCTGCCCCCGCGGGGTTATTATTATTATTATTATTCAGACCGTGAATCTGAACAACTTTCTCTAAGAAACATGGGTCGAAAACGAGATATTTTAGAAAGTTGTTCAGATTCATGGTCTGAATACACCCTTAAAGTTTCGTTACTAATTAAAAATTTGTGGTGTATATACAAATATAGTTTTTTTGTCAATAAAACCACTCTACTCATTTGCTCGTTACGCAGGTATTTTTTCACCTGAAGTAATTTTGATTCGGATGATTACTAAGTGGAAAAGTTATGTAACTAATATTTTCTCGTTTTTTGACGTCAACCTAAATACGTTTCATAAAAGAATGTTTCCTAATAAATAATGCAGTTTCACAGTTGCAGCAACGTTGACTTTTATCATTATTAAAATGTTTCACGGCAACAGCGGCGCGGCGTAATGAAATTACGAACTTCACGGTTCCAATTACTAATGAACGATTTTAAGTTTGATTTACACAAATCATGCGACAGAACCCTAAAAATTGTCAAAACTAGCGAGTAGCTCCCATTAATTTTGATTTAGCTACAAAATTAATGGACCTGCGCTATCTATCACAATGATAAGGTGCCTGTTAGAGCAGACATTATTCTTTTATGTTATGATGAGAAATGATAATAAATCATACAAGAGCGCGGGTCACGCATGTCCTTCCCTCGTGAACTTTAATCTTTCACCTTATCTAGCCTACACGCTTGGCGAAATTAATATTAAATTTAGGTTTCTGTTTACTTGATACTTGATTTGATAGTTTGATGACACTTTAAATATAAATATTAGCGTATTTGTAATTGTACTTTGTATATGTTGTATTAAGGCCTTTTCACAGCAGTAGAATAATATAAGGATAATAAAAAAATGAATGAATGAATGAAATATACTTTATTTACACCAAAAACACAGATAAGTACAGCATAGAAAAAGAAACAAACAAACAAAAAATATAAAAAAACAACAATTTAGACAACAACAACAACAATGAGAGTAAGAAAATAAAATAAATGAGATGGGACTTCTCCTTATAATATTACAATATATTTTTTACACTTCATTTAACATTCGGATGAACATTATCTGACCTACATTAAAAACTACATAGCACATATTGAATCACTTTGTTCAAAGTTGTCTAAAACTTCGTATGCACTCTACAAATTGAGACAAACTGTTAATATAGAAACTATATTGACGGCATATCATGCTTTAGTGGCTTCTAATCTGAGATTTGGAGTGATCTTTTGGGGAAATTCAACTGACAGAGAGATAATTTTCAGAAGCCAAAAGAGGTGTATAAGAGCTATGTTTGGTCTTAAACCTATTGACAGCTGTAAGCCATATTTCAAGACATATAAAATATTGACATTACCCTCGCTTTATATTTATGAATTAGCAATGTTTATAAGATGTAATTCTGACTTATTCAAGCGTAACGAGATATTTTATAATCATAATCTGAGACCCCGGGATCTAAGTACGCTTTGTCAACAGCGGGCAAAAACGGCTTTGTTTAGGAAAAGCTTATATGGAATCGCTCCAAAGATTTATAATAAAATACCGAAACAAATAAGAGATTCCAACAATAATAATATATTCAAGCAAAAGTTGAACAAGCTATTGGCAGAAAATTGTTATTATACCATTGGTGAATTTTTAAATGATGAGCAATTATAATTATGTAGTATAAACATTAATGTTATAATTTGACCTTGCCTAAATAATATGAGAACTGTATACTTAATTATAAATATTTTTGGGACATTAATTGTTGATCCACATATTTGTTCTTGTTACATACATATTCTTTTTAATTTTTATTTTATACCGATTGTAATTTTGTTAACGTTGAATTTAATAATTTTTTGCATGTTGTATAAATTTCAAATCATCTCATTGTGTTAATGTTTTCATTGACGTGTAAATTTGTATGCCGCAAGGCAAGACATGAAGGACTACCGCTTGTAACAATACCACCTGTATTAATTTAAACTCATGTTCTGACAAATAAATTATCTTTATCTTTATCTTTATCTTTATCTAACTAAAATCAAATTAAATCAAATGTTTATTTTGCATACTAAGTGTACAATATGTTCGTAAATTATGTTACAGTGCACATGTTAAGAAGACGTCATGTACGTTTTACAGGAAAAAGGTCAAACTTATCTCTGAAGAAGTGTCATCCCGTAGGACGGCGAAGGTGAAGCGTATCAACGTGTATTGTAAAATTGTTGTTTTTCTATTTTTAAGGGTTTCGTACCCAAAGGGTACCCACCAGCAGGGTGCTATTACTAAGCCTACGCAATCCGTCCGTCCGTCTGTCTGTCGTTCCCACCTATACAGGGCTGTATTTTTTGAACCGTAATAGGTAGACGGTTGAAATTTTCACATTCTATGCGATATCATAGCGAATTTGATAAAAAGTAAAAAACTATGGGTCCCTCGTTACAAGAAATGTCAATAGTTACAATATCCGCTCATCCACCGAAACTAGAATCACCATCCAGCCAACCTCAAATCGTGACAACGAATCGAATCCCCATCGTATCCCCTTCAGACCGTGCCAATAAAAAGTTAGGTTAAGTTAACATACGAAGGTTTCCACGGCCAATAAACGTCTGGACAGAGAGGCCGGCGAGAAACAAAGGGCTTAATGGAAATGTCCGTCACTCGGTTTTCAGTGCGGGGCTGCGAAATATGCGGATGAGTGGGACTCTCACCACAGATTACTTAATAGTTCTCTCACTCTCGTTTCTCAGCCAAATTCAGTGATAGACATAATACTGCTACTGTATTCAACTTGATCTCATAAGATTGACCGGAATTTGATACCCTGACTTATAAACAGGTTGTGTCAGAACGGCGACTACACCGCGCGAGCCAAGCGAGCGAAGTGAGCGTGTCGCGGTAGCAGTCTGCGTTCTCCAGAGTCAAATTTTGGTACCGGTAGAATTATGTTACCGTACTTAACTTATTTCAAGCGCCCATTATAATTTTCAGGTATAATTAACTTCAAAATGTTGATTTCTAACATTAAACATAAAAATATGCCAATTTTATCAGTTAGAAAATTTAGGCCGCCGTGCCGTTGTTAACCGGACGAGTTTTACCAATTTCCAATGACATAAAATAATGATAATCAAAATGGTTATCAACCAGCAGAAGATAATTCTAGATATCGAAATAGCATCATCATCATCATCAGCCTATATATCGAAATATATATACCTATTTTATCCAATTGAGGAAACTAACGCTTTTTTCCTGACCCTACTCATCCGCAGTGACCCTCGTGTTCAACTGGACACTCGGGCGGTCTCCGAATAGTTTCCGATGACCCTATTTTTGGTTCTCTTACGAACGCTCCAAAAATAGGATTCATTTCCTCTATTTACACTGTTGGAATTTCAATTTGCAAACAAGACTGTCGCTGTAGAATCACGTAGGGAAAAAAACTAGCGATAGGGGAGCGTATCCCCGTCGGGTTTCCTCTCAACTACTTGGATGTTTTACAACTCTTATAGTTTCGATTGAATCGAATATTCAACGATCCCGTCACAAGAGTTTCACATCTATGATAGTTTGGACAAAGATACAAATTCCAGTGGAAATACTTTGATTCTAGGATTTAAGTCAAGAATTGGTATTAGTTGATCTGGCTCGTATTATGAAATTAAAAACGTTGTGTACAATAGATCCAACAGGAATTCTCCACCAATCCGCACAAGGCTTTTGTCCTGCAGTGGGGGTAACAAAGGCTATACTTACAATAATTTCCCAACTGGTTGATATTGCCAAAGACATCGGTGTTACGTGATTGGGCTAATAATAATTCCTAGAATATAATTACCGTAATCGGCCTGTGTGTAAAAGACAGCCCCCCGAAAACTCGTCTGAGTTCATCAAACTGAACAACTCTAACTATAGAGCCCATCTCAGAGAAACGCGAAAGAAAAATCAGTGGTTAGATAAATATATAGATAGATAACTCATTTATTTGTAGGTTTCATGCATGTGGGCTCCGTAGTGGAAGTTGTTCAGTTTGATGGCCTTAGTTCACTATTTCAGTATTTGGATGGCTGTCCCTTACACTTCACTGAACTCATTCAGAGGTATCTCCTCTCAAAAAAAGAGGAGAGAGTGATAAGTCCAGAGCGAATTGGTGAAGGCAAAGTATATTGATCAACCTGCTGTCAGCGTATTTTCAACCAAATTCTGTCATTTAGCGGCAGTGTCAAATAGTTTAAGGTGTCACCCAAAGCTCGAAGACACTTGGGATGAAATACCACTGAAACTCGTAATTGATTCGACGACTTACCTATTTCGGCGTTGCTTAACTTTGGTGATCATTAGCGAAGTGGCACAACGTCAAAACAGAGTAATTAAGTATTATCATCTGCTGCCACTGTGGTCTAATGGTTAAGAGCATTGGGCTCTTGATACGGAGGTTGTGGGTTCGATTTCAACGGGGGATACCCTTCGATCAAAATAAAATGAAGGGATACCTAGTGATATATCACTTTGTGCGTTTTTTCCCAGTTGGGTAGGACATTGTAGGCTGAATCACCTGATTGTCTGAAAAAAAAGATGATTTCGTGCTTCGGATGGCACGTTAAGCCGTTGGTTCCGGCTACTATCTCTGGTGGTTAGTAGTAGTTACTTATGAACCATGTCAGAGTAAGGCGGTCGGAAAAAACTCTGACATCAGGGCTTGCCCACACGACAAGAAGAAGAAGCAGAAATTCTGTGATTGGTTTTTCACAGCAATTTCACCTTTAATGCTTGTTCACTAAAATGCAATTTCATCCCACAACGTCATCTTTATAAAAGCGTCGCTACGGCAACGACCGCCCCGCCCCATATGCAACTTGTAAACAACCGTAACTAAACGAAATCAAATTCCAGTTAAACCTAGTTTCCAGTTTAAAATTCCAGTATACACGGGCGTCCAATCTTATTTACTAACATTACGCATGCAGATTAGTTTCCAACTCTTGCGAAACTCAAAGAAAAACTTCGCGGGGCGTCCTAAAGTAATTTTAAAGTTGTACGACAAATTTTAATGAACTAACATCCGCAGGAACTTATGTTACGGTTGTGGTGCATCGCTTTCGGTGTGGAAAAACCAAGTGTAGATACGGCGATCACAGTAGTCACAGCGACAATCTGAGAGGGGTTTGTTTTTATATGGGGGCTGGCATAGTCACGAGACTGTTATTTTACAAATCTCAATATTTATGTCATATTATCTCCATAACGTGATAATTTAGGACATTATCTTAAAGAACAATTTTTGTTCGCCGATATTTCCCTAGTTCAAAACTTTAAATTTCATTGTTATAATAATGTAATGTTATATTATATTATTATAACAATGAAATTATTATAATAATATGTTTAATATTCATTAAACATTATTTGACAGACAACAACTTGATCACCAATGCGCACTCTGCCCGCGTGGTCGAGTATGTCCCATTTCCTCTCACCATTCTTGAGGCCGTTGCCCTGCAGTGGGATCCCACAGGCTTATAGCCTCATATCACATACATAAACTCACGACCATAATCGCTTTCAGGGTATTCAGAAGCTTTGCAACTATCAACTATATTTTTAAGCATGCAAGGCTCAGGATATTCAAGGTGTGTCACAAAAACACTGCATTCAAAGCCTGATTCGTACGACCGACGTGACAGCAACAAGAAGATAGGTGTTTTAGAACATAGCAGGCAGATGAAGCAGGTGTGGCAGGACAGATGCCGCGCGGAATTTGCCGCTAGCACAAAATAAACAGGTCCAGAAGGCTGGGTTTATGCAATGTGTGCGTGAGTTATCGATGCTGACCCAGCATCCGACACACAGTTCACGTAAAGTAGATTATCACTATGGAAGCACTAGTTCGGATTGCACTAGTTTTCTCCTTTGCCGATATTCCTGGGCCAGCGTTAAAACGAGTTTATAAAATTACTAGAGAACCGCACCGTACCGCCTTAGAATCTTCCCGATACACACTTGGCCGTTTTATAGCCTATGTTAATCACTGATAATGAAGCATTCTAATGGTGAAAGAATAATTCAGATCGGTCAAGTAGTTTCGGAGCCTATTCATTACAAACAAATAAACAAACAAAAAATCTAATCTTTCCTCTTTATAATATTAGTATAGAAGTATAGGTAGATAAACAATTTTAGTATAATGGGTCCAACTTAATATGCAGACGATTTTGTAAGGTGATGATTAGACCATCAAACTGAACAACTTTCTCTATGGGACCAACATCTTGATCTCCAAAAAAAAACATCATCTCTCCCATACATTTGAGTTTATACCCTGAGAGAGCCGTCAGAATTATTAAGAAAGACAGGCTATTGTATTGTAACCTAGGTTAAAACCCTCACTCTTGGCGGATGACCTCCGACTTACAATAAAGTATACTCCTTAAGTATATCTTTGTAAGGAGCCAGTCTTCTGAGCCTCTTTATTATGTACGCCATTGTCCCATGGGGCTAGGCAGAGGCCACGGACTGCCACATGCTACAACTCAGACACAGCTATTTAGCCTCATTCATATTCATACATCTTTTCATGCACTTCCATCGATTGAAGATGCTACGCAATGCCCTTTTCGGAAAAGATCATTGATTTGATCATGGTACTATGTTTTCCTCGGACGGCCTCTACTAACACTTCCACTCACTTTTGCTTGATTATTTCATTCGTAAGTCTTCTTTCATTCATTCTCTCTACGTGACCAAACCATCTAAGCTTGTTTATTAAGTGGTCCTGGCAGGTTTCGCGCGGACTTGCCGCGTCCTGTGTTCTAAAGTCTACCTTAAACAGTTTTCTTGGCTAACTTTTAAAAATGTATCAATTGTAAATCTTGCGGAACGCAGCGAATTGGTTTCTCTTATAAAGGCATAACCCAATTATAATTTAAAATTTCGTTTCGTTCCGAGCCAGCGCGGCGCCCGGCTCGTTTGGCCGACGGATCCAATCAACTGGATTTGTTTTATTCTGTTTATATGATTTCGCTCGATTCGATTGCAATGTTGAGGCGTTAATACACTGGACGACTGCAAGAAAAAAACAAGTTTTTTAATCACCACCTTTTAAAAAATATATTCCACGCGTTTATTTTAGCAACACTGAACGTCAATGTATGCGACTCTGTTGACGGCCCGGTAGCTCAGTCTAGTCGGTAGTGAACCTGCCTGGCTGTGGCGACGATTGTGGGTTCGAATCCCGGAAGAGACAAATATTTGTATGATGAATATGAATGAGCGTAGGTACCCGAGTCATGGATGTTTGTATCCATTTATCGTTGTCTAGCAATCAAAATACAAGTTCAGGCTAGATTCTGGTATTTTAAATGTGACTAGATAATTTGTGTGACAATGTCTTAGGTATTTATTTATTTTCATGTATTTATAATAACATAATGTTTAGTAAGCTTGTCGTTTTTTTAGGTTTGAATATATAGGGTCCTTTTTAATTAGTTGGCGAAACTGAACCAGGGCACTTATTAATAATAACAGATTGCATTATCGATGTTTATAATTGGTATTGATGATTAACAAATTTATTATTTTCGTACGCATCGCAAGCAGTGCAAGGCCGGCGGGCGAACATTGACCTCATTAACACATACCAAATGCGTTTCTTACGTTTCGCCAACTAATTAAATTTAACCTTATAGTATAATTAGAACTATAGACTAAGATACTGTAACAAGTTATCTATACCTAAACATGTTTAAATGATTGACATTCCATGTGAAGTCTTGCACTCCTGTCTTTTGCTTCAAGCTCCTATTATTTTATATTGAATAAATTATATTGACTTTGACTTTGAACTGAAGCTAAACTTTATCAGCAATGGTTGCACAATAGTGCAACTAATAAGTCAAAATAGATTTTTAATAACATAATCATTTATATATTTATGAGAGGTTGTTTATTTCACATCTATATTTTCATTTAGGTTTTTATGTAAAATGGGT
Source organism: Agonopterix heracliana (assembly GCA_963693445.1). Taxonomy (NCBI): domain Eukaryota; kingdom Metazoa; phylum Arthropoda; class Insecta; order Lepidoptera; family Depressariidae; genus Agonopterix; species Agonopterix heracliana. The sequence goes on along the minus strand of OY856312.1, from coordinate 1,165,907 downwards.
CTTAAGAGGGTACTGAGCCTCCAGTGCTGCCCTAAATCATATTTTTTATTTCTAAACTATTATAATTAATTAACTAACTAATTATACAACATTCCCCAAAAAAAACAAGAATGTCGCACTGTAGTCTTTTTTTATTTTATTTGTCGAAACATTACAGATGACTATGTTTTGTGTTTGTTTTTAGTTATTAACGTTAAAATGGTTTAAAAGATACACAACAACAAACGATACTGCACGACAGACTTTTAAATCAGCAATGCAGCAATTTTTTTAATGTTGTATAATGGTTCAGATATCAAAAAATATGATTGACGGCAGCACCGGAGGCCCGGTGCCCCCTTAATAGTAGGTAAGTAGGTACTGTTGTAAAGCCGGTGTACACCTGACCTCACAGTAGGTCCATCTTCTCGCAACCCGGTTTACAATCTGCTTGTTTATTCGTCGAATTAATCTTTGTGCCACTCTTTTGAATGAAGCACGTTTTAATAGGATTTCCTTTTCGTACTTTGTAATTACGCTTAAATGTTTTTGATGGAGATTAAAATGTACTTTTGAAACCTTTTGTTGATTGAAGAGTTATATCTAATAACTTTGATTTGTTCTGTAATATTGTTGAGTGTCTGCTTCTAGGTATGTTAAATATTTATCGATGGAACGATTTTAGGTACTATGGTTGATATTTTATTGATTTTTTGTACAAATATGTTTTTAATAGAATCAGTTCTCTAGGGACGATATTATAAGGAGATTACTAGTCGTAGAAATAAAATTTGTTAATATTTTGGACTTGGTTACACAGAACAGATTATCTACTTATATTGAAGTACCAAAATCTAGTCTAGACTTGTAGTATGATGACTTGACAACGATAATGAATACATAATCGGTACAAACTTAAAAAAATTCTGTTCTATATATTAGCCCTCTGCGGGATTCGAACCCGCGACCCTTAGCGCAGCAGACAGGTTCACTATTAACTGAGCTACCGAGCCATCAGAATCTAAATCTAAATTTTAATTCAAAGTAGCATGCATAGCATAATGCTTACGACTGTTTTCCCCAAAGGGGAAGTCAGAGATATTATGAAACCTCAGAACATTCACGTTTCAATAATAGCAGTACCGAAACTCTGTCCAGTGTGACGGGGAGTGAGCCCGTCGCCACTTGTAATGGACAGTAGGTACAATACATGCCAAATTGAAGCATACAGGTTTCCTCACGATGTTTTCCTTCACTGAAAAGCCAGTCGTGTTACAAATCGTACATAAATTCCGAAAAACTCATTGGTACGAGTCGGCCTGGACGGGGATCGAACCATCAACTCCTGCAATGCAGGCAAGGTTAATCGCCATTGGACCACCACGGTTTCTTTGTAAAGTAATATGTAATATACAAAGATAACCTAATTACGTTGTAGAGAAGCTGCTGCGGTTAGAATGATCATAGTTTTCCATCTTTGTTTCACGAGGAATACCAATCAACACACAACAATCAAACACAAACGCATCATCATATCGTCATCATTGTATGCGAAACGGCATTGGGCAATGTCTTTTGATAACTTTCCCACAATTAAAATTGATGTTGTCCAGTTTGAAAAATAATTAATATTTTATATTATTGAGAACATGCAAATAATATATTTATTTGACTAAAAAAAGTGCCTTAATTAAGACTACTTAGGCCCTAGGGGCTAACAGTATTACTTTAACTGTAAGCCTCTAATTTCTGGTTCACTAATGTTTAACACAAAATCAATAAGCAAAATATCACTTCTCAAGCAACGTTTAACAATGTTTCATTTCACAAACTAGTGATTTAACAAAGGTGTTAATAGACATATTTACGTATCGAAAGTAGTCAATTAGCAAATGCATTGAATTATATTATGTGTATAGTTAAAACAACATTTCAACATCAGTTATGCGACAACAATCTTATTTACCAAATGAATTATTTAGCAAACAACGATACTTAAATCATTTTTTATATCACAAAACGTTATTTGCCATTTTTCAAATTCATCTACTAAACATGTACTTCATTTTAAACTTTAATTTCAAATATTTTAATAATGTTCGTCAGTCTGACGATCGTTCTAGGTCTGACGTGACTAGATTGATGGACAAGACTGACGCGAGAATGAGCGTGTAACACCCGTCTTTAATGGTGCTTCATGCATAAAACATACATGCACGCTAAGCCAAGCATACATATACGCAAAAATGCAGCATGCATGTGACATACTAACTAACCTAACCTAGTCTAACCATAACCTACAGTTTTGATGTTACCTTTCTGCCCCCTAAGCAACAAGCAAATAAGCATGCACTCAAGCAATGATGCAAGCGAGCATGCACACAAGCATGCAGACACACAAGCATGCAGCAAGCAAGCAAGCATGCAGCATGCAAGCAGGCATACACATGCAAGCAAGCATGTTGATGCTTCGCTCGCTTCGCTCGCTCCGCTAAGTGTTACACATGTTCTAACCTAACCTAACCTAGAATTTGACAAGCACCAATATGTTTTTCTCAGGCAGGGGGCTTCCGCCCCCCTGCACCCCCTAACATGCAGACAAGCAAACAAGCAAGCAAGCACACATGCAAAGATGCAAGCAAGCATGCACACAGGCATGCAGCAAGCAAGCAAGCATGCAACATGCAAGCAAGCATGCACATGCATGTACAGACAAGACTGCGTGGACTCTTCCACGCAGTCTTGTCTGCACCCCTCACCCCAGCAACCCTCTGGGTGCTCTGGTTCGGTTTTGCGAAATGAAATAATGTGATCATCGGTATTTGTAAAATGTTGTTATATAATTTGCTGATCAAACAATAAAATATAAATCGAGTTTCTAACAAAAGATGAATGTTTAAATAACACAGTTTCGTATCGAAGTGTCTTGAGAATGAAATGTCGCAATGTGACAATTTGACAACTGATCACAAAATTAAATAAATGGTTTGTGAAACCTATTGCTACTAAATGATGATTTGTGAAACGACTCATTTTTAGAACGTTGTGTATTTTATTTAAAATTGCTAAACAACTGTCGTTCAAACGGCAGTGACACCTAATTTCTTTGTAGATCTTACTAGGTAACGTTTTTGTATAAATTTATCTTGTTAATATTACTTATTCTTTAAAAGAAAAACACGTAACTATCAAATAAAGAAAAGCTAACGATTTCAAATAAAATAAAAGGTTGCTACGCTTCTCGTAGCAGCGTAGCCATCCGTAGCGCTACGCCAAAATAATACTAGCTTTTGCCGGCGACTTCGTCCGCGTGGATTTTAGGAAACTACAACATCCCATTGCACTCTTTTTAATTATTTTTTTGTATTTTTTTAATCTTTTCTTAGTGACCCCTACATCCTCTGTTCCTCATGTTTCTATCTTCAGTAGTTTAGACTGGACGTTGTCTGCCAGACAAACAACCAATCAGTCATGGAACTGACTTCATTAACAACAATGTTATCGGAATAACAGAAACACTTACTCACAGAAATTAATTTTATACAAGCTTTTATTTACTTTCTGTCCCGGTGTCCGTAATGAAATCTTGCAAGTTGAATTTGAGCCACTTCCCGGTTTCCGATTGAGCTGAAATTTTGCATGCATAAATTAGTATGTACCTGTATTGAATTTTTTGTTTATTTATTTCTATGATATTTTTATTTATGTTTGTTTAATTTTATTATAATTGTTACCAAATTTTTTCATTTTTTATTTAACTTGGTACCACAGAATAGGTTTGGTATATAGTTCTATATTGATACCATAATGTTGCTGTGCCCTTAAAGGGTTCATGTTTCATACATACTAACCTAGCATAAGACCAATTGTTACAACATGAGTGCAATAAATGATTCTATTCTATTTGTATCGCGTGACAATGCAATGCAGTTTTTTTTTAAAGTTTAATTTGTATTGAAGTCCTTTGAGACAGTCGTATTAACTTCCTCCCGCTAACACCTGTCCTTCGCCACCATAGAGAAATTACACGCTCCCCTTGGTAGAGATGGTGTAACAAAGTTGCACTGTAGCCACCAATTGTGCACTAGTTTGTACTGCGACCATAGAGAAATGACACGCTCCCCTAAGCTTTTTGTCTCCCCTCGCCCGTCCCTCACCCCCTTTGTCGGCGACATAATTTTCTATAGAAACAAGCCGATATGCCATCTCCTCTTACTCCATGTTCGCCACCGAGCCGACCGAGCCCCACCTACTCACTACTATAAATGTTATCACTAAACGTGACGTAATGGCTGTGACGTATTCCGTTAACATATTGTATACATACTAACGACCTTAATCCTCTTTGTGGGTGGTATTTTGTGGGAAGGCTCGATTTAATTATATTGAATGATGGTGGTTGTAGCGGAGCTACGAGAGAGCTGACTAAGCATCAATGCCGAACACATCGGTCGAGTTGATGTTAAACAGAGATATATGTCAGCGCATGCGACCTAGCACGTCACACAGATGACGGCCAATCACAATATGGATCTGTCCAACGCATCATAGCACGTTTCATGTAATAGGCCAATAAGATGGCGGAGACAACACAGCTCATTTCGAATAACAACCAATCATTATGGCGAGTCCTAAATCGCACTATCAAAGTTTAAGAGACTTTGCATATATAGGGTCCTTCTTAATATGGCGACACTTTTTTAAGGAGATGATCAGACCATCAAACTGAACAACTTTCTCTATTGCACCAACATCGAAATCGCGAAAAAAAAATCAGCCCCTCCATACAAAACTGCAAACCTACTCGAGCCAAATGTATGGGATAGCTGATTTTTTATTCGCGATTTCGATGTTGCTCCCATAGAGAAAGTTGTTCAGTTTGATGGTCTGATCATCCCCTTAAAAAAGTGTCAACATATTAAGTTGGACCCGACAACATCCAACTAGGCCGTGGAAGATCGTCCCTTTTCCTCCAAAGTGGCTTCTCTCCCACAATACCAAAGCATAAAAATCCTTTAGTCGTCTCATACGACACCCTTGAGAAGAAATAGGGTGGTCCATTTAGAACCACACAATAAACGTTCCTAAGAAGCGATTAAAATTAAACAGAAAAAAATGTGAGCATTAAACAACGTATCGTGCGGAATGAAAGCGAAAGAAATCCCAATGGGGCTATAAACGAGGCCCATTTTACGAGCGTCTCACGGGATGTCCTTAGCAATAATTAGACTTGCTCACAGGGACAGACTCAGGGTCGTTTGGCTGTAATAAGGGCCCTCGAAACCGGCCTAGACCATAGAAAATAAAATATACAACGTCACAGGTGACAAACGACAGTAAGCGATAGAACATTTTTATTTAAAAGCAAGCCGCGCTCTGGGATACTGCATCAAGTATTTTAGTAATATGAAAATAATAAAATGGAAAAAATATTACCTATTTTTTTGTTGGGTGATTTAATTCGAGCACGCTTAATGTTTAAATTTATAGTTATGTAGGTAATTTGTTTTACCCATAGCATAATTTTAAATATTAAAATTAGCATGGCGGACCGCAGAAGCAAAATCAAAATTATGTGGATTTCTTTGTACTCATTTTTAGTATTCACCTCGTCGCTTTAATCTATGATGTTGGGTTGGAAACTAATACCTGAAATAAACTAACTGTAACCGAGTCTATTAGCTCTTAAACAACCACAGCTTATTATTTTATCGCATCAATAATTTCTGTAAGCGCCACCACAATTCCGACCCTAACTCCGGCCCTGTACAGTCGAGAATGGCTGTATTCAATAGCGGGATTTATTGCGAGATGAGAAGTGCGCTTTGCCGTAATAAAATGCACGGTATAGAAGTGTCGGGAAAGGTTTGTGGGGCCGTAAGTAATTATTGTGAGGGCCATAGGGCCACGGAGGCGGGGGCCCCCTGTTCATTCATTACGGTTGGTTAGTAGTTTTCTAGTGGTCGGTCATAAAATGCACGATAAAGTGCGGATTGATCTCTTTGAGGTTTTACTTAGTTGCGGTAAAAGGAAGGGTTGTGGTTTTTTTTTGTTTGTTTACGGAATTTATTGATTTTGTGTGAAAAGGATATAAAGATAAACAGTTTATATTGATTCGTGCATTTATTCGCATCACCATAGTAGACCTTCATACAGGGTCCAACTAAATATGCTGACACTTTTTAAGGGGATGATCAGACCATCAAACTGAACGACTTTCTATATGGGATCAACCCCGCACGACTAGAGATAGTTGGACCCATAGAGAACTATGGGCGACTAAAGGATATGATTTCTTTTGCATTGTTTTTGTGGGCATGAAACTCATTGTATCCTGAAATTACAAAATTGAACCTTGCTACAACTGTGAGCTTAATAACATAATTGGCAGTTGTAGAAATAAATAAACAAAATAAATAAATATCTTGGACATTGGTATCGATTCGGTATTGCCACGACTTATCTTAACTAAATTTATTCCTGTCATTTTCTAACATTCGACTAAGAAAAGAGACAGAAAACCAACAACTGACTTTAGTGCTGTCAAAGTGACGCTACACGCCCAAAATAAGATGGCATCATAATGCACGCCATCTTATTTAAGTCGTTTTTGGGCGTGTAGCGTCACTTTGACAGCACTAAAGTCAGTTGTTGGTTTTCTGTCTCTTTTCTTAGTCGAATGTTAGAAAATGACAGAAATAAATTTAGTTAAGTTGAGTCGTGGCAATACCGAATCGATACCATTGTCACCCAAATTAGCAACGTTTCTATCTACTTCAAAGTACGACACCGATAAGACTGCCTTTTGTGCCTCTTGTATTTTTTGTTTGTATTTTACTGTTTATGTTGTGGTGTAAAGTAAAGAACATTTAACTGATTGATAGTCAATCAAATTAGAGATTAAAACATTTGTTGTGGTGAATGTAATTTGAATCGGTAATCCAGGACTTTTCTTAAAATAATGAAGCAAGATTCTTGAAGCAACATTTCTCGTTGTTTCATTTTTATTTCGATTAAAGAAAAACATGGCTATGACAGGATAAAAAATAACATTTCAGGCAAGCTTAGCGTGTTAAACTGTTACCAAAAATCATAAAGAACAATCATTACTACAACGCCTTGTTTCTTATTAAACAACCAAAACGTACGTTCACAAAATGAGAAATGTACATTTTCTCACCGACCCGACCGAGACAAACGTAATACCGTATTACACAACAGAAATCACAATAACAGTAAAGTGTCGTCCACAATAAAGCGAAACGAGCGCTGAGCGAACGGCGTGCTAATGAAAACTCCTAACGACATTAAAGCTAGTTGACATTAGGCTTAATGAAAAATTTCATAACGCTGACCGAAACAAACGTACCGGAAAAAAAGCGAAACAAGCGAAACATGCATTCCCTATTTGAATTTTAATATGGAAAGGCGTGAACTGCGTTCCGTGAAATTCTCATTTTGCGAGTTCATGAATATTGAATTTTTATGTTTTTAAACAAAGAATTGTGATTGTGAACGTTAATTTACATGTGCTGCGAATAAAGAATTGCTCGTGTAAACGGTTTTAACGAGTTGGCAAGACGGGGCTTTGGTAAATGGATAGGTAAACAACATTATTGAATTAATTTCTCGCTTGTAGAGCGTCGGTAGCACGTTGCGGAGAGATCTGTCATGTGAGGGTCCGGGTTCGAATCCGCACGTATAACATGCCATGCCAATGAGTTTTCTAACTTATGTACGTAATACCGACTGCTCTCAAACGGTGAAGGAAAACATCGTGAACCTGTATACGCTGAAGAAGAAATTCTGATGCGTATTGTGTAGTACGCCAGTTCGCATTAGGCACGCGTGGTGGACTAACGCCCTCCCTCCCTGAGGATACCCTCAGGGAAGACCCAGTCCTACCTATGTGCCCTGCAGTGGGACGTATACGTATATAGGTTGATGATTATAGTTTAATAGTTTATTAGATACACCAACGACACATTCACAAATTTGATTCTTTGGTCTTATGATGATTATAAAGGATGTTCGTACGCAGACTACCAGCACATGAGTAAATACCTGACAGTGACGAAGCATCTAAGGAGAACACAAAATGATCACGTGACGCAATCAACCTCAGATTGTCTTTCTGAGCCGGTTTACGTTATAATTACTTATATTTTTAAGCGTTTAATAAGCTGTGTGTACACGCTTTGGGATCCATTCTAGTCACTATTTTGTATTAGCCTTGTAATTTAGCACTGTAATGAATGTATTCTGTCGTGTATGCCTTAAGAAATAAATAAATTTGTACCCTGTATATTAGACCGCGTGGACCCTGACGATAGGACTAGTTCATCAATTCAAGGTCGCTCAGCGAGCTATGGAGAGAGCTATGCTCGGTGTTTCTCTGAAGGATCACATCAGAAATGAAGTGATTCGTCACAGAACTAAAGTGGCTGATATAGCTCAGAAAATTAGCAAGCTGAAGTGGCAATGGGCTGGTCATATCTGCCGAAGAACTGACAGCCGATGGGGTGTCAGAGTTCTAGAGTGGTGACCGCGAACTGGCAGGCGTAGTGTGGGACGCCCTGCTGCCCGCTGGACAGACGACCTAAAAAAAGTAGCGGGGAGCGACTGGATGAGGAAGGCCGAGGACAGAGTTTTGTGGCGCGCCTTGGGAGAGGCCTATGTTCAGCAGTGGACGATGATAGGCTGATGATGATATTAGACCGCAGCAAAGAAATGAAACTGAAACGGAACATAAAAAGAACGAATAAACTTCACTCAAAACCTCATGCCAAAACAACTCTTCCCACTGAAAAAACAAGAAAATAGTAGAGAATAGGTAATAGTTCCAATGCAGCCGAATCGTGTACAAATTACAGGATTCAGTAAAAAAGAATGTTAGTGACTGGACAAAGGCAGGGGAGGTAATGGAACTTGGAGCGAATGGAAAATTTTTGCACTTCTTTGTAACTTTCTGCTGTTTTACAGTCGCGTGCTAAAGTTTTACTGTGAAATTATTGTTCTATTCCTACTGATATTAGTGCTATTAGTTTTATGAGCTAAGAGAAAATAATCTTTTTGAAATTAGCTATTTACATCACACTATCATCATCATCTGATCTCTCTGCAAAGAAAAAGATAGTTTCCAAAGGTAAAGTACCTATTCGTAAAATCGACTCATTCCATCTTTTGACAAGTTTTTTATTATTATTATTCGAGGTGTAGTTGGGAAGTAATTTCAGACCATCAAACTGAACAACTTTCACTATAGGACCAAAATTGAAGGAACATGGAAAGAAAGGAAGGAGGAATAGGCAGTTTTTTTTTCTTATGAAATTATTGCGGAAAAAAATCTACTGTTTCATACATTTGGGTCGAGTCACCGTTTTCTATGGCACAGCTGTTTTTTTTTGCAATTTCGATTTCGGCACCATAGTGAAAGTTGTTCAGTTTGATGGTTTGAAACACCCCTTTTGATATGTGAAGCATTTTTATTTAATTTTATTATATTCTATTTTTATAAAATATAAGTCAGTCAGTCAGTAAATCTTTAAGTCTACTTTATACAGGGTTTAATATAATTAAACCCTGTCCTGTATAAAGTAGACTTAAAGACTTGTGACGGTGGCTGTACAAATAATTCGTTTCTATTGCCTTTTGCTCGTTTTCGAAATCCACCGTAGGATCGATAGCTTTAAAATAACTCACATGTTTGACACTCAGGTTCGAAGCTTTGTATTACAAAGAGAATTGAGGCAGTGCCATTTAGCAAGTTTTTTTTTAAAGAAAAGAAATGGAAAAGGAAATTATCCGGTTTAAAATATATTTTGCTCCATTTTTTGTGATGGGTGTATGGACCAATGGATGTATGGTTTCTTTTGCAGTCTTTGGTCGAAATATGAATATACTAGATGACCACGGCAAACTTCGTACCGCATTAGAATCTTCCGGACACACACTTGGCCGTTTTTTGAGCCAATGTTCATCACGGATAATATAGCATTCTAATGGTGAAAGAATTATTCAGATCGGTCCGGAGCCTATTCAATACAAACAAACAAACTTAACAAAAATCTAATCTTTCCTCTTTATAATTTTATAAGTGTAGATAAAATTGTGAATCTTCGCTTGAATATAGTTAGTATTCAATTGATTGGGTGTGCTCGTGTGTTCGTAAGGGTAGATCTGTGCCCTGCAATGGGACAATATAAATTTTAAAGGGTCCTTCTGAATATGTTGGGGTTCTTAAAGGTGATAATCAGACCATCAAACTTAACAATGACATCTTTCTATCTATCTCTAGCTACCTATTTATAACGTCACGCCTCTTTCCCTGTGGGGTAAGCAGAGACCAGGACGCGCCAACTACTACGATCCTTGCATTTCTCTTTTGCCTCATTCACATCCATACATCTCTTCATAGATGCGCTTCGGTTTCGTGTACTCCGCACCGCGCCGATTATATGACGCAACGGATTTGATCAGAATACGTTCTACGAGGCAGTGCCGGATTAACCATAGAGACAAAGTAGGCTGCAGCCTATGGGCCCACAGCTGCCAAGGGGCCCCGCGGCTCGGGAGAAAAATAAGTGAAAACTCAAAGATTTAGGCCCACCCCAGACTTAAAAAGAATTACGAAAAATAAGAGACAACTGTATTTTAGTTGCTTCTCTCGTTCCAGGATTAAGATTGCATTACGCAACGTCTTTCTAATATGGTATTAAAACCTCCAGCTTGCTTCGCTTGCTCAAAGGTTCAGATCACATTGCGCAACGATTTTATAATATTGCAGCTAAAAATCTTGAGCTCGCTTCGCTGGCTCTTGGTTTTAGATGGTGATGCAATGATCTCATCAGTAGATCCCGCGGCTCGGGAGAAAAATAAGCGAAAACTCAAATATTTAGGCCCACCCCAGACAAAGGAAATATGAAAGTAAGAGACAACTGTATTTCAGTTGATTGCAGTAAAATCTCGTGCTCGCTTCGCTCGTTCCAGAATTTTTATCGCATTACGAAACGTGACTTTATAATATTCTAGTAAAACCTCGAGCTCGCTTTGCTCGCTCTTGGTTTGAGACGGTTGTTGCAATGATGAAAAATTAAAGATCGCTTTGCTCAGTCCAGGATTTAGATCGCATTGCGCAACGACTTTATAATATTAAAAGCTCGAGCTCACTTCAATCGCTCCACATTTTAGTGTTTTTAATGTCTTGTTTGGCTGGTGGTTATTTTACTGCGACCATAGGAAATCGTTGCTTCGCCCATGGAGATAGGGGCCCCGGGCCTTGCATTGCCTAGGGGCCTCGGCATGGCTTAATCCGGCCAAGCTACGAGGGCGCCATCTGCCGACACTTCCACTCATTTTAGCTCCATATATATCTCTTTCGTACGTCTGCTAACACTCATCCTCTCCACATAACCAAACCAACGAAGCATACCCTTTCTGTATGGGGCTAACATTGAAATAGTGAAAAAGATCTACTGTTCCCACTGACATATACTCTAGCGATAGACAGGCCCTTTCATACCAGGCACCTGATTGATATTCCCGAGTTCACTTCGTCACTATTGCAATGACAGACCGCAATGTGTCATTTTGTGTTGTTTTGTGTGACATGTTGTTTGTTTGAACGAGCTTGTCTATCGCTAAAGTATATGTCAGTGACTGTTCCATACAAAACTGCTAACCTTCTCGGCTCTTTATTAATAAATTCCAAATTATTTCTCTCTTTGGGTTAATCTGAGGTTAGAACCTATTATGTATACTATTTGACTATAGAGTTGTAGTTAGTTAGCACAGAAGTATGCACCATTAACTCACCGTTTCAGACGCTAGTTACCAAGGTGCCGATTTTCAGACTAAGGGCCTCTCCACACTAGCTGTAAGGGCGCGCGCACACTCTTGCAGCGTCGAGTGTGGCTTGTTAGAGTCGGAGCTATTTGAACGACTTTTACAACTTTTGCATTGGTGAAAAACGTTTTGTGTTACAATGTAGGATAGGAATTTTTGTTTAAATAGTAATAATATCTACATCAAACATAGTGTAGGCATAGACAATAGAATGCAAATTGCACATGCTACAACTCTGACACACATCTCTCGCCTCTTCACAAACACGTATCGAGACTTTTGTTTAGGGGGGGGGGGCATTTAATTTTCGGGGGGGGGGGAGTATTCATAGAAAAACAATGAAAAAGTAACTGCTGTAATCACTTTTCCATACAAATATTCCATTTCCATATTCGGATTTTGTGGGGATATAATAGGCAGTGGGTGCATGCCTCGACATTGAAATATATAGAATAAAAATATTATATCAATAAAATATGCTCTATATCATGACTATTTGGTATATTCAACGAGAAGGTAGTCAGACATCATTATACACTATTATAAAACTGGAACAGAAGTGGGGTTGACATAGAAACTATTTACGGTGTTTTGGTACGAGTTTTGAAACGACGAGATCCACGCTCAGTTTGTTGACGTAGTAAAAGCTAGCAAGAGATTTAATGGAGGATTAAATCTAATAAGCGTTTCTGCAGCTGAGCGTCAGTGTTATAATAATGAATGCAAAAGATACAATTTTGATTAGCTTGACCTCTGATACCCTTCGGTATACAAATTTCTTGCAGATGAAATAGCGGTTAACAGGTAGTTTTTTACTATACTATTGTACACATTATGCCCTAAAACGATGTAAGTATAAATTCTCTAAACAAACATTGTCTTAAGTACGTAGGTACAGTCGAACAGGTGTATTTGTTTCGGGTCCGAGTGTACTTAGGACCGTTTTATATTTGTTTACCGTTCTACGCTTCTAATGCTAGTTTTGGAGTTTGAATAAGGTATATTTGAGTTTATTTGATCATACATACTGTATGTCCACAGATTTATAATTTTGTGTGAAAGATAGATATCAAGTCTTTTGTTTCTTTTTACCCGACTGCGCGACGCAAAGGAGCAAAGGAAGGGTAATGTGTTTATCAGCCTATTTACCCGACTTTGCGACGCAAATGAAGGGTAATGTGTTTATCAGCCTATGTTTGTATGTATGTATGTAAGTTTGTACCTTTGTGACACACTAGAGACCAAACACGTGGGCCAATTTTGATGATTCGTACGTTAATCGATTCGTCATAATTTTTCGAGTGTCACTGAAGACATGACATAAATCAAAATTAAATATGGCGACTACCAGACGCCATATTGTGAAAAATATAAAAATGAAAATGGACGAACTGTGTTGAGTGGGGTATCATTGAATTGGTATTTGAAAATCCTTTTTAGGTTTCTCTTACCATTTTTAATTTTGAATGACCGTTTAGGATTTAAAACGATTTAAAGTTGAAAAACTAAAAAGTGTAAAATAAAAAAGTTAATTTCCAAAATAAAAAACCCGACTGCGTAAAAAGTGTAGGACTTTAACTAAAACTTAGGACTTGTTTTTTTCTTTTCAGTTTTTATTTAAAGTCCTACTCTTTTTACGCAGTCGGGTTTTTTTATTTTGGAAATTAATTATTCATCTTCTTCTTATCGTGTGGGCAAGTCCTGGTGTAAGAGTTTATTAGAGCCTCTGACGTGGTTTAAATGTAACGACTTGAGAGAGATTAGTAGCCGGGACTTGCTCAAAGCACGGAATCATCATCACAAGCTCGGAAAGATTCTGTTTATCATTCGAAATCTGAGTGCAAAAGTGCATTTTATCAGCTAGCGTGGAAAGAGTTTTAGAAATTCTAATCTGTCTATTCAAAATTTTTCTATACCGCCAATCCACTGAAAATGCTTAATAACTATTTCATGACACTGGTCAGCTCGAAAAAAAAAACTTTTTAAAATGTTATTTTTAACAATTCACTTTTTTTCCTCGCTGTTGTGAGGTGAAAAGTTGTGTGTTTCGCTCGGCTGCAAAGTTATTCTGCGTATAGTACCTTTGAAATTGATTATTTGGTACAATTTAAACTGTTTTACAAACCCCATTTGATACCCAAGTGCATCCATTGCGTAGGTTTATAGGGTTTGACAGGTAGATTTTATAATCCACTTTATAACCTATAAGTTTGTCATGAAGGTAACAGTCCCAGTGTGTACTGTTCGCATCATATTTATAGGAATCGAATGTGAAGGTAACAATCCCCTTGTATTGTTCGCATCACGAATTGTAACACCAAGTTCCACCAACTAGGTACCTACCTAGGTATCGAATGTGAAGGTAACAATCCCTATGTATTGTTCGCATCACTCAGGTAGGCAGACAAGTTCAATCCTGTGTGACGTGTATTTTGTAGCTATGTTGATCACAAAAAACAATAACAATAAGAACTTACCCGATTCTGTGTCCGAATCCGAGCTACGTGAATGTGAGGAAGATCTACGACGCCGCCGCTTGCGCAGTTTCTTTTCTAACTTTTTTATCTTCTTTAATATATCACCGTCATCTTTATCACCCTTTCTCTTCTTCCCCATGTTTAAAATACACGCTGAATACAGAATTACACACTGATAGATACACTAATTTACTGAAAACAATTGAAAAGAAAATTTGTGTAATGGCCGTTTTTGCACGAAAACAGATAATTGATGATTAAACGAACTTACCTTAAGTGAAGTTCTATCATAATTATACGAAGCGCCTTGTCCGAAGGGATTAGTAGCAGTAGAATATTTATTAACACTTGTAGTAACGCTAGTTTACACCATTTCCCACTAAATTTGAGAGTTTTTAAAGTTTTTCTCATCATCTATTGGCTGTATGGTCCGGATCCCTTTGCCTTTGATCTTGCCGTATCCGGTTCCGGTATCATTCTTCATTTAGTTTAAAGTTTTTCTATTAATTATATTAACAATCATTGAGATTTTTATTTCCCGAAGACTTAATGGGGGTGGTCCTGGACACAGAGCCGCGCCGGGTGGGCGGGAGCTACTAATCCCTTCGGACAAGGCGCTTCGTATAATTATGATAGAACTTCACTTAAGGTAAGTTCGTTTAATCATCAATTATACTCGCGCCTTGTCCTCGAGATTAGTAGCAGTAGAATATTTATTAACACTTGTAGACTTTGAGAGTTTCGAAGGGAATATGTTCTCAATGATAGTCCTCTTGTTTACATTTAACACAAAAGTTTTTGTGATTAATCCGTGGATTATAATCGAATTAAGTAAATATTTATGATAGTTCGAGGTTCTCTATTTAAGGACGATATCGATCAGACTTATTGTTGTTAGGTAATACAATTGAGTAAGAAGGTAATCCTAACTAGTAGGTGCCACCATAATTGAGGTAGGCACTGTAGAGGTAATCAGGTCACATCACTTATGAAGTGACCTATTGTTATTTTTTATATAACAGTATCACAATCGGGAGCATATGCTAGATCTTAGATGCTGTTTAAGAAAGGTACCTGACATAATAAATATGCCAAGCAATGGCATTATTATGAAACATAATTGAATTTTGAAATCGATGATAAACAATCAAGTTATCATGTGACTAACTTAGCTACAATAGATCTATACAGGTCGCAGTAGCTATTGGTCATTGACCAAATCCTTACAAACAAAATAATAAAATGCTACTAAGTGAAGTTGCATCGACATTTAATTCGGCGGCTGACAGGAACATTAACAATAGGATAGGCTTATTATGCTTAGAGAGTATAGGTATGACTTGCTGATGCAAATGTTTGCATCCAACCAGTGAATGTTTTACAACAAAGTTTATGAAGCACTCTGGTACCTACTTAGAGGTTTGGAAGTTACCTATTGTCTTTTGTTGGCAGTTTTTAAGTGCACAGGTCACAAGGATGCATTTTTCTCAGGCGATCTAGGATAATAGTAAAACCCTTTGTTTTTTCTCTTCACGAGGTGAATATTGGTGAAAAGCATAATTGTACCTACTAGATAGTAGGTATTTTATTAATACTTACCTATCTTACGCTATGCTTAAAAGTTAGGGCACTTCTAATATCAGTAGATACATTACGACTGTTTTTGTGATAAAGTGGTCTCTGACTCGCCAGTAGTCGAAACGGTTAAGAGAAATTCATTCACTGAATGCCATTTATATGACTGGATAGTCAGTCATGGTCGTATTATTCTGAGCTTGTTGAAGGAGTTAAGAATTAATTCCTTTTGTAGGTACTTAAAGTAAAGTATGATTATGAAAAATAAGACTTAGTAAAAAAAACTGCTATGGTTGACTATGAACCATTTTTAATGATTTCATATAGGTACGACAACAATATATGGGTAGGTACCTAAGTACTTAACTTATGTTTTCGTTTACTTAGAGGTAAGTGAGATTTCTAATATGCAAGTAACTAAGCATTAATAAGATTGCTCCATTATTTGGAGATGGTGAGGCAGGAACTATGTCCCGAACCCGATAAACCCACCAGCGCACGAAGGCATGACTGAGGCGCTAGTGTGTGACTGGCGCGTGGGACGCGATCGGTATATTAATCTGCTCTACCTAATATTTATTAGTCTTACCCTAGGTCTTACCCCATACATAATATTTGGTTAACTAAAACGTAACTAGGTCCTTTGAACGTAGAATAAGAGGCGTAACACTTTCACATAAAGCTGTTATTTCAGCGTAGATAATTATTATATGAAATTGCTGTAGAACCTGGCGGCAGGTTGCGTTTGCTGTGTATTAGAACAGAGGAAGCTGTGAAAATTAAGCCCAGCCAAGACTAGCGAGGTCACAGTTCAAGAACCACCATTATTCCATTCTTTTATTTATAGCCAATAACTTTGTTATTTTAGACATTCGTCCGTTTGAATTAATGGTTTACCGTACTTACTTAATTTTTATATAAGTAGGTAGGTATTGGTACCTAATAAAAGAAATTGGTTTTATTAGATTATCAATTTCATGGCTTTGTTTTCACAGGAAAGTGTTATTGTACTTACAATGTGTTAAATCTTTTAATTTAAAGTTGTGTGGAAGGAATCGATTTTTAGTGATAAGACCTTATTAGCTTACATTTTTTGGTATCATAGCAATGTATGTACCCAATTATTAATTTAATTTTATTAGATTAGGTACTCGAGTAAGATGGTAAAGTAATTTTATTACCCATCAGGTGATGTAGGGATACACTATATGCAGTTGAGTGGCAATCCACATTAGCAGATAAATCACAAAGTACTGAAGTGCTTGCTTTTTACAGTTTTCCTACTTATAATATCATAATATTAGGTATAATATCTTTCCCGGTCGCAGCCTCGTCTTGCCCGGATACCAGACCCCGACCCCATCGTTGAGAGGTCAGTGGATATTTCAGGGCGGTAGTCATCGCATCTTAGATGTGATGTGGAGCGCTGAATGTTCTAATATTGTTTAGCCACTATTGTATAATGAGTTAACTCAATGGTCATGTATAACGTTATAGTTATACTCAGGTTTAAAATACAATTAAGTAATGTGGCCAGTGGCTCACTACCTGTCACGTTGCCCAGAATTTGGGCACTGTGCCTATGTGAATTGTAGATGTTTGAATAAGTGTGATTATCCACAGTACGTATAGAATGCAATCTGACTACCCTTTAGCGAATATAGTCGTGAGCATAAGTGCTCATGTGTATTGTTATTGTAACTTTCAGGAACTTAAATTATTTCTATATAATAAAAGGTATAACTTTATGTAATAAAATAAAAATAATTGGATCTGTTCAACCTTTGTAGTTGAGTGTACATAGACCATTCTAGGTCTTGCTTTCCTACGTTAAAGTGTAGGTAAAGTTATCCAGTTTGGATATTGATTATGGGTACCTTGACGATTTTTCCTTTCTTTTCTTGGACTTCCTTAATGTAACGCACTCTGTTACATGGTGAATGATTATTTGAATTCATGAAACTAGTATTTTTATTTTTGTTAAGTAAGTATTTTATTTAAAATATGTTTATAATATTTTTACTTTTGGTAAATGATTATTGCTAATAATAGTAAGTATGTATTTTATTTGTTTCTTGAAATTTACGGATTTTAAGTTTGATAATTTTCCACATCCCTGTGTGTGGAGGCCTACATTAATTAAATTGAAGGGTGTGGGGAAGCCTTTGCTCTTAATTTCTAAAATTGAAGGGTGTGGGGAAGCCTTTGCTCTTAATTTCTAAAAGCGTATTTAGGTGAGTGTTAGAAAACAGTACAAGACTCACACAGAATGGCTAGATAGACGACATGGTTTTTGTGTTGCCATAGTTGATGGGTTCTTATTTAAGGCAACCCATCCTATGCTAATTATAATTTTAAGTTTATTCACTTAAAGACCAATTTTGTAATTCCATTTGGAATGGTTTAGAATAAAGTAGTTCAGATGAATGAATCATCGTTTGCATGGTTTATGTTTAATTGTGTATTAAATAATTTGCATCATGTACCTACCTAATAGAAGGTAGGTAGAGGTATATTTACCTATTAGGTAGGGTTACCTTGTATACTTTTTTATTTGGAAGTGAAAACTTCAGTTTCCAACGGAGAGGGGATTGTTTCATAAATGTAACATTCACTCTGTGTTATGATCTCTGTGTACCCCACTGGGAAGGAGGCGTGACATTATAGGTAGGTTGAATTGGTTGTATTTCTATCTGAAATATTCACTCTATATAAACCCTGGACAGATGGCTTGTGTGCTTAGCTGAGTTATCTGTCTATATCTAAGGCTGGTAGCGGTGATTTGGAGAACACTGGCAGGCATTTCATGATAATCTTTGATGAAACAGACCTTATGCTAATTTAAAGCCACAGGGGCTTGTCTTAATGTTTTAGATGAAATGTGCTAAATATAATATTTATCAGGTTGTACATTTGATTTAACACCATAATAGGTAAGTATTAAAAACCGATCAGGTTTTTGGTTTGTTGAAAGAAGCGGCTATTTTCCGTCTCTTAAGCATTGATTGCTTTTATCAAGCATTTAGTATAGCATCTGGGATTTTTGTTCAGGTTTGAATTTTAGTCCATAAATGGAACTCATGAAGTTGATCACAATACATATTTATTGAGATCCTGGTGTGGTGACACGCTTGGGGAGGTACTGTATAGTTCCTCCCAAATCATTGATCGTCACTGCTTAGGGATGCAGTTTCACATGCTGAACACTTCTTGTATTTCTCTTGTTGAATCTTTGAAATCACTTTATTCCGCAGACGGGTGTGACTGAGGTTGAATGCCATGTTCATTAGGATTGTATTGTAAGACATGCGGCAGGTATGTGGTGAGTAGTCCCATCGACATCTCAGTTAGCATAATGAAATAACCCGCCTAGGAAGATATTTTGTAATAAGCATCTTAGAAACCGCCTCTAGCAGCGGACAGATGTGCCTGGCAAAGTTGAATGCTAAGTTCATAGTATTGTTTTGGATAGCGTGTAGCGAGTAGTCCCATCGACCGCTCAGGTTACATACTATGTCACCCGAAGGTAACTTCTTGTATTGAAGCTACTTAGTAGCTATGACTAATAAGTGTTGAACTCCATGTTAATGAGATTATTATAAAGCGTGTAGCTAGCATGTGGTGAGACAGCCCCATTGACTGCTCAGGTTACGTGCTGCAGTGTTTCACGTAGGTACGTGTTAAGATTTTTGGTTAGGTTACAACCTCCATTGGATTCATGTTAATGAGATTATGTTATGAAGCGTGTAGCAGCCATGTGGTGAGACAGCCCCATTGACAGCTCAGGTTACATACTGCAGTATTGCACGTAGGTACGTGTAAATATTTTAGGTTAGGTTACAATCCCCATTGGATTGAACGCAAACAAATTAATGCTTCGACGAGCCCGTCGACAATTTTGGTTTCCTTTATAGAAAACTGAACGCGTAGACCGGAGATAGGTACGCTGAAAATAAAACGGGTGGAACACGTGTGGCAGAGTCGGCGTGTTTTCTTTTAGATTTTCAAGTAGGCGCCTACTTTCATATCATTCTGTTTCGGTGTTGATTTATACGACGTCGTTATTCATCCAGGTTGAAATTCTTGCATTTTTTTCACTTGAATCTTGAATTTTTTGGGAGAGAAAATTTTAGATGGTGAAACGGTGTTGACACTAAAATGCGTAATGAAGAATGATACCGGAACCGGATACGGCAAGATCAAAGGCAAAGGGATCCGGACCATACAGCCAATAGATGATGAGAAAAACTTTAAAAACTCTCAAATTTAGTGGGAAATGGTGTAAACTAGCGTTACTACAAGTGTTAATAAATATTCTACTGCTACTAATCTCGAGGACAAGGCGCGAGTATAATGAGAAAAAATGGCGACTGCGGGGAGGGACTGCATGTCGCGGGGCGGGGGGACCGATAGGGTGTTCAAACTAGTACCTTGTTTTTTGAGTTTTTGTTTTCAGATTATTTATCTTTAAACATTTCGTGATGGCCGTGGAATACGAGACAGTACTACATGTAAAATTTAATCGCGAGAATTGAGCAGCAAAGCATAATTATTATAGATTGTGTTGACGAATCATGAGTCTGGGTTCGAGTTCACACGCACGTCAGGCCTTGTAATTGGTGATTGTACCCATGATATACTGAACAACTTTCCCTAAGAAACCTATAGGAAATGAGCAAAATTTTTTTTAACTTTTCATACTAAATGCAATCCCTACACCCCACGTAGGGTTAACAGGAAGAGAAGAAGATACTAAATGCAATCAGCTGATCGAAAGTTTAATTGAAAATTCGAAATTTCTTTTTGCGAATTTCCTATAGGTTTCTTAGGCCGAATTCGACCAAACTTAGATTTATAGAAGAGTAACTATACAAGGAACAATTTTACTTTTGGTGTTTACACACCCCGTACTAAAAGAACGAATGTATAATTCACCTAAAGAAAGAGGTCGTTGTATCCGTACTTATTGCAATGTGAGGTTATTCAGTTTTAATTTGGTAGGTTTCTTTTTATTATATTATTTTTTATAATGTGACATTCACATTTCATTTAGATTAGGGTTGGTAAAACGCAAAATCAGTTTACTCTATAGTAACCGGCGACTTAATCTAAGAATAAAATTTGCTCGCGTTTGGTCGAATCGGGCCTTAGAGAAAGTGGTTCAGTATCATGGGTACAACCACCCCTAAAAATAATGCAACTGTTTATGTTTACCCTAACAACTTGTATAAGCTGATGATGATGATGACGAATAGAAAGTGCATCGACGTTTAACGCTTACAAATAGGAAGTTACCTACATACGTTCAAAAGCCACAAGTGCACAATGCGGTATACTGCAATCCTCAGTGGCTATAGATCACTCAAAATCGAATTTCCCAAAAAATTACAGGCACAGTCTGTACAGATTTACATTTCTTTCTGCCACAGCGTGCCCTGGATCCATTCGATTATCCGCGCGCACTTCGCACATAGCCAATATTATCTTAACTATTATAAAACCGTAAAATCATGAGGAATAAAAAAGTAGCGGTTCTTTTCATATAAATTCAAATAACATTCGATAGCGCGATTTAAAAACGTGCAGCGCCATCTATTGACAAAATTGTTAGTTTGTTTGTTTGTTCGCGCATCACGCAAAAACTACTGAACCGATTTTGATGAAACTTTTTTTGTTTGATAGCTTATGATCTGACTTAAAATCTGGTATATAATTTGTGCGGACGAAGTCGCGGGAAAACACTAGTAATATAATAAATATAAATTATTTATTATAAAAAGGTAAGGAATATAACAATTACAACTAAAATATCTTACCTCAAAAAAAAAATTATATAAATAAAACCATTTATTTCAGGAAACAAGGTCCCATAAATAAGCATTACATTGGTAGTTTGTCAGAAAATCAAGTTTTAGATTAAACTAGTGTTTTCCCGCGACTTCGTCCGCACAAATTATATACCAGATTTTAAGTCAGATCATAAGCTATCAAACAAAAAAAGTTTCATCAAAATCGGTTCAGTAGTTTTTGCGTGATGCGCGAACAAACAAACAAACTAACAATTTTGTCAATAGATGGCGCTGCACGTTTTTAAATCGCGCTATCGAATGTTATTTGAATTTATATGAAGAGAACCGCTACTTTTTTATTCCTCATGATGATTTTACGGTTTTATAATAGTTAAGATAAGATTAAAATTCGCCAAAAATACTGAGCTAATTAGCCAAAAGCTCACTTTTAGCAATTATTGTTTATCTGGAAATCACTGCAGTCAATGACCGTTACGTTAATTAAATGAATTTAAATGCAAATTTTAAAAAGTCTGGAGTCGTCTAGACATTTGTACGACTATTTTAATGTAATATGTGGCTATGACATTTAGCGATGAGGGTAAGCTCTCAAGGTTCCAATTTATTTTAATAATTTCTAGACTAAAATCTAGAATAAAATAGGTACTTACATTTTAACCTATAAAATTGCGCTGCAGGGTATAAATGCTTTCGATCGATACGTCAATATAGCTAGACGTGTTATAAAGATAAAATTAGAGTCAAGTTGCAGGGTTTGCCCCGAACACTTGTCTCTCGCGTGGTGTTCGCGCGGTTCGCGTTTCAGCCTGCCACAAGGCTCCAAAATTCTTCTCAGTTGTTCTTACTCAAAAACGATCCTCGAGATTGGATAGACACTCCCTCTAACCAATTGCGGACCACTGGCGGAAATGCGGTGCTAACGCACAAGCAAGAATACTATATAAAAAAGATGCAATTAAATAATTATTTCCATACTTTGTTCAACTCTTTTTTGGAGTCGTCAGAATCTTTGCAGCAATTATCAACCACCTAAGGTGGTAAATTGTACAATGGTTTTTAGCATGGTATTACGTATACGTATATGGTATGAAAGGAGTATGAAAAACAAATATCCAAGTATCCGATCGATTCAATAACCCTTTTTTGTTATCCAATTAGTTTTTTGTTTGATAGATGATATAGGCTGTAAAAAGTAGCCCCAAGTCCCAATAACGTTTCAACAAACGCAATTTTAATAGTAGTAAATAAATTCGTGTTGCACTCGACTCGCCATATTTCACGATTTCATCGCCCGCCCGGACTTTATCGCCTGTTCTACAATTTAGTATTTTTATTTGGACATTTCGCCTGGAACGAACGAATTGAGCGCATTTGGATGTGATATTCAATTTCCACTCGTAATAGCAAAAATGAATTCCGTTTCGAAAAAGGCGATGCGAGAAAATAATAATTCAGTTTTTAATGTTTTTTTGACATGCTTCAAATTATTCACCTATGAATTTTTTTGTTGAATAACTCACATTCGTGATTGTTTTTTACTGGAAAAGCTTTTTGTCAATTTTCGTTATTTATTCGTTTCCATTATAAAACTTGTTTCGGTTCGTTTCTCAATGACTACTATTTTATTGATTTTATTATTCAAGAACTAATTTTAAGTGTTTTTATGATGACTATGATGATAAAGATTATACATATTTCCACAACCTTACTTCCATGGGCTCCTGACCACACGTTATCACAGAATAAATACTAGTACTACCCGTACAGAAGAATCACTTCGAAAACAGATTTAAATAAATAGCGACTCTCTGTGCATGGCAATAAGGTGCGAAGATATTCGCACCCGTCTCCGTCTGCGTGGACCTTAAAAACTAGGTATTCTATCTACACTACAGTGCCAAATTTGATCCGTACAGCCGTTTATTGCGTGATTGGGAGCGTTTCTCTCCGATCCAAGCATCAAAACATCCAAAGACATTTTTAATATAAGTGAGAATAATAACATATAATCCGGTCTCTGGCTCCAGGCCTCGCCATCAGCCAATGTTGGAACCCTTTTGGACAAAACCACATTGACTTTGGCCGTCTGCCTGAGGCTTGGGGCCAAAACAGTCCACCCTCACATCTGCCGATGCGGTGTACAGGTAGACCAGCTTGGGCACCACGGTTTGTCCTGTGCCAAGAGCGCAGGTCGTCTGCCGCGACACTCCGCGTTAAACGACACCATCCGCAGGGCGTTGACAACAGCCGGAGTGCCAGCCGTGCTCGAACCTTCTGATATTATCCGTACTGACAGAAAACGTCCTGACGGTATGACGTTGGGTCCGTGGAAGTTGGGCAGGTCTCTGGTATGGGACGCCACCTGTGTGGACACATTGGCGGCGTCCCATATCAACGCCACTTCCTCAGGCGCGGGTGCCGCTGCAGTCGCTGCGGAACGCCTCAAAAGGCGTTTATATGCTAACATCGGGGAGGGATACATTTTTATGCCATGTGGGGTAGAAACCCTAGGTCCATGGGGACCACAAGCAAAGCAGCTCATTAAAGAGCTGTCCGCACGCCTGGTAGAGAGCACAGGTGACAAGAGAGCTGGCAGCTTCCTCCGGCAGCGGATAAGCTTAGCTATCCAGAGGGGGAATGCTGCCAGCGTCCTGGGTACGGCGCCCCAAGGCGAGGCCTTAAATGAGGTGTTTTGTTTATAGGGTTTTTATTTTTTCTTTATCTTTGTATTTTTTTTTTACCTATTTTAATGTTATGTTAAGCTAATTATGTTAATAAATTATTTGTTTTGTTATATATAAGTGAGATGTATTCTATATCACTGCCTAGTCATAATAGTCCAAGAGCCCGTGACGATCAGACCTTCGTTATTTCATAAAAGCTGAACGTTTCTCAGCGCATGCTCCCAACACAGGTAGGAATGATTGGCAACTATGAAGCTTGACTCATGGTGGATTTGTCAGGTAGCAGGTTAAAATTGTCTGGCCAGGGGTTGGAAGCATCAAAACTGTCACTGTCGGGCTACAAATGAAAGATCTTCTAATAGTTACCCAACAAGCATGTTACTCGTATAAAAATCGGCGTTTATATACTATACTGTAAGGCTCAATTCCCACTGGCACAGAGTCGAAGCGTCGCGACGCGGCGTGAGGCGTCACGTTTTTCAACTATTACGCGTACGAATTTGTGTTGCGAAAATTTGAAACCGCTCAGCAACGCGCGTCTGCGCGCGAATACGCGTCTTCGCCTGCAAGGGTCGCTCGGGTTGGCGCGTCACCGCGCGCAGACATGCGCATTCGCGCGTCAGACGCGCTGACATCGGACGAAGCACAGGGACGAACTGCGTGATCACTGAGCAAGTAATCACTACTCTCTATTCACGCCTGTTCAATAGTGTCTGAACTGAGTCCTCTATGTTATCCGGACGCGCCGATTCGCGCGTCGATGCGTGCAGACGCGCGCATTCACGCGTCAACGGGGCGAATTATTTCGCGTCGCGTCGCTTCGACTCTGCGCCAGTGGGAATTGAGCCTAGAACTTGATTCATAGAACTATGAAAAATGTTGATGTTGTTCGAAATAAAACTTGTCCTATCTATTCCATAACTAATTGTCACACCAATGTTCCTGACAACCTCTTGAGAAATTCCGTACTAATGTAATGTACCTACGGTCCATTTCTCTGCAATGCCTCTATTCCGTAACCACGACATATCTAAGTACTCGAGCTAGACCTGCCCATAGGCTAGACGTAGACCTAGATAGCCTGGAGTGTACTTCGCCGGGCTATTGGATTAGCATCTATATGTATGCTAATTCAGCCTTACTGACAGTGTCTTGTGCCTCTTCGAACAGTTATATCGATGTAGGCACGAAGAGCTACTGCTATTATACCTACTACTGGCTTTTTAGGGCTCCGTTGTGAAAGAAGGAACTCTTGTATTATATTTTTGTCCATTCTCTCTGTCTCGACGGGCTCACCCCCCGTCATACTGGACAGAGTTTCGGTACTACTGGTGAAACGTGGATGTTCTGAGGTTTCTGAATATCTCTGACTACTCGGGGAATATAGTCGTGAGCATATGCTTATGCTCTCTGTCTGTCTCACTTACTCTCACACTTGTGCACCTATTGTTACAATATTTGGCATGTGGACAGATAATATTAACCTCAAAAAAGAAATGTGATAGTTAAGAAGAAACATTTTTTTTCACCCCATGCAACGAAAAAGAAATTGTTTTTTTTTTGTTCCCTATGTTTTATAAAATGAAACCAAACGCCAACAGAAACTAAGTCGTTGTATTCGTAATGCTTCTACAGGATGTAACAAAACACAATAGTAATATTTAAAGGAGAGATGGTTTTCGGACTTCCGTTACGGACCCAAACTGAACAACTTTCAATACGGAGTCAACATCGAGAAAAATATACAAAACTGCAGTAGCGATTCATATGACAATTAAATTGTGTGTTTGATTAATTTGAAACAAAAATATGAATGTCCTTATTTAGGCATATTTACGATTTCAGGGTGGAGATATTTATTGATGCCAAGTTTAAAAATGTGTTACATTTACAGATATACAAGGTGTTACAAAAATACAAATAAACCTTTAAGGGAGTGGTTTAGACCATGAAACTGAACAACTTTCACTATGGGACCAATATCGAAAACGCGAAAAAAAAAATGTATGTTCTATACTCTACAAATCGACTAGTGTATGGGGTATAAAATTATTTTTTTCGCGATTTCGATGTTGGTTCCATAGAGAAAGTTATTCAGTTTGACGGTCTAAACAACCCCCTTATGAGTTTGAACATTTTATTGTTACTTATGAAACACCTTGTAGATAATTATAAACTCTACTTTTAGGTACCCAAAACTTTCCAATTAAAATTAAACCCAAACCACATAACAATAACCCACAAAATAACCACATAAATGAACCAAACTGAAACGCCATAAAATATATCATCGCTCTATAAATCACAGCGACAATGTCGCTGGGCGGTCGACAGAGTCAACAAAAGCGCCCGGGCTGAGGGCCATCGAGTGTCCAACGCAGGCCTCTCTTGCGTTCCAGTTACTGAGAGGCACCTAAACTAGATCATATTGTTATTCAGATAGAGTACAGAATTGTTCAGATGTGACGGATTGATTGTGGATATTTTAGGTGGAGTGTATTTCATGCAAAATGAAAGATTGATAAACCGTGGAGCCTAATTACCAGGCGTGTGTGCTTCCTGCTCGTACTAGATTTATAGTAGATTACAGACCGATGGCAGGAAAGTAAGAAAAGTCTCAGATCTCATGTAATTCTGAGGCTTTCTTATTTACTATCCGATGTTTGTAAACTATTTTTATCCCCGACGGAGGGGGAAAGCGACAACTTCGTTTAGCGCAGGGGGACGAAAATTGACGCTTCCCGTCCGGAGGGGAGAAAATAATGTAACGTATAAAAATTCACAAAACAGATTTCATACACACTTTTAGCGCTTTCACACACGATGACGCATTAACGGAGCGGCAGAAGTCAGTCCGTCATTTGTGAAGCAAGGAGTTGTAGGAAACCGCACGTCAAAATACACACTGTGCGTCTATCCGTCACCGTGTGTGCTTTTACGTGCAGTTTCTTACAAGACTGACGTCTGCCGCTCCGTCAATGCGTCATCGTGTGTGATTCCACTTATTGGAGTTTTAGTTACATCTGGGTAATTAAAATCAAAATTCAATTTATGATTACTAACTTAGTCGGATATTTTCATCATTATTATCCAAGCGATGTTCCCGAGAGCGAAGGTGGGGCCCGTTGTTGATAGGTATGGATATATGGATGATGAAGGAAAATATCGTGAGAAAATCTGCATAGGTACGCTAAAGAAGAAACTCTGATGCGTATGTGAAGTCAACTAATCCACATTGGGCACGCGTGATTGCACCCTGAGGGTGCAAGGCCTGTGCCCTGCAGTGTGAGGCTGTCGTATAAAGGTTGGTTCTTCTTCTTCTTTGTCGTAACCTCATGGCTGAGGGACGTGACGATCGTGGGCCGCTCGTGCCACCACAGCTCTCCAGGCCGCTCGATCTTGGGCCCGGTGTATGCTGGCCTGTAGTGTTGTATCGGTAATTCCTTTTACTACATCAGTCCATCGCGTAGGCATGCGTCCTCTACCTCTCTTTCCCTCCATACTGCCGGTGATTATGTGCTTTTCCAAACTATCTGAGCTCCTGACCGTATGCCCAAAGAATTTAAGGACTCGTTGCATACAGATGGTGGAGAGCCTCGTCGTGATGTTCAACTCGTCGAGGATGGACTCATTTGTGCGGCGTTCAGTCCAGGATATTCGGAGCATTCTGCGCCAGCACCACATTTCAAATGCGGTTGGTTCTAAATTAGGGGATTTCTCCTAAATTTTTGGAAACCTGGGATCCGCTTTCCTGCTTTTTATCCTCCACTTCCCTCTTTCGCATGTTTCGTCGGATTTCGTCTTATTATGAAATATGCATCACAATTTTGTGTTCTCCATTGTGTAGGTAAAACTTTACAAATGTTTGTGTTCATTGTAATCAGGTTTTACGTGCTACCTACAAAATAATGTTTCCAAAGAAACATTCAGGTTATAGACAAGCTATTATCGAGTTACCAGCTAATTAGCTTAAATAATGAACGGTGGATAAGTTAGCTTAAAGAGCTTGCAAAGTTTTGCTCCTGAGGCTTATCCTATTACTAAGTTACTACGTGGATACTTCAGAAGCTTTCACTGCGTTCGACATGCAAGCAAATATGCTTTGAGACAGACTTTACTATGATACATACGATACTGTGTCCGAAAATGTAGACTAAAGGCTTCCGCACATTGCAGCGATATTATCGAGCGATATTATCGACAGCGATATCGCGACACCTTAAACACTGCAGTGATTCCGCGATTCGCGTCACGCATGCGCCCTTCACTGAATGTAGTAAAAAATGATTGCGTGAGGTTGCGATAATATCGCGGCAGTGTGTAGGATCGCGCGCGTCCCCATACAAAATGTACTGAGAACAATTATCGCAAAATCGCATCGATAATATCGCTCGATAATATCGCTGCAATGAGCGGAGGCCTTTAACATTACTTGGTCAACTCCCTCTTATCATAGTTTCGCTACACATCAGATGGCAGTAAAATAGATCAGTTTTCTGACCATCCTTAAAAGAAAACTTAATGTCCAAAACTGTACTCAAATCAATAACAAAAGCAAAATTTCGTAGAATTTTTGCTTTTGTAAGTAAAAAGGAAAGCTTCAAAGCAATCGCTGTTTATGACAAGGGTGCTCAGTTATTTAAGAAGAAGCCACGTAAGTGTCTCTTCTTTTCAAATGAGGTCAAAACCATTGACTCCTAATTGGCATGCCAAAAAAAAAACAGAAGGACCTGAAGCGTACATAACTTCGAAAAAAGAAGGTTTCTATGAGTCGGTTTTATTTTAGATGTACGTTCCGGCATATCTCCGGCATCTCTACACCGATCTGGAGTGCGATTGTTGAATCTCATTCGGTGAATTCAGCAGTTGAAAATGTCAAAATTACTATGAAGATGTGCATCTTTATACTGCTGATTTGACTTTCAAAAATCGCCTGAATTATGATTTTTGAAAGACAAATCAGCAGTATAAAGGTTATTATTATTAGTAACAACGCCATTTATGACATGTTAATTCGCTACCATAACTAAAATGCTATTGTATAATTAAACTCTATTAATTTTACTTTTACTATTTTGTATAATATTTCTGTGCCTTTGCTAATCCTGATATTATAAATGAATGATATATAACTGACCCGCTAACAATGACATAGTAATAATTAACTAATTTTTTGCTTTATAATAATTACTATTGCTGTGCCCTTTCAGGGTTCATGTACCCGCTTTAGCTCATAAGTAACACCTAAGCTGTAATTGTACATGAATGCGAATAAATGAATATGAAATATGAATATTATTATGTTCCCCTTACCTGTATAAAGTTACCCGAAAAAGTCAAAGCCGACAACAAGACTGAAAAAGAAAAAAACTGCAAAAACGTTCAAGCAGAAAAGTTAATCCTCTATTTCTAATCTCTTGCAAGCTTTTACTACGTCAACACGACAAAAAGTGACAGCAAGAGATTTAAAGGAGGATTAACTTTAATGAGCGTTTCTACAACTGAGTGTGAGTCGTGAGTTTTATGTCGCAAAAAAGAAAAGAAAAAGAAAAAATCATTAGCAGAGCGTGGTTTCGATCCACGGACCTCTGGGTTATGGGCCCAGCACGCTTCCACTGCGCCACTCTGCTACACTCATCGTGCTTGAAATATTGAAACCCTTATAATTGTCAGAAAATTTAGGGTTTTCTTGGCCTTGGATTTGCCTCGGATAGATCAGACGGCAGGCGGAGCAAATTATCTCGGCTTGAAAATACTGACAGCAGATTCACCACAAACTTGCCTCTCCTTCCAGCAGTGGGCCAGCTTGGTGGAGTTTGGTCACCCCCCTCTTTCGTTATACATGGTGTATCAAAACACCCTAGTAATACTTAAGGGGGTGCTTCAGACCATGAAACTGAACAACTTTCACTATGGAGCCAACATCGAAATCTAACTGCTAACAGCCGAAAAAAAAACTGCTATCCAATACATTTTAGTCGAGTCGGTACAGCAGTTTTGTATGGGACAGCTGTTTTTTTTCCGAAGTTGGCTCCAGCACCCCCTTAAGCATTACTAGGGTGTTTT
Organism: Agonopterix heracliana; assembly: GCA_963693445.1. NCBI lineage: Eukaryota > Metazoa > Arthropoda > Insecta > Lepidoptera > Depressariidae > Agonopterix > Agonopterix heracliana. Next base: position 1,135,472 of record OY856312.1, on the reverse strand, counting down.
GTTACACCCTGTATAAGGTCTTTGGTCTACAGAGGGATACTAATCATCTTCCTGCCCTCATCCCATTACTTGGGGTCGGCGGAATTATGTTATCTTCCTCCATTCATCTCTTTTAGCATCATTTCAGCGTTCACTCCTTTTCTACATAATGCCATCTTTAACCATAGACATGTACATTGATATCGTTGTCTTTAACTTTTTACTATTTTACTCCTCGACAGAGGTGGAAAGCGACAACTTCGTTTAGCGCAGCGGGACGAGAATTGACGCTTTCCGTCCGGAGGGGAGAAAAGTCTATAATTGTTTTTTTTACTGCAAATTATACATTGGATAACAGTACCAAATAAAACTTATACTTACCTACTTTATTTTAGTGTCGAAAGTAGTACTCAACCGTCCCAATTTGTAAAGTTTGAATAAAACGCTTTGGACGAAAAGTGAACTAATTATTAAACTTTAGTTCACAACATTAAGTTTTATTTTAGTTTCGACTATAATTCACGGAGCTTCAAACTTTGGTTTGAATTTACCTCCTCTAATCACCATGGAACTATAAGGTATGTTTCGATCAAAGTGGGTAAATGTCGAAATTCTAAACTATATTAATTTGGTTGTTTGAATCAATTGGAAATGTCGTCCTAGACGTAAAACTGGTTTGTGGAAGAAGAATACAAATAATACATTGTTGCTAGCATTGACTTGACACTAAGGTACCTACGAGTATATACCATATATTTTATTTAACATCAGATTTTAACGGAATTAAATCAGACAAACCAGTAGTGGTGGTAGTTTCTAGATCGTTTTTACAATAAAAATTGTCGTTAATTATAATCAAACTTGGTTTGTAAGCAGCGCGCTCGCATGCATAACCTCATATCTGATGCCCGGATTGCAGTTAGAGTCACTTCCCTCCTTCAGATTCAGGAGGGTAAGGACAAGAGAGTGCATGTCTTAGTGCACCCAGTGTTGAGACCTAGAACGAATCGTTCTAGGTTGAGACACATGACCGGCGGCGGACGACGGTGGGTCCTTACTTGGTCCTTACTAAAAACACGTTTAGTGTACAAGACACCGTTACGTTATGCGCATCCTCCGCCGTCGACGGCGACGTGGCGATCGGCGCCGAACGCGTTTCAATACTAATCGCGTGGGGTACAAAGGGTGAAAACGGGACCCTATTACTAAACCTACGTTGTCCGTCCGTCCGTCCGTCCGTCCTACCTATTTAGGGCTGTCTCTTTTGAACCGTTATAGCTAGATAATTGAAATTTTCACAGAATATGCGTTATTATGGCGGATTTACAAAATCATACAGATAAGTGCGCGCATGTGCTTTAACATCATATATATTCTTTCTATCCATCGTGTTTCTATCTATAACTTTACCATCGTGAATACATTCTACGGTGTGCCCGGGTTTTTGGGGCATCATTGTCATTCTAATGTAACTAGTTATTAATAAAAGTTACGGTGGTAAATGTTTCTAAAAGCTATCCAAAGTAAAAGAATCATTTATTTTCAAATATAACGCTTCTCTTCACCACACAACTTCGTTAAAAAACTTTTTTGTCACATTACGTTCGCAAACTTTTTAAATGGCAGTCCAGAAAATTCTCCCATTCCGGCACATTGGCACGGGAAAATTAAAAATAAATTCAAAATTGCGTGCGATGTCACTTTTAGCGGGAAATTAAATACTTTTATAACGGTAGAGTGGCGTAACTTTAGATAGAAAAAGTTGGGGGGCACTCGTAAACACAATTAGGGTGGGCCCTCACTCGATTGGGCGGAAACTTTTTAAATTTTCTTCCATCCCCCTTTCACTGGCAACCCTGATACCTTTATTAATCAAAAACTCAATTAAATAGGCACTCTTTGGGTATTTACTCTTTTATTTTTGTTTACTTTAAAGGCTGTTAGGGCTGATACTTTTAGATTAAACACGAATTTTCAGGGCGAATTGTTGTTGTTCTAAACGGAGAAAAATATCTAGTAGTACTGCGGATAAGTGACAACTATTTTATTTAAGCCGATTTTACTAGTGTTATTAAATATATACCTAATTCTGGTAGATTTAAAAAAAAATCTACTTAAGTATAACATTGAATTTTCTTGTACCTGTCTACAGTCTGCTAATCTAAAATAGTGGTTACATACAACTAGACCAAAAAAACTTTTTGGTCTTCGCGTCGTATAGACCAAAAAAATTTTTGTGCTAGACATTGTTTCCCGTGTAAGTAAGCTTCAAGTCGGCTGCTGACGAGAGGGCAGTATCGGAAAAAGTAGCGCTCTCTTGTTTCAGAGTTAAAAAATATAATGTTGTGGCAAAAATTCATCTTTCCACCCTCTTACCCCACAAGTAATCAATTAAAACCCGCGCTTCATAGTAATTGCATGATTGTACCACTTACCTACATGAGTGGACGCATATGGAAGGGGAGGGGAGCGGTAAAAACATCCAGTATACGTAAAATGTGTATATTAATCACTGTTGGGTGAACTTGGGTGTACTTATACGGGCCTGGTGTATTGTTTGGTCGAGCATGCTTATGAAAGGGCAACCGGCATTTTTTTGTATGGAACCTAGTACAACTTGACAATATCTAGATATTGTGGCCACTGGCAAAGCTTTGGATAAATCGGAAAGAAAGAAGGCATGTACAAAAATGTTCGTAGTAGTAGTATTGGTAGAAGTATGAACTGCAATTTCGAAAGCAGTAGGTTAAATTAAGGCAAATATAAAATTTCATTTTTGGTTTTTTAGTTTGTCTTTTAATTGTAATTCGGCTCACTTTTATCATGCAGAATTAGTGCAGAATAACTATCATACAGAAGTTTAATACAAAAACGTCAACCCCGAAAGGGATTATGTATGTATACAGGGTGAAATTGATATCATTAGCATCCTTTTTAGTGTCTCAGTTTAAATATCTGGGACACATAGTGACAGAGGACCTGTAGGATGATGCAGATATAGAAAGGGAGCGCAGGGCGCTTGCGGTCAGGGCCAATAAGATAGTCCACAAATTCAGGCATTGCTCAGCTCAAGTCAAAATAACACTGTTTAGAGCGTACTGCACATCTCTGTACACCTGTAGTCTGTGGACTGCATATCGCCAGGGATCTCTAAGGGCCCTGCGCACCCAATATAATAACGCCTTCAGGATGCTGCTGGGGCTGCCGCGCTTCTGCAGTGCATCTAGCATGTTTGCGGACGCTCATGTCGATGGGTTTCCCACCACACTCCGCAAACGGTGTGCCGCCGCGCTGCAGAGGGTTCGCGCCAGCACCAACAGCATCCTGAACATGGTCTCCAGTAGATACTGTGACAGTAGCTTTATAAAGCACTGGATCGGTCTACACTTAAGTGTTTGTATTATAACATAGTCATTTAAGTGTGATACTAACAACATATGGATGTAATGTCTAATATAATAAAGAAATAATGTTTATTTTTTATATTTTTTATTTTATTTATTTAAACAAAGAGTCTACCCATCAAACTGAACAACTTTTACTATGGGAGCAAACAGATCGGAGTAAAAAAAAATCACCTGTTCCATACTAAACTGCAGTGCTCGCTCGACTCAAATGTATGCAACAACTTCTCTACAGCGACAACACGTTCCGACGCAGTGCAGTGGTCGTAGCGCGCTCCATACAAACGTACTATGGTGATATTTTTAATACTAACCAATTAAACTCAATGAAATTTTTCAGAATCAGTCTAGAAATAAATTTCTATGCTTGTATTGAGTCAGATTTTTGTTAAAATGTTTTAAAGTTACAGTGCCTCAAAGATTTCCATACAAATCTTAAATAGTTCCTAGCATTGAAACTGTATATTTTAACGAAAATCTGACTCCATACAAGCATAGAGATTAGTTTCTTGATTGTTTCTGCAAAATTTGATTGACTTTAATTGGTAAGTATAATTAGATTTTTAATGGTTGTTTTCGTCCATACAAAACTTTGTCGTAGAACAATCGTAGACGGTATTAGTAAAAGTAATGTTTTATATATGAAAAAATAGCTTAGAAAATGTAGTTTGCGCGCATCAAATAATATTTACCATATTATTACGAAGATATCAAGCTTTGAAATTATTCATACAAAATTTTAAAGCCTAATATCTTCGTAATTATATTATTAATTGTAAATGTTATTTGATACGCGCATTCTACATTTTCTAAGCTATTTTTCCATATATAAAACATTACTGCCCATCCTAACTTACGGAGCTCAAACGTGGTCACTTACTGAGGCCCAAAAGTCCAAGCTCAAGGTTTGTCAGAGAGCAATGGAGCGCAGCATTCTGGGTGTTAAACGAACCGACCGGGTCAGAAACTCCACGTTGCGCTCCAAAACTCAAATAGCCGACGTCGGAGAGAAAAGCGCCAAACTTAAATGGGAGTGGGCCGGTCATGTCTGTCGGATGAATCCTGAGAGATGGGCAAAAATCATCATGCCCTGGATCCCCGAAAACGGTCGGCGGCGTCCAGGTCGACCCAGGAAGAGGTGGCGCGATGACCTGGACAAATTTGACGACCACTGGCCAGAGGTTGCCCAAAACAGGAACGAGTGGAAGAGCAGGGGAGAGGCCTTTGCCCAGCAGTGGGATGAAACAGGCTAATAAAAAAAAAAAAAAAAAAAAAAAACATTACTGTTATTAATACCGTCTACGAGTGTTCTACGACAAAGTTTTGTATGAAATTGACAACTCTGCAACCACCTTAAATTGAATATCAATTTTTGAATTTTAAAGTGAAACTTCGCTTGCCGTTGGTTATTACATCTGGCGCGGCATTTTTACTTCAAAAATAGTGATTGAAAACTGAAAAACTTTCTCTATGGAACAAACATCAAAATCGCGAAAAAAATATCAGCTCTCCCATACATTTGGCTCGAGAAGGTTTGCAGTTTTGTATGGAACGCATGATTTTTATTTCGCGATTTCGATGTTGGTGCTGTAGAGAAAGTTGTTCAGTTCGACGGTCTGATCCTCCCCTTAAAAAAATGTCATCACGAAAGAAGGACCCTATATAAGCTCGTAGAAATAGTTCCCCGTATGTTTCTGAATAGTAAACTCAAACCAAACACGACCCCTCAGCACACGTTTTAAATGAAAAAATCAACCCTTACTTTATTAATGTGGGTAGTCAGAGTCCCTCCGCTTACTGCTACACCCTTGAGGTTCTGTGGCTGCAGTATCACATACATATAGGTACAAGGTGTAACAAAGCAACATTTGTAGTATTATTTAAAGATGTAGTTTAACCCCACGGACCTGAAAAAATACGGACATAATCTCGTCTAATCACGAGTGTAACACCCATTTCTTTTGTGTCACGCGGTACATAATGGTGACGGATGTTGGACCTGCGCCTAGAGCTAGTGCATCTGTGTGAGTGTAGGTCCCTTGTAGAACAAACGAAAATGTAGGACCTTGCATGCTTCACATCTTTTTAGTGTCACATTACGTCCGTCTTTTTTTCAGGTCCGTGTTTAAACCATCAAAAAGAACCACTCTAACTATGGAGCAAACAAAGAAATCATGAAAAAAATCTGGTGTTTTAGACAAAACTACAACATTATATCCTCCTTCATTATTAAAATGTCCCCTTTGCCAGCTTCCTGGTTTATACAAAAACTATCTAGCTGAAATCTGTAAATATTTATTCAATATGTTACTTTTTAAATAAGAAAATAATTAAAATCATGGATTACTACCACAGACTTAAAAGAAGAACCAGACGTAATCTCGTCTAATCATGAGTGAAGCACCCATTTCTTTTGTGTGCGTGCTGTCACGCGGTACATAAGGTGACGGGTTGTAGCACCTGCGCCTAGAGCTAGTGCATCTGTGTGAGTGTAGGTCTCTTGGAGAACAAACGAGATTGTATTACCTTTCATGCTTCACATCTTTTTAGTGCAATATTCGGTCCGTATTTCTTTCAAGTCCGTGGTTACTAATCATTCATGAAAAAGTTCAATTGTATAAGTTCCATTCGAAATCATCCACGAATACTGCTTATTTTATCCTGAATTCTAAATTCATAGTATTGGCGTATAAAATGGAAAAAGAAACCTTTAAAAATCCACTTCAATGTTTGTTGAAAATTTTATTTTTGAGGATTCATTAATTTTAGGTTATTTCTTATCCCGTCTCCTTTCACATCACGCAGAACTCCATTTAGGTTTCAATCTCTCAACAAATTGAACTCTTGCCAATCCTCTTACATACCTCCAGACTGCCTCCAGATTATTTTCAAGAAAAAAGATTTCTTAGCTATGAATACCTAAGGTTAAAAGCTAATTTGAAAAAGGATTACTATACTCCTATAATACCAATACGAGTATAAGAAAGAGTACGTCTTATCTATTTTGTCAATTCTTTGGATAAGGTAAAATTAAACTTTAAAAACATTTTTTTCTTTACCAAAGACTATACATGGTAAGTAAGTTATAGCCTGTAGAATCCCACTGCAGGGCAAAGGCCTCCTCTCACGAATAAGGGTGAGAGGGAGTGGGCCATACTCCACCACGCGGGCCCAGTGCGTGTTGGTGGAGGCAAGTTAGTTTTCACCTTGCTGTCAGAGAATTTTCAAGCCGCCAATAGGCCTCTGACTTGGCTTAACGAATAGTTACAACGCCATCTGACGGAACTATCCGAGACCAACTGCTTAACATGCCTTCCGAAGCACGGAAACGCTCGAGATGAAATACCACTAAACGGTCACCCATCCAAAGACTGACCGGACCTGACGTTGCTTAACTTCGGTGATCGTTTCCAATACCGAAGCTCCACTACGCCAACGAGCGCTTCATACATGGTGCAAACTTAAAATACATTAAAAAAAAGATAATATTTTATATCACATTATTTATTCTACAATTCTGAATGCTTCAATTTCGAGGCATGTTTTGTACCCACTGTCCATTATAAGTGGCGACGGGCTCACCCCCCGTCACACTGGACAGAGTTTCGGTACTACTGGTGAAACGTGGATGTTCTGAGGATTCAGAATATCTCTGACTACCCACTCAGGGAATATTGAGCATATGCTTATGCTACATTATTCTAGGAAGTGCTTTACAACTGATAGGCGCTTGTAGGGTTAGTGTAGCTTCCGTATTGGAAACGCAACGTCAGTTCTTTGTATGGGTGACAGTTGCACAGTGTAAGAAAGACTATCTAGTACTAGGTAGGTACCTATAGTACGGACACTCCCTGCCCCTGCTGGCAAGAATCTTAGCGGAAAATGTAGGCAATGGCGTATTCATATCTCGCTCGTACTCACTTAGTATCGCACTTGCTTACCTCAAATTTTCCCCATTTGCATGATATGCCAGCAAAATGTCCTAGGTGTGATGTGTTTCGGAATGCACGTTAAGCAGTTTGTCCCGGATTGTACCGTCAGATGGTGATGTAACTATTTGTCAAACCACTTCAGAGGCTTATTTAGGTGGCTCGCAAATTATCTAACGACAAGTAGACCACTAACTTGCCTCTGCCTTCTTCATCAGCCAATAAATGCCGCCATCTGAGAGCCTCCCGTCTGGACATGACTTGCCTTGGGCGACCTGGAAGTCCTTAAATCTACTTTGAACCCAAGTTGGTCGCAGTCGGATGCGCAAAATGTGAGTTGTTTGTGTGGAGCCCCACAAACGATGGCCCATCTCACATCGTGCCCTGCGTGCCCTAACACCTGCACGCAGGAGGAGCTTATGACCGAGCTTGCGACTTTGTTCAGAATTTGATGTCGACACGAAAAGAAAAAGAATATCAGCCTATAAACGTCCCACTTCAGGGCACAGATCTACCCTCAGGAAGGGGGTATGAGTGTTATTGTCAGCGCACACCTAGCGGAGAACTGTTCGAGCAGCTTTCATTAATCAATTGATAATGAACTCAACTTAATTGAAATACAATTGGCGTATTAAAATAGCGTGCAAGACATCTGTGTCCCTGTGACGTTTTCGCATTATTTCTTGTACGCTATTTTCAAATCTATCTCAATATTCATAGAGTTCATTATCAATTGATGAATGAAAACTATTCGAACAGTTCTCCGCTTGTTGTGCGCTGACCACGCGTCCACAATGCGGATTGGTAGACAGGCATAAGTTTCAGAATGTCTTCTTCCGCGTGTGCAGGTTTCCTCACGATGTTTTCCTTCACCAATTGATAGCAGTCTGTATTACCACAGAGTACGTATTACGTACATATAATAGTTAAACTCATTGGTGCATGGCATGTTGTCCGTGCGGATTCCAACCCGGAACCCGATAATACCTCCGCATCGAGGCACTCTCTACGCTACTTTTTACCTGCTAAAAGTTCACTTTGCCACGAATTCAAACTTTATCTATGGTTTTCTTTCCAACGCTGTATAGCGTACTGTGTGATAAAACAGCGTCTACACGTCAACTGTTATTGACATTCTCTACATGTTTTTAGAAGCAATATCTCAAAATTAAACGTCCCTGTACTCATATCACGTGAACGAATTCACTGGATTTTGTCTGCTAAAGATTTAAAGAAACTTCTAAAGTATTGCCAACAAGATGGGATAAAAGATGTAAACAAGGAGCACTTAAAACGTCAAAAATTTCGGTTAAAATCACCTGTGCCTGTTACATTAACAGATGCTGAAATAACATTATGCTCATTTACTGTAAAATACCTGAGAGGAAAGCTAGAGAGGTTATTAATATTGAAGAGATTCCACAAAATGTTCCGATGTTTTCTATCTATCTATCTATAACGTCACGCCTCTTTCCCATTGGGGTAGGCAGAGACCAGAGAGCGCCATCTACTACGATCCTTACATACATCTTTTGCCTCATTCACATCCATACATCTCTTCATACATGCCCGTCGGTTTCGAGTACTCCGCACCTCCCCTTTTTGTAGGACGCAACTGATTTGATCAGAATACGTCCTACGAGGGCGCCCTCTGCCGACACATCCACTCATTTTAGCTCCATATATCTCTTTCGTACATCTGCTATCACTCATCCTCTCCACATGACCAAACCAACGAAGCATACCCTTCTCTATTCTTGTCACAACATCTTCTTTCAATTTACATCGATCTCTAATCACACAATTTCTCACTCTATCTCTCAGCGTAACTCCACACATGCTTCGCAAGGAACGCATTTCAACAGCATTAATTTTACTTTCATGCTTCTTCTGCCATACCCAACACTCACTGCCATACATAAGTGTAGGCACCAACACACCATTGTGTATATCAATGTTTTTTAATGAATAAATTGCATATGCTTGTGTCTAGCAATATACACTTCCGCCAATATCAAATAGGTATTTATCCCAACCCAGGAAGGTGGCAAAGGTATTGTATATACCTGGAAAGCAGACTGCCTTACAAGCGGTGAAACATGAAAATACTCCATTGCAATGTCATTAATGTCGTTGTTTCCGATGTCAACTTTGTCCCTTTCTAATCGAATACCAAAAATTTATCGAAAGGGACAAAATATAAAGTCAGAATCATTGACGGCGGACACGTACGAACGACGGACGAACATTACCGACCGCCATGGTTAATGTTCGTGTTTCAATGCTTGTAAGGATTGGTATCCATTGGTTTATATCCATGATCCAAACCTCAAGGATTATTTAAAAAAAAACACATTTGAGAAAAGAGATGGCGGAGCCTCGTGGCAAACTCTAACGTGGATCACGCGAAGGACACAACCGCTCGTGGCCAAACTTGCAACGTGACTCCTATTTCCTGTTTAGATTATACAATTTAGGTCTGGATAACATGATACGTGTCGAGGGTGATAAATTGTTAGGTACTTTGAAAATGTATGTACTTCATCCACAAAGAACAACAAAAGAAAATTGCATTCTTTAGCCGTCGTAGGATGACTACGAGAAAAAACGGGTTGGTCGATTCTAAGATGGAACCACACTATATTTCAGTTCACAACTGAAGTAAACCATAATTTTTGTGACAGATTACTGAGATGATCTTATAAGGATTTTCGTTGACTACGGTACCCTAAAAATTGTTAAGGGGTTCCGTAAACAAAGGGTGCCAACGGGACTCAATTCGTAAGCCTTCTCTGTCCCTCCATATGTCCTACCTATATATTTTTAACAGGTATTTTTTCAACTATAATCGCTAGATGATTGAAATTTTCACGAAATAGGTGTGCGCTATTAAAGTAAATCATTGTTATATTATAATACAGCTCTCCGCAAACTGAAACGGTGAACTCAAACCATCAAACTGAACCAGTTTCACTATGGGATCACTACCTACCTCAGGAAACGCGAAAAAAAATCAGGTGTCCCATACATTTGAGTCGGGTAGGTACCGCAGTTTTGTATAGGACAGCTGATTAGGTAGGCTCCATAGTGAAAGTTGTTCAGTTTGATGGTCTGATTTCACCGTTTCAGTTTGCGGAAGGCTATCTCTTACACCCTGTATGGCAGTGTCTTTGTGGCTCTATAGAGTGCTCGCCACTGCCTGTATATGTGTAAAATAAGTAAATAAAAGTACCTATAAAAAACCGAAAATGTGTTTTTTCAACGGTTTTTTGTTTTTGCTCTATTGTAAAAACGGTAATAGATACATGCGGTTCGAGTTGTTTATGTAATATTGTGTAGAATCGCGAGAAGGAAGAAACGCGTTTGTGTCAAATTGAAGACTGCGTGGAATAGAGAATGTGTTCAATGCATAAAGTTATTATACCTTACAGGAATAGAGTCAGTGACATGAGTTGTCAAATGACACAGTTTTTGGATGTTTTTTGGAGACTATTCGCAGGCAAAAATTCGAATACTGTCTATAATTCTGAATCTAACGTAAAATCGTGGATAAATTAATGAAGTAGTGTCAGTATATTTCACAAAATTATCTACGATTTCACTTTAGATTCCCAATTATTCACGAAAACCGAATTGTAAAAATTGATTAGTGACTAAAAAAAGTTTCTATTGATTCGCGTCACGTATCTCTTTCTATTATACAGTGGTGCCGCTAGGTACATCTCGCTCTCTCAGCTGTATGTTCCTCTATTCCTACCTCTATGGTTCAATGGCAGTTGTGCGGAATCCATATTGTGTAGAATCTCGAATAGGCGGAAAAGCGTTTGTCCAGAACTCAGATTAATCCCGTAAAACTTAGAGTGATTATAGTGTAAAGGTAAAACAACAAATAATAAATACCTGTCAAGTGTGTATCAGGCTTGCGCTAAGGATCCCAGAGAAAACAATTTGTTTTGGTAATATTAATGTATGGTGGTACGGAAACCTCCGTGCACTAGTCTGACTCGAACTTGGCAGGTTTTTTTTATTACTTCTTTAATCTTTTAGGTTTACATTCTTTATCCTGACTCGGTGAGTTTTCTTTTAGAAAAGTTAACGTATTGCATATATTAAACGGCAAAATTAAAAATTCCTCCGACCAATACGTTTAAAGGCCTTTGTGATCCGTTTGAACTGTTTCCTACAAAAATAGGTTAGTTTTTGTAGTGAATTCCTTTCTACTTCATCAATGATGCTAAGAGAAAATTCTGTTAGCACAAAGCTAAAGCTAAATTGAAGGAATAGCTCTTTTGTTGTTGAAACAAAAAAGGTTTCAATTGCTGCTTACTTTCAAGGGTTAGACTTAGTAACGAATTCTATATAGTCTTCTTCAATGCCAGGTCACAAGTAAATATAGAGAAGAAAATATATTATGTACCTACTTATGTCTTAGTGCGTTCACACACGATGACGCACTGACGGAGCAGCAAACGTCAGTCCGTCATTTGTGAAGCAAGGAGTTGCATGAAACCGCACGTAGAAGCACACACGGTGACGCATTGACGCAACGGGTGTGGTTCTATGGACTGACATCTGCCGCTCCGTCAGTGCGTCATCGTGTGTGAACGCACTTATGTATTAAAAGAACTGTTAATATCCAAATGTTTTTAAAGTATAAAAGAATTGAATGATTGTTATGCCAGAAAAGAATTGTAAATAGAGTCTATACCATAACTGTTTTATTTTAATTTTTGTTTTTTCACTATTTTTATTTTATGTTATTAAGTAAACTTAAGATTATCTTTTGTGTCCACTTAGCAATAGTGTTAATATTGCAGTGCTCTAACAGAGCGCATGTCATGAACAATTTTAAATTTAAGACCTTTTGTAACACATGAAGCAATAAAATATATAACTATGACTATGACTATTATACTCGTCGACCACCAAAAACATTCATGATATCTTTGTCGGTTAGAACTTACAAGAACTTGTTACAAGTTTTCTTCCCATTATACGACGTTCAATCTTTTTTTTATTGTTAGCGTATGTCATCGCACTTCTAGACAAAGGCCTCCCCCATACTCTTCCACTTGTTCCTGTCTTGAGCAACCTCTGGCCATTGGTTGTCCAATTTATCCAGGTCAGCCCCGGTCTCGGGTCGACCTGGATGCCGGCGATCCAGGACATGATTGTTTTTGCCCATCTGTCTAAGGGTTTTTAACCTCTAACTTATAAAACAGTTTATTACATACATGTTTTGTACGTAATAAGCTCTGTCTCCAACCGATTTGTATTGAGGAGAAAAGTCGAGCTCGCTTATCTCGCTCTGTTTTTATTTTTGCATGGATAAACCAAAACATGAACCACAACCAGAGTAGTTGTGCTAACAAATTTCTAGCTCACTTCGCTCGCTCCGTTACTTTTTAAGTTGGTTTTCTTATGAAGATAAGGGGGCGACAAAATCGATCTGTGCCCCGGGTGGCAGAAATCCATATTACGCCATTGGGGATGTTACTCTTAGTACTGTCGCAACGCCCTGGCAGCCGGGTGCAAACATATTTAAACTAACTACAATTATTTTCTTCACATTTCTGTTTCTGTATTTTTGTAGGTATTTGTCTTCATACCTAGAGAGTTATTAAGATGGCACTAACAGAACAGACAGCATCGACTTAACTATACAGGTTCTTGTTTAACTACTCTGAAAACCGCAAATTAGCTGTAGCTTTAAAAAAATGTATTTGTACACAGGGTGAAATTGATATCATTAGCATCCTTGTAAACTAAGTGTCTACCCATCAAACTGAACAACTTTGACTATGGGAGCAAATCGATCGGAGCAAAAAAAATCGGATGTTCCATACTAAACTGCAATGACGGCCCGACAGCACAGTCTGTAGTGAACCTGCCTGCTGTGCCGGGGGTCGCGGGTTCGTATCCCGTAAGGGACAAATATTTGTATGACGAATATGAATATTTGTACCCGAGTCATGGATGTTTGTATCTATCGTTGTCTAGTAATCATAATACAAGTCAAGGATAAATTCTGGAACTTTAAATGTGACTAGATAATATGTGTGACACTGTCTAAAAAAAAAAAAAAAAAAAAAGCCTACTCGACTCAAATGTATGCAACAGCTGATTTTCTTTTTGCTCCAATCGGTTTGCACCCATAGTACATTTTTTTCAGTTTGATAGGTAAAAGGATGCTAATGATATCATTTTCCCCCTGTAGATATTGTAAATTAAGTCTTCACGCTTCAATAGCATTCATGCTTAATAAAAACCTTTAAAATCTCTCTTCCAACACTGACGGCTCTCCGAGTCTCCAGGCCATATATTTAACTGAAAATAAATGCGTGCGGTGTACGCCACTGACAGCTGTCCAGGCCTCTCGATTCCGCACAACGGTTTAACATGTTAATCCGATGATATTTTACTTTATACCGAGGGTATATTATTGGTTGTTTAATGAGCTTTATACACGCATAAACGTCTGTAATTCCTTTCAAAGTGGTTAGGTACATTGGTATGGCTACTGACAATTTAAAAGTGTGCAATTATGACTTTGAAGCCGTCGTGATGGTCGTGATGGCCTGTCACGCAGGAGGCGATGGTTCAATTCCGAAAAAAACGGTAAGAGTCTGATCTATGGACCTAGCATGCGACCTCCAAGAAGACGTTCCTCTGTCTAGGTTACTTTGCGTATGCGAAAGCGATCACGCCTGACGGTTTTCTCGTTTTGTCGCTTTGTCCTACGAGGCCTGCTGGCCCTTCTGGGCTGGGCTCGAACCCGCGGCGACGGTGGTGGTTTGCTGCCTCCCGGCACAAATTGACGTCTATGAAACAACACTTTTTTTCACACAATGTGTGCTCCATAGAGCAAGTTGTTCAATAAGATGGCCTGAAGCACCTCCTAAAATATTTAACCTAATTTAAGTATACACTCTGTATATTTACTGTGGCAAAGCTACAGAACAGCTAAGGAAGACGTGGTCTACTGCACCCGCGGCATGGCGGATCTTAGCTCTCTTTCTTTTCGCGCGCGAAAGAACGAGTTAGCAGGCGCGATAAAACGTTTATCGAGGTGCCATGCCACGGGCGCTGGACACTTTATACAAATGGGCTCACATTGACAAGAGAGGCTAGCACATGTATGCTGAGTGAGTGTGAGTGAGAGAGGAATCCACCAATGCTTAAGTACTGTCGTCCTCCTCTCGTACCAATGAGATTTACTGAAAAAATTATGGGAGGCAGCGTACTGTATGTAGGTATTAGCACAGTATAACTATAGTCCTAAGGACTATAATAGTTATGTTTTGTGTGTAATTAGTACTCTTCTACTTCCACACACATTCTTGTGGCGTGGTCTAGTAACACCACTATTCTATTATAATTCAAAACACCCTCAAAGCTGAGTAAACGAGGCATGAAATCTATCTAAAATGAGAAGTATTAATAATTAATAACAATATAATCCCATGTAATAGAAGATTAGATGTTGAACCTGGCAATACCCCACGCGTGACTCCGTCGCCTCGTAGTCGGCTTATCATACGACACGACCACGTTACGTTATACGAGTAGAACATTATATTTTGTAAACATGAAGGATCATAGTTATAAATTATAACTAGTCCAATATGAAGTTTCAGTCCATTGAAATTAGACAGCCCGATAGCTCAGTCGGTAGTGAATCTGCCTGCTGCACTGAGGATCGCGGGTTCGAGTCTTGAAAGAGGAAAATATGTGTATGATATGATGGTATGAATGTTTGTACTCGAGTCAGGGAATTGTGTATCTTATTATGTATTTTATGTCGTTGTCTAGTCATTAAGTCATTAGGTACTAAAAATACAAATCCAGGCTAGATTCTGCTAGAATGTGACTAAATAATTTGTGTGACAATGTCCAAAACATTTTATTTCTTTGCAGTCCTGGATTTGTCAATAGACCGTATAGGCCACGTCCTATGAAACACTCATCTACATGCGTTACGTACTTTAGGCGTTGCTCCAGTACATCAAACTGAGAAACTTTCAAAAGTGGTCCTTCGTCATTGAAATCGCGAAAAAAATAACATTTTCTTAGAAAACGTCTACGGCGGCTTGACTCAAATGTATGGAACGGCTGACTTTTGCGCTTTTGGATTTGGACAAAAACATTTGACATTATTGCGCCTGAAAATGTTGGAATGTATTAGGTTGGCATTTCCGAACGTAAAGTTAATTTTAGGTTTATTTCTATTGCTTGTTTCATTAAATTTATGAATGTCAAAATGTTAAAGAAATACAGATGTATTTTTGCGGCCCATTGTTACTTTTTAGTGCTGCTATTGCTTGATTAGTTTATTATGACCTTTTCGAACTAACCCGAACAATTAACTCCTGAAAAAATCCACCACAGACCCAAGAACTAAATGTCTCAGTGACACAGTGACCTTAACGTCAGCTGACTAGATCCTGTGGGCTTCTTCCACGCATGCGCGGCTTCGAGATGCGGGATAGCAGCCAGGATCATAGGTTCTGCAGTAGGCTTCCAACCGTTGAACGGAGTAGGCGATTTGCGCCACCCCACCCGCGCATGCCAGTTCGTAATTTCAAATATCGAATGTCAATTTAATTTTTGTTTTTAAAAGTGTAGTTACATTATAGTGCTGTGGTTGTTGTGAACTTTGCGTTAGTTTTTAATTGTTTTTTTTTTTTATTTAAAAAAAGGTAAGTCAAGTCACGTAGGTACTTAATTTCGTTTCGTAATAATGTTTTATGATTGTTATGTTTAAATTATTAGATAAGGACTACAGCATAATTTGTAAGCTTATTTTTAGTTTCTTTTCAAAAATAACCTTCCATTTGACATTTTGAAACCTCTGGACAATATGGGAATCGAAAATTCTGTACCTAAACAATCTGACAGTCTTTAGAATTATACGGCCAGTAATCATGGAAGTATTTTTAATAACATAAATACTTAAGTAGGCACCTGCTAAGCTAATCTTAGAATATTTCAAAGGTAATAAAAAGAAAAACCATGAATCTATGAAATTACAGACCCGTGTGGCTCCGGTTAATAATAGACCAATATTTTCTTTCTGTGGTCGTCATACGAGACGACTAAGGGATAAGGTTTCTTAATGCAGTGTTTAAGTGGGCAATATGCTAGTTACCTTTCAAATAGGAATATCACATCATCCTCAAATCTTGGAATGCCGGACTGCCAAACCAGGGTCCTGGGTTCGAATCCCGGTTCGGTCATGGATGTTATATGTTCGTGCCGTTGTTGTATGGTTTCCATAATAAAAGCCTTAAGTGCTAGTTTGGGATCATTACAATGTATGTGCCTGTGAGCGTTATTTATTTATTTATTTATTTAATGCTAAAATGAATCCATGCTACATCTACAACCTTCAAAAAGGAAAGTTTCTGAACATCCCTATAGGGATGCAGTCGTGTATGATATACAGCGTGTTTATTTAAATGGACCATCAAACGGAATAATGTTCTCCTTGGGGACACACATCGAAACCGCGAAACAAAATTAGCTGCCCCATACAAAGCTGCAAATCTACTCGAGTCTCGTCCAAAATCTATTAGATAGCTGATTTTTTTTTGCAATATGGATTATGGTCCCGTCGAGAAATTTGTTCTTAGATTCTTTATTGCACACAAAAACAACATCAAGAATTACAATTGGTTTGATTTTAGTCTTAATTAAAACCGTCAGCATAATAAGAAGGTGTATATCTTTTTATTGTGTAGGTATTTATTTTATGTATGTACTATGTAAAGAAATTCCATTTCGCGTTATTCTTATTACGTATAATGGAAAAAGGCCGGTAAAATTTTTGCTTTGTAAGGAGCAGGAACAGAAAGGTGGGTGTAATGAATGCATGGAATTGTTTTACGAAAATATTACGTCGTACGTTCGTTGGTGGCTGCTTGTAGGTACAAGAAGAGAAAACGTTTTTATCGCATTATTACATAAACCTATGGTTTTGGTGTCTTTTGATTCAGTTCCCATCTTATTTAGGTTTAAAGCTTCGACTTCAAGTTTGGTATTGATTAGTATTAACCGTGGTATTCATAAATTTCCAAGTTGGTAGCTTTTATTGTACCTAACATCGTAATCGCCATTTTATTTTTGTTCTTTAAAAGCCTAGGCGTTACAATTAAAAGACTATAGGGGCCTGTTTCACCACTTTCCGATAAGTTTTTGCTATCTTATCCGACAGCTCATTTGACAAAGTCAAAGTCAAAGTCAATATAATTTATTCAATATAGGAGCTTGAAGCACACTTATTAAACGTCAAATCTTTTTTAAGCTACCACCGCGTCGGAACGTGTTGTCGCTGTAGAGAAGATGCGGCCAGAAACTCTACAACATAACACGACTTAAAACTATTACAATATAAATTCTTAAGCTACTGTTATGTATACAATAATACATAGTCTATCTAATAAAATAGTTGATACTTTACAGTAATGTAAATAAACTATAAGTTAGTGACCTCAGACCCAAGCATTTTGATCATTTAAATAATCATCCAGTTTATAATACGCTTTCTTACAGATAACATTTTTGATCTTAGTTTTAAACATGTTTTCGGAAAGATTCAAAATGGTCTCGGGGATTTTATTATAACAACGTATACAGTGACCCATGAAAGACGTGTTGACCCTACTAAGCCGAAAGTGCGGAGATATCAGTTTATTTTTGTTTCGAGTGTTGTAATTATGGACATCACAATTTTTTGGAAACAAAGACAAATTTTTTCTTACATATAAAATGTTTTCATAAATAAACTGTCCATAAACTGTTAAAATATTAATTTCCTTAAAAAGGTCGCGAAGCGAATCACGACAGCGCAAACCATATATTGCTCGAATTGCCCGTTTCTGTAGGATAAAGATTGTCTCAATGTCTGCAGCACGACCCCACAATAAAATACCATAGGACATGATACTATGAAAGTAACTGAAATATACGAGTCTGGCAGTTTTAATATCAGTTAGTTGTTTAATTTTTCTGACTGCATATGCTGCAGAACTTAGCCTACCAGCCAGAGTTTCAATGTGGGAACCCCATTGCAGCCTAGAGTCAATCGTTATTCCCAAAAACACTGTATTATCAACAAAATCTAGACTATTCCTGTTTAAAATTACTTGATTATTTACAATTGGTACGTTCGGCAAAACAAATTTTATACATTTCGTTTTTTTTGCATTAAATGCGAGATTATTTGCGTTAAACCAGTTCAAAACTTGTTGAAGGGTATCATTTACGTCGTCAAGTTCTTGGTCCTTCCTATTTACTTTAAAAATCAGAGAAGTATCGTCAGCAAATAATACTATGTTCGACAAGTTTTGTACCATATGTGGCAAATCATTTATGTAGACCAAAAAAAGGAACGGGCCCAAGATTGAACCCTGTGGCACGCCTGTTTGCACATGTGATCCAGATGATTTAGATCCATTCACTAGCACTTTTTGGACTCTGTTTTTTAAGTAGGAGTCCATCAAATCAAGAGCTCTACCACTAATTCCGTAATGTTTTAGTTTTAACAGCAAAGTTTTATGATCAACGCAATCAAATGCTTTGGAAAGATCGCAAAAGACGCCTATCGCATTTTGGTGCTCCTCCCAAGCGTTGAATATGTGCTGAATCAGAGTAACACCTGCGTCTGTAGTCGAGCGTCCTTTGGTAAACCCGAACTGCTGATCATGCAGCAGTTTATTTAGATTGAAATGAGACAGCATTTGATTGAGAATAATCTTTTCAAAAACCTTGCTGAGAACTGGTAAAATTGAGACAGGTCTATAATTGTTGGGATCATGTCTATTGCCTGATTTAAAGAGAGGTACGACTTTACTATGTTTCATAAGATCGGGAAAAGTACCTTGATCGATGCAGATGTTAAATATTGATGCCAAGTAAGGTGACAGGACACCAATGACAGATCCAAACAACTTAACCGACATACTTTTTATACCGATTAAACTTTTTATAAGTTTTAAAAATTGTATCAGGGTCAACATGCGTAAATCTGAATTCGGAAGTGCAGGCATTTACATTCTCTTGTAGTATTGTCTCGGCCACAGCAGACGAGGAACCTAGTGACTCTGTAATCTTTACTGGGATGTTAGTAAAGAATGTTTCAAATTCCTGAGCTACTCCCGCCTCGGAACTGATAATACCGTGATCAGTTTGAATAGTTATGTCTGGATCACGAGGTTTTGTTTTGCCTGTTTCATGATTAATTACTTTCCAAACGGCTTTGATTTTGTTATCTGAACTCTTAATTTTTCTGCTAATGTGTAGTGATTTTGCTGTGATACAGACTTTCTTGAAAGTTTTTGAATAAAGTTTTACAAATTCAAGAAACTCGTCATTATGAGTATAGGTCTTTTTATCATATAGACCAAAAAGGGTTTCTCTACTTTTACGGATTCCTTTTGTTGCCCAATCGCTGAATTTAAATTTAATTGATTTTACAATATTCCGAACCGTGAAAACCTTGTCATATTCATTTTGTAAAATATTAAAAAACTCATTGTAGCATGTATTTGGGTCATTCTGCTGATAATATGGTAATGGCAATTTAAGTTGCAGTGTTTCTTTATATTTTTCTATTTTGTTAACAGTGGCAGGCCTGATTCGTATAGAAATTTTAGGTTCTATTTTAATAACTGGAAAGCTAACTGTTTGGCCACTATGATCAGACTTTAAGCAATTAATTACAGCTTTATCAACAAAATCACAGTTACAAAATACATTGTCGATGCATGTGGCAGTCGTTGCTGTGATTCTGGTTGACTCTAAAAACAAATTTTTTAAATTAAAAGATTTAAAAAGGGTTATTAATCTACAACTTCGGGAATCCTTTTCAAGCAGATTAACATTAAAATCGCCGCAAACTATTATGGATTTACTACTTTTAAAAACTAACTTTAAAGCATCCTCCATCACGGATTCAAAAGTATTAAAGTTTTCATCATTAGGGGGCCTATACACACTCAAAATTATGTGGTTCTCTAACTCAATACAAGAGAGTTCAATATTACATTCAACCGAGAGCCTAACAATATCTTTTCGTTCTTTCACTTTTAAACTATTTTTACTAAATATAACTGATCCACCTCGTGTTGTTGTCTTTCGGTTGAGTGCACTAGCTATAGAATAATTTTCAAAACCGAACATCATTTGACTTTCTCGCAGCCAATGTTTTCCAAAAATAATTCTATCTCTAGTTCTTTGCCGGAAAAGCCTTCAATATTTTGATGAACTAATTTCAGAGTCGACTTTTCCTTTGTCTCCTTACTTAGTTTAAATCCGGAGATTGAAAGACATATCCTTCATACAAAATATGTCAAATGAGCTGCCGGATAAGGTAACAAGAACTTATCCAAAAGTGGTGAAACGGGCCCTAAAGCCTAGTTCTGACTACGCGAGTATTTTAGTCAAGTACGAGTGATTTAGTAACAAAATTAAAGCACTCGCTAAACTACTCGACTAAATTATTGTGGTTCAGATAATGTTTAACTACTAAAACACTCCCTACTCGCCTAAAATACTCGCGTAGTTTGAGAGCGCGCTCCATACAAACGTACTATGGTGATATTTTCAATACTAACCAATTAAAGTCAATGACATTTTGCAGAAACAGTCTAGAAACAAATTTCTATGCTTATATGGAGTCAGATTTTCGTTAAAATGTATAGTTTTCAAGTTACAGTGCCTCAAAGATTTCCATACAAATCTTAAATTAATCCTAGCATTGAAACTGTATATTTTAACGAAAATCGGACTCTATATAAGCATAGAAATTTGTTTCTAGATTGTTTCTGCAAAATTTCATTGAATTAATTGGTTAGTATTGAAAATATCACGATAGTACGTTTGTATGCAGCGCGCATTTTCGCTCTTGGAATAATATTCTCTTAATGTCATGCTTTTGTAGCAAGTTTGAGTTGCACTTTTATAATTTAGATTTAATTGATTGAGAAATCTTAAATTTAGTGATGAGGGCTCCACTGAATGGTAAAATGACTCTTAAGATATTTACGGTACGGTAGGTACGTTTTAGGATCCGTCTGTGTAAGGCACTGATGGTAAATCGTAGGAAATCATTTTTCGTGTAATTTTATTACGCACTTTTACATTTATTCTGTAGGTACTGAGACGTAATAAATTCCGTACATTCCGGACAGATTCCCGGACCCGGACGGAGCGGGCTCATTTAAAAAGATATTTATTTTATTTTGTTTTTGTTCCTCCGACGTTTTCGGGCAAATCAAACCTTTTCTTTGATTATTTTCCCCTTGATTAGAAGGGACTCCGGAATTAGGTTTTAAATTGGATTTGTAATGAACATGAATAACGATTTGTTTTATCCTTAAAAACAATGTAAATTAAACGTGAAAATTTAAGGTAATCCTTAACTCATTATAAAGGCCTCCGCTCATTGCAGCGATATTATCGCTGCGATTTTGCGATAATTGTTCTCAGTACATTTTGTATGGGGACGCGCGCGATCTTACACACTGCCGCGATATTATCGAGCGATAATATCGCTGCGATTTTGCGATAATTGTTCTCAGTACAATTTGTATGGGGACGCGCTCGATCCCACACACTGCCGCGATATTATCGCAACCTGACGCAATCTCTTTCTACTACATTCAGTGAAGGGCGCATGCGTGACGCGAATCGCGGAATCGCTGCAGTGTGCAAGGTGTCGCGATATCGCTGTCGATAATATCGCTCGATAAAATCGCTCGATAATATCGCTGCAATGTGCGGAAGCCTTCATCGTTATCTCTACATATAACTTTACATTTGTACAGTATTGTTTTGTTTGGTTTACAAGATGTTAAAAAAACATTTATAAGATAGCATATCATTGAATTTGACTTGAGACCGTGGTGAAGAAATTTTTCAATCAGGGCTGCAATCGCGGTAAATATTCGGTGATTGAACCGCGATTGGACTATATACGAACCATAACTTTTGACACATTTAGTATTGCGCTAATCGCGGTACTACTCTTGACAGCCGTTAGAGCGGTTTTGACAGATCGCTCAAACGTTAAGGGCTGTCAGTTACATAGATCATGCGGAATTCAGCACAGTTGAATAGTAATTGGATTGAAATTTGATTAGAACTGAAATTTGATAAGAATAGATCTTCGATGTTTTAACTTGGAGCAATCGGGCTCCAGGAATTCATCATGAGCTTATATATACGTCCCAAGGCAGGGCACATACCTACCCTCAGGGTAGTCCACCACGAGTCCCCTTAAAAAGTGTCAGCATATTAATAAGAACCCTGTATACGAAGTAAAATTCTGCAGACACGGTCTCTATCAATCGTTCATCTTCTTCGGGTTCCTTCCTTCGTACTGGAGGTTGGCAGTCAGCTCTGCGTATGCCTGTCTAGCACTGAAGCAAAACTGAAATCGCAAATAAAAAATTCTGCTGTTCCATTCTAAAATGCAGAACTTACTCAACTCAAATGTATGAAACAACAGGTGTTTCTTTACGATTTCAGGTTTGCTTGCATAGTAAAAGTTGTTCAGTTTGATGGTCCGAACGACCCCTGAAAATAAGGAAAGTTTTTTTTTAATTAGCCAGTGTTTTCAGATTGTGTTTTGCCATGTTACACTGCTTTGAATAAATCAAAACAAATGTCCCAAGAAAGTCGAAGTCAACCGCGTAAATGTGAGTAAGTGAGAAATAAGTGAAACATTTTCAGGCGAAAACTTGCGGCTGGCATCCCCCGGGAGTTGACTCCGTAACTTTTGACTGTCATTACGTAGTCACTCCCCCCGTTGAGCATTAAAAATTAGCTCGTTGCGGCAAATAACATCATTATGTTTGTACTTTGACGCTTTGTTTGTGTTCACAATCTTGTTCTCTAATCACATTACTCCCTTGAGCTTGAGGTTAACAAAAGATTTCACAATTTGATTATTAAAATAAGCAAGATGGAGAAAATGCGACGCCATGGAACCGCGATTCTTTTTTAGGGTTCCGTACTCAAAGGGTGTACACGGGACCCTATTCGTAACCCTACGCTGTCCGTCCGCGCATCCGTCCGTCTTAGGTTCAGAGGGCTGTATCTTCTGAACTGTAATAATTACAGATAGCCAGTTGAAATTTTCACAGAATTTGTATTGGATTTGATATAACAAAAAAAAAGGAAAAATTATGGGGGTCCCCATACAAGAAACTAGGCTTGCAAATGTTACACAATGTAGCTTTCGGTAAGTACTTTCAATGAAATTTAATTTCAAGGAAATTAAATCGCGCTATCGTTACGTTTCAAATTTTCTTTAAGGAAGGTCAACCCAATTAAAAAAAAAAATTGTGGCTACGGAACCCTATCATGGGCGGGTCCGACACGCTCTTTGCCGGTTTTTTACTACTTCTTTCTCTACACTAAGGCTGTCTAGAAGACTTCTTAGCGATAAAAAAACCTTATTTGAACCTACCTTACTGGTTTCTGTGTTGTAAATATTGTAATATTTTACGTGTCCAATAAATTGTAATGGATTGATTGACTGATTATTTTGAATCACAGAGACAGATGTTGTCCTTTAGTAGGTACCTAATTAATTAATGTGTTTAATAATCATCCCTAGGGCACAGACCTACCCTCTGGGAACCCTGTAAGGGCATAAGTCCATCACGCGTGCCCAATGCGGATTGGTAGACTTTACGCATCAGAATTCATTCTTCAGCGTATGCAGGTTTCTACTTTGTTTAATTGGAAACCGTTCGCCTGATTTGCTTGTTTTTGGTGTGCAAATAAAACGTTTTGTATTGTTTGAATGGTCTCGGTGATCTCCTCGTGGTCTCTGCCTACCCCCACGGGACAATGGCGTGAGCTTATGTATGTATAAATTTATTAAAAACAATAAAATGTTACGTTGCTTTACAGTTGGGTACTTCACACTTTTTCACAAAGCAATTTCGCTTTCTGCATATTTTTTTCATTATGCTTATTACATTACACACAGATATTTGATTCAAGCAATTATTTGGAGAATTCTTTCATGGAACGAAGGTTCTTTTCACATTTATTTAGTCAAGCGAGTAAATATCTTACAAAACATCATAATTTCTTTGTAGAGCGGACAAAGCCAATATAATATGCTTCTATTGTGCTCAAACGTCGGTGTCCTAACCAAACATTTCATAGATATTGCCTCACTCATTTACTCATATCATTTGATCTTTGTTCATCTCGCATGAGTAGGTATTAGTATAAAGGGATCTCAGATATTAGTAAAGATATTTTTATCTCAAGAAAGCTGTTGAGCCAGAGTATAGTGATGAGCTATAGCTACACTGAAAAAAATGTTTAGTTAAATAATACCAAACTTTAGTGATTACCGAACTGTTTTGTAGAACATAATCAAACATTTGGTTAAAACAGCTAACAATTTTTATTTTAACCAAATGTTTGATTATGTGCTACAAAATAGTTTGGTATAATTACTAAAGTTTGGTTATATCAAACAAAATAGTTTTTTCAGTGTATGCTAGATGCTACGAATAATTTCTTTATTCGTAGGTTAGAAGTTTAACCGTGTATACTCATTACTCGCTTTTGTTAGATATATCTCTCTTATCAATTTATTTTCTTATTACCGGTCATTAGAATTTGTGACGTATTCATGAACCTATTAGGTAAGTAGGTATACCCACCTGTTAATAATAGGAGGGACTGAATACCTACTTAAGGCACAGGTTGTCCTAGTTTAGGGTCAGTTCTATCCTCAACTCCAATTCTCAATCTAGTACATAAGACGCTTGATTATTTACCTACTGTATTGTTTTTCCATTGTAATCAACCAATAAAATGTATGATTACTTATATAAAAAAAAAATATGATTATAAATTTTTTTTTTTGTTACGCTCAATTTGTGTTTTGTACTAGCAGTTGTGTACATAAGGTCGAAGGTTGTGACCAGTATAAAATGATACTTACTATGTAGGGTCATAGTAAGAGAAGATCAGTAAAGTTTACCAAAACTGTTAGTACTTTTTTGGTAAAAATTTTCCCATCACCTATTTCTAAAGTTCATAGTTTTTTTTCCCTTATCGATCAGGAAACGCAAACCAAAGTGTGTTGATACGATTATCCTGGTATTTTCACATAAAAATAAATGTAAAATACCTCTAAAAGGATCACTAGATCTACACCTGTCGTGTAAACGTAGATACAGCTCCTATAACCACGCCCACATAAAGGAAGAACATATCTATAACACGACTACCATTCAACGACCATTAAAACACCATTCAAATTATCTTTACTGCCAAAGATATTCCCAAATGATCTCAATATTAAGACTAGATAGAAGTTAGACGTACTAAAGTAGCCGTAAAACAATAACACAGGACATTATACTAAACGTCTGGAACCGTTAAATAATTCAACAAAGTGCTTAACTATTTAATGCTCGTTCGAGACACTTATGGACGTTACAAACATTGGCTGGCGTATTTGTGAATATAGGTCGAGATCGAGCTGAAATCGTGATGATTTTCTTCTTTCTAATCAGCAATAAACGCCGCCTTATTTTGTGCCTCTTGTTTTTTAATTTTTTTTCTCTGTATTTTACTGTTTATGTTTTGGTGTAAAATAAAGTATATTTGATTGATTGATTGATTGAATGAAATCATAACAAAAATGCAATGCATATACTATTTACGCCATGTTTATACCTTTATTGGAAGCGTGTATTGACTCCACTGCCCATTAAAAGTGCGCAATGGCTCATTACCTGTCACACTGGAAATAGTTTGGACACTGCTAGTGAAGGTGTGGATATTCTGAAAATGGCAATCGTAAATTATGAATATACCTATCTGACTGTTAGGGAATATAGTTGTGGGTATAATATGTAATACTATTTAGGGTAAATTCTAGGTAAATCCTCTTTATTAGTAGTATCAGATAGTGAACCAACTTTGGTTAGTTTTGATCACCATCAAGCTCTGCGGTAGGAGAATGCAGTCGAACCCAAGACCTCCCGATTATGAGGCTCCCATTCCATGTGAGTTATAATATCTCTTAATAGTTAACTATAGCTTAAGTGTTCATATTAACAATTGAAATGTAAGTTCAAATAAAAGTAATTAACAGTTACAAAACCTACCCTATCTCAACACTGTTCATGACACTATTCAAAACGCGCAACCGTGTGAAAGGGTGACAATCCGATTACAGTGTTTGTGGAGCGATTGGCCGGGACAAGTTGTAGGTCGGACTTAGGACGGCTTACGTTATCACCGGAGTTTATCCGATGCTGTCTATTTGCATTGGCAAGTTCTTTACCACAAATAGACGAATTGGATTACATTGGATTGGTTGTTCGTGTGAATTTACTACGATTTTAAAGGTCGAAATAATGCTTGATAAAATATGCATATTTGATGCCGAACAATCAAACTGATGGGGAGTCAAGGTTAGAGACTGGAGACCACGACCTGGAAAGAATAGTGTGGCGCAGTACAGATGACCTCGGAAAGGTAGTAGAGACGAAGAGTGACTTGAGAAGAAAGGCTTACCTATTGATTTTTGCAAAGAAAGCGTCCTTATCATCGTATAGTTCAAAGCGTTTTTCAGCAATTTGCTGATAAAATCTCGTTAAAAATCAAAATATTATACAACTATTAACTTCCAAGAATTTAATCAAAAGATAATTTAAACGCGCAGGGTTCACTGGGTACTATTTATAGCGCCCTCGTAGGATGTACTCCAATCATTCTGTCGCGTCTTACAAAAAGCATAGCATATTATTATGCTCACGACTACATTCCCCGAAATATATTCTGAAAACTCAGAACATCCACGATTCACTAGTAGTACCGAAACTCTGTCCAATGTGACGGGGAGTGAGACCGTCGCCACTTGTAATGGACAGTGGGTACAATACATGCCTCGAAATTGAAGCATGCAGGTTTCCTCACAATGTTTTCCTTCACCGAAAAGCCAGTGGTTCTACAAATCGTACATAAATTCCGAAAAACTCATGGAGTGGGCATGGACGTGGATTGAACCATCGCCTCCTGCACGGCAGGCAAGGTTACTCGCCACTGGACCACCACGACTCCTACAAAAAGATGAGGCGAAAAGGTAGGTAGTAGTAGTAGATGGTGCGCCCTGGTCTCTGTCTACACCCCTGGGAAATAGGTGTGAAGTTACAGATCGATAAAGGTTGTATTTTGCGGTAATCAATTAAGTTGATGTACATATTTTGTTACCTTTATTTCTATGACAATAAGGTTCAGAAGTGGTAATTAACTTCCAATGCCGACTGGAATTTTTATGTAAAGAAAACTGTGAACTATTTTTATTTGTTCCTTACGATTCAGACAGGTTAAAACTTGGCCAGGCTTCTCTGAAACAAATCATTAATAAGACCTTTTATACCCCGCAATATCATTTTAAAAATATTGCACTAGTTTACAGCTTTGTTAGTAATTTCTCACGGAAAACTTTTAAAGACCAGCTCTGTTGGTCCCTTTTTAATTTCCTTCTCTTTACAGTTAGTATAAACTTTCATATTACTTTATGTGTAAATAGCAACAAGACTGAATAAATACAAAAATATGTTGCTAGTATTTACAGTAGTAGAAGTTAATTGGAAATTTTGTGTTTTATCGAAATGTCAGAAACAATGCGTCTTTGTTACGATTGACCTTTGTGAAGGATGGATGTAGGACAAGTGGGAGTTAGGTAGCGTTTACACAATATGAGTTACTTTGTTGACCGCTAGCAGTATCCTTTATTCCATAAAAATGACAACAAAAATTTAACTTCCGAAGAAGGAGTGGAGTTCCAAAAGAACCGATTAAGGCGTATCATCCCAGCACTGGTAGTATGCTACACGTGATACGGCTGTATCACGTCTTTTATCTCGTTCGTTCACGTGCATATAGAAAGAGAGCGAAGGTGTGATAGCGCTTTATCACGGTGTCATGCTACCTATGCTGGACCACGACTCTCCATAATAATCGATGCGAACGAGCGCGTGACTCCGGTCATAATTTAGCTGTTTTCTTTGAAAAATTAGATGATTTTTTATTAATTTCGAAAAAGTAAGAAAACCGCTTCTAAATTGTGTTGTGAACAATATTATAAATTATCATTTTCTTTCGATTAAAATGTAAGAGTAAAAAGGTTACAACTGGAAAAAAAGGGGTTACTTTAGAATCCCTTTTCTTCTGTTTTATTCATTGAAATCGATTTCTAGATACATACATCACTTCTCATATCGTGTAGATGGTTCAGTTTATTTTTCAGCTCTAAAAGTGCCATAGTTAATGAATAAAATTTAAGACGTAATATTAGGTGGAAATACCTCGGAGGCATCTTTTATTTTTCATTTTACGACTAGATTTATACCATTTACCGAAACCTAAGTCATACCTCAGTATTTTTGGATAGTTCATCTAGTGCAATCATCAACTGAATACACGATTGGAATTACTTCACTCGATAGAAAATCGTCACAAAGATGACGTATTTTCATGCATTTTTAAACATTTTTCTCGGTTTAGAAGAACTTAAAATAGTTTCCGATTGTTGGTATTTATACTCACATATTCACCATTAGTTTAACTAGTGCAATCATAAATAAAATCTAGAAAAAGTACTTTGGTTAGTTGTTTTTACGGCTCACGCACACACTTTTCGGAGCGCTCGGCAATCGCGTTTCTCATAGAAAATATTCGTCCGGACCTATGGCCCCTTAAGCAGCAAATGTAGATGTCGAAGTCATCTGACAGATTATTGTAATCTCATCAGCGCAATTAAAATTACAAAGAAAGTCAGCGTTAGCTAATTAGATAACGAGACCTAAATTACTTATCGAAGTTTGCAATGAACCCGAAATTAGCAAAACTGCGATAGAAAATGAATAATAACCGCGTTAGGCCAGTAAATTATTCGGCATTTGGTTTCAAGAAATGCTAGAATTGTAATATCATCATACCAGCCAATAGAAGTCTTCTGCTGTACATAGGCCATCGCAAAGGATCGCCACAACGTACAGTCCAGCGGTGCCATCATCCAATGGGTTCTATAACCTTCGCCAGGTCGTCGATCTACATTGTAGGGGGTAATTGTACCCACGCTGCGCCCAACTTGAGGCGGTGCGAGGTCACCACTCGACAATTCTTCAGCTCCTAACGTAATATTTCACATACCAATACAGAAGGTCCATTTTGACATAACCAATAGATACCATCAATAATTGATTTCGGAAATGCAATACAGTACTACCATCCTGTACTCCACGCTACCTCGCACAGCATAACCTCAGCTTAAGGACCGAATCCGATTACCGCGTATGTAGCCACTGGGAACTCACGATTGTTTTGGTTATTATACGCGCAGACGTTTCGCCAAAGGTCAGATTTGACCCAGTTACCGTAACACGGCAAAGGTTATGAAGGTTTCTTCATCAGCATACTAGGTTGTTTACTTTATGTAGGTAACGTTATAGTAAGGCTCTTCTATAGAGTTTCTAGAATTTGGCTGCAGGAAGATGCTTTTCTTACTTACGTATATCTAAAGAATCCTAGGCTTGGCCTCGGTTTCAAAAATTCGATCCTTATCTTGACGTGACTCTTGAGTTTTGAGGAATTTATGTAGGTAAGTACTATTTAGAACTCCACTAGTTTGGTGATAAATAACGAAACCTAAGGAAACGTATTGCGTAACAAAACAAGGGTGCGTTATACAGAGTGTAAGTGACAGCCTAGCAAATACTGAATCGGTGAACTCAGGCCATCAAACTGAACAACAATCACTATAGGCTTTCCTCAGGAAACGCGAAAAAAAAATCAGCTGTCCCATACATTTGAGTCGGGTAGGTACAGCAGTTTTGTATGGGACAGCTAATTTTTTTTCACGTTTCCTGAGGAAAGCCTTCAGCGATATTTGTTCAGTTTGACGGTCTGAGTTCAGCGTTTCAGTATTTGCTAGGATGCCACTTACACCCTGTATAGTGCTTATTATATTGTTGCGACCTTCAATGAAAATATAATTGATCGAATATGGTGACAGAAGTACCTGCTACATGCTGTTTAAAATTATATCTCACTAGGTACCCCTTAACTTAAGGAATATAATCCTGAATATAAAGTAATGGTACCTAATTCCTTAGATCAAAGTAAAATTAATGGATAGTCCTTAAGCGCGTTAAGTTGAAGCACAATACTAGTAGGGCAATTGGTCCATACAAACTAGCACAATTGTCTGATAGAACTAAGGCAATTGCATACAAATTTGAAGTAAACCATTGATTTGTTTTCCCTCATTTTTCTGGTTTAAAATGTTCGCGTAAGGCCTATCCATTAATTTTACTTTGATGTAAGCCTAATACAACGTTCTTAAATATTATAAGTAGTTTAGTGCATTTTCCCACGCAAAGCTTTCAAGTTTGCTTTGTTTTTTCGTGTGGAAAGATATAGCGTCGCATTTCCAACTCGACGCTGAAAGCACTGCGTAGGAAAAGGTTCTTAGACAAGTAATAATTTTTAATCGTTTCAAGTAAACTTCAAACAACAATTCTATCGGAAAACTTAATGGATTCTAGAGTTAAACAATTACCAAGTTTATGATTCTATCGCCATCTTATTGTGAATTTAACTTTTTATTGTTCAAAAATATTAACAAATTTTACTTCCATTTTATTAGTTGAATAAAAGTTGGTATTAAATTCGTAGAACGTACTTCAAAGTTTATAGCCGACTGCCAGCCGTCCTGCGGTGATGCTTTCAATCTTTTGTTTTACTTTAAATAGCGCTAGTTGGAAACCATGCTCTGCTACAGTGATTAAAACATTTTTCGTTATACCTATGTATGATGAAACAAACGTTTAAAAGTTTACGTGGACAGCGTTCATGTGAAATATTTCGATGAAAAATTCCTTTCTTCTGGCCACGGTAGGAAGCATAGTCCTGTAAGCATAGTGTAATTTAGTTTATTTTGAACAATGATTGACAGAAACAATGGTAGAAAAATACAGGGAATACTTATTTATAACAACGTCAACAACTTTCACTATGGAGCCAACTACGAAATCTCGAAAAAAAAATCGGCTGTCCCATACATTGGAGTCGAGTCGGTACAGCAGCTTTGTATGAAACAGCTGATTTTTTTCATGATTTCGAATTTGACTCATAGTGAAAGTTGATCAGTTTGATGGTCTAAAGTTTAAGTATCACTAGGGTGTTTTGTTACACTATGATGAAAACTGTACAGAAAAAAATACAAATAAATTATTTTGTAAATTAACCCAATATACAATTATCCTAGGTATATAGGTATACCATAAATGTAAAACCATAAATACGAAAATCCATAGTTCTATTCTATTTTTATGTTAGATTTCGCCAGTGTCAAGTAGTTTGAGGGAGTGTCTATCTAATCTCGAGGATTGTTTTTGAGTAAGAACAACTGAGAAGGATTTTAGAGCCTCGTGGCAGGCTGAGACGCGAACCTCGCGAATACCACGCGAGAGACAAGTGTTCGAGGCAAACAATGCAACGTGACTCCAAATCAATAGTTTCTAAACCTATAGAATTTACTTCATAAATAACATGACAAAACAACTATACAAACGAACATTTTTATTCAAGCAGTTTTGTCTTGTACCTTGTAATTGTAAAATTTTGTTTTTACCGCTTGTTCCTAAGAGGAATACGACATTCATAAAGATCCAGACTCCGTACTTAATTACAAGGATTCAATGATAAAATATTACGACTGACTTTCCTTCATTAAACCGGTTTCTTACAAGGTATTAAACTGTCTACAGGTTTATGTTATTTATATAAGGTACCTACCCGTATTAGAAAGGTTAGAGTCTGTTGCTACGCCAATTTCAGTCTAGACCAAGCATCTACTTCGGTTGATCTAGCTTTTGTTACCTGACTAGACTTGATGTAAAGGGACTGAATGTAACAAAAGACCTTAGTTATATTTAAATGGGTAGTTTAGAGTCTAAAACTTTAGACCATCAAACTGAACCACTTTCAGTATGAAATAGAAATAGAAACTTTATTTGCTATAAGTAAATAAATAAATAACGCTCACAAGCACATACTTGTAATGATCCCAAACTAGCACTAAAGGCTTTTATTATGGAAACTATACAACAACGGCACGAACATATAACATCCATGACAGAACCGGGATTCGAACACAGGACCCAGGTTTGGCAGTCCGGCGTGGTAACCATTACACCAACCGGGTCGTCGTCGTCGTCGTACTATGTAAGTATGGTTACATAGTATAGGTGGAAGTTCACAATTTACAATAGGTTTCTCACACTTAAACACTTATAAAGGCATGCAAAATGTTACAAAATAGGTAATTATCCTCAAAATAAAATCTTCACTTACACATTTGGTTCCAGAAATTCTTTAACAGTATAAAAGCATTTTTCGATTTCATTTTTACATTTTCTTTAGGACCTAATATCGAAAAAAAAAATCTTTTATCATACAAAACATCAAAACTGCAGTACCTACTTACCTACTTGACTCAAATGTATGGCGCAGCAGATTTTTTTTTTCGACTTTATCTCGATGGTAGTGAAAGTTGTTCAGGTGGATGGTATGATGAAATTTATGTCAAATGTATTTATTGATTTATTAATGGCTTAATTGGAAATTTCCTAATTTGATTGTATTTATTTAATTTGACATAAATTTAAGTAATTGTATTGATTTAATTTGACAGTACTATTATTTTGTATTATTGACTTAAATGAACATAAATGTAATTGTAGATATGGATTCTATTTTATTGTATAGGTACTTAAATTTTTTTCTAATGTATTGCATGCTGACATCAGCAAGTTGCAGAGATGCCTACTATATTTATTTCATACGACTTTTGTAACCTGTAATTATGCAATAAATATATTTGATTGATTGATTGATTGATGAACCACCCCTTTTAATGTTACTAATGGTGTTTTGTTACACCTTGTATAGGAACATTGTTTGAGAATCTTTGACAATCGTCTGATCTTTTGTAAGACCTAAAATAAGTCTGGTGTGGGTTGTAGTACATACCGACTTCGATTAAGACTTGATAAATTATATTTTACATTATGATACAAAGCCATTGTGGTCCAGTGGCGAGTAACCTTGCCTGCCGTGCAGGAGGCGATGGTTCGATCCCCGTCCAGACCGACTCGTACCAATGAGTTTTTCGGAATTTATGTACGATTTGTAACACCACTGGCTTTTCGGTGAAGGAAAACATCGTGAGGAAACCTGCATGCTTCAATTTAGAGGCATGTATTGTACCCGCTGTCCATTATAAGTGGCGACGGGCTCACCCCCCGTCACACTGGACAGAGTTTCGGTACTACTGGTGAAACGTGGATGTTCTGAGGAATCAGAATATCTCTGACTACCCCCTCGGGGAATATAGTGGTGAGCATTATGATCCAAACAATAGAAAAGATAATGTAGGTATTTAATTTCGATGCTATTTAAAAATCCCAAGAAGAAAAGCAATGACTTACAAAATCAGTAACTTCTCATAATATACAAACATCAAGCACAATCTAAAACAGCCTTTGAAGTGGAGCATTAAGATTAAACTTA
Source organism: Agonopterix heracliana (assembly GCA_963693445.1). NCBI lineage: Eukaryota > Metazoa > Arthropoda > Insecta > Lepidoptera > Depressariidae > Agonopterix > Agonopterix heracliana. The sequence goes on along the minus strand of OY856312.1, from coordinate 1,101,535 downwards.
GGTTAATAATAAACTTGCAATTTCCCCTGTAAACTCTATCCACAAAATTAAAGATAACATATACGGTCCGCGTTACTCTGAGAACGGAAGCAATTTGGCTTGTGTCAACGGTACGTAAAATTACCCTGTTACTGGGAAATGGGTAAAATGAGGAGGAATAAGGTGGGTAACATGAAATCTTAATTGCCGTTTGCTCTCAAAGAAAACGTTTGTGTATTTAAATGTTTAAGGAGATAATTGAAATGTATGTTATTAAATTAAACAACTGATACTTTGGTGTCAGTTTCAGTTCGTGATAAATTCAGTTCTGCGGCACATTATCAACATTTTGAACTCTTTCCTACATTATTATCATCATCATCAGCTTTTGCCCACGCACTACAGGTTTACACACTGAACACTTCACTTCATATAAACTTGTGATACCTAAAAATAGTGAAACTGTCGATAGTAGTTCTTTTTATACTGTGGCAATATTATAAGCCTCCCATTCTTTCCTATCCTGTGCCAGTTACATCCAAGTCTTTCAAAATATACAGGGTGTAAAATTACGAAATCAAACAGGCTGCTTTAGACCATCAAACTTAACAACTTTTACTATGGGACCAACTTTGAAATCGTGAAAAAATTATCAACTGTTTCATACATTTTGGTCGTGTAAGAATGGTATAGGCGATTTTCTTGTCGTGATAGGTCATTTCGACACTGGCTCCATAAGTTGTTTAGTTTGCTGGTCTGTTCGATCTGTAACGCATTTAATTTTACATCCTATATGGATCAGCTGATCGAAAAACAAAAAAATATTTATCTATCAAACTATATAAATTTTTTCGCCATTTCAATGTTAGTCCCATACCGAAAGTTGTACAGATATATGTAATATACTTATAACATTTATTGTTCAGATAGATATAGGTATTACGCATATTTTTTTTATAAATATAACTACGAGGCTAAAACTACGAGCATAATAATTATGTTATGTTATGCTTGTTATTTGAAGTCGGTTAAAATAAGTGTAAGCATGAAGTACTACGAAAGCCAACCGATCTCTAAATATTATCTTGAGAGGGACGAGTATTTGCGAGGTCCCCTCAGATCCCTCGATCTCGAGTGCTTTAAGAAATTGCTATGTACTTATACCTTTTAGAACGAAGGTCCTTGGAACAGGGTCGAGGTCCGAACGATATTCCTTAGGCATTACAATGGGATTAAACTTAGTTCTCTAACAATGAGCGTTTTTCTAGATATTTTCTTGGAGATCGCTATATGGCGCTACAAAGCTATACAAGGCGTCATAAAACGCCCTAGTAATATAAAAGTTTGGTTATATTTAACAAAACTTTTTTTTTTCAGTGAAACTGTCGTAATTCATCGACTCAAATGTCCCATACATTGTTTTTTTAAATTCTCTCCAAGGTGAAAGTTGTTCTGGCCCTTGGTCTAAACCACCGCCTTAAATGGAGTACCTCAGACGACCTAAAAAAAGTAGAGGGGACCGACTGGATGAGAAGACCGAGGACAGAGTTTTGTGGTGTCCCTTGGGTGAGGCCTATGTTCAGCAGTAGACGATGATAGGCTGATGATGATGATTGATGACCCCTTTAAACATTACTAGGGTGTTTTGTTACACCTTGTATATCGTATTTATAAAGATTATTAAGTAAGCAGTGTGCAGTTATTTTATTTTTTATTTTATTTTATTTGGAAGACCAACCAACAGCTGTTGACACAATACAAGTATGGATGGCTAACAGGAAGCCAATAACAGGTCTCCGGTCCGCTGATAGACGCAGTTGTAATATGGCTCAGATTATTTATATTTACTGCACTTAATAAATAAAGTAAAATATAAAAACATTTTTTTTAGAGAAGCGAATCTAAATAAAAATACTTCAGCCCTCAAGAACCACGCAAAAAAGGTTCCCACACAAGTACCCCGATTGATTTTCAGTGTATTGAGCCGCGACCGAGCCCAACCTTTTGGCTTAGGTCCTTATTGCCTAGCAATCTCTCTTGTAAGACATTTAATGATAAAATCCACTGAGCCGATTCCCAAGATCACGCTAGATGACGGGATCTTTTTTTCTGGGAAAACCTTTTTAAGGATTCCCTTAACATAAAGCTGCGTCTACACTTGTATCATTTAGGCCGGATTCGACCAAACTTAGATTTATAGAAGAGTAACTATACAAGGAACAATTTTACTCTTGGTGTTTACTCCGAAATAACTTCATTTGTCTTCTACTATACCACAGATTATATAATACTATACAGTACAGATGCCCAACGTCAAACAATGAAACGCGACTGCCGTAACGCGGGCAGTCTTCGGGCAAAGTAAATTGCTTGATTTTCCGAGGCTCATGAGATTTTTTTGTAGTCAGATCATGTACTTTTAGTAACAATTTACACGTTTACGTAAACATTAATTACAAATCGATACCATAACGCCATATATTGCAATTTTTAAACTAAAATTTAATTTGTATGGGATGGGACACCATGACTATACTAACCCGTACTAAAAGAACGAATGTACGAGTATAATACACCTAAAGAAAGAAGTCGTTGTATCTGTTCTTAAATTATTGCAACTGTATAGATATACAGGGTGTTTCATAAGTAACAATAAATATTTAAAACTCTTAAGGGGGTTGTTTAGACCGTCAAACTGAACAACTTTCTCTATGGGACCAACATCGAAATCGCGAAAAAAATAATTTGATATACCATACATATTTTAGCTCTAGTCTATTTATAAAGTATGGAACATATTTTTTTTTTTCGCGATTTCGATATTGGTCCCATAGTGAAAGTTGTTCAGTTTGATGGTCTAAACCACCACCTTAAAGGTTTATTTGTATTTTTGTAACACCTTGTATACAGTTTTAAGTTTGGTTTCTTTAAATTAAATTTTTTTAGTTACCTGACATTGTCATTTCCCTAGTCTCGGTACAAGCTTTACGCCGTCAAAATTGGCCGTGTATAATTTACTCTCAACTTATTCATAGATTAGGGTTGGTAAAACGCAAAATCAGTTTACTCTAGAGTAACCGGCTACTTAATCTAAGAATACAATTTACTCGCGTTTTGTCGAATCAGGCCTTATTGTGTTACGTAGTAACTCTAAGGTAAACTGTGCCCCTGGTATACGGATAGTTTCAGTCTGATTTATTAATTATACCGCCCAAAATCAATTTTGTGTCATCCTATCAAGACGAGCTGAGAAAATAAATTGTTGTAAAATAAAAAACTACCTACATAATCATGTTACTAAGATACAAGTTAATTTGATTTCGCGGGCAAAATACGTACCTAAGGGACTAAACTCGACCTTAATATTCGTTCTTAGGGTTCCGTTGTCAACAAGGAACTCTTATTGAATGATATTCACAATATTTAAAAACATTGCTGCACGGCGTGTGTACAGCAGTCAGTTTTATTTGTAGTTTTACCTGTAATCGAGATCCGTAATATAATGCAATTTAATAATGATCCCGGGTTCAGTTGGGCGCTTTTTATAGGTAGGTACTTAGAGAAAGAAAGAAATCATACAAAAATAATGTCTTTAGTTTCGATACTAAAATAATTGCGAAGTACTAAAATAATACCCAGTTTAAAGCGAATAAATGATTATGATTATGATTATGATTATGGTTCTTATAATTAATAAAGAGTGCGAGAAATTATGAATTAATATCAGAAAAATTTTTACTTAATCTAATTTGATGTCAACTCCTCTGGGCTAAAATCTGGCGTCCTCCTTTGCAATGTGGTAACAGCTGTTTTCAAAGAAAATACAATAAAAAATGTGGTCCTAACGTTTATGAGGGATCTTCTTCTTAGGTATCGTGTCGACTTCAAACTCTGAACAAAGTCGCTAAATGGTACCTTGTCAGAATTGTGCAACCGATACTGCACCGTCGCTAGCGGCCACGAGCTCCTCCTGCGAGCAGGTGTTACGGCACGCCAGGCACGATGTGAGGTGGGCCATCGTTTGTGGAGCTCCACACAAGCAACTCACATTTTGTGCATCCGAGAATCCCCACCTGACCATGTTGTCCTTACTGCGACCGACCTGGGTCCGAAGTCGGTTTAAGGACTTCCAAGGCAAGTCATGTCCAGGCGGGAGGCTCTCAGACGGCGGCACAAATTGAGTTGGGAGGGACACTTTTTGTCGCCAAAGAGTACGCTTGTCGCTTGCGCTGGGCCAGTATTCGGTTGGTCGACACACTTCATAAAGCTGCGTCGGCTTGGCAGCCTTTGCGGCGCAGGTTTTTTTTTTAAATTTTTTTTAATTTAAGAGGGGTACTACTGTTTTAGATCACCAAACTGAACAACTATGATACCGATTATACAGGTGATTTTGATGATAGTGTTCGAGACGATTTGATTTGATGATTTGAGAAAGTTGTTCAGTTTGATGGTCTGATCGTCGCTTTAAAAAAGTGTCAGCATTATTAAGAATGTAATTCGTACTTATTGTCTGTTTTTCATATTTTTGAACTGTGATTGGATGTGTAGGTACGTAAAATGTGTAGGCATATTCCAATTTTCAATACACGTAATACGCACATACTGTAATCACTTTCGGTGTATTCACAAACATTGCCACAACAACAACAAAAATTTCAGCGTGCAATGTAGCAAGGCAATATTTCCGAACAAAAAGTCATATTGCTACGAATAAAGAGCACGAGAATGAAGCAAAAGTATAGGTACGGGATACATTATAAAAAGACAATGCCCGTGCACTGCACCCTATTCCATCGTCACCTAGAATCCCTAGACGATATTACCTGGAAAGGAATTTCATATTGTCGCCTATGGAATTAATTTACGAGGCAATAAGCTCTAACGTGCTATGCGGCTTGTAGTTAAGCTCTCACGTGGGTACGGGAGTCGTTGCTGATTTTACTAATTTTGTAACTTATACAGGGTGTAAATTACTTAAATGCGTTACATATTTGCTGAAAAACTGAAAAACTCTCACCAATCTCACCATGGACCAACAATGAAATGACAAAAAAATCTGCTGTATCAAACATTTTAGTAGAGTCGCTCTTGAAATTTTGCCTCCGGTACAGTACCTACACCAGAGTCCAGAACTCAAATCGTCTAATTCCCATATTGACTGAGATTCAAATGGCTTCCTCCAAATCGATCAATTCTATGAAACAGCAGATTTTGTTTTCGCCATTTCAATGTTGGTCTCATAGTGAGAGTTGTTCAGTTTGATGGTCTGAAGTTCCCCTTAACTTTATTTCAAATTGTGTACTCCTCCAGAAGCGATAAATGATTAAAATGTGTCGAGGGGTGTGATGTAGGTTTGATCTATGCTATGTTTTCCTTGAAAGCCTATATCTAGTGGTATTACAAATCGTATATAACATTCTAAAAAATCATTAGTACCAATTCAAGTCTGGGATCGAAACGCCACGCCCTGTACGGAAGGCGAAGCTATTAACCACTAAACTGGCACGACATGGCCATTATTGTTCAAAGTCAGACATTGTCCGAACATTACTAATTCATCGCCATAACTTTTAGAGTACTTTTCAAACGATTCGCGGAGAGTGTTAGTGGCGCCTGAATTACTTTTTGATGGCATTCGGAGGCTTTCGAGGAACTTAAAAACCTTCGCAAATTTTATACCGAACTCGTATTTGAGTCTCATCAAAAATCACAAGGTTTAAAAGAAAAAGTTGAGTAATTCTAGGGGTAGTCCATATACCTATTTTAGGAACTAAAATGAGAATCTTATTTTGAAGAAGCATTTGTTGAATGATGCAATAAAGTAACTTTTCATACGCGTATTAAAATGCTATGCTAAGCCCCACTTGCGTCAACCTGGGTTAGCAATAAACTCCAGGTTAAGTTGGTAACCCATGATTTTTTGTATGGAAAAACAAATGAGAGAGCTATTTTATTCGGAGTTAATTGATAACCCGTCGTTGGCGCAAGTGGGGCTAAGACTTTTATGTATCGGACAGCAGATTTTTTTTTTGCTCCGATTGGTTTGCTCCCATAGTAAAAGTTGTTCAGTTTGATGGGTTAGACTCTTAGTTTAAAAGGATGTTAATGATATCAATTTCACCCTGTATAACCCGTTAAAAGTAAATCGTCGTGGAGAGTCACGTTGCAGGGTTTGCCCCGAACACTTGTCTATCGCGTGGTGTTCGCGCGGTTCGCGTTTCAGCCTTCTACGAGGCTTCAAAACCCATCTCAGTTGTGTATACTCTATACTCCCTCACACCACTTGACACTGGCGGAAATGCGGTGCTAATAACGCACAAGCAAGAGGTCCATTAATTATAAATATAATTAAAGTAAATCGTAACACCGAAGTTTTACTTGCATTTATCACTGTTCACCTACCACAGAATACCTAAACCTAGCAGTAAAGATTATCACAAATGTCTCAATCTTCTGTCTCGAAGTACCTACACATTAAAATTTCCAAGTATAAAACCACGCTAAGGTTGTAATCCAGTTTAAACATAATTATGTTTTTTCTTTTATTCAACTTTTCCCTCAAAAAAAAATGTAAACGTTGGAGCAACGTAGTTTATAGAAGGCTTTCATTACGAACGAATTGAAATTCGGTGCGCAAACTTGGCGAATGCTGTTAGTAGGCGCGTTGGCGATAAGTATGAGGGCGATTGCGTATAAACTGCGGCCGTGTCTCTGCCTACCTCGTTGTATCTGGAACATCTTTGAATAAATATAGAGGAAGAAGCGGTACGTTCTAATATTGCGTACTCGAAAAACGGATCTCGTACTAACACAGGTACATTATACTCACACAAACTAAGCTTAATATTATACATCAAAAATGAAAGAGACAGCATGACGCAAAAACAAATGGTGTGCGAGCAGGACGATATAATATAACCGGGACGCGGGTAGCGCCAACACGTGGCCGTGCAGCTTAACATATCTTCCCTTTTATTTATATCAATGTGGAACATCGTTTAGAGTAGTGTGCATCTGCCTATTTTTATTACATCAACATGAATATTGGCATTCTATGCTACCACTGACATATACTCTAGCGATAGACAAGCTCGTTCAAACAAACAACATGTCACACAAAACAACACAAAATGACACATTGCGGTTTGTCATTGCCATAGTGACGAAGTGAACTCGGGAACATCAATGCGGTGCGCCTACCGCATTCAATTGGAACATGTTGCTTCTATGAAAGGGCCTGTCTATCTCTAGAGTGTAAGTCAATGTATGCTACGTTATATTAATGTGAAAAGAGTTTGAATATGAAGGTATGATTACAAAAAAAAAATCTGATTCAATATCACTCTTCCAACAAATTGGTAAAGGTGTGTAATTAAAATTATATTATGAACAAAAATGTTTTGCTCTCTGCTACTCTAGAAAGATTCTCGTATCTGCTACTAGTTTAGGTAATCTTTAACATGACTTCTACGGATACCTAGGGAGAAATAATATTGAACTAGCAGTAGCAAGATAATTAAAGTTTTTTCTTAATTACAACAGAACTTACAGTGTTGTTTTTTTGTGTATTTTGGTGTGCAAATAAAGGAATATTTATCTTAGGTATCTTACAATAAAAACTACGATTACAATTTAGGAAGAGTTCACTTGGCTTTTCACTATTGTGATTTTGGTGTTGGCTCCATATTTACAGTCTTATTCTTTGTAGACTGTGACTACGCTTCAAATCACTGGTACATTTATTGATCACAACTATAGCTCAGATGAAGTAGACAATTGTACCAATAAGTTCCTTCTAATCCTTCTCATTCCAACAATGCAGATCTGAAATCACAAACTATGCAATACAGAAATTGAATTGGATATTAATTAAAGGCTTCAGTCGATTTCGCTAGTCACTGGGTATTCAATTAAGTTGTATCGTTGCTTGTAAACCAGGCTTACTGTTTCCAATTCCTTAAACTTGCCTTCCTCACTTCGTCTATTGTTTGTATCTGTTTGAGCTTACTTACCTGTTGGAATGTTTGTGTTTGCTCTTTGTGTAAGGCAGTTCCGTACAACCTGTGATGTTGAGAAACTGGAGTAGAGGCAGTTTTGACCCTTCTTGATCGGAAAGTCTAATATTCAACTCGTACAAGAAGCAACATGCATAAATCATCATCAATCTCCGATCCCCGCTACCCAATCGTAGCCCATTGCCGAGGTCCGTATCCTTTATTTCCGTGCCTCTTGCGTAGGTTGCTTAAGCTCATTCACTGGTTCGGTAGACCTACCAGGGCGCTTCGCCATGCCTTAAAGCCAAAGTAAGTCTCGAACTCCACTATTTAATTTTCATCTTAGTAAATTTTCTGTTTAGGGTTTCTTCAATATATTCATTTTACATTGTAATCAGTTATGCTTCTTAAACGATTTTGGTATTAATAAATTATTCAGAATAAGAAGGGTTTTTGACGTGATCTCATTGATCAATCTAGCGATTTCACGAAACCACTGACGTATTTCGGAGAAATTGCTAAGCTCCCAAAAAGGTAACTTGACGAATTAAACCTTCTATAGGGTCCAACTTAATATGCTGACACTTTTTTGTGAGGATGATCAGACCGTCAAAATGAATAACTTACTCTATGGGACCAACATCAAAATCGCGAAAAAAAAATCAGCTCTTCCATACAAAACTGCAAACCTACTCGAGCCAAATGTATGGGACGGCTGATTTTTTTTTTTGCGATTTAGATTTTGGTCCCATAGAGAAAGTTGTTCAGTTTGATGGTCTGATCATCCCCTTAAAAAAGTGTCAGCATATTAAGAAGGACCCTGTATAAACAACCAGATTAATACATTGTTACAAAAAGGAATTTATAGATTCTAAAGTGCGGAGGAGATTATGGGATATTTATATAAATTTATCATCAAAGAAAACCTAACCTTAACATTAACAACATACGTCTGATAAAATATTAACAAACTCAACCAGCTGTCATGTCATAACATAAAAGGCTTGAAAGCCAGTATATCGCAGTTTTAGAGCACTAAACCCCCTTTATTACTTCTACATGAATTTATTCCTGAAACACATGTTGCTCTAACGTATGAGGAGATAAAATTAAGACTTGAATTTGCTTGTTTTATAGCCAAGACTTCGACCCACGCCACGATCTTCTTTATAGACCTGATTTTATTTTATTTGTCTTGGATAGCAAAAGTATTATAATCATTTGGATATGGGTTCTAAATAATTTTGGTACAAAATTTAGTTCCGACTGAGCTATCGGGCCGTCCTTAGTACCTACCTAGTGTCTGACCTTAGCTATGATTGAACCTCCACCTTCTGCTTTGTAGGCTAGTCGTCTACTACGGCGTTTTCAGTCCAATAAGCAAAATAAATTAACCAATAAAGAAAAGTAAATTATAGCGAAATGTCAGCGTAAATACTGTAATCGAAGTTGAAACGACTAAAACAACATACAATAAATAAACAATAACGATAAGTAAAAGAAAAGAGCATTTACCCTTAAAATAAACTAGTTATAACTAAGAGAAAATAAATAAGAATCGAGAAAAGTAATGATATAAATAAAATAATCAGATGGGGATCGTTATTTCTCAAAGGATCTTCATTTATTCTCAGCCATTTTTTTTGGAAATTCAATAACTAATGTCTGCAACAGAAAATAAAGTTACCTCTGCTTTTAGTCTACGGTTCAACGAAATTTAGCTCTTTGATGTAATAAGTTTTATTTAACAACAGTAATGAGTAGTTAGTAAATATTTTTAATTCCCTTTGGACTGTAAAGTAAAAGGATTTTTTTTAGTAATCTGCAGACCGTATCGGTGCTGCGTCTCGCCTGTATCAATGCTGCATCCCAACCGCTTCGACGCTGCTGCTCTACTGAATTGCCGTGAATGCGCCATAGTAGCGTTACAGAATCGTGACTACGTGTGCGAAGCTATGGCATGTACCGAAGGCGGGCATTTTGCGACTGTATCGATGCTGCATTGCTGCTGCATGAAACTATAAATGCCAATGTAAAACAGTGTAGCGATACAGAATCGGGACTGCGTGGAGGTAGTTATACAGCCAGTAGGGGTAGCATCGCGACTGTAATGCCTTATTGCTGCTGCTATGAAACTGTATTGATGTGTGATAGTAGCAATACAGAATCTTGTCTGCGTGGACGTAGTTGCACGGCCAGCGGCAGCATCGCGACTGTATCGATGCTGCAGCTAATGTATCGCTACTGTATCGATGGAAAAGTTACCGTGGGTTTATGGTATTGAATGATATTAAATTGATATGAAGATACATTAATAAAGTAAACCGTTTACGATATAGAAGTACTTATTTCGTATCTATAAAGCAATTCAATAAAATATTCATTCCTTTGTTCCGAAGTACTTTTATTATCTGCTAAGATAGGCGTGTCACCGACAGGAAACTCATTTTATTATAACCCCAGAAAATTATATATAGGTTTTCTTGTATGAGGCTTTGGTCTTATTCTACTTGAACTAAGTAACCAAATATTGAAGGTAATTGTGTTATTTTAGTAGGTATAGTATCTATCCATGCATCTGATATTAGAAGCTCTGTTTAATTGGTTATTTACGAACAGGGAGCGATATTACAAATACCGTGAATCGTGACGTGATACTGGCAATAGTTCGACAATATTACCTGGGTTATTACTTCCTCTCTATCTAACCATCCACATCTGTTTCTAGAACAGGCACGTATTGTGTTTATCCTCAAATTACTATTAAATATACCTATAGGTATATAACATTTAAATATCACACTAGTTGTGTGGTAGAAATGATACAAAATAAGTAGATATAACAATAGTAAGCACTATTATTGAAAAAGATTAAACTTCAAAATAAGTTCTTGTTAGCTTATCCGACAGTTCATTTGACATATTTTTCATACAAAATAATATGCACTAAAAAGTACAAAATAATCTAATTCACTTAAAAGGTTACGGTTAAGGTTAAAAATATTTCTTTATAGCCAACATTGAATGTTCTTCTTTTGTCTCTTCTCTACCTGCTTAAATGGTGGACCAGCGTAATCATAAAGTCTACGAGTATACACAACAACACTAGATTCAGCCCTGTCGCACCCTGCGTGGAATTTAATCACGGCCCGTAACTGGTGTGTCAGCAGTGCATTGTTCTATGATGCATTTCACCATAAATCCATTGTGATTGCTTACTTACTAGCTGCGGGATGCTAGTTTGTAACCTATAGTTTAAACTGTATAGGGCGGCTGTTGCTGTACAGTAGGATCCTAAATAAACATAGGATTGTGGGGGGGGGATCACAATATGCCTCGAGATCGTATTGGTGGAGGTCTTCTTATTTTTCTTTTTTATTTAATTTTTTATTTATAATTAATTGACTTCTTGCTTGTGAGTTAGCACCGCATTTCCGTCAGTGTCAAGTGATTTGGTTTGAGGAGTATCTTTCCAATCTCGTGGATTGTTTTTGAGTAAGAACACAACTGAGAAGGATTGCGGAGCGTCGTGGCAGGCTGAAAGACAAGTCGGGGCAAACCCTGAAACGTGACTCTTCTTCTTCTTTTGGCAGCATGAGCGATATCACATGAAAAAAAATACAATCTTACGCTATAGTTATTAAACTATTAAAGTAATTTACGTACTTTAAATAACGCTGCACGGTAAAACGCTGTCCCATTCTTTGTGGAGATATTGCCATACTTTCTTCACTCATTGATATCTCTCTCACCCGAATGTGCTTGTCGTACTCTCATGTGGCGCATGGCATTTTTGGTGTGTTAGTTTTAGTATGTAGTTCATAAACATAATCCCCGAAGACGTAATCACAAATACTTAATATGTACATTCGGTATATCCAAATATCCTGATGGCAGGTGGAGTAAAGCCTTAACAGAGTGTTGGCCGAGATTAGGCAAAAGAAGTCGTCCGGCAGCCAGGTGGGTTGCTGGAAAAGTATAGGCAAGACCAGGATGCGACTGGCACAGGACCGAGAAGAATGGCAAAATATGGAGGAGGCTTAGGCATACATGCCTAGTAATTTATGAAAAAATATCCTCACGATGTTTTCCTTAATCGAAAGGTACACCAGAAACTCCTAGACCTGAACTACGTACATCCTGTAGTGTACCAGTCAGCAGTGTTCGTAACGAGACTGCACAGGGTGCGCCAGACGAACCCAGGTTTCGTCATGTGGGGAGGTTCTTTCTTTTTCTTAACTTGCGCCTGCTTTATGTGAATGATGATCGAATGTCCTGCCTTCAGGTCTAAGAGTTTCTAAAATACCTTTCGATTAAGGAAAACATCCGTAGGATATTTTTTCATAAACTTCTAGGCATGTATTGTTTGTTGTGTCCTCCATCAAAAAAGGCTTCTTATCTGTCACATTGGACAGAGTTTGGGTATTTCAGTCTTCTTCTTTTTTTTTGTCAGCATGAGCTAAATCGCATAAAAATTGCTCAGGGTGTCTGATGAAGTGCAAGTAAGATTAGAATATTCTGATTATGTTTTAGTTATACTATTCAGCTCAGAAAATAATAGTCGTGAGCACAATGCTAATGATGGATAGAGTTTGGGCACAGCTAGTGTTATTTGTATATACCGAATGTAAATATTAAGAATTTGTAATTACGTTTTCGGAGTACGTTTAATCTTTCACTAATTGCTACAGTGATCGCTAAAGATTGAGATCTAAAAGTAGCGCAATTCTCCACTGAACTCCGACCTCTGTTTACGCAGCAATTAAATCCAAAACTCATCTACTATTTACTATCAGAATATAGCAGCAAAAGATGCTCAAAAGGTAGAACACTTTAACGTCAAGCAGGCTGTCCGCTTTGCATATTAAATTGAATGGTCCGTTACTATACAAAGAGGTCCTTTGCCGGGTTTTATCTCTCTATTTAGAATTACGCTATGCTATGGCGAAAAAGAATGAGAGTAGTTGCAATGCCAAAGTATTGATTGGTTACGAACATTTTTCATAGGGAACCTGCAAAAATTTTATATTGTGTATCTGTTAAAATTTCAGCCACATGGTTCAACTTAGAAGAGATTATTGTGTCTGCATTGATTATAAATAAAAGAACTAATAAATGCATAGTCTTTTGTAAAGTCTTAGCAAACTGAATTGACGTCAGGTTATTGTCAGCGAGAAGTGCCTTCACATATTTGAGGGAACTTTATAATCCGTCGTTTTTTGGAGCATTGATTGTGATTTTTTTTTAATCACTAATCGAAGGTGAAGGTCTGTTATCTATTACCTACGCGTATATTGCAACGGGCAGCATTCCATAGTAAAAGTTGTTCACTTTTATGGGTAGACTATTAGTATAAAAGGATGCTAATGATATCAATTTCACACTGTAGAAGCGATTTGGGCAGATTATGTCACTGTGGAACGCCCCAATGCTGCCCGTTGCAATATCATCATCATGATGATGATATTGCAAGCAATGATGATGATGATGGAGCAAACTTACAGGCTTAGATTATCAAGATAGACAGTCAAAGCTACGAAAGCGTAGAAAAAAATAGGAACCAGTACTGGTTCCAAAACCCTATACATATACACGCACACATACATATTTTGTATGGCGCCTCACGCACACCAACCTAAGAAAGTTAGCCCCTTTTGTTTTATACGGAACAAGTGTGAGGCTCATTCTAGACATATACTTTTTCTAAGCTTACAGGAGCAAAAAAAAAATCTGCTGTTCCGTACTAAACTGCAATGCCTACTCGACTCAGATGTATGTAACAGCTGATTTTTTTTTGTTCCGCTCGGTTTGCTCTATTGCTACCATAGTGAAAGTTGTTCATTTTGAAGGGTAGACTCTTAGTTTAAAAGGATGTTAATTATATAAACATCCTGTATACCATTTATATGTCTTGTATATCGCAGCCCATGCGATACGGCCCGCTCGGCTCGGATGCGGTCCGTGGAGGAACTTTTTACTACGAACGTCTGCCATTTGTTGTCATTACGTCAAACTAAAACTCAATGCGTTGCGACCAGACCAGACCCGCTCTCTACGCATCGCAGCGGAAAATGCGAAGTATCTTATCTTAACTATTATAATTATATTATTATATTGTAAGTTAAGTTATAGCCTATAGAATCCCACTGCAGGGCAAAGGCCTCCTCTCACGAATAAGGGTGAGAGGGAGTGGGCCATACTCCACCAAGCGGGCCCATATTATTATATTATATGTTTATATTTATATATTGTATAATATATAATATTATATAATAATTTATAATTTATATTTATTTATAATTTATAATATTTATAATTTAAAAAAGTAGCGGTTCACTTCATATAAACTAAAATAACACTCGACAGCGCGATTTAAATTACGTGCAGCGCCATCTATTGACAAAATTGTTAGTTTGTTTGTTTGTTCGCGCATCACGCAAAAACTACTGAACCGATTCTGATGAAACTTTTTTTGTTTGATAGCTTATGATCTGACTTAAAATCTGGTATATAATTTGTGCGGACGAAGTCGCGGGAAAACACTAGTTTTTTATAAATATATATGTTTTTTCCGCTGCAATGTGGCCCGCTAACTATCACACTAGACTGTGTGTAGGTTGAGAGAAATGAGGGCAGGAATAAAACTCTTGACTTATAAGTAGTACTTCATAGAACTGAAGTTCTTATTAAATGCATTTTAAGTTCAAGCGTAAAATAGTTCAACGTGCACTTATCTAAGTTCAGAACTGACGGCTAAAGTAAACAATTACTAACTAAGAAACTAAATTGGCGAGTCTGAGTCGAAAGCACTTGGAGTAAAGCTCATATTTGCATAAAGTTCATGGAAACTCGGAATGCTTTTGATATCGTTTCTCAAGAATTATTCGCAATAATTTAATTATTTTCTTTGTATTTAATTCTTATCTCGTTTTAATACGAGTTACATTTGGTTAAAGAGTTGTAAAAATTTCCATTTAGGTAAAAGAAATTTTAATGAAAATTTTGCTTAATTGGTTTCATGTTCCTCTGACTCGAGATGATTATTGATCTATTTAGTTTTTTTGCTGTTTTCTGTACTTGGCTAGTAGTCTAGTAACTAAAGGTATTTGTTTCGTTTACATGAATTCGCAAGATGTAGAACATTTTTTCTTAAAAATTGTCACTTTTTGGGTTAAGACTTTTTACATAACCAGAGCGTCAATTTTAAAACTGTAAAAGTTAATTACAGACAATTAAAAAAACACATTAAAATTGGAGTAGGTTTGACCGGTTCCAAAACAAAAGACTTTCTAATCTATAGCGTGGTGGAATAAGGGTTGAACTACACATGGCCGCACAGCATCGCATTTTTCCGTCGCTCCATCCTTTTCTGTCACTCAGGAACGTCATTTGCTAGAGCATATAAGATAGACGGAACGGAACAGCACGCCGCGTGCGATCGCGGAAGAAAAGGATGGAGCGATGGAAAAATGCGATCGCGTGCGGCCATGTGTAGTTCAACCCTAAGAGGCCTACTCCCTTTCACCCTTATTTGTGAGAGGAGGCTTTACCAACAATGGGATTTTGGTTTTGAATGTTTAAAATGTATTGGCAGTTTTAATTGTGTTTATTTTGTATAACTACTTGTTTGATCAGTGACATCAGTTTCCATGGAATATTTATTAAGGTATATGTTTCGTGTTAAAGGCTTGTAATACCTAGATTAATTTAACCATATCGTTCTAGTTTGCCACTAAAATCGCCGTTGCTTGACACCCTTCAATACCCAATAGGATACAACTTTACGCTTAAAAATATAGCTGGAAGTTTTTTAAGTTCCTGAATAACCCTTACAGGATTGGTCGTGAATTATTATGAAAATATGTTGCAGAGATGAAAGCTTTACTCAAAATAGAATAGAATTTGGCGAGCTATATAAAACGGTCGCCTTTAAAATGCAGATCAAGCTTCAAGTCTATTAGATACTTGTAAATATTACGGGAATTGCCTTTGAAGTCTAAGCGTATTCTATCGTTAATTCAAAACGTAAAGAGATTGAAAATTATTACAAGAACTCCTGAATAAATATTCGATTAGAATAAAATATTTAGAATGTCCATGGACTTAACCTAGATAATGGAAATGGATCTTATTCTATTGTATGTTGATTCCACAGGCAAAGACTTTCTCTAAGGCACGGACTTCAAAGAAATACAGACCGAATAAGGCACTAAAAAGATGTGAAGCATGCAAGGTAATACAATCTCGTTTGTTCTAGAAGGGACCTACACTAGCTACAACTCGTCAATTTCTTTATTCGTAGTCGTCATCTTATGTACCGCGTGACAGCACGCACACAAAAGAAGTGGGTGCTTCACTCATGATTAGACGAGATTACGTCTGGTTCTTCTTTTAAGTCTGTGCTCTTAGGAATAAGAGTGAGAGCTAGAGGGTGGGCCATAAACACCACGCGGGCCCAGTGCGGATTGATGTAGTGTTGGCGCTCGATTGTCAATAAATTTCAGGTAGTTTAGAATGTGGCCAGACTATAGATAGAATTGTTATCATAGATAAAATCCTACAAATGATACTATAAAATATAAAAGTTTGTCAATGATATTATAAAACATCATTGAAGTATGTACTAACTGATGCACCGTATACTATAGGACTATCATATATCGATAAGGCAACAAAACGAGAAAATCGCGGCCATTCGCGGGCATGCGCTCATTTTGGCATGTAGAAAGTAACAACGATAGCGGCACATCTCGATTTTTCTCGTTGTTTCAGGGCATTCTAGGCCTGCTGGGTATTATATCTCTTGCTGGTAGGCTAATTTCTTAAAAATTATGATGACAAGTTAAACTCAATAATCATCGACTCGACGGAAGAAGATGGCCTGGCCTACTTATGTGTCAACGAAAAACAACCCGACAGGTCCTACATTTTTGACATACCAATTAGGAGTCAATGGTTTTGATCTGATTCGTAAAAGAAGAGACACTTACGTGGCTTCTTCCTAAATAACTGAGCACCCTTGTCATAAACAGCGATTGCTTTGAAGTTTTCCTTTTCACTTGAAAAAGCAAAAATTCTACGAGATTTTGCTTTTGTTATCGATGATTTGAGTACAGTTTTAGGCCGTTACAGTTTCCTTTAATATATTCGAGTTATTCTTGGTATTTTTTTCAAGCTGCTTTCATTTCCATCTGCCGTAGTGTAACGAATCGACTCCAAATATTCCAAAGGTATTATTTGGGTACGATAAAATGCATTCCGAGCAACTAAATCCAAAGATTGACTTTACTGGGTGTTTCTAGCTATAATCAGAGAAACTGACAGAAATCGTCTTAGGTAGCACGGCCACGTGATGCAAAGAGACGAAGAACATATGTAGTCAATAAAGCTTTCTGAATATACACGAGGTAGATGACGCCCTCTTGAAGGCCTTGAAGGGGAAGGGGGGGGGGGGGGGCTTGTTTTTTTGTGAAAGGGATAATTCAGAACATTAGTGTACCCGCACTTTTACTATGGGACCAACATCGAAAACGCAAAAAAGGGTTATTATACTGGGTGTAATAAAACACCATAACTGAACAACTTTCACTATGGAGCCAACATCGAAATCACGAAAAAAAAATCTGATGTCCCATACATTTGAGTCGAGTCGGTAATGCAGTTTTGTATGAAAGAGCGGATTTTTTTCCGCGATTTCGAATTTGGCTCCATAGTGAAAGTTGTTCAGTTTGATGGTCCAAAGCACCCTCATAAGTATTACTAGGGTGTTTCGTTACACCCTGTGTAGGAACATTCAAAATGTCGAATAACAACACTTGTTTTCGCGTTTTTAATGTTGTTCCCATGAAGTTGTTTAGTTCCATTGTCTAAAGCACCCTTTTAAGTACCTATGTAACGTATCTGCGTGAGTCAATTTAGTCACCGTTCGACGTGACAGACGTGTGAGACGTGACTATGGAAAACTGACCCTGCTGCTAGCTTAAAAATGTCCCTTACAATGCTTACAACAAGGGTCTGAATTGGTGCTATTCTGAGATTCTAATTCTTTATCTAGAATAGTGTGTTGTCGGCACACGTTTCACAGCTACCTCTCTACAGGGTGTACCAAAACACCCTACTAATATTTTAAAGGGTGGTTTAGATCGTCAAACTTAATAACTTTAACTGTGGACTGTTTAACTGCGGTGGTTGATGGTTGTCTGGAAATCGCATTTGTTGCTAAGACCGCCATTTGTGCCCTTCTCATTCTTGTTATAAATTGTATTTGCTTATTCTTGGTGGGCAAATAAAGAATATTAATGTTATGTTATGTCGAGATAAAGTTAAAAAACCAGCTGACCCATAAATTTGATTCGAGTCTGTAGTCTGTACTGAAGATTTGTATGAAACAGATGACTGGCTCCAAAGAGAAAGTTTTTCTGTAGATGGTATAAACCATACTTTTAAATATTACTACTATGGTATTTAGTAACACCCTGTATAAACGTAACCTCTGTATTACATGGCACGCCTATCTCTATAGGTAGCACAAAGTGTCGACTAGCAATCATTAACCTAAGGTTCAATGATAGATATGTACTTGTTATTCGATACCTGTAACTGTCAGATATTGATTAGGTACATAATGTTGAAACTGTAATAGATACATATTAATTGGAAATGATTAACAATTCAAGTCTGATTTCACGTTATATTAATAACTAGTGTTTTCCCGCGACTTCGTCCGCACAAATTATATACCAGATTTTAAGTCAGATCATAAGCTATCAAACAAAAAAAGTTTCATCAAAATCGGTTCAGTAGTTTTTGCGTGATGCGCGATCAAACAAACAAACAAACAAACAAACAAACACACAAACAAACAGACAAACAGACAGACAAAATTTCTAAAAAAGGTTGATTTCGAGTCGGGGATATTTAAAAACCATATCGTAATCTTTTTTTTGTAAATATCTTCAATGTACAGACACAGTTCAGTTACAGTTTTATAATAGTTAAGATGTAGATTTATAGTCTTATTGCATTTACCATGAATTCGGTATGTCAAGTTTTTTTTTGTCTTCATTTTTATATTTTTTACGGACAGAAGACATAATTTTAAGATATCTATTTCATTCTTATTTCGATTCATCGAGTTTATCAATATAAATTTAATTTTTAAATTATTTTGATCTGTAATCTCCAAGTGCAAAAATGGTGGAGAGAAAATAATTCGAACTCCATGGAGAAAAACTACCTACAGCTGTATTTCAAAAAATTAAAACCTGCCTCCTCTTTCTAACTCTATGCTGGAAAAAGATACGGCAACATCAAATGTCAAATTCTGACATTGTGAAAGTATTTTTTTTTCTTAACGGCCGGTTATTTTAAGATGATTTTATGTTTACCAAGGAGTTCACAGGTATGCCAGTGACGTCACTGCACGGACCGAAAAACGACGTTATTTTATTAAAAATATCTGTAATCCTTTTATTTTAAAATCTCTGACATAGAAAATATGATTATTGAGACAATTATCTCGAAATGGTTTTCGATTCAGCCCTCCAAAAAAAAACTTGACATACCGAATTTTGTTAAAATCTACAGGATCTAAATATAATTGCGTTAAAATTTCTTCAATAGCAATACAATAAGATTAATGGTAGATTCGACCGGGGATCCAAGGGCTGGCGCTTTCCTCGCTCAACGGATCAGTTTAGCCGTTCAGCGAGGAAACGCTGCACAGCATCTTGGCTACCCTCCCGCGCGGTCCAAACCTGCACCATATTTTAGGTTAAGTTAGTTATAAGTCATTATAGTTACCTTTATTTGTAAATAAAAATACATATTCAAAAAATAAAAAAAAATAAAAAAAAAAAATTAGAATTTATCTTTATACAGGAAACAGTCTTTGTCGACCTACCTATGTATCGTCTCGCTCTCGTATGTATGTTTAGAAAGGAATATGAGTGAGATATTTTATGAGCCACGATAACTTTGAAACTATACAGGGTGAAATTGATATCATTAGCATCCTTTTAAACTAAGAGTCTATACCCATCAAACTGGGACAGCAGATTTTTTTTGCTCCGATTGGTTTGCTCCTATAGTAAAAGTTGTTCAGTTTGATGTGTAGACTCTTTGTTAAAAAGGATGCTAATCATATCAATTTCACCCTGTACGTGTACATTTTAACGGAAATTGGACAAATGTAAAGCACAGATATTGGTTTTTAGATTTTAGTTTAAAAATTGTTTTTATTTTTAATTGGCTTTAATTGGTTAGTAAGGAAAATATAACCAAACTTCGTTTGTATGGAGCGCGCTCCGAATTAGGCCGAGCCAAGCGCAAGGCCGAAGGCCGAGCTATGCGTAGGAGCGAAGTTCCGAAGCGGCCCCCCTGCAACCTGGTAGACCTGGTCTCCGGGGTCAATCTGCCGCCAAGCGAGCCGCAGACCGAGCGCCCAGTATAACTTGAGGTCTTATTCCTATAAAAAAGGTAGGTGTTTAATTAATATCCGCATTGGGTATGGCTTCCATCGTAATTTGGCGTCTTGTTCGACTACGCAAATAAATATAAAATGTAATACAT
The DNA here is from genome assembly GCA_963693445.1 of Agonopterix heracliana. NCBI lineage: Eukaryota > Metazoa > Arthropoda > Insecta > Lepidoptera > Depressariidae > Agonopterix > Agonopterix heracliana. The sequence goes on along the minus strand of OY856312.1, from coordinate 1,080,992 downwards.
AATTATAAACATACCCTTCTTCCTAACTTAATAGATGTTTATAAACACAATAAGAGCTACCTACAGCTACACTTTACGACCCTCACCTACGTCTATGAGAGGACGTGTAACAATTTCTCACGGACCACTGATGGATGACTCTCGGGTAGTCACCGACATTGGCACTGTTACCGCCTTATTCGTGTCACGGAGAGTCTTGAACCTGAGTTCAGAGTTTTTGCACATCCCTGGCTGCAGTTTAAGTTTGAAAAAAGATATTACCTTACTCGACATTTCGATACCTACGTACTGTAGGTTTAAACGTACGTGATCTAACCACCATAATTCAATCAGAAACATAGCTACTTCCAACATTATTTTTCAACATGCCATAATCATCAGCCTGTATTCACACAATACAAGGGCATGCCTCTTCCCCATTTTAACACCCATTTCAGCCTTGCGCCAATCGTGTAGTTGGAAAAATTCAACTCACCGATATCATTTTTTTATGTTTACAGGATTGAATAACTTGTGAAAGGATATAATGGCCTTCATCACCTTTTAGCCACCAAATCAAAAAGGTTTGTTTTATTTTAAAAAACCTAACACATTACAAGTGTAGTTGTAATCAAAATACATTTGAGCTATACTGGGTGAAATTGATATCATTATTATCCTTTAAACTAAGAGTCTACCCTTCAAATGGAACAACTTTTACTATGGGAGCAAATAGTTCGGGCGGCGGTGACGAAGTCATATACCCATCGAGCTCATGAATAATTCAGTTTTCATGCAATAGTTTACTATTAGGAGATGCGAAAAAACTTGGTCGGCCGACCCCTATCCTGGTGGGTTTTGCGCAAGAGGGTGACTAGTAACCTCTCTGAGACGACACTAATTACCCATCGAGCTCATGGACAAAATTATGCTTATCCGATTGGTTTTAGTTAGTGTAACGAAGTACACTCGGTCGTCCGCCGGATATCCTGGCAGGTGGTGCTGGCCAACCAAAAATGGTGGTCAAATTTTGGAGTACTTCTCACCCATCGAGCTCATGGATGAAATGTATGCCAAATCAGAGGTTAGACCTTCACCTTCAATATTTCATCGGTCGTCCTGGCCAAAGCCTGGTGGTTTCTGGCGGCCAACCAGATTTATCTGTCAAAGTAAGATCATGCGTTTCCACTTTCATCCAAATAAATACATTATTAACCTGAAATATGCAGTTCTTTTAGCATGAACGTGAACGGTTCTATGGTTTAAAAGTACTTATTACAAAAAAAACTTAAAAATAAAAAAAGGTGTCGATACGCGGCGATTTAAAAAAAAAAATTTTTTTTCGTCATAACTCCGTCATTTCTAAACTGGTTTGGTTGATTGCTTTATCGATCAAAAGAGTGTATTGCAGAGTTCATCCTATCAAAATTTGGTGAGGATCTGAAGAAGCGTTTCGAAGATGTACAATGTTTTAAGTGGGTCAGATTTTACTACAAAAAATACCAAACGAATTTTATTCTTTTACGAAAATAACCTTCGAGTTCTATTAATTTTTCTTTCTGAAATAAAATCTGTTCTCTTAACAGGTGCCTATATAAGAAAATAAACTAGTAATCACCGCGGCGTTGCTTTCGAAAATTGTAGTTGTAAAAAAATGTTTCGTCAAGTCAAAGCTGAAGCTATGTTTATGTGGATGATCTAATTTAGTACATATCAGAGTTTTAACATAATTAGCTGAAACTGTTTCAAAAGATGATCACACCACCAAATTGAACAAAATTTTCTATGGGACCAACGTTGAAATAGCGTAAAAAAACAGCTGTCCTATACAAAACTGCAAACCTTACTCGGCTGGAATCTGAATGTATGAGAGAGCTGGTTTTTTTAGCAATTTCAATGTTGGACCCATAATAAGAGTTGTTCAGTTTGGTCGTGTGATCATCCCTTTAATACAGTTTCAGCGAATAATGTTAGAACTGATATACTCGTATGTACTAAATTAGATCATCCACATAAACATAGCTAGCTTTGACTTGACAAAACATTTTTTTACAACTAAAATTTTCTAAAGCAACGCCGCGGTGATTACTAGTTTATTTTCTTATATAGGCACCTGTTAAGAGAACAGATTTTATTTCAGAAAGAAAAATTAATAGAACTCGAAGGTTATTTTCGTAAAAGAATAAAATTCGTTTGGTATTTTTTGTAGTAAAATCTGACCCACTTAAAACATTGTACATCTTCAAAACGCTTCTTCAGATCCTCACCAAATTTTGGTAGGATGAACTCTGCAATACACTCTTTTGATCGATAAAGCAATCAACCAAACCAGTTTAGAAATGACGGAGTTATGACGAAAAAAAATTTTTTTTTTTAAATCGCCGCGTATCGACACCTTTTTTTATTTTTAAGTTTTTTTTGTAATAAGTACTTTTAAACCATAGAACCGTTCACGTTCATGCTAAAAGAACTGCATATTTCAGGTTAATAATGTATTTATTTGGATGAAAGTGGAAACGCATGATCTTACTTTGACAGATAAATCTGGTTGGCCGCCAGAAACCACCAGGCTTTGGCCAGGACGACCGATGAAATATTGAAGGTGAAGGTCTAACCTCTGATTTGGCATACATTTCATCCATGAGCTCGATGGGTGAGAAGTACTCCAAAATTTGACCACCATTTTTGGTTGGCCAGCACCACCTGCCAGGATATCCGGCGGACGACCGAGTGTACTTCGTTACACTAACTAAAACCAATCGGATAAGCATAATTTTGTCCATGAGCTCGATGGGTAATTAGTGTCGTCTCAGAGAGGTTACTAGTCACCCTCCTGCGCAAAACCCACCAGGATAGGGGTCGGCCGACCAAGTTTTTTCGCATCTCCTAATAGTAAACTATTGCATGAAAACTGAATTATTCATGAGCTCGATGGGTATATGACTTCGTCACCGCCGCCCGAACTAAAACCATTCGGAGCAAAAAAAAACAGCTGTCCCATACTAAACTCCACCCGCCGCCATTGACTACACGATTTTTTTTTATATAAGGTCCACCCTGTATATAAGGTCAAATTTAATTAGCTGGCGAAACTAAACAAACGTATTTGGTATCTGTTACTAAATACAATTACGTGGTAATGACCCCCCGCTCGATCATATGATTCGAGGTCCATGTTCGCCCGCCAGCCGCGCACTGCGTACGATACGTACGATAATAATAATTAGGTAATTATAAACATTGATAATGCAATCTGTTATCATTTACAGGTGGCTGATTCAGAGTTTATGATTTTAAAATGAAAATATCGTTTATTTCCAGTTGTTCCGTGGGTGAAGTTCCGTCGCGGAACTAGTAAGATTTTTTTTCCCAGTCATTCCACGTAACTAAGTATGAATTAGTAAGACGTTTACTATTAAGTGGTGAAAGAAGAATAGTAAGAGCAAAACAATCAATCTTACCTACGTAACATAATTCGAACGCAAACAGATATTCTTCGTCGAAGTCGAAAACGAAAGTCTCCCTTCCACCGCACCCGCATCAAATGGCCCGTGAACCTCTCCCATGCCCGCAAAACGATGACGTATGAAATTTTTCCCTCCGTCAGTATTTCAACGAGGTGTTTTGATGACATTAGGTCGATTTTATCTAACGAATAGGTAGAGGAATCACCTCTAAAGACGTTACGGGTAATTGAACAGAGATGGGTATTGGATTGACGAGCTTTCTCTTTTATTTACGTGGTTTGGTTAGGGTTGAATTAAGAATGGATAGGGAAGATGACGGAGTGATTGATGGCTGATTGTGTACAGTGGCCGTAGCATTGCATCAAGATATAGCGCTATCGCGTCTTAGCTCTCTTTCTCTTTGCGTGCGAAGTAACGAGATAAAGGTCGTCATATAGCCTTATTGCAGTGCTACAGCAGGAGCTATGAAATGATTTTGCCCTTAATTATAAGTGAGCCAATTGCGATATCAGTCTATAACGAAACCCTAGGCTTTCTGACCCTAGGCTTTCGGACCTAAACCCCATCCTAATTGATTTTAGTTCTTACCTAAAAAATTGATAGTAGTTGTTGCTAAATTTCTAATTACCTTGTTATTGAATAAACCCATAGTTTCTATGTTATGTATTTTGATTGACTCTTCACTGTTGTTGTAATTGTTGTATGAGAGAGATCTTCCACCGGCGTGTATCTTGTTGGTATTCTGTTTTTGATAAGATGTTGTTATCTTGTTCTTATTTATGTAAACTCTTTAGCAAGTTAGGCCGAAAACAGATTTAGGCCTCGTCATCTGATTGGCTGAAACTCGTTACTTTGTAAAATTACACGTCGGCTTTGTGACAACTTAAACAAAAGATTTTTTTGTAAAACTAACGTATTTTTATGCATTTAATATACTTACTCGTAGGTAGTGCTTTACAGAATTATAATTAACACAAATGTTGTTTCTCTTTTCAGGTACGAGTAAAGAACAATATAAATCTTACTTCTGTGTCTGTAAGGTATTTATTTGATATTATATCATTTTGCTTTTCAGAGTTACACAACTTACATAATTACGTACATATATACATAAACACACGACCATCACTTAGGCTTAGATCGAAGTAAAATTTGATCTAAGCTTGATTCTTCTTCTATTCTATTCTATTTTTATTTAATGGCGTTTCCTTGTTAGATTTCACCAGTGTCAAGTGTTGAAGATATATTTATTAGATATTGTACGGTAATAGGATATGGCGATCTCAAAGCTCCGTTTTTAAACAAAAACACACACTCGAAACCGATATAAAACGGCGGAGCCACGTGGCCAATAAAATCGCAAGCCGACTAAACGTCTACTTGTTACCCCCTTAGCGACGCGACTCCCTTGATTCTTCTTCCGTCGAGTCTATATGGCATCTCATTGCATTGAGTTTGGCTTGTCATCGTGGTGAAGAGATTCGCGAATTAACATTAGACGTTGCTGATTTTCAAGGTTGCCCCGGATGTATGGAGGGTTCAGTACTTCACTCAGGGAGGATAAAAAGAGAACAATAATATCATTTCTGCATCTAACTGGGGTTGTGAAAACTTTTTATTAGGTACCAATTTGACGGCCTGATAGCTCAGTCTGTAGTGAGCCTGCCTGCTTTGCTGCAAGGGTCACGGGTTTGAATTCCGCGAGGGGCAAATATTTGTATAATGAATACGAATACTTGTACGCGATTCATAGCGGCTCGTAGTGTATAGCCGTATGTATGTATCTGTATAATATATTCTATTACGTTGTCTATTTATCACAATATAAGTCCGGGCTAGCATAGATTCTGGTACTTTAAATAAGACTAGATAATATGTGTGCCAATGTCGAACATAATATTATTCAATTATCGTGGCATGCAGCCACAGATTATAAATAGTCAAATCTGACCACAAATTTGCATTTAATAACATCGATAATACGACATTTACTTTCCTCCTCAGAGAGCGGCCTATAAAAGTAAATCACATACTTAAGGCGCTTTCTTTCATGCAAATTACGTTTCATGACCTAAGGCCCGACATTAGCTCTCTTATCGTGCTATAACCATAGTCATTTTGATCCTTATTGAATATAAGTTTAAGCTTCGGCTTTGTATGGCTATTTGTTGAAGGTAAAACTATTATTTTGGGTTACACACATTATCTTTTATATTTTTTTCCCTAGTGAGCTGGGATTGAATGGAAAATAAGAATGAATCTGATGTTTATTGTACCGTCATGGGGAATAGGATTCAAAATTAGAGGCAACAGGAGGCAGACTTTTTCATGACCACTTGCTAGCCTAAGCCAATATTCTCAAAAATAGCTTTCTTGGAATACTAGTTAATAAATGTATACAGTGCGGATATTCCCTGCTTCCCAAACGTAAACATTCACATTAATCAGAATGAATGAAATATGCCTACCTACTTTTATTTACACCAAAACACAGATACAGCATAGAAAAAAAACGGTAATGGTACAAATAAGGCGGTTTTATCGCTAAAAAGCGATTTCTTCCAGACAACCTTAGGGTAGAGGAAATTTAAACAAAGAAAAACGGGTCGGTGCTGTAAAAAATTAATAGTAAATAAAAAAAAAAGAGAAACCGAATAACAAATAATTTTCGTGCAGCAAACAAATAGGTGTATAAATTTTTACGGTCGTATGTCGTACCAGTGATAACTATTACTCTTTTCATGGTTGTGTAAAGTCTCAAGGTTAAGGCACGATGGTGCTGACATAACCTCAGGGTCGAAAGTCCCAATATAAAAAAAAAAGAATAATAAAAAAAAAACCGCGTCATTCGTAAGCAAAATTCTCTTTTCTTAAACACTAGATTCTAAAAAGACCGATACATAAAACTAGAATGCCACGTAGCAAAAAAGAGATAAAAATAAACTAAATCCGTGAAAAGGTCTTCAGGCTATTAAGAAAGGAAGACCCTTTTTCAATAGGCATTATCTGGGGCCTCTCAGGGCATTAGGGTACTACCTCCTTACTAATAACTCATTGGTTTCCGTTACAATAAGTTATGGGCGGTTAGCTCCTTTGTCGCTGGGTTTTGATGTGCATAAGGGTTTCGGTGATAGCATAGTTATGTTGTCTGTAAGATTGAGGTCGTGGTAAAAATTAGGGGAACTTTACTGCTTCTTATTTATATACTTGTCAGAATCACGAACTTGAAAAAAAGACGGACGTAATCTCGTCTAATCACGAGTGAAGTACCCATTTGTGTGCGTGCTGACAAACTGTCACGCGGTACATAACAGCGGCGGGTTGTAGGTTGTAGGTCCTTTGTAGAACAAACGAAAATGTAGGACCTTGCATGCTTCACATCTTTTTAATGTCACTTTACGTGCGTCTTATTTTCAGGTCCGTGGTCAGAATGTGAACTTTGATAACTATGAATGATGTTAAACGATTTTTATCTTAAACTTATTTCATATCCCCTAAACATGATTGTTACAACCCTTAGCGTGGCCGCCATTGGCCGCCGTCTGGCCGCGTCGCTGGCGCGTCGCGTGGTTTCTTAGAAGCGCCCCTACTATCTTATATGTAAGAACTTTGCCTGCATTCACTCCGCTTCAGTATGAAGTTAACCACTTATGTGTGCGCTACCTACGCACACATCCGTAGAGTTTCATTTGTCTCATCTTGCAGACAAACGTGCCTGCGGACAAAATTGTCCACTGTCTGCGTGATGTTGTTTATTTGAAAGCGGCAGACCAGTGATTCAGTCGACAAGTAATCAAGTCGATAGGTGATTATGCGGTCAGTTCAAATTGTGAACATAAAATCGAGATATCTAAGGGACAACCTACTTTTGTCAAATTTACGTCGTATAAAGTTACGATTAATTTAAGATTTGGTTATAATTTATTGAATCAGGCATAGATAACAAGAATTCTGATGATATCACAACACCCGCTCCTAAATACCAAATAGACAAAGTTGTATTGCTTTGAAGCTGCGATACCATCTTGTTCTCTATTATTTGTATAGAACTCTTTGAGTCTGTGTAACTTTGAGCACGAAAAGCGTTACGTGGAAAAGGTTTGGAGTGAGTTCATACATTTAGTATAAAACTAGTGTTTTCCCGCGACTTCGTCCGCACAAATTATATACCAGATTTTAAGTCAGATCATAAGCTATCAAACAAAAAAAGTTTCATCAAAATTGGTTCAGTAGTTTTTGCGTGATGCGCGAACAAACAAACATACTAACAATTTTGTCAATAGATGGCGCTGCACGTCATTTAAATCGCGCTATCGATTGTCATTTGAATTTATATGAAGTGAACCGCAACTTTTTTGTTCCTCATGATTTTACGGTTTTATAATAGTTAAGAAGACAAAGTGCCACGTTGTCAATGCAACGATATAGAAGCACTGCATGTGAAAAGGTTCCTACAATTATCTTACAATACACTACAAAAGATCTATACAACAGAAAAGGGTATATAAACCCTATAGTTAGAATTCAATTTCGAGGCATGTATTGTACCCACTGTCCATTATAAGTGGCGACGGGCTCACCCCCTGTCACACTGGACAGAGTTTTCGGTACTACTGGTGAAACGTGGATGTTCTGAGGTTTCAGAATATCTCTGACTACCCCCTCGGGGAAGATAGTCGTGAGCATATGCTAGTTAGAATTTAAAATGTCAGAGAAATAGCCTCTTCGAAACTATAATAGGTATCCTTGACAGCACATATAATAGGATGTGACGTAATCAAGTACGCTTATATTTCCCCGAGGAGAGTTTCCGTTTTGGTCTCCTCTATCTTCATTTGGCGGAACATTGTGATATCACTCAAGATATCACACATAAAATATAACGTGAAAACGGGTATGTTAGGGAAAACTACTGGGCCTTTTAGCTTAGTTCAAAATTGGTAGACTACAAGTGAAACCTTTTAGGCATGCGTAATGTTTACTCTCACTCAGTTGCAGAAACGCTCATTAAAGTTAACCCTCCATTACATCTCTTGCTGTCGCTTCTTTGTCTCTTTTCACTTTTTTGTCTCGTTGACGTAGTAAAAGCTAGCAAGAGGTTTAATGGAGGATTAACTTCTAGAACGATCGTTCTAGATTAACTTTGATGAACGTTTATGCAACTGAGTGTCATTCTTCCAAATTTGATAGGTTTTTAAGGCCATATTACGGGGAGTCACATTTATGAATGAATGAAATATCTTATATATCTTATCTTAATCTTAACTATTATAAAACCGTAAAATCATGAGGAATAAAAAAGTAGCGGTTCTCTTCATGTAAATTCAAATAACATTCGATAGCGTGATTTAAAAACGTGCAGCGCCATCTATTGACAAAATTGTTAGTTTGTTTGTTTGTTCGCGCATCACGCAAAAACTACTGAACCGATTTTGATGAAACTTTTTTGTTTGATAGCTTATGATCTAACTTAAAATCTGGTATATAATTTTGTGAGGACAAAGTCGCGGGAAAACACTAGTACTTTATAAAAATACAATACGTAACAGGACATAAAACAAAATATTCGTACAAATAAGGCGATCTATAAATAAACAAAGATTTCTCCCGACAACCTTAGTCAAACGGATCGGTGTTACAAAGAATGAAATAATAGTACAACCAACGTCTGTTCAAATTCGCATCTATATAAGAAAAACATTAATTTGTTGTATCGGAGTCACTCAAGCCAGTACTCTCTTTGGGCTTGACTTGATACCGACTCCAGTGAAATAAATTAGCCCCACTTGCGTCAACCTGGGTTATCAGTTGACTCTGGGTTAGATTTTTATTAACCTAGAATTAATGGTTATCCTAGGTGGACACAGTGGACCAAATGTTTGTATAAAATGCGATGTGGATTGTATTATTATTTTCAACTTTTATTTAATCGTATAAATTTTTTTTTACATGAAGACAGGCCTTTAAAGAGAAATTTGTCTCGGGCGGGACTTGAACCCACGCTCTTCCAAACCGGGGAAACGTGTTAACCAATTACACCACCGAGCCCACTACCCAGAGAATCAAGTTTTCAATCTGTTACGTCTTAAGGGGACGTAAGCACCTTTAAGCCTGTGATACATTCTAGATTCTCAGAGAACCCTAAAAAGTGTCTTTCAAGAGACAATGTCTATCCGTGTCGTAGTGTGCACATCACTCATCCCGCCCCCTCCCCCGGGACCTGGAGGCAAGTTATTAAGCCTCGCGAAGGACGCACATAAATACAGCTTACAAAATTAAGCCTGTCCGAGCCATTGTGTGCTCCCGGCTTCACGGTATAATGTCACGTTATGAAGGAACTTTGAAGTGACCAGAATAATTGGGTACTTACGCGTAATCATTACATCGCCAATCATCACTTTCATTCAAGACTTCATACCTTTTTGGAGTGGTCAGAAACGGTGAAAATAATTCGTGTTTCTATCTTCAAGGGTTTAGGCTGTGCACTGTCTGTCTATTAGTCAGTAACTGTTTTATAGGTGCATAGCATGCGTGTAACGATGTGTCTTTTTTTAGTCCAATTTTTTTTTATCAGGATCCTTCGCAGGCAGGCGCAAAACATCCCACCAAAATTTCATCGCAATTCAATGAAAGGAATGCACAAGAATCGAACAGACAGATAAACAGGCATCGATTTTTATTGAATACTAGTGTTTTCCCGCGACTTTGTCCGCACAAATTATATACCAGATTTTAAATCAGATCATAACATAAGCTATCAAACAAAAAAAAAATCATCAAAATCGGTTCAGTAGTTTTTCCGTGATGCGCGAACAAACAAACAAATAAACAAACAAACAAACACACAAACAAACAGACAAAATTTCTAAAAAAGGTTGATTTCGAGTCAGGGACATCTAAAAACCATATCGTAATCTTTTTTTGTAAATATCTTCAATGTACAGACACACTTCAGTTACAGTTTTATAATAGTTTAGATAACTTAGGGTGTTTTGTTACATATGATCCTATCTACACGTCTACAGGGCCTATAGACAAAGTAACATTTCTATTGGCGTCGACGCTAGTAGAAATGACAGAATGTATGGATTTGACATTGGCGATCGCTATATTTTGACGTTTGCTTTCTCCACCATACGTCAAGTCCATATATTTTTATGTTTTCTACTGTCGTTAACGCTAATCGAACGAAACTTTGTCTATAGTCCCAGGAGACGTGTAGATAGAATGATTGTCATGTCACCGACGCTAGCTCATAAAGCTAAAACCCAAATGAAGCGATATCATGGGTTCCAGCAGTGTGTGGTCAACAGCCTCATTTATACACAACGCCGCGGTTTCTGGGTTAAGGCTCTAATGTCCGTATGAACCACAGAACATTAAATCGTAGGCAGAAGTGCATTGTGATGTGAACTGATTTAGCGCACCACTGGGGAGTGATAAATGCGCATACATATCAAAAATTGCGATAGTCACGCCAAAATGTTACTCGAGGTCACTTTGCAAAAATAAAAAAGGCATGTAAAAATAAGTAAGATTTATTCTCATGGTGGAACCATACTTCGTTATGTGTTATTTGTTATGCGCGTTATTCGGAGTATGGAGGGCTCATTCGTCTATGTGCGTTCACACACGATGACGCATTGACACAGCGGTAGACGTCAGTCCGTCATTTGTGAAGCAAGGAGTTGTATGAAACCGCACGTAAATATCTGGGCGAATACAGCGTAGCTGCATCGACCATCAGACAGTCTAAGGCAGTATTTCACTCTCGGTATGCTAAATAAAATACGCAAAATGTTGTGAATGTCAATGAATCGATGCAAAAATTAAAACAGCTAACAAATGAATGTACAGTATTAAATTAATTGTAGTGTTAATGAATAAGGCCCAAAATCCACTAAAATGCAGCGGAGGTTCTTTTTTCAAAAGAACTTTTTGTGAATTCATCGACACTGGTTTTCGTATTAGCGTTGCATTAGACCACTTCTAGCTATTATTTAATGTTCTGTGTTTTGAACGTTCGCGTTGTGCCGGTTCTGCTCTAATTAGCATATATTGCTCTATGGTAATTGACTGTTATTGTATGAGGTATTTGTTTAGTGGAAGGCTAAGTTATGCCGTTAATAGACTAAAGGTGAACCTAGTTTGTAGTAGAGGTAAAGTTTTTAACTACCCTGACGTAAGTTTGTAAAGTTTGGATACAGGGTGTTAACTTAAATGCCTTCTATATTTCAGGGGGTGCTTTAGACTATCTAACTGAAAAACATTCGTAAGACCAAAACAGAAATCGCGAAAAAAAATCTGCTGTTCCATTAATTTGGGTTGAATATTGAGCCATGGCGTGTTTATTTTTTTTTGGCTTTCTTATTTACTGTTCGAGGTTAGTATACTATTTTTCTTCTCGACGGAGGTGGAAAGCGACACCTTTGTTTAGCGCAGCGGGACGAGAATTGACGCTTTCCGTCCGGAGGGAAGAAAATAAATTCACCTGACATAAAGGCAACCGATATTTTTCTCTAAGAAGCGAAACCTTCCGGGATCGTTAGAAACATTGCTAAAACTACGGACTGCTAGAAGTATTTTATTGTGCAGTTAAAAGGTAAAATTTTAGGCTCTTAGCTAGTTTGGCGTGACTTTGACGAAATTTCTGCTACGCTCGTAGCAAAGCGCTACGGCGTAGTCATATTATGTAGTAACATTATTATATTATTTATGTTGGTCAATGTATATAGGCCGTAACAAAACACCCGCACGTAATGTTTAAAGGGGTGATTTAGACCATCGAAATGATCCACTTTCACTATGGAGCCAACATTGAGAAAGGATTAAAAATCTGCTTTTTCATACAAAACTGCAGTACCTATTCGACTCAAATGTGTGATGGTCTAAACCACCTCTTTAAATACTTAATTCTAGTAATACTACTAGAATGTTTTGATACACCCTGTATAGGGCATAAACTATCTCACACATTTAACACTTTTAGGGGGTGCTTCAGAAAATCATGCTAAATAACTTTCATTATGTGACCAAAAAAGACAGCACGGAAAAAATATCGGCTTTTTCATACATTTTCGTTGAGTAGCCATCGACATTTTTTAAGGAAAAATCTTGTACATAATTTATTTGGCCGCTAAACCACGACAGATATGAATTTTCATACAACTTTTGCCGGCCGCTGCTCGCATGTATTTGGCCAGTACAGCAATTTCGATTTATCTCGAAGAAGGTTGTCAAAATAATGCTCAAATTTCCAAGCATGTTTGAGAAAAAATGCTTTGTAGCCTAAATGCAACAGCACTTCGAACCTAAAATATTCAGTTCAAAATAAAATACAACCGAAATTCAAATGTTCAGGCTCAGATGGTCTTTAAATAAAATGCAGTGGACTGTTAACTGGTATTTACTTTGTTTTACAATATTTAAATATATTCGATATGAAACGCGTCCGCCCGGTTAGATCGTTCAGGAAAGGTAAAGATGGCCGCAAGCCAGTGTTGCCAACTGTCGCGCGTTGATCTCCGCCAGGTTGGTAAGATGTGTATTAGTGTTGTCGTAGACATTCTGCCAGCCCCACAAAGTAGTGTGATGATAGGTCTTGTTTATTCTGTTGGTAGCGGGCATATTCTATTGAATGCTCTGCACATTGTTCCAAATTTAGTTTTGATTTCAGCTACACGTGCAATTCCGTCAGGACCAGGGTATAGCTTGATTATTCTTCCCAGGAGCCATTGAACTGGAGGAAGAGCGTCGTCTTTCACGATGACCATCATGCCCTCAGTCAGCTTGCCAGTCGACCTTTGCCATTTTGTCCTTGTTTGTAACTGTGAAATATACTCCTTGTAAAATCTATTCCAATAATGTTGTCGTAGCTGTTCAACGCGCTGATATCTTGGTAGACGCAGCGTGTTGCAGTCAGTGAGCTGTGGGTGAGGTAATGCAGTTAGAGTACGACCAATTAAGAAATGAGAGGGTGTTAGGGCTGTCAAATCGGAGGGGTCTGATGATAGAGGCGTTAGAGGCCGTGAATTTAGGATTCCTTCGATTTGTACTAATGTAGTGTACATTTCCTCGTATGTGAGGTGAGCTAGACTCAAGACACGCTTGAGATGATACTTTGTGGATTTTACAGCGCTTTCATGAAGCCCTCCAAAATGAGGTGCATAAGGCGGATTGAAATGGAACTTAATGTCTTGCTCTGCGGTTGACTTGTAAATTGAGTTAGCGTTATCTTTTAAAAACTTTGTTATGATTCTAGAGGCACCTACTAGATTACCACCATTATCTGAATATATGCAATTAGGCTTTCCTCTGCGTGCTATGAACCTATTGAGGGCAGCGATGTAGGATTCCTTGGTTAAGTCTGTAACCAACTCCAAGTGTACGGCTTTTACTGCAAGGCAGACAAAAACACATATGTATGATTTTATGAGACGACTTCCACGACCCTTGCGGTCACAAATCATGATTGGCCCCGCATAATCAACAGTTATGTTAATAAAGACGAAATTTGCGTGCATCCGCTGTTTCGGAAGATCACCCATGATGGGAGTTATAGTCTTGCCTTGAAATCGACGACATTTAGTGCATGATTGTACTGTTTTTCTGGCAAGGCTACGACCGCCTATTGGCCAATAAGATTCACGTATGTGTGCAAGTAACAGCTGTGGTCCTGCATGTAAAAGTGATATGTGATAGGTTGAAAAGATAATTTTTGAAATGTGATGGTTTGATTTTAATAAAATTGGAAACTTTTTATGATAATTAAATTGCGAGTTAGCAAGCCTTCCCCCGACTCGAATAACGTCATGTTTATCGATGAATGGATGCAATGAATTTAATATATTTTTATGAGGCAAATTGTGTTTCTTTTTTAGTAACTCATATTCTGTAGGAAATGAAACCATTTGAGACATTTTTACCAATTGATACCTAGCTGTACTTAGTTCTATAGTCGTTAAGGGGCTGACATTATGAGGATTAATGTTGTTACTATGAATTTTGTTTTTGCTATTATGAATGAATCGTAAAATGTATGCAGTGATCATTGTTAGTTTTGTAAAGTTTGAGTATTTATGAATGAAAGAATCGTTTTCTACTTGCGTGAAACAGTGTGAGTTTGAATGTGAACTGGATGGACGCGTTTCAGGCAGGTCAGAGTCGCTGATATGCCGTGGTTGGTCTGGCCAGCTGTTATCATCATCCCTGAGAAACGGAGGTCCTGTAAACCATAGATTAGATTGTATTAATTGTTGAGTTGTGACACCGCGTGACAACAAGTCAGCGGGGTTTTGTTTTGTAGGTACATAGCGCCATGCTTGTGGAGTGCTATTGTTTTGAATGTCTGTAACTCGGTGACTGACAAATGCTTGTAATTTGTGTGGTGATGATTTTATCCATGATAGAACAATTATAGAATCACTCCAGAAGTAACAATTTGTGATAATATTATGTGAGTTGCGAAGTGATTCCAATACTTTGTTACATAATTTGACACCTGTAAGTGCAGCGCACAGCTCTAGACGGGGAATCGTTAATGTTTTTAACGGTGCTACCCTACCTTTGGCTATCAGCAACTTAGCCTCAATATGATTGTTTGCAGTACATGTGCGTACATAAACACATGCACCGTATGCGTTTTGTGACGCATCACAAAATACATGCAGTTGAATATTTTGTGGAGAATCACTGAAAGCACGTCTGGGAATAGTTAACTGATTAATCATTTTTAATGATTCCATGAATTTTTTCCATTGCTGTTGCATGCTGTCTGGTACACTATTATCCCAAGTTAATTTTTGTAGCCATATTTGTTGCATTATTATTTTGGCTTGTACTACACATGGGCTGATGAGACCCAGTGGATCAAATATCTGCCCTATGGTGGACAAAATTATGCGTTTTGTAATTTGTTTGTTGATGTTGTCTGCATGAAATAAGTATGACAGTGTATCTTGTTTAGTATTCCAATATATACCTAATGTTTTGGATGGATCGTTTGTACCTAAATTAATGGATGTATTTTGAGAATTGTCAAATCCTAATCGGTGCAGCAAATCAGGGTGATTTGACTGCCATTTTCTGAGGGGGAATTTATATTTATTTAATTCTGTGAATACACCGTTTGCAATGTGGCACAGATGTGAATCATCATCAGCCCCGGATAAAAGATCATCGCAGTAGAAGTCATGAATGATCACCTCTGATACGCTTTTGTCTTGGCAATTGAGACCGACCTGTTTGATGCACCGAGTAGCTAGATATGGGGCCGAAGCAGTACCATATGTTACAGTGTTTAGTGTATATGTTTGTAACGGTTGTGTTGAATTGAACCGCCATACTATTTGTTGTAGAGCTCTCTGATTTGAATTTAAAAATATTTGACGATACATCTTCTCAACGTCTGCTGATATAATGAACTTGTGTTGCCTAAAGCGAGTTAAAATTGAGACGAGGTCATCCTGAACAACGGGACCGGTCATTTGTATATCGTTGAGAGATATTTTAGTTGTGGTGAGAGCGGACCCATCAAACACAGCTCTGAACTTTGTAGTTGTGCTTGACTCTCTGATGATACCGTGGTGAGGTAAATAGTATGACGGTGTTTGTTGTATATGTGCGTTTTCATTCTTTGACATATGACCTAAATCAAGATATTCATTCATGAATTGAACGTATTGCCTTTGAAATTCAGGATTGGAATCCATACGTTTTTCTATGTTAAGAAACCTGCGCTTTGCTTGATAATAGGAATCACCGAGACACTCTGGGGATTCTTTGAATGGAATTGTGACTGTAAATCTGCCACTGCTATCACGTGTTGTAGTCTGAACGAATAAATTTTCACATATCTGTTGATCTGATGATGAAATATTTGAATGTGATGATGATATGTCATCTAGTTCCCAGAAACGAGACAACTGATTTTGAATTTGATCTACAAAAAAGCATGACCTCTGGGTGTGTTTGAATGGGATCGGAGTACAGCCTGAAACTAGCCAACCGAGTTGTGTTTCTTGTAGAGTTGGTTGTTGTTTACCCAATGTTATTCGGCCATTGCCAATGATTTTCCAAAAAACTTCTGCTCCGAGTAAAATGTCTATCGGTGCTGGTATGTTGAAGTCTGGATCTGCTAATTGTACGTGTTCTGGTATATTGATACTGTTTGTATCAATAAGCATGTTTGGAATTGTGTTTGATGATATCTGATTGAGAATGAGACATGATATGTTTGCTCGATATGAATTGTGTAATGATTGAATTTGAATGTTGGTGCTATGAGAAATGTTTGTCTGTTGGTTGTTGATTCCAGTAACTGAAGTGTTAATGGCTCGCATGGGTAATTTTAATTTTTTACATAAGTCCTTAGTCACATAGCATGATGTACTACCATTATCAAGCAAAGCACGAGCGGTGTGACATGTTCCATTGGCACTGAATATGTTGACTACAGCTGTTGACAATAACACTGATGTATTCTGAAAGCTTGTGTGTGTGTGTGGATTCTCATGTTTGTCACGGTGCAGTAGTGTGTTATGTTTCTGATTACAGTACTTACAGGAACCACCTTTGCATGATTTAATGTCATGACCAGGATATAAACAATTAGCACAAACTTTGTATGTTGTCACCATTTCAATTCTACCATCAACTGAGAGTTTTTTGAATACTGGACAGGAAAAGAGTTGGTGATTAGATTTGCAAATAGGACATGAAGGTGGCAGAGGACCTCTACGGGGAGGGTTTGAATTTGGATTCTGCTGTTTAGGAGTCTGGAATTCTGTATTGTTTTTCAATTTACCATCTTCTAATGTTTCTAATAAATCAGCACGATTTTTTATGAATTTATTTAGATGTTCCAAGTTGGGCATGTCTGAGAGTGTGTTTTTGAATTCTTCCCAGTGCCTAAGTGTGGTTGAATCTAATTTACTTGAAACTAAGTGAATGATCAAAGTGTCCCAGTATTCAGTGTGCTCACCTAACGAGGACAGAGCTCTGAGGTTTTTGTTGATTGTGTCAAGAAGTTGTCTCAATGCTGTAGAAGATTCTTTATTTATTGTATTTATGTTGAATAGTGTTTGAACATGATTGCCTATGAGCTGACGACGGTTGTTATAACGTTCACATATTAGATTCCATGCTACGTTGTAGTTTTGAGATGATAATTCTAATGATTTGATCACTAGTGATGCGCTACCTTGCAGGGATGCACGCAAATAATGAAACTTTTGAATGTTATCAATAGTTTTGTTGTTGTGTATGATGGACTCGAATGTGTCTCTGAACTCGAGCCAATTATGGTACTCACCTGAGAATCGTGGAAGGTCAATGGTCGGTAATTTGACAAATGTGTTGTTATTTGGAGAGGTTACAAACTTAGCCTGTTCCTCCTCCTCGTTGACTTGGATCAGCTGAGTGCCGACCGCAAATAACTGATGATAATCATTTTCGAACTGTTGCCGTTCGATGATTTGTTCATCTGGAATTTCAACAATTGTTTCGATTAGTGTTTGATTGTCATCATATATTTTGTATAACTCTGAAAAAACTGTTAATCGGTTTTTAAGTTGGACGAGTTGAACTTGTGACAAAGATGAATGAGATTGTAATTCTTCGATGAAACTTTTAAAAATAGTGAGTTTAGCTTTGTGTGAAGCACGCTTCCTTTTCAATTCAGCTAGTGAACGTTCATCGACAGGCATGATTGCAAAAAAAAATTTATGGTTAGTATGCTAGCACGCTTAAAAGTTTGTTATTAAGATCGGAACGATACTTAAATTTGATAAATCAGATGCAAGCTGAAGCTATTGAAATGACGTGCCCACGTATCAACCACGCACGTGCCACGCGCACTCGTTCCGTGCACCGCAGAGCAAGCAGGACGACCGTAAGCACTGTATTTGCATAAAAATGGAAATGATTAGAATGCTGGTAAGGTTATGTTAACGTAGCAGGGGTGAATTTACGTGAATGACAGTTACTTTGTAAAATTACTTTGTAAAGTTGTAGAGATGAAATTGAAATATTGCTGATGCAATACTTTTGATGATGAAATGTGACTTGAAATATGAGAAAAATTGTGAAATTCTTTGTGAAAATGAAGATGAATTGAGATTGAGCTGGAATAGTTGCTGATGCAACGTGATTTGAATGATTTTGAACTTGAGGGTTGTGGGGTCAGATGAGAATTGGTTCGACTCACGACTGCTGCAACCAAACCCTTTGTTAAACTGACTGCTGCTGCTTATGATGATGTTCGAGGATGCTAAGCGATTTTGTCTTCGCTGTTGCGTTGACCGCTGGATGCGTGATCGCGTAGCTGAAGTCCACGATGAAATTGACAGCCAGACGATGAAAAAATTTAGGAAACTGGATCCACGCAGTGGCTTCTGTATTGCAGTGCTGCTTGATGAAGTTTTTCAACGTTTTATCCGCGTTGATATGCAGATCGAACGGAGAAATGGCGGCCGCCCACGCAGATCTTGTTTGTTCTTGCGCACGCGATTCAGACGAATATTTTCTTCCTTTTTCTCTAATTACGGCGAAGATGGACCATGTTCAGGCTCAGATGGTCTTTAAATAAAATGCAGTGGACTGTTAACTGGTATTTACTTTGTTTTACAATATTTAAATATATTCGATATGAAACGCGTCCGCCCGGTTAGATCGTTCAGGAAAGGTAAAGATGGCCGCAAGCCAGTGTTGCCAACTGTCGCGCGTTGATCTCCGCCAGGTTGGTAAGATGTGTATTAGTGTTGTCGTAGACACCACTGTAGGCTACCATGAGCTGCTTCACACCAAAATATACCTTAACACTTCTACGTTAGCTTTATTATTCTTTAACAGCTTAGGTCCACAATTCACAAATAGAGCTGTACTTCGGGAACCGATCGTCGATGTCCATTACGCGACAATCGCCAGTACGTGTGACGTAATGCTGTGTTCACTGGGCATTGGACGTTGTTGGACAAGCGGACAAATTGCGAGGACAACCGTGTATTACACGCCGGTCGGATACATTGACTGGCTGGTCATTTGTGACCAGTGAGCGATGATCAGTGGTAAATGAGATATAATATTATGTTGTGTAATTATCGTTATATATAAGGCAAGTATTCTTGACGAATTTGAATTTTTCAAGTCATCAAATAGTTTTTAATTTGACACATTTTGAACAGCTTTGAATAGTTGAAATTTAAGTCTAGGTCTAGGTGGGTATTCTGACTGAGATGATCAGACTATCAATCTGCCTTGATTTGTTGTCTAAATGTATGCAAAATGTTAGCCGTCCATTTTTAGCTGTCTGTTATTATTATACCTACTCATAATATAATTGCAACTACAATCATTTTTAAGCTGTGTATGTATATATGATACTAGCTTTACCCGCGCGACTTCATCCGCGTGCTTACTTGAAAAATGCTAAAACAGGGGTATTTTTATTTTTGCTTTTAAATATGCGTACAAAATTTCAAAAAGATAGGACTAAAAAAAAAAAATTTCCATACTCACTGTTACCACCCATTTTACCACCTTACGGGTTGAATTTCCAAAAATCCCTTCTTAGTGGGTGCTTACGCCATAATACGCAACTTCTGTCAAAATTTCATAGTTGTAGCTTTAGCGGTTTGGGTTGGGCGATGATGAATCAGTCAGGACAAACGTTTTTATATATATAGATAGATGAAGCATTAAGTAAGCTGTGTACAGTTTTTATTGGGCTTCAGATTAAGTACTGTCTGTTCAAGTATGCTGTTAATTTGTATTGTTGTAATCTGTTTCCTGTTACTGCACCTAATAAATAAAATAAAATAAAATAAAATAAACAACTTTTTCTACGGTACAGACGTCGAAATTGCGAAAGAATCAGCTGTTCCATACTAAACTGTAAACCTTTACTCGACCCAAAACAACCGTTTTTTTTGGCAATTCTGGTGTTAGTCTCATTACCATGTTCAGTTTGATGGTCTGATCATCCCCTGAAAAACCGTCATCATATACACTCAATGTAAATGTATACATCAAATTTTTTTTTTGTTTTGACCAAAAACACAAAATTTTTAAGATGACTGATGTAAAGTTACTATGCCAGGCTTCATACAAAAATGCCAGTCAGCCTTTAGTTTTTTATGCGTTAGCAGAATTTTTTTTTTTTTATTTATATGGTCTGTATTTGTGTTACATAGCGAAGACTATAGTAATAATAATATGCACTGGGTACGCTTCTGTAGTGTATTCAGAGATAGCCAGCGGTTGGTGTCATATCACCAGAACACATTGTCGAAGCCAACACGTAGAGGGTGCGTTATTTCGCACCACGCATGCATTTCATAGGTTCGGGCTTTTTTGGTCTTCACTGTTGCGTCAGGGACTCTTATGTCACGTGATAAGGAAATGGCTGTTATAATAAAATCCCCGAGACCATTTTGAATCTTTCCGAAAACATGTTTAAAAATCAGATCAAAAAAGTCCTCTGTAAAAAAGCATACTATAAACTGGATGATTATTTAAATGATCAAAATGCTTGGGTCTGAGTGTCACTAACTTATAGTTTACTGTATAGTATCAATTATTTAATTAAATAGACTATGTATTACTGTATACATAACCTTAGCATAAGAATTTATATTGTAATAGTCATTAAGTCGTGTTATGCTGTAGAGTTTCTGGCCGCATCTTCTCTACAGCGACAACACGTTCCGACGCGGTGGTAGCTTAAAAATGAATTGACGTTTAATAAGTGTGCTTCAGGCTCCTATATTGAATAAATGATTTTGAATTGAATTGAATTGAAATGACAAATAAAACAACATTTATTTTTTTATAGAACAGGATCTCCTTCAATTTCGCTTCCAACTTGTTCTCATTACAAAAGTACTATCCTTCTGTTGGTAATTTAGGTGTGTTTTAAAATTGTGACCCCCGTTCCGGGTCGTTTCTGGTGCAGAGGCTTGCCATATCAATTCAACGTGGCAACGTGGCTCCTTTGCGCCAGGATCGACAAGGGGCGGATTTTTTGACTCAGCTTGTATTTTTTTGTTTTGACGAAGCATGTTGCTGATTTTTGTCTGTTTGTGTATCATTGTTATTGACGACGCATGTGCTGACCGCTATTTTTTGTGATTAATAAATTACTTAAATTTAGGTGTTAAATAAAGCAATTCTTTATATTGTTTTTATTTTGTAATGCAATTCAATTAGAGTTAGTAATTCAAACCTAAGAACTATGTCGGTAAATAATAAATAGGTAATAAATCAATCAATTAATTTAGTTGTGTGAAATAATTAAACTCCGAAAGACTTTAGAATACTCTTGTAATTTTATAAATTTTACTTTTTACAATTTCACTGAATTTAATTAAAATTATTCTAGAATTACTTTATAATACAACTATTTACTTTGAGTGTCCGCCGAGAACTGGAGAACTGCCTGTTCGATACCTTTTGCCCCACTTCCACCGTTATCCCTTCATTTTTCAGTGCGCTGTACCAACCAAACGGCACAAAAGTCAATATTGCCACCTTAAGCATATATTTAAACGATTCTGACACAAATTTGAACGGCTCTGGATACAAGTCATTTTAAGCCATTCGTTGGTTATTTTTCAGTTAATTTGAATGTCATAGAATATTAAATGTGTTGCTAGTACAAACACTAAGATTTAGTAACAAAATATCACGAATCACGACATTCGGCCATCCGATTCTGTGCAACCTCCTGGTGCACAGCTACCCAACAGTCAGTTCTCATTACCATTTAGTCAAAATTATTTAAAATAATCCATACAAATGAAAATATGTTTCAATTCCGAGATCGTACAACCCAAGTCCATTAGTGCATAATAGACCTGAGTCACACAATCCCAACACCAAAACATGAGGAAAACTAAAGTTTTTCTTTATATAAATCATTTCAGAACATGTTTTTCAAAATCACTCATTGAAAGTACCTAATATTTATTCGTAATGTGTTATGACAGAGAAGATGCGGCCAGAAACTCTACAGCAACACAATGTTTAGCACTTAAACACGCAGTTACAAGATCACGACCAGACTTATGTAAACTTAATTATTTAAGAATGACAGCTGGTACACAAAAAGTAGGTACTTGAAAGTTTAGTTTTTAGAGATTATTTTAGATAATGACTTCTTAAATCTTCTTACTGGCTCTTACATTAGTTAATCTGTTATCTTATTTAAATTTTAATTAACATTATGTAATAATTACACGATCAAATCACGACATTTGGCAGTTTACACTAATATCAATATTTATCAACTTGAATGATTGTGAACGTTGCTGCAGCTCTAACAGAGGCAGCTCTTATAAGTGCGATCTTCCTTGTCTAATGATTTATTTGGAAATAGTACATTCTGAACCCATCCATTTTAGACGAAGAAGTTTAGTATTTAAAATTAAGAAGGTATTCAAAGTTTTAGTTGAACGCTTGAAACATAATAAATGGTAACACTTGATTTTAATTCTATTTGCTGCTACAACGTTCTCAATTTTACTACATTTTGATGCTTCTTATGTTTATACAGTAAATACTCTATCTGCACACGAAAACCTACCGGTTCTGTTTATACTGTTTTTTTAATTAAATCAATATCCATCATTAACCGGTAATCAATCAAAACAGTTGTTTATTAAATACAAAAGTACGATAGCCGGGTCAGTCATTGTGTACAAATATTTAGCATTTAACAGGAAGCGCATAGCGTATTATCATAGTTGAATACATGAACATTACAATACCATACCACACCATATGACGCAATAAATTAATTATTTACTGAATTATATATTTCGTAAATTAATTTTTTTATAAAAATTGACAGGTAACACGAGTATTTGCTTATTAATATTTACAATATAATCAGAAGAACTGTATTATAAAATATCCATCGATTAAATCTGATAGTCGTACAGTAAGACAGCTGATAATGAATCTTGTCTTGAGCTCAGCATAATATACTGTAATTATCATCAGCTAGTTAGCTGTCAGTAGGTCTACCGCGAGTCCACACTGAAGTATACTACAGTACTGCAGTATTTACTGTAGTTTACTAGTTTTTGTATTTAATTTCGTAAACTAGTTTCGAGAACTAATTCTGTCATTCAAAATTGGCGCCGCAACTACAGTGAAGACTCATGGCAAGCCCACTGCGATGCCTTACGCCTTTCGCACAGCCCAGCTCAAGTATGAAACAGTTGAAGCATACAGTTGCAAAATATTGTGTAATTTGTGAAAATATACCAATAATAAAGATAATGAAATAAAATTGATTAAAACTCGAATCTATATCTACAATAGCAGCATTTAAAAAATAGATTGTTATACTTAATTGATTTTGTAAGTATTACAATTTACAGCTTTGTACCTCTATACTCATTTCCAAACAAAGTAGACTAGAGCTTTATCCCCATTTTGAACGACAAAAATAGATTCTATTTCAATTCTTAGAACGGCTTTACCAACGTTAAAATAATGAAATAATTATAATTATTGTGAAGTAAATTGCATGGTAGTGTTCTTTTTAAAATAAACAAATCAACGGCACTTACTAGATGGCGTTGTCAAACTCATCGAGTAAGCATTTGTTACGATTACCCAAAATTTTAAGTTATTATCGCTAGTGAATTAATAATTACGATACTAAAACTTCTAAGATTCTTATAAAATTATTATGGTGACTACTACAACCATATAAAAACATCTTAGACTACAACCAACCCCATCTAGCGACTTTGCTCAAAACAATCATGGAAATAGACTAGTCTCATTGTTAGAACAAAATCTATAACGAACAAACGGAACATCTGTACATTGTGAAATGGAATGAAGTATGATAATTAATTTCATGAGTGCCTACTTATTATAACACCTACGCCTAACCTAAGTAAAAGTCTTTAGCGAAATAAGTCTAATTTAGCGATCCTAGATACCTAACACTAAATAAATAAATGATTCATTGAATGTAGGTATCTCAACTTATTTGACTAGAAGAAAATATGCTTCTACCTACCTTTTATTTTGGTTCAACATCTAGAGTACTGGGTTTTTGTCATAATGGAAATGGAAACCATATATATGTACCTTGAAAGCTTGCCCTACTTGATCGTTAATGTTAAGGCTAGGTTATCCGCGCTTTTTATTTTTGAGTTGTTTTTTTTTTTTAATACTGAATAATCTGATTAAACTGCTGATATTTAACTTGTTATTTTTGTACTTAATTAAATACATTAAATATTTCTAGACAAATTCGCAAAAGTTTTTGGAGCTTAGATACACCTAGATAAAAAGATTATGATGAAAAATAAGTTTTTTTTTTTTTTTGCGATCCTGCTTTCATTTGAAGCGGGATGGCTAAATGCAAACTTAAGCTTGTAAGACAAAGACGCTTGCACTCGGATAACCGGGCCCCAACCAGTGAAAAACCAAGCAGTACTCGCGATAAGGCACGACTAACTAAATACAGGTGCGTTTATTTAGTTCACTAAATCTGGGTCTAAAATTGCTAAATACCTATCTAAAAGAGATGAAAAGGCAACCTCTTGTCCTCTAGAAGCTATAACTGCACACTGATGTTCTGATTTTATTCAATTATTCGACAAACAAAGCTATCTACAGCCATTATATAAACAACAAATTTAATATACCTACCTACTGAATTTACCTAGCGGTTTCCTGGAGGAAATCTCGTATAATCTAATAAAACTCGTAAAATAAAGAATCTGTTATGATTCATTAGAATAACATCAATAATATCCTACAAGTACATTGTATAATAATTTATTTTACCATCCAACATATGCTTATCAAGTATCTAGAAATACTATTTAGGATTTAATTTTATTGTCTGTGTGACAGAACAAATAAAGTGTTTCAAATATAAAATAAGGTAAGTATCTTGAAATTAAGACAAATCTTATGGAAGTCGAAATTTGCTGCAGTGCTGCAGTGAACATTTCGGAGATAATTAGCATAAACATGACTGATCTCAGACTCCCATGACGGCACGTAGTAACATCTCTGTCAGCGAAGGCGATGTCCGCGTCCATCAGATTCACCATTACCTCGGAATAAAAATATGCATTAAGAAAAGTAATTAAACTAACGATAACTTGGAAGATTACATTGCTACAATGTGCGACAGTAAATTCTTAATATCTCGCAACATCTCGCAATATCTCGTAATATCTCGCAATATCTCGCAACATATCTCAAAAATAATTATTAAACCTCAGAATATTAGCCCGCTAGGTGTGCGAGAATAAATTTGATGTCTCGGAACATTTAATAAAATATTACTTCGCTAAATGTGCGAAAGTGATTCTATCTCTCCGAATCGTTAAAGCTTGGAATATTAGCTCGCTAAATATGAATTAGTAAATTAAGTCTCTCATAATATTTGAAGACATATTATCAGTACTTAAAAAAATGTTTCTGTTAAAGACAATGAAACAAAATATAAGGCCTCTTGTAAGTTTCAATCTCAAACTTGAGTATTACTAGACAACTTTCAATTTATGAGGGCACAGACTTATTTATGTACTTGAGAAAAATTATGTATAGGTATTTTGCGTACCAGTTTTCTCATAAAACAATAGTCCAAATTGACTTTAATCACCCAATATCAAAATATTCAAGCAGTTTCTCAATTTTTAACAATAGCACTAAATATTAATATCTCACTTGTTTATTGTCGACTTTACTTGATTTTGTTTTATGTCATTTATAAACAGGTAAATTTTTATTAATACCAGATCAGAACATCACGTACCAGAAATTGTCACAGACAAGGCAAGTTTTCACGAAATATTTCGAATAGTGGCATGTTATCAGTGTGCCGCCTAGATTTAATTGGGAATACTAGTATCATTAATTTTGTAAGTTTGTATTAAAGTTAAAATAAAATTCACTGAACACGACTGTAAATAAAGGCTGCACGGACCGTGCTGATAATGACACAATTTATCGACCATTCGACACAATAAAGTGTATTTGCATAGCATATGCTCACGACTATGTTTCCCGAGGGGGTAGTTAGAGATACTCTGAAACCTCAGAACATCCACTCATGAAAGCTATTTCTTGGTACAAATAATGCCAATATGAAAAAGTTTGCTCCTATACAATATATACACAGGTATGCAGTACTAACAACGATTTTAATTAATGCGAATCTGACTTCTTAAAAACTGATCTTTCAAACCTTGTAAAAATATTAAATCAAAAATAATATTGATTTATGAACAAATGGCCCGAATAATGTGATACACCTGCAAGTCTAGCATGACCCGCCACTCGCGCGCGACGCGTCTTTACTCCGTAGAAAATAAACAGATTCCACACTTTTGGGAGAGAGAAAGTCGCGCTTTCCGCGACAAGTAGTATGGAATAAAGCACAGTCGCGCGCAAGAAGAGAAATCATGCCAGAGTGCCTGGTCATACATGCAAAAGCGATGGACTCACATGGTCCAAATTATGTGACACACCTGGCCACCATACATATAAAACGATGGACATACTTAGCCCAAACTATGTGACACACTTGGCCACCATGCATATAAAAGATTTGAATTCGATTTGTCCACATGACTATGCTAGTGATTTCAAAAATTATGACATCATTTAATCTGAGACTTATTTTCTTTAAGTACCGATCAATGTAGGTAGAAAAATATATCAATTTACAAAATCATAAAATAGTTGTAAGCAATTTAGCTCGAATACTGTTTTATCGCACAATAGCATTATCAAGGAGTAGCCTTGACCAAATGGTCACTATACGATCACACAGCATCGTTTCAATACCAGATAGACGCTGTCAAGGAGTAGCCCTGACCGAACGCTAGTCTGGCGACTGATAAAATGCTTACAATTTTAAATTCGGTGGTTAACGGTTTATGAATACTTCGGAGCACAATGTCAGGGAGTTGCCCTGACCGAATGGTCTCCGAAATAAAATCAGACTTAACATTGTCATGGGGTAGCCTGACCAAATGATAAATCCAATGTTTAACTGTTAACCATCACGAAAAATTCCATAAAATCCACGAGAAAAATTAATAACTCAGTAGGTACTTTAAAGAAAATAATAATCTTTCAATAGCCAAAGAATATCAGTGGACTTTGACCGAATTCACATACCTTGAGGGCTGAAGGTCTGGTTCCCGCTGCTGAAGTGTGAAATAATTAAACTCCGAAAGACTTTAGAATACCTACTCTTGTAATTTTATAAATTTTACTTTTTACAATTTCACTGAATTTAATTAAAATTATTCTAGAATTACTTTATAATACAACTATTTACTTTGAGTGTCCGCCGAGAACTGGAGAACTGCCTGTTCGATACCTTTTGCCCCACTTCCACCGTTATCCCTTCATTTTTCAGTGCGCTGTACCAACCAAACGGCACAAAAGTCAATATTGCCACCTTAAGCATATATTTAAACGATTCTGACACAAATTTGAACGGCTCTGGATACAAGTCATTTTAAGCCATTCGTTGGTTATTTTTCAGTTAATTTGAATGTCATAGAATATTAAATGTGTTGCTAGTACAAACACTAAGATTTAGTAACAAAATATCACGAATCACGACAGTTGTTTATTTTCATAAGGGAGGAGAGTTCTTAAACCAGTACCAAAACATGAAACAACAAAAAACTACATTCAAAAACATCTAAAATCTTTACCAAAATACACAATCTGATGTCCCATTATAATAAAGTACACAATAAACGTTACGACGTGACATGTTAAAGTATGTTACGGCAGAGACGAATTAGTTCTCTACGTCACTCGCTCAGACACGAGATACGGGAACAAGATGACAAGCATATGTATGTCGTGGGAAAATTAATGAATCCACTGCCAGATTGTAAGACTCTAAATTGGGGTTGATTTATTTTGGAGCAGTGACTAAAAGAAAAATAGGAAGGAAAAAATCGGAGAAGTGCATATAGGACAAGGCATAGGCAGGGTCGGATGCGTATTGGTAGACTTCACATACGCATCGGAATATCTTCTCACAGCGTATAGGTTTCCTTACTATATGTTTTCTTTCCGCATTTGAAAGCAGTCGGTATTCCATACGTAAGTTAGAAAAACTCATTGGTACATGGCATTTCGTCCGCGCGGATTCGAACCCGGACCTCAAGATTGAGTTTCCGTACGTACATCAACGCTCTCAATGATACAATATATAAGGTCTTTAATTAGTTGGCGAAACTTAACAAACTCATTTGGTATCTGTTACTAAGCAAAATTACGTGGTAATGACCCGCTCGATCATATGATTCTGAGGTCAATGTTCGCCCGCCGGCCGCGCACTGCGTACGAAACGTACGATAATAATAATTTTGTAAATCATCAATACCAATAATAAACATTGATAATGCAACCAACTAATTAAAAATTACCCTATACAATAGGATCCTATCTGACACTTTTTTAAGGGGATGATCAAACCGTCAAACTGAACAATTTTCTCTAAGCGCTTATCTTTAAATGACTTGTAATGAAAATTATATTATGTCAATGTCTAAGAAAAAAATTCCATACAAAACTGCAAACCTACTTGAGCCAAAGGCTGTTTTTTTTTGCCATTTCGATGTTAGTCCCATAGAGAAAGTTGTTAAGTTTGATGGTATGGTCATCCACTTAAAAAAACTGTCAGCATATTAGGTAAGAAGATAGGAAGTACTCGTTATATTGTGAGGGTATAAAATAATAACATAAGCCCCTATAGCGCACACGCTCGGTGCTTCATCACAATTTACAATTATTACGTAACAAAGCTCCTTATGTATTACACTTTACAACATTTTCAAGTATAAAATGTTCTCTATACCAGAAACTAATTTATCTTTAGGATGTGCTATGAACGGTAGTTCGTCTAATTAGTTTGTGGTACTATGAGTGCTATACGTTAGTCCACCATACGCCCTATACGACCCTTTCATTATTATAAAGCACTAGTGTTTTCCCGCGACTTCGTCCGCACAAATTATATACCAGATTTTAAGTCAGATCATAAGCTATCAAACAAAAAAAGTTTCATCAAAATCGGTTCAGTAGTTTTTGCGTGATGCGCGAACAAACAAACAAACTAACAATTTTTAAATCGCGCTATCGAATGTTATTTGAATTTATATGAAGAGAACCGCTACTTTTTTATTCCTCATGATTTTACGGTTTTATAATAGTTAAGATAAGATATATAAGATATACAAGTTGTTACAAAAGTAAGAATAAACATTCAAAACTGACGCTCTTATCCCGTCGAGGCCGTTTTTTGAACACGAACGAAAGTGTTTTAAACTGTGTTTTAAAGTCTGAAATTAAATTATGTCTTATTTAAGGATCGGGCGGATGGGCGACTGTTCTCAATTACACGATTAGATTAAGTTTACTCGATAGAAAAAAATCCCAAAGTTACCCCTTTTTGTTATGTTTTTTCAATACTATGATTAAACTGCTGATATTTAACGATTTATTCTTGTACTTAACTAAATACATTAAATATTTCTAGTGAACTCATGAGAAGTTTTAGCTTAGAAACTCCCATGAGCAAAGATATTGACGAAAAACACATTTTTTGCGATCCTGCTTTCAATTGGAGCGGGATGGCTAATTGTAAACTTATGCTTGCAAGAAAGAGACGCTTGCACTGGGATATCCTAGCCTTAAGGGGGTTGTTTGTTTAAAGTCTAAGAGCTATCACACACGATGACGCACTGACGGAGCGGCAGACGTCAGTCCGTCATTTGTGAAGTAAGGAGTTGTATGAAACCGCACGTAGAAGCACACACGGTGCGTCAATCCGCATCGGACTGACGTCTGCTGCTCCGTCAGTGCGTCATCGTGTGTGATTTAACTAATGGGTAGACCATTAGACCATCAAACTGAACAACTTTCACTATGGGACCAACATCGAAATCGCGAAAAAAAAAATCTGCTATCCCATACAATTAGCTCGAGTAGATTAGTAGTTTTGTATGGAACATCAGATTTTTTTTCGCGATTTCGGTATTTGGTCCGATAGTGAAAGTTGTTCAGTTTGATGGTCTAAACCACCTCCTTAAATGTTTATTGTTATTATTGTAGCACTTGTGCTCACGATTATGTTCCGCGATAGAGTTTTAGTCTCTCTCTTCACCATCAGGGACGACAGATATACATACATACATAAATATTTACGCATGTGTACCATTGGGGTAGGCAGAGATGGTTAATCGCCATCGACTACAATCCTGACGCACCTCTCTTACCTCTTCCACATTCATTTCGTTTCATACACGATCGTCGGTTTCGGGTATATTTGATACGCTGCCAATTTAGTCCGCATACGTACTACGGCTTGGGCGACCCTTTTCGATTCAAATATAACTCCCTAAAAGAATTTAACAAACCAAGTTTTGTCCTCTTGACAATATTAACCAACTAAAGGCAATATTCATAGGTTTTTCATGGACTTTAATTGTTTTTTTTCCTTTATTTGAGGAGCTTCTTCTTTACAGAAGATGCCGCTCCATACGTCTTCAATTAAGGGTATAGCCCTTAATCAACACGGTTCAGTCATTATTGGTTAGTTGGTGTGTCTAGAATCTAATCTCTGTGACGCTATTTTGTCAGATTTCCGTTAAAATTATAGTTTCAATACTAGGATTAATTTAAGATTTGTATGGATATCTTTGAGCCACTGCTAATTTGAACTATATAATTTAACGGATATTCGGAAGGGTACCGACACAGATATTTGTTTCCAGATTGGGATAACAACCTTTTTTTCTTAAATTTTTTTATTAACTCGAATAATACAAAACACAAAAATTACAAATAGTACACACTCTAGAGTGCCGCCGTAAGACACGGTGCCCGCTAGCAGCATTCCCCCTCTGGATGGTGAGGCTGATTCTTTAAAAAATTACTAAATGTTCAAACTTGGACTTTTACTTTTGTATGGAGCACTTTATCAGTAATGTCGTCTTAAAAAAAGCGAATACTAACGTTTCAACCTCATAGTGAACACCGAGTAGCCCATTTACTAAACAATATCATTGTAGAATCAATTATGCCAGTGTAATGTAAATTTAACCGCTGTATTATTTATGCAACGGCCACACCGACCGAGAATTGACAACGCAACACTAAGCTCCATTAGCGAAGCAATTCCAAACACCAATATTATTATAATACTTCACAGAGATGCAGTCAGGGGGAAACACCTTTCATAGAGTCAGGCTGGTTTTAGAGCTCGACAGACGTCGGTGACGCTGACGACGCCGCGCCGACCGCGACCGACGGTCGGTCGGGCATAACTATCGCCGTGCAATTGACAACACAGCATTTTTTTAACCACCGGTTTTTAATGAAAAATATAAAAATAGGTTAAAAATAAGAGAAACGTATTTTTTCGATTTAATTTTTAACTAATATTTCTATTTTTAATTTACTTTTGAATTTTCTGAAAAACGTAGGCTTCAAGGTACCTTGGCCTCAATGACATTAAAAATAAAAACTGTCAAATACAATAGAAAAGCCAAGCAGGCAAAGGAATAAAATCTCATTAAACCTATATTATATTTTTCAGTATTTTTCAAATAACTCGAGAAATAATGGATAGAAAAATCTTATAATTTTGATATAAGCTTTGAATCACATAATCTCCAAATGTTTTTCTTATTTTGGTACATTTCTTAAAATGAAATGTTGTCAATTAATGGGCGCGTTTAGACTTCCGTTGACGAGTTGCAGGCCGTTGATTGGTTCGAATCGAACCTTCGCGTCGGCAGCATGTCAGTGCGTTGTTTTGTTACGGTGGTCTGCGCTGACGGGCCGCGTAGCCAATTATATTATTTGTTCGCGTATCCAGCCTCAGGTTTAACGAATAAATTAAGTTTCATAGAAAATGTTAATGGCACGGACCTGAAAAAAAGACGGACGTAATGTGACACTAAAAAGATGTGAAGCATGCAAGGTCCCACATTTTCGTTGGTTCTACAAGGGACCTCACTCACACAGATGCACTAGCTCTAGGCGCAGGTCCGACACCCGTCACCATTATGTACCGCGTGACAGCACGCACACAAAAGAAATGGGTGCTTCAATCGTGATTAGACGAGATTACGTCCGTCTTTTTTTCAGGTCCGTGGTGAATGGCTACTTAATATTATATGGAACATAACATTTTAATTCACGATTTCGATGTTGTTGTTGTTCAGTTTGATGGTCTGAATCACCTCATTACATATCACATCATGTGAACTAGAATATCCGTTGTGACAATGTACATGCCTGTATATCCGTTTTAAATATTTTTTTACTGTCTTCTTTTCAAAAATCTAATCAAATAATTGATTTTCACTCTTTCCCGATTTCGCGTTCCCGAGTAGGTATAGTTGCCCTTATAAACCTTCTGAAAACTTCTGAAAAATACCATTTGGCTCTTTTAGACAATACCATCCAGTTATTAAAATTACATGTATTCTAACAAAGATCTAAGGTAAATAAAAAGAAAAATCTAACATTTAGGCTGGCTTGCACCAAAAAATATTTAGGCTTAAACATTATTTAAATAATATTTATGATGCT
Source organism: Agonopterix heracliana (assembly GCA_963693445.1). Lineage (NCBI taxonomy): Eukaryota > Metazoa > Arthropoda > Insecta > Lepidoptera > Depressariidae > Agonopterix > Agonopterix heracliana. The sequence goes on along the minus strand of OY856312.1, from coordinate 1,047,936 downwards.
GTCACTGTATGTTTTTTTTTTTTTATCTCCTTTATATTTTGCAATCTGTCGTTTCTTTTTTTTTTCTTGGACATTCAGCAAAACGTGTGACGTGTGTTAATGTTGGCTTGCTTGGTATGCACCCAGTGATGCATCCAAATTTAAGGGACTGTTACACTCCCACTCCTGTGGTATCTTTTTCTTAAGTCGGCGGGTCTCGGTCTCTTCCCTCATTAGATTTTGAGCCAATATATTTGGGTGGTTTTGTATCCTTTTCTGGTAACTTCGTGTGAACTCTACTATTTCCTCCTTCACGTACCTAGCGAATATTAAGGTCATTGTGAAGTATGTCGTTTGTGACATACCATGGTGCGTCGATTATAGTCCGAAGGACCTTTGATTGAAAGCGCTGTATAATTTCGATATTGGAGTTAGCGGCTGTTCCCCAGAGCTGGATGCCATAGGTCCAGATAGGCTTTATGATGGCTTTATACAAAAGAAGTTTGTTTTCTAAACTTAGTTGAGACTTCCTGTTTAGCATCCAGTACATGTTACGGAATTGCAGTCCCAGTTGCTTTCTTTTGGTAAAAATATGTTTTTTCCATGTCAGTCTCCTGTCTAGGTATTTTACATAATCGTTTTGCGGTATTTCTTGATTGTTTATTTTTACAGGGGGGCAAGTATCTCGCCTTGTGGTAAATGTGATATGTGCGGACTTTGTCTCGTTAGCTTTGATTCTCCAGTTTTTCAGCCATACACTTACGTCATTAAGGCTTTCTTGTAATATGGAAGATGCTCTCTCGGGATCTTTGTTTGAGACAAGAATTGCTGTGTCATCGGCGAAAGTACCAGTGGTGCAATTGTGATTGGTTGGGAGATCGGCTGTATGGAGCAGGTACGACCACGTCCACATACGTGAACTGTATGTATGTATGAGCATTGTGAGTGACAGAACTATCACTAAATAAGTTTAAGCCTAAAAACTTGTTGGTGCAAGCCGGGTTTATTGTCTTAATACAATTTTTCTTACAATCTAAATACAAAAAAAAAACCTTCACAACTGAGACAAAAGGTTGAACCCGCGCAGCGCTGATCTTCAGCCCCTCCCTTCTCCCTAAGGTCTTGAGTAGGTAGGTAATCAGTTTGAAAAAAAAGACCTCAAAAATTAAGAATTAATTAAAAGCTAGTGCTACTAGGATAATTTCCTTTTTGTCATAATAAATTTCGAAGCACCGCAGCTGTCCCTGTGGCTAGCTCAGACGAGGTACGGACCGCAGCGTGACACAAATTGCACCACCGAACCGGTATTTCATCTCGGAAAGGTATTTTACCGGAATACCGGACCGGCAATTGTGACCGGATTTTAGTGCATACATTTTGGAAATATAGCCACTGTAACCTCAACCCTCTTACTTTGTTATGAATTTTACTAACCTTTTGGTTTATTATAAAATAGATTGACAGTGTTTGTATTGGTTTTTTTGGTTTAGGAAAACAATGTGAGGAAACCAAGAATGTTGGGTGGTATGGTATATCTCTACTTTCACGTAGGAAACCTAATACCTCAATTTTCGAGGCTTTTGTTGGGCCTATCCGATAGTCTATCTATACCATCAAAGCCAGAGAGTCACAGAAATTTAAATTAAATTAAATTAAATTGAATTGGATTGAATTCAATTGATTTTATTTGGATTACATTAAATTGAATTGAATTTTATTAGTTGGAGTAAATTGATTTAAATTATGTATTAAAATTGTGTATTAAAAAATTTGTGCAATGATGTGTACTAACTAACATAGTTATGTATCTACTAACAACACTATGGACATTGTCTGAAATAAATTGATTTTATTTTATTTTATTTATTTAAAGCTTCTTAGTCTGTTTTTTTTTCACGATTTCGAAGTTGGCCCCATAGTGAATGTTGTCCAGTTTTATGGTCTGAACCACCCCCTTAAGTATTACTAGGGTGTTTTGTTATACTCTGTATATAGGTATTTCGCCAAATTCACATCCATGATCTCTTCATACATCAGCTGTCCCATACATTTGAATCAAGTCGGTATTTCAGTTTTGTATAAAACAGCTAATTTCTTTTTCGCGATTTCGATGTTGGCACCATAGTGAAAGTTATTCAGTTTTAGGTTTTTTGGTTTAGGAAAACAATGTGAGGAAACCAAGAAGTTTGGGTGGTATGGTATATCTTTAATTTCGTGTAGGAAACCTAATGCCTCAATTTTCGAGGCTTTTGTTGGGCCTATCCGATAGTCTGTACCATCAAAGCTTCAAACACAGTACATGTTATATGAGATAAGTGTACTTTTTGCAACCATCAGCAGCAAGGCTGATTCAGTATTTATGTGGTATAGATCATCTCTTTGATGGGGATGGACCAGGTCTGCCTGCATAACTTCATTCGGTTAAGGAGTTACAGACGTTTAAAGGTCAGTAAAAAATGTATGATCAGCTGCAAGGCTCGTATGATATTATTGTAGTATGCACTGTAGCTTTGTGTATAAAAACTGACATGGTTTATCAGTCGGTTTAGGAGTTACAGCCGTTCAAAGGTCCGACCTTCGAACGACTATACCTCCTAAACCGACTAAAGTTATGCAGGCAGACCTGGTCCATCCCCATCACAGAGATGCTCTACACCCCATAAACACTGAATCAGCCTTGCAGCTGATGGTTGCAAAAAGTACACTTATCTCTTATACTAACATTATTAACGTTAACTATATTAAATATTTAACTATATTCCGCTACCGCCATTGTCCATTTTCTCGTTGCGCTTTACCAACTTATAATAAAAACGAAAAAGGATACCTTTTATCGGCAAATCGGAAGGGATATTGCGGCAAAAATGTAACAAAACGGATAGAAATTATCGAGTCTCACCAGGGTTCTGTGCAAAGCCAACGGTCGGACTGAATAGTCAATTGAGAAGAATATTGTCCAACTTTAGTTTAGTATTTTTATTTATTTGAGACTAAACTTATTTAGAGTGAAAATTATTGAAATTTATTTAGAGTGGCATTAATGGGTAATAATTAGCAATTATATATAGCAAAAGGCAGTAATAATTTATTTACGACATTTTCTGTTTCTTTTTAATTTCAATACATTTAGTAACCAAGCAGAGTAGCATTATTTGGTCAATTTGATGATGAAGAAAGGAAAGGATAGAGATAGAGTGCTTTATGAGATGCTGCCGATAGTCATCGATGAAAGGTTGATGATGATGATATTAAACATACAGGGTCCTTAATATGCTGACACTTTTTTATGGGGATGCTCTGACAGTCAAACTCAACCACATTTTCTATGGCATGAACATCAAAATCGCAGCAAAAATGTCTGCTGTTCCATACAAAACTGCAAACCTACTTGAGCCAAATGTATTGGTTGCGATTGGATTAGATTGGTTGGATTGTTTGTTTGTATTGTTTGTACATTGGTTTTTTTTTTTCGTGATTTGGATGTTGACCCTGTAGAGTTTCCATCTTCTCTACAACGGAAAATCTTCCGACGCGGTGGTAGATTCAAATGACATCAGAAAGTTATCAGTGTGATATTATTTTGAACTAGTGTTTACCCACGACTTCGTCCGCACAAATTATATACCAGATTTTAAGTCAGATCATTATAAGCTATCAAACAAAAAAAGTTTCATCAAAATCGGTTCAGTGTGTTCAGTGATGCGCGAACAAACAAACAAACAAACAAACACCAAAACAGACGGACAAAATTTCTAAAAAAGGGTGATTTCGAGTCAGGGATACTTACGTAAAAACTATATCGTAATCTTTTTTTTGTAAATATCATCAATGTACAGACGAACTTCAGTTACAGTTTTATAATAGTTTAGATTAGATTAGATTAAATTTTGATTTTATTTCAAAGCATTTAGAAGTCTTGAAATTTGGCAGTATTTTTATTTTTTATTTTATTTGATTATTCTTAACAAGATTTACAGCTTTGATTATAGAATAAACACACCCTTAAATAACTGTACGTTAATTACAAATCTCCACCTATATAAGGACTGTGAAACGATTTTTCTAAATTCGATGGAACTTATAAAACATTTTCATCAAAGCGAAACCTTTAAAGTTAGTTAAACAGTTTTTCCAGAGGATGGAAATAAAATGAATCAGAAATTACATCTAGAGACGACGATAAACAGTTAACGACTTTTGTTAAAGAAGAAATAGCCAGTCATTTATTAACCTGTCCTGTGACTTAATAACGTCATAGAAGCTATTAAAACTATCAGCTTTTCAATAAGAGTACAGACACCACTGTTAGGTTAATTAAACAACATTTTCTATATCTGGGTCATTGTCATATAAGGGGTGCAAAGAAAGGAATGTGAAAAGATGTTAATTTTTACCACTTTTTCATTATTAACCGAAGTAAAATAGTAAATATAACATAAATAAATTAAAAATTTAGGTCGTTTTTTTTCCTTTATCAAATAATTACCAAAAAACGTTTTTTTCTGACCACCGAAAAGGTGCAGATGACCACCAAGAAGACATCAATTGCGCTTTATTCATAAAATAAAACAAAATTCAACATACATTAATCTCAATTAAAATTTCTCTGTTGTTACATTTTATTATACTTTGTCAGATATAGGGAATTGTTACGAATTTTTACCATAAAAATATAGTAAAATATGGACCACCAAAACGACATCTTTTCGGTTCTCGTTTTTTTCATTTGACAATATGAGTATCTTCCGTGGTTTCAGTTAACGTTTCTTGATAATTTTCATCCGGTTTATTAATCTTTCATTCTCTTCTATTTATGCTAACTTAATTTTGATTCTAACTCCATTAATAATAAATAAACCTTTCTGTTTTCAAATTCCCTTTCAAAGCTCTTAAAGTGTGTCTCGAAGCAGATGAAGGAGGAGGATTTAGGGGAAGATTATGCCTATCATCCATCATTATCATCAGTTTTCGTAAATTTCACGGCAGAGGGTTCAGGGCCTATCCTTAGGAAGGGTGTATGGGATTGTTCGCCAGTTCTATTTACCACATGCTGATTGGTAGAATCCAATCAGAATTTCATCTCAACCTTCAACTCTGCAACCTGCATCCTCACAATTTTGTACTTCACCGGTTGAGATATGTGTGTGAAACAATTGAAGAAGCCGGAGAAGTTGGTGGACTTCTACTACGACCTTATTTTTTGACTAATGCGTTTCGACTTTTTTAGTATCTCTCGTCCCTGCTTCTTCTCTAAGTTTCGGTTGTTTATTAGGCATCCTCTCATAAATAAGGGTGGCAGCGAGTGGACCATATACCACCTAAGCGGGCTCAGTTCATATTGGTGGAGAAAAGTTAAAATAACGTTGTTCCTGAAGTCGATTTGTTGGTCAGTGGTCACCAATGACCACCAAAAAGATGACCACCGAACGGAAATTTCACATTCAAATTCAGCTATCCTGAAACTATAGCGGGCTGGCTAGCCAAATATGATGCGTTTGTAAACTAGACATTAGTATGTACTGCGCTATAACGAAAATTTCACTTATTCAATAATACTTACAAATTTAATGTAGTAACCGGAAAGACGCTATGAAGTTTGACAAAAAAGTATTTTTGGGTAAACGAAAAAGATTTTCCTCTTTTTTGATGAAATGTGGATCAGGGATGCATCAAGGGATATTGATGACTTTCCTTAGAAAGGAACTATTTGTTTTTGGGAACGTTTAAGCATAAAAATGTTGAAATGTTTGGATAAAAATATGGACCACCGAAAAGACATACAACTTGTGTAACATGTGACAATCGTATTTAAATAAAAAACCGACCCACTTTTAGGATTCATATCAATAGCACATGATTTTTGAGGATTGAGAGAACTAATTAAGCTGAACAGGGCGAACATTAAGTGCAGTTTACATTTACTTTTTGCATTGCAAACTTGCATACATCTGTTTTGAACGGACCACCGAAACGGACTTTTGAGTATAAAAAACAGCAAAAATTCAGTTTATCGAATTAATTCATTAAAAAGATTTTCTTGGGTAAAAAGTATAATATAATTGTTGATTCTTTTTGCAAAAAGAAATTAAATTAAAGCATTATTTAAGAATTTACGTGTCTTGAACAATTTTTTGTCACTATATGACAATGACCCATCTATCAATCTATAACGAACCAACGTCAAGCCCAGTTGGGTAGGCAGAGACCAGGGTGCGCCATTTACGACGATCCATACATAGTGCATGAAAAAAATACCTGTTGGAGCCTTTAGGGGGTGCTTCAGACCATCAAACTGAACAACTTTCACTATGGAGCCAACATCGAAATCTCGAAAGAAAAACACCAGTTTCATACAAAACTGCGGTACCTACCAACCCGAGTAAAATGTATGGGACACTGTTTTTTTTTTTAATTGAAAGTTGTTCAGTTTGATGGTCAAAAGCACCCCCTTAAGTATTCATCATCAGCCTATCATCGTCCACTGCTCGCCGCGGCGGCGCGCCACAAAACTCTGTCCTCGGCCTTCCTCATCCAGTCGCTCCTCGCTACTTTTTTTAGGTCGTCTGTCCAGCGGGCAGCAGGGCGTCTCACACTATGCCTACCAGTTCGCGGTCTCCACTCTAGAACTCTGACACCCCATCGGTTGTCAGTTCTTCGGCAGATATGACCAGCCCACTGCCACTTCAGCTTGCTAATTTTCTGAGCTATGTCAGCAACTTTAGTTCTGTGATGAATCACTTCATTTCTGATGTGGTCCCTCAGAGAAACACCGAGCATAGCTCTCTCCATAGCTCGCTGAGCGACCTTGAAGTAAGTATTACTAGGGTGTTTTGTTACACGCTGTATATATTCTGCCGACACTTCCATTCAAAAACGATTTCATTGCAGATAACAATTATAAATGCAATCTATAATACAAGGGTAAGTGGAAATGTTTGAAGGGGACGGCCTAGACGTACATATACGGACCAAATTGGCGATGAGCTTAGAAAGGGCCAGGTCAGATCTACCCGAAACCGACGAGCATGCATGAAAGGACTAATGAATGTGGAGGAAGCTAGAGAGGTTTGTCAGGATCGTAGCAGGTGGTGTTCCGTTGTTTCTGCCTACTCCAGTGGGAGACAGGTATAATTATGTATGTATATAACAATTATTATGAATGCACTTCACTCGAAGTTATGGCATCGATGATGTGGTGTATGAAACAGCTGATTTCTTTTTAGTGATTTCGATGTTGGCTAAGTTATTCAGATTGATGGTTATTAGTGTGTTTTGTTACACCACCAACTCACAACCATAATCCCACTCGGGGTGGTCAGAAGCGATACGGCTGTATCACGTCTTCTGCCTCGTTCGTTCGCACGCAAATAGAAAGAGAGCGAAGGTGTGATAGCGCTGTATCACTGCGGCATGCTAGCTATGCAGAACAGTAAGACGTGACATGTGGTGACAGGTGGCTAGCCTAAGTAATGTTATAGCTTTATAATCCCAATTTATTAAGGGTATTAAAACTATTATCTAAGTAGTAAGCTGCATGTAATCAATAAAGTGAACGCGACGTCGAGGCAACGATTTATCTCGAGTCCCACTTGCCTGTCTAGTGCTTGTTATTTCTCGCTACTTGCTTATTTACTGGAGCACTTACTGGTATAGTGCATGTGTTAGTTAGTACATAAACGTAAGGTTTATGTGCGATAAAAGCTATCTATTCAATAAGTTTGCACTTGATGTTCATATAAGGTGTAAGGAAAAGTATTATTAACCTTTAAACCACATACTCTACCCATCAAACTGAACGTTTACTATGGGAGCAAACCGATCGGGGCAAAAAAAAATCTGCTCTTGCATAGGTATATTTGAGTCGACTAGGTATTGGAGTTTAGTATGGGACAGCAGATTTTTTTTATGCTCTGATCTGTTTGCTCCCATTGTAAAACTTGTTCAGTTTGATGGGTAGAGTATGTGGTTTAAAGGTTAATGATAATTTTCCTTACACCCTGTATAGGTAGGTTTAAACTATAGGTAAATGAAAGTAAAGCACACATTCATCATCAGCCTATATACGTGCCACTGCAGACCTACCCTCAGGGAAAGTATATGACGGCTAGTCCACCACACGTGCCCAATGCGGATTGGTAGACTTTACATACGCATCGGAATTTCTTCTTCAGCGGATGCAGGTTTCCTCACGATGTTTTCATTCACCGTTTGAGAGCAGTTTTACCGTTGAGTATTATGTACTTAAGTTAGAAATATTTAATGGTACTTGGTATGTCGTCATTGCGGATTCGAACCCGGACTCTCATGTTTAAGTGTCCTTACCTCTCTGCGACGCCCCACTGACGCTCTACTATATTACTAAACATTAGACTATCCTGAAAAAAAAGCTTCGTAAATGGCTAATTCGATCTATTAACTGATCTAATCACTCTATTTTTAAATGTTGCTATCAAAGCAAGCAATGGATACCGTTTAAGCCAGTCAGGAATTCCAAACTGAACATCTTTCTCTATAGGACCAACATCGAAATGGCAAAAAAATTCCAGTTTTTTGCTACAAAACTGCTCGATCCAAATGTATTGATCGGCAATTTTTTTATCTATTTCGATATTAATCCAAAGATGTTCAGTGTGATGGTCTGCGCGTCACCTCATTTCGTTTGGAACACCTTATCTAGACCTTGTATCAATTCCTTCTTTACACATTCGTCTATGAATTTAAATCAGTGGAATTGAAAAAATACGCTCTTAAAATCATGTAAAAATAACAAAAACGACTAGATAATAAAATAAGGCAGCACTAAAGCAATCAGCATCCCGCATTCCCACCTATAAAATACTAATAAGCCATTAGAGGATCCAATAGCTGTAAAACCGTAACCGATTGTGATAGTTCATCTTCACGAAGTCTTTCAAATCAATCCAATTTCAACCTTATGTCGTACCAACTAGAGTTCTGTTAGGGCACTTCGTATGTGAAATTAGCTCCTAAAGGTTTACAGCCGAAATAAGCTTCCACGATATTAGACTTTATTACAATTAGCACAATGATTGGTTTCGCTTTAGTGGCAGCGTAAAAATTATATTGGCGATTGTTCTTGGGTTGTACCTATAATAAAAACTTTTTGATGGATATCTGAAAAAAATAACGTTTAACTTTTTTAAGAGGACAGTCTCCATACAAAAAGTAAAAAAGTGAAACTTTAACGTATTTTCAAAATAGTTTTCCTTAAAATCAGTTTGCCGAATTACATTTGATTTTAACCTTTGTCGGTAAAATACGATTAACCAACGCTATTATTGACCGACAAATGGATCGCGTTAAAGGACGTAAGGAGTGATTACACTTGCAGTTGGTTGGGCCCAATTTCGGCATACATTGCCTGATTTGTTCTCTCTATTTTAAAGTGCAAACACTCAGCCGGGGTATGTGCGTACTTGTTCGTACGTCTTCTATCGAGCGCTACGTGTGAGTCCACCGACAGCCGCTGCTTCAATAAAACTTTCGTTCTGTAGGGATATTTTTATTTATCTAATCTAAACAATTATAAAACTGTAACTGAAGTGTGTCTGTACATTGAAGATATTAACAAAAATTGAGATTTTTAGGTACTTATCCCTGACTCGAAATCAACCTTTTTTAGAAATGTTGTCTGTCTGTTTGTGTGTTCGTTCATTTGTTTGTTTGTTCGCGCATAACGCAAAAACTACTGAACCGATTTTGATGAAACTTTTTTGTTTGATAGCTTATGATCTGACTTAAATTCTGGTATATAATTTGTGCGACGAAGTCGCGGGTAAACACTCGTGTTAAATAAAAGACAAAAGGCGTTATCTAAAACCCGTTTAAGCCCAAGCAATGTGCCCAGAACATTCTCTGACAGCACTTACTAGACTCGTGCTCCGTTCATGTTCCGATACATTAGGCCTTCGGATAACAATCGAGCCACATCGACACTACTCCGGAGTTCTTACTTAAAGGGGAACGTCACGGGTTCCATACAAACTAAACTCCATACAAAACTAAAATATTTTGAAGAAGATACAACCGTCAGGGTACGGAACCGTAATCTTGAGATCCGGGTTCGAATCCACACGAACGGATGACATGCCATGTACCAATCAATGACTTTTTCTAACTTGGGTACAGGGTGTTTCATAAGTAACAATAAATATTTAGAACTCTTAAGGAGGTTGTTTAGACCGTCAAACTGAACAACTTTCTCTATGGGACCAACATCGAAATCGCGAAACAAAAAATTTGATATCTCATACATATTTTAGCTCTAGTCGATTTGTAGAGTATGGAACATAATATTTTTTTTCGCGATTCTGATATTGGTTCCATAGTGAATGTTGTTCAGTTTGATGGTCTACACCACCCCCTTAACGGTTTATTTGTATTTTTGTAACACCTTGTATACGTAATAATACGAACTGTTCTCAAACGGTGAAGGAGGGTGAAGAAGAAATTCCGGTGTGTATGTGAAGCCTACAAATTCGCATTGAACTCGTGTGGTGAACTGACGCTCATACACCCTCCCTGAGGGTAGGCCTGTACCCTGCAGTGGGACGTATAATTGGTTGATTCTGATGATGATGAACTGATTAAACTGAATCACATTTTTAAAACACAATCTAGATACTAATCTCTTAGTCTGTGGTTATTCAGATTTCCGCTACTTTATACCTAGATACGTCTTATTTTTCAACATCACTATAGTTTAAATATAACATTCTTCACGTTATCGCCCACCATCAGGCATTAAACGCCTCTGCAATCTTCCTCAACCTTTCCAGTCCATACAAAACATATGGCACGTGACAATCCACCTTAAATAACTCGTGTAATTTCCTAGTACGAATCATCGTTCGAACCAGCTATCTAGCCGCCCGATCCCGTCCCTAATAATTGTACAAGATGTGAATCGCAACCGAATCAATTTGTCAAATTGCGGACCGAATGTGGCCAATAAAGGGCCGCTGTAACAAGATGGCAGTGTGCCCTTATTCTGGTTTACTACAGTGACGTTTAATCCTTCAATATGCTAAGACTGAGCCTATTACAATTGATTGCAAGAGAGTTGGTAGTTGCAGTAGTAATAACATAAAAATGTTCTTTATTTGCATATCAAAAACATAAGAATGAAAGAACGTTGAAAATAGAAGGACTGTCCTTGATTCTGACAACCCTTAAATTAATAGTTGTTCATAGGTCGATGACACGATTGTATCGAGACCTCCCTAAATACCTATAGGACAAAGTTGTATTACATTATACAATACAAGCTGCCCACCAAATAATTTCTACTCTTCACGTGTTTCGCTCCACCAAGGAGCATCCTCAGGAGTTAGACCGACGAATCATCGAAACAGAGTTTTTAAGGGTATATTATTCGGAGCGCGCTCCATACAAACGTACTATTGTGATATTTTCAATACTAACCAATTAAAGTCAATTAAATTTTGCAGAAACAATCTAGAAACAAATTTCTATGCTTGTATGGAGTCAGATTTTCGTTAAAATGTATAGTTTTCAAGTTACAGTGCCTCAAAGATTTCCATACAAATCTTAAACTAATCCTAGCATTGAAACTGTATATTTTAACGAAAATCTGACTCTATAGAAGCATAGACATTTGTTTCTAGATTGTTTCTGCAAAATTTCATTGACTTTAATTGGTTAGTATTGAAAATATCACCATAGTACGTTTGTATGCAGCGCGCATTTTCGCTCTCGGAATAATATTCTCTTAATCCTACGAGCGTCCGAGTCACCGACACGAGTCACCGATTCGGTGTTGCGACAAATATATGTTTCAGTGAATGTGACTGTACATATAAATAGAAATATATACATTTTTCTGTCTACCTTTTCTTACCCACATAGACTTTACGCAACGATAAACGTCTTAACACCCCAATCGATAACTCCAGAATAGGTCCTCAAAGAACATGTGTCGAACACTCGGCGTACCAATAAAATGACCAAAATTGCTACTTCTAACTTCTATAGTGTTGAATTACCTCTTCAAACTTGGGCTGCCGTAAAATATTGATAATGCGGACTATTGCGGACGGTTGCGGACTATTGCGGACTCCGGCGGAGTTTGCGGTGTCCGTAATAAATAGAACGATCTAATTTACCCCCGCTTACTCTCTGAACTATATCTCAGTATTATAATCAAGCAGTATAGATAATAGTTACTAACACAGGGTCTAACTTATCAGACCATCAAACTGAACAACTTGGTCTATTGGACCAATATCGATATCGCAAATGATAAATTTGCTGTCCCATACATTTCGGTAGAGAAGGACTGCAGTTTTATATGGAACAGCTGTTTTTTTTCGTGCTTTCGTCCTTGGTCCCACGGAGAAAGTTGTTCAGTTTGATAGTAGATACATAAAATTACCTAATGTAGCCTAATGTATCTTAAGGTAGGATCCTATTGCTAGGAAAAGGCTTCCTGTTGCTAATGCCGTATTTTCTCAGGCCGGCCGTCGTCCCCACTGGCAGTTTGGTTATCTGCCAGTGGGTTTCAAGTCACTAAATGCCAGTTCGAGCTTCACAATTTACGTCGAGTATCAAATTCAGAGTCTTCTAATTCATGTGCTTTTAGAATCACGGAGTTCTGTACGTCATCTATCATCGAAATTCGTTATATTAATTCCTAACGGTCTTTGTATTATATTTTTTTCAAATATAATGGATGATTAACTTGTTATACCTAGCGGCTATGTTGTTGTTTGTTGTACTATTTCAAATCAAATGAAATATTGATTGAAAATGAAGGAAAAATTTGCCTCGGACAGGACTTGAACCCGTAACCTGCCAAACATAGGCTGTGCTTTCGCTCCAATTAAGTTACGCAGCCATTTCGTTAAGTAGCCCAAATTCTTTAATGCTATCGAAAGCACAGGTTTGGTAGGTTTTTCAGTTTTTTATTTGAAGTGAATAACGTAATTTAATAACGGAGGTTTCAGTACCTACTGCTTGCTTATTTTATTAGAAATGTACTTCACATATCTCTAAATTAATCATAGTTTGCGGAAAGTTGGAAACTACGCAATATTCGATAATTAATTTTAAATGTTTGGTCGGTGCTTCGGAGTTTCGGTCCGTATATCTATCTTATTTACACTTATGTGATGTGTGGGTGTGATAAATAGATGTGATTATGTATGTCGGCTTGTAAATTACAATTGTGAAAAGAGTGCTTTGCTTCTTTTGGTTTGTTTATGTGGAGAGGAAGAATGACAGCATTTGAACGCCAGATCTGTTGTGCAAAGAATATATTAATAGTTGGGCGCCCTCATTGGTCGTACTCTAATCAAATCGGTTATGTTCTACAGAAAGATGACAAGCGGAGTTGAACTGACTAAACTGAAACGAACTGTATAAAAACATAAAAACATTCAATGGATGTGAGATGCGCAGTACCGGCTGGCATTTATGAAGATACGAGTATGTATGGATGTAAGTGAGGTGAAAGAGGTATTGTAATTATAGTAGTATATAGAAGTGAAGATCCTCGCGCATCTAAGGCCCTACAATATGACCCTACATCTAATTGTCATCATCGTCCACTGGTGGACATAGGCCTCCCCCGTGGATCGCCAAAACGGGTGGTCCTGCGCTGCCCTCATCCAACGTGTTCCCACCACCTCCACCAAGTTATCGGTCCACCTTGTGGGGACCTCACTGCCTACCCACGCTGTGCCTTCCAGAACATGCCATTCGAAACCTCTTCGGCCCTATTCTGATTTTAGTGATTTTTAACATATAAATTAAAACGACTGACATTCGGGGAAAATCACTTTCAATTATGCAGGATACTTGATATACTATTTGCGACGTGTAATTTGGGCGTTAACGTAATCTTAATTCCTGTCGCACGATTTCATTATCACGTAATTTAACTCAAACCTGCTTCCATCAACGTAATAATATTTATTAACGTTAATCTTATCCCTGATTACATTTGTCAGTCGTAGATATATTACATTATAAGATACGTCGTCTATAATGATTTCAATTATTAAGACGCAGTGGGACGTTATTTGATAACACAATATTGTTGTTTCAATTTGCTCTTCTACCATACCTACAGCTATCCAAATTACTTTTCTTGTTCAGATAATGTATTATGTATGTTATGTATTGTTCAGATATGTACTGTATGTATTAATAATAATGAACCACTTATTTCCGACCATTATCTTTGAGTACGTATATTAATTTGTATTAGAAGATCTCATCAACTATAGATTAGGTTCCTAAATAACAAATTAATAAAAATATTACACCACTACATTTTTTTTAACTTTTCAACCGAACTCGCAACTTTCCCAAAATTGGTTTTAAATTTTGTTTACTTCATTTTTAAATGTAATGTAATGTAATGTAAAGTCCCGGTTTATTACACATAATTTTATAGCTAAAAAGCAAAAACGGAACACATCCAATGCGTGTCCCTTCTCTATTCCTGCAACTAACTTCATTAATTTTTCAGCAACTTATTGGTCTTACATTAATTTCTATAACTAGGAATGACAACAAGTTTTAGCTTCTTTCGTCTCTGAAAATAATGTGTGTGAAGGACAGATGGACGGACAGACTCCGAGGTGATTTCATATTTGTACCGTTGTTGTACCAATGTTCGAATAGAACGTATGTTTTTGTTTTAAAAATGTCGCGTAAAATTGTGCCCCGCTGCACTTGCTCGTTGCATACTATTGAAAGAATGGGAAAATTGTTTTTTTTTCGAATCTTCACTTTGCGCTCGCCAGATACCTATGTATCTGCTTTTTTTGTATAATTATTGGGTATCATTCTGAAACGTCAAAACATCCACGTTTCACTTGTTATAGCTGAAACTCTGTCCAGTGTGACGGAGAGTGAGCCCGTCACCACTTGTAATGGGCAGTGGGTACAAGACATGCCTCGAGATTGAAGCATGCAGGTTTCCTCCCGATGTTTTCCTTCACTGAAAAGCCAGTTGTGTCACAAATTGCACATAAATTCCATAAAAAGTATTTTTACGATTCGGCCTGGACGGGGATCGAACCATCGCCTCCTGCACGGTAGTCAAGGTTACTCGCCACTCGACCACCACAGCATCATTGCATTTAACTCAATAAACATGAAGTCGATTAACACTAATAATTTCAATTGTTTTACTTAAGGGACCACTAATTCGGTTCAGTTATCCTGCTTGATAGACCCTTTGTATAATTATGTACGTATTACACGTTTTCCCATTTCCCATTGGATTCCCACAATTTCCATAGAATTTAGGTTCTCTCGGTAAAACAGCTTCATCGGATGGAATTTGAGACGGAATCCTTCGATTGGGGAAAGTTAAATTTTATTGCCTTTACTAACGACCCCGCCCTGTCCCCCCAGGTTGGGTTGGGATATTAGCCGATACTTCCCGCTCTAACGGGGTGTAAATCCCGCGGGAACGAGATTTCGTGGCGAAAACCGGAACACAGGAAATCGGTGACAAGATGGCTCATTTAATGATGATATTTAATTTGATTTCTGGTTCTGGTGTCTGTTAGTATTGATATAGTGTAGTTTTATTAAAATACTAGTTTTTCTCTCATAGGCATTATAATAATGTGCGTGTGTTCGGTTTTGAATAGCATCAATCCAGACGGGTGTCGTTAGAGGCAAATATAACATGGATTCTTTGAATAACATCAATACAGACGGGTGTCGTTAAAGGCAAAGATAACCTGGATGCTTTGAATAGCACCAATCCATACGGGTGTCGTTAGAGGCAAAGATAACCATGATGATTTGAATAGAACCAACCCCGACGGTGTCAGAGGCGAAGATAACATGGATTCTTTGGGTAGCACCAATCCAGACGGGTGCCTTTACGGGCGAAGATAACCTGGATGCTTTGAATAGCACCAATCCAGACGGGTGCCTTTACAGGCGAAGATAACCTGGATGCTTTGAATAGCACCACTCTAGACGGATGCCCTTACAGGCCAAGATAACCTGGATGCTTTGAATAGCACCAACCCAGACGAGTGTCTTTAGAGGCGAAGATAACCTGGATGCTGTGAATAGCACCAATCTAGACGGGTGCCTTTACAGGCGAAGATAACCTGGATGCTTTGAATAGCACCAATCTAGACGGGTGCCTTTACAGGCGAAGATAACCTGGATGCTTTGAATAGCACCAACCCAGACGAGTGTCGTTACAGGCGAAGATAACCTGGATGCTTATTTGGAGATTTGGTCAAAAGTTATACACTATGCAAGATGCAACAAAGCATGCTAGTAATATCAAGGGATTTCAAGATTTGTATGAAACAATTGATTCTTTCATAGTGTAAGTTGATGGTTACTAGCGTGTTTTGTTACACCATATAAAGAGGATTGTATGGAAAGTAAATGGAGATGCATTTACCTAGCAGAGGAACACCGTGCATGCTACTAAAGGCTATAAAGAACTATTGAAGTAGGTAGTTACAAAAGCCCACCTTAAGCCCGTTTTGTCTCGGACTGCCACATTTATCACGACTAACAGAACAGAATAAACAACCAAATCTATCTCATCCCGAGGAAGGTGGAACTAATGAATTAAGACCAGTGTCGTCGCGCTAATTGATTGAGTCCTCCAGGGTTACTGCTGATAGTTGCGAATTTATTCTTTTGTAGGAATACATTTTTATCTAGTCTAGTTTGCAAGGTGTAAAAGAACACCCTAGAAATATGTAAAGGCATGATTTACACCATCAAACTAAAGAACTTTATTATAGCATGGAAAAAAAAATTTCCAATACATCTGAGTCGAGTCTGCACTGCAGTTTTGTATGAAACAGCAGCTTTTTAAATTTTTTCCTCGATGTTGTCTACAGGGTGAAATTGATATCTTTTAAACTAAGAGTAAATGACTGATGATGGGTAGACTCTTAGTTTAAAAAGATGCTAATGATATCAATTTCACCCCGTATAGTGGAAGTTTCATGGTTATAAGCAGTGATCGGAATCTCGGGGCATTTTTTGAGCATACAAGTTTGGATACGCCTTGATTTCCCGGAAATATCCGGATTTAATAAATATGGATAAAAATTTCACGGGATTTATTGGGATTACCTATTTAGATGTCAAGAGACGTTTTTTTAAATCAAGAGTATTAGCAGCGCATACTAGAGGCCGCGACTTTGAAACACGACGCCTGGTACCTTTGACATGTACCGCACTTAGGTAAATATGTTGACCGTTATTAAACAATGATATTAAGTAACTAGATTAGTAGTTAGGGCACCAAAGCGTTGCCACTTCGAAGATGTCTGCAGGCTTCTTTGACTTCAGTTCAGGCGTTTATCTATGGTGAGCGGACATATCCGTGACGTTTAAATTAAGCTACCAAAATGGGGAAATGCGCCGTAAAAATTTGTAAATCACAGTCGGAAAAGAATAATAAAGGAAGTGGTGTTACTTTTCACAAGTAAGTTTACTATATTTTGTCAAAATAACATTAAAAAACTAAATAAATATTTTCACGCATTGTTTTTGCCATCAGTGTTACAAGTAAATACGATTTTGATTTTCCCACACTGTTGGGAGTTTCGGTACCCTCTTCGTTATTTCATACAGGGTTAAGTTTTAATCAGTCCGGATAACTTCACCATTCATTCCCCTAATCAAACTGAACAACTTTCACTATTGAGCCAACAACGAAATCGTGAAAACAAAATCAGCTGTTTCATACAAAACTGCAGTACCGACCGACTCGACTCAAATGTATTGGACAGCTGATTTCTTTTTTCGTGATTTCGAAGTTGACACCATAAATAAAATAATTAAATACCTAAATAATAAAAATCTTTATTTGCATAGTGAAAGTGAAGAGATTACAATATGGTGACGTTATCCGATCTGGGCTGATTAAACATCAACCCTGTATAATATGAAATATTACTTAAAGTTTAATTATACCTAAATCTGTTCAGAACACACAGAGCCTACATATTCAAGTTTAGAATTCAGGTAATAAATTCAGTAATTAATTCTGGGGAAATTATTTCTAACCACTGGCAACTGTGGCCGTATTTACTGACGTTTTCAAAATAATAACTTAAATAGTAATTTCAAAAGAAACGAGACAAATATAGTTAACTTTGGCGTATGTATCGATTTCCAAGCTACATCTTTGAAACTCTGAAGTGGTTGCGCATTTTTGAGTATTGTTTTCTAGAAGCTATCCCTCTAGTATTGTATAAGCTCACTGTTATTAAATCACCCAGGGCAAAATCTCAATAAAATCAGTCGTTTAACCAATTTCAATGTTATTATTGGATCCCAAATTACTTTTTCGAGATTTCATTACCATATAAAATAATGTTTGGTGCCGTTGTTGGCTGTCTAATTAAAATTCTCTAAAAATGTTTAAAATATTGGGACTTGGGAGTAAAATATAACGATAATTTCATTAAAATTTAAGTTTGTGGCATCGTTGGCCAAATTGAATTGCTGGATAGAAGAGGTTTCCCCACGCCCCAAAAAAAATAATGCATCACGCAATTTTTTGGTGATTTTTTTAGTGTTTTTCTCAAAAAAGTTTCAATCAAAGTCAGCATTTAAGCTTTAATAAAAAGAAAAGTTGTGTGTACAACACGCATTTTTTATTTTTATTTGAATGTCTGATGTTGTACGGTTCTATACACATTCAAATTACATTGATGCGACCTCAAATTATTTTATTGACCTTAATTTTATTTGGAAGAAGAAAAATAAAATTAACAACACAACTTTGAGTTACAATTAAAAATAATCTAAAAGCGCTCGAGATCTTCTGATTTTTTAAAAACTAATTTATGTTGATAGAACCGTACAACATCAAACATTCAAATAAAAAAAAAATGGGTGTAGTACACACAACCTTTTCTTTTTATTCCAGCTTAAACGCTGACTTTTAAACTTTTTTTTTGAAAAAACACTAAAAAAAAATCACCAAAAAATTGCGTGATGCATAATTTTTTTGGGGCGTGGGGAGACCTCTTCTATCCAGCAATTCAATTTGGCCAACGATGCCACAACGATGCATATAAAAAATTTAATGAAATTAAGTATCGTTTTATTTTACTCCCAAGTCCCAACATTTTAAACATTTTCAGAGAATTTTAATTAGACAGCAAACTACAACGGCAACAAAACATTATTTTATATGGTAATGAAATCTCGAAAAAGTAATTTGGGATCCAATAATAACATTGAAATTGGTTAACCGACTGATTTCATTGAGATTTTGTCCTGGGTGATTTAATAACAGTGAGCTTTATACAACACTAGAGGGATAGCTTCTTACAAACAATACTCAAAAAAGCGTAAAACCACTTCAGCAGAGTTTCAAAGATGTAGCTTGTAAATCGATACATACGCCAAAGTAAACTATGTTTGTCTCGTTTCTTCTGCCGTCAAAAAAATTACGACGAAATGAGAAAGACGTTATTATTTTAAAAACGTCAGTAAATACGGCTACAGTTGCCAGTGGTTAGAAATAATTTCCCCAGAATTAATTAGTTAATTTAATGAATTTATTACCTGAATTGAACTTGAATATACAGGGTCCAACTTAATATGCTGACACTTTTTTAAGGGGATGATCAGACCATGAAACTTAACAACTTTCTCTATGGGACCACCATCGAAATCGAGAAAAAAAAATCAGCTGTCCCATACAAAACTGCGAACCGACTCGAGCCAAATTTATGGTACAGCTGTTTTTTTCGCGATTTCGATGTTGGTCCCATAGAGAAAGTTGTTTAATTTGATGGTCTGGAGTGCGATTTTTGAATCTCATTCGCAGAGCTCAGCAGTTGAAAATGTCAAAATTACTATGAAGATACGCATCTTTCAACTGCTGATTCGACTTTAAAAAATCGCACTCCTGAAGTATGATTTTTGAAAGTCAAATCAGCAGTTGAAAGATGCATATCTCCATAGAAATTTTGACATTTTCAACAGTTGAATTCATCGAATGAGATTCAAAAATCGCACTCCTGATCATCCTCTTAAAAAAGTGTCAGCATATTGATTATAGTGTCTGTAAACTTCTTGATTGTTGTAATAGTCGTTTAATTACGGAGTTTTAGTTTTTACATGAATTCTCTCATATTAGGTTAGGCGTAGATATTAGGTTAGACCATAGTCTAAGATGACGTTTTTCTTTCTTGCGGAAGTGCCCGGTGTTGCCATATCCCGGCCAGTCCCTTGACATTAGAGCGGAAGCGTAGACATCCTGCCCCCGCTGAAACATCCTGGTTTCAGGTTTCTTGAGGTAGGGGACAAATTTTACTATAGGCCCTCTTCACAATGCCCTTGTTGGTAGACACGTCGGCGACTCTGCTTACTCCGTCTGACCCAGGGTAGAGACGAGCGATGCGTCCTAGGCGCCATCGAAGGGGTGGCAGGTTATCCTCCTTTAGTACCACCATATCTCCAACACGGAGCTCTTGCTGTCGAGTCCGCCACTTTGTCCGTTGCTGCAGCTCAGCTACAAACTCCTTTCGCCATCGTTCCCAGAACTGCTGACGAATTTGCTCTATCTTGGCATATCTGTTGGGTCTGTTGTTAGTTACTGGCAAGGAAGGTACCGTGGTCAATGGTCTTCCAATCAGGAAGTGGCCTGGGGTAAGAGGATAAAGGTCATTGGGGTCTGGCGAGAGAGGAGACAGCGGGCGTGAGTTGAGGATAGCCTCTATTTGTGTGAACAGCGTCGCTAACACCTCAAACGTCAGCGACACATTGCCAGCAATGCGCCTTAAGTGTGATTTAGCTGATTTGATACCCGCCTCCCATATCCCACCAAAATGGGGTGAGTAGGCTGGACTAAACATGAATTTTATGCCTTCATTTGTTGAATATTCAAATACAGACTGACGACTGGACCGAATAACCTGACCCAGCTCGCTATTTGCGCCAACGAAATTAGTTCCATTGTCGCAATAAATAGTGTTAGGTTTACCTCGACGAGAAACAAAGCGTCGTAAGCAAAGAATAAATGCTTCAGTGCTCATAGCACTGACAACTTCTAAGTGAACCGCCTTAGTAGCGAGACATATAAATAGACATAAGTATGACTTTGTTATGCGGTTACCTCTACCCAAACGACTGGAGATCATAAAGGGCCCTGCAAAATCTACACCACAGGAATCAAAAACAAACCCAGGGTTCACTCGTACTGAAGGTAAGTTACCCATAATGGGTTGAATAGTTCTACCTCTGAGTCGCGTGCAGACTGTACAATTTCGGACCGTAGCTCGTGCTAAACGCCTGCCACTTATAGGCCAGTACTCTTCACGAATAGAGGACAGTAGATGTTGTGGTCCCGCATGAAATAATCTTAAGTGTTCATACCTCATCAGTAATTTAGAAAATGGGTGTTTGGAATCTATAAGAACCGGGTGTCGTTTGTTATAACCATAATTTGAATTATTTAACCGCCCTCCTACTCTTATGACTCCTGATGAATCTAAAAATGGACTTCAAAAAAGGAGGAGGTTCTCAATTCGACTGTAGGTATGTTTTTTTTCAATATTTAGTAGGTACTGTACATTTATCTCTTGTTTCATTAAAATACTTTCCCCCACATTTTCAGCTCAACTAGGAGGTGTATTTAATCTATTTTTCGGGTGCAGTGTTCTCACTGTTCTTGAATTACTCCAGCTATTGTGGCATGGGAGCAAGAAGCTGTTTATGAAGGCCAGAGTCAAAGGTTCGAAGCCACCTGTTGCCAACAAGCGACCGTCGAAGAAAAACAAACATGTGACTCAGAAACAAAAGAAAGTGAGAAAGGTTAACTTCATTAAAGTACGTGATTAAAAACAACAGTCTTATTATTTCTTGTTCTGCCTGAAGTTGTCTTAGCACTAGCATCTGGTGGACCGTGGTAAAAGTTTAGATTTATGATGAAGTTGGTCACCCTTTTTTAAATTTTTAAATTCAATTGGGAAGGATTCCAACTGACAGGCCTTGATTAAAACATTTGTTGAACTATTTAGTTCGTCAACACTCAGGGGCCCATTCGTTTTATTTATCTTATCTTTACAGTTGTCTACAAAGCGTAGAACATAAGCAAAAATTCGCTTTAGTTTAACTAAATTTGAATAATTTTCAAACTTTATAAAATTTGTATTTTCTATAACAAGATGAACCTTTAGTTCAGGCAAATCATGCTTAACAATGAGCTGTTGAGGCCAATCTGATTCATCATTTTTGAGAAAACTAGGGCCCTCCCACCAGAGCTCGGAACGTAACAATTGAGGCGGAGTGATACCTCTTGAAGCCAAATCTGCAGGATTCCAGGCGGTGGGCACATGTTTCCATGTAAAACCTACTGTTAGATCATTTATTTCACTGACACGATTACTAACGAATACTTTTAGGTCTCTTGGTGGTGTTTTAACCCAACCCAAGACAACTGTAGAGTCGGTCCATATAAATCTTCTGTCAATATTTAATTTAAGGGTTTTTAATACCTTTGTACTCAAGCGCGCACCTAACAGGGCGGCACATAACTCCAGACGAGGAATAGTTATTGGCTTCAAGGGTGCCACTCTCGCCTTGGCACACAGTAACCTTACTGTCACGTTTCCACCACCATCTACGCTGCGAATATATACACAAGACCCATATGCACTCTGCGACGCGTCTACGAAGCAATGGAGTTCTATAGAAGAAGGCGAGTTAGTGGTGATAACGTATCTAGGTATCTGCAAGGATGACAAGCAAGGTAAGTTTTTTATAAAATTATTCCACATGTTAATTAAATTAGACGGAACTGGATCATCCCAATCTAACTTCACATCCCACAGTTTCTGTAGTATTATTTTAGCAGTGATAATACACGCACACAACAAACCCAGAGGGTCAAATATTTTACTGGTCATGGAAATAATATTTCTTTTAGTGACCGGAGAAGAAGTGTCTATATCATTAGGAAAATGAAGAAAGTCTCTTTTAGGTAGCCAATGTAGGCCTAAGACACTAGCATCCTTACAGATATCAAGTGACTCTGATGATACATCATCATCTTCCAATAAATTCATACAATTTGAACGGAATTTACGTATAGTAAAGCAGGCTGAATCTAAGACCTTCTTTACACCGTGGTAGATATGATGTAAATCATCAATATTTTGAGCCCCAGTGCTCATATCGTCAATATAAAAATCGTTCTCAATGACATCTGCAATTATTTTATCAGTACATTCCTCTGACAATTTCAATAAACACCGTGTGCTTAGGTACGGAGCAGAAGCAGTGCCGTACGTCACCGTATTAAGCTGAAATATCTGAATTGGTTTTTGATTATTTTCACGCCATAGAATTAGTTGCAAATGACGTTGCGATTCGTCAATTTCTATTTGCCGAAAGAACTTCTCTATATCCCCTGTGAGGACATATTTCCTTGAACGAAATTTTAATAAAATTGAAAACAAGTCATTTTGTACTACCGGACCAACCAGTTGAATGTCGTTCAACGATTTGCCTGAAGATGTCTTAGCACTAGCATCGAAGACGGTCCTAAGTTTTGTGGTAAGGCTCTTCTCTTTGATTACAGCATGGTGTGGCAAATAGCAACCGAATTCGGGACGTTTCACCTCAGACAAATGGCCCAGATCACGATACTCATTTATAAATTTTGAATATTGATTCTTAAGATCATGATTTTTATTTAATTTCTTTTCCAAGTTTAAAAATCTTTTTTGAGCTATGTAATAAGAATCGCCAAGAGCCTCTTCTGGTATTTCTTTGAAGGGAATTTTGACAGAAAATTTTCCATTTGATAAGCGACATGTATTTTGTACAAAATGATTTTCACAAAGTTGTTCTTCAATAGATTGAGGTGTCTTATCAGGTTGTATTTCCTCAATCTCCCAAAATTTTCTCAAAGAGTCATCTAAATTTTGAGTAAAATTACACTGCACGATAGGATTAGATTTGTTGGTCCCTACTGGGCCAGCAACCAACCACCCTAACTTGGACTCTTGTAGGATAGGTCTCTTGGTACCTAAACTTAATTTCTTTGTTCCCATTATTTCCCAATAAACGTCTGCTCCTAAAAGTAAATCTATTTTAGAAGGACAGTGGAACGTGGGATCAGCCATCTCTATATTTTGAGGTATTCCCAGATCCTGGTTCACAGGAACTGTAGGTAAATGCCCTGTAATATTAGGCACGACTAGGCATGTCATATTAATATTGAATGAATTTATTCGTGAATTTATCTTTATTTCACAACGTCGTGAGACGCTTGAAAGAGCATTGTTAATACCTGAAATATTTATAGGTTTAGTATTTTCTGTAGTTAATCCTAATTTCCTTTTCAGATTTTCAGTAATGAACGAGGACTGGCTGCCCGAGTCAAGTAAGGCTCTCGCTTGGTAAGTATTATTGGTTTCCACATTCACAACATCGACCAACGCTGTACACAAGAGCACCTGGCCCACCGATAGAGCTGACAAGGAGATTGGTAAGGCAGGTATGTTAGGATCAGAATTTCCGTTTTTAGGGTTAGTATCCTTAGGGTCAGCATTAGGATTAGGCTCATTAGGGTTAGAACCCCCTTTTGTAGGAGAAGGACTCCTATGTACTAACGTGTTATGTTTTTTCTTACAGATTCTACAAGATCCCTTCAGATAACATGTGTTGGTTCTATGGCCACTGCGGAAGCAATTGTGACACAGATTTAACTTATTGACCTGATTCAACCTCTCATCTACACACAAATCTTTAAATGTTGTACACTCATGGACCTGATGATGTCCATTACAAACTTGACACTTTATCGTCTTTTTTTCAGATGCAGATGCGACAAAGGATTTCATAGATTTTTGGTTAGACTGAAAGTTGGCCTTGTTGTCATATTTTTCAAACTTGTTGACATATGTAGTTTCTAATATATTCGCTCTGTTACGTAAGAAGTCATTAAATTCAAGCAAGGTTGGTAAATGGGTTAAATTGTTTTTGTACTCCTCCCATTTCCTGCTAGTATTAATATCAAGTTTTGTTGATACCATAAAAATTATCAACGTGTCCCACTGTTCAGTCGGTTGACCCAGAGTAGTCAGTGCACGTAAATTCTTTGATACATTATCTATAAGGTAGCGCAAAGATTTATAAGATTCTTTAGTTATATTTTCAATATTGAATAATGCCTTCAAATGATTATTTATAAGGATGTGTTTGTTATCATATCTTTGGCATAAAAGTTCCCACGCAACCTTATAATTCATCGAGGTAAACTCAATAGACTTGATAACCACCATAGCGCTGCCCTCCAACGATGATCGTAGGTAGTGAAACTTATTAATTTCCGGAATAGTTTCATTCGAATTTATAAGTGAATCAAAGGTGTCTTTAAACTCCAGCCATTTCAAATAGTTTCCATCAAATGTGGGCAGCTGTATGGTTGGCAATTTAAGCGAGTTTACTGCATTAGAGGGTGGTCCACTATAGACGGACAAGGCCCTCTCATTCAATTTTGAATTGGTTTCAACTAGTTCTTGAGCAACGGTTAAGATGGTATAGAATGCAGACTCAGTGGCTTCGCGTTCTTCAATTTGATTCTCGATATCAGAACAGACGGATTCTATTTCCGTTTGAACTTCATCAAATTTGCTTAGTAAGTCTCGAAAGGCCTCTGTTCTAAGAGAAATCTCCTTTACTTGTGTCGATGTTAAATCTTTAGCTTCAACATCTTCAAATGATTTTAAATACACTTTAAATTTTGTTAAACGACAACGGATGACACTTCTCTTTTTGATAAGAGCCTTGAATTCTATACCTTCTTCTTTGTCACTATTATGGTCAGTCATTATGACTAAACTGATTTACCCGATAAACAACAAATAGCGAGCTGGGTAAAATTAATAAGTGTGCAGTTCAAACCCGTTAACAAGGAAATGACTTGGTCCTCTCCGCACAGTCCAGAGCAGCAATGATGTAAGGCAGGTACAGCTGATCAAACCGTTAGGGTACCAGCGGTAGCGGTTAGCACTCGGTGCCTAGTAGTCACTCCAAGTATGTTTAATAGGTTGACCGTATGAGTATTTCGGCACGAACCTGGAATGTTTTGTTATCGCTGTTGAACAATTTGTAACTAATCTATAAAGTTTAAGTTGCTACGAAACAGTTAGGTTATAATTTTTAGAAAGATAGGCATGGCTCAATTTTATTGTTTGAAATGAATTTATCTTTACCTAATATGGTTTATTTTAGCCTTTTCATGTATTAGAGCTCGAAAGAATGCGAAATATAATAAATCTTAGAGTGAAAAGATAATGACGCGATAGGTCAATAACCTTTGCCGGCAAGATGTCGCCGGCACGCTTGCATTGTTTTTAACGAAATCCACACAAATAGAGGAGGAAAATAGGAAAATTGGAATAGAAGGATCAGGCTACTTCCCTGGAATAGACCTCCTGGTGATGATAGGTACTTAATCCACCATAAATTAGTCCAGCAGGCTCCTGTAGAAGTTTCTTCACAGACTTAACGTCGCAATGTGTTTGCGATGATTGATTCTATCCGAAGATTGATTTGATGTCCTTTAGCGGTCGCCACTTTTCAATGTATAGGCTTGCACATTGAAACTTCTTGATTGTTGTAATAGTCGTTTAATTACGGAGTTTTAGTTTTTACATGAATTCTCTCATATTAGGTTAGGCGTAGATATTAGGTTAGACCATAGTCTAAGATGACGTTTTTCTTTCTTGCGGAAGTGCCCGGTGTTGCCATATCCCGGCCAGTCCCTTGACATTAGAGCGGAAGCGTAGACAGTGTCAACTATCATCCCCTTAAATATTTGCACCCCGCTTCCAAACACCCTGTATATCATATTATACAGGGTTGATGTTTAATCAGCCCAGATCGGATAACGTCACCATATTGTAATCTCTTCACTTTCACTATGCAAATAAAGATTTTTATTATTTAGGTATTTATTTATTTTATTTATGGTGTCAACTTCGAAATCACGAAAAAAGAAATCAGCTGTCCAATACATTTGAGTCGAGTCGGTCGGTACTGCAGTTTTGTATGAAACAGCTGATTTTGTTTCCACGATTTCGATGTAGGCTCAATATTGAAAGTTGTTCAGTTTGATTAGGGGAATGAATGGTGAAGTTATCCGGACTGATTAAAACTTAACCCTGTATGAAATAACGAAGAGGGTACCGAAACTCCCTACAGTGAGGGAAAATCAAAATCGTATATACTTGCAACACTGATGGCAAAAACAATGCGTGAAAAATTTATTTAGTTTTTTAATGTTATTTTGACAGGGTGTAAGGGACAGCCCTCCGCAAACTGAAACGGTGAACTCAGACCATCAAACTGAACAACTTCCACTATGGAGCCTACCTCAGGAAACGCGAAAAAAAATCAGCTGTCCCATACATTTGACTCGGGTAGGTACGGCAGTTTTGTATGGGACAGCTGATTTTTTTTCACGTTTCCTGAGGTAGGCTCCATAGTGAAAGTTGTTCAGTTTGATGGTCTGAGTTCACCGTTTCAGTTTGCAGAGGGCTGTCCCTTACACCCTGTATAGTAAACTTACTTGTGAAAAGTAACACCACTTCCTTTATTATTCTTTTCCGACTGTGATTTACAAATTTTTACGGCGCATTTCCCCATTTTGGTAGCTTAATTTAAACGTCACGGATATGTCCGCTCACCATAGATAAACGCCTGAACTGAAGTCAAAGAAGCCTGCAGACATCTTCGAAGTGGCAACGCTTTGGTGCCCTAACTACTAATCTAGTTACTTAATATCATTGTTTAATAACGGTCAACATATTTACCTAAGTGCGGTACATGTCAAAAGTACCAGGCGGCGTGTTTCTAAGTCGCGGCCTCTAGTATGCGCTGCTAATACTCTTGATTTAAAAAAACGTCTCTTGACATCTAACTAGGTAATCCCAGTAAATCCCGTGAAATTTTTATCAAAATTTATGAAATCCGGATATTTCCGGGAAATTCAAGGCGTATCCATACTTGTATGCTCAAAAAATGCCCCGAGATTCCGATCACTGGTTATAAGTAAAATAACTACTGAAACCACAGAGTACTATATACTAGAACGAATCGTTCTAGACTATATGTATACTACCGTAAGCTGAAACTAACTAACTCATCACGATATCTCCTGAATTATGAAGCATAATATGAATATAAACACAATTATATTGCGACAGCATTGAAAATAATGAAAAATATCGAATTGCAGGTATAAAATATTTATCTTTGGTGCTTTTTGGTTCTTCCTCCTGTGTGTGTCTTCTACGTCACTTGTTAATTTTGCTTTGTAAGCCCGACAGAGAATTTATATATTTTTTATTTGATGTTGTCAGTGTTCTTTAATGGAGATGACGTAAAGCAACAGGTGTAGTGTGGGAGTCACACTGGGAAAACCCTATGTTCCCCTGTTGAAAATGTATGAAATTTCAATTCTCCCCACTGTTCATTGAAAATCACTGTGCAAACTAAAACTCGCTACCAAAAATATCAGAATATTTCCATTCTCGAAAGCAAAATTAGGTCGCTTCCACACGAGTGAAAAGCAAACAATGACGTCACTGTAGTGAACTGAGAATATCAGTGAATTTGTGGTCAGTGACAAAACCGACGTGTTTTACAGAGTGCTAACACAAATATTCACGTTGTGCCCACTGTATCAGAAAGTCATATACGAGGGAGGTTGGTGCAAGTTACAAGAGCGGTCTATGGTTTATTTTGCAGCGTGTTTGAGAGGGCAAAAGGCTTTTCCGTTGTCCTGCCATTCTATCATGATCGGACTGATATGACTCTTGAAATTTTCTTTAATTGTTGATGTCACTTCGACTTGAAAGTCATGTTTTATTGCTGTCTCCAGTTTGAAATCGTAATCTTCCTACTTTTCCTCTATCCCATTATTACAGATATGAAGAGAGTTGAGATGAGCTTGTTGGTCTTCTGAGTTTTATGATAAAAATGAACCTACATTCATGCTCTCTGCTGCCATGATTGTACTCATTGTTGATTTCGACTACAACGACTAATTTCAAAGCCAAGTCTTTACCTTCCATAATCTGATGTAACACGAAACCGCTACGGATAGAGAAGACATCGGATGCGGTTCTAAACTGTAGACATTTTAGATTTTCTTCACTATGTTTTCTACCGCTAAACATCGTTCTAGCGCTGAACTAATTGATTTTAAAAGACTCGCAGAAGTGCGATTTTTGAACATCACACGTTGAAATCAGCAGTAGAAAATGTCAAAATTACTATGGAGATTATGCATCTTTCTACTGCTGCTGATTTGAACGTGTGTGGTTCAAAAATCTCGCCTCAGCTGTCAGTTAATAACTTGCACCAAACCGACACCAGTAGCCAAGTCATTCGTCCGTAAACCGATATGAGACGGAGTTTGAATTGCAAAACTGCGCCGGAATTCGACTGCTTCAAGCGAACGGGATTCAACACTGCACTTCAATGCAGTTTATGTAACCGAGGGGGCGGGGGTCGGGGGCTTACATGTATAAACTATTGTTCTTTCAGTTTTGTTTTTTGAATAACATTTTTATTCAAAAAACAAAACATTGACACGCAGATTAAAATCTGTCGGCAATCAAATTATCAGAGTATTTTCGGGAAAAATGTGTAAAATATTTTATGTTTTTTTTAACAATGTACAGTTTTTTCATTAGGTTATGTTTAATTTGTGTGAAGTTATATATCGCCTATAGTTATCGTTTGTTCTTTCCATCCTGTAGAAAAATGTTTAACATTGTTACTCAAGAACTCTAAAATGTCACAATCTAGTCTAGATTTTTACAACAGGGTAGGTAAACGTCTTCTTCTATCAATCATACTATTAAGTTTGATTTTTCATGCCATGTGCAGACTAGCTTTATTAAGCTGCGATTCCACCAGAGATGTGCGAGGTAGCGAGGCGGTGAGCGAGGAAACAATCCGCCAATAGCGCGCTCGCTCGATCACAACATTGGGAAATTGAAGCACGCTCATTGGCCGATTTTTTTTGACGGCAATCGAGGGTTCAGCACCTCAATCGGAGAAGCTCTTTTTGGTCCCTTTTTATTCTACTTCCTTTAACAATATAGAAATCATATAAAATTACAGCTTAAGATCATCTAACTTTACTACACAAATATTTGACCCTATTAGGATTAGAAAACAAGACTAGTTTTTCAGGCATCATGCACATCGTTGGAAGCACTACGAATGCCTCTCAAATAAACTCTCTATTCGGAGTGAATCTATGGAACCATACGAATGTAAAACCGTGTCGAAATTCGGCAGTCCGGGCGTGCGGAATCGAATACTGCACTTCAATGTAGTTTACGTAACGACAGTGCGGGGGGTGGGCGAGGTGAGGGGTTCATGTTAGTGAAAACTATTGGGCATTTTATTTTTGTTCGGAGTTGGTAGACTACGAGTCCTACAAGTGTAATATTTGTATGCTTGCAGTTGAGTTCACTCTTAACTTATCCTGCCAAGCCCTTATAGGGTTTAACTCCAACTTAATATGCTGACGGTTTTGGAACTGGATGATCAGACCATCAAACAGAACGACTTTTTTACAGGACCAACGTTGAATATATAAAAAATCTACTGATCCATACAAAACTACAATCCTACTCTACCCAAATGTATCGGACGGCGGTGGTTTTTTTGTCATTTCGACGATGGTTCTATCGAAAAAGTTGTTCAGTTTGACGGTGTGCTCATCCTCTTAAAAGACCTCAGTTTATTAAATAAGACCCTGTGTACCAGACACTATAAATAAACACTATTATACAGGGTGTAAATAAAAGTGTCATAAACCTTTAAACCACATACTCCACCCATCAAACTGAACAACTTTTAGTATGAAGGCAAACCTGTCAGAACAAAAAGAAAATCGTCCATTCCATACGTTCTAGTCGAATAGGTATGCGGTTTAGTATGGAACAGCAGATTAATTTTTTGTACA
Organism: Agonopterix heracliana; assembly: GCA_963693445.1. Taxonomy (NCBI): domain Eukaryota; kingdom Metazoa; phylum Arthropoda; class Insecta; order Lepidoptera; family Depressariidae; genus Agonopterix; species Agonopterix heracliana. Next base: position 1,016,951 of record OY856312.1, on the reverse strand, counting down.
GACAGGTTTGCTCCCATAGTAAAAGTTGTTCAGTTTGATCGGTAGAGTATGTGGTTTAAAGGTTAATGATACTTTTCCTTACACCCTGTATAATAATTATGCAGGCATTGTAAACTTAAGTTGCTTAAAACGGTGATTCAGAGTATAAAACTGAAAAACTTTTACTGTTGAACCAACATTGAAATCGCGAGAAAAGACAGCTGTGTCACAGAAAATGTCAATAGCGTGTGTATACAGGGTGTAAGGGACAGCCCTCCGCAAACTGAAACGGTGAACTCAGACCATCAAACTGATCAACTTTCACTATGGAGCCTACCTCAGGAAACGCGGTAAAAAATCTGCTAGCCCATACATTTGATTCGGGTAGGTGCGGCAGTTTTGTATGGGACAGCATATTTTTTTTCGCGGAGGGCTGTCCCTTACTTTAATTTAATTTATCTTTATTGGTTATCAAACAGCAAAATACTTAATTTCGAATACAACAACATTTAAATTTTACAACACCAATTACATGATAACACGTTTTAAAAACTGTTTAAGGTACAATAAAGAGAAGAAAAAAGAAAACATACAAAATATAAAATATTCACAAATGAAAAGAGTAACTAACATTAATTTAAACTAAGTGCTTCTATGGGATACCTACATTTAACATAGTATTATATAATCTGTGATTTAACATAGGTACATTAACATACCCAACAAACAAATGTATTATTATGTATTTGTGTGCAAATAGCTACTAGACCATAATGTATAAAAACCTTAAATATTTTTTACTATTTCAATGTTACATATTTATTTAGTTTGTCTATTTTCAATGTCATATTTTATATAAGTTGTTCAGCTTGATGGTCTGATTATGCTCATAAAACACCGTCAGCATATTAAGTAGGACCATCTAGATTAGCACGGCCATGTTTGGTCAGTAAATACACGAAGTTCCTTCCTTGTAGTAATATCTTGAACGCAATAAGAGATAATATGTTCACACTCTCAGCTAAACGAGACGAATTGTCGTCGTCCATCGTCTTATTCGCAAACACGATTACGTTACTCTCTCTTATTGCCCAAATTATCTCCGTCTTTTGATGTTCTTATATTGCTACAAATTATTATTACTGCTTTGTGTAGCTTTATCTTATTATTCTGATTTATTATTCGTATTGTTTTTTAGCTTTGTAGTATGCTATACCATTTTTCTTAGAATGAACCATCCCATTTTTCCCGTGCGCTTCTTACATGATGAAACGAATTGGTAAGCTTTTGAAATAGCCCCGATAGATTTTTCAAAATCACGTCACTCAACGAAAAAACTTATGTGCAAAACAACACCTTAAGTCCAATTTTGTTAAAAGTTTCTTCTATTTTGCTAATTCTACAAAATACACATACCTAACATTTTAACAAAAAATCGCGTACACTGTAGTACCAGGTTTATAGTATGGCTTACCGATGTACCTGCGCAGTTGACAAATTTTAATAGCGCGCGAAATTATATTGACCAATCAGGATGTGCCACCTTCAATCCGTTTACGCTATTGGCTAATTTGTTTTCGCGCCCTTTTCGCTGCTATCCGACTTTGCACTCTTTGATTACCTACTAAATTACTTCGGGTTTTGTCGGGGACTCGGGCCTGCTCTGCGCAAACGAAGATTACCGAACAGCCATATTTTCCTGGTCGTACTTGTATACTTTGACGTTTATCTCCAACATAACATAAAAATATATAAAATTCTTGACTGAATTACTGTCCCTACTTTACTAGCCTGATAAATTATTTATGTATTTTGAGATTTAAATGAAATCGAAAGACTCAATAAGAAACCCTTATCCGTAGTCCAAATCAAATAGTACCGAAAAGTGTTAAAAGGTTGAACCCAAACATTTTTAACATTGAATAGCTTTCTTTGCAAGTGAGATCATTTATTTTTATCGTCGTGTTGTCCCTTTTTGAGGTATTTACATTCCTTGTGCATGTAGAAATGATTGAATAGACCAACTTGAATGAAACGTTAGTTTGATTGCATCTCCTTCTACCCATATAAATAAAAATGTTATACTCTTCGTTGAGAGTTCGACTCTGACACCAGGGCCCTATTCAACAAACGTTACAATTGTAATTTACAATTACAATTCTGGGTACATTGCTGGTTACTTATGACGCTAAACTTGCAGTAGGTAACATATGCCTAACATTCTCAGCAATGTACCCAGAATTGTAAGTGTAGATTACAATTGTAACGTTTGTTGAATAAGACCCAGGGCTTGCCCACACGATAAGAAGAAGAGTTCGAAAACGGCTGGACTGATTTCGGTATTTTCTTTTCTTCTTATTGGTTCGAATAAGGTTTTCAGATAGGACAACGTCTGTCGGGATAGCTAATAACTTATAAATCATTGTAGTTAATCCGGTAAAAAAATTGGTCCATCGAGTTAAATTTCAAACAATAATGTAGTTTTTTTTTGCTGGAAATACAGGGTGTAAGGGACAGCCCTACTCAGACTGAAACGGTGAACTCAGTCCAAAAAAATCAACTGTCTCATACATTTGAGTCGGGTAGGTAGAACAGTTTTGTATGGAACAGCAGTTTTTTTTTCGCGACTCCTGAGGTAGGCTCCGTAGTGAAAGATGTTCCGTTTGATGGTCTGAATTTACCGTTTCAGTCTACGGGAGTCTGTTTTCGGGTAGAATGATAACCGAGTATGAATAAAAGCTGTCTAAACTCCTGGAAATGACTTGTGAAGCAATGTCAGTTAATTCACTGACAGATCATAGTCAGCGGCCTCTGAACGAATGCCATGACTTTAGCCCTTATCAATTAAGTTTATATTGAATAGCGTCGCCGTCGCTCAAACCCGCGGAACAAAGCGGTGACAAGGTTGTTTACGACAAAGATCTTAATCTTAATTCGAATAAATTGCGTCGAGTCGGATTTGTTTTCGAGTTTCGAGTTATCGGAGGTGCTGATCGATGACGCTACGCTGCTTAATTAGTTTGTTAACTGCTCGTTATTATACTATTTCTGTCGCTTATGTGACTTCAAAAACCGGTCAAGAGCGTGTAGGCCAGCATAGTTAGGGTTCCGTAGCCATTGCATAAGTAGAATAAGAAAATGTTAGTTATTTCGATTCTCATACCTAAAAGAAAAGGATATCATCGGCGTTGCATACATTTTTGGTCCAAATATGAAAGTGCCGGCCAACAAAAACTTATTTTGTTATATGCCTTAATTGACTTTGAGCTCAGATATCTTGGGACAGAAGCATTATAGAGATTTAGTTTCTTTGGGAGTGGAGTTTTGTTCCATAAGCAAAGAACCATCCAATGACACCTCACTCAATTTATTTAAACCCCCATTTCGTTGTATGGGAGGGGGTCGAAAAAAAATAGTTTCTTCATAACTACTACATTTCTGTTTTTGGGTCTGGGTTACTGTTATCTGTCTTCATACCAAATTTCGATAGGTGCATAAATGAGCGAGTTATTGAGGTGGGGCATACAGAAATGACGATCCTTAGGGGAGGCCTATGTCCAGCAGTGGACGTCCATCGGATGAGATGATGAAGTAATTACTGCAGACATTTTTATCATTCTTTTCACATGTCCTTGTCACAGAGTAGTGGTGCCATTGGGCAGGTTACTTCAGTTCTTTTACTGGTTCGGTTAACCTAGGGCGCTTTTTCTTCACTGGTGTGGTCCCCACATGGTCCACAGTAATAAGCAGTCGATGCTCCCTGATTAACGCTGTATTTGGTAATTTCAAATAAAAATGTACATGAATGCGATGCATTACTTGGTACCATCATAGATTTACATTTTAGGGCATTATGCGTCGAGAGCTATTTTTTTACTTTCCTGATTTGATTTTCCAGTGATATCGATCAAGCTCAGTTACTTAATTACTTTGTTAACTGCTCGTTATTTACTATTCCTGTCGCCGACGTCAGTTGTCAGCCGTTTTAATTATCTGCTGACGGGGACAAAGGTTTAAAATGGGAGTGTTGAATTTATTTTCATTTTAGTTGTTTAAAGTGATACTTGTTTACTTTATCTTTGTCCACACGAGTCTGAATTAGATTGTGGTATTTCAAATGGGATGCATATAATGAGAAAATCAAATGAAAATGTTTTAGATTGTACAAATAGGACGTTTTGAGAATGGGACGGACTGAAGTACAGCGAGTTGGTGGTTATGGGAGCGGGACGATTTGCGAAAGGGTCGTTTTGTGAGTAGAACGTCTTGCGCAAGGGACGTTCTGCTAATAGGTCCTTCTGAGTATAACCCGTTTGATCAGCCTATCATCGTCCAAGGCTGCTCATAGGCTTCTCGCAAAGCGCACGACAAACATCTATCCTTGGCCTTCCTCATCTAGTTGTTCCCCGGTACCTTTTTTAGGTCATCGGTCCAGCGCGGGCCGCAGGGAGTGTATGACTACAACGACCGCCGCAGGGTGTCCCACACTTACTATCTATCTATCTATAATATCTATCTATCTATAATATGATACGGCATCATCGTGGAAGCGTAAGATGCTGCAACCAGGGTCGTCACCAAATGGTGAACCAATTAATTAATTCTTTTACTTTGTTTTAATCTTTTTTTTGTTGTTGTTAGAAATGTTCTTTTGGCTTGTTTCGAATTTTACCTAACTTAATATTCACGTTTTGTTACTGACAATATTTTCTATTTGAGTGCTGTCGCATGCCTGTTATTAGTACATAATAGTTAGAATATTGTCATTTTCATTTATTTATATACTGTTTTACTTATGTACCGTTGGCATGTCTAATAAATAAATAAATAAATAACGTCACGCCTCTTTCCCAGTGGGGTAGACAGAGACTAGGGTGCGCCAACTACGACAATCCTTGCATACCTCTTTTGCCTCATTCATATCCATACATCTCTTCGTACATGCCCGTCGGTTTCGAGTACTCCGCACCAACCACGCAACCGTTTTGATCAGAATACGTCCTACGAGTGCGCCCTCTGCCGACACATCCACTCACTTTAGCTCCATATATCTCTTTCTTACATCTGCTACCACTTATCCTCTCCACATAATTATCCAAACCAACGAAGCAAACCCTCCTCTATTCTTGTCACATCATCTTCTTTTCCACACTAACCTTGATTTAATTAATGTAATACTTTACGCATAGCATAGCATATTATGCTCACGACTATATTCCCCGAGGGGGTAGTCAGAGATATTCTGAAACCTCAGAACATCCACGTTTCACCAGTGGTACCAATGGTTTATATATGGTGGTACCAAATTTGATATGCTTTACTTGATTATGTGATATTCAAAATTGTAAAACACGTGTTTCCGTTTTTGAAGATTTCATTCGTCGTCTGCATAGCACATGCACTTGTTATAAATAAGCTTAAGAGAAACGCTATACTCCACCACGGCCCTGCGCATCGGTGGAGGAAAGTAAGTGGTCTCGCTCTCTGATCTGGCTTAAGCCAGTAATTCAGTCCGTATTCAAAGCATATAAATTGAAGTACATTAGTGCGTGAGTATTTTATGTTTGAAGTTCATATCGAACTAACCGGTCTATGTACCTCGAATTGTACGCGATTGAATCGTAGCTTGTTAATAGAAGTTTATTCCGAGAGCGCAAATGCGCGCTGCATACAAACGAAGTCTGGTGATATTTTCAATACTATACAATACAATTAAAGACAGTGAAATTTTTCAGAAACATTCTAGAAACTAATTTCTATGTTCGTATGAAGTCAGATTTTCGTTAAAATATACAGTTTTAATGCTAGGATTAATTTAAGATTTGTATGGAAATCTTTGAGGTTCTGTAACTTTACTATAAATTTGAACGAAAATCTGACTTCATGCAGACATAGAAATTAGTTTTTAGATTGTTTCTGAAAAATGTCATTTACTTTAATTGGTTAGTATTGAAAATATAACCAGACTACGTTTGTATGGAGCGCGCCAACGGTAATATCACGTTAAGGGTTAGTATACAAGGTGTTTAATAAGTAAAAATAAATATTTAAAACTCTTAAGGGGGTTGTTTAGACCGTCAAACTGAACAACTTGCTCTATGGGACCAACATCTAAATCGCGAAAAAAAAAAAATTCTATCCCATACATATTTTAGCTCTAGTCGATTTGTAGAGTATGGAACATAATTTTTTTTTCGCGATTTCGATTTTGGTCCCATAGTGAAAGTTGTTCAGTTTGATGGTCTAACTAAACCACCCCCTTAAATGTTTATTTGTATTTTTGTAACACCTTGTATACCCTTAACGTGCCTTTCGAATAACTGAATAACACTCACATTGACACAAAATGTAGAAGAATACAATTGTCGGTCCTTGCCCCTTTCAAACAAAGTTTAACAATGTTTCTTTCAAAAACTGACCCAAAATAAGCAGACCCGAACTTTTTCCCGACATAATTTCCAACAATATTGTATGATAGGTACATCTAGTTATGAAAGCCGGATCACTTCCACGGACTCCTTCAACTGACCTCAAATAAATTGGGCTGGCACTTGGTAAATTAATCTTACCCCTATATCTGAGACCGCAGGGCTCATTTTCGCCTGTACCGCTCTACCCCTCAAGTTCTTGATTGATCACGGAGAGAGTTTGTTCGACATTGGTAATCCCAGAAGTATCATAGAGTATCAAACGAATTATGAGAATTATTTGTGCGTATTTGTTTTAGTATTCGACCTAATTAGTAGAGACATAACAAGAGTGAATTTGATGTTCACTCAAACTATCTCTTATTGTGTTTGTAAAAATGGACACGGTATTATTGAGAAAGTATCTAATGTTTGGGAATCAAATGTAAGGAAAATCAAAGGTTTTAGTTGAAAAGAAAGCCTTCTTAATAAATGCTGATGGTTTTAAGGGGATGATCTGATCAGACCATAGAAGAGGAATAGAGGAACATACAGCTGAGAGAGCGAGATTTACCTAGTGGCACCACTGTATAATAGAAAGAGATACGTGATGCGAGGCAATAGAACCGTTTTCTAGTCACTAATAAATTTTTACAATTCGGTTTCCGTGAATAATTGGGAATCTAAAGTGAAATCGTAGATAATTTTGTGAAATGTACTGACACTACTTCATTAATTTATCCACGATTTCAAGTTAGACTCAGAATTATTATAGACAGTAATCAAATTTTTGCCTGCGAATAGTCTCCAAAAAACATCCAAAAACGGTTTCATTTGACAACTCTTGTCACTGTCTGTATTCTTGGTATAATAACTTTATGGATCAGACAATCAAAATGAATAGTTTTGTCTAACGGCAAAACAAAATTAAAAAAAAATTCTGCTGGTCCATATAAAACTACAGTCCTACTCGACCTATATTATGTATAGGAAATCTGACTTTAGTTTCGCGATTTCGGCGTTGGTTCCATAGAAAAAGTATCAGTTCATTATATCCTCTTAAAAACCGTCAGCATATTTTGTAGGACCCTGTATGTAGGTACCTACCTATAATTTTCTATTGCTGTATAGTATATAGCCCGAACTTATTATAATGACTAGACAACGATATAGAATTAAGACACAAACATCCATGACTCGGGCACAAATATTCATTTATCATACAAATATTTGCTTGCGGGATTTGAACCCGCGACTCTTGGCACAGAAAGCAAGTTCACTACATACCTACTGGGCTATCGGGCCGTCCACATGTCAATCGTAAGTGCGTTCACACACGATGACGCACTGACAGAGCGGCAGATGTCAGTCCATAGAACAACACTCGGTGCGTCATTGCGTTAATGCGTTACCGTGTGTGCTTCTACGTGCGGTTTCATACAACTCCTTGCTTCACAAATGACGGACTGACATCTGTCGCTGCGTCAATGCGTCATTGTGTGTGAACAAACTAAGAAGATAGAATATTTCGAATACTTCTTCTTCTATCGTTTCGATGACAAGTCATTTTAAATCTTTCCTGTCCAGTATTTCGCCACACGGATAACACTGGTGGCAGCATCCATAAGCTCCGTTCACGGCAAGATTTCGAATACTAAACACGTATAACATAAAACAAGAGATTCCAAAATGGCAGTATCAGAGATCGCGTGACCGAACCTAACCCCGGAGAGAATTAAACGCAAAAACATAATTAGGAGCCGGGCCCGAGTCGGCAACTTTAATCGAGTTACAAGTTGTGGCAAGATTAACTCGCGGTTCGACTCCCTATAAACATTTATCACATGAAATGGAACCTTTGAATTACATCATTGTGCTAAGATGCTTTGTTCTGAGGTGTCTTTTGTTTTGAACTTTTTCATTTAGGTTAAGATGCTCGAATATAATCAAAGAAGATAAATTTAATTATATCGTTGTCAGATTTATAATTACGTTCCACAGCAGTGCACTAGGTTTGGGTGGAAATTCTTCATTTAATGTGTCCACTTTTCAAGAGATATTCACTTGAGAACGGCTGGACAGATTTGGCAGTTTTTTAGTTCGTAATTGAGGTTTATAGGAAAAAAAACAACCAAGTGTGTGTCGGGAATAAATGGTGCATTGCATTGCAACGCTTGCCGGGCACAGTTAAGAATAAAAAAAAATGTCAATATCTGACGATCGTTTGAGAACTTTTAAGTCTATCATTTTCGGAGCATTGATTATGTTGGTTGGTACCTATATGTATAGTTTTCTATAAAAGGCTTTCGCTACTGCATAAGAAACCACTCCCCTTAGTCGCTTTGTACAATAGGGCAGGCACATAGATGAATTATATTAAACGATTTATGCTACAAAATTGTCAAGATTATTTAATCCTAACATCTCACGTAATATAAGTTCAATTAATATTTACACTATTAAAGGGACTTTATTAATATTCCCTCTCAATATTAATATTCCATAATAATAATATAACTGGAGAGACACGAACCGCGATCTTAAAACTAATTTACGTCAAACTAATATCAAATATCAAGTAAAGATATCAGATTGGTGAGGAAACTGGGTCGCAATCAACGTCGCCTAGTTTCAACGATATTTGGTAAATTAGTAGGTATCTACATAGGTACGTAGGTACCTCAAGTAGCTAGAATGACGTGAAGAGATCGTTTCAAATTATTTTAATGGTTAGTTTTGATGGTTGACTGAGATAGAAAAGGTTTCCGATACCTCCACTTATAAATAACAGTATACAGGTGAAATTTATATCATTAGCATCCTTTTAAGGCTGCACCGAGCCTATTGTGCTGCCCCCAATCGTATTTTTTTTTATTAAACAATATTTCCAAAAAATCAAGAATGTTACATTGTACTCAATACTCAATACTTTATTGCGTTTCACAATGGTATGAAATAGGTGGTGTAATCGTAGTCATTACAGATTTTCGATTTATCTTATAACCATTAAAACGATAATAGCTACAAGCATAAAACATAATAATCCGTAATGTTTCGATAAATTGAAAGCCAATCAGGACTAGGTACAATGTGACATTCTTGTTTTTTGGAAATGTTGTTTAATTGTATAGAAATAAACAAAATATGATTGGGGGCAGCACAATAGGCTCGGTAGGCTCTTAAACTAAGAATCTACCCATCAAACTGAACAACTTTTACGATAGAAGCTAACCGATCGGAGCAAAATCAGCTGTTCCATACTAAACTGCAATGCCTACTCGACTCAAATGTATGTGCAACGGTTGCAACATGTTTTTTGCTCCGATCGGTTTCCTCCCATAGTACCTAAATGTTTAGTTTGATGGGTAGATGCTAATGAAATCAATTTCACCACGTATAGTGTGCCATATGCTATTCAAATGCCGAATTGATTCTAATCCCGGATTAATCCTAATGGTGACTAATCCTGTCAGGCATTATCAACGTTTCTGATGACCATACGACAAGATTAAATATCCCTACAGATCGAAAGCTTCATACAAGTGGCCGCTGGCAATGGCGGTGCACAAGCTTTATACAAGGTGTTACAAAACTACAAATAAACATTTAAGGGGGTGGTGTAGACCATCAAACTGAACAACTTTCACTATGGGACCAATATCGAAATCGCGAAAAAAAAAAAAATGTTCTATACTCTACAAATCGACTAGAGTTAAAATATATATGTATGGGATTTAAAATTATTTTTTTCTCTATTTCGATGTTGGTCCCATAGAGAAAGTTGTTCAGTTTGACGGTCTAAACAACCCCCCTATGAGTTTCAAAAATTTATTGTTACTTATGAAACACCCTGTATAGTTGTGTAATTTTTTTATTATTTGATTAATACTTATTTTGATACTTAATCTTGATGTTATTTATATTTTGGAATTTAATTTAATAATATAACATCGTTCAATTTAGTTTTAATCAATTTGTAGTGTATTATTTGTTGACATCTTAATGTTTTATTTGTAATTTACATCAAATTTATTTTATTTTGTGAGATGCTAATGCAAATCTACATTTCGTTAAGTTTGATTATGATACTTGTAAATGTCTCTACTTGTAAAACTTTTGTATGCCTTCTGGCGGAACACAAAGGAACCAAAAATTTTGTAACATCTTTATAACCTGTGACTCACAAATAAATAAATTTAAATTTAAATTGAAACACGATGACGCACTGACGGAGCAGCAGACGTCGGTCCGTCATTTGCGAAGCAAGGAGTTGTATAAAACCGCACGTAGAAGCACACACGGTGCGTCAATCCGCATCGCGTGTAGGGGAAAGGTGTACGAGATGATCCCTTGAGGTAAGATGATCCCTCTCAATTGCAGCGAAACTATAAACCCTATCTGGTTGTTTTGTTTGGTAAAACGTAGCCCCCGATACCCCCTCGCATCAGTGAATTCGTCATGGCGATGTGACAGACGAGTAAATTTTTATGGAAAAAAACATAAATTTTGTGACTTCGATCTAAAGTAGGGTTGATTTTAAGCTTAGGTAACTTTTGATCTAGGCAGTCAATTACAAAGATTGTTGTTTAAGTGGCTTTATCTATTTAGTATTTTGAATGGTATGGCAACAACAGAAAGCATAAAAATTATGTTATCGAACAAAGACTAAAAAAGTTGAAATTGGGGCAAGATGATCCTGTTCTCGGGTGTATGAGATTAAGTACGGTATTTTAGAAGATTATATAATCTTGCTAAAATTATACACTATACGATTGATTTTATTATAATAATGGTTGTTATTACTTATTTTGTGAGTATTAAGAAGGCTGGCTCAGCTTGAGACTAGTTCTTTGAGATAAAATTTAATTCCACCAAAACATATAATTTTCCTTAAAAAGGGGCATGATCATCTTGCCCATACCCTAATCTTTTCGTAGGGTTTTAGAAAAATTTAAATATAATAATGAAAGATCACTAAATTCAACATTTTGAGTATGACAACAGGTAGACAGATAAACTTGCTATCATTAATCGCTTAAACTTCAGAATTAAACCGAATATTTTTTAAACTACGAGCATTTTCCCTTAAGGGGATCATCTTGTACACCTTTCCCCTACTTATACTTCAGTGCTTCTTCTCCGTCAGTGCGTCATCGTTTGTGATCCCACTAACGTGCGCTATGTGTGAGTACATCGATAGCGACTGCTTGTATAAATCTTACTATCTGAATTCATGTGACCATACTGCATTTCTGTTCACTACACTTGCCTAATGCTGATTAGTAGAATCGCATCCGAATTTCTTTATTTAGCGTAAACAGGTTTCCTCACCTTTGATTTAATTTAAATTGATTCAAAGTTCCTCACGATGTGTTCCTTCACCGTCTCAGAGCAGTTGATATTACGTTTATAAGGTAATTCTCATTGGTACATGGTATGCCGTCGGTACGCTGACTGCTTTTCAAAGTAAGCCGTCATTGTGGTCGTGATCGGCTATGATATAACTAAACGTACACATACAAGGCCTAATACTAAACCAAATTAAGGCTTGTAATAAATAACAGTAGATATAATGAACAAACCGCGGCCCGCGTGAATCCTTCCACAGACTTACAAAGCAGACACTGAATAATTGCGAATACCCTAAAAAAGTGAATTAAACCTCCGAGTCTACACTTTTAGAATGAAGACTCGCAAATCAAACCGAATTGACTCTTATGACAATGTTATAAAAGCTATGTAAAGGGATGTGTTTTTTTGAATAGACTGAACGAACAAAGGGCGGCAAAAAATAAGGCTCTGTGTGTAATTACTTTTGACTAATTAGTTAAGAAAGAGAAATATCATTTTAGTGAAGGTTTGAGTTGTAATTTTGTTTTAATACTTTTTTTAGGAACTTAGCCACTTAGGCACTCGTTGGCAAAGTCTGAGGACAAAACCAAGGATTGCACCGCTTCATAGAGATCGGCCACCTGGATCCCCTAGCCAGTTCCCCCGGGGGATCCCTATGAACTCATTAGTTCATGAGAATAACCTTTAGGTTAAAGTAAGTAAAGGCGAGATCACAGAGCTTACAACCTTTCATAGATAGATTTATCATAATAGCCCAAGATCCGACCGTAAATTTATGCAACTATTTCTAGTAGAAATGTTATTTCGTTCACCAAACAAATAGGAACATAATTTCGCGGTCGGATCTTAGTGTAGTATATCATAAGTAGCTGTGCGGCCTGTGCGGTAAGATATGGGGGCAGAAAAACCTGCTACGCTCTGTCACTCCTTCGTAGACTTTCACGGCGGCTACTAGGTTTATTTGCAACTGTGTATGTATGTCATATGCACATGAGATAAAATGTACAGAGCTGTGTCGCACTCAATATGCGATTATATCTCTTGTGGTCAGACTGTAAATAATGCTAAAAAAGCCAATGACTAAAAATGGTGCCTTTTTTAGCGCGGCCATCAATCGAACTTGATTATTATAGTTCAGAGTAAAGTAACAAACAAAACTTTATGACAATATTATATACCTATCTCTAAATTTAGTCCAAGCAGAAAAAACTTCAAACCTTTATATCTCCGTTCAGACGGACGGACGTGGCTACCCTTTAGGTAATAACAGTTACGGTTGAAACGTGGATATTCTGAGGTTTCAGAATGTCTCTGACTACCCCCTCGGGGAATATAGTGCTTATGCTATGCTAATAACAAGTTTTTTTTGTTGCTTTATTCTAAACTAAAATATTCAAGTTAGGTTGATGGCCGCAATAAAAACAACGTCGAAAAATAAGGCGCCAACCTTCCATACAAAACCCGCATTGTCTTTTAGATCTAAACTATTATAAAACTGTAACTGATGTGTGTCTGTACATTGAAGATATTTACAAAAAAAAGATTATGATATGGTTTTTAGGTATCCCTGACTCGAAATCAACCTTTTTTAGAAATTTTGTCTGTCTGTTTGTTTGTTTGTTTGTTCGCGCATCACGCAAAAACTACTGAACCGATTTTGATGAAACTTTTTATGTTTGATAGCTTATGATCAGACTTAAAATCTGGTATATAATTTGTGCGGACGAAGTCGCGGGAAAACACTAGTTTATTCTAAAGTTGGCCAGTATCAACAAAAACACTCCAAAAGAACCTTAGCTACCTTCTACGACGCGTGTCTGTATTTAAACCAGGGACACACACACTAATCTTCTTACACTGTTTTGTTTATTTACTTTTGTCAACAACACACAAATCCTTCTTTTATCTCCTCCCGTGTCGGGTAAAGAGATATAATCGCGACGGGTAATGAAATAGAAATATTTCAAAAGCACCCGTGGCCTCCCGAGATCCAACTTTATCCATTCGCTGGGAGAATTTTTCACAAACTTTGAACTTTTTCCTGATAAGCGATGTATTAAAAACAATTTACCCAACTGGGTCGGTCGGATTGTTTGAACTCAAATATTAGTAAGGTGTTTGAAACACGTATCAACATAATCAATCAATTTGCGTATTATAAGAAAAAAGGTTTTCTCTGAAAATACATACGTACGTGAAGATGTTTATGTGAAATACATCGGTTGTGTGTTTACGTTTTTAGTGTTGATTTTGGTTTTTGGGGCTCCGTAGTCAAACAAGGAACCTTATAGTCGTCTAAAAGTGTCATTGACTTTAATTGGTTAATATTTAAAAAAATCCTGTCTTTTATTCAATTCAATTCCATTCAAAATAATTTATTCAATATAGGAGCCTGAAGCACACTTATTAAACGTGAATTCTTTTTTTTCTATTCACGATTGAAGTCCAAAACGAAAGTTCACCAATAATTAATAACGCACTAGACTTAATCTCTATACGACACAAACATTTGTCCATCTGTCGGACAACAAGAGAGAACATGTCATTAATCAACTCTCAATTACAGCTTCGAGCATAGTGCCGAGTAGCGGGACAAATATTGGATTATGTATGATTGATTGAACACAAGTTTTGTGGACGGGGAACTAATAGTGTTAGAGAATGGCGTGGGTTCGGTGGAGTAAATAATGGTTTTGTTGCATTGATTTGGGGGGTGGGGCCTCCTAAAGGGGAGATTGGACTCCTTAGAATTGGTCTGCAACCCGTCTAGGAGAAGGAAATATCCGAAATTATACCCGGTCTATGGTCCCCGTTAGGCGCAAGTAGAGTTTACCTTGAACATGCAACAGGCTGCCAACCTGACTCCACACTTCGTCTCGTCACTCCTCGTGCAGGCCTTGGTCAACCCTGTGCTTTCCTTAACTGTATCCTAGGCAATGCAGCGTTTGCGGAGAGGGCACTTCGTGCACGCCAGCCCGCTGCGTGGGAAACAACACGTGGAGTTTACAGCCACGAACGTCGGTGTCTTATCCAAACAGATGCCTTGTAACATCACTTAGATGAAAAAAGGTCCCTGATGCCGATGACGGGACTCTGTACATGATTTTAATAAGGATAAAAAGCCGCTCGGTGGTCTAGTCGCGAGTAGCTTGGCCTTCCGTGGAGTCTTTTGGCCGACCAGGCGGCGACGGACCGATTCCCTCCCAGGCCGACTCGTACTAATGAGTTTTTAGGAGCACCACTGGCTTTCGGTCGGGTGAAGTCGACACGATAAGAAGAAGAAGACTGACTTTCGGTGAAGAAATCTACGTCGTGCTTTAATTTCGAGGCGTGCGTGTATGTATTTAATGTCGACACTCCCTAAGAGTAACATCGTAATTCGTAAAGTGAGGTATTTTTCTACAGATAGATAGATAGATAAACAATTTATTTGCGTAACAAATACATAATATTATTACAGTTTACAAACAAGTTAACAAAACAAGTATGCAACGAAACATCAACAGAACAACATTTTTTGTCATTTATTGTTCCTATGCTACAGTAGCAAATTATAGGTCCTAGCTCCTCATAAGCCTTGCCCAAGAACTGGGTCTTGATTTTCAGATAAAACCATTTTATAGTTGTTTACAACATAAACACACTAGTGTTACATTCTACATTTTTTATATTTTATGTGTTGGCAACACTGCTCTCTCTCTCTCATTTTGGAGAGTTTTTGGCGGGCTTTGGTAACTGACGTTTGGAGTCCTTATATTTCATCGAATTTTTATTGTTTATAGTGAGTTTTGGTTCGTAAAATTGGTGTTGTTTTGCGTAACAAAGTGTCGTGCAAGTGAACAATATATGGTTCAGTGAAATATGATGGTGCATGGGTCGTAAACAGGAAAAGTGTTCCGTGATTTTAGCGCGGCAAAACGGTCGGTTCACCTCTTTCCTGTGGACTTCTCTGCTTTTCCTGCGTCTTTCGATTGCCTCCAAAAACTCCAAAGAACCATCAAAACGTCGAATACCAACGTTTTAATGTGAAAACAGAAGAAAATTAAAAATAAATTAAGATTTAGCCAAAAGGTCTAGTAACCAGGCTAGTAAATATATTTATAAAAAAAAAAAATCTCTCATTTTGTTCCTACCGAGTAACATTGTGCTCCGTTAAATAAATTCATTTAAATCATTTAAATGTGTTTTTATGTTCTTTCCTGAACATAAAATGGTGCCGAAACCACAATAAACATTAATGAAAAGTGAATCCGCGAGTTTCGTCAATAAAAACAGTTTTCTGAAAAGTAACCACACGGCTGCCGGGCGAGTCTAATTTGCCGGCGGGAAGTGAAATATCTTGTTAATCAAGCAAAGCAGTGCGATAATCCTTGCGAGTGCTACGCTGTGTACAATCATCACCTACTGGCTAGCAAAATTGAAGATTGCATAGGAATCGCAAGACATTTCAAAGAGGTAACCGTCGCCATATTGGTTGGCATTTTGCGTTCTTCGTCGCAAAGTCGTTCCTTTAACTTTTCCTTTAATTGTATTAAAACAAATCAGCCTGTAAAATCAAATTTAAAATCTTTGGTACCATTTATAGATGGAAATAATTTGTTAAGGGTATATTTTCGTTTGTGACGTCATCACTTGCTGTCAATTTTCAATAAAAAATGTTGATAATGTTTTGTAAGTTTTCCGTGACCTTTTGTTTGAGCTCCCACCATCGATAAGAAAAGTGTTAAGTATTTTTTGAAATTTGGTTGAGTGAAGAATACCTAGTTAGTAGGTAATAATTTTTTTTCACATAATATGAAATTCATTACATAACTAAAACATTTTAAATTAACCAAAGTGGGAAGTTTCGGTAAATTTAAAGTGAAACCTACATGCATACCACTTTTGCAAACTAAATACGATCATCACTGAGGGCAAAAAAATGTACTATAGAGATACAAAAATTATGCTTTCACAATATGTAGAGTAACGGAATATGCCTTCAATTTATTTTATAAGTACCTACAGATTGTTTTTAAATATTTCGAGAGTTTCAAAATTACACATGTGATATTTTCTAATTTTGAACATAATGAAAACAAAATTTACCGACATTTTCGTCAATTCGGTAGGTAGGTAGGTATGTCAAGTTTGTTTTGGAGGGCTGAATCGAAAACCATTTCGAGACAATTGTCTCATAAACAATATTTTATTTGTCAGAGAATTTAAAATGAAAGGATTACTCACAGATATTTTTAATAAAAATAGCGTCGTTTTTCGGTTCAACGAAGACGTTGGACCTGTAAACTCCTTGGTAAACTAAATATCAACTTAAAATAACTGGCCTTTCAGAAAAAATATATTCAATGTGTCAGAATTTGACATTTCATGTTGCCGTTTCTGTTTCCAACATGGAGTTAGAAAGAGAAGGCGGGTAATTTTTATTTTTAAATTAAATTGTTAAACAACAACGTGAATAATGTGGAGTTCGAATGATTTTTTCGCGCCCACGTTTGCCATTTACAGAATAAAGTAAAAATTAAATTTGTATTGATAAAATCCATGAATTGCAAAAAATTTAATTAGTTTCTAATAATATCTTCTATCCGTAAAAATAAAAATAAAGACAAAAAAAATCTTGACATAAGGACCGAATTGTCTGAATGACAATATTTTCTATGTTAGAGATTTTAAAATGAAAGAATTACGGATATTTTTTAAACTAGGTACCTAAGGTCGTTTTCGACCAGGAGTGCGATTTTTGAATCTCATTCGGTGAGCTCAGCAGTTGAAAATGTCAAAATTACTATGGAGATATGCATCTTTCTACTGCTGATTTGCCTTTAAAAAATCATACTTTAGGAGTGCGATTTTTGAAAGTCTAATCAGCAGTAGAAAGATGCGTATATCCTTAGTAATTTTTACATTTTGAACAGGGCCCTGGGCTTCTGCTCACGTAGGCCGTGGGTTGGATTCGCACGGGGGACACCTAGTGACATGTCACTTTGTGAGTTTTTCCCCAGTTGGTTAGGATATTACAGGCTGAATCACCTTTGACGATTGTCATCTGCAAAGAAAGATGATTCCATGCTTCGGATGGCATATTAAGTCATTTGTCCCGGTTACTATCTTTGGTGGTAGTAGTCGTTACATAAAAACCACGCCCGTAAGGCGGTCTGAAAAAAACTCTGATACCAGGGGCTTGCTGCCCACACGATAAGAAGAAGGTGTTTAATAAAACAAATATGTCAAGTTTTTCAGGACAAATTGTCACATGTCACCCGTCAGGAGAAAAAGTGTATTGAACAGAAATAATAGGTCAAATTGTTTTTAAGAAATAACATGTAATTTTTTTTAAATTTTCCACCATGATATTTTGACGATTGTCATCTGTAATTGTCACGTTTATTAAACAGGGCCCTGCAAACTCCTCGGTAATCATGAAATCAACATAAAATAAATGGCCATTAAGAAAATTTTTTTTTCAGTCAATCGGAATTTGAAATTTTATGTTGCTGTTTCTGTTTCCAGCATAGGGTTTTCCGGTATAAAAAGAAGGAAGGTGTCTTTTTTAGATAAGCTAAGGTTTTTCTACATGGAGTTCGAATGATTTTCTTGTGACCACTTTTGCATTTAGAGGTTACAGATCAAAATCATTTAAAAAATGTATTTTGATAAACTAGCTAGCTTTTACGGCTCTTTTGAGCCGTAAAAGCAAGAGCCATACAGCTTTCATTGCAACAAACTATCGTTCATTAATATACTTTTAACTATCTCCTATAATCTGTACTGTACCTATATTATTCTGTATAGCTACTACGAAATGGGGGTTGCGAAAAAATCTTGAGAGAAATATATCTCAAGACATAAGCATATATTATATGCGCTCAGAGCATGCTCAAAGTCAATAAAAACAGAGCGTACGAGACGCGGGCGCGCGTCCGACTCGCTCTTGGCCGGTTTGGTCAAAGTTAATTTACGCTATTGTATGGTGCTAAGGGACGCTTCGTAAGGCTCCGTGCGTGAATCCGACTCACATTTGGCCGGTTTTCATTAAATATATAATTATATGCTTTAGTAGTTTTTACTAAATAAAATTGTAGAAATATAGCTTTTTCTCAAACATACTTGGAAATTTGAGCATTATTTTGACAACCTTCTTCGAGATAAATCGAAATTGCTGTACTAAGCGAACAGTATGAAAATCCATATCTGTCGTGGTTTAGCGGCCAAATAAATTACATAGTAAACTCATATCTGTCGCGTTATTTAAAAATGGAACAATCTTTTACTCCGAAACATGGCAACCAAGGAGGTAGGTAACTTATCAAAGGTTTTATTTAAATTTCGAACTGGTTTGCAAATAGACAGCTTTATAATGAAAAAAAACCCAATGGACACTTTAACCACAGATTAGTAATAAGTTACTAGCTTCAACGAAGGAAAAACATATTTTTGTTCGTCATTGATTCTGAAAAGTTGATTGATTTTAATTTCCACGCATTATTTGAGAAAAGCACTATACAAGCCTTGGCCACAACTAGGCATTGATGAACTTACGTATGTGTGCCTCGGCTTCGCCTCGGCCCACATTTACACGTTCGTCCATCAATGCCTCTTTTGCTGGCCGCTGCAGTAATGTAGGTAGGTACTATTAAGACTAGTGGAGAAAAATTTGCCGTGGAATTTCAATATTCCCATTGTTTTGATGTCATTCGAAAGCAATTTAAGTCTGTGATTGGGTCATAATTGCAAACATGGCGTAGATGTACATTGAATATATTTATAAAAATGTTAATTGGGGGCGTTTGGGATGGGTACGTAATGGAATACATTGAGACCATTTTTAGAATTTTTGTCTGTTTGTTTGTGCACACGTTATTTTAAAACTACTGAACAGATTTGGATTTCACGAAAGCATAGGGCTCAGTTTGGATTAAAATTCAGGCTATATTGTTCAATCAAAAGTTGTGAGTATTAAAGGGGATATAATTTGGAGCGTGCTCCATACAAACGTACTATGGCGATAATTTCAATACTAACCAATTACAAGCATAGAGATTTGTTTCTAGATTGTTTCTGCAAAAATTCATTGACTTTAATTGGTTAGTATTGAAAATATCACCATAGTACGTTTGTATGGAGCGCGCGCCATTCGCGAACGCCGCTATTAAATAAATATTTTATATTCAATTATTCATTGAAATTGGTAGGAAGTAAGTTTTTGGTTGTTTTGATATTATTTGCAGTGATTTAATTTCAGAAGTAAATAAAAATTTCATGATTTTCTTATCAAGAATTTTATACTACGTAGGTAATTTAATCTTCTTGCTTAGAATTTATTTGAAACTGTGCGCGACTGTATTGGCAATTGTATATTGAAAAGCCGACCAAAGAGAATGGTAATAGATTTGGTATACTCTACTGACATAATTGAAGTCATTTCAATTTGATTGAACAATATGACAAATATTATCCTAGAATTCGTTATTTTTTTTTGGAATATAACATAATTTTAGCTTTAGAAAAACACAAATAATGAATTATTCCATTCAATTACCTTTGTGTTTCAGTCATCCACAGACGGATCGAGAAAAAAATTGTCGCTTATTATTTTAAAAACATTTGACGCGGACGTGCTCCAGTAACGGCATTTCGCCGTACAATGAAAAAAATCAGAAACAAGGATAGTTTTGCAGTTGTCACAGGATGTCAAAAGATTGAATTTGTTCGCCATTTTGTATGGTAATCACAATATTTGATTTTAAATAATATGTTTTCAAAAATATTAGTGTTTCAGACTAGTATTAAAAAAAAACGATTCATTATGTTTTTTAAATTTATATAAACTTTCTTTTTACGTAAACTGTAAATTCAACCGTGTAACGTAACCCTTCTAAAAATGTTCCTAAAGTAACCCCATTTTTAGCAATATTTCGACGAACAGTGTCCGGATTTTATGCGATTACTAAAATAAATTATATGAAACATACAAAAAAACGATTCATTACATTTTTAAGTAAAGGCAGTTCTTTCATAATAAATATAAAACACTGGATATGCAATAGCATATCACTGAAAACAATGTTCCTAAAAGTAGGGGTTTTAGAAAATATACCCTTAAGAGTAAGTGGCAGATTACAAAATGCGCACATTCCTTATTCTCAGAAATTTCCTATTATATTACCTAAAAAATGTCATATAACTTACCTTATAATTAATAATGAGCATCACGCCTTACTGCACGCTGGTTTAAAGTTAACTATGAATAATTTATCATTAAAATACTGGATTATAAATTGCAATAGAGAAGTCAAAAACGTAATAAACAGATGTATTAAATGTTATTGTTTTAAAGCGGAAGCTGCATCTCAGCTGATGGGTTCATTGCCCTCGGATCGAGTCAATGAAGCAAAAACCTTCAGTGTTTTAGGTATTGATTATTGTGGGCCCTTTCAAATAAAGCAATCTACTGTTCGTAGAAGCATGATCTCAAAAGGTTATGTGGTTGTGTTTGTGTGTTTCGTTACAAAATGTGTACATTTAGAGTTAGTATCAGACATGACCACTCTAGGCTTCATTTCATCACTCAAAAGGTTCATTGCAAGGCGTGGTCTGCCGAATGTAATACACTGCGATAACGCTAAAACATTTAAAGGTGCAGACGCAGTCATTAAAGATTTTTATAAAGTTCATTTTTCTAAAGATCACCAATCAGCGGTCGTAGACTTCGCTGCTTCAAAAGGCATCCAATTTAACTATATACCAGCCTATTCTCCCACCTTTGGTGGCCTCTGGGAAGCCGCAGTTAAAAGCGCGAAATTCCACTTTAAGAGAATAATAGGCCCAAACATTTTCACTTATGAACAGTTCAATACTGTTATTGTATGTGTGGAAGGCATTTTAAATTCTAGGCCTCTAACGCAATTTTCTAGAGACCCATCCGATATGTCGTGTCTTACACCGGGCCACTTCCTAGCTGGGAGACATCTAACAGCCATCCCAGAGCCTGACTATACGTCCACGCCTATCAATAGGCTACAATTTTGGAAACGATACACACAAATTGTTCAAAGCTTTTGGAATGTTTGGCATAAGCAGTATCTGACACAATTAAATAATCGTCCTAAATGGCACAAGTCGTTACCTAACATTGAAGAAGGAAGTTTAGTTTTGGTGAAAAATGAAAATTCACCCCCTTTACAGTGGCCTCTGGCTAGAGTAATAAAATTGTATACAGGTTCCGATAATAAAGTAAGAGTTGCTGAAATTAAAACCAAAAATGGCACAAAGCGAATTGCTATAAATAAGTTGTGTATCTTGCCCTTAGATTAAGATATCCCAAAAGTAATATTAAGTAGGTAGTAGTATGTAATGAAATTGTTCAACTTACACTTTGATAAAAAGTGACTGGGCTACATTCCCTGTTTGCTTTATTGTTTAAATATAAATCATAATTATGTAATTCTAAAAAATTGCTCTGTATAACCCGCCCCGGGAATATGTTTGCAACATAAACACACTAGTGTTACATTCTACATTTTTTATATTTTATGTGTTGGCAACACTGCTCTCTCTCTCTCATTTTGTTCCTACCGAGTAACATTGTGCTCCGTTAAATAAATTCATTTAAATCATTTAAATGTGTTTTTATGTTCTTTCCTGAACAATAGTAGTCAGACGCAGCGACCAAAGAGTGAAATCACATCGAAAATTTCACTATTAATTAATTTACTTTTACGTACATATTCAAAGCAAATAAATGATTGAATGATTTATTGTTATTCATTGAATATTCAAGATTAGGATAAAGCGTGTTACTATGTTATTAATGTTGTTATATTATTTGGGAATGTCATTGTATCCATTGTCCATTAAAAGAGGCGATGGGCCTATCTGTCTAACTGTATAGATAGAGTATGGAAACTGCTAGTGAAATATAAATAATTCTGAATAAACTATTTAATCTCTGACTGTTATACTAAAACATTACACATGAATGCTATGCTAAACATAAACAAGACGCAGTAACACATTATCATAATTAAAATCCACTTAACATTACCGTATATTTCAGCTCTAAGCAGAATAATACCTAATGGGAAAATATGCAAATTATGTATAATGAAATTAAGCTATCGAGATTTTAGCTTGTGAGTGTATGGCGCTAATCCGCGCCGGAGTGAATTAGGGGAACAGAATATTAGCATCTCAAATGGGCCGCTCTGTTGGCTCGAGGGCTGAACGTATAATGTTGCGCGTACGGTTTAATTATTGAGTTGCATTTGATAACGTTTCTAGTTAAATGAAGGTTTAGTAGCAGCTGCTTATAATAATGCTAAAAGGGAACCGATAAAGGTGACCCGTTTTCTAAAATCAGAAACACTGAAGTGTACTATAATTACTACCGCTACCGTGTAACACGATGGATTGATTGATCGATCTATTGACTGTCATTGACAATCGCTAACCTTGCAAAACTTTTCTCAGAGGAAAACACAAACTAATTACAAGAGGAAAAAACAACAATATCATTAGTCATTAGTCACAACAGATAGAATTAGTAAGTAGGTACTCCTAACTCCTAGTAATTAGTAAGCCTCCAGCCTGGACATGACTGCCTTGTGCGACCTGGAAGTCCTTAAACCGACTTCGGACCCAGGTCGGTCGCAGTAAGGACAACATAGTCTGGTGGGGATTCTCGGATGCGCAAAATGTGAGTTGCTTATGTGGAGCTGCACAAACGATGGCCCATCTCACATCGTGCCCTGCTACTTTGTACGTTTACGTTTTTGAGACCCAGTATTTGTCATTGAACAAAATATTTTTTTGAAAACGCCTCAAAAAATATAGTAGTAAGTACTAAATTAATTGTAATCGTAAACCGACTGGCCACGGGACAGGGCGAACTACGACGCGAAAAGCGATTTTTCAATAGACTGCCTTCGCACCGCTGCGTGTTTGTATAAAAGTAGGGACACAACGCTCAGTGTATTCTAAAATAGCTTTTCGTTGCTAAGCTAAAATATACTGAGCGTTGCTAACCTAAAATATACTGAGCTAAGCTAAAATCTGCGGTATAAAAGAACTTATTAGAAAGTATTTTTATCACAAATGACGCGTTAAACTTCAGACAACACTCCTAAAAGTGTGGAAATAACTATAGGGAGCTATAGTTATTTCTATAGTTATTTCCACACTTCTACAACTGAAACAAACGTCCAAACTTTCGTAGTTTAACCCTCCCACTCCATTGAATCTTCAGAAACCATATCATAACAACTTTATCCATTGTTACAGATCAGCAGCGGCAATAACAGCGAACAATTCTAAAAGCAAACGTTCTCGACGAAGCAAGAATTAAAAAAAGAAAAATAAGGAAAAAGGTCCGCCCGGTCATCGTTCTTATCCGGGTACTCATGAATATGACATCAGTGGTCGTCGGTGACCCACGATGTTGATTTATTCGGCGCCGGTGATCCATCACTGGAACCCGGATAACCGGACTGACAAGACGGCTACTTTTGCTTGATATCACACCGCTTTGGTAGCGGGTAATAGCACAGTTTGTATGTATCTTGGTTGTGAAATTCGGCGGTAGCGTGCGGGCTACCAGAATAAGAATAACTAATGTACGAGTAGGTAAACTATGTAGAAGTGAAATACTGTTGCTACCCGCTAGTGTTGCTATTCAGTATATCGATTTTCTATCGATAGCCGACCGATAGCAACACATTATCGATTGGCCCTTAGATCAAAATAAAATTAATGGATAGGCCTAATGCGCGGTAAGTTGAAGCAAACTACTGGTGCACTTGGTCCAAACAAACTAGCGCCATTATCTGTCAAATCTAGGGCACTTGCATACAAATTTTAAGTAAACCTTTCATTTGTTTTGCCTCATTTTTCTGGTTTGAAATGTTCGCGTACGTAAGGCCTATCCATTCACTTTATTTTGATCTAAGGATTGGCCTACCAATAGTAACGATCCAATCGATAGCTCATGGCAATACTTGACTTGCTTGGCTTTACTTATAATATTGATAGAGTTCAATACTATTTATAGTCTTACTGCTCATGATATAATATAATCTAAGTATCGTATATTATATCGATTGTATTGATACAATCTACTATATTACGGTTCTTCAAACATTTGATCAATAGTTTATAATTCATTATTGCACTCTGTTAATAGTATTTCCGCGTCTGTGCTATCAATAGTATGAAGTTTTTAGACATAAACTATAGATAGTTCAACAACACTAACTCCCGCGCCAGATGCATTCAAAGTCATATAAGCATCTGTTTCGTGTTGGTATAATCAACAGCGAGCGAAGTTTCACCTCTATAATGTACTTACCTATTAGTTATTCTTGTTACCGGTCAGAGAGTAAAACTAACTCCGCCGGCTCAACGACCCAAAGTAGGTCGCTGGGCCTCCGAAACGTGAGATCATGTTTTATGCACTTTAGTAAAATAGTATACACAACATACAATACGATTACTGTGGTTGGTGTGGTAGTTGGTTAGGACATTGCAGCCTGAGTCACCTGATTGTCTGAAAAGAAAGATGATTCCGTGCTTCGGATGGCACGTTAAGCTGTTGGTCCCGGCTACTATCTATGGTGGTAGTAGTCGTTACATAAAAACCACGTCAGAGGCCGTAAGGCGGTTTGAATAAACTCTGACACCAGGGCTTGCAGCCCACTCGATAAGAAGAATACGATTACTGCTGAGATATCGCGCGCGATATTACCAAGGAGGCAAAATGGTGGATAATCTATGGGTCTTCACTTGTTTATGTAATTAGGGTTGTTAAGCCAGCAACTCTTAGACTAGACCCAATGGGATTTTTTTGACCCCTAGATATAAATTTTCTTCAACCTTCAAAAACATTGTCAATGAGAGAAGCATTACTGTGCAGGGGAAAAAACTGTAATCTCCGGTTTTTGATATCTATTTCCAAGGAGGCACATATTATGCATTCAGCCGCCCAGACAACGCATTCTCATAGGATGTATTCCAGGGTTTCATCCTCTCCGCATGCTCGGTAGCTGGGGTTTAGAGTGAGCTTCATCTTGTGCATCATCGTGCCTGTCTGTGGCATAGTAACGTGATTCACGCGGTCCATATGACTCGACGTATCGTGACCACCGAATTACACAGCTGTATTTGATACATAAACTGTAGCTATAGTTAGTATTCTTCGACTTGTGCAAACATAGCTTCAAATTGTTTGCCTATTTGAGTATTCATGAAGTTGTTTGAGATTTATTACTAGTAATTTATTCATTCGACCAAAAGCGTACGTAGGTACGGCTTTTG
The DNA here is from genome assembly GCA_963693445.1 of Agonopterix heracliana. Lineage (NCBI taxonomy): Eukaryota > Metazoa > Arthropoda > Insecta > Lepidoptera > Depressariidae > Agonopterix > Agonopterix heracliana. The sequence continues at coordinate 990,906 of OY856312.1, read as the reverse complement.
GTTTGGTAATTTTGGTCTTTTAGTCGATTCTGGTAAGATATAGTATATTCAGAATAACTGGTATTGATTTTGTCACGACAGATTGTTCTTTTATCAAATACATTCACGATCACCTTTTCTTTTTTGATGGCCAGTAACTTTACTATAAACATAAATCAATACAAGGTCATTATATCTAAACCAAGGTTCTTGATAAAATCTTTTTGATTAATGCCTCCCAATTCACCAAACAACTTCAAAAGACTTGTTAGATCCTAATTTGCCAAAATTAAGATTACAGTCTTGTGAATAATTACTTGTAAATAAATTGAGTACCTAAATAAGTAATTATGATTCACAAACGATACCCAGGCCAGTTAAAATATTAATGAATCTCGACCACATTGATACAAAATACCTGTTATCATATTTCAAGGTACCGTTAAAAGTTATCGACTTCCAATTATGTTTAGGGTTAGGTTAGCCTATTCAGTGTCCCACTGCTGGGCACACTGTGTCTTTTACTCTCCAATTTTCTCTAATGTGTGCAACTACTGACCAAGTTTCTATGAAAGCATCCATGTAGTCTCTCCACTTTTTTCTGGGTCTACCTCGACGCCGGCGACCATCCTGGGGCAATGTTAATAAACTTTTTAACTTTGCAGTTCAAACTGTCAAAATTGTTATGGTCGCTCCTTAAATTCACCGGCGCTCTAACTGCCTCACCTCGCCACGGCGCCTACGCCAATAAGTACCGTACAATTTGTACTTCCAATGGTACCATTATCATGCTAATATTTTGACGTTAACAGGGGCAAAGTTAAAAAAAATATTTAACTCATAATATCTGACCACCTCATAATCTAAGGAAAGCCAAAGAAAGGGAAAGGTTACCAGGCTTTATGTCTCCAACAATATTTTTCGAATCTTGTTTGACGACATCCAGCCATATAAGCTTGGGTCGGCCTCGTCTTCTGCGGCCATCCGGTTGACTCGCATTTTAGTACTCTGACTTCGTCTATTCTCATGACATGTCCTGCCCAGCGAAGGCGTCCAATCTTTATGGTCTTGATGACGTTAGGTTCGTCATACAACTGGTATAGCTCGGGGTAACACAGCTCAAAAATGGGCCTTAGAATTTTACGCTCCATCTAATCTCCACACTCAAAGAAATCTTTAACTAAACGTTTGTTAAATGTAACTGAACTTTAGTGACTACCGAACTGTTTTGTAAAACATAATCAAACATTTGGTTATAAATAGCCAATTGTTTAGCTGTTTTAACCAAATGTTTGATTATGTTTTACAAAACAGTTCGGTAGTCACTAAAGTTTGGTTGTATTTTAACAAAACATTTTTTTCAGTGCAAGCTTACATATTTTAGAAATATTTAACAGTCACATTTCAGCCGTAAATAAAACCAAAGTGAAAATAAAAAGTGGTAATATGCGTCGGCGGCCCCTACCACCGGTTCGAGAAGAAACTAACTCGAAAACTTGGAAAAGTGTTTGTGAAAACGATAGTGTGTTGTACTTCCTCGTCGCGTCAGTCGGTGCATTGACCTACGCGAACAGTTTGAATGGTGAATTTGTGCACGACGATATTCCGGCTATAGTGACAAACGGTGATGTGAACGGAGGGCACGCGGTGCTCAGTTTGTTCAAGAATGACTTCTGGGGCACGCCGATGTCGGATCCTTCGAGTCACAAGTCCTATCGACCGTTGACTACGCTCTCCTTCAGGTGAGTTTAGTTTTTATATTATCATTCTTTAGAGTTTTTAGACTAAAACCAAAACATATTAAACTATGCTACCCAAAAATTTAATTATGAGACTCCGAGAACAGAATTTTTCCAAATGATCAATTATGAGAAGAATATGGCGTGAATAGCTTTCAGTTATATTTTCAGTTTTTAATTGACTTCAAAAAAAGGAGGCTTGAAGGCCTCCGCTCATTGCAGCGATTTTATCGAGCGATAATATCGCTGCGACTTTGCGATAATTGTTCTCAGTACATTATGGATGGGGACGCGCTCGATCCCACACACTGCCGCGATATTATCGCAACTCTTTCGACTACATTCAGTGGTGGGGCGCATGCGTGACGCGAATCGCGGAATCGCTGCAGTGTGTAAGGTGTCGCGATATCGCTGTCGATAATATCGCTCGATAAAATCGCTCGATAATATCGCTGCAATGTGCGGAAGCCTTGATCCATTTTCTTTTGATATACTTATGTTTCGTCATAACATCGGACATCCTAAACCGATTTGGATGATGACTACTTAGAAGAAGAACCCCCAATAGATCTGGTGAAGATCTGAAGGAAGGAAGGAATAAATGATTATGATTATGATTAAGCACTTCGTAGATGGACAGTGGAACTCGTCAACAGATAGACAGAAAATCATCGGTGATTTAAACTATAATTTCGTGTTTCTTTTAGAATAACAGTGTCAAACTAATAATTGTAGACATAGAAAATTATTAACAAAAACATTTTACGAATATTAAAAACCTTCTTTGAAACTGTTGAAACTAGACAAAAACTGTATTATACTGTATACTTATATTTGTGTCTGTACCTAAGTATATAGGGCGGTATATTATATTATGCTATGTGGGAGTATCGGTCGACTTTAAGTTCGAGTTAATAAGGCCTAACTTCGAATAACAATAAAATAACAAATTCTTTATTCATTTTTTGAAAACGGAGACAATGAACTAACATTATACAAACATAATATTTACTTTCGAAAAGATGATAATGGCCTCAGAGTTTTCTCTTGGGAAATCTAAGCTTTTATAAATACATACTTTTATATTTCTGAAGAAAAATGGTTTTCGTAAAAAAAAGTTGGGCTGTTGAAGAAAAAAAAATATCACCAAAAAGAAAACTAAATAAAATAAGATGATTGAAGAAAAATATTGTGTTAAATTTTAAATACGTATGCTCAAAAAAAGTTATCGTAAATATTGTGTATTTTTTGGTTACATAAACAAAAAATCGAAGGCGATGGTCCCCCTTTAGTAAATAATAGGCCTAAATAAGTATACAATCAATAATTCAATGTATTTTCTTTTTTTTTTCTCTTTTTTAGGTAAGTGTAATTAATGCATACTACAAGAATGAATTATTACGTACTCAAAAGGATGAAGGAAATAGGTATGATTTTTTTTTAGAAAACTATGAATGCGAATTTTTCGGTTATCTAAAATTGTCGACATTGGTGTCCTTTAGGACCTAGGCAGCTGGCATAGGTATAGGATATATTTTTCAATCTCTCGGTTTCGAAGGTCCCCAATACAGACCTATCTCGATGTGCCAACCTGTATATTATGTCAATGTCAGTACTAAGACGTAGGATAAAATGTACCTACTTGTATTATACCAAGATCTGACCGCAAAATTATGCACCTATTTTTTGGTGAACAATATGTGATTTAAGTTAAAGTTTATACAGGGTTTAAATAACGTCGCCGCCGCCGCCTAGCAAAATCTTGCCTAGCTTTACCATGATGATTTATGGCACCATTTTTTTCCACCTAAAGTAGATGTGGTAAATGAAGGAAGAAGAATATGAGGTGCCATCTGAAGGAGACCGATGGAAAGAATTGGAAAAACAAAAATACGGTTGCCAGTTGCCACTATTCTGCCACAACTCTAGGGTTGCCAGATTCAAAGAAGTCATTTTTAACCCTAGAGTTGCAATGTTGTGGCAGACTGAGAGGTGGCAACCTTAGTTTTTCCAGTCCTTTAGATTGGTCTCCTCCAGATGGCACCTCATTTACTTCCCAAACAGAAATGTGGAAAAAAATAGTACCATAAATCATCATGGTAAAGGTATTTGCGACTAGATTTAGTTAGGCATCCCGGCGGTGTTGTATGAACCCCTGTATAAACTTCCACTTAAATCACATTTCGTTCACCAAACAAATGCGTAAATTTACGGTCGGATCTTGGTCTATTGAGTGATGGAGTTGCGGTTTGATGTTGTCTCTAAGCTTATTAAAAACTCAGTAAACAGACAGAGTCACTCAAATAGAAAATTCATAACCTCACTCCAGCTAAAACTCGTTAACCCGTCTAAATAATTTTAAAACAAGATAATTCGCAATTTGGCACGTGACGTGTGACAAGTGTGACCGCCGATGAATGGCCTGTCCTTTCGCGTAGCAGAGTCACCAGTCATTATGTCCGCCCCCCTCCCCCCTGCTAGGGTTGCCAACTCGGTTACAGGTTTGTGGGCTTTTTAAAATCTATAAAAATATGCCATAAGCTTAACAGATACGTTCATAATAGGTTTCCTTAGCCATTGTATGATGATTAACTGATGATTCTTAAACTATTTTTGCTTTGTATCCAAGTAAATAAAAGGAAACTTCAGTTACACACTTTGTTCAGACCTTTTTTGTTTGTCACTGTGCTATAATTTTCATTGAAAGTTTATTAGATTAGTAAATTGAGTTTAAATTCAGAACTCGCGGCACTTACGTTACAATAACAACAAATGTTTAGATGGACAAGTCCTAACAGAATATCGTTTTTTTTTTGGCAGGCACTTTCTCATTTTGGACCAAATCCGATTAGGTTGTCTTTTCCTCATATTCGTTTGGGACTCTATTATATAATCTATAGCTAGGGGCTAAAATATGGGTCTAGACAAACGGGAAAAGCTAGTACTACAAGCCCGAGCTTGCAACATTGCCTCCCTCTTCTCCCCTCCCTCCACACTACCCCATGGACGCTACGTTGGAGGTCCATCAATCATTGTATCATTTCGAGGGGCATTCTCCATTCTGTAAGGTCTTTTTGGAAAGCTTTTGTGTTTGATGATATTTTCTATAAAAAGTAGGTATATTTAAAACTTATACGTTTACTAACACATTTTAAAATGTTTAGAAACTTTGTGATACCCTCCTTTTGACTTCTTCCGTCGAGTCGATGGTTACAGAAAATTTATCAAACAGCATTAGAGGGTTGCTGCTATCAGCAATGGTGCAGATTCGAAGGTTCAGCAAGTCTAGTATGATTTTTCTACTTTTTGCCGCGACTCGGCTTTTTCCATACTCGTACTAAATTATTCGCTGCCTTCGCTCTCCGAATAGCGCGGAAAGAAGTAATTTTCTATGCAGCGAAGGCGCGTCACGTGCGTGTAGATATATCATACTAGACGTGCTGTATTTCACTTGGGGAGGCTCTATAAGTTTTGTTTACTTTATATATTTATTAAATAACAACATAACATTGTAAATGTTGTAAATGTTTGCTGTTGCTATAAAAATATTAATCAGTATTAGTCATATCCATCAGATATTACACAAACATACATAGATAGATAGATAAACAATAAATACACGTCATATAATACATAAACTCACCGCCATCATTCTTTTCAGATGTTTTAGAATCTTTCCTACAACTGTAGGTAGTTTTAAGCGTAAAAATGTAGCAAGGCTAACCTTGATCCGTGCGCATACTAGTGAACATCCGTCAAAGACAGAGCTGTAGACCTTATTTTAAAGAGCATAAAATCCTCCCTCTGCCCTGTATCTACATCCTCGAAGCAGCTCAATTCGTAAGAAATGATGTTACACAATTTAACACCAGAGTAGTAACACATAACCACAATACACGCCATAAAAATAAACTTTTCCCTCCAAAACCAAACATGAAACTTTTCAAAACTAGCCCGAAGCATAGGCTGATAAATATTTTTAATAAAGTCCCGGAATCAATAAAATCACAAACTAAAAACCATACTTTTCGCAACAAACTAAAAAAATTCTTATTGGAGAAATGCTATTATACTATAGACGAATTTATTAATGATACTAGTGCTTAGGTGGCCAAATTGTCATGATACACTGTAATTTACTCATAATTTGTAATTTTCTTTTGACATTTTGTACTTACCGTTTTTTGACTTCAGATATTTAACATAAATGTGTAATTATAATTTCGCTAATTATTAATTATTAATCATGATGACATAATATTGTAACTAATGTAATGTAATAAATAACAAACATAAATGTTGCTGTGCCCTGACAGGGTTCATGTATTCTCTTTAGCTATAACTTGTAACACCTAATGCTGTATGTACATGAATGCAAATAAATTACTATGAAACTATGAAACTATGATCATACTGAACCTTACACGATGAAATGCCGTTAGAAATCCCACATAATATAGAAATATCTCAACTGAAATCCCCAAAAAACACAAACCGTACAAAAACATTACTAAAGAGTCCGATATCAACGGAAATAAAAGCAAATATTTACTCGTTTCACGACCGTGACGAATGAAGGTCGCTTCACCATAGAATAACTTATAGTAAACTACGCACAGAAAGTTTGATCCTTTGTAAAACTACGTACATTTATTTTCCTTAAACGAGAAGTTGTCCTGCACGAACGAAATTGAATATACAACGTGTTAATGAATAAGGGCAACACCGGTTGTATGAACACCCCAACCACGTAAGCGCTTTCATTCCTTGGTGACATGATGACAAATGTTTGCCTCAAAACTTAAAATGCGAATAACTTTAAATTCTAACTATCAAAATAATGATATAAGAATATTGTTATAGCCCGTGCGGTGGTTGGAGATCGAGTTCAGTAAATTTTAAATTTTAAAAGAAATCACAAACAAACAAACAAACAACCTCTCACCCTAAACGCATACACGTTCTCCGTTCCGTCGCGGGTAAAAATAACGTATGTTGAAACCATGATAATTCGATTCCGCTCTCGATTCTAAACAAACTTTTAATCCTGTTCTTCATCTGTCGAGTAGATATCGTGATAGCATTCCATTGAGCAGCGAACTACAATACTCATTGAGTTTGACTTGTCATCTTGGAATTCAGATGTGTAAGTGAACCCCACATATCAGCATTGAGCACGCGTGGTGAACTAACACCCATACACCCTCACCATGATGATAGGGCTGTATCCCAGCAGCTTATATATAATACAGGCATATTGTAACCAAAACTGCGTACGTCATGCCTTCAACGACTCAATCATGGTGTATTTTTATTTGGGCCGCGCGGGCATGCGAATGTGAACCTCCATTTACATAGGGCGACCCGCACAAATCACGCGACGATCGTGTTTTCATTCGGTAACCGGACCCTTTTCTAAATAATAGTTGTCTTTGCTTTGGGAATGGGAAAAGGTTGTTTAAAGATGAGGAACGCAGGTGAATTTTTATGGTTTCTTATATCCGGGGCCTTAGACAAAGTGCCATTCTAGTGGCGTAGACGCTAGTAGAAAATGACAGACTGTATGGATTTGACATTGGCGATCGAAACATTTTGACGTTTGCTCTCGTCACCATACGTCAAGTTCATACAATTTTATGTTTTCTACTGTCGTTAACGCTAATCGAAAAATACTTTGTCTATAGGCCCAGTAACTCAAACCATTAGATTCACCTTTTTCCTACATACAGTCACTCACTGCCTACTTATTTCGACCTCACCTATTCTTGGTGGTACGGAAGAGGTGGCATAAGCAGTGGTGTATTATTCTATCACTCCCAAATCACTAAGCATACATGTGCTATCTTCTTGTAAGTGTGAGTCCGTGGTTGCGGCTTTGAATAGACCATCCTATTTCTGTTCGTGGGTGTGATTAAGTTTTCTTATGTAGTGTTTTTGTGTGAGAAACCCTAGGTACCTAAACCTTCAGTATGTTAAAAGTGAGCTTTGCTACAACTGCAAGCTTAAGGTGTAGGTACGCACATTTATCAGAGGCGAACGAGAATTTTTTAATTAGTTGTATGAAATTCAATGACTCCTCGCACACTTATCCGCGGCGAAACGGACGAATCGTCAGAAGAATTAAAAGGAAATTCGTTTCATTCGGCTCCTTCGCCGCGGATAGATATGCGGTCACCCTAAAATAGATAGTTGGTAGTTTTAGCAAAGTTTATGAATCACTCTGAAATAGATTATGGGCTTGAGTGAATGCGTGGCTAATCATACTAGAGAAATAGAATTCTTATCGATTTTAACACATTTATCATACTTTTATCATGTCATGGAACCTCAAAGAATAGCTCAACATAATTAATTTCCAGTCCGCAAGGCTATTCAGAGCTCGAAAATTCTCAAAAAAATAAAGACAAAGGAAAATGTGACCATAAATCATTACCGTGGCGTACTCGAGTGACAGTTGTCAAAGCACGGGAATGAGAATCGGAATGACAAGCGTGCGTGACTAACGCTCATTACCGGGACGCGGTTTACCGACCGCGGTAAACTGTTGCCGAGTTGCCGGCTGATAGGGTGGTTAAGTGTCGATCAATTTGCGGGACAACTTGGCCGTCTAATTTCTAAACATAGTATCACTATACACTGTTTTCTGAGGTTATACATTTACTTTGGCATGTTATTGAGACCATTAATTTGATCATATTCTTTGGGACAAACAATGAATTCGCGAAAAAAAAAGGTCTCAATAACAGGCCAAGGTTATGCATAACCTCAGGAACACGGTGTATATAGATACTAGAACATCCAAACTGTCGAATGCACTTACTTGAGTACGAATTATAAATTTTCATGAAATCTGCCTTTTAAACCTATTTTTATGATACCTTTTATGATATAGCATTCTCTAGCAAAGTTATTTCATGTTATGATGCTCCTTTCAAATAGATACGTAGATCTTTTTCCAAATTGACAAGTTTGATGATCCATCTAAATATTTAAAAAAGATAAATTGGTTCATTTTGAGCCCCTGTTTATGTAACATTATCGTAACTTTATTTACGATAGATATTGCCCGCGACTCCGTCGGCCTGGACATTGAAAAAGTATTATAATATGTGTAAATCCAGAACAAATTCTATCTCCATATCCAAATTCGTTCAGCCAAAATGCGTCATTGAGTCACAAGATCCAAACATCTAAACATTGTCACAAACTTTCACATTTATAATATTAGTGAGATGAGATACCAAATTTCAGTTACTAGCTAGCTTCAGCAGTTACTGTGATAGTAACAGGAGATGTTCACAGGAATGGTCTTACAAAGATTCTTTTTTTTAATGTATGACAAGGTAGGTAACCTAAAAATAAAGTTAAAATGTGACCATAAATCATAACCGTGGTCTGGAAAAAAATGCCTGTAACTTTTAAATCGCTTACGGAAGCGTATAAAAAATAAAAATCTATCTCCTTCAGTGTCTAGATGTATTAGTAGATTACTTGTTAAGGAAACTTCACTAACATAATAAATATTATAGGAATTCCTTAATTCCACGTAAGAAAAAAACTGATGCTTCTGTATCTCACACGTTCGTTTTTTTCCTGGAATTTAGTACCATGAAGATCAGGATTATCCTAGTTCGCGCAAAATCCTTGACACCCTTCTGATAGGCTCTGTATTTATTCAAAGCTTTCATTGCAGTCTGTGTCATTCGCAATCATTAATATTTCCCTGTACCTAAGCTGTAATGAAGCGTACCGTTGTGGCTTTGTATCGATTGCTATCTAAATTTATTGGCCGTTAATATACAGGGTGTTAAATTAAATGCGTTTTATATCGAACGGGGTGCCTCAGACCATTACACTAAATACCTTTCACTATGGAGCATTTATATAAAAATCGCGAAAAAAAAAAAACATTGTTCCATAGAAAATGTCAATAAACTCGACCATAATGTTTGAAACAGCTGTTTTTTTTTTTGCGTTTTCTCTGTTGGTCCCGTAATAAAAGTTGTTCAGTTTGATGGTTTGAAGCACCCCATTAAAGTACTTATTGTGTCACAAAAATTACTTTTTTAAACTAATTTTTCACGAATTTCAATAGCGCCTCTGTACCTCTAATAGCGGATCTAAAGAACTGATCGATTGTCAGCGCATGCGACACATCAGGTCACTAGTATTAGCCAATCAAATGATGAGGCCTAAATCACACTATCGAAGTTAACAAGACACTTTGTACGAATACAAAATTCAACCAATGATTCAACTAAGAATATTGGACCACAGTCCCGGGCATTCCAACAACTCATAGTAGACCTTTCCTTTCCCGCCAAATAATCAGAATCAAAATTATATTTATTCAATACAAAACACAACACCCGTATTCTAAGTTGTTTCCTTGAGGCTTCTTCATTCGAGTCGAGGACGTTTTTGACATTTTTGTTATACAAATTATGTCAAAAACATTCTCCACTCGAGTATGGAAATGTCAAAAAAACAACTAATAATACGGGTGTAAGTCTTTTAAAGCTACTCTTTCTACCGGTCGGAGAACATGCAAGTATCAATTTGTTTGGATTAAATATCGTAAAAAAGCCGCCGAGCTCAGAATGGCAAGCCATTCAAATGCCCTTTCACAATCATAAAGAAATCACAACGGATATGATTTTCAATATGGCAGACTTTCTTGCGGCTTACGACTATCGAATCCGTTTTGTATCCGTCTTTTTACTACGATGTCTAATATCAAAGGGGGAAATGCCACACTGTTACATCACTTTTTCGATTCGCGAAACTCAATTTCCTGGGATTTTGTACTTTATTACCAATGTTTATGGGTTGTTTGAGATTTTTTTTCGCGGTGTAATGTGTTTTGTTATCGGGTATTAAAGTTTTTCTTCGATGTTATGGGAAATGGGACGTACAATATGTAGATTTGGAGGTCTTTGTTGATAGAGGTTATTGATAGGGTTGAGGTGTTTATTATAATAACACTTGTCATTTTTAGAATATGAGGCGTTTGCCGCATAACTGGAATTTCGTTATAAACATTTGAATGGGTGACCGTTTTATTGGGATTTTGCGTGGTTTGTCTTCGTACTGACTTGCGTTGTTTGTCTCAGAAGGATATGGTAATTAAAAGCAATATGTTAAAAACAACAGGTATAAGTAGGATCACACACTATGACGCACTGACGGAGCAGCAGGCGCCAGTCCGTCATTTGTGAAGAGTCAATCCACACCGTCTGTGCTTCTATGTGCGGTTTCATTCAAATCCTTGCTTCACAAATGACGGACTGACGTCTGCTGCTCTGTCAGTGCGTCATCGTGTGTGACAGCTCTAAGACCGTGGACGACTAAAAAAATTGCGTCATGAAATCTCTTGTCTTCTGTCATTTTGTATTACTTTCCTTTACATTTTCATAGCACGTGTGGTTTTTATTTCGACCTCGCGTTTACTGCTTCGCCTTTATTGCTATCGGATCCAAGAAGAAATGATATTTTGTTCTATTTTGATTGATGGATGATCATTTAGAGGCGGAACACGCGTCGATATGTTTCATTTTGGTTTATGTCGAGGGCACAGAACTAATAAAAGAATCCTTACGTTCAGTTTGTATTTGAAGGTCGCGAGAAGGAATAGTTGGATCAGAGAAAGATGTAGTTTAACCCTTAAACAGGCATAGTACGATTTATCGACCACATAAAAGTAACTGACAATGTACCTACTAAAAACTTACAATAAGGTTCATTATTGAATTTAAATATGGTGGCCAAGGCCTGTTTAAGGGTTAAAGAATAGATGACAAGGATTGAAAAGGGTGTGTTGAGGTGACATAGTCTTAGTTAGCAGGAAAGAATGAGTGAAAGTAATTTAATTTACAAGACCAGTTAAATGGAATAGCTAAATGGAGTCGCCCTAGTTGCACGAAAGCGATGTATATCTCTTTGATGCTTTCTAAAGCCCTCTTATCCGAGTGCAAGCGTCTCTTTCTTGCAAGCATAAGTTTGCAATTAGCCATCCCGTTCCAAATGAAAGGAGGATCGCAAAAAAACGTGTTTTTCATCAATATCTTTGCTCATGGGTGTTTCTAAGCTCCAAATTCTACGAATTTCACTTGAAATATTTGATGTATTTAGTTAAGTACAAGAATAAAAAGTTAAATATCAGCAGTTTAATGATAGTATTGACAAAACATAAAAACACATTACCCTTCCTTTGCGTCCCGCAGTCGGGTAAAAAGGGGGGATTTTTTTCCATCGAGTAAACTTAATCTAATCGTGTTATTGAGAACCATCGCCTATCCTTTATCGCAGATCCTTAAATAAGACATAATTTCATTTCAGACTTTAAAACACTTTCGTTCGTGTTCAAAAAACGGCCTCGACCGGATAATAGCGTCTTAAGGGTTAAATAAAATCTAGACTATTTTTCTAGGAAATTTCCCCACCTCGGGCAATATAGGCATGTGCTTATGCTAAATATTTTTGCCAATAGATTTAGAAAAAAATCCCTTGCCCCAGGTGAAAAAAATATTGTTGACCAAATTGAAGCGAACCAAATTAATCCACAAAATTGCTTCAACGATTTTATGTTGCTCCTATACAAGGTGTTACAAAAATACAAATAAACATTTAAGGGGGTGGTTAAGACCATCAAACTCAACAACTTTCACTATGGGACCAACATTGAAATCGCGAAAAAGAAAATTATGTTCTATACTCTACAAATCGACTCGAGCAAAAATATGTATGGGACATCAGAATTTTTTTTCGTGATTTCGATGTTGGTCCCATAGAGAAAGTTATTCAGTTTGACGGTCTGAACAACCCCCTTAAGAGTTTTACAAATTTATTCTTACTTATGTAACACCCTGTATACCTAAAAACAGTTACGAAATAAATATGGCAAAGGAAATTCAAGTAAAATATTCAGCATACAAACATTATTCCAAAGCTTCTTATCTCGTCCTGTGTCAACGAAACCAAAATATTTCAAGGTAATATAAAGACCGCCCCCTATTCTGAAATCTCGTTTAAATTACGTCATATCTCACAAGAGGTACGGTGGAACCTCGGTAACTCGAACCTTGATCGTCGGGAAAATGCCTAGACTAATTTAAAGTCTTTCAGTAAACCGCTTGTTGTGAAAAACTGTCTCACAAAATGTTTTAAAAGCATGGATTCCGCTCTAATAATAATGAATATTAAAAATTTGCAAACAGATCTTATTGTTAGCAAATTTTATTTAAATAAATAAATAAACTGTTTTTTTTTGCTGTAGGTACCTACCTATACGAGTACAATTTAGGTGGATTTAAATGGTTTTTAAATTAGCTCCTTCACCGCCACTCCATCGGTCTGCGCTGACCCTAATATCTACAGGGTGAAATTGATATCATTAGCATCCTTTTAAACTAAGAGTCTACCCATCAAACTGAACAACTTTTACTATGGGAGCAAATGAATCGAAGCAACAAAAATATCCGCTGTCCCATACCAAACTGCACCCGCCGCCGCTGCCTACATGACTCAAATGTATGGGACAGCAGATTTTTTTTTGCTCCGATTGGCTTGCTCCCATTGTAAAAGTTGTTCAGTTTGATGGGTAAACTCTTAGTTTAAAATGATGCTAATAATATAAATTTCACCCTGTATAGAGAAAAGATCATTATGAACCTTTACAGCTACACTCGATGTTTTACCTGTAATAACGAATAAAATGTTTCTTAATTTATCATATCAGAAACATCAAGAATCCGAACAAAATTACTTATAATTCAGATAACCGAAGATTTCAAAGATCCAGGCACATATACTCATAGCGAGCAAAAGGCAATTAACCATTTTAGATATATTTATCTTTATCGCTATGAAAATAATTTGAAGATATTGAAAACCACCTTTTGAACTTCGTTTTCAAAAGGAACTCATTACGTTGCTTTAGTAATTAAACCTCTAAGAAAATGTTAAAATTTTGAGAATAACCTCATTTCAATTTTGACATCACAAGTATTTTACACAAAGCTAATATTTGTTTTACTTGAGACATACACGTTCATACAATTTATTTGTTGAATTCATTTGTAAGTATATTTCTATTATCTATACAGGGTGTAAGGAAAAGTATTATTAACCTTTAAACCACATACTCTAACCATCAAACTGAACAACTTTTACTAAGGGAGCAATCCTAAAAAAAATCTGCTGTTCCATTAATTTAAATAACTTAAATACACGTTTTGTTCTGACAAGTTTGCTCCGATAATAAAAGTTGTTCAGTTTGATGGGTAGAGTATGTGGTTTAAAGTTTAATGATACTTTTCCTTACACCCCGTATACGTAGATCCGGAACCGGCGAGCCTGTTTGAATAAATGAAGTATGGGTGAGAAAGAGGCGAGAAAATGACGTAAGTATAAGACAAAAATCGTAGCACGGATAATTATCAATGAGCGTTTTTTGAGCAATTTCCCTGGGGTTCGCTAGATGGCACCTCAGAGCTGTTGTGTCATTCGCGTGGTGTCCACGCGGTTTACGTTTTTGCTTGCCACGAGTCTCCGCAATCTCTTCTTATTTTTGATCAAAAACAAGTTTAGCACGACTATTCTGACATCACTTCTCCTTCCAATCTCAGTATTGGAATAGATAATCCCACATACTACTTGACGCTAGAAGAACCAGAGTAGCTGACATAGCCCAAAGAATTGCTAAACTAAAGTGGCAGTGGGCGGGGCACATTGCTCGCAGAACCGATGGCCGATGGGGCCGGAAGGTTCTCGAGTGGCGGCCGCGTACCGGAAAGCGCGGCGTGGGTAGGCCCCCCACACGGTGGACCGACGACCTGGTGAAGGCGGCGGGAAACCGTTGGATAAGGGCAGCGCAGGACCGGTCGTTATATGGCGATCCTTGGGGGAGGCCTATGTCCAGCAGTGGACGTCCATCGGCTGAGATGATGATGATGATGATGACTACTTGACGCTGGCAGAAATTCAGTGCTAACGCACAAGGAGAAGTGTTGTCAGAATTGTAGTGCTAAACTGTTAAACCCAGCAATCGGCCGATATACAATAAAAAATATAAAACATGTTTTTATGGAATGATGAACAATGCCATCTGTTGAGTTGTTAGACATGTAAATAAAAACCAAAGAAAACGTTCACTGTATCTATTCCAGTAGAACACAACCCTGACTATAAATTTGTATGCATTAGAACTATTCCTGTCTCAAAATAAAGCTCTAAACACGAACGAACGTTCTCAAAAACAAACCTAATTTAATACCAACTACCAAACTAGCTCTCACAAAGGCCCCGGGAAGTGGGTCACAAAGATTCTCGCAAGACAATGGTCCCGGACTTCCTGGAACGTTATAAATGACACGGGGATGAGTGGCGGAACACCCCGGCTAAATTAAAAGGTGATGATAGATGGCCGGGGTGTTGCGATGCCGATGATTTGAGATTTTGCAGTGTATTGACACAGTTTCTAAGTGAAGAGAGATCGATTTTCGGTTAACTTATCTCCCAGATCGGTACCATGAGTTTTCACCTTAGGAAGTTATCTAAGGTTTTCACTGTACTTTACTACTGTAGTTATTTCGCCAATTTCGTAGGATAGAAATTCTGTTCGAAATTCAAAACAAAATCGGTGAAGTTAGTACAGTAGTAAAGTACAGTGAAAACTCATGGTACGCCTACAGAAAGTAAAACGTCTAACTATGTGAAAAGTCTAACAAGCAGTACTCTAATTAGTAAAATATACATTTATAGAAACACGTCCAATTGTAGGAAGCTCTGTATAGCTGAAAGTAAAATTATATTCAGTAAATCGTAAATTTTTTAAGTCTCGCCTGTATTTTAGACTGATTCCCAAGGTTTTTATAGAAAATCTATAGAATTCCCTACTACTTACTAAGTGACAGACGGCTCCATTGAGATTGAAAGTAACATACCGTTAAGTCCTAAATAAATACCAAATATCTAGATCCAAAATTCCAGACGTGGAATGGGGGTTTCGAAAAAAAGGCTTACAGACTATTTTCACGTGTATTCTGGCGTAAATTCGGCTTTGAAGCGAAATAAGTACTCAGATTTAGAAATCTGTCCTTGCTTTAAAAAATTAAGTGTTGGAGAGTACATCGATATTAAGTAATTAGTAAGCATAAGCATAATGCTCACAACTATATTCCCCGAGGGGGTAGTCAGAAATATTCTGAAACCTCAGAACATCCACGATTCACCAGTAGTACCGAAACTCTGTCCAGTGTGACGGGGGGTGAGCCCGTCGCCCGTTTATGCAATTAGTGTTATTGTAAATCTCTATTTATGTGACAGACAGAGTTTTCGGTACTACTGGTGAAACGTGGATTTTCTGAGGTTTCAGAATATCTCTGACTACCCCCTCGGGGAGTATAGTCGTGAGCATATGTTTATGTGTGTCTATTTATGTGCCTTTTTCACAGCTTTTACCCCCGTGACTTGCATTGCCTATGCATTAATCCAAAACACTATCCGTGTGCCAAATTACATCCAAATCTATTCAGCCGTTTATACGTGATTGAGTAAAAATAACCAAAAGATTAATTATTAGATTGAGTAAGAAAAATCGCCAAATTTAAAATATTAGTAGGAAGTAAGATTTCTTTCATACTGAGAGCAAATTTTGTTACAATTGCACTCTTAAAAGTTAGTTTTTAATAAACTTCCTGACCACCCCAAAAGGGATAATGGTCGTGAGTGTATGTTTTTACCACGTCCATTCTCTCGTCGTTAGAACACTATGTTTTTCAAATACATAATTCCTGGAATGTTCTTACCGCGTTTTTGTAGATTTGAGTTCCCGATATTTCGTAACCCGTTTTGTATAATAACCACGTAACTCTCAAAAACTGTATTACACAATACGTATACAACCGTAAAAGCCCGATACAGCTATTATGTCAGTAAAACGTTAAAAAAAATGCTATTGAGCTAAAATACTGAAACATTTTGGTATACCTGTCCTGTATAGACCGTGTTTTAAGGCTAGACACAAAAGCGAATCGTCAACTGGTCTGAAAGTGGTTCCGCCGATATACAGTTTCGGGTAAATATTTTTTTAAAAGCTCTCTAAAAATTCCATTCATTTTATTTAGGTACGTACGTAGGCACATACTTTCTAGGACAAGTGGTCAGATACTTTGTAACAACTAACCAGCTGTCTTTATAGGCTTTATATATATTCTTTATACTAGTTGATGCAACGTACATTTTAGAGTTATGTAAACTTCTTCTTGTCGTGTGGAATTGTCACGTCTTCTTCAAATCGTCAATCTTCAGTATCTTGCCACCTCTGTCGCACTGGCTGATGCGCTCATTAGGTCCCTCTCTCCGCATTGTGGTCCACCTGTGCAGACTGTTAGGTGCGGGGTGGTTTGCTGTCGCCCGCAATTACATAAAGTGTTGCTGTTATGTCAACTACTTTAGTTTATATATATAGACGCATCTTCTCATTTTGGAGAATTTTGGTGTCAAACAAAATGACAAAAATTAACATAATCTATACTTTTAAAAGAGTTCCATTCCTGACTGACAGACAATGCACAGCCCATAAAGTTATTATACCTTACAGGAATAGAGTCCGTGACATGAGTTGTCAAATGAAACAGTTTTTGGATGTTTTTTGGAGACTATTCGCAGGCAAAAATTCTAATACTGTCTATAATTCTCAGTCTAACGTAAAATCGTGGATAAATTAATGAAGTAGTGTCAGTATATTTCACATAATTATCTACGATTTAACTTTAGATTCCCAATTATTCACGAAAACCGAATTGTAAAAATTTATTAGTGACTAAAAAACGGGTTCTATTGATTCGCGTCAAGTATCTCTTTCTATTATACAATGGTGCCGCTAGGTACATCTCGCTCTCTCAGCTGTATGTTCCTCTATTCCTACCTCTATGGCACAGCCAGTGCCTCGTCGCTCCCGTTTGACAGCTGCGATGAAGTCGTGACGTCACGTGCATCTTGCAAGATGCAGGCTGTCGCTCATTGACATAAGGCGCATTTTAGTTTTCGTTCCTGAAGCGCAAAGTTCGAAATTCGAAAAAGCGCGCGAAACCGGGTTGAGTGCAGTATCTGTTACGGTAGTAACTATTAAGTAATCTGTGGCACAGCCTCAACCGCTAAAAATAGAAACATGCAATTTGAAATGCATATTCTACAGAGGATGTTAGGGTGCACTAAGACATGAATTTTCGAAAATTGACCTCTAGATGGGTAATCCACGCAGACGAAGTCGCGGGTCAAAAGCTCGTTTATAATAATAAACTAAGCTCACGATCGTAATTCTAGTGTGATGAGAAACAATAATAATGTACGCATTGCACACAGATTACTTATTCCCATTTGAATTTAGCCTGGAGCTGTATTTTATCTAGAAAACGATATAAGTATCTAGAATACATACATTATGATTTTTTCTGTTTTTTTTTTCTGTATTTTTTTTTGGTGTGCAAATAAAGAATATTTATGTTATGTTATGTTATTTATTTATATAGGTATTGATTTTACGAAGCCTACGCTGCTGATTAGAATATTCAGTAATTTTTTTTTTTTTTTTAATAGCATAAAATTTTATTAAATAGGAATGGAATAAAAAGGTAAAAGAAAAAACACTACAGCAAATTATATTTATGTTTTATTTATAATAAACGATGTTTTTTATCTATTAGGAAATTACCATGAATGGTACATTATGTACAAACATCAGTAACTCGAGTACAAATATTTAAATTTAACAAACAGTATATTTGCCCCTTGCTGGATTGAACCCGCGATCTTCTGGTCAGCAGCAGGTTTACTTCTAACTGATCTACCGGCCGTTAACATTGTATAAACTACCTATTTATATTGTTAATAGAGTTTACTCGAGATTTCATCCGCACAAATGTTTTAGGTCAAATCAAGCATTCAATCAAAAAAGTTTCTTCAAAATTTAAGTTCATTATTTATTGCGTGATGCTCGAACAAACAAACAAACAGACGGACAAAAAATAAAAAAATTAGTGAGTTTGAATCAGGGACACCTAAATAAATAAATAAATAATAATAATCATTTATTTCAGACTTATTAAATAATAATCATTTATTTCAGACTTTTTTGTCCATAATACCATACCATTCCGTAAATAAAAACCATTATATAATTTTTTCAAATATCTTTAATGTACCTACAGACACTCTGTTACAGTGTTATATAATAGTTTAGATTGTACCACGATTTCGGTATTTTTCATAGCATTTAGTAACTGTAAAGAATCTTGAAAGTTTTCTTACAAAATATTATACGAATTCCACGAAACCGGAACGGGTTCTGTTAATACAAGTACTAAGTTAGATTATGTCGGTCGGAACGGAAATCGCAATGCGGTAATAAGGCCGCCGCACGCGAACACGCTTCCTTTCTTAATCCCTACTAATAGTTCTTTATTTAATAAATTGGGCAAAATTACGTACTATCAGAACCAACAGGGTTCTTTTAATCCAACAAAAAATCTTTAATAATGTGTTCAGATCCATGAAAATGAAACTGAAAAATAATGAACGTGCAATGAAAAAAAGTTATAAACCAAACTTTTGTTACTTCCAAACTGTTTTATGTTTCCAAACTTTTTTTTCCTGTTTGGTGTGGGCTGAAACACGAGACAAATTGTTGAACCTCCTATTGAAAATCGAAAGGCCGATTGGTACTTTAAATGGGATGTCCACAATTTTTTTTGTTTTCAGGGTTCCGTACCCAAAGGGTGAAAACGGGACCCTATTACTAATCCTACGTTGTCCGTCCGTCCTACCTATTTAGGGCTGTAACTTTTGAACCGTAATAGCTAGATAGTTGAAATTTTCACAGAATATGCGTTATTACGGCGGATTTGTTGACAATAAATAAAAAATTAAGGGGGGTTCTCAACAAGAAACTAGTTTTTATCGACCTTTTTTCTTCTCGCTCTATAGTAAAAACGGTAATACATACAACCGTCAAACTTTGTGTGATTATAGAGGAAACTTTACAATATAACGACAAATAATAAAAACCGGCCAAGTGCGAGTCGGTCTCACGCTTAAGGTCCCGAAGAAAAAAAAAATTTTTCCATGTCAATATGTCGTGTTCTGTGGTGGTGTGGTACGGAACCCTCGATGCGCGAGTAGCCCGACTCGCACTTGACCGATTGTTTCATTCTAATAAATAACTTGGATATTGTCACACAGATTACCTAGCCCCAATTAGAGTACCTGAAACTAACCTGGACTTGACTGGACATACCCCTAAATATTCCCCAGTAAATGCACACTATAGTAGAACAAATGATACGAAAAGAAGAGGACAGACATATGAAGAATGCACGCATTTTTCATATTTCCAAATATACGCACCTACATAAATAAACTCACGACTACTTTAATCACTTTTGGAGGTCTTATTAACCATTTTGTATCGGTTGGCAGGCTGCAGGTTCCCCTTCCGTCTGATTCAAAATTTAATTTTATTTGAAACTTTAATTGAGATTGAAAAATCTTTCGAACACAAAAGAGTAAACCGCCTTATTTGTACCTACTTGTAATTCTTTATATTTATTCATAATTGTATGTTCTGTTTTGGTGTGCAATAAAGTATAATTGATTGATTGATTGATTGAGTAAAGGATGTTAGGGTAAACAGTTGCACTGTAAGGGCAATAATGTACTAATAATAATAAACAACTTTCCCTAAGAGAAACCTATAAGAAATTAGCAACAAAAGAAATGGGCCTTCCGTATTAAAAGCAGTCAGCTGATCCACCCCTGGGGGTCCGCGTCTATATGTATGGGGGTCCGCAGTCTCATCTGTGGACCATTTAACATGCCTCTGTGAAAAGGCATTCCCTACTCTCAAACTCAAACCGTTTTATTTAAATAATATCACGTGGATAGCTTTCTGACGTCATTTTTGACTCTACCGCCGCGTCGGAAGGTGTTCCGCTGTAGAGAAGATGCGGCTAGAAACTCTACAACAACCATCTTTAAAAAAAAAACAAAAAAAATACAAAGAACACTTACAATACTATTAGAAAATAAAAGTGAAAATAATAAAAACCAACACGTGCCTCGATTTCTCCTAACAATACCATATTGAATTACATAGTGTAGCATTGTCAAGACCAGACATTTGGTCATTCATTATAATCATCGAGTCGACTTGCTTAACATGGGACTTTTACTTTTGGTCTGGCAAGTTTAGAATATCCTCTGGTATCTTATTATAATAGCGTATACAGTGACCCATGAAAGATGTGTACTAAAAACAAATACAGAAACAGAATACAAGTGGAATCTGATTTGATATTGCAACTTAATAGTATCATCAACCCAAATTATACCTAATTTAGTTGCAAAAAGGCACCACCAGTTTTCACAACATTAACGTATTTTTAAATTTTTTATTTGTATTACATTAATAAATGGTCCAAAATTTTTTACTGGGTGTCCTTGAAATGGTGCTTGATATCCTCGGGCTCCGTTGACCAAAAAGGTTAATAAACACTAAGCTGATCGAATATTTTTTTTTCGAATTTTTTTGCCTTTTTTTCATCGGGAAAGTTGAGTGTTGTTCAGTATTATAAGTACAATCACACTTTTATAATTAAATGTAACTGTCTACCGTAAAACTCTGTATGTACTTACAATAAATCAGTTCTACATTGAATGTAAGGTAAAGAAAACCTTCATATAACTTTTCAGAGAAACTCCCTAAAATCACACAATTACCTAACATAAATTTATTTACATAGAAAACAGCTAAGAAAAATATCTGTTTTACATGAACAAATGAAATATCCGTATATTTCCGGCAATTATTCCACATAAAATATGATCGCTCGCTACGCCCGCTCCGCCCACTCCCCTCGCTTCCCCCGCTCCTCTCGGCTCCGAATAATTTTTCACTTCCTCCTTTTTTTAACCTTTTTGTTTATAAACAGGGACGCGGATGAATTTTCCTTTTCATATAAACCGTGACGCTTGAAAGAACTTGGCGGTTTTTTAAAAGCGTGCTATTTTGTTAGCAAACAAAGGAAGGATTTGTACATTTAAGTCCGACTTGAGCTAAAATCTTTTTTTCTTAAATTGTAAATGTAATTTTATGCTCTAATGTTAAGATTTATTTTTATTGCATGTAAGGAAATAACCGAAGACCTGTTTTTTCGAAATTCCTCTTACATAAACATACATACATTCATACTCACGACCGTAATTCCTTACGGGGTGGTATGAAACTTTGCTAAAACTACTGCTGACGACCCGGTTGGTGTAATGGTTACCACGCCGGACTGCCAAACCAGGGTCCTGGGTTCACATCCCGGTTCGGTCATGGATGTTATATGTTCGTCCCGTTGTTGTATGGTTTCCATAATAAAAGCCTTTAGTGCTAGTTTGGGATCATTACAATGTATGTGCCTGTGAGCGTTATTTATTTATTATTTATTACTGCTGTGAGTTTCAGGTGGGATGAAAAGTAGTTCCGGCTTAGATTAAACCACCGCGTCTTCATGTCGTGTCATGAATAAAGAATTCTTCTTAACTATTATAAAACCGTAAAGAATAAAAAAGTAGCGGTTCACTTCATATAAACTCGAATAACACTCGATAGCGCGATTAAAATGACGTGCAGCGCCATCTATTGACAAAATTGTTTGTTTGTTCGCTCATCACGCAAAAACGACTGAACCGATTTTGATGAAACTTTTTTTGTTTGATAGCTTATGATCTGACTAAAAATCTGGTATATAATTTGTGCGGACGAAGTCGCGGGAAAACACTAGTATACAATATTTTTGTAATCACATAACATAGAAAGTAATTTATACATCGTTAATTGAAAACTCTATGCTATTAGCAAGTAGGTACTAATACATATCACTACGTCACTTCCGGTCTCGCCCGAACACTTTTCGTAACGCGTCACGCATTCACAAACTTACTCCACAAGTCAAACGTGCATTAAGAAGTTTTACTTCAAAAACCCGGTGGTCTATTGTCGAAACAACAAGTGTAAATAGTTTATTCCAGACATTTGCATCCAGCTGCTTTCAAGACCTTTACTTAGCTAACTTAAAGCTAAAGCTCGTAATCAACTTGTATAGCTTAGAAACAAAGCTTTCCCTTATTTGTCTTTGTCTCACTTCAACATGCATGGACTACGCTGTAGCGCTACGAATTTACTACGCCGTAGCAACGTCGTAACGGTTTAGTCTTGTTTAAAATTACAGTTGACGCTTGCTTTCTCTGTCGCATTTTTAAAATGTGGAGTAGAGAGATATTATAAAGTTATTATACTTAACTGCCTCCGTGGTCTAATGGTTAAGAGCATTGGGCTCTTGACACGGAGGTCGTGGGTTCGATTCCCATGGGGGGCACCTAGTGAAATGTCACTTTGTGAGTTTTTCCCCAGTTGGTTAGGACATTGCAGGCTGAGTCACCTGATTGTCTGAAAAGAAAGATGATTCCGTGCTTCGGATGGCACGTTAAGCTGTTGGTCCCGGCTACTATCTATGGTGGTAGTAGTCGTTACATAAAAACCACGTCAGAGGCCGTAAGGCGGTTTGAATAAACTCTGACACCAGGGCTTGCAGCCCACTCGATAAGAAGAAGATACCTTACAGGAATAGAGGAACTGACATGAGTTGTCAAATGAAACCGTTGTTGGAGGTTTTCAGGAGACTAGTCGCAGGCAAAAATTCTAATACTGTCTATAATTCTGAGTCTAACGTGAAGTCGTGGATAAATTAATGAAGTAGTGTCAGTATATTTCACAAAATTATCTACGATTTCACTTTAGATTCGCAATTCGGTATGTCAAGTTTTTTTTTGGAGGGCTGAATCGAAAACCATTTCGAGATAATTGTCTCACTAATCATATTTTCTATGTCAGAGATTTTAAAATGAAAGGATTACAGATATTATTAATAAAATAACGTCGTTTTTCGGTCCGTGCAGTGACGTCACTGGCATACCTGTGAACTCCTTGGTAAACATAAAATCAACTTAAAATAACCGGCCATTAAGAAAAAAAAATACTTTCACAATGTCAGAATTTGACATTTGATGTTGCCGTATCTTTTTCCAGCATAGAGTTAGAAAGAGGAGGCAGGTTTTAATTTTTTTAAATACAGCTGTAGGTAGTTTTTCTCCACGGAGTTCGAATTATTTTCTCTCCACCATTTTTGCACTTAGAGATTACAGATCAAAATAATTTAAAAATTAAATTTATATTGATGAATTCGATGAATAGCAATAAGAATGAAATAGGTGTCTTAAAATTATGTCTTCTATCCGTAAAAAATATAAAAATGAAGACCAAAAAAAACTTGACATCCCGAATTATTCACGGAAACCGAATTCTAAAAATTGATAAGAGATGAGTTATTTAAGCTTAGTCATGCTATAGTTTCTCATGTAATGACTAAGCTACGGAACTGTATCTTGGGCAAGTGCGACACTCTCTTCTTGGCCGGCTTTATACTTTGGTGTCATGACATTTCTGCTAACGATGCACTAAAAAATGAATTGAAACATGACATCATGCGGTGTCATGAAAACTGAAGCAGTCTTCAGTAAATTAACTCTTCAGTGTCGACGAGGCATTTTATTTAAACCTTTAAATATCCAGTACCTACTTAACCTCGTTCTGTCTCCGTAGTATTGGCTTTTGAATTCAACAGGCTTTTTAACCGACTTTAACAAAAGGAAGAGGTTCTCAAATCGACCCGTATGTTTTTTTTTAATGTTTTATTTACGTCTAAAGTAGCTTTTCGTTGTTATAATAATTAAAGTAGTGTGGTTACATGAGATTTTAATATTGAATTTTTACGACTGAAACAACGACAGCTACACTTTAAGGGACAACAACAACAATTACTAAAGTCTGGAGAAAACATTGCTCTACAGTAAGTTTTTCATAAATAGACTACGGTTTCTCTGAAAGTCTATTAACGTCAATGCATAGTTTAACTTAAAAGAATATACGCATCAGAGTGCCCGAGCGCGCTGCATACGAACGAAGTTTCGTCCTATTTATGTATCTAGATTGTTATATCATCATTTTGTACTTTTATTGGTAAATATTGTAACCAAGTAAAGTAATAAATGTTGATATATCACAATTTAGATACCAACATTTTTGTCGGTACCTTCTCCGATTTCCGTTTAAATATTAAGATTCAATGCTAGGACTAATTTCAGATTTGTATGGAAATGTTGGTACCACCGTTTCTTTGGAACTAAACATTTAAACGGAAATCAGATAAGGTACCGACACAGATATTTTTTTTTCTTGATTGAGTTAAAAAAAATTTTTCATTTTAATTACAAATACTTTAAACTAGGATGAAACTTCGCTGTGTATGGAGCGCTTTATACAAATCATCAAACTACATCAGCAGTATACCTACTAGATTTCACACCACGTATACTCCCCTGTACCAAACCATAGTGGTATTATACCAGGAATAGAGAAACATACAGCTGAGAGAGCGAGATTTACCTAGCGGCACCACTGTATAATAGAAAGAGATACGTGACACAAGGCAAAAGAACCGTTCTCTAGTCACTAATAAATTTTTACAATTCGGTTTTCGTGAATAATTGGGAATCTAAAGTGGAATCGTAGATAATTTTGTGAAATATACTGACACTACATCATTAATTTATCCACAATTTTACGTTAGACTCAGAATTATAGAGAGTATTCGAATTTTTGCCTGCGAATAGTCTCCTGAAAACATCCAAAAACGGTTTCATTTGACAACTCATGTCACTGCCTCTATTTCTGTAAGGTACAGGGACGTTGGATCAAGAATGGACCGATTTTATTTAAAACGAAATAACTATGGCCTCATTTTTCTCATTCTTGGTTATGGTATAGCTTCGTGTGAAAAAAAAGATAAACATAGATAAATGTCACCGTCTTCAACGTCAAAGAGTAAGCTTCCGAGTCATATTGGTTCCCAATTGGGACCAACGTCGTAATTTTTTTGTGCGCTAGTAAAATACGAGTTTAGCATTAATTTGAAAAATTAATATTGTTAGCGTATTTTTATGCAACATGGCTTGTGTGGCCACTGGCTGTATTAGTAGAAGAGGAATTTCAACACAAAATAATCAAAAGATACCTTTCCATCGGTAAGTAATCGACTACTGTTTCTAAGGTGTTGACCTAGTTAATGAATGAAATAATTCATTCAGAGTAAAGCTTTTTTCATTGTGAATGTGTTACCTAATGTGGAGTATCATTTCAACCTGTTTTGTTTACCGAAATTATAAACTAAAATCATAAATTCGTTTGCACTGACAGTTTATGTACTCTATTTTATGCCATTAGTGTTGACCCACGACTACGACTTAATTATCGACAATTGCACACGGTGTACCAAAATCTGATGGCAAATAAGGAAATAAAATTTTAGAGTAAGCAACGCTGGGGTAATTGGATTACGGCCCTTTTTACACTGCGACTTTTTGCAGCGCTTCTGCATCGATTCAGTCGCAATACAGCATCGATGCAAACGCGATACAGCCACAATACAGCCTCGACTGAAAACATTCATAATATTTGATCAGTCATTCGTTGCCAATCTTTGTCGCAATGCACACGCGCGTTTGATTCGGTACAAACGCCATCGCATCGCTACAGACACGATTAATAACCGCGCATTTATAATTATCGCTGCAAAAAGTCGCAGTTTGTGAAGGGCCTACTTTGACTAGACAGACTACAGTTTGGCATTACCATGTGGAATAAATATCTTTTTTTACTTTTTTATGCCATGAGATTCTGGTAGACCTAGTTATACAAAATTGTTACATCTTTGTCATTACATTAATTTATTACTATTATTTTGCAGACGGTTCCAAGGCATTCCAGACCTTCCAGACCGGAATTGGTTGAGCCGTCAACATCCAAGGAGAGTGTTCAGGAAGACATCAAGTTGAGATTAATACCAAATAAATACTAAGTCTATATCGGGTGTAAGGAAAGCATCATTAACCTTTAAACTACATAGTCTACCCATCAAACTGAACAATTTTTGTATGGGAGCAAATCTGTTAGAACAAAAAAAAAATAAGCTGTCTCATAAATTTGAGTCGGGTAGGTATTGCAGTTTAGTATGGAACAGCCTGATTATGGTTTATGGTTGTAGTTTAAAGGTTAATGATACTTTTCCTTTCCTTTATGCCTTATGCCATTCCTGCATAGCTGCTGGTTTCATCAGTAAATAAAATAAAAAGTTAAATGGTGCCTTTTTTATTTATAAATAAAGTCAGCCCATAAAGAGTATTAAACTATCGTTTAATCTCTACTCTTTATGTGCTATTTTCTTCGTAACTGTCACATTTTTGACATAAACTGCTTGAGTATGGCAACAAATTTTATATAAACACTAGTGTTTACCCGCGAATTAGTCCGCACAAATTATATACCAGATAAGTCCGATCATAAGCTATCAAACAAAAAAAGTTTCATCAAAATTGGTTCAGTAGTTTTTGCGTGATGCGCGAACAAACAAACAAACAAACAGACAGACAAAATTTCTAAAAAAGGTTGATTTCGAGTCAGGGATACCTAAAAACCATATCGTAATCTTTTTTTTGTAAATATCTTCAATGTACAGACTGACACATTTCAGTTACAGTTTGTAATAGTTTAGATTTTTCATAATTTATTATGATATTAGTTTCTCTTTTCTTCACTTTTACGTTTAAACTTTGATTTAGATTTTTATCGATAATGTTATCGATAGGAGTAATTGAAGTGACATGAACAACTCTAGTTCGTATATACATAATTATATCAAGTTTCTATAGATAATCGGTCTCATTGGCACGAAAGGTGACATAGACAAAAGTCTATCCAACCCTTTATTCATATGGAATTTTTTTAACGTAAAAAAGAGAAAACCGATGCAAATGTTTCGTCTTAAAAAAAAGTATTCCAGTTCTGATACTTCTTCCTAGGTAAGGTATAATAACTTTATGTACCCAACACAACACCACACAACACCCTACACATCATACTCAGATAATGACGTGTCATTACGTCGCGTCAACACACGTCACTTGTCACTTGTCACCCATCCCACTGTGTCACGATCAAGAGTGACAAGACGCCGAGTGACGGGTGAACGAATAAAGACGCCATTGTTGTTATTAGATCGGTGATTGGTTTGTCTGAACTTTGAGTTATGGTTAAAGTGTGTCACTGTGGCCTCAGATTAATGTACAGGTTAATTAAAACTGGCGCGTTCACAGACACACACAAATGCATTTTTCCTGGCACTGCTTCCGTACTTGATAGAGATAGAGAAACTTTTCATTATGCGTGTAGTGAGACAAGGGCATTGTGTAAATGTGTGGCACGCGCCAGTTTTAGTTCACCTACATAAGTCTTTCTAAGTCTTCTTCTACCTCTCTTTCCCTCTTTACCAACCATTCAACCAACCGTAAAGAGTGTTATTTTATTGTCCTGTTTAAAAGTATTCACATCTGAAAAATAACCAAACGAGTGAAAAGTATAGATGTTTGTTGTTAAAACTTCAACTTTCCGACGAAGATCCACGAGTCTGACCTTAACAGAAGTCCATTATCGCCCTGTGACCTTTCAAATAAATTATATTTAAGTTTCTTGTTTTATTCCTTACAATAAACAAAAAAAGTTATTAAAAATCCCTTTATGTTTTCATTAGAAATGATAACAATCCCTGTCAGGCGTGGGGTACAATAAGGGTACAGGGGTCGGGTAAAATAAATAGACTCGACTAAGAGGGACGGACAAGTTCAGGGTAAGTCCGGAACTTGTTTAGGTGTTACTGCCCGTAAGCGGATTCAACATTTTGTAGTGACCGCGCTAAATACGGTAGACAAAGAACAATTCCAAAATCATTTAATCAATATACAGGGTTACCTCGGAGACAGTGCACAAATTTTACGTTTATGAAGGTAATTGAAAATAAAAAGACACGTATTTTTTATTTATTTATTATTTATTGAAATAGTAGTGACAAAAGAGTTCTAAAGATAACAAAAAAAAATCCTGAACTCGGATTAGGGTCCTACTGTAATGAGAGTTGGGGTTAACATCCATGGCGCTTTGGACCGTCTGATTATAAAGAAAGAAATCAGATTGTTAAATCCCAGCCGAGATTCATAGGAATCCGAAGACGAAAACAAAAAAAAATTTTTTTTTCTGGAATGTGTTCTAGTATCGGTTGCCCACTTCTGGCAAGGTACTATTTAGCGACTTTGTTCAAAATTTGAAGTCGACACGATAAGAAGAAGAAGAAGAAGAACGATACTGATTGCATGGAAGAAAAATGCGCACTGTCTGCGAGGTAGCCCTGTAGAGACCCCTTTACCATCATATCTATACATATAATAAAATTCTAAACTTGGCGATGATGTACATTGAAGATATTTACAAAAAAAATAATTGGGGGTATTTAGGATACGTAATGGAAGACATTAAGACCATTTTTAGAATTTTTGTAATAAATAAATAATCAAAGAAGAAGAAAAAGAGAATTCAAATAATAATAAATGTATTTATTCTCAACCACAAAACTACTTACAAGCAATATTAATGTTTTACTATACAACTAGATTGTGGAAGACTGGTGCTTGATCTATGATGACTTTTCTTTTAAGCCCCACTTTTTTATTAATCTCGTAAATATTAAGACTCTTAATCCAATACCATTATCTTTTATCCAATAAATTACATGTTTGTTCTGCTGATGTTTCGTCGTATTGTTGTTTTGTGAACTTATGAACTGTATTGTTATGTGTGTGTTACTTATGCAAATAAATTATTTATCTATCTATCTATCTTATTATAAATGTCTTTAACATAGACTTAGTCAATTGATATCGTTGGTCTTTAATATTTTTCTTTCATGTCGGTAGACATAGACCGTTACTTCGGTTACAGTTATAAAATAGTTAGGGCAAGTTAGGGACTATAAGTCTTACCAATAAAACCCGTAAAGTTTATAAAGGTACCTACTATACCAGAACTTTTATACGGAAAACTAAAAAAAAATATGTTTCATTTTCATATACCAATTTTATTTCCACAACAATAACTTGTACTTATTTCCAGAGCTATATATAGCTCATTATATCATTCTATAAGAACATAATAGCATTATAAAACCACATAGTTCCGGTCGAGATTTTTATTCAGTTTCAGCGAGAACGTGGAGGTCCAGGTGTTCAATTACCCCTTTCGGCATGAAAGCCCTCTAAAAGTTCGCATTCATCCAGCCACGCATAAAAATTGCCAATATTGCTATCCGACACGTAGCGTGGGTCCCCAAGATATTGGAAACTAGAAACGACATTTAATAAAAGGAGGAAGTGATTTTTCTTGTGTCAAAGAGAACTTTTATGAAATATTTATAGTTATAGTATAAGTAAAACTTACACTGTAACAATTTAAAATAGTGACAGTTATTACGTCGTAAGCGCAGACCACTAAAATTCTTATCTTCTGAAAACTTTAAATAGGTACAAAAAACTTTATATTGAGTGAGCCGGATGCTGTGAAAATTAAATTAAATTTTAGTCCAATATACCTACTACAGTATTTCAGAAAATCCCCATTCTGATAAGTTTCGTAGTTTGTAGGTAGAGAGAGCACAAAAAACACAGAAACAGACAAAAAAAGATTGCAGACAAGGAATGATCATAATGTATCTTTTGTCTTTCAAAGCAGTGAAAAAATACACCGTGCTTACAATAGTATTTGTATAAATGTATACATTAAGATTACCTAACTAGCTACACATACCCATGTGCAATCATTATAATGCACTACTGCCTAAAAAGAATAAAAATGCGAATAATGTTTTTGTTACGGCGGGTTGTGATCTGTAAGACGGTTTTTATATTAGTAATTTCGTACCTTACAACAATTTCTAAACCGCAATCTTGAATGTAATCTTTTTGGTAATTAAAAAGTCCCAGGCTACAGTAATATTATAAGAAAAAAAGTAAGAGCTTGGAAAGCATTCAGAAAAATGTTAAAAACCACAAAGTCACTCCTAGAATTTCACCTTTACCTCCGTGTCCCTAACTCCGCCGTTCGTTCCTCCTTTCATTCCAAATATTATAGAGTGGTTTTATGTATAAATAAAATCAATTTGTACATTAGCGGTATGTAAGAGTAGAGTATTGGAGATCAAAGTGGATTTAATACAAAGTAAACATTGTGATGCTTTGGTCTTCTAATGCTGACGGCTTTGTTGTTATTGAACGGGGATTAGGGATTATGGAAAAGAAGGGATTTTGTACTTATGTGGGTTTCCTTTAAAATATTGTACAATACAGAGTACAATAAAGTGTTAAAATAAATAAATCCATACACAACTGGAACACGTACCTACTTGAAAGCTTTTACATCTCATCTCACTAACTACCTACTCATTTAACTTTTGATTAAATTGAGCCATACATACATAAACTCAATCTTTTTTCCCAGAAGAGCAGAGACTATGGACAGCAGATTTTTTTTCGTCTTGTCTTTTTAGTGAAAGTTGTTCAGTTTAATGGTTTTAAGCACCCCGTTTAAATATTAACAGGGTGTTTTGTTGCGGCTTTGCACGTGCCTTCTTATATGATTGCTTATATAGGGTCCTTCTTAATATGCTGACACTTTTTTAAGGGGATGATCAGACCGTCAAATTGAAACAACTTTCTGTATGGGACCAACATCGGAATCGCAAAAAAAAATCTGCTGTCCAATACATACATTTATGGCTCGAGTAGGTTTGCATTTTTGTATCAGGAACATCTGATTTTTTTTCGTGATTTCTATGTTGTTCCCTTAGACAAAGTTGTTCAGTTTGATGATATAGTAAATTGTAAGTCGGATATAAGTTGCGCAATTACCCGTGTTCAACTTCAAGTTTCTACAGTTTATTACATCATCATCATCATCAGCCTGTCATCGTCCAATGCTGAACATAGGCCTCTCCCAAGGCGCGCCACAAAACTCTGTCCTTGGCCTTCCTCATCCAGTCGCTCCCCGCTACTTTTTTTAGGTCGTCTGTCCAGCAGGCAACATGGCGTCCCACACTACGCCTACCAGTTCGCGGTCTCCACTCTAGAACTCTGA
Organism: Agonopterix heracliana; assembly: GCA_963693445.1. Lineage (NCBI taxonomy): Eukaryota > Metazoa > Arthropoda > Insecta > Lepidoptera > Depressariidae > Agonopterix > Agonopterix heracliana. The sequence goes on along the minus strand of OY856312.1, from coordinate 959,013 downwards.
CAACCGATGGGGTGTCTTTAGTTCTGTGACGAATCACTTCATTTCTGATGTGATCCCTCAGAGAAACAGCGAGCATAGCTCTCTCCATAGCTCGCTGAGCGACCTTGAATTGATGAACTAGTCCTATCGTCAGGGTCCACGTTTCCGCACCATAGGTCATCACTGGCAGACGTTGTTCATTACATATTAACATCTAAATCAAAATAACCCAATATAAATAAAAAAATTAATTCTAAAAGTCGTTTGGACCTGTCGATGAAAGGGGATGGTGCCACGAAATTCTATTTCCTGTCGGACCTCACGTGACGGCTGACATTCCGTGTGTTGTCGGGTATGTGGGGGAGGGGGTTAACTAGGAGAGCAGGTAGCTTTTTACTCGTCATATGCATTTATTTAATGTCAATGGCATTAATTTCTGCTGTTCAATTTTCATACAGAAACTCACCTATTTAGGCACGATGCAGGGAGTAAACTTACGTTACCTACATAGTTTATGGGGTGCTTCAGACCATCAAACTGAACAACTGCTACTATGAGACCAAACTTGAAATCGCAGCAAAATAATCAGTTGTCCAGTACTTTTTCGTCGAGTGGCTGTTGACATTTTCCATGGAACAGGAATGGAATGGAACAGGAACAAGAACAGGATATTTTTTTCACGATTCCAATGTTGGCTGCATGTGAAAGTTGTTCAGTTTTTTGGCTTACAGGGTTCTTCAGAAGTTACCAAAGTCATCGTGGTTCAAAAATTTTCATACAAATCTTAAATTAAACCTAGCATTGAAAATAAATATTCAATCGGAAATCTGACAAGATACCGACACATATTATATTAGTTTCGAGATTTACTTTGGCTAAGCATAAGCATATGCTCACGATTCATTCCCTTGAGGGGGTAGTCAGAGATATTCTGAAAACTCAAAAGATACACGTTTCACTAGTAGTACCGAAACTCTGTTCAGTGTGAGGGAGAGTGAGCCCATCGTCACTTGTAATGTACAGTGGGTAAATACATGCCTCGAAATTGAAGCATGCAGGCTTCCTTACTATGTTTTCCTTCACCGAAAAGCCAGTGGTGTTATAAATTCCGAAAAACTCATTGGTACGAGTCGGCCTGGACAAAGGTCGAACCATTGCCTACTGCACGACTGGCCAGGATACTCGCCACCACTGGACCACCACAGCTGGTCTAATTGGTTAATATTCAAAATTGGACGAAACTTGGTTTCATGCAGCGCGCTCGGGCGAAGGTTCCGTTCCGTATGCAGTGTTTTGGACTTTTGGGCGCTAACGACTAGCCTCCTATTTCTTACGAATAAGAAAGTATAGAAGTGTAAATGAAGCTCAAAAAGTGGCACCAAAAAAAGTGTACTGTGTTCTAAATTTGTTCTTTAAAAACTGTACCTAGCCGCCAAAACTCATACAACATGTCATTTTTCATTGGGTGCCAAAAATTATTTTGATTTTGTTTATAATTACTCTTCTATCCTATCACTAAGTATAGGTACGTACTTAACGTGTCTGTCCATTCAGAAACTATAAGACAAACTCCATTTTGTCAAATTCACTTTTTTCATGATAATCATTATACCTTTAATTTCGAATTGTAGCATCATAATAATGTCTCAAGGATTTAGATCATGACGGTATAATACGCAAGTTACCTATTATTTCTAAAAGAAAAACATTTGTAGTTATAGTCACGGTACACTATAAATTGACCTCTGTATCACAGAAGTTCAAAGTCATTGAAGTTCCGCTGAAAAACATTAATTGAATGAAATAGACCCGATACCATGATTCATTTGTCGAAACTTTTCCGATCATTAATAACGTAGACAGCCGAAGGTCGGTCGGGAAGTAAAAAGTTTAACAAAATATGAGAGCACACGTTCTGGGATTATCCTCCCGTTTTAATTAAACGAATTAATCAAACGCCCTATCCCCCTTGCCTTCCCCTCGAAGCGGTTGCGTCAATCACATGACGCGGCGTTTTGCCCAGCAGCACGAGATATTTTAAGGGTCACGACACATTGATCGACGGCGACGACGGCGTTCGACGGCTTGTTCATAAAGAAACACGATTAGCATGAGACTCGCGTTCGACGCGTCAACGGCCGAAGATGCGGACGGCGTCTCATACTAAATGTGTTTTTTTGTCTGAACGGGCCGTCGATCGCCGTCGATAAATGTGTCGCAACCCTTGTAATATTATCGGCACTATACTACAGCAGTTTGTATAAATTTCCGTTGTTAAACTCTACGGTTACGACAGGTCAATCCCAATTGTCCTGTCGTGTCGCAACCGTAGAGTTTAACAACGGAGCATTCGGGGCTTCCGGATAATTATTTCGTAGTACGATAATTAATATGACGAGTTGTGTGGCCATTGGATTTACGGATGACCGTGTATAATTATGCGAATTTTGACTAGACAGGAAACTTCGCTATTTTGTATTAGCAAATTTTGCTAATGTTCACCCTCGAAACGATCACCTAACGATCTAGTTGTTCTGTAACTTCTTGATTCGATCGGTATAAAATCGACATAGAATTTTTGAAAGTTCTTGGCAATTTTCATTCTTATTATGTAGGTAGTTAATCAATTTAAAAAAATGCATTTTATTTAATGAAATAAGCATTAAAATTTTATAACTCACATAATCAATTTCAGCAACATGCGTCAATGAATTATTATTATTATTATTCGTATGGCTTATTTCTTTTTATTCCTGCTGAGGTAACAAATCGATGTCTATGGTTTTAAGCCATAGTTTGGCTCTCGGGAATAGCTCGTTTAGCTCTCGGATTCCACCGTCGAATCTATTAAGTAAGAATACTGATTGTTTGTACACATTAAATTTGCCTTGTGATAATTAACTGTCTCTTTTGCTGGTATTCTGAAAGAAATATATTTAGAAATAAGATTGCCCTTGGTACACTATCGATTTTTAGGTATTTCTCAGGGTCCTGATCCTGTATAATCACGAAATCACGTTACGAAAAAAGTGTTATAAATTAATACAGATATAGTTACGTTCAAACACAATTTACTAAAGTGTCTTTAATGCAATCTCAAACCGTATTTTTCCCCGACTAGCAATAATATCATAAATTTATCGATTTCATTGGAAACTTACACAGTCTTTGGATGGGTGACCGTATTCATCGTTTTAGTAGTTTTTCTCGAGTTAGTCCCAGATACTGCCGATAGGTGGCGATTAAGAGCAGTCAAAATTACGAGTGTTTTTCGTGTGCGGAATTGTACCGAGTTTCTCATTGAAGGTACAGCATTTTCCGCAGCGCTCAATCCACGATCTTGTATTTTTTCCAGCCGAGTAATTTATTTACTTATAGCTAAGTTGACATAGCTTCTCTCTACAGCTCCGTTTTTAACTTCATTCATTTTTTCTCTAAAGGAATTTCAGTTTGCTGTGATAAAAATGTACAAAATAACTCAATTTTCCTTAAGAGTCTCCATGGGACGGCGACAGGTTCGTAAAGAAAAACACAAATACACGTACAAATTAATAATGCCACTATTATTTTGTATCTTGACAGTAATGAAATAATAGCTTGAATTTTTCTTCCACATTGAGTAGAATAGATCTGTGAAAAATTACAACTGACTGCAAAACTAAAAAGGAGAAAATGTTATTACAACCAGCGTGTTTGAAAGAACATTAATATCTTTTACCGGAGTCGATGTCGCGACTGGGCTTAGTAATTTTTTGAGCTTCGCTTGACACCGACTCTAATAAAACTAATTAATGTTCAATCACCTTAACTGAGAAAAAAATCCTCAACATTTTCGTGTATTTTTTTAATGTTCCGTATTATTTTCTTCTTTTTTAGGGTTCCGTACCCAAAGGGTGAAAACGGGACCCTATTCATAATCCTACGTTGTCTGTCCGTCCGTCCATCCTACCTATTTAGGGCTGTAATGTTTGAACCGTATTAGCTAGAAAGATGAAATTTTCATTCGACATACAACAAACTTGTTGTGGTAATAGAACAAACTCTACAGTACAACAGCAAGTAATAAAAACCGGCCAAGTGTCAGTTGGTCTCGTGCTAAAGGTCCTGAAAAAAAAAAGGTGTGGTTCCGTACCACGACCGTACCCTCGGTGCACGAATAGCCCAACTTGCACTACACTGCTCTGCTGACATGCTCGCTGCATACAAACGAAGTCTGGTGATATTTTTCATACTATTCAATAAAAGTCGATGAAGGTTTTCAGAAACAATCTAGAAACGAATCTCCATGTTTGTATGAAGTCAGATTTTCGTTAAAACACACAGTTTGAATGCTAGGATTAATTTAAGGTTTGTATGGAAATCTTTGAGTCACTGTAACTTTAAAACTATACATTCTAACGAAAATCTGACTTCATCCAGACATAGAGAATAGTTTCTAGATTTGATTACATTGATTCTATTGATTGATTTTATTGACTTCAATATGTTAGTATTGACTTCGTTTGTATGGAGTGCGCTCCGAACTATATTCTTTGTATGTCTTTACTATTGCTTGTATCAATGTGTCTGTGTGTACAATCATCATCATCATTCTCTTGCACATTTCCAATTATTCGGGGTTGGCACAATATGTCATCTTTTTCCATTAATCTCTCTTAGGTTATAATAATAAAACAATACCTAATGCATAACCCTAGTCCAACCTACCGCACTATGTTGTCACGTCACGTCGGAATGCCCCGGACACCTCACCCCAAACATCCTACCCCAGGGCATACGTAACATAATTCAGTCCACACTCGATGCCGCATTCCCGTGTGTGGTGGACAGTGGAAACTGGAACGGCTCACATTCTTCAGTTGAACATTGTTTATGTTCTCAAAGCGTTTGCAGATTCCGTTGCATGCCAGGCTAGCAACCTTAGTTGGTTGTTATAAAGTTTGTTTTGGAATTTAGGGGTGTAATTATGTGTGTATGCCACGGGTGTTGGTATGGTATATTTGTTGGACATTCTGGTATCAAAATTAACTTTAATTATATCTATCTATAACGTAACGCCTTTTTCCCAGTGGAGTATGCAGAGACCAATTTTCATTAATGAGTAATGTTCAATGGCTTCTGTATAATTTTTGCCACGAGTAACTTAATCTTGGAATTATTACCTCTAGCACTAGTCTGTAACATCTTTGTGGAGGGAAATAAACCCCATCACACAGATCGAGGTTCTAACTGTGTTGAGTACACGGTATACCTATGAATCTCCACTTTTGGCGGTCCCGTAGGGCCTACCATGAGTTTTCCCTGTACTTTACTACTGTATTTACGTCGCCAATTCGTATGGCAGAAATTAGTTCACAACGTAACCACTAGGAGCACTATTCGAAATCCAATACAAAATTGGTGACGTAACTACTATAGTGAAGTTCGGTGAAAACTCATGGTAGACCCACGGCTAAGATTTCTCTCTTTATTCTTTAAGGCCTCGTTCACGGAAAAACGGGGCATCAGGCGCCGCGGTGTGCTGTGAAACACAAACATACGGCGATGCATAGAGCGTTCACGGAGAAGCGTTTTTGCACGCGTCAAATTGTCATAGATTTATTGCCCGCCCAACGCGCCGCGCGACGCCCCGCGTGCCGCTCCGCGGCTCCCTGAACGAGGGCTTAGATGCATACAATTATGTCTTACATTCCTCGAATTCGGTTACTTAACATATCATCATTATGACGTCCCCAATTTGATCTAGGTATGTTCGTCCTCCTAGTTTTCATTTTACCTATATTTCCTTCACATAACAAGATGGTATCGCTTACGTTATAAGAAACCTAGTATACAGGGTGAAATTGATATCATTAGCATCCTTTTAAACTACGAGTGTACCCATCAAACTGAACAACTTTTACTATGGGAGCAAACTAATCGGAGCAACAAAAAATCTGCCGTCCCATACATTTAAGTCGTGTACTCAGCGGCGGCGGGTGCAGTTTAGTATGGGACAGCTGTTTTTTTTGTTCCTCCGATTGGTTTGCTCCCATAGTAAAAGTTGTTCAGTTTGATGGTTAGGCTCTTAGTTTAAAAGGATGCTAATGATATCTATTTCACCCCGTTGATTTTTATATTTCCTTACACGCTCGCCTTAAAGGTATTCCTCATATACTTCGCCTTACGGTTTGCTTTACACCTCTACGTCGTAAGTCTTCACTTCAAACTTAACAAAAATCATTGCAAATGAAATCTTACTGACTCTATGACACCCATAGGAGTACTTATAGAGTAATCTGAAATTCTAAGGTAATTTTTAATGCAGCAGCATAAATAAAAGCTTTTTAAAATACATTTTAAAACGTTCAGTATAATAACAGGTAATGTAATTACATAGCGTTGCGAGGGTGCGAAGTGAAATTTAGTTTTGTAGGTGAAAGGAAAATGTTACGAGCGCAAACTGAGCCGAGTGTGGAGCGACAGTACAAAATGCACGTGAAAATGAAATCGGTCCGAAGCTTTTAGTGTTCCTACTTGATGTGACTATAAGTACATTTACATAGTGAAGTATACACATTTTTATTTTATTTTTATATCTGCTATCGGCTGCTGTTATGGAGCGCAGCATCCTTTGCTTAAAACTGATCGACCGGGAAAGAATTGAGATCATTATTATTGTTATTATTATTTAACACTTTAATGTACACACGGAAATTTCAACTACCTATTATTGATTATAAACATGTTACAGCCATGTTGTGCTATTTTGAATCTAATAGTTCAAATTGGAACAGGGTGTGCCATCTATATTGTATGAATTCAAGTTGTAATGCTTGACTTGCAAGTTGGTTGGTTGTAATACTTCCAGTAGATGGCGCGCACGTCCCCTTAAGACGTAACAGATTGAAAATTTCGTTCTATGGGCAGTGGGCTCGGTGGTGTAATTGGTCAGCACGTTTCCCCAGTTTGGAAGAGTGCGGGTTCAAGTCCCGCCCGAGACAAATTTTTCAATCTTTAATTTGATTCGAAATAGCACAACATGGCTGTAACATGTTTATAATCAATGATAGTTGAGTAATACCTGTGTTCGGGGATAGTGCGTAACAGGCATTTCCGAAAACCGCGTTAAAGAGGGAAAACTGAAAAACTTCTTGAACTTTGAGCCTATCCGAACCCCTTCAGATACAAGATTCTACAATGATAGGTTCAACGTTTAAGAAGTTACTAAGTTTTTCTCTTTCCGGTGTAATGTTTTTCCTGTGGCGCTTACGCGGTTTACTTGTTACGTGGTATTGCACTATCCCCTAAACTACGAACATTTTATCGATAAGTGTAGGTACACTCTATTCTGAGATGCAGTCTCTCAACCTTATTCTATTCGGCAACACGTTGCGGATAAAATTTCGAATATCGAGTATTACGCCTAACTGTTAAAAGACCTAACCGCGTGGCGTGGGTTTTATTAAAGCAGGTACCTTCGGTCACTCACAAAAAAGCATGAATCCATTAAACACCCTTCAAATAGAGCATGAAAATTTGAACAGAAAGGATTAACGAAGTCTGCCCTAATCATTATTCAGCTGCCTAGATGAAACCAAAAGAGGATAACGCTCCATTTATCATTTATTGAAAGAAAACATAAGAAAAAGAATAACATAACAATGATAGCAAAAATATGACTATTACAAAAAGACAATAAGATACCCAACCACGTCCTAATAAAAATCTGTCAATAATTCACAACATGCTTCTTCAAAAAGGTTTGTATAGCAGAAAATCCGAGGCATGCTTCGTCAAAACATATAGTACTGACAGTCATAAATCGATAACATGTTTCGTCACCATAACAGTCATAATGTCCAGATCTATCACAAAAACGCCTTTACCTCACCCCCATGTCCCAGATGTGTCCACTGCCAGTTAACTGATACGAATATCGAAAAATAAATTATCTTTGAGATTTATTATTTATATTAATTTTAATTATTGTGGTCGTGTATAATTAGAGTGAATCCCGCAAATCCAATGGATAGGTCTGTCTGTAGGAGCTGTGCCGCTTCTTCTCTTTACGGATTTATCTAAGTTTGACTGAGATCGGTCCGATGCTCTCCATTCTGAAGTACCTAATAAAGAATTTAAGTTACGTCGTGGAATTTAAAGATTGAAATAGGCAACTTTTATAATTCTTTTTCAATAAGCGCATTGATAAGCGTTATTTTCTTAAATTAGGTACTTAAATTATGTAGCTTGAATTCATATTAACTAGGACCTGTTTCACCACTTCTGGGTAAGTTCTTGTTAGCTTAATTTTGTATGAAATTATGTCAAAATATCTGTCGGATAAGCTAACAAGAACTTATTCAGAAGTGGTGAAACAGGCCCTTAGTCTCTTGTATAAGGCTAAACAGGTAGGTGTGTACCGAGTCGTAGCGTGTGCTTTGTTTTTGTTTGTAAAATATCTTTATTGTCAATAAAAAATTACTTATAGTCTAATTAGAGCCTCGGTATAAGTATTATAGTGACTTAAAGTCTAGCAGGCTATTTAACTGTTGTGCAATGGTTCCTAAGAAAATTATAATAATAAAGGTTAACAAAACATTGCAGTTTAATAAATGTTACAGACATAAAATAAGTAACTCAAGTATTATGCTCGCTTTGATGAGCTTACATTTATGGCATTACGATTAAAAACTACCTATAACTATAACTGTTCATACAGTGATTTGTTATTACAATTCGTAACTAACAAAATATCAGGAAGGTAGCGTGTGGTGGTCCGTACCTAAACCCTAAATCCAATAACTCTACTGACACTGTTATACAAACAGAGTTTTTTTTTTAATGTATTGGGACTTACGACTGCCTTTTTCTTATTATTTTCGCTTCGGCATGAGTTATGTATTATCGCATAACAATCACTCAAAGCAAAGCCTGGAACGCATGAGTAATTATTAAGGGGCTACCTCCTGGTTTTTGGATAACTTTGTAACCGTTTTATTCATTAACTATTGAACTTTTTGAGCTGAAAAATAAACTGAACCATCTACGCAATATTAGAAGAGATGTGGTTTTTCTAGAAATCGATTTTAATGAATAAAACCGAAGAAACGGGAATCTAAAGTCACTCCTTTTTTCCAGTTGTAACCATTTTACTCTTACATTTTTAATCGGAAGAAAATGATAATTTACAATATTGTTCACAACACAATTTAAAATGATGTTGCTTTCTTACTTTTTCGAAATAATAAAAAATCGTCTAATTTTTCAAAGAAAACGGCTAAATTCTGACCGGAGCCACGCGCTCGATTGTATCGATTACTATGGAGAGTCTTAGTGTGGGGATAATTTATGCCTTAAATCATGTGCCTGAAATGTATGGAATCAGAAAACAAAAGCCTAAAGTAACCCGAAGCATTTCGGATCAGTCCACTACACAGATCCTTTCTCAGAAGGTTCTAATTTTGAAGTTGGACTTGATTAGTTTACTAACTTGGTTCATTTATTCTCCTTCCCATCTTCCGAATAGACCGCTGAATTATTAACACGTCCGCCCGACTAAGGATTCTTATTTTTCTTTGGCCCTTTGAAGAAAGAAGTGGCAGTCAATTACCGCATGAATATCACATCACTTTGTTTATTCTTTATCTTTTATTTGGTTATATCACTTTAGCGAACAGTAGGAAAGCGTCGGTGGCACGTTGCGGGTTCGAATCTGCATGGATCACATGCCATGTACCAATGGGCTATTTTAACTTATGTTACGTGATACGTCAAACGGTGAAGGAAAACATCGTGAAGAAACCTGCATACGTTGAAGTAGAAATTATCAGACACACGTAAAGTCTAACCAATCCGCATTAGGCACTTGTGGTGGACTAACGCCCATGCACCCATAAAAATAGCCTCATCATCATATCGTCCACTACTGAACGTAGGCTTCTTCCAAGGCACGCCACAAAACTCGACCCTCGACCTTTCTCATCCTCTCGCTCCCCACTACTTTTCTTAGCCGGCTGGTCTGGCGCCGGAAGGCGTCCCACTCCATTTTACTTCTGACAGTTTGTGGTTTCCATTCAAGAACTCTGACTTTCCAACGTCAGTGAGGCATTTTCCAAAATCAGTTAAACGAACCTATTAAATTCGAAATAAAAAGGTGGTGTTAGTTTTTTTGGTTTGTCTAATCTCATCATCATAATCTGACAATCTCTGGTGTTCACTGTCACTACCAATAAATATTATGCAATAGGAACGAAAATGTTAGCTTGTTGTATACAAAAGAACATTGACTACACAAAATGTTCATCAATTGAAAGTACCAAAAGGTGTTTAGCATTTGAACCAACAATATCCTATTCATCAATTAACAAATTGGTCCCTAAATTAAGAAATCGTAAAAGATACAAAATGCTGTAAATCTTACAGATAACCTAACTGGGGTTACCTATGTTACTGTTAAAGTAGATTATCTCTTCTGCTCCTTTCTTGCAAATTTTCAAAACGAATTATAATTATGAGCAATTATTCCCGCTCAAAAGAGTAAAATATATTTTTTTTGTTTTTATTTTTAGGTAGGTACCTATCAAATGTATAGACATGTTTTAATAAAACGTGTCATTCCTTCATATAATTACTCTTTGACGGCCAAAAATACCTAGAACTAATTCGGTTACAACTTATATTATTCCTCGGTTAAAGTTATTTTAAAGATTTTCTTTCCATCGGTATGGTATAAAAGATGACTATGGGATATAATTTAAGGATGAGACAATAGCAAGTAAATGCGATTTTTATGTTGATGACTTGAAATTGGTCCTAAAGAAAAGTTGTTTTGTGTGATGGAGCAGACTAAAGAAACCTGTGTGATTTCTGTTACTTTCTGTATTTCGTATTTTCTTTTAGGTCCTATCAAAAGCCGTCCCTGTATAATCTTATTAAGGCCCATTCAGCTCCTGCTAGGCGCAGAGTTAGCACTATTCACTTCAGACAAATTACTACATTACTCAAATGAATGATTGAATGTGCTATTCAAGGTTTCTTTAATGCTTCGTGGGCTTTTTTGTAGCTCGCGACTATTATATGTATATTTGGGGTGGAAGCTTTGCTACAACTTAAATATTTTTTAAGCGTGCAGTTGTAGTAAAGTTTAATTTTAGCACATTACAAGGTTTCAAGATGGAATTATGTGTCAAGTGATGATTGGGTGGCTAGCAGCCTTTTGCCCACAAGTAACATTAGCAAATTTAACTTCGCACACGCATTGACGGATTTTTAGTTTAACGTAATACTGGCAGACGTTGTAAATAGTTTCGCTTGGTATAGCAAACTACGACGGGGTGCATCTGGGCGGAATGGGCCGCATTTCACAGATGGAAAACGGCCGCGCAAAAGCTCCGACCCTACGCAGCCCGGCGCGGCGTAGTATGCGTTAGTTCATATTATAAATTGTATAGACAATTTGGACGTTCTTTTGAGCAACGGTCCGCCCCGGTGCGGCCCGTAGTAATATGTGCAAACGGTGAAAACGTAATTTGAGATTGGACTGGACTATTTTATGAACATTTTTATCAATCTCGCTATTGACAGGATAAAAAAGCAATAACACAGACTCCAGCAAAAAAATACATTATTTGATAAATTCCGACACAGATTTTCCATTCCATTTCTAGGAAACCCTTTTGAATATAAATAAAAAGAGCCTAAATCCAACCGAAATTTCGTATAATGAAAGAAAATACTTGGTATTTTCGTATTTTCTGTAACACACTCCCAAATTCATGATTCAATAGATTCGCCCCGAACGAAGTTAGTTCAACTTTCTGCGGAGTTTGAAAACACACATCCGACCCAGTGATCCTTACGCGGGCGAATAACAACCCTTTGAAACAACGAATAAGGATCTTTTGGAATTAATTCTACTGTATAAGAATGTATTAATGGAGTACTTAATAATATTTTAACACAGTCATTTCAATTGAAAGAAGTTCTCTGCGGGATATAATCTGATATAATAGGCATCTCATACATGACGTAGGTAGGTATACGTATACATTTTGTGTGAACATTAAATTGACTCTTTCGGCATATGATTAAATATTCCTACAGATCGGAAGCTATATCCAAGCGGGACGCGCCGCGCCGCCCCGAGATCGCTGCTAGATTCGTAAATATACGCCATTTTGATCCATAAAGGCCTCCGCTCATTGCAGCTATAATATCAAGCGATATTATCGCTGCGATTTTGCGATAATTGTTCTCAGTACATTTTGTATGAGGACGCGCGCGATCCTACACACTGCCGCGATATTATCGAGCGATAATATCGCTGCGATTTTGCGATAATTGTTCTCAGTACATTTTGTATGGGGACGCGCTCGATCCCACACACTGCCGCGATATTATCGCAACCTGACGCAATCTCTTTCTACTACATTCAGTGAAGGGCGCATGCGTGACGCGAAACGCGGAATCGCTGCAGTGTGTAAGGTGTCGCGATATCGCTGTCGATAATATCGCTCGATAAAATCGCTCGATAATATCACTGCAATGTGCAGAAGCCTTAAAGCAATGGATTACAACTTTTTTCGCGAGTCTAGCGCCGTTACGCGTCTTAAGAAGATTGACTTCTAGTCGTATCTATTCATATGATTTTGGCGTGTGAAACTGATCCATGAACTTCCAAATACATTCTAAATAATTATATAATGCAAAATCTTAGCCCCACTACTGTTTTAAAGGTCTATAGATGAGGTAAGTGTAGCGATATAATTGAAAAACATTGATAATAAATATCCTATACAAGGTGTTACAAAACTACAAATAAACATTTAAGGGGGTAGTTTAGACCATCAAACTCAACAACTTTCACTATGGGACCAATATCGAAATCACGAAAAAAAAATTATGTTCTATACTCGACAAATCGACTAGAGCTAAAATATGTATGGGATATCAGATTTTATTTTTCGCGATTTCGATGTTGGTCCCATAGAGAAAGTTGTTCAGTTTGACGGTCTAAACAACCCCCTTAAGAGTTTTAAAAATTTATTCTTACTTATGTAACACCCTATAATATAACTGCATACTTATACCAAATGAATAACAATTCATGTACTTCTGGCTTATAGAAATAGGCCCAGGTCCTGGTATAGAAACCAGATCTTCTAACCATAACCAAAATAAATTTTGTGTCCCATCAAAAAAAAAACAGAACAACCTAAACAATGTATCCTAATGGTGTCAGCAGAGACTAGGGCGCTATCTACTACGATCCTACATACCTAGCCTCATTCACATCCACACATCGCTTCATACATGCCCGTCAGTTTCAGGTACTCCACACCACACCTCACCCCTAAACAATTTATTAACTTACATAATTACACAAAACTCAACGGCCAAATTAACAACGTCAATATGTGATAATAATTGTTGTAAATGAATAATACACGAGGTTACCTTACGGCCCGCTCCGACCCGTTCCAGCCCGCTGCGGCCCGCACCCGACTAATTGCTAGGAAAATAATCTCCCGCCGCGGTTATTGGGCTAAACGACTATTTGGACGGGACGCATTAATTTTCATGGCCCTACGTTGTTTGTCCGTGTTTCATAGACTTAGGGGTAGCATATGAACCACGTACATCTTATGATTAATTCAACGTTTCAGGAATCAAGGCAATGGTGTAGTTCTCTCACACTCGCACTCACTCAGCATCGCACAAGCATTACCTCTTCTGGTTCGATTTTCTCGTTCATAATGAAGTCCTGGGTGTGACTGAGCTTTGTGTGATCAGAGTCAGAATTATTTATTATTTGATCTCGGTGGAATCAGATTCTACAAAACCATTAATTTAATTAAGTGAAACTTCTTATGTGAGGACCTTGAAATTCTGATCTGCAACCTTTTTGTGTGACGGAAGTTCGAAATTTAAATCAGGAGCGGATGTTCGAAATTTAAATCGGGGGAAATTTCACTACTGTCGTCGGGCGTCCCGTTACGGTTTTTTTTATGCGAAACTTATATCGCGATTAGAGTGCACCTTTGGCACGTTATTCGTTTCAACTAGTAATGGATCGCTTGATCATAATGAACTAACCCATGGATTTTAGTCCAATTTATAACTTACTAGCTTTTGCTTGCAATTTCGTCCGCGTGGATTTCGGAATACTTTATCACCCTGTTGCACCCTTGTACGGCTTGATTTTAGATCCTTTCTTAGTGCAAGGTGCCAAGTTCTACAGTCTCTGTAGCATACAGAGTGTAAAATTAACTAAAATTAATCGTTACATATCGAACAGGGTGCTTCAAAAATATTAGTTTTTTTCCAACCAGCCAGCCTCCGTGTTGCCTCAATGCAAAAGTTAAGTAGTTCACGAGCTACCCCTACCCAGATCCTTAGTATTTGCACGTGAGATGGCCGTGTTGATTAAATTAGACCCGGCTATTAATGCGCGCGCATATGTGTAGTATTTGTTCCAACACAGTTTGTTCCACACCATGTAGCCCCTCAGATCGAACGATATTCAATCTTATTACGTAGACTTTAAGAGCTGTGTAGCGTGATGTCTTATGTAGTGTTACATTAGTAGCTCCTACATAAAGGGATAATGATAATTTATTGTAATGTACGTTTATGTGTTTTGTTCCTATGGATTTCTTGATAGTTTCGCTTGATTATTGTTCAAATATTTTGTAATCATAATTTAGTGTAAAGCAATAACCGTGACTATAAAGTCAGCCAGGACAATCAGGACCAGTTTTGGTACAAATTGGGGCTAAATCTCTCGTTAGAGAGTAGTATATTCCTTGGGCTAAATAATCTGTGTAACAGTGTCAAAGAAAATATCAAACTAATAAGTTTGACTTTTTTATTTTTTATTTGTAGGCAGGACAGGATGTTGTTTTAGTTCTTTATTAAGTATCGCAAATTATTTACTTATTTAATAATAAATTATGCGAAAAAAGGAAATATTGTTCGAAATAACTTCATGAGAACAACGAATAAAGACGAAAAAAGCAAAACATATTCATTTCAGTTCAATTCTTTTCATCCCCATTCTTCTTTTTCACAATTAATTTTAACTTATAAAACTTTATCCCAGAAAACATTTCTAGCGTAAATTGTTACAAAAGAAAAATAAACATAAAGCTATTTAAAAGTTCATGAGACATTTCTGCAATTACCTCTTGCTTCAGTCTTCAGAGGCTCGCAGAACTCATCTAACAAGAAACACAACTTCAAACTAGTTTCACAATCCTCTTTCCACAACTTTAAATTAATTTCTCAGGTGCTTATTTCTGAAAAGAGCTCCAGAAAATGTATTAAGCAGGGTGTAAAATTAAATGTTTTTCATATCAAACAAGGTGCTTTCCACCATCAAATTAAACATCTTTTACCAACATCGAAGTCACATGTCTTTTATTGTTCCTTAGAAAACGTCAATTGTTCGACCGAAATGTATGGAATACTTGATTTTGTTTCGCGATTTCAATATTGGCTCCATAATAAAAGTTGTTCACATGGAGACAATATTTTCCGAGGTTCCTTTAAGTATGTAAGTAACGCATTTAAGTTAACACCCTGAATAAACAAATTCGTAATGATCCGATGAATTGCATAAGTAAATCAGCAATCTAGATTTTTTAAATTTTGCATAATTGTTAAAAAATAAAAATACAATAGAAGGCCGCAATGGAGGCTCGGTGCCCTATTAAAAATGTAAACTCAAATCGATCAAAACTAGTCATACTACACTTTTGTCTTTCCCTTTATTTTGTAAACAAATTACACGGGATTCACAATACAAGGAAGAATGTAAGAAACACCGGCTGTTAGCTGTTTAACATTCATTTCGTTTATGGCGCATAATGAATTCGATAGAAAAGTTTTGTTCTGTTCGTGTCTTATGATTTTTATGAAAGGTTTTGGAACAATGCCACCGTTTTTCAGCTTATTCAGGGACAATTAGCTTTTAAAGAGGAATTTTAGATTAGTTCTGTCTGACAGGGTTGTTAAAAGGAACCTCGTATTGTGATAAGTATCAAAACTTACTTTTACAACTTGTGACAATAGATCCTTTTGAAGCAATGAGCCACTTGAGACAAAATCTTAGCTTATACTTTAGATTAAAAACTTTTCGCTTACGCTGAAAGATGGAGCAAAAAAATGAGAGAATGAGATAGCCAGATATAAAAACTTATGTAAATAAAAAAGACAGAAATATTAAATTTTTTGTTTCGGTCACCGTGGCCAGTTTTTGTGTTTGGCATGATGTCAAACATCTTGTCAAACAAATTGTCTTGAAGTATGAAAAAGTCACACTATTGCTGTTTTAAATGTGCGGCCACGTTATGCATACAACAGGGCCTATAGACAAAGTCTATTGGTGTAGACGCTAGTATAAATCCACACAAAAACTCCGGTTGGCCTTTGAATATTTTTTACCACTTTCTAAAAGCTATATTTCTAGGATTAATTTAAGATTTGTATGGAAATGTTAAATTCTAGGATAATTCTAGGATTAATTTAAGATTTGTATGGAAATCTTTGAGGCACTGTAACTTTAAAACTATATACATCTGACTCCTTAAAAGCATAGATTATTTGTTTTTAGATTGTTTCTGCAAAATTTCATTGACTTCAATTGGTTAGTATTTAAAATATCACCATAGTGGGTTTGTATGGAGCGCGCCAACGGTAAAATACCCTTAAAGCCTGAGCTGGCTCTAGGACCTGAAGTAGGTCTTGGTTACCAACAACAACAACAAGGATCTCAGTCTAGTAAGGTACCTCCTATTCCTCAAGATCCTCGGTGACCTTCTTAGTAATTAAACCCCGAGAATGAAATCCGGCCTGTCTCTAAACCAAACCCCTAATGACCTCCAAGGGAGCAGTGTTGCCATGTCAGTAGCAGTGGCAACACTGCCCTATACTATGTGTTAAGAGTTCCCGAGGGATTAACTCACTTTTATGTAGTAAGCCGTTCGGAGGGACAGTTGTGAAGTTTAAAGGTTAAACGGTTTTTATAGGCTGTTGACGGTGAAACGCTTCCTGGTTGAAAATTATATAAATTATACAATGGGTTGAAAAAAAACACGGCTGATTTGTATATAAAATGTTGTTATTGCCTTAGTCTGTTGTAGTTTAAGTTAAGATGCCATCCCAAAGGTTTTTTTAAATTTGAAACCAATATAATTATGTTACCACCACTACCACCCACCACCGTCCATTATAAGTGGCGACGGGCTCACCCCCCGTCACACTGGACAGAGTTTCGGTATTAACGGTGAAACGTGGATATGTTCCGAGGTTTCAGAATATCTCTGACTACCCCCTCGGGGAATATAGTCGTGAGCATATGCTATATGATGGTTAATAACATAAATTAAATTATTATCTATTTCATATACTTACTTTCTTCTGGAGTGGTTAAATTCTTTGCTACATCTATACAAACTGTTTATAATCGTTCAGTTTTTTTAACCTTTTTAGTTAGTCAAAGGTCTCCTCAAAAATTTTCCAGCCTTCTGTATGCCGTTCCATCATTTGCCATTCTGCTTCGAGGGTATCCGTCATCTCTTTCTTGGTCAGCCCATGCCCTGGCTTCCATCGTCGGGTTTTTCATACGACAAATATGTCCGGCCCAGTACCACTTCCACCTGCATCAGCTATCTAGTCTTGAAGCGCAAAGTTACCGTCATATCAACTGGTAATGTAAAGCAAACCCACAAACAAATGAAACTCAATTCTGTATCACCCCTTATTATTACACTACACTCATAGCGAATGGTTTATCCCTTGACTTAACACTGGCTACATTGAAATACTAAGCTGGCATCATACAAACTCAACATCAATAAAATTTGAGGTTATGTGTGCATGGGGAATAAAATCAGCACAAAACCGACCGTCTATTTTCATGCTAGTCTCGCCGCGTAGCTATGTTAATCTCCGGGGTACTATTCTGGTCGACGGGCTAATTTAACGCCTAGGAAGTTACCTATTCTGTTAGTGAAAGGCTAGCCACGTAATACCACTTGACTCGTTAAACCTGGTTAAGTTAACAAGTTAAAACCTGTAGGGTTCTACTGCAGGACATTATCGTTGT
The DNA here is from genome assembly GCA_963693445.1 of Agonopterix heracliana. Classification (NCBI taxonomy): domain Eukaryota; kingdom Metazoa; phylum Arthropoda; class Insecta; order Lepidoptera; family Depressariidae; genus Agonopterix; species Agonopterix heracliana. The sequence continues at coordinate 940,946 of OY856312.1, read as the reverse complement.
AAGTTGAGAGCATTAACAGGCATGCGTCTGTGCCACTGCGACCATCGCTGGTCTTTTGTGAACGCCCTTTTTCCAGTTCCTTACTAATCCCCACTGCAGTCAGGTATTGCAGTAGGCTTCTATCGGGGAGGACAGAGGCCTCTCACGTTTAATAGTGAGAGGGAGTGGGTCATACTCCACCAAGCCATTATCACAATGTTTCTACATAAGTTCACGACTATACGAGTATTATAATAGAGACTAGAGTTAACTATTATTCTAAGTACTTATACCATATTCAGAATATCTACAGGTTGATTCAACCTATTCCCTGAAAGAGCTCATACTAAACCTCATTTGCTACAAATTAAGCTTTGTTAACTGGTGGTCGAAAATGAGTGGTTACTGAGTTATGATGGTTTTAAGATTTTTAGAAATTTTCGAACTTGCTCCCGAAAAAAGATAATTATTGTAAAAAAAATACTCAACCCTGGTCAGTTTATTAATACTTTTCTGAAAGCTGATGATTCAATGATTATTTTGAAAATGAAACGCACCCTAAAATATCTATGATCTCAGAAATAATAGGTCTTATTTGGCAAAAATAATAATTTTTTTATGTAACTCTCTCATAAAACACCCTGTATTGCTCGAAAAAAATGTATGGCACTTGGCGTAAAAATTACGGGAATTACATCCTTGTGTATCCTTAGCTTTAGGGACTTACCTCTTTCAGGGAATTCTTCGAATTACCAATCACCCTGTATAATTCACTAGCAGTGTCAAAACTCTGTCCTGTGTGGTAGCATCACTAGTATAATATGCTCACGACTATAATGCAGCAGGTAATGGATAAAATAATTATTTGATCGATGGGTAGTGAGTGAGCCCATGTCCACGTCGCCATTTTTATTGGACAGAATACCTACACAATACATACCTCATTATCATAATACAGACAAGGTTTGTGCCTACCCCGAAATCCAGGAATTATGTATATATCGTAAGTATCTGAAATTACAATTTCTCAAAAAAAATAGCTTACTTACATACTAAGTCAAAGTCAAAGTCAAAATTTTTATTCAAAATAATATCACATAGATAACTTTTTGACGTCATTTTTGATTCTACCACCGCTTCGGAAGGTGTTCCGTTGTAGAGAAGATGCGGCCAGAAACTCTACAACACACTTCTTTTAAACAAAACAAAATATACAAAGTACAAATATTGAATTACATAGTGTAACATTGTCAAGACCATAATGGCGCACTTGTAAGTCTTGGATTAAATTAATTTAATCAATGTATTTAGCCAACGCCATCTGTTGGCTTTGTAGTAGGCACCTACTGCTTATTTCCTAGAAAAGTCGCCTGGTATTAATATTTTATTATTACAAGGAAAAATTGGAAATATATTACGCAAATCTGTTTCTGAGAAAATGCTCACTCTGGAAAATGGTAAAATAGGATCAATAACAATCATAGTTTACTGATTTGAGTTCGTTTAAGTTGATATACGCCCCTATTTTTTTATTACCAAACACATTTTAAGGCCATTACCATTTCAGATGCTGAAACAAACCCTCTTTTCTTGTTCTATTATATTTTTAAAAATATGGCTGCCATCTTTGGTTAATGATGATTTTGCAGAGTCTTTATGGCAAAATTGCTTGACGTTGTACGGTTATATAGATATTTTGGTTACTTCAAGGGTTGTTCTTATAAAAGAACAATATCCTGAGCCACCACTGGAGTTCCACTGCAGGCCGGGGATGGGGCAACCGACGCGCACGTGACCGCCCAATAGCAGACCCACAAAGCAACTCCCTCTTTCCTTGTTAAAAAAAGAGAAAAAGTTGTGGACCTCCCATAGAAAATCAATCGACTTATCAGCACTTTTGCAGGGAAGGTCAAAAAATTTGTGTCGTTTTCGACACATGTTCCTCAGGAGTAGTCGTTTAATTAAGTATCGGAATACACACGTAAGATGGTAATTAAAAAAAATAGGGTCGTATAAAAATAAGTACTTTACTTCCTTTTTATTACAGTTTGCATTAAACTACAATTATGTTATGTATAATTATGACATGTTTAATTTGTCAATACAAAACGTTAATTACACATTGATTTATTTGTTAAATTAAAGATACGTAGTGGATAAATATATTGGATGATGAATGTATGGTAATATTTTTATCTGAATTGTTATTCCAGGTTTGTATTTTTTATATTTTCATAAGATCTTCAACACAGGGAAACGTAAAAGCTTACATGACTTGAATGAGGGACCAGATTCAACGCTGTACGTGACTAAAACCACAGTGACAAAACTTCACCCCCCAAATGAACTGTAACAAGACACGAGCCGCAAAACTAACGAACATCTTAGATAATACACCCCCGGCGCTCGCAAATAAAATTTTATTGCCCGAATTCGTGTTCGTGCTCCAGTGAAATACATTTTACGCTGTTATTTCCTTTCCTATGAAAATTTGTTATGCTCTCTCTACAGGGCGATATGTTTTGGAATGTACATTAGTTACCTTAAGGTATATTAGGGTACACGCAAGAATTTTCGAATAAGCGTGTCCGTAACTTCGTAGGTCGTGCAAACCCTACATACTTACTAAAATACGAATAAATTTACGTAGGCACCGAGAACTGAAAATTCGTTTTATAAATTGAATGTTACTTGAAGATGCGAAATCAAAAACAGGAGAGGATGCAAAGTACAGACTCTTTTTTTCGGTTTTTGATATACAAATATAACCTTCTTCAATATACACATCTGGTTATTATTGAAATGCTAATTACTTTACAAGGATTTCCTTCACCGTTAGAAAAATATGATCGGTGCAAAAGATAATTAGTCGCATTTTGTTAGAGGTATATAGAGGTATATTAGTCCACGGGGGCGGCGTGTAGTAAACTTGCCGGTGAAATGTCACGCACACACCGCTGCTCCTAGTTACCTAACAAAATGATTGTATATAAAGCTTTGTTTCTGTGGAATCTTTACTCATGTGCAACCACCATGGAAATTGATAACCTGCTAAACTATGGCATAGAATCAAATTAAAGATTGAAAAATTTGTCTCGGGCGGGACTTGAACCCACGCTCTTCCAAACCGGGGAAACGTGCTAACCAATTACACCACCGAGCCCACTACCCAGAGAACGAAATTTTCAATCTGTTACGTCTTAAGGGGACGTGCATATGCGGGGGATATGGCATAGAAACTTACAGAAGTATAGAAAACCAAGGGAGTAAGGATGTGTATCGCTGCCATAGCAACGTAACATTATTTCTGCTAAAGCTAGAATCCAGCCTAATTAAAGTTGTTCAAGTAGATTTATACTAAGGAATGGTTCTGGCGTAAACCAGAATGCTCCGGCTCCCGACTACGGCTTAGTTCTAAGCAGTTTCTCATTTCAAAACGTTACAGAGCCATAATTGCCGAGTCTGAAATCAGTTAGCGTTTGCTTGCTGTTTCGTGATTTTGTTTGGTATTGCGATTTTCAGTCAAAGTTATAGTTATTTCATTTGTTAATTAATGGTATATTTATAAATTTTTAGGGTTTCGTACCCAAAGGTTGCCAGCGGGGCCTTATTCCTACACTGTTTGTCCGTCCGTCCGTCTGTCTCAACCGTAATAGCTAGAGGGAATAAATTTTCTTGTTTGGGGGTACGGAACCCTCCGTGCGTGAATGCGTCTCGCACTTGGCAGGTTTTATATTATGATAAAGGTGAGGCTCTGGAATTATATAAGTACTAGTGTTTTCCCGCAACTTCGTCCGCACAAATTATATACCAGATTTAAGTCAGATCATAAGCTATCAAACAAAAAAGTTTCATCAAAATCGGTTCAGTAGTTTTTGCGTGATGCGCGAACAAACTAACAATTTTGTCAATAGATGGCGCTGCACGTTTTTAAATCGCGCTATCGAATGTTATTTGAATTTATATGAAGAGAACCGCTACTTTTTTATTCCTCATGATTTTACGGTTTTATAATAGTTAAGATAAGTACACACTACATACGACTACAAACACTAATAGGGAAACAATAATCTGACTCTAAAAAACACCTGAATCAATTGGATTTTCAGAGGACTTTGATAAAAAAGAGGATTTATATTTTATTTAGCCTATTTATAATCTCACTGCTAGGCAGAGGTCTCCCTTTTTAACCTCAAACCATCTCAGTTCTGAGCAAGCTGTGGCCACTTGTCATCGAAAGCATCCATATTACCCACCTCCTGACGCCGACGAACACTTTTTGGGACCCAGGGCGTTACATTTTTGCCCTCCTCTCCTGGTGCATTCGACAAACATGGCCCCACTCCTACTTTTGTCTAGTGTTTTTCTTTCTGACGTCGGATATTATTATTAACTTAAGTTTACCCGCTTCGTCTGCACGGGTTTCCGTCATCGTAGCGAGATTAATAATATACCAGATTTTAAGTTATATCACCGTGTTCCATATGCCAAGGGAAACGGATTCTGTTTAGTTCCGTTATCATTATCAGCCTATTTTATTTTATTTTTACTTTTATTTTATTTAGTTATATCATAAGCTTTCAAACACAAAAAGTTTTATCAAAATAGGTCCAGTAGTAATCTCGTGACGCGCGAAAAAAACGAATAAACAAAAAAACTAAATTTGGTGGTTTGGAGACACCTTAAAACCGTATCGTATTTTTTTTTTTAATTATCTTCAATGCACAGACACATTTCTGTTACAGTTTTAAAATAATAGAGAAGAAGAAACGTAGCTAAAATTCTAACGAGCATTTAGTTATTTGGTCAATACGAATCATTTTCCTTTCCGCCTTCGCTTTTTCGATTCGCTTCGCAACCTTCCTAAGACCTTCTCTAGTTGGTAATGTTAAAGAATGGAAGCAGTTCTCTTCAGATAAATCGCTCTGTCTAATATAAAGTTAGTGCTTTAGAGGCTTGCAACTGTTTCGCGTAGAAATTCATGTTGGAATTATACAAGGTGTAAAAGCCTCAAGAATTAATGGAGAGCTCTTTGCGTCTTATGGTTTAAAGTAATGTAGTTTACTGGTTTTAAAATGTTTCTTTGTTTTGCTATTGTATATTCCGGGTTGTTGCATTCGCAGTTGCTTTCGGTGTCGCGGTTTAAATATTTTAATTTCTGCAAATAGTACCTACCTACATTACATTTAAAAAATGAAGTACTTAGTGTTTTTTCTTGATTACTTCTATAAAATGATATCATCATCATCATCATCATATCAGCCGATAAACGTCCACTGCTGGACATAGACCTCCCCAAAAATGGGGGGATTTGCCATAATCGCCACGCTTGGCAGGCGGGTTGGCGATCGCAGTTGGATTGAATGTGTGTACTCAGAGGATGCTGCTGCCCATCTTCCGGTAGATCCCTTAGTCGCCTTTTACGACACCCACGGGAGGAAATGGGATGGTGCTACTCTTAGCCGACACCACACGGACATCAGATACGTTTACATTTCATCACGGACGGAGATAAAATGATATCTCGTACCGTATTTATGCTTATGCAGGGTGAAATTGGAATCATAGGCATCATTTTAAACTAAGAGAGAGAGAGAGAGAGAGTCTAGTTCAAACTGAACAACTTTTGCTATGGAAGCAAACGATCGTAGAAAAAAAATCTGATGTTTCATATAGTTGAGTCAAATAGACATTGCAGTTTAGTACGGAACAGCTGATTTTATTTTGCTATGATCAGTTTGTTCCCACAGTAAAATTTGTTCAGGTTGATGGGTAAAAGAATGACAATGATTCAAATTTAACCTTGTATATGATTTTTGATGCTGGCCGTACATTATAACGTATCATACTATATATAGGGTGTTTTGAAGCCAATAAAGAGCACAGATATTCAGAAAGGCCAGCTGAAAAAAGCCTGTAGATAAAAAAAATGTACGGTTACAGAGAAAGCAACATTGTAATGTCGCATTACTCTTTATCAAAATGAGTGCAGTAGTTTTTCAGAAAGTAGGAATTTTTAATAAACCTGTTTTTATCCACTGCTGGGCAAAGATTTCCTCTAAAAGTGACCTGTGGGTCAAACAGAGAACCTACAATGTTTTTACAAATACAAATTTATTATTGCTTCCATGTGGTACCTACATAAGTAGGTACAATAAATGATATGGACCCCGGTGGGGTAATGTAATTTGGTAGTACTAATTATTAGCTAAAGCTATTAAGTATAATAAATTCGAATACATATTTAGAATAGGAGTACTGTAAGTACATGGATTTAAAAATTCTTCTAAATTGTAAAAGCATTTCTAAACAAGCCTGAATTTCAGGTATATTCCTAAACATTTACGTTACGTTATATACTTACCTATAACGTTTTATTTATCATATTATTATTCATTCTAAAGGATCGTTCACAAATTACGTAACGCAAAATTATAAAAATTGCGTGAAAAAAAAAAGTGCTACGTAACGCAAACTTTAAACCCCTAAATGCGTTACGTATTTTGTGAACGACCCCTAAGACATGCGAGGTGAAAGAAATGTAATATACCTACCTACCCTCGAAAGGTGTTTTATAGTAGGTCGTACATTCTATCAAAGACGAATAAAAGCGTCTCAAAGTCAAAACAAAGTCACCAAGTAACAATAATTAGATTCTTGAATACAGCGTCAAATAAACAAAATGGCGCCCGCCTCAGGGATTGTCAACCTGGCAGATCGTACCACATGTCAGTCATATGTCAGCGCTGAACATGCGGGCTTACGGGCTCCGGTTTATTACGCCTGGAGACAGGGGCACACAACATTTGGATAATGCTGCTTTAATGGTAAGGATTTGGCGAATGTTTTTTTGTGTGAATTGTGATTGACACTGGTATTTTTATTGAAGAATTTTGAATTATATTAACAATCTGTTAAATGGATACTTGATTGATTGGGAATTGACTGTGGATTTTATTTCCTCGATGCAAATAAATATATTTATGATTCAGAGACAATTGACCACCTGCTACGACCTGTGATTTTTCCGTTTTTTAAATATAAATTTTATTGTTATTTGATTTTTTCTGACATCGAACCACAATTGCAACAAGATAAATAACTGCGGAAAACTAACTGCTCGTCGTCCGGCATACACATGGCCGGTTTTTCTTGCGGGCGTTCTTTTTCTTTATCAGCCTAATTCATCCACACTGTAAGATTACACACTGCGCCCGCGCCGGCAGCCGCGTCTATGCAGGCTCTCTACCGCACTATTTTGTGTTTTATATGTAGTGTAGTTGTGGGTATATAGGGTGCGTAACATGATGTGTCGCCGTGTGTACACCAGTTACTACGACGGTGTTGCTGTCCGCGTGTCCTTTTCCAAATCCGTTAGTTAGGGGGCAGTGATTCAACTATAATTTTAGTCGAACTACTGTGTGTGTGGGCGTATGTATGCAGGCGTATTTTGTGAGTATGTGTGTGTGTGTCTAGCTAGTTATTCAGGAGATGTAGCTCCAACGTGCTGCTGGTCTGCCTCGGTTACCATGATCTCCAGTTAAGCAACTTCTTGCACCATCGCCAGTCCTCCGTACGACATTCGTGACCTGCCCACTTCCACTAGCAGACGTTAAAAATTTAAAATAAGAACCCAAATTCCCAAAATATTCTTTCCAAGATGCATCTATCCTTTAGAAGGTTTGCATCAAAAAATTCTTTGTGCATACTGGAAGCACTCTAAAACGTTCTTGACGGCAAAGTGAAATATGTGTGGTATCTATCCCCGGGCTCGCATCAAAACCGGGGATAAAACAAAGCTTCTGACGTCACGTCTGCCAGGGGGACAACCCAGTGACGTCACAAAGATGGCATCTCTGAATTTGTAACGTTTGTCGAAATTCCCGCTCGTTTGCGAAGCTTTGCTGGATTGCTTTTTGTTGTTTTTTTTTCAGTCGCAAAAGAGATTCTAGATTTAGCGTGTATTGTAGACGCAAGTGAGGGCGTTACTTTTATATTTTTTGCCCTGAAAACTGTCGCTGGATGGCGGTATTCGTTAAGCTAAGTCAGTCAGGCATTTACTTGCTTCCAATTTAACAAGGTATCATGTGTTTTTTCAGTGTGGCAGCCTGTCATCACTTGACGACGTCGTGAGCATTGAACTATTATGTAGGTAGGTACAACGTATAGACTGAACGAATACGAAAAAAAACGTCATGCAACAAGTGCGAGTAGAACGCGTGAAAGAGATAATGATAGCGATTTACTAAGCAAGTGTGGCGACATCGCCACAATTGAGTGGAACAGCGTAATGAAGCGCAGTGTTCACTCTAGTAAATAATTAAATTACTAGATGGTCTTGACATTTGTTATTTTGATCTCGAAACTATAATTACGCTATTTGATAATATTCAATTCAATTCAATTCAAAATCATTTATTCAATATAGGAGCCTGAAGCACACTTATTAAACGTCAATTCTTTTTTAAGCTACCACCGCGTCGGAACGGAGAAGATGCGGCCAGAAACTCTACTACAATATAAATTCTTATGCTAAGGTTATGTATACAGTAATACATAGTCGAAATAAATGAAATTTTCAATCTGTTACGTCTTAATCAATAATATTGGAACAGGGTGTGCCATCTATATTGTATGAATTCAAGTTGTAATATTTGACTTGCAAGTTGGTTGGTTGTAATACTGCCAGTAGATGGCGCGCACGTCCCCTTAAGACGTAACAGATTGAAAATTTTGTGCTCTGGGTAGTGGGCTCGGTGGTGTAATTGGTTAGCACGTTTCCCCGGTTTGGAAGAGCGTGGGTTCAAGTCCCGCCCGAGACAAATTTTTCAATCTTTAATTTGATTTTGTTCATCGTTAAGTTTACATTTCACGCGGCACGTATTTTTGTTTGCCACTGTTTCCATCTTGCCTGCATTTTGAACCTCCAAATTTCAATTAACTAAAAAGGGGCGGCATTTTATCTTAAGCTACCATCAGACGCTAGGTACATAATGCACGTCGTTCCAGCGCTAGCGGCTTCCCGAACGTTACTCCTCGTAATGCAAGCTGCGCTCGCTATTTCACGCACACACATGCACTGTCGTAATTGTTTCCGCGCTTCTGTTACGCATTGAGATCTTAGATTATTTATATATGGACAAGTTATTCTACTAACAAACTTTCTGCTACTTTTTGCGGGGGGCGAGGTAGGATGAAATCCGCAACTTTGTACTTTATTGCATTACTTTAGATTCTAATTTCTATTGTTTAAAATAAATAAAAACAGTGTCGTCGTGTGAACCCCAAAATAAGGTAGAAGTTATTGTTTTGTAATTATAGGCTATCGCGTTTAGTGATAAGGTATATAATTGTATGTAAATGCATAAGTTTTCTTGATCTTGTACGTTGGCAGAGGCGAAATGCTAACGCGAAGCGGGTCCCTTTATAAATTGTCTGAGGTTGAGATACACCTGCACTTTAGAGTATTTATTTTTAAATGATTAAATACAAAGTGGGGTTACATGTACGGGTCAAACCTCAGGTGTGAGTGAAAGCGGTGTTGTTCCTCAGACTATGGTCGATCTTGTATCCTGCCCTTCCTGCCCGGACACCTGCACGCAAACGGAGCTTAAACAGGGTGTTTGGGTTAACAGCATTACGTTAAGGGGTGGTTGTACCCATGATACCATACTAAATGCAATCTGCTGATCGAACGTTTGTATGAAAAGTTGAATTTTAAATTTCCTATCAGGCTTCTTAGGGAACGTTTTTTAGTGTCATGGGTATAATCACCCCTGAAAGTAGAGCAACTGTTTACCCTTACATCCTGTAGACACTGCCGGTGAGTAGAAAGTGCTATCCGTCATAAATTCATAACTGTATGTGACAGAATACTGCGCTCGTAAAATGTTGAATGAAATGCCATCGACTCTATAGAGTATTAGGGTATACGGCTTATTGTTCCCAATGCTACTGGACAACGTTCCCTAAGAAACCTATAGGCAATTTGTAAACAACATGTTTGGACTTCCCATGCTAAATGAAAAGTTTTTTTTTGCGAATTTTCCTTTGTATGTAAATATATTTCAGTATCGTGACTACGAAACTGTCTACCCTAACACCGTGTATATAAATGTGGTTTTATTTCTTCAGAGTATCAAAAAAATGAACGACATCGAAATATGGATGACACGTTAAGCCGTTGGTCCTGGCTACTATCTAACGGTGGTAGTAATCGTTGCAAAAAATTTTACGTCAGAGGCCGTAAGGGTAAGGTGGTCTGAAAAAAACTCTGACAGAAGGGCTTGCCCGCACGATAAGAAGAAAACATCGAAATACCGAAAATAAAAATCTGCTATTCCACACATTTGAAAACTAGCCTAGAAGACTTTAAAACACCGACACATTGCGTGTGTGTGATTTTTCATTATTATTGTCATTCTTCTCCGTAAATATAATGACACAGAGAGAGACTGGGAGATCGAACCGTAGATTGAGAATGGATTCTTCCTTAGCCTATAACCGCTTCAGGTCTAACAGAAAGGAATCTACAATGCTCAAGTTTGTATTATCTCTTATAACTTCAACTGCACTACTACTGCTAGTATAAGGCAGGCAGGCAACCACAAACTACAACTTTTAATGACGTCATTTCAGTAAGAAAACAGTTTCGTTGCTTCTTGAACCGTGATGGGAGATGGGAGAGACTTGAAGACTGCGTTAGCATTTTGATTTTAACGTAACCAAAACTGTATGCCAAACTTTAACGCATTACATAATATTTTAGGGGGTGTTTCAGACCATCAAACTAAACAACTTTCATTACAAAACATTAGGGAACATTGGAACTATTTCGAAAAGAAGTTCAAAAGTCCGATAATAACAAATCTACAATCCTAGTTTTTACTTCTCCTCCATTATAACTATTACCTGTATCATTGTATAAAACTTAAGGTAAATAAATTAATACTCTGTGTAAAGCCGAACGTCACAAGAAAAAGATATTCACTAACCGTTCTAAATTCTACGTTTGAGGAAGAAGGTATGCGAGACTCGCAAATGGGTCTTACATTGTCAGCAGCAGGCACGTCTGGAAATAGAAGCATTCCACGTTGTGGCTGAAGATATGCCATAAACCGCTATTGAAAGAACTGACGGTGATGTTTACGAAACATTCAAGCATCATCACGACCGTTTTCCCTCTTGGGTTGGTTAGTTTGTTAAGACTACTTTCACTCTTGCTTTGAAGACATCGGGGTTAAATGTAATTTATTTTTGAAGGGATCTTTTTTCTATCTCCAGTCTTGTTCGTTAATTATATACGCCCTTAATTACCAATCAATAAAATATTTATTTTTTTAACACTGACATGGTAAATTAAGTAATACACCCCTAGGTATATAATAATTTACTATTTTTTACTAACAAAAGTTTGAGGGTGTATTCAGATAATGAAACTAAACAACTACTGTCCCTTGGGTCGAAAAACAAGAACACTTTCTAGATTTTCCATACAAAAGTGCAGATCAGTTGATCGATCTTCTATTATCAATTTCTCTCGTTTTTAAACCATGTTCCTCAGTTTTATTATCTGAATACACTCTTGAAATTTTTTTGGTATTGTTTATTTGAATATCTTTTATTCACAAAATAAAACTTTTATTTAAACAGAAATGTCATAATGATAACTTTTGATCATTTTACGTGGTTACCGCCGAGTTGGTGTTGTTGTTGCTGAGAAGTTATAATCAGAAACTCCATTTGGCCAGAACAGTACGTGAGGGATCTAAAAAGGCAGGTATATTGTCCATGTATCAGTTCCGTGTTGGCTGGCGTCCGCGCCATATAAATCTCTCTAAGCGCGTCGGCATCGGCTGGTGAGCCAAGCGTCGCGGTTGCCAGGTCCCTCGCTCGATACCGCCTGACACTAAGCGTTATATGTGGTTGATTACTTGCTATTGCTTTTGTAGGTCTTCTTTAATAGTCCAGTGACACTGGACGGATGGCGTTTCAATTTTTATTTGCCTGGTCGATCTGAAGTCTTTTGATTCAAATCGTTCTAGCTTTATTCCCATGGAGTTAATTTTAGAGAGAAAGTTTTTAATCTAATCTAATAAATATTTATAATTTTCAGTTTTATAATATATTAAAATATATATATTATAATATATTATAAAACTGTAACTGAAGGGGTTAGTCCATCTAGTTATACAATTAGTTATACAGTATAACAGAATGGACAAAAAAGGTCTTATTTGTTATACAGCTCAATATTCTGTACATTAAAGATATTTACAAAAAAAAGATTACGATATGGTTTTTAGGTATCTCTGACTCGAAATCAACCTTTTTTAGAAATTTTGTCTGTCTGTTTGTTTGTTCGCGCATCACGCAAAAACTACAGAACCGATTTTGATGAAACTTTTTTTGATTGATAGCTTATGATCTGACTTAAAATCTGGTATATAATTTGTGCGGACGAAATCGCGGGTAAACACTAGTTCATAAATAAAATTATGATGGTTACGATATGAAAGTATAAGTATAAATATAATTGATTAAATGATTATGATGACGTTGCTTAACTTGGGTGAAATTCCCATCCCGAAACTCACGAGCTAAAATATAAAATAACATAGGTAATACTCGTATAAGTTATATACTTTATGTATACCGGAATGTTTTTGCAAAAGCAACGAAACAAAACAAAATTAATTGGACAGGTGTTTTTGAGCCATGTCACAGAATTACACGTGCTTTCGGGATGAGGACGGCGTGTAAATTAATTACCGTTATAATTATGAACAGGTCTGCTTTAATAACAAATATGAGAAATGTTTAACATTCCATTTGTATTTTATGAAATTGGATAAAAATCTGCAATTTGATAATAATAATAAAATTTGAATTTTTTTAGGGATCCGTATTGATAAGCTTAAGCTGTAAGCCTTGGTTTAAAAGGCTGTATCCATTTAACCGTATGAGGCAAAGATTTGAAAAAAAACTAAATTATTAAGACGCTGTTATACCGTCGAGGCTGTTTTTTGAACAAGAACGAAAGTGTTTTAAACTGTGTTTTAAAGTCTGAAATTAAATTATGTCTTATTTGAGGATCGGGCGGATGGGCGACTGTTCTCAATTACACGATTAGATTAAGTTTACTAGATAGAAAAAAATCCCAAAGTTACCCCTTTTTGTTATGTTTTTTCAATACTATGATTAAACTGCTGATATTTACTTTCTATTCTTGTACTTAACTAAATACATTAAATATTTCTAGTGAACTCAAGAGAAGTTTTAGCTTAGAAACTCCCATGAGCAAAGATATTGACGAAAAACACGTTTTTTTGCGATCCTGCTTTCAATTGGAACGGGATGGCTAATTGTAAACTTATGCTTGCAAGAAAGAGACGCTTGCACTGGGATAACCTAGCCTTAAGAAAAACAAAAAGATAAAAACAAGCTCCTTTAATCAGATAATAACTTTGTTTGAGCAAATTAATACAATTTAAATGTTATTACTTATTAATAAGTAACTAATTGGTAATTAAAAGGTGATACGTAGTAGTAATGGGACACGGAGTATCCGAATCTGACTCGCACTTGGCCGGTTTTAAAAAATCAATTTTTCTGTTCGAATGTAAACTAATTTTAAAATTTAAACATACAAGTTTGTGTGTTCAACTTTCGTGATACCAACCATTCAAGGGGTAAAGACGGATAATACTTTTTAGCCCAACAATGATAACCTACAATCGGCTAAAACTGCGGACAAGCGGGGGCCATAGGTCCGGACAAATATTTTCTATGAGAAACGCGATTGCCGAGCGCTCCGAAAAGTGTATGCGTGAGCCGTATTTTTGATTAAAAACAACTAACCAAAGTACTTTTTCTAGATTTTATTTATGATTGCACTAGTTGAACTAATGGTGAATATGTGAGTATAAATACCAACAATCGGAAACTATTTTAAGTTCTTCTAAACCGAGAAAAATGCTTAAAAATGCATGAAAATACGTCATCTTTGTGACGATTTTCTATCGAGTGAAGTAATTCCAATCGTGTATTAAGTTGATGATTGCACTAGATGAACTATCCAAAAATACTGAGGTATGACTTTAGTTTCGGTAAATGGTATAAATCTAGTCGTAAAATGAAAAATAAAAGATGCCTCCGAGGTATTTCCACCTACTATTACGTCTATGCTAGTAAAGAGTCAAAATGTAGATAAAGGTCTACTTAACGGTAGAGTAACGTCATAAAATACAACATCTTCGGCCTATTCCTCCTATTCACCCCACATTACTCTATTTTCGGCCTTTCTTGTCTAGTCGCTCCGCACAACAACAATTAATTGTGATCTACAAATGGAACTAACAATTGTTTCGATCCGATGACGACAAGCTAGATAAGTATACTCTAGCTTCAGATTTCACTCGAACAACTGTCTGGCTACGGTGATGTAATTCCCTGGCAGATCGTCCTTTGTTTTATGCTCCCCACATCTCCCAATTTCCACAGCTTAAAAGCTTTTGTTTGTAAGTGAAACGTGGCTTGAATCCGGACGGATATTGGTATTATTTGACCGATCTTTTGACTAATCACGCAGCGGAAGGGATAGAACGTCTCACTACTAAATCTGAGTCTATTGTTCTTTTGACGGTCCGATAGACAAATTGGGAGGTAATATGGAAAACTGATAGGTATTTAAAACCAGCAAGGGGCAATAATGTATCTTATTTTTGGGGAAAACTAATAGGTCCAGCAAGGGGCAATAATGTATCGTATTTTTGAGGAAAATAATAATATTTTTACCCAAGTCATGACAATTACAGTACATATCTATTTATTTGGTAGTAAGCTGTGGCATTGCTACTTTCCACCATTATTCGTTGCCGACATATTATGGCTATTATCTTTTACCTTTTTTCTATCGGTAAGGTAAGTTATACCAAAACCAATGTTCATGACAATTTTTTTCAATTTACTATGCCTGGAGAAAGCGTATTAATGCTATATTTTGTCGACTGATTTAATTATGAACATAACTTTAGAAATTAAATTTCTAGAATAAATCTTCTTCTTATCGAGTGGGCAGCAAAGCCCTGGTGTCAGAGTTTATTCAAACCGCCTTACGGCCTCTGACGTGGTTTTCTTTGTAACGACTACCACCAGAGATAGTAGCCGGGACCAACAGCTTAACGTGCCATCCGAAGCACGGAATCATCTTTCTTTTCAGACAATCAGGTGATTCAGCCTGTAATGTCCTAACCAAATGGGGAAAAACGCACAAAGTGACATTTCACTAGGTGCCCCCCGTGGGAATCGAACCCACGACCTCCGTGTCAAGAGCCCAATGCTCTTAACCATTAGACCAAGGAGGTAGGCAGAATAAATAAAAGGTATCTTCAAATGATTTGAATCAGATTACCGAAAATATAGCAAAATATTGTTCCTAATAGAGGAAAAGGCCTTTTTGATTACTGGGGTAAGTATTTAAAATTTAAATAGAGAATTTATATTTTCATTTAATATTTAAGAAGGTATAATGTTTTATAAATTTAGCACCGTATTGAAGTTAATCTATTCATAAGCAAATGACTGATTATGAATAAATAAAAAAAAGAAAACGAAAAAACTGTCCGTCTATATATGCAAGGAAATGGTGGTTCGATCCCGAAGCCAGACTAGTACTAACTAATAAGCACAACTAGCGCTTCCATGGAGGAAAGCAGAGAGTGTCCGTACGTATGTATGTATACAGTACGGACACTTCCTGCCCCCCACTAATTTTAACCACACCTTTGCATGGTAGGAAGCATCGCTGAAAATCTAGGCAATGGCGTATTCCTATCTCGCTCACACCCATTCAGTATCGCATATTATATTCTTACATCTTGTAAATTTTTCCCATTTGTTTGAAATAGGTGTGCCATAACTATGAAGCTGCTCTTCCTCAGTCGAGTCGATGGCATGTCATTGCGTGGCATGCAGTAAAGTAAATTTCCCAACCAGTGACACTCATGACGCCTTCTGATTTCTTTGGGTGCCCCTGACGCATCGAAGATTCAGCATGTCATAATTTACCCATAAAGAATGATGAATTAATATTTACTTTCTATTGTTACAGGTTAAACTACGCCCTCTGTGGGCTATCTCCGTGGTGGTGGCACGCGTGCAATGTTGCGCTGCACGCGGCGTGCAGTGCGCTCGTCGCGCGCACTGGTGCTGTGGTCGCGCGTCTTGAGCGACCGTTTGCTGCGCTTGCGGCGCTGCTGTTCGCTGTCCATCCTGTTCATACTGAAGCCGTAAGTTTTTACTTTTATATTCGTAAAGTGACCTATTATAGTAGATTACACAAAAGTAAGAAAGGTTTCAGATCTCATGTCAACAAACATGACATGTTTCATTCATGATCACATTGTGATCTGAGGCTTTCTCATTTACTGCCCGAGGTTAGTATACTATTTTTCTCCTCGACGGAGGTAGAAAGCAGCAACTTCGTTTAGCGCTTTGATTGACGCTTTCTATCAGGAGGGGAGAAAAGTGTATACAAAGCTATGTCCACTCGCCTAAGTAGCATTATATTGCTTGGATTAGATATACCTACAAGTCTTACTTTAAAATTATGTTTATATTTGTCATTTATGTGTCAATCGTTATAGGTATTTTATTTAACATCCATGACATTAACGTTTCTTGTTTAACGCTAATCTGAACTTATGGTTTCAAAATGGAAATCAACGAGAAAGTTGTTTAATCGGTTTTCTTATCTCAGCTAATGTCAAGATATTTTAAACTATATAGAAATATAAAATTCGAAAATTTTATATGAGGTCGCTGAAAGATTTATTTATATGAAGATATATATTATGTCAATTTTGAGTGTCTTGTCATCGATCGACCACAACTTAGTTATATTCTAAAATATCTGAACCTACCCCATTTCATTATCTATAGGTACTTACCAGCGACAACGCACAGTGTAAACACTTGAAGATGGAAACATGGGAATACAATATTCTACGGAGGGGGTAAAGAAATGATTTTTCGAAAATCATACCCCAAGAGGATGAAATACTCGTTCTAGATGAAATAGGATGTAAAAGTTTGTAAAGAAAATCGTATCAGTTGTCTCCGAAATACACGCGAACGAAATAAATATAAAGTAAACTCACAGTAACTTAAAACACACCTACAAATCTCTCCATTCCATTACCAAGACTGAAATTAAATATTACACCTGCATTGCCATTCCCGAGCGTGTTGCGTATATTTAATACCTCTGGAATGGGACTCCGTCTCGCCCGGACATGACAAGTGACGTCACAGCAAAATATAACTTGCGTTGAACCCTGCATTTATTACACTCGCGACACATAAACGGAATGCATTGAATTATTCAAGAGCCAACGTTACGGGAGCGCCGGGGACATTACCGCAGAAAAGAGATAATACAGTAAGGCAACTTCATGCAAGAGTCACGTTGCAGGGTTTGCCTCGAACACTTGTCTCTCGCGTGGTGTTCGCGCGGTTCGCGTCTCAGCCTGCCACGAGGCTCCAAAATCCTTCTGAGTTGTTCTTACTTAAAAAAAATCCTCGAGATTGGATAGACACTCCCTCAAACTACTTGAAACTGGCGAAATCTAACAAGGAAACGCCATTAAATAAAAATAGAATAGAATAGAATAGAACTTCATGCAAGAGCTCAAATCGATGCACGGAAACAGTCTAGCGCTCACGTAAAGAGCCCGCTAAGGCACTTTAGGGACCCGATCGCGCTATTCAATTTCAGTTCTAATCACATTACTATTAAACTGTACTGAATTCCGTATCGCGCTGAACTCGACTTATTTACTATGTGACTGACAGCCTGAAACGTCTGAGCAATCTGTCAGATCCTGTCATGAGCTGTCAAATGATTTGCGCGTTACCGAATGTGTAAAAAGTTGTGATTCTCACGCAGTCCAATCACGTGTCAGTGGAGATTTATTTATATCATTAGATTACGCCTCGAAGTACCTTAGCAGGCCGGTACCTACGTGGCGCTCATCTATATGTGTGCGTTGATTCGTGCGCTTGTATAAAGTTGCTGTACTGTACATCTCTCTTCTGTGACATTACGCAGTGATGATACTTGGGCGTAGATTGTAGCTCGATGAAAAATTACTGTACACGGGGTAAATGTTTCGAGGAGTTGTTTTTCGTGAAATTTGCAGCCTTGGCTTCTTTATTTACTTTTATTTTATGGTCACTGTTTTATTATTCTTATGAGGGATATTTAAAGCTACGTATACGTAGATACAATCACATAATTTATCTACCATAATTTGGACACTCAGCTGTCATTTCATACAAATGGGAAAATTTCACAAGACAGACTGACATAGATTTAACACTCTAGATTCCGCCTTACCGTGCGCCGTGGCCGCACATGGAACAGCAATAGTTTGACTTTTGCATACTAAAAGACGGTTTGTTTGGCAAAGATTCTATAGGATTGACAGCTTGCCAAACACAAAAACCAGCCACACAACTTAGTTTTCACAACTGGCTATCTCGCTCTCGATTTCTTGGCTCCATCTTGTAGCGTAAGCGAAAAGTTTTAAATCTATGCAGGCAGATATTAAGTGAGTGGAGCGAGTGAGGAATACGCCATTGCCTACATTTTCCGCCACGCTTCCTACTAAGCGAGGTGAGGTCAAAATTGGTGGGGGGCGTATGTGGTACTCGATACTCTTTCGTATAGGTACTTTGTCTCTACTCTCTTTACAGAGTCTAAAAAAAATACTTACATTTGGCGTTTTATGTTTCATTATACAGGGTCCTTCTTAATTTGCTGAAACTTTTTTAAGGTGATGATTAGACCGTCAAACTGGACAACTTTCTCTATTGGACCAATATCGAAATCGCGAAAAAAAATCTGCTGTTTTATACAGCGAGCTGATGGAAAACAGAGTCGGTTACTCGTAATATGCATTCCTACCTGTAAAACATTATGTGAAGCCAAGAAGGATTTTTTTTTGGCGGGGTAGGAAATAAACCGATTATAAATTTACAACTTATTATAGATAATGCTAAGGGTTGCAAGATTGAATCTATTATACCAAGTCAATAAGAGCTAAGAAAAGCTGAGCTTTTCGGATGAAACATCCTGCAAGGTAACAGATCAAAATGGTAGCATTATTAATTAACTAGTGTTTACCCGCGACTTCGTCCGCACAAGTTATATACAAGATTTTAAGTCAGATCATAAGCTATCAAACAAAATCGGTTCAGTAGTTTTGGCATGATGCGCGAACAAACAAACAAACACAAACAGAGATAAATTTTCTAAAAATGGTTGATTTCGAGTCACGGATACCTACTTAAAAACTTTCAATAAATATCGTAATCTTTTTTTTGTAAGTATCTTCAATGTACAGACACACTTCAGTTACAGTTTTATAATAGTTTAGATAAAAAGTAACGATTTTATTCGTTTCATAAATAAATCCACGACCGCGTTTCCCTTGACGGTAATCACACAACTACCAACCATCTTTTCAAAGTGAAATTGTAACAAAGCATTAAAGATTTCAGGTTAGAACGCCGAGGTTTAATTCAAATTCGAAGCACAAATAAGCTTTAGTTTTATAGCATACTTCGATAAGAACCAAGCTGTCAGCTATATGGAGTATAAAAGGAATCTAAACCAGCAATATTCCACACAATGTCAGCATGGGCATCAATAAAACTCTCTTATAGAATTCTATATAAAATACGGCCAATAAAACGAGGTATAGAACGTAAACAAACATTTAGCCGCGTGGTTCCAGACTTAAAATACCTACAGGACTAACCCATTTCCCATTTCCATCAGCTTTGACGACCCGGTTGGTGTAATGGTTACCACGCCGGACTGCCAAACCAGGGTCCTGGGTTCGAATCCCGGTTCGGTCATGGATGTTATATGTTCGTGCCGCTGTTGTATGGTTTCCATAATAAAAACCTTTAGTGCTTAGTTTGGGATCATTACAATGTATGTGCCTGTGAGCGTTATTTATTTATTTATTGTATATTTTAAATTGTTTTTGTTTGCGATATGCTAGCCACATCCACATACCGTTACTTGCTACGCCATGTCATCCTCCTCAGTCAAGTCTTCCTGAAACCCAACATAATTTATGTTAATTCAATTCATTTATTTTGTGTCAGATCCATGGAGTCGTGTAATTGCTCTATGGTCAGATCATAGATCCATAAAGTACGACCAGGATAATCATAGAAAAGAGTCTATTACCCATCCTGACAAAATAATAGTACACAATACGCAATACAAGCATTTAGTATTTTGATAAGTACATACCTTTTAAAATAGGATGTTTTTTTTTATTTTAAGCAATTCGAAAATTGACTTGGTCGATTTGCAAAGGCTAGGCCCAAAAAGGGACGCATGGAGAAGTAGGGCTTTTGCCCAAAAATGGAACAGCAACTCATCCAGGTACAAAAATTTGTTCCGATGATTTTCCGCAACATGGCGAGGTTTTTTTATTTTTCTGGTCAGGCTTTAATAATAATGATTTGTATGAAAAGTAGATGCATTGTACTTATTAGACAAACGCAAGTGACGGAACCCCAACCCTAAAAGATGGACAATGACACTGACAGTTAATTGTGTTTACGTTTTTTATATCGTCTCGTGAGTTTCACTGTCGGTACCTATTTATAAAAGTCTATACAACGAGGGTAGTTTATATGCTAGTTGGGTCTGGATAGTTTCATGTTGAGTTTTAGGACCTGAACGTTTTAGGATTTTTAGAATGTTGCATTTTGTTATGGTTTATGTTTGAAAATATTCCAGATAACTCAATCGTAAAATTTTTGCAGAATATTTAGATTTATGTAGGATCCCGCAGCTGGACAAAGACCACTATTACTGTTTATGTTGACAGTGTAGGTGGACTATACAATTCGTGGGATCACTTAAAGCTAATTCGTGGTCATCCTGCTGTCAGAGTATTATTAAACTGTGAAGCATCTTGAGTTGTTTTACTGAATACCGCTATAGTCGTTACCTGAATTCAGCTACTTGCCACTGAAGATGTAACTCCACTCACGTAGGATTGAAGTAAGGTAGTATAATATTTATTAAAACAGGCGTTACTTTGCGAAAATCCATGATTAACAGGTAGATGACACGATTGTGTCGAGACCTCCGCTTTTATTAAATACCTAGTAGACAAACATATTCAACAGACGGCGCGCACAAGTCACTCGGTGTCGGACGCTCGGCGGGGTAACAACTCTGTTTCGAACGTTCATCGGTCTAACTCCTGAGGATGCTCCTTGGTGGAGCGAAACACGTGTAGAGTAGAAATTATTTGGTGGGCAGGTTGTATTGCATAACGTAATACAACTTTCTCTACAAGGTATTTAAAAGCGGAGGTCTCGACACAATCGTGTCATCTACCTAGTATAATATAGTATACTCTGTGCTACTATCTATTATATTTTTAAGGTTATGGCGTCCATCTTGGTATAGATGATTTTGCCAATGTTAAGTTTTTGTAGCAAAAGTGCTTGATGTTGTACAATTATAAAAATATTTTGGTGACTTCAAGGGTTGTTCTTATAAAAGAACAATATCCTGAGCCACCACTGGAGTTCCGCTGTAGGCCGGGAGGGGGCATCCGACGCATATATCCCAATAGCAGACCCACAACGCAACTCCTGTGCTACTATCAAAGAATCATCACTTAAGAGCGGTTTCGCACTAAGTCCGATCCGAAACCGAAGAAATGTATGTTCATTTTATCACATGGCCACACGATAAGAAGAAGATCACATGGCCATATTTATTTATGTTTTATTTATGTATCGACAAAGGACAGAATTGTAAATGTGACTGTCATATATCCTTCAAAACCCATACTTTTTATGACGATTACCTAGTTTTTTTTTATTTGGATTGGATGTAGTGCGAAACCGCTTGTACCGCCGCTTATATTTTGTCAATAGTTTTTTATGACACTTTATTGTACACAGGCACATTGATAAGCAAATAACAATAGAAAAGACATGTACAAACGGCGAGCTTATCTCCTAAGAGATTTCTTCCACCGGAACAGTGACAATTTATTAAATGAACCCTAGTTATGAGGGTTCAAAAAAACGACAAAGGGCTTCGAGAAAAGACTCGTAGTGCCCTTGCGCTGCGCTTGGCTCGTCTTGGCGGAAGCACTGCCGTGCCCCCCAGACAAAACCATTGCTTTGTTAGACAATCTTTTATTCATAGCATTCACGGATATTATTCTCAAACGATCTCATATCATTGTATAATGGAAAACCGTTGCCGAATCAATGCGGGGTAGTGCAGGCACGTTCTAGGTGCAGGGGAATGTGAAGCGCAGAGTCACGTCTTTGAAACACGAATATTCGTCTGTGGAAACATGAGTTTCTACGAAATAAGGGAAATACAGAAGTCTCTGTCAAAGAATATGTAAGGTAGGGTGGGAATTATTTATTATTTGTGTTGGGCTATTGCAAGCAAGGGTCGTTAATGTAACACTTGGACCATCGCTGGTCCTTTGTGTTCGCCCCAAGCTCACCAATATTTTACGCATACCTCCGAACTTGTGGTATTTTCTTTTCATTCTCGGGAATGCAGGTTTCCTCACGATGTTTTCCTTCACCGCCGAGCTAGTAAATGATAAATACAACCGTACATAAATTCCGAGGAATTTAGTGGTACAGGCCAGGAATCGAACGCCGCCTCATGGTTGAGGCGCAAGCTCTCTTCCGTATGGGCTATCATCGCTTTTGTAGGGTGGGTAAGTAGGTACGTATACAGGGTAAGTCGCGACGTCGCGCGACCCACTGCGACCGCAAAGTGTCGCTCGTCTGTAAGAGCCCTAAACCGGCAGAGGCAGCATAGTGACTTCATACACAGAATATTTATTTTGAAGGCGTAGATCTCGTGTGTTCCAAATTCGGTGGTTAAGCTTCCCAAAAGCAGTTGCAACTCTGGCAATTAGGTATTGAGAAGATTTCGGATTCGAGACGATTGTCGATATTTTTTTCGAATTTCCCTTGTCTTCCTTTGGAAAAAAATTAAGTATCAATAAGTATAATCACCCATTAAATTAAAGCAACTGTCTATCCTTACCTTAACCTTGTATTGTACGGGGTAGATTCGTATCAAGTTTCTTTCAACACAGTGGACCTTCTGGTACTTATCTCCAGTGAATATTTAGTTCCATAGTGTCACGTACGACAATAGTACGACACGACACGACGTAAAGTGAACGACAGTCGAATCAACGAAGTTTCGTATAACAGCTGCTCTTGTTATTGGTCGGGAAATTTATAACGTTAGCTTTTACTAGTTAGTTGCAAATGTTGCATTGCTGTTCGAATGCATTGTTGTTTAGTTAAACAGTACCTAAACGATAGACGTGGTTCGGTTAAGGCTTTAGCAATAACATTTCCGTTCAATGAGTCACATTATGTCACACTATCATCGTCTCCTGCTGGACGCCAAGCCACGATCCAAGGCTCCATACTCGGCCTACTTCATCCTGCCGCGTTCTTAGGGCGTCGGTCCAACAGCCTTCAGGGCAACACACACTACGGCTGCCAGTTCGTGGTCTCCACTTTAGAACTCTGACACCCCATCTTCGGTTGACAATTCATCGGCAGGTAGGATCAGCCCATTGCTACTAGTCAGCTTGCTAATTTTCTGAGCTATGTCAACCACTTTAGTTCTCTGACGTATTAACTCATTCCCGATGTGATCTCTTGGAGAAACACCGAGAATAGCTCTCTCCATAGCTCGCTGAGTGACTTTGAATTGATGAACTAGTGGTCAGGGTCCACGTTGCCGCACCAGAATTATGACTAAGTGTGTTTTATTAGTTTATTACACGCTCTTGATGCACATGTGACTCGCTGTACTTTTTATTTTCAAATTAGCCTGGTTTGTGTCCCGCTGCTGTGTAAACGCGTGCCCTCTTCTCTTCCAATCCTACCATATTGTACTTTTTAACGCTTTGTGATACCTACTAATGATATCGTGTGATACCTTATGAAAGCCACTGGTCAAGTCCGTGTCAGATTTTGCTTATAGAGTATGGTTCCGTAGGATCATTTATCTTTATGCTATTTCGTCGTTGTGGTCTCTGAAAGAAATTAAGATTTCCCTAGAGTTTCATAACGAAAAAATTCATTGCAATTTAAACTATTTCCATTTACTTATGGGATTACAAGTTAGGTGATACACGTTGGAAATAAACGTACTCTTTTAGTAATACTTATATTAACGCTGCTCAACTTGAGAGGAGTGCTAAAGTTATGGGGGGCCCGGGGGTCACCCCCCCCCTCCCCCCAAATCAAAATTGAAATGATATTTGTTTTGAAATTTATCTTTGTGCATTTCGGTTCATTACTCCAAATAGCGAAACGATCTTATAATATAAGGGCTACTTATCTGAATACGAATCCCTAAAAAGTTGGACGTGGAGTTTTTTAGGGACACGGAAATTGCTTATTATAAATTTTCCCAAGAGTTTACGGACAATAATAATTGTATTATGTTGTGATTATGAAGCAGAAATTTATTTTTAATTATTTTAGGACATAGACGGCTTATGTACTAAGCATGTGATTTGAGATCTCAATCATAAACGAGATTATATAATGTCGCAAATATATTGTCAAAGGCGGATAATTATAATATTACTAAAA
Source organism: Agonopterix heracliana (assembly GCA_963693445.1). Classification (NCBI taxonomy): domain Eukaryota; kingdom Metazoa; phylum Arthropoda; class Insecta; order Lepidoptera; family Depressariidae; genus Agonopterix; species Agonopterix heracliana. The sequence goes on along the minus strand of OY856312.1, from coordinate 916,262 downwards.
TTATAATCGTCCGGATTGTTATCAATCGACCCGGTTTGTGTAATGGCTAATGGCATACCCACGAGTACGTGTCCCGTCACCAATTTTGAACTGACAGAGGTAGGTACGGAAGGTGGACAACAATAAGCACTGGCGTCTCTCTAGCACTCACTCAACATACGAGTACATGACTAAATGAAGAAGAGTTTCTTGTCAATGCGAACCCGTTTGTATTAAGTGTCCTGGTTGTGGTAATGGGTAAGGTGTCTACACTCTAATAGTCACCGACCCGATGTGTTCAGTTTGGATGGTCCTTTTGGCAACATGCACCCACCTGGCTACCCGGCGACATTATGGTGACTATGTCGACGGGTCGGTGACTTTGGTGTGACACCTTTACCAAGCCTGGACTGCCAAATCATATTCCTGGTTTGCTCCTGGATAAATGTGTTTGTGTCATTATATTAATCATTGTCTACGATTCTGTTACGTTCATCGAAGGTTGTACCTGTCTATGGTTTCCTTAATCAAAAGCAATTCCACGCTTAGTAGCTTACGTTTGATATCATAATAATGTGTCTGTGAGCGTCAAGTCGTCGATAATAAATACTTAGGTACTACAGCACCTCAAGAACACTTCAACAGGACTAAAAAATACTTCATGCAAAAATGAACCGTAATAAAATACACCTTCGTCACAAAGTAGTTGTTATCACTTGCCACTGTCCACAGCAGCTGGCTCCCGCAGTGAATAGAGGTCCTGGCCATGACGTGACGAGGGGTAGAGTGTCCGCTTGTTGTGCTCGTTAGGACCTTATCGTCGTTGCTGTTGAAGTCATTTTTGATTGATACTTGTTAGTAGTGATTCTTGTACTATTTTTTACATAAAAAAAAACTTAGGACTACTTACTTAATTTATTAGGCTTTGTAAGACAACAACAAACAAATCCTTCCATGGAAGGAATTCTGCAAACATACATAGACTCATGACCATATTATAATCCCTTTCTAGGTGGTCAGAAACGTTATTAAAAAATAACTAGGTAAGTACCTGATATCTTTTTAAGCTACCAATTTGATATTTGGACCACGCTTATCATATTCAAGGTTTTAGGATGGAATGATGTGTCAAAACGAGGTGGTTTAGTCTTACGTCAAAAAATTCTTCAATTATTTTGCCCAAGTGTCCTCTTGCGTAGTATACATGTAATTTTTTGAATAATTTCAAACGTCTTACGTCATACGTATTACGTCAACGTCTTATCTGACTGTACTTAAGAATAGATATTATAGTAGATTACACACCGGGGACAGGAAAGTAAGGAAGGTCTCAGATCTCGCCTCGGTCAACAAACATGTGATCTGAGGCTTTCTTATTTACTGCTCGAGGTAAGTATACCATTTTTCTCCACGACGGAGGCGGAAAGCGGCAAATTCGTTTAGCGTAGCGGGAAGAGAATTGACGCTTTCCGTCCGGAGGGGAGAAAATAATATTATTATGACTCTACCTACCATCACAGACTGATTTAAACTAAGCTCGGGTGTATGTGAAATAATGTTGTTAAATCCTCGATACCACCACTGCTGTCTAGCTAATCTTTCCACTATAGCACTAGTGATTGTCATGGTTATGCTGACCCAAAAGAAGCATCCATTCAATAATTTATTGATCAATAGAAGAAAAGATATAGTATTCGTAAGCCGTGACATTCCTAAGTCAGAATTTTGATACAACAGCCTTTATAAAAGGTAAAAATAGCATCGTATACCCTGAACCCAGCCAGTTAACTCCTGCCAGCTGGTTAGATAGAACTGAACAAATAGCATTTGCGTAATTGAAATGTAAATGGGGCAGTGTTTCTTTCAGAATGGTCCTTAAATCCTGAAGGATTTATTTGCTCTTTACTTAGCTGATGCACTGTTGTCTGAATGGTTTTATTTGTAATGCCTCTCACAGTTGCTTTATTTTTGATACGCTTGAGTTTCGTTTCAGTTCTATGTTCAACTGAAACGAAACTTCAATATGAAAGTTGATCAAACTAATGTTTGTTTGTTGGAATAGCTTTTGTGAAATTGTAGTGGAAAATTATTAGATTTTTCATCGGGGTGCACGAAGAAAGACCCTTTTTATAGGGTTCAAACGTATCACTTCACGTAGGAAAGGGTTTGAGTAATTTCATACAGTTGGGTATGGAATGCCAAAGCATTTTCAATGCGACACTGAAAGCGCTAAGTGGAAAAAGATTCAGAACCTCCCAGTTTGTCATTTGTGTATGCTAGCAAATCTCTTTACCACTTTGACTACTTATATGAGGACTAGTCAAGCGTGTTATTCTACTAACAAACATTTCTGCCACTTTTTGCGGGGTCGCCCCCGCAACATGAAATCCGCAACTTTAGATTTTATTCCCCATAACTTTAGATTCTAATTTTGAATGTTAAAAATCATGAAAAGTAGTCTCATGTGAAACCCAAACGTTCTAAGTTCGAATTTATTGTTTCGCAATTATAGGCTGTCTCGCTTAGTGATAAGGTATAAAATTGAATTTAAATGCACAGGATCAATTGTTCTTATACCGTGGCAGAGGGGAAATGATACCGCAAGGCCTCATAATAAACAGTAAATGCTTTACCAGGAGGAGAAGACGAAAATAATACCTATGTTTTCATTGACTTTTTCAGAATATGTGTTTCACTTAAAGTGCCCGAATTCTGGCCAGTATGACAAAATAATAGTGGACAAAATAAATGCCTTTAATTGAAAGCATGTAAGTTTTCGTCATTATGTTCTTCATTCACTAAAAATTCATAAACCCATTACAACAACTATTTATATACTATTAAGGGCCCTTCTTGATATGCTGACACTTGTTTAAGTGGTTGTTTAGACCGTCAAACTGAACAATTTTCTCTATGGGACCAAAATATAAACCGCGACAAAAAATCAGCTTTACAATACAAAACTACAAACCTATTTAAGCCAAAATGTATGAGACAGCTGTTTTTTTTTCGCGATTTCGATGTTGGTCCCATAGAGAAAGTTGTTTAGTTTGACGGTCTGATCATCCCCTTAAAAAGTGTCAGCTTATAGAAGGACCCTGTATTTTCAAGTGTTTTATTATGGCAAGGGTCATCTTTAGCATAATATCACCATTTGGCACGTAATTTCACTCTGAAAACCTGACGTGACAAATGGTGATAGTGATAGGTTACTATTATAGTCTTTAGCTCAATATAAGAAACCTAAGAAACCTAAGCCGTCTTACAACAAGAAAGGAAACAAATAGGCCTTATCATTATAAAGCTGGAACCCCACGGATGTTCAAATATCCCTAACGACCTAAACAACAGTAAATGTAGATGTGAAAGCGTTGGGATATTCATCTAACTAACTTGATAAATCAAATAGTTGAACCGTTAACTCTGCGATAACACATGCATGCTGCATATTCCAGACGTTGCAGGTGTAAGGAGCGCTGGATATAAGGGGAGATGACGCATCCTATCCTTAGGGTTATCACATCTTACAAAAGTGAGTTATTATGTTAACAATTTTGTCAGTTTAAAAATTGTAGTGCTTGGAAATAACCTTCAAAGTCACGAAGCAAAAGCATATATTATGCTTACATTTATACTCCCCGAGGGAGTAGTCTGAGATATTCTGAAACCACAGAACATCCACGCTTTACTAGCATTACCGAAACTCTTTGCAGTGTGACGGGCCCCTCGCCACTTAATAATGGACAGTGGATACAATTCATACCTCGAAATTGAAGCACGTGGATTTCCTCACGATGTTTTTCTCGAGGTCAAGATTATTGTTTAAAATCTCCCGTTCCCTCAGATTTAAGAGGATAAAGACGAGAGAGTGCATCTGTTTTTAGCGCGTTTACACTACTAACCTGACAGCTTCTCTATAAAGATTAGTAGTCGCCGTAGTCGTAATCTAGTAAAAAGATATCATCATCAAGATAATCACTTACTTATGCTTCCAACTATCCACACTAGGCCCACATAAAAGTTAATGATCTATTTCCCAACAGTGGCGTCCTGCATGCTGAATCTTTACTACATTTTTTTTTTTATAAATGACCGGCAAACATTTTGAGCAAGACCTTAATTACTGCTACTGCGCATACCTCCCATCCCTACCTATTTTTCGAGTTCTTTGCCAGGTACTGATCTTACTTGTCAAGTGCCAACTCTCCACACATAAATAAATATGATTATGTACGCATTTGGATCCCACACCTTTAAATAAGAACAAACATATCTTATTAAAAACGTATCCTAGGAGCGTATCTCTTAAAGACCTTATAGTCACAAGAAAACAATTAGCTTACAATTTCAAACACACGAAAGCAGACTCTCTCAAAATATAATTAAAAGTCAAATCCCCGTAACCCTAGGTGGCCGGATAAGGCTGGGTACAGACGTAGACGGGGAGATCCGTAATCAGACGGCGTTCGCGGCGCGTCGGATGCGGATTAGATCCCGTGTCGGTGCAGATTTATGGATTCATGCAGCCGGAAAAAGGATATTGGGATTTATTTTTGCGAGGTGTTTTCAATTGGCTGTTTATTTAAGCAGTAGTGTCTACGTGCCCCTTAGTTGATGTGGCAAGTGGAGGTGGGGTAAAGTTATGGGTCATCACAAGATAAAGCGAAATTACGTCCGCGTTGAGCCGTTTCTTGCAAACAGTTTTATTCTTCAATGTAGCCTGCTCTGGCGTGCAGGGCTTTGCCTCCTCTCTTCTCCTCCAATTTCCCCTATGCAATGTGAATTCGAGCCAATCTGTCAGATCTCTTAGACCCACATGAAACTACTTTTATAGCACGTTGATCATAGACTTGCCTCTGACATGGGTTCAGAGGCATCTGGTCATCAAGTAGCATGATTCACTCCCTTTAATTTTTATCAGAAAAACCTTTTCCCTAAAATGAGTTTCTACTTGGCAAAAGTATCTAATATTAGTTTCGTAATTTATTTAAACCTAGAAAGATTTAAAATTTCAATCTTCAACCGAAACGAAAATACTACGAACAAGAAGTTCACAAATTCAATAAAGCCACTGTCCTGTACTTCAGCTCTAAACCTGTCATATTGCTCTCACAATAATAAAGAAAACAATAAAGTGCAGTCTACACAGCATGACGTGTTCGTTCGGATACGGATATAAAGTGATCCGTAATCAGAAGTGGGATGCGCTCGAGATGGCGAGATTAGATACGGTGTCTGCTCCGATTTATGGTTTCCTGTTGGATATTACGTTATTTAAGTTTTCCTATCTCGTCCCAGTGAGATCAACGGGTAAGTTATTAAATGACTTGACGTTGTAGAAGTGCTGGCAGTCGGTAAAGTTGGATATAGAGTTTGGCCAATACTCTAATGAGAGGAGAGAAATATATTATCTGCTGGTATTCTATGGTCAGTGTTGGTACTTTGAAATTAACCTTATCGAATAAAATATTTTCCCAAGGTATTTTGTTTGCGCTCTCAGTTTAAATGTGACATGAAATCATATTATGTACCCTACAATTTTAAAACAAATTATTATGATCACTAGATATTTTACTAGATCAAGGGTGGTTTCTCACTAACACTTTATCTTTCACATTGTCCAAACTGACATCAGTTCACAACTGGCTTCAAAATATAATATGGAGTTATAATGATTTTTTAATGTACTTCAAGATATAATTTATCTATTTAGGCTGTATTACAATACATATAAATACAATAAATGTTACAAATTCTCATCATCAATGAGACATTTAATTTACGAAGGTTGTAGCCTCAGATCCACGGATTGCTGTTTCTAAGTATTGAATTTAATTCTTCCATTATTATGGCCACCTATTTGACCAAACCAGCGATAATTCCGGATTCTAAATCCGAGCTCAAGAGGAGTTCCCCGCCAATCGTGCTCCATATATACGAAGTTTGATCCTATCTTGTACCAGTTAAAGTTAATAAAAATAAATAAAAATAAAATCAATTTATTTCAGACAATGTCCATAGTGTTGTTAGTAGATACATTAATGACTTAAACACTATGTTATTTAGTACACATCAATTAACAAAATTTTTTTATAAATAATAATACACAATTTTATTACATAACTTAAATCAATTTACTCCAACCAATCCAATTCAATTCAATTTAATGTAATCCAATTAAAATCAATTCAATTCAATCTAATTCAAACCTAATGGAATTTTGTAAACATGAATGAGAAGGTAATATCTGTATCTGTATTTTGTCAAATTTCCTTTGAAATTATTTACTTTCAAAGTTAAAAACCACCGCTAAACCGTCACTCATTCAAAGACAGATTGGGCTTGACGCTGTTTAACTTCATATATTAAAAGCAAGCTTTACACATTTAATATTTTTTAATCTCTTGTAAAAATAGCAACACAAAATTCCGCTAAAACAATGAAAGTAACCTGAGCTAAGGCTAACATTTTGTTCACTCGTTCCACTAAACTGTGCCTTAATTGAGACGCCTCCGGGTGTTGTGGGTGTGCAGCCAATTTCACCGCATTGGATGCACGATGCATGTGCACGGTACATGCCAGCGAAAATAAATTACATGTACGCTGGCTTTACCCTTTAAATCTAGATTGTGCTAAGCGCTCGCTATAAAATGGCTTGGGAGTATCAATTAGCTGCGGAGAATTTACGTCGTCTTTTGTCAGAGGTTTTTTGAGGAAGTCCATTTGACAATGGCTTCGTGTAAAGCTTCATCGAAGGCCAATTAAGACTTGATCTGGCAGCAAGTTGACCACTGTATATTGTTTTGTTGGATTGCAGAAACGGTCATTACAGTAATGCTCCATTAAGTCTCTTGCTAGCTTTAACTACGTCAACAAGACAATAAGTGACTGTTAGAGACTTAATGGAAGATCTTTAATGAGCGTTTCTGCAACTGAGTTCTCTGTCAATATTTGTCTGTCGTTCAATGGTCATCGCTGTTAATCCTGTGGGCCTAGCATGCCAACCCCAAGAAAACGAGAAAGATCGAGATGTGTCTCTAGCCTTGTTACTCTACGCATTCCAAAATGACCGCGCATGACGTTTATGTCGTATTGTCTCTTTCCTTTTTTTTTTCTCCCTGCAGATAGTACGGAAAGTTTATTTATCCTGCTGTGGGATCCTGGATAAACTCGATAAGGAACTTTTCACAACTTGCAATCGTTTTACGATATTCCATGCGAATAAGGAGCTGACACGCGTCGAAATTTCCACGTACCTCTCACCATCTCTTTACAGCCACATAATTCAGTTGTAGACGGCTTATTGGCTAATGGCTGCTGCCACATTTCGTGGTTGCATCCAGCGTCCGGCGTCCGGATGAGGTCAGAGGTATCCAGACAGAATCGCTTTAGCTACTTACCAAATTTTGCCACATTTAGGAATTGTGTTACGGCACATTTATCCTTGTGGTTGAAACTGCACCACCCGTTCTATACTCGTCTCTATCTAGCAATTGATGTCTAAGGAATTTGATTTCTTATGCATTGTTTTTGAGTGAGAGGCTCACTACACACGACACGCTACACCACACAGTAGTCCAATCATTTTAGGGTTTGACCCTAACAATAATTCATCTATCGCTGAAACTTTGCAGTGTGATAAAGTAAAGTATAAAGATTACGGTTGACAAATAATCTAGATTTAATTTTTTCCGGTCCTAGATTATTTGTCAACCGTAATCTGTATGTGTCCATACAAGGAAACTCTAAAATGACTGGACTACAGCGACATTTAATCACTTGACAAATAATTTCACCCTGACAGCTTAAATATGATAGAGGTTCGCCTTTGCTTCAATAAAATGCTTAGTGTTATAGCAATTTTTCTCACCACCCTGAAACGAATTTTGACCATGAATATATGGACTAGCTGTTTGTTTGTATGTATTAGCAGTTCCCGCGATTTCATCTGCTTGTTCATTAAGATGAAGACATAAGTGTCCCTCTTCTGTATGCAAGGTCAAAAAACGCTGCAAAATTTTATCTAGATCTGTTCAGCGGTTTAATCGGGAAAAGGTAACAAATATACGTTCAGACAAAATACACGAAATCTAAGGAGCTTCATGCACTGTCTGATTTTTTTTTATGTATGTACCACAATTTCGGCACGTATTAGGTACGTCTGAACAAAAGATGTGACCAGAAACTCTACAACACAACACTTTATAAACTAGTGTTTACCCGCGACTTCGTCCGCACAAATTATATACCAGATTTTAAGTCAGATCATAAGCTATCAATCAAAAAAAGTTACATCAAAATTGGTTAAGTAGTTTTTGCGTGATGCGCGAACAAACAAACAAACACACAAAAAAACAGACAAACAAACAGACAAACAGTCAGACAAAATGTCTAAAAAGGTTGATTTCGAGTCAGGGATAGGGGTAATCTTTTTTTTGTAAATATCTTCAATGTACAGACACACTTCAGTAACAGTTTTATAATAGTTTAGATTACAAAATTAAGTTCTAAATTATTCATTTATAATATCTGTCTGAAATAAATGTTAAGGAAAGCCTATGCCCAGAAGTTGATTGATGTGGGCTAATTTGATAAATGTTAGAAGTTAAAACAATCGTGGTGCTTCAGACGTGTGTAATATCTCTAAAGTATTTGATACAATGCTATAATAAAATGTGCACAGCTGCGAGCCATCTGCACAGAATACGCGACTCTAACAGGATGCACGGCGATAAACTTGCCGCAGACTAGTGCATGGATGCAAAATGCACCAATTTATTCGTTCCCGAGAAAGATGCTTTGTTTTGATTTCTCTTTTTGTTCTTTTTTCGTGTCGACGTATATCGGAAATATCTCAAATTATGTTCACAGACGATATACTACAGTAAATAAAATTAAACAGATAAACCGGTTTTGATCGCGTTTTTTTATTACTCGAGTGCCCGTTGTTTGGCAGAGGTACAACTGCCATGATCGCGGGAAGAATTGCAGATAGATTTTTAAGAGCAGACAAATGTGTATAAAAACCGCTTAACTGGCTTAGTCTATACACTTCCCACTGCGGGGCACAGGCTTACTGTCAAGAATATGGACGTTAGTCCAACACGCGTGCCCCATGCGATAGGTAGACTTAACACAGGAATTAAAAAGAACATTTGATTTTTATTTTCCTTTTTTTAAGTTTTAAGATTTTCTTTTGTAAGTTCCTACCTAGTGATTATAAAAACAGTCAACTCAGGATATACACAAGTGTGCGCGATGAACACAGAAAACTCTTGAGTGTAGGCATTTGTGAATCTGATGGAAATGGAATCCGCTACTACCAGGGACGGGGTTGGATGATTCTAACTGGTAGCCATACAATAACAATGTAAAACGAGAGAAATATGTAGTTAATTCACAGACCACAGATTCATAGAGTGCGTCGGGAGCTGAACATAATATTGTTTTTTTTTGGGCCTGGAGAGGTTGATCTATTGATCTAGCTCTGAAATTCGTGTACAATGGCCGGAGAATTGAAGCACTTTTGTCTACTACTCTATTAGCATGTAGAGACCATGTCAGTGACGTACAATGATGTTGAAAATGACTGAAGGGTATACTAGTCGTATCTTATGACCTCTTGATTATGCTCTCATTTTAATAAGAATACATTTAAAACAGATGTTTGGATATACTGCCGCATACATTTACTTGGAAACAATTAATATTTAATGCGAGTTCCTGCAACTCGATAGCTTAGAAATTACAGCCGTCGATAAATTCTGAAGCGAATAAGTCGCGAAATTTGAGAACAACTTGTATTATTAGAAGTAATTGACGGCGCGTATGTTCGGAGCATTCAGCCAAAGAGAGGTATCTCAAATATTAAATTATTGCATAATTCTTTATCTTACAACACAAAATAAATACTTAATCACATTGATGCTGATGATATTGCGTCGATCGTTTGGTGCAATATTTAGATGTCTATCAAAGGACTGGTATGAGGAGTTCCGTTAGTTTTTTTACTGTTTTACATATTTAGTTCTATTTCTAAAGGAAGATTTACCCCACTTAAAAATTTATTCTTACGTAAAAATACATTTCTCAAACCTCAAGATAATTTACGAGAAAGCTTTCTCAGCCACGTTGCTTTCCTTGAAAAGTATATTTTCATAAGTTACGCCACTCTGGCGTTACGGTAGCACCTATATTATGGCACAAGGGTGCACAAACTACTTTCCTATTTAAAAATACATAAGAGATGCCAATAAAGAATTACGGTATACATATCCAAGCATTTTCATGAAAGGTTATGTTTGACGTCACAAAGATGACTAACTAAAGGTCTGCTGGAGGAAATCTCTTCTTCATAAGCTCACACTTTGAATGTACTGGTATATCATGATGTTTTCTTCCTTTTCCCGTGTATGTAATAAGGGTTAAATTAATTGATTAAAAAACCTTTTTGATACACTACTGTACCCTACGTACTTTTAGATTCGAATGTAAAAAACATGTTAATACGTACGCAAAGTTACGTACAATAATGCGTATGTAAAATTCATCAGTTGAATATTACCGCGTCTGTTGTGCTTAGAATACGTGGGATCGGATGGATGCAGCTACTATCCTCGGTTGATCATCATCGATCTGCATGTCAGAATAGAATAGAATACCTATATTTAAAAAAACAATAAGCCGTGGTGGTCCAGTGACAAGTAACCTTGCCTGCCGTGCAGGAGGCGATGGTTCGATCCCCGTCAAAGCCGACTCGTACCAATGAGTTTTTCGGAATTTATGTACGATTTGTTACACCACTGGCTTTTCGGTGAAGGAAAACATCGTGAGGAAACCTGCATGCTTCAATTTCGAGGCGTGTATTGTACCCACTGTCCATTATAAGTGGCAACGGGCTCACCCCCCGTCACAATGGACAGATTTTCGGTACTACTGGTGAAACATGGATGTTCTGAGATTTCAGAATATCTCTGACTACCCCCTCGGGGAATATAGTCGTGAGCATATGCTTATATGTTTAAAAAACCAATTATCTCCGTATTTCGTACCTACGTAAAAAAAATTGAGGTGTGGATCGGTGAATTGATCGAAATAATTATTTGTAAAACAAAGGTTGTTATTATACTAATATTAAATATAAGCATGTATAACAAATATAGACAATTGTAGTCTGGAATAAAGATTTTTTAAATTATTATTTTTAACGTTTAGTTTTGAAGTCGATTTATTTAATTATTGGCTCGCGTTTGACGTCAAGCTTATCAGAGGTAACAAGGCCTTAGGTCAACCACGCTTACCCGAAACATTTCAAATGACTTCTACCTTGCAAGTATGTAAAACACCATATTCTTGACTTACACCACTTTACCGGCCAACCCTATAGGTATGTGAAAGTTGCGTAACGTTCCGCCAACTGTTAAATTATTCAGCGAACGAACCATGCGCTCGCTAACTTTTGCTTACGAATTTAAAATATTTAAAGTAAGGTCTCACGTCTTGTGCATTAACCGCCGAAATCTGGTTCTCGCCGGATTTTAGCGGAGACATCCAACTGGATTTAGGGTAAGTTAGGAGCTTTAAGTTACGAGTACGTTACTTTTATTAGCTAGCTCTTAAGTTAAACCGTGTTTCGTGTATGTTGAAACATTAAAAGAAGCCTGCTTTTAGTGCCCTTTTTGTGCCATGTCTTTGGAGAATTTCTCGGATAAATTGATTATCCGTGTTAAGCCGAGTGTCAACTTGACGAGTAGCTCCCGGGGGATTTGTCACCAGTCTGAACCCTGTCTTAATAAGGCATCTTACAGCAGGTACATTGACTTCTACGAATCATCTTTGAGTTATAAAGATTATCATGTTTGACTATCACTTTACAAAATATGGTTGTTAGTGCATTTTACATGTAAAATTATGCGTTTGTAAAAAAATATTTATATGAATATTAACCTGTGTGAAGTTAGCAGTCAAACCTGGCAGTCAAAATTTAACCCGACCAAATTAAGAAGTCGTCGATTTGATTACATTTTTAAGCCCTAAAAACATGCGCAATTGATTAAAAAGCAATACAAATGACTTATATGCCCTCTAAACTTTGATATAAACAAAACAAAAATTAATTGTAAGCAAGAATCCAAGAGAAAACTACTTTTACATTTTTATGTCTACATTTAATATGCAAAGGGAAATCTACCTATGAACTAACATACCTGACAGGCCAATTTATGAATAAGCTTAATAAATCAGTACTAAAAACTATGAAAAGACTTGTTTTAAACTATTTGATACATTGGGAGGTGGCCATATCACCTGAGGAATTAAGGTCTTTTTTCATTCACGAAACAGGTTTTACAAAAGGGAGGCTGACTATGAACGGACATACCTGACAGGATGAGATGTGTCTAGGTACAATGTTTAGGCACTAAGCTATATAATGAAACTAATTTTATTAACTTTGATATGTTGTGAGTGGTCGTTTTGATGAGATGAAAACAAAGCATTTTTTTTACAAATTACAACATTCAAATGGAAATCTTTCTATAAATCATTACACCTCATAGAGCTTTATGTACATAGGCATAAGAGCTGGATACTAAACTCTATGTAGAGCTTAGTTTTAACCACTATTGTACATCACGAGTGGTACTGTCGCGGTCCAAAGTGTTTTGGGAATTTTTTGTAGAACAAAATTCACTTTTAAAAAAGGTGCTGAGTCTTTTACCTATGAAGCAAGGTACCTGACAGGATAAAACGTATGTATTTGCTTAGTGTATATACTAAGCTATACATAAAGACTAGTTTTGATCGATTTGATATGTTAGCAGTGTCTCGTCTTATCAACCAAAAAAAAGTTAGAATTTGCCTTCGTGGTAACATGTTCAAAGAAGAATCTACGTAGGAACCAACATACCTGACAGGATGAGATGTGTCTAGGTACAATGTTTAGGCACTAAGCTATAGAATAAAACTAATTTTATTAACTTTGATATGTTGTGAGTGGTCGTTTTGATGAGATGAAAACAATGCATTTTTTTAACAAATTACAACATTCAAATGGAAATCTCTTTATAAATCATTACACCTGATAGAGCTTTATGTACATAGGTATTGGAGCTGGATACTAAACTCTATGTAGAGCTTAGTTTTAACCACTATTGTACATCACGAGTGGTACTGTCGCGGTCCAAACTGTTTTAGGAATTTTTTGTAGCACAAAATTCAGTTTTAAAAAAAGGTGCTGAGTCTTTAACCTATGAAGCGAGGTACCTGACAGGATAAAACGTATGTATTTGCTTAGTGTATCTACTAAGCTATAAATAGAGACTAGTTTTGAACCATTTGATATGTTAGCAGTGTCTCGTCTTATCAACCAAAAAAAGTTAGAATTTGCCTTCGTAGTAACATGTTCAAAGAAGAATCTACGTAGGAACCAACATACCTGACAGGATGAGATGTGTCTAGGTACAATGTTTAGGTACTAAGCTATAGAATAAAACTAATTTTATTAACTTTGATATGTTGTGAGTGGTCGTTTTGATGAGATGAAAACAAAGCATTTTTTTTACAAATTACAACATTCAAATGGAAATCTTTCTATAAATCATTGCACCTCATAGAGCTTTATGTACATAGGCATAAGAGCTGGATACTAAACTCTATGTAGAGCTTAGTTTTAACCACTATTGTACATCACGAGTGGTACTGTCGCGGTCCAAAGTGTTTTGGGAATTTTTTGTAGAACAAAATTCACTTTTAAAAAAAGGTGCTGAATCTTTAACCTATGAAGCGAGGTATCTGACAGGATAAAACGTATGTATTTGCTTAGTGTATCTACTAAGCTATACATAGAGACTAGTTTTGAACCATTTGATATGTTAGCAGTGTCTCGTCTTATCAACCAAAAAAAGTTAGAATTTGCCTTCGTAGTAACATGTTCAAAGAAGAATCTACGTAGGAACCAACATACCTGACAGGATGAGATGTGTCTAGGTACAATGTTTAGGCACTAAGCTATAGAATAAAACTAATTTTATTAACTTTGATATGTTGTGAGTGGTCGTTTTGATGAGATGAAAACAAAGCATTTTTTTTACAAATTACAACATTCAAATGGAAATCTTTCTATAAATCATTACACCTCATAGAGCTTTATGTACATAGGCATAACAGCTGGATACTAAACTCTATGTAGAGCTTAGTTTTAACCACTATTGTACATCACGAGTGGTACTGTCGCGGTCCAAAGTGTTTTGGGAATTTTTTGTAGAACAAAATTCACTTTTAAAAAAAGGTGCTGAGTCTTTAACCTATGAAGCGAGGTACCTGACAGGATAAAACGTATGTATTTGCTTAGTGTATATGCTAAGCTATACATAGACACTAGTTTTGAACCATTTGATATGTTAGCAGTGTCTCGTCTTATCAACCAAAAAAAGTTAGAATTTGCCTTCGTAGTAACATGTTCAAAGAAGAATCTACGTAGGAACCAACATACCTGACAGGATGAGATGTGTCTAGGTACAATGTTTAGGCACTAAGCTATAGAATAAAACTAATTTTATTAACTTTGATATGTTGTGAGTGGTCGTTTTGATGAGATGAAAACAATGCATTTTTTTAACAAATTACAACATTCAAATGGAAATCTCTTTATAAATCATTACACCTGATAGAGCTTTATGTACATAGGTATTGGAGCTGGATACTAAACTCTATGTAGAGCTTAGTTTTAACCACTATTGTACATCACGAGTGGTACTGTCGCGGTCCAAAGTGTTTTAGGAATTTTTTGTAGTACAAAATTCAGTTTTAAAAAAAGGTGCTGAGTCTTTAACCTATGAAGCGAGGTACCTGACAGGATAAAACGTATGTATTTGCTTAGTGTATCTACTAAGCTATACATAGAGACTAGTTTTGAACCATTTGATATGTTAGCAGTGTCTCGTCTTATCAACCAAAAAAAGTTAGAATTTGCCTTCGTAGTAACATGTTCAAAGAAGAATCTACGTAGGAACCAACATACCTGACAGGATGAGATGTGTCTAGGTACAATGTTTAGGTACTAAGCTATAGAATAAAACTAATTTTATTAACTTTGATATGTTTTGAGTGGTCGTTTTGATGAGATGAAAACAAAGCATTTTTTTTACAAATTACAACATTCAAATGGAAATCTTTCTATAAATCATTACACCTCATAGAGCTTTATGTACATAGGCATAACAGCTGGATACTAAACTCTATGTAGAGCTTAGTTTTAACCACTATTGTACATCACGAGTGGTACTGTCGCGGTCCAAAGTGTTTTGGGAATTTTTTGTAGAACAAAATTCACTTTTAAAAAAAGGTGCTGAGTCTTTAACCTATGAAGCGAGGTACCTGACAGGATAAAACGTATGTATTTGCTTAGTGTATATGCTAAGCTATACATAGACACTAGTTTTGAACCATTTGATATGTTAGCAGTGTCTCGTCTTATCAACCAAAAAAAGTTAGAATTTGCCTTCGTAGTAACATGTTCAAAGAAGAATCTACGTAGGAACCAACATACCTGACAGGATGAGATGTGTCTAGGTACAATGTTTAGGCACTAAGCTATAGAATAAAACTAATTTTATTAACTTTGATATGTTGTGAGTGGTCGTTTTGATGAGATGAAAACAATGCATTTTTTTAACAAATTACAACATTCAAATGGAAATCTCTTTATAAATCATTACACCTGATAGAGCTTTTTGTACATAGGTATTGGAGCTGGATACTAAACTCTATGTAGAGCTTAGTTTTAACCACTATTGTACATCACGAGTGGTACTGTCGCGGTCCAAAGTGTTTTAGGAATTTTTTGTAGTACAAAATTCAGTTTTAAAAAAAGGTGCTGAGTCTTTAACCTATGAAGCGAGGTACCTGACAGGATAAAACGTATGTATTTGCTTAGTGTATCTACTAAGCTATACATAGAGACTAGTTTTGAACCATTTGATATGTTAGCAGTGTCTCGTCTTATCAACCAAAAAAAGTTAGAATTTGCCTTCGTAGTAACATGTTCAAAGAAGAATCTACGTAGGAACCAACATACCTGACAGGATGAGATGTGTCTAGGTACAATGTTTAGGTACTAAGCTATAGAATAAAACTAATTTTATTAACTTTGATATGTTTTGAGTGGTCGTTTTGATGAGATGAAAACAAAGAATTTTTTTTACAAATTACAACATTCAAATGGAAATCTTTCTATAAATCATTGCACCTCATAGAGCTTTATGTACATAGGCATAAGAGCTGGATACTAAACTCTATGTAGAGCTTAGTTTTAACCACTATTGAACATCACGAGTGGTACTGTCGCGGTCCAAAGTGTTTTGGGAATTTTTTGTAGAACAAAATTCACTTTTAAAAAAAGGTGCTGAGTCTTTAACCTATGAAGCGAGGTACCTGACAGGATAAAACGTATGTATTTGCTTAGTGTATATGCTAAGCTATACATAGACACTAGTTTTGAACCATTTGATATGTTAGCAGTGTCTCGTCTTATCAACCAAAAAAAGTTAGAATTTGCCTTCGTAGTAACATGTTCAAAGAAGAATCTACGTAGGAACCAACATACCTGACAGGATGAGATGTGTCTAGGTACAATGTTTAGGCACTAAGCTATATAATGAAACTAATTTTATTAACTTTGATATGTTGTGAGTGGTCGTTTTGATGAGATGAAAACAAAGCATTTTTTTTACAAATTACAACATTCAAATGGAAATCTTTCTATAAATCATTACACCTCATAGAGCTTTATGTACATAGGCATAAGAGCTGGATACTAAACTCTATGTAGAGCTTAGTTTTAACCACTATTGTACATCACGAGTGGTACTGTCGCGGTCCAAAGTGTTTTGGGAATTTTTTGTAGAACAAAATTCACTTTTAAAAAAGGTGCTGAGTCTTTTACCTATGAAGCAAGGTACCTGACAGGATAAAACGTATGTATTTGCTTAGTGTATATACTAAGCTATACATAAAGACTAGTTTTGATCGATTTGATATGTTAGCAGTGTCTCGTCTTATCAACCAAAAAAAAGTTAGAATTTGCCTTCGTGGTAACATGTTCAAAGAAGAATCTACGTAGGAACCAACATACCTGACAGGATGAGATGTGTCTAGGTACAATGTTTAGGCACTAAGCTATAGAATAAAACTAATTTTATTAACTTTGATATGTTGTGAGTGGTCGTTTTGATGAGATGAAAACAATGCATTTTTTTAACAAATTACAACATTCAAATGGAAATCTCTTTATAAATCATTACACCTGATAGAGCTTTATGTACATAGGTATTGGAGCTGGATACTAAACTCTATGTAGAGCTTAGTTTTAACCACTATTGTACATCACGAGTGGTACTGTCGCGGTCCAAACTGTTTTAGGAATTTTTTGTAGCACAAAATTCAGTTTTAAAAAAAGGTGCTGAGTCTTTAACCTATGAAGCGAGGTACCTGACAGGATAAAACGTATGTATTTGCTTAGTGTATCTACTAAGCTATAAATAGAGACTAGTTTTGAACCATTTGATATGTTAGCAGTGTCTCGTCTTATCAACCAAAAAAAGTTAGAATTTGCCTTCGTAGTAACATGTTCAAAGAAGAATCTACGTAGGAACCAACATACCTGACAGGATGAGATGTGTCTAGGTACAATGTTTAGGTACTAAGCTATAGAATAAAACTAATTTTATTAACTTTGATATGTTGTGAGTGGTCGTTTTGATGAGATGAAAACAAAGCATTTTTTTTACAAATTACAACATTCAAATGGAAATCTTTCTATAAATCATTACACCTCATAGAGCTTTATGTACATAGGCATAACAGCTGGATACTAAACTCTATGTAGAGCTTAGTTTTAACCACTATTGTACATCACGAGTGGTACTGTCGCGGTCCAAAGTGTTTTGGGAATTTTTTGTAGAACAAAATTCACTTTTAAAAAAAGGTGCTGAGTCTTTAACCTATGAAGCGAGGTACCTGACAGGATAAAACGTATGTATTTGCTTAGTGTATATGCTAAGCTATACATAGACACTAGTTTTGAACCATTTGATATGTTAGCAGTGTCTCGTCTTATCAACCAAAAAAAGTTAGAATTTGCCTTCGTAGTAACATGTTCAAAGAAGAATCTACGTAGGAACCAACATACCTGACAGGATGAGATGTGTCTAGGTACAATGTTTAGGCACTAAGCTATAGAATAAAACTAATTTTATTAACTTTGATATGTTGTGAGTGGTCGTTTTGATGAGATGAAAACAATGCATTTTTTTAACAAATTACAACATTCAAATGGAAATCTCTTTATAAATCATTACACCTGATAGAGCTTTATGTACATAGGTATTGGAGCTGGATACTAAACTCTATGTAGAGCTTAGTTTTAACCACTATTGTACATCACGAGTGGTACTGTCGCGGTCCAAAGTGTTTTAGGAATTTTTTGTAGTACAAAATTCAGTTTTAAAAAAAGGTGCTGAGTCTTTAACCTATGAAGCGAGGTACCTGACAGGATAAAACGTATGAATTTGCTTAGTGTATCTACTAAGCTATACATAGAGACTAGTTTTGAACCATTTGATATGTTAGCAGTGTCTCGTCTTATCAACCAAAAAAAGTTAGAATTTGCCTTCGTAGTAACATGTTCAAAGAAGAATCTACGTAGGAACCAACATACCTGACAGGATGAGATGTGTCTAGGTACAATGTTTAGGTACTAAGCTATAGAATAAAACTAATTTTATTAACTTTGATATGTTGTGAGTGGTCGTTTTGATGAGATGAAAACAAAGCATTTTTTTTACAAATTACAACATTCAAATGGAAATCTTTCTATAAATCATTACACCTCATAGAGCTTTATGTACATAGGCATAACAGCTGGATACTAAACTCTATGTAGAGCTTAGTTTTAACCACTATTGAACATCACGAGTGGTACTGTCGCGGTCCAAAGTGTTTTGGGAATTTTTTGTAGAACAAAATTCACTTTTAAAAAAAGGTGCTGAGTCTTTAACCTATGAAGCGAGGTACCTGACAGGATAAAACGTATGTATTTGCTTAGTGTATCTACTAAGCTATACATAGAGACTAGTTTTGAACCATTTGATATGTTAGCAGTGTCTCGTCTTATCAACCAAAAAAAGTTAGAATTTGCCTTCGTAGTAACATGTTCAAAGAAGAATCTACGTAGGAACCAACATACCTGACAGGATGAGATGTGTCTAGGTACAATGTTTAGGCACTAAGCTATATAATGAAACTAATTTTATTAACTTTGATATGTTGTGAGTGGTCGTTTTGATGAGATGAAAACAATGCATTTTTTTAACAAATTACAACATTCAAATGGAAATCTCTTTATAAATCATTACACCTGATAGAGCTTTATGTACATAGGTATTGGAGCTGGATACTAAACTCTATGTAGAGCTTAGTTTTAACCACTATTGTACATCACGAGTGGTACTGTCGCGGTCCAAAGTGTTTTAGGAATTTTTTGTAGTACAAAATTCAGTTTTAAAAAAAGGTGCTGAGTCTTTAACCTATGAAGCGAGGTACCTGACAGGATAAAACGTATGTATTTGCTTAGTGTATCTACTAAGCTATACATAGAGACTAGTTTTGAACCATTTGATATGTTAGCAGTGTCTCGTCTTATCAACCAAAAAAAGTTAGAATTTGCCTTCGTAGTAACATGTTCAAAGAAGAATCTACGTAGGAACCAACATACCTGACAGGATGAGATGTGTCTAGGTACAATGTTTAGGCACTAAGCTATAGAATAAAACTAATTTTATTAACTTTGATATGTTGTGAGTGGTCGTTTTGATGAGATGAAAACAAAGCATTTTTTTTACAAATTACAACATTCAAATGGAAATCTTTCTATAAATCATTACACCTCATAGAGCTTTATGTACATAGGCATAACAGCTGGATACTAAACTCTATGTAGAGCTTAGTTTTAACCACTATTGTACATCACGAGTGGTACTGTCGCGGTCCAAAGTGTTTTGGGAATTTTTTGTAGAACAAAATTCACTTTTAAAAAAAGGTGCTGAGTCTTTAACCTATGAAGCGAGGTACCTGACAGGATAAAACGTATGTATTTGCTTAGTGTATCTACTAAGCTATACATAGAGACTAGTTTTGAACCATTTGATATGTTAGCAGTGTCTCGTCTTATCAACCAAAAAAAGTTAGAATTTGCCTTCGTAGTAACATGTTCAAAGAAGAATCTACGTAGGAACCAACATACCTGACAGGATGAGATGTGTCTAGGTACAATGTTTAGGTACTAAGCTATAGAATAAAACTAATTTTATTAACTTTGATATGTTGTGAGTGGTCGTTTTGATGAGATGAAAACAAAGAATTTTTTTTACAAATTACAACATTCAAATGGAAATCTTTCTATAAATCATTGCACCTCATAGAGCTTTATGTACATAGGCATAAGAGCTGGATACTAAACTCTATGTAGAGCTTAGTTTTAACCACTATTGTACATCACGAGTGGTACTGTCGCGGTCCAAAGTGTTTTGGGAATTTTTTGTAGAACAAAATTCACTTTTAAAAAAAGGTGCTGAGTCTTTAACCTATGAAGCGAGGTACCTGACAGGATAAAACGTATGTATTTGCTTAGTGTATCTACTAAGCTATACATAGAGACTAGTTTTGAACCATTTGATATGTTAGCAGTGTCTCGTCTTATCAACCAAAAAAAGTTAGAATTTGCCTTCGTAGTAACATGTTCAAAGAAGAATCTACGTAGGAACCAACATACCTGACAGGATGAGATGTGTCTAGGTACAATGTTTAGGTACTAAGCTATAGAATAAAACTAATTTTATTAACTTTGATATGTTGTGAGTGGTCGTTTTGATGAGATGAAAACAAAGAATTTTTTTTACAAATTACAACATTCAAATGGAAATCTTTCTATAAATCATTGCACCTCATAGAGCTTTATGTACATAGGCATAAGAGCTGGATACTAAACTCTATGTAGAGCTTAGTTTTAACCACTATTGTACATCACGAGTGGTACTGTCGCGGTCCAAAGTGTTTTGGGAATTTTTTGTAGAACAAAATTCACTTTTAAAAAAAGGTGCTGAGTCTTTAACCTATGAAGCGAGGTACCTGACAGGATAAAACGTATGTATTTGCTTAGTGTATATGCTAAGCTATACATAGACACTAGTTTTGAACCATTTGATATGTTAGCAGTGTCTCGTCTTATCAACCAAAAAAAGTTAGAATTTGCCTTCGTAGTAACATGTTCAAAGAAGAATCTACGTAGGAACCAACATACCTGACAGGATGAGATGTGTCTAGGTACAATGTTTAGGCACTAAGCTATAGAATAAAACTAATTTTATTAACTTTGATATGTTGTGAGTGGTCGTTTTGATGAGATGAAAACAAAGCATTTTTTTTACAAATTACAACATTCAAATGGAAATCTTTCTATAAATCATTACACCTCATAGAGCTTTATGTACATAGGCATAACAGCTGGATACTAAACTCTATGTAGAGCTTAGTTTTTAACCACTATTGTACATCACGAGTGGTACTGTCGCGGTCCAAAGTGTTTTGGGAATTTTTTGTAGAACAAAATTCACTTTTAAAAAAAGGTGCTGAGTCTTTAACCTATGAAGCGAGGTACCTGACAGGATAAAACGTATGTATTTGCTTAGTGTATATGCTAAGCTATACATAGACACTAGTTTTGAACCATTTGATATGTTAGCAGTGTCTCGTCTTATCAACCAAAAAAAGTTAGAATTTGCCTTCGTAGTAACATGTTCAAAGAAGAATCTACGTAGGAACCAACATACCTGACAGGATGAGATGTGTCTAGGTACAATGTTTAGGCACTAAGCTATAGAATAAAACTAATTTTATTAACTTTGATATGTTGTGAGTGGTCGTTTTGATGAGATGAAAACAATGCATTTTTTTAACAAATTACAACATTCAAATGGAAATCTCTTTATAAATCATTACACCTGATAGAGCTTTATGTACATAGGTATTGGAGCTGGATACTAAACTCTATGTAGAGCTTAGTTTTAACCACTATTGTACATCACGAGTGGTACTGTCGCGGTCCAAAGTGTTTTAGGAATTTTTTGTAGTACAAAATTCAGTTTTAAAAAAAGGTGCTGAGTCTTTAACCTATGAAGCGAGGTACCTGACAGGATAAAACGTATGTATTTGCTTAGTGTATCTACTAAGCTATACATAGAGACTAGTTTTGAACCATTTGATATGTTAGCAGTGTCTCGTCTTATCAACCAAAAAAAGTTAGAATTTGCCTTCGTAGTAACATGTTCAAAGAAGAATCTACGTAGGAACCAACATACCTGACAGGATGAGATGTGTCTAGGTACAATGTTTAGGTACTAAGCTATAGAATAAAACTAATTTTATTAACTTTGATATGTTGTGAGTGGTCGTTTTGATGAGATGAAAACAAAGCATTTTTTTTTACAAATTACAACATTCAAATGGAAATCTTTCTATAAATCATTACACCTCATAGAGCTTTATGTACATAGGCATAAGAGCTGGATACTAAACTCTATGACGAGACACTGCTAACATATCAAATGGTTCAAAACTAGTGTCTATGTATAGCTTAGCATATACACTAAGCAAATACATACGTTTTATCCTGTCAGGTACCTCGCTTCATAGGTTAAAGACTCAGCACCTTTTTTTAATAGTGAATTTTGTTCTACAAAAAATTCCCAAAACACTTTGGACCGCGACAGTACCACTCGTGATGTTCAATAGTGGTTAAAACTAAGCTCTACATAGAGTTTAGTATCCAGCTCTTATGCCTATGTACATAAAGCTCTATGAGGTGTAATGATTTATAGAAAGATTGCCATTTGAATGTTGTAATTTGTAAAAAAAAATGCTTTGTTTTCATCTCATCAAAACGACCACTCACAACATATCAAAGTTAATAAAATTAGTTTTATTCTATAGCTTAGTACCTAAACATTGTACCTAGACACATCTCATCCTGTCAGGTATGTTGGTTCCTACGTAGATTCTTCTTTGAACATGTTACTACGAAGGCAAATTCTAACTTTTTTTGGTTGATAAGACGAGACACTGCTAACATATCAAATGGTTCAAAACTAGTCTCTATGTATAGCTTAGTAGATACACTAAGCAAATACATACGTTTTATCCTGTCAGGTACCTCGCTTCATAGGTTAAAGACTCAGCACCTTTTTTTAAAAGTGAATTTTGTTCTACAAAAAATTCCCAAAACACTTTGGACCGCGACAGTACCACTCGTGATGTACAATAGTGGTTAAAACTAAGCTCTACATAGAGTTTAGTATCCAGCTCCAATACCTATGTACATAAAGCTCTATCAGGTGTAATGATTTATAAAGAGATTTCCATTTGAATGTTGTAATTTGTTAAAAAAATGCATTGTTTTCATCTCATCAAAACGACCACTCACAACATATCAAAGTTAATAAAATTAGTTTTATTCTATAGCTTAGTGCCTAAACATTGTACCTAGACACATCTCATCCTGTCAGGTATGTTGGTTCCTACGTAGATTCTTCTTTGAACATGTTACTACGAAGGCAAATTCTAACTTTTTTTGGTTGATAAGACGAGACACTGCTAACATATCAAATGGTTCAAAACTAGTGTCTGTGTATAGCTTAGCATATACACTAAGCAAATACATACGTTTTATCCTGTCAGGTACCTCGCTTCATAGGTTAAAGACTCAGCACCTTTTTTTAAAAGTGAATTTTGTTCTACAAAAAATTCCCAAAACACTTTGGACCGCGACAGTACCACTCGTGATGTTCAATAGTGGTTAAAACTAAGCTCTACATAGAGTTTAGTATCCAGCTCTTATGCCTATGTACATAAAGCTCTATGAGGTGCAATGATTTATAGAAAGATTTCCATTTGAATGTTGTAATTTGTAAAAAAAATTCTTTGTTTTCATCTCATCAAAACGACCACTCACAACATATCAAAGTTAATAAAATTAGTTTTATTCTATAGCTTAGTACCTAAACATTGTACCTAGACACATCTCATCCTGTCAGGTATGTTGGTTCCTACGTAGATTCTTCTTTGAACATGTTACTACGAAGGCAAATTCTAACTTTTTTTGGTTGATAAGACGAGACACTGCTAACATATCAAATGGTTCAAAACTAGTCTCTATGTATAGCTTAGTAGATACACTAAGCAAATACATTAGGTTTTATCCTGTCAGGTACCTCGCTTCATAGGTTAAAGACTCAGCACCTTTTTTTAAAACTGAATTTTGTACTACAAAAAATTCCTAAAACACTTTGGACCGCGACAGTACCACTCGTGATGTACAATAGTGGTTAAAACTAAGCTCTACATAGAGTTTAGTATCCAGCTCCAATAGCTATGTACATAAAGCTCTATCAGGTGTAATGATTTATAAAGAGATTTCCATTTGAATGTTGTAATTTGTTAAAAAAATGCATTGTTTTCATCTCATCAAAACGACCACTCACAACATATCAAAGTTAATAAAATTAGTTTTATTTTATAGCTTAGTGCCTAAACATTGTACCTAGACACATCTCATCCTGTCAGGTATGTTGGTTCCTACGTAGATTCTTCTTTGAACATGTTACTACGAAGGCAAATTCTAACTTTTTTTGGTTGATAAGACGAGACACTGCTAACATATCAAATGGTTCAAAACTAGTCTCTATGTATAGCTTAGTAGATACACTAAGCAAATACATACGTTTTATCCTGTCAGATACCTCGCTTCATAGGTTAAAGATTCAGCACCTTTTTTTAAAAGTGAATTTTGTTCTACAAAAAATTCCCAAAACACTTTGGACCGCGACAGTACCACTCGTGATGTACAATAGTGGTTAAAACTAAGCTCTACATAGAGTTTAGTATCCAGCTCCAATAGCTATGTACATAAAGCTCTATCAGGTGTAATGATTTATAAAGAGATTTCCATTTGAATGTTGTAATTTGTTAAAAAAATGCATTGTTTTCATCTCATCAAAACGACCACTCACAACATATCAAAGTTAATAAAATTAGTTTTATTCTATAGCTTAGTGCCTAAACATTGTACCTAGACACATCTCATCCTGTCAGGTATGTTGGTTCCTACGTAGATTCTTCTTTGAACATGTTACTACGAAGGCAAATTCTAACTTTTTTTGGTTGATAAGACGAGACACTGCTAACATATCAAATGGTTCAAAACTAGTCTCTATGTATAGCTTAGTAGATACACTAAGCAAATACATACGTTTTATCCTGTCAGGTACCTCGCTTCATAGGTTAAAGATTCAGCACCTTTTTTTAAAACTGAATTTTGTACTACAAAAAATTCCTAAAACACTTTGGACCGCGACAGTACCACTCGTGATGTACAATAGTGGTTAAAACTAAGCTCTACATAGAGTTTAGTATCCAGCTCCAATACCTATGTACATAAAGCTCTATCAGGTGTAATGATTTATAAAGAGATTTCCATTTGAATGTTGTAATTTGTTAAAAAAATTCATTGTTTTCATCTCATCAAAACGACCACTCACAACATATCAAAGTTAATAAAATTAGTTTTATTCTATAGCTTAGTGCCTAAACATTGTACCTAGACACATCTCATCCTGTCAGGTATGTTGGTTCCTACGTAGATTCTTCTTTGAACATGTTACTACGAAGGCAAATTCTAACTTTTTTTGGTTGATAAGACGAGACACTGCTAACATATCAAATGGTTCAAAACTAGTCTCTATGTATAGCTTAGTAGATACACTAAGCAAATACATACGTTTTATCCTGTCAGATACCTCGCTTCATAGGTTAAAGATTCAGCACCTTTTTTTAAAAGTGAATTTTGTTCTACAAAAAATTCCCAAAACACTTTGGACCGCGACAGTACCACTCGTGATGTACAATAGTGGTTAAAACTAAGCTCTACATAGAGTTTAGTATCCAGCTCTTATGCCTATGTACATAAAGCTCTATGAGGTGCAATGATTTATAGAAAGATTTCCATTTGAATGTTGTAATTTGTAAAAAAAATGCTTTGTTTTCATCTCATCAAAACGACCACTCACAACATATCAAAGTTAATAAAATTAGTTTTATTCTATAGCTTAGTACCTAAACATTGTACCTAGACACATCTCATCCTGTCAGATATGTTGGTTCCTACGTAGATTCTTCTTTGAACATGTTACTACGAAGGCAAATTCTAACTTTTTTTGGTTGATAAGACGAGACACTGCTAACATATCAAATGGTTCAAAACTAGTCTCTATGTATAGCTTAGTAGATACACTAAGCAAATACATACGTTTTATCCTGTCAGGTACCTCGCTTCATAGGTTAAAGACTCAGCACCTTTTTTTAAAAGTGAATTTTGTTCTACAAAAAATTCCCAAAACACTTTGGACCGCGACAGTACCACTCGTGATGTACAATAGTGGTTAAAACTAAGCTCTACATAGAGTTTAGTATCCAGCTCTTATGCCTATGTACATAAAGCTCTATGAGGTGTAATGATTTATAGAAAGATTTCCATTTGAATGTTGTAATTTGTAAAAAAAATGCTTTGTTTTCATCTCATCAAAACGACCACTCACAACATATCAAAGTTAATAAAATTAGTTTTATTCTATAGCTTAGTACCTAAACATTGTACCTAGACACATCTCATCCTGTCAGGTATGTTGGTTCCTACGTAGATTCTTCTTTGAACATGTTACTACGAAGGCAAATTCTAACTTTTTTTGGTTGATAAGACGAGACACTGCTAACATATCAAATGGTTCAAAACTAGTCTCTATGTATAGCTTAGTAGATACACTAAGCAAATACATACGTTTTATCCTGTCAGGTACCTCGCTTCATAGGTTAAAGACTCAGCACCTTTTTTTAAAACTGAATTTTGTACTACAAAAAATTCCTAAAACACTTTGGACCGCGACAGTACCACTCGTGATGTACAATAGTGGTTAAAACTAAGCTCTACATAGAGTTTAGTATCCAGCTCTTATGCCTATGTACATAAAGCTCTATGAGTTGCAATGATTTATAGAAAGATTTCCATTTGAATGTTGTAATTTGTAAAAAAAATGCTTTGTTTTCATCTCATCAAAACGACCACTCACAACATATCAAAGTTAATAAAATTAGGTTTATTCCATAGCTTAGTACCTAAACATTGTACCTAGACACATCTCATCCTGTCAGGTATGTTGGTTCCTACGTAGATTCTTCTTTGAACATGTTACTACGAAGGCAAATTCTAACTTTTTTTGGTTGATAAGACGAGACACTGCTAACATATCAAATGGTTCAAAACTAGTCTCTATGTATAGCTTAGTAGATACACTAAGCAAATACATACGTTTTATCCTGTCAGGTACCTCGCTTCATAGGTTAAAGACTCAGCACCTTTTTTTAAAAGTGAATTTTGTTCTACAAAAAATTCCCAAAACACTTTGGACCGCGACAGTACCACTCGTGATGTTAGTGGTTAAAACTAAGCTCTACATAGAGTTTAGTATCCAGCTCTTATGCCTATGTACATAAAGCTCTATGAGGTGTAATGATTTATAGAAAGATTTCCATTTGAATGTTGTAATTTGTAAAAAAAATGCTTTGTTTTCATCTCATCAAAACGACCACTCACAACATATCAAAGTTAATAAAATTAGTTTTATTCTATAGCTTAGTACCTAAACATTGTACCTAGACACATCTCATCCTGTCAGGTATGTTGGTTCCTACGTAGATTCTTCTTTGAACATGTTACTACGAAGGCAAATTCTAACTTTTTTTGGTTGATAAGACGAGACACTGCTAACATATCAAATGGTTCAAAACTAGTCTCTATGTATAGCTTAGTAGATACACTAAGCAAATACATACGTTTTATCCTGTCAGGTACCTCGCTTCATAGGTTAAAGATTCAGCACCTTTTTTTAAAACTGAATTTTGTACTACAAAAAATTCCTAAAACACTTTGGACCGCGACAGTACCACTCGTGATGTACAATAGTGGTTAAAACTAAGCTCTACATAGAGTTTAGTATCCAGCTCCAATACCTATGTACATAAAGCTCTATCAGGTGTAATGATTTATAAAGAGATTTCCATTTGAATGTTGTAATTTGTTAAAAAAATGCATTGTTTTCATCTCATCAAAACGACCACTCACAACATATCAAAGTTAATAAAATTAGTTTTATTCTATAGCTTAGTGCCTAAACATTGTACCTAGACACATCTCATCCTGTCAGGTATGTTGGTTCCTACGTAGATTCTTCTTTGAACATGTTACTACGAAGGCAAATTCTAACTTTTTTTGGTTGATAAGACGAGACACTGCTAACATATCAAATGGTTCAAAACTAGTGTCTGTGTATAGCTTAGCATATACACTAAGCAAATACATACGTTTTATCCTGTCAGGTACCTCGCTTCATAGGTTAAAGACTCAGCACCTTTTTTTAAAAGTGAATTTTGTTCTACAAAAAATTCCCGAAACACTTTGGACCGCGACAGTACCACTCGTGATGTTCAATAGTGGTTAAAACTAAGCTCTACATAGAGTTTAGTATCCAGCTCTTATGCCTATGTACATAAAGCTCTATGAGGTGCAATGATTTATAGAAAGATTTCCATTTGAATGTTGTAATTTGTAAAAAAAATTCTTTGTTTTCATCTCATCAAAACGACCACTCACAACATATCAAAGTTAATAAAATTAGTTTTATTCTATAGCTTAGTACCTAAACATTGTACCTAGACACATCTCATCCTGTCAGGTATGTTGGTTCCTACGTAGATTCTTCTTTGAACATGTTACTACGAAGGCAAATTCTAACTTTTTTTGGTTGATAAGACGAGACACTGCTAACATATCAAATGGTTCAAAACTAGTCTCTATGTATAGCTTAGTAGATACACTAAGCAAATACATAGGTTTTATCCTGTCAGGTACCTCGCTTCATAGGTTAAAGACTCAGCACCTTTTTTTAAAACTGAATTTTGTACTACAAAAAATTCCTAAAACACTTTGGACCGCGACAGTACCACTCGTGATGTACAATAGTGGTTAAAACTAAGCTCTACATAGAGTTTAGTATCCAGCTCCAATAGCTATGTACATAAAGCTCTATCAGGTGTAATGATTTATAAAGAGATTTCCATTTGAATGTTGTAATTTGTTAAAAAAATGCATTGTTTTCATCTCATCAAAACGACCACTCACAACATATCAAAGTTAATAAAATTAGTTTTATTCTATAGCTTAGTGCCTAAACATTGTACCTAGACACATCTCATCCTGTCAGGTATGTTGGTTCCTACGTAGATTCTTCTTTGAACATGTTACTACGAAGGCAAATTCTAACTTTTTTTGGTTGATAAGACGAGACACTGCTAACATATCAAATGGTTCAAAACTAGTCTCTATGTATAGCTTAGTAGATACACTAAGCAAATACATACGTTTTATCTTGTCAGATACCTCGCTTCATAGGTTAAAGATTCAGCACCTTTTTTTAAAAGTGAATTTTGTTCTACAAAAAATTCCCAAAACACTTTGGACCGCGACAGTACCACTCGTGATGTACAATAGTGGTTAAAACTAAGCTCTACATAGAGTTTAGTATCCAGCTCCAATAGCTATGTACATAAAGCTCTATCAGGTGTAATGATTTATAAAGAGATTTCCATTTGAATGTTGTAATTTGTTAAAAAAATGCATTGTTTTCATCTCATCAAAACGACCACTCACAACATATCAAAGTTAATAAAATTAGTTTTATTCTATAGCTTAGTGCCTAAACATTGTACCTAGACACATCTCATCCTGTCAGGTATGTTGGTTCCTACGTAGATTCTTCTTTGAACATGTTACTACGAAGGCAAATTCTAACTTTTTTTGGTTGATAAGACGAGACACTGCTAACATATCAAATGGTTCAAAACTAGTCTCTATGTATAGCTTAGTAGATACACTAAGCAAATACATACGTTTTATCCTGTCAGGTACCTCGCTTCATAGGTTAAAGACTCAGCACCTTTTTTTAAAAGTGAATTTTGTTCTACAAAAAATTCCCAAAACACTTTGGACCGCGACAGTACCACTCGTGATGTTAGTGGTTAAAACTAAGCTCTACATAGAGTTTAGTATCCAGCTCTTATGCCTATGTACATAAAGCTCTATGAGGTGTAATGATTTATAAAGAGATTTCCATTTGAATGTTGTAATTTGTTAAAAAAATGCATTGTTTTCATCTCATCAAAACGACCACTCACAACATATCAAAGTTAATAAAATTAGTTTTATTCTATAGCTTAGTGCCTAAACATTGTACCTAGACACATCTCATCCTGTCAGGTATGTTGGTTCCTACGTAGATTCTTCTTTGAACATGTTACTACGAAGGCAAATTCTAACTTTTTTTGGTTGATAAGACGAGACACTGCTAACATATCAAATGGTTCAAAACTAGTCTCTATGTATAGCTTAGTAGATACACTAAGCAAATACATACGTTTTATCTTGTCAGATACCTCGCTTCATAGGTTAAAGATTCAGCACCTTTTTTTAAAAGTGAATTTTGTTCTACAAAAAATTCCCAAAACACTTTGGACCGCGACAGTACCACTCGTGATGTACAATAGTGGTTAAAACTAAGCTCTACATAGAGTTTAGTATCCAGCTCCAATAGCTATGTACATAAAGCTCTATCAGGTGTAATGATTTATAAAGAGATTTCCATTTGAATGTTGTAATTTGTTAAAAAAATGCATTGTTTTCATCTCATCAAAACGACCACTCACAACATATCAAAGTTAATAAAATTAGTTTTATTCTATAGCTTAGTGCCTAAACATTGTACCTAGACACATCTCATCCTGTCAGGTATGTTGGTTCCTACGTAGATTCTTCTTTGAACATGTTACTACGAAGGCAAATTCTAACTTTTTTTGGTTGATAAGACGAGACACTGCTAACATATCAAATGGTTCAAAACTAGTCTCTATGTATAGCTTAGTAGATACACTAAGCAAATACATACGTTTTATCCTGTCAGATACCTCGCTTCATAGGTTAAAGACTCAGCACCTTTTTTTAAAAGTGAATTTTGTTCTACAAAAAATTCCCAAAACACTTTGGACCGCGACAGTACCACTCGTGATGTACAATAGTGGTTAAAACTAAGCTCTACATAGAGTTTAGTATCCAGCTCTTATGCCTATGTACATAAAGCTCTATGAGGTGTAATGATTTATAGAAAGATTTCCATTTGAATGTTGTAATTTGTAAAAAAAATGCTTTGTTTTCATCTCATCAAAACGACCACTCACAACATATCAAAGTTAATAAAATTAGTTTTATTCTATAGCTTAGTACCTAAACATTGTACCTAGACACATCTCATCCTGTCAGGTATGTTGGTTCCTACGTAGATTCTTCTTTGAACATGTTACTACGAAGGCAAATTCTAACTTTTTTTGGTTGATAAGACGAGACACTGCTAACATATCAAATGGTTCAAAACTAGTCTCTATGTATAGCTTAGTAGATACACTAAGCAAATACATACGTTTTATCCTGTCAGGTACCTCGCTTCATAGGTTAAAGACTCAGCACCTTTTTTTAAAAGTGAATTTTGTTCTACAAAAAATTCCCAAAACACTTTGGACCGCGACAGTACCACTCGTGATGTACAATAGTGGTTAAAACTAAGCTCTACATAGAGTTTAGTATCCAGCTCCAATACCTATGTACATAAAGCTCTATCAGGTGTAATGATTTATAAAGAGATTTCCATTTGAATGTTGTAATTTGTTAAAAAAATGCATTGTTTTCATCTCATCAAAACAACCACTCACAATATATCAAAGTTAATAAAATTAGTTTTATTCTATAGCTTAGTGCCTAAACATTGTACCTAGACACATCTCATCCTGTCAGGTATGTTGGTTCCTACGTAGATTCTTCTTTGAACATGTTACTACGAAGGCAAATTCTAACTTTTTTTGGTTGATAAGACGAGACACTGCTAACATATCAAATGGTTCAAAACTAGTGTCTATGTATAGCTTAGCATATACACTAAGCAAATACATACGTTTTATCCTGTCAGGTACCTCGCTTCATAGGTTAAAGACTCAGCACCTTTTTTTAATAGTGAATTTTGTTCTACAAAAAATTCCCAAAACACTTTGGACCGCGACAGTACCACTCGTGATGTTCAATAGTGGTTAAAACTAAGCTCTACATAGAGTTTAGTATCCAGCTCTTATGCCTATGTACATAAAGCTCTATGAGGTGTAATGATTTATAGAAAGATTGCCATTTGAATGTTGTAATTTGTAAAAAAAATGCTTTGTTTTCATCTCATCAAAACGACCACTCACAACATATCAAAGTTAATAAAATTAGTTTTATTCTATAGCTTAGTACCTAAACATTGTACCTAGACACATCTCATCCTGTCAGGTATGTTGGTTCCTACGTAGATTCTTCTTTGAACATGTTACTACGAAGGCAAATTCTAACTTTTTTTGGTTGATAAGACGAGACACTGCTAACATATCAAATGGTTCAAAACTAGTCTCTATGTATAGCTTAGTAGATACACTAAGCAAATACATACGTTTTATCCTGTCAGGTACCTCGCTTCATAGGTTAAAGACTCAGCACCTTTTTTTAAAAGTGAATTTTGTTCTACAAAAAATTCCCAAAACACTTTGGACCGCGACAGTACCACTCGTGATGTACAATAGTGGTTAAAACTAAGCTCTACATAGAGTTTAGTATCCAGCTCTTATGCCTATGTACATAAAGCTCTATGAGGTGTAATGATTTATAGAAAGATTTCCATTTGAATGTTGTAATTTGTAAAAAAAATGCTTTGTTTTCATCTCATCAAAACGACCACTCACAACATATCAAAGTTAATAAAATTAGTTTTATTCTATAGCTTAGTACCTAAACATTGTACCTAGACACATCTCATCCTGTCAGGTATGTTGGTTCCTACGTAGATTCTTCTTTGAACATGTTACTACGAAGGCAAATTCTAACTTTTTTTGGTTGATAAGACGAGACACTGCTAACATATCAAATGGTTCAAAACTAGTCTCTATGTATAGCTTAGTAGATACACTAAGCAAATACATACGTTTTATCCTGTCAGGTACCTCGCTTCATAGGTTAAAGACTCAGCACCTTTTTTTAAAACTGAATTTTGTGCTACAAAAAATTCCTAAAACACTTTGGACCGCGACAGTACCACTCGTGATGTACAATAGTGGTTAAAACTAAGCTCTACATAGAGTTTAGTATCCAGCTCCAATAGCTATGTACATAAAGCTCTATCAGGTGTAATGATTTATAAAGAGATTTCCATTTGAATGTTGTAATTTGTTAAAAAAATGCATTGTTTTCATCTCATCAAAACGACCACTCACAACATATCAAAGTTAATAAAATTAGTTTTATTCTATAGCTTAGTGCCTAAACATTGTACCTAGACACATCTCATCCTGTCAGGTATGTTGGTTCCTACGTAGATTCTTCTTTGAACATGTTACTACGAAGGCAAATTCTAACTTTTTTTGGTTGATAAGACGAGACACTGCTAACATATCAAATGGTTCAAAACTAGTCTCTATGTATAGCTTAGTAGATACACTAAGCAAATACATACGTTTTATCCTGTCAGGTACCTCGCTTCATAGGTTAAAGACTCAGCACCTTTTTTTAAAAGTGAATTTTGTTCTACAAAAAATTCCCAAAACACTTTGGACCGCGACAGTACCACTCGTGATGTTCAATAGTGGTTAAAACTAAGCTCTACATAGAGTTTAGTATCCAGCTCTTATGCCTATGTACATAAAGCTCTATGAGGTGTAATGATTTATAGAAAGATTGCCATTTGAATGTTGTAATTTGTAAAAAAAATGCTTTGTTTTCATCTCATCAAAACGACCACTCACAACATATCAAAGTTAATAAAATTAGTTTTATTCTATAGCTTAGTGCCTAAACATTGTACCTAGACACATCTCATCCTGTCAGGTATGTTGGTTCCTACGTAGATTCTTCTTTGAACATGTTACTACGAAGGCAAATTCTAACTTTTTTTGGTTGATAAGACGAGACACTGCTAACATATCAAATCGTTCAAAACTAGTGTCTATGTATAGCTTAGCATATACACTAAGTAAATTCATACGTTTTATCCTGTCAGGTACCTCGCTTCATAGGTTAAAGACTCAGCACCTTTTTTTAAAAGTGAATTTTGTTCTACAAAAAATTCCTAAAACACTTTGGACCGCGACAGTACCACTCGTGATGTACAATAGTGGTTAAAACTAAGCTCTACATAGAGTTTAGTATCCAGCTCCAATACCTATGTACATAAAGCTCTATCAGGTGTAATGATTTATAGAAAGATTTCCATTTGAATGTTGTAATTTGTAAAAAAAATGCTTTGTTTTCATCTCATCAAAACGACCACTCACAACATATCAAAGTTAATAAAATTAGTTTCATTATATAGCTTAGTGCCTAAACATTGTACCTAGACACATCTCATCCTGTCAGGTATGTCCGTTCATAGTCAGCCTCCCTTTTGTAAAACCTGTTTCGTGAATGAAAAAAGACCTTAATTCCTCAGGTGATATGGCCACCTCCCAATGTATCAAATAGTTTAAAACAAGTCTTTTCATAGTTTTTAGTACTGATTTATTAAGCTTATTCATAAATTGGCCTGTCAGGTATGTTAGTTCATAGGTAGATTTCCCTTTGCATATTAAATGTAGACATAAAAATGTAAAAGTAGTTTTCTCTTGGATTCTTGCT
Source organism: Agonopterix heracliana (assembly GCA_963693445.1). NCBI lineage: Eukaryota > Metazoa > Arthropoda > Insecta > Lepidoptera > Depressariidae > Agonopterix > Agonopterix heracliana. The sequence continues at coordinate 881,329 of OY856312.1, read as the reverse complement.
TACAATTAATTTTTGTTTTGTTTATATCAAAGTTTAGAGGGCATATAAGTCATTTGTATTGCTTTTTAATCAATTGCGCATGTTTTTAGGGCTTAAAAATGTAATCAAATCGACGACTTCTTAATTTGGTCGGGTTAAATTTTGACTGCCAGGTTTGACTGCTAACTTCACACAGGTTGAATATTAGAGCAAATCAAACATGAATTTGATTGAAAGAAAGAAAATATTAGAAGTATCTTGCTCTATCAATGCAAGAGTAAACGAGACAACTCTACCTAGATTATTTCAGTCAATCCTTAGTTATTATTAGAATACATTAAACTACGACAAACTATGCCTATCTCAGTCTCTTTTAGTTGTTTTTGTTCAATATTAATGGTAACTTTTGCTGTTAAGAATTAAATGAAAATTAATACTGCTCAGAAAATATTTGAACCTTCGAAGCTAATGATATCAATTTGAGTCTTAAAGTGAGTCATTCAGGAATCAGCACTAAACAGATTTCAAAATTACTATGTAGATTATAATATCGATCATGATTTTAAATTTTAAACGTGTGACTTTAAGACACTGTTATACCGTCGAGGCCGTTTTTTGAACAAGAACGGAAGTGTTTTAAACTGTGTTTTAAAGTCTGAAATTAAATTATGTCTTATTTAAGGATCGGGCGGATGGGCGACTGTTCTCAATTACACGATTAGATTAAGTTTACTCGATAGAAAAAAATCCCTATCCTATGATTAAACTGCTGATAAATATTTCTAGTGAACTCAGGAGAAGTTTTAGCTTAGAAACTCCCATGAGCAAAGATATTGACGAAAAACACGTTTTTTTGCGATCCTGCTTTCAATTGGAGCGGGATGGCTACTTGTAAACTTATGCTTGCAAGAAAGAGACGCTTGCACTGGGATAACCTAGCCTTAAAATTGCATTCGGATGTTTGAAGCAGTGCGGTGGTCGCTTCGCATGCTCGCGCTTGCGATGGCCAATTAATACGACGGCCTAATGTCGAAAACGCCTAACTTTCAAAAATTATAAATCCATTCTTGAGATAGCTCCTCCCAAGATTTTAAGTAAAAATGTTGAAGTAATTCAATTGAGCGAACAGCGAGCGGCTTCACAGTTTCAACGCATGCTCCGCCGCGCTCCGTCCGCTCCGTCCGCTCCCGTCCGCCCCCGTCTGACAGCCAACATCCCCTTTGAGACGAGATCTCTACTCTTGATCCAAAAATGCTAAAATCTAAGAAAATTCAGAGGCACTAACCTAAAGCAATTTCAGGTTAAATTAAAAATTCAATATCGGATGAAACTATGTGGATGTTTTTAGAGAAACGTTGTTATTTTGATCTTCGAATAAAACTAAGCCGCTTTTTGTTAAGGTTCCGTAGTCAAACAAGTAAACGTTATTGTTTTGTCCAAATCCGTTTGTTTGTATGCCCCACTTTAACAACTCTCTCATTTTTGCGTCTACTTAAATATCCTAAATATTGAAGACAAATAATGACTATAATCCAAGACGGCATAATAAAAAGATAAATAATAAAAATAAAAATAATTTATTTCAGACATTACATCCATTATGTTGTTAGTATCACACTTAAATAACTATGTTAGTACAAACACTTAAGTGTAGACCGATCCAGTGCTTTATAAGTATCTACTGAAGACCATGTTCAGGATGCTGTTGGTGCTGGCGCGAACCCTCTGCAGCGCGGCGGCACACCGTTTGCGGAGCGTGGTGGGAAACCCATCGACATGCAATTAAGCGCTTACACACACGATGACGCATTGGTGGAGCGGCAGACGTCAGTCAGTCATTTGTGAAGGAAGGAGTTGTAAGAAATCGCACGTAGCACACACCGTGCACACACAATATGCACACACCGTGCGACAATCCGTCACCGTGTGTGCTTCTACGTGCGGCTTTTTACAACTCCTTGCTTCACAAATGAAGGACTGACGTCTGCTGATCCATCAATGCGTCATCGTGTGTGATGCCACTAAGAAGGAAAAGTTAACTTAAAAGTTCACTTCACCATTCACTTCGTGCCTGGTCATAGCAGATAAATAATGGTAACTTTTACTACATTTAAATTCTCCTGCCACTTCATAAATTATCATGAAAATACATATATAACAATGAAAAATGGAAAGAAACGTAATTGAGTTACGGTTCAATTTGGAATGAAATGGAGTTGCTGTTACGTCTATCCCTACGCTCACCTCACCGTACTGAAGATAGCAATTAAACATGAATAATTTACCGACACAGAATAATAGCAGCTTCTGTTACCTAGATCTTTTGAATTGAAGGATATTTTGAACCTTTACATTTATATAAAGGTACGAGTATTTCTATAGCCCGCGGATCACGCTGCAGGGCAAAGGCCTCCTCTCACAAATAAGGGTGAGATGTTGGCCATGCTCCACCACTCAGGCCCAGTGTGAATCGGTAGAGGCAAGTTAGCTGCCAACTTGCCAGAGCGTAGCTACAACAATCAATTTACATTTCTTTAAAATTACGTGTGCCACGTCAGACCAGGATGGCGATTGCACTAATTTAAAACATCGAAGGTCAATCCTAATCCAATTTCAGTTCCAATCATATTGCAATCCAATTACTATTCAACTGTGCTGAATTCCATATTGTGCTAATCTTGACTTATTTACTATGTGACAGACAGCCTTTAACGTCTGGGCGATCTGTCAAAACGGCTCTAACGGCTGTCAATTAAATAACTCGATACCGAATGTGTTAAAGTTGTAGTTCGCACGCGCTACAATCACGGTTCAGTTTAGATTTAAATAGCGCGATTGCTCTCTAGGTAAAATTAAATAGATTTTTCTCTGACGTCACGCACCGTGTACCGCATCAGAGACGGAAGCATGCTAGACTGACGCGATAGAACACTACAGCTATGTCACCTCATGCTCTCCCACGTCCTCACGATGTCCGAGTATGTCTCTAGATAGAGCCTCACGCTTCTACTGTATAAAACAAAAGTGGCCGACTTTCTAAAGTCGGTTGGTGTGCGTGAGGCGTGATACAACTAATCTCTGTGTGCGTGTATACCGACACGGTGTATTACAGAGGAGTTCGGGTACCTATATTTGTATCGCCGCATTCGTAGCTTCGATCTTGAAATATAACTTATCAAAGGAAGGAGCCTTAAGACATGCTTATGTCAGTAAACAAGATCTTACAGTAGGCCATAAGCCCGTGAAAAACCAAACAAATAACACTCAAGTAGCATCTTTACCTAGCAAATTGGCACCTCTACTACCTAGACTAAAGGTACAAGGCACATCGAGTCGTCGTCTAATTTGCCTTCGCTCGACGCCTGAGTGCAAAAAGGTTTACAGGATAAGGATTATTATCGTTACTCCCCTTTGAAGCGAAGTAAACTGCGCGTTGCTCTTGTAAATGAGGTGGCTTGTTTTGAATTTTGTCTTCTTTCAGCCGTGACTTCAAGTTCCTTATTTTTCTAGTGTATTATTGTGTGACTAGAATGGACTTTATCTAATCTAAACTGTAACTGAAGTGTGTCTGTACATTGAAGATATTTACAAAAATAAGATTACGATATGGTTTTTAGGTATCCCTGACTCGCAATCAACCTTTTTTAGAAATTTTGTCTGTGTTTGTTTGTTTGTTTGTTTGTTCGCGAATCACGATAAAAAAACTGAACCGATTTTGATGAAACTTTTTTTGTTTGATAGCTTATGATCTGACTTAAAATCTGGTATGTAATTTGTGCGGACGAAGTCGCGGGAAAACACTAGTTTAAATTAAAGTTGTTAATTTTGATGGTCTGAATCACCTCTTTTAAAATTACCACCATCTTTTGTTACATCCTGTATACTTCGGTCTCTTATGCAGTAGTTTTGTTGACGACCAGAAGTGCGATTTTTGAATCTCATTCGGTGAGCTCAGCAGTTGAAAATGTCAAAATTACTCTGGAGGTACGCATCTTTCTACTGCTGATTTGATTTTTAATAATTGCACTCCTGAAGTATAATTTTTGAAAGTCAAATCAGCAGTAGAAAGACGCATTTCTCCTGAGTAATTTTGACATTTGCTACCGCTAAGCTCGACGTATGACATTCAAAAATCGCACTCCAGCTAGCCAACTATCACAACTTGACCCATCATTACATTCTGAAACAGCCAATATGTTAAAGATTAACATTAATTCAAAAATGTAAAAAATGTTGGTCATTGCAGCTAAGATTCTGACCACCCCGAATGGGATTATAATTATAAGTTTACATGTTTGTAAACACTAAACCATTTAACCGTTAATTCAGCAACATTATCGTCAAAGGAAGTATTGCTTTGTATTCAATTGTAATTAATTTTCACGACACACGAAAATTTAATTTCATGTTATAGGAAATAGGTAATTATTGATATTCGAATACTATAGATCACGATTGGAATACGAACAAATTTATACAATTATTAAGTAAGTTGAACTAAAAAAAGGGATCTGGTAGGTACGTGGCAATGTGGCCTCATGGCTCCTTAAAAAAAGAATAAAAGAAATAAGATGTAATTATAATGTTTATTTTTCTTTGAACAGAGAACAGTGTAAGCAAGAGTACTAACCTAATACCTACACACAGGTACAGTCAGCAGCAAAAAGATGGATGCACTTTTACTACGTCGTAGTATAAAGATGTATACACTTTAGTACAGAGAATACAGATTTCAAAGGAAGAGTCACGGACTTGAAAGAAATACGAACCGAATATTGCACTAAAAAGATGTGAAGCATGCAAGGTAATACGATCTCGTTTGTTCTACAAGGGGCCTACACTCACACAGATGCACTAGCTCGAGGCGCAGGTGCTACAACCCGTCACCTTTATGTACGGCGTGACAGCACGCACACAAAAGAAATGGGTGCTTGACTCATTCTCACTCATTATCATTAGACGAGATTACGTCTGGTTCTTCTTTTTAGTCTAAAGGAAGAGTATTCTTTATTGATTTTGAGTCGAGGCAGAATTCGAGGACGCGACTAAGAAAACGCACAATATTTAGTTATCTCTTAATAGATTAGAATTCGTTCTAATTTTATTCCCTTTATTCTTCAAAGAAAATTAAACATGTTTAAATAAAAATGTATTTTAAAAGGGGCATGTTATCTTGCCGAAGGTCAAGACCTTGTGTGTCTCTAGAGATGTGGCGTTAAATTCTTTAATGGATTCTGTTTTAAAAACCTTTTAGTTTCTTATTCTAACATTATCAATTTAAATTCTTTAGAGAATGTTAATGTTATGAATAAAAATCTTTGAAGAGTATTTTTTAAAACTTATATTGTATTCATGCAACAGATTTACAAAAAATTTCTAGAATCCTTTTTATTAATCCCTTATTACCTTAAAGGTTATTCAGATTTGATAAATTAAATACCTACCAATCGTTAAAATATAGAGTCTACATATCTTTAAGTTACTTAATAAAAAAACAGGATCATTATCAATTAGTTTCGTCTGTCTGTATGTATTAAATGCGGTTACTTCGTTCGACGTTCCTTCTTTTTCTGTTCTGAAAAATAATGCCCTGAATTGGTCCCTATGAGGCCCATGACCAGTAGTAGACGTCTTTTGTACGTCAAAGTATCCTCATGATGGACTGGATAGGCCTAAAGCGCGGTAAGTTGAAGCACACTACTGGTGCACTAGGTCCATACAAACTAGCGCCATTATCTGTCAAATCTAGGGCACTTGCATACAATTTTGAAGTAAACCTTTCATTTGTTTTGCCTCATTTTTCTGGTATGAAATGTTTGCGTAAATATCCATTAATTGTATTTTGAATTAGGGATGGACAGTGGGCTGCATGTTAGCTCTACTTGATCTCTTATTTGGCCTTACAAGGCTAAAATTACGTTCCATTTACGTCTATGATTATTGCAAGACTAAAGGTTTCAGTACAGATAAAATAGCACAAAAGCGAGTTGAAACCTCTTTAAAGAATAACAAGCCCCGACACGCCCGCAGATGTGGCAGCGTGCGCTGCATATTGCATAGTTGCATGCTCACGCTCGTTCGCAAGACACATACGTATTGGATACTTTGTCTTGCGCTGCATAAAACTATAGGGAACATCGCGGTGTTACGTGTTATAAAAATGTTCAGTTATATTGTATTTCAATAGGATACCTACTCTTTTATGGGAGTTTAGCAACATAACGAAGTCATATCGGTTTGAATCGCTTGGGTGATTTTCTCTCAATGCATATGCTCACGACTACATTCCTCGAGGTGGTAGTCAGATATATTCTGAAACCTCAGAACATCCTCTTTTCACTAGTAGTATTGAAACTCTGTACAGTGTGACGGGGAGTGATCCCGACGCCACTTTTAATGGACAGTGGGTACAATTTTCTCACTATGTTTTCCTTCACCGAAAAACCAGTGTTGTCACAAATGGTTCATAAATTCCGAAAAATTCATGGGAACGAGTCGACCTGGAGTGCGATTTTTGAATCTCATTTGGTGAGCTCAGCAGTTGAAAATGTCAAAATTACTATGGAGATGTGCATCTTTCTACTGCTTATTTGACTTTCAAAAATCGCTCCTCTGTAGTATGTTTTTTGAAAGTCAACTCAGCAGTACAAAGATGCATATCTCCATAGTTATTTTGTCATTTTCAACTGCCGAGCTCACCGAATGAGATTCAAAAATCGCACTCCTGAACGGGGATCGAACCATCAAATTGCCTCCTGCACGGCAGGCAAGGTTTATTGCCACTTTTTTTTCTCATAAATCAAACCAAATAATTGATTCTAAATAGTATTATCGACAACATGTTTTTTTAAAGAAGATGCGGCAAGAAACTCTACATCAAATGGTTATAAAAATAAAAATTAAGACTTATAACCTTAATCACCCTTTTAAATATCAACTGATCAACTTTCACTATGCGGAGCCAACATTCATCAACATTGACTCTAATGTATAGAACAGCTGATATATTTTATTTTATTTCGATTTTGGCACCATAGTGAAAGTTTGTCAGTTTGATGGTCTATGCATGTTGTTTTGTTTCATAGATAATGAATAACTATGGAAAAACAAGTTTGAAGATAGTTATAGCAAAGTTTGTGACTACGCTTGATGAGAATTCGTAATTTTTGTTACGTATGTTACATAAGTACCTACATTGAAAGTAATTTACCAACAAAAACATAATTATTCCGCTCAACAACAACAAAGTCTATTAAATAGTAAACCAAACATTGTTATTTCACGAAACAAAATAAACACAATTGTGACAATGTTAGCATCACCATATTTATTGCTAAAACAAATAATAATTATGATTCATTCGTTAGTGAATGAACAAACAGCGGCAAGTGCTTAATTTGTTTATTTAAACGTCAATTAGTTATTCATTTACGTTTGTTATTGTTCATAACGAAACACCCTTTGGGGGTGGGAAAAACCTTTACTATAAGACAATTATTGTCTCTTAATGGTGTCTATCGTCCGTCAATTTAAAGTCGTAGCAATGAGGAGTTTTCTGACAGCTAGTAAAACGTAGTTCAACATACTGGCGATAGATGGCGTTGACCAGAGAGGGGACCGAAGACGAACATTTTAGGCTACAAGGTAAACAAAAATGCATGTCACTGAGTCAGATGAATCCGTTGACGAAATATATGTTCATATTGTGCTGCTACTTTAAAACAAAGATTATTACTATTTTATTATCTGCAAGGTCACTCGCCCCTGTCTCGTCAACGCCATCTATCGAGCCATTAGGAACTACTTTTTCTTTTTTAATGGCTTTCTGAAAATCCCTATAAAGACGACAAATCTAAAAATGATGGCATGATGGTATGGCCCAATAGTTGGTTAAAATTAGAAATGTTGCGGCACTTTATTAAAAATAATGCCATTTCATATCAAAATTACAGACCTACCTATATCAAAGACTGTGCTTGCCTGTGTCGGACTATAGATACAGTTTCATACATTTTCACCTTGAGCAAAATATATGTGCAGTCCTAAACGTCGGACTGCACTGCACTGCGGTGAAGGTTTGTCTTTTAGGCGCCTGCCTTTGTATTTTTTTATGGAAAGCCCAAGGGATCGAAGCCCATACAGCCTTGTCTTACAAAAATTATTAGAAATTTTCGATTAAACGAATTCGTAACATTGTATTTTCCTACTTTTAACAACATTTTGAAAGATCGACTGGCACCGATTCCCAAGAATATCGGTGGAAAATGCTCTTTAGCTAAGTAGGTACGTAGTATATTAGTGCTAACCTCCATATTTGGATGTGAGTTATCTAAATAAATAAGAGATGAATAATAGTTACCCTGTCAATCTGTCCGAGGCGTTGTGCGAATGGATAGAAAAATACTACAATATGAGCTATAGAGAGAGATAGCGAGAATCATCATCATAGTCAGCCTCGACGCATAATGCCCTAACACCAATAATTTTCTTAAACACATAATGACGTATTCTCAAAATGACTTCATCGCAAACTGACCTAAACGCGAATCGACCCATTATTTTGATAGACCTGCGGGGCTAGTACGCCAACCCGCGATAGCGTGATGGTTATAAACAACAGGTCTAAACCTCTCTTAAATATACGACAATCCCCATCTTTATTCAAACGTTGCGTTGACAAAATTCGCTATTAAACATGCAAAAACCGTTACATGTTTAAACATGGCAGCGCCGGGCGTGCACTCAGCCAATCCGAAGCGTTTGTTTGTTCGCCGCCATTTTAATTATGTTCTGTTTGAATTTCGAATGGATTGCGCGCATTAATCAAGGTCGCGCTTTTGTTAATGAGTGTATGTATATAGAATAGACTAAGATCCCGGTTCTAGTTTTCAACGCCCATATGTTGAAGCAATTATTCCAGTGTAAATGTCTTACCTAGTTTACTTGTCGTAACTTCTTGAAAGTGATTGCGAAAATTGTATTCCTGCCATGATCGTATTTGAACCAGAAGAGAGGAGATAATGTGAAATCAATCATTAAAATAAAATACCATACAATAGTCCAATAACACGGCAGCTTAGCTTCAATTTGGTACACAATTAATTTCTAAATAAATTAGCGTATAGATAACGGGAGCAACTCTTTTATACCCGGCTGCTAGGAGTTGGGACAGCCCCTACAATGCTTTGTACTTCTTTAGGGTCCTTAAACTAAGACATTGCTACTGAAATATGTATCTTTTCCTAAACATATGGGTACACAAAACTTGAAACGGGATCATATCTACATTGGGTAGGTTTAATATTAGGGCTCGCTGTACCGTGGCCGCCATGATGTAAGTTAATGACTGAAATTGGATATGAATTCTTTAGTACAGTCAATTGGGTTCAGAATTGATTGCAGATTTTTACCTACTCATGCTCGTTTTCCCTAATGGGGAGAACAGAGATCGTCAGAGAGATTCAGAATTCAGATGTTCATCGAATCGTACCTGGGTAGGTACATGAAAACATGAAAAAAAAATGCATCTACTTGCAAAAATATTATCTTTACAAGATACTATCTCCACTTCATCTCTACTTTCTCTTTGTGATCTTTGGTTAGGTACCATATATAAATAACTATATTTCATTCCAAATAAGGACGAACATATTTTCCGATTCCAATACAGGGTGTGGTAAACAGTTGCATAACTTTAAGGCGTAATTGTAACCATGATACTGAACAACTTTCCCTAGTAAACCTATAGGAAATTTGCAAAAAAAAAATTTGACTTTTCATACAAACATTCGATCAGCCAATTGCATTTAGTATGGAAAGTCCAAAAAAAATTTGTCCAAAGTCCTACCCAACTTGATCATAATAATTATGAAAAGAACTCATGTCTTTTCATCATAATCTGCCTATACAAGGTGTAACACCTAGTTATTTATATTTAATGGGGTTGTCTAATTTATTAGATTATCCAACTGAACAACTTTCACTAAAAAAAAAGAATACGAAAAGTCGCAAGAAATAAAAAAGTCTGATGTCCCATACATTTGATTTTAAATTGATATGGTACTGCAGTTTTGCATGAAGCAGCTGATATTTTTTCATGATATTGACTTTGGTTCCATAGTGAAAGTTGTTCAGTTTGATGGTCTGCCCTTTTAAGTACTACTAGGGTATTTTGTTACACCCAGTATATGATAAGTTAGCGGTCAGCTTTCTGGTAGAGCATTTTCAAGTCTAACAATAAATAAATTCGCCATCAACTTATACTTAAATAAAAATAACAAAAAATCCTAACAACGCTGTACACTTATTTACATTAAGCAATAAGGGTGGGCATTAAAAACATTAATTCGCGGCTCCAAACAGGTCGTTAAGTAAAAGCGGTGAATTATAGAGGGCCAGGTAAATCGCGTTAACGAGTTTAGCAGGGTTCCGTACCCGATAAATAACCGTTGATAAAGCAAATAACGAGCGTTGTCGCCGGGCGCGCTTTGTTCTAATAAATCGGCGGAAAATTGAAGCTCTGTTTCGGCTGAATGTGAATTAACAGGAAAATATTGTGCTGGGTTGGATTGATGATCTGTTTTGTTGCGGTTGCGGTTTTGACTGTGTTCCGAGAGGGTTTAGTACGTCACATCGAAAGTTAAATTGTCGAACACCAATTGGCCGAGAACGAATTATAAATGATCAAAATGTGAACAAAACAATTGCTCAACGTATTAGATAACACAATTCGTCGGTATACGTATGTCGTTTGAATAAGTAGTTTAAAAGTCGATAGGTCATTTGAAACGTCTAAGTTTAACAGGTCGAAATGTTAAATGGTCGTAAAGCATTAGGTTGAAATATCAATATTAATTAATTATGTTATAATTAATTATGTTTACCAGGTCAAAGTGTAGGTATCTTCTCTTATTTCCTGACGTCCCAAAAAGTCGTCATGATTATGAGCTAATGACCCCTGGCATCTTGTACACTTCTGTTCTCCTCGTAGGCTGGTATATCAATACATCTCACTAATATTATTAATGCGAAAGTTTGTGACGATGTTTAGATTGTTTGTGACTAAACTTTTTTGTATTTACATAGTTTTTAGCGAAAAGTTGTCTTCGTGTTAAGACCAAGTTATCCGAGTGCAAGCGTCTCTTTCTTGCAAACGTAAGTTAGCAATTAGCCATCCCGCTTCCATTGAAAGTAGGATCGCAAAAACACGTATTTTTCACCAATATCTTTTCTCTTGGGTGTTTCTAAGCTCCAAAATCACCTAATGTGCTTCGACCTATTAGAGGATCTACCTGTTGTAATTCGAAGAATTAACTAAGTGAAGCTTTTAAATACATCGACGTATTATGGCATCGACCTAATGACATATGGATCATTTAGTATACCGACGAATTGTGTTATCTACGTATTAAAACTTTGAGCAATTGATTTGTTCACATTTTTATCATTTATAATTCGTTCTCGACCAATTGGTGTTCGACTATTAAACTTTCGATGTAATGTACTAAACCCGGACTCGGTGGACTAGTCAGCCATTAATTTTTTCACTATACAATATACGAATGTTATAGCTCTAACAAAGTAGATTGACATTCTTTTATAAATGGACGAATTATATCTGAAAACTTTAATCCCGCCGGCTCAAAATACAATACTGGTTCGACGATGAATATTTCGAATAGTTTCCATTTCATATCCAACGAATACAATTCGACTGCCAAAGGCATTTCTCTGATTCAAAGCTCCAATGAACGATTGTATGAGCTACGCAACTGAAATAACATTATTCGATACGATAGATTTGTGGTTTTGATATTAGGATTTGATGCTGGGATCCTCTTGGATTTAGTTTCATCAGGAAAGTATTCTACGTCCAAAAAAATATCTGTGACAGCTATTTTATTTCAGACAAAGTTTCTTTAGATTAGCGTTAACGACAGTAGAACACATTAAATGTATGGACTTGACATATGGTGACGAAAGCCAATAACGAAATGTTTTGATCGCCAATGTCAAATCCATACATTCTGCCCGTAGAAAGAGAAGGAACTAGAAGAAAGCTCGTGTCTTGTTATATCACTGAGTAAGAGATGCACATACCAAATTTGCTCTAGTTAAAAAAGCAGATCGCTACTTATTGCTGTCCTTATCGACGTAGCCACTTTTTTGTTCTACGACGGCTCCGGCGTCAGACATCTATTTTCATACAAATTGTATGAAAGGATTTTATGACTATCGCTGTCTCATACGCGGTTGTTACGTCTATCAGCGTAAGCGAAAAATACTTCGCCTATGATTCTGCCATAATCGTCTTCTAGCGTCTACGCCAATAGAATGCCACTTTGTCTAGGACCCCAGTAGACTGATAGAATTTTGTTTGTTCTATGTACATTTTAGTTTATTCTACATAAAGTAGATTTAAAACAAAAAACTTTCAAGTAAATTTTACTTAATTAAAATTGTTGTCACCGATATTTTTTTCCGTGTTCCTTCAAGATGTTTAGGAAATCTTACTTTAAAATGTACAAAGTTTGGATATTTCTGACTCAATCACGATTTATAGATGAACGGTTTGGATAAAATTTGCCATACATGTAAAATATGATGTTCTGTATTAACACATAGGATACTTTTTAACGATAACACAGACGGAGTCGCGGGCAAAACATAGTGTAACGTCATAATTATTGTAAATGGAAATTTCATAGTTTAATAGCCCTTAAAAACGGGTTGCCAGGTCAACCACTTGGCAGCCGATTACATAATGTTGTTCTTGGTACCACTACAGTTTATATGCGACCATTTCTTATGAGGCTACTCTATTTTTTAGTCTTCTCGCTTCAATTTGATAAATATTACGCTCCTAAGTATCTAGATAATCAATGTACGAAACATTATTGCATCCGGCAAAAAGACAACCCTATTTATTTCCAATCCTTAAACTGTGAAAATTCATTGCCTAAACACATGGGTGTAGAAAGCTTGTAATGGGATCTTAGTCTACATTCTATAGGTTTAATTTGGATTTAGTGTCATGTGTGGTAAAGACCAATCTGTAGACTTCAAATGCCCAACAGGACTCGCTTATTTGTCTGAGTATAGGTATACTATCTCACAGTCGTCCTTACAATCTCGGAGACTGAATACTAAATATAGCGCGCTTATAGTATCGTATTTCGTAACCGAGGGTAATTATTTAGATACTATCAGCGTTGTTTCACACGCACCACAACCTCATCACATCGCAGCGACAAAAGGTGTTAAATAGTGGTTACGAAGTCGCGATTCTCACCGATCCCCACTACCCCTACGTGGTAGTGCCGCGTAGTCCCGCGTAGTCCCAGCAACGCCCATTGCCGAGGTCCGTACCCATGGCAGTCGTTGCTCCCTTGAGCAGTGCTGTATTAGTCATTAAAAAAAAAATACAGTGTCGCTGCAGCTTTTTGCAGTTGCGTCGTGGTACCGACTCAATGTCGTTGTGTCTGCGATGTGGCTGGCTGTTAGTTCGCAGTGTCGCTGGTGGTTGCGATGTGGTTGGTATCACCGACGCGGTCGATGCTGAAGGCAAAAAGTGGTACGTGTAAATTCTACTATTCATTTTCAATTCAAAATATGTCGTCCGCCCTCGTGTTGTGGTTGTGGTGTGGTTTTTGTTGTGGAACGTGTGAAACAACGATAAGATTAGACAGATCTTACCTAAGTCGATTAAGAGTAATTAATTTGATTTAAAGTCAATCTTTATAGGGTGCGCTTTGGACCGATATCTGTATAATATGCTATACTTTCTACCAGCCGATGACCCCTTCCGCAAGTAGAGGTCCTTTTTCTGAGAAGGTCAAATTTTTCTGAAAGTTCTCTCTAAGTTTGGTCGCTCTACTCTTTCCGGATTGATTACAAAATATTGTTTAATTCATACAAATGTGTTTGCTAAAAACACATGCATGTCCGAAATAGTAACAAATCAATTGAAATCAAAATGTTTTATTCAAATTAACATCACATGGATAGAATTCTGACGTAATTTTTGATTCTACCTCCGCGTCGGAAGGTGTTCCTTTGTAGGCGGCCAGAAATTCTAGAACACACATATTTATTTAAAATGTTTTATATGCAAAGTACAATTACAAAGGCTACAATATTAATAAAAAGACCGGAGATTTTGGTCATTCATTTATATTGAGGTAGGGTTCAGATGCAGTAGCTGTATCCAGCAGCCACACTGGGCATCACCACCACCACCATATCTAAAGCCGAACACCCCACCGCCTAATACTTTTATAATGTCATCATCATGATCATCTCAGCCGATGGACGTCCACTGCTGAACATAGGCCTTTCCCAAGGACCGCCACAATGACCGGTCATGCGCTGCCCTCATCCAACAGGTTCCCGCCGCCTTCACCAGGTCGTCAGTCCACCTTGCGCCTACCCACGCTGGGCTTTCCACGTCTTCGTCCCCATCGGCCATCGGTTCTGCGAGCTAGTTAAGCAATTCTTTGAGCTAATCACAGCTGCTCTAGTTCTTCTGCGGATCTCTTCATCTCTGATTTGATCTCGTGGGAAAACTCTGAGCATAGCCCTCTACAATGCCCTTTGGGTGACTTTCAGCCTTTTTATGAGGCCTTGAGCGTACAATGATTTTATAATTTATGTTTTTGTTTGTTTATTAATGTCGATAATTTAATGTTTTGATTGGTGCCCCAGCGCCCGCGGCATGCTACCTCGATAAACGTTTAATCGCGCCTGCTAACTCGTTCGTTCGCGCGCAAAAAGAAAGGGATCTAGGGCGCGATAGAGCTTTATCGCGCCATCATGCCGCGGGCGAAGATACGTTATTTCAACTTAAAAACACTAACTAAACTTCAACAAAACAAGATGATTCTTCTCTAGTACTAGTAAACAGCTTAGTGTGGGTATCAAAGTGTCAGTTCATTACAACATGTCACCGGCACGACATCAAAGTGATCAAAGCCCTGTGACGTCATGTCAAGGTACTTCCGTGGGGTACGCAGCCTTGTGGTAGATTGTGCCTATGATGTCGACTCTTTCATGTGCAGGAATGATTTAAATTCTACCAGAACGTGTGGTTTAATAAACATAGACCACCGCATTCCCAACGGGCAAGGGTAAGGTTTTAGAAGTAAAACTTCTTATGGGATTAGATCAAACCGCAACCTTTTTGTGGGACGGAAGTTCGAAACTTAAATCGTGAGCGGAACTTCAAAATTTAAATCGGGAGAAGCTTCACTTCTGCCGGGCGTCCCCTGACGGCCAACTTCTTTGTTGTTGATGTGAAACATCTATTGGCGCGCCTTGCCAGTAAAACCAACTCGAATGCCGTGACGAAAAACTGGCATGACGCTTTCAGGCCACGTTCAAAGTTGTCGAAAAACGCGCGTGAAATCAGGAGAGTGTGGTACTGACAGCTGTGACTTAGTTCGTCAATTTACGAAAAAAGCGCGCGAAATCGTCAGATGCAGTATTTCGTTGTTTCACATCTACCGGGCGTCCCTAGACGACCAATTTTTTATGCAGTGTCTTTGTTGCCAAATATCTCGAGCTATCACTACTTGCCATGTCATTACATCCTGAAATCTTCAATAGGTATGCTAGAGGTATGCTAGAGGTATGCCTTGAATTGCATGTGTAAAAAATTATTCTTAAAAGTTAGTTTATGTTTAAGGTTTATGTATGTTTTGAAATATAGTGATTTTTTGGGAGATTGGGGGTTGGCAGGCTTTCGCCTGCCTCACTTTGAGCATCGCTGGTTTTTTGTATAATAGCAATCTCTACTGTTGTTAGGAATCGTAGTGGGTTTTTGATAAGGGTTTGTATCTCATCTGGTGTTAACTTGTCTGCCTAGATGAGTAAATACTTCGTTTGTACATCAGGGCCCTGTTTAATAAACACGACAAGTGACAATAATTGACAATGACAATTCAGAGTACATTGTTGAGAATGCTAGGACACATGAAGCACTGCAAGTTTAGCGTCATTAGCAGTGATCGGAATGTCGGGGCATTTTTGAGCATACAAGTATGGATACGCCTTGAATTTCCCGGAAATATCCGGATTTAATAAATAATGATAAAAATTTCACGGGATTTACTGGGATTACCTATTTAGATGTCAAGAGAAGTTTTTTTTAAATCAAGAGTATTAGCAGCGCATACTAGAGGCCGCGCCTTTGAAACACGCCGCCGCCTGGTACTTTTGACATGTACCGCGCTTAGGTAAATATGTTGACCGTTATTTAACAATGATATTAAGTAACTAGATTAGTAGTTAGGGCACCAAAGCGTTGCCACTTCGAAGATGTCTGCAGGCTTCTTTGACTTCAGTTCAGTCTTTTATCTATGGTGAGCGGAAATTAAGCTACCAAAATGGGGAAATGCGCCGTAAAAATTTGTAAATCACAGTCGGAAAATAATAATAAAGGAAGTGGTGTTACTTTTCACAAGTAAGTTTACTATAATATTTTGTTAAGATTATTCAAAATAACATAAAAAACTAAATAAATTTTTCACGCATTGTTTTTCCCATCAGTGTTTCAAGTAAATACGATTTTGATTTTCCCACACTGTTGGGAGTTTCGGTACCCTCTTCGTTATTTCATACAGGGTTAAGTTTTAATCAGTCGGAATAACTTCACCATTCATTCCCCTAATCAAACTGAACAACTTTCACTATGGAGCCAACATCGAAATCGTGAAAACAAAATCAGCTGTTTCATACAAAACTGCAGTACCGACCGACTCGACTCATATGTATGGGACAGCTGATTTCTTTTTTCGTGATTTCGAAGTTGACACCATAAATAAAATAAATAAATACCTAAATAATAAACATCTTTATTTGCATAGTGAAAGTGAAGAGAATACAATATGGTGACGTTATCTGATCTGGGTTAATTAAACATCAACCCTGTATAATATGATAATATTACTTAAAGTTTAATTATACTTAAATCTGTTCAAAGCACACAGAGCCTATATATTGAAGTTTAGAATTCAGGTAATTAATTCATTAAATTCAGTAATTAATTCTGGGGAAATTATTTCTAACCACTGGCAACTGTGGCCGTATTTACGTTTTTAAAATAATAACGTCTTTCTCATTTCGTCGTAATTTTTTAGACGGCAGAAGAAACGAGACAAACATAGTTTACTTTGGCGTATGTATCGATTTCCAAGCTACGTCTTTGAAACTCTGAAGTGGTTACGCATTTTTGAGTATTGTTTGTAAGAAGCTATCCCTCTAGTATCGTATAAGCTCACTGTTATTAAATCACCCAGGACAAAATCTCAATAAAATCAGTCAGTTAAATATTATAGTAAACTTACTTGTGAAAAGTAACACCACTTCCTTTATTATTATTTTCCAACAGTGATTTACAAATTTTTACGGCGCATTTCCCCATTTTGGTAGCTTAATTTAAACGTCACGGATATGTCCACTCACCATAGATAAACGACTGAACTGAAGTCAAAGAAGCCTGCAGAAATCTTCGAAGTGGCAACGCTTTGGTGCCCTAACTACCTAATCTAGTTAATTAATATCATTGTTTAATAACGGTCAACATATTTACCTAAGCGCGGTACATGTCAAAAGTACCAGGCGGCGTGTTTCAAAGGGTGATTTAAAAAAACGTCTCTTGACATCTAAATAGGTAATCCCATAAAATCCCGTGAAATGTTTATCCATATTTATTAAATCCGGATATTTCCGGGAAATTCAAGGCGTATCCATACTTGTATGCTCAAAAAATGCCCCGACATTCCGATCACTGGTCATTAGTAACCAGAAATGTACTCTCAAATTGTCAGTACCTATCAATTGTCACTTGTCGCGTTTATTAAACAGGGCCCAGGAGAGCTATTTTTGAATCTCATTCGGTGAGCTCAGCAGCTGAAAATGTAAAAATTACTATGGAGATATGCACGCACATCGCAAATCGCACTTTTGAAGTTTGATCTTTGAAAGTCAAATCAGCAGTAGAAAGATGCATATCTCCATAGTAATTTATACATTTTCAGCTGCTGAGCTCACCGAATGAGATTCAAAAATAGCTCTCCTGGGTCTATAAAGTCACTCACATGCACAGTAGATATAACTTATTTATTCACTTCAATAGACGCATAATGTGTCGCAGTTAATAGGCGAAGCGCTCACAACAATAACATTTGCTATTGTTTGTTATGTTTAACTAAAAAGAGAGAAAAAAATGCTCTGTAGCTTTTGTCCATGATGCTGGCATTGTCAGAGCTTTGCAGTATGTTTGACACTACGAATAAGAGATTCGTAGGTTTGACAACAATAAATAGATTCGACTAAATCCAGAAGTGCTTTTTAGAATCGTGAGATTCAAAATCGTGGTCGAATGATGAATAATCTCCATAGTAATATTGACATTTTCTACTGCTGACATAATTTTTTTTTTCCACTTCTTTTACTAGCCTGATTACTAGACCTTTTGGCTAAATCTTATTTTATTTTTCGCACTTTCAAAGCCAAGATAGGCTACATCAGCCACCTGAGAGCACATCAACGAAGCTCTCAAAGTCAACAGCCATAATCAGTCGCTGTGGTCGAACACGGCCATGAAGCATCATCATCATTTTATTTTTATATTTCTTCTGTTTTCACATTAAAACGTTGGTATTTGACGTTTTGATGGTTCTTTGGAGTTTTTGGAGACGATCGAAAGACGCAGGAAAAGCAGAGAAGTCCACAGGAAAGAGGTGAACCGACCGCTTTGCCGCGCTAAAATCACGGAACAATTTTCCTGTTTACGACCCATGCACCATCATATTTCACTGAGCTATATATTGTTCACTTGCACGACACTTTGTTACGCAAAACAACACCAATTTTACGAACCAAAACTCACTATAAACAATAAAAATTCGATGAAATATGAGGACTCCAAACGTCAGCTACCAAAGCCCGCCAAAAACTCCCCTGCTGACATAATATACCTATTCGGTGCTGCTGATTGGAAAGTGTGACTTTCAAAAATCACATTCCAGTATAGAACAATAGAACCATGATTGTGACAGATTATATTTCAATTTTTTTTTTAATTTATTGTTTTGTTAAATATGTTTCAGCATACCTGCTGTTGAAAGGCTTTCTCTTTACATAAATTCCGGTAAGTTGCAATAATTATTGGTATAATTTATATTACAGCGCAGGACCGGTCGTTATGGCGATCCTTGGGGGAGGCCTATGTCCAGCAGTGGACGTCCATCGGCTGAGATGATGATGATGATAATTTATATTATTAATTTTTATTGTTTATTGTATTAAGCATAAGCATATGCTCACGACTATATTCCCCGAGGGGGTAGTCAGAGATATTCTGAACCCTCAGAACATCCACGTATATTGTATTAATAAGATACTTAAAAATTATAGGTAGATTCTTCTTTCTTCTGGGCAGATTCTTATTTATTTTGTATAGTCTTATAGTTTTATTTCAGTTTTAGTATATTATGTTCATTCATTTGCTTAACATTTATATGGTTTCTGTTAAATAAATTTTATTTATATTATGGTTGCATATACATTAACATAATAACATTCTTGAGAAGTGTCGAAATGTAACATTGTCACTATCAAACGTCATTATGCTTTTGTGAAAAATGGCTGCAAATAATTAGTAAAGATTTCCAGTAGGACAAGGGTGTAGGTGGCCTACAAAAAACCGGTGGCCGGCAAAATGGTTGACTAACCGAAAATTGCGAGCTTATCACTAAAAGCGTTTTGATAACCACACGCACAAAGAACTCCTCAATAAGATAATTTCGAAGGCGGACAACATACCTCCCGTAACCATTTCCCCACACCCTCTCACGCCACGTCTCAGCCTCAATTTCTCTTGTTTATTATTTTTTACCCTCTTGAGTATATTTTCTTGGGAAAGTATTTCTTCCTTTACGTAGTATCAACACTCGATCTGATAAGAAACACTCAACTCATCACAGCCAGAACTCTTTCAATTTTTAGGAGTCCGCACGTAAATTGAAATAAAACGGAATAATTGGTATCATCTCACTGTTGTTTTGTCGATACATTTTTTATTCAACTACAAAATGGGTTTGTTAGGTAATTAATAGTCATTATTGAACCAATAACATTAACAGTAAACCAATAACATTATAATTGTGCTATATACAAAGTACAGTCAACATCAAAAGTTGATGAAAAATTAATGAAAAATCTTATTATCAAATAAGATGCGCTCGTTGGCGTAGTGGAGCTTCGGTATTGGAAACGATCACCGAAGTTAAGCAACGTTAGGTCCGGTCAGTCTTTGGATGGGTGACTGTTTAGTGGTATTTCATCTCGAGCGTTTCCGTGCTTCGGAAGGCACGTTAAGCAGTTGGTCTTGGATAGTTTCGTCAGATGGCGTTGTAACTATTCGTTAAGCCAAGTCAGAGGCCTATTGGCGGCTTGAAAATTCTCTGACAGCAAGGTGACCACTAACTTGCCTCCACCAACACGCACTGGGCCCGCGTGGTGGAGTATGGCCCACTCCCTCTCACCCTTATTCGTGAGAGGAGGCCTTTGCCCTGCAGTGGGATTCTACAGGCTATAAACTTTTTTTTTTTTATTATCAAATAAATAAGATGAGATTGATCCTAACCATACATATAACATCTACTATGATTTTTCAGTAGACACACAACAATAAAAACATGGAAAGAACATGAAAACTATAGCTTCAATAGGTAAACATGGTAACACTGAAATTTTTTAGGTATTGTTATACCATCATCATCATCTTCCTAGCTACTGTCCCGCTGGGTAGCGGAGTCTGTTTTCCAATTCTCCTCCAACTCGCTCACGATTTATCCTGAACATAGTTAGTGGAGGACTGGCAGCTAACTTTTCCTGTGCTGTAGGCAGGTATTGTTAAATAATAAAATTACTTTTGATTTTTAATAATTATTTTACTTTCAAACTTGATTAATTCATAAACTATGGTGGAATAATAAACATATTTAGCACCGTCATACCCAAGTTTGAGTTGTTGATGAGTTGGAATCTAGGTATAGAAAACAGTGATAGATTTCTGAACTCATAAGAAGGTGTAACCAAAACAATTTTTCTCATCCGCAGATTTTTCTTAACATCTTTAAGGAGTTGCTCTGTGGCTCTGCTATTGGGTGGTCACGTGCGCGTCGGTTGCCCCATCCCCGGTCCACAGTGGAACTCCAGTGGTGGCTCAGGATATTGTTCTTTTATAAGAACAACCCTTGAAGTCACCAAAATATCAATATAACCGTACAACGTCAAGCACTTTTGCTATAAAAACTCGACATTGGCAAAATCATCACATACCCAAGATGGCAGCCATTTTTTAAAATATAGAATAGAATAGAATAGAACATCTTTAAAATTAGCGTCAATAAAGATGCCTACTTGTTTACGAGTTCGCCTACGGAACACCTAAAACACTAAGCCAACTCGTACTCACCCTGTTATTTTTTCACAAAATAAACAGACGACTGAAATGATTTACTTGTCGGTTGTTTCGTAAACACAAATATTGTTATTCTTCTGGTAAAGTAAACTCGAAACTGCAAATAAGGCTGGGCCAGGATCTACACGCCCTTACAACGAAACATGTTTATTACTCGGTCACATAACGTTTGAGATACAATGTGCTTCATCAATACTGTTTACCAATAACTGTGTTGTTTCTGGGTTAGAATAGATCGGTGTTTTCTTTTATACTTGATGCAATCTGATCTTTCTAGCTTTCATATCATGGTGCAGTTTGGTCTTAAGGGGATATAATTCGGAGCGCGCTCCATACAAACGTACTATGGTATGGTGATATTTTCGATACTAACCAATTAAAGTCAATGAAATTTTGCACAAACAATCTAGAAACAAATTTCCTCGCTTGTATGGAGTCAGATTTTCGTTAAAATGTATAGTTTTAAAGTTGCAGTGCCTCAAAGATTTCGATACAAAACTTAAATTAATTCTAGCATTGAAACTGTATATTTTAACGAAAATCTAACTCCATACAAGCATAGATTTGTTTCTAGATTGTTTCTGCAAAATTTCATAGACTTTCATTGGTTAGTATTGAAAATATCACTATAGTACGTTTGAATGCAGCGCGCATTTTCGCTCTCGGAATAAAATTATCTTAAATTTCTCTGGGCATGGCAAAATAAACAATAGGTGAGATTTATGTTTAATGTTACGTTTGCAAGCATGCACGTATAGAACCAAAAAATGTTCATTAATTGAATTTAGCTTAATTTAATTTATCTTTATTAGTTTCTGTTTGATTATTTCAATTAAGTACTTAATTTCAATTACTTACAACAAAATTTTCATTTTACAGCGTAATTTACAAAATTTTACGATATTAAATCTTGTACAATCATAAATAACTTTAATAATGGATTTTAAATTTGACAACTATAATTTAAGCAATAAAACATATAAAATAGAATCAGCTGGATTTTGGCTTTAGCTGGATGTCATCATCTTTTTCTACCAATGTCGCCCTAATATTTCGACACTTGGGCCACCTCTATTTCTTCTGCTAATCTTTATATTTGGTAGGTATCATAATATTAGAAAAGCTATCAAAATATGAGACGAGGTTGAGGGCATGTGGTCCCGAACGAGGGTCGTAACTCCAGCCCAAGTTAATTGGCCCAAAGTGAATTAAACTGATAAAATCACCGACGAAAACCACGTTATTTATAGCTCACTCGTTTTATAGATTAAGAGCTGGTTAAAAATATGATCTAACGTTTTTAAGATTCAAACAAACTTAACAATTATTTACTTAGATTTAAAATTGGAAGTCACGATTAGTTACAGTACAATTTATATACAATTGATAAGAAATTGTAGCAAGATTTATTTCCTTATTATCGCAATGATACCTCTAATGTCACGAGCCACTTTTGACTGTGTATGAAAAGTTATTTAATAAAGTCTGACGTCGACTGCTATCTGTTAAGTCATTTTTTTTCATGTTCACGTTCCACGTGTGATTTTAGATTTTATTTCAACGTACCTAAATAGAATTGAAATTGAAAATAGTTTTATTGCGAAAACAGAATGTAGCAATGTCATGGTATTGCAATTTAGAGAAGTAACTGTATTATTGGTCTATTTTTTACAAAGTTATTCAATAAAATACTGAAACAATCAAGCATGGACACGTCTTTCTCAAACAGAATACATGTATAAACATATTATTTTAAAATTAAATAAACCGTTCGCCAGCTCCTAAACTATCAAATTTACAACGCATGTAACGTTCTGTTCATACAGCCTTGATTTATGGGTTATGAATATGTAGAGAATAAGAGGGAGGTGGGGGAAAGAGTACCTACCCTATTCGAATTCAAACTTGTGTTATTATACTTACTAGCTGGTTACCATGTTCTATATCCCTAGAGAGCAGAGCGTTATATGTAGACCAAATCTTACACCGAAGCCACTTTGTGAAAAATACTGGCATGGGCTACCAAGTTGCTAGGAAGTGACTGTTGCCTTTAATTTGGGACCAGACACATCCATGCCACCCCCGAGAAAACGAAAAAATTGAGACGTGCCCCTGGCTTTGTTAATACCTACTTTGCTTATGCGAAAGCGAGTGCGCATTAAGGTTTTCTTGGTTTCTCCCTTTGTC
This sequence comes from Agonopterix heracliana, assembly GCA_963693445.1. NCBI lineage: Eukaryota > Metazoa > Arthropoda > Insecta > Lepidoptera > Depressariidae > Agonopterix > Agonopterix heracliana. The sequence goes on along the minus strand of OY856312.1, from coordinate 857,676 downwards.
ATGCGTGGCGTGGCTTTCCCTACGGAATCTGTAGTACAGATCAATCTTTTCCGTATAAAATTCGACCCCTAATTGTCACAATGTTGAAAAATCCATTCCTATTGAGCACTACGAAGCCAAGACACTGTGACTTTTAAAGGTTGTAGGCTATTATTTTTTCGCAGGTGTGATGAAGCCAGTCAGTCAGTGATAAACTTGACGTCTATATTTACGTAGAAGGTTCCAAGAATTCAAACAAAGTATTTATTCGTGTATTCAAGATTCAGTTCATCGTTAGAAGTTTCGAGTATCTTGAAATTGTTAATCACACGGTGGAGTTGCTTGAGAAGAGATGTCGGGATTCAAATTACCTTAATTTTGAACTTGTTATCCTCATATCCATATTATTACATAAATGCACTTACGACCGTGTTCTTTCTCTTTTGAGGTAATCAGAATCGTTGCTGCAATTACCACGATTCTCTTTTGAAAGTTTCAGGATGATCTGAGCGGTATGTGGTATACTAGGTAGATCTTTCTCCAAAATACTGCATCAGAAACATTATTCTTTAATCGTCTCATTATGATACTATACTATACTCTCTTGGGAAGAAATGGGGTCGTCTATTCCCAGAGTTACGTAATTTTATTACGTACAGAGCTCGAGACAATAAAAACATCAACTAATTAAACCTCTTAAAAACGACAAAAAATCTGGTTCTAAATTACCAACAAGAGAAAACAGACGGAAGCATTTCAGCAACTTTAGTTGGACACTAATAAATATAGTGTTTCGAAAGTGGAGATATTTTATTTATAGCTTGCTTTTAGCGGGCACTCTGGTTCAGGAAATACGTCCATCTGCGGTGAAAATGCGACGGGAAAAGCGGCGGAAACTGCTCCATCCCTCACTGTGGCCGACTGTACATGGAATTATGTTCTATCGAGTTCCATGAGCTTGCCGGTACTGTGAGTTAATGTATAAAGTATCTAATACTTATTTGATAAAATAAAAGTAGCAATATTAACGTGGCAATTTTGAAAATACAGATTTTAGTCTTATCTAACGGAATTGTACATAAATTATCAAACAATATTTTACTAATCCCATTTTTTGTACGCCGTAAAAATTACGTGGCGTGTTCCTAATTGGTATTTAGTTCGAGTTTCTCTATGTTATTTTATGCTAGTAACATTTTCTGTTTAAAAACGGATACATATTTGCTGAGCCTCGGCATTCAATTGCCTAAAGGGAGTCCAAAGGTCCTAAACCTGCACTGCGAACTTGTTATTCCCACGACCTTGTATACGCCTACACGATAGAAAAAGTTTTTTGAAATCTGGCTTTACAAACGTATAGCTGGAAAACACTGGAGTGGAGGCCCAGAGAAACCACGCGGTGTAGAGGCCGCCCACAAGCAGAGGCCGAGGGAAAGGACATAGCATAAGCATATGCTCACGACTATATTCCCCGAGGGGGTAGTCAGAGATATTCTGAAACCTCAGAACATCCACGTTTCACCAGTAGTACCGAAACTCTGTCCAGTGTGACGGGAAAGGACATCATGGAGAAATATGGAGGAGGCCAATGTCCGAAGACGAACTACGGATACACGGTATGTGTAAGAAAAGGGAAGATCTTGTACAAATTGTAAGCAAAAGGGTTTACTGTTTATGCTTTTTAGGTTTTCGAAGCTATCGCGTGTCAAGTGTAATCTAGGCTAGATTCCTGGATAGACTTGGTTAGGTTAGGTTATAAGAGGTGACTAATATCTCGAAAACGACGAGCATGCATGAAAGGACTAATGAATGTGGAGGAAGCTAGAGAGGTAGATTAGGATCATAGCAGGTGGTGTTGCGTGGTCGCTGCCTACCCCAGTGGGAGACAGGCGTCTTCTTATCGAGTGGGCTGCAAAGCCCTGGTGTCAGAGTTTATTCAAACCGCCTTACGGCCTCTGACGTGGTTTTTATGTAACGACTACTACCACTAGTGATAGTAGCCGGGACCAACAGCTTAACGTGCCAACCGAAGCACGGAATCATCTTTCTTTTCAGACAATCAGGTGACTCGGCCTGCAATGTCCTAACCAACTGGGGAAAAACGCACAAAGTGACATTTCACTAGGTGCCCCCCGTGGGAATCGAACCCACGACCTCCGTGTCAAGAGCCCAATGCTCTAACCATTAGACCACGGAGGCAGTTTGGGAGACAGGCGTGAGAATAGGTTTATATTATATAGGTATGTACTATGTGTGGCGACTGGCTCACCCCCCGTCACACTGGACAGAGTTTCGGTACTACTGGTGAATCGTCGCGTGTTCTGAGGTTTCAGAATATCTCTGACCCCCTCGGGGAATATAGTCGTGAGCATATGCTATGCTATGCTATGTACTAATCTCCTAATAGAGCACCATGCTCATGATTTTATTTCCCTACGGGGAAGTCAGTATTCTAAATATTCAAAATATCCGCATTTCACCATCAGGTGATAAATCTCATCAGGTATAGTTATACTGTATAGTTTATGTTTAAAGGCATTTGGACCCAACAAGCGTGTTTGGGACAAAGCCCTATTATGCTCGCAAACAATAAGGGAGGCCTCTAAACGCCAAATGGATTTCTTTCAACTTCACAACTCGGCTAATTGCTATGTCCTTTGTACGCCCGCCGCGTTTCATCCCACCTTAATGTAATTTAAGATTTTCCTGTTTTCCTTGATTTCAATGGATTTTGTTTGTCGATTTAAGAGCGGATAGAAGTTGAGAACAAAATGAAACTGCGGTGGAATCAAAAGATCTCGTTCCGGTGCTGGCGGGATTTAGTGAAAAACAATTTTACTTTCCAATTGATTCGTATTTGAAATACGTTTTAGTTACTGTAACTAACATTCACCATTAAATAGTCATGTTGGTCCACTGAAAACAGACCACGCTTTTTCTTTCCGTGGATGTAGAATGAGGAGACTAAAAGATATTACTTATGCAATGTTTTTTCTAGCCACCTACCTATTTCCATTTAACACGTCATTCTATCCTGAAATCAATAAGCTGAAAAGGGCATTGCTAGAACTGAACACAAAAGTATCGTACTATAACCGCACCACAACCACATCACAACCACACCACAACTTCAACACAACCACACCACAACCACACCACAACCACACCACAACCACACCTCAACCACACCTCAACCACACCACAACCACACCACAAACACACCACAACCATACCACAACCACACCATAAGTCCACAACCACCCCACAACTACACCACGTGGTCGAGAGCATATTTTGCATTAATAGTGAATAGTAGAATTGCAGTCATTATCGACCGCGTATGTAATACCGACCACATCCCAACCACAACGCAACCACATCGCCACCACATCATCGGCACCACATAGCAACTACAACGCAACACCAGCGACACCGTGATCCGTGTGATATGGCGTCTCCGGCACAACACAGGCACAACGCTGCGTCCGTTGGCGATGACGCCCTTCCCCCCTTCCTCTTTTCGCACAGGTTCCTCGAGGTCCAAAACTTGAGAAATTGTTAATTAACCATCCCTGAACAACACCCCAAAGTTTAATTAACTTCCGACCTTTTTCTATCAGATAATGCTACCTGTCGACCACACTAGTACCACAACGCAACTGCAAAAAGCTGCAGCGACAGTCTTCACACGTAACCACTGCTCGACCACCTTCTGTCACTGCGATATGTGGGGTGGAACAACGCTTTTATTCTTCCTCTTTTCGCCTGACATAGTAACATTGAAAGTATTATTGGTATTGGCACAGTTCATGTACCCATACATAAGTCAGCGGTGCGTGCAAGATTGAAGGTGGATGGTTGCCATACGACAATGAGGTAAACCATCATAGACAACCCATTAATGCCAATCCATTATCCGCCTGCTTCTAAGAAGCTTCCTCTCTGTATGTATTTTGCTTTTGCAGGGATTATGGACCTGATTTTATCTAAGTTTGTATATAGGGTCCAACTTAATATGCTGAAACTTTTTAAGGGAATGATCAGACCATCAAACTGAACAACTTTCTCTGTGGAACCCACATCGAAATCGCGAAAAAAAACATATTAAGAAGGACCCTGTTTAAAGCTACGAGAGACATAGAAAAGTACATAGAACGAACTTTTTCTATATCAAATAGTTGCCAACGATAGCAATTTCCCATGTAAAGGAGACTTTGCCGGAACTCGAACAGTCGTCGCCTCGTGCCAGAACAAAAGTTGACAGTTTTAGCAGCTATTCCCACCTCAAACTCGCAGGAAATTGTCGGATTTTGTCTCTCGAATATTCAAAATGAGACTCAAACTTTACGTGTGAAGTCTAGAACTTAGTTTCGGGCATTTCGGATAGTTTATTTGATAATTCACGAAGTAGGTACTTTAGATTTGGGTATTGAAACTTGTGTAGGTAACTTGTGAATGCTTAATTTAGTTCCCTAGTTTGCCGGTTTCAATGTTTAAGTTAAGACAGGGTTAATTAGGGTTGATGTTTGTACGTTTGACTGTACTGGCGCTAATGTTTACTTTATTCACACGTAGCGAATTATATGCTCACAAGTATATTCTCCGGGGGGTAGTCAGAGGTATTCAAAATATACCACATTCAGAAAATTCACATTTCTCTAACAGTTCCTAAACTCTGTCCAGTGTCTTATTTGACGATGGATACAACACTCTCCTCGAAATTTAAACGTTAGGTGTCTTCAAGATTTTTTGCATCACTGTAGTGCCGCAGTATGGATTTGGATCCAGAATTCCGTTCGTAATTGCGGAGGTATCAAATCCTATACAAAATCTCAATTCTGATTCGGCATTCCGGTATCTATGTGGCAGGTCTAAGTGGAAGTGCACAGGAAGAGGATGACCTAGGCGTGTTGTACGTTGACCAAACAGGTACTAAAAAAGGTTCAGGGGTGCGATTTTTGAATGTCACCTGTGAGTTGAAAGTTTTTTAAATCTTATACAAAAGCCTTCTCATACCTATGAGTTCAATACGAGTGGGTAGGGGCACTCGTATTGAGCTCATGGGTATGAGAATTTAGTCTCCGGAAAAATTTAACAATGCGAACTTTGGGAAATCGGTGAATATCGGCCATTTTACTCAGCCGGTGATTTCAAAAATCGCACTCCAGGTGAAATTTGATCAAAATTAGGAATCATGGATGACTAATATTGAAAAGGTGGAAGAAACATGTCAGGATTGTTGCAGGTGTTGATCTCTAACCCAAAGGGAGATAGACATTATGTATCATCATCGTCAGCCTGTCAATGACCAGTGCCTCTGCCAAGGTGCCAATAAACTGTATTTTGCCTTCAAAGTCAAAGTCAAGTCAAAGTAAATATAATTTAATCAATATTAGAGCTTGAGCACACGTTATTTAACGTCAAACCTTGTTTAAGCTACTACCGCGTCGGAACGTGTGGTCGCTGTAGAGAAGATGCGGCCAGAAACTCTACAACATACTTTCTCACAGTCATGTTGTGTACGTGTACGTAACAATGATTTCCAGGACTAATACCCGAATACCTTTTCGCATACTGCTGTCTCGAATGAAACTAATATAACTCGACAACATTCCATGTCGGCTCGTGACAAGTAATATAGTGTTTAATTCAGTGCTCCCTACGACAGCGATGAAATGGCAATCTGTCACATGTGTCGCCAGATTCAAACGCGCCCGAGGAATTTGTGCATGGTTTGTATTTGAAGTGCTATAAAGTCGGCCCAATTTAATAGATCACATTTGACATCTATTGATATTTCATCAAACGTAACCTTGTAAAGGCGGGCATAGAATATTGTAAATAAGAATATTGTATATTATCGAAGTTAGAACTGCACAATTGTTTTACTTTTTTTAATTACAATTACATATTTATTGTAATAGTGACCAAAGAAGGTAATTTTACGATTTACTTTCACTAATAAACCATTATAAACATAATAACCAAGTTTTGTTCTAAAGAACTGAACGTGGTTACAATGTTGCGTCAGTGAATTCTTTTTCTTTTTTAACACGAGGGATGTTACCCAAATAAATCGATGTTAAACGTAGTTCCAACAAACCGCGATATTCTAAATCAATTCACATAATGTTTGAAATCCGTATCATTCCATTCATTCACTTTAATCGATGTTTTTAAGCAGGTCACCTCACTATGAAGCTAAAACTTACAGACGTCAAACGTGTCGCGTTGCGCGTACGCACGCTTGAGCCATAGGGTTTTGGCAGAATTTACAGCGCTACAGCTTTCGCTTCAGCATTTATTATCTGAGTCGGTACCTATTTCATCGGTGCGCAAACCGGGTCGCACGCTGCGCATGTCATTTTCCATACATATACCTACAATATCGTGTTTGTTAGTGACTGGTCCGTCGTGGGAGCTCCCTGTTGCTGTTGCGGCTTTGCACGGACCTCCTCAGGAGTCCGTCCAGAAGTGTTACCTACTACCTTTGTCTGTCACTGTTTTTCCTGTATTGTTCCTATAAAACAAATGAGTTATCTATCTATCTTTCACTCGTCAAATAAATATTGTATCTGGCTCTTGCTAAATAAACTCAGAATTTTGTCTTTTTTAAGGTAGCGTACGTTATAAAAAATATAACGCAAAAAATCCTTTCATATATTTTAAAAGCAAAATAAAATAACGAAAAATGCATCGGTATTACAGGCACGATAGCACAGTGTACAAAGCATAAATTCATTTTTGAAATTTTGCGTCCCTTTGTCATTTAATGGGAATGCCATCATCGATGCCTATTTTCCGATAGCTTCCCTAGAATGCAGGGAATTTGGATGATGTTTTAACCCGACCGTGAAAAGGAGAGTTATGTTAGTTATTGAAATCACCCGACCCCACCTCATTAGCAGATTCCCATTCCATCAGATTTTAAGTCTTTATTTAGCTTTAACACTTCTTTTGTCGATAGCAAGTAAAACTCAATTATGCATGTCATTGAGATTGATGAGATTTGTCAAACAGCATTGGCCTTTTTTTAAATCTGGCATAGTTTCTTGAAACGAACGTCCCTCTCATCTCATCAAGTGACGTTTCAATGCACTGACATAGCTATCAGTCAATCATTATTTTACCGCCTTTTGGTTCGTCAGCCAATTCTTAACTTAAGGGTCGGCACTACCCTAATCGGGCAAAACAGGGTTCGGCGTTCCGACTTTTGAGGATAGTAAATAGCTATATTTAGAAACAAAATTAATACCATCGCTTCTTTAAAAGATGAAGTACAAGATGAACAAAAAACATTTCAGTAAAATTGTGTAGTTACATCAGAAAGTAATCGAGAATTTCATGAAAAACTCCAGAATAGCACTGCCGCGTTCCGAGTCCTGTGATTTAGTGAAACAAAATAAAACAACAAAATATATTTCTAATCAATGGCAAAACAACAAAGAACACTTTAAACAAATCAGTTTTTCGATACGACTTCTAGTTTTTTTGCAATTTGTTACCAAAAATCACATATTTTTTTGGACGTTTTCTTCATACAAATTACTATGGGCCGTCAATCGTTCGAAATCATTGCAAATAGACCGGTGACCGGCAACACCCAACCCTGTCTTAGAAGATTAATGAACAAATCCATTTTTAGCTAAAGTAGGCAAAGTAACTTATAAAAAACCGGGCAAGTGGGTGTCGGGCCACATGCAGTGTAGGGTTCCGTAGTTGCCCGTCACGTATGTGGACTTAGAAGTACATTTTATAAATTGGTCGACTATTACTCGTTATTATAATAGAATAATTGTAAGTTTATTACTATTGTTACTAGCAAACTAAGGATTGATAATCTGAAATCATCATCATCATCGTCAGATATGTTTTAAATAAGAATGGAATAAGAGTGAATTCTGTACCGCAGTAGGTAACTCAAACGATTGACTTTGTTAGTCATTTGCACGACAGAATTTTGCGCGAAAAGACATTGCGCGACACAAGACAACACAAAGGAATTTCACAAAAGTTACTTTCCGGGCACTGTTTGGTAGTTTTTGGTTATTTTGGTAATTTATGGTAGTTTTGAGTCTTTCGGTAGTTTTTGGTAAATTTTCGTACAAAAGTAACCAAAAAGTTATTTTGGTAGATTTTCGTACTTTTCGGTAGTAGTTTTTGGTTATTTTGGTAGTTTCTGTTTTTTTTGGTAGATTTTCGTACTTTTTGGTAGATTATTGTTATTTTGGTAATTTTTCGTACTTTTTGGTAGTTTATGGTTAATTTGTTACTTTTGGTTCATCTCATTTCATTTTATTTATTTACCTTAAATTGTAGGTAGGTACATAAGTTACAGATGGTAAGTACCTACAGACAATATAATTTATAAACATTAAGAAAAAACAGATTTAAACAATAGGTGCCAGACAATAACTTAACTACCACCTTTCACTTACTACAATTAAATTAGTTAAATGTTATAAAATCAGTTAAATGTGATTAGTTAAAAATTATAATAACCTATTGAGGTACAAATAATCGGAAAACATTTTTTTCTTCTCAGATTGATGCCTGTTTGTTTACTTATACTGAAGAAACTAATTAAAGTCATAGGGACACTGTTCGATTAATAATTCTTTAACCTTCTTCAGAAATTTCTTGTCGGCTTTAATGTCATCTGGTATTTTACTATACACAAGAACAGTATTCGACTTTATTTTGTAGTCCTTAGCATCGATGCTAGTCGGTAATTTGGTACCAGTAGCTCATTTTTGCGAGTTAAATTTAATCTCTTGCTACGGAATACTACGGGGTATCGTCTCACGATTTCGCACAGATCGAGGATATACGAAGCTGTCACAGTGAGTAATTTAAAGTCGGTAAACAAGGATCGGCATGACACCCTTATTGACTGAATTCCGCTTACGATTCGAATGTAGGTACCTCTTTTGCAAAACATATATTTTATTTATGTCAACAAACCCACCCCGTAGCCAAGCCGTCAAGAACTCTTTTGTTTTATGGTAGTTTTTGGTAATTTTCATTCTTCTATCAAATATTTCCAAAAAGTATAAAAATCTACCAAAATAACCAAAAACTACGAAAATCTACCAAAATAACCAGAAACAACGAAAAACTACCAAACTAACCAAAAACTATCAAAAAACCAGAAACAACAAAAAAATAATTACTAAACTACCAAAAATTACCAAAACCTACCAAAAGAACCAAAAACTACCAAAAGAACTATTGACATTATACTAATTTTTTTCTTTAAAATTACTTCTTGATAATATTGCTGTGCCCTTTCAGGATTCATGTACCCACTTTAGCTACTAAGTAACACCTACTTATATGTTCTTGTGTCGCACAATGTCCTTCAGCGTGACGAAAATTACTGCTGAAATTTACCATAATCTACCAGCCCTGTTTCAAATTCTACTTAAATTCTACCAAATAATATTAATGTCGTTACAGATGGTTAAAATTTAATATAAAACACGTTTTTGAACAAAATATTATCAATTTTATCTAAACGCTCATCATTACACATGTTATTTTCGCATTTTTGTATAATTTTTATTGGTTTTCATCACTTTGTAACATGGATGCTTCAATTTTCAAATAAATATTAAATTTGGTCGTCCCTACGCAAGTTTAAATTTAGTACAGTTTTCTGTGTCTCATAAGCAGAGTCAGAAATTTTGGTAGCACTTTTAATTATGTCAAAGGGATTGCACGTTTATCGACTTCCGATTGTGTCCATATACGGGTAATTTTTTATCACTGCGGATAACACCAGCATGTATTCTACTCATCAAACTGAACAACTTTCACTATGGAGCCAACTACAAAAGAGCGAAAAAAAATCAGCTGTCCTATACAAAACTGCAGTACCTACATATTCGACTCAAATGTATGGAACAGCTGATTTATTTTCGCTATTTTGAAGTTCGATACATGCTGAAGTTATCCGCAGTGATATAAAATATACCCGTATATCGACATTATTGGAAGTCGATAAACATGTAATCTCTTTGACATATTAAAAGTGCTAGGTACCAAAATTCCAACTCTGTTTAGGATCCCTCTTTTGTAAAAAAAAATAACATTAGGCGATATGATTAATATTTGCTGTACTAGAAGTGAGTTCGGTGGCGCATTGCGGAGAGGTATGGACTCTCAATCAAGAGGTCCGCGTTCGAATCCGCACGGACAACATGCCATGAACCAATGAGTTTTTCTAACTTATGTACGTATTACCGACTGCTCTCAAAGGGTGAACGAAAACATCGCGAGGAAACCTGCATAATGCAGACGAAGAAATTCTGATGTATATGTGAAGTCTACCAATCCGCTTTGGGCATGCGTGGTGGACTTACGCCCAAACACCCTCCTAGAAGGTGCCCTGTGCCCTGCAGTGGGACGTATACAGGGTGTTACAAAAGTAAGAATAAATTTTTAAAACTCTTAAGGGGGTTGTTTAGACCGTCAAACTGAACAACTTTCTCTATGGGACCAACATCGAAATTGCGAAAAAAAAATCTGATATCCCATAGATTTTTAGCTCGAGTCGATTTGTAGAACATAGAACATAAATTATATTTTTCGCGATTTCGATATTCGTCCCATAGTGAAAGTTGTTGAGTTTGATGGTCTTAACCACCCCCTTAAATGTTTATTTGTATTTTTGTAACACCTTGTATAGGCTGATGATTATGATGATGATGTACTAGAAGTTCCGGAAAACTTGCAAACCCTGCAATCGTTTTCTCAGCCAGTTAGAGTATTGCCAGCTTAGATTTTATTAGCCTGAAGCCTTGCATTTTTAAATACATTAAAATTTTCGAATACCCAATTTCTACTAAAATCTACTAAACAATTTTGCCCTAAATATACCAATAAAGAAGAAATCTACTAAAAGTCGTCACACTGATGATGTCCTTTTGCGCAAATGTTTTTGAAGGCAATCGTTCCAGTTACTGCAAAATTAACTTTTATTCCGTGCTTAAAATATTATATCTGACGATGATTATGATGATAAAAGATTACAAACCCTTAGTTTGCTAATACCAATAATATTAAACTTATAATAATTTCATTATTCTGTTAAAAGTTTTAATTTGTTCTGTTAAAATAATTTTAAGTTTTTTTAAGCCTTAGTAATACTGTGATCTAATTAGCTAGAACCCATCCTATCCTGCCACCAGGGGTGATCTTTGATCAGTCACATTATAGGTCCATCACGGTACTGTACTGTTGCTGTAAATGTCAATTTCGACCTACGGCTCTCAAATCCAGATGCTGCAGGATGATTGCCACGCACAACCAAACATTCAACATTAATTTAATGTGGTAAAATCTGCCTTCCGAGTAGTAGGTACCCTAAATTCGGTCGGACCTACGACCCTGCCAGGATAGGGTCGGCCGACCAGACTTTTTAGTCCTTACTAATTGGACTCTAGACCAACAGACTAGTTACGTCCTTTAATTCAACGAGGTAAAATGTTGTGTCACCAGGTAGGGTTCACTTTTTCCTTCACACCAGTAAACACGCCAGCCAAGCTGCCGCGCGCTGCAGCCGACCAAGTTTTTTGCAAGAAAAGTATTACCAAAAGCTATCAAATTGATTTGTTCATTAATCTTATAAGATAGGGTTGAGTGTTGTCGGCCACCGGTCTTTTTCTTTTGACAGATATGTCAAACGGGCCGTAGGTAGTGCCGACCCTTAAATCGCTTAAAGTTCCAAATAAACCAGTACTGTCTACTTATATTCACTCCTCCTTTAACAAGAGGAGTCACCATATGGTCCTTCGAGCCGGATAGTACCCTTTTGGTTTGAATATCAGCGACTCTTGCGACGCTACATAGACCATACATTCCTACCAGCGACCACAAGCAACACTTGATAAGTGGCTTGCTCATTGCCCTGGGAGCACCGAAAGTGTCTGGGCATAAGAATAGAGTTATTAACAATTCTTATGGTCTGGGGTTCATCAGATCATGAACGAAGCACGTCCATCTATTATCTGGGTCAATCTATAGATGATATTTCGCAGCATCTAGCGACAGCATTTGAACATTGAAGTCAGCGTATTTAGTAGAAAGTTATAGCAAAGCATCTGCCCACCCGAAAAATCGTTTCGGTCATGTTTTTATCGGGATGTATTTGTTTATTTACATTTCAATATTAGCTTTCACGTTCAGTTATCAGATTGTGTGTACTTTGATGAACGCGCCAGTGTGCGCACAGGCGTGAGGTGGTATATTTCCCACCCCATTCATCTCGCCAGCACTTTCCACAATCATAAATTAGTGAGATGATCCCGGGCGTAATGAACACCCAGTTAATGTTCCCGGGATTATTATTTGGACAGGTAAGTGTTTGTTTTTAGCTGGTTCTATGTATATAGGGTCCTTTTAATAATGTTAAAGGTTTTTAATCAGACTATCAAACTGAACAACTTTCTCTATGGGTCCAACATCGAGATCGCGAAAAAAAAACTGTTGTCCTATACGTTTGACTTGAGTAGGTTTACCGTTTTGTATGGAACAGCTGATTTTTTTCACGATTTCGATGTTGGTGCCATAGAGAAAGTTGTTCAGTTTTATAGTCTGGTCAACTCCTTTAAAAAGTGTCAGTATATTACGAAAAAGACCCCATATGGGACATTTGGGTCGAGTTAGAATTGCAGCTTGCAAATAACAGATATGCAGAATTTAGTCCAATATTCAATAATCTAAGTAACAATGAGCTAGAACTGATATTGCATTACAAAAGACAAGATCACAAGTCACAACAGCGAGGAAAAAAAGTGAATTGCTAAAAAGAACTTTTTTAAACGTTTTTTTTCGTGCTGGCCAGTGTCATGAAATAGTTATTAAGCATTTTTAGTGGATTGGCAGTATAGAAAAATATTGAATAGACAGATTCGAATTTCAAAAACTCTGTCCACGCTAGCGGATAAAATGCACTTTTGCACTCTGATTTTGAATGATAAACAGAATCTTTCCGAGCTTGTGAGGTGAAAAGTATATTATATTATTGCTGTCATAACAAAATCCCCATTTTGAATCTTTCCGAAAACATGTTTAAAACTCAGATCAAAAAAGTCCTCTGTAAAAAGCAAACTGTAAACTGGATGATTATTTAAGACTCAAGACGCTATAATCCGGTCGAGGCCGATTTTTGAACATGAACGAAACATGAAAAACAGTGTTTTAAAGTCAGAAATGAAATTACGTCTTATTTAAATTTAGCTAGAACTGATATTGCATTACAAAAGACAAGATCACAAGAACATTGCAATCAAAAGCTTGTCCAACTGAACGCAAACAAACCAGTAGGAATTCAACTGAACCTCAAACTCCGAGAACATCCTGAGGACGAGTTCTTTGGAGAGCTCTTTCCAATTGTGAACCAATTGTGAAACTGTCGGGATATCGCCAACGACTGTGCGGTGTCTAGTCCGCTTCGGGGATACGTGAAATTGTGACGTCATTATAGTTTAAGAGCTGGTTGATTAAAATTGTTTTAGGTTATCATAGCTCATGGTTTTGGCTTTAAATGGCCCACCGATTTTTTTTTTGTGGTTTTTATATGGATTACTAAGGATATGGTTTCTTATAGGTACAGTGTTTAATCGGGCGAAATGCTAGTGAAATGCTATATACTGTACTAAAGGTGAAACCTTTCTACACTTGCAAGCTTAAAAAGATAGTTGGTTGTCGTAAAGCTTCTGAAATACATAAAGTCACAACCACAATCGCACCAGGGGTAGCCTGGTGCGATTGTGGTTGTGACTTTATGTATGCATTATATACAGGATGTACAATTAAATGCTTTACATTCTTTATTGTGTGCTTCACACCATCAAACTAAACAGCCTTCACAACGGGTCCAACAATGAAATCGCGAAAAAAAAAATTCTGCTTTTCAATACATTTCGGTCGAGAAACTTCTATTTTTTTTCTTGATCTCAATTTTGGTCTCATTGTACTTAAAAGTTTTTCTGTTTGATGGTTCAATATGTAACGCATAATTAATTTCACAGCCGGTACAATTATATAGGAGGTAAAATTTTATGCGTTCAGTGCAATTGCATTGTAAAGTAGCACACTTTACATTATATAAAATTTTTAACTGTGGCGTTGGGCTCACTAACTGTCACGCTTGACAGAGTTTGGGTACTAACTATTGCTGTTCCTTGAAGAATATGAAGAGGAATATACTGATAAGGATTTAAAAGAGAATGCTGAGATGTTTTTGTCATATGGAAAGGATGAATGATAGTAAACTGACGTATGAAATATATATGCTGACGGTTTTTTAGGGAAATGATCAGATCATAATAATGAACAACTTTCTTTATGGGACCAAGGTCGATATAATGAAAAAAAAATCAGCTGTTCCATACAAAACTGCAATCCTACTCGTCGATGAGACAGCAGATATTTTTTTACGATTTCATTGTTTGTCCCATCGAGAAAATTGTTCAGATTGATGGTCTGATCATCCTTTAAGGTGGTTTCAGTCCATACAAAACGTTGACGAAGAACACGCGTAGACGGTATTAATAGAAGTAATATTATAATTATATATATATGGAAAAACAGTTTAGAACATCTAGATTGCGCGTCTCAATAACGTTTACAAATTACACATTATAATTACGCAGATATAACGCTTTGAAATTATTCATACAACATTTTTTATGAAATTGACTACACTGAAACCACCTTAAGACCCTGCATAAAGCGAGTGAGAGTAGAACAGTCGAAAGGAGTCGTCCTTATCTTTTATTCTATTTTTTTATATTGGGGCTTTCAACCCTGAGGTTACGTCAGCCCCATCGTGCCTTAACCTTGAGACTTTACACAACAATGAAAAGAAAACGTAAAACTTCATAACAAAAACTAAACACTAGCACACACACACACCCCCTCAGGAGTCGTCCTACCCGGAACGAAGAGGTGTGTCAGGATCGTAGCCGATATAGCAATCAATTGTCTCTACCTACCCCAATGGGACACAGGCGTGAGCAACAATTGTATATGACTTTTGAGCAGTTCAATAAAAGTGCGATATCGTTACGGTATCATAATATCAACGCTCAAAAATGGCTTGTGTGATATGACTAAGAAAACTTGTCTCCCTAGTCTCGTCACAAAATTCCGAAACTAAACAAAATTTCCTACAGAATTTTAAATTTACACCAAATCACCGCAAACAATGTTGGCGAAGTATAAAGCTAAAACTACGCGCTAAGCAATGTGAATGGTTTCAGCCATTTAATGGTTTCCTTTCATCTCGCTGCGGGGTGGCGGCGGGGCGAGGGGGAGCGGTGGAGGGTGGAAGGGGGAGGAGGAGGAAGGCCGCTAATTGTGTCTCAGTTGCCACCCGAATTCCTGGGGACACCCGACTTAGAATTAAAGAGAACTTTGTGTTTTTTCTTCTGAAGGAATTTTACAAGTCGGGTTTATTATATTTGATTACGGTCTTATTTAGTCTTGTTTTGCTTTGTTGTTGTTATGCTCTCAAACGATGACCAATGACTAAATAAACCTCCATACGCTGAAGGAGGAATTTTGATAGGTATGTTCTATCGTGAGGAAACCTGCATGCTTCAATTTCGAGGCGTGTATTGTACCCACTGTCCATTATAAGTGGCGACGGGCTCACCCCCCGTCACACTGGTCAGAGTTTCGGTACTTCTGGTGAAACGTGGATGTTCTGAGGTTTCAGAATATCTCTGACTACCCCCTCGGGGAATATAGTCGTGAGCATATGCTTATGCTTATGCTGTTCTATCGGTCCCCATTGGGCACGCGTGGTGGTCTAACTTTTTTAAGAGGACGATCAGATCATCCCCCGCCTTTACCAGGTCGTCGGCCCACTTTGTGGGGGTACGCTGCACTTGCCGCTACGAGGTCGGCACTCGAGAACTCTTCGGCACTATTTCTGCGTGCAATTTGCCCCGCCCTTTGCCACTTTAGCTTAGCAATTATTTAGGTTATGTCAGCTAATCGGATTCTTCTGCGGATCTTTTCATTTCTGTTTCGATACATAGAACGAATGATGATGAATGAATAGATGCTGATGGCCCACTACTTCCCATTCTCTTAACGAAGACCGCGTCTAGAATGGAAGCAAGAAAACTGTTTTTAATTGGATCTTGTATTTAACGTAGGCAAGCACTCTTGCAAACTTCGATATTCTGATTTAGGCCCAGTCAACGCCTGCCTAAAATGACAACAAATTTCGATTAACTCAAAATCTGTTTTAAACTTTTATACCTTTACCTCAGGGCTCAATTCACAAGGAAATCTATTGAATTTTGAAGTCTCAAAGTTTAAATTAGTTCTTAATTTAAGCCTATAAGATCTAAACGAGTTTCTTGAAGGCCAGGAGGTGGTTCTTCAGTGGTGTTTCCTGTAGGCCACAGTATAAGAAAGGGTACATCTAGGTACGTACAGTACGGACACTCTCTCTGCCCCCCATAAATTTCGACTTCACCCCTTCGGCGGTACGGGAGGTAGACATGTACAACGTGTTAATGAATAAGCGCAATTGTATGAGCCCCAACTGATTTCTAACAATATAATTCGATTGAAACAATAATTTCATTATTTTGATATTTAGTTATTCGCATTTTATGTTTTGAGGCAAAATTTATTTGCTATCATTTCAGCAATGAATAAAAGGATACATTTTAGGAATCTTGTTTTGGTAGTAAGAACACTACTACCGCCTGTGCTTGAGACAGAGATCAGTAAATTTAAAATTACTTAATAGACAATTGAATGGAGTGCCGGTTGTGGTACAAATATTCGTATTTACGACACCAATATTTGCCGGTTTCGAATCCGGTTCAGCAGGCTGGTTCATTATCAACTGAACTATCAGACCAGTTGCACCACTGCGATATATTCAAACAGACTCCAAATTGACTAACTATTCAACACTGAAATAATCTTCCCTTCTAATTTATTTCATGAAACGTACCTAAATTCGTACTGATTGGTACTGAATAGTCACACGGGAATCGGCGGCGCAGTGCTGCGCTGACTGCAGATAATTATAGAGGCAGTGCGTCGATGCGAGGCCCGGAGGAGTTAGCCACGGTTACTGGACACCGCAGGGTTGCTCGTCGCCGTAATGACTAATTAGAGCATTGGGATGTGTATTTGTGGGGATGTTATAGCATTACATCATAGATAGGTATCTATACTGGGTGTTTCATAAGTAAGAATACATTTTTAAAACTCTTAAGGGGGTTGTTTAGACGGTCAAACTGAACAACTTTCTCTATAGGACCAACATCAAAATCGCAAAAAAAAAAAATTATATCCTATACATATTTTAGCTCTAGTCGATTTGTAGAGTATGGAACATCAATTTTTTTTTCGCGATTTCTTTATTGGTCCCATAGTGAAAGTTGTTCAGTTTGATGGTCTACACCACCCCCTTAAAGGTTTATTTGTATTTTTGTAACACCTTGTATACACTGTTAATAAACTGTTACAGAAGTGTGTTTGTACGTTTGAGATACAGCACGGGCGGCATGGGATAAATTTATTATCGCGCCTTTTATTTGACTTTCCGTAAATACCTTCTGGTATCGCGGAAATCAGCCTTGGCGGTATCGCGGATATTACGATGAAAGGCGCGTAAAATGTTTGCCGCCTGTGCTGAGGCCGTAGTATGATGCGCGTGATAATGATAAGGCTATATCACGCCTTATACGAGTATCTCGTTCGTTCGCGCACAAATAGAAAAAAAGCGAACACGCGATAGCGCTATATGATGCTGCCATACAACGGCTGCTGCGCTCGCGGCATTACGCCTCGATAAACGTTTTATCGCGCCTACTAACTCGTTTGTTCGCGCGCAAAAAGAAAGAGAGCAAGGGTGCGATAGCGTTGTATCATTCCGCCACGCCGCGGGTGCTGGTATATATTTTTATCTCGCTCCGATGACTCGAAACACGAATTCGCGAGCAAAATCTTAATAATTAATCTTGCATTTCGATCATTGGAACAGTAAAGTTAAGTAGAAAGTTACGAGCGAACTCTTTAATTAGACATTATTCACCGTTTAATTTTCATTAGCATTGAAAAGACGGTATAACAGAACGATCCGAGATCGAGCTTATTTATTCTAATTTGCAGGAACTTGAAACCTCCATTAGTTCAGACAAAAGCGAATGCGACACTTTAGATAAATATAAACTGAATTGACAAAGGGTTAAAAGGCCATTTGTGAACACCGCTTTGAATTTCAGATACTAACTAATGCCTACCGTTTACCTCGACACCAGACCCGAAGCAGTGAATTCTGTATCGTTTTATGTACATTACCTACTACCCAACTAATGTGTTACTTGTACATCTTGTTAACAGAACAGTGTATAGCGAAATAGGATTAATGCCGTAGCAATTAGAGTTTTCGTTCCTTCAGCTTATATCCATAAAGCCTGTATTTCAAATGTTAGTATTATTTGTAACAATATTGTGCTGTAGCTATATCTGATTACAAGTAGTGAGGATGATAAATAACGGTGGTTTTTAAACTAAATACAGACACTATTTCTTCATACAGGGTCCTTCTTAATATGCTGACACTTTTTTAAGGGGACGATCAGACCATCAAACTGAACAACTTTCTCTACGGGACCAACATAAAAATAGCATTACTTATCAATTTTATCATAAATAATATGAATATATTTATTCATATTGAATTGAATTCATTTTTATTGAATATGAGTATAGTATTTATTCATATTCTTTATGATAAAATTGATAAGTTATCAACCTGCAACCCCTCTTAGGGCACCGCAATAATATGTAGTGAACCTGCCTGCTGTTCCGAGAGTCGCGGGTTCGAATCCCGCAAGGAGCAAATATTAGTATGATGAGATGAATGTTAATATTTGTACCCGAGTCATGGAATAGGATAGAATATAATATTACTTTATTTGTCTTAAAAAATACATTACAGAACTAATCTAATTATTACGCAGTCATTACTTACAAGATACATACAAAACACAAAAAAATACATATTCAAGACAAAATGGTATGTGACATAAGAATCCTTTGTGACATATACGGTGGTTGGTCAGACCAACAACCACTGCTGTTATGGCATGTTTAGTATATTATCGTGTTTTCTGCATCGTGGTCTAGTGATCACAGTGATCATAATATTCCGAACCAGATTCTGGTACTCTAAATGGGACTAGATATTCTGTGTGTCCAAAATAACTAAAATAAAACACAATAAAAACTGCTTAATAAACCTAAAAACCTTACATATAACTATTTCTCTTATACCTAAAACCATGCAATTTGAA
Source organism: Agonopterix heracliana (assembly GCA_963693445.1). Taxonomy (NCBI): domain Eukaryota; kingdom Metazoa; phylum Arthropoda; class Insecta; order Lepidoptera; family Depressariidae; genus Agonopterix; species Agonopterix heracliana. The sequence continues at coordinate 838,357 of OY856312.1, read as the reverse complement.
GAACTTTGGTACTGCGTGGGAGTGTTGTGTTTCAAGTTTATATCAAACTGACCGGTCGATGTATTTCAAATTGCACGCATCGGTTGCTTAATCTAAATCCAGCGGCTTAGTTAGGTCTACGTAATTATCTTCATAAGAGGATTCGATTCGGAGCGCGCTCCATACAAATGAAGTCTGCTTATATTTTCGATACTAACCAATTCAAGTCAATAAAATCTATAAACGAATCTCTATGCTTGTATGTTGTCTTTCGTTAAATTGTACAGTTTTAAAGTTACAGTGCCTCAAAGGTTTCCATACAAATCTTAAATTAATCCTAACATTTATTTATTTATTTAACACTTTAGGGTTGAACTACATACAGTAGTACCGCATCGCATTTTTCCGTCGCCTCATCCTTTTCTGTCACTCAGGAACGTCATTTGCTAGAGCATATATATAGATATATATCTTCCGTTCCGTCTATCTTATATGCTCCAGCAAATGACGTTCCTGAGTGACAGAAAAGGATGGGGTGAAAAAAAATGCGATGCTGTTCTGTGTGGTGTAGTTCAACCCTTATTGCACACACGGAAATATACATGAAAACCACAGACTTAAGTAGATGAAAACAGTATAATAGACAATTACAAAGGGCGAGCTTGCAAGCATTGAAATTGTATAGATATTTTAATGAAAATCTGACAACATAGACAAGCATAGAAATTAGTTTCTAGATTTTTTCTGAAACAATAAAGGACTTTAATTGGTTAGTATTGAAAATATAACCAGACTTCGTATGCGTGGAGAGCGCTCTGAATTATATCCCTTTAAATGTGTACCGCTATGTACCGTTTGATTCACCGACTTCTGTATTACAATAGCTAAGTCTGTGGATTGATTACATAATACACAGCTTTTGAAGGCTAGAGGAACACGGCAACAACATTTAATAATTATAAAATGAAGACACAAACACTTCACAAAATTATAACAGATTGAATTCGCGGCATAATTTCAAACCCTATTAATTTTCCGACGGCATTATTGAATTTATTATCTTCGCAATTTGTATCCAATCCGCACGTTTCCGAAAATGAACCCTTTGGCGATAGGCAGGACCTTTCCGTGGTCGCCGTGACCACGGAAGGTAAATGTTATTGAAATTCCAAAGCGTTTCGTCCAGGGCCGTCATTAGATACGGGCCCATGGCACTTTAGGGGGCCTTCTACCTAAAATAGCTATTAAACCACTTTGGTTTTGCAACATGAATAAAAGTAATTCTAATTTTAACTACGTAAAGGTACTCTTATACTCTAAAATAAGTAAAGTGTAAATCCGGCCGCGTTGCGATCGCGTTCCGTCTATCTAATATGCTCTAGCAAATGACGTTCCTGAGTGACAGAAGAGGATGGAGCGACGGAAAAATGCGATGCGGTGCTGTGTGATGTAGTTCAACCCTTAACCTTTACACCACATACCTACTCTACCCATAAAACTGAACAATTTTTACCATGGCAGCTAACCTTTCAGAACAAAAAAAAATCTGCTGTATGAAAACGTATGGAACGTTTCAGTCCTTGAGGCATAGCAGTTTAGTATGGAAAAGTTGTTGTTTTTTTTGCTTATGTGGTTTAAAGGTTTACGATTCTTTTCCTTATCCCTAATATAGTTTTTTAGAGATTCACTTTCAAGATAAATTATTTTGATAGTAATGATTATTTTCTGTTTTTATATTATTTTAAATGCGATATTACCTTGAATACAAAAATTTTATTTTGATCGCATGGCTACGGGGCCCTACATATTGTGGGGGCCTATGTATTGTGGGACCCTGGGCTCCGGTCAAACGAGCTCATGCGTAAAGATAGAACCGGTGTGAGCTCGTGTATATGAAGGCTAATTCTCTTGTTGCCACGTTAGAATGGTCAATTAGGCTTTATTGAATACTCGAACGTCATTTCGTTCGGCAATGAGAATGGTCCAATTAGCGTCAGGCTGCCTTATAATTGTCTATTGAAACGTATGGGTATTTTGTGCCTGGGTCCAGGTGGGAACGATGTTTTAAATAATACTATGGGATTATACAACGCGTGAAATTTGGTGGACGTTTAATTGATATTACAATAATTGATAATGAATAGTTTAAGGGCCTAGTTTCACCACTTCTGGATAACTTTAATAGCTTATATAACATACCGTTTGACATGGCCCTAAGTGAGTTAATCTTGTCATATAGGATCCCCTTCTGAATATGTTAATGTTTTTTAAGGGGAAGATCTGCAGACCATCTGAACAAACTGAACAAATTTTTCAATGGCACCAAGATAAGAAGTACGCCATACAACTAATTGTTAAAATAATAGCAAAGTTCCATTATATATTTCAGCCTACTGCTAGACTGAAAGAGTGCTACTCAAACTTACAACAAAAGCCTAAAAGCTATTTTTTTAAAGTGTATACGTTCATAGTTTCTAAACATGCCACTTTTAAGAATATCGAAATAAATGTAAAACTGGCAAAGTTTTTTGTTATTTGTATAGGAGTTGCTTTGTGGGGCTGCTATTGGGCGGTCACGTGCGCGTCGGTTGCCCCATCCCCGGCCTACAGTGGAACTCCAGTGGTGGCTCAGGATATTGTTCTTTTATAAGAACAACCCTTGAAGTCACCAAAATATCAATATAACTGTACAACGTCAAGCACTTTTGCTATAAAAACTCGACATTGGCAAAATCATCATTAACCAAAGATGGCAGCCATATTTTAAAAATAGAATAGAATAGTTATTTGTATAAAACACTTTTATAAGTATTTGTATTGTATTAAAATTGCTTTAAGGCTTTTGTATAATGGATTTTTAATATGTTAATTTTATAATAAAGGGTTTCTTGATTATGAAATCTTAAATATTGTGATGAGGGCGCCAATGAATAAACGAATAAAGACGATCCTCTAATTCAAATTAAAAACGCATCTAATAGAGTTATATCCTGTAAATAAAAGCCTCGCTGTTATCTAATAATAGGTTAGGCACTTCTCTCCACCTCTACCACTCCATCATTATGAATATTCATTCAGTTTTTCAGCGACGGATCTCTTCCATTTAAAGGTTGAATAATAGAAAGGCTGCAACGTGGGTACCTCATGAATAATTGAACGAGTTCATTTTGTATTTGATGCTCGTAAGAATATTGTTTGACGAGAAAATCTTCCGGGTCTTAAGTCTTGGATGAGTTTCCTTGAGTTTTTATCAATGATATTTTTTACGTTTGTATATTAGAAAACAAATTAGGCATTCCCTGAAGTACGACGGCGACGACCTACGTATTAGCTCAGAGTACTATTCTTAATTAATACCGTATCAGGTAGCATCGGTGGCATTGCAGGGGTATATGGACACTCAATCAGGGCCCGGCTAGGGGCCCGGGTACTCAACTTTGTACGTAATACCGACTGCTCTCAAACGGTGAAGTTTTCCTTCCCGGAAAACCTGTATACGCTGAAGAAGGAATAATAATAACCCGCAGGGCAGCCTGTGGCGAGCTGTTGGTGAGTGGCGACACCACGGACCCGATTCTCCAGAAGGCCCGTATTGATTTGGCCCTCACCTCCTGTCTTACCTTAACCGGCCGGCCAAGAGTGGAGTGGCAAGAGCGGAACCTATGGTTGGAAGTGTAAAATATCATAACTCTAGGACCTGCTGACCGGTACGCTTAGCATCGGGAACCCGCGGACTCACCTCTCTACAACCTTAGCCGCTCATTAGCTGTTGCCTCCTTATCGCTCCTTGCGAGCGGCCTTTTTTGGGGCCCATTAAATGAGTTGGCGAGTCATCGCCTGCCATTTTTGACAAAACAGAGATATTTGTTACGGCAGGCGTCCTGAGTCTCTCCGCAATAACCCAGATTTCCCGGTCCACCCAGTTTACCCCCAGACTATATATTATAACTAGACTAATTTTCTGTCCTTTCTGCAATAGTCTCTGCACCGTACGTTGTTTGTCTTCTAGTGCATTTGCATAACGTATTCAGATCAGACATAGACCACGGTTGGTGCATCCCCTCACATTAAGATAAAAGTGTCTCAAAGGGGCCTCCACGTGTTGGACCTGTGTCCCCAAGCAAGCCTTCCAAAGTTCCGCGCTACGGCCCGTGAAATACCTTCTAGAGATACAATAATAATAATGATAAAAACCCTGAAGTGGCATGATCAAATGGAGACCTATACCATATTATACATCATGGCGTATGGCCTCTCACAGTATCGTCTGCAGATGACGATGATGATATTCCCTGAGATAGTAGCACCAGATATTCTATCTACATCACACACACTTACACTCACTCAGCTATGTGGTTGGCCTTCATCATCTCAGCCGATGGACGTCCACTGCTGGACATAGGCCTCCCCCAAGGATCGCCACAACGACCGGTCCTGCGCTGCCCTTATACAACGGATTCCCGCCGCCTTCACCAGGTCGTCGGTCCACTTTGTGGGGGGCCTACCCACGCTGCGCTTTCTGGTACGCGGTCGCCACTCAAGAACTTTTCGGCCCCATCGGCCATCGGTTCTGCGAGCATTATTATGCCCCCCACTGCCACTTGAGCAATTCTTTGGGCTATGTCAGCTACACTGGTTCTTCAGTGGATCTCTTCATTTCTGATTCGATCTCGCAGGGAAACTCCGAGCATAGCCCTCTCCATTGCCCTTTGCGTGACTTTCAGCCTTTTTATGAGGTCTCGAGTGAGCGACCACGTCCCTGTTCCATATGTCATCACTGGCAACACACACTGGTCAAAGACTTTCGCTGGCTTTAAGCCTATGAAAAGGCAGCAAAAGCCACCCCACCCCTTAGTCACCACCCAACACCCACTGGAATAAACCGTGTAAGTACTATTATATACTTAGTTGGAAACAAACCACACGGCAAGAAAAGGAATAAAGATTTTATAGATATAAGTCATTCTATTGAAATGTAAATTGCGTTAAACTCCTGTCGTTTAGACCTGACATGCTTCCATTTTAAATATTTGTCGATGAAAAAGTATCCCTATTGTTAGTAGCATAAAACTCATATTGGGGATACACGTGTCGTTTCTATTTTTAATGGAACACGTTTGGTCTAATTTTAAAAAGTCAAGCGAGCAGCCATCGTGTCCTATCCTATCCCGTAGAAGTCGTAACTTCCTTTATGAAATTACTATCTATTGCCCACGAATCCGTCTGCTTAGATTTAAATAAAGAATCTTATGTGTAAATCTAGAACATATTCTATCATTGCGCCAAATCCGTACAGCCGTTTATGCGTGATTGAACCACAAACATACAAACATCGTCACAAACTATGACATTTATAAAATTATAAATAATAGGATACGATCATAGGAGAGGAAAGGATGTTATTATTACAATATGACACTTCTAAATAAAAGAGATTCAAGAGTTATTTTATAATTAGTATTTAGTTGTGTTCAAAATGGACTTCAGAAATCAATTTATTGACAAAAAAAATATAGGATAGTTTTTGCAATAACAGTGGGATTAAGTACACCGACGGGTGGACACCGATGTGAATTTGATAGTACATAAAGCCATCAAAACTTATACAGCAGTCGCTAGTCACTTTGATCAAACACCCAGAGCAGCGGCGACGTGCGAATGAAAACTATTCCGCATTCAAAGGCTTCAATTGAAATCTAGGTGTCAGTGTACTGCAGAGCTTTTTTTAAAAGTTTTGATTGGAAAACCGATTCAAAACATTCAAATTGTTCTTTGTATGGCGAGTATTGGCAAGGGATCGATTTAGATTGATTGTAGGAAACCGCTGGATGTTGTTTTTTTCAAAATGTTTTTACTAACAAATAAGATAAATGTTGTAAAATTCCACTTACGAATAATAAATAATAATAATAATAACGCTCACAGACACATACATTGTAAAAACCCCAAAATAGCTACATAGGTATTTATGCTTTTTATTATGGAAACTGACGACACATTATAACATCCATAAACGAACCAGGATTTGAACCCAGGACCCTAGTTTGGCGAATAAGCGTGTGAGGGAAAGACTCTACTTCGGTTCCATATTAAATTACTTTTAAGAGGATATAATTGTTAGCGCGGTCCATTCAACGATTTTCATTTAAATGTATAGTTTTAAAGTTAGTGGCTGAAGGATTTTCCTACAAATTTTAAATTAATCTTCGCATTTAAACTGTAGGTAGGTATGTTTTAATGGAAAGCTGACAAACCACATGCAAAGATAATAATACCAGTATAGTGTTTGAATAATGTAGTTGACTCAAATTGGTTAGTATTAAAAATAGGATATAACTTTTCGTTTGTTTGCATCGATCTCAGGCGCTCTGTTAGTTAGGACCTCTGAAAATCTGTTCTTCAGCAACATTTTAAATTTCATAGAAATATTCCATGTAGGTACCTACTGATATAATTTTAACTAGGCAAGCACCCTTGTTAAAATTATATCAGTAGGTACCTACATGGAATATATAATATAAAACGTATTAATAGGTTAGCTCGGCCTAAATTGTGGAAACTGAATAATTTAGTATTGAGATCATGTAACAACTAGGTTTAGCCTCGGGCTTCCCACACGCTGAAACCGCCATGTTTGCCAATACGTGCAATTTATTTATGATAATATTAATGTTACGAATTCAGGTTACTCTGTTTGGATCATCAGCACTATCATAGGTTTATTTGATAATAACTACGCAGAGTGTAATTTTGGTGGTGCTTCAGACCTTTAAAGTTAAAATTTGTTTAAGTACAGAGCCAACATCGAAATCACAAAAACTTGATAGGTTTCTTGACTGACTTTGTTGCAAAGAACTAAAACATGGTAAATTCACATAATTTTCTAAACGCATTCGTTAATTCTGAAAATCCGATGCGTACCTATGTGAGGCCTACCAATCCGTATTGGGCATGCGTGGTGTACTAATGCCCATACACTCGCCCTGAGGATAGGCCTGTGCTTGCAGTGGGACGTGTATAGGCTGTGATGAGCATTCGTTAATTTACTGGACGTTACTAAAACGTAGATTCTTCATTATCATCATATCAGCCGGTAGACGTCCACTGCTGGACATAGGCGTCCCCCAAGGATCGCCACATCGACCGGTCCTGCGCTGCCCTCCTCCAACGGGTTCCCACCGCCTTCACCAGGTCAGACGCCCATGCTGCTCTTTCCAGTGGCCGCAACTCGAGAAGTCTTCGGCCCCATCGGCCATCATCATCATCAATATGCCCCGCCTATTGCCACTCTAGTTTGTCAAACATAGTTGGGTTAAACAGTGGTTCCACACGTGGTGGAGTATGAAATTGCCCACTCTTAACCTTATTCGTGAAAGGAGGCCTTTGCCCTGCACTGGGATCCCACATTATAATATCGTAACCAAAACCTTGCAAAACCTTCATGTAAACGCGATGACTGGCCACATTCACTTGACTGAATAATTCCGCCCCACAAGTCAAAGCCCCACACTACTAAGTACCGCAACTTATTTGAGAGGCAAACAAGCTGCTTGGAAAACTTTGCCTTTCTTCGCCTCTTCTTTTACAGTTCAAACTTAACGAGAGAATTACATAGTAGGTAGCATATCTAAACAGACAATTATTTTAATTCCTATCCAACACTCGTACTACTAATTATAAATATGAAAGTTACCTTTGGCGTGCTCCATACAAAGGTACTATGTTGATATTTTCAATACTAACCAATTAAAGTCAATGAAAGTTTGCAGAATCAATCTAGAAACAAATCTCTATGCTTTTATAGAGTCAGATTTTCGTTAAAATGTACGGCGTAATTGTATGTGGTATATGTAATGTGTATGTAAATGTATGGCGTTTTAAAGTTACAGTGCCTCAAAGATTTCCATACAAATCATAAATTCATCCTAGTATTCAAACTGTATATTTAAACGAAAATCTGACTTCATACAAGCATAGAGATTCGATTCTAGATTGTTTCTGAAAAATTTCATTGACTTTAATTGGTTAATATTGAAAATATCACCATAGTACGTTTGTATGCAGCGCGCATTTGCGCTCTCGGAATAAAATTCTCTTAATATTTCTGACACAATCATGCATTTATAAACGGTTGATTTGTATAACATTTGAAATAATACAGATTAAGTAGTCAAAGTATAGATTTAACATTAATGTTATCAAAACATTTAAAATTTCTTTTTTTTTTAAAACGCCTCAGTCTTTTCAGGTTGCTACAGCAATACTGTGACCTTCGATTAAAAACTTTTCGCTTAGAGATAGAGCCTAGAAATAAGAGAGCGAGATAGCCAGTTATGAAACCTGAACCTAGTAAACAAACAAGATAAAATATGAATTTTTGTCTTGGTCAAGTGGAGAAAAGTGCGTTCACACACGATGAATTGACGCAGCGGCAAACGTCAGTCCGTCATTTGTGAAGCAAGGAGTTGTATGAAACCGCACGTAGAAGCACACACGGTGACGCATTGACGCACCGGGTGTCGTTCTATGGACAGACATCTGCCGCTCCGTCAGTGCGTCATCGTGTGTGAACGCACTAAGCTCGCCCTTTGTACATATTTTTTTCTACTGTGTGTATCATCATGTATGTGTTTACCATAAAGATTTAAAATAAATAAAACAAATTAACAAGGGTTGACGTACTTCTGTGTATTGTATAAGTAATATGCATATTTTTAGAAGCTACATAATAAGATTAGAAAATGAAAGAGACTTTTCTCCTCAAATGTTTAAACAGATTACTCGGTAAACACGTTTCGTTACACGCCCTAGAAATTTAATAGTTAATAGGAAAAAAGCGATTGAGATCGCGTATCAAAGGTATACCTACCTTTTGACTTTGATGTACGGAGATTACATTTATGAAATAGGCTTTTATAAAGTAAGCTTCTTTGAGGGGGAAAATATTACAAACGTTCGTTGAAAATTTCCTGTAATAAAAAAACGTAAGCAGTACCTACGTCGTATTAAATTGTTGCCACAACCAGGCTTAGTTCTCGGGTCCAATAAAATGTCGCATTTTACGCCTCAAATGGTGAAATTGTGCGATCTGTGAACCTTGTAGTAAGAAATAGTAGCATCCACCGGCGTGAATTCAAACTTTTATTTTTAAACAACAGTGGTAAACTCATGCGTTACCTTAAAGAAAGCCGGTTTTGCCTCAATGAAATTGTAGTATACGCAGATTCGTTTTCTTTTCTCTTTATCCGTAGTATCCGCAAAGCAGTACAATTTAATGTAATGCACTAATTAAGCACGGTAGTATTGTAGGATTTGGGGTTCTGCATCACTTCACCTAGCTGCGCACGGGTCGTGCTGCGCCTCCAATTTCACCCTACACAATCTGCCAAAAGCTTCCTATATTAAAATTACATGTAGTCTGGTTCACTTTTCTCAAAAAGGGCTATTTTAATCAGTCTAGCGGCATTTCGGGTAACATTTAGCCAAATGTGTTATTTTTACTAATTCGGACCTGCTGAACACGAATTTCGATGTTGGCACTCCTGAATTTGCGAGCTCGAGGAAGGGCGTGGCTCTAACGGTGCTTTTTTCAGTTTTTCGCGTATTTCTTGGAGTTTATAAGTTTTATAGAAAAGTTATGAAAAGACAAATTAAATCTGATAAAATTTTCTACAAAACAAGTTCTGTGCACTTTTGTCATAGGATTTAAACTTTGAGGGCTACAGGGCCAAAATAGTATCAGCATATCAATAATTATGAAATTTGTATGGCAACCCTCATGAATGTTGAAGATCAAAACAAAATGATTTCATATTCTTAATCAGCGACCCCTAAAACAAAATACAAATTTTACCTATAAAAGCTGCTTTGGCGTTTGAAATTTCCATGGCAGCCATCTTGGATTTCGCAATTTTAGATTTTTTCACCGCCAACCAAATTTGACCAGGGTCCACTATGGAATCCTATCTGTCATAGTTTCCGCGGGCCGTTGACCTTATCCATCAGGAGTCGACCTTCCAAGGATGTCAAAGTTTTCCCTGTATCACCAAAGCATCCGTATTATGATATCCAAATATCATCTTTGTACCGTACCCGGAGATCAATTGGAGCTCGCAAATTCGGCAACATCGAAATTCGTGTTCAGTAGGTCCGAATCAGTAGAAAAACACAATTTGGCAAAATGTTACCCAAAATGCCGCTAGAAATAAAATCCGTCGAGAAGTGAACCAGACTAATGGTCGATTGACAGAATCCGCCAATAGACGTTCTGTTCGTATCTTCTCTACACTGACAACACGTTCTCATGCGGTGTAGAGGTGGTAGGTAAAGATCATTTTCATTATACATTTTCATTGTACTAATAAAGAGCTTGTTGCAGATTTTTTCGAGTTTCAGTATGTAAATCAAATGATCACCTTCACACGAGAAAGAAGAAGAAGTAGGTCAATAAGTTATCCAACCATTCTCATTCAATAAAGTTCCCAAATTCACTCTTTGGTTCGTCCATACATACAAAATTAATTAATATGACACACGCATGAAATTTCACTATTAATTATTATTCAACTTGAAATTTTATTCATTCACAAAATTATCGTCACATTTTATGCAACACCACAAGCCAAAATTACTTTTGCATTTTATGCCTTATTTTTTACGTGATAGAGTCTATAATGGTTCCGTTGTTAAATACCAGTCGGTTGTACAAGGTATTCATACCACTTGATTTACATGCCCGTTTCATTAATTTAATTGATTCGTTAGTCGAGAGGTTTCCGATTTTCAGAAATATTTATTAACAGGTAGTACAGTAAACCACAGACTTCGTCGAGTGGTAGCCGGTTGCAGTCGGACAAATTAACATGGACAGGTCTTGAAATAAAAATTAAGAGAAGTTTATTCCGAGAGCGTAAATGCGCGCTGCATACAAACGTAGTCTGGCGATATTTTCAATACTATACAATTAAAGACAATGAAATTTTTCAGAAACAATCTAAAAACTAATCTCTATGTTCGTATGAAGTCAGATTTTCTATACAGTTTTAATGCTAGGATTAATTTAAGATTTGTATGGAAATCTTTGAGGCACTGTAACTTTAAAACTATACATTTTAACGAAAATCTGACTCCATACGAACACAGATATTAGTTTCTAGATTGCTTCTGCAAAATTTCCAGACTACGTTTGTATGGAGTGCGCCAACGGTAAAAATGGTTTAGAAAACAAAAAAGTAGGTACGTTACTACAAATCAATCTTTTTTATTCACATGCAGTTCTAGAAAGGCTTACTTTTAGGCACGGTTTCAGAATGCAATAACCTTCACTTTGTAGAAATAATCATCGGTTTTATCATCTCTTGTTTTATCGTCTTAAGGTCGGATGTAAGATTAATCAATTTTCTCCATTTGTTTAGAAATAACTTTCTTCAACATTATACCTACACGTTAGAAATTAAATTATATCTCAAAAGTTAATTTGGCAGAGTTAATAATCTTCAACAACATTATGAAGTGTGTTAGTAGAGTAACATAATATATTAAGTTTTGCTGTATCTACATAACAGGGTGTTCTCAAACTAGTGTTCATCATTCTACTAGTCCTCATTATGCACGTCTGTAACGGATAATCATGTACGAGAGGGTTTACAAGAACTCTTTCTTCTTCTATAAAATAGTTTCGTGACCGACCAACCGACTATTTTATTGACTGAATGACACAAAACACAGCCCAAACCACTTTAGATAGAAACATGAATTTTGGAATATAATTAGGTACTATTCTACAGCGGGTGGTTTGGTCGATGAATGAAACAAGACTAACGAATGAAATTTATCAAGCAAAGGTGAGCGGAAGTGTTAGGAGAACCCGTCCGAGGAAAACATACCATGATCAAATCAATGATCTTTTCCGAAAATGACAAGTGCGTAGTACCCTCAATCGACGGAAGTGCATGAAGAGATGTATGAATGTGAATGGGGCTAAAGAGTTGTGTCAGAGGCGTAGCGTGTGGTGGTCCGTGGTCTCTGCCTACCCCCACGGGACAATGGCGTGAGCTTATGTATGTATGTATGTGTGAGGCGTGCAAGAAAAGTCTTTATTGAGCCACAAACTTCCAAACTTTCACATTTATAATATTAGTTGTAGGGTGCTGGTACTGCTACCAACCGTAAGTTATAATTTATTCTAACTCCTAAAACACCCTGTAAAATAATTAAAGTTACGACCTAACACTTGATCTTGGGAGTAATTTCTAAAACATCAAACTTAATTTAAACATTCTTGGGTAACTAAGCCGTTATATACTTCAGACTCGGTGGGAGTTGGCAACTCTTCGAGAACTTTCTAAGTATCTTACTAAAGCATAAACTGTACTTTAACTGTTAGCTGAAGTAAACCAATCGAAGGCTAGACGTCACATTTAGTAGACTTCAGAGTTGTGCGTAAGATCCCCTTTTTGGGGTTTGTAAGGGCAAACTTTTATAAAGCTTGTTTGTGGTGGAAACTTGGAGGTGTAAAATGTTCAGGTCAAAAACGAAAATCTGACTCTATACAAGCATAGAGATAATTTGTTTCTAGATTGTTTCTGAAAAATTTCATTGACTTTATTGATTAGTATTGAAAATATCACCATAGTACGTTTGTATGGAGCGCGGTCCGAATTATATCCTCTTAATTCTACATCACTGCTTCAAATCATAGTCAAAAATGGCAAAGTTATTAATTAGGAAAAACGTTCCAATTTAACATAGATATTCTATTCTTAAGTTCATCGACCTCAAGACAAATATAAACCGTTGCAAGAATTGTATATTTAAATTTATCACAAAGTAAAAACAGACGGCATTTCAAAGCCGCAATCGCTCTCCCAGACTAGACCAGAGTCCTCAAAAGTAATAAACAACGCAATCTTTATAAAAAATCCAACTAAAACTGCACTCGGGCGGTAAAGCCGCTGCCGGCAACAAGTGCTATTGTTGTGAAGTGCAATTGTTTGGTTTTATTTTGACCCGGGAATGGAACCGACTACTTAGTCTGGTTTACACAATAGTTTGCGTCCGAGAAGACTTTGTAAATGACTTGCTGAGAATTTCCTTGTTTGAATTTAAATTATGTGTTTGCTTGATATCATACTAGTTAAATCAGTCAATCAATTTGAAAGATTTGACGATGTTTGTGACTCAATCAAGCTTTAACAAATTTGAACGAATAATAATTATGATTTGAATTAACAGGATACCTTCTTTTTAAAGTCAATGCAAACGTAGTATTTTAAACACATACATAACTGCAGTCCTATTTAACCCAAATTATAGGACAGCTGATTTTTTTTCACGATTTCGATGTTTGACCCGTAAAAAAAATGTTCAGTTCAAATCATCCTTCTGAAACACCGTCAGCAAGTATATAAAGTTGGACTCTGTATATTTACTAGATGTGCCCACAATTTCGCGCATATGCAGACCTGTGAAATACGTACTAGTTTATGAAAACATGAAATTACCAATGATTGAGTGAACCGAGTCGAGTAGGTGGGCATTTAAGTTCTCTACGGTAAAGCAATTTGTTCACGGTTCAGTTTGATGGTCTGATCAACTCTTCGACCATGCATCAAATCGACGCGAGTTCTGGTTAGTATTTTAATAGAGTGTGCCATGTGGGATTCTGCGTTGAATAGCACCAAACCAGACTGCTGACGTAAGAGGAGACTAATTTTTTCAGTAATCGTCAACAGTTCTGATGCCCTCGTCGTGTAGCTGCTGGTTATACAGGGTCCTTCTTAATATGCTGACACTTTTTTAAGGGGATGATCAGACCATCAAACTGACATTTTAAATTGAACATCAAACTGAACAACTTTCTGTATGTCACCATCATCGAAATCTCGAAAAAAAATCTGCTGCTCTATACAAAACTGGAAACCTAATCGAGCAAAGTATGGGACAGCTCATTTTGTTTTCGCGATTTCTTTGTTGCTCATCATTCACTTAAAAAAGTGTCTGCATATTAGGTTGAACCCTGTATAGCCACTGCATTTGATGATACCTCATGGGCCTAGCATGCCACCAACGAGAAAACGACAAAAATCGAGATCGTGCCTGTCTTTATTACAAAAGTGAGCGCGCATGACAATTTTCTTGACGCCGCTTTATCGTATATGGCATACTAGGCCTCCTTATCGTGAAAAAGTGTTAACTGTAATGCAATGTTATATGTTTTCTAAATAAATAAAATCGTGACAGTTCCAGGTTCCATCAGTTGGATGAGACAAAGGCCCTAATAAAGGCGAAATTATTTAGCGCTCACCACTTAGGCACGACCCGGTTGGTGCAATGGTTACCACGCCGGACTGCCAAACCAGGGTCCTGGGTTCGATCCCGGTTCGGTCATGGATGTTATATGTTCGTGCCGTTGTTGTATGGTTTCCATAATAAAAGCCTTTAGTGATAGTTTGGGATCATTACAATGTGTGTGCCTGTGAGCGTTATTTATTAATTGTATTTTCACTTTATAATATCCTGCGTACATGAATGCTTTGCGAATAAGTTGAATCATCATCATCATCTTTTGTCCACCCATCATCATCAGCCTATATACCTCCCACTGCAGGGCACAGGCCTACCCTCAGGGTGGGGGTATGGGCGTTAGTTGAACACGCGTGTCTAATGCGAATCGGTAGACTTCACATACGCATCGGAATTTCTTCTTCAGTGAATGTAAGTTAAATTGTGATGTTTTCCTTCACCGTTTGAGAGCAGTCGGTAATTACGTACATAAATTAGACAAACTCATTGGTACATGGCATGTCGTCCGTGCGGATTCGAACCTGGAGTGCGATTTTTGAATCTCATTTGGTGAGCTCAGCAGTTGAAAATGTCAAAATTACTCTGGAGATACGCATCTTTCTACAGCTGATTTGACTTTCAAAAATCATACTTCAGGAGTGCGATTTTTAACAGTCAAATAAGCAGTAGAAAGATGCATGAGAACGCTTTTGTATGAGATTTAAAAACCGTTCAAACTCACCGATGACTGGACCTCAAGATTGAGTTTCCATAGCTCTCCGCGACACCGCAACGCACCGCCGACGGTCTCACACATCAATCTAATCATACTTAAAGTTCTTAGATTATCTAGATGGAACGTCGCCTCACAAATGGAAATCAAAAATGGTTCCATTTTTTGACAGATGTGTGCGTGACAGCTGCGTTCTACACATGTTTAAACCTTTCAGTGTGTGAGTGTTTGGGTTACCAGCAGAATTCCATCTCCCTTAGAATCTGGGAAAATTTTAGTCATCTTTGGGAGTCAACTACACTATACAGGGTGTAAAATTAAATGCGTTGCATATCGAACAGAGTGCTCCAGACCATCAAACTGAACAACTTTCACTATGGAGCCAACATCGAAAGCGCGAAATAAATTTGCTGTTCCATAGTTACTCGAAAGGGGAGGCCTTTGCCCAGCAATGGGATGAAAGGGGCTTATAAAAAAATAGTTAATCGATCAAAATGTATGAAACAGCTGATTTTTTCGCTATTTCGACCTTGGTCCCAAAGAAAAGTGTTCAAAGACTGTCATGCACGCGAATTATTATCTCAACAGTGGTTATTAGACATCGGATATTCAGATGCATAATTTACCTAAACTTCACTTTTCACAAGAATAATATGGACGCGTCTTTTTATTTTATGAAGCAATCCCAGGATCATTCCGAAGTCCCGGGATTGCTAAAAGATTTATCTACCTATATAAAAAATATCGTAGAACTCGGACATTTGAACAACTCAGACAACACGAACAACTCGGACAACATGAACAACTCTAAATTTGGTCAACTTATACAATATTGTCTGAGTTGACAGAGTTGTCCGAGTTGACCAAGTTGTTCATGTTATCAGAATTGTTTTGTTGTCGAAAGTACTTAATTGGACAACATGGACAAATTGGACAACCTTATCAAGTCAATTCAGTTGGTCAGGTTGACAAAGTTGTCAGAGTTGTTCATTTTGTCTGAATATCATAATGGTGAGGATAAGAGTGACAAAACAGTGCATGTGGCACTATTTTTCATAAAACTTTATTCAGAAAGGCATATCTATATTCAGTTTAAAATTTTAGTTTAGGTAAATATGCATCCGATCTCTAATAATTATGTTCCTTCTCACCACGATAGTTAGTAGAAATAAAGTTCGGAAGAAATAAAGACTTAATAAAGTGAAATAATTTTTTTTGCTTTTAGGTTGTATGAATGAAAAACCTTTGTCTATTAGTTGATAAAAATAGTAATGAAAAAAAACGAAACGACTATTGATCGAGGCATAATGGCGGGAAATTTAGAAAGAAAAATCTGACCACACTTTAAAAATGGCCTATGTAAACAAAGAAAAGTTTTTAAAATTTTCAATCAGCTTTTGTATCTCAAATCATGGTGAAAAATTAATTTATAAGTGTGAAACATGTTAATCTTTTTTTTATTGTGCATATTTTTGTGAATTTGTTACAATTTGATCACGTAAGTCATTTTTTCGGAATTTTTTATCTTGGATTCAGGAGGTCTGTACCGTTTCGCGTCATGATTGAGACTATTGAAAGGTTTTTGAATGGAGTACGGTTTTTACCTACTTTTTTTGGGACCATTTCGCCCGCTTGTTGCTCTGTCTATATAGTCTAAGTTAAAGTTGAAGGACAGACTTATACTTATAATAATAATACCTAATAAGAAAGTTTAATTAAATATCAATAACTTTGAAAATGACAAAGTTTATCACCAAGTAATATCGCTCAGAAGCATTACCCCGATTGGCTTAGAGTGGAAGGTCATCGGCAATATTTCATAATGTCAAGACATCAAAACTTTATGCTCCGAGGCTGGGGGGAGGGAGGGGCCGCGATAAACCACCGATACAAAGCGTTCAACATTTTACTGTTTTTCTTTTATATTTATTTTATCTAATACGTATTATAATGAAACGGAGGGTTTCTTTCGGAGAGTTTCTGTTCTGGCCGCATCTTCTCTACAGCGACAACACGTTTCGACGCGGTGGTAGTTCAAGCTCCTATATTGAATAAATTATTTTGAATTGAATTGACTTGAGGACCGAGTATGTGCTTCAATGTCAGTTTAAATAAAGCAATGAAACGATTTTTATCTCTGAAACTGTAAATAATAAAAACAAATCAAATCATACAATTTGCTCTTATTTAATTAAAAACAATTTGTAAATCAGGAAAATAAAATCGAACAAACATTTTACGTAAATTGAGTAACCAAATAGATGATGGATGTGTAAAGGCGACGACCCATTTTTGTTTTTGCCGTTTCTTTTAATTTAAATATTAGTCTTACACTCAGTTGCAGAAACGCTCATTAAAGTTAATCCTCCATTAAATCTCATGCTGTCACTTTTTGTCTTGTTGACGTAGTAAAAGCTAGCAAGAGATTCAATGAAGGATTAACTCTAATGAGCGTTTCTGCCTCTGAATGTTAGGTTTATTATTTTTATACTAATAAGTATCTTTCTTTAAAAACATTTTCGTGTTATAACATTTCAATAAGTATCCTAGAAATAGTTTTAAATAACCAAGCAGATGGCATCGCAAAAATCTATTACTTATCTTCCAACGTTATCTTCGTGCTTTGGAAGGCACGTTAAGCAGTCCCGAATAGTGTTGTTAGAAGGCGTTAAGCTACTTATTACTACTTATTCTTCGTTAAGCAAAGTCGAAGGCCAATTAAGGCGACTTAAAAACACTCTAACATAAGTTAACCACTAACTATAGCCTCCTCTAATCCGCACTGGGCTCGAGTGCGGTATTGACCCAGTGTTGACCCACTTACGCTCACGCTAGTTCTTGAGAGTTGGCCTTTGCCCTGCAGTGGGATCCTACGCTAATGTAACATAACATTTCAAATTTAATCGTAAGTAATCAATTCTGTAATACAATTGCTCTTACAAAAATAACGACTTTGATCTTCAAAACAAGATGTTCGCGAGCAAACCCACGTTTCACACTTGTTTACTGTTTTCTTCATAACCCATACCGTTTCAGAATTTTCTTTCCTTTCTTCAAAGCTCAAATGATCGTTATCGAGAACACAATCTGGACAATTTGGCGTCGGATTTTAAATCGATGTTTATGAATCGAATAAAATTATATTGGTTTAGTCGAGTTTATGTTTTCAATACCGTATTTTGTTTTGTTTAATAAATCTTAGGCTTTATTCTCACTGAGCGTTAAAGTACGTAGGGAAGTTTATTATTAAAACTGAACTAGCAGAAAACTAAAGTAGTTGACGTTATCATCAGCCTATATAAGTAGCCTGTGTAGATTCATCATCATCATCATCTCAGCCGATGTTAAATGCTGGACATAGGCCTCGCCCAAGGATCGCCATAACGACCGGTCCTGCGCTGCCCTCATCCAATGGGTTCCCGCCACCTTCACCAGGTCGTTGGTCGCTGTGGGGGGGGGGGCTACCCCACTCGTGAACTTTTCGGCCCTATCGGCCATCGGTTCTGCAAGCAATGTGAGGCCCACTGCCACTTTAAATTAGTAATTCTTTCGGCTGTGTGTTAGAAAAATTTATTGGTACACGGTATGTCGTCCATGCGGATTCGAACCCGGAACTTCATGATTGAGTGTCCATACCTTTCCGCAACGTAGTCGGTTGACGTAGTTTCTGAAAATTGGCACGCTAAAGTGAGCTGGTCAAATCTGCCGAAGAACTGACAACCGATGGTGAATTCGAGCTCTAGAGTGGAGACCACGAAGTAGCAGAGTGTAGTGTAGGACGCCTATGACACTGGACTGACGACCTATGGTAGCTGAGAGCGGCTAGATAAGGGTGGCCAGAGATAGAAGCTTTGCAGCGCGCCTTGGGAGAGACCTATGTTCAGCACTATGATAAGCTGAGATGGATATTAAAATTTCCTATAATAATAAGCCTGTACAGGCATGTACGATATTCGATCAAAAGCCGACAGCAGAGGTGCTTTGTTAAAACAAAGTTAACGTGCTCGAGCTCCGAAATACTTTAAAGCTTGAACAGATTTTCAGGAACGTCGAACTGCATAAAATAGTTGAGAAGTTTCGCAAAACCGTATTGACACGGTTCGCGTCAAGATAGCGATTGTGCGGTGCAAAGTAGGGTAAGGAGTTTAGCATATTATCGGTAGGTAGGTAGTAGGTACTAATAATCTCCATACAGGGGTGCGATTTTTGAATGTCACCGGTGAGTTTGAACGGTTTTTAAATCTCATACAAAAGTCTTCTCATACCCATGAGTTCAATACGGGTTGGAAGGGGCACCGTATTGAACTCATGGGAATGAGAGAGAGAAGAGAGAATGAGAATTTACTCACGGGTAAGATTCAAAAAGGCGAACTTTGGGAAATCTGTGAATATCGGCCATTTTACTCAGCCGATAGCATAGCATGCATGCATAGCATAGCATAGCATAGCATAGCATAGCATGCATATGCTCACGACTATATTCCCCGAGGGGGTAGTCAGAGATATTCTGAAACCTCAGAACTTCCACGTTTCACCAGTAGTACCGAAACTCTGTCCAGTGTGACGTGGGGTGAGCCCGTCGCCACTTATAATGGACAGTGGGTACAATACATGCCTCGAAATTGAAGCATGCAGGTTTCCTCACGATGTTTTCCTTCACCGAAAAGCCAGTGGTGTAACAAATCGTACATAAATTCCGAAAAACTCATTGGTACGAGTCGGTTTGGACGGGGATCGAACCATCGCCTTCTGCACAGCAGGAAAGGTTACTCGCCTCTGGACCACCACGGCTTACTCTACTCAGCCGATGACTTTTAAAAATCGCACTTCAGGTTCATCACCGAGTAAATATTGAATCTTTTCCAAAATACCGTCCTGTGCAATGTGAATGAGCAATTTCTACATGCAATCGTTACATCCAAGAGTACGTGAATGCGTGGTTTTGTTTTATTTGTTGGTGAGTTGTGTGCATAAGTTGATTAGCGACATTCGGACTCTTTTCAATTCGTGCTTAGTTTCCTTCACACCATTCGAATCACCTCTTACAAACCTTTTCTGAACAAATTGAGCGTGGCTACTGGCTACGGAACCCTAAGATGGGCGAGTCCGCCGGTTGGCCGGTTTTTAGATATCTGCTACTATATGTTGTACAGATGTTAGTTGCAATAATTCAGCCACCTTTAATTGTTTTCTTAGCAACAAAAGCCCAGAACTTTACTTCTCTGACTGAATTTTGCACTCAACCGTCAGATTTGCTGGCAGAGAAGTTTCGGAGGGAAATTTGTACTAAACAGGATTACCGAGTCCATTGTTGGTCCCAACTCGAAACTGGCTCTATAATTAACATAAATTCGGTCAATTGTAATCCGGATTTGTGAATGGAGGGTTCCGCAGCTTAAGTAAATTTTGAATAAATACCGCGTGGTTGTGTTAGTTTAATATTACTTTAAGTTCCTGATGATATTGAAATATTGTCGCACAATCCGCATGAACTACTTTAGTTTTAACCCACTATAATAATTATAATCTAAAGTTACCTATTTAGTTTAACCCTAACTCTAAATGAAAATTTGTTTTGATAATGTCAAAACAAAGCCATACAAAGTATTCCTTTCTTCCTTAGTCGCCTCTTACGACAGTCAAGGGTTGAGATGATGTAGATCTATTCTTTTCCGGGAACTAGACGCAAAAATGTTTGACCTATTAATAAATTAAACATTAACCAGCATTAACCTTTAAACATTATTTTGATGTGCCTAGAAATTACTGTAAATACTTGCACACCGTCATTCTATCAGAAGCTCCAAAAATATTCACTGGACTTTGCTGAAAAACAGCGCTAATCAGTTTTTTCGATTACACTTCCAGCAAACACGGCAAAGAGGTGTTTTCCAAGACTAGTAAAACAAAAAATCTGTAGATGGCAATATTAAAAGTTTAGAAAACCTGTCACATGGACTATAAAAAGTGTTGTTTGTCTTTGGTTTGCATTATGTCTGACAGGTGGTGTTGCTAATGGATAAATTGTTCACTCAATAGCAACGAAAATGTTCGTTTGTTGTACTTAAACGAACATTGGCGGCACTAAAAGTTTATCAATTCAAAGTATCAAAATTCAAAAGGTCTTTCATATTAAAACCATTTAATAATTTTATGAATGAATAATCAAATTGTTCCCTAAAATTTGGGAATCGAGAAAAATACGAAACACTTTCGATCTGACAGCTAAATTGGCACGATTGTAACACCATCCCTCCATCCACACTTGTCTCTCGCGTGGTGTTCGCGCGGTTCGCTTTTCAGCCTGCCACGAGGCTCCACACTCCTTCTCAGTTGTGTTCTTACTCAAAAACAATCCTCGAGATTGGATAGATACTGCCTCAAACCACTTGACATTGACGGAAATGCGGTGCTATCGCACAAGCAAGAAGTCAATTAATTATAAATTAAAAAAAAACACCATCCTTCTAGTGTCTTTGAAGAATTATATTTTTATGAAAACGCCTCATTGTGTTGATAATAATTTTTACTGTGCTGTGACGATAAATATATATAATATTTTAAATAGATAAATAACCATTTGAACCTCTGCTGATATTAAGTGCGGAACCCTAGCACAGCCTCCGTCCGTAGCCTACAGCAGCCGATTGAATCTCGAATTCGCTCCTCGTCCGTTTTAAAATCAAATTGAACAGAGTCATTGAAATGCTTTATCTCCGAATTTGTATTATTTATAGCTTCTGTTTTGATACAATTTGGATTCGCTTTGATTTTCCTTTTGATTTAAAGTACCTAACCTTTAAATCTACTTATTTGAGTATTTAGACTCAATTTTGTTGGAACTATAATTGTTCAACTCAGCATTCCATTAGATACATACTTATTTTGTAGTCGGTATAACGTTTTTTTATTAAATACGAGTGATGTCAAATTCATACATTTATTGCTTTTCTATGTGTTAATATACACAGACTGAGAACTCTACACTCAGACTATATACTCCCCCGGACTCGCTGGACTTCATTGTCTAGTGTTGTGAATGGTCGCCGCTGTTGATCCTGGTTCATAGGAGTTACATAGCGGTGGGAATGTGTGGTGAGCCTATTGCCGATTTTTTTTCCCGAGAAACTCTGTAAGAGCACTATCCCTATTAGTCCAATCATTTTAGGGTTTGAACCTAACAATAATTCATCTATCGCTGAAACTTTGCAGTGTGATAAAGTAAAGTAGGTATACAGATTACGGTTGACAAATAACCTAGGTTTGAATTTTTCCGGTCCTATATTATTTGTCTACCATAATAGGTATACTTTACTTTATCACACTGCAAAGTTTCAGCGATAGATGAATTTGATTCACAGCACGTCAGTAGGACCAACAGAAATAAGTGTCCTTGGTGGACCTAGTAGGACAAAATGGTAGGACCGCCGGAATTATTGTTAGGGACTATATGGTGTTATGTTATGGTGTATAATAAAGAACCTAAAGCAGCGATTTTATTACCCTATATGCAGGGCTGATTTCGCCCACACATATGTTGTAGAGTTTCTAGCCGCATCTTCTCTACAGCGACAACACGTTCCGACGCGGTGGTAGCTTAAAAAAGATTTGACGTTTAATAAGTGTGCTTCAAGCTCCTATATTGAATAAATAATATTGACTTGACTTGACTTGACTCGCCTTACATTGCCTGATTTGTTCTCTCTATTTTAAAGTGTAGCGACCAAAGTAAGCAATGTTTGTAGGGTAATGTAATCGGTGCTGAAATTTAACTGTGCATATAATAGGTGAACTATATTTAATTAAATTAAAAGTCAATATGCTAAATAAATTCAATTTAACGTGAAGAATCTTGAATTCCTAAGCAGAAAAATGTATTTTTTACCTTCCTTCCATTACAGAATTTAATACATTAATGAGATTGAAATGAAAGATATCTCGCAAATCACTTGGAATTTTATTAAATTTTGTGAACATTCGTCAAGACGCTCAACGCAAATACTTGCCTACGAAAAAATAATTACTTTCGTTTGATAACAAGGTATCTATAATATGTTGATAAAAAAACGATATGCCATCATTATACAAGGTGTTTCATAAGTAACAATAAATTTTTAAAACTCTTAAGGGGGTTGTTTAGACCGTCAAACTGAACAACTTTCTCTATGGGACCAACATCGAAATCGCGAAAAAAATAATTTTATATCCCATACATATTTTAGCTCTAGACGATTTGTAGAGTATAGAACATAAACATTTTTTTTCGCGATTTCGATATTGGTCCCATAGTGAAAGTTGTTCAGTTTGATGGTCTACACCACCCCCTTAAAGGTTTATTTGTATTTTTGTAACACCTTGTACATTACTAGTGTTTTCCCGCGACTTCGTCCGCACAAATTATATACCATATTTTAAGTCAGATCATAAGCTATCAAACAAAAAAAGTTTCATCAAAATCGGTTCAGTAGTTTTTGCGTGATGCGCGAACAAACAAACAAACAAACAATTTTGTGTAATAGATAGGCGCTGCACGTCATTTAAATCGCGCTATCGAGTGTTATTTGATTTTATATGAAGTTAACCGCAACTTTTTATTCCTCACGATTTTACGGTATTATAATAGTTAAGATTATTGGAAAAGCTTTTTGAATTGAACTGAACAGCTGATTGCAGTAAGTATGGAAAGTCCTAATATTTTTTTGGGTTTTCTCAGGGAATGTGGTTCAGTATCATCAATATCAAATCATCATATCAAATCGCAAAAAAAGCAGCTGTGGGACAGCATATTCGGGTAGAGTAGGTTTTTTGAGTTGTGTATAGAACGGCTGGTTTTCTTTTCGGATAAAGGAAGTTGTTCAGTTTCATAGTCTGGTCATCTCCATAAAATAGTTTTAGCTAATTTTGTTAGACCATATTATATCTATAGCTAGTGCAAATAAGAAGAATTTTACTGCATTCGACTTCCCATTCATCGCGACACAACTTCGCTCTTACCTCCCCTCTTGTAACAGTAACGCACCAATCCCTATCGATTTCCTATCAGAAGTTTCAGCATAATATCTGGAATAATCAAGTTGGAGGTACTCGCCATCAAATTTTTACGATGCAGCCGTTGCACGTGGTTGCCTTACATTCGTCCAGGTCTTCTACTATCTACCTAAGAATCGACGGGAAAACTTTTTGGCAAACCTTTGTCTTGGCTGTTTTTTTGTTTTAGTAAACTATCTTGGATATTATCTCCGGTTGCTATGGGATTTTCCTTGCCTGCCGTGCAGGAGGCGATGGTTCGATCTCCGTCCAGGAGTGCGATTTTTAAATCTCATTCGGTGAGCTCAGCAGTTGAAAATGTTTAAATTACTATGGAAATATGCATCTTTCTACTACTGATTCGACTTTCAAAAATCGCACTTCTGAAGTATGATTTTTGAAAGTCAAATCAGCAGTTGACAGATGCATATCTCCATAGTAATTTTGACATTTTCAACTGCTGAGCTCACCGAATGAGATTCAAAAATCGCACTCCAGACCGACTCGTACCAATGAGTTTTTCGGAATTTATGTACGATTTGTAACACCACTGGCTTTTCGGTGAAGGAAAACATCGTGAGGAAACCTGCATACTTCAATTTCGAGGCATGATTGTACCCACTATCCATTATAAGTGGCGACGGGCTCACCCCCCGTCACACTGGACAGAGTTTCGGTACTACTGGTGAAATGTGGATGTTCTGAGGTTTCAGAATATCTCTGACTACCTCCTCGGGGAATATAGTCGTGAACATTATGCTTATGCTTAATAAGGGATTTGGAAATAGGACTACCTGCACATTTTATTCATTAAAAACAACCCAAGTGAAGCTGGGGCGGGTAGCTAGTGGATTATAAATTATTTCTCCGCTCTCTGCTAATCAGATGGAAATGTCGAGAAACAACATGTTTCTGAAAACTTTTGCCCTGTGTCAATAAGAGTATGATTAGGATTTTTGTCTATGAAATCCTAATATCAAATTAGTTGCAGTCTGGACAGTACAGATCTAAGCCTGATTGATCATAATGTATGAACATAATTAACATCTAGTTAGCTGTGTATTGTTAATTGATTGATATTTGTACTTATGTATACATCGTGATTGGCTCTAGCATGTCGATTTGAATCACTAACACGTAATTGTCGATAATTAATTGTTACATAAGACAAGGTGTTAAAACAACACTTTTCTACAACAATTATTAATATTGTAGCAACAGCAAAGAATCCAAATACCAAAACAAGTTGAACTAAGATTGTAACTCAACCGCAAAACTTTTATAGATATAAATTGCATCGCGCAACTTTTCAAATTAAAACCTCGGTTAGAGACATCCACTGCAATCGGTCGGTTAATAGGAAAAGTTGTAAGATTATTGCCTTCCAATGCCTGACCTTAGGCTGCCACTGTTTATCTTCTATCTGTGTTTTACCACTCTGAGGTAGAACTACTACAGCGACCTTAGACCTACTCGTATCTATAGATTTCTTTTTAGAATGTACGTTTATTTTTAACTTGTTTGAAAGTTTAATATTTTCATGTCTCGGGCAAGCGCGTGTTGGACACGTCCATGATTCAGTTCTGTACATTTTTTTTGATTTGTCATTGTCCATGTACTACACAGAATTACCTAAACTTCACTTTAATAACACTTTGAACAGAAGGTTTTAACTAGAGGTCTTGCATATTTCAAAAATATAGAATTTAAGTATTGTCAATTAAGGAAGTCAGAGTTACAGAACATGGTAGCCGCTACTGGTGACATTACTAAAATTATATATTTTGTATTAAGTACACCTACAAAATACCTCGTAAATTATAAACTTAATATTCAGGCTAACCGAAAAGTTTTAACCCTCTTGCGACAATTGCCATGACAAACGTCAAAAACTAAGCAACCGAATCAAAAGTCTTCCAAAATTAATTTATAACCGGTGTAATCTCCGTCATTAATCACTGGCCCGAAAGTTTACAAGTTTATCCCAATTTTCAGTTTCACTTGACATTATGTCCCGCAAACTCGAGAATTTGAAGTAAAGCTGCTTTTCCACCGGAGTGCGATACGATGCGATGTGCAGAAAATTGAACCTTGCTCGCCGAAAGATTGACAAAACCATGTGAAATTAAACCATATTGATAAATTCTTGCCTCGCCCATTGTATCCGATCCAGACTATATTCGTAGCATCCAGACCTTGTCCATTAAAAATGATAATTTGAATTCTGTTATTTATGGTTTCTATACGATGGCTACGAATAAGAATGTATAAAAGTGTAACTGAAGCTCAAAAAGTGGCACCAAAAAAAGTGTACCGTGTTCTAAATTTGTTCCCAAAACTCATACAACATGTCATTTTTCATTGGGTGCCAATAATTATTTCGATTTTGTTTAGAGTTACTCTTGATGGCTCACCAATAAGTAAAGTATTGTTAAAGATAACCTGCATATCAGTTCATCATAATAGTTCTCTGTACCTACCTTACAATTTTAAATTCTTACACATCGCAGTCATCGCATCGTATCGCATCACAGCGGATAAGCACCTTTGCCCTGAAATTGCCTTAAAGGGTTAAGTCGGTTGCTTTACAAAGTAAGTTTATACGGAACGGAGTGGCAATGACAAGGCAATTCAATACGAAGAGTTTGTGGATTTGTGAAGATTTGATGGGGTGAAGATTATAGAGATATAAGAGATCACATCAGGAATGAGTGAATACGTCAGAGATCGAAAGTGGTTGACATACTCGTAGCTCAGAAAATTTGCTATCCGACGTGGCAATGGGCTGCAAATATCTGCCGAAGAACTGACAACCGATGTGGAGAGAGTTCCAGAGTTCTAGAATGGAGATCACGAATAAGCAGGTATGTAGTGTCGGACGCCTTGCGGCGCAGGACCGACGGTAGCGGGGTGCAACTGGATAAGGAAAGCCGAGCATAAAGTTTTGTGGCGTGCCTTGGCAGATGCCTACGTTTAGATGTGAACGATAGTAGGCTGATGATGACGATGAATATTTGCAAACCACTAAAATATCAATGCAGATTTTTTCTCATTTAATGAATTTATTACGAAGGAAGGCCCAGGTAATAGATTTGTGGAGCGCCTTGGGAGAGGCCTATGTTCAGCAGTGGACGATGATAGGCTGATGATGACGATGAAGATTATAGTTATAACTGGTTGTGTCAGCGACTACGTTACGTACGCGCGGACCACTAAAGGATCAATACAGATATTTTCTCATTTCTAGTAGATTAAACACCGAGGGCAGGAAAGTAAGAAAGGTCTCAGATCTCATGTAATTGTTGTTGTCAACAAACATGTGATCTGCGGCATTATTATTTACGGCCCGAGGTTAGTATACTATTTTTCTCCTCGACGGAGGTGGAAAGCGGCACCTTCGTTTAGCGCAGCGGGACGAAAATTGACGCTTTCCGTCCGAAGGGGAGAGGGGAAATGCATTTATTACGACGAAATATAAATTCGGCCCAAATTAGGTTAGTAGTTCTGACAAACAACCTGAAAAATAGACAGGTGAAAAGGACATTTGAACATTATTATGAATCTAAACGAAAAATTCAATCATTTTATTCTTTGATTCGCCACCGCATATTGTAATGCGCAACGTGTACCCAAAAGGTGGACCGATGACCTGGTGAAGGTTGTGGGAACCCCATTGGAAAAGCCGAAGCATCGATCGATCCTTGAGGAAGTCCTTTATCAAATGGACGTCTTTTGACTGATGAAGATGATTCTTTAACCCGAGCTCAACGCATTTCCTTGGCCATTCAACATGACAATACTCCAAGCGTAAGGGTTATCTTTGGTCAACCACAGAGAAATTACACGGTCCCCTGGCTCAACCCAGGGTTGGTTATTCGATTTAGTAGGTTTACTAAATTGACGCATGTTCTAGATACCCAGTGTTGTATTTGCACCTATTGTTTAGTTTTAGTTATAGTACTCTGCGGATTTAGTTTGACGAAGCTTGCATGCGGATAGTGTTCTGTCTTTGACTTTGACAAAGTTTGTTGCGGATATAAAGATTATGAACTGATTCGAAAAATCCTAAGTTGCTGATTCGGATATTCTACAAAATTTACAAAATTAAATTAAATTAATCGTGTTATTTAAGGTTAAAAATTAGTTTGCGAAACTTAAGAAACGCATTTGGTATCTGTTACTGAGTAAAATTGCGTGGTAATGACCCGGCTCGACCATATAATTCTGAGGTCAATGTCCGCCCGCGCCCACGTATTGCACGCACTGCACGTACCTTACGCACGATAATAATAATGTTGTTAATCATCAATACCAATTATAAAGATTGATAATGCAATCTGTTATCATTATCAAGTGCCCTGATTTAGTTTCGCCAACTAATTTAAAATATCCCTATATTTGTATCAACCCGAGAAAACAGTAAAACATTCCACTCGGCACTCCTTCTAACAAATTCGAACCTTTGACAGATATTATTATAATTATCCAACAAATAATTATAGAACGATAGCTTCCGAAGCGTACAGAAATAATTGTAAGTGGTCTCTGACGTAATTAATTGGTACAATCATCCAGCCAAATAAATTGACTGCTATAGCACAGAATGCCTACAGAACTGGAAACTCGCGCCTTCAATCGGCTTTAATAATTAATGCAACCGAAAGCTGCTTATTACTGTAGTTGAGTGATTTTGGGCTTTTATTTGTGTTTATATTCGGACCGGTATTCCGAATAATTACAGCAAACATCGTAATTGATTAATGGATAGGTAGGATTATTTATTAGTTCTTTAACATCATAGCCGAGGCTTGAAATAGGCTAATACTATTTTCTTACCGAGGCGGGGTACAATACAATATTTATGTATTAAATATTGAGAGAGTTTTTGGAAAGAGGTTTCTTTTGCAGTATTTTTTAGAAAAAATGTAAAAGCTAATCTTGATAAAAATGCTGATAGTAATCTACGTAGACAAGGCATAGTTTTTGATCACTCCAAAATCGAATATGCTAAGCTATGAGTGTGCGTTTAGAATATACTAGATTTTCGTCTACAAATCACAGCAAAATAAATTTTTATTTTCCCTATTTTCTGTGCATTACTTCAGACGAAAGACTGATAAGTGATATCCCATGTTTCATTAGCATTTACAACGGCAAAACATGCAATACCGTAGGACCTACGATGGGTAGTTTTTCTGGCTGCATCTTCTCTACAATGTTTTAGATTGAGCTAGATATCCCCTCATCCATCCATCATAGCCTAGAACGATTTAACATCTTGCCCTTGATCAGTCCGTCTTCAGTCACAGGCCTCCTCCATATTTCTGCATGACGTTTGGTCCCTCGCCCTCTGCATCCAGTTGGACGTGTCGCCTTATAAATTGAAGCAGGAAGGCTAATTGCAAACTTATGCTTACAAGAAAGAGACGCTTGCATTCGGATAACTTCGCCTTAACCCATCTTCTTGGTAGGCGAAGTCTACCTTCCGTGGTTCCTCTGGGCTTCAACTCCTGTGAAGTATTCATTCATAATTTGCACATTTTACTAAAAATCACCCATCGTCGCCTTTGAGTCTGTAAAAACACCCATGGAATCACTATACATGATGTAAGGGACAGCCTTCCGCAGACTGAAACGTGAACTCAGACCATCAAACTGAACAAATTTGACTATCGAGCCTACCCCAGGAAACGCGAAAATAATCCACTTTCCCATACATTTGAGTCGGGTAGTTTTGTATTCAATGAGACAGCAGATTTTTCGAGTTTCCTGATGCAAGCTCCATAGAGAAAGTTCTACAGTTTGATGGTCTGAGTTCACCGTTTCATAATCCTCTGTGGTTTCAGTCTGCAGAGGGCTGTCCCTTCCATCCTTTACAGTAATAGGTAGTAATTATAGTACCTACTCTGTGGTAATAGACACAAATATTTTATAAGTAATAATTTAATTGAAACAAACTAAGAGACCATTAGTGAAATTAAAGCTACCTGGACGAAACCCTTAGAATATAACAATCCAATTAAAAGCAAACATTTAAAGGAAACTTTTCCGATAACCGTTCACATTGATAAGGGTCTAATTGTCTATTAATTAAATATTAAAACGGTTTGCAATCTGCTCGTCACAGTTTCCTTTAAAAACTGCTACCTCTGCTTTTCTTGGCGAACAAGCGATGGGCGGCTGCGAAAGGATTAAGAACATGATGTAGAGACATCATGTTATGCACCCTATATACCCATAACTACACTACGTACAAAACACAAAATAGTGCGATAGAGAGCCTGCATAGGCGCAGCGTGCCGTGAAACGAAACAAAAACAACATACCGCACCCTCTCGCACGATTAGCAGCGTTCAACTTCTAATAGTTCAAAGTCCAAACAGGGTAACCGGACCTGTCGCCGTGTGTACACGTTGTTTGATTCAATGTCAGTATCTCATCAGCTAATGACGTGGGTTCTCTAGGTTAAACATTTTTCTCAAAGGTACCCTAGGTACCTTATAATTTGTATATTATGTGTCTTATTCGTCAAATAATTCTTCTTTTCTGATAGGTATCTATATCCTGAATGCATTAGGAAAAAAAACTATTCTTAGCTTTAATGGAGAAAATACTCTATTTTTTAAATAAACTGAAATGCTTCGGACGTCCGACTGCATGTTTTTGCACTAAAATCAAAATCGAAATAATATCACATAGATAACTTTCTGACGTCATTTTTTATTCTACCACCGCTTCAGAAGGTGTTCCGTTGCAGAGATGATGCGGCCAGAAACTCTACAACACACTTCTTTTAAACAAAACAAAATATACAAAGTACAAATATTGAATTATATAGTGTAACATTGTCAAGACCAGACATTTTGGTCATTCAAATAATCATCGAGTTTTGACTAAGTGTCGTGATTCTACTCGAACCAAATTAAGTAAAAGTTGCAAAGAAAGCAATCAGCCTAAGGATACCCAAGGGACCGCAGTGTTACTGGTGTTGAGGCCGGAGGATCATCGACCGATTGCCAATTGGTTTTCTGCTTAAGAATGTTTAAAACAGACATTAAGTATGATTTTAAATCGCTCTAAGTCTAAAACTTAAGCCGGCGCATTTAAGGCGCGTAACGCTTCGATTACACCCGTAATGGGCACTTAAGAGGAAACTGTCTCGTTTAAAACGAATAAACGAAATCCTAATGTAGTTAGGACCTCCTTAATTGCTTGAAACAGGCCTAATGTGGGCGTAGATTAAACGTTTACAAGAGTAACAGGAGCAAACCTTGTCGTACATAGTGTCGCAGGAAGCTATTAGCGAGTAGGGTCCAGTTTTTTCATGCATCTTTTTTTTTAATAAACTGTCTTGCAATCGATGTCTACCTTTTGTCTACTAATGTAGGCACCCACAGCTGCGAATTATAGTAGATTACACACCGAGGACAGGAAAGTAAGAATGGTCTCAGATCTCATGTACCTAGTGATCTGAGGCTTTCTTATTTACTGCCCTAGGTTAGTATACTATTTTTCTCCTCGACAGAGGTGGAAAGTGGCTACTTCGTTTAGCGCAGCGGGACGAAAATTGGCGCTTTAAGTCTGGAGGGGAGAATTATTATTACAAGGACTATTACGTGTATACAACGTACATATTGTATACCATGTATAGTATCAAGATCTCACATCTTCCCCTTCAAAATCCTATAGCATTATTGAAAATGAGCCTGTACCTACATCTATCTACACCACTAGTTTAATTACTAACATAACTTTAAAGGTATATCCAGAAAATAGCTATATCCAGAAGTATAGCTAGGCATCACCCTTCTTGACCACGTCACAAACGCCGACATCCGTCTTCGAACTAAGGTTCAGGACGTCGGGGACCGAATAGCTCGCTTAAAGTGGCGGTGGGCAGGAAACGTAGCTAGACGAAATGATGGCAGGTGGAGTAAAGCCTTAACAGAGTGGTGGCCGAGACTAGGTAAAAGAGAAGTGGGTCGTCCGGCAGCCAGGTGGGTTGACGACATCTGGAAAAGTATATAGGCAAGACCTGGATGCGACTGGCACAGGACCGAGAAGAATGGCAAAATATGGAGGAGGCTTATGCCCTGCAGTGGGTAGATACAGGCTGAAAATTATGAAATGATCCAGACAATGAAACTAAACAACTTTCCCCGAGGAACATGGGTCGAAAAACAAGATTTTTTTTTTATCTTCCATACAAAGGTACGGATCAGCTGATCGATTTTCTATGAAAAAAAAAAAAAAAAAAAAAAAACTATTTTCTATGGGAGGTCCAACAAAATTTCTCTTTTTTCGAGTGTTCATGTTCATTGGGAAAACTAGTAGTCCTTCAGAACATCGTTTTAGGTACACAAGAAGTTAGGAATACCTACAATGGAGGGCAGACTGCCTAACAAGCGGTGAAACATGATTTTAATATTTGCTCCTTGGTGGTTGGTAATTAATGATCGTTCTTTTCCGTCTCGTCGTTGTTTTTTTGACGTTAACTTTGTCCCTTTCTAATCCAATCCAACTTCAAAAATGTTAGCTCCTCTCTTGTCATTTTGGTAAGTTCTACGTCATTGGATAGAAAGGGACACTCCTAAAATGGAAATATCGACGACGCCATTGCAAATTTTCATGTTTCAATGCTTGTAAGGAGGAGTGGCATCCTTTATGATTTAAATCCAGTACCTAACTTATTATTAATCTGTGGTTCTAGTACAGAGCAGATCAACTTAATCGCAGAGCCAGGTAGTTAATTTCACAATCAAGCACTGTTGGCGCTGCCTGGCTCCTGGACGTTAATCTCTATTTTCTGGCTGGACGCTATCTGCAGCGCTGCCCGCCCTCGAGGCCACTAAACTCCAACTTGGCTGTTAGCCAATTTGCGATGTTCAGTTTACACAAATGTACGGGTATTTGGGTATCTTTAGAGCGAATTACGATGTTCAGGTACCAGAGTATGAGTTTTCTACCGTGTTGTATTTGCTTTAAAATGATAGTTCTTTTTTTAAGTAACACATTTAGACCGTCTTCGTTACGCACGTGCGTGAGCGCTGGAAGTAAGACAATCGCTGCAACAAAACCGAAGACGGCAATACCTACAATACCACGGTATAAGAATAAGTACCTACTATTACAGTGCCGTAAGTGTGGTCACTCCCAGATCCCAGATCTCTTCCAGTTGCGTTGGAAGTGGGCGGTCGCGTGTCGGTTGCCTGCTCTCCGGCTTATCACGAAGCTCCATCCCTTTTTTATTTCTTATATTATTTAATACTTTTTTGTACACATAACATTACAGATGACATGTAGACATGTACAAAGGGCGAGCTTATCTCGTAAAGAGATTTCTTCCAGCAGACCCGCAAAAGAGATCTCGTTTTTGGTGGCAGTCTGTGTTTGGAAAAAAAACCAAAATATTTATAACCGAACAACGTCAAGGATATTTGCTGTTTAATTTATACCGGAGAATCGCAATAAATCGTATTTCCTTTCTGCCGCAATTTCCTAGTAGTATTCCATAGGATTGACATTTATTTTACTGGCAACGATTAGTGAACTTATTCCGCGCGTGCAATCAGAGATTGTTGCATCCATTATACCTATTGGCTACGTATATTTACGCTCCTTGAAATACTTTCTGAGGAAAATTACATTCCACTCTTATGGCACTCTACAGTTCCTATCCGATATAACTAAGCTATGTTGTGACCAGTGGCGTGCAATGATATCTTGACACGATTACGAAATTGAGGCGGTCAATAACTATAACTTACTCTGCTGGCTCAGCGACCTGAAGTGGGTCTTGGCCTCCGAGCCGAGAGAATGCCACTTTCTAGCAATTTAATGTCTATTAACAAACTTTGTCTATTTGTTTCAGGTAGCCGGAGTGGTCGGGCGCGCAGATGTGCTAGCTTGCGTGTTCTTCCTCTCTTCTCTGCTACTATACCACGGGTAAGTTTTACATTCACACATAGACCATTAGTACTAGCATAGCATATGCTCACGACTTATTCCCCGAGGGGGTAGTCAGAGATATTCTGAAACCTCAGAACATCCAAATTTCACCAGTAGTACCGAAACTCTGTCCAGTGTGACGGGGGGTGAACCCGTCGCCACTTATAATAATAATAAATAGAAAATAAATAAATATCTTGGACAGTGTCACACAAATTATCTAGTCACATTTAAAGTTCCAGAATCTAGCCTGGACTTGTATTATTGATAACTAGACAACGATATGGAATACATATATAGATACAAACATCCATGACTCGGGTACAAATATTCATATTCCTTCGTCATACAAATATTTGTCCCTTACGGGATTCGAACCCGCGACCCCCGGCACAGTAGGCAGGTTCACTACAGACTGTGCTGTCGGGCCGTCTATAATGGACAGTGGGTACAATACATGCCTCGAAATTGAAGCATGCAGGTTTCCTCACGATGTTTTCCTTCACCCAAAAGCTAGTGGTGTTACAAATCGTACATAACTTCGGAAAAACTCATAGTACTAGGTATCGATAAGACTTTAGACTACAAAAATACTGTAAAAGAGTTTCGTCACCAACACCATAGCCAACAACAAGACATGGAGTGTTTATTTAATTCATGACCACTTTTAGGTACCTTCTAAGGCTGATTCTCTCGGGGGGATAAAAGTATAATAATCACTGGGAACCATTCGATTATACAGGATGTCACAAAACACCTTATTAATATTTGAGGGGGTGCTTCAGACAATCAAACTGAACAATGCAATTACTATGGAGCCAAAATAGTCAAAAAAAAATCACCCGTTTCATACAAAACTGTAGTACCGACTCGACTCAAATGTTTGACCAGGCAGATTTTTTTTTCGAGAATTCTAAGATGCCTCCATAGTGGAAGTTGTTTAGTTTGATGGTCGGAAGCTACTAGGGGGTTTTGTTAGACCCTGTATAGTTCAACTCCACTTTTACTTATTCTTTTTACGCCTAGGATAAGCATCAACACAGCCTGACATCTCATCTCTTTCAACTCCTTGCGTATCTTTAAATCTCAATTTACGAGACTCAATATCCTTAGAGCTAGATCTTTCTCGACGTTGGCGTTGATAAATGGCAGTAATGGTATCAATCTATCCGACTAGCAGAATAGAAGGTAACTTTTAATTTAAACAATATCTCAAGGGAGACGGGCTGTGCGAAGCCGAACGCCTACTTTATTCCGCTCCATCGGTCTACGAGCTCGAATAGTTTACGCGCTTGGTCGATAGTTCTTGGTGTAGGTCTGGAGAGGACAGGAGGTCCTATTTAGTAGTGTGATTTGATGTGCTATGATATATTCACGGCGGACTTCCTGACCAGGGGTGCGATTTTTGAATCGCACACTTTCAAAATCATGATCTAATGATGTGCTATTGATGATCGAATGATCCCCATAGTAGTTTTGACATTTTCTACTGCTGACTTGAACGTGTGAATTTCAAATATAACACTTAAGTTCTGAGGTCCTGTTTATGGATCAGAACAATGGACGTGCTTGTGGATGTTATTTATTTATTCGAAATTAGAGCGGACCTCATTTAGCCAGCACAACACAAGCTAAGCACACACAGATTCCTACTCCAGACACAGACTTAAAAGAAGAACCAGACGTAATCTCGTCTAATCATTGAGTGAAGCATCCATTTATTTTGTGTGTGTGCTGTCACGCGGTACATAAGGTGACGGGTTGTAGCACCTGCGCCTAGAGCTAGTACATCTGTGTGAGTGTAGGTCCCTTGTAGAACAAACGAGATTGTATTACCTTGCATGTTTCACATCTTTTTAGTGCAATATTTAGTCCGTATTTCTTTCAAGTCCGTGACTCCAGCGCAACTCAAAACAAAACTTTCTGATTCTTTTATGTTGTCTTCATCGATTATTTCGTCCTACATCTTTTTTTTAACTTGCAAATAAACAGAACTCTTTCTTTCTAATTTTATTTTCGTGTTGCTGAATATGTACAATTGGAAGCTTCCGTTATTCTTCAGATTTCGTAAATCACGAGTTGGCTTCGAAATCTGTGCCGAGCTAAACTTGTATTGAATGAAGGTAGGAAAATGAAACAGGAAAAGCAGGCACCCTTAGCGGCGCGCTGGCGTACCACTTTACGTAAACAGCTCACGTTCACAGGTAGGTATAAGGTGCCACGAGGTATCCGCGGAGCGTCACACTGTTTGTAATTCATTTACTTTCAGTCAGGATGTTGACTGTTACCCATTTCAGTAGGATAATACGTGAATATTATTATGACGTCCGCTTATTCACGTATGGGGTAAGCAAGAATAAGACAATAACAGGAACAAGGATACAGGACAGTGAAATAACGAAACAAGAATGACAGTAAAGGCTTCCGCACATTGCCGCGATATTATCGAGCGATATTATAAATCGATTGTGTCGGAACAAAATCGCAGCGATATTATTGCTCGATAATATCGCGGCAGTGTGTAGGATCGCGCGCGTCCCCATACAAAATGTACTGGAAACAATTATCGCAAAATCGCAGCGATATTATCGCTCGATAAAATCGCTGCAATGAGCGGAGGCCTTCATGCTCGCACGTCCGCTTTGTTCGACTGACAGCTACCAAGTGTCACCCAATCCACGTCCGTGCGCTCACTACTGCCTAGCCCATTTATTGTACTAACACGTTACAATTACAGAATACCTAAATAATGCCTATGCCAGCTTCCTGAGAAAGCCGAGTAATTTATTTTGTATGTATATCTAGCGTTTAGCACGTCAAATCTTCACAAATCGAACAGTAGGTATAATTTATAGTAGATTACACACCGAGGACGGGAAAGTAAGAAAGGTGCTCACATCTCATGTAATAGCCGAGGCCAACAAACATGTGATCTGAGGCTTTCTTATTTACTGTCCGAGGGTAGTATTATACTATTTTTCTCCTCGATGGAGGTGGAAAGCGACAACTTCGTTTAGCGCAGCGGGACGACAATTGACGCTTTCCGTCCGGAGGGGAGAAAATAGAATAACAGACACTGTGCAATAATTTATTACGAAATTGTTACATTTACACTTTAACGTTTTTTTTAGCTTAGTTATTTCAGACTTCGACGGTTGAAAAGGACCTTCTGTACTTAATATGTACTCCACGAATAGTTGACTGTTTCGGTCGCTCCTTGCTGATGTTGTTACTAATTTAGCGGCTTTGTTTTTGGCCCAAAACTTCGTCTTCGCCTTTTTGTAAGACGGATGAACACAACTTCGTAATATCGTTAGAGTACGTTAATATTTCACGGAATATTCAGCTTTAAACATTTTGAATTAAACATAATATAATTCGTAAGATTTGTAGCTAAAAATTTGGAGATTCCTAGTTTAATTTGGACAGACATTTTGTCGTGAAGCCAAATGGCAGGACTCGAGTTAATCTTGTTTTCTTAGAGCAGCTAACTTTATTATAAAATGTAATGAACTACGGACCTTTTCTAAAAACTCCTTTAAATGTATCAAGTTTTTCCTTTTATTACAAGTAAGGTACTTCACAGAATATTAGGTACCTAAAGCCTGAAATAATTTTAAGACTCCTTGATACCGTTACATAAACAGAGTCTTAAGTAGTACCTAGTGGTACCTATAAGCATGATATAACTTAAGCATCACCAGCACTCGTAGTATGCTACACGTGATACGGCTGTATCACGTCTTTTATCTCGTTCGTTCGCACGCAAATAGAAAGACTGCTACGGTGTGATAGCGCTGTATCACTGCGGCATGCCAGCTATGCAGGAGTTAGTCCTACAACATTCATACATTTTTATTACACACGATCATAAACCAATTTGGAGTCGTCAGATATACCATACAAGGCTTGTCAAGGTTTTCGTATGTAGGTTCCCCCCCCCCCCCCCCCCCAGATTTTTAAATTTCAAGATTGCGAACGGAATTTCAAACCTATAGGAAAAACCTGTTTTCATTCGGAATTCCGAATGACAATTCCGTATGTATGTGACAAGCCCTAACCAGCTATTCTTTAAACGCGTATCTGCAAGGCCCACGTTTGGAATGTTGAAAGTTTCAAGATGACGGGTCAATTAGTAATATAACTATGCCAGCTTCCTGCATAGGTAGCATGCCACCGTGATACAGCGCTAGCACACCTTCGCTATCTTACTATTTGCTCGCGAACGAACGAGATAAAAGACGTGATACAGCCGTATCACGTGTAGCATGCTACCAGTGCTGGTAGTGTTTAAGGAGCTATCATTTCGCCCATCAACCCTGGATAAGAAATCTTATCCCTTAGTTACCTCGTATGACACCCATTATAACAACCAACTTGTTGCTCCAACTACAGGGTAAAATTGATATCATTGGCATCCTTCAAACACGACAAACAAGAGTAAGTAAGAGTAGGCGTAAACAAGAGTCTACTTCCCATCAAACTGAACAACTTTTCGTGGCAAAAAAAATCCGGTATTTCATACAGTTGCTCCCTTAGTAAAATTTGTTAAGTTTGATTGTTAGAATAGAATCATCGTTTAAAAAGCACCCGTTATATTTTTAAAATATATACCCGTCTGTCTTCCCAACCAATAACTTTCCTACAACCGCTACAATCCTCTGTATTGACAAATGCCCATTCGCCAGAGCTGATATGGTGATGGCACTGAGGCTTCGCTCCGGCCAAATTCCATCCAAACAGTTTACATACCTACTTGATGGGGATTACCGCAACTCCCAACCATTATAACAAAAAAAATGGTAGCTTTGGGATGCTTTTCTATCGTGTTATTGAGAGCGATCGCCTATACGAAAGATCCTTAAATAAAACATCATTTGTTTCAGACTTTAAAACACTTTTTTTCATGTTTCGTTCGTCTTCAAAAACTAGTGAGCGCGGCCTCGACTGGATCATACTGCCTTAAATGTAAAATAAATTTGGTTATCAAAAAACAGACAAAAACTGGGAAACCCCGCCTTAATATCGGGCGTTGTAAATTGTAATTGTGCCTTGGCTACACCTACACTCACCACCACACACCTACCTCGAAAACTTTAAGTAGTTTATATAATTTCAATTTTTTCACTCTGTAGTTACTCAATTTTTTTATGATTTCTGTGATCTTACTAATTAGAGAAACCCTCAGAGTCACATGGCCTCGGGCCAAGCTCTTTGATAAAGATTAATCTGGTTCTATTGTTCTGTGATTATAACTGTAGTAAGATTAACTTAGAGCATTTTTCAGAAGAGACGAAGGTAGGTATGAGGAATGAATAAAAGTTTAATGTAAAGGAATTCCTTTACGGCATTTTTAATAGGTACGCCAAAATTTTGGGAACTCTACACCTGATTACGTCTATTTTCGGAAAGGTTCACCAATAATATTGTAACAATTAAAATTAAGAAAATGTAAGTAGTCAGTTAATTGTGCTTCTGAGTGTATATCATTGGAATTCAAACGAAAATGTTAAATCATAGTCATAATCATAAGTCAAGCTTTGATAATTTCACATAAATATATCTTTATAATTATATTATAAATTGTAAATATTATTTGATACGCGCAATCTAGATTTTCTAAGCTATTTTTCCATGCATAAAACATTACTTTTATTAATACCGTCTACGAGTGTTCTACGACAAAGCTTTGTATGAAATTGACAACTCTCCAACAACCTCAACTCTCGAAAACTGTGTGAATAAAAGTCTCGCAGTAAATACGATTGCCTAAAAGTTCACACGATCTTCGCCAGTTCCCAAACAAACGTGAAACAAAACGAATACACTCCGACCCATATCAAACAAAAGGTGAAGCAAAGAGGTGCTTCGCCGAATGTCCTCGTTGCGGTAAACATTTAACGCCCCCTATAAAAACCCATATTTTGTAAAGCTTTTAGGCCCTGCGGTCTAAAATTACGGATGGCGTTAATTCTAGTCTCGGGCAGTGGGTTTTAATAAAGAAAGCTCGAATGGTTCGCACACACTTATTTAAATAATGTTAACTACGAAAATGCAGGAAAAATAATAATATACTAACAAAAATACTGATTTAAACGAAAAAAATCTGCTGTCCCTAGGCTGTCCTATACATTTAAGTCGAATAAGTATTACAGTTTTGTATGAAATAGCCACGGACCTGAAAAAAAGACGGACGTAATGTGACACTAAAAAGATGTGAAGCATGCAAGGTCCTACATTTTCGTTTGTTCTACAAGGGACCTACACTCACACAAATGCACTAGCTCTACGCGCAGGTCCGACACCCGTCACCATTATGTACCGCGTGACAGCACGCATGTGATTAGAAGAGATTACGTCCGTCTTTTTGTCAGGTCCGTGGAAACAGCTGTTATTGTTTTCGAGATTTCGATTCGAAGTTGGTTCAATAGTGCACGTTTTTCAGTTTGAGGGTCGCGGGTTCGAATCCCGAAAGGGACAAATTAATATTTGAATGATACAAATAGTAGTAATTAGTTTTACTTCAGTCGTATGGACCACACGTGACCCTCGGCACCTTTGCTCGGCACAGCAGGCAGGTTCACAACAGACTGTGCTATCGGACCGTCGAAAAATAGTTCATTGATATGATTGGCAACATATTCTTAGGTGGTCTAAAAGCACACTCGTTTTTTAGGCAATTAAAATTTTTTGCATATTCATCCCGACGGAACAATATTTAAAACGCTTGAGGTTCAATTTTACGAAAATAATACTAAATTTAGAATTCTTATAAAATATTTTGGTAATCACGCATGACAACGAAAGTCATTTATACATCGTCGATCGAAAACTCTATGCTATTAGAACAGTCACGTTGCAGGGTTTGCCTCGAACACTTGTCTCTCGCGTGGTGTTCACGCGGTTCGCGTCTCAGCCTGCCACGAGGCTCCAAAATCCTTCTCTGTTGTTCTTACTCAAAAACAATCCTCGACATTGGATAGATACTCTCTCAAACTACTTGACACTGGCTAAATCTAACAAGGAAACGCAATTAAATAAAAATAGAATAGAATATGCTATTAAAAAGGAGGTACACATAGACGGGAGGTACATATCACTACGTCGTCACTTCCGTTCGCCTCGCCCGAACACTTTTCGTAACGCTCTCGTTACGCATTCACCAGCTTACTCCCCAAGTCAAGCGTGCGTAAAGAAGTTTTACTTCAATAGGGCATCCACGGTGTGACGGGGAAAAAATGGGGGTACCTAACTACCAACATTAGCGCGCATGTAAATTCAACAATGTTTTTGATAATATTTAACATCGTTCTAGTATTTAACATTACTGTCTCCGTGGTCTAATGGTTAGAGCATTGGGATCTTGACACGGAGGTCATGGGTTCGATTCCCACGGGGGGCACCTAGTGAAATGTCACTTTGTGCGTTTTTCCCCAGTTGGTTAGGACATTGCAGGCTGAGTCACCTGATTGTCTGAAAAGAAAGATGATTCCGTGCTTCGGATGGCACGTTAAGCTGTTGGTCCAGGTTACAATCACTGGTGGTAGTAGTCGTTACATAAAAACCACGTCAGAGGCCGTAAGGCGGTTTGAATAAACTCTGACACCAGGGCTTTGCAGCCCACTCGATACGAAGAATATTTAACATTGTCGTATTAAAACAGCCTTGTAGGCTCAGTTTTATTATCGTCATAATGTATTCAAGCCGACAGACTGTGAATCGGAAAGTCTAGATAAGCTCAGTAAAAGTAGTTATCTTTCTCTCAGACGTCACGGGCTTTATCCCAGGATTCGTGGAGGAATACTATCTGTCTAGACGCACATTTTGTTACTGGGTTTTAGTTTGGATAGAGGAAACAAGGCTTTATGTACCTACTGATATACATCACACGTCTTAAAAAAAATTAAGATCTATGTTATTTTATTTCTTTAGTATCATTTAGTTAGGGTGTTTAGGGTGATGTACTTTCTTTTTTATTATGGGTCTCTTTGTACTTAAGTTTAGATTAGATTAAACGGGCATAACT
Source organism: Agonopterix heracliana (assembly GCA_963693445.1). Taxonomy (NCBI): domain Eukaryota; kingdom Metazoa; phylum Arthropoda; class Insecta; order Lepidoptera; family Depressariidae; genus Agonopterix; species Agonopterix heracliana. The sequence goes on along the minus strand of OY856312.1, from coordinate 796,361 downwards.
ACAGGGTGTAAGGGAACCGCTTCCGAAAACTCTAAGGGGTGAAGTACCTGTACCTACAGATTATTGTTGTCTAGTAACGCAAACAGTCAAGGTCGCTCTCATCGATGACAATATCGTTTTGAGCGACCGAAGACAATAATACAAAACGACCTTTCCAGAACGCCCATCTTGTTTCAAACCAACCGCTCTTGTCAGAGCGACCTTCACTGTCACGATGACACTAGACAATAATAATCTGTAGGTACCTACATACCCATCAATATGAACAACTTTTACAATGTGACCAACTATGAGATCTCAAAAAATCAGCTCCTCCATTCATTTCACGCGGTAGAAATTTAATGTTAGTATGAAATCGGAGATTTTTTTGAGATCTCATTGTTGGTCCCATAGTAAAGTTGTTCATATTGATTGGTACTTTCACGCCTTTGAGTTTTCGGAAGCGGTTCACCCAACACCCAACACCCCACACCCAACTGAAAGTCATTGGTGGGCCACATGCATAATGATAGTAGAATCAGTGGGCCGCAAAGATCATAAAGAAATAAAAATAATTGCATCGATTATAGAATATGACTGCAATAATTTATTTTAATAGTAAAATCAAATAAAAAAACAGCGAGCAAAGCGAGCTCGACATTCTTTACACCATGACTTAAAACTTTTACCACCATTTTGACCACCGTACATAATAGCCTACTTCTAAAAGTCAGCATGCTCGCGGGCCGCGACGGTAAGCTATTCTTAAAATTGGATCGGGCCGCAAGAAAATGCAGTGCGGGCCGCATGTTTGGCATGCCTGGTATACACCTTAGCTTGGTACACAGTGTATACCAAGCTTAGAACCAGCAGAAACCCAAAGAATACCAAAAACTGTTCATCAAATAAACGTAACAAGGGGCGCAGAAGATAAGAATATTAATAAGGAAAGTAATCAGCCGGAATGAAGCCCGCCGGAGGTAATGATTATATGATCAGATCCTAAATCAAGCTATCCCGCCCTCGCCAGTTACTCGCAAACGTAATCAATACGACGACGACGAGTAACGCAATTTTTCCAGCGTGATTTTAATAAAATATATTTTGTAGGTTGTTTTGGTAAATAGGTTTTTGGGTTACTGTCGAATATGATGAGAATGTCGGCAAGATTGGGAAATAAAACCAGCCAGCATTTTAGACGCCTTATGTTTTACTTTGAGCGCAAATATCTCGAGATACAACACAGCCTTTGAATGACTATAAAGGGTGTAAGGAAAAGTATCATTAACTTTATACGACGAAACGTTTTTACTCTACCCGACAGCTGTTAATGTGAAAATTTAAACCACCACATCAGATATTGTTTGGTTTCAATATGAACCTCGGCGGCTACAGCTTGACACTTGTGACACATTCCTACCCTCTTCCCATTTTATCACGTCCCCTCTTATCGCCATACCAATTTTGGACGTCATAATACACTGCTGTTTATTTTCTGGGATAAGATTATCGTGTCTCATTACAAATGTATGTCTGTTTAAGGGTATTTTCGTGTTTAGATGGAAATTCGTGACCGTCATTTGACGTTTGAGCCAGAATTAGAAAATCCCTTATTTTGAACAATGTTTTCTGCTCGCACCATTCTGATACAAAAATACATAGATTTATTATCTACGGCAGCAATAGAAAATTTAAAGGGACCTAAACCACCCCACCAACTTGTAGACTCTAAAGTTTATTCGACTATCAAATTAAACAACTTTTACTATGGAGCCTATTTCTAAATCGAAAAAAAAAACATCAACTGATCCGTTAATAACGTTAGATTCTTATTAGAAGCTTAAGAAATTAGGTAGGTAGTTCTTTCTCTTAATAAAGTATTCGAAGTTTCGTCCGATAAACGGACGAATAAAATTATCGTCTACTATCGTCTAATCGTCCGACTAAAGGATGATATTTTTACTAAGTCAGCCACGGATTTTACAACATTATCCGATTTAGTCGGTTAGGTTAGCTAGGAGCGAAGCGTCGAGCATAAGTATTATGTTGACCACAGCGCACGAGCCAAGCGAGTGAAGAGAGCTATCGCTGCAGCGATCGGCGAGTGCCAGAATCGAGACGCTACTGTTTCCAAAATTATGAAATAAGGGACATGGTCACTAGATTCATAACCTTCGCAGAAGACTGATTAATTTTATTCATCCGATATTCGGACGACTAATTTATTTTATTCGTCCATTTATCGGAAGAACAGCCTAAAGTATTTATAAGTTTTCAAGAAATTTGCATTCTACATTATTACCTTGTTAGTTCCTCAAAAACTCTTGGTACAAGCTTGATCTGAGCTGAGCACCAGGACTATTTTTGAAGTCAGATATTTAAATCAATTGTAATAATGTTCCAGGTCATCAGGACGGCATCGAGTGTGGTCCAGCGTGGTTCTGGCGGCACTCAGCATGCTGGCCAAGGAGACGGGCCTCACTGCGCTGTTGTTCAATGTCTCCTACGATGTCTACCGCTGCTGGACGCCTGTTGCCAGGTAAACTACTGTTAAGGTCACCAAGGACCGCGGAACTTCTCCATGACTTAGGGGGCAAACTTCATTGGTCCCTTCAAATCAAAGATCTGTGAAGGATAGCACAGAGAAACATTCTTTACCAGGCAGTAAAATTGGAGGGGCCTCGGCCCACCCAGTTTGTTTGGCCCCCTTCTGCCCCCCACTTCCACGACTGTTTGGAGGGCAGGAGGTGGAATAACCAATCATATAAGTCGAGGTCGAGGCAGACCCGAAAAAGGTGGCGAGATGAGCTAGATGCCTACTGCAATGAGTGGCGGGATGTAGCAGCAAATAGAGAGACGTGGAAGAGTTTAGGGGAGACCTTTGCCCAGCAGTGGAACAAAACAGGTTAAAAAAAAAAAAAAAAAAAAAAAAAAAAAAGTATTTACGAAATCTAGATTCCATGCAATCTTTTTGATCCTTGTATGCTTGTTTTCACTGAAAAAGGCTTTCTCGTTCCAATTCAAACTTAATCATTCTATCTTTTCCACCGATGTTCTATTTCGTGTAGTTTTTCGTGGGTTAACAGCAGTGAAGTTTTAATATCAAACTATGTAGATTAGCGTGGATCAAAATTATCCATATCAAGTTATTTTATAAAATAAGAAAGAGAATGGAAAGTACCATATTATACTTCTCTCCATTAACAAGAGAAAACTAGGTATTCAATTCAATTCAATTTATTTATTCAAAGACAACAATAGCTGTATAGAATATTAACAAAACACATAAAATTTAACAGTCATTACAAGTAGCAATAGTAATAATTAGATTCATTTAACATGTCAAAGATTACATCACAGTTAAGGAACTAACAAATAGAATAATAAATCGTATTCAAAACTTCTCAGATCATCCTCAGCAGTGAAGTGGCGATGGAAATGCGACAGTCTGTGGGGCCGAGTCTTCAGAGCACTGGCCGCGCTCGCTGTGCTCGCTGGCGTGAGACTGGCGCTTCTTCAGGGCACTCTGCCGGCGTTCTCGCCGCAGGATAATCCTCCGGCATTCCATCCATCTTTTCCTGTCAGGTAGGAGTCAATTTCTGATTATCTAGGGTTTCAGTACTTACGTCTGACAAATAGGTGCCTATCTTATCTTGTTGCGGGGGCTGGCAAGCAAGCAACACTTCGGCCTAGTGGGATCTTTTGTATGAGCCCCAATTCTTTTTGCTTTCTTCACCCTTCAAATACATAGTCAATGAAGGAGGCAATACCATTGAGGGGAAGAAAACTAAGATCGCCCGGTTTTGGGAACCCATCTCCGAGGAGGCACAAGCTTTTTGCCGCCAAGACATCACAGTCACAAAGGATATGTTCCATGGTCTCCTCATCCTCTCTCAATAGTTACCTAAAGAATCAGGGAATCAAATGGAAACATATTAATCATTTCTCTGCATACAATTCCAGACTGATGACATTCTGCTACCTGGCGGCATTCAACTGGTGGCTAGTGCTGTGTCCGTGGTCGTTAAGCCACGACTGGCAGATGGGCTCAGTGTCCCTCGTGACCAGTGGCTGGGACCCAAGGAACATACTCACTTGTGCGGCAGCAATTGCTCTGCTAGCATTGACGTACCGGTGTATAGCTGATTTGGAAGTAAGTATCGTAGTTTTCTGTCAAACGTCGTGTTTATGATCATAGAATTGAATGGTTTTATCTATTGTAATTTTCTTTTACAATTCTGGCGTAAATTCTGCCTTGGGTAAGGGTATAGATTGATAATCAAACTAAACAATTATTCATATTATGACATGATGTATTAATCTGGAGAAATATGGGTGGTAAAGAAGAGATTCACGTCTCTGCCTACTCTTCCGGGAAAAGGCGCGATTTCATATTAGTATTTTTTGCCACGGAAGTCCATCAAAAATGTTTCGTGTTACTGACTGGATTAATTTTAATAACGGTTTAAAATACCGTCATTTATTTTTTATAATTTCAGCTACAGCGGCACACTCCAGCCGTGGTGGGTTTGATGCTGCTGGTGATCCCATACCTGCCAGCCTCCAACTTGTTCGTCACCGTCGGGTTCGTGGTGGCCGAGAGGGTGCTTTATATTCCTAGGTAAGACCATGGCTTTTTCTTCTTCTTACTCTGCATATCCCTGCCTATCTCTATCTTTATCTTTTATCTTTATCTTTATCTCTCGCCAAACGAAACAACTCTTCGACGTTGACGATGCCTGTCCACTATTTTAGATTCGCGAGCAACAACATTTGTGGCCCACCGACGCTTCTTTTGTCCTTTGGCTTTTTCTACATAATAAAGACTGCATGGAAAATGCAAATGAAATGATCAAGTAGAAATGTGGGCGGCATTTAGTCCACATAAACGTATTCCTTGAATGTTCCCTACATAATGACACTAGATTAAATATTTTTTAACAAACCATCTATATACCTCTGCCTTGTTCTTATGTTACAGCGTTGGATCAGTCCTCATCACAGTATACGGCATTCAGTTGATGTGGAGACGCGATGCAGGGTCGAAGAGACTCCTAATCCTGGGTGTCGCCGTGCTGGTGGCTGGAGGAGTCGCAAGGACTCACCTCAGGAACCGGGACTGGCGGACCAGGGAAAGTTTACTTAGGTTAGTTGGATATGGACTGAGCAATGTATGAAGTGCATGGTGTGAATGTGTATGAGGCAAAAGAGGTATGTAAGAATCGTAGTAAATGGTGCGTCCTGGTCTCTGCTAACCCCACTGGGAAAAGGGCGTGATGATAGCGAGGACTGACCAATCTGCAAAACCGAGAATCTGAAGAAAAGTGTCACTATAGTCTTGCTTACGATTATGACGCAGTCTGAAGTTCTAACATCTAAGAAAATCATCATCAGCCTGTGTACCTTCAGTTCATTGCAGGGTACTTCATAATCAGAGGAACTGGTACTCCATAAGGATCTAGTGCCACCAAATACGGAGAAGTTTGTTGTTATCATGCTATCTGTGTATTTTTATGCCGTATGAAGTTAAGCCTGTTAATTCTTTAGGCCTGCCTAGCTTACCGAATGTTATCATCTAAGGGGTAGTTACTATGACCACTTAATGCTGAAAGGTCTTTCCAAAGGACAGAAACGTTCGTTTATCCCAAACGGTCAACAATGCAAAGACAAACGACCGACCTACCGATCAACGTCCCTTAACTAAAATTATCGTTTCTGCCTATATAACCGAAACTCGAAGTTTAAAACGCAATAAAAATGTTTCTTGTCAATTTCAGGGCGGATTTGGCCGTTCTTCCTCACAACGCCAAACTGCACTACAACTTTGCCAACTTCCTGAAAGACATCGAGCAACAAGAAAATGCCATCAAACATTACAAAGAAGCCCTGAAGTAAGTGCAGTTTAACTTCTCTTACACAAATTTCGACATGACCTCCAAAAGCCTAACTAATTAAACTATAAATGATTACAGTTTATGGCCCAGCTACGCGAGTGCCCACAACAACCTGGGCACACTAGTGCTGGCGTCAGGGAGAGCTGAGCACCACTTCCTCCAAGCGTTGAAGTACAACAGGGATCATGTGAACGCACACTACAACCTTGCTAAACTTTACAGGTAAACACATTATTATTCTTCTTCTAGTGATGCCATCTCCTATTGGAGGTTGGCTATCATTAGAGCTATTCTGAACCTGGAGACTGCAGCCCAGAACAGTGAGGTGGTTTTCATATCGAACCATTCACATAGGTTCTTAAGCCAGGACGTCCTTCTTCTACCAGGCATTCGTCCTCCCAACATTTTCCCCTGCAGAATAATCTGGAGAAGTTGGTATTTATTACTTTTCATAATGTGACTGAGGTACTGTAATTTCCGAGATTTTAAAGTTTTAGGACTAGTTACTGCTCTCTTGTTCATCCTCTACAAAAAAAAAAACACATTTATAGTGGAGCTGAATTAGCAAGCTGAAGTGGCAATGGGCTGGTCATATCTGCCATAGAGCTGAGAAGGAATTGATAAGGAGTCCGAGTTCTAGAATGGAAACCACTAACTGGCAGGCGTAGCAGGGACGCCTCCCGGCCTCTGGGTGAGAAAGAAGGCCGGGGATTTAGAAGTTATAAGCCAAGACCTGAAAAAAGTCAGACATTATCGAGGTTTTCCGAGCACCACACAGTTAGCTTTCTTTCGATGCTGCACACTTGGTTTTACACTACACTGATAACATCCCAAAAATCACTACAGTTCAATTTTTGACCTTCGATGTTTTAAATGACTGACATAAAAGAAAAAATCTTTCTTGTGAAATTCCAACTTTAAACTTTTTTAGATCAGCTGCTAAATACTTTACTGCAACATAATAAATATCTAATGATAAACAGTAAAAGTAAAAGAAAGTGTTTCAAATGAGTCATCGTAAACAATGTTTCATCACCTCGCATCTCTCGTTAGCGTTATCTTACTCTAATCTGTATTAGGTATTTACCGAGTTGTATACTCATTAAATGTGTAAGTTCTGATTGACGTCAAACAAGTGTTAATGACCGATTCACAAATTATAAACAAAGGCATTGTCTTGTAGTGTTAAATATACATTTTTCTTTTCCATTTTACGTAAACATTCAACTCTTGACCGTCTACCTTATTTAAATGATAAGAAAATATATCACAATCAAAAACATTGCTAAGCAGTTGTAAATAGGTTTACCATAACTATTATCACAGATATTTGGCGTTAGCCGACCTTTTGATCATAAAAACTACATAAAGGAAATCTTTTACAGTAGGTAGTGGAGTCCACCTTTATTCGTAAAAGGAGTCTTTGATCCTACAGGCTATAACCGTATTACGCACTTAATTACAGGGTGTCAAATTGAATGCGTTACATATTTAGTGAAAGTTGCTCAGTCTGATCATCTGATGGTCTAATCCACCCTAGAATCCACCTCATAAAATGTACACCCTATAGTTATTTGGATATTACTTCGCTTTTGTTACAATGGTCCTAGCACATGTCACAAAAATCTCTCTGAAATGATATAACATTGTTACAGAAAAAAGAACCGTATCCCAGAGTCACTAAGGATGCTGGAGCGCTGCATATCTTTAGAGCCCCGCTTCGTTCACGCGTACTTAGAGCTGCTCCTGCTAAAGCCAGAACAGGACAAGAGATGGATTCTGGACAAACTGCTTGACCTGGAGCCGAGGAACTGGGAGCATTATCTACTGTACGGGAATTGGTTGAAGGGAAGAGGTAAGGCTAAATATAGAAATAAATGCGAGCTGAGGAACGCTCGGGTACCGTGCATAGTACATTTATAGTTTCTGGCCATCGAGACAGGCAATGCCGCCAGTAACTTAGGGACCTTTGAGCCAGGTTTGCGTAGGGCAGCATTCGACCGTTAGTACAGACTTCAGAGTAATTAATATGTTTGACTAAGCTATTATATCTTGTGTGATGCCATTAACGAAGCTTGTAGCGGATACAGATGATGTTGATCGAGTTTTACGAAGCCTACGATGCGGACTTGGATCCAATTAACTGTAAATTTACTTCAATAAAAATCAATCTTTTATAACTACGAATTAATCTTATTTTATATTAATGCATAGTTAAAAGTTCAAGTTAAATTATTATATAGCCTGTAGAATCCCACTGCAGGGCAGAGGCCTTCTCTCACGAATAGGGTGAGAGGGAGTGGGTCATACTCCACCACGCGGGCCCAGAGTGGATTGGTGGAGGCAAGTTAGTGGTCAACACCCAACCTGAAAGTTGTTTTTCGTCGCTCTCATGGCGTGGTGCTTCTTGCGACTATACGAAAACATAATGTCGTTTTAACAAATAAAAACAGATATTCTTTTCTGTTTTATAACATGAGTGAAAATAAAATCGTAGTAAAATTGAATATGCTTAGGTTGAAATCTGTAAAGGTTTCAGATTTGACCTTTGATAGGGCAAACTATAAATAGAACTATATTAAAGTGCCCGTCTTGTGAATGGAACCCAAAAGGCAAAGGGCGTTATCTCTACAAGTATCTTTCTTGACACACAACCGAGTTGTGGTTAATAGAGATAATTGAACCAGATTCATGATTTCAGTAGGTATATTCCTGACTGTCCTTTACTTACACCCTGTATGTTTAGAAACTATCTGCCTACCCTCTCGGGGAATATTTTCATGAAGGTAGTCCCTTATGAAATGCATGTTTCTTGCAATCGAAAGGATTGCCAACTTTGGTGTTCGAAATCCATGTCCATTATATTTCAAACTAACAATAAAACGTATACCTATTGAATAGTGGTCATCAAATCGCAGGATTACTCCCTCTATCCCTGGACTACTACACGACAGCGATGCGAGTGTCGTTCGCGGGGGAGATGCGTGGTAGAGGGCCGTCGGTGAGGGCGGCCTGTCTGGCGCTGCGGGCGGCGGGACAACGCGCCAGAATACTGCAGCTTCTCACCAGGTATTTTTACTGTATATGACATAGGACACGATACAAGACGAAATAGGATTAAGAGGATTCGAAGAGTAGAACATTAGTGTAGGTAAATATAAATGTACGCATTTACTTGCATTGCAACAGTATTTCCGTGATCACGACTTTTTTGTAATCACGACTATTGTAACAGACGGAGTATCGGTAATTGACAGTATGAACTCGTTACCTACTTTTAATCTAGGAAGAGAAATAAGAAGCAAGGTCATTCCTAGAAAGGAATACTTTGAATTTTTGCTTGACAAACAAGGCGTATGTCATCTCAAATTCAAATTAAACAGTAGGAATCTATCTGCTGTTCATAAGTAAATCACGATATACGTTAGGGCCGTATCACACATGTGATTTTTGAACCTAGGCATTGTCGTAAGCGATATCGCAGTGACATTGCCGCGTTATTATCGCCGCGATATTTCGGAGATCAAGCAGTATCGCGGTGGAATCGCGGCGATGTCGCGGCGATAACGCTCAGTCTCTGCAATCCAGTTGCGACGTCGTGGCGATGTCATTGTGACATCGCATAGTTGCAATTCAGTTGCAACATTGACTACGCCCAAAAATCGCTTGTGTCAGAGGTAACACTGACGAAACATCGATAACTCAATAGAGTCCAGGAAATGTTGTATTCTTCCCACTTGCTGCTGATTTCCCAGGGTTCACCAAGCGAACTCGGGTTTCGTCACTCGGGGCGCTAATCCATCGAGTGGATGTCATTCTATACAGGGTGTAAGTGACATCCTATCAAATACTGAAACGGTGAACTCAGACCATCAAACTGAACAACTTTCAATATGGAGCCTACCTCAGGAAACGCGAAAAAAATCAGCTGTCCCATACAAAACTGGCGTACCCAAGCGACTAAAATGTATGGGACAGAGGTAGGCTCCATAGTGAGAGTTGTTCAGTTTGATGTCTGAGTTCACCGTTTCAATAATTGCTAGGCTGTCACTTACACCCTGTATTTTACTAGACCAGTATTTTGCCACAGGAATAGCACTCAGGCTTCTAACTTCAGTAAGTAACCCTCATATTGTCGATAGATGGCACAGTATGCGAGACGACGGGCAGCCGTACTGGCGGCGGCTGCAGGCGGACCGCGCGTGGCGCCTACGCACCGAGCTGGAGGGCCGGGCGGCGCTGTACGCGAGGCCTCACGCCCACTTTGTGAGTGTGGTTACCTAAGAGCATTGGGCTCTTGACACGGAAGTCGTGGGTTCAATTCCCACGTGAGACACCTAGCGATTTGTCACTTTGTACGTTTTTCCCCAGTTGGTTAGGACATTGCAAGCTGAATCAACTGATTGTCTGAAAATAAAGACTATTCAGTGCTTCGGATGGTACGTTAAGCCGTTGGTCCCGGCTACTACCTCTGGTGGTAGTAGTCGTTACATAAAAACCACGTCAGAGGCCGTAAGGCGGTCTGAAAAAACTCTGACACCAGGGCTTGCCCACACGATAAGAAGAAGAAGACAAGTATACCAATATGCCACGCAAGATTGTACAGTATTACTAACCAACACTACTCTGGCTTAAAATTGATCCCTCCATCCCTCCCAAGGAGGCTGGGAGGTTGTAAGAAGCATTCAAAGAGAAAGTTTTTGTAAAAGGCAAGCTAACTGTCACCACTTTACAAACTATAATGGCAGTAATAAAGCTAACATGACAAAGAGTTAGTATGTTAAAGTGGTAGTGTACTGGTCCACCGTTACTATTTTTCCTATAGTAGAACCAAAAACCGCAAACCAAACCGTCATCAAGCAAGATTTACATGTTAGCTGGTTAAGTTACCAAAGTAGAATAAAAAAACACGAACGGATTTAATTTACCTCTTCTTGTTCGCAGATGACATCGACATGTCTCCACCACAGCCAGCTGGAAGTCTCAACAGAATCCTACACTAACAAAATAAAACATCACGAAATGGACACAAACTCCAGAACATTCCGATACCAACAGCAAAGTTCTAGTGAGACGGACAAAGTGCAAAGTATTAAGAAACTAAACAGTTGCCAAAGAAATCACGAAGGTAGTAAGAAAAGTGTGTCGATATCAGCTCAATACAAACATACGCATAATAAGTCAGAGACGGGACTTAAGCAGAAGAGCTGTCCTTTACATAAGAAGAAGAAAATAAAGGATCCTGAGACGTTTACTCCCTTTGTGTCGGACCATTTGATAAAGACTTATTAGATAAATGATTATTGATTAGAATTATTGGTCTTCTAAAACAGTTATTGTAATAAAGTGATATTGATAAGGCGAGGTTTTCTAAAGTGTCGTCGTCGTGTTACATTTGCAAACAATGGATTATGGTAGTAAGTTGTTATTTTTGTGTCCATTTTCCTAAAATTAAAGCTCTTTCAATCATCCCGTGATCATTACATTTGTAGTCACTGCCATTTTGTGTCCTTTATCTACTTAAAAAATCGTTGTTTTACTAAAATTTAAGTTCTTTTAGTCATCCCGTGATCACGACATATTTTGTAACACGGCCAAAATATCTCGAGCAATAAAAATACCCGGTTAGAGCCCGTTGAAATGTTTTGATGATTTTAGTACGAAATGTGGCCTATATGGCCAGCCATTTTTTCAAGTCACACCGATCACAAATTTATTTTCGTCATACTAGTTTACCTACTAATATTTTTAATTAAAAGAACTGTAGATACTCTAAGCGAAACTTGCAAAGTAATTGTAATGTTACAAATTAACATTGAAATGTTGTGCCAGATGTATTGAAGTTATGTAAATATTTGTGAATAGATAGATGCAATAGTTAGGTATCAAAATGGTTTTGTTGTATTTTCAATAACATGTATTATAACTATAAAGTTAGTTATTATTTACAATACAGCATAGAACAGTCTGATTGATACCGGTGTTAAATGAACTGAATACGAAATTGACTCCCAAAGGAGACAGAAGATAGATAGATAGATAGCATTAGCATTCTACCCTTGACAAAACGATAAAATCGATCGAGATGTACCTCCATCTTTGTTACTTTACGTATGCCAAAAAAAGCGCGCATTACGTTTTTCTCCTTTTGTCGCTTTGTTATGCGTGGCGTGCTAGGCGTGCAGGTAGATGATTATGATGATGATAATTTGTAGGTAGGTAGGTAAGTAAATAAAGGACCCTACCTACTTACAGAATAGTAAATTAACTTTACTACAGGACTGATAATCTTATATTATGATTGTGTTCATTTGCGCACCTGATTATGTTTGTAAAAGTTTTGAATGAAAAATATGACAACTTGATAATTGTGTAAATAAGAATTATATCCAATAATTGTAAATAGTTGAATAAGAATTTGGAGTAGCGTACCGATGATACTTGTATTGACTAATCTAATATGCACAAGTTGCTTTAGGTGTACCTATTTTATTTGTTTACAAACACAGTGAAATTATATGAAACTACAGTTAAAACTTATTTAGTTTTTCATTTTACCCTTCTTCACTACAGAAGATGAAATGCGAATTCGCGTCTATCAATCTGCATCTATCAAGGGCCTTAGAGTGATATGTAACTTTCAAAAATACCTTTCGTTCCTGGTGTCATCATCATCATTTCAGCTTATAGACGTTCACTGCTGGACTTGGCCTATGTCCAGGCCCCAAGTATCGCACCGACAAGCGGTCCTACGCTGCCCCTCATCCAACGGGATCCCGCCGCCTTCATCAGTTCGTCGGTCCACCTTGTGAGGGGCTCACTGCCTACCCACGCTGCGCTTTCTGGTACGCGGCTACTCGAGAACTCTTCGGCCTCGTCAGCCATCGGTTATGCGAGCAACTCCTGATGTATTATTGGCTAATTCAACACTACGAATAATACACAAACTCCATAGTTTTTTTTTTTATCATTTCCGTAGGTATTTTCGACTTTATAAGTATAAAGCAAAATATTAGAAGTAGGTACATTGCTTAGGTCCTAGGACCTAGGTTAATGAGTTCGGTTTAAGGTTCTAGGTGTTATTAGCCCCACTTGCGCCAACCTGGGTTAGCAATAAACTCCGGGTTAAGTTGGTAACCCATGATTTTTTGTATAGAAAGAGCCATTTTATCCGGAGTTAATTGCTAACCCGTGGTTGGCGCAAGTGGGCCTCAGTTACATAATTTTTATGACAGACATATGACTAAAAACAAACAAATACTTAAAACTTCTTACTAACTGATTTCGGATAAGTTTTGAAATATAATTTGGCATCTTTTGTTGTACTTAGTTACAACATTAGGAGCCGACGCATTTTGCAAAAAGTCGTTATTGAAATATAATGTAAGTAAGTATTTGTAATCGACGCCAAAACGCAACTATTCTAATCAGAATTAAATTAATTTATCATTATTAGTCTAGTTCACAGATGGATTCGACAAATTAAATAAACCTGGTTTTGTTAGCAACCGTGCGTGACCCGCCTTATTCTGATGATTGGAAATAAGATGGTTTTAGCATCGCCAGTATGCAAGTGGCATAATCTCCTTGAGGCAAACTATACGCATCCTAAAGCATAGGTGCAGTTAAGATAAGATAAGATAAAATGGCCATGGATCAGTTGGCCAAAAAAGTGGTCAGTGATTTACAAAACCTCCTTTGCCCAACAGTGGGACAGCGAGGGCTGATAGTTGATGAAAATATCGCTGTAGGGTTGATTATTATTGCTAAGTTATCTACTAAAGTTATTGCTCGCTATGGGTTGAGATATATATTGTGTTATATTCATATTCAAAACAATACCAATGCCAAAAATAGGCCTTGTTGTTTTATGACGTCCAAACGATTATCAACCTTTGGCTGGTAGATCACTTTTCGGCCGAGTGTACATTCATGAACCCTATCATGGGCGTATCCGACTCGCTCTTGACCAGATTTAGAGTCATCAGAATAAGCAGTTTACCAGGAGATCAGTTAACACCGCTTTGTTTAGTTGAATACAAAAACACTTGTTACTCCATCTTCGTGATGTTGGTCAAGGGAACTGTTACAGACACCACTTATTTAAATGTTGATCTTCTAGAATTCAATTATTTTTACCAGAAACCACAGATAAATTACACGCTCCCCGAGGGTCGAACAGTCCAACGTGTAATTAATGTTCTGGTGTTACAAAAGAGCGTGATTGCATTATAATGTAACAATTACAAAAGTGAATGAAAGAACAACAAAACAACAAAGACAATCGATCTCCTTCTGGCTATGATCCTGATACACTTCTCCTCACTCTTCGACATTCATAATAGTCTTTTTCATACATGCTCGTCGGTTTTGGTACATATTCACGTATACAGGGCGTGAAAGTAGGTAAACAGTTGCATTATACTTTAAGGGGTGACTGTACCCATGATACTGAACAACTTTTATTTCGAAAAAAACAATCGGCTTTTCATACTTATTAAGAGGATAGACGGAGTACCGTTTTTCCATACAAACCTATTCCCCTGTTTTCTCCCTGGTTAATGACCCTAGAGCAAATATTTTTTACCATACAATCTATGTTACCTCTGCTATGTCCCCATGTTTTGCTTTCTTGCATAAATTAATTATTATTTTTATTATTTTTTGTATGAACTAGGGACATTCGAAAATGACCAATTTTACTGCCCGTTTTCAGACATCCAGCAAACAAATTTGACGAATATAAACAAAAAAAGCAAAACGTACAGACATAGCCAAAGTCTTTTTTTTCATATTATTTTTGAAAGAAATATTAAAATCGGTTTAGTTTTGGAGGAGAAAACTGGGGAATACGAAATGCTGTTTTCGTCGATTTTATGTAGATAAAATTGGTCCTAGCTGCAGTTGTCTCTTTCGCACTCTAGTCGGTGGGTTGTATGGGTGGGGCGGATCGGACAAATATGTATACGGTTGGAAAAGTGACCTATTCTCCAAATTAGCATTTCAGCCCGCCTATCCTCATAACGTACGATCAGATGATTGCACGAGGATTTGTAGATCGCTGATTGGTATAGGTCAGGGGTGGCCAACCGTTCGATCGCGATCGACCGGTCGATCGCGACTATTAGTCCAGTCGATCGTAGCAAGGCAAAAAATAGAAATAAGTATACCAGACTGCGCAACGTAATTACCAACTACTACTGCAGCATCATCTTGTATCATTTTTCAATCGCTGCTCCGTCACGTTATTTATCCTCTATTCTACGCAGTATAGTCTTAAGTCTCTAAGACTGGTCAATAAAAAATACTACAATGATTTACTAAACTATACTGTTTCATTTAAGATTTCAAGAAGTATGTAAGTGGTAGATCGCAAAGGGTTTCGTTAGTAAACAGTAGATTGTATGTCTAATCAATTTGGCCACCCCTGGTATAGGTACTACCAATGGAAAGTCTAAAACATTTGTTCGGAAAGTTGTTCAGTGTAATGGGTACAATTATTAAAATTTAAAGACGGTAATGCAACTGTTTTCTCTAACTTGTATTCTCTGAAATTGGTCTGTAGTCTGTAGTTATAGGTACCTAAGAAAGTCAGCCGATTTGAACTGTCCACCTTAGAACCTTATCACAATTACCTGTATTAACGTCATTTATCAAACATTACTGGAAATACCTTTATGTCACATGGTTTTACCACGTTTTACGGTAGCGTACATTTCAAATTGGTTCTCCTAGTATGAAACGTAAATATAGGGTTCTTCTTATTATACTGACACTTTTTTAAGGGGATGATCAGACCATCAAACTGAACAACTTTCTCTATGGGACGAACATCGAAATCGAGAAAAAAAATCTGCTGTCCCATACATTTGGCTCAAGTAATTTGCAGTTGTGTATGGAATAGCAGATTTTTTTTCGCGATTTCGATGTTGGTCCCATAGAGAATTTGTTCATTTTAATGGACTGATCATCCCCATAAAAAGTGTCAGCATATTAAGTAGAAGCCTATATAAGTATATTCATTAAAGTATAAGCTTACTGTAAATAATAGTCATCATAATCTCGATGTCGCCACATACTTAGTTATCCTTGCAATAAAAACAAATAATTACTTTTGTTTACTTTCTCATTGCGTTTGTATGATTTGTAAATGACCACATATTTTCCTTACACCGATGAAGGATGAAGGAAGACATGAGAAGGTTGAAATAATACCAATTTGAGATAGATATTTAGGTACAACATACTGTAGGTACAATTTTCTGAACAGAGAACCTAAGGATACTTTAGGCTTTGTCTAAAGTTTTAACGGAAGATTTGAACCGGTGGTTCTATAACTTGTTACAATCATAAAAATATCTGTTAGTACCTACGGACTCGGTAACAAGATATTTTTTTTGACAAACTATGGAGGTAAGAACAGAAAACACTTTCAACTCAAACCCTTTACGCATTAAAATTCAATAATCTATCGTCACGGATTGAACCCACTAAATGTGGTTACGGTGTATTGTGCAACCGGATCTCACGGCCATAGACGAATTTTAAAAATCGTACAATTCAACATTCATGGACGTTTTCACTATTCGAAAATTCGCGACCATAATCAGGCAGGAAAACAATTTTCTTCGGCAGTTACCAACGCTTTCTAGGGAGGTGCCGCCTCCATCCGACGCAGTGTTCGTCCCGCGCTGCGCTTGCGCACTCGTCATCAGCAAATAATACTGTTTACTCCCTACACGATATAAACTGGCCGGTACCTACACTAACTTCACATCGACACGATCAGCGGTTTAGCAAGTCCTTTTCACAAGAATTTCGTTAGACAACTCAGTGAAAGGTATAAAAGTATATAACAAAAAAACGACTGGTTTTAGAGCAGTGTCCGAAATGCGTGCTCTGTTCTGGCTGCTGGCGGTCGCGGTGGTCGCGGCCACCGAGCCTGGCGACGAGACCTGGGTGGAGGAGGAAGACCTGGAAGAACCCTACAACGAAGAACCTGACGCCCACGAGAGATCGAAGCGGGAGGCATACGTGGAGACTCCATACGAGGACCACATTAGAGTCAAACGTCGTTGCTCGCGCTGTGGTTACGAGCCTGAATACCGGGTGCGCCGCTCGCCCGATTACGTCAGAGTTCCTCGCCAAGTACACCAGTACGAAGTCCATGAGTTCACTGATGAGGGTTCGTTCCCCTCGCCTCCGTTCGAGGAGATGCTCGCAGCGAGTGCGGAACATTACCACCGCGTGTACGCCGCGCCCGGAGCTCCAGGGTCAGCGCATTATCTGCAAGATGTGAGTGCTGTGCCGTCACTAGGTGGCCCCATACCAGCGTATGTGAAGCCCCCTGCTATTGTGTCTGTCGCTTCTGCCCCTATAACCCATAGCAATCCTGTTTCGTTTGTGAATGTTCCTGTGCGGAATCCTATAGCCATCGCTGAAGGTCCCGTGTTGGGGCCAGTGCCGGTGGCTTCAGAGCCAGTGGAGGTGCCAGTTAAGGAGGTGGCTGGAGACCAGTTCGTGGCTGCTGGGCAGCACCATCACAAGCATAGTCACGGGCAGAAGGCGGGAGGTGGACACCAGAGGCATAGTGGTCACCACGGTGCTCATGGAGGCAAGGTTTGTGATGCTTTGCTTTGTTTTGTCGCTTTATTTGTTACTTTATGTATGAGATGATTTATTGAGAGGGTATGTTTTTGAAGTTCAAATGTGAAACACAAAAATATTCACATACCTTCGCACCGATATCCCAATGATGTGATTAATGCTTAGTCGCCAAATGCAATGGTCCTGGCACGAATATGTTGACTTTTGAACATACTTAATCCATGCATGTTTATCGAGTATTATATAATATTCCTTTCTTTATGAAAAAATTAAATTCAGTAGCTGTATGAAATTTTAACTGAATGAAACAAAAATATTCTTCGGTTTTTGGAAATATACACATAATTGATCAAAATCATTAAAGGCAGTAATTCAGTTCTCGGGGCTAATTCATAAACAGACTATTAACATTCAGGTACCATTGTAAACCATTTCTATATGCTGAACTGTCATTACAATTCAGAATATATTGCTGGTTATACAGATATTGTCCTAACATTCTCAGTAATGTATCTCATAGGTACTAATTGTTATTATAAACAATACAAATTGTATCGTTTATGAAATAGCCCCATGGGGTCTTGGCGCCCTCTTAATTCCACACAGAGGCGCTAAAACATCCTAAATAACAGACGACCCGGTTGGTGTAATGGTTACTACGCCGATCTGCCAAACCAGGGTCCTGGTTTCGAATCCCGGTTCGGTCATGGATGTTATATGTTCGTGCCGTTGTTGTATGGCTTCCATAATAAAAGCCTTTAGTGCTAGTTTGGGATCATTACAATGTGTGTGCCTGTGAGCGTTATTTATAAATCACCGCTTTAAAGTCTTGTTCTCTATAGGACTGCCACACATTAAAATATAGGTGTTACAAGGTGCAGCTTTAAGTATACAGGCGTGTATAGATATCTTGTGAGAATCGTATCAAATACCTGCATCCTCAGCCGACTGTACGATTGCGAACTACTACAAAATTATCAGCATTTCAAAGACCCTTTTCAACAATTTAATCCATTCAAAATTCAACCTTCCCAACCACACCGCAGAGTATAAAAGGCTTCGACAGTCACCAACACCTGGACAAGGGAGGAAAGGGCCACAAAACAGATGAACATCACCGCAAGGAGTACGAGGAGGCGCTGGGGAAGAAGAAGAAGCATCACGACCAGGCTGGGCACAAGGGTGGGCACGAGGAAGAGGCCCACGGGTCCAGAGGGGCTCATTTCGATGAGAAGAAGGGCCACAAGAAAGGGCATAAGACAAAGGGTAAGTACTGAGTACCTACACGCAACTATCCATAGTTTGTTACATAAATACATACAACATAGTTTGTTTATTGTTATAGTTAAAGGTAAATAAAATTACGTAGGTACGCTATATATAGAGTTAAGTTTACCTACCTACCATTCTAGTACTTCAATAGGACTATACTCCGTACCAAATAGCAACGAAATTTTAAGGCTATATGGAATTACAGAAACAGAGCTTTGTAACACTTACTCTCATTTATTCTTAAAATAGCTTTAATAACGTCCGAGATACGTCGGATAGTATATCTTTCTGATAAATAAATTACATTTGGTAATCACAATTGGCCAGAAAGCAAAACAGCAACCTGCCGGAAAATGTCGTCGTCCTTATTTGGAATTAAGTATAGGGAGGAAGTAATCTGTGTGAAGATGTCTAAGATATAAATTAGAATTATAAAGTATACCTACATACATAGATACATAAACTCACGACCATACCATGATCAAATCAATGATCTTTTCCGAAAAGGACAAGTGCGTAGCACCCTCAATCGACGGAAGTGCATGAAGAGATGTATGAATGTGAATGAGGCTAAAGAGGTGTGTCAGAGTCATAGCGTGTGGCGGTCCGTGGTCTCTGCCTACCCCCATGGGACAATGGCGTGAGCATATGTATGTATGTATGTATGTATAATAATCCTCTTTGGTGTGGTCAGAAGCCTTGCTACAACTTTACGCAGTTCTCTGTTGGTTCACTTTTAGCATATCACGGTTTCACGATGGAATGACGTGTCCAGTGATGATAAAGATCTAGCCTCTTACCCACGAAAACCTGTATACGAAACCTTATCCCTTAGTCGTTTCACACGACACCCGCACCAAGAAATGGGTGGTCCATTCTAGGCCGTGTGGTTCCGGCTTAGAATGGACCACCCCATTTCTTGGTTCGGGTGTTGTGTGAGGCGACTAAGGGATTTCATAAGGAAAGATAAGAGGGAACAATTATAATGTAACCTGATGGGTAAAACTTGAACATAAAGGGATATGTATTCAAATGTTTACATTTTGATACTATCTTTTAAAATCAATGTTGTAATATTTTAGTTTAGTCTTAGTCTAGACGCATTTAAGATCATAGAAATGAGGTAAAAATTTAACTCTTTTAAAGTTTTCCTTACCTGAATGAAATTAATTAATTTCATTTCATTTCAAGTATGATTGCAATTTCATTACCTATTTTGAAATTTCAAAATAATGAAATTGCAATCATACTTCCAACAAGTCAAATTGAAACTCTATTGTAACATTTGTAATACGCACGTAGGCTGTACTTCAATCCGATTCAAGTAATACGAGAAAATGAAATATTTTGCGGTCACAGTGAAAGCGTTGCTAGTTAGAACTGTTACATAAAGTTATTTGTTATTGTTTGTTATTGTTCGTTTGACCTCAACCGTAATTCCATCAGTCACAAGCCAAAGTAAAGACCCGCTTATGGATGTGACGAAATGAGGAACCGAGGGCAGGTCAGAATAGATTCGAAATCGAAAGTTTGGACATTTTAGTGAATGCCATTATCTCTTTGGCATTCATATTTGTCACTAAGGTAATCGACCAATTTCCAGAAGGTTTTGTGGGGATAGTTTAATAGAACGGTCTAATAGATTAGTTGATAGTGAACCTGCCTGTGGTTCCAAGGATCATATTGTATCTATAATACAAGTCTTGACTTAGAACCTGAGGACTAGATAGCCTGTGTGACAATGACCAAAATATTTACAAAAACCTTACCTTTCTTCTACAAAACACTAAGAGCTAACGTTACAATCTTACACTTTAAAAGCTACAATTACCACAGAATAGATATCCAACCAGAAAAAAACTGCTGCGTACAAGCTCGCGGCAACCTGTACACCCCTATATGCACAATTGGACGTAGTTATGCTTAAACGTTCCAATCCACACAGTCGTCAAAATCGAGTTAATGATGCCAGGCTAAACATTTTAATACCTTCTATCTTATGGTGAAGACACTGGCTCTCCACACTCTATTACAAACAAGTTATTTGAACACTCCAAACCTCATAACGATCCAAAGAACACTAGGCGCAACTTAGAAACGTCTCAATGATCTTGAAACGTTTTGTTTTTATTTTATTTAATATAAAAGCTTCTAAATAATGATCCAATTATCTTGGAACATTTATACAAAACTATTTATTTGATGATCTTTTTTCTAAAATCGTTTCATATTTATTTGGAACGTTTTAAAAATGTGATTACACATAATACACATAAACGTTTCAAAACATCCGCAGCTGGAAATTTACATTTATATCCTCA
Source organism: Agonopterix heracliana (assembly GCA_963693445.1). Classification (NCBI taxonomy): domain Eukaryota; kingdom Metazoa; phylum Arthropoda; class Insecta; order Lepidoptera; family Depressariidae; genus Agonopterix; species Agonopterix heracliana. The sequence continues at coordinate 775,288 of OY856312.1, read as the reverse complement.
ACACAATGATTCAAAATGCTCTGAAGCTTTAGACAGTTTAAAGGATTCAAATATTACTAAGTTCTTAATCATTGATGAAGACCTAAATGTTGTAATGGTAGTCATTGTATTTCTATAAAACGTTCCAATTACTTTTGGTTCGTTTAAGTATTTAAAATTATGACGCACTTAACGTTTCACAAGGACTGGAACGTTATACCTAATAGAAAATGAATTTGAGTTTCGTATTTTTTCAAAACGTTCCATGTACCTTTGGATCGTTTATTGTTTTTAATACTTAGAGCTAAACATTTCACGAAGACTGACACTTTATAACGACAATGATTTTAAGTTTTTGTAATTTCTTTAAAGGGTTTCAGTTACCTTTGGATCGTTTGTACCATAAAAATATAAAGTCATAAAGTGGCCAGGTACAAAATAATGTAAGCATTTTAAGGCTAATATTATACATTGCATTACAATGCAAAAAAATTGTCCTAAGGTGTATCGTTTCAGAGATATTTAATTTCAAAGTTAAAAAATAACACTACAAAGCTCATTAAAATAGTTGATCATTTTAGTTTTGCACCACTTTATTCATTTTTCTAGCCCAGAATTATTAGTTTTAATTAATTGTGACATCATCACGCATATTTTGTACAGGAACGCACCGTTGTTTGAATTAGTACTAGTTTCTACGCTGATAAAATGGCCAGGTACCTACCAAATGTTGTGGATACCCACAAGGGCTTATTACCTTACATTATTACGCAAAATAAATTGTCCTACGGTATAAAGTTACGGAAATATTTAATTTTAAATTTAAATAACTCTCCTTCTATCGCAGTCGGGTAAAAAAAAATCAACAAAGATCATTAAAGGTTACTCAGTTTGGTTCGTTAACCACTTTATTTGTTTTATAGCCCAGAATCATTAGTATTAATTATTTGTGTCATTATCACGCATATTTTTTACAGGAACGCACCGCAATCCTCGCTAGTTTGTGGTCTCTCGTTTGAATTAGTATACTGTTTCTACGCTGATATGGCCAGGAACTAAATTCTGTGGGTATTTTAGGGTTAATATCGCACCGCAATCCTCGCAAAAATTTTTTTGCTTAATAATGTAAGGTAATATTAGGCCTAAAATACCCACAACATCTATTACCTGGCCGTATCAGCGTAGACACTCATAATACGACCGCAAACTAGCGAGGATTGCGGTGCGTTCCTGCACAAAATATGCGTGATGATGTCACAAATAAATAAAACGAATAATTCTAGGCTATAAAAATAAATAAAGTGGTATAAAACTAAAATGAGTAACTTTTAATGAGCTTTGTAGTGTTATTTTTTTTTTAAACTTTGAAATTAAATATCTCCGAAACGTTTCACCGTAGGACAATTTTTTTAAATTAAATAATGTCTCAACTTGTGAGTTGGAAGTACGAGATAAACGACAGTTTAAATTTCTAAAAATATGGCTTATTATTTACATTTTTGTACAATGGAACGTTTCTGCAAATAAGTCTTTGAGATGAGTTCATACAAAACAGGTTTTAGCTAAAACGTTCCAAAACGAATTTTAATGAATATTTACCGTTTAATAACTGAAATGTGTTAAATGAACCCATAGAAAATTAAAATGTATATATTACTTCAAAATAATCAATAATTTACGAATCTACTTGTTACAACAAAAAAGTGTACAGCTCAAACACAAAAACGCATTTATCTCAGTTTGACCTCTCTGTGGATTGGAACGTTTAAGCATAACTAGGTCCAATTGATGAATGGCTCACGTACAAGAATGGAATCAGTTTGGTAAAAACATATTGCTGTGCTGTGCTGTGTTATTGACTTTCTGTTTTATACTCTTGTGACTACTGCTGTTGGTTTTCCAATAAAATAAATAAATATACGAGTATAGGTAAACTGGCCGACGTAGCGAGCTTTATGATGTTGTTTTTCTGTTTGGATATCTAATTTGTGCAATTACTATCCAAAAACAACACATATGACACAACCTTCAAACTATCCTTCTCTGCAGGTTACCACAACAAATACCACAAGGACGAATTCCACAAAGAGCACAAGTTCTACGACGACTTCCACAAGAGTGGTGAACACCATCGCTTCGGCAAGTTCCACGCGAAGCACGCCAGCAACGAGAGTGGCAAGAAGAAGGCCCATCATGTCAACGCTGGCCACGACGTCGTGGAGAAAGGGAAGAAAGGTTACAGGTAAGATATTTTGCTTTGGCAAGTTCCACGCTATACACGCCAGCAACGAGAGTTAACAACGCGCATCACTGGCCACGACATCGTGAAGAAAGGTAAGAAAGATATACCATCGCATCTGCAAGTTCAATGCGAAGCACGGAAAAGTGAATCATTTTTACCCTACTTAAAACCTTACAGAAATGTATGGTTTTGGTCTCACTTGATCAGTAGCGTAGCGAAGGGAGAGCCGGGGGATTAAATGCCCCGGGCGGCATATTTACTAGCGGCGGCAAATTCGGGAAAAATACAGATTGATTGTGCTCTGTTTACATTTTCGTAGAGCATCGAAAGGATGAGCTCGCTTCGCTCGCTCAAAATTTCTGCGCATAATCCTATTCTGACCACCAGGTTACGCCCAGGCAACCCTGTACTTTTAGACGTACCTTTCTGATGTGCTACACCCTAGGTAGGTCGCATCTTGTTACTTGATCAGGTAGGGTTGCCAACTGTCCGCTCTTCGGCTAATAGCTTGATGCTCGATTCATAGCTTATACTAAGTTACCTTGCACATGTTTTATACGTGAAAAGCTCGGCTCCAATCATTCGTATTGAGGATAAAAGTCGAGCTCGCGCTCGTTCTAAGTTTCAATCGCTGATGCTAAATAGGATCTCTTATAATAAACTTGTACTAATTAGCGAAACTTCTCATTCTCAGCAACAAGGGCCACGTTGACGCCGACCACAAGGGCTACAAGGGCAAGCACGGCCACGAAGAGCACCACGAGAACCACTCGGACCACGGGAAGAAGGCAGCCAGTCAGGGAGGCAAGAAGTGGGGCTATGCCAAGAAGAATTAACAAGTCGTATGTAGGTTTAGGTTACGCTTACGTTCAGTCAGGGTTTTACTTCTTTATTGTTTACTCTTGTAGCGTCTTTCACAACGAATTATACAGAAAATATACACTAGGCTATGTTTGTTTTTAATTAATTCGCTCATGACTCATGACGTTGTCACTTCAAAGGAGCTATGTTACTTCAATTATTAATGTATAGCCGAATTATTTCGTTGTGAGTTTTTATATTTGTTGTTATGTGTATTGGAATTATTATGAAATGTTATTGAAATTGTCTACCAAATGAAATAGAAACTTTGATGAATAATATACAAATAGATTTTGCGTCAGCGGTTCAAAGTGTTTGCAGAAATGAATGTCCTACTTTTAGCATGAATAGTGTTCTGATTCTGACTAATTCTGGAGTTGGAATATTTAGCTTCTATAATGCTATGTCTTTGTAATATATATCTTTGATTTTGTATATAATGTATCTATTTTTCTTTTTGTTTATCAAAGGGCTTAAGTAATTAATAATGTAAATTAATCAATTGTGTGTTCAATTATGGAATAATTCGAAATTATAATTTTATCATTAGGCTAGGTATTTTTTATCCACAAAAAGTTAACAACGCTGAAGTATGCTTTAAAAAAACACATCAATGGTTAAAAATGTTTGTAGTAGGTAAGTAACAAAATTAGTAAGTCAGTACTTACTAATTTCGTCATTAGACTTTTAACTTTTTATGATAAAGCTTTATGAAATGTAATTAAAATTATGTAGCGAAAACATTTTTGTAAAAGGAAAAGTTGACGCTTGTACCTATTTCTAAAATAGACTGTTGAAAATTAATTTTAGGTCTTAACTTTAACTCTAGTTTTTTGTTACTGTCTAACAATTATCTAGACCTAACATAAGGATTTAGGTTACTAAGTATATAAAGAATGTTATAAAAAGTGACCGCATTACAAAACTGTTAAAATGCATTTCAATACCAATGTCCAAATTAATGCAAACTTTAATCAGAGAAAAGTAAAAAACAGTTTTGTTATGCGCTCAACCGTATCATAGCGTTAACCAATTGTAAGGGTACGATACACTGATATTAAAACTGTGTTTATTAATTCTTCAGTATCTGTTACGGTAGTAACTATTAAGTAATCTGTGGTATGGTCTAGTTCTGTATGCTTCAAACTGAACCAGTTAGGCACGTATAACTAATCTAACCTAACGTCAATAGTAATAAGGACGATTATTCGAAAATAACCATGTTATCCACGTTAAATTTCAGGGAACCTTTAATAAATCATAACTTCGTTTACTATTGATATCTCAATCTGTAACTTTTTTACAAACAACAGTTCGTAAAAATCATTTTTTAAACTGCGTTTCGAGTTGTGACGAGCAAGAGAAGCAATGTCTTAATCAAGCTCAAAGATTTCCTCAATCTAAACGTACCCTCAACTTTAATGTAGCGTGCTATAAAACTAATTTAGTTGTTATTTATTTCGATTTGTTCATATAGCCATTATAGAGATAATGTATAAAGTATTTTATGTTAACCGCTAGTACTTATAGGTATACCTAAATATAGTTTTTGCATTTATCACGACTGTGCGTGATACTTCGTCGTAAATTTTATTTCAATAAAAATTGATAAAAATGTTAGCAGAAAACTAACCTCAAATCTTAAATTTGTTTACAAAAGCCACATAAGCCGGTTATCATGATTTTCATCATGAAACATAAGTGATGTTTAGGTAGTTAGTTCAACATTTCATTTTATTTTTAATTTAATACACTTAATACTATTCCACCATAAAATTTTCACATTCCATAAAAAGGTCTGAAAAGCATTTACTTAGTACCTAACCATATTTTAAAGAAAATCCAAAAATGTTTACCGCGGATCACTAATGTTTCTTCAGAAAAATTGTTTTTCCGATACCTACTAACTACCCAGTAAAGCGTACCACGGTTTTTTTGTTTTATTTTATGAGTAAGATTATGTTCTTAAACCAAACCTGTTTGTGTTACGTGTGTAAAAGACTAAGGCCCGATTCGACCAAACGCGAGTAAATTTTATTCTTAGATTAAGTCGCCGGTTACTATCGAGTAAACTGATTTTGCGTTTTACCAACCCTAATCTAAATGAAATGTCAATGTCACATAATTAAAAAAAATATAATAAAAAGAAACCTACCAAATTAAAACTGTATAACCCAGGGATCGGAACCGGTTTTGAAATAGCGGTTAATATAGTTCATAAAACCGGTTAAATTACGTTCATCCATTAACCGGTTAATCCTGTAACCGGTTTTAATAAAAACGAAATAATTTCGGTAACCGGTTAATTCAGAGAACGAAATTATTAAACTCGCGCTAACCGATATTAAGATCAGAATTAACCGGTTAAAGCAGAATTAGCAGGCCGTAGAAAAAGCGAGAGGTCCGTTATGCATTAACCACAAGAGATGGCGCTCGTTTTTTACTCAAATTAACCGGTTAATTCCGCTCAACGAAACCGAAATTATTAAAAAACCGGTTTATACATTAACCGGTTAAAAAACCGGTAACCGAAACCTAAACCGCAATCATTTCTGGTTTGGGGTCAATGATCTAAACCGGTTTGTAAGATTAACCGGTTTCCGATCCCTGGATAACCTCACATTGCAATAAGTACGGATACAACGACCTCTTTCTTTAGGTGAATTATACATTTGTTTCTTTTAATACGGGGTTTGTAAACAATCTCTAAGGCACACTTGCGCCAACCTGGGTTAGCAATAAACTCTAGGTTAAGTTGGTAACCCATGGTTTTTTGTATAGAAAAACAACTGAAAGAACAATTTTATCCGGAGTTAATTGCTAACCCGTGGTTGGCGCAAGTGGGGCTAAGTCTCATTACTCTTCTATAAATCTAAATTTGGTCGAATCCGGCCTAAGAAATAGTACAAGTAAGTACGCTATAATTTTACGAAGATTCACGCGCAATTGTAAGATACAGTATTATGTAAGTAAAAATAATTACAAACAAGATGAACAGTTTTTGTGTACCTCTAAACTCTTGAAAAATAATTGGCAATCAAAGATGTTTCGTGTTTTTTCCATCGGTCCATTGATCAGTTAATGTAGCAAGAGCGATGCAATTTATCTGGGTACGTTTTTGAATTAATTATCTGCCAAAGAAAGCAATTAAAAAAACCACCAAGTGCGCGTTGAATTTTGCATAATGTTGGGTTCTGTAGTTAGTTTGTTATGTTACTTACTAAGTAAATGTTTTTTTTTATTACTTGCTGTGCTACGCGCGCGGTTCTTCACAGTCATATTTATGTAAAAGATGTAATGCATTCGCGTGTATTTTTTTTACTTTTGTCAAGATGTTTGATGAGACTTAAGTCTAAATACTTTTTAGTGCTAGCCAGCCTTATTGGTACAAAGTGGCTGAAAATTACAATCATAGATAGCCTTAGTACTTCTTATTTATAATAGTCCACTTAACTAACAACAGAACCCTAAAACATTCTTTTTCGGTTTGTAAATAATTACTTAGCATAGGATTTTGTATGTTTTTTAACTTTTTATAAATAAAAATATTTTGTATATTGTACTCATTTTATTTCTTCGGATTTCAATTAGTGGATTTCGAAATTAGCAAAAATCTGCAAAAAATAAATTGTCGTTTTTCACACTTTGCTTTGGTTTTCGAATTTGTATTCTCATACAGTCGAATTCACCGACCACGTCATACTGTTCTTGTTTTGTAGTCGAAACACATAAAACCCCCTAGGTCTGCCGTTCGTAGTATAGTAGTATACCGTGAAACAAAAGGCATGCATGCATGTCTGCATGCATATGCTCACGACAATATTCCCCGAGGAGTCAGAGTTATTCTGAAACCTCAGAACATCAATTTTTCACCAGTAGTACCGAAACTCTGTCCAGTGTGACGGGGGGTGAGCCCGTCGCCACTTATAATGGACACACCACACCTGGCATACAAAAGGCAGTTCGTCGAAATTTAACAAATTATACTTGTTGTTAGATCATTGATTTATTACAATTGGTAATTTAAATAAATACCTTAAAAAATACTATATTCGTATAGTCGTACATTTTTTTTTAATCTTCGATAAGTACACAGACGAACAATTTGAAACAAGAAAATGTGATTTCTTAAAGCCACTTATGTTTCCACTATTCCAAAAACATGGACTCCTCTCTCTATTAGGTACCCCTTTATAAAATCACCAATCTACCGCCATGTTGGTTTACAAGTACGGTGGCAAGCAAGGTTGCGAAGAGGCGTGACAGTCTAACGGTTTGACATAGATGGAGACGGTGTTGTGAGGAGCGCGTGAGTAGAACACGTTGCGTCCCAACTCGTCCACAAAGTCAGAGTATTTCAACGACCACTCCGACTTCATGCCACATTTTTCGCACACTTTGTCCCTGTAAGATAAAGGTTATATTACTAGGCGACTTAAGGTATAGCATCATTTAGGTACTCATGCACCATACAATTGATAGCAGCAATAATTGTGCATAACACCGTACAGCGATATCTTTTACATCGTTTTTCACTGAATATCTCAGAGCCAATAGTCTGATGCTGGACAGGCGACCTAAAAAAAGAAGCGGTGAGCGATTGGATGAGGAAGGCCAAGGACAGAGTTTTGTGGCGCTCCTTGAGAGAGGCCTATGTTCAGCAGTGGACGATTATAGGCTGATGATGATGATGAATAGTCTGGATACGTGCTTGCAAGCCTCCTGCTCATTACTTTCGGAATCTGTTTCAGTCCTGGATTAATCACACCTCTTGATGATTGTCTGCGTTTAATAATATTGCTGTTATGGATTGATTTAAAATAGGTACTAACACATAAGAGTTGGTTGCAACTAGCTGTGTTAAAGGATGCCTCAATTCCTTTGAGTGTTGGAGTGCCGTGCGCAGCAGCAGCGTAGCCACACTTTGCCCTGCCACCTCCGATGCCGTCGTCAAAACCTCGATCTGCACCAATTAATAGGTACTATTAGATCTTATCTAAATAGAGACAAACCTAAAGAATTCCACTGCAAGCCAAGCTCGCTGGCATGCTATAAAGTTGGGTTTAGGCTTTCTTCTTTAGCAAAGTATTAACCCAGAATTTGTAATGCATGCTTCTAAGAAAAGTATTGTTTACAGGACTTCAGACAGACGATACGGTCAAGTTAATGTTTTATAACAGACCAAATTCTTTTGTCTAGATCTACATGAGTTACATGCCAAAAATAAGCGTCATGTAGTACATAACAAAGTACGATAGCTTTAATATGACGAAGGTAGAGATCTACATCGGGTGCACCGCCATTAGGCTACGTTTCCATCAGAGATGTGCGAGGTAGCTAGACGGTGAGCGAGGAAAGAATCCGCCAATAGCGCGTTCGCTCGATCAAGTCATTGGGAATTTGAAGCACTCCCATGGGCCGATTTTTTCCTCGCTCACCACCTCGCTACCTCGCACATCTCTGGTGGAAACACAGCCTTAAACGGTTTACGTGTAACGTCTGTCTTTTCTTTACACGTAAACCGTTCAATAGCTAACCGAATAACGGCGGTGCACCCGAACATATTTGCGAGCTACTTACAATATTTAATAAAGCTATTATACATACATAACAATCGCATACCCAGATATATAGATAGATATATTCCAGGGGTCTCCGTACCTCGTAAATGTAATCACAATGGTATTTCTTGAACAAGTTTGGTGACCTCAGGCAATGAGCGTTGAAGTACATGCGATGTCGATCGGGCACGTAGTTTGTGAAGTGCGCCCACTCCTCTAGCTCGTCTGCCACCCAGGGGAAAGTCATGTTGGCGCAGAGGACGCCCACCAGCTTGCGCTCGCATGTACGTGACTGACGTTCGAATGCGAGGATACGGTCGCCTGTGAAGATAAGCTGCATGGTACTAAAAAGAGTAGGTAATAGAAGTTGGCTTTTAGTAATGTGAAATGTTTATAAAAGAATTCAAGTATGCATAATATGCGCTAAACATAGATGCACTATCTGGCCTTTACCCATTTGATGTAATGGGAAATTAACTGCTGGTCTCCTTACCGATGATGACGATGCTCAAATAATTGATCGTCTCAGAGAAACGGGGTTCTCCGGTTCGATGCTATTCCAAGCCGAACCCTGTCCTAATGAGTTATGGGTGTTTATGTATGCATTACTAACCAGAATGAGCGTACTTCTCAGTAAGCATACAGAGGTAGGCGCTGTTGAGTGACATCCAGAGGCCAGTCACACTCGGCTCCCGGGGCCAGTGGTGCGTGTAGATGAATGCTCTGATCATCTTGGCGTGGCTCTGGTTCCCTAGCTCTATCGTTATGTTGTCCATGCTGAAACACTGGTTACAAGCAAAATAACATTTTATTCGGGCATTCGTAGGTCCATTTTAACATAAATGTTGGAGTTGTAGAAGGGAATTTATCAGGTGCTTTACTAAACATCAGGGAGCAACTGGCATCATAATTATTAAGCTCACGACTATATTCCCCGACAGAGCAGTCAGAGATATTTACACTGTTATAAAGTCTGGTACAGACATGTACTGAGCGCGAGTCGGTCGCCCTCAGGGTTCCGTATAAACTTAATTATGAAGAACGATCAACTGATCCCATACATCGGTCTATCAATAGGTCGAGGCTGCAACTGATTCAAGGGCAATGGGAAGTACCCTAAAGGTTTTGATTTGTTGGCCAGTGCCTAAAAAGGAAGCATTGACTTAGAAACTTGATTTTTTACACCGAAATATTAAAGAAACCACGTAGACTTTGATATTAATTGCAACTTAATACCTCTACCCGCTCTGGAGAAAAAGGACCTTGACAGATGGACAGACAGACCGATAACAAACTGATCCTATCAATAAGGATTTTCCCTTTCGTGGTACGGAAGCCTATAATAAAAAGGGTTACAATATGGTGTTTAGTTAGGCTGACTCCAAATTACTGATTTTTTTGTCTGCCTGTTTCCTTGTTTGAGCATCACACAAAAACGATTGGACCGATTTTGATTAAAGTTTGTATGTTTTGCTTGAGATTAGACTTAGCTGCGGTACTTTAGATAACAAAATTTGTCTTAGGATGGTACAGGACGACAGAACGATGAACAAGAGCTACTGTTATAGCAACTCACCGGTTTCGGGTCAGGGCCACATCTGTAGGTATCGCAAAATGAAGGAAACCTGTGACTCGAGTCTATCTTCGCGATTTCTTTTCCACTTTTGTAACGAAGGGGCTGCACTGGACGGCACATCCCAACCTTCAAAATCTGCATCCATCTATTTATTTTCCGAAACATTTCGTCCCTTTTTAGGGTTCTTTGATAATCACTATTAATCACCCACCTACCTACATAACTTTGAATAAGAAGTAAATATTCAAAGTTAATTTTATTACGTCTGCGCACTTAGTTTCATGACTGCAAAGTTTCAGGTGTTTTTGCTTTGTTTTTCTTACATTATTTTGTTGTTTAATTAGCAGACAGCGTTGTTTTATTTTGATATTATATTACTCTATATACTTATAGAAGTTTTGATTGGTTGCTTGGTTTGATAGTTATTCATAGATTTATGCGAAAAACTTCTTAGTGAATGATAGATAATTTTATATGAGCTGATCATTGACCTCCAAGAAGTATGGAGCTGATACAAGAAGATTATATACCATAGGCGAAGTATTTTTCGCTTACGCTGATAGACGGAACATCAGTGTAACCGCGTATGAGACAACAATAGTCATAAAATCCTATACAATTTGTATGAAAATAGATGTCTGACTCCGTAGTCAGACAGCCGTCGTAGAACAAAAAAGTGGCTACGTCGATAAGGACAGCAATATGTAGCGATCTCCTTTTTTAACTAGAGCGAATTTGCTATGTGCATCTCTTACTGAGTGACATGACAAGACACGTGCTTCCTTCTAGTTCCTTCTCTTTCTACGTTACATACCTATACTAGCTGATTTATAATATTATAGTAGGATAGGATAGGATAAGATAGGACCTATCGACCTATCCAATAGGATAGTAGAAAGTAGGATAGTAGGATAACTTGCATAATATTCTAGAGCTGATATGACCATAGATGCATTGATAGTATTGATAGAAAGGGACAAACGTAAAGTCTGAAACGTCGACGACGGACACGTCCGAAAGAAGTATGAAAGAATGTCGAACTTACGTTCTTCTTCTTATCGAGTGGGCTGCAAAGCCCTGGTGTCAGAGTTTATTCAAACGTTACGTTACTTACGTTACCGACCGCCATGGACAATGTTCGTGTTTAAAGGAGAATTAGTATCCAATGGTTTATAAATCCATGGTTTGAAATAAAAGAACTATAGAGTTTTACCGTAGAAAGAGAAGGAACTAGAAGGAAGCACGTGCCTTGTCATATCACTCAGTAAGAGATGCATATATCAAATTCGCTCTAGTTAAAAAAGGAGATCGCTACTTATTGCTGTCCTTATCGACGTAGCCACTTTTTTGTTCTACGACGGCTGTCTGACTCCGTAGTCATCATACAAATTGTATAGGATTTTATGGCTATCGCTGTCTCATACGCGGTTACACTGATGTTCCGTCTATCAGCGTAAGCGAAAAATACTTCGCCTATGAGTTTTACAAAGCAAATTAAAACTGCTTGCCACAGTTTTGAAACTCCTAAAAGAGTTTGATAACGAATTTGAATTCAGAAAATATGAAAGAAAACTTTTTTTTGTCAAAACAGCCGTCAATAAGCCGTCACATTATAGGTACTTATTTATTGTTTGGATTTATAAATTCTCAAGTTAAAATAAAACACAGAAACGATGATGTGCCGGAGACGAAAATAGTTGACCAATATTTAAGGGGTCACAATATTTACCATTCTCGGAAACCCCACTATGTTCAAATTTTTCAAACTCTTGTCACCACGTCAGATATTCAGGAAGTCTTCAAACACTTTCAAATGCTTCAGGCTGGAGAGTCTCAAAAACCAGTGCCGAAACTATGCCGATACTCCGAAAATAGACGCTACTAATAAACAAATCGTAGTAAGTTTGATGTAATGTGTAAAGCATCACCTAATGCACTTATAGAAGGCGAGACTAGAAGCCGCAAGAATTCCACGTTATTGTTAGAGTTATACCAATTGCATTGTAAACGAAAACAAAATATAATGGAACATTACACAATTAATAACGCCGGGAACCTCTATTCTATTCGTAGAAAGAGAAGGCGCCAGAAGGAAGCACGTGTCTTGTCATATTCACTCAGTAAGAGATGCACATAGCAATTTCGCTCTAGTTAAAAAAGGAGATCGCTACCTTATTGCTGTCCTTATCGACGTAACCACTTTTGACCTGACTCCAAGTTGTCACTTCATATAAATTGTATAGGATTATACCTGACTCCAAGTTGTCACTTCATATAAATTCGCTATCTCATACCCGGTTACACTGATATTCGGTCTACCAGCGTAAGCGAAAAATTCTTTGTCTATGATTCTATTCTATTTTTAAGGTTATGGCATCCATCTTGGTGTAGATGATTTTGCCAATGTCGAGTTTTTGTAGCAAAAGTGCTTGACGTTGTACGGTTATATAGATATTTTGGTGACTTCAAGGGTTGTTCTTATAAAAGAACAATATCCTGAGCCACCACTGGAATTCCGCTGTAGGCCGGGGATGGGGCAACCGACGAGCGACACGCGACACGTGACCGCCCAATAGCAGACCCACAACGCAACTCCGCCGGGAACCTCAGTGTTGCTTGGGATGAAAGACTCGATTATTCTAGTGGGTAGGTATTTCATTCGATCTCCATTGTGCTCGATGGAATATTGGGACCGCTGCTGCAACCAGTCAACTATGTACAACACTCCCTGGACAATTCCAGGGTGATCTAGATGTATCGGGGGTCTCGGGCAGACTCTTCGTGAATCAGGTCTTATCCCCATTCAAAAAGGATTTAGGAATTTCGTGAGGAGACAGTAAGGCGAAGTTCCGCGTTCTCTTGAAAAGAGCGTGGTATATTTTGGACAACTTTTTACTACAGGATTCAAGAGAATGTGGAATCCTTACATGCATGGTCTTCTATCTACGAAATCCTTTTTCCATTGCAACCACATACTGCAGTCAAAATCACTTTAAGTGTAGTTATGGTCAATACGTCCAGGTGCAGGGTACCGAGAATGGGGAACGAGTGCGGGTGCGTCGTGCGCGTCCGTCAGACGTGCCGCGCGTGCTGCGCTTCGTGCGCGAGCACGCGCGCGCCGCCTGGCCCTGCCTCGTGCTACCCGCGCCGGTGCCACCGACCCGCTCAGCAGCCGGCAGCCTCGTGCTCTGCGACTATGTAGCCCGGGCACTCAGTCAAGGTAACCGACTGAATCGTCTGTTATTAATAAAGTCAAATGTAGCCTGGGGCTGTCTCAAGAACTCTTGGCCGTGTCGTTCCAGGCATAGAATGCCTCACTTCTCGTTGGTGCTAGTAGTGATGAGAAGGGATATGGTTTCTTTTGCAAGGATGTCCTGATCTTGATTCGTATCGTCAGAAGCGGATCCATCACGCATCGTCAACAGGTCTGATGCCCTCACCATGTGTTTACCTGTTAGAGTCACTGCATCCAATCTTATCTCTGATCCCTGTAGAAGCTTCCTCAGATTGAGGAGGGTATATACACGAAAGAGTGAATCTCTTGGGTACCTGACTGCTTTCAATAAAGGCCTACCACGCTTTGACATGTACGGAAAGATCTGTTGTAGCTGTAGCCGAAATCAGCAACGAAAAATCATCGTCATGATAAATGATCGTCTGTCAGGGCACTCGATGGTGGCGGAGCAGCACTCGTCGCGGCGCGGCTGGCAGCAGATCCGCGGGCTGGCGCTGGGCGCGGCGACGTGCCCGTGGGACGCGGCGGTGCTGGAAGCCTGGGCGCGCTGCATCAGGTGTCCGCGCTCGCGCCGCGCGCTTCACTTTTCCGCACACTGCCTGCGCGCGCCCCGTCTTCACGACAAGTATCGCATGCATAGGATCATGCAGGTGCGTGACGACATGCTTTTTATGTTCAACCTATGTTTAGCAGTCGACGATTAATGGCTGATGAATATGAGTCCAGGGTGTGTCTATGGACAACCTGGTCTCTTTTTGCCACCAGTATCGCACTGACAAGAGGCACATTATGTGATACTGCGTAAATAAGAGTGAGAGATTACACCGCTGCTTGCTGTTGATAAGCTCTCGGTAAACGAGAGGAGGTGAGGTCAAAAGTGGTGGGGAGTAGGGAGTGTCCGTGCCGTAGTACTCATTCTTATACTGTGGCAGGCTTCTCCTCCTCTTTGCAAGTTTGTGATCCCAGTCTAGAATCTGACTCCTCATCGGTTGTCAGTTCTTTGTCTTTAAATCTATTGTATCTCGCCTTGAAGTGCTAACATTTGGAATTTGGATGGAATTTTAAGCTGTGGAGTAACGTCACTCACAAACATTTTGAAAATTGACTGGTTTGTCACTCTTTTTTTTTCAAGTGTAAGAGCTAATATTTTTAACCGATTTCAACAAAAAGAGGAGGTTCAAAAGTAGTTTGGTTTTTTTTACGTGTATGTGTTGTAGGTAGGTACACTACACCCGCGCGCAAATAGAAGATATCGAAAGTGCTACGGCCCTATTTCACGCTGCCTACCTATCTACTAATATAAAGCCGCTGTGCACTATTTATAGGATAGTGACGACTTCTAATATACCTACTTATATTAATCTTTGGCGACGAGAAATTCTTCATAACCATGTTTGATGAAGGCGGTGATTATATGCTAGTAAATCAGAGTAATTAATATAGATAGTGGTGTATCGTAAGTTCCCCTTTAAGTTACACGTCGTGGCTTACAACTGAACTCGATGCAGCCTAAAAACATTAGTTTATTTTAGTTTACTTCTTTATGACTTCTTTCAAAGTCAACGCAGCCGAAGTCTCGCGCAAAAGCTAAATACTTATCTGCCAAATGTGAGACCAAAATGAAATTATATCTCTTATAGAAAACGCATTTTAACTATACGATTCACAATTTCATAAACCCTAAATCCAATAAAGAACTGTAGTGTGAAGAATATAAATGCCATTATCCCTTCTACAGGTAATGATGATCGTGCCGCCTGGGCCGCCGAATAATCAGGAAATCGTGCAAGTGCTCGCTAAAAACGTCATCCAGCGAGGTCGTGACGTCGGGTTTCCACTGCTGCGGTTTGATGTTAACAACGAGGAAGTGTTAGTGTTGCACACATACATAATTACACAATACCATGGCCGTAATTACCACATCGATCGTGAGGAAACCTGCATACGCTGAAGAAGAAATTCTGATGCGTATTTAAAGTCTACTAATCCGCAATGGGCACGCGTGGTGAACTAACGCCCATATCACTCCCTGAGGGTGGCCTGTACCCTGTCGGTCGGACGTAGGTATATAGGCTGATGATAATGATGCTGCCCGTAATCTTTTTTTGGGTCAACGATCTGAGAAAGGTACCTTGCGGGAAGCGAGGAAGGCAGCATCCTTGCCGCGACATGAATTTTGTGTGGCGCCTTCAGAGAGACCTATGTTCAGCAGTAGACGATGACAGGCTGATGATGATGACAAATCCCTATAATGGTGACCAGAAACATTGCTACTACCTACTATCTTACTAAATGCGCAGTGTCTAACCTTTTGTCCATAAAATATTTGCATAAAAAACCCTTAGTCGCCTCGTTCGACATCCACGGCAAAAAACATGTCCATTTTAAACCAAAACTACAAGCAAGACCGACAAGTGTAATTGCCAATCCGGGAGATTTTGAGGTCATATTGCTTGCGATAGGCGGATAGGACTGACCTGTAGGGTTCGCATGCCACCCCCGAGAAAACGATAAAAATCGAGATGTGCCTCCATCCTTATTATTTTACGTATGCCAGAAAGAGCGCGCATGACGTTTTTCTCGTTTAAACGCTTTGTCGTGGGTGGCATGCTAGCTGTCCTGATTTTATACTCCCGAATATAGTATCAGGGAATTCCTCTTGATTACAACATTTGTTTCACAGAGCTAAATCATTGGAGTCACTAAATCTAAAGAAAGAGTGGCAATTAGCGTACGAGATCCAGCCTGAAACGATGCAAGAAAAAGAACATGGACAATCAAACATGGCCAGCGAATCCGTCCCGGAGCTTTCCAAGCGTTCACAGTTTGTTGCTGTCTACACCGCCTTCACACAAACAGACGCTAACATTTAATCATTAAGTACTTATTTATGGAAAATTTTCTGTGGAACTGAACCTTTGACTATTTAACTGAACCTCTCGCTTAAATCACAGGTTATAATCTGAGGGCTTAGTGACGGCTGGTAATAAAAGTTTGGCAACATAATTTATGGACTTTTATTGTTCTGCAGGTACCTAGGTAGGCATATAAAGTAGGTACAGCAACGACATTAGTAAACAAAGGTAGGTAGGTAGTCGGGGATGAATATTTAAGAGAAGCTTATATTTTATCATTGTACACTAAAATTATCTCCGGTTCTAGAGCAGCTAAAGCTATGTCTACCAAACAGAAAGATTATATGTATATGTAAAGAAACAATTTTGATATACAAGGTCTAACAAAATTAGGTGAAACTATTTTAAGGGGATGATCGGACCATCAAACCGAACCACTTTCTCTATGGGACTAACCCCGTTGGACCAGAAGTACCATCAATGGTACAGTTGGCACTGTATTGTATTATTAGTACCATTACGTAATAGTACAATGGTACAAGCTGTAATACCTAAGTCTGTGGGTACAAGTGGCACTCGGAACCTCCTGGTGTAAAGAGTTTCTACGAATGAAGTCTTTGTGGAGTGCATCATTGAAATCGCCCAAAAAAAAATCAGCTTTTCCATACAAACCTAGTCGACCCAAATGTATGGGGCAGCAGCTACGAATAAGAGAATAAATATGGAAGAATAACTCCAAACAAAATCGAAATCATTTTTGGCACCCCATGAAAAATGTCATTTTGTATGAGTTTTGGCGGCGAGTTACAATTTTTAAAGAACAAATTTAGAACGCGTTACAATTTTTTGGTGCCACTTTTTGAGCTTCATTTATACTTCTATACATTCTCTTATAGCAGCAGATTTTTTTTCGTGATTTTGACATTGGTCCTTTAGAAAAAGTTGTTCAGTTTGATGGTCAGGAGCCGGTATAATAATGTACTCTTTGGTCAGGAGTGCGATTTTTGAATCTCATTCGGTGAGCTCAGCAGTTGAAAATGTCAAAATTACTATGGAGATATACATCTTTCTACTGCTGATCTGACTTCCGAAAATCATAATTCAGGAGTGCGATTTTTAGAAGTCAAATAAGCGGTAGAAAATTGCATGAGAACGCTTTTGTATGAGATTTAAAAACTGTTCAAACTAAGCGATGCACCCCTGATCATATCATTAAAATTGTTTCAGCTATTTTTGCTAGACCTTATAATAATATAAGGTCGACTTAGCACGTTTTTTACGGTTCAACGGTACACGGTTCACGGGTACCTATAGATTTATTTGAGGGAAGCAAGTCATGTAATCGAATACCTAAGTAAGTACTTACCTAAATTAAATTAAACTAGCCTTTGCCTACGACTTCGTCAGTATGGATTTCGGAAAACTTCGGCACCCCGTTGTATCCTTTTAGGAGTAGGTAGAAAAAGTTTTCGTAAAATCATTTCATCGATACATGCCCTATAGAATATGTATAGATGTATAAGTACCAAACATATTTCTGTCTTCAGAGGTTTAGGCTGTGCATTGTATGTCAGGTCACGGAACTGTTTTACTCGTATACACAGAAGATAGATAGAATAGACAGTGTGTAAAAAACCTGTTGGAGCCTTTAGAGGGTGCTTCAGACCGTCAAACTGAACAACTTTCACTATGGAGCCACCTTCGAAGAGATGAAGCACCCCTTAACCCTTAAGATCAGCTTTAAATCTCAGCTCCGAGATTTCATGCAATCTTATTGGTTGATAAGACCTGCCACACACATACGGAATTGCGATTCGGAATTCCGAATGAAAACAGGTTTTCGTATGGACGTTCCCCCTCCAGATTTGCGAACGGAATTTCAAACCTATACGAAAAACCTGTTTTCATTCGGAATTCCGAATCGCAATTCCGTACCTATCTATGTACGTAGCAGGCCTTAAACGCCGTTTCCTCGCTCCGCCTAGAACACGTGTTTGTTTTGTGACCTAATCTCAATCTTAAAAGTCAGAGAAAACAGATAAAAATTAACTGTCTTATAAATACATCGAGTCATGGATGAATGCACTCTGTCGGTAGGGATTGATACTCTAGATCAACATTCATAAGATCAACATTCAAAATATCAACACCATAATGTCAGCAAATCAAATGATCAACAGTTCAAAATATCAACACTTCATAATATCAACAGTTCAAATGATCAACAATCAAAAAGTCAACAATAGAAAAAATTTACATTTAATTTAGCAACAATCCGAGAACTTGAGCCCACTGCTGGACCTACGTAGCTTACGCAACTTATATTAATGTATTCACAAACTTTTAAGGGTTTTTACCGTTGGCGCGCTCCATACAAACGTAGTCTGGTCATATTTTCAATACTAACCATTTAAAGCCAATGAAATTTTGCAGAAACAATCTAGAAACTATGTTTGTATGAAGTCAAATTTTCGATAAAATGTATAGTTTTAAAGTTACAGTGCCTCAAAGATTTCCATACAAATCTTAAATTAACCCTAGCTTTAAAACTGTATATTTAACGAAAATCTGACGTCATACGAACATAGTTTCTAGATTGTTTCTGCAAAATTTCATTGGCTTTAAATGGTTAGTATTGAAAATATGACCAGACTACGTTTGTATGGAGCGCGCCAACGGTAAACCCTTAAAAGTTTGTGAATACATTAATATAAGTTGCGTAAGCTACGTAGGTCCAGCAGTGGGCTCAAGTTCTCGGATTGTTGCTAAATTAAATGTAAATTTTTTCTATTGTTGACTTTTTGATTGTTGATCATTTGAACTGTTGATATTATGAAGTGTTGATATTTTGAACTGTTGATCATTTGATTTGCTGACATTATGGTGTTGATATTTTGAATGTTGATCTTATGAATGTTGATCTAGAGTATCAATCCCCTGTCGGTAACGGCAATGGAAAAGGCAGTCGGAAACTATTATTTCTGCAATAAGGCCAACAAACCATTAACTAAAATCTCTCTTAATCTTAAACTATGCAATAAACAAATTGAGCGATGAAGTTTTCAAGGGTCATTTATGCATTGTGAAAGCCTGACGACGCTGCAACCACTAGTTATATAAAAATACAAGCATAGAATTATTGTTTACAGTTGAACCGAGCGCTGCCGTTTGACCGCTAGTTTTTGCTAATGCTGTTAGGTAAAAAAACTGATTTAAATTGTTCATTTCATCAACGACGCGACGTGCACTATATTGCTAAAGGTTTTCATAAGTTTACTTTCCAGTTTTCACAATGGCCTTGAAGTTAGCTCCCGTTGTGTTGGGCTTGTTGCACGTCGTGGCTGCTATGCCTGCTCTTACTCTGCAAGACCTGGAAGTCGCTGATGACTCCATGTCAGTTGGCTCTTACGTTCGAGAAGTCAGAGCAGCAGCGGTGAGTTAGATATCTTATATTTTTTAAACTGTGCAAAGATTTTAATTCTAAATTAGTAGCTACACTATAATTATTTGAAAAAGCTATAGGAATATCCAGTTGATTTACTATTGCGTTACTTATTTTGTCAGGCGCTTAAAACTATTGCTAATTTCAATGAAATCGTTGCCCCAAATACCCTGTAAACTTGCGCAGTGCATATACCGCTCAGTAGAAGGGACTACCACGTTAGCTTTACCTTGGTTTGTTGGAAAACGAAAAAAACCTTATAGGCAATACATTTCTATAGGGAGAGGAAATTATTTGTCTCTTTTCCCTGATACGTTTTTTATCAGAGAAAAGGATTTGCAAAACGGTTGTATCCCTTTTTGTGGAGCTTTACCTATCATCATATTATTTCTCTCCAGCCTGATGACTACCACAAATCGTACGAAGACGAAGGCGACGGTGAGATCGGTTACTCGCGCAAGAAGGGGGGAGGAGGCAAGAAAGGATACCAACACTTCGACTCCTACCACAAGAAGGCTGGAGACAACTACGAATTCGAGAAGCAGGACTCTTTTGGTTTAGACAAGGATGAACAAGATGGCGCCTACAGCCACAATCACGAAAAGAGAGGTGAACTCAGAGCTAGACCACTATTGTTTATTAGAAGGCCGATCAAATTTGTTAGAAGATTATTCAGATGGTTCTTCTGAAAAAGTTTTACACACTAAAAATACTTAGACTATTGCACAGACTGATCATAAAATAAATGAAATCACCTTTTTGAATATAAAGCATTTTTATTTACCATAACAGAATGATAGCATTTGTAAAGTAAGTCCTTTTTATTTCAAGTCTGAATAGAGTGAAGCTAGTGACTAAACTAGAATTTATGCAAATAAGCGAATAGGTATCCTAGTCTAAGGCAGTGTGATTGCCTCGAACCTACCCAGTCGATCGGACCATTGCTTTAATGTCTTCTGGAGCGAAATCATTACACTTGCCGAATACCGGCCAGTAATAAGACCATTGATACGAAAAGAAGAAGTGACTAACATACATCCCGTTTTCCTTTTACAGAGAAACACAGAAAACCAGAAGCCGAAGAATATGACTCGGAGAAATATGAAGAGCCAAGATATGAAAAATATCAAGAAGATTCTGAAGAACAAAAGGATAAACACGCGAAAGAAGAGCCAAAGGAAACACATGAAGAATTGAAGTAAGTTACTAGGTATAGGTACCTATTATGACTCTGGTTCTCGACTCAGAACCGATTAACCTTCCCCTTTTTTTTCCATTAGTGGCATAACCTAGTTATAGTTAGGTAACTACGTCATAGTTTTATCCAAAAGATTTATTTATGTGTCTCAGTTCCTACGAACAAATAATAAGTTTGTTCGTAGCTCAGTTCCCCGAAAAAACCCATCCTCATGAGATTTAAGATGCCGTAGGATACCTATTAAGTATTTGAGCACTATTTTTTGTAATTAGGACGAAAATGTGTAGGTACGCTACCTACCTTGACGTCAAGCTAGCGTCCCATTCAGGTAAAAAAATCGATTCGCCCCTGATCTTTGTCAAACCTGGGCTCACGCCCTTGTGTTTAATAAAAACATGTGTTTCACTAAAGCTTCAAAATTATTGCTACATCCATGCAGGAGAGGGGCGCCAATGTCATGTTCTTGCCCCGGGTCGTAAAATACCTAGATCCGGGACTGAAATCGATATCTCGTAATGTTATTTACATAAGCACTAGTTAATTAGTAATTAAGGCACTATTTATTGGCACTAATCCTATTAGGTAGTGTCTTACTTACCCTAATCATTCCACTACCTACCAACTTGTTAATTTATTTATTTGATAAATTTGTAGTTAACTAGTTAACTAGAAGCGCTCGTTGGCGTAGTGGAGCTTCAGTATTGGAAACGATCACCGAAGTTAAGCAACGTCAGGTCCGGTCAGTCTTTGGATGGGTGACCGTTTAGTGGTATTTCATCTCGAGCGTTTCCGTACTTCGGAAGGCACGTTAAGCAGTTGGTCTCGGATAGTTCCGCCAGATGGCGTTTGTAACTATACGTTAAGCCAGGTCAGAGGCCTATTAAGGCGGCTTGAAAATTCTCTGACAGCAAGTTGACCACTAACTTGTCTCCACCAACACACACTGGACCTGCGTGGTGCAGTACCTATAGCCCACTCCCTCTCACCCTTATTCGTGAAAGGAGACCTTTGCCTTGCAGTGGGATTCTATAGGCTATAACTTAACTTTTAGTTAACTAGTTAATGTTTGTAATAAACCGAAATAAAACCATCTGTATTTTACAGAGAGGCCGCTAGTGACGGTAATGGAGGAGTAGAGGCTGTTGGCCATGATCCCGCTGACTACACGCTGCCGGAGAAGTACACCTATGGAGAAGAGGACTTCAAATTCTAGAATTGTATTTATCTGCAATCAAGTAGTTTAGGGAACCTGTGATATTCCTTTCTTGACTGATATGAATATGATATTAGTAGAAGATTATTGAGAATGTTGTGTTCGCGTTTTTTATGACGCTGCTCTGCTCTACTAATGTTTTATTTAAATGTAGGTTAAGTGTTATTGTTATGTTTGATTTTTTAAGTTGAGAATGGAAAACTATTTGAAATATATGAGAGATTAAGCTGAAAAAACAAATAATAATATTTTAATTCCTCAAATATTGACGATCCTTTTAGCAAATGAAATCGACCGAGCAATAACCAAACGCAACTTTTGACGATCGTTTTGACATTGACAAGTGAGAGAGAATAGTGACAGTCTGACAAAGGCTAATGACAGCTTTAGTTCTGGTAGGTCCGTTTTGGCGCTGCAGTCACATTTTCCCTCAAAAAACGACGTCATAGGACACCGTCTTGTGTTTTTTCTGATATTTTCACTTGAGTCGTTGGCTTTGCCATCAGCTACGTGCATTCATAAAATCCGATTAATTTAGTCCTTTAACTTTTAAATTAATTTAAATTTTCTATTAAAAGTGGAACAGCTTTAAACAAGTTAAATTTGGACTAAGTTAATCTGATTTAATGAATGTACGTAACTGATAGCAATGCCATGCCAGCAGTTACGTTTGTTTAAAGCTGTGCCACTTTTAATAGAAATTTTTAAATTTAATTAAAAGTTTTTGGACTTAATTAATTGGAATGCACGTATCTGATGGCAAAGTAGACGTCCGTTGGTAAAGTCACCAAACAAATTAGCTTAACGACAGCAGCGCCACAACGGATCTGTTGGAACTAAGTCAAAATTTCACTGTCGCATCTGTAGCTTACCTTGCTACATATCAATAATCTGTTTATCTGTGTCTGTTCTGTGGTCTGACACATGTACTCTTTGGTCTGACAGTTGTTTTGCTTGCGCGACTCACGTCGAAAGAAAGGCTAAAATCATCGTCTGCATTTTTTAGACAAAAACATTACCTATTTCCCGTTACGATTTGTGATGTGAGTGCTTGACGAATTGCCAATAACCAACAACCATGGGCTTCAGGACCATAGAAATCGCTGTGACTCTAATATTATACATAATACATTGTGCTTACTGCGCGGGTAAGTAGCCGACAATTATTTAATTGAATCAATCTGTCCCGTACGTGTTATCCGAGAGCTTTATTCTTTTTAACAGACCATATCCTGCCCTGCAACGTGACCGTTCTTGAGCCGTGCCCGGGGAACAATCAGATATGTAATGAGACGACGCATCAGTGCGGATGTGACCGAGGATATGTCCTGGTAGGAGAGGACTGCAAGGTCCCGGATGACGGCCCAGACACGGGACATTACCTCACCACCGCCGTAGTAACTATATTCACGCTAGCCCTAGTCATTTGCGGCCTCTATTTAGTCATAAGGAAATATGATTTAGTTGAATATGTCAGACAAAAGATCAATATGAGAAGGAACAACGATGTTATGTACGAGGATGTTATGATAGGTCAGGACGACCCGCCCCTTAGCCCTTGAAGATGCCTTGATAACGGTTAACTTTATAAACTTATTTATTTGTGTAGACTAATTGTTGACGGGATAATTAACGCCTTTGTGCCAAGTGTTTGAATATTGATAACGTAACAAAGAACTGTTATAATGTATTTTCAATATAGCGTCTTTATCTGTATTACTCATAATTTTTTTTGTTGATAGAATATAATGCTTAATAGTAAATGATTTAAAGTTTAAATATTTATAACACTTGGAAACAATGTGCATTAGAGAATAATTGTTGTTGTCAATGTAAAGCTGAATTATTGCCTATTTGAAGCACATAGATAAAATGCAACAATGTTATTCAGAGTTATTGATAAGCACTAGGTATTTTCATAAATATTATTTTTAGATTACAATACTAATCTACAATTCTATAATACAATCACTTATCTCTCTATTTGTTTTGTGGTTAAAAAAATGTCACCCTGTTTCTTGCCACGGGTGTTACACAAGGAATTTTTATGATTATCTCAGAGTATGAAGAATTTCTTGTTCCATCTTTAAAGATTTTTAGGCAAAAGGTAAGCCATGTATAACCGAGTGACCATTAAATTCTGAAAACAAAAGCCTTATACCTATGTATGATGTTAAAAGACAATCTCACTACAACTGCAAGCTTTTAAACATATTTGGTAGGTGTAGCAAAGTTTGTGAACACATTTAAAGAGAAAAAGTGTATGTATTCATATTTACCATTCGCTATTTATTTTTATTAAATATTTGTATCTTGTTAGTTATTGCATTTTGCTTGTGCTCAATTTTAGCCAAAGACTGAACTTTTATTTTTTCAGTATTTCATAATTTTGCACTTTTTTTGTATATTTGAAATTATTGCTATGTCTATTTTTAAGAACCTATCCTTTTAAAATACAATTCAAACTTGTAGGTTAAAAAAAACCTGAAAGAAAATTCTAAATTAACAACAATAAGTGCAATTTAAAGTTGAATAAATTATATGAAACTCGAAAAAAAAACATGAACAAAACTGGCTTTGAGAAGATAGCGTAATTTTATGCTGATGCAGATCAAGATCAAGTTAGGCTCATCACATAATTATGAGGAAGTGCTAGAAGGGGATGAAGATGTGTGTATACAAGGTGTTACAAAAATAAAAATAAACATTTAAGGGGGTGGTTATGACAAACTGAACAACTTTCACTATGGGACATACATCGAAATCGCAAAAAAAAATCTGTTGTTCCATACTAAACTACAAATCTACTCAAGCTAAATGTATGGGACAGCAGGTTTTTTTTTTGCGATTTTGATGTTGGCCCCATAGTGAAGGTTGTTCAGTTTGGTCTTAACAACCCCTTTAAAAAGTTTTAAATGTAGATTTTTACTTTCGTAACACCCAGTATTGATTGACCACATTGGAAACATTTTCAAAATATGTGGTCCAATATTCCCGAAACCGTTGCAAGCAGCTAAATCTGAAAATGGTGTCAGGATCGTAGCAGGTAGCAATCAGTTATCTATTTCTACATACCCCAATGGGAGACTGGTAGGTATATGTGTGAATTCGCAAGTTGGCATCTAAATCATGTGAGGTGTATAAAGGGAAAAATAATTGATAAGGAAAACAAGTAATGAAGCGTGAGGAAACAAGATTGAGATATGATATTTTTATGTTATTATTTCTTTTTTTAACTTTGAAATGAATTTATGTAGTTTTTCTAAGGCGTTAGTTTGCATGGGTTATGTAATAAAACTAAAGAGTAGGTTAGTAAGTTGATAATCAGGCGACATCGGTAAAGAAGCCGTTGAACAGCAAACGAGATTAGCTCAGAACCGTTTCGAGAGTTGAGAAAATGAATAAGTATCAAATTACAGATTGAAAATTTGTCTCGGGCGGGACTGGAACCCGCACTCTTCCAATCCGGGGAAGTGCGTTATCCAATTTCGCTACCGAGTCCACTAACCAGAGAACGAAATTTTCAATCTGTTGCCTCTTAAGGGGACGTGAAGAAGTGTGTTTCAGCTTAGCGGGTCCCTACTGGGAAAAGTTCTCCCTTCCATGTAAATTAATACTACAAGAGACTAGTCTAGTTTAGTTTGCATGCAAGTGATTTATTTTGGTTGTAAATATTCGTAATTTCATTATTATTCATTGAGTTTACTAATAGTTCAATGTCATTATTAGGATGTAGCTCTTTAGGTCCATATTATAACCAAGCTCAAGATCTTGCGCGTTGTTAAGACCTTTATTCTAAGAGCTCGCGAGCACTTGACTGTGTGAATATGGGTTTACAAAAATTGCTCTAAATATTATAATTAGTTTTTTTTAATTTAAACAAATGAATTATGATCATTATGTTAATTATTTACCATTATAATATTGTTATGCTTTACTGTGATTAGTTTATCTCATTCCATTGTGGCTAGGCTAAATAAATTATAAACAAATCTTACCATAACCTAGACACACGGTAATCATAGAAAGACCTTATTTAAATAGTTATACAGTGCTTTTTCTACCTCTGTATCTCTTTTTTTTTTATTTTGTATATCAAGTAGATTATAAATAAGATTGAAATGAAATCGGAACCAACTTGGTAATTCAATGTTTCATATAAGTATGTTTAGAATTGTAAATTAAGGTCTGGTGTCCACCATCTGAGTGCTTTTCAGTTCTCATGGTAGATGAAATAATAATTTACCCAGACTTCGTTTTTGTCAGTTTGATGTGGAATATGAAACAAACAGTCAAAGGGGCTAGTAATTTTATCGAGAATTAAACAATAGCGAAACTTCACTCACTTGCATTCAATCATTGAAGTGTTATCAATACTACAGTAATAACTATATTAATGTGGCAAATTGTGACCAATCAAAGCATTATTTTTAAAGTTATCATATATTTTACTAATACAACAAAAAGTAACTATATATAGGCAAATGTTGAAGCAGGCGGTCTTTCTTACTCTGCCCCGTGTACCAAGGAGGTAGAGCGAAAGAGATGGCGGGTTTCTGCAGGTGCTATGTTAATTTCAGGAAGGTGGCATAGGTATTGGTTAATATGCCTCTTGACATTGTTTCAGATTCAGTGTGCTGAACATTTTTATTCTGTTTAGTGTCACGTTATGATGATGTTATGTTATAATCAGATTAATCAGTGATCGGAATGTCGGGGCATTTTTGAGCATTGTCATTAACATGGACATGCCTCGGGATTCCCGGAATCACGGGATTTTTGTTAATAGTCCCGGGATTATTTAGATGTAGAATGAGTCTGACCAACACTTTTTGTTATTAGCATCAAAATAATCTATGAAAAATCACGAGAAAATTGTGTTTTTTTTTCTATTATTAAAAAGGGCTACGATATTGAACACCAAAGTGCTCATTCTCGCTAAAAAAAACTCCTCTTGACATTATCAAAATAATATGAGGAAATTAACACGTTTATTTAAGACCCCATTTATTGAAAAGACAAAACGTCATCATAAAAACTAAACATTCCTTCATAATTTCTAAAGAGGTTACTACAAACATCACAGACATCCAAATAGGTAATCCCAGTAATCCCGTGAAATTTTTATCCATATTTATTAAATCCCGGGAATTTCAAGGCGTATCCATACTTTTGACTATGTTTGTCCCCGTCATTCCGATCATTGGTTATAATGCACAATGTTTTGTGGTCATGTAGGTAAATGTGTATAAATCTACGTATAAATACCATTATCTGTGCAATAATTATACATAGAGCCAACTCTTGCAACCTTCAACGATATTATACTATAATAATATACCAAGATAATAGTTACATAAGGTAAATATATTTTTAAATAAATACTCTGTGATACTGCATAACTGTTTATTATATTTCCTTTTACTTTTTATTTAGGTTGACAAGCTTTCAATCTGTGTGTATAGGAACACATTTGCCGAAATTACGCGGCGTAAATTACGAATGCATTGCTTTTTCGTATACCAGCGACACAGCGGTCGGCGCCAGCTGCGTAACTTCGGTACGTGAGTTCCTACTTCCTACCTAACTCCTACACTAAAAGAAATTCAACACACTACACTAAAAGAAGGCCCAGTGGAGTGCGGACCCGTGGTTACACCAAATATCACCCGTCGGCGGGTTCTGTGTAGACAGTGTAGACACCAAAATCTTACACAATAACTTAATTTTATGTCACATTTCTTACAGCAGCTTCTTTCATTGTTAAAACTCCAAATAGAGTGTCATCATCATCATCATCAGCCTATCATCGTCCACTGCTGAACATAGGCCTCTCCCAAGGCGCGCCACAAAACTCTGTCCTTGGCCTTCCTCATCCAGTCGCTCCCCGCTACTTTTTTTAAGTCCTCTGTCCAGCGGGCAGCAGGGCGTCCCACGCTACGCCTACCAGTTCGCGGTCTCCACTCTAGAACTCTGACACCCCATCGGTTGTCAGTTCTTCGGCAGATATGACCAGCCCATTGCCACTTCAGCTTGCTAATTTTCTGAGCTATGTCAGCCACTTTAGTTCTATGAACCTGGATTGGGGGCGCTGCATTCGAATATAACCTTTAATGTCAGTGTTCCAAGTACAAAAATAGAGTGTACGGTCTTGTAATTCGGTGGGGATGCGATGTCTGTTATCCGATGTATAATTTTTCGTCCCGAAGTTAATGTAACAGCGGTCTGAAGTGCGGCGTCGCGTGGAACGTGGTCAAATACTTGGCAGTATTGCTCGCTATCAGCACTAAAACTGTTACCATTATCTGGCATTCATACAAAACTGAAACAAACAAAAAACTAATTTAAATTAAAACATTATACAAGGTGTTACAAAACTACAAATAAACATTTAAGGGGGTGGTGTAGAACATCAAACTCAACAACTTTCACTATAGGACCAATATCGAAATCGCGAAAAAAAAAATTAAAATATGTATGGGATATAAATTTTTTTTTTTCGCGATTTCGATGTTGGTCCCATAGAGAAAGTTGTTAAGTTTGACGGTCTAAACAACCCCCTTATGAGTTTTAAAAATTTATTGTTAATTATGAAACACCCTGTATACAGGATGTTAGGATAAAAAGTTCCATTGCACTTTAAGAGCCGAACCACAAGGCGCCTGAGCAGTGCCGCTGCGGTGTTATGCATATGCAGCCCCCACCATCACAAGTAAAATAAATAATAGGCTCCATGAAACTTGCGAACAGTTCGACAGACTTGTTCCGAGATAGGTGTATGTACGCTACTATGTGTGTATGCGCATGTATAGCTCGTGTATGGGGCTGGCCTTCTGTACCTATATTTATTTTGTGGCACCATGGCGAATGCGTTCAAAAATAAACACATTATATTTAAGTCCATTGTGTACCTACAACAGCAATTTAAAAGTGCATATCATGCAACAATCATTGCCAAGAATGCCTGACACAAAATTCTTCAATGACGCGCGGATTTTCTTTCAAATGATGTTTATTTATGTTGGCTGCTCTATTTTCCATTTCTGGTCAAAGGCGTATTCACAACGGGTTATCTACATGCGTCAGAACTCAGATAAATGATATTTAAGGGGGCACCGAGCCTATTGTGCTGCCCTCAAACGTATTTTTTTAAATTTCTAAATATCGCAATACCCTCTTAACACAGCGCAGTCGATAGCCGAGGTCTTTTACCGCTCAGTGGCGTCACAAAGATTTCTCAATCAGGAAACATTCCACTTTAAAATAAATAGAATATGTAAAATAAAATTTTTCAAGATTTTCCTGAAAACTGTATGTTTAAACCTCTTCATTGTCAATGGAGTGTCCGGGTAAGTTGTGACGATATCTAACGGAATTAACTAGTTGAATCTAACGAAACCCTATTGGTATGGAACCGGAGTCGCGTTGCAAGTCTATTATTGGCTGGACGCGTGTTGCCTGCGCCCTGGCTTGCAACGGAGATCTACAATTTTATGGTGGTTCATGTGACAATCTTTGAAGTCACTTAATTTATTACCGTACCATATCAAGCACTTTTGACATTTAAACTTTACAAGGCACAGCAAGCAAGATTTAACGAAACACCCTAGTAATAAAGGGCTGGTTTAGACCATCAAACTGAACAACTTTTACTATGGAAAAAAAAGTAAAAAAAAAAATTTGCTGCCATACACTTGAGTCGTACAGTTTTGTATGGTACTTACAGCCTACGAATAAAGAAATCTTACTTACAGCTGATTTTTTTTCGCGATGTTGGCTCCATAGTTAAAGTTGGTCAGTTTGATAGTCTTAGGTTTATTATTATTTAAAGGGGTGATTTAGACTCTAAACCACCCCTTTTAATATTACATTGTGTGCACGACAGAACCTAATATTGACTATTTTGTACATAGCTTTTACATTATTTCGTTTTAATTCATTTTATTATACCTTTTATATTAGTAAGATAAGTTAGATTAAGTTTTCTCCTTTAAATAAACATTACTTTCCAATTAGGATTAGGGCCTAGCTAATAAGATTGTAAACTAGTTCGGATAGGGAGTCTTTATCATTCCTTATGTGATTTCGCTAGTGATTCCATCCCTAAACGCTTAGGTACACATTTTCCAATAAGAAATATTACATAGAACAAGTAAATAACCCAATTAGACTCATATTAGAACACAACATTCCAAGTAGAATTTACGCAAATAAGCTTCACTATCTGATTAGAAAGGAAGGAATCCTAGCGAAAATAAGCGATAGAAAGAGACAGATCACTCCATCTCTGTCAGCGCATACAGACGAGCGAGGGGAGCCCCGGCGCCCGCAACTTGCGGTATGAGGAAGCGGGGGCCGGGGTAATATAAATATTGAAACGTTTTCGCGCGCTCCTCACTTTATTATGCGCCGGCGGATGATGCACATGTTATTTTTAGATTAAGAAAACGATTAGCTATAGAATGAATATTGTTTGTCAAACATAGATATTAAGATCTTTGAGTAAAATAAAGATTTGAGTCGAGGGGAAGAGTGCGGGGTGAGGAGGGGTGGTCGCTCAAAAATGATATAAAAATGGCGCCAAATCGGCACGAAATTCATTCCGGATCCAGCACTCGAGAAGAAAACACTTGGAAGAAAGAAAACTGCGACCACTAGCCCTCTCTACCCTACCCTCCAGCCTGGCTCACCGTACTGAAGAAATTATCGGCATTTTTATTGAAGAAAACCCACCGAAATACCTAACATACAGTCCACGCTTCACATTTTGGTCCTCCGGGAGCCGAATAAAGAAGAACCAGCGAAGAATATCGAAGATAAACGAAGAGAAAACTGAATATTGAAGAGATTTTGAAGAATCGAAGATGCCGATCACCACAAGGAGCCAGTCTGGGAGGGAGGGCGACGGGTCGCAGACGACGTCGCAAAACACGTCCAACCCTACAACGAGCGCCGAGTCGAGCGCAACTGGGTCCGGAACCACGACGACGGCTACAACTACGACGTCGGGCGCCACGACCACAACGCAAGACACAACATTGAAGCCGTCGAAAGCGCCATCAAGACCACCGTCGAGAGCGCCGTCACGCCGCTCCACCGCCTCCCGCAAGAGGCTCCTCGCGGAGCTGGAGGCCAAGGAGAGCGTGGCGGAGCTCGAAAGAGAGCAGCTACGTGTTGCTACTGAAATAGCGAGACTTCGGCTGGCGAAGATCCAAGCAGAGATGGAATCGTCGGACGAAGAAGAAGAAAAAGAAGATCAAGAAGAATCCTCCGTTCGTGTTGAAGAATGGTTGAAGAAACAAGATGAAGAACGAAGAGCGACGTCACCCCCGCCCCGCACGAAGCGGGAAGCACCAAGGACGAATGTACGAGGACAGGACGACCACCGAAGTGGTCCCCAGGGCAAGGAAGAGCCCGGGCCTGCGCGTCACATCTCTGAACTGGCGGAGGCCATCACCCAGGCCATGAGATCTGTAACGAGGGAGGCGCCGAAATATATTCAAGAACTACCTATCTTCAACGGACAATCGAACGCGTGGCTGCCGTTCAAGGCAGCATATGAAGACACGTCAAAAGGATTCACGAACACCGAAAACATCGCAAGATTGAGAAGAAGTCTCCGGGGCGCCGCACTAGAAGCAGTCCAGAGCCTGCTCCTATCCAACCCGGAGCCGGGCGTCATCATCGCAACGCTCGAGAGAAGATTTGGTCGCCCAGAAGCTATCGTCCTGGGCGAAATGGACAAGATAAGAACACTACAGAAGATAGGAGACAACCCACGCGATCTCCTACTGTTTGCAAACAAAATAGCAAACATCGTCGCAACAGTAGAAGCCTTGAAGAAAATTGAATACCTGTACAATCCTGAAATGGCGCGAAACGTAGTGGACAAGCTGTCACCGATCCTGAGAAGCAAATGGTTCGACTACGCCGCCCGAAACAAAGAAGATATCCCCGAGCTGAAGCGACTGGCCGCCTTCCTCAACGAAGAAGCAGACAAATGCGGTGCCTACGCTTCACTCGAGAACATTCATGAAGAGAAATTCAAGAAAAGAACGCAAGAAAGAACATTGAACATGAACGCAAACACACTACGCTGCCCGGCGTGCGACGGACCACACAACCTGCACGACTGTAAGAAGTTTTTGGCTGCCAGCACGGACGAGCGATGGGAAATAGCGAAGAAAAGTCGCGTCTGTTTCCGATGCCTGCGCAACAATCACCGACACTCAGACTGCAGAGCCAAGGCGTGCGGCCACCAGGGCTGCACCATATCGCACCACAAGCTTCTCCATCAGTCAAGACCGAAGACTGAAGAGCCACCGCGTAGCGAAGAACCACCACGTCGCACACAAGAGCCACCGCACCGCGAAAAAGTCGGCTCTACGTACGAAGACGCAAATAACACAGCGAGCAACGGCACCGCACGGCGCGCTTATCTGAAAATCGTTCCTGTAGTTCTCACCGCCGCCAATGGAAATGAAGTAGAAACGTTCGCGCTACTCGACGAGGGCTCCACTATCACAATCATCGACGAGAAGATAACACAAGAACTCAACGTCGACGGGCCCGCCGATCCAATGCGCGTCCGAGGTGTGAGCGGGACAGAGCTACAGTATCCGAAAAGCAAGCGCATCAATCTGAAAATCCGCGGCAAGCACGCAGACGAAACATTCGACCTACGCGACGCACGCACCGTACGAGGCCTCGACTTCGCTACTCAAAGGGTCACTAGAAGAGACGTCGAAGACTGTCCGCACTTGAATCAAATTCAAAATGAACTCGTATACGAAGAGGCGCATCCGAAGTTACTCATCGGGCAAGACAACTGGGACTTGATCATCTCGGGTGCGGTGCGAGCGGGACGGAAAGATAAGCCCGTCGCATCGTACACACGGCTGGGATGGGTGCTTCACGGCTGCCGATCGTCTCTGGCGTATCCAGTCACCTTCTGCGGTCACATCAGCCTCGAAGAAGAACATGAAGACAACATGGAGAATATGATGAAGAATTATTTCGAGTTAGAATCAATCGGAATAGAAAAACGAGTACAGAAGAGCGATCCAGAGCAGCGCGCACTGAAAATTTTGGATGAAACTAGCCGCCGCCTGCCCGACGGACGCTTCGAAACAAGACTTCTATGGAGAGAAGACGAAATGAAGATTCCAAACAACTACGAAAACTCACTCAAACGGCTGCACAACTTAGAGAAGAAACTAGACCGAGATGAAGACCTCAAACAGAAATATGAAGAAAGAATGCGAAACCTCTTCACTTCGGGCTACGCCGAGGAAGCTACCACGCCACCGGTACCAAACAAAACGTGGTACCTACCCCACTTCGCGGTCATTAACCCCGCGAAGCCGAAGATACGAGTGGTACACGACGCCGCAGCGAAGACAGCCGGACGCAGCCTCAACGACATGCTGCTCTCCGGTCCAGACCTACTGCAATCGCTGCCGGGAGTCGTGATGCGCTTCCGTCAACACCAACACGCCGTCTCAGCCGACATAAAGGAGATGTTTATGCAAATAAGGGTTCAAGAAGACGACAGAGACGCACTACGTTTCCTGTGGCGAGGCGACGAAAGAGGGAACCAGCGACCGCGAGAGTACCGCATGACGTCGGTAATCTTCGGCGCGACGTCATCACCTTGCACCGCGCTGTACGTGAAGAACAGAAACGCATCCGACTTCAAAGAAGAGTATCCTGCCGCCGCGCGAGCCATAGAGAAGAACCACTACATGGACGACTACATAACAAGCTTCCCGACCGCGAGCGAAGCCAAAGAAGTATCGAAAACAGTCGACTACATTCATCGGCAAGCCGGCTTCGAGCTACGCGGATGGGTGTCGAATACAACGTCAGTAGTACAGCAGTTTGCCGCCGACTCAGGTGGCGCCACGGTCTCTATCGGCGGGAGCGAAGCTGAGAAGACACTCGGACTCTTATGGGACGTCAAGACAGACTGCATCGGTTTCAAGCTGAACACACACAAGACACCTAAAGAAGTACTCGGCGCCGAGCGACCGCCGACGAAGAGAGAGGCATTGAGTATAATAATGTCTCTGTTCGACCCGCTGGGACTAGTCTCACCTGTCACCACCCCGGCGAAACGCATAATGCAAGAAACGTGGCGATACGGGACGAGCTGGGACGAACCACTGCCGAGCGAGCTACAGAACAAATGGTACGAGTGGCTACGAGTGCTACGAAACATCGAGGAGCTACGAATCCCACGCTGCTACGACATCGAGCCGGCGAGCGCGCGCGACCTACACACGTTCGTAGACGCGAGCGAAGAAGCCTACGCCGCCGCCGTGTACTGGCGGATCGAACGAGCCGACGGAAGCGTGCAGGTGGCCCTGGCCGCGGCAAAGAGTCGAGTCACACCACTGAAACCTATCTCCATCCCTCGACTGGAGCTGCAAGCCGCGCTGCTGGGCGCACGCCTAGCCGACACCACCGCACGCGAGCACGAGTTCGACGTGAGAAGAAAGTACTATTGGAGCGACTCGCGGACGGCGCTAGCATGGATTCGGTCGGAGCCGCGTGCGTACAAGACGTTCGTAGCGCACCGCCTCGCCGAAATAGAAGATCTTACGAAGAAAAACGAGTGGAGATGGCTGCCTACGGCTGACAACGTGGCCGACGACGCTACGCGCGCTACGCCGGCCGGTTTCAACGCTACGCACCGATGGTACAACGGGCCGAGCTTCCTACGACAACAAGAACAAGAATGGCCTCGAGAAACGAAGACTGAAGCACCGAAGACAGGAGAAGAGAGGGAGACATGTCACGTCACCCATCAGCGACCTGACCACGCTCACCTGCCTCGAGTCGAGCGATTTTCGTCATTCACACGCTTGCTACGAGCTACGGCGCGCGTGCTACAGTTCATCGATTTGTGTCGAAAGAAGAAAAATGAAACAGTATTGGCTACGAAACGCAAACGAACAAAAGAAAACAAGAAAAACGACGCAGATTGGAACAAAAACAAGAAAAATGACAAGAAAACACGCAAGAGCGAGACAACATACGTGAAGAAAAGAGACAGCAACATCATCGGGATCGAAGCGCACTATCTCATTCGCGCCGAGAAACTATGGTGGAAAGCTGTACAAGAAGATTGTTTTTATGAAGATTTACGTCGAGTAAGGAGCGGCGCGGCGCCCCACCTCGGAGACAAGCTGTCGGCGCTGTCAGTGGTCGTCGGAGAAGACGGAGTTCTACGGCTCAAAGGAAGAATTCACGCCTCACCTGACATCGACGAAGAGACTGCGAGCCCGACCGTACTCGATGGGAAACACTTCTTCACGCGACTGTACATACAACACGTACACGAGCGACTACACCATGGCGGTATCGAGACCGTCGTGAATGAGCTACGACAACGACTATGGGTACTGAAGATACGACCGACGGTGCGCGACGTCATCAAACACTGTCAACCATGCAAGATAAGAAGAGCGAAGCCTACGTCTCCGGCCACCGGCGACCTGCCCCCTGCGCGCGTATCTCACCACGCGAGGGCCTTCAGTTTCACGGGCCTCGACTACTTCGGCCCCGTGGAAGTCACCGTCGGACGGCACCACGAGAAGAGATGGGTCGCGCTCTTCACCTGCATGACGTCGCGAGCCGTACACCTGGAGGTCGCCGCCTCGCTGAGCGCCGACTCAGCGATCTGCGCCCTGCGGAGGTTCGTGGCACGAAGAGGAGTGCCTAAGGAGCTGTGGAGTGACAACGCGACGTGCTTCAAGGCGGCGGAGAAGGAGCTCGCCGAGGCCGCACTGGCGGCGGTCAGCGAGGAGGCGACGGCGCGGCGCATCACCTGGCGCTACGTCCCCCCGGCCTCCCCCTTCATGGCCGGCGCGTGGGAGCGCATGGTACGCACCGTGAAGGAGGCGCTGCGCGTCACGCTCCACGAGCAGTACCCTAGCGACGAGACTCTGCTCACCCTGCTCGCCGAGGCGGAGAACACCGTCAACTCCCGCCCACTCACACACGTGGCGGTGACACCAGAGGAACCAGAGGCGCTGACACCCAACCACATCCTGGTGGGACCCAACTCACACGTCCCACCACCTGGCGAGTTCACCGCAGACGACCTCACCGCGCGCAAGCACTGGCGGCGCGCTCAACGCCTGGCGGACGTCTTCTGGAGTCGCTGGGTCAAGGAGTACCAGCCGCTACTCCAACAGCGGCGGGAGCCTCACACGACCGGCGCACCACCCGCTGTCGGCGACCTGGTGCTCATCTGCGACCCCAACCTGCCTCGCAACACATGGCCGAGAGGACGAGTCGTCGCGATCTACCCAGGGCGAGACGGCGAGGTGAGGATCGTGGACGTCGAGACCAGCAACGGGCACGTCCTCCGAAGACCGACCAAGAGAATCGTCGTGCTACCTGTTGGATCGCAGAGCTGCGACGGCGGGAGAAATGTGCACGACAGAACCTAATATTGACTATTTTGTACATAGCTTTTACATTATTTCGTTTTAATTCATTTTATTATACCTTTTATATTAGTAAGATAAGTTAGATTAAGTTTTCTCCTTTAAATAAACATTACTTTCCAATTAGGATTAGGGCCTAGCTAATAAGATTGTAAACTAGTTCGGATAGGGAGTCTTTATCATTCCTTATGTGATTTCGCTAGTGATTCCATCCCTAAACGCTTAGGTACACATTTTCCAATAAGAAATATTACATAGAACAAGTAAATAACCCAATTAGACTCATATTAGAACACAACATTCCAAGTAGAATTTACGCAAATAAGCTTCACTATCTGATTAGAAAGGAAGGAATCCTAGCGAAAATAAGCGATAGAAAGAGACAGATCACTCCATCTCTGTCAGCGCATACAGACGAGCGAGGGGAGCCCCGGCGCCCGCAACTTGCGGTATGAGGAAGCGGGGGCCGGGGTAATATAAATATTGAAACGTTTTCGCGCGCTCCTCACTTTATTATGCGCCGGCGGATGATGCACATGTTATTTTTAGATTAAGAAAACGATTAGCTATAGAATGAATATTGTTTGTCAAACATAGATATTAAGATCTTTGAGTAAAATAAAGATTTGAGTCGAGGGGAAGAGTGCGGGGTGAGGAGGGGTGGTCGCTCAAAAATGATATAAAAATGGCGCCAAATCGGCACGAAATTCATTCCGGATCCAGCACTCGAGAAGAAAACACTTGGAAGAAAGAAAACTGCGACCACTAGCCCTCTCTACCCTACCCTCCAGCCTGGCTCACCGTACTGAAGAAATTATCGGCATTTTTATTGAAGAAAACCCACCGAAATACCTAACATACAGTCCACGCTTCACACATTGGGATGTTGTGATACACCCTGTATAAAGGAAAATTCAACAACACTAATGTGGAGCCACAATTTTAAGAATAGAATAGCTAAACGAACCAGTGAACATGTTGAGAAACATGACGAAGCTGTAGGCGAAGACGAGCAGGTAGTGCACGGCTCTGGTCTCGGCTGAGGTCTCCGTGGTGCCCCACACCAGCATCGGCAGCGTGAACAGTAAGCTCATGTTGGCCAGCGAGTACGCCTTCAGGACCCGCGTCAATGACACTGCAATTTACAATTATACATTAGTTCCAAATATTATTCATAAGATTTTGCCCACATCTGCGTCTACATCGACATTGTTCATATTGTGCATGACATTTGTAAGAAAATTACCTTCATTCTGTATTGTAAATGATCTCATCAACCTCATTGTGCCGTGGATTGTCGCTATAAACACTACTATTCCTGAAACAAGAACAATTGTTGTTTAAATTATAAACTGCATCCTAATTAGTGGTCAGAAACATAGCTATAACTTCTAACTGCATTTGTATGCATACAGTTCTCATTGTATCATGGTTCTATTTAATCTTTGGCAGTAGCAGGTAGAACCAAGAAGTGTGTATGCACCTTAAAGATGCACAGAGAA
Source organism: Agonopterix heracliana (assembly GCA_963693445.1). Taxonomy (NCBI): domain Eukaryota; kingdom Metazoa; phylum Arthropoda; class Insecta; order Lepidoptera; family Depressariidae; genus Agonopterix; species Agonopterix heracliana. The sequence continues at coordinate 737,168 of OY856312.1, read as the reverse complement.
AGATAAAACAAATTGGGATACCTACTATGTAAGCTATCTTGTTACAGCAAACTATTTGCCACCATTAGTCAAGGAAATTTGACTTACTGCCTAGTGACCTACCTTTCAAATTAGTTTACTGTATCTAAATTAGATGTTCTGCATAATAATAACCCACCAGTGAATGTGGAGAGGCAATGGATATAGAAATCCTTCTCCCACAGGAACAGGTCATCCCCTCTCTCTTCGGGCACCCAGCCACTACAGTGACTCCTCCACGGCTCGTTCAATGTTACATTGAATGGGATGCTTCTACAAAATTATTATTTATGTTAGTTATCATTGGCATTATTTGAAAATGGTTTAACTGGACCTTTGCTGCTTAAATTCATTGCTGGTTCCGCTACAGAACTACAGATTAGAGTCATCCCGCACCCTGTTGCTGGACTTCATTGCAGGCATTCTGGTTTACAGGAGTTACTTTGAAGGGAATGAGTGGTGGGCTAAAAAAGACCATAATAGGTTGTTAATTTTTAGTGAAGTGTAGAAATACAGGATTGTCTGAAGCAACCCTTTAAATATGACCACATCTTTCTGATACATGTGCTCTGTATCGGACACCCATCTGGGAATATACTAGTTGTGAGGACATTAATATGACTTGACTTGGCGGTGACTAAGGGAGGGACAAGGCAGAAGGCAGGGTGGCTTTTGGATTAGATAGGGGCTGATGTAAACTACTAATTATAAAAAAGAATTGGTGTGGATGTACATTGGAGATACTTATACATATTTGCAAAAAAAATTCATTGGGCGTATTTAGAATACGTAATGTAATGCATTGTCTGTCTGTCTGTCTGCTTCCGTACGAAGTATAAATGATACTTACAAGTAAGTAGAATTGACAGTGCTGTTAGTTTTGATATCACAGATGGTGTTTATGGTGATGTTGAACAAGCTGTCGCTTCTCCACACTCCATACGTTTCCAGCATCATGAGGATCACAAACAGCTTCCAGTATGACTGGAATAACATACAGGACATTTGCATATCGTCATCATCTCAGTCGTCATCCACTGCTGGTAATAGGCCTTCCATTAGGATTGCCACAACAACCGGTCCTCATACATAGCGTAAATATAATAAAGTGGGTGCGCTTAGTGGTCGCGGCGAGTCTATGCTCGCGCGGTGTGCGGAGGGGTGAGTTACCGGCTGCTGGGGTACAGCGCGCAGGTCATGGGGTACTGGGACCGCTCCCCGCGCCACCCGCACCCCCCACACGATAGGCCTGTCGCGACCCGAGAGCGCCCTTACTATTATTATTATATTCACTTTGCCTCATACAACGTGTTCCCGCTGCCTCCACCAGGTCGCTGGTCGACCTACCCACACTGCACTTTGCGCTTTATTTGCATGTATTAAGTGTCCTTAGTGTATGTAGTAAGTCCTATATTTATAATCTTTCTTATGCTGTCATGTAGGTCATAAGATAATCACTATGAGTATTACTAAATCAGTAAATCTATACTCCATTTCGCTCGGAGAGCTCGGTGGCGCGTTGCGGAGAGGTATGGACTCTCAATCATGAGGCCCGGGTTCGAATCCGCACGGACGACATGCCACCTACCAATGAGTTTTTCTAACTTATGTACGTATTACCAACTGCTCTCAAATGGTGAAGGAAAACATCGTGAGGAAACCTGCATGTGCAGAAGAAGAAATTCTAATGCGTATGTGAAGTCTACCAATCCGCATTGGGCACGCGTGGTGGACTAACGCCCAAACACCCTCCTAGAGGGTAGGCCTGTGCCCTGCAGTGGGACGTATATAGGCTGATGATGATACTCCATTTGAAATAGCAACGAAATTTTAAGGCTATTTTCAATTATAGAAACAGAGATTTGAAAAGTTCAAGATATGTCGGATAGTAGGATATCTTTCTGTTCTGAATAATAAATTATATTTTCTAATCAGAATTGTCCAGAAAGCTATAAATGAAATACCTATATTTTTGTCTTACCTTAAATTCAGTGTTGTAGATGACATGCCTCTGAGCCTCTTTAGACATTAAAACTAGATCAATGGCTACTATAACTGGATCATACTCTATGTACTTGTCCACTATACCCTTACAGTTATCCTGCAAACAAATTAATAAAAGTATCAATGTACCTATAAGTAGGTATTATTCTTTTTTTACATAATGTGGGAGGTGGCTATATAGACGGAGGGACGAACTGAGAAAGTCAGCTGGTAGTGTCGGGTGTAAAGCCCCTAGCCTCTGTCACTCGGCTGTAGGAACCGAGATAGCATCGTACGCGATGCGCTTGTATTAATTCTCTCTAGACAGCAATGTTGCATAAGTTGCGCTCTGTACGAAGTAATAACAATGCTGAGTCAAGAGCTATTAGATACATTTTCGCGCGTACCGTCTGGCAGTAAATGAAGCGTGAAAACTTATCGTTTCGCTCGACTCTAAGCTGAAGTTCAGATCTTGTGTATAAGTCTACATTCAGCAGAGAATAAAACCTTTGTTTATAATTCATTACATTAAACTTCGACAAGGACGCTAGGCACCACTGGATGAAGAAAACCGAGCATAGATAAATAGGATAGAGTTCTCTGGTCTTTATATTGATAAAACATACTAACATAGGTACCTAGTGGGTACCTACTTAATTTAATTAAACAGAACTTACACACTTATTTAGTTTGAGAACAGAGGGTCCGTACGTCCTGTACAAAGCTCCGGACGCTTCGCCGCAATTCACACACTTGTATATCTTAGTTTCACTCATTTCTTTTACTTGCTTCTCTCATAAACATTAAATTTCTGTCTTCAGTTGTTGTTGTACATAAACATAAACAATACTAACCTAAAAATTTGACAGTTTGACGTGTTTCGACGTATTGTTGCGTTTCGTTATTGCATTTTCCAACCAAACAGATAATTATTTAAAACGCTAACGCAAAAAACATTACTAGAGGAGAGGGCAGCACTGTACTTTTATAAAGGACAATGGGCACAATGTTTGCAACACAGGTCCACAGTGCGACATAAAAGAGTAGAAAACGGTGACGGTCGGTCTTGCAGCTTATGCGTGATTTTGACGTTCTTGCGTGGAGGCAGCGCCCTCATTTATTTTCTACGCTTTTATGTCGCACTGTAAAGCCCGACCAGAAAAATAAAAAACCTCGCCATGTTGCGGAAAATCATTGGAACTAATTTTTGTACTTGGAACACTAACATTAAAGATGACAGTCGATTGCAGCGCCCCCAATCCAGGTTTTTTATATTCCTGGTCACCTACATTACTTATGCAATAGAAAAGGTTAACCCGCATTATTAGGTAGGTATACAGGATGTAAGGAAAAGTATCACAGCATATGCTCATGACTATATTCCCCGAGGGGGTAGTCAGAGATATTCTGAAACCTCAGAACATCCACAGTATCAAAGTATAATTAATATTTAAACCACAATCATACTGTACCCATCAAACTGAACAACTTTTACTATGGGAGCAAACCAAAAAATTTCTGCTGTCCCACATTTGGCTCGAGTAGCTAGGAAGGTACTACTCAGTTTGCAGTTTCGTATGGAACACTGATTTCTTTTTGCGATTTCAATGTTGGTCAACTCCAACGTAACTATGAATGAGACAGCTATTTTGTTTTGTTCTGACAGATTTGTTCCCATAGTAAAAGTTGTTCAGTTTGATGGGTAGAGTATCTATGGGGTTTAAAGGTTTTGATACTTTTCCTTACACCCTGTATAGGGTCCTTCTTAATAATATGCTGACACTGGGATGATCAGACCATCAAACTGAACAACTTTGTCTATGCGACCAACATCAAAATCGCAAAAAAAAATTCTGCTGTCCCACATTTTGGCTCGAGTAGTACCTAGGTTTGCAGTTTCGTATGGAACACTGATTTCTTTTTCGCGATTTCGATGTTTAAGAGAAAGTTGTTTAGTTGGACGGTCTGATCATCCCCATAAAAATATATATACATTTAAGCATCTTGGTAAACACGGCGGACACGGCTACGGCGACTTCTGCTGGTATGATGGGCTTCGCTGATGTGCCCAGATGTGGCTAATGTAGCCAATCTTTGAGATTATAAGAAAGTGGATTAGGATAACGGCTCCAAGAAAACAAAAACATTCCAAATATTCATTTTCTTTATTAGTCGTGTCAAAACTTATTACAACAATCATTAAATAAATTATACTCAAGTTGTACAATAGGTACTTACGAACAATTTATTTATAACGCAACTCCATGTTTTACTATTCTTCAGTGTTATGATATTCAGTCGGCAAGGACTCTGTTCCCCAACATTGTGCGGTTTTATGTTTTATCTTTTTTTAATGTTTTAAACAGGTACCTATGCAGGTCATGAGGTGAATTTATACAGATAGTTCAATCAATCAAGACGCGCCCCACTTCTGTATAATTGTTTACCGAGCAAGTGTGTAATGTACACACGGCGACACATCATGTTACCCACTTTGTATACCCATAACTACACTACGTACAGAACACAAAATAATGCGGTAGAGAGCCTGCATAGACGCGGCTGCGGCGCGGGCGCAGCGTGCCGTGAGACAAAACAACAACAACATACCGCACCCTCTCGCACGATTCGCAGCGTTCAACTTCTAATAGTTCAAAGTCCAAAAAGGGTAACCGGACCGGTCGCCGTGTATACGCACGGCGACAGATCAACCTCCCCAAAGTTGAACTCTGTGTCCATGTACATAGAGTTCAACTATGGGTAGGTTGATCTGTCGCCTTGTTGTATTGCTAGTGACAAAGATAAAGAAGTGTCAGGACAAAGAGTGAAGCGCGCCTTCCTGGTCTGAACTATCTATCTAATGATCAATTTCGTTCCGAGTGTACACAAGTTTTTAATACCACAGATTCAATGATAAAACTAGCTATATTCTTAATTCAGGTACAAGCTTCTAAAGGTGCAGGTCACATGACTAACGTAATAATTTATAAAGGTGAAACCTGATTTTATGGCTTTTTGATTTTGTGTGTGGACACTCGCTAAAACTGACCATAAAGGTGTTGTTCCACCTAGGATCCCCAGATAGACATCGCGAGTTTAACACATTCGTGACACCCTCCCTAACCTTAATGCTTCGTCCACGCGCTCGCGCGAGCTTAGGCAAGCCCTCTGTCCATCGACACGTCTATAGATTACTAGTATTGTTTAGGAATTTATATAAGAGTCGATGTACAACGGGCTCGCCTATGATCACGCGAGCCTGTGGAGGTAGCATGCTATTTTTACATGGTAACCACTCGCAGTTCGTTCGCGATCTGCCCATTAATGCATGGACGCATATTATGTAATCTGGGCACAGCTATAAAGTCTTCAAAACGCATATGCGACACGAATGTGTTAAAAATATCCTGGTAGACAATATACATTCACCTTAATTCTTCCCGCTTATAAAAGAGCCCTGTATGACGAAACACTACAGAAATGAACCGAAAGGAGCGCAGTAGGAAGATAGGTGCTATCACAAGTGTCGGAACGTCGCTCGAACGAGACGCACCGATCTATAATACATTTTGTTTTATACATATAAAAATAGATCCCTTAATTTAATATTCTAACCTAAAAGGAGAACAGTTTATAAATGCATAGTTTACAGTTATGATATGAAACTATAGTCAGAGCACCATTTTAATTTAATTACATTAGTTATACGTTAGCACTTTATAGCGGCGACTGTCACTAGATTGCTCGCTTAATGCTGTACTGTACTTGGTACCCACATTCACTCCATTCATAAATAGTCATCCGCTGGTCCGTACCTGGCCAACCTAACCTATTCACAATTCATTTTGACTAAGGATGATTTTTCTTGAAGCTGCCTAGATCAGATCTGGACCATCGGATGACTTAATACCATCAAAGCAGTCTTATATTATCATGGCGCTTTACAATGGCGTTCGCACTCAGTACGGACGCCTATAATATTGAGATTTATAAACATGTTTATGTAATAGACTCTAAACATTATCAACCCTCCTTTACGTGTAAGTCGGTTAAAAATTACCGCTGTTTTGTTCTAGAATGTCGATAACTTTGGGTATAAACTTAATGGCAAGTAATTCTTAATGTGCTGAAAATGCTAATGAATAAAATAAAATGATTATTTTTCAGCTCATGGCCGGTGGCGGCTGTGAAATAGGAGTTACAAATATTATTAATTTATTACCTTATTACTTAATACAATATACTATTAATATTATATTTTACATTTTCTAAAAATACACAACAGAATGATAAACAGCTATTTATCTCGTATGCATTGATAAAATCTTTGTGATATATTTTATTACGCACGTTATTAAGTAGAACGGTCACTTTGGACCCCACATAGTCTTAACGGAATGACCCTGAAATGCAACGTAGAATATCACAGACAGTTAACCCACAAAGACGCCGTTTTCGACGACTGCTTTACGAAAAAAGGCTCAAAATGTTGTGGGATGAGAGGGCGGATTTACGAGAATTTGCGAGCTCTAATTGTTGGTTTGTTGGTCATATGCAATAGTTTAGGGCATAAGCTCAGTGACCGAGGATGCCCGGCTTTGCGGCGTGTTTGTGGCTTAATCGTCTGTGTTGAATATACATTTAAACGTATGTATATATAAATATTTAATACTATGCGTATGTAATGTGATACACGTACTACGGCAGACGATATAAAAAAATGAGTAGTTATAGTCAATTGGAGTAGTCATGGGTTTTTACAATGTTATGGATCGTATACTAATATTATCGTCCGTAAGGATCCTAAGCGCGTCACTAACATTTATTCGCCCATAACATTAGACTCAGTTTATACGTCTCCACGGTTTAATACTTGAATTCTCATTTTCACTTATCTCAATTTTTACTAACTATTTACACTTGAATCATTTCACTGTACTCGCATGGAACTCACGGCGGCTTCAATGAGAGGATCTAAACAACTAAACATTCTAAACCACACTCCCGAATGTTTATCGAGCTATTTTCAAGTGTAACGTCGCCACCATGTTTCCGATTGGCATAACGATATCAGTACAAATCGCCGAAGATCCCGTGTCGATGTAGTTACATGTACGTATAGGTGTAAGTAATATCTAGGTATGTACACTAGTCAGTCGGGTGCTAGAGGCAGCGCGCGTCGCTCGGCGGCTCGGGGGCCGCGCGCCGGCGTCACACGTCCGTGTGCCTCGCGCCGCTCGCCGCGCTCGCACTCGCGTGAGCGCCGCGAGGCAGGTGAGGCAGCGCGGGCACGGCGGGCGGCTCCTCGTCCGAGGACTCCTCTATCTCGCACAGGTTGGTGGACAGGTCGCTGCACGACCCGCCCTCCGTGCCGCCCAGTAATGAGTTGCGCTCCTCTGTGAATGGTTATGGAGTTGGTCAGTGATCTGATTTATTGACTAGCGGTAGTGATCTCGTAGCTGAATCGTACTGGTCCACTCATTATTATTAGATCTATATCCATTTGGGTCGAATGGGTTTGCAGTTTTATATGGAACAGCTAATGTTTTTTAATTCGATGATCTGATTATCTCCTTTAAAAAGCCGTCAGCATGTCCTTTTCTTCTTTCGTGTCAGCATGAGTTATTATAACATGTAATGGAAAGATTAGCCAGTAGGCAATGGTTTCGTCATTCGGGGAGGCTCTTTTCTAGCACTCCGTCACCCTAGTAGCCTAGCCAGCATGTTAATAAGTACCCAGTATAGAATGAAAAAAAGTAATACGGTACCTAGCATGGTGATGAGACTGTTAGCGTCGGGCTCCCTGACGGACCTGGCGCGGAGCTGCTCCGAGTCGGAGGCGGCGCGCGGCAGGTACTCGTCCGGGTGCAGCAGGTACGACGACGCTGTAAGGGTTGCAAAACTATTAGTAGGTACTACGTACTCTGCTTAATGCCCGATACAAGGCTTAATGCTCGTGCAGATATCCAATACTTGAGCATTACTAGCGGAGTCACTAGCGGTTCCGGAGTGAAATAAAGTAGAACTAAAAGAAATAAGCAACAATATTGATATTAAATATAAACTAGCTGGAATCTTCATTTCAAAACCGGATCCAGGAGGGGGACGCTTGCGGATCGTGAATGCAAGATTAAATTGACTGGACCTCGACTATGTGACTCGGAAGCCCTTGTTTCGTTCTTTATTATGAAAGTCATATGCGGGGGCTGAAAAAGTAAACATCTAGACACCAATTGAAACATGCAGGTCAAATTTGAAGTTGATAGTATTTCTAGTTTGACAGATAGAGAGAGTAGATTTGACAGTTCCAATCACCCGCTAGCCTATTTACAAAATGTATTAACAAATAGGTACTCACCATCAGTAAACCTGGGGGGGTCTGTATCACCCAGGTCATCGGGCGCGGAGTCGGTGTCGAGCGGCAGAGGTCGTCGCCGGGAGGACACGCGCAGCGCCCTGAGGGAGGGCGGGGAGGGGGGTGAGGGCGGCGAGGAGGAGTCGGGCCGCTCGGAGCCGGCCACCTCGCTGATGCCGGGCAGGGCTCCGCCGCCGCACCAGTCCGAGCAGTCCCAGTGGTACCCGCCCACCAGGTCCCCGCCGGGGGGGCCGGGCGGACCGAGGGGGCCGGGGGGACCCGCGCGCCGCGTCGCGTTGGGCGATAGGGCCCGTATCCGCGGCTTGCAGCTTTTTAGGTCTGTGAAATGAGAGTAGGTGTTGACTCGTAATAATTATATTTATTGTATGTTTTCTGACCGCATCACAGCGACAACACGATAGGAGGCGGTGGTAGTTTATCAATAAACTTTGAAGTTTAATAAGCGGGCTTCAAGTTTCTAATTTCAATAAATTATTTTGACTATGACTTTGTCTACAAAAGGCAACCTATAGTGAAATTTCAACCCGTAATTTTGTAAATTATTTTAAAAACGTCCTCCACTCCGCAACATGGCGAGGTTTTTTATTTTTCTGGTCGGGCTTTACATGAAACCCGCATCGCATGGCCTGCACGTTCTATCAGCAACAGGAGGTCCACTTGCAGTGGGATCGTGAAAGCAGTTCTATATAACCGACCGTAGGAGCGCAGGGTGTCCATGTTGTCACAACTAGTATACTGACCGTTGTATATCTTGTTGTCGACGAAGGTGTGTAGATGCATCTGCTCGGACCAGGGCTTGCGGTCGGGGTCGGGCTGTATGTTCAGGTTGCGCAGGTAGTCGGGCGGGATGCCCTCGAGCTCGTCGCCGGCCGAGCCGTAGGAGCGCAGGGTGTCCATGTTGTTGAGGGGGGCGGTCGTGTCGGGGGCGCCGGGGGACAGGCAGGAGGCCGGCCGCTCGCGCCGCTCCGCTGTGGGGGCGGTTGAAACTGTTAGCTTTGCGTGTTGAGTAGGATGCATTAGCTCGTTGTGTAGTGACGTTATCTTAAATGATTTACCACTAGATTAAGCCGTAACGTGGCCACACAAGGAAGAGCAATAGTTCATACGACTTTTGCATACTAAAAGACAATTTGTTTGGCAACTATTCTTTAGTTTTGACATTTTGACAAACACAAAAACCGGCCACGGTGACCGAAACAAAAAATAATATTTCGTCTTTTTTGTTTACATAAGGTTTCATAACTGGCTATCTTGCTCTCGATTTCTTAGCTTCATCTGTTAGCGTAAGCGGAATGTTTTAGTTTCTTTACTTGTGCGCTATTACATTATTACATTCATCGAAACAGCGTAAGTATTACTTTTGACATACAATTTTATGAACTCACGAATCGAAATTAATTTAAAAATAAAAAAATAAAATAAAAAATTATTTATTGCCTTTCTATTATATTCTACATCACAGTTCTTTACAGTATTGGGTTATGACTTTGTGTTACGTGTTCTAAAAAATAGTTTTCATTATTTTTATTTCATTGTAGCTCAAAATCAGAATTTAAACATTTATTTTAACTGGTAAAATTTTTAATTGCATTAAAAAACAATTTTCGATTGCATTAAAAAAAAATCATTACAATTAAAGCATCAACAAACCTTCAAGATTAGAGAGTTTGGAGCCCCTAGCCCTCCCCAGCTTCTCGTTGAGGTGACTGTTGAGTGGCTCGTCCTTCCTCGGCGCCGGCGCCGGCCTCCTCCTGCGCAGCGCGAGCGGCAGCAGCGCCAGCAGCAGCAGCAGCAGCAGCGCGGCGGCGGCGGCGGCGAGCGGCCACCGCGCGGCGCAGGCCCACGCCCACGCGTCGTGCAGCGCGCGCGACGTCTGCGTCCCCGCCCCCCCGCCCGCCGTCACCGCGTCGGAGTACAGAGGGTTGCCGCAGTTCATGCCTAAACGAGCTCACGTTAGTTTGTGTTAGAGAGCTTCAGTTAGTGGGAAAGAGTAGTCTAGTACGATGTCAAAAAAAACGATACAGTATCGATAATTTTTTTTTACTTGACTGCGCCAGAAGGAGTGATACGTTTTTTTTTAAACTTCTTTATTCGACAAGAAAACGTTTTGGACAAAAATTTACGCGTAATCCGCCAATCCCTTTTAGTATAACTATATTTTATTCAGGATTAATTGTCTCTTTCCATACTGCATCATTACTTCCAGAACCGATGGCCAATGAGGCCTGCTAGTTCGACCGCGAACCGGTAAGTGCAGCATGCCTCCCCATTCTATTCTTAATTAATGGCGTTTCCTTGTTAGATTTCGCCAGTGTCAAGTGTTGAGGATATACTCATTAGATATTGTACGGTACAATAGGATATGGCGATCTCAAAGCCCCGTTTTTAAACAAAAACACACTAGAAACCGCCATAAAACGGCGGAGCCACGTGGCTGTCAAAATCGCAAGCCGACGCACGAGACGTCCTCTTGCCACCCCCTCAGCCACGTCACTCTCTGCCTCCCCATAAGGCTGCTTTTCCACCAGAGATGTGCGAAGTAACTAGGCGGTGAGCGAGGACAAAATCGGCTAATGAGAATGCTTCAATTTCCCAATGTTGTGATCGAGCGAGCGCGCTATTGGCGGATTGTTTCCTCGCTCACCACCTCGCTACCTCGCACATCTCCGGTGGAAACGCAGCCTAAGATGGACCGACGACCTGGTGGTGTTTTTTGTGTCATTTGGTGTATTGTTGTTTTGAGACAAATAAAAAACTTTTATTTATTTATTTAAGACGACGGGAAACCGTTGGATGAGGACAGCGCGAAACCGCGAGTTTTGGCGATGTCCACCAGTAGACGTCTATTCGCTGGAATGACAATATAGCACACATACAAATATAATGACTAATAGCATAGGACACTCACCGGTCTTGTCGGGGGGGCAGAGGCAGCGGAAGGAGCCGGGCTCGTTGAGGCAGGTGGCGCCGTTGAGGCAGGGCTCGCCGAGACACTCGTCCACGTCGAACTGGCAGCGCGGCCCGAAGTAGCCCCGACAGCGGCACGACGGGCCCCACTCCCCCTCCTCGCAGGTACCGCCGTGCGCACACACCTAAAGAAACGACAGGTTATTACAGTTGGTCGTTTTTTATCGTAGTTAAGCGCGGTCTAATGACCTCCGGACATACGTCCGGATCTCCGTCATGAATAGGATGACCATCATCTTCTAGTGTTAAAACACATTTGTGTTCCCTGACGCATATGCATGAGCCTTTTTGAGGTCTATAGATATTATAGTAATGGAAGGTCACGAAAGTGTTAAATAGTAATTATTTTTCTTTAATAATGTGTTAATTGTTACGCGATTCTTCAACAATCGTGGTTATCTACGCTTGCGTCGGTGGAGTTTTTGTCAATCCTGTCTCCTTTATGCAAGTGTCGACGACACGACAGCAATCTTTCTTTCCTCTGAGCGTGGCAGCCAGTGGTGCGAGCATTGCATCCACTTGAAAATCAAAAACTGAAGGTATAACAATAAACATGAGTACGTACGTCGGGCGCGCACCAGCGGCCCAGCTCGCAGCGCGCGCCGGACAGGCCGGCGGCGCACGCGCAGCGCCAGCTGTCCGCGCTCGACGTGCAGTAGCCGCCGTGCAGGCAGGGCTGCGACTGGCACGGGTCCGTGTCCACCTCGCAGCGAGGGCCCTGTGGGGAAGCAACGTTTTAATTTGATATACACGCATGCAATAGTACATTCATGCAGGGCCAGCGCATCTACACTAACCTGGAACCTGGCGTGGCAGGTGCACGCGAACCCGTCGACATCTCCGCCCTCCAGCAGCGCGGGCAGCGGCAGCTCCCTGCAGGTGCCGCCGTTCATGCAGGGCCACGCGGCGCAGGGCCCGGGCGGGGGCAGCGGGGGGCACGCGGGGGCGGAGCGCGTGCGCACGCGCCGCACGAGCATGGCGCGCCCGTCCGGCGACGTGCCGCCCTCCTCCAGCGGCAGCGACGTGCCGCCGAGCTGAAGCTCCGTGATGCAGCCTTGGAACCCGTATGTCACCTGAACAGAGTGACATCGTTAGCCGTAAACGGAGTGTCGTGTAAGCTGCAGGTCTATCAACACAGGGCAGTAAGAAACCAGTTCTAAGTGGAACTGAATGTCTTCTCACCTTTCCATCTCTACAAAGTGTAACAAAACACGCTTTTTATATTTAAAGGGGGGTTTGGAGTCCATCCGACTCCTTTAAATATTAGAATTGTTTTCTTGTTGAAACTACGACTTTTCACTATGAAGCCAACATCGAGAAAAAAATAACAGTAAAGCCCGACCAGAAATATAAAAGACCTCGCCATGTTGCGGAAAATCATTGGAACTAATTTTTGTACTTGGAACACTAACATTAAAGGTGACAGTCGATTGCAGCGCCCTCAAACCAGGTTTTTTATATTCCTGGTCAGGCTATCACCTGTTTCATACAAAACAGCAATATCTAAACGAAGTTTTTTATGAAATGTAAAAATGAAAGTGACAGGATCTGTCAAAAGAGACAGGCAATATCAACAGTGACAGGCGTTGGTGACAGTAGCTGTTAAAAGTGATAGGAGTTAGTGACAGGTGCTGTCAAAAGTGACATGAGTTGGTGACAGATGCTGTCAAAAGTGACAGGAGTTGGTGACAATACCTGTCAAAAGTGAAGGAGCTTACAAAAGTGACACGCGAGGCAAAATACCATTACAGAAATTATAGGCGGTGTCAAAACTAACAAGCACTCTCAAAAGTGAGTAAATGTAGTTTTGTCATCAGCTGTCGTTTTTAACAACGCCTGTCACTTTTGACAGACCCTGTCACTTTTGACAGATCCTGTCAGTTTTGACAGATCCTGTCACTTTTTACAGACCCTGTCATTTTTGACAGATCCTGTCACTTTTTACAGATCCTGTCAGTTTTGACTGATACTATATTTTTTTTGTAATTATGTTCATTTGTTGGGTACGTTTGTTTAATAGATAAACACCCTACTGTAATTTCAACAACTTTTCTTAATGCTGTTACTTCTGCCCTAACACGATTATGCTGTAAAAAGAATCTACCGTAACCCGAATCTGCCATATCCCGAACCGAGTGAGCGTAACAATGAAATATAACGTACCTGTTCAGGCGCCATAGCATGAGCGTGTCTAATCAGGGCGGCGCCTACCAGCACCCTGTCGGCCCTGGCGTCGAGCACGGCGGCGGGGGGCGGGGCCTGCCCGCGCGCGGGGCGCTTGTCGACCGTCAGCCGCACGGCGGCGCCGCGGCGCTCGAGCCGCAGCGCGTGCCAGGCGCCGTCGGCCGCGGCCGCGTCGCAGCGCAGCACCAGCGGCCCCGCGCCCAGCTCCATGCGGACCTGCACGTGCCCCGACACCAGCTCCAGCACCAAGTAGTCGACGCGCCCGGATATGTGCAGGAGAGTGCCGCGCGGACGACGCGTTCTGAACCTGGTCGAGTATTTAACAGTTGAGTTGATGGAGACGTCTGAGGGGATAGCGCGTGTTGAGTACTTACGGAGTTACGGTATGGTGAGGTTCTATAAAGGTCTCGTAGTGTGGTACAGTAATGTAACTCTTTCAATAAATCGTTGCCATGTATAAATAACTCAGTACGTTATCTTAATATACTTAGGGCCTGTTTCACTACTTCTGAATAAGTTATTGTTAGCTTATCCGACAGATATTTTTGACATAATTTCATACAAAATATGTCAAACTACCTGTCGGATAAGCCAACAAGAACTTACCCAGAAGTGGTGAAACGGGTCCTTAGTCCTTCTTAATATGCTGACAATTTATTAAAAAGATGACCAAATCGCAAGGACAGAGGACAGAAGACAGAATAGCAAAAAAATAAATCTGCTGTTCCATATAAAACTACAATCCTACTCTTCTTCTCGTGTGGAATTGTCACGTCTTCTTCAAATCGACAATTTCCAGTGTCTTTCCACCTCTGTCGCACTGGATGATGCGCTTATTAGGTGCTCTTCTCCACATTAATGGTAGTCCACCTACAAAAACTTTTAGGTGCAGGATGGTTTATTATTATAGAATCCGCATTGACATAAAGTGTTGCTGTTTTGCAGGATAATCGTATTCGACCAGAATATTTTTATTCACGATTTCGACCTTGGTCTAATAGAGAAATTTATTCAAATTTATGGTCTGATCATACTCTTAAAAAAACTGTCCGTATATTAAGTTGGACGCTGTACAAAATCAAGGTAATTAAAGAGCACAATTACACTCGCACTAACGCATAATCATCACGTAACGTAATGCAACAGGTAGGTACAGACCTCATAGTGAGAACGAGCTCGTCGTCGAGCAGCCTGGCTCCGTCCACGACGCCGCGCTCTATGCGGTACACGAGGTACCCGTCGCCGGAGAACTGCGCCACGTGCGACCCGCAGTCCGTCCCGGAACAACATTGTCCCGTGCCTGTCACACAAACAAATACACTCTTATTAATATTTAAAAAACTGAGGCATTGAGCTGGAGCATTTGCGTTTCTGAGTAATGTACTGAATCCTAGATAAGTCCCCTAGGTAATCAGCCTCTAACTCTAGTTGACAATTTTTTTTTACCACGATCCCAATTCTGAATGATTACATATGCGATCAACTCGATAGATATAATAAGTACATCAGCCAGCAAAAGAGGTATTGATGGACAAACGTGTAAATGTGGGACGAGGCGAAGAGACCCCTTTCGACTTCGCCTCGGCTCACATTTACACGTTCGTCCATCAATACTTCTTTTGCTGGCCGCGAGTGCGAGGCTGCGAGTGATGAAATACGAGTTCGCACCTTGGGCAGTCAGTCTCGCCAACAGAGCACCAGCACGTCCGTCGCGACACCCTCATAGAGACTACATACCGTCAGGCGCGCATCCTGCGAGCGGAGTGTCGCACCTGGCGCCGCCCCACCTGGGCGCGCAGGCGCAGTGTCCTCGCAGCGCGTGCGCGGCGGCGCAGAGCGCGAGCACGTCGGTGCGACACCCTCATAGAGACTACATACCGTCAGGCGCGCATCCTGCGAGCGGAGTGTCGCACCTGGCGCCGCCCCACCTGGGCGCGCAGGCGCAGTGTCCTCGCAGCGCGTGCGCGGCGGCGCAGAGCGCGAGCACGTCGGTGCGACACCCTCATAGAGACTACATACCGTCAGGCGCGCATCCTGCGAGCGGAGTGTCGCACCTGGCGCCGCCCCACCTGGGCGCGCAGGCGCAGTGTCCTCGCAGCGCGTGCGCGGCGGCGCAGAGCGCGAGCACGTCGGTGCGACACCCTCATAGAGACTACATACCGTCAGGCGCGCATCCTGCGAGCGGAGTGTCGCACCTGGCGCCGCCCCACCTGGGCGCGCAGGCGCAGTGTCCTCGCAGCGCGTGCGCGGCGGCGCAGAGCGCGAGCACGTCGGTGGCCACGACGCGCACGGCGGCACGCAGCGCCACGCGCTCCTCGCACGCGCCGCGCACGCAGCCGCCGCACGCCGCGCGCACCAGCGCCTCCACCACGAGCCGCGCGCGCTCCTCGACGCGCTCCACCTCGGAGTGCAGTCTGCGGCGCAGCTCTTGCGCCGTCACGCCCGTCACCGCGACCGCTACGTCTAGGTCCATGGCCACCTGGTGATAATATTATTGGGTCATTGTTGGATTTGATTTTGGAAAAAAAGCAAAAATCTAATTAAAATATATTCAAATTTTTTTATTTATCATGTTAGTAAGTCGATATACAATAATTTATTCCGTTTTGTGACGAATGCTTTGGCCTTATTTGGGTACGAAGAGTTAGAAAGTCACTCCAATCCAGGCATCGGGGAACGCTCGAAATTTTCAAATTATCATAATATTTTAAGATTTCAAATCATACGATTATTGCCAATACATATATTCATGACCCATCCAATTTGAGATTAAAACTCAGTGCCCATTCATTCGTAATTCGTTCGCGATAAGCCATACACATACATAATATATGGACTAAGTATCGCAAAAAAGTCCGCTAAACAAGCATAATTATGCATCAGATGCATCAGGGAGCACAAATTAGTGTCGTGTTGAAAGAAAACAACCCTGTACGAGTTATAAAAACAAATAAAATGAAATAAATTATGCCGTACCTGTCTCCTTTTCCGAGTAGCTTCATCTTCTTCCACAGCGTTGCTAATCTCAGAAGGTTGCACGCTAACAATAACAACATCAGCAGGCTCTCTGTCCGTCGCCTCGGCCACCGCCCTCAGGAACCCTTTCCGATGACTCAGCACGAAGTCGCGGTCGGTGACCTCCCGGAACCGCACCACTATCGCCGCCGACAGCAACTCCTCCGATATCAGAACCACTGTCACCCTCACTATGGCGTACCCGATGAACTTCCCATCATCAACAGTCACGTTCAACCTGTAGTCCCCGACGTCGAGTCTCGGCGCCGCGCGGAGAGTGCCATCTGTTGAGTCGATCTCAAATAAATCTGTCGCGGCGTACACTGCGCCTGTCACCGGCGCTAACGCGTAAGTTAGCGTATCATACGCGTCACGGTCCGAAGCAAAAACTCGTCCGACGACTCCACCAGGAAACTCATCGAGATACGAATTGACGATGACTTCTAATGGCGTCACTACGGGCGGGTATTGCGACTCTTCTACCACGCGAATGTGGACCCAAGCGTCTGAGAATAAAGGCGGAGTTCCGTTGTCGAAAACACGCACTTGTAAGATGTAGCGATCTCTGATTCGATGGTTGAATCTCGTGGCTGAGCGCAGGTACCCGTCCTGTTCAAGACGAAACGCTCCCATTTCGTTTCCAGATTGGAAGTCAAAGGTATACGGAGCTGCATTAGGCGGGGCATCGGCGTCTTCCACCTCAAACTTAAGTATAGTGTGGCCTAAAGGTCGATCTTCACGGACAACTGTCGTATAGTTGCTCTGAGAGAATAGAGGTGGGTTATCATTCGCGTCTACCACTTCTACGTTCACAAGTGCCGAGGCCTCCAGCGTGGGTAGACCACGATCTCGCGCTCTGACTTCCAGGACGTAAGCCGGCGTGGTCTCTCGATCGAGAACTGAGGCCACAGAGATATATCCAGTATCGATGTCTATAGCAAATCTACCGTCGGGGTCTCCTCTAGATATGGAATAGGAAACTCTTCCGTTAGCCCCTGAATCAGCGTCATCGGCGATAACTTGAAGAACTCTCGTGTTCACAGACGAATCTTCCCGTACCCGAGCTCCGTATGAAGTTTGAGTGAACACTGGAGCATTGTCATTGCTATCCGTTATAGTAACGTTAATCGTAGCTAAGTCGCTCAAAGGTGGTGATCCTCCATCGATAGCCTGCACAGTTAGGAAGTAGTCCTTCCTACGTTCGAAATCCAAAGGACGCGATATCGATAAGACTCCAGTAGAACGATCTATGGCGAAATCATCGCGGTCATCTCCACCGACCAAAGAGTAGTAGACCTCGGCGTTGACCCCTGTATCTTGAGACGTGGCTCTAACGTGTAGCACGTCTGTGCCGGGGGTCAGTAGCTCTGGTACGGCGGCGCGGTAGGCTCGGAACTCGAACTCGGGCGGGTTATCGTTGACATCTGCTACGGTCAGCCTCAGGGTGGTGGTGGCGGTTCGGACGGGTCGGCCGGCGTCGGAGGCTCGTATGACGACCTTGTGGGAGGCCTGGGTCTCCCTGTCGAGGGCCGAGCGCAGCGTGATGATGCCGCTGTCAGGCGTCAGGGCGAAGGCTCCGCTGGAAGCTTCCTCGTCGACGAACGAGTAGCGAATGAGACGGTTTTCACCGAGGTCTGCGTCTGTTGCGTGAACCTGTGGGTTTACGATAATATTTTAGACTAGTGTTTACCCGCGACTTCGTCCGCACAAATTATATACCAGATTTTAAATCAGATCATAAGCTATCAAATAAAAAAAGTTTCATCTAAATCGGTTCTGTAGTTTTTGCGTGATGCGCGAATAAACAAACAAACAAACAAACAAACAGACCGACAAAATTTCTATAAAAGGTTGATTTCGTGTCAGGGATACCTAAAAACCATATCGTAATCTTTTTTTTGTAAATATCTTCAATGTACAGACACTCTTCAGTTACAGTTTTATAATATAGTTTAGATTAGATTAGATTAGACTACAACCTATTTCACAAAAACAAAATACTCGTAATATTACGAATTTTGTAAATTTATTGCCAAGAAAGACTTACTGAACATAAACAACAACAAGTAGATATTTTGACCAAGCAAGAGTCATTGCAAACAAACTAATAGCTACCTTCTTCTGGCCGTCAGATACACCCCAGAAATGGTGAAACAGGCCCTAAAATAAGTACCTAAGGCAAACCCTTGACATGACTTGTTCTAAAGGTATACGCAGACGTTTCTTTTGCCTTTTTTTATAGAGTTATTACCTACTCGTATTTGTTGTTTTTATATTTTTTGCAGGAAAGGGGAATATTATGTCCCTGGCATTCGGACAGGCACGTGGTTCGTTGTTAACAGTGTCTCGGCGCGTACTTGTCGCTTAGTAAGCTCATAGCGTCACTACAAATCTCTGTAGACGGTGACTCAAGAGTGTAGTACCCACCTTGGCGACCAGCGTGCCCAGGTCGGCGTCCTCCGGCAGCGTGACGCTGTACAGGTCGCCGCTGAACCTCGGCGCGTTGTCGTTGACGTCCTCGAGCTCGACGAGCAGCTCGGAGGCGCACTCCCACTCGGCTCTGTCTCTGTCGCGCGCGTGCGCCGTCAGTTTGTACGAGCTGAGCGTCTCGCGGTCGAGCGTCGCGGCTACTGTCACCACTCCCGTATCCTGTTGGATTTCAGTTAACAGTTAGGAAGGTAAGGTACAGATAGTTCAATCCATGAAAACGGGCCCTCGTCTTTTCACGTCGGCAGGGCAAATATGGAATGCTAGTCTTACAACCCGGTTACATGATCTCTGCCCCTCACTGCCTGCTATTCCCCCTTCGCGTTACTACGGATTTGGTCCGCGTCGGCCGTCAGTAGGGTCATCACTCTGGTGCCTATAGCCGCGTCCCCCTCGCTACTAGCTACTATATGTACCTTGTGTATAGCGAAGTGGTGGTGATGGTCGCCGGTGAGGAAGTGTGCGGGCGGGGCGGCGGCCTGGTCCGCGTCGGCCGTCAGTAGGGTCATCACTCTGGTGCCTATAGCCGCGTCCCCCTCGCTACTAGCTACTATATGTACCTTGTGTATAGCGAAGTGGTGGTGATGGTCGCCGGTGAGGAAGTGTGCGGGCGGGGCGGCGGCCTGGTCCGCGTCGGCCGTCAGTAGGGTCATCACTCTGGTGCCTATAGCCGCGTCCCCCTCGCTACTAGCTACTATATGTACCTTGTGTATAGCGAAGTGGTGGTGATGGTCGCCGGTGAGGAAGTGTGCGGGCGGGGCGGCGGCCTGGTCCGCGTCGGCCGTCAGTAGGGTCATCACTCTGGTGCCTATAGCCGCGTCCCCCTCGCTACTAGCTACTATATGTACCTTGTGTATAGCGAAGTGGTGGTGATGGTCGCCGGTGAGGAAGTGTGCGGGCGGGGCGGCGGCCTGGTCCGCGTCGGCCGTCAGTAGGGTCATCACTCTGGTGCCTATAGCCGCGTCCCCCTCGCTACTAGCTACTATATGTACCTTGTGTATAGCGAAGTGGTGGTGATGGTCGCCGGTGAGGAAGTGTGCGGGCGGGGCGGCGGCCTGGTCCGCGTCGGCCGTCAGTAGGGTCATCACTCTGGTGCCTATAGCCGCGTCCCCCTCGCTACTAGCTACTATATGTACCTTGTGTATAGCGAAGTGGTGGTGATGGTCGCCGGTGAGGAAGTGTGCGGGCGGGGCGGCGGCCTGGTCCGCGTCGGCCGTCAGTAGGGTCATCACTCTGGTGCCTATAGCCGCGTCCCCCTCGCTACTAGCTACTATATGTACCTTGTGTATAGCGAAGTGGTGGTGATGGTCGCCGGTGAGGAAGTGTGCGGGCGGGGCGGCGGCCTGGTCCGCGTCGGCCGTCAGTAGGGTCATCACTCTGGTGCCTATAGCCGCGTCCTCTGGTAAGCGGGCTCGGTACCGGTGACGTAGGCAGTACGGAGGGTTGTCTGCGAGTAACGGCGTTCGTTATAGCCTGATAAGAGCTTGGCCAGCAATAGGACGCTGATGTACACTGACGATAACTAGTTTATTTCATGAGAACAATACAAGACAAACACTGACTAACAAGGGTAGTAGGTAAGACTATGGAATACGTTTTGAGTTCCATGCAAAAAAGCTGAAGTTATTAAATTAACAATTTATGATAAAATTGACCTATTCGAAGCAAAGCTATCTGCGGATCTACGAAAAAGGCATTAGAACTTCGGTATAATATTAGTATGGCGATTGATAACGCTGTGAGTCTGATTTCAATTCAGACTTCGATTTGGTACCTATTTGTATTAATGCCTTCATTTTCATTTATTCATTGCCTTGAGTGCAATTTTCACGGAAAATGAATGTAAAATATCAAGGGTGATTAATTGAATCAGGCTTTTCCTTAGATTATCAGCGTTTCATGCATCGTTAATACAACTTTGTCTACTAGTTATTTAGAAGCGGAGGTCTCGACACAATCGTGTCATCTATCTACCCACTACTTCAAGGGTGCCTTGCACCAAAAAGAATTTAGGCTTAAACATGTTTAAATAGGTATGTCACTGCGATCAGTTTGAATAGTGTGAGAGACATTGCGTTCACTACTAAAGCTTAATCACTAGTCGATGCAAGCCAGACTCAGTGTGAACTCACCATTAACATCCAACACGGTAATATTGACAGTGGTGTAGGCGGTGAACTTGCCGTCGGTGGCGGCGATGGTGAGCAGGTAGCGGTCCTGCGCCTCGCGGTCGAGCGCGCGCGCCACGTACAGCTCGCCGGAGGCGCGCAGCTGGAAGCGCGCGCGCGGGTCCCCGCGCGTCACCAGGAACGACAGCGGGGACCCCGCCGCGTCCAAGTCATCCACCCCCAGCCGCGACACCACCGTGCCGGCCGCCGCGTCCTCACGCACCTACAGGGACGATACGGAGCTTATAAATAACACGTAACATGCACCGATCATATAAAAAAAAAACAGTCGAATTGAGAACCAACCTCCTTCTTTTTTAGAAGTCGGTTTAAAACAAGTGGCGCGTGAATGTTCACATATTTAAGTTGAAAAAAGATTAATTAAGTGACAATAAGGGTGCCTGTCCATTGAAGCGGAGCAAGGCTGCGGAGCGGAGAAACTGAGAAATATTAACCAATACGATTGCATAAAATTCTCCGCTTCTGGATTTTATGCAATCCTATTGGTTAATATTTGTCCGTTTCTTCACTCCGTAGCCTCGCTCCAATTCAATAAACAGGCACCCTAAAATTAGTTTTTCCACAATTTCTTTTATTGTTTCGTGAGAGCAAAAAACGAAGTAATAAGTAAGTGATGAAAGAAGAGTTCCCTTTTTTTAAAAATTATTAACATGTTGTAGAGCCGTAAGCAATAATCACCTACACCTTCACTGTATTTTAATAACTTAGTTCACAAGTATTCACAACAGCCAATGAAAACAAATGGGCAGATCTATTCAATCAAGCCCAGCTAAAGTTTAAAAAATCGGCTATATCGATGGCCTAGCATGACTATGTTTAGAGAAAAGCCTATAGTGTAAATCAGGCCCTACACTCTCGCGAGAATTCATGGCAAGAATTTCTAAAGAAAATAACTACAGCTCAAGTCGCCCCAAGAAAAATGAAGTTCATCCACGCTCTTATTCTCGGCCTTTCTCGTCTGTTCTCGGCGAGAATGTAGTGATTGCTGTATGTAGTGCCACACTAACCTCGGCAGTGTAGAGCAGTTGTTTGAACACGGGCGGGCAGTCGTTGTAGTCGACGAGGCGCACGATCAGCGTGCCGCGGGACGTCCTGCGCGTGGCGCCGGCGTCCGAGGCCAGCACCGCCAGCCTGTGCTCCGGCCGCGCCTCCCGGTCGAGCGGCCCCGTGGTGGTCACCCACCCGCTGTACGGGTCCACCGAGAACAGGGCCGACTCCTCCGCCAGCGAGTAGCGCACTTCACCGTTCGAGCCCGAGTCTGGGTCGTCTGCTATTACTGTGGTCAAACAGGGTGCTATTAGAATCTAATAAGTTTACATATCGAAATCGTAGGAGACGTAGAAATAGATAATGTTCGATAAAATAACTATTTTCTCAACACACTTGCTCATAAAATGGCTCTAATTTCACCGCAATTACTAATAATCAAACTGTGACTTTTTCATTACTATTAGTCACTAGTGAGTTATAGGGTTTTCATTACTATTATTCACAAGTGAGTTTAGTTTTTTTTTATTGGTTAAGTTGCTTTGTTCTTTTAAAAAGTCTCGATACATAAAAAAATATTTTCAATAGTACAAAAAAAACTTTTTATCTACTAAATAATAGTAGATTACACACCGAGGACAGGAAAGTAAGAAAGGTCTCATGGCAGGACGAAAATTGACGCTTTCCGATCGGAGGGGAGAAAAACGTTTTTTTAGAATTATTTTCATCATAAGTGTGTTGAAAAACTGATGATTACCGTTTTCGACTCTCTTAAGACTCAATAGCGCCTCAGCAGTAATCAATCACCAACATTACACACAATGTACTATTACATTGATATCGTTGTGTACTATAATGTACTAATATAGGGTACTAGTGTTTTCCCGTGACTTCGTCCGCAACAATTATATACCAGAATTTAAGTCAGATCATAAGCTATCAAACTAAAAAAGTTTCATCAAAATCGGTTCAGTAGGTTTTGCGTGATGCTAGAACAAACAAACAAATAAACAGACAAACAGACAGACAAAATTTCTAAAAAAGGTTGATTTCGAGTCAGGGATACCTAAAAACCATATAGTAATCTCTTTATTGTAAATATCCTCAATGTACAGACAAACTTCAGTTATACAGTTTTATAATAGTTTAGATTTAGATACTAACGCTGCAACAGGCTGGAGTGTGTGGGCGTGTTCTCTGACACGTGCGCGACGTAGGGCTGCGAGTGGAAGGTCGGCGCGTGCTCGTTCACGTCCAGTACGTGTAGTCGGGTCATCACCTGGGTCGCCGGGGCAGGACTGCCAGTGCCCTCTGCTATTATACCTGCAAGGCCACACGTAGAGGTTAAAGTTAGTATTCATTCTATACGAGGTTTTAGTTTATCTAAACAGTTTATAAATAATTAAATATAGAAAAAGGAACGATATTAAGAAATATTTTGGTCACGAAAATAATATATTTCAGTAAAAAGAAATATACGCAAAATGTGACCAGTGACTTACTAAGTTATGATGGATGTAATAAACAATTCTCGAAGAACGTATCCCAGACTAACCTACATAAACGAAAGTGTCAGTAATAATATAATCCAACTTAAAACACAGAACTGATGATATTTTGCTTGCGTAGTTTTTATTACAAATTCTTAGAGCACAGGAGCACGGCATGCAAACTTGCGGGTAGTCCGTCAATCAAACGAAGACTGGTGCGTAATTGTGTCTCTTTATGTGTTTTGTTTCTCTTTCGTTTCAGACACTTTTGAGCCCGTTCCTACGTCCAATAGTTGGTAAGTCAATAAATGTGTCTAATTTTTTTTGCGTTTTATTATGTTGATTACGTAGTAATTTTTGTTTAGTTTGATCGTCTAAGTCGCCCCCTAGAGTATGTAACACCTTGTTAACTTGGCTACACTCACCGATCACATGTTCGGGCGTAGTCTCCCGGTCCAGCTGGCCGGCAAGCACGAGCCGGCCGGCCGAGTCGACCGCGAACAAGTCTCTGGGCCACAGCCCCGGCGCCAGTCTGTACCGGGGCGCCGGGGCTAACGGGTCCGAGCGCAGTTCCGCTATTAGAGTACCTTGTGTCAAAACAATCTGTTAGTTATATTCAACGGAAAATCTTACTGCAGAGCTGCAAACTAGTTTTGAGACGGGCAAATTCACCGAATACTTTTCTTTATGCGAAAAGATTTAGTACCGATTTAGATACGAGGCATATGTGAGAGGTGTAGCGATGAATATAATCCACACTTGTATATTTGCAAGTTTAAATATAAGACTCATTTACTAGAAAATTTCTTAGAACGCTTGACGACGAGTCGAGTCGAGTCGTCCTCAACATGCTGTCAAATACTATATTATGTATCATAAATCATATGTTTTTCGGAATTTATGTACGATTTGTAACACCACTGGCTTTGCGGTGAAGGAAAACATCGTGAGGAAACCTGCATGCTTCAATTTCGAGGTATATATTGTACCCACTGTTCATTACAAGTGGCGACGGGCTCACCCCCCGTCACACTGGACAGAGTTTCGGTACTACTGGTGAAACGTGGACGTTCTGAGATTTCAGAATATCTCTCTCTCAGAGGGCTATGCTATCATAAATTATATAGCGCCGGCGCTGGTGCGGCATTGCGAAGAGAGATATGTACACAATCATGAGGATTCTTCGGGTTCGAATTCGCATTTATGGCGTCACAATGACTGCTATCAAACGGTGAAGGAAACCTGCATACGCCTTAGCAGAGATTATAATGCGTATGTGAAGTCTACCAGTCCGCATTGGGCACGCGTAGTGGACGGATACCCACACATCCCCTTTGAGGGTAGCCCTGGGCGCTGTAATTTGACGTTTGTGTTATAGGCTTCTGATCGTGAAATAAAATCTCGCGCCTGTACCTTGTGTAAAGGGGAGTATGTAATGTATGTCTCACCGGGCGGCGAGTCCTCGGGCAGGAACAGGTCGGGGGGCGGCGGGGAGACGCTGGGCGCCGCGTCCTGCGCGCCCAGTATGAACACGGAGACGGGCGCCTCGCCGGCCAGCCCGCCCGCGTCCCGCGCCCGCACCCACACTTGCACCGACCGCGACGCTGCAGGGGGACCTCGTTAGTTCATTCATTTTATGTCTCGCTGAATACCTTACAGCTACTCAACGACAAGAAATCTATGATCTGTGTTATATCTGTCTAGTAGATGTACAACTTAAAGTAAAAAAACTATCTATATCTAATCTATCTATCTATCTATTATGTATGTTCCTTTAGCTGTAGAACAAGCAAACTTAGCATAATAAATAATTAATTAATTAAGCCTTAAATACATCTAAGACTATCCATATTAAAATATCGCTCAGAAGTGCTCGCACGCTCTTAGATTCTGAAATGTTTTTTTAAGTCTTAGTTTGAATTCCCAAACTCAAAAGGAGAACTGAATCTCGGCGTAAATCTCAGTTTTCTCAAAAAAAAACGCGTGAGTAAGTGAGTTCGGAGAGTAGGAAAGTATAATAATTAGTAATAAAGATAACGAACTAATGATAAAGTTAAATTCTCGTATCGTACCTAGAACTTGTTTTTTCCCACCTCATCGTAGATATTACCTGCGTCTACAGTGGGACGTACTTAATTTTAGAACCCCGGTAGCGCACACGTAGTATCATTTTACAGGTGACTCTCGAGGTAGACTCACCGTAAGCAGTAGCATTCCTGGCGAAGCTCAGCGCACCGGAGAGCGCGTCGATATGGAACAGGCCGGTGACGTCGGACCGGACGTCCCCCTCGTACACGGAGTAGGTGACGCGCGCGTGCTCGGGCGCGTCGGTGTCCGCGGCGGACAGCGTGAGGAAGGGCAGCAGGGGCGCGCGGTCGGCGGGCACGGCCGCGCGGTACTCCGCGAGCGGGAACGTGGGCGACACGTCGTTGGCGTCCTGCACGCGCACGCGCACTGACGTGTGACGGAGCAGGCCTCCACCGTCACTTGCCGTTATACCCACCTGCGAAGATCATTGAAAAAGCACTTATAAACACAGTCGAAGTCGCATATAAGTGGAGCCAGCGTTCCTCTGATATGCGTAGCTCCGCTTATCAGTACCTTTATTTCGTTCAGATAACAGTTACTCACCTCCCACTCGGCGCGAGCCTCTCTGTCGAGCGGCACTTTGGTAGTGAGCGCGCCGGTGTTGGCGTCTATAGCGAACGTCTCCCGCAGTTTAGCCGACGATATCGAGTACGTGATCGTGCCGTATTCGCCGGCATCGTCGTCGTACGCTTTCACCTATAGAATAGTTACATTTAATAATGTTGCATAGAGATAGTCAGGGTAATCTCTCTGGTTCGCTAGACGAGTAAAGGGGCATGATCCACCAGTACGGGTTGGATGCACAGGGATTTAAAGTTGTACGTTAAAATTTCAATTCTTGTCTAGCGTATTTGCGGTGTAGTATTACTGGATAGGATAGGACAAGCGGGGTTAAAAATAAAAAAAATTGTTTTTTTTTTTTCGGTGGTTATTGCCACATGAATAATACTCCAGAGAGAAAGCTTCTACACAATTGCGTTAGTGGACAATTTATGTGAGACATTGGGGAGCGTGTCAAGTGATCATTTTGTGCGTTCCTAAAAGCTCTATTTCTGCGGTGCCAGGGGCGCACAAAATGATTACGTGACACGCTGCCCAATCGATTGTCAACTAAAGCGTTGAAGGTTTCTCTCTATGGCGTATTTACTCATGTGGTATTGCCGCGAGTTCAGACTATTTAGTTACTCAGCAACTCTAACAATGTAAATCAGACAAGGGTTGACAAGATTTTATTTTTTTCGTATCGCGTCGCATCCGATTTAGGTGGTCAAACATTCGTTGCGGTTGAAATGAGGGAAGAAAATAAAGCAAACTCACGGTAGTGAGGAGTACGGGCGGGGCCAGGTTCTCCATGACCCTGGCCTCGTGCACGAGGTGCGGGAAGTGTGGCGCGGCCGCGTTGGTGGGCGCCGCCTGCAGCTTGACGCGCGCGAACCGCGCGTGCGCCCCGTCCGACGCCGACACGTTCAGCGAGCGCGCCGCCGTGCTGCCGCCCCCCGCACCACCCCCCGCGCCGCCCCCCGCGCCGCCCCACGCGCGCGGCTCCAGCACTGAGATCACACCCGTTATCGCGTCCACTGAGAACGCGGCACGCTCACCTGCGGACACACGATAGATAGTGGTATACAGGGTAGAAAGTTCAGATTGGAGTACAAAGGGTAGCTACCAGAAACATTATAGCTACATGAAAATGTACATTTCTCCCCTCTGGACGGAAAGCGTCAATTTTTTGGTACCGCTGCGCTAAACCAAGTTGCCGCTTTCCACATCCGTCGAGGAATAAAATAGTATATACTAATCTCTGGCAATAAATAAGAAAGCTTCAAATCACATATTTGCATTACATGAGATTTTAAACCTTTCTTACTTTTCTGCCCTCGGTGTGTAATCTACTAGGTATAGAAAGGCTAACCCTAACTTTTGGAGTAATTTATTACTTCTGCATTCAAAGATTTTGTAAAAAGTGTAACTACAGTCATCGAGAAACTTAAATGTACACAAAACTATTTTTTTATCCTATAATGAAGATAATTATCTATAGGGTGAACCGGTCAGCGTGTACACTCTATCGTACACTCACCGGCGTGAGGTCCGGCCAGCGCTAGCCGCAGTCTGTCAGCGTCGCTCCTGTCAGGGTCCCAGGCGGACACGCGCGCCACCACGACCCCGCGTGACGCCTCCGACGACACTACGGCTGAGATCACGCCGCGTTCCAACCGAGGCTCACTGTCGTTTACGTCCTCCACTGGAACAGTGAAAGTAGGTATATACTCAAATGAAAGGAAAAGACGGAACAACGATTGATATGTGAGAAGCTTACGGAATTGAAACCGCTACGATCAGAGACGGAGTCAGCAACTAACCAGTGATGAACAAGTGTGCAGTAGTGGAGAGCGTGGGCCTGCCGCCGTCACTGGCCGTCACCAGCAGGTGGTGGCTCGCGCGCAGCTCCGCGTCGAGCGGCGCCGCGACGCGCACGGCGCCGGTGCGGGGCTCCATGCTGAACAGCTACCCTGTATACTAGGAGCAACTAACCAGTGATGAACAAGTGTGCAGTAGTGGAGAGCGTGGGCCTGCCGCCGTCACTGGCCGTCACCAGCAGGTGGTGGCTCGCGCGCAGCTCCGCGTCGAGCGGCGCCGCGACGCGCACGGCGCCGGTGCGGGGCTCCATGCTGAACAGCTACCCTGTATACTAGGAGCAACTAACCAGTGATGAACAAGTGTGCAGTAGTGGAGAGCGTGGGCCTGCCGCCGTCACTGGCCGTCACCAGCAGGTGGTGGCTCGCGCGCAGCTCCGCGTCGAGCGGCGCCGCGACGCGCACGGCGCCGGTGCGGGGCTCCATGCTGAACAGCTACCCTGTATACTAGGAGCAACTAACCAGTGATGAACAAGTGTGCAGTAGTGGAGAGCGTGGGCCTGCCGCCGTCACTGGCCGTCACCAGCAGGTGGTGGCTCGCGCGCAGCTCCGCGTCGAGCGGCGCCGCGACGCGCACGGCGCCGGTGCGGGGCTCCATGCTGAACAGCTACCCTGTATACTAGGAGCAACTAACCAGTGATGAACAAGTGTGCAGTAGTGGAGAGCGTGGGCCTGCCGCCGTCACTGGCCGTCACCAGCAGGTGGTGGCTCGCGCGCAGCTCCGCGTCGAGCGGCGCCGCGACGCGCACGGCGCCGGTGCGGGGCTCCATGCTGAACAGCTACCCTGTATACTAGGAGCAACTAACCAGTGATGAACAAGTGTGCAGTAGTGGAGAGCGTGGGCCTGCCGCCGTCACTGGCCGTCACCAGCAGGTGGTGGCTCGCGCGCAGCTCCGCGTCGAGCGGCGCCGCGACGCGCACGGCGCCGGTGCGGGGCTCCATGCTGAACAGCTACCCTGTATACTAGGAGCAACTAACCAGTGATGAACAAGTGTGCAGTAGTGGAGAGCGTGGGCCTGCCGCCGTCACTGGCCGTCACCAGCAGGTGGTGGCTCGCGCGCAGCTCCGCGTCGAGCGGCGCCGCGACGCGCACGGCGCCGGTGCGGGGCTCCATGCTGAACAGCTACCCTGTATACTAGGAGCAACTAACCAGTGATGAACAAGTGTGCAGTAGTGGAGAGCGTGGGCCTGCCGCCGTCACTGGCCGTCACCAGCAGGTGGTGGCTCGCGCGCAGCTCCGCGTCGAGCGGCGCCGCGACGCGCACGGCGCCGGTGCGGGGCTCCATGCTGAACAGCTACCCTGTATACTAGGAGCAACTAACCAGTGATGAACAAGTGTGCAGTAGTGGAGAGCGTGGGCCTGCCGCCGTCACTGGCCGTCACCAGCAGGTGGTGGCTCGCGCGCAGCTCCGCGTCGAGCGGCGCCGCGACGCGCACGGCGCCGGTGCGGGGCTCCATGCTGAACAGCTACCCTGTATACTAGGAGCAACTAACCAGTGATGAACAAGTGTGCAGTAGTGGAGAGCGTGGGCCTGCCGCCGTCACTGGCCGTCACCAGCAGGTGGTGGCTCGCGCGCAGCTCCGCGTCGAGCGGCGCCGCGACGCGCACGGCGCCGGTGCGGGGCTCCATGCTGAACAGCTACCCTGTATACTAGGAGCAACTAACCAGTGATGAACAAGTGTGCAGTAGTGGAGAGCGTGGGCCTGCCGCCGTCACTGGCCGTCACCAGCAGGTGGTGGCTCGCGCGCAGCTCCGCGTCGAGCGGCGCCGCGACGCGCACGGCGCCGGTGCGGGGCTCCATGCTGAACAGCTACCCTGTATACTAGGAGCAACTAACCAGTGATGAACAAGTGTGCAGTAGTGGAGAGCGTGGGCCTGCCGCCGTCACTGGCCGTCACCAGCAGGTGGTGGCTCGCGCGCAGCTCCGCGTCGAGCGGCGCCGCGACGCGCACGGCGCCGGTGCGGGGCTCCATGCTGAACAGCTACCCTGTATACTAGGAGCAACTAACCAGTGATGAACAAGTGTGCAGTAGTGGAGAGCGTGGGCCTGCCGCCGTCACTGGCCGTCACCAGCAGGTGGTGGCTCGCGCGCAGCTCCGCGTCGAGCGGCGCCGCGACGCGCACGGCGCCGGTGCGGGGCTCCATGCTGAACAGCTACCCTGTATACTAGGAGCAACTAACCAGTGATGAACAAGTGTGCAGTAGTGGAGAGCGTGGGCCTGCCGCCGTCACTGGCCGTCACCAGCAGGTGGTGGCTCGCGCGCAGCTCCGCGTCGAGCGGCGCCGCGACGCGCACGGCGCCGGTGCGGGGCTCCATGCTGAACAGCTACCCTGTATACTAGGAGCAACTAACCAGTGATGAACAAGTGTGCAGTAGTGGAGAGCGTGGGCCTGCCGCCGTCACTGGCCGTCACCAGCAGGTGGTGGCTCGCGCGCAGCTCCACGTCGAGCGGCGCCGCGACGCGCACGGCGCCGGTGCGGGGCTCCATGCTGAACAGCTACCCTGTATACTAGGAGCAACTAACCAGTGATGAACAAGTGTGCAGTAGTGGAGAGCGTGGGCCTGCCGCCGTCACTGGCCGTCACCAGCAGGTGGTGGCTCGCGCGCAGCTCCGCGTCGAGCGGC
Source organism: Agonopterix heracliana (assembly GCA_963693445.1). NCBI lineage: Eukaryota > Metazoa > Arthropoda > Insecta > Lepidoptera > Depressariidae > Agonopterix > Agonopterix heracliana. The sequence continues at coordinate 706,340 of OY856312.1, read as the reverse complement.
GCCGCGACGCGCACGGCGCCGGTGCGGGGCTCCATGCTGAACAGCTACCCTGTATACTAGGAGCAACTAACCAGTGATGAACAAGTGTGCAGTAGTGGAGAGCGTGGGCCTGCCGCCGTCACTGGCCGTCACCAGCAGGTGGTGGCTCGCGCGCAGCTCCGCGTCGAGCGGCGCCGCGACGCGCACGGCGCCGGTGCGGGGCTCCATGCTGAACAGCTACCCTGTATACTAGGAGCAACTAACCAGTGATGAACAAGTGTGCAGTAGTGGAGAGCGTGGGCCTGCCGCCGTCACTGGCCGTCACCAGCAGGTGGTGGCTCGCGCGCAGCTCCGCGTCGAGCGGCGCCGCGACGCGCACGGCGCCGGTGCGGGGCTCCATGCTGAACAGCTACCCTGTATACTAGGAGCAACTAACCAGTGATGAACAAGTGTGCAGTAGTGGAGAGCGTGGGCCTGCCGCCGTCACTGGCCGTCACCAGCAGGTGGTGGCTCGCGCGCAGCTCCGCGTCGAGCGGCGCCGCGACGCGCACGGCGCCGGTGCGGGGCTCCATGCTGAACAGCTACCCTGTATACTAGGAGCAACTAACCAGTGATGAACAAGTGTGCAGTAGTGGAGAGCGTGGGCCTGCCGCCGTCACTGGCCGTCACCAGCAGGTGGTGGCTCGCGCGCAGCTCCGCGTCGAGCGGCGCCGCGACGCGCACGGCGCCGGTGCGGGGCTCCATGCTGAACAGCTACCCTGTATACTAGGAGCAACTAACCAGTGATGAACAAGTGTGCAGTAGTGGAGAGCGTGGGCCTGCCGCCGTCACTGGCCGTCACCAGCAGGTGGTGGCTCGCGCGCAGCTCCGCGTCGAGCGGCGCCGCGACGCGCACGGCGCCGGTGCGGGGCTCCATGCTGAACAGCTACCCTGTATACTAGGAGCAACTAACCAGTGATGAACAAGTGTGCAGTAGTGGAGAGCGTGGGCCTGCCGCCGTCACTGGCCGTCACCAGCAGGTGGTGGCTCGCGCGCAGCTCCGCGTCGAGCGGCGCCGCGACGCGCACGGCGCCGGTGCGGGGCTCCATGCTGAACAGCTACCCTGTATACTAGGAGCAACTAACCAGTGATGAACAAGTGTGCAGTAGTGGAGAGCGTGGGCCTGCCGCCGTCACTGGCCGTCACCAGCAGGTGGTGGCTCGCGCGCAGCTCCGCGTCGAGCGGCGCCGCGACGCGCACGGCGCCGGTGCGGGGCTCCATGCTGAACAGCTACCCTGTATACTAGGAGCAACTAACCAGTGATGAACAAGTGTGCAGTAGTGGAGAGCGTGGGCCTGCCGCCGTCACTGGCCGTCACCAGCAGGTGGTGGCTCGCGCGCAGCTCCGCGTCGAGCGGCGCCGCGACGCGCACGGCGCCGGTGCGGGGCTCCATGCTGAACAGCTACCCTGTATACTAGGAGCAACTAACCAGTGATGAACAAGTGTGCAGTAGTGGAGAGCGTGGGCCTGCCGCCGTCACTGGCCGTCACCAGCAGGTGGTGGCTCGCGCGCAGCTCCGCGTCGAGCGGCGCCGCGACGCGCACGGCGCCGGTGCGGGGCTCCATGCTGAACAGCTACCCTGTATACTAGGAGCAACTAACCAGTGATGAACAAGTGTGCAGTAGTGGAGAGCGTGGGCCTGCCGCCGTCACTGGCCGTCACCAGCAGGTGGTGGCTCGCGCGCAGCTCCGCGTCGAGCGGCGCCGCGACGCGCACGGCGCCGGTGCGGGGCTCCATGCTGAACAGCTACCCTGTATACTAGGAGCAACTAACCAGTGATGAACAAGTGTGCAGTAGTGGAGAGCGTGGGCCTGCCGCCGTCACTGGCCGTCACCAGCAGGTGGTGGCTCGCGCGCAGCTCCGCGTCGAGCGGCGCCGCGACGCGCACGGCGCCGGTGCGGGGCTCCATGCTGAACAGCTACCCTGTATACTAGGAGCAACTAACCAGTGATGAACAAGTGTGCAGTAGTGGAGAGCGTGGGCCTGCCGCCGTCACTGGCCGTCACCAGCAGGTGGTGGCTCGCGCGCAGCTCCGCGTCGAGCGGCGCCGCGACGCGCACGGCGCCGGTGCGGGGCTCCATGCTGAACAGCTACCCTGTATACTAGGAGCAACTAACCAGTGATGAACAAGTGTGCAGTAGTGGAGAGCGTGGGCCTGCCGCCGTCACTGGCCGTCACCAGCAGGTGGTGGCTCGCGCGCAGCTCCGCGTCGAGCGGCGCCGCGACGCGCACGGCGCCGGTGCGGGGCTCCATGCTGAACAGCTACCCTGTATACTAGGAGCAACTAACCAGTGATGAACAAGTGTGCAGTAGTGGAGAGCGTGGGCCTGCCGCCGTCACTGGCCGTCACCAGCAGGTGGTGGCTCGCGCGCAGCTCCGCGTCGAGCGGCGCCGCGACGCGCACGGCGCCGGTGCGGGGCTCCATGCTGAACAGCTACCCTGTATACTAGGAGCAACTAACCAGTGATGAACAAGTGTGCAGTAGTGGAGAGCGTGGGCCTGCCGCCGTCACTGGCCGTCACCAGCAGGTGGTGGCTCGCGCGCAGCTCCGCGTCGAGCGGCGCCGCGACGCGCACGGCGCCGGTGCGGGGCTCCATGCTGAACAGCTACCCTGTATACTAGGAGCAACTAACCAGTGATGAACAAGTGTGCAGTAGTGGAGAGCGTGGGCCTGCCGCCGTCACTGGCCGTCACCAGCAGGTGGTGGCTCGCGCGCAGCTCCGCGTCGAGCGGCGCCGCGACGCGCACGGCGCCGGTGCGGGGCTCCATGCTGAACAGCTACCCTGTATACTAGGAGCAACTAACCAGTGATGAACAAGTGTGCAGTAGTGGAGAGCGTGGGCCTGCCGCCGTCACTGGCCGTCACCAGCAGGTGGTGGCTCGCGCGCAGCTCCGCGTCGAGCGGCGCCGCGACGCGCACGGCGCCGGTGCGGGGCTCCATGCTGAACAGCTACCCTGTATACTAGGAGCAACTAACCAGTGATGAACAAGTGTGCAGTAGTGGAGAGCGTGGGCCTGCCGCCGTCACTGGCCGTCACCAGCAGGTGGTGGCTCGCGCGCAGCTCCGCGTCGAGCGGCGCCGCGACGCGCACGGCGCCGGTGCGGGGCTCCATGCTGAACAGCTACCCTGTATACTAGGAGCAACTAACCAGTGATGAACAAGTGTGCAGTAGTGGAGAGCGTGGGCCTGCCGCCGTCACTGGCCGTCACCAGCAGGTGGTGGCTCGCGCGCAGCTCCGCGTCGAGCGGCGCCGCGACGCGCACGGCGCCGGTGCGGGGCTCCATGCTGAACAGCTACCCTGTATACTAGGAGCAACTAACCAGTGATGAACAAGTGTGCAGTAGTGGAGAGCGTGGGCCTGCCGCCGTCACTGGCCGTCACCAGCAGGTGGTGGCTCGCGCGCAGCTCCGCGTCGAGCGGCGCCGCGACGCGCACGGCGCCGGTGCGGGGCTCCATGCTGAACAGCTACCCTGTATACTAGGAGCAACTAACCAGTGATGAACAAGTGTGCAGTAGTGGAGAGCGTGGGCCTGCCGCCGTCACTGGCCGTCACCAGCAGGTGGTGGCTCGCGCGCAGCTCCGCGTCGAGCGGCGCCGCGACGCGCACGGCGCCGGTGCGGGGCTCCATGCTGAACAGCTACCCTGTATACTAGGAGCAACTAACCAGTGATGAACAAGTGTGCAGTAGTGGAGAGCGTGGGCCTGCCGCCGTCACTGGCCGTCACCAGCAGGTGGTGGCTCGCGCGCAGCTCCGCGTCGAGCGGCGCCGCGACGCGCACGGCGCCGGTGCGGGGCTCCATGCTGAACAGCTACCCTGTATACTAGGAGCAACTAACCAGTGATGAACAAGTGTGCAGTAGTGGAGAGCGTGGGCCTGCCGCCGTCACTGGCCGTCACCAGCAGGTGGTGGCTCGCGCGCAGCTCCGCGTCGAGCGGCGCCGCGACGCGCACGGCGCCGGTGCGGGGCTCCATGCTGAACAGCTACCCTGTATACTAGGAGCAACTAACCAGTGATGAACAAGTGTGCAGTAGTGGAGAGCGTGGGCCTGCCGCCGTCACTGGCCGTCACCAGCAGGTGGTGGCTCGCGCGCAGCTCCGCGTCGAGCGGCGCCGCGACGCGCACGGCGCCGGTGCGGGGCTCCATGCTGAACAGCTACCCTGTATACTAGGAGCAACTAACCAGTGATGAACAAGTGTGCAGTAGTGGAGAGCGTGGGCCTGCCGCCGTCACTGGCCGTCACCAGCAGGTGGTGGCTCGCGCGCAGCTCCGCGTCGAGCGGCGCCGCGACGCGCACGGCGCCGGTGCGGGGCTCCATGCTGAACAGCTACCCTGTATACTAGGAGCAACTAACCAGTGATGAACAAGTGTGCAGTAGTGGAGAGCGTGGGCCTGCCGCCGTCACTGGCCGTCACCAGCAGGTGGTGGCTCGCGCGCAGCTCCGCGTCGAGCGGCGCCGCGACGCGCACGGCGCCGGTGCGGGGCTCCATGCTGAACAGCTACCCTGTATACTAGGAGCAACTAACCAGTGATGAACAAGTGTGCAGTAGTGGAGAGCGTGGGCCTGCCGCCGTCACTGGCCGTCACCAGCAGGTGGTGGCTCGCGCGCAGCTCCGCGTCGAGCGGCGCCGCGACGCGCACGGCGCCGGTGCGGGGCTCCATGCTGAACAGCTACCCTGTATACTAGGAGCAACTAACCAGTGATGAACAAGTGTGCAGTAGTGGAGAGCGTGGGCCTGCCGCCGTCACTGGCCGTCACCAGCAGGTGGTGGCTCGCGCGCAGCTCCGCGTCGAGCGGCGCCGCGACGCGCACGGCGCCGGTGCGGGGCTCCATGCTGAACAGCTACCCTGTATACTAGGAGCAACTAACCAGTGATGAACAAGTGTGCAGTAGTGGAGAGCGTGGGCCTGCCGCCGTCACTGGCCGTCACCAGCAGGTGGTGGCTCGCGCGCAGCTCCGCGTCGAGCGGCGCCGCGACGCGCACGGCGCCGGTGCGGGGCTCCATGCTGAACAGCTACCCTGTATACTAGGAGCAACTAACCAGTGATGAACAAGTGTGCAGTAGTGGAGAGCGTGGGCCTGCCGCCGTCACTGGCCGTCACCAGCAGGTGGTGGCTCGCGCGCAGCTCCGCGTCGAGCGGCGCCGCGACGCGCACGGCGCCGGTGCGGGGCTCCATGCTGAACAGCTACCCTGTATACTAGGAGCAACTAACCAGTGATGAACAAGTGTGCAGTAGTGGAGAGCGTGGGCCTGCCGCCGTCACTGGCCGTCACCAGCAGGTGGTGGCTCGCGCGCAGCTCCGCGTCGAGCGGCGCCGCGACGCGCACGGCGCCGGTGCGGGGCTCCATGCTGAACAGCTACCCTGTATACTAGGAGCAACTAACCAGTGATGAACAAGTGTGCAGTAGTGGAGAGCGTGGGCCTGCCGCCGTCACTGGCCGTCACCAGCAGGTGGTGGCTCGCGCGCAGCTCCGCGTCGAGCGGCGCCGCGACGCGCACGGCGCCGGTGCGGGGCTCCATGCTGAACAGCTACCCTGTATACTAGGAGCAACTAACCAGTGATGAACAAGTGTGCAGTAGTGGAGAGCGTGGGCCTGCCGCCGTCACTGGCCGTCACCAGCAGGTGGTGGCTCGCGCGCAGCTCCGCGTCGAGCGGCGCCGCGACGCGCACGGCGCCGGTGCGGGGCTCCATGCTGAACAGCTACCCTGTATACTAGGAGCAACTAACCAGTGATGAACAAGTGTGCAGTAGTGGAGAGCGTGGGCCTGCCGCCGTCACTGGCCGTCACCAGCAGGTGGTGGCTCGCGCGCAGCTCCGCGTCGAGCGGCGCCGCGACGCGCACGGCGCCGGTGCGGGGCTCCATGCTGAACAGCTACCCTGTATACTAGGAGCAACTAACCAGTGATGAACAAGTGTGCAGTAGTGGAGAGCGTGGGCCTGCCGCCGTCACTGGCCGTCACCAGCAGGTGGTGGCTCGCGCGCAGCTCCGCGTCGAGCGGCGCCGCGACGCGCACGGCGCCGGTGCGGGGCTCCATGCTGAACAGCGCCAGCGAGTCGTTGTCCGACCCCGCCGCCAGCGACAGCGAGTACGTCACCTCTCCGTTCACACCTACAAAGTTATACGAGATATTGCGATAACGAATGAGAATACCTGTGGGTTAACAGTTTATTAAAGTATTAGTACCATACAGTATTGTTACATAGGTCGTAAATACAATCTATGCTACCTATGCATCAGAATTGACTACGTGGTTAAGTGATTATCTCATTCTTCTGCTTAGGCAAGACTTGGGTTTTGGAACGGACTGCGTGACTACACGTGGCTGTGGTCACTCAGAAAAAGCCACCTACCTAACTTATTTCGCCTAGTAAAGGTCTGAAAGCAGGTTGATCCCTAATTTGTCACCACCGATCTGAACTTGGTCCGCGTGGTGGAGTATTACCCACTCGAGTCTATGCCCCATTCAAATTAGAAATTTGCTTAGAAATACAGCCCTATGCACCCAAATACAATAAGTCCATTGTACTCATGAAACACCTACGAGAAGTTTCATGTTCTACAGTTCATATTGCCAAGCTGTAACAAAACAAATATCACTGCAGCAGATTTGTTATCAAAATTGTACAATAAACAAAAGGTACATACCGGTATCATTATCAGTGGCCCTCACGACCACCACCAGGTCCCCGATGGCGGCGGCTTCGGACACCTCGGCTCTATACAGGTCCTGCTCCAGGTCGGGCGCGCAGTCGTTGACGTCCAGCACGTGCAGCGTGACGCTCGCGTCCGCGAACGCGCCCGTCACCCCGTCCGTCGCGCGCACCGTCAGCGAGTGCGACTGCGCCGCCTCGTAGTCCAGCGCCACGCGCGACACGAGCACGCCTGTGGGGGAGCACTTTAGTTAACGCGGTTAGAGTCTATTTTCGCGTGTCGATGATTCGTGCTGTGATGGTTAAGGCGATGTCTTTGGCTCGTAATTTGTCAATCCGTATTAAAAGTTCGGTGGTCGTATTTTTTAAATGGCCATGCTGATCTACAATGCTACAAAATGTTGAAGGCCACGACCGCTATATGGTATTGTCAACCAATTTAAAAAGTAGGCCACCTACGGTTTAATTAATAAAAAATTTGAACTCAATAAGAACATTGTTAGCTTGAATGAGTTTTGTTGAAATCTAATCTAAACTATTATAATAAATAAATAAATAAATTTTATTTTATCTAAACTATTATAAAACTGTAACTGAAGTGTGTCTGTATATTGAAGATATTTACAAAAAAAAAATTACGACTAGGTTTTTAGGTATCCCTGACTCGAAATCAACTTTTTTCAGAAATTTTGTCTGTCTGTTTGTTTGTTTGTTCGCGCATCACGCAAAAACTACTGAACCGATTTTGATGAAACTTTTTTGTTTGATAGCTTATGATCTGACTTAAAATCAGGTATATAATTTGTGCGGATGAAGTCGCGGGTAAACACTAGTAAGCTTATAAAACCATTAGGTATTGTGAGTAAGATCACGAAGTCCGCCCAGCCGCGATCTCTGCAAACTAAGAAGTCACATTTTACAGAAGCTTGATTACGGTAATACAGGTGATAATAAATGGTTCCTAAATGGCTTCCATTTCAAATTGGTTGACAATACCTTTCAGGCCTCCGCACATTGCAGCGATTTTATCGAGCGATAATATCGCTGCGATTTTGCGATAATTGTTTCCAGTGCATTTTGTATGGGGACGCGCGCGATCCTACACACTGCCGCGATATATCGAGCGATAATATCGCTGCGATTTTGTTCCGACGCAATCTCTGTAGACCACATTTAGTGGTGGGGCGCATGCGTGACATATCGCTCGATAAAATCGTTCGATAATATCGCTGCAATATGCGGAGGCCTTTAAATGCCGACTGACACATTATACTGAACCAAAACTAAAATTTTATTTACAGAGAATTCCATTCGGGACATTCGATCGGTTGCGAAGTAGTAACTTAGTTAATAAAATATGACTTGTTTCTTGTAATAATATTGTGTTCGATGATTCGTGCTATGGTTGTGGTTTTGATGGTGGATAAGTAATGCCCATGGTTCAATTTATAGTAAGTGCGCCGGCTGCTTGTTTCCTACGTAACATGACATCACAAGGAAATGCATGGCCAGCATGCTTTTATTATTATTACGACCGTGTGCCATGCATTTCACTGTGATGTCATGTTACGTAGGCATTCTTGCAGCCGGCTCACGGACTCTAATGTACAGCAAAAACAAAATACACCAATTTCGTAACTATCTATTTACAACTAAATTATATCTATATCATTAGATCTCAATAATAATAAAAAGTAATCCACATAAAAACACCGAAAACCTAAACAAAGCAAAATGAGACGCATGCCGATGCCGTGATAAACCATTTTGTTAGTTGTTTCAACTCCCATACAGATGAAAATAAAAGAATACACCCTTCATAAGCATTGTCCATGCAGAACGAGACACCTATGTTGTTAATTAAATGAAATTATGAAACCAACTCAGAGTGCCTTATCATGTTAGGTGATATAGGTACATTTAAATACTTAGATATTGCTCATCTAATCAGATTGCCAGTGAGTTGGGAAGTCAGTTATTGACAATGCGAGAGGCGAATGGAATGCAAAGAGTTGGAAGTACACACGTCGTGGTTGTGATTGGTTGAAGAGTACAATAATTTTATTGATGAATTTTATAAATCTGATTGATTTTCGATGAATTGTACATAGTTAAAAAAAGATTTTTTCACCTCACAAGCTCGGAAAGAATCTGTTTATCATTCGAAATCTGAGTGCAAAAGTGCATTTTATCCGCTAGCGTGGAAAGAGTTTTTAAAATTCGAATCTCTCCATTCAATATTTTTCTATGCCGCCTTATTGCGCCAAAACATAGCCAAAATGTTTTTTTTTATTTTTTTTCTTTCATCCATCCAGCATTTTCCTCGCCGTTGTGAGGTGAAAAGTTGTGTGTTGCGCTCGGCAGCAAAGTTATTCTGCGTCTCGTACCTTTGAAACCTTCGTCGCGCTCAGGATTCTATATTTGAACCCACTCGCTTCGCTCGTGGTTCAATCTTAGAATCCTTCGCTTGCTCAGGTTTCAATACAAGTACTCGCGCCAAAAAACAACTTTGCAGCCTAGCATAACAAATAACTATTTTTCTAGCCCGACGATGTAAAAAAATCATTGCCTAACGCAATACGAACCAAAAACGATTCTGTGACGTAACATTATAAAATACTATAACAAAATGACGGAAGGTTTTTTTAACTAGAAAGTAGCATATTTTAATTGTTTCCAAAATCATGACATGTATTTTGTCCACTGATAAACTACTCTTTGTTGCCCTATTAAAATCGAAAGCGCCGCTATAAATAAAAGTAAATTAAAAAAAAACTATTCAGGCCAAAGATGAGTATGATTCGTTGACGTGTGTACACAGAAGCGGGATGAAGGGAGCCGCTGAACAAGTATACTCACATGGACTATTGCCTCTGTCGGGTGCTGCGGATAAAACCAATGCGTTAGTATGTCGCCTATATCCTTCACTATTAGACTGCCTATTCTATTCGCTCGGTTAATCGTTATTCCTTCGCGACAGTATGCGTACTATGGGATTATTCTACCGTAACTGCATGCTTTTATTAACCCCTCATGCAACCCTTTGTATTGTTTAATTTGATAATTCCTTCTCCTGATACACATTTGGACGTAACATTCATCAAGTCAAGGTAAATTACTACGATTTCCAAAAATCAAAACAATTATAAAGATCAGTCAAGTGAGATTTTTGAACGACTTCAAAATACACAAAAATATTTTTCTCCCCTCCGGACGGAAAGCGTGAATTTTCGTCCCGCTGCGCTAAACGATGTTGCCGCTTTCCACCTCCGTCTAGTAGAAAAATAGTATACTAACCTCGGGCAGTAAATAAGAAAGCCTCGGATCACATGTTTGTTGACCTCGGCTTCGCCTCGGTCTACAATTACATGAGATCTGAGATCTTTCTTACTTTCGCAGGAAAGTAAGAAACCTCGGTGTATAATCTACTATAGGTAACACGCTAATTTATTTTCTTGGAAGTACCTACGTAGTTAAAAGATTTTATGTTTTTTCAACTATTCTTTAGCAAAGTTACAAATTTATGCGAGTTATTCGTTTCTTTTTTTTAACGCAGGGAAAAAGTTTAAACCGGTCATGAATTAAGTAAAAATTTGTCTAGACCCTTGACGTAGGCAAACGTAGGCCACGCCACATTTACAGCCACACTCTCACGCACACGTACCGGTATCGAAGTGTATCTCGAACAGGTCGGTGCTCGCGAGCGTGTATATGAGCTGCCTCGCGAGCGGGGAGCGCGCTCTGAGCGGCGCGCCGAGCGGCTCGCCGGGCGGCGTGTCCTCGCGCGCGGCCAGCGAGTAGTGCGCGCGCTCCCACGCGGGCGCCGCCCCGCCGCCCCACACGCGCACCACCACCTCCGCCTCCGACCCGCACGCCGGCACTCCTGAGATAGGTACATTATAAAAAAACACGATCAATACAAGGTGTTACAAAACTACAAATAAACATTTAAGGGGGTGGTGTAGACCATCAAACTGAACAACTTTCACTATGGGACCAACATCGAAATCGCGAAAAAAAAATTTATGTTCTATACTCTACAAATCGACTAGACCTAAAATATGTATGGGATTTAAATTTTTTTTTTCGCGATTTCGATGTTGGTCCCATAGAGAAAGTTGTTCAGTTTGACGGTCTAAACAACCCCCTTATGAGTTTCAAAAATTTATTGTTACTTATGAAACACCGTGTATATTTTATTCAGGGCCTGTTTCACCACTCATGAGTAAGTTCTTGTTAGCTTATCCGTCAGATATTTTGACATATTTTCATACAAAATACGTCAAACTATCTGTCGGATAAGCTAGCAAGAACTTACTCAGAAGTGGTGAAACAGGCTCTCAATCTTTCAATGAAAATGTCACAGATAGTATGGACGGTTTTAAGAGGCGCGCAGGCACATTAAAGTTGCCTTATCGTGCACTATAACTAACATAGTCGAAAAAGGTTACGACTCACACAAGTCTACTGGTGAATGTCGTTGAGTGCAAACGGCACCGCACGTAACTAAATACTTCGTCAAATTCAAGGTTGTTAAGGAGTTTCTTGCCATTTCTTCTCCATAGCAGTTTTACTAGTGAAGCGGTGGTAAATGTAGAATCCCAACACTGTAGCCGATTATACTTTATTTCACACCAAAACATAGGCAGAGTGTAGGTTTATTATTATTCTTAGTAAAGCTAATAGTGTCAGAGGGCTCTGCATGATGCGCCCGATAAAGCTAGCACCGTTTATCTCAACCAACTAAGGTGCGATAGCGCTATATATCGCGATGCCATCCAGCCGGTGTGCAGAATTGTGAGAAAACTCCTTACAAATAACACGTCACGAATGTTAAACTATCGTTACCAACCTCCATCAAAGGCAGCAATGACGAGTGTGTAGAGCTGGTTGTGCGCGTCGAGTGTCTGCTTCAGTGAGATCTGTCCGGTACGGCGCTCCACGCGGAACAGTTCCCCGTGGCCTCGCTTCATCTCGTAACGCACCTGGAATACAATGTAACGCAAGTGTTTTACAACAACTTGATCTTGTAACGCAACAGACAAGTAACACGTAACACACAAGAAAGGCTTAGAAGACGTTTTTATTACTGGGACTTTTGAATTCGTAAAGCCGTGGTGGTCCAGTGGCGAGTAACCTTGCCTGCCGTGCAGGAGGCGATGGATCGATCCCCGTCCAAGCCGACTCGTACCAATGAGTTTTTCGGAATTTATGTACGATTTGTTACAGCACTGGCTTTTCGGTGAAGGAAAAAAGGAATATTGGAATGCAGTATAGATTTGAAGAAGCAATTTTTGGTATAGCAATTCATCTTATCGTGTGGGCAAGCCAGTGTGTCAGAGTTTTTTTCAAACCACTTTTGACGTGGTTTTTATGTAACGACAGTTAGTCGTTGGTTCCAGGTGGTAGTAACCACCAGAGAAGTAGCCGGGACCAACGGCTTAACATGCCATCCGAGGTACGGAATCATCTTTAATTTCAGACAATCAGGTGATTCAGCCTGTAATGTGCTAACCAACTGGCGAAAAACGCACAAAGTGAAATATCTCTTGGTGTCTCCCATGGGATCGAACCCACGACCTCCGTCATCGTTCGTCAAGAGCCCAATGCTCCTAACAATTAGACCACGGAGGCAGTATAGCAAGTGTCAAATAAACTAGTAGTCAAATGTAATAGACTCACCTCTCCATTATCGTTAGCGTCGGCGTCAACAGCCTTGACCCTGATGACGTTAGCGCCAGGCTCCGCGCCGGCCAGCACGGCGGCGACGTACGGCCGCTCCACGAACACGGGGCAGTTGTCGTTCACGTCGGTGACGGTGATGTGGAGCCGCGCGTGCGCCACGCGGCCCTCCCCCTCCTGCTCCTGCCCCTCCCCCGCTCCCGCGCCCGCGCCGGGGGGAGGGGAGCTCCTCGCCTGCAGGAGCAGCGTGTAAGAGTCGCGCGTCTCTCGGTCGAGGGGCACGCCTGTGCTTCGTACGGCGCCCGATGTTAGGCCAACCTGTTGGTAAGATAAGAGTAGGTATAAGGGCCTGTTTCACCACCTCCGAATAAGTTCTTGTTATCTTATCCGACAGCTCATTTGACACATTCTTCATACAAAATATGTCAAATAAGCTAACAAGAACTTATTCAGAAGTGGTGAAACAGGCCCTAAGTCAAACTTTTATTTTTATAGTATAACATTTTCTACAGGGTTAAATTGATATCATTATCATCCTTTTAAACTAAGGGTCTAACGATCGAACTGAACAACTTTTGCAATGGGACCAAATCAGTGATAATTATGACAGATGAAAGTTGAGAACTCCGTGCGATCGTTACCTATGTTTTAGTACTTTTTTTTTAGTTATTTCACTCATTTAACATTTACGACCGTTTCACAAGTAAAACATCATTGGAGAAGAAACTGTAAGAAACGTCATAACAACCTAAAATATGACGAAGTACGTATAGAATGATTACACCCTGCTCTTCGCAGAGATAAGATACATCATGTCACTCCACGATTCAAGGTAGACATTAAGAGATTCGATTAAAAGCATGTGTATGCCTATTGCCTGTCTAAAGGATCTTGATGCGAATGTAAGTTAATACGTTAAAATTGCCGTAATTAAACAAATTAGACGAATAAGGTGTCTTTGGGTCCATATGACTAGCAAGCATATTGAAGCAAAAAAACCAAAAACGACACACTTGGCAGTTTTTTTAGCCTCTGTTCATCACGGATAATGTAGCATTCTAAAGATGAAAGAATTTTTCAGATCGGTCCAGTAGTTTCTAAGCCTATTCAATACAAACAAATAAACAAAAAACTGACCTCAAACCCGTCAACGGGGTTCAGTATCTTGAACTGTACGTGTTCGTTGAGCGCGGCGCCCAGCACGTTGAGCACGGCGATGGTGGCCGGGCGCGTGTTGTTCTCCAGCACGTTGTGGTAGTAGTCCCTGTGCGCGAAGGCGAGCCCGGCCGGCTCCACGCGCCGCGCGCGCAGCCGCACGCGCGCCGTGCCCGAGTACTGCCCGTCCGACGCGCGCACGCGCAGCGAGTACGACGCCGAGAGACCGTCCGGCTTAGAGACGACGATCGTGCCGGTCGGGGTTATGGAGAATACGCCGGATGAGTCGCCCTGACGATTCAAGGTGGTGGATTACAAAATGTTAACGTTAATAAGTGGATTTGACGAACCTAATTGTAGTGGCGGCTAAAAGAGATGAATGAAGTATAGTAGATTACACACCGAGGACAGGAAAGTAAGAAAGGTCTCAGATCTCAATGTGATCTGAAGCTTTTTTATTTACTATCCAAAGTTAATATACTATTTTTCTCCTCGACGGAGGTGGCAAGCGACAACGTCGTTTAGCACACCGAGATGCAAATAGACGCTTTCCGTCCGGAGGGGAGAAATAGCTATTAAATAATATGTGATATTGCGCCGACCCCAAGTAATGCGATAAGGGCAGGAAGATGATGAAAAGTCATCAGACATAAGTTCATAACAGGCAGCAGCTGAAAGTGTAGAGCGATATCGTGTAGTAAAGTCAAGGTAATACTTTTCAAACGGACGCAAAACTCACTAGCATCTTAATCTCGACTTAAAGCGAACATATCATACATTTTGCCTACACCCATACATCGATGGACATATATTATTTGTGGTCTGTAAGAAGATCCAACTCTATCACTCACCTCTATAATATCGTACTTGACGCTGCCCCCGGGCGGCAGGTCCCTGTCTGTGGCCGGCACGTCGAGCACGGTCACGCCCCTGGCGGAGGGCAGCAGTACTGTGGCGTCGTACGAGGCGGCGGAGAAGGTCGGCGGACAGTCGTTCACGTCCGTCACCTCCACTCTGACCTGCGCCACGCTCTCTGACGGCAGTCGAGGAGTTCCCATGTCCATCACCTGCGGGAGTTCATTTCATAAGCATAGAGAAAAGGTCCTCGTTCGGGATCGTGTCTGGTCCATAGGAATTCCCTAGCTATCCATGTTGAGCGCTATAAGCAACGCCTTAAACCTGATTCGAACTAAACAAGTACGTTAGGCGAGCGAGTGTGATTCCATCATAATATAACTCGCTACTCGTCAAAAATCGTTTGAATTAGGGTGCGTCCACATCTGGCGAATGCGCAGTAGCAACGCACGAGCATTAAATGAACCCGCACAGCATTCGCCTCGCGTTCTCCAGATGTGGACGCACCCTATCGATCTAATCGAGAATAGGCCGCAACGTAATAAAGTGAATAACTCTCAAAACGTGAAATTCTCGGAATGTACAATTCTCAAATTGCTTGCATATCAATGTCTACAGATTAAACCGTTACTGTCACATTCACATGGAGACCGATGTGTGATAAAAAGGTTTACACGTACTGGTACTCACATAGTCCTAACCAGGCTTTAGATAGGTGCGCGGCGAGACGGAGAGTGGAGCAGACCAGGAGAGCGTATTTTGAACATCACACGTTCAAATCAATACTAAACTATGGGGATTATGTATCTTTCTACTGCTGATTTCAACGTGTGACTTTCAAAAATCGCACTCTAGTCCACGACGTTATTTCACCATCGTTTGCCGCAGTAAACAAAAACTTTACGTGGACGGCGAAATAACGCATCTACCTCAGATAGCGCTTGCGTTGCCCGAGCACTGCAGTGGAACTGTGACGTCTATAGCCAGAGTACTTCAGTATACCTTGACGGTGAACTCGTGCACGGCGGCCTCCTCGTAGTCGAGGGTGGCGGCGAGGCGCAGCGCGCCGGTGGTGGGGTCGATGCGGAAGCGCGCGGCGGCGGCGGGCTGCAGGATCTCGTACGCGCGCTGCCTGTTGCCGGGGGAGTCCCCGTCCTCCGTCTCCAGCACCAGCGGCCGCGACCGTTGTGCGTCCGGAGCCGCGTCCGTCACTACGCACACACAGTACGTCAGCGTCAGCGGTTCCAAACATTTCAAAGACAATTTAGACATTGAGGGAGCGCAGGGCATTGTCTGTACGAGCCTTTGACTATTTATTATAAGGACTAGCCTTGCGGTAGCATTTCCCCACGGTATGAGAACAATGGATCATGTGCATTTACATTCAATTTAATACCTTATCACTAAACAAGACAGCCTATAATTGCGAAACAATAAATTCAAACTAAGAACGTTTGGGGTTCACATGAGAATACTTTTTATGATTTTTAATATTCATTGGAATCTAAAGTTATGGGGAATAAAATCCAAAGTTGTAGATTTCATGTTACCTCGCCCCCCGAAAAAAGTGACAGAAATGTTTGTTAGTAGAATTACACACGTAACTAGTCCACATATAAGTAGTCGAAGGTATGAGCTAATATGATAGCCCACAAGTTTGCTCGATGCTCCACTTCAGTCAAGATAACACTGTTTAGAGCATACTGTACTTCTTCTTACACGAGCAGCGTTGTGGCTGAACTATACGAAAAAACAGTAAAACGCCTTGCGAGTCCAGTGCGTTCAGGATGCTGGTGGGGATGCCGCGATTCTGTATTGCGTCGGGGATGTTCGCCGATGCGCTAGTAGATTGTTTTACACTACTTTTTTTTTTTTTTTTTTTTAATATATTTACTAGCCTGGTTTCTAGACCTTTTGGCTAAATCTTAATTTATTTTAAATTTTCTTCTGTTTTCACATTAAAACGTTGGTATTCGACGTTTTGATGGTTCTTTGGAGTTTTTGGAGTTTTTGGAGGCAATCGAAAGACGCAGGAACAGTAGAGAAGTCCACAGGAAAGAGGTGAACTGACCGCTTTGCCGCGCTAAAATCACGGAACACTTTTCCTGTTTACGACCCATGCACCATCATATTTCACTGAACTATATATTGTTCACTTGCACGACACTTTGTTACGCAAAACAACACCAATTTTACGAACCAAAACTCACTATAAACCATAAAAATTCGATGAAATATAAGGACTCCAAACGTCAGCTACCAAAGCCCGCCAAAAACTCCCTTTTACACTACTATGTACAAAGGGTGTACATCCCTCGTGCGTAAGGATAAGCGCCAGCGCCAACAGCATCTTGACCATGTTTGCTAGTAGGTTTGATTACATCAGAATGTGAACCATTGCTGTATGGTTCACGTGCTGACAAACAAACAATTATAATGGAGTAATATGTTGTTGTGTTTTAACTAACAATAGGCTAAGTGTGTTACTAACAAAATTGTGATCTCAGTTAGTAGTCTCATAAAGATTTCTATTCTATTGCATTTCGACGTGTTTTCTTCCATAGAAAAGTTGATCAGTTAGATGGTCTAAATCTAAAGCACCCCTTTTAAATATGATCTCGTCTGACTACGATATTGTAGTACATACCCAGTGAGTGTTGTGGCGCGGCCTCGGAGACCCTGCCGATGTACAGCGCGCGGCGCAGCGTGGGCGGGAACTCGTTGCGGTCCAGCACCTGCACGCGCACTGTGGCCGTGGCTGTACCGCCGCCCTGCAGGGGATAACATGAGAGGTCAATAAACGAATTCTATGTACCTATACTATTCTTTACCACATTCTACGTTCTCGTCCGTCGATGTGCCGTTGTTATGTGCATGAAGCAGATATCGAAGTTTACAAAAGAGTGTCAAAACAGTTGGATTGTGGTCCCAGGGATTTCGACAGCCTCGTGGATCTTTCATCTTACTTCGAGCTTTATACAATTTACATCGACGGAAGTTCGCAGCGAGAACGTAGACTCCGGTAGAGAATAGGATAGGTACGTTGATAAATCTCAAATTTTGTCCCAATTCGTCGTTAGTCTTACTAAACGACGTAACTAACAGTGAGGTAATTTTTCAGAACAAGCTTTTTTCGGTTGAGCGCAACGTAATTTTCAGTTACTTTACCTGTCAAAATGTGTTTTCTCGGTAACGCTCGAAGAAACAGAAACGTCAATTAGACCGATCCATTCGTCTTGGAAAATGGATTCGCCCTCAATGAATAAGTTAGTTACGCCGAACATGTTAGATACGTCGTTTAATAAGACTAGCGATGAATAGGGGAGCGGACTGCATAAAATATAAATTTTAGTTTTATCTTATTAGTAAAAAAAAAACGTTTGAAAATAACGCTAAACTCTCATTTCCTGTAATTCTTTAGCTTGGATACTATATTTAATAATAGGATGAAGTATAAAAGTAATGAAATGTTGATGATGTTTGTTAGTACAATTTTTCATAAAAAGCGCACGTTTTGACATTAAGAGTTTCTAATTTGACTAGTTGTCTGCTCCCCTATTAGACCGTTGATTCGTCTTGGAAAATAGATTCGCCCACAATGAATAAGTCAGTTACGCCAAAAATGACAGATACGTCGTTTAGAAAGACTAGCGACGAATTGTAGCCCTGGTACAGTAAAGCTACAAGACAAGACTGACCATGTTGAGCGCGGTGACGGTGAGGTTGTAGTTGTCGCAGGCCTCGTAGTCGAGCGGCGCGGCGGTGAGCAGGCTCCCCGCGGTGGGGTTGAGCGTGAACAGCCCCGCGCCGCCCCCCAGCACGTACCGCACCCCCGCGCCGCCCCGCGCCTCCAGCGCCGCCAGCGACGTGCCAGCCGGCGAGTTCTCGTACACGGAACACACCACCTCCGATACTGAGAACCTGATGACAAAAAGTACCGACATTGGGGTATAAGATACAGGGTACTTCAGGATGATCATGAGGAATACGGAAGATCTTTCACGGGTTGTTGGAATTACAAGGACCGCGATCCGACACCTGTTTTTAGATAGACCTTGTATTTATACAAACACCATTGAACAAACGTTATTTGTTATCACAGAAAATATTTTCACGCTAGTACTCGATGACGACGTGGTTACCGACGCGACAGAAGCCTTTTCAATCAAAAAGTAGCGGCAGGGTGACATAATGTTATAGACTACACTCACGTGGGCGGCGCGTCGTCAGGTTCCACCACGGTGATGTGTAGCGGCAGGGTGGCGGCCCTGGCGCCGGGCGGCGGGTTGGACGCTCGTACTGTCACTGTATAATGTTGTAGACTACACTCACGTGGGCGGCGCGTCGTCAGGTTCCACCACGGTGATGTGTAGCGGCAGGGTGGCGGCCCTGGCGCCGGGCGGCGGGTTGGACGCTCGTACTGTCACTGTATAATGTTGTAGACTACACTCACGTGGGCGGCGCGTCGTCAGGTTCCACCACGGTGATGTGTAGCGGCAGGGTGGCGGCCCTGGCGCCGGGCGGCGGGTTGGACGCTCGTACTGTCACTGTATAATGTTGTAGACTACACTCACGTGGGCGGCGCGTCGTCAGGTTCCACCACGGTGATGTGTAGCGGCAGGGTGGCGGCCCTGGCGCCGGGCGGCGGGTTGGACGCTCGTACTGTCACTGTATAATGTTGTAGACTACACTCACGTGGGCGGCGCGTCGTCAGGTTCCACCACGGTGATGTGTAGCGGCAGGGTGGCGGCCCTGGCGCCGGGCGGCGGGTTGGACGCTCGTACTGTCACTGTATAATGTTGTAGACTACACTCACGTGGGCGGCGCGTCGTCAGGTTCCACCACGGTGATGTGTAGCGGCAGGGTGGCGGCCCTGGCGCCGGGCGGCGGGTTGGACGCTCGTACTGTCACCGTGTAGTCGTGTGCGCCCCGCGCTGGGAGGGGACGGGTTAATCGCACCTCGCCTAGCACCGGCTCTGTGAGAGGTACGTTACGTTTAGTCTGCTAAAAAGATTAACCAGTCAACAACTTGTCGATTGCCCAGAGTGCGTAAGAATAGCTTTTGATTTCATCGTGTTCCATTCTGTTTTTTAGAGATTTATGGAGGTCATTAGGTTATGCGAATCTACCGAAATATTGCATGAAGATTTAATATATAATATTGCGTGAAGAAAGATAGTTTTTCTCCCCTCTGGACGGAAAGCGCCAATTTTACGCTAAACGAAGTTACCAGTTTTCACCTCCGTCGAGGAGAAAAATAGTATACTAAACTCGGGCAGTCAATAAGAAAACCTCAGCCTCGCCTGAAACAATCGGAGACCTTTCCTGTCCTCGGTGTGTAATCTACTATTAAAGCCAACGAAAAAAGAATATATGAAATCTAATCAACAGCTTGCAATGTAGTAGCTTCTATGTAAGTGGGAATTAGCTTCAACTATTAAGTCACCACATCGTGATCTCACCAATTTCGAACAGTCCAGCGGCGTCGCCCCCGGCCAGCGAGTATATGATCCTGGCGGCGTCGCCGGCGTCGGGGTCGGCGGCCCTTAGCTCGGCCACGAGCGCGCCGGGCGCGGCGGCGCGGCTCAGCCTCGCCTCGGCCAGGCGGCGCCCCCAGGCGGGCGCGTGCTCGTCCGCGTCGTGCACGCGCAGCGTGACGCGCGTGAAGGCGCGCGACGCGCGCGGCGCCTGGTCCCGCGCCCACACCGTCAGCGAGTGCAGCGCCGCGCTCTCCCTGACGACACACGTTATAACATTACGTATGGGGAAACATGCATACCCTGACGAACTCATTTTGATACTTATTCCGCATTGGACTGACGCCCATACGACTGACCCCCATACTTGAGGATAGGCCTGCCCTACGGTGGGATGTAATATAGGCTAATGATGATGATGACTTCTTATATCGGACGTATCGCCGTCGACTCCGTAGACTACAGCTACGAAACGGTATAAATGCTAATCCCGATTGCGTAGAAAACATATTTGGGGACTATTTTGAGGGGTTGAGGTGAAGTGAGACGGTTAGTCGTCATGCAAGTGCCATCGTCTTTTACATTAACAGTATGTGCGAGCATTCTTAACACTATCGACAACCACTCATAAACCATTTCAGGGACTGTACTACACATTATAAATTACCGCTGGCGTATACCCGCTACGAATCCCAGACACAAAGAGGAGGAATACGAGAACCCCTTCCCCACGCGTTTGTCTAAAGCCAATGAAAGATCAGGAGCTATATTTATCATACCTGTCCAACGGTTGCGCCAACTCAAGTACGCCGGTGAACTCGTGCAGCCTGAACAGCCTCGCGGAGGCGGGGGCCCTGGCGGCGTGCAGGCCGTACAGCAGGCGGCCGCCGGGCCCCACGCCGGGCCCCCCGCCGGGCCCTGCGCTGGCCTGCAGCGCCGCCAGGGCCTCGCCGACGCGCGTGCTCTCCGACGCCTCCACGACGTACTCGTCGAGCGAGAATGTGACCCCGCCCTCGTTTGCGTCGTTTATTACTGTTATGTTTACCTGAACATAAAACAAAGATTTATTAATGCATCTGCTTGAACCTAATGCCACATTTACACTCAGCCCTGTTGGACAGAAAAGTGAGTGGGGAAGTGGGCAGCGTGAGTATGTAAATAGGTCACCAGTGCTGTTACATTGGTATCTCACACTGCCCACTTCCCCGCTCACTTCCCTGTCCAACAGGGCTGAGTGTAAATGGGGCATTAAATAAGGATCCTCTGTGATGATAATCCAAAACATATTCTACATACCTATATACTATGTGCCTTTGTTTATGTGTGATTGAGTGGGAAACATCAGAATTTTCAATATAAGTTAGATAACTCAATTAAACATACATCTACCTACGTACGCACATACTTACACAAAATTAATAAATAGTGTAATAGGGAGTTTAACTGACTTATTGCAAGATCGCCCATATCTATGTGTGTAACTGTTTCGCTCGTTGCGTAAAATTTTCCTTCTGGGACCAATTGTCTCAGAAAGAAGAAGTAGAACTTACAAGAGTAGTAACAACATGCAGCCCGTCGGTGACGGACACGTTGAGGCAGTACTTGGGCTGTCTCTCCCACAGCAGGCGCTTGGCCAGCACCAGGCTGCCGTCTTCTCGACCTATGTAGAACTCCTGCCGCTCATCACCATCTGTTGGAAGAACATCTTTGCTTCAGCAATTATGTTTGGAGAGATTAACATACTATTGAACGAGCAACATTTGTTTGTGTCTGTAATCAGATAGGAGTTTATGGGCGCAACTTTATCTAGATAGGTCTCATCTCTTTGGAAAAAACTGTTTTTAACAAGTAGAGCTAGATCGCACAGCGAGGGCAGGAAAGTACGAAAGGTCTCAGATCTCATATAATTGTTGATCAACAAACATATTGTGATCTGAGGCTTTCTTATTTACTGCCCGAGGTTAGTTTACTATTTTTTTTTTTTTTTTTTTTTTTTTTTTTTTTTTTTTTTTTTTGTTTTTTTTTTATAAAGAATATTTCTATTTCTATTTCTATTTTTCTCCTCGACAAAGTCGGAAAGTGGCAACTTCATTTAGCGCAGTGGGATAAAAGTTGACGCTTTCTGCCCGGAGGGGTGAAAATACCTTTTCACCTCACAAGCTCGGAAAGATTCTGTTTATCATTCGAAATCTGAGTGCAAAAGTGCATTTAATCCGCTAGCGTGGAAAGAGTTTTTGAAATTCGAGACTGTCTTTTCAATATTTTTCTATACCGCCAATCCACTGAAAATGCTTAATAACTATTTCATGTCACTGGCCACAATCCTAGAATCCTTCGCTTGCTCAGGTTTCAATACAGGTACTCGCGCCAAAAAGCAACTTTGCAGCCTAGCATAACAAATAAAATTTTTTTTAATTTAGTATATACTTCTTTTGTCACACCTTGTCTTGCCGCCTTCAACTTGTGCTTGGTTTAATTCATAATTCATTTATTCATTGTTGATTGCACACGTTACATAAGATGGTATAATTAATTTTTGGTACAGCAATCTGCCTCTTCAAGGCATTCGAGGTTTGTTTAGTACTTGCCGCTTTCAAACTGTGACTATGTAATCAGTTATCAAACGGTACTCACCGACGATGTCATAGAACAGTGAGTCGCCGTCCGGGTCGGTGGCCTGCACGACAGTGAGCAGGAAGCCCGGCGCGTCCAGCTCGGCGACCTGCAGGGGGGGCACGGGCTGCAGTACTCACCGACGATGTCATAGAACAGTGAGTCGCCGTCCGGGTCGGTGGCCTGCACGACTGTGAGCAGGAAGCCCGGCGCGTCCAGCTCGGCGACCTGCAGGGGGGGCACGGGCTGCAGTACTCACCGACGATGTCATA
The DNA here is from genome assembly GCA_963693445.1 of Agonopterix heracliana. Taxonomy (NCBI): domain Eukaryota; kingdom Metazoa; phylum Arthropoda; class Insecta; order Lepidoptera; family Depressariidae; genus Agonopterix; species Agonopterix heracliana. The sequence goes on along the minus strand of OY856312.1, from coordinate 683,615 downwards.
GAACAGTGAGTCGCCGTCCGGGTCGGTGGCCTGCACGACTGTGAGCAGGAAGCCCGGCGCGTCCAGCTCGGCGACCTGCAGGGGGGGCACGGGCTGCAGTACTCACCGACGATGTCATAGAACAGTGAGTCGCCGTCCGGGTCGGTGGCCTGCACGACTGTGAGCAGGAAGCCCGGCGCGTCCAGCTCGGCGACCTGCAGGGGGGGCACGGGCTGCAGTACTCACCGACGATGTCATAGAACAGTGAGTCGCCGTCCGGGTCGGTGGCCTGCACGACTGTGAGCAGGAAGCCCGGCGCGTCCAGCTCGGCGACCTGCAGGGGGGGCACGGGCTGCAGTACTCACCGACGATGTCATAGAACAGTGAGTCGCCGTCCGGGTCGGTGGCCTGCACGACTGTGAGCAGGAAGCCCGGCGCGTCCAGCTCGGCGACCTGCAGGGGGGGCACGGGCTGCAGTACTCACCGACGATGTCATAGAACAGTGAGTCGCCGTCCGGGTCGGTGGCCTGCACGACTGTGAGCAGGAAGCCCGGCGCGTCCAGCTCGGCGACCTGCAGGGGGGGCACGGGCTGCAGTACTCACCGACGATGTCATAGAACAGTGAGTCGCCGTCCGGGTCGGTGGCCTGCACGACTGTGAGCAGGAAGCCCGGCGCGTCCAGCTCGGCGACCTGCAGGGGGGGCACGGGCTGCAGTACTCACCGACGATGTCATAGAACAGTGAGTCGCCGTCCGGGTCGGTGGCCTGCACGACAGTGAGCAGGAAGCCCGGCGCGTCCAGCTCGGCGACCTGCAGGGGGGGCACGGGCTGCAGTACTCACCGACGATGTCATAGAACAGTGAGTCGCCGTCCGGGTCGGTGGCCTGCACGACTGTGAGCAGGAAGCCCGGCGCGTCCAGCTCGGCGACCTGCAGGGGGGGCACGGGCTGCAGTACTCACCGACGATGTCATAGAACAGTGAGTCGCCGTCCGGGTCGGTGGCCTGCACGACTGTGAGCAGGAAGCCCGGCGCGTCCAGCTCGGCGACCTGCAGGGGGGGCACGGGCTGCAGTACTCACCGACGATGTCATAGAACAGTGAGTCGCCGTCCGGGTCGGTGGCCTGCACGACTGTGAGCAGGAAGCCCGGCGCGTCCAGCTCGGCGACCTGCAGGGGGGGCACGGGCTGCAGTACTCACCGACGATGTCATAGAACAGTGAGTCGCCGTCCGGGTCGGTGGCCTGCACGACTGTGAGCAGGAAGCCCGGCGCGTCCAGCTCGGCGACCTGCAGGGGGGGCACGGGCTGCAGTACTCACCGACGATGTCATAGAACAGTGAGTCGCCGTCCGGGTCGGTGGCCTGCACGACTGTGAGCAGGAAGCCCGGCGCGTCCAGCTCGGCGACCTGCAGGGGGGGCACGGGCTGCAGTACTCACCGACGATGTCATAGAACAGTGAGTCGCCGTCCGGGTCGGTGGCCTGCACGACTGTGAGCAGGAAGCCCGGCGCGTCCAGCTCGGCGACCTGCAGGGGGGGCACGGGCTGCAGTACTCACCGACGATGTCATAGAACAGTGAGTCGCCGTCCGGGTCGGTGGCCTGCACGACTGTGAGCAGGAAGCCCGGCGCGTCCAGCTCGGCGACCTGCAGGGGGGGCACGGGCTGCAGTACTCACCGACGATGTCATAGAACAGTGAGTCGCCGTCCGGGTCGGTGGCCTGCACGACTGTGAGCAGGAAGCCCGGCGCGTCCAGCTCGGCGACCTGCAGGGGGGGCACGGGCTGCAGTACTCACCGACGATGTCATAGAACAGTGAGTCGCCGTCCGGGTCGGTGGCCTGCACGACTGTGAGCAGGAAGCCCGGCGCGTCCAGCTCGGCGACCTGCAGGGGGGGCACGGGCTGCAGTACTCACCGACGATGTCATAGAACAGTGAGTCGCCGTCCGGGTCGGTGGCCTGCACGACTGTGAGCAGGAAGCCCGGCGCGTCCAGCTCGGCGACCTGCAGGGGGGGCACGGGCTGCAGTACTCACCGACGATGTCATAGAACAGTGAGTCGCCGTCCGGGTCGGTGGCCTGCACGACTGTGAGCAGGAAGCCCGGCGCGTCCAGCTCGGCGACCTGCAGGGGGGGCACGGGCTGCAGTACTCACCGACGATGTCATAGAACAGTGAGTCGCCGTCCGGGTCGGTGGCCTGCACGACTGTGAGCAGGAAGCCCGGCGCGTCCAGCTCGGCGACCTGCAGGGGGGGCACGGGCTGCAGTACTCACCGACGATGTCATAGAACAGTGAGTCGCCGTCCGGGTCGGTGGCCTGCACGACTGTGAGCAGGAAGCCCGGCGCGTCCAGCTCGGCGACCTGCAGGGGGGGCACGGGCTGCAGTACTCACCGACGATGTCATAGAACAGTGAGTCGCCGTCCGGGTCGGTGGCCTGCACGACTGTGAGCAGGAAGCCCGGCGCGTCCAGCTCGGCGACCTGCAGGGGGGGCACGGGCTGCAGTACTCACCGACGATGTCATAGAACAGTGAGTCGCCGTCCGGGTCGGTGGCCTGCACGACTGTGAGCAGGAAGCCCGGCGCGTCCAGCTCGGCGACCTGCAGGGGGGGCACGGGCTGCAGTACTCACCGACGATGTCATAGAACAGTGAGTCGCCGTCCGGGTCGGTGGCCTGCACGACTGTGAGCAGGAAGCCCGGCGCGTCCAGCTCGGCGACCTGCAGGGGGGGCACGGGCTGCAGTACTCACCGACGATGTCATAGAACAGTGAGTCGCCGTCCGGGTCGGTGGCCTGCACGACTGTGAGCAGGAAGCCCGGCGCGTCCAGCTCGGCGACCTGCAGGGGGGGCACGGGCTGCAGGGAGGGCGCAAGTCCGCCGCCCCGCGCCACGCCGCGCACGGTCGCTCGCGCCACCCCGCACCGCGGCCGCGCTCCCCCGTCACACGCTCGGATCTGCAGGGCCAGGCCAGGGTAACATTACATTGTGTTATTGCTATGTTTTTAATACAAAATTAGCATTATTTTGTATCTAAACTAAATAAACAACTTACGAAAACATGACGTTTCACGGTTTCAGTTTGACTTGACAGTTTTTTATTTTTTTTCCTTTCGAAAAGGCAAGGGGAACGAACCAAACCTAACCTTAACACATTAAAATGTGAGGATGGAACACATTCCAATGTTCAAAGGAGTTTTACGCGAAGATGTAATCCGAATCAAACGGGAGCGCCTTTTTTATATTTCACTTTTACTACATTGTTCTCCATGAATTGCACACCATTAAATCAATTCCACCACATTAACATTAATAGGTAATAGCCACGAAAAACTTATTTACAAAATTAAGAAACAACGTCCGTCCTTTTCTTAACAGTTCCCGCGCAAAACTCTAACACTTGAAGTTGAAAGTTTTGACTTGACAGTGAAATTATCAGGCGCATTTTAATGTTTTCTTTGAAAGGCAACAGATCTGAGGCATACAGCCAAATCTTTTATCCTAAACCACTTTTAATTTATTGTTTGATGAAAAAACCAGCATGGCTAGTATACCAGCGTGATATATCACGCTTTACGCTCTCTTTCTATTTGCGGGCGAACGAACGAGATAAAGGACGTGATATAGCCGTATCACGTGCAACGTGCTAGTCCAGCTGATATGCATGAAAAAGCATAAGGTATTCGTGTTAGCGGCGGAGTTTGCGAATGAAATTACTCGTCAAGAAATTTTTAAATGGACATAAAATTCGGCAAAAGTAAAATATTTCATTGCTAAAAGCTAAAAGTATATTTTTGACATTGAACCCCGACGAGTGTAAAATGGGCAACTGCCCTCTAACCATGCAGCAGATACTCACAGTGATATCGTGCGCGTCGCCAACGCGCATACGCAGGCGCGGCGCGCGTGACAGAGACAGGTAGAGGCGGCCCGAGCGCGCCTGCACGCGCAGCTCGCCGCGCGCCGCGCCGCGCGCCCGCGCGCTGTACCGCACCGTGCCGTTCTCACCGAGGTCGCCGTCCAGCGCCACTACCTGCAATATTATTATAGGGAACAATAATTGATATGACGTTGATCTGTTTTTGGAGACGAAAGTAACCCAACGACCACCTGGATGCGTACTGTCTCGCAGGTTATGTTGACGATGAGCTTATAACGCCAGACGTATCAGGAGGGCTTGCTGACCCCAAATAGGGAACCTGGCTTGTTCCCTATTATTGATTCATAGAAGAACGTACGTGTGTCCTACAAAAATACTACAACCACATTACTATAATTTCTAATATATTACCCCACCACACTGCGATCGTTATAGCACTGCGCCCATGAGGTGGTCTTTACTAAACCATAGAATGAAAAATATAATAGCTGTTAACTGGGAACTAGGCCCATGATCAAGTATTTCGATCTGATACACGCAGCATAGAAATTAATATGACATAGGTACCGTAGCGAGATAGTAGCCGGAGGGCGGTTCATCATCCATCAGGTCCCAGAGCGCGCGCGAGCCCGAACCATCGTCATCCTCCTCCCCCTCCCACTCCGTGCTGCTCTCCTCCCCCACACCCGCGTCCGCCTGCACACACACACGCACACACGGCTACAACTACTACTCGAAAACACACCATTAAAACAAAGCTTCCAAAATTCAGTTGGATTAGGATCAATTTGGATTTCACAAAGATAATAGGTACGTAATAAATCCATACATTAATTGGCATCAAGCGACATGAAGTTTAATAATGATAGTGGGAAACCATAAAAAATGCCCTTGTTAGGGCTGTATGTAAGCAGTCAGTGGGACACCAATTCGTGGACAAGACCCAAAACAAGTCCGAATCGTACAGTCCGCGTACTCGGTCAGGCTCTGATGGACTGGTAGTTTTTCAAGCATTGTCACTCTAAACACCATAATCTCGCAGTCACTCATCAAAGTCAAACACACTCGTCAAACCAAGACTCTCACCTGGGGTAAAACGTCATGTATATCATCAAGCATAAGCGGCACCGGCACCCTTATGTCGTAGAAGCGTTGAGTGAACGCAGGCGCGTGGTCGTTCACGTCCAGCAGGGTGACCACCACGCGCACGGTGCTGGAGAGCTCGCCGTCCGAACAGCGCACCTCTAGAGCGTGCGTTGGGGTCGCTTCACGGTCCAGGGTACGACCTGTTGTTACTATTTCACCTGGAAATAAAAATGTAATGCGCATGTTTTAATCATGCGTACTAGATCAAGGGAAGGCCCTAATGTTAGTTAGATGTAGGTGCATAACGTACTAGTGGGTGCCTACGGTAACGCACCTTTTGTAACTAATCGAGTAAAATATGCGTTCCTACCAGTAGGTGGTACGATTCAGCTCAATCTGACGAGTATTACTCAGTTCTTATGTTACTCATGGCCTTTTAGAGCCTGAAAAGATCCCCTTACAGGTTAAGTAAAGACACAGACCACATTAAAGGTCAGACTCCGATTTCAAATAGGGATATATTATCAAATTTCCCACCACACTGTGGGACAGTGTGCAAGAAACAGAGGTTCGTTCCCTCATCTACGCGAACCATGCCATCAACCACGCAAATAGGTCAAGCTGCTGTCATAGTATTTTCAAAACGCCGCACATATGTCGCCATCCAATGGAACCAACTACTTACCTAACATATTAACCTATATCTAAAACACAAAGATCAGACTCACCAGTAAACTCATCGATAGAGAAGAGGCCATCAGGATTGCCGGCGACGATAGCGTAGGTAACGTTGGCGGGTTCAGGCGCGGCGTCGGCGTCGGTGGCTTGCACGGTGAGCACGCGCGTGCCGGCCGGCGCGTGCTCGGGCAGCCGCGCGCGGTACATCGCGCGCTCCGGCCACGGCACCATGTCGTTCACGTCCTCCACCTCTATGTACACCTGCGAGACGCCGTCACGAGTTATATTCAGGATTAACTGACGCCAGGTTGACTAATATCGTGTCGCTCCACACCTAAAGGAGTGCTGTGTTGTGAAGTACTTTTCTGCAAATGCACATTTTGAAAGGTGCTGCCTAGTGGCTATGATGTGGCCACCTTAATGGGCAATGACGTCGCGTGGGGAACCTAACTCTAAAAATTTGAGAAAAGGATAAATCGTCCGTCTTGGACATTCTTGATTCGGCAACGAGGGCATATAAGTTTAACAATGAATGAAAGGCTTGGTTTTTTTATTACCTGTACAGTAGTATAACGTGGCACCAGGCCGTGGTCCTCTGATGCGACGGTAAGCCAGTAGTGAGGCACCGACTCCCGGTCCAGCGGGGTCAGGGTGCGAATCACACCTGCAAACCATAATCATCCTTATTTCATAGTGGACAAGACAAAAGTCGCGTTTGTGTCCTTCAGAGATGATTAATTTCCACTCACAAGCCACTTTAGTTGATTGCTTTATATTGAATTTCACGTAGGGTATCAAATTGTCGGAAAGAACGTACCAGTATCGTCTATAGAGAAGTGCGCCATTCCAGATCCTCCTACGATGTAGTAGGCAAGTCGCGAGTCTCTTCCTGGTGGGTCAGCATCAGTGGCTGTAGCTTCTAACACCAGAGTACCACGAGGCGCATCTTCCTTGACACGTGCTGTTAAGACAGCTGCGTCTTCGAATACAGGCGCATGCGCGTTCTCGTCTACGTCTACAACTTCTATGATCACTGTTGCTTCTGCCCATAAGGCTGGTCGGCCGCCATCCGTAGCTCGCACTGTTACGCCATATACCTGAACAAGAAAAATTTCGTTGCAGAGCCAAACTATAAGCTAAAGCTTAAATCTTTAAAAGAGGTTTATACCTGTCTCTCCTCAAAGTCTAGCCGTTTTGCAGTCCGTAGGGTTCCCGACGATTTGTCGACAGTAAATACAGCGTCTTCTGGAGCCTGGTCAGGTAATGAGTATGTGATGTCACCTCCAGCTCCCAAGTCTGGGTCGAAAGCCTCGAGTACGGCTACAAGTGTGCCGATTGGCACGTCTTCTCGCACACGCGCGTTGTATGCGCTGAGCCCGAAACGCGGCGCGTTGTCGTTGACATCATCTACTGCAACGCGTACTAATGCTTCTGCATGTAAACCACCACCGTCAGTCGCACGCACTGTAAGCTCGTACAACGCCCTTCGCTCTCTGTCTAACGCCGCGCATACAGCCAATACTCCTGAGGTTCTGTCGACACAGAACTCTCCATCACCACCTGAGACACTGTATGTTATTCGCGCAAATTCTCCCGCGTCGCGATCTGTTGCATTTGCTCTGAATATGGCGGTCCCATTTAAGGCGTTTTCAGTCACGCGGAAGCTTGCTAGTGTCTTCTCAAAGCGCGGTCGATTGTCGTTCACATCAAGCACGGTCACTGGCAGAAGTCGAGAAGCTGACCGCTGCGGCCTCCCAAGGTCATACACAGTCACGTTGAGATAGTATTCACTCTCACGTTCTCGGTCTAGATATCCTATAACCTTCAGCTCACCAGTGTCAGGGTCTATTCGAAAAGCGGAATCGGGGTCACCGCCGGAGATCGCAAAAACAAGCAACCCGTTGTAGCCAAGGTCTCGGTCACGAGCTCGAAGTTTGACCAGTGACGTCCCTAGTGCGACAGATTCGTTTACTTTCACTTCAACAGGGAAGTCAATAAATTCGGGCGAGTGAAGATTTTCACCATAGCGTGATGGGGCAAGAGGGAATTCGTCGGCGAGATCAATGGGTGCGTTGCTACGCTCTGCGGCTGCCAGTAGCTCAGTTAATCGCCTCGCCACGCCTGCATCACGACACTCCAGTCCATTGTCTGTACTACTGCTGCCGCCCACTAGATGTAAAGTCAGTGACGTTGAGTCAGCGAAGTGCGTACCATCCGTGGCTGTGACATTTAGGACGCGGGTCTCAGTGCGTACATCTCCCAGATCACAGGAGAGGCTGACAGTGCCGGTACCGGAGTCCAGTGTGAAGCAGTTGTCTTCATTCCCACCAACGATGCGGTAAGCGACTACGTCTCCGGCGTCGAAATCTAAGGCAGAGAGAGTGGCAATTTCCGTGCCTATTGGTAGACGACGTGATAAGTATCCGACACAATCGACGCGCTCGAACTGCGGCCTGTTGTCGTTTACATCTTGCAGGTGGATGGTGAGGCGCATCTCTGCCTGGCGCCGGTATGGAAGCCCCCAGTCACTCGCACGTATCCTCAGCACGTACTCACGTCGCATGCTCTCAAAGTCCAATAGGCGTGTTGTGCGCACGGCACCAGAGAAGTGGTCCACATCAAAAGGCACCGGCTGAATGTTGGCAATACTGTAAGAGATATAGGCATTCTCACCGGAGTCAGAATCTCGTGCTGATACTCGTTCAACAACTGCACCACTGGGTCCATTTTCGGCTAGAGTTACCTCAATTTCGTCCTTGGTAAACACCGGGTCGTTATCGTTCGCATCAAGAACCGTGATTTTAACTTTAGCGGAAGATTGTTGGCGTGTACCAGCGTTACCCTGATCGATAGCGGATACAGTAAGCGTGTAGAGAGATTTAAACTCGGCATCGAGGGGTACAGCTGTGTAAAGCACGCCTGTATCTGGGTTGACAAGGAACTCGCCCCCTTCGTTGCCACCGACGATCTCGATGTAAACGCGCGCATTGCGGCCTTCGTCGCGGTCAGTGACCTTGAGTCGAATGATAGGGGTGCCAGGCGGCGCAGTCTCGGGAGTACTTGCTTCGTACACTTCGCGGCTGAAGACTGGCGCGTTATCGTTGGCATCAATAAGTGTTACAGGTAAAGTGAGATATGAAGAGCGCGATGGACGTCCGGCATCCTGAGCGCGTAAGGTTAAATTGTATCCCCGCGGTGCCGTTTCGCGGTCTAGCAGTGCATGCACCACTACATCGTATTCGCCATGTTGCGCCGATGGTCGCACGCGGAAGTGTCCGTCTGGATCTCCATCCACAATCTCGAGGCTGGCGATGCGACCGTGTTCGCCGACGTCGCGATCTGTCACTTCAACAATGGCATAAATCTCGGCAGTGGAGTTTTCAACTAGCTCGGGCAAGCGACGCACACGTAGCTCGGGAGCATGTAAGTTCGCTTGAGCCACTCGAACGATGACGGAGGCGCGAGCAGCTGGCGCTTCCTCACCGCGCGCCAATAACGACGCCCGGTCGCGAGCCAGCACCGTCAGCTCGTGTCGAGCGTGCTCCGAAAAGGCGAGCGGTCGTGTCAAGGTTATCGTTCCGCTGGTCGGATGCACCGCGAACTGGTCGGTGGACTCCGCGATACTGTAGTAAATCTCGCCGTTAATACCAAGATCGGCGTCCTCCGCTGCGACGCGCGCTATACTCGAGTGTACAGCCTCGTCCTCGGGCACCGTCACCTCGTATTCAGTCGGATAGAAGAGCGGGCTGAGATCGTTGACATCTGTGACGGTGACGACGACGACGGTGTCAGCTTCCAGTTGATCGCCATCGGGTAGCGTAGCTGTAGCGCGTACATCGAGCCGGTAAGAGTCTTTCCGCTCGCGATTCAACACGTCAGCGTGGCCGGCACGCGTTCGTATCGATAGGAAGCAGAAATCGCCGACGGTACGCTCCTCCGCTTTGAAGAACTTGTCCTTATCACCGTGTCGGATGCGGAATCTGACTCGAGCGCCGGGAGCTGGAAGCTGTAGGCCGGGCGGTGGGGCCCCGGGGGGAGGAGAGGCCCGGGCTCTTGGAGGGCTGTTCTCCGGCACGCTCACGTTGTAGAGGGAGTGGGGGAACAGCAGCGCCGGGGGACCGACGGCGACGGGTCGGCCGGGGGGCCCGGGGCCGGCCTGAGCGCACCACGCCGCCACCAGCACGAGCCACGCCCGCGCACCCCACATGCTGTCGTAAGTATTCTGTAACAGAAGAGAGTTTATTTAAACACAAGCTTTATGATTTAAGCCTCTACGACGGACGGATTAAATACAAGTATCATGAGAATACCGGCGAAGCTAATACAATCATAAATGTAAAGTTTAAACACCTTTAGCTAATCACAGGAAATCATCGTAATGTTACAAAGTGTTTAACTACAAGCGCGCACCCATTAACAAATACGGATAACCTAGATTAGCCGCACCGCATAGCCCGCACTAAAATTAATAGTGTTTACAAATTTTATTGCCACTATCTGTTTACTCTGCTACCCGAACCCGTACCACCGAATCAGGTCGATGACTCCTGTTATCAGCTATTAGCTAACGAATTATCAGCCCCTCGGGTAATCTCCGATCTAAGTAAATGAACAAACTGTAAGGCCGTGATCACATCCTACTGCCACTTATACTTATCTGAACATTATCTTGGCTAAGTAGATATTGAGTAATGTTAGTGAATTGGGACGAGTTTTTGTTGGGGAGGCTTGATTGGAGGTGCTGAGTCTGCATTTTCAATGTTATGATACTTCTGTTATTGTCTATATACCTATTAATGGTATATGACCTATTCAAATCGGGCCTGGTTTATTAACCTTTCATGGTGTTGAGTTTGCTGCCAACACCCTTTGCTGATAATAGTTTGATGATGTTGATTGATAACACGGAGAACTTTGAAAGTGTATACATATTAATGACTATATACGACTATGATTTGTTATAACTAATGTTTTTTTGTCTACTAAAGTTTCCATCTCCAATAATTGGTGTCCCTCCCCCCAATAAGCATTTTTGACTTCACTTACCTATGATGTTGGACCATAAATTGCTATATCTGTGCCAAGATTCCGCTTCCTGTGTTTTACGATCTTTGAGATAAATGCCTGTGACAGACGGACGGACAGCAACGAGCTGATTCCAAAATTTTCGTACGGAACACTAAAAACGATCAATTACTTACCAAACTATGATTAAACAATGCTGTTAGTATTCCAATAACAATAAAACTTTACTGTTATAGCTCGAATATCCAGAAAATATTTGGGTTTACAGAAATATCCCCGATGTACGGTTGTCGAATACCAATAAAAATTGCAATTTGTGTTTTCGGGTATTACTATTGTTGGCTTTCATATAAGTTTTGATTTAAAAATATGGGTATCCAGGTACAGTCACGGCCTGGCGACTCGACGCAAATGTGACATATTTTTTTCACGATTTCTATGCTCGTACCTTCCCTTCTATAGTGAACGTTGTTCAGTTTTATTGTCCGAAGCATCCCCTAAACTATTTAACGCATTTAAGTTTGCTACCTGTATACCTAATTAACAAAAGTATATTATTAGGTACCGCCAAATGATTCTCAAAGCAACATTTCAATTCCATAATTTATGGGATGTCAAGCCTCTTTGTTACTTTCCACCATGTTTCCCCCTGAGAGAGCTCTCACCCTGATTGGAGAGAGCAGACTATGCCCAGCAATGTGACGTTTATCGCTGATGAAACCAACGTCTCAGCCCACAAAAATACGCAGTAAATACATGCTTATCAACAAGATGCCTAATCACTGCCTTGAAGACAATTCTATGTACCCGGGAATAACAGTATAAGCATATTATATACTTTGGTATAAGCCAATACATCAATACCAACATTTAGATACTACAGCTGCGTCGATAAATCACACGCAGCGACAGTAGGCTTCCAACGCGCCGTACAGAGTAATAATCCTTCCGATCTGTACGGGCTTCAGCATGATATGGTTATGTAACGTGATATTATTTTATATTTGGGAGCTCTAATTGGATCCCTGTAAGGCAAGCATGCCATGCACGACAAAGCGACAAAACTAGAAAACCGCTCATTTGGCCATGCCGAAAGTACCTACCTACAAAGTTTTGTGGCGCGCCTTGGGAGAGGCCTATGTTGTGGACGATGATAGGCTGATGACGAGGAAAGTTCAAAATACAGAGGCAGATCTAGATTTTTCTCGTTTTGTCGGGAGTGGCATGCTAGCCCACTGTTTAATGATACTGGAGCTATTTTGAAATAGATCTCCTGAAACGTTGTATGAATTGGTGGGATAATCGTACAGATAGATTACACGCCTTACTCCATATTAAGGTATGGGAGCAAACGAACGGGTAATCTGTGATCATTATGGTTACTTTTACAGAGGTGGGGAATAGGAAAAGAATCGGTCAAGTGCAAATTGGCATGCGCATATTGTACCTAGTGTTTCGTAGATATTTATCTTGACGCACATAGTGCGTTTTAAAGATTTTTACATCGAAGAACTTGAAGTGTTTTTTTTAACGCTAGGTTAACTAAAACAATTTACACTGATAGTTCATGGTCTACTAAAATAATGTGAGAAGTCTGGACGATTTTATAGGGGGTTTTTGTTGGAATAATTTAATAAATAGGTAGACAATATTAATAATTATCATGGTGACTAGGTAAGATAGTAGATAATATAATTATCTGAAATAATGTTATCTTTTTTATAAGTTTCTCCGTTTGTTCCATTATACTACTATACTATCACAACTCTTCCATTTAAATGTAATGAAAATGAAGATCGCGGTTTAGAATCCCAAAATAAGCAAATATTTTTATACAGGGTGAAATATCTCACTAATATTATAAATGCGAAAGTTTGTGACGATGTTTGGATGTTTGTATGTTTGTGAGGGTTACCTATCGTACTTTCGAAAAATAGTTTTCCGAATTTTAGTTCTCCGAAATCGTTATACTTTTTATTGTTTCCCTTTTTTTTTGATTCCCCGAAATATTATTCGCCATATTTTAAAAAGCCAGATTTTTTATTGTCCTTTTTTTCTTTTAACCAATGGATCAAAATTCTGTAACACAGTTTTCCGAAGTAATGTAAGTCAGATAATTTACTTTTTCGAATATTTGTTTTTCCGTACAGTCACATTTCTGCAGAAATATTTAACCTAACCTATCCTAGAATTTTAAAAACACCAGATGGTTTTTTCAGGCAGGGGGCGTCCACCGCGCACCTTCAACATACATATAAGCAAACAAGCAAGCATGCAGCAAGCAAGCTAGCATGCAGCAAGCAAGCAAGCATGCAGCAAGCAAGCAAACATGCAGCAAGCAAGCAAGCATGCAGCAAGCATTTTGATGCTCCGCTCGCTTCGCTCGCTCCGCTAAGTGTTTTACATGTTCTAACCTAACCTAACCTACAATTTTAAAACCACCAGGTTGTTTTTCTCAGGCAGGGGGCTTACGCCCCCCGCACCCCCCTAGCGGGGGGCACGGCCCCCCTGCACCCCCCAACATGCATACAAGCAAGCAAGCAACATGCAAGCAAACATGCAGCAAGCAAGCAAGCATGCAGCAAGCAAGTAAGCATGCAGCAAGCATTTTGATGTTCTGCTCGCTTCGCCCGCTAAGTGTGTTACATGTTCTAACCTAACCTAAACTACAATTTTAAAACCACCAGTTTGTATTTCTCAGGCAGGGGGTTTCCGCCCCCCGCACCCCCCAACATGCATACAAGCTAGCAAGCAACAAGCAAGCAAGCAGCATGCTAGCAAGCATGTTGGTGCTATAATCCTGGTATCATGTATCTACTAGGTAATTATTACAGAAAACTTTACTGTGTTGTGTCCTAGTCATACTATGGAAGAAGTTGCTTCTACATTTTAAAACTTCGAACCCAGAAGACCGTTGTCAAAAGAAAAAAAATGATTATGAAATTCTGATTTTAAATTTTCTGGAAAATGATATTTCTGTCAAGTCTTTATAAGGAGTAACAAATGTATAGTGCATTGGGGTAATTGCGAACCTGGGTATATTCCGAAAGTTTATTAAAACTACCTGACTTGTTTGTCGAGACGGCACGTTGCTCTGACACTTACGCTAGCAGCGACGAACGGCGGCTTGAGCGTCAAAGCCGATAAAAATGGCGTCTAAAGTCAGGTAGTTTTAATAAACTTTCGGAATATACCCAGGTTCGCAATTACCCCAATGCACCATATGTGTAACAAAATATCTGTCACTAGAAAATTCTATAAACCGTTTTCGAACAACTGAAATTCGGTCAGTGAAATTTCGAAAGTAAGATAGGTTACCGTTTGTGAGTTTGTTTGTTTGTGGCACAATCACGCATAAACGGCTGAACGGATTTGGTTGAAATTTGGCATGCAGATAAAATGTGATCTTGATTAACACATAGGATACTTTTTATCCCAGTATTGGGTTCCTGTGGGATAAGTGGGGATAATTTACAATGATTTACCACGCTGACTTGTGCTGACAGATGTATTTGGGATGTGTTTTGTTTTTTCAAGTAGTAAATAGTAGTCACTTTTTTCGTCGCTTCTCTTAAAAGCCGTGTAGCGCATTCGGTAAATGGTACATTGATATCGTTGGTAAATGGTTAGATTTTCACATAGTAATGAGGTGAGGTGAAGGTTCGAGGTTCGATTCTTGGTCGAGATGAAACTTTACTTTTTATAACATTACCTACAACTACATCAATTTTCCATTTTTTTTTTTGCTTACTTCTATTAAAACAAGATGTTATCCACAAAAAAGGTGAATATTAAAAACCAAAATAGGAAACCAATCGTAAGTGATCGGTAAACCAACTACTTTTACAGATAACTGCAGAACCCTATCAAATATCAATGGCGGTAAACTGGACGGATCTTCTTATCGTTTGGGCAGCAAACCCTGGTGTCAGAGTTTATTCAAACGGCCTTACGGCCTATGACGTGGTTTTTATGTAACGACTAGTACGAGCAGAGATAATAGCCGGGACCAACGGCTTAACGTTCCATCCGAAGCACGGAATCATCTTTCTTTTCAGACAATCAGGCGATTCAGCCTGAAATGTCCTAGCCAACTGGGGGAAACTGCACAAAGTGACACATAGCACAACAGATAATGAACATAACCATTAAAATAGGTTAGAGATATAAAGAGCTTGAAAATGCTTTCTTCTTCTTATCGTGTCGACTTCAAATTTTGAACAAAGTCGCTAAATAGTACCTTTGCCAGAAGTGGGTAACCGATACTGCACCGTCGCTAGCGGTCATGAGCTCCTCCTGCACGCTCGGTGTTAGGGCACGCAGGGGCACGATGTGAGATGGGCCATCGTTTGTGGAGCTCCACACAAGCAACTCTCATTTTGCGCATTCGAGAATCCCCACCTGACCATGTTGTCCTTACTGCGACCGACCTGGGTTCGAAGTCGGTTTAACGACTTCCAGGTCGCCCAAGGCAAGTCATGTCCAGGCGGCTCTCAGACGGCGGCACAAATGGAGTTGGGAGGGACACTTTTTTTCGCCAAAGATTACAAATATCAATGGCGCTCGCTCCACCTTGCTTGCGCTGGGCCAGTATTCAGTGGGTCGACACACTTCATAAAGCTGCGTCTGCTTGCCAGCCTTTGCGGCGCAGGAATGAAGTCGTGCATAGGATGTCGTGTGTCGTCCACCATTTTGGCTCTTTCTGAGGAACCTCCCACAGCCCTGCGGACATCCGGGGGCGCTATGCCAGCCAGTGGATAGAGCAACTGTACCGGAGTCGGTTTAAAGCAACCAGTTATAATCCGGAACGTTTCATTTAGTGCCGTATCCACCAGCTAATACACCAGAAAATACTTAAACAGCAAGCTAGACACTAGCTTGCTAGAATATATTCGATCCAGCTCTTGCCTCCACCGATCTGCACTTGCTCGCGTGGTGGAGTATCCTCTATCTTCTCACGCTTATTCGTGAATGAAGGTCTGTGATCAGGAGTGAGTCGTAAGATGATGATTATGCTGCTCGACATACGTTTAAAAAATTTACGATTAATAGTAGAGTTTAAGTGATGGATAAGTAAAATACCTACATACTCGTACATAGGTACTTACTGATGTTGATTTTACTTCTCTCTATGAAAGTTTATGACCTTTTAGACGAGCCACGACAAACAATCACATGTCCACGCAGACGAAGTCGCGGGCAACAGCTAGTAAATATATAAATATAAATATCTTGGACATTGTCACACAAATTATCTAGTCACATTTAAAGTTCTAGAATCAAGCCTGGTCTTGTATTATGATAACTAGACAACGATATAGAATACATATTATATAGATGCAAACACCCATGACTCGGGTACAAATATTCATATTCATCATCATACAAATATTTGTCCCTTACGGGATTCGAACCCGCGACCCTCGGCACAGCAGGCAGGTTCACTACAGACTGTGCTGTCGGGCCGTCGAAATTGATATCTTAGCATCCTTTTAAACTAAGAGTCTAACCATCAAACTGAACAACTTTTACTATGGGAGCAAACCGATCGGAGAACAAAAAAATCTGCTGTTGTACATTTGAGTCGAGTAGGCACTGCAGTTTAGTATGGAATAGCAGATTTTATGTTGCTCCGATCGGTTTGCTCCCATAGTAAAAGTTGTTCAGTTTGATGGCCGATTATTTCCGCGCTCACCGCCTCGCTACCTCGCACATCTCTGGTGGAAAAGCAGCCTAATCGTTCATCGTCGTGATTTCTAGTCGTTAATCTGTTTGACTTCCAAGAAGATAGATGCAAAAGAACACACTAACATCATATAGTATTTAATATCAGCGCTCAGGCAGCAGGCGCCTGGCGTCGTGTCGTGTCGCTTTGCGTTGCGTCGTGTCGCCTAATGTCGCCTCGGGTTGCCTCGTGCTGGTCGTCAGCGTCGCATTGCTTCGGTCATTTGCTTCTGAAAACAAAACAAAAATGTATGGTTATACTACTTAGGTACATAGCATAAGCATAAGCATATGCTCACGACTATATTCCCCGAGGGGGTAGTCAGAGATATTCTGAAACCTCAGAACATCCACGTTTCACCAGTAGTACCGAAACTCTGTCCAGTGTGACGGGGGGTGAGCCCGTCGCCACTTATAATGGACAGTGGGTACAATACACGCCTCGAAATTGAAGCATGCAGGTTTCCTCACGATGTTTTCCTTCACCGAAAAGCCAGTGGTGTAACAAATCGTACATAAATTCCGAAAAACTCATTGGTACGAGTCGGCTTGGACGGGGATCGAACCATCGCCTTCTGCACAGCAGGCAAGGATACTCGCCACTGGACCACCACGGCTCTTACACGGACCACTTAGGTAACAATTTTGACTATTACTGTTATTATAAAACTGTTAAACTATAGGTACATATACATAACATACAGACACCTCGTCTGTATATAATACGTAAGTAACCTTAGAATAGGTACCAGTATTCTAGAAAAAAATAATGGTAGGTAGCTATCGCGTATATCGAATTCGAGACATCACTTAACCTAAGACATTTTTAAAGTAGGTACGATTAGGCTATTTGTTATTTTCTGTTTGTCTTATTGTTCGAGGATAACGCGAAAAATACAGATTTAGATGCTGTTTTCATTTCACTAGGTACTTATTTCAAATGTCATGAAACTACAATAGTTGTTATCCTGGGATTAAAGGTGTCGGGTACTACAGGGTGTAACAAAACACCCTAGTACTACTTAAGGGGTGCTTCAGACTATCAAACTGAAAAAGATGTTCAGTTGTTCACAATGGAGCCAACATCGAAATCACGAAAAAAACCTGCTGTCACATACATTATAGTCGTGTAATGTATAAGTAATTTTAGCCGCTTTCTTTACGCTTAATATACAGGGTGTTAGGGTAAACAGTTGCATTACTTTAAGGGGTGATTCTACCCATGATACTAAGCAAATTTCCCTACAGCTGCATTTAGTATGGAAAGTCAGTTTTTTTTTTGGTTTCTTACGAAAAGTTGTTCAGCAACTGTTTAAAAAACTGGGTAAACCCTAACAACCTGTATATATTCAACGTAAAGAAATTTGCGGCCAAAGTTATTTATACTATGTAGAACTAACCTATTCTGTGTTTATACACATTTTCAGCGTCTCGACGTATTAAGAATCATTGCTATAACTCTTTCAAACAGCATGCAATGCAGTTGTAGTAGGTATACCTACTACGTAAGTAACTAAGTAACTAAGGTTCACGTTTATTTCAGCCTAGTTAGCCTAGGTTTCATTATGATATATTGTTTGTTGTACTATTGCATGATAGACGCTTGTTAGGCGAGCTAGCGTAATCGTTTTGAGTTATATTACGTCGTTGTAGTTTTAGTAAAATTGAGAGATTAAATATGATTTATTATAATTAACTATAAATTAATAAATAAATAACGCTCACAGGCACATACATTGTAATAATCCCAAGCAAGCACTAAAGGCTTTTTATTATGGAAACCATACAACAACGGCACGAACATACATATAACATCCATGACCGAACCGGTCTGTCTCTCTCGTGTCCGTCCATCCGTCTGTAACAGTTCATTTTCTCAGCTATTGTAGTAGCTATAGCTACTTTCGGCATAGTGCGGTAATTTCGCATTAAATCAAGGCTAACAATTTTAATGTTTGGGACCAATTTTCCTATGAAAGGACTTTGTAACTGACCATTGACGTAGAATACCTAAGGACGCTGGGTCTAGTACAAAATTTTCGAAAAAAGTGTCCGAGACTAACCTACACAAACCTTATTACGTGTATAGTAATATAATCATAATAAAATGCTGAAATTCTTTTTCATTTTGCTTGCGTAGTTTTTACCCCCTCGCGGCAAGGCGTGCACCGCGCGCGCTCGCGTGCGCGTCGTCGACTGTTCAAACAAAGACTGTCGCGTAAGTAGGTCTCTTTATACTTTTTAAGTCTCTTTTGGTTCGGACACTTGAGCGCGGACCCTTCGTCCAGTAGAAGTCAATGTAACTGACTTACAGTTTGTAAGTCTATTTCGTATTGGTGGTTTGTTTTACTAGAACAAAAACCTGTTAGAAAATGATTGATTCCTTTTTCTTCTTCCTTAACCCCTGATCTTCAAATTCGATCCTAAGATTAAGATAGACTATTTAGATTCAAACATAATTGAATTTTAAAGGTTAACAGCGCGGTAAAGATAACGATCATTTTTATTTGTAGAACATGACGAACATGAAGAGGAGGACTTAGCCCTGCGGTGGGGGGGATCCGACCAGCTGTAACTTACGAAACTTCAAAAGCGTGAAAACATCAAAACGCCTACTCCATTTAGCCGTCATTATCTCCACCTATCTGCATTATCTAGCCACTGCCGCTGCGGCGAACCTTCCTAAAAGTCGGCCATTAATCGTCTCACTGGGCTTTTTAATTGTGCGTGAAGGGGACTACCCCCCCTCGTCCCTCGTCCCCCACCCCGTGATGTGGAGAGCTCGCGCATTATTAAATACCAGCTCTCAGGGAGTCTGAGCGAGTAATGTTCCAGTATAAACAGTCACTCCTGTACAATGACTTATAGGGGACGTGAAGCTCCCAAACTCTCCATACTAACATTGAAGCGAAAACGTTTTTAAGTCACTAAAATGGTTTTGAGTCTCATTTGATTTACTGCACTATTGGTTTCTATTAAAATATTGAGCCACTTTTTTTGTGTAACAAATAAATTCTGACGTCACCAATTTATTTGAAAAAATCAGTAGCATTAATTTATCATCCCAAATGCTTATAGTGCTAAACAATAATAATTAAATTTAGGAGTGCAAAAACGTTATCGCTTTTGTTTGACACACAATCCTCTTTTTTTGACACATTTCCTATCCAGAGAGGCAGGAACTACAGGCGTTGATTCCCTTCCTTTTCATCATCGAACGACTAAACAATAGACGTACAGGACTGTATAGTATCGTAAGAGAAAGTGGCAAACACAAAAGATCTCACTGGGTCGGTAATTCGGTATCTGAAATGTAATCTGGCCCCTTCCAAGGTAAGATAAATTATTGGATACCTTTATGGAAGATGTTACCCATACCCATTGAGCAACTGGTATCCTTATTCACTTGTCACAATCCTTGTTGTGAACCGTCATATTGTACTTTTCTAAGTTATATTACAATCTGATGGTGACTTGGAGAGCTGACCCCAAATAAAAATTCGAAAGGAAAAAAGTAGACATTGTAAATAATCGCGTAAGAGTTGTTATTCGCTGAAGATATTTTACTGCCTGATTACTATACTTTAGGTTATAATATGACGCCCAAATCTTTATTTTGTGCTCAGAGAGCAGACGACCCGGCCACAGACGACACGCGCCGTTCCGACAAATACTCTGTTAAAAATTCATACTGTAAGCCATCTTATTTTTACCCTGTTGTGTACCCTACCCGTACCTCTGTCTTATGCCAAAGTTCTCAGCAAACAAAGGTCATGTTACGGGTTAAACATTAATTAACAGGCCGCATATTTTGCAGGGATCTTCAGGCACTCAGTCTGTACGGAGAATTTGGGTAAATTTAGTTAGCTCATATTTGAGATTCTTCGCATGAAAGGGCTAACCTGCTGGTTTATGATATAAGCTGCAGTAAATACAAAGCTTTAAGCGAAATGCCGAGATAAATGGCATCTTGGAAGCCGGATTTCCCCCCGAGTACGGATGGGAACAACTCAGGATGAGGTTTATTATAACGTAATGAAATATTTTTGTACCTACTTAAAAGTTCAAAATAACATTACTTAGGTGTATCCTGTTCAGGCAAACAAGTTATGTCTCAAGGTAAGTCCTCCAAAAAGGGAAGCGTGCGAACAGAAATAAGAACATAAAATTCGAATTTACCACACCATTTACATGCCCCTATTGAATTATATATACAACAAGAAGCCAACCACCGAAAAAAGTTTATTTCGTGTAAGGTAATACATCATTTCGTAGAAAAGAAGACATATTATGGCAGAAATACCTAATTATTAGGTATTAGGCATATTGCGGTGTGCGATGTAACACCGACCGAACATGTTACGATTCCAACCAATCCTGAAATTCAATAGGCGTGGTCTAATGGTTAAGAGCATTGGGCTCTTGACACGGAGGTCGTTGGTTCAATTCCCACGGAGGACACCTAGTGATAATGTCAATTTGTGCGTTTTCCCCCAGTTGGTTAGGACATTGCAGGCTGAATCACCTGATTGTCTGAAAGGAAAGATGATTCCATGCTTCGGATGGCAGGCTAAGCCGTTGTTCCCGGCTACTATCTCTGGTGGTAGTAGTCGTTACATAAACACCACGTCAGAGGCCGTATAGTCAGTCTATAAAGTCGTGACCAAAAATGAGGGCGCTGCCTCCACGCCAGAACGTCAAAATCAAGCATAACCTGGCAACACCACCATACCAAAATAATTAGTTCCTCAAACATTCATGTCACAACTTTATAGACAGACTATAAGGCGGTCTGAAAAAACTCTGACACCAGGGCTTGCCCACACGATAAGGAGAAGAAGAATAGGCGTCGTACTTTACAGCTTCAATCGGCATTTAATAAGTTTCCAGTGAAAAATTGTAAAGCCAAACAAATAACCTTGACGTTGTTTACTGGTTACTGGCCTGAGTAATGGGGCTAACAAATCAAAGATGTAAGTCGTGCGTGCGACGCCCGTGCGTGACACGACACCACGTAATAGTATGTTAGTTGGGGCCCTGTGGTAATAGGGCCGGCCGGTTCGTTCATATTAGAGCACACACACTGTGAAGTTGATACATAAATATTACGTAGCCTACATATTACTCGTATGTAAACCGAAGCGTATTCCCGGAGAGGTAGTGAGGACTGCGGATCGCCTCTTTGGGCGGTCTTGATTTCTCTGAAGTCGGTTCTTTTAAATTTAACTAGTCGCACGTTAAAACCAATACCGTCACTAAACGAAAAACCCACATTTTTAGATTTTCGCACCACGTCTCCCACCAATCAGAGCTTTGTCCAATGCAAAAACACCTGTATCGAAATTCCATGTAATTCTTATAGATGTCAGTAGTATCGCAACGACTTTAAACAAAATTCGCCCGCCGACTAACCGCTTTACCGACACCATTTGGGTAGTGACGTGAACGTCAGACATACTAGAGTACTTTCTAAGCGCAAGAGTGTCATTTTTTGGATAAGAACGTTATTCCATTAAATAGAACAGCCAATTGAATGTACTTTGATGTGTGGAGTACCGTCATTTTTTGGTTAGTGTCATTTTCACGTTAATTTAATAGCGTAAATTCGGTACAAATAAACGCAATACTGTCCGTTTTTGCATAGAGCCATATTTGCTTTTACTTTAGGCTAAAAATCTGTTGCAGTTTCTGGGAATAGTGTATTTTTAACGATTAATGTCGTTCTTTTTGTTAGTTTTTGAGCGTAAAACGCATAGGGATTCAAACAAGGCTGTCATTTTATGTTTTAAACCTATTTTGCCTTTACTTAAGATAAAAGATCAGTAGATAATTTTAAGAAATATTGTCATTTTATATAAATTCATACAAAAATGATAACATTTTCTTAGAGTCAGTATTGTTTAAATCTTTTATAAGTAAACAGTGTCATGTTTCTTTTGGTGTCGATATTACCCTTTATTGTAGACTGTGAATGTTAAAAATAAATTAGAACACATTTCAACTTTTTACTATTAAAGTTTTGTATTCTTTTGCCAAAACGAAGAGCTCTTTTACCTTGATTTCATAGGTATATTAAGCTAACTAAAAACTCAAGTGAATTGTTACTTTCAAAAGAAGTCGGGTTGACTTCGGCTTTTAGAGATTCCCAAAACTTAATCAGCCTCGTGGTATAGAATTACGTAGTACTTTTTACCTCATAAGCCGCAAAACAAAATCTATGCCGGACAAGTGCGTAGCACCCTCAATCGACGGAAGTGCATGAAGAGATGTATGAATGTGAATTAGGCTAAAGAGGTGTGTCAGAGTCGTCGCGTGTGGCGCTTCGTGGTCTCTGCCTAACCGCATGGGACAATTGCGTGAGCTTATGTATGTACGTATGTAGAATATGAGGTGTATTAGATTCTCGTAGGACAAAGTACCTAAGCCCCATTTCAGATCATGAAAACAGTATTTGATTTCAATCAAGACAGCAACGTCCCCACCAGTTGTCTTGTCAAAACTTTCTACGGGAGTCAGGAAAATTGTAGTACGAACCACCATACAATTTTACGACGGCCGTCTTTAAGATCTAAATAACATTTGCAAGATTACTCCAGTATCAAACCAAAAGCCCTTCGTCAGTCAAGAGCAAAATACCAAAGTCTTAAATCAAACTATTCTTCATCAGAATCCGATTTGGTTTTGGAAGAAAATGCTATTGAAAAGCCATCGTTGGTCAAGAGTTAAATACCAAAATCTAAACTAAACGAGTGTTCAAAATGAAGCCCGTCAGACCTTAAATTCAACTTTGACTTTTAACGAAAATGTAGCCCGATCCAGTCCTCTAGCTAGAGCTAGAGGACTGGATCGGGCTACATATTGGTAGCAATAGCTAGAGCTCGTCATCAAAATCAGATTAGGTTACAGAACTCGTCTTTAAACTCTTACTATATAAAAGTGGAGTAGGACCCAAAATGACTTTGTGCCTAACACAAAGTTATTTGGGGAATTACTTTAGTGTAGTTTACTTTTACATCTACACAGTTCCTTGTACATTTTCTTTATACCTGTTTCTGATTAATTAAAAGCGTGTTTAAGTGCTATTTATTAGTGTATTTCTTCCTTTGAACACGGTGTATAAGTGTGAGAATCTAGAATAGCCCGCATGGACAAAGAAGTAGTAACGATGCGTACATGGAATAGCAAGAAGTATTCATATTTATGTATTAGTCCTATTGTAACACTTATTATGCCTACTGTACCCCTCTTTTTACGTCGGTGTTTAAGAACGGTCTATTGACAACTGTTTTTTAATATTTACACCAGTTAATTGCTCATAAAATGGATTTTCTTTTAAGTTTTCTTAAGTTTTACTAGAATAGTGTCAGTCAATGTACCCTATTCTCCACGACATACTAAGTAAAAAAGTTAGAGGAATAATGACACAAAAGTAAATATTTTTTAATAACTGCATGAAAATGGAATATACCCTGTACATCATTGAACTAATAGCAAGATTATTACCCAAACTATCATTTAAATTGAAAAAATCATAAAAAACCACTAACAAAAAAATATAATTAAATAATTCGTTTTACAAAAACTTTGAACGCCATTTCCCGAAAGTTGCATTTTTTGCATAGTGACGGTAATGGTTTAAACGTGCGTAGTGTTTTCCCGCGACATCGTCCGCACAAATTATATACCAGATTTTAAGTCAGATCATAAGCTATGAAACAAAAAAGTTTCATCAAAATCGGTTCAGTAGTTGTTGTGTGATGCGCGAACAAACAAACAAACAAAAAAACACACAAACAAACAGACAAACAGACAGACAAAATTTCTAAATAAGGTTGATTTCGAGTCAGGGATACCTAATAACCATATTATCGTAATATTTTTTTTGTAAATATCTTCAATTTACAGACACACTTCAGTTTTTTTTTTTACTTAGGCTCTTCAATGTCCCACTGCTGGGCAAAGGCCTCCCCTTTTACCCTCCAATCCTCTCTGTTGTGTGCCAC
The DNA here is from genome assembly GCA_963693445.1 of Agonopterix heracliana. Classification (NCBI taxonomy): domain Eukaryota; kingdom Metazoa; phylum Arthropoda; class Insecta; order Lepidoptera; family Depressariidae; genus Agonopterix; species Agonopterix heracliana. The sequence goes on along the minus strand of OY856312.1, from coordinate 659,247 downwards.
TTCTGGCCAACTCTCCAAGAAGGCATCCATGTTATCTCTCCGCCTTTTTCTCGGTCTACCTCGACGCCGGTGACCATCCTGGGGAACCACTTCAGTTACAGTTTTATAATAGTTTTGATTTAATTTTGCATGCTAGAATATCTAGGTACTTGGTGAACAAGTCAGATACGCAATCTTTTTAGAGTTTATGGAACTACAAAGAACCCTACATTTTTGTCCGCGTAACGTGGTGGCTTAGTTACAATCAGTGCTGCTTATATGGGTGAAAACATTTTCAAAACGGCATGTTTGGTAACCTTCTTGGGCTACTATTTATTAGAAAATTATTCTGGCCACCCCTACATGGATCGTGGTCGTGAGTTTAGGGGTAGAATTTGAAAACCTGAGGGTATGCGTTTGCATTGCAGTGGGACGCAACTATACAGGGTGTTACAAAAGTAAAAATAAACATTTAAAACTTTTAAGGGGGTTTAGACCATCAAACTGAACAACTTTCACTACGGGACCATTACCGAAAACGCGAAAAAAAAAGTACATTTTTAGTTTAGTATGGAACTTCAAATTTTGTTGTTGTTCAAGTTGTTCAGTTTGATGGTCTGTAGTTTTGTAACACCTTGTACAGGCTGATGATGATGATTAATGTGAAGAAATGCACACTGCACACTTAAATAAGTTTATAGCGAGTTGAAGAATGGTTTTTGACCACCCCTAAGGGATCGCGGTCGTCAGTTTATGATTTGAATGTCGGTAGGTAAGCTAGGAGAAATTAGTGACCTTTTTTGTAGTCACTGTGAAATGAATAAATGAAAAAAAAGAAGGAATTAATGAAGAAATGATAAAAAAAAACTAAAATGTAAAAAAAAGCTCTAAATGAATTTTCTATTTTGTATTTCTACTGTAAGACCAACTCGGGTGATCAACAGTTATAATTACCACATTAATAGGTACACTAACTAAATACCCGAATATTCTAAATATATTCACATTTCAGCATTTCACAATAATTCAAATCTCAGCATGACAGGTAGAGAGCCCGTCACCACAATACATTCAAATCTAAAAGCTTTTCGACTTTATAAACCACTGACATAGAATATAGAATAGTGCAACTACATACAGAATGGCTACTCTCTTCCCCTCCCTAACTTCAGATTCGAGTAACGCACGTCACCCCGCACTTCAGGTAAAGAAAATATACTTCTGAGCCGAGAAAGAAGCACTGACGCGCGCGTGTTTTATGAAGTCCACTAGGAAAAATTAAAATATTTTTTCGGTCGTTATGCAGGTAGTTTTCTGCTGCACTAATTTCAGAGGAAAAATAGTTAAGTCTCACTTAGTTACAAACTTGCTTATTATAACTCTAATACTTCTAGTAGATTCTCTGTGCTTCTACCATAGACTTAAACTCTAGCGATAGACTTGCCCTTGCATAGAAGCAACATGTTCCACTTGAATGAGGTGTACGCACCTGATTGATGTTCCCGAGTTCACTTCGTCACTATGGCAATGACAGACCGCAATGTGTCATTTTGTGTTGTTTTGTGTGATATGTTGTTTGTTTGAACGAGCTTGTCCATCGCTAGAGTAATATGTCTATGGCTTCTACCTATAAAATTGAATAACTTTTACTATGGGAGCAAACATGTCAGAGCAAAAAACAAACAGTTGTTTCATACGTTTTAGTCGTATCGCTGTGTAGTATGGAACCTAAATTTTGTGCGCTGATAGGTTTGCTTCCATAGTAAAAGTTGTTCAGGAGTTTGTCTAAAATTTACTTTTCCGGTTAAAACTTTTTTTCAGTTTTGTATTACTTATAATGTCTAATTAACTTTTCAGGTCAAATGTTTTTGACAGTTTTTAATTAGTTGCTAGACCTCTATCTACAGGTTATTCCAATAATTTGAAACAGTTTGTTGCAAAACAAAAAAACCAACCATTCATACGTTGTTGAAATATGTATCAACGCTGTTTAAAATTCGTAGGATAGGTCATACTTACATATCATCTGACATATAATAGAGTCAGTTACGATGAATAATACAAAGAAAATGTTACTGTTTGAAAAACATGGCGATAGGTACAGCTCTGTATCCAACCGATGATTTAACAATTTGAAGGATTGTTTACTATCAGACTGACGGTAGAAGACCCTGAGACTAAATAACACTTGCTCCGGAAGCCATAAAATCGTCAAATCATCCGGAGTCGTCTACTAAGTTGCAGATATAATCCGACCTCATAATAACGAGCAGCCATCCGAACCAGCCGAGCGACTATCTTACGTCATCGTAATTTGGATTCATAAAGTTAAAAGCCAAGGTCCCGAGACTCTCTTCATTCAGAGCTTAATAGACTTGCTTAGTCTTAACGCTTTATGAACTTAATGTAAAACGTGTCAATTCTGTATCGCGACCGTGCTCTATGAAAACTAAGGGTGGCTTGTACTAAAACGTATCTGTCATTTAGTATAAGATGTATGAGAGATAGAGCGTTCACTAAATCCCTTAATATTATAAATGGAAATGTAAATTTGTTTGTTACGCTTTCACGCAAAAACGACTTAACCGATATTAAAAATTATTTCACCATTAGAATGCTACATTATCCCTGAGTAAAATAGGCTATATAAAACGACCAAGTGTGTGTCGGGAAAATCTAATTCTCAGGCGGTACGAAGTTCGCCGGGTCAGTTAGTAAGTATGTTATAAATACTCGTTGATACAAGCCAGCCACCAGATGTTTGATTTGAAGTAATTTGAAACTATTGGATGTTAACCAATTTTTAGACTCAAGTTTTCTAGACACGATCTAGAAAGTCACCCATATTCCTGTGATGTGCCTGTGATTTATCAAGAACGAAAATCGACTTACAAAACAAAATATACCTACCCTTGCTTACCTATAAAATCTCTAAGATAATAATACCTAACGATATATTGGTAAAAACCCATGGTAAAGGCAAACCGACTTATTCGAAAATGACTTTTTCCAGATTGGAAACGTCATTAGAAAATTAAAGAGAATGTGTGACAAGACTATGACGGTATGACAAACCAGAGGAAGCGAGAGAGGTATCAGGTCATAAGTTGTGTGTCAGGCGAAGTATAGATCCATAATCCCTTACTACCCCTGGGAAAAGACGTAATTGTATCTGTCAGTACATACATACATACATAAGCTCACGCCATTGTCTCATGGGGGTAGGCAGAGACCACGGACCGCCACACGCTACGACTCTGACACACCTCTTTAGCCTCATTCACATTCATACATCTCTTCATGCACTTCCGTCGATTGAGGGTACTACGCACTTGTCCTTTCGGAAAAGATCATTGATTTTATCATGGTATGTTTTCCTCGAACGGCCTCTCCCAACACTTCCGCTCAGCTTTGCTTGATAAATTTCATTCGTTAGCCTTCTTTCATTCATTCTCTCTACGTGACTGAACCATCTAAGCATACCCCTTTCCCTTATCTGTCAGTTTTATTCCAAATCAGCAAACTTTTTTCACTGCAGGGCACCGGCTTACCCTCAGGGAGTGTGTATGGGCGATAGGTAGTCCACTACACGTGCCCAATGCGGATTGGTAGACTTCACATACGCATTGGAATCGGAAAAATGCCCATTACTAAAACTTAATCACAATCGTTTTAACTATGTGAATCGAAATATTTCGTTTAATCTTTATTTAGTCGTATGTCTACGTACAAAATATGTGTTACGCTTTGTTCCATACAAATTCACGAACCTTCGTCATCCTTCCCCAAGTCTATGTGCACTAGACTAGAAACTATTTAAATAGGATTGAAAGCCTGATCCGAAAGCTCTTGTTTCTGCTAAGAACGTACATTTCAATAGTCCGTACGTTCTAGAATACCTGCAAACGTAGGCGAGGTGTATTCGAGATAAAATGACAGCTCTATTCATAGCTCAGCATTCTCAATCTCCGCTCGAGGCAGGTTTCTGTAGGCACTAGGCACCTACTGCATTCACACTCTCAAGTCAAACTATTGCATGAAACATTTGAAATAGTCTGGTTTAAAGCCTTTTCTGACATGTTGAGAAGTAGGTCAGACAAGTTGAAATGTGGTTACAAGTTATAAAATATTATTACTGCTCCTCTGTTTGACACAATCCTGCATAACTTTAACTGAGAGACATACATAAACTCGCAACTGAATAAACTAACGTAAGGGGAAGTTAATTTACACGTCTTATTAGAAAGAGGAGGTTTATGTCCTATATGTCCTATTATGTGTATTATAACATGGTTATAATTTACGGGGTAGTCAGAAACTTTACTGCATTTACCATACCACTCCAATATCATTGTTATTCATCTAGCAAAGTGTAAGTTGCAGAAACGCTCATTAAAGTTAATCCTCTAATAAATTTCTTGCTAGCTTTTGTTTCGTCAATAATACAAAAAGTGACAGCAAGAAATTTAATGGAGGAATAACTTTAACGGGCGTTTCTGCAACTGAGGGAAAGACGATATAGCTATAGGTACCATGAGTGAGTAACAGACCTAAATACATAAATTTTCGGCCTAGTTTTGAGTGTAATCAAATCCTAGAACGATGAAACGTTCTAGGTCAAACATTTGCCCAAATAATAAGCCGGTTGGGACCTTTCAGTAATCGCTTCATAACCTTTTCGGGTCAAAAGGTACAACGACATCCAAGATACGTAATCATGTGTCGTTTTTAAATCATTTTGGGAAAATAATTAAGCTTTAATTAAATACCAGGATTCCAGAAAGGCTAGGAGAGTCAACCGTAAACTACGTTGAATACTACCAAACATTTCCTGACGAAAAAATAACCTGCTGGATGGAATCCTCTGTTCGAGCCTGCCTCACGCCTGACTGACTTTATTTATTACACAAGGTTTGCGGGTATATCAATTCACTAATTCCCTAAACCTGGCCTGACGCGTTGAGCCTACAGAACGATTCATTGATCCTTTGTGACAAACATGACCGGAAAACTGTTGGATTTTGTTAATAATTAAGGTCCTAGTGAACTGCGCCTATACCGTCAATTGACAACAACAAGCCGTGAATCTAGCGTGAATGGTATTAGGGTTGTTAAGCTGAGAACACACGAGGCGTCGGTGTCAGCAGTGATAATACTGTAGCCACGGGATATTTTAATTACCAAAAAGATTACCGATTGTCAAAAAGATTACAGATATTATTGTGGTACAAAATTACTAATATAAAAACCTAAGTCTTACAGATCAAAACCCGCCGTAACGAAAAATTAACAAAAATTTTTTTATGAAATTTGTAAATTTCGGGGTTACTGTTTTTTTTCTATACTATTATGTTCTGAAGAAGACCGAGGAACACCGTTCACCGAGGTGAACCTCGGTTCAATACCCATACGTAATTGTAATACTGTCTAAAGTGGCCATACAAAGCTATAAGACCAGAATCTGGTCTTGGAAGGTGAAGAAAATGACAGTGTAGAAAAAAAACCGTACCTAATCTCTAAATTAAAAAATTTCATACCTAAAATTTTTTTTTAATTTTTTTTATTACGGTGGATTGTGATCTGTAAGACTTAGGGCCTGTTTCACCACTTCTGAATAAGTTCTTGTTAGCTTATCCAACAGATATTTTGACTTAATTTCATACAAAATATGTCAAACTATCTGTCGGATAATCTAACAAGAACTTACCCAGAAGTGGTGAAACAGGCCCTTAGGTTTTTATATGAGTAATTGTGTACCTTACAATAATAACTAAACGGCAATCTGTAATCTTTTTGGTAATTAAAATGACCCGTTGCTACAGTACTATGAGCGGGGATGAGAGCGTGCGCTAAGTGGCACGGTGCGGGAACCCTAATGGCGCTCGTCGTTAGCCAGAAAGAAAACTGCTCCACACTCGCCTTCATTTATTTTGGGACGAGCCTCTAATTATCTCCCTCTATCCTGTATTTACAAACTTTTTTAGGATTCTTTACTACAAGTACTTAATTCCAGCTCGAGTGTTCAAGCCCTTTTCACAAATTGCTCGACCCTTGAACCAAAGTGTGTCTGGTGGGGTAGAAACCGAGGGAAAATAAAGGGCTTAAACCGTCTGTGCTAAGTGACAGTGAAATATTGTTACGAACGTGTAGCAAATAGAATTTAGAAAATTTATTTCCACGAAATGTCAGGTCTATTTCCAGCTCAGCCTCTGTACACTTCCAGTGGTAAAAGTAAAGTTATTGCCTGTAGGATTATATTCGACTGCAGGAAACAGGGCTTGCGGGAGAGGGTTATACTCCATCACGCGGGCTCAGGGCTATTTGGGGGAGGGAAGTTAGTGGTGCTTTCTCTGATGTTAGTGTATCTTGCTATATGCTCTAAGGTGTATCTAGCTCTAGCGCCACACAATGACAAAGATTTTGCGACCGAACTTCGGCGTTATTACAATTAATGTGATTCTTTTTAAATGACCTAAGTACATTAATTACTTACACCATGCTATTTTTGAATCTCATACGTCCTCAAGCTATGTTATCTTAGTACAAACTACAAACGATGTGGAACGCAGATTTTCCATAGGCAGCTTCCGACATCTATCGGTGATGTACCTATAGAAACACTATGTGTTGAATTTGGGTTCTTATCTAAACTGGTGCGATAGCGCGCTACACGCTGTAGTAGTATGAAAGATGAGATGTTGGTCTAGTGGTCTAGACAATAGGCTCGAGACTCGGGTGGTATGGTTTGATCCTCGTGTCGGCCGACCGTATTTTTCAATTTATTTCACAAAGTGGCTCCCCCTGATGCTGATAACGCTAATAATTAGACGTCTATCTAGATAACTAATACACATATGAATCTATGCACCATCCTAATTCATACTCGAAAGTGACGTAAATTGGCTTCACTTTCGTAATCAAATCAGGATGTGTGACTTCAAAAATAGCACTCCAACTGGGCTAGCATGTAAAACATGATACGGCTACATCACGCCTTTTATCTCGTTCGTTCGCGCGCAGATAGAAAGAGAGCGAAAGCGTGATAGCGCTATCACGCTGGCATATACTACGACGGCTAGTCGAAATTACATCGCCTTTTCACCGCCCAATTTCAGTCGTGTAACTTAGTACTGACTAAGTTACACGACAAACTAGTCTAGACAAAACTCGCTAGACTCTTCGGCCACTCGGATCTCTGATTATACAATTTTATTTTGATCTAATTATACATTTAACTTTGCTTAATTTATAGCAGCGTAATCTGGGACCAAATCCCAAAGCACACAATCAAAGGTCAAGATTATAAAACTACTCAAGTGGTCACCCGCCCAAGTATTTGGAGTCTGAAACGTCTAAAATTATTAAACTCAAAGTTGTGTGGCTTTAAAATAGCCGAAACAACACTTTCACTGCGACAAGACATTTGAGACAGAAATATCCCTAAGAGGCAATTTAACAAGTTTGAACTACAGTTTGAACTGCGAATAGTCAAAGGTGAGGTCAGGAGAGCGACGGTCGGGTGTCATCAGACGGGAGGCGGCGCGGCGAGCTGCAGGCATAGGCACGGCCCGCACCCTGCACCGTTCATATTGCCATCCATTATTCATACCGGGCCCCAACTAGCGCCGGATATTGCCCGCCTAAACGACTGTGTTGTTATACAATATTGAACACAAATTCCGTCGCAAGCTAATAACTTTGTACGAGGAGTGTACGAAGTCATTATCTAAGTAATTATTATAAAGACTTCATCAGGCAACGTTGTTAAAGTAACATGTTATTACTCCGATGCGGTCGGCTGATGGGAGTTTTGATACGAGTTCAGATTGAGTTTTATTCAGATTAAAAACTGTTGGATAAAAGTTTAATAAGCGAAGACATTTGTTTAAAATGGGAACGCCTGGAAGAGACCAGTCTTAAGATTTATTACAATCGTCAGCTGGATCTTGCTATTCCTCGGGCGTTTTTCAACTCGTTGGATATATTTTCCGGAAGATTTCATCCGATGTCTCAGTAATTGGTTTGGTATTAGATGTTAATTTAAAATCAGAAAGTTAAGTTGCGTGATTGAATGTTTAGTGTTATTCGTTATAACGTTTTTAGGGTTCCGTACTCAAAGAGTGTCTCTATTACGTATATACTCTTATATACCTGTGCTATTATTATAAGGTTTAAGCAGTTTTTCACAAAATACGTAATTGTTATTTCGTCGCAGAAAGGGTCCCGAGAAAACAATTTTTTTTTAAGTATATGGTGCGGAACCCCCCCGGGCCGGCCGGTTTTAATAATCTCTTAACGTATTATTGTTAGTTATAATATTAAAGGCTATGTATAATAATAATTGTTTATCAAATCAAATTACTACTTTGACTATTTATTATAAGGACTCGCCTTGCGGTAGCATTTCCCCTCTGCCACGGTATAAGACCAATTGATCATGTGCAATATACATTAAATTTTATACCTTATCACTAAACGAGACAGCCTATAATTGCGAAACAATAACTTCGAACTTAGAACATTTGGGTTGGGGTTCACACGAAACCACTTTTCATGATTTTTTTTAACATTCAAAATTAGAATCTAAAGTTACGGGGAATAAAATCCAAAGTTGCGGATTGCATGTTACCTCGTCCCCCACAAAAAGTGGCAGAAATGTTTGTTAGTAGAATTAACATATAAGTAGTCAAAGAATGACTATTATCACTATTAGTAGGTATTCATTAAGTAACTATTGATTAATTTATTTTAACACTTGCGTCTGAGATAACCTTATTTTACTCTAGCTAGAGTTTCTCGCATCTCTATATCCATAACAATTTCCGGAGCGAAGTCCACAGATTTCAAATACTTTGGACTTTGATTAGATTTTTCCATTTTCCATACTCTATCTTCATAGCGGTTTTTTTATAGAGATTGCATTGAGAATGCGACGTGAACCGTGAACGTATTGAAGCGTGGGCGTCTGTCTGGAGAACTGTTTATCTTTCCTTATCATCGTGTCGTGGCTCGGCCTGGCCTAGTGCGGTCTACGCACGACGACGCATAGATAAACTGCTTTGAATGTGCCCCTATTAGATAGTTCCATATTATTTTATCGTTCAGTTAATTTTAGTATTATCAACTGAGCGATAAAATTAGACATTCCATTTTTGATAAGGAATCTGTAGTCAAGGAACCCTTATTGTTTCATAAATCAATATATCTGTAGATACACGGAAAAATCGGTTTTATTAAATACCTACAAATACGAGTACGTAACCAAACGTTTTGCTATTATAACCAACATTTTTAATACTTGCTACAAAAAAGTTCGCATATTATTATTATGTTACTAAAGATTATAATATGTGGTTATATTTAACACCAATTTTCAGCATTAGGTACGTACCTACTTTATAATATTATGTACATATGCCCCACCTCTAATTACTCTCTTATTTTCGCACCTATTGAAACAATATTTGGCATGAAGACTGATAATAATAAATAACCCTAACAGAAGTGGGATAAATAACAAGTAGAAATAACGTTTTTTGAACAAGAAGTGTGTAGTAAAGTTTCCTTTTATGTAGTTATTGGTCAATTAAAATCATTGTACAATGGCTACGGATAGACCACCCATTTTAAACCGTAGGTGGGTGTCTTGTGAGGCGACTAAGGGATACGATTTCTTATTAACTGTTTATGAGAGTGATAGGCTAATAGCCTATCACCATTTGACCCGTTTTCCCACCCTGTAACCATCTACAGGGTCCTTTTTAATATAATCATCATCATCCACTGCGGAACATAGGCCTCTCCCAAAGCGCGCCACAAAACTCTGTCCTTGGCCTTCCTCATCCAGTCGCTCCCCGCGGGCAGCAGGGCGTCCCACACTACGCCTACCAGTTCGCAGTCTCCACATTAGAACTCTGACACCCCATCGGTTGTCAGTTCTTCGGCAGATATGACCAGCCCATTGCCACTTCAGCTTGCTAATTTTCTGAGCTATATCAGCCACTTTAGTTCTCTGACGTATCACTTAATTTCTGATGTGACCTTTTTAATATGCTGACACTTTATTAGGGAAATGATTAGACCATCAAACTGAACAACTTTCTCTATTGGACCAACATTGAAATCGCGAAAAAAAAACAGCTGTCCCATACATTTAGCTCGAGTACGAGTAGGTTTGCAGTTTTATATGGAACAGCTGTTTTTTTTCGCGTTTTCGATGCTGTTCCCATAGAGAAAGTGGTTCAGTTTGACTGTCTGATGAAGATGAAGAAGGACCCTATATAGAATACCATGACTATTCTAAAACTCACGACGATAACTCATTGCGGTGGTCAAAAACTTAATTGCCACCACAGTTACTGTAACAAGGTTCACCTTTAGCATAGAACTGAAGGCAAACTCAAATCTGTTTAGTTATTGTTCTACACAAAGTCAGAGTGCATTTGCATTAGAAGCGAGAGCAAGCTGCAGGGGGCGGGGAGGGCTGGCAACTGCACTAAATTGCAAGATTTGCTAATCCATACCTGAATGTAGAGCAGTCGAACAAATAATCTATAGATGTACGTATACGTATTCGTTTAGAACAAACAGGTTATTGTAAAAGGTTACTAGGGTTGCCTACTTTGATTTTGTAAGTCGGTAAGTAGGTGTTGTAATATTTTCGTAAAATAACAGGATACATTTTAATTCGGTGCGGAAACTTTAACCATTAATTCTACCCGTCAACCTGAACCAATTCCGTTAAGTGTGTGAATACCATAGAATTGGATTTCGTATGGATGCCCCCTCCAGAATTCCGCTCAGAATTTCAAATAAATACGATAATTCCGCATGTATGTGGCGGGCCTTAGTAATAAGGAATTCTTGAAATGTGTACGATTTTTATAATAAGGGGACGTAAGTTCACGTAATTCTGGCAATGGTCTAGCAACGCTGTGTGTGGACCGTTAGATTGTGCATTGAGGAATTTATAGTATACCTACTTAGAATTAATACTTAACCTACATAAAGTGAAATAAAAGGAGTATGGCTTTCGGTAATAATGTTTAAAATAATAATGCGAAAAATTCAGAATATGGAAAAATTTTAAACATAAAAATTTTTCAATATTAAAACTTGGACAATTTAGGATTCGAAACCTACCGCTCCGTCACGATTTTTATTTCGCGATTGCGATGTTAGTCTTATAATATCAAAGAGATTTAAAAATACGTTAAATCTCTTTGCATAATATACTGCCATAGAGTTGTTCAGTTTGATGGTTTGGTGATCCCCTAAAAAAACATAGGTATATTCAATTATAAAATTAATAAAAGCGATAGGATTATACTAAGGCATTAAATAGAACTTAATAAAGAGAGAGCCAGAAAAATATTCCACCAGACTAAAGGAATGTTCATTCCAACTAATCTCCACCACCCCTGGTAGGTCAAATGTAAAAAAATAATGAAAATAACTTTTCAGGTGAATAACAGATTCGTATAAAATAAGAACAGAACTAACACAAAATAGTTAAGTGCTTCGGTGCCTAGGTGCTTAAATTCACATAAACTGGGATAGATTTAAACTGCCGCATTATTTTTTTTAGCATGGATAACTTTTTAGCATATTTTATGATGTGCATATGCTCACGACTATATTCACCGAGGGGGTAGTCAGAGATATTCTGAAATCTCAGAACATCCACGTTTCACCAGTAGTACCGAAACCTCCTCTATACCTCTGTCCAGTGTGACGGGGGGTGAGCCCGTCGCCACTTATAATGGACAGTGGGCACATGCCTCGAAATTGAAGTATGCAGGTTTCCTCACCATGTTTTCCGTCACATAAAAGCCAGTGGTGTTACAAATCGTACATAAATTCCGAAAAACTCATTGGTACGAGGAGTCGGCTTGGACGGGGATCGAACCATCGCCTCCTGCACGGCAGGCAAGGTTACTCGCCACTGGACTACCACGGCTTGCCTACTTTTTAGCCTACCCTAGAATTTCAAGATTGAGCAACCACCAGGGGCTTTAGCCGGCAGGTTTTTATGAGAAGACGAATCTGCCTGTCCCCATTTCTCTTCGCTTGCTCCGACTACTACACTCGAAAGTTTGTAATTTTTTGTCTCAAAGTCAACTGAATAAACCCCACTTAGCAATAAACTCTGTATTAAAATAGCTTTCTAATTTCTATACTATTAATAATGTATTACCAATTTACAAGAATTTTATTCCGAGAGCGAAAATGCGCGCTGCATACAAACGTACTATGGTGATATATTCAATACTAACCAATTAAAGTCAATGAAATTTTGCAGAAACAATCTAGTCTATGCTTCTATGGAGTCAGATTTTCGTTAAAATGTATAGTTTTTAAGTTAAGGGCAGTTCTTCAGTGAAGTCATCCCATGATCATAGCAGATGTAACACTGCAGATATAACGACATTACTACATCACTATTATGTGTTATACAGATTAAATACAATTAACAAGTTTTTGTTATTGTACTACTTTAATTGTTGTGTATAATGTATAATGTAAACTCTTACTATTAAGGATGCAATGTATATATTATAGTATTTGTCAAAGAGTTTTTTGCAATGCCCGGTCAGGGTTTCACATAGGACCATAAACTGTATATTGTAACATCTGTAAAATATGTGAAAGCAATAAATGATTATGATTATGATTAAATTGTGTAGGTATAACTGCGGATAACTTCGTCATATATTCTAGTAATCAAACTGAACAACTTTTACTATGAAGCCAATATCGAAATCATGAATTTCCGATTGTACAAAGTACTCTTTGATCGTGAAATAGAAAAGAGTTGTCCCATACATTTGAGTCCAATGAGTATTTACTGCAGTTTTGTATTAGACAGCAGATTTTTTTTTCATGATTTTTATGTTGGCTCCATAGTAAAAGTTGTTCAGATTGATGAGTAGAAGACATGCTGAAGTTATCCGCAGTGATATAGATTTTAGTGTTTCAGTGTGTTTTTTATTTTGGAGCAGCCGCGCCGCCGTGCTGTGGCCGGTCTTGTTTGCACAGAGTCAAACACTCAATTGCAGAAACGCTCATTAAAGTTAATCCTCCATTAAATCTCTTGCTGTCACCTTTTGTCTCGTTGACGTAGTATAAGATAGCAAGAGATTTAATGGAGGATTAACTTTAATGAGCGTTTCTGCAACTGAGTGTTAGTCGACGTTATTCATAAACACATCACAGCACATAATATAAATTCTAATAATTTCCAATCATAACACGAGACATAAAAACGTGATAAAATGCTGATGTATTCGTTAAACAAAATCGATTCAAAGAACTGTAGGAAAACGTTATTTCTAATAACTATTAATTCCGTTATGTGTAGAATTCGGTTATTAATATCACGCATAACAAATGCGAATTGGAAGTCTTCACATATAGGTACACATCACAATTTATTCTTCAGCGTATTCCTCCTTACGATGAGCAGTCGGTATTACGTGTACATAAGTTAGAAAAACTCATTGGTACATGGTATGTCGTCCGTGCGGATTTGAACCCGGACCTCAAGATTGAGTTTCCATACCTCTACTGAACGCGCCACAGACTCTCATAACGCGTTGTTAATTAAATACAAATCCAAAAGTACCTAACCCAGCTAGGCAAGTGAGCAAGCGACGCATGAATTTGATAACGAACCTGACAGGTAAATTGTAATTCGCCGGCACAAAGCTTAATTGAGTTTAAATTATTTGCCAACAAAGGCAACATTGGAAACCTATTTTAACGTTAGGTTAGGAGCTATTATTAGAAACGGCCATTTGTGTTTAAAGTAGGTATTAATTAAATGTGATAGGACATGTTCTGAGTTGCTTCATTATCATTTTACCTTCTTGGTATATTTAATTTTCTTATATTCTATACAAGATATCCCTTTATATGGAATACTATTGTCCAACCATATTATTATAGGGTCCTTCTTAAAATGCTAACGGTTTTTTGAGCGGCGATCTTTGAGACTTTCAAACTGAACTATTTTCTCTATGGGACCAACGTTCAAATTGCAAAAAAAGAATCTGCTGTTCCATACAACCATCTCGAGACAAATGTACGTGTCAGCATAATAAGTTCAGTTGGACCCATACTGTTACAATTTTGTTTTCTTTGTGTAGCTTACCCTTAAAAGAAGATCAAGGTAGCCTCGGAATACCTTCGGTTTAAAATGCAATGATATTTTCTAAAACCGAGAACCATCCTGTATCCTGTACCTACACTCATTAATCTAAACAAAGGAAGTCCACCAAACATAATGCTAGCTTAGCATATTTGCAATGTCAAACATAGACACATTCCTTTCATGGTATCAGTGAGACAGCGAGTCAGTGAGTGGTATCGATCAGGATCGTTACCGGATCCGGCTCGAGTGTCCGGAGTGTCTGGAGTGTCCGGAGTGCCCGAGGGTCCACAGTGCCCGCCACTCCAATATCATATTACTGAGTTTCACTGAAAACAAACCCTCAGGGCTTACAGGTGATTTCAACGTAGCTTTTGGTTAGGGATAAACCTAGCAAAAATATACCAAGAGGAGGCGAGAAAAACAGAGGATACCTATAGTTTTTTTTAAAGCGTTTTGATAAATTAAGAAGGTAAGTCATAGCCTGTAGGATCCCAACGCAGGGCCACCGTCACCTCCAACGAATAAGGGAAGGGAGTGGGCCATATTCCCCCAATGAGGATTGGCGGAGGCAGGTTAGTGGTCAAATTGCTGCTTGCTTTGATAAAGACCCGGTTACTTGTAGCCTGTACCTTAGAGTTCTTTCAGTGTCTCAGAAAATGACTGAGGGACAAGGGTTCTCGTTTCTGGGGTGCGATTTTTTAATGTCATCGGTGAGTTTGAACGGTTTTTAAATCTCATACAAAAGCGTTATCATTCATTTTTCTACTGCTTATTTGACTTTAAAAAATCGCACTTCTGAATTACGATTTTTGAAGTCAAATCAGCAGTAGAAAGATTGACATTTTCAACGGGTGAGCTCAGCGAATGAGATTCAAAAATCGCACTCCTGTCTGTTAAAGCCGTAAGCAATACTTGCGTCCAGTGTAGTACATTTGACATAGATAGAGTTACTGATGTATTGATTTTGTGGTTTAATTTTAGATGCATGATTAAATCAGTGTTTAAAAATCAATTTGTAGGATGAAAAATGAACGCATGTCAAATTAAGACTTCTAATAAGGAACATACTTTCATTGATTTTCGTTAAAAACACCTTACATCTGTACATAAATAAAAAACCTTCAGATACATCAGGCACATAATTTTTCTGACCCCATGCCGAAGCTACAAGCCCACAAGGCTTTTTTACTACCAGAAAAAGGAAAAACAAAATGCACAAACTTATCTTAACTAATCCAGCGTGGTAGGTAACCAAGCATCTGGGTTAATTGTCTTGTCTTTGTCAACAACGAAACATAATAATTATAATTAGTAATCATTTCCAAGGCGCAACTGTAACAAACTGCACAAAAACAGACAATTGTTGTTCATTCCTGAAATAAAAAAGAGACCCAATTTTGTGAAAAATTAAGTCGAAACCGCAGTTGAAACGCAGCTGGTTGGAGACCCTCCTAACGAGTTGGTCGGAGCTTATTAGCGAGTCTCGGGCCGAGGCCTGTTTGGGGCGTTGCCCTTGTGCCGAGCCGTGCTCCTCACGTCCAAATGTCAGAGGTTATAAACTATGTTTGAACAACTTATGAACGTTAGACCACTGTATTTACCGTTTACCGTATTTACTGTAATTTTGATACGCAGGACAGGGCAATACCTACCTAATTCGAATTCTCAACTTTAAGATATTCAGAATTATGGTCCAATATAGATTAAAGTCATCCCCCGCTGGAATTCGTTGTCTAGTGTTGAAAGTAGTGGTCGCCGCTGTTGATCCTGGTTTACAGGAGTTACAGTGGTGGAAATGACTGGATGCCCGTTAGTAAATTTATTTGAATTAATTAAGTATAGTACTATATTTAGAATACCTCTGAATACTTCTTCGGGGAATGTAGTCGTGTCGTTATCTATGATAAACCTACTATTGCTCGAAATAAGATTCCAGCAATGTATGGAAAGATAAATGTTGAGGAAACCTGCATATGCAGAAGAAGAAATTCTGATGCATATGTGATGTCTACCAATCCGCATTGGGCACGCGTGGTGGACTAACGCCCAAACACCCTCCTAGAGGGTAGGCCTGTGCCCTGCAGTGGGACGTATGATGAATGTATGGAAGTATAAATATTACCTATTGTACATATTTTACCCCCAACTTCGTGTGTGTGGAATTTGTATGCCTAGCCTATGCCCTTGTTGTATGTTCAAAATCAAACCATTCTCTTTCTTATACTATGCTCCGATGTTAATTCGTTTATTAGTTCACTGTGCTCTAGTTTGTTCGAACTGCTGTAGAAAAGGGCAGTTTTCAAGTAAACAGTTAATCGACAACATTTCTTACCGAAGCATGTACGAGACTCGAAAAAAATTCGTAGTTGTAATGTATAAGCATAGATTCTAGATTGCAATAGAATTTACATAATTAAAAGGTAAGCGTAAAATGTATTATTATAAGTTTATAAGTGTACCGTGCAGGTCAACATAAAAAAAGTGTTTGATTTCTGTTAACTGTGTGTTTGTTGACATAATATGAAGGCTCCCCTAATAATACACTTATCTAATTTCCTTTATTCCATTACAAGTTACGAGTTCCGCCAAAGCCAGGGTTCCCTGAAAGTTGACGTTGTTAAGAAGCTGAACACGCGCCGATGTAATTTGTCATCTTGTCATGGCGCACCGTATAGTAATAGCATTCCCATTCTGCTCGTTCATTCGCCTATGTGAACACTCTGAATTTTACTTTTACTTGTGTAATAAGGTCAAAGGAATAAGGGTGTTTCGACGTGAGAGATTTTGACCTCAGGCGCTTAGTAAACGCTAAAAAACTACAGTATAAAACTGTCAAATTTTGTGCTAACATTGGGAAGGAAGGATTGTTTTTCTAGATCTGAAAACAGGTTTTTGGTAAAACGACGAGTAGAAAAAGTGTTTAAAACTTTATATAGTACAACATACAACACAGTGAAGTTTCAAATCAAACCACATGAACAAATTTCTCTACAGTCAAATGACTACAACCAACTAAATAAAGTAGAATGGTAAGGGAGGCAAGATGGTAAGATTTTAGGGGCGTGTGATTGCTACCCGAAGCAATTAGCCGGGTGGTCGCGCTCTCTAGCTCTAGGGTCTAGCCCTATCTCACTCACTACTGCAAGAACGCGAAACGATTATTATCTTTCTTACAAAAGATTGGTGATCACAGAAAAGGGATCACAAGAAATTAGAAGTCTCGAGTCATGCGCTTTTTTCGGGTATCTGCTCTCATCAATCATTCCTGATCTGACTCTACAAACCCGGTAAAGCCAGTGATAAGAAGACTACTGGGCGAAATGACTACATAACTTAAGAACAATCCAGTGGGAACTAAATCAAAAAGAGCTGGAAATTCCAACTTTATTCAAACTATTCTAAAACTCAATATGCAAACGATGCAACTTCTAACACGAACAAAACGTGCTATGGTTATAAAGCATTTTCTTCGAGACTGTAGGTCTCACAAAAGACCCTTATAAACATGTTTAAATTAGTATAAACCTAAACAAACGTTGTCGATTAACATTGAAACGAGAAATTAGCACACTCGCATGAGTCGGGTCACTCTGGATTCGGGACAGGTAGACAAGTCAATGAGGCAGGTCTGCAGGGTGAAGGGTGCGGGAGGGTGTCAGAAGGATTTGCGAGCCTCAGCCTCGCGGATATTCTCGTCCCTCATTCAGCCCAATTTACGACAATACGGTACAATTTATACGACTGTCTCGAAGCTTTCATCTGAGCTCCAAACAGATACGCACGACCGAATTAGAATTAAACGTGTAAGTGGGCTTTAAATTTCCGCAAGGATGATATAAA
The DNA here is from genome assembly GCA_963693445.1 of Agonopterix heracliana. Lineage (NCBI taxonomy): Eukaryota > Metazoa > Arthropoda > Insecta > Lepidoptera > Depressariidae > Agonopterix > Agonopterix heracliana. Next base: position 641,276 of record OY856312.1, on the reverse strand, counting down.
TAAGGTCCGGTTTTTTTTGGGACACAGGTAAATTTGTGGAGTCAGGTAGTAGGTTTATTTGAACTGGTTGAAACTTGTCAGATGTTTCACCGCAAAGCAGGATATGAACTGAGAAGTCATCCAAATTGATCGTTAAGTTTGGCTGCTACAGGAATAATAGACTAAGTTCCAATTTCAAGACTCGACACTCTGCACCTGAATCAATAGAGAATGAGAGCAGTATGTGTGTTCATGAAGCGAATCAAAACACAGTTGTTCCGATTCGGTCGGGTGAGCAGCCGGCCGCCGCGCCGCGCCGGTATGCAGGCGGCAGCGGCATCGAGGCCGTGGTGACGATGACGTCACCGGTGACTCATCACCACACCTCCGCTTTGTTCTCGCACACGTGCTCAGATAAGCTCCAAGTCGTATCACAGGCGCCTATTGTAATTGTGCCAACTTCACACGCGCTGCGGCCAGGTTTACTTTGTTTACATCACAATGTACAAAAATGATAAGCTCGATATTGCGGAACAACTAACGGAATATGCGATAATGTTACCGGTATCGTATGCCGTAGTGTTACCAATAATAGAACAGATAGCTTGAGGCGCCATAACAGATCCAGTTGCAGGGAATTGAAGATGATGTCAGCGGCGAGAGGCGCCGGGTCATCGGCCTAACCTCGCAGCCGTCATTTGTCATTAGTGCCAATAAAGATACGGACAGAACAAACACTTCTATTATTTTATTTATCGAGCTCAAGTAGTAATCTATGTAGGCATTCCTTCGTGAAGAATTAATATAAAGCGATAACGCGTCATGACTTCAACACAAAACATCCGTTGTTCCGATAATAATCTGAATCATTTCTTACATCGAATAAGTGATAAGGGAGTTAATAGACATTACCCAGTTTTTGAAAGGGCAGAATTTAGAAAATGAATATCTTTAGGTAACTACACAAAGTCAACACAGTATTACCTTTTTGTGGTGATCAGAAGGATTGCTAGAACTAGAAACTTAACTGCCAAGACTTTTTTGCAGTTGTAACAAGAATCATCCTTAACGCATGTGCCTCCTCGGAGATGTATATCCAAAACCAGAAGATCTTAGGTTGCTTCGCCTCAATGGTATTGCCTCCTTCATTGACGATGTATTTTAAGGGTGAAGAAAGTAAAAAGAATAGTGGCTAACACAAAAGATCCCATTGGGTCGAAGTGTTGCTGGCTTGAAAGCCCCCACAACAAGATAAGATAAGAAGAATCATCCTAGAATAACGTGTTTACGTGTTATTTGGGTATACTAGGTGGATATCCTGATCATGGGAGTGATCAGAAACAAGTTATCTAGCTTCTGGTGTATAGCTTGCTTCTTGTCCACTGAAACACTCTATATAAAAAATCTAGTCCCTTTCGCTCCCAATGTTATTTACACATACAATACTTAATCTTTCATCAAAATTTTGCTACAACTAGTACAACTACCAACCATTATAAGCGCTTACTGATTTACTCACTTATAGGCATATATTATTGAAGGTTCAAGGACTCTATAGAATCATGAAGCAATAAACGAAAGCCATAAGCCTGTATAGAATGAACGAGTAAAATGGAATAACACAAGAGCAAAGGACGAAGATGATTGAGCCGGTTCAGGTATGCACGGCGAACTTCCCGCGGGGACCGGCATGGCATGGCAGCGACAGCAAACATAGCGAGGGGCGAGGAGAGGGGAGCGGGGGACACGGCAGCTGCGTGCACGCACACTACCGCAGCTGTTTAGCGTTTGTGCACGGATACGAACGGGTTGTGGTGTGGGTGAGCACTCGAACAGTGTTTGTTACCATATTGGGTTCCCTTTAAAAACGACTTTCGCTAAACTGCATGCCTCCATATTGATGTACTGAATCAATTTTTGTTTTAATTCATTTGGCCGTCCTTTTGTGTAACTTTTTGAAAATGTTAACCCTTTGTTTCTCAGTTGAATATTTCAGTATAATTTAAAGTTATTTTCGTTTATGCCACCTTATTCGTAGATGCCACCACGCTATGCCACACTGACATAGTATCTAATAGTTTCTTATAATTTTAGCTGTAGGTATGTACCAATATAATTGTCAAACAAATTCACGCAGTCACTGTTGAAGGGACGAAAGGTCGCACAATTTGACACGTCATACGTGTCAACAAAATACCTAATAAAGTTTCTGACCCCAAATAAAATAAGTACAGTTGCTCGTATAATAAAATAAGTATACTAACAATATATTTCGCAGCAGGATTTAAATCCACATGTTTTACTTCAAACGCTACCGTACAGCCATAAACGAAGAAGCAATTTGAGTAGGCGGCCGTACTTTGACTACCAAATAAAGAAAATACGGACTTTAAAAGTGTTTCGTGATGATACCCAGCTGTGCGTTAGCGCAACGAGTCGTCGACCGGTGTCCGAGCCGAGCCGTTTGTTTATTATTACCGCATCGCGGGGAGGTACGGGTCTACGGGTGACGGGGGGAAAGCCTCGCCTCATAAAGCTTGCTACTAAAGCTGTAATACTGCCTATGTCTGGTTATAAAAGGTATCTAAATATAAAAGCTGTAAGACAGGTGTTCAACGCTTTCCAGACGCGCGTAACGTTTCATTGCACTTGTGATGTCTGCATCACCTCAACTTGTTCAATGTCATGGAAGGATATCTGTTTTAGGTTTGATAAATTTCGAGGAGACTAAGAAAATGCTTTTTTGGCAGTGTATTTGTGCACGACATACCTACCCAGATACTAACTACAGCCGTAGTAGTTCTCTATCATATTATTTCTATCATCTATCATAGAGCCGTCATCCTTGCTTCAACTGCGAGCTTAGAAATATGGTTGGTACTGGTAGTTTTAGCGATGTTTTTGAACGACAAGAAAGGGATTATGGTCATCAGATCAGTATACTATTTTATTTAACATTATGCTTGGTCATTGTCTCCTTGTGGACGTCAAAATTAGAATATGTTCCTTCGAAGTCCTTTTATTTTTTCTTTCCCGTTTCTTTGAATATTCATAATATGTATTTATTTATTAAATATTGCTTTCACATTTATTTATTGTTCTTCCGTTTGTAGTATCTGAGGTCCCAATAGCTCTGCGAGTGTGTCCATGTTCAATGAGATGAGCTGTGATCATGGCTTGATAATATTTACACATCTCGATAATTAAGTAGGTACATTTAATGGTGCCTTTCTCAACTGGCGATAACAGTATAATATATAAATTACATTACCAAAGCAAAACATAAAACAAGAAAGCAACATGCAAAGCCACCAAGCGTCCAGCAGTTTCAATCAACCTATTATGATTATAGGGTAAGCGGTAATTGAAGCTTATTATAATGTAATTAATTTATAATCGCATCACCATCGTATGCGACATCTAAAGCAGAGCTTATTGTGCCTGTAAAAGAACTAAAGAATTTTACAAATCTTCGCTTTTAAAAATTCACCGCCCGCCTTTTTGAAGTAAAGCCTGACCAGAAATATAACCTGTTTTGGGGACGCTGCAATCGACTATAACCTTTAATGTCAGTGTTCCAGATACAAAAATTAGTTCCAATGATTTTCCGCAACATGGCGAGGTTTTTTTTTTTTCTGGTCGGGCTTTACATTTCTTCTGCAGTTGTTTTTCTTTATTGAAATAAATAGGTACACATGCACATGCTTGATAGTAGGAAGAAGGCCAAGGACTTGAAATTTTTGGCATATAACTGTTCTCGACTTGAATAAAAATTGACACCATCTTCATGAAAATTCAAATTCAAATCAATTTGAATAAACGTGAAATTGTCTGCAATGACTACCTAAGGTTAAATTAACAGCAACGTAGTTTCCAATCATTACTCTACAGTCATATATATTGGCTCTCTCTCTCTGCAATACATTGCAATTCCAGCTCCGGCCAAGGTGACATATGAATCAAAGCATTTCAATTACTGCGCTACTGTAATAAAGCTCACTGTCAATAATCAGCTTCACTGGCGAAGTGTGTTTACAAAGGGCATTATTAATGTGCCGAAACAGATGGTGTAATTGCAGTAAAAGCAATATCGGCAATTTGAGAGAAATTCTCCACTCTCTTTTCCGTATAAATCGAATTGCTTTCCATTGAAAGGTAAGGTCTCATACAATTTGGCGATTAGTTTGGGTCCGAAGGGATGGTTTCTAATCCACCCCAATCAATAATTAAGGACGTCCGAGAACTAATGGTGACGGAGAAAAGACAAACTATTTCACTCCAGTGTTTATTTTCTCTTGTTTTTCAGGAAATCTTTTCTTTATTCGGATTAATAGTTACATTGGCATCGTCACTTATTTTAAACAAAGTTCTTCAGACATTTTCTTATAAGAAGGAAACAAAACAGAATAGGGTCTATTTAAAGAAACTATCTATCCCAAATTCACAAATAGTAAATTACTGCAGTAGCCAGCAAAAGAGGCATTGATGGACAAACGTGTAAAGTAATGTAAAGTCCATCAACGCCTAGTTGTGGCCAAGGCTAGTACTTTCTCAAAAAATGCGCGGAAATTAAAATCAATCAACTTTACAAAATCATTGACGATCAACAATTTTTCCTGCGTTAAAGCTAGTAACTTATTATTAATCTGTGGTTAAAGAGCTCATTAGTTTTTTTTTCACTATAAAGCTTTCTATTTGCAAGGCAGTTCGAAATTTAAATAAAACCTTTGATAAGTTACCTCCTTGGTTGTCATGTTTTGGAGTAAAAGATCGTTCCATTTTTTAATTACATGACAGATATGAGTTTAGGTACTATATAATTTATTTGGCCGCTAAACCACGACAGATATGGATTTTCATACAACTTTTTCCGGCAACTGCACGCACGTTTTAGGCCAGTACAGCATTTTCGATGTATCTCGTAGAAGGTTGTTAAAATAATGCTCAAATTTCCACCCATGTTTGAGAAATAGTAGATTGCACACTGAGGACAGGAAAGTAAGAAAGGTCACAGATCTCTTGTAATATCTCGGCTTCGCCTCGGTCAACAAACATGTGATCTGAGGCTTTCTTATTTACTGTCCGAGGTTAGTATACTATTTTTCTCCTCGGCGGAGGTGGTAAGCGACAACTTCGTTAAGCGCAGTGCAGCGGGACGACAATTGACGCTTTCCGTCCGGAGGGGAGAAAATGTATATTATCTTTCGTGTTACAATAATTACAACTGCCATCTAGAATCATCATCATCATCCGCCCTGATTGAAGAAAGAACATCGATTCGATGCAGGCGGATTAATTCCCAAAGGTCAGATTAATTACGTTTTTTAACGAGATTTGCAGAGAGCGGCGAAGTTTCGTTGTAATGTTGTTAAAATTTGTATTGAAACAGTGTTCGGGATCAGGATGGACTCTTTTCTTCTTGGAAAAGACGTGAAGTCAAATGGGACCTGTGATTCAAGGTATAAGTAGCTGGAGACTTGGACTTTTACATTATGGTTGGTCGGTACACTTTGGTTTTTTTCTGTATCACGTCGAAAAAGGTAAAGTCAAGGTCATTCTGAATTTATGTTATGATCTAGTGTCAATTAAAAAGGAACTTAAATCTTGCTAAGACTTTTTTTAATTAGGTATAATGTAAATATATGATTTATACTGATATGAAATACTAACTTATATACTGTTGGATAGACATTTTATAATCACTTTTTTTTTTTTTTTTTTTTTTTTTTTTTATTCTAGATGGGTTCGCTCTTGACCTCAATCTAGTCCTCAGGATAAAGATGGGGTCGAAGATGTAGCGAGCTTACCCAGAAGTGCACTGGCACTCCTGCACACTGACGGAACGCAGCAAGCTGCTTGGCGCCAGACTCCGGCAGGAGGGTGATCGCGAGCCAGGCGGCTCCTCGCGGAGCCTACCACACCGCTGTGGGGGATCGTTCAGCCGCCACCACAAACTTGGTAGCTTGTGATGCCGTTGCCCGGGGTGGACCGCTAGGAGGTAGATCCCCCCCACCCCAACTTAACGATTTAACGAAGACATAATGTTGAAGCTATAATATTTCATTAAAAATAAAATAGACATGAAAAAACTGTTCACAATTGAACGAGAATTTTTCATCATTTTTTTTTAGTCATAAATTTCAAACAATTTACGTTGATAAAATCTTTTGTTAAACGATTTTTCCGAGCTGACCTTTGATTGTCAAATATTGTCGCCCTTGTTCCACCCCACGATTGTTTATAGAACAGACGAGGATTTATTTATAAAAAAATACTGCTTCTAAGATTAAAATGTTGTCAGAAGTGGTTTCGGTGAACGCTTTGGTGTACCTACACCTGAGGCTCTACTCTCGCCATAAGAGATAAAGAGCGTAAGTATAAGTATGTATTTACCGTAGACAGAGTAAACATTGTATTCCTTTGTATTCGCACAAGATGGGGATACTTACAAATGTAAATATTACTCGTAAAGAAATGTGACAAATTGATTATTCTTTTAATGCTTTATCCTTAATCGCGAGGCTGTCACTTACAAGTTACATTACAAGTTGACCAAACAACAAACGTAGTTGAAATATACTTGCAGTGGTATCCCTACGAACCCATTTCTTTTAAATCCCTTCCCTTTGGGTACATGGTCGAAAGAATAAATGTCAGCTGTGCAACAGCTGTGCGCTGGCGCCCCTTGTGTTGTGTCAGGTAGTTGGCCCATCCACGCTGACGTACTCGTTCTCATGGCCGAATAACACAAGGTCGTTTGCTTCAGTGAGTTTCCGTGGCAGCATGTTTCCCGATTTCAATGTTGTTCCCGACTTCCCGAATATAAAAAATTTTCAGTTTGCTCATGTGAACATTTTCTAAAAAAAATACTAGTGATCCAGCCAATGTAATATCACAGAATACACTGTTTTGGAAAAATCTATAAAAATATAAGTTGAGCTACCTTTCCCGATTGTCTTTCTGTATTCGCGTTCCAGCTAAGAGACCGCTTTACTAATCTAAGGTACCTAGTTAGGTACTATCTAAAAATAACAGCCTTATCTTTTTGATATAAATTATTTTATTAATTTATTCTAAGAATTATGTTACCTATGTCAGAAATATGACTAGAAGCCGAGAAAATTTTACAAATCCTTGTAATTTTACTTCTACGTTTCGATTAACGGTGAGTTCACCCAGTCTACGGTAATAATAAATGGTTAATTATAGTTCCTTCTAATTACATTATGTACACGAGCGGCAATTGAACTGGATGACGTTTTTACTATCGTAACAACTCGTACAATTTTTTCAACTCATTAATAAAATAATCCTCATTGCCAGATGATTTTTGGTGATATTTGGATTCTGTTCGTTCTGTTGAGACTCACCAAATATCCACACACTGGTGACGATATGTGATGGATGACAGATGACTGAAGGGATTTTAAATGAAATCCATGACTTTATGCTACAAACCGATTGCTTTAATCAGGACTGTCCTATCAACAGTCCTTATAAAACAGTGGTGGCCTAATCTAAATTTCGTTTACACAGTTTTATATAACTAGAGGAACAAAATATTGAATTGAACACCCTGTAGCCACAGACTTACAAGAAGAACCAGACGTAGTCTCGTCTAATCATGAGTTAAGCACCCTTTTCTTTTGTGTGCGTGCTGTCACGCGGTACATAAGGTGACGGGTTGTAGCACCTGCGCCTAGAGCTAGTGCATCTGTGTGAGTGTATTTCCCTTGTAGAACAAACGAGATTGTATTTCCTTTCATGCTTCACATCTTCATTCGGTCCGTATTTCTTTTAAGGCCGTGCCTGTAGCATAGAAAATAAGATTTAAAAGTAATATACAGAGCCAAGTATTTTATTGCCATAAATCTCCTTTGGAGAAAGACAAAAATCACTTGGAAAAGGAATTTCAGAGTATGACAATTTTATTGCTTTGAAACTATTTCAATTTCTCTGTTCAGATAGTATAGTATAGTGATAATGAAGTGACTAAATAAAGCTTCTATAATATGGAAAAACAGTCTGAAATAAAAACGTCTCTCATCCTTGAGTTTTAATAACTCTGTCATCGAAAAACAAACGAAAAGTCCATTGTCACGAAAAGCAATTTAAAAGGCAGTATAAAGTTGCCTGTATGTAAATATTCAATGAAGTAGGGTAAAACTTTGTTAAAACCGCAAAAGGGGTTGTTATTGTTTTCGAAATAGAAATCCCTTGGGTGCTACTTATTTATAGCAGAAACGAGCTCCATTCTCCGTGTTTACAATAACTTGTTCTCAAACATCAAATAATCATTGGACGGCGCTGGTTTTTGCATGAAATATTAACTGTGGGTTCGTAACGCAGTTAGCCTTGTTGCAAAGCCTCGCCGATCCCGCTAAATCCTATGGAATTGCGAGTTCAAACAATTTTCGAATCTCCGGCATTTGTAATTTGGACTTAGCTGCTGTACTGATTACCGTCAATTGCAAAATTAGCACGTTCGTGTCCGCTTAGTTGGACTTACTACCGGCTTTGGGTGTTTTGTTTATGATCACTGATCATGTTACATATCACGTAGCTGGATTCCGTTGTACTGAAATCTGTGGTTTTCGATTTTGCGTGAATAAACTTTGTAATGATATCATATTATAAAAGCAATCAATTTTATATTGCCTTGACAACCCGGTTCGATGAAACGGGAATAACTTTAGCAAATTGCTAAAAGTTTTTTCTCTTTTTGAATAAACAGCCTATCTATTAAACGGGTAATTTCCAGGTAATAACAGATAAATATTAGGATAGATGACGCGAAAGATTATCAGTTAGCGACATTCCCCGCTTCCTTTGCGCGGCAGCGCTTCATTCGGGAGCTCCATGAATATTTACACGTTGTTTTACATACAATTACGTGTAGGCAGGTTCAATCGCGTTTAACTTTGTATTTAGGTTCCACGTTACGTGGCCACGGAACGATGGTGGGTGATAAAGCCGACACACGGCGGCACGGCTCGCCTCGGCCAGGGCGTGATTACTCCACCTAACCTAGTTTATCCACTCGCTCAAGTTTACACACGTCCACTCCTATAGTATAACTAGGCAATCTATTATTTAGCCTTGTTCTATCTCGTGTGTTAGTCTATAGTGTGATATAAAGTGCTCGAGATGTTAGGGCCACTTTAATGACTTCCGTGACTTGGTTTGTTCCTGAAGTCGTTAACATTGTAGCTGGATTTTATTTTCTTCATATAAGTTTATTCGATTGAAAGTAATTTTCTAATGCAGCTGTTTGAAATTTAAGATCTTCGTTGCAAGATTAAGCTTCTTTGCATTTGAATTGGGAGTGATTACGAAATTGATAGATTGATTCTAAGCTTTCATTTTAATTAACTTTATTATATCATAGTGTTTTACGTGTTGCTAATTTGTCATAGACGAAGGTCATAGAGACAGAGATAGGTGATGCTTGATTGGATACAATATTCTAGTAAAAGTATATTTTCGGAATAGCAAGGTTCTTCGAATTGATTCCTTCCGAGAATTAGGTACTTCATTACAAGTAGATACCTACACCTGTTCAATAAATATGATACATCCAATTTATTATTCAATTAGTCTGGTGACTTTATTATAATTTCTTGTTGCTGACTGACATCCATTTTGTCGTTTTGTACTTATGTTATGTCGTCGCTGTAGTCATGTTAATCTCTCCGTCGCTCATGATTCAGCTCGCTCTGTGCTAGACTGCTTGGGTTAGGGTTAATGAATCATAGGATTATGCCATGCATATTTAATTAATACATAATAGTAAGAATCATCTTTCTTTTGAGTGATAAATTTTTGCAGTTTTTCGTTTTCTTGTTTTGTACCCATTTTAAAATAATGTTTATTGTAGTACCATAGTAGGTACGTTAGGATCTCGTTGTACGTAGGTTTATAGGTTTTCGACTCCCAATGGTCTTTGCTTTCGGATCAAATTGGTTTTTTACATGGCTACACCAGTCACCAAGGTTAATAATTCATCTATCAATAATGTTAGTTAATTGCTTAGGTCTATATCTTCTTCTGATTTCACAGAAGCTTTTTCTGATGGTTCATTTCAAAGACCACAATTTTATCTCACAAGCTCACCTTTATCAAACTATCCAAATAAATGTTACAAAGTCAGGATCATTTAGAAAGGTACACAGTACACTTGGGATTCGTTTAGAAAGCACAGTCGAGGGGCACAAGCACTCGCGCCGGCACTACCGGCCTCGACACGAGGTGAACCGGCTTCTTAAACAATGCACTCTTTATAAACACTCAACACATATCACTACTATTTAATTATAATTGCAGTTCACTATCAGTTTCACAATTTATTTCAGTAATCGACACTCGCGGTGTAAAGATTTACGCGCGCGTGTTTAGAGGTGCGCGGGGAAAATGCGTGGAGTAATGACACGTGCCCCTCGGTGCGATGCCGACGGCCGACTGGTGCAGCGAGCTGAAGACCGGCCGCGGGGAGCGGGGGCGGGGCAGCTCGCGAGGGGACCCTCCCCTGACTTGCCCTACAAACTTGCTTTCTGCTCTCATATCGTGAGTAGGCTCTGGCTCGCTGGCTCCTCGTGCAGTTTTGTGAAAGGCAAATTGCACCGCTGCATTCATACCTGCATGAAGTACGTACACAACAAACCTACATAACCCAATAAACTCTGAAATTTGGTCGGCAAAGTTTCACTCTACCAAAGTACGTAATTACTGGATTAGCTGTACGTAAATTCTGTTCATGTTCCTGCTTGAAGCTATAGGTAGTTTATTGAAGTTTCTAATAGTCGATAATGAATGGGAACCGTTAGGGCCCGGGGCCGGTCGCCGTCGTGCGGCCGTGGTCTAGTGGTCAGCACCATACAGTCTCACCGACAGCGCCAAGTGGGCGGCACATGAATAGTGAATGTGTTGAGGTGCTGCGGCTGCGGTGTCCGACGCACATACTTCCATGTTTAACATTCAAGAGTTTCCTATACTTAGGTGCATATGTATGTATCTATGTAGCACGCGTAGGAAGATTGAGATGTTGAAATATCGATCGAATGTCTCTAAACAGGATGGAACAGTTTCTAAGTTGGTACGGTACCGGCTCCAAACTTTCGTCAGTTTATTTACGCCTCAATTCCGTAAGCGACTGAAATTTGATACTCGTTACCGTCTAACATTTCTCCAGACTTTTGATCTGTTTTCGGTTAAAAAATCTTGATAATCGTTATTAGTAGGTACCTACAAGTAATTCTGGAACGAACCGTGCAAAAGAGATGTCACTTGATAAAGAACAATAACGTATAATATGTATATAGGTATATTCTGTACAGTATGCCTGTTGGCTGTTGGCCAATACATCGATATGAGGAGGATTTATTGCAACGCACCCAACTAATCTGGCCGGACTGTTAGCTTCGATTTATGTCTCCGGATTATTAAAAATAAGTACCTATCCAACAGATAGCACTTCCTGTCGTATCTCAAACCGGTTCGTTTCGCAATACCGGTCGTACGAATGGCCTTATGCCCTTTCCTGTGTTAATATCAATCCGTCGCCTGTGTTCAACTGCGGCCGGTTTGGGCCACTTTGTAATTTAGTCGTTGCAGCCCACAGCCTAGCTATAGGCATACATCGAACGCAGCAGTTCCTCCACGGGCCACTGACTTTTTCCGGTCGACTACATTCGATTCCGGGACTTGACAACTATTGCGCCATCAATTCAGTCTGTGGCCGGACGGACGGTGTTACTGTACTACTCTCATCTGCATCATCAACATCATCCAATTTGCTGCTCGTTAGCAACCGCTTTGAGCATCTGTCTGCTTTGAGACTTGATCTCCAGTTTCAGTACGGTCGAAGTGTCAGGAATCAGGATTGTCTTTTGAAAAGGAACTGCCAGCAAAACAATTTAACTTTTTATTCGCTACTATTGGCAATTTGGCAACGTATATTGTTCTATGAAATATGGACAAAGAAAGTTTAGTTTTAGCCTATATCTGTTTTTGTACATTTGCGACTTGGGTGGGAACGTCTATTTCATAATATTATATTATATTAAAATAAATTTACGAAGCAAACGGTCTGTATTCCTGCTGAAATGTTAAATTGCAACTTGATTAAAGTTTATGATTTTCAACTGTCATTTTTCAAACATTATACTATATTCCGATAGTATAATTTCATTCAAATTTGATCTCGAAAAGTTAAAAACTAACGGTTGTCAGTTGTTATTTCTGAAGAAACAGTTTCCCATATTTGCGTTCTATTGCAATGCAAACAAGTAGGTACAGAGAACGTTCGACAAAGCAACTGATTGATCAATAATGCGATTCCTTCGACATTTAGGTACGTGATACGTGGACACTGGCTGGTTCTAGGCAATAAGCAATGGCGCCACATTCATCGTCTAAAAACGGCACTGATTCATGATCGTTATCTACCGATTACGATGGCGATGTGATACATGACACCGACGATTCGTCATTTCAATTGCTATGACATCTACATGTAACCTAGAATTGCTTGGGGCTCGGCACGTTTTGAATTGCTTTGTTCTCCGTTCTCCTTTGAGTAATTCTTTGTAAGTGGTTACGTAACTGCCAATTTTGGATGAGGCACTATAAATTATTTCTTGTGTTACCATCTACAGAAGGAGCCGACGTCCAAAGAAGATATCGTCATATTCGTAGACTGCGACTCTGATGACGGAGGTTATAATTGTTGAATCAAACATACATGTCTTTGAATCATGAACTCGTTCTACCAGATTTTTGTACTTGAAATCTTGTACCGTTTATGTCGTGTAGTTCTCTATAATATATCAACCTTTTTTTCGTTTGAATGTCCCTCACAAAGTAATTAACTAAACGTGAAGTGTCCTTTGATGGATTCTGTACCACTTGCCACGTCATTCCATCCTGAAACTCTAAAATATGCTAAAAGAGAACTTTATTGCAATTGCACCGGCAAAGTTAAATTAGATGGGAGTTACAGCAAAGTTCTTGACCACCCCGAAAGGGAATTCGGTCGATGCATAACTCGTGTCCTTATTTAATTCCAGCGGTGCTGAAACCATCTAACCTGACAATTAGTAAATAAAAGATATTTATTGGATTTTTTCACATACTGGAAGAGTTTCGGTAGGTACTATTGGTGAAATGTCGATGTTCTGAGGTTCCAGAATATCTGTGACTACCAACTTGGGGAATATAGTAGTGAGCATAATTAGATTTTTTTCAAAAGATAGAGGACAATAATTAGTATCGTCATATCTATCAAGTAGACTTGCATCTTTTCTCAGGTTTATACTTATAGCGTTAACCTCTTTTTAAGATCTTCACATTAGCCATTCCGACAAAGCTTGAAATTGATATATTGTAACGATATTGCTTATCCATTTTCAGTTGTTGTTAATATCCTTCCAAAACTTTCTCAGTCCAACAAAGTACGAGGGAACGTGATGTGCCAGTAAAACAATGGTTGGAACATATCTCATTACTCAAAGTAAATAAGGAAAACAGCGGAAAAACTAGTTCAAGACCAGAAACCATCGACCGCAGACAATTAGCTGGTATCTTTTGTTCTCTTCTCTCTAAAAGGTACAATTTATTAAGCGGAAAATTTTGCAGCGTTCAGAAGAAGTGACTAGAAACCGACTGAGTGCAAGAATAACTTGCGCTATTAGTGACTGGTCGACTGTAAAACAGTTTCTTTTAAGATCTTAGATCTTTGTATCTATTGAATCTAACAATAGGTAGTCTTTATTCAAGACTGTATAGTCAGACTCAGAAAGTCTAGTTGAATTTTAATAGATTGAACTGCCAATTTTGACTGTTTTCAATATTCTATATCAAACTAGTTCCGAAGAAAATGACCTGTGCTGTGATAAACAGACGAACATAACGTCGGAGTGATTCAATGAGAAAACGGTTTTTCGAGGCTATAACTGTTACGGAAGACTAACAATTAATTCGCTGACTCCGATCTCCATTCGTGGAGCTAAACTTTAGTCATCGTCGGAAGTATTGGTCATTTAGTTATTACAATTAGACCTTTAGTAGTTAAGGCGACGAGGTCTAGTCAAATTGAGTATTCAGCCCCGAGTTTCCTTTTCGCCTCCTTTTTCGGAATCAAGTTTTTCAGCACTCAGGCGAAGTTAGGGCGGGTCGCTACTATAGTCTATATCCATACTAACATTATAAATCTGCAAGTAACTGTGTGTCTGTTATCTTTTGATGCCTTTACCCTACGAATAAGAGAATAAATATGGAAGAGTAACTCCAAACAAAATCGAAATCATTTTTGGCACCCCATGAAAAATGACATTTTGTATGAGTTTTGGCGGCGAGTTACAATTTTTAAAGAACAAATTTAGAACGCGTTACAATTTTTTTGGTGCCACTTTTTGAGCTTCATTTATACTTCTATACATTCTCTTATTCGTAGCCTTTACCGCTGAACAATCTTCGCATAGTTTTGGCAAGGAGGTAGATTGTTTCCAGAGGAAAAACATAGGCTACCTTTTGTCTCAAAAAAAAACTAAGGGCCCGAAACTTTGTATGGGAAACATTTCTCAATTTAGGGATATGAAAATTCATAATTAGGTTTTTGGTAAGAAATAAAGAAGCACGTGTTTCAGCGTTTTTGTAAAATCATCCATCCAGGGGGTAAAATAGGACATGATTTCAAAATAACAACGCAGACAAAGTCCCCGGCAACAGCTAGTTATAGTTAGTTAGTATGTAGAAGTTTAGTTACGTAGTATGGTTAGTTATTATTTTAAAATAAATTTCAAGCTAAATACTTGCCCAAACAACCTGTCTTTCCCATGATTATAATACAGCCGCACCATCGCCTTAACACAGCTATGGTGTTACTGCGGATGTGGGACCTCATGAGTTGATGACTGGAATGGGACCGGCAATTACCATGACGTCATCGTCCTAGTCCGACACGTGACCTGCCCAAATTAACGAGACAAGAGATACTGCGTTCGGACAATTTAGAGAGAGTACAGAACGTCGATAGAGGCATCAGGTTTGCTTGTTGGTTATTGTTAAATAATAGTTTGGAGACTGCATGTGTTTAGATATTATGAATATGATTTATTATTTATCAAGAGCTGCCCAGGCCGATATGGAGGTGCTTAAATATACTTCGAACTCTGGTTAGCCACAGTAAAGAATAATATGTTCAAGTGGCGTTACATAGACGGGTCGGACCTCAGGTGTGAGTGCGGTGTTGCTCCTTAGACTTCACTCATCTTTGATTTGCCTTTCCTGCCCGGACACCCGCACGCGAATAGAGCTTATGGATGCTGCAGGAGGTGTTATCGGTGTGGTAAAATACTGTGCTGGATACATTTTGAATGACATCGACTCGATAAAAGAAGAACGTGTACCGACAACCTGGGAATGGTGGTGGAGAGCGACTGGATTAGGAAGGTCCAGGATAGTGATTTGTTAAACGCCTCATGCGCAGGTCGTATTTCTAGGCATGCTACTCTAAACGGGCTAATAAATGAATGTCCCATCTATACTGGAGCCTCAGGGTATGTTTCGATCGGATAGGAAAAGACCGGATGGCCTGTTCCTCATAGCGTGGAGTCGTGATAAGTGTCTGGTTTGGGACGCCACGTATGTCGACGTTTTGGCGCCGTCTCACGTCCGGGGGTCTTGTAGCCGTGCGGGGGCGGCGGCGGTGCAAACGGAGTCTGAGAAGTGAAGGAGGTAGGTATCTCGGGGAATCTTTTTCTAAAGTGCCTTTCGAGGCACCTGCTTGAGGCCATAGGAGACAGGAGGGTACTCTGCCTCGGGTGGCTTTGGAGGATATCTTTTATTTGTAATTTATGTGTAAGATTTATTATGTTTTTTTCCTCTGGTGTTCTGTAACTTATGTGTTTTTGTATCAAATAATTTTTGTTTTTCAACTAAACACCTTGGGAGAAACTTCAGAAGTAGACGATGTCCGTTTACAATTTGAGCATTAAGCATGTAGACTGATGAATGGGGGAAAATTGTTTTCCACTGCGAAGCTATGTTTGTCCCTCATAACAGTCATAAATGAGTTTGTACGGAATCCTCAGGGCGCAAGTCCAACTCGGACTTGGGCGGTTTTTAGTTTAAATTGGTTAAAATTATTGAAATCGATCTTTGTGACCACTTCGTCGGAAGCGGTGATATCACTGTGGATAAGATGCGGTCAGCAACCACAGTCATCACAAAAATTTGGTAAGAATAATTTTGAACACCTTGCATATGGATCCATTTAATTGTCTCCAAATACCTTTGTAGTTAATCAAAGGCAACTTCAATATTTACTAACTAAGCTTACCGACCTTGTGGAAACAACGATTTAATTCCAACAAACTTGTTTCGCATGAAATTACACGATGCTGTATTAATATCTCTACATTTTGAATGTACAAATTGTAATGAATATTTAAAAGTAAATTGTTACTTATATTTTCACAGATATAATGATTACTGCAATCCGAAATAAATTGTGCAATTGCTTTTATCCACGATTCCAATGATTACATAATTTTCTGTGGTTTGAAAAGTGAGCTTCATTATTTATTATTCATACCAGTAGCACAGAAAAGTACCTATATATGAGTAGTTCTACATACCAATAGCATAGCTTAATAAGTTAATAAATCAAGAAAACCTGAAACCTGTAAAAGTTAACCTAAAATAAAAAGTTCAACTCCAACTTAGTACAAAAAACTACAAGTTATTTTTATATCATACTGAACTTCTATTCTATGGTAAGTGTCGCTGCGCTTCAGCCTCGAACAGTGGAAGCCTATCAAGAAAACGACCTTTCTTCTGTGAATCCTATAATAGACTTAAAAACAATATTTTCTTCCACAATCACAAAATGTCACACATGACGTACAAAAAAGAACACTGCTTTTTAAATATAAAAACCTACGGCGGCCAGTGTCGGCGACAGTTCTCCCCCCATGTGCCCTGGCACATCTTCATGACTCTTCATCCGTCGCAGACATCAGGGGAGCCACTAACGCTGCCGGTCGCCGGTAGGTGCCCTGGTGCGTGCGCACTTCCACTACGCGCACGCGTCCATCTCGACCAGGGTGTACTTCGGCTATTCTTCCTCGTGGCCAGGAGTTGCGTGGAAGCCGCCCATCTGCAATCACTACCACATCACCAACCTGTAGACTACGGCCACCAGGCTTATTCTTATCTCGCCTTAGCAGGAGAGGCAGGTACTCGCGCACCCATCGTGCCCAAAAGAAATCTGCTAAACGTTGTGCGACGCGCCAGTCCTTCCTTCGGTGCAGATCCGCATCACAAAAGACACCTGGAGGCGGAGACCCCGACGACGACCCCAGTAGAAAATGATTTGGGGTTATTGATTCTGGGTCGTCTACATCTGTTGACACATGCGTAAGAGGCCGACTGTTAACTATATTTTCCGCTTCAGCTAGAAGCGTCAGTAGAACTTCTTCCTTAGGTGCTCTCTCCTTTAAAGCTGTTTCTAGGGACCGCTTCACCGCTTGCACTAGCCTCTCCCAGACTCCGGCCATATGTGGGGCAGCTGCAGGAAGGAACTTCCACTTGATATTAAACTTGGAGGCTACTCTCCTGGCCAGCTCATCTTCTTCTAATTGGCGCCGTGCTTCAATCAACTCACGGCTGGCTCCCCTAAAGTTCGTTCCGTTGTCACTCATCATAGACAACGGGCATCCTCTTCGGGCGACGAATCTTCTTAGGGCCATGAGGACAGAATCAGTCGAGAGACTGGCCGCCAATTCCATATGCACTGCTCTAGTGCCCAAACACGTAAACAACGCCCCGTAGCGCTTCTCTCGTCTTCTTCCCACTGTGACGAATAACGGGCCGAAATAATCAAGGCCACAGTGGGTGAAGGGCCTCACGTGATGTTCGAGACGCTCGTAAGGCAGGTCGCCTACCGGCGGCGGCACGGGACGTGCGCGCCGGACGCGACACGTCATGCAGCGGTGTGCCACGTAGCGCAGTCGCGCTCGCAGCCTGGGCACCCAATACCGCTGCCGCACCTCGTTAAGCACGGTCTCCGTGCTGCCATGCTGATACCGCCGATGCCAGTCACCTAAAAGCAAATCTGTGAATACGTGTTTGCCTAGAATAAGAGGCCTCCTTACATCGAGCGGAACATTCTTTGCCAAGTCGATCCTTCCGCGTGCCCGCATTAGACCGTCCGCATCGATGTAAGGGGTTACTTCAATAAGTTTGCTATCCGACCGAAGCGGCTTAGCTTCTACTAGACAACCGTACTCGGTCGGGTAGCATTCCATTTGTACCTGTTTAACCCATAAACGCTCCGCTCGCTCTCTCAACTCTACATCAAAGTCAGATTTCTCCCTTTTCAACTTTGATATAAAAAATAACACATAAGCGGTTGCGTTTATGAGTCGACTGTAAATCGAAAATCTACTAGGGTCTGGCATAGCGAGTGGTTCTGCTATGGTAAATAAAACCACATCTGGTTTCATTTCCACCTCAGGCAGCAAGAATGGCCTGGCTAATGGCTTATCAGGCCACTCTGCCTCATCCTTAGACAAAAAAGCCGGACCGATAAACCACTCACTATTTGCATCTAACACCTCAACTCCCTCGCGGGTCGCTAGGTCAGCCGGATTTTGGACTGTAGACAACCACCGCCACTGCTCTGGCTTAGTCAACGCATCGAGCTCACCCAAACGATTCGCCACGAATGCTTTATAGGCTCGTGCGTCTGAATCAAGCCAGGCAATGACGGTAGTGGAATCCGACCAATAAACACATCGAACTGGTGTGAAATCATGTTCGTTTGAAACTGTTTCGGCTAACCTAGCACCCAAAACAGCGGCCTGAAGTTCTAACCGTGGAATAGAAATAGGTTTTAATGGGCATACCCTGCTTTTTGCTGCACATAACCTGCTTACTGCTGGCCACCGCCAGTAACACGCCGCTGCATAGGCCTGCTCGCTCACGTCCACGAACGTGTGCAGCTCTACGTCCATTTGGAGCGCGCCGGGCATGTAGCAGCGCGGAATGTGCAGCGAGCCAAGTCTCTGGACCGCGCACAGCCACGCAGCCCATCGTTTGACATGTTCATTGCACAGGCGCTCGTCCCAACCTACTCCGCTTCTCCACACATTCTGTAATAAAATCTTGCCACTTATTGTTATCGGACTTACCAAGTTGACAACCCAAAAATGTGGTAAATACCATGTCTTACCCAAAGGCCCGGGTTCCGTGCACTTCTCAGCGTAACCCTGATCCAAAAGGTTTTGAATATGAGCCTCGTATGCAGTTCCGTAGCTCAAATTCCTTTTACACTTGCCTTCTACCTGCTTCAAACGCTTCAATGCATCGTTTTTATTATCTGGCAGCTTAACATCGTCACAGCTCCACGGCAGGCCAACCGTCCATCTACCGTTTACTAACTTACTAGTTTTGTCAACGATTTCAACCGCACGACGATCCGTAGGATGAACACGTGGTATAATCGACACACCGAGGGCTTCCAACGCATAACCTTGTCGGACAATACGAGACAGATCATCATCGGTGTTTATATGCATAACAACATCATTACCGTGTCCAATATTTTGCGTAACATCCCCAGGAGCACCGTGCAATACCCATCCTAAAGGCGTAAGCGTAGCCACTGGCTCACCTTCCTGTCCACGCTGCGTACGTTCTGCTAACAACAATCCAACATTATCCTGTCCTATCAAAATAGAAGGACGCACATCACGCAGCTCGGAAATGGACAAACCTCTCAGATGAACGTACTCGCTAATGTTACGTGGCGTCGATTGAGCACTTAAGCGCAGTTTAGACATTGTTTTACCCCGTATGGGATAAAACTCCGCCTCCTCCTCCACGCCTCGTAGGGAAAACTCTATCGTGCTTGACTTGACTAACTTAGTTCCATGAATTCCCTTAATATTAAGAGCATCCACAGTACGTTCCGCCCCGATAAGGCGAGCCAAATCATCATCGACAAGCGTTACAGTGGACCCGTCATCCAATAGCGCGTACGTGTGCACCTCACCTGCTGGGCCCTTCGCCACAACAGGCAGTACCTTCAAAAGAGCCTTCTGTACAGGACTGGCCGCATTCATTACATCAACCGCCGGCGCCATCTTACGATGTAGAAGCTCATGATGGGGTCTTTTACAGCTTCCACAAAGACTTCCCTTGCACGCTCGTCTCATGTGATCGGCACTCAAGCACCTGAAACACAATTTATTGTCAACAACGAACTCCCATCTCTGGTGACAATTTAACGATATAAATGATGGACAGATTGATAACGTCGCGTGGTTTTCTTTGCTACAAGGACATTTAATAACTTTTGATAATGTTTTGGGTTTCTTATCGACTGGGTCTGCGGTCTGAGCCACATAAACTACGCGAGGCTTAGCATTCATAACTTGCCGCGACCCTTGCTGTTGCTGTTGACTCTTAGTGGCTTCGCAAGAGTAGCTGAAAAACCTGGTACAGCAATTAGCTTCATTGTTTAAGAAACTAGCTAGCAAAACAATATCTGGTTCACCCTGCAAACAAGATGCGGACGCATAGTCAACCCATTTCGAACGCTGTATATCAGTCAATTTACCTAAAATCGAACCCATTAATTCTGGACTATACAAATAACCAAATCGATTCAGAGCTTTGAGTGACGTGACAAAATTGTTTATTTTTGACGCAAAAATAGCTAGTGCTTCTGGTTCGCTATCTTTCAACTTCGGAAGAGACCGTATAGCTGTCACTTGTTCATTGACAATAAACTCAGGTCTACCAAACCTCATTTGTAAAGCTGTCATTATGTCCTCCGGGTCCGAACAGGCAAATAAGAGGGAGGACACCGCCTGTTTCGCCTCCCCCACCAACGAGATCCTCAGTCGCTGTAAATTATCTAAATTAGAAAACTCAAAATTAGACGTAGTTTCATCGTATGCAGCTTTATAAAGTAGCCAATCTGATGGTTTCCCAGAAAATATTGGCAAATCTATGCTGCGCTTCGGCTGCTGTGTAGATTTAATTAGTGCATTGGCTAATCGATCTATGGCCTTAGATTCGCTATTGCCTGTCCCACCTGCATGTCGCAGAAGGTCCGTAGCGCTCGGCCGCCGCGCGTCGTCGTCATGCTTCGCGTTAATAACATGAAAGCGGCCCTCATCGCCCGCTCCGTGCCGAGGTGGGTGTTAACCCAACCCGATGCGGTAGTTATACCGCATCGCAGCACTTGCGCTCTGCCTCGAATCTAATGCCATAGTCACCGCCAGCATCTACATCATGAGTAGAATGACGTCTCATACTAACTCTACTTCCTTCGGCCGACATCAATTCAAGCTCCATCCTTCTTCGAATCGCCTTCTCCTCGACCTCGATCTTCATGAGCTTGATTTGGTCGAGCTCTTCCTCAAATTGAACGAGACGCTCTCGTCTCGCTCGTTCGCTACATGCAGTGCTTCCGCTACGTGCAGAACGTAGCGATGCATTTGATACTACGCTGGGAGCCCGTAAAACTACATCCACATCGGCCGCAGTCGCGGCCGGCCGTATAGTTTGTACAGACTCACCAGTAAAAGTCTGCGACCTCGCTCCCTCATCGGCCATCTGCAGGGCCGGCTGCGAGGTTCGCTGGAATGCCGAAGAGTCAGCGGGCGGGCTCGCTCGCGCTCCAACATCGACCGCCGCCGCAGACGCGGATGCAATCGGCTGCGCGAGTTCGCCTCCCTTCTCTCCCCCTCCAGCACGTGAACGTGTATTAACCATACTCACCGAATACTTACCTCGAAGGACCAAAAACTGTCGCTGCGCTTCAGCCTCGAACAGTGGAAGCCTATCAAGAAAACGACCTTTCTTCTGTGAATCCTATAATAGACTTAAAAACAATATTTTCTTCCACAATCACAAAATGTCACACATGACGTACAAAAAAGAACACTGCTTTTTAAATATAAAAACCTACGGCGGCCAGTGTCGGCGACAGTAAGGGTAGGTATGTAAGAAAATCAATAATTTCGATTTTGGGTTACGGTATTTGTGGTATTGATTTGAAACTTTGCAAGGGTATGCCATTCGGATGACATTACATTTCGGACCATATCGTGTTGATTTGAAGATGAAGCCAGGAGGTAGGTAGTGGAACTCTTCAATGGCTACTAGAATTTGGGCTCATATGGTTTGAGAGTCTTTTGTACTTTTTTGTGCGTTGAAAAAATCGTGTTTTGTGTCTACATCATAAAGTAATTTCAAAATACGAATAAACACGATTTTTTCAACGCAAGAAGAAATAAGAATAAACAAAAAGAAAGAAGAAGAAGATGAAGTTAAATAACAATTTAACTTAATTATGATACAATGCTTTTATGTGTTCGAAACATTTCTATTTCATTTCTACACTGATTTCGTGTAGTTAATTGGCCGTTTTCTTTTTTTCTTCTAAGAGCAATATGTTCTTACACCTGGTGCTAAATAAAAAGGAAAAAAAAAGGATCACATTGTCTGGAAATTAATATGTAGGTACTTAAGAAACTATTTTTAATTTAATAGCTCTCTATATAAAATGTGCAAACTTTATGGATATGCAGGTGTAATCTTTATTAACCCCAAGGACTACAAGATATGGCGGGTTTGTCTGCGTGTGTCTGTATGTGTCCATCTAGCGGGAAAACGGTTACATCAATTTCGATTTGGTTTCTTATTATCCTGTAATTTTAGCAAATAAACATACTTACATTTTATGATATCAGTTTATATTGGTGTCTTCATCTACCACTCAGACCCCCCAATTACTTCATTTCATCTAAAAACAATATTTTTTACCTATCTAAATCTTCAATCAAATCCTTTATTATTAGGCACCAACAGAAGAAAGATGCAACCAGCGAAACTTACTCCACTACTGATCTGATATAATGCACTTCAGGTAAGAAAATGCCGACAGATGCAGTCGACGAAAGTTTTCCAAACCGCAATACCATTAAAAGGCAAACTAAAAGCTGGAAACAAGCTCGCAAAGCCTTTAGACATGAAGCGAGGCATCGGCGGCGGCCGCGTGCCACACCGCCTTAGGAACTTCTTATACTAGAGGTTCACAGGTTACTTCGTCGGTATTAAAACTAGCCAGAGGTTGGTGTAGCATGTTTCGGGCTTTGTAAGTTACTCGAGTACTTCGGCATCATTATCAGCTAGTCGTCGTTCAAGGCTGACCATAGGATTCTCCCAAAGCTCGTCACAAAAGCCTGTTTTAGTCTATCCTCATCCAGCCACTTCCAGCTGTTTATCGTCGGTCCAGCGCAGGCAGTTCTGTACTACGCGTGCCAGTTCGTGATCTCTATTTTAGAACTCTGACTATCTCTCCTCTGTCCGTCTCCGTCTGCTATTTGACGATAACTGTTTTTTCTCGAATATTACATTTATGTCTTTTATGTCTTATGAAGGTAATCCCTTCGGGGTGGTAATTACAACAACATTTAGCTTAATTTTATTTGAAGGTTTCAAGATGAAATGACGTGTTACCTTGGTGATAATTTATATAAAATATAATTATAGACATAATTATTGAATATATATGAATATATAGGGTCCTTCTTAATATGCTGACACTTTTTTAAGGGATGATCAGTCCGTCAAACTGAACAACTTTCTCTATGGGACCAACATCGAAATCGCGAAAAAAAAATCTTCTGTCCCATACAAAACTGCAAACCTACGCGAGCCAAATGTATGGGACAGCTGATTTTTTTTTCGCGATTTCAATGTTGGTCCCATAGAGAAAGTTGTTCCGTTTGATGGTCTGATCATCCCATTAAAAAAGTGTCAGCATATTAAGTTGGACCCTGTATTTTGTACTCGAGTCATGCATGTTTGTATCTATATATGTATGCTATATCGTTGCCATAGTCATCATAATACAAGTCCAGGCCAGATTCTGATAGTTTAAAATATATGAGTCGATAATTTATGTGACAATATCCAAGATACTTATTCAAGTATTTATTTTTAATTATACATGTACCTACTTAATTGTATCTTTTATGTTCTGTTGCTTACAAATAAATTGTAGATTGGAAGAGTTTATGGTGAAACTTCTGTACCAATATAACCACATAATCGTATCTAATTCCAACTAAGAACAGTTAAGTAGATACATGCTCTCCTGCAGACGTGCAGACCCGACCCCACCTCGAACAGGCGACAGTTTTATTCCCAAAAACACAATTTATAGCCTTTATGATCCCCCCGAGACACGCAGAATTGGATAATCTGCTCCCTTTGAAGAATTTTCGTGTTTTATTACTGGGGTTGGAGCGTATTTCTTAATTCCAGTGTATAGGCAGTTTATCTTATTGTTTCCTATCGGGCGCGCAGCGGGGGTTGGCCGTTAATCGGGTCTCGTGCCGCGCTAATAACATTCTACAAGTCTTGTAATGATTGCAATGCGACTCAAATTGAAATTCCTTTGCTATCGTCATACGTTGTTTACTCGCAAGCGCGCATCATTATAAGGTATAAACGAAGTTCGGTCCTATTTTTTATTGTAAGCGATTGTAAGTGATCTAATTCAATGTTTTTATTGTAGAATCTCTAAAAATCGCGTCTGTTCTCATCATTTCTGTTTCTCTTCTTCTAAACCACGCGACGTCCTTTGATACGGTTTTCACGATTTTCGAATAATAATATTTACTTATTCAGGATCCCACCTGGGCGAAGCTGGGGCGGGTCTCTAATAGGTACCTACTTATATCGATACGATCTAGAAACTAATATTTGGGCCTAGGGTTTGTCAGTTTCCAATTAAATCAAGTTAGTACCTATCTAGTATTTTTCAGTGTTCTTTGAAAAACTATGAGCGTCTTCGGTAAAAAGAATATTTCCTACATTAAAGTTTTCATTTTACGCATTACATAAACTCACGAAAACAGTCCCTTTCGGGATGGTCAAAAACATTGTTACAAATACAATCTTTCTTTTTAGCATGCTGTTGTCAGGACTCACGGCAAAGGAAATACTCTAACAAGTTATGGGCTCACCTCTATACAGGATCCTTTTTAATATGCTGACACATTTTTAAGGGGACGATCAGACCATCAAGCTGAACAAAGTTCTCTTATCGAAAGCGCAAAAAAAAATCTGCTGTTCCGTACAAAACTGCAAACCTACTTGAGCCATATATTGTATGGTATGGTACAGTTGATTTTTTATGGCGACTTCGTTGGTGGTCCCATAGAGAAAGTTGTTCAGTTTGAAGGTCAGGCCATCCCCTTAAAAAACTGTGAGCATAAATTCAAATTCAAATTCAAATTCAAATTCAAATCATTTATTCAATATAGGAGCCTGAAGCACACTTATTAAACGTCAATACTTTTTTAAGCTACCACCGCGTCGGAACGTGTTGTCGCTGTAGAGAAGATGCGGCCAGAAACTCTACAGCATAACACGACTTAATGACTATTACAATATAAATTCTTATGCTAAGGTTATGTATACAGTAATACATAGTCTATTTAATTAAATAATTGATACTATACAGTAAACTATATGTTAGTGACACTCAGACCCAAGCATTTTGATCATTTAAATAATCATCCAGTTTATAGTATGCTTTTTTACAGAGGACTTTTTTGATCTGAGTTTTAAACATGTTTTCGGAAAGATTCAAAATGGTCTCGGGGATTTTATTATAACAGCGTATACAGTGACCCATGAAAGACGTGTTGACCCTACTAAGCCGAAAGTGTGGAAATATCAGTTTATTTTTATTTCGTGTGTTATAATTATGAACATCACAATTTCGTGGAAACAAAGACAAATTTTTTCTTACATATAAAATGTTTTCATAAATAAACTGTCCATAAACGGTTAAAATATTAATTTCCTTAAAGATTTCGCGAAGCGAATCACGACAACGCAGGCCATATATAGCTCGAATTGCTCGTTTCTGTAGGATAAAGATCGTCTCAATGTCTGCAGCACGACCCCACAATAAAATACCATAGGACATGATACTATGAAAGTAACTGAAATATACGAGTCTGGCAGTTTCAATATCTGTTAGTTGTTTAATTTTTCTGACTGCATATGCTGCAGAACTTAGCCTACCAGCCAGAGTTTCAATGTGGGAGCCCCATTGCAGCCTAGAGTCAATCGTTATTCCCAAAAACACGGTATTATCAACAAAATCTAGAATATCTCTGTTTAAAATATATAATAAGAAGGACTTGGTATAGCATTAGTATTTTGGGTGTGCTAGTAGCGTGCTTGGTTTGGAAGCTTTGTGTACTCTGGTCATGTTCTCATAACATAATTATCATTATGTAGATGTACCTAGAGAAGTTAAACGAGCGTCAGTTAGACAAATGCCAGAGGTGCGATTTTTGAAAACCATACGAGTGGTTCGGCAGTAGAAAGATGCATTATGTCCATAGTAATTTTGACATTTTCTATTGCCGAACCGCTCGTATGATTTTCAAAAATCATACCACAAGCCCGAGCCGAACGCAGTTTGCTAAAAATTGTGTGCGTGTTGATGATGATGCCACGCGGACGCTAAAATAACACGTTGATTCAATGTAAAGCGATAAAGAGCTCTAATTATAAACTTGCCCAATTTGCCTTTGGTGAAACATGCGAAAAATAAAAATAAACCTACACATTAAAATAAAGTGAAACAGGATTTAAAAAACGTATTAATAAATACGAATATCATTAAATCGTTATGAATCGCCATGTTTTTTGTTTCAACGTCATCCTGAAGGTGACAGGAGGCAAGTTCGAGTGTCCCATTGCCAGTCAATGGTCCGCACCGCACTTATGTAGATTATAATTATGTAAATAAACTTTATCTATTTTTCACGTTAAATTGTAAATTTTTTTGAGTTGTTTTTGGTTATCCATTGAAATCCACACATTTTATTTACTTTACTAACATAGGGTGTAAGATGACATTATTTACTTTCTAATAAAAAAATAATGGAACTCGTTTTCCGAGATAAATGTATTGAATTGAATTTATCACGCTACGCTCTCGCTTCGGTTGGTAATCGCCAATGTATGAATGGGTTCCTTAACATACTCGAGGTCTGATTACCATTGTAAATTTAATTTATGTTCGATTATGATATGCTGAGTTTCCGATAGTTTCAGCTACCGTGATCACGGGTAACTGAACTAAAGGTAGATTTTAAAGAGCAGATTAATTCTGTGTGTATTCCCTTCGTTTGCTCCGACTAATAGGTACAATAATTAAAAATAAAATACAAAAAATATTTATTGCAATGAGCACTTTCACATAAATATGTAGTTAGATACATTTAGTTCATATACAAAGAACCATAGAGGTATCGGAACCCACTCGAAATCCGTTGTTACCTACTTTTTTTAAAATTATTATTTAACTTTTACAGAATGATTATGAGCTAGAATACACAATTTCTCTCCAAAACTCCGTACTGAGTTTAGTGGAAGATCCACAGTTGCTGCGTGACGTTAGGCATCACACACTAATTACAGTTCAATCAAGAGTACAGTTACAGGACTTAGTTTCATTTTAAACTACAAAATAAAATTATTTGACAAGTTAATTTAAGTGTTTATCAATAACAATATCAAAAATAATGAGTTCATGCATACAATAATGAAATTCCACCTGACTAGCCCTTCAACTTTCTGAGTCTTGGGATCGGCAAGACTTAGCAAGACAAAACTGCCGTATTAATAGGGACTTCGCAAGAATGAAATATTTCTTTTGCTGTCTTTGCTTTTCAAACGCAAGGAATTTCAATTGCCACCTAGAAAGGCAATACGGAATTTTTGAGACTTTGGGGAACGTTGTGGTTTGAATGAAGGTGTAGTAGTTAAAGTAGAGAAGGGAAGGGAATGTTTCGATAGTTTGGGAATATCGAAAGGATGAATGAAAGTCGACCTACTAAACAAATATAAGGCATGTGTGGAATGAAATATTGGTAGAGGCAGACCTAGAAGTTCGTACCAAGACCATATAAAGGACGTCGTCAAAAATGACAGGTTAAAAGTAGCCGAAATCGACGGGAGTATATTATGACAAGATGTATAGATCTAGAGGAAGCAAGAGAGGTGTGTCAGATCAGAACCGCCCAAAATGGAGATCCATGTCTCTGTCTACCCCTCTGGAAAAGAGGCGTGCGTTTATGTACCTATGTATGAGCTGGGGTTGTGCAGGGCAGATATAGGAGAGGACCTCTGGGCAACCAAAATAGTATAAACGAGACAAATGTTTTCGGTTAATTTATATCTGAATAAATTAAGCATATGCTCACGGCTATATTCCCCGAGGGGGTAGTCAGAGATATTCTGAAACCTCAGAACATCCACGTTTTACCAGTAGTACCGAAATGAAAACAAAAAAATATGTACGTACTGAATAAATTAAGTATATTCCAAAACTATTTTAGTCATACAAACATCGAGGCTTGAATTTTTAACTTGTGTTGTAAGACAATGAAAAAAAAAAAAAAAGTGGCGTTAGTTAACTGCAAATGACCGAGCCGATAGAAACAAATGTAATTAACCTCAACGACTCGCAGACCACTTAGAACTCTCAATATTTTTAATTACAGACTCTGATTGACAATTTGCGAGATGCTTTTCCAATCCCCGAACATCCAATTTACAGTTGTGGTTACATCGGTTTTACGATAAATTTGAAACTGAACGAATACATTTACCTACAGTCTATAGTCTCAGAAATTCTGAACCAAAAACTTTATGTAACAAACTAATATAAAATTAGGACAGAATTCTAAAACAAAGAAAACTGTTTCAAACTAAACTAATTAAACTTGAAACTAAACTGGATTCAAATACCTACAGATAATCTTGTGTCCGTCAGAATAACACGAACCAACCCAGTTGTTGTCGTAAACGGCAATTTATCGCATCATCATCAGGCATTGTAAACATCTCTGGTGTAGTTGTGTCAACTTGTGTCCACACCGTATGATTACCTACCGGTTCGAGTCTCTACATTCGACCCCGTCTCTGACAGCAGTGGTTTCCCGATCTATCTGATTCAGGAGGCTAAAGGAGTGCATGTAAGTGTACACATTCATAAAATATTATATTAAAAGTATTCTGCATGTAAGGCAACTTTTTTAAATAAGTAGTTGCTTGATTACTTTTATTTATTACAGCTACTGCTTAGTAGTCGCTGTAATGTACTCGAAATCGTTTCTAAGAATTCATCATAATCTAATCGAAGGCATTGTTCGACATTTTCCCTCCGTGTTTAGAAATGCACACATCCATATAAGAGTGAACGTTGCGACAGCCAACACGAAGAGGTGTGACATTTATGGCCGTATATGACACATCTGGCACTCCGGCAGTGTTGCCAACTCTTCGTTTTGCGCCAGACCTAGCACTTTTAGACGGATTAAAGTGCGTTTTTATTTTGCCCAGAGAATTTGGCAGATTTAGTTGATCTCCACTTTGGGCGGTTCTGACATATTTCTCCGTTTACTTACACTGTTTACTTTAGCATTTCTCATCGGTTTCGGCTACCTCTCACTGACCTGTTATTTTCTTATGATGTCCCCAATTAGCGTCTTGTCGTAGAACAAAGTTGGTATCTGTATCGGCGCCGCTTTGCTGGAGCCGTAACGTAAACTCTTTAAAAAAAAAAAACGATTTGCTGGAGAGGGTATCTATCACGTCGATCCTGTCACTGAGCTTGTGATCTCGCCTTACTTTAGGTAAAGGTTATAGGCCGCGTACCTCTGTTGCCCTAGTCTCGTCTCGGCTTAGCAAACGGCGCAGGTTGAGCGGGTATCTCGGTCGGTCATTGGAGCAGAATTCCTTACGGATTTGTCTTCCCATCTAGGAATGTCAGGGGCAAATTGATTTGCCGCACAGTTTGCAGCCAGACTTGATTGTATCGGGAGTTAATCTGCTTCGGAGTATGTTATTTGGGTCGATGGGATGAAATGCGATTTCGGCAATCTGGTCGGTTGAATTTTGTTAATAAATTATAGCTGTAGTTAAAATTTTAAAACGCTGCGCTGTCACGTTATGAGATGAGAATAGACGTTGGTGGTACGAACATTTAAATCAGCACACACGCACGCACTCACTATTCTACCAAAGAGTTTTTCTAATGGTATATATTATAGATATTCGCAAAGGCAAATGAATGCGTTATATTATAACATACATACCATAATCTCATGTCGATGACCACGACCTTTCAGGTTGCTATAACTACCTCATCTTTGAAGGTTTCAGAAAGGAAAGACTTGTCAACTGGGGGTTGTCGTTCGATGAGATGCGTTTATGGGACTAAGGAATTAGGCTTCTTGTGTTGTGTTTTACCGATGAAACTTTGGCTAGCTATGGAGACACAATTTTTATTGTTACTCCATTTTAGTCAGAATCCTGGTGCTCAACTTGAACTAACCGACCTTAGGGTAAGACACTAGTAGGTATAGGTACTAAATAAAGCGACGCTCACCAATTTATCTTTATCTGCAACGTAGCAGTAGTGCACACCCTGTGCTTAGGTGATCCAAATCACGTGCTCTTTGAAATGGGTGTTCTTCGTGAAAAACCTTATAAAATTTTGCTTTTAGATTTAATTTATCATGTTAATTTTTGATTATTTATCAAAATAGACAGAAAATATAGTCCAGAAATAATAATTGAAGGTTTCGTGCAAATTGCCTCGATTGTTTATATTCAAACTAAGGTTTCGTTTACGAACTGATATTAGCTCGAATAGAGGAAAATAAAATGAAATTTGCTTCTGGGTAAGCAATCAAATATTCATTTATTTAACGTTGCGCACCGCCGCGCCGCGATAATATCGATTAGATACCAATTTTCGAGTGAAATGTAAACATCATAGTCTCAATTTGGTGCAAGGCGCCGTGTGTCGTGTAATTTATCATTATCTGATAATAAGTAGTTACTTGGCGTCGATGTGCCGCGCACCCTCGTTCGTTTCTGACGTGTGTGTCTAACCCGTTTATTACTACATATTTTCCGTAACCATAGAGTAAATAAATCCGTAACTTTGAGATTCGTATACATACAGCGTGTAAGGTAACTCTACAAATCAAACTGAACAACTTTTACTACGATGGGAGCAAATCCGTCAGCGCAAAAAAATAGTCAGCTGTTCTATACTAAACTGAAATACCTACTAGACTCAAACGTATGGAGAAGCCATAGTAAAAGTTGTTCAATTTGTTGGTTTGTTGGTTTAAAGGTTAATGAAACTTTTCCTTACACCTTGTATACAGGGCATTACAGGATCCTTCTTAACTTCGTTTTTAGATCCAGACCATGAAACTGATAAACTTTCTTTATGGGACCAAAGACGAAAACTTAAAAAAATCAGCTGTTCTATACAAAACTGCAATCATTAGGTACCTACTCGACTCAAATTTATGGAACAGCTGTTTTTATTTTTGCGACATAGATGTTGATTCCATAGGGGAAATTGTTCAGTTTGATGATTTGATCATTCCCTTAAAAACCTTCCCATATTAAGTGGGACCCTGTATTTACAGTATTTACACATTCATGATAGTACAGGATTGTACACATAAATTCACGAACATAATCCCATTCGGGGTTGTCAGAAACTTTGCTACAACACAGCCGCCTGACATGCCTGTTGCTGTCGCCTGCTGCCTGCTGCCTGCTGTCTGCTGCCTGCTTCCTGCTGCCTGCTGCCTGCTGCTGCTGTTGCTCTGCCTTTACTTTTATTTGTAAATGGCAATCACTAAAACTCTGCTTAGGTACCTTCAGTAAATGCTTTGTTTCATACGAAGCTGAAGCTGAATTATGTAAAACATAAATGTTGTTGTTAGATAATTTGCAGTAAACAATGAAAGAAAAATGGCAAAGAGCATGTTGGACATGCGTTAGTAGAGTTCTGTCGCTTCATATGAAAAAATTGGGTTATTATTTCAATAGTCAAATGTGTCATTTATTTTGTAAACATATAAATTGATAGGGTGCTCCTACACGATGAAATTCATTCATAAAACCATTACAATTTTGATAAAATTTTTGGTTTTTAACCTACGGCTGTTTCATTGAAATAGAATCTACAATAGAACGTAAAAGCGTAATAATGGTGAAAGATAACAAAAACGTAATAGAAATAGAACGTAAAATTAAACGGAACAAAGTGGGGTTTCATTAACGATGTAAATAAAAGGAAGAGCTAATGAAACAAAGAGTGGTTGCCATCAGAGAAACAATTAAATGTTTCACTGTGTTGAATAGAAAAGGGGGAAAACGATATGTGACTGCTATCGAATGAGTAGTTTGTGATCCGGAACAGTAGTCGGTAATTAATCAATCAATAAGAGAACTAATAGAAAATTATTACCGTCCTTTTGGGGCAGTCTGGTAATAAGGTTATAGGTAGGTACTAGCTTTCGACCGTTACTTCATCCGCGTGGAATGCGGGTATCAACAAAACCTTTCTTAGCGTGGTGTAAGCTCTGCCTGCGCGCGTACCCTCAAAGTGAACTCAATTAGGGTACGCCTACTTACGCCCGTCCCCATATACAGGGTCCTTCTTAATATGCTGACACTTTTTTAAGGGGATGTTCAGACCATCAAACTGAACAACTTTCTCTATGGGACCAACATCGAAATCACGAAAAAAATATCATATGTCCCATACATTTGACTCGAGTAGGTTTGCAGTTTTGTATGGAAGAGCAGATTTTTTCTTCGCGATTTGGATGTTGGTCCCATAGAGAAAGTTGTTCAGTTTGACGGTCTGATCATCCTCTTAAAAAAGTGTCAGCATAATAATTATTATTAAGTTGGACCCTATATATACCACGAGAGTATAGCGTAAATACAATAAAGTGGGTGCGTTTAGTGGTCGCGGCCGGTCTATGCTCGTGCGAGGACACGCTCCCCCCGCCACCCGCAACCCCGGGCTCGATTGGCCTGTCGGGAACGCCGAGCGTGCTCACTTTACCGTATTTACGCTATGACGAGAGCGTCGATCCGCCGCAACCGCTGAGCTTCGTCACTATTAGTTTTTCTATACTATGGTTTGATGGTCTGATCATCCCCTTGAAAAACCGTCAGCATATTAAGTTGGAACCTGAATATTTGGTACTATCATATTTTATCATTAATATAAAATGATAACACAATATCTCACCGCATTAAATAATTAACAAAATTACAGATATACGTAAAACTGTCCAATCCAGATCCATATCAGATACAGAGATCCAATTATTATTAATGGTCCTATTTGCCGTTTTGAGGTAACAAAGTAATATTATATTAACTTTTTAAATTGCATTTAAAATTACTTTTTACTTTTTGCAATGCATCTGTAGCAAGCAGTAGTTGCAACTAGACTTTAAAAAGGAAATTGGAAATTATTGTAACGAGGTTTCTGAAACCCCTGAAAGTGATTACGGTCGTGAGTTTTGGTCGGTTTGTATATTAAAATTATTGAAAATGATAATAGCGTGGAAGCGCATAGGTACTGTTTTACGGTTAGTTTTTATTTACATTATCAGACATTTCTATTGGAATATAATATACTAATATTCATTAAAAGTGCCATTCAAGCTGTCAACTCCGGCCTGCATATAGATTGAAAAATCGCTGGCCTACTTCAGGGTGTGAGAGAGGTACCTACACAGACACGCATTAACGAATCAAGCAGTACCGTCAACAAGCCACATCACGGTATACAAAATATGTAGGAAGTTGTGCGAACTTGTTGGCTTGGTGATGGTACTTTTTTGTGTCCTGAGCAATAGGTGATTTAGGGATGGACTACACCACGTAGCGCAGCATTGCATTTCCCGTCGCTCCATCCTTTTCTGTCAATGGAACGTCATTTGCTAGAGCAATAAGATAGACGGAACGCGATCGCACGCGGCGTGCTGTTCCGTGCTGTTCAACCCTTATAGGTGATTCTTACTGGACGAGTGGAAGTGTTGGGCAAAATAACATTAATTACTAATTGTAATTGTTAATTACAATTACTCAATTACGTTTTTGGTTACGATTATATATGCTTTTCGTTTTGGATCTCTAGGTCTGTTTGTTATATTGTTTGTTTATAAGTTTATTTATGACTGTTTGTAATTCAAATAAATTAAAAAAAAAAAATAATAATAAATAATTGGCTAATCATTATGGAAAATTTTTGATTGTAACAAAAAAAAGGATTTGAGTAAAAATTAGCTATTACAATTTATAATTAGTAATTAATTAAATTGTGCCCAATACTGACGAATGGAATGAGTGGATTTGTCTGAAACGACACGGAAGTCTGTTCCTGCACTTACAAAATCTGTTTCCCGTGGTTCCACAACATTTAGTTGTCTGTCCGATTAGTAAACAAGCACGCGTGATTTATTGCGCACATAACTATGAATCATTTAGATGTGTGACTTCTGAGTAGGAATAGCATTTTGACTATTCCTGACATTTATGGCGGACGAAATGAGCGGTCAGATATTATGTCAGTTGTGTCCTACTATAAATTTCTCCATAGGCAATTATCATAGGATAGAAGAAAATCATTAATTATCAAACCCAGTATATCAAATTGATATCAATTACGGACGGATTACGGATTTTGTACAAAACAAATTATTATTTTATTTTAATCAATTACGGAAAACATTGGAATGGGTTATGTATGGTGCACATTTTATATCACTATTATAATTTTTATTTTCTAACGTTTCAAACAATTTAGTCATGTGCTCATGAGATCGAGTTAATTACCTCGGTAACCGTATACTGTACTTTTCACGAATACATACGTGTGCCTGAATTGTGTAGTACGCGTCATTACTGCTTGATCAATGCGCTGAATTAAAGATCCCACACACATTAGCTCCGGGGTATTTATTGCTGACTGAAAACTAACACGCGTCGGGAATTGATTCGGGCCGGACCGGGAGATCACCCGGCCGGCCGGGTCACGTCCACTCCGCAGAAAACCCTCCCGTTTCCCTCCAAAAGGATTTTATATTGAATCCCGCCTCTGTAGTGGGCACTCGTTGAATTTTAACGTCTCTGCAGTATTCGAGGCATATGGGGAGATAGAATGAATGATAATTTTTGTGCATGTTGGCTTTGAATTTTTGGCTGAGTTGCTTTAGAAGCGTTTTTAGAACACATAGTTCGGTACATAATACGCTTATGACTCTCTGCCTTTTATGATCGGTCAAAAGTATTACTACAATTATATTATGACGTTAAGGTGGTTTCCATCCATACAAAACGTTGTCGTATAACACTCGTAGACGGTATTAATAAAAGCAATGTTTTATATATGGAAAAATAGCTTAGAAAATCTAGTTTGCGCATATCAAATAATATTTACAATTTATAATATTATTACGAAGATATCACGCTTTGAAATTATTCATACAAAATTCCAAGCCCTTATATCTTCGTAATTATATGCTCACGACTATATTCCTCGAGGAGGTAGTCAGAGATATTCTGAAACCTCAGAACATCCACGTTTCACCATTAGTATCGAAACTTTGTCCATTGTGAAGGGGGGTGAGCCCGTCGCCACTTATAATGGACAGTAGGTATAATACATTCCTCGAAATTGAAGCAAGTTTCCTCACGATGTTTTCCTTCACCGAAAAGCCAGTGGTGTCAACCCTGTGCAGTTGTGGCAAAGTTCACATGTGCCGTCTCAAACAAATATAATAGGGCCTATTTTATTAACCGACTTCAACAAAAAAGGAGGAGGTTCTCATTTCGACCCGTATGTATTTTTTGTTTGTATGTTTGTTACGCGATTACTCCGCCAATTGTGAATTGATTTTTTACCGTTAATTTAGATACAGTGAAAATAATCGTCGTTAATTTATTTCTTAAACAAACGTTTTCCAAAGTAAACAAAATAACCTGCCGTCTAACTGTCTTTGGTCGTCGTCTGCAGTATTGCGCAAAGTGCAGCCCACGCTGCGCCCGCGCACCAAGCTCTCATGTGAGTGTGAGACATTTCTTAACATTACAATTATTGTAACAACCGCCATCAATATTAAGCTTACGCCTACTATAAACTTTTATGACCCCTACTTGTAAGACCGCCTTAAGGCGGTTACCGCAGTGACTAGCACCTAAGGTACCTTCCCCACTAATAAGCAAGTATTATCTACAAATTGCCTGCAGCTAAGCTTTTTTTTTTAACGCTTGACACAGTTTTCTTGTTTACAATAATGTTGTTTGTAAAAAACCTGATATCAATATCGATAACTTCAAATATACACTATATTTATACCAAATCGCATAAGCTCTTTTATCTCTACAGGGTCCTTCTTAATATGCTGACACTGTTTTAAGGGGATGATCAGACAGTCAAACTGAACAACTTTCTCTATGGCACCAACACCGAAATCGCGAAAAAAAATCAGCTGTCCCATACATTTGGCTCGAGTAGGTTTGCAGTTTTGTATGGAAGAGCTGATTTGTTTTTCGCGATTTCGATGGTGGTTCCATAGAGAAAGTGGTTCAGTTTGATGGTCTTATCATCCTCTTAAAAAAGTGTCAGCATATTAAGTTGGACCCTATATACGGCTACTGTATAGCTACTATAGAGCTTGTGTGCTACTAGGGTAGATTCACGACCGTCATCTCTAACGCGATGGTCAGAAACATTGCTATAGCTACTATGTTGTTAGAGTGTAGGTAGATGCAGCCAGGTTCACCTTCACCGATGAACTTAATCATTCATTTCTTCCATCTATTAACCATCACTAATGCTTATCATTCTTACACATGAATGGAGAAGCTTTTATTATGTGATATAAACAGGGTGTACCAAAACACCCTAGTGATATTTAAAGAAGGTGCGGTATAGACCAAACTGAACAACTGTCAATATGGAGACTACGTCGAGAAAAAAATCTGCTATCCCATACATTTTAGTCGAGTAGGTTTTTGTACGAAACAGCAAATTTTTACATTTTTTCATGATGTTGGCTTCATAGTGAATGTTGTTGAGTTTGATGGTCTAACCCACCCCGTTAAATATAAATAGGGTGGTTGAATACACCCTGCATCATTAACCTTTAAACCACCTATCCATCAAACTGAACAACTTTTGTATTGGGAGTAAATCTGTCAGAGCAAAAAAAATCTGCTGTCTCATACATTTGAGTCGAGTAACCGCTGTAGTTTAGTATGGACAAGCTGAAATTTTTTTTTTTTTCGATTTTATTCTATTTTAGGGACTTTTATACGCATGTATATATCAGTCCCCTGATTTTTTTTGCGCTGACAGGTTTCCCCCTATAATAAAAGTTGTACTTTTCCTTGCACCCTGTATAACGCCCTAAAGACAAACAATAAGTTAGGTACCTAAGTCCTTAATGCCCGCCATTGGTCTATCTTGATAGTATCTAGATCCACGCAGACACATTAGTCTACTTCAAAGATAGATTCGGGTATCTTTACGAACTAAGCAATCTAAAGGCATATAGGTCTTACGATGTGGCCTAACTAATGTATTCGGTCCCTTCAATTGATTTTCACAGGCTTTTTTGGGTTGAAAATACGCTCGTAGCTAGTAACTGAAATGCGACCGTAATACCTTTTGGGTTGGTCGAAAACGTTGCAAATCTCTTATTTGAAGTGACTTCTTCGCAAATAGCATAATTATCTTTTTGACAATTTCTCTTACAATTGACATAAGATCACTTTTTGATCCTGGACCTCCAAGTGACCGTGACTTCAGTATTTAGTAACTTGATACCTCTACCTGTTCGTGGGAAAACATTTTTAGACAGACGGACAGACACGCAGACAGACAAACGGAGAACAAAGTGATCATATAAGTATAAGGGTTCCGTTTTTCATTTTGAGGTACGGAACGTAATCCTCATGCGCTGGATCTTCTTCTCGGACGACCTTACCAAACATTTTTGCTCAGTTTAGAATGATTACGATGATAACCATTACTTTTCATACGTAATTTTTCTTCTTCTTTCATTCATTCTCTCTACTTAATAAATAAATAACGCTCACAGGCACATACATTGTAATGATCCCAAACTAGCACTAAAGGCTTTTATTATGGAAACCATACAACAACGGCACGAACATATAACATCCATGACCGAACCGGGATTCGAACCCAAGACCCTGATTTGGCAGTCCGGCTTGGTAACCATTACACCAACCGGGTCGTCACTTAAGTGTACTTTACATGACTGTTAAAACTACCACGATGAATTTGAGCTTGCGTACTCATAGTGAAGAATCGCACATTTCCTCGCACCTTTAATAAAGAAAGGGAGACGAGTGGGATCCTACATGCTTCTTTATTATCACAATGTTACGTACGTTGACAACGAGATAAAAGTGATGTCAAGAAACTAGCACTGTTGGAAATTCATACGAGTAGTGCTCGCGTCCTCCAGGGAGGCACTAGTCTTCATTCTGAGAGAATCTGAAGTATAATATTATGTGAAACGTGCAGTCACTGGCCAGACAGAATGTGGTGAAGAATTTAGGTGCGGTGCGAAGACCACGCAGAGCATGTGGGGAAATTAAACGAACGACGTCAAAAAATAGTAGATATTGGCCAACATTTCAAAATCTCTTGAAAAACCAGAATCATATTTCGCTAACCTGACGATTACGTCGATGCGAGCTGTACAAAATCGTTTGCTGTGAAGATTTTTTTATAAAATACTTAAAAGGTCCGGGACTCTTTTGTCCCGAGATAAGGAAAAGACAAACATAATAATAATAATATTAAATTTATTAATCCACAAAAAAGCTATTGTACAGATTTAATTAAAATATTGATGCACAACTTATTAAAATAGTAGGCTAGGCGTATTGGTAGGTACAAACTGTTGCCATGAAAGGCAGGATCTACCTGCCTGAGCTATTGAAGATCATTGGTTCTTTAATAAGATACAGCGAAAGGAGACGACAGTTGGAAACCAGCCCGTTTAGTATGATTTCTGTACTTGGCCACGACTCGGCTTTTATCAATTTTACTTGTCGCGGCAAGGGTGACGTTCGTCCTCTAAAAATCGCGGGAAGAGGTAATTTTCTATGTAGCGAGAAGCAAGGGCGCGTCGCACGTGGATAGACAAGTCATGGTAGAGGGGCTGGCTGGAAGCTAAAATTAAAAAGAATTGGCCGAGCTTCAATGACGTAACTAGGTAGGTATCTCTGTTCGGTACAACAGCCTACTCGGAGGGTTGATCGAAGGCTGTGTTTACAACGTACGGTTCGATCTGGGCAGGTTGCTGAGGCAAATGGAAACTTTGCAGTTCGCCCACTCAATGTGCCCGCACATGTCCGATGATAGGCTAACGTACATATTATAGCTACTACACAACTAAGTAGGTATCTGGATTTGGACGTTTACTTTTGATCTTGTTTCATAAATATTATTTCTTTTCGAGTTGATGGTTCTACAGCAGTGTTTTTATATTTAACTGGCCAAGTATTCGGCGAGCCTGATAGCGTCAGATTCAATCTCATGCAGCAGATGTTCGCACACAAGGGACATTCTAGCATAAACACTTGACTGTTAACATGCATGCGATTGATCGGTAGCATAATTTGTGAAGCTAAAGTTAAACAATTTTTTTTGTAATTATTTATACTTATTCAAAGCTACTAAAATGTCTTCGAATCGGTTTAGGCCGGGAATAGACATCTGATTTTGTTTCCGATTGTCTGATCAGACTATCTGATCGTATTCACTGGATACATCCGACTCTTGCGTCAGACTTTTTCTGAACTAAGTCGTTCTCAAGCTATCCATACGGAGCAGAAAGAAACAGCACTCGTACGCTGTTTCCGACTCGGGCGTCTGTAGGGCTATTGTGTAAGCTTCCGATTATATCGTTTACAAAATCGATAACGTTTTATGACTGTACTAGCCAATTTTTAAATAATATTTTGTTTCTGTGATCATCGTGTTCATTATCTGAGATAAATTTACTAAATATTAAGAAGCAAAATCGCCAAGAACTGATAAAACACGGTGTCGATTTGATACCGATCGAATCGGGTATAGTTACACAAATAATATTTTGTTTCTGTGATCATCGTGTTCATTATCTGAGAAAATTTACTAAATATTAAGAAGCAAAATCGCCAAGAACTGATAAAACACGGTGTCGATTTGATACCGATCGAATCGGGTATAGAATAACCCCCCTGATCCGACTATCGGATCGGACCGGACGTCTATTGAGTGCACAGGAAATTATAAGATACGAATGTCTTCCATTAGTCTGTTCAGTCAGACTATCGTATGGAAAAATCGGACGTCTATTCCCGGCCTTAAAAGTAAACAGTTTTCTCGTTCGGGTAATAGCGATCGAAAAGAGGCTCGACTAAGTTCCACTTGTCTGACATACCTACACTTTCTACAAGAGCACAGGTGTGAGCAAGGTAGACAGGTCTTTAACACACAATTTCGCTGAACCCAGCTGTATTCCACGATGTAACTGTTTCTAGTAAATGCGAAACCAATTCGAATGGAAGAGAATCTGGAAATAGCACTGCAAAGTCTGCCTGTTTCAGACGTATTTTATAAACCCACTGATAGAATAAGATCCAACTACAAGTTTTTTACGTTCACAATGTTTATAAACTGCTTATTATTCACGGGGAAATGTCATGTGATAGTAAAAGGATTGCAGATGAGGAGCGAGTGATGACGATTGATTTTGATTATTCTTTCATATAGATAGGACCTATGAAATGAAATAATCATGAGGAACAATAACTTTGCACCCGACTGCCTGGGGGTTATCATCATCATCATCATCATCTCAGCCGATGGACGTCCACTGCTGGACATAGGCCTCCCCCAAGGATCGCCATAACGACCGGTCCTGCGCTGCCCTCATCCAACGGTTTCCCGCCGCCTTCACAAGGTCGTCGGTCCACCGTGTGGGGGGCCTACCCACG
Source organism: Agonopterix heracliana (assembly GCA_963693445.1). Lineage (NCBI taxonomy): Eukaryota > Metazoa > Arthropoda > Insecta > Lepidoptera > Depressariidae > Agonopterix > Agonopterix heracliana. The sequence goes on along the minus strand of OY856312.1, from coordinate 600,332 downwards.
CTGCGCTTTCCGGTACGCGGCCGCCACTCGAGAACCTTCCGGCCCCATCGGCCATCGGTTCTGCGAGCAATGTTACAAGGGTAGATAACTATATTTTTTGAATCACACAAGCACATACGAGTACAATAATATTAAATACAAAACATGCATACATCTGATACCCTGTAGGGAATCACAATATTATAAATTTTATTAATTACATTTCGTTTCACTAAATTACATTACATTATAATTACAGGGTCCTTCTTAATATGCCGACACTTTTTAAGGGGAGGATCAGACCATCAAACTGAGCAACCTTCTTTATGGGACCAACATTGAAATCACGATAAAGAAATCAGCTGTCCCATACAATTGGCTCGAGTAGGTTTCCATTTTTGTATGGAACAGCTGTTTTTTTTACGCGTTTTCGATGTTGGTGCCATAAAGAAAGTTGTTGAGTTTGACGGTCTGATCATCCCCTTAAAAAAATGTCAGCATATTATTAAGAAGAACCCTATATTAAATTTCAATTTACATAGGTAAACATAAGAACGTTGAAATATTTTTACGGGATCTTGGAATACGATCCACCTACAACGAAACCGGTTTAATAAACTTTACAAATCATCGCTGACAGTGAAAGTTGGTTCACATTAATTTCGTCCTCGTAAAGCGATATGAGAACATGTATGTAACGTCAAGCTCGTAAATAAATTAAAAACAGATTTGTAGACGCGCCGCGCCTGTCGTCTGATGTTTAATTTTATCACCAATCATAACGCCATGTCGCGCGAGCCAGCTCGATCCTCGAGTCAACGCGATGCGACGGTGACAGGATTTGAATAAAGCCATGCGACGCGACATGTGATGCGACACAATAACAAAATAATTTAATTAATTCTCAGGTCGTGAGTCGCGCTGCAAGTATGACGGTAGCGGTCACGAATCTTCTTCTCTCGGGCTTGCACGTGGTTCCACCATTTTGTAACGCTCTAATTTGTTCTTGACCGTACTATTCTTTGTTCAAGAACAAATTAGGGCGCTGGAAAATACTTGAGATTAAATTAAACTACTTGACATTGACAGAATTGTCGCGCTTGATGCAAGCAATCGGCCACTCATCTCATCTCACTAATATTATAAAATGCGAAAGTTTGTGACCAATTTTAGATGCTATGATGTTTGAACTTGAACTTTACCCGCTAATAGAATTCAAATAAAAAATGGAGGACAGTCAAGTTTTCTATTCTCCTTCATAAAAAGTAGGGAACAACGTTGTTCAAATGAACTCAAAAAATCAACCGAAACAAATGAAATCGACTTTCAATTGTAATTAGCCCACCTACTCGTACATACGGCCCCGATATTCAATAACCCCCGGCTTCTCGGTTCAAAACAAAAAGCTCCCGCACACAAACTATCAGATAACGACCACCGCAACGTTGGGAAGCAAGACAACCGCCCGGCCCCGAACTTATGACCTTTCAAAGAAATCCATGCGAGGGAAGCCGTAGAGCGCCCCTTGTTAATAAGTGCATCAGACGCGGGTGCCGCGTGTTAAAGGGGACTGAGGTTTATGAGGGGGAAGGGAACGGGTATATTTACGGAATGCAATCTCGGCATCTAAAATAAGTCGTGTCGTTCTCAACGCTTCTGGCGCGGGGACAGGACAGTGTGAAGGGCCAATCGACGTTTATGTTCTGGTTCAACTCTTTCATTTCTTCTGTTTCCTTTGAAGACACTCTTAGTTAATTAAGTTTTGTCTGTAGAACTAGGTACCTACATGATTCAATTTCGAGGCGTGCATTGTGTCCAATGGGTCACTTGTTAATTGGTAATGGGTAGAGTTTGGGTAAAATTACTATGTGTTGGTAGGATTCGATTCACTCGAATCGTGAACTGTGGTTCCGGCTTTGAATACCAACAATAGGTACCCCACTCTTCCCGCAGTGTTTTGTGAGTGAAAGGCTAGCCACCTATCATCAATCCTTCAATATGCTAGTTGGTGGTTTAAGAAAAGTTTCTGATAAGATGTGTCAAATATAAAGCTAGGTACAAAACAGTAACTCGTTTGTTTCCCTATATCGAACGAATTCAGTTAAAATTGCTTTCTTGTTCTAAGATTTCTTTTATCTAGTCGAGTGTCGATTCTACATTCAAACAAATATTTTTGCTCTAGTCTAGATATGAAATATATTTTCTTTCCTAAGAGCCTTGTTAGCCTATCAAAGAACAAGATAGTATTTCAACAATTGCGCTGTGAACTTGTGACCCGTAATGGCAAAGTATTATTCACAAAGAAGAACCTCTGAATAACATTCTGAATTATTGAGTGATTCGAACAATGTGTTCTTGTGTTTGCGTGGTTAGGGTTACAATTTTGCGCTTTGAAGGTAAAATGAGGTATCCAGACAGTCTGACTTCGCATCGTCTAATTTGGCTAGATTATAGAGATGAGTGTTCTATGTTCCCCTAGACTCTAGGGCCTAGAGGATAAGTCAGAAATATTCTAAATATGAAGGGTTAGTGGTCCAAAATCAGAATGCCCACATTTCACTAGCCATGTCCAAATTGTGTCCAGCCAGTATGACAGGTAGTGAGCTAGTTTCACCACTTTTAACAGTACATGCCTCGAATTTGAAGGAAGTATGTAGATTTCCTCGTTATGTCTTCCTTAACCGAAATGCCAGTGGTGTTACAAATCGTATCCTGTAAAATCAAAAACTGCCTGTAAAAGCAAACAGAAAGCGAGTTGAGGTGAGGTGAGGTGAGGTGAGGTTTAGTAATAAAGAATTGTTTCTGAACTTTTGAAGACATGGCTCGTTAAAGCCTCAAATGTAGAAATCAAGTTGTAAAAAAAGTAGTTCTAAGTATTTACAATAAACGAAACCGCTGTTCAAATTTTTCGTGGTTTCGAAAAGTCAAATTACAGACTTTTGGCAAACCTATTAGGAGTATAAAGCTAGCCAAAAACTGAACCTATCTCCCTGTACTTAAAGACGAAACAATCGTTATTTATTTGAGTTTAAGAACAACATCAATATTAATCTAGTTCGTAATGTGTTCAAGTCCTCCCAAAGAGAACTAAATCCAACATTCGCTAGTTTAGCGCATTAATTAAGCAAACTAACGTCAGCCGTTAGTCGGGGAGACAAATATTTCAATTTGAAGCGCGGAGCGAACTAATGTACTTGATGGATTAGTGAAATTGAATTTGTGCGTCGGAGATGGATGTGGGTTATTAGCGATGATTGCCGAGCGGAGCCGCGGGGCGCGCCTGGCTTCAGTCAGGCAACCTTCCCAAATACCAGACTTCTCAAACCGCATCGCATATTTGCTATACGCTCCCTCACCTTCAAAGGCAAACTGAATTTCGTTAATTAACTGTCAACATACTGCTTCGAAATTCCTGTACTTTATTATGGGAATATCTATACTAATATTATAAAGAGGATTTTTTATTTGTTTGTTTGTTTGTATTGGATAGGCTCCGAAACTACAGGACCGATCTGAATAATTCATTCACCATTAGAATGCTACATTAGCCGTGATTAACATAGGCTAAAAAAACTGCCAAATGCGTATCGGCAAGATCCTAAGGCGGTACGAAGTTCGCCGCGGTCATGGCGTGTTTTATTAGGAGTCAACATCTATACTTACAAGTCTCTAGCTGACTGAAATACGAGTTTTAACGTACCGTCAACTTAAATACTTGATGAGAAGCTCAGCTAACACTGTATGTTGATCAAATTGTCAAATTAAAAATTCCTAGGTTCTAATCCGGCTCGAAGGACCGATGTCCAACTCCAACACAAACTTTCCAAGAATAAGTGAGCGTACACTGGCAATAGTCCACCGTTCTGGCGTGGAGGCAAGAGCTCGCTGTCACTGTCACTGTCACTTTAATAGTGAGCTTTATAAGGTACAGTATTTTCTAGCCACCCGAATAAGAAAGAGAATGAGACCAAGGAGCTGAAGATGAAAATTAAATCTCCGTTTGGTGATTGCCGTCACCCGTTGAAAGACGTACATCGGCTGAGCTATAAACAATGAATACGACTGTCCCTTTAAGTACTTAAACTATCGAAAATAGTACATTGCAGGTATCGGACTTTATATCTAAAATAGTATAGGTACACACGGCGACACATCAAGCTACGCAAAACCAAAATAAGCTGGCCTCGCGTATGTAGAGTCATGTATAACGTCGCGCGGCCAGCTTATGTTCGTTTTGCGTAGCTTGATGTGTCGCCATGTGTACCTACATACATTGCAGGTATCGGACTTTTGATTATTTACAGGGTGTAAAGTGTAAACTTGCGTTACATACTTCATGGTGGTTAGGGTACCATTAAACTGAACAACTTTAATTATACCATGTACTGCAGACAGCGAAACCGCAAAAAAAATATCTGTTGTTTTGTTTCATACATTTTGGTCTAGTAACTACTCGTATGTATTGACATTTTCTTGGAACAGTTGAATTTTTTTTGCGTTGTTGGCCTCATAGTTTCTGTATTAACTATTAAATAATTTGTGCCCATAGTGACAGTTGTTCAGTTTAATGGTCTGCTGCACCCTGTTCAATATGTAGCGGATTTAATTTTACACCCTGTATACGCTACCTAGTAAATTAAAAGCTAAGAAATTGCCATGTGATTTAGAAAGCGAGAACTCTAATCCCACCATGTTTAGCATTCATGTTGAGCGTAGGAGGTTTTAATAGTGAGCTTTATAAGGCAGTTACTGGCAGGCGATAGGCGTTGGCAGTAAAACTGGAGTAAAACGTTTCCTGCAATCAAAAAGCGATAGAGTCGAGTCGAGTGCGAGACATTACGAGATATACTAGTGCGCGTGTCTTTACTTCTTGTGGCCAGGAGGTTGGCGGGAAAGATATCATGATGACACTAAACTATGCTAGTCCATACGGAAGAGAGCTAGCGACTCAATCAAGAGGCGGCGGTTCGATTCCTGGCCTGTACCACTAAGTTCTACGGAATTTATGTACGGTTGTATTTAACATTATCACTAGCTCGACGGTGAAGGAAAACATCGTAAGGAAACCTGCATACTCGAGAATAATAAAAAATCAGTTCGGATGTATGTGTAAAATATGGGTGAGCTTGGGGCGAACACAAAAGATCAGCGATGGTCGCAGTGTTACATAACGAACCTTATTCATATTCTTTATTGCTTGCTTGCAATAGCCCAGCCAACAATAATAAAGTATGCTGTAAAGCAGGCACTATATTCTCGCTGAGAGCAGACGAGAAAGGCCGAGAAGGAGAGTGTGGATGCCCTTCATTGTTCTCGAGGCGGGCGTCGTGGGCTGTTCGCGTGGTCACAATAGTCGCTTCCACCCTGTATATGGATTCGTTTCATCATCATCATCATATCAGCCGATAAACGTCCACTGCTGGACATAGGCCTCCCCAAAAATGGGGGTATTTGCCATAATCGCCACGCTTGGCAGGTGGGTTGGCGATCGCAGTTGGATTGAATGTGTGTACTCAGAGGATGCTGCTGCCCATCCTCCGGTAGATCCCTTAGTCGCCTTTTACGACACCCACGGGAGGAAATGGGATGGTGCTACTCTTAGCCGACACCACACGGACTTCGGATTCGTTTCAGAACTTTTAAAGTACAGCAAATTCGTCTCAATGTCATAAAAACGTTAACTAGGACTTTACAAAGTCAAGTATAAAGAATTAATAATTAATAGTTAATCGGACGTTGACTTCATGTCTTTGTTCTTGACTATATAGTAGGTACCTATCAATGATCTTTAGTTTTACGAAGTTACGCTAAAGTTATTTTTGATAACTTTTTAATGAGATAAATTTTCATTTTAATTTGTAATTATCAGTAATTAATTTACTCTTTCATCTTTTTACCTATCCAATATAAAATGTACTTACCTATTCAAATTGTAAAGTTTGCCTGTAGAATACGTATCTAATAGAATGCATTAAGACCACTAATTGTTTCTTTTTTCTCTTTGTTTATGCACTTAAAGGATGCTTTAAGAGAAGTATATTCCGAAAGCGTAAATGCTCGCTGCATACAATTCAATTCAGTTCAATGCAATGAAATTTTTCAGAATCAATCTAGAAACTAATCTCCGTGTTTGTATGAAGTCAGATTTTGATAAAGCGGCAACGGTAATATATATACCCTTAAAAAGTACTCTGATCTGATCAGGATGGTATTTTCACAGTAGCTAAGCCTTAGCTTAGTTTGGATTGACCATTAATGTTCGTTTCATGGAATTTCTGTTTTCACAACCAAAACTTAACTCTCTAAATGGGATGGGGATGTCGGCCAAGCCTCATATCATAAATTTATTACTCAGGACTTGGCTTAAAATGAGATCTCACAACTTTTTGAGAGTAAAAGGGTTAAGTTAAGTAAGTAAGTCTTGGCTGCTTTCTTACTAGAAATGGTTTTAAAAAACAGATAATGTTCTAGGATCAAACGCAGCCAAATCTCCTGACGAAGTAAACTTGTAAGCTCGCGTAGTTCAAGCAACATTATCACATTTACTCAACTCTGAGCGTGGAGGCAACGAAACTGTCTGAGAACTTTATTTAATTTGGCTTCGAGGCATTGTGGGAGCACTCACAGGTCAGGTGGGAAAAACTTGAATGAGGTGAACAGCCGTCCAAAATATACTGTGTTCTGTTAATTACAATAGGGAATACGCATAATAGAACTAGACAGAATTGAAATTTTTGCAGTGTAATAAAAAAATTTTTTTTTATTTGATTGGCTGAGAATATTTTTGTGGATGAATTATTTTATTTTGCAAATGATAAATGGGTCGATCAACTATTTTTTGTCCATACCTAGTCCCAGTCATCTGCATAAATTTTTTTCAATGTTCATGCTCAGGCTAAGCTCAGGTTTTGCTTGCCCCAAAAATTAATGTTTGTTGAATAACTAAGGATTGCATTTATTAAATGCATACACGGTTTTGCAAAATTACTTGAATTTTACTTGAATTTTGGCGGTTGTCCGATGGACGCTTTATTTCGTTGTCCCCGCGCTTTTTGGTCTATCGGACAACCGCTTAAAACTTCTAGTAGTTCAACACAAATGGTACAATGTGCATATGTGTAGAAGAATCATATCATTAGATACAATATTCATCTTTCAAAATTAATGAATGTCAAGAAAAAAGGAATAAAACTTTTTTTTAAACAGTACTGTGAGGACAAAAAATAGTTGATCTACCCAAATACATGGATATCTTAGCAATGAGAGATCGGTAACATCTCTGCCATCTCTGGTATTCTCCTCTTTTTGTTTGTATAACCACTATTTTTTTTTAAAGTGCTGACCGTTTAAGATGAAGTTTTCAGAAAAATATAGGCCCCTTGTACAGTGTGCAAACAGTGGAACAGAAAGCTATAATCATATTTAATGGGGTGGTTTAAGGAAAATGTAATTTAATTTTTTTTTTTTTTTTTTTTTATTATTGATGGGTTTGCTCTTGACCCCAATCTAGTCCTCAGGACAAAGATGGGGCCGAAGATGTAGCGAGCTTACCCAGAAGTGCACTGGCACTCCTGCACACTGACGGAACGCAGCAAGCTGCTTGGCGCCAGACTCCGGCAGGAGGGAGGGAGGGGGAGGAATTGAATCTAAAACTTGATTTTCTGCCAAGCTACCAATGTAACAACTTATAGGACTTTGTTTCCTGAAACAAATTACTTTTATTTTATTTTAAGAAAATCTTGTCAAAAAAGAAACATCAAACTGGACAACTTTATTCTAGAAAATCTTAGAAAATCTAAATCTTAATATAAAACAAACTATCTCCCCCATATTTGATAACCAAACCTTTCAATCAATCGATTATTATATTATACACACCAAAAACCACAGAAAAGGAAACACAGAATTTACTTACAAAATAAGTCGATCGCTTATCGCTAAAAAGCGATTTCATTCAGACAACCTATACATGATCTTTATGTTACAACCTGTATAATCAACAGTTAAAGAATTAAACTTTGTAGTATGAATCAAACTGCTAGTTTCCTAGCCCAACTATCAGTGGAAGCGCAGTTCCATCCGCGTACAGAAATACCTTCAGGAAACGCGCGGCAGAAGTCATCACAGTACAATGTGAGGACGAGCTGCGCGTGCGCCGCCGTGTGAATGACTCCTCGCCTCGCCCATAGTGTAATAAAAACAATAGTGGTGAAGCTCAGCGGTCGCGACGGGTCAATCGAGCACGGTGTCCGGAGGCCGGGATGAGCGCCGCGCGTCCCAGCCCTCTCTGCCTGCGCGCGTACCCTCAAAGTGGATTCAGTCAAGGTCACAACATACGGCAGCTATAAATCGTTGTACTCTTCAAACGCATGCAAGGGGTTCCTCTCACTTACACAGGGACGAGATATGCTTATGTAATTTTGCATGCTTTTTTTAATTAGCCTATTTTATCCCACTGCTGAGCAAAGGTCTCTCCCTGCTCTTCCACTCGTTCCTGTCTCGGGCAACCTCTGGCCTATGGTCGTCATATCTGTCCAGGTCTTCACGCCACCTCTTCCTGGGTCGACCTGGACGCCGCCGACCGTTTTCGGGGATCCAGGGCATGCCAATTTTTGTCCATCTCTCAGGATGCATCCGACAGACATGACCGGCCCAGTCCCATTTAAGTTTGGCGCTTTTCTCTCCGACGTCGGCTATTTGAGTTTTGGAGCGCAACGTTATTTCTGACCCGGACGGTTCGTTTAACACCTAGAATGCTGCGCTTCATCGCTCTCCGACAACCCTTAAGCTTGGACTTTTGGGCCTCAGTAAGTGACCACGTTTAAGCTCCATAAGTTAGGATGGGTGGGATACACGTAGAAGAGTACAATGGTATATTAGAGCTGCCGTGACGTGTGTTGTGACCGTTAGGGTACGCCGACGTTCACCCGTACCACGCACACTGCGCGAGCATAGACCGGCCGCGCCGCGACAGTAGAGCTTCACCACTATTCTTTTTTAACACACTATGCCTCGCTTGCCCGATCACTTTACTACAGCTGTAGTAACGCGTGGGTTTACTTACAGAAGATGAGCTTTCATTGACAACTGATGTTATGGTATATTTGTTTGAATGAGAATATATTGGATGGCGTACCTATTTAATATAAAACAAGACCGAATTATTGGATAGGTCAAAACGATGCTTTAGCTACCAAACCAGCTTAGGTTTTTCCTGTAGCCAGATATAATATATTTTTTTTTTTTTTTGTTAAAAGCGTGGTTTGAAATGAAGTGACCACCCAAGTTAAAATTTTGTGGAGTTAGTAAAAAATGTCTTAGATTCTTTATTGTACACAAAAACAACACAATTATGACCTCAATGCTAATTGGCAATAGTGAAAATTCAGTCTATTTACAACAACAATGTTTTATTTCGATGGCTTAAGATTAGTTTGTGTAAACAAATGCCGAACTAAAAATATTTAATTTCTTAACACATCAAGGACCACAAGTACTTAATAAAATCTATAAGTAGGTACCGTACACATGATTCAGACACAACTTAATATTGTGTTATTACAGTTAGGCTTACGGAAATTTAGTATACCTAAGTATAGCCCAGTTTTGTATTTGATTTTGTATAGCGTATACTCATTTTGGATGGTATCTACAAAATGGACGTAAAAACGACAATAGTAAGCCTACAGAGAATACTATCATAAATCGGTTATTGTTCGGTTTTTCCAGATTAGTTTTATGCCTTTCCTGTCGCACTGGGATTAAAACTCACCTACGTACTCCATTTCGTAACTAAAAGCTTGAAAATAAATACCGCACTACCGCTTATATTTAGTTTATTAAGGGCCTGTTTCAGCACTTACGAGAAAGTTCTTGTTAGCTTATCCGACAGATATTTTGACCTATTTTCATATAAAATACGTCAAACTATCTGTCGGATAAGCTAGCAACAACTTACTCAGAAGTGGTGAAACTGGCCCTAAGCATTATAGTTTAAAAAAGTCGTGGTGGCCCAGTGGCTGCCGTGCAGGAGGCGATGGTTCGATACCCGTCAAGACCGACTCGTACCAATGAGTTTTTCGGAATTTGTGTACGATTTGTAACACCATGTTTTCCTTCACCGAAAAGCGAATGTTTTTTGTGAAGGAAAACATCGTGAGGAAACCTGCGTGCTTCAATTTCAGGCATGTATTGTACCCACTGTCAATTACTCCCCGTCACACTGGTAAGAGTTTCGGTACTACCTAAGTGAAACGTGGATGTTCTGAGGTTTCAGAATATCTCTGACTACCCCCTCGAGGAATATAGTCGTGAGCATATGCTATGCTATGCTATGCTTGTAACACCATGTTTTCCTTCACCGAAAAGCGAGTGTTTTCGGTGAAGGAAAACATCGTGAGGAAACCTGCGTGCTTCAATTTCAGGCATGTATTGTACCCACGTCCATTCTAGGTGGCGAGGTTTACTCCCCGTCACACTGGTAAGAGTTTCGGTACTACCTAAGTGAAACGTGGATGTTCTGAGGTTTCACAATATCTCTGACTACCCCCCTCGGGGAATAGTAGTATGCTTACAAATATATTCCTCAAGCGGGTACGGGTAGTGAGTAGTGAGCACAATATTACAATGTTCGAAAATTTAAGTTCCTATGTAGGTTTCTTTATTAATTTTTTCTTCACTGAAAAGCCAATGCTACACCTACCTACCTGCTACCACAGATTATATAATACTATACTCTAACTATTTGTATCTATCTATTATATTCTAACTATGTCTCTTCATAATTTTGCTGAAGACTCATAAGGGCTTGAGGGCTTAATAAAGAAATTATTAGACCTACTTGACTTATCAGTGTATTGTTACACAGTATTTTTACCCGCGACGGAACGGAGAACGTGTATGCGTTTAAGGTGAGAGGTTGTTTGTTTGTTTGTTTGTTCGTTTGTTTGTTTGTGTGTTTGTTTGTGCAAAACCAATGTTCCCATTTATTATATAGCTTGATGATAAGGATTCTTTATATAATGTACAATCTGATAACATTAAATGTTATTAATACCCGTTTAAAAAAATGATACTTACTGGTAGGCCTGAAGGAAAAAGTGGATGAATGAGGTTGAGATAAAACGCCGGCTCCCTCGGGAAATAGCGACGAGATATGTATTGTAACCGAAATGTATTTCAGTCACGCATTAACATAATTGGTGGGCAACGTTTAAAACGCACTATTGAGACCAATAAATTCCTGATTAATTGAAGGCTTGGTAGACTTGTTGGTAGTGGAACTGACTGCGTCGACGCGGGTTCGAATCCTTAATTTTTCCCAGGTTTTCAGGATGTAATTTTACGTATCAAGGACGAGGGTAGCGCAGGTCCGGTCGTTGTAGCGATCCTTGAGGGAGGCCTATGTCCAGCAGTGGACGTCTATCGGTTGATGTGATTATGGTGATGACTGCATTTTACCACATTTCCAGAAATTTAATCATAATGAAGGAAAAAAGATATAGGCCAGGTTGTGCAGCCTCCTAATCCGAAAAGCGACTATTACCACAGTTCTATCCGTGATCTTGCTAAAATGACTGAATCTATTAATACTGAACCCTACGAGCAAGTAAATCAGTTTGGACATTGAAGCGTTAACGGGAAACACTTGAGATTTGCCAACACTGCAGTTTAGCTGAGTCTCAAGTTATAATAACGTGTCTCAACTCCCGGCCAAGTTTGTTCGTAGAGTTGAACTAACTTGTTACTCTATAGTCTCAGACCGATCCGTCAGCGTCTGACGTTATTACAATAGGGAGATAGTTAATAATTAGTATCTTATTCTGAGAGAAATGCCTCTAGAAACAAATACGTCATTAGAAAATTTTAAGTCAAAGTTAAATTACAATTTTAAAAACCCCACAGACAAACAAGCCATTTTAAAAAGTATCATTTTTTTAGGACACATTGTCTTATTTTGTGATGTATTTTTTATTTTACTTATCATAAATAATTATTGTGATGATATACTTAATATAACGCTGTTCATACATTTATGTGTGACGACATTTTTTTTCCATCTGCGGTCACACTTTCCGAGTCAAAAACTCGGCGTTTCAGTTTCAAATTTAGACGGAGAATATTAAAATTATATTGCAGTTCCTATAAGATCATGCCTGTTAGTCACTGTTAAACGGTAATCTACATCTTTGAGTGAATCACACGCTGCGCCGCGATCTGATTCACTCTCACATTCCTAATTTACCTTTTATGGCTATCCAGGCACTTAAGACTATACGACATTATTTTATAGCTCTAGTCCTGAAGTAGGTACATCATCTATCCTATCTATCTATCTATAACGTCGCGCCTCTTTCCCAGTAGGGTAGGCAGAGACCAAGGCGCTTTCTACTACGATTCTTACAAACATCTCTTCATACATGCCCGTCGGTTTCAAGTACTCCGCAACTTTTTGTAGGACGCAACAAAAAAACTTTTGTTTTCGTGTGACGCAACCGATTTGATTTGAAGTATATAATCCAAATATATTATTGAAAGGAATAGTAGGGGAGGGGAGTACCTAATAATTTGTGGTATTTAATTGGTATCTTCTCGACCATCGCTTTTGCTAAGAATATTTATGATGATGCAGTGATTATTGCAAACACACACATACTACAGATATTAACTTGTGTTCTCTTTAGTCATACACTATGCTACAACATGGCAAGTCAAACTATGCCATCGACTCGACAGAAGAAGGAATCTTTTGTTTCAAAAACGCAAACGCATAGATTAATTGAAGTTGGTAATTGTAGCAATATTTCTGACCACCTCGGAAGGGTCTGTTTATGTATATGTATGTATGTACTCGTATGTATAGAGAGGTATCACTTTATGACTTAAGTTTTTTTGCTTTACTATACCGCTTCGCAGAAGACTTTCCGCTGCTGTAGAGAAGATGCGGTCAGAAACTTATAATAATTTGTTTTGGTGTGCAACAAAGTATAATTGATTGCTAGATAGGTTAGTAACTGAATTGAAAATTTCTACCTCTTGTTAGTGGATTCGGTAGCGAAATTGGATAACGCACTTTCCCGGAATTGGAAGAGTGCGGGTTCAAGTCCCGCCCGAGACAAATTTATCAATCTTAAATTTGATTAGGTTAGTAACTGACCTATTTCTACAATACTATTCCGTAGCCACCTTGTATGAAACCCGAGTAAAGAAATTGGGTAATCTATTCTACAACGGGAATCACAACATCCAAAGCAAACCATCCTCTATTCTGAAAACAACTGTAAAAACCACATCAAATTTTAAACTGCGGTTCTCGAATATATTCCACAGATGGACAGATCTTCGAAAAGAAACATATTACTACTTAACAAAAATTGTGACCATCATTCAAATAATTCGAAACATCTTTCGTCGCAGTAAAGTTCACCCGTTCACTACGTCATTAAACTGACACGTACCGGTTCACGTTCAGACGAAGTTTTTACGATTATGTCCCGATAGTTCACGTCCAAATGTAGAGAAACGTGTACAAAATTAGACGAGACACGAGTCGCCTGTCTGTTTGTAAGTTTAATACGAATATTTCCAAAGATTAACTGCTGCTATTTGTGGCGTGCGCGAGCGCCGCGGCCGAATGAATACAACATTCACTTTATGATCTAAAAGCGAAGCCCCACTAATCAAGCGATTTAGACATTTATAACGTAGGGATTAAAGTCTTTAACAAGGGAGTTGTTGTGTTTGAAAAACCGACTAAGCTTTCATTTGTATCCCTTTATTATTCATTTATTGTATTAATGAATTTTATTTTTATTATCTTCGTGAAAGAAATAAAGTTATTGTTCTCTAATGGATGTCTGAATAATTTGTCTGTTTGAATTGAGTTTGTTTTGAGTTTCTCTGTCTTTTTTAAAATATTTGTAATAAACTTTTATGTCTAGGTACTTACATTATAATGAGGGTTCATCATCATCATCAGCCTATCATCGCTGGACATAGGCCTCTCCCAAGGCCTCATCCAGTCGCTCCCCGCTACTTTTTTTAGGTCGTCTGTCCAGCGGGCAGCAGGGCGTCCCACACTACGCCTACCAGTTCGCGGTCTCCACTCTAGAACTATGACACCCCATCGGTTGTCAGTTCTTCGACAGATATGACCAGCCCATATGGCTATATTAGTGTTATTCCGTGTGATATTCAAGTTCTTCCGTGTGATATTCAATTGAGTTTGTTTCAATTCAAGAAATAGTTATATAGCTTTTTGATTACTGCTGGTAAGTTCTTAGTTTTTTGTTTTTCTTTTTGTACCTGGAGGTTGATCTATTATTGATATACATAGCTATGAAGTTCGTGTACAAATGGCTGGAGAATTTATGTAAGTACAACAATGTCTTCTATTATCATTTCGAAACCATGTAGGTAGTTCATACAATGAAATTAGAACTTCACTTAGGTAAGTTCGTATAATTTCTAATTATGCGCGCTGCCGCAGCGCTGAACAACATTCACTATGGAGCCAACATTGAGATCGCTAAAAGTAATTAACAGCTGTTCCATACATTTGGGTCGATTAGCCACTGACGTTTTCTATGGAACAGCATTTATTAGCGTTTTGGATGTTGTATCTACAAAATAAGAAAGTTGTTCATTTTGATGGTCTGAAGTTATTCAATTGTACAACCTGTAGAATGACAAAGCTTCGACTTTGAGAGAAACTTTTTGATTATTTTTGCCTTCTACTTCAAAATTGAAGAAATGAATGCATAATGTATTTTGTCAGGTTCTTTCCTTGAATGTAAAAATAGCAGCTATAATCATAATTCAAATGTAATATGTATTTTGTCAACGACTCTCATTTTCCGAGAATCATGACCACTCACATAATCAATCTTACTAAGCTTTGACCGACGGACGCCCCAAAATTTCTTACCATTATCAAACAGTAGCGAAAACACATGAAGCAATAAATGATTATGATTATGATTATGAAACACAGGATGTTCTAGTGAAACGTGGATGTTCTGAGTTTCAGAATATCTCTGACCCCTCGGAGAATTATAGTCGTGAGTATAATTGGACGTAGTTTTGCAAAAAAGATCCAACCCACTATGGAATGGGTTGTAGGTTGGATCTTTTTTGCAAAACTACGTCCAATTATGTAAACTTAAATGCATTTTATGTATTTCGAATTTAAGGCGGTGTTTAAGATCATCAAGACTCATTACTCAGAGATAAAGTGGTTAAAACTATCTGTAAAAAAGAGATTGTAATGATTCTAGCCAAAATAAACTATTTTTATTTAACAACTTTTACAATGGGACCAACATTAGATGCAAGTTATCTATGGAACAATTTTTTTTCGCGATGTCTAGGTTAACTCAAAAGTGAACGTTGTTTAGTTTGAAGCATGAGCAGTCTTCAATGAAGAGACAAACTAAGTGTTGACTTTAAGTTGAGTAGGATTCGTCTAAAGCACCTCCTTCAGAAGCACAGCAGCGGTTTCGCACTACGTCCGATAAGAATCCGATCCGCCAAAATCCAGACTTTTTGACAGATCTGCTTCGGATCGGACGTAATGCGAAAACGCTCTTAGGGAGCATATTTCTATATGTTACGCTTTTAAGGCTAGGTTATTCCAGTGCAAGCGTCTCTTTCTTGCAAGCATAAGTTTACAATTAGCCATCCCGCTTCAATTGAAAGCAGGATCGCAAAAAAACGTGTTTTTTGTCCATATCTTTGCTCATGGGAGTTTCTAAGCTAAAAATTCTTCTGAGTTCACTAGAAATATTTAATGAATTTAGTTAAGTACATGAATAAAAAGTTAAATATCAGCAGTTTAATCACAGTATTGAAAAAATATAACAAAAAGGGGTAATTTTGGGATGTTTTTCTATCTAGTAAACTTAATCTAATCGTGTAATTGAGAACAGTCGCCCATCCGCCAGATCCTTAAATAAGACATAATTTAATTTCAGACTTTAAAACACAGTTTAAAACACTTTCGTTCGTGTTCAAAAAACGGCCTCGACGGGATAACAGCGTCTTAAGTTTAATCGTAAATTTTAGTTTAAAATTCCGTCCATCCTGCGGTTGTGTCAAAGTGTTCGTGATGTGATCACAAAGTTTAATGTTTGTACTGCTTAATTAGTGTATTGAGACAGACGGTAAGAGAACGGCACGCGACGCCTCGCAGCGAAATATAAACGATGCACATGTTTGCTGAACAAAGTACTCGCCGTACGTCGTGCCATTTATATATATCACTAATGTTTGTGTCGAATTGTTTGACACGCGACATACGACACGCACTCACTAAGTACGGAGGTGACGGAAGGTACACTGAACAAAGAACCGCATTTACGCGCGGAAATATGAGTATATATGGGCGCGCCCGTAAAGTAATACAGCGCCATCTAACGGCGGCTCGGGTAATCTGTGTAAACTGTTAAAAAGACACATCTATTGTAAAGTATCGTTACTACGATGAAACATCCTAGCGACCTCTGACGGTGCAATGTTAAGACTAATCTGCGGAAGCGATAATTTATGAAAGATAATATGTTTGTAATTAATAAGTAAAACTAATTGATTTTAATAAGTAAAACTAATTTCAAAATGATTGATAAATTGTTTTAGATCTATTCGTGATTTAATAGACCTTAAAACTTGCGTTTTTGCACTCAACTATTGTCTTTAGTTATGATCATAAGATGGTCTTAAATTTATTAAAGTATTATTATAAAATAAAAGTAAAATAGAAAATTGATTGTAATAATAGCATTTAATTTGTAATGTGATGTTTTATAAACTTAACGTAAAATAAGATAACTAAAAACTTAATGAGACTTGATTTTGTGATATAGGTAAGTGGCGGCGGCCATTATAGTATTCACTTGGGCTGTGCTTTTTCTGTACGGAATACTTCGAATTGTTTTCATGCATTGTAAAAGTGATAAATTGATACAAGGATTAATACAGGAGTTACAACGATTGGTTTGTCTTATTGAAAATGGACCCCGGGAGCCTTGGGAATGGGGAGACGCCGACAGCAGCGGTGGGATCACATGCCGGCAAGCCGGCACCATTGCCTCCGGAGCCCACCTTCACCATGGAACAAGTCATGAGTCTCGTTAATTCTGTTACAAAACAGGCGGCTGCTAGCGCTGTGACTGCCGCTCTTTCATCGGAATCGTCGCCATCCCGTCGCCGCAATGATTTTTATTTGCCACCTTTCGATCCTGATGAAAGATCACATGATATCAGGGATTGGTGTGCGCACGTTGATGAAACTATAGAAAATTTTAATATACCGTCTCATGAAGCACGCATGAAGGCTATTCTACAATTGAGAGGGAGAGCTAAGACGTGGGTTGACACGTGGTCCTTGCGTTCGACGACTTGGGAACAAGTGAAAAGTGAATTGATCCAGACTTTTGGCAAGGAATTTCGGTACGCTGACGATATACAAAAGTGGAGGTCCTATACTTCAGACCAAGCAGCCAGTTACAGTGAATACGCCACTACTGCTTGGACTCTATTTAAACGAGTGAAACCAGAGGCTACAGATGCGGAAGTCGTTGACGCCCTGGTGACAGGTATTTATCCCGAGTTTGTTCGTTCTGAATTGTTACGAAATACGCCAGATTCTTTACCAAGACTAGTATCAGTTTTGAAAACTTATCGCAAACGTAAAATTGATCTGCCCACTAAAACAAGTAACGAACGTAATGATAGTAGTCGAAAATTACGGGCTGCAGAACCCTATGCTTTTAAAAGAGATCAAACTGTTACTTGCTTTAGTTGTAATAAACCTGGGCATCGTTCTCGTGAGTGTAAGGAAAGAACCACTTTTAAACCAGACTCTGGACCAGTTCTAGTGCCTAGTCTGCCTAATAACACTCCTAACTCCAGTACTGCCAGTAACACTAAAATAATAGAATGTAAATATTGCCATCGTAAAGGTCACATTGAGAAAAACTGTTTCAGACGTCAAAATGATGAAAAGTTGCAAAATCAAAAGTCTATAAATTTTTGTAACGCTTCAAACCGTAGTATGACCAACATAGAAATAGGTAGCAAAAGTTATTCCTGTCTTTTTGATACTGGCGCTGACTGCTCATTAATTCGCAAAAGTCTTTCTCTGTCCATACCAGGAAAGCGAAAATGTGTTGATGTTACGCTTTCGGGTATTGGTGATTGTCCTGTAGTTTCAAATGAGACCATTACAACTATGGTAAAAATAGATGGCACTTATGTTGAAATAGAATTTTATGTTGTGGGTGATATGCAAACGCAATTTGATGTTCTTATCGGGTATGACCTATTACAAGTTCCGGGCCTTAGTGTAACTCTTAAGAAAGATAATATTTCTATAAAACGTGATACCTTAGTTAATGCATGCACAATCAATGAATCATCATCATCACCAAACCTTGATACTGATATTTCTGACCCTCAGGAACTTCAGTCGTTGTGCGGGATACTTGATCACTTCAAACATAATTTCACTACTGGAAATCGCGTTTCACAGGTGACAACTGGTGAGTTAAATATTCGATTAAAAAATCCTGATAAAGTTGTACAGCGCAGACCATACCGATTGTCACCTTTGGAACGTGAAAAAGTTAAGGAAATTATTCAGGACTTGAAAGATAATGGCATAATACGTGATAGTTCGTCTCCATTCAGTAGTCCTATATTGCTTGTTAAAAAGAAAGATGGGAGTGACAGGCTTTGTGTTGATTTTCGCGAACTAAATGCCAATACTGTCAGAGATCATTTCCCTCTTCCTCTTATTGCGGACCAAATTGATAAATTAGGTAAAGCCCGTTATTTTACATGTTTAGACATGGCCGCAGGTTTCCACGGTATACCGATAGCTCCTGACTCAATAGAGAAGACCGCGTTTGTGACCCCTGATGGCCAGTTCGAGTATCTGCGCATGCCATTTGGTCTGTGCAACGCTCCGTCCGTTTACCAGCGTGCAATAAACGTAGCTTTGGGTGACTATCGGGACAATATTGCACTGGTTTATGTTGATGATATTTTAGTGATTTCTGAGACTATTGAAGAAGGTTTGCATAATCTGAAGTTGGTACTGAATCGGCTAACTAAGGCTGGATTTTCTTTAAACGTCAATAAATGTTCATTTCTTAAAACTAAAATTGAGTTTTTGGGAAATGTTATTGAAAATGGCACTGTGAAACCGAGCCCTAGAAAAATTCAAGCTCTAGCAAGCTCGCCGGCGCCAAAGAACGTTAAAGAAGTTCGCCAGTTCAACGGGTTGGCTGGTTACTTCCGCAAATTTGTCCCAAATTTTTCCAGTATAATGGCTCCATTATACGAATTAACCAAATCAAATGTTCCCTGGAAATGGACTGAGCGCCACGAACTTGCCAGGCAAGAGGTAATTGATCGTTTGACATCTTCACCTCTTTTAACAATTTTTGACCCAAATTTGCCCACAGAGCTTCACACAGATGCCAGTGCAATTGGCTATGGTGCTGTGCTTATTCAACGGCAGGAACAAATCCCATTGGTAGTGGCTTACTTTAGCATGCGAACAACTGAATGCGAGAGTCGATATCACTCGTATGAGTTAGAGACCCTTGCCGTCGTAAAAGCTATTAAGCATTTCCGACATTTTCTGCACGGTAGGAATTTTAAAGTAGTGACTGACTGTAATTCTTTAAAAGCGGCCAGTCATAAACGAGAACTGACCCCTAGGGTACACAGATGGTGGGCCTACTTACAAAATTTCCAATTTGATATTGAGTACCGCAAGGGAGAGCGCCTAGCGCACGCAGACTACTTCAGTCGTAATCCAGTCGATACTCCAATCATTCCCCGGTCTCCTCAAATTAATCAAACAAGTATTCAGAACACATCTCAGCCCCTAAAATTATCAGTTAATACAGCTTCTCTTGATCATAACTGGCTTCTCATTGAACAAAAACGGGATCCTGAGCTGAATAAAATTGTAGAACAGCTCAAAGGTGATTCCATTCCTAAGACAGTAGCAGATACTTACATAATCTCCCAAGATAAACTGTTAAGGCGTAAAGTACAAATACAGAATCAAACCCATAAATTGATAATTGTTCCTCGTAATTATAGATGGAATCTTATCAGCCACTATCATGATGCCTTACAACATTTTAGTTGGGAAAAAGTTCTTTCCAAATTGCGTGAACAATACTGGTTTCCTAACATGTCACAACTAGTAAGAAGATTCGTTGAGAACTGTGTGAGCTGTAGAGTTCTAAAAGGTGTTTCAGGTGCCCGTCAAATCAGGTTACATCCCATAGATAAGATCACGGTCCCTTTCCATACCGTCCATGGTGATATCACTGGTCGCATGAATGGTAAACGCAGTGTCGCAGAATATGCATTTGTTTTTATAGATGGTTTTACTAAATATGTTCATATGATTTACACAAACGACCGAACAACTGAAACTGCAATCAAATGCTTTCAAAATTTAATATCTGTTTTTGGAACACCCACTCGATTCATCACTGACCAAGACAAGAGCATGACATCCTCTGAGTTCAAGAAATTCTGTGAACATCATGGTGTTCAGCATCATGTGGTAGCGAAGGGTGCTAGTAGAGCCAACGGGCAGGTAGAGCGAATCATGAAGGTGATTAAAGATAACATGTCCGTCGTAGAACTTTCTAAGCCCTGGCATTCCGCTATCCAAGATTTACAGTTGGCAATTAATTGTTCTGTGTCCAAAAGTACTGGTAAATCTCCAATGGAAATGTTATTTGGTAAAAGGTGTTCTCCGCCCAGTATTAAGCTTTTACAAATTGATGATGAAGCGGTAACGGGTGATCTAACTTCTATGCGATTGGAATGTAAGGACAGGATGGACGAGAGATCTCTTAAGGACAAAGTACGTTACGATGAGGGAAAAGCTAAAATTCAACCATTTAAAGTCGGTGATTTTGTCTTGATGCGTCGTCATGAGCGTCACACAACCAAACTTGGTTCGAAATTTGAAGGTCCTATGGAGGTTTTAGAGATTTTACCTAATGACCGATATAAGCTTAAACATGTAAATCTTCGCGGTTGTTCTGAAAAGATAGCTAGTCATGACTTCCTTCGACCCGCTCCTGTAGCTCAATCTAATCCATTCGAAATTGATACAGAAGAATCTGCCGTATGGGCTGGTGACGACCAGTCGGGGATACCTGATGATGGGGAGGCTTCTACTTCCGTATCTAATGCCGGTTTGAATACACCTGTTAACTTGGGAGCTAGTATTTGAAACTACTGAATTTGTATTTACTCCCTTTCCAAACATCCTTCCTGAAACGCTGGCTGGCCACCATGCGTATCCCTAATCCCGGTCTTGGTGAGGAATCTCAGGAAGGGAGATTGCCTTACGTTGGCTAGAACCCAGGAGGGGTGATGCCATGATTTTGGAACCATTCAGTTTTGTGACTTGTGGTTATGTTTATTTTTGTTTCTGGGGAAGAATTAATATGAACCTGTAAATGTTAAAATTCATTTTAATTGTAAGAAAAACAATGTTGTTATTTTAATACTAAGAAAAACAATATTATGTTTCTGTTTTAATTGTAAGAAAAACAATGTTAAGTTGTTATTTTAATACTAAGAAAAACAATGTTAAGTTAAGATGTTGTTTGTGAAAATAAAAATAATGTTATGTTGTTAAACAAGAAATTAAAATAATGATTATCAGTAAAATTGTGACTGAGAATTTATTCTCCCATATTGCAAGGACTGTAAAACGCTTTAGAAAATAAGACCACCAGCACAGACTAATAAGTTTTGTGTTCTGTACTTTCAATTTCTATTGTAAATTGTCAGTTTAATAATTAGAAAAAGAAAGAAGAGATCTCTATTTTGTTATGTAATATTTTATGTAGAGTAGTAATAAAAATACTGTATGACACCTAAACCCTAAAATTATGTTAGGTAATTTTTGTATAATGAAGCAAGTAATAGTTGATGTAAATTTAATTAATAGATAAATGTAAAATAAAAGCGCCGAGAGCGCGCTTGAGTCAGTATGGCCGTATGGGCGCGCCCGTAAAGTAATACAGCGCCATCTAACGGCGGCTCGGGTAATCTGTGTAAACTGTTAAAAAGACACATCTATTGTAAAGTATCGTTACTACGATGAAACATCCTAGCGACCTCTGACGGTGCAATGTTAAGACTAATCTGCGGAAGCGATAATTTATGAAAGATAATATGTTTGTAATTAATAAGTAAAACTAATTGATTTTAATAAGTAAAACTAATTTCAAAATGATTGATAAATTGTTTTAGATCTATTCGTGATTTAATAGACCTTAAAACTTGCGTTTTTGCACTCAACTATTGTCTTTAGTTATGATCATAAGATGGTCTTAAATTTATTAAAGTATTATTATAAAATAAAAGTAAAATAGAAAATTGATTGTAATAATAGCATTTAATTTGTAATGTGATGTTTTATAAACTTAACGTAAAATAAGATAACTAAAAACTTAATGAGACTTGATTTTGTGATATAGGTAAGTGGCGGCGGCCATTATAGTATTCACTTGGGCTGTGCTTTTTCTGTACGGAATACTTCGAATTGTTTTCATGCATTGTAAAAGTGATAAATTGATACAAGGATTAATACAGGAGTTACAACGATTGGTTTGTCTTATTGAAAATGGACCCCGGGAGCCTTGGGAATGGGGAGACGCCGACATATACCTACATAATAGACGACTCGAAGACGCGGACGCGTGCCATTAAAGGATATTATTATATCAGCCGTAGCTGTCCCATTGTGTGGAAAAGGTCTCCCTCCAATCTCTTCGTGCTTGACAGTTTTGCGCTTCGATGGACAGTTGTTTAAGACGTAATAGTAGGTGGAAATACCTCGGAGGCATCTTTTATTTTTCATTTTACGACTAGATTTATACCATTTACCGAAACTAAAGTCATACCTCAGTATTTTTGGATAGTTCATCTAGTGCAATCATCAACTTAATACACGATTGGAATTACTTCACTCGATAGAAAATCGTCACAAAGATGACGTATTTTCATGCATTTTTAAACATTTTTCTCGGTTTAGAAGAACTTAAAATAGTTTCCGATTGTTGGTATTTATACTCACATATTCACCATTAGTTTAACTAGTGCAATCATAAATAAAATCTAGAAAAAGTACTTTGGTTAGTTGTTTTTAATCGAAAATACGGCTCACGCACACACTTTTCGGAGCGCTCGGCAATCGCGTTTCTCATAGAAAATATTCGTCCGGACCTATGGCCCCTTAAGAACATAATTATTTTCGTCCCGCCACCTTCTTCTAGGTCTGCCTCGAGACACTTATTTCGTTTTGCTGGGGACTAGTTGGTAGTTATTTTAGCTCATAGGTCATCTGGCTTGCGGCAGACGTATATCAACGAAAATATTAATTAATGATAAATAAAATATAATTTAATGATTCCAGTGATTCATGTCATGTGAACAGATTGATGATCTGATCTATATATCGATTTTTATTTCAGTAACAGGACGATACATGGCAAAAAAAAATACTTTCATTATTGAAATGCAATTAAAATAATACGATCGTGCTAATAATTATTATCTTTTGCGACGTTCGTACATCTCTACCATAAGTAGTTCGCTGCGCTTTCCGGTACGCGGTCGCCACTCGAGAACCTTTCGACTCCATCGACCATCGGTTCTGCGAGCAATGTGCCCCGCCCACACCGTCCCGTTTGAAACAGTACGTTTGTTTTAAGGCCTCCGCTCATTGCAGCGATAATATCGAGCGATGTTATCGCTGCGATTTTGCGATAATTGTTCTCAGTACATTTTGTATGGGGACGCGCTCGATCCCACACACTGCCGCGATATTATCGCAACCTGATGCAATCTCTTTCTACTACATTCAGTGAAGGGCGCATGCGTGACGCGAATCGCGGAATCGCTGCAGTGTGTAAGGTGTCGCGATATTGCTGTCGATAATATCGCTCGATAAAATCGCTCGATAATATCGCTGCAATGTGCGGAAGCCTTTATTGTATTAAAGGTCTATCCGTTATTTATTAGCCTCATCGGCCGGTTGATTAGAAGTGGTCTTTCTGTGCTTTGCGTGCCATGTGTATTCATGTACGTCGTGAACCGAGTCGTGTCGTGTTCGAGTGTTGGCAGCTCATTCGATCCTCGCGCTCGCATGCCGATGCCGATGCCGAAGTAACCCGATACGATGCAATCGAGGACGTGCACCGAGTCCTCGATGTAAGGCAAACACTTTCACGGCGCTATCGATGCATTTGTGAGTGTTGGATCACGAGGTTCCATTACAATGAACTATCTACCTATCTATTGAATTGAATTAAGTACAATTGTACTTACATTAAAACATACTATAATGCATTCCAAATAAGGACGACGAGATTTTCCGATTCCTATGTAGCTTTCTGGCCGATTCTGATAAGCAAATATAATTTATTTGTCAGAAAGATGTACTATCCGACATTTATCATGGACGTTACTAAAGCTGTTCGAAGAATAAGTGAGAGGGAGTGTTTCAAATTTCTGTTTCTGAAATTAAAAATGGCCTTAAATTTTCGTTGCTATTTGGAATGGAGTATAGGTACCTACCTACAAGATGTAAACTGAAAAGCATTACATAAAGGCTGCTTCAGACGGATTGATCTGAGTTCTTGACAAACGCTTTTCCTCCTATTCGAGATTCTACAACCATCAAGGCCTCCGTTCATTGCAGCGATATTATCGAGCGATAATATCGCAGCGATTTTGCGATAATTGTTCTCAGTACATTTTGTATGGGGACGCGCGTGATCCTACACACTGCCGCGATATTATTGCAACCTGACGCAATCTCTTTCTACTACATTCAGTGAAGGGCGCATGCGTGACGCGAATCGCGGAATCGCTGCAGTGTATAAGGTGTCGCGATATCGCTGTCGATAATATCGCTCGATAATATCGCTGCAATGTGCGGAAGCCTTCAAACTACACAACTTTTTTAAGGGACTAATACGGAAATCGCGAAAAGAATATCATTTGTTTCATAGAAAACGTCATCAACTATTCTACCCAAATGTATGGAACAGCAGATTTTATAGGATTGTAAAGTATAATATTTTAGATTACGGCTAACGATGGGCTCTGTCACGCTAGACAACGTTTTTGGACTGCTAATAAAAATAAAAATATTCTGGAGTAGCCATACTTTGAAATTTCTGACTAACCTCCAGGGGAAAAAAGTCGTGATCTTGTTCGATCGTGATAATGTTCGAATTATTTTCATTTTGTTTGCAACAGCTGCTTCGATAGAGGCATCTCTTTGCTCAATGCTACCTCTCTCCCTCCTGGAGTGCGATTTTTGAAACTCATTCGGTGAGCTCAGCAGTTGAAAATGTCAAAATTACTATGGAGATTTGCATCTTTCTACTGCTGATTTGACTCTCAAAAATCATACTTCAGAATTGTGATTTTTGAAAGTCAAATCAGCAGTAGAAAGATCCGTCAAAATTACTATGGAGATACGCATCTTTCTACTGCTGATTTGACTTTCTAAAATCACAATTCTGAAGTATAGCATATTCTGAGGTAGCATTGAGCAATGAGATGCTTCTATCAATGTAGCTGTTGCAAACAAAATGAAAATAATTCGAACATTCTAACTGATATGTGCACTATTATGGAAACATCGACACACAATATCGCCGGTGTATTCATTCGAAGACCCAGTGAAATATAGGCGTGTTTCCTTCTGAAAAATCTTTCAGCAAAGCCGAGATCCCGACAAAAGCTGACAATCATGTTGTTCAATATATTACGCTGAGGTAAGGTATACAGGGCGGAATAAAAAGTCTTATATTTCCGATAATGTTGTATTGTGTTTTCTTTGTACAACATTTTCCTCCAGCCTTTATAAATTTTGACGTGAAACATTTCGGTTAGGAGGAGGTCACTTACAAAAGCCATATGTAACGAAATATGTTTTGACAAGGTCGCTTATTCCTTTGGAAGTATAAAACATATCGGAATTATTTAATTATATACCATTATGAGGATAGCGTCGGTGGCGCGTTGCGGAGAACTATGGAAACTCAATCTTGAGGTCCGGGTTCGAATTCGCACGGACCACATGCCATGTACCAATGAGTTTTTTTAACTTATGTACGTAATACCAACTGCTCTCAAACGGTGCAGGAAAATATCGTGAGGAAACCTGCATACGAGAAATTCCGATGCGTATGTGAAGTCTACCAATTCGCATTGGGCACGCGTGGTGGACTAACGTCCATATACCCTCCCTGAGGGTACGCCTGTGCTATGCAGTGGGACGTATACAGGGTGCAAGTGAAAGCCTAGCAAATACTGAAACAGTGAATTCAAAATCAACTGTTTTAGGAAACGTGAAAAAAAAATTAACTGATTCAGGAAACGTGAAAAAAAATTAAATCATTTGAGTCGAGTAGGTACAGCTGTTTTGTATGGAGCAGTTGAATTTTTTCGTGTTTCCTGAGGGTGGTTCCTTAGTGAAAGATGTTCAGTTTCATGGTTTTCATGGTTCACCGTTGCATTAAATAATGCAGCCTAGATGTAGAAGCCATTTCAAGACTAATCACGTACTCCACTGCGGCTGGGTTCCTGATACAGCCTGCCTGATATTTTTTCAAGGTAGAGCTATCGTCAAAGTTTAAAGCTATGAATGCATAATTTAAACACTAATCAGTTGATCGGATCACTCGCTATCGTGCGGGGGTGTAGACCTTTAGCGGCCTGCTACTCAGGGTTTGGATTGACTGCGGGCATATGATAGGTCTCCCCTCTTCTCCTTATATTTCAAATAGTCCAATATTATGCTTTAATCGTTATGAAACGATATTCGTAGAAAATATGACATTTTCGGGGAAAAAGGTCTCCAATTTTGTTCATCATTTGGTCCAGTCGTGTCAAAAAAAAGAATGTGAAAGACTAATGGAATACCTACGCGCGCATGTAAAAGTAGAAATGAGTGCTATGATCAGTTCGGGCAGGAATCCAGGGCACCTGTGATTCAACCATAATTTCAAGCTGATCTTCATTGTCTTTTGGCTTTTTAAACATGATAATAGCCATACCCGGGCTGTTCCATATTTAAAGATAGCAATCGATCCCATTGAGTTGTCACACTAACACAAGTAGAACAAATAGAAAGTGAAAAGCCAAAGAGAGTTGTAGCTGTTCATTACAAGTGACAACAGTGGCGATAATGATCGCGATAGATCGTTGCGATTAGATACACTTAGGGTTGTCACAGAGCGGCGCGTTTCATCCGCCGACCACGTACAAACGATGTTTATGGCTGGGTTGCCAACCATAATCAGCGAAGAAGAGCTGAATAAAAAAAAATCTATTATCGTAATCCTAATTTCGTCCAAATCTGTGATGCCTGAACCCACGCTATGTGACAACTGGTTAGAGTATCAGAAGTTGTGCTATTTTGGAATAGTGAGATTCATTATCGTATTCGAATGATGCATAATTTCCCAAGATTTGACATTTTCTGCTGCTGATTTCAACATGCGTATGACTTTCAATAATCACACTACTGCGCATCGAATTCCAACTCTAATAATATACTATCAGGTAGTAATTATAGTACTGTGCTATCAGTTTTTTTTTTACTTTGGCCCACCACACATTCCCACTGCTGTAACTCCTGTAAACCAGGATCAACAGCGGCAACCACTCACAACACTAGACAATGAAGTCCATCGAGCCCGGGGGATGACTCTCATCTGTCTTGGAACCCGCAATTAATTAATCAAAGAAGATAGGAGGAGTATTAAAAAGAAATATTCGCCTTGCCTCCATTGCAAACGGGAGACAGAAATAAGAAAAAAGCATGGCTATTAGAGAGCCAATTCCAGAGATCATTTATGGCCGAGTTGAAGACCCTAAACCGCCAAAGCACAAAAAAAAACAATACAAAAAAAAAGTAAAGGAACCTAACATTGTAGTGAAACTATGACTTATTTGGCTTCCAGTAATAAGTATGGCAAATAAAAAACATCTGAACGCACGGAAGTTTACTCAAGTTGCAAGAAAATATTATGGGACCAATATTGAAATCGACAACAAAAACTGCTGTTCCATACATTTGGATTGAGTAGCCGTAGACATTTTCTTTCTGCAATTTCAATGTTAGTCCCGTAGCAAAAATTTTCCAGTTTGATGGCTGATGCACTCCCTTAAATACGGAACTGAATTCAAGTTCACACCCTGTATTTTCTTTGGAGTGCTTTTGTCCGAAAAGCGTTAGATCTGTCTTTAATGTGTCAATAAAGTTTTTCATTTTCATTTTCATTTTTTTTAAAAGCAGGTACGTTGGCAGCATTGTTGATCCAGAGGCACGTGACGTGGGGCAAAGGCACTTTCACCGCGTGTCGGCATATTGTCAAAACTGTCTTTATAACGGTACACGAAACTTTATTAGCGAACTTGGTCGAACATCCTCTGGCAAGTAAGACGATATTAAAGTTTGGTGAAATTTTGTCATAGGAGATTTACGAGCGGATGGCGCGGGTGTTGCCAACGTTGGTTTACAACAAGGTTTAATCATAAATCTGAAACCAAGCGATATGAACTTTAAAATTTGTTCCGGTTTTACATTTCAACGCAATATTTTTGGCATCTTCGTACACAATGGATAAACTCCGCCGTTTTTCTTCGTTGTTATTACAAACTCTACCAACCACTTTCTCAAGCAAGCAGAACGTAGAACGCAGTAAGTCAGACCCTATTTCTTAATATGCAGGACATATCCCTTAGTCATCTCGTAGGACAGTCACCAAAATGGGTTTTAGTGTTTTATTTCCAATACGAGGCATAGGTACATTTTTTATCGCGATTGCAATCGTGGCTCCATGGTTAAAGTTGTTCAGTTTGATGGTTCGGATGGTACTTTTTAATATTTTCTTTGCGTGAACCCCTCTTACCATTATTCGTTTGACGGAGCTTTTGCCCTGCATTGGAATACTACAGTCTGTAACTTAACTTCTTCTATACTATCTATACTAATATTATAAAGAGGAAAGATTTGATTTTTTGTTTGTTTGTTTGTAATGAATAGGCTCCGAAACTACTAGACCGATCTGAATAATTCTTTCACCATTAGAATGCTACATTATCAGTGATTAACATAAGCTATAAAACGGCCAAGTGTGTGTCGGGAAGATTCTATGGCGGTACGAAGTTCGCCGCGGTCCTCTAGTATTTTATAAATTGCAAAAGTTGCTTCCGTCAATTAATGTAATTTTCAATAAACAAATGGAACACAATTTTCCTCTCACAAAACTCTATTCCCCAGTGTCAAAGCGTAGATGAAAACAAAATAATAATCGGCTAGAAATGTCGCAGAGCGGCGCAGGTCTCTGGCAAATTTCCCAGTTCGCTCGATTTCCGAACGGAAGCATGATCGAGGTACTCGATCAGCATTTTCTGAGCGGAAACTGGGAATACTTCTCCGTGAGTCTAAGCAACCGACAGGCCGGGGGAAGATCAAGTTCCGTGTTACGGATATAATGTTGCAGTGAATGGGTCACGAGTCGGTTACCGGGAGGCTTTAGGAGATATTTAGAGCTCTGTTGAACTCTCTTTGAACAAATCCAGTCAGTATGTAATCATTCTAGGTTTGTACTACTAATTAACTTTAACGGTAATTTTTGCTTCATCATCATCATCATCTCAGCCGATGGACGTCCACCGCTGGACATAGGCCTCCCCCAAGGATCGCCATAACGACCGCTCCTGCGCTGCCCTCATCCAACGGTTTCCCACCGCCTTCACCAGATCGTCGGTCCACCGTGTACCCACGCTGCGCTTTCCGGTACGCGGCCGCCACTCGAGAACCTTCCGGCCCCATCGGCCATCGGTTCTGCGAGCAATGTGCCCCGCCCACTGCCACTTTAGTTTAGCAATTCTTTGGGCTATGTCAGCTACTCTGGTTCTTCTGCGGATTTCTTCATTTCTGATTCGATCTCGCAGGGAAACTCCGAGCATAGCCCTCTCCATTACCCTTTGGGTGACTTTAAGCCTTTTTATGAGACCTTGAGTGAGCGACCACGTCTCTGTTCCATATGTCATCACTGGCAACACACACTGATCAAAGACTTTCGTTTTAAGACACTGCGGTATTTGGGAGTTTTTGCTTGCACACTAAAAAATAAAAGCGTTGTCTAGCCCCGCCATATTGATGAATAGACCAATGAATGAATGGTTTCCAAACAATACATGTTGCGCGAAATCAAGCGAATAAAAATGTAAGTGATGATCAGGCGGAAAAGTCCGCGATAGTGCCAGGTTCTTGTTTCGTAGGCAAACGCTTCGGCCACGAATAATTTAGCGAGCTCCAAGGGCAAGGCCGAGCGAATCGATGCCGTAGCGAAAATAGCAACCTTTCTTCACTACTGTTTCTATATGAATGTGTTTATAGTTACGGTCCCATTTACATAACATTGCTTAAAGAACTTAAGGGAATTAATGTATCTAAGAATTTTTTAGGTAAAGCTTTGTCTGATTCGAATTTGGGCCTGAAGAAGAAAGAAAGTTATCTTTTACGTTGTTACAAAATACTTACTTACCAGAATTTAGTCCAGACTTGTATTATGATTACTAGACCATGATATAAAATATTTATAGACGACAGTTTTAGCAACTCTTCGGGCTTTCTTGTCTACCTTGGTTCTTCTGAGAATCTCTTTATTTCTGATTCTTTGTCGTAAGGAAACTCCGAGCATACTCGTCTCGATTGACCTTTGAATAATTAATTTTAGCCCTTTTTATGAGGATTTTAGTGAACTACCAAGTCTCAGATCCTTAGAACATGGTACCTACGTATAGCTAAATATTGAATATTGTTGCAACTGTACGTTTAGTAATGTTATTGGTAGTTGTAGCAAAATTTCTGCCTAGTCTGAAGTTTATATTTTGTATGTATGTCGTTAGTTTTATAGTTACAAACACGAAATGTTTCAGTTGTTTATGTTAGCCATTTCTCGTACTTTGTCGTGATTGCCTCAAATATTACACCGAATGTTTTAGTTTCAAGGTTACTGTAGGTATGAATTAAAGTAATTTTCACCGAAACCTTTTGAATTCGTGAGAGAATCTAATTTTGCTTCTATTTCTACGGCAATAAAGTAACTCTGAAAAGGTTTATAATTAACTCCAATTTAAACGTTTTAGGATATTCGAAATTGGAAGTGTCTATTATTTTTGATCAACTTAGTAAGACCCACCCATCCGGTCTTGTGATTAGTGAACATCTGTAGCTTTCCGGGAGAAAGGATTAAGTTGTTTATTATTAATAACATTTTGATAACTCAAGAACAGTTCCCTAAAAGTTACTCAGATATAATAATTAAGGGGGTTGCAGAGATGTTCATAGGCAACTAGATGGCGCTCGGGAGCATTATTCATGATTTTATCACATTTTATTTTATATCTCGTAATTGTGATGATTTCAATCAAAATTTTCAATTATGCGCGCACTTGTGTTTATGTTTTACTGATCTAGCTACAAGTTATAGTAATTTTATTGTTCATACGAATTTGTTATACATTTTAATTTTGATCAATTTCATACAAAACTTATGTATGGAAAAATAGTTTAGAAAATCTAGATTGCGCATCTCAAATAACATTTGCAATTTATAACATAATTACGAAGATATAAAATAAAATGTGACAAAATCAGGAATAATGCTTCCGAGCGCCATCTAGTTTAGTGTCTTGCCCTCTGCAACCCCCTTAAATACGCTAGGGACTGATTATAATG
Source organism: Agonopterix heracliana (assembly GCA_963693445.1). NCBI lineage: Eukaryota > Metazoa > Arthropoda > Insecta > Lepidoptera > Depressariidae > Agonopterix > Agonopterix heracliana. The sequence goes on along the minus strand of OY856312.1, from coordinate 568,531 downwards.
ATTCTTCGTATAAGATTTTAAGTTTCATCTACACAAACTACTATCTATTCTATTAACAAACATTTACGATATTATGTCCGCTAATCTCATCTACACGCTGTCGTCTTTGCCCTCCCGAATATGTTGGAATGGGAAACAGATACAATCAGAGGTGGAGGTGGTGGATGCAGTGATTTCTAATTGATGATGAAGCGGAAAGCCGTAGTCGCCACACCCACCTGACACCCGTCTTGAATAGGTGCGCCAAACCTTACTGCTACTGAGGCAATGGAGATCTGCCTTAAAAATGTAGAATCTCTTCTTCTTCCGCCAGCATGAGCTGTCATCGTCCACTGCTGAACGGCGGCGTTCTCCCAAGCCGCGCCACAAAACTTTATCCTCGGCCTTTCTCATTCAGTCGCTGCCCGTGCCCGCTACCGGTCTGAGGTCGTCGTTTCATTCCGTCCCACATACAGTGGGCGGGATGCATGAGCTAAACGAGTATCAGTCACACATGCCAATCACTTCTGCTTTAGTAAAAGGACTAACTAATCAGCAAAGCAGTACGAAATACACAAGTGTCGTCACAAAGGGAAGGCTTTTTCCTTGCACCTGCTCTTACTCACTCCCTAAATTGTAAAGTACAAATCACATATCTTGAATGAAGACAGTGCCGCACTCACGGGGACTTCACAGTCGTTCCTTTGTTTACAAATCATGCAAATGTACTCGACAAGTGTACCTAAACTTGGGTGACAGTTGCGGATGAATATTTAGTAGTATGTAAATCTAGTGTTTGGTAAACACAAAAATCGCGGCGCAGACATAAAGCCTGACAGGGGAGATTTCGAATGCAGTGGTTCTTTAATTTTTGTGAGCTTTTTATTACATTTTTCGGTAGAACTTGTGCAATATTCAGTGGATAGATTTTTCGGTTGTCAATGTTTGTTGGATCGTTTTTATTCCATCGCGCTCAAAAATGAACTGGTATTCAAAAATGTTGCGGTCCGTTAGTACATGATGGGCGATGAAAGCATTTTTTTACCTTTTCTCTTCGTTCCCAGTGATTCTATTCGAACGCAATGAGCGAAATGCACTTTAGTTAGATGAAGCACAAAAATACAAATGAAAGCTGGCCAAGAGCGAGTCGGGCACGTCCATGATCCATGATAGCCAGGTATCGATTCGGTATTGCCACGACTTAACTTAACTAAATTTATTCCTGTCATTTTCCAACATTCGACTAAGAAAAGAGACAGAAAACCAACAACTGACTTTAGTGCTGTCAAAGTGACGCTACACGCCCAAAAACGACTTAAATAAGATGGCGTGCATTATGATGCCATCTTATTTTGGGCGTGTAGCGTCACTTTGACAGCACTAAAGTCAGTTCTTGGTTTTCTGTCTCTTTTCTTAGTCGAATGTTAGAAAATGACAGGAATAAATTTAGTTAAGTTAAGTCGTGGCAATACCGAATCGATACCATTGTATACCTAGTAATTGGTTAACTATTTTTGCTTTGACTTGGTCCATTTGATCAGACAAGGTATTTTTTACTGGCACTGATTACGCTACAGCATTCGTTATTATTTTCATTTCTTTTATTAATAGGTATACTTAAATTAAAATTATAATGACATTTGCAATATTTCTGACCATCCCAAAAGGAATTATGGTCGTGATTTTATGTGTTTTATGTGTTTGTATGACTATGATTATTTACGAAAGTCATAAACTATCTATCTATCTATTTACCGTCACTGACGGATTGCATGACTGACTGATAGACAACGCACAGCCTAAGCCGCTGAAGATAGAAACAGTAATTATTTTTGAATATCTACGGTATCTGCATGTTTTATAATATATGGTAATTAATAAAAAGCAAGCAAAAGAAATGACATGAGCAGCAAGGACGTAACGATAATGTATCATTCTGTAAACAATTTGTGTAGAGAGTTCCATCTCTAGCGTAGGTATTTTCGTTCGAGTAGGCCCTTCGCAATGATTACAATAAAATGTTAATAATATGGCGCCTTATTTAACATTATTTAAATTTAATCATTGATTGAGTACGTCATTAACATTATCAAGAGCATTGACCTCGATCGCTATCTAAATCGATTTAGTATTTACAAGTGCGTTTTCAAGATAAATTCTTAAATTCACGACAATATTACCCGAGTGATTTGAAACGTAACTTCAGGTTGTTTCGCATGTCCGTCCGTCTGTCTGCGGCTTAGCTCAGAGACCATAGACGTAAATTCTATCGATAGACTTGCCCTTTCATAGAAGCAGCATGTTCCACTTGAATGAGGTGTATGCACCTGATTGATGTTCCCGAGTTCACTTCGTCACTATGGCAATGACAGACCGCAATGTGTCATTTTGTGTTATTTTGTGTGACATGTTGTTTGTTTGAACGAGCTTGTCTATCGCTAGAGTAGTATGTCTATGTCAGAGACGCTTAGTACTAGTAGTGGTAAATAAATTCTTGTATAATCTTTTTTTTTTAGGGTACCTCCCATACACGAAAAGTGGGGTTTGTGGGGTGTGGGGTATCGTCGGATAGGTCTTTTAAAAATATTGTGGGTGTGGGAAAACCATTTTTCGTTTTAGGGATCCGTTAGCGAAATATTAAGTTATAATATTTAGTTAGTGCATATTTTTGTTAGAGTCAAAATGTCAAGCCAGCTAAACAATTATTGTTTCTGGATTCGTGAAAAAAATTCATGGCTGTAGAGTATAACGAAGTTAAAAGGAAAACTATCACCTTTAAGTAGGATTTACAAGTTAACGAGTAATAAACCAACCAACTTGTAAAATGTACTTTTTAGACTTTATTAGCCGTTTAACCGTGGTAAACAAAAAGGCCCCTTTCTAAGTCCGTATATTTGTGACGGGCAATTACGGAACCCAACCCTGCGCATGGTGCGCGCACTTGGCCGGCACTTATTCATGTTCTTATGAAAAGTCGAAATGTAAGTGGTATTAAAAAGATTCACTTCAAATGTTATTCAAACTGATGGTTCAAAATATCTTCCAAACTGGGGAATTGCGTTATCCATTTCAGGCTGTGGTTTCCAGATCAAAATTCATTTGTTAAAACAATGAAAATGAGATAACATCCACTGTCTAAGTCTATTCTAAACTAACAAAGATAAATGTTAGTAAAAACTGTAGTACAAGCTGATAGAACCACAGTCTGGGAATCAATTAGAAGCGACAAGGCATATTAGACTGTATTTGCATATTCATAGCGTTGCCTTACGAGGCTAGATAACTGATCAACCATTTAATCCCAAGACTGTTAGTAGTCTGAGGCTATGTTTCTCAAACAGTCGATTGTGAAACGAAATAGGTTAAGTTTTAATTGGTCAGTTTAACTTTGCTGAGATAATTATTTTGCTGTACTTATATGACACACAGACAGACTTCTTCACCTACTTGAGTTTATTCGGTGGAGGTCTGATCTGATATGAAGCACACCCGAACTACACAGTATATACAATAAGGTGTTACAAAAATACAAATAAACCTTTAAGGGGGTGGTGTAGACCATCAAACTGCACAACTTGCATTATGGGACCAATATCGAAATCGCGAAAAAAAATTGATATTCCATACTCTACAAATCGACCAGAGATAAAATATGTATGGGATATCAATTTTTTTTTCACGATTTCGATGTTGGTCCCATAGAGAAAGTTGTTCAGTTTGACGGTCTAAACAACCCCCTTAAGAGTTTTAAATATTTATTGTTACTTATGAAACACCCTGTATAACTCCTCAAATGTAGACAGTTATTCTTCGGCGATTAATCGGCATTTGGCATTACGCTCCTCTGACTTTGAGCACATAAATTATATCTAGCTTCATTTGCATACGTGTTTTGTCCCATTTTACAAGAGCTATCCAAAGACATATTCACTCAATTTATATGATTTATTTATTATTGTTTGCCTTTGTCTTTGCCTGAATCAGAATAAGGATTTTGTATAGGATTGCTGCCTCCGTAATTCCGGACGGAATTCTGACGAAATACAGACATACATATAGGGTCCTTCTTAATATGCTGACACTTTTTTAAGGGGATGATCTCTATGGGACCGACATCGAAATCGCAAAAAAAAAAAGTCTGTCCCATAAAAAACTGCAAACCTACGCGAGCCAAAAATGTATGGGACAGCTGATTTTTTTTTCGCGATTTCAATGTTGGCCCCATAGAGAAAGTTGTTCAGTTCGATGGTCTGATCATCCCCTTAAAAAAGTGTCAGCATATTAAGTTGGACCCTGTATAATAGAATGGATGAAAGTATAAGGGTTCCTTGTTTGACTACGGAACGCTAAAAACGTTAAAAAAACACGTTTTATATGGGGACATCTTTTTTTTTACGTTTTGATTTTTTTATTATTTGTTAGAAAATCCGCCATAATACCGAATATTCTGTAATCATTTCAACTGTCTAGTTGTTACGGTTCAAAAGATAAAGCCTTTATAGGTAGGACAGACAGACAGACGGACGGACAGCGTAGGCTTAGTAATATAGGCACCCTTTCGGTAAGGAACCCTAAAACTATCTACATTTTATTGTAACTATAAACCAGTTGCAACGAATGACCCCCAGCAAGATCGAGTACCTTCAACTCTAGAACACAGCAGCTAATACGATGCACTGTGCTGTAACTAACAACATTTGTCATGTGCCTAGTGTTGCGAAGTACTCTCCGAGTCTTAGAAGTCGGTAGGCAAATTATGAGAGGCAAGACTCGTTAGAGGTAGAAGTACTCCCAAGACCACGTGGCGACTCGTTACATAAAATTGATTCACAATGAGCGTTTTTTTTTTCGTTTCATAGTAGATCGATAGATGACGCTACGGTCTATACGAATCTATGTCAAACACTGAAAAATTATCTTTCCCCGAAATGAGGGTAAAAGTGAAGTGAAAAAAAAAAAAATCTTTTGGAACATAATGAAACATATTTTTTATGATATTTAACTATATTTCTTATGCTAATTTACTCTTTAAGGTGATACAAGACTACAATTTGACTAAAATAAATATAAAAACTCTTTGATCATAAGGCAAAATCTGAAATTGAACTGGCAATAAGAAAACTTGAGCTGTCAAATGTCATTGTCAATCAAACTCGTATCGTAGCATTTACTTTGTCGTGTTTGTTAGTTTACTTCAAACTGCTTTTCTGAAAAACAACGAAAAAGGACTGTATTTTTTGCTAAGAAAGAAATCGAAAATAATTTCAAAAATTTTTTGATGACGTCTTCCAAATCCGAACCAAAGAGAATGAAATCTCTACGTTTTTAAGTCTATAGGTGACATTGCAGAGGAAGTTTTTGCTTGACAGTTTGTCGTACAGACACTACTGCCATCTATTGAGTTATAAGATAACGGCATTTAAAAAAAAAAAGAAAAACGCTCATTGACGAAAATATTAGTGAACATACATAAATAAAACAAACTTACGGACATACATTAGAACCTCTTTTTTGGCGTCGGTTGAAAAGTGGTCCGGTTTCAGGTCTTATTGTGTAGCTACTCGATTTAATCGGTATCAAATCGATATACTTAGTGTTTTTGGCAGTTCTTAGCAATTTTGCTTCGTAATAATTTAGTTAATTAATTTGAAATAATAGATCACAGAAACAAAACATTGCTTAAAAATTGCTTAGTACAGTCATATTAGTAAGTTACTGGTTTTAATAGCCCAACTGGTTTGTAGCAATTCGCTCATGAGTTCTGCAGCAGGTATGTAAAACTGATACGATTGAGGAGTTAAATGTAAAATTTTACAAAACAAAAAAGTCCGATTTGTTCTAAAAATAACTGTCAAATAAACAATGGTCTTAGGCAACTTTTAAAGTCTTTGAGTATCTCCTGTAAGACTCGAGTTTTCTGTAATACTCCTATATCTACTCAAGTCGTTATCATAACATGTTCGACTGGTCTCTAGACTTCAAGTTTTTATACATCCTCATGGGCGTAGCAATGATTTTTTCCCAGGGTGGGCCAGGCCCAGGCGAGGTTGATGTAATAAAAACTAAAACCTAGAGCGAGCGAAGCGAGCTCGAGATTTCACTTAATCCTGAAGCGAGCGAAGCTAAGTGAGCTCGTGATACACTGCACTGCATCTAGGTCTTTGTGATACAATCGTAGCCAGGAGCGAGCGTAGCGAGCTCGACATTTCACTGAATTTTTTCACCAGATTTTACTGCAATAGTTATAGAGAGATCAGTGTAATACGATTTAAATTCTGGAGCGAGCGAAGTGAGCTCGAGTTTTTTACGACCTATAAGCTGGAACGAGCACAGCAAACTCAAGATAACTACTTCATGAAAAGATATACGATCCAATACCTAGAGCGAGCGAAGCGAGCTCGACATTTCACCCAATTCTGGAAGCGAGGGAAGCGAGCTCGAGATTTTACTGCAATAGGTATAGTGAGATCAGTGTAATACGGTTTAAATTCTGGAGCGAGCGAAGCGAGCTCGAGTTTTTTATGACTTGAAAGCTGGAACGAGCACAGCAAACTCAAGATAACTACTCTATGAAAAGATATACGATCCAACACCTAGAGCGAGCGAAGCGAGCTCGACATTTCACCCAATTTTGGAGGGAGCGATGTGAGCTTGAGATCTTACTGCAATATGTCTAGCCATGAGCGAGCGAAGCGAGCTCGAGATTTTACAGCAATATAAATAAGATCAGAGCAGTACGTTCTTAAAACAGGAGCGAGCGAAGCGAGCTCAAGATTTTGCTTCAAGATTTGCAAGATTTTGCGAAAGTACATTCAGACCACATTGACTTTTCAAGAAAGTGGACATGACAAACGTAACACAAGAAATTAATATCGTGTTTATTTATCATTACCTATTGATATCTCTTATCTTTAGTAAGTGATTCATTTGATTACTGGGGTGGGCCAGAAGGATTCTGGGGTGGGCCGGGCCCACCCGGCTCCCCCCCTTGCTACGCCTATGTACATCCTGTCTTAGAAATGTTCGAGTTGAGTCTTCAAAACGACGATTCGAGGACTCGAGGACTCGTGGATAGAACAACGCTACATATGCAACAGTAATCAGGAAGCCCCTCGGGTGCGACGACACGACACGACACACGATACCGGCACGACGACGGATTACCCCGATTTACCTTCGTAACATAATACGCTGCCTGCGCAGTTTGCAACTTGTCAATGCTGAGTGAAGTGTCGTGGCGGATTGTTACCGGAGCCTTGTTGAGTCTGATGGATGTTCTTGGCAGGTTCATTAGGTTTGGATATTCTAGAATTGACTGTTATACAGGGTGTTTCATAAGTAAAAATAAAATTTTAAAACTCTTAAGGGGGTGGTTTAGACCATCAAACTGAACAACTTTCTCTATGGGACCAATATCGAAATCGGGAAAAAAAAATCTGATGTCCCATACTAAATAAAAAATCTACTCGAGCTAAATGTATGGGATAGCTGATTTTTAGCGCGATTTGGATGTTGGTCTCATAGTGAAAGCTGTTCAGTTTGGTGCTTTAAACCACCCCCTTAAAAGCTTTAAATGTTTATTTTTACTTTTGTAACACCCTGTATTATGCAAATCAAGCTGAAACCAAGAATAAAAAAATAGCATAAGAATGAACGCTTATTGAAGTCTAAGCACGACTGACCGCGGGATCAAGGAACTGGAAGCAACTGGAAGAGGAAGATTGAAGATGGAGTTTTCTGGCGCGCCTTAGGGGAGACCTTCAGTAGTGACAAGGAATATATAAGATTACGCAGTGGACGGTGACTGGGTGATGTTGACAATGATGAAATTGTAAGCAAGAAAACTTTTCGCCACTTCAGCCGATCCCATTCTCTATAGATGATAAATGCCGTAGCTTTCGTAGATCTACGAGAGCCACATCATTTTTCATATTATCTTATTATATATCTTTAACATGATATTTATTTTTCTTAACAACACCCACCGCCATTCTAGTGTATATCGGAGAGAAATTATGATAACAATACTACCAGAACGTATGGTAAATATCATTCTAGTATAAAGAAACAGAATAAAGTTAAGTGTACCAGATTGACTTTTAACAACAAATAATCGTATTTTAATAAATGCCAGAATATTATAGTTAACACATTTTAGTACACATTACTCAAACCTATTTATAAGTTTAAAAGATTTATAAGATTACATTGTAAAGTTATAAACGTGTTTGATAAAATCCAAATGGCAATAATAACAGAAGAATACAATAACATACACACACTAGCCAAGACTTCGCGACCATGCCATCTTCGTGTTTTGTCATACCTACCTACTTATAGACTGCCCGGTTATACTAATGAGTACGGACGGAGGACGTGGGAATACATGTTACCTAATGTGATAAATAAGTTGCCAAGTGAAATACAAAAGGATATTTGTGAAAATAGTATAAATATCAAAACATGTAAACAAGTACTTAAAAAACATTTCCTGTCAAACCAAGCTTTATAAACAATTGGTTTTTGCCTTGGACTATCTACATATGGACAAGTCACGCGTGTAATTCTGCTAATAAACTTTTCAGCCACTTCTTGCATGGGGTGAGTTGGCATGAACGCGAGGCGAGTCCCTGTGTGAATGGTCTAAGGTCCTTGACCATTACCTACCTACTAAATTGATATTTTGTAAGCGATCTCATGTACCGCACTTCATATAAACCCTGTGGTTTCTGACAGTGTGGTTGTTATTTACAAATAGATATAAAATTATGTATTGAATAAATAAATTAAAAAAAAAAAAAAAAGTACATTTTTATTATTGTAAAGAGAAACTTTCAATAATTGTAAAGTATACATCCATATTTTGTTTGTTGTTGCTACCTGTCGATTAAACAATACAATATCTCGGTTGTCTCTAAAATATCGCAAGTAACAACAATTTTATTAGTTGTTTAAATAAGCTAGATTCATATAGTACTGTTTACCAGATTATGTTATCATTAACATAATATAATGTTTTGTGTAACACGAGTATCGTATATCAAACGAAACGTTGTTTACGTTTGCCAAATATATTGCATGGTTTGCTTGAACTTTGGTTAGCAGCACTGACTGGCTGGCCTGGCTGCCATGTTTGTCATTTCATATTTCGGAGCTGTGCGTGCGCGTGTGCTGAGACGTTGGCTGAGATAAATGGTGTGTTAATCAAATATAATAGAGTGTTTGTTCCAAATCAAGTTTGGAAATGGACAAGGATATTGAAAAACTATTAGATAAGTGGCAGTTGGCCGAGACCTACGAGTATATTTGCCGGTGAGTTTTATAAAATTTATTTGATGCGCTCTAATAAGACTCAAATAGCTTATGCAACCCATGCTGCATCTAAATTAAAGTGGGACTGGGCCGCCCGCGTCTGCATTATGCCAAACATGTTATGGGCGAAAATCACCACCGAGTGGAAGCCTCCAAGAGACGGCGGCGTGGACGACCAAGGCGGCACACAGAAAATATATTTGGACTTCATCTAAAGGCGGTATCTACTTTCTTTTTTACCCTATAACAGCGAAACAAAGAGGAGGGTTATGATTTTGACCATGTTCTTTCATACTCATAAGTCTCATAACGTCTAAACTAATATCATAATTTAAAAAATGAGGTAAGTATACTAATATTTATTATTATTTTATTACAGGATGCACACCTAACTCCTGATCACATCGATGACGCCCTTGATGATATATTAAACGTGATATTCTTGCCCCCGTCCAGCATCATGATCAGCAAGTACTTCAGCAACTACTTCAACCCCAATATTTACAATAATTGATTCACCTACAAGTGCATCAAACGAAGCAATAAATTTTCCATTCAAATATACTGAAATCTAGGCACGGGCAGGGGACATATTGGGAAAGGGACATTATGAACATGAACTTAACGACCGACAAGAGCCAGTTTTTTTGTGATTTTTTAGTAATATACTAATAAACCCAATAACATTTTATGTTTTGTTTTATTTAAAACTGTTGTTAACCTTTATATAAAATTGATGTTATTACGTGATTCCAGAAGTTCGCAGGCTTAGCGGGCCCGAGGAGTAAAGTCCCTTCTACGTCGTGCAATCACTTTGTTTACTATTTCTGATAGAAAAAATGCGAGTAATGAGCATTTTTTCTATAAATAGTAAATAAAGATAGCTTTTCGCAGAAGGTATCTTTTCTTAAGTACGGCTTGTATTACATTACAAGTCTGCTCCAATTGGGACTTTTAAAAAAATGTACATAGTTACCGTTTTGTTAAGAAAAGTCAAAATCTGTCAGTTTAGTCACGAAAATTACATATACATGCAAATTTCGTGACGAAACAGACAGATTTCAACTTTTTTTTTAACAACACGGTAACTATGTAACATATTTTTTTAAAGACCCAATTGGAGCAGACTTGTAATGTAAACTTACTAAATAATGTGAAGCCAAAAATAAAATATTGCTGTAATTACAAAAAAATATAGTAAACTGAACTATATAAAATCTGTTATTATAGTAAACGCAACCATTTGATGTGATAATGGCTAACCACAATTTTGGTAGTAAACACAAAATAGGTAGTAAAGTGTATAAAATATATAGTTCGATTAAACCTCTACATGGTAATATTTGCATTCGATTTGTAGCAGTCACTATAACAATCTATAGTCGCTACTGAAAATCTGGTTATCTCCAAAATAAAGCATGGTGATACGTACGATACAATTCCGTTATATTTAAAATAAAAAGTATGTAATGAATACAAATAGGTTTTTGTGTACTATACACAAATTTTAATTATGTGTACCAGTATTATGTTTAACTGTACTAGATATTCTTGTAAGACATTACCAGATTTTTTTAGTAAAATCGACAAAATATATAGGTGTCGTATATATTACATGACAATCTGGTTAAGTTAACTATATTCTGGTTACCTAAACTAGAATTTTCTATACGCCTCCTCCCCACCATTCCGCTTTACTTTTAACTCCTGTGCTAATCGTATACAGATCTTCAGAACGTTTTATTTTTATTGATGTCGTCAACGATGACCCTTCTTTTGATGTAATTTTGGTAACCACTTAGTTCAAGATAAGTCAGCACCTACGCAAATTAGTTTTATTTTTCTCTGAAAATATGCCCTACTAGTAGCTGATGGTACTTATGATATTAATATAGGCCTATCGACTCAAATTAGTCTCGTCTACGCACTAATTGATTTTCAATTCAGATTAATTTAAGATTAAATCTAGATTTGTTGTTCTTGCTCCAAAGCACATTAAGCGCTTTGTTGTGTCTACAGCTGAACAACCAATACAAATCTCATTAAAGGATTACAGAAAGGGCTGAATAATCCCTTCTAAACGTAAATAAATACATCGACCAGTTAGAATCAAATTGAGATTCCTCAGTGAATTTTTAAATATTTAAAATCGGGTCATAGATCGACCTGGGATATCCAACAGTTTCAAATGGAATAGCTTTCCGCAGCTCTTAATTGCAGCCAGCAGCGGATCCCGTCGCGATGGATGCCCGCAAATGGGTTTTTAATCTTTCGATCGGCTACCAGTACGGAACTCACCTCATTGGACTCCCGATGGCTCTTTAAATGTTGTTTTTCATTTTGAATGATTGCTTGGAGATCGACTTTCGAATGCGCTATATAATCAAAGAACAGGATGTTGACTCGACTGGCCAACTTGCCAACTGCGAGGTAAACACGACAAATGTTTTATTCCTTTCGATGAAACAAGGAGCACAAAGTCCTTGTTTCGTAGTATATAAGGATACTATTTCTTCTGGGAAAAGTCTAGGTAATTGTTCCGGTTTACAATCCATTCATAGGTTATGTCACGAAGTCCGGGTTTATAAAACTTTTAAGAAAATTATGGCTGTATTATTACATACGTAAAGCTCTGAGCCAGCATGGAAAATTACAGCCCGCTGGTGAAGATGACAAAACATAAGATGGAGCACTTACAAAAACTTTAAAACTCACGAAATTGATTTATTTCAGATTCCAGGGAGTTAAAAGGATAGAATATAGTGCCTGTTTTCCCACTAGGACTAGATAGAGTAATTGGGCCGCAATTCTTCGAAGAGTTGCTGACCCTACAGTGTTTGTTCATTTTCTTATGTTGTGTTAATGGCGATAGCGTGTCATTTCAGTATGCTTCAATGGATTATCCACATCCAGTACTGGATAGACAATTATTGCTATTGGACTATCATATCCCCACCATAAGAGACATTAAGGATACATTTAAAAGGAGCTTGTTTTCAGAAAACCTAATCTTACGTAGAACAAACACCAAGATTTGTGGTACCGATTTACCAGCTTATGCATTTTCAGCAAGCACTTTTACTCGCAGGTGACTTTGGCACGAATCCAAAGGCTCGTCGGTTGTGCAACCTCAAAATCTATCCGTATAGCCCATTCCTTATACTTTATGAGCAAATCTTGCCAACAAAGCAGGGTTTTCCGTTTTATCGTCAGTCATTGCAATTGGAGTCATTCGTGGCGTAGTGCTAACAGAACTTTGGATAGATGACCGCTATGGTATACAACACATACACCAAGTTATGTACCCCAGTTGGTGCCAAAAAATGGGACTAAGAGGCCTTTGTAAGAGCAGGCCTACTGCTGCTTTAAAATATTCTGCCAACAGGTTTACTATGTAGAGTATGGTACCCACCTTCATTACAGAACAACCTAACAATTAGATACATTGCCAAAAGCACACGAGTTGGGGTATTAGTAACGCGTGGATCTTGCAAGTGTAAGTTGTTCTGAATTTTCTCACGGTAACATTTCGAAAGATGACTCAACTATTTGTCACTTGCTAGTCTTTAAAGGAAATCGAATCAATTGTCGCAGCTCAGATTCTTAATCAAGTGACGGTGACCCAAATTTGAAACATATTTGGAGGGATAATCAACACTTAAACAAGTTTGGAGACGTGTGCAAAAATTGCTACACCCATAACAAACATACAGTACTTTGAATACTCTGACCTGCTTTAGGATATGTATGTTACAATAAAATTGTGATTAGCATAGCGTGTAGGTGGGTGGGTCGTGTCAGTTGAATACGTCGGGTGGTCGGGTATGTCGCGTGGATTGACGGAAGCGGCAGATTGTCTGCCGTGATTTCCTAGGGGGCCGCGCGTTCGATGCACATACTGACGGGGGATATTGTTCCGAGACCAAGCCCCTTATCCGTGATGCTGTTTATGCTTAGAATTGGAAGCCGATTGAAGATAATATACAGTCAGAAAATCTCAATGGACCTAAGCAACGATTAATATCGCATTATTTGCGAAGTCTTCATTGAGCTCCGTAAGTATAAACTAAGTATCTAAGTTCAAACAATAGACTTATAAACTATTGAAAGGGATAGCCTTTAAATTGAAATAGTTTCAGTTCGACCCTCTAGATATTGATCGGGAACAAATGTTTCCAATTCATAAAAACAATATTTAACATGAAAAAGACCAATGTCTTTTTTAAAAGTTAGCTTTCTGATTGATTTTGCTATCAATAAATACTTTTAAATACGATTTTATATAAAATACTAAATTTGTTACCAACTCAGTACATTAAATCGATGTTTGCTGAGCAATTAATTGAGATATGAATTTTTAAAGTGTCCGGACATGCCAAAAACACAAGTTAGCTGTTAGAAAAAAAATGCTCCTCTGCAAGTTGAACAAATTCTTAAACTGTGGAATCTGAAAAATATACAGACGTATTTTGCATTCTGCAGTATGTTACGTATGTGTGTTGGCTGGATCTCATACGTGCGGGAGAGGCACATGTAATGTAACGCAAGAACGGTGAATCGTTCTGCCCTACTTGGCACGGCTGACAGTATCGGCTAAAGATATGACCGCGTTTCCGTTACACCGAAATGCAGTAAAATTACATTATTATTTGAGACTTTCCGAAAACAAACAGACGAAAGGAAGCGAGCAGTTGTCAGAGTTTCTGTGACGAAATCCACTAAGTCCTGCTTACATCTGCACGACACCGAGCTCCGAGCGAGCAAAGGCAAAGTTTCACAGTCTGCCCCAGTTTATTGCGGTCACGATCTCTAACACGATGCTGAACAATTCAATATTTGCACTTTGTGTTTACACAGGCAACTTGCTCGTTTTGCCGGTAGGCTTTAGAATTTACCGATAAAATGAACCAAAACATTTTCTGTGCTGAAACAAGAATTTCCACATAGAATGGAATTGAATTAGGTGTACCCGCTAGAAAGAGCTAACTACGGCTAATTGGCGGTCCGAGTTTTAGTACCGCAACGAAAACCGAGAGATTTGGTCTATGGGGAAACTTTTGCTAAAATGTCAACTAGCGCACAGAGGTTACGCCGAGATGGATGGGCCACAGTGTGGTGAGGAACGACCGCATCCATTACAAAGTTGCACTGCACTAGTTAGCGGAAGGGGGGACACACGAAACTTGGCGGGAGTAGGGGGGTATTGTTACGCAACGAGGCGTGGAGTAACATGGTACGCGGTCAGGCACTTTGGGACGATATTGGCTTCGCAGCCGCAAGTACCGGGCCGGTTCTGTCAACGTAACAGTCGCGGACTGTTTGCGGACCACTAATGCAGTAAACACTCCATGTGACCGTCGTGTCTCATAATTGTGTCTCAAATTGTCGGGAAATTGTTTGCGTGACATAATAATGGGTTATGTTCCATTTCCTGGCTTCTTTTGACTGCAATTTCATGTTTGAAATCGTTGGTAGATTTGCAAAACGTAAGACAACAACAGAGACAATTTGGATTATTATTGTCTTGCAAAATTGTAAACGTATTTCTAGTCTCTAGTTCCGAGGATTCTGAGCTCTCAATGAGTATTTTCATGGCATAAGCATATACTCACGACTATTATATTCCCCGACGGGGTAGTCAGAGTTATTCTGAAACCTCAGAACATCCATTTTTCACCAGTAGTACCGAAACTCTGTCCAGTGTGACGGGGGGTGAGTATTTTCATCTCAGGAATAATTGGAATGATCTAACAATACACAAATCAAATCAACATTGGATAGGTAAAGTCAAAGAAATGTAGGCCACCTTAGAACCATGTTGCAATCATCTGTATTAGGTATCGTCAGTGTGCTGCAGTGAAAAATTGCTGCAAATAGTTTGCTGTGACAAAATTATATGGCGGCCTTAATTTAAAATAAGTTGTCTGTATCTGTATTCAACTTTTAGATTAACTTTAAATGTATTTCAGGATTTGCTTTCGTCACGTGCGACATTCATAGGAAGAAACGTCGTGGTTTATTCTGAATCATAACTACAAAACAGGGCGTCCTTACCTTTGAATTTCTGGTAGTGCACATGCGTTTAGTCGCCAAGACATCGCAGTCACACCGATAGTAAAATTATTCTCCATGGTTTCTACCTTCTCTCCGCACGCTCGGCAGCTGGAATCAGGGTGAGCTCCATCTTGTGCATCGTCGTACCTGTGCTGTAAACAGAGCGTTGGAATCGATGTTGTAATCGGTGTTAATTTTACTTTGATCGAACATTGTAATTTGAACCACCATTTATCCATCGCACAGAAATACAGCGATGAGTTAAAAGTTCAGTAAAATTGTGCAATAAAAGCTTATAAACGGCGTAATGAGTTTTCTTGCGAGTCTCGCACAGAAATGAGGTTTCTAGTTTAGTGAAATTGTTTCATGAATATTTTCTCTGACTTAACTTTTGCTCGGGTTTATACCATATAATTATTAAGCAATACACGTTTATACATAGCACAATACTCGTTACCTACCCACTTACAATAGATTCCCATCCTATTTTTCCTTGTACCGTACGAGACGACTGAGGGATAATTTTACATGTACTATATTTTCGTAGAATGAAAGGTAAGCCATCTTCAAATATTACTATTTTATAACACAGCCGAAGCAACAGCAAATGCAGCATTTTTGAGTTGTTATAAAATGATGTCAATAAAAACGCTCTTTGAACTCTGCCACAGTCGGGCAAAACGTGGACGCCAGATGCATAATGCAGCTAAATGACGTAGCGCAATGCAGGATGCATTTTTCAGTTCGTAAGCCGCTGCAGTCTCTGACATTCAGTGCCTATCTACGACCGAGTGGACTGGCTCGTTTTACATCCACTCACCTGGAAATTGCCCAATTTCTAGACGTAAAAATATAATTTGGGAAAATGGGTACTAATATTCAGGTTCAAAATTATTTATAAAATTGGTTGCGGCAAACATTATGGCTAAAGTAAAGTAAATGGCTAAAGATTTTAAAGTTATTATGGTCTATACAAGGTGTTACAAAAATACAAATAAACATTTAAGGGGCCATCAAACTGAACAACTTTCTCTATGGTCTACTCGAGATTTGTAGTTTAGTATGGAACATCACATTTGTTTTTCGCGATTTCGATATTGGTCCCACCCATAGAGAAAGTTGTTCAGTTTGATTGCCCCTTAAATGTTTATTTGTATTTTTGTTACACCTTGTATACTTACTTACTTACTATGCCGGCTCAGGGACCAGAAGTGGGTCTTGGCCTCCGACAACAAAACACGCCATTCATCTCTTTTCTGTGCACACCTTGTATACCTACTTTTAAATCTGTTGTAGCTAAATGTATGGGATAGCAGATTTTTTTTTCGATTTTGGTCCCATACTGAAAGTTGTTTAGTTCGATGGTCCCTTTAAAGTTTTAAATGTTTATTTTTACTTTTGTAAAAACCCTGTATACTATGTCTATTACCTATTCTGTGCTATTGTTGTCCAAGGCCGTCAAGGCATATGCGGTGACTAGGTATGCAATGCCCTTTTGTTTCTGCGAGGTGATCGTAATAGCTTAATCATCATCAGCCTTTGTCCTCTTAATTTGAGTACTAGAAGACCTAACCTCATATTAAGGTTGCAGATTAGTGGACTTCACAATATATCCATATGTGTGAAATGTGAATTCGTAATGCACATCTTAAAATCAATACACAGTACTAAAACCAAAAGCATTTGACAGATTCTCTCGCTAAGTATTCGCTACGCTTTCATCCACCCCATGAAACACGAGTCTCTAATCTGACCCTTACGCTCAGCACAATAAAGGCTATCTATTCATTTTGCGCTCAAACGCTCCGCAAAGGTAGGAAACAAGATAATTCACGGGCAATTTGTTGATACTCCCCGCAGGATTAGGGCGCGTCTCGTTATAACGTTTTCCCTTCTTATAAGTCATTACTTGCGCATCACTGGCGCCCCGAGCGAATCCTTCTTGGGTTCCTTATAAGCAGATCCAGGGTTTCATTGAGAGGAACCTTATCAGATAATTTCTTCTGACTGTGTCTGGACAGTCTTCATCTAAAATTTATGAAATTTGAGTGGTCAGTATTAATGACCATATAGTATACCGGGTCTTTCTTAATATGCTGACACTTTTTTAAGGGGATGATCAGACCGTCAAACTGAACAACTTTCTCTATGGGACCAACATCGAAATTGCGAAAAAAAATGATTTTCTGTTCGCAATTTCGATGTTGTTCCCATAGTGAAAGTTGTTCAGTTGGACGGTCTGTATATCCCCTTAAATAAGTGTTAGCATATTAAGTTGGACCCTGTATATAAATAACTTTTTTGCAGCCTCTATATGAGAAATCTGAGGGGGTGGTATTTGAAAGGTTTTTTTTTTTAATTTTATTTACCTATATTTGGGCTTTTATTTAATTTTATTTAACCCTGCGGTTATGTCAGCCCGTCGATGGTTATTGAAAAGCTTCATTATCAATATCTCAGCCGATGGACGTCCACTACTGGACATAGGCCTCCAACAAGGATCGCCACAACGACCGGTCCTGCGCTGCCCTCATCCAATGTGTTCCCGCCGCCTACCCCAGGTAAAAAGGTTATTTGAGTTATTTATTTATTATTATCTATTTATTATTTTTAACACTTCATTGTACACACGGTAATACAGATGAATAACAATAGCATTCGTAGACAAGTGCAAAGGGCGAGCTAAGGTTGTGAGTATCATTGATTACCTTTCGATACGACTTACGAGCTATAAGCTTCCGTGTGAAATCTATAAATTAAAATCAAAACAAATCTCAGCTCGTTGTAGATAGGTCACAAATAAATTTAAAAAAGCTATTAAAATAATAACATGACTGCAGAACCCCTAACCCACATGTCCAGTGATCGGAATCTCGGGGCATTTTTTGAGCATACAAGTATGGATACGCCTTGAATTTCCCGGAAATATCCGGATTTCATAAATTTGGATAAAAATTTCACGGGATTTACTGGGATTACCTAGTTAGATGTCAAGAGACGTTTTTTTAAATCAAGAGTATTAGCAGCGCATACTATAGGCCGCGCCTTTGAAACACCCGCCTGGTACTTTTGACATGTACCGCACTTAGGTAAATATGTTGACCGTTATTAAACAATGATATTATTAAGTAACTAGATTAGTAGTTAGGGCACCAAAGCGTTGCCACTTCGAAGATGTCTGCAGGCTTCTTTGACTTCAGTTCAGGCGTTTATCTATGGTGAGCAGACATATCCGTGACGTTTAAATTAAGCTACCAAAATGGGGAAATGCGCCGTAAAAATTTGTAAATCACAGTCGGAAAAGAATAATAAAGGAAGTGGTGTTACTTTTCACAAGTAATTTTACTATATTTTGTCAAAATAACATAAAAAAACTAAATAAATTTTTCACGCATTGTTTTTGCCATCAGTGTTGCAAGTATACATACAGGGTGTTTCATAAGTAAGAATACATTTTAAAAACTCTTAAGGGGGTTGTTTAGACCGTCAAACTGAACAACTTTCTCTATGGGACCAACATCGAAATCGCGAAAAAGAAAATTGATATCCCATACATATTTTAGCTCTAGCCGATTTGCAGAGTATGGAACATCAATTTTTTTTTTCGCGATTTCGATATTGGTCCCACAGTGAAAGTTGTTCAGTTTGATGGTCTACACCACCCCCTTAAAAGTTTATTTGTATTTTTGTAACACCTTGTATACGATTTTGATTTTCCCACACTGTAGGGAGTTTCGGTACCCTCTTCGTTATTTCATACAGGGTTAAGTTTTAATCAGTCCGGATAACTTCACCATTCATTCCCCTAATTAAACTGAACAACTTTCAATATTGAGCCTACATCGAAATCGTGGAAACAAAATCAGCTGTTTCATACAAAACTGCAGTATCAACCGACTCGACTCAAATGTATTGGACAGCTGATTTCTTTTTTCGTGATTTCGAAGTTTACACCATAAATAAAATAAATAAATACCTAAATAATAAAAATCTTTATTTGCATAGTGAAAGTGAAGAGATTACAATATGGTGACGTTTTCCGATCTGGGCTGATTAAACATCAACCCTGTATAATATGATATGCAGGGTGTTTGGAAGCGGGGTGCAAATATTTAAGGGGATGATAGTTGACACCATTTAGAACATTTTGAGCCATACATGTCTTAGACGAAGTCTGATTGTTGATTTTTAAATGCAATTTTTATTATATTTTTGAAAAAACGCGATTTCTGACAGTTAATTGCCAACAGTGTTTATGTTGGTATGTTAATTGTTTTATTTTTTTTGAGGTTGTCTCTCTTTTACAAAATAACAACGATCGAAGTAAAAAAAGTGTGTAGGAAATCGAGGTACCTACACATTTTTAAAATGAATCATCAATTATTTCTAAACCTAACTCTGGTCAGAACACACAGAGCCTATAATCAATATGCTGACACTTTTTTAAGAGGATGATCAGGAGTGCGATTTTTGAATCTCATTCGATGAATTCAACTGTTAAAAATGTCAAAATTTCTATGGAGATATGCATCTTTCAACTGCTGATTTGACTTTCAAAAATCATACTTCAGGAGTGCGATTTTTTAAAGTCGAATCAGCAAGATGCGTATCTTCATAGTAATTTTGACATTTTCAACTGCTGAGCTCTGCGAATGAGATTCAAAAATCGCACTCCAGACCATCAAATTAAACAACTTTCTCTATGGGACCAACATCGAAATCGCGAAAAAAAAAACAGCTGTACCATACATTTGGCTCGAGTCGGTTAGCAGTTTTGTATGGGATAATTTTTTTCTTGATTTCGATTGTGGTCCCATAGAGAAAGTTGTTAAGTTTCATGGTCTGATCATCCCCTTAAAAAAGTGTCAGCATATTAAGTTGGACCCTGTATATTCAAGTTCAATTCAGGTAATAAATTCATTAAATTAACTAATTAATTCTGGGGAAATTATTTCTAACCACTGGCAACTGTAGCCGTATTTACTGACGTTTTTAAAATAATAACGTCTTTCTCATTTCGTCGTAATTTTTTTGACGGCAGAAGAAACGAGACAAACATAGTTTACTTTGGCGTATGTATCGATTTCCAAGCTACATCTTTGAAACTCTGCTCAAGTGGTTTTACGCTTTTTTGAGTATTGTTTGTAAGAAGCTATCCCTCTAGTATTGTATAAAGCTCACTGTTATTAAATCACCCAGGACAAAATCTCAATGAAATCAGTCGGTTAACCAATTTCAATGTTATTATTGGATCCCAAATTACTTTTTCGAGATTTCATTACCATATAAAATAATGTTTTGTTGCCGTTGTAGTTTGCCGTCTAATTAAAATTCTCTAAAAATGTTTAAAATGTTGGGACTTGGGAGTAAAATAAAACGATACTTAATTTCATTAAATTTTTTATATGCAGGGTGTTTGTGGCATCGTTGGCCAAATTGAATTGCTGGATAGAAGAGGTCTCCCCACGCCCCAAAAAAAATTATGCATCACGCAATTTTTTGGTGATTTTTTTTTAGTGATTTTCTCTAAAAAAAAAGTTCGAAAGTCAGCGTTTAAGCTGGAATAAAAAGAAAAGGTTGTGTGTACAACACCCATTTTTTTTTTATTTGAATTTTTGATGTTGTACGGTTCTATCAACATAAATTAGTTTTTAAAAAATAGAAGATCTCGAGCGCTTTTAGATTATTTTTAAGTGTAACTCAAAGTTGTGTTGTTAATTTTATTTTTCTTCTTCCGAATAAAATTAAGGTCAATAAAAAAAATTTGAGGTCGCATCCATGTAATTTGAATGTGTATAGAACCGTACAACATCAGACATTCAAATAAAAATAAAAAATGTGTGTTGTACACACAACTTTTCTTTTTATTCCAGCTTAAATGCTGACTTTGATTGAAACTTTTTTGAGAAAAACACTAAAAAAATCACCAAAAAATTGCGTGATGCATTTTTTTTTGGGGGCGTGGGGAAACCTCTTCTATCCAGCAATTCAATTTGGCCAACGATGCCACAAACTTAAATTTTAATGAAATTATCGTTATATTTTACTCCCAAGTCCCAACATTTTAAACATTTTTAGAGAATTTTAATTAGACGGCCAACTACAACGGCACCAAAACATTATTTTATATGGTAACGAAATCTCGAAAAAGTAATTTGGGATCCAATAATAACATTGAAATTGGTTAAACGGCTGATTTTATTGAGATTTTGCCCTGGGTGATTTAATAACAGTGAGCTTATACAATACTAGAGGGATAGCTTCTAGAAAACAATACTCAAAAATGCGCAACCACTTCAGAGTTTCAAAGATGTAGCTTGGAAATCGATAAATACGCCAAAGTAAACTATATTTGTCTCGTTTCTTCTGCCGTCAAAAAATTTACGACGAAATGAGAAAGACGTTATTATTTTAAAAACGTCAGTAAATACGGCCACAGTTGCCAGTGGTTAGAAATAATTTCCCCAGAATTAATTACTGAATTTAATGAATTTATTACCTGAATTCTAAACTTGAATATGTAGGCTCTGTGTGTTCTGAACAGATTTAGGTATAATTAAACTTTAAGTAACATATCATATTATACAGGGTTGATGTTTAATCAGCCCAGATCGGATAACGTCACCATATTGTAATCTCTTCACTTTCACTATGCAAATAAAGATTTTTATTATTTAGGTATTTAATTATTTTATTTATGGTGTAAACTTCAAAATCACGAAAAAAGAAATCAGGTGTCCAATACATTTGAGTCGAGTCGGTCGGTACTGCAGTTTTGTATGAAACAGCTGATTTTGTTTTCACGATTTCGTTGTTGGCTCAATAGTGAAAGTTGTTCAGTTTGATTAGGGGAATGAATGGTGAAGTTATCCGGACTGATTAAAACTTAACCCTGTATGAAATAACGAAGAGGGTACCGAAACTCCCAACATTGTGGGAAAATCAAAATCGTATTTACTTGTAACACTGATGGCAAAAACAATGCGTGAAAAATTTATTTAGTTTTTTAATGTTATTTTGACAAAATATAGTAAACTTACTTGTGAAAAGTAACACCACTTCCTTTATTATTCTTTTCCGACTGTGATTTTCAAATTTTTACGGCGCATTTCCCCATTTTGGTAGCTTAATTTAAACGTCACGGATATGTCCGCTCACCATAGATAAACGCCTGAACTGAAGTCAAAGAAGCCTGCAGACATCTTCGAAGTGGCAACGCTTTGGTGCCCTAACTACTAATCTAGTTACTTAATATCATTGTTTAATAACGGTCAACATATTTACCTAAGTGCGGTACATGTCAAAGGTACCAGGCGGCGTGTTTTAAAGTCGCGGCCTCTAGTATGTGCTGCTAATACTCTTGATTTAAAAAAACGTCTCTTGACATCTAAATAGGTAATCCCAATAAATCCCGTGAAATTTTTATCCATATTTATTAAATCCGGATATTTCCGGGAAATCAAGGCGTATCCAAACTTGTATGCTCAAAAAATGCCCCGAGATTCCGATCATTGCACATGTCACACCTGGCTGGTTCATGTTTAGTAGCGATGGGTTTATGCGCTTGTATTCATATCCCCTGATGGAATGTGCATATTGCCGAAGCCGAAGATGTACTTATCGCCCATACTCTTTTCTCTGCTCTTTCTAGGAAGTTATGTGATGTGGAATAAAAAGGGCCAGAGGTTTTGGATACACTTTTATAATAATTATTTTATCACTCGTATACAGAAATCGCCATTGACCGGCTTAGTACCCAAGAGGAAGTGTTGCCAACATCGAGCATAGACTATTACTACCAACTAAAATATAAATTGTTGCCATCACAACACTCTTCCCTTGAAGAGCTCCGGATTCCCTATTCAAGCTCTATAGTAGCTATACAGTAACTATACATGTATAGAGGAAATAGCGCGTTATAACTCACTTTCGTCCAGAAGATTGCTTAGTCAGGTATCTTGTAGCCCCGAATTAAAGCAAAAAACTGAAGATTTGACCTGTTTTTTAAACTGCGTTTTTTTGGTCCATTGCCGTATTAAATCGAAAGAACAAAGATGCAATTGAGATCACATTTAAATGCGTTTGTAGTATAGATAATAATAAATAAATAACGCTCACAGGCACATACATTGTAATGATCCCAAGTAAGCCTCAGGCTTTTTGTTATGGGAACCATACAACAACGGCACACATATAGGGTCCTTCCTAATATGCTGACAGTTTTTTTAAGGGGATGATCAGACCATCAAACTGAACAACTTTCTCTATGGCACCAACATCGAAATCGCGAAAAAAAATCTGCCGCTCCATACTAAACTGCAAACCTACTCGAGCCAAATGTATGGGACAGCTGATATTTTTTTCGCGAATTCGATGTTGGTCCCATAGAGAAAGTTGTTCAATTTGATGGTCTGATCATCCCCTTATAAAAAAGTGTCAGCATATTAAGTTGGACCCTGTATATAACATCCATGACCGAACCGGGATTCGAACCCAGGACCCTGGTTTGGCAGTCCGGCGTGGTAACCATTACACCAACCGGGTCGTCAACCAGGTATTGTCATACCCAGTGTACCCAGTAGCAAATAGCGCTAGCTCAGGGACCCGAAGTGGTTCTTGTCTTTCGAAAACAAAACACGCCAGCTTGTAGCATATACCTCACTCTACGAATAAAGAAATAAATATGGAACGATAACTCCGAACAAAATCTCCTTAATTTTTGGCACCATGAGTTTTGGCGGCAAACGCCGTAATTGGAGTCGCCATAATGATTGAGTCTTGCGCGCTTGCGTGGTGTACACCAAAGTTCGTGGGGTCATTTTTTGACGTGAATTATATTTCCATATTTGTTTCTTTATTCGTAGCTACCACTGCATAAACAGTGTTTCATTATAATCAGCCTCTATGGTACAACTTCTGAGGAAGTCTCAAAAATTCGATACCAAGCTAATAACCAAACTACTGCGACAGTGAATTTCATAATGTACGATTCCGATTTTCATCTTTAGCGTATGCAGCGTGATCCTCACTCACGAGATGTTTTCATTCTCCGATTGAGAGCAGTCCATTACGTTACGGATGAACATGATTTTAATAAAATTGTAATTCTATACCAAATTAACTGGCTGGAATTTCAGAAGTACTTCAGCTCTTCAAGTCTAAGAATGAGTTCAAGAGTTCGTGAAGTCAATTCCAATGCCCTATTTCAAAATAACTGACATTCCGGCTTCCTACATTGTTGTTAAACTATGAGGCTATCTGTTTACTCCCTATCGTCCATCTGAAGCGATCTTCATGTCCTTTGTAAGATACTCTGAAGTGAGTTTTATTACAAAATAAATCATGGTTATCTTTAAGACCAGTGTTAAATTAAAAATAAAGGGTATCAAATATCGAAGAGATCAAATCCTGCAAAGGAAAAGTATTTGAACGAATGTTTGTGCCGAATTCACGGATGTTTAGATATCCTGTATTCTTCTTATGTTGTCATCAACTGACAGAGGTTGACTATCATTAGGGCTATTTGGACCATGAACTCTGCAGTTCTGAACAGTGTGGTTGTTGGTGTTCATATCGAAAATTCTCAAGCCAAAAAGCCGTTCTTCAACCAGGCATTTTGCTCGCCACATTATTTCGTACTAGCTTTTGCCCGCCACTGGTTGTAAGTTCATGGTATGTAATGTGACCTTATTACTGTCCCGTGACGTCAGCAATCGGGAACGTCGTCGAGCAATAAACAGAATGAAAGCAATTAAGGGGCGTGCGTGAGGACGCGCGTTCCTGGACACTGCAATTATACGTCTATAACCCCTTGTGTAGGTCTTAGTGCGATGGTGTTAGAGTCTAATTTAGCTTGGTGCAGACATGTCAGAGGTTGATGTGGGCTGAGCACGCTATAGGCTAGTGGTGTCGGAGACTTTGAGATATTTAGTTCTCATTTAAGATTGAGTCGTGTTTCTGAGTTTTCCTCACAGCTTAGGCTGTTATTCAGAAATCGACATATTGAGTATTGAGTCGAGTCAAGTCTCGAATATTTGTCCAAACTTTAGTTTTTTTTTTGACTCGAGTTATGTTGATTAAAATAAATTATTTTGTTTGTTTTATACTTTGGGAGATGGTTGGTGCAAAATTTTTATGTTATTTTGTCTTTTTTATTTTATCACTTTATTGCACAAACTGAAAATTATAAAACATTGATGAATCTCACAAAGGATACAAGCGTAAATGGCGAGCTCTTTATTTTAAAACGATTTCGAATTGAAATCATAATAATATACAAAATAATTGAATTTCATTTCATTGATACCTCAATCAGTTCTACAATTTTTTTTCGGATTTCACTCTTTAAAACAAAAACGCGGTAGATAGGTACTGCGGAAATCATATACGGACTGAAAGACTGTAGTCTTGTACTTGTACGACACTAATAATGTGGCCTACATTAGGCTGCCAATACAAGTCGTCGTCGGTCACATGCCGTTCCGATTCGAGTACGAAGGACTGAAAGACTTGAGTCTTGTACAACACTAATGTAGGCCAGGCTACCGACACACGTCGTCGTCGGTCACATGCCGCTCCAGTTCGAGTACGAAGGACTGAAAGACTTGATTTGAGTCTTGTATAACACTAATGTAGGCCAGGCTGTCGACACCACGTCGTTGTCGGTAACATGCCGTTCCAGCGGGGCTGGTACGCCAACTCGCGATAGCGACATTTAACACATCCGTATGTCAAATTTAGTCTTTTATTACGTTCGTTCGCGCACAAATAGAAAAAGAGCGGAAGCGTGATAGCGTCATATCACGCTATCGCGGGTTGGCGTATATACTAGCCCCGCAGTCCGAGAAGAAGGACTGAGACTTGAGTCTTGTACAACACTAATGTAGGCCAGGCTGCCGATACACGTCGTCATTGGTCACATTCCGCTCCAGTTCGAGTAAGCAGGACTGAAAGACTCGAGTCTTGTGCAACACTAATGTAGTCCAGGCTACCGACACACGTCGGTCACATGCCGCTCCAGATCGAGTACGAAGGACTGAAAGATTCAAGTCTTGTACAACACTAATGTAGGCCAGGCTGCCGACACACGTCGGTCACATGCCGCTCCAGATCGAGTACGAAGGACTGAAAGACTTTAGTCTTGTACAACACTAATGTAGGCCAGGCTGCCGACACACGTCGGTCACATGCCGCTCCAGTTCCACGAAACAAATTACGATTCAATCTCGCTATTAAATCTAATGACGGTTGTTTTGAGCAAGTTCTATTGTTTTTATATCACTTTCCTGTTTGATTGTAATTTTTTTATTGGTCGCTGTAGCTATGTAATTGCTGTGGTGACAAGAATTTTCTTATCTTAGATCAAAATTAGGTTGGTTAGTTTTCAGAAAATCAAAAACGATTGAAATTCTGTGAAACTCTCAATACGCACTTTTGATCACCTCATCAATCAGTAAAAGTGTATTTGCACTACATACAACGTGTTAATGAATAAGCGCAAAACCTCATACACCTTTAAGACTTAAAATTTAAAGTTATTCGCATTTAAAATTTTGAGGCAACAATGATTTGTTATCATTTCAGCAATGAATGAAAATGCTAACCTGCTCATGGATATACATTTTAAGAATCATGTTTTGGTACCTAGTAAGTAGAGTGATGTGAAATTGTACAAACAAATAATTTTTTAAAAATTAAATATTAATTTAAAAAAATCCTATTTTGCTATGGTACGATAAATAAAAATAAGGGCTGCTTCAGACCATCAAACAACTTTTACTTGAGAGGAGCCAATATCGAAATCACAAAACAAACAAATCGTTTTTTTTTTCGTTCCGTAACTTTCAGGGGTAGTTCAGACCATCAAACTGAACAACTTTTACTACTGAGCCAATATCAAAATCGTGAAAATTTTCGTTGTTGTTTTATGGAAAACTTCAATGCCTGCTCGACGGACGCTAGCGTCCTAGATGTATGAAACGGCTGTTTCCAGGATTCTATATTGGTCGCATAATAAAAGTTGTTCAATTTGATGGTCTGAAAAATCCTGTTTGATTTGTACCTAATTTCATTGAATTTTACATCCTGTACATACTTTACGTGATTTATGCTACGAATAAAGAAATAAATATGGAAATATAATTCACGTCAAAAAATGACCCCACGAACTTTGGTGTACACCACGCAAGCGCGCAAGACTCAATCATTATGACGACTCCAATTACGGCGTTTGCCGCCAAAACTCATGGTGCCAAAAATTAAGGAGATTTTGTTCGGAGTTATCGTTCCATATTTATTTCTTTATTCGTAGGATTGATGTCATTAGTGAGCCTAGACCCGTGCAGACAAATTAGTCTGCTTCAAGGATAAATTGGATACAAAGCTTTACGCAGTACTACGTACTCACTCTTGAGTATCTACTCGTATGTAAATAAACTGTAATGTATTGTAACCTATATTATTATATTTTATATCTTAATACACCGCCATAGCAAGTTTTTTACTTAAGAGTTCTTCCATCCCATGGTTGTCTGTAAGAAATCGCTTTTAGTGATAAGACCGCCATTTGTACCCTTACGTTCTTTTTATTCTGTTTTTGTTGCTGTATGTTTTTGGTATGCAAATAAAGAATATTTATGTTATGTTATGTTTATGTAGGTAGGTACTACATCGATACCAGAAGTATCAAGTAACGTAAGGGACATTTGGTCGAAAATGACTTTTTTATATGACTGGATTCCAAATGTTCTGCTCTATCGATTGGTGTATTCAAAATATCGATATCTTGAAAAAAATGTCCCTTACGTCACACATTTTTGACAAGTCTAGAACATTATTTTCCAAAAATGTTAATGTAAGAGACAGTTAAATAAAAATTTTACTTTTATTTAATGTAAGTCTCAGTACTCGGACATTTTGTCCCTTACGTCATACCAATTTGAGTATTTTTTACAAAAATGTACCTTAAGTTATTATAAAACTTGATCGTTTTTGCATGCTGTCCCTTACATTAAACGCGTTTTTTTTTATTTTACTTATTTAGAACTGCATACACTATTATGTTGTAGATCAGTGTGACCACTTTTAGTATTTTCTGTACTAAATAAGTAAAATTGAGGCTCTAAAAAACGAATTTAATATTATCTTTGGTCCAAAAATCAAGTTTTAGTATTAGCATAATTTAACGGCTTTAGTATGTTTTAGTTCTATATCTGAAAACACCCCAACTAATAGTAAATAGGCAAGAGAATGATGATCTAAAAACACAGAAAAAGGACTTAAAAGTCTATTAAAAAAGCCCATAAAATAATTAAGTACATTTTAGTCTTATTTATTTTTTCTCTTTGGTATTTTTAGCACTAGAAGCACAACACAATCCATTAGTTATACATACATTAATGAATTTGAAAAAGGTTATTTTGATCTAGATACATTTTGACTAAATAGTAGAGTGATATTACCCTTATTACATTTAAATATTAAATAAAACTGATAAAATGTCATGACGAATGTCACATTGAAACTCAAAATCAAAATTTCACTTCTCTGCCCTAACCACCACTGTAACCTCCTCTCTCCGCCCACGAGTGATCTCCAAACTGGTGACCACGAAGATCGAACACACCAAAAGGGCACCCAAACTGGTGACCCAGAAGAACGAACATGTAGAAATGGCACCGTAGCTAGCATCCTTCGAATTTAAATAAAATATGAGGACTCTCCAGCGAACCCAGCGATGCAACCATCAGTGACGCAACCGCGACCAAGCATACGCTATCCTAAATCATCCCGTCTTGTCACCTAACGCTTAGCTCTAGCATGTCATCACAACCTACACGATATTGAAGGGATATCACAACGAATACCACGCACGTTACAATTCAAGCACAAACCTTCATGGCATAAAAACCTAGCGCAGCAAGTACCACCACTCTTGCTTGTTACAACATCATGGCTAACCAAAAAGAGGAAGATTTTCTATATAAAGTACATCCATTCCCGCTTTTCCATTTCTAAGCACCAACTCAAACTAAATTTAAAATTCGGAGTCTCACGCAAACATTTTTCATTTCGTTATCAAATTATGGTAAAACTAGCTTTAGCCCAAGATCCATATTGAATACAAACTTTGATTAAACCGCACCCTTTATTAAAAGAAAATTCAAAATGAATTGTTTCAGTACGATTTTCCATACGAACAATTTATCACACCCTATTTCACCCCATTGCAAGGGTTGATTTTGGAAAAATCCTTAGTGCGCCCTTAATCTTCTTCAGAATTATTTATGCATCTTCCTATTATTATAATATTGTGTTATTAGGTATGTACTTATTATAGATCTGGTCTTTAGCGGTTAAGACTATGAATTGTCTGTCACTGTTAGTATCAATCAATCAGTCAGACATCGAACAGATTTAGAAGAAGAAGGAGAAGAATAAGGTAGTTTAGCTGAGTGACGTGTCTTGTATTGTACATACTCGGGGTTTAATATTATATCCCACAGTTTTACTACAACATCAACTATCTTTTTAGTTATAGCAAGGCAAGCACGTTGAATGATTCTGGACATAATTAATGTGTGAAGTGGTACAAGTCATGCGCAATAATAGATAGCATTACGGTTGTCAATGCTATACTTTTAGGAACAGATACAACAATGTCAACACCAGTAAAGACCCTTACATTAATAAAAAGACCCGTAATTCCCATTTTCTACATGTAACTTACATCATCGACAGTTTCCATTTGTTTATGAATTGTGCAACGTAACGAACAACTTAACTGTTTTCTTTAATGTAAGGGACATGCTATCTCTGGAATGACTACATTTATCATAGTTTTGCCTATTTAGTGTGGAAAACGCAAGAATTATAAGTTACTTTGCTCTAGGAGCCATAAAAAAGGACAAAAAGATAAAAAAATATGAGCAGTTATCTAAAAATTTAACCTTATTTTCGCTCTCCTGAAAATCTGAGTTTTGTCCCTTACACTAATTGATACTTCTGGTATCGACATGTTACTTCTCTCGCAATTTTCATTGAAATTTCTTGAACGAGACGACGTTAATTTTCAGGACAGTTGGTCGTTAGGTTAGGTTAGATTAAGTTAGCTTAGGAATGTCCCACCACGTACCTACATAAAGTGGGTCCGTAACGCAAGTCCGAATTACACATATCCGAATGCATGAAGTCCGAAATAATTTTTTTCCGACTCACCATTATCCGACAGGACGTACCTAACATCTTTTCATGCGTCTACAAAAGCGAATATTTGCAATTCAAGTAGTATTCAATAGAATTCGATATTATCGTAACCTCTAATCCTCTTCCGAGATATCAGCTTCGGTAGATTCAGGGCACAACTCCTGAACATCTCCGATTAATATTCTAAACATGACTGTGAAAAGGTAACATTACAGATGTATTCAGATGTGGTGACATAGGCATCGGTTATAAATATAAAGAGAAGCATTATCCGTTGGATGCATGGCGGTGCGGCGAGTTAATGCCGGTTCATTTGGCACGGACACTGCCTACCCCGGTGATGCCTGCCTGGCGTGACTCGCGCCAGAGGCGGCGCATTTTGACCAATTTAAAAGAGGATGAGGTTATAAATTTTTGGGCATTGCCGAATATGCATATGTGAATGATGGATGATAAATAATTTACATCATAACGGCTTGCAAATGATTGATTGATTGACGATATTGTGTAGGAACGCAATATTGTTTCCCTGACAGTTTGAAGTGTTATTTTAATTAGCATCGTTGTTTATATATATGCCCTAATGATATCCAACCTCCGATAGGAGATGGTACTTCATCTTCAAGAAGAAGAAGTTTGTGATCATAGTAAATTACAATAATATTATTATTTATAGCGACCCGCACAGGCTTCGCCGGTACCACAAATAACACAAACCTTCCTTGTAAATCCTTCTATTTATAATTGAAAACCGTTTCAAAATACCTACCGTAGTTTCTGAGATTAGCCTACTGACAGTAACATGCGGCGGGATACTTTAATTCATAGACATATTACTCTAGCGATAGACAAGCTCGTTCAAACAAACAACATGTCACACAAAACAACACAAAATGACACATTGCGGTCTGTCATTGCCATAGTGACGAAGTGAACTCGGGAACATCAATCTGGTTATAATTATATATATAATAAAACACCTCATTCAAGTGGAACATGTTACTGCTATGAAAGCGCAAGTCTATCGCTAGAGTTTAAGTCTATGCTTTAATTCATCAAAATAATTACGGCATGTTGATAGTGAGTCAGGCAAACGAAAGAGGGCCCGCCTAAATAGTATTAACATGACCTGGGAGCACATCTACAGGACTGCCCAAGATCACAGCCGGTAGAGAGCTATTATCCGAGCCCTACCACATAGGGGTGACAGGAAGACAATAAGAAGAAATTGATAGTCCTGATTAAATCCTGAATTTTAACGTTTCTTTACCATATAGCTGCTAATTCATCCTTATTTCCTAGAGCGTTTTCACTAAGTACAGTTGGCAGCACTGGCCTACTGGATGTCCTGCGGAGGTGGTGGGGCGAGGGGGGAGGGAGGGGTAGGTACATGTATCGTACTCTGCCAACTAGTTACGACGTATTTGTACCCAGGTTGCAGGTGCTGGTGCTTCGGAATGTTTTTTTTATTTTTATTTTATTTCAAATAATTTCTTTAAATCCGTGTGACAATATTTTTTACTGTATATTTTAATTCACAGTAGTGGTAAGTCATTTTCTCAGTTTATAACACAGCTAGATTTCCAATTAAAAACTAGATAGCAACATCATCATCAGCCTATTATACTTACGACCCATACAGCACAGGCCTAGGTTAGAAGATAAATGTACGCACGGCGACAGATCGACCTACCCATAGTTGGACCTTATATCCATGAACATAGAGTTCAACTAACTATGGGTAAGTTGATCTGTCGCCGTGTGTACATGGAAACGGACGTTTGGTGGATTGTATACCTATTGTACTTTTGTATCGTGTTGATAAGTAAGAATTTAAACGATTATGTCTAGTTTCCAAATTAACATTATACTACATTATAATAATCTTCCCGTGGTTATCGTGTGAGACGACTAAGAGAAAGGTCTTCTTCTGACAGTTTTTTTGAGCTAAAATACTACCATGCACATGATACGGTAGGGTTCTTCAAACCAACAATAATGTGTAAACTTAGTTACTATCGCATGCTAAAAAACCGACCAAGAGCGTGTTGGACGATAGCACGACTTCATTTACTGCAACGCCATCTAGTTTGTATTAGAAAATATATTAAGTTACAGGTATTTTCAGAACCTGGTTGCGCTACAGCATCCGTTATAACTGCAGTATTTTAGAAGTTAGTAGGGGGAGGGGGGTACGCCATTTAGTAGCCCACGGTGTAGTTCCATTGGACAAGGCCTATGCAACGACACCTACTTACTCGATTTAAAAAAAACACTTTTTTTTCCAACCCCTCTTCGTGGTATGGGATGGGTTGAAAAAAAAATGTTTCTTCATAACTACTACATTTCTGATTTTGGGTTACTGTCATCTGTCTTCGTGGCAAATTTCGATTCAATTGGTGCAAAAATGAGTGAGTTATTGAGGCGGGGCATACGGACAGACAGAATGGACGAAAGTATAAGGGTTCCTTGTTTGCCATTCCTTCGTCCTTCATTCCTTCCTACGGAACCCTTTTACGTAGTTACAAAGTAAAAGCTTTGTTGTAGTCAAGTAACATTCTGTTCACCCTGAAAGGACATGAATTTTTGTGTGTATGGTAATTCAAGAATTCAACTTCAAATCCATGCAAATCTGTACCCGACTTTCAGATACTTTTATCTTGAAATCCGGTCAATTCAGACTCGATTTTAGTCCGGAATAAAACATCGGACGAATCCGGTAAAGCCGGCTAGCTGCAAGCATCCCCACGCTACGTCCGCGTTTGATTCTTAGCTTAGTTTAGTTCTTTCAGATAAAGCAAAAAAAGGAATAAGCTGCACTTTCTGCGATTTTCAAACAACTCTAGTGAACTGATCTTTTATTTGTTTATTGCAAGGTGTATACTTAAATGCGTTACAATACTTAATGGGGTGCTTCTGACCATCAAACTAAAAAACGTTTTCTTTGGAAACAACTTCGTAATCGCGAAAAAAATTGCTGTTTCATATTTTGGTCTAGTTATTGACATTCTCTATGGAACAGAAGATTTTCCGTTTTCGATATAGGCTCCAACTTTCAACTCCCACTAAAAATTGTTCAGTTTCATGGTCTGAAGCATCCTTTCAATATGTAGCACATTTAATTTTACATTCATACAAGGTGTAACAAACACCCTAGTAATATTTAAAAGGGGTGGTGTTTACACGAATAAACTTTATGTCATCGTCGATTGTAAGGAGTTTATAGTATATTAGAGGACCGCGGCGAACTTCGTACCGCCTTAGAATCTTCCCGACACACACTCGGCCGTTTTTAATAGCCTATGTTAATTACAATTTAGATCAGTCCAGTAAATTCGGAGCCTATTCATTACAAACAAACAAACAAAAAATCAAATCTTTCCTCTTTATAATATTAGTATAGATTACACACCGAGGGCAGCAAAGTAAGAAAGGTCTCAGATATCATGTAGGTAATTGTGACAAACATGTGATCTGAGGCTTTCTTATTTACTGCCCGAGGTTAGTATACTATTATTCTCTTCGACGGAGGTGGAAAACGGCAACTTCGTTTATCACAGCGGGACGAAAATTTACTCTTTCCGTCCGGATGGGACAAAACCGTCTTATTTGTGTGAATGTTTTAATAACTTTTGTTTTGTTATGCAATAAACGAAGATCGTTTCATAACTGAATGATTTATTTCAACACTGAATACTTCATTGATATCACTATATGTCAGGACACCCTCTCACCTAAGATCTAACAGGCAATAACTTAACTTATCAACAAACCGCATCTTCCCCTTCTAGGGTTATCTGAGGTTCTTAGCGAAACGTTTCGCCAACATTGTTATTACCTTCGTGGGTGTTTTATGTGTAGTGTAATGTTCGTCCGGCCATAGAATAAAATTAGGTATTAGTTTACGCACAGAAGCACTCCTGTGTAAGTATCAGAGTTTTAACCTACTTACTTTACTTCCTTCATGAAATACTATTATAGATGGGCTTGCTCTTGACCTCAATCTAGTCCTCAGGACAAAGATGGGGTCGAAGATGTAGCGAGTTTACCCAGAATGGCACTAGCACTCCTGCACACCGACGGAACGCAGCAAGCTGCTAGGCGCCAGACTCCGGCAGGAGGATGGTCGCGAGCCAGGCGGCTCCTTGCGGAGCCTACCAAACCGCTGTGGGGATCGTTCAGCCGCCACCACAAACTAGGTAGCTAGTAGTGCCGTTGCCCAGGGTGGACCGCTAGGAGGTAGATCCCCAACCACCCCAATCATTCTCATACACAAAAACTCCCAAATGTTTTAAAAACAAATACTTCCGGGTGAATAACAGCTTAGACAACTTAATTTCTACCCTTACACAAGGTGAAATTGACATCATTAGCATCCTTTTAAACTAAGAGTCTACCCATCAAACTGAACAACATATACTATCGGAGCAAAAAAAAAATCAGCTGTTGCATACATTTGAATCGATTAAGCATTGCTGTTTAGTACGGAACAGTAGTTTAAAAGGATGCTAATGATATCAATCTCACCCTGTATTTTATCTTATGAGGCCTAAAAGAGAATCGTTCTAGTATGAGGCGCCTAGGGGAAAAAGTTTGTTTTTAGTGCTTAGTTTTTTGGGAGAAAGTGTAGGTAGCTTATGGATTCGTCCTGAAGCTCCAAACTAAATACACAAGAATTGAAACTTTCTCCAATTGGACGTTTCAATAGAAAATTGTGTCAATTTTTCTGTTCATACTGAAATCCTATAGTCTATTCAGTTTGCTACGCCACTAGGGCGAAACAAAAAAGAGAGTGATCATCAGGAATTCAGGAACTCATTTTACAAATTCTGTTATTAAATAATACAGCCTAAACTTTTCAACAGGTTGCCTCTCCAGTCACATGAAACAGAAATGGGGAGCATGTAATTTCTCTTTGAACAGAGACACGGTCGCTCACTTTTTTAAGTCAATGCATCATTATAAAAACTAAAAGTCATCCAAAGAGCAATGGAGAGGGCTATGCTCATAGTTTCCCTGCGAGATCGAATCAGAAATAAAGAGACGGGTGGCAACCGCGTACCAGAAAGTGCAGCGTGGGTAGGAGGGTTTTTGGGCCTCCCATAGAAATTCGATCGACTGATCCGCATTGTATGGAAGGTCCAAAAATTTGTTTCGTGTTTCAACCATAAACGTATTATACCAGGAATAGAGGAACAAACAGCTGAGTAAGCGAGATGTACCTAGCGGCAACACTGTATAATAGAAAGAGATACGTGACGCGAGGCAATAGGACCGTTTTTTAGTCACTAATTAATTTTTACAATTCAGTTTCCGTGAATAATTGCGAATCTAATGTGAAACCGTAGATAATTTTATGAAATATACTGACACTACTTCATTAATTTATCCACAATTTCACGTTAGACTCAGAATTATAGACAATATTCGAATTTTTGCCTGCGAATAGTCTCCAAAAAACATCAAAAAACGGTTTCATTTGACAACTCATGTTTGTTGCTCTATTCCTGTAAGGTATAAAACCTTTATGGTTTCAACCCTTATGGAAAGGGAAATGATCCTTAGGGAAAGTTGTTGGGTTTCATTCTCAGAATACACCCTTAACATTTTGTTAGCAAATAAAAACTAGTGGTGAATCAATATCCCCGGCCTTCCTCATTCCGTACAGTAACTATTAAGTACGAGTAACTAATATAATAATATCGTAGTGGCCGGCGTTCGTCACGAGCCTCGCACACAGCACGACATGACACCTACACGTACGTAATAAGGGTTACAAAAATGACAAATTCAAGTCACCGAGTAGCGGATAAGCGTATGTAAATGTAACACGGCAAAACCGTTTTATCATAGAGCCTATTATTACGCGGCATCAAAGGAAAATGTTGCCGAGTTTACTGTTCAAACGTTACTTTGTACGTTTTACTTTTGCGTTTGTGAAATTATAGCTGTTCAGTTTTTTATTTAGGATTCAGGTTTTATCGTCAAATAAAGAGGAGAATCAAAAACGTGTATCATTTGTATGTAGTTCGTAGCTATGTTCCTTGGATTCCGTGCGTGTCACATTAGTGTAGATGGGAAAAGATATAAGATGAAAATAATGTAGAATACATTTTCAATAAACTATTTTCAATTAGCAGATTTAAAAATAAATTAATTTCAATCTCTACGTGGTTCTAAATTAAAAGCATTACAAATAAAAAGGGGCTTCAGACCGTCAAAAAGAAAAACTTTCAATATGGCGAGCCCATATTGAAATCGCAGAACAAAACTCTCTATAGGTAAGTCTTACCAAAACAGATTTCATTGTTGCATAGAACTGATTTTAATGTTTGGTATAGTGACAGCGACAGTGATATGAGTTTTTGGAATTTATGTACGATTTTTAACACCAATGGCTTTTCGGTGAAGGAAAAACATCGTGAGGAAACCTGCATGCTTCAAGTTCGAGGCATGTTTTGTACGCACTGTCCATTACCTATATAGTGGCGACCGTCACACTGGACAGAATTTCGGTACTTACTGGTGAAACGTGGATGTTCTGAGGTTTCAGAATATCTCTGACTTATGGTATAGTGACAGCTTCAAACCTGAGGGAGGACAATGTATACAAATTCCACGATGACGCAGCCGCGGGCAACTATTAGTATTAGTTTAATTTTGTATTTGAAGTAAAAAGTATTTCCAATAATTCGATTCTGAAAAGTAGATAAACAAGCTTTTATCAAAATGCACTCGAAGTACGGCTGAGGCAGACTATCGGATTACTATTAGAGTAGAGATACGATATATCTTTCAGATCAAATCGTTTTAAAATCTTTTAAATATTAAGTTCTCTCAATATCTTGGCAAAGGAACCATTGTACAGTAAGCCTCAAAAAGAAATAAGTCTAATACTTTCGTTTCATATCATAGAATTAAATATTGTAGGTACCTAAAATACTTCTTTTTCTTAGGGTTCCGTACAAAAAATAAATAAAAAAATAAATTTAATTGAATATCCTTGGGACGAGAGACGATCTGCATGGGTAGCATGCCACCGTGATACAGCGCTATCACACCTTCGCTCTCTTTTTATTTGCGCGCAAACGAATGAGATAAAAGATAACGTCTAGCATGCTACGGCTTCTGGAGGCTTTCGATGACAGGCCAGAGCATGCCCAGGACAGAGATGGTTGGAAAATTATGGGGAGGCCTTTACCCAGTTGGAAGACGTAGGGTAAGAAAAAAAAATTATCCGTAGTCGGACCACACAATATCTTTCCGGGGTCAGTTGACTGCACTAGTGAGATTTTTTTTCTCGTTTGTTCAGTCGACTGCACTAATGACATTTTTTTTCTCACTAATCCGGTTGCCAATGTAAAAAAAAATCGGGGAAAATAGCCTTTCAATGCCATTATGACACGTCATTTCAACAACTGCATGCTTAAAAAGTTGGTTGTTGTAGCAAAGTCTCTGACCACCCCGAAAGGGAAAAAGGTCTTCAGCTTATGTGTACTGTATGTGTTTATCTGGCGTCTGAGCAAAGCTTTAAATCGTCTACGTGAATGCTAAAGGCAAATTAACTATGACAACAATGTCCGTTTCTAAAGCTGATCTTGGATTTAACTGTTTCTATTAAATAATCTACGAAATGACAACCCTGCGCTTACAAAGGTTTCCTCTTGCACGGGATTACTTAGTCTCCATCGGGGATAATCTTGATAAATACAATGTTATTCTGTAAAGAAGGTGACGATCCAACTATCTAGGTCGGTGGATCATCAGGGTACACACAGTTCGTAGAATAGCGGTCTTATACTGTCACGATGCCTTGACGGATGTATAATTTTGCAAGGAACCACATCACCCTGCAATGGATAAGAGGCAACCGCAACTCGCGTGGCAATGATGCAGCGGACGAATTGGCGAGACGCGGGTCATGCATACAGTTGCCATAAGGCCCGAGCCCATTATACCGCTACCTTACCGCTGGATACGCTCGTATCCAGCCGAAAGGTAGCGGTATAATTATACACAAGCGCACCAGTCTGAAGTGGGACACACTTTGGGCTGCACGAACACACTTGCTAATAGGCGAGGAGCCCTCTCATCATCATCATCACAGCCTATATACGTCCCACTGCAGGGCACAGGCCTACCCTTAGGGAGGGTGTATGGGCGTTAGTCCACCACGCGTGTCCAATGCGGTATTGGTAGACTTCACATACGCATCAGAATTTCTTCTTTAGCGTATGCAGGTTTCCTCACTATGTTTTCCTTCACCGTTTGAGAGTAGTCGGCATTACGTACATAAGTTAGAAAAACTCATTGGTACGTGGTATGTGATCCGTGCCGATTCGAATCCGGACCTCAAGATTTGAGTTCCGTAGAGACCCCAAACCACCCTTTAATTATTACTAGGGGGTTTTCTTACACCCTATAAAGAACATGTATCTTGAGTTCTAGACTGTAGATAAACAGTTGCATGTAGTAAGTTGTTACAATTAACGAATTGTGTAATAAGATAAAGACTAACATTTAAGTAAAATAAACACAATTTAATTAAGTCGAAGTGGAATGAAAACAAGGGAGGTGAGAGTGTACAAACATCTGCTATCTCAGTTATTTCAGTTGTTCGCTAACAGCTCTCTGTTTACTATTTATTCTTATTTGCTATCTCTATACTAGGCACGTCTATTATCTAGCTGTCTCACGCAGTGGCTAGGTAAACAAATTTAAATAAACACATTTGTAGAAATAAGTAAGTACAATAAAATTCGCAAGTGGTATTAGTAGGTACCGTACCGATACTTTGTTATCTCGTAAGATCTCAGCGGAACGTATCTGGCACATTACACATTATATTATGTTGTGTCTAGTAATACAGGGTGTAAAATTAAAGGAGGTGCTTCAGACCTTCAAACTTTGATGTAACGCATTTAATTGTATCCTTATGTCTAATGTTCTTGACTAGATAAGCTTTATTTGCTACTGTATTTTTAGTATTTGTTTTAAATAAAATACAACGAGAAATTTTAGTGATTTTACATAAGCGGTGAGCGAGGTGAGCCTTAAGTAGTAGTGACCTATCAATTAATGGCCGGCAAACAAATCTTGTCTGCGGAGGACAACATTTTGTAGACGAAAACGCTAATACTGCGCACACCCCTCACCCCCGCCCCATTGGTCAAGTGGTTTTTTATGATGTTCTCGAAATTGTGAGCATTTTGTGGATTTTGATGCTTCGCTACGGTTACTAAATGGAAAAGACACCGACAAGCTTTTATACTTCATGGAAAATGTGTTTGTTTCAGTGGTGTCGTGTGTAAGAGCTAAAATAAATTGCACACGACACCACACACATACATAAAAAATCTCACAATCACAATTCCTTTCAGGGTTGTCAGAAACAACTTAGACTACCAATTATACCTACCTACAGGATGTAAATTTAAACGGGTAAAAATGTAGCACGCTTCAGATCATTACACTGGAAAACTTTTAATATTAGGACTTGTTATTAAAATCGCGAAAATAAATATCCTTTTCATAGAAAATGTAAATAACTACTCGTAGACCGCTGATTTTTTTCCACGATTTCGGTGTTGGGCCCTTAAGATTGTCTGATGCACTCCTAATGCACTCGCATAGCTAACGCATTTAAGTTTACCTGTACATTTAAGGTTATATTACACAAATATACACAAAATACATACAATCTCCAATATATACAATATTATACAAAACACAAATTACCGTAGGCGCGCTCCAAACAAACGAAGTCTGGTTATATTTTCAATACTAACCAATTAAAGTTTTTGGAAACAAATACAATCTAGAAACTGATCTCGATATGGTTTCAAGTTACAGTTGCCAAAAAGATATCCATACAAATCTTAAATTAATCCTAGCATTGAAAACGGCTGGGCAGCGTTCGAGAAGCTACGAAGTATCTTCTCGTCCCAAATACCGCAGTGGCTTAAAACGAAAGTCTTCGATCAGTGT
Source organism: Agonopterix heracliana (assembly GCA_963693445.1). Taxonomy (NCBI): domain Eukaryota; kingdom Metazoa; phylum Arthropoda; class Insecta; order Lepidoptera; family Depressariidae; genus Agonopterix; species Agonopterix heracliana. The sequence goes on along the minus strand of OY856312.1, from coordinate 527,995 downwards.
GTGTTGCCAGTGATGCCATATGGAACAGAGACGTGGTCGCTCACTCAAGGCCGCATAAAAAGGCTTAAAGTCACCCAAAGGGCAATGGAGAGGGCTATGCTCGGGGTTTCCCTGCGACTGCGAGATCGAATCAGAAATGAAAAATCCGCAGAAGAACTAGAGTAGCTGACATAGCCCAAAGAATTGCTAAACTAAAGTGGCAGTGGGCGGGGCACATTGCTCGCAGAACCGATGGCCGATGGGGCCGAAAAGTTCTCGAGTGGCGGCCGCGTACCGGAAAGCTCAGCGTGGGTACCTCACACGGTGGACCGACGACCTGGTGAAGGCGGCGGGAAACCATTGGAAGAGGGCAGCGCAGGACCGGTCGTCATGCTGATCCTTGGGGGAGGCCTATGTCCAGCAGTGGACGTCCATCGGCTGAGATGATGATGCGATTGAAACTGTATAATTTTAACGAAAATCGGACAACATACAAGCATAGAGATTTTTTTCTAGATTGTTTCTACAAAATGTCATTGACATGGTTAGTATTGATAATATAACCAGAGTTCGTTTGTATTCAGCGCGCATAAGCTCTTTCGGAATAAACTTAGTAAGGTTGTCGTTTTACGTAAACTGTTACATGAACACTAATTACGTATTATCTTTGCACATAACTTCAGTGGAGGTAAAACACATCCAATGTGGGATTCCAAAACTAAATGTAAACGTCAATGGCAGCAACTAGGAGTAGAGTCGAGTAGAGTAGGAGCCAAGTTGAGAGTTGAGACGCTCTCATGTTTAATTTGCACAAATACAAATTTACACACAGAATTGGTGGCTTCAAAGGAGCACACAGTATATTGTTTAACAGTAGAATATCATAAAAGTACCTGCGTTTTATTAAAATATGGTTTTGAGTTACCTCAAAACATTTAATTTATTTATGATTTAAATAACCTACCTACATAAACGCTTAGCTCAGATATATACTACTAGATAGATTTCAACACGTAAGCAAAATATGCAACATCGAAATGACCCTCATCGGCGCCGCCACATTAGATTGTATACGTATTATTAGATTGTTGCCGACATTGTCATTCTTAGGTAGAGTTAAAGCTCCCCATTTTGCGTCAAGGGTTTAAATGTGACAATAATTTATAACCTAAGGATATTTTCGACATGGCATTTTAAAGATAAAATGCGTGAAATAGTATTTCGTAATGTTGTCGTCATTTTTCGTTACGGGAATGTTCCGCTTTTCCACCCTCCAAAATTATAGCTACTGAACTAGTAAGAGTTGAGTAGTAATATGGACTTCTGCGGCTAGATATTTCGAAGTTTAATGTGTTTTATAAATTATGACTATCACATGAATCTTACTAATTATTATTTCATGTTTTAACATTTCTAATTGTTCTTTTACATTGAAACTTATCACGTTTTACCTAAATCTTACGTCCAATGGATGATTTTTGACTTTTCTCTAGCGACCTAATTGTTCCCATTTTACTGTTAACATCTCTCATGACGATTTAAGAACTTAATTAAAAATGCTGTAAGATAAGATTAAGAACGCATGAAAAATGTTTAGCTTTAGCTTTTATAGATGTTATGAAAGCATTCTACTGACTGATTATTGTACTTCATAGACATTTAGTTACGTTCTTACAAAACAGTTTGATCTCGAGTTTTATAATTCTAACATAATACTGAACTTTCCCAAAGGAACATAAAAAAATCAACTTTTCATACAAACGTTCGATCAGCTAATTGCATTTACGAGTAGTATGGAAAGTACAAAAAAATTTCTGCGAGTTTCCTATTAATGTTTCTAAAAGTTGTTCAATATTATGGGTAAAAATTACCCCTTAAAGCAATGCAACTGTTTACCGGTAACAACCAGTATATTTTTATCCCAGCACCTATATCAAGCACATACGAGCTCATTTCCTATGCAAATACTTGCATCAAATGACCAGTTTCCCTCCTATCCTAACTACCATCGTCCACTATTCAGATGCAAATCAAGCGCTAACTCCACTAATACAGTTGCGAGCCCTATTGGGTACAATTTCAACCCTGAATATGTTCCCATACACATTCATAGCATGTGAGGAGATCGTTAAATTATGATAACGGCCAAATCTCGACAATGTAATCTTATTTATGCCGACGTAGTAAGGTAAATAATATCAACGATTTATTCCTTTTGGGTAAAAAAAAGAAAACAGAGACAAAAATACGGGTAAGTTGAATTCGAAGAAATGTTCATTTAGAGTTCTGTACCTACTAAAAGCGTGGTATAATGTATAGAGCGAACATCGCGCTTCATGACGTTGTCATGTTCAATTGCGGCGATATAGTACACTTGCATTTACTTAAAATTTGTCATGCTATCTCTATACCTAATACCTCAGTGGTTAGTTAGTATCTTTTTGTGTCATCATCATCAACGTCTGTCGTCCCCTTATTTTACAGCACTCTTTATAATTCAACACGACTGTGTGGTTCTGGCGTTGCATATACAGCATCATTTTCTTATCGTGTATAGAGCGACCAAGGAATACTAATTTCGTATCGAGTATTTTAATAGGCTGCCTCTATGAATATGTTACAATTTAATTTTAGAGTCTTAAATATACTAGCATGCTACATCTACGTCCTTCTTCTTCATACGCTGAAAAAGACAGATTGTAATTTTACATAGCTCCGTTTCTGAAAACCCCGAAAATAATGGTCATACATAATAACATAAGTCAATCCACCTACGTACTCGTATGTATATTATGTGAACATAACAATCCTTTTACCGTACACACTATACAAGGTGTTTCATAAGTAAAAATAAATATTTAAAACTCTTGTTTAGACCGTCAAACTGAACAACTTTCTCTACGGGACCAACATCGAAATCGCGAAAAAAAAAACTGGTATCGCGATTTCGATATTGGTCCCATAGTGAAAGTTGGAGTTTAGTATAGAACAGCGGATTTTTTTAATGCTCTGACAGGTTTGTTCCCAAAAAGTGGTTCAGTTTGATGGGTAGAGTGCGTGGTTTAAAGGTTAATGATACTTTTCCTAACACCCTGTATACTTACAAGCAAGCGTTCCATTTCAACATTTTCATCTCAGAACTCTAAGGCCCATCACATACATACGGAATTGCAATTCGGAATTCCGAATGCAAACCGGTTTTCGTATAGGCTTGAAATCCCGTTCGCAAATGTGGAGGGGGAACCTCTATACGAAAAACCTGTTTTTATTCGGAATTCCGAATCGCAATTCCGCATGTATGCGATGGGCCTTAATAAAGAGTGATGAAACGAAACACAATGTTACCTGCGATTGTTTGTGTAATGAATGAAGCGTGCTCTAAAAATTACTACCATTCGAATGCTGAACCTAACTGCATGGATATTTGTATGCAATTTGAAATGCATGGATAGTTCCATACGATACATACATTGATTTCACAGTGAAAGGACGGGCCTCAAAATATCGTTATTCGGTTAACTATAGTTATAGGTATACGTATATATTAAATAGTCAGGGCTGCTATCAACGAAAATCCTCTTCCGATCAAATTGTGTTTTTTTAAGAATTTTTGGTAGGTATAAATTTGATTTGAAGTTTACTTTTATTTACATGGTCAAAGACAGTAAAAATAGTTAAACAATTAATGGATGAGGAACCATAATTGAACGAATAAATACGGAACATCATAGACGTATCCGACACGCTCCTGCTTTGCGCATTTAACATATTTAAAAAAAATTAAAAATACAGGTTGAGAGAGTATTGGAAAACCCGATATTTTTATGTAAAACAAAAAAAAACTATTTTCGCAAACTGTGACAAATCCGGGTAACTTGAATGGATGGTAGCCCTCTACGAGTAGTGTGGCTATACGTATGCATAGAGCATGCTGTGAGCTTCGATCACTAATGAATACCTACTGCATGCAGAATGAACCTTCATAATTTATATTGTGAGGTATTCCTGATGGACGCTGTTAGGACGCTATTATAACATTGTTAGGCTGGTTTCTGCGTTTTGTATTCATTTTTCGAATATTGTTTCATATGACATACATGCGGAATTATTCCCGATAGCATTATGATTTCGTATGTATTTGAAATTCCGAGCGAAATCCTGGAGAGGGCATTTGCCATGCGAAATCCTATTCTGATTCTGTATGTGTGTGGCAGGAGTTAGTAGTGCCAATTCATTAGTAGAACCTTTAAAAATTTAACTCAATACCTGTAGTATACAAGGTGTTACAAAAATACAAATAAACCTTTAAGGAGGTGGTTTAGACCATCAAACTGAACAACTTTCACTATGGGACCAATATCGAAATCGTGAAAAAAAAATTTGATGTTCTATACTCTACAAATCGACTAGAGCTAAAATATGTATGGGATTTCAATTTTTTTTTTTCGCGATTTCGATGTTGGTCTCATAGAGAAAGTTGTTCAGTTTGACGGTCTAAACAACCCCCTTAAGAGTTTTAAATATTTATTGTTACTTATGAAACACCCTGTATATTACATTCAAGTAATTCAGTCTGCATCCGCCCCAGCGTAATGCATTATGCAAAGCCTGCATTCACAGAAAAACCTGGTTTTCGGAATCCATAAAACAAAAAATCTCATATCACCATTCTCTTCCCAAAGGAATTTTCGTATTTCGACAGCGGTATGTAGAACGTGTGAAATTCATAAAGCTAGGCCCTATAAAAACAGGTAATCCACTTTGCTTTCTAGGAAACTGGTTATTACTCTGCATTCGAACGAAATGTTCGTCAGCTCACAGCAAACAAAATGGTTTAGCCCGGTTGCATTGCATGAACTACAGTAACAGATTTGATATCCTTTTTTGTGGAAACTAAGTGCGTTCACACACGATGACGCACTGACGGAGCGGCAGATGTCAGTTCATAGAACCACACCCGGTGCGTCAATGCGTCACCGTGTGTGCTTCTACGTGCGGTTTCATACAACTCCTTGCTTCGCAAATGACGGACTGACGTTTGCTGCTCCGTCAGTGCGTGAATAGTGTGTGAACGCACTAAAGTACACAATAGCTTATGAACAAATAATTATTTGTTCGTAGACAATAGCTCAACTGAAGCCAATTCTAGCACTACTCGATCGCACTGAAATTAAACGAGATGGTGCAGTTTCGTGGAAATAGTTCAGCAGTTTTCAAGATAATCTCCTTTAATTACATTGATTCTTACATCCGAGGGTGTCTTTGTCAGTCTGTTTTCATAAGTCATAATAGGCGTTAGTTGCTGAATATCGTCTAAACCCAGCTAAATCTAAAAAGATAGAAAATGCAAAGATAGAAAATGAGCTTATCAGGCTCATTAAAGTAAGCCGTTTGCGGATATCAGCGTATCTACAAGATTAAAGTTCTCGCCATTTCGTGTATTCTGAAGCCCCAGCCGGACTAGTGTTGTTGAACTATTGATAGTTTATCTTGAATATCAGTTATACTTATCGAAAGGCCTATCGCTAGTATCCGCAAAGTATTTTTAGTGAGACTATATAGAATTGATACCTACTAATTAAATATGGACTACCATCTATAACATTTTAACTATGATAAATACATACAATTACTCACCAGTCACGACCACGAATTATTTGGGTGGTCTGAACAGAAGCTTTGCTATAACTATACCAACTATATTTTTTTCGCGATCAGTGTTAGCAATGCTTACTTTTTGCTCATCAGGGTAAAAAATCATTGATTTTAATTAGTTAGTATAGAAAATATAACCAGACTTCGTTTGTATGGAGCGCGCTTCGAATTATATCCCTTTAACTGTCGATAAAATCGATAAAGTCGATATTTCTTGCCTAGCGAACACCACTAGCTAGCGCCGTCCGCGGGGAGTACCCATGTGCCTTGCAGAGTAGGCACCGCGCATCGGGGCACGGACTCCGTAGAACTCAATTAGTGCTCTGTGGCGATGAACAAACAGTGGTCATATTGCATATAGTTCGCGAGTTCATAATGTGGTCGACTTGTGGCCGGGTGTTGCGGGCTTAACGGTCTTCAGGGTTTCCTAACGAGCTGTACTAATTAATTTTTAAAAGTTGTCTTTACATTTTGTCCCGACGTAGATACTTTGGTCTCGTGTGTGGAGAGAGGCAGTTGTAAGTGGTTAGAGCAGAGATGTGAAAGCTTTTGAGCTGCTTTATTTTGGCATTAGAACTTTGTCATATATACAAGTCAATGATTCCCTATTCGTTTGTAAATCGCCGATATAATATTGATTGAATGCTCTCAAAATATAACATTAAGGGGAAATCTGTATACGCTCAAAAATAAATTCTGATGCATATGCATGCATATGCATATATATTGCATATATTGCATATATATGCAAATTTACCAATCCACTATACTAATTAATTGGGTAGGTACCTACGCATGGTCGAAATTGCATGATTGCGATGTTTGCATTTACTTCTTACTTCATACCATTCTCTCTGTAGCGATTCTCCATGACACTACTGCCTACGTTGTTTTAATAAAGTAGGAAAATTTTGTTTTTTCCATGACCCTTTGCGTGAGACCGACTCACACTTAGCTAGTTTTTTTTTTGTTACGCTGTAGAGTTTGTATTAAGTATAATCACACCAAGTTTGACGCTTGTATCTATTAACACTTGTAGGGAATACCGTTTAAACGTTGAAAAAAACTAGACCTCCCTTAAATTTAAACTTTTTTTTAAAACTATTTCCCATCAAATCCGCTAATAATAACGCATATTCTGTGAGAATTTCAACCGTCTAGCAGCTAGATGTTTCTTTTGAACAGAAACAGCCCTTTATAAACTCAACTCAACTCAAAAACTCAAATTCAAACTCAAAATTTTGTATTCAAAATAATATAGATAACTTTCTGAGGTCATTTTTGATTCTACCACCGCTTCGGAAGGTGTTCCATTGTAGAGAAGATGCGGCCAGAAACTCTACAACACACTTCTTTTAAACAAAACAAAATATACAAAGTACAAATATTGAATTACATAGTGTAACATTGTCAAGACCAGACATTTTGGTCATTCAAATAATCATCGAGTTTATAGTAACCTTTTTTACAGAGGACTTGTTTAACATGGGATTTAAACTTGTTGTCTGGCAAGTTTAGAATATCCTCTGGTATCTTATTATAATAGCGTATGCGTTATAAGTAGGACGGTCGGACAGGTAGACAGACAAACGGACGGACAGCGCAGGCCTATAATGTATAGGGTACTATGACGCTTTGGGCGCGGAATTCTAAAAACAACCATACTTGGATCTTTTACGCTTGAGCGTTGACTGTACCGCTCAGTTATTTTCTGCTTGACTAAGTTACGGTCTTGGGTTCGTTTGAAATCATTCGTTGTGATATCATGTGAAACGATACAGACTCGATATTTATTCAATTGTAAACGTTAACGTTCATTTTTCATTGTAATCTCTCCGAACGTCCGGAGCACACATTGTGTGGTAATTTAAGAAAATAAAATGCTATTTTTACTTGCAACTGTTTGAGTTTTTATAACGAGATCGTTTAGAAAGTCGATTTTTTTTGAAAATTATTCTTGTCTAACCATGCGTAGAATTTTGATTACAGGTTTGATTTTTAATGTTTTAAATATTCTCAATAAAATACGAGTACCTATTCCATTTTCCTTTTCTTAATAGTAAAAATATTTAAAAAATATTTATATTTATACGTAGGTCTACCTATACTACCCACGAAAACATGTTGTAATGACATGTAATTCCATACTAATTTCAATCATACTTGGGTATCATGAAAACAAACCAGAAATTACAAAAAAACAACAGTTGCCTCTTACATTTGAGTAGAGGTAGGCATTGCAGTAACATAGAATAAGAACATACTAACAATGAGTCCTTGTTACTTGAATAAATAAATAAATATTAATATTATTATAGCAGTTAGTTAGTATGGAAAAGCAGATTTTTTTTCATTTTTGCTCCCATAGTGAAAGTTGTTGAGTTTGATGTGTAGATATAGTCTTTAGTTAAAACGATGCAAGTGATTTTGACAATTTATCCCTGTACTGGGTAATATTGTAAACATTTTCCTTCAGGGGTGATTTAGACTTTCAAACTGAACAACTTTTAGTATGGGAGTCAAGCTAAATAGCAAAAAAGAAGTCTGCTATTCCATACTAAACAGCAATGTCTACTCGACTCAAATTTATATGAAATAGCTGATGTTTTTTTTACGTTTTCTGGTTTGCTCCCATTGTAAAAATTGTTCAGTTTGACGGTCTTGAACCGTACCTGAAAGTTTTTAATATTCAGTTTCAGTATACATCTCATTGCAGTTCGTCAAAAACCGAATATTCGTTAGAGAATAAATCGGTATCCTTGACTCAAAGAAATGTAGCACAAGATAAAACAAGATTCACGGATATAGCTACACCATAGACAAAAGTAATCAAAAAGATTTCAGATACGACGTAATGCGATATCAAGTGATTTCACAAGGGGCGGTTAACTTCACCAAAGATTTCTTTATTTCTCTTAATGTCCTCGTTTGCCCCCCCTCCTCAGCCCCACAGCCACTTATCCCCCCTCCCCCTAGCCGAGACAAACGCGAAGAAAAAGCTAATGCCCACTTAAGCACTCTCCGTATAAGAATCAACCAATTAAATACTTATTACGTTCCTTTTTGTTTCATTCTAGAAAATTCTTCAAAGGAGATGTTCCAGTGATTCTGTTAATTTAATGAAAATCGATCTCGCTTCAAACATCCTTAATGTGTTTGTTATATATGAGTCTTGAGTACCGAATTGGAAACTAATTTGATTATTTTTAATTCATTTTCTTCTATTCATTGTTTTTTTTTTTTTTTTCATTTTTAAATACTTATACAGCATGTCGCCAGAGAGGCTCTTAGGCCAAGTAGAGCTGAGCTTATTGTTGGAAACGATCACCGAAATTAAATAACTTAAGGTCTTTGAATGGGCTACCAATTAGTGATATTTTATTTTGAATGCCTTCATGCTTCGGAAGGTACGGTAAGCAGTTGGTCCCAGATAGCGGCAGATGGCGGTTCTACAAATTGTTCTAACAGCAAGTTGACCACTTAACTTGCCTCCACCAATCGGCACTGGGACCGCGTGGTGGAATATGGTCCACTTCTTCTCACCGATATTCGTGAGAGGACGCCTTTGCCCAGTAGTGGAATCATACTGCCTATAACTTACTATACAGGGTAAATAATGTTATCGTATCTAATTCGATACAAAAAGGGAACTGCTATACCGCTGCCAGCCTCCTGGGCACGTTGCCGTCCAGCGGATCTTTAGCGGACGTTTTATTCTTATTGTGTTCGTTTTGTACACTTTGTTTAGAACAGTAACATTTTAGTATAAGGATAAAGCTTTGTTTATTATCTTGCAGTTACATCAAACAGGCAGTTTGTTATTTTCTTTTCATAAAACTAGATGTAAGGCCGGAATCAAAATTCGTTTATTTCCCCATACAGGAACAATTACCTACCAAGCACAATCTGCAATGGCAAGTGAGGAAATCCCTAAATCGGCTTTGCACTCAAGTTGGTCGTTGCAGACTAAATTGGTGCAATTGAGGGATATAAGGATCCTGGCCTAACACAGTGTGATTGCGGCGATCCTATCCAGTCGATGGGTCATCTGCTAGAATGTCTGTTGTGTCCGAACATAATATGCACGAGAAAAGACTTGAATAAAGCTACACTGACGCTGTCAGGCTTGCCAAATTCGTGGCCGGTAAAGTATAAAAATGCGAGCGAGGCGCTCGGTGGCGCGTTGCGGAGAGGTATGAACTTTCAATCATGAGGTCCGGGTTCGAATCCGCACGGACAACATGCCATGTACCAATGAGTTTTTCTAACTTATGTACGTATTACCGACTGCTCTCAAACGGTGAAGGAAAACATCGTGAGGAAACCTGCATATGCAGAAGAAGAAATTATGATGGACTAACGCCCAAACACCCTCCTAGAGGGTAGGCCTGTGCCCTGCAGTGGGACGTATATAGGCTGATGATGATGATGATGAAAAACCACTAAAGTACCATTGACACGAAAAGAAAAAACATTTGTGCTTAACAAGCAATTAACAAGATACTACACTTCATAGTTCAGAAATACTCTACAAGAAATGGACGTAATGCATTACGTACCCTTTAAAATGCAAAGGCTCGGCACAGACCGGTTCGTCGGAAACCTAATAATTTCCCAAAAGACAATCTGAATCGCATTTGTCATCATTCCGCGCCGGTGAAGCTACCTTGGGGCTGCGGAGAGCGAGCGGGGAGTTAAGTTTGCTACGTTGGCTATTTGTATATTTCAAATTATCCGAAATATCCGGATATCACCTCTCTTTAAATGAAAAATAATAAATCATTAATTTTGTGTTAGGTACTTATTGCTATATTTTAGTTGTAATTGTTATATTGTTATTTATCCTTACCTTTGTTTAATAAATTATTACAATATTATAAATTAATTGAAATATACAACTTAACATTTACTTACATTACTATCAAGAAGAAGCGCTCGTTGGCGTAGTGGAGCTTCGGTATCGGAAACGATCACCGAAGTTAAGCAACGTCAGGTCCGGTCAGTCTTTGGATGGGTGACCGTTTAGTGGTATTTCATCTCGAGCGTTTCCGTGCTTCGGAAGGCACGTTAAGCAGTTGGTCTCGGATAGTTCCGTCAGATGGCGTTGTAACTATTCGTTAAGCCAGGTCAGAGGCCCATTGGCGGCTTGAAAATTCTCTGACAGCAAGGTGACCACTAACTTGCCTCCACCAACACGCACTGGGCCCGCGTGGTGGAGTATGGCCCACTCCCTCTCACCCTTATTCGTGAGAGGAGGCCTTTGCCCTGCAGTGGGATTCTACAGGCTATAACTATCAAGAACTTTGTCACATACAACCTATTAGGTACCTATCTTTTGCATTTTGAAGGTTTTAGGATGGAATGACGTGTTAAAGTTAGCCTTTGCCCGCAAAAACACTGCATGGGAATTCTTTCTTTGTTGCCTCCCACGAAAGGAAATGTGTCAGTCAATTCTAATACAGAGCCACAGTCATGGTATAATAAACTGAAGAAAGTTTTAAAGTCCCTAATGTAGCAAAAGGAATGAAAACCTAAGCTTGTATAGTACTCGTTGTTGCATTCTAATAAAATTTGCATAATGTCGGTTTTGAAAATTGAAATATCATACGAATGTTTTTCGTTGGAACAATGTACAATTTACAGTGGCACAATTTGCAGACATGATGCGTTTAAAAAGAAATAGACGAGAGATATAACAGAGAAGTAGGTATTCTAGAGAGCAAGCAAGGTACACGATTTTTGTGGGAGTTGATAAAAAAATAGGGGTGTAAAATATTGTTTTCATCTGGCATATCGATAAGCTTCAGCGTTTCAGCATTCCATCTCTATGAATGTGTTCATTAATAAACTCACGCTAGTAAATGATAATTATATGACTATATTTTATACATTTTATTAGGATACATAAAAATATAGTACCTATTTTCCAAAAGTAGTCCAAGCAATAGCGGAAGAGCTTTCCTTCTTAATAACAGAGCTTTCAAATTTACAAATCACAATTTTTGGTTACAAAATCACGTCAAGATTCGTTTTATTCACTGCCCTCTCAGTGTTTAAAAACCCCTGGGGAAAAATCACAATCGGCAGTCGATCTGGAAACCCTGACAAAACAAAACAAAGGCAAAATCGTTATTATCGGCGAACTCCCCTAATCGCTTCTCGATTTGCTTCCCACAAATGTTTGTTAAATTAATAGACTGGAAATCGATTAACATTTAAACATGCAATTCAACGTGGTTAAACAAGCTATTACCTATTTGTGTACACCTACTGCGCGATGCGGTGGCGCGTTTTGTAGTGGCGTTGCCTTTTAATCATGACATTCAGGTGGAGTGGCTTTGACTTAAAGTGGCGTTGCCTTATACTTATAATCATGATGATTCATACGGAGTCGCGTTGACTTTTAATCATAAACCCTTATGGATTCGGGCTTATCCGGGTTTGAATCTGCACGCACGACAATAACTTTTTTAAATTAATTTATGGTTCGTTATACCAACTAGCAACTATCTTATATGTTTGTACCATTATCATTTTTTTCTATGCTGTATATCAGTGTGTTTTTGTGTAAATAATCGTAGATCACACACCGAGGGCAGGAGAGTAAGAAAGGTCTCAGATCTCATGTAATTGTTGACGGAGGGGAGAAAAAGTACATTTCATTCATTTCATCCAAGCCTTGAAGAAAAAGTGACTTGAATGAAAATACTCCCCCATCCTATCTCTGTCTGCACAGGACTAGCCGCGAAGTCTTTTAAAACTACGTTTGAACATGTTGCACGTGGTTTTCAAATCAAAACTCAAACTCAAAATATTTAGAACTCCTAACCTAACCTTGATCCTAAAATGAGGCATCATTACTTATAGCCCTAACAATCCCACTCCTGAGTTGCCTGTTCCTTCTAACATGGACTTGAAAGAAATACGGACCGAATATTGCACTAAAAAGATGTGAAGCATGCAAGATAATACAATTTCGTTTGTTCTACAGGAGACCTACACTCACAAAGATGCACTAGCTCTAGGCGCAGGTGCTACAACCCGTCACCATTATGTACCGCGTGACAGCACGCACACAAAAGAAATGGGTGCTGCTCTCATGATTAGATGAGATTACGTCTGGATCTTCTTTTAAGACTGTGCCCATACTAACTTGAATGTTAATTTTGATTGAAATAAGTTAGTATGTCACATTAGATAACCGTGTGACAGCGACGACGTAAATGTATTTACGGAACGAACTCGTAATTAACTTTATGTAATCACTTTTCATTACAATTTGGGTTCTAATTAAAAGTTAAAACTTCCTGTCATCCTGATTTGAAACAAGCGTCACGGCTGGCGTATGGATAGGAATATACAGGGCCCAACTTAATAATGCTAAGTTTGTCAAGATAATCATCAGACCTTCAAACTGAACAACTTTCTCAACAGGACCAACATCGAAATTGCGAAAAAAAAATCTGCTGTCCCGCAGCATGCCCATGCTGCTGCATTTTAGTCCAATCATTTTAGGGTTTAACCCTAACAATAATTCATCTATCGCTGAAACTTTGCAGTATGATAAAGTAAAGTATACAGATTACGGTTGACAAATAATCTAGGTTAAAATTTTTCCAGTCCTAGATTATTTGTCAACCATAATCGGTTTACTTTACTTTATCATACTGCAAAGTTTCAGCGATAGATGAATTATTGTTAGGGTGTCCATACAAGGAAACTCTAAAATGATTGGACTATTTGGCTCAAGTAAGTTTGCAGTTATGTATGGAACAGCTGATATTTTTTCGTGATATCGATGTTCGTCCCTTAGAAAAAGTGGTGCAGTTTGATGGTCTGATCATCCCCTTAAAGTGTCAGCATATTAAGAAGGACCCTAATATGCCAGCCCATCACAGTCTTTATACTCTCTGACACACACTTTCTACACATACAATTTTTATCCACACATTTGTAATATCTACTTCTTTTGTTTCTGACCATCACGAAATTGATTACGGTCGTGAGTTTTTGTATTTATTTATCTTATCTTAACTATTAAAAAACCGTAAAATCATCTTATCTTAATCTTAACTTCTTAACTCTTAACTATTAAATAAAATCATGAGGAATAAAAAAGTAGCGGTTCTCTTCATATAAATTCAAATAACATTCGATAGCGCGATTTAAAAACGCGCAGCGCCATATATTGACAAAATTGTTAGTTTGTTTGTTTGTTCGCGCATCACGCAAAAACTACTAAACCGATTTTGATGAAACTTTTTTTGTTTGATAGCTTATGATCTGACTTAAAATCTGGTATATAATTTGTGCGGACGAAGTCGCGGGAAAACACTAGTGTTATAATAATCTTCTTTCGTAGGGACGACGACAATGGCATGTCATAAGCATTGGGTTTGACTTGCCATCGTGGTTAAAAGATTTTCCAATCAGCATTAGAGGCTAAGCAATTCTCCAGGGTGCGCCGAACGTATCGAGGGTTTTGTACAATCAGTCTCTTGGAATAATTCCTAAAAATTTATTTATCAACTGTGATTGGATGGAAATTTTATGTGATTTTATAGGTAGCCACGACATTCGTCAAATTCTTGTTTCGTTAAATACTACATTCGTCAAGTCCTTGTTTCGTCAAATTCGCTTTTCGTCAAATCTAAGTACAGTTATGTATAATAGATGACCGCGGCGAACTTCGTATCGCATTAGAATCTTGCCGAACAATCGGAAGAAGCCGTGGTAGTCCAGTGGCGAGTAACCTTGCATGCCGTGCAGGAGGCGATGGTTTGATCCCCGTCCAGGCCGACTCGTACCAATTAGTTTTATCGGAATTTATGTACGATTTGTAACACCAGTAGCTTATCGGTGAAGGAAAACATCGTGAGGAAACCTGCATGCTTCAATTTCGAGGCATGTATTGTACCCACTGTCCATTATAAGTAGCGACGGGTTCACCCCCGTCACACTGGACATAGTTTCGGTACTACTTGTGAAATATGGATGTTCTGTGGTTTCAGAATATTTTTGACTACCCCCTCGGGGAATATAGTCGTGAGCGTATGCTATGCTATGCTGGAAAGAAATACAAATTTTAATACAGTTAATGCATGTTTCCTTACGTAAGTAAATCGTTCGGTTCCAAGGAAATTTTCTGCCTCGAATCGAAATCGGTTTTTGGGTTTTTGGTCGGTATTGAAGCCGTGAAGACCCAATAAACAGATATAAATCGACCCTCTCTGGCCTTATCTTTGGACTTATATCTAAAATTAGAATTGATTTCTGATATTTATTTATGAGCAAATGGCTCCTTAGTGAAAGGTGTTCAGTTTGATGGTCTAAACCACCCCTTTAATTAAATATTACTAGAGTGTTGTGTTTATACCCTTCATATTTAGATCGTAGTTTTTTTATTAAGGTTAGTACGTGTCGTATTCAAGTGCCTGCCTCCGTGGTCTAAAGTTACAAGCATTGGGATCTTGACACGGAGGTCGTGGGTTCGATTCCCACGGGGGACACCTAGTGATATAATGATATGTCACTTTGTAATATTTTTCCCCAGTTGGTTAGGACATTGCAGGCTGAATCACTTGATTGTCTGAAAAGAAAGATGATTCCGTGTTTCCGATGGCACGTTGGTCCCGGCTACTATCTCTGGTGGTAGTAGTCGTTACATAAAAACTACGTCAGAGGCCGTAAGGCGGTCTGAAAAACTCCACCATAAGATGACTGAAGTGAAACTTTTGTACGTAATACTGTATTACCTATAATATCTGGGGTAAAACCAGGCAAGGTAAGTAAGAGAAATAACACTTGTATGACAGACCTTAGCCGTAGCCTTACTGTCACTTTACTGCCACCTTCTTCAAAGATAGGATTTTCCACAAAGTCGATCCAAATCCCTTTTACTGCGAGTTCTATAAATCCCCATAAAATAATAAAGTTATCAGCACGAAAAAATGTTGCCTGCGAAAATTGCTTGCAAACGTCGAAATCGTGGAAAAAATTGTACTGTAATATTGTATGGAATAGCCAGGAAGCTGGTATGTCGGCTTCCTGGCTATTCAATACAATAGTATACAGGGTGTTAGGGTAAACAGTTGCATTACTTGAAGAGGTGATTGAACTGATGATTCTGAACATCATTCCCTAAGAAAACTATTGGAAATTCACAAAAAAAATCTGACTTTCCATACTAAAAGCAATCAGCTGATCGAACAATTATATGAAAAGTCGAGAAAAAAATCTCGAATTTCCTATAGGTTTCTTAGGGAAAGTTGTTCAGTGTCATGGGTAGAAACACCTCTTAAAGTTAAGCAAATGTTTACCCTAACAACTTGTATACTTTAGTTGCCACATTATCAATTCTAATTGTATTGTTCTATGTTATGCATATTGAAATAAAAATATTTTTCATTTTCATTTTTCACAAGTAGGTATGTAATAGTTTAATAAACTTTTGTGGAATAGCTGATTCTTTTCTTACCAATGTCAATGATGGCTTTATGGTTTTAAATACCTACCCTCTAAGTACGTACCCGTCCAAAAACGCAATTCACACTGTATAATTTAACATAATTAGTAAAAGATTAAATAAACAAAACAAACAAGCGCTAACAAAAAGTGTTCCCACAATAAAAGAAATTGCGTCTTCAATAGCTTTACAATAACAATCAAACGTGAACAAAGGGATAAAACGAGAATGGTGGAGTCGCCCGGCGCGGCGCTCCGGCCCGCGCCGCGCCAAGCTTGCACGCGTCCAAATAAAATCGATGACACCATGAAAATGAAAAAGAGCTGCTATAAACGCACGGAGAAGAGGGTGGAAATGTTTTTGTGGAAGAGACAAGATACGTGTCAAGATTCTGAGTCTGATTTTTGTCTGGGACGAATGGGTTTTAGTGTTAAGACTAACATTAGTTAGACAAATATTCGAACCAATTCTAATATGCATGGTTCTTAACTTTGAAAAAGTAACATTTCTACAGTAAAATTTTTTTTAACTGTGGTACTGGCAAAATTGTTATCGCCACCTCCACGAAATGGCGACTGATCTGCACTTCCCAGGGTACTATCATGCTAAAATTTTGACGTTGACAGGTGCAGTGTCAAAAACGTGTTATGTCCATAGAAATATTAATTTACATTAATTATGTCAGGTACACACACACAGAAGACATGATATTTTTGAGTGATCACACAGAAAAACACAGATTCATTTACTTTAAAGCGATTTTTGAAATTACAAAATTACTATGGAGAGCGTCTTTCAAAAATCGCACTTCTAAGGTGGGGTTGGATGCAGTGGCTATAACCAGCAGCCTAACGGTGTGGGCGTCAAGTCAATTATGTAGTGATTCATCTCGTTACAGACACTATGCCGATAGGTTGTTTACTTTACCTGTAGCTAACAATGGTAAACCATCTACAGATTGAAATTGATATAATTAGCATCCTTTTAAACTTAGAGTCTACCCATCAAACTGAACAACTTTTACTATGGGAGCAAACAAATCGAAGCAAAAAGAAATCTGCTTTCCCATACATTTGAGTCGTGTAGGCAGCGGCGGCGGGTGCAGTTTAGTATGGGACAGCAGTTTTTTTTTTTGCTTTAATTTGTTTGCTCCCATAGTAAAAGTTGTTCAGTTTGATAGATAGACTCTTAGTTTAAAAGGATGCTAATGATATCAATTTCACCCTGTATATGCGTAGAGTTCGCTACATAGTTTGGGATTTGTTTGCAGCGGCCAGCACTTCAGAGCGACGAGGACTCGCGGTCTCGACCACAGTTACGTGCTGTGTCCAGTGTTACCAATACTAATGTTCTGAAAAATACCCCGGAATGTTGGTAAACAACAACCTAAAATATGAGAAGAATAATAAGAGAAATACGTCTATTTTCCTATTATTTATTAACGGCTCAGTAAAATACATTTCTTTTAGCATTGCTTTTATTTAAGACAGGCGACCCGTCCCGGCTTCACCCGGTTGGAATTTATTAATATTTCGGAATCCGTTTTCGAAATTATAGTAAAAAAACAGCATCGTAAGTTATTGCGTAGTTTGTGCACAAATAGAACTGACAGAAATAGCGACTTCGTTTCATATTTAGAGACTAGAGACTAATAAAACAAGATTGATGAAACAGACTGACGCTTCAAACATTGCTTGTGTTATCTTCTTCAAATAAAACAGTAAATATACAGGAAGCGTAGGGCTGAAGTGGAGGGCTGAGTGCAGGGTTCTTCTCACCACGATGAAAAACTCAACAAGTTGCCAAGACACACAGCAGCAAGCGTAAAAAGACAGTTGATGGTTGTATCAAAGTTTCTGACTCAACAGAAGAATACAACATTCGAGTGTTTACCCGTGGACCCGGTGGCTTGACCCATTACCGGGTCCACGGGTAATATACACACATAAACTAAGAATGCAATAAAGATTATGAGTTATGACCTTATTCCCTTTCGGAGTAGCCAAAAATTTTGCTGCAACCACCTGTACAGAGATGACAATTAAAAAACAAATTGTAAATTATTTATTCCTCTTCCGTCAAGTCGATGCCACCAGTAGCACAAAATATAACAATACAAATAAAAAATACAATTACTTTAAAAATTTACGTTGAATGGATAGTTAAAATTTCATATTCAGATGACTGTGTTATAAAATTTCCATGTTTTGGGGAAATTTGTACGACATGGCAACTTTGCTGCGGCTCATAGCACGCCACTCCAGTGAACAATCACCCTTATACCTACCAACTAACAAAAGTGTTCGCAATGTTTCGGCCATTGTTAATAAATAAAATATAAATAGAAAACATTTTCCGCGGCGTAGAAATAAAACGATTTTATTTTCGCTTTGAATTGATTCTGATTTCAATAAAGAGTGTGTCACATTCTATTGGTTTTGTTAATAGAATTTACGATTCGTTTTATACAGGTGCCGCGACAGACAGATATTGACATAGCTATATACTCACGACCATAATCCTTTTCGGGGTAGTCAGAAACTTTGCTACAACTACCAATACTGTCTTTTTACTGCTGTATGTGTTGCAAGTCACACTTTTAGCATTATTGAAGGTTTCAAAATGGAATGTCAAGTCAAGAGGTAGCAAAGCTTACAAAAATATTGCAAAATAAATGTTAATATATTATGTTACACCCATGGGAAAAAAGGGGTAATAAATCGTTGTTGTTGCATCTGACGCCAAAAGAAAAATAATATATAGGTACTTACCTATGGTTTAATAAAATTAGGTGATACTATTTTAAGGGCCCTAATAGCATTTAGTGTAGGCCACAATTGGCCAACGGTGGGGAAATAGTTGGAAAGTTGTTAGTTAGATCGCCTACATGAAACTTGTATTGGCCCAACGAAGGCAAATATTATGATTATAACCAACCGATTGCCAACGATGGGCCTTTACGTCTATTACTACCGTTGGCTACATAGCGTTGGCCTTACTGTAATGTGTCAAAGTTGGCCCAATAGAAACATTGTCATCAATGGGCCTTTACGTCTATTACTACCGTTGGCTACATAGCGTTGGCCTTACTGTAATGTGTCAAAGTTGGCCCAATAGAAACATTGTCATCAATGGGCCTTTACGTCTATTACTACCGTTGGCTACATAGCGTTGGCCTTACTGTAATGTGTCAAAGTTGGCCCAATAGAAACATTGTCATCAATGGGCCTTTACTTCTTATGCTACCGTTGGCTATACGTTGGTTAATACAAAAGGACTTAGAAAATTTTCAACAAAAAACAATCCATTTTTTTTTAGTTAGCTAGACTAGCTAAACAGTAGCAATTCAGTTCTGGGGTTGCCGGCCGCTGCCGCGGCACCGCAAAAAGAAACCTAACATGCTCGTCGCCAGTCCTCGCTAACCTATCCAACTGAGTTAGGTTGCGCCCTCTTCCCTTTATAAAAACATAGTTACTTAATTTATAAAATATCTAGATAACGATGAATCCTAGCGAAAAAAATAGCGAATTTTTCGAACCCCTGGGGTAACCATAAACCCACCCTTACGCATTCAAAAATAAAAAAAAATCATTTTGAAAAATTTTACAAGTCCCGCCCCCATACAAATTTCACCCGAAAATTCGACTAAGTCGATGGTTCATATAATTTCGATCAAAATTTTTCTAAGTCCCAGCTCCATATAAAATTAGAATAAAATTTTTCTTAGTGAGGCTACCCTCTTTGCGACACCCTAACCGAAAATTTTGACAATTTTACGGTGCGAATTCTGCATCCAGACTTTTGTTCGGGGGGGACATTTGAATTTCGGGGGGAGATATTCATAGAAAAACAATGAAAAAGTAAGTGCTGTCATCACTTTTCCATACAAATTGGGATTTCGGGGGGGAACAAATCCCACCTATCCCTCCCCCCCTGGATACGTGCCTGGTAAAGGGGGTGCGGGGGTGGGTGCGTGGACTGCGCGGGTGGCGTTGAGTTAGAGGGGGACGAAAACCCTAGTTCCAGTCATTCCACGCTAGATGGCGCTGTTCCCGTTTCTACATCGCGCTGTTAAGATTCGCCCGGTTTGAGTGACCTCCCCGACGATCGCCACGTTTGTCAAGTAATCTTACCTACCTAGCTGCTGTAATATGTACGCAGACGCGGACCTATACAACTAGTCGTAGCATAGATATAGAAGGATCAGGGAAGTTAGCCATAGTTGTCGTGTATGTTACCACGGACCACCTTTTACTTTGTAAATTGTAAAAGTTGTAACAAATACACTTTGTCCAATCGCCACCAGCGTTTCAATATTCTACGAGTCTCGGCCTACCCCGTGCTACAACAGTGACAGTTTCCCTACGATATACTTACCTAAATATAATTCCGAAGGCTTATATCCAGTGGTTAAACCTGCCATTTGCCAACCGTTGGGAAACTGTAGGAATTATATACATAGGCCCTACATGGTTGGCCCATAACGAAAATAGCCGGCCAAAACTAACCGTTGCCCAACGAACGATACATGTGTGGGCCAACCAACTGCCAACAATAAATGCTATTAGGGGGGATGATCAGACCATTAAACTGAACAACATTCTCTATGGGACTAATATCGAAATCGAGAAAAAAAAATCAGCTGTTCCATACAACCTTTAGGTCGAGTGATGATGGAGGATATATGGAACGAGAAAGTTGTGCAGTTTGATGGTCTGATCATCCTCTTAAAATAGATTTACCTAATTTTGTTAGACCTTATATAATTTGTTTACCTAACAGAAAGAAGCACAAATTTTTCAGGCGTAGTGTAAGCCTTAATTCTATAGAAGATTTATGGGCTTTTTAGTATCGGTTTATCCACCAAGCCACAAAGGGGTAATGTATTTTGGCAGAGTATTCATTGAAGATTGCGGCGTGCCGTAATCAGTAATATATCGTAAAATCGGCTTTAGTGTGTTTTATCCCTAAGCCCACAAAGATTTCCTTTCAAAAAAGAAATGGACAACATTCTCTGAGAATTATTTTCATTTGTGTCACAAATCCGGTTTAGGCTCGTTCGTTTTCCGGAAACAGACTTAAAGTATTTTTCCTACTTCTAGGAAAGAGCGAGAAAAGACAAGAATTGAATTCTTGTTTAACCTTTTCTAGCGAGAACTAGTAAGATGAACTATAAAAATATAGCAAGGTCTAGTGATGGTATAGACATCACTTGAAATTGCCATAGTGTTATCACTAGACGGCATAATAATAGGCCGAATACACGGTTGCCAACCAAGGCCGGCCAAGGTCACCTTGGTCGGCTTGCGGTCGGGACTGTTTCAACTACACGGTCGCCAACCAGCCTCTCGTATCAACCTATGCATAGGTGAACTGTATGTTCATGGACATATTATAGTTTAAATATGCGTAGGTTGATCTGTATCGTGTTCGAAGATTTTAAATTTTCAATCATCTTTTTCACTGATGCCACATTTGCGTCTGGCTTTATGGTTTTAAATTTTGTCACACAAAATCTCCCAAGCTAAACTCTTCTGTTTACATATTTATTATTCTTTACAACTGAGATACCACAGATAGGGTATGTCTCTGTACTATTATATTAATTCTGGAACAATTCATCATCCATCTTTTTTCCCGCCGTTTTGCACGTTTTTTTTATAAACAAATGGTAGAAACGCGTGTGACCGACGCGACGATTCACAGCGACTGGCATACTAGCGGTCGGCAACCGCAGCCTACACGGTCAGTGACTAACCCAATGCCCTCTATTCGCCCTTGGCCGCTAGAGCAGCTCCCACGGCCAAGGACGTTGAAAGGTCAAATCCAATTTGCTTGCAAACCGCTGTCTACACGGTGGTTGGCAACCGTGTATTCGGCCTTTAAATCCGTACAGAACGAAAACTTCATACAAGAGCGGCCTGTTGTGGTCGATGCACTCACACATAGCTCGCGGTAGAGAACGTACGAACTGGTTCGCACATACCCCCCGGCTGAGCGTGTAATCCTACTGCATCGCATCCCAATCCAATTTTCACTCAAGATGCGGCAGTAATTCTTGTCTTATTTAGGACATCCTCGGGAAAAAAAACCATCAGAAAGGTTTCTGATATCCCATCGTGCAGTGATTGTTCGCGGTGTGTGAAGTGCGGCGTTTGAACCTAATTGCTTTGTTAACGTCTTCATGAATTTAAATGAATGCTGGAGTCCTCCGGAGCAGAGCGGAGCGTTCAGACAACCCGTACATGTTTAATGCTTCGCTGTTTGTAGCAGTCGCGAGATCCGCGGGCAAACATCGCTTTAATAATGTAACTCAGTTGACATTGTTAAAGCTACAATCTTACAAATATTACAAGTCGCGCGCGCTCATCATAGTGGAGCAAGTAATACATAGATTCCGAAGTTAAGCAACGTCAGTCATTAACTCATTAGACAGTCCTAAATTTCATCTTATATCATCATGGACATGTGCTGGTACCTACAGCCTGACATACAAAATAATGGACGCCGGGTCTGGTACAAAATACTCGAAAAAAGTTTTCGAGACTAACCTACATTAACCTAAGTATTTTAATAGTAATATAAACCAACTAAAAACATTGAAAATGCGGAAATTATTTTTCATTTTCCATGCGTAGTTTTTACCCCATCGCGGCACGGCAATCGGCCGGTCAAACGAAGACTGTCGCGTTATTGGTTCTCTTTACACGTTTTGGTGTTGGAACGTCGTCCTACGTCCTACGTCCAGTAGTTGGTAAGTTAATGCCTACATCATATTTGTAAGTGTAAGCCTATTGAGGCGGCGTGAATGTAGTCTGACAGCAAAATTAACCAGTGACCACTAATTTCTGATTTAGGTGTGGGGCTATGGCGAGCGATGATAGTCCATACGGAAGAGAGCTAGCGACTCAATCAAGAGGCGGCGGTTCGATTCCTGGCCTGTACCACTAAGTTCTACGGAATTTATGTACGGTTGTATTTAACATTATCACTAGCTTCGAATGTATATGTAAAATATGGGTGAGTTTGGGGCGAACACAAAAGATCAGCGATGGTTGCAGTGTTACATAACGAACCTTGCTTGCAATAGCCCAGCCAACAATAATAGACTATGGCGTGCATAAGCGTTCCTCCAAATAATGAAATGCCTCAGTCGCGTCAGACAATAATCATTGCAAGAAAAGAAATGGTTCACTATTTACTGAAGAGATCCAAATATTGATTCGTTCACAGAAGGTATTAGCTTGGCTCGGCTAGGGCTCCAATTCGTGTCAAAATACTAACCCGTCCTACACAAAGTTTGAGTTAGAACAGAAAGTATTTGCGGCTCTCGCGGCGATCCTTCTAATTCCGAACATTCGTAACTTCAGGCTCCGGAGGCATTTCGGAAAAAGTACAACCGACAGAAAATGTTTTAGGAAGTCGGAAAATACTTTACAAAGTCAAGTGACTTGACTTGCTTCTCTTTAAGTATTCACAAAGAATTTAGGCAGTTTTTCTTGTTCTTACGCCAAGAGTGAGTTTTTGAAGAGTTTAAATTTTTAATTTTCTACGTCTGAACGAAACTCTTCCTTTGAGTGGTTACGCAAATGCCCGGTTTACATGTGTCTAGTGATTACAATGAACGGCATAATTATGTTACGGCATAATAGTACATTTTAATAAGTTTTTTTTTCGGTATAGAAACAGAAAACTATCTGCAATTACCAAAAACATTTCAAGGTCAGCCATGTTAATTTTTAGGGATCATAAAATGTAGACTCAAAAATAAACTTAATACCCATTTTATAGTGTCGTAACTTCCATGTTTTCTGGCTTATTTTTCTGCGATTAGACCACACCGGGTCTCGTTATATATCGATCGCACTTTTTCTATTCCTTTCTTTATATTCCTTTCATCTACTCGATCTTAAAATGCATGTCTCATTAGGGTCACTTTAACGTCGTCTACAACAATTATAGGCGTCTTACAAGACGTGCAACAAAACTCTATCCTTTACTTTCTTCATCCAGCTAGCTACCAACTATCTGTTTCAGGTCGTTCAGCACGCTGGAAGGCCACGAACTGGCAAATGTAGATCACATTTGCCAGTTCGTGGTTCTCTAGTCTAGAACTCGGATTCTCTATCGGTATTATAACCAGCCCAATGCGACTATAGTACCAACCAATGCAATGCAAATCATTAAAGCGTATTGATGAAAGTCAGTCTAAAATTGACTGACTTATATGTATGTCACTTTACGTTACAAAATGTTACCTTTTTAAAGTAATCTAGTAGATTGTTACTTAGCTAACATCCGGAAAATTGCAATAGCACTCACAAGCTACTCGTAAAGTGTAAATGAGGCACAATGTAAGCCTTGAACCTTTGTTGAACCTAATTCCTCTAATGGATTGATGCTAGAGCGATAACATAAATAATACACTTGTATTTTTAGAGGCTACAAAAGTAAACACAGTTCTCGGTGGTTAATATTTTCAAAATTTTGTGTTTCAAGTTACACGTACATGCATTACTTATGACCTTATTCCTTTTTGGGGTGATCTGAAACACTCTTGCTATGCTCTTTGTTACAACTGTAAATATTTTCAAAGATGCAATGTTCACTTTCAGCATTGTTTAGGATTTCCGAAAAAAAGTCTGATGAGCAGTGAGAATTAACTTTGTTATTTCCTTCCGTTGAAGTTTTAACAGACCACCGTTCTTCTAGAAGGCGAGGCGACTAAGAGGCATTTTGTTTTTTATTTTTGCTTTTATGAATGTAACGTGTCATACCATAGATAGTGACAAAATTAAACACGTTGATAGCATCCATGTGATGTTGTTTGTGAATATTTCTCCTCGTATCTCCGGTCAGGGAAAGGCAAAAACTACGTCTTGTCATAGGTACCTGTTAAGATTCTGACATACCTCGTTCAGATTGAATGCTACGAGCATGTTGAGTAGTTAACCAATCTGAATTGTAGGATTTGTAGGTCAACTTAGAGCCTTGTCAAAATTACCTGTATCAACGTCACTAAGCTTCTGTCAAACATAATTGCAAATAGTTTGCAGTGACAAAGTTCTACGGTGGCCTACATTTCAAATTGATTGACTTGACTGTACCTATGTTTATTCGAGTCAATGATAAACATGTCCTCCAGGACGGGGTATCAATACCCCGTGCCATTCAATACGTCCCGTTTGATCCTCCGTTATCGAAAGTTGAGTTGTTGTGACGCGGGTCGGTTCAATTTGGTTCCCACTTTGAGATCACAATCCCTGAGGAACCGAATAAGTTTTGTAAGAATTGGAACATCTTTGTAATTGTGTGTGTTTTTAGACTTTTTGCTTGTATTTGTCTTGTGTTTTGTGTGGCTTCAGGGAGTTCATCTGAAGCATGTACCTAAGGAATTTTTTTAAGGAGATTATTTTCAATATTTTTAAGAGCCTAGTGCAATAGTTACCTAAGTTCCACTACTCAACATTCTAGGGAGAAAGCTCATGCAATAATATATCTGATTACCTGAAAATTACAATGGATGTTGTATCTGTGTCAAAAAAACGCACTCTTAGCCTATTTTTAAACTTGGAAGAGTGAAATTTAATTCCAGCCGACTCTAACTTGGTCGGAGGCCGGTGCCGGCACGCACTTCTCAAATTATCAGCATTTTATTTATACGCGCCCTCTCGCCGCCACCGCCGGAGTTTGTATTTGTACCCTCGCAGCGAAATGAGATTTTTATGTGAGGGACACAGGCCATTCTTCCCTCTGTTATTCGCAATTGATGAATGCGCACGCCCCAACGAATATTTTCTGATTATTGTACTTACAACGAGTCTGCTACCCCGCATAATACGTTATCATATTTCAAGATCCCGCTGCGAGTTTTCTACACCCATTAATTTTGGAAATATCATAGTTCGAACATTCTGAAAATAAGGCTGCTACCTTTGAGCCTGTCACAAACTGTTCTGGGAATCGGGTGCCAAAGCTAAACTTATCAGACTCGTGAGAAAATAGGATTGCCCGAAGAGCTATTTTTGAAAGGTACATAAGTGCACCAATTCGTATACGAATAATGCATAAACTCCATAAATTTTTTGACATTATCATGTACGAATCGGAAAGTAACGAGATTTAAAAATAACACTCTTGCATAACGTGCGCCACGTTATTTTCGGTCGTCAAAATTGCGAATATTTCAATCAATTAATCAAATCAGCCAACATCAACGCACTTCTGGGCATAAGAAAATAGTCTTTGACATCCTATAGTGAGACATTGTTTTTAACCGGCTCTTGATATTTATTTCTGTTAAGTTATAAAGACGGTCTTAATTGGAAGTTCAAATGTGTCAAACTCTAATAACGCTAGTTTAACAATAAATGCAGTATAAAGTAACTATTAATAACGTGAAAAACAACATTTGAAACAAAACTATTAACAAATCTTATAGACAGCCATTGCGTAGTTATTGTGAACGTGTGGGTACTAGTACAGAGTGCAGAGTGCATCATCAAGCAACTACGAGTGCTCCGTCCACTGCGTACGGGTCATTTCCCCACGCATGCAACAGAGTACGCTGACGTAATATAAACACTCAAAGAATAGAGAAGCATTTCAAGTAACTATTTGTGCCTACACCGTTCTTATCTCGGAGAGTAATAAGTAGTGTATAGACATACAATACACAATATTATGTCAAAAGCAATGGACTGCAGGGCTTGCGTTAAGCACACTCACCTTGTTGATAGACTGAGATGTACCAAATGCAAATTGTACTACCATTATAAATGTATCAACATGACAAAGGATTACTTTGTGGCAGAACGGCATAATTTGGATCGCTTATGGATGTGTCCTGAATGCAAGATAAAATTACGTTTTGTCAGAAATGACGAAACACCTGCACGCAAACCACATACATCAATATTGGATACCACGAACATGTCTATGGACGAGCAAGTAAGTGGTTTACATAGTGTTGAGAACCTTGACTCCAAGACAAATGAAACATTGGCAAATAATATCACTATTAATAACAACATAGATCTAGAAGATGCTACCCAGTTAGACAATTCCCATAGTCAACATGTAGACAATGTGACAAGGCGAGTCAAACCCAACAATAAACCCAAAGAACCACCAATCTCCCCTACATTATTCGAAGGACTAAGAGATATGTTACGAGATGAAATGGAAAAGGCGCTTGCTGATAATTTTGATTATTTAACAATCTCATTATGCAATAAAATGGAGGAAATTAACCAAAGACTAACAAACTTGGAAGAAAAAGTCGAAGTTTCTATCAACAACAAGGAGAGAAGAAACTCCTTAACTGACATAAATGACCTATTAGAAAATAACTTTGAGAAACTTGACGAAAGGCTAAATAACATTGAAGCCAAACTTGTGACATATCAACCGGTTTCTGGAAAAGTTAAACCTAAAACTGGTAATAAATCGGAGAAAAACGAACCAGTAAAACAACGTACAAATCCTTACGTAGCGGCACAAATTCCGAAACAGACTGATTCGATAAACAATGTTGGCGAGAAGCCTACTAATCTGGAATCTCTAAGTCGGGCGGAGAATGCAGTTTCTGGTGTGGTGCTACAGCCAGAAACTCCTAGAGAAACTTCCACCGAAACAGAAACCATTAATCCGTCTGAATGGATAACAGTGGGTCCTAGACGTTCAACAGGAAAAAAGAGTCAAATTCTGCGAGGAACAGCTGATCCCACTGATAGCCTGCTTCAAGCATCAGAAAAGGTACAATATCTGCATTTATACTACGTAAAGATGGGTACAACTGATAAACAAGTTAATGCGCATCTCAAAAAAATTTGTAAAACTGATGCTTGCACCGTCCAAACACTGAGGGCACGGGGTAATTATGCTTCCTTCAAATTAGGAGTGCCTAGTCGATTGGCCGAGATAGTTCTTATGCCTACAAACTGGGCTGCCGATATTTGTATAAAGTCCTGGCAGCAGAATTTTCGTAGCAAATGGCAAAATGAAAAAAAGTAACCGATCGAAGAAAATAGTCGTATATTTCCAAAACGTTCGCGGTATAAGATCGGCTAAGAAGTCCGCTTTATTCAGGATGAACCTTCTTCAGTGCGAACCGATTGATGTCATAGCTCTTAATGAGACCTTTTTGAATGAATCTGTGTGCGATGGCGAGCTATTTCCTCCTGAGTATGCAGTAATACGGAAAGACAGACCGAATGATGCGGGATATGGAGGAGTCCTTCTTGCAGTACGTATGTGCTGTTCGGTTCAAAGGGTAATCGATATTGACGACCTTACTGAAGACAAGGAAATAATATTTGCTATTGTGACGTGGAAAAATATAAAATTTATGTGCTGTGTTGTGTACCTGCCACCTAAAACTAGTGATGAAAAATATATTGCTGTTTTTAATTGTATAGAGAACGCTATGACAAAGTATTCTGCACTAAAATTTCTGATATTAGGAGATTTTAATCTGAATACTGCTAGTGCTAACGTTAACTTAAATTATAACTTTTTTATCGAATATTGTAATGTAAAACAACATAATAATATTGTTAATCCTTATGGAGGCATGCTTGACTTGGTGTTGAGTAATTTTAAGGAAAATACAGTCAATGTCACTAATGACATTGAACCACTTATATGGTTGGACAGACCCCACCCCGCTTTAAGAGTTTCATTGTCTTTACCGCGTGGTGCTTATCATAGTGGAGAATCTGTTGTTGCCAATGATACGAATGCAAATCCTGAGTGGAATTTCTCTAAAGCAGACCTTAATTCACTTTATTTAGAATTGGGAAGAGCTGACTGGTCAAGTATACTATTAGATGATGATGTTGATCGGGCTACTGAGCAATTCTATTTGGTTCTTAATGGTATGATAAGACAGTTTGTACCAGTTAAAAAGGTTAAATCTACGACGAGTCGCTATGTTTATCCAAAGTGGTATACGTCTGAAATTATTCGGAATATAAAACAAAAGTACTTGAACTTAAAACGGTATAAGAAAGAAGGAAAGCAATTTAATCTAGAATTGTTCAAGTACTATCGCGGCCATGTGAAAGTGTTAATAAGTGCAGCTCATGCTAACTATACGGGTAAGCTCGAAAGGGATATAGTACGTGAACCAGCAAGATTCTGGCAATATGTTAAGGACAGAAAAAGGGACCGACACCATATGACCTCTTTTAAGTTCAAAAATAACACCGTTTCAGGGCTTGAAGCAGTAAACGCTTTTGCGGAATATTTCAGTTCTGTATTTTTGAGCAATGTACCAGAACTAAACGCGGACAAGGCAGCAAAAGATTCCGGTCCATTTATGCCAAATGTAGCTATAGCTAATGTGACGGTCTCTGATATTCGTCACTCCGTTCGGAAACTGAAGACTCGCACGGCTACCGGTCCCGACTTGGTACCGACATTTATTGTTAAGGACTGTATTTCTGTTCTTGAGATCCCATTGCTTCATTTGTATAATTTAGCCCTAAAGCATTCACACTACCCCCAGGCATGGAAGGTATCAAGGGTAACACCAATACCTAAAGAGGCTTCCAAAGTCGACGTCACATCATACCGACCAATCGCAATTTTATCGGTATTCGGCAAGGTGTTTGAGGGTATTATTGACTCGCTTTTGAGACGTCAAATTAATCCATGGCTCAGCAATTGTCAGCACGGTTTTCGACCTTCACGATCCACTGCCACTAACCATATCAACTTCGCTGACTACATAGCTTCGGAATTGGATCATAAACACCAGGTAGATGCTGTATATTTCGATTTCAGAAAAGCATTTGACTTGGTGGACAATGATATTTTACTATCGAAATTTGCTGAACTCGGATTTAATACTAAGCTTCTTAAATTTTTTGCGAGCTATCTCAATAATAGGAGCCAATACGTCCAATTCTCTGGCTATCGCTCAGAAACCTATTACACTCGGTCGGGTGTTAGCCAGGGAAGCACTTTGGGTCCAACGCAATTTCTTATTATGGTTAATGACTTACCTAATGTAGTTAGGTATTCCGAATGTTCATTATTTGCGGACGATCTTAAGCTTTATATTGGTGTAAAAGAACCTGGGGACAGTGCTGCGCTACAGAGTGATGTCATTGCGGTGGAGGAGTGGGCTCACACTAATCGTCTTGAGTTTAATCAATCCAAGTGCAAAGTGATTACATTCGCTAGAGTATCCCCACGTATCGCCACATATTTTTTGAGCGGGAAACCGATTGATCGGGTACCTGAAGTTAGGGATTTGGGTGTAATTTTTAATTCAAATTTTACATTTAAAAACCATATTTTAGCAATATGCAAGAAGGCGAACAGAACATTGGGATTTATTACAAGAACGGTGTACCCCTACAAGAACATCAAAGTAGCCTTGATACTTTACAATGCATATGTCCGTAGTGTATTAGAGTTTGGTGCGGTGGTGTGGGATCCACGGGAAACCATACACATTGAAATGGTGGAAAAGGTTCAAAAAAAATTTGCTAGATTTGCTTATAAAAAGATGTTCAATGTTTATCCCTATCTCTTTCCCAGTATGTTTATATATGGTATGGTGGGACTGGATAGTCTGTTGCTAAGGCGCAAGTTAATGCTTATAATGCATTATCACGCAATATTGAATGATAGGGTGGACAATTTAACAGTGGTATCTCAAATGGGCCTGTTCGTGCCGGAGCAGTATCTGCGCGGTGGCGGGGCGGCGCTGCGGAGGCGCGTGCGGCCACTATTCGCCGCTCTGCGCTCGCGCACCTGCAGCGCCGCGCACGCCCCTACGGCTCGCGCGATCTCTTTACTCAATGAGTTGCTCACATTACAGTCACATGCCGACATATTTAATGATAGTAATATTGTATTTCATAGGTTTGTTGTTTTGTTCCTTAATGAAACGTTAAGGATCGAAAGCAGAATTGTTTCTTAATTATATCTACCTAGCATATAAGTGTTTTGGCTAATGCTGTAAACTTGTATTGTGAATAAATAAATAAATAAATAAATAAATAAATAAGTCTGCCTTTTATTTGCTCGAAAACTTTTAGACAGGTTTTGATTATTCTTTCAGAATGTTATTTTATTATTTAAAAAATATTTATATTTCTAAGAAATTCACATGGTCATCATTATTTCAGATATTTAAATATCCTGTTCTAGGAAGATTTTAATAAAATAAATAATACAAAAGCACAATGCAATCGGCTGTCAATGTGTGGCAACAGGCCTAAAGCATGGAAACATTATTTTCAGGATCCTTAACATTACCACTGGTATTGTTGTGTCATTGCCTAAACTTAACAGGATTGTTATTTAATATTATTCAGTTTATTAGCCTGTTGGCAAACCTAATAAATAAATAAATAACTTATCGGTGTTGAAAACTAGTAGCGGGATCTTAGTCTATTACGAGTCTTTCTAATATTCAAGAAAATGGCAGAGTGTAAACTCGTTTGGGAAAGGGATTTTTGTAATGTGATCAAGTCAGCAGAACTGAGAATAATGTCGATGGTGAAACATAAACAAATTGGGGGAAAGAAAATAGGGCTGTTACGATTTCATACTTATTGTCGAAGGTACAAAGACTATGCGAAATATACATTCGTAAATGGAATTCTTATTTCGACAAGGTATTACAATATTGTACGTAAACCAAAAACCAATCAAGCAGTACTGGCAGTAAGCCTTTATCCACGCCACACATTCTCACCGCTATAACTAAACAAGATCAACAGCATCAGTAGGCCCACGTGATTATTATTTTTATTCCCTATAAGATATTTATCATGCTATGAAAATTGAATAGTCACATCGTCGCCGTAGTCTCTTTCTGTTACCTTGCACAGATTTTCGCGCCATCCATCTAGCAGAGAGTCGCCCCAAACTATGCGTCAACCTTTGTCCAGCCTTTGTACACCAACTCACATAAGTTGCCGAGTACTGTGAATTTCTAGTAAATTAATGCTTAAGAATTTTTTTAAATTACTTCTTTAGAACGTCAACTTTAAGTGTCTTTTCTTCTCTATGTCGCACTCTCTGATGCTCTCATTAGACGAGCATACTATCGCTACTGCATGATTAGTGTATTGTTGACTTTAAACACTGGGGAGCATCGTGGAAAGTTTTTTATTTTCTTTTTCTCCCTAGAAAACGGAACATCAGCAGAAAATCTAATTTCCGTATTTACTGCTGCTGCGTGTTATCAAAACACAAATATTTACTTCACCGAATATTTGATCTGGTTTTGGGAATATGACTTTAACATTCATCCCTACGAGGCTATAAAATATTGAGGGTTAGCAAATGTAACGGCATTACATTTGGGTTCTGGCTAGAGTTGCAACCTGGGATTTTGCCGAATACCGAATACCTATCCTGTCAGTGCTTTCTTATGAATATAGACCACTCTATTTTTACAGTGAGAGTCATTGGAGGTACCAAATAAAACAGTTTTTGTGGGAGAAAGGCTAGCCACCTATAAATGTGACATGAAACGTCTGTCATTGTACCCAGGATTCCTAAATATTCATAATTAAATGATGGAGCTATAACGATTAAATTGAAATTGCAAATTAACAGCGAAGTTCTGGCCAGAATTTTATTAACTATTTATTGTATGTATGTATTATTTCCTGGAAGTTCTAGAATTGACTTAAAACATATTTCAAGAACCAGCGCAGTTTGGTCACACCCCCGGACACTGCCTACAAAAAACAGAAACGGAGTCTAGAGCTGCAATAAGTTTAGTAGGACAATCTAGGCTACAGCTTTACCAACAGGACTCCAGAGGGGGTGAGGTAAAAATTCGGTGGGAGGCAGGAAGTGTGTAGTACTAGATACTCTTTCATATACTATAGTTTGGTTTAGGTTACATGGTGATAGATTTACTGCCAGAGTATTGTCAAACAGCGATTTAATATTCCATATTCAGCGTGATAATTAATGCCGAAAAAGCCAAATACCGAATAATTGCATAACTTACTAGTCGCATCTCTAATTCTTAGGATATTCATCGTATGTCGAGTCCGGAGCATGGGAGCGACCGAAGCGACCGGAGCGGTCGGACAGGAGGGGAGGCGTTTAATCTGGCAATCACGTGAATGATTAATACCCATTGAGATGGGTATTGATCGACGTCGCCGTGGTTCACAGGCGTCCCCTAGGACGTATGCGCTATTCCTATATCCTATTTCAATAGATTTGTTTTTAAAATTAAACTCGGAATATATTGAAGCATTCCCTAGTAACACACAAGCTATGCAGGGTGTAAGTGACAGCCTAGCGAATACTGAAACGGTGAACTCAGACCGTCAAACTGAACAACTATCACTGAAGGCTTTCCTCAGGAAACGTGAAAAAAAATCAGCTGTCCCATACAAAACTGCTGTACCTACCCGACTTAAATGTATGGGACAGTTGATTTTTTTTCGCGTTTCCTGAGGAAAGCCTGTAGTGATAGTTGTTCAGTTTGATGGTCTGAGTTTCCCGTTTCAGTATTTGCTAGGCTGTCACTTACACCCTGTGTATAGTAGTTGTATACAGGGTGAAATTCATATCATTAGCATCCTTTAAACTAAGAGTCTACCCATCAAACTGAACAACTTTTACTATGGGAGCAAAACAATCGGAGCAAACAAAATCTACTGTCCGGTTTGATAAAAGTTGTTCAGTTTTATGGGTAGACTCTTAGTTTAAAAGGATGCTAATGATATTAATTTCACCCTGTAGAGGTGAAACACCAATATACAGCTACTGTTTTGATTTCCGATAGTATTTGTGAGTTTCGATAGCGAGTTGCAGGGAGGCGTGGGCTTTCAATCATGCTGGTTCTGGTTTGAGTCCGCACGCATGACATGCCATGCACAGTAAACCAATTTGAAATGTACGCCACGCCACCCTTGTTTATCAATCTATTAGCAGTTATGTTTGATGCAAGCTTAGCAACATTAATACAGGTTATTATGACAAGGTTCTAAAGTGGACTACATCCACATGGTGGACATTACAAATTAGTTTACTGTCTATACCAATGAGTTTTCTAACTTATCTCAAACGGTGAAGGAATACATCGTGAGGAAACCTGGATACGCTGAAGAAGAAATTCCGATGCGAATGTGAAGTCTACCAATCCGTATTGGGCATGCGTGGTGGACTAACGCCCATACATCCTCCCTGAGTGTAGGCCTGTGCCCTGCAGTAGGACGTGTATAGGCTGTGATGATGAAGGAAAAGTATCATTAACCTTTAATTCACGTGTTCTATCTATCAATTTGAACAACTTAAAGCGCAAACTTACTATAAGAGCGAAGCGCTTACTATAAGAGCGAACCGACCATAGGTAAAAAGATCTGCTGCTGGTATTGGAGTTTAGTATTGGGCAGCAATTTTTTTAATGCTCCGATCAGTTTGCTCCCATAGTAAAAGTTGTTCAGTTTGATAGGTAGAGTATGTTGTTCAAAGGTTAATTATTTCCTTACACCCTTTATAGCTACGAGAATATATGACATGCATGGTTATATTCGAGGCCAGTGTTAAGTTTCTGAGGTTTGAGTTTCGTTGTACTTGACTCGTAATACTAGAAGTTTATTGGCGTTGAGGTAGAGTAAGTTTGATATTGATTTTCCGTGAAACTACAAAACCGATGATTTCACTTTATACATTTTCTCAAAGCCAATTTTAACTACGACTGTTTATTTTCAGGTGGTCGGGTGGAGTGATGGAGTCTAACATGATGGGATGAGATACTGCCACGTCCACAGCTGGCTGTCGGATACATACATTACCGGTAGCCCCATGGTGTGGGCACCAGAGATGTTGACGATTCCTGAAGGGAATTCTCTTGGGATTGATTGATCTCTTGATTTCGACTCCAAAGTCAAAATATTTAAAAAAAATCAGTTTGATGGACTATATAATTAGATTGCCGCGTACATTGATTTTAGAAGCCAACTAAGGCAAGTCGTGTCGTGCTTCCACCGATGTAGGTAATATTCCAAGAGAAAAAAAAAACAATTTAATATATTTTCTGAGCTCTTATTACCGTCCCGTTTCCCGATACCAATTTCAAATTCATAGAATTGAAATTATTGTGCCGAATTAAAAACAAATTAAACATTCCGTTATCGAATTGTAATTTAGGAAAGAACACGATTCTTGTTATGTAAAGCTTTTATTCCATGATCCCGTTGCAAGTTTTCTACACCCAAATGTTAAGGCAATGATACGAATTCCAGTGGAGACATCATACAAAAAGGGTTCTAAAAATGTCACAAAAACCAAGGGTGCAAAATGATGCCTAGGGGCGTTATATTAAACGCTCATTTTGTTTTGTTTTTTCAGTAATCAATATTGTATTCCAAACTTGATCAAAATCATCAGAGACAAAAAACAATAGGGTTGCCTGCATAAAACTGGTAGCAACATGGAGTTGCCACGTTTTTTTCATTTGTACAAATGGGGAAGATTTACTAAAAAGTATTGCACTGATTTTGACTTTTTTTTTCACTATAGGAAATATTCTATCTGGGAAGGTTTTAGTAGTTATACATACATCAGCACAACAGAAACCTAACTTTTCCAATCAGCTGTCAAAGGGTCGTGACAGGCCTACAAGTAGTTTTGAAGGTTCTTAAACTGTGACAAAAAAATTACAATTACCTTAAATCCAAATATACATATCATGTCATTGGAGAGGTGTACATGTTTGTACCTTTGGGAGTTGAGACCCTAGGACCATGGGGACCTGAAGCAAAACAGCTTGTAAGAGAATCTGCGCGCCTTATAGAGTCCACTGGCTGGCAGTTACCCTCGTCAGCGCATGAGCTTAGCGATTCAGAGGGGGAATGCTGCCAGCGTTCTAGGGACCGTCCCACAGGCAGAGGCTTTGGAGAAGGTTTATAGATTGTAGGTATGGGAATTTCCGAAGCTTGTTGCAGATATACTGCACGTGTTTATAATATTGAGGAAACGATTTGTGGATCTGAGTGATTTATTTTCTTTGACAAAGCCTGTCGTGGTAACGCACTTTGTATTTATCATTGTTTAAACATAATGGGAATAGAAAACTACTAGCGGGATCTTAGTCTATTTTTGTTGTTATTTCGAAGTGGAGCGGGGCAGCACGTACAGTATTACCGAAGCATTCATTAGGGAACAAAGGCACACGGGGCGAACTGTACCGACCACCGACTTACAACCCCTACTTACGTTAGCTTTGTCTCCGACTTTTACGGAGAAAATGTAAATAGAGATCGGTTAGAACTTTTTATGTTGATATTTTATTTCTAAATGACATCATCGGCGTTTCGTACATTTTTGGTACAAATGTGAAAGTGCCGGCCGACAAATACTAGTGCTATATTCAGTTAGAACTTATCCTTCTAAGCATTTATAATTATGGGATTAATGCCGTAGCTGTAAGTTTTATAATTTCACCAAAAATATATGAAAATTCATATTTTTCCAACCTTAATAAAACAAAAAAAAATTGTCCTACAGCTTTAGTGCCATAACAAAAAATGTTTAGACGGGCATGTCCTAACAGAATAAAGTATTTTTTTTTCCGGCACTTTCACATTTTGGACCAAATCCGATGATGAGTTTTGGTTTTGTAAATATCTTTAATGTACTACAGAACAATAAGAATAAACTGAACAACTTTCTACATGGGATAAACATCGAAATCGCGAAAATAAAAACAGCTTTTTACTACATTTTTGTCGACAAAGACACGGACTTGAAACAAAGATTACAGTTTTATATGGAACAGCTGATTTTTTTGTTTGTTTTTACGTCGTTCATCCCATCTAAGAGAAGTTATTCAGTTTGATGGTCTCTGGATGGTCTAAGGATGTCTGATTATCCTTTAGAAACCGTCAGCATTTTAAGTTGGACTCTGTATATCATGGTAACTAATAATTAGGTACATTTTTTTTTCGATATTTCTATCGAAGTGACATTCCAAATTAACCACCACCAATCAACCACAAATTTTTGTGTTTTGCATTATTTTGTAAAAAAAGTGTCATCAAAATCGGTTCCGTAGTTTTTGCGTGATGCGCGAACAAACAAACAAACTAACAATTTTGTCAATAGATGGCGCTGCACGTCATTTTAATCGCGCTATCGAGTGTTATTTGAGTTTATATGAAGTGAACCGCTACTTTTTGTTCCTCATGATTTTACGGTTTTATAATAGTTAAGACGGCCCGACAGCACAGTCTGCCTGCTGTGCCGGGGGTCGCGGGTTCGAATCCCGTAAGGGACAAATATTTGTATGACGAATATGAATATTTGTACTCGAGTCATGGATGTTTGTATCTATATAATATATACATATTATGTATTCTATATCGTTGTCTAGTTATCATAATACAAGTCCAGGCTAGATTCTGGAACTTTAAATGTGACTAGATAATTTGTGTGACACTGTCCAAGATATTTATTTATTTATTTATCATTTCACGTGACTAAGTTGATTCGTTTTTAATCAAATTATACGTGCTCTCTTTATTAAAAAATTTCGGTTTTGTTTTACGATTGAATTAAATTAAATTACACATTAAAAATCCCAACTTTAAAAATAAGCTTTTCAAATTGTTTTGCAAATGCAAAGTTACCTTGGTTTGTAGACAAGTCTATATGCAGATAAATCATCGGGCCCTATTCTAAAATGAATATTCCTTGTTTTTGATTCTGCAGTAAGTAAATATTACTTAAATAATTTTTGGAACTTTTGCCCGTTTTTCTGTTAATCTATTTATTTTTGAAAAATAAGTGTTTAACTTGTAGAACGATAGTACTTATTTGTTCCATCGCGATTGTGTTATGAACTTAAACCCTAGTCACGTGCCAACTATGAAGTTATTTGTAACATTTTCTTCATCATTGCGAATGCCACTTTACTAGCTCCTAGCTTCCAGCTACTAGCTATATACTAACTCCTATAGCAGCTGGAAGGTAGTCAGACCAACGTTGAGCTAATTATGTTCGACACGGCAGAGCCGGGACCTCGCGTGGGAATAATAGCCTCCATCCAGCTCCGTTCACTTCTACCACGTCTCTAAAATTATGTTATTTCCATCTTTATTACAATAGACACAAGAGTTTAGGAGGAGACTTGTGACGTGGAATAAAGTGTAGCTCCTGGTTTGTTCCTGCGAATATAAGCCGGAACTTTGTCTACGTGCCTTTGTTTTACATAAGACTGTTTTAATTTGCGTTTTCAATGTTTGAGGGAACAGTGTTCCATTGAAAATATTATAACGTTACTTTTGTGTGTGTTTTTCTTCAAGTTTTTGTTGGCGGTTTGGTAAAACTGGATCCATAATATTGACTTTCTTATACGGTGCGGCTATTTTGGGTTAGTAGAATTTCTGGCCGCATCTTCTCTACAGCGACAACACGTTCTATAGATAAAAAAAGAATTGACGTTTAATAAGTGTGCTTCAGGCTCCTATATTGAATAAATTATTTTTCTCACCTCCGGACGGAAAGCGTCAATTGTCCTCCCGCTGCGCTAAACGAAGTTGTCGCTTTCCACCTTAGTCGAGGAGAAAAATAGTATACTAACCTCGGGCAGTAAATAAGAAAGCCTCAGATCACCATGTTTGTTGACCTCGGCTTACATGAGATCTGAGACCTTTCTTACTTTCCTGTCCTCGGTGTGTAATCTACTATTGAGTTGAGTTTGAGTTTGGAGATTGAAAAAAAATGGTAACATAACAAATTTTATTATCTTCTTACTTCCAAAAGTACAATTCAACTATGATTAAAATAAACCAAGAATCATTAAGTCTGAATTAAACGAAGACAACAAGTAAGTAGTAGGTTACGAGCATTTATTACCTATCCTTGATAATGGTTTTGGTAAATAAAACAAACTCAAACTTTGCTCTGCGGTTACGGAACCGCAACGGAACACTAATAGCGTACTTGTTTCTGTAAGTTTCCTTCAGTTCTAAAGCACTTAAAAGTGTTGTGCTGGAATAAAATCAATGAAACCAATTGAAAACTCACAGTTTATTTACCGGATCGGTTTTCTAAAAATATATTGGTACCTATATTCAATTAATTAGCGAGTCAGTATCTCGAAAGCTGTTAGCTTTAAAAGAAAACATAAAACCTAGTATTTGCGAAGTAGTTTGAGTACCTACATCGTTAGAGGAAACGGGAAAACTTGAAGAATTGAAAATATTCGGATCTATATTTTCATCGAATCAACAATATTTACATTCAGGGAATGCACTCAGTCCATCAAAATAAAGAAATGTTATTTTTATGGTCTGAAATATTGTGCATTTATAAGATTAACACTAAAATATTTATGGGAAAAAGGCATGGTCGCATGAAGCGTTGAAACCTTCGTGTAAGTATGTTGCGACTAATTTTGATGTACACACGGCGACACATCATGTTACGCAGCCTTATATACCCATAAATACAATACGTACAAAACACAAAATGGTGCGGTAGAGAGCCTGCATAGACGCGGCTGCGCCGGCGTGGACGCAGAGTGCCGTGAGACGAAACAACAACAACATACCGCACCCTATCGCACGATTCGCAGCGTTCAACTTCTAATAGTTCAAAGTCCAAACAGGGTAACCGGACCTGTCGCCGTGTGTACAGACCTAACTAAGCATACGATATATCCAGATATCACTTCACCCTAATCAGCTAAAACTATTTAAGCATTCTGAACATGTACTAGGAAGTCAGAAGGCAGTAGGGTTGACACATTACGGTAAATTAGACATGTTTTGCGTAAGGCCCCTTCAGACGTGTCACTTTTAGCGACGTCGGAGTACAAATCAAATTACGGCAACAAGTGGCGCGGCGCGTCGACACCGCGACGACACGATTAATGATCTTCCTAAGTGATGGGGGGCTTTGTCAAAAAATATTACGGTTATGTTCAGTTGACAGTTATGTGTGAGATGTTGGTTAGTTGTGGAGTTTTTATTAT
Organism: Agonopterix heracliana; assembly: GCA_963693445.1. Classification (NCBI taxonomy): domain Eukaryota; kingdom Metazoa; phylum Arthropoda; class Insecta; order Lepidoptera; family Depressariidae; genus Agonopterix; species Agonopterix heracliana. The sequence goes on along the minus strand of OY856312.1, from coordinate 487,925 downwards.
CGATTATTTTTATGATATTATTATTACAGTATTGAAAGTGCCGAAAATGTGGCGCGCTGACCAGAATTATATCGAGGTTTACTCTTCCCTTGAAGAGATCTGGATTGTCTTCGGCTGATAGATTGAAGCATGGATAGATTATTTTAATTTAATCATGAAGATAGTACAACCACAGAGGATTATATTGTACAGAGTTACAGCTTCAAACAACCTCGCAAAAGCGGCGCATCACTACATGCGCAGTATGATTGTGTGCGCGTTCACCTACGGGGCTCACGAACGAGGCCGAGGGGACACTTTGGCTATGCTTCGGGTGGTTACGGCGTAACGAGGGTGTGAATTTAATGTGTGAGATATTGTCCATTCTTCCTTTCGGAAAGAGATTGGAGCCACTGACCTCTGTTAATATTAATATGTCTATGGATTATTTTCTGTTTGATCGTCACTGTCATTGTAGAACGTCATGTCATGTGAATTGTGAGATATTATTATCGTTCATTTTACTCGAGCATGTTTAAAAGTTGTTTAATAATATTAAACGAAATGGTTAATTATTGCACCGTGTGCTTTAATAATACGAGGAGGAACACAAACATCTCATTCTTCATATACCTACCCCAAATATCGTGACAGGTAAGTCAATTTTTGAGTCACCCGCGTGACCGCGTAAAGCGGCGGTTCGGGCGGCAAGGTTTTTTAAATTTAAACTCATTTTATTCAACTAAATAACAAATAATAAATAACACAACAAACAACAACAACAAAAAAGAAAAACAATATACCTACATATTATAAAACATTATCCTTCATACTTCAATTAAATTTATTTCCTTTTAGACAGCCCTACAAGAATAGGCTAATGTAATCGAAGCTCCTATGAAGCTGTTGCTCTGTACAATATAATCCTCTGTGGTACAACCTTGATTGGTTTGTGTTTTAATAAATTTCAATTGTTAGCTTCAACGGATGATTATAAAGCAAGGTAACATATTGCTTATCTCCACTTGCGTATCTGGTAACATAACAACCAGATTATAAAAACTACGAACACACGTACGAAAATAAAGTCACGAACATTCTCAATACTGTTCTCTTTTCTATTCCTTATCCTTAAAACCTTTAGTTTAACGGGAATCCACAAGTTAACAATCAGTTCACGACTGCTCTACATACCATAACACTATGTAGCGAAAATCCAATTGTTCAACTTCAAAGCGAACGAGTTTTAAAAACAAACTGAAATCTTAAAGTAGGTGCACTGTAAAAGCGAGACGAGATCACAAACGTGAGAGCTTTTGGGTCAGCTTGCCTGAGGCGTAACACCGCAAAACGAAACTCTAATGTTTATGCAATAAGAATCACAACAGTGCACATTTTGTTGGCGAGCTATACGAGCGTAAGCCAAACTTCCCACCGCAGAGTTTATTTCCATCCAAGTTTAAAACTTCTTGGAGAAGGAAAAAATTCAAATCCACAGTCGGTCGTGCATCACAATCAGAGGAGTTTGTGCGAGTTGTCGCCGCGCCGTAGGAGAAGTAGCCGGGGGCAGTGGGGAGCAGTGGGGAGCAGCGGGGAGCAGCGGGGAGCAGTGGGGAATGGCGGTGCGCTCGTTACGACCCAATACTTTGTTGCAGCCTGCCTGCATCTCTCAGAGCAGAGAGCCTCCAGTAAAGCGCTCCTTCCGCCGTCACGTACCAATATTCGATTCGCGAACAATTCATGCAAGAATTTCTACTTCACGCTCCATTGTAGGCAATTGTAGACGGGCTGAATACCTTTGTGAGCCACAGTCCTCGGCTAAATGGAATAGCGAATTCACTCGTAGATTCATTCCAGCTTTATCAAAAAGCGGCCAGGTTTGAAATAATGCCGCACCATAGACAAATTGACTTAAAAGATTTCTATTAATTCGTGCTTTCCATAAAATACAAGATTCAATAACAATCAGAGGTGTGTGGGGTGTGGTAAGAGTGCACCGATTGACTGAAAATATTGCTTTTTAATTTTGGATTGACCTCCATTGACCATCCTTTTAAACTAAGAGTCTACCCATCAAACTGAACAACTATTATTATGGGAGTAAACCAATCTGAGCAAAAAAAAATCTACTGTCCCATACTTTCGAGAATTAGAGTCGTGTAGGCAGCGACCGACAACGGCAGGTGTAGTTTAGTATGGGCATAAGAATAGTATGGGACAGCAGATTTATTTCTTGCTCCGATTGGTTTGCTCCCATAGTAAAAGTTGTTCCGTTTGATGGGTAGACTCTTGGTTTAAAAGGATGCTAATGATATCAATTTCACCCTGTAGAATCTACATTAATATCGAATTGTCGGTAAAGAAATCTTGCATAGGGCGCACCAAAAGAGTTAATGTCTTCAAGAAAGGTGAAGTGCGGAGTACTTTAAACCGGCAATGCAAGGCATGATGCATGTATGAGAAGGTTCAAGGATCATGGACATGAGTTACCATCTTCCGTACGAAAAAGGCGAGATGTTACAGAATGTGTAGATAAAAACCTTTAGTTCTATATAAAACTTTCGTTACGTGAGTGTCTGTTAGATTAATAGATCTATGCAGCAAATATTCAAGTGCCTGAGTGGACATTGCGTATGGAAAATGCAGCAGGTATGTGAAGCGAGGTGAGCCGGGTGTCGGCTGGTGATGTGAAGCGGGAGGCGGGACGTGGGGTGCGGGGGGTGCGGGGGTGAGGGGGGTCGCGTATCGTCTATCCATCAGCGAAGAGGGAAGCGCAGAAATTTTATTAATACACCACCCTCTGCCGCGCGGTGAATAATTTCACCCACGTAACGTCACTCCATACTAACTGACGTAACTGACATTTTGTTGATTTTACAGGAAGAGCTTTTTTCCGTTTTTTGTTTGAATACTGAATAATTGTACCTATTTGATTTTAGGTTTTATAGCTTTTAATAACCCACTGCAGGGCACTGTCTCCTCTTCGGAAAAAGCGTGAAGGAGTGCATCAGAATCTATCACGCGAGCCCAGTGCTTATTGGTGGAGATAAGTGATTAATTTGCCGTCAGATAATTTTCAAGCCGCCTTAATAGGCCTGTAAATGACAATATTATGACGGCTTCTCACCCTTACTGGTATTGGTTACTATGATAAATAGATGTCAGGGTAGTTGTAGAGGGAATAGGGATGTAAAGAGCTAGAGAGAATATATTATACAGTCTGCATGTGAAGCTTGTAATTGATTTACATCTTCAATACATGGCGCAGCCAATTTAAAAGTAATTCGTGGTATATAAGCCTAGAAACGAAAAAGCCCTACGAAGAGATCCTCATGCTATAACTTACTTACAAGCCTACAAAGTGAACGATTGATGACATTCGAACAAATCGAAAGATTTGTAGACATAGAGCTAATGTAATCGTTACATCAAACAAAAGGTAAACAAAAACGAATAATGAATTCAGAGCAAAAAGTATTATATTATGACCGGAGGTGGAGGGAGGTAGTATGAATCGAAATGTAGTACCGACGAGTTTCCTCATCCAATAATTTACGAACTGATTAAAACCGGCAAAGTTCCTTATTGAATCAGGCGCTTTGCGGAAATTCATTGGAGGAGCCCAAATTTACTTTCGCCTGTAAACTTTTGTACTTTTGGGCACGCATGGTGGACTGACTCAATTACACTACGCGAGTATTTTAGTCAAGTGGTATTTTAGTAGCTAATCATGTCTGAACCACACAATTTAGTAGAGTAGTTAAGCGAGACAATACATACAGGCAAATAATACAACCTGACCACCATAATACAATTCCACTCAGCGGAGTAAAAACTCTGTTACGAACGTTCGTCGATTAAACTCCTGAGGACGAAATACGTGTAGAGTAGTGTTATTTGATGGTCAGGACACAACATACGTCTACTATTTGGACGTAGAAGTTGCGGTACTGTCTTGTTATCTATTATTCTGTACATTTGTAATGTAGGTACTTACTTACGTTATAAAGTTGTATGAAAATTGTAGAACAAGGGCTTAAGAAGATAAATCAATGAGGTAACCTCCCCAACATGGCCAAACATCTCGACGATGCGAACGAGATTAAATTAAACGAAGGCATTAGCGAAGTTAGCGGAGCATGTGTCCCGAATGAAATGCATATTTTATTACAGCCTCCCAACTTCCTTCATAAAGGAGTTTACTTACACTGACGTTTTGTTCCATAAACTTAACTTGTTTTGGGAGATGTCTTGATTTTCGGAGGAATTTTCGGGACAGACCCCTTTAAGCTTAGCGTAGTCTATTTTAAAGATTTTCTAGCCAAAAACCATCACAAACGATAAACTATTGAGACGAACAGGAGAATAACGTATTGAGTAATCCTTGCTTAAAAGTGGCAGTAGAAGCTTGATAATCATACCCATCTAAGACAGACTAGAATGAAAACTAATAGGGAAAAGAGAGGTCACTCTTTACTTAAATAACCAGGCGTCTCGATCTACTGAAGTGAACATGACCTGGTAGGAAATTATCTACAGCACTGCCCAAGATCTCTTCTGGTGGCATGCTTATTTTCAAGTCTATAACCCGATGAAGGAATGACAAGATGAAATGATGATAACGAATTAATGAGCATTACGAATTATCAGCCTAATATAAGGGATCATACACTATGACGCACTGACGGAGCGGCAGACGTCAGTCTGTCATTTGCGAAGCAAGGAGTTGTATGAAACCGCACGTAGAAGCACACACGGTGCGGATGGACGCAAATGACGGACTGACGTCTGCCGCTCCGTCAGTGCATCATCATGTGTGACAGCTCTAAGTCTCACTGCAGGGTTCTAATTGAAGAATTAGCATTTTTTAATCCTATTTATTATTATGTAGATTGTATCTACATTAAATTCAACCCTTGTTGTGTTTTATAAAGTAGGAACTTTCATAACTCCATCTGTTGACGCCTTTGCGTCGAGTTTCTGAGACAAAGTCAGAATACACAATTTGGATTTCAATATCAAAGAAACATCATCGAGTTTGAAAATATTATATTTTCTTGATACTCTGCCTACCAGTCTTTGCCGATATCATAGATAGTTTCTTTATTTGTACACCAAAATACACAAAAGACGACTAGAGATATACAGGGTGAAATTAATATCATTAGCATGCTTTTAAACTAAAAGTCTACCCATCAAACTGAACAACTTTTACTACGGGAGCAAACCGATCGGAGTAAAAAAATAATCAGCTGTTGCATACATTTGAGTCACGTAGGCATTGCATTTTAGTGTGGAACCGCCGATTTTTTTGCTCCGATCGGTTTGCTCCCATAGTAAAAGTTGTTCAGTTTGATGGGTAGACTCTTAGTTTAAAAGGATGCTAATGATATCAATTTCATCCTGTAGAAATCATCTCGCAAGATTTTGGTATGCCGTAAACCAAATTTAACTATTCACGGGCTAATAGGCCAGTCCATAACTCACGAGTATAATAATATTCAAATGTCCTCAGGCATCGCGTCTGTGATCGAATTGGCGACGGAGTTACTACGTAATATAATACTGGACTGATTTTGGCCACGTTTGGGCCAGTGGAATTAATAATAATATGGTCTTTTGGAACATCTCTGTTCCGCACGCTTAGGAATATATTCCCCCGAGGAGCAGTCGAGCTAGTGAAGAAGCTTACGTTATGTTAATGTTACAAATGAAACCTGCATTCGAATTGCCTTATGCATTTTACAAGAGTGAACGCATTTTGGCTTCAATGGCGAGTAGTTAGGCTGCGCGTCCACTAGAGGTGAGCGAGGGAAATAAGCTACAATAATTCAATAAAAAGCATTGCTCTTTTTCCTTCTTTCTTCTCTTTTTCTTCATCATCATCAAAGCTTATGTACGTCCCTATACACGGCAAAGACCTACCTTCATGGAGGGTGTATGGGCGTTAGTCCACCACACGTGCCCAATGCGGATTGGTAGACTTCACATACGCATCGGAATTTCCTCTTCGGCGTATGTAGGTTTCCTCACTTTGTTTTCCTTCACCGTTTGAGAGCAGTCGGTATTACGTACATAAGTTAGAAAAAACTCATATCATGTCGTCCGTGCGGATTCGAACCTGGACCTCGAGATTGAGTTTCCATAGGTCTCCACAATGCGCCACCGACGCACGCTCTTTTTCTTGTTTTTTTTACACCCTTTATAATGAAGACAGGCTTACACTCAGTTGCTGAAACGCTCATTAAAGTTAATCCTCCATTAAATTTCTTACCGTCACTTTTTGTCTTGTTGACGAAGTAAAAGCCAGCTCAAGAGATTTAATGGAGGATTAACTTTAATGAGCGTTTCTGCAACTGAGTGCATATGTGGGACACTCCGGCGCTGTAACGACGACCTGAGTCAGGTAGCGGAGATCGACTGGGTAAGGAAAGACGTAAATAGAGTTTTGCCGATATTCAGCATTGAATGAAGACAGGTAGCGACGGGCGCCATAAGTAAACTTTTCATGCGAATTGTCAAAATGTGTTTGTTTTCGTCCTGTGTTTATTGCAATTTTGTATTTGGTGTAAATAAAGTATGTATTTGATTTATTAATTATAGTTTGTGGAAGCTCTAAAGCGCATTTTTTGAGAACATAAAAAATTTATATCACGATTGTACTCGTATGTGAAAAGGAAAAAACAAACTATATTTTGTTATTATATTAATGCTCTATTGGAGAACCATCCTTACGGGTCCTTACACTCCCAACGCTTCCTTATCGCTCCAAACTCCCAAGTCGTTGAATTAACTGTAAGCCTTAATAAAAACTTCTCTCAAACTCTGGCTAGTTAGTGTGAAATTGAATTTAAATTCCCTCCTGAGAGCTCTCGGAAACTGAAAAAAATTTCCTCTAAAAGGCGGTAGTCGGTACCTGTTGGGAAGTTAGAGTTTGAATTATTTATGTTAAGTGTTCACCGGCTAGGAATAGCTGTTAATTCTGTTAAAAGGGTGGAGGGGTGAATGAATCGGAAACTGTGACTTCTCACACTCCGCCACCCTTTCTCTTCATCTCATCTCTTCAGATGTTATGACTAGGAATGAAAGGGGTACGCTTCGAAGATACGATGCTTTAACGATGCTCAAAGTCGATATCGATAACGTTTTTTATCAAACTGTAACAACTGATGACCGAAGGTCTAAGGGTTCTTAGTTGGATGTTATATTTATGCAAAGTTTTTTGAAAGGTGCTATTTAAGACTCGCCATATGATTGGTTAATATTCGTAACGTGCTGTATCGTCTTAGCCATCTTATTCGCTAATTACTTGAGACGCGCTATTCGCAAGATTCATCTTCTGATTGGCTGTTATGTGTGACTTGCTGTGTCGCATGCGATGTCCTAGTTGTTTACATTGAATTGATCGATGCGTCTGCATTGTTGCTTAGTCAACTACCTCCTACCATACACATAGGTATGTATGAATTTAAAAAATTCAGAGACATCTTTGAACCTAAGAAAGGATCATAATTATCAAAAGGTCATAATCATAGTTTTATTGATTTATGTGGTTACATAAGATTGAAAATCTTATGATTTATGCGATTTGTCAGTTTGTCAGTCTTTTTATTCCAACAGCAGCGTCATAAAAGCTGCTATATTTTTTACCTGGCTACTGAAATAACGGTAATTTCCGCTTCTTACGAATCGATAGCGTGTCATTCTCTTTTTCTCGAATAGTATTTTGTCCTTTGACTTATTGTTGGACTTCCCTTAAGATTTTGTCACACGGAAGGCATTACCATATTCATAAGCTCACGATCTTAAGCCCTTGTGGCGTGGTCAGGCAGAAGCATGCTTATCTACGATTAACGTGTAGTTGTAGCGATCTTCAAGGCTCACTCTTATCTTGAACTATTAAGGATGATATTAGCAGTGTCAGTGTCCATCTATACTCCATTCCAAATAACAACGAAAATTTAAGGCCATTTTGAATTACAGAAACAGAGATTTGACACACTTCCTCTCATTTATTCTTAGAACAGCCTTAGTAACGTCCAAGATACGTTGGATAGTATATCTTTCTCATAAATAAATCTTATTTGCTAATCAGAATTGGCCAGAAAGCTATACAGGAATCGGAATATCTTTTTGTCCTTATTTTGAATGCAGTATAGGTGTCAATAGATTGGACAACCGTCGTTACCAAGTCAAAGGTCTGTATATTTCACTGGAAAGGACACATAGATCTCATTTGTGGTAAACTACAACGTTATGTTTATGCATTAAAGCGATTAAGACAAACTATTTCTAAAGAGGCAGCACTCACGGCCTACCATGGATACGTATCATCTGTACTTGGCTATGGTTTATTACTTTGGGGAAATTCTGTCGAAATAAATAGAGCGTTCAAACTCCAGAAGAAGTGCATCCGTGCCATCAGTAACGCATGGTTCCTGGAGAGTTGTAAACCTCTGTTCCAAAAGTTGAATGTTCTTTCTCTGCCCTGTATGTACATAAGAGATGTTTGTTACTTTATTAAACAACATCCCGAATATTATAAAAAGCGTTCAGAAGTCTACACTAGGCAAGCTAGATCACAATACTTACACCAATTATATCAGCCTTCTTGTCATAAATATATCGACGCTGGAAAGCGGAAACGCTGTAACCCACAAAAGGCAAACTTTACACCAGGCCCGAAAAACTTTTGTGATTTCAGAAAAAAATTCATAACTTCGTTAATGTTAGTCCCACATATGCCATTTTTGGATAGAAAATATAATATAAGATTAGCTATGATACGAATATCCCCGATTCCGTTAAATGTTCCTGCTTTTAATTTTATTGTGGGTTACAGCATATGGACTTTTTTTTTCAACCCCAAAGAACGCTGTAACTGAAGTCGATTATTGTATGGATTTCATAAAATAATACTTTATTTTGGAAATCGAAATCGTTGTAACCCACTATTCCGTAATGTACCCAGTACCATAATATTGATGTAACAATATAACCTTTTTAATTTGTATAGTCATGTAATGGTTTAACCACAAGAACAGCGAAAAAATTTACTAAATTGAAATGACGTGAATATTCAGTCAAAAATGTTTACCGTGTTATTAAAAAGTAAAGACATCAGAAAGTAATTCAAAATGTAATATTAGGTTACAAAAAAGCACAAAAAGCTTAATTCTTAATATTCGAATAGTCGAAACTGGAATTAACTGGAGCGCGGAAGCGTTCTCGATTAATTTTTTCTCAAGGAATTCCTCTCAAGGTAGGATGCAAAATCTGATTGATTATTTATCATAATTGACAAATTACTATCACATATTTGGAGATGTATCAGTATAATCAATAGATTCAACAATATTCTAAGAAACTCTTTTTAAGGGAATGATTGAACCGTCGAACTGAACAACTTTCTCTATGGAACCAACAACAAAAACGCAAAAAAAACTGTTGTTTTATTCAAAAGTGCAGTCCTACTAGAGCTAAATATATGGGACACCTGTTTTTTTTCGCAATTTTGATTTTGGAATATATAGAAAGTTATTCAGTTTGATGGTATGGTCATCCTCTTAAAAAACTGTCAGCTGTCTGTAAGTTAGGTATACGAGAAACTCCGTAATATTAACTTCAAACATGAAAGAAAATCATTATTACAATGATAAAATTCTGCTTGAATAAAACATTTTCCAAGTATTCCTCTAAATCAGATGCAATTCGCAATACCACTGAGAACGAGGCTACAAACCTGCTGAATATTACATAGTAGGGAACAAAATTTACTCACGACCTGTGATTCTGTCCTGTGATTTAATCGAACGAGACTGAAGTTCAAGAGGAAGACACGTGAAGTATTGAAGGTTTTCTATAATAATAAAATAAAATTAGTAACAAATGCAACGTCCGACACACAAGCCCCATAAAAGAGACGGTGAGCAGATTTGGCAGTTCAGTAGCTTCGGAAAAGCCCAGAATCGTATAAGTGAGGAAGACTACGAGGGTCGAGATACTTCTGGGCCGGATTTTCTAGCTGAAGTTTAAAATTACTATGGAAGTAAGTATAGGCGATATCTTCCAGGTGCTTCATACTACAATAATGGGCAAAAGAAAAGTAGATAGGCTACGAATGACATGGCTCGCAAGCCTGAACAAACAGTAGACAGGCATCGCCACCTTTAAAAAGCTTTTTCGTTTGGCAAGAGACAGCCAGGCATATACAGAGCTGACTGCTGACCTCCAGTAATGAAGAGAAACTCGAAGAAGAAAAAAGTAAGTCAAATACACCACTACATTGGCGACATCCTGGATCTTAATTTGAGTCAGATTAGGAAGACTCCCGCTGCTCAAAATAAGAAGGCGTTGGATGAAGGCTCCTGTCACTCAGGTTTCCTATGCGAGGGACCCAGGGCTGTGCTGTAACTGGAGGTAGTCCTATCCCGAAGGTGTGAAAAGAGCTCTTAAATTTTTTCATTTGTATTGTAATTACTAATTACACTGCAAAGAAGAAAAATCGCATTTCAAGATCTAAAGACCGATGTGAATCCTAAACCAAATTCACAAGTTGTTTGTTTTTCGAGGATTCAAATTAAAAAATCTTACGATGCTCATATGGCGGAATCTCTGCTCCGATGGAGGGATGCTAATCAGCTTAAACGAAGCTTCGGAACGTATCAGTCTCGGCATGAACTTGGATAAAACGAAAGTCATGTTTAATTTTCATATAAACAACGAATTTCACTGAAAGTTGTAAAAAAGTGTATCGCACAGGCAGCGGGCCATTAGAATAGGCAGAAACAAATTCGACAAAAAGGCTGGTAAAGCGCATTCAGTCGAGATGAGCTGCTTTCGGGAAACTCTTTCTTCAACTTTGCTTCTGCTTTTATTCAACCTACCTACTATATTTACCTTTAGTACTTAAACGTGGACGAAAATAGTAGTAGTAGACGACGTAGAAACCTTTACGTTAACGTGATCTAACGTCTATAGATTCATAGTAGATTAGAGAGCGAGTGCTAGCGATCTTAGACAGCAGCTGTAAAATAAGCAAGTTAATCCGAGTTCTCAGACGGAGACAACCAAGATAGGCGTAAAGTGGTTGAGTACTTTCTCCTCCAGTCCAGTGGACCGAGAACCTGAGGCAACATTTAGATATGAAAGGGCGAGGATAAAGTTTTGTAGCGCATCTTGGGAGAGCATTATTGAACAGTGGGTGACGATGATGCGCTTTTTCAGAACCCTGTATTTCATAAAGGGAATGATGCAATCCAGTTCACTTTTTTTAAATAACGTAAAAAATAAGGGAACACTAATAAAAATGTCAAATAACAGTATCTAACCAGAGGACTTACCATTCAAACGAAACCAATTACGCGCCAAAAAACACGAACAACAAAAGTAAGACACCTTTTTGACGGCCATCGACTGATTTGGGACGCAGTAAATGGTAGGCCATAGCGGTTCGAGCGCCAAATCGATGGTGGTAAAAGCAATAACTTTGTCGCGAATACTACATTTAAAAAAGCGTAAATTGATTTGATCTAGAAATAGAGATTTGAAATGAATGTTGTAACACGTCATGTAGCCATAATGTTGGTTACGTTAAAACGTAATAAGCCACATTCGTTGCTAACAATTGGACAACAAAATGTCATAAATGTGGTGCACTAAAATTTTTTGTCCCGCAAAAACGCTGTAACCCACATTGAATAGTATATGACGAACGATGTAACTAGCTTGTTGGTTTTTTCTACGGAACTCGATTTTGACGTAAATGCAAATCGGTAAAAATTTTGAGTTTTTGTGCTATTTACAGCCTACCAAAATCGATGTCGACCAAAAATGACAGGCAATTTCTACGCTGTACAAAATTTTCTAAGGGCCGTAGAGCTATGGGACTCAGACCATTCGACGCAGAATTTTTTTCTGATTACGAATCTGCAATAAAAAAATTTTGACACTGGTGTCAGTTACAGCGTTTTCGCTTTCCAGCGTCGATATATACAAACGTAACGTGTATAATTGAGCATACTTATATACAATAAACTACCCAATTGTATAAAACTGTTACAGGGAAAGTTTTTCAAAACCAAATTAACGAAATGGCTGTGTGAATTGTGTTTTTATAGCGTAGAGGAATATTTGAATTATGACGAATAAGTAAAAGTAGAAGATAGGTAGTAAACTATATTAGATTTAGTAAGATTTTCATCGACAAACTAAATTTGCACGCCTGCAAGCAGGCTAAATACAGCTACTGAACAATTTTGTAACACCCTTTTAACAAAGTATTTTGGCAAATAAACTATTTCATTCATTCATTCATTCACTTCGGGACCGTCTCAACAATAAATTCAATAAAAGTATTCTGCGTTATTCAAACAGCATATTTTGTGATTGCATTATGAAACCCTTGTTAGGAATCTCTTTGTAGCTTATATTTTCAGCTTTGTATATAATAGTAAAACCCAATAAGTGGGAGCAGAACTCGTTCGCAGATGGTTCTGTATTGTTAAGGATATAATTTTTACTTTTATAATAATATTTTGTTGGAAAAATACTGTCACAATCATCTAAACTATTTCGAGCCTACTTTTGTAGAAACTGCCTTCAAAGGCGACTCTTAATTATAGCTCAGTATTTTTCCCTTTTTTTAGAGATCCGCAGAAGAACCAATAGATGACATAGCCCAAAGAATCGCTAAGCTAAAGTGGCAGTTTGCGGGGCACATTGCTCGCAGAACCGATGGCTGATGGGGCCGAAAAGTTCTCGAGTGGCGTCCGCGTACCGGAAAGCACAGCGTGGGTTGGCCCCCCACACTGTGGACCGATGACCAACCAGTTGGATGACGGCAGCGCAGGACCGGTCATTATGGCGATCCTTGTGGGAGGCCTATGTCCAACTGTAGACGTCCATCGGCTGAGATGATGATGATGATGATGATGGTTTTTCCCGCATTTTTTAAATGTTTTGGTATAAACTCACGACCCCTTTTGTGGTGGTCAGAAACTCAACTACAACTGCCAACTGTGTTGCAGGCAGCTATATCAAGGCTCACTTTTAGCATTTGTTTGAAGATGGAATCAAGATGGAATGGAAGGTTTAAAGATGGAATAGCCTCATACGACACCCACGGGAAGAAATGGGGTGGTCCATTCTAAGCCGGAACCACAAGGCACTATTCATACTTAATATTTAGATTCAGTCTGTATGATTCCACAACAGGGCAAAGGCCTCTCTCTAATCACTGAAAAGTCAACGCAGAATGGGTAAAAGCAAGTATAATAGCTAGTATAATGTATTCAAGTAGCTGTCAGCTAACCAGCTACTAAGCTAATATGACAGTCAGTTTTCCAGGCGATGTGTCGCGCGATGCGTCGCGTCGTCGGATCGTTTGTCGTCGGATCGATCGTCGCACTCTGTCGCACTGTGTCGTCGTCTCATCTGCCTCGATATATCATAGCTGTCGGCGCTGACTAATGGACACTGACATACATTAGATAATATTATTTTGGGGGAAAAGGCTAACGATCACAATCTAACACTCAGTTGAACGTAGATTCTTCGAATTTTACTGTCTTATACTAAGAAAGTTGGTAGGTACACTACTTTCTTAGTATACGTAGGTGGACCCCCCTAGGATAGACAACAGGCTTCCCATTTGGAAACTATCACCACAGTCTAAGAAAGAGTATAGTTCCTGCATATTATAACTACGGAAGTATAAAGCGAAATTCTTCCAATCTTTAATATCTCATAAATTTTATTTAGTTATACAAATGCTATGAAATAAAAACTTAATTCTACTCCAGACTAAGCCATTCGCATGTCTGAAAACCAGTTTAGTTTTAGAGTGATATGAGCATTAACCAACCAATATTCAAAAAAACGATCTTGTATTAGGTACGTAAATGTACGTATATTTTATCCCTCAAATTAGAATTTTTTGCAATTTTCAGTGCACAGACAGGCCAAGATTACAATTTTATTAAATGTAAGTGTACGATAACCGCGCAAGTCTCAAAACAATTATGGTAATCTTTCAGTCTGAAAATTTAATTTCTACCTCTCTTGTTCAATCAGATTGAAACTGAAAGCAAGAAGGTATCAAAAACGTTAAGAAAATATAAATCAACATTGAGTCTTGCTAGTGACATAAAAAGCAAAACTAATTAACATTGAGTAGACACTAGCTCTAATATTACGCTTTTGTTAGTTCAAAATATTCATTAAGTAAAAGCTTTTCAATAAAATGATAAACATCTAAAAGGTGTTGAAGTGCTGAAGAGGTCGGAGATTGAATGAAGCCTCGTTTGCACGCGCACTCGGCCGCGAGCTGAAGGCACAGATAAGTGCGCTCTCTAGAGGTGGCGAGTGAGAGGAGAGTGACGTCATCTGCAAGTGCTGCCAGGTAAGAGTTATAGAAATCCGGTGTGTGGATGTCTCAATGTTATATGATATTTGTAGGTAACCATCTTCAGAGTGTTAATTGAATACGAAAAATGTTCCCTCTAGAATAGTCTTTTCTACTAGGAGCGAACAAAATCTCTTCCCGCGCTTTCCAGTGAACTTCTTCTTATCGTGTGGGCAAGCCCTGGTGTCAGAGTTTATTTAAACCGCCTTACGGCCTCTGACGTGGTTTTTATGTAACGACTACTACTACCAGAGATAGTAGCCGGCACCAAAGGCTTAACGTGCAATCTGAAGCACGGAATCCTCTTTCATTTCAGACAATCAAGTGATTCAGTCTGCAATGTCCTAACCTACTAGGGGAAAACGCACAAAGTGACATATCACAAGGTGTCCCCCGTGGGAATCGAACCCACGACCTCCGTGTCGAAATCCTAATGCTCTTAACCATTAGACCACGGAAGCAGCCTTCAGTGAACTAAAACCGCTATAAGTAGCATAGAAAAAGTTGTACCTAAGTCGTACGCTAGTAAATAAATCATACAAGAGAACCCTCTTATGAGATTTCTCTAAACTTTTGTATGTTGACATTAATTTACTCCTGAAAATGATAAATCCGAAATAGCTATGTCTGGCAACATTACCACCAAGTAAACGTAGTTTTAATTGGGTGGATGCTTCGTTGACACGCTCCGTGGGCTGCCATATCCTTCTGCTATTAGTGCAGCCTGGTGCCGAGACTGCCAAGGCTTGTAAACTTAACTTTGTACCTAACTGCATTTGTTCTTAGGTTACATTTAGTTTAACTAAGGATGAAACTATGCTGTACTGTTGATCTACTGATGTCTCTTTAAAAGATGATTGATTAATTACTTAAGGGGCCATAGGTTCACACGACTATTTTGTATGAGAAACGCGACTGCTCAGCCCTACGAAAAGTGCGTGCGTGTGCTGTATTTT
Organism: Agonopterix heracliana; assembly: GCA_963693445.1. NCBI lineage: Eukaryota > Metazoa > Arthropoda > Insecta > Lepidoptera > Depressariidae > Agonopterix > Agonopterix heracliana. The sequence goes on along the minus strand of OY856312.1, from coordinate 472,586 downwards.
TGATTAAAACGAATTAACAAACGTTTTTTTTAGTGATTTTTTTATGATTTCACTAGACAAACTAATGGTGAATATTATGTGAGTATAAATACCAAAAATCTGAAACTATTTTAAGTTCTTCTAAAACGAGAAAACTGTTTAAAAATACAGGAAAATACGTCATCTTTGTGACGATTTTCTATGGAGTGAAGTAATTCCAATCGTGTATTCAATTTATGATTTTACTAGATAAACTATACAAGAATACTGAGGTATGACTTTGGATTCGGTGAATTTTATAAATCTAGTCGAAAAATGAAAAATCAAAGATGCCTCCAAGGTATTTCGTCCTACTATTGGGCCTTAAGAAGAACTACACACTTTTGCGAATTTAATGGCATACTTGTAGTATAAGAAAGAGTACGGGCCTACAATCTACATACAGTATGGACACTAGAAAGTTCTAAGGTGGCCAACATTTACAGGGTTTTAGGGTAAACAGTTGCATTACTTTTAGGGGTGATTGTACCCATGGTACTGAACAATTTTCCCTAAAATAAGAAACCTTAGAAAGTTCGCAAAAAAAATGTCTGACTTTCCATACTAAATGTAATCAGCTGATCGAACGTTATAAATACCTAGGGTAAACTCCCTAACTCCCTGTATATTTTATTAAATAAATTGTTTGACTTTTACTACAATATAATACCAACATTATTAGCAATAAGCAGTATGCTCACGACTTTATTCCCCGAGGCCCGAGGGTTTAGACATAGATGTTCTTAAAACTCAGAATATCCATGTTTCACTTGTAGTAGCAAAACTCTGTCCGGCCAGTGTTATGGGTAGTAAGCCCGATTCGCAACTTATAATAGACAGTAAAGTTGGTTTTTTCACTATGTTTTCCTTCACCGAAAAGCCATGGTGTAACGAATCGTAAATAAATTCCGAAAAACTCATTGGTACGAGTCGGCTTGCATGCACGGAAGGCATGATTAAATTACATTGTTATAACACAATCGCAATAAAAAGAACAAGTACTACTTGCATAAGTAAGTCAACGATATAATCAATCGATCCCCGGACAGAAACCGGAGATGTCAAACTCGTTATAGAAGTTTTTCGATAACTGTACAACTTGAATTCTCTATAAACGCCGACAAGAAAATGAAGGCATCAAAAACTTGATAAAGGGCCTTTGATTTTATAGGCGAGCCGATTTATAGGCGTGTCCCGGGATCTCGTAAAGTTGATCCCGGGACTTTTGGGATTGCTCGCGCGACAGCGATCATTTCCCGGTAATGAGGGCGGGCCACCGCGGCTGTGACGTCATCTTTCACACGGCCGGATTTATTGCGATATTGACAAAGACAAATTAGTGCAAAAATTTCATAAATACACTCATAATTAAATGCACGACCATAATCCCATTCGGGTGGTCAGAACCTTGCTACAAATACCAACTATCTTTTTAAGCGGCTCGTCACGTTTAGTATTTTTGAAAGTAAAATAGACCATGTTAATATTTAGCTACGTTTCACAAATTGATTGTTTATGCTTACAGGATGCCCAGAAACATTGATATAACCACCAACTTAGTATTAAAATCGTGCAGCTGTAGTTTTACTTTTAGCATATTCACACATGTCATAATCTCCAATATGCCTAATCCTATATCCAAATGTATCATCAGCCTATATAATTATGTCGCACTGCAGGCACAGGAGGGTGTCTGGACGTTAGTCCACCACGCGTACCCAATGCGAATTGGTGGACTACATATACTAACCAGAATATCTTCTTCAGCGTACGCTACGCAGGTTTCCACACTTTGTTTTACTTCACCATTTGAGAGCAGTCGGTATTACGTACACAAGGACATAAGTTAGAAATATTCATTGGTACATGGGATGTCGTTCGTGTGGTATCGAACCGGGATCGTCATGATAGAGTATCCACACCTCTCCGCAACGCGCCATCGAGTACCGCGATTATTGCTTTCGTGCTAATTAAGTAAATAGTTTATTAAATTTCTGAACAAAATAAACAATATAATGTGAAAGCGTTAAACATTGAGATCTACTTATGAATAGGTAATAGGTAACGGCACAGAATAGGTAATAGTAGGTACGTATAATAGCCAGGGGTCCTCAGCAGGCAAGCCTGATACCTGGGGAATCAATATCTGTTTAATTCTTCTAGGTAAGTAGGTAGTTACCTATTATAAAAAATTTAACAAAAACTATTGGAAAGTAAGTAGCGACACACCATGCCGAAATTATGTGACCGATTTTCGACGTAATTACGCCTCTAATGCTTTCTAGATTATCCGCACACAAGGTCCTAAACTTGGATTTGCGATTTATCGTGATCGTATTTCTTGAAAATTTATTGAAACAGAGTTTTCATTTAAACGAATGAAAGAATTGTTTTTTTCGTTTTGTATCTGAATACATCGTGTAATAAATTTCTTTTAAAATTTCATTTTATTTCACGAAAGCGTTCACGTATTTTATTAAGGTACAATGCAAAGTGCGACTCAGTTCCGTATTTAATCTGTGGTTCCGTAGATCAACGTCAGTCATCAGCTGACCTGACTGACGGCATGACGTCAGTACAATTTGGAACATTTCTTTCCATCGACCATTCAATCAGTTCACTTTTCTTTCTGCACTTGCTCACAGCTGCTGTATTCCCCGAAGGGGTAGTCAGAGATATTCGGAAACCTCAGAACATCACGTTTCACTATAAGGAGAGAAGAATAGAATACAAAAGACACATGGACCAACTTGATATGCTTTTAGTTTAAGGGGATGCTCAGACCATCAAACTGAACAACTTTCTCTATGGGAGCAACATCAAAATCGAGACAAAAAACAGCCGTCCCATACAATTTGGGTCGAGTAGGATTGCAATTTTCTATGGAACAGCTGATTTTTTCGCGATTTCCACAATGATCCTATAGATACATTTTTTCAGTATGATGGTCTGATTATCACCTTCAGTAAGCATATTATTATTAAGTAGAACCCATATTGATTTCTGAAATAGGTCAACGCGTCACTTGTGTCTTATCCTCTCTTGACGTGTCCAGGGAAGTGGAAACTTGATCCTCGGACGACTTCGGGACCCGGGTCGTGAGGAAAACACAAGGGCGTCCTGTATTTGAATATCGAATGCTAATTCAAGATCAATTCGAGTGGGTACGCCATACGGTCGTAAGTGGAGACCAAAATTGATTTAAGATCGGGGAAAAATTATGGAAGATCTGGCATGAGTTGTGTGGAATGTCGAGTCTTTGCGATGGGTCAATAAGAGTATGACATTTTTTGAGAGTTACGCGGTTATTAATTAAGCTAAAGTTAATCATTATAAATAATCTAAAATAAATAAAAACGCGGTAAGAACCGGTTATAATGATTAACTTTAGCTTAATAAGAGTATGATATCGCAAACGCAATTTTGGAAACCATGGTTGGTTTGCGATATTTATACATTCAGTAATGTAATGACGAGAGTATATACAGGTATAACAAAATACCCTAGTAATATTTCAAGGGGTGGCTTAGACCATCAAACTGAACAACTTTCACTAAGGAGCTAACATAAACTAAAAACTGTTGTTTCATGTAAAACTACTACTCGACTCAAATGTATGGTTATGCAGACTTTTTATTTTTTATCGGCTTTGTCTCCGTTTTGCTTCATACCACCGAGATGAATATGCTGAGATGATCAGGAGGAGTGACGAGGCTGGACAAAGTTCGAAATGAATTTAGGGTTAAATTTAATTAGTTGGCGATACTTAACAAATGCATTTGGTATCTGTTACTCTGTTACTAAGCACAGTTAGTGGTAATGACCCCCCGCTCGATCATATGATTCTGAGGTCAATGTTCGCACGCCGGCCACGCACTGCGTACGATACGTAGGTACGATAATAATAATTTTGTAAATCATCAATACCGATTATAAACATTGATAATGCAAATCTGTTATCATTAACAAGTGCCCTGGGTGAGTTTCGCCAACTAATTAAAAATGACCCTATATAGGGTCATATTTTTTTTTTCGCGATTTCGATGTTGGTGCCATAGAGAAAGTTGTTTATTTTGATGGTCTGATCATCCCCTTAAAAAAGTGTCAGCATATTAAGTTGGACCTTGTATATTCAAGGCAGTTTCAAAGTCGCCCCCATAACAAAGAAACTTACCGAGAGCCGCCTCAGGTGGTACGGCCACGTGATGCGAAGAGACGAGGAACATGTGGTCCAAAAGGCTCTCAGTCTGCCTGAACATAAAAGAGGTAGAGTACGCCCTCCTGCCACCTGGTGGATCAGCATGACAAAGCTAACACTAGCGGAGAACCTGCCCGACCCGACAACCCAGGATGGATTGTCCTGGCGCCGCATTATTAGGAGAGCCGACCCTGCATAAAGCGGGAAAGTGCAGAAAAGAAGAAGACCGGCTTTGTCTCCGTAGTGCATGTTGTTCAGTTTGATGATCTAACTAAACCGCCCCTTTTAATACGTACATAAACTCACGACGTAATTCCTTTAAGTAATAGGTAAAAGGATATTTTTATTCTAATGAGTCTAGTGCACATACTTTTGCTCTTTTACTAATTTTATTCAAAATTATTCAAAACTAGCTGTGCCCGCGACTTCGTACGCGCAGAGAAGTTCTAAATAATATTAAGAGAAAGAAAAAAATAGTAAGAAGTGCAAAGAAAGAGAAATAAAATTAAAAAAAAAGTAGAGAAAGAAATAAAGAAAAAAAATATCGCATAATATTGCCATCATTGCCATCTAATTAAAACATAAAGTAGAATCTCCATACATTTCTCAAAACTACATCTAAATTGCTTGATAGATTTCTTAAAGCACAGACACACACCCCTACACAGTAACTCATTCTTAGTTTATGTTGACAATACCCTACGGAGTAGGTAGCCGTGAAGAGGACTCTGCTTGATCCTAATAATCTAATTCGCAAATCCTCAAGTCTCATGGCTTAGACAGTCAGGACCCCTGCAGCATCAACACTGAAGAGTTGGAACCCAATGTTATATTTTTTTCAGTTTTCCGGTACTATTAAGTAGGCACTTAAGTTACCAGACAGTATTCTTAATTATTGCATTGTTTCTGACCCCCCTAAGAAGGGAAATATGGTCGTGAGTTTATGTTTGTATTTATATGTAATTAGGTAGTGTAGGTACCTACATAAAAAAGGATACTGTAACTGCATGTTTTACAAAAACAGATGCAAGTATCATTATCATCAACCTGTCATTGTTCACTGCTGATCATAGGACTCTCCCAAGGCGCGTCACAATACTATAGGTATCCTCGGCCTTCCTCGTCCAGTCGCTCCGAGCTACCACAGTACATAGTACTCCACACTATCATGGTATATAGTGTTGTTGTTGTTGTTCTCCTATGGTACCTCCGATGGTACAGATGGCCCTCGTGAGACGCCGCTACCTCTCCCTGTCCTGCGCCTGGTGTATAATGTCGCGCCAACTCAACCCGGCTGCTCGTAGCTCAGCGTCGACGGTGCGCCGCCACGTGTGTGTGGGTCGCCCCGCGGTCGCCTGCTTTCACTCTTGGTATATACTACTCCAAGCTAACTGCCTTATGGCCTGACCAATGGCCATGGGACAGGGCGAACTGCGGCGCGAAAAGCGATTTTTCAATACTACACTGATTGTTGTTCGCCCTGTGCCAACTCCAGGCCGTTAGGTCCTCGATACAGCGCCGCATGGCGTCCCACACCTAACCGGTTATTGGTCTAAATTTTTGGTCGTCAGTTCTTTACGACGCTTTTAGCTTCGGCTCCCCATGCCCCTGTGGTCTTAACGGTGACAGAAACAAAGAGATTTGACGCTCCAAGGCTGAGTACCGGACTCTATTCTTAGTGGGAGCAAGTTCAGCGGCTGCTCCAGGTGTCCGTGACGTGCGACTGAGGTCTGGCTGCGAAGGTGCTTACTTGCATGTAGTGTGCCACAGGAGGCACTCGCCTTTCTGCCAGGACACCAAAGCTATAGGCCGTCCGGCCTCTTACCGTCGGTCTTTTGAAATACACATACACAGAATAGGCACATAAAGTATGATAATGACAATTAGATTTGTGTAATTTGTATTACTCAACCACTGTGAGTAAATTTTTAAATAAGTATTCATAACTTTTGATTGTGTTAACCGATTCCGATGAAATAAAGCCTATATAATCTAAACTTCAGATTCTCCTATGCTCTTGCTGATGAAATGTGATATTTTCATGATTATGATGAGTAAAAAAATAAAAACACAAAAAGTTCTGCACCAAGATTCGAACCATCGACTCGTATTTGAAAGTCTGACCATTCACCAAATATGCTACTGAGCTTTCTGAAGAAAGCGTTGAAAAAAGCAATTAGTATTTACCATACTGAATCTTCCCAAATGCATATGTCGAAATGGTAATCATTGAAAATTATTCCACAGGAACGCATTACCGGTATAAAAATTATCCTATGTGCTAGTCCAGAACATATTTTATCTGTGTGCCAAATTTCATCCAAATCCGTTCTGCGTTACGCTTGATTGCGGCACCCGCTACTCCATACACGCAGACCACTGACTTTAAATATTCATAACTTTTGATTGAATTAACCGATTGCGATGAAATAAAGCCTACACGTTAATCCAAACTAAGCCCTATATTTTTCTGAAACCCCCATTAAAATCGGTTAAGTAGTTTTTAAGTTATGCGTAACTTTTGATTGAATGAACCGATTGCGATGAAACATCGCCTATATTTTAAACCAAACCATGCCCTATACTTTAGTGAAAACCCCATCCAAATCGGTTCAGTAGATTTTACGTGATGCGCGAACAAACAAACAGACAAACAGACAAACAGACAAAAATTCTAAAAATGGTCTTAATGTATTCCATTACGTATCCTTAACACCCCCATTTAATTTTTTTGCAAATATCTTCAATGTACATCATCGCCAAGTTTAGAATTTTATTATATGTATAGATAGATATAGATAGAAGATAGATAGATAGATAGATAATATCACAAGACTGAAGATTTTTACTATCCATCTTATGTACCTTACTTTTTAAAAAACGTTCGCTGTACGAAGTTAGCTATGAGAATTAATTTTTCATTCAAAGGAGACATGTTTTTCTCTGTTCTTCATAGATAACAACTTGAAATAATGTCCAAGATAATATTATTTTATAATTCACAAACTCTAGTGGAAATATAAAAGGCAATCATAAATTTTCTCTCATAATAAAATCAGTAACCTGACATCATAAAACTACGGCTTCATTTTATTCAGGTTCAGTCTATTAACCCATTAACTTTTAAAATAAAGTTAAAATAAAAGCGATGCTAACGGAGCGCAACGAAGTTATATGGCCGTGTGCCGGGGAATGACAGCCTTGTACAAGGTCTAACAAAACACCCTCTAGTTATGTTTAAAGGGGTGCTTTATAGTCTAAAGCACAAGCAAGCAATCAAGCAAGTTCAGTTTGATGGTCTAACTAAAGTTTAGACCATCAAACTAGACCGAAGTTAAGAGCATTTAAAATACGCCGAATCCCTTCAAGAATAGGTTAGTGCCTGTAGATTGACAAAATATCGGCTTACATGATAAATTTTTAGTCAAACTGAATAACAATCACTTTTTTTCTTGTGGTGCCCTCTCCTACCGGAGGTGGGCTATCATTAGGGCTATTCAGACCCCTGAGACTGCAGCCCTGAACAGTGTGGTGGTGTTCATATCGAACCATTCACATAGGTTTTTAGCCAGGACGTCCTTCTACCAGGCATTCGTCTTCCTAAAATGTTCCCCTGCAGAATAATCTGGAGAAGATGGTATTTGTCACTTCTCATAATGTGACCGAGGTAATGTAATATCCGAGTTTTATAGTTTTTAGGATTACTACTTTCTTGTTCATCCTCTGCAGGACCACTTCGTTGCTAATTCTGTCCGTCCATGATCTTCAACATCCTCCTGTATACCCACATCTCAAAAGCCTCAAGTCGTTTGCACATGGTTTGAGTGAGTGTCCAGGATTCAACACCGTAGGATGGAGAATAATAATTGTAACACCTTACAAGACGAACACTCATGTGGAGATCTTGAGTGAGCGGTTACATATTAACGAGTTCATTTTCAAAAATGCATTCCGAGCTTGCTCTATGCGACACCTAATCTCAACGCTGTGGTCTTCTTGATCAGTCACACGGCAGCAGAGGTACTTGTAGGAGTCAACCCTTTCCAGTGGCTGAATTTGAACGCAGAGTGCAATAGGTATACTACTATTAACTTGCGGGCGACCAACCATAATTATTCATCATTTAACTACAATCACTATGTAGCCTAAATCAAGTTGTTCAGTATCATTAGTACAGTCTCTCAACTGTTTACTCAGCCTGTAGGTATGACGTAATTTTCCTGTTAGCTCTATCAACGGTATCTGATATCACAGTTGCCTTAATAACGGAGTCCCATGCTCACGTATCAAGCAATTACCATAAATTAAGTTGATGTAAAGTAATGTTTACATCTGCATAAGACCGTCGGTCCCCTGCGGAATATGTAATCCTGTTTCTTAGCATAATTGAGTTAGAGGCGGCACATAATCTGCCCGGTAGTGGGTAGCTGCTACCGGTAGTCAAACACTTGTACAGCTCTTTGACATGTAAATGGCTAATGTACATAGTACCCGCATGTACTGTAGAGGGGAAAAGCGAATAATTCGGGTATAATTAATGTTTTTTGTTCCTACAGCATGGTGCTCAACGTTCGGATGCTCTTATAAAGTTTACGTCGTCGTTACCATGTGTTTTATAATACTAACATAAAAATATAATCCGTAAATGAAGGCAGTGCATGTGTAATTGTTTTTGAGATACCAACGTATTATACAAACACTCTTCGATCGAAGTGCAAATGCGAACCTACACCTGTTTTTGACGGTGTATTGACCAAAGCCGAAGCATTGTATTCGGCCTGAAAAAAGCTAGCGATTTTTTTAAGTTCGGGCAAGTAATACGACAAAATGATATATAAATTCAATTTAGAAGGAAATCAATGAAAGGCGGCGATGATTAACTCATCATCATCTCAGCCGATCGACCTCCACTGCTGGACATAGGCCTCCCCCAAGGATCGCCATAACGACCGGTCCTGCGCTGCCCTCATCCAACGGGTTCCCGCCGCCTTCACCAGGTCGTTGGTCCACCGTGTGGCCTACCCTCGCTGCGCTTTCCGGTACGCGGTCGCCACTCGAGAGTTTTTCGGCCCCATCGGCCATCGGTTCTGCGAGTAATGTGCCCCGCCTATTGCCACTTTAGTTTAGCAATTATTTGGGCTATGTCAGCTACTCTGGTTCTTCTGCGGATTTCTTCATTTCTGATTCGATCTCGCAGAGAAACTCCATGCGTTCACTCCGTTGCCCTTTGGGTTACTTTCAGCCTTTTTATGAGGCTTTGAGTGAGCGACCACATCTCTGTTCCATTTGTCATCACTGGCAACAGAAAAAAATGTTATAAAAATTTAATTTAGAAGGAAATCATTGATATGCGGCGTTGGTTTACTATAGGATACCAATAGGTATTATAATATGAATACACTTTAGTCCTCGACAGTACATAACAACACAGTAATACAACCCATGTATTATGTACATTAAACGTGGTGACCAAATAAGGGCTCAGGATACAATATTATTACACAGCATGGCCAGTAGGTGGTCGTACGAAGCATAATATCTACTATTATAATAGTCCGTTTTTTTAAGGGGATGATCAGACCGTCAAACTGAAAAACTTTCTCTATGGCAGCAACATCGAAATCGCGAAAAAAAATTAGCTCTTCCATACAAAACTGCAAACCTACTCGAGCCATATGGATGGGACAGCTGTTTTTTTTTCGCGATTTCGATGTTGGTCCCATAGAGAAAGTTGTTCAGTTTGATGATCTGATCATCCCCTTAAAAAAGTGTCAGTATATTAAGAAGGACCCTGTATAACTGTAACAGAAGTGTGTCGGTAAATGGACATTAAAAACAAATTACGAATATGATAATTATAGTTTTTAGGCGTACACACGGCGACACATCAAGCTACGCAAAACAAACATATTTATACTGGCCGCGCGGGCGTTATACATTAGGTAGGTACTCTACCTACGCACGCGCGGCCAGCTTATTGTGGTTTTGTGTAGCTTGATGTGTCGCCGTGTTTACTTGACTACAAACCACAATTTTTGGGGATTTTTTGTTAGTCTGTATGTTATTTTTTGTTCACGCATCACGTCAAAACTACTGGATAGATTTTGATAAAAACACGTTTGTGTTTGAAAGCTTATGATTTAAATTAAAATCTGATATCATATTTATCTCGCTATGATGACCGGAACCTGTGCGGACGAAGTCGCGTGTAAACTCTAGTTTATTATGTATAAGTAGAAGGGGATTGAACGGCGATGTTAATGGATATAGCTCCACATAGTTGGGACATGTTTGAACAGGTAACATGACCAACGGATTTAAATTAAAGCTTGCTTTTATATTATTTACCAGAGCGTTTACCGGGAAATTCTACCGCGTGGAATGGATGACTGCCGGGATACTCGTAGAAATGAGAAAAACAGAGAAAAAAAGCTTTTACTAGATATTTAGTACTATAAAATGTGTTAATGAATAAACCCAAAACTAGAAAACAGTTTGTTTATAATCGAGAGCAGAATCAAATTATCAAGGTTACAATATAGGTTAAATTTTTTCTTAATATTAAATAATTTGTTTGTGTATTTTAAGATTTACTTAATTCGAATACTTAATATTAACCAACGTAACCAATGAAATGACGAGAATTACAGCTTATAGAAATGTTTAATGAAAACCAAATACAAAGTTGTAAATAAAGAACAGACCAGTCTAAAGAAAGCATTTTAACACGTCAATGGAACCAATCTTAAAAACTAACTAGTGTTTTCCCGCGACTTCGTCCGCACAAATTATATACCAGATTTTAAGTCAGATCATAAGCTATCAAACAAAAAAAGTTTCATCAAAATCGGTTCAGTAGTTTTTGCGTGATGCGCGATCAAACAAACAAACAAACAAACAAACACACAAACAAACACACAAACAAACAGACAAACAGACAGACAAAATTTCTAAAAAAGGTTGATTTCGAGTCGGGGATATTTAAAAACCATATCGTAATCTTTTTTTTGTAAATATCTTCAATGTACAGACACAGTTCAGTTACAGTTTTATAATAGTTAAGATGAAAAGAAGATAAAAAGAATCTAATTTGACGCAGCGCTAGGATCAACAGGAACGAGGAGTAAATCGTGTGAATTGAGCTGGGAATGGGGGGGGGGGACAGAATTAGCAGCTTGCTCGTAAACAAGGAGAGTTTGCGCTTTAACGCCCCCCCTCACTTAGCACCGCCGAGAGCAACACACTGAACAAGCAGTAACGACACTAACCCCACACAAATGAAGCATATCATCAACATTAGCATCAGCCCTCACCTTCCTTTGCTGAACTCATGGTTTTCTCTCAAAGCGCACCACAAGCCTCTAGCCTCGGCCTTTCTCATCCATTTGCTCCCCGCTACCTCCTAAGATAGCCGCTGTCGGTCCAGCGCCGGACGTCCGGCCGACCGTTCGTGGTCTCTATTCTAGAACTCGCACTTCGGTTGTCAGTCTTCTTCTTATCGAGTGGACTGCAAGCCCTGGTGTCAGAGATTATTCAAACCACCTTACGGCCTCTGACGTGGTTTTTATGTAACGACTACTACCACCAGAGATAGTAGCCGGGACCAACGGCTTAACATGCCATCCGAAGCACGGAATCATCTTTCTTTTTCAGACAATCAGGTGACTCAGCCTGCAATGTCCTAACCAACTGGGGAAAAACGCACAAAGTGACATTTCACTAGGTGCCCCCCGTGGGAATCGAACCCACGACCTCCGTGTCAAGAGCCCAATGCTCTTAACCATTAGACCACGGAGACAGTTACACGCATATTTTCATGAATGATACTATAAATACCATATTCTGAATATCTACATTTCACTGACAGTGCCCAACCCAAGTCCAAAAATATTATTAGTAATAAGTACTTTTTTATTAATAAGGGCAACAAAGATCGAATGGTGGTAAAGCCTGACCAGGAATATAAAAAAACCTGATTTGGGGGTGCTGCAATCGACTGTCACTTTTAATGTTAGTGTTCCAAGTACAAAAATTAGTTCCAATGATTTTCCGCAACATGGCGAGGTTTTTTATATTTCTGGTCGGGCTATAACTGTATGTAGAAATGAGTTTGTATGTTTTGTATGTTATAATTCAATTCAATTCATGCCTTAACCTATCTCCATGAAATATGTATGTGGTACGCGATAATTTATTTTGCATGGAACAAATATGGTAACATGAAAGGAGATACCTTTTATCCTGAGAAACAAAACGAAATACTTTTCACTTCAAAATGTAAATTAATTACTTCTGAGTAGGTACCTATTACGGTCCAGAAAATGATAGCAGACCGTTTTACCTACAACACAATCCACCAATCAAGCAGTTATGATACCACCCACGTGAGTACTACCTACCCTCAAAGACAACAATCATAATGCGCACGGAAGTCCGAAGAAGTACCAAAGTCACTGCAAAGTTTACAACTTTTGCCTTCATTTTTTTTTATTTATAATTAATGGCTTTTTACTTGTGCGTTAGCACTGCATTTCCGCCAGTGTCAAGTTGTTTATGGGAGTATCTATCCCAATCTCGGGGATTGTTTTTGTTCAAGAACAAGAAGGGATTGAGGATTGCGGAGCCTCGTGGCAGGCGAAAACGCGACGCGCGAAAACCACGCGAGACGTGTGCTCGGGTCAGTTCCTGCAACGTGACTCCTTTGCTTTCATTACTAGCACTAATCAAATAGGATTGAAAATTTAATCAAATTACTGTTGAATATTATTTTTTATTTTTTCCGTTAGAGCTTTTGTGTTTTTTTCTAATATTGTTGTACCTATGATTTAATTAATAATGATTCATTATCGAGGATTTTCGCTTGATGATAGCAATCAAAATTATTATTCTTACCCATTACCTGACTCCACTCCGTAAACACCCAAGTCCGATTCGGTATTGTCGCTACTGTATGATAACTGTACTATATGTGAGATGACACCGTAAAACAATATCTACTTTTTGAAGAGGCCATAAAGTACAATTTGGAGGTGATGCTCGACTGAATTCACCTGGGGCCCGCCGCCGCCCGCGCCGTGTATCGCGCCAAGTTTGTCAATATGGAGCCGCTTTATTCGAGTTTCATATTGACTTTAACGTAGAATAAGGCGCTTAATGGATTTCTGAAGTGATAATAACAATCGTGGCAGGAGAGTCGTTATTATGATATAGGTTCGTTTTACACGGCGTAACATAACACCCTATTAGTATTTAAAAGAGTGGTTGAGGGTTGAGACACATTTACCGACGGCGGGCCCATACAAAAATGACATTTAGTATGGGATGCGTCTGCCATCGTCGCCACGTTATTGTCGGCGATATTTTTGTATGGGCTTGCCGTCAGTCGCCATCGATAAATGTCTTTCAACCCTTAAACCATCAAAGTGAACAACTTTCAATATGGAGCCAACATTTTTTGCTATGGAGCCAAAGTTGAGGAAAATGCAAAAAGAATCTGTTGTTTCATACACAAATGCAGTAACTACTCGACTCAAAAGTGTATGTATGGGCCATCAGTTTTTTTTTACTTTTATAACACCATTCATTCCGTCTATTTCCGTCATTTGAATCCCGTACTCTACTCTAACCATCCGAATTATTCATCTCAAGTAGGTAAGCAAACTCTTTCACGTCTCGGTCCAGTTTACATACCTTACACAGTATCAAACACCGAAGGCACCACTACATCAAAAACACCACACAAAGCTAGCACATAAAAACAATTACTGAAATCCTAAAAAAGCTCGGCATCCCAAAAAGTAACCCAATATCGGCGGGTACGCACTGAACTTCATTTATCGCGCTTCACCCTTCAATCACAGGCGAGGCGGCGCGGCCTATTCCGTCCCATCTCGACCGCACGTTCAAAATACGACGAGTTAAAAGCGAGCGTTGAATCAGCAAATTATGTCCGAGTTTAACCACACCCCGCCCTCCTCTTGCCCAGTAGACCTATGGCTTGTTAGCCAATTTAGTTAACATTAAGTACCGGTATTTTTTAGCGTTCCATACTGCAAAAGGAGAAAAACTGAACTCTTATAGGGTCACTTTGTTGTCAGCATGTCAAGACCCTTTTTCTCAAGAGTACCCACTCGTAGTTGTATTATATAAAATACGGTGCGGTCCTCTGGAGGCCTAAACTATTTAAGCTAATGTCAACGCAATCAAAAGGAAAGATGCAATTTAGAACATACATTTTTACACTTGCAAACTCAATCATAAAAACCTATGTAGTACTTCCTGTTGGCCTATCACAAAATTTTTGCATGAAACAAGGTCTCACAGGACAGGACAGCTAGCATGCCACCCACGACAAAGCGTTTAAACGAGAAAAACGTAATGCGCGCTCTTTCTGCCATAATATGTAAAATAATAAGGATGGAGGCACATCTTGATTTTTATCGTTTTCTCGGGGGTGGCATGCGAGGCCTACTGGTAAATGAATAAATCTGAAAATCGTTAATTTGTAGTTATATCATATATACCGACCAATCAAAAGGTATGTTGAGATGGTTTGGTCATGTTGAAAGATTGAATGAGATTAGATTGAAGAGAGCAGTTAATACGTGAAATATTCGGCATGGGGATGGCCTGGTATACGTTGAAAAATCAATCAATCAAATATACATGACCAAATTGGTTACATACTCAAAAATATCTGATCTCAAAAAATTGCGTAGTATTTGCTACGGCGTAGCGCTACGAATATACACCACAATTTTTTTACCAGAAAATGTGAAACTAAACAATTTTACTTTCCCTAAAGAATATGGGTCGAAAAACGAGAAAAATTACAAGACCTTCCACTGAAAATAGATCGGCAGATCGGGCATTGTACCTAGTATTAGGAGGCCCATACATTTTTCTTGTTATGAATGTGTGCCAGACTTCTCCAATTTTGATCTCATCAACTATTTTAACCAAAAACAGTACACAGACGACGAGACTCTCCCACCCGAAGTCCCGACCACTGGTCACATTTGATTGCTCCACGTGAACTTCGTAAAACTATCCCAACTATACACTAATGGAATTGGAATCGCCATTTGAATAATAATAAGAGAGTATTGTAGCGGATTACGAACTGAATTAAATAGTATTACGCGTGACTGTGTTTGTTTGAGACGGGTTCCGTGGGGTAAGACGGGATTGTTTCGTTTCATTGAAATACTTTATCGGGTTTGAATGATAACGGACCGCATTTGCGTAGGCTACATGATGCCGTACGGGACCACCGTAGTGGCGTTCTACATACAAAAATTATAGTATACCAAATTATTATCCCACACGTAAACTTCACAACACACAAAACGTGATTTTAGGATACCGGTAACTAAAAGTTAAAAACCGGCCAAGGGCGGCGTGTCAATTTAGGGGGGTGTATGGCCTATTTTTTTGGGTTACCGTTATCTGCCAAATATCGATTCAATAGGTTCAACAATTTGCGAGTTATTGAGGTGGGGCATACATACAGACGTACAGACAGAATGGACGAAAGTATAAGGGTTCCTTGTTTGACGACGGAACCCTAAAAACGGTGTTTTTGCGAAATATCTATGTCAAAAGTGGATTACTATGATTTCCGCTAGAAGCTATTTTTGTAGTTATAAAATACAAATACAAATACAAAAATCTTTATTTTAATCTCACCACAAACACAAAAATAGTTAAATACTTCTTCTCCTTCCTTTGTGTCAGCATGAGCTACATCGTACTATTATAAACATAATTATTGTTCAAATAACTGATAGTAACATAATTTTTTCTAATAAAATTTAGCCATTTGAAGTACCTATAGTTCTTACGCGGTAGATACTCGTAAGGAATTTGAATTCCCGAAATAGCAAGGTATACCCGTAGCATAACGTGACTGATCACTAGAGCTGATTCGAAATAAATGAATTGACCTAAAATGCTGCGATCCTTCGCTCGTTGGCAAATGTTGAGACTGGATTTCTGACGTTTGGTCAAAGACCAAGTTTGAGCACCGTACCTATGTTAAGATGGGCAAGATGCACAATGTCGACGAGTTTTCGCTTGAGTGCCAGAGGAAGATCACCCTTCATAAGCTCTTTCATGGACCAGTAGCTCTTATTACTTTGATTATCTGTATTTCACATTTAATTCATTTAACGTTTTAAACAGTAAACATTATCAATTTACAAATTATATTTTACGAAAGGTACGAACACAAATTTCAAAACCATTGAATAACATAAATTTAACCAAGCAGAACAAACCAATTTAACAAGCATGTTCTACAAAAACAAACCCACTGAATTAAAATCCGACGTAAAATTTAATAAAAGATTCAACCGAATAACTAATTTACCAACGTTTTGTTATAAAAAAAAATCAAAACGTAAAACTAGTTTTCTTTTTCAATTCGTTATTTTCCCCGTATAGAAACGTATTTTGATGGGAGCACTGGAGTGTATTAACTGAGGCAATTCGATTATCGTTGAAATAGGCGCGCCCTAACGGGAATACTATCAAAACAAGCTCCATTTATTTTTATTCCGAAGTTTTATAATAGTGCTCGCGTGCAAATCAATCAGGCGTCGATGTAGGGCTGGCTACACGTCGGGCTTAGTACAGGCGGTGAAAGGTGGTGCAGAAAATGTTTCCTTGCTTTATATTTTTTAAGGTTATTAACTTATTTATTTTCTCCCCTCCGGACGGAAAGCGTCAATTTACGTCCCGCTTAAGACGCTATTATCCGGTCGAGGCCGTTTTTTGAACATGAACGAAAGTGTTTTAAACAGTTTTTTAAAGTCTGAAATGAAATTATGTCTTATTTAAGGATCTGGCGGATAGGCGATGGTTCTCAATAACACAATTAGAGTAAATTTACTCGATAGAAAAAAATCCCAAAGTTACCCCTTTTTATTATGTTTTTTCAATACTATGATTAAACTGCTGATATTTAATTTTTTATTCTTGTACTTAACTAAATACATCAAATATTTCTAGTGAAATACGTAGAATTTGGAGCTTAGAAACACCCCTGAGCAAAGATATTGATGAAAAACAAGTTTTTTGTGCGATCCTGCTTTCAATTGGAGCAGGATGGCTAATTGCAAACTTATGCTTGCAAGAAAGAGACGCTTGCATTCGGTCGGATAAGAGGGCCTTAATTTACTATTGTTGTTCTCGCTGTCGAGTCAATGACATGTTGTCAGGTCGGGAGGCTCGCAGTACGTATCGATGTCAGATTTTTCACCGCCACCATCATCATCTTTATTAACTGAGTATTAAGCCCTGATAATACCGCTCATCATGTGACGCAGTGTGACCTATGTCCAATCAGTTAGATTGATCCGATCATCTTCTATCCGCGTATCTGTTACTGTTGACACTTTTATGATACGTATGAGTGCACCGTATTCTTTTTCTAATACAATGTTGAACGCGGGTGGACATCATTTTTCCTCTGAAAAACTTAGCCAACTCTTGTCGTTCGACCCATACACATCGGTAGGTACCTGTCGATTGCCTGCATTGTTTAAAATACTACTACCAAGTGCTATGGATAATAAATTGTTTGAATAGAAAATTTTGGATTTGAAAAGCCTATGAAACTATTTTACAGATATTCTCTTGGCAGATAGTCAAGTAGGCCATTGTAAATGATAAAACAATACGCTACTAGCTTTTAAAGGCGACGGTATAGCGAAATACAATGTTTAGGAAAGATTTATGGTTATAAAGAGATCAGTGCAAGTGATAAAAAAACAAAGATCGTATTACATTGACCTTCTGCGTTCCTTTTTCGGTGTTTATAACTACAAAAAACTATTGATGGACGAATAGGTTTGCAGTTTAGTATGGAACAGCTGATTTTTATTTCGCGATTTCGATGTTGGTGCCAAGTTGTTCAGTTTGATGGTCTGATCATCCCCTCAAAAAAAGTCTGCATATTCAGAAGGACCCTGTATAATAGTCAGTGATGAAATAAGGTGAGGTTGCCAAAAAGTATTCGTGTTTTAATTCATAATAATATTTATGTTTTTAGAGTACCTAATTTAAGAAAAACATTCCAATCTCCGAATTAGAATAATGGAAATAATTCTATGTCACCTGTGGTTTTTAATTTCATTGTATCTTTGAAATTTTTCGGTGAAACAAGAACGCGTTGTGTACCGTAATATTATATCAGCATTTTAGGTGGATTTCCTCACTGCCTTAAAAATAAAATCTAAATTATTACGACGGTACACGAAACGCTTTGTACAGCCAAGTTTAATAACGCTATAATTTAGCATCGTACCGCAAAATAACATAGTAAATAATGTAGTGTAATGCGAAAACTGCATAAAGTACGTACTGTAATATCGCAGCGCAGGAACAAGGCGAGGCATAAGCAAATCGCACCCGTTTGGCAACCGCCGCACATTTGTGCAACGACGGGACCAGATTAGAGACGAGACCACAGACCTCAGGACGATAGATGAGCCATGGAGGTCCAGTTGCCCGGTTAATGAAATAACTTGATTCTCACCAAACACTTAGGAATTATGTACGTCAAGTTTTTTTTAGGACGGATAAATCGAAAACCATTTCAAGATAATTGTCTCAACAACAACATTTTCCATGTCAGAGGTTTTAAAATGAAAGGTTACAGATATTTTAAATAAAATAATGTCGGTTTTCGGTCCAACGAGTGACGTCACTTGCTGGACCTGTAAACTCTTTGGTAAACTAAAAATCAAATTCAATGTATAGAGGAAATTGTATTTTTTTTTGACTTTTCAAACGAATGTTTGATCAGCTGATTGCATTTAGCATTGAAAGACCAACATTTTTTTGCGAATATCCTACAGGTCTCTTAGGGACGTAATGCAACTGTTTACCATAACACTGAATGGACTAGTCGTTCATACATAATGGAGGTATGAACGACTAGTCCATTATGTATGCGTGTGCATTAGTGAACTTCACATACGCTCATATTTCTTTTTCAGGTTATGCAGGTTTGGTCACGATTATTTTTTTAAGCGTCCAGCAAGTTGTTATTTCATGAGTACAAGCGTTCTCCATTGGTTCTTAGTCTGTGGCAGGGCCGTGCGAGTGCATGCCGGGAGTGCAGTATTAGCACACTGCACTCTAGTAAAGATATTGCCTAATTATGCGCTTTGTCAGCCAGCATTGTATACTTTTACCCTTTTATAGTAGGCAAATTCTAGCAGCTCGGTCTCTCTCGCGCTTCATTCGTATTCATTGTATAGCATCATGCATGTGTTAGAAGGATATTAGTAAAACAGTCGACTATATTATGTTTTGTCGCTCTTGTAAATGTTGTCTTGTAGCTTTTAAGTTCAAAATTGTTGGCAGAATGAATCCTGCTGAATAGATAGAAATGAAACTCACAAGATCTAATTGAGATACGATACGGAAGGCCAAACTCTCCAGAAAAGATTTGCATATTTGCACATTGAAACCGATTTTTGATCTTATCGTACTTAATAGATGTTTACTTATCTTTCGTGATTAGTTTTACCATTTAACATGAATAATAATCCACCAATAGCTCGCTCGCTCGATCACGTCATAAGGAAATAGAAGCTATTTTATTGGTGGATTTTTTTTCTAGTTTACCGCCTCGCTACCTCGCACAGGTCTAGTGGAAAATCAAACTCTGTGGTCGACACAAATAACATACACGAATACTTTACTTGTTACAAAAGTTGCTAACAAAGGACAAACTGTAAGCCTTGTCTCTAAGATAATGTTTGCTCTCTCGTCCAAAGTGTTTATCTTCGGACTTGCGGGAGGGAATTAAACGGCCTGTCCTAGGCCTTTGTAACTCGGTCTACTTAAACACAACAGTTTATCGGGGCCACGTGCAGTTTGTACCGCGGGCTGGCGTCCTGGCTCGTGGTCGAGGGAAGTTAGTCTACGGAAAGTTCACTTCTTAACGCTCATTAGTGGTAGGTACTCTGAATATTTGTTGGCTTTTTGGGTCGTGTAATACGATAACTAACTCGTAGGGCGTTCGTTGTAATAACCGTGTTCGCAGGACAGCCCGCGTGTTAGTCTGTTTTTGAAAAAAAATAGCCCAGTCATTTTACGGTTTTAGCCGAGACTAATTAAGAATTGTTTTTCATTTAAGAACCAAATTTAGGCCTAGAAATATACCAGCATTAAAAAAAATCAAGTCAGCAACAGCCACAAATTTGAAATAAGTACCTACTTGTAACAGTTTACAATTATAATTTATAATATCTCCCTACTCCTCCTAACAAAACTCCGTAAAATGACTGGGCTAAAAGAGCACTCCTACGTGGACCTGCATAGGTAGCATGCCACCGTGGTAAAGCGCTATCACACATTCGCTCTCTTTCTATTTGCACGTGAACGAACGAGATAAAAGGCGTGATAAAGCCGTATCATGTGTAGCATGCTACGAGTCCTGGTCGTCGCGTCGCTGCATGGCCGACCGCCCGCAGCGGATGGCCGTATTAGATCGTCCAGTCTATCTATGCATCTCACCAACTCACCTTATCTAAGTCTATTAATAGCGTCATCGAATAGGCTATCGGAACTCTCACCCAGCGTGTTACTCCTAACATAAGTGCTACTAAAAATAAAGGGTCCTTCTTAATATGCTGAAACTTTCTTAAAAGGATGATCAGACCATCAAAAACTTTCTCTAAGGGACCAACATCGGAATCGCGCAAAAAGCTGTCCCATACGTTTGGCTCAAGTAGGTTCGCAGTTTTGTATGGAACAGCAGATTTTTTCTTAGTGCCATAGAGAAAGTTGTTGAGTTTGACGGTCTTATTATCCCTTTAAAAAAGCGTCAGCATATTAAGAAGGACCCTGTAAGTCTATCCAGCATGATTCGGCCCATCTGTACTCGACCTACTCCCACCTACCAGAGTGTGCCCCGAGCCTACTGCAGGGGTAAAACTAAAGAATGCCGCAACAGCCTTACTTTATACACGTTTGATAAATCGATCGAGTGTTCGTGCTAGCGCCGCCCGCCCGGGGCAACGACCCGTTTCGTCCAGTCATTGTTACACCATTTTTAGGAACGTGTGGCGTGGCTGATGGAGATTTAGGCTCTTAAGTGGGGACCTACTTTATGGTTATGTTTAAAATTTGTTGGCTATGTTACAAAACCAGCTCAGTCAGCTAGACGAAATGATGGCAGGTGGAGTAAAGCCTTAACAGAGTGGTGGCCGAGATTAGGTAAAAGAGAAGTGGGTCGTCCGGCAGCCAGGTGGGTTGACGACATCTGGAAAAGTATAGGCAAGACCTGGATGCGACTGGCACAGGACCGAGAAGAATGGCAAAAGGAGGCTTATGCCCTGCAGTGGGTAGATACAGGCTGAAAATGATGATGATGATGATGATGTTACAAAAACCATTTACAGAAATATGTCTTTAATAAAACAATTCCGTGACTGACTGACAGACAACACACATCCTAAATCACTAAGATAGAATGGATCAGGTCAGTCACGTTCTCTTCCCCGAACGTCCATTTCCCGGTTTCCCGTTTTAGCGGCCAGTATATCCATAATAAAAAGTTTGGTTGAGTATAAAAGTAAGTTGGAGTCTCATTTAATACGAAATGTATGGGAAAAGTTGAATGCAGTTCAAAATGTTACAAAAAGTTATGGATAGTCTGTTAAGAACGTTTCGCTGTAGCTACAACGGTTAAGGTACCTGCCCTTACTGCCCCGTCTCAAAAATCCACCCTGTATAGTGAAAGTCGTTCAGTTTGATGGTCTGAAGCACCTCCTTAAGGTTTACTAGGGTGTTTTTTTTACACTCTGTAGAATGCCCGTTCGGGGTAATGGCTGTTTGGGGAGAGAATAAATTTGGGACACGGAAGTTCGGAATAATGCCCGTTCGGGGAAATGGCCGTTCGGGTAAATGTCCGTTCGAGGAAATGGCCGTTCGGGTAAATGACCGTTCGGGGAAATGGTCGTTCGGGGAAATGGACGCTCAGGTAAATGTCAGTTCGTGGAAATGGCCGTTCGGGGAAAAGAACGAAACCGGGAAATTGACGTTCGTGTCTGAAGTGGACGTTCGGGGAAAATAACGTAATTGGCCAGGAGTGCGATTTTTGAATCTCATTCGGTGAGCTCAGCAGTTGAAAATGTCAAAATTACTCTGGAGATATGCATCTTTCTACTGCTGAAATCATACTTCTAGAGTGCGATTTTTGAAAGTCAAATCAGCAGTAGAAAGATGCTTAACTCCATAGTAATTTTGCCATTTTCAACTGCTGAGCTCACCGAATGAGATTCAAAAATCGCACTCCTGGCCAATTACGTTAAAATGTCAAAATTACTCTGGAGATATGCATCTTTCTACTGCTGAAATCATACTTCTAGAGTGCGATTTTTGAAAGTCAAATCAGCAGTAGAAAGATGCTTAACTCCATAGTAATTTTGCCATTTTCAACTGCTGAGCTCACCGAATTAGATTCAAAAATCGCACTGCTGATATACAATTAGATTCCCTTTTTTCAATTTTCACATAGACTTCTAAAACCTTTTCACTGAGCTAAATAAATCAAACTTTGGAATTTTAAGGACTTTTGAAATATCGTAGTCAGTCACGAGATGAACTTCAGACAACTTTGTGAATAATGGTGAAAATCACATGCATCAACATGCTAACATATTGGAATGTACTACCTAAGGAACAAAAAATCTGCTAAGCGAGTTTAAATTAGTATTTAGGTCACACACGTAATATTATCACGTATGGGTATAGCAGAGTCTCAGTTATACAAGGTGTTACAAAAATACAAATAAACATTTAAGGGGGTGGTTTAGACCATCAAACTGAACAACTTTCACTATGAGACCAATATCGAAATCGCGAAAAAAACATGGTGTTCCATGCATACTCTACAAATCGACTCGAGCCAAAACATGTATGGGATATCAGATTTTTTTTTCGCGATTTCGATGTTGGTCCCATAGAGAAAGTTGTTCAGCTTGACGGTCTAAACAACCCCCTTAAGAGTTTTAAATATTTATTTTTACTAATGTAACACCCTGTATACCAAAGCTTTCTTTGAAGATATAGGTAATTTTGACAAAATTCACAACCCCTAGCAAGGTCACAAATGTGCTCAGACTGCCGCCTATTTATGGAACATTATTGCCCCTTTAGTCGACTATTACGACTTTCGTGGGACGATATTCCTCTTCTTCTAATTCTTGTCCATTAGGTACCTACTTGGACGATAATGCAGCTGACTTATTCGAAGTTTATGTTCACTCCCAGAACAACGTGAAAAAAAAAAAACCGGCCAAGTGTGAGTCGGGACTCGGCAATTAGTGTTCCGTACCACCAGGTGTTTAACATAGGTTGTTGATGATAACCACTATAAATTGACACCTACTTAGTATTTGTGGTCACATGTAACTGAAGATCATTTTACACTGGTGATAGTTTTTTGGGTATAATAGAAACAAAACTAACTATGTTACTGCCAGCCTAATAATTTTCCCGCCGTCTACGCCTTATTTCTAACGCTCATGATTTTTTCCAGATTTCACATGACTGTGTTTATTGAAAAATTTTGTTCAACAAAGAGAAAAACTTAAAAAAAAAATGTTTGAATTATATTTTGATAAGCTTTCATTTGATGCCCCACATTATAGGGTAGAAAAGAAAATAAAAATTATTTACCCTTTATTTACCCTTTTCTACCTCACCAAATTGCGCCGCAATATAAAAATTTAGCTTTTTTTACTTCATTTCCTATATTGAACCAGCCATTGCTGTATCTGTACCAAGTTTCAACTTCCTATGTCTTACGGTCTCTGAGAAAAATGCCTGTGACAGACGGACGGACGGACGGACAGACACCGAGCTGATTCCATAAGTGTTCGTTTTGCCAATTTTGGTACGAAACACTAAAAAGACTAGATAATTATAGCAGTCTCGACAGCCCCATCTCATGGGTGAGAGAGATATGAAACCATCCCCCTTAATGTCTCTCATTCTTTAACGATGCGTCATAAGTTCCCAACTTTTGAAAATTGTTGGAAGAAAAATGTTTTTCTACCTGGCATGTTATTAACAAGGTTTCCAGAGTTCCATTTATCCACTTTAGTTTGTAAACTTTTCAAAAAGAATTAGGTAGGCTCTTTACTTAGTTACTGGAGAAAGAAATTTCATTATTCTTGTCAAAATTTCGCTCAAGAGCATTCAATCATGTATAAGAATAGAGAAAAATATGAGCATTTATAAATGGGTTTTCAAAGTTTTTTGTACTTTTATTTTAGACTGCAAAAAAGGGCACACCTGACCCACGTATAATGTGCCTACTCATTAGAAGTGGGATCGGATGTAGTTCATTCAGGCAGCCAGGTGATGAGGGTATCAGAGGTGATCTCTTACGACATCCACCTGGGCTGGTTTTTTCAAAGTCTGACAGTTCTGACACCAAAAGGTACAATAGTCTTATAATATGGGGTGTAAAATGTGTAGGGTGTTGATGGTATTTGATGATTAACAACATTATTATTATCGTGGTAAGGTACGCGCAGTGCGTACAGTATGCGGGCGCGTTCGGACATTTACCTCAGAATCATAATGATCGAGCGGGAGGTCATTACCACTCAATTGTACTCAGTAACAGATACCAAATGCGTTTCCTAAGTTTCGCCAACTAATTAAAAACCTTATAATGCATTACGCCGACGTGCATAAGAATAAGAAAATATTTATAATAATAATAAAATAAAAATAAATAAATAAATAAATAACGCTCACAGGCACATACATTGTAATGATCCCAAACTAAGCACTAAAGGTTTTTATTATGGAAACCATACAACAACGGCACGAACATATAACATCCATGACCGAACCGGGATTCGAACCCAGGACCCTGGTTTTGCAGTCCGGCGTGGTAACCATTACACCAACCGGGTCGTCAATAATAAATAATAAATAATTTATCATTTTCATCTTGTTTCTAAGAAAGGCATAAAATTTTATAGCGCTGTTAAAAACGTGCAGGGGCTTTATAACAGCGCTTTAAAATTGTATGTCTTTCCTTATAAACAAGATGTCAATATTCTATAAGATGAATCCTGCTTTCAAACGCTCTGGTACATAAATATGTTACAATTAGGTTACAATATAATTATAATCGAAACAACAGTTTGGTCCGCAATTCGCACGTGCAATATTTACAATCCTAGCCTAAATTAAGAACTTAATAAATAATATATGAGTCATTCAGTTATATTTGCAGGTATTCGTATCTGGCACGTATTCGAATGTACTTACAATCTGAATCCGGTCGTTTTTACACTGTAAAGGAGTCGTGTCGTAACGTAAGGGGTAGTAGTCACGTATGTGAACGACAACGGAACGAGATTAGAATGACACAGAAAGTAAACTGTTCTTATCTTATCAGAGCTTTATTATAATGTGTTTCGTTTGTAGTGTTGCCATGGAATTGAAAAGCACATTGTTGTTTTGTACAAGGTCACAAAAATACCGGTCAAATAAATTCAGAGCCAAATAATACTATTACCTGCTACTAAGGAGGAGTGGTTTATATTTAGTAATTGTTCCCGAGGTAGTTTATTTTACATGCCCCAGTTATAAAGTCGAACAATACAAACAATCTTTTAGTCAGTTTGTTACACTATTATAAAAGTACGAGAATTTACCGGCGACTTCCGCGCGGGTTCCTGTAATTTTATCAAGATTAATGATATACCAGATTTTAAGTCTAATCATAAGCTTTCAAACAAAAAAAGTTTAAGCGTGATGCACGAACAAACAAACATAAAATTTTTGGTGATTTGGAACCAGGGACAGTTAAAAACCATATCGTAACTTTTTTTAAATATCTTCAATGTACAGACACATTTTTGTTAAAGTTTTATATAATACTTACTGGAGGTAGAGAAAAAAAGTGTCTGTTCTGAACATTGAAGATTTATACACAAAATGTTAGGACATGGTGTTCAGACGTACCTGAGGCCAAATCAAATTTATTATTAATTTTTGTATTTTTTTTCGTTCCAGCATCACAAAAACTACTAGACTAACTTTTTGTGTATAGATGCATTTCATTTTATTGGAAATATCTTCAATGTACAGACAAGCTTCTGCTACAATTTCGTTACAGTATAGAGGTACTTTTAATTTAGGAACGTAACTACATTGTGTCCAGTTGCAAACAAAAACTTTTTAGTAATTTACGAAACTTTTGTTCTATTAGTTAGAGGGAACATTCTGTTTTTAAAATAAACTAAACAAAATAAGTTTTATAAAACTCCACTTCGGTCACAATGTGGGGTTTAGTGGGAGAGTTTAACGACTTTTGTGAGTTCGGACAGAAACATCTCTCTCCACGAAGCAACGAGTTAGCGTTAGTTTGAGTGTACGAAATTGTACAAATAAAAATGTTCATCCATCTTTAACTGAGATAGGTTACAAAGTAATCTTAGACTTTGTTGTCTTAAAAAGAACAAAATGAAAAGTACATTTCTAAGTAGTTATTTTTTATTGTTTGCTGAAATTACTTATAATATTTTTTTTTTAATTTTACTTAAAAGACATTGCCCACGTGACGAACTACTATTCATTTCAAATCGTTGCGCAACTAACGAATGAGTTTAGTCAAAGAACAAATACAAAGAGTATGATAGCTAAAATTATACACAAAACAGGAGGAATAATATCATACTTCCCAATGAAATGGAAATTATACTTTTCCGCAGTGGGATTTTATATAAAATTCAAATTCAAATTACACATAACTATGTGTGCGAAACGGGATTGGGCAATGAATTTTGTTTATTGTTATTTTTTTACATATAGTAACCAATAATTCGAATCCGCATCGCAGGGTTCGTCAAACCGAAATCACATCCACTACAAGCTTCGTCAATGGCTTCACATAAACTACATTCCGCAATATTAGCTTCGTCAGACAATCACTCACTAAACTAGCGCCCACTCACTAAAACTTACTAAACAAAAGGCCCGGCGCCCTGCTGCGCACCCCACCCGGCTTAAAGGTCCCTAAGTTGCTGGCCGCAAATGTTTAAATACCTAATTGTTTTCTTAAACTACTACTAATTTACAGATCACTGAATAGTAAAAAACACTAGCTACGTGGTAAAACAGAATAAAATGTTTCAGTTGCAGTCTCGCGCACGGAAACCAAATCGTATTTTACAAAATAAAACTCAAATACACTAATCAAGCAGTATCGACAATACAATTCACACCATTTTGAATACATACAAGATATACGAACGTCACTATGTGCCGTCTTCCAAATGCATTGCATTACGGTTTATTTGGATGTGATCGACAAACATTATTCCAAAAAATTACCAAGAATTGACAGAAAAAAGTATCAAATCCGTTCAATAAAGATTCCATTCCATGTTACACAATGTCGCTCATGATCTGGAACGTGAGCTTAATTATCGGTACTGTTTAAGAGGTATACTGTGCCATAGCCTGCAGTCTAAATCGATCGCCCTGACACGCACGTGCGGCAGTGCATGCCGATCCAGTTCCTATTCCTATAGCAATAACAATCATTCTACACTTTAAATAAACAAACAATTGTACTTGTTTACATTTTGCCTGAATTAGAAGCTGTTTATCTATACGTATAGTTTTTTATTTACTTTAGTTTCAGATGCTTCCGAGAACGAAGGTAGGTGGAACGTGATTCATTTTCAGCTGAACTATCTGTTTAGCATCATTTGTGTTATAATGTTTAATAATTAACTTAGTGTGTGGTCCGCGATTTGAAATTGTCGTTACTGCTTGATTTGCATAATGACGTGGAGTATCTTTAGCTCCATATAATGAGTTTTTAACCGACTTCAACAAAAGGAGGAGGTTCTCAATTCGACCCGTATGTTTTTTTTTAATATAAACGACATTAAGTTTAATTATACCACGTCTTTAACAACAGAAAGGCTTCGGTAATAAACGGCAAAAAGCGACATTGTGTTACTGTTTATGAATCTAATGATACGCGTTTGTTTGTGCCTAATTAGAAACATCAACGAGTAAACAAAGGCAAGGTTTTACTTCTATATCATTTGTGTGCTATAATTAAACGGGGAATTATAATTCAGCCACAGGTTTTTTTTTAAAGGCGGGAGGTCATTACCGTCATGACTATGGAACCATTTGCGAGTCTAGTTTGTATCTACGAATAAGAATGTATAGAAACGTAAATCAAGCTCAAAAAGTGGCACCAAAAAAACTGTACCGTGTTCTAAATTTGTTCTTTAAAAGCTGTTCCTTGCCGCTAAAACTCATATAAAATTACATTTTTCATCAAAAATTATGTGGATTTTGTTTAGAGTTACACTTCTATAGTTATTATTAATCGATTAGAGTTTGTAAGATGTCTATGCATGGAACCCAGCCTCCGATTTCATAATAAGTAAGCATCGGGAAAATGAGAAAGCCTCTAACAAACTAAAAATTAGTTTGTCTTCAGTCACTCAGTTGCAGAAACGCTCATTAGAGTTATTCCTCCTTTAAATCTCTCGCTAGCTTTTACTACGTCAACAAGACAAAAAGTGACAGCAAGGGATTTAATGGAGGATTAACTTTAATGAGCTTTTCTGCAACTGAGTGTGTCTTTTTTACAACGCCAACTAAATATTTCAAAGAACGGAACGGAAAGCGTCTTTCCACTTCCGTCAAGGAGAAAAATAGTATACTAACCTCGGGCAGTAAATAAGAAAGTCTCACATGTTTGTTGAGACATTTCTTACATTCCTGCCCTCGGTGTGTAATCTACTATAACTTTTCCTATTGATTTATACATCACCATCTATTTTACTTAGTCAGCCACGGATTTTACAACATTATCTGATTCACACTCAAAGTTAATCCTCCATTAAATATCTTGCTAGCTTTTACTACGTCAACAAGACAAAAAGTGACAACAAGGGATTTAATGGAGGATTAACTTTAATAACCTTCGCATGATTCTCCGCATACCACATCAGATTCAGTCAGTAAGGTTAGCGAGGAGCGAAGCGACGAGCATATTAGATCAATTATCGATTTTTAGTTGTATTTCACTCAACTCGATAGAATTACTTTATTGGTGTCATAATAATGTAAATACTTAAGAACTTTACTGCTTGTATATACAGGGTCTTTCTTAATAATATGCTGACACTTTTATAAGGCGATGATCAGACCGTCACACTGAACCACTTTCTCTATGGCACCAACATCAAAATCAAACATCGAAATCTGCTGTTCTATACAAAACTGCAACTTAAGCCAAATGTATGGGACAGCTGAATTTTTTTGGTGGTTTCGATGTTGGTGCCATATAGATAAAGTTTTTCAGTTTGACAGTCTGATTATCCTCTTCAAAAAGTGTCAACATATTTTGAAGGACACTATATGTTAAAAAAATAATGATTGGGTCGTATTTAATACAGTAGCTTACATCGATGATTAAAAATGGCTACGATAGCATTTTTTAGACTCGTACTGATAGTGGCTGACCTAGTATTTTAGAGGACAATGTAGTTTTATAGAGAAGAATAAAGTCTTGTTAATTAGCACCCAAATTAAACCTTCTGGACTTATAAGATAAGATAAATAAGACTACGATTTATTTAATTTTAACATAGCTACTTCAAACAATCTGATGAGGAGTCCCATCTACAGGGTGTCACGGTAAGCAGTTGCATTACTTTATGGGGTGATTGTACACATGATACTGAACAACTGATCCAATAGGCAATTGAGGAAATTGTCATCCGCTAGCCGACACCTTACTATACTCGGATTTTGACGAAAACGTTCAAGTTCAAAAGTCATAAATCAAAAGTTCGAGTAAACTGTAAACCCAATGGTGGGTTGTCGACATTAAGAGGAGCACCGGTAACTTCTAGATGCGTGCAGGAAGGGATACATACAATAGAGAGATGGCTTGTATCCTGCAGTAGCTGAATATTGGCTGGATGATGATGATGAGATGTTTGCTTCAATGTGGATTGCTATGTATACTCAGCTTAATACAAGTCAGGTCTAACTTATTCCGAGAGAAATGCCTACGGAGTAACCGAGCTACTCGAATGGTAAATATATTGGTAAAACTTTACCAATAAACCGATGTACAGGGGCGAGCGGGGCGCGGTCGCGGGGAAGGGAGGAGGGAAGCTAACTTGGCGCAAAAACTCAAATGTATGCCATCTCCCCATTTCTAATGCAAGTTTAATGTAAAAGTTACGGAACAAGCCGACCTCCCCTAAAACTATTTTATTATTTTGCCCATCCCTGAATTGATATCCTTTTTTTTAGAGGTTCGCATTAAGATTGAAAATAACGAAACCCTCTTATGGATTCATTGGGTACCTATCTATTGCGAAGAGATATTATCGAAAGTTTTTGACGTACCTATTTAGAATGTTATGGCAGGAAGATAGTGAATGATGGAGTCACTAGAGAATTTAAGTTTTATTATCCATTAATTTTGAGTTCTATAGGTGGTAAAAAATGTACTTATAATTTTATTAAAACTTTGCTTATAGGTAGGACCTATAATTTAGACGCATATTTACATAATATAATTATTCTGCTAGTGATATAAGAAGTGTTTTGTATGTGCTTAGTTGGTAAGCCTTATTTAATTAATAACAAAAATAAAAAACCAACTTAACACATTGCGTGACTGTCTTCATTGATAAATATATTGCAAAAATATAATAATTTTGGTGTTTGATTGGCAAGTGATCCTTATTATTGATCCAATGAATGTCAACTAGTTCATACCTACTTTTTAATTTTTAGCAGCATAAGCATAGCATATGCTCACGACTATATTCCTCGGGGGGTAGTCAGAGATATTCTGAAACCTCAGAACATCCACGTTTCACCAGTACTACCGAAACTCTGTCCAGTGTGAGCCCGACGCCACTTATAGAGAAAATCAACCGCATTATTTAAACGCTACGAATAAGAGAATAAATATGGAAGAATAACTCCAAACAAAATCGAAATCATTTTTGGCACCCCATGAAAAATGACATTTTGTATGAGTTTTGGCGGCGAGTTACAATTTTTAAAGAACAAATTTAGAACGCGTTACAATTTTTTTGGTGCCACTTTTTGAGCTTCATTTATACTTCTATACATTCTCTTATTACATTTCCCTAGAATAGTAGTAAACATAGGCATTAGTTGAAACAAAGTAAGTAATAAATCAGAATCACAGAGATTCTAACATAATTATCATGAGTGTGTGTGTGGAACGATGAAAAATTATTTATGCGCTTTTGCAGAATTAAGCAGTTTGAGGGATTATGTTACACTAGACTCAAGACTGTTTTCTTATTAGAGTTAGAAAAATGTATGTTTGCTGTATTTTAATAACATGCTTACGACTACATTCACCGTGGATGTAGTCAGAGATAATCTGAAATCTCAGAACATCCACGTTTCACTAGTAGCGACGGGCTCACTCCCCGTCACATTGGACAGAGTTTCGGTAATTTTATTTAATTTCAAAGCGAAATACTAAAAGTAGTTATGCAGGAACCCAGCATTATTCAGAGCAAGTCCACTTGGACTTTGCCACTATTTTATGTGATACCTACATAATATTTACGAGTAATAAAGCGGAAACAGCAATTGAAACGACGGACGTATCAGACTATTGTTACCGATTCATTGTTACAAAGTTAACAATGTAAATACACGCTCAAATTAAATTGGTTTGGGAACAAAAACTATTTTGTTTGTCGACTCTCTCGTAACACGCGACAGCGTTATCGAATAAATAAATAATTTATATCTAGGACTTTGTCACAAAGATTATATCACAACCCATCACCTAGCGTCCACTAGTGAGGAACTTCTTCTTCTTATCGTGTGGGCAGCATGCCCTGGTGTCAGGGTTTTTTCAGACGGCCTTACGGCCGCTGACGTGGTTTTTATGTAACGACTACTAACCACCAGAGACAGTAGTTGGGACCAACGGCTTAACGTTCCATCCAAAGCACGGAATCATCTTTTTTTTTCAGACATTCAGTTTATTCAGCCTGCAAGGTGAGCAGTGAGGTATTCAGAACATGAGGGTTTATTTATTTATATTTGTTTTTGCTGTTGGTCTTTTACCAAACGGCTATGCCAGCCCCATCATGCCTTGACACATTTCCCAACGAATGAAAATTATAACACTAACTTACTATAGAAAACTGGGTACTACTAACAAAATACACCAGTTTAGCCTCTCTCGAAGTAAGGAAAGCTAAAATTGTGATAAACGAGTCTACATCTAAGAGATTTAATGTTGAACAATCAAACTACATCTCCCTGTGTGATTGTTTTTTTTTTATCTAGTCTATTACATCCCACTGCTAAAGGCCTCCCCTTTAATCCTCCAACCATCTCTGTCCTGGGCATGCTCTGGCCACGCGTCATCGAAAGAATCCAGATCGTCCCGCCACCTCTTCCTAGGACGACCTGGACGCCGATGACCGTTTTCTGGGATCCAGGGCGTGACAATTCTTGCCCACCTTTCCTGATGCATCCGACAGATTGTTTTCTTACGTGTTTAAAATCGTAAATAAGTAATTTCCGAAATCTCATTGGTGGGTTTGCAACTCTTTGCAAATCTTAAATTAATCCTAGCATTGAAAATGTATTTTAACGAAAATCTGACAAATTAGTTTATAGATTGTTTCTGAAAAATTTAATTTGTATAGAGCGCGCTCCGAATTATATCCCATAAGGACAAGTGGAAGGCAACTTCAAACGTCAACTTTTGCACATAAATTAGTGAATACAGTGAAATACATTAACGCAGTTAAATAGAACAGAACGTTATTGACTGAGGAGACAATTAAACGCCTACTGAATTCATGTTTATTACATTTTAGAGATAATTTATTCTAAAACCCTATCGGTGTTGAGGGAAAATTCAAATACAATAGAAATGAGACAGGTTTAGTCAAATCAAACTTAAGCGATTTCAAAATGAAATAAAATAAATAAAATGGTAGGTAGGTACTTAACTTACTAAATAAATAATAAATATAAATCTTGGACATTGTCACACAAATTATTTAGTCACATTTAAAGTTAAAAACAGCTCGTTAAGGAGATTTCAGCGCGCCTTGTAGAGACCACTAGTAATAAGAGGGCTGGCAGTTACCATTGGAGGAGGTTTATAGGTTGTAGGTCCCTCGTTTTTACACTTATGTATAGAGATTGACGAAGCTTGTTGCAGATATATTGAATGTATTTATTGACGAAGCGAGTTGTGGATTTGAGTGATATATTTTCTTTGACAAAGCCTGTTGTGGATGTGAGTGATGTATTTACCAATGACGAAGCCTGTCGTGGATACGCACTTTGTATTTCTTTTTTTTTTCGATTAAATAAACTTATAAATGTAAGTCCACCAGTTAAAGTCCAGAATCTACCCTGGACATGTATTATGATGACTAGATTACGATATAGAATACATAAATGGAACATTTATGACTCGGGAACAAATATTTATTTTCATCATACAAATATTTGTCCCTTACGGGATTCGAACCCGCGACCAACACACACATACCATCATACTAAATCAGCCATAGTGTTTTCCATGTACTGTAGTGATGTGGTTTCCATTATAGAACACGGACTACCCGTAGATTGTCAGCTCCTCGGCACTTTGCTTACTTTTGTACTCTCATTAAAAGATACATTTCAAAATGTTATTGTTTAAAGTATCAACAATTTCATTTTATTGTTGTGTGGTTTTAAAATTTAGTTTCGTACGGGACTTGAACTTGTAACTTGCCAATCTGGATCTTGCTTTCATTCAGCTACCGGCACTGAGTACCTATAACATAGCCTATAAGTACAGCTTTGGCGTACTTTAAACAGATTTGAGTACTTTAGCATAGTAGCAGGTGGTCGTTAGTTATAGTATATTAATGGGTGACAGGCGTTATGTGTATAATCGGCTTATACAATATATACTGCTCCGACACGAGGCAACAGTCCTTTCTACAAACAATATCTACATCTCGTTCTATGTGTGGTACAACATATTAATATATTTAGTTATGACAAGTTTATTATTAGGTTGATACGTACATAAACTCACGAATGTTATCTTTTTCAGGGTTGTCAGAAAGTTTGTATCGATAGACGTCCTCCAGGGATCGCGACAACGACCGGTCCTGCGCTGCCCTCATCCAACGGGTTCATCTGGTTGTCGTCGTTCTTCCAAGAGGAGGGCCTACCTTGAAATATACACATAATATTAAGTATAAAAATTTCAGCGAACATTCGCACCTAGTCTCCTATCTGATCTTCTTCTTCTTTCTCGTATGAAGGTGATCACACTTTGACTTTCCAGTACTTGGACACCTCTATTCCTCGAGGGAAAGCCTCTATTAGGTCCTGGAGGGAGCAAGACACAAGGCACAAGTTACACAGCGATAGCTGTCAAGTGGTTTGCACCTGACCACACCCACACTCCATCGACGCATCAGCAATATGTCCCATCTCCGCAGATTATATTCGGATCGCATAACTCCAGTCCGCAATCTGTTGAGTGTCTTCCATTTATCTGGGCCGCAATCGCGGTAAATATTAGGTGACTGAACCGTGATTGGAATACTATGAACCATAACGTTTGACACATTTAGTATAGCGCTAATCGCGTTACTATGCTCATGACAGCCGTTGGAGCCGTTTTGACAGATCGCCCAGACGTTATAAATACTGTCAGTTACATAGACTTTAGCGCGATGCGGAATTGAGCACATTTGAATAGTAATTGAATTGCACTATGATTAAAACTGAAATTGGATTAGGATTGAACTTGGAAGTTTTAAATTAGCGCAATCGGACTTCTGATCAGTTAGCTCGACTTTGACTAGAAATAATATTTAATTTTCATCGGCTAAGTCAGCTACTAAGTGTAAATTAAGTTGGCTTGTCATGTGAGTAGCACGCAGGCTCGGGGGTGTGAGGGAACGGAGGGGCGGGCGGAGGGTACCTCACGATATAGAGTGTGGTAACTTGGGCAATTAGGCGGAATCACGGTGAGGTGGCGATAACGAGTTCTATACGAGTAGCTGTAGCGAGTATGTTTGTTAGGGCCGAGTTAACTTACTTATATGTAGATAAGTAGGTCTTATGTGTAGGTAAATACATACATGTTATTGTTATTATTATATCATTTGTCGATGTGTGATGTAGAGTTTCTGGCCACAGCTTCTCTACAACGGAACACCGTCCGACGTGGTGGTAGATTCAAAAATGACGTTAGAAATCTACTTATATCCATGTCATATTGTTTTGAATAAACATTTTGAGTTTGTGTTTGGTACGTCCTCCTAAGTACGTCTAATTTCCACAATGTACAAAGGCAGCAAAAATCTATTATACGTTTATTCTATTTAAAACGAATGAGTAATGAATGTCATGTAAACCAGCCACGTAAAGTTTGTTAGTAAATCGTTAAATGTTGTAAAGGCACCCCCACACTGTTCCGACCGAAGAGAAACCCCGCATCAGCGCTTCATTGTCCCCGCTAAATAGGTACTATGCGTGAATGTGTGCCTCACACCGGCTGGACCTGCAACCATTTTAAATATTATGTTTAGTTCAGACAATGTGTATGTAGCATGTATTTATTACACTGTAAGGAATAACGAAAGTGATGTAAAACATCTAAGAACTATTTTTTTCCATAGATTGTTTATCCGTCAAACAGATCTAACAACAGATGTTGAGCTTAATTACTTTAATGGAGACCATGAACTGGCAGGCGTAGTGTGCAGTAGCTGCAAGCGACTGGATGAGGATGGTCGAGGGTATTTTTGTGGCGCGCATTGTCGTGCAATACAAATAAAAACATAAATTTAAATTTAAAAACTCTGTACCGGTGCTCGTTGAGAGTGACTGCTGGACAATTAACGATAGGTCAAACTTAGAATACTAAAATTAAAACGAAATTATCTTACCTAAATAATGTGTGAATCAATAAGATCTATTTTATACCCAACAGGATCTCCACCCCACAAATTGTATAAAGTCGAAATAAAATAGCTTACTCAAAATAAATATAACTAACATAATTTTTTTAACATCCTTAAGCTAGAA
Organism: Agonopterix heracliana; assembly: GCA_963693445.1. NCBI lineage: Eukaryota > Metazoa > Arthropoda > Insecta > Lepidoptera > Depressariidae > Agonopterix > Agonopterix heracliana. The sequence continues at coordinate 436,216 of OY856312.1, read as the reverse complement.
TTTATGATTTTCTCACAAATTAAATTACTATCACGCCATCAACTCTACTTATTAAAAGTACACACGTCAACACATCAAGCTACGCATAACCAAAGTAATCTGGCCGCGCGTGTGTAGAGTAATGTATAACGTCGCACGACCATCTTATGATTGTTTTGCGTAGCTTGATGTGTCGCCGTGTGTACCAAATGATCAGTGAGATTCATCTATGGTGGTCGCGCTTGCACGACGCACGCCGCGTGAATGTCACGCCTAGCCGTGTATTTAATATTGTTTGCGTACACACGCACGCACGGCTCACCTTCACTTCACGGCTTCAGGCACATTGTATTGTTAACTATTGAATATTAACGTGTTCGGGGCGGGACTGCCAGCCGACCGCACGATTGATTGCTTTTCTAATTTGGGTCAAATTATTATCGTATACACTCGCATTTGGCCTGTGGGTTTGTTAACGCCTTATCTGCTTAATAGTCTTGTTTTCCTTTAGATTTCTCCTGCTTGCGGAGGGACGGGCGGTCGGGCGGACAACGTAGGCTTAGTAATAGGGTCCCGTTTTTACCATTTGGGTACGGAACCCTAAAAAAGAAAGGTTAGTAGTTGAAACAGGGCTGCTGAATACTCCGAAAGAGGTTTTACCGTGAATTCTTGTGTTTTCCTTCTTGCAAGTAAGGAAAGTCTCATAGGTACTGATTTTTCTTACTACTTTTATTTGGTAACGGTTGTGAAAGAAAGAATTTTGCGAAATTGAGGGATTCATAGGGATTCTTATGATTTAGGAATAGAAGCTGTAGCAGTAAGGACTGGTATTAAAGTACCTACATAGATAAAATATGAGCCTAATTCAGTAATTCCAGATATTTAAGATAATACGTAACCTAACAACAACTACTATACGTAAAAATGATATACTTTTTCAGGTAAAAACTGTTATAAGACGGTTTAGAAAATTCCAAAACAATCACAAGTTAAAGCTGTCTAAACAAAGTAAATTCAACAAAAACAAAATCTCTTCAACCTCTCCTCGTTTTCCAGTCAGAATAATAAAAGAAAACTTTCAAAATTATATCGATACTTTTTGTTGGCGCGAAATAAGTTTTCGATTTCGCTTTTCCCAGTACAGTTCGAAGTGAGGACCGAACTTGTATCGAACTCATCGAGTACCTAATGCTCAAGAGAGCAAGCTGGGAAGTTCCACGGCTTCGGCTTCCCTCGCTCCGCTCCACTTCCTGCTTGCCACTTCGCTCGCTCCCCACTTGAAAGCTATTGATAGGGATGCACGATGTGTTATGTTAATTAGATTATCTTACACTTTGAGCACAAATATCTCGAGATAGAAGCAACACAATGACTTCGTTTCTAACTATGTTTGGCTCCATTTTATAAAACTTATCCAATGACATCTCACTCTATGGGGTAAGCAGAAGATTTAGAGTTATTATTACCAGTTTGTCTTTCTAATTTTTGGTTATTACAATCTGTTTTCATGCCGAAATTGCCGAATGGGAATGGGATTAAAATCCAGAGTTTATGTATGTATGTTTTTATGACAAATTTTGTTTAGTATTTAATAATTCTTTAGGGATTGGGCATACAGTCAGACATTATTTGGCTACGGAACCCAAAAATATTGTTCCTGGTTGTGCTTGCAAAGCTTTTGACCAGCTCAAAAGAGATTTTAGTAAATAGTTAATTTTAGTACCTATGGTATGCATGTACTGTATGTACCTATATTATATCGATATTATTCGATACATCGTACATCCCTAGTTTTAAATTTTTTCAGCGGTTACGAGTATATAGGCGGTGTTGGAGTTTGTGATGTAATAAAAGACATAATTAGGTTGATAATTTATTGATTTGCAGATAAAGAGCTATGGTTTGCGGGGATCTGGATCTTTTTTATTAGGGTTCCGTTAGGGACCAATCATAGTCCTATTTTCGTATTGGAAACTAACAGCAAATTTTACTATTGCAATTGCGATTAGCGGTGTGGTTCCGGCGGTTCGTACGAACCGCCGAGTGTTTCCATGTACGAATTTGTCACTAGTACTCGTACTGCGGTGATGAAACACACTGTAAGGAAAACCTACGTAATAACTGTTTCTATTTCGAGACATACTGTATTGTGTTGTATTGTCCATTAAAAAAAGAAATTCTGAAACGACGAAGCAACTCTGTAAACAATACTCCATAAGCAATAATTATGCAGGTTGTACCTATGTACTGATTATGATGTTAAATAGATTACAGCTTTATGGTGGCATAGAAAAATTACCCTTTGTAGTTACCAAAATATTTAAAACCGTAACGCTCAGTTACATAAACGCTCATTAGGGTGAATCCTCCATTAAATCTCTTGCTGTCTCTTTTGGTCTTGTTGACGTAGAAAATGCTAGCAAGAAATTTAATGGAGGATTAACTCTAATGAGTGTTTCTGCAACTGAGCGTATGTCAAGCATTACTTACACTCAGATGCAGAAACGATCATTCAAGTAAATCCTCCATTAAATCTCTTGCTAGCTTTTACTACGTCAACAAGACAAAAAGTGACAGCAAGAGATTTAATGGAGGATTAACTCTAATGAGTGTTTCTGCAACTGAGCGTATGTCAAGCATTACTTACACTCAGATGCAGAAACGATCATTCAAATAAATCCTCCATTAAATATCTTGCTAGCTTCTACTACGACAACAAGACAAAAAGTGACTGTTCAAGCGGCTAAATAGCCGCGCAGCGGGTGCGGCGTCCGTTTAATAAACGCTTTACGCATTTTAAGTAAAGTGACATTTATGTTCATTTCCGAACGATAAAGGCCCGGTCATTGAACTTTAGCCTTGACCGAGACTTTTGAAAGATTCAAAATTTGGCCAGTCATAACGGCACTTACCTCGCATTTGTAAAGACCTCTGTAATTTCACTTTGTTCCAAAATATACCAGTTTTTAATGTTTTACAGTCCACTTATTTCTCACTCCAGAATTCCCTATACACCATCTAAGTAGGGCACTGGACCACTATTTTTCCATGGTCCCTTGTTCGCCGACGAAGAATTTTGAGAACAAAGGGAGGCACAGGTCTTCGTGAAGTCCAATCTTCAGCCGTCCACTAGCATCGTGGAGGACATCAACGGGCAGTTCAACAGCCGTGTAACAGTGCCTTGCTGACACCATTTCGCTTCCCTCATCAACGGGTACCAGCGACGGGTGAACATCGCCAGCACTCACGACGCAGCTCCGCATCTGACGTGACCAGCAGTCAGTCACGCCAGCTCCAAAGACGCATCCCACATCATCCTGAGACGTGACCACCAGTCAGTCACGCCAGCTCAGGTTGTGGACGTAGCCAGTCATCCACCACGACCAGGAGGCAGAAGATCTTCACAACACAAGCAGTCAGGGAGAAGAGAAAAGGATTTGAGCACAAAAACCGTGAGGCCGTTCCATTATCCTTTCACTTTCATCCATTATCCATTTTCACATCACTTTCATACCATCTTCATTTTAGTCATCACAATCAGCTCAGTTGAGCTCTCATCACATTAATAGTTCATCCCATGTTCGCTATCACATCAATCATTAAGTAGATAATCATTCGTACGTAGTTTTTCACATTTTTTGTTTAGGTAACAAACTCATTTAGAATAGTCAATCACTAATTATCGTTTAAAACGTAAATATACCACATTTGTATTTAGTGCACGCACAAATCATTTAACTAGCAATAGTATTTTAAAATCATTTGAAATGTTAGCTTCTAATAATAACATCTAACTTTCTACCTAAACATTCTGTTTAGTTAAATCGGCCGTGTTTTTTTTAGCTACCTACGTTACCGGTGATTAAAAGCGCCTAGCAGTAAATATTAGCAAAGATTTTTTGCAGTACAGTTGCTTTTATTTTTTCACAGGCGCTTTATATTCAATCACAATATTATTATACTAGTAGCAGTCAGTTTTGAAGATAAAACACGATTAAAAGAAAATCTTATTTACTAAACGAACAAAACATACTTAAATAACAAAAAAAAACATATTATTGACAAAATGTCGGAAGCCAAATTAAGGGAATTAATCAAAAAACGATCCTCACTTAAGGGCAAGCTTACAATCTTTAGCAGTTATTTAGATGTTCAAAAAACATGTTCTCAACTTAGTCATTTGCAGCTTGCTGAGCTGCAATTACGTCTAGAGAAAATTGAAAATTTACATGGTGAATTTGATAATTTACAGACCGATATCGAGTCACTGACGGACGACCAAGAGGCGTTCAAAAAGCAGATGGACGAGCGGATGGTAACCGAAACCGAGTACTATTCGCTTGTTGCTGCTTCGCGCGTTCTACTCGATGAGCACCGCGGCCGGCTTCGACCTCAATCACCGTGTGGATCTGCGGCAAGCTCCGGTTCTGCAGAGTCTAACGTAAGAGCACACAATTTTGTAAGACTACCTAAAATTGATCTCCCACATTTTGACGGCGGATATCAGAACTGGCTTGAGTTTCGAGACACATATCTATCTTTGATTCACAATAATGAAAGCATAAATCAGATTAACAAATTTCACTATCTACGCGCTGCTGTGAAAGGTAGTGCGGCCATAGTTATTCAGAGTCTGGACTTCAGATCTGATAATTATGTTATAGCGTGGCAGCTTTTGACAGAGAGGTATGACAATCAAAAATTATTAATTAATAATCATGTGAGTGCTCTTTTCAATGTCGAACCCATTCAAAGGGAATCAAGTAAGTCATTACATAAACTTATTGATATAACCAACAGGAATTTACGTGCGCTTGCCACACTCAGGCAACCAACTGATCACTGGGATACCCTGATAATATACATGATGTCCAGTAAGTTAGACAGCGTGACCAATAGAGAGTGGGAGGAACGTAGGAATTCTCTGGATGACTTCCCAACTCTTGCAGTCTTCATAAAATTCCTGTCTAATAGAGCAGACTTTTTAGAATCTCTGGAGGAAGCCAAACACAACAAAGGTAGTAAACCTGAGTTCAAAAACAAAAGTTTTGTAGTTTTCAATGATAAACCCAAAAGGTTACCATGTCCCGAATGCAAAAAGGACCATAGCCTATTTCAGTGTTTTGTTTTCAGGAGTCTGCCAGTAGAGTCACGACTGCAAAAAGCAAAACTATTCAAAGTTTGCCTGAATTGCCTTAGCTTTGGGCACACAGAGTCTCAATGTCGTTTAGGTCATTGCAAATATTGTAAAACTAAGCATCACACATTACTCCATAGTCACGATGAGAAACCAAAAGGAGACCAGAATGAGGAAAATGTCGCCCTCTCTGCCAGGAATTCTAAATCCACACCTAATTCCAATCACGTGTTGCTTTCCACAGCTGTTGTCAAGGTCGTGGATGGTGCAGGGAATCTTCAGACTGCTAGAGTGCTATTGGACAACGGCAGTACAGCCAATTTTGTCACCCAAGAGCTCTGTGGTAAGCTTAATTTACACACTTCAGTTGTCAACTCAAGAGTAACTGGCATTAACAGCCAAGTCTCCAACAGTTCAAAATCGTGCTCTATAACAATAGAGTCTTGCCATGGCGGTTTCAGGACGGACATCGACTGTTACGTACTGCCAAACATAACGTCATCAATACCCACATCATACATAAAAACACACAACATTCAAATACCCACAGGTATCAGTCTCGCTGACCCTTCATTTAACGTCCCTTCAGCTATACAGATTTTAGTAGGAGCAGAGACATTCTGGAAGGTGATCGGCATCAATCGTATTCAGTTAGGTAAAAACAAACCTACATTATTCGAGACAAAGTTTGGTTGGCTTGTTTCAGGTGGTCTGAACCAATCCAATCCAGACTCACAATTATGCATGTTTACTCGCGAATCACGCGATACATCAGCAGAACCCGACATTTCTCGTTTCTGGGAGTTAGATACAGTTCTTCCCAAACATAACATGACACCAGAGGAGAGAGCTTGTGAAGAAAGCTTTGCGACTCATACTAAGCGCGATTCTGAAGGCCGATTTGTAGTTACTTTGCCTCTTAAGGACTCTCCCAAGGCATTAGGTGAATCCTTTATTATGGCTAAGCTCAGGTTTATCGCTTTAGAGCGTCGGTTGGAAAGAGAGCCAATGATGAAACAGCTCTATATAGAGTTTCTAAATGAGTACGCTGCTCTGGGTCATATGAGCGAGAGTCCACACAATATAGCATCACACAAAACTTCCTGCTTCTTACCTCATCATGGGGTCCTCAGGGAGTCTAGCTCTACCACAAAATTACGTGTTGTATTTGACGCTTCATCGATCACGTCATCAGGCAAATCATTTAACTCCATTCAGAGAGTCGGGCCGACTGTTCAAGACGACCTAATGTCGATTCTTTTACGTTTTCGTCAACACAACTTCGTGGTCTCTGCAGATATAGAGAAAATGTATCGGCAAATTAACGTGGTAGAGTCACAAAGACCTCTGCAGCAAATACTGTGGCGCTCAGACCCTTCACAGAAATTAAGGTCATACACACTCAACACCGTCACATACGGTACAGCATCGGCGCCATACTTGGCTACGCGTTGTATAACGCAATTAGGTCAGGACTCTACCAACAAAAATGTTAAACGCGCAATATGCCACGACTTCTACGTGGATGACTATCTTTCAGGTGCAGACAGTTTACAGGAAACCATTGCATTGTGTCGAGGTGTGGTGGAGACATTAGAGTCAGCCAAATTTAATTTGAGAAAGTGGCACTCAAATAATAAAGATGTCCTACAAGCAGTTTGCAAAAATGATGATAATATATCAGCTACGGTTGATCTCAGTATCAATGAATTATCCAAGACTCTAGGTCTCCATTGGAAATGCTCTGATGACACTCTTACATTCCTAATTAACGTAGCTACTCAAAAAATCGTTAATAAACGGAACATACTCTCCACAATTGCCCAAGTGTTCGATCCGCTTGGCCTTGTCTCGCCATGCATTGTAGAGGCAAAGATGATTATGCAGTTGTTGTGGATTCAAAAGTGTACATGGGACGAAGAAGTTCCGCAACATATCAAAAGGGCATGGCTCGAATTTGCCAAATCTTTGCCGCATTTAAATAATTTAACTATACCAAGATGTATCAAAACTGACTCTCCTTCAAACATTACATTACACACTTTTTCAGACGCATCAGAAAGAGCCTATGGCGCATGCGTATATGTTCGCTCTGTGAGCAATGACGGAACAGTCGATGTCCGACTTCTGGCTTCCAAGAGTAAGGTTGCTCCTACTAAGCCACCTACCACCATCCCACGCTTGGAGCTCAGTGCTGCACTGCTGGGGACAAGGCTGTGTGCTAAGGTGACTTCTTCGCTTACCTTGGAGTTCAATGAATGTGTATTTTGGGCTGATTCGACTATTGTGTTAGGCTGGCTCTCGTCCTCGCCGACTAACCTAAAGACATTTGTTCGTCATCGCGTGTGTGAAATTCAAGAGGCTACTTCCAGCAATCAATGGCACTATGTGCCTTCTAAAGAAAACCCTGCAGATTTAGTATCTCGTGGGATAAGCGCAGATCAGTTAGGAGCCACACCAATATGGTGGTCAGGACCTCGTTTCCTGAAATTGGATCAGTCCAGGTGGCCAACTAATCCTAACAAGGATTCAAACTTAGTTTTACCAGAAATTGTGAAATCATTTCACATCAACACTTCTGAAAATACATTATTTAAAGATTTAACTCATACATTTTCAAGTTTTTCAAAATTAATAAACGTTGTTGCCTTTCTTCTTAGATTTATATGCAACTGTCGCAACACAGAAAAATTAAAAGGCAGTCTCTCATCAGGAGAGTTAAACAAAGCTACAAATTTTCTTGTACGAGCAGCTCAAAGAGAGTCATTTCCCGAAGAGTATCAATTGCTCATTTCTAGCAAAAGTCTACCTCCAAATAATAAACTTCTTTCATTATCTCCATTCATGGATGAAGACAATATCATTCGAGTAGGTGGAAGGCTTAGCAACTCTCATTATGACTATAACGTGAAACATCCAATACTTCTGTGCGGCAAGCATCGCTTGTGCGAGTTAATTTTTCAATTGCTTCACCGAACTCATTTCCATTCTGGACCTCAATTATTATTAGCTACCGTACGACACAAATACTGGCCTCTAGGAGGAAGAAATTTAGCAAAGCGCATCGTACATTCCTGCGTCAAATGCTGCAGATTTAAGGGAGCTACCGTTCAGCCTATCATGGGAAACCTCCCAGAGCAGCGTGTAGAGCTTGAATTTCCATTTCTTGAGTCAGGGGTAGACTATGCCGGCCCAGTGATGATATCCAACCGGAAGGGTAGGGGCAGTCAGTTGGTTAAATCTTACATGTGTGTTTTTGTCTGTTTAGCAACGAAGGCTGTGCACCTGGAGCTTGTCTCAGATCTTACGAAAGAGGCTTACATTGCAGCTATCAACCGGTTTGTGGCTCGTCGTGGAAAGCCACGATCAATTTTCTCTGATAACGGTACCACTTTTCAGGGCACCTTCCATGAGTTGTCCAGGCTTCTCAACAAAACCTTACAATCAAGTGTAACGGAGCAAGGTATCAACTTTTCTTTCATTCCAGCTTATACGCCACACTTCGGAGGGTTGTGGGAGTCCGCGATAAAATCGATAAAGCATCATCTACGCCGCGTATTAGATTCAACTCATTTGACGTACGAAGAGATGTCTACATTATTGATACAAGTGGAAGCAATCCTCAATTCGAGGCCAATTACTCCTATCTCCAACGACCCTTTTGACCTCTACCCCCTCACACCAGCACATTTCCTCATTGGACGGTCTCTCACATGTGTGCCTCATCCACAGATCACCAACACCAGAGTAGCATCCCTGCAGCGATTTCAACGCATCGAGCTTTTAAAACAGCAGTTTTGGAGTCGCTTCTCTAATGAGTATATTCTCTGGCTTCAGCAGAAGACTAAATGGCGTCAATCACAAGGAGAGCTCAAGGAGGGCACATTGGTAGTGGTCAAGGACAGGACTCTACCGCCTCTACTATGGCTACTTGGTCGCATCACCGGCGTCCTACCAGGCAGAGACGGCGTCGCCAGGGTCGCAGACATCCGCACGAAAAAAGGAGTCATCCGTCGTGCCTTCAACAACATCTGTCCGCTCCCATTGAAGAGTATTGAAGACTATGAGTCTTCAACGCCGGCAGCATGTTCAAGCGGCTAAATAGCCGCGCAGCGGGTGCGGCGTCCGTTTAATAAACGCTTTACGCATTTTAAGTAAAGTGACATTTATGTTCATTTCCGAACGATAAAGGCCCGGTCATTGAACTTTAGCCTTGACCGAGACTTTCGAAAGATTCAAAATTTGGCCAGTCATAACGGCACTTACCTCGCATTTGTAAAGACCTCTGTAATTTCACTTTGTTCCAAAATATACCAGTTTTTAATGTTTTACAGTCCACTTATTTCTCACTCCAGAATTCCCTATACACCATCTAAGTAGGGCACTGGACCACTATTTTTCCAGTGACAGCAAGAGATTTAATGGAGGATTAACTCTAATGAGTGTTTCTGCAACTGAGCGTATGTCAAGCATTACTTACACTCAGATGCAGAAACGATCATTCAAATAAATCCTCCATTAAATCTCTTGCTAGCTTTTACAACGTCAACAAGACAAAAAGTGACAGCAAGAGATTTAAAGGAGGATTATCTCAAGATGTACGAGTAAGTCTCAATCTTAAAGTTAGAATAAAAGGATACACAAATAAACGAAAACTAACTAAATGTTACATGTGTAAAGTTGTGTTTCGTTTTGAATTTCCACCGCCTCGTTTCACAAAGCAATAGCGACACGCGCTGAAAGTTGTAACTAGTCTTCAATTTCACACGGTGACAAAGCAAAGCTGCCTCAGCTTTCTATTCACTTCACTTGCCGTCGAGGAATAAACTCACAACTGCTGCACAATACACTCAATAAGCTGTACGAACGGTGGAGGCTCTTATCACGCTCTACCGTTATTGTTTTATGTTTAATTTAATTATCATGATCGATGTCAGCGGTCACATCTACACACTAAGACAGCACTTCTTAAGGCAATAAACTGCCTGTTTGTATAAGCACAGTATTACTATTAGGCTTACAGTATGGCAACGCTCTTACGCAACGGGCAACGCCGCCGCCGTGTAATTACTTACGTTGTCATCACAGTCAATCCCGACATCTTCATACAGATCACAGGATGATCCGCGCCGCCCGCTTCCCTGCTAGGCCCCCTCCGTTGCTCTGCGCAAGTACTTCCGTTGCTATTACACCACTTTCACTATATTTGTGATACGAACGTATAGCGTGTGGCGGTCCGTGGTCTCTGCCTACCCCCATGGGACAATGGCGTGAGCTTATGTATGTATGTATGTATGAACGTATAGGTACGTGAAACGTGAATATTCTGAGTTTTCAGAATATCTCTGACTATACCCACCCTCTCGAGAAATATGGTCCGAATAGGTACTATTCTGTTTTCTTTACTGATTGACTAGTGTATTTTACATGCAGAACAAACTGTGTAGTGCAGGCAAAATGCACGAGTCAAATAGTCACAACTAGTGCATACACAACGTATCGGTGACTCACTTGCTATTGTCTAAGTGCATTACACCGCGTACGGTGTGATGTAACAATACTGTAGGTATCTATTGGCTGGCCAACGGAACCACGCCGTCGGCGTCGGAGCTACCTGTGTCTGGAGGTGACTGTTTTATTCACATGTATCAGCTAAAAAAATAGAAAAATACGGTTGGCCTCTACAAAGATAGACTCACTGAACGAAGGTTTATGCCACTTTGATCACGAGGGTGGGTATAGGCGAATCATTAGTATCCTGAAGTGCGATTTTTGAAAGTCATACGTTGAACTCGGCAGTTGCAAATTTCTAAATTACTATGGAGATATGCATCACAATCCAATTCAAATCCAATCAAATCAATCCAGGGGTGCGATTTTTTAAAGTCAAATCAGCAGTACAAAAATGCATATCTCCATCTTCTACTGCTGATTTCAACGTGTGCACTCCTGACCTGGATAGTTAATCACCCAGGTGGCGGCGGGTCTACACTTTAATGTCCGGACCAAAAGGGGCACAATTGGTCTAGGGCACAATCCAGCGCGTGCTTTCATTTCGGTCAACTGAATTACTATGCGTGCACAATTTCCTTACTGTTTTGTGAAAACATGTAAGAACTACTCAATTAGCGTGAGAAAAGATGATGATATACCACATTCATCATCATCAGCCTATACATGTCCTATTGCAGGGCACAAGCGTACTCTCGAGGAGGTGGAATAGGCGTTAGTCCACCACGCGTGCCTATAAATGCGGAATGCGCGGATGGAGAAATCCTGTCAAACAAAATAATAAATGGTTACAAAACACGGTAAGTAAATAACCGTTAAAATATTTACCAATCTTTTTGTTGATGTCTGAAACGTATTCAAAATGCCTGTCCTTTCCAGGCATTTACCCCAGTTTCCCCGGTAAGACCCGCATCCCGCCGGCGGCGCCGCGCCGGCCCCGGCGTGCCGCCGGCGTGCGGAAGCGCGTTGTTTTCCCGCCGCACGCCGACGCCGCTTCCGTCGCGTCGCCTAGTTGTTCCCCAGGCCCATTGTTACCCGCTTGCTTGTTTTATGCTATTGTTTATAGTAAATTGTCATGAATTTCCTCATGTCGTCTATTCTTCTATACTTCGATATTCTATAAACTTGGCGTGGATGTAGGAAAGTATGGGGCATAGTTAGTTACATAATAAATAGGTAAATAAATAGTTAATCCCTTTTATATTGCCCAAAATCATTAAAAAAACTGTTAGAACGTACAGTTCTAGCATAGTCTCACTTAGTAAACCCCCCTTTTAATTTTGAGAAAAAGTGTCATCCCAAACGGCGAGGTATTCCACGAAGAGCACCAATTTTGTATAGCACCTGAATTTAAGGACCAGAGCCTTAGGTTCTTTAGGACCTAATTGCCCAAACACAGGGTCCTAAATCATTCCAAACGGATAATTTAATAAGAAGAAGTGCGAATGTAGATTTTCATGTCTCAAAAAATTCAGCCCAGCTAATTATTTCAGTAACATGCGAGCAAAGCTATTTCTCATATGAAAGACAACATATCTCACGTACAGATACAATTTCTATTGTACGGGTCAATAATTAGCAGATGTTAGTTAGTTAGTTAGTTAACTGAACAATGAACTTTACCCAGAAATGAACAATTCACTCTGTTCCCCGTCATAATGTGCGCTAACACAGATTACTGGCAGAGTTTCTGGGAATGATCACGGGCAGTGAGCTTACAACTCCAACTTTGTTGACTAACTAATTTAGCGGGATGGTAATACTGAATATTACTCGGCTCAGCTCGAGCCGAGTGTAAGCCTTCGTAAGAGTACCCTACCTAGATAAATATAGCTACTATTGTGACACAGAATAAAGAAATTAAAGACAGAAGTGAGCCGAGAGCGGATTTGTCCGCGCGTGGAGCACAATTTACGCGAGACCTAAACTGTACGTTTGTAATGGCTCGACTATAGCCACAAACGCGTACGCTGAAGTTGAAATTCTGATACTATAACTGTATTAATAACCTTTTAGTTATTAAGAAATTATGAAATATAATAAGTTTAATGTTATGAAGTGAAGGAAAAGGTTGATGTCGTGTCGTACCAGGAACTCAAGACACTAGCGGAAAACAAACAAGAGTGGCGAATACTCCACCGACAAGAGCGTAGCTCTTAAATAAGATGATGAATATTATGAATTGAATTTTGATATACTAACTTAGTGAGTAAGCAATACTAACAATGAAATTAATTGTAACTTGTGACATACCTACAATATGGAATTTATGTTCTGAAATAAATAATTTGATTGATTGATTGATTGATTAAGTCATGTTATGTTATATAGTTTGTGGTCGCAACTTCTCTACAGTGACGACACGTTCCGGCGCGAATATAAATTTATGATGATGATGATTAGTTAGTTTTTCGTTGAAGACAGAGCCACTTTATAAGTAAACTAGTGTTTTTCAGTGACTTCGTCTGCACAAATTATATACCAGATTTTAAGTCAGATCATAAGTTCATAAGCTATCAAACAAAAATTATTTCATCAAAATCGGCTCAGTAGTTTTTGCGTGATGCGCGAACAAACAAACAAATAAACAGACAAACAGACAGTCAAAATTTCTAAAAAAGGTTGATTTTGATACCTAAAAACCATGTCGTAATTTTTTTTTTGTAAATATCTTCAATGTACCGGACACACTTATGTTACAGTTTTATAATAGTTTCGATAATAAAATTACAAAAGAGAACAAATTTATAAATACAGTAGTCAAACGTTTATTACTGCCCAGTTTTTTCATATTACATGCATTAATTTGGGCAATTCTATTTAAGTTTATATATCTGTGGCGTACAATGTCCTCGGAAAACTGAACAAAACTACGACACTCTAAACTGTGACACGGCGATGCGATGCGAGGGTCGACAAACGAATGGCTTGCTCCTGTTTCTGCTAAATAAAGTGCACAACTTGTCCTTGAGTACAGAAATAAGGAAAATAAGAATCCTATAAACACAAATCAAGTAGTAACATCTTTGATAAAGATCTGGATGAGTTGGTGACTAGTACTGGTTCGAAAACCCTATACATATACACGCACACATACATATTTTGAATGGCGCCTCACGCACACCAACCTAACAAAGTTAGCCCCTTTTGTTTTATACGGAACAAGTGTGAGGCTCATTCTAGACATATACTTTTTCTAAGGTGAAAAGTTTATTCTCGTCAAATATCATGAATTTGTAAGCGCGCGCTAAAAAAAAAAAATTATGCATATGGCCAGTACGTTATCAACTAAAGAGGTATCATTTGTGGTAGTTTTTATATCTTTATTTCACACATGTTTGTAATGACTTTTCATCGGCTAGATTAGTCAAATCTCCCACTGTGCGCCGCCATAGGCCTCTGACCTGACTTAACGAATAGTTAAAAACGCCATCTGACGGAACTATCCGAGATCAACTGCTTAAGGTGCAAAAAGTAGTAGCAACGATTTTATAGAATTTTGTAATGGATGAGAGTTTAAAATAAAGACCAGAATACACGAATCAATCGCTCTTCGGAACAAAGCTGTACCACATAATATAATATAATAGTCACAGAGCGTGCCAGTGTATCCCGTAACGATATAATGTCGCCTCGGCTCGCGACAACACGATGACGTCACTACGTGGCATCTGCCGCGCACTCAATGAGCCTTACTGTGTACTATGGCCCATTACATAGAGTACACAGCGCCTTGGTGAAGACTTGAGCGAAACGCGGAAAAATGAGGACACATTTTTAGGATGTAGCTCTAGTGGAAGGGGTAAACTGCTGTAATTCCATAATTATTAGTATGCGGAAATTTTAATCGAATCTAAACAATTACAAAACTTTAAAAGTGTTTCTGTACATTGAAGATATTTACAAGAAAAATATTTGGATATCGTTTTTAGGTGCCCCTTAATTTGTCTAAATACACCCTTGTTGCCCGGTTTTCCGTGAAACCGTGAAACAGAAAACAAAACTGAACAATCTACAGAACATAAGAAGTTATTTGGTTTTTCTCTAAATCTATTTTAATTACTAAAACTAAAGGAAAAAAAGAATCTAAAGTCACCCCTTTTTTTCCAGTTGTAACCATTTTACTCTCACATTTATAATTCAAACTATTTCTTAAAAGAGGTCATACTAGATGTCATTTGTAATAAATTAAGCCCAGTTAACTTCTGGTCTAAAATGAGTGGTTACCGAGATATGAAGGTTTTAAGATTTTTCCGAACTCTTCGGATTTGGTTCCGAAAAAAGATGATATAAAAAAAATTATCAACCCTGGTTAGTTTATAGATTTTTTTTCTGAAAACTGATGATTCAATGATTCTTTTGAAAAAAAAACGCTTACCCAAAATGTCCATGATCTCCGATAAATAATAGGTCTTAAGTGGCAATGATAGTAACTTTTTTGTAACTCTCTCATAAAACACCATGTATTGCTCGAAAAAAGTGTAAGGCACTGGGCGTACAAATTACAGAAATTACTTTCATGATTTATAAGCTTTCGAAAACCCAATCACTTACATTCACATTGCACGTATATCCAAGAGTGCTTCAGAATCGACACGGCAATGTAGACGTTTGCCTGTATTTGCCTACATTACCATTGTACACTCACCCTAACAATACGTCAGATTTAACCGCTTAGTTCTGCTACTTATTTATTTATTACTTCGAAGGCGAAGTGAGTCGAAATAAAGCAAGTTGCGGCTTGATATCCTTAGCAAAAACTTATTAGGGACGCGGTCGTGTTTCAGTCGAGAGGGGATTTCGTCAATTAATATCGACACGGCTAAGCCATTAGGTTGTTGTATGGCCGATGTATAGCCGCTGGAAGGCTACAGTAGCGAGAGGGTACAACTCATTTAGGTGGAAGTGCCCCGTGACTCAGGGAGGTATGGCACCGGTTTTGATGATGGGGGTCAATACATTATTTGTTCGTTGGAACGAATTTATAGTGTATCAGAAATTTCGGTAAAGGCATGATTAAGTCTCCTTATTATACACTGTTATAAATAAAACTGTAACAGACGTGTCTGCACACACTGCGACACATCAAGGAACACAAAACCAACATAAGCTGGCCGCGCGGAGGTTGCATAACGTATTACGTCGCGCGGTCAGCTTATTTTGATTTTAGCTTGTTGTGTCGCCATGTGTACATTGAGATTGATAGATAGATAGTAGATTATGTTGTTTTGTGTACAATAAAGTATCTAAGAAGCTAAGATATTTACACAAAAAAAAGGGCTAAGATTTTGGGTGTTTAATTTAGTTAGATACTCTAAATCACGCATTTTTTGGTCTGTCCGCTTGTTTTTCTGTTCGATGATCACGAAAAAACGACAGGATTTTAGATTTTAGATTAACATTTTTGTTTTTAAAAGCTTACGATTTGACCGAAAAACTGGTAGATACATATTTTATCTCGCTATGATGACACAAGCCGATGCGGTCGAAGTCGCGGGCAAGAGATAAGTACCAAAATATATCTCTAAAGATACCTTAACAATTTTAGTACGCCAGCAAAAACCGCAATATCCAGTGGTGTAAGCGTTAAAGAAGGTTCAGATGAGACCCCGAGGCAGGCTGCTGCCGGCGCCGGCACCGGCGTCCGACAGCCGGCAGACGGCAGACGCGGCCGACGGGGCCGACGGGGCCGACGGCTAAATAATGGCGGTCGCCCATCAATCCGATACCGCAATCTGACGTTCACCGGTCAACGGCGAGATTAATTCCCGCCCTTTGCTAAATATTGACCCGATTTATCGCTTCTGCCGAAACGTTTGCGAGCAGTCATACGTTTCAGGATTTGATTGGAATATACTTTTAGCTCGACAGCAAGCAACAAACAATAGTTTTAGATTCAACTAGTGTTTTCCCGCGACTTCGTCCGCACAAATTATATACCAGATTTTAAGTCAGATCATAAGCTATCAAACAAAAAAAGTTTCATCAAAGTCGGTTCAGTAGTTTTTGCGTGATGTGCACACTAACAATTATGTCAATAGATGGCGCTGCACGTTTTTAAATCGCGCTATCGATATGTTATTTGACTTTATATGAAGTGAACCGCTACTTTTTTATTCCTCATGATGTTACGGTTTTATAATTGTTAAGATATAAGATTACTGTCTGGTAAAACCAAACTGAAAATATAATTACAAAATCTATAAAACAATAAGAATTTATAAAAGTAGGTAGTACCTATAAGCATATGCTCACGCACGACTATATTCCCCGAGGGGGGAGGTCAGAGATTTTCTGAAACATAAAGCATTGTAATAAAACCTTGCTATACTTTAAAATACATTTGGTGAGACAGACTGTCTGGACATGATTTCCCAAACCGTCGACTTACTGCAAGAAATCACTAATATCACAGAGTACTACAATATGGTACAAATTACAGTGTGAGAAAAACAGTTTGGTTAGAATTGAAAACTAAAACCGTTTGATAGTGATTAAATGATCTATAACAATAAGTAATTTTGGTATCATCATTCAATCCTCTCACATTCGAGATTTCTTGCAGCATTCCGATGAAAAACTGTCAGTGAAATGTAGATTTTCTGAATTATTGCCGTGACCTCCTCAGAGTCATTTGTGAGTTCAAGAACCTTGCAGTTGCTCGGGTCCGACTTCGGCATACATTGCCTGTTTTGTTCTCTCTATTTCAAAGTGTAGCGATTGAAGCAAGCAATCTATGTCAAATCGGGCCCTGCATTTTGGGTAATGTAATCGTTGCTTTACATAGTATGTTAAAAAGTTATGGCTGATTTTACGTACCCTGTTCAGAGTCCCCCCCCCCCCCTCTTTCACTCTACATTCGTGAATCTCCAATCCAATGTCAGATTTTAGTACCGATTTTTTTATCATCCAATCCAGTTACCAAAGTTCCATATACCTACTAAAATGAAAACCTACCAAATGTGCGGGACGGCTGATTTCTTTGTCACTATTTCGACGTTTGTCCCATAGAAAAACTTTTGAAGTCTGATTGGTCTGAATTCATCGGCCCTGTTCTATGTCATGTCTAGCGACAAGCGATTATCTGCTAACTATACAGATCCAAACGCATTGAAAATTTTTATTCATAGTAGTAGTTAAATCAAAAAGAAGTTTTTAGAACCGCATTTCATTTAAAATACTCATTTTGCATTCCCTTTTTATAGACAAAATTATTTTCATGGATCTATTAGTTTGTATACGTTAGTTAGTGCATTTAACTAGGAAACTTTTACGTATAAAGTTTGTTTATAAGTTGATGTTTCGTTTTTATCCAGTTTTATGATTATGAATTTATTCACCGCTTGCGTTCAACAGCATATTTTCTATAGAATCAATAAATAACAGAAGAACAAATAATACAAAATTTTCTATTTGGCATTAAACATTCTGAAATCAGCAAAATGTTTCGTACAAATCTGCCGTGCGATGCCATTTACCCGCGATGATCCCTACTACAAGGCTTTTAATAATGGGAACCATACCAAAACGACCCAATTATGTAATATCCATGATCGAACTGGGATTCGATCCCAGGACCTCTGCGGTTTAGCAGTCCGGTAAATACTATATCAAGCTAATAAAAATTTAACAAACATTTAAACCGACTTCAAAACTAAAAAAATTAAAATACTGCAGCCGATGACTTTTACGTTCGCATCAACAGGGTGTTAGGGTTTACTTTAGGGGTGATTGTACCCATCATACTCATCAACTTTCCCATAGAAACACATAGAAAATTCTAAAAAAAAAACCTAAGGTTTCTTGGGGAAAGTTGGTCAGTATTATGGGTAAAATTATCCATTAAAGTAATGCAAATGTTCACCCTAACACCCTGTATAAGAATATTACTTTGTTTTATTGAAGTCGCTGTCAAGCCGGTAGGATTCCGGACTGGGCTTACATTACTTTTTGGCTTGGCTTGGTGAATATTGTGTAATTTCAATAATATTATATAGGGTCCAACTTAATATGCTGAAACTTTTTTAAGAGGATGATCAGACCGTCAAACTGAACAACTTTCTCTATGGGACCAACATCAAAATCGCAAAAAAAAAAAAATCTGCTCTTCCATACAAAATTGCAAACCTAATACTCGAGCCAAATGTATGGGAAGAGAAGGAAAGAGTTCCGTAGCCATTGTATAAGTAATGGCTTCTTAGCAATTTTTGCACCCAATTTGTTCAGAAGAGGTTTATAAGAGGTGATCCGGGTGGTGTGAGGGAAAGTAGCAAGAATTATGCAAATACATTTACTACAAAACAGCTTAGATTTCTTTTAGATTTATTTTCTACAAAACAGCTTGGAATTCTTGAAAAGAAAACTCGACTTCATTGCTAGTGAGAAATGAGAAAATACATTTTTACGAGTTTTAAATTTTTTTTCCGACACTGGTTGTGCTACTGCATCCATTATAAGTATTTATTTTTTTAATTAAATAAGATAACAACTCTAATAACAACTTAGTATAAATCTGAAGTGGCGCTAGTGTGTACTTTAAACTTCTTAAGAATAAGTTTATCTTGTCAGAAACAAAGGAAACTTATCCATTAGTACGTATAACTCGGAACTGTACAATCATTTGCCTATTCCAAGTGAGCTTCGAAGTACGAGTAGGTAAAGTCAACAGAGGCTTATCAATGCCAATGTTCCAGCCAATGCTTGTTGGTTTATTTATTTATTTATTTAACACTTTATTGCACACATAATATTACAGAAAAAAACAATATAAAGTATACATGTACAAAGGGCGAGCTTATCTCTAAAGATATTTCTTCCAGCAAATCCGCAACAGAGACAGTTTCTAAAGTGTGAGGCAGACAAAATGTGTACAGCACAAATGATAAATCTAGATACTTAGATGGACGTTAATAATTATATATAACATATATATATGTATAATATATAAATATAAATTATAGATACAATAAACATATATAAACTATGGCTTATTTTAGAGAGTGATAGTGTTCATTCACTTGCTTTTTGAAGGACGCAAATGTTTGACAATCACGAATATTGGCGGGGAGTGAGTTCCACAACCGGGCAGCATGGATAGTGAAAGAGTAGGAGTAGAAGTCGGTGGAGTGGGTCGGGATTCTTAGTCGGGTACGGATATGAGATCGACAAGGTTTGTCAGGAGGGCGGTTCTGTATGCTGTTTACTCTTTGGTCGATTTTACCGATGATCTGAAAACAATAGCAAGTTTCGGTTTTTGGACGTAATACCTAGAATCAGTATTTTCGGTGTAGTAACAGTGCCGTATGGTTTTGGCTTAGAACGAAAGCAACACTTTTTGTTTCGTGTATTGATTTTGCGGACGAATTTTTATTCAGTTAGTTCCACACTTTACATGTCTTTACACCTTTTGGTAAATATACAGGATGTTACATAAGTGAAAATAAATATTTAAAACTCTTAAGGGGGTTGTTTAGACCGTCAAACTGAACAACTTTCTCTATGGGTGGTCCCATAGAAATCGCGAAAAAAAAAAACTGATATCCCATACATATTTTAGCTCGTGTCGATTTGTAGAGTATGGAACATTTTTTTTTTTTCGCGATCTCGATATTGGTCCCATAGTGAAAGTTGTTCAGTTTGATGGTCTAAACCACCCTTAAATGTTTATTTGTATTTTTGTAACACCTTGTAGAAAACCACAACCAGGATCCTTTTCGGGGTGTTAAGAGAATATTATTCCGAGAGCGAAAATGCGCGCTGCATACAAACGTTCTATGGTGATATTTTCAATACTAACCAATTAAAGTCAATTAAATTTAGCAGAAACAATCTGGAAACAAATCTCTATGCTTCTATAGAGTCAGATTTTCGTTAAAATATACAGTTTCAATGCTAGGATTAATGTAAGATTTGTATGGAAATCTTTGAGGCACTGTAACTTGAAAACTATACATTTTAACGAAAATCTGACTCTATACAAGCATAGAAATTTGTTTCTAGATTGTTTCTGCTAAATTTCATTGACTTTAATTGGTTAGTATTGAAAATATTACCATAGTACGTTTGTATGGAGCGCGCTCCGAATAATATACCCTTAAGATATATTGCTACCTCTATCATGTAGATGATTAGCGATGCGCGGGCGCAGGCGCGGGCGCGGCGTGTCTGTCGTCACCCAAAGTTAGTCGTCACCCAAAGTTAGTCGTCACCCAAAGAAGTGGTCCATTCAAAGCCAAAACACTGCCTGAAACTTTTAATACGCAAGATGTGAGCCTTGGTACACCTGCATAGTTTATGTTTGATAGTTGTTAAAATAATATATTTTCTCCCCTCCGAACGGAAAGCGTCAATTGGCGTCCCGCTGCGCTAAACGAAGTTGCTACTTTCTACCTCCGTCGAGGAGAGAAATAGTATACTAACCTCGGGTAGTAAATAAGAAAGCCTCAGATCACATGAGATCTGAGACCTTTCTTACTTTCCTGCCCTCGGTGTGTAATCTACTATAAGAGGACAGGCGGGCTGAAATGGGAATTTGGAGAATAGGTCTCTTTTCCGACTGTATACATATTTGTCCGATCCGCCCCACCCATACATACATCTCACCGACTAGAGCGCGAAAAAGACAACTGCAGCTCGGACAAATTTTTATCTACATAAAATCGACGGTAACAGCATTTTGTATTTCCCTGTTTTCTCCACCAAAACTAATAAAAAGACTTTAGCTATGTCCATATGTTTTGCTTTTTTTGTTGATCTTCTTCAAATTTGTTTGCTGGATGTTTGAAAACGGGCGGCAAAATTTGTCATTTTTGAATGTCCCTAGTTCATAAAGTAATTCATTAATGCAAAAAAGTAAAAAATAGGGACACAGCAGAAGTAACATAGATTGTATGGGAAAAAAATGTTTGCTCTAGTGTCATTATCCAGGGCGAAAACAACACACGTTTGTATTGATAAAAACTGTACTCACCTATCCGCTTAAGACCACATCGAAAGGCATTAGTTTATGTGTGTATATTTACATTTCTGAATGAAGGTAGATATAAAATTTTTGTCGGCTCTGTAAAACGTTTACTCTATGATCGGCGTTAATTGTACTGACGATCTGAAAACAATGGCAAGTGTGTTGAGGCTTCAGTTTTTGTGCAATAGAAGCTAGTAGCTATTGGAAAACTGTTTGTTACGCGGCCGGCGAGTGCGAGAGTTTGAATGGAAACTAGATTTTGTTAGTTGTTCCAGCTTTTAGTTTGAGGGGAAATATTGTTGCAGTAACACTGTTGAGTTTGTAACTGAACTCTGTGGGGATGAACGAGTTGGTGTTCTATTGTATCGGGATTGAACTTTAACTTTATTGTTACATAAATACTATTTTAAAAATCCAGTTTAAGTTTTGCATCGATGAATGGATTTTTATGTATAGAAATAACAATGAAAATTGCAAAAATGTTGATACCTTAGCAGCTACGAAATAACATAACTATTTTGTGAGGTGCGGTTTACAAAAGTTATTCAGTTCGATTAGTAACCAATTTTGAAAAATCCAGTGATCCAAAATTGAATTTTTCACAAATTTTACGCTTATATAGATATGTGTTAATCTCAACAATCAATATTTGAACTAGATGCAGTCTCAAAAATCTTAACTTTGACACTGTCTTTTGAATCTGCTATTTTGAAGCGTTGACAGATGTTACTTATCTAGGCTTTATTCGGTCAATCCATAAGAGCAGTTAACATATTGAACGAAGGTTTTGTTCAGCCCCTCGGTAGATTATTAGCATTCCTATACAGATAATAACTTGTAAGCGTCGACCGGCTTTGCCCAGCAGTGGGATGAAATAGGCTATTAAAAAAAAGCGTCGACCGCCTGTAAGGATTGACCTGGGGCTTGACCCGGACTTTCGATTTTCGATATATCGCGACGCGATTGCGAAATTCGAATGTCCGGGTAGACCCACCTACGCTCGGGTAGCTAGGACCATGGCAGCGGTATTATCATAATAGTCTCTATGTTGTTGCACTTTAGTATCTTTTCAAGTGGACTGACACAATTTATAATCGTAAAGAACAATATAATGTCCTACAGAATCAGGTACGTTGACGCTACGCTGCATAAAGTCCTACAAGATATACAGAGCGTGCATGTGCAAGCTCCATAGGGTCAATTTCAACATTCGCGATTTTTTTCTCATTTCGGTGAGATTATTTATTTTTAGGTTTTTTATTTACTTTTTAACTTTGACGTAAACTTTGTAATTTTTAATTGTATGTGTTTTAGCGGGGACAAAATATCATAATTAGTTACTGAGAAAAATGATTTAGTTTTTTTAAAAGCCACTGAAATGAAAAGCATCCACCGAAATGAAAAATATTTATGCACCGAAGTGATACAAGTAAACAAATAAAAGCCTTTATTTTTCTACATTAATGTGCTTTTTGTGATAAATACAGAAGAATAGTTAAACACGAACAGGTTAAAACCGATAGGAGCGTGCTCGATGCTTCCCAGCTTTGTAAATGGCAAAAATTGTAAATTGATGTGTAATACTGTTGAAAAATGTTGGAGCGAACGAAGAAAACTTTAAATTTCTTAGCACTCTGTTTTTGAATTTTGTACTAAAAATGATGTTAGTCATGATTTCTGTGGTACTTTTCATTTCGGTGGGGATTCTAAGGGCATTTAAGTCCACCGAATCCACCGGAATGAGAACACCGTTATGATAAAAGAAAGATAATTCAAAATTATCTGAAAAAGTATAATTTTGATTATAATATCAACAATACTCAGGTGAGTGTATACTTAAAGCACATACAATATACAGATTTCAAACAAAATGAACAATCAATAGACGAAATATAACGGCAACCGAAATGAAATTTTTTTTGTCCCCATACCACCGAAATGACATTCTAACGTTTTTTATGAGAAACTGCAGCACGATACGACTGGTGCGTCTGCGCCTAACCCTTGAGCATGACTAATCGAAGATGCAAGCGAGGAATGGAACGCATAAACGCATTCTGGACAGAGCTATTCCAGAAAAACTTGTTGTCCACCGAAATGATATTGTATCGCGGGACAGTTGTATTTATACTTGTCAGAACTTTTGCAGGATAGTTAGCTAAGCAATGATATCTGCTTTTGATACTACAAATATATGCCAATTATGTTACGGTAGTAGTTCATCTAAATAATAAATAGTTTTCGAGTTACAAGACAATTAATAATCAAAAAAGTGTTGCGGACAAGCCACCGTGATGGTAAAACGGGCCTTAAACATTTTTTTTACGTTATAAATAAGATTCCGTTAAAAGCCGTGGTGGTCCAGTGGCGAGTAACCTTGCCTGCCGTGCGGGAGGCGATGGTTCGATCCCCGTCCATGCCGACTCGTACCAATGACTTTTTCGGAATTTATGTACGATTTGTAACACCACTGGCTTTTCGGTGAAGGAAAACATCGTGAGGAAACCTGCATGCTTCGATTTCGAGGCATGTATTGTACCCACTGTCCATTATAAGTGGCGACGGGCTCACCCCCCGTCACACTGGACAGAGTCTCGGTACTACTGGTGAATCGTGGATTTTCTGAGGTTTCAGAATATCTCTGACTACCCCCTCGGGGAATATAGTCGTGAGCATATGCTTATGCTTATGCTTAAATAAGATTCTTAGCTTAATTTTATATGTTGCCCGAGGTAGAGGACTACATTTTGTATCCAGAAAAAAATAACACAGCAACATATCAGCCTTCTGCACTACCGTTATCAGCAACGCCGTGAAAATTTTCTGTTTGGGATATTCACCCCATAACAACACTGAAAAAAAAACTGCACAGCTCAGTGTGGCAGAAGATGAGTGAAACTTCCTGCTAGTGACAAGGAAAAAATAAGAGGGCTATATTAAGAGTCAATTCACATTGAAAAAGTAGCGGAACGGCGCATAATTTCACAGCAAAAAATTTACTTATTATATTGAACTTTATCTCCACTGAAATAAGATAAAATTTCAGTTTTTTAAGGGTCTGATGTATTTATGAATATTCTGCATGCCAAATGAAACATTGCATGCTCACTGGCAGATCAAAGAGCACTAAATCACTGTTCACCACCTAATACTCACCTGTGTTTCACAATACAATTTTGAAGTTTGAGATAACAGAACTAATATACAGGTTTCGGGAAGAAGTGGAAGGTGGAGGAACGATTAGTGATTAATGATTATATATATATGACAGCCTTTCGTACACAACAACACTGCTGCATAGAAAAAAAATTTCTCCTAGTAGCCTCGTACGTCATTTGCTCCACGAGAAGAAAGGTCCCATTCAATTCATTGCATAAAAAACCCTCGTTCTTGCCTTATAATTCCGCAGCGAATACAAAATCTTCTAAAATTGTATTTTTTACTTGAAAACCACTTCCTTGAAAGTTCCAATTGGCTGCAAGTGATTCCAGAGTGGCTGGTGAAAGCGCAATCTGCTCTACCCTCAATAAATACGAAGTGAATGTAAGTGGGACGATGCTCATTGGAGTAGAGCAGAGTCGTGTCGTGTCGGAGAGCAATTGCCTGGTTCAAATCCGGCAGTACGGACTGTTGTAGAATACTCAACTTTCTTATTTCAGATTACCACTTTGATAAATTAGGCGCTTGCGTTGCAATAAAGTTCTATTCTATTCTTCTTAATTAATGGAAAGCAACCGCATGCGTCTAGCGCGGTTCTGCCAATGTCCAATAGTTTATTATCTCAAATTATTGTTTTATGGTTAAAACATAAAAGAGCTTCAGATAATGGCGGAGCCACATGCAAGCCTAATAGAGGCCAATACGGACGCGTCCGCCCTCCATCATACTTGCAGCGCGACTCCTGCTATAAAGTTAATCTAAATTAAACGTGTAAGACAAAATTGCAAGTCAATACTCAGAACTGTTGAGGAGATCTCTCGTACGGAGTCAGTCCTGACTGCAACACCAGGTCGTTGTTACCATTTTATTGAATCAATCAATCAATCAAATTAAAGGTACTGCTGCTTGTATTGTCATTACGTTCTTATATTTATTCTAAACAGTTCAATCGGCAAACAGCAAGTGGTTGAAAAATGGTTTGCATATTTTAAAATGGACTCCTTACAACGAACATTGCAAGTTAAATAAATGCTTGCAAAAATAATTAGACATATCAACAATATTGTGTTCTTTAAATAATGATGTATAGAACAGACAACGCGAATCAGCAGTACGGGGCGCTCACCCCATCGTGCATTGAACGGCTGGCACATGCTAAGTAGTATGAACCAATTGGCCTAAACGTGAGTTACAAAAAATTTAGTCTGGGTGTCACCTATAGTAGGTACCTCAATGTGTGTTCTTGATTTTTTTGCCGACAGAAATATCAGAGCGCCGACGCCGCCGCTCCACGGATGTTGAGAGCGTATGATCGCTATCATGAAAAGCAATATTTATTCACGTGAGCTTAGAGTCTATACTGCTTGATGCGATGTAATATGGCATTAAGCAGTAGTGACGCATTCGGAGTACATTACCGGTCGATTTTCCGAGCGATTGCGCGACGCAGAGCGGATATGGGCTCGACTCGATCGCATACATTTGTGTGTTTATGCTTCTTATCGTTTGAGCCATCGAACCCGGAACCTTTGAAGGATTTTTTAGGCATGTTTTCTGGCGTGTGTTATTTTAATATTAAGGCGCTTACATCAGAGAGTAAAAGGGAAAGGGATTAAATATCTCTTATTCAGTGCAGTTTCTTAAGCAGCATTAAATGTTTCTTATGTAGTAAACATGATATCAGAAAGTTGTTTATGTGATAAATTAATATTTTGAATAAACAATTTCGATTTAGATTTATTTGATTTGCTAAAATGATCAAATCAGTTGCGTCCTACAAAACGGGGAGGTGCGGAGTACTCGAAACCGACGGGCATGTATGAAGATATGTATGGATGTGAATTAGGCAAAATAGGTATGTAAGGATCGTAGTGGATGGCGCGCTCTGGCCTCTGCTTACCCCATTGGGAGAGAGGCGTGACGTTATAGATAGATAGAGAAAGATAGATGGGAGCGAAAAACTTATTAGCCACCTCTCACCACTTGACATTTCATTCCATCCTGAAACCTAATATGCTAAATGTGAGTAGTCATCATCGCCATCTCAGTCGATGGACGTCCACTGCTGGACAATTCGGTATGTCAAGTTTTTTTTTGGAGTGCTGAATCGAAAACCATTTCGAGATAATTGTCTCAATAATCATATTTTCTATGTCAGAGATTTTAAAATGAAAGGATTACAGATATTTTTAATAAAATAACGCCGTTTTTCGGTCCGTCCAGTGACGTCACTGGCATACCTGTGAACTCCTTGGTAAACATAAAATCAACTTAAAATAACTGACCATTAAGAAAAAAAAATACATTCTCAATGTCAGAATTTGACATTTGATGTTGCCGTTTCTGTTTCCAGCATACAGTTAGAAAGAGTTGGCAGGTTTTAATTTTTTAAATATAGCTGTAGATAGTTTTTCTCCATGGAGTTCGAATTATTTTCTCTCCACCATTTTTGCACTTCGAGATTACAGATCAAAGTAATTTAAAAATTAAATGTATATTGATAAACTCGATGAATCGCAATAAGAATGAAATAGGAGTCTTAAAATTATGTCTTCTATCCGTAAAAAATATAAAAATGAAGACAAAAAAAAACTTGACATACCGAATTGTGAACATAGCTACAAATTAATTTTTAGAAAGGAAGTTCGTAGTTGCAGAAATGTTTAAGACCACCCCGAAAGGTATTACGGTCGTGAGTTTATGTATATACGGTCGTAGATTTTTATGTATAGAGGAACGTCATACCTATAAAGGTATTAAGCGCCCTTAACCAACCACTCACCTACAGAAACGCAGCCGTCTAATAGGTGTCTTTTCAGTCAAAGTCAAAGTCAAAGTCAAAATTTTTATTCAAAATAATATCACATAGATAACTTTTTGACGTCATTTTTGATTCTACCACCGCTTCGGAAGGTGTTCCGTTGTAGAGAAGATGCGGCCAGAAACTCTACAACACACTTCTTTTAAACAAAACAAAATATACAAAGTACAAATATTGAATTACATTGTGTAACATTGTCAAGACCAGACATTTTGGTCATTCAAATAATCATCGAGTTTATAGTAACCTTTTTTACAGAGGACTTGTTTAACATGGGATTTAAACTTTTTGTCTGGCAAGTTTAGAATATCCTCTGGTATCTTATTATAATAGCGTATACAGTGCCCCATGAAAGATGTGTTGACCTTACTGAGTCGAAAATGTGGGAACACTAATTTATTTTTATTTCTTGTATTGTAATTATGAACGTCACTGTTTTTGGGAAAGAGAGACAAATTTTTGCGAACGTATAAAATATTTTCGTAAATATATTGACTGTAGAAAGTCAAAATACTGATATCTTTAAAAAGATCTCGTAATGAATCTCGACAACGCAGATTATAAATGGCTCGAATTGCCCGTTTTTGAAGGATAAAGACTGTCCCAACGTCTGTAGCACGGCCCCACAGCAAAATACCATAAGACATAATACTATGGAAGTAGCTGAAGTACACAAGTCTTGCAGTAGCTATATCGGTTAGCTGTCTGATTTTTCGAACTGCATAAGCTGCCGAGCTCAGCCTACCCGCTAGGGTTTCTATATGAGGACCCCATTGCAGCTTCGAGTCAATCTTTATCCCTAAAAATACAGTATTATTTGTGAAATGCAATATATCATTATCCAAAACTATTCGATTTTCATTATTAATAACATTTGGTAGAGTGAATTTAATACATTTAGTTTTCTTTGCATTTAATGCAAGATTATTAACACTGAACCAATTCAGAACTTGTCGAAGAGTATAATTTACATTCTCATTTATATCATCAACATCTTGTGCCTTTCTACTTGTTTTGAAAATAAGAGACGTATCATCAGCAAATAACACTATGTTCGACAAGTTCTGTACCATGTAGGGTAAATCGTTTATATAAACCAGAAAGAGAAATGGACCCAATATAGATCCCTGTGGAACGCCCATTTTTACTTGTGAGCCAGACGAATTTGTTCCATTGATAGACACCCTTTGAATTCTATTTTCCAAGTAAGATTCTAAAAGATCCAGAGCTCTGCCTTGAATACCGTAGTGGTTTAATTTGATCAACATTGTTTTATGATCAACACAGTCAAATGCTTTGGATAAGTCGCAAAAGACTCCGATTGCATTTTGGTGCTCTTCCCAAGCGCTAAAGATATGCTGAATCAGCTTAACTCCGGCGTCGGTTGTTGAGCGACCCTTGGTGAATCCAAACTGTTGCTCATGCAACAGCCTCTTGAGGTTAAAGTGGGAGAGCATTTGACTGAGTATAATCTTTTCAAAAACTTTGCTGAGAACGGGTAGGACTGACACAGGTCGAAAGTTACTAGGATCGCTTTTATTGCCCGATTTGAAAAGTGGTATCACTTTGCTGTGTTTCATTAAGTCAGGGAAAGTTCCCGAGTCAATGCAGCAATTAAACAAAGATGCTAAATAAGGTGCTAAAGTTTTAATTACAGCGCTGAAAAGCTTGACTGACATACCCCACAAATCTTCAGTATTTTTTTGGTTCAATGCTTTGAAGACCTTGACTATTGTATGAGGGTCAACATGGTCAAAACTGAATTGAGAAGTGCACTGGTTTACATTATTCTTTAGCAAGACTTCGGCAAGAGCAGGAGAAGAGTTCAAAGATTCTGTAGTCTTTACATGAATGTTGGTAAAGAATGTTTCAAACTCTTCAGCCACTTCCGCCTCTGAGCTAACTACACCATGATCTGTCTTAATTGAGATGTCTTGTTCTCTCGGTTTTATATTCCCAGTTTCTCGGTTAATCACATTCCAAACAGTCTTAACCTTGTTGTCTGACCTCCTAATTTTATTACGGATATGTAAAGATTTCGCTAAGATGCAAACTTTTCTAAATATTTTTGAATATGTCTTGACGTATTCTTTAAAATTATCACTATGCATATAGGTCTTTTTTCCGTATAGTTCAAAAAGAGTGTCCCTACTCTTTCTGATTCCAACCGTAGCCCAGTCGCTAAATTTGAATTTTTCGGTTGATGTGGTTTTACGAATTTTGAAAATTTTGTCATACTCTGTACAAAGTACATTAAAAAAATCTTTGTAACAATTATTAGGGTCACTCTGGTTAAAGTTAAGAAACGGCAATTTACTCTCTAACGTGTCTTTATATCTCTCTATCTTTCCAACAGTGACGGGCCTACTCTTTTTCATAATTTTATCGTTCGTTTTTAAAGCTGGGAAAGAAAATATTTGTCCGCTGTGATCTGATTTAAGGCAATTTATTACCGCTTTATCAAAGAACTCACAGTTACAGAATATGTTATCTATACATGTGGCGGTAGTAGCTGTTATTCTAGTTGGTTCCAAAAATAAGTTTTGTAAGTCAAATGAATTGAATAAACTAGTAATTCTAAGGCAGTACGAGTCTTTTTCAAGTAAGTTAACATTAAAATCCCCACAGACTATGATGGATTTATTACTTTTAGATACTAATTTTAACGCATCTTCCATTACTGACTCAAAAACATGGAAGTTCGAATCATAGGGCGGCCTGTATACACAAATTATAATGTGTTTTTGTAACTCGACACAAGACAGTTCTATGGTACTTTCAACCGAAAGTCTGACAATATCTCTACGTTCCTTTACTTTAAGATTATTTCTACTAAATATGACTGATCCTCCGCGAGTTTTCGACTTTCGGTTGAGAGCACTAGCTACTCGATAATTTTCGAAGCCAAATAACATTTGACTTTCTTCGAGCCAATGCTCAGTAACACAAAACAAATCTAATTGAAATTTTTCTAAAAATAATTCGATTTCTAATTCTTTGCCAGAAAAGCCTTCGATATTCTGATGAACTAATTTAAGTGTAAACGGCTTTTCTTTTGTCACATTACCTAGTTTAAATCCGGAGATTCAAGTACATTGTTAGCAATATCACTAATCAAAGTATTGTCTGAACAATGTGTCACCGACCCGCTATCCGCGCATTCGCGACTTGACTCGATGATGTTGTTTGAGGTTGAGCTTAAAGAACACGTGGCGCCATCTAGCGGAGCCGGTGACACATTAATCAGCTCCTTCGTTGACAAACTATGTACTTCCTCAGGTACATAATACAGTGATCTTATTTGTCTTGCTAGTAGCCTAGCAATTGATTTTTGTTGGTACAATGTATCCTTCGTCAACATTTTTCCACTAACAATTTTATTAGTGTCAAAAAAAGAAAAAACGTCACTATGACGACATGTCAACTTAAATATACAATTATTTATGGAATGAATAAATACATTTTGGCTTCCCCAATGAGGGGAAGAATAGGGGATTGCACAAAATATTATTCTGTTAGCCCCTAGTTGAGATAACAATTCAAAACTATTTTCTAACTCTTCCACCTGGACACCCATACAATTTTGTACGTAAATTATAATATTTGTTTTGCTGTCACAGTCGCTCGATTGGATTTGTTCTAATATATGTGCCAAGGAACGATCTGGCATGCAATAATTCACAACTTTATGATTGATTTTGTGATTCATTAAAATTCCTAATCCCTTTCCGATCCTGTCAGAGTAAATTAATGTTTTCGGTTTTGTTTCGGAAGTAGACAAAGAAACAAAACACGGTTCCTCAGACTGATCTGTACATGTAGGTGATTGTAGCAGAGTTTCAGGCCGCTCTGTGTTTGCTGAATGTGTACAACAACACGTCATATGATTATCAACCAATGAGTTAAATCGTTGTTCGTTATATGTACGTTGTTGTTTTCTTGTTATGATATAATTTTTAGGCCCAAAGTAGACAAGGGACAATTTGTACGTGGGCCGCCGCCTAGTAATGGGATTTTCGACGGATGTTTACCTGTAACGCACACATGCTTAGATTTGAAACGTGCATCAACGTAACCTTGGGTGCCCGCGGGCAAAAATATCCCGTCTTAGGAAATAAGATTCATTGAACAAACAAAACATTTTATATTTAAATATTTAATGCGCCTCTAGTTTGCTGTTAGCACCTTAAATAGCAAACGAAGCTTTTTACAAAAACAGTTCTGTAAAAATGGGTAGGAAAATGAAAATATGACTACGAAATTACGTGCGCAAAAGCCATTGCGGCATAAATAATTGATACACGGGAGTGCAGTGGGCTGCCGTTGCGTTCTTTTTGTTAGTGGAGACGAGCGCGGGTCGACGAGGATCCGTGATGTAGTCGCCGCGCCGAGCCGAGCACGGCTCACAGAGCGCTTCATTGTATTTACAGGGGTCAAAGTTTCCTTGTCGGTTTACAACTTTGTTATAACTGATTTATAAATTATCCATGTTGAAGCAAGGGTCAATTTTAGTATACAGAATGTAAAGGATCCCCTTTCATCACTATAGGATAGGTCACAAAAAAATGCTAGCGTATAGTTGGCGTATAGTTATGGAACTCATGTTGATTTGTTTCTCATAATCTCAGTTGGCGCACATCTCGTCTTAGTAAAATATTCGTAAAATTTTAACAACACTTGTATTTTTGTCTTTTAGTAAAAAAATGTTTGTTTTTATTTTCGTATCTAAGACGTTCCTCTATACACGCATTGTTTTTCATGTTGTTATTTTTTTATTTAATTGTTATTAAATCTTAGTTAATACAACTGCACTTAAAATAGGTAGTAGAGTTTTTAATAGGACCGGTTTTTAGGAATAACCTTTGGCTTTTTGGTGACGGAAAACATATTGAACAAAGCTGCAGGCTACGTCATTTCAGGATATCTACATGCCACTTGTAAACGCGAACTACATTGTGACAGGTATTGTTGAGTGAGCTAGCACATGGCGTAGAATGAAACCGCTAAAAAGTTAAACTTCAGGAACATTTAACAGAATGCTCAAGCTTTTTAGTCGAGGTGAGGTATGCTCCAGGGGGGAAGTAACAATCCCGCTACTAGCGCATAAATAACAGCGGATTGAAACGTCGAGCTGTCCGTTCATTCTCTAGAGTTACCCTCCGTTCTCCATATCGCCATTCAAGGTTTTAGAGTTAGATTTATGGGGACAGTTTTTACGAACTTTGATTTTTCATTCACTTGTCCTTTTCACTGGGTGATTTAAAATTCGCTGCTATTATATAAAGTGTAACAAAACACCATAGTTATAATTAAGGGGTGGTTTAGGCCATACAATTTAACAAGTTTCACTTAAACTAAACACAAAACTGGTAGATCGAGATAGTGTATCCTTCTGGACAGAGGGAAAATACAAGGCATAAGGCGGTTTGACGTCGATCCCAAAATCCAAAAATTTTCTGTCCCATACATTTGAGTCAATTCAGTTTTGTACCTCGGCAGTATTCGATGTTTTTTTTAAATTGGTCCTCAATTGTCAAAAATAGAGGTGAATATTATGAATGAATGAATGAAATATACTTTTATTTACACCAAAACACAAATACAGCTTAGAAAAGAAACAAAGAAACTTTATAAATGACTGTGATAATTGATTTAATAATGTGCATTTGCTAACAATTGCTGTATACAAATATCGAAACCCTTAAAAAGTATATTTAATAAACTAAATTATTTAGAAAAACAAAAAACCCGACTGCATAAAAAACTATTAACTGAAAAGATAAAAACAAGCTCCTTAAATCAGCTATGATAACTTTGTTTGAGCAAATTAATACAATTTGAATGTTATTACTTATTAGGTAGGTATCGCAAACGGGGACAAAGAAAAATGACCTATTTGTTGGTTATTGGTTTGTCCCCGCCTGCAATACCTACCTAATAAGTAATAATAACATTCAAATTGTATTAATTTGCTGAAACAAAGTTATCATAGCTGATTTAAGGAGCTTGTTTTTATCTTTTCAGTTAATAGTTTTTTATGCAGTCGGGTTTTTTGTTTTTCTAAATAATTTAGTTTATTTCATACTTTTTAGTCTTGTGTCAAAATGGTAGCATAAAAGTACTATAATATATATATATTTGGAATTTGCTCTTCACCAGCTTTCATTTGATACCCATATTGTAATTTTTTGCGAAAAAAAATTGATTCTCCCCCCTCTCTTTTTTAATTCGCAGACGCCATATTGAAATAATGTACCCTATGACACTCTCAAGATTTTTACGAATCTAACGACACCTCATACGTTAAAATCCATCAAGCCGTTTAGGCTGTAGGGCGTGCCAAAGAAATAGACATACAAACATACATACATACATACATACATACATACGCTCGAAAAACATAACCCTCCTTCTGTCGCAGTCGGGTAAAAATACAGATGATAAGCTTCGCACAAAATACACAAGCAAATCAATCAAGAAGATAGAACGTTTGTACTCGGAGAAGTTGAGTAAAGTGGAACCAATGACAATTCGAAAGATGGATTACGAGTATCGAAAATATGTTGATGGCACCGAGAGATGGCTGTTTAAAAGCATCTGATACATACAGTACGACCAGGAAAATATGGCCGTTCGTTAATCTTCGTTTGCGCAGAGCAGGCCTCGACAAAACCCGAAGTCATTTAGTACCTAATCAAAGAGTGCAAAGTCGGATAGCAGCGAAAAGGGCGCGAAAAAAAAATTTCCAATAGCGTAAACGGATTGAAGGCGGCACATCCTGATTGGTCAATATAATTTCGCGCGCTATTAAAATTTGTCAACTGCGCAGGTACATCGGTAAGCCTTATAAACCTGAGATCTAGTGCATGCCGGTCAGGCCGTCTAGTATGATTTCTCTACCTTCTTCCATACTACATGTCGAGTGCGGCTGTCGCTCTCTGAAAAGCGCGGAAAGTGGCCATTTTCTATGCTGTGGAGGTGCGTCGCGTGAGTTTAGAGAAAACAAATTATACTAGAAGAGAAGGAGTGCTATTTCTGATTCTATACATCCTGAATCCTAATTCACTTAGGAACGTGTCCAAAAACCATCCAAAACTATGTGTGGCTTTATTTTAGTTAGGATGTTTTAGGTTTTCAGTTGTATGTGGAGTCTCAAGGTTAAGATATATAACCTCAGAGTTAAGAGCCCCCATATAAATAAATAAAGAAAAAAATAAAAACCAGATTTTTAGAAAGACACGTAGACTATTCACACACATGAAAATGCCTATATACGCGTTAAAAGTGCACGAAAAAAGTAAAAGTGTGTTTATTTTCTGTCCGTCTTTTCAATTGCTTTTTATGCAATGAAAAGCGAAACAATTCGATTCGATTAAAAACGTTGACGTTGACGTTTTCCTATCCCTTTCAGGAACGCGTTTAATACCTATCTAGAGTGTAAAGTCCGTATGTTTGTCGGCAATGTTTGAACATTGTCGATATTGTAAAGGCAGTTTGTACATTGTCCACAGAGATCGATTATTGCGGGCTTTGTACAGATCATATTAGGCATTGTCAACACTGCTGGCGTTATACAAAGATGGTTTGTTCCATTTATTGTGGACTTGGCAGGCTATTGTGTAGTTTCAGATTATATCGTTTACAAGACTTGCCATCACCTCAAGTAATTGGTGAAAATCGGCTTTTATCATCTCATGCAGCTGGCGATAATAGGCATTTATCACCTCATGCATCTGGTGAAAACCCGCTTTTATAACCTCATGCTGCTGGTGATAACGGGCTTTTATCAATTCAGGCAGGGGCCATTACCAGGGGGTAATAAAAGGCTTTTATCACTTCAAGCCGCTGATGATAATAAGCTATTATCACCTCAAGCCGCTGGTGAAAAAAGGCTTTTATCACCTCAAGTCCCTAATGATAAAGGACTTTTTTCACCTCAAGCCCCTGGTGATAACCGGCTTTTAATACCTCAAGTGGCTAGTGATAATAGGCTTTTATCAGCTCAAGCCCCTGGTGATATAGTACTTTTTTCACCTCAAGCCCTTGGTGATATCCGACTTTTATCAATTCAAGCAATTAATGATTATAGGCATTTGTCACCTCAAGCCGCTATTTATAATAGGCTATTATCACCTCAAGCCCCTGGTGATATCTGGCTTTTATCACTTCAAGCCGCTGGTGATAATAGGCTTTTATCACCTCAAGCAATTAGTGATAATAGGCTTTAATAATCTTATGCTGCTGGTGATAATGGGCTTTTATCACCTCAAGCCGCTAGTGATAATACGCTTTTATCACTTCAAGCCACTGGTGATAATAGACTTTTATTACTACAAGCCCCTGGTGATAAAAGGCTTTTATCATCTCATGATGCAGGTGATAGTCAGCTTTTATCACCTCATGCGGCTGTTGATATAGGGCTTTTATCACCTTAGGCTGCTGGTGACAACCCGCTATTATCACTTTAAGCCGCTGGCGATAATGGGCTTTTATCACCTCAAGCCCCTGGTGATAATAGGCTTTTATAACTTCATGCAGCTGGTGATAACCGGCTTTTATCACCTCAAGCCGACTGTGATAATAGTATGATATGACTGAGAGTTATGACTGTGCTAGAAGCTGATTTGCTAAGAACTGCAAAAAACAATATGTTAATTTGATACATATTGAATCGGGAAGTTGTATAATTATACTCTTGATTCTATTTCTAGGCTGTAACATAATACATATACGTACTACATTTATTTCTTAACAATGCTAATTATTATTACATGGCTTTCTTATCCTTGGACGTGGATGTTCTGAGTTTTCAGCATATCGGGGAATATAGTCGTAAGCATTATGCTTATGCTATCTGATCCTTTAAAAGTTAAAAATTTTCAAAGGTCTTGCTACACCCTCTAGCCTATGATAAGCCACCAGCGTGATCAATCACATCCTGTCAACCATAAACATGTCAACCGCTCTTTCGAGAGACGAACGGAAACGTTAAAATATTTTCCATGCTCGCCTTCCAACTAGAGAACACTGCGAGGGACCTGGGGTGCAGGGTGCAGGCGACCGCTTCGTCGACCCGACCGGTGCGATTTGCGAGGTAGTGTTGTGATTGGGAAAGACTAGTCTTGGGTACGGGTCATATTTTTTAAGACCTTTATTTGACCACCACACATTCCCACAACTCGTTTAAACAAGGATCAATAGCAGCGTCCACTCACAACAAGATAAGTGCTCGCAAGGTAATGAAGTCCAGCGAGCCCAGGGTATGTTGCGAATCTGTTATGACATGAGACACAAAGAATATAAAACTGGAAAAAACTACCTTTAACTACCCTCCATTGCAGAGACAATATTAGGAAATGTATGGCTATTAGTAAGCGAAATCCATGGAACATTTTAGGAAGACTGAGGACCAAGTTATTAGCTATAATCCAGTGCTTGAGTCTTTTCTTGAAAACTCGTGTAGGTACTTGCGGAATCGAGTACTGTTTGAGTAATGAGTTATTTTCAAGAGGACTCATTTCTGCTCTGAATTCTGAATCAAGTCCAATAAATTGAGCTTTATCCCTCGAAATAATTTGAGCCAAAACTAAGACTCGAGGACCCGAATTCTTCACAACACTATAGCACGAGGTCACGGATGACCTGGTTGTCTTCTAATTGGACAGAATGTAAAAAATCTCTTGCTAGTTTCAGTTTGAAAGCTGGTCATCAAATAAAATGAGGATATGTGAGTTTTAATTAGTAGATATTTAATTTTAACGTAGTATCAACCTATTTGTTGATAATGATCACAAGGTCGATTACTATTTACTTACTAACATAATACTTAATGATGTTTGTATACGCACTATTTGCATAGATAATATTCCTTGTTATGTTTTGAACGTTTGTTCACGTTTGATCAAGGAAATCGTCTACGGCGTAGTCATTAAGCTACGCTCTACGCCGTAGTCAATCGTAGTATAAAATCATTATAGGATTTTGAAGAGTTAATATAGAGCATGGAACATATCAGTATCCATAGTAAGACCATAACCATAATTTAAAATTGGTTTAGGCAGAGAACCCATCACAACCTGCTACGAACCTGCTAGATACCTTTCGGTTCTTCCTCATTCATCAGACTATCTTTACTCGTCGATTTTGGGTACAATTGACAATCCTATCTAAACACGTCACGAATTTTGTCGGTCTCCCAGTTGCATAATCGCTCATTAGAGTTAATCCTCCATTAAATCTCTTGCTAGCTTTTACTACGTCAACAAGACAAAAAGACACAGGAAGATATTTAATGGAGGATTAAATTAAATGAGCCATCCAAAATGAAGGTAGTGGAAATGTGAATTTTACTAATAGGTAATAGAGTTGAAAGTGTAGCTTCAATCTACTTAACTATGGAAATGTACAGCGTTGAAGTGTAAGAGGATAAACAGCATTAATTTACATCGAGTAAACGAACGGCAGCGAAGTAAAAACTGTTATCTGCAATAATGCATTTTTTCAGCTGAGCTATTTTTACAAAACGCTTTGGTTTTTTAAAATCTTCAGTGTAATTAATATCTCAAGCTAGTTGCAAGAATGCTTATTATTTAAACACTCCGAACTTGGTTCAGATTACGTAAAATAAACCTTAGCGACTAGCTAATCTAATGTAATCACATCGCTTCAGAAAGGTAGATAATGTTAATTCAACAAAGGTCCATTCAAACTTACCATAACAACAACAACATCATAGCAACAAAAATGTTGGGATGTAATGCACTAATTTGTATGAAGACTCGTAGTTCCATTTACACGTACGGTCAGCATGAGAGAAATCGAACCCCCTTGCGCTTGTAAAGATATAGAGATCAAGTTTTTCTGATGCTGACTGTAGGACAACTTGCAGTCAATCGCAGCCACAATGCAACCATCGTGGCTGCGATGTCACGAACGACCAAAAAAATCGTTGGTGTTGACGATATCGACAACATCACAGCCAGATCGCAAGAATAATTATTGCATATACAATACGATATAAATCTACTTAACTCAATAAATGTATGAAACAGCAGAAGTTTTATTTTTCTACGTTGTTTCCATAGTCAATTTGATAGTCTAACCACAGCTTTAAATATTACCTGGTGCGGTATTTTCACTTCTAAATACTTATTCTTATGCAGGCACAACGTTCGTACTTGGGTACGCAAATAAATTGCGAATTTCCGACTGCATCGCAACCACACGTGTTTGTGGTTGCAGCTGTATTGTACCAACCATTCACACGTTACCACTTCCCGTACACATTTTTATCGCTGTGGTGCAGTTGTGATTATTGTTCTCACCCGCTCGCCGCTTTTGACATATTTCTACCCCTTCGGGTAATATAGTCGTGGGCATATGCGTATCCAATGGATGCTAAGGGTCAAATTACACTGAAAAATCAGCGGCTGGCGAGCCGATCTTTTGATATTAAATTGTAACCCAGTTGAGGCCGAGCTGCCGTTCGTTTTTTTCAGTCATTTTTAATTTATCTTAGTGTTAATAATGTTCAATAAGCTAGGATTATTTATTTTAGTGGTGATAGCATATAAGGAAGAGATTCCGCGCTTCAATTATGAGGCCTTGGTTTGATCCCTGGCCTATACCAATAAGGCCCGATTCGACTAAACGCGAGTAAATTTTAGCATATGCTCACGACTATAAAAGTAGTAGTACACTAGTAAATTGTATTCTTAGATTAAGTCGCCAGTTACTCTAGAGTAAACTGATTTTGCGTTTTACCAACCCTAATCTATGAATAAATTTTACACGGCCAATCATCATGAGGTCACTAGCTACGCGGTGAAGGAAAAACATCGTGAAGAAACCTACATACTCGAGAACGAAAAAAACCGTATTATAGAGGTTTGTCTAGAAATATGGACGATTTCAATAGTTCAGCACTGGTCGTAGCGTTTGTTTGCAGTCTATCGTGTTTGTTATTAAATGGTCTATCGTGGGAGCTCCCTAGTTGCTGTTGCGGCTTTGCACGGATCTCCTTATACCTAGCCTTATACGGATCCATAATGATACTTGCTACCTTTGTCTGTTTTTCCTGTATTGTTCTGATGAAATAAATTAGTTTTCTCCCCT
Source organism: Agonopterix heracliana (assembly GCA_963693445.1). Lineage (NCBI taxonomy): Eukaryota > Metazoa > Arthropoda > Insecta > Lepidoptera > Depressariidae > Agonopterix > Agonopterix heracliana. The sequence continues at coordinate 396,532 of OY856312.1, read as the reverse complement.
CCGGACGGAAAGCGTCAATTTTCGTCCCGCTGCGCTAAACGAAGTTGTCCTTTCCGCCTCCATCAAGGAAAAATGAGTTATCTATCTATCTATCAGTATATTACAATCACATCCTGAGGCTATGGCTTGCAATAGCCCTCCTCCGAAACAAAATATGTTTTTTGTAATTGTGTCTTTCCTCTCGCCGCAGCTTCTTCAATGTAAGATGACCCTTAGTTACCATTAGAATGCCGCGACCGGTTCGCGCCGGATTGAACCGGATCAGTGAGTGTCCAGTCTCTTTCGCTCTATCCTTAGTCAGCTGACTTGCATAATATTTAAACCAACTTACAAGCGTTCCTCGGGAACAAAGCTCTTTAACTTGCATTTTAACGAGATTTTTCATTCTTTGCGAGTTTACGACAAAGGATTTATATTTAGATACAAAAGTGTTACTTTTGTTATTCCTGCTTAAAGAAATTCATTCCGTTTGCTAAAGAAAACACTTAAACAAATGAAGAAAGAGGCTTCAGAGAGCGATAATCAGCTTTAAGTCTGGTATTGTTTTAATTAAAATAAGTAGAGTTTCGCTTTGTGTGCAAGATATCCAGAATTCGAAGAAATATTCTTTAATTAAATTTAATTTAATTAAATTAGTGCGAGACTGCATCCATACGTGGTAGATATTCCAACAATCCGTACAAAAAGGTTCGCATCCTCTTTTATAATGAGAACCGGCAAGGTTTGGAACTCTCTCCCTGCGTCTGTCTTTCCAAGTGAATACAATCAGGACATTTTAAAAAGAAGAATTAATAGGCATTTTCTGGGTGAGCGTGTTACATTCTCCGCTTCATCTTCACTTTCCATCAGGTGAGCTGAAGCCAAGCGCATGCCCATTTTCAATAAAAAAAAAATGTGAAACATAGTTTGGCGAAAACAACTAGTAGGTACTTATGTAGCCATTCACAGTGGATTCTGATGCTTTTGTTATTAGTTATAAATTTAGTTAATAAAATAAAATAAATAAATAAATTTAAAAAATCTTTTAGTAAGTAGGCCTTAGAGAACTTATAATCTATGTTAGTAGATAGTAGTTAATAGTTAAATGTAAATATACCTAAGAAACAATACAGATAAATAATTTTGATAACGATTTTTTTTGTCTTCGCTGCGCTCCTGGCCTCAAACTAAGTAACAAAATAAAAAAATCTTTTTTCTCCTTTTTCAGGATTCAACAAAAATACCGGTCGCATCGTAAATACGATCGGTAATACACTATAAGGCTGCGTTTCCACCAGAGATGTGCGAGGTAGCAAGGCGGTAAGCGAGGAAACAATCTGCCAATAGCGCGCTCGCTCGATCACGTCATTACGAAATTGAAGTACTCTCATTGGACAATTTTTTCCTCGCTCACCCCCTCGCTACCTCGCACGTCTCTAGTGAAAACGCAGCCTTACTTCATGTTATTTTCTCGAATTTAAAAAGCGTAAATAGACTTTTTCTGGGTGAGTGCGGTACATCTTCGGCTATATTTACACTTTCAATCAATGAGCTGAAGCCAAGCGTATTTGAATCATAAAAAAAAACTAAATATACATAACAGTCATCATGGGCCTTATTTAATCTTAGTAGTTGTTTCAAACAGGCGTCTGTTTGGATACGACACCGACGTTCGTGGCTGTATAAGTCAATTTGGAAGCGACAATGCCTGCCGCATTTGCGGCACTTTTGCTGTGTGTAACAGTACTAACTAATAATACACACACACAAATTAAATACACTACGAGACACAATAAATATAGACGAAGCCTATAATCCAATCCAATGAGTAGAATCCAGAATGTAGGCTAACTCAGTGTAAATAATTAGTGCTAATGTAAGCGGGGTATTACAGGCGCGGCGCGGCGCTAAGCACAGCTATGTCGGGGGAATTGAAACTATGGCCGCAGGATCCCACTCACTTCGCTAAACACTCCATCTGTGTGCAGGGTACTCAATACCAGGTAGGAAACTTGATAGAAAATTTTACACTCTACGACGCTTTTATTTTTATGATGTAAGTGTGACAGCATCATTGCGTTGAATGTTAACTAAAATTAGTTATATTTAAGGCGGTGCATCAGTCCATTAAAAACTGAAAAAATATATCCTTTTACATTTTTTATAAAACAACAAATTTTCAGTATTAGTTCCACAGAGAAAGATGTTCTGTTTGGTGAAGCATTAAAATTTACACCTTCTACGCCCACATGGTATAAGTAGGTGCATACCCTTACACCTATGTCTGAACGATTTAGCCAGAGATAATTGATCGCCATTATGCTAGGTATAATTCGGAAACATCTGTCACAAAATCATCAGTTTTCTTTCTATTTTACTTAGTTTTTATTCTAAATTGTGTACCATGTAATGTAGTATCCAGCTTAGATCTTCACCAACCCAGACGTGCGTGAAAGGCTTCTCATCCGTTCAGGCTCTGATCTCCACACCTGCCACGCTGCTGGATTGAGCCAACATCCGACGCCATTATCTCTAAACGTAGCGGTTTCCAATTCCATCAGATTTAGGCACGTAAGGACTAGAGAGTGTATTTTGTGTTCATGCACAAAATTAAATTTAAAATATTCTGCATAATGTGAATGCTTCTATAAAAAAGCTGTCAACAAAACACGTTTTACTGTCAACAAAATGGAACAATCCTAAATGCGCTCCATCCAGGTTCCTGATGCGCTCAGATATTTGTTTTCCGATTTTTGAATCTGTCATTATTTGGAGTGTTAATTGTATACCTAATATTTTATTCTGGATTAGGAAAGTATGAAGTTTCCACACAAGATGTAAAATACATTGTGCCTACAATATCCAGGTTATTGATCGTTATAATTATTATATCTCAGTCGACTATTATTCCCGGCACAATAATAATAATAACACGGCAATATTGTCCTAGATATTGATAATATGATAACAATAGCGTAATGTGTCCATATTGTTCAAGTAATTTACTATTATTATGCCGTAATTGCTATGTATTTTCTGTTATTATGAAGCTATTTTAACATTTAATGCTAGTGGATTAAAAGATAAGGGGTGCTTTTGGGTAACATTAATTTCATTTTATTGTTTTTAGATAGGTACTCGTAGATAAATAAACGATTTATTTGTGCCTGACGCACACGTAATGTAGATACAGGATAGGAATTGTTATTAAGGATTGTTTAAATGGTTGACAACATCACAATAAAGCAAAAGCAAGCTTAACAAGTTTTTAGGGGTAGAGGGAACCTGGTCTAACGCAGTGTGATTGAAATTGTGACTTATCCAGTCGATGGGACATCTGATTCTCTAGAATGTTCTTTGTGCCCACCTGCACGAAAGAAGACCAAAATATAGCTACACCTGACGTAGTTAGGCTCGCCGAATACCAGGTTGATAAATATAGAAATACCATCGTAAAACCTTGGTCCATGGTGACAAGAAAAGAAGAAGAAATCAGGTCAGTAAATAGCACAGAGCAGTTGGTAATTTAACTGAAAACAAACATAATGCGTGATTGTGACAACAATAGTTAGCATTTGTTTTAGTAGATACTTTACGATTATGTTTCTTATAATCAGTTGCAGAAACGCTCATTAAAGTTAATCCTCGATTAAATCTTTTGCTGTCACTTTTTGTCTTGTTGACGTAGAAAAAGCTAAAAAGTGATTTAATGGAGGGTTACATTTAATAAGCGTTTCTGCAACTTAGTGTTCAAATTAATAAAACTAAAACAAACTAGTGAACTAAAATACTCTAGCTCCTGTACTAGAGTGTAATTGATGCTCCATACATTAACCACCGACACAACACCGAAATTAAACTTTCAAGCTATTACAATAAAGTGTAGCGTGCCGTTTCAAGTTGCCCTATTAACTGAAACGAGGCCACTGCAGCTTACATAATATGGAAAATGGAAAATAGATTCAATTTTGAAGCCGAAGAATGCCGGAGAAACGTGCAAACACGAAGAGGAAAAGTCAGCTTGGAAAGGAAAGACGTTTTTCCTTGAGACCTTAGGGTAAACTCACATTGAAGAAGCGAAGGGAAGAGGAGGGCGTTGCGATGACAAGAAATTTTGCTAAGCATATTTTATCTTAACCTCTATAAGATATAATTTCAATTAAGAAACCACAAGGATGCCTAGCGATAAGACCACCTTATTTTGTGCCTACTGTTTTTCTCTCTGTATTTTACTGTTTATATTTTGGTGTAAAATAAAGTATATTTGATTTGATTTGATGCTGGCGACCGCGATTGGCCTTTAAACTAATGATTACAGACAGTCCTTTTGTATATGGAAAACACCTGGCGGCTATCAGCAGGCTTTATGTAAATTCTACACTAAAAATAACGACTAAAAAGCCAATTTGACACTTTTAACAGAAGACACGCTGATCTGATCACTATTCTCTACGATTCTTTTCTAGTTATAAATAAATGTAGGAAAAAATAAAATGTTTGAAATAAGATGTTATGACGGGTCTCATTATAATTTCGTATAATGGTATATCTTGACTTTACCTATTTTGTCATCTCAACTGATATTTTTTCTCGATTCCTAGGGCCTGTTTTACCACTTCTGGGTAAGTTCTTGTTAGCTTATCCGACAGATATTTTGACATAATTTCATACAAAATATGCCACACTATCTGTCGGATAAGCTAACAAGAACTTACCCAGAAGTGGTGAAACAGGCCCTTAGTGAGGATAAAGCTTACTAAAATTGCGTGTGCCGGCCGCTGCTCTTCCAATGTGTTCTGACCTTTAAAAGCAATGCGGTGGAATCTAATGCCCAATACCTGACCTAAAGGTAAGAGCGCCATTTAAATAGCGGAAGTTTGTGGAAATGGCTCCGGACTGAGGGGTCTTGCTTCTACACGATACATGGCTTTCCGCGTATTTCAGTAAAACGGTCTTTTTGCTACAGATTTATTTGTTTTGGTAACCGGCTGAGTAAAGTCAACTATATTACTTTCTGTAGGATTACACACATGTATATTTATTGTAGTCAAAACGAATAACTGGTTAAAAACACTTTTGACTGCAAAAATCAGGCAAAAGTGGTTTTGACCGATGTCCTTAGTTAAAATTAAAACTATATTTTTGAGTGGACTTGGTAAACAGTAGAAATTCGGTTCTGGCTCGCTGTGGTCACGACAAACCTAACAAGCTCGTCGCTTCGCTTCTCGCTAACCTAACCGACTGAGTTGGATCTGGGGTCTAAAAACTTCTTAACCGGCAAGACCACTTTTGCCAGATTTTTGCAGTCAAGTGATTTTGACCGGTTATGAGTTTTGACTGTAACAATATTACATAATGTTATTGAAACAAGAAACTGTGTGTCTAATAGTGTATCTGACCCTTTACATAATGATTTTATCTAGTTGCAGTGGATGTTGTACCTGTAACTGGGTGCAATTCTCTAAATCGGCGAGCTATCAATTTGGTATATTCTCTAAATCGGCGAGCTATCAATTCGGTATATTCTCTGAATCGGCGAGCTATCAATTCGGTATATTCTCTAAATCGGCGAGCTATCAATTCGGTATATTCTCTAAATCGGCGAGCTATCAATTCGGTATATTCTCTAAATCGGCGAGCTATCAATTCGGTATATTCTCTAAATTGGCGAGCTATCAATTCGGTGTATTCTCTAAATCGGCGAGCTATCAATTCGGTATGCGTTGTGTCAAACTCAATATGAAAATCTTTGACGATCTGAAGGATGCAAGAAGGATATTGCACTTCTGTACCTACCAAACTGTATGATGTAAAATTGATTTTTGGAATAGGACTGTTACCTGTTGGTGAGCCTAATGAAAAATAGTACATTATGATACAAGTTCGGTAAGTTGATAATTACAGCCGAGGCGTTATTGCTAGACCGAGCCGTAGGCGAGGTCTACAAGATAGCCTAGGCTGTAATTATCAAACCGAACGTGTGTCATACGACGTTTTATAACATATTTGCGAGGAAACAAGGAAATAAAAAAAACTCGGACATTTTTAAACTAATAAATTAGACTAACCTTTTCCGCTGCCTCTGAGACTTCTGGCGGCGTCGAATTAATAAATGCATCACTACTAACGACATTTTCAAATCAAAACAAAAAAACGTAACAAAAAATAGCGATTAAAAAGCGTGCGGAATAATTTTTACTTGTTCACAAAACAAACACAAACTAATAAGAGAACTTCACAAATTAGCGATGCGCGCGCATTAGCGCTTTCTTTTTTCTTATTTTAAGAAAAAAGAAAAAAGGCAAAGGCACAAAAACATCCAGTATTACTAATAAAGTAAATTAATATTGTTTGTTTTGGTTTCACATAAATGGGTGTAATTTATTGTCAAAATTAATTAAATTAAAGAATTAAATGTTTACTTTATTATATTTTATCTCCCAAAGTTAATTTTATTCATAAAATGTTGACCACTTTTCTGACATAAAAACTCTTTGCTTAGATTTAAAAAAGTACCGTTCGTTTTAGACGCAACCGTCCGTTTTACTTTACATTACCGCACTAGGTCGTAATGAGATACATTACGTTAGTGAAATTGGTCAAATAAGAGACCATTTACGAGCAAATGTGTTATAAAATATATTTTATATTAGGCACTTTGATACAACACAGCTAGAAAGTGAGTTGAAAATGTTATTCCTAGGAAGTTGAATTACGGTATAGGTGCCAAAGTCTACCCGTATAGTCGCGGGTACAGCTAGTCTTATCGTAAAAACTTTCCTTTGAACCAAGAAACAAACATTACAACCAAACTTATTTAGAAGATTGAATTTAAAAAAGAATGAAACTTAAAATGCGAAAAGCCGAGGTTTCAGACTATATTGCATTTGACTTCGCAACCGCTTCCCTTGCGTTCAAATATCGCTCTTACCTCCATACACATAAGTATACAGATTACATACATAATACATAACTCGTTCACGAATGAAATTGTACGGGATTATCTTTAGAGCGTTTAGAGTAAGATCCCACTGTAATATTCCTACGTTAGACTTATGCCGTTCGTTCAAATGCAGTTTTAAATAAAAATGCTGTCTGGTTTTGTCCTTTTTGCTACGGTATCTTTATATTTGGTAAAACCTTCTTTTCACATACCTAAATAATATTTTGGAAATCTAAAAAAAATATTGCACTAGAAACAGTCACTGGAAATTAAACAACACTTATTTCTTTAGTTTTTTGTTTAATCCAATGTTTAATCCCGTTATAGTTCCGTGTTGGAAGTACCGTCACGCTACTATTTAGACTTTTTTCTGTTGTTACGCGGAAATGGGTATGTATGAATTAGAATTGTATTCCCATTAGTGCTGGACTGCTGGGTAACAAAATGTGTTAACTAATGGTAAGTCCTTAATATTAACTGCACCTGAACGTCATAACAGATGAACGTAGAAACATAGCAGTGGGATCCTACCCTATATCTCCTGAGCGTTGTTTCGGATAAGTTTTGTTAACGTTATTCCGCGGCGATGCGATATGGTAACAGTTTACAGAACCGATGGAATACAAATGTGCTGAATATGAGTTTATATACTCCAATACCGGCAAGTAAGCCGTGTGTAATACAATACAACCTGTGTTAGGACGCTTCGCTGAAATTCAACCCGTTTAAAACTTTTCCATTGAAGTTAGAGATATTTTATTCATTTTTTAACTGACTTTTATCCATTAAATCTAAGTGGCGACGGACTCACTACCCGTCACACTGGACAGAGTTTCAAAACTATAGTGAAACTTGGATATAAAGGAGAAATAGTGGACGTATTTATTGCATGTTTCGGCATTTATGATACGACTAAGAAATTTTTTTGAGCCGAGTAACGCCGCGCTATAGTGGCCCCATACAAATTTGGCAATGATCTGATGCAGTATTTGCATAGCTTTAAAATGACTCGTCCTTTTCTTACACAAATTCACGAACCTAGCTATGGGTGACCACAAGTTTTAAAACGTTGTAAAGTCCATTTCTAACAGATTTATTTCAAGATAGAATGACGTGTCAGTTGGTAATGTCAAAAACTCTAAATACAGTTTAATTCTAGATTAAACTCTAAATACCATTAAAAAATTAAATTCAGCTCAGTTTAAAAATTGCTTCACAAATGTCGAAAATATCGGTGAACATACATAAAAAATACATACAGCCGAACATTGAAACACCTCATTTTTTGAAGTCGGTATAGAATAAGAATATGCGTGACCCAAATGCCATTGGCTAATTTCTGTAACAAACATTATTTGTTAGTTTTCGTACTAGAAACGTGGATGTTCATCTTATACTATTTCGTAGAAATGATGCACATACGAGTATTATAGTAAATTTATTAGTATTTTCGATGCAAACCATACTGCCAAGTGAAATTATCAGGTTAACCAACAACTTTTATTGATAGTATATAAGAAATCATATCCCTCAGTCACCTCCTAAAACACCTTCGCTACAAAATGTCGAGCTCTATTTTAAGCCGGAACCATACGGAAAATCACCTTAAATCCAACATTTATACTAATATGTTACGAACACGCATTAAATATAAGTTCAGTAAATCAGTTTTATGAATTTAATTTCCTGTTTCAAATAGAAACAACACAGAAACACGAAGGAGCAGGTAGACCAAAGCAAACCGACAGTAAATCGTACAACTTTATTACCATGTCGCGGTAAATTGACACTAATGTAGCACGCATTCTGCTAAATAAATAATGCTCCAGGCTACGTAGGTACTTTTCTTTTTTTACTTTTTTCTCTATAATCATCTGCCAACATATCGGAAACTCAAATATACCTAAATGCGGTAAGAACCCGTTATAATGTTTAATTCTAGATTAATAATCCTTTTCGTTCCTGTCCATTATTGTAGGTAACTACATGTAAGGTGGTTGCAGAGTTGTCAATTTCATACAAAACTTTGTCGTAGAACACTCGTAGACGGTATTAATAAAAGTAATGTTTTATATATGGAAAAATAGCTTAAAAAATCTAGATTGCGCGTATCAAATAACATTTATAATTTATTATATAATTACGAAGATATCAAGCTTTGAAATTATTCATACAAAACTTCAAAGCCTTTAAAACCTTCGTAATTATATTATAAAATGTAAATGTTATTTGATTCGCTCAATCTAGATTTTCTAAGCAATTTTTCCATATATCAAACATAACTTTTATTAATACTGTTCTACGACAAAGTTTTGTATGGACTTAAACCACCGCTCTTGTCGGTAAAAGACTATGCGTTGATAATATGTAATTATAATGTATAGGTGGTCTTTCTATTCAATTCTGTTGGAAATTTTAAATAAAACCGGTCAGTGCGAGTCGGGCTACTTGCTCACCAAGGGTTCCGTACCACACCTTTAAATAACTACATTTTTTCTATTTTTTTCTAATAGCGTCCATAAGTTTAAACGCATTGCGTATCATGCATTGGAGAATGGCTCATAGCTCTCTCTTTGATATTATTGTACCTACTTATTCTAATAATACTACCTTTTAATTATATAAGCCGCGGTGGTCCAGTGGCAAGTAACCTTGCCTGCCGTGCAGGAGGCGATGGTTCGATCCCCGTCCAAGCCGACTCGTACCAATGAGTTTTTCGGAATTTATGTACGATTTGTAACACCACTGGCTTTTCGGTGAAGGAAAACATCGTGAGGAAACCTGCATGCTTCAATTTCGTGGCATGTCTTGTACCCACTGTCCATTATAAGTGGCGACGGGCTCACCCCCCGTCACACTGGACAGAGTTACGGTCCTACTGGTGAAACGTGGATGTTCTGAGGTTTCAGAATATCTCTGACTACCCCCTCGGGGAATGTAGTCGTGAGCATATATCATATATATGACGGCGCCTGGTGCCATCCCTCTACGGCACCTGGCGCCATCTCTCAAGTTAAAACAGAACAAGATCGCACACTAATGACGGTGCCTTGCTACAGCGCCGCCTGGTGTCGGTCTAGTGGAACGTCGGGTGTCGATAAAGGTGGTTGACAGCCATGTCAAGAGGAGTTCAGTTGAAGATTTGAATAGAAATGGCTGCACCACCGCATAACTCGACGGATCGCTAGTTCTGTGTAATCTCGGTAGTTCTACTATTAAGCAGTGATCTGTTTGCGATGAAGGCCCTCCTGCACCTATATCAGAAGTGTAAACAAACTTGCGCCCAAGAGAAATAAAATAGTCTATAGAAAAATGTTGATGGTTATTTGACAGCTAAAACCTAGCTTTTGTTTCAAGAGTCAAGACCTGATGATAGTTTTATCACGAGGTTCCAAATCGATGCGAAAGAAACAGCGGCTGAATCTGCATCTGCATCAATCTGCATTCTAAATACATGGAACATGATCTAACGTATGTCCTGCCTACTCATATGGCTAGTGGCGGAACGACGAGCAGTAATTTTCAACCCCACCAGTTGACGAATGATTTACAGTAAAGTCGACGGATACATAATACAGTTCATACAGTACGGACACTCCCTGCACTACTTCGTGGAAGACAGATGGAAGACAACTACAGTGTCTACAGTAGGCAATATGGTTTTGCTAATGCCAGACCAGCGTTGTTGTATGAAGTGTCCAGGATGAGATAGTGGGCAAGTTATCTCCGTGTTGGTATGGTATAATTAATGTTTGTGGTTCGAAATAGACTTTGGTCACGGATTATTGGTGAGAATTTTGTCGGATATTGCTGTGTTGTACCTGGTTTCATCTATGTATTTAGAATGGGCTTTTGTGTTGTAAACTTATATTCCAGAAAGCACAATAGTTCTTCTAGTAAAACGTGGATGTTCTGAGGATTTAGAATATCTCAGACTACTCCCTCAGGGAACATAGTTGTGATCATACGATACTACGATAGTTCGTTGAATGCAGGCAGTGTAGTCAGAAACATCGCTGTAGTAATCTAAGCCTAAATTTTTATGGTTTCCATGCTTTTGTCATGCCGTCATGCCTGTATACACTCTATTTCAAAGGCATGTTTCTGTTGTTGTTGTACAATAAAAACTTATTCGTATTTGCTTCTGTGTACAAGGTAACGTAACTCTGTACCTAGATGCTGCTGAAGAATTTAGGTGTCTCAATCTGCCTGTTGCTGACGCGATGTGGAACTTAATAGGCGATTAAGAGCTCTCTTTGTCGGCTCGTAAATCGCGTCATGTTCAGTCAGGTCAGGCCAAACTCCGAAACTCTTTCATACATCATCCTTCCAACAAGATTACGGCATTTGAAACTTGTCCTCGACTTCCGATTCCGATTTAGAAGTGAAACAAGGTCCTTATTGTGTGTTGAATTTGGGTTGTAATGTAAATGGTGGTTGTATTTGCACATTGTTGAAATTGATCGCCGAGCCCTGGGCTCTTGTGAGTGTGCACACATTTTCTACTAATTTATAATTGCGGTTTATGGACTTGTAATTTTTGATGCAATGTTTCTGGCCACACCGAAAGTGATTATTGCCGTGAGTTTCTGTATGTATGTAACTTTTGATCAAGAAATAATGTGACGGTGGTTATTATGTGATGGTTTTCGTTGATAAAAGTCAGGATTGTGTTTTGTGGATGTCAAGTGTTAACGCAACTGCATGGCCGAGCGGGCGTGCCACCTCTTTGGACGACGACTCCAAGTATTGTTTTTTTAATGTTGTCTTTTATTGTTGTTCTTGATTCACAAACTAATAATGTCTTGATTGTCGTTGTCACGATGACGTTCGGTTGATTGTTGATTGTTGATTCATATCGCAAATAAATAACAAATATTGAATTGAATTGAGCAAATAAATTCGTGCTGTAGGTGTTTGATGCTAAATGGCACTGGATACATCGAAGCATTGTAAGATCGAAATATCTTTGTTGTGAAATATGAACTATTACAACGAACTCGTTTAGAAGGCCTTTTTTTAGCGGAGGAAGACAAAGTAAGGATTTACATCCCTTTTTAACTGAGTGCTGGTATACTGTATGAATGAAACACAATTCTCTACTATGTTCATGGTTATCTAGTAGATTTCGACGCCGAACCATTGAGGTACTATGTTAACTAGAGAAGCTACCGAGAAGTAATGTTTTGTAACACGCGTTAGGGTGCACGCGCTCTAACCCACTTAGCCTGAGCCACGCGCTCGTCGCAGCCTGACGCTCCCAGCACGCGCCCCATGCACACTGCTGATCATGGTGCACAGATTTCGTTCGCGTTGTCTGCTCTATACATAATTACTCAATGCGCCGAACCAGTTCTTCGTCACTCGCGTTTGTCAGCTGCGATAAATTCTTACCTACGGCGCCTTGTATCTCATAACCATGAGGTACAGGGTGTCGCGTTTTGATATAAGTCGCATTTTAGTTCTCGTTTCTGAAGACCAAAGTTTGAAATTCGAAAAGCGCGCGAAACTGGGATGAGTGCGATACCTATCTGTTACGGTAGTAGGTAACTGTTGGATAATCTGTTTCCGAACTCGTGGTTCTGTTGTAAGATGGTGTGCTATATTTAGTTTGGACAATATTATGATGGTGGTGGTATCTCAGGTTTCCTTTTCTAACTTCGTGGTCAATGTGTAGACATAAATATGGGAGCTTTTTCTTTTGGGAGCCAATGTAAGTCAAAGAGCATAAAATTACTACGTTCTAATGTCAGATTTACACGAGGTTTCTAATTCCCTGCTTTTGTTAGTAAAGATTTTATTATTTAAACTGCAATAACACGTACCTATCTGGTATTTAATTTAAATATGTACGGGATGCATGAATCATTACAGCCAATGCCGAATATAGCCCGATGCAGTTTATGGATTAGAAAAATGTGGTTTGTCCGTACAAAAATTGCCGAGGTCACAATGCCTTAACCCAAAACAGAGTCCAAATAGCCATTATTATGCGGCTTTTCTCAGAGCATCAAATCATGCACATGTTGTTTTACTATTGAACATACCTAAATTGCCGAAATTATTTCTTCCAGTCACGGATTATAGAATGCAATCAGTTGCAATAACAATCCATATTAGTAGACCTCCTTAAAAAGTAATAATGTGAAACTTCTTCTTCTGGTTCTGTGCGAAAGTGCATGTTAGTGCTTAGTGTCTCGACGTTGAGATAATTGATAACTAATTGCTTCGTTCGTTTCCGAGAGTATTTCTTTGTGGGTTGACCTTGAACTGTCTTTATCATAAACTTGGTATGTTTATCCTGAAACTCTTGCTATAGGTATGATGTTCAGTTTTTTTTTGATACGGCGTATTTGATAAACTGTTCAGTTTGCTGTGAGACCCTTTTAAAGTCAATGGCTGTTTTCTTGAGTCTTTCGGCAATTATTTCTTGACGTTGTAGTCTAGCTGTAGTGGCTCCATGGTTGAAGGATAAGATAATTACAGACTTCAAAGATGTGGTTAGCATACAGTAAGTCTTGCTCTCATGTTGGCCGATGTTTGTACTTTATCAGTGGCGCAGCGCAGCGTCGTAGGTCTTGTGATTTCCGATATGGTTGTTTGTGTCCATAAAGATGTATTTTATGTTGTTGTCTAATCACCACAATGCAGGTTCGGCCTAAATTCTGGTGCTTAGGTTTGCACTACCTTAGTAATCTATGTGAGAATGTATTTTATGTTGTTGTCTAATCACCACAATGCAGGTTCGGCCTAAATTCTGGTGCTTAGGTTTGCACTACCTTGGTAATCTATGTGAGAATAGAATTACACGCGTTACTAGTCCTCATATAAGTACCTAGTCAAAGATGCTATGTGATAAGATAATTGATGGAGTAGCGGCGCGGTGAAAGCAATTCTGGCGGTCGTAGTGTCGTCCGAGCCATACCCCTTGTGTGTGGGGGTTGGTTGGAGGGACGCACTCGTCTGTCCAGGTTGTTGTGAGATTGGACGGGGGGGCTGCCGTCCGTGCCACACCTTTTTGGTTGGTATTAAGGACGCACCCGGCCCAACGGTGAAGAACATGTCGAGATGCAGTCTGACGATGATGCGAGATTGTTGTCAGGCTGGACGAGCGGGAATTCAGATCTGCCGTATGGTTGATGTTTGCTTGTTTCTTGCAGGGCCGCAGTAAGATACGCCCGAGGACGGTCGACAGTCAGTCTGGCCGTGACGGCGCCTGGTGCCATCCCTCTACGGCACCTGGCGCCATCTCTCAAGTTAAAACAGAACAAGATCGCACACTAATGACGGTGCCTTGCTACAGCGCCGCCTGGTGTCGGTCTAGTGGAACGTCGGGTGTCGATAAAGGTGGTTGACAGCCATGTCAAGAGGAGTTCAGTTGAAGATTTGAATAGAAATGGCTGCACCACCGCATAACTCGACGGATCGCTAGTTCTGTGTAATCTCGGTAGTTCTACTATTAAGCAGTGATCTGTTTGCGATGAAGGCCCTCCTGCACCTATATATATTATTATTATAATATATAAAGCTGAAACCCCACTGATTTACTAAATACCTACCCAGTGACAGATCAAGTTCTCCAGGTTCCCCCCCCAGACCGAGGAAAAGCATTAGCGTTTCGTACTCGGGACATCCTGGAGGCCCAGGGAAAACTTCAACTTCCTCCGAAGGTCGACTCCTCCTCGATGTGGTCAACGGCCAGCGGAAACCACGACAGATAGGGGTATGGACCCCAAACAAATGTCATAGAGAAACATGAGCAAATTTTGAAGACACCAAAAAAAATTAAAAAAAAAAAAAAAAAGTTTATGGTATTTTTTCAACATTCTCCGAATGGACTGAAAATTTGTATCCGGGGGTTTTAGGGGTCGCTGGCTTCAAATATGAAATCCATTTTTTTCCATCTTCAACTTTCACTAGGGTCGCCATACGAATGTTCATCTTGGGCGAGCCCGAAGGGCGAGCCAGGTGACCGAGGCCGTAGGCCGAGGTGTTAAGTACCTAAACGCGAGGCCGAAGGCCGAGCCAAGTTAGCGAGGCCGTAAGGCCGAGCTAAGCGATCGATTGCGAGGCCGAAGGCCGAGCTCCGCGTAGGCGCGTGCGCCGAAGCGTCCAAAGTGATTCCCACCCGTTTTACTTCGCCCAACTAACTAAACGCGAGCCCGAAGGGCGAGCCAAGTTAGCGAGGCCGAAGGCCGAGCTAAGCGAAAAAAGGCGAGGCCGAAGGCCGAGCTCCGCGTAGGCGCGTGCGCCGAAGCGTCCAAGGGTTAGTTATACTGCCTGGACACCGCCGTAACGATCCGTCTCCCTTCTCCCGTGTAATTTTTGCGAGGCCGTAGGCCGAGCCGAGCGCGAGGCCGAAGGCCGAGCTACGCGTAGGAGCGAAGCTCCGAAGCGGCCCACCTGGAACCTGGTGGACCTGGTCTCCGGGGTCAATCTGCCGCCAAGCGAGCCGCAGGACGAGCGGCACGCTCGGCCTGCGGCCTCGTTTGGCAGGCAGATTGACCCCGGAGACCAGGTCCACCAGGCTTCCAGGCGGTTCGGCCCGCCCCACCCCCAACTTATTGAGGGGTGGCGCTTACATCCCCCCAACGTCAGCGTCTTCAGTCACTTTCCCACCCTTCCCTTCCCCTTTTTTCAGCAAAATTTACAACTCCACTACCAAACGCCATGAGCAAACTGCAACTCCTCTCCCCTCCCCCTCTTTTCCTTTTCCCGACCGAAAGGTTTAATCAGACACGACAACTATAGCCTCAACACACCCCCCATTCGCGGCGACTCAGACCTCCGCGGGCTGCAAGCCCGCGGCACCGAGCAAAAGACTAGTTATAATATATAAAGCTGAAACCCCACTGATTTACTAAATACCTACCCAGTGACAGATCAAGTTCTCCAGGTTCCCCCCCCAGACCGAGGAAAAGCATTAGCGTTTCGTACTCGGGACATCCTGGAGGCCCAGGGAAAACTTCGACTTCCTCGGAAGGTCGACTCCTCCTCGATGTGGTCAACGGCCAGCGGAAACCACGACAGATAGGGGTATGGACCCCAAACAAATGTCATAGAGAAACATGAGCAAATTTTGAAGACACCAAAAAAAATAAAAAAAAAAAAAAAAAGTTTATGGTATTTTTTCAACTTTCTCCGAATCGACTGAAAATTTGTATCCGGGGGTTTTAGGGGTCGCTGACTTCAAATATGAAATCCATTTTTTTTTATCTTCGACTTTCACTAGGGTCGCCATACGAATGTTCATATTGGGCGAGCCCGAAGGGCGAGCCAGGTGACCGAGGCCGAAGGCCGAGGTGTTAAGTACCTAAACGCGAGGCCGAAGGCCGAGCCAAGTTAGCGAGGCCGCAAGGCCGAGCTAAGCGATCGATGGCGAGGCCGAAGGCCGAGCTCCGCGTAGGCGCGTGCGCCGAAGCGTCCAATGTGATTCCCACCCGTTTTACTTCGCCCAACTAATTAAACGCGAGGCCGCAGGCCGAGCCAAGTTAGCGAGGCCGAAGGCCGAGCTAAGCGAAAAAAGGCGAGGCCGAAGGCCGAGCTCCGCGTAGGCGCGTGCGCCGAAGCGTCCAAGGGTTAGTTATACTGCCTGGACACCGCGGTAACTATCCGTCTCCCTTCTCCCGTGTAATTTTTGCGAGGCCGCAGGCCGAGCCGAGCGCGAGGCCGAAGGCCGAGCTACGCGTAGGAGCGAAGCTCCGAAGCGGCCCCCCTGGAACCTGGTGGACCTGGTCTCCGGGGTCAATCTGCCGCCAAGCGAGCCGCAGGACGAGCGGCACGCTCGGCCTGCGGTCTCGTTTGGCAGGCAGGTTGACCCCGGAGACCAGGTCCACCAGGCTTCCAGGCGATACGGCCCACCCCATCCGTTACTTATTGAGGGGTGGCGCTTCCACCCCCCAAACGTCAACATCCTCTGTCACTTTCTCTCCCTTCCCTTCCCCTTTTTTCAGCAAAATTTAAAACTCCACAACCAAACGCCATGAGCAAACTGCAACTCCTCTCCCCTCCCCCTCTTTTCCTTTTCCCGACCGAAAGGTTAATCAGAAACTGAAAACTATAGGTGCAGGCACCCCCCCCCCATTCGCGGCGACTCAGACCTCCGCGGGCTGCAAGCCCGCGGCACCGAGCAAAAGACTAGTTATACTATATAAAGCTGAAACCCCACCGATGACCAATGACAGATCAAGTTCTCCAGGTTCCCCCCCTCGACTGTGGAAAAGCATTAGCGTTTCGTACTCGGGACATCCTGGAGGCCCAGGGAAAACTTCGACTTCCTCCGAAGGTCGACTCCTCCTCGATGTGGTCAACGGCCAGCGGAAAGTATGACAGACAGGGGTATGGGCCCCAAACAAATGTCATAGAGAAGCATGGGCAGATTCTACAGCCGATGAAAAAAATTCGAAAAAGGGATTTTCTGAGGAACTCCATACAAATTTCAAACGCCTGTAACTTTTTAATGGCGGTAGATAGATACAGGGTGATTGAACAAATGTCATAGCGACTGAGGTCAGCTATGTGGATGACGTAAAAAAAAAAAAAAAAAAAAAAAAATTGTTTATGGTCGTTTTTTAACTTTCTCCGAATCGACTGAAAATTTGTATCTGGGGGTTTTTGGGGTCCCACATTCCAAATATGAAATCAATTTTTTTTTAACTTCAACTTTCACTAGGGTCGCCATACGAATGTTCATATTGGGCGAGCCCGAAGGGCGAGCCAGGTGACCGAGGCCGAAGGCCGAGGTGTTAAGTACCTAAACGCGAGGCCGAAGGCCGAGCCAAGTTAGCGAGGCCGCAAGGCCGAGCTAAGCGATCGATAGCGAGGCCGAAGGCCGAGCTCCGCGTAGGCGCGTGCGCCGAAGCGTCCAATGTGATTCCCAACTGTTTTAATTCGCCCAACTAATTAAACGCGAGGCCGCAGGCCGAGCCAAGTTAGCGAGGCCGAAGGCCGAGCTAAGCGAAAAAAGGCGAGGCCGAAGGCCGAGCTCCGCGTAGGCGCGTGCGCCGAAGCGTCCAAGGGTTAGTTATACTGCCTGGACACCGCCGTAACGATCCGTCTCCCTTCTCCCGTGTAATTTTTGCGAGGCCGTAGGCCGAGCCGAGCGCGAGGCCGAAGGCTGAGCTACGCGTAGGAGCGAAGCTCCGAAGCGGCCCACCTGGAACCTGGTGGACCTGGTCTCCGGGGTCAAACTGCCGCCAAGCGAGCCGCAGGACGAGCGGCACGCTCGGCCTGCGGTCTCGTTTGGCAGGCAGATTGACCCCGGAGACCAGGTCCACCAGGCTTCCAGGCGATACGGCCCGCCCCACCCAAATTTGATTGAGGGGTGGCGCTTCCACCCCCCAAACGTCAGCGTCTTCTGTCTCTTTCTCACCCTTCCCTTCCCCTTTTTTCAGCAAAATTTACAACTCCACTACCAAACGCCATGAGCGAAACTGCAAAATTTCTCCCCTCCCCCTCTTTTCCTTTTCCCGACCGAAAGGGAAAATCAGACAACTGAAACTATAGGTCCACACCCCCCCCCATTCGCGGCGACTCAGACCTCCGCGGGCTGCAAGCCCGCGGCACCGAGCAAAAGACTAGTTATTATAATATATAAAGCTGAAACCCCACTGATTAAAGACTTACCTACCTACCAAGTGACAGATCATGTTCTCCAGGTTCCCCCCCCAGACCGAGGAAAAGCATTAGCGTTTCGTACTCGGGACATCCTGGAGGCCCAGGGAAAACTTCGACTTCCTTCGAAGGTCGACTCCTCCTCGATGTGGTCAACGGCCAGCGGAAAGTATGACAGATAGGGATATGGACCCTAAACAAATGTCATAGAGAAACATGGGCAGATTCTACAGCCGATGAAAAAATGTCAAAAAAGGGGATTTTCTGAGGAACCTCATACAAATTTCAAACGCCTGTAACTTTTTAATGGCGGGAGATAGATACAGGGTGATTGAACAAATGTCATAGCGACCGAGGTCAGCTATGTGGATGACGTAAAAAAAAAAAAAAATTGTTTATGGTCATTTTTCAACTTTCTCCGAATGGACTGAAAATTTATATCCGGGGGTTTTAGGGGTCGCTGGCTTCAAATATGAAATCCATTTTTTTCTATCTTCAACTTTCACTAGGGTCGCCATACGAATGTTCATCTTGGGCGAGCCCGAAGGGCGAGCCAGGTGACCGAGGCCGAAGGCCGAGGTTTCAAGTACCTAAACGCGAGGCCGAAGGCCGAGCCAAGTTAGCGAGGCCGTAAGGCCGAGCTAAGCGATCGATGGCGAGGCCGAAGGCCGAGCTCCGCGTAGGCGCGTGCGCCGAAGCGTCCAAAGTGATTCCCACCCGTTTTACTTCGCCCAACTAACTAAACGCGAGCCCGAAGGGCGAGCCAAGTTAGCGAGGCCGAAGGCCGAGCTAAGCGAAAAAAGGCGAGGCCGAAGGCCGAGCTCCGCGTAGGCGCGTGCGCCGAAGCGTTCAAGGATTAGTTATACTGCCTGGACACCGCCGTAACTATCCGTCTCCCTTCTCCCGTGTAATTTTTGCGAGGCCGCAGGCCGAGCCGAGCGCGAGGCCGAAGGCCGAGCTACGCGTAGGAGCGAAGCTCCGAAGCGGCCCACCTGGAACCTGGTGGACCTGGTCTCCGGGGTCAATCTGCCGCCAAGCGAGCCGCAGGACGAGCGGCACGCTCGGCCTGCGGTCTCGTTTGGCAGGCAGGTTGACCCCGGAGACCAGGTCCACCAGGCTTCCAGGCAATACGGCCCGCCCCACCCCTTACTTATTGAGGGGTGGCGCCTCCACCCCACAAACGTCAACATCCTCTGTCACTTTCTCTCCCTTCCCTTCCCCTTTTTTCAGCAAAATTTAAAACTCCAAATCCCTACGCCATGAGCGAAACTGCAAAATTTCTCCCCTCCCCCTCTTTTCCTTTTCCCGACCGAAAGGTAAAATCAGACACGAAAACTATAGAGGCCAGCACCCCCCCATTCGCGGCGACTCAGACCTCCGCGGGCTGCAAGCCCGCGGCACCGAGCAAAAGACTAGTTATAATATATAAAGCTCAAACCCCACCGATGACTTACCCAGAGATCAAGTTCTCCGGGTTCCCGCCAGGGTACAGATCTGACATTTGGGGATCGTATAGAGGATGACCCCGAGGCCCAGGGAAAACCTCGACTTTCTCCGAAGGTCGACTCCTCCTCGATGTGGTCAACGGCCAGCGGAAACCACGACAGATAGGGGTATGGACCCCAAACAAATGTCATAGAGAAACATGAGCAAATTTTGAAGACACCAAAAAAAATTAAAAAAAAAAAAAAAAAGTTTATGGTATTTTTTCAACTTTCTCCGAATCGACTGAAAATTTGTATCCGGGGGGTTTAGGGGTCGCTGACTTCAAATATGAAATCCATTTTTTTCCATCTTCAACTTTCACTAGGGTCGCCATACGAATGTTCATCTTGGGCGAGCCCGAAGGGCGAGCCAGGTGACCGAGGCCGAAGGCCGAGGTGTTAAGTACCTAAACGCGAGGCCGAAGGCCGAGCCAAGTTAGCGAGGCCGCAAGGCCGAGCTAAGCGATCGATGGCGAGGCCGAAGGCCGAGCTCCGCGTAGGCGCGTGCGCCGAAGCGTCCAAAGTGATTCCCACCCGTTTTACTTCGCCCAACTAACTAAACGCGAGCCCGAAGGGCGAGCCAAGTTAGCGAGGCCGAAGGCCGAGCTAAGCGAAAAAAGGCGAGGCCGAAGGCCGAGCTCCGCGTAGGCGCGTGCGCCGAAGCGTCCAAGGGTTAGTTATACTGCCTGAACGACGCCGTAATGATCCGTCTTCCTTCTCCCGTGTAATTTTTGCGAGGCCGCAGGCCGAGCCGAACGCGAGGCCGAAGGCCGAGCTACGCGTAGGAGCGAAGCTCCGAAGCGGCCCACCTGGAACCTGGTGGACCTGGTCTCCGGGGTCAATCTGCCGCCAAGCGAGCCGCAGGACGAGCGGCACGCTCGGCCTGCGGCCTCGTTTGGCAGGCAGGTTGACCCCGGAAACCAGGTCCACCAGGCTTCCAGGCGATACGGCCCGCCCCACCCGTAACTTATTGAGGGGTGGCGCTTCCACCCCCCAAACGTCAACATCCTCTGTCACTTTCTCTCCCTTCCCTTCCCCTTTTTTCAGCAAAATTTTTAACTCCAACACCATCGCCATGAGCAAACTGCAACACCTCTCCCCTCCCCCTCTTTTCCTTTTCCCGACCGAAAGGTAAAATCAGACACGACAACTATAGCCTCAACACCCCCCCCATTCGCGGCGACTCAGACCTCCGCGGGCTGCAAGCCCGCGGCACCGAGCAAAAGACTAGTTATTATTATTATAATATATAAAGCTCAAACCCCACTCATTAAAGACTTACTTACTTACTTACCTACCGATGACCAAGTGACAGATCATGTTCTCCGGGTTCCCGCCAGGGTACAGATCTGACATTTGGGGATCGTATAGAGGATGACCCCGAGGCCCAGGGAAAACTTCGACTTCCTTCGAAGGTCGACTCCTCCTCGATGTGGTCAACGGCCAGCGGAAAGTATGACAGATAGGGATATGGACCCCAAACAAATGTCATAGAGAAGCATGGGCAGATTCTACAGGCGATGAAAAAAATTCGAAAAAGGGATTTTCTGAGGAACTCCATACAAATTTCAAACGCCTGTAACTTTTTAATGGCGGTAGATAGATACAGGGTGATTGAACAAATGTCATAGCGACCGAGGTCAGCTATGTGGACGACGTAAAAAAAAAAAAAAATTGTTTATGGTCATTTTTCAACATTCTCCGAATGGACTGAAAATTTGTATCCGGGGGTTTTAGGGGTCGCTGGCTTCAAATATGAAATCCATTTGTTTCCATCTTCAACTTTCACTAGGGTCGCCATACGAATGTTCATCTTGGGCGAGCCCGAAGGGCGAGCCAGGTGACCGAGGCCGAAGGCCGAGGTATTAAGTACCTAAACGCGAGGCCGAAGGCCGAGCCAAGTTAGCGAGGCCGCAAGGCCGAGCTAAGCGATCGATGGCGAGGCCGTAGGCCGAGCTCCGCGTAGGCGCGTGCGCCGAAGCGTCCAATGTGATTCCCACCCGTTTTACTTCGCCCAACTGACTAAACGCGAGCCCGAAGGGCGAGCCAAGTTAGCGAGGCCGAAGGCCGAGCTAAGCGAAAAAAGGCGAGGCCGAAGGCCGAGCTCCGCGTAGGCGCGTGCGCCGAAGCGTCCAAGGGTTAGTTATACTGCCTGGACACCGCCGTAACGATCCGTCTTCCTTCTCCCGTGTAATTTTTGCGAGGCCGCAGGCCGAGCCGAGCGCGAGGCCGAAGGCCGAGCTACGCGTAGGAGCGAAGCTCCGAAGCGGCCCACCTGGAACCTGGTGGACCTGGTCTCCGGGGTCAATCTGCCGCCAAGCGAGCCGCAGGACGAGCGGCACGCTCGGCCTGCGGCCTCGTTTGGCAGGCAGATTGACCCCGGAGACCAGGTCCACCAGGCTTCCAGGCGATACGGCCCGCCCCACCCGTAACTTATTGAGGGGTGGCGCTTCCACCCCCCAAACATCAACATCCTCTGTCACTTTCTCTCCCTTCCCTTCCCCTTTTTTCAGCAAAATTTTTAACTCCAATACCTTACGCCATGAGCTAAACTGCAGCCTCACTCCCCTCCCCCTCTTTTCCTTTTCCCGACCGAAAGGTACATCAGACAGGAAAACTATAGAGGCCAGCACCCCCCCATTCGCGGCGACTCAGACCTCCGCGGGCTGCAAGCCCGCGGCACCGAGCAAAAGACTAGTTATAATATATAAAGCTGAAACCCCACTCATTGATTAAAGACTTACTTACCCAGAGATCATGTTCTCCGGGTTTCCCCCCCAGACCGAGGAAAAGCATTAGCGTTTCGTTCTCGGGACATCCTGGAGGCCCAGGGAAAACTTCGACTTCCTCCGAAGGTCGACTCCTCCTCGATGTGGTCAACGGCCAGCGGAAAGTATGACAGACAGGGGTATGGGCCCCAAACAAATGTCATAGAGATACATGGGCAGATTCTACAGCCGATGAAAAAATGTCGAAAAAGGGGATTTTCTGAGGAACTCCATACAAATTTCAAACGCCTGTAACTTTTGAACGGCGGTAGATAGATACAGGGTGATTGAACAAATGTCATAGCGACCGAGGTGAGCTATGTGGATGACATAAAAAAAATAAAAAAAAATAAAAAATTGTTTATGGTCATTTTTTAACTTTCTCCGAATCGACTGAAAATTTGTATCCGGGGGTTTTTGGGGTCCCGCATTCCAAATACGAAATCCATTTTTTTCTATCTTCAACTTTCACTAGGGTCGCCATACGAATGTTCATCTTGGGCGAGCCCGAAGGGCGAGCCAGGTGACCGAGGCCGAAGGCCGAGGTGTTAAGTACCTAAACGCGAGGCCGAAGGCCGAGCCAAGTTAGCGAGGCCGCAAGGCCGAGCTAAGCGATCGATGGCGAGGCCGAAGGCCGAGCTCCGCGTAGGCGCGTGCGCCGAAGCGTCCAATGTGATTCCCACCCGTTTTACTTCGCCCAACTAACTAAACGCGAGGCCGTAGGCCGAGCCAAGTTAGCGAGGCCGAAGGCCGAGCTAAGCGAAAAAAGGCGAGGCCGAAGGCCGAGCTCCGCGTAGGCGCGTGCGCCGAAGCGTCCAAGGGTTAGTTATACTGCCTGGACACCGCCGTAACTATCCGTCTCACTTCTCCCGTGTAATTTTTGCGAGGCCGCAGGCCGAGCCGAGCGCGAGGCCGAAGGCCGAGCTACGCGTAGGAGCGAAGCTCCGAAGCGGCCCACCTGGAACCTGGTGGACCTGGTCTCCGGGGTCAATCTGCCGCCAAGCGAGCCGCAGGACGAGCGGCACGCTCGGCCTGCGGCCTCGTTTGGCAGGCAGTTTGACCCCGGAGACCAGGTCCACCAGGCTTCCAGGCGATACGGCCCGCCCCACCCCTTACTTATTGAGGGGTGGCGCTTACATCCCCCCAACGTCAGGGTCCTCTGTCTCTTTCTCACCCTTCCCTTCCCCTTTTTTCAGCAAAATTTTAACTCCGACACCTTACGCCATGAGCAAACTGCAACTCCTCTCCCCTCCCCCTCTTTTCCTTTTCCCGACCGAAAGGTACATCAGACAACTGAAACTATAGGTCCACACCCCCCCCATTCGCGGCGACTCAGACCTCCGCGGGCTGCAAGCCCGCGGCACCGAGCAAAAGACTAGTTATACTATATAAAGCTGAAACCCCACTGTTAATTGACACTTTTGTTTCTCCGGGTTCCCGCCAGGGTACAAATCTGACATTTGGGGATCGTATAGAAGATGACCCCGAGGCCCCGGGAAAACCTCGACTTCCACCGAAGGTCGACTCCTCCTCGATGTGGTCAACGGCCAGCGGAAAGTATGACAGATAGGGGTATGGACCCCAAACAAATGTCATAGAGAAACATGAGCAAATTTTGAAGACACCAAAAAAAATTAAAAAAAAAAAAAAAAGTTTATGGTATTTTTTCAACTTTCTCCGAATCGACTGAAAATTTGTATCCGGGGGTTTTAGGGGTCGCTGACTTCAAATATGAAATCCATTTTTTTTTATCTTCAACTTTCACTAGGGTCGCCATACGAATGTTCATATTGGGCGAGCCCGAAGGGCGAGCCAGGTGACCGAGGCCGAAGGCCGAGGTGTTAAGTACCTAAACGCGAGGCCGAAGGCCGAGCCAAGTTAGCGAGGCCGCAAGGCCGAGCTAAGCGATCGATGGCGAGGCCGAAGGCCGAGCTCCGCGTAGGCGCGTGCGCCGAAGCGTCCAATGTGATTCCCACCCGTTTTACTTCGCCCAACTAATTAAACGCGAGGCCGCAGGCCGAGCCAAGTTAGCGAGGCCGAAGGCCGAGCTAAGCGAAAAAAGGCGAGGCCGAAGGCCGAGCTCCGCGTAGGCGCGTGCGCCGAAGCGTCCAAGGGTTAGTTATACTGCCTGGACACCGCCGTAACTATCCGTCTCCCTTCTCCCGTGTAATTTTTGCGAGGCCGCAGGCCGAGCCGAGCGCGAGGCCGAAGGCCGAGCTACGCGTAGGAGCGAAGCTCCGAAGCGGCCCACCTGGAACCTGGTGGACCTGGTCTCCGGGGTCAAGCTGCCGCCAAGCGAGCCGCAGGACGAGCGGCACGCTCGGCCTGCGGCCTCGGTTGGCAGGCAGATTGACCCCGGAGACCAGGTCCACCAGGCTTCCAGGCGATACGGCCCGCCCCACCCAAATTTGATTGAGGGGTGGCGCCTCCACCCCCCAAACGTCTACATCCTCTGTCACTTTCTCTCCCTTCCCTTCCCCTTTTTTCAGCAAAATTTTAAACTCCGACACCTTACGCCATGAGCAAACTGCAACTCCTCTCCCCTCCCCCTCTTTTCCTTTTCCCGACCGAAAGGTAAAATCAGACAACTGAAACTATAGACTGCACACCCCCCCCATTCGCGGCGACTCAGACCTCCGCGGGCTGCAAGCCCGCGGCACCGAGCAAAAGACTAGTTATTATTATTATACTATATAAAGCTCAAACCCCACTTACTTACCCAGATCTTTGTTCTCCGGGTTCCCGCCAGGGTACAAATCTGACATTTGGGGATCGTATAGAGGATGACCCCGAGGCCCCAGGAAAACCTCGACTTCCTCCGAAAGTCGACTCCTCCTCGATGTGGTCAACGGCCAGCGGAAACCACGACAGACAGGGGTATGGGCCCCAAACAAATGTCATAGAGAAACATGGGCAGATTCTACAGCCGATGAAAAAATGTCAAAAAAGGGGATTTTCTGAGGAACGCCATACTAATTTCAAACGCCTGTAACTTTTTAATGGCGGGAGATAGATACAGGGTGATTGAACAAATGTCATAGCGACCGAGGTCAGCTATGTGGATGACATAAGTAAAATAAAAAAAAATAAAAAATTGTTTATGGTCATTTTTTAACTTTCTCCAAATCGACTGAAAATTTGTATTCGGGGGTTTTAGGGGTCGCTAATGTCAAATATGAAAACCATTTTTTTTTATCTTCAACTTTCACTAGGGTCGCCATACGAATGTTCATCTTGGGCGAGCCCGAAGGGCGAGCCAGGTGACCGAGGCCGAAGGCCGAGGTGTTAAGTACCTAAACGCGAGGCCGAAGGCCGAGCCAAGTTAGCGAGGCCGCAAGGCCGAGCTAAGCGATCGATGGCGAGGCCGAAGGCCGAGCTCCGCGTAGGCGCGTGCGCCGAAGCGTCCAAAGTGATTCCCACCCGTTTTACTTCGCCCAACTAACTAAACGCGAGCCCGAAGGGCGAGCCAAGTTAGCGAGGCCGAAGGCCGAGCTAAGCGAAAAAAGGCGAGGCCGAAGGCCGAGCTCCGCGTAGGCGCGTGCGCCGAAGCGTCCAAGGGTTAGTTATACTGCCTGGACGCCGCCGTAACGATCCGTCTCCCTTCTCCCGTGTATTTTTTGCGAGGCCGCAGGCCGAGCCGAGCGCGAGGCCGAAGGCCGAGCTACGCGTAGGAGCGAAGCTCCGAAGCGGCCCACCTGGAACCTGGTGGACCTGGTCTCCGGGGTCAATCTGCCGCCAAGCGAGCCGCAGGACGAGCGGCACGCTCGGCCTGCGGTCTCGTTTGGCAGGCAGATTGACCCCGGAGACCAGGTCCACCAGGCTTCCAGGCGATACGGCCCGCCCCACCCCTTACTTATTGAGGGGTGGCGCTTCCACCCCCCCAACGTCAGCGTCTTCTGTCTCTTTCTCACCCTTCCCTTCCCCTTTTTTCAGCAAAATTTACAACTCCACTACCTTACGCCATGAGCAAAACTGCAAAATTTCTCCTCTCCCCCTCTTTTCCTTTTCCCGACCGAAAGGTTAATCAGAAACTGAAAACTATAGGTGCAGGCACCCCCCCCCATTCGCGGCGACTCAGACCTCCGCGGGCTGCAAGCCCGCGGCACCGAGCAAAAGACTAGTTATACTATATAAAGCTGAAACCCCACTGTTAATTGACACTTTTGTTTCTCCGGGTTCCCGCCAGGGTACAAATCTGACATTTGGGGATCGTATAGAAGATGACCCCGAGGCCCCGGGAAAACCTCGACTTCCACCGAAGGTCGACTCCTCCTCGATGTGGTCAACGGCCAGCGGAAAGTATGACAGATAGGGGTATGGACCCCAAACAAATGTCATAGAGAAACATGAGCAAATTTTGAAGACACCAAAAAAAATTAAAAAAAAAAAAAAAAGTTTATGGTATTTTTTCAACTTTCTCCGAATCGACTGAAAATTTGTATCCGGGGGTTTTAGGGGTCGCTGACTTCAAATATGAAATCCATTTTTTTTTATCTTCAACTTTCACTAGGGTCGCCATACGAATGTTCATATTGGGCGAGCCCGAAGGGCGAGCCAGGTGACCGAGGCCGAAGGCCGAGGTGTTAAGTACCTAAACGCGAGGCCGAAGGCCGAGCCAAGTTAGCGAGGCCGCAAGGCCGAGCTAAGCGATCGATGGCGAGGCCGAAGGCCGAGCTCCGCGTAGGCGCGTGCGCCGAAGCGTCCAATGTGATTCCCACCCGTTTTACTTCGCCCAACTAATTAAACGCGAGGCCGCAGGCCGAGCCAAGTTAGCGAGGCCGAAGGCCGAGCTAAGCGAAAAAAGGCGAGGCCGAAGGCCGAGCTCCGCGTAGGCGCGTGCGCCGAAGCGTCCAAGGGTTAGTTATACTGCCTGGACACCGCCGTAACTATCCGTCTCCCTTCTCCCGTGTAATTTTTGCGAGGCCGCAGGCCGAGCCGAGCGCGAGGCCGAAGGCCGAGCTACGCGTAGGAGCGAAGCTCCGAAGCGGCCCACCTGGAACCTGGTGGACCTGGTCTCCGGGGTCAAGCTGCCGCCAAGCGAGCCGCAGGACGAGCGGCACGCTCGGCCTGCGGCCTCGGTTGGCAGGCAGATTGACCCCGGAGACCAGGTCCACCAGGCTTCCAGGCGATACGGCCCGCCCCACCCAAATTTGATTGAGGGGTGGCGCCTCCACCCCCCAAACGTCTACATCCTCTGTCACTTTCTCTCCCTTCCCTTCCCCTTTTTTCAGCAAAATTTTAAACTCCGACACCTTACGCCATGAGCAAACTGCAACTCCTCTCCCCTCCCCCTCTTTTCCTTTTCCCGACCGAAAGGTAAAATCAGACAACTGAAACTATAGACTGCACACCCCCCCCATTCGCGGCGACTCAGACCTCCGCGGGCTGCAAGCCCGCGGCACCGAGCAAAAGACTAGTTATAATATATAAAGCTCAAACCCCACTCATTAAAGACTTACTTACTTACCTACCTACCTACCGATGACCCAGTGACAGATCATGTTCTCCAGGTTCCCCCCCCAGACCGAGGAAAAGCATTAGCGGTTCGTACTCGGGACATCCTGGAGGCCCAGGGAAAACTTCGACTTCCTCCGAAGGTCGACTCCTCCTCGATGTGGTCAACGGCCAGCGGAAACCACGACAGACAGGGGTACGGGCCCCAAACAAATGTCATAGAGAAACATGGGCAGATTCTACAGCCGATGAAAAAATGTCAAAAAAGGGGATTTTCTGAGGAACGCCATACTAATTTCAAACGCCTGTAACTTTTTAATGGCGGGAGATAGATACAGGGTGATTGAACAAATGTCATAGCGACCGAGGTCAGCTATGTGGATGACATAAGTAAAATAAAAAAAAATAAAAAATTGTTTATGGTCATTTTTTAACTTTCTCCAAATCGACTGAAAATTTGTATTCGGGGGTTTTAGGGGTCGCTAATGTCAAATATGAAAACCATTTTTTTTTATCTTCAACTTTCACTAGGGTCGCCATACGAATGTTCATCTTGGGCGAGCCCGAAGGGCGAGCCAGGTGACCGAGGCCGAAGGCCGAGGTGTTAAGTACCTAAACGCGAGGCCGAAGGCCGAGCCAAGTTAGCGAGGCCGTAAGGCCGAGCTAAGCGATCAATGGCGAGGCCGAAGGCCGAGCTCCGCGTAGGCGCGTGCGCCGAAGCGTCCAATGTGATTCCCACCCGTTTTTCTCGCCCTAACTAACTAAACGCGAGGCCGTAGGCCGAGCCAAGTTAGCGAGGCCGAAGGCCGAGCTAAGCGAAAAAAGGCGAGGCCGAAGGCCGAGCTCCGCGTAGGCGCGTGCGCCGAAGCGTCCAAGGGTTAGTTATACTGCCTGGACACCGCCGTAACGATCCGTCTCCCTTCTCCCGTGTAATTTTAGCGAGGCCGCAGGCCGAGCCGAGCGCGAGGCCGAAGGCCGAGCTACGCGTAGGAGCGAAGCTCCGAAGCGGCCCCCCTGGAACCTGGTGGACCTGGTCTCCGGGGTCAATCTGCCGCCAAGCGAGCCGCAGGACGAGCGGCACGCTCGGCCTGCGGCCTCGTTTGGCAGGCAGATTGACCCCGGAGACCAGGTCCACCAGGCTTCCAGGCGATACGGCCCGCCCCACCCCTTACTTATTGAGGGGTGGCGCTTACATCCCCTCAACGTCAGCGTCTTCAGTCATTTTCCCACCCTTCCCTTCCCCTTTTTTCAGCAAAATTTACAACTCCACTACCAAACGCCATGAGCAAACTGCAACTCCTCTCCCCTCCCCCTCTTTTCCTTTTCCCGACCGAAAGGTACATCAGACAGGAAAACTATAGAGGCCAGCACCCCCCCATTCGCGGCGACTCAGACCTCCGCGGGCTGCAAGCCCGCGGCACCGAGCAAAAGACTAGTTATAATATATAAAGCTCAAACCCCACTGACTGACTGACTTACCTACCGATGACTTACCCAGAGATCATGTTCTCCAGGTTCCCCCCCCAGACCGAGGAAAAGCATTAGCGTTTCGTACTCGGGACATCCTGGAGGCCCAGGGAAAACTTCTACTTCCTCCGAAGGTCGACTCCTCCTCGATGTGGTCAACGGCCAGCGGAAACCACGACAGACAGGGGTATGGGCCCCGAACAAATGTCATAGAGAAACATGGGCAGATTCTACAGCCGATGAAAAAATGTCAAAAAAGGGGATTTTCTGAGGAACCCCATACAAATTTCAAACGCCTGTAACTTTTTAATGGCGGTAGATAGATACAGGGTGATTGAACAAATGTCATAGCGACCGAGGTCAGCTATGTGGATGACGTAAAAAAAAAAAAATTGTTTATGGTCATTTTTCAACTTTCTCCAAATGGACTGAAAATTTGTATCCGGGGGTTTTAGGGGTCGCTGGCTTCAAATATGAAATCCATTTTTTTCTATCTTCAACTTTCACTAGGGTCGCCATACGAATGTTCATCTTGGGCGAGCCCGAAGGGCGAGCCAGGTGACCGAGGCCGAAGGCCGAGGTGTCAAGTACCTAAACGCGAGGCCGAAGGCCGAGCCAAGTTAGCGAGGCCGCAAGGCCGAGCTAAGCGATCGATGGCGAGGCCGAAGGCCGAGCTCCGCGTAGGCGCGTGCGCCGAAGCGTCCAATGTGATTCCCACCCGTTTTACTTCGCCCAACTAACTAAACGCGAGCCCGAAGGGCGAGCCAAGTTAGCGAGGCCGAAGGCCGAGCTAAGCGAAAAAAGGCGAGGCCGAAGGCCGAGCTCCGCGTAGGCGCGTGCGCCGAAGCGTCCAAGGATTAGTTATACTGCCTGGACACCGCCGTAACTATCCGTCTCCCTTCTCCCGTGTAATTTTTGCGAGGCCGCAGGCCGAGCCGAGCGCGAGGCCGAAGGCCGAGCTACGCGTAGGAGCGAAGCTCCGAAGCGGCCCACCTGGGACCTGGTGGACCTGGTCTCCGGGGTCAATCTGCCGCCAAGCGAGCCGCAGGACGAGCGGCACGCTCGGCCTGCGGCCTCGTTTGGCAGGCAGATTGACCCCGGAGACCAGGTCCACCAGGCTTCCAGGCAGTACGGCCCGCCCCACCCCTTACTTATTGAGGGGTGGCGCTTCCACCCCCCAAACGTCAACATCCTCTGACACTTTCTCTCCCTTCCCTTCCCCTTTTTTCAGCAAAATTTTAAACTCCACTACCAAACGCCATGAGCTAAACTGCAGCCTCGCTCCCCTCCCCCTCTTTTCCTTTTCCCGACCGAAAGGTAATATCAGACAACTGAAACTATAGACTGCACACCCCCCCCATTCGCGGCGACTCAGACCTCCGCGGGCTGCAAGCCCGCGGCACCGAGCAAAAGACTAGTTATAATATATAAAGCTCAAACCCCACTGACTAAAGACTTACCTACTTACCTACCTACCAAGTGACAGATCATGTTCTCCAGGTTCCCCCCCCAGACCGAGGAAAAGCATTAGCGTTTCGTACTCGGGACATCCTGGAGGCCCAGGGAAAACTTCGACTTCCTCCGAAGGTCGACTCCTCCTCGATGTGGTCAACGGCCAGCGGAAAGTATGACAGATAGGGATATGGACCCCAAACAAATGTCATAGAGAAACATGGGCAGATTCTACAGCCGATGAAAAAATGTCAAAAAAGGAGATTTTCTGAGGAACCCCATACAAATTACAAACGCCTGTAACTTTTGAACAGCGGGAGATAGATACAGGGTGATTGAACAAATGTCATAGCGACCGAGGTGAGCTATGTGGATGACGTAAAAAAAATAAAAAAAAATAAAAAATTGTTTATGGTCGTTTTTTAACTTTCTCCGAATCGACTGAAAATTTGTATCCGGGGGTTTTAGGGGTTGCTGACTTCAAATATGAAAACCATTTTTTTTTATCTTCAACTTTCACTAGGGTCGCCATACGAATGTTCATCTTGGGCGAGCCCGAAGGGCGAGCCAGGTGACCGAGGCCGCAGGCCGAGGTGTTAAGTACCTAAACGCGAGGCCGAAGGCCGAGCCAAGTTAGCGAGGCCGCAAGGCCGAGCTAAGCGATCGATGGCGAGGCCGAAGGCCGAGCTCCGCGTAGGCGCGTGCGCCGAAGCGTCCAAAGTGATTCCCACCCGTTTTACTTCGCCCAACTAACTAAACGCGAGCCCGAAGGGCGAGCCAAGTTAGCGAGGCCGAAGGCCGAGCTAAGCGAAAAAAGGCGAGGCCGAAGGCCGAGCTCCGCGTAGGCGCGTGCGCCGAAGCGTCCAAGGGTAAGTTATACTGCCTGGACACCGCCGTAACAATCCGTCTCCCTTCTCCCGTGTAATTTTTGCGAGGCCGCAGGCCGAGCCGAGCGCGAGGCCGAAGGCCGAGCTACGCGTAGGAGCGAAGCTCCGAAGCGGCCCACCTGGAACCTGGTGGACCTGGTCTCCGGGGTCAATCTGCCGCCAAGCGAGCCGCAGGACGAGCGGCACGCTCGGCCTGCGGCCTCGTTTGGCAGGCAGATTGACCCCGGAGACCAGGTCCACCAGGCTTCCAGGCAGTACGGCCCGCCCCACACCCTTCTTATTGAGGGGTGGCGCTTCCACCCCCCCAACGTCAGCGTCTTCAGTCACTTTCTCTCCCTTCCCTTCCCCTTTTTTCAGCAAAATTTAGAACTCCGACACCTTACGCCATGAGCAAACTGCAACTCCTCTCCCCTCCCCCTCTTTTCCTTTTCCCGACCGAAAGGTAAAATCAGACACGACAACTATAGCCTCAACACCCCCCCCATTCGCGGCGACTCAGACCTCCGCGGGCTGCAAGCCCGCGGCACCGAGCAAAAGACTAGTTATAATACTATAAAGCTCGAACCCCACTCACTGTTATTGACAGATCAAGTTCTCCGGGTTCCCGCCAGGGTACAGATCTGACATTTGGGGATCGTATAGAGGATGACCCCGAGGCCCAGGGAAAACTTCAACTTCCTTCGAAGGTCGACTCCTCCTCGATGTGGTCAACGGCCAGCGGAAACCACGACAGACAGGGGTATGGGCCCCAAACAAATGTCATAGAGCTTCATGAGCAAATTTGACTGGCAGCAAAAAAATTAAAAAAAAAAAATTTCTCCCCTCCCCCTCTTTTCCTTTTCCCGACCGAAAGGTAAAATCAGACACGACAACTATAGCCTCAACACCCCCCCCCATTCGCGGCGACTCAGACCTCCGCGGGCTGCAAGCCCGCGGCACCGAGCAAAAGACTAGTTATAATATATAAAGCTGAAACCCCACTGACCGATGACCCAGAGATCAAGTTCTCCAGGTTCCCCCCCCAGACCGAGGAAAAGCATTAGCGTTTCGTACTCGGGACATCCTGGAGGCCCAGGGAAAACTTCGACTTCCTCCGAAGGTCGACTCCTCCTCGATGTGGTCAACGGCCAGCGGAAAGTATGACAGACAGGGGTATGGGCCCCAAACAAATGTCATAGAGAAGCATGGGCAGATTCTACAGCCGATGAAAAAAATTCGAAAAAGGGATTTTCTGCGGAACTCCATACAAATTTCAAACGCCTGTAACTTTTTAATGGCGGTAGATAGATACAGGGTGATTGAACAAATTTCATAGCGACCGAGGTCAGCTATGTGGATGACGTAAAAAAAATAAAAAAAAAATAAAAATTGTTTATGGTCATTTTTTTACTTTCTCCAAAACGACTGAAAATTTGTATCCGGGGGTTTTAGGGGTCGCTAATGTCAAATATGAAAACCATTGTTTTTTATCTTCAACTTTCACTAGGGTCGCCATACGAATGTTCATCTTGGGCGAGCCCGAAGGGCGAGCCAGGTGACCGAGGCCGAAGGCCGAGGTGTTAAGTACCTAAACGCGAGGCCGAAGGCCGAGCCAAGTTAGCGAGGCCGTAAGGCCGAGCTAAGCGATCGATGGCGAGGCCGAAGGCCGAGCTCCGCGTAGGCGCGTGCGCCGAAGCGTCCAATGTGATTCCCAACCGTTTTTCTTCGCCCAACTTATTAAACGCGAGGCCGCAGGCCGAGCCAAGTTAGCGAGGCCGGAGGCCGAGCTAAGCGAAAAAAGGCGAGGCCGAAGGCCGAGCTCCGCGTAGGCGCGTGCGCCGAAGCGTCCAAGGGTTAGTTATACTGCCTGAACGACGCCGTAACGATCAGTCTTCCTTCTCCCGTGTAATTTTTGCGAGGCCGCAGGCCGAGCCGAGCGCGAGGCCGAAGGCCGAGCTACGCGTAGGAGCGAAGCTCCGAAGCGGCCCCCCTGGAACCACCAGGCTTCCAGGCGATACGGCCCGCCCCACCCAAATTTGATTGAGGGGTGGCGCTTCCACCCCCCAAACGTCAACATCCTCTGTCACTTTCTCTCCCTTCCCTTCCCCTTTTTTCAGCAAAATTGATAACTCCGAAACAAGACGCCATGAGCAAAACTGCAAAAGTTCTCCCCTCCCCCTCTTTTCCTTTTCCCGACCGAAAGGTTAATCAGACAACTGAAACTATAGGTGCAGGCACCCCCCCCATTCGCGGCGACTCAGACCTCCGCGGGCTGCAAGCCCGCGGCACCGAGCAAAAGACTAGTTATACTATATAAAGCTGAAACCCCACCGATGATTAAAGACTTACCCAGAGATCAAGTTCTCCAGGTTCCCCCCCCAGACCGAGGAAAAGCATTAGCGTTTCGTACTCGGGACATCCTGGAGGCCCAGGGAAAACTTTGACTTCCTCCGAAGGTCGACTCCTCCTCGATGTGGTCAACGGCCAGCGGAAAGTATGACAGACTGGGGTATGGGCCCCAAACAAATGTCATAGAGAAACATGGGCAGATTCTACAGCCGATGAAAAAATGTCAAAAAAGGGGATTTTCTGAGGAACTCCATACAAATTTCAAACGCCTGTAACTTTTGAACGGCGGTAGATAGATACAGGGTGATTGAACAAATGTCATAGCGACCGAGGTGAGCTATGTGGATGACTTAAAAAAAATAAAAAAAAATAAAAAATTGTTTATGGTCGTTTTTCAACTTTGTCCGAATCGACTGAAAATTTGTATCGGGGGGTTTTTAGGGTCCCACATTCCAAATATGAAATCCATTTTTTTTTATCTTCAACTTTCACTAGGGTCGCCATACGAATGTTCATCTTGGGCGAGCCCGAAGGGCGAGCCAGGTGACCGAGGCCGAAGGCCGAGGTGTTAAGTACCTAAACGCGAGGCCGAAGGCCGAGCCAAGTTAGCGAGGCCGCAAGGCCGAGCTAAGCGATCGATTGCGAGGCCGAAGGCCGAGCTCCGCGTAGGCGCGTGCGCCGAAGCGTCCAAAGTGATTCCCACCCGTTTTACTTTGCCCTAACTAACTAAACGCGAGGCCGCAGGCCGAGCCAAGTTAGCGAGGCCGAAGGCCGAGCTAAGCGAAAAAAGGCGAGGCCGAAGGCCGAGCTCCGCGTAGGCGCGTGCGCCGAAGCGTCCAAGGGTTAGTTATACTGCCTGGACACCGCCGTAACTATCCGTCTTCCTTCTCCCGTGTAATTTTTGCGAGGCCGTAGGCCGAGCCGAGCGCGAGGCCGAAGGCCGAGCTACGCGTAGGAGCGAAGCTCCGAAGCGGCCCACCTGGAACCTGGTGGACCTGGTCTCCGGGGTCAATCTGCCGCCAAGCGAGCCGCAGGACGAGCGGCACGCTCGGCCTGCGGCCTCGTTTGGCAGGCAGATTGACCCCGGAGACCAGGTCCACCAGGCTTCCAGGCAGTACGGCCCGCCCCACCCCCAACTTATTGAGGGGTGGCGCTTCCACCCCCCAAACGTCAACATCCTCTGTCACTTTCTCTCCCTTCCCTTCCCCTTTTTTCAGCAAAATTTTAACTCCGACACCTTACGCCATGAGCAAACTGCAACTCCTCTCCCCTCCCCCTCTTTTCCTTTTCCCGACCGAAAGGTTAATCAGAAACTGAAAACTATAGGTGCAGGCACCCCCCCCATTCGCGGCGACTCAGACCTCCGCGGGCTGCAAGCCCGCGGCACCGAGCAAAAGACTAGTTATTATTATTATAATACTATAAAGCTCGAACCCCACTGATTAAAGACCTACCAATGACAGATCATGTTCTCCAGGTTCCCCCCCCAGACCGAGGAAAAGCATTAGCGTTTCGTACTCGGGACATCCTGGAGGCCCAGGGAAAACTTCGACTTCCTCCGAAGGTCGACTCCTCCTCGATGTGGTCAACGGCCAGCGGAAAGTATGACAGATAGGGGTATGGGCCCCAAACAAATGTCATAGAGAAACATGGGCAGATTCTACAGCCGATGAAAAAATGTCAAAAAAGGGGATTTTCTGAGGAACCCCATACAAATTTCAAACGCCTGTAACTTTTTAATGGCGGGAGATGGATACAGGGTGATTGAACAAATGTCATAGCGACCGAGGTCAGCTATGTGGATGACGTAAAAAAAATTTTAAAAAATAAAAAATTGTTTATGGTCATTTTTTTACTTTCTCCGAATCGACTGAAAATTTGTATCCGGGGGTTTTAGGGGTCGCTAATGTCAAATATGAAAACCATTTTTTTCCATCTTCAACTTTCACTAGGGTCGCCATACGAATGTTCATCTTGGGCGAGCCCGAAGGGCGAGCCAGGTGACCGAGGCCGAAGGCCGAGGTGTTAAGTACCTAAACGCGAGGCCGAAGGCCGAGCCAAGTTAGCGAGGCCGTAAGGCCGAGCTAAGCGATCGATGGCGAGGCCGAAGGCCGAGCTCCGCGTAGGCGCGTGCGCCGAAGCGTCCAAAGTGATTCCCACCCGTTTTACTTCGCCCAACTAACCAAACGCGAGGCCGCAGGCCGAGCCAAGTTAGCGAGGCCGAAGGCCGAGCTAAGCGAAAAAAGGCGAGGCCGAAGGCCGAGCTCCGCGTAGGCGCGTGCGCCGAAGCGTCCAAGGGTTAGTTATACTGCCTGGACACCGCCGTAACGATCCGTCTCCCTTCTCCCGTGTAATTTTTGCGAGGCCGCAGGCCGAGCCGAGCGCGAGGCCGAAGGCCGAGCTACGCGTAGGAGCGAAGCTCCGAAGCGGCCCCCCTGGAACCTGGTGGACCTGGTCTCCGGGGTCAATCTGCCGCCAAGCGAGCCGCAGGACGAGCGGCACGCTCGGCCTGCGGCCTCGTTAGGCAGGCAGATTTACCCCGGAGACCAGGTCCACCAGGCTTCCAGGCGATACGGCTCGCCCCACCCTTATTTGATTGAGGGTGGCGCCTCCACCCCCCTAACGTCAGGGTCCTCTGTCACTTTCTCACCCTTCCCTTCCCCTTTTTTCAGCAAAATTTTTAACTCCAAATCCCTACGCCATGAGCGAAACTGCAAAATTTCTCCCCTCCCCCTCTTTTCCTTTTCCCGACCGAAAGGTAAAATCAGACACGAAAACTATAGAGGCCAGCACCCCCCCATTCGCGGCGACTCAGACCTCCGCGGGCTGCAAGCCCGCGGCACCGAGCAAAAGACTAGTTATAATATATAAAGCTCAAACCCCACTGATTAAAGACTTACCTACCAATGACAGATCATGTTCTCCAGGTTCCCCCCCCAGACCGAGGAAAAGCATTAGCGTTTCGTACTCGGGACATCCTGGAGGCCCAGGGAAAACTTCGACTTCCTCCGAAGGTCGACTCCTCCTCGATGTGGTCAACGGCCAGCGGAAAGTATGACAGATAGGGATATGGACCTCAAACAAATGTCATAGAGAAGCATGGGCAGATTCTACAGGCGATGAAAAAAATTCGAAAAAGGGATTTTCTGAGGAACTCCATACAAATTTCAAACGCCTGTAACTTTTGAACGGCGGTAGATAGATACAGGGTGATTGAACAAATTTCATAGCGACCGAGGTCAGCTATGTGGATGACGTAAAAAAAAAAAAAATTGTTTATGGTCATTTTTCAACATTCTCCGAATGGACTGAAAATTTGTATCCGGGGGTTTTAGGGGTCGCTAATGTCAAATATGAAAACCATTTTTTTTTATCTTCAACTTTCACTAGGGTCGCCATACGAATGTTCATCTTGGGCGAGCCCGAAGGGCGAGCCAGGTGACCGAGGCCGAAGGCCGAGGTGTGCAAGTACCTAAACGCGAGGCCGAAGGCCGAGCCAAGTTAGCGAGGCCGTAAGGCCGAGCTAAGCGAACGAACGCGAGGCCGAAGGCCGAGCTCCGCGTAGGCGCGTGCGCCGAAGCGTCCAATGTGATTCCCACCCGTTTTACTTCGCCCAACTAACTAAACGCGAGCCCGAAGGGCGAGCCAAGTTAGCGAGGCCGAAGGCCGAGCTAAGCGAAAAAAGGCGAGGCCGAAGGCCGAGCTCCGCGTAGGCGCGTGCGCCGAAGCGTCCAAGGGTTAGTTATACTGCCTGGACACCGCCGTAACGATCCGTCTCCCTTCTCCCGTGTAATTTTTGCGAGGCCGTAGGCCGAGCCGAGCGCGAGGCCGAAGGCCGAGCTACGCGTAGGAGCGAAGCTCCGAAGCGGCCCACCTGGAACCTGGTGGACCTGGTCTCCGGGGTCAATCTGCCGCCAAGCGAGCCGCAGGACGAGCGGCACGCTCGGCCTGCGGCCTCGTTTGGCAGGCAGATTGACCCCGGAGACCAGGTCCACCAGGCTTCCAGGCGGTACGGCCCGCCCCACCCAAATTTGATTGAGGGGTGGCGCTTC
The DNA here is from genome assembly GCA_963693445.1 of Agonopterix heracliana. Taxonomy (NCBI): domain Eukaryota; kingdom Metazoa; phylum Arthropoda; class Insecta; order Lepidoptera; family Depressariidae; genus Agonopterix; species Agonopterix heracliana. The sequence goes on along the minus strand of OY856312.1, from coordinate 358,105 downwards.
CACCCCCCAAACGTCAACATCCTCTGTCACTTTCTCTCCCTTCCCTTCCCCTTTTTTCAGCAAAATTGATAACTCCGAAACAAGACGCCATGAGCGAAACTGCAAAATTTCTCCCCTCCCCCTCTTTTCCTTTTCCCGACCGAAAGGTTAATCAGAAACTGAAAACTATAGGTGCAGGCACCCCCCCCCATTCGCGGCGACTCAGACCTCCGCGGGCTGCAAGCCCGCGGCACCGAGCAAAAGACTAGTTATAATACTATAAAGCTCAAACCCCACTGATTTACTTACCGATGACCAAGTGACAGATCATGTTCTCCAGGTTCCCCCCCCGGACCGAGGAAAAGCATTAGCGTTTCGTACTCGGGACATCCTGGAGGCCCAGGGAAAACTTCAACTTCCTCCGAAGGTCGACTCCTCCTCGATGTGGTCAACGGCCAGCGAAAAGTATGATAGATAGGGATATGGACCCCAAACAAATGTCATAGAGAAACATGGGCAGATTCTACAGCCGATGAAAAAATGGCAAAAAAGGGGATTTTCTGAGGAACTCAATACAAATTTCAAACGCCTGTAACTTTTGAATGGCGGGAGATGGATACAGGGTGATTGAACAAATGTCATAGCGACCGAGGTGAGCTATGTGGATGACATAAAAAAAAATAAAAAATTGTTTATGGTCGTTTTTTAACTTTCTCCGAATCGACTGAAAATTTGTATCCGGGGGTTTTAGGGGTCGCTGACTTCAAAAATGAAATCCATTTTTTTCTATCTTCAACTTTCACTAGGGTCGCCATACGAATGTTCATATTGGGCGAGCCCGAAGGGCGAGCCAGGTGACCGAGGCCGAAGGCCGAGGTGTGCAAGTACCTAAACGCGAGGCCGAAGGCCGAGCCAAGTTAGCGAGGCCGTAAGGCCGAGCTAAGCGATCGATGGCGAGGCCGAAGGCCGAGCTCCGCGTAGGCGCGTGCGCCGAAGCGTCCAATGTGATTCCCAACCGTTTTACTTCGCCCAACTAATTAAACGCGAGGCCGCAGGCCGAGCCAAGTTAGCGAGGCCGAAGGCCGAGCTAAGCGAAAAAAGGCGAGGCCGAAGGCCGAGCTCCGCGTAGGCGCGTGCGCCGAAGCGTCCAAGGGTTAGTTATACTGCCTGAACGACGCCGTAACGATCAGTCTTCCTTCTCCCGTGTAATTTTTGCGAGGCCGCAGGCCGAGCCGAGCGCGAGGCCGAAGGCCGAGCTACGCGTAGGAGCGAAGCTCCGAAGCGGCCCACCTGGAACCTGGTGGACCTGGTCTCCGGGGTCAAGCTGCCGCCAAGCGAGCCGCAGGACGAGCGGCACGCTCGGCCTGCGGCCTCGGTTGGCAGGCAGATTGACCCCGGAGACCAGGTCCACCAGGCTTCCAGGCGATACGGCCCGCCCCACCCAAATTTGATTGAGGGGTGGCGCCTCCACCCCCCAAACGTCTACATCCTCTGTCACTTTCTCTCCCTTCCCTTCCCCTTTTTTCAGCAAAATTTTAAACTCCGACACCTTACGCCATGAGCAAACTGCAACTCCTCTCCCCTCCCCCTCTTTTCCTTTTCCCGACCGAAAGGTAAAATCAGACAACTGAAACTATAGACTGCACACCCCCCCCATTCGCGGCGACTCAGACCTCCGCGGGCTGCAAGCCCGCGGCACCGAGCAAAAGACTAGTTATAATATATAAAGCTCAAACCCCACTCATTAAAGACTTACTTACCTACCGATGACCAAGTGACAGATCATGTTCTCCGGGTTCCCGCCAGGGTACAGATCTGACATTTGGGGATCGTATAGAGGATGACCCCGAGGCCCAGGGAAAACTTCGACTTCCTTCGAAGGTCGACTCCTCCTCGATGTGGTCAACGGCCAGCGGAAAGTATGACAGATGGGGGTATGGGCCCCAAACAAATGTCATAGAGCTTCATGAGCAAATTTGACTGGCAGCAAAAAAATTAAAAAAAAAAAAAAAAAAAGTTTGAGGAATTTTTCAACTTTCTCCGAATCGACTGAAAATTTGTATCCGGGGGTTTTAGGGGTCGCTAATGTCAAATATGAAAACCATTTTTTTTTATCTTCAACTTTCACTAGGGTCGCCATACGAATGTTCATCTTAGGCGAGCCCGAAGGGCGAGCCAGGTGACCGAGGCCGTAGGCCGAGGTGTTAAGTACCTAAACGCGAGGCCGAAGGCCGAGCCAAGTTAGCGAGGCCGCAAGGCCGAGCTAAGCGATCGATGGCGAGGCCGAAGGCCGAGCTCCGCGTAGGCGCGTGCGCCGAAGCGTCCAATGTGATTCCCACCCGTTTTACTTCGCCCAACTAACTAAACGCGAGCCCGAAGGGCGAGCCAAGTTAGCGAGGCCGAAGGCCGAGCTAAGCGAAAAAAGGCGAGGCCGAAGGCCGAGCTCCGCGTAGGCGCGTGCGCCGAAGCGTCCAAGGGTTAGTTATACTGCCTGGACACCGCCGTAACGATCCGTCTCCCTTCTCCCGTGTAATTTTTGAGAGGCCGCAGGCCGAGCCGAGCGCGAGGCCGAAGGCCGAGCTACGCGTAGGAGCGAAGCTCCGAAGCGGCCCACCTGGAACCTGGTGGACCTGGTCTCCGGGGTCAATCTGCCGCCAAGCGAGCCGCAGGACGAGCGGCACGCTCGGCCTGCGGCCTCGTTTGGCAGGCAGATTTACCCCGGAGACCAGGTCCACCAGGCTTCCAGGCGATACGGCCCGCCCTACCCCTTACTTATTGAGGGGTGGCGCTTACATCCCCCCAACGTCAGCGTCTTCAGTCACTTTCCCACCCTTCCCTTCCCCTTTTTTCAGCAAAATTTTTAACTCCAAATCCCTACGCCATGAGCAAAACTGCAAAATTACTCCCCTCCCCCTCTTTTCCTTTTCCCGACCGAAAGGTTAATCAGAAACTGAAAACTATAGACTGCACACCCCCCCCATTCGCGGCGACTCAGACCTCCGCGGGCTGCAAGCCCGCGGCACCGAGCAAAAGACTAGTTATAATATATAAAGCTCAAACCCCACCGATGATTAAAGACTTACCCAGAGATCAAGTTCTCCAGGTTCCCCCCCCAGACCGAGGAAAAGCATTAGCGTTTCGTACTCGGGACATCCTGGAGGCCCAGGGAAAACTTCAACTTCCTCCGAAGGTCGACTCCTCCTCGATGTGGTCAACGGCCAGCGGAAACCACGACAGACTGGGGTATGGGCCCCAAACAAATGTCATAGAGAAACATGGGCAGATTCTACAGCCGATGAAAAAATGTCAAAAAAGGGGATTTTCTGAGGAACCCCATACAAATTTCAAACGCCTGTAACTTTTGAACAGCGGGAGATGGATACAGGGTGATTGAACAAATGTCATAGCGACCGAGGTGAGCTATGTGGATGACATAAAAAAAATAAAAAATAAAAAATTGTTTATGGTCATTTTTCAACTTTGTCCGAATCGACTGAAAATTTGTATCCGGGGGTTTTAGGGGTCCCACATTCCAAATATGAAATCCATTTTTTTTATCTTCAACTTTCACTAGGGTCGCCATACGAATGTTCATATTGGGCGAGCCCGAAGGGCGAGCCAGGTGACCGAGGCCGAAGGCCGAGGTGTTAAGTACCTAAACGCGAGGCCGAAGGCCGAGCTCCGCGTAGGCGCGTGCGCCGAAGCGTCCAATGTGATTCCCACCTATTTTACTCGCCCTAACTAACTAAACGCGAGGCCGCAGGCCGAGCCAAGTTAGCGAGGCCGAAGGCCGAGCTAAGCGAAAAAAGGCGAGGCCGAAGGCCGAGCTCCGCGTAGGCGCGTGCGCCGAAGCGTTCAAGGGTTAGTTATACTGCCTGAACGACGCCGTAACGATCAGTCTTCCTTCTCCCGTGTAATTTTTGCGAGGTCGCAGGCCGAGCCGAGCGCGAGGCCGAAGGCCGAGCTACGCGTAGGAGCGAAGCTCCGAAGCGGCCCACCTGGAACCTGGTGGACCTGGTCTCCGGGGTCAAACTGCCGCCAAGCGAGCCGCAGGACGAGCGGCACGCTCGGCCTGCGGTCTCGTTTGGCAGGCAGATTGACCCCGGAGACCAGGTCCACCAGGCTTCCAGGCGATACGGCCCGCCCCACCCAAATTTGATTGAGGGGTGGCGCCTCCACCCCCCTAACGACAGGGTCCTCTGTCACTTTCTCACCCTTCCCTTCCCCTTTTTTCAGCAAAATTTAGAACTCCAACACCAACGCCATGAGCAAACTGCAACTCCTCTCCCCTCCCCCTCTTTTCCTTTTCCCGACCGAAAGGTTAATCAGAAACTGAAAACTATAGGTGCAGGCACCCCCCCCATTCGCGGCGACTCAGACCTCCGCGGGCTGCAAGCCCGCGGCACCGAGCAAAAGACTAGTTATACTATATAAAGCTCGAATTATTATACTATATAAAGCTCAAACCCCACTTACCGATGACCCAGATCTTTGTTCTCCGGGTTCCCCCCCACGTAGGGGGACGCCATTCGGGGGATGTATAGGGGACACACAGGAGGCCCGGGGAAAACCTCGACTTCCTCCGAAGGTCGACTCCTCCTCGATGTGGTCAACGGCCAGCGGAAAGTATGACAGACTGGGGTATGGGCCCCAAACAAATGTCATAGAGAAGCATGGGCAGATTCTACAGCCGATGAAAAAATGTCAAAAAAGGGGATTTTCTGAGGAACCCCATACAAATTTCAAACGCCTGTAACTTTTTAATGGCGGTAGTTAGATACAGGGTGATTGAACAAATGTCATAGCGACAGAGGTGAGCTATGTGGATGACGTAAAAAAAATAAAAAAAATAAAAAATTGTTTATGGTCGTTTTTTAACTTTCTCCGAATCGACTGAAAATTTGTATCCGGGGGTTTTAGGGGTCGCTTATGTCAAATATGAAAACCATTTTTTTTTATCTTCAACTTTCACTAGGGTCGCCATACGAATGTTCATCTTGGGCGAGCCCGAAGGGCGAGCCAGGTGACCGAGGCCGCAGGCCGAGGTGTGCAAGTACCTAAACGCGAGGCCGAAGGCCGAGCCAAGTTAGCGAGGCCGTAAGGCCGAGCTAAGCGATCGATGGCGAGGCCGAAGGCCGAGCTCCGCGTAGGCGCGTGCGCCGAAGCGTCCAAAGTGATTCCCACCCGTTTTACTTCGCCCAACTAACTAAACGCGAGCCCGAAGGGCGAGCCAAGTTAGCGAGGCCGAAGGCCGAGCTAAGCGAAAAAAGGCGAGGCCGAAGGCCGAGCTCCGCGTAGGCGCGTGCGCCGAAGCGTCCAAGGGTTAGTTATACTGCCTGGACACCGCCGCAACTATCCGTCTCCCTTCTCCCGTGTAATTTTTGCGAGGCCGCAGGCCGAGCCGAGCGCGAGGCCGAAGGCCGAGCTACGCGTAGGAGCGAAGCTCCGAAGCGGCCCACCTGGAACCTGGTGGACCTGGTCTCCGGGGTCAATCTGCCGCCAAGCGAGCCGCAGGACGAGCGGCACGCTCGGCCTGCGGCCTCGTTTGGCAGGCAGATTGACCCCGGAGACCAGGTCCACCAGGCTTCCAGGCGGTACGGCCCGCCCCACCCCCAACTTATTGAGGGGTGGCGCTTCCAACCCCCAAACGTCAACATCCTCTGTCACTTTCTCTCCCTTCCCTTCCCCTTTTTTCAGCAAAATTTTAAACTCCAAATCCCTACGCCATGAGCGAAACTGCAAAATTTCTCCCCTCCCCCTCTTTTCCTTTTCCCGACCGAAAGGTAAAATCAGACACGACAACTATAGCCTCAACACCCCCCCCATTCGCGGCGACTCAGACCTCCGCGGGCTGCAAGCCCGCGGCACCGAGCAAAAGACTAGTTATAATATATAAAGCTGAAACCCCACTGATTTACTAAATACCTACCCAGTGACAGATCAAGTTCTCCAGGTTCCCCCCCCAGACCGAGGAAAAGCATTAGCGTTTCGTACTCGGGACATCCTGGAGGCCCAGGGAAAACTTCGACTTCCTCGGAAGGTCGACTCCTCCTCGATGTGGTCAACGGCCAGCGGAAACCACGACAGATAGGGGTATGGACCCCAAACAAATGTCATAGAGAAACATGAGCAAATTTTGAAGACACCAAAAAAAATAAAAAAAAAAAAAAAAAAGTTTATGGTATTTTTTCAACTTTCTCCGAATCGACTGAAAATTTGTATCCGGGGGTTTTAGGGGTCGCTGACTTCAAATATGAAATCCATTTTTTTTTATCTTCGACTTTCACTAGGGTCGCCATACGAATGTTCATATTGGGCGAGCCCGAAGGGCGAGCCAGGTGACCGAGGCCGAAGGCCGAGGTGTTAAGTACCTAAACGCGAGGCCGAAGGCCGAGCCAAGTTAGCGAGGCCGCAAGGCCGAGCTAAGCGATCGATGGCGAGGCCGAAGGCCGAGCTCCGCGTAGGCGCGTGCGCCGAAGCGTCCAATGTGATTCCCACCCGTTTTACTTCGCCCAACTAATTAAACGCGAGGCCGCAGGCCGAGCCAAGTTAGCGAGGCCGAAGGCCGAGCTAAGCGAAAAAAGGCGAGGCCGAAGGCCGAGCTCCGCGTAGGCGCGTGCGCCGAAGCGTCCAAGGGTTAGTTATACTGCCTGGACACCGCGGTAACTATCCGTCTCCCTTCTCCCGTGTAATTTTTGCGAGGCCGCAGGCCAAGCCGAGCGCGAGGCCGAAGGCCGAGCTACGCGTAGGAGCGAAGCTCCGAAGCGGCCCCCCTGGAACCTGGTGGACCTGGTCTCCGGGGTCAATCTGCCGCCAAGCGAGCCGCAGGACGAGCGGCACGCTCGGCCTGCGGTCTCGTTTGGCAGGCAGGTTGACCCCGGAGACCAGGTCCACCAGGCTTCCAGGCGATACGGCCCACCCCATCCGTTACTTATTGAGGGGTGGCGCTTCCACCCCCCAAACGTCAACATCCTCTGTCACTTTCTCTCCCTTCCCTTCCCCTTTTTTCAGCAAAATTTAAAACTCCACAACCAAACGCCATGAGCAAACTGCAACTCCTCTCCCCTCCCCCTCTTTTCCTTTTCCCGACCGAAAGGTTAATCAGAAACTGAAAACTATAGGTGCAGGCACCCCCCCCCCCATTCGCGGCGACTCAGACCTCCGCGGGCTGCAAGCCCGCGGCACCGAGCAAAAGACTAGTTATTATAATACTATAAAGCTCAAACCCCACTGATTTACTTACCGATGACCAAGTGACAGATCATGTTCTCCAGGTTCCCCCCCAAGACCGAGGAAAAGCATTAGCGTTTCGTACTCGGGACATCCTGGAGGCCCAGGGAAAACTTCGACTTCCTCCGAAGGTCGACTCCTCCTCGATGTGGTCAACGGCCAGCGGAAAGTATGACAGATAGGGGTATGGACCCCAAACAAATGTCATAGAAAAACATGAGCAAATTTTGAAGACACCAAAAAAAATTAAAAAAAAAAAAAAAAAGTTTATGGTATTTTTTCAACTTTCTCCGAATCGACTGAAAATTTGTATCCGGGGGTTTTAGGGGTCGCTGACTTCAAATATGAAATCCATTTTTTTTTATCTTCAACTTTCACTAGGGTCGCCATACGAATGTTCATATTGGGCGAGCCCGAAGGGCGAGCCAGGTGACCGAGGCCGAAGGCCGAGGTGTTAAGTACCTAAACGCGAGGCCGAAGGCCGAGCCAAGTTAGCGAGGCCGCAAGGCCGAGCTAAGCGATCGATGGCGAGGCCGAAGGCCGAGCTCCGCGTAGGCGCGTGCGCCGAAGCGTCCAAAGTGATTCCCACCCGTTTTACTTCGCCCAACTAACTAAACGCGAGCCCGAAGGGCGAGCCAAGTTAGCGAGGCCGAAGGCCGAGCTAAGCGAAAAAAGGCGAGGCCGAAGGCCGAGCTCCGCGTAGGCGCGTGCGCCGAAGCGTCCAAGGGTTAGTTATACTGCCTGGACACCGCCGTAACGATCCGTCTCCCTTCTCCCGTGTAATTTTTGCGAGGCCGCAGGCCGAGCCGAGCGCGAGGCCGAAGGCCGAGCTACGCGTAGGAGCGAAGCTCCGAAGCGGCCCACCTGGAACCTGGTGGACCTGGTCTCCGGGGTCAATCTGCCGCCAAGCGAGCCGCAGGACGAGCGGCACGCTCGGCCTGCGGTCTCGTTTGGCAGGCAGATTGACCCCGGAGACCAGGTCCACCAGGCTTCCAGGCAGTACGGCCCGCCCCACCCCTTACTTATTGAGGGGTGGCGCTTCCACCCCCCAAACGTCAACATCCTCTGTCACTTTCTCACCCTTCTCTTCCCCTTTTTTCAGCAAAATTTACAACTCCACTACCAAACGCCATGAGCAAAACTGCAAAATTTCTCCCCTCCCCCTCTTTTCCTTTTCCCGACCGAAAGGTTAATCAGACAACTGAAACTATAGACTGCACACCCCCCCCATTCGCGGCGACTCAGACCTCCGCGGGCTGCAAGCCCGCGGCACCGAGCAAAAGACTAGTTATAATATATAAAGCTGAAACCCCACTCATTGATTAAAGACTTACTTACCCAGAGATCATGTTCTCCGGGTTCCCCCCCCAGACCGAGGAAAAGCATTAGCGTTTCGTACTCGGGACATCCTGGAGGCCCAGGGAAAACCTCGACTTCCTCCGAAGGTCGACTCCTCCTCGATGTGGTCAACGGCCAGCGGAAAGTATGACAGATAGGGATATGGACCCCAAACAAATGTCATAGAGAAACATGGGCAGATTCTACAGCCGATGAAAAAATGTCAAAAAAGGGGATTTTCTGAGGAACCCCATACAAATTTCAAACGCCTGTAACTTTATAATGGCGGGAGATAGATATAGGGTGATTGAACAAATGTCATAGCGACCGAGGTGAGCTATGTGGATGACTTAAAAAAAATAAAAAAAAATAAAAAATTGTTTATGGTCGTTTTTTAACTTTCTCCGAATCGACTGAAAATTTGTATCCGGGGGTTTTAGGGGTCCCACATTCCAAAAATGAAATCCATTTTTTTTTATCTTCATTTTTCACTAGGGTCGCCATACGAATGTTCATCTTGGGCGAGCCCGAAGGGCGAGCCAGGTGACCGAGGCCGAAGGCCGAGGTGTTAAGTACCTAAACGCGAGGCCGAAGGCCGAGCCAAGTTAGCGAGGCCGTAAGGCCGAGCTAAGCGATCGATGGCGAGGCCGAAGGCCGAGCTCCGCGTAGGCGCGTGCGCCGAAGCGTCCAAAGTGATTCCCACCCGTTTTACTTCGCCCTACTAACTAAACGCGAGGCCGCAGGCCGAGCCAAGTTAGCGAGGCCGAAGGCCGAGCTAAGCGAAAAAAGGCGAGGCCGAAGGCCGAGCTCCGCGTAGGCGCGTGCGCCGAAGCGTCCAAGGGTTAGTTATACTGCCTGGACACCGCCGTAACGATCCGTCTCCCTTCTCCCGTGTAAATTTTGCGAGGCCGCAGGCCGAGCCGAGCGCGAGGCCGAAGGCCGAGCTACGCGTAGGAGCGAAGCTCCGAAGCGGCCCACCTGGAACCTGGTGGACCTGGTCTCCGGGGTCAATCTGCCGCCAAGCGAGCCGCAGGACGAGCGGCACGCTCGGCCTGCGGTCTCGTTTGGCAGGCAGGTTGAGCCCGGAGACCAGGTCCACCAGGCTTCCAGGCAATACGGCCCGCCCCACCCCTTACTTATTGAGGGGTGGCGCTTCCACCCCCCCAACGTCAGGGTCTTCAGTCACTTTCTCACCCTTCCCTTCCCCTTTTTTCAGCAAAATTTTTAACTCCAACACCATCGCCATGAGCTAAACTGCAGCCTCGCTCCCCTCCCCCTCTTTTCCTTTTCCCGACCGAAAGGTTAATCAGACAACTGAAACTATAGCCTCAACACCCCCCCCCATTCGCGGCGACTCAGACCTCCGCGGGCTGCAAGCCCGCGGCACCGAGCAAAAGACTAGTTATATTATTATAATATATAAAGCTCGAACCCCACTCATTAAAGACTTACCTACTTACCTACCGATGACCCAGAGATCATGTTCTCCAGGTTCCCGCCAGGGTACAAATCTGACATTTGGGGATCGTATAGAGGATGACCCCGAGGCCCAGGGAAAACTTCAACTTCCTTCGAAGGTCGACTCCTCCTCGATGTGGTCAACGGCCAGCGGAAAGTATGACAGACAGGGGTATGGGCCCCAAACAAATGTCATAGAGAAGCATGGGCAGATTCTACAGCCGATGAAAAAAATTCGAAAAAGGGATTTTCTGAGGAACTCCATACAAATTTCAAACGCCTGTAACTTTTTAATGGCGGTAGATAGATACAGGGTGATTGAACAAATGTCATAGCGACTGAGGTCAGCTATGTGGATGACGTAAAAAAAAAAAAAAAAAAAAAAAATTGTTTATGGTCGTTTTTTAACTTTCTCCGAATCGACTGAAAATTTGTATCTGGGGGTTTTTGGGGTCCCACATTCCAAATATGAAATCAATTTTTTTTTAACTTCAACTTTCACTAGGGTCGCCATACGAATGTTCATATTGGGCGAGCCCGAAGGGCGAGCCAGGTGACCGAGGCCGAAGGCCGAGGTGTTAAGTACCTAAACGCGAGGCCGAAGGCCGAGCCAAGTTAGCGAGGCCGCAAGGCCGAGCTAAGCGATCGATAGCGAGGCCGAAGGCCGAGCTCCGCGTAGGCGCGTGCGCCGAAGCGTCCAATGTGATTCCCAACTGTTTTACTTCGCCCAACTAATTAAACGCGAGGCCGCAGGCCGAGCCAAGTTAGCGAGGCCGAAGGCCGAGCTAAGCGAAAAAAGGCGAGGCCGAAGGCCGAGCTCCGCGTAGGCGCGTGCGCCGAAGCGTCCAAGGGTTAGTTATACTGCCTGGACACCGCCGTAACGATCCGTCTCCCTTCTCCCGTGTAATTTTTGCGAGGCCGTAGGCCGAGCCGAGCGCGAGGCCGAAGGCCGAGCTATGCGTAGGAGCGAAGCTCCGAAGCGGCCCACCTGGAACCTGGTGGACCTGGTCTCCGGGGTCAAGCTGCCGCCAAGCGAGCCGCAGGACGAGCGGCACGCTCGGCCTGCGGCCTCGTTTGGCAGGCAGATTGACCCCGGAGACCAGGTCCACCAGGCTTCCAGGCGATAAGGCCCGCCCCACCCAAATTTTATTGAGGGGTGGCGCTTCGACCCCCCAAACGTCAACATCCTCTGTCACTTTCTCTCCCTTCCCTTCCCCTTTTTTCAGCAAAATTGATTACTCCAAATCCCTACGCCATGAGCAAACTGCAACTCCTCTCCCCTCCCCCCTCTTTTCCTTTTCCCGACCGAAAGGTAAAATCAGACAACTGAAACTATAGGTCCACACCCCCCCCATTCGCGGCGACTCAGACCTCCGCGGGCTGCAAGCCCGCGGCACCGAGCAAAAGACTAGTTATAATACTATAAAGCTCAAACCCCACTCACTGACTAAAGACTTACCCATGATTTACCCAGTGACAGATCATGTTCTCCATGTTCCCCCCAAAGTAGGGGGACGCCATTCGGGGGATATATAGGGGACACCCCGGAGGCCCAGGGAAAACTTCGACTTCCTTCGAAGGTCGACTCCTCTTCGATGTGGTCAACGGCCAGCGGAAACCACGACAGACAGGGGTATGGGCCCCAAACAAATGTCATAGAGAATTATGAGCAGATTTTAGAGACACAAAAAAAAAATTAAAAAAAAAAAAAAAAATTATGGTATTTTTTCAACTTTCTCCGAATCGACTGAAAATTTGTATCCGGGGGTTTTAGGGGTCGCTGACTTCAAATATGAAATCGTTTTTTTTTTTTTAAACTTTCAATAGGGCCATACGAATGTTCATCTTGGGCGAGCCCGAAGGGCGAGCCAGGTGACCGAGGCCGAAGGCCGAGGTGTTATGTTCCTAAACGCGAGGCCGAAGGCCGAGCCAAGTTAGCGAGGCCGTAAGGCCGAGCTAAGCGATCGATTGCGAGGCCGAAGGCCGAGCTCCGCGTAGGCGCGTGCGCCGAAGCGTCCAATGTGATTCCCACCCGTTTTACTTCGCCCAACTAACTAAACGCGAGCCCGAAGGGCGAGCCAAGTTAGCGAGGCCGAAGGCCGAGCTAAGCGAAAAAAGGCGAGGCCGAAGGCCGAGCTCCGCGTAGGCGCGTGCGCCGAAGCGTCCAAGGGTTAGTTATACTGCCTGGACACCGCCGTAACGATCCGTCTCCCTTCTCCCGTGTAATTTTTGCGAGGCCGTAGGCCGAGCCGAGCGCGAGGCCGAAGGCCGAGCTACGCGTAGGAGCGAAGCTCCGAAGCGGCCCACCTGGAACCTGGTGGACCTGGTCTCCGGGGTCAATCTGCCGCCAAGCGAGCCGCAGGACGAGCGGCACGCTCGGCCTGCGGCCTCGTTTGGCAGGCTGATTGACCCCGGAGACCAGGTCCACCAGGCTTCCAGGCGATACGGCCCGCCCCTCCCGTAGCCGACTGAGGGGTGGTGCCTCCATCCCCCAAACGTCAGGGTCCTCTGTCACTATCTCACCCTTCCCTTCACCTTTTTTCAGCAAAATTTTTAACTCCAACACCAACGCCATGAGCAAAACTGCAACTCCTCTCCCCTCCCCCTCTTTTCCTTTTCCCGACCGAAAGGTTAATCAGACAACTGAAACTATAGCCTCAACACCCCCCCCCATTCGCGGCGACTCAGACCTCCGCGGGCTGCAAGCCCGCGGCACCGAGCAAAAGACTAGTTATAATATATAAAGCTGAAACCCCACTCATTAAAGACTTACTTACTTACCTACCGATGACCAAGTGACAGATCATGTTCTCCGGGTTCCCGCCAGGGTACAGATCTGACATTTGGGGATCGTATAGAGGATGACCCCGAGGCCCAGGGAAAACTTCAACTTCCTTCGAAGGTCGACTCCTCCTCGATGTGGTCAACGGCCAGCGGAAAGTATGACAGACAGGGGTATGGGCCCCAAACAAATGTCATAGAGAAACATGAGCAAATTTTGAAGACACGAAAAAAAATTAAAAAAAAAAAAAAAAAGTTTATGGTATTTTTTCAACTTTCTCCGAATCGACTGAAAATTTGTATCCGGGGGTTTTAGGGGTCGCTGACTTCAAATATGAAATCCATTTTTTTTTATCTTCAACTTTCACTAGGGTCGCCATACGAATGTTCATATTGGGCGAGCCCGAAGGGCGAGCCAGGTGACCGAGGCCGAAGGCCGAGGTGTTAAGTACCTAAACGCGAGGCCGCAGGCCGAGCCAAGTTAGCGAGGCCGAAGGCCGAGCTAAGCGAAAAAAGGCGAGGCCGAAGGCCGAGCTCCGCGTAGGCGCGTGCGCCGAAGCGTCCAAGGGTTAGTTATACTGCCTGGACACCGCCGTAACTATCCGTCTCCCTTCTCCCGTGTAATTTTTGCGAGGCCGCAGGCCGAGCCGAGCGCGAGGCCGAAGGCCGAGCTACGCGTAGGAGCGAAGCTCCGAAGCGGCCCACCTGGAACCTGGTGGACCTGGTCTCCGGGGTCAATCTGCCGCCAAGCGAGCCGCAGGACGAGCGGCACGCTCGGCCTGCGGTCTCGTTTGGCAGGCAGGTTGACCCCGGAGACCAGGTCCACCAGGCTTCCAGGCAATACGGCCCGCCCCACCACTTACTTATTGAGGGGTGGCGCTTCAACCCTCCTAACGTCAGGGTCCTCTGTCACTTTCTCTCCCTTCCCTTCCCCTTTTTTCAGCAAAATTTACAACTCCACTACCAAACGCCATGAGCAAACTGCAACACCTCTCCCCTCCCCCTCTTTTCCTTTTCCCGACCGAAAGGTAAAATCAGACACGAAAACTATAGAGGCCAGCACCCCCCCATTCGCGGCGACTCAGACCTCCGCGGGCTGCAAGCCCGCGGCACCGAGCAAAAGACTAGTTATAATATATAAAGCTGAAACCCCACTCATTGACAGATCAAGTTCTCCGGGTTCCCGCCAGGTTACAGATTTGACATTTGGGGATCGTATAGAGGATGACCCCGAGGCCCAGGGAAAACTTTGACTTCCTTCGAAGGTCGACTCCTCCTCGATGTGGTCAACGGCCAGCGGAAAGTATGACAGATGGGGGTATGGGCCCCAAACAAATGTCATAGAGCTTCATGAGCAGATTTGACTGGTAGCAAAAAAATTAAAAAAAAAAAAAAAAAGTTTGAGGAATTTTTCAACTTTCTCCGAATCGACTGAAAATTTGTATCCGGGGGTTTTAGGGGTCGCTTATGTCAAATATGAAAACCATTTTTTTTTATCTTCAACTTTCACTAGGGTCGCCATACGAATGTTCATCTTGGGCGAGCCCGAAGGGCGAGCCAGGTGACCGAGGCCGAAGGCCGAGGTGCTAAGTACCTAAACGCGAGGCCGAAGGCCGAGCCAAGTTAGCGAGGCCGCAAGGCCGAGCTAAGCGATCGATGGCGAGGCCGAAGGCCGAGCTCCGCGTAGGCGCGTGCGCCGAAGCGTCCAAAGTGATTCCCACCCGTTTTACTTCGCCCAACTAACTAAACGCGAGCCCGAAGGGCGAGCCAAGTTAGCGAGGCCGAAGGCCGAGCTAAGCGAAAAAAGGCGAGGCCGAAGGCCGAGCTCCGCGTAGGCGCGTGCGCCGAAGCGTCCAAGGGTTAGTTATACTGCCTGGACACCGCGGTAACTATCCGTCTCCCTTCTCCCGTGTAATTTTTGCGAGGCCGCAGGCCGAGCCGAGCGCGAGGCCGAAGGCCGAGCTACGCGTAGGAGCGAAGCTCCGAAGCGGCCCCCCTGGAACCTGGTGGACCTGGTCTCCGGGGTCAATCTGCCGCCAAGCGAGCCGCAGGACGAGCGGCAGCTCGGCCTGCGGCCTCGTTTGGCAGGCAGATTGACCCCGGAGACCAGGTCCACCAGGCTTCCAGGCGATACGGCCCGCCCCACCCCAATTTGATTGAGGGGTGGCGCTTCCACCCCCCAAACGTCAACATCCTCTGTCACTTTCTCACCCTTCCCTTCCCCTTTTTTCAGCAAAATTTTTAACTCCAACACCATCGCCATGAGCTAAACTGCAGCCTCGCTCCCCTCCCCCTCTTTTCCTTTTCCCGACCGAAAGGTTAATCAGACAACTGCAACTATAGGTCCACACCCCCCCCCATTCGCGGCGACTCAGACCTCCGCGGGCTGCAAGCCCGCGGCACCGAGCAAAAGACTAGTTATAATATATAAAGCTGAAACCCCACTCATTGATTAAAGACTTACTTACCCAGAGATCATGTTCTCCGGGTTCCCCCCCCAGACCGAGGAAAAGCATTAGCGTTTCGTACTCGGGACATCCTGGAGGCCCAGGGAAAACCTCGACTTCCTCCGAAGGTCGACTCCTCCTCGATGTGGTCAACGGCCAGCGGAAAGTATGACAGATAGGGATATGGACCCCAAACAAATGTCATAGAGAAACATGGGCAGATTCTACAGCCGATGAAAAAATGTCAAAAAAGGGGATTTTCTGAGGAACCCCATACAAATTTCAAACGCCTGTAACTTTATAATGGCGGGAGATAGATATAGGGTGATTGAACAAATGTCATAGCGACCGAGGTGAGCTATGTGGATGACTTAAAAAAAATAAAAAAAAATAAAAAATTGTTTATGGTCGTTTTTTAACTTTCTCCGAATCGACTGAAAATTTGTATCCGGGGGTTTTAGGGGTCCCACATTCCAAAAATGAAATCCATTTTTTTTTATCTTCATTTTTCACTAGGGTCGCCATACGAATGTTCATCTTGGGCGAGCCCGAAGGGCGAGCCAGGTGACCGAGGCCGAAGGCCGAGGTGTTAAGTACCTAAACGCGAGGCCGAAGGCCGAGCCAAGTTAGCGAGGCCGTAAGGCCGAGCTAAGCGATCGATGGCGAGGCCGAAGGCCGAGCTCCGCGTAGGCGCGTGCGCCGAAGCGTCCAAAGTGATTCCCACCCGTTTTACTTCGCCCTACTAACTAAACGCGAGGCCGCAGGCCGAGCCAAGTTAGCGAGGCCGAAGGCCGAGCTAAGCGAAAAAAGGCGAGGCCGAAGGCCGAGCTCCGCGTAGGCGCGTGCGCCGAAGCGTCCAAGGGTTAGTTATACTGCCTGGACACCGCCGTAACGATCCGTCTCCCTTCTCCCGTGTAAATTTTGCGAGGCCGCAGGCCGAGCCGAGCGCGAGGCCGAAGGCCGAGCTACGCGTAGGAGCGAAGCTCCGAAGCGGCCCACCTGGAACCTGGTGGACCTGGTCTCCGGGGTCAATCTGCCGCCAAGCGAGCCGCAGGACGAGCGGCACGCTCGGCCTGCGGCCTCGTTTGGCAGGCAGATTGACCCCGGAGACCAGGTCCACCAGGCTTCCAGGCGAAACGGCCCGCCCCACCCCCAACTCAATGAGGGGTGGCGCTTCCACCCCCCAAACGTCAACATCCTCTGTCACTTTCTCTCCCTTCCCTTCCCCTTTTTTCAGCAAAATTTAGAACTCCACTACCAAACGCCATGAGCTAAACTGCAGCCTCGCTCCCCTCCCCCTCTTTTCCTTTTCCCGACCGAAAGGTTAATCAGACAACTGAAACTATAGGTCCACACCCCCCCCCCCATTCGCGGCGACCCTGACCTCCGCGGGCTGCAAGCCCGCGGCACCGAGCAAAAGACTAGTTATAATATATAAAGCTCAAACCCCACTCATTAAAGACTTACTTACTTACTTACCTACCGATGACCAAGTGACAGATCATGTTCTCCGGGTTCCCGCCAGGGTACAGATCTGACATTTGGGGATCGTATAGAGGATGACCCCGAGGCCCAGGGAAAACTTCGACTTCCTCCGAAGGTCGACTCCTCCTCGATGTGGTCAACGGCCAGCGGAAAGTATGACAGATAGGGATATGGACCCCAAACAAATGTCATAGAGAAACATGGGCAGATTCTACAGCCGATGAAAAAAATTCGAAAAAGGGATTTTCTGAGGAACTCCATACAAATTTCAAACGCCTGTAACTTTTTAATGGCGGGAGATAGATACAGGGTGATTGAACAAATGTCATAGCGACCGAGGTCAGCTATATGGATGACGTAAAAAAAAAAAATATTGTCTATGGTCATTTTTCAACATTCTCCGAATGGACTGAAAATTTGTATCCGGGGGTTTTAGGGGTCGCTGGCTTCAAATATGAAATCCATTTTTTTCTATCTTCAACTTTCACTAGGGTCGCCATACGAATGTTCATCTTGGGCGAGCCCGAAGGGCGAGCCAGGTGACCGAGGCCGAAGGCCGAGGTGTTAAGTTCCTAAACGCGAGGCCGAAGGCCGAGCCAAGTTAGCGAGGCCGTAAGGCCGAGCTAAGCGATCGATTGCGAGGCCGAAGGCCGAGCTCCGCGTAGGCGCGTGCGCCGAAGCGTCCAATGTGATTCCCACCCGTTTTACTTCGCCCAACTAACTAAACGCGAGCCCGAAGGGCGAGCCAAGTTAGCGAGGCCGAAGGCCGAGCTAAGCGAAAAAAGGCGAGGCCGAAGGCCGAGCTCCGCGTAGGCGCGTGCGCCGAAGCGTCCAAGGGTTAGTTATACTGCCTGGACACCGCCGTAACGATCCGTCTCCCTTCTCCCGTGTAATTTTTGCGAGGCCGTAGGCCGAGCCGAGCGCGAGGCCGAAGGCCGAGCTACGCGTAGGAGCGAAGCTCCGAAGCGGCCCACCTGGAACCTGGTGGACCTGGTCTCCGGGGTCAAACTGCCGCCAAGCGAGCCGCAGGACGAGCGGCACGCTCGGCCTGCGGTCTCGTTTGGCAGGCAGATTGACCCCGGAGACCAGGTCCACCAGGCTTCCAGGCGATACGGCCCGCCCCACCCCCTACTTATTGAGGGGTGGCGCTTCCACCCCCCAATCGTCAACATCCTCTGTCACTTTCCCACCCTTCCCTTCCCCTTTTTTCAGCAAAATTTACAACTCCACTACCAAACGCCATGAGCAAAACTGCAAAATTTCTCCCCTCCCCCTCTTTTCCTTTTCCCGACCGAAAGGTTTAATCAGACACGACAACTATAGCCTCAACACACCCCCCATTCGCGGCGACTCAGACCTCCGCGGGCTGCAAGCCCGCGGCACCGAGCAAAAGACTAGTTATAATATATAAAGCTGAAACCCCACTCACTTACCGATGACCCAGAGATCAAGTTCTCCAGGTTCCCCCCCCAGACCGAGGAAAAGCATTGGCGTTTCGTACTCGGGACATCCTGGAGGCCCAGGGAAAACTTCGACTTCCTCCGAAGGTCGACTCCTCCTCGATGTGGTCAACGGCCAGCGGAAAGTATGACAGATAGGGATATGGACCCCAAACAAATGTCATAGAGAAACATGGGCAGATTCTACAGCCGATGAAAAAATGTCAAAAAAGGGGATTTTCTGAGGAACCCCATACAAATTTCAAACGCCTGTAACTTTTGAACAGCGGGAGATGGATACAGGGTGATTGAACAAAAGTCATAGCGACCGAGGTGAGCTATGTGGATGACGTAAAAAAAATTTAAAAAAATAAAATATTGTTTATGGTCATTTTTTAACTATCTCCAAATCGACTGAAAATTTGTATCCGGGGGTTTTAGGGGTCGCTAATGTCAAATATGAAATCCATTTTTTTTTATCTTCAACTTTCACTAGGGTCGCCATACGAATGTTCAACTTAGGCGAGCCCGAAGGGCGAGCCAGGTGACCGAGGCCGAAGGCCGAGGTGTGTAAGTACCTAAACGCGAGGCCGAAGGCCGAGCCAAGTTAGCGAGGCCGTTAGGCCGAGCTAAGCGATCGATGGCGAGGCCGAAGGCCGAGCTCCGCGTAGGCGCGTGCGCCGAAGCGTCCAATGTGATTCCCAACCGTTTTACTTCGCCCAACTAATTAAACGCGAGGCCGCAGGCCGAGCCAAGTTAGCGAGGCCGAAGGCCGAGCTAAGCGAAAAAAGGCGAGGCCGAAGGCCGAGCTCCGCGTAGGCGCGTGCGCCGAAGCGTCCAAGGGTTAGTTATACTGCCTGGACACCGCCGTAACTATCCGTCTCCCTTCTCCCGTGTAATTTTTGCGAGGCCGTAGGCCGAGCCGAGCGCGAGGCCGAAGGCTGAGCTACGCGTAGGAGCGAAGCTCCGAAGCGGCCCACCTGGAACCTGGTGGACCTGGTCTCCGGGGTCAAACTGCCGCCAAGCGAGCCGCAGGACGAGCGGCACGCTCGGCCTGCGGTCTCGTTTGGCAGGCAGATTGACCCCGGAGACCAGGTCCACCAGGCTTCCAGGCGATACGGCCCGCCCCACCCAAATTTGATTGAGGGGTGGCGCTTCCACCCCCCAAACGTCAGCGTCTTCTGTCTCTTTCTCACCCTTCCCTTCCCCTTTTTTCAGCAAAATTTACAACTCCACTACCAAACGCCATGAGCGAAACTGCAAAATTTCTCCCCTCCCCCTCTTTTCCTTTTCCCGACCGAAAGGGAAAATCAGACAACTGAAACTATAGGTCCACACCCCCCCCCATTCGCGGCGACTCAGACCTCCGCGGGCTGCAAGCCCGCGGCACCGAGCAAAAGACTAGTTATATTATATAAAGCTGAAACCCCACTCACTGTTATTGACAGATCAAGTTCTCTTGGTTCCCGCCAGGGTACAGATCTGACATTTGGGGATCGTATAGAGGATGACCCCGAGGCCCAGGGAAAACTTCGACTTCCTTCGAAGGTCGACTCCTCCTCGATGTGGTCAACGGCCAGCGGAAAGTATGACAGATAGGGGTATGGGCCCCAAACAAATGTCATAGAGCTTCATGAGCAAATTTGACTGGCAGCAAAAAAATTAAAAAAAAAAAAAAAAAAGTTTGAGGAATTTTTCAACTTTTTCCGAATCGACTGAAAATTTGTATCCGGGGGTTTTAGGGGTCGCTAATGTCAAATATGAAAACCATTTTTTTCTATCTTCAACTTTCACTAGGGTCGCCATACGAATGTTCATCTTGGGCGAGCCCGAAGGGCGAGCCAGGTGACCGAGGCCGAAGGCCGAGGTGTTAAGTACCTAAACGCGAGGCCGAAGGCCGAGCCAAGTTAGCGAGGCCGTCAGGCCGAGCTAAGCGATCGATGGCGAGGCCGAAGGCCGAGCTCCGCGTAGGCGCGTGCGCCGAAGCGTCCAAAGTGATTCCCACCCGTTTTACTTCGCCCAACTAACTAAACGCGAGCCCGAAGGGCGAGCCAAGTTAGCGAGGCCGCCCCACCCCTTACTTATTGAGGGGTGGCGCTTCCACCCCCCCAACGTCAGGGTCTTCAGTCACTTTCTCACCCTTCCCTTCCCCTTTTTTCAGCAAAATTTTTAACTCCAAATCCCTACGCCATGAGCAAACTGCAACTCCTCTCCCCTCCCCCTCTTTTCCTTTTCCCGACCGAAAGGTTAATCAGAAACTGAAAACTATAGGTGCAGGCACCCCCCCCATTCGCGGCGACTCAGACCTCCGCGGGCTGCAAGCCCGCGGCACCGAGCAAAAGACTAGTTATTATAATATATAAAGCTCAAACCCCACTGACTAAAGACTTACCTACTTACCTACCTACCAAGTGACAGATCATGTTCTCCAGGTTCCCCCCCCGGACCGAGGAAAAGCATTAGCGTTTCGTACTCGGGACATCCTGGAGGCCCAGGGAAAACTTCGACTTCCTCCGAAGGTCGACTCCTCCTCGATGTGGTCAACGGCCAGCGGAAAGTATGACAGATAGGGATATGGACCCCAAACAAATGTCATAGAGAAGCATGGGCAGATTCTACAGCCGATGAAAAAATGTCAAAAAAGGGATTTTCTGAGGAACTCCATACAAATTTCAAACGCCTGTAACTTTTGAACGGCGGTAGATAGATACAGGGTGATTGAACAAATGTCATAGCGACCGGGGTCAGCTATGTGGATGACGTAAAAAAAAAAAAAATTGTTTATGGTCATTTTTCAACTTTCTCCGAATGGACTGAAAATTTGTATCCGGGGGTTTTAGGGGTCGCTGGCTTTAAATATGAAATCCATTTTTTTCTATCTTCAACTTTCACTAGGGTCGCCATACGAATGTTCATCTTGGGCGAGCCCGAAGGGCGAGCCAGGTGACCGAGGCCGAAGGCCGAGGTGTTAAGTACCTAAACGCGAGGCCGAAGGCCGAGCCAAGTTAGCGAGGCCGTAAGGCCGAGCTAAGCGATCGATGGCGAGGCCGTAGGCCGAGCTCCGCGTAGGCGCGTGCGCCGAAGCGTCCAATGTGATTCCCACCCGTTTTACTTCGCCCAACTAACTAAACGCGAGCCCGAAGGGCGAGCCAAGTTAGCGAGGCCGAAGGCCGAGCTAAGCGAAAAAAGGCGAGGCCGAAGGCCGAGCTCCGCGTAGGCGCGTGCGCCGAAGCGTCCAAGGGTTAGTTATACTGCCTGGACACCGCCGTAACGATCCGTCTCCCTTCTCCCGTGTAATTTTTGCGAGGCCGCAGGCCGAGCCGAGCGCGAGGCCGAAGGCCGAGCTACGCGTAGGAGCGAAGCTCCGAAGCGGCCCACCTGGAACCTGGTGGACCTGGTCTCCGGGGTCAATCTGCCGCCAAGCGAGCCGCAGGACGAGCGGCACGCTCGGCCTGCGGCCTCGTTTGGCAGGCAGATTGACCCCGGAGACCAGGTCCACCAGGCTTCCAGGCGATACGGCCCGCCCCACCCAAATTTGATTGAGGGGTGGCGCCTCCACCCCCCCAACGTCAGGGTCCTCTGTCACTTTCTCTCCCTTCCCTTCCCCTTTTTTCAGCAAAATTTACAACTCCACTACCAAACGCCATGAGCAAACTGCAACTCCTCTCCCCTCCCCCTCTTTTCCTTTTCCCGACCGAAAGGTTAATCAGACAACTGAAACTATAGCCTCAACACCCCCCCCCATTCGCGGCGACTCAGACCTCCGCGGGCTGCAAGCCCGCGGCACCGAGCAAAAGACTAGTTATTATAATATATAAAGCTCGAACCCCACTCATTAAAGACTTACTTACCTACCGATGACCGATGACTTACCCAGAGATCATGTTCTCCAGGTTCCCGCCAGGGTACAGATCTGACATTTGAGGATCGTATAGAGGATGACCCCGAGGCCCAGGGAAAACTTCAACTTCCTTCGAAGGTCGACTCCTCCTCGATGTGGTCAACGGCCAGCGGAAAGTATGACAGATAGGGATATGGACCCCAAACAAATGTCATAGAGAAACATGGGCAGATTCTACAGCCGATGAAAAAAAATCGAAAAAGGGATTTTCTGAGGAACTCCAAACAAATTTCAAACGCCTGTAACTTTTTAATGGCGGGAGATAGATACAGGGTGATTGAACAAATGTCATAGCGACCGAGGTCAGCTATATGGATGACGTAAAAAAAAAAAAAAAATTGTCTATGGTCATTTTTCAACATTCTCCGAATGGACTGAAAATTTGTATCCGGGGGTTTTAGGGGTCGCTGGCTTCAAATATGAAATCCATTTTTTTCTATCTTCAACTTTCACTAGGGTCGCCATACGAATGTTCATCTTGGGCGAGCCCGAAGGGCGAGCCAGGTGACCGAGGCCGAAGGCCGAGGTGTTAAGTACCTAAATGCGAGGCCGAAGGCCGAGCCAAGTTAGCGAGGCCGCAAGGCCGAGCTAAGCGATCGATGGCGAGGCCGAAGGCCGAGCTCCGCGTAGGCGCGTGCGCCGAAGCGTCCAATGTGATTCCCACCCGTTTTACTTCGCCCAACTAAATAAACGCGAGGCCGCAGGCCGAGCCAAGTTAGCGAGGCCGAAGGCCGAGCTAAGCGAAAAAAGGCGAGGCCGAAGGCCGAGCTCCGCGTAGGCGCGTGCGCCGAAGCGTCCAAGGATTAGTTATACTGCCTGGACACCGCCGTAACGATCCGTCTCCCTTCTCCCGTGTAATTTTTGCGAGGCCGCAGGCCGAGCCGAGCGCGAGGCCGAAGGCCGAGCTACGCGTAGGAGCGAAGCTCCGAAGCGGCCCACCTGGAACCTGGTGGACCTGGTCTCCGGGGTCAATCTGCCGCCAAGCGAGCCGCAGGACGAGCGGTAGCTCGGCCTGCGGCCTCGTTTGGCAGGCAGATTGACCCCGGAGACCAGGTCCACCAGGCTTCCAGGCGATACTGCCCGCCCCACCCAAATTTGATTGAGGGGTGGCGCTTCCACCCCCCAAACGTCAGGGTCCTCTGTCACTTTCTCACCCTTCCCTTCCCCTTTTTTCAGCAAAATTTACAACTCCAACACCATCGCCATGAGCTAAACTGCAGCCTCGCTCCCCTCCCCCTCTTTTCCTTTTCCCGACCGAAAGGTTAATCAGACAACTGAAACTATAGGTCCACACCCCCCCCCATTCGCGGCGACTCAGACCTCCGCGGGCTGCAAGCCCGCGGCACCGAGCAAAAGACTAGTTATAATATATAAAGCTCAAACCCCACTTACCGATGACCAAGTGACAGATCATGTTCTCCAGGTTCCCCCCCCAGACCGAGGAAAAGCATTAGCGTTTCGTACTCGGGACATCCTGGAGGCCCAGGGAAAACTTTGACTTCCTCCGAAGGTCGACTCCTCCTCGATGTGGTCAACGGCCAGCGGAAAGTATGACAGACAGGGGTATGGGCCCCAAACAAATGTCATAGAGAAACATGGGCAGATTCTACAGCCGATGAAAAAATTTCAAAAAAGGGATTTTCTGAGGAACTCCATACAAATTTCAAACGCCTGTAACTTTTTAATGGCGGTAGATAGATACAGGGTGATTGAACAAATGTCATAGCGACCGAGGTGAGCTATGTGGATGACGTAAAAAAAATAAAAAAAAAATAAAAATTGTTTATGGTCGTTTTTAAACTTTGTCCGAATCGACTGAAAATTTGTACCTGGGGGTTTTTGGTGTCCCGCATTCCAAATATGAAATCCATTTTTTTCCATCTTCAACTTTCGATGGGGTCGCCATACGAATGTTCATCTTGGGCGAGCCCGAAGGGCGAGCCAGGTGACCGAGGCCGAAGGCCGAGGTGTTAAGTATCTAAACGCGAGGCCGAAGGCCGAGCCAAGTTAGCGAGGCCGCAAGGCCGAGCTAAGCGATCGATGGCGAGGCCGAAGGCCGAGCTCCGCGTAGGCGCGTGCGCCGAAGCGTCCAATGTGATTCCCACCCGTTTTTCTTCGCCCAACTAATTAAACGCGAGCCCGAAGGGCGAGCCAAGTTAGCGAGGCCGAAGGCCAAGCTAAGCGAAAAAAGGCGAGGCCGAAGGCCGAGCTCCGCGTAGGCGCGTGCGCCGAAGCGTCCAAGGGTTAGTTATACTGCCTGAACGACGCCGTAACGATCCGTCTCCCTTCTCCCGTGTAATTTTTGCGAGGCCGCAGGCCGAGCCGAGCGCGAGGCCGAAGGCCGAGCTACGCGTAGGAGCGAAGCTCCGAAGCGGCTCACCTGGAACCTGGTGGACCTGGTCTCCGGGGTCAATCTGCCGCCAAGCGAGCCGCAGGACGAGCGGCAGCTCGGCCTGCGGCCTCGTTTGGCAGGCAGATTGACCCCGGAGACCAGGTCCACCAGGCTTCCAGGCGATTCGGCCCGCCCCACCCAAATTCGATAGAGGGGTGGTGCCTCCACCCTCCTAACGTCAGGGTCCTCTGTCACTTTCTCACCCTTCCCTTCCCCTTTTTTCAGCAAAATTTACAACTCCAAATCCCTACGCCATGAGCAAACTGCAACTCCTCTCCCCTCCCCCTCTTTTCCTTTTCCCGACCGAAAGGTTAATCAGAAACTGAAAACTATAGGTGCAGGCACCCCCCCCATTCGCGGCGACTCAGACCTCCGCGGGCTGCAAGCCCGCGGCACCGAGCAAAAGACTAGTTATACTATATAAAGCTGAAACCCCACTCATTAAAGACCGATGACCCAGTGACAGATCATGTTCTCCAGGTTCCCCCCCCCGACCGAGGAAAAGCATTAGCGTTTCGTACTCGGGACATCCTGGAGGCCCAGGGAAAACTTCGACTTCCTCCGAAGGTCGACTCCTCCTCGATGTGGTCAACGGCCAGCGGAAAGTATGACAGACAGGGGTATGGGCCCCAAACAAATGTCATAGAGAAGCATGGGCAGATTCTACAGCCGATGAAAAAAATTCGAAAAAGGGATTTTCTGAGGAACTCCATACAAATTTCAAACGACTGTAACTTTTTAATGGCGGGAGATAGATACAGGGTGATTGAACAAATGTCATAGCGACCGAGGTGAGCTATGTGGATGACCTAAAAAAAATTTAAAAAAATAAAACATTGTTTATGGTCATTTTTTTACTTTCTCCAAATCGACTGAAAATTTGTATCTGGGGGTTTTTGGGGTCCCGCATTCCAAATATGAAATCCATTTTTTACTATCTTCAACTTTCACTAGGGTCGCCATACGAATGGTCATCTTGGGCGAGCCCGAAGGGCGAGCCAGGTGACCGAGGCCGAAGGCCGAGGTGTTAAATACCTAAACGCGAGGCCGAAGGCCGAGCCAAGTTAGCGAGGCCGTCAGGCCGAGCTAAGCGATCGATGGCGAGGCCGAAGGCCGAGCTCCGCGTAGGCGCGTGCGCCGAAGCGTCCAAAGTGATTCCCACCCGTTTTACTTCGCCCAACTAAATAAACGCGAGCCCGAAGGGCGAGCCAAGTTAGCGAGGCCGAAGGCCGAGCTAAGCGAAAAAAGGCGAGGCCGAAGGCCGAGCTCCGCGTAGGCGCGTGCGCCGAAGCGTCCAAGGGTTAGTTATACTGCCTGAACGACGCCGTAACGATCAGTCTTCCTTCTCCCGTGTAATTTTTGCGAGGCCGCAGGCCGAGCCGAGCGCGAGGCCGAAGGCCGAGCTACGCGTAGGAGCGAAGCTCCGAAGCGGCCCACCTGGAACCTGGTGGACCTGGTCTCCGGGGTCAATCTGCCGCCAAGCGAGCCGCAGGACGAGCGGCACGCTCGGCCTGCGGTCTCGTTTGGCAGGCAGGTTGACCCCGGAGACCAGGTCCACCAGGCTTCCAGGCAATACGGCCCGCCCCACCCCCTACTTATTGAGGGGTGGCGCTTCCACCCCCCCAACGTCAGGGTCTTCAGTCACTTTCTCACCCTTCCCTTCCCCTTTTTTCAGCAAAATTTTTAACTCCACTACCTTACGCCATGAGCAAAACTGCAAAATTTCTCCCCTCCCCCTCTTTTCCTTTTCCCGACCGAAAGGTACATCAGACAACTGAAACTATAGCCTCATCACCCCCCCCCATTCGCGGCGACTCAGACCTCCGCGGGCTGCAAGCCCGCGGCACCGAGCAAAAGACTAGTTATAATATATAAAGCTGAAACCCCACTCACTGTTATTGACAGATCAAGTTCTCCGGGTTCCCGCCAGGGTACAGATCTGACATTTGGGGATCGTATAGAGGATGACCCCGAGGCCCAGGGAAAACTTCGACTTCTTTCGAAGGTCGACTCCTCCTCGATGTGGTCAACGGCCAGCGGAAAGTATGACAGATAGGGGTATGGGCCCCAAACAAATGTCATAGAGCTTCATGAGCAAATTTGACTGGCAGCAAAAAAATTAAAAAAAAAAAAAAAAAAAGTTTGAGGAATTTTTCAACTTTTTCCGAATCGACTGAAAATTTGTATCCGGGGGTTTTAGGGGTCGCTTATGTCAAATATGAAAACCATTTTTTTCTATCTTCAACTTTCACTAGGGTCGCCATACGAATGTTCATCTTGGGCGAGCCCGAAGGGCGAGCCAGGTGACCGAGGCCGAAGGCCGAGGTGTTAAGTACCTAAACGCGAGGCCGAAGGCCGAGCCAAGTTAGCGAGGCCGTCAGGCCGAGCTAAGCGATCGATGGCGAGGCCGAAGGCCGAGCTCCGCGTAGGCGCGTGCGCCGAAGCGTCCAAAGTGATTCCCACCCGTTTTACTTCGCCCAACTAACTAAACGCGAGCCCGAAGGGCGAGCCAAGTTAGCGAGGCCGAAGGCCGAGCTAAGCGAAAAAAGGCGAGGCCGAAGGCCGAGCTCCGCGTAGGCGCGTGCGCCGAAGCGTCCAAGGGTTAGTTATACTGCCTGGACACCGCCGTAACGATCCGTCTCCCTTCTCCCGTGTAATTTTTGCGAGGCCGCAGGCCGAGCCGAGCGCGAGGCCGAAGGCCGAGCTACGCGTAGGAGCGAAGCTCCGAAGCGGCCCACCTGGAACCTGGTGGACCTGGTCTCCGGGGTCAATCTGCCGCCAAGCGAGCCGCAGGACGAGCGGCACGCTCGGCCTGCGGCCTCGTTTGGCAGGCAGATTGACCCCGGAGACCAGGTCCACCAGGCTTCCAGGCAATACGGCCCGCCCCACCCCTTACTTATTGAGGGGTGGCGCTTCCACCCCCCCAACGTCAGGGTCTTCAGTCACTTTCTCACCCTTCCCTTCCCCTTTTTTCAGCAAAATTTTTAACTCCAAATCCCTACGCCATGAGCAAACTGCAACTCCTCTCCCCTCCCCCTCTTTTCCTTTTCCCGACCGAAAGGTTAATCAGACAACTGAAACTATAGGTCCACACCCCCCCCCATTTGCGGCGACTCAGACCTCCGCGGGCTGCAAGCCCGCGGCACCGAGCAAAAGACTAGTTATAATATATAAAGCTCGAACCCCACTCATTAAAGACTTACTTACCTACCGATGACCAAGTGACAGATCATGTTCTCCAGGTTCCCGCCAGGGTACAGATCTGACATTTGGGGATCGTATAGAGGATGACCCCGAGGCCCAGGGAAAACTTCAACTTCCTTCGAAGGTCGACTCCTCCTCGATGAGGTCAACGGCCAGCGGAAAGTATGACAGATAGGGATATGGACCCCAAACAAATGTCATAGAGAAACATGAGCAAATTTTGGAGACACCAAAAAAAATTAAAAAAAAAAAAAAAAGTTTATGGTATTTTTTCAACTTTCTCCGAATCGACTGAAAATTTGTATCCGGGGGTTTTAGGGGTCGCTGACTTCAAATATGAAATCCATTTTTTTTTATTTTCAACTTTCACTAGGGTCGCCATACGAATGTTCATATTGGGCGAGCCCGAAGGGCGAGCCAGGTGACCGAGGCCGAAGGCCGAGGTGTTAAGTACCTAAACGCGAGGCCGAAGGCCGAGCCAAGTTAGCGAGGCCGCAAGGCCGAGCTAAGCGATCGATGGCGAGGCCGAAGGCCGAGCTCCGCGTAGGCGCGTGCGCCGAAGCGTCCAATGTGATTCCCACCCGTTTTACTTCGCCCAACTAATTAAACGCGAGGCCGCAGGCCGAGCCAAGTTAGCGAGGCCGAAGGCCGAGCTAAGCGAAAAAAGGCGAGGCCGAAGGCCGAGCTCCGCGTAGGCGCGTGCGCCGAAGCGTCCAAGGGTTAGTTATACTGCCTGGACACCGCCGTAACTATCCGTCTCCCTTCTCCCGTGTAATTTTTGCGAGGCCGCAGGCCGAGCCGAGCGCGAGGCCGAAGGCCGAGCTACGCGTAGGAGCGAAGCTCCGAAGCGGCCCACCTGGAACCTGGTGGACCTGGTCTCCGGGGTCAATCTGCCGCCAAGCGAGCCGCAGGACGAGCGGCACGCTCGGCCTGCGGTCTCGTTTGGCAGGCAGGTTGAGCCCGGAGACCAGGTCCACCAGGCTTCCAGGCAATACGGCCCGCCCCACCCCTTACTTATTGAGGGGTGGCGCTTCCACCCCCCCAACGTCAGGGTCTTCAGTCACTTTCTCACCCTTCCCTTCCCCTTTTTTCAGCAAAATTTTTAACTCCAACACCATCGCCATGAGCTAAACTGCAGCCTCGCTCCCCTCCCCCTCTTTTCCTTTTCCCGACCGAAAGGTTAATCAGACAACTGAAACTATAGCCTCAACACCCCCCCCCATTCGCGGCGACTCAGACCTCCGCGGGCTGCAAGCCCGCGGCACCGAGCAAAAGACTAGTTATATTATTATAATATATAAAGCTCGAACCCCACTCATTAAAGACTTACCTACTTACCTACCGATGACCCAGAGATCATGTTCTCCAGGTTCCCGCCAGGGTACAAATCTGACATTTGGGGATCGTATAGAGGATGACCCCGAGGCCCAGGGAAAACTTCAACTTCCTTCGAAGGTCGACTCCTCCTCGATGTGGTCAACGGCCAGCGGAAAGTATGACAGATAGGGATATGGACCCCAAACAAATGTCATAGAGAAACATGGGCAGATTCTACAGCCGATGAAAAAAGTTCGAAAAAGGGATTTTCTGAGGAACTCCATACAAATTTCAAACGCCTGTAACTTTTTAATGGCGGTAGATAGATACAGGGTGATTGAACAAATGTCATAGCGACCGAGGTCAGCTATGTGGATGACGTAAAAAAAAAAAAAAATTGTTTATGGTCATTTTTCAACATTCTCCGAATGGACTGAAAATTTGTATCCGGGGGTTTTAGGGGTCGCTGGCTTCAAATATGAAATCCATTTTTTCTATCTTCAACTTTCACTAGGGTCGCCATACGAATGTTCATATTGGGCGAGCCCGAAGGGCGAGCCAGGTGACCGAGGCCGAAGGCCGAGATGTTCAGTACCTAAACGCGAGGCCGAAGGCCGAGCCAAGTTAGCGAGGCCGTAAGGCCGAGCTAAGCGAACGAACGCGAGGCCGAAGGCCGAGCTCCGCGTAGGCGCGTGCGCCGAAGCGTCCAATGTGATTCCCAACCGTTTTACTTCGCCCAACTAATTAAACGCGAGGCCGCAGGCCGAGCCAAGTTAGCGAGGCCGGAGGCCGAGCTAAGCGAAAAAAGGCGAGGCCGAAGGCCGAGCTCCGCGTAGGCGCGTGCGCCGAAGCGTCCAAGGGTTAGTTATACTGCCTGGACACCGCCGTAACGATCCGTCTCCCTTCTCCCGTGTAATTTTTGCGAGGCCGCAGGCCGAGCCGAGCGCGAGGCCGAAGGCCGAGCTACGCGTAGGAGCGAAGCTCCGAAGCGGCCCACCTGGAACCTGGTGGACCTGGTCTCCGGGGTCAATCTGCCGCCAAGCGAGCCGCAGGACGAGCGGCACGCTCGGCCTGCGGTCTCGTTTGGCAGGCAGGTTGACCCCGGAGACCAGGTCCACCAGGCTTCCAGGCGGTACGGCCCGCCCCACCCCTTACTTATTGAGGGGTGGCGCTTACATCCCCCCAACGTCAACATCTTCTGTCACTTTCTCTCCCTTCCCTTCCCCTTTTTTCAGCAAAATTTACAACTCCACTACCAAACGCCATGAGCAAACTGCAACTCCTCTCCCCTCCCCCTCTTTTCCTTTTCCCGACCGAAAGGTTAATCAGAAACTGAAAACTATAGGTGCAGGCACCCCCCCCCATTCGCGGCGACTCAGACCTCCGCGGGCTGCAAGCCCGCGGCACCGAGCAAAAGACTAGTTATAATATATAAAGCTCAAACCCCACTTACCGATGACCAAGTGACAGATCATGTTCTCCAGGTTCCCCCCCCAGACCGAGGAAAAGCATTAGCGTTTCGTACTCGGGACATCCTGGAGGCCCAGGGAAAACTTTGACTTCCTCCGAAGGTCGACTCCTCCTCGATGTGGTCAACGGCCAGCGGAAAGTATGACAGACAGGGGTATGGGCCCCAAACAAATGTCATAGAGAAACATGGGCAGATTCTACAGCCGATGAAAAAATTTCAAAAAAGGGATTTTCTGAGGAACTCCATACAAATTTCAAACGCCTGTAACTTTTTAATGGCGGTAGATAGATACAGGGTGATTGAACAAATGTCATAGCGACCGAGGTGAGCTATGTGGATGACGTAAAAAAAATAAAAAAAAAATAAAAATTGTTTATGGTCGTTTTTAAACTTTGTCCGAATCGACTGAAAATTTGTACCTGGGGGTTTTTGGTGTCCCGCATTCCAAATATGAAATCCATTTTTTTCCATCTTCAACTTTCGATGGGGTCGCCATACGAATGTTCATCTTGGGCGAGCCCGAAGGGCGAGCCAGGTGACCGAGGCCGAAGGCCGAGGTGTTAAGTATCTAAACGCGAGGCCGAAGGCCGAGCCAAGTTAGCGAGGCCGCAAGGCCGAGCTAAGCGATCGATGGCGAGGCCGAAGGCCGAGCTCCGCGTAGGCGCGTGCGCCGAAGCGTCCAATGTGATTCCCACCCGTTTTTCTTCGCCCAACTAATTAAACGCGAGCCCGAAGGGCGAGCCAAGTTAGCGAGGCCGAAGGCCAAGCTAAGCGAAAAAAGGCGAGGCCGAAGGCCGAGCTCCGCGTAGGCGCGTGCGCCGAAGCGTCCAAGGGTTAGTTATACTGCCTGAACGACGCCGTAACGATCCGTCTCCCTTCTCCCGTGTAATTTTTGCGAGGCCGCAGGCCGAGCCGAGCGCGAGGCCGAAGGCCGAGCTACGCGTAGGAGCGAAGCTCCGAAGCGGCTCACCTGGAACCTGGTGGACCTGGTCTCCGGGGTCAATCTGCCGCCAAGCGAGCCGCAGGACGAGCGGCAGCTCGGCCTGCGGCCTCGTTTGGCAGGCAGATTGACCCCGGAGACCAGGTCCACCAGGCTTCCAGGCGATTCGGCCCGCCCCACCCAAATTCGATAGAGGGGTGGTGCCTCCACCCTCCTAACGTCAGGGTCCTCTGTCACTTTCTCACCCTTCCCTTCCCCTTTTTTCAGCAAAATTTACAACTCCAAATCCCTACGCCATGAGCAAACTGCAACTCCTCTCCCCTCCCCCTCTTTTCCTTTTCCCGACCGAAAGGTTAATCAGAAACTGAAAACTATAGGTGCAGGCACCCCCCCCATTCGCGGCGACTCAGACCTCCGCGGGCTGCAAGCCCGCGGCACCGAGCAAAAGACTAGTTATAATACTATAAAGCTCGAACCCCACTCACTGTTATTGACAGATCAAGTTCTCCGGGTTCCCGCCAGGGTACAGATCTGACATTTGGGGATCGTATAGAGGATGACCCCGAGGCCCAGGGAAAACTTCAACTTCCTTCGAAGGTCGACTCCTCCTCGATGTGGTCAACGGCCAGCGGAAACCACGACAGACAGGGGTATGGGCCCCAAACAAATGTCATAGAGCTTCATGAGCAAATTTGACTGGCAGCAAAAAAATTAAAAAAAAAAAAAAAAAAAGTTTGAGGAATTTTTCAACTTTCTCCGAATCGACTGAAAATTTGTATCCGGGGGTTTTAGGGGTCGCTAATGTCAAATATGAAAACCATTTTTTTTTATCTTCAACTTTCACTAGGGTCGCCATACGAATGTTCATCTTAGGCGAGCCCGAAGGGCGAGCCAGGTGACCGAGGCCGAAGGCCGAGGTGTGCAAGCACCTAAACGCGAGGCCGAAGGCCGAGCCAAGTTAGCGAGGCCGCAAGGCCGAGCTAAGCGAACGAACGCGAGGCCGAAGGCCGAGCTCCGCGTAGGCGCGTGCGCCGAAGCGTCCAAAGTGATTCCCACCCGTTTTACTTCGCCCAACTAACTAAACGCGAGCCCGAAGGGCGAGCCAAGTTAGCGAGGCCGAAGGCCGAGCTAAGCGAAAAAAGGCGAGGCCGAAGGCCGAGCTCCGCGTAGGCGCGTGCGCCGAAGCGTCCAAGGGTTAGTTATACTGCCTGAACGACGCCGTAACGATCCGTCTCCCTTCTCCCGTGTAATTTTTGCGAGGCCGCAGGCCGAGCCGAGCGCGAGGCCGAAGGCCGAGCTACGCGTAGGAGCGAAGCTCCGAAGCGGCCCACCTGGAACCTGGTGGACCTGGTCTCCGGGGTCAATCTGCCGCCAAGCGAGCCGCAGGACGAGCGGCACGCTCGGCCTGCGGACTCGTTTGGCAGGCAGTTTGACCCCGGAGACCAGGTCCACCAGGCTTCCAGGCGATACGACCCGCCCCACTCCTTACTTATTGAGGGGTGGCGCTTCCACCCCCCAAACGTCAACATCCTCTGTCACTTTCTCTCCCTTCCCTTCCCCTTTTTTCAGCAAAATTTAGAACTCCAACACCATCGCCATGAGCTAAACTGCAGCCTCGCTCCCCTCCCCCTCTTTTCCTTTTCCCGACCGAAAGGTTAATCAGACAACTGAAACTATAGCCTCAACACCCCCCCCCATTCGCGGCGACTCAGACCTCCGCGGGCTGCAAGCCCGCGGCACCGAGCAAAAGACTAGTTATAATACTATAAAGCTCGAACCCCACTCACCCAGTGACAGATCAAGTTCTCCGGGTTCCCGCCAGGGTACAGATCTGACATTTGGGGATCGTATAGAGGATGACCCCGAGGCCCAGGGAAAACTTCAACTTCCTTCGAAGGTCGACTCCTCCTCGATGTGGTCAACGGCCAGCGGAAACCACGACAGACAGGGGTATGGACCCCAAAGAAATGTCATAGAGAAACATGGGCAGATTCTACAGCCGATGAAAAAAATTCGAAAAAGGGATTTTCTGAGGAACTCCATACAAATTTCAAACGCCTGTATCTTTTGAACGGCGGTAGATAGATACAGAGTGATTGAACAAATGTCATAGCGACCGAGGTGAGCTATGTGGATGACGTAAAAAAAAATTTAAAAAAATAAAAAATTGTTTATGGTCGTTTTTTAACTTTCTCCGAATCGACTGAAAATTTGTATCCGGGGGTTTTAGGGGTCGCTAATGTCAAATATGAAAACCATTTTTTTTTATCTTCAACTTTCACTAGGGTCGCCATACGAATGTTCATCTTGGGCGAGCCCGAAGGGCGAGCCAGGTGACCGAGGCCGAAGGCCGAGGTGTTAAGTACCTAAATGCGAGGCCGAAGGCCGAGCCAAGTTAGCGAGGCCGCAAGGCCGAGCTAAGCGATCGATGGCGAGGCCGAAGGCCGAGCTCCGCGTAGGCGCGTGCGCCGAAGCGTCCAATGTGATTCCCACCCGTTTTACTTCGCCCAACTAATTAAACGCGAGGCCGCAGGCCGAGCCAAGTTAGCGAGGCCGAAGGCCGAGCTAAGCGAAAAAAGGCGAGGCCGAAGGCCGAGCTCCGCGTAGGCGCGTGCGCCGAAGCGTCCAAGGGTTAGTTATACTGCCTGGACACCGTCGTAACCATCCGTCTCCCTTCTCCCGTGTAATCTTTGCGAGGCCGCAGGCCGAGCCGAGCGCGAGGCCGAAGGCCGAGCTACGCGTAGGAGCGAAGCTCCGAAGCGGCCCCCCTGGAACCTGGTGGACCTGGTCTCCGGGGTCAATCTGCCGCCAAGCGAGCCGCAGGACGAGCGGCACGCTCGGCCTGCGGCTTCGTTTGGCAGGCAGATTGACCCCGGAGACCAGGTCCACCAGGCTTCCAGGCGATACGGCCCGCCCCACCCCTTACTTATTGAGGGGTGGCGCTTACATCCCCCCAACGTCAGCGTCTTCAGTCACTTTCCCACCCTTCCCTTCCCCTTTTTTCAGCAAAATTTACAACTCCACTACCAAACGCCATGAGCAAACTGCAACTCCTCTCCCCTCCCCCTCTTTTCCTTTTCCCGACCGAAAGGTTAATCAGACAACTGAAACTATAGCCTCAACACCCCCCCCATTCGCGGCGACTCAGACCTCCGCGGGCTGCAAGCCCGCGGCACCGAGCAAAAGACTAGTTATAATATATAAAGCTGAAACCCCACTCATTAAAGACCGATGACCCAGTGACAGATCATGTTCTCCAGGTTCCCCCCCCAGACCGAGGAAAAGCATTAGCGTTTCGTACTCGGGACATCCTGGAGGCCCAGGGAAAACTTCGACTTCCTCCGAAGGTCGACTCCTCCTCGATGTGGTCAACGGCCAGCGGAAAGTATGACAGACAGGGGTATGGGCTCCAAACAAATGTCATAGAGAAACATGGGCAGATTCTACAGCCGATGAAAAAAATTCGAAAAAGGGATTTTCTGAGGAATCCCATACAAATTTCAAACGCCTGTAACTTTTGAACGGCGGTAGATAGATACAGGGTGATTGAACAAATGGCATAGCGACCGAGGTCAGCTATGTGGACGACGTAAAAAAAAAAAAAATTGTTTATGGTCATTTTTCAACTTTCTCCGAATGGACTGAAAATTTGTATCCGGGGGTTTTAGGGGTCGCTGGCTTCAAATATGAAATCCATTTTTTTCTATCTTCAACTTTCACTAGGGTCGCCATACGAATGTTCATCTTGGGCGAGCCCGAAGGGCGAGCCAGGTGACCGAGGCCGAAGGCCGAGGTGTTAAGTACCTAAATGCGAGGCCGAAGGCCGAGCCAAGTTAGCGAGGCCGCAAGGCCGAGCTAAGCGATCGATGGCGAGGCCGAAGGCCGAGCTCCGCGTAGGCGCGTGCGCCGAAGCGTCCAATGTGATTCCCACCCGTTTTACTTCGCCCAACTAAATAAACGCGAGGCCGCAGGCCGAGCCAAGTTAGCGAGGCCGAAGGCCGAGCTAAGCGAAAAAAGGCGAGGCCGAAGGCCGAGCTCCGCGTAGGCGCGTGCGCCGAAGCGTCCAAGGATTAGTTATACTGCCTGGACACCGCCGTAACGATCCGTCTCCCTTCTCCCGTGTAATTTTTGCGAGGCCGCAGGCCGAGCCGAGCGCGAGGCCGAAGGCCGAGCTACGCGTAGGAGCGAAGCTCCGAAGCGGCCCACCTGGAACCTGGTGGACCTGGTCTCCGGGGTCAATCTGCCGCCAAGCGAGCCGCAGGACGAGCGGCACGCTCGGCCTGCGGCCTCGTTTGGCAGGCAGATTGACCCCGGAGACCAGGTCCACCAGGCTTCCAGGCGATACGGCCCGCCCCTCCCGTAGCCGACTGAGGGGTGGCGCCTCCACCCCCCAATCGTCAACATCCTCTGTCACTTTCTCTCCCTTCCCTTCCCCTTTTTTCAGCAAAATTTTTAACTCCAACACCACCGCCATGAGCAAACTGCAACTCCTCTCCCCTCCCCCTCTTTTCCTTTTCCCGACCGAAAGGGAAAATCAGACACGACAACTATAAGTCCACACCCCCCCCCCATTCGCGGCGACTCAGACCTCCGCGGGCTGCAAGCCCGCGGCACCGAGCAAAAGACTAGTTATAATATATAAAGCTCGAACCCCACTCATTAAAGACTTACTTACCTACCGATGACCAAGTGACAGATCATGTTCTCCAGGTTCCCGCCAGGGTACAGATCTGACATTTGGGGATCGTATAGAGGATGACCCCGAGGCCCAGGGAAAACTTCAACTTCCTTCGAAGGTCGACTCCTCCTCGATGAGGTCAACGGCCAGCGGAAAGTATGACAGATAGGGATATGGACCCCAAACAAATGTCATAGAGAAACATGAGCAAATTTTGAAGACACCAAAAAAAAATTAAAAAAAAAAAAAAAAAGTTTATGGTATTTTTTCAACTTTCTCCGAATCGACTGAAAATTTGTAACCGGGGGTTTTAGGGGTCGCTGACTTCAAATATGAAATCCATTTTTTTTTATCTTCAACTTTCACTAGGGTCGCCATACGAATGTTCATATTGGGCGAGCCCGAAGGGCGAGCCAGGTGACCGAGGCCGAAGGCCGAGGTGTTAAGTACCTAAACGCGAGGCCGAAGGCCGAGCCAAGTTAGCGAGGCCGCAAGGCCGAGCTAAGCGATCGATGGCGAGGCCGAAGGCCGAGCTCCGCGTAGGCGCGTGCGCCGAAGCGTCCAATGTGATTCCCACCCGTTTTACTTCGCCCAACTAATTAAACGCGAGGCCGCAGGCCGAGCCAAGTTAGCGAGGCCGAAGGCCGAGCTAAGCGAAAAAAGGCGAGGCCGAAGGCCGAGCTCCGCGTAGGCGCGTGCGCCGAAGCGTCCAAGGGTTAGTTATACTGCCTGGACACCGCCGTAACTATCCGTCTCCCTTCTCCCGTGTAATTTTTGCGAGGCCGCAGGCCGAGCCGAGCGCGAGGCCGAAGGCCGAGCTACGCGTAGGAGCGAAGCTCCGAAGCGGCCCACCTGGAACCTGGTGGACCTGGTCTCCGGGGTCAATCTGCCGCCAAGCGAGCCGCAGGACGAGCGGCACGCTCGGCCTGCGGTCTCGTTTGGCAGGCAGGTTGACCCCGGAGACCAGGTCCACCAGGCTTCCAGGCAATACGGCCCGCCCCACCACTTACTTATTGAGGGGTGGCGCTTCAACCCTCCTAACGTCAGGGTCCTCTGTCACTTTCTCTCCCTTCCCTTCCCCTTTTTTCAGCAAAATTTACAACTCCACTACCAAACGCCATGAGCAAACTGCAACACCTCTCCCCTCCCCCTCTTTTCCTTTTCCCGACCGAAAGGTAAAATCAGAAACTGAAAACTATAGACTAAACACCCCCCCCCCATTCGCGGCGACTCAGACCTCCGCGGGCTGCAAGCCCGCGGCACCGAGCAAAAGACTAGTTATTATAATACTATAAAGCTCAAACCCCACTCACTGACTAAAGACTTACCCATGATTTACCCAGTGACAGATCATGTTCTCCATGTTCCCCCCAAAGTAGGGGGACGCCATTTGGGGGATATATAGGGGACACCCCGGAGGCCCGGGAAAAACCTCGACTTCCTCCGAAGGTCGACTCCTCCTCGATGTGGTCAACGGCCAGCGGAAACCACGACAGACAGGGGTATGGGCCCCAAACAAATGTCATAGAGAATTATGAGCAGATTTTAGAGACACAAAAAAAATTAAAAAAAAAAAAAAAAAAAAGTTTATGGTATTTTTTCAACTTTCTCCGAATCGACTGAAAATTTGTATCCGGGGGTTTTAGGGGTCGCAGACTTCAAATATGAAATCCATTTTTTTCTATCTTCAACTTTCACTAGGGTCGCCATACGAATGTTCATATTGGGCGAGCCCGAAGGGCGAGTCACGTGACCGAGGCCGTAGGCCGAGGTGTGTAAGCACCAAAACGCGAGGCCGCAGGCCGAGCCAAGTTAGCGAGGCCGTAAGGCCGAGCTAAGCGATCGATGGCGAGGCCGTAGGCCGAGCTCCGCGTAGTCGCGTGCGCCGAAGCGTCCAATGTGATTCCCACCCGTTTTACTTCGCCCAACTAACTAAACGCGAGCCCGAAGGGCGAGCCAAGTTAGCGAGGCCGAAGGCCGAGCTAAGCGAAAAAAGGCGAGGCCGAAGGCCGAGCTCCGCGTAGGCGCGTGCGCCGAAGCGTCCAAGGGTTAGTTATACTGCCTGGACACCGCCGTAACGATCCGTCTTCCTTCTCCCGTGTAATTTTTGCGAGGCCGCAGGCCGAGCCGAGCGCGAGGCCGAAGGCCGAGCTACGCGTAGGAGCGAAGCTCCGAAGCGGCCCACCTGGAACCTGGTGGACCTGGTCTCCGGGGTCAATCTGCCGCCAATCGAGCCGCAGGACGAGCGGCACGCTCGGCCTGCGGCCTCGTTTGGCAGGCAGATTGACCCCGGAGACCAGGTCCAACAGGCTTCCAGGCGGTACGGCCCGCCCCACCCCCAACTTATTGAGGGGTGGCGCTTCCACCCCCCAAACGTCAACATCCTCTGTCACTTTCTCTCCCTTCCCTTCCCCTTTTTTCAGCAAAATTTTAAACTCCAAATCCCTACGCCATGAGCAAAACTGCAAAATTTCTCCCCTCCCCCTCTTTTCCTTTTCCCGACCGAAAGGTAAAATCAGAAACTGAAAACTATAGGTGCAGGCACCCCCCCCATTCGCGGCGACTCAGACCTCCGCGGGCTGCAAGCCCGCGGCACCGAGCAAAAGACTAGTTATTATAATATATAAAGCTCAAACCCCACTGACTAAAGACTTACCTACTTACCTACCTACCAAGTGACAGATCATGTTCTCCAGGTTCCCCCCCCGGACCGAGGAAAAGCATTAGCGTTTCGTACTCGGGACATCCTGGAGGCCCAGGGAAAACTTCGACTTCCTCCGAAGGTCGACTCCTCCTCGATGTGGTCAACGGCCAGCGGAAAGTATGACAGATAGGGATATGGACCCCAAACAAATGTCATAGAGAAGCATGGGCAGATTCTACAGCCGATGAAAAAATGTCAAAAAAGGGATTTTCTGAGGAACTCCATACAAATTTCAAACGCCTGTAACTTTTGAACGGCGGTAGATAGATACAGGGTGATTGAACAAATGTCATAGCGACCGGGGTCAGCTATGTGGATGACGTAAAAAAAAAAAAAATTGTTTATGGTCATTTTTCAACTTTCTCCGAATGGACTGAAAATTTGTATCCGGGGGTTTTAGGGGTCGCTGGCTTTAAATATGAAATCCATTTTTTTCTATCTTCAACTTTCACTAGGGTCGCCATACGAATGTTCATCTTGGGCGAGCCCGAAGGGCGAGCCAGGTGACCGAGGCCGAAGGCCGAGGTGTTAAGTACCTAAACGCGAGGCCGAAGGCCGAGCCAAGTTAGCGAGGCCGTAAGGCCGAGCTAAGCGATCGATGGCGAGGCCGTAGGCCGAGCTCCGCGTAGGCGCGTGCGCCGAAGCGTCCAATGTGATTCCCACCCGTTTTACTTCGCCCAACTAACTAAACGCGAGCCCGAAGGGCGAGCCAAGTTAGCGAGGCCGAAGGCCGAGCTAAGCGAAAAAAGGCGAGGCCGAAGGCCGAGCTCCGCGTAGGCGCGTGCGCCGAAGCGTCCAAGGGTTAGTTATACTGCCTGGACACCGCCGTAACGATCCGTCTCCCTTCTCCCGTGTAATTTTTGCGAGGCCGCAGGCCGAGCCGAGCGCGAGGCCGAAGGCCGAGCTACGCGTAGGAGCGAAGCTCCGAAGCGGCCCACCTGGAACCTGGTGGACCTGGTCTCCGGGGTCAATCTGCCGCCAAGCGAGCCGCAGGACGAGCGGCACGCTCGGCCTGCGGCCTCGTTTGGCAGGCAGATTGACCCCGGAGACCAGGTCCACCAGGCTTCCAGGCGATACGGCCCGCCCCACCCAAATTTGATTGAGGGGTGGCGCCTCCACCCCCCCAACGTCAGGGTCCTCTGTCACTTTCTCTCCCTTCCCTTCCCCTTTTTTCAGCAAAATTTACAACTCCACTACCAAACGCCATGAGCAAACTGCAACTCCTCTCCCCTCCCCCTCTTTTCCTTTTCCCGACCGAAAGGTTAATCAGACAACTGAAACTATAGCCTCAACACCCCCCCCCATTCGCGGCGACTCAGACCTCCGCGGGCTGCAAGCCCGCGGCACCGAGCAAAAGACTAGTTATACTATATAAAGCTGAAACCCCACTCATTAAAGACCGATGACCCAGTGACAGATCATGTTCTCCAGGTTCCCCCCCCCGACCGAGGAAAAGCATTAGCGTTTCGTACTCGGGACATCCTGGAGGCCCAGGGAAAACTTCGACTTCCTCCGAAGGTCGACTCCTCCTCGATGTGGTCAACGGCCAGCGGAAAGTATGACAGACAGGGGTATGGGCCCCAAACAAATGTCATAGAGAAGCATGGGCAGATTCTACAGCCGATGAAAAAAATTCGAAAAAGGGATTTTCTGAGGAACTCCATACAAATTTCAAACGACTGTAACTTTTTAATGGCGGGAGATAGATACAGGGTGATTGAACAAATGTCATAGCGACCGAGGTGAGCTATGTGGATGACCTAAAAAAAATTTAAAAAAATAAAACATTGTTTATGGTCATTTTTTTACTTTCTCCAAATCGACTGAAAATTTGTATCTGGGGGTTTTTGGGGTCCCGCATTCCAAATATGAAATCCATTTTTTACTATCTTCAACTTTCACTAGGGTCGCCATACGAATGGTCAT
Organism: Agonopterix heracliana; assembly: GCA_963693445.1. NCBI lineage: Eukaryota > Metazoa > Arthropoda > Insecta > Lepidoptera > Depressariidae > Agonopterix > Agonopterix heracliana. The sequence goes on along the minus strand of OY856312.1, from coordinate 317,415 downwards.
CTTGGGCGAGCCCGAAGGGCGAGCCAGGTGACCGAGGCCGAAGGCCGAGGTGTTAAATACCTAAACGCGAGGCCGAAGGCCGAGCCAAGTTAGCGAGGCCGTCAGGCCGAGCTAAGCGATCGATGGCGAGGCCGAAGGCCGAGCTCCGCGTAGGCGCGTGCGCCGAAGCGTCCAAAGTGATTCCCACCCGTTTTACTTCGCCCAACTAAATAAACGCGAGCCCGAAGGGCGAGCCAAGTTAGCGAGGCCGAAGGCCGAGCTAAGCGAAAAAAGGCGAGGCCGAAGGCCGAGCTCCGCGTAGGCGCGTGCGCCGAAGCGTCCAAGGGTTAGTTATACTGCCTGAACGACGCCGTAACGATCAGTCTTCCTTCTCCCGTGTAATTTTTGCGAGGCCGCAGGCCGAGCCGAGCGCGAGGCCGAAGGCCGAGCTACGCGTAGGAGCGAAGCTCCGAAGCGGCCCACCTGGAACCTGGTGGACCTGGTCTCCGGGGTCAATCTGCCGCCAAGCGAGCCGCAGGACGAGCGGCACGCTCGGCCTGCGGTCTCGTTTGGCAGGCAGGTTGACCCCGGAGACCAGGTCCACCAGGCTTCCAGGCAATACGGCCCGCCCCACCCCCTACTTATTGAGGGGTGGCGCTTCCACCCCCCCAACGTCAGGGTCTTCAGTCACTTTCTCACCCTTCCCTTCCCCTTTTTTCAGCAAAATTTTTAACTCCACTACCTTACGCCATGAGCAAAACTGCAAAATTTCTCCCCTCCCCCTCTTTTCCTTTTCCCGACCGAAAGGTACATCAGACAACTGAAACTATAGCCTCATCACCCCCCCCCATTCGCGGCGACTCAGACCTCCGCGGGCTGCAAGCCCGCGGCACCGAGCAAAAGACTAGTTATACTATATAAAGCTGAAACCCCACTCACTTACCCAGATCTTTGTTCTCCGGGTTCCCGCCAGGGTACAAATCTGACATTTGGGGATCGTATAGAGGATGACCCCGAGGCCCCGGGAAAACCTCGACTTCCTCCGAAGGTCGACTCCTCCTCGATGTGGTCAACGGCCAGCGGAAAGTAAGACAGATAGGGATATGGACCCAAAACAAATGTCATAGAGAAACATGGGCAGATTCTACAGCCGATGAAAAAATGTCAAAAAAGGGGATTTTCTGAGGAACCCCATACAAATTTCAAACGCCTGTAACTTTTGAACGGCGGTAGATAGATACAGGGTGATTGAACAAATGTCATAGCGACCGAGGTCAGCTATGTGGATGACATAAAAAAAATAAAAAAAAATAAAAAATTGTTTATGGTCGTTTTTCAACTTTCTCCAAATCGACTGAAAATTTGTATCCGGGGGTTTTTGGGGTCCCGTATTCCAAATATGAAATCCATTTTTTTCCATCTTCAACTTTCACTAGGGTCGCCATACGAATGTTCATATTGGGCGAGCCCGAAGGGCGAGCCAGGTGACCGAGGCCGAAGGCCGAGGTGTTAAGTACCTAAACGCGAGGCCGAAGGCCGAGCTCCGCGTAGGCGCGTGCGCCGAAGCGTCCAAAGTGATTCCCACCCGTTTTACTTCGCCCAACTAATTAAACGCGAGGCCGCAGGCCGAGCCAAGTTAGCGAGGCCGAAGGCCGAGCTAAGCGAAAAAAGGCGAGGCCGAAGGCCGAGCTCCGCGTAGGCGCGTGCGCCGAAGCGTTCAAGGGTTAGTTATACTGCCTGGACACCGCCGTAACTATCCGTCTCCCTTCTCCCGTGTAATTTTTGCGAGGCCGCAGGCCGAGCCGAGCGCGAGGCCGAAGGCCGAGCTACGCGTAGGAGCGAAGCTCCGAAGCGGCCCACCTGGAACCTGGTGGACCTGGTCTCCGGGGTCAATCTGCCGCCAAGCGAGCCGCAGGACGAGCGGCACGCTCGGCCTGCGGCCTCGTTTGGCAGGCAGATTGACCCCGGAGACCAGGTCCACCAGGCTTCCAGGCGGTACGGCCCGCCCCACCCCCAACTTATTGAGGGGTGGCGCTTCCACCCCCCAAACGTCAACATCCTCTGTCACTTTCTCTCCCTTCCCTTCCCCTTTTTTCAGCAAAATTGATAACTCCACTACCAAACGCCATGAGCAAACTGCAACACCTCTCCCCTCCCCCTCTTTTCCTTTTCCCGACCGAAAGGTAAAATCAGACACGACAACTATAGCCTCAACACCCCCCCCATTCGCGGCGACTCAGACCTCCGCGGGCTGCAAGCCCGCGGCACCGAGCAAAAGACTAGTTATAATACTATAAAGCTCGAACCCCACTTACCGATGACCAAGTGACAGATCATGTTCTCCAGGTTCCCCCCCCAGACCGAGGAAAAGCATTAGCGTTTCGTACTCGGGACATCCTGGAGGCCCAGGGAAAACTTCAACTTCCTCCGAAGGTCGACTCCTCCTCGATGTGGTCAACGGCCAGCGGAAACCACGACAGATAGGGGTATGGACCCCAAACAAATGTCATAGAGAAACATGAGCAAATTTTGAAGACACCAAAAAAAATTTAAAAAAAAAAAAAAAAGTTTATGGTATTTTTTCAACTTTCTCCGAATCGACTGAAAATTTGTATCCGGGGGTTTTAGGGGTCGCTGACTTCAAATATGAAATCCATTTTTTTTTATCTTCAACTTTCACTAGGGTCGCCATACGAATGTTCATATTGGGCGAGCCCGAAGGGCGAGCCAGGTGACCGAGGCCGAAGGCCGAGGTGTTAAGTACCTAAACGCGAGGCCGAAGGCCGAGCCAAGTTAGCGAGGCCGCAAGGCCGAGCTAAGCGATCGATGGCGAGGCCGAAGGCCGAGCTCCGCGTAGGCGCGTGCGCCGAAGCGTCCAATGTGATTCCCACCCGTTTTACTTCGCCCAACTAATTAAACGCGAGGCCGCAGGCCGAGCCAAGTTAGCGAGGCCGAAGGCCGAGCTAAGCGAAAAAAGGCGAGGCCGAAGGCCGAGCTCCGCGTAGGCGCGTGCGCCGAAGCGTCCAAGGGTTAGTTATACTGCCTGGACACCGCCGTAACTATCCGTCTCCCTTCTCCCTTGTAATTTTTGCGAGGCCGCAGGCCGAGCCGAGCGCGAGGCCGAAGGCCGAGCTACGCGTAGGAGCGAAGCTCCGAAGCGGCCCACCTGGAACCTGGTGGACCTGGTCTCCGGGGTCAATCTGCCGCCAAGCGAGCCGCAGGACGAGCGGCACGCTCGGCCTGCGGTCTCGTTTGGCAGGCAGGTTGACCCCGGAGACCAGGTCCACCAGGCTTCCAGGCGATACGGCCCGCCCCACCCCCAACTCATTGAGGGGTGGCGCTTCCACCCCCCAAACGTCAACATCCTCTGTCACTTTCTCTCCCTTCCCTTCCCCTTTTTTCAGCAAAATTTTTAACTCCAAATCCCTACGCCATGAGCAAAACTGCAAAATTTCTCCCCTCCCCCTCTTTTCCTTTTCCCGACCGAAAGGTAAAATCAGAAACTGAAACCTATAGGTGCAGGCACCCCCCCCATTCGCGGCGACTCAGACCTCCGCGGGCTGCAAGCCCGCGGCACCGAGCAAAAGACTAGTTATAATATATAAAGCTGAAACCCCACTCACTTACCAATGACAGATCAAGTTCTCCAGGTTCCCCCCCCAGACCGAGGAAAAGCATTAGCGTTTCGTACTCGGGACATCCTGGAGGCCCAGGGAAAACTTCGACTTCCTCCGAAGGTCGACTCCTCCTCGATGAGGTCAACGGCCAGCGGAAAGTATGACAGACAGGGATATGGACCCCAAACAAATGTCATAGAGAAACATGGGCAGATTCTACAGCCGATGAAAAAATGTCAAAAAGGGGATTTTCTGAGGAACCCCATACAAATTTCAAACGCCTGTAACTTTTGAACGGCGGTAGATAGATACAGGGTGATTGAACAAATGTCATAGCGACCGAGGTCAGCTATGTGGATGACGTAAAAAAAAAAAAAAATTGTTTATGGTCATTTTTCAACATTCTCCGAATCGACTGAAAATTTGTATCCGGGGGTTTTGGGGGTCGCTAATGTCAAATATGAAATCCATTTTTTTCCATCTTCAACTTTCACTAGGGTCGCCATACGAATGTTCATCTTGGGCGAGCCCGAAGGGCGAGCCAGGTGACCGAGGCCGAAGGCCGAGGTGTTAAGTACCTAAACGCGAGGCCGAAGGCCGAGCCAAGTTAGCGAGGCCGCCAGGCCGAGCTAAGCGATCGATGGCGAGGCCGAAGGCCGAGCTCCGCGTAGGCGCGTGCGCCGAAGCGTCCAATGTGATTCCCACCTATTATTCTCGCCCTAACTAACTAAACGCGAGGCCGTAGGCCGAGCCAAGTTAGCGAGGCCGAAGGCCGAGCTAAGCGAAAAAAGGCGAGGCCGAAGGCCGAGCTCCGCGTAGGCGCGTGCGCCGAAGCGTCCAAGGGTTAGTTATACTGCCTGGACACCGCCGTAACGATCCGTCTCCCTTCTCCCGTGTAATTTTTGCGAGGCCGCAGGCCGAGCCGAGCGCGAGGCCGAAGGCCGAGCTACGCGTAGGAGCGAAGCTCCGAAGCGGCCCACCTGGAACCTGGTGGACCTGGTCTCCGGGGTCAATCTGCCGCCAAGCGAGCCGCAGGACGAGCGGCACGCTCGGCCTGCGGCCTCGTTTGGCAGGCAGATTGACCCCGGAGACCAGGTCCACCAGGCTTCCAGGCGATACGGCCCGCCCCACCCCTTACTTATTGAGGGGTGGCTCTTACATCCCCCCAACGTCAGCGTCTTCAGTCACTTTCCCACCCTTCCCTTCCCCTTTTTTCAGCAAAATTTACAACTCCACTACCAAACGCCATGAGCAAACTGCAACACCTCTCCCCTCCCCCTCTTTTCCTTTTCCCGACCGAAAGGTTAATCAGAAACTGAAAACTATAGAGGCCAGCACCCCCCCATTCGCGGCGACTCAGACCTCCGCGGGCTGCAAGCCCGCGGCACCGAGCAAAAGACTAGTTATAATATATAAAGCTCGAACCCCACTCATTAAAGACTTACCTACTTACCTACCGATGACCCAGAGATCATGTTCTCCAGGTTCCCGCCAGGGTACAAATCTGACATTTGGGGATCGTATAGAGGATGACCCCGAGGCCCAGGGAAAACTTCAACTTCCTTCGAAGGTCGACTCCTCCTCGATGTGGTCAACGGCCAGCGGAAAGTATGACAGACAGGGGTATGGGCCCCAAACAAATGTCATAGAGAAGCATGGGCAGATTCTACAGCCGATGAAAAAAATTCGAAAAAGGGATTTTCTGAGGAACTCCATACAAATTTCAAACGCCTGTAACTTTTTAATGGCGGTAGATAGATACAGGGTGATTGAACAAATGTCATAGCGACTGAGGTCAGCTATGTGGATGACGTAAAAAAAAAAAAAAAAAAAAAAAAATTGTTTATGGTCGTTTTTTAACTTTCTCCGAATCGACTGAAAATTTGTATCTGGGGGTTTTTGGGGTCCCACATTCCAAATATGAAATCAATTTTTTTTTAACTTCAACTTTCACTAGGGTCGCCATACGAATGTTCATATTGGGCGAGCCCGAAGGGCGAGCCAGGTGACCGAGGCCGAAGGCCGAGGTGTTAAGTACCTAAACGCGAGGCCGAAGGCCGAGCCAAGTTAGCGAGGCCGCAAGGCCGAGCTAAGCGATCGATAGCGAGGCCGAAGGCCGAGCTCCGCGTAGGCGCGTGCGCCGAAGCGTCCAATGTGATTCCCAACTGTTTTACTTCGCCCAACTAATTAAACGCGAGGCCGCAGGCCGAGCCAAGTTAGCGAGGCCGAAGGCCGAGCTAAGCGAAAAAAGGCGAGGCCGAAGGCCGAGCTCCGCGTAGGCGCGTGCGCCGAAGCGTCCAAGGGTTAGTTATACTGCCTGGACACCGCCGTAACGATCCGTCTCCCTTCTCCCGTGTAATTTTTGCGAGGCCGTAGGCCGAGCCGAGCGCGAGGCCGAAGGCCGAGCTATGCGTAGGAGCGAAGCTCCGAAGCGGCCCACCTGGAACCTGGTGGACCTGGTCTCCGGGGTCAAGCTGCCGCCAAGCGAGCCGCAGGACGAGCGGCACGCTCGGCCTGCGGCCTCGTTTGGCAGGCAGATTGACCCCGGAGACCAGGTCCACCAGGCTTCCAGGCGATAAGGCCCGCCCCACCCAAATTTTATTGAGGGGTGGCGCTTCGACCCCCCAAACGTCAACATCCTCTGTCACTTTCTCTCCCTTCCCTTCCCCTTTTTTCAGCAAAATTGATTACTCCAAATCCCTACGCCATGAGCAAACTGCAACTCCTCTCCCCTCCCCCCTCTTTTCCTTTTCCCGACCGAAAGGTAAAATCAGACAACTGAAACTATAGGTCCACACCCCCCCCATTCGCGGCGACTCAGACCTCCGCGGGCTGCAAGCCCGCGGCACCGAGCAAAAGACTAGTTATAATATATAAAGCTCGAACCCCACTCATTAAAGACTTACTTACCTACCGATGACCAAGTGACAGATCATGTTCTCCAGGTTCCCGCCAGGGTACAGATCTGACATTTGGGGATCGTATAGAGGATGACCCCGAGGCCCAGGGAAAACTTCAACTTCCTTCGAAGGTCGACTCCTCCTCGATGAGGTCAACGGCCAGCGGAAAGTATGACAGATAGGGATATGGACCCCAAACAAATGTCATAGAGAAACATGAGCAAATTTTGGAGACACCAAAAAAAATTAAAAAAAAAAAAAAAAGTTTATGGTATTTTTTCAACTTTCTCCGAATCGACTGAAAATTTGTATCCGGGGGTTTTAGGGGTCGCTGACTTCAAATATGAAATCCATTTTTTTTTATTTTCAACTTTCACTAGGGTCGCCATACGAATGTTCATATTGGGCGAGCCCGAAGGGCGAGCCAGGTGACCGAGGCCGAAGGCCGAGGTGTTAAGTACCTAAACGCGAGGCCGAAGGCCGAGCCAAGTTAGCGAGGCCGCAAGGCCGAGCTAAGCGATCGATGGCGAGGCCGAAGGCCGAGCTCCGCGTAGGCGCGTGCGCCGAAGCGTCCAATGTGATTCCCACCCGTTTTACTTCGCCCAACTAATTAAACGCGAGGCCGCAGGCCGAGCCAAGTTAGCGAGGCCGAAGGCCGAGCTAAGCGAAAAAAGGCGAGGCCGAAGGCCGAGCTCCGCGTAGGCGCGTGCGCCGAAGCGTCCAAGGGTTAGTTATACTGCCTGGACACCGCCGTAACTATCCGTCTCCCTTCTCCCGTGTAATTTTTGCGAGGCCGCAGGCCGAGCCGAGCGCGAGGCCGAAGGCCGAGCTACGCGTAGGAGCGAAGCTCCGAAGCGGCCCACCTGGAACCTGGTGGACCTGGTCTCCGGGGTCAATCTGCCGCCAAGCGAGCCGCAGGACGAGCGGCACGCTCGGCCTGCGGTCTCGTTTGGCAGGCAGGTTGAGCCCGGAGACCAGGTCCACCAGGCTTCCAGGCAATACGGCCCGCCCCACCCCTTACTTATTGAGGGGTGGCGCTTCCACCCCCCCAACGTCAGGGTCTTCAGTCACTTTCTCACCCTTCCCTTCCCCTTTTTTCAGCAAAATTTTTAACTCCAACACCATCGCCATGAGCTAAACTGCAGCCTCGCTCCCCTCCCCCTCTTTTCCTTTTCCCGACCGAAAGGTTAATCAGACAACTGAAACTATAGCCTCAACACCCCCCCCCATTCGCGGCGACTCAGACCTCCGCGGGCTGCAAGCCCGCGGCACCGAGCAAAAGACTAGTTATAATATATAAAGCTGAAACCCCACTCATTAAAGACTTACTTACTTACCTACCGATGACCAAGTGACAGATCATGTTCTCCGGGTTCCCGCCAGGGTACAGATCTGACATTTGGGGATCGTATAGAGGATGACCCCGAGGCCCAGGGAAAACTTCAACTTCCTTCGAAGGTCGACTCCTCCTCGATGTGGTCAACGGCCAGCGGAAAGTATGACAGACAGGGGTATGGGCCCCAAACAAATGTCATAGAGAAACATGAGCAAATTTTGAAGACACGAAAAAAAATTAAAAAAAAAAAAAAAAAGTTTATGGTATTTTTTCAACTTTCTCCGAATCGACTGAAAATTTGTATCCGGGGGTTTTAGGGGTCGCTGACTTCAAATATGAAATCCATTTTTTTTTATCTTCAACTTTCACTAGGGTCGCCATACGAATGTTCATATTGGGCGAGCCCGAAGGGCGAGCCAGGTGACCGAGGCCGAAGGCCGAGGTGTTAAGTACCTAAACGCGAGGCCGCAGGCCGAGCCAAGTTAGCGAGGCCGAAGGCCGAGCTAAGCGAAAAAAGGCGAGGCCGAAGGCCGAGCTCCGCGTAGGCGCGTGCGCCGAAGCGTCCAAGGGTTAGTTATACTGCCTGGACACCGCCGTAACTATCCGTCTCCCTTCTCCCGTGTAATTTTTGCGAGGCCGCAGGCCGAGCCGAGCGCGAGGCCGAAGGCCGAGCTACGCGTAGGAGCGAAGCTCCGAAGCGGCCCACCTGGAACCTGGTGGACCTGGTCTCCGGGGTCAATCTGCCGCCAAGCGAGCCGCAGGACGAGCGGCACGCTCGGCCTGCGGTCTCGTTTGGCAGGCAGGTTGACCCCGGAGACCAGGTCCACCAGGCTTCCAGGCAATACGGCCCGCCCCACCACTTACTTATTGAGGGGTGGCGCTTCAACCCTCCTAACGTCAGGGTCCTCTGTCACTTTCTCTCCCTTCCCTTCCCCTTTTTTCAGCAAAATTTACAACTCCACTACCAAACGCCATGAGCAAACTGCAACACCTCTCCCCTCCCCCTCTTTTCCTTTTCCCGACCGAAAGGTAAAATCAGACACGAAAACTATAGAGGCCAGCACCCCCCCATTCGCGGCGACTCAGACCTCCGCGGGCTGCAAGCCCGCGGCACCGAGCAAAAGACTAGTTATAATATATAAAGCTGAAACCCCACTCATTAAAGACTTACTTACTTACCTACCGATGACCAAGTGACAGATCATGTTCTCCGGGTTCCCGCCAGGGTACAGATCTGACATTTGGGGATCGTATAGAGGATGACCTCGAGGCCCAGGGAAAACTTCAACTTCCTTCGAAGGTCGACTCCTCCTCGATGTGGTCAACGGCCAGCGGAAAGTATGACAGACAGGGGTATGGGCCCCGAACAAATGTCATAGAGAAACATGAGCAAATTTTGAAGACACCAAAAAAAATTAAAAAAAAAAAAAAAAAGTTTATGGTATTTTTTCAACTTTCTCCGAATCGACTGAAAATTTGTATCCGGGGGTTTTAGGGGTCGCTGACTTCAAATATGAAATCCATTTTTTTTTATCTTCAACTTTCACTAGGGTCGCCATACGAATGTTCATATTGGGCGAGCCCGAAGGGCGAGCCAGGTGACCGAGGCCGAAGGCCGAGGTGTTAAGTACCTAAACGCGAGGCCGCAGGCCGAGCCAAGTTAGCGAGGCCGAAGGCCGAGCTAAGCGAAAAAAGGCGAGGCCGAAGGCCGAGCTCCGCGTAGGCGCGTGCGCCGAAGCGTCCAAGGGTTAGTTATACTGCCTGGACACCGCCGTAACTATCCGTCTCCCTTCTCCCGTGTAATTTTTGCGAGGCCGCAGGCCGAGCCGAGCGCGAGGCCGAAGGCCGAGCTACGCGTAGGAGCGAAGCTCCGAAGCGGCCCACCTGGAACCTGGTGGACCTGGTCTCCGGGGTCAATCTGCCGCCAAGCGAGCCGCAGGACGAGCGGCACGCTCGGCCTGCGGTCTCGTTTGGCAGGCAGGTTGACCCCGGAGACCAGGTCCACCAGGCTTCCAGGCAATACGGCCCGCCCCACCACTTACTTATTGAGGGGTGGCGCTTCAACCCTCCTAACGTCAGGGTCCTCTGTCACTTTCTCTCCCTTCCCTTCCCCTTTTTTCAGCAAAATTTACAACTCCACTACCAAACGCCATGAGCAAACTGCAACACCTCTCCCCTCCCCCTCTTTTCCTTTTCCCGACCGAAAGGTAAAATCAGACACGAAAACTATAGAGGCCAGCACCCCCCCATTCGCGGCGACTCAGACCTCCGCGGGCTGCAAGCCCGCGGCACCGAGCAAAAGACTAGTTAATTATATAAAGACTCTAAATTTGGGAGGAGAAAAGGAATACTGTTTAATTACCCATTCTAATCTGGAATAATGTTGGCACTGCTATCTTAACAAACATGTATTATTATTTTTTTTGTCTTTTTCTTCTACGGAATTTATCTTTTTTTCGTTTTTTTTCTGTATTGTAACTAAACTCAAACCTGCTTATGCCTATTGCATGCCGTGGTTGCCTTTAATTGAGGTGGCACACGCCTTTTGTCAACCTATGTAATTGTTATAATATTGTGTTCACCTTGTTGGCGATCCTAAAGAACATAAATAAAATAAAATAAATAAACATAATATATTAACTTAGAAAAAAGTTTTGTTTTCTCCGGGACCTTTAGCGCGAGACCGACTCACACTTGGCCAGTTTTTATTATTTTGTTGTTGTACCGTAGAGTTTTCTCTATTTCAACTGTCTAGCTATTACAGCCCTAAAAAGGTAGAACAGACACACAGACAGAGAGACAGACCGACGGACGGACGGATGGACGGACAACATTGACTTAGTAATAGGGTCCCGTTTTCACCCTTTGGGTACGGAACTCTAAAAAACAAGTTTTGCGTCCTAATGGAAAATATGTTTTTTTTACTGATTATACTGTAGAGTTTTTGATGCTTGTACGTATGTATTACCGTTTTTACGATAGACCGAGAAGAAAAAGCGTTGGTAAAAACTAAAAAGAACTCGAATTGTTTATTATCTATTATTACTATTGAATTAGAACACTATGGAAGACACTATGTCCACGCTCAAAAGTGTCCGAACCAAAAGAAGTTTAAAATTCAAAAAGAGACTGACATCTGTTGCCAGTCTTTGTTTGATCGTCCGAGCACGCGCGAGTTCATGATGGCTTACTGTGTTGTAAAAACACGTAAAAACTACCAAAGAAAAGTGAAAAAATTTGATGGTGTTTCCTATTTTCAGTAAGCAAACTATATTATTTTAACGTTTAGAAGCATTTAGAAGTATCATGATTATTACACGCTGTCTTTCCATTCACCCAATGTGCCATAGGATCGTAGAATTGGGCAGATTGTGATCTACCTGGAAATTCCATAGAATAGAATAGAATAGAATAGAAATCATTTATTTACATGAATACAGTTATTACACTAGGTCTTGTCATCGTGATATATTAGTTAGTACAAGTGTATCCAGCCTGCTCGCAGGCGTGCAAATTTTAAGCATGTCGAAAATTAGATTAAAATGAAATGAACTGATACAAACATAATATTGACTTACATTAAATGTTACAAATTATCGTGATTTCATGTTCAGTGCAATTTTCTACAACAATATACATGATATCAAGATAAATCCACTGATTTATACAAAATGAACCTATTATAGACATAAAAACAAACAAAACATTAAACAACGCAATACATGAAATTAGGACAAACAAAATAGTCACAATAATACATTTAAATTTCCAATTAATGTCTCAATATATAGACAAGCACAGCACCTACTACATTTGTTCTAAAAATTCTTTGACGCTGTAGAAGCAATTTTCTAAGAGCCAGCTTGTCAATGTCTTTTTGAAAACATTTCCTTCTAGAATTTTAATGTGCTCAGGCAGTTTGTTAAAAATCAATATGCTCATGTTGTATGCATTTTTTCTATATATATAAGTCTAACATGATGGCTGATACAACAAATTAACATAATTTGACCTTAGTTGACGAACAGTAACATCTGATCGTTTTCGGAAGGATTCCGGATTCGATTTAACATAGAGACATATCTGCTTTATGTATATACAAGGGAGAGGTAGAATCTTTAAATTGCTGAAAAGTGGTTTACAACTCTCTAAAAACCATGCATTACATAAAACTCTTATACATTTTTTCTGTAGTATGAATACTCTCTCTATTTCAACTGAATTACCCCAAATTATCAATCCATAATTAATTATGGAAGAAACATATCCATGATAGGCGGCCAGCGCGGCCTCACGAGAGACGGTTTGCCTTAGTCTTTGCAGAGCATATACGTAGCGTTCCAGTCTTTTACAGGTAGAGTCTATATGTTCCTTCCAATTCATGTGCTTATCAATAGTTATACCTAGAAATGTTGTTGCGTCAACTTGCTCCACTATTGAATTGTTGTAATTAATTTGTAAGGGTAAAGAACTTGAGTTGTAAGAAGTAAATTGGATTAATTTAGTTTTAGTCACATTTATATTTAAGTCCAATTTGTTCAAGAAATCGATCACTTTTGATAGAGCGTCATTAATAGTAGATTCAAACGATTCTTTATTATTCGATTTAACTAGCAGCGTAGTATCATCCGCAAACAAGATGGTCTGATGCGTTATTTCTTTTGGCAAATCGTTAATATATATAATGAATAGTAACGGGCCTAAAATACTGCCCTGAGGAACGCCAACATCATTTCTCAGAAATTCAGATCTACACTTATGCTTAAAAACAATATTTTTATAAGGTACAAGGCTTGCAATTTCAGTACATTGTTTTCTTCCCTTAAGATAGCTCTCTAACCAGTCAAACGCTAATCCTCTTATACCACACATGTAGAGTTTTTGTAACAGCTTTTTATGATTAACAAAGTCAAAAGCTTTGCTCATGTCAAGGAAGATAGATACAATGGGCGTTTTATCATTAATACTCTCCGTAACAGTTTTTACCAAATTGTAACAAGCATCCGCAGTAGAGCGTCCTTTACGAAAACCAAATTGTTCGGGACATAAAGTGTTGTGTTTTGTAAGAAAGCTGTTTAGCCTACTACACATGGATTTTTCAAATATTTTAGATAATATTGGCAAAATAGTTATTGGCCTATAATTATTGGGATCCGACTTTTCACCGTTTTTAAAAATAGGTCTTATAACCGAAAATTTAAGCTCATCCGGAAAAATACCCTCAGAGAATGACAAGTTTATTAAATGCGATAAGGGCTTTGATAATTTTGATGCACATAACTTTAAGATTTTTGTGTTTATGTCATCATAACCACAACACTCACTATTCTTGAGATTCATAATAATTTTCTGAGTTTCATATTCGTCCGTAGGTAATAAGTATATTGAATTTGGGTTTACTCTGTTTGTGACATTGTTGTTATATTGGTTGTTTACCAGATTGTCATTAGCTCTGTTATTTGTAAGTTGTACAAAAAAGTTATTAAAAATTTCACTGATTTTCTGTGGATTATTATACATCATGTTATTTAATTTTATCATGTTGATGTCATTATCATGTGCTTTGTTTGATAAAGTTGATGATATAGTTTTCCAAATTGCCTTAGAACTATTACTGTATTTAGATATAAATTTCTTGTTACAAATTCTTTGCGCTGTTAAAATAATTTTTTTTAGTAGGTAATGATATCTTCTAAATTGAAGCTTATTTACAATTTTGTTTGTAGCTGTAAACTTATACTTTAAATGTAATTTCCTTTTTACAACACATGACTTTCGTATACCCTTAGTGAGCCATCCTAACTTCCCGGGTCTATCACATATTTTTACTCGAATTAACGGGAAACATAAATTATAGAATAGACGAATAAGACCGTAGAACTGCTCGAACGCAGTTGAAAGTTTTGTACAGCTTAGGATCTCTGAGAAAGAGAGCGCAGAGACAGAGTCATGAAACTTTTTGAGGTTATCACTGCAATAATCTCGCTTATATTCAAACCAAATTGAGACAGCATTCTGCTTTTTTATTTTTAAAGCTAGTGTTTGTGCCGTTTCATGGTCCGAGAGGCTAAGGTAGTGCACTCCTGCCTCCGCCGTTTTTTCATTGCTGGCTATTTGGTCCAAGCATGAATTAATTCTAGTTGGAACCTTTATGTGAGCCACGAAGTTATACCTATTTAGTATGCTAAGTAGGACTCTGGAAGCCACGGTTTCCCTCAGAATATCTATATTCCAGTCTCCACAGATGACTATCTTCTTTTTTTTATATTTGTTAGTCATGGAACTTAGTAATTTATCAAGATTACGCAAGAAGAAGCTAACATGAGTTTTTGTGTTCTTTGGAATTCTGTATATTGCAATAACTATTAAATTCAGGCCCAAGACTTCCACACCACAACATTCAAAGAAAAATTCAGTAGGTATCGAAGGTAAAAAACTTAAAGTCTTAGCTTCCATTGATTTTTTCACAAGGATACAAGTCCCCCCTCTGCTTTTGTTTCTAGAAAACGACGAAACTAATTTATAGTTTATTAGTTTAATGTTAGCCTCAAAACCCTGTTTGATGTTTGTTTCTGAAAAGCACAGAATATCCGGGCCTATGTTTGTTTTCATAAGATCTAATAATGTCAGCTCTAGTAAGTCAGTTTTGCTGTTTAAACCTGCTATGTTTTGATGGAAGATATACAATTTATGACTCACTCACATGACTCACACACTCACTGAATTCAAAGGCAGTTACTCTAACCGGTACGAGTATATCCACAGAGTGCCGGTTTCCACAAACGTCTGGGCTGTTTCTATTCCGGACACCAAACTGCGGAACTTTATACATAAACAAAGCGACTTAACAACTTCGTATTTCTTTAAATAGAAAGTCGTCGAATAAAAATAAAACACCAATTGAAACAAAAATATTATTTCAACAAATCCAAACACTGAACTCAGCTAAAATACTTTGTCATTAACAAAGATTCAAATAATTAAGTGTTTGAAGTAAAAGCTTTATTTAACCTTAATCAACAATTCACAGCGAAAAGGCTTTAACGGCTACAATTAATAAAGATTTTGGAGGAAATTCCGAGAATATTCGTTATTATTTCAAAGTGCCAATTATTACGGTTACTATAGCCTGTCTTTGATATTTGTTTTAAGAAGGGCATTTTGGCTAACCACTTTTCATTTTTTATAGGGTTAAATTTTAAATTGGATAGCGAACATACTTCTTCTTCTTATCGTGTGGGCAAGCCCTGGTGTCAGATTTATTCAAACCGCCTTACGGCTTCTGACGTGGTTTTTCATGTAACGACTACTACCACCAGAGACAGTAGCCGGGACCAACGGCTTAACGTGCCATCCGAAGCACGGAATTATTTACCTTTTTAGACAATTCAGATTCAGCCTGCAATGTCCTAACCAACTGGGGAAAACGCACAAAGTGATATATCACTAGGTAGGTGTCCCTCGTGGGAATCGAACCCGCGACCTCCGTGTCAAGAGCCCAATGCCCCTTAACCATTAGACCACGGCACGGGGGCAGTCATATATACTAATAGGGCGTTTTAAAACAACCCTAGAATGAATACCTGAACAACAAAATTAAATTTTAAATTTAATTTAAGATCTTACCATTTAGACATTCGCAAGGATTACAAGTGTTGCGCCGTACTCTATCTACCCCTATGGGATAATGGCGTATGCATAATGGGCATGGTTGGAAAAATCATAATCTTTTTCTTATGGAAACGTCGACGAACGACGTGTGTTGTGGTATCTTTTGTATAAAAGATACATAAACGTAAAAACCATTTATTGTCTCACAAAATTTATTGTGTCCTTAAGTAAGTAAGTGAGTGTATTCTTTGTCCAATAAAATCTGATTTATTATTTTTACATAATGCGGTTAAGACATAAAATGTCAGTATAGTAAGTAGACTTACACCGGTATTCTTAGTTGTTTTCTTGACATTTCCTCACTCGAGTGGAGGACGTTTTTGACATAACTTGTATGACAAAAATGTCAATGTCAAAAACGTCCTCGACTCGAGTGAGGAAGCCTCAAGAAAACAACTAAGAATACGGGTGTTACACTCTTGGTTGTTTCTTTGAGGCTTCCTTACTCGAGTCGAGGACGTTTTTGACATTTTTGTCACACAAATTATGTCAAAAACATCCTCCACTCGAGTGAGGAAATTTCAAGAAAACAACTAAGAATACGGGTGTAAGAATACGGGTGTTAGGCTTATCCCCGTGGTACCTATACTGGCGTGTGTAGGTATTTATGTGTTTACTAAGCGGTCCAAATTATTTTTGTGAAGGCAACTAACTCGATTAATATGAAAGTTTTTTTTTTCTTTGCTTAATTTTTAATGAACTCATTATACGACGTTAATTACTTTCGCGGAAAGTAAATTTACTTTATTTTATGATTAAAATCTATTTAAGAGATTAACTTTATTTACCTACAAATACTGTTACTACTATACAGGGTGTTTCATAAGTCACAATAAATATTTAAAACTCTTAAGTAGGTTGTTTAGACCGTCAAACTGAACAACTTTCTCTATGGGACCAACATAAAATCGCAAAAAAAAAATTAATTTCCCATACATATTTTAGCTCTAGTCGATTTGTAGAGTATGGACACTCAATTTTTTTTTTCGCGATTTCGATATTGGTCCCATAGTGAAAGTTGTTCAGTTTGATGGTCTATACAACCCCCTTAAAGGTTTATTTGTATTTTTGTAACACCTTGTATACTTAATTACTCTCTTTCTAAGTTTTTTTCTTAACTTGTTTACTTTGGGACTGTTTCGTATGTATCTATGTAGCTTTTACGATGTTATGTTCAAAAGTTTTCCCCCTTTACACTCAGTTGCACAAACGCTCATTAGAGTTTATCCTCCTTTTTTCTCTCTCTCTCTCTCTCTCTCTCTCTCTGTCTCTCTGGATGTTCTGAGGTTTCAGAATATCTCTGACTACCCCCTCGGGGAATATAGTAGTGAGCATATTATGGTTATGCTTATGCTAAATCTCTTGCTAGCTTTTACTACGTCAACAAGATAAAAAAGTGTCAGCATGAGATATAATGGAGAATTAACTTTAATGAGCGTTTCTGCAACTGAGTGTTAATGTATGTAATTTTAAAAGAAAACCTTCCTTTTTTTAATGCTTTTGTACGTAGAGCGTCATGTCTTTTGTAAAAGTTACTGGTTCCCATAAATTATGTACCACATTATTAGTTTATGCTTATATCTATGTAAACGCAATGTTTACAGTGCTCTTACACAGTCGTGTGCAGGTCCGATGCAGTATGAAGTAGTTTACTAACCCTCTTAGCAGCCGCTAACATGTGACCGTATATTTACCTGCAATGTGTGCATAGCTGCACTGTGCACGGTGCAGCAAGCATCGGACCAGGCGTCCACTGCAGTGAGGAAGACATCTTGCGTCACATTCAGTTTGCTGTGAATTTACTAGGACAGGACTTTGTAAAACGGGCTTCGTTTTCCCGCTTTATCTCTGGTAAGGACATAATAACTGAATGGTATTTTACATGAATTTAAAACTTTTCGCTTACGCTGAGAGATGGAGCCAAGAAATCGAGAGCGAGATAGCCAGTTATGAAACTTTATGTAAACAAAAAAGACAAATAATTATTTTTTGTTTCGGTCACCGTGGCCGGTTCTTGTGTTTGCTACAATGTCAATTCCTATAGACATTGTGACAAACTAATCGTCTTTTAGTATGCAAAAGTCATGCTATTGCTGTTCCATGTGCAACCACGTAATGGCTTCATCTAGTTGTAAATCATCTAAGGTATTTTGATATAGGATATGCCATCGACTCGATTGAAGAAGAATTGTTTGAGTTAGGGATGTTCAGGGCCTTTTTCCAATCATGCCGTCCGTATGCGGGCTGTATTTTCTTGTCTTGTATTGCATGTTTCGTGTAATGTTATCTTTTGATACATGGAATGTAGCCAGGCATGTACGTTAAATTCGTGTCGCCGGATGCACGCCACGCCAGCGTGACTGGCAAAAGGCCCATAACCTATGTTTCACAAATAAATATAGGGTCCTTCTTAATATGCTGACGATTTTTTAAGGGGATGATCAGACCATCAAACTGAACAAATTTCTCTATGAGACCAACATCGAAAAGGCGAAAAAAATCAGCTGTCCCATACATTTGGGTCAAGTAGGATTGCAGTTTTGACAATCATCCCATAGAGAAAGTTGTTCAGTATGATCGTATGACTCTATATTAGAAACGAATTTAATAGAGAAGTAGTTCGCAGGATATTTTTAAGTGCATGTGTGCGCTCTCCCTGAGGATAGGCCTGTGCCCACTGATGGGACGTATAAAAGCTGATGATGATGATTAAATGTGTGCTAAACACAATACATATTCGATTCCTTCATAACCATTCATCTTGTCATACATTCTCGTCGATATCGGATGCTTTTTGCTAGAATTTTTTAATGACGTCTGCAATCTGGTCTAGGTACGTCCTCCTAGGTCTACTTTACCACGAATATGTTTTTAGGTAAGTATATTAAATTAATACTATGCTTAAGCTTCTGTTCCCATTGACGTGGATTTTCATGAATCAACAATTCAGTATACTTCACTCTTATAGAAATTTCTCGGTAAACAACATAAAGCCAGCAAGCGATTTTGCTTGGCTTTCATGAAAGCCTTCGTGCTATTTATGTTCAATAGCTCAATAACTCACTCATGACATTATGTAAGGGCAAACCGATTGCAGTTCCACTTGATTGACTTGTCATAGTCTAAGATCCTGTTACACGTTTTCTGCACCCATGTTTTGGCAATGACGCATATTCTCGTGGAAATTTTGGATTTTTAGGGTTCTGAAAACTAGGGTTGCCACCCTTAAGGCCTGTCGCTACCCCTTGGCAGCCGGTTGTAAATCTGTTGCTCATTATTATTTATATACCTACATTGTCGACCTTTTCTCTCATTAAATTCCTTAGTTGATAAATTGTATTCTACATTAAAGCTAAATTTATCAGATACACAAAACAATAAGGGCCTGTTTCACCACTTCTGAATAAGTTCTTGTTAGCTTATCCGACAGATATTTTGACATAATTTCATACAAAATATGTCAAACTAACTGTTGGATAAGCTAACAAGAACTTACCCAGAAGTGGTAAAACAGGCCCTAAGTCTGCATAAAATAGACGTAACATAAATTTGCCGCATTATTTTTGGTCGTTAGATTGAGTTTGACGATTCCGTCACATAGGAAATCACATTTCTAAGAAATTTTATAAAATACAAATAAAACAGGGAAAAAATGTTTTCCGATCGGCTTTAGAGTTACAATAGGCAATCCATTTTTTAGGATGCTTATACAATTACATTTCGATATTCGTTAAAAATTCCCTAAACATAAAGGTGTAGAAAACAACGAAAGGGATCTTAGTCTATAGATTTACTTGGAAGCAAGTCGTAAAGGAACCTTCATAAATTTTGAAAAGCTTTCAAATAATGTTGACAAATCGTTTAGCAATTCAACGAACCGGTCGTTGTGGTGAATCGGACAGCGGCTAACTCCCAATCAGAGCGTTGTGGCATTTATTCCACCTACCTAACTGTAATGATGTTCAACCAAATCTATTTACACCAATTTTGTGTTTCGCTGCTAGGGATGGAACTACACAGGTATCGATACTTTTACTCTGCACCAAAAGAAAGAAAAAGTATACACAGGATGTACAATGAAATGCGTTCATATTCAGACCATCAAACTGAACAACTAACACTATGGAGCCAACACCGAAACACCATAAAAATTTGACTTTTTTTCGAGATTTCATAGTTGGTCCTAAACTAAAATTGTTCAGGTGTGTGGTCTGAAGCAACCTGTTCGATATGTAACGCATTTTAGTGTACACCCTATATTTTTACTCGAATCAAATATCGACTATGACGGATCGGAGGAGAGAGTATCGATACCTGTGTAGAGTTTCTGGCCGCATCTTCTCTACAGCGATAACACGATTCGACGCAGGTAGCTTTAAAAAAAATATTGGACGTTTAATATGCGTGCTTCAAGCTCCTATGTTAAATAAATGATTATTGACTTTGACTTTGAAGAAATAAAAAATCTGAATTGTTCGCTGATGTATAGGATTATAGGTTACATAACTCACACTTTTTATTATTCATCCGTAATGGACGAGAGCAGAGCCTGAGGTGTACACCAAAGCGTAAAACGAAGCTACTTTTGGCATAATTGGCAAGTTGTGTCGCTACAATACAGCAGTAAATATCACGACTTGCACCAAAACAAGTACTTTCATCGATATTCGGTAATTTACTCGTATCGTTACATCCCTATGCGCAATTGTGAATGGTTTTTGATCGTGAGACGTGTCGTGGCCGAGTGCGAGCGTGCAGCGGGGCGGCAGCGGCAGCGGATAGGCGAGTTAATTGGAGATGTAAACGGGCGCGTCGCTATGAATAATTCAGAGTAGCGCAGTCGCTGGCGCCGGGCCAGCGCCGGGGTACGGGTGGGGGCGCACTTGTAGCGTGGGAAGGAAAATTTTAAATTTTTTATTTTAGTAACTTCTGAGTAATGTTGATTTCTCATAGCCGATTTTGACTGTAGCAATCACTTAGTTACAAAAGTTATCGTACGCAAGATATTTTAATGTACATTGTTCCTACATTTTTGTGAACTAACCATAGATGCAATGTCTTGTCTTTTGTGAATATGAAAGTAAAATGCAGTGACCACCCGGTAGCCAAACAGTGTGTTGGCATTAAAGGTGATACTGCCAAAAGGGATTTTTCGTCTCTGAGAACACATCATGTCTGGGTTGATGCTATCTAAACAAGATACCTAGAAGACCACACACTGCCGTTTTTAATGAAATATCTTAGCAGGATCGATAAAATATTAGTAAAATGAGATACATACTACAACTAACTTCTATACTAGAGATAATGAATTAGAGAAGCATGCTTTGGCCCGGAAGTCAACAAGGGAACGTTAAACAAAGGGAATGAACTGAGTTAGAACGTAAAATTGTAATAAATTTAAACTGGAGGAGATGGTTTATTGAAAAAAGTTGTATACTTAAGACATGAGTCGTTTGTGTGTAGGTATTACAGATTTGTTCGCATTCTTAACGCAGTTAGATGCTTAACTAAAAATGTATTAATTTACAAAGTGTTGTGTTGGTACTTTTTATCAAAGTTTAAGGGGATATAATTCGGAGCGCGCTCCATACAAACGCACTTTGGTGATATTTTCTATACTAACCAATTAAAGTCAATGAAATTATGCAGAAACAATCTAGAAACAAATTTCTATGTTTGTATGGAGTCAAATTTAGTTACAGTGCCTCAAAGACTTCCATAGAAATCTTAAATTAATCCTAGCATTGAAACTGTATATTTTAACGAAAATCTGACTCCCTACAAGCATAGAAATTTGTTTCTAGATTGTTTCTGCATTTCATTGTATAGAAAATAACACCATAGTACGTTTGTATGGAGCGCGCCTCGAATTATATTCCTTTAAATGAATTTTCCCGCTCGCTATGGGCCCACTCTAATGCCAGAGGATCGTCAGGGACACTGATTGAGACGTTCTGATAATCCCCATGGAAGCCTCCTCTCCACGATAAATTAAGTCTTCGGATTTTGTGTCAAAGATCAAACTGCCATTCACAGAGTCAGCCCGATTTCTTTAATGGCGCGAAGACAATCATTTTTTGTTAAAAATTATTAATGGGTGAATTCACAATGAAAGTAAATTAAGTATTAAATAATCAAGTAAAGGTTTGTATCATAAAACATTACGTATGATAGAAAATGTAAATTTCTTGCTATTCTAGAAATAAGCAATTTCGTACGATCAAAGAAAAGTAATTGAAATTCAAAACACTTTTTCAGTTATGAAATATGACATGTTACTGATATTCTATAAGCTAAATTGAAAAAAAATTGATCGTAGGTTGTATCTCAATTTATTTCTTTTGAAAACACAAGCAAGGAATATTCGTAAAAGAGGAATCACAGATGAAAACTTAATGTTTATCGAGTCTTGATCGAAATGTTATGAAAAGAAGGTTATATTCCCATGAATATCGTTCGTCGTTCAATTAAGGTAACGTAACGTAAGGGTTAATTTTTATTTTTGTGACAATTTTCTTCCTATTCCTTTTATATCCTAAACATTCATTTCGCTTAAAAGCTTAGCACAGTTCGTACCTACCAGTATATCAGGCATGCAGTTATAAATATTATTCAAAGTTTGACCCCCAAAAAGTAAAAGGATAGGTAAGTACCTACATGATATAAACTGAAACGAAATTTCGAAAAAAAAGTGATTCTGTTTGATGGCCTGAAACCTATGGAAGTTTACGTTCTAGAAAGATTTAAATCATTCTAGTTTATGCCCTGTATATTTATGTAGCTGTGTTAAACGCCTATTTGTTCCAAAAAAAAAAAAAAACTACTGAAGACTATCGGTAACTTTTCTACTTAAGATTTTAATTCTTAAACATAGTTCATGTATTTTATAGTACTACTACAGAAGACGAATCAACCTGTCGCTTAACTAATACCACTCAAATTCCACGTCCAGTTCATATTATAAAATCTATAGTTAGATCTAGAAGATCTCCGCAAGTTGTATGCGGTGCGGTGCGGTGCGGTGCGGTGCGGTGCGGTGCCGGGCCGCTCGGGGGATATCAATCAAACAACTCCGGCTATCCGCCACTATCTCGCCGTTTAATTGTATCCGTCGTCTCCGTGCGATAATGCCACAACTTGTGTTAGGGACTTATCTAGGGTTGGCAGGGCCAAATGATACTCATACAGATACACTCAGTTGCAGAAACGCTCATTAGAGTTAATCCTCCATTCAATCTCTCGCTAGCTTTTACTACGTGAACAAGACAAACAATGAAAGCAAGAGATTTAATGGAGGATTAACTTTAAGGGGCTACCTGCCGGTTTTGGGTAATTTTGTAACCATTTTATTCATTAACTATGGCACTTTTTGAGCTGAAATTTAAACTGAACCATCTACAGGATATGAGAAGTGATGTGGTTTTTCTAGAAATCGATTTTAATGAATAAAACCGAAGAAAAGGGACTCTAAAGTCACCCCTTTTTTTCTAGTTGTAACCATTTTACTCTTACATTTTTAATCGGAACAAAATGAAAATTTACTATATTGTTCACAATGCAATTTAGAATGATGTGGTTTTTTTTACTTTTTCGAAATTAATAAAAAAACATCGAATTTTTCAAAGAAAACAGCAAAATTCTGACCGGAGCCACGCGCTCTTTCTCATCGATTAGTATGGAGTGTGAGTGAGAGGAGAGTGGTCTACGTCTGATACGCCTTAAAGAGCGTTTCTGCAACGGAGTGTTACTCCGTATAGAAACAAATACTCACACTTCCCCCCGCCAGTTTGACGTCCTATACAGCAGCATACGCTGAAGTAGATATTTGTTCAACAACTAAAAAATACAAAATACAAAAAGGAAATAAATACAACATTGAATAAAACACACAGCGACACGTTTAGCTATACATAACTACCATAAGCTGGCCAAGCGACTTTATGCGTGATTCAACCTACGCAAGGCCAGACTCTACTGGTTATGTTTTATAGCCTAAAGTTACATGGAAAAGACAAGGCATTTTAGTCGAGTTTCAAACTTGCGCTGCAGACCATCACAATGAACAACTTTTACTTACACTCAAAATGGTTTATTCAAAATAATACCACATGGATAGCTTTCTGACTTCATTTTTGACTCTAACAATGCGTCGGAAGGTGTTCGGTTGTAGAGAAGATGCGGCCAGAAACAAAAAAATGTCTTGGTCGTTGTCACACATTAATGACATAATAATATCTATCTCTTGTTTACAATTTCGAAATAAAAATAAAACAGAAAAGGAATACCTTCCTTCAAGTGAACATCTGGTGACCCTGCCCCACCCCGCCCCCGCCTTCCCCCGGCCGCTCAACCCCGCGGCCCGCTCGCTAACTATACGTATAATTGGATTAACACCCGCAGATTGCGATTTCAGTGATTGGTTGGCTTTCAGTCCCCTCTCTCGTACGGCCATATAATTAGGTAACAAATTATAAAGGTACATTGTTTGTTATTTCAATTTCATTAGGCATTTCGAGGCACATTTTACTGGAAAGGGTAGATCTACCACAAAGTAGCATTTCCAATTGCAAAATTTACTTTTCACCTCACAGGATCAAAAAGAATCTGTTTATCATTCGAAATCTGAGTGCAGAAGTGTATTTTATCCGCTAGTGTGGAAAGAGTTTTTGAAATTCGAATCTGTCTATTCAATATTTTTCTATACCGCCAATACACTGAAAATGCTTAATAACTATTTCATGACACTGGCCAGCACGAAAAAATCACTTTTTAGCAATTCACTTTTTTCCTCGCTGATGTGAGGTGAAAAGTTGTGTTTCGCTCGGCTGCAAAGTTATTCTGCGTCTCGTACCTTTGAAACCTTCGCTAAGCTCAGGATTCTATTATTATACTATAATACTACAATCCTAGTATCCTTCGCTTGCTCAGGTTTCAATACAAGTACTCACGCCAAAAAGCAACTTTGCAGTCTAGTATAAACTTTATCTATTGCTTCCGGACAGAAAGCGTCAATTGTCATCCCGCTGCGCTAACCGAAGTTGCCGCTTTCCACCACAGTCGAGGAGAAAAATAGTATACTAACCTCGGACAGTAAATAAGAATGCCTCAGATCACCATGTTTGATCACATTACATGAGATCTGAAACCTTTCTTACTTTCCTGTCCTCGGTGTGTAATTTCACCCTTTAATTACCTATTCTGTGGTGGCATGAGGACATTATTTTTTAAGAGGCCATTTGTATTTATTTTGGATTTATTTATTAAAAGAAACATTACAATTAATTAGTAATACAGTGCAATAAAAACCAATTTAGATCAGAAAACTAATTTAAGTCTTTTTTGGTCTACTTATATTCAGGTTATAATACAAATCAAAAGAAAAACAAGTTCGTTGAAATAAAGACAACATCGCATGATTTATTGAAAATTAGAAAGGCGAGCTCGAGCAATTTATTCTAAAAGCGAGAAACGAAGCCGTTTTCGATTGTGCGTAAAATTTGTGAAGTTTAAAATGAACTTAGGCAGTTGAATAGAGCCTTAATAAGTCCAGTGCGGGCCGTTAATTAGTTTTGGAGCGAACGAACGCTACAACCGCTGCGAAAGTAGACAAGGTTAGCTGGAAATTACATCTTATTATTTATTTGTTAAGGAGGCTTTTCGCTTAGATTATCTTTTGTCGTAAGGTTCCGGCAGGATTTGATTACCATATTTTATCCCGTGGGTATCGAATACGCGTCCTTGGCTTAAAACTGATCGACCGGGTCAGAAATGAGGCCGTTGGCGCCAGAACCCAAGTGACAGACGTCACCACCACCGCTGCCAATCTGAAGTGGTATTGGGCTGGATATGTCTGCCGCATGCCAGATGACCTATGGGCCAAACAACGATGCTTTGAAGAATCCTATTTTTTCACATATTCTCTTAATACTACTGTACCTTTTTTGATGAACCTTTTTGTGTTTATAAAACTTAATTAACAACTGATTATGTAGGTATATAATATCGCTACGATAACGGACCCCGGTGCGGAAAAGACTCGTGCAAAAATAGTTGTTTTTAAGTTTACTTTCACTTACCAACAAACCACGTGACAAAATTTCATGAAACTCGTCAAATAAGCATGTAAGATATTATGAAAACACAGTCTCTTAGAATGTAATGTATAGTGTAATACCATTGACACATAGTAATAACAAGATAGTAGAGAAGAATAAGTAAAGTTGGAGTCACCAGGTGAGCATGTACGGCACGTTGGAGCCAGGCCTGTATATAGTCGGAAGCGAGCGAAGCCGCGGCGCACAATGGCGCTTCCGCCGGCGCCCGCTCCCGTCGCTCCAAGATAACACCCTCACTTACTCTATGCGTTGGGTTAGTGGATATTAACCTACTCCTACTAGACCTCTTTATTAGGTGACACGACGGTATTTTATATCAGGTTTCATGGGATTTCATTTTGTGTTGCTTACATCTTGCTTATTTTTATTTGTAAATATAAAACATATTTTGTTACACCACAGCCTTTTTGGTGAGAAAACGTAGTAGTGAAACCAGCATGCTTTAATTTTGTGGCGTATATTGTGTCCATTAAGCAATATCACTGCCGGCCACACTGGACGAAGTTTGGGCACTGTAAGTGGATTAAGGATGTTATTAGATCTGGATCTGTTAGAAGGTCTGAGCTCAATGATCCAAACGAGCTAAGACCAATCAAAACAACATCTCGAAGCCTTGTAGCCTATGTAGTTTTTCAGTTACCTTTGAGAATCTCTAACTTCTTGTCACTCTATCTCTCTCGGTTTGACTTGACGTGACCAGGGTGATGAGTGTGTTAAAGAAAGAGAGTTCTTTGATTCAATCATCATACTTGGTGGTCAGCCTTTGTCCCATGAATCAGGATTGAACAGTATATTATTTTTATTTATACCTGCAGAGTGAAAACTTAAATGATATGATGATATACTTCAGAAAAACAAACTGAACAACTTTTAATGTGGGACCAACATAGAACATAGAAAAAAAAACATATTTGCCATAGAAATCGAAACAGTTGATATTTTTTTGCGGTTTTAATTTTGGCCCCATAGTGAATGTTTTTCAGTTTGATGGTCTGAAGTATTCCGTATATTATAACGCATACAATTTTACTCCCTGCATAGACTATAGGTATCCCTGTGGTCCCAGTACAGTACAATTTATTATACTATGAAGAAAAACAAATGGTCTAAACTAAAGCAAATACACCTACAGTTAATTAAGTAACCAAACAACAACTGCACCAAAAGTAACAAAATTTCCAACGCAGACTTATTGGTAGTCAAAGGTAGTAACTACTTAGCCATTAGCTTGCTTCGTTTGTCATCGCTCCGGTGCTGAAGGAACTATTAACTCGAGGAGGAATTAGTTGGCAGCCAGGTCGCCCGACGAGCTTTTCCTTCACCTAACTTAATTGGCACAGATTACGCAGGACAGTAGACTCACTGCGATAGGTTTTGAATTAGCATCATGTTTATTGTTACACGACTACTGGGAAATTAAGGATAGGTTAGTTTAACAGTTTGAAATGCAATTAGAGTATTGAAATTAGCGTAGGTATTTATTTGTGAAAAAAAGCGTCGGTGGTGACTTGCAGTTTGTATAGACTCTCAATCATAAGGGACCGGGTTCAGATCCGCACGGATGACATGCCATTTTTCTTTTTTACCAACGAGTTCTTCTAATTTAGTGACGTAATGAGGGATTTTCAGAAAGCCATTAAAAAGAAAAAGTAGTTCCTAGTAGCTCGATAGATGAGACAGGGGCGAGCGACCTTGCAGATAATAAAATGCAAATAAAATAGTAAGAATGTGTGTTTTTAAGTAAGCAGCAAAATATGAGCATATATTTCGTCAACCGATGCGTCTGACTCAGTCACATGCATTTTTGTTAACTTTTTAGCCTAAAATTTGAGTAGCTGTCAGAAAACTCCTCATTGAACTGCTCTCAAAAAATTTTATGCGTACCAACTACCAATCCACATTAGGGGTAGGCCTGTGTCCTGCATTGGTGGCTGATGATGATGTTGTTCGGTACGGTCTATCGAACCGCGTCCATTATGTCTGCATCGGCGGTTCAAATGCAGGGACACATCTTTGAATTAAAGAGTAGGTATGTTCCACAATTCCATCGCGTCAAACGAACACATTTATGCTGATTATGTGTCTTAACCATAGAGAAATTACACGCTCCTCTTGGTAGAGATGGTGTAACAAAGTTGCACTGTAGCCACCAACTGAGCACTAGTTTGTACGGCGACCATAGAGAAATTACACGCTCCCCTAAGCTTTTTGTCTCCCCTCACCCGTCCCTCACCCCCTTTGTCGGCGACATAATTTTCTATAGAAACAAGCCGATATGCCATCTCCTCTTACTCCATGGTCTTAACTTCCTATTTACGCAAGTTATGAAGCCAAATAGGTGATATTAAATACAAGATATCATATATGATAGCATTCATCGTACAACAGAACCAGAGGAAATCAGAATTAAAATTATAACCAGTTCTTCAGTTACCAAACCAATTACACAGGTTGTATTTTGTTAGCATAGGTAGAAGGTCGGAGGCCACCTGTAGACATTAATATGGCCAACAACAAGGTGCAATTAATGCCCATTAATGTCTCCGCGTGGTTTGTGAGACCCCTAGCATGGATATCACATTAAATACACACAGTACAGAAAGCTCACATCATTAAAATAACTTAAATACGCGCTCTCTAGGTATGTGTTTCTGTACCTGTGTCAGAAAATGATTTTCACGCCACATAAGCGCAGTATAAAATGGTACCTTACCTTCTAGTTAAAGACGTAAGATATACCTATCTCTTATGCAGGTGAATATTTGTATTTGTATTTTTTGTATTTGTGCTTTAAGACACAGTGTCATCGCTATCACCGACGGTAATAGCTGGTTACCGACGACAAAGTCGCTTGTAGTGGACGACAGCCGACGACAGCTGACGACTGCCGACGACAGAACCACCGCAATTGACGACTACAGATGACAGCGCTGAGACATGAGTCCATCAACGACAGTAAAGTTGTAGGTGGAAAAAAAATTACATTGCATGATATCTTGACTGCACATTTATTTACAGATGCTTTCAGTGGACTTCCAAATCAAGAGTTTACTATTTTATTTAAGTTTTAAAATAATGACGTCCATCTTAGTTTTAGATGATAAAGCTAATGTCTAGTTTATGTAGCAAAAATGCCTGAGGTTGTACGGTTATAAATTAATTTTGGTGACTTCAAGGGTTATTTATAGAAAAGAACGACACACGACGTGACGTGTCAAGAGTCTACTACTCAAAAACTACTCAAGATCTACTATCATAGTTTGGAGAAAGTGGTTCTTTTGATCTTCGAGTACCGTGTGGTCCTGCTGGCAGCCCTGCGGCCGCCATTCAAACACAAAGCATTAATATTAATTTGCGCGCCGCTTTAACGACGTTGCCTGAATATTTGCCGCGTATTTCTGTACTGTTTGCAGGGGGTGAGCGGGGTGGGGGGAGATGCCGACGGACGAGAATTTTCGACCGTTTTTATTCAGTTTACATACGAAATGGGGTCTGACGACAGGTCGAAGCGGAAACCGAGCAGCAAAATTTTAGCCAACGATATTTGTATTGACGATACGATGGAAAAATGAAAAGGTCTGGAGCGAACGGTTCAAATAAATGTTTATTTAATAAATTTTGTTTCCTTGCCAGCTTAAGAAACGAATACGAATAATAAAACAAGCTTGTATCATTATCAAAGCTTTGTACAAGTCAACACAAACTCGCCCGCATTATTAAACTGCAGAATGTATATCCCTTCATAACGTCCACATTCATCGATTTTGAGCAGCTTCAGCAACCATCTAGATACTTTCCCAAGGTTATCATTGCACATTGTAGTGGACTTTCCAACACTAGCCTTCTAATTAATCATCATCATAACCGGCAAGAAGTTCAATGCTGGACATACACTTTGCTCATAATTAATATATTTACCAAAATCGTACAATCTACAATAGGTTTGTGTTTTTGTGAATGAAAGGTTGACTTCCTAGAAAGATCTAAACATATTCTAGCTATCTAGCTCACCACCTATCACCACATGTCATATTGGAGTAATACATATCCTTACGCATTGATTCTCTAGCGCCCCCGCTCCCCGCTCCGCTCATGCCTCCGCTGGTGCCAGACAAGTTAGATGTAATAACTTCATGCCTCAATCGATATTACTTCATCAGCGGGCGTTATGATATCGGAAACACGTCCCATTTGTAGCTTTGATGCAGTCTACACGTGGATTGAATTCGATATCAGCTTCCTCATTATTAATACACTAGCTGTGAGCGCGACTTCGTACTGGCAAGCCTCTGAAACACGTACAGATGTCATAATTTTTATAACTTTAAACTCGGTTACGTTCTGATTGCGCTATACGATTGCAATTAAGTTAGGCCTATAACCTCTTCATCACATAATTTGAGATTTCTCAATCAAGAAAATCTACGACAAAAAGTTCAACACCAACCAACAGCAAAAAAAGTGGGATTGGGCCAGCCGTGTCTGTCGAATGCACCAGGAAAGGTGGGCAAGAATTGTCAAGAATTGAAAACGGTCGTCGGCGTCCAGGTCGTCCTATAGTAAATGGTGGCGGGACGATCTGGATGCTTTCGATGACGCGTGGCCGGAGCATGCCCAGAATAGAGATGGTTCGAGGATTAAAGGGGAGGCCTTTGCCCAGCAGTGGGATGAAGTAGGGAATTTAAAAAACACCAACCTGGTCTTGGAACCGATATCAATACAAGCTATATACCGGTATTTCTATAAATACTGGCCCTATGGCCAGGTTTCATTTTCGTCCACAATGCGACAAACGGACTGGCAGAAATTTATACCAAATGCCAACCAGAAATGTTTAATTTGAAGAGTTTTATGACAGAAATTTGACCGAAGATCTTGTGAAGTGACAAGTGCGGTCGTTTAATTTAAGGGAATTACTAAACAGAGGCCGTTCGCGTAATAAATTGCGACGGGACTAATACAGCGAGACGTAATAAAGTTTGAGACTGAAGCTTGTAGCCATTAGGGGAGCGTGGCGGCGTGTGGCCGCGTGGTCGTGGCCAAGACGCGGGATGGTGCGAGACTCAAGCAACAGCGGGGTAAAATTAGACTAGAATTTATCATCTGCTCGATACTCATATGATCTTTTTACCCCCTTCATCTCTCAACTCACCCTTACTTAACGTATACCGTAAAAGAGATATGTTACAAATTTCAGAAATTCTCCGACTGTGGTGCTGTTATTAAAGAAATCACCAATGATGGACTTCTTGAAGTTCTCAGATTCTGCATTTACGGCATATTATAACGAAGGACATTCGTAATAGTCTCCAAGAGAACAACAACTCAGTACATCAAGACACTAACATAAATTCAACTCTCCTCATCCGCTTCATCTCACAACTCAAACTTCTTCTCTTTAATCAGAAATTCACCATTTATAATAAATGGCCCTAGCTGCGGTGCTTTTATCACAGAGGTCACCAATGACACACAGTTCGACATCACCAGCGTCTGCTTTTACCACATATTATCATGACGATCTACTTGTAATACAGAATATCCCTGAAAGTACCCATGAGGCCATCATTATCTATCGTCAAATTTCCCGTTTATGAATCCCGGCTGTAACGCTAGTATCACATAGGTCACCAATGACAGAAACTTCAACACCACCACTCTACCAGCTTCTGCTTTTACCGCATATTATGACGATGCACATCCTTGAAAGTACCCACTGGAATAAATTAAATTCGTTACATCTGCCACACTAACCAAAGAAAATTATCATAATGTATATTCCTGAAAGTACCCATGAGGCCAACCAGCTCAGAATATCTACGACAGTAACCAAAGCCCATCTTCTCTTACTCGCTTCATCTTGCAACTCATGCCTCGTCTCTATTACCTATTGCAGAAATTTCCCGCTTATTATTCCCGGCTGCGGCGCTATTATCACGGAGGTCGCCCGTGATGGACTCCGTGGGGCCATCGGGCGTTACATCTGCCTTCACGGCGTCCCAGGCCTCGTTATATCCTTATCAGCCTTATACTGATGACGTTTTGTATTATTTTCTGCTTGTTAATAAGGTTCTTAGGTTCAGATACTTTGTTTAGAGAAGTTAAAAATAAAAAATTTGTTAAAGTTGCGTTAATTACTATTATTACATTTTAAATATTTTGGAAATGAGCTTTTCCATAGATCATACTTTCATACCAGAAAGTGCGATTGTATTACTTTTAGGGAGGTCAGCAATTTTTTAAAACTAAAATAACTGCAGCTGATGCGAGAATTTCTTTTGATCCACAATCTTAGCCAAAATTGGTTTTACTGAAATCAGACTCATAAAATGAGCTATCAAACAAAATTTCAGCTAAAATTAAGCTTGCTTCCCATCAATGTGGTCTTTGCGATTCATGTAATAACATTTCCCATTTGATTGCAAACATGCAAAGCAATTTCAATTGGTACAGCCAAAGTCAGAAATACAATTGTAAACATTCAACAACTAGCATGGATAGTCAGCTATGAAAGTAGCGAATATTTGCGCATACCCTCCTTCAGGGGCGGTTGGGTAAAAATGTAAAAGAGCTTCGGTTTCCAGCTGTAAAGTCGCATGTGAATAGTAGCCGATGAAGTGCGGACTCGCGCTCGCGGCAATTAATATAAACGCTCGTCGAGTGCATTGTTAACTCCGCATTGTTCCCTCTCTGGAACCGACTGCCGCCTGCTAAATGGATAAACTTGTTCATTAATTCAACCGATTTAACTTGATAAATGTTTGGTTATCTTCGAGGAGCCCACGGCACGTGCGAGTAATGGATGGCTGGGAACTAATGTCTCGTTTTGATACGTACGTCGGTTGAGGAAATTGAGCAATCATGGAATTATGTCATTGGCCCTTGGATGTGGGATCTGAAGTACGGTCTCGTTTCGTCTACCCACGGCACTACACGGTTACAGTGATTATTAATAGTAAAATACAGCTTCTGTAACATACATAATGTTTGAACGAAGAATTAAAAAAATAATGTTAAATTACCTATGCAAATTGTGCTCTTGTCACAAACTATTTAAAACAAAACAAAACACAATTTTTGACCAACGATGCCCATTTTTTTCGATAGCTGTTTTTAGGGTTCCGTAGTCAACTAGGAACCCTTATAGTTTAGCCATATCCATCCGTCCGTCTTATACAATATTAGGTCAAGGAGGTAGTATAATTACACGTACACACGGCGACACATCAAGCTACGCAAAACAAACATAAGCTTGCCGCGCGACGTTTATACATTCTCTACCTACGTGCGGCCAGCTTATTTTGGTTTTGCGTAGCTTGATGTGTCGCCGTGTGTACACATTTGACGGAAAAACTCGCAAAATAATACCCAATACCAACAACTTAGTTTAGTTCCATATTTCGGAGTATGTTGTCTAGTCTACCTGACGGTTCAGTTCTTGACTAGTAGATAGAGTACTGAAGCTGTCAGACAGTGTCCCGGTAATCCCGCGGGATCCTCGTGCGATGCTTCTGTCTACACCAGCCAGAGATACTATAGATCAGTACTACTGATACTACTACTACTACTATAGATCAGTATAGATCAGCCTGTTCTCACCTAGTTTAGCCTTTTCCATTTCTTCCCATATTCCGACGTGAGCGGAATGTCTGTTAGCGGATCAATTGCATGAAAATGTTTTTAGACTGAGAGTTTGAACAAATAAGTTTTTTTTTTATTTCTACCGTCTGTCTGTCTTATGAACCGTAACAGGTAGCCAGTTGAAATTTTCTAGGAATATTATTTGTTATTATGTTGGATTTGCTAACAAATAAAAAAGCTCTAAAGTAAAACAACAAAAACATCAATGATAAAAACTCGCCAATCGCGCTAACAATAGAAAAATCATCAGAAAATTTTTATCATGTACATGTGTAAGAACGTAAATAAATATACTGATTAATTACACTTCTTTACACCTCAAAACAAGCTCTGTAGAGTTTAACATAATTATTGTATCATTTCTAGTCATGTAATTCGTGTCGTGTCGTGTAGCAAGCTAATTTTTTATATGTTCTAATTGTAATATTGAGGTGATAATATGTATTGTTTGTAATGACCTAAGTTTGAATATTATTTTTTCATGATATTATTATTTAAGGCATAGGTATTTTACGAATTTTTCTCAGTTATAAATTTGGTATTTTACAGAAAGTATGAGTTTTTCTAACTACGTAATACCGACTGCTCTCAAACGGTGAAGGAAAACATATCGTCGTAGTAATTTATTATTCTATATCTGTGATATCGTGTAGAAACCTGCATTCCCTGACGAAGAAATTCTGATGCGTAAGAGAAGTTTACCAATCTAAATTCGACACACGTGGTGAACTAACGCCCACGCACCCTCCCTGAGGGTAGGCCTGTCCTGCAGTGGGACGTATAGTTATAGGCTTATGATGATGATGATAAATTGGCATTGATAAATTGTTCGTTTTATTACTAAGAAGCATACCATGCTCACGACTATATTCCCCGAGGGGGTAGTCAGAGATATTCTGAAACCACAGAACATCCACGTTTCACCAGTAGTACCTAAACTCTGTCCAGTGTGACGGGGGGTGAGCCCGTCGTATTACTAAGAAGATACAGTTTATTTCAATTTTGCAGTGTGCTGGGTGCATAAGCTATATTTTGACACCCATATAACTGCCTCATGTAAAGCAATTCAGATAATGATTATTATTTGGTTTCATATCACGTCACACGGCTTCATAAGAGCAAGTTTTTACGAATGCAAACAAGAATGACACAAAAGTCTATGTGTGAGAACGAATCGATACTACAAACAGAACCGTCAAGTGTCGAGCTCAACAAGTTGCGATTCCTTCTATTTACTCGCGAGGCTTTTATCTCGATCACTTGCTGGTGTTTTTGAAATGTTGCTAACAACGTACCTACTCTGAGGGAACAAGACACTATTGTTCGGGAATCGTTGTTTGAACAGCACTGCGACAGACACATTCGGGAAATTGGACAAACATGGTGATTGTCACCGAGCTCCGGTGATGCCGGAACGTCTTTAGAAACGGAGAATGTTCGCTAGATTTATTATAAACAATACTGTTGGTATTAAGATATGTAATGTTTATGTATTATTCTAATATAACACAGCAATATTATTAAAACTGACAGATTTGTAAACTGATTGAAACTCAGTTGCCATCGCTGCCGGAGCAGGATTTTTGTGAAGGAATACAGGTAATACTTAAAGAATCGCTTCAGATCATAAAACAATTTTCACTATGGAGCCAACATCGAAATCGCGAAAATCAGCAGTTTTGTAAGAAACAGTTCGTATTTTCGCGATTTCAAAGTTGGCTCCATAGTGAAAGCAACTCCTTAGGGTATTTACACGCCGATTAAATTTTAAAGAAAGTGTAGAAATGTTGCCTGTAGTGGTGAAAATCCATTGGTGAACATGCAATTCTTATCAAACTAGAATTGATATTTATTAGATATGCGTTCAAATTATGATACAAAGCCATTGATCTCTTTTATAAATGAACGTATTTATTTTTACACGACTGCGCGACGCAAAGGAAGGGTGGGTAATGTGTTTATCAGCCTATGTATGTATGTATGTATGTAAGTTTGTACCTTTGTGGCACACTACAGACCAAACGCGTGGGCCAATTTTGATGATTCTTACGTCAATCGATTTGTCTTTTAATCTAGCAAGTGTCACAAAAGACAATATGACAGTAATCCAAATTCAATATGGCGACAACCAGACGCCATATAATAAAATGAAAGTTGACCAACTATGTCGAGTGGGGTATCATTGATTGATTAAGTTTCTCTTACCATTTTTAATTTCGAATGACCATTTAGGATCTATAACGATTTTAAGTTGAGAAAACTAAAAAGTGTAAAATAAAAAAGTAAATTCAAGAAAACAAACAACCCGTCTGCGTTAAAATTGAACTTTAAATAAAAACGGAAAAGAAAAAAAATAAGTCCAGTAGTCTACAATTTTGTTAAGTAATATTGAAGCGACTTACAGTCGAGACCCATTAAAAATTCTAGAACGGTTTAAATTTTCCTATTAATAGAATGGAACAAACATACACAACACATCACATCACACACACTCACCACACATCACACCACTCACCATCATCTCATCACTTCTACATTTGGTGTTTTCATAACTTGCCTAATAAATTAGTCAGTAATCAGTTGCGCGCGCGCCACCGTCGCGTGTGGTCGAAAACGTGAATTGCACTAACGCATCAGTGCATCCTTACGTATACGATTTTAAATGTTTAAATGTTAATTGCGTTGGATTTAAATGTGCCAATATGACGAATCAGAGCAATCTGATAATAAATGAATTGTTGTGCTTTGTGCAGTGTAAATCGGAGGTTATGGACGAACAAAGTTTATTACAAATATGTGAACTTAACTTTCTGGAAAAAGACGTGGATGTAGCCAGGGACATTCTCGTTCAAGCTTCACTTTTGCGTAATTTGAGAAAAGGTGAGGGAAAAAAGAAAAGAATCCTGCAAGACATCATCAACGTCATCAAAGAAACCGACTCGACCCTGCTGCCCGTGTTCGTCGCGAAAGATCTGCATCGCCTGCCTCCAGTCACTTTCGACCATATCGACGCTGTAACGCTATTGAAAGACATAATTGCCCTCAAACAGGACGTTCTGAAAATTCAGTGCGACTACGTGAAGACGGCGGAAATAGCAAACCTTCAAGAGGAAGTTCTTAACATCCAAACGAACTCATTACAGCAACGACGACCTCTTAATACAAGTGCTGCTGCGAACAAATCCAAAAATTGCAGCAGCAAAAGAGATTTTTTGCATGAAGGCAGTTCAAGATTGAGAAACCAAGAAGAGGGTAGTGTCAGTGAGTCCCTAACGGTCATCGCTGCGGCGACCGCGGCGCCACCACCGGCTCGGCGAGTTGAGCGGCCGCGGCCGCGTCAAGCCGGTGGCGCCACTGTGCGCGGTCCCCACACCGCTGCGTCAACTCCGCCAGCGCCGCAACCGCCGCCGCCGCCGAAGCAACCGACGCACTCCCCCAGTGTGACGCAGGCGCCGCTTAGGCCGCCTACCCGATTCGGCCCTGAAAATAAAAGAAAAACGCGCGCAACTAGTAGTCCAATAAGAAAATTTGACCAGAATACATTTAACGATACAATCCTTGACGAAAGTTTCAAAACTGTTGTGTACAGGAAGACTAAATACAGGGAAATAAAAAGGAGGAAAAATTACAATAAACAAGGCAAAGCTACACTCACGTCGAACAAAATCAAAGTAGTGCCTAGATTTTCCTATATCTACGCATCTAGATTCCAACCGGACACGTCTGAAAAAGACATTCAAGAATTTATACAGGAAAGTGGCCAAGCTGCACTGAAAGTTGAAAAACTGACTTCCTACAAAAAGACTGATTTTTCGTCATTTAGAGTAACGATTGACCAGGCTCAGACAAATCGATTTTTGAGCGCAGAATTTTGGCCTAAAGGGGTTGTGTACAGACGTTATAAAAACAAACGTCAATCAACGTCAACGGCATCCCCCGCTAAGAACAATAGCGCGAAATGAGGAAATCAACCCTAGCCTCCTTCAATTGTAAAGGCATAAAACGAAATATACTTCAAGTCCGTGACTTATGTAAAACAAATGACATAGTTGTTCTACAAGAACACTGGCTTATTCCTGACGATGTGGATTTTCTACAGAATATTCATCCTGACTTCAGTTACCACGGTGTATCCGCAGTAGATACATCTGTGGGCGTGTTGAAGGGCCGCCCTTATGGAGGAGTCGCCGTGATGTGGAGGACATCGTTGTTTCCTTGCGTAACGCCGATCGACACGGGGTCGACTCGCGTGGCTGCCGTGCGCGTGCAACTAGCGACCGACCGGAGCTTCATTCTCATGACAGTATACATGCCTACTAGCTGTGAAGATAACGTACCACTGTTTACTGAGTGCCTAGCTATCATTAGTGCGGTGATTGAAAGCAATAGTGAAGAAAATGTGATATGTGTGGGTGACTTTAACGCTGATATTTTGAAAGCGCATCATATATTTGGACGGGAGCTAACTGCATACTGTGAGGACCAGGACTGGGTATGTGTTGACATTTCTATCTTAGGAGCGGCTTCTAATACATATACGTATCGCAGTGACGCACATCATACGACTAGCTGGATAGACCATTGTGTCGTAACACAAGCAGCGTGTCGCATGTTTACGGGTGCTCGCGTTTTGAATGATGTTTACGGTTCCGATCACTTTCCTATTGTTCTTGACTTTTATATAGATGTAGTTATGCCGAAAATTGTAAATCCGAGTGAACAAAGTGTGAACAGGATAATATGGGGCAATAGATCATCAGACCAGATACGTCGTTACGCTGAGCTATGTGATAAATATATCAGATCACACACATGGCCCATGTTATCATGTTCACAAGGTGACTGCACAAACTCTGATCATAAAGAAGCAATAGATCAGCTGTATACTCAGATGATTGAATGTATAACCAAGGCCGCCATTCGGTCCTATGTGGGTAAGGATAAGAAATGTAAAAGGTATGTTACAGGCTGGAATTACCATGTAAGGGACTGCCATGTAGCTGCTAGGCAGGCCTACCAGACCTGGCTCCTATATGGTAGCCCCTCGCAGGGTACATTGTTTGATGAAATGTGTAAAACAAGAAAAGACTTCAAAAATAAACTTAAATGGTGTCAATCCAATGAGAATAAGATTAAAATGAATATAATAGCTATGTACAGATATCGAAAGGATTTTACTAATTTCTGGAAAGAGACTAACAAACTTAACTATAAAACAAAAATACCTGTATCAATAAACGGTAGTCAGAATCATTTCGATATTGCTAACATGTTTTCCAGTCAATTTAAATCTGTAAATCGGCTAGATAAGCCTAGCGGTAGTGATAAGACGAGTGTGGAGCCGCCGCGGCCGGGAGAAGCAGCCGCCGCCGCCCCCGCCGCGCACCCCCCCTCCGCCGGCGCACTGCACCTGCACGTGACCGCGGATCAGCTGTTCAAGTGTGTAAAGAGCATGAAGCGCGGCAAGTCTCCCGGCCACGACGGCCTCAGTGTTGAACACATATTGTATGGCAGCCGTTTACTCTATGAGAAATGTACTCTTCTTTTCAACTCATGTATAGATCATGGTTACTTACCCGGTGAACTTATGAAAACGATTGTAGTTCCGATCATAAAGAATAGGACTGGTGATGCTTCTAGTATGTCTAACTATAGGCCTATATCGTTGGCAACAATAATTTCAAAAATATTTGAAAGAATTTTAAATGAACACCTAGACGAAGACAATATTCCTTTGCATTCCGCTCAGTTTGGCTTTCGTAAATGTCATTCTACTGACATGGCAATCTTTAGTCTGAAAAACGCAGTTCAATATTATGTGTCAAAAAACACAACAGTATACGCATGTTTTTTAGACCTAAGTCGCGCGTTTGACACTATAGACTACAACTTGTTGTGGAGTAAACTTAGTCTAAAAACGAAGGTTCCGCAGAAAGTTGTTGATCTACTAAAATATTGGTATGATAACCAGGCAAATCAGGTTAGGTGGGGAACTTCGCTTTCACACACATACACGCTTAATTGCGGCGTAAGACAGGGTGGACTTACGTCACCAGTCCTGTTCAACCTTTACATGGACGAACTGATCAAGGAGCTCAGCAGCACCAGGGTCGGATGCCACGTGGGTGGCGAGTGCGTCAATAACTTGAGCTACGCGGACGACATGGTGCTGCTGAGTCCCTCTATCTCAGGTCTCCAAAAACTCCTGTCAATATGCGAAAAATATGAGTGTGTACACGGCCTAACTTACAACGTTAAGAAAACCGAAGTTATGATTTTTAAATCCGGGAACGGACCTATAAGTACCGTACCGCTTAAACTCTGTGGTAGCAAGCTAGCAGTAGTCGATAAATTTAAATATTTAGGTCACATTCTAACGAGTAACCTCAAAGATGACGATGACTTGGAAAGGCAGCGGCGTGCCCTAGTCATCAGAAGCAACATGTTGGCGAGGCGGTTTACACACTGCTCCACTCAAGTAAAGGTGACCCTATTCAAGGCGTACTGCCAGGCGTTCTACACCAGCCAGCTGTGGAGTACCTACACGAGGGGAACCTTCAGTACCCTTCGTGTACAGTACAACAACTCCCTCAGAGCTATGCTCGGTCTATCATGGCGGTGTAGTGCGTCTGGCATGTTCGCTGAGAATGGGGTCGCGGACATTAACGTATTATTAAAAAGGATAAGATCCTCCTTTCATAAACGGCTGTACTCCTCGACAAACTCAATTATACAAATTGTGTATAGACATGTATATCAGTTTGAGACAGGCTATGCTGCTTATGTACCATAGCAGGTCTCAAATTGATGTATATAACCATTGAATAGAATTAACATAGAACTATGTTAATATAAGTCTATTGTACCTACTTAATTATTTATTTAACGATTTGCACTGCAATGAAATGTATGGGTCGCCTGTATTGGTTTCTGTGCCTGAAATAAACAATTTTTATTTATTTTTATTTATTTTTATTTATTTTATTTATTTTTTATAAATAAATAAATGGGTCCCGACTGTGAAAGTCGCTTCAATAAATTGACTTTTTTTTCTTTTCAGTTTTTATTTAAAGTAAAATTTTTATGCAGTTGGGTTTTTTGATTCCTTAAATTTTTAAATTTAATGTCCTTAAAGATTGATAGATGAATAATACAATAATAAAACTCAATCCTAAATAATATCAATAAGTAATAAAAAAAAATCCGAATGCAGAGTTTTTTTAAATTTCATTTGATATAACGCTACTAATCCAATCTAAATAAATGCTCACAAATGTATTGAACAATTATTTGATCAGTTGTTCCACACAGCACTCCCACTAGTTTATTGCTTATGAAAAGTGGACCACCAGAATCACCTGGGAGAGATGTGTGGTTCTTGTTCGCACACGGCGGAGCCACGCACACAAATGGGCCACTGATGTCATCCGACCAAAACATGGAACAACAGCTGCATCTCCGATTTGAAGCGGCTTTAAGTCAACTTTTTTGTACTCCACTTTTTTATTAATGTTTTCTGCATTCATGTCATACGTCAAGCCGAATCCTGCGTATCTCACGCGGAGTCCCGTCAACGATTTATAATCTACAGCCGATAATATTCCATAGTGTTCTAAATTGACTTTCTCTACCAGCAATAATGCTATGTCATTTTTTATGCCATATACAACTTCTCCAAATGTATACACCTTGTACGCAGGATGAATTATTGCCTTCAAGACTTTGCTATATGATTTCGTTTGGTTCCAGCGCACGGTCATATTGCCATATCTTGCAAATTTCAAATTTCCAGAAAGGCAGTGGCCGGCGGTTAGTACCCATTGATCAGTGATAAGGCTGCCTGTACATGTTCTAAGAGGTCGCCTGCGTCCCTGTTTCTGGAGGTTGACCACGTATGGGTATTCGTTTTTGACGTCATCGACGCCGTAGATGACCCCCAAACTTATACCGGGCTTATAAGCGAATGTATCACGTGATATCGTCACTATCACATACATTACTACGGATGTAAGCAATGATGACATTGTTTTAAAAGATTTTAAAATATTTTATGGAATTCCATTAAATTCTATGTATCGTGAAATCGCGAACAATTGACTTGAAAGAGTGTTGAATTGAAATTGTTAATAAAAATTTTATGTTATTGGCTACAGCAATAGTTTTTAGGATAATACATTTTGTTTTTCTTTAAGTTTACTTTGAGAAAATTCGCATTTGATTTACGTTTAAAAATGTTGTTCAGATATTGATTTAACCAACAGTTTTGTTTACATCTTTGTAGGTCTGCCCTGCTCGTATCTAAGCCCTAGATGATTTATATAGGGACCCGCCTCGCGATAGCATGTCCCCTCTGGCAACGTACAAGATCAAGAAATCTTAAGCATTTACACGGATAGGAATTGACGAAGCTTGTTGCAGATGTATGGGTGTATTTATTGACGAAACGATTTGTGGATCTGAGTGGTTTATTTTCTTTGACGAAGCCTGTTGTGGATACGCACTTTGTATTTATATAATTATGATAATTTAATAAAAACCTTTTATTGATTTTATTATGTCAGATTTAAAAAAAAAAAAATGGAATAAAGTCCAAAGCTGCGAATTTCATGCTACCTCGCCCCTGGCAAGAAGTGGCAGAAAAGTTTGTTAGTAGAATTACACGCGTATCTTGTCCATACCAGGTGTTACAAAAATACAAATAAACATTTAAGGAGGTGGTTTAGATCATCAAACTGAACAACTTTCACTATAGGACCAATATCGAAATAGCGAAAAAAATTATGTTCCATACTCTACAAATCGACTAGAGCTAAAATTTATGTTGTATGGGATATCAGATTTTTTTTTTCGCGATTTCGATGTTGGTCCCATATAGAAAGTTGTTCAGTTTGACGGTCTTAACAACCCCCTTAAGAGTTTTAAATATTTATTTTTACTTATGAAACACCTTGTATAAACACAGCGGAGGTATTTTGTAAACCACTGATACTTCATGCATGTTTATATACTGAGTGAGAGTTTAATAGTTTTTGTAATCTTCTGTGTTTCTTAAATAAATGAAAACATTTTTTTTTTGCAAATAATCTAGTTGGAGATTTTGGCAACACGATCCGTTTTCCGTGGGCGTAGTAAGTTTTTTATCTTGTTTTAAAGTGTTCGCATCTCGACTTCCTAACACGATAACAAGATAGTACTTAGCCCAAAATGTTGCCAAAATAATGAACGTTTGTGTTACTTATTTGAAACTAACGAACCAACTCTTGAAATATCTACAAATTATACATAATACATACGAGTATTATCCTCACGCCACTATCCCACCTACTTAGTTACGTATAATTTATATAAACGTAGATTATTAGGGCTGATATTGATGTTCATCTATGTATATTCAATTTTAACATAATTTGGTATTAGCATAAGCATATGCTCATGACTATATTTCCCTAGGGGGTAGTCAGAGATATTCTGAAACCTCAGAACATCCACGATTCACCAGTAGTACCCAAACTCTGTCCAGTGTGACGGGGGGTGAGCCCGTCGCCACTTATAATGGACAGTGGGTACAATACACGCCTCGAAATTGAATCATGCAGGTTTCCTCACGATGTTTTCCTTCACCGAAAAGCCAGTTGTGTAACAAATCGTACATTAATTCCGAAAAACTCATTGGTATGGACGGGGATCGAACCATCGCCTCCTGCACGGCAGGCAAGGTTACTCGCCACTGGACCACCACGGCTTTTTATTTGGTATTATTATAGTGAATACCAAAATAATTATTTTTTATTGGTGGACTTCATTTATCACTAAACAAGATGTAACAAAACACCCTCGTAATATTTAAAGGAGTTGTATAAATACAGTGTGTTAGGGTTAACAGTTCCATTACTTTAGGCGGTGATTATAAACATGATAATGAACAACTTTCCCTGAAAACCTATGGGAAATTCACAAAAAAAAATGTGGACTTTTCTGTTTTTTTGCAATTTCTTATAGGTTTCTTAAGACGTAATAGTAGGTGGAAATACCTCGGAGGCATCTTTTATTTTTCATTTTACGACTAGATTTATACCATTTACCGAAACTAAAGTCATACCTCAGTATTTTTGGATAGTTCATCTAGTGAAATCATCAACCTGAATACACGATTGGAATTACTTCACTCGATAGAAAATCGTCACAAAAATGACGTATTTTCATGCATTTTTAAACATTTTTCTCGGTTTAGAAGAACTTAAAATAGTTTCCGATGGTTGGTATTTATACTCACATATTTACCATTAGTTTAACTAGTGCAATCATAAATAAAATCTAGAAAAAGTACTTTGGTTAGTTGTTTTTAATCGAAAATACGGCTCACGCACACACTTTTCGGAGCGCTCGGCAATCGCGTTTCTCATAGAAAATATTCGTCGGGACCTATGGCCCCTTAAGGAAAGTTGTTCAGTATCATAGGAACAATCACCTCTTAGGGTTGAACGATACCACGCAGCACAGCATCGCATTTTTGCGTCGCTCCATCCTTTTCTGTCACTCGACAGCGACAGAAAAATGCGATGCTGTGCTGTGTGGTGTAGTTCAACCTAGAGTTCAACCCTTAAAGTAGTGCAACTATTTACCCTAACACCCTGTATACAGGGTACATCTTAATATACTGACACTTTTTTAAGGGGTGGACCAGCCCATCAAACTGAACTACTTTCTCCATGGGACCAACATCGAAATCGCGAAAAAAATATCAGCTGTCCCATACATTTGACTAGAGTAGGTTTGCAGTCTTGTATGGAACGGCTGTTTTTTTGTTCAGTTGTTCAATTGTTCAGTTTGACGGTCTCATCATCTCCTTAAAAAAGTGTCAGCGCATTAAGAAGGGCCCTGTATAATATAAAAGCCAATCTCCCACATTATGCTATTATTATTTTGGTGTGAATGATTCTATAATCGTAACCTAATAATGATAATATTAGTTACATCACACATTTAGAAACTATTAAAATTTTCTTTCATCATTGTTTGATTTACATCCAAATACAAAATAACAATAAACTTAAACTATGTTAATGAATAGACATAAACGCAATATGCATGTGCATTGTTATGGAGA
This sequence comes from Agonopterix heracliana, assembly GCA_963693445.1. Taxonomy (NCBI): domain Eukaryota; kingdom Metazoa; phylum Arthropoda; class Insecta; order Lepidoptera; family Depressariidae; genus Agonopterix; species Agonopterix heracliana. The sequence goes on along the minus strand of OY856312.1, from coordinate 273,046 downwards.
TCAAATGAACTGATGAGGCACGAGTAATAAAACAGTGGGTGTGACGTGGAGAGGACATTAGTAGCGTGTGCAGTCGACTGGACATTACGCTGTCCACTGTGCAGCCAGTGCTCAGCCGCAGTGTCACAGGGGCCATGTCTACCATTAATTCACTGTGTGCTGATTCTAATGTTAACAAGGTGTAAGTGTGGGCAGTTGCATTAGTTTAAAGGGTGATTGTTCTCGTGATATTTTGTAACATCTTTATAACCTGTGATTCACAAATAAATCAATATTAAAAAAAAAGATACTGAACAACTTTCCCCAAGAAATCTATAGGAAATTAGTAAAAATTTTTTAACTTTCCATAATTAAATACTATTTTATTCATTTTTCAACAAAAATCTGATAAACTGCGATAAATTATATTATATTTTTTTCCTAATAAGCATTATTCATATTAAATGCAAACATTTCTTTCGACCAACTGAGATCACAATTTTGTTAGGATAAGGCGGTAATTTTTTTGGGAATTTTCCACATCAATAGTTTCGTGATGGAATATTGCTTACTTTCTTTCATAATGTATCCCTGTGTATTCTGTGGTATTAGTAATCTCCTTCCTATCCTTTTATTGTAAAGGGGATAAGCGAATTGAGGGGAATAAACGATGTGATCAGGTTTTCAGATTCTGTGCAAAGTAGATAAAAGGTAGTTTTGAAAGCCAAATGGGACAGAAAGAGAAAAATGCCGATTGAAATTAATACAATTCTTACTCAGACAGCCGAGAAAAGATTGCATTATTCAATCTTTTAAAATTGTCAAACTTTTTTTGCTCGTTACAATAAATTAACATATTTTTTTACAAAGACATAAAACGTTCCTGAAATATATAGGATCCTTCTTAATATGCAGACACCTTCTTTAAGGGGATGATCAGACCATATGGCACCAACTTTGAAATCGCAAAAAAAAACCCCTACATACAAAATTGCAAACCTACTTGAGCCAAATGTAAGGGACAGCAGATTTTTTTTCACGATTTCGATGTTGGAAGAGAAAGATGTTTAGTTTGATGGTCTGATCATACCCTGAAAAAAGTGTCAGCATGTTAAGTTGGACCCTGTATTTCGAACTTTAATAAGTACACAATTTAACACTGAGCTTGGAACAATGTAAGAATTTTTCATACTGCACGGTCTACTTGCTGGGTTAAAATAATCAAAAACATAGTTTATTTTCATACAATACAAAGCACGTACGATTAAGCTGTTCCACCTTAAATGACTTGTATGATTAATAGTTTCCGAAGTACCCCCATGAAGTCTTCAACCAAAAGTTTGCTCACGTATTCAGTTTTGAATCATTAATTAATAATGTTCTAGTTAATAAATCAAAGACAAAGATTAGTGTTGGTAAGTTTCATCGTGAATGGAGCGTGTTTGAATAGTTTGCTTAACGTTCCTGTGTAGTGGAAGTCGCAATGAGTAAACAGAATCAGTATTTTCATGAAATCAATGGATATGTCTATACATCTTTTATAAATTACGGAAGTAAAAATGGAGCTACACCGCGTTGATATTGCTGGACATAATTATTCTTTTCGTCTCGATGGGTAGGTAGTACTGTATCCAGTCATTATAGAATTATGATTAATTTTGCCTATGTCTTTGTAATACTAGGTTTATAACTGCAATATTTCTGATACAGGTGTAATTAATTAAGGCAGTCTTTATATCAAGTTGATTGTTGGTTTGTAGTACATTACTTATTCAATAAAGTTTTTAAATGCAAATGGTAATGACGGCGATGAAATTTCTTAAAGTCTTAACTTAATCAGATAAAATATAGCTATGTTAAAACCATATTCGTTTTGAGTATGATAACATCAGAAAGATAAATTAGCTGTCATTAAACGCCTCTACATTTTATAATCAGTATAGGAAATCGAATAGGCATTAGGCAATAATTATTGCAGTGTAAAAAAATTCTATACAAGGTTTAACAAGACACCCTAGTAAGATTTATAGAAATTGGCAAGAACTTTAAACTGAAAAACTTTCACTATGGAGCCAAAGTCGAAAAAAATAAAAACCGCTGGCGCATATATATATTTGAGATGAGAAGGTTCTGCAGTTTTGTGTGACAGAATAATTTATTTGCGCGATTTCGAAGGTGTAAGGTTCCGTTTTATGGTCTTACCAACTTGTTTAAATATTACTAGGGTGTTTTGTTACATCCTGTACCAGGACAAATGACTAGACAATATTTTATAACCCCGTTTAGTAACTAGCTGGATCACGAAACCACATACTTGATCTTGTTACCACTACACGAACGAATCACGAACAGAATCGGAACGAAGTTAATCGCAAGTTGCGAGCTACATCGAGAATCCGTCAACTAATCGCTCTTCATTGTCTCCGCCGGATTGGAGCCAATTACCTACGCGACCTCGCGCCGCTTCGTGACCGACATTTATTATGTTTGTTATATTCGCTAACACCTTGAATCCCGGAGAAAGGACGTCGCCGTTTGGGTCGACCCCGGAAGAGATGGAGAGACGACCTGAATGCCTTCGACGAAGAGTAGATGGAACTGACTCAGGACAGGGATGCATAGAGAATAAGGGGCCTTTGCCCAGCAGTGGGATGAAATAGGCTGTGAAAAAAAAATCGCTTAAGGCCCTCTTATCCAAGTCCAAGCGTCTCTTTCTTGCAAGCGTAAGTTTGCAATTAGCCATCCCGCTCCAATTGAAAGCAGGAAACTAGTTGTGTTCAGAACACGGACCCTAAATTTCTTGACTTTTTCTTTTTAATAATATTTTAATCTTGTTAGCAAATCTGCCATATTCTGCGAAAAAAAGGCTATCTATTAGGGTTCAAAAGATACAGCCCTTTAAAGTTAGGATAGACAGATGTCACACACGTAGGCTTAGTAATAGGGTCCCGTTGGCTCCATTGGGTACGAAACCCTATATTGGTGGACTTCACATTCGCATCAGAATGTCTTTTCCGCGTGGTATCCGCACTAATACCGTAACCAGAAATTCGTCAAAAGAATTCGTTCGCTGTTCCAGGATTGATGTCAATTTAATAAACAAAATTCTGTGATGGCGAGTACTAAAGTGCTCCATGACGCAATATCCACGGCTTCATAATTCAATATCTTTTCGTCCGTTATTAAATTTAACTCGCGTCTATTTTATGAATCACATTTTTTGAGAGGCGCTTGTAGTGGTGCTTCGGTGATCATTATATTTGAAGTGCTTTAGACGACGCGACGGCGAAGCAAGATAACCAATATAGGTCTTAGATAATGCTGCTAGATTTCGTTGTTCCTTAAATCAAGTCACCCTATTATTATGTTATTGAGGCGGGGCAGACAGACAGACAGACAATATGGACGAAAGTAAGGTCCTTATAATATTTTTAGGGTTCCTTGTTTGACTACGGAACCCTGAAAATGAATGTTTGTATCTTTGTCCACTATGCGTTTGTAAGACGTTCGTCTGATTGTGATGAAACTTTGGTGGGTTGTTAAGCACATACCGGTTTAGGTTTCTAAAAAAAAATGATTTTGTGTGTGTCGGGAAAAACAGGACAGGACAGGACAGGACAGGACAGGAGGAAAAAACAGGCAATGCATACTGGACACAGCTACGGTCGTTATCGTAAGTTTTCCGTACTAGTTTGCCTTTTTTCCCGTAAATATTGATATAATAATAATAAACAGTTTAGTTTGTAGAAAACGTTTCTTTAGTAGACTTGTACTAAACTTGCCGGAGCAGGAGTTTGGTGGAAACTTTGCAAGAACGGCAGCACGCTATCATTTCACGCACGTTGTGTCGCTCGACTCGACTCGACGGCGAAGTAACAAATAAGTACCTACTGGGGAACTTTGTTCCAATACCTCTATTATTATGGAAGCCTTTCTTTAAGAATACAATGAATATGTTGGATACTGTCACGCAGACTATTCATCATCAGCCTACCTAGAACCTACCATTGAGAAGGGTGTATGGTATAGGCATGAATCCACTACGTGTATTCACCGTCGTGTAATAAAGCATCCTAATATTGACACGATACACTGTAACTTTCACATAATTTGTAATGCATCATTGCATCTACCCTACATATTTCAATTAGACCGAGACAAAACACTAAAACTAAATGCGCTTGGGAGTCCCTGATTTTAATTTTAAAAAGCGCCCGTAAAACAAACACTGACTTGTCACTCGAATCGGTCGAGTATATTAGATTTGACTTTGTTTACTAGTGTTAACAAAGTCAAAACTAATATAGTACTTTTTAGGCCGACCGTAACACACCTGGCGGGGGCGCGTCCTCATAATTAGCCGCGTCAGGGCGGTCAGAACTCTTGATCAGTCGCTGTGTGCCACCTTATGCTGTATGTACATGAATGCAAATAAATTACTATGAAACTAATAGTATTTAAAGGGGTTGTTTAGGCCCTCAAATTGAACAACTTACCCTATAGATCCAACATTGAGAAAAATTAAAAATATTCTGCTGTTTACATACAAAACTGCAGTACCCACTTGACTCAAATGTATGGTACAGCTGATTATTTAAATTTTTGTTTTACCTTTTCTCCGTAGTGAAAGTTATTCAGTTTGATGGTCTAAACCATCGTTTTAAATATAACTCTATGGTGTGCTATTGTGTTTTGTTACAACCGACCTGTATATTTCAAAATTGCATATTTCGGTTTATGTACTAACTCTTCTTTTGTAGAGTCAACGCACGATCGTATTATCATTTTATATTAGTTTGAATTGCAATCGATCGTTATTTATAATATAATATGTAATTAATAATGCCAGAAACTCTACATCACATGTTTGAGACAAAAATATTATTGTTTTGTTTAAAAGATGTGATGTAGAGTTTCTGGCCGCATCGTTTCTACAACGATAACTTACAGTCATCTTTTGACGCTGTGGTTTGTACAAGGGTTGTGAAATATTTACCGTCGGTCGCTGTCGGTAAATTAACTCAACCCAAATCATTAAAAAAACATCGGAAAGATGTATTTATGATACTATTTTAAATAAATTATTTGAATTGAATTCAATTGTATTGTGGACTAATCAAATGTCGTTCAATTATTATATACATTTGAAATCATTTGGTTACTCCTAATTCACCGTTTTATGAATGAGACACTGAGTCAGTAAGTAGCTGAAACATTCGCGCATCAATCAGACGCCACCCCCTCCCCTTCCACAAGGGCGGGGGGGGTGCGGGGCGCGGGCAATCTGCCGCTCGTTAATCACTGATTATGCCATCAGGCTTTAAGCAATTACTGACACACCCGCCCCGAGTCGCTGAACTTTTAGTTAATCGTCTTAAGTGGGGTCAAGTAACGAAAACTTACATACTCGGAATAGGACACGGCTTATGGGTCAAAGTTCTTAATTGATTTACATACAATCACTCAACTATAATCCTCAGGAATTTTGAGTTCAGAAACGTATTTTACAACTACAAATTATAATTTTGTTCAGCGAGCATTTGTAGCAACGATTTGGGATATTGTAAGTGCTGAAAATAATCTCCGTTCAAAACTGTTTATATAATAGTCGAGGCGATTTTCATTAAAATTTGTGCTGAAATTATATTTTGTAATAAACTACAGCGATGCGTAAAGAACGAATGTTTAGTTTCAAAATAATTTTATGAATTAAACAGACTTTAACGCCACGCCAGACACAGATGGCATTAATGGCCCGAAAAGGTTTTTAAAACCCTATTAAAATTCAACTCCGAATCTACCCTCACACACGTACACACACCCCCATACACATACACACACACCTACAGTGTCCTTAAAATAAACGTTTTCATTATAAATTGGACGCTTAATAAATATTAACCAAGTCGTTGGAATGAAAGAAGCGGCCGTTTTAATTGTGGTCCCTTTATGTGAGGTTGAAAGGGGGTTATTGTGTGTGGCGTACAATGAGCCTAGCCGAGCGGCGAGGGGCGCATCCACCCGAAGACCACGCGACTGATCAGCGATTGTAGGCTGCGGTTTTACTCACCCGCCAGTAGCGGCTGTCGGCGTCATGTTACAACAAGAGACCAGACGAAAAATCTCAAATACCTTTGACTAAACAGGCCGTGAGGTGACCAACACAGCCTAATGTGTGGCTATAAGTTTTAAACGTGTGTATAGTCAAGACTGTGGGCTGCCGCCTCATTTTTGACAATATTAGATCATGTTTCACAAAAAATAGCCTTACCTTACACCAGCATGCCGGCAAGCACGTGTGCATGCTACTCGTATTTGCACGTGTGCAAGTTTTCTGAACGAAATAGCAAGAAAACGCGTGTCTTTATGCGTGCTGGCGTGCAGGCATGCGTGCGGGAATATATGTATGTACGTGTGTGAACGTTTACGTGCATCTACGTAATAAGGTGAACTTTATCTATGCAATAATAATAAATCTCTATATTTATTTTACTTTACACAGACAACTTGTGTTAGCTGACATAGTCGTAACAAGAGGCGTGCGAATGAAACTAAAGCCTAACAACTATCCGTTGATTACACTAATTAGAAAACTTTGAGAGTCGACTCACTTTAGTAACTCGCTGATTAGATCGAACCGAACAAGCTCCGGGTACTGGAGGAAGTTTGTCTGAATTGCTCTCATCGCATCTTATCTACTCACATGCCTGACGGCTTCATCAATAGGTAGTGAATGATATCCTGAATCCTGCGTGGATGTAGCTGTAATTCTGGAATAGCTATCTTCATTCATATTCCTCCTGTCATTATTATGTATCTCAGCAGATATTTTAAGGGCCGCGGCCCGGACATTTGGGATGCTTGCGTGGGGACACAGGTCAGGAATAGAGCAACTAACATGAGTTGCCAAATGAAATGTTTTTGGATGTTTTCAGGAGACTATTCGCAGGCAAAAATTCGAATCATGTATATAATTCTGAGTCTAACGTGAAATTGTGGATACATTAATGAAGTAGTGTCAGTATATTTCACAAAATAATCTACGATTTCACTTTAGATTCGCGATTATTCACGAAAATCTAATTGTAAAAATTGGTAAGAGATTAGAAAACGGTTCTATTGCCTCGCGTTACGTATCTCTTTCTATTATACAGTGGTGCCGCTAGGTACATCTCGCTCTATCAGCTCAGCTGTCACTTCCTCTATTCCTGGTATAATACCTTTATGGGTCCAACACGAAGAGGCCCCTTCGAGACACTTTTACCTTAACGCAATGAGATGCAACCATCGTTATTATTACCGATGTAAAGTATTCATCCAGGGTCTTTCCTGATAATGCAAATGGATTTTGAGGAGGTGATCTGATTATCAAACTAAACATCTGTGGATACCATAACGAAAACGCGAAAAACGGAATACAAATACAAAATATTTATTGAACCAACGTGTTCGGAACAACCAACCAAATCGGTTGTTCCAAACAAAACTGAAAATTGTTCCTACTCAACCCAATGTATGGTATAGCAGATATCACTACTGGAAGGGAATTCATTCAGCAAATACAGGGTGTCACAGCCTAGCAAATACTGAAACGGTGAACTCAGACCATCAAACTGCACAACTTTCACTATGGGCTTTCCTCAGGAAATGCTAAAAAAAAATCTGCTGTTCCATACATTTGAGTCACTTACACCCTTTACTTAGTCTATAGGGTAGATTGTGAATGGTTCTCACAAGAATTATGTAAACGGCAATGTGACCGGGGTTTAGGGAGGTGGCGATGCAATCGTTTGACTTTGTGCGACTCTGTTCCAATTCCTAGCACGTCCTGAAGATTTGTCAAGTTTACGTTTCAACCGTGAAGGAAAACACCTGAGCATATAATTTATTTATATGTATGTATACACCTCAGAATACAGAATAAACCAGAAGGAGTGTTCGATTACATTTGTACGCAGCGCGCTGTGTCCAAAAACAATGTCAAAACACCACTCCGCTCGCCTCTTCAAACATAGCCTACTCAAAAAAAAATCGTAATATCTATTTAATAGATAGGATTAATTTATCTATTTAATTAGGATTTTTTTCAGTAATTACCGATGCGCGTGTCGGCCATCTACTGACTGATTAGATAACGAGCCACTCCAATTTGGAGTTGTTTTGAGTGCCTCACTTTCAAGCGCGTTGACGGTTTCTGGTTTATTCTGTATTCTGAGGTATACATCTATAGACACAGTCATATCATAATTGTATGTGTATGCCGAATCCATACACGCAAACCACTGAAATACGATAAATTAAAATAATAATAGAATCGTTAAACGAGCCGATAGCGATGAAATAAAAACTAAATTTTACTTAAATTTTAGGTCTTTAATTTTGCGTACAACTTCACGACGACCATTTTTGTGAAGGATTTCGTACAGCTTGTTGTTGAACTTGTTTTGACAAAAAATATGCCCGAAAAAACTTATTAGTCGTCGTAGTCGTAGGATGTCCACGGTTTTTACAGAAACAAACAAAAATTACTTAATTTTAAAGAAGTAAGGTACCTCGAATTGAAACTTGCCTAAAAGGCAAGGCTTTTAATTGATGACTATCCTATACAACAATAGTTCAGAGTAAACTAATAACTTTTCTAAGGAAACACAATCTCTATAACAATCAACAGAAGGTCAATTTAACATCATTAAGCTGCAGTAAGTTCTCAAGAAAGTTGTCAACTCAACTCGACTTGAGATTCATTCTCGTAATCCACTATAATGGAGACTGATGGGAAATATCATTTACTTTGGACAAGTTAAATCCGGGTTTGATATGGATCCGGATACTTCCGGGTTGTTGATAAGGATTGACAACAGTTGTGTTATACTCGTGAGGGTTAGTGGTATTAAACAATTTATCATGAATTGGACTGATTCTCATCAATGATAGCGTGATAACCTTTTTTTAACTGGAATTGTATTGATTTGTTTAGAGTGACTGGCAAGCGGCAAAGCCCTGGTGTCAGAGTTTATTCAAACCGCCTTACGGCCTCTGACGTGGTTTTTATGTAACGACCACTACCACCAGAGATAGTAGCCGGGACCAACGGCTTAACGAGCCATCCGAAGCACGGAATAATTTTCCTTTTCATACAATCAGGTGATTCAGCTTGCAATGTGCTAACCAACTGGGGAAAAACGCACAGTGATATATCACTAGGTAGGTGTCCCCCGTGGGAATCGAACCCACGACCTCCGTGTCAAGAGCCCAATGTATCTGTTAATAACAAGTGTTTTCGCTACTGTAATACGTGATCCATAACGCGTCATAACGTTCGTAACGTTTCATATTATTTTCCATCGTATTCCCAAAATTATTACATTGAAATCTAATAATGTTTTATTTTCTGAAAAGGATGAAATGGAAATTTACTCGCCTAATGTCTCATATTTCATACTCGACGATTTTCGATAGGAAAACATTTTCATTTTCAAAATATAAACTGTTTGACGCGTATATTTTCCTCTTCCACTTCCATCTTCATTAACTAGGCAAGAGTGACATTGCCCTAGCTTCTTTATATCAAATTGTGAATGGAAGCAATAATCAAATACAAGGAATTGCCAAGACACTGGGGCAAATTATATAGCGAATATCATTTTTAAATGAATAAAATCTAAACGGAATTTCAATAAAAGTAATGCAAATTAAAATTAGACTTGGCTTGGCACCAACTAAAGAAACAAATTGGGTATCGTATTTATAATTTATAGAAGCTAATGTCAAAGTAACGATTATTTTGAAAAAAAAAATCAGAAAGAGAAAGATGTTTTTTTTTTTATTTATAATTAATGGACTTCTTGCTTGTACGTTAGCACCGCATTTCCGCCAATGTCAAGTGGTTTGAGGGAGTATCTATCCAATCTCGAGGATTGTTTTTGAGTAAGAACAACTGAGAAGGATTGTGGAGCCTCGTGGCAGGCTGAAACGCGAACTGCGCGAACACCACGCGAGAGTGTTCGGGGCAAACCCTGCAACGTGACTCCCTCAACAGAAAGATTTTTATAAAATGTTTGCTAATTGTGCTTGATTGATTTATCGCAGTCGATGTCGACCACCAGTGGCCCAGTGGCTGCCTTTTTAGAAAAGCAGTCTGGTATTTTATATTACTCTTCTATTTCATTCATTATAGAATTGGTGCCCATACCATTGGAACAGGAATAATGGGCGATTTTTACGATAGATCTCGTAGTGAAACATTTTCGTACTAGGACTACGTGGGGTTCAAAAGTAAGCTATAGCTTGTTAGGATCCCACTAAATGATATGAGACCATATTTGGCTGTTTGTTTGTGCGTGTAACAATTAAAAACTACTAAACCAATTTGGGTGGCCTTTTCACAAAGGACTCAGGTTGGTTTAACATTAAGACTTTATTTTGTAATTGTGTCATTAAGACTTTATTTTGTAATTGTTTATTCAATCAAAAGTATTTTACGTATTTTATAGTCAGTGGTCTGCACGTACGAAGTCGCGGTTGCCGCTTAGCAGGTAAATAAATAAATTCAAACTTATTTTTTGTGACTCCGTAGTTCATGATAATATGATGCTCTTATTTTTAAGTAACAAAAGTAAACCAAGTCGTCAAAAGAAACTCACAAAGAATAGCAATGCAATGTTTTATCGCAAGCGCTCTCAGCTCAGAGCTGCTTGTAGCAAATATAAACCGTGTAAACAAGAAGTGTGCTCTTAATAATTCACAGTCCGCCTCTCAACAAAACCTTCAGCTTGGTGAGGGGGGGGGGGGGGGGGGGGAGTCAGTTGATGTCGCCGGGGGGAGGGGGAGTGGCACTCGGTCACTAGACCACGACGTGTCGCGGTGACCTTGCACCGGCGGTAAGTAGAGGTTTTAACTTATTGTGTATTGGTGGTCCCTGTCAACAGGGCAAAGGCCTCCTCTCGCAAATAAGGATTCGTTAGAGGAGGCCTTCGCCAGACTGCCTTGTAATGTAGTGGAAATTCTACAGTCTACAACTTCCGTTTCTTTTATGTATAGATGCGTCAATAAGTGCTACCTCCTGGTTTTACCATGAAATTGGGTAACTTTGTAAACATTTTATTTATTAACTATGTCACTTTTTGAGCTGAAAAATAAACTGAACCATCTAAATGATATGAAGTGATGTGGTTTTCTAGAAATCAATTTAAATGATAAATCCGAAGAAAAGGGAATCTAAAGTCACCCCTTTTTTTCCAGTTGTAACCATTTTACTCTTACATTTTTAATCGGAAGAAAATGAAAATTTACAGTATTGTTCACAACACAATTTAGAATGTATGGTTCGCATCGATTAATATGGAGAGTCGTGGTCCGGGGATGATACGCCTTAAATTAAAACGAACCAAGAGAGAAAGCACCTATTTAAAAAGTGTTCCATAAAGTTATTTACAAAGTGCTCTACACTGAAATCGCTTCAACTTGTCGGCACTCGATATGTTTTGATATGAAACGAAGCGCGCGGTAAGCCGAGATACATAATACACTCAAAGTTTTAGTTAACTCTCTCTCTTTCACGACATTGGTGAAGCAACTTGAAGCATATTACCTACATCTGATCCCATTTAAGTTTTCACAGCTTAATCACTTAGATTACCGCGTGGTTCGGGCTATGAGCGGACCACAATGAGGTTTGCATTCTTTGCCGTGGGTGTTAGGAGGCGACTAAAACATTAAAGGTTTCTCATTTAGTGTTTTTGTGGGGGAAAATCCACTCATCTCTACTTGACACGTCATTCCATTTTGAAACCTTAAATATGCTATGGGTTAAGCCTGCTACAACTGCTGGCCTAAAAATATTAGTGGTCGTTATATATATTGTGGCCGTAAGTGTGTATCTATACACATATAATTTTTTTGTTTTAGATATTTTCATCGATGTATTGTTTTATTTGAATAATTTTTACCTATCTAATTATTGTAGTGCCCTCGCAGGGTTCACGTTGATCATGTAACTAGCCTATAAGATCTTTTGTAACAACATGAGTGCAATAAATATATTTAGTATAAAATGTTTTAGTAAATCGTATTCCCTTACAGTTATTATGGCAGTATCAAATGAACATTGTTAAAATACCTCAAAGGAAATAAGAGAATTGTAAAACTTTTGAAGTATGTAGGTCAGCTTACTGCAGATCTCGTTTTGAATGAAAACATTTCAACAAGTAGAAGTAGAGATGCAACAAGAGTTCAGCGCGGTTAGAAGTTGGTCCTTGAGAGTAGATAATGGCAGTCCGTGTAGTTCCTTTTAGCCATTGACTTACCAACTACTGAACGTAGGGTCCGCGCTCAAAAGTGTCCGAACCCAAAGAGCACTAAAACGTATAAAGAGAACCAATTACGTGACAGTCTTCGTTCGACCGGACGACTAAGCGCAAGCGCGCGTGCGTCTCACGCCGTGCCGCGATGAAGTAAAAACTACGCAAGCAAAATGAAAAAGAATTTCAGCATTTTCAATGTTTATATTACTTTACACGTACTTAACAGGTTTGTGTAGGATAGTCTCGCACACATTTTTCGAGAATTTTTACTAGACTTTGTACCGGCGTCCATTATTTTGTATGTCAATGCTTTTAGCACACACTTTAACCCACATAATTAAAACTAACTAATATTATAATATACTATCATATCGTATAATAAACGTGAATGTTTCTGACGATGCCATGGTTGGTAGATGTTTGTGAGTTTTGTGCCTCGAACACGTATATATAAACCTGGGAATAAATATCCTATTTACCATTCGTTTGTCTGATCCGATATAAGTCCCTCTCTCTTCCTTCAGGAAGGAGAGGGACGGAAGCTTCAGACATTATACTATTTGTTCTTCGTGATGGGAGGGAGAGGGGCTTATAGACTATCGGATCAGATAATCGGATGTGTATTCCCAGGCTAAGCGGCTGAAGGGATAATGATGCATACACTTAAAGCAACGTGGCTCCCGTCAGCTTACGTGCATACAGATGGAAAATGTTCTGGATACTTTTTAAAGCCAACGCAAACGAAGTCACTAGCAAAATTGTGTAAGTATATTTCATCTATTCATTATTTTCTTTACTGACTTATTGAAGATCCATCGCTTAAATAATAAACCCTGTGACCTGGAAAGAGGCCAAGGAAAAAGTTTATAACAGAACCGAAAATCGGATCACTTTTTGCGAGTTATTTTAACAAAAGTTTGCTATTCAATCACTGTTACCTTCTCTCTTACCTATTTCAATTATTAGCAAGTGGTCTTTCTTTTTGACCGACCCAAAAAGGAAGAGATTTTTATATTTATGCCACGTGGTTTCTAGAATGGAATAGATGTTTCTTTCCGTATTTGACGAACGATGCGACCCGCCCGACACGCCCTTGACCAGTTTATAATTAAGTCTATGGTGACATGGCGCGTACGTGACCAGCCACGAGCGAGGGGGGGGGGGATGAGTCAGGAAATGAGGAGGGGAGGAGGGGTCTAGCCGGATGGAGAGATTATTAAATTTCCCAGACGACCTAAATCGGTTCTTCCGATGTAATAAGACCGCTTTAGGATATTTTATTAAATTCTTTTCTGTTTCCACTAATAAGAGCTAGTGAAGAGGGTACAAAATGTAGAGACAAACATACAAACTAACAGTCACGACCCCTTTCGAGATATTCAGAATCTTTCCTACTGTTGTCACCTATATTATCGAAGAGTTTCAACTTCACATCATTTTAGTAGGAAGCGTGACAGAAAATGTATTCGCAATGGTGTATTGTCTCGCTCGCACTCATTCAATATTCACTTTTCAGATTATCTCATTTGTTTGAATGCAGCAGCAGCAGCAGCATACACTCAGTTGCAGAAACGCTAATTAAAGTTTATCCTCCATTAAATATCTTACTGTCACTTTTTGTCTTGTTGACGTAGTAAAAGCTAGCAAGAGGTTTAATGGAGGATAACTTTAACAAGCGTATCTGTAACTGAGTGAAAGTATCCAAGAGACGGTGCAGGTGTAGCAATCTGTGGCAAGGTTAACCTTTTAGCATTATTTCAGTTTGTTTTATTGCCAGCAATGGGATGACGATCAAAATGATACAAAAAGGACCCAAAAGAAGAACTTCAATAGCATCCTTATCCCTTAAGTCATCTCATGCGCAGTCCAGCACCCGTGGCATGGCGGCGCGATAAAGCACTTATCGAGGCGCCGTACCGCGGTCGCAGGAAGAAGATTCATCACCTGGGTAATTGTTATACCCGATGATTTTTAACCAAATACTCAGACTGAAACATAACAAATTTTACTATGGGAGCAAAGCTGAAATCGTTAAAAAAAATGCTGTTTTATACATTTGAGTCGAGTAGGTATTGCAGTTTAGTATGTAACAGCTGATTCTAGTGGCTCCATCGTATTATCGAAGATTTTGAATCTCCAGCAGTGCTTGACGTTGTTCGGTTAAAGACATTTAGGTGATCTAAAGGGTTGTTTTTGTAAAAAAACAGAAGCTTGAGCCATGACAAAATGGTGGAGTTAGACTCTCGCGACCGCCTAGTAACAGACTTGCAACACGACTCAAATGTTTTACTTAAAAGACAAGTGACAAGTTGGTTTTAGTACCGGTCCATTAAAGATAAGTCACCCACCCGCTCAGGTAATTGGGTACCTTTTTTGTTCGGCAGAAGGTATTGGTAAGATCGGTAGGTAAGATTGACATCTTAATGATGCTATTTGGGTAACTTATCCTAGGAAGGATAAGGTAAGACAAGGCCCTGAGCCTAACTGACACACCTAATGACTTGAGTATTTCTAAATTGGTGTGTATTTTGTCTGCAGTTTCTGCATGGATCACATTAAAATGGCTAAATGGATCAAAATTAAAGTTTTAGGATAGCAATGGGTAAGTTTGGAGTAATATTTCAATCTTTGTTTCACCGCAAAACTCAATGAAAAGTTATGAGTATTTAAAGTTTTCAACTACCTAATCGTTTCAGTTGGTTTATGCGTACAATGAGACAAATAAAAATCAAATCCATAATTTTTTTAATGCAGTCTAGTATAGTACATTATTTTACTCGCTCAATGATTCCCAAACACTTGCAGCGATCATTTTTATAAATTGTAATCAAATATTCAAGATAAAAGCGATCTAAAATTCGTGACGACAAAGTTATGTTTAGAATAAACCGAGGTAAGTGCGCATACTGTTTATGGTACAGAGGTTGTAATAGTCTATAGAATATTAAAGCTTTTTCGAGAGCACCTATATAATATACATAATCTGACGACCGTAAACTCTCATCAGATAGACAGAAACAGCTACAACTGCCTTTTTGCGTGGTTTTATAAGGCCAACTTTTAGTGTATGTAATCGGGATGAAATAACGTTTCGAATGCATGTAATGCATAGTCTTCTTGTTCAAGGACTTCGTAATGAAACCGTGGACTATACAGTACATTATCATAGCCTATGTAGTTTTGTTCGCTTCTTCTTTAGTCTTTCTTTCAGCCTTCGTAGCACAGACCTCTTATCACTCATAGCATGAGGAGGCCATATATTCATTCATTCATTCATTCATTCATTCATAATTACTCCACCACAATCACCCAGTGGATTGGTGGAGGATTTACATAAAATCACTCGGTTTATACAGTCCGTTGTTAAATAACTTTCGCTAAGAGATTCTTTAGTTTCTAAGTGGCATAATACTTTTACTTCAGTCTTCCACCAGAAACAATAAGCTCTAAAGTCTGCTCTGGCATTCCGGAGAGCGAAGTAAAAACGGTCATTTGTAAAATTGAAGATTTTCTTATTGCTAGCAATGTATTCTTGAGAAATATGCTAAAAGGAGCCTTGTAGTTATATGTACTGCCGTGCTAAGCGAAAGGGCATTTGCCCGTTTTAACGATTTCGAGAAAAACGTGTTTTTATGTTTTTTATAGATCACAGTAAGAAATACGTGTTGTTATAATTTGTGGTTAAAATTAAAACAACCATCGTGTTCCTTGCTACACTTTAAGTCTTATTGTAATAAGGTAATTGAATGAAATAAAAAGGAACAGATTCCGGTCATTTTCGGACATAGGCCCTTTTGGCTTAGCACGGCAGTATAGTACTCTGTGCTTGTAGCAATGTTTCTGACGCCCCTCGGGGAGTCGTTAGTTTAAATAGTTACTAATTAAAAAGACAATAAATACAAAGGACCATCTTTTATTCACATTATTACAGTACCCAACTCGTTGGCCTGGGCGGGAATTCGAAATACGAGGCGCCACTAGACCACGCCTCTAACAATTTATTTATCATTACATTAATTAATATTCTTTGCTCTCTTTTAGTCCAAAAGATTATGTAAAGTTAACTTGATGTTTCTTTTATTTTATTCTGTTATTATAACTGATCTAGTTTGAACAGTTATCGCTTCCTGCGTCCGATCTCAATCACGTCTCGATTCTCGTGAGCATTCCGTAGCGATCGCTTCAACTTCTCTCCAAGCTGAAATACTTTTCCCTTCATTGTAACAACTTTCCGAAGTGGCGACAAGTATACCTCCCCTCCCGCCGCCCGCCTGCCGTCGCCTCACCCCTCCGGGCTCCAATGAATATTGAATGATATTGTTACGCGAGCCCGTTCCAGAAAACTATTGCTTTGAATCCAGAACTCTGAAAATACGTTTACTTTCAGAGAAAATTTAATCTGCTAAATTGTAAATAGAGGAGGCTCTTAACCGAATTAACTCTTAAAGTGGTTTACAAAACAGAGGACGTTTTTAATATCGTCGCGTTTCAAGAAAGCTTTTTGCTACTCTAAAAATCATCATCAAACACTGTCGTCGTCTCCACTTCTAGGGCATGCTTATGGCTTCCCTCATAGTAAGAAGCTGCCTCACGCGTGCCCAATATGGATTAGTGGACTTCTCAAACGCATCAGAATCGATACTTCGGCTTAATGTAAGTTTCTTCATGATTATATTTTCCTTCACCGTTTTAGAGCAGTTTGTATTACGTAGGTATATAAAAAGATAAGTTATAGCCTGTAGGATCCCACTGCAGGGCCAAGGCTGCCTCTCACTATAGTTAAAGGGAGTCATACACCACCCACCACGCAGACATACTGCGGATTGGTTGAGGTGAGTAGTTGCAAATTGACTTTAAATAGGCGTCTGATAGTAATTATGCCTGCATCTGGGGGAATTATCAGGGCCCAACCGCTTCAAGTGCTTTCCAAAAGACGCTCGTGTCGAAGTTCCATTTAAACCGTCGCCCATCCAAAGACTGACCGGACCTGACGTTGCTTATCTTCGGTGATGGTTTCTAACACCGAAGCCCCACTACGCTAACGAGCGCCCCCCATCGTCGTATTTAGGTTGTTTTCCAGGGGGGCCTAGCCCCTGAAAAACGATAGCCAAAGAATAACCAAGTGGAATTTGATTCCTCGGCTGTAGATTATTTAGTTATTCCAAAGTGTTTATATGTGAATTTATTTAAGTGCCCTCCGTAGAATAATGGGTTGGAAACCCAACATCCTCGGGTGTGCACCAGATAATATATTAGCCAATAAGCGCCCCCTTAGAAAAAGTATATGTCTAGAATGAGCCTCACTGTTTTACCGTATAAAACAAAAGGGGCTAAGTTTCATAGGTTGGTGTGCGTGAGGCGCCATACAAATTCTGTATGTGTGCGTGTATATGTATAGGGTTTAGGAACCAGTCCTGGTTCCAATTTTTTTCGACGCTTTCGTATCTTCGACTGTCAATCTAGACATATACTTTATCAAAGAAGCGCCCCATATTATAACGTACATGTAAGCTATAAAAACTCATTGGTATGACATGCAGTCATACATATTCAAACCCAAATAAAGACGATTGAAAGTCCAATCCGTGTACTTAATAAAAAAAATAAGAAACGTATAATGAAGTGCCTTGTAATGGAATGAAAAATCTCACGTATTTATTAAAACTCTCCGTCGCTTTCACATTTATATTTGCATTTTTCCTCAACAAAAAAAAACGTATTTTTCGCGAAGCTAATAAGTTCCTAAACAAATAGAGGCTCGTTTAGAATCTCGGCCGTTACCGGGGTGGACGACGGCTGTTTTTCCGGACCATTTCTAAAGAAAGTTATGGATGAGGTGTGGAAACGACAACGTGGCTCAAGTTAGGCTGGTTACCATTTTTTTCGTGTTATTTTTTTGTTTCATTCAGCGTATAGCTGTGGTTGTATTGATGAAGCGGCTCAGGTGTTTTCAGTCATACTGTTTTCGATTTTGTTGAGTTATTCAAGTAATTTCATAAAGCCGAGATGAATTGATTGACTGGAGAAATGATTATTTAGCTAGCTTATGTGTGCTCGTTGACCTGCATCGAATTGTGTTTGTTTTACTTCAGATAAATTTTCTAAAACTTGTAATTTAGATCAGTTTTTAGTACTTACACGTAATGTAAAGATTCTTTGAAAATATTCATACTGAGAACGAGTTGAATAATCTACATAACGAGCTGTTGCCACTTTCTTTAATGTCTACGCCGAGGATGTCGTGACAGGAGAAGAACTTATTTCCCTATCACCGTTATTAGTGAAATGAGGTCTTTGCCTCATTGACTTTGAATTGAATCGAGTCATCACATCACTGAAATCCTTCTTTTATGTTTAGTTTGTAGTTTAGTTGCGACGGGCTCACTCCCTCGTCACACTGCACAGAGTTTCGGTACTAATAGTGAAACCTGGATGTTTTGAGTTTCAGATGTGATTAATTTAGTAGTTTAGTTTAGTTAGAAAAGGTATTTAGGTATTTAGAAAATTAGATATTAATTATTTATTGTATATTTTATTAAGTTAGTATTATTTTAGTTAGTCATTTATTATATTATTGTTACCTATTGTATATCCAAATAATAAATTTTGCCTAATTTCGATCAATTAAAAAAAAAAAAAAAAAGTTTTGTTAGATAAATTCATACACTCTGACTACCTCATCGGAGAATATAGTCGTGAGTATAATATGACACGCTACTCCGAATCTCAAATTGTCATGAAACTTTAACCTAGACATCGTATAAATAATGAAAAGCTTCATAAATAAACTACTACGATGAAAGTATAGGTAATATAATTCTTCCACTGGAAAATTCCAGATTTTCCTTCAACCTTAGCTAGGTAAAAGAAAAATCTGAGAAAATCCAGCGAAGCGGCCGCCGAGCCTGCAGCGGCAGCGTCTCGACAGGTAGTTTATAGCCCGAGATAAGCACAATAACAGACGTCGAGAAAAAACCCCATTTGTCGTCCGCCGTTAAAACTAAATTAACGTTTCTCTCATCTCTGATTGTAGAATGCAATCTATCTAATAGGATTTGTTAGTGTTCCGCGTTTGAAGATGAAAAACGGTAGAGTATATTTCGCTTGACTACAGAATTTATTTAATGTCTTAAGTTATGTTATGACATAATATGGTATGATATTCAGGAGGCGGTGGATTGATCACTACCAATCTCAAACTCGTACTAAGACTTGCCGTTTTTAATGACTCAAATCCGATGTAATTTGTGAGAGCACTGACTTTTCGTTGAAGGAAAATATCGTGAAGAAACAAAATTTCCGCTTTAGCGTGAGCATAACTACCAACTGAAATAAAAATATGCTCTTTATTTATCTCTCTCTCTCTAATATCTCTGACTGTCCCCTCAGAGAGTAGAATCAGATGTAGAACAGTCACATTAAAAAAAAAATTATAACTATGATCAAAATGTCGATATACAGAACCAAAATAAAGTGAATCAGACTCTCCCATGACTTATTTTTTATTGGAAACTGTGATTGGATGTAGCGAGGCCAGTGATCGGACCAATGGGACGAGATAATATAGGGCTGCAGTAAAATATCGCAGTACAGTGTTGCCAACTACGCTTGGTGAAATCGCCGAGATGAATACTTCAATATCGAAAATGCGCTAAAAGTGCTACATAAATCCGTGCATAGACAACTCTCTTAGCAACAACGCGCAACATTTTCCTCGATATGATGTTGAGCGACGCCGCGCAACTTTTGTTGGACAACGTTGTCTGTCCCTACATGATAGACCGTCGACAACATGCCGCCATACATTTAATAGCTTCACCCACACATGCCAGTATACTTCAGAGCATAGTTCTTGTAGAGCGTTCAAACGCGCTTCATGCAATAGAAGTTAGATCCTATTTTCAATACTAACCAATTAAAGTCAATGACATTTTAAACACGATCTAGATATTAATCTCTGTGCCTTTGGTTTTCCAATTTTTCGTTAAAATATACAGTTTAAATGCTAGGATCATTACACATGCCAGTATACTTCAGAGCATAGTTCTTGTAGAGCGTTCAAACGCGCTTCATGCAATAGAAGTTAGATCCTATTTTCAATACTAACCAATTAAAGTCAACATTTTAAACACGATCTAGATATTAATCTCTGTGCCTTTGGTTTTCCAATTTTTCGTTAAAATATACAGTTTAAATGCTAGGATCAATCGAAGATTTGTATGTTAATTTATGAACCACTGTAACTTTGAAACTAACCATTTAAACGACAATCTGGGAATCCACACGCACAGAGATTAGGGGTATAGATTAAAAAACGTCGTTGACTTTAATTTGTGAATGGAGCATGCTAGCGGTTCTATCCTCTTATAGCTGCAACTGACCGTGCGAAAAAAGCGCTTCATGTGGCGCGAACCGCGTCGCGTTGGCAACACTGTCACAGTGCGTGCGTGACACAAGCCTTGATCACGTCTCGAGTCATCTACTCCGTGATCTGCGACGTTTATAAAAGTTAAGATAATTTTATTCGTTTAAGGAAGAGGGCAGATCTTCCTCAAGCCATCTCACTTTGCTTTTCGTAAGGACGGCGCTTGAATCAGTAAACTAAAGACTCCTGGTTCTTAGTCAGAAGTGGTGAAACAGGTCCTTAAAGCAATGTACTTCAAACGCACACAGACCTTATAAGGTTGGTAGTGGTAGCAGTGTTTCTGATAACCCTGTGATGGAATATGGTCGTGTGTGTGAATTAGTTATGTGGTGTCAAGCTTCAAATAGCTCCAACTCAGATGGTTGTCGTGAGAGGCGACTAGAATCTTCAGCCATGGTCAGAATGACTGATACCAACAGAACACCATGTGGCTACTAGTTATACAGGGTGTAACAAAACACCCTAGTAATATTTAAGGAGGTGCTTCAGAACATCAAATTGAACAACTTTTACTATTGAGCCAACATTGAGAAAATTAAAAAAAATAACAGCTGTCCCATACATTTTAGTCGAGTGGGTACTGCAGTTTTGTATGGGACAGCAGATTTTTTTCTCGATGTTGGTTCCATAGTAAAAGATTTTCAGTTATTACTGAATAGCTGTTTTTCTTTGCGATTTCGATGTTGACTTCATACTGAATATTTGATGTTCTTAAGAGCATATTTAATTTTACACTCACTGTATCTTTCGTGGTTATGTATCAAACTGGATGCTCACGAAGCAGAATGGCATATGATGGCACGGGATAGAGAAGGCTGGAAAAGCTTGGGGGAGACCTTTGCACAACAATAAGACGAAAAAGGTAAAAAAAAGTCACTGCTTCAGTTGTGAATATCGGTTTCCCGTTCCAGCGCAGTATCATCACAAAACAATAAAGAGAGATTAGAAATGCATGACGGCTGTCGCCACTTGTCTTCCCGCTCACGCTGCTACAACTAGCCATGCCCTCTCGTTCGCACTACGCCGCGCACCATAGAACATATAAGAGCGTTGCTCATATCCTTGGCGCGCCTGCCCCGCCCACAACGCCTTTCTTACCTCTCTTTATATGTTCTGTGAGAATCATGCCACACACTTATACACTTAAAACTGACCTACGTAACGTACCAGACTCCTTTGCTACTAAACCTGTCGTTATAGTCGAAATAAACTAGGAGAGTTTGTTTATTCATTTTATATTTCTTGCCATATTTCCTATTTGAATAACGTTGTTTATCCTTAAAGGTATATAAACTAAATCCCTGTGTTGTCCCATCGATATCAAAGAAGATTAAATGAAACAAAAACTAATGTTATGATTCGGAACGTAGACATGGCGGTAAACATTTGTACCTTTGTAAGATTACGCTATGTTTTCTCTAATATAATCCGTATGTAAACAACACAGGACATGAAAGTTTTTGTTTTCTTTTTATTTATATGTTATTGTACTACTTATTAAGTAGTACCTTCATTAAACATGTACTTATGTACTTACTTATATTTATATTTGTTTTTGTGTAAAGGTATGATATACACAAAAATACTTCTATTTATAATATTAAAATAATCAAAATCTCTTGGAAACAACAAATAAACAGCTTCTGTTTTTTCCATTGTTAATCCGGTTCCGCAACGCAATAAGCAATCTAAATATAAAACGCGAAAATATGTTCGCGTTTTATATGTAGATTGCTTATTGCTTGCTTCACAATGCTCTTACGGTACCCTAATTATTAACGTAGAAAACGGTGACAGCAGGAACTAAATATTGAAGTACAAATTGTGTGTCGGTCTTGCCAGCTTATGCGTGATTTTGACGTTCTTGCGTGGAGGCAGCACCCTCATTTGTTTTCTACTTTTTTATGTCGCACTGTACTATTATAATTATTAGGTTTTATTGATTACGATTGCATTCTTTTATGTTAAATAAAATATGCACAAGATGCAAATGTTTTCTTTCTTTTTATTTTGTATAAAATATGCACAAGGCGTCACTTGACGTTTACCTAACATTGTTAAAACCGCCTACCGGTTCACACGTTGCCAGGCTTGCCTAGTGTGGGACCACTATCACTCTCAATCTTAATGTACCAACTACTGTCCACTTTGTTCTCCCTTTGTGTATTTACTCTGTACTTTTCATTTGTGCAAATAAATAAATGTTTATATTTATTTATTTAAAGTCCCTTGTTTGTGAAATAAATAAACAATGTAAATAAATACACTAAATACTACATAAATAAATAAATGAAAAATTACTAAACATGTAATGGCATTGCAAATAACAAAAGATACGAACGTCATTAGCATACCAATAACATATTAAATAAGAGATAATTAAAAATTCGTTAAGGTTTACGAGTATATAAGCAGAAATATATAATTTATTTGACAAGAATTTTCAAACATAATCATTCAAGTTAGCCCACTTCCACCCGCTGGTGGGTAGAGCCTCTATTTTATTGCGCAATGATAGCCAATAAAACAACATGTTGGCCAAACGGCTTGGTGAGTTTTCTTACTGTCAAACGTAAATTACTCTGTGGTACATTGTACGGAACTACTAATTACACACGATCGACTAACACTTGGCCGGCTTATTTATCCATTAAGAGATTAATATAATAATATAATGACTGTATTGAGATAAAATACACACACATAACTTTTTTCGGTAAACTTAAATATTTGTTTTCGTAATTATTACGAATTACTTATTAGTAAAACATTATTACGAAAACAAATATTTCAGTTTACCGAAAAAAGTTATGTGCGTGTATTTTGTCATTATCACCAACAATAGGCAACTTGACAACTCTAGTCAAATCAGATACTCTTTATAGAACTTCAAAACGTGGGCTTTGTTTGAACTTGCTTGTGCTACAAGCAAAAAGCCATTAATTATAAATTAAAAAAAAAAAAAAAAACTTTAAAAATTAATAAAAATTTAAATTTTGATGACATAATTATTCAGTTTTTAGTACAAAGTTCAAACAAAGCGCACGTTTTGCTTGTGCTACAAGCAAAAAGCCATTAATTATAAATTAAAAAAAAAAAAAAAAAAAAAATAAAAATTTAAATTTTGATGACATATTAATTCAGTTTTTAGTACAAAGTTCAAACAAAGCGCACGTTTTGAAGTTCTATAAAGAGTATCTGATTTGACTAGAGTTGTCAAGTTGCCTATTGTTGGTGATAATGACAAAATACACGCACATAACTTTTTTCGGTAAACTGAAATATTTGTTTTCGTAATAATGTTTTACTAATAAGTAATTCGTAATAATTACGAAAACAAATATTTAAGTTTACCGAAAAAAGTTATGTGTGTGTATTTTATCTCAATACAGTCATTATATTATGGGACCGCACCGCATTTCCGCCAGTGTCAAATGTAATTTATGGGAGTATCTATCCCAATCTCAGGGATTGTTTTTGTTCAAGAACAAGAAGAGATTGAGGATTGCGGAGCCTCGTGGTAGGCAAAAACGCGACGCGCGAAAACCACGCGAGACGTGTGCTTGGGTCAATTCCTGCAACGTGACTCCGTTTATTTTGTTATTAAAAATAATATTCAAGCTAAGTCAATGAAAATGGAAGTTAAGCGTGATTTTCTAAAAATTTTTTATTGAGAAGATTAAAATAATAGTCGATTACATACCGAGGACAGGAAAGTAAGAAACGGAAGAAAAATCAAATACCCAATTCAGGTTATTCTTTAATATAGGTTTTACGGTTGACGGAGTATTTCTTTTTGTTTAGAGAGTTTTCTATTGAATGAAATTACAACCGGTGATAGGTGGCTAGCTTTTCGCTATCAGCTTAAGAAGCACTATCCCTTAGTTGCCTCGTACGACACTCAAGGGGTCAAGTCTATAGCAGGCACTACATTCTCGCCGAGAGCGGACGAAAAGGGCCGAGAACGAGAGTGTGGAGGCCCTTCATTGTTCTCACGGCGTCCTGGTCCGTAGTAATTTTCATTTGGAAATTCTTGCCGAGAATTCTCGCCGAGAAGTTCTCGCGAGAGTGTAGTGCCTGCTTTAGCCGGAACTATACGGTAATAAATAAATATAATTATATCGATAAGCAACAATGTAGACGCGTCGACGTCCGATGCGTACACTATAAATCATCGGCTATCCGGCGCGGCGCGCGGGGCGGACGACAGCGTCCGCTGCAGGTGACGTCATCAACTGCATTGTGCGTGACGTATGACGTCGTGACGAGTCTGTCACATTTACGTTACATATTACAGGCCTACCATGAGTTTTCACCGTACTTTACTTTTCTGTTTTGTTGCTGTATGTTTTTGGTGTGCAAATAATAGTTATTTGTTATGCTAGGCTGCAAAGTTGCTTTTTGGCGCGAGTACTTTTATTGAAACCTGAGCAAGCGAAGGTTTCAAAGGTACGAGACGCAGAATAACTTTGCAGTCGAGCGAAACACACAATTTTTCACCTCACAACAGCGAGGAAAAAAAGTGAATTGCTAAAAAGAACATTTCAAAAAGTTTTTATTTTCGTGCTGGCCAGTGTCATGAAATAGTTATTTAGCATTTTCAGTGCATTGGCGGTATACAAAAATATTGAATAGACAAATTCGAATTTCAAAAACTCTTTGCACGCTAGCGGATAAAATACACTTTTGCACTCAGATTTCGAACGATAAACAGAATCTTTCCGAGCTTGTGAGGTGAAAAGAATATTTATGTTATGTTATGTTATGTTTACTACTGTAGTTACGTCACCAATTTTGTATTGAATTTCTTACAGCGCTCCTAGTGGTTACGTTGAGAACTAATTTCTGTCATACGAATTGGCGACGTAACGACAGTAGTAAAGTACAGGGAAAAGTCATGGTAGGCCCTCTGGTCTGACTCTGTAGAGAACTCTGAAGAGACTCAGTGTAGAGAAAATAAATCATTTTCGCAGTGAATTTTTTTTCTTTTTTTGATTCTTTATACTGTTCTCGTGTCCGTCCATCGATGAATTGTATAAATCTAAACACTAAAAGTTAATTTAAATAAAATAGAAATCGAGTGGCTTTTCTAAAACCACACGGAAAAATGCAGGGTGTGCCAAAACACCCTACTTTATTATTTAAAGGGGTATTATTATATTAGTAATAGGGGTAATATTTAAACTAACAAACTGAACAACTTTCACTATGCGGAGCCAACATTGAGCAATAAAAAAAATCTGTCTTTTGACAACAAACTGCACAGTACCAACTCGACTCCAATTTATAGAACAGCAGATTTTTTAAATTTGCTTTACGGCTTTGTCTGCATAATTCTTTTTTTTTTTAGTTTGATGGTATTATCTAAATCACCACTTTTAATAAGTACCGTAGTTTACCCGCGACTTTGTCCGCACAAATTATATACCAGATTTTAAGTCAGGTCATAAGCTATCAAACAAAAAAAGATTCATCAAAATCGGTTCAGTAGTTTTTGTGTGATGCGCGAACAAACAAACAAACAAACAAACACACAAACAAACATACAGACAACATTTCTAAAAAAAGTTGATTTCGAGTCAGGGATACCTAAAAACCGTATCGTAATCTTTTTTTTGTAAATATCTTCAATGTACAGACACACTTCAGTTACAGTTTTATAATAGTTTAGATTGGGTGTTTTTTTAAACCCTGCATAAAATAAACAAAACATTCTTCGCAAATGTATGTTTAAAAATAAAGTATTCCAAAACGAAGGCCATTATGTGAAGAGAAGCGGTGCAGTCAATAATGAGCTGCATGCGAGCTGGAGCCTCGCAGCAAATTGTTCGTAGCGCTGCTAAGAGCTACGGCGCGGCGTAGCACCGTAACCGTAGTACGTTAATGCCTTCTTTATAACCACGTTTTGCTCGTAAACGTGGCATGCTTTGATTACCGCAGCGTTTAGAGCTTACGTGAATAATTTAATATGCAAAATGTTTTTTGTATTTTTTGGGCTATAATAATAAAGATTTTGAATTTTTATCAAAATTGTTAGGATAGATGGAAGCTATGTTCTATCCATAAAATAAAACTGTTATGCCTTGTCTGCCTTGTTTTTTACAGTGAATGGAACAGCAGATTTTATTTTTAATCATCTCAATGTTGGTCCCGTTGTTCAGTTTGGTGGTCTGAACCCCCTAAAGTGTGTACACCCTGTAACAGATTTATTACGAAAACTCTGTTTCCAGTCTTTAATTATAAACCTGTTTAAATAAGCGTATAAGAAGTTATTTAATAAAGAATCACAAGCATAACAATTTCTTAAATCGTTTACGAATTTCTACGAAACATGAACGTAAATGTGATTTAAAAAAAATAATTAAAAACTTAACAAAGTGGCGGATTCTAATCTCACGCAAAAAATATTAACATTTTACAAACGAGCGGTGACGTGACGTTAAAAGATACGCCTTTGAAAAATGTGTTATTCATAAACACGTAGGACTTTAACTATACTGTTTTTGTCATTGAAGGGAACTTGTTCTCAAAACCCATACATGGGCCTCCAAAGAGGTCCTATCTTAAGCACCAGTGGATTAAAACTTAATTGAAGAAAACAAAAACTATTTTTAAGTTTTTTCTCAAACATGCTTGAAAATTTGAGCATTATTTTGACAACCTTCTTCGAGATAAATCGAAATTGCTGTACTGGCCAAATACATGCGAGCAGCGGCCGGCAAAAGTTGTATGAAAATCCATATCTGTCGTGGTTTAGCGGCCAAATAAATTATATAGTAAACTCATACCTGTCGTGTAATTAAAAAATGGAACGATCTTTTACTCCGAAACATGACAACCA
Organism: Agonopterix heracliana; assembly: GCA_963693445.1. Taxonomy (NCBI): domain Eukaryota; kingdom Metazoa; phylum Arthropoda; class Insecta; order Lepidoptera; family Depressariidae; genus Agonopterix; species Agonopterix heracliana. The sequence continues at coordinate 245,499 of OY856312.1, read as the reverse complement.
AGGAGGTAACTTATCAAAGTTTTTATTTAAATTTCGAACTGGCTTGCACATAGAAAGCTTTATAATGAAAAAGAAAAAACGAATGTGCACTTTAACCACAGATTAATAATGAGTTACTAGCTTTAACGCAGGAAAAATTATTGTTGTCCGTCATTGATTTTGAAAAGTTCGTTGATTTTAATTTCCGCGCATTGTTTGAGAAAAGTACTATACAAGCCTTGGCCACAACTAGGCATTGATGGACTTACGTATGTGTACCTCGGCTTCCCCTCGGCCCACATTTACACGTTCGTCCATCAATGCCCCTTTTGCTGGCCACTGCAGTAATGTACTTTTTTCTATCATCATCATGTTGTATTTTTTTGTCTTCCTGCTTGCTTCCTTTCGCTGCCGGGATTAGTCTGTGGACTTAATCCATTCCCTCAGGGAAGCGGCGCAGAGTGCACTCATTTACCACATGGGAAATGGTTTGGGCAGGCGCCCCGCAGTCGCATCATCATCATCATGCACTATTAACAGCGTACTGGGAGTTTATTAGGTCGTCTCTCCCTTCCAAAAAATACCAATGAAATGTTTATTTTAATGAGCAGGTGGACGACCAGTATAATGTACCCTCATGACACGCTTCGAGAGCTCCACTTGCTATCATAATTTGCTTACATTTCACGCTTGCTCCACAACGTTCCTATTGCGTTATTGTATTATTTAAAGTCAGAAATATGACGCTTTATTTCAACATGCGCTGTGATGAAATACGTGTCGGCTTTAAACGTTCTATTATGAAATGTCTACATACACTCAAACAAAATTTTCGTCGCTTTTATGATGAAGTGGCGTTACTGACATTTTTGGTGTACAGTGCGACATAAAAGAGTAGAAAATAAATGAGGGCGCTGCCTCCACACAAAAACGTCAAAATCACGCATAACCTGGCAAGACCGACCTACAATTTGTACTAAAATATTTAGTTCCTGCTGGCACCGTTTTCTACTCTTTTATGTCGCACTGTAACTGCACTAAATAATCTACCTATTTCTATTCTAATCTTAAGACTTTGCTAATGTCTATTTATAATAGCAAATGACGTTGTTCGGTAATCGATATATCGGTGATCTCAAGAATGTTTGTAAAAAAAAAAAACATACGGTTCGAATTGAGAACCTCCTCCTTTTGTTGAAGTCGGTTAAAAATCACACTTGAGCCACCATAAATGGCAGAGCCACGTGGCGACCTAACCCACGCGCGATCGAAATACACGTCTGCCCGTGAATCATCTGGCCACGCGACTCCCACTAAAATCATCATATTAATTATGTAGATATTTTAGAAGTTTTTTCGATCTATCTAATCGACGTGTTGGTATCTTCTACCATTCACTGGCGCACAAAAGTTGAGAAATAAATAGTTTAAGAAGTTCATTAAGCCGATATCGACTAGACAGATGAAACAGGGCAGTTCGCATTACAAGATCCAATTAAGAACAGTTTGAATGCAATATTCCACGAGCATTCCAATATCCAACAGCTCTTGGAAGATCTAAAATTCAATTTAATTTCAAGGAATACTAATAGCAAAACAATTTTACAAACAGCGTAGTTCTAAGTAATAATACACATTAAAGCCGAAAACGTTTCTTTGAAATAACAACATTATACAGTGAATGTTAAAGCTACCGAACTGGAGCTCAGTTTACACAAACTTTATTACGAAGCGACACTGAAGGCAGCGCAGACTTACAGACACTCTTGATAACTACTTTAAACAAATATTAAAATTAACTCATAAATAACAAATGTTATTCAGGGACATGGGCGCTAATTCAGCTGTGACGTCATAGCTGTGACCTCCGACACATTTCGACCGAGGAACTGAAGAGGACAGTTTTGTTCTAATTTGAACTGTTAATCATAATCATAATCTTTATTGCTTTACATGAGGTAGTCTTAAAGTCTTTTACACACATTACCGGCTGCCGGTAATGTGTGTAAAAGACTATATTACACATTGACAGTATTATGTAGAATACCTAGGCAAAGTATAAAATAAATAAATATCTGTACGTTTTAGGTATTCTATTAAATGTCTAGAGAATACCGAATTATACAGATTGCCGGTAACATATATGTATTGTTTGACATTGTTTACAGTTTTGACCACTAGTTTTTGACATTTTGCATTATTACAATATTATGAATTGAATTTTGATATACTAACTTAGTGAGTAAGCAATACTAACAATGAAATTAACTGTAACTTGTGACATACCTACAATATGGAATTTATGTTCTGAAATAAATAATTTGATTGATTGATTGATTGATTGATTGATATATACACAAAACACTCACACCAGCGATCTATCGCATTGATCTTCGCTGCCACCACCACTTGACGACTATTAGCACTAGTTTCAATACTCATTTCCTCCAATACGCCGTTGATCCACCCACACTCATTTAATTTTGTCCAAACACGCAGATCATTCAAGTAGAGAATAATATTTATATAGATATACATTAATACTCACGCTTGTATCCCACTGAGGTGGGCAGAGACAATAGGTTGACACAATAATTGAGCGTCGGTGGCACGTTGCGGAGAGCTATGGAAACTCAATCTTGAGGTCCGGGTTCGAATCCGCACGGACCACATGCCATGTACCAATGAGTTTTTCTAACTTATGTTAGTCATACTGACTGCTCTCAAACGGTGAAAAATAACATCGTGAGGAAACCTGCATACGCTGAAGAAGAAATAATCTGATGCGTGTGTGAAGTCTACCAATCGGCATTGGGCACGCGTGGTGGACTAACGCCCATACCTACACATAGGCTGTGATGATGATGAAAAAAAAGAAAGACTGTAGTACCAACACGCCTCTCTAAACTCTTTTACAGTCAAAACATAACATAAATATCGTAAGTCAGTTAGTCATAAGTCGTTTCATTCATCTCGTTGGTTTCGAGTACACTTTATCTGGCACTTTATACGCTCCTAATTTAATCTGCATACAAATATCTAGAGAGGCTGTCGACTATAATATTCTACATACTCTAGCTTTATATTTCATACATTTACGTACCAAAGTGTGTTCACTTAAATAAAATACAACAAATCCGTATTAAATCTACCAAGGCACCCTTGTCCGCAACACTGAGGGTTCGTTCTGTTTATAAAGTAAACAGAGAGCTGTCAGTGCGCATAACAAAGTAACTTGACGACACAACACGTCGGATGGTAATAACTGGCCGGACCGCGCCGGACCGGGCCGGGCCGGGCCGGGACCTTACACCGGCTCCGGAGGCTTAGCACTCTATTACTATCATCAAGCAGTAGCAAGACTACACATCATGTTTTCGGACATTTTGAAGTGTTATACCTTATGGAAGGGCTTTGCAATTCTAATCGGCATACTTTTTGTTTGACGGAAGTTCGAAATTTAAATCGGGAGAATTATTACATCTACCGGGCGTTCGTGACGACCAACTTTTTTTATATTTATATACAGGTTGTAAAATTAAACGCGTAACATGTCGATCAGGGTGCTTCGGGCCATCAAACTGAACAACTAAATCGCAAAAAAAAATCAGCTGTTTCATAGAAAATGTCAATAGGTACTCGACCAAAAGTATGAGTCAGCTGATTTTTTTTATCGTGATGTCGATGTTGGTCCCATAGTAAAAGTTGTTTAGTTTGATGGTCTGAAACACCATGTTCGATATGTAATGCATTTAATTTTATACCCTATTTGGTATCTAACGTTTGGCCTCAGTCGCACCTGGGAGAAACCTATCCAGTTGATGGTACACCTGCTGGAAAGTCCGTACAAATCGTCCATTACAAATAAATTATAACAAGCGTGCTATGTGGCGTGGTTCTAAATTGTCGCTGTCTGATGGTTCTGACCCCAGAACCAACGGGTGTACAAAATTGAAAGTAGGTAATGTCGGTAGGTTCAATCACTTGGGCTTAGTATCCGTACTGCTTGTTTAGTCTAGAAAGGATCATAGATTTCATAGCCGTCTTAGAATCTTAAACAGAAAACTATAATTCATGATTCATGATTTGTGAGACGGTGCCAAGAATATTAATTCACTAGTTTTCAATCGTTAAGTAATAGGACAGAAAGCAGTTGTGTGTGTCTGATTAAATTCCAAGAAAACACAATTTGGAATTCAATTATCTAAGTGCAAACATCGGTTGAAACATCGGTGAGCTGTCAATTAGGTATGCGTTGTGTCCACTGACATATAATCTAGCTAGACAAGCTCGTTCAAACAAACAACATAGTCCTACAAAACAACACAAAATGACACATTGCGGTCTGTCATTGCCATAGTGACGAAGTGAACTCGGGAACATCAAAGCGGTGCGGGTACCGCATTCAAGTGGAACATGTTGCTTCTATGAAATGGCTTGTCTATCGCTAGAGCGTCAGTCAATGATTGTGTCATACTCAATATGACATCTTCGACGATCTGAAGGATGCAAGAATGATGTTACTTTAGTGAATTGTACTCCTGTACCTTTTTTATGAACCCTATTTTCTTGAGCTAAAGTTAATCATTATAACGGGTTCTTACCGCGTTTTTATTTATTTTGGAGTTCCCGATATTTCAGCAGTATTACAACTGCCATGATCACGGGATGACTGTAGAACTGCAGGTAGATTTTTAAGAGCAGACAAATCTGTCTACCCTCATTCTTCTTCGTTTGCTCCGACCACTATCGGAACTCACTCGAAAGCTCACACACACAGCCAACAGCTGTGCAGCTGTGCAGCTCAGCTCTCACTCATGGCAGTTGTAACACTGCCGAAATATCGGGAACTCCAAAATAAATAAAAACGCGGTATGAACCCGTTATAATGATTAACTTTAGCTTAATTAATAACCGCGTAACTCTAAAAAATTGTCCTATTTTCTTGAATGTAATGAACTTATTCGAGCTCTAAGTAGTTAAGATTTTGATACCTTTTTATGTTCCGTTATGTAAGTTGTAAGTCCTACATGTGGAAGCACGAGGATAGAGTAACAATTCAATCACTCTTGTATATTAATTGAGTTTTTCCTGCGTGGAATACATTTTGTGTGTAGCATAAAAGGTCCTTTTGTCTCTGAATGACAAAAAATTTATTCTCGACTACATACCATAGCACAGTTATTGCAAAAGCATGCACACCAGTAGATAGTAGACGCACGAAAATTTTGTACAGAGTAACGAATTCATAGTTGCATATTTTAATGCACGGGGACATAACACAGGAATTTAAAGTACCTAGTAATATTGGTTTTCCGCACAACATTTTCCTTCAAAACCAAGCTATTCATTTTATCATTTTCACAATTCAACAACAAAATTGTTTTACTTAGTTCAGAAAAATCTTAAAAAGCGTGCACAATAGTGAGTTTAGTTCATGAATGAGAGAGTGCAGTTAGCGTGACAACAGCGCCGCCTGCAGCGCGCCGCGGTATATCTGTCACACGCGGCCGGGACCGACACGACACGACACGACACGACGAGGTGGGACCGACGTGTAGGCGAGAGTAAAACGGTAATGTTCTAATTTCATTCCATTCTGAAACCTTCCCACTACATTCCACCTGTTTCACCGTATCCGCTTAACACACGACACACGTAAACGGAATTATTCCTGACGAAATTATGATTTTGTATCAATTTGAAATTCAGAGCGGAATTCTGGAGGGGTAATCCTAATTCCGACCCAGAATTCCGAATCAGAATTACAATTTCGTATGGAATTGCCCCGCTCCAGAATACCGTTCGGAATTACGGAGGCATCAAATACTATACAAAATTATAATTCTGATTCAGAATTTTTATCTTTTTTTCGTTCTTTTCGTGCGTGGCAGGCGAAAAATAGTCGTTTCTAAATATTGTCACAGCAGCGGTATCTATTGTCATAATTATGCTCGAGTTTGTGTGTCTGTAAATTGGAGACAAACTGTACTACGTTTTATAATGCGACCATTTACGTCTCTAAAAAAAAATTTGTTAGGATTTATATTTATTGTCTCTGTATTCCCATGTCTCCAGAATTATTACGAAACATGATTTTAATAAAATGTGAAATGTAAGACTGCAAACAGTAAAAAGCAGATGTTTTAATATTCTCGGTGGCCTTACGCTCTGAATGAAAACAAAAAATACACTTGAATGCGAAGCCCCAAATTAGGCAGATAAGAAAAGTCTATTGTCCCCTTGAATCAAACAATCCCTCCCCGCTGCCCCCGCTGCCCCCAGCTGCCCCCGCCCGCCGGCGCCGGTCACAGATCCTATAATTGTAAAGTGCCGACAAAGCTTGTCACGGGCAAAGCTCCTCATTTCCGGAGGCTCTCTGCTGTCGCCGCGGACGTCGATAATTTTTCTACAAGCTCTTTGTTTTTCCGTCTTTTTTTTCCGTCTTAATCCGGAAGTCAACTGTTTGTTTCGATCAAGGGAACGCTGTTTGCGGTCACGGTCTCGTCTCGTCAAGTGGAAATCGTAATTTTCAGTGGTGAATTCATTAGTTTGACTCATATATTAGTTATACACGCAAAGGGTACATCGATACGAAGAAAATGTTTCAATCGCCGTTGATTTTCTGTCAACTTTTGAGGAGTTCTATTGTTTACCTTCGAAGCGCTTCACCAAATTAAAATGGGACCATACGGAAAACACCAGCTTCCAAATAAAAAAATCATCAAAATCGGTTCACCCTGTCGAAAGTTCTGAGTTAAGTAACAAACATTATAAAAACAGTCAAATTGAGAACCTCCTCCTTTTTTTGAAGTCGGTTAAAAAATTAAAACGAGATTTCGACTGAAATGAAAGCAACATCGTTATGAGGATAGGTCCAAAAAAAGATATTTTATTATTTATTTTTCTATTTAGGACTGCGGCCGCAAACCGCGATAGTTAGACATCTTTCTTTTCCCTTTTGTTGGAAATATTTGAACAATTTTATCAGTTTTATTTCAAGTTGAATTTTCAGGAATTCACAACGAACGGTACGTGCTTTTAGCTACCCTAAAAATGTTTTCAGCGAAGAGGATTCTGCTTTTTTGTTAGAATTCAGAATAAAATTATTAGTTTTTTGGAATAGTTTCGTTGTTCAAACATTATTATACCTACACAGGTCCACTCAAGTCGAGCAAATCGATGCCGATAACATGCTCTTGCTTATATGACCTCAAGCGCGACAAGCTTTTAGATATTTAATTAAACATAATATAACTGTATACCTATATTTTAGCGATAACATTGATACTAGTTTCTTTAATTAGAATCGACCCGTGCAAACTATAACCACTACAAATGCATTGCCCCTCTAGAATTAATTAGAAGTTTTTTTTGTACATTATTGAAATAAAATAAAATTTAAAATTACTCACATAATCCACTAACTTCAGCAACATACGTCGTCAAAACAAAACACTATTCAGCAACATGCCACGTCAAAAACATTACATTTACATTTTTTATCGGATTACATTTATTTATTTAATTTACATTTATAACGGTTATTTTTTATAACCTTTATAACCAGTATTGAAAATATAAACAGACTTCGAATGTTTAACTCCGAATTATATTTTCTTAAAGGATGAAGTTGTAAATGAAAAAAATATATGTTCAATGGCTTAAATGTGTGGGTGTCGTGAGCGTAAAGTAAAATCTGCTGAAAGAATGAGTAGAAAATATAAAATCATAATATGAACCTTTGATAAATGCTGTAGAGAAGTAATAACGTGGATAAAGCTTAATGGCTCATTCGCTTGTGAAGTATTTGAATTTTGCTTTAAAGTATAATTCGTTTTAATAATGTCGTTTGAACTCAAAGCAGCGAGTGCACAAGGCGATTACTTTTAAAAAAATAGTGCTGTCAAAGCGTCTATCACTTCTCAAACAGCTATTTACATTTCATTTCGTTGGAACATTAACAAAAACAATTCACAACCCTCTTCACCTCAAGCAACCTTTGAAACCCTTGAAACATCTTCGAGTTTAAATAATTACGTATCATACTTAAGAGGATAGGCGGGCTGAAATGCAAATTTAGAGAATAGATCACTTTTCGGACTGTATACGTATTCATCCAATCGGCCCCACCGATACACCCCGCCGACTAGAGTGCGAAAGAGACAACGGCAGCTCGGACTGATTTTAGCTACATAAAATAGACGAAATCAGAATTTCGTATTCCCCTGTTTCCTCAACAAAACAAAACAAATTTTTATAATTCTTTCAAGTATAATATAGAAAGACTTTGGGCTATGTCTGTATGTTTTGCTTTTTCTGTTTATATTCGTCAAATTTGTTTGCTGGATGTCTGAAAAAGGGCGTTTAAATTGGTAATATTCGAAAGTCCCTAGTCCATACAGTAAATAACTAATGTAAAAAAGCAAAACATAGGGACATAGCAGAGGTAACATAGAGTGTATGGTAAAAAAATGTTTGCTCTAGTGTCATTATCCAGGGTGGAAACAGGGGAATACGTTTGTATGGATAAAACGGTACTCGTCTATCCTCTTAACAGCTTTTTAGAATACATACGTACCTACATAAAACTCACAATACGCATATCATTTAAAACTGGGCATAAACGTTGCTGGTTATCATAAATGTTCATGTTAAGACGCTGTTATACCGTCGAGGCCGTTTTTTGAACACAAACGAAAGTGTTTTAAACTGTGTTTTAAAGTCTGAAATTAAATTATGTCTTATTTAAGGATCGGGCGGATGGGCGACTGTTCTCAATAACACGATTAGATTAAGTTTACTCGATAGAAAAAAATCCCATAGTTACCCCTTTTTGTTATGTTTTTTCAATACTATGATTAAACTTCTGATATTAAACTTTTTTTCTTGTACTTAACTAAATACATTAAATATTTCTAGTGAACTCAGGAGAAGTTTTAGCTTAGAAACTCCCATGAGCAAAGATATTGACGAAAAACACGTTTTTTTGCGACCCTGCTTTCAATTGGAGCGGGATGGCTAATTGTAAACTTATGCTTGCAAGAAAGAGACGCTTGCAGTGGGTTAACCTAGCCTTAATGTTAATGCACCATGTTCTAGCAACACGATGGAGCCACTTTCTGTTTCGATGAAGTAGCGACGCAGTAGCGAGGCAGGCAGCATCGATGCACCGCTACTGCATCTTCATTTTCTGTCCACCAATCCTCAAACCCAAAATATGCTTTATACAGGGTGTAACAAAACACCCTAGTAATACTACAGGGGGTGCTTCAGACCATCAAACTGAAGAACTTTTACTAATGAGTCATCTCGAAAAATCTGCATCTTCATACAAAACTGCAGTACTGACTCGACTTAAATGTATTATACTCCGCAACTAGCATAGCATAATTATGCTCACGACTATATTCCCCGAGGGGGTAGTCAGAGATATTCTGAAACCTCAGAACATCCACGTTTCACCAGTAGTACCGAAACTCTGCCAGTGTGACGGGGGGGTGAGCCCGTCGCCACTTATAATGGACAGTGGGTACAATACACGCCTCGAAATTGAAGCATGCAGGTTTCCTCACGATGTTTTCCTTCACCGAAAAGCCAGTGGTGTAACAAATCGTACATAAATTCCGAAAAACTCATTGGTATGAGTCGGCCTGGACGGGGATCGAACCATCGCCTCCTGCACGGCAGGCAAGGTTACTCGCCACTGGACCACCACGGCACTTACTCGGCAACTGATTAGTGACATTACGTGGTCGGAAACCTTTGGTAAATTTTTAAGAATACAATTATGTTGGCAAGGTAATTTAATAAATTGCGTTGACATTAAAAAAATATTGTCTATCTATAACAATACCACAGGACAGCTAATAAGTGTCCCGGGTGTGACTGAACTTTGTGTGGTCAGAGTGGAAATAAATTATTATTTTATATCGGTGGAATCGGATCACGCGATCGGATTCTACAAAACAGCTGTGGCTGAAAAACAGCGCTGCCCGAGCCTACGGTTTCGGAACAGCATAGCTGACGTCACTTACCTTTTGCCTACTATGGTCTCAAAGCATTTTCTTTTTGTATTCAAATTTTGTTTGCTTGTTTGTTTATGAAACGATGTAAGTGCACAATGATTGTTATTGTTAATACTGTAAAGAACTGTGATGTAGAATATAATAGAAAGGCAATAAATAATTTTTTATTTTTTTTATTTTATTTATTTTAAAACCATGTATTTTATTTTAGGCGAAACTGATCTCGTGATCAGAGTGGACCAACCCCTCACATCTAGTCTATGGGCTGTCGCGTCGTTACATGTGCGCACTTTCATACACTTGATATGAGAGACAAATTAGTTGCGGAGACGAAAGATGCTCGTGCGCGCTATCCCTTATAATCTTCTTGTCGTTTGGGCAGCAAGACCTGATGTCAGTGATTATGCAATTAACGGCCTCTGACGTGGTGGCTTTAAGATCGCACCCATAACCGACAAAATAGGTGAAGCGAGGCTGAGATGGTACGGTCACGTAATGAGAAGACAAAACGATCACATTGTAAAGAAGTGCCTTTCCATTGCTACAAAGAAAAGGGGAAGAAGGAGACCTCAAACCACCTGGTTGACAATTGTCCAGAGAGACATGAAAGCGTTAGGACTCCGCCAACAAGATGTCTTACAAAGGCCTGAATGGCGTCGCATGATTGGGAAAGCTGACCCCGTGTAACGGGACAGTAGAAGAAGAAGACTAATACAAACAGAGATAGTAGCCGGGATCAACGGCTTAACGTGCCATCCGAAGCACGGAATCATTGTTCTTTTCAGACAATCAGGTGATTCAGCCTGCAATGTCCTAACGAACCGGGGAAAAACTCACTAAGTGACATATCACTTGGAGTTCCCCGTGGGAATCGAACCCATGACCTCCGTGTCAAGACCCCAATGCTCTTAACCATTAGGCTACGGAGGCAGTTTTTGTACCCCTTATAATTATTGCACCCCATTTTTCCATTGAAGAATGATTTTATTTTAATTTAAAAGTAAAGTATATGAAATGTTGTAAACTTCTCAAGTAATGGCCGCTTAGTTTCCTCACCGCGCGCGCGCCGCGGCCGCGCAGAGACGCAAAGGTAATGAAGACATTAGCATAGTTCCCAACTAGAACATTCTTCCGGCAAACTTATTTACTTTATTAAAATGTTGCATTTTATTTCGTTTACGTTGTGTTTAAATCCATTGTATAGCTAGCAGAAAATTTTATATTTGATCGTCTATAGTTTGACTACAAGGGCTGTATCGTCATTATACAGGTGCGACAGAGCTCTGAATATTTGATCTCAAGTGCGTATGACGTACACACGGCGACACATCAAGCTACGCTAAAAAAAAATGAGCTGGCCGCGCGACTATATACATTACTCTATATACGCGCAGCCAGCTTATTCGGTTTTGCGTAGCTTGATGTGTCGCTGTGTGTAGCGAGCGGGTTTCTTTTGGTATAGTCAAATCTTGATACAAATTTTTTAATTCAGTTCTATTTCCAATCAACAATATGAAACTTTTTTACCGTACTAAAACTTTACAAACGTAATCAGAATCACTAATTAGTGATTGATTATGATCCACTTCATCTCAAACTTATTCGGGAATGTAGGAGTAGAAATAATAAAGGTATGTGATGATGAGATGTGATGATGATACCAAAAAGTGTAAGTTGATGCAACACTTTAAAAAAATTAAGGTCATTGCAGTACAGTTAACGACGATGCCATAAGGGATTAAGGTCACGTTTGTATAAATAATTAAGATATAACTTTGTATAACCAGCACTCGTAATGAAGCGTTTAATCAGAGGTTTAACTAACTTAAAGATGGCGTCAAAAGCTCCACTGAAGTAGAAATTGTATTAACCGCCAGGTTATAACGTAGGCTTTAATATAGTTTGGATTAACACAATCAGCAAATTCAATATAAAGTTATGAGTGTTTAATCTTTTCAAGTCAGTGGTATGTGTCACATGAATAAATAGCCATACGGAACGAAAGGTTTATTGGCTAGCGAAGTGGTGATGGGAACTGCCAGCGCCCGGGGTGGCTGAAATGTTTGTCGGACAAGCTGTGTAAAATATGCTTGAATCTAATGCAAATCCACACACTAACTCAACACGAAATCTCCAAAACTGTAAAGACAATAAACTCCAAATTTGCCATGGAAGTTTCAATTGTTATCTCCAAAGGTGTGAAAACCGGGATAAAAGTTTGTACGGAAATTGGCACTGCAAATAGGTATCGTGGATTCTAGCAAATATCTAGGTATTTTAAATTTTTAATATTGATAATGTTGCAAATTTTTTTAGCTTTTACATTATTTAATTATAAAATAACAAACTTTTAACTAACATGTTACTTGAAATAATTCACGGCGGTCCAACAACCGCTAGGGGCGCTAGTGTCGTGCACATAGCCAACATAAGCGGCCAGCCGCTGGGATATTTATTTATATTGTGGTCTGCGCAGACGAACTCGCAGGCGCCACTAGTAATAACATAAGTTTGTAATATCCGACTGTTTCTACATGGCGTTGTGGTTGGAATTAGCATCATTCCAATTGACAAGGTTTGGCAGAAGTAGGTAATAAATAACATATATCTTTTGTATTAGTAGATCGATCCCTCAAACTACAAAATTAATACCCACTTATGTTACACCCTGTACAAGCCAATGTCGATGATGACGACAATTTGAATCAGAAATCTGTACGGATTTGAAATGGGTTCTTTTTGCTACATTACTTCGTGTCACAAAACTGAGCTAACATTAATTAACAACTGAGTTACGACGCCAATAATTATAGATGATGAATCTGCACCGAGTGTATTTGTTATAGACCTGTCGCCCATGTGACATTTAATATCATTTTTGATACCGTTCTCACGTTACACGTTATTTACCCTACGCGTGGGCACCTTATGTTGGTGTTGTATACCTTGATCTGTCGCCGTGTATACGAAAACTTCAGTACTTAGAGGCTATCACAAATTAGTTTTGGCTAATTAGGTCATCTTCGTTGGAGCTCATGAAGATGGATGTACTGTCGCGTCGTCTTCCGACCCTATTTCACCATTATTTTTAATTCTTAAACTGACCCAACCCATTGAAGGTAAAAATACTATATGTATCTAGTTGTTTATGCCCTGGATATATTAAGAATTCTGATAACTGATTCAGAATTGAGAGCTTTCGTAAACTTTCAAAGCTGCCGGTAAAGACTTGAGATAGTTTAAGGGCCTGTTTCACCACATCTGAATAAGTTCTTGTTAGCTTATCCGACAGATATTTTGACATTATTTCATACAAAATATGTCAAACTATCTGTCGGATAAGCTAACAAGAACTTACCCAGAAGTGGTGAAACAGGCCCTAAGACTTTTAAGATTCATCCAGTTTTTATTCCCGGGGATGGACAGCTGATAACAACAGATAGACTGTGTAGTCGCAAATTGTGAATAAATAATCTGCACATACTTTAGAGTGAATTAAAAGTATAGATAAAATGTCTGTCGAGCGACAGGTCTATCAATGTGTATATTCGGTAGCAGTAAACAGCAGCTGTCATGTTACAAACAATAAACCGCCTGCATCGAACAGCCGAGTGAAGCCGAACGTTGCCGAACATCGCCGAACGCAAGGTACACACTACCTTCGCAAATACTGGTCTTGACAAACAAGACTATTGATGGATTAATCAACCGATTATAATTAACTGGGTAAGTGAGGATCATACGAATGAAACTTAGGTTTTTTGTGTGTTGTTTAAGATGGTATGAGACATGTGCTATGTGGTGTCTGGTTTGAATATCACCAACCCAGATCCTCGTAGTTATGGAATTAGAAATTAGGAGATCCGCAGAAAACTAGAGTAGCCGACAAAGGCCCAATAATTGCTAAACTAAAGTGGCAACACATGCATTGCAAGCACCGCTGGCCGATGGGGCCGAAGAGTTCTCGAGTGGCGACCGCGTACCAGAAAGTGCAGCGTGGGAAGGCTCCCCACACGGTAGACCACGGTAGACCTGATGAGGGAATGGTGGCGGGAATCCGTTAGATGAGGGCAGCGCAGGACCGGTCGCTGTAGCGATCCTTGCGGGGAAGGCCTACGTTCAGCAGGAGACGTCTTTCCGTCGTCAGAAATGATGATCCCATATGGCTGACTTAAGAGGCGACTAATCCTTTCAGATATCTTCAATTAAACATACTTGATGCCCACAAAGAATGGCTTCAGGTAAAGAATAGTAAATAGTCTACCGATTAAGAAGCTAACTTCATCAAAACCCAATGAAAAAGTTATTTAATCATTTTGTCGAACGAAAGATCATTCTTTTCATTTATACTTCCATCATTCATCATCATCCCTCAATGACGTCAGACGTCGCTCTTGATAGCACAGACTATCAATTTAAATCATTTTGTGAAATCGTATCATAAAATTATCTGTATTTTCCTTCCCATTTTGAATGCTTCATATTGCTTTTTTGTGTATTTTCTCAAAGTAAATTAACAATATTATTGCATCAAATTAAAGATTGAAAACTTAAGTCTCGGGTGGGACTTGAACCCGCACTCTTCCAATCCAGGGAAGTGCGTTATCCAACTTCGCTACCGAGTCTACTAACCAGAGAACGAAATTTCGCGCGCACGTCCCCTTAAGGCGCAACAGATTGAAAGTTTTCTAAAGGTTGTTTAATCAACTACAACCACTTTGGAACATGGAGTCTCAATAAAAAAGATGCTGCTAGAAACTTTACAACAGACAAAATAGATAAACTCAATTCTCAATATATTTAATGCACTCATGTTGTTACAAAATCTATGTCCGTATTGGGGTCAGAAACATTACCAACTTTTTAGGTGCTTAGTTGAAGAAATGCTCACTTTAAGCATAATCATGATTACAATGACGCTTTAAGGCTTCTGGTACATTACGTTACGATTACATTACAACCTTAGAGTAGGTATTACAACCTAGTTCCAATTTTCCCGACACGTCAATACAACTGAATCCTAAATTGTTAATTGATTGATTGATCGTGCGTTTTGCACATCACTACATGTATTTCTTTGTTTTGACGAAGCATGTTGCTGATTTATGTCTGTTACTGCAGGTATACGTCTTGTTTGACAACGCTTGTGCGGACTGCTTTTATTTTATATTTTCCATGTTGACTTTTTAATAAATTATTGAGACTTACACGTTCTATTGAATGATTCAATAACAAATTTAATAAATCTTTTAACATATCAACTTCATATTCACCATGAAGTCGATTATAAATAAAATTGTTCAATAAATTTTTGGCAATAACTAATATAATTAAGTTCTTTCATTATAGTTCGTAAAATTGGCAATAAAACTGTAGGTTGGTGTAAAATAGAGTAGTTCGAGGAAGCCATTTAATGCACTCAGCGGCGGCGGGAAGCGCGCAGCGGGCAGCGAGCGGGCAGCGGGCGCTGTGAGGGCTCGGGGTTGTCTGGTATACGTACGCGATTTTTGAGATTTTCGTGTATAGGAATTAAGTTTGTAGGATTAGTATAAGTATTCAGCCGCTGCTACCATCTTGTGGGATTATTCATAATAGTACGTTTCTTAGGTCGTAATCAGTAAGGCTCTGCGACAGGTGGCTGTCGGGGTCGCGGACACTGCTGTCGCAAGTGGCAGCCATTGTCTTATCGAGTATATTGTTAAAATTTTTTTTATAAATCTGTTTCGGTCCATTATTGGGCGAAGGGATATAATATAATGTTATATTGAAGTGTTATTTTTATTGCCCAAATACGATATCACTCTAGTAAGAAGAATTTCCGCTGGTTTTCTAGTGGCAACCCTATGGCCTGGCGAATATTTCCAACTCTTATATAATTACCGTCAGCAAATTAACGGGATTCTATTTGAGTTGCGGTCGTTACTTCATAATGAATGGGGAGGTGCTGAATCGAACGTTTCTTAAGACTGTGTAAGTATAATGAGAAATTTAATATTACGATTGGGACTGTGACTCGGATGCAAGTCAGCTTTAGGATCATAACAGAATATATACCGTTAGTGGGTGCCATATTAATATAAAGTCTGTGATGTGACTATATTTTTAACTTCGGATGTTACTTCGATCGATGCGACATGTCGCGTACCTTATAACCATAATTATTATATCACGTATCAGTGTTTAAAACTATACCCATTTTAGATTAAAGGAGAACATGGTACAGGAAGTAATGACTTTTTGTGCATTGTGTACGATATCGGTAGAGCTAGGTGGCGCGTTGCGGAGAGGTATGAACTCTCAATTATGCGGTCAGGGTTTAAATCCGCACGGACAACATGCCACGTACCAATGAGTTTTTCTAACTTATGTACGTAATACCGACTGCTCTCAAACGGTGAAGGAAAACGTCGTGAGGAAACCTGCTTATGCAGAAGAAGAAATTCTGATGCGTATGTGAAGTCTATACCAATCCGCATTGGGCACGCGTGGTGGCTGGCCTGTGCCCTGCAGTGGGACGTATATAGGCTTATGATGATGTACGATATTGTATATAACAGCACCTACTAAAATTATTTTATTTCTTTCTATATCCACAGTCGGCTATATTGTGAACATTTAACGATCTGTCAATCTGAAAAAACTGAAAAAGGTCTGAAAAAATTTGACTTATCACAATAGTGATAAGTGGTCAATTGCCTAAAAATACTTTACCGCTTTTAGTAGTTGTCTCGGATGACACTTGTGAATAATCTCGAAATGTAATTTGTGCTCTATAATTTCAAGCTTAGAACCCAATTTCGATATAATAACAGAGCATAAATTACATTTTCAGAAACCTCTGGTACAGTAGTCGTTGGTACGGATTACAAGAACTATATTCTCGTGTAGAAACAGTAGAACAATTTATTGTTATCACTCCTAATATTATATTTAGTAAGAACACCTATTCTCAAAGTGAGAACTAAATCACAGAGCGGGACGCCGGCGCCGACCACTGCCTAGAGAACACTTACACCACAAACCAAGTCCCTCAAAACGATCTAATTTCCTTCCTATGTCTTGAGGTCTAAGAGTTGTGACCTGGGTCTTCGAGGAACGTAACCCCAGTGCTTCGGACACAGCGCTCGCAATATTTATGTATTGAGCGTTGACAGTTATTGCCTCCTCAGATAATATATCAAGATTGTACCGCTTTGGCGAACCAACATATTTTTTACTTAACACCGTTTTAGATAACAAAGTTTGTAATTTATATTGTGGTGTTAAAGTGTTTCATTGCATTTGGAGGGTTGGTTAGCGTTGAGTATATAAATACAATCAATTAATAATGACTTAGAACTCGAAGATCAACTACTAAGAAGGAAACGGTAGCAATAACAACCAAAAGATTTCTGGCTTAAAACATACTACTAGTTATCTTATGAAACGATAAAGGGATAAATTTTGTTGTGGATGACTGTTTTAGAAACGTATTTTATCAAGATTTCTATCCACAATCCTGAAGTACAACCCCCTTTCTTCTCACGCTAATTCGAGAGACAACAAACTATACTAAATAGAAAAATGATATCACAAATATTCTCACCGATCCCCGCTACCCAACGCCGCTTCTGGCGGCAGGCTGGTTGCTGGTTCATTTACTGGTTCGATTGACCCGTTACAGCGCTTGAACATCACATATTATCTGGTACTAAGTCTTCAGTAATAAGCAGCAGGTGCTCCTTGAGCAGTGCTGTATTTATAAAGTCGAAAAAAACAAATACTGAAAACATGAATATTCATTATATAGCTATGAGTATTCATGTTATCAGTAGTTGTTTTTTTTAAATGTGGTGACGGCCTTATATAAAAGTTGAAGTTTTAGAGTATATATAAGTGTGCGGGCAAAACACAGATACACTATCCTTACCGATACGATCAAAGGTGTGTTCAGTTGCAGTGGCTACAAGTGGCAGCCACACTGTGAGGGCATAAGATATGTGACGACTGTCTGCAGGAATTAGTCGACTCACACGAAACCCGTCTTTTGGCGTGGTTGATTAAACGAAACCAGACACCATACAGCCCACACAAACTGCGGTACCTATACAAAATGTTCACAATAATAATCATTTTATGCTGTAAAACGAAATTGCAATATTTAACAAAGATCACTTTTAACTCAAAATCTAAATTTATCGTTTTAATCAAATAATTTAAAATAAATTTGTTTGTCTTAGTTCCCCGTCTGCGGTTTCCTTTCATCTTTACAATAAATTTAACATTTTATCATTCAAAAATAAAATCAATCAGTCCGTTCACCTCGAGCAATTTAACCAAAAAACCATCAAAAGAAAACAAAACGTTAGGTAAGTACTATTTACTTTGATTTTCTTCGTCTAATATCTCGATTGAGTTTCACTTAGCATTCGTTTTTGTCAAAGCGTCTGGGTTCACTACACTATGCAAGCAGTAGCTACAATAATGCATATATTTTCACTAGCCGAGGTTAACTAACTGATTAACTGGTTACTACGCAACGAAAATCTGACAAAATACAAGCATAGAAATTAATAGTACCTACTGTAGCCGGGGGACTTTTTAATTACCAAAAAGATTACCGATTGCCGTTTAGAAATTGTTGTAGGGTACTAAATGACTATTATAAAAACTTAAGTCTTACAGATCACAACCCGCCCCGTAGAAAACAACAATTTAAAAAATTGTCTGCACTTTTTTAATTTCGAGGTCACCGTTTTGTTTTTCTATACTGTCATGTTCTTCACCTTAGGTCAATACCCATACGTCATCATCATCATCATCAGCCTATCATCGTCCACTGCTGGACATAGGCCTCTCCCAAGGACCCATACGTAATAGTAAGATAATCTAAAGTTGCCATACAAAGCTATAAGACCAATCAAAGTTGACTTTTTCATCTGGTCTTATAGCTTTGTATAGCAACTTTAGACAGTCTTACTATTACGTATGGGTATTGAACTAAGGTGAAGAACATGACAGTATTGAAAAAAAAACGGTAACCTCGAAATTAAAAAAATTCATTTATTTATTTATTTAACACTTTATTGTACACACGGAAATACAGATGAATACAGCATAATATACAAGTACAAAGGGCGAGCTTATCTCTGAAGAGATTTCTTCCAGCAGACCCATGATACACAATTTTTTATTTTTTTTCTCGGCGGGTTGTGATCTGTAAGACTTAGGTTTTTATAATAGTCATTTAGTACCTTACAACAATTTCTAAACGGCAATCGGTAATCTTTTTGGTAATTAAAAAGTCCCCCGGCTACAGTACTATAATTTCTAGATCGTTTCTCCAACATTTCATTGACTTTAATTGGTTAGTTTTGAAAATATAACTAGACCTAGTTCGTATGGAGCGCGTCAACGGTAATATCCCCTTGACATAAATATAAATATTTAGAAATTTTAACAAAAATTGCTCACTTTTGAGTATTACAGATAGATAAATTTTATTGTTAGTTTAAATAAATAAAAATGTATTATTTAGGAGTTCAAGACGGAGTCAAATTTAGGATTTGAACAATTTATCCCAACTCAGCACAGTTACAGTACGACTACTGTAGACGGCCCGGTAGCTTAGTCGGTAGTGAACCTGCCTGCTGTACTGAGGGTCGCGGGTTCGAATCCCGTAAGGGACAAATATTTATATGATGAATATGAATATTTGTACCCGAGTCATGGATGTTTGTATCTATATATGTATTCTATATCGTTGTATAGTTATCATAATACAAGTCCAGGCTAGATTCTGGAACTTTAAATGTGACTAGATAATTTGTGTGACAATGTCGAAGATATTATATTATTACTGTGATCTCAAGACCTACAAGTCTAGACTCTCAACCTTCGCTCCGGTGCTGCGTGCCGACTGATAGATTACGTATCACGCAACACAAAAACCTTTGAGAATTTCCTTTCAGCTTGTTTCTTAGAAAGAAACCCTTTAGGCTCAAGTGATTAATGTTACAATACAGAGCTACATCGTGAAACATCGATAGTACATGGATTGTCTGGACTGGACGGATGGCGTGTAGGTACGTACTTTATCTAGGGTTCTTGAAAACTAATTTGTTATTTAAACCCTTGCAGGGTTATGTTTACGCTACCTAAAATAGGTTTGTTGATAAAAACATGCCTATTGAGAATAGGTATCCAAAGTTGGGAGTGAGTTACAAGTAAAGATGTTTTTTTTTATATAGCATCAAAACATCCAAATAAATAAACGAATAAATTAACTGTAGAACATGTCGTCGCTAGCCTTACTAAATGACGAAGGTATCTGAAATTTTTGGCGTAACTGACTTATTAATTGTGGGCGAATCCATTTTCCCGGTCGGTCTAATTGACTTATCTGTATCTTCGAGCGTTACCGAGAAAACACATTTTGAAAGGTGACGTAACTGACAATTTGACTAAACCGAAAAAAAGCTTGTCCTGTAAAATTACCTCGATGTCAGTTACGTCGTTTAGTAAGGCTAGCGACGATGTTTGTTTCACACTAGGTTTCACATCATTTTATTTCATAATGAACTATGTCCAACATAAATTCTGGCAACAGTTGTTTTACAGTGTCACAGCCAAACCCAAAGCTCACGAGAACAACTACACAAAAGTTGAATCCTCCCAGTTAATGCAACCAAACGCAATTCGTCCAGAAGCCAACAATCGGAGCGTAGTACCCACAATATCATATGTCTGAGAGTTGGTGCAGAGTTGTGGAGCGAATAGTTTTGTGGAGCGCTTGATGACTGCGAGAGAGAAGTGGCCTCTGGCCAGTACTGTGATACAGAGCATGAAAAATTGTAGCTATATTTTTAATGAATTTTATTCAACTTTGAAGCTGTCTAACTATTTTGACTAACTATCTAACAATGGATTCTTGTAATCGAATTTTCACCCACTTTCTTATATTTAGAGTTTCAGATATGCTATTTTTGAACTCCAAACGTTTTGATCCGTACATGACGGAAAATCATAAATGTACCCGTGTAGTTTCTTAGAATGGATTACCTCCTTTATTCAGATGGGTGTCGTATGAGGCGACTATGGGATAAAGGTTTCATATGCAGTGTATTTGTGGGAAAAAGGCAAGCCGCCTATCACCAGTTTACTCGTCACTCCATCTTGAAACCTGCAATATGCCAAACGTGAGACTTTCTACAACTGATCAAAATTTCCTAATAATATTGGTCCCGACTGTTAAAGTTGCTTCAATATTACTAAACAGAATTCTAACCTACTGAACTTGTTTTAACTTTTCAGTTTATATTTAAAGTTCACTTTTATTTTCAATCACATACAATGTTTAATCATCAAAATTATTAATAAGTTCAGTCAGTGATCCAAAAATAGCCATAAAAGGTGTATACAAACCTGTAAAGAAACGACAAGCTCTATAGTTTGAATATAAAGTCAAGTGTATAAGTAAAATAGTGAGGTCTAGAAGAGTGAGGTACACTTTAATGTGAGAGCTCTGTGGAGCGGGGTGGTCGGTGGTCGGTGGTCGACGGTCGGTCGGTAGTCGCTCACAGAGCTGAGCTGCCTGAACAAATATTTGCCAGGGAACTACAGGCGGGGCGAGGGCTGGGCGAGGAGAGACCAGCGGACCGTGAGATTGTAGCTCGGTTTCTTTATTTGTGCTCAATTGTGGATAAATTTAACTTTATGAGTTAATTTTCAAGGCTTACCAACTCCAGAAACTTTAAATAAATTACGTTTCCAAAATATGGAAACATGGCACAGAGTAAGTAATATTTATCTAGATTGTAATTTTCTCTGTAGTAAAACAAAAGTAAAATTTGTCTTTTGTGTGTGTGTTGGTATAATTAGATGTAACATCTTAAAGTTCAGCCTGAGTATCACAAAATAGTTTAGTATTATGTACGCGAAAACTGCCAACGTTTTTTTTTAAATGAATGATTAAACCATCAAACTGAGCAACTTTCTCTGTACAGCAAACGTCAAAATTAAAAAAAATCTCCTATATTCTTTATCTTTATTCAAATGTATGTTCTGTTTTGGTGTGAAGTGAGTTGAATTTAATTGATTTTAGTTTTATGGAATAGTAGTTTTCGCGATTTCGACCTTGGTTCTCACACCGTAATCCCGTCGGGGGTGGTCAAAAACATTGCTGCAACTACAAACTTTCTGTCAGAAAATACAGTCTGTAACGTAGCGTTACAAAACTCTAAATCTTATTACCTTACGTGAGCGATTCTTGTAACTGTTTATATTGATTTTAAATAATAACTTACAAAAATAATCGAAGAAGGAACAAACTTACTAACCGACCGACAGACCGACTCGACTTTGTATATAGTGAGCAGGCGCATGCGTCGCGTATAGTTATAGCGACGTTATGTGATGTAGTCTTTTGTTAACTGCGGCCGGTCGCTCGGTGGGTAGGTGAGTACGTGGGGATTCATTCCTAGCCTAGCAACTGGTTCGAATAGAACCTTCTAGTTAAAATTTAAAACTTACTACTGCTGTTTAATTTTGGTGAAATCAAATCTCGTTGGAGACCTAGATCCTTCATCGTAACAAGCTTAAGTTCTAGTGCGTGTTATTTTCCCATACTGGGTAAGTTGTGCAACCATTTATTTAAATAAATAATGTTAGTTTTAAGTACCTAGATTTGTCTCAGTGTCGTAATTAGATTAAACCGCTGACGGCGGCTATTTGCTCGTCTTAATGATTGAATCCGGTTGTTAGTTCCCTAAAATTATCTTATGCGCAATTTAATTTTAGCCATAGTTATCACCAATACCTATTGTAACCGTTTCTGATTTTCTTTAACTTATCTACTCACCACCAAGACTGCCACGTCATTTTAGTTAGCTAATTAGTTTCTGGAGTGCCTAGCTTCTACCTAGATGGGCGTAGTTAGTATCCGTGGCAGCCCTGGTCCGCTACAGACTAGATTGTAACCCTGTAAATGGTTACAGGAACACCCTTGGGGCTGCGAATCAGTGGCTGAGGTTAACTTGTGGCCAGTACTCATCCCCCTCTTCTTCGAGTGGATTTGTCAAGCTGAGAACCGGGAAGACTAAACTAAAGGACGAAGTCCCCAACGCGACGTCGTGTCTACGCCGCGTCCAGAAGCCCTGTCGAACGTCCTATGCTACTACGTCCCTGACAAGGAGAGTGCGGTATTTCCAGGCTTAACGAATCGGACCACCCTAGACCTAGGCTTTCAACCCGACCTGAGATAACTCAAATAAAATAATCTGTTCTAAAGTTGTGCTCGTTTTATTTAGTATCTTTAGATAAAGCGGGACAGTGGCGCCCCTTAACGTGGTCTTTTAAAGGTCAAAGGTTGGTTCGATTTGTAAAGTTCACTTTTAGCTAGCTTTTTGGTGCTGGTTTGTGCTTGTGTGTGTGTTTTAGTTTGCCCTGTAGACAAATACAGTGTTTTTTTTACTAAAGTGCATTAATTAAAAACAGATATTTTCTTATGTAACAAGTTGCCTACCTACGGAAATTTAGAAATTAGGTACTTATATTTAAATTCTTTTGTACATACTTAATAACAGCTGTTTTTGTTTTGCCTAGTTATTTACTATAGCACTTTAGTAGAACGTAGTTGGGTAATGAACCATCGAAATTAATTCACGTTTATATAACTACCTAATGTTTTTCATTACTTATTAATGCCAAATACCTAACTGTAATAGAACGGAATTATGTGATTTTGAATGTTTTAGTCGAATTTAAGATTTTATAATATTTATTTTGTTACAATTCAAATTAGCTACCTTAATTGTAGATGAGATCATATTTAAGGAATTACTATGATAGTATTAACCGACGTACCTAACTATATAATCGAGGAATTAAATATGTACGTACAACTATTATAATAGCTTTCAATCAATTTATTGAGATTGTTTTACGATTGAAACATTCCAGTATTTATTATGTTGAATTAATTAGTAGTTACCTACATAATTATTAATACAAATGAATGAATTGTAATTATCACTAGGTATTTGGTTGAACGTGTTTATGCGAAGCACTAAATATTCATATTCATATTCATACAAATATATTTGTTGATTCGATTGCATATTGGTCTTAATTTGAATGTTAGTATAAATGTTTTAAAACTGATCTTGATCAATTAATTGTAAAATTTATATCATTATTATAACAATAATACCAAATAATTTGCAATCGGTTTGGCTGATAAGGTCAACGAATTATTTACCGTTGTAAATAAATTTCGTAAATAATCATCTTTAATTGCTTAAATTTTAAGTATGTGGTTGCACAACCATATCTAGAGAATTGGAAGGGATACGGCATTTTCTTCAGTTTACGGCTTAACTAATTAGCAGGCAACTAATTTTAGTGAGTTCCTACGTACCTGCTTGCCTACTAGAGGTAAGTAAATACTAGAAATGGAATCATCATATCCAATAAAATTTTTACTTTTACAAAAATCAGAACTTGTGTATGAGGTTGCTATCAGAGGCGAGGAGCCGTCAAATACAGTCGTTGACCTACGGCGGCAAGTAACTCGTTTAACACAGAAATATCCTTCCGAAGATATCCTAGAGTCGTGTTTAGAATTTTCCGAGGATTTTGAAGGAATAACAGAGTCAGTAGAAAAAGTAAAAGCTAATATTGAGTTGCTACGTTCCGATTATCAAGAAACTTTAGCAACGAGAATTCGGACTGTTTTAAACCATATTTACTTCAGATATAAAAGAATCTTAGCCCCAAAAACACCTGAACTTATAAACTCCTTGAAATGTTCAATGCAATCATTTGATAATCTTTATTCAGAATTTTTAGAGCTAGAGCAAAAACCTAAGGCATCGTCGTCTAAACCAGCAGTAGCACCTGAAAATTTAGCTATTTCTGTAACTTGCGACCGCGGCATTTCAACTGATGTATCAAAACTCAAATTTGATGGAAAATCATGCGTTCGTTCCTTTATACAACGTGTCGAGGAGGTTCGTACCGCAAAAGGTGTGTCTGATGAGAAAATGCTTAGCGCTGCGACGGAAATATTCACCGGAGACGCTCTCCATTGGTATCGTAGTGTTAAAGATAATATGGTTGCATGGGATGACGTAATTCAGCAGTTGAGACAGGACTTCGATGTCGATGATTATGACTATCGGATGGTTTCGGAGATACGTAATCGTACTCAAGGGGATTCAGAGAACATTACCGTATACTTATCGATCATGGAGGGCATGTTTTCTAGGCTAAGTAGCCGCATTACTGAGGAGGATAAGCTTGAAACCCTTCTTCATAATGTACGCCCTTGTTACTCATCTGTCTTAGCAACTTGTCCCTATGTGAAGTCCATACATCAGCTTAAGACATTGTGCCGCAACTACGAGCGTATTAAAGCACGCTCGGACAATTTTAGAGAGCCACCATCGGTCACGTCAAACACTTTAGCTCCGGAGTTTGGTTATCAGGCGGCTAAACAGCCTAATAAAACAAACAATTACAAAAACAGCAATAACGGTAATCGTTATAATTACAATTCCTACTCAAATCCAAAAATATATGGCTTGAACAGACAGTATTGCCATCGGTGTAAGACTGATACCCATTCGATGAAGGATTGTAAGGCGGAACGCACCGTTGTTTGTTTTAAGTGTGGGATGAAGGGTGTACGAACCCCTGAGTGTCCTACATGCAACCCAAAAGAACAGCCAAAAAACTAATACCTGAAAATTGCAGTTCGAACGTAGCCAGTCATTTTGATAGCTCGGACTGGAATGATTGGTTGCTGACTATTAAAAATTATTTCCAAAGTTACAAAGTTTCTGCAGTTTTCAACGCCAAGCCGAGTAATGACCCCAGACCTTACGTTAAAATTAATATACGAGATAATACAAATATATGTATGTATGGTTTGCTTGATTCTGGTTCAGCTGTAACCATTCTCGGTAGTAGTTCTCATTTAAAATTACTGAAGTATGACTTAACTATGTGTTCGGATGACAAAATTGTCGTCACTACTGCAGGCGGACAAAAAATTAACTCACTCGGTTACATCCTATTGCCAGTGTTGTTCGAAAATGTCTCAGCAATCATAAAGGCTCACGTTATCCCCGAAATAGAAGCACCTTTGATTTTAGGCATAGATTTCTGGAATAAATTCAAACTTTGCCCAAAGTATCTTAAAAACATAGACTATCTATCTCAGGATGATTTGAATATGGCAGCATTATCAGAAACTTCAGAGTTGCATTTACACTCATACGATAATCTCGATGAATCTCAACAGCAAATAGCAGATAGTTTAATTGAGCAGTTGAGTGAGATTTCATTCAGTAAAAAGGGCCTGGGTAGAACGAGTTTGATTACCCATCACATCGATACTGGAAGCGCGGAACCAATCAGACAGCGATACTATCGCATGTCACCGGAAAAACAGCGGATCATCACCGAACAAGTGGACGAGATGTTAGCGCTGGATGTAATAGAGTCTTGTGAGAGCCCTTGGTCCTCTCCCGTACTAGTAGTAGGAAAAAAAGATGGCAAGCCGCGATTTTGTCTGGATAGCCGGAAACTTAATACAGTTACAAAAAAGGATGCCTACAGTCTTCCTTATATCTCAGAAATTCTCGATAACCTTAGGGATGCCAAATTCCTTTCTAGCTTGGATCTTTCTAAAGCTTTTTGGCAAATACCAATCCATGAAGCAGATAGGGAGAAGACTGCGTTTTATGTCCCTGGTCGAGGCACTCTGCAATTTAAAGTAACTGCCTTTGGCCTGACCAATGCGCCAGCCACACAACAAAGACTAGTTGACCTTATGTTTGGCCCAGAGTTCGAGCTGAAAGTCTTCGCGTACCTGGACGATATAATAATAATAAGCAAAACGTTTGAAGAACACGTTTCTCTTCTAACACGTGTCCTTAATAAACTACGTGTTGCAAGTCTTACCATTAACTTGGATAAATGTCAGTTGTTTAGAAACAAACTAAGATATTTGGGATATATTGTGGATGAGCATGGTCTTCGCACAGACCCAGAGAAGGTTGACGCGATATTAAACTACCCCATTCCCGCCAATAAGAAGGAAGTAAAGCGTTTTCTCGGTACTGCATCGTGGTACAGGCGTTTTATACCCAATTTCAGCACAATTGCAGGTCCTTTGAATAAATTAACATCTACAAAAAAGGCTGCACCCCCTTTTCAATGGTCCGCAGAGGCTGATACTGCTTTTCTTGAGCTAAAGTCACTTCTGGTACAAGCTCCTGTACTAGCTTGTCCCAACTTTAATTTCCCATTTGAGGTACATACTGATGCAAGCAACTATGGTATAGGAGCTATGCTTGCCCAGACTATTGACGGCACTGAACATCCAGTAGCCTACATGAGCAGGTCTCTTACTGGTGCTGAAAAGAACTATAGTGTTACAGAGAGAGAGGCGCTTGCAGTACTAATCGCTTTGGAGCACTGGCGCTGCTACTTGGAAAATGGCCAATCTTTTACGGTTTATACAGACCACTCCGCACTTAAGTGGTTCTTATCGTTGTCTAACCCCACTGGCAGGCTCGCGCGTTGGGGTGTACGACTATCCTCATTTAACTTCAACATCAAGCATCGTCGCGGAAAAGACAATATAATACCCGACTGTCTCTCCAGGATAGTCCCCGTAGCCGAAATCACTAGTAGTCAAGGAAATCCGACCCTGGAAACTGACGATGTGTGGTTCTTGAACATATATAATGGTTGCCAACAGGCACCAGTCAGTTTTCCGAACTACAGGGTCGAAAATAATAAACTATTTCGATTTATGAAAACTAAGAACGCTCTTACCACAGAATTTGATTGGAAAGAGGTGGTCCCTCAAGAATCTAGAAAAGAAATCCTGGTGAAAAATCACTCAGTACCAATGTCCGGTCATTTCGGCGTGTTTAAGACATATAAGCGCTTGACACTTCGTTACTACTGGCCGGGTATGTACACAGACGTGGTCAAATTTGTTTCTCATTGTGAAACTTGCTTGGCGCATAAACTACCAAACCATACTACTCTTGGCAAAATGGGCAGACCGAAGGTTTGCAGCCGACCTTTCCAAACCCTGTCAATAGATCTAGTCGGTCCGCTACCTAATACTCGGAAACAAAATGAGTACATATTTGTTGTAACTTGCTGCTTCTCAAAGTATTGTCTTTTATTTCCACTTCGAAGGGCAACAGCAGAGCTGGTCACCAGGAACTTGGAAGATAATGTTTTCTTGGTACACGGCATACCTCAGACCGTCATCTTGGATAACGGTTGTCAGTTTGTAAGCCGTGAATTAGATAGTTTGTTTAAAAAGTATAAAATCCCTCAAATACATTTTACGCCCAAATATACCCCCCAAATAAATACGGTAGAAAGATATAATAAAACCGTAGTCACAGCCATTTCAACCTTCATAGAAAATGATCATAGGTCCTGGGATCTCAACCTACCTAAAATACAGTTTGCAATTAACAATTCAGTTAATGAAAGCACCGGTTATACACCAGCCTTTTTAGTTCATGGGAGAGAATTGGTGACATGCGGGTCTCACTACTTAGAGAATGACATCCCGAATGAACTGGTTTTCTTGCCACGGGATGTGTATGCTGAAAATCTGGGCCATCTGTCTGGGATTTTCAGTAATGTTCAGGCCGCGCTATGGCGCTGTCATTTAAAAAATACTCAACATTATAATCTTCGTCGTAAAGATGCAGAATTCAATATAAATGACATCGTATGGAAGCGTTGTTACTTCCAGAGCGATAAAGAGGCGCATTTCAGTAAGAAATTAGCACCGAAATTTCAAAAGTGCCGAGTAGTGGAAAAACGATCACCATTGGTTTATATCCTAGAAGATATGTCTGGCCATAATTTAGGAGCATGGCATGTCAAGGACCTTAAAATAGTGAACTACAAGGAATGAATGCCTTGATGTTGTTTGTAAGGGAGCTGTGGTAGAAAGGTGGTAGACATAGTAAGTAGGTAATAATTAAATCAAATGGATCTTTTTTTTTTGTCTCAAAAAATTATAGACCCAGTTCCTTAATAATTTTTGTTAAACATTCCATAAAAGTTGCAAACCTATCGAGTTACTGATAACGGATTTTATTATAGTAAAATCCTTATCTGAGAAGAGGGGTAATGTAACGTAGCGTTACAAAACTCTAAATCTTATTACCTTACGTGAGCGATTCTTGTAACTGTTTATATTGATTTTAAATAATAACTTACAAAAATAATCGAAGAAGGAACAAACTTACTAACCGACCGACAGACCGACTCGACTTTGTATATAGTGAGCAGGCGCATGCGTCGCGTATAGTTATAGCGACGTTATGTGATGTAGTCTTTTGTTAACTGCGGCCGGTCGCTCGGTGGGTAGGTGAGTACGTGGGGATTCATTCCTAGCCTAGCAACTGGTTCGAATAGAACCTTCTAGTTAAAATTTAAAACTTACTACTGCTGTTTAATTTTGGTGAAATCAAATCTCGTTGGAGACCTAGATCCTTCATCGTAACAAGCTTAAGTTCTAGTGCGTGTTATTTTCCCATACTGGGTAAGTTGTGCAACCATTTATTTAAATAAATAATGTTAGTTTTAAGTACCTAGATTTGTCTCAGTGTCGTAATTAGATTAAACCGCTGACGGCGGCTATTTGCTCGTCTTAATGATTGAATCCGGTTGTTAGTTCCCTAAAATTATCTTATGCGCAATTTAATTTTAGCCATAGTTATCACCAATACCTATTGTAACCGTTTCTGATTTTCTTTAACTTATCTACTCACCACCAAGACTGCCACGTCATTTTAGTTAGCTAATTAGTTTCTGGAGTGCCTAGCTTCTACCTAGATGGGCGTAGTTAGTATCCGTGGCAGCCCTGGTCCGCTACAGACTAGATTGTAACCCTGTAAATGGTTACAGGAACACCCTTGGGGCTGCGAATCAGTGGCTGAGGTTAACTTGTGGCCAGTACTCATCCCCCTCTTCTTCGAGTGGATTTGTCAAGCTGAGAACCGGGAAGACTAAACTAAAGGACGAAGTCCCCAACGCGACGTCGTGTCTACGCCGCGTCCAGAAGCCCTGTCGAACGTCCTATGCTACTACGTCCCTGACAAGGAGAGTGCGGTATTTCCAGGCTTAACGAATCGGACCACCCTAGACCTAGGCTTTCAACCCGACCTGAGATAACTCAAATAAAATAATCTGTTCTAAAGTTGTGCTCGTTTTATTTAGTATCTTTAGATAAAGCGGGACAAGTCCTACAAGATTTCTTTCTCCAGTTTGTTTGAAAAAACTCTACACAAAAGTGTTTTCCTATGCTGCACAACATCCCCGCTTGTCGCCCGTGCCTCGCACCGCGTTACCGCTCATACTACGACAAGAGGTCGCCGCTCGGCCCCGTGCCGTGTCCTCTTACACCAAGTCATTTGAGGCTTTTTGTGATACCCTCTGTCCATTTACGACGCCCCACATGCTTTAATGGACGGTTTTAGGGCAAAAATGCTATGTCCTGGGATATAATAGTGTCATGTCGCACAAGTGCCGACATTCTTCCGTTAGAGGCGGTTAGAGTGCGTTCCACATTTTATCTCTCGTCTATTTATTTCTTACGTCACCTGATTTCTGGACATTACTTCTTACTTTTAGCGTGGATTTTTTACAGGACACCCTTATTTATTATTTAACAAACTACTTACTTACCTATTAGAAGTACCTTTTCAATAACGAACGGCCAGAAGCGACTTCATCGTAAATCTTGGTAACAGTTTAACCCCTCGTTTCCTTTTAACTGTTAAATTGGAAGATATTTCTTGTTGAAAGGCACTTAATGTGGTAGGGAAAGGTTATACAAACACTTTTTGTTACTTTAAAGCTTAGATCAAAGTAAAGTAAAGTTGCAATTCTGGTTACCACTAAATCACACACAGTGATGTGAAGTTTTTAATTAGTTTCGCTCCAATGGTATTCATACCACTACTGTTTTTGAAAAAAAAATGACCGCATAAAAATATTATTAACTCAAAATTAAGACGTAAATGCTCAAAATAGAAAAAAAAGCTCTGTAATAATTAATCAACCATACCAACTTTGTTTGAGCAATAACATTAACCTTTAGGTAAACCTACCTACTCTACCCATCAAACTGAGCAACTTTTACTATTGAAGCAAACCTGTTAGAACAAAAAAGTATTAGCTGTTTTATACGTTTGAGTGGTGTAGGCACAGAGGATTATATTGTACAGAGTTACAGCTTCAAACAAGCTCGCAAAAGCGGCGCATCACTACATGCGCAGTATGATTGTGTGCGCGTTCACCTACGGGTCTCACGAACGAGGCCGAGGGGACACTTTGGCTGTGCGGTGTAGGCATTGCAGTTTAGTATGGAACAACAGATAACTTTTTTTTACATGATATTATGTTTGCTCTCATAGTAAAAGTTGTTCAGTTTGATGGGTTAATAATACTTTTAATCTTTAAACCACATACTCCAATAAGCTGTAGCCTTTTCTTTCCATCCTACCTTGATCTTTTTATGCCCTACGTTAAATTTATATCTAGCTACGACCCTGGTTGGACCCCCCTAAAAATAATCCCGTCGGAGCCGTGTACCTGGTCTGATGTACCTTTTGAGTACTTTAATAAAAGGGTCTTGTTGGCTGTGCCTAGTTTTTAGCTATAAATATAACATTAATTTTTTATCACTTTAAGATACAATGCCTTTCTTATTATTTTCGTAGTAGCTTCTGACCAACTTTCTTCTTATCTTGGGCGAAGACGATCTTCTTATACGTGTGTTAAGGGGCTACCTCCTGGTTTTACCATGAAATTGGCTAGCTTTGTTCCATTTTAACCATTGTATTCATGTGTAACCATTTTATTCATTAACCATCTACACGATATGAGAAGTGATGTGGTTTTTCTAGAAATCGATTTTAATGAATAAAACTGTAGTAAAGGGAAACAAAGTTACCCGTTTTTTTTCAGTTGTAACCATTTTATTCTCTTACATTTTTGATTGGAAGAAAATGAAAATTTACAATATATACTTCTCAATACTATCTATACTCTGAAATGGAATCCGAGATCAAAAATTTCAAACAGTGTGAGTTTGAAATTTTTGATCTCGGATTCCATTTCAGAGTATACATAGAATGATTTGGTTTTCTTATTTGTTTTAATTCATAAAAAAATCTTCTTATTTTTTCCTTGATTTTCGACCGTTTCTGAACAATAACATTTTGTTTTCATCGTTGTTTTAAAAGTACCTATTGTCTGCACTGGCGAAATTTTTGAGGAATCACCTCATGCTACCCAGAAACTTTCAAAGTTTAAAATGTGCATTGCTACACCTCTACATCTTAGAAAGAAATGTGTAGGGTGTGTGTGTGTGTTGGTAGTTGTGTTTTTGTCGGTGTAGGTTTATGTATGTCTGTATTTACTCTTGATGATGTACACGGTACCTTCTCGAGTATCAGTCAACACAAAAACACAAGATCCGTATCGCCCCGAGCCCAAGTGGTGTCCTTTTATAAACCTCTCGCCGATAATCACATAAGAGTACAAGGGCCCTAAACAAACACAGAGGAAACAATCCCTTCCCTATCAGTACCTCTCTCGACCACTGTTGTTTTAATTGGATTCATTTCAACCCTGCCCGCTATGCCTATACTCGAGTTATAGTGTTGTGCTTTTACTCGAGTCTTTGATCCGAGTCTTTTAGAAAGACTTGAAAGTTCCAGTGGCATGAATCTTTCTGATTTTATCATTTTCACTTAGGTTATTTATTGGGCCAGTAATCATTTGTTGACTCAATTGAACAATATTAAATTGTCTTCATCACTAACGTAAGAATGAGGCAAAACACAAGCCTTTTAAATTTCAGCTCAAAAAAATGAAGTTCCTTCATCCTGTTCTTGAAAAGATCCTATCCAAGGGTTCTATTATACTAAATATTTAATAAATGATTAAAAATCGACTCAATTGTATGGAACAGCAAAATTTTTTTTCTCTACACTGGCTCCATAGTGAACGTTATTTATTTTTTATTTATAATTATGGACTTCTTGCTTGTGCGTTAGCACCGCATTTCCGCCAATGTCAAGTGGTTTGTTTGAGGGAGTATCTATCCAATCTCGAGGATTGTTTTTGAGTAAGAACACAACTGAGATGGATTGCGGAGCCTCGTGGCAGGCTGAGACGCGAACCGCGCGAACACCACGCGAAAGACGAGTGTTCGGGGCAAACCCTGTAAAGCGACTCCATAGTGAAAGTTGTTCAGTTCGATGGTCTGAAGCACCTCCTTAAGTATTACAGGGTATTTGGTTACAACCTGTATAATTTTTTTTTTTTTTTTGAGCAAATAAAAAATTCGCTTTGTTTTGTTCCGTCTTCATAGCCTAATAGTCATGATAAATAGGTTTAAAGAATTTATTCTCATTAAAAAACATACAGTCACTTACATGAGAACAGTTTTAAGATAATAAGAAGAAAATCGATCGTTATACAATCGTTATACAAATAATAAATCATGAAATAATCTTAATTGTTTCCGTTATTTTTCTACCCATGAAAACTCAGTGTCGAGTTTTAAAGACTTCACAGCACCACCCGCGCGCCGGATCGCGGTCTCTCTATAAACAAGGCAAGTTTTCGGTCGCATTGTTTTTGCAGCGCCGCTACCCGCGCGGGGCGGGGCGGGGCGCGGGGCGGGGACACGCGGCGAGACCTCCGCGAGATAAACGTTAATAGTTTCCCTCCTGATATTAGTTACGAACGATAGCGGATTTAGAAAAAACAGCATTGTAAAAAGTAATGTTTCATGCAAATATTCTAAATTGACTATAAACTGACCTCCGCTTGTCTGCTGTCCCTACCTTGGACTAGTCCGTATGTCTATTTCGGCCGACTTACTTATTGCGCTACATCATTCGATTGAATTAAAATAGCGGAAGATAGGTGACGGTTTGCATTACGTACTCAAACAATGGATCTGCTTTTCATGTACGTGGAACGAGTCACGAGTGGAAAGTAATAAATAAATAAAATATTTATTTATTCAAGTAAAAGGACTCATAGTTAGTGTTCTTATTCTATGATAGTAGGAATACATTAAAATAAATTAAATTAAATGTAATGTCTTTTGATTTGTTTTTCTTTTTGAATGATTTGTGCAACGGGTAAAAGCACACGAATGCATTGTGGTACCTTTATTCCGCCTAAAAATTAAATAAAATTCTCAATCACGCAATACCGCTCGTATTGCAATTAAGTAAATTAGGCGGGACGGGGCGGTGCTCAATTTATGCAGTCCATGCGCCCTAGGCTAGTCACCTATCTTCCGCTATTTTAATTTATTCAAAGGCTACATTGGAATGCTACGAGTGCTACGGTTGCTACGCCGTAGACGGACTACGGTTATCCTTACAAGTATAGAATGTAAATGCATTCGAACAACCTTCACAATAGAATCAACACAAAAGTCTTGAAAAAAATCAACTATTCTATACATTTTGGTCGAGTAGCCATGTTCTCTACGGGTCAGCACATCATATCATTTTCGTAATTTAAGATATTAGCTCTGTAGTTTTTTCTACTTTCAGCAAATAAAATAAAAAATGTTTACCTATAATGTTGACATACGTTTTTTAACAAAGTTCAGAAAAAGAGAACATTATCAGACATACATACATACATAAACTAACGACCATTATCACTTTCAGAGTGGTCAGAATCTCAAACTTTATCAACTTGTCTAAATAGTTAAATAAGCTAATACGTGTATAACCGCTATAGCTTGTATTCTACGACGCAGGTACTCAAAGGTAAAGGATGCGTTGTAACAACGCAAGTTTTAGTTAACGTCGCGACCAACGAGCCGTGATATTTATTTAGCGGGAACTTTACGAACTCGCGACCCCGCCGCGCTGCGGGGCGCGGGGGCATCGGGTACATTGTCACGGGACCCAGCACAGATATTGGTATCTACATCATAAAGTTATTATACCCAACAGGAGTAGAGGAACTGACATGAGTTGTCAAATGAAACCGTTTTTTAAGGTTTTCAGGAGATTATCGGCAGGCAAAAATAATTCATAAATAGTCGAAAAGAACTAACACCTGTATGCCCTTGTTGAGAACAAGCACTGTGCTTATACTCAATGAGGTCGTTTGCGGTTTTGGGTCGTAAAAGAAACTTTGGACATGAAATGAAAATTGATTAAACTATGAACAAATAATTTATTGAACAGATTTTATTTTTTATTTCTTTTTCACTACAGGGTGTAATGAAAATGAGTAGAAATAGGAATAGGAAGAGCAGATTTGTTTTTGTGATTTCAGTTTTGCTCCCACAATAACAGTAATTCAGTTTGATAGTCTGACTCCCGAAGGGTTCACTAATGTTTAACACAAAATCAATAAGCAAAATATCACTTCTCAAGCAACGTTTAACAATGTTTCATTTCACAAACTAGTGATTTAACAAAGGTGTTAATACACATATTTACTTATCGAAAGTAGTAATTTAGCAAATGCATTGAATTATATTATGTTTATAGTTAAAACAACATTTCAACATCAGTTATGCGACAACAATCTTATTTACCAAATGAATTATTTAGCAAACAACGATAAATCAATTTTTATATCACAAAACGTTATTTGCCATTTTTCAAATTCATCTACTAAACTTGCTGCAACTTCATTTTAAACTTTAATTTCAAATATTTTAATAATGTTCGTCAGTCTGACGATCGTTCTACGTGACTAGATTGATGGCCCAGGGCTGCGATTTTTGAATGTCATCGGTGAGTTTGAACGGTTTTTAAATCTCATACAAAAGCGTTCTCATGCATCTTTCTACTGCTTATTAGACTTTAAAAAATTTCACTCCTGAATTATGATTTTTGGAAGTCAAATCAGCAGTAGAAAGATGCGTATCTCCATAGTAATTATGACATTTTCAACTGCTAAGCAAACCGAATGAGATTCAAAAATCGCACTCCTGGAGTGCTATTTTTGAGCTCAGCAGTTGAAAATGTCCAAATTACTATGGAGATACGCAGAAAAGATTTCTACAGCTGATTTGACTTTCAAAAATCGCACTCCGAAGTACGATTTCTGAGAGTCAAATCAGCAGTAGAAAGATGCGTAGGTCCATAGTAATTTTCACATTTTAAACTGCTGAGCTCAGCGGATGATATTCAAAAATCGCACTCCTGACTGACGCGAGAATGAGCGTGTAACATCCGTCTTTCATGGTGCTTCATGCATAAAACATACATGCACGCTAAATCAAGCATACATATACGCAAAAATGCAGCATGACATACTAACTAACCTAACCTAGTCTAACCATAACCTACAGTTTTGATGTTACCTTTCTGCCCCCTAAGCAACAAGCAAATAAGCATGCACTCAAGCAATGATGCAAGCAAGCATGCACACAAGCATGCAAACACACAAGCATGCAGCAAGCAAGCAAGCATGCAGCATGCAAGCAGGCATGCACATGCAAGCAAGCATGTTGATGCTCCGCTCGCTTCGCTCGCTCCGCTAAGTGTTATACATGTTCTAACCTAACCTAACCTAGAATTCGACAAGCTCCAATATGTTTTTCTCAGGCAGGGGGCTTCCGCCCCCCGCACCCCCCGAGCGGGGGGCCCAGCCCCCCTGCACCCCCTAACATGCAGACAAGCAAACAAGCAAGCAAGCACACATGCAAAGATGCAAGCAAGCATGCACACAGGCATGCAGCAAGCAAGCAAGCATGCAACATGCAAGCAAGCATGCACAATTGCACATGCATGTACAGACAAGACTGCGTGGAAGAGGGGTGCTCTGGTTCGGTTTTGTGAAATGAAATAATGTGATCCTCGATATTTGTAAAACGTTGTTATATTTAGTAATTTGCTGATCAAACAATAAAATATAAAACGAGTTTCTAACAAAAGATGAATGTTTAAATAATACAGTTTCGTATCGAAGTGTCTTGAGAATCAAATGTTGCAATGTGACAATTTGACAACTGATCACAAAATTAAATAAATGGTTTGTGAAACCTATTCCTACTAAATGATGATTTGTGAAACGACTCATTTTTAGAACGTTGTGTATTTTTTAAAAAATTGCTAAACAACTGTCGTTCAAACGGCAGTGACCCCTCCCGAAGACATGCTAAACTAAAGTGGAAGTGGGCGAAGCACATTGCTTGCGGAATCGATGGTCGATGGGGCCGAAGAGTTCTCGTACCGGAAAGTGCAGCGTGGCAGACTGGTCGTTGTGGCTATCCTTGGGGGAGGCCTATGTCCAGCAGTGGACGTCCATCGGCTGAGATGGTGATGATGAACCACCCCAACAAATGAGGCTATCATTTCAATCACACCCTGTAGATCACAAGTTAGTATGAACATCACGTCTAAACGTCTCTCCATGTATCCATCGATCCAGTAATTACACAAAGGCTCTCCGGTATTGAAACTTGAAAGCATTACAGACTGGATCGGCCACATTGTCCCGAGGGAGGAAATAGCAAATTTTATCTTCAAAAGATATATATCGGCGCGGCGCGGCGCGGCGGGTCATTTCTGTTAAAAGCTATTATAAGCGGACGTAGAACCTTTTCTTTTGTTGCCAGTCTTCGGAGGTAAGCAAATGTTATACGTTCGCGTAAGATATGATACGTGAGGGAAAAGGTTAAATATTTTATAACATAGCGAGTTAGTACGTGCGTAATACGTACATACATTATGCTCATGCCTTTGTCCCACTGCAACTGGGGTAGGCAGATACAACAGATCGTCACATGTTATGACTCAGATACACATCTATCGCCTCCTAAACATCTATAAATCTGTTCATACAAGCTAATACGTGGTGTCTAAATATTAATTTGACTTTATGGTTTGTCTTTAAAATGGACCACTCTATCTCCTTTGGTAGGTGTCATACGAGATGACTAAGGAATACTGTTTCTTTTACCGAAAATAAGAAGTTTAAAGGAAGGTAGGTGAAAAAATAGCGATCACCTTTTGAATCAACGTACCTACCATGTTGATACATTAAAAATGTTAAAAGTAAATCTAACTATAATA
This sequence comes from Agonopterix heracliana, assembly GCA_963693445.1. NCBI lineage: Eukaryota > Metazoa > Arthropoda > Insecta > Lepidoptera > Depressariidae > Agonopterix > Agonopterix heracliana. Next base: position 207,386 of record OY856312.1, on the reverse strand, counting down.
AGGTGTAATGTAAGAATATTTCTGACTGCCCAGAGGAATCACGATATTTAATGTATCATAATAAAATTTTAAACTTCACGTGGATGTAGGTACATTGAAGATATTTGCAAAAACATAAATTGGGGGCGTTTTGGAAACGTAAAAGAATACACTGAGACCATTGTCAGAATTATTGTCTGTTTTGTCTTTCAACATTTTATTTCATGTTTTTAAAGTCTGTTTACGAAATTGTAGACCGCTAGTGTATAGCAAATGCAAATATTATAAGGCATACAAAGTTCATAACTACCTATGTTATCAGATATTTGAGTTCTTAAATCCACAAAATCTTTAAATGTCGCAAAACTTTTCAAAAAAAAACAATTGAATAATTACCCTCTTTACTTTTACGTTGTTGTTCTAAATGGACCGATTAGAAATATGTGACAAGCTCAGCCTTCAGAAATATCCTCTAAGAATTCCCTTAACAGTCTTACTGCAGCCTACATCCGATCTGGATCGAGAGCCTGACCCTAATCCACGGCTGATTGAAAAAACTACCCTCTTGCGAGGTACAAAAGAGCCATTGTTACATACTCTGTCTCACAAAGGTCTGAACTAAATAATATATGAGAGCAAAGATCTAAATCTTTAGATAGGCTGTTTGAGTTAAATTCATACTTTTAACGTGATGTCGTCCAAATAGACTAGAAAATGTTATACAGGGTATAAAAAATGCGTATCATACTTACCTCGCTTAACTTGATGGTTCAGACGATCAAACTGAACAACTTTCACTATGGGACTAAGATTAACAAAACATATTTTTTTCTCTATTTCAGTATGGGTTCCGTTCTAAAAGTTTCTTTTAAAATATTCATTATGGAGTGTTTTTTCCACATGGAATATAACACCCGTAGAGAAAGTTGATCAGTTTGATGGTCATGATGAAGCTACCCCTTAAGTAAGAAACGCATACAAGCCTGTATAGTGGAAACCATCACTGAGGTTCAGTCAGTCGTTGGATGGGTGACCCATTTAGTCATATAGGTAACAGCCCTCCCTTCCAAAGCGTGTTCAAGCAGTTGTTCCCAAATAGGTCTGCAGATGGCGGTGTACCTGACTTAAGTCAGGACAGGGGCCTGTTAAGCAAGCAACCCACTAAGTTACCTCTATCAAGCTGCACTAGATCCCTGTGATATTTATGTCCCACCTTAGCCGTCTATTCATAATAAGAGGCACTACAATGGGATCCTAAGTTACATAATGTATCAAACTAAATTAGAAGCCAAATGAAGAGTGACCTAACTATCTCCGTGGTGTAATGGTTAAGAGCATTGGGGTCTTGACACGGAGGTCGTGGGTTCGATTCCCACGGGGGACACATAGTGATACGTCACTTTTGAACGACATTGCAGGCTGAATCACCTGATTGTCTGAAAAGAAAGACGATTCCGTGTTTCGGATGGCACGTTAACCCGTTGGTTCCGGCTACTATCTCTGGTGGTAGTAGTCGTTATATAAAAACCACGTCAAAGGCGATCTGAAAATACTGTGACACGAAGGCCCACACGATAAGAAGAAGAAGAGTAACCTGGTGAGTTTTTCTTTAGTTGTAGACGTTTATCTGGCGTTCTATAAAAAGGCCTATCTAACAATTTAGTTCCTTGGCAGAGAGGCGAGGGACGCACACTCGGTAGGTACATAAATTGGGAGTGATCCCGCGCTGTCGTGTCTGACTTTACCTTTATTTCCTCTGAGGCCGCTGAAAACACAGGCTCCCGAGTCGCGCGTTACTTTACTTATACGCAACTACGACGCGAACAGACAAATTGAATTATGTGTTTTATTTATTACATACATACAGAAGACAACTTACATAATCCCTTTGTGGTCTCTCAGAAAAGCCTTGCTATGGAGTAACGCTAAAAGAGCATTCGGGTTTTGTATGGAAGGTTGGCGCCTTATTTTTCGACGTTGTTTTTTGCGCGGCCATCAACCAAACTTGAATATTTTAGTTTAGAATTAAGTAACACACAAATCTTGTTATTACATGTATATCGCTAAACTCAGTCTGAACGGAGATATAAAGGCTTGAAGTTGAAAATATGTTTATAACGTTTACTTCAAGCCTTTATAGTACCTCCGTTCCGACTTTAGAGATATTATACTTGTCATAAAGTTTTGTTTGTATCTTTATTCTCAACTATTATATTTAAGTTTGATTGATGGCCGCGATAAAAAAACAGTCAAAAAGAAAAAAGGCGCCATTTTAGTCATTGGCTTTTAAGCGTTTTGAATATTTTAGACTATAATAAATAACATATTTAGCAATTTAGATTTAAATAATGAATATACTACGGTACTACTGGTGAAACGTGGATTTTCTGAGGATTCAGAATATCTCTGACTACCCCCTCGGGGAATTTAGTCGTGAGCATATGCTTATGCTCATGCTTATATTTAGCAATTTAGATTTAAATAATGAATATTTATGTTATGTTCTGTTATGTATAAACTGCTGCGTGAATTAAGCCAAAAAGGTATGTATTGAAGTATTCTGGAAGCTTAACTGTACATACATCACCACGAGGAACAGTACCATCCAAAATCCTTAACAGAAGCTAAGAGCAACACAGACAGACAGAGAGTGGACATTGCTACAATAACAACCTTATAAAATGGCACTTGTAGCAAAGTTTCTGACTACCCCGAAATGTAATATGGTTTTGAGTTTATGTGTGTGCATTGTAAGTTTATAACAACTCTGTATGTTGTATTTATATTTATAAAACAAAAAGCATCACGCTGCGTAATGTATTTTGGCAAACGCTCCGAGGCGGCCATGCTGCAAATGTTGTGTGTCGCATAATTTAACGTTGCTCGGTGTCGTTTTATACATTTGTTACTATATATCATAACTGTGACATCTGCCGAAATGAATGCGTATACATTTGTACAATACTCTTTTCAGCAGATTTAGTCGTATATTCAAATATATTGTGATGTAATAGTCACATATCCTATGTTAAGGTACTGAGATAATGGAAGATTGTTAAAACGTGACTGTCACGATTATCTGCTGCAAGATCACGTAAGAGTTAGTATAGAAACTTAAGTTTTTTTTATTATATTTTTTTATTTATAATTAATGGACTTCTTGCTTGTGTGTTAGCACCGCATTTCCGCCAATGTCAAGTGGTTTGAGGGAGTTTCTATCTAATCTCGAGGATTGTTTTTGAGAACTGAGAAGTATTTTGGAGCCTCGTGGCAGGCTGAAACGTGAACCGCGCGAACACCACGCGAGAGGCAAGTGTTCGGGGCAAACACTGCAACGTGACTCGAAACTTAAGTTAGTTATATACTATAAGGGGTTCGTTATCTATGGTATAAACAGTAACTTATCAGAGTGCGTTTCAATTAAACACATATACATATGTTTCATAAGTAACAATAAATATTTGAAACTCTTAAGGGGGTTGTTTAGACCGTCGAACTGAACAACTTTCTCTATGGGACCAACATCGAAATCGCAAAAAAAAAAAATTCATACATATTTTAGCTCTAGTCGATTTCTAGAGTACCTATGGAACATCCGTTTTTTTTTCGCGATTTCGATGTTGGTCCCATAGTGAACGTTGTTCAGTTTGATGGTCTATACCACCCCCTTAAAGGTTTATTTGTATTTTTGTAACACCTTGTATACCTATGTTGACGATGCCAGAAGGATCTAACAACATTCGTCTGGGTTGGTGTCATTAGAAACCGGACACCACACGACTATTATACAGCGGATATTAAGTTAGAAGACACTGAGATTACTTTGGTATTGTTTAGTATTATAAACAAATCATCATACCCTAAGTATATAATATACGAAAAAGAGAGAGGGATAATATACTCCATCACTTAGGCTCAGTGTAAATTGGTTGACGCAGGTTAGAAATAAAATGGATTTAAATTAACTTTTCGAAATTACTTTGCTTCATTAGCATTCATAATTTTGTTACTTTGATTTGATATCAATTTCAGACTTTAATTTAATTTCGTTTGGAAAATTAAATTAACTTAATAATTAGGATCTACTTTTTACCGTATAACTTTCAGGGCCTGTTTCACCGTTTCACCACTTCCAAATAAGCTAACAAGAACTTATCCAAAAGTGGTGAAACAGGCCTTCACTAAGCCAAAGTAAAAAAGCTATTAATTTATTGTTAGCATAATAATATATGCCCAGTATTATTTTCAAGAGGTTACTAAGATATTCTAAATATTTCACTAACAGTTTCTTAAGTGTTATTTTTACATCCAATTATGTTTAATTGTATTTATTTTGTTGCATTGGTTTGCTGTACAGAAACGATCGTCAAATTACAAGTCAATCCTTTGTTAAATTGCAAAATGCTCAAAGACAACGCTATAAAGTAGTTCATCAGCCTGCCATCGTTCACTACTGAACATAGGCCTCTCCGAATAGTCCAATCATTTTAGGGTTTGACTATAACAATAATTCATCTATCACTGAAACTTTGCAGTGTGATATAGTAAAGTATACAGATTACGGATTACAAATAATCTAGGTTGTTTTTTTTCCGGTCCTAGATTATTTGTCAACCATAATCTATATACTTTACTTTATCACACTGCAAAGTTTCAGCGATAGATGAATTATTGTTAGGGTGTCCATACAAGGAAACTCTAAAATGATTGGACTAGAAGACGCGACACAAAACTCCATCCTCTTTCTTCCTCACCCAGTCGCTCCCCACTACCTGTCTCAGGTCGTCAGCCCAGCGTCGGATGGCGTCCTTACAGTACCTACATTATGCCTGCCAGTTTTTCGATCTAGAACTACGAGCATGAGATAGTTAATTATGGTAAGCTCTCTGACCACTCCAACCCACGGTCCACTGTAGTGAATATGTATTAGTATGTCTGTATGTATGTATGTATGTGGATCATGTTGTCAATCCCGATGCGACGGACACGCGACACGACCCTTGCGACCGACGAGTCAACCATCAGGTGGTAAATAGGGTCTAGTTCATAAATCTGTGTCGCAATAAATGTATATTTGTCAGTGGAACGGAAAACTTGTGGGAAACTGTAGTGAGATGCACAGCACGCGAGATTCGCACGTATGTATCGGTGTTAGAGATCAGATTGAAATGTACAGGAAAGCTTTCTAGTCGTCGATTGATATCGATAACAGTTCGCGCCGAGTTTGTTTGACATATTATTTTTGCAAGTTATGCGAGAAACAAGATTATGAATGTGGGGTGAATACGATACTCGTACATACACGTGAAGACTACACGATAACGCCATTGCAACTTAAATTTAATAAACCAGAACTTTAATCTATAGGTACTCGTACCTACTTATAAAACAGTTCCGTGACTCACTGACTGACATACAACGCACTGAAGATAGTTTAGAATACATATTCTACAATGCATATGCACTCCTATGCTATAAGAAAGGATTATTCGAATTTCCGAAATCCACGTCGCAGGCAAAAGCTAGTGGTGAATTAAGATTTCAGATTCTCTCTTTCATATTCGCATAAACAATAGCGCTTAAAAATTGTTACCTACTAATTAAATAGACCAGAACTTTATTATTGGTCAAATATCAATCGATGATAGTTTTGTAAAAGATATCTTTGTATTATTTATATTCTTTTTTCGGCATTTTAAGGGCTTATGGTATTAAGTTCTGAATATATTTTTATAACAGTCAATATTTGTTTTTATTAATGCGTATGGCGAATTTGGTTTAAAGGCGTAATATATTGTATTTCCAAAAACATACGTAAAATTCCCTCGATAGATGAAAAATTTTACAACGCCATAAAACGAACGCCTCTTTACTAGCGAGTCAGATCCGATAACTTTTTCATTTAATTTGAAATCTGGAACGATAGGGAAGTAGCTAATAGGCTGTCTGTCAGTCTGTGCAAGGAAAATAAAAATATAATAGTGAAGTTTCCCCCTGCGGTGCGGTGGAAACTGCCGGCGTCAGCTGCGGTTGCATCGACGCCCCCCTTCGTTTCTGTACCCCGCGGCGCTACGACCCTCCTCCTCGCCCTCTCTAGACGTCTGGTAATTGTACGTCACTCGCACGTCCAGCCGGCGACTAAATGCCGCGCCTGCTTTGACCTAAACATACCTTAAATATAGGTACAATACAAGTTTTTTATTAAAGCTTGACCAGAAATATAAAAAACCTGATTTGGGGGCGCTGCAATCGACTATAACCTTTAATGTCAGTGTTCCAAGTACAAAAATTAGTTCTAATGAATTTCCGGAGTCGCGTGGCGAAGGGGGTCCCAAGTGGACGCGTGCGTTCGGCTTGTGATTTTATTGGCCATGCGGCTCCATTTTGTGAACTCTTATTGTGTTTTAACCTTAAAACAATCACTTGAGACTCTAAACTACTTACATTGGCAAAACTGCCACTCTATATTTAATCAATATTACTGATCATTTCCCTACGTATAATCTTCTTCATCTTCTTCTTCTTCTTCTTCTTCTTCAGATGATGATGATGATGAATCTTCACATAACGAGACGTTGGCTGAATTGTGATAACACATCGGATGCCATTAAACAAAAATTTAATTGAATGATTTTCCGCAACATGGCGAGGTTTTTTATTTTTCTGGTCAGGCTTTACAAACATAACTTTAAGATGTATTCAGACATTGAAACTAAAAAGCTTTTTTTTTAAGTTTTAGAATTAAAAAGTTTTGGAACCTTCCATAGAAAATGGATCGGCTGATCCGCACTGTTTTATGGAAGATTAAAAAAATTCTCGTTTTTGGATCTTTCATAAAAAAAGCGGATCAGCCGATCCATTTTTTATGGAAGGTTCCAAAACTTTTTATCGTTTTTCGACCCATGTTCCTATTAAGGGAAGTTGTTTAGTTTTTCTGAATACACCCTTAAAGTTTGTTAGTAATTCAAAACTAGTGGTGTACCTATATCCAGACCTTTGAAAAAGTCTAGAATGAGCCTTACGAATATTCCGTACCTATAAAACAAAAGGGGCCATGTTTCATAGGTTGGTGTGCGTGAGGCGCCATACAAAATATGTATGTGTGCGTGTATATGTATAGGGTTTAGGAACCAGTACTGGTTCCAATTTTTTTCGACGCTTTCGTATCTTCGACTGTCAATCTTGACATATAACTTCTTACACACTTTAAATGTACTTCAGTGCTACAAAATTATACCGGTATATGAACTGAGTATAAATTATACGAGATAGCATAAATTCACTGAGATCAATGGTTAGTAGCGCGTGCTACTAAGATTGCCATAAACATAAAAAACGATGGTCGCGTTATTTAGGCCTTTATTCCGCCTATTAGTAGAAAAACGTGACTTTCATGCTTACAGTGCTGAACATAATGCAGGCTGAATCACCTGATTGTCTGAAAAAGAAAGATGATTCCGTGCTTCGGATGGCACGTTAAGCCGTTTGGTCCCGGCTACTATCTCTGGTTGTAGTAGTCGTTAGATAAAAACCACGTCAGAGGCCGTAAGGCGGTTTGAATATATCTACTCTGACAACAGGGCTTGCCCACACGATAAGAAGAAGAGTACTGGACGCTGGACATAATGCTCTTGTGTTTAGATCACCTTTGCATCATTACTTGCAAAGGTACTCTTCAAAAATCGTTACGTCGCATGTAAAACAAAAATGTCTATCTGACAAATACCTACAAGGCTACATTTCATTTTCAGCTGCCTCAAAGCTTTCTAACTTTACAATTTTGTAATGTCTCATTTTGTGGCGACACACTTGTGTCTGTCAACAATGAATATCTCGCCACTCCACCGCGCCCCGCGCCCCGCGCCCCGCGGCATCGCACCGAGGTGATGCATATCCTCACTGACCTTTACTCAACTATCTTACCACAAGAGCTTCACTGAAATGCACTTTAAAGCTTTAAGTTTGGGTTTAAAGTGGCCTGGAAGAGTGTGGTAGTTGTAACGTTTAGTGAGGCTAGGTTTTGTTTTTCAAAGCTTAGGTCGTCCGTGTTTGCTTTGCACACGGAGTAGAGTAGAAGTCTGTTCTGGAGTTAGGTAGAATTCCAGAAAATTCATTACTATCATATTTATTCAAAGCTGGTACTGGGTTATTTTACTAAGTAAATAAAAAGAGTTTATAGCGCATAAAACTTTGAAATAATTCGCTCGTATTGCATAGTAAAGTGGTTTCAATATTCTCATAATAACAAAAATTTTACCACACTACAGACCTGTCAAGCAGGATAATTTTACTTTTATATTTATTATTATTTCTAGATTAGGAATAATTGAACTCTTATTTAACAGGTGTCGTATTTAATCGGTCTGTCTATTTGTCTGTGACAGGCACCGCACCCGGCAGCAGTCGAGTCGGTCTCTTCCAAGTCTCTTCAAAGAAATAATATGTAAGAACATTATAAATGATCTAAGTAAGTGCGAGGCATCAGTTGGCGTAGTGGACACTCGGAATTGGAAACGATCACCAAAATAAAGCAACGTCAGGTCCGTTCAGTCTTTGGATGGGTGACCGTTTAAGTGGTATTTCATCTCGTCCCTCGTGCTTCTGAAGGCACGTTAAGCAATTGATCCCAGATACCTTCGTCAAAAGTGCTGGTAAGTAGTTCCTTATTCGTGATGCTAGGTCAGATTAATATTAAGGCAGCTCGAAAAGTCTCGAAAAGGTAGGTTATATACTGCATTTACATCTTTAGTTGATACTATGTATTAACTGTGACTGAATGAATACACATAGTCCATTTCGACTAAATAGTAGTTATAGCAACGTTTCTGAATACCCTGAAATATGTATGTATCCAACCATCGACTAACAGTGAAATACAGTGAAAGAATAGCGACGTATCGCAACATTACTCAGAATTCTCGTGTTAATACAACAGCCGAGTAAGGAAAATGAATCCAATCAAGTAGACCACTATAGAACATTGAACAAGCTCTAGTGCAGATCTAGTGCATCGCTTTTGCCTCCGGATTCTGACACTAACTCTTAGAATTAAAAAAGGGATAATAATTATCATCTTAATTTTTTTCTTTTCTTTTTTTTTAACTTAATTATCATCTTACATGCAATAAAATGTCCTGGCGGTACGTCGACGCAATAAACTGTGTATAACCTTCAAACGCGGTGGCAGAGTCAAAAATGACGTCAGAAAGCTATCCGTGTGATATTATTTTGTCACCCAAATAAATAAACCAGCGCGGTTAGAAGATTCCTCCACGAATTGCGATTTCCAGCTAGATCTTCCCGTTGCCTGAGTGCTGTCAGTGGCAAACGCAGACATGTCATGGATTTTATCAATAACACAACAATGGACTGACGACTCTATTAGCTGTTATAGAAACCTGTATTTTTGTACGACTTACCCACACTTACTATATATTACAATCTTGAGTTCTACGAAAATAGCCAGTAACATACTGATTCCCTAAATTGTCTTTTATACTATGGACAATCAGCCAAAAATCTATCGCTGGTTTGAAAAATTCTTCACATAGGGTGGCAAGTAAAACTAGATGATCCTACAGAAGAAAAGACTTCCATCTTGATATAATTGTGATCTTTTGTTTAAGGCGTATCCGCCCGGGATCACGACTCTACATACTAATCGATGCGAACGAGCGCGCTCCGGTCAGAATTCAGCCGTTCTTTTTTTTTTAATGAAATGAATTTTTAATAATTCATGTAGTATTTTTCTTCCGATCAACAATGTAAAATGGTTGGAACTGGAAAAAAAGTTTAGATTCCTTTTTCATCGGTTTTATTTTATTGATTAAAATAGATTTCGAGAAAAACCAAATCACTTCTCATGGCCTGTAGATTGTTTAGTTTTGTTTTCTGCTTAAAAATGCCATAGGTAATTTATAAAATGGTTACAAAATTACTCAATTTCACGGTTAATGCGGTCGGTAGTGCCTTAAGTATAGGCAACATCACAGTATGAGTATTAAGGTGGCATTGTATGCTGACTAGCCATGGGACAGTAGCGGGGGCTGCATGTCAGGGAGGGGCGGGGCGGTGGCTCTCGGCCAAGTCTGTAGTATTTACAGCCCGGCGCGGCGCGGCGCACTATCGCCCGCCTCTTGTTAGTAGCACTACGTCACACTATCTCGCACACTTGTCTTGTTACGACTTCATCTGATTCCATCCTCCCTCCGCCGTCCTCTGTACCAGTAAGCCTATGTATTCTAAGTTACAAGCTATTGTACATCCTTAGTGGTTTAGTAAGGAATATGCAGACAATTATACTATGATATGAATATTTTATGTTTATCTTGGGATTTTGTGATACTGTCATGCATGATGGAAAATACATCTATTCTATAATCTTGTGTCAGTGTAGTCACAAACTTTGCTACAACTACCAACTATATTTTCATGGCTTGTAGCAAAGCATTCGACAAATAAAAAACACAATAAAGGAAATCTAATCCCTATCTGCTAGTACGACACAAACGGAAAGAAACGGGGATTCTAAAGCGGAAACAGAAGGGCCAGAGAATGTGTCCGATAGAAAATGTTGGTGTAATTAGGTATAGTAAGCTTTAGAGACACCAAGGTGTTTGAAATGATTACTTCACAAGCACGCCGCCGCGAAAGGGGAGTACCCTTTCGAGTGACCATGATGACATGACCATCAAGTCAGGGAGACAGTTGCCTTACGGTGGTTGCTGAGTTTTCAGTTTCATATCAAATAATATTTACAATTTATAATATAATTACGAAGATATCAAGCTTTGAAATTAATCATACAAAATTTCAAAGCCTTATATCTTCGTAAAGGAAGCGCTCGTTGGCGTAGTGGAGCTTTGGAAACGATAACCGAAGTTAAGCAACGTCAGGTCCGGTCAGTCTTTGGATGGGTGACCGTTTAGTGGTATTTCATCTCGAGCGTTTCCGTGCTTCAGAAGGCACTCTCACCATTATTCGTGAGAGGAAGCCTTTGCCCTGCAGTGGGATTCTACAGGCTATAACTTAACTTAACTTATATCATCATAATTATAATTATTATAAATTGAAAATATTATTTGATACGCGCAATCTAGATTTTCTAAGCTATTTGTCGATATATTATAAAACATTACTTTTATCAATACCGTCTACGAGTGTTCTACGACAAAGTTTTGTATGAAATTGACAACTCTGCAAGTTGCTGTCAAGCTTGCCTAATTTAACAGTCGACTGACTGTCATATCTGACTAGATGTGCCCTCTTGCGGGGCAAAAACCACATGGTAATAAAATTATGTATATGGGTCAAACAAAGAAACTCATTCTAAGTAAAGGCTGCTGCAGATAGGCAATTTATTGTATAGACATTTAGTAAAACGGTGGGCTATAAAGCAAAGCTTAATCCAATACACTGCTTCATCATAGACTTTCTGGCAAATAGACCAAACCTAACTAAACACACAACTTCAAACCTTAAGTCAAGCTATTTACAAATTCAGCTATCACCCCAACCCATTCAGTTGCTCAGTGCATTGTACAACCAGGTATTATACGCGGCTCCATTATCCGGCGGAGGTAAGTTCCTCCACTTCACTTGGTGAAGTTAATCAGAACTCCAATTAGACTTGGGTGCCATACAGCAGGTAAATTTGGCTTTGTCCCAAACCGGCTGAGATTCCGCCACTTAATACGTCGAGTATGCTAGTGGGTAGAGTAGGCCTGGCATGCTACCCCCGAGAAAACGATAAAAATCGAGATGTGCCTCCATCCCTATTATTTTACGTATGGCAGAAAGAGCGCGCATGACGTTTTTCTCGTTCAAACGCCTTGTCGTGGGTGGCATGCTAGCTGTGCAGGTAACACAGCACAACACTTGGAAAGGTGCTAAAATCATAACCTTTTGTATAAAGTAACATTTATAAACTTAGACAAGTTGTCTAAGACCATAAAAGACCAATTAGTAAATAAACACAAATAAATGTAACTTTTAACAAAAGGAGGGTTATAATGATTCAAGCATCTTTCCGTGCGTATGTTCTTCGCCTCAACTCTCGCAGCGTTACCTGTACCTACTTGTTTAGTTAGTACTTATTGATTTATACCTAGGATGTGTCGGTTTGAATTCCTTCCGTTATTGTCGTACGAGGTGACTAAGAGATAAAGTTTATTTTTCTGTGTTTTCGTGGCTAGCCTCCTATCACCACTTGACGCATCATTCCATTTTGAAACCTTCAATATGCTAAAGGTTTTGCCTTGTTATTATATGCCTTGCTATTGAATTCTCTTCTTAGGTATGACATTTGATCTTCAAAACTCTGATAATCTGGAAAACAGCTGAACCGATTTCCACAAAACATTCATTCATTCGTAGGCTTTACTTATTCCATCTAAGTAGATGAATCAAACATCGTCTTTTTTTTTTATATGACACCGACGTTCGTGGCTGTATAAGCCAATTCGGGAGCCACATTTGTGCTGTGTGTCGATTGGTACAGGAGTCTGCTCGTTCCTGTGTATTTCGTCTCGCTTTATGGAAAGAGATTCGAACCAAACTTCATCGTGGATTGTACGACCGTACCCAAACCTTTCTCTACCCATCCCTATCCATTGCAAGGCATTTCCACTTCGAGTAATTACCACAAAACATAGCTAAGAAACTATAAAGCAATTACACACTTTCTAAAGCCTAATATTGCTCCAAGCTCCGTGTTTGCTTATAAGTGATGTATTCATCTTCTTTACAATCATGGGTTTAAAAATATGTATAATTGTGAGTGTATCGTTAGCAAACCTTTCAATAAATAAATAAATCTGTTTGGATGCTAGATGGACAGAAACACGACCGTATAGACAAAAGCTTTAAACATTCTTATTGCGTCGGGGTAAAACTAAACGAAACGACAAGCTTTATATGACATGTAACTAAAAAGCGAATTAAATCTCTAACGAGTACTTACACAATATCTAAAGGTTAAGTGTAGAAGTAGGTGCGGAGTGAGCAGCGAGTTGGCAAGTTGACTGCTTGTTGAAGAATACTTGTGAAGTTCAGTTCAGGAGCTCAAGCTGTTTGTTCACGTCTGTTTTACGATCCTGCAGCGTTCAGTTTCTCGTTTGCTCATGTTACTGCTTTGTTATATCAGAAGAGGTACACTAGTTTTCCATCCTTCCTTGTCTTTGTCCTCTTCGGAGAATAGTTTGTGAGCAAATGCATGCACCCTTACCGGTGTATGTCTTACCCTTACCACCCCCAGGTACCCTTACCACCCTTTTCGGTCTGTCTGTTTAGGCTAATCTGAGAAAGTGCTGTAAGGATTTAAATAAAGATTTCACTAATAGACTGATTCACAAGAAAGGGGTTTATACCCGTGCGAAGCCGGGGCAAGTGGCTAGTTATAAATAGTTTTATTTTATATTTTGACACCCTCCGCATTAAGAATTATTCGACTGTAAAGTGTAACGTGACTTAGATTTTTCGAAACAATCGATTTGTGTTTTTGAGCGGACATATTTTGCACCTACGAATTTAAGAGCCGACGTTCATACAAAATAATAATAATTACCTAAGTGTTTTGAACCTTCGGAGAGTATTAATTCTGATCACTTATGGAATTGTTTGTGTACTATCGAAGGAGTTTATGGGTATCTATTAAGGGGTAGCCAGCTAGCCAGAAAGCTAGCTACAACTACCTTTGAGAAGCTATCTCCTCATTATATTTATTAAAGCAAACTTTAATAAAAATAGTTACATTTGACGATCAGCCATTATTATAAAATTGTATTAACAAGCGTTCCGCAACATGTCCTCATTAACGTTGGAAGTTTTAATGAACGCCTGGTATTATCGAAGCTTATCGGAACCGCTGCCGGCCCGCCCGCCGCACGCAGCGTCACGCAGCGATTCGCAACGGCACGCAGCGGCACGGCAGAGCGATGTGACGTGTAATTGCCGGCGTCACGCCGAAAGCCTTGCTATTTTCATATCTGCCCAGTCTGTCCGACTGGTGTAGGTGTGTTAGGTGCAAAGTCCGCAAAACGCCATTGTTATCAATGTTTGTACGTTGTCGACGTTGTACAAGCAGTTAGTGCAAAATCCAAAGATCTCGATTATTCGTAACATTCGGTTTTGTTACAATACAATTATACATACAGGCTGTTAGGGTAAACAGTTGCATTACTTTAAGGGATAATTATACCCATGATAACTGAACAAAATTCCCTAAGAAACCTATAGGAAATTCGCAAAAAGGCATTTCAACATTTCATATAAACGTTCGATCAGCTTATTGCATTTAGTATGGAATAAGGGCTTGGTCAGTGACCAATAGCTACTGCGACCTTTATAGATCTATTGTAGCTGTCACCCTTGACCTGGAGGTCATTTCCTAGGCCCACGGCCTTTATGAACCGTGTTATGCTTTTGGAGGGGAGGTCCCTAATGTCAGTAGGTGTTATCACGTATCCACCCAGATGGCGACTCCTGCTGTGAATAAGCACTTGACATTAGCAGAGGAGGTGTATGATTGGGCGTTTCCTCTGCTTCACAGCAGAATCTGCAAGCGGGTGACTCTACGAGCCCCATTCTGTGTAGATGTTTGTTTAGATGGAAAGTCAAAATGTGTTTTGCTAATTTCTAATAGGTTTCTCAGAGAAAGTTGTTCAGTATCATGGGTACAATCACCCTTTAAAGTAACGCAACGGTCTACCCTAACACTCTGTGTGGGTGATTAGCCCTTTTCCCACCAAAGCATTGTATATGAAATAATATCCTTAGTAGCCTCCTCATACGACATAGTTCATAAGAAGTCCACTGGACCACCACAGCTTAGCTTAAGTTCTAAAAATGATTGTTATAAATTAACACAGTGACTGTCAATAATTCAGCATGATGGAGTGTACAAACAAAGTACAAACGGGTTTAACGAGTCAGTGAGAGGGACACAAAAGCCACATAATAGTGGTCAGTGACAAATTACGTCACAGTTTATGGGCTCCTCTTTATTTCAGTTACGACGGGTTACCGTTATTATTTTGTATGTGAATTTAAGTGACATGAACTTTTAGTTTGATAATGAGTTGTTATTATTAATGACAGTGAAACCTTATTGTTTTAGCGCCGGAATTAACTAAAAACGAAGCAGAGTCACACCGTAGACCACTTAGCTGTAATTTCATACAAATTGGAAAAACTGACAAGAAGAGGCAAAGCGATACTGAAGTGCGAATGAAAACCATATTCTGAAAACCGTAAAAGTTCATTTTCGTACGCTGTCCGTCCGTCCGCCTGTCCTTGCTTTAGAGGGCTGTGAGAGTTGAAATTTTCACAGAATACCTGTGAAATTATTTTGGACTTTCTAACAAACCATAAAAATTAAAGAAAGAAAAAATGTATTACTCTAAATTATAGAGTATGCACTATAATAACACCTCACGCATTGCCGTTTTAACGATAAAGCAAAAACAAAAACCATTGAAGTTTTTTGTATGTATCCCCCATAATTTTTATGTAGACTGGTGATGATAATGATCGGTTAATTTTACACATTTCTTAAAGTCTTGTTTCATAAATTGTATGCTAGTTTAATATTTTAAGTACTGAGCCATACCAAGGGGCAACAAGTGCGGATTGATCAGTGTCATTCAACACGGTCACCCATCCAGGGTCATGCACTGATCGGTATTGCATACTGTGATGGTAGTTTCAAACATCTCCACTGCACTGCGCTGCGCCACGCGCGGCTCGCTTGCACCCACTATTCATACTTTAATCGTATAATTACTTCCGTGCAATTATTTCGTGACCGCACTCTTTGTACAGCGCCGCGAGTCAGAATTAAATTAGTTTTCGGATGTAGAATAGATTAAAAGTTACGATTTGTTAGGTTTGTATGTAATTTTAAATTTTCGTTCTGTTTGAAAAGTCTAAGGTTTACATTGTAGAATGAAATTGTATCAGATATTTTGCCGTGTGGTTTAAAAATGTGATGTTCTATAGAAAGGGTTCATGGCTACTGGACCCAAATGTTCCTGTGCTGCATACCTAGTTCTCCATAGTGAAAATGGTTTAAATTAATGGTCTAACTATAGCTCCCTCTAAAACATGTAAGGCATTAAAGTTTACACTTTACAGTTTTACACATTGTAGTCGTAGTATTTTGAGAGGTAAAGCACGTAACATGAAAGATGCTGCTGGAACCATACCTATCTCCCCAATTAACTAAAAAACAGGTTTGCCTACAATTTATTAATCTATTATCTTATTTAAAAATAAGGGAAAAGTGTTGTACTTAATGTAAGTAATATTGTAACATTGTAAACTTGTGTATTAGGAATTATCAAATTACTAATATAAGGTCTAACAAAACTAGCTGAAACAATTTTAAGG
This sequence comes from Agonopterix heracliana, assembly GCA_963693445.1. Lineage (NCBI taxonomy): Eukaryota > Metazoa > Arthropoda > Insecta > Lepidoptera > Depressariidae > Agonopterix > Agonopterix heracliana. The sequence continues at coordinate 191,021 of OY856312.1, read as the reverse complement.
GGATGATCAGACCATCAAACTGAACAACTTTCTCTATGGGACCAATTTCGAAATCACGAAAAAAAACAGCTGTTCCATACAAACCTACTCAACTTAAATGTATGGGACCGCAGATTTTTTTTTCGCGATTTCGGTATTGGTCCCATAGAAAAAGTTGTTCAGTTTGATGGTCTGATCATCCTCTTAAAATGGTTTCAGCTAATTTTGTTCGACCTAAAGGTTTGTTGAAACGTTAAATTGGATGTAATATAATAATAATTTAATTTGAAATTTTCATAGTCGAGGGAAGGTTGCAACACTATTAAAAAGAAGAAATTCAAAAGTAAGCCGGGAAATTTGAACTGAGTAACTCTAGTTACGTATAGGACTGTTGAGAGGGGTATGTCTAAAGTAACTCTAGTTACGTATGACTTTCAAGTGGAATGCTTTTGACTTTGACTTTATCGTGATTATAATTAGGTTACTCAATGACTCAGAAGCAGAATTTCTAGACGTTTTGTGTCTATAATTGGAGTGGGTGTGAGGGAGTGTACGGCATGATGATGATTCGATACGATGACGTCACACTAGTACTCATACTCACGTTACTGCGAAAATATAATTAAAAAGCGTCATTCTTACGAACAGGTTAAACCGAGAGGAAATCTAATAAATGGAAACCAATAAAACAGAAAGCATATTCACAATTTCATATTTCTGCACTCGACACCCGTTTGTTTAAAAGCAAAGAGTAAAAATAAGAACAATACTTTGAGCACCGAAGGTATACGATATGAATGTGCAAGATTTTTGTTTTGTTATTTGATCGGTGAGGGAGCGGTGGAGGAGTGGGAATGGGAGGGGGAGGGGGGAGGGGGGAGGGGGTCAGGGAGCAACAGGTCTCCTTTGTGACTCCTTTCTATTTATCCCGTCGATCGAGATGTTGACCACAATACAGCAACCACGGAAGGCTTACTGTAAAAAAACATGCCTGAAGTCCTATTTTAGAATTTTACACTTTCAAAATAATGAGACACAGCAGCACACAGTGCTGCTGCAGTGTTGTGGTTACATTTTAAGTCGCTTTCGAGTATGAATTAAGACGTGTGGAATTCAAAAATAGCACTCCTGATCTCATTCTCAAAACACACGCATTACTATCGTCACTGAACAAATTTCTCTATAGAGCTATAACATTTTTTTTGTCCCACGTTGGAATTGCAAAAAAGTATCACCTATTGCATACATATGGGTCGAGTAGCTATTGACGTTTTCTATAGAACAACACTCTTTTTGCGATTTCTGTTTTGGCTCCATAGTAAAAGTTGTTCAGTTTGATGGCCTAAAGCACTCTCGTAAGATCTAACACTTATCACCCTGTGTACAGCGGTCTCCTATTTTATATTTTCAATCTATATAGGTACTTAAATGAAGAACATGACTAGCTCTCTTCCTATCATACTGGACTAACTGGACAGAGAAATACAACATTATGCTTATGATGCTGAAATAATGACTGATAATAATATTATAATATGAGCTCCTTTCTGTCTCTGTATCGACTACCCTTTCTGTACCTAGTGAACCTATAGTCCACGGTCGGAAGTCGGACGGTCACACGTCGTTCAAACTACGTTCTCAGTAATATTCCGTAGTATGGTCGTGAAGCCTTTAGTTTGTCAATGTGACGCCTGTTCCGGGAAGTTGACCAAGTTCATGAGGACGCGGAGTCCGGGCAGCCTCAGCCTCGGCCTCGGTCGCGGTTACATTTGTCACTGCGGGTAGGAGGAGCGCGGGCGGGTGAAAGATGAGAGGATGTGATTTAGGCCTGTCATATACATCCGTAATACCGAAACGGAATTCCGATTCAGGATTCCGGATGCAGCAACTGCATACAAACTCAACGACCTACCACACACATTCAGAACTATTTCGCCCGCAATTTTGTCCAAACCGGAATTCCTGATCAGATTGAATTGCACTCGGAAAAAACGTCCATCACTCAGTCGTTAATTCCGAACGGAACGCGCCGTTGCGGACGGAGTGTTGTCGTTTTCAGATAATTTTACACTAGATCTAGTGAATTTTTGATGTCTTTGGTGGAATTTTTAAAAATTTTCGCTTTTCAGTCATATCACACAAGCTGTTTGTTAGCGTAGGCGTTGACGGAATGATATCGTATCGTGACGGTGTGGTTTGTCGTTGCGGTATAGCTGCGAAATCGCCTAGGAGTATTTTCATGTCTCACGGCTTGTGAGGCAGTCTCAATACCTATGCCACCTTCCTGGTAATAACTAAACACTATATCAAACACAATATAATGCGCAATGTCTATGTCAATCGGTGACAGCTAATGGTATTATACTCTGCGGTGACAGTGATCGATGAAGCTCGTCTAATTTATCTCCCTCTCGCCCCCCGCGCCCCGCACGCTGGCGCCGGAGGGGGGGGGGGGGGGGGGGGGAGGCTGCAGTGGAGTGCACGAGGTGCGTGATTGTCCATTATAGTTAGTGTTCATTATCACGGCTCGGTCAGTTCGATCAATTCGTTTACTGGGTCGGTAGAGGTGGAGAGGACGTTTAATAATGTTACCTCAGCATATTTAATGCGACATTGTTAGGTCAAATTACGTTAGAGTTTAAGTTACTTGATTAAATCATTCGGCCCTGGTACATTATAGAATGTGAGGAATAAATAAAATAGCAACAGCCGTAGGTATGTATTTGTTTGTCGAACCGTATTGAACCTGCATACCTTTGGCGCGATAAAAACGTAACCTGGTTATATTTTCAGCCCGGCTTGCACTAACAAGTTTTTAGTGATTGTTCTGTCACTCACACTGCTCATTCAAATGACCGTGACAGCAGCATCATATTTAAAACATGTTTAAGCCTAAATAATTTTTGGTGCAAGCCAGCCTCAATACTAACCAATTAAAGGCAACGAAATTTTTCAGAAACAATCTAGAAACTAATCTCTATGTTTTTATGAAGTCAGATTTTCGTTAAAATGTATAGTTTTAAAGTTACAGAGCCTCAAATCTTAAATTAATCCTAGAATTTATACTATATATTTTAACGAAAATCTGACTTCATACGAACATATAGATTAGTTTCTAGATTGTTTCTGAAAAATTTCATTGACTTTACTTGGATAGTATTGAAAATATAACTCGACCTCGTTTGTATGCAGCGCGTATTTGCGCTCTCGGAATTTACTCTATTGTTCGGATGGAACATTTGCTAAATTACACGACGTAAGGCAAAAGAATAGACAATAATAGTAGACTAATTATAATCTATTCTTTTGCATAATAATGTAATGCGGCTTATAAATAATTTGTGTTCCTGCAAGAAAACGAATTTGTTATATAATCTATACTTAATTATATACAATTGTACATACATAACTTACCTTGTTAAATGTAAATTGTTGTTGAAAGAATCGTAATATTTTCACAGTCATAATAATAGATCGTAATATTTGTCGAGGTTTAAACTGAATGTCCGTATTTCAAACCCTAAACTATGTAGTATTGTACCACGCACCGTAAGTACATAGTTTTCACGATAAATTATCTTATATTCCATTCCTGACGGAGGTTTTTGTATTGTGCAAACGTGGTGGACTAGCAGCTTGAGGCCTGCGGTTGATGATGATGATTGAGGATGTTGATGATAATAAAGACAACGGTTACTCATTCGTCGACTGAAAGTAAAAATAAAACTAACATAAAAACTCATTCGTTATTGACAAACAGCAAATCAGTTCCAAGTAAAACTAATCGAATCATCTAGAAACATAATTCCCTTACTACGTACCTACCTCACCCAACCTATATTTGTAATTATATCAGACACAGCAGCAACAGGGCAATTTTGTGCCGAAGTATAGACAAATGTGAGGTAAACATTCCGCAAAACTATGGCAAAGAGTGGACGTGAGGGTGGCCCTTCATGGCGCAAACGATATTTAATAACTCTGTCGGCACAGGGGAAAATGAATCGTAGAATCATAGAGACAAGTTCTGAAGTTGAAAGTCAGAACGGAGTAGGTAAGGCCGTTTTTGCTAGAGATGAGTAAGGACGTGATAATAGTCGCATTAGCGCTAAATCTCGGCTTTTGTTCTGTTGCTCGAACTTGTAAGTCGCCGAGTTTCTCATATTATTTTGTCCTTTAAGAGATGGACACGGTTCCTATTAGAACTTTTTTTTATTCAATGGCCTATTGATCTGTGAAATACAATACCTTTTACAGATGTAAGCGGGGCGTCTTGGCGGAAAGTGAACAAAATAATAGGTATGAGCATTTGTAACTAGACGTTATTGTCACACCTTGGACACTGTCAGCTGATAGCTGGAATTTCAAACAAATGGTAAAAATTTAAAAGAAGTGTTTAGCATGTGCGATACTGCTGCGTGCGAACAAGACAGGAATACGCATTTGCTTAAGAGGTAACCACGATGTAACCGAGGGGATGAGGTTAAAAGTAGATGGAAAGCAGGGAGTAACCGGTACTGTATGTAGTACTAGATACTCTTTCTTATACTGTGACAATATTTAACATAGGTATATACTAGTTGAGTATCTAGTATGAGACGGGACAAAAATAAAATAAAATAAATAATATACAAGGTGTTACAAAACGACAAATAAACATTTAAGGGGGTGGTGTAGACCATCAAACTGAACTACTTTCACTATGGGACCAATACCGAAATCACGAAAAAAATAAATTATGTTCTATACTCTACAAATCGACTAGAGCTAAAATATGTATGGGATTTAAAATTATTTTTTTCACGATTGCGATGTTGGTCCCATAGAGAAAGTTGTTCAGTTTGACGGTCTAAACAACCCCCTTATGAGTTTCAAAAATTTATTGTTACTTATGAAACACCTTGTATAAATAAATATCTTGGACATTGTCACACTAATTATCTAGTCACATCTAAAGTACCAGAATCTAGTCTGGACTTGTATTATGATGACTAGACAACGATATAGAATACGTAATATAGATAAAAACATCCATGACTCAGGTAGAAATATTCATATTCAACATAAAAATTTCGTCCCTTACGGGATTCGAACCCATGACCCTCGGCGCAGCAGGCAGCTCAACTACCGACTGGGCTACCGGGCCGTCGAAATATATCTGAGCCCTGAAGAATGAACCATTACTTTACAGTAAAAGGTGAAACATCATCATCATCATCATCACAACTTATAAACGTCCCACTTCAGGGCACAAGCCTACCCTCAGGGAGGGTGTATAAAGGTGAATAAAGTGACCGAAAGGATAGTTTTTTTTTCACTAGACATATACCATAAGAATAAATTATATGCCTATACTATACACTTTACAGATAGACAAACGTGGCGGAAGACTTACAATTCGGTAGGCATGATATTGTAAATAGTGATAGTGATGTTGTGTAGTCGAAAAAATAACAAGCAAATTATGTAAGTATCTAGTTGGTCCTCGATCATAATGATTTACGCCCGAGACACGCCATCTCACAATCAGTCGATAGAATAGAATAGATTGTATCGACGCCACTTGATTGATAACACAAAAACTTTCACCAAATTCTATCTACTCACTATAAGCGCGTTCCTTTTATTACAGAGCTCGCATTCACATTTCACAAGTATTTTTTATTTATTGCTGGAAAATTATAAGAAATTTTCTTTAGATTCGAGCTTTCAATACAGAGCCGAGCATTGAAATGAGATGCGCGATGAGATCAACACTGTATATGGACAAATTAACCATTGAAGATGCCCATACTTTATTTTATAGGTATCTATTTCTTGATTGTTAAGGATTATGCAGTAACAATTGGGGTGGGATACGAGAGTACACTAATCGGCTGAGACAATTTAGTATCCTGCATGGTAAAGGACCGGATAACAAATAAAGATGCGATTGAGCGGTTAAAGAAAAGATAAATATTCTGGAAACATTTAAGAAATGGTGAGGAAAATGATTGAAAACTTGATAAGAACAAGATAAGACACGACAAGTATGTTGAAAGGGTCGAGATATAGTCACGTCACTTGCAGAAACGATACAAAAGTGGAAAATTAAATAGACACTTTGGAGTTTTATAATCATAAAAATTTATAAAGTTTTATGGTTACATGATATCATAAAAATATAATATAGTAGACACAGTAAACCTGACCTACAACATTTACTCCGTTGCCAATAGCTAACGCTAGCTAACTTCAATGAAATTATCATAGATATTTAGTATCTTTTTTTATATGCTTCTAAACAGGCCCTCCGTTAGGAGTCTATTAGATTAATTTGTCTTTGACACTGTGTGGTGTAGGTAACACGTAAATGGAAAGTGTTTCCTAAGAAATATATCCCTAATTAATATAAAGAAGTGTCCCCATCATTCAGAGCGAACGACTCCGCTCAAATTGAATTCAAAGTCAGGTAAATTTTTAAAACCTTTATCGCCAAATTGAATGAGGCAGTTCTTTTGAAAGTTTCGAGAAGGAGGAACCAAATAATAGACTCTTTTGAATTTCATTACCTTAATCTTATTGTATCCCTGACGTCTTTGAATCTGAAAGTGGGATGCTATATGTACTTTCACATATTATATACATATGAGAACATAAAATAACGATCGTGTTCCTAGGTGTGGTCTTTATAAACACAATTTTTAATGTTCATCCGGTTGTTCCCGCATGCAATCACTGCCCATTACAAGTGACGACGGGTCACTACCCGGTACAATGGGCAGAGTTTTGGTACTACTTGCGAAACTTGGATGTTCTAGTTTTCAAGGATTACTTATTTCATGGCCTTTTGTTGTCTAGCACTGAATTTTGTCTAATATGGAGTGAGTTTTAGAAGTATCGTAATTTAAAAGATTGTTTAATTAATCAAAGACACGTTTGCGTTTTTTTTTATTATTCAAAATGGGCTTGCGCTTGGCTTCAGCTCACCTGATGGAAAGTGAAGATGAAGCCGAGGATGTAACGCGCTCACCCAGAAAAAGCCTATTAATTCTTCTTTTAAAAATGTCCTGATTGTATTCACTTGGAAAGACAAGTTTTTCGACCATCTTAATCGGCCTCCTCGGCCCTACCACAATGCCTCAAAACGAAGGTGTTCAATCAGTGCGTTCTGCCAGTGATGACCTATGGTGCGGAAACGTGGACCCTGACGATAGGGCTAGTTCATAAATTCAAGGTCGCTCAGCGAGCTATGGAGAGAGCTATGCTCGGTGTTTCTCTGAGGGACCACATCAGAAATGAAGTGATTCGTCACAGAACTAAAGTGGCTGACATAGCTCAGAAAATTAGCAAGCTGAAGTGGCAATGGGCTGGTCATATCTGTCGAAGAACTGACAACCGATGGGGTGTCAGAGTTCTAGAGTGGAGACCGCGAACTGGTAGGCGTAGTGTGGGACGCCCTGCTGCCCGCTGGACAGACGACCTAAAAAAAGTAGCGGGGAGCGACTGGATGAGGAAGGCCGAGGACAGAGTTTTGTGGCGCGCCTTGGGAGAGGCCTATGTCCAGCAGTGGACGATGATAGGCTGATGATGGTGATGATGAATCGGCCTCCGACCTTGAGTAACGAATATGGACGCCAACCTACTAATCTATTCAGGATAAACTGCTTAGCATGCGTGCTCGGGACGAAATACCACTTAAACGTTTATCATCCAAAAACTGAGCGGACCTAACGTTGCTTCACTTCGGTTATCGTTTACTTACTTCCACAATACCGAAGCTGTAGTAATTGACTGAACGTGTTAAAAACCCTTATGCATAAGAATAACATTTATATTGATTGATTGTTGGTTGGGCATAATGGGTTATTGCAAGCAACGGTCATTTATATGCGACGAATATTATACGAATACCTCCAAACTTATGGTGTTTTCTCTTCATTCTCGGGAATGCAGGTTTCCTCACGATGTTTTCCTTCACCGCCGAGCTAGTGATAATGATAAATACAACCGTACATAAATTCCGTAGAACTTAGTGGTACAGGCCAGGAATCGACCGCCGCCTCATGATTGAGTCGCTAGCTGTCTTCCGTATGGACTATCATCGCTTTACATACATAAACTCACAACCATAATCCCTTTCAGGGTTGTCAGAAACATTACTACAACTGCAAACTTTATTGCATGCTAGGTCGCTTGCCTTTCGTCCACAAATAACATGCATATGAAACCCTAATCCCTTACGTAGAAGTGAAACTTCCGCGCCGGATGCGTTCAAGGTGAAGACCACCGCGTCTACTAGAAATTATACTCTTTCTTATACTGTGGTCTCGGCCTCGTGTTCGTATTACCAACGACGCGCGACTTTTATAGTGTAGGCGTTAGCTTTTACACCTGCTACTTCGTCCGCACAAATTATATACCAGATTTTAAGTCAAATAAGGTTTCGAACAAAAAAAAATCATCAAAATTTGTGATTTAGAGCACATTATAATACTTAGTCAACTTTTTCTTGTAAATATCTTCAATGTACAGACACACTTCTTTAACTGTTTTATAATAGTACATAAGTTATTCTTATGCCTTAAGCTTATTAAGAAGAAACCTTGAAGAAACCTTCAACGACTTCCTAACTTAAATTCAATTCAATTAGGCATCTCTGATTAAACTTTTCATACATTTTAAATTATGATATAATTCCAGTTAGTCTAGTTTAAAATTGGGAGCAAAATTGTAAGTTGGAAAGATAAGTTAAGGAGCTAATGGAATCTTGAATAAGGTATAACATTTAAAATGTAATCTTGCAGAGAAGGTAATTACGACGTTACTGTGATAACTCGGATTATAATAACGATGTTGTCAGACGAGCGGAGAGAGGCGACTTAAGAGCGGGCGAATCATTAACTAAGGCTTATTTTAATAAACCAATCTCAAGCGCGCGCAGGCTTTTAAATAACTTCTTACGCATTATGGAATGCCGGAGGCTGGATTGGATAGCGCCCTAGTAAGTGAAATCATAATTATACGAAAAAATAGTATAAGCAAATGTAGTGATAAGCATAGCATTGCATATGCTCACCACTATATCACCCGAGGGGGTAGTCAGAGATATTCTGAAACCTCAGCATCCGAACAACCACGTTTCACTATACTTCATTCCAAATAAGGACGAAAAGATTTTCCGATTCCTATTTTGCTTTCTGGTCAATTCTGATTAGCAAATATAATGTATTTATCAGAAACATATACTATATACTATCCTTCCTTGGACGTTAATAAAGCTGCTCTACGAATTAGCGAGAGTAAGTGTTTGAAATCTATGTTTCTGAAATTAGACATACCCTTTTTCTTTGCAATTTGGAATGGAGTATAGTATCACCGAAGCTCTATACACTACGAATAAGAGAATGTATAGAAGTATAAATGAAGCTCAAAAAGTGGCACCAAAAAAATTGTAACGCGTTCTAAATTTGTTCTTTAAAAAACCATCATAATCAATTCTCAATTGGCGGTGTAATCGCGTAACAAACATACAAAAAAAAAAAAAAAAAAAAAACATACGGGTCGAATTGAGAACCTCCTCCTTTTGTTGAAGTCGGTTAAAAATTGTAACTCGCCGCCAAAACTCATACAAAATGTCATTTTTCATGGGGTGCCAAAAATGATTTCGATTTTGTTTGGAGTTATTCTTCCATATTTATTCTCTTATTCGTATACAGTATGATGGGGAGTCGCCGCTTGTAATGGACAGTAGGTACAAAACAGCCTCAAAATTGAAGTATGCAGATTTCCTCACTATGTTTTTCTTCACCGTAAAGTGGTATTACAAATCATACATAAATTCTGAAAAACTCAATGGTACGAGTCGGCCTGGACGGGGATCGAACCATCGCCTCCTGCACGGCAGGCAAGGTTACTCTTTTTTAACTCTTTGCAGTGTCTCAGTACTCAAAACCGAACCAATCGAATTTCTGAAAAGATTATCATATTTGTAATGCCTCATGTCGTTAAAACTGGAACATATTTTATATCGCTGTGATTACAGGACCAAACGATGCGAACGAAGTGGCTGAAAAAATTTATATTTCATAAAAACAGACGTGTTCTCATTTTCGTTCTCCAGCTACTCGAATCAGCCATAGTTTAACCACACCATAACTATATTAGTCCTCATAGTACGGCAACGGATGTACTTGCGCAGAGCAATGGTGGGGTGCTTGCGGGGAAGCGGGCGGCGTGGATTTTCCCAACATCTGTATGAAGATTTTGGGACAGTAAGTACCGGTGCGGCGGCGGGGCGCGGCGTATGAAGAGCGTTGCCATACTGTAAGAACTAATATAGTTATGCTGTGGTTTAACATTAGTATGGACATCGCCTCGTAGAGTTACTTTAACTTTGTGTTTTGTTAGGGCATGTGATACCTGTTACACTCGTATTTCGTACCTACAGGCATTCAAATAATACATCTTCCTTTTTTTCCTTTGTATTTAACTGCTTGTACACTTAACGCTACAGCCGACAGTGTATACACTCATGGAAATAGGGAAGTCTATTCTCCGGGAACAATACGGCAAAAAAAGAACGTCTAAATAAACTCTACATTTGACACGTACAAATGCAAACATTTGACGAATGTCCCTCCACGCGGAGTGCGGCTCGGAACACTCGGAACACTCGCTCCGAACAAATTGGGGCTCGTCACCCGCTGACGTCGGATGAATTATTTGCACAAAAAAACAAAACTGCAAAACATGTAAAAACAACAATTCACGTTAATTGCGTTACTGGGCGGGCGAGGACGGCCAGGCGTGTGCCGATGTTGCCACTTCTCGTTTTCCTGCTCTGAAGTTAACATCAGCCGCGTCGCGAGTGACTCCTGCCTCGCAAATTACATTCTCTTCGCTCTGCATTATTATAATTGCTATTGTTAGATGACACAATTATTATTTGTTTTACTAATTTTGTTGGAGTGAACAAATGAAAAGACTTTTGTATTGACAAAAAACAATAGGTAGGTAGTAATTATAGATTTAACAGCAAAACATAGTGAATCATTACTATTCAAATAAATTGTATTTACAATAATATAGTAACATAAACATAAACGCTATAAAATAAAATTAATCTTATTTGATTCAATTAATTAATAATGAAGTTTCTAGTATTATAATATAAGGCAATTATAAGTTACAAAACTTATACTTTTTTTTTTTAAATAGATAAAAACTAGTGATTCTCAGAGTTAAATTTGGATCGTGTAAATGTGTCCGGAATAGTCCGTAGTTTTCACTTGACGTGAGGTATTTCGGAATAACAGATATGTACTGCAAATATTACATTATTTAAAATTGTGTACCTAAATGCCATACCCGCATCGAGTACCGCCCGTCGCGGGGGAACGTCACGCGGGGAGCGCGGGGGAGCGGGAGGTGACAATGGAAGTCAATATTGACTCTCCGTTCGACGCAATCGCTTTACAATATACATTTTGAGCTAAAAGTACTGCCTCACTTTACTGAACGAGTTCCGAGACTTCCGAGTGTCTTCTATTAGATAACGTGTAGTGTTGTAGACATACAATACTGGGAGGATATCCTGCGGATTGGCTTAACGTTATCGATTTATTAAAAGGTCAAGTACATTATATGGTTTGCATCTTAAAGTATCCTAAGAATAAAGGCGCAACTGCAAACTGACAACTTTTCAGGAGGAAGTTTTTTGTATTTTATTTCGATACTAACAGATATTTTTGAGATGTTAGCTATTAAAACAATGTTAAACTACTCTGGGATTCTAACGAAACTGTAACTAAGACCATTATTTCATGATTTCTGGTAAATTTGTCCCTTATGTCCTTATTCGCTGGAGTAAAATGTGTTCTCTTAGACATAAGTAACGTTATGCCTTTTTTCTCCGGAATATGCCAGGTCGTAAGAGCATTAGGGGCTATTTATCGTTCACTTATGTAGGTAATTACTACAACAAATGTAAAAAGAATCCATAATCGTATTCAGAATTACCCTTGACCGATATAATTTTAAATAGAAATCATTGTTCATCTATTATCGGTAGAACTAAAAATTTCTTAACCGACACATTTGTATATAGACAGCACGGTTCGCCGAAAGATCTTTAGAAATTGTACATACTTGACCGATACTATTATGTATAGATAACCGCCTGGCCACGGGACAGGGCGACCGGCGGCGCGAATTGCGATTTTAGAATACACTGAGCGTTGTGTCCCTACTATTACGCAAGCACGCAGCGGCGCGTAGGCAGTGTATTCTAAAATCGCAAGACGCGCCGCCGGTCGCCCTGTCCCGTGGCCAGGCGGTAATATGTATTCAGCGAAAGGTGGTATCGCAGATAGGGGTGCGTGCACAACTCATATGACAAAGAAGCTAAAATAAATTTCCGCTAGACTACAGTTGCGAAATTAGGCTGTACTATCTTGGTAAACATAAAAATACTAACTACCTAACTCATGAGTCATGACACAACATTCATTTTATACTTTGAAAATATCTGCTATACGTACATATAATAATAGTAAAAATATAAATGAAAGACGCTGATTTAAAGCTGCAGGAGTTTTAAGTCGTTAATGAAGGCAAGAAGCTTGCTTCTAAAAACCTTTATTTTTGTAATGTTGTAATGATATCTTAATAAGATAATACCTAAAAACTTCGAGAGTCAATACAATTTTGTTGATTTTCTAATAAAAAGATTGGTTTGAAAAATTGTATTGACTCTCGAAGTGTTTAGGTATTATCTTGTTAAGATATCATTACAAAAATAAAAGTGTTTTAGAAGCAAGCTGCTTGCCTTCATTAACGACTTAAAACTCCTGCAACTATAAATCAGCGTCTTTCATCATTTTTATTTTTACTGTTATTATACAGGGCGTAAGTGACAGCCTGGAGGCTGCGGACGTGTATGCGGCTCACGTATAGGGCTGTACAGCCATGAGAAAAAATTCTTCTCCAAAAACACTGCTTAAATCATCTGCCACAGATGAAAAGGCCTATGATGATGATGAAGTGACAGCCTAGCAAATACTGAAACGGTGAACTGAGACCATCAAACTGAACGACTTCCACTATGGGCTTTCCTCAGGAAACCCGAAAAAAATCAGCTGTCCCATACATTTGAGTCGGGTAAGTACAGCAGTTTTGTATGGGACAGCTGATTTTTTTTCGCGTTTCCTCAGGTAGGCTCCATAGTGAAAGTTGTTCAGTTTGATGGTCTGAGTTCACCGTTTCAGTATTTGCTAGGCTGTCACTTACACCCTGTATGTATAGCAGATATTTTCAAATTATAAAATGAATGTTGTGTCATGACTCATGAGGTAGGTAGTTAGTATTTTTATGTTTACCAAGATAGTACAGCCTAATTTCGCAACTGTAGTCTAGCGGCAATTTATTTGAGCTTCTTTGTCATATGAGTTGTGCACGCACCCCTATCTGCGATACAACCTTTCGCTGAAAGGCTAATTTGATTAACCAAACTTTCGGCGAACTAAATTATCTATACATAATAGTATCGGTCAAGTATGTACAATTTCTAAAGATCTTTCGGCGAACCGTGCTGTCTATATAAAAATGTATCAGTTAAGAAATTTTTAGTTCTACCGATACTATACTTAAACTATTATTGAGGTCTTTTCTTAAATGTTTTAGTAAATATGAAACTTCTTTTTCGTTTCCCTTTGGTACCGGGGACTTTTTTCGCATGCGAGTATCTAAAATCCAAAAAAATGCATTCGAATTTGTAAGTAAAGCTAAAAGATAAATATGCAGCACACACAATTCCTAATGGTAAAAAGCCCCAACCACCACAAAGGCTTCTCAAAAAAATCATTAACAAAGTTATACAATATGTGTTATCTTGTATTTTACATTATTTTCAATTGTAAAATGTTAGTTAAACTAGTAATTTCATACATACAAACTGCATAATGTGCAAAAAACATACAAAATAAAATTAGTACGTAGAATAAGGCCACAAAAGCGATTAGGGCTGAAAACTCTTCATACTAATTATTTTACCACTTTATTAGACAATTCCGTGGAATAAAACCACTGATGCAATAGCGCCTTTTTTCTACGGAGTTCCTAAAATTACATTAAAAACGATGAATACATTTCTTAACATCAAGCGAGCTCAAAATAAATCACTATACAACCTAATACCGTTAAAATGTTTCGGTTATTCTCGGTTTTTATAAAAATATATGCATAATCAATTAAATGTTACAAAAACAAATGAACTTTAACGCGAGGTTGTAAACATTGTTTGTACTTACATTGACGTGTGTTCCTCTTTGGTCTTTCAACTTCAATACGAGCAATTTTATCCCTTGAAAGTGATATTATATCCACTAGTTTATGTCCTCGTCGTTTCATTGTAATTTAGGAAAACTTATCATTTAGGAATCGCGAAGTAATTATTGTTACAAAACAACAGCGACGACAACGCAAACGCGCGGGAAACCAGCCAGGGAGTGAGTGCGCGGAGAAATGGCGGAGTGGCACGTGCGTCCGCCATGCCCCCCGCACGTCGTCATGCTCCCGGGGAGAAAAAAGTCACTAGCACTGTTGTGGCCGTTTTCGTCGGATAATTCCAGAGATAGCAATAGTGGCTTTTTTTAAACCTTGATTTTCTTGTTAATAAATTTGATTTTGAGGTGATTTATTGAATTAAGTTGATGTAAAAAGGGTAGCTGATTTTAAATAAGCAATAAAAATAAAAAGGCACAACGGCAAGAGTGCCTTTATTCGTAGGATACGACGCTTTGATGATTTGACTTTTAATTTTATTACTTCATAGACCTGCGACTTCGTCCGCTCAAATTATACAGGCATAGCATAGCATAGCATAGCATATGCTCACGACTATATTCCCGGAGGGAGTAGTCAGAGATATTCTGAAACCTCAGAACATCCACGAATCAAATCAAATTATACAGGGTGTAAGGAAAATATACATATTAATCTATGAAGGTATCATTAACCTTTTAACCACATACTATACCCATCAAACTGAACAACTTTTACTATGGGCTATGGGAGCAAACCTGTCAGGGCAAAAAAAATCTGCTGTGTCATACTGAAGTGTAGTACATACCTACTCGACTAAAATGTATGAGACAGAAAATTGTTTTTTTTTTGCTCTGACAGGTTCGCTCTCATATTAAAAGATGTTCAGTTTGATGGGTAAAGTATGTGGTTTAAGAGGTTTCCCTGACCGAACAACCTTGACTCTTCCAGAGCCACCTCACCTTTACTAAACTACATCATTTTAGTAGGTAGGTATACTTATTTTTGACCGGCTTGAACACCATTTGAACACAGGTTTCATAAGTATTTTATAGATAAATAAGAAATATGATCTATAGCAAATAAAGCCGAGATGTTGAAGATTATTGCTACACTTTTCAATAATTTGTATGTCTTTCAAATAACCAGAAGATAGCTTCTAAAAACCAGCAAAATATGGCCCGGCCCTGCGTTTGCGTATGGGGAGCCTCTTAAAGGATAATGATACTGTTTCTTACACCTATGTATAGCTTTCTGGCCAATTCTGATCAGCAAATACAATTTATATATCAGAAAGATATAATATCTGACATAATCTTGGACGTTACTAGCTGTTCTAAGAAACATTTTATTGAAACATTTTTATTGTAATAAACTGTAGGTTCCCTTTGCTCTATTAGCGCAGACTAGGAGCGGCTCACGATGTGTCTGCCACTGACAATACCGAGCAGTCTTGTTCTGTTTGTATTCGTGCAGGTACAAACTACAAACATTTATTATTGTTGTGATTACGATTTGTTTTGTACGTAATCTGTATGTTTGTGAGGTACATACAGCGAACGGTTGGATAACACTACGATATGAAAGAGAACTAAAGTAGTGGACAGCTTTGATAAGATTGACAGTCGAAGCTATTTATTTATTTAACACTTTAATGCACACATGGTAATATACATGAAAACAGCTTAATAGACAATTAAAAAGGGCGAGCTTATCTCTAAAGAGATTTCGTCCAGCAAACCCGTGACAGAGAGAGAGCATACAAAGTGAGGCAGGCATATTGTGCACATTAACTAATAAAACAGTAGGTATTTAACACTGATAAATACATTTATATAAAGGTACAGGTATATATACTTACATACATACACACTAATATCACAGCTAACGGCTGTACGGCTCTTCTGGATAAGGGCGCATGTTGGAGTAGAGGGTAACGAACGCGCTGATGTGCTAGCCAAGGAGGCAGCACTCTTTAAAAAGACCGCGGCCGATTACGACCGATGCCCTCTATCCTACATAAAGGGAAACATAAGGCAGGAAACGAAGAAGGAGTGGGAGAAGAGGTATGCCGAGAGCGAAACCGCCTCCACTACCAAGCATTTCCTGCCCAACACAGAAGACGCGTAGAGTATCTCCAAAACATTAAAATTGACCCCCATGTTGGTACAGATATTAACAGGGCACGGGGGGTACGGATACTATCTGCACAAGTTTAACTTGAAGGATAGCCCCCTATGCATCTGCGACACAGGTTCCGAGGAGTCAATCATCCACCTTATCCTCGACTGTCCTCCTCATGGTGCCAAAAGACTCGACTTGCAAATACAACTGGAACGGCGGTTAACGGCCGAGAATTTACCCGACATTGTAGCCGAAAGACACGGTAGAGAAATGGCTCCCGGACGGTTACCTATCGTACTTTCGAAAAATAGTTTTCCGAATTTTAGTTCTCCGAAATCGTTATACTTTTTATTGTTTGCCTTTTTTTTTGTTTCCCCGAAATATTATTCGCCATATTTTAAAAAGCCAGATTTTTTATTGTCCTTTTTTTCTTTTAACCAATGGATCAAAATTCTGTAACACAGTTTTCCGAAGTAATGTAAGTCAGATAATTTACTTTTTCGAATATTTGTTTTTCCGTACAGTCACATTTCCGCAGAAATATTTAACCTAACCTATCCTAGAATTTTACAAACACCAGATGGTTTTTTTTCAGGCAGGGGGCGTCCACCTCTCGCACCTTCAACATACATTACAAGCAAACAAGCAAGCATGCAGCAAGCAAGCTAGCATGCAGCAAGCAAGCAAGCATGCAGCAAGCAAGCAAACATGCAGCAAGCAAGCAAGCATGCAGCAAGCATTTTGATGCTACGCTCGCTTCGCTCGCTCCGCTAAGTGTTTACATGTTCTACATGTGTTACATGTTCTAACCTAACCTAACCTACAATTTTAAAACCACCAGGTTGTTTTTCTCAGGCAGGGGGCTTACGCCCCCCGCACCCCCCTAGTGGGGGGCGCAGCCCCCCTGCACCCCCCAACATGCATACGAGCAAGCAAGCAGCATGCTAGCAAGCATGTTGGTGCTATAATCCTGGTATCATGTATCTACTAGGTTATTATTACAGAAAACTTTACTGTGTTGTGTCAGTGTCCTAGTCATGCTTCTACATTTTAAAACTTCGAACCCAGAAGACCGTTGTCAAAAGAAAAAAAATGATTATAAAATTCTGATTTAAAATTTTCTGGAAAATGATACTTCTGTCAAGTCTTTATAAGGAGTAACAAATGTATGTGTAACAAAATATCTGTCACTAGAAAATTCTATAAACCGTTTTCGAACAACTGAAATTTGGTCAGTGAAATTTCGAAAGTAAGATAGGTTACCCTCCCGGACATCAGATCGAGATTCAGACGTATCTAGGAAATTTTTATTTTTCACCAACTTCTGCTGTTGATTCGATGACATATCGCCATCGCTTATATTCAACAGCCGACGATAAATCCGATTATGATAATGATGACGTTGTTTCAGAAAAATACTTCAATTAATTAAGTGCCATTCGTTATTACGATACTCCGCGATTTATGATACTCATTATTGCATAACAAATAACTCGCATACTGTTCAATATTTCTCTCAATCTGAATTTATTTCATTATTAATTGAGAGTAGTTAATATTTTGGATTTTAATAAATTAACCTTGCAGCTTTTATCATACGTGAAGTTGGTTTAATAATTAAAAGCCGAGGATTACAACAAAGTTAGGTAGTTATCAGCAGAGGAAGCAAGTTCAGTTGTTTCACTTTGTGTTTCTAAAACAAAAGTCGCTCATATTTCGGCGACAAAAAGCTTCGAGCCCGGAGCGTTATTACAAACACATCTACAGTTATGACAAAGGAATCACAACTATGTTGTTCTCGGAATAGAGGATAGAGTGACCGTTGAGTGTGTTGGTAGGTCATTAGTTCCAGCAAAGTGATATTGCGTCGGTCATGTATCATACTGATGTATGGTGGTATGTTATTAGAACTGAGTCAAAGATAAAGATATAACTTTGCGTTTATTTGCTCGTTAGACCTGTAGAGCATTATATTGTGGAAACAAATAAGTATTGTTAAAAAAAAAAAAGGTAAAATGAGGAATAAAATAAAATAATTTCCGTCTGGTTACGACGACGTAGAATTGTCATCATCAATACGTTCTACCGCGGGGCACAGGCCGCAGGAGGGTGTATGGGCGTTAGTCCACCACCCGTGCCCAATGCGGATTGATAGACTTCAGGCGTCAGTATTTACGAGCGCTTAAAACCCCAATTCCTTTAAAGTACTAGTGAATAAGCTTCTTCTGGTTAAGCTCGCTACATCTTTGACCCCATCTTTGTCCTGAGGACTGGATTGAAGTCAAGAACGAACCCATCTGTAATTAAAAAAAACTTTCCCATCGAAATTTATAATTAAGCGTATACAGATTTCCTGACGATGTTTTCCTTCAACGTTTGAGAGCAGTCGTACGGTCGACGTATTGACGGACTACTCTATTTCTTCTCGTAGATGGATACGAAAGACTAGAGCCGCTTCTGATTAATGTAGCTGGGCTGCTGCAGGGGGACTACACAGCGGATTAGGTGGTGGAGATGTGGCCTGGGATGTCTCTTTAGCGTCTGTAGTCGCCTGAAGAAAAAAGGAGTTGGCAGAGATCGCGATTGTCCCCGCCGGTGGGGACATCGAATGTGGCGACGCAATGTGATTGTGTTACCGATCGTGTTTGTTTCTCCTACAACACTGCTTAAATCATCCAAAACAAATGTTATTTCATGATTGAATGTGTTCTACTGTAGGACATATGCGATTTTTGATTTGATTGCCATTTGCGATGCGCCCATACCCGGACGAAAGATAATTATTCGCGATCTAGCAATAAACTACGCTACACGCGCATGATATGTGACACATTGTGTCACCTCATCAGTTGCATTGACCGATACCTTCACAAGGTCGTCCAGCTTCGCGTCTAGCTCGGCTACAAGCACGAAAGTCCTCGCCTCCTCGTCTTGTATTGTTTACAGACCGCGCTCCGTCCATGTAGACCTCCATCGATCAGAGAAGGGGTCGTTATTAAGATTACGTGTCAAGATGCGACACTTTTCCCGTCCGGTGATCCGGAACTGACATCCGACAATATCATGAATATCTTAGCCTTTTAAATGTTTTTCTACGTTTTGAATATCGATTTCAGGCCTTTAGGGATTCTTTCTTGTCTGTTTTTAAGTTTTATTCACACAAATAGAATCGATACGAACAGATTGCCGCCTGAACTCCTAAATGTGACGGGAAATAGAGTCCAACACTTTACGCGCCCGGTGATATTTTCTATAATTACAAAATACAAAAATATTTATTTCAATGAGTACTTAAGTACATTTAGTTCTTATAAAACAAAGAATAAACCGAAAAAGATAAACATTTAACTACTTTGCTATTTTTTCATTCATTTCATATCATTTAACTACTAGCCTAAACCTGGCAAAATGTGACGAGCAAAATATTAACGAATAATTAGTTAATACCTTAAATTAAAAAAAAAAAAAAAATTAAATTAAAAATTATTTATTTCAGATTATTCATCCATATTGTGTTAGTAACAATTGTCTTATAACTATGTTAGTTCACAATTAAATACATTAATTAATAAATTACATGACTTAGGTTAATACAGTGAACGAGAAGTACAGTTATCAAAAAAGGCTATAACAAATTTAAAGATAGAATAAAATAAAGGTTTCCAAAAAATGGCGAAGTAGATTAGCACCATAGTGAAATTACGACACTCCCTAGGGTTAGCACTATAGGTTAATAGTACATTATGGTACAAGTGTGTAATGTTAGTGATTACCGCTGAGGCGCCATTGAGCTGATTAGAAGAGAGCTGAGGACGGTAATCATCAATACACACTAAATCATACGACGTTTTTCAACACACTTGTAAAGAAAATAATACTAAAAATAATTTTATTTAGTAGATAATAAGTTTATTTTGTACTATTGAACACGATCTTTTTTGTATCTATATGATTACAGGTGTCATTATGTGCCTAATTGACAGTGAAAATTAGAGCCATTTTATGAGCAAGTGTGTTGAAAAGTTAAATTAATTATGGCTTTAAAATTGCATTATGGATATTTGACCAATGATTGATTTTTGTGTGTGTTTGCGTCTTTATGATGTGTGTGTGGTTTTAAAATCTTTGTAGGACCATAAAGTCAATCAAGTTCTGATTTTTAATTTGGCTTCTCGAACACCGGATTCTTTATAAGCAACAAATTTTTAAAAAACCCCAAAAAACCCGGAAATTACAGTACCTCGGTCACATTATGAGAAGTGATAAATACCATCTTCTCCAGATTATTCTGCAGGGGAAAATTTTGGGAAGACGAATGCCTGGTAGAAGAAGGACGTCCTGGCTTAAAAACCTGTGTGAATGGTTCGATATGAACACCACCTCACTGTTCAGGGCTGCAGTCTCCAGGGTCCGAATAGCCCTAATCATAGCCAACCTCCGATAGGAGATAGCACCACAAGAAGAAGAACAAATTTTAACAAGCCTGTATTGTATTTGAAAGGGTCAATAAATTATTCAGATCGCTTTGCGAAGGTAGTTTGAACTAAGTAATTAAAACTCATATTTTAAAATGTGTTTCTTACTCGCGAAACTTCGACAAGGAATAATCTTATACGTTAATTTTGACGTGGTTTTCATCGCTGCCATAGAATACAAAGTTATAGAAAAGTTTGATGATTTACTGAGCTTAATTATAATTAAGAACGAATTTGAGAAGCCGAGAGATAATAACACACCTACCTGCGTTTTAAAGTTCCTCAAGGCTCATCCCATAACAATTTAATGAACCACGAACCAACATGAACCACTGTGAACCACCATGAACCATTTCGTGTGTCAGAAGGTCTTCTACAACAGTGAACTTTGTTTGCGTTTTGGAACGTGCTGTTGCTGTAGAAAAGATGCGACCAGAAACTCTACAACATAACACGAACACGACTTAACTATTACAATATAAATTCTTAAGCTAAGATTATGCAAACAGTGTTCCTTGCTGTATATTTAATTAAATACTTAATTCATTCCATACTTTACACATCATTCCACCAAGACTCAAAATATATTTGTCTCATGTAAACCTCAATTAAAACCACTACACCTCATTTTACAAATATGAATGTGTGTAATTTTTTTTTTAAAACGTAATCGGTACCAACGTCTTCTAGTCGTAAAGCCGCTAGCAAGCAATTTTACATTAAATGACAATCTCTGACCTCTAACACTGCTCACTGCTAGCATAGAGTGAATAAATGCTAGCGATATAAGAGAGCGCTTGGCGCGCGGTGATGCATTATTTCGGCTTGAAACACGTCGTGACGACATATCGGCTCGTGAATGTCGTACCAACCCTATTGGACAACCAATTATATTTTCATCACAGCTCACTTTGAGCTGTTCAGGTCCCTCCTGAAAAACGTTGTCTTTCGGTGCGTTGTTACCTTACTTACGTACGTATTCCCTGCCTTTACCGTGAACATTCCCTTGCCCTCTGTTTACCCTAAGTGGGTAAAAACCCACGTCTTCCCTTCCAGCTCATTCCTTCTCGTATCAGCCGTTATAAATCCCTCCAACACGACACCCTCACCTCGAAGCCATCGACGATAAGGCATCACCAGAATATTGACTAAAAGTAAAACAACATTCATCTACTTACAACATTTGCAGTGTAGACGCGTGTCACTTACTCTCAGAAGGGTCACTTACTTTAGGAAAAAATTTTGCCCAGTCTAGATTACTGGACATTTGCTTCTTTTAGAAAACGCCACGAGTGTGCTTGGTTTTGTATTTCTAGCATCTGGTCCTATTTTTATTTGGGTTCTCTTTTTTAAAGTACTCATTGAAAAAATCAAGTTTAGGTACTATGCCTGTGTCCAGCCGAGCTTTACACTATGGACTATGTAAACTTGTGTGAACGATGAAGATGAAGGCGAAAAATTTCTTACGTCTTTCAATGTATGTATTATTAGCCATTCCACAGCTGAGCATAAGCGTACTCCAGACCATTTCGTTCTCTACTCTCCACATTTAGTGATAATTATACTAAAGGTGCCTACAGAGAGTGATTATGAGTTTGACTGCCAAAATGACCGATGAAATATGGAAAATCTATTGATAATGACTGCGGCGATCAACGTGTACTACAGAGCAGAGATCCTATGAGTACGTTTTTATCTCGATCTATTCTTATACGTGCGTCGTCATACATACCCTGAGCGTATAGCCTTCAGAGATGGTTTGGTTTATCCTCTTTATTTACTCCCTCGAGTGATCTTTCTGTACAGTGAGTACAAGACGTCCCTGTGTCGTCGCTCGCAGATGGATGACGGTGGTGTTATGTTTTCTCGCCCTGCGCAAATATTTGAGACTCCGCCGCGACCTCGCCTCGCCTCGCCTCGCCTCGCTTCACTCACTTCTGATGCTGAGGGCAGCCTCCTATCTCAGACTCATTGCTTTTTACATATTTGCCAAAGAAAATAGGCTTTATACAAATATTGTGTACTCAGAGATTTATGAAAAATATTTGAGATGGAACGTTTCGAAATGTTTGTTTTAGAAAACAATAAGATAAATTACTACACCAGGGTTTGTTGGTTTGTTTTTGTTGGTAGTTGTAACAAAGCTTCTGACCACCTCACTAGGGAATATGGTAGTGAGTTTATGTAGGTATGTTCTACTCTACACTACAGGGCGTTAGTGTAGTTGCATTACTGTATGGGTAATTTGTACGCATATACAGGATCCTTCTTAATAAGCTGACACTTTTTTAAGGGGATGATCAGAGCATCAAACTGAACAACTTTCTCTATAGGACCAACATCGAATTCACGAAAAAAAATCTGCTCTTCCTTTCAAAACTGCAAACCTACTCGAGCTTAATCTCTGGGACAGCCATGCTATGGGGGGGACACATATGTCTTTAGTGACACTCGCAAGATTAAGACAAATCGATTGACGTAAGA
This sequence comes from Agonopterix heracliana, assembly GCA_963693445.1. Classification (NCBI taxonomy): domain Eukaryota; kingdom Metazoa; phylum Arthropoda; class Insecta; order Lepidoptera; family Depressariidae; genus Agonopterix; species Agonopterix heracliana. Next base: position 167,658 of record OY856312.1, on the reverse strand, counting down.
ATTATTAAAATCGGCCCACGCGTTTGGTCTCTAGTGTGCCACAAAGGTACAAACTTACATACATACATACATATGCTGTTAAACACATTACCCTTCCTTTGCGTCGCGCAGTCGCGTAATGAAAAAAAAACAGCTTTTCATGCAAATGTTCGATCTGCCGATTGCATTTTTTTTGCTCATGTCTTGAAAAGTTGTTCAGATCAAGGGTACAATCATCCCTTAAAATAATGTACTGTTTATGCTAGCACCCTGTATAAAATCTCGCGAGAATTTAAAAAAACCATAGGTATCCTCTTATAGTAAGCTGAAAGGAAACCGATGGGTATGCTGTGTGTAATATGTAGTGGTTAAATCACTTAATTGCCTACATTTATTTTGTTATTTTTTTTTTATTTATTTATTTAAGGCTTACCAACTAAATATATATTACACATTCAATATAAATTACATTCAAAATATCGTATTAAATATATACTTAAATTATAGGAAAGCACAACATTCAAACATGAAAAATATAAAAAGACAGAAGACATTATTAACTGTCTCTTTTGCGGGTCTGCTGGAAGAAATCTTTTCAGAGATAAGCTCGCCCTTTGTACATGTTTTCTCAACTCTTTCAATTAATATATATGTGTGTACAAAATAGATAAGGAAATTAAAATTAACTAGATCACAATAAAAGGTTATCACTAAACACAACAAAGCGCAAACGAAATAAAAATAAAAACAACAATTCACAACACATTACTCTTGAGACATTGATACACACTACGTTTAAAAGATCCCAAAGTTTCAAAAAATATGTCTAGTTCACATTTATGAAATATTTCATTATAGTAACGCATAGCAGACGACATTGGGGCATTGCTACCATAATTGTTTCGACTGAAATCCACCACAAATGGTGTATAATTATGCAAACGCGCTGAAATCCTAGGTACTTTAACATTCAGTAGTGCCAAGAGGGACGGACTATCGATACGATTTCTTACTAATTTATATAAAAAGGTTAAAGCTAAAAATTTTTTACGTTGATCTAATGACATCATATTAAAATATTCCAGCCTGTCACTGTAACTCCTAACCGAATAGTACTTTCCGCCCAGATAAGAAATTCTCCTTAAAAACTGTTTTTGTACTTTTTCAATGCGTTGGATATTATTTTGATAAAAGGGGTACCAAACAATGCTGCAATAATCTATATTACTACGGACGAGAGCATAATATAACACTTTCATTGCTAAGACAGACCTAAATTCCTTGGTATTTCTGAAAATGAATGCTAACATTTGAGAACATTTCTTTACTACTTTATTTACATGAACATCGAACCGCATTGCAGAGTCTATAACTACTCCCAGGTCTTTAACTTCTTCCACTCTTTTTACTATTGTACCGTTTATTGTGTAGTCTGTGTTGAAACTAAAGTACTTACGGGAGTATTTTATGTGATAACATTTATCGATGTTCAACTCCATTGCATTTACTTGACACCACTCAGTAATTCTATCCATATCCTGCTGTAATTGAGTTTGATCGTTAATATTTGATACTGATTTAGATACTTTCAAATCATCGGCGTAAAGTTCAAAGTACGAGTTGTGAATCGCGTATTTAATATCATCTATGAACATGACAAATAATACAGGCCCAAGGTGTGATCCTTGCGGGACTCCAGAAGAGGGTACTATTTCCCTGGACGCATATCCGTTTACAAAAACTCTTTGAGTACGCTCTACCAAATATGATCGGAACCAATTCAACAGAGACCCATTAATCCCGAAATATAAACGTAACTTGTGAAGTAGCAAAGCATGATCCACTTTATCGAATGCTTTACTAAAATCGGTATAAATAGCATCTACCTCCTTCCCTGAACTAATGTATTTTAATGTTCTATGCACGAACGTAGCTAGATTTGTAACTGTAGAGCGATTTTTCAGAAATCCATGCTGATTTTCAGTTAGAACCTGTTTTACATGGCAAGCTAGATATGGACACACAAGCGATTCAAAAACCTTCGCTGCCACAGGAAGGATACTGATAGGCCTGTAGTTTCCTACGTCCGTTTTATCACCAGGTTTTGGTATTGGCGTAATGATTGCTCTCTTCCATTGCTTAGGAAAAACACCATCTTTGAGAGACCTGCTGTATAATATGTGGAGAGGCCTTGAAAGAGCCGAAGCACACTCCTTAAAAAACACGGGATGGAGACCATCAATTCCAGGACCTTTGTTTACATTGAGTGACTTTAAACACTTCTCAATATGCTCGCGCGAAATATTTAATTGAGAAGTACATTGGAACATAACAAGTTTTTGGTTTTCTTTATTTGTTGTGTTACTTAAAAGAAAATAAAGTCTTTTATTTCCTTCGAAATTACATATTAGACCAAGAAAGAAAATTAGTACTTGAAACATATAATACCAGGCCGGATAACAAAACGCAGTCGGGTAAAAGAACGACGACCATCTCAAAAAACAAATTTAAATTGTGTAGGTTCACCCCTGGGCTGCGGTTCAATACAACGAAATTAAACCGATATTATTCCAATAATAATATTTCATTATTTCGGCGGCTCTCACGCGGCCCAGTAGCGAATAATTACTGATTCGAATACTCCCAATACAATATATATCGTAAATTCATTTAACAATATTTTTTACAAATTCGGTTCTGTACTATACGTTTTATTGTTCATCAACCTTATTAGTATAGAGTAAAAGGTAAATAAAGGATGAGTTTACTAATTGGTATTTTATTAGTTTATTAACCGTTTTAAAATCAAAAGCATAAATTATTATTTAGGTATTATTTTTAAGGTGCAATTACACTGTCAATTTGTCAAATATGATTTCAGCAAACATTGCCAGATTTTTAGGGTTATGTAGTCAAACAATGAATACTTATGCTTTCGTCTATTCTGTCTGTATACCTTGCCTCAATAACTAGCTCATTTTTGCATCTATTGAATCGAAATTTGGCATGAAGATATACAAGGTGTTACAAAAATACAAATAAACCTTTAAGGGGGTGGTGGTCCACTATGGGACCAATATCGAAATCGGGGAAAAAAATTTTTATGTTCTATACTCTACAAATCGACTAGAGCTAAAATATGTATGGGATATAAAATTATTTTTTTCGCGATTTCGATGTTGGTCCCATAGAGAAAGTTGTTCAGTTTGACAGTCTTAACAACCCCCTTAAGAGTTTCAAAAATTTATTGTTACTTATGAAACACCTTGTATATCAGTAACCCAAAAACAGAAGTGCATAGTTATCAAGAAACACGTTTTTTTCGAGCCGCCGGTTTTTTTGTATTTTTTCTTCTCAATATTGGCTCCATTCTACGAATAAGAGAATGTATTCTCTTATTTGTAGGCTCCATTAGTCAAAGTTATTCAGTTTAATACTTAGTCTAAACCACCCCTTTTAATATTACCAGGATAATTTGTAACACCCTGTATAAGTTTATTGTACTAATGGCACAAACGACATGGTACCTACATACAACGGCGATGAGATCACAACGGGAAGGAAGACGTTCAGTTTCAGGGAACGGGCACAGCTTGATACTTACTAACTCGCTAAACTGTTACATTGAGCGCTGTGTTTCCGCTCCAACTTGCACGTACGTACATTACATTCGTAGCTAAGGGACCTCGCACACTAGACGACCACGACCACGACCTCGACCCGACCAAGCAAACTATAGAAACTGGTCGAGCGCCGCGACCAAGCCACGATACAACTGGTTTCAACAGTTTTCTTGGTGCAGCTCTGTGGTGTGGACCATCGTCGACGTCTAGAGCGCGAGGCCTCTTGCAGTGTCCAAAGTGTAAGCACAGTGTAAGAAAGATTATTCTATTTCTACATATAGTATGGAGCCTCCCTGCCTTCCTCCCAAACTATAGAATAGAAACTGTTTGGATCATGGTTTGGTTGACACGAGGTTTTTTTTTTTTTTTTTTTATTTTTTTTTTTATTTAAAAATGGGTTTGCTCTTGACCTCAATCTTGTCCTGAGGACAAAGATGGGGTCGAAGATGTAGCGAGCTTACCCAGAAGAAGCCTATTCACTCTTACTTTGAAGTAATTCGGGTTGTAAGTGCTCGGAAATACTGACGCAGGCAGGGCATTCCACTCCTTGGCTGTGCGCATTATAAAAGAATCAGAAAGGCGCTTAGTGCGGATACGTGGGATATCAACCAAGAAGGGGTGGTATCCCGCGGTGCGTCTGGAAGTCCGAAAGTAGAAAGGGGAAGGTGGGATGAGCTCATGCAGCTCTTGTGCACACTCACCGAAGTACAATCTGTAGAAGACCGACAAGCAGGCTACTCTGCGGCGGTGGGCTAGGCTATGAAGCTTGGTTTCTACCAGCTTACTGTCGCCAATGAGCCTCCTGGCTCTACGTTCAACTGAGTCGAGAGCGTCTAGTTGATACTTAGCTGAGCCATCCCACATGTGGCAGCAATACTCCATACACGATCGGACCTGAGCTTTGTACAACATTAAGAGCTGTTCAGGAGTGAAGTATCGCTTCACCTTGTTTAAGATGCCCAGCTTTTTGGCTGCAGATTGAGCCTTAGACTCGATGTCAGCGCCGAAGTTGAGTTTCGTAGTCAACCTCATGCCCAGAAGCTCAAGACTGCCGGAAACAGGGACAGATGCACCCCGGAAAGTAGGAGTCAGATTAAACGAACTCCTTTTGGCGGTGAACAAACAAGCCTGTGTTTTGGTGGCGTTGAAGTTGACTAGATTATTGTCACCCCACTGGGAGACAAGACTTAAAGTCAAGTTTGTCCGCTCCACCATGGCCTCCCTCTGTGAACGTATTTCATCCCCACTGGTCCTAACACCGGACAGATATCTCTCTGTGACAGTACTGTCATCTGCATACCCAACAATACCTGACACAAGGAGGTCATTGATGTGTAGCAGGAAGAGTGTCGCAGAGAGAACAGACCCCTGAGGAACCCCAGCATCAATTGCCATGAGGTCAGAAGAGCAGCTGTCAATGACAACTTTAATCGACCGTTCACTCAAGAAATCTGATATCCAGCTGCAGAGATCAGCGGGGATGCCATAAGCAGGAAGCTTGCTCAGCAAACTAGCGTGCCATACCCTGTCAAAGGCCTTCGAGATGTCAAGTGAGACAGCTAGTGCTTCACCATGTTTCTCGATGGCCTCGCCCCAGCAGTGCGTGACATACACAAGACACGAGGTGTCCAAAGAGTTTTGTCGCGAACATGTGAGATGCAACAAAATAATTTACTGTGATATTAACGGCCCGAAGAAGGACTGGCTTGCTTTGTTATATAAACTTCGTAGCACTCGGCGCGTTTTCGTCTACACTATTACAAACTTTAAAAGCGTCTGTCTGTACTTTGAAGCTATTTACAAAAACCGGCTAAGAGCGTGTCGGACTCGACCATGATAGGGTTCCGTAGGAATTGTTTATAAATGGTTTTTAATATTTTTTTTCTGACGTCTATCATGCTACAGCACTAGTCATAATTTGCATTTAAATTACTTGACAAGATTGATTATTTTCAGATTTTTAACTTGAGTATTTACAACAAACGTATTGAAGTGCTTACATACTGTCATCCACGCAACGCCCATGGAATGCATGCAATTCGGTCTCTAGTTAAATGTTTGCAAGTTGGACACGATCTCGTCGGATATCGTCGCTCATTTCCGAATATTGATACTGCTCATACAAATGTACCCATTTCAAAAACATCACTGTTTTATGTACAAAGTTGTGAAGTCTCCAGCGTGTGAGCGTCGCGTCGGCTCCGGACCTCGACCATAAGAATAAATAATAATAGTACACTACAGAAACGAAACTCGCGTGACAGACGCGTTCAAGGTCACGTCAATGTCATGTTAGTTTAACCAACTAGTCAGTCAGAGCCAGAAAGGGACATTGCCACGCAATTGTACTCAGTAAGAGATACCAAATGCAACTAATAAAATTTAACCTTAATTTATATTATGGTGTACTATTATTAACCGTAACTATTCTTATGCCTGCGGGCGACGACACGACACGACACGACACGACACGACCAAGTAATCACGTACCATGCCGCGTTCACAACTCCGCAACGATTTAAACATTAAATCGAAACTGAATGGTATTTTATTAATTGATTGAAACTGCGAAAAGTTTCAGTTTGCGTTCCAATTTATTTCATTTCGATGATGTTTGGTGAAATGAGTTCATTAATATGCTCATGTTGTGGAGTTTCTGGCCGCAACTTCATTATTTAAAAACAGAGATCTAATCTATACTATTCATACATATAGGTATTAAGCATAGCATAGCATATGCTCACGACTATATTTCCCGAGGCGGTAGTCAGAGATATTCTGAAACCTCAGAACATTCACGTTTCACCAGTAGTAGGTACAAAAACTCTGTCCAGTGTGACGGGGGGTGAGCCCGTCGCCACTTATAATGGACAGTAGGTACAACACATGCCTCGAAATTGAAGCATGCAGATTTCCTCACGATGTTTTCCTTCACCGAAAAGTCAGTGGTGTTACAAATCGTACATAATTTCCGAAAAAACTCATTGGTACGAGTCGGCCTGAACGGGGATCGAACCATCGCCTCCTGCACGGCAGGCAAGGTAACTCGCCACTGGACCACCACGGCGGCTTTTCAATGTAAAAGTTATATTTCTTACATAAACTCATGACCATTTTGTCGGGATGATAATTCTAAGTCCGTTAACCTCCACGTGTGCTCATCTGCTTCTGGTCGCTTTGGATGAGTCCTAAGGAAACAGCATTGGGTACGAGCCCGTACACCCAGGGCGTTTATCTGTGACTTCTTCTTGGGGGATCTCACTGGCTTACGGCGAATAACCCGACACCACCGGGGCAGGGTGTTTCTCCACATGTCCCTCTAATGAGCAGAGGTCACAGTGGAACAATTTAGCTTTTTAACCAACTTCATTACAACTCTAAATTAGCAGGATCATCGACACCACGATTGAGCCAGTATTTAAAAATAGAATAGAATCGACCATTTTGTCCTCAGGGCACAGAATAGGTAATAGTATATAGTTCTACATACAGAAGGGCCACTCCCCGCTCCCCCCCCCTCTGACTTCAGATACCCCACCTCCCCTCACACTTGAGGGAAAAACGTTCAAAAATTTCGCTAAATTCACATTTTCAGTAATTCTTTAGCTCAAATACATTTTTTTTAATAACAGAACGAACAATTAAAAGTAACGAAATGTAGATGATGTTTACACGATGCGTGGTAACCAAGTGCGCATGTGCGAACGTCGTCATGTCAAATCTAAAACGTTGTTTGAAGTGCCGGACCTGTGATCAGGGGTACCTACTCAGAATCTTTGTTATAGCTGCCAACCTTGGATAAGTTATATGTCAAGATAGTCGAAGCTACGAAAGCGTCGAAAAAATTGCAACCAGCACTGGCCTCTAAGCCCTATCCATATACACGCACACAGACATAATTTGTATGACGCCTCACGCACACCAATCAAACAAAATCACCCCTTTTGTTTTATACGGTAGAAGCGTGAGACTCATTTTAGATATATATGCTTTTTCTAAGCTCCCGAGAATATATCCGAGCGTATCGTTATTGCAAAATTTACTTTTATAATGAAAAGTTTCATTATTTGATGAACGTGTTAATTTTGAGTTTTTGCTTTTCACGCTGTAGGTATAGTTGCTGTTGTGTTGTGAACAATTACCTGTCACACACAAAGAGCTTCCATTAAAGTTAAATTATCCTATCGGTTTACAGCAGAACTTCTCAGTGACGACAACTTTCAGACATGGTACTGACGCTATTGTGCTTGCGAGTGGTAAGCCGGACGTCGTGAAGCGTCCGTGACGTCACCGCGAGCGATGAGTGATGACGGTCCGCGTCCGCTGCGTGTCCGCAAGCGTCCGGTCAACGTCCGGGGACGCGGTGGGTGCGGTGTGGGGAGTGTGGCGGATCTCTATCAATCATGCCTCTGATATGTCCTGTCCACTCAATGACATTTACCTTTGTCATTTGGTTACACATCATAACAAATATGCTCACGACTATATTCCAACGTTGTTATAAATCAACATCCGACTAGCGTTGTAAATGTGAAAAGGTTTTGAAGTTGCGAAGGTATAGTGGAAACCGTATTTATGCTACAAACAGTTGTGATAGTTCAGATCTACTGACAGTAGAAAACTTGTTCTCAAGCTAATCCTATTTAAAAGTACTTATAGGTACTTACACAAAGAGTTAATAGGAATCAGAAACGAAATCAGGACATGACCGTACTCAACGCGCTTGTTTATATTATCCGAGTTAGCAATAACAGATTAAACCTTTCTTTCATTGAACAGGTCATCGGGAGAGGGCTTGGAGAACGATCTCATTAGTGGAGTGGAGTGGAGGACCTTCAGCTAACTGTACGACGTTTAGTTTGTAAGGAAACCTAATCGTGTACTCTTGAAATATTATAAGTATGTGTATAATAATAATTCTAAGCGTATTTAAATACGAATGAATGAAAGATTGCTTCAATTTAATTGGTTATAGAGGACATGTTTACGTAAAGTCACGAACATTCCAATCCAAACCCAAACCCTATTGGGGTATTAGGAAGCTTTGCTACAACTACCACACTATCTTCAGATGCAATTCAAATGGGGTGATTCGTTCTAAGCCCGTATCAGGAAAGAACTAAAAAAAAAGATATAACATACCCCCTTGGAGAGTGGGTCAATGGTTGCACATGACAGAGAGGATTAGAGAAAGAGACAGTTGGCTGTACCCCAAAAAATTTATTACACCAAATAATGATGAATTCGATTATAATACGGTTGACGAATTGTGTTATCTACGTAATGTCTACGTATTAATTAATACTTTGAGCAACTGTTTTGTTCACATTTTGATTATTTATAATTCGACTATTTAACTTTCGGTGTGATGTACTAAACCCCGGTATCCACGAGCGCTGGGCTGTTGAAACATATTTTGTTCTAAACTAAATCTTTAAAAAAATTTTTTTACATAATTTTAATTTTTCAATAAACATAAATAGTATTAAAATTTGTAGGCCATCCAGAAGTCTTATAAACATCGCCTGTTTTACGTATTTCTAAATCACGTTGGAGCAGTAATGAATGTAAAATAACTACATTATTTTTTTAGTCGTTAAGGGGCCATAGGTCCCGACGAATATTTTCTATGAGAAACGCGATTGCCGAACGCTCCGAAAAGTGTGTGCGTGAGCCGTATTTTCGATTAAAAACAACTAACCAAAGTACTTTTTCTAGATTTTATTTATGATTGCACTAGTTAAACTAATGCTAATATGTGAGTATAAATACCAACAATCGGAAACTATTTCAAGTTCTTCTAAACCGAGAAAAATGTTTAAAAAAGCATGAAAATACGTCATCTTTGTGACGATTTTCTATCGAGTGAAGTAATTCCAATCGTGTATTCAGTTGATGATTTCACTAGATGAACTATCCAAAAATACTGAGGTATGACATTAGTTTCGGTAAATGGTATAAATCTAGTCGTAAAATGAAAAATAAAAGATGCCTCCGAGGTATTTCCACCTACTATTACGTCTTAATCTATAGTTGGTATGTTTGGGGAGCAGAATCGATACCTGCGCTCGTAGACACTCTGTATATTTTTTTAAAACCATAGTAAGCTTCTGCAAAAGTACCCCTAATATACCGGATATTATGGTTATAATAACGCCTACCCCACTGTGAAAGAGGCGTGACGTTATAGATAGATAGTAATGTTGGCAACTCTACCTCCCTCCCTCCTAATTCGCTACCCCACCCCTCTCCAGCCCTCCCAGCTGACCCAGGTGGTGACGAGACCGCTTGTTAAAACTTATTATTTGATAAGGAAGTTAGAACTTTTTACCAAATCTCAAGTTTCCTAATAGTTCTGGATGGAGTCAATTTGTTTCGGAACACTCATCAATATCTATTCGCTGACAGTTTGTGACTTGTTTACTATCAATTGATGGTGTTCGTTTCACTTTTGAATTTCAATCAATCAGTAAATTAATTGTAGACTCCAATAAAATTTAATTCAAGATTAAAAATATGAAAATAACGATACAGCATAAATATAAAATAAATGCGAATTAAGTATTTTATTAAGGTATTAATAACATATTATTGTACACACGGAAAATAGATGAAACAGCATAAGATTATCAAAATGTAGGTATAAAGTCATCTCTCACCACTTGACATGCTATTTCATTCTGAAAAAACTGAAACCTAACTCGGGTGATGTGGCCCTCTCGTTTAAGAGGTGGTTCTGTCCACCCCGGAACCCGTGACTATACGAACGTGGCTATATGTACTCGTATACAGCTCATTCGTGATTGTCTAATAAAACTCAGTACATAATCAGTCCACGAGTCCTTAAGACCGCCGCACCGCTTCGTTGTGTTACCTACCTTGCCCAATTACAACTGTAAATAACCGGATTAAATTACTTTAACCCAAATTTATTTACCAAGTTCCGGATTACTTTGTTATACATTCCGTAATTTATTAATCCTGCGGTAGAATGTTTACCTCTACATTTACACAATATATATAATAAAACTGAAAACCGGGCGTGTCTGTACAATTAAACATAATAATTTTATTACAAATTATGAACAAACAAGTAAATAATTATCGGGTGAACGAAGAATTAAGATTTGTGAAGTTGTGAAAGATGTATTGTGAGGGATGATGAAGAGTCATCTCAATCATCAATCATCATTCACCATCATCATAATCGAATCATTCATCAATTTCATCATCTATCGGAGATCATTTTATAAATGTTGTGTGTTTGTATATTTATCTATTTATTTTATTTGTGCGCGCATCGAGCAACAACTAACCTACTGAACTTTTTCTTTCAGAAAAACAGAACATTTAACGTGAATGAAGTAGCATTTAGTTTTTATTGCATTACAATCGCCTCACACAATCAGAAGATGATAGGTACGAAATGCATTATTTAAATTTTTTCGTCTGTTTCTGAGTTTCAGTGATCTGTACGTTCCGAGTCGCGGGCCGGGCGCTAGTAGTATTATGTCCTTAACTAACGCTAGAACAAACATTACGCAGAGAAACTGTTTCTCTGTCCTTTGGTATACTTGTAACTCCGTATAACAATATATTAAATTATGAACATTATAGGGTGTAAATTTAAATACTTTACATACTCGAGTGCTTCAGGCCATCAAACTACATAATTTTCACGATGGGATCAATATAGAAATCGCGAAATACAATTGGGTGTAGGTAAACTACAATGTCTACGCTACCCAAATAAATATAACATTTTTGAGATTTGGATGTTGGCTCCGAAGTGGAAGTTGTTCAGTTTGATGGTCTAGACTAGACTCTAGAGCACCCCTTGAAGTATGAAACGCATTTAAGTTTATACCCTGTACCTACATTAACTGGTGAACCCTTATTCATTCTTTTAGGCCAGTACCGAACAACGACAGACAGTTGACAGTTGTCACACAAATTATCTAGTCACATTAAGTACAAGAATCTAGCCTGGACTTGTATTATGATGACTAGACAACGATATAGAATACATATAGTATAGATACAAACATCCATGACTCGGGTACAAATATTCATAATATTCATCATGCAAATATTTGTCCCTTACGGGATTCGAACCCGTGACCCGAGGGTCGCACAGCAGGCAGGTTCACTACAGACTGTGCTATCGGGACGACGGTTTTTATACTATTATATAGTCTGAAAACTGTAAACCATAATACTGTCTTTCTTCTTGATTCAATAGGTTACGTAACAAATGACAACGGCTAAGCCGCCAGCCTGCCTGGTTCACAAGGATTAACGAAATACATGAATACATGGAAATCCCAAGTATCAAAGAGGAAGTCAAAAGATACATGAAAAGGCTCATAGGACACACTAATCGTTGTCAGCATATTCTAAATCTTGAATCAAGAGCTTGAGCGCTTATATCACACATAGTAAAAACTCACAAGCAATAGAGAAACCATATGATTATGGCCATCGTTGGACAAGTGCAGATATAATAAGAGAATAAAAAAATTTCTGTCAGAGAAGATGTGTTGCGTCTAGTGTATCATTCATTGTAGATGCAAAGAGATCGTTCATTTAATAAATTTTAAACAGTTCCCAGAACAGCGGAGCTTCACAAAAGAAATGAACCTCGGCCTCGCTGCAACGCCGAGTTGTTCTAAATATTTAATCTTTATTCTACTCTCCCATCGCGCTGTTCATCGCTGCTCCTGCATTTTTAATGTGACAAATAATTTAATACGCGGCAATGAATAATAAACTGTAATACCGAATGAGAATGATCAGTTTTGAACGAGCGCATATGGAGTGCTTGGCTTACATTTTGCATGGGTGATTGCTTAATACTTGGCGATGGTTGCAGGGTCCACGCGTCCGATACGTGTTCCGGTCCTTTACGGCCACATTACGTAGCTGCGGGGTGGGTTGGGGTGAGGGAGGGGTGTATCGGTTACGATCTCTAACGTCACTTCCTACTTATGTAAAACTTAAGTTTCTTTTACGTTAAAGCCGACATTACGTTATTTGGTAATTTAAAATGTTATCGTAAAGACTATACTATTAGGATCGCACTGAATGAAAAGTATAAAATACTTGTAGTAGCTTTATACGTAGAGTAAACAAAATTATAAAACTCGAACTACTTTAATCATGATGGTGGTGATAATGTGTCGGTCTCTTTGACACCCCGGCCTTCTCCTTGTAGAGTCCAACACCTCCAGGAATCCGTTTTCCTTTCCAACTGATATGGAACAAAGCGTTGAACAATAGCGTAATATTAACTATAACTGATTCATAAATATGAATAAAGCAACTAAAGCCAATATTTTCACTTTCCCTCTCGTTCAACAGATGTAACGCCAGGTGATTTCCATTAAAAGTGAAGCTAATTTAGTCTAAAGAATACGTCGTTATAAGCCATATTCATAGAGTAAACGAAGCGCCTCGCCGCCGCCCTCGCTCGAACGAGTGCAAAACATCGCTACCATATCACAGAATAACTTATGTTTATCCAGAAGACCCACATCGGGTAACTTGCACAGATTAGGCTTAAACTTATTTTGGAACGCTCTGTCTCTTACGCTGCAGATATAAGGGTTCTTCTTAAAATGCTGACACTTTTTTAAGGAGATGATCAGACCCGTCAAACTGAACAACTGTCTCTTTGGGACCAACATCTAAATCGTGAAAAAAATATCAGCTGTCCCATACATTTGGCTCGAGTAGGTTTTCAGTTTTGTGAACGGACAGCTGATTTTTATTTCGCGATTTCGATGTTGGTACCATAGAGAAAGTTTTTCAATTAGACGGGCTGATCATCCCCTTAAAAAGTGTCAGCATATTTAGAAGGACCCTATAGATGACCATAATATTTAAACATGTTTTAGTGCAAGCTACCCTAAAACTTGCAATGCTAAATTGAACCTTAGAGTCATCCAACTGCGTCACTATTTCTTTAAATATTAGTTTTCAAGGGAAGGCTTGTTTTCCTAGACTAAGATAAGATAAGATAATATTGATTATAAACATGTTACAGCCATGTTGTGCTATTTCGAATCAAATTAAAGATTGAAAAATTTGTCTCGGGCGGGGCACGTCCCCTTAAGACGCAACAGAGTGAAAAATTTCGTTCTCTGGGCTGCCGTGCTAACAAAGAGTGCAGTAAGTAAGGTTTTTTCAAAAAATGAGTTAAATACAGATTCGAGATCGTGAAAATAAGCTCTATATGATGATTTGATCCCCATTTAGCTAGCATGTTTAGAAACCGATATTTTTTAAAGAAGAGTGCAGTAAGGTTTTCACCAGACACGTAAATTACTAACTATAAGTGCAGTAAGCATAGCCACTGCACTTAACATTACCTAATTTTCAAAGGCTTCTGTCAATTCAGACTAATAAGTAATGCAGTATGGTAATTTGCTGCTTTATTAATTAGCACCAGTGAATTGGGTTCTTTATAAAGCACACTAAGAAAAAGTGCAGTAAAATTGATTGCTGCATTGTTTGTTAGCAACGCGATTGGAAGAGAAATTTTAAATTGCAGTATGATACTACTTACTTTTCATTTAGTCTTCTTAATTACTAGTACTTATCGTAATCCTTACAATAAATGTAACAAGTATCCCCACTGCACTAACAATTAGCACTTGGTACCACGATTTTACCAATATACCTAATACATAAAATGACATTTGAGTTACTGCATTTATAATAAGTACCCAGTGCATTCTTTAAATATGATCTTACAAACGTTAAATGCAGTTACAAGCCTTACTGCACTTTTAATTAGGAACGCCTGGTAGAGACGCTAAAGAGCGTACTAAGCAAAAATGCTTTTTTCGCGATTTAAAACGCTACATTGCAGCTGTGCTAATGAAGGTCAGCTCAGTTAAAACAATTCATTTTTTCCTATACAGTAAAAATAAAACAAATATGAAAAAATCATAAGAAGGATTGAAAAACATAAAAATAAAAAATAAAAACTTTAGGCGCGATTTTCTCGAAATGATGGCGAACCACCTTACTGCACTCTTAATTAGCACGGCAGTGGGTTGTGGGCTCGGTGGTGTAATTAGTTAGTACGTTTCCCCGGTTTGGAAGAGCGTGGGTTCAAGTCCCGCCCGAGACAAATTTTTCAATCTTTAATTTGAAGATAAGATAAGATAATGTTTATTTTTAAACTTTTGATTACAACTATTACATTTAAACGGTAGACCAAAAACGAGGCAAGCCTGATACGCGTGGTCTACGATTGGGTATCCTTAACAATAAACAAAGTAAAACCTAAACATCTACGTGAGCCAGCTTAAGTCAATATTGTGAGAGGCGCCCTCTGATCGCGTTTAGTTTACAAACACAACACAACGTAACGTGACACGCGAGAGTGTAAAAAAGAAGCGTGTTATAAAACGGGTATAAATCAATCACGAGGAACGCCGGGTAGACAAGTGGCACCCGACATGTGTGAGTTATGCTTACTTTATAAAGCTTTAAACCCCTAAAGCTTGGGGTTTTGTTTGATATCACCTGTTCTGGGATTTAGCTAGATTGCAAATTACGATATTGGCGCAACAGGGTCTCGTATCACGTCACGTATCAGAAATGGATCACAGATTGGCGTGTGTCCAGCAGTGGCATTTAGCAGTGCAGTAGTGAGATTTTGATTGAAGGGTCCAACGCACAGCAAACAGAAGAAAGACCAGTAGTAAGATAGCGATACACTCCCTGTCAGCTTGGCAGGACGTGTGGCGGAAAATGTAGGCAATGGCGTATTCCTGTCTTGCTCGCACTCATTCAGTATGAGACATGAATGAATGAAATATACTTTTATTGACATGCTTACTTCCTATTGAAACTTTTTCTCATATGTATGAAATGGCAGCTGCTGTCCAATGTGTAAGTTTACATTGAAAAATAACTTGGAGAAATTGGCAATAGTTCTTGAGCTTCTATCTTAATTCAGTCAACAAATTCAAGCGTCGGTGGCGGGTTGCAGAGAGCTATGGAAACCAAATATTGAGGTCCAGGTTCGAATCCGCACAGATGACATGCCATGTACCAATGTTTCTAACTTAAGTGCATAAACCGACTGCTCTCAAAAAGTTGACTGTTTGTGTCCGTCGGTATTACGCATTCCTTCAGGGAAACATCGTGAACAAACCAGCATACGCTGAAGAAGCAATTTCGATGCGTATTTTGTGAAGTCTACCAATCCGCATTGGGCACGTGTGGTGGATACACCCTCCCTGAGGATAAGTGTCCTGCAGTGGGACGTGTGTGGTGGAAAGGAACAAAGCAGATGACAGTGTAATGTCTTATTAAATGTACTGGTCTTACATAATCTGTATGCAATGAACTGTGCGGAATGTTTTGTGCAGCGGTGCACGGAGTGCAGGGTGAGGGGGGGGGGGGGGGGGGGCTGCGTTTATGCAAATCGCAGCGCGGGAAATCTGAACTGGTGCCCGGGGCCACAGTACACAAATAGTGAGCAGTAACTCTACTCCATATATTCGGCTAAATCACCGCGCACGCACACATGCCTGCCGGGTGCGTACATGGCCGCATTTTTATTATTTGTCATTTTACTTTAGAGTATGCACTATAAACACAGCAAATTTAACGCTTCCATGTGTTACCGTTTTTACAGTAGAACAAAAACAAAAACGTTAAAAAAAAACAAGATTTTTGTATTTGAATGACAAGGTAATTATCGCGCGTGGGAACAATGATATGTGAGACGTGGTTATGAATCAAACACTCGCAAAAACGTGGTCCTCGGCCGTGCCACAGTATAAGAAAGAGTATCTAGTACACATCCAGTGCGGACACACCCTTCCCCCCACCAATTTTAACCTCCCCCTCTGGTAGGAAGTGTGGAGAAAAATCTAGGCAATGGCTTATTACTGTCTCGCTCGCACTCACACAGTATCGCATAAGCCTACCTTCTTTAAAAATTTTCCTATTTATATGAAACTAGAGTTTACCCGCGACTTCGTCCGCACAAATTGTATTGGTACCAGATTTTAAGTCAAATAATACGCTATCAAACAAAAAAGTATCATTTAAATGGGTTCAGTAGTTTTCGCGTGATGCTGTTACACACACACAAACAAGCAAATACACAAAAATTCTAAAAAAAGGTTGAACTAAACCCTTACCGTATTTTTTTTAATGTAAATATTTTTAATGTACAGACACACTTTTGTTACTGTTTTATAATAGTTAAGATAGGTATAGAAGATGACAGCTAACAGCGTCCAAGTGTCCAGTGTCCAAGGTGTGCCAGTACGTGCCCATTCAGTCGTTTGTAAGATAAGCCACTGCTCGTCTATAAGAGTACAGTGGGCGGCGCGGCGCCGCGGGCCGCAGCGGGCGGCATGCGGCAGGTTAATCGCTCACTATTTGCGTTATAATAGCTTATCGATTCTGTTGTTAGTAGAGCGAGTAGAGTGGAGTAGAGGCGCTAGACGAAGAGAAATGTTTGGAGCCGGGTTGATAATGAAAACCAACGTGGAGCTCTGATAAGTGACAGCTGTCGAAATACGCCGGTGAGCAGGGTCCGGCCACGGGTCAAACGATTCTCAGAATCGGTAGATATTTTATTCTATTTATCGAAATTTCATTAAAACTACAATGTAGACAAAATTCAATTAAAGTCTGATAGAAGTCTACCTTACCTTGCCGACTTACCTTTTTGCAAACAAGTGAATATTGACCTATTTAATGGATATTGTGCTCATAAAAGATTTTTCCTGATTTCAAAGATGGTGAATAAATTTTCATTTAATTTAATTTATAGTGAAACTGTGCCCTGCAGTGGGACGTATATAGGCTGATGATGATGATGATGATAGATAAACTTGTTCAGTTTGATCGTCGAAACCGAACCTTTAAATATTAATAATAGGTACTATAATACTATGGTATTTTGCTAAACCCTGTATACGATAACTAGGTATTGAATCGTAAAGGTTATATACCTCTAGTTACAGCCTACAGAAGGGCCTCATAAAATCCTCAAGCGCAGAGTGCCTAGATTTACAAGTAAATCAAGCGGGATAGCATTACGCACGTAAATGCCGGCCATTACTCGGAGGAGTTCAGCGCTGTATCGCTCGCGTGCGACTGTACCGCGCTGCCAGCCCTGATTTATAACACTCATAATTTTATTCCTACGCTATTTTATCGCCCAACGTTTTGTACGGAATAAAGAATAGGCTCGCAAATGGTGTCTCGTCGTCAAATCTCAGACGTGGAAGTCTGCAGGGGTTTATGTGCGTGTCTTTATGTTGTCACTTTACGCTGCCGCTGACGCAAAGCGCTCAACTACTGTGAAATGGAACTCACTTTGGAAGTGGAACTCAGTTATCCCACTGCGTGTTACGAGTTTTCAACCACTCAAATAAGAAGTTAACCTTGCCAAAATTACAATACTGGGTGATTTTGTAAACACTTTCTTAATTTTCAAGGGTGTTTCAGATCATCAAACTGAATAACTTTTAGTATGGGAGCAAATCTGAAATCGCATAAAAATCTGCAGTTCCATACAAAACTACGATAGCTACTCGACTCTAACGTACCTATGAAACAGCTGCTTTCGATTTCGCTATTTCAGGTTTGCTTCCTTAGTAAAAGTTGTTCAATTTGATGCTCTGGTCTGAACCGCTACTGAAAATTATGAAAGTCTTCTAAAATTGTATTTTTGTTTTTTGTTTGTTGTAGCAAAGTTTCTAACTTAAAGAATTTATGTATGTATGAAAATAAACAGGCGTGAATCATCAATGAAATAAAACTACTACACTACTGCTATAAAAATTAGCAAAAGAGCAAAATAATAGATAAAACTATCAGTTTGAGCTGACCCGGGCATTATAACAAACCCTTGGAAGATAAACCCCTTTCCTCCACAGTTACATTACGATAAACATCCTAAAATAGTTTGTGTAAATATAAACTCTCGCCGTGTCATCTCAAATCTTTCCGTTCTCCTTCAAACCTGCCTGTGACGTCACAGAACGATGTGCCCATGAAAAAGAGATAGCTTCACTAAACGTGCTAGAAACAGCCTATAACGTTTTACAATCCCAGTCAGCTGTTCTCATAATAAAACCCCTCGAACAATATTTCCACACAAAGCATTCGCTTTCATTTGGGACAGAAAGGTATATCGTCGTATAAACCCCACAGCGATAACGGCTTCATACGACTTTTATTGGATTCCTGTACTGAGCCGCATTTCTTACCCTTTTGGAGATAAAGTAATTCCTCGTCTAGCCAAAAAATATGTTCCCAAAACAAACGCGTATTCCTTTTTGTCCGAAGGAGTTAGATTTCAAATTAGATAACAGAATAGAGAATGAGGCGTTACATTTACCCCTCGCCCTTTCTGCTGAGTTCGTTATTTAGTTTGTATTTGGTCTGTTTATTTATTCGTTAAGATTTCGAATACTGTTTTGTTGATGCTGTGTTCGTTAACCTTTTTTTTATTGTACCTACAATTTGCTAGTGAATATTTGATGTAAGTGCCTTCGATCATGTACGAGTATGTTGTTACATACTAGTTAATAACATGTTGATTCGGACAATTTGCTAAGATTTCGCTTCTAGTTCTTTTATTCACGATCGATGGTTACCTATAGCGGGAATTTGCGTTACCTTGCACATATTGAAGATAGCAAGTTATTAAGATCGGTCCAGTAGTTTTGGAGCATATTCAATACAAACAAACAAACAAAAAAATCTAATCTTTCCTCTATAAAATATTAATAAATATAAGATAAGTAAACCTGCATTCATCGATTTTTGAAAAACCTCTTTCCTCATCCTATACCGGAGGTAGCCAGACTGGAGGAGGTGACTAAAATCATGACTGAGCATCATAGTAGGTATATCTATATTAAGAATATGGAAGAAATAGATTTCTTCCATATTCTTAATTAATTGTTAGAACAATTATTACCTATAAATTTTACGTTTGTACAATTTTAATGGGATAAGACGAAATACTTAAACTATTGGAAATACTCAAGGGCTATCTAAATTAATTTATGAGAGGAGTTCCGTCCCTTGCAGTGGAGTGGATCAATGGAGTGCGCAAGACAGAGGACCGATGAATGCAATAACAAACATCTGTTTAACATTCAAACTGTTTGCTAACTATAATTCAACATCAAATCAGTATTCAGATAATGGAAATGTAGAAAGCCAGTGAATTAATTAGTGCATTGTTAGCAGCGGCAACTATTGGTAATGATCAACAGAATACTCTGTTGCAGCTCTGTGTCGGCAGGAGGGCGTGAGATATTCGCAGACAATACACAGTCATGTTCATATTGTTTAACCTATAGGTATATCAATCTATAACGGCACGCCTCTTTCTCATAGGGGTAGGCAGGATCACATCCATACATGTTTACATACATGCCCACCGGTTTTCAGTACACCTTCCTTCTGTAGGACGTAACCGATTTGATCAGACTACCTACGACCTACGACGCCCTCGTACACCTCTACCATCACTTTCAACCAGATTCGCACAATAAATCTCTTTAATAACATCTGCTCTCGTTCATCCTCTCCACATGACCAAGCCAACCTCTCTCAATTCTTGTCACCACATCTTCTTTCAATTTACACCTTGTTGTTCAAGTGTATTATATTTAGTTCAAAGATAACGCCAACCGCTCTATAATACGTATTTGTAGTGACATCAGAGCTCTTCTCGGTAGAATATTAGGCAATCAAACACCCACAGAATTCAAGTTTGCTTTCCTTATTTCAAACATCACTCAAATATAATTATCTAAATTCACTACCAAAATAGCTATTGAGGTAGTCGGAAGATTTGCTGCAACAACCAACTACGTTTTTAATTATGTAGTTGTGGCAACACTCACTATTAGGACGCTGACATGGCATGTCAAGAAGTGATAGATTGCTTCCTTTCGCGCACAGATTGATACCTGTAATTTCCCAAGAAATAGGGTGGCCTATTTTAAACCGGAACCACACGGTCAAATCTGAGTAAAGTACCAGTCCGCATCTAAATCAAAGGTACTGAACGCAACTTGTCTGTGAGTTCCATCAAATAAAGATATAGGTAGTTAGTCCTTGTCAGTGAATCATATATCCTCTCTAATATTGTAATTACTGTTTACACGAGGGGAGGGACCGATCCGTTTACATCCTGAACCACAAAGTGGCGATGGTAATACTGCTATTAATTATTATCTCAGTTAGTCGGTATTTAACTATATGTGTATAGCCTGTAGGATCTGCTATACTTCAGGTATAATAGTGAGTGAGTGGGCTATATTCTACAACGCGGGCTCAGTGCGGATTGTATTGCAGGCAAGTTAGTGGTTAACTTGCTATCAGAGAATTTTCAAGCAACTTACACATAGTGTGACGTTACACCGCCATCTTATGGTTTTTAAGGTTCCGGTGCAACTGGCGATCTTGCAGTGCAAGCGTATGAAGCGGCAGATACATTTTGAAGAAGCAAAAGAAGCATGCCAGGGTAGTCTGTCTAATCTGTGGCCTCTGTCCGCCCCAATCTCGGCCTGGCGAGTATTTATGTAGTACTAATAATTATTTCTATAAGGGTATAAACTAGTTGACTATATCCTTCAGACGTTGTCAACTTCTTAGATGCCCTCACTGTATGCTTATAGCCACAGCATCCGAATCAACCTCTGATCGTATCGGTTTACCATTACTTCTGATTCAGGAAGTTAAAGGCGAGAGAGTGCATCTGTGTTTAATGCACACACTGGTATTCGTATACAGGGTGTTATACATTTTTAAAACTCTTACGGGACATGTTTAGACCATCAAACTGAACAACTTTCTCTATGGGACCAACATCTAAATCACAAAAAAAAATATGATATCCCATACATATTAGCTCGAGTCGATTTGTAGAGTATAGAGCATTTTTTTTTTCGCGATTTCAATATTGGTCCCATAGTGAAAGTTGTTGAGTTTGATGGTCTAAACCATCCCCTAAATGTTTATTTGTATTTTTGTAACACCTTGTATAGTATTGGTAGAGCGGGCTCATTTTGCGCAATTAGGCACTTATTTTGCGTGAGGTGGGAATGACTACTCCTGCCATCTCAGCTCCTCCAGCAAGCCCACCAGCTAGTTAATGCTGCCGAATATTTCTGGAAGAGACCCCGGTGATCCGAGGTGTTGCGCCCGATAGTGTTCTAGCCCGTTGCTTTCTAACAGCACGTGCGCAGCCGTTTCTACAACCTCCATGCACACCCTGCACAGAGGACTGTTAGTTACACCAATATTAAAAAGATGTTTGTTGAAAATACTGTGACCAGTCAGGGCTCCAGTAACTAGGCGTAGTTGAGGTATCCTGAGACGCAGGTGCCTCCTGGTGAGGTGAGTGATGCACACACTGTCTTATGCACTTATAATATAATATCCTGCGTATCTGACTGCTTTTCGTTTAAAGCAGTCGCCGTGGTCATCGAAATCAACTATGAAAATGATTTTCATTTATACTGTGGGAGTCAAATCCCACATGAATTCACATTCAATAATTCGGCAAGCAAACCCAGGTGAAACCGCTAAAGTTGAACTTGTGAGGTGGGCTGTACACCGCTGTGCGAATGGAACGACCGGCTGACCGCGACCGGCCGCTCTGCGTCGGCGCATCTCCCCGCGCCAGTCCGTACTCCGCTACCATAGCGAACGCACGCGCGCTTCTGCTTTCGCTTCCCGCTTAAATCTGTAACGGTTATAATTTAGCTTCGTAGTTTTCATGTTCTCTTATTCTTCGCGCTTCTCGCTAACCTATTCTGACTGTTCTATTCTATCTGCTTCCTTGTGCTTCCGTTCTATACCTACTCTTGTGTACCTGTGCTTTGCTTGTGACTTTCAATAAACATTTTTGTGTCTTATCGAACTTTGGACTTATTATTCGAACCACCACCGGTAAGGCCACAATACAACATAATGACTGACGAATCAGTGTCATTATTTGCATATGAGAGTCGACATCCCTCCAACATCCAACTGAGGACGATATCTCTCACAAACCTCCCCCTCCCCACTCCTCACTTACCACGCACACCCTAAATAAAACACCGCCATACCTATAATACGTGCGCTGTAAAAATGAATGCCTCGAACATGAAATATGTGCGGCCTATCGCGCGTTACGATCGCCTGCTATGTGAAAAATGACATATTTCCAAATCATTTTTCATTGTGATTTTGGAGCGTGTATTTTTAGTGAAACATGCTTCGTTACGTTGTATACAGAATATACATAAAAAATAGATAAGTTAATTAGAAATAAAGGTATACTAGGTTTTTATGAATTAATGTCGTAGTGGTTAAGTGGCCACGCCGTCGGTGCAGAGGGCGGCGGTTAGATCCCAGCTCAGTTGAAACTCCTATCAATGAGTTTTTAGGAACTGGCTTCACGGTGAAGTAAAACATCATGGCGAAACCTTATATGTTTTAATGTCTACCTATTACTGCTAGTAAAATGTAGATATTCTAATTAAGCTATATTTAGAATATCTCGGACTACCGCCTCAAAAAATAGCCGTCAGCCAGCATGCATGTAAACAAGGCGTTCGAAATGAAATTCCACATAAACTGCGTAAAGCAAAATTTACAGGCACACATAGTATTACGGGTTCATGGTAATGATTATAACTTGCAATCATTCGGGTCGTTAGGAACGAGAGGGAAACTCGAAAGAGCCTTAAAGAGTAATATCACAAAGAAGGAAAGTTTAGGCCGTTTCGCGGCTGAAAAATTTGAAAACTTGGCGAACTTATAATCGCCTGGTAACGTAACTCCGCTACGCAGCGCCGACACCCGCCGCTGATTGTCTGATACTTCTAGAATAAGAGGATTTATTAATCTATTTGTTACTTTTAATGTTCGAACTTGGAGTATGTTAATGTAAAAAAATAGAAGTCTATGTTGACAGACACTAAATTCTATAGAGTATTTTTTAAATATTAAATACTTTTTCCATCCACACCACATACTTTTTTGTAGACTAGCTGGACATTATTATATATTATACAACTTGTAAATGAATAAGCGCCAAACCTCATACACCCCAACTAATTTATAATAACAAAATAATTCGATTGAAACAATCATTTTATTAATTTGAATGTTAAAATTTTAAGTTATTCGCATTTTAAGTTTTGCGGCAAAAATTTGTTGTTATCATTTCAGCAATGAATGAAAGCGCTAGCCAGCTATAGATAAATATCGCTAGCCAGCTATAAATAGCGGCGGTTTCCGCTGCGCTAACTTCTCATGCCTCGGAGTTTGGGTGCTTAGGACGACGTGCGTGGTTTTCGCTGCGTTGTCCTTTCGCTACCGTGTAGTATGTGCTGACGATGGAGCGGCGGCGTTTCTGGTACGGGGACGGGCGATGTTTATTTAGGATTGCGTATGCTTGGTCGCTGTTGCGTCGCTGACGGTTGCATAGCTGGATCCGCTGAAGAGTTCTTCCATCTTTAATAATTCTTGTTTATTCATGCTGCGTAGTTTCAATTTTCGGGGTCACCAGTTTGGGGACAGTGCTTTGAGGGTTGTTTGGTGGCTAGGGCAGGAGTAGTGAAACCAGTTGAGTCTCAGTTCGTACTGATTTATTGTGCCAAAATAACCTATCTATATACAACTCGGCGGTTCTGTTGTAGTTTTACCTCTTTGGACAACTGCAATGTCAATATTTAAATTTATATTTGTTTGTACAAAGAACGTTTTATATTTTACAAACAAATTATTTAATATATTGAAAAAAAAACCTATGTTGAAAACATCATAATTCGATTCAGCTCTCGATTCTAAACAAACTACTTTCGTTTTGCGTTTATTCATTAACACGTTGTATAGTATTTGTTTCTATACTATCCAGGTTTCGCGTTTCAAGATCTATAAGAAGGAGAAAGCCTTGCGTCAGGACCCCGTCAGCGTCAGGGCGCATAGTATGTTCTGCGGTTACGGCGCAGATGTCGAATGTTTGACTAATATTATATTACTCAACAGCTAGCGGGGGGCGAGAGGAGGGGTGAGGGCATGTAGCTGCTAATTAATCTATCTCGTACACAAACCGGTGGGGTTGAGTTCAAAGCACGTTCACTTGCGTTCGCTTCATTATTTCAATTAATTTTCTTGTTAATCTAATAAGTAATAGTTGTTCAAAGGTCAGTAAAAAATGAACGATCAGCCGCAAAGGTCCAATCTTTGAACTGCTGTATCTCCTAAACCAACTGACAGATCATGCCAGTTTTTGTACTGTTCGCATAAACTACAGTGAATATTACAATAATATCCTATGATCAGCCTTGCAGATCGTTCATTTTTTACTGATTTTTGAATGGTTCTGTTACTCCTAATCCGACTGGCGTTATGCAGGCAGACCTGGTCCATCCCCATCATAGAGATGATCCACACCCTATGAATACTGAATCTGCCTTGCAGATGATAACAAAAAGAACGTCTATCTCTTATACTAGTTCTGATAACTCTCTTGTAATCTGTGGCTACACGTCGGCGTCGGATACGACAGAGTGCCCGCAGCGCGGCGCGGCGCCGGCGGGCGGCGCAGATAGCGAGCGACAAGCCAGGCGACACGCGGCCCTTTGTGTACCTCCCAGCTCCGTCGGAGATGAACACAATAACTGTGGCTACGACACGAACGTACAATCCTCTCTCTGGCCACACTCCTCGCACTCAACGTGATGTGCTCACAATACGATTGTAATAGTGGAGTTAGGAAAGAGTTCACTGTGTAACGATGTGTTATTGTTCCTTGTATGAGGGCTTGCAGGTCCTCTATGTACTTTCGGTTTCATGTTCTAACAGCAAGACAAGGATTGGCTAAGCATACAGCAATGTAGCATTGTTTCGACGAACACAATACAATACAATACTCTTTATTTGCACACCGAAACATGTAAATAACGAATAAATAAAAATATTAATAAAAACAAAGAAAAAGGGTACAAACGGTGGTCTAAATCGATCCATAGAAAACTTCAATGGCTACTCGACCCAAATTTTTGAAATAGCAGATTTTTTTAATTTTTTCCTCACGATATCGATATAGGATCCATAGTGAAAGTCGTTCAGTTTGATAGCTTGAATCTCCCCGTGCAGAGAAATAATGATCACTAGTGTTGCCGCTCTGTTGACCACTATCGATATAGTCAAGTAGTTACTGAAAAAAATATGTCAACAATCTATGGAGCTGATGACATTTCATTAAAGACGAACTAATTAGGTATATTCACCCCATTTCAATAGTTCTACAATCAATACAATATCGATCGATTGTGTCTCTAGTGTCGATATCATTGCATTGATTTTAGAGCCATTGAGATATCGACAGGTAGGTACAGACACAACCGAGATATTAGATCTAATTCTAAACTATTATAAAACTGTAACTGAAGTGTGTCTGAACATTGAAGATATTTATAAAAAAAGATCACGATATGGTTTTTAGGTATCCCTGACTCGAAATCAACCTTTTTTAGAAATTTTGTCTGTCTGTTTGTTTGTGTGTTTGTTTATTTGTTTGTTTGTTTGTTTGTTCGCGCATCACGCAAAAACTACTTAACCGATTTTGATGAAACTTTTATTGTTTGATAGCTTATGATCGGACTTAAAATCTGGTATGTAATTTGTGCGGACGAAGTCGCGGGAAAACACTAGTATTTTATGTATTTAATAAAAACCGGTCAAGTGCGAGTCGGGCTACTCGCGCACTTTGGGTTCCGTACCACACCACCACCACACCAGCATATTAACTTAGAAAACAGTTTTTTTTCTCCGGAACCTTTAGCGCAAGACCGACTCACACTTAGCCGGTTTTTATTATTTGTTATTATACAGTACAATTTTCTTTACATTGTTGCTGCTTGTTACATACAAGCGTCAAACCGTTACCGTTTTTACGATAGAGCGAGAAGAAAAAACATTGATAAAAACTAGTTTCTTGTTGAGAACCCCCCTTAATTTTATTTTTTTGACATTTTGTTAACAAATAATAGAAATGCCATAATAACGCATATTCTGTGAAAATTTCAACGATTATGTCTAGTTATTACAGTTCAAAAGTTATAGCCCTATACAGGGTGTTTCATAAATAAGAATATTTTTTTAAAACTCTGGGGGTTGTTTAGACCGTCAAACTGAACAACTTTCTCTATGGGACCAACATCGAAATGGCAAAAAAAAAATTTGATATCCCATACATATTTTAGCTCTAGTCGATTTGTAGAGTATGGAACATCAATTTTTTTTTCGCGATTTCGATATTGGTCACATAGTGAAAGTTGTTTAGTTTGATGGTCTACACCACCCCCTCAAAAGTTTATTTGTATTTTTGTAACACCTTGTATAGTTAGGACGGACGGACGGATGGACAACGTAGGTTTAGTAATAGGGTCCCGTTTCTACCTTTGGGTAAGGAACCCTAAAAATCAACATTATTTTATACTATCCACAGGCCTGATTTTCAAGGTACGATAGTTCGGCAACGCTTATCGGCACTAATATCTTTGTAGCCCCGAGCTTATTTATGAACAGAGAAGTTGACCGAGAGAATGCTGAGCTGAAATAAATGATGTAATTTTTATAAGTTTTATGACATTTTAACCCTCCGTGCACTTTGTCTACAAGCTTTGAGTAAGTACCTCGCACTCTAATGTACATTTATAATTCGTAATCGTAAAAATAAACCAAAACAAAAATACGTAATCAATTTATTGGATTAGATATTTATAATAAACGATAACAAATTTTTTTTTCAAACATCTCCAATGTAGTATATCCAACCACGCGTAATTTACAACTTCATTATGTGTTATTTTACTCTGACACTGCTGCCCACAAGATAAGAAGAAGAAGATTGTGTGTATAGATATTATAGATATTTTTTTGAAAGTCAGCCCCAAAATACAAATGAAATACATCGAGCATAGAAGTATTATACCAGGAATAGAGGAACATACAGCTGAGAAAGCGAGATGTACCTAGCGGCACCACTGTATAATAGAAAGAGATACGTGACGCGAGGCAAAAGAACCGTTTTCTAGTCATTAAGGGGCTACCTGCCGGTTTTGGGTAATTTTGTAACCATTTTATTCATTAACTATGGCACTTTTTGAGCTGAAATTTAAACTGAACTATCTACAGGATATGAGAAGTGATGTGGTTTTTCTAGAAATCGATTTTAATGAATAAAACCGAAGAAAAGGGACTCTAAAGTCACCCCTTTTTTTCCAGTTGTAACCATTTTACTCTTACATTTTTAATCGGAACAAAATGAAAATTTACTGTATTGTTCACAATACAATTTAGAATGATGTGGTTTTTTTAATTTTTCGAAATTAATAAAAAATCATCGAATTTTTCAAAGAAAACAGCAAAATTCTGACCGGAGCCACGCGCTCTTTCTCATCGATTAGTATGGAGTGTGAGTGAGAGGAGAGTGGTCCACGGCTGATACGCCTTAATCAATTTTTACAATTCGGTTTCCGTGAATAATTGGGAATCTAAAGTGAAATCGTAGATAATTTTGTGAAATATACAGACACTACTTCATTAATTTATCCACGATTTCACGTTAGACTCAGAATTATAGACAGTATTAGAATTTTTGCCTGCTAATAGTCTCCTGAAAACATACAAAAAACGGTTTCATTTGACAACTCATGTCACTGCCTCTATTCCTGTAAGGTATAATAACTTTATGACTTCGAGTATTGTTTATAGTATATCGAACGGAATTCGTTTCGCACTAGGACATCCGTAGTGAGAGGGCAATAGATTAGTCAATGAGCCGTATGGATGGGCTCCCACAGATGCGACGCGAGAGTGGACTACACAGACTTACGAGCTCATAGACAACGCATGCTAGTGAAATGTACCGGTGTAGTGAAATAATATCATTCGACAAACCTTTAGAGGTCGATCTATTAACCATAGAGAAGATTACAGCATGGTTAAAAACAAATAATTAGTTACCTATAACTATTATTGAGGTTGAGGTTAGGTTACTTTCCATTTGCTAAATTTACAATATCTCCATGAGCCGAAGCACGCTCGTAAATGTTTCTCATAGGGAACTGTTTCTGGTTTCTATAATTTTTAGTATTATTTTACGTTACGCGGACCACGAACACGATTTCAAGCGGACGTACGCCTCGCAGCGGTTGTGCTATATCCTTGAGATACCTACGCTAATAAGTCGGGCCTTTTTACCCGACTGCGCCAGGCGGAGGGTTATGTTTTTAACAGCACGTTTAAACAATACAGTTGGTGAACAGTTTTAGCAATATTTGTAGCCACCCCACCCGTAAGGTGGTTACGTTTACGAGCGTATTTGATGCTATGCTATGACTATAATAATGTTAATAATGCTGTGATTCTGACAACAAGCCACTATACTAAAGAGATCAACTCCAACTGAACCGGTCGGGGATGAAAGCAGCGATTACATTACCCTATATTTAGGGCCGATTTCGGCATACATTGCTTTCTTTGATCAATACACTTTAAAATAGAGAGAACAAATCAGGCAATGTATACCGAAATCGGCCCTGCGAGTAAGGTAATGTAATCGCTGCTGAAGTATGAAACGAAGGGGGATGAGAGGTCTGGGGTGCGGGCGGGGGTAGGTAAGGGCGCAGGTGTAACGCCTGTTTCACATTACGCAGTAGTTGGGCCGCGCCGCATCTCGCACTGCGCTTTGAGTTAGCCATGCCACTGATCAAGCGGTAGTACGCACAATGAGTGATTTAAACTAAGAGTCTACCCATCAAACTGAACAACTTTGACTACGGGAGCAATCAGCAAATCAGCTGTTGCATACATTTGAGTCGAGTAGGCAGTGCTGTTTAGTATGGCACAATCGTTTTTTTTTTTTTTGCTTCTATCGTTTTGCTCGGATTATTACGTTTGAGTCGGGTAGATAAATAAATAAATAAATAACGCTCACAGGCACATACATTGAAATGATCCCAAGTAAGCCTCAGGCAACCATCCAACAACGGCACACACATTTATAACATCCATGACGGAACCGGGATTCGAACCCAGGACCCTTGTGTGGCAGTCCGGCGTGAAACATCAGACTTTTCTTCGCGCTTCGAAGTAGGGTCCATAGTGAAAGTTGTTCAGTTTGATGGTCTGAGTTCCCCGTTTCAGTCTTCACTGCCAACATGTGGGCTTAGTATCGGTACTGCTTGATTATCATACAAAGAGTAAGCTCTTAAGTTTCAACAACACGACACTCTTGCTCTAGCGTGAGAGTGAGCTGTTTGTAAGATTCACTGGAGAAGATTACTGTTGGCAAGTTGCGGACAGATCGTAAGGTTAGTTATAGCCTATAGAATCTCACTGCAGGGCAAAGGCCTCCTCTTACGAATAAGGGTGAGAGGGAGTGGGCCATACTCCACCACGCGTACCCAGTGCGTGTTGGTGGAGGCAAGGTAGTGGTCAACTTGCTGTCAGAGAATTTTCAAGCCGCCTCAATAGGCCTCTGACCTAGTTACAACGCCATCTGACGGAACTATCCGAGCCCAACTGCTTAACGTGCCTTCTGAAGCACGGAAACGCTCGAGATGAAATACCACTAAATGGTCGACCATCCAAAGACTGACCGGACCTGACGTTGCTTATCTTCGGTGATCGTTTCAAATACCGAAGCTCCACTACGCCAACGAGCGAGATTGTAAGGTAAGAGAACAAAATAAAATAATACCTGCAGAATTCTGAAATAGAACGTAGTGCAATTTCGAACAGCCGAGAACTTTATCAAAATCGTTTCAGTCATTTTATGCGTCATATCAAAAAAAAAAACCGGCCATGGCCATGTCCTCAGACAGTTAAAAAAAAACAAAAAAAATGACATCCGTTAATTACGTAGTATATACTACGTAGTATATACTCTGTGGTTATGTAATCCAATGTTATATCAAATAAACTCCATGGGAAGAATTACGATATTTTAAATAAATTCACGTCAAACAAACGTTAAATGCAAAGCACCGTTTTGTTAGCATTAAGTAGTTAAATTAAATGTACATTTGGATTGTAACGCAGTTTCACAAACCTGTGTCAGCTAGATCAGAGCGCGTTATATAATCATTCCTATGTACATATCATTTGCACCACTAATCACGTACATTAACTGAGCTGCCACCGACGAAGCCTTTTATACCGGGTGTATTAGAAACATGTATTTATGTTGGGGTGGAGTAGACCATCAAACTGAACAACTTTATGTGATAGCGAAACTGAAAAACAGAAAAAGTATTCTATACTTTTGAGGCGGGCGGCATACGATGCAGTTTTTATAGAACATATATTATAATTTTTACTCCCATTATATGTGTAGTTGTGGCGATCCTTGGGGGAGCAAGTGGTTGTCCATCAGCTGAGATGATGATGATGATTGTATAGCTTGTATAGCACTCAGAACCCATGGGCATGTATGAAGAGATGTATGGATGTAAATGAGGCTAAAGATTATGTAAAGATCGAAGTCCCTGATCGATAGATAGATGTATTATAGTTGTTCAGTTTTACGGTCTAAACTACCGCTTTAAATATGGCCACAACTATCAATATAAAATGCTAACATTGCTGAAACTTTCGCTATAATAATAGAGAGGTCTCATGTACCATGAGAAAGGAACACTTTAGCGAAAGCGAAACTTAGCGCGGAAAAAGCCGTGAATAAAAAGTGGTAACTTAATAAGTAACGGACGAGGCCTCGAGTTAGTAACAAGTTGAAGAGTGACGGTACCGCGTCTCGCGGCGGTAAGTGACTAATAAATACCCGAAAGGCACATTTGGTTAAGTGTTCCAAGTTAAAAGGTTTTCATACCGTCACGTGGGATCGAGGCCGGCCGGGAGCCGGGAGCCGGGACCGACGGTTATGCGCCGTATGACATTAATGTCGACGTATCGCTTGTTTATTTTACGACGACCATCAAATATGTTATAAATGAGCACACATCATGCGTGTGATGGACGTGCTCTATTAGACTAAGATCCAGTTACAAGCTTTCCACACCCATATGTTGAGGCAATGATACATTCAGGAAGCTGGCATAGGTATTGTGGTTTATATGTATACATAGATACATTACATCAGTGAACATGTCATAGTAGTATGCACGTAACACTATGGGTTGCTACTCTTAGGCTTATTTAGGCCCAAGCTTTCCCAAAAGAGAAAAGAAAGAAGAAATGGGGAAGAATCATAATCATAACAATCCGTGCAATAGTTCTAGACTCAATCTTCTCTATTCACGTATCCAAAAAAACAAGTGGCAGCCCCATGTCGCGACCATTTTAATACCTACCTAGCCTGCCTAGCCTGTGTCAAATAAGTTTAGCATTTTATTGTCTAAACAAATGACTAATAAGAGTATCTCAACTTCCGCTTCTAAATAGAAGAAAAAGTTGTATCACGGAATGCAATACAACCTGACCATCAAACAATAATTCTACTCTACGCAAGTTGCACTCCACGAAGGAGCATCCTCAGGAGTTTGACGACGAATGCTGCTGTCAATCGAATTGTTACTCAGCCGAGCTGCATCCGATATGACTCCTGATTCAATAAATTAAACAGATTAGTGAATAGATAATCACCGAAAGCAACATTTTGGCATCCGGCCGCCAGAGGGTTAACACAAGCCTAAGGATGGACTGCTATTTTTAGGACCATAACAGGAAATTTTTGTAAAATATATATTAGGTAATTGCCTAAAAATATGGGTGTAGAAAACTTGCTGCGCGATCTCGGAATGTATTGATGGATCGTCGTTTAATAGTCGAGCCGGCAGCCGTGTGATATTGATGCACTATAAAAATTATATGGGAAAGCGAGGTAACAGTGAAAAGGCAAACTTTACCTTCAAGCCAATATTATTATTTGAAAGAAAATGTAATTTCATCCGGAAACCATCAATATACTAGAAAATAAAATGGCTTAAATTGTTCGTTATAAGAACAGTATCGGTTATCAGTAATTATAATATCAACACTAAATATTGTTACCAATTTTTGTCTCCGTGCACTCTTGCCTTGTAAATAGTGAGTTTGTATCTAGGATCTAGAAATACAGACGGACAACAATCTCTTTGCAAAGGTCGTACAATTCAACTCTACAACGTTATTTAGTTAACGAGAGGGTTCCTCCTCTCGGCGCACAATGGGGTACCAATTAATAGTCACATTCATTATTTTTATAGCTCTGAATTGCAAACACATTTTTCCGTGGAATCTTTTCAACCAGTGCTTTTAATGTTTGTGTTACCAGCAGTAAAAAATGTCTACGGGGCATGGGAGTTACATAAGCGGTGGGTAATTCCGGTGTTGTACCTTGTACCTAGGCCTGTTGCCCGCCTGGTACTAATATTTGTAATAATCTCAATTGAGTCTGTGATACACTTTATAAAGAAAGTGTTGACAAACAGTCGGGTTGTTTAAAAGTGTAAGCAGGCTGGCACAAGTGCTAGAATTATATCTGGAAAATTTCTGACATTTAATTTCGTTTACTTACATTAATAATAAAATAGTTCGAAATTATTATAAAAACACACCAGATAAATCTTTTTCAAATGAGGGTGCAACTAATTGTCATATAGCCAACATCTTTTATAATAATTATTGTGATCGGTAACTAAAAGTCTAATAAATTCGCAGACGGGCGACGAGTCTACATGCTTTGAAGCCCCAACGACCCAGAGGTCGACCGGCTACGATCATATTTTGCTCGACGTCTCACTATCGCTCGCCTCTACACTTTTTACCTTTTATGTATCACATCATCTCGCTTTGGCTGCAATCTATTCCATTATTTAAATTTTAATAATTTATCGAGACAAAATTAAATAAATCAAATTATAGAAGACCTGTTATTTAACGGGTTTTCATATCCATATTAGTTTGAATTAAGCTGCAAAAATAAGGCAAAGATTTATTTCGGTGTACCTATAGTCGAAAACATTGGTGCAATTATATTTTGAAGCATGCAGTGTGAAATAGAAATAAAGTTCATTTGATTGATATCGTCAACATCATCATCATAGTTTCATGGCGTCCAAGTGGTTCCTGTACCCCACGTAGGGGTACAGGAAGAGTAGAAGAGAGAAGAGAAGTGGTTTCTTTCGCTCACAAAAGGCAACCTTTCAGAACCACATCTGTAGCATTATATTCCTAAATAACTATAAGGTACTTTGAAACAATAATTGGCAGGTATAGTTGAATATCACACTCACTCACTCATTTCACTTCTTCACTTCGTTCACTTTGAATATATTATTGTTATGTTCTACGTTTTTAAAATTTCATCTTTAGTAATAAAAGAAAACATAACAAAGAATAAAAGCAAACATTTTATTACGTCTAAGATCTTAATTAAAATAGATGAGGCGTCCTGAAAGATAACCGCTTACGAAACAATAGACAAAGAGTTTCATTAGATATTAATATAAAGAGAATGTGATAGTTCAATTAAGGTACTAGTACCAGGGGGCCAGTAGTGCGAGGCGGTGACGTCACGTTGGCCCAGTTTGTTTTGCAGCCATAAAACAAGTTTATGGCCAGCTTTGTCTTTGTTTTACAGCGGATACGCTCGTTATCCGCCGCGTACAAAGGGAAAGTTCAATAAATATCGTATCTCTAGGGGCGAGGAGAGGCGGGGGGAGGTAAGACAGTGCTAATACAATACCTGACTCATTGTATCTTGGAAAGTGACGTTGCGAGCTAACTCGTCGCTTCGATACACGATCTAATTACACGTTCCTTTCAAAGGTTTCAACATTCATTTTACGGATATTTTATACTACGTTTTAGTAGATAGAGTTATAAATCAGCCGATACGAGTCCACTGATGGACATAGGCCTCCCCCAAGGATCGCCACATCAAATGGTCCTGCGCTGCCATCATCCAACGGGTTCCCGCTACCTTCACCAGCTCGTGGGTCCACCTTGGGGGGCCTATAAACCACACTGCGCTTTCTGGTACGCGGTCGCCACTAGAGAAATATTCGGCCCTATCGGCCATCGGTTCTGCGAGTGCAGAACTGCACATTCTGTTTAGTTCCTGTAAACTTTTTAAGGTTAAGAATTTTGTTTAGGTTTTTAAAATCTGAGTCAGTACTTTTGTTTCATGTGACATTTTGTTAAATAGAATTCAGGCTTTACTAGGCAGTGTAAAATATAGCTGATAAATAAATAAATTCAAAGTAGATTTCATAAAAATAAAATTAAATCAAAACTGAAAAGAAAAAACAAGTCCAGAAGCCTAGAATTATGTTATGCAATATTGAAGCGACTTTAACAGTCGGGACTTCTAGGTCGGGACCCATTAAAAAAATTTCCAGGCAAAAAAAAATCCGGAGAATTCGTCCCGTCTGTGGAAGTCGCTTCATACACATTGAATTGGAGTTCTAGGTCGATGTTCATACATAACAGAATTCTAGACTACTGGACTTGTTTTTTTCTTTTCAGTTTTTATTTAAAGTTCACTTTTTACGCAGACGGGTTTTTTAAATAAAATCTCCTCATTATTTATACAAGGGTGTAAGGAAAAGTATCATTAAACTTTAAACCACACACTCTACACCTATCAAGCTAATCCACTTTTACTATGGGGAGCAAACCTGGCAGAACAAAACAAAATCAGCTGTTCCATACTAAACTACAATACCTACTATTGTGTGTAGAGTGTGTGGTTTAAAGTTTAATGAGACTATTCCTTACACCATGTATACGCAGTCGAGTTTTTGTTTTTCTTTATAATTTGGTGTTTATCCAAACTAATTTACCGCGACAAAGAGTAGAGCGTTCGTTGAGGAGCGTATTATATACCCAGCGCTCCCCCCTACCCCCTCCTCCGTTCCCACAGGCTTTGAGCTCTAAATGCGGCCTTAGTAGTGATTTGCCAAATTGTGTTTTAAAAGGCTCCGAAAAATATTATTCACGCTTAAACGAGAATGGAAAAAGAGGCTTATTGTAGCTTAAAATAAGATTAAATTTGCATGGCGCTTCTTGTCGTGACGCAATGGTCGCTCGTGTCGATAATAATGAGGGTTGTATCGGGACGCATGCGATCCGCCGACGACGTCACGGTGCTTGAGCCGCGCGTAACCGCCTGGCCACGGGACAGGGCGAACTGCGGCGCGATACGCGATTCTTCTATACACTGAGCGTTGTGTCCCATTTAAGCAAGCACGCAGCGGCGCGTTCGCAATGTATTGAAAAATCTATTTTTTTTTCCGCCGCATTTCGCCCTGTTCCGTGGCCATGCGGTAAGGCTGCGTTCTGACCAAAATAATGTCACATAGAAAGCTTTTAAACGTAATTTTTAGGATTCCATAGGAACAAGGAACCCTTATACTTTCGACCATTTTGTTTCTCTATCCATATTCCCTGCCTCAATTACTAATAAATTTTTGCACGTATTTTTGACAACTGTAAAAGGTTTGAAATAGTAGATTACACACCGAGGTAAGGTAAGTACATTATTTTTCTCCTCAGCGGAGGTGGAAAGAGGCAACTTCGTTTAGCGCAGCGTGACGAATGTGGAGGCTTTCCATCCGCAGGGGAGAAAAAAAAGTATTCCTTACTCCATCGAATATAATATCGTAGGAGAGGTATTGTCATTTATCTCAATACCTACCTATATTTGCGGCGTATATACGAGTAAGTACTAACTTACTGGCCTACCGCTTTAAATTAAGACTAATCCTAGTGCTCTTGGTCAGCTGTAGTGAGCACTGAGCACACGTCTTTACTTCACCTCACGCCTCACGCTTCACGCGACCGAATCTAATATTTCTTTTTCATCTCCTAAACATGAAACATATCAATCACGATCGAAAATTATCCCGTTTTGATGGAACGGAAATTGAATTTTCAAAGTGAAACTCCGAAATCGAAGATAAAATCACAAATAGAACTCCTCGAGGAATACTTGTCGTCTGACATGTCATGTTCCACTTACCCTCTAATATTTGTTGATGTATTTGAGTTAGTATCTGCTACCTTTTCGTAAAATTATAATTCCTATTCCATTTTCTGAAGCATCAATATTTTATTTATATCCATAATTAATCTGTCGCTTACAATTTGACTTTTTTAAAGCTGGTTGTCACGTAGTGAGCCTTTGATATTGTATTATTATAGGTTAGGTATAGGAAAGCTTTTGACTACCCCGCCAAGGATTATGGTCCTGAATTTAAGTATGAATGTGTTTGTGTAGAGCTGGTGCAGGCTGTAATTGTGCTTGGAACTTGGACCGATAGTATCATCTGTATTTTGCACGTAAAAAAAAACCTTTTTGGTGATTATACCTCGTTATTCTAAATACCTGATGGTTCAAACTTTGTCCTTCCTAAATATCCCGGAGAAAGCTCCTTAGCTAATTAAAAAGGTCTCCGAACGAGAGTTGTGAACAAAAAGGATCATTGTGTGTGGTCTAGTTAAATAAACAGCGACATTATCCGACCTCCCCCCCCCCCTCCCTGGGGACATCCTCCCCTCCCCCTCCACTGCTTTACGGTCGTGTATTCAATAAAAGGCGCGAGATATCGCTCCACGGCTGGACCCGGCTGTCGGGGGCCATAAAAGAGCGGTGAGCGGAAATTAATACCTAGTTTAGTTTCTGTAGAGAGAATGGCTTCTTTCACCATAAAAGAAAAACAGAAAATCGTTATTCTCCAGTAAAGGCTATAATTTCCCAAGATTGCCGATATCATCTGCTGCGACAATCTAGAAAACAGTTAAGCACGTACGATATTTAGAAATGCATAAAGGTTCAAGTTGGTAGCCGCCGCGACACTACTGGTTTGTATGTATTTCTATGAAATACCCTGCGTAGCTTGCGACACGTCGCTCGTTTACATAAAATTAAAATTAATTTAATAAATTATTAAAC
Source organism: Agonopterix heracliana (assembly GCA_963693445.1). NCBI lineage: Eukaryota > Metazoa > Arthropoda > Insecta > Lepidoptera > Depressariidae > Agonopterix > Agonopterix heracliana. Next base: position 130,092 of record OY856312.1, on the reverse strand, counting down.
ATTAAAAATAATAAATTAAACATTAACATAAAATTGTTTGGATTAGCGTTACGCTAATCGAAAGACACTTTGTCTAGGGGCCCAGTAGTATCATTAGCTCTAGTCTCTTAGTACAAATTCGTGGCCGACCGCATGCAGCAGCATCAGACGACGTGTCAATGCAGTCATGATTTCGAACCCGACTGCAGACCGCAGCAGCAGACTGCAGCGCCGTATTCCACTGTCAACTTTATCAGTACTGAAATAGGTATTATTTTACATTGCAAGTCGCCGTCGTAATCTGTGTGCCTCGTCCTTCAATCTGACGGCACGTGAAACTTATACTCATAGCACAAAGGTGGGGTCTGATGCAGTCGCTCTGACCGGCAGCCGCATCGTGAGGACATCAGATATGTTGAGGATGCCTGAAGAAATTAGTCGCCTCTTACGATAACCATCGAGGTCGGTGCTATTCGAAGCCGGACACCACACAATAAAGGTATTGAGTATGTTATTGCAGTATCACAAATAATAAAGACATGCTTACTAGTAAAACTAGATCGAATCTAATTATTGTGACGCCATGTTAGGACATGGCAATATTATTGCAGAGAGTCTGACAATTTTATTCTTCTCTCAGCAATGTTGTATTTGTCAATCAAAAAACAAAATTGACTTGCAGAATAAAACAACACTATACGAGGATATTGCACGTATGACTCGATCAAATAAGAAGTTGCAAGTTCAAAACGCACGTGATATCGTACGCAGATGTTTTTGTGTGGTTGGTACTGCCGGACCCATGCACCACATCGAACAAGGAAGATCTTCCCTATTTAATGAAGCAGGTCCACACCATCCATCTTAACTGTTACAAAACTGTAACAGAAGTGTACAGACAATGTACAGACATTGAAGACATTTACATGAAAAAGATTACGATATGGTTTTTACGTATCCCGGACTCCAAATCAACCTTCTTTAGAAATTTTGTCTGTCTGTTTATTTGTTTGCATGTTTGTAACAACATCACGCAAAAACTACGCAACCGAATTTGATGAAACTTGATACTTGAACTTGATAGATGATCTGACTTAAAATCCGGTAGGTATATAATTTGTGCGGACTAATCGCTAGTACACTATAATTTCGAGCCCTCTCGTCTCCTGGCCCCACCGAACAGACGCACTATACTAAAGTACTACTCTTATCAGAACATTCACACTCTTTTGACAACAGTGGCTACGACGCGCCGCTACGAAGGCTACGGCGCTACGCTTGGCTACGCCGTAGTCGCACAATCGCTCGCTACGATCGCTCTTTGTCCATTGACCGAGTGTGGTGAGGACTGTGGACATTGTTTCCATTTATTCACTACTACTCATGAATCTGTCTGTACATTAGTCAAACAGTAGCGACTAAATGAAAGATAAATTATGTTTTTATTGTTAATGCAAATAAAAGTTATGTTAGCTGATACATGCTAACGAAACAAATAAGACATATTATATAAATTCACTTCCTAATTCCGTTCCAAGTAGTCAGAAACATGGCTACAACTATCTTTTATAATATAAAAGAAGTTCACTTTTAGTTTTTTACTACAACCACCACGTGTCGTAAAAGTTTGCACAGGCAAGGTTGCACGCAGAAGGTATATGATGCGATTTTATTATATGACCAAGACTGGCTTATTTAGTGGTAAACAATAAATTACAAATAAGAAGCCAATGCCAAAAAACTTACTAAATAAAAAGTACCAGTAATAAAGGACATCTTCTTCTTAGCGTGTTGGCATGGATGGTGATAATGATTTGTTGATGTTTCTGTTTATCCGTTTGTTTTTGCAGATTAGTTTGTTTTACTTTCTGAATCTCCGTGAATCACCATAATACGACAATATTTATTGTTGTATGTACATTTGATATTCAACTACGGCCCTGATGCAACGAATCACCCATTCAACGACGATACTCCATGCAAAATGTTGCACGAACAAAGATAATAATATACAGATAGACTGGATCAAAACTACAAGGGATCCTTATTTGGCAAGGGAATCCTTAAAACCGCATCAGTCCATCCACTTTGCCACTAGATGACCACACACAGACGTATTATCAGGTCACACTCTTAATAGGTGTTGGGGGTTTAAAACTAAATATTGAGGTTGGTTCTAAGGAATAACATTCAGAAAAAATTAAAAATATATTGTGAAGACGCCTCGAGGTCGCCAGAATGTAACGTCTCCTCCAAGGTAGTAAGGTAGCGCCGAAATCGCGCTTCAGTCTTTTTTACCTTGGAGCGAACAAAATATTCAGTTCCATGAAACAAAGCGACGCGTCTGTTCCTAGAATCGAACGATCAGTAATTACCCGTTAATTGACACCTGTCTCACGAATAGCCCGTGGAGTTGACTTTCTGTCACGCTGGACACTGTTTAGATATATAATTATACACCACTGGCATAATGTGAATATTATACACTAATTTGGTTTATTACATAAACGGCAGCTACTAGTAGAACGATCGATAAAGGGAAAAGACACAATATTTTGCTATTTTAACAGCTTATCCGATATATTTCGTATGAAAGATATGTCAAAATTTAAAAACGAGCTGTCAAATAAGTTATCGAAAACTTATTCATAATTGATAAAACAGGTCTTTAGTCTCGTCGAAGCGACAGATTTGTATAAAATGATATCTACACTACACTCGCCACAGAAAGATATTGTCTACTATTACACTATAAGATATTGTATAATATTACACAACGTAATTGAGACATTAGCTCTCCTCCACGACACCGGTGTCGTCGCGTCGTGACGTCATCGTGTCGTGTCGCGTCGTTGTGTCGTCGACGGCCCCGGACGCGCCGCTACAATGCGCCAGATAGACTCCCCACAGATTGCATTGTCTGTTCCGCGGCGGGTAGCAGGCGCCAGGTAACAGGTACGTACTAGGTACGCGACGCGAGTATTTCATCTTTACAGCTTAAAACAGAGATCTCGAGTTTCTCATTCTTTCGTTTCGTTCTGGGCCACGAATAGGCTTTTAAAAGGAGGAAAATGTTAAGAAGACAAATAAAATCCCGTGATATTATTATGTAAGTAGAACGGGGGATAATTTGATGCAACATTATTTGAACAGCGCAGCGCCGGTGGAACATACCCAGAGCAGGCTGTTTTATTATAATTGTATATGTACCTGAAGTTTTCGGAAAATTTTTGTTAAATATTATTGTCGACGAGGAAGCTGGAAGATAATTGGAAGGAAATGATGGATGATATACTTTTAACATACAGGAAAATAATAGTGATAAATCCCGCATAAGCTGAAGAAGAATTTCTAATGTGAAGTGCACCAGTCCTTATTGGGCATAGTTACGTGGTAACTATCGCCTATACACCCTCACAGAGCCCAGTTGTGCCCAGAAATGGGGACAATAGAAGTTGATAATGAGGTTTATGAACTTCATTATGAAGTTATTTATAATCCATCTGAAAACGGAAGACTCAAAGTGAAACTATGTAGTGTATACTCTATTCTATTCTTATTTAATGGCGTTTCCTTGTTAGATTTCGCCAGTGTCAAGTAGTTTGAGGGAGTGTCTATCCAATCTCGAGGATTGTTTTTGAGTAAGAACAACTGAGAAGGATTTTGAGGCCTCGTGGCAGGCTGAGACGCGAACCGCGCGAACACCACGCGAGAGACAAGTGTTCGAGGCAAACCCTGCAACGTGACTCTAGTGTATACTCGTAAGATGTTACCCGCGACTTCGTTTCACGTTTTTTTTTAGAGTTCGAGCTTTCTCTAATTCTACGTCAAAATCGTATCAGCGACTTAGTTATTCTATTTCTTAACAACGAACGAACAGTCCGTGAGCACTTAGAATAGGATTAGGGTCTTTAGTAAGTTTGGGTAAGTGCCGGAGGCATGAGAATAGAATATAACTCTACAGCAGTGCATAAACTTTTTACATCTTTTGTCAAACTATGTATTACAACTGTTACAACTATTGCGATCTTATTTATTATACGAATATAACCAATTTTACCCAACAGCTGAATTCTATTCTAAGTGCTCACGGACTGTACTAAGGATTGTTTCTATTTGAACACATTGAGAGCAGTGGTTGCGGGCGGGGTTGTACCAATAATGTTTACGAGTCATACGAGTAGGCAGGGATCGACGCGGGCGGCCGCGAGCGCGGGGCACGACCCGAGATGCAATTAACGTTTTATCGACGCCTCGCGATGCGATCGTAAAACAGTTTTTATATTAGTGCTTCTGCTGGAAGTGGTCGACCTCACCGCACCGTACTCGTTTACTGCTCACTGTTGAAGTGTTTGTTTAACTTTGTGTTCGTACTTTACATCCTTTGCTTATTTATCTTTTATTTTTGGGTGGATAACGATCATATGTTGTTGTGGAATAATGTTATATTGAAAAGTGAGCCTCGTGGTTCCGCTTTATATTTGACCTCCCTATTTCTTCCCTCGGGTGTCTTACGAGGCGACTTAGGAATAAGGTATGGGGAGGATTGTAAACGAAGCTTCAGCCAACGATCACCGTTCGACCTGTAAAGTAAGCCTAGGTATTCATAGATTGCCACTACAGCACGCTTGAAGCTGCGGTGTGTTGAAAATTGTAAGTTTGTGTATGAAAAGTTGTATATTTTAAATGAAGTTGCCGTATCCTCAACTTACAGTAGACAGAAGGTGTTTTTCTAGGGCAGCCGTGCAGCTCCGCGGTAATAGGTAAAGTTTCACTTACACCATTTTTTTCTTGAAAGGCTAACCACCTGTTACCACTTGAATCTTCATTCAATTTTGAAATTTTGAATAAGCTTAGACCTTCAAAATTATTATTCTAAAACCTAGCAAACTTTTTGTTGGTTTATGCACGTGAAATAATTATACAGAAACACATTTTTAAACGACTGATACTGGAGGAAATGGATAAAAAATACCCAAACACGCTTCACCAAAGTGTTGGTGTAAAAACAAGATGACATCAAGTTTTCGTGCTCACTATCAGCTGTTCACATTTATCTGAAAGGGTTATTCGGCTTCCATTAAAGGAAATTGTTTAGAGATTCGACGAGGCGCCGTAGCACAATACACTAATAGCAACAAGCAAGCAGTACACGCAGTACTCTGACTGCGTACAAGCGCTGACATCGACACACACACTGTTGGACGCCACGTACAAACGGCGACACATCAAGCTGCGCTAAACCAAAATAAGCAGACTGCGCGTAGGTAGAGTATAGTAGGTAGATTACCCACTGAGGGCAGGAAAGTAAGAAAGGTCTCAGATCTCGCCTCTGTCAACAATCATGTTATTTACTGCCCGAGGTTAGTATACTATTTTTCTCAACCCAAATGTATAAAACAGCAGACTTTTTTGTATGATTCCGATGTTCAATTTGATGGTTTGAAGCACCCCTGAAGTATGCAATACATTAACTTTTACATCCTGTATGCAGCCAGCTGAGCCTAGCATCATCCCACCCTAGATAAAACAAGAAAGACTGTAATGTGCCTATGTCGTTATAAGGTAAAGGTAAAGTAAAGCACCTAAGATAAAGTACCTTAGACAATATCACTATGGACGAGTTACGCGTGTAATTCAACTTTTTGCAGGGGACGAGATAGCATGACATCCGAAACTTTGGATTTTATTCCAATACTTTAGATTCGAATTTTGAATGTTTAAAATTGTCTTGCCTGAACCTAAAACGCGACTAGTTTGAAGTTATTTTCCGCAGTTATAGGCTGTCTCGTTTAGTGATAAGGTATAAAAAATAAGATACAACATGATTTATTTATCTTGTAACATGGCAGAGGGGAAATGCTACAACAAGGCTGATCCCTAGTTATATAGTCTAACTACTTTACGCATGCCAAAATGAGCGCGCATGACGGTTTTGTCGCTTTGTCATGCGATGCATGCTATACCTACTGTCACCACGTCCGTATGTCTGTCTACGTGCATAATGTCGACTCGGCTGCTTGTTCGTAGCTGTCAATATAGATTTCTCGCGCTTAAGTAGGCTCAATTCTCAAATTTTTACCGATTTCAAATCGTATAATATTCGAGAAATAAAGCTTTGTTTTATGCAAAATGCAGTTTATGTAAAAAATAGTTCGATTCTACCCCTCATTCCCCGCAAATCACGTAAATTCCCGGAATTGGCTATTTCGCAGTCAGAGTACTGCTTGTCTATTTGTATATTGTGTCCGTAGTGCCCGGTAGCGGAAAGGGGAGGGGGGGGGGGGGGGGGACTGAGCGGCGGGGCGCGGGGACCGGCAGGATCTCTTTCTAAAAATTCAATCAAACGCAAGGCCGATCTGCTTTATTCCCTCGAGCCATTTTATAAGAGAACCTCATTTCAAAGGTGTAACGCTATGGCCCCCTGGTTCGTTCGAGTATTACCACCATTAACACATCTACACAGCAAACTCTTTCGATCTCATCCCAACACACGTGGGGTTTGATACTGTACTGATTGAATATTATAATCTTCGAAGGTTATAATGGTATTATGTTAAGATGCCTCCAGCTGTGAAAGTTCTAATATGTACAGTTTTTCATTAAATTGTAGTGTGAAACAATCGTCGTGAGGAAATATTATGCTTCAATTTCGAGGCGTGTATAGTTTCCAATAATGTCTTTGTCTATTAAGTTTCGTCAGGCTTCTATGTCAAACTGTGTGCATTCTGGCACTGGTAGGGAAATGTTCCTAGGTATCTCTGATTGCCCTTAGGGGTATCGCCTATGTACGTTACATATTCTCTTAGTCCTAGGCATATGCTTACAATAAGTTATGAAACTATTAAGATTATCATCATCATCATTCCCTTGCCCATTTCCCATTATCTGGGGTCGGCGCAATATGTCATCCACTTCCATTCACTATTAAGATTAATAGAAACGTAAATAACACGGCTTGTCGATTTAATTTTGTTTAAATTTGTCGATTAATAACAATTAATTAAAAATATTTTATTCTGTCTTTGCGTCAACGTTGATACAACATTTTAAGTCAAATATAACAAAATATCATATAAATTCTTCGGATTATCGCTAATGTTTCTACTATACGTGCCTTAAGACTGTACTTCCCTTCATGTAAGATAATCGAAGAAGCTATCTCTCAGATTATTATCTCGCTCAACTTAATACTCTCCTTGTTAAATATTCATCATACGAAGAGAGACGGAGAAGGAAATAACTTCTAATTGTTTGTTAAACTTACGTTGTTCCGTAAAATGAACACTAAACGACTTGTATAGGGAATACCTTCATGTGAAGTTAATTACATAATATTGTAAATGGTTCCGTGTTGCTCCTTTTCCTGATATAAAAGATATATTACATATTATTTCTTTGACAATCCACCACAGCTTCATAAGGTAGTGCTTCGCACCAATAGTATCGGGGGTGTCGTAAAAAAGTTAAACAGGATTACATTACCCTACATTTAGGGCGATTTCGGCATATATTGCTTGCTTTGATCGTGGGTTCATTTCCCAGGGACACCTGCTGATATTACACTTTGTACGTTTTTCCCCAGTTGGTTAGGACATTACATGCTAAATCACCTGATAGTCTGAAAAGAAAGATGATTGCGTGCTTCGGATGGCACGTTAAGCCGTTGGTCCCGGTTACTATCTCTGGTAGTCGTCACATAAAAACCACGTCAGAGGTCGTAAGGTCATTTGAATAAACTCTGACACCAGGGCATGCCCACACGATAAGAAGAAGAATCACTACACTGTAAAATAGAGAGTATAAATCAGGCAATGTGTGCTGAAATCGGCCCTGCATGTTGGGTAATGTAATCGCTGCTTAACTTACAGCCTGTAGTACCCCACTGCAGGGCAAAGGCCCCGAAAGAAAGGCTCACGAATAGTGAGAGGGAGTGGGCCATACTACGCCTGCAAAGTGCGGGTTGGTGCCTTGGTGGTGACAAGTTGGTCAACTATATTTATAATACTTTTATTTATATTTTTAGGGAGTTGCGTTGTGGGTCTGCTATTGGGCGGTCACGTGCGTGTGTCGCTTGTCGGTTGCCCCATCCCTGGCCTACAGCGGAACTCCAGTGGTGGCTCAGGATATTGTTCTTTTATAAGAACAACAACCCTTGAAGTCACCAAAATATCAATATAACCGTACAACGTCAAGCACTTTTGCTATAAAAACTCGACATTGGCAAAATCATCATTAACCAAAGATGGCAGCCATATTTTTAAAAATAGAATAGAATAGAATATATTTTTAGGGTTCCAAACTTCAAAAAGAACAACTGAAACCTTATAAATTCACTTTGTTGTCCGTCTGTACGTCTGTCTGTCCATCTATCAAGACCCTTTTTCTCAGAAACTGGTAGAGTATCAAGTTTAAATGAATACCAAATGCTAAGTCTACGCTTCCTTCGAGATGTAAAAAAATTCCAATTTCTAAGTCAACGCAATCAAAAGATACCATGCATGTACTCGTATTATATGTCGCATATTTCGAAACTCGCAAGCTCTCGTTGACCTAGAATCTTAGAATAATGCAATTTTGCAAATGACGGGAGCCGGTGTGGCCGAAATCGCGGTAGAAAGCTACTTAAGGGGCTACCTGCCGGTTTTGGGTAATTTTGTAACCATTTTATTCATTAACTATGGCACTTTTTGAGCTGAAATTTAAACTGAACCATCTACAGGATATGAGAAGTGATGTGGTTTTTCTAGAAATCGATTTTAATGAATAAACCCGAAGAAAAGAGACTCTAAAGTCACCCCTTTTTTTCCAGTTGTAACCATTTTACTCTTATACTCTTACATTTTTAATCGGAACAAAATGAAAATTTACTATATTGTTCACAATACAATTTAGAATGATGTGGTTTTTTTACCCGACTGCGACAGAAGGAGGGTTATGTTTTTCGAGCGTATGTATGTATGTATGTATGTATGTATGTATGTATGTATGTATGTATGTATGTTTGTATGTCTATTTCTTTGGCACGCCCTACAGCCTAAGCGGCTTGATGGATTTTCACATATGAGGTGTCGTTAGATTCGTAAAAATCGTGAGAGTGACATAGGGTACATTATTTTAATATGGCGTATGCGAATTAAAAAAGAGAGGGGGGAGAATCAAATTTTTTTCGTAAAAAAATACAATATGGGTATCAAATGAAAGCTGGTGAAGAGCAGATTCCAATTATATATATATTATAGTATTTTTAAGCAACCATTTTGACACAAGACTAAAAAGTATGAAATAAACTAAATTATTTAGAAAAACAAAAAACCCGACTGCATAAAAAACTATTAGGTAACTGAAAAGATAAAAACAAGCTCCTTAAATCAGCTATAATAACTTTGCTTGGGCAAATTAATACAATTTGAATGTTATTACTTATTAGGTAGGTATTGCAGGCGGGGACAAACCAATAACCAACAAATAGGTCATTTTTCTTTGTCCCCGTTTGCGATACCTACCTAATAAGTAATAACATTCAAATTGTATTAATTTGCCCAAGCAAAGTTATTATAGCTGATTTAAGGAGCTTGTTTTTATCTTTTCAGTTACCTAATAGTTTTTTATGCAGTCGGGTTTTTTGTTTTTCTAATTACTTTTTCGAAATTAATAAAAAATCATCGAATTTTTCAAAGAAAACAGCAAAATTCTGACCGGAGCCACGCGCTCTTTCTCATCGATTAGTATGGAGTGTGAGTGAGAGGAGAGTGGTCCACGGCTGATACGCCTTAAGTTATAAAGTCAAGGTCAAGATCGAGGCTTACAAAGCTTTAGCGCTGATATAGTGCAGCTTATGTAATAACTATTACTATAATGCGGCACTACGTAGCAGTTAGCGCGGCTTCGGCTCCCTGGCCTCAATAAAAGTGAAGCACATCCCGACCGGCCGCCGCGACGGACCGCTAATAATGTAGGTGTGGGCCTTAACGACCCCCCGGGGCCCGTCGATGGCCCCCCGAAGACACGTCCTTATTTTAATTGCTCGCTTTTACCGACTAGTTCGGGATAGTTTCACTTGTACCTCACCGCTGTAAATCATCCCTGTTGGGACGAGATGTTGCGAATATGACCGACTTTGTATTAATAACCTAATGATTTATGTATTAAGGTGGCCTGTTAAGTACCGCCCCGACCCATCTTTACATAATTTTGGGTTCAATAAAATTGCTCTAGAATAGTTTAGGGGTACTTAGATCAATTCTGTTGTCCAAATATTGTGCTTAAAGCGTTAACAGCAGTAATTAAATCAATCAATTATACTTTATTTTACACCAAAAAAACATAATAGGTACTTACAGAGAGCAAACAAACAGGAAATACAGAAGGTACTCAAATATGCGGTCTTATCGCTAAAAAAAGCTATTTCTTCCAGACAACCTTAGGGTAGAGGAAAAGGTAAAAGAAGATTGTAATTCTTATCAATTCTTTCGTTTTTAGTTGGAATTAAAAATTAATATTATGTCATTCCATACTGAAATTTTACATAAGTACGTATGCTATTAATTTGTTTTATTAATAACAAAAAATTAATAATTTTACAGGTTACTTAAATTAAAAAAACCCGCGACGGTAATCGAAAAAGGATTAAATAATTTTTTTTGCAAATCCCTCGACTAAAAGAAAATAGGTAAGTAGCGAAAGATAATAAACCAAACCCTAGAAAATCCGTCGGGGCTGCCATTTCATGCCTATTTCATTTTTGATTTGATTCATGAACTAAATTTTTTCAGTTTTATGACTATAAGCATATTATGCTCACGACTACATTGCCCGAGGGGGTAGTCAGAGATATTCTGACACCTAAGAACATCCACGTTTCACCAGTAGTAACGTAAATCAGTTTTATGAGTTTGTGTCTAATTGAAATTGGGAACAGATGGCAATGGCAGCCCTCGACGGATTTTCTAGGGTTTGGTTTATTATCTTTCGTTACTTACCTATTTTCTTTTAGTCGAGGGATTTGCAAAAAAAATTATTTAATCCTTTTTCGATTACCGTCGCGGGTTTTTTCAAAATTTTTAATTTTGTTTTTTATTTTAAACTTTTTAGAGAATTCCTACATAACCCTCTGCAAACACACAAACAAACAACCTCTCACCCTAAACGCATATAATTTCTCCATCCAGTCGTGGTTAAAAAAGAGCCTAAATATGGATTACCTACTTACTACGTGCCTCCACATAGTTTCCGACGATGTTCTTCTGGTCCATCGTCAGACCATCAGCAGTTTATGTTCAGAAGCTACTCACCAAATGCTATCAAACGAGCCCAAATATGGTCTCCTAGCTATTCGCCTTCACAGAATTCTCCACGATGTTGTTCTGCTGCATCACACTCTCAGAACTTTATGTACAGAAGCTACTCACTAAACGCTATTAAAAGACCCCAAACACGGTCTCCTAGCTATGTGCCTTCACAGAGTTCCCCACGTTGTTCTTCTGCTGCATCATAAGACCCTCTGACATTTACGTCCAGAAGCTACTCACCAAACGCTATCAAAAGACATCAAACACGGTCTCCTAGTGATGTGCCTTCACAGAGTTCCCCACGTTGTTGTTCTGCTACATCATCAGACCCTGAGATGTTCATGTACAGAAGCTACTCACCAAACGCTATCAAAAGACCCCAAACACAGTCTCTTAGCTATGTGCCTTCACAGAGTTCCCCACGATGCTTTTCTGCTCCATCACCAGACCCTCAGTAGTTCATGTACAGAAGCTTCTCACCAAACGCTATCAAAAGAGCCCAAACACGCTCTACTAGCTACGTGCCTTCACAGAGTTCCCATCAAAGTTGTCCTGCTACTATCATCAGACCCTCAGACCTTCATGTACAGAAGCTACTCACCAAACGCTATTGAAACAGCCCAAACACGGTCTACTAGCATGCACTTGATAAAAAACCGGATCAGCGCCCCCTGGTGGTTTGTCACAATCAAACCTATCTAAGAATAATTGCAAATAAACCTCAAGCACTTTAAAAAAACCCGCATCTAAATCGGTTAAGCCGTTTCGGCGTAAATGCGCAAAAACTCATTTTGACGTTAGAAAAATGTTCACTGCAGCGCCCCCTGGCGAGTTAACACCATAACACCTATCTAAGAACCATCGCTGATTAATCACAAACCCTTTACAGAAAACCGTATCTAAATCGGTTTAGCCGTTTTGGAGATAAATGGAAACATTGGTTTTGCACAAACAAACACACAAACAAACAAACAAACAAAAAACAAACAACCTCTCACCCTAAACGCATACACGTTCTCCGTTCCGTCGCGGGTAAAAATAATATAGGCATCGACATTGTTCTTAGAAAACTTAGAAGTTCTGTCTAAATAGATAAATAGATTATAGTGATTACACACCGAGGGCAGGAAAGTAAGAAAGGTCTCAGATCTCATGTAATGTGATAATGTGATCTGAGGCTTTCTTATTTACTGCCCGAGGTTAGTATACTATTTTTCTCCTCGACGGAATTGGAAAGCGACAACTTCGTCTAGCGCAGCGGAACGAAAATTGACCTTTCCGTTCGGAGAAGAGAAAAACAATTTATTTGCATAAGTAACACACACAAAATAGTAGATTACACACCGAGGACAGGAAAGTAAGAAAGGTCTCAGATCTCATGCAATTGTTGACCGAAGCGAAGCCGAGGTCAACAAACATGTGATCTGAGGCTTTCTTATTTACCGTCCGAGGTTAGTATACTATTTTTCTCCTCGACGGATGTGGAAAGCGACAACTTCGTTTAGCGCAGCGGGACGACAATTGACGCTTTCCGTCCGAAGGGGAGAAAATAATGATTACAATACGTTTGATACCCATCGAAGAACAACGACAGTCATGTCGTTGTTCCGACAATTTCTTGGCACCTTCCCATTCATTTGGTCACTGACCCTATTGTAGCACAAACTATAAGTAGTAATTTGTAGTATGTAATCTGACAAGTAAACTAAGGGAGTTGCGTTGTGGGTCTGCTATTGGGCGGTCGCTTGTCGGTTGTCCCATCCCCGGCCTACAGCGGAATTCCAGTGGTGGCTCAGGATATTGTTCTTTTATAAGAACAACCTTTGAAGTCACCAAAATATCTATATAACCGTACAACGTCAAGCACTTTTGCTACAAAAACTCGACATTTGCAAAATCATCTACACCAAGATGGATGCCATAACCTTAAAAATAGAATAGAAGTAAACTAAGGGTTGAATGGTGATACCTATGTAATCTATACTTATAATGAAAAACAAACTCACAACCTAAACCACTGAAGATAAAACCATGTTTGGAATAGATTCTGCAGAGGAGAGAAAGGATTTTTAGGTATTATAATTTCACGCGGACGAAGTCGCGGGTAATAGGCATTCTTTTATAATTTGTATGAAACTAGTTCATTGAAACTGCAGTTTCAGAAACGCTCATTAAAGGTAATCCTCCATTAAATCTCTTGCTGTAACTTTTTGTCTCGTTGACCAATGACTAATGCCATTGTTGTTGACCTAATAAAATCTAGCAAGAGATTTAATGTAGGATTTACTTTAATGAGCGTTTCTGCAACTGAGCGTAAGGTCAGAGCAAACACTGATATTCTGTTCTTCTTCTATTGTCATGTCATCATCATCATTCCCTTGCCCATTTCCCATTTATTGTCATGTAAAGGCGAAATAATGGTACGGTAGTCCCTCGCCCCGCTAGGTTGATTTATCATGGGCTCCCAGTTTCACATAGAGATACTTACAGTAAGTACGCCCGAAAACGGTCGCCGCGGGCGTGGACTCGTGACGTCACGCGGAGCCGCGCCGCTCTCATTACCGGACTACTCTCACCGGATTAAGGAGTAAGCATTGTGCCCTCACAAAGACTCCGCCGCCCCTCTCCTTCACCCCGCAGCACGTCTCCATGCATGCACTCACTCTTGCCTCATAATTAAATGGGATCACAAGACGTTCGTCTTTGTAAAGAAGAATTCTTAAGAAATAAGTACACATCAGACATAATTTAAACGAGTATTTTTTCAACTCAGACTCACCTAAGACGCACTTGTAAGTGTAGCAAGATTAATTAATATGCTTAGCCCTACTTGCGCCAACCTGGGTTAACCAGCAATAAACTCTAGGTTAAGTTGGTGCCCATGATTTTTTTGTATAGAAAAACAACTGAAAGAGCTATTTTATCCGGAGTTAATTGCTAACCCGTGGCGCAAGTGGGGCTTAGAGTTTTATGAAGGAATGCAACGATAAGTGGCCTTACCTCATAATACAGGGTGAAATTGATATCTTTATTCTTTGGCATCCTTTTAAACTTAGAGTCCCATCCCCATCTATCCCACCATCCATCCATCCCACCCATCAAACCTTTTACTATGGGAGCAAATTGATAGGAGCAAAAAAAATCTGCTTTTCCATCCAACCGATTTTTTTTGTGCCCTATTCGGTTTGCTTCCTTACTAAAAGTTGTTCAGTTTGATTGGTAGACTGTTAGTTTTAAAGAATGCTAATAATATAAATTTCACCCTGAATAAAAGGGTAACCCTGAGTCCAAAAAGACGTTGTTAGTCAAACAGCCAGACTAGCTGAACCACGAGCACGGCCCAGGGGCAGTAGTCGAACTATCAACCAGTCAACCACGAGAAGAAACGAAAAAACTAAACTAACACAGTATTAGTAGATATTCTATGCATCAGAAATGAGGTTAGAGTAAAATCTAATTTTCTCCGACTCGTTCAACTCAAGGATTATAGCACAGGATTTCAATTTAAAGTTGGCGATTGAACTCATCGATGAACAGAAAGTCAGCAGACTCATCAAATAGAAGGAGTTAATGAGTGTAGCCTCTCACCGCCCGCGCCCGCCCGTGCTCCGCGACCGCTCGCCGGCGCACCGCCGCGCTGCCACGCCGCGCCGCGGCAGTCACCCGACACCTGCGCTAGGGTTGTACGACACTCGAGTATTTCATACTTTTTGTAAGACTCGCCTTACTAAAATCACAGCATAACTATATTATAGACCTTACAGTTCGGTTACGGATGTGCTTGCGCAGAGCAATGGAGGGGGCTTAGCGGGGAAACGGGCGGTGCGGACCATCCTGAGATCTGTATGAAGTTGTCGGGATTGGACGCATGACAACGTATGTACACAGGCGTGGCGTGCCATTGCCATACTGTATTATAGTTATACTGTGCTAAAATCTTAGCTTCAGGTCTTGAGGTTGTACAGGGACTGTTTCACCACCTCTGTATAAGTTGTTAGCTTGTCTGACAGATCGTTTGACATATTTTGTAACTAAGATAGGTATTCTATTCTATTCTAATTTTTATATTGTGATTGCATCGTAGTGTTGATGATTTTGCCAATATCAAGTTTAAAGAGCAATAGCGCTTTACATTGTACGGTAATGGATATGGCAATCTCATAGCCCAACATAAAAACATTTATACAAAAACACACACCCGAAACCGTCATAAAATAGCGGAGCCGCGTGTCCACTTTAATCGCGAGCCGAACGAAAGACGTCTACTCGAGTGCTCTCTAGCCACGCGACTCGTATAAAAGATATGTCAGACGTATGATACGCTATCGGTAACTTATTCAGAAGTGATGAAATAGGCCCTTAATCTTTAAAACAGCATGATAACGTGGCGAAACTTGAATCTTGTATTCGGGCGAAGAGGGTTCGGTTCCTACTACTAACTTAGAATAGTTTGGAGATCTGAGAGATCAGAGGTTTGGTGTGTGGGTGGAGAGAGGAGTGCACTTGCCCTTGTTATAATCATAATCATCTATTGCTTTCTCATGTCAATGTATATACAAATCGGCGGTTCCCTATTCGTTGGCAAACCGCCAGTAAATGTACATGTGGGTATCCCCACAAATAGGCTTTAGACTCAAACATCGGACTTAACATGGAATCACGTTATCATAATAATTGTAAATATTAAAAAAAAAGACTGGAGTCCTAGACAACCCTAGGTCACGCCACGCCGTCGCGTCGCGTCGGAGACAAAACGCTCGTCGACAATGAGGCGCGACGCTTCGATAATGTTTTAATTGCTCCGGGATCAATCCCCGACAATGGCCGCCGGATAATGGACCCGCTGTCATTAGCCCGCCCCATTCAGGAAGCGACGAAAAATCACTTAGAGATTGGAATCCGTTCAATTGTGTTGTCACAAACACTAAGCTTCGATTTGCAAATTGTTTGCCTGCTTTGAGAGATTACGCCACGCCGGTGCCGGCATTATTGTGCCGTATTATAAATTAAACACTAATCACTAAAAGCTTAACTTGCTCAACTGGAACTCTGTATTCCATTCTTGTCTACTTGTTGCTTATAGTGTACATAATTATGTATATAAAATGTTTGTTGTAGATTTTCACGACTTAGTTCTGTCACGGAATATCGAAGAGTACGTAAGTTCTGTGATCGAGATATTTTGTAATTTAAAAACTAATTTATGAATTATTCTTAGAATTATTCAAAGTAGGGCAAACTAACTAATAAATAATTTACTTACTTGATATCGATCATTATTACTTTATCTTGGAATACGAACAGCTGTGTGGTTAGTAGCCTCGTCTTCTATGCAGCGAGTGGCGGCGCGGCGGTTCGATTTCAGCGTAGATCACATAATATAACTCCAGGCTTTGGGAATTTATTTACGACTAGTGTTTTCCCGCGACTTCGTCCGCACAAATTATATACCAGATTTTAAGTCAGATTATAAGCTAGCAAACAAAAAAAGTTTCATCAAAATCGGTTCAGTAGTTTTTGCGTGATGCGCGAACAAACAAACAAACAAACAAATAAACAAACAAACAAACACACAAACAAACAGACGGACAAAATTTCTAAAAAAGGTAGATTTCGAGTCAGGGATACCTAAAAACCATATCGTATTCTTTTTTTTGTAAATATCTTCAATGTACAGACACACTTCAGTTACAGTTCTATAATAGTTAAGATTAAGATTTGTAACAACAATCTACTACTGACTTGGAAAGAAAGTCAGAAAAACCACTTATTTTAATTAGGACGCTTTATCCACTAAACTGTTACTCTGGATAAAGTAACACTGCTTGTAAATTATGGATATTCTTAATATGATTCGCCTCGAAAAAATCAATAAAATAAAAAATAAACGTTAAATAAATAGTAGTAATATTATCGAATAGGTATCGATAATTAATTATCAAATAAATTATGACTTTTGTTGACTTTTCTCACTGTCTTACCACATGCTAGGGTAAAATAGGTTTAGTAAAATGTAAGTGGTCTCCATTACAATCAGTCGCCCTCCAGCAAGTGCTACAAAGGGATTAGAGGTTGAGTAAAGAGCCTCACACTGGATCCGTTGCCCCCCACGCCCCCCGGTCGGGCCATAACCCCCAGCAACCCCGACACAACGCCGGCTGAGTGTTATGTTATGACGGTCGTAGCGACCAGTCCCTGCCCGCGCCGTGTCGGCTGTAGGGCTGACTCTGAGGCCTATTGTTTCACTTACACTGCTTATTTTCACTTACAGACAACTATAATCCCTGTTATTGCTAGCAGGGTGGTGTTTTCAACGAGGTTTTCATTATTTTGAATCTTTGTAACAATAAAGGTAGTTGAGATGAAACTTTGTTTCATATTTGTTTGACGAGCTTTTTACAAACGAAATCCTTTATGGCGCCTGCTAAGTGCATCTAGTTCAGACAGATTGAAGGCTTACGCGCAACGGTAAAATTTATTACATATTTAATTTTATTTAAAGAGATTATTCTTTTTCGGTGTGGTCATAAGCTTTGGTACAATTGTCAACTTTTGGTGTGGCAAGGCTCACTTTTACCATCTTTAAGGTATCACAATGGAATGTGGAATGGCATGTCAAGTCGTGACAAATGGCCTTTCGCCCACTAAAACACTGCATAAGAAACCTTATACCTTAGGCACCTCGTAGGATAAAGGTCTGATCATGTCAATTTTCGAATATAATGAGTCTGATCACCCCATATTTATTGGGTATATTGAGGAAAAAATGCCAATTAGTGATTGGCCAGCTTTCGCCCATACATCACAAACCTAATCCTGTAGTCACATTGTATGTTACATACAGGAAGAAATGGGATGGTATATTCTAAGCCAAAACAAGGCAATTTACACATGTATGTGTAAATAAATGAATAATGAAGCTTTGTGTATCTATCTAGAGGCGACGTGGCGTGGCGAGGCGTGGCGTGGCGTGGCGTGGCGGAGATGTTAATCCGAGGCGCGTTAGTTAGTATGCAGCGTGTAGCCGCTTTTAAATGGAGACGTATGCCTCCACAAGGTTTTATGAATCAAGTCTATGTGACAGGTTATTGCCTGCCGTTTAATTAAGCTGGCGGTTTTGCCTCGGCTGCCTCGGTTGCCTCGCCTACGACTACTGATTTACGTTCCCTCGATGTTGTCGCAGATACAGTTAAACAAACTAATGTGATTTGAGTCTGCACTTTGCATACGCCCATACACTTATTCCGGAGCTACATACTACTCCGTTGCTCGTTCAGATTTTGATTACTGTTAGGTATAAGTAGTTGGTTTTCGGAGGGATGTTAGAAAAATTTTAGTTGAGTGACGCTGGTACTGAAAGTAGAGTTTCATGAGGCACAATTAACAAAAAAAATTAAATTAAAAAG
Organism: Agonopterix heracliana; assembly: GCA_963693445.1. NCBI lineage: Eukaryota > Metazoa > Arthropoda > Insecta > Lepidoptera > Depressariidae > Agonopterix > Agonopterix heracliana. Next base: position 111,416 of record OY856312.1, on the reverse strand, counting down.
TAATTTAATTAATTATAGTTCACCAGCTGTTGGCCGCGACTTCGTCTGCATTAAGTTAAAAGCGTTTGTGGTAATTGCATCAAAGGTTCTGACTGCTACTAAAAGTACGTGATAAGTTTATGGTCGTGAGTTTATATAATATGAATAAACATTAAGTAATGACCGACAAAATTGACATTCCTGGCAATATTGTAGAACTAAGTATTAGAAATGGATCGCCGAGAAGTGAATGTAGGTCACAGTCTGTAGCGGTGGTGTGTGTGTGATGATGATACATGTTGTTCAGGCGAGGACTCTGCCGCCCCCCGGGACGACAGATCGGTCACTCGCGTGATAGATCCGCCTCATTAATGTCAGATGATATCAGGTGCGCCGCTCGGGCCGGGGCTCACATCACACCGACCGCCTGCACTACTAAACAACGAGCTACTCACTTTACTGCGAGTTTCACGGACTGACTGACCAAACAGTACCGATAGTAACCACAGACTAACTTTGTGAGCAAAATAAATAACGCAGTGTTTAGTAAACTTATCGCAAAAGCACTAAAAGAATAGGTGTGTGTTTTATAACACGATTTTTTTATTATGGCAAACGGTCCTTCCCTGGGAGTTGATTTGTTAATTAGAAATTACTTACGCTCGAGTCAGTAAACATAGCACTCATACCGCCGCACAGTTTGAAGGCGATGTATTCCTGGCATTTGTGTGCGTGTTCCCGAAAAAAAATGATGAAGTATTACAAGCTTTTGTGTTAATCTTGGTGCAATGTTAGTCTGGGTTATGCATTTATTTCTTTTGTATGTTTCATCAAATCCGTTCAGCCACTTTAGACATCGTGATCATAAACATCCAAACTTTCACTTTCATTAATTTCTCGGACGCTCATTCTTTAAAATAATAAAACTTATGAAATCCGTTCTGTAATTATTTCGGATTATATCTCAGAAAGCATTCATAATATTGTCTCGTTCTATTTATTATACAGGGTGTAAGTGACAGCCTAGCAAATACTGAAACGGTGAACTCAGACCATCAAACTGAACAACTTTCACTATGGAGCCTACCTCAGGTAACGCGAAAAAAATCTGCTGTCCCATATATTTGAGTCGGGTAGGTACAGCAGTTTTGTAGTTGGCTCCGTAGTGAAAGTTATTCAGTTTGATGGTCTGAGTTCACCGATTCTGTATTTTCTAGGCTATCACTTACACCCTGAATAATTACTAGAACTTGGACATGGTTTTAATATGGAAGATAATGACATTGTTTTTGTATGATTTCTTTCTTTCTCTATGTATAAAAAGCCTCCCAACCTATCCCGGGATCATTATGAATTTATTTAGTTATTATATTATTATTATTATTATATCAGCCGTCGATGTCCCATTGTTGGGCAAAGGCCTCCCTCCGTTTTTTCCATGCGTCCCGGCTTTGCGCTTCGTTAGGCCAGTTCTTCAAGATGCTATCGATTTCGTCCCGCCACCTTCTTCTAGGTCTGCCTCGACGCCGATTTTGTACTGGGAGCCAGTTGGTAGTGATTTTGGCCCATAGGTCATCAGGCATGCGGCAGACATGCCCAACCCAATCTCACTTTAGATAGGCAGCGGTGGTGGCGACGTCTGTCACTTTGGTTCTGGCGCGAATGACCTCATTTCTGACCCGGTCGATCAGTTTTAAGCCAAGGATGCTGCGCTCCATAGCCCTTTGACAAACCTTGAGGCTCGACTTCTGATCCTTTGTCAAAGACCACGTTTGAGCACCGTAGGTGAGAATGGGAAGAATGTACATGTTCATGAGCTTGCGTTTGAGTGGCAATGGGATATCTCCTTTCATGTGTTTTTTCATGGACCAAAAGCTCTTCCAGGCATTTTCGGTGCGTCTTGCAACTTCTTTTTCTTGTCTAGCCTGAAAGGAAACTATTTGGCCCAATTACACATACTCACAAACATAATCCATTCCTTCACCACCCATTAGTATCCTACTCTTCGTGCTATTTGTCATCAACTTGGTCTTCGACATATTCATCCTAAGCCCGACCTCAAGGATTGCCTTGCTCAGATCTTGTAGCAAGAGACTCAGTTCCGTCGCCGATGATGAAAAGAGAACGATATCATCTGCGAAGCGAAGATTAGTTCGTTATTATATTTATTGTATTACGGATTCCGAAAACAGGTAAAACTAGAAATAAACTAACCACGATCTTTCTATAAACTTTTTCCTTTGCCATTTTAATAATTGGCATTGCATAGTATTATTTCCTTACAGTTCCATATGGGTTCAATGGTGGCCTAAGTTTCTATGAAAACCTGGAAAAAGAGACTATAAAAGTGCTTCTTCTTCTTATCGTGTGGGCAAGCCCTGGTGTCAGAGTTTATTCAAACCGCCTTACGGCCTCTGACGTGGTTTTAATGTAACGTGTATAAAAGTGCTGCTTGAAGGCTATATTGTGGTGTGACCGTGTGAGTTAGCGAAGCAATAAATCCGTGGTCGCTCGTTAGTGCGATATTCATATTGTGACGTGTGTGTCTCATGCCTCGTTCAAACCGCAGTCAAATGCATCGCCGGTGCTAGTGGCTGTCTGGTTTAGTTACCGATGCTACCTGCTAGGTGGTAGATTTACACTATAGGTTAAGCCATACCGTGGCCACACATGGAACAGCAATAGTTTGACTTTTGCATACTAAAAGACGATTTGTTTGGCAAACATTCTATAGGATTGACAAACACAAAAACTGGCCACGGTGACTGAAACAAAAAATAATGTTTTGTCTCTTTTGTTTACATAAGGTTTCACAACTGGCTATCTCGCTCTCGATTTCTTGGCTCCATCTTTCAGCGTAAGCGAAAAGTTTTAAATCTATGTGATAGGTGGTAGTTTCTTATAGGTACGTAAGGTACACCCGGGTAAGACCGGATGGTTTTTTGGTGGGTTGGAAGAAGGTTGCCAATAAATTTTTTTCTCCTAAATCACAATAGTTTTTCTGAAGAACTATAGTTTATATAATTGACAATAAAACAAAGTTTATCTAAGATTTTTCTTGCTTTCCTAACTACAACAGTTTCGGCCTGGCACGTGTTCAAAGTGACAGATTTTTTTTTTCGCATACACTAACGAAAGGACCCTCTTGGACTAAGATCGGACTAGTTTCTAATGTAGCTCCTATTGCTTGGAGAATAGAGTCTATAATAAGAAAATATCCGGTCTTTCATTACGAAAAACATATCATCTACTTATCTTCATATTCTTGAAAAAATGGCGGGAACAAGGTTTTTTTTAAAATATGCCTTCTTATAGTCCGGTCTTCCTCCTCGCAATTATTTGAAGAGATTTTGTGGTTCTCAAACTCCCACCGGTCACCAAGGGTAAGACCGGACAGATTTTTTTGCTTAAAATATGTATCGCCGTATCCTTACGCATTAGAAGCTCTCATTCTACTAATGACTTCATTCTATTGATAACTACGTATTACAACAAGCATATAATTACAGTACCGTGGTCTCATGGCCGACGTGGTCTAATGGTTAAGAGCATTGGGCTCTTGACACGGAGGTCGTGGGTTCGATTCCCACGGGGGACACCAAGTGATATGTCACTTTGTGCGTTTTGCCCCAGTTGGTTAGGACATTGCAGGCTGAATCACATGATTGTCTGAAAAGAAAGATGATTCCGTGCTTCGGATGGCACGTTAAGCCATTGGTCCCGGCTACTGGTAATAGTCGTTACATAAAAACCACGTAGGCCGTAAGGCGGTTTGAATAAACTCTGACACCAGGGCATGCCCACAATATAAGAAGACTAGATTACAGTACCTACAACAAAAAAGAGTAGAAAAAGTAGCAGGAAATAAATATTTTAGTACAAATTGTAGGTCAGTCTTGCCAGCTTATGCGTGATTTTGACGTTCTTACAAAGGAAGTAGCGCCCTAAATTTTTTTCTACTCTTTTATGTCGCACAGTAGATCGCAGGTTAGAAATAAAATTCTTTAAATCAATCAAATTCTTTTTTATTTTAGGAACGTTGGTAACTACCATAAAATTACTATTGGCAAAAAAATTAGAAACAACAAACAATTATCTCAAAATGTACGAAGTTAGCAATAATAAACTTTTATAAATGTGGTTAAATTGGCGAAGATTAAACCAATGAAAAAAGTTTGAGCACCACATGCACTTTATAAGTAGACAAAGATCGGATGAATCAAATCCGAACTTCATCCTTGTGGACTAAGACCGGATCTCCGTCTACATCCATCCTAGGCATATTTTAAATATTCAAATCTATTAATCACTTGCCGCCAACGCGAAATATTCAATCAAAAAGGGAAAACAATAATAAATACTCACCAAAATTGACGACAAAGTTTTTGGGTAAAGACCGGATCCTTCGAAAATTTCCATTAATTACACTTTTTTTTCGGCTAGCCGTAACAGACAACCAACACATCAAAACGATAGCCGTGGTCTTGTGAGAGGGGCGGAAAAAAATGGCGTCTTGCGCTATGTTGGCTGCATTGCAAAATATCGTCGCGTTCGCGGGAAATTTGATTTATCCGGACTTACTACCGATCCGATCTTACCCGAGTATACCTGCGAGCTCGGCTTGTTTGGTATTTACCTCGTACAGCGGAGGCGTGTCCTCGAGGAGCTTATTCATTGCGAGACCTTTTTGCGACCCTCGCTGCTATGAATATGAGAAGTAAATCGGCGTGTCTTTCCCGATCTTTCGAGTTTTATTTTCATTTTGTATAGCGGCTGTATTCATCGCCAACAATAAATTGTAAGAAAGGGGAGAGTATCGGAGGCTCTGGAGGGTTCGAATAATACGTACTTGTAGCTTACTTCCATAAATCGTTCGCAGGCAATCTTTTATATCGGCGGAGAGGAGACTCATCGAAGGGCCATTAAGTTTAAATGTTATTATATTCTCTTCGAGCTCCGTGTCGTGCTGGCGCCTTAGACTATTTATATATGGACAAATTACGCGTGTAATTCTACTAACAAACTTTTTGCCAATTTTTGCGAGGGGCAAGGTAGCGTGATATCCGCAACTTTTGACTTTATTTCATTACTTTAGATTCTTATTTTTAAATGTTAAAAATCATGAAAAACAGTGTTTTGTGAACCCCAAACGTGATGAGTTCAAAATTATTGTGCCGCAGTTATGGGCTGTTGCGTTTAATGATAAAGTAAAAAATGTTATGTAAATGTGTAAGATTTTTTGATCAGATAAACCTGACCCCTCTATCTTAATCTGTATAAGCGCAGGGGGGTCCAATTTCTCTGACGCTGTCCGTACGTTGGTGGAGGGGAAATGATAACACGAGGCGCGGGTCCCTATATAAATCGTCTAAGGCGGGCGCCGACACGCGACACAAATAAATAAACGTATTAATGAGGAGTTCCGTACGGTTTCGAGCCCCAATTATACATCAAAATAACAAATTGCGGTCCGCAACGGGATCCCACAGAATATATAAATCAAAAGTGAACTTTGAAAGCGCTTTCATGAATTTTATTGCTTTGCGAAGTGAAATTAGACGGCGGTGGAGTACATTTGATTTGTATTAAGTTCTTCAAATCACGTACAAGGAACGAATTCAAAAGATATTATGCGTAAAAAAATTTGAATTTTATTGGCTTGAAATTGATGAAATTTTCCTCTCAAGACATTTTAAACTCAATAATACAGTTATTGAAAATGATCAGTAGAGTTCAATTTTGCGTGAAATCACAACCACTTGCCGCGCTGGGTTCGCATCAATTCGACTGGTGCTTAAATAAGAGTTTAGCAGCAATATCCTCAATCTTCACTCCAGTTCCGGTCGTGGGGGGCTGGAGGGGCAGGGGCAGGGGCAGGGGGAGGGGCAAGCGGATCTCAGATTTGTCTCGCGCAATCACTTTATGTAAATGAGTCCTGCGGAACAATTGCTTACATCATACCACTTTGCGTTTATATGTCGCATATTGTACGGCCATTTTGTTTGTAAAAGGCGGAGCGTTGTGATTGTGGTCTGTTCTATGAATAAGTTAAATTAACGATGTCAGGCGTAAGGGCCGCGCGGCCGTGCGGAACCGAACAGAAGTACCAGGACGTAAGAAGTCAATAGAAGGTTTGTGTGAAATCACGCGCGCCGTCCGGCTCGATTGATACATTATCCGGCTGACGGCTCCTCGGAAGGGTCCGGTTATTGCGAATACCGTCCGCGTTCCGACCGACCGGTGACCTGACATACTCACACTTCTAACAGATATCTTACTACCTTTATACAATCCCTTAGCAGTTTTTTTATGGCGATATATAAAATGTTACCTACGAAGATTAAAATTTTCCTGTTGACAATATTCTTGCGACATTGTATATCAAATAACAAGACGTGTTTTTTAAATCTTCTGCCGCTGCGCTATCATCGTGTAGCCCTATTATAATGTTATTGCTTAAATGAACAGGAAAAGCATTATTAATTATTTTATACAATAAAGTACGCAACAAAACCTCTCTACTGTTTCAGTTACTTTTCTTGAGTTAATTTATCTAGTTGAAATAGTATCAGTTTGATATAAGATCGTCGTAAACATTTAATTAAATGTTTTATTGCCAGCTTGTATTAAGAATCTGTAGTAGACGTCGTCGCTACAAAGCTTGAACTGAACGTCGTACTGTAGGGTGGGTGGGTACACGAGGTTCACAGCGACATAATATCAAGACATACAAAACCAAAATAAGCTAGCCGGGCGACGTCTTACGTCATTCACCCTACGCGCGGCCAGCTTATCTTGGTTTTGTGTAGATTGTGTGTACATGGTCCTTCTCAAGAATACGTGTGGGAGGGAGCGGATCATACCTACTTCACCGATTACGAATTGTTGAAGGCAAGTTTGTAGTCAACTGTAAGTGTATTTACAAGCGCAAGTGTATTTTCACTTTGATCTGGCTTAAACGTTACACTGCGCACATCGCCAACAACTTTTGACAACAACAAAAATTAACAAAATGAGATATCAGTGTTACCGTTAGGAGACCTGTATACAAAATCTTACTAGTACGATCAAACTAGTATACCACAACACAGTGTCAATTCGTTGCTGGTGCTCCTAGTGGGTGCTGCTTTTCATCACTGATTGTTTCCAATACCGAATTCTACTAAGCCTCGAGTCTCTACAACGCCTATAAAGGTAAACGTTTTATCAAAAGACAGTAAATAACAAATCTGAATTATAATAATATAATTATATTATTATAATGTGTAAAGTAAGCTCAGGAAGCGATCGCTTAACAACGTGGCGCCCTCTTACCATTCCTCTCATAACTACACTTTCGTTCAGCGTTACCACAGCGTTACATTCCGACGCATGTTTTGGCATACAAATGAATCCCTTCGTAATTCACTTCTGTTCATTTCGTTAACCATTCTAAACGGGTTCTTTAATTTTTTTCCTCACCCTACTTTGAGCTCGTTTTTTTAACCGGAGAAGAAAGAAATAAAGATTCTTTTCTTTTTTTATTTTACGTTGTGAAAGTGTTACGAGTGAGAGGTACAAGGGCCGGCGATAAAAGTATGAGCCGGTTCGATAGTGGTCATAAAATGTAACGATAAAGTGCGGTGTAGTCACGTCCCGTCCCGGGTCGCGGCCGCCGGCGCCGGCACCGGCCGGCTGCGGGACACATGTGTCCGCGGGCGGGACGAGCGGGACATGTGCGGGACACGGGACACGCCGGTCGACGGTCGGCCGGCCACTGTATCCTGTACCTCTTACATTATTTATTTGTGATTCATAATTTAGCGCGAGGTGTGGAGAATAGACATCTGTAGACCGACTTGGTAGCTGTTAGGTGCAGGTGTTGACCTTGAGGCCATTATACTGCTACGTTTATGCAGTTTTATTGATTTTGTAAAACTATAAATATAATCTAATCTAAACTGTTATAAAACTGTAAATGAAGTGTGTCTGTACATTGAAGATAATAATAATAATAATATCCCCGCGGGGGCAGCTTGTGGCGACACCGCGAACCCCTATCCAGGGGGACCATACAGACATGCGCTCACACACACACACACCCACACAGACAGTAACACACCCCCCTACCTCTGGATTGCCTTCATTGGCCGTCCAGAGTGGAATCGCAAGAGCAGAACCTATGCTCCAGGTTGGAAGTGTATTGCACGTAATGGCGTAATAACGGGGAAACCCGCTCACGGGGGTAAACCCCGCGATGGTGAAACCGGTGCCGCACCACTCGACAACCTTTAGCCGCTCAGTGGGATGTTGCCCCATTGTCGCACTTTGTGCGTGCGGCCGTTTTATGGGGCCCACTCGACGAGTCGGCGAGTCACCGCCTGCCCTATTTACAATTTCGAGACTAGTTGTCATGGCAGGCGTCTGTTAGTCTCCTCCCATAGCCCAGTATCCATCCATCCAACTTTCACCTTCATAGCCCAAGACCTTATTTTTCCATCGCGGCCATAGCGCCGTACTCCAATAGTCTTTGCACCTGGCGGGGACCATCCCCGTGTGTATCATATTGTGCGCTCGGAGATGGTATCCGCCATGTGTATCCCTTACATTTAGATTAACTTGTCTTTTGAACGGGCTTCTACATGTTGGCTTCGGCTCCATGCACGCCTTCCAAAGGTCCGGGACTTAATTGCCCGTGATTATGGATCGTAAGACACATAATAATATAACACTTTATTGCACACAAAGACATAAAAATATACAAAGTTGAGAAAACATGTACAAAGGGCTTATCTCTGAAGAGATTTCTTCCAGCAGACCCGCAAAAGAGACAGTTAATAATTACAAGGCAAACTTAAGATATTTACAAAAAAATGATTACGATATGGTTTTAGGTAATCTTTTTTTTAAATTGTCTGTCTGTTTGTCTGTGTGTTTGTGTGTTTGTTTGTTTGTTTATTTGTTTGTTTGTTCGCGCAAATTACATATTCTCCCTGTACGTAAAGTGCACCATTGCACCGACCTCGATACAAGCCTTCTACACGAGCCGCGCCGTCAGCACAACGTGAGCAAGCAAGCCGACACCGCGTGGCCGCCGAGCGACCGTGGGACCGTCACTTTGTTTCCAACCTCGAACGTTGTCACTTTACTTAGATTATTAAATACTAGTTATAGATAAGTTACATAAATCTGTAATTTCTTTATTTTAATAAAATTAGTACCAAAGTTTTTGGTTTTTTTTAAGTCCTACAGCTGTAGCTTTCGTAATTGGCGCAGTCTTGTAGGATTCTCGCGGGCCGGTTCGCGAGACGCGTCAAGATTTCCAGAAGATCCCGCGATCGCGCATCACCCGGGTGGCTCCTTAGCCCCAGAACGAGGATCCAGAACCTACGGAGAGCTTCAGCACGAGGACGAGTATCCAGCCATCGATACGCAGAGAAACCAGAAATGAAACTGTAAGTACACAGAATCTTTCTTGTGTCGCTTGCTATTAGTCCTATATTCCTTCCAAAATTTTCCACCCTTATTCTAGGGGTAGTACCAGCGAGTCTGCATCGCGCAAGTCTCGCCGGCAACGTGAAGTAGATTTTAATAGAGATATAGTTATAGATATAGATTTTGATTTCGATTTAAATTTTTTATTTGAAACCCACGAAATGGCTGCGGACCTAGACACTATTTACAAGGCCTTACGCCCAGTCCCCGAATTCGATGGGAACCAAAACGTTTTAATACGGTTCATAAAAATTTGTGATCACATAGTTCAAACCTACATAGGGGAAAGGTGTACGAGATGATCCCTTGAGGTAAGATGATCCCTCTCAATTGCAGCGAAACTATAAACCCTATCTGGTTGTTTTGTTTGGTAAAACGTAGCCCCCGATACCCCCTCGCATCAGTGAATTCGTCATGGCGATGTGACAGACGAGTAAATTTTTATGGAAAAAAACATAAATTTTGTGACTTTGATCTAAGGTAGGGTTGATTTTAAGCTTAGGTAACTTTTGATCTAGGCAGTCAATTACAAAGATTGTTGTCTAAGTGGCTTTATATAATGTCCCTATTTAGTATTTTGAATGGTATGGCAACAACAGAAAGCATAAAAATTATGTTATCGAACAAAGACTAAAAAAGTTGAAGTTGGGGCAAGATGATCCTGTTCTCGGGTGTATGAGATTAAGTACGGTATTTTAGAAGATTATATAATCTTGCTAAAATTATACACTATACGATTGATTTTATTATAATAATGGTTGTTATTACTTATTTTTGTGAGTATTAAGAAGGCTGGCTCAGCTTGAGACTAGTTCTTTGAGATAAAATTTAATTCCACGAAAACATATAATTTTCCTTAAAAAGGGGCATGATCATCTTGCCCATACCCTAGGGATCATCTTGGACACCGGGGTGTCCAAGATGATCCTTTCGTAGGGTTTTAGAAAAATTTAAATATAATAATGAAAGATCACTAAATTCAACATTTTGAGTATGACAACAGGTAGACAGATAAACTTGCTATCATTAATCGCTTAAACGTCAGAATTAAACCGAATATTTTTTAAACTACGAGCATTTTCCCTTAAGGGGATCATCTTGTACACCTTTCCCCTAAGTGTCGAACCGGGTAAGGAATTATCAAACCAGTGCCTATTAAATGGTATACTAAATAAAATCACTGGTCCCGCCGCGAGCATAATTAACTCAAACGGTATTCCAGATAATTGGTTGGGTATCCGTGAAGCCCTTATAAATAATTTTGCAGACCAGAGGGACGAAACCGCCCTCTATAATGACCTCTCTTTGTCCACGCAAGGTCAAAAAACCCCTCAGGAATTTTACGACCATTGCTTACATTTACTGACCACGATTATGGTTTATGTTAATTTACATGAACATTTAGCTACTACAATAGAAGCTAAACGGACCCTGTATAAAAAACTAGCCCTACAGGCGTTCGTACGAGGCCTTCAGGAGCCCCTTGGCTCACGCATCAGATGCATGAGACCAGAAAGATTAGAACAGGCGTTAGAGTTCGTACAAGAGGAGTTAAATGTGATGTATTTGCAACAACGTAACGAACCTAAGCAACAACAGACCCCTAAATTTGGTGTAACTAGCCCTCCTGTAATGCCTCCAAGGCCTATACAGTTCCAACCCCCTGTGCCTAATAGGCCCATGCCAATGCAATCACAGCCTTATAAATTCATGCATCAGCCGCAACAAGGCTTCAGGAATAATCCCATGCAGAATCAACCCCAGTTCCGTATTCCATCTCGCACACAACAAATGTTCGGTGCTAGGCCATCTAATTACAACCCCCAAAGTAATATTTTCCGTCTGCAACAAAAGGGACAACCTCAGAGTTACCCAAGGCCTATGAGCGGTGTACAAACCTTCACCCCTAGGCAGTTGCCCCCCACGGGACTACAGGGACACGATTGGCGTAGACACGGCAATCCACCCCCGTCTAACTACTTTAGGCAACGGGAGATGAATATGAACGAATGTACTAACTATGATGACTCATACTATCCTGACTATTACTGTGAAGCTGACTACGCGTACTATCCTGAAATGTATGGACCTTATGACTATGAATTCCCTGACGACTCCGATGATCTGAATGAGCTGAATCCCCCTGTGGATCCCCCTCAGCAGCAAATTACTTACCCTGGCTACACTGAAGCGGAAGAACAACTCCTACCTTCTACAAGTAAGAGTCAAAATTTTCCGAAGGATCTGAAATCCAAAAAGTTAAGATAGAGCTTAACCTGCAAACCCAAAGACAGTTACCTTTTATTCAAATTTCGAACCCTCCACTAAAATTGCTAATAGATACCGGGGCTAATCAATCATTCTTAAGCCCCGATGCCATACAAAGATATTATCCTAACGTCCAATTAAATTATGACCCATTCGAGGTAACGAATGTTCATGCCACTAGTAGGAACGATTATTCCATATCACTGCCTTGCTTCTCAGAGTTTAATAGCACAGATGAAATAAAATTATTTGTCTACAAATTCCATAATTTCTTCGACGGACTTATTGGACTAGATTTGCTAACTAAATGGGAGGCCAAGATCGACCTGAAGGATCAGACCTTGACCACTATCTCTGCAATAAATCCTATTAGAATGTACAATTCAAGAAATGTCAATCTTTACGAAGATATCATCCCAGCACAGAGTTCGAAATTTTTGAGAATACCTATAAATTCTTCAGACGGTGAAGTACTCGTACCAGAACAAATTTTATCTAACTGTATCATCCATGAATGTTTAACAACTGTTGCTAATAACCGTGGTTTCATAGAAGTCCAAAATCCGACTCAAAATGACGTTATATTTTCATTAGACCACCCAGCACGCGCAGAATTATTTAATGTTGAGTGCATGCGTAACAAGCCACCGTCATCGCGCGCGCAAGATGTTGTATCACGGTTACGAACGGACCACCTCAATGAAGAGGAGAAAGCTAATTTAGTTTCCCTTTGCTCATCATACTCTGACGTATTTTATATTGAAAATGAACCCTTAACTTTCACAAACAAAATTAAGCACTGCATTAGAACTACCGATGAGGTACCAGTGTACACTAAAAGTTACAGGTATCCATTTGTGCACCGACAGGAGGTTTCTGATCAGATAGGAAAAATGCTGGAGCAAGGAATAATAAGACCTTCCGAATCCGCTTGGAGCTCGCCAATTTGGGTAGTTCCAAAAAAGGCAGACGCTTCAGGGAAACAAAAATGGCGTTTAGTCGTAGATTTTCGCAAGGTTAACGAAAAAACGATTGACGATAAGTACCCAATACCAAACATAACTGACGTCTTAGATAAATTAGGGAAGTGTCAATACTTTACAACCCTCGACCTTGCCAGCGGTTTTTACCAAGTTGAAATGGACCAAAACGACATCTCAAAAACAGCTTTTAATGTCGAGCATGGGCACTTTGAGTTTTTAAGAATGCCCATGGGTCTCAAAAACTCACCATCCACCTTCCAGCGGGTGATGGATAACGTCTTGAGAGGCCTCCAAAACGATATCTGCTTGGTTTACCTCGACGACATTATAGTTTTCAGCACATCCCTTCAGGAACATATTATTAATCTCGAAAAGGTTTTTAAGAGGCTTAGAGAGTCAAACTTTAAGATACAAATGGACAAGTCCGAATTTTTGAAATTAGAAACAGCTTATTTGGGACATGTCATTAGTAGAGAAGGCGTTAAGCCTAACCCAGACAAAATTGCAGCAATAAAAAAATACCCCATGCCGAAAACTCCAAAAGAAATCAAGCAATTTTTAGGACTGCTTGGTTACTACAGGAAATTTATTCCAGATTTTGCACGTATCACCAAGCCTCACACACAGTGTCTGAAAAAGAACAAGAAAATAACTTTTGATTCAGAGTATGTTAATAGCTTCGAAACATGTAAAACTCTCTTAACTAACGATCCGATTTTACAATACCCCGACTTTACCAAGGAATTCGTTTTGACTACTGACGCCTCTAATTTTGCTATTGGAGGTATTTTATCTCAAGGCCCCATAGGACGTTAGGACAAGCCCATATCTTTCGCATCTCGTACTTTAAACGAGAGCGAAATAAATTACAGCACGATAGAGAAAGAGCTTCTAGCCATCGTTTGGGCTACGAAATATTTCAGACCCTATCTCTTCGGACGCAAGTTCAAGATATATACAGACCACAAGCCATTGCAATGGGTTATGAGCTTAAAAGAGCCCAATACTCGCTTGACGCGATGGAAATTAAAATTGTCTGAATATGATTTTACAGTCGTGTATAAAAAAGGTAAAAGTAACACCAACGCAGACGCCTTGTCCAGAGTAGAAATCCATAATGAGGAATTAGACTCATTGATTGAGGAACTTAGTTCGTTAATGCCAAACCCTTCAGAGAGTCCACCCACTCTGAATAACTCTGACACTGCAACAGCACATACCAGTACTGAAAATCCAATTTTAGAAGTCCCCATTACTGACGAACCACTTAATAAATTTCACAGACAGTTATGTCTCACCATAGTCGGTGATATAAAAAAACGTCCAGTAGTAACGAAACCTTTTGATACACACACACGCATGTCTATTCAAATATCAGAGTCCAAACTGGAAGAGGAGATTATAAGTGCTATCAAAGAGTATGTAAATCCAAAAGTAAAAACTGCATTATTAATAAATCCTCCTCTAGCGATGTACTCAATCATCCCCATAATACAAGATAAGTTTAGAAGTTCAGCAATGAATCTTGTCCTAGCCAAAAATGAATTAGAAAATGTCAAAGAATACCTTAGACAACAGGATATTATCAGAAACTACCACGATGGTAAAACTAACCATCGAGGTATTAATGAGTGCTACTTAGCCTTATCCCGAAGGTACTTTTGGCCGAAAATGAAAGAGCACATAACAAAATTTATTAATGAATGCACAGTTTGCGGACAAGCCAAGTACGACCGTCATCCTATCAGACAAGAGTTTAGTATAGTACCCCCAGCTACCAAACCCTTAGAAATCGTTCATATGGACTTATTTACAGCACAAAACGAGAAGTACTTAACTTTCATAGATGTTTTTACCAAGTACGGACAAGCTTACCATTTACGCGATGGTACTGCTGTCAGCATTCTCCAGGGTCTATTAAGGTTCTGCTCACATCACGGACTTCCCCTGACTATAGTGACTGATAATGGGACAGAATTTACTAATCAATTATTTTCTGAGTTCGTACGTCTTCATAAGATAACTCACCATAAAATCCTTGCACATGCTCCAAATGGTAACGGCAACATAGAACGTTTCCATTCGACTCTACTCGAGCACCTTAGAATCCTGAAACTAAAAACGAAAGAAGAACCAATTATCAATCTAATGCCCTACGCAATTATAGCATATAACAGTTCAATCCACAGCTTTACCAAATGTAGACCGTACGACATTTTAACAGGACACTTTGATCCTAGAGATCCAATAGATATTGATCGTAACGAAGTTATCTTACAGCAATATGTACAATCCCATAGAGAACAGATGAAAACGGTATATGATATAATTAATGAATCTTCTTTAGCTGATAGAACTACTCTCACCGAAAATCGTAATAAAAACCGAGAGCCAGAAGTTGAATATCAACCTCAGCAACAGGTTTTTATTAAAAATCCTTTTGCTATCCGACAAAAAATTGCTCCTCGCTACACTCAAGATACCGTTTTAGCTGACCTCCCGATACACATCTATACGTCGAAAAAACGAGGCCCCGTGGCCAAATGCCGACTGAAACGACCCCCTAAGGACTCTACCTTGTTACAGGATCATACTGACGCTGGCCACCAGCCTGGTGCTGGGAAGAACCCAGGAAATAAGACTTGAAAGCCTTGACGACGGACCTGGAATATTACCATTCAAACTAGGACCAACCAGACTTATTACGCATTACCATACCTTTTTACAGTACGTCCAGTTAGACGATATTGAAGATAAAGTTAATTTTATAAAAAGACAACTGACAGACTACAGGACTAGACTTGAAAATGACACATATTCACTATACGAACTCCAAATTAATTATTTATCTAATAAATTAGACAAAGTGCTACATAACTTACGCAGTTTAGAGCCTAGCCGTGCAAAAAGAGGTCTAATAAATGGTTTAGGATCTGTTATTAAAAGTATATATGGTAACCTGGACTATCTGGATGCTGTAAGGTATAATAATGCTATCAAGGATTTAGAAACTAACCAAGAGAAAGTCATCTCTGAGTTAAATAACCATATTAGCATTAGCAAAGACTGGATGTCTGAACATAATAGAGTAATTTCTCAAATTGTCTTAAATCAGAATAAGATTAATACAACACTAGAGCTACTGTTAGACAAAAGTTATAACAGAGACAATAGTCTAATTAAATACGCACAATTTGCTCAAATGTTAACCATCATTACAGAGAACACTGACGATTTATTACGAGAAATAACTAGAATAGAGAATAGTTTAGCGTTTGTACGTGCATCAAGCACCCATCATTCGACATTAGATATAAATATATTAAGAAAAATGATTGAAAAGCTTAGATCAATCTACGGTAAAGAGCAGGTGTTAAACTTAGAATTAAGAAATTATTATAATATAATAAAGCCAGGTTCATATTATGTTAAGAATCAAATTGTTATAGTTTTTAAAGTCCCAATAGTATCAGTAGATAATTACATCCTTTATAAACTTTCCATAGCACCCAATAGACACCATCAAGTCCTCATTCCTCCCTATCCTCTAATAGCAACGGACGGGATAGCTTTTGTGTACATAGAGGCTGAATGCCCGAAGATAGAGAATAAGTTCCTCTGCGTAGAAAATGCAAATCATCAGATACGCACACAATCTGATTGCATCCAAGAACTCATCTCGAGACAATCCATTGGGGAATCCTGCAATTTAACAAACGTCGACCTGGTGAAAGAAGCCATGGAGCAGCTAGATGACCGAAGTTACGTCGTAACCTTCCCCCATCCCACGAGAGTACAACTAAGCTGCGGAAGAGAAGACTACAATCAGCTACAAGGAAGCTACCTAGCCACTCTACCCGTAAACTGTTTGCTGCGGTCTCCTGAATTCACAATAATTAATGAAAATGACGAAATAGAAGGCCAACCATTGAAGATTGTAACTATGTTAAACCAAACTAACATGAAAACTGCAGCCTCGCCAAGATTTACTCTTAACTCAATCGATCTGAAAAAACTCCATAATATGCAAGACAAAATTATGCTTCAGTCACCAATTCCAACCATGCTGAAGTTACATCGCCTGAAACTTTGTACCATACTACCATACCATTCTATGTAGTACTACTAAGTGCGCTTGCTCTCGCACTCGCAGCACTGATCCGGCGGTTTAACTTATGCAACTGCAAGAAAACCTTGAATCAAGCCGAAGGACTTCCATCAAATCACATGTACGAAGATCCTGAAAAGAAAAGGAGCATCCCAGCAACATTTACCCTTAAAGTTTAGCAAATGGTTGCTGATCTAAGGGTGGAGGAATTACATATTCTCCCTGTACGTAAAGTGCACCATTGCACCGACCTCGATACAAGCCTTCTACACGAGCCGCGCCGTCAGCACAACGTGAGCAAGCAAGCCGACACCGCGTGGCCGCCGAGCGACCGTGGGACCGTCACTTTGTTTCCAACCTCGAACGTTGTCACTTTACTTAGATTATTAAATACTAGTTATAGATAAGTTACATAAATCTGTAATTTCTTTATTTTAATAAAATTAGTACCAAAGTTTTTGGTTTTTTTTAAGTCCTACAGCTGTAGCTTTCGTAATTCGCATCACGCAAAAACTACCGAAACGATTTTGATGAAACTTTTTTTGTTTGATAGTTTATGACCTGACTTAAAATCTGGTATATAATTTGTGCCGACGAAGTCGTCGGTAAACACTAGTACATTCATAAATTCGCGACTATAATCCCTTTTGGGGCTGGTCTTTTGACCACCGCGGCTTCCGCTGCCTTGCTTAAGAACCCGTGCCAATGGTTCGATATGAACACCAACCAACATTCTTTTCAGGGCTGCTGTCTTCACGGAGGGCCCTAATAGGACAAATGATATCCAACCTCTAGTAGAAGAAACCACTAGAAAATTAAGTTGTAGCAATGGCCAATTTTAAGATTTTGAAAGGGAGAATGTATATATGTAAATATTAACATATTCTTACTAATATTTCTTGAAGAAAGCTTTAATTTTGAGGCGTTCATGTGTTCATTTTTAATTGAAATTGGCAAGTACAGTCTATAGATAGGTTTGGTATAGATATCGCAATTGAAATCTGCATATTCATTGCTACTGTGAAGCTCTCTGAAAAGGCAGTTGATTGTTTTATCAAAGTTTCCGATTATTTCAGAACTGAATTCGATCGTTATTGTATGTGTACAAAGCTGTCTCAAAACGAATAAGCGATGATACAAGAGTTGTGACTAGCATATACATGTAAATTATTCATACAGCTAACAAACAATCAATTAGAAGTGAGGTCCACTCCACTGCACTCTGCGCAATCAATGCGCAGAGAAGCGAGTTCTCCTTGCAAACAGAACATGCACTAGTTTAGTCCTTATATTAAAAACTTTTCACTTACGCTGAAAGATGGAGCAAAGAAATGAGAGAGCGAGATAGCCAGTTATGAAAACTTATGTAAATAAAAAAGACAGAAATATAATTTTTTTGTTTCGGTCACCGTGGCCAGTTTTTGTGTTTGGCAAAATCCTATGGACATGTTGCCAAAAAATTGTCTTTTAGTATGCAAAAGTCACACCATTGCTGTTTCATGTGCGGCCACGTTATGGTGTCATCTAGTTACTATAGTATATATCTATGGTTTAGACAGACGCTATCGCATCGAAGCCACGATTCACTGATCAAGCAGTGGCGCCGTGCTAGTATATTATATTACGTAAGCTTGATAATAATGTCAAGCCGGCCGGCAACCTGTAGGTTACTAGTATAGATGGGAGTACCCAGCAACTCGAGGTACTCGGAATGCAATGTGTTCCGTTAATCGCTGTCATCGCATCGAGCTTATACAGGGTGTAGGGTAAACAGTAGAAATTGTACCCATGATACGGAATAACTTTCCCTAAGGAAACTATAGGAAATTAGCTATACTTTTGGACATATGCATAAGCATATGCTCACGACTATATTCCCCGAGGGGGTAGTCAGAGATATTCTGAAACTTCAGAATATCCACGTATCACCAGTAGTACCGTAAGTCTGTCCAGTGTGACGGGGGGTGAGCCCGTCGCCACTTATAATGGACAGTGGGTACAATACGTGCCTCGAAATTGAAGCATGTATAGGTTTCCTCACGATGTTTTCCTTTACCGAAAAGCCAGTGGTGTGGTGGTGGCCAGCCACTTTTGGACATTCTATACGAAATAAACCACCCCTTTAAATATTACTGGGGTGTTTTGTTACACCTTGTGTATTCTGTAAAAGACATACAATGCATTGCGTGTCTAACTTAAGGCGTATCATCCCGGGACTACGACTGTCCATACTAATCGATATGAACGAGCGCGTGGCTCCCTCCGGTCAGAATTTAGCCGTTTTCTTTGAAAAATGAGAAGATTTTTTGTTAATTTCGAAAAGTAAGAAAACCACATCATTTTAAATTGTGTTGTGAACAATATTGTAAATTTTCATTTTCTTCCGATTACAAATGTAAGAGTAAAATGGTTGCAACTGGAAAAAAAGGGGTGACTTTAGATTCCCTTATCTTCTATTTTATTCATTAAAATTGATTTCTAGAAAAACCACATCACTTCATATATCGTGTAAATGGTTCAGATTATTGTTCAGCTAAAAAAGTGCCATTGTAATTAATAAAATGGTTACAAAGCTACCCAATTTCATGGTAAAACCAGGAGGTAGCCCTACGTTTCTGTTAGTGCGTCATTGATGTTCGCTGAGGTGCGCACAGACGGCTTTGATGCCATCTGTCGCAAGAACACGGCGCCACCGGTGAGCTGAGTGCGCGGGAGCAGCCACAGCTTCCTGAACGTCATTGCCAATAAATTTAATAGTCCTCTGATGTGGTCCTTCACCAAAGACTAAATCTGTGTTGAAATATTTAATATACTAACGTAGTCTTAAGACTTAGCAACCGAATCGTTCACTAACGTAGACCTTTGGTGCTCCCTTCAAATGGATCAAAGTTGTCTGGGAATTTTCTTTTTTAATTTGAATTGCTACGCCGTAGTACGTAGTAAATATCGTAGCCACACGTAGCACTATTTTTTCAATCTATAGTATATAGATTACACACCGAGAGGGCAAGAAAGTAAGAAAGGTCTCAGACGTCATGCAATTGTCGCCTCGGTCAACAAACATGTGATCTGAGGCTTTCTTATTTACTGTCCGAGGTTAGCATACTATTTTTCTTCTCGACCGAGGGGGAAAGCGGCAACTTTGTTTAGCGCAAAGGGGCGAAAATTGACGCTTTCCGTCTGGAGGGGAGAAAAAACTAATAATTGTTGTCGTCTGTAAATCTTTCGTTAGCTATTAATCGCCATACAAAAATTCAAAACTTTTTTTCCCTCTGCAACTTTCTAGAAATCTTTGGTTTCGTCTCATTTAATTCAGAGCACTTTTATGGTTTACTCAATTCAATTCATTTATTTTATTTATTTAATATGGCTTACCAACTAGGCACATACAAAACACTTCTTATATCACTAGCAGAATCAAATCTCTATCTATTTTGTAGATTTCATTTTTAATTTGAAGTTACACAGACACAATAAATCAGTGGTGGTCATCACTATGCATTAATAATGGTGCTCATATTTAAAAAAATATCAAAAATACTTGCGTACATACGCAGCAATGTGTACCATGTTAAAAAATTTTTGATATACGTTTGTATGGTAGCTTAGCTCACGCATTACGCGATTAACCCCCCCGCGTCCCCCTTCACCGCCGCGGCCTGTGAATTTATCCTTTTCAATGAGAGTCGTGTGAGTGTGAGTGTGAGCCGCCGCTAATCCCTCAAATCATTTCAACCCGAACAAACGGATCAGCCCCGCGTAGACCTGCGCTGAACGAACCTTGTTCCTAGAAATTACATTTAATTTAATTTAATTAGTTGTGGTTTGATTACGTAGCAGTTCAATAGTCGAATTAATGTTTTCATAGTAAGTGCATGTTTATTTACACGGATTTTATTTGCATAGGTACCATAATCTCTTTCGTCAAAAACTTTGCTACACTACTATCAGTGATTGGGGTCTAGTATAAGATGTCTGGTATCAGATGACTAATGCATTTCGCATTGAGAACATTTCTAGAATTTTTGTCTGTTCATCTGTTTGTTTTTTTGTGCACACATCACTTAAAAACTACAAAACCGATTTGAGTCGGGTTTTCACAGAAGTATAGGACTTCTTTTGGGATAACATTTAGGCTTTATTTCATCAATCGGTTCAATCAATCAAAAATTAGGAGTATTTAAAATTCAGTGGTATGCGCGTACTAATTCGCGGGTGCCGCTAATCTTGAAAACGTGATTGTTTTTTTTATTTTTTTATTTATTAGGTACAGTTTGATAAGTGGATAGACTTTTAGCAAAACATTGCACAAATAAGAGCGTACATAATGCTACTTTTATTCTTGGTACTGATACGGGTTAAAATCCAATGAGTTTTTCGAACTTATAGCATACGTAATATCAACTGCTCTCAATCGGTGAAGGATAACATCGTGAAAAAATCTGAAGTACGCTGAAGGTGACATACTGATGTGTATTGTGAGGTCCGCCAATACGCATTTATTATCACCGTGAGGCGATAATATGGCCTGCAATAGGGACGATGGAGGCTTGAAGCTTGACAATTAGCATCGCATAATTTACAATATACTAAGGTCTAACACGTTATTCAGTCTACGTCTTCATGATATATAACCCTTATTAATTATATCACCCGGACCGCGCCGGACCGAGCCGGACCGTCACCGCACGACACCAGATAATTCATTTAAATTACAGGCGGCAGTAAACACGGCTCCAATGGACAAACATAACCGTTTCCTTTTACTATGAAATACGCAAAAAGGTTCATCGCGACCTCTCTTAATTACGCGTTCTCATTTGAACACACGATTTGAGAGTTTTTGAGGATAACGCTTTGTTTAACTATGCGTGATGGTTACCCGGCCGACTCTTATACATACGAGTACCTATCTTTAAACATGTGTAGTAAAGTATGTATACAAAGCTAGGTTAAGGGATCAAGTATTTTAAAATCTATTTATTCTCAATATACATTTGGCCATCCCAATCGATTATCTCGCATTTGAATCAATTCCTGTTTGTTATTGTGCACACGGCGACACATCCAGCTGCGCCAAACAAACATAAGAGACGATAAACATGACTCTAACTACGCGCGGCCAGCTTATTTTGGTTTTGCGTAGCTTGATGTGTCGCCGTGTGCACAATAAACTTGCAGTAAAAATGGGATTGTATTTTTATCTAAAATCTTATAAAAACGTTATCTCGCCAATACATTTTTTTGCCAATATTTTCAATGTAAAGATGCTTATGCATTTTTATATATATGCATAGATACGAGTATCTGAATATCTCCTAGCGGAATGTGTGAGTCGTGAGCATAGCTACCTGTTTTGTAATGGCAATAATATCGACTACTTGCTTTAAAATACCAAACCTGATAACCTTAGTCAACCACCTCAAACCACAGAGCCGCCGTAACATTTATAGTGACTGAAGGCAGTGAATAAGGCAAGTACCTACTAATGTAAATTCTTTATTAAGACTTAATTAAATGAGAAATCCTCGTAAAAAACTCCGTCGGCTTTCATAAAAACTCCTCTTTGCGTTTGTATAAAAGTAAATGCTCTTTTCATTAACACTTGGTGTTTGTACGACGCTACGTACAGTCATCCACGCGGCAAGATAATTATTATTTTACTACATTAATACTTGTTCATTTCAGAGGTAATTAATTTATTAGTACAGTCACAGCTCTCGCAAACGGCCTACTGTAAAAAGGTAAGTATTACATCAAATGAAACCAAGACAAGACAAATTAGTCCCTAAAGAGATCTGCGTAGGTATCAGAGTCCCGCGCGCTCACTAATAATAAAGCGCGAAAGATAAATGGAATCATTCAACCGTCATTACGTGGGTGTTCTAATGTCATCCGGCATGAGACTATGTTCGAAGTATTATGGTTCTTAGGGATATGGAGACAGAGTTGAGAGTGCTGTGTGAGTGGTGAGGTAAGAAGCGACCGGGTCGTCAGTAGCTGACCGCTACCTGTCGGGCCCTGAACAAACAATTATTCGCACACAATGCGTCCCGGAATGCTACTCATCTTTATATCTCACTACCCCTCCCCCTTCTCACCTCACCGTCGTCGCATACCGCACACCGCTGTCGCCCTCACCTCGGTTGTTTATGACAACGCTCTGTATTGTAATATACGCTTTCATCAAAATTATTTCAATGCTAGCAGACAATAATTGAAAGGTTCATTATTAACCCACGACCACAGATAAGCTACTATTACACAGATACTCATGACCATACACCCTTTTGGGGTTTTAATAACTGCCTAATGAAAGAGTATGTCACGTGTTTAGAAGTATAAGCGTAATCGAGTACATATTATAGTGTAGGGGGCATGTACACACTGCAACTATTACCTTAGCATATTTAGGTTTTAATCTCAATGATCACATTTATCCTTTAGTTGCCCAAACTGCTAGTCTAGCACATTCTGAGCCGAAAATCGCAACGGCGTTTCATCCTGGAATGCGATTTTTGATCATCACAACAACGTTCAAATCTGCAATAGAAAGATGCCTAATCTCCATATTATAATTTTGAAATGTTCTACTGCTGATTACAACGTGTGAGGTTCAAAAATCGCACTCCTGGTGTCTATTTATTTTCTTTCGTGTAATTATACAGGGTGTAATAAAACACCCTAGTAATACCTAAGCGGGTGTTTCAGACCATCAAACTGAAAAACATTCACTATGGAGCCAACTTCAAAATCGCGAAAAAAATCTGCTGTCACACACAAAAGTGCTCTACCGACTCGAGAATATATGGGACAGCAGATTTTTATTGGCGATTTTTAAGTTGGCTGCGTAGTGAAAGTAGTCTAGTTTGATGGTATAATTTGATGTAAGTTAATTAACATATAACAAGTCAGTCCGCGATTGTTCGCGAGCCGCGCCGCGGCGGGCGGCGGCCGCTGATTCATTCGCCTCTACTTCTAATTGAGTTTAACTCCCATATATTTTCGGCGAATGAAAATAAATAGCTTTTAATAAAACGTAGCGGCCGTTTTATTTAATTAACTTTTCAGCGAGCGAGGCACCAGGCAGGGTCTTACCGTTTCATAAAAACCTTTTATTTTCACATTTCGACGAATATTTCAACGAAGAAGCGAAATAGTTAAACACTTTGTAAATACTTACTTTAAGATTTAAGAGTATCTCGTTTCAATTATATCGTATTCTCAGTTATTATTTTTAGCTTCAACTGTCTATCTAGACAGAGAACTTATCAAAGATGACTACATTGAATCGTGGTGTAGGAAGGCGTGGTGTAGGCAGAACACTCGAGACTCACTAGCAGGAGAGCTCGCGGGCACTTGTTGCTGATCTCACTGCATTCACACACACGGCGTGGTTTTATTTAATTAGGACTAGAGACTTTACTTTCTTCCGATGACTCGAAACACGATGTTTAATGCAACAGTTGATTCGAATTTAATAATTATGTTATACCAAAAAGAAACGGATATATTTGATAATGTAAGAAGACTCAAAAACGACCCGATTGGGGCATCTTTCAAGAGTCCGCTTCAAGCCATGCTACGAGCGAGACGGCTGTGGCGCCATTTTCTATGGAATGGAAAAATATCACTGGAATGTAACGTCATAAGCCATTTAGAAATAAGTTATTTGATTATCCTAGACTCGACCAAATCTTCTTATTTTATACTATAAAGACAATTTTTTTTTTATTCATGAACATGAATTACAAAATATTGTATTTTCTTCCAATAACAAAGTAGTACTCCACATAAATGATAAAAATGTGGACTTTAATTTATGGTAGTTATAAGAAAATTTTACACTTCTGCATGTTCTAAAATCAATGTCATGCAACATAGAACTCGTCCTGTATATTATCATAGATTAATTATTCTTATGAAATTATATAGGTCCATGATGTTATATCTATGACGACACTTCAGGCTTTCCGCGCGTAGGTCGAGTAACGTGTAACGTCGCGCGGCCAGCTTATGATGGTTATGTATAGCTTGATGTGTCGCCGTGAGTACTCGGTAATAATAACTATCAATACAATCGAGGCGTGGGGCGCGGGGCGCGGGGCGCGGGGAGCGGGGGTCAGCAGCTGCAGGACGGGGAGTAGGCACGAGTCGCTGAACCAACCACAGTGTCACACAGTGTGGTTGTCACATTGTTGTATATTGTGCGAGTCTACGACAATAAGTACGTTGAATACTTAGCTAGTTAAATTCCGTTATTATTGTGTAAAAAAAGAAAGGTGAAAAATGTTTTGATATTGAAATGGTTTTCAAGGACACAAGTTCGGTTACAAACTTCCGCGCAACGTATCCAGCACACACTACATTGTTTTAAATGTAGTATGTCAAGTATACGAGACGGTTTTTTTTACCGTTTCGTTTACAAACTTATTATTTTTGAAGTTTGATAATGATTGAATTTTATAGACTCTGAGATATTCACCACAGAACATTATAAGTAATGTTCTGTGATTCATACCAAAGAACACAAAATAAACTCATGACCAAAATCGGTGTGTATTAAAGTATACTAGAAGCTCTGAGAGTCGAACGTCCTCCACACAAAGCATTGTCGTAGTTGAGACACTCACTAACACTTGTTTACACTCCGCCGCGCCGCACCTGCCGCCTCCACTGTCCACTGCCTGCTATCCACTGTCCACTCGAGTGCTAGCTACTTGTCTAAGACTAGTTGTATAATGTTTACATTATTATATTTGTACCGATAGGTACTCCGAGATTTTGTAGGAGGCATGCTGATGAGTGAAAAAATTAAGATTTCGACTAAAGCTTTATTGTTTCTAATTTAAGCTGTCAGGTACGCACAACGATATCAACGTACTAAAGTACATGTCTATGGGTACGCAGGACATTTTTAACTCTCGTCCTTAACCCTCCCGAATTTGATACAACGGGAAACCGATACGATCATAATTGTAGGGACGGATGCACTGATGACTATAATATAATCGGTAGCCACACGGTGGAAGTGACCAACATTTTACACAACATTTTCAAAACAATTAAACGTGTCATACAAATAGGTTGCATCAGTTTAAACCTTTGTACAGAAAGTCTTCGATCAAAGTAAACAGTAAAAAAGGATGTCGTAAAAACCAAAGATTTTCAAAAAACCCAGCTGTTGCTTTTGTACAAACGGTTTCCAGGTGTTTTTTAGAACCTTTGCCTTTGTAATAAAGTTAGATGATGATAGAACCCAAACTTTTTATACCTCGTGCCCCGTGGGTACTTACCTGAGAACCAGAATATATTTACGAAGAGTAAAAAGAAATAATCTCTGTAAATAGAAAGACATAAAAGCACCTCGAACCTAAAGAGGCTTACAGGATTTGAGGATGGATAAGAAAATGTGTTTTCACAAAATTCCAGAGTCGTGTTGTGAAATAAGGGCAATCTGTGACCCGCCTGAGGGCCTACGTGCGTACTAATGTCACAGATGTTAAACTAACAACCATATTATTACCCCTTTCGGGATAGTCAGAAACTTAGCTGTAACTACCAACCACGCTTTAAGCATACATACGTACAGCTGTAACGAGGCTCACCTTTACGTTTCACGGTGTACGACGAACACAATATTACATGAAAATATTGTGCTATATCTATTGGTAACTCTACATAAATATATAAATTTTAGTTTTTAACAAATAAAACTGAAAACACGAAATTCTACTTTTAATAAAATCATTCCACAATAATTAAAAGTTTTTTGTTATCCCCTGGGGATGTGTAAATACGTGAAAATAGAATAAAATTATGCCATAAATTTATAATGGCGTGGTCGGAGTCGTGGACCCGCAGACCCGTGGTCCCGCTGCGGGGCCGCGTGGACCCGCGCGGGGGGCGGGGGTGTAATGAATGGAGACTTGTGTAATGAATTGATATAAATCGCGCGCTCTCTGCGGACGACAAGCCGGCCGCTGCTGGGCCCTACCATTGTACCACTGTGCCATCGCTTCATCATTATGTTCTGACGACACTACCTCTGTAATTCGCGATAATTTTCGAAACATACAATACAAATAAAAACTGTTATTTTTTTGGATCGGTCGTGTCTTGAACTATAGCGTAAATTTAATCCTTATTATATAGTGATGTGCCGAGTCAGGTAGTACTTGAGTACTGATTCGAATACCTTATATTATAAGCACTCGCATACGAAATTTAAAAAAAGTCACATTTTCAAATCAGCAGTGGAAAACGTCAAAATTATCATTCGACCACGATTTTAAATCTCACTGATTCAAAAATAATACGGCCCGAAACTAACAGTAAAATTGAAATTTTCGATTGTTTATAGATAGTGGGACAGATGGAAATTGTAGAAAAACAACAATATTATATCAGAAATACTACCCATCCATCATTATAAGAGTACTAATTATATATGGAATATAGAATACTAGACTCTGGATTCGATTACTCAATCCGAGTCCGGGACTCGAGTTCTGATTCAAATACTTTTTAACGAGTACTAAAGTATTCTAATACTAAAAAACGTAAGTAATAACCCGCCACCTGCCACCAGCGCAACATGACTATAATTCATGGTGTTAGGGTAAACAGTTACCTACATTACTCTAAGTTCAGAGGTGACCCATGTGTACCCATGATACTGAACAACTTTCCCACAGGAACAAAGGGGAAATTCGCAAAAAAAATCAAATTTCCATACAAACGTTCGATCTGCTGATTGCATTTAGTATGGAAAGTCGAATATTGTGAATTTCCTACAGGTTTCTTTGGGAAAGTTGTTCAGTATCATGGATACAATCACCTCTAAAAGTAATCCAACTGCCTAACACAGGGTGTTATAAATCAGTAATAGTATTTGGAAGCATACGATAGGTTTAAAATGTATTAATTTATAAATTCGTATTATTTATTTTAGACGCATGTTCAAAATAAAGGTGAAGGGAAACTTACCTATCAAAAGGTAGGCTAAAGTAACAATAAATGATAAGAAGTAAGTATATTGTGAAGTAAAGATTATGAATCATAATCTTAATATTTTTATGGACCTCACATCATAAATTATGATGTGAGGTCCATAAATAATATCACCTCAAGGAGTTTCTGACTCTGCCTTTTAGAACGTCGTCACTCGTCGGTAATGTTGTAACTGTTTTTATGATCACCGCCTATTTATGTTTTTGAAGCCAACAAATAGTTGAAGTGAATGAATAGAATAAATAGTTGTAGCTTGAAGTAGGTAGGTGACTCTCGTAGCCTGGACGCGTGGTTGTGGTGGTTGATATGACTGTTCGGAGATTATTAATATTCATCAAGAGCTGCAGAGTGCCGCTCCGAGCCGTCTCCACTGTCCGCTCCTTGTTTGTGCACACGACTATCATCTCTAGCTGCTTATCTTAAAATATACTTTTAATTATCTCGGATAAACTTGTGATTGTTATAACGAGTATTAAAGTTGGAAAGTGTTGAGTGCACTTCTCGGCAAAAGTTTACCTAATGACCAGATTTACAATGGCGTTAACTTTGTACTTAGCGAAGCCATTTCGTCTTCTATTTGTGTTTCGTTTACGCTTAACAAAAAAGCTCGCACCTTACTCATTTTTGTAAAAACTTATTTCGTTCGGGTATCTACTAAATTGATAACCTGTTTCTGACATCTTATAAAGATTGTTAGTTACATTTTGTGTGTTACAGTTAGTTCAACAAATGAGTGCCTATCTATTATAAATTATACAATTATTATGTATTTTGATGCTTTCACCATTGTATGGGACAATAGGGAGGTAGGTAGAGACTATGGCCCACCACACGGTATTATTCTGACGCACTTCTTTCGCCTCACACACATTCATATACAGCGTGTATTTTTTCTGTGTATCTTTGTGTACTTGTAGTTTTTTTTTTTTGAGAATATAATTTATTAATAATAAAATAAAATAAAAAAAAATCATTTATTTCAGACAACATTAGTCCATACAAAAATGTTAGTAGGCATTGGAGAACTTATAAACTATGTTAGTAGAGTACAACAACAACAACAACAACAACAACAATATTAATGGACCATCTCTTTTTTTTCCCGGTCGGTTTGCTGCCATAGTAAAAGTTGTTCAGTTTGATGGGTAGATTAGATTCTTAGTTTAAAAGGATGCTAATGATATCAATTTCCCCATTTGTAACGTATATGGGATATTATTGACACGTCGCGTCGTGCCATTACATCGTGTCACCTACAAAGTGAGCCTAGCTACAACTGCACGCAAAACATTTTTTTCTCTTTTTTGTGAAAGGAATTATAGTGATTAGTTTATTTATGTATGTATGTACTTATTTCATATAGTCAGTTAACCTCATCATTATCATCAGTAGCTTGAGTCCAAAGCGGGTTTAATCCTTCCTCTTTATCTCTCTCTTCGCATCTGAGTTACTGATACGAACTGGTAATGTGACTACAAACGTAACTGGTCAGTTTGACCGTAACATTGTATTATTATTTATTACACAATGTAGCGAGGTGAGAGTGAATGTTACAAAGCGGAGAGATTTGTTCGCGGACACGGATGGGGGAGGGAGGGGGAGGGGTTGAGTTATTGCGGGATTATGATACGAAGTAAAGGACACAACCAGCACAGAGCAGCTGTTGATATGTATGCTACAACTGCTAACATTCTGTTCAAGAATGTAGTTTTAGCAATGCTCACGTTCAGCAATTTAAGTTTCAGGATGACGTGTCAAGTGGTGAAAGGTGGCTAGCCTTTCGCCCACATAAACACTGCATAAGAAACCTTTAGTCCCTTAGTCGCCTCGTACGATACCCTCGGGAAGAATTGTTGTGGTTGCAAACGGTAAGGATTAGAGACAAGTATGGCCGAAATAGGATCATAATGTATATTAGTACCAAGTGGTTAGGTATATGCGGATAGCCTTTTGCTCAGCATAAACATAGCTTTACCATCTTCATCCATTATGTCTATGCAGGATGCAGGGAAAAGTATTTTAATCTTTAAATTCCATATCATACCCATCAAACTGACCAACTTCGACTATGGGAGCAAACCTGACAGCGCATAAAAAAATTTCCTGTTCCCGACTCAAATGTATGAAACAGCAGTTTTTTTTTGTTCTGACAGGTTTGCTCCAATAGTAAACGTTGTTCAGTTGATGAGTAGAGTATGTAGTTTAAAGGTGATACTTTTCCTTACACCCTTACCCTGAACACCCTGCAAAATAAAAATTTTTTACTGGTTTAATGCAATCTGTTCTCAAGATGTGCATAAACATCAGAGCTGGAGTTTCCGCTCACACAGCGTACCTACTCCACCACGCATACCTACTCCACTATGCCCGCGTAGGTCCCGACCTATGCCTAATAGTGTAAGGCAATGTAATGGTCACAATGTTGTTGCTCTGCACAGCTGCTTGTGTACGCAAAGGGCACGATAAAGCGTACAATATTGAGGGCCCGCCCATACCCGCGCCGATAATACTACGGTCACCGGAATACATTAGCGACCGACAAACAGGAGCCGCGGGTCGTGACATCATTCATACTGACTGTGGCGTTACTACACGCACGATTATGACGCGACACATGCCAATAAGCTACGTGCACCACCGGTCACTTCAGTCTTTGACATCGGGAAAACTAACGTTTAATAGCGGCATTCGTATACTCACTACTAGTATATTACCATATTTCACTAACAGTATTGAAACTATGTACAATTTGACAGGTAATGAGCCCGATAGGACTGTGGATATATTACACGCCTCGATATAATTGAACTATTTTGGTCTATTCACGTTTTCCTTCAACGAAACGCCATGTGGTGATACAAATCTTTTAATCAAACTGATTAGTAAATAACAAACATTTAAAAAAAATACAGTCGAATTGAGAACCTTTTTTGAAGTCGGTTAAAAAGAGGAAAAGTTGAAATAGAAAAAAAGGTTAAGGTCGTCCGTGTGTAGTGATTGCATCTTGCATGTAACATGGCGAAAAATTAGTTTTGTTTGAACGGAGTAAACTAACACGGATATATAGTATCGATACAATGTTATGAATGTTATTGGTGTTGCATTCATCATTATCTCTGCCTACCTCAAAGGTATATAGGCGTAGGTGTCTATAATTAATAATTATGTTCCCATACTAACTCGTCGAAGATAAGCCATGAAACAATGTTTTGAAATAAAATCTAGTTTGAATACAAAATAATGTTTTCACCTCACAAGCTCGGAAAGATTCTGTTTATCATTCGATTTGCGGCCGGACAGCACAGTCGGTAGTGAACCTGCCTGCTGTGCCGGAGGTCGCGGTTTCGAATCCCGTAAGGGACAAATATTTGTATGACGAATATTAATATTTGTACCCGAGTCATGGATGTTTGTATCTATATACGTATTCTATATCGTTGTCTAGTTATCATAATACAAGTCCAGACTAGATTCTGGAACTTTAAATGTGACTAGATAATTTGTGTGACACTGTCCAAGATATTTATTTATTTTTTTATTTTTGCTATAAGCTCAGGATTCTATTATTTGAACCACGAGCGAAGCGAGATCCTAGAATCCTTCGCTTGCTCAGGTTTCAATACAAGTACTCGCGCCAAAAAACAACTTTGAAGCCTAGCATTACAAATAACTATTAAAGTAAGTACAAATATCCGTATCAAGTCAACTTTGCACTCAATAAGCATTGCAAAGTTGTAGGCGTCATATAAATAATACGAACACATTACTCGCGCAAAACTGACGGAATTTTGCATAAACCGATCCTCAAGCCTCCCCCCTCCCCCTCCCCCCTCCCCCGCCGTCTCACCCGATGCGGCGCTCAGCCGTAAGTTTCTTTCAGCTCTAAGCCTCCCGTCCCGACAAGTTCCTTGAAATATTTGAAAAGCTAATTTAGTTGTAAAACTAAGATACAACATCCATTTATTTACGGATCCGCTCTTGCGATGCGAGTAACTTTTAAAAGTTTCCTATCTCAGATTATTTCTTGAGTAATGAAAATAAATCAAGTATTCATCATAAAAATCATAAGAGCTACCCTCTTATCGATATTACGTAATGTTAGTAGGAAGGAAATAATTACTTATACAGGGTGTTACGGTAAACAGTTGCATTACTTTAAGGGATGATTGTACCCATGATACTGAACAACTTTCCTTAATAAACATATAGGATATACTAGATATATTTGACGACCCGGTTGGTGTAATGGTTACCACGCCGGACTGCCAAACCAGGGTCCTGGGTTCGAATCCCGGTTCGGTCATGGATGTTATATGTTCATGCCGTTGTTGTATGGTTTCCATAATAAAAGCCTTTAGTGCTTAGTTTGGGATCATTACAATGTATGTGCCTGTGAGCGTTATTTATTATTTATTTATTTATTATACATTATGTCAAGTTATATGTCATCAACTTAACATACCTTACACACAATACAATAATAATTTCATTAATATTATGTTATTGAGTTTTAACACCGTTTTTACACCGCTTAATTATTCTAACCTACAGTTATTGTCACATCAATTTGACTTTGATCATTTATAAAAGTCCAAAAAATCAAGCTATAAGGACACATACTAAGTAGAACAGATTTCAGCTTCGCAAAAAATTGCCTATCTTCAAGGGCTTTTACTTCCGTAGGCAGTTTATTGTACACTGAGACAGCATTGTAGATAGCAGTTCGTTCGTACGCAGTCGTTCTACAGTGCGGGACTTGCAGTTGTATGGAGCTTCAGATCAGTAAGGATATATTGTAATCATGTGATGCGAGCGAAGCACCGCGCCGGCAAATCTTGCTCGACAGCTAGACCATTACACGCCATTTTGATCCCATTCGTGGGACAACTGCAGTTGCGTGCGCTCGTACTCGTAAGAAGCTCGTGTTCCGTTCCGCTCCGCGCCTCGCCTTCTAGTTGATAAGACGCCGCGCCGGCGCGCCCCCGCCGGCCATTACCAGAATTAACCGGCTAATCCTGACACTGAGTTACAAACGGCCGCGCGATACAACTATTGTTTCCGCTATAAAACCGTTTACACTTTGTTAAATAAAATAGATTCTGCTTTGATAAGTTATATTATATGTCTCTAGACGAAGCTACGAACGCGTCGAAAATAATATCACCCAAGTCTAGAGTGATAAACGTATATGGATAGCCATATACACAGAGTTAAGTTGAATGACGCCTCACGCACACCAACTTAAAAAAGTTGGCTACTTTTGTTTTATACGATAGAACGTGAGGCTCAATCTAGACATACAATTTATCTAAGAGATTCTATTCAATTACTGTTTCAATGTTGCCGCTTGCCTCTGTTCTTAACTGTTCATTTTATCATTCCCATTTAGCGTAGCTAAAACTAAACAAGAGTAAATAACTGAATTCGATGCGATTTCGATGCATTTGCGATCCTTATAAATTTGAAATACTATTTACTAGCTATTCCTCCGACTTGGATGTTTTATATTTTACCGCCTTCTAGATCCTAAACTCAATAATTCTAGACGAAGTCTATTTTGAATTGTATTTTGCTAACTGTAAGAATAAAATAAAAAATCTATGCATTTCTAGAACCAACTTCGCGATAGATAAATCAATTTCTATTACATTGTAGTAATGTCGAAAGTGCAGACTAGCACTTCTCGAGTAAATCTAATAAACTTGCAGCTCATAAGTTCCTTCTACACCAATTGAGATTGTCGTCGCCTCGCGACGTCAGTGTGTGTGTACGTGTGAACATGTCCACGTGTGTGTGCAGGCAGTGGTGATACGACGACCACAAGGAACACAAATTGTACCTGCCGTTAGTTCAAAAGCGCTTAAAATATATTGAAAAACTTTCTTCATCATATTCGGGCACATTTCATAAAAAGCCTACGGGCTACGCGCTACGCGCTACGAGGTACGCGCTACGGGCTAAGTGCTACGAGCAGCGGTACTCGAGAAACATTTACATACAGCAATGAATCATTTCGCACGCACTCGCTCAGATCCCGCTGCAAACTTGCTTAACTCATATGTTTAGGCAGTTATGTATATTATACTAGTGGAATTATCAAATTATGAGGATGTAAGTATTTAAGGCAATTTGAGTGCAATTTATAAGGCAAGCGTAAGTGAAAATGTTGGAAGGGGACGGCTTAGACGTACATATACGGACCAAATTGGCGACGTGCTTAAAAAAGGCCAGGTCAGATCTACCCGAAACCGACGAGCATGCATGAAAGGACTAATGAATGTGGAGGAAGCTAGAGACGTTTGTCAGAATCGTAGCAGGTGGCGTCCGTTGTCTCCGCCTGCCCCAGTGGGAGGACAGGCGCGTTTGGTTCTCATACAGATTGAGGTACTCGCGATATCTGTTTAGATCGATGTCTGTGATGACAACCCTTTTTTAAAATATTTTAAAATCGCTTAGTAATGTGCTTCATAAATATTATATTTGTAATAATAAATGTGTTATTTCTAAACAGTAGCATTATCTTCATTTAGTGATATTGTATTCGGCGATACTTATATTTAATTAATCATTCATTCAATCAATTGTATTATTTTCTGTTATGCATGTTGAAATAAAAATGTATGTCTTTTGTTTTTTCATTTTCTTTCATTCATCTATAAACCATGTCATTTCCACTGGTATAATGCGTCGTTGCCAAAACATATGGGTCTAAAAACTTATGATGGGATCTTATTCTACTCCGGTCCTTCGAGATGAGGAAGTTTTACATCAATACGAATGAATCCTCTCGAGACGAGAACGAACACGCGCCTTCAGACGTAGCTCGTAAGTACCTACACCTTTTGTTAACGATTTCGAACGTAAGTTGAAAAGTAATCAACGAGCAGACCCGTTTCTTTACCTTCTTTATGATTGATTCTACGAGGGCTTCTTGCTTCTGTAATAACTGTTTCGATACATTTATATTAGACGATGTGTAAGAACCAAAAACAATATTTACATGATTTTCAATATCGATGGGTAAACAACATGTTTCAATTTCGAGGGCATAACACAGGAGCCCATCGTCCATATTTGATGCTGACGGGCTTACTTCCTGTCACAAAAGACATAGTTTGGGATTCCTAGTGAAAATAGATATTTTGAATATGCTATATTTAGAATATATCTGACTACCTACTCGGGGAATATAATCGAGAGCACACGATACACTGCCACTTGGTACGTTCCATAAAAGTTGAGAATATATGATATTAAGCGGCGAGCCATGGTCTCTACCTACGCTCATAGGATACTGGGCTGATCTAAATATATGTATGTAATGTAAGAGAAACATTTTTCATTGAACATACAAATAGAAAAGAAATCTTTTTACAGTTTTTAAGAAAGCGAGTAGGTAACTCAGAGCCACGTCTCGTGTGACGTCACTCGGTCACGTGTCGCCCATACATACCTCTTGTCGGCGCAAACAATCATTCTGCGCTGTTTTATTTAACAGCACCCCCCCCTCCCCTCGCCCCTCAACCCCTCTCCCCTCCCGAGGCGCGGCAAGTAAAGGTTTTCTTATTTTTACAAGGCCATTTATCTCACGGCTCTTTCTTTAGGAACATCAGACTAGATATTTCTGATAAGATTTGAACTTTAAGCATTTATTTGATGTTATCACTACAAGTATAATTGAGTTTTTCTTACAATTTGTTTTTTCGAGGCTTTAAGTATTGTACAGAGCACGAGTTCACAATGTCGCGCTCTAACTGTCCAAGTAAAGAATTATGATAATATCTGCAAGATTCATTCAGATGCTATGGCACTGTAGGGGATTCCTGACATTCATTTTTATTTCAGTTACTTCTCAGTTACATTTTTGAGACTTGTGAGGCGACTAAGGGATATAATTCCTGTGTAAATTTGGAGTGTAATGTAAAGAGAAATGAACAATGATGACTCGAATCCGATGAAACGACTTTTTATTATAGATCAACCAAGAGACGTGTGTCAAAATCGTGGCCAGTCTATCTTCTCTACCTACTCAAAAAGGACACATGTGTGAGTAGATATAAGATATATCTACTCACACATTCAGTGTTTTAGTAGAGGGAAAGGCTAGCTACCACTTGAAACGACATTATGTCCCGAAAACTTCAATATGATAAATGTTAAGCCTTGCACGATGAAGAAGATAGTCGATTGTTACAGAAAAGTTTCTGTTCTCCCCAAAAAACACGGCCAAATACAACTATATTATGTATATGAGCACCAACACAAATTGAGAGAGATAGAGGAAAGTGTGTAGATACAGTACACAGCAGCGCGACATTCCAACACTTTTTCACTTTCACGCACAAAGCCGACAGAGGTCGCTTCAGGCGCGCGGAGATTAGCACCCCCTCCCCCACAACCCTCCCTCCTCCAGCGTTTAACAAATCTCGTGGCGATTTGTTTTGAAGACTTTACACTAAAGACGTAGCATTTTGTTCGTCGCGGACCGCGGGCTCTTCATTACGCCACATTAAGGCGATGACTCGACTTGATGATCCCTTTTGTCCCCCCCCCTCCTCCCCCTGCCCTGTGCACTTCCCTCCTCTATCACCCCGCGTCGCACCGCACTCGTCTTCAGGCAAATTAACTTATAAGCCGGTATGTTGTTTTAACAAAGTTTCGTACGTTGATACGTTGTGTAATGGATCCTGTTAACCCTTTGTTAAAAGTTAAATTGTTTAGCTCCTGATCCTCTCTCTCTTTCCCTTTCCGCAGTCTTAACGTTGCGAATTTTCTGATGCTATTAACAATTATCACAAATAAGCGTTGTTTGTACAACATACTCATTGTTCAGAAGAGAAGTTTGTGGCAAAGTGCTGCTGGCTTCCGCTTTCATCATCTATGAAAATAATCAAAGTCGACTGGGTTTCATTTTCGCTTTAGTTTTTTGAACACCTCCATACTTTACCTAGAGAGCAGTTTGTGCCGTTTATGAATTTGTTTCACTTTTAAGCCTCAATGCAACGGGAAAGACTATCTAAGTCCGTTCCATGAACTATTAACACAAAATAAAGCGCGGGCCTACAAATTATCCCTTTTATCAGTTTCTCTTTATTATAAAGCGATTTGATATGACTGCAACTGTGTTTATACAGAATGATTCAGATTCAGTACTTTCCACGTAAACATAATAGCTGTTAAATTGTATCATAATTATGGGTACTGAAAGCCAAAAGAACAAGATGTATAGCATCAGACATGAATCAAGTCCGTATGGCAAATAGTACGAGTGGTTGTGGTTGAAATGTCATAATTTTGTGTATAATAGTACAAACGTGTGGTACTTAACTGAGAGCCAGGCCCAGCATGTCTTTTCTGTTTAGTGAACTCTCTGACTCGGTCGCGAGCACATGGTATAGGTAGGTAATATACGCGGGGCGCGGCGGCGCGCGGCGGTCGACTACGTAGGTAGAGTACTTCCCCACGAGCATGGAGTCAATATTTGCGGTGATTCGTGAATTTATCATCAAAATGAAACATGTTTTCGACCTACATGAAATTAGCAAAAAAAAATTTTGGACTTCCCATAATAAATGCAGTCAGATGATCAGAGGTTTGTATGAAAAGCTGATATTTTTTGGGAACGTTGTTCAGTATTATTATACGAGTACAATAATCCATCAAAGTTAAGATGTAGTGTTAGAATTGTGTGAATACATGATTTGATTTGATTGTTGTTTAGTTTTTGAGACTTATCTTCGCGTCGCATAGTAAGAATCCGACACACTGGAATCTTGTCGATGGTTTATGTCATTATCAATTCACACAGACCACTGGATGTAACGTCCTCGTCTCGAACGCCGCGTAGACGCCCTGCTAGAAACAGCTTCGGCCGCGTACGAATCTGGAGCTTCGTAACCAGTTGCAATCGAAGACCAATTCAACCATACATCATCAAGTTCGGCGAATGAATAGGCGTGTGCGTGCGGGCCGCAGTGCAGGCCGTGGTGCGGCGCCCCGGGGTCGCGTAGCGCGCTGCGGGCCCGAGTTTGGCGCCCCTGCTAGTTTATTATTCTAATGGACGTTTTTCAATCTGAATGTAAATGTAGCGGCTCGGCGTGCTACGTTACTGGCTTACTGCCTGAAAGTGGTCGGTCATCAGTCAGTCGGGCGTCGGTCGGTCGGTCTCACTCTCTCACTCGGCTGACTGTCGATCGCGACACGAATTTGATATAAAACGATAGTTTTACAATAGTATCAATTCTAGTCGAGTTTCTGTTCTCAATAAATAAAATCAGAACCATTTATTGATCGCTGTACGAAACTAACGTCCTTACACCATCACTATGAAGTTAGTTATGCCCCAGGTACAGGAAACGGAAACTGATTATGTTTATACAGAATGTTGAAAACACACTAGTAATACTTAAAGGGGTGCGTCAGATCATGAAACTGAACATCTTTCACTATGGAGCCAACTACAAAATCGCGAAAAAAAAATCTGCGGTCTTATACAAAACTGCAGTACCGATTCGACCAAAATGTATGATATATTTTTCACAATTTCGAAGTTGGCTTATTAGTCAAAGTTGTTGTTTCATGGTCTGAAGCACCCCTTGAAGTATTACTAGGGTGTTTGTTACATCCTGTATAATATATAATTATAATATAATTATAATCAGCTTCCATTTCCTGTAACTGGGGCATAACTAACTTAATAGTGATGGACGTATATTGTGTTCTCAGTCACCATGTAATCTCTCGTTTCGTTTCCGATGTCGACTGCAGCGAAACATTACTTGGAAAAGCAGTTAGGAGAGCAAAATATTTTGAAGTGCATAAGACGTGTGCGCCTTATACACTCAGGTGTAGAGATAACCCAACACCTTTGTATTTGAACGCAAAACCGTTTCAAAGATCGGATGCGATGACTACCACGCAGCAACGAAATTAGGTATACAGAAAATGTTGACGCTGCCAATATGATGCCATACGAGATTCGTCGCCCCAACCCTCGTCTGTGTCGGTCTTCAGACTTTAAAACAGTCGTGGGAATATTTATGCTTATAAACATACACATACATAAACTCGGGACCATAATCCCTCCCAGGGTGGTCAGAAGCTCTGCTACAATTACCGACAATTTTTTAAGCATGCAGTTTAGCACATTGAAGGTTTCACGGATGATGTTAAACTAATAATATCCAATATGCCACTATTATATAGTCAGGTTATTATTATAAGCACTATGAATACAGCCGCTCCTGCCAGCTGGTTGTCGAATTGTCGATGTAGCTCGTTAGTGCGAGGCGCGGTGTTCGAAACAAATATAATAGTGCTGGGATGGGAGTGTACCACGATTATACTATACTACTATCTATGTAAGTATTGATACATTGTTACAGGGCGGAGGTATCGCTGCTAGGACCATTTATTTTATATAGCTTCTATAGTAAGTAGATAAGTTTTATCATACAAGGTCCAACTTAATATGCTGATACTTTTTTAAGACGATAATCAGACCATCAAACCAAACAACTTTTTTGTGAGGGTGACGGATGTTGATGCAGTGGGATGATGGAAAAGAGTTCTTGATTTACATATTTATTGAAGTGCACTTAATTTGAGTTACTTTTGAGCTAGCGGTACGGTGGTATGGGAACGACTGGCGAATGCTCCAGTCGCTCCGTCAGACTGAGACGAAATTGCTTCTTCAGCTAAACTATTTATAATACAATGTGTCCCCACATTTTTCGATGGAACCAACATCGAAATCGCGAAAAAAAACAGCTGTTCCATACTAAACTGCAAACCAACTTGAGCCTATGGGACAGCAGATTTTTTTTTCGCGATTTCGTTTTCGTCCTATAGAGAAAGTTGTTCAGTTTGATGGTCTGTTCATCCCCTTAAAAAGTGTCAGCATATTAAGAAGGACCCTATATATTATATGGCTAGCCGTCTACCTTCTAGCCCAGTCATTTTACGGTTTGACCCGGGACTAATTATTAACAGTTTTTACTATGCAAAAAAAAATCTGCTGTTCTATACAAAACTGCAATGACTGTTCGACTCATTTGTATGCACCAGCAGATTTTTTTTTGCTCCTATCGGTTTGCTCCCATACTACAAGTTGTTCAGTTTGATGGGTAGAATTTTAGTTTAAACGGATGCTAATGATATTAATTTCCTATTGTGCTTAATTTTTTGCTAGTTCGTTAATCCTTACGCGAGTGATAATTCATCATCATCATCATCTCAGCCGATAGACGTCTGCTGCTGGACATAGGCCTTCCTCAAGGACCGTTACAACAACAGGTCCTGCGCCGCCCTCATCCAACGGATACCCGCCACCTTCACCAGGTCGTCGGTCACCTGGCAGGAGGCCTTCGCACA
Organism: Agonopterix heracliana; assembly: GCA_963693445.1. Lineage (NCBI taxonomy): Eukaryota > Metazoa > Arthropoda > Insecta > Lepidoptera > Depressariidae > Agonopterix > Agonopterix heracliana. Next base: position 71,219 of record OY856312.1, on the reverse strand, counting down.
CTGCACTTGTTATAATTGAAGTATAAATATCTGGAACAATACAAACTGATGTGTTGAGAGTCATGGCGTCGTGTCGTGTCGTGTCGAGCCCCCGACGCCGCCGCGGATAATATAAAAGCCAACTTTAGTCATTTAAAGTTTCAGCCGAGGGACTTGTTTGTTCGCCCTTCTACTACAAAAATAATTCTAGTAATAACTCACCGCGACTAAACTATTGACGGACGGACGCCCACACTTGTTCAGACTCGATTATTATTTGTTCAACAGCTCTGAGCGTTAGCAATGTGGACAACTTTATTTGAGTTGTACCTGAGAAACATAAGGGTTAAGATATAAAACAAGCTCCGTCAATCATAAACAGACAGTAATCAGCAACATGCTTCGTCAAACCTACGATAGATACCTACATACCTTGTACCTACATTTATGCAGACATCACCTTGTTGTTGAAATCCGACTATTAATAGTCATAATATGCTGACACTTTTCATTTAAATTTAACCTTAAACTGTGTTAGAGAACCTAAATCCTTGAAGCTTTCGCAAGCACGCTAAGTATATAACAGTTGTGACATTATCAAAGCTAGCCTCTTTAACAATCAGTAGGTATACACACATGAATTTGAAAAATTACTGTTTTAAAAACATTTGATACGAGTATGCAAACATTTTATCTAGTTTATTTGATAGTGTGTTCAGTAAATGCATAGGTATTTGCAGATGTAAGCCGTGACCGGAGCGGGGAGGCAGAAACACTTGATAACTATATTTTTGTTAAGAGCCCTTCAGTTCAAAGGCAACCTGCACCCCGCAGCAGGTAGCGGAGAAAGGGGGAGGAGGGCTCGCGCGGTTCATTTGATTTACTTCCTTATAAACCGGGTTCGCATTCAAAAAAAGATGAAGGGTGCGTAAAAAAGCTATTCGCATAATATTATGGTAAATAAAACGTATTCGAAACTTAATAAAGAAAGGAATGACCATAAATGTCGCGAAAGTTTAAAATTGATTTAAGAAATGAACCGCCCGTTTTTTTGCAGTTTTACGAATTCTGAAACTGGTCATATTTGTTATTTTTTCAGTTTTTAATGATTTCTTAATGAATATGACTGAAGTGATGGAGACATTTATTTGGTTGATGTCGGATACATACCTACATGCTCCAATTGCAAAAAAGTGGTTGGTGGTTGTAGCAAGGCTTCTAACCATCCCGAAGGAAAGAATGTTGATATAATTATGAAACAAAGAATTGATAACTTCTATTGAAAGTCCACGGACAACCGAAGAGATCACCAGAAGTGCCACTTGCTCTTGACTCACATTTACATTTGTGACTAAAGAGTATCAAAATTACGTAGTGGTGACTCAAAACATTCGTAACGTCTATTGCTATTTAGAACCTATCTATCTACTTAGTTTAAATGTAACTTTAAATAGTGCGTAAAGTTCACAAAGAACCGTCCTGAATGGAGGTTAGCCGATAAAAGTTTAAGGTACTACCAACCTTTCGATACCAATTTTGGTTCTAAAAACAACAATAGGTGACGGTATAAAGGCGAGCGTGAAGGATCCGCCGCGCCCGCCCGTGCGCAGTTGTTTTTCGTACGTGCGCAGTAGGTAGTAGACCCGACCACGATACAAAGGTAGGCCTTGAGAGGGATTTATGTATTGAACAGAGAGTAAGTGATACTTAAATACCGTACGCACTAAACATCAAACTTATAAAAACTGTTAGACTCATTACCTAGTAGTGACCCCCCGACCTCCGGCCGCAGGGGCCCGGTGGCCCCCAGGCCCCGGCCCCGGCCCCGGGCCGGTCGGCTTCGAGGAGAGCGCCGCGCGTTACTGTCGGACGTTAATTAGTTTGATTACTGCTCCAAGTGTCTCGCCCTGCTTTATACACTAATAGATAGTCTGAAAGAAAATCAATCGTCAACCGAAGGACTGTGAAATAAGAAAATCGTAGCGTGTGGTAGAATATTGAATTTTCCGGTTCAATCATCAATTGGTTAGTGGCAGCAAAATAATACATTTGTTTGTTTTTTTTATACCTATTTAGTTCACAAAGATATAGAATCGACTAGGTAATCTTCCTCTAATTTTACCTTTTATGACTCTATTCATGAAAATGATATTATTATAAGAAAGTGTCACACTAAAGCAAGTTATTTATAATAACTTATTTGTAATGGTTCAAATATTACATTAAAATATTAAATAATCTATTAAAAGTGTCGATCGAGGTATATTATTAATATAATTAAAATGTAAGTCTCGTGATAAAATTAGTGATGACATGATCTTGTAAAGTTTCCCGTAACATTCAACAGATGGAGCAGGATCTACGAATACTTGAGAAGATATCAAAACATAGCGAGTTGGCAACAAGTTGGATGGATCGGAGGGTGATGCGCCGTTCAGCGCAGAGGGCCGAGCGCGAGGGCCGAGGGCCGAGGACTGGCAGGTTTTATTGGAGGAACAAAGTTTTAATTAAACATGGCTCGGGGCCGATTGTACCGTCCGACTTCGTGTCTAACTCCGCGACCTTCACTACGCGCCCGCCGCCACCGCCGCTGATTCACAATAAACTTAGAATTTTTCTGCTGCAACAGACAAAAATAATTCCGCGTCCGTTCTCTACACCTCCACCTTACCATGTTACTGACGTCATCTTCAGAGATATCGGTCTATATTAGTGTCGGTCATATCTCTGCAATCTGTGTTCATGCATCTTGTCTTCATGCAAATAGTTTAAAAAACATTTCTACCAGAATTTGACAAAATCTACTTTTATAGCAAGCTCAGAACAGTTGTCAAATAAACTACTGTAAGTACCAAAGCGATCGAGCTTAGCTCGGTGTCTTATAGACGACATTTGAAAAAACATTTTGTTGTGTTGAATCTCAGAGATGACTCAGGCTAGATAAACTTGTGAAACATTATCTAAATACAAAATTTCATCCAAATTGTTAGATCTGTTTCCAAGAAACCAATATTAGAATTACTCACTCACTAAATGTATTAAATTGATATTCTACTTCTACTAAAAGTTTGATTTTTCTCTTACCATCTGGCCTACAACATGAAGCCGCTGTATTTTATTTTAGAAGAATTGTGTTATTAATCAATGAATTTTGTCACTAACTAATGTAAATCGTTAATTATCATACGATAGGTACCTAAGAAATTCTAGAGTGTGTTTGGTGATTTTACATAGTGTTAGATTCACTCTAACAGAAACTATAGCTAGTTATCTCAATCAGAACAGCGGGTGTGCTGATAAAATTAAATACAGGGTGCCACAACATGACGTGACTTGTGACTTAACAATCTACGCGCCGCGCCGCAGCTCTCGCCACGCTATTCCAGTGTCTTCTATCTGAAGGCGTGACTCGTAAAATCGACGAGTTGTCATAACATAACCCGTAGTCAAGGAACAGCGGCCGATACAACGCGCCACGCCACTTCCATCCTTATGTCGATGCGACACTGTCGAAGGTCGCACCTCACCGCGGCGCGACTCGCGGCCTCGCGAACGCCTCGCACCCACTTTATGATAACATAAACCGTTTTACAGGTAATAACTCCAGTGTTGGCGCTTCCATACGATTTACATCTCAAATTCTTGACTAAATTGTCATATTTTTACTGCAAATAAATGTTTATTGCCGACGCCGCCGTGAGACGTAAAGTGGAAACAGAAACGATTGATTCCCGTCAATCGAGCTTAGGTGCCTCGTTTACACCGAGATCGGTGCTCGAGTGTCAATGTCGAATGTCGGGAACATCAGCTGTTCACTGACACGACACCTAAAGTATTAAAGTCTATTTCATAAACGCTTTCGTTGTTCTTTGAATTTAATTAAATTTGTTTTGCAATTATATATTTAATGGTATAAACATTTCTAATTTATAACTTCAGCTGTCCCAGAGGGCATCTGGTAACTATGACAAATATCCAGACAATTAATAAAGCTTAGACGCAGACACCGCAATAATGAAGGTTCTGATGAAATTACCATTCGATTTAATATTCATGGAATCATAAAGAGCATTAAACGGGTCTCCGTGAGCGTCAGCGCGCTGACCCGAGCCGAGCCCGACTGCTCTCTAATGAATGTCTGAATGGCTTTGTGTTCATAGATGTTGTCGTCTCATCTCGTCTTGTTCGTGAACACTGTGCACGGCGCGGCGGCCGGCCCTCTCTACGGTATTATTACCGTAGTAGTTTTCAGTTGTCTGCGCTGTGTCAATGGACCATGGACTGTGACGACACGAGGAGGATTTATGGTCACCATAAAGCTTGCCTTTCTTTCACCATCTTTTCAAGAATATGGGTCGCGAAGTGAAACGTGGTCCTCTTCCAGCGGGAATTTGAAGATCCACCAAATTGTGTTTGATGCCTGGAAGTAGAAACAGAGCTTGGTCCAACAGTTGTTCGATCATAAGTAAGAGTCAGGTCTCGGGTTGTGATTGCGCGCACTGTCATAGATATCCTTATATGAAGGCGAATACGATATACGAAGACTACAGTCTTCGGCCTGTGTGACTACAATAGAGCCCGCTATAGAGGTCGCCCCGCTTCTAAGCGCTCGCGAAATGTTTCTTGCATCTTACTTTCTTTTGTGCAAAAGTAAAGTTGTCTCTTAAAATTTAAATAGCTCGCTCTCCATAGGGAAGCGAGTTCTCTTTGAAGTAACAATAATGAGTGCATTAATACTAACTAGCGCGCGGAGTGGAGTGGAGTAGAGTGGTGGGACTCGACGCGGGACGTCGCGTCCGGCGAATCCAATCAAGAAGTGAAATTACAAACTTAAAGTTAATTAAGAAAGTGACTAGAAACAGAGTTCCGCGCTCCGTCGGTTTGTCTGTTTTTTCCGTTTTAAAAATGCAAACTCGGACACGACTGTCTTAAGTAATGAGAAAGTTGTCTGAAGCGACGAGAGGTACCTCCCGCGAACAGGCCCACGCCCGGCGCCCGGCGCTGTGTACCGTGCATAGACTAAGTCACCAAGTAAAAGCGTATAAAACAATTGTGAACGTATTTTTTTAATGTTGTCCGCAGAAACACTGTATTAGAAACTCTATTCCTTGGTAACATCGCACAAAACTCTTGGGTAGAAATGGAGTAGGCCATTCTACAAGCAGAAACCACATGGCATGTAGTAATTGCGCATTTATACACTTTCGTAGCCAGCCAACCACCGTAGCATGTGGCGCGCGTAATAGGGCTATATCACGCCTTCTATTACGTTCGTTGGCCCGCAAATAGAGAGAGAGCTAAAGCGCGATAGCACGTCTCGCAGCCGAACAACAAGACAGACTTCACTATGGATTCGAAGAGAGAGATTTTGATCCGCCGAGAGAGTATTTTTGATTCCCATACCGGTTTCAATTGGGCAAATTAAGCTTTGGCCTTTTTGATTCTGATCTCAACGTCATCATCGTATCCACCGCTGCTGGTCACTGTACATGCCGAGGTGCGTAAACTTGGCTACAGATTCTAAAGCAGTACCCTGAAAACTGACTGGGCGCCTATCGTCTGACTGTATTCGCATTTCGAATGTCTTTTTGGTGTTGATTCGCAGACCCAACCTTCGCGAGCTTTTCTTTGCAGAGAGTTCCGCTTCTCCTCAAGTTCGGGTAAGGAGTGAGAACATAACACAATGTCGTCTGTGTAGTCAAAATCCTCTAGGCTTTTATTGTCGCTCCATGGGATATCTCTAGGGGTTTCAGTTACTTTTCTCATGATATCATCGAGCAGAATAATAAAGAGCAACGGGGACAACAGGCAACCTTGATTCTCTCCTGTGGTCATCTTAATAGGTTCACCCAATACTTGTTCGTGGACCACTCTGCAGGTACTGCCTTCATATAGCGAGTGGATGATGTTGAGGTATCTACTTGGGATCCCCCTTTGCTCTAGGCATGCCCATAGCGCGCTCCAGTGTACAGAATCGAAGGCCTTCTCGAAGTCGACAAACGCTAAAAACGCCATTCTAAGCATTGTTCGATGATGATGCGCAAGGTGTTTGAGTAGTCAATACAAGAACGCCGCTAGAGCCAATGAGCACAGTTTTTCTCTGTTGGTGGCACATCACATGGCGTTTTCACATTTACGTGAAAATAATTAATAAAACGATTAACCTGGATCCCAGGGGATGTTTTGGTTGCATATTTGCCTATTTCACTCCTTTTATGTGCGTCGAAAACCGGCAGACGCCGGGAAACGCGATGATGTTTGATGTTTGATAAATACACCAAGTGAAGTGCCACCATCACATTACACTCATCACACTACACCGACGTGGAGCAGCCTGCCTCATCTGTACCCTCTCACTCCGAGCTCTGCTCTGCTCTGTGGTAGACTCGTGTCTCCGAGACGCGGCGCGGCGCGACGCTTGTTAACGTCTAACTGCCTGCGCCTCACTCACTCGCACCTCGCACTACTTGCACTTGAACTTCTATTTAATGACATGATTCGAACACACCCGCTACTTCAGGCGTCTGTTTGCGTTACGTCAAGTCTTCGTACACATGTGAGGGGCGCGGGCGCGGTGTTCTGGGAACTAATAGAGATAAAAATATAATATTGTAATGTATGTCATGTTGAAATCAAGGCTTGTGCGAATAGAAGCTTCGGTGTACGCTCGAGTGTACACCTGAAGCTTTTTGATGTTTGTACGTGTGAATAATTTAAACTTCTTCGTCTTTAACTTCATGTGATTGCCTTTTTAAAACGGATGTATGAATGACACAAAATAGTACCTTCAGTCCATTTGTTCACACTCGAAGCTGTTATATGGTAGCACTGCCGCAGAGTAAGGAGCTAGTTATCATTTATCTCCTCTTGTAGTGATGTTCCGGCACCGAACTGTGAGCGGATAACACACGACACGATGGTTTTTGAATCATGTCACGAGCTCGCATGGCAAGACATGCGGCGAGTCGCAGTTTACACGGAGCGACAATTTACGGTACCGTGTGATATCCGCCTTACGGAGAAATTTCCTTTTTAGCAATGAGATTTAATGAGAAAACTTCACCGTCAGTGCATTTCAGTTAAAAGTGTGAAGTTGCGCGTCTCCGTCCGCTCTCATAAATATTTATCTCGTTACTTAGCGCTTCTCTCCGACACTCCGACACTCCGACACTCCGCGCTCACTTCACTCCGCTAATTATTCACATTCATTTACTAATCAAAAACTAACATACATCGCTCTACTTTAGCTAACATAACTAAAACCGCAGAACATCAACAAAAGCTATATAATATTAATATGCCTTTGATTAAATGTGATGCAGTTCAAGAGCATAACGTTATAACCTCAAGAAAGGTACGATAGGCGCAGAATAGTTCCTAAAGCCTAGTCTTTTTGCGTTATAAAAATAAATAGAATAAAGATAAATAAATCTTAAACAAAAGTGAGATAATTATTAATGTAACGCATAACACAATAAATAACCTAATTCGTCCATGAGGGACAAGCCAATTAATCGCATACAGATAAATTATTAAATCAAAGCCTATTTATCAATGCAATTCAATTCAATTCAAAATCATTTATTCAATATAGGAGCCTGAAGCACACTTATTAAACGTCAATTCTTTTTTAAGCTACCACCGCGTCGGAACGTGTTGTCGCTGTAGAGAAGATGCGGCCAGAAACTCTACAGCATAACACGACTTAATGACTATTACAATATAAATTCTTATGCTAAGGTTATGTATACAGTAATACATAGTCTATTTAATTAAATAATTGATACTATACAGTAAACTATATGTTAGCGACACTCAGACCCAAGCCTTTTGATCATTTAAATAATCATCCAGTTTATAGTATGTTTTTTACAGAGGACTTTTTTGATCTGAGTTTTAAACATGTTTTCGGAAAGATTCAAAATGGTCTCGGGGATTATAACAGCGTATACAGTGACCCATGAAAGACGTGTGGACCCTACTAAGCCAAAAGTGTGGAAATATCAGTTTATTTTTATTTCGTGTGTTGTAATTATGGACATCACAATTTCGTGGAAACAAAGACAAATTTTTTCTTACATATAAAATGTTTTCACAAATAAACTGTCCATAAACGGTTAATATATTAATTTCCTTAAAGATTTCGCGAAGGAATCACGACAACGCAGGCCATGTATAGCTCGAATTGCTCGTTTCTGTAGGATAAAGATCGTCTCAATGTCTGCAGCACGACCCCACAATAAAATACCATAGGATATGATACTATGAAAGTAACTGAAATATACGAGTCTGGCAGTTTCAATATCAGTTAGTTGTTTAATTTTTCTGACTGCATATGCTGCAGAGCTTAGCCTACCAGCCAGAGTTTCAATGTGGGAGCCCCATTGCAGCCTAGAGTCAATCGTTATTCCCAAAAACACGGTATTATCAACAAAATCTAGAATATCTCTGTTTAATAACAATCCATATTTAGTCAGTAATCTTCTTCTATCTAGTAGATAGCACGTCACTATAAATGTTTCCAGCCCATTATTTTGTCACCACAAGCTCAGGGGGGTCTACCCGGACATTCGAACTTCGCAACTGTTAATGTCAACTCTATGACAATGATGTTCGGACCGACACGGTCGTGATGATGATATAACGAAAATTTAAAGTCCGGGCACAGCGCCTGTTCGCGTGCCGGTGTGCGCCCGCACCGTAGCCGCTACTAATACTTAAGGGGGTGCTTCAACTGATCAAACTGAACAACTTTCACTAAGGAGCCAACTTTGAAATCGCGAAAAATTTTACCCATTATGAGTAAAAGAAAAATTGCGGAGTGGTCTAAAAGGAGGATGCATATTCATCCGCGGCGAACGAGCCGAAAGTAGAATCCGTGCCGTGAAACAATCGAATTTTATAATTCTTTGTATGAAATTCTATGACACCTCGCACACTTATCCGCGGTGAATCGAGCGAATCGTCAGAAAAATTTAAAGGAAATTAGTTTCGTTCGCCTCCTTCAGCTCCTTCGCCGCTGATAGAACAGACGGCGTGAACGCGATGGATGAGAGACGACTCTGATGATAGACATCTGATACTAATTCATAATGTTGTTGTGATAGCAGCGCGGCGCGGCGCGGTGGTGTCCCGACGAAATCGTCGCGGCTCCCTTTTAATGAGCCCTCTCCTCCCGCACCCGGCCCCGCGCCCGCGCCCGCGCCGGTTATTGATATTAATGAGATCCAGATTTACGCCGCATCACAGGTATTAAACATTTCCCTTCATAATCCGTGCCCCAAGTAAGGTTACCCATTAAACGTGATCGCCTTTTGTTCCTCCCGCGGGATTAATAAATCAAAACAGGATCAGTAGCCGCCCCTCCCTCCCTCTCGCCCCTCCAGTGCCGCGCTCTGTTGTCGGTGACCGACGAAAATATTTGTAAAGTGAACGATGGAGATGGAACGATAAATATTATAGAACCAGCTGGAGGCAGTCGCAGGTCGCAGGTCGCAGGTCGCAGGTCGCAGGTCGCAGGTCGCACCGCGCGTTGCCGCCCGCGACCTCGACCTCGCGTCTGTATCAATATTAGTAGATTACACACCGAGGGCAGGAGAGTAAGAAAGGTCTCAGATCACTGTAATTGTTGGCCGAGGCGAAGCCAAGGTCAACGAACATGAGATCTGAGGCTTTCTTATTTACTGCCCAAGGTGTGTCTACTATTTTTCTCCTCGACGGAGGTGGAAAGCGGCGACTTTGTTTAGCCTTCCGCCCGGAGATTAGAAAATTATATTCCTCGTCTTCATAATTATTAGCTTTGTGGTGTGGTACCTACTAGCTTACATTTTTTTACGCCACTATAGTACGAGGTGACTAACGAGTATACTTAAGAGGGTGCTTCAGCTCATCAAACTGAACAACTTTCACTATGGAGCTAACTTCGAAATCGCGAAAAAAAAAACAGCTATTACATACAAAGCTGCAGTACTCACTCGACTAAAATTTACGGGACAGCTGTTTTTTTCTTGCGACTCCGAATTTGGCTCCATACTGAAAGTGGTTCAGTTTGATGGTCTGAAGCACCCCTTTAAGTATTACTATGGGTGTTTTGTTACATCCTGTAGGTATATCTTTAATTTGTGTGCTGTATTCGATTTCTCTTGACTCGTCATTTTTATTTATAAGAGTTAATCTATATTTTATTTCAAATTAATCTTTAGTAAGTTTGCAAAAACTTTGTTTTTTCATACAATCTCAAAGAGTGTCCGATTTTGCTTAATTATATTTTACGAATTTTAATTACGTTGCTGTAGAAGTAGCTGTCGTATCGGGTATCGTAGTAGCGTAGCAACGTAGTAAGCAGCGTAGCAACGTAGCAGCGTGTCGATATTCGGTTCTTGGTCAAGTTGTTTTTGGAGGGCCAAATCGAAAACCATTTCGAGACAAATGTTTCAATAACAATATAATTATTATAATTATGTTCAAGATTTTAAAATAAAACGCTTTTAGAAATTTTTATAAATTAATGTTGTCTTCATTTAACCTTTTTGACGTCACTTACTGAAATCTGAAAAATATAGACACAGAGATTCAATTCTAGATCGTGTTTAAAAAAATCATTGAATCGGACGAAACTTCGTTTGTATGCAGCGCGCTCGGGCGCCTTAAAGGGGTATATTCTCTTAAATTGTAATACTACTCTTATTCAAAAATTAAAGGAATAAATGTGTGTAGGCGTGCGCGCACCGCCCGCGGCGCCTTAATCGTTCGCCGCTGATAGGCCCATCATATCGAACATTAAAATTGCAAACTAACGTCTAGTTCTGATTTTTTAATATGTTGTTAGGACCACTACCAGTAGCGTATATCCAAGTTTGCAGCTTCGTAAGACCTGTGCTAACTTTGCAGCACTCGAAAAACCATCCCGTTTTTTGGTTTTTTGCTTACATCTCGAATTCTATAAGTCTTATAGAAAAGGTTTCTAGGTACAAATTAAACCTGATAAAATTTCCTACAAAACCAGTAGTATGTACTTGTCTCATAGGACTTATCCTTTGAGAGCTGCAGGGCCATGAAAGCAATTGCATTTTAAAAATTATGAAATTAGTATGGCAACCCTCATGAAAGTTAAAGATAAAAAGAAAATAATTTCATATTCTTAATCAGCGACCCCGAAAATCCCCGGATACAAATTTTCAGCTGATTCGGTGAACCTTTAAAAGCTGCTTTGGCGTTTGAAATTTCCATGGCAGCCAACTTGGATTTTGTAATTTTTAAAAAAAATCCGAAATTGCGAAATCCAAGATGGCTGCTATGGAAATTTAAAACACCAAAGCAGCTGTTAAAAGTTCACCGAATCAGCTGCAAATTTGTATCCGGAGATTTTCGGGGTCGCTGATTAAGAATATGAAATCATTTTTTTTTTATCTTCAACTTTCATGAGGGTCGCCATACTAATTTCATACTTTTTAAAATGCTATTTCTTACTTGGCCCTGTAGCTATCAAAGGATAAGTCATATGACACAAATACGTACTACTTGTTTTGTAGGAAAATTTATCAGGTTTAATTTGTACCTAGAAAACTTTTCCATACGACTTATAGACTTCGAGATGTAAGCAAAAAACCAAAAAACTGGATGGTTTTTCGAGTGCTGCAAAGTTAGCACAGGTCTTTCGAAGCTGCAAACTTGGATATACGCTACTGGTAGTGGTCCTAACAACATATTAAAAACTCAGAACTAGACGTTAGTTTGTTATTTTAGCGATTTTTTGTGTAAGATATGACCGGCCTATGAAGCGCAGCCCCACGTTTACTTGTGTTTTACTGAGCTCATAACAGCTCGCCCGACGCACCGAGGTCTGTACCCACCACCAGCTCGCTCCACCACTGTACACCTTATTGCGCTGCAACAAGGTCCGCATTGTGGTGCGGCGGCGACGCTATTCAGATTTACGACTGGGTACGTTTACATACATATGCGTCTTAGAGAATCAGCCTCGTAAAGTGTACACGAGGGTTTCATATAAAACGCGACACGTCGCGGAATGTTAACGAGTTAAACATCTCGCCTAAACCTTTAGTCTCCGCTAGCCACCCGTCGTCACTCGGCGATTCGTTCTGTTTGAAACTCTTACTTTATTTGCCAGAAGTAATAATTACTACAAGCACATATAAAAAAAACGCATTTTTAGAATAAGGACCTGTTAATATTTATAGCTACAACTATAAATATAACTTGGTGGTAGCCTGTTTCACACCACCTCAAAATGATATTCAGTTACTGTTTGGAGTGTGTACAGGTACACTAAAACAATTATACCTAATATAAACTATTATAAAACTGTAACAGATGTGTGTCTGTACATTTATTTATTTATTTATTTGGGTTACCAACAGATGAATCACATTACAAACTCAAGAGACTACATAAAATTAGGCAAACATTGTAGATTGAAGATATTCACAAAAAGATAACGATATGGTTTTAGGTATCCCTGATTTCAAATCAATATGTTTAGGGTAAGATAAACAATATAATTACTTTTCTACTTATACAATGGCTACGGAACCCTATCATGGGCGAGTCCGACACGCTCTTGGCCAATTATTTGAGAAGTTTTGTCTGTATGTTTGTTTGTTTGTAACAGCATCACGCAAAAACTACTGAATCGATTTTGATGAAACTTTTTTGTTTAATAGTTTATGATTTGACTTAAAATCTGTTGTATGATTTTTACAGACGAAGTAGCGGGTAAACTCTAGTAAAAAATTAAACTAAACGTTGTTGAAAACAATAGTTATTTGCAATGATCGGAATCTCGGGGCATTTTTTGAGCATACAAGTTTGGATACGCCTTGATTTCCCGGAAATATCCGGATTTAATAAATATGGATAAAAATTTCACGGGATTTATTGGGATTACCTATTTAGATGTCAAGAGACGTTTTTTTAAATCAAGAGTATTAGCAGTGCATAATGGAGGCCGCGACTTTGAAACACGCCGCCTGGTACCTTTGACATGTACCGCACTTAGGTAAATATGTTGACCGTTATTAAACAATGATATTAAGTAACTAGATTAGTAGTTAGGGCACCAAAGCGTTGCCACTTCGAAGATGTCTGCAGGCTTCTTTGACTTCAGTTCAGGCGTTTATCTATGGTGAGCGGACATATCCGTGACGTTTAAATTAAGCTACCAAAATGGGGAAATGCGCCGTAAAAATTTGTAAATCACAGTCGGAAAAGAATAATAAAGGAAGTGGTGTTACTTTTCACAAGTAAGTTTACTATATTTTGTCAAAATACCATTAAAAAACTAAATAAATTGTTCACGCATTGTTTTTGCCATCAGTGTTGCAAGTATATACGATTTTGATTTTCCCACACTGTAGGGAGTTTCGGTACCCTCTTCGTTATTTCATACAGGGTTAAGTTTTAATCAGTCCGGATAACTTCACCATTCATTCCCCTAATCAAACTGAACAACTTTCAATATTGAGCCTACATCGAAATCGTGAAAACAAAATCATCTGTTTCATACAAAACTGCAGTACCGACCGACTCGACTCAAATGTATTGGACAGCTGATTTCTTTTTTCGTGATTTCGAAGTTGACACCATAAATAAAATAAATAAATACCTAAATAATAAAAATCTTTATTTGCATAGTGAAAGTAAAGAGATTACAATATGGTGACATTGGTGACGTTATCCGATCTGGGCTGATTAAACATCAACCCTGTAAAATATGATATATTACTTAAAGTTTATTTATACCTAAATCTGTTCAGAACACACAGAGCCTACATATTCAAGTTTATAATTCAGGTAATAAATTCATTAAATTCAGTAATTAATTCTGGGGAAATTATTTCTAACCACTGACAACTGTGGCCGTATTTACTAACGTTTTTAAAATAATAACGTCTTTCTCATTTCGTCGTAATTTTTTTGACGGCAGAAGAAACGAGACAAATATAGTTTACTTTGGCGTATGTATCGATTTCCAAGCTACATCTTTGAAACTCTGAAGTTGCGCATTTTTGAGTATTGTTTTCTAGAAGCTATCCCTCTAGTATTGTATAAGCTCACTGTTATTAAATCACCCAGGGCAAAATCTCAATAAAATCAGTCGTTTAAACCAATTTCAATGTTATTATTGGATCCCAAATTACTTTTTCGAGATTTCATTACCATATAAAATAATGTTTTGGTGCCGTTGTAGTTGGCCGTCTAATTAAAATTCTCTAAAAATGTTTAAAATGTTGGGACTTGGGAGTAAAATATAACGATAATTTCATTAAAATTTAAGTTTGTGGCATCGTTGGCCAAATTGAATTGCTGGATAGAAGAAGTTTCCCCACGCCCCAAAAAAATAATGCATCACGCAATTTTTTGGTGATTTTTTTAGTGTTTTTCTCAAAAAAGTTTCAATCAAAGTCAGCATTTAAGCTGGAATAAAAAGAAAAGTTGTGTGTACAACACACATTTTTTTATTTTTATTTGAATGTCTGATGTTGTACGGTTCTATACACATTCAAATTACATGGATGCGACCTCAAATTTTTTTTATTGACCTTAATTTTATTTGGAAGAAGAAAAATAAAATTAACAGAACAACTTTGAGTTACAATTAAAAATAATCTAAAAGCGCTCGAGATCTTCTGATTTTTTAAAAACTAATTTATGTTGATAGAACCGTACAACATCAAACATTCAAATTAAAAAAAATGGGTGTTGTACACACAACCTTTTCTTTTTATTCCAGCTTAAACGCTGACTTTCGATTTTTTTTTGAGAAAAACACTAAAAAAAAATCACCAAAAAATTGCGTGATGCATAATTTTTTTTGGGGCGTGGGGAGACCTCTTCTATCCAGCAATTCAATTTGGCCAACGATGCCACAAACTTAAATTTTAATGAAATTATCGTTATATTTTACTCCCAAGTCCCAACATTTTAAACATTTTCAGATAATTTTAATTAGACGGCAAACTACAACGGCAACAAAACATTATTTTATATGGTAATGAAATCTCGAAAAAGTAATTTGGGATCCAATAATAACATTGAAATTGGTTAACCGACTGATTTCATTGAGATTTTGTCCTGGGTGATTTAATAACAGTGAGCTTTATACAATACTAGAGGGATAGCTTCTTACAAACAATACTCAAAAAAGCGTAAAACCACTTCAGCAGAGTTTCAAAGATGTAGCTTGGAAATCGATACATACGCCAAAGTAAA
The DNA here is from genome assembly GCA_963693445.1 of Agonopterix heracliana. Taxonomy (NCBI): domain Eukaryota; kingdom Metazoa; phylum Arthropoda; class Insecta; order Lepidoptera; family Depressariidae; genus Agonopterix; species Agonopterix heracliana. The sequence continues at coordinate 56,009 of OY856312.1, read as the reverse complement.
CTATGTTTGTCTCGTTTCTTCTGCCGTCAAAAAAATTACGACGAAATGAGAAAGACGTTATTAGTTTAATAACGTTAGTAAATACGGCTACAGTTGCCAGTGGTTAGAAATAATTTCCCCAGAATTAATTAGTTAATTTAATGAATTTATTACCTGAATTGAACTTGAATATACAGGGTCCAACTTAATATGCTGACACTTTTTTAAGGGGATGATCAGACCATGAAACTTAACAACTTTCTCAATGGGACCACCATCGAAATCGAGAAAAAAAAATCAGCTGTCCCATACAAAACTGCAAACCGACTCGAGCCAAATGTATGGTACAGCTGTTTTTTTTTCGCGATTTCGATGTTGGTCCCATAGAGAAAGTTGTTTAATTTGATGGTCTGGAGTGCGATTTTTGAATCTCATTCGCAGAGCTCAGCAGTTGAAAATGTCAAAATTACTATGAAGATACGCATCTTTCAACTGCTGATTCGACTTTAAAAAATCGCACTCCTGAAGTATGATTTTTGAAAGTCAAATCAGCAGTTGAAAGATGCATATCTCCATAGAAATTTTAACATTTTCAACAGTTGAATTCATCGAATGAGATTCAAAAATCGCACTCATGATCATCCTCTTAAAAAAGTGTCAGCATATTGATTATAGGCTCTGTGTGTTCTGACCAGATTTAGGTATAATTAAACTTTAAGTAATACAGGGAGTTTGGAAGCGGTGTCAAATATTTAAGGGGATGATAGTTGACACCATTTAAAACATTTTGAGCCATACATGTCTTAGACGAAGTCTGATTGTTGATTTTTAAATGCAATTTTTATTTTATTTTTGAAAAAACCCGATTTCTGACAGTTAATTGCCAACAGTGCCCCTGTTTATGTTGGTATGTTAATTGTTTTTTTTTTGAGGTTGTCAGATGTGTATTTCTAATCCGGGGACCCATCTCTTGACCCGCACGCTCCCCGGACCTGACCCCGTGGTTTTCACATCTCGGGATGGAGTAGCCAAGGATCTCTTTTACAAAATAACAACGATCGAAGTAAAAAAAGTGTGTAGGAAATCGAGGTACCTACACATTTTTAAAATGAATCATCAATTATTTTTACCAAAAATGTTGTTTCATTTGTCCATTTAAAAATCGAATTTAATCTCTTTCAATTTGGTTTTTAACCTCTAATTCTGAGAATTGCTAAGATATCCGCTTAAATGATACCTTGAAAGAAAGGCCAATAGCCGAGCATGTTTTTAAAAAGGTTTGAACGATCAAGGCTATTTTATTTATTTTTATAATTGCCATAAACTACGCAGTATTGTTAAAATTTTTACGACTTTCGAAAGCGTCTAGATTTTTTTTCCAATAAGACAGGCGCCTGAAACTTAGTTCATTAGATTAATACACATCTGAAAACCCTAATAAAATTAAACAATTAACATAACAACATAAACTGTTGGCAATTAACTGTCAGAAATCGCGTTTTTTCAAAAATCAAATAAAAATTTAAAAATCAACAATCAGACTTCGTCTAAGACATGTATGGCTCAAAATTTTCTAAATGGTGTCAACTATCATCCCCTTAAATATTTGCACCCCGCTTCCAAACACCCTGTATATCATATTATACAGGGTTGATGTTTAATCAGCCCAGATCGGATAACGTCACCATATTGTAATTTCTTCACTTTCACTATGCAAATAAAGATTTTTATTATTTAGGTATTTATTTATTTTATTTATGGTGTCAACTTCGAAATCACGAAAAAAGAAATCAGCTGTCCAATACATTTGAGTCGAGTCGGTCGGTACTGCAGTTTTGTATGAAACAGGTGATTTTGTTTTCACGATTTCGATGTAGGCTCAATATTGAAAGTTGTTCAGTTTGATTAGGAGAATGAATGGTGAAGTTATCCGGACTGATTAAAACTTAACCCTGTATGAAATAACGAAGAGGGTACCGAAACTCCCTACAGTGTGGGAAAATCAAAATCGTATATACTTGCAACACTGATGGCAAAAACAATGCGTGAACAATTTATTTAGTTTTTTAATGGTATTTTGACAAAATATAGTAAACTTACTTGTGAAAAGTAACACCACTTCCTTTATTATTCTTTTCCGACTGTGATTTACAAATTTTTACGGCGCATTTCCCCATTTTGGTAGCTTAATTTAAACGTCACGGATATGTCCGCTCACCATAGATAAACGCCTGAACTGAAGTCAAAGAAGCCTGCAGACATCTTCGAAGTGGCAACGCTTTGGTGCCCTAACTACTAATCTAGTTACTTAATATCATTGTTTAATAACGGTCAACATATTTACCTAAGTGCGGTACATGTCAAAGGTACCAGGCGGCGTGTTTCAAAGTCGCGGCCTCCATTATGCACTGCTAATACTCTTGATTTAAAAAAACGTCTCTTGACATCTAAATAGGTAATCCCAATAAATCCCGTGAAATTTTTATCCATATTTATTAAATCCGGATATTTCCGGGAAATCAAGGCGTATCCAAACTTGTATGCTCAAAAAATGCCCCGAGATTCCGATCACTGGTTATTTGTTATGCTAGGCTGCAAAGTTGCTTTTTGGCGCGAGTACTTTTATTGAAACCTGAGCAAGCGAAGGAGTCTAGGATTGAACTACGAGCGTTTGCAGCCGAGCGAAACACACAATTTTTCACCTCACAACAGCGAGGAAAAAAAGGGAATTGCTAAAAAGAACATTTCAAAAAGTTTTTATTTTCGTGCTGGTCAGTGTCATGAAATAGTTACTAAGCATTTTCAGTGCATTGGTGGTATACAAAAATATTGAAATAGAAATAGAAATAGAAATATTCTTTATTGTGAATCATTGGTAGGTAGGTATTGAATAGACAGATTCGAATTTCAAAAACTCTTTCCACGCTAGCGGATAAAATACACTTTTGCACTCAGATTTCGAACGATAAACAGAATCTTTCCGAGCTTGTGAGGTGAAAAATAACTTTATACCCCTTCGACGTCGACGCGACGCGACGCGTGTATAGACTATGTAGGAACAATTTACTAGTTTCGGTAGATTATTATATTAGATTATAACTTAGGCATCGAAGATTTTATTATGTGAATACACATAACATTCGCACAAAGTTAACTACAGTAACATATGTAGTGTTTTGTAGTCATATGTATCCCCCCCCCCCCTCCCTCCTACTTAAATGAGCACGTTATAAACCAGCGATTGTTTCATTGTCTCACTACCTGTCACCGGTTCTAGGCATTTAAAAAGCCCCCGCAACCACATCCTCGCAGCTCACAGGAACGAAAGGTGTGTTTTTAAATAAAATAGCTCAGTTCTCAGAAGACACTTTCAAATAGAGACGGTTCTCAAATAAAACCTGTCCCGCCACAAACGAAACAGTCTCACGAAATAAAACCATCAACCCGCGTCGGAGAGCTTTCTACGTTTCTTGTCGTCATATTATTTTGACTACATATTATAGTATCCTGACTAGCATGAAACCAACAATCAACAAAAACCTAGTCAAACAGTCCTCAGCCTGGAAATTTTCCGAAAAACGACCTACTTTTTTGACTGCAAAAACTGTAAACTGTCGCGCCTAACAGATCTGTATGACTTTTTAACTTTATAGCCTTGTTCACCCCAGGAGTGACCAGGACAGAACAGTTTCATGCTGGTAGTCGACGATGAGCCAACGACGACGATGCATTCTCGGTTTCGGTTTGAAGTAGATCGTATTATTCTTGACAGAAAGTAACGATGCTACCGAACTTGACAAGAAACTAGATTGGAAACACTTATTACAATAATTTCTCTAAAGTTTGTTATCAATCATTGACGATTGTAGATGCTGCCAATCGAATGGAGGACAAATGCCTACGTTAGATATATCTACTTAGTATATAAAGTATATACAAAGTAATGTCCACTCGCCTAAGAAGCAATATACCTAATCTTTTTTCTAAAACAATACTAGCTTTTCCGTGGCTTTTATTTGTCTAAAGAGAATTTAATATGATGTTAGAGCGAGGCGGAGGGGGAAGGGTGTAGGGTCGCGCCGCCGATGACTGTCCTCTATTAGGTTAGAGGACCTCTAATCTAAACAACAAATAGTTCGGAAACATCACTCCCGCTCGTCGCGTCGCGTCGCGCCTCTCACTGGAAAAGGGAAAACACGCTCTGTAATCTACTTATATGTCGATTATAGGCTTTTGTATTTCAGGCGAGGACAAACCACTAACCAACAAATAGGTATGTTTTGTACTTTTTGTTTGTCCTCGCCTGTGATATCTACCTTATAACTAGAATGTTATAGTATTATTATTTATAACATTCAAAGTATATTTTCTCGAACATCAGAGACGAGCGTATTTTTTACCCGACTGCGACAGAAGGAGGGTTATGTTTTTCGAGCGTATGTATGTATGTATGTATGTAAGTATGTATGTATGTATGTATGTTTGTATGTCTATTTCTTTGGCACGCCCTACAGCCTAAACGGCTTGATGGATTTTAACGTATGAGGTGTCGTTAGATTTGTAAAAATTGTGAGAGTGACATAGGGCACATTATTTTAATATGGCGTATGCGAATGAAAAAAGAGAGGGGGGAGAATCAATTTTTTTTCGTAAAAAAATACAATATGGGTATCAAATGAAAGCTGGTGAAGAGCAGATTCCAAATATATATATATTATAGTATTTTTATGCTACCATTTTGACACAAGACTAAAAAGTATGAAATAAACTAAATTATTTAGAAAAACAAAAAACCCGACTGCATAAAAAACTATTAACTGAAAAGATAAAAACAAGCTCCTTATAATAACTTTGTTTGAGCAAATTAATACAATTTGAATGTTATTACTTATTAGGTAGGTATTGCAGGCGGGGACAAACCAATAACCATCAAATAGGTCATTTTTCCTTGTCCCCGTTTGCGATACCTACCTAATAAGTAATAACATTCAAATTGTATTAATTTGCTCAAACAAAGTTATTATAAGGAGCTTGTTTTTATCTTTTCAGTTAATAGTTTTTTTATTCTCTTTTTTGTTAATTATTTGTTACTCAGTCGGGTCTTACGTTATTGTTAATTAATTTTAGGATTGAGAAATCTTAAATATTGTTATGAGAGCGGCAAAAACACGGTTAAGGTTTGCTCAAAGAAATAACTATAAAGTCTTTACCCAATGAGAGAGCTATGCATCATTTCATGTTGCGTGCGACGCGGACGGCGCAGGAGCATGATCGGATGATTGACCGCTTTCATGATATTGCACATCAGGCACCTCGTGCTGTCGACCAACATGCCTCCGACATTCCCCACTATGCCAGTGTGGTGGAGTATGACCCACTCTCTTTTTTCTTCATTAATAAGTCATAACATCGAAGAATAATCTCGCTTTATTAAACTCGTATAAAGTTGTTGTTGTACTTGTTGTTTAAATATCTGTAAAAGCTTTCAGATTTGTTTGTGAAATAACTCCAAGTTGGAAACAGATAATAATATTGAGTAGTGTTCTCTCTGCAATCTGCTACAGACTTGTACCGAACCGCTCCGCACATATATAATTATAATTATCTTTCCAGCTGATTTCACTAATTCAGTAAATACTTGATTTGTTATATCACTTCGGAGCAGCAGGGGCTTATCTACAAGGAAATTACGTCTCGACGGAACGCTTCACGAGAGTTCCTTGTGGGTGTCCGTCCGTCCGTCCGTCAGTGTTCGTTATTTCGACTGGTCGGTGATTAATAGTTCCTCTCCTCTCTGTTGCACTCTCACACAGTGATTAATGTTGTTACGGATATTAATTGTATATTTGTGCGCTTGATTGAATGATACGAATATGATATTTTTTCCTCCCCGAAAGGTCAAGTAGAAGCGACAGTATGTATGCTTGTACTAAACAAAGATTGATCGGTAATAAACAGTACTGCCGGCCGTACCTGTCGCTCTCGTATCTGGCTTTTTAGTCACAAGCGTAAGTCCCGCCAAACCGTTGCTTAAATCATCTTATAAAGATAGAAAGGCCAATGATGATGACTTCACAGTGTCTACAGTAGGTACATTACGACCACGAAAATAATTACCCTCTTCGCTTGCGCAGAGTCCCTCGACAAAACCTGAAGTCGTTTATAATCAAAGGGTGCAAATTCGGATAGCAGCGAAAAGGGCGCGTGGCATATCCTGATTGGTCAATATAATTTCTTCATGATAATTTCATCATCATCATCATTTTCAGCTTGTATATGTATAATTTGGTCAGTAAAATTTTAAAATTTTTCAATTGCGCAGTTAAAATCTGATACTACTCAGTACAGTACAGGGTGTAGCGAGAGTGTGTACCACGGACCGGTAGACCCGCCACAAACACTCTTATGTATTTCGTTAACTTTGTTGCTTGCTCCGGCGCGTGTAAATTTTATAAGTTCTGGCAACCGCTTCCAGCGTGGCGTGGTTTGGCACAAACTGCGGAGTTCGCCTCACTTTGTGTAAGAGATGGCCGCTCGACGAAGTTAAACAAAGTTTTTGTAAAACGCCCCGACAAAGGTTTAATGTTATTAATGTTGATAGTTGCGCGTCCGCCGCCGCCGGCAACTTTACCGCTTAACCCTCCGTGACTAAGTGTTGCCGCGCCGTGTCGTGCCGTGCCGTGTCGTGCTTCCATTGTGTCGCGTCGTGGCTCACATATATTAAAAAACCTTTAAGATTTTACATAAACGTACCTTTAAATACAATGTTAATCTTACATATCGGTACTGCACGTGGTCGGCCACTGTATACTTATATGTTCAGGCGTCGTCCTCGCCTGTGTAGGGGGATTCGTAAATAAAGAGTCTGAAAATCATTTGCTAAGACGAATAAGCAACACAAATTTCTGATTATAAATTAGTTACGTTCAACCCGTAACTTTACTGGACTAGCGGGCATTACTAGTTGACTATTTATAGTCATATGTTTAGTTATCGAGAATTTACAGTCACGATACGTTGTAGGCAATCTGCTTATTAGCCAATTGACATGATGGGTACCTACCTATGATTCCAGCAGTGTTAGATACCCAAAAAAATCGATGTAAAAAGGTTGTTCCAACAAACTGCCATATTCACATATAATTCAATTCACATTTGTTTGAATTCCGTATCGATTCTTTTACTTTAATCAATGTTTTTAGGCAGGTCGCCTCACTACGAAGCTAAAACAGACAGATGTCAAATGTGATCTATTAAATTGGCCCGACTTTAATGTCGTCAAAGCGTGCAGTAAAATTTTTATTTATTCTTACTATATTGTACTTACCTACATAGTAAATGTACAGCTTCAACACAATTATTGTGTCTGTAATTTATTCTCTTTGACTAAGTTTATTCTCCAAGATTTAAAAAAAAAATAAGAAAAGTGGAAAGAAAACGAATGAAACAATTTCACATTTCTGAAAGTCTTTACAATAAGAGTGAGTGAATTAAAAGAAAACTGAACAAAAAATTGCATTGAAAGAGCGCGGGTGGAAAAATGATAACAAAGAGATCCTCGCTCGCTCGCTGAGATCACGCGCCGCCCGCGCCGCGCGCTGGGAAGTGCTGTTTATTTATATCACGGGCTTCTTTTGTCAACGAGCTCGGAGCTCCGAGTAGTAGCCTTGTCTCAAATTAGTAATTATTTGGCTACGCCGTGGCACTGTCGCCGTCGTAACAACCGCGTAGTGCGTAGTCCATAAGACCAATATAACGAATCAAGCAGTAGCGATACAAAATAAACGGGTATATGTACCAAGTGTGTGTATGAGTCCGGGTCGGTAGGTAGCACAGAAGGTTTCAAAAGCCACCAGCTTCGGAGCTATACTGATTGATAGTGCATTGTGGCATATCAGGTAGAATGGCATGACTACGTACCACATGCATCTCCCACGCATTTAAGAGCTCCTGCAAACCCTTGAGAAGTCTTGTCGTTGAAACATAACACAATCTGAACAGATTTAAAACAGTCGCTTTTACTCAGCCTTGTAAAAACATATAGTAGACTAGAGTTAACCCGCGACTTCGTCCGCACAAATTATATACCAGATTTTAATTCAGATCATAAGTTATCAAACAAAAAAGTTTCATCAAAATCGTTTCAGTAGTCGTTGTCATTCTCGAACAAACAAACAAACGGACAGACAAAAAATGGTCGATTTTACCATTCAGGGACACCTAAAAACCATATCGTAATCTTTTTCTTATAAATGTCTACAAAGTACAGACGCTTCTGTTACAGTTTAATAATAGTTTAGATTACATTCTCCTTCGCATCGCCGCCGGCGCCGGCGCAGCACCGCTGACATTAACTTATTACAGAGTCTCTACGTTTTTACATGTAATTTATATAACAGCAACGACACAGAGATGGAGCTCGCTCATAACCACTCTGTGCGTTCAACAAACACAACGACTGACTGATATTATATTGACATTACATGTCGTCTACTTTGTGTTTGAATTCGACGAGATCAATTATCATCGTTCGTGTCGTGACTGCGACATCCCTGAACCGATCATTAGGTACATAACATAATGTGACGTGCGAGCGAAGCGAAAGGGAGCGGGAGGGAGTCATCTCTCATAAATACAACAATTAAAGCCTCCGCACACTACAGCGATTTTATCGAGCGATTTTATTAAGCGATATTATTGACAGCGATATCGCGACACCTTACACAAAGCGATTCCGCGATTCGTGTCACGCGTGCACCCCACCACTGAATGTAGTCGAAAGAGATTGCGTCAGGTTGCGATAATGTCGCGGCAGTGTGTGGGATCGAGCGCGTCCCCATACAAAATGTACTAGAAATTAATATCGCAAAATCGCAGCGATAATATCGCTCGATAAAATCGCTGCAATGTGCGGAGGCCTTTATGCTTTTACAAGGTACCTTATAGTTGTGTAGTCATTGTAACTAGCTCGACAGTGAACGAATCGTAAGGTTACTTCACACTTCACACGGTCAAACCACACAACCGATCTTGACACATTTAGCGAGGAGATAACTAGCTTGATCTCGAGGACAACTTATTCATTCAACAAACGCGGACGAAGTTGTAAGTCACAGTTAAATATTAATAATAATTATTATTGTAAGGTAGGTAAGAAGCACATCACACGAGGAGGCGATCCTTCGCGGACGAGCTCAATGCAACAGAGAGGCGGAGTCGCGCTGTATTCATTATTATATTTGTTTGTTCCGGTTATAGAGAGAGTTTAATTTAATTAACAACGCTACAGATAGCCGGCCGGTACATACAGCCTCCTCCCCCTCGCCGCCCCTCCCCGCCCCGGTCCGCCGGGAACGACTTTCTAAAATTTATTGTTCGAAATACAATTAATATTCAGCAGATGACTATCATAAAAGCGATTCATTATTTTAAACTCTAATTGAATAATTTGCAAAATGTTTTAAACACAGAGATAAGGCACAAAACTCGTCGATCCTGCAACTATATTTCATTCCAAAATTTAGTTTTCTGGCCAATTATGATTAGGAAATATTGTTTTTTTTTATCATAAAGATATACTATCCGATATAGCTTGGACGTTATCAAAGCTGTTCGAATAATTAGGGAGAGTAGAGTTTCAAAATCTCTGTTTCTGTAAGTCGCAATAGCCTTAAAATTTCGTTGCTATTCGGGATGCAGGCATATACCTACGTATATGCCTTCCTAAACCTTACCTTTTGCCTATTTACCTCTAATATCTAATGTGTCAATTCACACGACACCATGACCATACGACACCATACGAATGTTATCATTGTACCTAATCGCGATGTTAATCTCTTAGAGAGGAACCAAACATTATTCATTATAAGTGTCTCAAAAACTGATCACTGCTTCGTCTCACCCGCCCTCACTCGTTGCTACATTATATTTCTGGCTACTTTTTCGTACTGGAAAAGAAAACTGTTCTTGATACGTAATTAATTACATATCGCTGAGGTGTTGTACATTAGTTACATTACCTATGTACTGCACTACGACTACGATAACACCCGATACATTAAGCTTGTTTTTCTCGCAACTTTATCTTCATATGATTTGTATCTCTTTCAGTATAAAATTGTAGTCTTTGTACTATTTAACGACATCTTTAACTTGAAACCTACTAATAAGTATTTAGGTGACAGGTGAGACTACTGAAACGCTCGCTGGTTCGTAACGCACTGCTTTAATAAAAAAGTGGAGAGGGGTGGACGCAGCCACGCACCTACTTATAGCTACATACATAACATCCCTCCCTCTAATTACAGAAAACAATAAAATGACAATTAATAAAACTTCTTAAAATCTATTTTGGGACGATCACGTAACACTCTTTTAGACGCACTCCTCAGGAGTGCATCCTGAGTCTCTACCTGACTTTCAGACTCGGTTCTGGCTTCATGAAACTCCTCTTCGGACTCTGAGCACGCGTTTTCGCTATGCATCTCTGGCTCCTTACTAGCACCCTCACCCTCCGCTGACGGCGAATCGTGTGGCTCATACACTTCCGCTCTCCTTCCTCGGGCTGAACTACATGGCTCTGGAGAGACTGTCTGCGGTGATGACACGATAATTGGTGACGGAGACGGCGGTGCCGGCGGGGTGTCACACATCGTCGGCTGCAGTGGGCTAGTCGATTTATTGACAGAGAGCGGCGGCGGCGACGGCAACGGCGCGGGCGGCGATGATGACGGCGACGGCGAGCGCGGCGACCTTGACGGGTACGACTCAGGTAAGTTGTCACTTTGTTCTCTATTCTGGTGAGTGTTACATATCCCTTTATATAATATAATTTGGTTACAGTGTCTTTTACTACACTCCATGCTAGCTATATCTTTCACTAAATATACAACGTTCCCCATTTTTTTAATTATAGTTCCTTTACACCAAACATGTTTGTTTTTGTTTACAAATTTTTTATACAATACGATGTCGTTTAACTTGTACTGTATTGACTTTTTCTCAGTTTGCGAACACTGTTTAGATTTATCCGAATTAGAGTCAGCCGATGGCAACGGTGATAACAATTTTGTTGGGTTTATTAAATCTAATCGTGACCTCAGTTTTCTACCAAAAACCATTTGTGCTGGTGAAAAACCGGTGGTGGTATGAATTGAATTTCGGTAATCCATAAGATACTTCATTAACTTTATTTTTATATCTTTTCCGGTGCGGGTCTCCAGTAAACACGATTTAATACCCTTTTTAACCACTTTAACGAAACTTTCGGCTTGCCCATTACTCGCTGGGTGGTACACGGGCGACGTAATGTGCGTTATCCCGTTAGTTTCACAAAATTTTTCAAATTCTATTGAACAAAAAGCGGTGCCATTATCACTTACTAGAGTGTTAGGTAGTCCAAACCTCGATATGAACTCACACAATCGTTCAATAGCCGCTTTTGATGTAGTAGTTGTATTCATGTTATACACTTCCACCCATTTAGTATGTGCGTCGACTACTACTAAATATGTGCTCCCATTTATGGGCCCTAAGTAGTCGATGTGCAATCTACTAAATTCTTTCAGGGGATATTCCCAGTTTTCAGGGGGTGCGCGGGGAGGCGAGGGACGCAACTGATTACAAATCTCGCACGAGCCTATCATTCTTTCCAAAGCTTGATCTACCCCGGGAAACCAAAACCGTGATCGTGCTTCGGCTTTAGTTTTGACTATGCCTATGTGAGAGGAATGTAATTCCGCTAATATTTTTTTATTTAAACTTTCCGGAATCACAACCTTGTGACCTCTCATTACACACCCATTTTCGTACGATAATTGTGATTTACATAGTTGGTACGGCTTTAAGCGTAGATTAGCAATTTTCTTTGGCCAACCATTCAAAATATATTTTATTATCTGATTCAGAACTACATCCTTTTTTGTTTCTTCGCGCAAGACATCTACAGTCACCGGCAAGCTTCCGTCAACTACAAAACAAACATAACTAGCTCGATCACACGATTTCCCGCACCCGGCGCCGTGGCACTGTTCGGTGCACGTGCACTCGTCCGCCCGCGCCTCCGGGGGGGGAAGGCTCGCGCGAGACAAATAATCAGCACTATTGTCCGCGCTTCGAACGTATTCTATCTTATAATTATATCCGCTAAGGAACATCGCATATCTCTGTAGTCTATTAGCGGACACTTCCGGTATGCCCTTATACGGTCCGAATATCGATATTAATGGCTTGTGATCCGTCCGTAATATAAATGGTACGGATCTGCCGTACAGATACTGGTGAAATCTGCGCACCCCGTAAATTATTGCAGTCGCCTCCTTTTGTATCTGAGAATATCGCTTTTCTGCTGAATTTAGTGTACGTGACGCATACGATATGGGTCTTTCAACTCCATCTGAATCTACCTGGGATAGAATTGCACCTAGCCCACTTGGAGAAGCGTCTACCGTTAAAATTAACTCTGCATTTGTGTTATAGTGCGCCAATACTTGATCTGAGGATAACATTTGTTTAATCTGTCTAAAAGCACTGTCGTGAATTGCGGTCCAGCTCCACTTACAGCCCTTCCGTAGTAGGTCATATAATGGGCTAAGTATACTTGATGCGTTCGACACAAAATTCCTGTAATAGTTCACCAATCCTAAAAATGACTGTAATTGATTAACGTTTGTCGGAACTGGTGCCTCAACCATTGCTTTTACCTTTTCTGGTGATTTTTTTACTCCGTCTTTGGTGATGATGTAACCCAGATAATTCACTTCATCCTTAAAAAAATCACACTTTTCTCGTTGTAACGCTAAACCCGCATCCTGTAACCGCGCTAACACACCATTTAACCTTGTCATATGCTCGTCCTTGTCCTTTCCAGTCACAAGAACGTCATCTATCAAACAAAGTACTCCGTCCATCCCTGATAACAAACACTACATTGCCCGCTGGAAGATAGCCGGGGCACTAGCCAATCCAAACACAAGGCGCGTGTACTTGTAAAGGCCGCGGTGCGTATTGATACAAGTTAATTTTTGCGACTCCTCATCTAAAACAAATTGGTTGTATGCCATAGATAAATCTAACTTAGAAAATTGCAATTCTCTTTTATCCCATCCTCGTCGCCACTAATAAGTATTTAGGTGACAGGTGAGACTACTGAAACGCTCGCTGGTTCGTAACGCACTGCTTTAATAAAAAAGTGGAGAGGGGTGGACGCAGCCACGCACCTACTTATAGCTACATACATAACACCTACAATATACAAATACATAATGTGTAGCCGTAACAAAGTTCCAAAAGAGAATACGATCGTGAGTACATTGTACCTATGTATGTCATACATTGGCTACTACTATGCTTTTCTAGGCAATCCGATTATCTGGTTGAGGTATGAATGTCGAACAAACTGTAATATGGTAATTGGGACAATGTAGTGTGCCTCGCGTTAATTACGTTTAGCTGCGTAAGTAGTTCGTAAGTTATAAATAAGTGCAACTATGTATTATCGAGTGAATTCAATATACGACACTTAGCCCCACTTGCACCAACCTGGGTTAGCAATAAACTCAAGGTTAAGTTGGTAACCCATGATTTTTTGTATAGAAAAACAACTGAAAGAGCCATTTTATCCGGAGTTAATTGCTAACCCGTGGTTGGTGCAAGTGGGCCTTAAACTATCAACTATGTTTGACTCTACCATCTCGCGTCTCTTAGCGTCATCCTTGCAGTAACCTTCTTCTTCTTCGGGTTCCTCTCCATTACTGGAGGTTGGCAGTCAGCTCTGCATATCCCTGTCTATCTCTCGCCAAACGAAACAGCTCTTCGACGCTGGCGATGTCTGTCCACTCTTTCAGATTCGCAAGCCATGACATTCGTGGCCTACCGACGCTTCTTTTGCCCTCTACTTTGCCCATTATTATAGTCTGGAGCAGTTGGTATCGCTCATTCCTCAAGATATGACCAAGGTAGGCGACTTTCCTCCTTTTAATGGTTAGAAGCAACTCTCGGGACTTCCGGACACGTCGTAGAACTTCCACATTGGTGACTCGTTGAACCCAACTTATTCGCAGCATTCTTCGGTAAAACCACATTTCTACAGCCTCTAGTTTCTGGCGAGTAGCTTCCTTAATGGTCCATGCCTCGCAACCGTATAGAACTATTGGCCATATGTAACATTGGAGCATTCTTACTCGGAGTCGTATATCCAGTTTACGATTAGTTGCAGTAACCACATAAAGATATTACAAAACTACTTTCACACTTACCTAACAGGTTGACATAACAGGACAGGATATTAAAAAAATTTGATCTTCAACTCCAAAGAAAAATGTTTGTAGGATTATTTCTGCGACACAATGTGAGTTCACACGGAGAGTGTAATTTCTCCATGGTTCACACAGAGCACGAGTGACGTCACTGGTCACTAGCGGCCGCTGCTGTGTCGATGTCGTGTCGTGTCGTGTTGGTGAGATCCTCAACTCGTCTCTTTTACCGCTGACATCGAGTGCCCTCTCTACTCGACATACATCCTCCTCCGTGTTACGTGTATCCGAACGGTCTGTTACTCTTTAGAAATAGATATATGTTGTTCTCTCGCTCTCTCTCGACACATGTCATGGCGCTTGCCTGCTGGTGCTAAATTAAAGATCGTCGCTTAAACAACCATTGTCGTTTTAATCTGCATCCATCCACAAAACGAGGATCGACGCCCTTCCCACCATAACATGGTGTCAGAAGTGAAGAAGCTATCAGCAAGAATTCGTCAATATCTCCGAAAAGGTACTACGCCATAATTGTCAAGATGTCTGAAAAGACCCTTCTTCCACCGAACAATTTTTCATTAGACATGCAAGTGTCCAACATGTCTTTAAGCTGGCGCAACTACAAAACCAGCTTAGAAATATACATGTTAGCCAATAATCTGCAAGATGAGCCAGACAAAAGAAAAGTCGCAATACTATTGAACACAATTGGACACGAGGCACTCCAAGTCTTCTACTCATTCAACATAAACATGACGGATATAACATACAAAGAACTACTAGCCAAGTTCGAGACATATTTCCTACCTAAAATAAATACGTCAGTCGAGCGACACAAGCTTTTTAATAGAAAACAGGGTCCAAGTGAAGAAATAGAAACGTATGCCACAAGTCTCAAGAACATCAGCTTACAATGTGATTTCGGAGCGAAGTCGGATGATATTCTAAAAGATATTTTCTCTTGGAACCTAAACTCGTCATGTTCATACATCAAAGAACGCATTCTCATAGAGAAACCTACAACTTTCGAAGACGCAGTCAATCTAGCTAAGACAGTCAGAAATACCAAATTGGATAAACTAGCTATATCAAGCAACGATCAAGATGCCATCCCCATCAATCAGGCACAGTTCGCACACAATCGTCAGAAGTCTCAGCAGTCAAATGGAAATAGTCGTCAGTCAAGCCATCAACAAGACCAATTTAGTCGTGGAAGATCATCCGGTCGTGATCTACAAAACAGTCGTCCAGCAAGTCCCAGGAATAATCATCAGCCACCCAGTCATCACTCAAGCCCATCAGTGTCAAGATGCCAACGATGCGGTCAATTCCATCGAACTAAATGTCCAGCAATGGGAGTAACCTGTCACATCTGTCAGAAACCTAACCATTATGCCAAGTGTTGCCGCTACAAGCAAATACACCTAGTCGAAGAACAAGATCCTACAGTCCACACTGGTAACTTATCTGATACCTATTTGCTTAATAGTCTGTTTACTAATGAAATTTGTGCTAATTCTAACAGTCGTTATCAAACTAAACTGTCAATACACTGTCAACAAATTGATTTCTTACTCGATACAGGCGCCGATACTAATATCTTGTCATTCGGTACATACAAAAGTCTTAAACTACCACTCTGTAACATAAAAAAAAGTTGTCATAAACTATCGACTTTCAGTGGTGAAATTATACCTACAGTCGGTCAATGCACACTGTCTGTCACACACAACAGCTTAATACATAAACTCAATTTCCACATAGTAGATTTGCCGTGTACGAATATCATTGGCCGTCAAAGTTGTGAAGCTCTTAAGTTGATCGAACGAATACACAATGTTCACTTTCATGAGTCCGTTGCCGAAGACATAACAGTCAAATTCGAAGACCTATTCACAGGTATAGGCTGTATAACAGATTTTGAATGTCATTTGTCATTGAAACCTGATGCTATTCCATCGGTAGATGCTTGTCGTAGAATCCCTTTCAGATTAGTAGATGAACTAAAAGAGGAGTTAAAAACATTGGAAAAGGACAAAATAATAGCGAAAATTGAAGAACCAACGGAATGGGTTAGTTCTATTGTCATTGTGTCAAAGAAGAATGGCAAACTCAGACTATGTATTGATCCTCGAAAACTAAACAAAGTCATTATGCGTCCCCATTACCAATTTCCAACAATTGATGAAATAAAATCAAGTCTATCTGGGTCTCAATTTTTTACAACACTAGACGCAAACAAAGGCTTCTACATGCTGCAGCTAGATGAAGAATCGTCTAAGCTATGCACTTTTATAACACCCCAAGGCCGTTATAGATTCCTTAGATTGCCATTTGGCATTAATGCGGCTCCTGAAATATTTCATTCAGAGATGACAAAAAGGTTTAGCGATATCCCGGGGGTAAAAATTATGATGGATGATTTTTTTATTTATGGTCGTACTAAACAGGAGCACGATTCCAGATTAGAACAAGTTTTAAATAGAGCCAGAGAAATAGGAATCAAATTTAATAAAGAAAAGTCAAACATATCTAGAGGTGAGGTCAGATTTCTGGGACATATTTTCAATGAACAAGGCGTACAAGTCGATGAAAACAAAGTTAAAGCCATCTGTAACATGTCAATTCCTACTAACATACCTGAATTACAACGTTTCTTAGGCATGGTCACATACCTAGGGTCCTACATAGAAAACTTGTCAGAAAAAACAACACATTTGAGAAAACTTTTATCTAAAGATAATGAATGGTCGTGGCAAGACATACATAATCATGAATTTAATCGATTAAAGGAAGCTATTACAAAAGCCCCAGTCTTAACTTATTATGATCAAAACAAAGAGATTAAACTGTCCGTTGATTCATCTAAAGATGCTATGGGTGCGGTAATAAGTCATGACAAAAACCCCATCGCATATGCATCTGCATCATTAACTCAGTCGCAACAAGCATATTCGCAAATAGAAAAAGAGCTACTTTCAATTCTCTTCGGCTGTACAAAATTCCATCAATATATTTATGGCCGTCACATAATAGTGGAAACAGATCACAAACCTATAGTCTCTTTATATAACAAGCCTATTTATAACATACCCCCTCGTCTACAACGCATAATGCTTAGGCTACAACCATACGATTTAACTGTCATATATAAACCGGGTAAATATCTTTATGTAGCCGATACACTTTCCAGATCAGCCTTGCCGGAAACATCCTTGATGGATCTTGATGCAGACATAGATTTGCATGTCAATTTAGTCATTAGATCATTGTCAGTCAGTCCCAGTAAACTAAAATCAATCCAAGAGCATACTGCCAAAGACCAAGAACTGTCTTTATTAATTAATTATTGTATGTATGGTTGGCCGGAACACAAAAAACTGTTACCAGATGCTATTAAGCCTTATTTTCCATTAAAAACAGACTTACATGTAATAGATGGCATAATTTTCAAGAATAATAGCGTTATCATACCACAAGCTTTGAGAAAAGATATACTACAACAGATACATGAGGGTCATCAAGGCATTCACAGTTGCCAAAACATAGCCAAAGATCTAGTCTACTGGCCAAACATGTACACTGAAATAGAACGATATGTAAATAATTGTCACATCTGTCTCACTATGAGAAGAAGTAATACTAAAGAGCCACTTCAACCGCATGAGGTAAAATTAATTCCTTGGTATAAAGTAGGCGTAGATTTATTTGAAGTAAATACAGATAAATATGTCCTAGTTGTCGACTACTTTTCGAAATATGTTGAACTTGTACAATTGAAAGACAGCTCTAATAGTAAAATAGTAATCAGCCACTTGAAGTCTATATTTTCCAGACACGGAATACCTCAGATTTTGATTTCAGACAACGGTCCACCATTCAACTCGAAAGAATTCAAAGATTTTACCATAGATTGGCAAATAGAACATACAACCTCAAGTCCTTATCTTAGTCGTTCAAATGGTCTAGTAGAAAGAACCATAGGCACCGTAAAAAACATACTAAAGAAATGTTATGTAGACAAAACTGATCCTTACTTAGCTTTGTTGCAGTATAGGAACACACCAAAGGAAAATGATTGTTCACCTGCTCAATTACTTATGTCTAGAACACTCAGAACTAAACTACCTGTCTTAGAAAAGAATTTAAAGCCTAAAATACCTAACTACAACTTATTGAAAGATAAAATTAAAACACAAAGTCACAAGTCATTTTATTTTTTACAACCAACACTCAAAACCTTTATCTGTATTAAAATCGGGTGACATATTTTAAAAAACAACCACACAGTCCCTGGACTCCGGGCATTGTCATAAAAGTCGGTCCACAGCCTAGATCATATTTAATTTCTTCTCCTGAAGGAACTTTCCGTCGTAATCGTCAACATATCTTGAAGCCAAAAAATCCATTATCACGGTCCTCTTACAATAGCTCAAACGAAGAGTATTATCCCAGCTATTACTGCAGTCAGTCCCAGCCACCAAAGCCCCCTCTTCCAGTCTCCTCTCCTGCCAGTCCAGTCCGCGAACCTGAAACAATAACACAAACACATCACAGTCCTCATTTGTCTACAAACCAACCCGATGCAAGATATTCGTCATTCGGTCGACAAATTATTAAACCCCGTCGATATTGTCAGTAAAATAAGAAATTGTATTCCATTCTATTTTTGTGTAATGGCGTTTCCTTGATTTCGCCAGTATTCAAGTGTTGAAGAAATTGTAATGTAGGTATCAAATATAATATAATTTGTCTAGTTATGTCAGTCAAATGTCACCTGTCAAGTTACGTTCAGAAATTGTTTTGTAATAATACTTACGTTCCGTTCCACACTAAATAAAATTGTAAACTTGTTTTCAAAAAAAAAAAAAAAAGGGAGATGTTACGTGTATCCGAACGGTCTGTTACTCTTTAGAAATAGATATATGTTGTTCTCTCTCTCTCTCTCGACACATGTCATGGCGCTTGCCTGCTGGTGCTAAATTAAAGATCGTCGCTTAAACAACCATTGTCGTTTTAATCTGCATCCATCCACAAAACGAGGATCGACGCCCTTCCCACCATAACACTCCGAACACATTGTTTCTTCTTAATCCGCCTACGGAGCTTCGACACGAGCCGCTGCAAACTATACCCTGGTGCCTGGCAGTAAGGTTGTAATCGGTCAGGTCAGTTCGGCAGGTGTCCCGCCATAAATCGTGGCTCGCGTGCCACGTGTCGGGCGTCACTCGGAGGGTCGGAGGCCGACGCAAAAATACTGCCTCACTCTACTAGTTTATGGCCGTTTCTTTTGCCTACGTTAAGTGAATGTAGCGCAGCGCTATTCCGCCGCAGAGCAACGAAATCGTAACTTTTTTGTATCGATTTTTCTTTATATTATTGTAGTAGATTCAAAGTATTACAGTTTGTAGTTCTTTCAGTATTATACAAGGTGTTACAAAAATACAAATAAACATTTAAGGGGGTGGTTTAGACCATCAAACTCAACAACTTTCACTATGGGACCAATATCGAAATCGCGAAAAAAAAATTATCTTCTATACTCTACAAATCGACTCGAGCTAAAATATGTATGGGATATCAGATTATTTTTTTCGCGATTTCGATATTGGTCCCATATAAAAAGTTGCTCAGTTTGACGTTCTAAACAACACCCTTAAGAGTTTTAAAAAATTATTGTTACTTATGAAACACCCTGTATAGTCTTTAAAACGTGGAGGAGATGCGATGATCTTCCACGGACGTTGTTGTAGTAGTGCACTTCGGTTTACCTATTCTTAGTTGCATATCTAGTATTTATGCATAATACTAGTTTGTTACAGTAGTTTAGATCTCATCTATTCAGAAATCAGAAAATGCAGAACTGAATTAAGGATCTGTATAAAATATTATTACCGTATATCTATCATACAAACATCTTCTTTCGATACTTGTAACGTGCAGTGTCGTATCCACTATAACTATGACCTTTTATTTCCCTTCTTTGCTGCGTCGTATACTAACCTTATTTTTGTAACACCACTACGGACTTTTCGGTTGTGCGATACGAGGTCAAATTATGTTGTAATAGTTCACTTGACGACTGGCCATGCATCGCAACACACGTAGGTACATTACAACTCTACTGCAACGTGTCGGTATCGCTCCGTGTGCAGCGCACGTCCGCGAGGCGCGCCACGAGGGCGAGCGGGAGAGGGAGCGGACGCGGACGCGGGAGCGAGAGGGAGCGCAGTATCAGGTTAAAGTTAATAGAGTCGCGTCAGCGCTTTAATAACCTCTTTACCGCGAGGTTGCTGCGGTCAGCGAGGAGACTGACGGCACTAGACGCGGGTGCCTACAGTGCTACAGTACAGAATAGACGTGCTCATCCCAGTCGATAGTCGGTTCTTTATGAGCTATAGGCTACCAGTACCAGCCTCTCAAGTACGATTTCTCTATTCAAGCGCGACGCGTCTTCGTTGCATGGAAAATGACCTCATCCCGTGCTTTTCAGAGAACAATCGTCGCGCTTACCGCGAGAAGTAATATGGAAAAAAGCAGAGTCGAGCGCAAATAGATAAATCATAGGGGGATCTGGACTGGATAAATAAATTCCAATCAATCAATCAATATTCATTGCCTTTTCGTGTGGTTTGCAAGATGTTCTTACAAATATTTTGCAAGTTCCTGACATGAACATGAGGGCACAGCAAATAACAAATTTTAACATTACAATTTCATTGTATGTACCTAGTTTATTAATCATTCAAACAATACAAAAACATTTATTTCTGAAAACATACATTATAGACAATGGTTTGATTCTCAATTAGACTCCTGGAAAAACTCTTGCAGCGAGTAATAACTTTTGTAAATTAGCAAATTGTTTGAATTTATTAGGGATATTTTCATTTTGGATATTTTTTGGGATGTTAGTATATATTTTTTCACCTCACAAGCTCGGAAAGATTCTGTTTATCATTCGAAATCTGAGTGCAAAAGTTTATTTTATCCGCTAGCGTGGAAAGAGTTTTTGAAATTCGAATCTGTCTATTCAATATTTTTATATACCTACCGCCAATCCACTGAAAATGCTTAATAACTATTTCATGACACTGGCCAGCACGCGAATAAAAACTTTTTGAAATGTTCTTTTTAGCAATTCACTTTTTTTCCTCGCTGTTGTGAGGTGAAAAATTGTGTGTTTCGCTCGGCTGCAAAGTTATTCTGCGTCTCGTACCTTTGAAACCTTCGCTAAGCGCTCAGGATTCTATTACTTTTACTCGCTTTGCTCGTGGTTCAATCCTAGAATCCTTCGCTTGCTCAGGTTTCAATAAAAGTACTCGCGCCAAAAAGCAACTTTGCAGCCTAGCATAACAAATGACTATTACACACATTGAGAATGGATATCCATTTGGCATGACTTCCTATGTTCGGCATAGTGTAGTGGTACCTTTTTATCAACGCTGTGCCTGGAAGACAAGCTGTGAGCGAGGAAAACATCCACCAATAGGATTGCTTCACTTTCTTAGTCTCGCGCAGAGCGGCTCTGGTGGAGGGGTTAACAGAGCGAGGTTTTTGTATGCGAGCTAGAAGCTCGGGATGCGAGCGACGGACGACGACACACGACGACACACAGTGAAGTCTGAAACGTAAACTTAATGCATGTTATCGTGACAAGATGTTACTCAATTTCATTTTTCCTGCTTATGCAAACGTTATCTTGCAATATTTCCGACGGCGCGACGGCTTTTTGCAGTCTTGGAACCACTCTATACATGCCTGTGCCAAATTAACCGATCCATCTCCACCCTACGTAGGTAGTAGGTCACAGTCGCTGCACCTCACCTCCTCACCTGCACGACAATACGACACGACACGAACACCACCTCTCTCTAATCGAAGCGTTTAATGGAAACCTGTGCTGTGTAAGCCACGCCCACTGTCAGATTAAAAGCGATCACTTCCGAGTAGTTCCAAGCCATTGGAAAATTTAATTATATTACCTACCTACTTATATTAGTTGCCGAAATAAACGTATAACAATCCCATCCTAGAATAATGTGGAAGGATGGAACGGTATTGTTTATAATTAATAAGAGGGATTCTTGTCCCGCAATTACCTATTGATTTATTGTGGATGTTATCTTCTTATCGTGTGGGCAAGCCCTGGTGTCAGAGCTTATTCAAAACGCCTTACGGCCTCTGACGTAGTTGTTATGTAACGACTACTACCACCAGAGATGGAAGCCGGTACCGATGGCTTAACGTGCCATCCGAAGCACGGAATCATCTTTCTTTTCAGACAATCAGGTGACTCAGCCTACAATGTCCTAACTAACTGCATAGAACCCACGACCTCCGTGTCAAGAGGCCAGTGCTCTTAACGGAGAGTTTAGATCACGGAGGTAGTTGTGTGTGGATATTATCATATTATGTAGAAGGCGCTATCGTAGAGGAGTGTATGCGTACAAGCCCTAGCCCTCAACTACACTGATAATGAAGACGTTCCTCGTGCCCAACTTCAACTAGCAGAGCCGCGTGGTGATGCTGTACGTATACTTGTTCACCTCTTTAGTACTTACTTTTGGTTCAGTAGTAAGTCTGCTGAAAGATTTACATAAAACATTAAAATCCTCTGCCGGTGCCCGTTCGTAGAGGAGTACAAGTGGAAGAGAATCGTTCAATATTTTATTTCAACAACCTGTGAAATAGCTTCGTAATAGATGGCTTTAAACCGATGGAGCGCGGGATGAGGTGCGGGCTAGGGAGGGGAGGGGGAGGGGGGTCTCTCGGACACGAAAACGATTCTCACTCGACCACCGTTCGGCCAGTGCTGTGCTGCGACCGCTACTACGGTACCACACGCCTAAACACGAACTTTCGGAAATGTCCTTCTGATTATTTTCTTTGACAGGGCTGCCTACGCAACGTGACGGTTCTATGTGGCTATCCTTGGGGGAGGCCTACGTTCACTATCCAGCAGTGGACGTTTATCGGCTGAGATAATGATGAGTATGTACCTGATGACTGGACATGCATCGCAACACGATGGAACTTTTTTTCACGAATTGCCCGATGATGTTCAAATGAATTGAGCGTGCTATAGAGTTGACCACCACCCTACACGGGGGTAGGCTGCCCTGCAGTGGGACGTATCATCATCATCTCAGCCGATGGATGTACACTGCTGGACATAGGCCTCCCCCAAGGATCGCCGCAACGACAGGTCCTGCGCTGCCCTCATCCAACGGGTTCCTGCCGCCTTCACCAGGTAGTCGGTCTACCTTATGGGAGGCCTACCCACGCTGTGCTTTCCGGAACGCGGCCGCCACTCGAGAACTCTTCGGCCCCATCTGCAGATCTCTTCATTTCTGATTCGATCTCGCAGGGATCTCAAACAAACAACGAACAGGGTTGTCAAATTAATTTATTTTTTCAATAAATATTACTTTTTTGTTCGTTCTCCAACCTTTATGAGAGAATTGTATTTTGCTAATAATTGTATAAACGTAACATGCAATTTTTGGGATAATTATTTGTTATGTCTACTTCACACAGTATAATAATCACAATTGTAATATTGGTGGCCCTGGTTACAGAGAGCGGTCACAGTGTCGACACATTCAGTTCAGTCACACACAATGTGTCACACAGAGACATGGACGAGTAGGTAGGTACCTACCTGTATTTATGAGAGCGGCCCGTGTTGTTTATTACAGCAGTGAGCGATGATCTCGCGCCGGCGATTTGTGCACCAACTGATTGCATGCAGTCGGAGGGTGATATAGGTACCAGTGCATACTAGAACCACACAGTGATACTTCTTTCATCAAAAACATTAGAGTAAGTTAGTTGGTGCATAATACTTCAAATCAAAAAACAAGTTTTCAGTATCGGATGGAGCTTCGATTCATTACCTGCCAATCCTCGCTTTCGTCCACTCTGTCCATGCCTTCTGAATCTTACAGTCTTTAATTTGATTTAAACAGCAGAGTGTAGTTACACGGCAATGTAAATTAAAATCACCAATATTTGGATAGGAAGCACTTATTGTTTCTTTCGCACGTAGGTAGTTTCAACAGGAGCCAACCATGTCGTCCTCCATGTTATCTAGCACTTCTTGCAGTAACGAGCGCCACTTTTACAACTGGGGTAGGAAATAGCAGATAACAGTGCGCGCAGCTTAGCTGTACAATTAAATGGTAAAATCTTAATGCGTTTATTTTTATTCAAAGCCCGTTGTTGCACTGAGATAAGTTCGCTCCGCAATGGGACGCCTATTTAGTATTCATCCCTCCCTCACTATCTTCACTGCCCCCACGCGCCGCGCCGCTGCGACTGCGGCGACGCCAAGTAAGAACGTTGCGCTCCGATATAAAAGTTTTGTTCCTATTGCTATAGCCGGAGCTGTTGTCGCGATACTTTTTTCATCTTCTGAATCCTGTCGAAAATTTAGAGGTTGTACAAGAAGACACACTTTGCCGAAAATATCAGATCGTTTTGAACTGAATATTTCCTCACGGAACTATGCTAACATTTTTATCCGTTTTCAGGAGAGAGCGTCAACTCTAAGGAGTAAGGATTGAATGGTAACTGCCGTAATCAGCTTATTGGGTCCATGACACGTGTGCGTGACCCCTTGCGTGTGGGGAGTAAGTACCCAGTAAGTAAGTAAGCCAGCCACTGCACGGGGTTTCAAAGTGCCTCGGGCTAACAGAAGATGAACACATTATTTAGTTCACAACACAGAGTAGTAGAGTACTATACTGGGTCCAACTTAATATGCTGACAGTTTTTTAAGGGGATGATCAGACCATCAAACTGAACAACTTTCTCCATGAGACCAAAATATAAATCGCGAAAAAAAAATCAGCTGTCCCATACATTTGGCTCAAGTATGTCTGCAGTGTAGTATGGAACAGCTGATTTTTATTTTGCGATTTCGATGTTGGTCCCATAGAGAAAGTTGTTCAGTTTGATGGTCTGATCATCCCCTTAAAAAAGTGTCAGCATATTAAGAAGGACCCTATTTATGTTAACAATAAAATTTTTTTTCATCTATCAACGATTAAACATAAACTATTATCATTGACATCCGAATTTTTTT
The DNA here is from genome assembly GCA_963693445.1 of Agonopterix heracliana. Taxonomy (NCBI): domain Eukaryota; kingdom Metazoa; phylum Arthropoda; class Insecta; order Lepidoptera; family Depressariidae; genus Agonopterix; species Agonopterix heracliana. Next base: position 30,686 of record OY856312.1, on the reverse strand, counting down.
TTAAATAGGGCCTTATTAATACTTAGTTTAGTACATCACGAAATCTATTTTCAGCTGAACAGCCTGCGTCTAAACGAAATTGTAAAATTTCTATGAAGCTATTAATATTCAGGCTGTTGTTAGGTCAAACATTACATTTGTGTAAATTAATGTAAATGTAATATAAGACTTGGCAGGCCGCTTTGCGTTCCCTCGTCAGGTATCCTTTAATTATCTAGAACGAACGGTCAGTGGTCGGTGGTCGCTAGTCGCTAGTCGGTCCGCCCGTCACTTAGCGGATGGAGTAGGACACGGGCGCACGCCTCGCCCCGTGACTGTTTTCACTACAACATCATGTTTTACGCTCATTTGACTCAAATTGCATTTTTCTGTTTTCTACTGATAATTTTATCGTAGGTAACAGAGGATAAATGAACCCACTTCTAGTGTCATCTGTACAGAATAGGGACAGACCATAGACATAGATAGACTCTTGGGACAGACTGTAATATTAATTACTCACGAGCCCTTGTCACGCCGAACGACACAGAGCGACGGCTTCTCCGCCGCGAAAAAAGCAATTAAAAACCACATTCAAACTTTAAACCATAAATTGAAACAAGAAAACAAATTAAGGAACAAAACGCTTCAAATATAAATTGCGGGCACAAAGGAATACAAAGGAAATTGCGTACTTGCGTAAACCCCTAAACGTATTTCTGTTTGGCCAATTAGATCACAGCCGGATTACATTATTTGTATTCCGCAAAGACAAACTCCGCACAAACAGACCGACTAACTTGTGTAATTAATGCCGCGAGAGGCTGATGTCTGTCTACCTCCTGTTCCTGTACTGCCGCCCGCCCGCGCCCGCGCCCGCCGCGAGATGACGATCCTATTGTACATAATATTATATTAACTCATGTGAATTAGTCACCCTCTGCTTATAAAATCCACCTCCACTAAATCATGAAGCAGAACTATGCTGGACAAACTAGTTTAAGAAAACATTTGAATGTCCCATACGTTCAGGGTCACTCATCACCTTGGATATATGTCTGGATGAAAAGGGAAGATCTTCCACAGGCACATCGGAATAGCCGGGATGGGTCCACTTTTCTCAGATTTATCTTATTTATCCAAACTTCGATAGGTACCTAGGTAGTATGATTTAGGCTGTGTGATATTTGTGTTGACACCGACACCCAGTTATAATCTATCATACTTACGGACTAATACAGAAAACACTGTCTCCAATTTGAATGACAAAACGAGCACCTCGGTTTGCTTTTAACTAATAATGGAATTGTAGGTACATTTTAATTCGCAGGATACGAAGAGACGTCAAAATGAAATTAATAAAATGTTTATAACAGAGTTAAGGAGGCTCGGCTAGATCGCGCCGGGGGCTATTTTTCTTGCGACATCTGTTTGAGTAATTCAAGATTCATTCTCGATTAAAATACTGAGACTCAGAAGCTTCGCGTACTGCGGAGCGGCCGCGGCGGACTTCGGACCGGGACCGGGCACGACAAACAATTCACAAGATAAATCGTTTTTAATCACAACAAAGACGCTATTAATTCAATGGGCTGAGAGGAAAAACGTATTTTCCATAATGGAATTAGTTAACGTTGCTTTTTGTATGGATCGCGTCGCAAGTCCCGCACCTGCGAGCCGGCCGGGACGCGACGACATCGGAACTCGCTTCCACATCTGAATATTCCACGAGGATTAACGCGTCCAATACCTGCACTCTGGAGTTAATGGAGGACCGAGCGTCATTGTACTGCTGCATCGCTTCGTCAACGGACTTTCTTACCGATTGCAATTATCGAATCCTTCTCCTTCGCCTTTCCAATGCGACTATTAGGAAATAATATATTCACCTATCATCCCGTTTCGGTGACCCACCATGGGTCAACCGTAACTGCATTGGCGAATCTATTTAATTAGATGCTATTCCTTGCAAAAACGATAGGAAACTGAGTTTATTGTATCGCAAACAGAATGCGATCAAAATGATAAATGTTGTGTATAACGCACATTTTTCATAACGACAACGTCTCATAAATATCCGCGTGACAACTATTATCGGAACATTATTTATTGCCCGTGCCGATGTGTGCGCTACACTACGTCGCGTGTACCGACACACTCGCGTGCGTGTGTGTGCGTGTGGTGGTCGCTCGGACGCGACGCGACGCTCTTATCTCTCACTTGAGTACCGCTGACGGTTGTTGATAGTATAATTACTACAAAAAGATCGTAGTATAGCCGAAAAAACATGCAATTAGTGCGAAGTAAATACGATTAATAAATAAATAAAAAAACAATTTATGTCTCATGAAAATTAATATAATTTTAATATTCTTCACGAATTAAGTCACCATCACCCACAGCCTGAATCCACCCACTGCCGTGCTTCCATTTGTTTAACGCCACCCTCCCTTGTCCTGGACTGCAAGTCTCTTGAAGGACATCCATACTCTCATTCTCGGCCCTTCTCGTCCGTTCTCGGCAAGAATGTAGTGCCTGCTAATTCGTCGTTGAAACATCGGCGAACTGTCAATTAGGTATTCGCTGAGGTTATGTCATGGTGTGACTTATATAAAAACTTGTATGATCTGAAGGATGCAAGAGGAATGTTACATTTGTGAGCTCATCGATGTTTTTGACAGCGATGTGACCCTTAGAGAATTGCACTCCTGAGCACCTCGCATCCACAGAGTAGGTACTCCACGCAGCTCCCGCGACTCTTCAACCCAGCGTGCTGCAGGACGGGACGACCCACTCTTGTATTTTTATGGTGGTACAGGGTGTCAAATTTAATGCGTTATACGTCATATCAAAGGGGGGGCTTCAAACCATCAAACTGAATAACTTTTCCTATGGAGCTAACATCGAAATCGCGAACAAAAATCAGCTATATGCGAATCAACTGTATCTATGAAACAGCTAATTTTAAAGTCGATTTTGAAGTTGACTCAATAGTAAAAGTTGTTCAGTTTGATGGTCTGAAGCAATGATATAAATGTTACTTTTTAATTTTATACCCTGTATATTCTGTGATAATTATAATAATATTTTCAGTAAATTTTAATTAAAATTTTGTTGAATTATTTTTTTCAGTATCAAGAAATTAAATAACAACAATTTCAAAATATGTTACTATCGAAATAAGATCGTTAATTGTATTTGATTATACTTGTATATACAAGGTGTTTTATAAGTAACAATAAATTTTTAAAACTCTTAAGGGGGTTGTTTAGACCGTCAAACTGAACAACTTTCTCTATGGGACCAACATCGAAATCGCGAAAAAAATAATTTTATATCCCATACATATTTTAGGTCTAGTCGATTTGTAGAGTATAGAACATAATTTTTTTTTTTCGCGATTTCGATATTGGTCCTATAGTGAAAGTTTTATTTGTATTTTTGTAACACCTTGTATGCTATCTTTTATTTAGTAGAGATGCCAATTCATTAAAAAAATGTTTCCGTACGACTGAGTAGTTTAATACCGACATGTGGTATAGTTGCATTCAGTAGTTTCCAGAGTAGGAAATATTTATGACGTCATAACATAACTCCCCAATTAAGAAAGCGACACCGTTATATTTTTCCTACTCAGGAAACTCTACTGAATACAACGATACCACATGTCGGTATAAAACTACTCAGCCCTACGAAAATTTTTATTAGACGACTTTATTCAAATTCGCATCTCTACTAATTGATGAGCACTCGAAGAGAGATGAAGATGATAATGTGCGTCCTTCGTTTTGTTTCGTTAATTGAACGAATCACACGAATCAGCAGCTGTAACCATCACTAGCTGACGTTGCGGATGTTATTCTCGTAGTATAGAGCAACGTTACTAACTAGTGGTAATAGATGCGTGAAATTACTACCTGTCTGTAGATATGAACGATCTACTTGGACGTAATTATATCTAGCATCTGTCATACATAACAAGACAAAACGAACGAAGGGAGAGCGTGTGGGAATTTAATTTGCAGCTTAAAGAGCTTAACCCACATGCCGCGAGATCGAAAACGAACGGATAACGGATGCGACGCGGATACGCGACGGATATTAGTAGGAAATTGTGCCAGAGGCGGCCACGTCGAGCTCCGGCGCGAGTGAGTGCGCCGACACATTGCTGTGTGAACAACAAGCGGCCCGCTGTACGATACACTAGACTACACGATAACCATTGAGATCCACGGAATAATGTTTTCCAACCGTTGCTTTAACTTTTACTTCAACTAATTTCGTTTGTTAGAAAAAAAACACAAAATGAGTAACTATACGAGGTCACTCTCCCATGAAGCTATCCATCAGCCGACGGTTAAAAGGCAATTCCTGTGAAATATCGTCATCTAAGGTAAGCCACGGCGTCGCGCGACGAGCGTCCAATTTAGATGTTTTTAGTTTAGCTGTAACATTTATGTATTAATAAATAGTGTATTTATTCAAGTTTACGAAGAACTAAATACCTTTTTCTCTAACATAATTAATTGAGGAAATATTTAACGACATAATTTTATCAACAGCTTCTATCGTGCTTCAGAAGGCACGTTAAGCAGTTGGTCTCGGATAGTTCCGTCAGATGGCGTTGTAACTATTCGTTAAGCCAGGTCAGAGGCCTATTGGCGGCTTGAAAATTCTCTGACATTAAGTTCACCACTAACTTGCCTCCACCAACACGCACTGGGCCCGCGTGGTGGAGTATGGCCCGCTCCCTCTCACCCTTATTCGTGAGAGGAGGCCTTTGCCCTGCAGTGGGATTCTATAGGCTATAACTAACTAACTATAATGATATCCAAGAAAAGAACGAATTTGTTATTCATGATAATAAAATAAAACCGGTCAAGTGCGAATCGGGCTACTTGCGCACCGAGGGTTCTGTAACCACACACCACAAAACATATAGTATGTTAACTTACAAAAAACACATTTTTTTTTCTCGGGGACCATTAGCGCAAGACTGACTCACACTTGGCCAGTTATTATTATTATTTATTACACTGTAGATACTGTTCTATAATCAAATAATCACACCATGTTTGAAGATTGTATGTATCACCGTTTTTTTTTACAATAGAGCGAGAAGAAAAAACGTCGATAAAAACTAGTTTCTTGTTGAGAACCCCCCTTTATTTTTTACTTTTTGAAAATTTTATTATTTGTTTACAAATCCACCGTAATAACGCATATTCTGTTAAATTTTCAACTATCTAGCTATTACGGTTCAAAAGTTAAAGCATCATTACCCACAAAACCCACGTGCGCTTTGATCCAGAGCAGTCAACCTTCCTCCTGCATTTCGGATATTTGCTTGTGGTTCTCGGCTACTAATGAGTCTCGGTGAGTGTTGTGGATGTCGTGGATCGCCACCTAGGATGACCGCGAGTCGCTGAGGATGTTGGCATATTGCTTCCCCTTCTGTTTGCGAAGGAGTTGGAGAGCACGGAGAGGGTCACGACTCACGCCTCATACCGTGCATCTAGATTGCTCAGGTTAGGTTTGCTCAGGTTAGGTTTGCTCAGGTTGCCCCCCAGGGTGTTCGCCTTGCCGTGGCGGGGGGGCTCAGTAGCTCCAAGCGAGTAATGCTTGGAGTGAAGCTAAGAACACCACTTACACGGGGTGGGGCCCCGCTTGGGTCAAACTGCCCCGTGCGTGAGGGCTCTCCGCACGTCCCTCTGGTAATCTAGCAGAGGGCGTAGTGGACGAGTGAGGGCGGAATCATCCGCGTGTTGGAGGTGCCGTAGGGCACGGGAGTGGGTGAATTCACTGCCCATCGGCGAATTACCTGACGGGGGAAGGCGTTCTTCCGCATGTCCCTCTGGTTAGCAGAGGGCATAGTGGAGGAGCAGGGGCGGGCTCTGCGTGCACTTACCCTGCCGCAGAGCAGGCAGGTGGAGGACTTTCCTCTTCTTGCCACCGTCGTTTTCTCGTAACCCTAGCGTATACTGAGTGTCGTTGATATGTCTAGCGGCTCAGGGCTAGGACCGAAGGTCTTGCCTTAATCGGCCGGACCGCGAGGAGTAAACCTCTATAATAAATCCTCAACTCTCGGCGTTGCGGCACGTGGCGTCGGGATGCTCGTAAGAGCGGCTGGGGAGTTCATCAGTCTCTAGCGGCCAACCCTGGGATACCTTCTGATCTCCCAGTGGTATTAGGGTTACCCGGGTACAGGGGGCACTGCCCGGGCGGACGTTTTATTTCCCCCATACTCGTGGGATTCAATATGGACTCAAATATAAAAATCAACCAGGAAGTGGAAGCCGGCTCCTTAGCCGGCGGAGCAGAGAAGGAGGAGATGAGAACGCGGCCCCGTTCGGGGGGCATAAAACTCATTTTCGGGACCAGACCTCCCACCCCGATTCCGGACGTGTTTAGCGTCAGTGGGAATGAGTCGGACAGCTCTGCGATGTCGCAGGAGTCGCTCTCATCCCGGGGCCGAGTCATGCGGACGCGAAAGCGGAAACCGCAGGGCCCGGCTGAAGGAGAGCAGGAGCCGGCGAAGCGCCCTCACAGCGCAGAACTTGCGGGTCTGGGAGAGGAAAAGCCCTCCTCGGAGATAGGTGCGGAGATGCTCCGCAGCCTCTCTGCCGCGGGGGAAACCTTCTCCCGACCAAAGTCAACGAAGGCAGAGATGACGGCTGCCTTCCGGGAGGCTTGTGGAGCCCTTCAAGAAGGCACGAAGGAGCTCTGTATCAGGGCCGAGCGGCGGGACAGCGAGAACGAACGGTTCCGCGCGCAAGTCGCGGCCCTGATGAACCGCATAGAGGAGCTGGCGGGTGAAGTGCAGGAGCTACGCCACGGTGGGGCGAAACCCGGTCCTCGGGCGGGGCAGCCCAAACCCAAGGCCACGAAGACCCCAGCCGGAGCAGAGCAGGGGCCTGAAGAGAAGGCTGCCGGCATGGACTGGGACCAAATCGCGGTCCAAATGGAGCGCGATTTCGCACGGTTCCAGTCCACTATCATGGACCGGTACTTCCCGGAGAGAGGGGCTCGTCCGCCTTTAAAAAGGAAACAAGCGACGGAGGGGGCTACTCATCCGGGGACCAAAACCCCGGTCGGGCCTACTCCCACTTCTTCTTCTGCTCCTACAGGGGAGGGGAAGAAGAAGGGGAAGGAAAAAAGGAAGAAGAGGGCGGCAAGGGGGCACACCGAAGCTCCTTCAGTGCCCACCGCTCAGGCCACTGCCCAACCTCCTCCTTCGGGGCCGGCGGCGGGGCAGGGGGAAACCCCGTGGTCCAAAGTGGTGGGCCGAAAGGCAAGAGCTGCTGCCAGAAAGGCAGCATTGCCACCCGTCGCACCCCGGACGGTGGCGACCCCGGGACGGCCGCAACCCAAGCTGCCCCGACAGCCTGCGGCGGCGGCCGTGCTGATTTCGGTACTGCCGGGATCGCAGTGGTCGCTGCCCCGCATAATGAAGGATGCCAAGGTGCTCATCAAGCTTTCAGACCTTGGCATCACCGGCGGGCTCCGCCAGCGCAAAGCCGCCAACGGGGGCCTTTTGCTGGAGGTCCCCGGACCGGACAGCGCCGCCAAGGCGGACGCCTTACTCAAGTGCCTTCGGGAAAGGCTCGGGATAAGCGAAGCGGACGCCCGCTTCACGCGTCCGTGCAAGACGGCGGAACTGAGGGTGATGGACCTGGATGAGACCATCACCCCCACTGAGGTAGCGGCGGCCGTGGCGGAAGTAGGTGGGTGCTCCCCGGCCGACGTAAAGGTTGGAGAGATCCGCGGCGGGCCCCACAGGCTTGGTTCGGCATGGGTCCGGGCCCCACTATCGGCAGTGAGGAAGGCGGCGGGGGTCCGACGTATCCAGGTCGGGTGGTCGTCGGCGCGGGTAGAGGTTCTGGCGGCACGTCCCCTCCAGTGCCATCGGTGCCTCGAAATGGGGCACGTCAGGGACACGTGCCCCAACGACGTGGACAGGAGCGCCCGCTGCTACGTATGCGGAGACCCGGGCCACAAGGCTCGGGAGTGCGAAGCGGACGCTCCGAAATGCCCGGTGTGCGCCGACTACGGGCTACCCGCCAACCATCGGCTGGGGAGCAAAAAATGCTCCCCGCCGAAGAAGAAAAAGAAGGGGACGGTAGTCCGCCCAACTCCCGCCTCAGCCAGAGAGGGAGACGGCCAGCCGGTCCAACGACCGGAAGAGGAGGCCATGGAGGCTCAACAGGCCTAGTACCTCCAGCGAAAATACTCCAGATCAACCTGAACCACTGCCGCGACGCCCAGAACCTCATGTTCCAGACGATCGCGGAGTGGTCGGTTGATCTGGCAGTTGTTGCGGAGCCACTTTCCATCCCGGACCATCCTCGCTGGTTTGGGGCGGCCGATGGCTCTGCCGCCATATACTGGACGGGAAGCGATGGCCTCCATTGCTCTCTCTTGGGGAGAGGGTCGGGCTACGTGGCCGTAGAGTGGGGTTCTACGGCCGTCATCAGCTGCTACATCTCCCCCAACAACGTGAGCCCTGCCGCGTACGAGGCTTACCTGGACGGGCTGGCCAACTGCATTCGCGGTTGCGCCCCCCGACCAGTCATCGTCCTGGGTGACTTTAACGCCCACTCAAGTGAGTGGGGTGACACCCGGGACGATACAAAAGGAGAGATACTCTTGGAGTGGGCGGCAGGGCTGGACCTTGGTCTATTAAACCAAGGTTCAGCCAGCACCTGTGTGCGGTGGCAGGGGGAGTCGGTCGTGGACCTATCATGGGCGACTCCCTCTGCGATTCGCATGGTGTCAGGATGGAGGGTGGCGGAGGAGGTGGTCACTAGATCCGACCACCGATACATCGTATTCGATGTATCGCTCCGCCGCCCCAGCCGCACAAGCCAGGATGGCAGCCCTCCGCGACGTTGGTCCCTCAAGCGGCTCGACCGAGAAATGGTCGTCGCCGCAGCCCACGTCGCGGACTGGACGGAGGAGGAGATCTCGTCCGATCCGGAAGCGCAGGCGGTCTGGTTCCGGGACACGATGACGTCGATATGCGACGCATCGATGCCCCGGGTCAGGCCGGCCCGAGGAGGCTCGGCGTACTGGTGGACCGAGGAGATCTCGCGACTTCGCAATGAGGTCGCGAGGTTGCGCCGCCCGTACCTCCGAGCCGGAAGAAGAAGGCGAGCCCCAGCCGAGGAAAGAGACAGAGCGCGCCGGGCGTACGGAGCCGCCGTAAAGGCTCTCAGCAACGCTATCGCTGAGAGCAAGGCCCGGTGCTGGAGAGAGCTCTTGGAGGGACTGAACAGGGACCCATGGGGGCGCCCGTACAAAATGGTACTGGGCAAGCTCAAACCGTGGGTCCCTCCAGTGACGGAAACCCTGGAACCCGAATTCGTGGGAAGAGTGGTAAACACGCTCTTCCCAAGGGTCCAGGGGAGTCCCTCCAACCCCCCGTCACTGTCGGACCGGCAATCATGGTCCGATGAGTGTGAGGTGACGGAGGGTGAGCTAGACCGGGCAGTGCGGCGGCTGGCCTCCCGGAACACAGCGCCCGGACCCGACGGTGTTCCGGGTCGGGCGCTGGTGTTGGCTCTGTCGGTGCTAGGGAACAGGCTGAGGCGGCTTTTCACGAGCTGTCTCCGCCTCGGCGTGTTCCCCCTCGGCTGGAAGGAAGCGAGACTGGTGCTCCTGCAGAAGGAAGGTAGGACCGCGGACTCTCCCTCCGCATTCCGACCGATATGCCTGCTGGACGAGGCGGGGAAACTCTTCGAGAGGATAATCTCCGCCCGTATCAGCGGGCACCTGTCGCGAGTGGGACCCGATCTGTCGGACTGCCAGTTTGGATTCCGGCGGGGACGTTCGACAGTGGACGCCATTAAGCGCGTCCGTTCCCTGTCGGAACAGGCAGTCCAAGAGGGGGGGGTGGTGTTGGCGGTGAGCCTCGACATCGTCAACGCGTTTAACACCATCCCCTGGCAGGCGATCAGGGAGGCACTCGTATATCATGACGTGCCTCCCTACCTGCGGGCCGTAATCGGGGCCTACCTGCGCGACAGGACGGTGCAGTACATCGGTCGGGATGGAGTGGAAGTACGGAGGGAGATTTGTTGCGGGGTGCCCCAGGGTTCCGTTCTTGGACCCCTGCTATGGAACCTCGCGTACGATGCGGTCCTTCGCACCGGTCTCCCCCCTGGAGTGGATGTCATATGCTATGCAGATGACACCCTAGTGATGGCCAGGGGGTCAGACTTCCAGGATGTTCTGCGGCTCGCCGAACTGGGCGTGGCATGTGTCGTGGGGAGGATTCGCGAGCTCGGCCTTGAGGTGGCGCCTCACAAGACCGAGGCGCTATGGTTTCATGGCCTAAGATTAGGCCATGAACCACCCAGCTCGCGACTCCGGGTAGGTGAAGTCGAGGTCCAGGTGGGTAAGCACATACGCTACCTGGGCCTCGTACTGGACAGCCGATGGCGCTTCGAGGAGCATTTCAGGCGACTCGTCCCCCGAGTTCGTAAGGTGGCGGGTGCCTTGCAGCGCCTGCTACCAAATCTCGGGGGACCGCGGGAGGAAGTTCGCCGCCTCTACGGTGGCGTCGTGCGATCCATGGCACTCTACGGGGCACCCGTCTGGGCCAACGAGGCGGGTTCCTCCCGCTGCAGGGCCATGCTTAGGAGCCTGCAGCGGTTGGTTGCCATGCGTATCGTACGGGGATACCGAACGATTTCGTACGAGGCGGCGACGGTCCTGGCGCGATACCCCCCCTTCGACATCCTGGCCGATATGGACGCATTGGTCTATGACCAAATGCGTGCCGTCGGCCGGGGTGCCGATGGGGACGAAGCGCCGGACCAAGAGCCTGAAATGCTGCGGCGGAACGCCCACCGACGTGTACTGCGCAAATGGCGCGCACAGCTCCTGTTACAGGGCTGTGCAAGCCAACGCGCTGTCGGTGCCGTTCTGCCGAACTTCGAAGCATGGGTAGGGAGGAAAGGCTGCGTCACCTACAGATTGACTCAGATACTCACCGCGCACGGGTGCTTCGGTGAGTATCTGAATCGAATCGGAAGGGAGGAAACGGCACGATGCCACCACTGCGCGTCCGACCAGGACTCCGCCCAGCACACGCTGCAGGACTGCCCTGCGTGGCGGTCCGAGCGTCGAGACCTGGTCGGAATAATCGGACGAGATCTGTCCCCGCCAGCATTAGTCGCGGCTATGCTGGCGAGCGAGGAGGGTTGGAGGGCAGCGGCCTCCTTCTGCGAAGCAGTGATGCTCCAGAAGGAGGCCGCCGAGCGGGATCGGGAGAGGGCCGATCCCGCTCGAAGACGGCGGCGTCGGGGCGGCGGAAACGCACGCCGCCCTCAGGCGCCGCAACAGGGTCGCACGCGGCCACATCTTGGGGCGATGTGACCGTGAGACGCGACCCGGGAGAGGATGACACTCCCGGTGCGGCCGGGGGGTGTCGTCGAGAGGGGAGACACTGCCGCGCCTCATGCCGCCCTGTACACGGTATGAGGCGTGACACTGTCCCCCCCCGGGGGGCGGACTCTACCGCCCCCGGGAAAGTTCCCCCCCTGAAAGGGGGGAAACGCAGAGGGGATCTACCGGAGCTTAGCTGATGCGTACTCGGAGATCTCCCCACTGCAGAGGTAGGCCGCCGCAGGGGTTTAGTGGGTATACCGCGAGGGAGTCCCACATAACCGTCCCGCCGACCCCCAGGTGGGACGGTATGCGTAACGCATTCCCCTGCGAAAAAAAAAAAAAAAAAAAAAAAAAAGGTTTGCTCAGGTTAGGTTTGCTCAGGTTAGGTTTGCTCAGGTTAGGTTTGCTCAGCGACGGGTATCCATGAGGATTTCCCCACCTAAAAAAAAAAAAAAAAAAAAAAAAAAAAAAAAAAAAAAAAAAAAAAAGGTTAGGTTAGGTTAGGTTAGGTTAGGTTAGGTTAGGTTAGGTTAGGTTAGGTTAGGTTAGGTTAGGTTAGGTTAGGTTAGGTTGGGGTGCTAGGTCGGGTAACCTCCACGAGAGCTTGCCGCTTCTCGTCCCTTTGGATTCGTCCGGAGGGAAGGGAAGACGGTGGAGCCGGTGCATCCTGGGGGGATGTTCAGCGACTTCTCCAAAGTGGGATCTTGCTGCTCATCCTGCAAATAACCCGACAAGTTCGTTTCTCCACGTGTCCCTCTGATTTGCAGAGGGCACTGTGGAGGAGCAGGGGCGGGCTCTGCGTGTACTAACACTACCGTAGAGCAGGCCGGGAAGGAGTTCCTTCCCCGCCACCGCCGGGGTGGGTGTCGTTATCGCCTGGAGTGTCGTTGTCATGTCTAGCGGCTCCAGGCGACCGACCGAGGGGCCTTGCCTTCATTGGCCGGGTCAAGACAAGGAGAGTCAATAACGTACCCGACAAGGAAAAGTCGTTAATAACCCTCAGGCTGGCCCGGCTGGCCTCCTGAGTATTTCGGCTTATCCGGGCAAAGGGGGCTCTGCCCGGACGTACGGTGTATTTCCCCTACACTCGTGGGTTCAGTATGGAAGGAAATTTAAACAAAAAGTCTTCTGCTTCGGCAGGTGCCAGTGGTGGCAGGAAAACACCTGTATCTTCCGCTTCTGCGGAAAGGCGGAGTTTGCGTAGTGGCGCTTCGCCAGTCTTACCGGCTTCGGCCGGCGGTTCTAAAAAGAACCAGGAGTGGGTAGTCGAATCGGAGTCTGCCTCTGATGACGATATGGACCTAGAGTCGGTGTCGTCGTGTTCGGAGGCCACCCTGAAACGGCGACTTGAGGAAGACCACGGGGAGTTCTCTTCGTCACAGCCCGTGGCGAAGATCCCAACGGCCAGAAGAGGGAGAGGCCGATCTTCTGCTGGTCGGGCTGTCTCGGAAGTGCCCCTTCGGACACCTTCGGAGTCTCACTTGTCTTCTTCTTCGGAGGAAGTGACGGCGGAATTGTCCGAGACGAACTCGGAGGATAGGATGGTTCTGGCAAATTTGCTTAAAGGGAAGGTTACGGCTCTGCCTAATCCTCCTGCGAAAAGGGGGAGGGGCCGTCCCCCGACTACTGGCGAATACATCGGGCTGGCGAAGGCCAAAGCGGCACTGAATGCGGCTGACCGTGAGGCGCTCAAGCTCCAGGCGGAAAAGGAGTACGCCGAGGAGCTCCGGTCGGCGGAGTTGGAGGTCTCTCGCCTCTCCGCATCCAATGTGACGGGGGGCGAGACCCCTCCAGCGGAGTTGGGATTAGTGCCCCGCATTGCGGCCAATGTAGGCGTAATTAGGACTGTGGCCAAAAGGTGTAAAAACCTGAAGGGCACGGATGTGAAGGCCCTCAAAGACGCTGCCGAGGGGATAAGCGAGACGGTGGAGCTGCTTGCTAGGCGCTCCACCAATGACGAGACAGCTAGACTACAGGCGGACAACACCCGCCTGCAGTCTGAGCTGGATCAGCTCCGCAAGGAGGTGTCGGAATTGCGCTCCCGGGTGGCTCAGCCACCCCCAGTGCCGATCGACGAACTGACGCGCTCTATCATGGTTCAGGTCGGGACCATGGTGAGCGCGCGGTTCGACGCGTTGGAGGGGAGGTTGCTCCCCGAGGAGCGCATGCGCCCTCCTTTGGCGCACGATGAGCCTCGAATCGAGGCCCCGGCTAGCCCCGGCCCGCAACCGGGCCCGGCCCCTAAACCCCAGAAGGGGAAACGAGGTGGGAAAACGCAGGAGCAGACGGGTAGGAAGAGGGCAAAACCCTCTGTGCCGCCTCGCGTAGAAGAGACTCTGGATCCACCTCAATCCCAGTCCTCTGGTAATCCGGAGGCAGAATGGATTGGGGTGGGGAAGAAAGGGAAGAAGCTGAAGGCGGGGACAAAATCTCCGCCCAAGGCCCAACCCAAGAAGAGGGAGCCTAAGTTGCGCCTCCCACAGTCGGCGGCTGTAACATTAACGTTGCAGCCCGACGCTGAAAAGGGGGGCGTAACTTACGCCAATGTGTTGCGCGAGGCGACACAGAGGATTAAGCTTGCTGACCTCGGCATACCTGCCGTGCAGTTCAGGGTGGGTGTGTCGGGGCAAAGGATTCTGGAGCTGCCGGGGTCTGAGTCCGGCGAGAAGGCTGATGCTTTAGCTGATAAGCTGAGGGAGATGTTTGGGGAAGAAGTCATCCGGGTCGGCCGACCCACTAAATGTGCAGAAATGCGCATTTCGGGGCTGGACGACTCGGTGACCTCCGAAGCGGTGCTCGAGGCGATCTCCCGGGTTGGTGGATGCCCAAGGGCGTCCATCAGGGCGGGAGATGTTCGCCGCGACACCTTAGGTAGAGGAACTTCATGGGTGCGCTGCCCGGTGGCAGCGGCCAAAAAGGCCTCGGAGGGGGGACGGCTGGCTGTCGGTTGGTCCTCGGCGCAGGTAAAAATCCTGCCGCCTAGGCCAATGAGGTGTTACCGGTGCCTCCTTCCGGGGCACGTGAAGGCGGATTGCAAGTCTGAGGTGGACCGCAGCGATTTGTGTTATCGCTGCGGGCAGGCCGGCCATCTGGCCGGGCAGTGCGATTCTCTTCCGCACTGCGTTCTCTGCGCTGTAGCAGAGAAGCCTGCAGGGCATATCTTGGGTTGCGCTGCCTGCGTGGTAGCGCACCCTCCTAAGAAGAAGGGGAAGCCAGCGGCTGGGGCAAAGCCTCAGTCGCAGACTCCCCTTTAGAGCCATGGGTGCCGGACTTGGGGAAGTCCGGCGTCCAGCTTTCAGAGCTCGAGTTGGCGTGCGCATGTGTTCCACGTGCGCCACTCACACGTTGTTCAGGGGAGGAAATCGCTCCAGTCCTCCCCTTCCAAGAGGCTTGGCCTAAGGCCGTCGTTGCCGGGGAAGCGGTAGTTTCCTTGGGGGTTCCCGCGACCCCGGCACTCAGGCGAAGCGATGGAACACGGTGGGGTTTTAGCCGGTAGGAGTCCGGCATAACCCGTCGTCGTCCCCAAGGCGGCGGGTATCCATGAGGATTTCCCCACCTAAAAAAAAAAAAAAAAAAAAAAGGTTAGGTTAGGTTAGGTTAGGTTAGGTTAGGTTAGGTTAGGTTAGGTTAGGTTAGGTTAGGTTAGGTTAGGTTAGGTTAGGTTAGGTTAGGTTAGGTTAGGTTGGGGTGCTAGGTCGGGTAACCTCCACGAGAGCTTGCCGCTTCTCGTCCCTTTGGATACGTCCGGAGGGAAGGGAAGACGGTGGAGCCGGTGCATCCTGGGGGGATGTTCAGCGACTTCTCCAAAGTGGGATCTTGCTGCTCATCCTGCAAATAACCCGACAAGTTCGTTTCTCCACGTGTCCCTCTGATTTGCAGAGGGCACTGTGGAGGAGCAGGGGCGGGCTCTGCGTGTACTAACACTACCGTAGAGCAGGCCGGGAAGGAGTTCCTTCCCCGCCACCGCCGGGGTGGGTGTCGTTATCGCCTGGAGTGTCGTTGTCATGTCTAGCGGCTCCAGGCGACCGACCGAGGGGCCTTGCCTTCATTGGCCGGGTCAAGACAAGGAGAGTCAATAACGTACCCGACAAGGAAAAGTCGTTAATAACCCTCAGGCGGGCCCGGCTGGCCTCCTGAGTATTTGGGCTTATCCGGGCAAAGGGGGCTCTGCCCGGACGTACGGTGTATTTTCCCCTGCACTCGTGGGTACAGAATGGAAGAAACTTTTAAAAACAAATCTTCTGCTTCGGCGGATGCCAGGGGTGGCATAAAACTTCCCATACCTACCGCTTCGGCGGGTAGGAGTAGTGATGTGGATCCGGTCGTATCAGACCCTGAGATGGCAGTGGATGCTGTAAGTTGCGGTCGGGCATCCCCAGTATTCCATGCTTCGGCAGGCGGATCCAAAAGGACCCAAGAGCGGGATATTTTTGAGGAGATTGACTCGGATGATTCATTGGATGTCGAGTCGGTGTCGTCTTGTTCAGAGGCAACTCTAAAACGGCGACTTGAGGAGGATCAAGGGGAATGCTCTTCGTCACAGCCCATGGCGAAGATCGCAACAGCCAGAAGAGGGAGAGGCCGGTCTTCAGCTGCTGGTCAGGCTACCTTGGCAAATCCCCGGGTGGCCAGGCGCGAGGAGATACGTATCCAGGCTGAGGCTGTCATGGCCGAAATGGAACGAGAGGGGTGGCAAAGCGAACATGAGGTGGCCACTTGGCTCATCGACGACTCCTCCAGAATACTGGGGGATGCGTCGTTAGATGAGTCAAACCTTATGCAGAAAATTATGGCGAATGTGGCCGTCATCAAGCACGTCGCGGTCACTTCTGGCCACATTAAGGGGACGAACATTCGTTGCTTGAAGAATGCAGCGAACCAGATCGTGCTGGCGGGGGAGCAGCTGCAGAAGCGCACTGCAACTGAGGAGACGACAAGACTGCAGGCGGACAATTGCCGCCTGCATGCCGAAGTTGCAAAGCTCCGTAAGGAGGTACAAGAAATGCGCGCACGTTACAGGCAGCCGCCTCCAGTGCCCGTAGAGGAGATTACGCATTCGATCATGGTCCAAGTTGGGACCATGATGAATGCAAGACTAGACGCACTGGAGGGAAGGCTTCTCCCCAAGGAGAACCTCCGCCCTCCTCTGGCGCACGATGGGCCCCGTTCCGAACCCCCGGTTATTCCGGGTTCTAAGTCGGGTCCCGACCCCCCGTCGGGGTCACGAGGAGGAAAAAAAGGGAAAAGGAGGAAGGTGAAACCCAAGGGTGATCCACCACCCCCCCCTGAGCCGCCCCAAGGAGGCGGAGAACAGAGACCACCGGAGTCACAGCCCACAGGGGAGGGCTGGACCGAGGTTGGCAAAAAGAAGAAAAGGGCGAGCCAGAAACCGCCGTTGAAGCCTGGAGCCGAGAAGAGAGGGAAGCCGGTGAAGCTGCGACTTCCTAAGTCGTCGGCTGTACTAGTTAACGTGCTGCCTACCGCGGAGGACGAGCTAACATACACTGAGGTGTTACGCACAATGAGGCATAGGGTGAAACTCTCTGAACTTGACATTGAGAACGTCAGGTTCAGGACAGCTGCTAACGGGGGTAGAATCCTCGAACTCCCTGGACCAGAAAGTGGCAAGAAGGCTGACCTCTTGGCGGAAAGGCTGAGGAAGGTGTACAAAGAGGAGTATGTCCGAATCTCCAGACCTTCGAAATCCGCAGAGTTGCGTCTTTCAGGGCTGGATGATTCGGTCTTAGAGAGTACAATTAAAAGGGAGCTCTCCCGTGTTGGTGGATGTCCAGGGGAATCCATCGAGATCGGGAAGATCCGTAGTGACGGCTTAGGTCGACGGCACTGTTGGTTGCGCTGCCCAATGGAAGCCGCAAAAAAGATTTTGGAGGAGGATCAGCTTACCGTGGGGTGGGTCAGGGCGCAAGTAAAGCTACTGCCTCCGAGACCCATGAGGTGTTACAGGTGCTTGGAGCTAGGGCACGTACATGCTCTATGCACCTCGGAGGTGGACCGCAGCGACCTATGCTACCGCTGCGGTAAAGCCGGTCATCTGGCCCGGAGATGTGAAGCTCCGCCACATTGCGTTATGTGCTCTGTGGCGGAAAAACCAGCGAGGCACATTTTGGGAAGCGCTACATGTGCAGTAGCGCACCCACCCAAGAAGAAGCCCTAAGAAGCTTAAATGGGAGCCGCTGGGTGACTGACGTGGGGAAGTCAGTCACCTGATGATGCGATAAGCCCCCGGGACGGATGTCGTGTGTGTGTTTGTGTTCCACACACACGATACTAAGGAGAGTCCGGAGCCACCTTTTGGCTCCAAAAGACGGCCCCTGGAAAGGGATGTCGCTGGGGTTGCGCTGCGAGTGCTAACGCGTTCCCGCAACCCCTTTCTACGGCGGCAAGAAGCGAAACACGGTGGGGTTTTAGCCGGTAAGAGTCCGGCATAACCCGTCGTCGTCCCCAAGGCGACGGGTATCCATGAGGATTTCCCCACCTAAAAAAAAAAAAAAAAAAAAAAAAAAAGGTTAGGTTAGGTTAGGTTAGGTTAGGTTAGGTTAGGTTAGGTTAGGTTAGGTTAGGTTAGGTTAGGTTAGGTTAGGTTAGGTTAGGTTAGGTTAGGTTAGGTTAGGTTAGGTTAGGTTAGGTTAGGTTAGGTTAGGTTAGGTTAGGTTAGGTTAGGTTAGGTTAGGTTAGGTTAGGTTAGGTTAGGTTAGGTTAGGTTAGGTTAGGTTAGGTTAGGTTAGGTTAGGTTAGGTTAGGTTAGGTTAGGTTAGGTTAGGTTAGGTTAGGTTAGGTTAGGTTAGGTTAGGTTAGGTTAGGTTAGGTTAGGTTAGGTTAGGTTAGGTTAGGTTAGGTTAGGTTAGGTTAGGTTAGGTTAGGTTAGGTTAGGTTAGGTTAGGTTAGGTTAGGTTAGGTTAGGTTAGGTTAGGTTAGGTTAGGTTAGGTTAGGTTAGGTTAGGTTAGGTTAGGTTAGGTTAGGTTAGGTTAGGTTAGGTTAGGTTAGGTTAGGTTAGGTTAGGTTAGGTTAGGTTAGGTTAGGTTAGGTTAGGTTAGGTTAGGTTAGGTTAGGTTAGGTTAGGTTAGGTTAGGTTAGGTTAGGTTAGGTTAGGTTAGGTTAGGTTAGGTTAGGTTAGGTTAGGTTAGGTTAGGTTAGGTTAGGTTAGGTTAGGTTAGGTTAGGTTAGGTTAGGTTAGGTTAGGTTAGGTTAGGTTAGGTTAGGTTAGGTTAGGTTAGGTTAGGTTAGGTTAGGTTAGGTTAGGTTAGGTTAGGTTAGGTTAGGTTAGGTTAGGTTAGGTTAGGTTAGGTTAGGTTAGGTTAGGTTAGGTTAGGTTAGGTTAGGTTAGGTTAGGTTAGGTTAGGTTAGGTTAGGTTAGGTTAGGTTAGGTTAGGTTAGGTTAGGTTAGGTTAGGTTAGGTTAGGTTAGGTTAGGTTAGGTTAGGTTAGGTTAGGTTAGGTTAGGTTAGGTTAGGTTAGGTTAGGTTAGGTTAGGTTAGGTTAGGTTAGGTTAGGTTAGGTTAGGTTAGGTTAGGTTAGGTTAGGTTAGGTTAGGTTAGGTTAGGTTAGGTTAGGTTAGGTTAGGTTAGGTTAGGTTAGGTTAGGTTAGGTTAGGTTAGGTTAGGTTAGGTTAGGTTAGGTTAGGTTAGGTTAGGTTAGGTTAGGTTAGGTTAGGTTAGGTTAGGTTAGGTTAGGTTAGGTTAGGTTAGGTTAGGTTAGGTTAGGTTAGGTTAGGTTAGGTTAGGTTAGGTTAGGTTAGGTTAGGTTAGGTTAGGTTAGGTTAGGTTAGGTTAGGTTAGGTTAGGTTAGGTTAGGTTAGGTTAGGTTAGGTTAGGTTAGGTTAGGTTAGGTTAGGTTAGGTTAGGTTAGGTTAGGTTAGGTTAGGTTAGGTTAGGTTAGGTTAGGTTAGGTTAGGTTAGGTTAGGTTAGGTTAGGTTAGGTTAGGTTAGGTTAGGTTAGGTTAGGTTAGGTTAGGTTAGGTTAGGTTAGGTTAGGTTAGGTTAGGTTAGGTTAGGTTAGGTTAGGTTAGGTTAGGTTAGGTTAGGTTAGGTTAGGTTAGGTTAGGTTAGGTTAGGTTAGGTTAGGTTAGGTTAGGTTAGGTTAGGTTAGGTTAGGTTAGGTTAGGTTAGGTTAGGTTAGGTTAGGTTAGGTTAGGTTAGGTTAGGTTAGGTTAGGTTAGGTTAGGTTAGGTTAGGTTAGGTTAGGTTAGGTTAGGTTAGGTTAGGTTAGGTTAGGTTAGGTTAGGTTAGGTTAGGTTAGGTTAGGTTAGGTTAGGTTAGGTTAGGTTAGGTTAGGTTAGGTTAGGTTAGGTTAGGTTAGGTTAGGTTAGGTTAGGTTAGGTTAGGTTAGGTTAGGTTAGGTTAGGTTAGGTTAGGTTAGGTTAGGTTAGGTTAGAGGTTAGGTTAGGTTAGGTTAGGTTAGGTTAGGTTAGGTTAGGTTAGGTTAGGTTAGGTTAGGTTAGGTTAGGTTAGGTTAGGTTAGGTTAGGTTAGGTTAGGTTAGGTTAGGTTAGGTTAGGTTAGGTTAGGTTAGGTTAGGTTAGGTTAGGTTAGGTTAGGTTAGGTTAGGTTAGGTTAGGTTAGGTTAGGTTAGGTTAGGTTAGGTTAGGTTAGGTTAGGTTAGGTTAGGTTAGGTTAGGTTAGGTTAGGTTAGGTTAGGTTAGGTTAGGTTAGGTTAGGTTAGGTTAGGTTAGGTTAGGTTAGGTTAGGTTAGGTTAGGTTAGGTTAGGTTAGGTTAGGTTAGGTTAGGTTAGGTTAGGTTAGGTTAGGTTAGGTTAGGTTAGGTTAGGTTAGGTTAGGTTAGGTTAGGTTAGGTTAGGTTAGGTTAGGTTAGGTTAGGTTAGGTTAGGTTAGGTTAGGTTAGGTTAGGTTAGGTTAGGTTAGGTTAGGTTAGGTTAGGTTAGGTTAGGTTAGGTTAGGTTAGGTTAGGTTAGGTTAGGTTAGGTTAGGTTAGGTTAGGTTAGGTTAGGTTAGGTTAGGTTAGGTTAGGTTAGGTTAGGTTAGGTTAGGTTAGGTTAGGTTAGGTTAGGTTAGGTTAGGTTAGGTTAGGTTAGGTTAGGTTAGGTTAGGTTAGGTTAGGTTAGGTTAGGTTAGGTTAGGTTAGGTTAGGTTAGGTTAGGTTAGGTTAGGTTAGGTTAGGTTAGGTTAGGTTAGGTTAGGTTAGGTTAGGTTAGGTTAGGTTAGGTTAGGTTAGGTTAGGTTAGGTTAGGTTAGGTTAGGTTAGGTTAGGTTAGGTTAGGTTAGGTTAGGTTAGGTTAGGTTAGGTTAGGTTAGGTTAGGTTAGGTTAGGTTAGGTTAGGTTAGGTTAGGTTAGGTTAGGTTAGGTTAGGTTAGGTTAGGTTAGGTTAGGTTAGGTTAGGTTAGGTTAGGTTAGGTTAGGTTAGGTTAGGTTAGGTTAGGTTAGGTTAGGTTAGGTTAGGTTAGGTTAGGTTAGGTTAGGTTAGGTTAGGTTAGGTTAGGTTAGGTTAGGTTAGGTTAGGTTAGGTTAGGTTAGGTTAGGTTAGGTTAGGTTAGGTTAGGTTAGGTTAGGTTAGGTTAGGTTAGGTTAGGTTAGGTTAGGTTAGGTTAGGTTAGGTTAGGTTAGGTTAGGTTAGGTTAGGTTAGGTTAGGTTAGGTTAGGTTAGGTTAGGTTAGGTTAGGTTAGGTTAGGTTAGGTTAGGTTAGGTTAGGTTAGGTTAGGTTAGGTTAGGTTAGGTTAGGTTAGGTTAGGTTAGGTTAGGTTAGGTTAGGTTAGGTTAGGTTAGGTTAGGTTAGGTTAGGTTAGGTTAGGTTAGGTTAGGTTAGGTTAGGTTAGGTTAGGTTAGGTTAGGTTAGGTTAGGTTAGGTTAGGTTAGGTTAGGTTAGGTTAGGTTAGGTTAGGTTAGGTTAGGTTAGGTTAGGTTAGGTTAGGTTAGGTTAGGTTAGGTTAGGTTAGGTTAGGTTAGGTTAGGTTAGGTTAGGTTAGGTTAGGTTAGGTTAGGTTAGGTTAGGTTAGGTTAGGTTAGGTTAGGTTAGGTTAGGTTAGGTTAGGTTAGGTTAGGTTAGGTTAGGTTAGGTTAGGTTAGGTTAGGTTAGGTTAGGTTAGGTTAGGTTAGGTTAGGTTAGGTTAGGTTAGGTTAGGTTAGGTTAGGTTAGGTTAGGTTAGGTTAGGTTAGGTTAGGTTAGGTTAGGTTAGGTTAGGTTAGGTTAGGTTAGGTTAGGTTAGGTTAGGTTAGGTTAGGTTAGGTTAGGTTAGGTTAGGTTAGGTTAGGTTAGGTTAGGTTAGGTTAGGTTAGGTTAGGTTAGGTTAGGTTAGGTTAGGTTAGGTTAGGTTAGGTTAGGTTAGGTTAGGTTAGGTTAGGTTAGGTTAGGTTAGGTTAGGTTAGGTTAGGTTAGGTTAGGTTAGGTTAGGTTAGGTTAGGTTAGGTTAGGTTAGGTTAGGTTAGGTTAGGTTAGGTTAGGTTAGGTTAGGTTAGGTTAGGTTAGGTTAGGTTAGGTTAGGTTAGGTTAGGTTAGGTTAGGTTAGGTTAGGTTAGGTTAGGTTAGGTTAGGTTAGGTTAGGTTAGGTTAGGTTAGGTTAGGTTAGGTTAGGTTAGGTTAGGTTAGGTTAGGTTAGGTTAGGTTAGGTTAGGTTAGGTTAGGTTAGGTTAGGTTAGGTTAGGTTAGGTTAGGTTAGGTTAGGTTAGGTTAGGTTAGGTTAGGTTAGGTTAGGTTAGGTTAGGTTAGGTTAGGTTAGGTTAGGTTAGGTTAGGTTAGGTTAGGTTAGGTTAGGTTAGGTTAGGTTAGGTTAGGTTAGGTTAGGTTAGGTTAGGTTAGGTTAGGTTAGGTTAGGTTAGGTTAGGTTAGGTTAGGTTAGGTTAGGTTAGGTTAGGTTAGGTTAGGTTAGGTTAGGTTAGGTTAGGTTAGGTTAGGTTAGGTTAGGTTAGGTTAGGTTAGGTTAGGTTAGGTTAGGTTAGGTTAGGTTAGGTTAGGTTAGGTTAGGTTAGGTTAGGTTAGGTTAGGTTAGGTTAGGTTAGGTTAGGTTAGGTTAGGTTAGGTTAGGTTAGGTTAGGTTAGGTTAGGTTAGGTTAGGTTAGGTTAGGTTAGGTTAGGTTAGGTTAGGTTAGGTTAGGTTAGGTTAGGTTAGGTTAGGTTAGGTTAGGTTAGGTTAGGTTAGGTTAGGTTAGGTTAGGTTAGGTTAGGTTAGGTTAGGTTAGGTTAGGTTAGGTTAGGTTAGGTTAGGTTAGGTTAGGTTAGGTTAGGTTAGGTTAGGTTAGGTTAGGTTAGGTTAGGTTAGGTTAGGTTAGGTTAGGTTAGGTTAGGTTAGGTTAGGTTAGGTTAGGTTAGGTTAGGTTAGGTTAGGTTAGGTTAGGTTAGGTTAGGTTAGGTTAGGTTAGGTTAGGTTAGGTTAGGTTAGGTTAGGTTAGGTTAGGTTAGGTTAGGTTAGGTTAGGTTAGGTTAGGTTAGGTTAGGTTAGGTTAGGTTAGGTTAGGTTAGGTTAGGTTAGGTTAGGTTAGGTTAGGTTAGGTTAGGTTAGGTTAGGTTAGGTTAGGTTAGGTTAGGTTAGGTTAGGTTAGGTTAGGTTAGGTTAGGTTAGGTTAGGTTAGGTTAGGTTAGGTTAGGTTAGGTTAGGTTAGGTTAGGTTAGGTTAGGTTAGGTTAGGTTAGGTTAGGTTAGGTTAGGTTAGGTTAGGTTAGGTTAGGTTAGGTTAGGTTAGGTTAGGTTAGGTTAGGTTAGGTTAGGTTAGGTTAGGTTAGGTTAGGTTAGGTTAGGTTAGGTTAGGTTAGGTTAGGTTAGGTTAGGTTAGGTTAGGTTAGGTTAGGTTAGGTTAGGTTAGGTTAGGTTAGGTTAGGTTAGGTTAGGTTAGGTTAGGTTAGGTTAGGTTAGGTTAGGTTAGGTTAGGTTAGGTTAGGTTAGGTTAGGTTAGGTTAGGTTAGGTTAGGTTAGGTTAGGTTAGGTTAGGTTAGGTTAGGTTAGGTTAGGTTAGGTTAGGTTAGGTTAGGTTAGGTTAGGTTAGGTTAGGTTAGGTTAGGTTAGGTTAGGTTAGGTTAGGTTAGGTTAGGTTAGGTTAGGTTAGGTTAGGTTAGGTTAGGTTAGGTTAGGTTAGGTTAGGTTAGGTTAGGTTAGGTTAGGTTAGGTTAGGTTAGGTTAGGTTAGGTTAGGTTAGGTTAGGTTAGGTTAGGTTAGGTTAGGTTAGGTTAGGTTAGGTTAGGTTAGGTTAGGTTAGGTTAGGTTAGGTTAGGTTAGGTTAGGTTAGGTTAGGTTAGGTTAGGTTAGGTTAGGTTAGGTTAGGTTAGGTTAGGTTAGGTTAGGTTAGGTTAGGTTAGGTTAGGTTAGGTTAGGTTAGGTTAGGTTAGGTTAGGTTAGGTTAGGTTAGGTTAGGTTAGGTTAGGTTAGGTTAGGTTAGGTTAGGTTAGGTTAGGTTAGGTTAGGTTAGGTTAGGTTAGGTTAGGTTAGGTTAGGTTAGGTTAGGTTAGGTTAGGTTAGGTTAGGTTAGGTTAGGTTAGGTTAGGTTAGGTTAGGTTAGGTTAGGTTAGGTTAGGTTAGGTTAGGTTAGGTTAGGTTAGGTTAGGTTAGGTTAGGTTAGGTTAGGTTAGGTTAGGTTAGGTTAGGTTAGGTTAGGTTAGGTTAGGTTAGGTTAGGTTAGGTTAGGTTAGGTTAGGTTAGGTTAGGTTAGGTTAGGTTAGGTTAGGTTAGGTTAGGTTAGGTTAGGTTAGGTTAGGTTAGGTTAGGTTAGGTTAGGTTAGGTTAGGTTAGGTTAGGTTAGGTTAGGTTAGGTTAGGTTAGGTTAGGTTAGGTTAGGTTAGGTTAGGTTAGGTTAGGTTAGGTTAGGTTAGGTTAGGTTAGGTTAGGTTAGGTTAGGTTAGGTTAGGTTAGGTTAGGTTAGGTTAGGTTAGGTTAGGTTAGGTTAGGTTAGGTTAGGTTAGGTTAGGTTAGGTTAGGTTAGGTTAGGTTAGGTTAGGTTAGGTTAGGTTAGGTTAGGTTAGGTTAGGTTAGGTTAGGTTAGGTTAGGTTAGGTTAGGTTAGGTTAGGTTAGGTTAGGTTAGGTTAGGTTAGGTTAGGTTAGGTTAGGTTAGGTTAGGTTAGGTTAGGTTAGGTTAGGTTAGGTTAGGTTAGGTTAGGTTAGGTTAGGTTAGGTTAGGTTAGGTTAGGTTAGGTTAGGTTAGGTTAGGTTAGGTTAGGTTAGGTTAGGTTAGGTTAGGTTAGGTTAGGTTAGGTTAGGTTAGGTTAGGTTAGGTTAGGTTAGGTTAGGTTAGGTTAGGTTAGGTTAGGTTAGGTTAGGTTAGGTTAGGTTAGGTTAGGTTAGGTTAGGTTAGGTTAGGTTAGGTTAGGTTAGGTTAGGTTAGGTTAGGTTAGGTTAGGTTAGGTTAGGTTAGGTTAGGTTAGGTTAGGTTAGGTTAGGTTAGGTTAGGTTAGGTTAGGTTAGGTTAGGTTAGGTTAGGTTAGGTTAGGTTAGGTTAGGTTAGGTTAGGTTAGGTTAGGTTAGGTTAGGTTAGGTTAGGTTAGGTTAGGTTAGGTTAGGTTAGGTTAGGTTAGGTTAGGTTAGGTTAGGTTAGGTTAGGTTAGGTTAGGTTAGGTTAGGTTAGGTTAGGTTAGGTTAGGTTAGGTTAGGTTAGGTTAGGTTAGGTTAGGTTAGGTTAGGTTAGGTTAGGTTAGGTTAGGTTAGGTTAGGTTAGGTTAGGTTAGGTTAGGTTAGGTTAGGTTAGGTTAGGTTAGGTTAGGTTAGGTTAGGTTAGGTTAGGTTAGGTTAGGTTAGGTTAGGTTAGGTTAGGTTAGGTTAGGTTAGGTTAGGTTAGGTTAGGTTAGGTTAGGTTAGGTTAGGTTAGGTTAGGTTAGGTTAGGTTAGGTTAGGTTAGGTTAGGTTAGGTTAGGTTAGGTTAGGTTAGGTTAGGTTAGGTTAGGTTAGGTTAGGTTAGGTTAGGTTAGGTTAGGTTAGGTTAGGTTAGGTTAGGTTAGGTTAGGTTAGGTTAGGTTAGGTTAGGTTAGGTTAGGTTAGGTTAGGTTAGGTTAGGTTAGGTTAGGTTAGGTTAGGTTAGGTTAGGTTAGGTTAGGTTAGGTTAGGTTAGGTTAGGTTAGGTTAGGTTAGGTTAGGTTAGGTTAGGTTAGGTTAGGTTAGGTTAGGTTAGGTTAGGTTAGGTTAGGTTAGGTTAGGTTAGGTTAGGTTAGGTTAGGTTAGGTTAGGTTAGGTTAGGTTAGGTTAGGTTAGGTTAGGTTAGGTTAGGTTAGGTTAGGTTAGGTTAGGTTAGGTTAGGTTAGGTTAGGTTAGGTTAGGTTAGGTTAGGTTAGGTTAGGTTAGGTTAGGTTAGGTTAGGTTAGGTTAGGTTAGGTTAGGTTAGGTTAGGTTAGGTTAGGTTAGGTTAGGTTAGGTTAGGTTAGGTTAGGTTAGGTTAGGTTAGGTTAGGTTAGGTTAGGTTAGGTTAGGTTAGGTTAGGTTAGGTTAGGTTAGGTTAGGTTAGGTTAGGTTAGGTTAGGTTAGGTTAGGTTAGGTTAGGTTAGGTTAGGTTAGGTTAGGTTAGGTTAGGTTAGGTTAGGTTAGGTTAGGTTAGGTTAGGTTAGGTTAGGTTAGGTTAGGTTAGGTTAGGTTAGGTTAGGTTAGGTTAGGTTAGGTTAGGTTAGGTTAGGTTAGGTTAGGTTAGGTTAGGTTAGGTTAGGTTAGGTTAGGTTAGGTTAGGTTAGGTTAGGTTAGGTTAGGTTAGGTTAGGTTAGGTTAGGTTAGGTTAGGTTAGGTTAGGTTAGGTTAGGTTAGGTTAGGTTAGGTTAGGTTAGGTTAGGTTAGGTTAGGTTAGGTTAGGTTAGGTTAGGTTAGGTTAGGTTAGGTTAGGTTAGGTTAGGTTAGGTTAGGTTAGGTTAGGTTAGGTTAGGTTAGGTTAGGTTAGGTTAGGTTAGGTTAGGTTAGGTTAGGTTAGGTTAGGTTAGGTTAGGTTAGGTTAGGTTAGGTTAGGTTAGGTTAGGTTAGGTTAGGTTAGGTTAGGTTAGGTTAGGTTAGGTTAGGTTAGGTTAGGTTAGGTTAGGTTAGGTTAGGTTAGGTTAGGTTAGGTTAGGTTAGGTTAGGTTAGGTTAGGTTAGGTTAGGTTAGGTTAGGTTAGGTTAGGTTAGGTTAGGTTAGGTTAGGTTAGGTTAGGTTAGGTTAGGTTAGGTTAGGTTAGGTTAGGTTAGGTTAGGTTAGGTTAGGTTAGGTTAGGTTAGGTTAGGTTAGGTTAGGTTAGGTTAGGTTAGGTTAGGTTAGGTTAGGTTAGGTTAGGTTAGGTTAGGTTAGGTTAGGTTAGGTTAGGTTAGGTTAGGTTAGGTTAGGTTAGGTTAGGTTAGGTTAGGTTAGGTTAGGTTAGGTTAGGTTAGGTTAGGTTAGGTTAGGTTAGGTTAGGTTAGGTTAGGTTAGGTTAGGTTAGGTTAGGTTAGGTTAGGTTAGGTTAGGTTAGGTTAGGTTAGGTTAGGTTAGGTTAGGTTAGGTTAGGTTAGGTTAGGTTAGGTTAGGTTAGGTTAGGTTAGGTTAGGTTAGGTTAGGTTAGGTTAGGTTAGGTTAGGTTAGGTTAGGTTAGGTTAGGTTAGGTTAGGTTAGGTTAGGTTAGGTTAGGTTAGGTTAGGTTAGGTTAGGTTAGGTTAGGTTAGGTTAGGTTAGGTTAGGTTAGGTTAGGTTAGGTTAGGTTAGGTTAGGTTAGGTTAGGTTAGGTTAGGTTAGGTTAGGTTAGGTTAGGTTAGGTTAGGTTAGGTTAGGTTAGGTTAGGTTAGGTTAGGTTAGGTTAGGTTAGGTTAGGTTAGGTTAGGTTAGGTTAGGTTAGGTTAGGTTAGGTTAGGTTAGGTTAGGTTAGGTTAGGTTAGGTTAGGTTAGGTTAGGTTAGGTTAGGTTAGGTTAGGTTAGGTTAGGTTAGGTTAGGTTAGGTTAGGTTAGGTTAGGTTAGGTTAGGTTAGGTTAGGTTAGGTTAGGTTAGGTTAGGTTAGGTTAGGTTAGGTTAGGTTAGGTTAGGTTAGGTTAGGTTAGGTTAGGTTAGGTTAGGTTAGGTTAGGTTAGGTTAGGTTAGGTTAGGTTAGGTTAGGTTAGGTTAGGTTAGGTTAGGTTAGGTTAGGTTAGGTTAGGTTAGGTTAGGTTAGGTTAGGTTAGGTTAGGTTAGGTTAGGTTAGGTTAGGTTAGGTTAGGTTAGGTTAGGTTAGGTTAGGTTAGGTTAGGTTAGGTTAGGTTAGGTTAGGTTAGGTTAGGTTAGGTTAGGTTAGGTTAGGTTAGGTTAGGTTAGGTTAGGTTAGGTTAGGTTAGGTTAGGTTAGGTTAGGTTAGGTTAGGTTAGGTTAGGTTAGGTTAGGTTAGGTTAGGTTAGGTTAGGTTAGGTTAGGTTAGGTTAGGTTAGGTTAGGTTAGGTTAGGTTAGGTTAGGTTAGGTTAGGTTAGGTTAGGTTAGGTTAGGTTAGGTTAGGTTAGGTTAGGTTAGGTTAGGTTAGGTTAGGTTAGGTTAGGTTAGGTTAGGTTAGGTTAGGTTAGGTTAGGTTAGGTTAGGTTAGGTTAGGTTAGGTTAGGTTAGGTTAGGTTAGGTTAGGTTAGGTTAGGTTAGGTTAGGTTAGGTTAGGTTAGGTTAGGTTAGGTTAGGTTAGGTTAGGTTAGGTTAGGTTAGGTTAGGTTAGGTTAGGTTAGGTTAGGTTAGGTTAGGTTAGGTTAGGTTAGGTTAGGTTAGGTTAGGTTAGGTTAGGTTAGGTTAGGTTAGGTTAGGTTAGGTTAGGTTAGGTTAGGTTAGGTTAGGTTAGGTTAGGTTAGGTTAGGTTAGGTTAGGTTAGGTTAGGTTAGGTTAGGTTAGGTTAGGTTAGGTTAGGTTAGGTTAGGTTAGGTTAGGTTAGGTTAGGTTAGGTTAGGTTAGGTTAGGTTAGGTTAGGTTAGGTTAGGTTAGGTTAGGTTAGGTTAGGTTAGGTTAGGTTAGGTTAGGTTAGGTTAGGTTAGGTTAGGTTAGGTTAGGTTAGGTTAGGTTAGGTTAGGTTAGGTTAGGTTAGGTTAGGTTAGGTTAGGTTAGGTTAGGTTAGGTTAGGTTAGGTTAGGTTAGGTTAGGTTAGGTTAGGTTAGGTTAGGTTAGGTTAGGTTAGGTTAGGTTAGGTTAGGTTAGGTTAGGTTAGGTTAGGTTAGGTTAGGTTAGGTTAGGTTAGGTTAGGTTAGGTTAGGTTAGGTTAGGTTAGGTTAGGTTAGGTTAGGTTAGGTTAGGTTAGGTTAGGTTAGGTTAGGTTAGGTTAGGTTAGGTTAGGTTAGGTTAGGTTAGGTTAGGTTAGGTTAGGTTAGGTTAGGTTAGGTTAGGTTAGGTTAGGTTAGGTTAGGTTAGGTTAGGTTAGGTTAGGTTAGGTTAGGTTAGGTTAGGTTAGGTTAGGTTAGGTTAGGTTAGGTTAGGTTAGGTTAGGTTAGGTTAGGTTAGGTTAGGTTAGGTTAGGTTAGGTTAGGTTAGGTTAGGTTAGGTTAGGTTAGGTTAGGTTAGGTTAGGTTAGGTTAGGTTAGGTTAGGTTAGGTTAGGTTAGGTTAGGTTAGGTTAGGTTAGGTTAGGTTAGGTTAGGTTAGGTTAGGTTAGGTTAGGTTAGGTTAGGTTAGGTTAGGTTAGGTTAGGTTAGGTTAGGTTAGGTTAGGTTAGGTTAGGTTAGGTTAGGTTAGGTTAGGTTAGGTTAGGTTAGGTTAGGTTAGGTTAGGTTAGGTTAGGTTAGGTTAGGTTAGGTTAGGTTAGGTTAGGTTAGGTTAGGTTAGGTTAGGTTAGGTTAGGTTAGGTTAGGTTAGGTTAGGTTAGGTTAGGTTAGGTTAGGTTAGGTTAGGTTAGGTTAGGTTAGGTTAGGTTAGGTTAGGTTAGGTTAGGTTAGGTTAGGTTAGGTTAGGTTAGGTTAGGTTAGGTTAGGTTAGGTTAGGTTAGGTTAGGTTAGGTTAGGTTAGGTTAGGTTAGGTTAGGTTAGGTTAGGTTAGGTTAGGTTAGGTTAGGTTAGGTTAGGTTAGGTTAGGTTAGGTTAGGTTAGGTTAGGTTAGGTTAGGTTAGGTTAGGTTAGGTTAGGTTAGGTTAGGTTAGGTTAGGTTAGGTTAGGTTAGGTTAGGTTAGGTTAGGTTAGGTTAGGTTAGGTTAGGTTAGGTTAGGTTAGGTTAGGTTAGGTTAGGTTAGGTTAGGTTAGGTTAGGTTAGGTTAGGTTAGGTTAGGTTAGGTTAGGTTAGGTTAGGTTAGGTTAGGTTAGGTTAGGTTAGGTTAGGTTAGGTTAGGTTAGGTTAGGTTAGGTTAGGTTAGGTTAGGTTAGGTTAGGTTAGGTTAGGTTAGGTTAGGTTAGGTTAGGTTAGGTTAGGTTAGGTTAGGTTAGGTTAGGTTAGGTTAGGTTAGGTTAGGTTAGGTTAGGTTAGGTTAGGTTAGGTTAGGTTAGGTTAGGTTAGGTTAGGTTAGGTTAGGTTAGGTTAGGTTAGGTTAGGTTAGGTTAGGTTAGGTTAGGTTAGGTTAGGTTAGGTTAGGTTAGGTTAGGTTAGGTTAGGTTAGGTTAGGTTAGGTTAGGTTAGGTTAGGTTAGGTTAGGTTAGGTTAGGTTAGGTTAGGTTAGGTTAGGTTAGGTTAGGTTAGGTTAGGTTAGGTTAGGTTAGGTTAGGTTAGGTTAGGTTAGGTTAGGTTAGGTTAGGTTAGGTTAGGTTAGGTTAGGTTAGGTTAGGTTAGGTTAGGTTAGGTTAGGTTAGGTTAGGTTAGGTTAGGTTAGGTTAGGTTAGGTTAGGTTAGGTTAGGTTAGGTTAGGTTAGGTTAGGTTAGGTTAGGTTAGGTTAGGTTAGGTTAGGTTAGGTTAGGTTAGGTTAGGTTAGGTTAGGTTAGGTTAGGTTAGGTTAGGTTAGGTTAGGTTAGGTTAGGTTAGGTTAGGTTAGGTTAGGTTAGGTTAGGTTAGGTTAGGTTAGGTTAGGTTAGGTTAGGTTAGGTTAGGTTAGGTTAGGTTAGGTTAGGTTAGGTTAGGTTAGGTTAGGTTAGGTTAGGTTAGGTTAGGTTAGGTTAGGTTAGGTTAGGTTAGGTTAGGTTAGGTTAGGTTAGGTTAGGTTAGGTTAGGTTAGGTTAGGTTAGGTTAGGTTAGGTTAGGTTAGGTTAGGTTAGGTTAGGTTAGGTTAGGTTAGGTTAGGTTAGGTTAGGTTAGGTTAGGTTAGGTTAGGTTAGGTTAGGTTAGGTTAGGTTAGGTTAGGTTAGGTTAGGTTAGGTTAGGTTAGGTTAGGTTAGGTTAGGTTAGGTTAGGTTAGGTTAGGTTAGGTTAGGTTAGGTTAGGTTAGGTTGGTTAGGTTAGGTTAGGTTAGGTTAGGTTAGGTTAGGTTAGGTTAGGTTAGGTTAGGTTAGGTTAGGTTGGTTAGGTTAGGTTAGGTTAGGTTAGGTTAGGTTAGGTTAGGTTAGGTTAGGTTAGGTTAGGTTAGGTTAGGTTAGGTTAGGTTAGGTTAGGTTAG